>CM057345.1:133663501-138743412 GCA_030015575.1 Agapanthus africanus | reverse complement strand
GATGAAAATTCAAACGGATTCAAATATCCATCCTTATGAAACTTAGCCAGTCGTGTCGCATTGATGTGACCCAGTCTACAATGCCACAAGAAGGATTCGTTGAGTTCTGATCTCTTCTTCTTGTGTGTGTTTGTTATGCTCAGAACTGTTGATTGATTTAGAACATAAATGCCATTGCACAACGTGCCTGATCCAACCGACTTTTGGTTACGGAAAATGTTCATAACATTGTCCTGTAATACAAAATTATATCCCTCTTTACTCAACAAAGAAACCGATATAATGTTGCATATCAGGTTCGGCATGTAATAGCATTCGTTCAGAACCAATGTATTACCAGTTGGTAATGCAAGGTGATATTCCCCGACAGTCTTAGCTGCAACTATTGCACCATTTCCAACTCTTATGTCTTTATCACCTTCTCCAAGTTCTCTACCTTTCCTTAGCCCATGTAACTGATTACATATATGGGATCCTGACCCGGTATCTAATACCCAGGACGTAGAGCAAATGGAGAAACAGTTTTCTGTAACGAACACACCCGAAGAAATTGCATCAACATGTACTTTCTTCATTCGGGTGGCATGGGAATCCTGGTATTCCCCTATATCCTGTTCAGTCCTATAACTCTTATAAGAAAGAACGGAACCAACGTTCCCCAGCACAGTATAACATGCGGGTTCTGTCAATACATACATATTATTATCTTGATTAGGGCATGAAATGGTCGCTACCTGGAGAGAGAGAGAAGAAAACACTTTAGCGTATGCTCGTGCAAGATCAGATTGGTTATTATCTTATCTAATCAGGATGGCTCCCACTGGTTTTTATCAAATCTTCCTTCAAACCCTAAAAGGAAAGACTAACCGGGATTAATTACACACTACAAGTTCGCCAATCTTTCAGCCAGGCCAGTTTCGGTACTTTGAGGGAGGTCCCCCGTGCTTTCGCACGAACCTAATTACTGTAAGCCTCGTTTTCCTAGAGGCGTAACCCCGTTGACACCTTTCTAGACACCTACTTGATCGGCTAATTGTAATGTGCAAAACTCTCCCGGGAGTAACTCTTACTCGCAGTGGGTATCGGGATCCAACTATCTCATAGAAGGTATGCAATCTCATTGCAAATTTCAACACTTGAAATTCCCGATAAAGCTTTTGCCCCTAGCGTCCTATGACCTTGACGCAGGCCAACAAACTATAGTGCGCTAGTCAAGTTCAACCCGTCATTTCCTGATTGAATTAAACCCACCCGCACGACCCTTGACGCAGGCCAACAAAGTCGTACGACTACCCTAATCCAATCTGCATCATATGCATAAGCAGATAAATACTAGTTAGCTACCGCACACTACGCCTTGACGCAGGCCAACAAACGTAGCACGAATACTAACTACTACTTATCTGAAATGACGGAGGGCTACGACAGGTTTTTCTGAAAACCTATTGCGTAATGAACTTGATATCGTTGTAGAATCAAATGAAGTTTTGAAATGGAGTGATTTTGAGGCTTTTCTAGTTTTGCTAAAGGGGTCACTCCCGGTGAAGGGATCGTCGGCCCTTTCCTCGTCGAATGAGGTGCGGGATATATCATATATATCACTGTGCAAAGCAGAAACTATAGAAGCAATCAAAAAACAAACCGAGTGTGTAGCATCTGCCAGTTATTGCTAAAGGAGTCACTCCCGGTGAAGGGATCTCGGTCCTTTCCTCATCGAATAAGGTGCAGGGTATATCATATATACCACTATGCAAAGCAAAACTGTAGCTACCCTTTTTATTTAAAATTTGATTCTACAACATCTTTTAGGTTCCTTTTCTTTCATTAATCACATTAATAAAGTCCCATCATTTAAGTCACCTAAACATCACAGATAAATACGACGTACACTTATGCCATCCGCAGTCGCCTCGATGTCCTCTCATGCACCGTTAGGTTAGGTAACTAACGACAGAGCAGGGCAGGGCTAGTGCGGGTGCAAAACATAAGTAACGTCTATATAATATATCATATATACTATATACTGTATCTATCACAGAACATCACATGATCACATCGCAGATATCGCAGCAGAAGAAACATATGAAACATTGGATATACTAGGACGTCCGTGTTTTCAATACAAGCCAGTATAAAACACGGATTCCACGGTCGTGGTGAATAGCCAATCCCACACCCCTAGACCCCTACGAGAGCGGCAAGCAACCCTACCAATTCTAGGGTTAGGAGACCCGGACTCGACTCCTGGAGATGGTCTCCCACTGGACCCTAGAACCCGGTTACTTGTGCTCCCCTCCTTGGGTCTATCCTAATGCGGAAAAGTAAATAATATACAAAAGGTGACAACTTCCGCAACCTGGAAGTGCCCCAATAAAAGAATATTACATACAAGTTTTTACATGAATGAAAATGAAAAACACTCATCTCACATAAAAAAAACCCGGCTATTCAAACACGACAATCCAATATAACATATCCAGCAACACATAACATCACATGTCATCAACGTAAGTAAATATGCGCATCCCAATTGTCGTTGACATATTGCAACGAAACCAGCGATATCACATATTACACTTACGGTCAGAGAAAAGAAAGTGTAAAACTACAATAGTTGGAATCCGCAACCTCTTTAGACATCGCATGCCTAATCAAATGAAATACTTAGACATTACATGCCTAACAATTATAAACCCCGCATTTTAGTCCCATTATCGAAAACTCTTTTCAATATCAAATGAGACTAAACCGCTAGATTTATAACATTCATTCAGTTATCTCATAACTGTTTGTGAATTCCAATTATTGTATCCCATTCCGGATAAATAGAAAATATTAAACTTTCCGATCGAACATTCGAACACCCAAGTTTTCCCGAAACCGTTCAACACATGAAATAGGTTCAAAGACATTCACTTCATGCCTCAGTACCAACGGTCCAGCCGTAGAAGGGTCAAGCCAACGCCTCACATGTGGCACGCCGTACTGCCCCAAACCCGAAGGTTCAAAGGCAGTTCAAGACGGTCACATAATCGAGTTAAGGTTTGTTGTCTTCTAGAGGGACCATCGCGTTACTTGCACTACTCAGGACGTCCTTAAACCACAGAAAAATCCAATACTTGGAAATTTTCCAGCAGGAGAAAAGTTGGGTATTTATATTCGGTCGAACTTTTTAACATATTCGAAAATTATCCAGAATCCACATAGGCAAAATCTGATAATCCGATCGAATCTTCGAATCCCCAAAACAACCCCAGAATACTCAACTCTTGAGTCAATTTAAAAATTCCCAGAAAACTCAGCATAATAAAATAGGAGTTACTGTGCAAACAGGGAATGATGATGTCATCAGAGGGCCGCGGTTCCGCCGCAGGTTTTTGGTATCAATGGTCAAATTTTGCACCGTAATTCTTATAATTCCTTGCTAAATTTTTTAAGCATTTTTAATCTGGAAAAAACCCAGTTTTTAGAAAAAGTCCAGAGAGCATTTTGGTTTTTAGGGTTTCGGTTCGATCGGGTTTCAAACGTCGTCTACACTTCGCCTAAGGCTCTAGCTAGGCTCTGATACCACTGTAGGGTTCCTAGGCACGCTAATGAAGTCTCACAAGGCATCAACCATGCCAATTTCAAATTTTATGAGTGCCGAGAAACCCTAATACGGATCGTCGACTAGAATTTTAGGCGAAATATGAAACTAGTTAACATCTTAACTATAAGAAAGAGGCTACAACCTTTGTAGATCCGGTTCTCCACTTCCTTAGCTCCATGTAGACGTCCTTTCGCTGTCCGTCTCGAATCTCGGACTCAAGCATCGGCTTCATCGGAGAAATGAGCGGAACAGTCATCGGCTACGATGCCGAAGATGATCTACATCGAGGCTTCACAAGATCAAGCTCCAACTGCACCAAGTTGTGAAACTTGTGAATAAAACACCCTATACTACTTGGCAAGAGGTAGAGGGTGAAGAAATAGGAGGTGGGTTCACTTTAGAATTGGATTTCTCACACTTTTGCACAAGATGCCATTGATGGAATCAAGCTTTCTTTCTTGATGAAGATCATGAAGAAGAAGAAGAAAGAATATGATAAGTGTTGCTTTTAAAATGAAAATAAAATCAATGCTTATCATATGCTAACCATGGTAAAGTGTAGAGAATAGATCATGGTTAGTTAGAATGGTTAGGGTTAAGGATGAAGACAAAATGGTAACAAAGTCAAACCTTCATGAAGCTTCAACTAAATACAAAGAAAGCCACCATTTTTCTTCATAATCCTTTCCAAAATCAATAAATAAATAAATGAGTAATAAAAAGGAAACCCTAACCATTACATAACCATGGATTAATCTTTACACAAAACACAAGTTAGCATGCAACATCTAACATGATACAATCAAGTGCACACAAAATATATCACATATACAATGTGCTTTTCAAGTGAGAAATGTAGGGTTCCTAGGCATCCTAATGAAGTCTCACAAGGCATCGATCATGCCAATTTCAAAAATTATGGGTGCCGAGAAACCCAAATACGGATCGTCGGCTAGATTTCTAGGCGAAACGGTAAACTAGTTAACTACTTAACTAGAAGTGAGAAGCTACAACCTTTGTAGATCCGGATTTCCACTTCCTTAGCTCCACGTGGGTGTCCTCTCACTGTCCATCATGAATCCCGAACCCAATCGTCGGCTTCATCGGAGAAACGGGCGAGCTAGGTCGTCGGCTTCGGGTCAAAGACGATCTACGTCGAGGTTGCACTAGTTCAAGCTCCGACTTCACAAAGTTGTGAAACTTGTGAAGAAAACACCCAAAACAACTTGGCAAGAGGTAGAGGGTGAAGAAATAGGAGGTGGGTTCACTTTAGAATTGGATTTCTCTCACTAGAACTCAAGTTGCCATTAAAGTAGCAAGCTTTTTCTTTTTAGAAGAAGAAGATGATCAAGCTAGTTATGATAAGTTCTCTTTTAAAAATGAAAAGAAAATCCAAACTTATCATAACTTTAACTAGGGTTAAGTGTAGAGAATAAACCATGGTCATTTGAGTGGGTTAGGGTTATGCATGAAGACAAGAATGGTTAGCAAAGTCAAAGCTTCATGAAGCTTCAATATGAAACAAAAATTGCCACCATTTTCATCTTAAAGTTTATCCAAATAAATGAATAAACAAATAAATGAATAAATGCATAATCAAAACCCTAATCTCAAGTTAACTATGGTTTAATTCTATACACTTAACCATATGATCAAGTATCATCAAACATGATACAAATATGTGCACAAAAGTATATCACATATACAATGTGTAAATCAAGTGAGAAAAATCCGTTTAAAATGAACCAATACTAGTTAATGCAAAGTAATATATCAAATATATAATTATACATTAAATCATTAAATCAACACTTGATTCAATGATCCGGTCATGTCGCACATAACCGACTAGTATTCAATGCATCGATTTATCGAATCAATGATTCGATAACTAGGTCATATCTCATACAACCAATCGAAACATTAATCGCGAGAATCAAATACGGTATCACATACTCGCATTATTCTCGGTCCCGCACATATCTCATATGCACTCCTATTTCGTTTCGCTTGAGCTAGGAAACCTCTGTGTAGGACTCTAAAGACTCGTCAATACGCCGGGTAGCAGATGATGATCATATCAAGCACCCACAAGCCGCAAGCGGTCTGCTAAACGTAACGGCCACCCGGGTATTGAGCGATCAGAAGATCGACGAGCTAGCCCGCTCACACTCCTGCGAATCCGACCAGTAACACTTACCATACAGTCCGGTCCCTTCGTCTGATATGTCGCATATCAAGTCTAGGGGTGGTAAACGTCAGACCCCAATAACCCGATAAATCGTGCCGATGTGAGGCTCATAACGGGTCGAGAAACTACTGGTAACACTTACCAGCAAATCTCTGATCAGCCCTGGCCAGGGACTTCCCTGCTACGGCCAATCGAGCACTGCGCAACATCAACCCCCAATACCGGGAGAGACGAAACCCCTCCTATCGCTCATTGCCTCCATGTGACTCGGGACTGTGCCCAAAGACCACCGTTTTGCACGCCCTCATGGACGTGGTAAGGTGGAGATCAAAGCACAGTGGGAATCACACAAGACTCTATGACGATCTCGGGTCTACAGACTAACCTGTACAAGTGTCACCTGAGAACTGCCATCTGACGTGAGGTATAATACCATCTGGGAGTTCTCGGCGAGTCCGTCCAGTGTACTCAGTCTCCACTGAGCACCCGTATACCATCTCTGATGTCAAACACCAATGGATATGGGATCATCCATCGCCCATCACATGGGTCGAGAAGCGTATACGCTAGTCTACACTGGTATATCGATGCCCCGTCTCGATACACCCACGACTAGGGACCTTGAAGGATGTACTTATGGACTACCATGTCCCCACTAGTATGATCTGCATCATAGTCCAGGTAGTCAAGTACAAATCCTAAGGGCTTTACCAACATGTAACTATAAGACAGTATAAAGAGACTAGTGTACATGTTAAGATAAAGAGCAACCAGATAGCATACTATCATGTCGAGCAAGAAAGTCATCTCTATATATGTCCAAGCATCCAATATAATCTACATCATCTGTACAATACTGGCCTCTAGGGCATACATACAACTAACAATCACCCACTTGCACTAGGGCCAGCTGCTATAGTATCGCATACCGAGCATCCCGAAGAGTCTCTCAAACTGTATCTGGGGAATGGCCTTCGTGAGTGGATCCGCAGTGTTGTCCTTCGTGTCAACCCTCCTAACCTCGATCTCCCGGCGATCAACTATCTCCTGGATCAGGTGATACCGCCTCAGAATATGCCTGGATCGCTGATGGGACCTGGGTTCCTTGGCCAAAGCCACCGCTCCATTGTTATCGCAATACAAAGGTATTGGATGCTCAATGGATGGAACCACTCCAAGTTCAGAAATGAACTTCTTGATCCAGACAGCTTCTTTAGCAGCATCGTTGGCAGCGATGTATTCAGCCTCCATCGTCGAGTCTGCCACGGTTTCCTGCTTGGAACTCTTCCATCTAACCGCCCCTCCGTAAAGGGTAAAGACAAAGCCCGACTGCGACTTAGAGTCGTCCTTATCACTCTGGAAGCTCGAATCGGTAAAGGACTCCACTTGGAGTTCTCCGTTACCATACACCAAGAACATATCTCTAGTCCTTCGCAAGTACTTGAGAATGTTCTTCACAGCTGTTTAGTGACTCTCTCCAGGATCTGCTTGATACCGACTCACTACACTTAGTGAGTATGCAACATCGGGTCTGGTACATAGCATCGCATACATGATAGAGCCTACTGCCGAAGCATAGGGTATCCCTTGCATGCGAGCTCTCTCCAAATCAGTCTTGGGAGACATCTCTTTGGAGAGAGTGAGTCCAGAGATTGTGGGTAAGTTCCCACGCTTGGATTCTTCCATACTAAACCTCTTTAGTATGGTGTCAATGTACCTGGATTGGGACAATCCCAGTATCCGTTTGGATCTATCTCTATAGATCCTGATTCCCAATATGCAGGAGGCATCACCAAGATCTTTCATTGAGAATCTTTGTGATAAGAAGAGCTTGACCGATTGCAGCATAGGAATATCATTTCCTATCAAGAGTATGTCGTCCACGTACAATACGAGAAAGACAACCTTACTCTCTGCCACCTTCTTGTAGATACAAGGTTCATCTGGATTTTTGACGAAATCAAACTCTTTGATAACGACATCAAAGCAGATGTTCCAACTCCGCGATGCTTGCTTTAATCCATAAATGGATTTAAGCAGCTTGCATACCTTCCCGCTGCTCCCACTATCTACGAAGCCCTCTGGCTGAGTCATGTACACGCACTCTTCTAAATCACCATTTAGAAAGGCGGTCTTAACATCCATTTGCCAGATTTCGTAATCATGATATGCAGCGATGGCAAGCATGATCCGGATGGATTTAAGCATAGCCACTGGAGAAAAGGTCTCGTCATAGTCCACACCTGGTCTTTGACGAAAACCCTTTGCTACAAGTCTAGCTTTGAAAGTCTCCACTTTCCCATCTACACCAAGTTTTTTCTTGAAGATCCATTTGCTCCTAATGGGTTTTACCCCTTCAGGAGCAACTTCCAAAGTCCATACTTTGTTGGTGTACATGGATTCCATCTCGGACCGCATAGCATCCAGCCATTTCACTGAGTCCCCACTCGTGATGGCCTGCTCGAAGCTAGTTGGGTCATCATCCTCCATGATGAAATCCTCGCTCCCACCGTCCATGAGAAAACCGTAGTATCTCTCAGGTTGGCGAGGAACCCTACTAGATCGGCGGAGAGGCTGGGGTTCGTCGGGTACTACTGAATCCTCTGGTTCCACTAAATCTTCAGTTTGAGTTTGTGTAGCCGGAATTTCTTCCAGTTCTACCATATCCCCACTAATTTCTTTTGCAAGAAATTCCTTTTCTAAAAAGGTGGCATGTCGAGAAACAAACACTTTTTGTTCCTCTGTATGGTAGAAAAGATATCCATGTGAATGTTTGGGATATCCCACAAACTTACATAGAACTGACCGTGCCTCGAGTTTGTCCGGATTTTGCCTTTTGACATAGGCCGGGCAACCCCATATCTTAACTCGTTTAAGACATGGTCTCTTCCCACTCCATATCTCATATGGTGTGGTAGGTACAGATTTAGATGGAACTTGATTCAATAGGTATGCTGCTGTCTCCAGCGCATAACCCCAGAAGGAAATAGGTAACTCAGCTGTATTCATCATAGAGCGCACCATATCTAATAGGGTGTGATTTCTCCGCTCCGATACACCGTTGTGCTGTGGTGTATAAGGAGGAGTAAGCTGAGAGAGAATCCCATTCTCTTTTAGGAATTCCAGGAATTCATTGCTTAAGTATTCTCCTCCTCGATCAGATCGTAGGATTTTAATACTTTTTCCGGTTTGGTTCTCAACTTCTTGTTTATATTCCCTAAATTTCTCAAAAGCTTCTGATTTGTGTTTCATCAGGAACACATACCCGAACCTAGAGAGATCGTCAGTGAATGTAATGAAGTATGAAGAACCATCCCTGGCAAGTGTAGACATGGGACCGCATACATCACTATGTATTAGTCCCAAGAGTTCGGTAACTCTTTCTCCGTGTCCCGTAAACGGAGTTTTGGTCATCTTGCCTTTGAGACATGACTGGCAAGTGTCATAAGATGAAAATTCAAACGGATTTAAATATCCATCCTTATGCAACTTAGCCAGTCGTGTCGCATTGATGTGACCCAGTCTACAATGCCACAAGAAGGATTCGTTGAGTTCAGAACTCTTCCTCTTGTGTGTGTTTGTTATGTTCAGAACTGTTGATTGATTTAGAACATAAATGCCATTGCACAACGTGCCTGATCCAACCAACTTTTGGTTATGGAAAATGTTCATAACATTATTCTGTAATACAAAATTATATCCCTCTTTACTTAATAAAGAAACCGATATAATGTTGCATATCAGGTTCGGCATGTAATAGCATTCGTTCAGAACCAATGTATTACCTGTTGGTAATACAAGGTGATATTCCCCGACAGTCTTAGCTGCAACAATTGCACCATTACCGACTCTAATGTCTTTATCACCTTCTCCAAGTTCTCTACCTTTCCTAAGCCCATGTAACTGATTACATATATGGGATCCTGACCCGGTATCTAATACCCAGGACGTAGAGCAAATGGAGAAACAGTTCTCTGTAACGAACACACCCGAAGAAAATGCATCAACATGTACTTTCTTCATCCGGGTAGCATGAGAATCCTGGTATTCCCCTATGTCCTGTTCATTCCTATAACTCTTATAAGAAAGAACGGAACCAACGTTCCCCAGCACAGTATAACATGCGGGTTCGGTCAATACATCCATATTATTATCTTTATTAGGGCATGAAATGGTCGCTACCTGGAGAGAGAGAGAAGAAAACACTTTAGCGTATGCTCGTGCAAGATCAGATTGGTTATTATCTTATCTAATCAGGATGGCTCCCACTGCTTTTTATCAAATCTTCCTTCAAACCCTAAAAGGAAAGACTAGCCAGGATTAATTACATACTACAAGTTCGCCAATCTTTCAGCCAGGCCAGTGTCGGTACTTTGAGGGAGGTCCCCCGTGCTTTCGCACGAACCTAATTAATGTAAACCTTATTTTCCCAGAGGCGTAACCTCGTTAACACCTTTCTAGACACCTACTTGATCGGCTAATTGTAATGTGTAAAACTCTCCCAGGAGTAACTCTTACTCGCAGTGGGTATCGGGGTCCAACTATCTCATAGAAGGTATGCAATCTCATTGCAAATTTCAACACTTGAAATTCCCGATAATATTTTACCCCTAGTGTCCTATGACCTTGACAAAGGCCAACAAATCACAGGATGCTAGTCAAGTTCAACCCGTCATTTCTTGATTGAATCAAACCCACCCGCACGACCCTTGACAAAGGCCAACAAGGTCGTACGACTACCCTGAAACAATCTGCATCATATGCATAAGCAGATAATCACTATTTAGCTACCGCACACTACGCCTTGACAAAGGCCAACAAACGCAGCACGAATACTAAACAGTTCTTATCTGAAATGACGGAGGGCTACGACAGGTTTTTCTGAAAACCTATTACGTAATGAACTTGATATCGTTGTAGAATCAAATGAAGTTTTGAAATGGAGTGATTTTGAGGCTTTTCTAGTTTTGCTAAAGGAGTCACTCCCGGTGAAGCGATCTCGGTCCTTTCCTCGTCGAATGAGGTGCGGGATATATCATATATATCACTGTGCAAAGCAAAAATTCTTAAAAGCAATCAAAACCAAACCGAGTGTGTAGCATCTATCAGTTATTGCTAAAGGAGTCACTCCCTGTGAAGGGATCTCGGTCCTTTCCTCATCGAATAAGGTGCAGGGTATATCATATATACCGCTATGCAAAGCAAGAACTGTAGCTACCTGTTTTATTTTAAAATTCGATTCCACAACATCTTAGGTTTTTTATCTTTCATTAATCACATTAATGAAGTCCCATCATTTAAATACCTAAACATCACAGATAGATATGACGTACACTTATGCCATCCGCATTCGCCTCGATGTCCCCTCGTGCACCGTTAGGTTAGGTAACTAACGACAGAGCAGGGCAGGGCTAGCGCGGGTGTAAAACATAAGTAACGTCTATATAATATATCATATATACTATATATAGTATCTATCACAGAACATCACATGATCACATCACAGATATCGCAGCAGAAGAAACAAATGAAATATTGGATATACTAGGACGTCCGTGTTTTCAATACGAGCCAGTATAAAACACGGATTCCACGGTCGTGATGAATAGCCAATCCCACACCCCTAGACCCCTACGAGAGCGGCAAGCAACCCTGCCAATTCTAGGCTTAGGAGACCCGGACTCGACTCCTCGAGTTGGTCTCCCACTGGACCCCAGAACCCGGTTACTTGTGCTCCCCTCCTTGGGTCTATCCTAATGCGGAAAAGTAAATAATATACAAAAGGTGACAACTTCCGCTACCTGGAAGTGCCCCAAATAAAAGAATATTACATACAAGTTTTTACATGAATGAAAATGAAAAACACTCATCTCACATAAAAAACCCCGGCTATTCAAACACGACGATCCAATATAACATATCCAGCAACACATAACATCACATGTCATCAACGTAAGTAAGTATGCATACCCCAATTGTCGTTGACGTATAGCAACGAAACCGGCGATATGAACATACTACACTTACGGTCACAGAAAAGAAAGTGTAAAACTACAACAATTGGAATCCGCAACCTCTTTAGACATCGCATGCCTAACAGATATAAATCCCGCATTTTAGTCTCATTATCGAAAACTCTTTTCAATATCATATGGGACTAAATTGCTAGATTTATAACATTCATTCAGTTATCTCATAACTACTTGTGAATTCCAATTATTGTATCACATTCCAGATAAACAGAAAATGTTAAACTTTCCGATCGAGCAGTCGAATACCCAAGTTTTCCCGATACAACTCAACACATGAAATAAGTCTAACAACATTCAGTTCGTGCCTCAGTACCAACGGTCCAGCCGTAGAAGGGTCAAGCCAACGCCTCACATGTGGCACGCCGTACTGCCCCAAACCCGAAGGTTCAAAGGGCAGTTCAAGACGGTCACATAATCGAGTTAAGGTTTGTTGTCTTCTAGAGGGTCCATCGCGTTACTTGCACTACTTAGAACGTCGTTAAACTACGGAAAAATCCAACACTTGGAAATTTCCCGACAGGGGAAAAGTTGGGTATTTATATCCGGTCGAAATTTTTAACATATTCTAAAAATTATCCGGAAATACACAAAGAAGAAATTTGATACCCCGATCGAAACACCGAATCCCCAAAGCAACCCCAGATAATTCAACTCTTGAATAAATTTTAAAAATTCCCAGAAAATCCAACACCAGAAGGTATCAGTTACTGTGCAAAAATTATATAATAATTTAATAAATATGTCGCGGATCCGCCGCCTAAGGAGGCTTAGGCCGCGGATCAGCCGCGCTTTAGACTGTTCATAAAGAAATTTTTGCACCGTAATTCATATATTTCCCTGCTGAATTTTTTTGCAATTTTTAATCTGGAAAAATCCCAGAATTTAGAAAAAGTCCAGAGAGCATCTTAAAGTTAGGTTTTCGGGTTCGATCGGGTTTCAAATTGCGTCTCGACTTCGCCTAAGGCTCTAGCTAGGCTCTGATACCACTGTAGGGTTCCTAGGCATCCTAATGAAGTCTCACAAGGCATCGATCATGCCAATTTCAAAAATTATGGGTGCCGGGAAACCCTAATACGGATCGTCGGCTAGATTTCTAGGCGAAACGGTAAACTAGTTAACTACTTAACTAGAAGTGAGAATCTACAACCTTTGTAGATCCGGATTTCCACTTAGCTCCACGTGGGTGTCCTCTCGCTGTCCATCATGAATCCCGAACCCAATCGTCGGCTTCATCGGAGAAACGGGCGAGCTAGGTCGTCGGCTTCGGGTCAAAGACGATCTACGTCGAGGTTGCACTAGTTCAAGCTCCGACTTCACAAAGTTGTGAAACTTATGAAGAAAACACCCAAAACAACTCGGCAAGAGGTAGAGGGTGAAGAAATAGGAGGTGGGTTCACTTTAGAATTGGATTTCTCTCACTAGAACTCAAGTTGCCATTAAAGTAGCAAGCTTTTTCTTTTTAGAAGAAGAAGATGATCAAGCTAGTTATGATAAGTTCTCTTTTAAAAATGAAAAGAAAATCCAAACTTATCATAACTTTAACTAGGGTTGAGTGTAGAGAATAAACCATGGTCATTTGAGTGGGTTAGGGTTATGCATGAAGACAAGAATGGTTAGCAAAGTCAAAGCTTCATGAAGCTTCAATATGAAACAAAAATTGCCACCATTTTCATCTTAAAGTTTATCCAAATAAATGAATAAACAAATAAATGAATAAATGCATAATCAAAACCCTAATCTCAAGTTAACTATGGTTTAATTCTATACACTTAACCATATGATCAAGTATCATCAAACATGATACAAATATGTGCACAAAAGTATATCACATATACAATGTGTAAATCAAGTGAGAAAAATCCGTTTAAAATGAACCAATACTAGTTAATGCAAATTAATATATCAAATATATAATTATACATTAAATCATTAAATCAACACTTGATTCAATGATCCGGTCATGTCGCACATAACCGACTAGTATTCAATGCATCGATTTATCGAATCAATGATTCGATAACTAGGTCATATCTCATACAACCAATCGAAACATTAATCGCGAGAATCAAATACGGTATCACATACTCGCATTATTCTCGGTCCCGCACATATCTCATATGCACTCCTATTTCGTTTCGCTTGAGCTAGGAAACCTCTGTGTAGGACTCTAAAGACTCGTCAATACGCCGGTAGCAGATGATGATCATATCAAGCACCCACAAGCCGCAAGCGGTCTGCTAAACGTAACGGCCACCTGGGTATTGAGCGATCAGAAGATCGACGAGCTAGCCCGCTCACACTCCTGCGAATCCCACCAGTAACACTTACCATACAGTCCGGTCCCTTCGTCAGATATGTCGTATATCAAGTCTAGGGGTGGTAAACGTCAGACCCCAATAACCCGATAAGTCGTGCCGATGTGAGGCTCATAACGGGTCGAGAAACTACTGGTAACACTTACCAGCAAATCTCTGATCAGCCCTGGCCAGGGACTTCCCTGCTACGGCCAATCGAGCACTGCGCAACATCAACCCCCAATACCGGGAGAGACGAAACCGCTCCTATCGCTCATTGCCTCCATGTGACTCGGGACTGTGCCTAAAGACCACCGTTTTGCACGCCCTCATGGACGTGGTAAGGTGGAGATCAAAGCACAGTGGGAATCACACAAGACTCTATGACGATCTCGGGTCTACAGACTAACCTGTACAAGTGTCACCTGAGAACTGCCATCTGACGTGAGGTATAATACCATCTGGGAGTTCTCGGCGAGTCCGTCCAGTGTACTCAGTCTCCACTGAGCACCCGTATACCATCTCTGATGTCAAACACCAATGGATATGGGATCATCCATCGCCCATCACATGGGTCGAGAAGCGTATACGCTAGTCTACACTGGTATATCGATGCCCCGTCTCGATACACCCACGACTAGGGACCTTGAAGGATGTACTTATGGACTACCATGTCCCCACTAGTATGATCTGCATCATAGTCCAGGTAGTCAAGTACAAATCCTAAGGGCTTTACCAACATGTAACTATAAGACAGTATAAAGAGACTAGTGTACATGTTAAGATAAAGAGCAACCAGATAGCATACTATCATGTCGAGCAAGAAAGTCATCTCTATATATGTCCAAGCATCCAATATAATATACATCATCTGTACAATACTGGCCTCTAGGGCATACATACAACTAGCAAGAAAATCCCTTTAAAGTGAACCAATACTAGTTAATGCAAAGTAATATATCAAATATATAATTATACATTAAATCAACACTTGATTCAATGATCCGGTCCTGTCGCACATAACCGACTAGTATCCAATGTATCGACTTATCGAATCGATCTTCGATTCGATAACTAGGTTATATCACATACAACCAATCGAAATATTCATCGCGAGAATGAAATGCGGTATCACATACACGCATCATTCTCGGTCCCGCACATATCTCATATGCGCTCCTATTTCGTTTCACTTGAGCCAGGAAACCTCTGTGTAGGACTCTAAAGACTCGTCAATACGCCGGCAGCAGATGATGATCATATCAAGCACCCACAAGCCGCAAGCGGTCTGCTAAACGTAACGGCCACCCGGGTATTGAGCGATCAGAAGATCGACGAGCAAGCCCGCTCAAACTCCTGTGAATCCAAACAGTAACACTTACCGTACAGTGCGGTCTGTTCGTCTGATATGTCGCATATCAAGTCTAGGGGTGGTAAACGTCAGACCACAGTAACCGATAAGTCGTGCCGATGTGAGGCTCATAACGGGTCGAGAAACTTCTAGTAACACTTACCAGCAGATCTCTGATCAGCCCTGGCCAGGGACTTCCCTGTTACAGCCAATCGAGCACAGCGCAACATCAACCCCCAATACCGGGAGAGACGAAACCCCTCCTATCGCTCATTGCCTCCATGTGACTCGGGACTGCACCCAAAGACCACCGTTTTGCATGCCCTCATGGACGTGGTAAGGTAGAGATCAAAGCACAGTGGGAATCACACAAGACTCTATGACGATCTCGGGTCTACAGACTAACCTGTACAAGTGTCACCTGAGAACTGCCATCTGACGTGAGGTATAATACCATCTGGGAGTTCTCTGCGAGTCCTTCCAGTGTACCCAGTCTCCACTGAGCACCCGTACACCATCTCTGATGTCAAACACCAATGGATATGGGATCATCCATCGCCCATCTCATGGGTCGAGAAGCATATACGCTAGTCTACACTGGTATATCGATGCCCCGTCTCGATACACCCACGACTAGGGACCTTGAAGGATGTACTTATGGACTACCATGTCCCCACTAGTATGATCTGCATCATAGTCCAGGTAGTCAAGTACACATCCTAAGGGCTTTACCAACATGTAACTATAAGACAGTTTAAAGAGACTAGTGTACATGTTAAGATAAAGAGCAACCAGATAGCATACTATCATATCGAGCAAGAAAGTCATCTCTATATATGTCCAAGCATCCAATATAATATACATCATCTGTACAATACTGGCCTCTAGGGCATACATACAACTAACACTCTGGCTATGGCTTCGTCGGAGAAATGATCGGGCTAGGTCGTCAACTTCGATGCCGAAGATGATCTACGTCGAGGCAACTCAAGATCAAGCTCCAACTTCACCAAGTCATGAAACTTGTGAAGAAAACACCCTATACTACTTGGCAAGTGGTAGAGGATGAAGAAATATTTAGTGGGTTCAATTTTGATTTGGATTTCTCACTTGGAATCATCACTTAGAAATTTCAAGCAAAGGTTTTTCTTTTTCTCTCTTCATGAAGAAGATGAAGAAGAATAATAATGAATAATCATTTAAAATAAAAATCCAAGTGAATACATATCATGTTGCAACCATGGTTAAGTATAGAGAATAAACTAGGGTTAGGTGAATGGTTAGGGTTAAGGCAAAAGACAAAATGATAGACTTATTCAAAGCTTCATGAAGCTTCAACAACAAAACAAACTAAGCCACCATTTCATTTTTGCCCAAAAATGAATTAATGAATAAATAAATAAATGAATAAGTAAATAAACAAAACCCTAACCATTCACTTAAACATGATTTAAAGTAAACATACACCCAAACTTGCATGATACAATCAAGTGCACAAAAATATATCACATATACAATGTGCACATCAAGTGAGAAAATCCATTTTAAGTGAAAAAATACTAGTTAATGTAAAGTAATATATCTAATATATAATTATACATTAAATCATTAAATCAACACTTGATTTAACGATCCGGTAATATCGCATATGACCGACTAATATCCAATGTATCGACTTATCGAATCAATCCTTGATTCGATAACTAGGTTATATCGCATACAACCAATCGATACATTCATCGCGAGAATAGAATACGGTATCACATACACGCATTATTCTCGGTCCCGCACATATCTCATATGCGGTCCTATTTCGTTTCGCTTGAGCCAGGAAACCTCTGTGTAGGACTCTAAAGACTCATCAATACGCCGGCAGCAGGTGATGATCATATCAAACACCTACAAGCCGCAAGTGGTCTGCTAAACGTAATGGCCACCCGGGTATTGAGAGATCAGAAGATTGATGAGCAAGCCCGCTCACACACCTGTGAATCCAACCAGTAACACTTACCGTACAGTCCGGTCTGTTCGTCTGATATGTCGCATATCTCGCCTAGGGGTGGTAAACGTCAACCCCAATAGCTTGATATGTCATGCCGACGTAAGGTCCATAACAATCGTGAAACTACTGATAACTCTTACCAGTTTATCACTGCGACCCTAGCCAGGGATTTCCTGTTATGGCCAGTCGAGCATAGCAAAACATCAACCCCCAATACCAGGAGAGACGAATCCCCTCCTATCGTTCATTGCCTCCATTTGAATCAGGACTATACCCAAAAACCACCTGTTTGCACGACTCAGTAGAGCCGTGGTAGGGTGGAAATCAAAGCACAGCGGGAAACACACAAGACTCTATGACAATCTCGGGTCAACAGACTAAGCTGTACCAGTGTTACGAGAGAACTTCCATCTGACGTGAGGTATAATACCATCTGGGAGTTCTCGGCGAGTCCGTTCAGTGTACCCAGTCTCCACTGAGCACCCGCATACCATCTCTGATGTCAAACACCAATGGATATGGGATCATCCATCGCCCATCACATGGGTCGAGAAGATATACGCTATTCTACTCTGGAATATCGATGCCCCGTCTCGATATTCCCACGACTGGGAACAATGAAGGATGTACTCATTGACTACCCTGGCCCCACTAGTATGATCTGCATCATAGTCGTGGAAGTCGAGTACACATCCTAAGGGCTTTATCAACATGTAACAGAGAGACAGAAAGTATACATGTTAAGATAAAGAGCAACAAGATAGCGTACTATCATGTCGAGCAATAAAGTCCTACCTATATATGTCCCAGCATCCATTACAATATACATCCAATGCACAGTAATGGCCTCTAGGGCATACATATAACTAACAAGAATTTATCTGGATCACTGATGGGACGGACGTTCCTTGGCATAATCCACAACTCCATTGTCACACAATGGGAGGAACTAAGTTCATCTCATGAACAAATATACATCCAGACTGCCTCTTTGGTAGTATCTTAAGTAGCGATATATCCAGCCTTTATCGTCTAGTATGCCACGGTATCAAGCTTGGAACTCTTCCAACATACCGTCCCTTTACTGAGGGTAAAGTCAATGCCTGTGACTGACATTCAGTCGTCCTTATCACTCTGGAACCTTTCCAGTAATTCTCTCCAGGATCGATTGATACCATCTCACTACAACAAGTGAGTATCCTAATATCCAATTAGATCCATCTCATAGATCCAAAACCCATGATTTAGTAGGTATCACTTTTGATCCTATATGGAGAATCATTGCGATAAGCGGAGATTGACCGAGCGTAGTATAGCAAACTACTTCCCTATCAAGAGTATGTCATCCACGTACTCTACGAGGATCACCTCCATACTCCCTACTACCTTTTTGTATATACAAGGTTCATCTACTATTTGATGATGTCAAACTCTTTGACTAACACATCAAAACAGACGTTCCAACTCCGCGATGCTTGCTTTATCACATAAAACATCTTGCACACGTTTTCGCTGCTCCCACTGTTTACGAAGCCCTCTGGCTGTGTACTTATAGACGCTTTTTTCTAAAACATCATTTAGAAAAGCAGTCATGACACCCAACCGCCAGATATCGTAGTCATGGTATGTAGCCATGGCAAGTAGGATCTGGATGGATTTAAGCGTAGCTACTTGAAAAGGTTTCATCATTTTCCACGCCTGGTCGATGACGAAAACCTTTAACAAGTCTAGCTTTGAAAGTCTTAACTTTTCCATTTACACCAAGTAATCTTCTCAAGATATACTTCCTCCTGATGGGGATTTAACCCTTAAGATATAGCAGCCAAAGTCCATACTTTGCTGGTGTATAAGGATTCCATCTCAGATAGCTAAGCATCCAGCCATTCTTATAGAGTCCCACTCCTGATGGCCTGCTCGAAACTAGTTGGGTCATTATCTCATGATGCAATCCTCGCTCCCACTGTCATGGAGAAACAGAAGTATCTCTCAGGTGGGTGAGGAACCCTACTAGATCGGCGGAGAGGCTGAGGTTCGTTGGAATTTATTGAATCCTTTGGTTCTACCCAATCATCAGCTGCAGTTTGTATAGCTGGAACCTTTCCAGTTCTACATAAGAGACCTTGCCTCGAGCTTGTCCGGATTTGCTTTTTAGACATAGGCCGGACAACCCCAAATCTTAACAAACTTAAGATATGGGCTCTTCCCTTTCCATATCACATATGAAGTGGTAGGCAACTGATTTGATCGGAACGCTATTAAATAGGTATGCAACTTCATAAGTGCATAACTCCCAAAAGGAAATAGGAAACTTAGTAGTACTCATCATAGAGCGCACCATATCATATAGGGTGTGATTGTTCCGCCCAAATACACCGAAGTGCTGTGGTGTAATCGGAGGAGTAATGCTGAGAGAGAATCTCATTCTCCTTTAGAATAGTCCAGGAATTCTATGCACAAGTATTCTCCTCCTTGATCTCATCAAAGGACATAATACTTATACCCGTATTGGTTCTCTACTTCTAACTTATATTCTGTGAATATCTCAAAAGGTTCGGACTTGTGTTTCAACAGGAACATATGTCTGAATCTTGAGAGATTATCAGAGAATGTAATGAAGTACAAAGAATCGGTCCTGGCATGTGTAGACGGGGGACCTTACATACATTATCATGTATCAGTCCTAAGAGTTTACTAACTCTTTCTCTGTTTCCAATAAATAGAGATATGGTCATCTTATCTTTGTGACATGACTCGCATGTTTCATAAGATGTAAATTCAAACTGATTTAAATATGCATCTAAAATGTAACTAGTCGGGTCGCATTGATATGACCTAGTCTACAACGCCTCAAGAAGGATTCGTTCATTTCTGAACTCTTCCTCTTGTGTGTGTTATGTATACTAGGAACTGTAGTTTGATTTAGAACGTCAATGCTTTTAGATAACGTGCCTGAACCGATCAACTTTTGATATAGGAAATGTTCAAAACAATATCCAACAATACAAAATTATATCATTTCTTTAACAAATAAAGAGATTGATATGATTTTGTATATCAGGTTCGGTATCTAATAGCAATTGTTCAGAATCAATGTATTGGTAATACAGGGTGACAGTGACCAACAGACTTGGCTGCAACACTTGCCCCGTTTTCTGTCTCATGAAACTTATCACCCGTTCTCAGTTCTCTACCTTTCTGTAGCCCATCTAACGGATTACATTTGCAGGATCCTGATCCGGTATCAAATACCCTGGACGTAGAGGATACAGAGAAACAGTTCTTTGTAATGAACACACCCGAAAGAGATGCATCATATGCACTTTCTTCGTTTGGGCGGCATAGGAATTCTGGTATTCCCCAATTTCCTGCTCTGTCTTATAACAATTATAAGTTGGAGCGGGACCAACGTTCCCCAGCTCAGTATAACAAGCGGGTTCGGTCAATACATCCGTATTATTATCTTGATTAAGACGTGACATGGTCGCTACCTGGAGAGAGAGAAAAGAAAACACTCAGTGTGTGCTCTTGCAAGATCAGATTGGTTATTATTTTATCTAATCAGGATGGCTCCCACAGTTTTTATCAAATCTTCCTTCAAACCCTAAAAGGAAAGACTAGCCGGGATTAATTACACACTACAAGTTCGCCAATCTTTCAGCCAGGCCAGTGTCGGTACTTTGAGGGAGGTCCCCCGTGCTTTCGCACGAACCTAATTAATGTATACCTCGTTTTCCCAGAGGCGTAACCCCGTTGACACCTTTCTAGACACCTACTTGATCGGCTAATTATAATGTGTAAAACTCTCCCAGGAGTAACTCTTACTCGCAGCGGGTATCGGGATCCAACTATCTCATAGAAGGTATGCAATCTCATTGCAAATTTCAACACTTGAAATTCCCGATAATTTTGCCCCTAGCGTCCTATGACCTTGACGCAGGCCAACAAACCATAGTGCGCTAGTCAAGTTCAACCCGTCATTTCCTGATTGAATTAAACCCATCCGCACGACCCTTGACGAATGCCAAACAACGCCGTACGAATACCCTAATCCAATCCGCATCATATGCATAAGCAGATAAATACTAGTTAGCTACCGCACACTACGCCTTGACGCAGGCCAACAAACGTAGCACGAATACTAACTAATACTTATCTGAAATGACGGAGGGCTACGACAGGTTTTTCTTAAAACCTATTGCGCAATGAACTTGATATCGTTGTAGAATCAAATGATTTTAAAATGGAGTGTTTTTTAGGCTTTTCTAGTTTTGCTAAAGGGGTCACTCCCGGTGAAGGGATCGTCGGCCCTTTCCTCATCGAATAAGGTGCAGGCTATATCATATATACCGCTGTGCAAAGCAAAAACTATAGAAGCAATCAAAAGACAAACCGAGGGTTGTAGCATCTGCCAATTAATGCTAAAGGAGTCACTCCCGGTGAAGGGATCTCGGTCCTTTCCTTATCGAATAAGGTGCAGGATGTTCTATAAGGAACACCGCGATGCAAAGCAAGAACTGTAGCTACCTGTTTTTAATTTTGAAATTCGATTCCACAACATCTTAGGTTTCTTTTGTTTCATTAATCATATTAATGAAGTCCCATCATTTAAGTCACCTAAACATCACAGATAAATATAACGTACGCTTATGCCATCCGCATTCGCCTCGATGTCCCATCTGCACCGTTAGGTTAGGTAACTAACGGCAGAGCGAGGCAGGGCTAGCGCGGGTGTAAAACATAAGCAACGTCTATATAATATATCATATATACTATATATAATATCTATCTGAACATATCACATGATCACATCACAGATAACGCAGCAGAAAATATCATATGAAATATTGGATATACTAGGACGTCCGTGTTTTCAATACGAGCCAGTATAAAACACGGATTCCACGGTCGCGATGAATAGCCAAACCCATACCCCTAGACCCCTACGAGAGCGGCAAGCAACCCTAGTAATTCTAGTGTTAGGAGACCCGGACTCGACTCCTCGAGTTGGTCTCCCACTGGACTCCAGAACCCGGTTACTTGTGCCCTCCTCCTTGGGTCTATCCTAGTGCGGAAAAGTAAATAATATACAACGGTGACATCATCCGCAACCTGGAAGTGCTCCAATAAAAGAATATTACATACAAGTTTTTACATGAATGAAAATGAAAAACACTCATCTCACATAAAAACCCCCCGGCTATTCAAACACGACGATCCAATATAACATATCCAGCAACACATAATATCACATGTCATCAACGTAAGTAAACATGCGTATCCCAATTATCGTTGACATATAGCAACGAAACCGGCGATATCACATATTACACTTACGGTCGCAGAAAAGAAAGTGTAAAATTACCACAGTTGGAATCCGCAACCTCTTTAGACATCACATGCCTAACCATCTGAATTCCTTAGACATCACATGCCTAACATTTATAAACCCCGCATTTTAGTCTCATTATCGAAAACACTTTTCAATATCTAGTCGGGCAATTCAACAAGATTCCCGACAAACTGATCGAATGCTCGTCGCAAACTTTAGTAGACGGCCGCACCCCCGGATGCCGTCGACGAAGTGCACTAAGGCGGAACACAGTTGCCGCGAGCATCCGAACGGATGCTTTTGGCGACGGGGTTCTCCTACATTCAGTTGGTCGGGGCTATGGGGCATGGCTGTCTTTTTAGTTTACCCGGCGAATATCCGCGTACGCTACGTGATTGCGACGGACTTTTGAACACATCAAAATTCCGTGGCAACCGATCAAGTGAGACTAAAGTGCTATGTTTATAACATCCAAATCAGTTATCTCATAACTACTTGTGGATTCCAAATATTGTATCACATTCCAGATAAACAGAAAATGTTAAACTTTCCGATCGAACAGTCAAACACCCAAATTTTCCCGAAACAGCTCAACACATGAAATAAGTTTTAAAACATTCACTTCATGCCACAGTACCAACGGTCCAGCCGTAGAAGGGTCAAGCCAACGCCTCACATGTGGCACGCCGTACTGCCCCAAACCCTAGGGTCCAAAGGGCAGTTCAAGACGGTCACATAATCGAGTTAAGGTTTGTTGTCTTCTAGAGGGACCATCGCGTTACATACACTATTTAGAACGTCATTAAACTACGGAAAAATCCAATAATTGGAAATTTCCCGGCAGGGAAAAAAGTGGGTATTTATATCCAGTCGAACTTTTTAACATATTCTAAAATTACCCGGAAAAACACATAGACAAAATTAGACAATCCGATCGAATCTACGAACTCCCAATACAACCCAGAAAACTCAACTCTTGAGTATAATTTAAAAATTCCCAGAAAATACAGCACTAACATACAGGAATTCCTGTGCAAAGAAAATGACAAGTTGCTCCTAAATGGCCGCGGAACCGCCGCATATGCCATGGTGGGGCCGCGGTTCCGCGGCTCTTTAGTCGATTTAGGAGCACGTGCTTCACAGTAACTCCTAGAAAAGCCTGCTGTATTTTTTGGATATTTTTAATATGGAAAAATCCACTGTTTTCAAAAATGTACAGAGAAGGGTGAAATCTAGGGTTTCGGGGTTCGATCGAGTTTCTAACTTCGTCTACTCATCGCCTAAGGCTCTAGCTAGGCTCTGATACCACTGTAGGGTTCCTAGGCACACCCATGAGGTTCTACAACTGATCAACCATGGCAAAATCAAATTTTCCGAGTGCCGAGAAACCCTAATGCTAGATCGTTAACTAGAGGCAAAGGCGAAACATGCAATTAAACAACTTTATTGCTAAGTGAATGGAAATACAACCTTTGTAGATCCGGTCATCCACTTCCTTAGCTCCGTGACGATGTCCCTTAGCTGCGATCATTGGATCCCGGACTCTCGCGGTGGTTTCATCGAAGAAATGATCAGGCTAGGTCGATGACTTTGATGCCGAAGATGATCTACGTCGAGGCGACTCTAACTCGAGCTCCAATTTCACCAAGTCATGAAACTTGTGAAGAAAACACCCTATACTAAATGGCAAGTGGTAGATGATGAAAAAATAGGAAGTGGGTTCACTTTGGATTTGGATTTCTCACTTGGAATCATCACTTGATCATTTTCAAGCAAAGGTTTTCTTTTTCCTCTTGAAGAAGATGAAGAAGAAGAAGGAAAAAGAATTATGAATAAAAATAAAATCAAGTGATGGTTATCATTTAGTAACAATGGGTGAGTGTAGAGAATAAACTAGGGTTTAGTTGAATGGTTATGTTAAAGGAAAGAAACAAAATGATTACTTGTTCAAAGCTTCATGAAGCTTCAACAAAAGACAAAGCAAGCCACCATTTCATTTTCCTTTCCATAAATAAATGAATAAATGAATAAGTAAATAAAGCAAATGAAACCCTAACCATTAACTAAACATGGTTTAAATCAAAGATACACCCAAGTTTGCATGTATCATCAAATATGATACAAACAAGTGCACAATTAAAATATATCATATATACAATGTGCACATTCAAGTGAAATAATCAATCTTAAGTGAACCAATACTAGTTAATGTAAAGTAATATATCAAATATATATAATTATACATTAAATCATTAAATCAACACTTGATTTAACGATCCGGTCATATCGCATATGACCGACTAATATCAAGTATATCAATGTACCGAATCAACACATGATTCGGTATCCCGGCTATATCATATATAACCTGCCGATGATACAAATCGCGAGAATAGAATACAGTATCACATACTGGTATTATTCTCGGTCCCGCACATATCTCATATGCGCTCCTATTTCGTTTCGCTTGAGCCAGGAAACCTCTGTGTAGGACTCTAAAGACTCGTCAATACGCCGGCAGCAGGTGATGATCATATCAAACACCCACAAGCCGCAAGCGGTCTGCTAAACGTAACGGCCACCCGGGTATTGAGCGATCAGAAGATCAACGAGCAAGCCCGCTCACACTCCTGTGAATCCAACCAGTAACACTTACCGTACAGTCCGGTCTGTTCGTCAGATATGTCGCATATCTTGCCTAGGGGTGGTAAACGTCAGACCCTAGTAGCTCGATAAGTCGTGTCGATATGAGGTCTATAACAGTTCGAGAAACTACTGGTAACACTTACCAGCAAATCTCAGCAACCCTGGCCAGGGATTTCTGGTTATTGCCAATCGAACATAGTGCTGTTAGTTATATGTATGCCCTAGAGGCCATTACTATACATAGGATGTATATTGTATTGGATGCTTGGACATATATAGGGAGGACTTTCTTGCTCGACATGATAGTATGCTATCTGGTTACTCTTTACCTTAACGTGTACACTGATTGTCTCTCTGTTACATGTTGGTAAAGCCCTTAGGATGTGTACTTGACTACCTGGACTATGATGCGGATCATACTAGTGGGGACATGGTAGTCCATAAGTACATCCTTCAAAGTCCCTAGTCGTGGGTGTATCGAGACGGGGCATCGATATACCAGTGTAGACTAGCGTATACCTTCTCGACCCATACAGATGGGCAATGGATGATCCCATATCCATTGGTGTTTGACATCAGAGATGATGTACGGGTGCTCAGTGGAGACTGGGTACACTGGACGGACTCGCCGAGAACTCCCAGATGGTATTATACCTTACGTCAGATGGCAGTTCTCTGGTGACACTGGTACAGAGTAGTCTGTTGACCCGAGATCGTCATAGAGTCTTGTGTGGTTCCCACTGTGCTTTGATTTCCACCTTACCACGTCCAAGAGGGTGTGCAAAACGGTGGTTTTTGGGTACAGTCCCGAATCACATGGAGGCAATGAGCGATAGGAGGGGATTCGTCTCTCCCGGTATAGGGGGTTGATGTTGCGCTGTGTTCGATTGGCTATAACCGGAAATCCCTGGCCAGGGTTGCTGAGATTTGCTGGTAAGTGTTACCAGTAGTTTCTCGAACTATTATAGACCTCATATCGACACGACTTATCGAGCTATTGGGGTCTGACGTTTACCACCCCTAGGCGAGATATGCGACATATCAGACGACGAGACTGGACTGTACAGTAAGTGTTACTGGTTGGATTCACAGGAGTATGAGCGGGCTTGCTCGTCGATCTTCTGATCGTTCAATATCCGGGTGGCCGTTACATTTAGCAGACCGCTTGCGGCTTGTAGGTGCTTGATATGATCATCACCCGCTGCCGGCGTATTGACGAGTCTTTAGAGTCCTACACAGAGGTTTCCTGGCTCAAGCGAAACGAAATAGGAGCGCATATGAGATATGTGCAGGACCGAGAATAATGCGTGTATGTGATACCGTATTCCATTCTCGCGATGAATGTATCGAAAGGTTGTATGCGATATAACCTAGTTATCGAATCAAGGATTGATTCGGTAAGCCGATACATAGGATACTAATCGGTTATTTGCGATATGACCGGATCGTTAAATCAAGTGTTGATTTAATGATTTAATGTATAATTATATATTTGATATATTACTTTGCATTAACTAGTATTGGTTCACTTTAAATGGATTTTCTCACTTGATTTGTGCAAGTTGTATATGTGATATACTTTTGTGCACTTCATTGTATCATGTTTGATGATACATGCTTACTTGGTTAAGTGTAAAGAATTAAACCATGGTTAAACAAATGATTAGGGTTTTGTTTATCCATTATTTATTTATTCATTTATTTATTTGTTTATTCATTTTGGAAAAGATAAGAAAAGAATGGTGGCTTTATTTGTAGTTATGTTGAAGCTTCATGAAGCTTTGACCTAGTCCACCATTCTTGTCTCTTGCTTAACCCTAACCATCATAACTAACCATGGTCTATTCTCTACACTTAACTAAGGTTAAGATATGATAAGAATCAATTCTTTTTAAATTATTCTTTAACACTTATCATATTCTTTCATCATCTTCTTCTTCATGAGCAAGAAAGAAAAGCTTGCCTCATCAATGGCAAGTGATGAAATCATGTGAGAAATCCAATTCTAAAGTGAACCCACCACCTATTTCTTCATCCTCTACCTCTTGCCAAGTAGTATAGGGTGTTTTCTTCACAAGTTTCATGACTTGGTGAAGTGGGAGCTTGATCTAGTGATGCCTCGACGTAGATCATCTTCGGCATCGAAGTCGACGACCTAGCCCGATCAATTCTCCGATGAAGCCGATGCTAGAGTCCGGGTTTCGATATGGACAGCGAGGGGACTTCATCACGGAGCCATGGAGGTGGAGGACCGGATCTACAAAGGTTGTAGCCTCATTCTTTTAGTTAAGTTGTTAACTAGTTTCACATTTCGCCTAGACATCTAGTTAGCGATCCGTATTAGAGTTTCTCGGCACTTGTAATGATTTGAAATTGGCATGGTTGATGCCTTGTGAGACCTCATTAGTGTGCCTAGGGACCCTACAGTGGTATCAGAGCGTAGCTAGAGCCTTAGGCGATGCGTAGACGGAGTTAGAAGTCCGATCGAACCGAAACCCTAACTCAAGAATGCTCTCTGTACTTTTTTTTGAAATCTGGGATTTTTGAGAATTAAAAATATGCAGAAAACTCAGCAGGAGATTCTAAGAATTACTGTACAAAACGGGACCCATGATTCGATCATTGCGCGGCGGAACCGCTGCATTAGCATGGCTAATGCGGCGGTTCCGCGGCCATTTAATCTCTTCATTCAAAACTTTTTGCACAGTAACTTCTCTCTTGCATTGCTGAGTTTCCTGGGAATTTTTAAATCTCACTCCAGAGTTGAGTTTTCTGGGTCGTATTGGGGACTCGGTGTATCGATCGGATTGTCTAATTTTGTCTTTTTGTTTTTCGGATAATTATTGAATATGTTAAAAAAGTTCGACCGGATATAAATACCCAATCTTTCCCCTGCCGGAAAATTTCCAAGTGTTGGATTTTTCCGTGGTTTAAAGACGTTCTAAGTAGTGCAAGTAACGCGATGGTCCCTCTAGAAGACAACAAACCTTAACTCGATTATGTGACCGTCTTGAACTGCCCTTTGAACCTTCGGGTTTGGGGCAGTACGGCGTGCCACATGTGAGGCGTTGGCTTGACCCTTCTACGGCTGGACCGTTGGTACTGAGGCATGAACTGGATGTTTTTAAACATGTTTCATGTGTTGAGCTGTTTCGGGAAAACTTGGGTGTTCGAATGTTCGATCGGAAAGTTTAACATTTTCTGTTTATCCGGAATGTGATACAACATTTGGAATTCATAAATAGTTATGAGATAACTGAATGAATGTTATAAACATAGCAGTTTAGTCTCACTTGATCGGCTGCCATGGAATTTTGATGTGATCAAAAGTCCGTCGTAATCACGTAGCGTACGCGGATACTCGCCGGGCAAACTTAATAGACAGCTTCACTCCATAGCCCCGACCAAGTGACTGTAGGAGAACCCCGTCGCCGAAAGCATCCGTTCGGGTGCTCGCGGTAGCGGTGTTCCGCCTTGGTGCACTTCGTCGACGGCGTCGGGGGTGCGGCCGCCTACTAAAGTTTGCGACGATCATTCGATCAGGATGTCGGGAATCTTGTTGAATTGACCGACTTGATATTGAAAAGAGTTTTCGATTTTGAGACTAAAATGCGGGGTTTATAATTGTTAGGCATGTGATGTCTAAGGAATTCATTGGTTTAGGCATGCGATGTCTAAAGAGGTTGCGGATTCCAACTGTTGTAGTTTTACACTTTCTTTTCTATGACCGTAAGTGTAATATGTGATATCGCCGGTTTCGTTGCTATATGTCAACGACAATTGGGATGCGCATATTTATTTACGTTGATGACATGTGATGTTATGTGTTGCTGGATATGTTGTATTGGATCGTCGTGTTCGAATAGCCGGGGTTTTTTTTATGTGAGATGAGTGTTTTTCATTTTCATTCATGTAAAAACTTGTATGTAATATTCTTTTATTGGGGCACTTCCAGGTTGCGGAAGATGTCACCCTTTGTATATTATTTACTTTTCCGCACTAGGATAGACCCAAGGAGGGGAGCACAAGTAACCGGGTTCTGGAGTCCAGTGGGAGACCAACTCGAGGAGTCGAGTCCGGGTCTCCTAACTCCAGAATTGGTAGGGTTGCTTGCCGCTCTCGTAGGGGTCTAGGGGTGTGGGTTTGGCTATTCATCACGACCGTGGAATCCGTGTTTTATACTGGCTCGTATTGAAAACACGGATGTCCAAGTATATCCAATATTTCATATGATTCTTCTGCTGCGATATCTGTGATGTGATCATGTGATGTTCTGTGATAGATACTGTATATAGTATATATGATATATTATATAGGCGTTACTTATGTTTTACACCCGCGCTAGCCCTGCCCCGCTCTGCCGTTAGTTACCTAACCTAACGGTGCACGAGGGGACATCGAGGCGAATGCGGATGGCATAAGTGTACGTCGTATTTATCTGTGATGTTTAGGTAATTTAAATGATGGGACTTCATTAATATGATTAATGAAAGAAAAAGAAACCTAAAGATGTTGTAGAATCGAATTTCAAAAATAAAACAGGTAGCTACAGTTCTTGCTTTGCACAGCGGTATATATGATATATCCTGCACCTTATTCGATGAGGAAAGGACCGAGATCCCTTCACCGGGAGTGACTCCTTTAGCAATAACTGGCAGATGCTATACACTCGGTTTGTCTTTTGATAGCTTCTATAGTTTCTGCTTTGCACAGTGATATATATGATATATCCCGCACCTCATTCTACGAGGAAAGGACCGACGATCCCTTCACCGGGAGTGACTCCTTTAGCAAAACTAGAAAAGCCTAAAAAACACTCCATTTTAAAATCATTTGATTCTACAACGATATCAAGTTCATTACGCAATAGGTTTTCAGAAAAACCTGTCGTAGCCCTCCGTCATTTCAGATAAGTACTAGTTAGTATTCGTGCTGCGGTTGTTTGGCATGCGTCAAGGCGTAGTGTACGGTAGCTAACTAGTGCTTATATGCTAGCATATGATGCGATTGGATTAGGGTATTCGTACTGCGTTGTTTGGCATGCGTCAAGGGTCGTGCGGGTGGGTTTAATTCAATCAAGAAATGTACGGGTTGAACTTGACTAGCGGACTATGGGTTGTTTGGCATGCGTCAAGGTCATAGCACGCTAGGGGCAAAATTATCGGGAATTTCAAGTGTTGAAATTTGCAATAAGATTGCATACCTTCTATGAGATAGTTGGATCCTGATACCCGCTGCGAGTAAGAGTTACTCCTGGGAGAGTTTTACACATTACAATTAGCCGATCAAGTAGGTGTCTAGAAAGGTGTTAACGGGGTTACGCCTCTGGGAAAACGAGGTTTACATTAATTAGGTTCGTGCGAAAGCACGGGGGACCTCCCTCAAAGTACCGACACTGGCCTGGCTGAAAGATTGGCGAACTTGTAGTATGTAATTAATCCCGGCTAGTCTTTCCTCTTAGGGTTTGAAGGAAGATTTGATAAAAAGCAGTGGGAGCCATCCTGATTAGATAAAATAATAACCAATCTATTCTTGCAAGAGCGCACGCTGAGTGTTTTCTTCTCTCTCTCTCCTGGTAGCGACCATATCACGCCTTAATTAAGATAATAATACGGATGTATTGACCGAACACGCTTGTTATACTGAGCTGGGGAACGTTGGTCCCGCTCCAACTTATAATTGTTATAAGACAAAGCAAGAAATTGGGGAATACCAGATTTCCCGTGCCGCCCAAACGAAGAAAGTGCATACTGATGCATCATCTTCGGGTGTGTTCTTTATACAGAACTGTTTCTCAGTGTCCTTTACGTCCTGGGTATATGATACCGGATCAGGATCCCAGATATGTAATCTGTTATATAGGGCTACAGAAAGGTAGAGAACTGAGAACGAGTGATAAGTTTCATGAGGCAGAAAACGGGGCAAGTGTTGCATCTAAGTCTGTTGGTCACTGTCACCCTGTATTACCAATACATTGATTCTGAACGAATGTTATTAGATACCGAACCTGATATACAGAATCATATCAGTCTCTTTATCAGCAAAGAAATGATAAAATTTTGTATTGTTGGATAATGTTTTGAACATTTCCTATATCAAAAGTTGATCGGTTCAGGCACGTTATCTAAAAGCGTTGATGTTCTAAATCAAACTACAGTTCTTGGTATACAGAACACACACAAGAGGAAGAGTTCAGAACTGAACGAATCCTTCTTGAGGCATTGTAGACTAGGTCATATCAATGCGACCCGACTAGCTGAAGTTACATGTAGATGCATATTTAAATCAGTTTGAATCTACATCGTATGAAACTTGCCAGTCATGTCACAAGGATATAATGACACTAGCTCTGTTTATTGGAAACAGAGAAAGAGTTAGTAAACTCTTGGGATGATACATGTTGATGTATGTAAGGTCCCCTATCTACACATGCCAGGACTGGTTCTTTATACTTCATTACGTTCTCTGATGATCTCTCAAGATTCAGACATATAGTCCTGTTGAAACACAAGTCCGAAACTTTTGAGATATTCACAGAATATAAGTTAGAAGTAGAGAACCAAAATACGGGTATAAGTATTATGTCCTTTGATGAGATCAGGGAGGAGAATACTTGTGCATAGAATTCCTGGACTATTCTAAAGGAGAATGAGATTCTCTCTCTGCATTACTCCTCCGAATACACCATAGCACGATGGTATATCGGGGCGGAGCAGATACACCCTATTTGATATGGTGTGCTCTATGATGAGTACTACTGAGTTACCTATTTCCTTTAAGGAGTTATGCACTTATGAAGTTTCATACCTATTGAATAGGGTTCCGATCAAATCAGTTGCCTACCACTCCATATGAGATATGGTATGGGAAGAGCCAATGTCTTAAGCTAGTTAAGATTTGGGGTTGTCCGGCCTATGCCTAAAAGCAAAATCCGGACAAGCTCGAGGCATGATCTGTTATGTAGAACTGGAAAAGTTCCAGCTATGCAAACTACAGCAGATGATTTGGTACAACCAAAAGATTCAGTAGATACCAACGAACCTCAGCCTCTCCGCCGATCTAGTAGGGTTCCTCACCCACCTGAGAGATACTTCTGTTTCTCTATGACAGTGGGAGCGAGGATTGCATCATGAGATGATGACCCAACTAGCTTCGAGCTGGCTATCAGGAGTAAGACTCTGTAAGAATGGCTGGATGCTTAGTGATCTGAGATGGAATCCATGTACACCAACAAAGTATGGACTTTGGTTGCTATATCTGAAGGGTTAAATCCCCATCAGGAGCAAGTATATCTTGAGAAGATTACTTGGTGTAGATGGAAAAGTTGAGACTTTCAAAGCTAGACTTGTTAAAGCTTTTCGTCATCGACCAGGCGTGGATAATGATGAAACCTTTTCAAGTGGCTATGCTTAAGTCCATCCAGATCCTACTTGCCACGGCTACATACCATGACTACGATATCTGGCGGTTGGGTGCCATGACTGCTTTTCTAAATGAAGTTTTAGAAGAGAACGTCTATAAGTACACAGCCAGAGGGCTTCGTAGACAGTGGGAGCAGCGGAAACGTGTACAAGATGCTTTATAGGATAAAGCAGGTATCGCGGAGTTGGGACATTTGTTTTGATGTGTTAGTCAAAGAGTTTGACATCATCAAAATGGTAGATGAACCTTGTATATACAAAAAGGTAGTTGGGAGTATAGTGACGATCCTCGTAGAGTACGTGGATGACATGCTCTTGATAGGGAAGGAGTTTCCTATGCTACGCTCGGTCAATCTCCGCTTATCACAATAATTCTCCATATAGGATCAATATGATACCTCCTAAATCCTGGATTTTAGATATATGAGATAGATCTAATTAGATATTAGGATACTCACTAGTTGTAGTGAGATGGTATCAGTCGATCCTGGGGAGAATCACTGGAAGGGTTCCAGGGTGATAAGGATGACTGAAAGTCAGTCACAGGCATTGTCTTTACCCTCAGTAAAGGGACGGTATGTTGGAAGAGTTCCAAGCTAAATACCGTGGCATACTAGACGATTAAAGGCAAGATACATCGCTACTTAAGATGCTACCAAAGAGGCATTCTGGGTATATATATATGTTCATGAGATGAACTTCGTTCCTACCATTGTGAGACAATGGAGTTGTGGCTTATGCCAAGGAACGCCCGTCCCATCATTGATCCAGACATATTCTGAGGCAGCATCACCTGATCATGGAGATAGTTGATCTCCAGGGTGATCGAGGTTAGGAGAGTAGACTCAGAGGACAACACGGCGGATCCACTCACAAAGGACTTTTCCCAGAGAGAGACTATTATGGGATGGTTGAGTATGAGATACTACAACCACTGCTATCAGATGGCCCTAGTGAAAGTGGGAGATTGTTAGTTATATGTATGCCCTAGAAGCCATTACTATACATAGGATGTATATTGTAGTGGATGCTTGGACATATATAGGGAGGACTTTCTTGCTCGACATGATAGTATGCTATCTGGTTACTGTTTACCTTAACGTGTACACTGATTGTCTCTCTGTTACATGTTGGTAAAGCCCTTAGGATGTGTACTTGACTACCTGGACTATGATGCGGATCATACTAGTAGGGACATGGTAGTTCATAAGTACATCCATCAAAGTCCCTAGTCGTGGATGTATCGAGACGGGGCATCGATATACCAGTGTAGACTAGCGTATACCTTCTCGACCCATACAGATGGGCGATGGATGATCCCATATCCATTGGTGTTTGACATCAGTGATGATGTACGGGTGCTCAGTAGAGACTGGGTACACTGGACGGACTCGCCGAGAACTCCCAGATGGTATTATACCTTACGTCAGATGGCAGTTCTCAGGTGACACTGGTACAGAGTAGTCTGTTGACCCGAGATCGTTATAGAGTCTTGTGTGGTTCCCACTGTGTTTTGATTTCCACCTTACCACCTCCAAGAGGGCATGCAAAATGGTGGTTTTTGGGTACAGTCCCGAATCACATGGAGGCAATGAGCGATAGGATGGGATTCGTCTCTCCCGGTATAGGGGGTTGATGTTGCGCTGTGTTCGATTGGCTATAACCGGAAATCCTGGCCAGGGTTGCTGAGATTTGCTGGTAAGTGTTACCAGTAGTTTCTCAAACTGTTATAGACCTCATATCGACACGACTTATCGAGCTATTGGGGTCTGACGTTTACCATCCCTAGGCGAGATATGCGACATATCAGACGACGAGACCGGACTGTATGGTAAGTGTTACTGGTTGGATTCACAGGAGTATGAGCGGGCTTGCTCGTCGATCTTCTGATCGCTCAATACCAGGTGGCCGTTACGTTTAGCAGACCGCTTGCGGCTTATGGGTGCTTGATATGATCATCACCCGCTGCCGGCGTATTGACGAGTCTTTAGAGTCCTACACAGAGGTTTCCTGGCTCAAGCGAAACGAAATAGGAGCGCATATGAGATATGTGCAGGACCGAGAATAATGCGTGTATGTGATACCGTATTCCATTCTCGCGATGAATGTATCGAAAGGTTGTATGCGATATAACCTAGTTATCGAATCAAGGATTGATTCGGTAAGCCGATACATAGGATACTAGTCGGTTATATGCGATATGACCGGATCGTTAAATCAAGTGTTGATTTAATGATTTAATGTATAATTATATATTTGATATATTACTTTGCATTAACTAGTATTGGTTCACTTTAAATGGATTTTCTCACTTGATTTGTGCAAGTTGTATATGTGATATACTTTTGTGCACTTCATTGTATCATGTTTGATGATACATGCTTACTTGGTTAAGTGTAAAGAATTAAACCATGGTTAAACTAATGATTAGGGTTTTGTTTATCCATTACTTATTTATTCATTTATTTATTTGTTTATTCATTTTGGAAAAGATAAGAAAAGAATGGTGGCTTTATTTGTAGTTATGTTGAAGCTTCATGAAGCTTTGACCTAGTCCACCATTCTTGTCACTTGCTTAACCCTAACCATCATAACTAACCATGGTATATTCTCTACACTTAACTAAGGTTAAGATATGATAAGAATCAATTCTTTTTAAATTATTCTTTAACACTTATCATATTCTTTGATCATCTTCTTCTTCATAAGCAAGAAAGAAAAGCTTGCCTCATCAATGGCAAGTGATGAAATCATGTGAGAAATCCAATTCTAAAGTGAACCCACCTCCTATTTCTTCATCCTCTACCTCTTGCCAAGTAGTATAGGGTGTTTTCTTCACAAGTTTCATGACTTGGTGAAGTGGGAGCTTGATCTAGTGATGCCTCGACTTAGATCATCTTCGGCATCGAAGTCGACGACCTAGCCCGATCAATTCTCCGATGAAGCCGATGCTATGTAGGGTTCCTAGGCACCCTAATGAGGTCTCACAAGGCATCGAACATGCCATTATAAAATTTTATGGGTGCCGAGAGACCCGACTACGGATCGTTTGTTAGAAAAACTTGGCGAAAAAGTAAACTAGTTAACACTTAACTAAGAGATACGGAAATACAACCTTTGTAGATCCGGTTCTCCACCTCCATAGCTCCGTAACGAATTCCTCTCCGCTGTCCAAAAGAAATCCGGGCTCTAGCGTCGACTTCATCGGAGAATAAGCGAGCTAGGTCGTCGATGTCCATGCCGAAGATGATCTACGTCGAGGCATCGCTAAATCAAGCTCCGACTTCACCAAGTCAAGAAACTTGTGAAGAAAACACACTCTACTACTTGGCAAGAGGTAGAGGATAAAGAAATAGGAAGTGGGTAGACTTTAGATTTGGATTTCTCACTCTTAATCATCAATCACCATTGATGAAGTGGAGGTTTTCTTCTTGTGTTCAAGGAAGAAGAAGAAGAAATGTTATGATAAGTTAATTATAAATTGGAAAAGAAAATGAATACTTATCATATTAGAACCATGGTCAAGTGTAGAGAATTAACTAAGGTTAGATTAATGGTTAGGGTTAAAGATGAAGACAAGAATGGTTACAAAGTCAAAGCTTCATGAAGCTTCAACTAAACTCCAAAATTAGCAACCATTCTTTTCTTATCTATTCAAAATAAATAAATAAAAAAGTAAGAAAAGAAAACCCTAATCATTAGTTTAACCATGGCTTAATCCATTACACTTAACTATAGTTAAACATGTATCATCAAACATGATACAATCAAGTGTACAAAAGTATATCACATATACAATGTGTACAACCGAGTGAGAAAATCCATCTTAAGTGAACCGATACTAGTTAATGCAAAGTAATATATAAAATATATAATTATGCATTAAATCATTAAATCAACACTTGATTTAATGATCCGGTCATATCACATATAACCGACTAATATCAACAGTAACAACTTATCGAATCAACACTTGATCCGATAACCCGGCTATATCGCATATAATCGATCAATGTCACAAATCGCGAGAATCGAATACAGTATCACATACTGGTATCATTCTCGGTCCCGTACATATCTCATATGCGCTCCTATTTCGTTTCCCTTGAGCCAGGAAACCTCTGTGTAGGACTCTAAAGACTCGTCAATACGCCGGCAGCGGATGATGATCATATCAAACATCCACAAGCCGCAAGCGGTCTGCTAAACGTAACGGCCACCCGGGTATTGAGCGATCTGAAGATCGACGAGCAAGCCCGCTCACACTCCAGTGAATCCGACCAGTAACACTACCGTACAGTCCGGTCTGTTCGTCTGATATGTCGCATATCTCGCCTAGGGGTGGTAAACGTCAGACCCCAATAGCTCAATAAGTCGTGTCGATATGAGGTCTATAACTGTTCGAGAAACTACTGGTAATACTTACCAGTAAATCTCAGCAACCCTGGCCTGGGATTTCCTGTTATAGCCAATCGAACACAGCGCAACATCAACCCCCTATACCGGGAGAGACGAATCCCCTCCTATCGCTCATTGCCTCCATGTGACTCGGGACTGTACCCAAAAACCACCGTTTTGCACGCCCTCTTAGACGTGGTAAGATGGAAATCAAAGCACAGTGGGAACCACACAAGACTCTATGACGATCTCGGGTCAACAGACTACTCTGTACCAGTGTCACCGGAGAACTGCCATCTGACGTGAGGTATAATACCATCTGGGAGTTCTCGGCGAGTCCGTCCAGTGTACCCAGTCTCTACTGAGCACCCGTATATCATCTCTGATGTCAAACACCAATGGATATGGGATCATCCATTGCCCATCTGTATGGGTCGAGAAGGTATACGCTAGTCTACTCTGGTATATCGATGCCCCGTCTCGATACACCCACGACTAGGGACTTTGAAGGATGTACTTATAGACTACCATGTCCCCACTAGTATGATCCGCATCATAATCCAGGTAGTCAAGTACAGATCCTAAGGGCTTTACCAACATGTAACAGGGAGACAATCAGTGTACACGTTAAGGTAAAGATCAACCAGATAGCATACTATCATGTCGAGCAAGAAAGTCCTCCCTATATATGTCCCAGCATCCACTACAATATACATCCTATGTATAGTAATGGCCTCTAGGGCATACATATAACTAACAATCTCCCACTTGCACTAGGGCCATCTGATAGCAGTGGTTGCAGTATCTCATACTCAACCATCCCATAAAAGTCTCTCTCCGGGAACAGGCCTTTATGAGTGGATCCGCTGTGTTGTCCTCTGAGTCTACTCTCCTTACCTCGATCTCCCTGGAGATCAACTATCTCCATGATCAGGCGATGCTGCCTTAGAATAAGTCTGGATCACTGATGGGACCGGCGTTCCTCGGCATGAGCCACAACTCCATTGTCTCACAATGGTAGGAACGTTGTTCATCTCATGAACTAATATACACCCAAACATCCTCTTTGGTAGCATCTTAAGTAGCGATGTATCCTGCCTTTATCGTCTAGTATGTCACGGTATCTAGCTTGGAACTCTTCCAACATACCGTCCCTTTACTGAGGGTTAAGACAATGCCTGCGACTGACATTCAGTCGTCTTTATCACCCTGGAACCCTTCCAGTGATTCTCCCCAGGGTCGATTGATACCTTCTCACTACAACTAGTGAGAATCCTAACATCCATTTAGATCTATCTCATAGATCCAAAACCTAGGATTTAGTAGGTATCACTTTGATCCTATATGGAGAATCATTGTGATAAGCGGAGATTGACCGAGCGTAGCATAGGAAACTCTTTCCCTATCAAGAGTATGTCATCCACGTACTCTACGAGGATCGTCACCATACTCCGTACTACCTTTTTGTTTATACAAGGTTCATCTACCATTTTGATGATGTCAACTTCTTTGACCTATCCATCAAAATAGATGTTCCATCTCCGCGATGCCTGCTTCATCATATAAAGCATCTTGCACACGTTTCCGCTGCTCCCACTGTCTACGAAGCCCTCTGGCTGTGTACTTATAGACGCACTCTTCTAAAACATCATTTAGAAAAGCAGTCATGACACCCAACCACCAGATATCGTAGTCATGGTATGTAGCCGTGGCAAGTAGGATCTGGATGGACTTAAGCATAGCCACTTGAAAAGGTTTCATCATTATCCACGCCTGGTCAATGATGCAAACTTTTAACAAGTCTAGCTTTGAAAGTCTCAACTTTTCCATGTACACCAAGTAATCTTCTCAAGATATACTTGCTCCTGATGGGGATTTAACCCTTCAGATATAGCAGCTAAAGTCTATACTTTGCTGGTGTATAAGGATTCCATCTTAGATCACTAAGCATCCAGCCATTCTTACAGAGTCTTACTCCTGATGGCCAGCTCGAAACTAGTTGGGTCATCATCTCATGATGCATTCCTCGCTCCCACTGTCATAGAGAAACTGAAGTATCTCTCAGGTGGGTGAGGAACCCTACTAGATCGGCGGAGAGGCTGAGGTTCGTTGGTTTCCACTGAATCCTCTGGTTGTACCAAATCATGCTGTAGTTTGTATAGCTGGAACACTTCCAGTTCTACATAACAGACCTTGCCTCGACCTTGTCCGGATTTTGCTTTCAGACATAGGCCGGACAACCCCAAATCTTAACTAGCTTAAGACATGGGCTCTTCCCTTTCCATATCTCATATGGAGTGGTAGGCAACTGATTTGATTCGAACCCTATTCAATAGGTATGCAGCTTCTCAAGTGCATAACTCCCAAAAAGGAAATAGGTAACTCAGTAGTACTCATCATAGAGCACACCTTATCACATAGGGTGTAATTGCTCCACCCCGATATACCATCGTGCTATGGTGTATACGAAGGAGTAATGCTGAGAGAGAATCTCATTCTCCTTTAGAATAGTCCAGGATTTCCGTGCTCAAGTATTCTCCTCCTTGATCTCATCAAAGGACATAATACTTATACCCGTTTTGGTTCTCTACTTCTAAATCATATTCTGTGAATATCTCAAAAGGTTCGGATTTATGTTTCAACAGGAACATATGTCTGAATCTTGAGAGATTATCAGAGAATGTAATGAAGTACAAAGAACCGGTCTTGGCATGTGTAGACAGGGGACCTTTATACATCAACATGCATCATCCCAAGAGTTCACTAACTCTTTCTCTGTTTTCAATAAACAGAGCTGGTGTCATTATATCTCTGTGGCATGACTGGCAAGTTTCACAAGATGTAAATTCAAACTAATTTAAATATACATCTAAATGTAACTTCAGCTAGTCGGGTCACATTGATCTGACCTAGTCTACAATACCTCAAGAAGAATCCGTTCATTTCTGAACTCTTCCTCTTATGTGTGTTCCATATACTAAGAACTGTAGTTTGATTTAGAACGTCAATGCTTTTAGATAACGTGCTTGAACCGATCAACTTTTGATATAGGAAATGTTCAAAACATTATCCAACAATACAAAATTTTATCGTTTCTTTACTAATAAAGAGACAGATATGATTTTGTATATCAGGTTCGGTATCTAATAACATTCGTTCAGAATCAATGTATCTGTAATACAGGGTGACAGTGACCGACAGACTTGGCTGCAACTCTTGCCCCGTTTTCTGCCTCATGAAACTTATCACCCGTTCTCAGTTCTCTACCTTTCTGTAGCCCTATGTAACAGATTACATATCTGGGATCCTGATCTGGTATCATATACCCAGGACGTAAAGGATACTGAGAAACAGTTCTGTATAATGAACAAACCCGAAGATGATGCATCAGCATGCACTCTCTTCGTTTGGGCGGCACGGGAATTCTGGTAATCCCCAATTTCCTGCTCTGTCTTATAACAATTATAAGTTGGAGCGGGACCAACGTTCCCCAGCTCAGTATAACAAGTGGGTTCGGTCAATATTCCGTTTTATTATCTTGATTAAGGCGTGATATGGTCGCTACCTGGAGAGAGAGAGAAGTAAACACTCAGCGTGCGCTCTTGCAAGAATAGATTGGTTATTATTTTATCTAATCAGGATGGCTCCCACTGCTTTTTATCAAATCTTCCTTCAAACCCTAAAAGGAAAGACTAGCCGGGATTAATTACACACTACAAGTTCGCCAATCTTTCAGCCAGGCCAGTGTCGGTACTTTGAGGGAGGTCCCCCGTGCTTTCGCACGAACCTAATTAATGTAAACCTCGTTTTCCCAGAGGCGTAACCCCGTTGACACCTTTCTAGACACCTACTTGATCGGCTAATTGTAATGTATAAAACTCTCCCAGGAGTAACTCTTACTCGCAGCGGGTATCGGGATCCAACTATCTCATAGAAGGTATGCAATCTCATTGCAAATTTCAACACTTGAAATTCCCGATAATATTTTGCCCCTAGCTTCCTATGACCTTGACAGAGGTCAACAAACCATAGGCTGCTAGTCAAGTTCAACCCGTCATTTCCTGATTGAAGTAAACCCACCCGCACGACCCTTGACAGAGGTCAACAAGGTCGCACGACTACCCTAAATCAATCACATCATATGCTTATGCAGATAAGCACTAATCAGCTACCGCACACTACGCCTTGACAGAGGTCAACAAACGTAGCACGAATACTAACTAGTACTTATCTGAAATGACGGAGGGCTACGACAGGTTTTTCTGAAAACCAATTGCGTAATGAACTTGATATCGTTGTAGGATCGAATGAATTTTGAAATGGAGTGTTTTTTAGGCTTTTCTAGTTTTGCTAAAGGAGTCACTCCCGATGAAGGGATCGTCGGTCCTTTCCTCGTCGAATGAGGTGCGGGATATATCATATATATCACTGTGCAAAGCAAAAACTCTTAAAAGCAATCAAAAGTCAAACCGAGTGTGTAGCATCTGCCAGTTATTGCTAAAGGAGTCACTCCCGGTGAAGGGATCTCGGTCCTTTCCTTATCGAATAAGGTGCAGGATATATCACATATACCGCTGTGCAAAGCAAGAACTGTAGCTACCTGTTTTATTTTGAAATTCGATTCTACAACATCGTAGGTTTCTTTTATTTGCATTAATCACATTAATGAAGTCCCATCATTTATGTACCTAAACATTACAGATAAATACGACGTACACTTATGCCATCCGCATTCGCCTCGATGTCCCCTCGTGCACCGTTAGGTTAGGTAACTAACGGCAGAGCGGGGCAGGGCTAGCACGGGTGTAAAACATAAGTAACGTCTATATAATATATCATATATACTATATACTGTATCTATCAGAGAACATCACATGATCACATCACAGATATCGCAGCAGAAGAAACATATGAAATATTGGATATACTAGGACGTCCGTGTTTTCAATACGAGCCAGTATAAAACACGGATTCCACGGTCGTGATGAATAGCCTAACCCACACCCCTAGACCCCTACGAGAGCGGCAAGCAACCCTACCAATTCTGGAGTTAGGAGACCCGGACTCGACTCCTCGAGTTGGTCTCCCACTGGACCCCAGAACCCGGTTACTTGTGCTCCCCTCCTTGGGTCTTCCTAGTGCGGAAAAGTAAATAATATACAAGAGGTGACAACTTCCGCAACCTGGAAGCGCCCCAATAAAAGAATATTACATACAAGTTTTTACATGAATGAAAATGAAAAACACTCATCTCACATAAAAACCCCCGGCTATTCAAACACGACGATCCAATATAACATATCCAGCAACACATAACATCACATGTCATCAACGTAAGTAAACATGCGCATCCCAATTGTCGTTGACATATAGCAACGAAACCGGCGATATCACATATTACACTTACGGTCACAGAAAAGAAAGTGTAAAACTACAACAGTTGGAATCCGCAATCTCTTCAGACATCGCATGCCAGACCAAATGAATTCTTTAGACATCGCATGCCTAACAATTATAAACCCCACATTTTAGTCTCAAAATCAAAAACTCTTTTCAATATCAAGTCGGGCAATTCAACAAGATTCCCGACATCCTGATCGAATGCTCGTCGCAAACTTCAGTAGGCGGCCGCACCCCCGATACCGTCGACGAAGTGCACCAAGGCGGAACACCGCCACCGCGAGCACCCGGACGGATGCTTTCGGCGACGGGGTTCTCCTACAGTCACTTGGTCGGGGCAATGGCGTGAGGCTGTCTATTAAGTTTACCCGGCGAGTATCCGCGTACGCAACGTGATTGCGACGGACTTTTGATCACATCAAAATTCCGTGGCAACCGATCAAGTGAGACTAAACTGCTATGTTTATAATATTCATTCAGTTATCTCATAACTTTTTGTGAATTCCAATTATTGTATCCCATTCCAGATAAATAGAAAATGTTAAACTTTCCGATCGAACAATTGAACACCCAAGTTTTCCCGATACAGCTCAACACATGAAATAAGTCTAACAACATTCCGTTCGTGCCTCAGTACCAACGGTCCAGCCGTAGAAGGGTCAAGCCAACGCCTCACATGTGGCACGCCGTACTGCCCCAAACCGGAAGGTTCAAAGGGCAGTTCAAGACGGTCACATAATCGAGTTAAGGTTTGTTGTCTTCTAGAGGGACCATCGCGTTACTTGCACTACTTAGAACGTCGTTAAACTACAGAAAAATCCAACACTTGGAAATTTCCCGACAGGGGAAAAATTGGGTATTTATATCCGGTCGAACTTTTTAACATATTCTAAAATTTATCCGGAAAGCCACATAGACAAAATTTGATACTCCGATCGAAACACCGAATCCCCAAAAACACAGCAGAAAAATTCAACTCTTGAATAAATATTAAAAATTCCAAGAAAACTCAGCTCTTTGAACTAGGAATTACTGTGCAAAGGAACAGGGCTGACGTCATCAAGTGGCCGCTGATCCGCCACAGAAGCCATGCTTCTGCCGCGGATCCGCCGCGAAATTTACTGTTCACCAGAAACTTTTTGCACCGTAATTCTTATTTTTCCCTGCTGAATTTTTTAGCAATTTTTAATTTGGAAAAACTCACTGTTTTCAAAAAAGTACAGAGAGCAAGATTGATTTGGTGTTTCGGGTTCGTTCGGACTTCAAATTCCGTCTGGACTTCGCCTAAGGCTCTAGCTAGGCTCTGATACCACTGTAGGGTTCCTAGGCACCCTAATGAGGTCTCACAAGGCATCGAACATGCCATTATAAAATTTTATGGGTGCCGAGAGACCCGACTACGGATCGTTTGCTAGAAAAACTAGGCGAAAAAGAAAACTAGTTAACACTTAACTAAGAGATATGGAAATACAACCTTTGTAGATCCGGTTCTCCACCTCCATAGCTCCGCAACGAAGTCCTCTCCGCTGTCCAAAAGGAATCCGGGCTCTAGCGTCGACTTCATCGGAGAATAAGCGAGCTAGGTCGTCGATGTCCATGCCGAAGATGATCTACGTCGAGGCATCGCTAAATCAAGCTCCGACTTCACCAAGTCAAGAAACTTGTAAAGAAAACACACTCTACTACTTGGCAAGAGGTAGAGGATGAAGAAATAGGAAATGGATAGACTTTAGATTTGGATTTCTCACTCTTAATCATCAATCACCATTGATGAAGTGGAGGTTTTCTTCTTGTGTTCAAGGAAGAAGAAGAAGAAATGTTATGATAAGTTAATTATAAATTGGAAAAGAAAATGAATACTTATCATATTAGAACCATGGCCAAGTGTAGAGAATTAACTAAGGTTAGATTAATGGTTAGGGTTAAAGATGAAGACAAGAATGGTTACAATGTCAAAGCTTCATGAAGCTTCAACTAAACTCCAAAATTAGCAACCATTCTTTTCTTATCTATTCAAAATAAATAAATAAAAAAGTAAGAAAAGAAAACCCTAATCATTAGTTTAACCATGGCTTAATCCATTACACTTAACTATAGTTAAACATGTATCATCAAACATGATACAATCAAGTGCACAAAAGTATATCACATATACAATGTGTACAACCGAGTGAGAAAATCCATCTTAAGTGAACCGATACTAGTTAATGCAAAGTAATATATCAAATATATAATTATGCATTAAATCATTAAATCAACACTTGATTTAATGATCCGGTCATATCGCATATAACCGACTAATATCAACAGTAACAACTTATCGAATCAACACTTGATCCGATAACCCGGCTATATCGCATATAACCGATCAATGTCACAAATCGCGAGAATCGAATACAGTATCACATACTGGTATCATTCTCGGTCCCGCACATATCTCATATGCGCTCCTATTTCGTTTCGCTTGAGCCAGGAAACCTCTGTGTAGGACTCTAAAGACTCGTCAATACGCCGGCAGCGGATGATGATCATATCAAACATCCACAAGCCGCAAGCGGTCTGCTAAACGTAACGGCCACCCGGGTATTGAGCGATCTGAAGATCGATGAGCAAGCCCGCTCACACTCCAGTGAATCCGACCAGTAACACTACCGTACAGTCCGGTCTGTTCGTCTGATATGTCGCATATCTCGCCTAGGGGTGGTAAACGTCAGACCCCAATAGCTCAATAAGTCGTGTCGATATGAGGTCTATAACTGTTCGAGAAACTACTGGTAATACTTACCAGTAAATCTCAGCAATCCTGGCCAGGGATTTCCTGTTATAGCCAATCGAACACAGCGCAACATCAACCCCCTATACCGGGAGAGACGAATCCCCTCCTATCGCTCATTGCCTCCATGTGACTCGGGACTGTACCCAAAAACCACCATTTTGCACGCCCTCTTGGACGTGGTAAGATGGAAATCAAAGTACAGTGGGAACCACACAAGACTCTATGACGATCTCGGGTCAACAGACTACTCTGTACCAGTGTCACCGGAGAACTGCCAACTGACGTGAGGTATAATACCATCTGGGAGTTCTCGGCGAGTCCGTCCAGTGTACCCAGTCTCTACTGAGCACCCGTATATCATCTCTGATGTCAAACACCAATGGATATGGGATCATCCATCGCCCATCTGTATGGGTCGAGAAGGTATACGCTAGTCTACTCAGGTATATCGATGCCCCGTCTCGATACACCCACGACTAGGGACTTTGAAGGATGTACTTATAGACTACCATGTCCCCACTAGTATGATCCGCATCATAATCCAGGTAGTCAAGTACAGATCCTAAGGGCTTTACCAACATGTAACAGGGAGACAATCAGTGTACACGTTAAGGTAAAGATCAACCAGATAGCATACTATCATGTCGAGCAAGAAAGTCCTCCCTATATATGTCCCAGCATCCACTACAATATACATCCTATGTATAGTAATGGCCTCTAGGGCATACATATAACTAACATGCTACAGTCCGGGTTTCGATATGGACAGCGAGGGGACTTCATCACGGAGCCGTGGAGGTGGAGGACCGGATCTACAAAGGTTGTAGCCTCATTCTTTTAGTTAAGTTGTTAACTAGTTTCACTTTTCGCCTAGACATCTAGTTAACGATCCGTATTAGAGTTTCTCGGCACTTGTAAAGATTTGAAATTGGCATCGTTGATGCCTTGTGAGACCTCATTAGTGTTCCTAGGGACCCTACAAGTGCAACATCAACTCCCTATACCGGGAGAGACGAATCCCCTCCTATCGCTTATTGCCTCCATGTGATTCGGGACTGTACCCAAAAACCACCGTTTTGCACGCCCTCTTGGACATGGTAAGGTGGAAATCAAAGCACAGTGGGAATCACACAAGACTCTATGACGATCTCGGGTCTACAGACTAACCTGTACCAGTGTCACCAGAGAACTGCCATCTGACGTAAGGTATAATACCATCTGGGAGATCTCGGCGAGTCCGTCCAGAGTACCCAGTCTCTACTGAGCACCCGTATATCATCTCTGATGTCAAACACCAATGGATATGGGATCATCCATCGCCCATCTGTATGGGTCGAGAAGGTATACGCTAGTCTACTCTGGTATATCGATGCCCCGTCTCGATACACCCACGACTAGGGACCTTGAAGGATGTACTTGTGGACTACCATGTCCCCACCAGTATGATCCGTATCATAGTCCAGGTAGTCAAGTACACATCCTAAAGGCTTTACCAACATGTAACAGAGAGACAATCAGTGTACACGTTAAGATAAAGAGCAACCAGATACCATACTATCATGTCGAGCAAGAAAGTCCTCCCTATATATGTCCCAGCATCCACTACAATATACATCCTATGTACAGTAATGGCCTCTAGGGCATACATATAACTAACATGTACATTCTCCTGTGAATCCAATTAGTAACACTCCCGTACAGTCTGGTCTCGTCGTCTGATATGTCGCATATCTCGCCTGGGGGTGGTAAATGTCAGACCCCAGTAGTTCGATAAGTCGTTTCGATTTGAGGTCTATAATAGTTCGAGAAAATACTGATAACACTTACCAGTAAATCTCAGCAACTCTGGCCAGGGATTTCCGGTTATATCCAATCGAACACAGCACAACATCAACTCCCTATACCGGGAGAGACGAATCCCTTCCTATCGCTCATTGCCTCCATATGATTCGGGATTGTACCCAAAAGCCACCTTTTTGCATGCCCTCTTGGACGTGGTATGATGGAAATCAAAGCACAGTGGGAATCACACAAGACTCTATGACGATCTCGGGTCAACAGACTACTCTGTACCAGTGTCACCGGAGAACTGCCATCTGACGTGAGGTATAATACCATCTGGGAGTTCTCAGCGAGTCCGTCCAGTGTACCTAGTCTCTACTGAGCACCCGTACACCATCCTTGTTGTCAAACACCGATGGATATGGGATCATCCATCGCCCATCATATGGGTCAAGATGCGTATACGCTAGTCTACTCTGGTGTATCGATGCCCGGTCTCGATACACCCTCGACTAGGAACTGTTATAGGATGTACTCGTCGACTACCGTGGCCCCACTAGTATGATCTCATCATAGCCCCAGTAGTCGAGTACATATCCTAAGGGCTTTATCAACATGTAACATAGAGACAATTATAGTACATGTTGAGATAAAGTACAACCAGATAGCATACTATCATGTCGAGCAAGAAAGTTCTCCCTATATATGTCCCATCATCCATTACTTTATACATCGTATGTACAGTAATGGCCTCTAGGGGATACTTATAACTAACAATCTGTAGGGTTCCTAGGCACACTATAGAGGTCTCACAAGGCATCGAACATGCCAATTTAAAATTTTATGGGTGCCGAGAAACCCTAATACGGATCGTCGGCTAGATTTCTAGGCGAAACTATAAACTAGTTAACACTTTAACTAAAAGTTAGATGCTACAACCTTTGTAGATCCGGTTCTCCACTTCCTTAGCTCCACGTAGGTGTCCTCTCGCTGTCCATCATGAATCCCGAACTCAATCGTCGGCTTCATCGGAGAAACGAGCGAGCTTGGTCGTCGGCTTCGTGTCAAAGACGATCTACGTCGAGGCATCACAAGTTCAAGCTCCGACTTCACAAAGTTGTGAAACTTGTAAAGAAAACACCCAAAACAACTTGGCAAGAGGTAGATGGTGAAGAAATAGGAGGTGGGTTCACTTTAGAATTGGATTTCACTCACTTTTGCTCAAGTTGCCATTGATGGCATCTAGTTTTCTCTCTTGAAGAAGAAGGAGAAGATGAAGCTAGTTTATGATAAGTTATTTAAAATGAAAAGAAAAATTCATACTTATCATAATCTAACTAGGGTTAAGTGTAGAGAATAAACCATGGTCACTTGAGAGGGTTAGGGTTAAGCATGATGACAAGAATGGTTGCATAAGTCAAAGCTTCATGAAGCTTCAACTAGAAACAAAAGAAGCCACCATTCTTATCTAAATCATTTCCAAATAAATAAACAAATAAATAAATGAAAAAGCAAAACCCTAATCATCTCTTAACCATGGTTTAATCCTTTACACTTAACCACAAGATCAAGTATCATCAAACATGATACAAATATGTGCACAAAAGTATATCACATATACTTCTTGCACATCAAGTGAGAAAATCCATATAAAGTGAACCAATACTAGCTAATGCAATGTAGTATATCAAATATATAATTATACATTAAATCATTAAATCAACACTTGATTTAACGATCCGGTCATATCGCATATAACCGACTAGTATCCAATGTATCGGCTTATCGAATCAATGATTCGATAACTAGGTCATATCGAATATAACCAATCGAAACATTTATCGCGAGAATGAAATGCGGTATCACATACACTCATTATTCTCGGTCCCGCACATATCTCATATGCGCTCCTATTTCGTTTCGCTTGAGCCAGGAAACCTCTGTGTAGGACTCTAAAGACTCGTCAATACGCCGGTAGCAGATGATGATCATATCAAGCACCCACAAGCCGCAAGCGGTCTGCCAAACGTAACGGCCATCCGGGTATTGAGCGATCAGAAGATCGACGAGCTAGCCCGCTCACACTCCTGTGAATCCAACCAGTAACACTTACCGTACAGTCCGGTCTGTTCGTCTGATACGTCGCATATCAAGTCTAGGGGTGGTAAACGTCAGACCCCAATAACCGATAAGTCGTGCCGATGTGAGGCTCATAACGGGTCGAGAAACTACTGGTAACACTTACCAGCAAATCTCTGATCAGCCCTGGCCAGGGACTTCCCTGTTACGGCCAATCGAGCACAGCGCAACATCAACCCCCAATACCGGGAGAGACGAAACCCCTCCTATCGCTCATTGCCTCCATGTGACTCGGGACTGTACCTAAATACCACCGTTTTGCACGCCCTCATGGACGTGGTAAGGTGGAGATCAAAGCACAGTGGGAATCATACAAGGCTCTATGACGATCTCGGGTCTACAGACTAACCTGCACAAGTATCACCTGAGAACTGCCATCTCACGTGAGGTATAATACCATCTGGGAGTTCTCGGCGAGTCCGTCCAGTGTACCCAGTCTCCACTGGGCACCCGTATACCATCTCTGATGTCAAACACCAATGGATATGGGATCATCCATCGCCCATCGCATGGGTCGAGAAGCGTATACGCTAGTCTACTCTGGTATATCGATGCCCCGTCTCGATACACCCACGACTAGGGACGTTGAAGGATGTACTTATGGACTACAATGTCCCCACTAGTATGATCTGCATCATAGTCCAGGTAGTCAAGTACACATCCTAAGGGCTTTACCAACATGTAACTATAAGACAGTATAAAGAGACTAGTGTACATGTTAAGATAAAGAGCAACCAGATAGCATACTATCATATCGGGCAAGAAAGTCATCTCTATATATGTCCAAGCATCCAATATAATATACATCATCTGTACAATGCTGGCCTCTAGGGCATACATACAACTAACAAACTCCCACTTGCACTAAGGCCAGCTGCTGTAGTATCGCATACCGAGCATCCCGAAGAGTCTCTGAAACTGTATATGGGGAATGGCCTTTGTGAGTGGATCCGCCGTGTTGTTCTTCGTGTCAACCCTCCTAACCTCGATCTCCCGGCGATCAACTATCTCCCGGATCAGGTGATACCGCCTCAGAATATGCCTGGATCGCTGATGGGACCTGGGTTCCCTGGCCAAAGCGACCGCTCCATTGTTATCGCAATACAAAGGTATTGGATGCTCAATGGATGGAACCACTCCAAGTTCAGTAATGAACTTCTTGATCCAGACAGCTTCTTTAGCAGCATCGTTGGCAGCGATGTATTCAGCCTCCATCGTCGAGTCTGCCACGGTTTCTTGCTTGGAACTCTTCCAGCTAACCGCCCCTCCGTAAAGGGTAAAGACAAAACCCGACTGCGACTTAGAGTCGTCCTTATCACTCTGGAAGCTCGAATCGGTAAAGGACTCCACTTGGAGTTCCCCGTTACCATACACCAAGAGCATCTCTTTAGTCCTTCGTAAGTACTTGAGAATGCTCTTCACAGCTGTCCAGTGACTCTCTCCAGGATCAGCTTGATACCTGCTCACTATACTTAGTGAGTATGCAACATCGGGTCTGGTACATAGCATCGCGTACATGATAGAGCCTACAGCTGAAGCATAGAGTATGCCTTGCATGCGAGCTCTCTCCAAATCAGTCTTGGGAGACATCTCTTTGGAGAGAGTGACTCCAGAGATCGTGGGCAAGTTCCCACGCTTGGATTCTTCCATACTAAACCTCTTTAGTATGGTGTCAATGTACCTGGATTGGGACAATCCCAATATCCGTTTGGATCTATCTCTATAGATCCTAATTCCCAATATGCAGGAGGCATCACCAAGATCTTTCATTGAGAATCTTTGTGATAAGAAGAGCTTGACCGATTGCAGCATAGGAATATCATTTCCTATCAAGAGTATGTCGTCCACGTACAATACGAGGAAGACAACCTTACTCCCTACCACCTTCTTGTAAATACAAGGTTCATCTGGGTTTTTGACGAAATCAAACTCTTTGATAACGACATCAAAGCAGATGTTCCAACTCCGCGATACTTGCTTTAATCCATAAATGGATTTAAGCAGCTTGCATACCTTTCCGCTGCTCCCACTGTCTATGAAGCCCTCTGGCTGAGTCATGTGCACGCACTCTTCTAAATCACCATTTAGAAAGGCGGTCTTAACATCCATTTGCCAGATTTCGTAGTCATGATACGCAGCGATGGCAAGCATGATTCGGATGGATTTAAGCATAGCCACTGGAGAAAAGGTCTCGTCATAGTCCACACCTGGTCTTTGACGAAAACCCTTTGCTACAAGTCTAGCTTTGAAAGTCTCCACTTTCCCATCTACACCAAGTTTTTTCTTGAAGATCCACTTGCTCCCGATGGGTTTTACCCCTTCAGGAGCAACTTCCAAAGTCCATACTTTGTTGGTGTACATGGATTCCATCTCGGACCGCATAGCATCCAGCCATTTCACCGAGTCCCTACTCGTGATGGCCTGCTCGAAGCTAGTTGGGTCATCATCCTCCATGATGCAATCCTCGCTCCCACCATCCATGAGAAAACCGTAGTATCTCTCAGGTGGGCGAGGAACCCTACTAGATCGGCGGAGAGGCTGAGGTTCATTGGGAACTACTGAATCCTCTGGTTCAACCAAATCTTCTGTTGTAGTCTGTATTGCAGGAACCTCTTCCAGTTCTACCTCCTTGCCACTAATTTCTTTTTCAAGAAATTCCTTTTCTAAAAAGGTGGCATGTCGAGAAACAAACACATTTTGTTCCTCGGTGTGGTAGAAGATATACCCGCGCGAATGTTTGGGATATCCAATAAACTTACACAGAATGGACCTTGCCGCGAGTTTGTCCGGATTTTGCGTTTTTACATATGCCGGACAACCTCATATCTTAACATAATTAAGACATGGTCTCTTTCCTTTCCATATCTCATATGGAGTGGTTGGCACGGTTTTGGTGGGAACCATATTCAATAGATCTGCAGCTATTTCCAGTGCATATCCCTAGAAGGAAATAGGTAACTCAGCTGTGCTCATCATAGAGCGCACTATATCCAATAGGGTGCGGTTCCTCCGTTCTGATACACCGTTGTGCTGTGGTGTATATGGAGGATTCAGCTGAGAGAGAATCCTATTCTCTTTTAGGAAGTCCAGGAATTCATTGCTCAAGTATTCACCTCCTCGATCAGATCGAAGGATTTTAATACTTTTTCCGGTTTGGTTCTCGACTTCTTGTTTATATTCTCTAAATTTCTCAAAAGGTTCTGATTTGTGTTTCATCAGGAACACATATCCGAATCTAGAGAGATCGTCAGTGAATGTAATGAAGTACGAAGAACCATCCCTGGCATGTGTAGACATGGGACCGCATACATCACTATGTATCAGTCCCAAGAGTTCGGTAACTCTTTCTCCGTGTCCCGTAAACGGAGTTTTGGTCACTTGCCTTTGAGACATGACTGGCAAGTGTCATAGGATGAAAATTCAAACGGATTTAAATATCCATCTTTATGCAACTTAGCTAGTCGTGTCATATTGATGTGACCCAGTCTACAATGCCACAAGAAGGATTCGTTCAGTTCAGAACTCTTCCTCTTGTGGGTGTTAGTTATACTCAGAACTGTTGATTGATTTAGAACATAAATGCCATTGCACAACGTGCCTGATCCAACCAACTTTTGGTTACGGAAAATGTTCATAACATTGTCCTGTAATACAAAATTATATCCCTCTTTACTTAATAAAGAAACCGATATAATATTGCATATCAGGTTCGGCATGTAATAGCATTCGTTCAGAACCAATGTATTACCAGTTGGTAATGTAAGGTGATATTCCCCGACAGTCTTAGCTGCAACAATTGCACCATTTCCAACTCTAATGTCTTTATCACCTTCTCCAAGTTCTCTACCTTTTCTAAGCCCATGTAACTGGTTACATATATGGGATCCTGACCCGGTATCTAATACCCAGGACGTAGGGCAAATGGAGAAACAGTTCTCCGTAACGAACACACCCGAAGAAAATGCATCAACATGTACTTTCTTCAATCGGGTGGCATGGGAATCCTGGTATTCCCCTATTTCCTGTTCATTCCTATAACTCTTATAAGAAAGAACGGAACCAACGTTCCCCAGGACAGTATAACATGCGGGTTCGGTCAATACATCCATATTATTATCTTTATTAGGGCATGAAATGGTCGCTACCTGGAGAGAGAGAGAAGAAAACACTTTAGCGTATGCTCGTGCAAGATCAGATTGGTTATTATCTTATCTAATCAGGATGGCTCCCACTGTTTTTATCAAATCTTCCTTCAAACCCTAAAAGGAAAGACTAGCCGGGATTAATTACATACTACAAGTTCGCCAATCTTTCAGCCAGGCCAGTGTCGGTACTTTGAGAGAGGTCCCCCGTGCTTTCGCACAAACCTAATTAATGTAAACCTCGTTTTCCCAGAGGCATAACCTCGTTAACACCTTTCTAGACACCTACTTGATCGGCTAATTGTAATGTGTAAAACTCTCCCAGGAGTAACTCTTACTCGCAGCGGGTATCGGGATCCAACTATCTCATAGAAGGTATGCAATCTCATTGCAAATTTCAACACTTGAAATTCCCGATAATATTTTTCCCCTAGCGTCCTATGACCTTGACGCAGGCCAACAAACCATAGTGCGCTAGTCAAGTTCAACCCGTCATTTTCTGATTGAATTAAACCCACCCGTACGACCCTTGACGCAGGCCAACAAAGTCGCACGACTACCCTAATCCAATATGCATCATATGCATAAGCAGGTAAATACTAGTTAGCTACCGCACACTACGCCTTGACGCAGGCCAACAAACGTAGCACGAATACTAACTACTACTTATCTGAAATGACGGAGGGCTACGACAGGTTTTTCTGAAAACCTATTGCGTAATGAACTTTATATCGTTGTAGAATCAAATGAAGTTTTGAAATGGAGTGATTTTGAGGATTTTCTAGTTTTGCTAAAGGGGTCACTCCCGGTGAAGGGATCGTCGGCCCTTTCCTCGTCGAATGAGGTGCGGGATATATCATATATATCACTGTGCAAAGAAAAACTCAAAAACAATCAAAAGCAAACCGAGTGTGTAGCATCTGCCAGTTATTGCTAAAGGAGTCACTCCCGGTGAAGGGATCTCGGTCCTTTCCTCATCGAATAAGGTGCAGGGTATATCATATATACCGCTATGCAAAGCAAGAACTGTAGCTACCTATTTTGTTTAAAATTTGATTCTACAACATCTTAGGTTTCTTTTCTTTTATTAATCACATTAATGAAGTCCCATCATTTAAGTACCTAAACATCACAGATAAATACGACGTACACTTATGCCATCCGCATTCGCCTCGATGTCCCCTCGTGCACCGTTAGGTTAGGTAACTAATGACAGAGCAGGGCAGGGCTAGTGCGGGTGCAAAACATAAGCAACGTCTATATAATATATCATATATGCTATATACTGTATCTATCACAGAACATCACATGATCATATCACAGATATCGCAGCAGAAGAAACATATGAAATATTGGATATACTAGGACGTCCGTGTTTTCAATACGAGCCAGTACAAAACACGGATTCCACGGTCGTGATGAATAGCCAATCCCACACCCCTAGACCCCTACGAGAGCGGCAAGCAACCCTACCAATTCTAGGGTTAGGAGACCCGGACTCGACTCCTCGAGTTGGTCTCCCACTGGACCCCAGAACCTGGTTACTTATGCTCCCCTCCTTGGGTCTATCCTAATACGGAAAAATAAATAATATACAAAAGGTGACAACTTTCGCAACCTGGAAGTGCCCTAAATAAAAGAATATTACATACAAGTTTTTACATGAATGATAATGAAAAACACTCATCTCACATAAAAAAAACCCGGCTATTCAAACACGACAATCCAATATAACATATCCAGCAACACATAACATCACATGTCATCAACGTAAGTAAATATGCGCATCCCAATTGTCGTTGACATATAGCAACGAAACCGGCGATATCACATATTACACTTACGGTCACAGAAAAGAAAGTGTAAAACTACAACAGTTAGAATCCGCAACCTCTTTAGACATCACATGCCTAACAGTTATAAACCCCGCATTTTAATCCCATTATCGAAAACTCTTTTCGATATCAAGTGAAACTAAACCGCTAGATTTATAACATTCATCCAGTTATCTCATAACTGTTTGTGAATTCCAATTATTGTATCCAATTCCGGATAAATAGAATATATCAAACTTTCCGATCGAACATTCGAACACCCAAGTTTTCCCGACACCGATCAACACATGAAATAAGTTCAAAGACATTCACTTCATGCCTCAGTACCAACGGTCCAGCCGTAGAAGGGTCAAGCCAACGCCTCACATGTGGCACGCCGTACTGCCCCAAACCCGAAGGTTCAAAGGGCAGTTCAAGACGGTCACATAATCGAGTTAAGGTTTGTTGTCTTCTAGAGGGACCATCGCGTTACTTGCACTACTCAGAACGTCTTTAAACCACAGAAAAATCCAACACTTGGAATTTTTCCGGCAGGGAAAAACTTGGGTATTTATATCCGGTCGGACTTTTTTAACATATTCAAAAATTATCCGGAAAAACACTTAGACAAGGTTCGATAATCCGATCGAAGCATCGTTTCCCAATTTAACCCCAGAACACTCAACTTAAGAGCCAATTTAAAAATTCCCAGAAAACTCAGAATAATTAATCAGGAATTACTGTGCAAACACTTAGGGCTGACGTCACCAAAGAGCCGCGGAACCGCCGCGGAAGCTAGGCTTCTGCCGCGGTTCCACCGCACATAGTACTGTTCATGGGAAACTTTTTGCACCGTAATTCTTAGATTTCATTGCTGAATTTTTTAAGCATTTTTAATTGACAAAAAACCACAAATTTGGAAAAAGTCCAGAGAGCATTATCGGGTTAGGGTTTCGGGTTCGTTCGGACTTCAAACTCCGTCTAGACTTCGCCTAAGGCTCTAGCTAGGCTCTGATACCACTGTAGGGTTCCTAGACACACTATAGAGGTCTCACAAGGCATCAAACATGCCAATTTAAAATTTTATGGATGCCGAGAAACCCTAATACGGATCGTCGGCTAGATTTCTAGGCGAAACTATAAACTAGTTAACACTTTAACTAAAAGTTAGATGCTACAACCTTTGTAGATCCGGTTCTCCACTTCCTTAGCTCCACGTGGGTGTCCTCTCGCTGTCCATCATGAATCCCGAACTCAATCGTCGGCTTCATCGGAGAAACGAGCGAGCTTGGTCGTCGGCTTCATGTCAAAGACGATCTACATCGAGGCATCACAAGTTCAAGCTCCGACTTCACAAAGTTGTGAAACTTGTGAAGAAAACACCCAAAACAACTTGGCAAGAGGTAGAGGTTGAAGAAATGGGAGGTGGGTTCACTTTAGAATTGGATTTCACTCACTTTTGCTCAAGTTGCCATTGATGGCATCTAGTTTTCTCTCTTGAAGAAGAAGGAGAAGATGAAGTTAGTTTATGATAAGTTATTTAAAATGAAAAGAAAAATTCATACTTATCATAATCTAACTAGGGTTAAGTGTAGAGAATAAACCATGGTCACTTGAGAGGGTTAGGGTTAAGCATGATGACAAGAATGGTTGCATAAGTCAAAGCTTCATGAAGCTTCAACTAGAAACAAAAGAAGCCACCATTCTTATCTAAATCATTTCCAAATAAATAAACAAATAAATAAATGAAAAAGCAAAACCCTAATCATCTCTTAACCATGGTTTAATCCTTTACACTTAACCTCAAGATCAAGTATCATCAAACATGATACAAATATGTGCACAAAAGTATATCACATATACTTCTTGCACATCAAGTGAGAAAATCCATATAAAGTGAACCAATACTAGTTAATGCAATGTAGTATATCAAATATATAATTATACATTAAATCATTAAATCAACACTTGATTTAACGATCCGGTCATATCGCATATAACCGACCAGTATCCAATGTATCGGCTTATCGAATCAATGATTCGATAACTAGGTCATATCGAATATAACCAATCGAAACATTTATCGCGAGAATGAAATGCGGTATCACATACACGCATTATTCTCGGTCCCGCACATATCTCATATGCGCTCCTATTTCGTTTCGCTTGAGCCAGGAAACCTCTGTGTAGGACTCTAAAGACTCGTCAATACGCCGGTAGCAGATGATGATCATATCAAGCACCCACAAGCCACAAGCGGTCTGCCAAACGTAACGGCCATCCGGGTATTGAGCGATCAGAAGATCGACGAGCTAGCCCGCTCACACTCCTGTGAATCCAACCAGTCGCACTTACCGTACAGTCCGGTCTGTTCGTCTGATACGTCGCATATCAAGTCTAGGGGTGGTAAACGTCAGACCCCAATAAACGATAAGTCGTGCCGATGTGAGGCTCATAACGGGTCGAGAAACTACTGGTAACACTTACCAGCAAATCTCTGATCAGCCCTGGCCAGGGACTTCCCTGTTACGGCCAATCGAGCACAGCGCAACATCAACCCCCAATACCGGGAGAGACGAAACCCCTCCTATCGCTCATTGCCTCCATGTGACTCGGGACTGTACCCAAAGACCACCGTTTTGCACGCCCTCATGGATGTGGTAAGGTGGAGATCAAAGCACAGTGGGAATCACACAAGGCTCTATGACGATCTCGGGTCTACAGACTAACCTGCACAAGTGTCACCTGAGAACTGCCATCTGACGTGAGGTATAATACTATCTGGGAGTTCTCGGCGAGTCCGTCCAGTGTACCCAGTCTCCACTGGGCACCCGTATACCATCTCTGATGTCAAACACCAATGGATATGGGATCATCCATCGCCCATCGCATGGGTCGAGAAGCGTATACGCTAGTCTACTCTGGTATATCGATGCCCCGTCTCGATACACCCACGACTAGGGACGTTGAAGGATGTACTTATGGACTACCATGTCCCCACTAGTATGATCTGCATCATAGTCCAGGTAGTCAAGTACACATCCTAAGGGCTTTACCAACATGTAACTATAAGACAGTATAAAGAGACTTGTGTACATGTTAAGATAAAGAGCAACCAGATAGCATACTATCATATCGAGCAAGAAAGTCATCTCTATATATGTCCAAGCATCCAATATAATATACATCATCTGTACAATACTGGCCTCTAGGGCATACATACAACTAACACAATCTCCCACTTGTACTAGGGCCATCTGTTGTGGTATCACATACCCAACAATTAGCTGCAGTTGAAGTATCTCATACTCAACCATCCTATAAAAGTCTCTACTGGGAAAAAGGCCTTTGTAAGTGGATCCGCGCTGTTGTCCTCTTTGTCTTCTCTCCTGACCTCGATCTCCCTGGACATCAACCATCTCCGTGATCAGGTGATACTGCCTAAGAATTATATCCGGATTTCTGATGGGACGGGGGTTCCTTGGCATAAGCCACAACTCCATTGTCACACAATGGTAGGAACAAAGTTCATCTCATGAACTTATATATCCAGACTGCCTCTTTGGTAGCATCCTTGGTAACGATGTATCTTTCCTTTAATTGTCTAGTAAGTCACGGTATCTAGCTTGGAACTCTTCCAACATACCGTCCCTCCACTGAGTGTAAAGACAATGCCTGCGACTGACATTTAGTCGTCCTTATCAGCCTGGAACCTTTCCAGTGATTCTCCCCAGGATCGATTGATACCATCTCACTACAACTAGTGAGTATCCTAACATCCAATTAGATCTATCTCATAGATCCAAAACCCAGAATTTAGGAGGTATCATTTTGATCCTATATGGAGAATCATTGTGATAAGCGGAGATTGACCGAGCGTAGCATAGGAAAATCGTTCCCTATCAAGAGTATGACATCCACGTATTCTATGAGGATCACCACCATACTCTCTACTACCTTTTTGTATATACAAGGTTCATCTACCATTTTGATGAAGTCAAACTCTTTGACTACTACATCAAACAGACGTTCTAACTCCGCGATGCCTGCTTCATCACATAAAACATCTTGCACACGTTTCTGCTGCTCCCACTGTCTACGAAGCCCTCTGGCTGTGTACTTATAGACGCTATCTTCTAAAACATCATTTAGAAAAACAGTCATGACACCCAACCCCCAGATATCGTAGTCATGGTATGTAGCCGTGGGAAGTAGGATCTGGATGGACTTAAGCATAGCTTTGAAAGTCTCAACTTTTCCATGAACACCAAGTAATCTTCTCAAGATATACTTGCTCCTGATGGGGATTTAACCCTTCATATAAAGCAACTAAAGTCCATACTTTGTTGGTGTATAAGGATTCCATCTCAGATCACTAAGCATCCAACCATTCTTACAGAGTCCCACTCCTGATGGCCAGCTCGAAACTAGTTGGGTCATCATCTCATGATGCAATATCTCTCTGGTGGGTGAGGAACCCTACTAGATCGGCGGAGAGGCTGAGGTTCGTTGGTTACAATTGAATCATTTCGTTCTATCAAATCATCTGCTGTAGTTTGTATAGCTGGAATTCCTTCCAGTTCTACCTCATGACCACAAATTTTTCCATAAGAAATTCCCTTTCACAAAGGTGGCATGTTGAGAAAAAAAACATATTTTGTTCCTCGGTTAGGTAGATGATATTCCCTTGCGTATGCTTGGGATATCCAACAAACTTCCACAGATCTGACTTTGCCTCGAACTTGTCCAGATTTTGCTTTTTAGACATTGGCCGGACAACCCCAAATCTTAACAAACTTAAGATATGGGCTCTTCCCTTTGCATATCACATATGAAGTGGAAGGCAACTGATTTGATTTGAACCCTATTCAATAGGTATGCAGCTTCTCAAGTGCATAACTCCCAAAAGGAAATAGGAAACTCAGTAGTACTCATCATAGAGCACACCATATCATATAGGGTGCTATTGCTCCGCCCCGATATACCATCTTGCTATGGTGTATACGGAGGAGTAATGCTGAGAGAGAATCTCATTCTCCTTTAGAATAGTCCAGGAATTCCGTGCTCAAGTATTCTCCTCCCTGATCTCATCAAAGGTCATAATACTTATACCCATTTTTGGTTCTCTACTTCTTACTTATATTCCGTGAATATCTCAAAAGGTTCAGACTTGTGTTTCAACAGGAACATATGTCCGAATTTTGAGAGATCATCAGAGAATGTAATGAAGTACAAAGAACTAGTCTTGGCATGTGTAGACAGGGGACCATCATACATCATCATGTATCAATCCCAAGTGTTCACTAACTCTTTCTCTATTTCCAATAAACAAAGCTATGGTTATCGTATCTTTGTGACATGACCGGCAAGTTTCACAAGATGTAAATTCAAACTAATTTAAATATGCATCTATATGTAACCTAGTCTGCAATGCCTCAAGAAGGATTCATTCATTTCTGAACTCTTCCTCTTGTGTGTGTTCTTTATACTAAGAACTGTAGTTTGATTTAGAACGTCTATGCTTTTAGATAACGTACATGAACCGATCAACTCTTGATATAGGAAATGTTCAAAACATTATCGAACAATAAAAAATTATATCCTTCTTTACTAATAAAGAGACTGATATGATGTTGTATATCAGGTTCAGTATCTAATAGTATTCATTCAGAATCAATGTATTCTGGTAATACAGGGTGATAGTGACCAACAGACTTGGCTGCAACACTTGCATCGTTTTCTGTCTCGTAAAACTTATCATTCGTTCTCAGTTCTCTACCTTTCTGTAGCCCATGTAACAAATTACATATGCGGGATCCTGATCCGGTATCTCATACCCAGGACGTAAAGAATACTGAGAAACAGTTCTCTGTAATGAACACACCCAAAGAAGATGCATCAGCATGCACTTTCTTCGTTTAGGCGGTAAGGGAATTCTGGTAATCCCCAATTTCCTGCTCTGTCTTATAACAATTATAAGCTGGAGCGTACCAACGTTCCTCAGCTCAGTATAACAAGCGGGTTCGGTCAATACATCCGAATTATTATCATGATTAAGGCGTGATATGGTCACAACCTGGAGAGAGAGAGAAGAAAACACTCAGTGTGCGCTCTTGCAAGATCAGATTGGTTATCTAATATATCTAATCAGGATGTCTCCCACTGTTTTTGTCAAATCTTCCTTCAAACCCTAAAAGGAAAGATTAGCCGGGATCAATTACACGCTACAATTTGCCAATCTTTTGTAGGGTTCCTAGGCACTCTAATGAGGTCTCACAATGCATCAACCATGCCAATTTCAAATTTTACGGGTGCCGAGAAACCCTAATACGGATCGTTGGCTAGAAGTTTAGGCGAAACAATGAAACTAGTTAACTACTTAACTGAAAGAACGGAAATACAACCTTTGTAGATCCGGTGCTCCACCTCCATAGCTCCATGATGAAGTCCCCTTGCTGTCCAAATCAAATCCCGGTCTCTAGCGTTGGCTTCATTGGAGAAATGGGCGGGCTAGGTCATCGAGAACGATGCCGAAGATGATCTACGTCGAGGCATCACTAGATCAAGCTCCAACTTCACCAAGTCAAGAAACTTGTGAAGAAAACACCCTATACTACTTGGCAAGAGGTAGAGGATGAAGAAATAGGAAGTGGGTTCTCTTTAGAATTGGATTTCTCACTCATTTTCTTCACTTGCCATTGATGGAGGCAAGCTTCTTCTTGAAGAAGAAGAAGAAGAAGATAATGATATGATAAGTTATTCAAAATAGAAAATAAAAACAATACTTATCATAATACAACCATGGTCAAGTGTAGAGAATGAACTAGGGTTAAGTGAATGGTTAGGGTTAAGCATGAAGACAAAAATGGTGACTTAGTCAAAGCTTCATGAAGCTTCAATATCCATCCAAAGAAAGCCACCATTTTTCTTTATGCTTATTATTTTCCATAAAGAATAAATAAATAAATAAATAAGAAAACCAAAACCCTAACCATTTAAATAACCATGGTTCAATCTTTACACAAACACAAGTAAACATGCATCATCAAACATGATACAATCAAGTGCACAAAAGTATATCACATATACAATGTGCACATCCGAGTGAGAATATCCATTTAAAGTGAACCGATACTAGTTAATGCAAAGTAATATATCAAATATATAATTATGCATTAAATCATTAAATCAACACTTGATTTAATAATCCGGTCATATCGCATATAACCGACTAATATCTACAGTAACAACTTATCGAATCAACACTTGATCCGATAACCCGGCTATATCGCATATAACCGATCAATGTCACAAATCGCGAGAATCGAATACAGTATCACATATTGGTATCATTCTTGGTCCCGCACATATCTCATATGCGCTCCTATTTCGTTTCGCTTGAGCCAGGAAACCTCTGTGTAGGACTCTAAAGACTCGTCAATACGCCGGTAGCAGATGATGATCATATCAAGCACCCACAAGCCGCAAGCGGTCTGCTAAACGTAACGGCCACCCGGGTATTGAGCGATTAGAAGATCGACGAGCAAGCCCACTAACACTCCAGTGAATCCAACCAGTAACACTACCGTACAGTCCGGTCTGATCGTCTGATATGTCGCATATCTCGCCTAGGGGTGGTAAACGTCAGACCCCAATAGCTCGATAAGTCGTGTCGATATGAGGTCTATAACAATTCGAGAAACTACAGGTAACACTTACCAGTAAATCTCAGCAACCCTGGCCAGGGATTTTCGGTTATAGCCAATCGAACACAGCGCAACATCAACTCCCTATACCGGGAGAGACGAATCCCCTCCTATCGCTCATTGCCTCCATGTGACTCGGGACTGTACCCAAAAACCACCGTTTTGCACGCCCTCTTGGACGTGGTAAGATAGAAATCAAAGCACAGTGGGAACCACACAAGACTCTATGACGATCTCGGGTCAACAGACTACTCTGTACCAGTGTCACCAGAGAACTGCCATCTGACGTAAGGTATAATACTATCTGGGAGTTCTCGGCGAGTCCGTCCAGTGTATCCATTCTCCACTGAGCACCCGTATATCATCTCTGATGTCAAACACCAATGGATATGGGATCATCCATCGCCCATCTGTATGGGTCGAGAAGGTATACGCTAGTCTGCTCTGGTATATCGATGCCCTGTCTCGATACACCCACGACTAGGGACCTTGAAGGATGTACTTATGGACAACCATGTCCCCACTAGTATGATCCGCATCATAGTCCAGGTAGTCAAGTACACATCCTGAAGGCTTTACCAACATGTAACAGAGAGACAATCAGTGTACACGTTAAGGTAAAGAGCCACCAGATAGCATACTATCATGTCGAGCAAGAAAGTCCTCCCTATATATGTCCAAGCATCCACTACAATATACATCCTATGTATAGTAATGGCCTCTAGGGCATACATATAACTAACAATCTCCCACTTGCACTAGGGCTATCTGATAGCAGTGGTTGTAGTATCTCATACTCAACCATCCCATAATAGTCTCTCTCTGGGAATAGGCCTTCTTGAGTGGATCCGCCGTGTTATCCTCTGAGTCTGCCCTCCTAACCTCGATCACCCTGGAGATCAACTATCTCCATGATCAGGTGATACTGCCTTAGAATACGCCTGGGTCACTGATGGGACGGGCGTTCCTTGGTATAAGCCACAACTCCATTGTCTCACAATGGTAGGAACGAAATTCATCTCATGAACTAATATACACCCAAACTGCCTCTTCGGTAGCATCTTAAGTAGCGATGTATCCAGCCTTTATCGTCTAGTATGCCACGGTATCTAGCTTGGAACTCTTCCAACATACCGTCCCTTTACTGAGGGTAAAGACAATGCCTGTGACTGACATTCAGTCGTCCTCATCACCCTGGAACCTTTCCAGTGATTCTCCCCAGGATCGATTGATACCATCTCACTACAACTAGTGAGAATCCTAACATCCAATTAGATCTATCTCATAGATCCAAAACCCAGGATTTAAGAGGTATCACTTTTATCCTATATGGAGAATCATTGTGATAAGCGGAGATTGACCGAGCGTAGCATAGGAAACTCCTTCCTTATCAAGAGCATGACATCCACGTACTCTACGAGGATCACCACCATACTCCCTACTACCTTTTTGTTTATACAAGGTTCATCTACCATTTTGATGATGTCAAATTTTTGACTAACACATCAAAACAGATGTTCCAACTCTGCGATACCTGCTTTATCCTATAAAGCATCTTGTACACGTTTCCGCTGCTCCCACTGTCTACGAAGCCCTCTGGCTGTGTACTTATAGACGTTCTCTTCTAAAAGAGCATTTAGAAAAGCAGTCATGGCACCCAACCGCCAGATATCGTAGTCATGGTATGTAGCCGTGGCAAGTAGGATCTGGATGGACTTAAGCATAGGCAATTGAAAAGGTTTCATCATTATCCACGCCTGGTCGATGACGAAAAGCTTTAACAAGTCTAGCTTTGAAAGTCTCAACTTTTCCATCTACACCAAGTAATCTTCTCAAGATTTACTTGCTCCTGATGTGGATTTAACCCTTCAGATATAGCAACCAAAGTCCATACTTTGTTGGTGTACATGGAATCCATCTCAGATCGTAAAGGATCCAGCCATTCTTACAGAGTCCCACTCCTGATGGCCAGCTCGAAACTAGTTGGGTCATCATCTCATGATGCAATCCTCGCTCCCACTGTCATAGAGAAACAGAAGTATCTCTCAGGTGGGTGAGAAACCCTACTCGATCGGCGGAGAGGCTGAGGTTCGTTGGTATCTTCTGAATCCTTTGGTTCTACCAAATCATCTGCTGTTGTTTGTATAGCTGGAACCTTTCCAGTTGTACATAACAGACCTTGCCTCGAGCTTGTCCGGATTTTGCTTTTAGACATAGGCCGGACAACCCCAAATCTTAACTATCTTAAGATATGGGCTCTTCCCTTTCCATATCACATATGAAATGGTAGGCAACTGATTTGATTGGAACCCTATTCAATAGGTATGCAGCTTCTCAAGTGCATAACCCCCTAAAAGGAAACAGGTAACTCAGTAGTACTCATCATAGAGCACACCATATCATATAGGGTGTGATTGCTCCGCCCCGATACACCATCGTGCTATGGTGTATACGGAGGAGTAATGCTGAGAGAGAATCTCATTCTCCTTTAGAATAGTCCAGGAATTCCGTGCTCAAGTATTCTCCTCCCTGATCATATCAAAGGTCATAATACTTATACCTGTATTTTGGTTCTCTACTTCTAACTTATATTCCGTGAATATCTCAAAAGGTTCTGACTTGTGTTTCAACAGGAACATAGGTCTGAATCTCGAAAGATTATCAGAGAATGTAATGAAGTACAAAGAACCAGTCCTGGCATATGTAGACAGGGGACCTTACATACATCAACATGTATCATCCCAAGAGTTCACTAACTCTTTCTCTGTTTCCAATAAACAGAGTTGGTGTCATTATATCTTTGTGACATGACTGGCAAGTTTCACAAGATGTAGATTCAAACTGATTTAAATATGCATCTTCATGTAACTTCAGCTAGTCGGGTCGCATTGATATGACCTAGTCTACAATGCCTCAAGAAGGATTCATTCATGTCTGAACTCTTCCTCTTGTGTGTGTTCTGTATACTAAGAACTGTAGTTTGATTTAGAACTTCAATGCTTTTAGATAACGTGCCTGAACCGATCAACTTTTGATATAGGAAATGTTCAAAACATTATCCAGCAATACAAAATTTTATCGTTTCTTTACTAATAAAGAGACTGATATGATTTTGTATATCAGGTTCGGTATCTAATAACATTCGTTCAGAATCAATGTATTGGTAATACAGGGTGACAGTGACCAACAGACTTGGCTGCAACACTTGCCCCGTTTTCTGCCTCATGAAACTTATCACCCGTTCTCAGTTCTCTACCTTTCTGTAGCCCTATGTAACAGATTACATATCTGGGATCCTGATCTGGTATCACATACCCAGGACGTAAAGGATACTGAGAAACAGTTCTCTGTAATGAACACACCCGAAGATGATGCATCAGCATGCACTCTCTTCGTTTGGGCGGCACGGGAATTCTGGTAATCCCCAATTTCCTGCTCTGTCTTATAACAATTATAAGTTGGAGCGGGACCAACGTTCCCCAGCTCAGTATAACAAGCGGGTTCGGTCAATAATCCGTATTATTATCTTGATTAAGGCGTGACATGGTCGCTACCAGGAGAGAGAGAGAAGAAAACACTCAGCGTGCGCTCTTTCAAGAATAGATTGGTTATTATTTTATCTAATCAGGATGGCTCCCACTGCTTTTTATCAAATCTTCCTTCAAACCCTAAAAGGAAAGACTAGCCGGGATTAATTACACACTACAAGTTCGCCAATCTTTCAGCCAGGCCAGTGTCGGTACTTTGAGGGAGGTCCCCCGTGCTTTCGCACGAACCTAATTAATGTAAACCTCGTTTTCCCAGAGGCGTAACCTCGTTAACACCTTTCTAGACACCTACTTGATCGGCTAATTGTAATGTGTAAAACTCTCCCAGGAGTAACTCTTACTCGCAGCGGGTATCGGGATCCAACTATCTCATAGAAGGTATGCAATCTCATTGCAAATTTCAACACTTGAAATTCCCGATAATATTTTGCCCCTAGCGTCCTATGACCTTGACGGAGGCCAAACTACCCATAGTCCGCTAGTCAAGTTCAACCCGTCATTTCCTGATTGAATTAAACCCACCCGCACGACCCTTGACGGAGGCCAAACAACGCCGTACGAATACCCTAATCCAATCGCATCATATGCTAGCAGATAAGCACTAGTTAGCTACCGTACACTACGCCTTGACGGAGGCCAAACTACCGCAGCACGAATACTAACTAGTACTTATCTGAAATGACGGAGGGCTACGACAGGTTTTTCTGAAAACCTATTGCGTAATGAACTTGATATCGTTGTAGAATCAAATGATTTTAAAATGGAGTTTTTTTTAGGCTTTTCCAGTTTTGCTAAAGGAGTCACTCCCGGTGAAGGGATCGTCGGTCCTTTCCTCGTCGAATGAGGTGCGGGATATATCACATATATCACTGTGCAAAGCAAAAACACTTAAAAGCAATCAAAAGACAAACCGAGTGTGTAGCATCTGCCAGTTATTGCTAAAGGAGTCACTCCCGGTGAAGGGATCTCGGTCCTTTCCTCATCGAATAAGGTGCGGGATATATCATATATATCACTGTGCAAAGCAAGAACTGGAGCTACCTGTTTTATTTTTGAAATTCGATTCTACAACATCTTTAGATTTCTTTTTCTTTCATTAATCACATTAATGAAGTCCCATCATTTAAATACCTAAACAACACAGATAAATACGACGTGCACTTATGCCATCCGCATTTGCCTCAATGTCCCCTCGTGCACCGTTAGGTTAGGTAACTAACGGCAGAGCGGGGCAGGGCTAGCGCGGGTGTAAAACATAAGTAACGCCTATATAATATATCATATATACTATATACTGTATCCATCAGAGAACATATCACATGATCACATCACAGATATCGTAGCAGAAGAAACATATGAAATATTGGATATACTAGGACGTCCGTGTTTTTAATACGAGCCAGTATAAAACTCGGATTCCATGGTCGCGATTTATAGCCAAACCCACACCCCTAGATCCCTACGAGAGCGGCAAGCAACCCTACCAATTCTAGAGTTAGGAGACCCGGACTCGACTCCTCGAGTTGGTCTCCCACTGGACTCCAGAACCCGGTTACTTGTGCCCTCCTCCTTGGGTCTATCCTAGTGCGGAAAAGTAAATAATATACAAAAGGTGACATCTTCCGCAACCTGGAAGTGCCCCAATAAAAGAATATTTCATACAAGTTTTTACATGAATGAAAATGAAAAACACTCATCTCACATAAAAACCCCCCAGGCTATTCAAACACGACGATCCAATATAACATATCCAGCAACACATAACATCACATGTCATCAACGTAAGTAAATATGTCCATCCCAATTATCGTTGACATATAGCAACGAAACCGGCGATATCACATATTACACTTACGGTCACAGAAAAGAAAGTGTAAAACTACAACAGTTGGAATCCGCAACCTCCTTAGACATCACATGCCTAATCAAATGAAATACTTAGACATCGCATGCCTAACAATTATAAACCCCGCATTTTAGTCTCAAAATCGAAAACACTTTTCAATATAGAGTCGGGTAATTCAACAAGATTCCCGACATCCTGATCGAATGCTCGTCGCAAACTTCAGTAGACGGCCGCACCCCCGATACCGTCGACGAAGTGCACCAAGGCGGAACACCGCTACCGCAAGCACCCGAACGGATGCTTTCGGCGACGGGGTTCTCCTACAGTCACTTGGTCGGGGTTAAGGGATGTAGCTGTCTAATAAGTTTACCCGGCGAGTATCCGCGTACGCTACGTGATTGCGACGGACTTTTGATCACATCAAAATTCGGTGGCAACCGATCAAGTGAGACTAAAGTGCTTAATTTATAACATTCATTCAGTTATCTCATAACTACTTGTGAATTCCAATTATTGTATCACATTCCAGATAAATAGAAAATGTTAAACATTCCGATCGCACATTCAAACACCCAAGTTTTCTGAAACAGATCAACACATGAAATAAGTTTAAAAACATTCACTTCGTGCCTCAGTACCAACGGTCCAGCCGTAGAAGGGTCAAGCCAACGCCTCACTTGTGGTACGCCGTACTGCCCCAAACCCTAAGGTTCAAAGGGCAGTTCAAGACGGTCACATAATCGAGTTAAGGTTTGTTGTCTTCTAGAGGGACCATCGCTTTACTTGCACTACTTAGAACGTCTTTAAACCATGGAAAAATCCAACACTTGGAAATTTCACGGCAGGGGAAAAAGTGGGTATTTATATCCGGTCGAACTTTTTTAACAGTTTCTAAAATATCCGAAAAAACATAAACGAAGTTAAATTATCCGATCAAATTAACGAATCCCTAATAAAACGCTAGAAAACTCAACACTTGAGTGGAATTAAAAAATTCACATAAAAATTGCCAAGAAAGGACCTAAGAATAAATATATGAAATTTGAGGGACTAAGTCTAAATTTGGGCCGCGGAAGCGCCGCCAAACTCCTGGTTTGGCCGCGGTTCCGCGGTCGAATTATGGAATTAGGGGCCCAAACTTCACAGTAATTCTTAGTTTTTCCTGCTTACTTTTCTGCATATTTTTAATTCACAAAAATCCACGAATTTCAAAAATGTACAGAGAGCATTTTAGGGTTTGGGTTTCGGTTCGATCGGACTTCTAATTCCGTTTACGCATCGCCTAAGGCTCTAGCTAGGCTTTGATACCACTGTAGGGTTCCTAGGCACTCTAATGAGGTCTCACAATGCATCAACCATGCCAATTTCAAATTTTACGGGTGCCGAGAAACCCTAATACGGATCGTTGGCTAGAAGTTTAGGCGAAACAATGAAACTAGTTAACTACTTAACTAAAAGAACGGAAATACAACCTTTGTAGATCCGGTGCTCCACCTCCATAGCTCCATGATGAAGTCCCCTTGCTGTCCAAATCAAATCCCGGGCTCTAGCGTTGGCTTCATTGGAGAAATGGGCGGGCTAGGTCATCGACAACGATGCCGAAGATGATCTACGTCGAGGCATCACTAGATCAAGCTCCAACTTCACCAAGTCAAGAAACTTGTGAAGAAAACACCCTATACTACTTGGCAAGAGGTGGAGGATGAAGAAATAGGAAGTGGGTTCTCTTTAGAATTGGATTTCTCACTCATTTTCTTCACTTGCCATTGATGGAGGCAAGCTTCTTCTTGAAGAAGAAGAAGAAGAAGATAATGATATGATAAGTTATTCAAAATAGAAAATAAAAACAATACTTATCATAATACAACCATGGTCAAGTGTAGAGAATGAACTAGGGTTAAGTGAATGGTTAGGGTTAAGCATGAAGACAAAAATGGTGACTTAGTCAAAGCTTCATGAAGCTTCAATATCCATCCAAAGAAAGCCACCATTTTTCTTTATGCTTATTATTTTCCATAAAGAATAAATAAATAAATAAGAAAACCAAAACCCTAACCATTTAAATAACCATGGTTCAATCTTTACACAAACACAAGTAAACACGCATCATCAAACATGATACAATCAAGTGCACAAAAGTATATCACATATACAATGTGCACATCCGAGTGAGAATATCCATTTAAAGTGAACCGATACTAGTTAATGCAAAGTAATATATCAAATATATAATTATGCATTAAATCATTAAATCAACACTTGATTTAATGATCCGGTCATATCGCATATAACCGACTAATATCTACAGTAACAACTTATCGAATCAACACTTGATCCGATAACCCGGCTATATCGCATATAACCGATCAATGTCACAAATCGCGAGAATCGAATACAGTATCACATACTGGTATCATTCTCGGTCCCGCACATATCTCATATGCGCTCCTATTTCGTTTCGCTTGAGCCAGGAAACCTCTGTGTAGGACTCTAAAGACTCGTCAATACGCCGGCAGCAGATGATGATCATATCAAACACCCACAAGCCGCAAGCGGTCTGCTAAACGTAACGGCCACCCGGGTATTGAGCGATCAGAAGATCGACGAGCAAGCCCGCTCACACTCCAGTGAATCCAACCAGTAACACTACCGTACAGTCCGGTCTGATCGTCTGATATGTCGCATATCTCGCCTAGGGGTGGTAAACGTCAGACCCCAATAGCTCGATAAGTCGTGTCGATATGAGGTCTATAACAATTCGAGAAACTACAGGTACCACTTACCAGTAAATCTCAGCAACCCTGGCCAGGGATTTCCAGTTATAGCCAATCGAACACAGCGCAACATTAACTCCCTATACCGGGAGAGACGAATCCCCTCCTATCGCTCATTGCCTCCATGTGACTCGGGACTGTACCCAAAAACCACCGTTTTGCATGCCCTCTTGGACGTGGTAAGATGGAAATCAAAGCACAGTGGGAACCACACAAGACTCTATGACGATCTCGGGTCAACAGACTACTCTGTACCAGTGTCACCAGAGAACTGCCATCTGACGTAAGGTATAATACCATCTGGGAGTTCTCGGCGAGTCCGTCCAGTGTATCCATTCTCCACTGAGCACCCGTATATCATCTCTGATGTCAAACACCAAAGGATATGGGATCATCCATCGCCCATCTGTATGGGTCGAGAAGGTATACGCTAGTCTGCTCTGGTATATCGATGCCCTGTCTCGATACACCCACGACTAGGGACCTTGAAGGATGTACTTATGGACTACCATGTCCCTACTAGTATGATCCGCATCATAGTCCAGGTAGTCAAGTACACATCCTAAGGGCTTTACCAACATGTAACAGAGAGACAATCAGTGTACACGTTAAGGTAAAGAGCAACCAGATAGCATACTATCATGTCGAGCAAGAAAGTCCTCCCTATATATGTCCAAGCATCCACTACAATATACATCCTTTGTATAGTAATGGCCTCTAGGGCATACATATAACTAACATCTTTCAGCCAGGCCAGTGTCGGTACTTTGAGGGAGGTTCCCCGTGCTTTCGCACGAACCTAATTAAAGTAAACCTCGTTTTTCCAGGGCTGTAACCCCGTTAACACCTTTCTAGACACCTACTTGATCGGCTAATTGTAATATGTAAAACTCTCCCAGGAGTAACTCTTACTCGCAGCGGGTATCGGGATCCAACTATCTCATAGAAGGTATGCAATCTCATTGCAAATTTCAACACTTGAAATACCCGATAATATTTTGCCTCGAGCGTTCTATGACCTTGACAAGGTTAACAAACCATAGACCGCAAGTCAAATTCAACCCGTCATTTCCCGATTGAATTAAACCCACCCGCATGACCCTTGATAAGGTCAACAAAGTCACACGACTACCCTAACTCAATCGCATCATATTCTTATACAGATAAGCATAAATTGCTACCGCACACTACGTCTTGACAAGGTCAACAAACGCAGAACGAATACTATGAAGTACTTATCTGAAATGACGGATGGCTACGACAGGTTTTTAAGAAAACCCTTTGCGTAATGAACTTGAAATCGTTGTAGAATCGAGTGATTTTAAATGGAGTGTTTTTGAGGTTTTTCTAGTTTTGCTAAAGGGGTCACTCCCGATGAAGGGATCGTTGGCCCATTCCTCATCGAATAAGGTGCAGGATATTTCACAAATATCACTATGCAAAGGAAGAACTATAGAAGCAATCAAAAGACAAACCGAGTTTGTAGCATCTGCTAGTTTCACTAAAGAGGTCACTCCTGGTGAAGGGATCTCGGTTCTTTCCTTATCGAATAAGGTGCTGGATGTTCTACAAGGAACACCGCTATGCAAAGCAAGAACTAGAGCTACCAGTTTTTAAACAAGTTTCTACAACATATTAGGTTTCTTTTATTTCATTAATCTCATTAATGAAGTCCCATTTTATTATGCTTCACAAGCATCATATTTGAAATGAAATCTGCAATATAACATATATCTCATATATATAATATAAACATTCGTCTCAGGCAGTAATATGATCTCATCGCAGAACATTGCAGCAGAAGAACATATATGAAATATTGGATATACTAGGATGTCCGTGTTTTCAATACGAGCCTGTATAAAACACGGATTCCACGGTCGTGATGAATAGCCAAACACACATCCCTAGACCCCTACGAGAGCGGCAAGCAACACTGCCAATTCTAGGGTTAGGAGACCAGGTCTCGACTCCTCGAGATGGTCTCCCACTGGACCCTAGAACCCGGTTACTTGTGCTCCCCTCCTTGGGTCTACCTAATGCGCAAAAGTAAATAATATACAATGGTGATATCATCCTCAGCCCGGAAGTGCCCCAATAAAAGAATATTACATACAAATGAATTTTACATGAATGAAAATAAAAACCCTCATCTCACATAAAACCCCCGGCTATTCAGAACACGACAATCCAATATAACATATCACAGCAACACATAATATCTCATATCATCAATGTAAGTAAGTATGCATACACCGATTGTCGTCGATATATAGCAACGAAAACCGGCGATACAACTACATATTACACTTACGGTCAAAAGAAAGTGTAAAACTACAACAGTTGGAATCCGCAACCTCCTTAGACATCGCATGCCTAACCAAATGAATTCCTTAGACATCGCATGCCTAACAATTATAAACCCCGTATTTTAGTCTCATTATCGAAAACTCTTTTCAATATCAAGTCGGGCAATTCAACAAGATTCCCGACATCCTGATCGAATGCTCGTCGCAAACTTTAGTAGACGGCCGCACCCCCGATGCCGTCAACGATGTGCACTAAGGCTGAACACCGCTGCCGCGAGCATCCGAACGGATGCTTTTGGCGATGGGGTTCTCCTACAGTCACTTGGTCGGGGCTATGGGGCATGGCTGTCTATTATGTTTACCCGGCGAGTATCCGCATACGCTACGTGATTGCGACGGACTTCTGATCACATCAAAATTCCGTGGCAATCGATCATCTGAGACTAAACTGCTATGTTTATAATATTCAAATCAGTTATCTCATAACTTATTTGTGGACTCCAAATATTGTATCACATTCCAGATAAGTAGACAATGTTAAACTTTCCGATCGAATGATCAAACACCCAAGATTTCCCAAATAGTTCTCAACACTTGAAATTAGTTTAAGAACATCCATCACATGCTACAGGACCAATGGTCCAGCCGTAGAAGGGTCAAGCCAACGCCTCACATGTGGCACGCCGTACTGCAACAAACCCTAAGGTTCAGAGGCAGTTCAAGACGGTCACATAATCGAGTTAAGGTTTGTTGTCTTCTAGAGGGTCCACCGCGTTACTTGCATGACTTAGAACGTTCCTAAACTACGAAAAAATGCAACGCTTGAAAATTTTCCAGCAGGGGAAAAAGTGAGTTATTGATATCCGGTCGAACTTTTTAACAAGATCTAAAAATTACCTGGACAAACTAAACAAAGTTAAATTATCCGATCGAATCAACGAATCCCCAATACAAACCTAGAAAACTCAACGCTTGAGTGGAATTAAAAAAATCCCAGAAAAAAATGACAAGAAAAGACCTAAGAAAAAATATATGAAATATGAGGGACTAAGTCAAATTTTGGCCGCGGAGGCGCCGCCAAACCCTTGGTTTGGCCGCGGTTCCGCGGTCATGTGAGCGACTTAGTGAACCGTACTTCACAGTAATTCTTAGTTTTTCGTGCTTGTTTTTCTGAGCATTTTTAATTCATAAAAAATCACATTTTTGAAAAATATCCAGAGAAGGGTTCGTGTCGGGGTTTCCGGGTTCGATCGGACTTTAAACTTCGCCTAGACTTCACCTAAAGCTCTAACTTGGCTCCGATACCAATGTAGGGTTCCTAGGCATGCACACAAGGGTCTACGAGGCATCAACCATGCCCGATTAAAAATTTAGCCGTGCCGAACAACCCAAAGCCGGATCTTTAAACTAGAGTTTATGCGAAAACAAGTATGTTAAACACTTTAACACTAAGTGAGAGGGATTACAACCTTTGTAAATCCGGTCCTTCACTTCATAAGCTCCGTGTTGTGGTCCCTTCACTGCGATCATCGTGTTCCGGACTCTCGAGAGGCTCCACGAAGAGAAAGATGCAGTCTTGCTTCCGATCATCGATAACATAGATGATCTACCTTGAAGTTTCATTAACACAAGGTAACACTAACTAAATGAAGTGAACACCCTCATCTAAATGGCAAGGATAGATAAGGATGATGAAGTAGGATTTTTGCTCTCTTTTATTTTCTTATTCTCACTCATTTTCATCACTTGGAAAAAAACTAGAAAGCTTTTTCCATGAAGCAAGAAGGAAGAAGAAGATGAAATAATCATTAGAATTCTTTTGTGATGACTAAAGCAAAGGAGATAATGATGAATAATGCAACCATGGTTGACTTAACCATTGTAGAGACTTAACTAGGGCTAGGGTTTGGGTTAGGTCAAGGAATGAGTCATAACAAAATATCTTTCACAAAACAAAACTAAACCTTCTAGAATCATTTAGAAAGCATTAATCCAAATCAAACCCTAATCTTGTTTAATCTCTACTAAACATGTTGCATTAGTTATCATATCATGTTACAATATTATAAATCACATATATAATATTTATTGTAACCAAATAAAATAATACAATTAACATATATCGCATATATATCAATATATTACCCGAGTGAGAAAAAGAATCTTTTAGTTACCAAATATTAGTTAATGTAATTTAATATATCATATATATTATTATACATTAAATTATCGAATCAACACTTGATCCGACAATCCAACTATATCGCATATAACAGACTAATATTTATCCGTACCGATTCATCGAATCAACACTTGATCCGATGACCCGGCTGATATCAAATATCGCGAAAATAGAATACGGTATCTCATATCGTATTATCCTCGGTCCCGCACATATCACATATGTGCTCCTACTCCGTTTTGCCTGAGTCAAGAAACCTCTGTGTAGGACTCTAAAGAATCATCAATACGCCGGCAGTACGTGATGATCATATCAAACACCCACAAGCTGCAAGCGGTCAGCTAAACGTAACAGCTACCCAGGTATTGAACGCTCAGAAGATCAACAAGAAAGCCTATACATTTTCCTGTGAATCCAATCAGTAACACTCCCGTACAGTCCGGTCTCGTCGTCTGATATGTCGCATATCTCGCCTAGGGGTGGTAAACGTCAGACCCCAGTAGCTCGATAAGTCGTGTCGATTTGAGGTCTATAACAGTTCAAGAATTATAGATAACACTTACCAGTAAATCTCAGCAACCCTGGCCAGGGATTTCCGGTTATAGCCAATCGAACACAGCACAACATCAACTCCCTATACCGGGAGAGACGAATCCCCTCCTATCGCTCATTGCCTCCATGTGATTCGGGACTGTACCCAAAAGCCACCTTTTTGCACGCCCTCTTGGACGTGGTATGATGGAAATCAAAGCACAGTGGGAATCACACAAGACTCTATGACGATCTCGGGTCAACAGACTACTCTGTACTAGTGTCACCGGAGAACTGCCATCTGACGTGAGGTATAATACCATCTGGGAGTTCTCGACGAGTCCATCCAGTGTACCCAGTCTTTACTGAGCACCCGTACACCATCCTTGATGTCAAACACCGATAGATATGGGATCATCCATCGCCCATCATATGGGTCAAGATGCGTATACGCTAGTCTACTCTGGTGTATCGATGCCCGGTCTCGATACACCCTCGACTAGGAACTGTTATAGGATGTACTCGTCGACTACCGTGGCCCCTCTAGTATGATCTCATAACAGTCCCAGTAGTCGAGTACATATTCTAAGGGCTTTATCAACATGTAACATAGAGACAATCAGAGTACATGTTAAGATAAAGTACAACCAGATAGCATACTATCATGTCGAGCAAGAAAGTCCTCCCTATATATGTCCAAGCATCTATTACAATATACATCGTATGTACAGTAATGGCCTCTAGGGCATACATATAACTAACAGCCGAGTCATCGGATCAAGTGTTGATTCGATGAACTGATACAGATTATATTAGTCGGTTATTTGTGAAATAGCCGGATTATCGGATCAAGTGTTAATTCGATAATTTAATGTATAATTATATATTTGATATATTAAATTACATGAACTAATATAAGCTCACTTAAAGATTCTTTTTCTCACTTGGGTAATACATGTTAGTGTATATGCCCTAGAGGCCATTACTGTATCATACTAGTTTGTATATTACTTAATGGAAGCTTGGGATATTCACAGTTGTATATACAATCTTGCTCGAAATGGTAGTATGCTACTTGGTTTGTCTCTGCTTTAATATGTGCATGTGTTTCTTTTAGCATATTGCTGGTATACATATTAGTAGAGCCCTTAGGATCTTTGCTTGATTACCAGCGTTGTGATGGCGCTCGCACTCGTGGGAGCTGGGTAATCTATAAGCACATCCTTATACAGGTCCCTGGTCGTTGGACTATCGAGACAGGGCATCGATACTCCGGAGTAGACTAGCGTATGCGCTTCTCATCCCAGTGTGGGAGACGGTCTGTCCCACAGCCGTTAGTACGTCGTACTTGGGATAGTATGCGGGTGCTCGTTAGGTTACGAGTACACTGGACAGGACTCGTCGGGAACTGTTGGTTGGTAATATACCTATCGTCAGTTATCAGTTCCCAGGTGACATGAGTACAGCTTAGTCCGCTGACTTGACACTGTCACTTCGCCTCGAGTGTGTTCCCACTGCACTTTGATTACTACCCTACCACGGCTTGAAGGAGTCGTGCAAACAGGTAGTTTTTGGGTGCAGTCCCGAAGCACTTGGAGGCAGTGACGGTTAGACAGGATTCGTCTCTCCCGGTATTGGGGGTTGACATCGCGCTGTGTCTAGGAGAGCCATTACACGAGTAGTCCCTGGCCAGGGCAAGCGAGATATACTGGTAGGTTTCCAGTGTTATCTCAGGGTGTTCTGGGCTACACTCCGACACGACTTGTACCGCTATTAGGGGACTGACGTTCACCGCCCCCTAGGCCCGCCATGCGATGTATCAGACGAACAGACCGGACTGTACGGAGATTGTCACATACAGGCTCAGTAGGAGTGCAGATGGGGTTCACCTCGTCAGTCTTCTTATCGACATCTACCTGGGGACCGTTACGTACAGCTAGTGCCGCTTGCGGTCTGTGGTTAAACCCACTGCCAGCGTAGTGTCGAGTCTTTAGAGTCCCACACAGAGAGCTATTCGCCTTTAGGCAAAATGAGTAGAGGTCGCATGGTTTTGCGACAGGGTTCGTTCACATTCGCGCACTTGTGCACGTTTGCTGTCCGGACAGTTTATACTAGCGGGCTTTGGTTTAAGCCGGATCCTAGTATATGTTTTGAGATTGGTTTTTCTCATTGTGTTCGTGTTCCTCGGATCACGAATGCGGGTGCGTATGCACAGTTGCTTGAGATTGAGGGAGAGGACCTTGATTAGGGTTAATGGCTATTGTCATTTTATTAACCCTAATATTTATGTGTGTGTTATTGTTAATTAGTAATTAGTTTGATAATTATCCATGGTTGTGGTTATTGACCTTTTGACTTCTTTGACTTGTTGACCAAGGTTGACACTTTGACCATCATAATTTCTTTTGGAAGATACTTTTTGATCTTTGCAATTTGAAATGATAATGGTCATGTCATGATTTACCATGATAATTATCTAGCTAATTATTCAATTAAATTAATTCACACATATTAGTAAGAAGAGCTCTATTATTTTCTCATTCTCTCATATCATTTCTCTCTCTTGTTCATCCTCTCCCTCAAGCTCTCTCCCTCTCATGTGTTGAGAAACAAAAAGCTTGAAAAAAAACCTTCACTTGATCCTCTCTACTCTCTTCTAGGGTTCAAGTCTTAGCATTTCTTGCACTCTAGTTACTCCTAGCTTGGAGTTGAAGCTAAAGGTGGTGGCTTTCAAGTGGATCTTTCTTTGACGGAAGAAGACAAGCAAGGTGAGGCCTTTCTACCATTCCGACGAGCAAGGAGAGAAGGACTAAAGACCAAAGGTATAACCTTTCTACAACTTAGTTAGTTGTTAGTTTACTTTAGCTAGTTTTCGTTTAGCAAAGATCCTCACAAGCAAAGTCCATGTTGCCTAAGTCAATAAAAATCCGTTTTTTATTATGTTTTCCGCCTCCCGTAAGCACCGGGATGGGCAACACGGACTTACAGTGGTATCAGAGACTAACTAAACCTAAACTAGCTAAGTAGTTAAGTGTAACGAAGTTTCGAAACCGGAAAATCGAAAAACCAAACTTGCAAAACCCTAGTTTCTGTTAAAATTTTTTCTGCTCAAAATGAAAATATTTATACTTGTAAAACCGTCTCAGGGTTTTCTTAACACACCCAAGAAAAACGATACCCCAATTCCATCAAACCGCCGCCCTTCCGCCGCACGAGGTAGGCATGTGCGGCGGAAGCGCCGCGGTTTGTCGTTATCGGCGCATCGTTTTTCGTGCAGTGTGTGTTGTTGTTGGTTTTGGGATTTTTAGGATATATTATATGTGCCCAGATTTTCCAGAACTAAAATTTACTTTTGGGGGCCTATAAATCCGTATTTTTTCGGAACTTCACTACACTTTAACTACATCGGTTATATCTGTAATGCTTGCATGTATTGAACGTCGGCTAATCGCTATAAGACGATTAGTCGGGGTTATACATGATCTGTGATTGTTATTGGTTTGTGGATATGAATGGATTGGATTGTCGCGGGTGAATGGCCGGGGTGGATGTGAGATGAGCGTTGGTTTTTCTTTCATTCATTTGTAACATGTAAATTGATGTAATAATATTCTTTGTATGGCCGCACAACCGGGTCGGGGTTGTAGCCGTCATTGTATAATTCTTTTTACTGTTTTTGCTCCTAGGATAGACCCATGGAGGGGGTGCACAAACTACCGGGTATCTCGAAGTGCCGAGTGGCCTACTCACGGTGGTGAGGGAGGTTGCTTCGCTTCGGGTGCTTGGCGGGTAGTTTGCCGCACCCGTAGGGGTCTTGGGTGGGGTATTGGCTGTTCACCGCGACCGTGTAATCCGCTTTGCGTTGCAGGCTCGAACGCATTGCGGATTCCTAGTATATCCAATGTATTCATCTGTGATCTGTAATGTCTATCATTGCTATATATTTATATATAATAACTATTTAGGCGTTGCTTATGTTTTACAGCCGCGCTAGCCCAGCCCCCGCTCTGTCGTTAGTTAAGTAACCTAACGGGTGATGACGGGGCCCCGTGGCGAATGCGAATGGCATAAGCGTACGTCATATTTTGGTTGTTTTCTGCAATGGTAGGATTAAATGATGGGACGCATTAAAAGAACTAATGCAAGAAATAAACCAAGTAAAAGTCGATTGGAACACTTTGAAAACCACTCGGTTCTTTTCAAAACTAAACTTTTAAACGCGGAGCTTGAACCACTCCTTTTAAAAGCTATCTCGTTCCATCGATTATATCAAGTTCACTACGTTCACGGTTTCGCCAAAACCATTCGTAGCCCTCCGTCATTCCACATGAATGGTCAAAAGTATTCAAGCTGTGTATTTTGGCCAAAGTCAAGGCATAGTGATTGGTAGCGTTTGGGTATTCATGTGCAGCATAGATAGATACGTTGATTTGGGACAGTCGTGCTGCCATTTTGGCCAAAGTCAAGGGTAGGTACGGGTGGGTCCAAATTAACCAGGAGAATGACGGGTAGAACTTGACATGTGACTTATGATATTTTGGCCAAAGTCAAGGTCATAAGAGCATGGGGCAAAAATCCACATCGGGAGTTTCATAAGTACTGAAACTTGCTAGTGTTGCATACCATTTGGAGTGTGATGATTCTGGTAGGATTCCTTCGGCTTTATCACGCGATGATATTTGGATCCCGATCCTACTGTGAGTATATGCTACTCCTCGGGAAAACTCTCACTTAACGATCAATGCTATAAACCTAGTAGGTGCCTAGAAAGGTGTTAGCGGGGCTACGCCCACAGGGAAAAGAGGTTACTTAATTAAGGAACTTCGCGAAAGCGTTGGAAAACCTCCCTCGAAGTACCGACACTGGCCTGGCTGAACGGTTAAGCAAGTATTGTACGGTGAGAATGATCCCGGCTAATCCTTTTCTTTACGGTTTGAGAAGGGATTCGAGAGACAGTGGGAGCCATCCAGTTTAGACAAACTAAAAACCACTCTAAACTTGCAAGAGCATCATGCTAAAGTGTTTCTTTTCTCTCTCCTAATTGCAGCGACCATTCAAGATGACCGGACTTAAGTTACTATTAGATAAAAACATATTGACAGGGCCAAACTACAAAGATTGGCTCAGGAATGTCAAGATGGCTATCACTTATGACAAGCTGGGGTATATACTTACCACCAAAGCTCCCCCTGTCCCAGGTCCCACCTCCAGCGTCGCGGATGTTGAAATCCGTAAGACATGGGAGATAGATTGCGCGAGGGCCAAATGCCTCGTATTAGCCTCGATGGACAACGAACATCAGAGGAGGCACGAGAATATGGACCTAGAGTCCATATTTCTCCATACAAAAGAACTGTATGGAGAGCAGTCTCGTATCGCAAGATACGAAGTGTCGAAGAAGCTCTTTTCGGCAAGGTTGGCCGTCGGATCATCGGTAGCGGACCACGTGCTTAAGATGATCGGCTACATAGAGGAGCTCGCGGACCTTGGGACCACGTTGGAGAATGAACTCTATACCGATTTGATTCTCCAGTCCCTTCCTTCCACTTACGCCCAGTTCATTCTTAACTTCAACATGCAAGGAAAGGAGGTTGAACTTGCCGAGCTTCTGAACATGTTGAGGACTGCTGAGGGCACCCTACAGAAGGGTAGGGAGACATCCACTTTGTTTGTAGGAGGATCTTCCTCTTCTAGGTCCAGGGCGAAAGCCAAGGGCAAGAAGAAGAAAGCCCCCGCCAAACCAAGAGGCGGTGTCGGTAAAGTGGATACGAAGGGAAAGGGTAAAGCAACAAAGGTAGCGGGGAAGCTGGTGGGGAAGGAAGAATGCTTCTATTGTCACAAAAGTGGTCACTGGAAACAAGATTGCAAGGCTTGGAAAGCCAGAACACAGGATTTGAAGCGAGTTGCAGCTTCAGCTTCAGGTGTGTATGTTATTGAAAATTGTCTATCAATAAACTCTACTTCCTGGGTATTGGATACCGGATCAGGATCTCATATCTGTAATTCTTTGCAGGCGTTGAGAAAGCGTAGAGTTTTGAAGGCAGGTGACATGACCCTCAGAGTTGCGAACGGTGCTAGCATGGATGCTGAGGCCGTGGGGGACTATCACCTGGGATTATCAGATGGACACTTTTTGGTTTTGCGTAGTTGTTATTATGTACCAAATGCAACCTGTAATATCATTTCTGTATCTTTATTATCTAAAGAAGGTTATGAATTTGCATTTGTAAGTAATGTAGTGAACATTCACCTTAATCAAGTGTTGATTGGGTCAGGTACATTGAACAACGGTATATACGTTTTAAACCAACCACAGATTTTCAATATCCAGAATACACACAAAAGAAAGTCTCCAGAAATTAATAAAACTTTCTTATGGCATTGTAGACTGGGTCACATCAACGAGAGAAGATTGACTAAGTTACATACTGAAGGATATTTAGATTCGTTCGAATATCAATCGTATGCAACTTGTCAATCCTGTCTCAAAGGAAAGATGACAAAGGCTCCGTTTTCTGGACACGGAGAAAGAGCGAGCGAGCTCTTGGGACTCGTACACAGCGACGTGTGCGGTCCAATGTCTACACATGCGTGAAGCGGTTATTCTTACTTCATTACCTTTACGGATGATTTTTCAAGGTACGGTTATGTCTTCTTAATGAAACATAAATCCGAGGCTTTTGAAAAATTCCAGGAATATAAGAATGAAGTAGAAAAACAAACAGGCAAAAGTATCAAGATCCTAAGATCGGATCGAGGAGGAGAATACTTAAGTGCCGAATTCCTGAACTATTTAAAAGAGAATGTAATTCTCTCTCAGCTTACTCCTCCATACACTCCGCAACATAACGGTGTATCGGAGAGACGAAACCGAACCCTATTGGATATGGTACGGTCCATGATGAGTAACGCTGAGTTACCGCGATCATTCTGGGGGTATGCGCTAGAAACAGCTGCATATCTTTTGAACCGTGTTCCCACTAAGACTGTGCCTACCACACCATATGAGTTATGGAGTGGGAAGAAACCCTATCTTAATCACATTAAGACATGGGGATGTCCAGCTTTTGTAAAAAAGCAGCATGCGGACAAGCTCGAGGCACGCTCAGTACAGTGCAAGTTTGTGGGATATCCAAAGAACTCCAAGGGATATTATTTCTATTGCGAAGAGGAACAAAAAGTCCTTGTTTCTCGCCATGCCCACTTTCTAGAACATCAGTTCATAGAAAAAGAAATAAGTGGGAGCGCGATAGAACTGGAAGAAATTCCAGAACCACAAACTATTACTGAAAGTTTAGTGGAACCAGAAGGTTCAAAAGAACAGGACATTCCTATGCCGCTCCGCAGGAGTAGTAGGCAGTCTCATCCGCCCGAGAGATACTACGGTTTTCTCATTGACGGGGATAGAGAAGACTGCATCCTGGATTGTGATGAGCCTACTAGCTTCCAGCAAGCCATTCAGAGCGTCGACTCGGTAAAATGGCTGGATGCAATGCGGACCGAGATGGAGTCCATGTACACCAACAAAGTATGGACGTTGGACATTGCTCCAGACGGGGTAAAACCCGTAGGATGCAAGTGGATCTTCAAAAGGAAGATTGGTGTAGATGGACAGGTTGAGACCTATAAAGCTAGACTGGTAGCAAAGGGTTTTCGTCAGCGACCTGGTTTGGACTATGACGAAACCTTTTCTCCAGTAGCTATGCTGAAATCCATTCGGATCCTTCTTGCCATTGCTGCTTTCCACGATTATGAGATTTGGCAGATGGACGTAAAGACAGCTTTTCTAAATGGTCATTTAGAAGAGTGTGTCTATATGGATCAGCCAGAGGGTTTCATTCAGGGTGGGAGCAGCGGAAAGGTGTGCAAGTTGCTCAAGTCCATTTATGGACTCAAGCAGGCATCGCGGAGTTGGAACATCTGTTTTGATGAGACGGTCAAAGAATTTGGCTTTATCAAAAATCCAGATGAACCATGCATCTATTGTAGATTTGTAGCGAGAACTGTAGTATTCCTCGTTTTATACGTGGATGACATTCTCTTAATAGGAAATGACATTCCTATGCTACAATCTGTCAAGGGGTTCTTGTCACACAGGTTCTCCATGAATGACCTGGGTGATGCCTCCTACATTCTGGGTATCCGGATCTACCGTGACAGATCCAAGAGGATATTAGGACTCTCGCAGTCCAGGTACATCGACACCATACTGAAGAGATTCAGTATGGAAGATTCCAAGCGCGGTAATCTACCGGCTTGTCACGGGATCACCCTCTCAAAAGAGATGTCTCCCAAGACTGATTTGGAGAGGGATCGCATGTCTATTATACCCTACGCTTCTGCGGTAGGCTCTATAATGTATGCGATGTTGTGTACCAGACCGGATGTGGCTTATGCACTGAGTGTGGTAAGCAGGTATCAGTCAAACCCTGGGGAGAAACATTGGATAGCAGTAAAGAACATTCTTAAGTACCTGAGAAGGACTAAGGAGATGTTCTTGGTGTATGGCGGAAAAGACCTGCAGGTTGAGGCCTTTGCTGACTCCAGCTTCCAGAGTGACAAGGATGATTCCAAGTCCATGTCGGGTTTTGTCTTTACCCTCAATGGAGGGGCGGTGTGTTGGAAGAGCTCCAAACAGGAAACCGTTGCTGACTCGACTATGGAAGCGGAATACATCGCTGCATCTGATGCCGCAAAAGAAGCTGTCTGGATGAGGAAGTTCTTGAAAGAACTTCAGGTGGTTCCGTCCATTGTTGACCCAATACCTCTGTATTGCGACAACAACGGGGCTATAGCTTTAGCGAAGGAACCCAGGTCCTATCAGAAATCCAGACACATCTTAAGGCGGTATCACCTGATCAGGGAGATCGTGGATCGCCAGGAGATCGAGGTCCGGAGAGTTGCATCAGAGGATAACACTGCAGATCCACTCACAAAGGCCCTACCCCAGACTCAGTTCGAGCGGCTGATCGAGATGATAGGTCTTCGATACGCCAGTTCATGGCCTTAGTGCAAGTGGGAGATTGTTAGTGTATATGCCCTAGAGGCCATTACTGTATCATACTAGTTTGTATATTACTTAATGGAAGCTTGGGATATTCACAGTTGTATATACAATCTTGCTCGAAATGGTAGTATGCTACTTGGTTTGTCTCTGCTTTAATATGTGCATGTGTTTCTTTTAGCATATTGCTGGTATACATATTAGTAGAGCCCTTAGGATCTTTGCTTGATTACCAGCGTTGTGATGGCGCTCGCACTCGTGGGAGCTGGGTAATCTATAAGCACATCCTTATACAGGTCCCTGGTCGTTGGACTATCGAGACAGGGCATCGATACTCCGGAGTAGACTAGCGTATGCGCTTCTCATCCCAGTGTGGGAGACGGTCTGTCCCACAGCCGTTAGTACGTCGTACTTGGGATAGTATGCGGGTGCTCGTTAGGTTACGAGTACACTGGACAGGACTCGTCGGGAACTGTTGGTTGGTAATATACCTATCGTCAGTTATCAGTTCCCAGGTGACATGAGTACAGCTTAGTCCGCTGACTTGACACTGTCACTTCGCCTCGAGTGTGTTCCCACTGCACTTTGATTACTACCCTACCACGGCTTGAAGGAGTCGTGCAAACAGGTAGTTTTTGGGTGCAGTCCCGAAGCACTTGGAGGCAGTGACGGTTAGACAGGATTCGTCTCTCCCGGTATTGGGGGTTGACATCGCGCTGTGTCTAGGAGAGCCATTACACGAGTAGTCCCTGGCCAGGGCAAGCGAGATATACTGGTAGGTTTCCAGTGTTATCTCAGGGTGTTCTGGGCTACACTCCGACACGACTTGTACCGCTATTAGGGGACTGACGTTCACCGCCCCCCTAGGCCCGCCATGCGATGTATCAGACGAACAGACCGGACTGTACGGAGATTGTCACATACAGGCTCAGTAGGAGTGCAGATGGGGTTCACCTCGTCAGTCTTCTTATCGACATCTACCTGGGGACCGTTACGTACAGCTAGTGCCGCTTGCGGTCTGTGGTTAAACCCACTGCCAGCATAGTGTCGAGTCTTTAGAGTCCCACACAGAGAGCTATTCGCCTTTAGGCAAAATGAGTAGAGGTCGCATGGTTTTGCGACAGGGTTCGTTCACATTCGCGCACTTGTGCACGTTTGCTGTCCGGACAGTTTATACTAGCGGGCTTTGGTTTAAGCCGGATCCTAGTATATGTTTTGAGATTGGTTTTTCTCATTGTGTTCGTGTTCCTCGGATCACGAATGCGGGTGCGTATGCACAGTTGCTTGAGATTGAGGGAGAGGACCTTGATTAGGGTTAATGGCTATTGTCATTTTATTAACCCTAATATTTATGTGTGTGTTATTGTTAATTAGTAATTAGTTTGATAATTATCCATGGTTGTGGTTATTGACCTTTTGACTTCTTTGACTTGTTGACCAAGGTTGACACTTTGACCATCATAATTTCTTTTGGAAGATGCTTTTTGATCTTTGCAATTTGAAATGATAATGGTCATGTCATGATTTACCATGATAATTATCTAGCTAATTATTCAATTAAATTAATTCACACATATTAGTAAGAAGAGCTCTATTATTTTCTCATTCTCTCATATCATTTCTCTCTCTTGTTCATCCTCTCCCTCAAGCTCTCTCCCTCTCATGTGTTGAGAAACAAAAAGCTTGAAAAAAAACCTTCACTTGATCCTCTCTACTCTCTTCTAGGGTTCAAGTCTTAGCATTTCTTGCACTCTAGTTACTCCTAGCTTGGAGTTGAAGCTAAAGGTGGTGGCTTTCAAGTGGATCTTTCTTTGACGGAAGAAGACAAGCAAGGTGAGGCCTTTCTACCATTCCGACGAGCAAGGAGAGAAGGACTAAAGACCAAAGGTATAACCTTTCTACAACTTAGTTAGTTGTTAGTTTACTTTAGCTAGTTTTCGTTTAGCAAAGATCCTCACAAGCAAAGTCCATGTTGCCTAAGTCATTAAAAATCCGTTTTTTATTATGTTTTCCGCCTCCCGTAAGCACCGGGATGGGCAACACGGACTTACAATACATTGATATATATGTGATATATGTTAATTGTATTATTTTATTTTGTTACAATAAATATTGTATATGTGATATATAATATTGTAACATGTTATGGTTACAAATGCAACATGCTTTGTAGAGTTTAATTGTGGTTAGGGTTTGGATTAGGGTTAAGCTTTCATGAAGATTTCAAGAAGCTTCTTGAAGCTTTGATTTTGACCTTGATATTTTGCATAGATATTTCCTTAACCTAACCCAACCCTTTAACCATAGTTGATTCTCTACATTGGTTAAGTCTTCATACTTAACCCATGGTTGCATTTCTAACCTCACACTTGATTTCATTATTCATTACAAAAGAGTTTGCTTCTTCTTCTTCTTCCTTTTTTTCTTGAAAAGCTTTCTAGCTTTTGGTAAAGTGATGAAAATGAGTGAGAAATTGAAAACAAATGAAAACTAAATTCCTACTTCATCATCCCCATCTATTTTTGGCACATAGATTAGGGTGTTTGCTTTGCTAATACTTGATTAGCAAAGCAAGAGCTTGGGTTTGAGTTTCATCAAGGTAGATAATCTTTATTATCGAAGATTGGAAGCAAGTTTGCTTCTTTCTCTTCATGGAGCCTCTCTAGAGTCCGGGAACTTGATGATCGCAGTGAAGGGACCACAACACGGAGCTTGTGGAGTGAAGGACCGGACTATAAAGGTTGTAATCCCAAACTCTTAGAAGTAAAGTTGTTTACTTGCTCATTGTTTCGCCTAATCTCTAGTCTAAGATCTTGGTTAGGGTTATTCGGTACTTGTAAAATTTAAGTCGGGCATGGTTGATGCCTTGTAGTACCTTTTGACAGTGCCTAGTAACCCTACATTGGTATCAGAGACAAGCTAGAGCTTTAGGCGATGTCTAGACGAAGATAAAAGCCCGATCGAACCCCGAAACCCCGACACGAACCCATTCTCTGGAAATTTTTTAAAATGTTGATATTTTCTGTATTAAAAATACTCAGAAAATTAAGCAGAGAATTCTAAGGATTACTGTGAAAAACGAGATCATAATACCCTTAAAGCGCCGTGGAACCGCGGCAATACCCAGCCTTGCGCGGCGGTTCCGCGGCCATATAGGGGTGTTAGGGTTTGCTTTACAGTAACATCCGTAGCTAATTCTACATGCTTCTGGGAATTTTTAATATTACTCAAGTGTTAAGTATTCTGGAGATCTTTTGTATTCGTTGATTCGATCGGAAAGTTTGACTTCGTTTAGTTTTTTCGGGTAATTTAGAACGTGTTAAAAAGTTCGAGCGGATATCAATAACTCACTTTTTCCCCCTGTCGGAAAACTTTCAAGTGTTGGATTTTTTCACGAGTTTGAAACTTTCGGGAAATCATGCAAGCGTATCTGTGGACCCTCTAGAAGAACGTAACCTTAACTCGATTATGTGACCGTCAAAACTGCCACTTGAACCCTATGGTTTGTGGTAGTTTAGCGTTGCCACATGTGAGGCGTTGGTTTGACCCTTCTACGACTGGTTCATTGGGGCTGTGACATGTTCTGGGTTTTTTGAACTCCGCTCAACTGTTGAGCTATTTTGGAAAACTTGGGTGTTTGATTATTCGATCGGAAAGTTTAACATTGTCTATTTATCTGGATTGTGATACAATATTTGGAATCCACAAGTAGTTATGAGATAACTAATTTGAATGTTATAAATCTAGCAGTTTAGTCTCAGTTGATCGGTTGCCACGGGATTTTGATACGATCAAAAGTCCGTCGTAATCACGTTGCGTATGCGGAGACTCGCCGGGTAAACTTAATAGACAGCCACGCCCCATAACCCCGACCAAGTGACTGTAGGAGAACCCCGTCGCCAAAAGAATCCATTCGGGTGCTCGCGGCAGCGGTGTTCCGCCTTAGTGCACTTCGTCGACGGCATTGGGGGTGCGGCCGTCTACTAATGTTTTCGACGAGCAATCGATCAGGTTGACTGGAATCTTGTTGAATTGCCCGAATAGATATTAAAAAGTGTTTTCGATATTGAGACTAAAATCCAGGGTTTATAATTGTTAGGCATGCGATGTCTAAGGAAATCATTTGGTTAGGCATGCGATGTCTAGGGAGGTTGCGGATTCCAACTGCTGTAGTTTTACACTTTCTTTTCTGAGACCGTAAGTGTAATATGTGGTGTATCACCGATTTCGTTGCTATACATCAACGACAATTGGGATACGCATATTTACTTACGTTGATGACATGTGATGTTATGTGTTGCTGTGATATATTATATTGGATCGTCGTGTTTTGAATAGCCGGGGGTTTTATGTGAGATGAGAGTTTTTCTTATTCATTCATGTAAAATTCATTGTATGTAATATTCTTTTATTGGGGCACTTCTAGGTTGAGGATGATGTCACCATTGTATATTATTTACTTTTCCGCATTAGGATAGACCCAAGGCGGGGAGCACAAGTAACCGGGTTCTAGGGTTCAGTGGGAGACCATCTCGAGGAGTCGAGACCGGGTCTCCTAACTCTAGAATTGGTAGGGTTGCTTGCCGCTCTCACAGGGGTCTAGGGGTGTGGGATTGGCTATTCATCGCGATCGTGGAATCCGTGTTATATACAGGCTCGTATTAAAACACGGACCTCCTAGTATATCCAATATTTCATATATGTTCTTCTGCTGCAATGTTCTGTGATGAGATCATATTACTGCCTGAGACAAATGTTTAATGTTATATATATAAGATATATGTTATATTGCAGATTTCGTTTTAAATGTGATGCTTGTGAAGCATAATAAAATGGGACTTTATTAATGAGATTAATGAAATAAAAGAAACCTAAAGATGTTGTGGAAACTTGTTTAAAAACTGGTAGCTCTAGTTCTTACTTTGCATAGCGGTATTCCTTGTAGAATATCCAGCACCTTATTCGATAAGGAAAGAGCCGAGATCCCTTCAACGGGAGTGACCACTTTAGCGAAACTAGCAGATGCTACACACTCGGTTTGTCTTTTGATTGCTTCTATAGCTTTTGCTTTGCATAGTGGTATTTGTGAAATATCCAGCACCTTATTCGATAAGGAAAGAGCCGACGATCCCTTCACCGGGAGTGACCTATTTAGCGAAACTAGAAAAGGCCTAAAAAACACTCCATTAAAAATCACTCGATACTACAACGATCTCAAGTTCATTACGCAAAAGGTTTTCTTAAAAACCTGTCGTAGCCCTCCGTTATTTTAGGAAGTAGAGTACTTAGTATTCGTGCTGCGTATGTCGACTTTAGTTGAGGCGTAGTGTACGGTACCTAAGTGATGTATTCTTACACAGCATATTATGCGATTAATTAGGACAGTCATGTGATTATGTCGACCATAGTTGAGGGTCATGTGGGTGGGTCTAATTAATCATGAAATGACGGGAAGAACTTGACTAGTGCTTATGATATGTTGACCATAGTTAAGGTCATAAGTACTAGGGGTAAAATATTATCGGGAGTTTCAAGTGTTGAAATTTGCAATGAGATTGCATACCTTCTATGAGATAGTTGGATCCCGATACCCGCTGCGAGTAAGGGTTTCTCCTGGGAGAATTTTACACATTACAATTAGCCGATCAAACAGGTGTCTAGAAAGGTGTCAACGGGGTTACGCCCCTGGAAAAATGAGGTTTATTTTAATTAGGTCCGTGTGAAAGCACGGAGAACCTTCCTCAAAATACCAACACTGGCCTGGCTGAAAGATTGGCGAACTTGTAGGGTGTAATTAATCCCGGCTAGTCTTTCCTTTTAGGGTTTGAAGGAAGATTTGACAAAAACAGTGGGAGACATCCTGATTAGATATATTAATTGTAGGGTTCCTAAGCACGCTAATGAAGTCTCACAAGGCATCAACCATGCCAATTTCAAATTTTATGAGTGCCGAGAAACCCTAATACGGATCGTCGACTAGAATTTTAGGCGAAATATGAAACTAGTTAACATCTTAACTATAAGAAAGAGGCTACAACCATTATAGATCCGGTTCTCCACTTCCTCAGCTCCACGTAGACGTCCTCTCGCTGTCCGTCTCGAATCCCGGACTCAAGCATCGGCTTCATCGGAGAAATGGGCGGGCAAGGTCGTTGGCTTCGTGCCGAAGATGATCTACGTCGAGGCAACACAAGTTCAAGTTCCAACTTCACCAAGTTGTGAAACTTGTGAAGAAAACACCCTATACTACTTGGCAAGAGGTAGAGGGTGAAGAAATAGGAGGTGGGTTCACTTTAGAATTGGATTTCTCACACTTTTGCACAAGATGCCATTGATGGATTCAAGCTTTCTTTCTTGATGAAGATGATGAAGAAGAAGAAAGAATATGATAAGTGTTGCCTTTAAAATGAAAATAAAATCAATACTTATCATATGCTAACCATGGTAAAGTGTAGAGAATAGATCATGGTTAGTTAGAATGGTTAGGGTTAAGGATGAAGACAAAATGGTAACAAAGTCAAACCTTCATGAAGCTTCAGCTAAATACAAAGAAAGCCACCATTTTTCTTCATAATCCTTTCCAAAATCAATAAATAAATAAATGAGTAATAAAAAGGAAACCCTAACCATTACACAACCATGCTTTAATCTTTGCACAAAACACAAGTTAGCATGCAACATCTAACATGATACAATCAAGTGCACACAAAATATATCACATATACAATGTGCTTTTCAAGTGAGAAAATCCCTTTAAAGTGAACCAATACTAGTTAATGCAAAGTAATATATCAAATATATATTTATACATTAAATCATTAAATCAACACTTGATTCAATGATCCGGTCATGTCGCACATAACCGACTAGTATCCAATGTATCGACTTATCGAATCGATCTTCGATTCGATAACTAGGTTATATCACATACAACCAATCGAAACATTCATCACGGGAATGAAATGCGGTATCAAATACACGCATCATTCTCGGTCCCGCACATATCTCATATGCGCCCCTATTTCGTTTCTCTTGAGCCAGGAAAGCTCTGTGTAGGACTCTAAAGACTCGTCAATACGGCGGTAGCAGATGATGATCATATCAAGCACCCACAAGCCGCAAGCGGTCTGCTAAACGTAACGGCCATTCGGGTATTGAGCGATCAGAAGATCGACGAGCTAGCCCGCTCACACTCCTGTGAATCCAACCAGTAACACTTACCGTACAGTCCGGTCTGTTCGTCTGATATGTCGCATATCGAGTCTAGGGGTGGTAAACGTCAGACCCCAATAACCGATAAGTCGTGCCGATGTGAGGCTCATAACGGGTCGAGAAACTACTGGTAACACTTACCAGCAGATCTCTGATCAGCCCTGGCCAGGGACTTCCCTGTTACGGCCAATCGAGCACAGCGCAACATCAACCCCCAATACCGGGAGAGACGAAACCCCTCCTATCGCTCATTGCCTCCATGTGACTCGGGACTGTACCCAAAGACCACCGTTTTGCACGCCCTCATGGACGTGGTAAAGTGGAGATCAAAGCACAGTGGGAATCACACAAGACTCTATGACGATCTCGGGTCTACAGACTAACCTGTACAAGTGTCACCTGAGAACTGTCATCTGACGTGAGGTATAATACCATCTGGGAGTTCTCGGTGAGTCCGTATAGTGTACCCAGTCTCCACTGAGCACCCGTATACCATCTCTGATGTCAAACACCAATGGATATGGGATCATCCATCGCCCATCTCATGGGTCGAGAAGCGTATACGCTAGTCTACACTGGTATATCGATGCCCCGTCTCGATACACCCACGACTAGGGACCTTGAAGGATGTACTTATGGACTACCATGTCCCCACTAGTATGATCTGCATCATAGTCCAGGTAGTCAAGTACACATCCTAAGGGCTTTATCAACATGTAACTATAAGACAGTTTAAAGAGACTAGTGTACATGTTAAGATAAAGAGCAACCAGATAGCATACTATCATATCGAGCAAGAAAGTCATCTCTATATATGTCCAAGCATCCAATATAATATACATCATCTGTACAATACTGGCCTCTAGGGCATACATACAACTAACATTAATAACTAATCTAATCTTGCAAGAGCATACGCTGAGTGTTTTCTTCTCTCACTCTCCTGGTTGCGACTATGTCGTGCCTTAATCAATATAATAATACGGATGTGTTGACCGAACCCGCTTGTTATACTGCGCTAGGGAACGTTGGTCCCGCTCCAACTTATAATTGTTATAAGATCGAGCAGGAAATTTGGGATTACCAGAATTCCTGTGCCACCCAAACGAAGAAAGTGCATGCTGATGCATCTTCTTCGGGTGTGTTCATTACCGAGAACTGTTTCTCAGTTTCCTTTACGTCCTGGGTATGAGATACCGAATCAGGATCCTGCAAAATATAATCTGTTACATGGGCTACAGATAGGTAGAGAACTGAGAACGGGCGATAAGTTTCAAGAGTTGGAAACGATGCAATTGTTGCAAGCCAAGTATGTTGGCAGTTATCACCCTGTATTACCAAAATACATTGATTCTGAACGAATGTTATTAGATACCGAACCTGATATACAACATCATCAGTCTCTTTATTAGTAAAGAAGAATATAATTTTGTATTGTTGGATAATGTTTTGAACATTTCCTATATCAAGAGTTGATCGGTTCAGGTACGTTATCTAAAAGCATATACGTTCTAAATCGAACTACAGTTCTTAATGTACAGAACACACACAAGAGGAAGAGTTCATAAATGAACGAATCCTTCTTGAGGTATTGTAGACTAGGTCATATCAATGCGACCCGACTAGCTAAGTTACATTTAGATGCATATTTAAATTAGTTTGAATTTACATCTTGTGAAACTTGCCAGTCATGTCACAAAGATAAGATGACCACAACCCTGTTTATTGGAAACAGAGAAAGAGTTAGTGAACTCTTGGGATTGATACGTGATGATGTATGTAAGGTCCCCTGTCTACACATGCCAGGACTGGTTCTTTATACTTCATTACATTCACTGATTATCTCTCAAGGTTCGGACATATGTTCCTGTTGAAACACAAGTATGAACCTTTTGAGAAATTCAATGAATATGAGTTAGAAGTAGAGAACCAAAAATGTCTATAAGTATTATGTCCTTTGATGGGATCAAGGAGGAGAATACTTGAGCACGGGATTCCTGGACTATTCTAAAGGAGAATGAGATTCTCTCTCAGCTTTACTCCTCCGTATACACCACATCACGTCAGTGTATCGGGGCAGAGCAATCTCACCCTATTAGATATGGTGCGCTCTATGATGAGTACTACTGAGTTTCCTATTTCCTTTTGGGAGTTATGCACTTGAAAAGCTGCATACCTATTGAATAGGATTCCAATCAAATCAGGTGCCTACCACTTCATATGTGATATGGAATAGGAAGAGCCCATATCTTAAGTATGTTATGATTTGGGGTTGTCCGGTCTATGTCTAAAAGCAAAATCCGGACAAACTCAAGGCGAGGTCAGATCTGTGGAAGTTTGTCGGATATCCTAAGCATTTGCAAAGGAATATCTTCTACCAAACTGGGGAACAAAAATATGTTTTGTTTCTCAGCATGACACCTTTGTGAAAAGGAATTTCTTGTGAAGAAATTAGTGGTTATGAGGTAGAACTGGAAAGGTTCCAGCATACAAACTGCAGCTGATGATTTGGTAAACCCGAAAGATTCAACAGTAACCAACGAACCTCAGCCTCTCCGCCGATCTAGTAGGATTCCTCACCCACCTGAGAGATACTTCGGTTTTCTCTATGACAGTGGGAGCAAGGATTGCATCATGAAATGATGACCCAACTAGTTTCGAGCAGGCCATCAGGAGTGGGACTCTGTAAGAATGGCTGGATCCATAGAGATCTGAGATGGAATCCATATACACCAACAAAGTATGGACTTTGGTTGCTTTATCTGAAGGGTTAAATCCCCATCAGGAGCAAGTATATCTTGAGAAGATTACTTCGTGTACATGGAAAAGTTGAGACTTTCAAAGCTATGCTTAAGTCCATCCAGATCCTACTTGCCACTTCTACATACCATAACTACGATATCTGGCGGTTGGGTGTCATGACTGCTTCTCTAAATAATGATTTAGAAGAGAGCGTCTATAAGTACACAGCCAGAAGGCTTCGTAGACAGTGGGAGTAGCGGAAACGTGTGCAAGTTGCTTTATATGATAAAGCAGGCATCGTGGAGAAGGAACGTCTGTTTTGATGTGGTAGTCAAAAAGTTTGACTTCATCAAAATGGTAGATGAACCTTGTATAGACAAAAAGGTAGTAGGGAGTATGGTGGTGATCCTCGTATTGTACGTGGATGACATAGCCTTGATAGGAAAGAAGTTTCTTATGCTACGCTCGGTCAATCTCCTCTTATCACATAGATTCTCCATATTAAGATCAAAGTGATACCTCCTAAAATCTAGGTTTTATATCTATGGGATAGATCTATTTGGATGTTAGGATTCTCACTAGTTTTAGTGAAATGATATCAATCGATCCAGGGAAGAATCACTGGAAAGGTTCCATAGTGATAAGGACAACTTAATATCAGTCACAGGCATTGTCTTTACCCTCAGTGGAGGGACAGTATGTTGGAAGAGTTCCAAGCTAGATACCGTGACATACTAGATGATAAAGGCTGGACAAATCACTACCAAGGATGCTACCAAAGAAATAGTCTGGATGTACACTAGTTCATGAGATGAACTTCATTCCTACCAATGTGTGACAATGGAGTTTTGGCTTTTGCCTAGGAACCCCCGTCCCATCCGAGATCCAGACATATTCTTAGGCAGTATCGCCTGATCATGGAGATGGTTGATCTCCAGGAAGATCAAGGTTAGGAGAGTAGACACAGAGGACAACAGCGAGGATCCACTCACAAAGGCTTATTTCCTAGTAAAGACTTTTATGGGATGGTTGAGTATGAGATACTTCAACCACAACTGATTGTTGGGTATGCGATACCACAACAGATGGCCCTAGTGTAAATGGTAGATTGTTAGTTATATGTATGCCCTAGAGGCCATTACTGTACATACGATGTATATTGTAGTGGATACTTGGACATATATAGGGAGGACTTTCTTGCTCAACATGATAGCAAGCTATCTGGTTGCTCTTTATCTTAACATGTACTCTGATTGTCTCTATGTTACATGTTGATAAAGCCCTTAGGATGAGTACTTGACTACTAGGACTATGATGCAGATCATACTAGTAGGGACAGTGTAGTCGCCAAGTACATCCTTCAAATGTTCCTAGTTGTAGGTGTATCGAGACAGGGCATCGATATACCAGAATAGACTAGCGTATGCGCTTCTTGACCCATATGATGGGCGATGGATGATCCCATATCCATTGGTGTTTGACATCAGAGAAGGTATACGGGTGCTCAGTGGAGACTGGGTACACTGGACGGACTCGCCGAGAACTCCCAGATGGTATTATACCTCACGTCAGATGGCAGTTTTTTGGTGACACCGGTACAGGCTAGTTTGTAGACTCGAGATCGTCACAGAGTCTTGTGTGATTCCCACTGTGGTTTGATTTCCATCATACCACGTCCAAGAGGGCGTGCAAAACGGTGGCTTTTGGCTACAGTCCCGAATCATATGGAGGCAATGAGCGATAGGAGGGAATTCGTCTCTCCCGGTATAGGGAGTTGATGTTGCGCTGTGTTCGATTGGCTATAACTGGAAATCCCTGGCTAGGGTTGCTGAGATTTACTGGTAAGTGTTATCAGTAGTTTCTCAAACTGTTATGGACCTCATATCGACACGACTTATCAAGCTACTGGGGTCTGACGTTTACCACCCCTAGGCGAGACATGCGACATATCAGACGAAGAGAACGGACTGTACGGGAGTGTTACTGATTGAATTCGTAGGAGAATGTACAGGCTTGCTTGTTGATCTTCTGATCGCTCAATACCTGGGTGGCTGTTACGTTTAGCTGACCGCTTGCAGCTTATGGGTGTTTGATATGATCATCACCTACTGCCGGCGTATTGACGATTCTTTAGAGTCCTACACAGAGGTTTCCTGGCTCAGGCAAAACGGAGTAGGAGCACATATGTGATATGTGCGGGATCAAGAACAATACGTGTATGTGATACCGTATTAGATTCTCGCGATATAAGATATCGGCCGGGTATATGTGATATAGCCGGGTCATCGGATCAAGTGTTGATTCGATGAACTGATACAGATTATATTAGTCGGTTATTTGTGAAATAGCCGGATTATCGGATCAAGTGTTGATTTGATAATTTAATGTATAATTATATATTTGATATATTAAATTACATTAACTAATATAAGCTCACTTAAAGATTCTTTTTCTAACTCGGGTAATACATTGATATATATGTGATATATGTTAACTGTATTGTTTTATTTTGTTACAATAAATATTGTATATGTGATATATAATATTGTAACATGTTATGGTTACAAATGCAACATGCTTTGTAGAGTTTAATTGTGGTTAGGGTTTGGATTAGGTTAAGCTTTCATGAAACTTTCAAGAAGCTTCTTGAAGCTTTGACTTTGACCTGGATATTTTGCATAGATATTTGCTTAACCCAACCCAACCCTTTAACCATAGTTGATTCTCTACATGGGTTAAGTCTTCATACATAACCCATGGTTGCATTTCTAATCTCACACTTGATTTCATTATTCATCACAAAAGAGTTTGCTTCTTCTTCTTCTTCCTTTTTTTCATGAAAAGCTTTCTATCTTTTGTTAAAGAGATGAAAATGAGTGAGAAATTGAAAACAAATGAGAGCTAAATTCCTACTTCATCATCCACATCTATTCTTGCCACTTAGATTAGGGTGTTTTCATTGCTAATACTTGATTAGCAAAACAAGAGCTTGGGTTTGAGTTTCTTCAAGGTAGATCATCTTTGTTATCGAAGATTGGAAGCAAGCTTGCCTCTTTCTCTTCATGGAGCCTCTCTAGAGTCCGGAAACTTGGTGATCGCAGCGAAGGGACCACAATACGGAGCTTGTGAAGTGAAGGACCGGACTACAAGGATTGTAATCCCAAACTCTTAGAAGTAAAGTTGTTTACTTGCTCATTGTTTCGCCTAATCTCTAGTCTAAGATCTTGGTTAGGGTTATTCAGCACTTGTAAAATTTAAATCGGGCATGGTTGATGCCTTGTAGTACCTTTTGACAGTGCCTAGTAACCCTACAGAGGTGATCTTGAAAGGTATCTCATAACTTGTAGCCAGCTAAGAGCAATCTAGAACATAAAATACGGAAATCGACATCTTTACAAATAAATACCAATAACTTAATAAAACAGTTTTCCTTAACGATTAGTATTTAAACAAATCTTTGCAAAGCGCCGATACAACCCATTTGGGGAACCGGTTCGGGATGGTGCGGATTATCGCACATCCTCCGGCTTAGTAGTGCGAGATGCAGACCACCGTAAGGAGCATTCGGTCTCGAAAGATTTAAATACGGCATCTTAAGAAAAATGAGATTTCTAGATTATGATAAATATATAAAAATCTATTTTCATATAAATATATGTATATGTAACTCAAACATATTTATTTTGACTTATTATGAATATGCAACCTTTTTCTAAAACTGTCGCAAGAATCGGTTTACACTAAAATACCATGAATTCAATATAATCCATAATTATACATAAATACCTTTATTTATGGAATTAGGTTATTCTCATTAGAAATATCACTAATATAAAATCTATAATTGTTACAACTCTAAAGACAATAATAATTACTTGGGGTTTATCTTGAAAACTATATAAAAGTATTTTTACATAAAACCCCCTCAAGTTATAAAATTACACTAAGGACCCTAGTAAATATAGGACTTCGATTTATATTTCTAATTTTCCGACTCGGGTTTGAGTCTGATTATAATCTGACTTGAATATGATTCAAGTACCATATACAATCTACAATATTACAATTCAACATGAACACATGAATCCATGAATCCAGTTATCAATCTATACATCTTGACTGAACCAAACCATAGATATACATTCCATTTCCATAATCTCCATTTACATGATTATACAGTTACATCCGTTTACTGATATTTTGGTTTTGATCAGTCATCCAACTATACAATACAATACAACAATACAATCAAAACACTACGGGGTTTAAGGGGTAGACTGGTACGGAATATATTAAAGGTGGAACGAGTTGGTCACTTAAGACGTAATTACATCCATGCCGTTGTACCGTGGTATTATCGACGGAGCCTTGTACTACGGGTTACCAAAGTCCCCGGTGTAAGTTGGACTCCTCTCGTATACACTGGCATCTTCTGTACCAAGCTACAAACAACAGCATTAATACAACATTATAACAATATAATACAACTTTAAAAGAGACCTCCTTATTTTCTACTTTCCTCTTATCTTTGAGACTTACCGAGCGACCTGTTCGCTGACGACTTTCTCTTTCTTTCTTCTTTGAATGTCGTCAGGTGATCTGGACACATTAGAGATCGAGCCCACTGACTTGGACGAGATCAGTGAAGACCCCGAGCTCTAGTAATTGTACACTTTCCATTCAGTACTTTCATTTCTGTTATGCCATTGTTTAGGCATTGCTTTATTCTATGTATTTACTTTCCACGCATTGTATAAAAGAATGTTAATAAATAAAGATGATGTTCTTTTTATATCTCTTGTCTCTTGTGATTTACTTTATATTGCTTAGACACGCTTAGCGTATTTACTTCACAGTAAATACGTAGCGGACCAGTCCCGTCCTCTTCGCCATATACTGGGAAGCGGGGTGTGACAGAACTGGAAACCATCCTCGAATCTGGAACAAGTTCCTTCGAGTTTGTATATAACCATACGATGGTTTTATCCAATGGAAGTGGATGATCGTAGTGATACGAAATATTCCGGAGAAAATGGTAAAAGAAGGAGTGTCAAAGAGGTATGCAACTCTGACAATCCAAAAGCCAGTGTTTTAAGAAGTTTCGGTTAACTTGGTCACTGAGTCTTAGTCTAGGGTCGGGCCATGGTCGCTGCCAAAGAGAAAGAGAAAAGAAACACTCTGCGTGCACTATAACCTAGATCAGAATGGTTATCACTTTATCTAATCAGGAAACCTCCCACTGTATCCTTAAATTCTCCTCCAAATCTGAAAGAAGAATTGGTCGGGATAACCCGAGAAGTAAACTAACTCATCAGTGGGAATCGCGATCCAACTATCATAGCATGATAACCTACTGGAATCCACTTACGTTATCACACTCCAGAAGGTATGCGCATATCTGGCAAGTTTCCTGTATGTTTGAAACTCCCGATGTGATTTTTACCCCATTCTCTTATGACCTTAACGAAGGTCAACAAATCATAAGTCTTATGTCAATTTCTACCCGTCATTGTCCAGGTTAATTTGAACCCACCCGTATAAGACCTTGACGAAGGTCAATAAGGCTATACGACTGTCCCAAACCAACGCATCTATCTATGCAACAGATAGGTAATAAGCAGCTACCATACACTATGCCCTGACGAAGGTCAACAAACATATCATGAATACTAAGTGCTACCCGTCTGAAATGACGGAGGGCTACAAATGGTTTTCGGCGAAAAACCTTTAACGTAATGAACTTGATATCGTTGAAGGAACCGGATAGCTTTTTATAAATATAGTGGCGAAAACCTTTGCTAAAGAGGTCACTCCCGGTGAAGGGATCTCGGCTCTTTCCCCGTAGAATGAGGTGCAGGATATTCCAACTGAATATCGCGATGCAAAGCAAAAAGTAATCAACTATAGTGAAGTTATTACCCTGACGCAAACTTCTGTCTAAGGGGTCACTCCGATGAAGGGATCTCGGCCCTTGCCTCGTCGACTGAGGTGCTGGATATTCATAACCGAATACCACTGTGCAAAACAAAAGAGAACGTCCTTGTAATAACAGCTTTTTGAAAAATGTTCCAACAACATCAAACATGTTTGTTTTCCTTGCATTGATCTGAATCAACGCGGTCCCATCAATTAATCACACCAATAAAGAACGAAAATATGATGTACGTATATGCCATCCGCATTCGCCACTGGGTCCCGTCATCACCCGTTAGGTTACTTAACTAACGACAGAGCGGGGACTGGACTAGGGCGGATGCAAAACATATACAACATCTACTAGTATATATATAGCAATATATAATGATCGCTCATGGCGTGATAAAAGCAACATCACAGAATTGTAATAAGTATCACAAAACAATACAGATAATCTGGGATCCCCGGGTTTCATAGAGCCACAACTAAAACCCGACTTTCCCCTGGTCGTGTGGATATCCTGTGCAATGAAAACCTAGACCCCTACGAGTGCGGCAAGTTACCCGCCAAAACCTGAAGCGAGGCAGCACCCTTCAGCAAAGTGAATGGACCACCCAGCACTTCACGAAATCCGGTAACTTGAGCACCCTTCCTTGGGTCAACCTATACCCCCTACGAGTGCGGCGAATAGCCCGCCAATTCTAGAGTGAAGCCCCCTCGGTCTCACAACCATGAGATGCGGGCCCGTTGCCCTCTAGAATCCGGCTATCCGTGCACTCCACCGCGGGGTAATCCTAATACAGAAAATAAAAAATATATACAACGGGTACATCGACCTCAACCCGGTCGTGCCCCAAAAGAATAATATACAAACAGGTAGTGACGACAGTCCACATGTTGGACGCTCGCCCCGTAATAAATAAATCAAACTGTACTACCATTGCATCCAGGCTATCCACCATGAAAAATCCGCAACATCACAGCACAATACAGAACATCAATGTGAATGTCACGTTAGCAAATCCGTCTAAAAGGGCTATAGCGATTAGATAAGATTTACCGATCAAATGACATTCACGGTCTCAGATATAATGTAAAGCACTGTAAACTTTAAACAATATTATAAAATATCGAATCCAAAATAACCCCCGAATAGCCCACACAAACTGATAACACCATATCCAAATTGGGCCAAACAAACAATACCACTGAACCAAAATCTCAGAGACCAGACAATAGCCCAAATACGGGGCCCATATACTTTACCTGGGCCGGCCTGGCTGGAAATTCTTGCTTGGTGGTCGGTTTTCTCCCAATGGGTGACGCTCGTTTTTGGGCAGTGGTCATATGGTCTCATGGGTGGTCTTCTGCACTTGTTTAAAAAAATTTTTGAACACTTTTAAAAATAACAGAGACCAAAACTGCAGTGGCATTGTCCGGGTTTGTTTCGATTTCGATAAATTAACATTGTCTAAAAAAAGCTAGCTAGGTTAATGGCGTGGCTCTGATACCATGTAAGTGTACGGTAGCGCCCCGGCCGTCAATCCGAGGCTAATGCGGAAACAAAAACTTTTCTAAACGAAAACGGCGCTAACATAGTCTTTCACCTGGAACGAACCATTAACATTAACTAGCAACTAAAGAAGAGGTTAGGAAAGGCTATACCGATAGATCCGTGTCCTTCGGTCTTTAGCCACCATCTCTAGCTCCTCGCGGCATCTCCGATCTCGCTCGATCTCCGGTCTCCTCGTCGGAAGGGCACCACATAGATGAATCCATTTACGGGCTCCCGCTTCGAACCGAAGCAACTCGGACACGAAGTTTGCTAGCCGACATATCCAAGGTGAAGTAGAGAATGTGTGTGATCACTTTGTCTCAAGCATCCATTGATTCTCAACACATGAGAGTGTATAGATGTAGGTTGAAGTGAATGCCATTAATGGAGATAGTGAGCTCAAGAAGAAAGAGGAAGAAGAAAAGCTTTCTTTTTCTTTTTGTGTTGGAATGATAAGAATGAGAGTGAGAGAATAATTGAATCCAAGAGCTAACCCTTGCCTCATGGCTGCCCTCCCTCTCTCCTCTTATCATTTCAATACATAAAATCAATCAAAAATGAGACATATGCACAAATAAAGAGACCATGAGTCATCACTTATGCATGTGTCACAATAAATACTCCTCATCATGACTTTGAGCTCATTATTTCCATATGTAAGCATTTATCCAAATGTTTACAACAATAAAAAGATAATGGCATCAACTAAAGTAAACTCGTGACGGATCACAAGGATACCCCTCATCTGTATATACATACTCGCAGCCGCATTCCGACTGAATGCGAATGCGATGAGTCGAAAGCAATCCAACAAATCTAATATTAGGATCCGGCTTAAACCAAAGTCCACTAGTATGATCCTTCCGATCATGATCCGTGCACGACTGCACGTATATGATCGAACCCTGCCATAACACCATATGGCCTCTATAACGTTTCGCCCGAAACTTGAGAAACTGTCTGTGGGGGACTTTAAAGACTCGTCAATACTTTGGCTGTGGATTTAACCACTAGCACGTCAGTGGTACTAGCTGTACGTAACGGGCTACCAGGTACTGACTAAAAGGGAGGTCGATGAGCGAACTCATCCTGACACCATACTGAGCCTGTCCGTGAAAATATCCATACAGTCCGGTCCGTTCATCTATGAGTATCGCATGTCCGGCCTAGGGGGTTGGTAAAAGTCAGACCCCCAAAAGCGGTACAAGTCGTGTCGGAGTGTAGCCCAGAACACCCTGAGATACTACTGGAATACCTAACAGTAAATCTCCTGGCTTGGCCAAGGACTTTGTGTAATGGCTTTCCTTGACACAGTGCGATCTCACCCCTAATACCGGGAGAGAGGAAACCCCTGCCGATCCGCTCGCTACCTCCATGTGGCTCGGGACTGTGCCCAACTAAAACCTGTTTGCACGACTCCTTTGAGCCGTGGTAGGGTAGTAATCAAAGCACAGTGGGAACTCACACGGGACAAATGACGATCTCAGGTCGATGAACTAACCTGTACACATGTCACTAGGGAACTGCTATCTGACGTTAGGTATGATACCAACTAGCATGTTCGCGGCGAGTCCTGTCCGGTGTACTCATAACCCAATGAGCACCTGTATACATTTAGGTGAACAAACTGACACCAATGGCTTGTGAGACCGGCCACCGCCCCTCATCGGGGTCTCGACTGTATACACTGGTCTACTCTGGAGTATCGATGCCCTGTCTGGAAACTTCCTCGACTAGGGACCTTTTAAGGATATGCTTATAGACCCCAGCTCCCACGTATATGATCGCCATCATACTGCTGGAAGTCAAGTAAGAATCCTATGGGCTCTATCAATGTGTAATAGTGATCTGTAATATCACCTAAAACTGTACACGATGATAAAGACAAACCATATAGCATACTATTCTTTATCAACGCGCAACAGTGAACTGCAATGTCACTTAAAGCATGTAAACGATGATAAAGACAACTCAGATAGCATAGTATCCTCTCGAGTAAGACTGTCCTACCGGCATAGGTCCTCCCTCAATCATTGCAATCATGTGCCTGCGATCCAATAATTGACTTTGAGGTCACTATATCCAAAACACAGGGAACTCGATTGCACTGAGCTTGTGCAACAAGCCGTTAAACCTCTGGGTATTCCTGGTATAAGGAGTGTTGTCTCGTGAGGGTTTTCAGTGGATTACACCCACAAAATCCCGTCAAGCTAGTTTCGCGAAATAAGTGTTGATTCTAACCCCAAGGTTTAGTATCAAAGCTAGAAATTCTATTATCCTAAGTTAGAAATATCGAATCCTTATTTTTCACATCTCACTTCTTATTTAACTTAAGATTCTATACGTCTTTACGTGTAGTGCAAATAGTATCATTACGTTTCAAAAATTTCGATTAGAGTCATCATGTCACAAAATAAAAACCGGATAAAACTTCAAAAGGATCTTACAAGTTTTATAAAGAGTTAATTTTTTCAAGTTTCGTTTTCCAGTTAGGTTTCAAATTCAGAATTTCTATTTTCTTTGATAGAAAATAAGGTTTTATTCTTCACTACACCTTTTACTTGTTTTCGTATCATACACATCTTCGTGAATGTGCAATAATCTTAATTATAGGATAAAATCTTCATATCTCCGTTTAAAAATATTTTTATAAAAACTTGTCTTTTATCAAGATTATTCTCACACAAAGGACCGTTAGAAATTTTAACTCGGAGAGAACACTTGTCACGTCCTGAAAGTACGGAACATGACCGACACTTAGACTACGAACGTCTCGAGGCGTACGTACTCTAAGTAAGCCGAGCCTAGAAAATCCAAACCAAGAAAGTAGCAGAGAATAGGAAGAACCATATCAAATCAACCTGCACGCAACATAATATACAACGCCTAAAAGCGAGGATCACAACAGAAAAGGAAACTCAACAGCAAGAAACCCAGAGAAATATAACGCACGACTCTAAGGTCGAAAGAATAAACATCACTGGTCTCTATCTCAAATAAGTACATGTTTGGTTGATGGAACTTCTAGATACAACTGAAATATATATAATGATGGGTACGATACAAATAACCCACCAACTAGCAAGTCACCTGAAAGAAAGCTGTGCCCGCAAAGCCGTAATGAAACCCGTACGGCAACACCTGCAAGAAACTGGGGCACAACGGGGGTGAGTTGCCAACTCGTGAGTAGAAAAAGAACTACGAATAGAAATCGCATGTATGACGCAATCCTAGGTCATACGATCGAAATATATAATCCTCAAATATATATAACCAGCAATCTATAACAAGACTAGGGTAATTACCTAACCTAAGGGTAAACCCATGTGCCTGTGTCAGTGCATCAGGTGGCAATATATCATATGAATGATGTATGAATGCATGAAACAGAATGCATGTACTGAAGAAAACTTCTTTCATAAAACTGTGATATTTTTGTATTTGAAAATGAGGTATCATAATGAAATCAGCATAAACCAGTGCCTAGCATCGGCACAAAACATAATCTCAATATCTCGATATCTCTGTATCATAACCTCTGTACCTCAATATCTCAAATCTCAATATCTCAATCATAAAATCCAGGGCGCCGTCAGTCCAGATCGGCCCCAACCATCCATCTCATGACTACGACGGTATCCTCCGGATATCCGACGTGTCGGGTAAAATCACCAGTCGGTCGTGCTCCCCTGCACAGGCTCAACGCCATCATCTGCGATCCTCTTGCCCCGGGGTACCGCACCGGGCCCACCATGTACCCGAAACGGTTCCTGCACTCCTCGAATCGGGTCTCGAAATCCATCAGCAAACTCATGGTGGACGACTCATACATCATGGGAAAACCGCATTTTTATTAAAAAGAGAAAGCAGTTTATATATATATTTTGCAGTTTTCCTCCAAATCCAGAAAATCTCATGGAAACCCGAATCCAATTCATCAATAGCATGTGAAATCATGAATATAAGCATGAGAATCCATGAATGCAGCATATAATGAATAACAATATGCATGAAGTGACAAGTAATAGCTACAATGTCAAGCTAACATATAAGGCAAGCATACTAATATCATGTCACTACTAGCTAACAAGCTAAATCAAGCAATAATATTTTCTAAGTGTTCATGACATGCCAATTACCGATGAAGATGTGTGTGAGCTGGCAAGTTAGTGTATGTGGAACATACGCATCATCGGTAATGGTGCTGGTGTCCTAACAGCATGATATCAATAATGGAATATGAATCACAAAAAGTATGCGATGCAGAGCAACAATGATAATATGCGGGAGCTGAATGCTAAACACAAAGATAGCTAAACTGCATCTAATGTCATAAGAGTCCTATAGCTACACCACTAAGGCTGAGCTAAAGCTAACAGTAGGTAAGGGAAACCGCCTAACCTCTGAGTCGATACATATATATATATATATATATATATATATATATATATAAAGTCGGTGATCTCGCCTCGATAATATCACATCCGATACCATATCTCTATAATCAGTTATTCCCAAATCAAGAGTGCGGATCAAACATTAAATTGTAGCTCGTACGTAAATCCGTCGTACGGTATCCCCAAATCTGGGTACGGGTCAATATCATTCATCTAGTATTCTTTTTATCAAGATCATTTCTGGGGTACTGACCTACGTCTAGTACAATGCTAATATCATCACTATAATCAAGATCTGACTACTGATCGACAGTCTAGTATAAATCGATATCATCATCACATATCATCACAAGGAGTAACCACTGCCGGATGTGGCCTATCATAATTATCTTGTCATATCATATCATATCATCTCATATCTCGTAACGTAATCACATATCGATCATTATACATATAGGTCACAATTCCTATGGAATCATTATTCCCAAAATCCTCTAAAGCATCAAGACGTATATTAATTATGCATTTTATCATATCACCGATATCATAACCTCAGATCAAACTCATCGACTCATCTCAATCCCATGTATCATCCTCAAAACCGTATGCGAACACATAGTCCCATACCTATGTGAACACATATCTATATAGAATCCCGTCAATGCACATATGAAGAAATGATGTATCCAAGTATGTATGTGTGGGAGTGTATATGTGTAGTGCACCCTCTACCTAGGGTTCCGTAACCTTTCACAAATCCAACATACCAATATCCACTTAAACATCAATAATTAATCCCAAACAACATATAATGATTATAGGTGTGTATACGCATCCGTATACATCACCACGGACTGCGGGGGTGCTATACGCCATCGACCCGACTTCTCCCCGTAGATATAAATCTACTCACCTTGTTTATGTGTGCCGGTGCCGATGTCGCCATCTGCATCTCCAACGCTTCAACGTCACGTGAGTACCTACAAGACTATCACACGCTAAAACACATGAAAACTATATCGGAAACCAAAATGGTGCACGCTACGCCCATAGGTAAAAACCTGTGGCCTCGTGTGCAAACGTAGCCAATATCCACTGTCGTTGACGTCCAAACGCCACCCGATAGAACGAATCATCGAATACCAAAAACCCATACGGAAACAAGTCGTAAATCATACGCCTACTCATGAAAATCAACCCAGATTTTACCCTAACTGGAATCAGTCAAAACTAGACATACAGGGGGTCAAGTTTACATGAAATAGGGCTGTGCACGCAAAACGAGGAGGTTCCACCCTGGTCTGGCCGCAAATTGCGGCCAGGGGGATTAAATCTGCGGCCGGGGTTTTGAGATGGGGGCTAGGGCTTTGGGTGGTGGTTTCTACTGTCCTGCATACCTCGCTGCCAAGTCAATTTCATTTTAGGGTTCCTCGGGTTGTAGCAGTTTCCAGAAAGGTCACAAAATCGACAAAAACGCTAATTACGCCAAGTATAACCAATCTGGTATTTTGGTGAAATCTGGAACAAATCTTGGTTAAACTGGTCTTAACAACACCTAGTAAGGCTATACAAACAATCAAAACCAACACTTGGTCAAGTCTCACTCAAATTCTCCTAAACTAGCACTAATCTTCAATGTAACACTAAATTTTCAGCTAAATAACCAGAACTTGGCAAAATAGGAGTTGGGTTGCGGGTTTATACCTCAAGGAATCCTAGAACGAAGGAGAAGGGAAGGAGGAGGAAGTGGAAGGGTGGGTTGCTGCTGCTGAGCTCCTGCTTGTGGTTGTTCTCCATGTGTTGCTGCTGTTGCTGTTGGTTTAGCCTGGGCTGCTGCTGCTGCTTGAAATTTTCCTTTTTCTCTTGTTTTTCTATGTGTGTTGCAGCAGCAGAAGTGTGGGGCTGTGGCTTATGATATTGTGGCTATTGTTGTGTGGTGTTGTGGCTGATATGTTGGCAGAAAATGGGGCTGAATTTGTGCTGATGTAGCTGCTGTAGCTGCTGTTCTGGTGGCTGAAAATGTGTTGATAGGGGGGCTGATGTAGCTGCTGATGTGAGGGGTTTGGGGTGTAGGTTTTGGGCTATGGTGCTAGGGTGGCTGCAGCTGATGGATTAGAGGCTGTTGTAGGTGGCTGATGTGAGTGTGTAGGTGGCTGATGTGAGTGTGTAGGTGTGGGCTATGGTGTTAGGGCTGGTGTAGGGCTGCTGAATTTGTGCTGATGATGTTTGATTTGGGGCTGATGGTGTATATGGGGGCTGAAGTGATGATATATGGGCTAATGTTTTGCCTCAGATGCAGTTGCAGCCTTGATGATGCCGCTGATGTGTTGGCTGAAGTTGTTTGAAGTGGTGTGATGTGAGAGAGTGAAAGGTAGTATGAAAGAGCACAAAGGATAAGGAAGAAGGAGATGGATCATGGCACACCCTAGCCATCTCACTCTCTCTCTCTCTCCCTACTCAAGGTCAACTAACCCTAATCACCCTTAGACAAGGCCAAATCCCTTAGGTTAAAACTAATTAACCTAACCAAATGGTTCAACCCACCATGGTAATCTAAACATGGTTCAACCCTAGGCCACCATAAGTCCAAAACATGAAACAAGTGCAACAAGTGTAGAAAATGATATGTGCACATGTTGCAGAAAAGTCCAAAAATCCAATTCGCGATTTTTAATCGCGAGTAACACCAACATAGCATATAATTCATCATCAAAATGGTAAAATGACATATTTCCACAAAATAACCTATTTTAGAATTTCCATAAGTTTTTCCCAAAATTTTTACCATTTATCGGTATTTAGTTATACCGACTATTAAAATATTCATTAAAAATTAATATTAAATTATGAAAATTCCCAAAAATAATATTTTATTTTTTTGAAATGTTACAACACATGCTTGACTTTATTTTAAAATGGACATTCTAGGCTTCGTAGCGAGCTCTAAGCCAATGCACCCAAACAAGTTGGTTTTAGGGCATTAGGTGTAGAGACACCCCGACGGACTTAATTGCCCAAGTTACCTAAGCCCTAAAACAAAAAATACTCATTTTAGCGTGAAAATCATAACAATTCAATACGAATGGAGATATAGCCGGTTGTTCAATTATTTTCAGGATAAAATACGTATTTGTGTGGATCAGGTGTGTAATTACTCCAATCAAGTTCCAGATAGGTTATTTTTCAGAATTAGTTCTTATTAAGGCTTCAATAATATCCCTTCATATCCACTTCACTTTATAAACTATTCTTGATATTACTTATTTCAGAACAAACCTGTTTGGTCCTCAAAAAATAGTTTATCAAAAAGTTTTTGGACATATCAAACTTGTCATCTAATTTTCAAAACTCACAACACGTGTAGTGTGAAGCAAAGGCGTATATTAGCTATTGTTAAACTCAAAGGAGGGTTATCTTTCTGGTTTCAAAATCTAAAAATAAGATTTAATTGGTCCTATCTTATCAAACTAAACCGTCGGAATATCGAATCTAAATTCTCCCACTAGCTAACTTGACGACAAAGTTTTTATGTTTTTTGGAAAAATTTCTGACTTTTATGGGATTTTTTTAATATGTATGCAAATGCAGAATATACAAATGAGTGCAAAAGATAGAAATGCTTACCGAGCATACCCCTAAATTTAAACTTGACAGTGCCCTCACTGTCATGCTACACAAAGAGGGTCAAAATTGCCGAGGGGCCAAAATTTGTCGATTCGCTATTTTACAGACACACACACACACACACACACACACACACAAGAAAAAGAAAACAAAATATATACACAAAAAGGTCCCCCCCCCAAACTTAAGTGAAACAGTGTTTCCACTGCTTAAGAGTTGAAGTTTTAATGTTATGGGGGTTAAATCATCAATCTATATAAGATCCTACACAGACCAAAGGTTAACACCAACCATTCAAAAATTCTATCGTGATTGCCCAGGGTTGATGGAAGAATGCATAGAGAAAAGAAATGAAGGATAAGCGAGACCGTGCATGGACGGAAGTGGTATCCGGTCTCGGTATATGGAAGTGATAAGATGAACGGAAGGGAGAAAGAAATGGAGTACGAACTTGAGGTTTAAAATTAACTGAGTAATTTAGTACAGTCTGTAATGATTTGAGATTGGAGATTTCTAACTGCACTAAATTATCAATATGTTGAGAAAAAGGGTCAAACCGCTCAAGATTCGCAAGAAAACATGTGCTCGAACATGGTCAACCAGATGGAGGAAATGAAGGTATTAAGTGGTCTTATGGTAGGGAAACGATGATGGGAAGTAACTGAAGAATGGTATCGGTCAGATGCGCAGGAGAATATTCACAGTCAATGGAGAGGACACGATGAATCGGAAAATCCGACTCATCCACTAAAATGTGTTTATCCTCAAAGATTTTCTCAAAATTCTTCACAAGATCATCCATGCAATCGATCAACTCATTATTAATAACCTCAAGATGTAAATGGGGTTCAGGAGAAACATTTAAAGGTTCGGGATGATGTCCACACGGATCTGAAGGAAAGTGGTAAATTGGTGAGAGGAACTTATCCAAATTCGTGGATTCATCATCAAAATTATCTCCAATATCAATATCCTCAATCAAGTCAAACGTAAAGTTCTCAAACATCTCAACAAAAGCACGGTTTTCAATTGGTTGGGTTTCTAGAGTGAAGATGTAGAGATCAAATGAAGTGGCATTAGTTTCACTGGAAGGGGACCCTTCATAATTGGGTAAATCAAACACTACGTAGTCATACAACTCATCAAATATTCTATCTTCAATTGAAGAATCAGCTGGTGTACTTGATAGGCTTTCAGAACTGGAGTTGTGGATTTCAATCGGAAACGGGTAGGCTTGATTTAGAAGGGTGGATTGCGCACTTTCACAACTCAATTCATCAACATACTTAATCGCCATATCATACATTGTAAAATTTTGAGCTAGTTAGCAACTAGCTGCTGGTTCGTTAGGTTGTATGTGGACGGCCATAGATACATTCAATTCCTCCATTTATCGGCACGAAACTACCCGAAATTCATCTAATGATTGTGTGGGGTTACCTAGCACGACAAGAAGGTTTCGGGAGGCATCGTCCATGCCAATTTCAAAAATTTGCCGTGCTACTTAACCCTAACCATAGAATCTTAACTTGAGAATTAGACAATAGCATATGTAAACAAATTTACAACTAAGTGAACAAGAAATACAACCTTTGTAGACCGGTCCTTCACTTCAATAGCTCCAAGTAGTGGTCCCTTTGCTGCGAGTAATGATCTCCCGTACTCTTGAGAGGCTCCACAAGGTGAAAGATGCAAAATTTCTTGAAGTCTTCAAAGCCGAAGATGATCTACGTCGAGGAGACACCAACTCAAGCTACCTCTTCACTAATTATGGATTAGTGAAGCTAACACTCTAAACTAAATGGCTAATCTAGTAGAGGATGATGAAGTAGGAATTTTAGTCACTTTAGAATTTATTTTCTCACTATTTTTCTTCACTTTATCAAAAGCAAGAGTGCTTGAAGGAGATAAAGAATAAGATGAAGTGATGAATGAATAAGAGTGAGGTTAGAAATGCAACCATGGGTGAGTTCATATTATATACTAACCTATGTAGAGAATAAACCATGGCTAAGTGATAATGTTTAGGTAGGTAAAACAAAATTAGTGGACTAAGTCAATGGTTCTACAAGCTTCCATCCAAGCACAACAATGACTACTTTCCAAATAATTTTGAATTACTTGTATAAATAAAAACCCATACATTATCAATACCATGGTGTAAGTCTCATACACCCATGTTGCATGTATAACCTAGCATGTCACAATAATATATATCACATATATATTATTTGTGCACTAAAGAAAACAATATAATTAACATATATCACATATATATATTAAATGTATCATAAGTGAGAAAAAGGAAATACTTAAGTGAGTAAATATTAGTTAATGTAATTTAATATATCAAATATATAATTATACACTAAATTATTAAATCAACACTTGATTTAATAATCTAGCTATATCACATATAACCGACTAATATCTTATGTATCATTTATCGAATCAACACTTGATCCGATAATCCGGCTATATCACATATAACCGTCCGATATCACATATCACGAGAATAGAATACGGTATCACATACACGTATTAATCTCGGTCCCGCACATATCACATATATGCTCCTACTTCGTTTTGCTTGAGCCAGTAAACCTCTGTGTAGGACTCTAAAGACTCGTTAATACACCGGTAGTAGGTGATGATTATATCAATCACCTACAAGCCGTCAGCGGTACTAGCTGGACGTAACGGCTATCCGGGTATTGAGCGATCAGAAAATCAACAAGCAAGCCTGCTAATACTCCTGTAAAGCCTGTCAGTAACACTACCATACAGTCCGGTCTCTTCATCTGATATGTCGCATATCTAGTCTAAGTGTGGTAAACGTCAGACCCTAGTAACCGATAAGTCGTGCCGATGTGAGGCTCATAACGGGTCGATAAACAACTGATAACACTTACCAGTAGATCTCCATATTAGGCCTGGCCATGGACTTCCTGTTATAGTCAATCGAGCGTAGTGCAACATCAACCCCCAATACCGGGGGAGACAGAACCCCTCCCATCCCTCATTGTCTCCATGTGATTCGGGACTGTACCTAAAAGCCACCGTTTTGCACGTTCTCTTGAACGTGGTAAGGTGGAAATCAAAGCACAGTGGGAATCACACAAGACTCTATGACGATCTTGGGTCTTCAGACTAACTTGTACTAGTGTCACCAGAGAAATGCTATCTGACGATAGGTATAATACCAACTAGAAGTTCTCGGCGAGTCCGTTCAGTGTACCTAGTCTCCACTGAGAACCCGTATACCATCTTTGATGTTAAACACCAATGGATGTGAGATCATCCATCGCCCATCAAATGGGTCAAGAAGGGTATACGCTAGTCTACTCTGGAGTATCGATGCCCTGTCCTGATACACCCTCGACTAGGAACAATTATAGGATGTACTTGTGGACTACCCTGGCCCCACTAGTATGATCTCCATCATAGTCCTAGTAGTCAAGTACATATCCTAAGGGCTTTATCAACATGTGAGAGCAAGACAGTACCATAATACAAGTCTACATGTTAAGACAAAGAGCAACCAGATAGCATACTATCAAGTCGAGCAAGAAAGTCCTCTCTATATATATCCAAGCATCCACTATAATATGTATCATATGTACAATAATGGCCTCTAGGGCATATACATAATTAACAATCTCCCACTTGCACTAAGGCCAGTTGTTGTAGTATCTCATACCCAACATCCCGAAGAGTCTCTCAAATTGTATCTGGGATATGACTTTCATGAGTGGATCCGCTGTGTAGTTCTTCATGTCAACTCTCCTGACCACGATCTCCCGGCGATCAACTATCTCCCGGATCAGGTGATACCACCTCAGAATATGCCTGGATCTCTGATGGGACCGGGGTTCCTTGGACAAAGCCACTGCTCCATTGTTATCGCAATACAAAGGTATTGGATGCTCGATGGACGGAACCACTCTAAGTTCGTTTATGAATTTCTTCATCCAGACAGCCTCCTTGGTGTAAGTCCATATTGCGACCCCCGGTTCTTACGGGGAGGCGGAAACGGTATAAAAATCAAGTTTTTAGCGCATGGGGCAACATAGACTAACAAAGTCGGGATCTTTTCCTAAACTAAAACTCGCAAACAAGCTAAAGAGAGTTAGCTACTCGGAAAGATGGTTATACCTAAACTTGAACTCCTTCTTCTTCAAACTTTGTAGAAGTTGATAGTTCTTTCCTCGTCGCCTTCTTCCGTCGAAGATGGATCCACCTGAGGGTTCAACCTTCGGGCTCTTTCTCGAACTTTGAGAGAACTAGAAACTTCGGCTTGCTAAACCTTTGATCCTAGAGTGAGTAGAGAGTGTCTAGGGGTTTTTTTCTTTTCAAGGAGAGAGATTCTCAACACATGAGAAGGATTCTCCTTGAGCTTGAGGAAGAAGAAGATGAAGTGAGGAGAGAGAATGATTATGATAGAATGAGCTATCTTTTTCCTTTTTGCAACCATATCAAAAGAAAAAGAATTATCTAATTAGTAATAATAATTCAAATGAGAATAGTTGATGGTTGTTTTGGAATGACCACTATCATACTTCATTAAATGAATGTTGGCAAGAATCAAGGAGCATCCTTGCAAAATAATGATGATGGTCAAACATTCAACCATGGTCAACAAGTCAACCATGGTCAACAAGTCAACAAAACCAACCATAACATAATTTCATTTAATTACTATTATTAATAGATATCTCACTAATTCATTAGGGTTTGGAAAAAAGACGACTGTCAACTGTGCATGCGCACCCGTTCCGAAACCCTAATGAAAAACCTCTTCTTCCGCCTCAAACAACTGTGCATACACACCTGCATTCTTGTTCCGAGGAACATGAATACTGAGAGATAAAAGTAACCCCAAAACATATACCAGTATCCGGCTCAAACCAGAGCCCGCTGGCAATATCCGTCCGGACTCCAAACGTGCACAAGTGCGCGGATGAGAACGAACCCAGTCGCAAAACCATGCGACCTCTACTCTGTTTTGCCCAGAGGCGAATACCCTCTGTGTGGGACTCTAAAGACTCGACACTACGCTGGCAGTGGGTTTAACCACAGACCGCAAGCGGCACTAGCTGTGCGTAACGGTCCCCAGGTAGATGCCGACAAGAAGGCTGACAAGGTGAACCCCATCTGAACTCCTACTGAGTCTGAATGTGACAGTCTCCGTACAGTCCGGTCTGTTCGTCTAATACATCGCATGTCGGGCCTAGGGGGCGGTAAAACGTCAGTCCCCTAATAGCGGTACAAGTCGTGTCGGAGTGAAGCCCAAAACACCCTGAGATAACGCTGGAAGCCTACCAGTATATCTCGCTTGCCCTGGCCAGGGACTACTCGTGTAATGGCTCTCCTAGACACAGCGCGATGTAAACCCCCAATACCGGGAGAGACGAATCCTGTCTAACCGGCACTGCCTCCAAGTGCTTCGGGACTGCACCCAACTACCACCTGTTTACACGACTCCTTTGAGCCGTGGTAGGGTAGTAGTCAAAGTACAGTGGGAACACACTCGAGGCGAAGTGCCAGTGTCAAGTCAGCGGACTAAGCTGTACTCATGTCACCTGGGAACTGATAACTGACGATAGGTATAATACCAACCTCTCAGTCCCCGACGAGTCCTGTCCAGTGTACTCGTAACCCTACGAGCACCCGTATACTATCTCCAGTACGACGTACTGATGGCTATGGGACAGACCATCTCCCACACTGGGATGAGAAGCGCATACGCTAGTCTACTCTGGAGTATCGATGCCCTGTCTCGATAGTCCTGCGACTAGGGACCTGTATAAGGATGTGCTTATAGATTACCCAGCCCCCACTAGTATGACTGCCATCACAACGCTGGTAATCAAGCAAAGATCCTAAGGGCTCCACTAATGCGTATAGGTGATATCGGAAAATAAACACATGTACACATTGAAGTAGAAACAAACCAAGTAGCATACTACTATATTGAGCAAGATTGTTTATACAAGGTGAATATCCCAAGCTTCCATTAAGTAATATACAAACTAGTATGATACAGTAATGGCCTCTAGGGCATATACACTAACAATCTCCCACTTGCACTAAGGCCATATACTGGCGTATCGAAGACCTATCATCTCGATCAGCCGCTCGAACTGAGTCTGGGGTAGGGCCTTGGTGAATGGATCTGCAGTGTTTTCTTCTGAAGCAACCCTCCGAACCTCGATCTCCTTGCGATCCACGATCTCCCTGATCAGGTGATACCGCCTCAAGATGTGCCTGGATCTCTGATGGGACCTGGGTTCCTTCGCTAATGCTATAGCCCCGTTGTTGTCGCAATACAAAGGTATTGGGTCAACAATGGACGGAACCACCTGAAGTTCTTTCAAGAACTTCCTCATCCAGACAGCTTCTTTTGCGGCATCAGATGCAGCGATGTATTCCGCTTCCATAGTCGAGTCTGCAACGGTTTCCTGTTTGGAACTCTTCCAACACACCGCCCCTCCATTGAGGGTAAAGACAAAACCCGACATGGACTTGGAATCATCCTTGTCACTCTGGAAGCTGGAGTCAGCAAAGGCCTCGATCTGGAGGTCTTTTCCGCCATACACCAAGAACATCTCCTTAGTCCTCCTCAGGTACTTGAGAATGTTCTTTACTGCTATCCAGTGTTTCTCCCCAGGGTTTGACTGATACCGGCTTACTACACTCAGTGCATAAGCTACATCCGGTCTGGTACACAACATCGCATACATTATAGAGCCTACCGCAGAAGCGTAGGGTATAATAGACATGCGATCCCTCTCCAAATCAGTCTTGGGAGACATCTTTTTAGAGAGGGTGATCCCGTGACAAGCCGGTAGGTTACCGCGCTTGGAATCTTCCATACTGAATCTTTTCAGTACGGTGTCGATGTACCTGGACTGTGAAAGTCCTAATATCCTCTTGGATCTATCACGATGGATCCGGATCCCCAGGATGTAAGAGGCATCACCCAGGTCTTTCATGGAGAACCTGTGTGACAAGAATCCCTTGACAGATTGTAGCATAGGAATGTCATTTCCTATTAAGAGAATGTCATCCACGTATAAAACGAGGAATACTACAGTTCTCGCTACAAATCTACAATAGATGCATGGTTCATCTGGATTTTTGATAAAGCCAAATTCCTTAACCGTTTCATCAAAACAGATGTTCCAACTCCGCGATGCCTGCTTTAGTCCATAGATGGACTTAAGCAACTTGCACACCTTTCCGCTGCTCCCACTCTGAATGAAACCCTCTGGCTGATCCATATAGACACACTCCTCTAAATTTCCATTTAGAAAAGCGGTTTTTACGTCCATCTGCCAAATCTCATAATCGTGGAAGGCAGAAATGGCAAGAAGGATCCGAATGGATTTCAGCATAGCCACTGGAGAAAAGGTTTCGTCATAGTCCAAGCCAGGTCTTTGACGGAAACCCTTTGCTACAAGTCTAGCTTTATAGGTCTCAACCTGTCCATCTACACCAATCTTCCTTTTGAAGATCCACTTGCATCCTACGGGTTTTACCCCGTCTGGAGAAATGTCCAACGTCCATACTTTGTTGGTGTACATGGACTCCATTTCGGTCCTCATTGCATCCAGCCATTTTACTGAGTCAACGCTCTGAAAGGCCTGCTGGAAGCTAGTAGGCTCATCATAATCTATGATGCAATCCTCTCTATCCCCGTCTATGAGAAAACCGTAGTATCTCTCGGGCGGATGAGACTGCCTACTACTCCTGCGGAGCGGCGTAGGAATGTCCTGTTCATTTGAACCTTCTGGTTCCACTAAGCTTTCAGTAATAGCTCGTGGTTCTGGAATTTCTTCCAGTTCCACTGTGCTCCCACTTATCTGGTTTTCCAAAAACTCAGTTTCCAAGAAGTAGGCATGACGAGAAACAAGAACTTTTTGTTCCTCTTCACAGTAGAAGAAATATCCCTTGGAGTTCTTTCGATATCCCACGAACTTACACTGTACTGAGCGTGCCTCGAGCTTGTCCGCATGCTGCTTTTTAACAAAAGCTGGACATCCCCAAGTCTTAATGTGACTGAGATGGGGCCTCTTCCCACACCACATCTCATATGGTGTAGTAGGCACAGTCTTAGTAGGAAATCGGTTCAAAAGGTACGCAGCTGATTCTAGCGCATACCCCCAGAAGGATCGCGGTAACTCAGCGTTACTCATCATGGACCGTACCATATCCAATAGGGTTCGGTTCCGTCTCTCCGATACACCGTTGTGTTGCGGAGTGTATGGAGGAGTAAGCTGAGAGAGAATTTCGTTCTCTTTTAAATAATTCAGGAACTCGGCACTTAAGTATTCTCCACCTCGATCCGATCTTAGAATCTTGATACTTTTGCCGGTTTGTTTTTCTACTTCATTCTTATATTCCTGGAACTTTTCAAAAGCTTCGGACTTATGTTTCATTAAGAAAACATAACCGTACCTTGAAAAATCATCCGTAAAAGTAATGAAGTAAGAATAACCGCTTCGCGCATGTGGAGACATTGGACCGCACACGTCGCTGTGTACGAGTCCCAAGAGCTGACTCGCTCTTACTCCGTGTCCAGTGAACGGAGTCTTTGTCATCTTTCCTTTGAGACAGGATTGACAAGTGGCATATGATTGATATTCGAACGGATCCAAATATCCTTCTGTATGTAACTTAGTCAACCTTCTCTCATTGATGTGACCCAGTCTACAATGCCATAAGAAAGTCTGATTGATATCTGGAGACTTTCTTTTGTGTGTATTCTGGACATTGAAAATCTGTGGTTGGTTCAATACGTATATACCATTGCTCAATGTACCTGACCCAATCAGAACTTGATTAAGGTGAATGTTTACAACAATACTTACAAACGCAAATTCATAACCTTCTTTAGAAACCAAAGATACAGAAATGATATTACAAGTTGCGTTGGGTACAAAAAAGCAATTACGCAAAACCAAAACATGCCCATCTGACATTCCCAGGTGATAGTCCCCCATGGCTTTAGCATCCATGCTAGCTCCGTTCGCAACTCTGAGGGTCATGTCACCTGCCTTCAAAACCCTACGGTTTCTCAACGCCTGCAAAGAATTACAGATATGAGATCCTGATCCGGTATCCAATACCCAGGAAGTAGAGTTTATAGAAAGACAGTTTTCAATAACATACACACCAGAAGCTGAAGCCGCAACCTGCTTCAGTTCCTGTGTCCTGGCTTTCCAAGCCCTGCAATCTTTCTTCCAGTGTCCACTCTTATGACAATAGAAGCATTCTTCCTTTCCAACAACCTTCCCCGCAATCTTTGTTGCCTTTTCCTTTCCCTTCGTACCCACTTTACTAACACCGCCTCTTGGTTTGGCGGGGGCTTTCTTCCTCTTTCCCTTAGCTTTCGCCTTGGACCTAGAGGAAGAAGATCCTCCTACAAACAAAGCGGGTGTTTCCCTACCTTTCTGTAGGGTGCCCTCTGCGCTCCTCAGCATGTTGAGGAGTTCTGAAAGTTCAACTTCCTTTTCTTGCAAGTTGAAATTCAGTATGAACTGGGCGTAAGTGGAAGGAAGGGACTGGAGAACTAAATCCGTATAGAGTTCACTTTCCAACGTGGTCTCATGTTCCGCGAGCTCCTCAATGTAGCCAATCATCTTAAGCACGTGGTCCGCTACCGATGATCCGACGGCCAACTTTGCCGAAAATAACTTCTTCGACACTTCGTATCTTGCGATACGAGACTGCTCTCCATACAGTTCTTTTGTATGAAGAAATATGGATTCCAAGTCCATATTCTCGTGCCTCCTCTGGTGATCGTTGTCCATAGAGGCAAGCACGAGGCACTTGGCCTTCGCGCAATCAATCTCCCAAGTCTTACGGATTTCCTTATCCGCGACGCTGGAGGTGGGACCTAGGACGGGGGTAGCTTTGGTGGTAAGAAGATACCCAGCTTGTCGTAAGTGATTGCCATTTTGACATTCCTGAGCCAATCTTTGTAGTTTGGCCCTGTCAGTATGTTTTTATCTAGAAGTAACTTAAGTCCAGTCATTTCGATTTGGTTGCTGCAGGGGGGAGAGAAGAAACACTTTAGCACGATGCTCTTGCAAGTTTAGAATGGTTTTTAATTTGTCTAAACAGGATGGCTCCCACTGTCTCTCGAATCCCTCCTCAAACCACAAAGGAAGAATTAGCCGGGATCAATCCCACCGCACAATACTTGCTTAACCGTTCAGCCAGGCCAGTGTCGGTACTTCGAGGGAGGTTTTCCAACGCTTTCGCGAAGTTCCTTAATTTAAGAACCTCTTTTTCCTGGGGGCGTAGCCCCGCTAACACCTTTCTAGGCACCTACTAGGTTTATAGCATTGATCGTTTAGTGAGAAATTTCCCGAGGAGTAGCATATACTCACAGTAGGATCGGGATCCAAATATCATCGCGTGACGAAACTGAAGGAATCCTACCAGAATCATCACACTCCAAATGGTATGCAAATCTAGCAAGTTTCAGTACTTATGAAACTCCCGATGTGGATTTTTGCCCCATGCTCTTATGATCTTGACTTTGGCCAACAAATCATAAGTCACATGTCAAGTTCTTCCCGTCGTTCTTCAGGTTAATTTGAATCCACCCGTACATACCCTTGACTTTGGCCAACAAGGCAGTACGACTGTTCCAAATCAACGCATCTATCTATGCTGCACATGAATATCCAATAGCTACCAATCACTATGCCTTGACTTTGGCCAACAAACACAGCTTGAATACTATTGACTATTTATGTGAAACGACGGAGGGCTACGAATGGTTTTGGTAAAACCGTGAACGTAGTGAACTTGATATAATCGATGGAACGAGATAGCTTTTAGAAGGAGTGGCTCAAGCTCCGCATTTAAAAGTTAGTTTTGAAAAGAACCGAGTAGTTTTTCGAAAGTGTTCCAACGACTTCAACTTGGTTTATTATCTTGCATTAGTTCTTTTAATGCGTGATATTCTTGCATTAGTTCTTTTAATGCGTCCCATCATTTAATCCTACCATTGCAGAAAACAACCAAAATATGACGTACGCTTATGCCATTCGCATTCGCCACGGGGTCCCGTCATCACCCGTTAGGTTACTTAACTAACGACAAAGCGCGGGCTGGGCTAGCGCGGCTGTAAAACATAAGCAACGCCTAAATATAAAGCAATGATAGACATTACAGATCACAGATGAATACATTGGATATACTAGCAATCCGCAATCCGTTCGAGCCTGCAACAAAAAGCGGATTACACGGTCGCGGTGAATAGCAAATACCCCACCCAAGACCCCTACGGGTGCGGAAAACTACCCGCCAAGTACCCGGTAGTTTGTGCACCCCTCCATGGGTCTAACCTAGGAGCAAAAACAGTAAAAAGAATTATACAATGATGGCTACAACCCCGACCCGGTTGTGCGGCCATACAAATAATATTATTACATCAATTTACATTTACAAATGAATGAAAGAAAAACAAAAGCTCATCTCACATCCACCCCGGCTATTCACCCGCGACAGTCCAACACATTCATATACACATTCCAATATCAAACACAGATCACAGAGATGTATAACCCCGACTAATCGACTTATAGCGATTAGCCGACATTCAATACATGCAAACATCACAGATATAACCAACATAGCCAAAGTGTAGCGAAGTTCGAAAAAAAATACGGATTTATAGGACCCCAAAAGTAAATTTCTTCTCTGGAAAATCTGGGCACATATAACATATTTGAAAAATCCCAAAACCCTACCATAAGAACACTGCACAAAACACGATCGCATGAAGAGTCCAAACGGCGGCGGATCCGCGGCCAAGAGAATAGCTGAGGCCGCGGATCCGCGGCGGTTTGAAGGAATTAGGGGATCGTTTTTCTTGGGTGTTCTTACAAAACCCTGAGCCGATTTTAGGAGTACAAAGTTTTACTTTTAGCGCACAAAAAAATTCAACAGAAACTTAGGGTTTTGGATTTTCCGGTTTTGCGATTTTTCGGTTTCGAACTTCCATACACTTCGCTACCAAGCTAGTTTAAGCTTAGTTAGGCTCTGATACCACTGTAAGTCCATATTGCGACCCCCGGTTCTTACGGGGAGGCGGAAACGGTATAAAAATCAAGTTTTTAGCGCATTGGGCAACATGGACTAACAAAGTCGGGATCTTTTCCTAAACTAAAACTAGCAAACAAGCTAAAGAGAGTTAGCTACTCGGAAAGATGGTTATACCTAAACTTGAACTCCTTCTTCTTCAAACTTTGTAGAAGTTGATAGTTCTTTCCTCGTCGCCTTCTTCCGTCAAAGATGGATCCACCTGAGGGTTCAACCTTCGGGCTCTTTCTCGAACTTTGAGAGAACTAGAAACTTCGGCTTGCTAAACCTTTGATCCTAGAGTGAGTAGAGAGTGTCTAGGGGTTGTTTTCTTTTCAAGGAGAGAGATTCTCAACACATGAGAAGGATTCTCCTTGAGCTTGAGGAAGAAGAAGATGAAGTGAGGGGAGAGAATGATTATGATAGAATGAGCTATCTTTTTCCTTTTTGCAACCATATCAAAAGAAAAAGAATTATCTAATTAGTAATAATAATTCAAATGAGAATAGTTGATGGTTGTTTTGGAATGACCACTATCATACTTCATTAAATGAATGTTGGCAAGAATCAAGGAGCATCCTTGCAAAATAATGATGATGGTCAAACATTCAACCATGGTCAACAAGTCAACCATGGTCAACAAGTCAACAAAACCAACCATAACATAATTTTATTTAATTACTATTATTAATAGATATCTCACTAATTCATTAGGGTTTGGAAAAAAGACGACTGTCAACTGTGCATGCGCACCCGTTCCGAAACCCTAATGAAAAACCTCTTCTTCCGCCTCAAACAACTGTGCATACCCACCTGCATTCTTGTTCCGAGGAACATGAATACTGAGAGATAAAAGTAACCCCAAAACATATACCAGTATCCGGCTCAAACCAGAGCCCGCTGGCAATATCCGTCCGGACTCCAAACGTGCACAAGTGCGCGGATGAGAACGAACCCAGTCGCAAAACCATGCGACCTCTACTCTGTTTTGCCCAGAGGCGAATACCCTCTGTGTGGGACTCTAAAGACTCGACACTACGCTGGCAGTGGGTTTAACCACAGACCGCAAGCGGCACTAGCTGTGCGTAACGGTCCCCAGGTAGATGCCGACAAGAAGGCTGACAAGGTGAACCCCATCTGAACTCCTACTGAGTCTGAATGTGACAGTCTCCGTACAGTCCGGTCTGTTCGTCTAATACATCGCATGTCGGGCCTAGGGGGCGGTAAAACGTCAGTCCCCTAATAGCGGTACAAGTCGTGTCGGAGTGAAGCCCAAAACACCCTGAGATAACGCTGGAAGCCTACCAGTATATCTCGCTTGCCCTGGCCAGGGACTACTCGTGTAATGGCTCTCCTAGACACAGCGCGATGTCAACCCCCAATACCGGGAGAGACGAATCCTGTCTAACCGGCACTGCCTCCAAGTGCTTCGGGACTGCACCCAACTACCACCTGTTTACACGACTCCTTTGAGCCGTGGTAGGGTAGTAGTCAAAGTACAGTGGGAACACACTCGAGGCGAAGTGCCAGTGTCAAGTCAGCGGACTAAGCTGTACTCATGTCACCTGGGAACTGATAACTGAAGATAGGTATAATACCAATCTCTCTGTCCCCGACGAGTCCTGTCCAGTGTACTCGTAACCCAACGAGCACCCGTATACTATCCCCAGTACGACGTACTGATGGCTGTGGGACAGACCATCTCCCACACTGGGATGAGAAGCGCATACGCTAGTCTACTCCGGAGTATCGATGCCCTGTCTCGATAGTCCTGCGACTAGGGACCTGTATAAGGATGTGCTTATAGATTACCCAGCCCCCACTAGTGTGACTGCCATCACAACGCTGGTAATCAAGCAAAGATCCTAAGGGCTCCACTAATGCGTATAGGTGATATCGCAAAATAAACACATGTACACATTGAAGTAGAAACAAACCAAGTAGCATACTACTATATTGAGCAAGATTGTTTATACAAGGTGAATATCCCAAGCTTCCATTAAGTAATATACAAACTAGTATGATACAGTAATGGCCTCTAGGGCATATACACTAACACTTGGCAGCATCGTTGACAGCCTCCATCGTTGAGTCTGCCACGGTTTCCTGTTTGGAACTCTTTCAACAAACCGCCTCTCCATTGAGGGTAAAGACAAATCCCGAGACCGACTTAGAGTCGTCCTTATCATACTGGAAGATCGAATCGGTAAAGGACTCCACTTGGAGTTCTCCATTACCATACACCAAGAACATTTCTTTAGTCTTTCTCAAGTACTTGAGAATGTTCTTCACAGCTGTCCATTGACTCTCTCCTGGATTTGCTTGATATCTACTCACAACACTTAGTGAGTCTTCTACATCGGGTCTGGTACATAGCATCAAATACATGATAAAGCCTACTGCCGAAGCATAAGTTATCCCTTGCATGCGAGCTCTCTCCAAATCAGTCTTGGGAGACATCTCTTTGGAGAGAGTGAGTCCTGTGATCGTGGGTTAATTCCCACGCTTGGAATCTTCTATACTAAACCTTTTTAGTATGGTGTCAATGTACCTGGATTGGGACAATCCCAGTATCCGTTTAGATCTATCTCTATAGATCTTAATCCCCGAGATGTAGGAGGCATCACCTAGATCTTTCATTAAGAATCTATATGATAAGAAAAGCTTGACTGAGTGCAGCATAGGAACATCATTTCCTATCAAGAGTATGTCAACCACGTACAATACGAGAAAGACAACTTTACTCCCTGCCACCTTCTTGTATATACAAGGTTCATCTACGTTCTTGATGAAGTCAAACTCTTTGACTACAACATCAAAACAGATGTTCCAACTCCATGATTCCTGCTTTAACCCGTAGATGGATTTAAGCAGCTTGCACACCTTTCCGCTGCTCCCACTGTCTACGAAGCCCTCTAGCTGAGTCATGTACACGCACTCTTCTAAATCACCTTTTAGAAATATGGTCTTAACATCCATTTGCTAGATTTCGTAGTCATGGTATGTAGTGATGGCAAGTAGTATCCGGATGGACTTAAGCATAGCCACTGGAGAAAAGGTTTCATCATAATCCACACCTGGTCATTGACGAAAACCTTTTGCAATAAGTCTAGCTTTGAAAGTCTCAACTTTTCCATCTACACCAAGTTTCTTCTTAAAAATCCATTTGCTCCCAATAGGTTTTCCCCTTCAGGAGCAACTTCCAAAGTCCATACTTTGTTGGCGTATATAGATTCCATCTCAGATCGCATTGCATCCAGCCATTTCACAGAGTCCACACTCATGATGACCTGCTCGAAGCTAGTTGGGTCATCATCTTCCATGATACAATCCTCGCTCCCACCATCAATGAGAAAACCGTAGTATCTCTCAGGTGGATGAGAAACCCTACTAGATCGGCGGAGAGGCTGGGGTTCGTTGGAGACTACTGAATTCTTTGGTTCCACCAAATCTTCTGTCTTAGTTTGTATTGTTGGAACTTCTTCCAGTTCTACCTCCTCGCCACTAATTTCTTTTTCAAGAAATTCATTTTCTAAAAAGGTGGCATGTCGAGAAATAAAAACCTTTTGTTCCTCGGTGTGGTAGAAAATATACCCTTGTGAGTGTTTGGGATATCCTACAAACTTGCACAGAACATACCTTGTCTCGAGTTTGTCCAGATTGTGCCTTTTGATATAGGCCGGAAAACCCCATATCTTAACATAATTAAAACATGGTCTCTTCCCCATCCATATCTCATATGGAGTGCTAGGCACTGATTTGGTAGGGACCATATTCAATAGGTGCATGGTTGTCTCAAGAGCATACCCACAAAAGGAAATAGGTAACTCAGCGGTGCTCATCATAGAGCGCACCATATCCATTAGGGTGTGATTCCTCCGCTCCGATACATGGTTGTGCTGTAGTGTATATGGAGGAGTAAGCTAAGAGAGAATCCCATTCTCTTTTAGATAGTCACGGAATTCCGTGCTCAAGTATTCTCCTCCCCGATCAGATCGTAGAATTTTAATACTTCTACCCATTTGGTTATCGACTTCGTACTTATATTCTTTGAATTTCTCAAAAGCTTCAGACTTGTGTTTCAAAAGGAATACATGTCCGTATCTTGAGATATGTCGGTGAATGTAATGAAGTACGAGGAACCATCCCTGGAATGTGTAGATATAGGACCTCATACATCACTATGTATCAGTCCGAAGAGTTCCGTAACTCTTTCTCCGTGTCCAGTAAACGGAGTTTTGGTCATCTTGCCTTTGAGACATGACTGGCAAGTGTCATAAGATGAAAATTCGAACGGATTCAAATATCCATTCTTATGTAACTTAGCCAGTCATGTCGTATTGATATGACCTAGTCTACAATGCCAAAAGAAGGATTCGTTCATTTCTGAACTCTTCCTCTTGTGTGTGTTTTGTATGTTAAGAGCCGTGGTTTGATTTAGAACGTATATGCCATTATTTAATGAGCCTGATCCAATCAACTTTTGATTCAGGAAGATGTTCATAACATTATCCTGTACAACAAAATTATATCGTTCTTTACTTAATAAAGAAACTGATATAAGATTGCATATCTGGGTCGGTATGTAATAGCATTCGCTCAGAATCAATGTATCACCATTTGGTAATACAAGGTGATATTCGCCAACTGCTTCGGTTGCAACATTTGGACCATTTCCTACTCTTACGGAATGATCACCCATTCCCAATTCTCTACCTTTCTTTAGCCCATATAACATATTGCATATATGGGATCCCTATCCGGTATCTAATACCCAGGACGTAGAGTGTTCTGAGAAACAGTTCTCTGTAACTAACACACCCGAAGAAGATGCATCAATATGCTTATTCTTCGTTTGGGCGGCGTGGGAATCCGGATATTTGCCTATTCCCTGCTCAGTCTTATAACAATTATAAGAAAGAATGGAACCAACGTTCCCCTGCTCAGTATAACAAACGGGTTCGGTCAATACATCCATATTATTATCTTGATTAAGGCCTGACATGGTCGCTACCTGGAGAGAGAGAAGAAAACACTTTTGCATATGCTCTTGCAAGATTAGATTGGTTATTATCTTATCTAATCAGGATGGCTCCCACTGTTTTTATCAAATCTTCCTTCAAACCCTAAAAGGTAATACCAGCCGGGATTAATTACACCTCACAAGTTCGCCAATCTTTCAGCCAGGCCAGTATTGGTTCTTTGAGGCAGGTTCACCGTACTTTCGTACGGACCTAATTAAAATAAACCTCGTTTCTCTAGGGCTGTAACCCCGTTAACACCTTTCTAGACACTTACTTGATCGGCTAATTGTGATGTGTAAAGCTTTCCCAGAGTAACTCTTAATCGCAGTGGGTATCGGGATCCAACTATCTCATAGAAGGTATACAATCTCATTGCAAATTTCAACACTTGAAATTCCTGATAATATTCTGCCCTTAACGTCCTATGACCTTGACGAAAGCCAACAAACTATAGTATGCTAGTCAAGTTCAACCGTACATTTCATGATTGTATTAAACCCACCCGCATGACCCTTGACGAAAGCCAAAAAAGTTGTACAACTACCCTAATCCAATCGCATCATATGCAGCAGATAAGTAGTAAGTAGATACCGCACACTACGCCTTGACGAAAGCCAACAAACGTAGCACGAATACTAAATATTACTTATCTGAAATATCGGAGGGCTACGACAGGTTTTAAAAAACCTTTTGCGTAATGAACTTGATAACGTTGTAGAATCTAGTGATTTTGTAAAAGAGTGTTTTTGATGCTTTTACTAGTTTCGCTAAAGAGGTCACTCCCGGTGAAGGGATCTCGGCTCTTTCCTTATCGAATAAGGTGCAGGATATTTCAAAAATACCACTATGCAAAGCAAGAACTATAGAAGCAATCAAAAACAAAAAGCGAGTGAGTTGTAGCATCTGCTAGCTTTTGCTAAAGAGCTCACTCCTGGTGAAGTGTCTCGGCTCTTTCCTTATCGAATAAGGTGCTGGATATTCTTCAAGGAATACCGCTATACAAAGCAAAAATAAGAGATAACCTTTTTGAAAATTTGATTCTACAACATCTTTTAGGTTTCTTTTCTTTAATTAATCTCATTAATGAAGTCCCGTCATTTATGCTTCCTAAGCATCACAGAAGAAACGAAAATACAACGTACGCTTATGCCATCCGCATTCGCCACAGTGTTCCGTTATGCACCGTTAGGTTACTTAACTAACGGCATAACGGGGTAGGACTAGCGCGGGTGCAAATCATAAGCAACGTTTATTATATATCATATATATAATAATAAAGCATTCGCCTCACGCATATAAAGTGATCACATCACAGAATATCAGCAGCAGAAGGTAACATATCAAATATTAGATATACTAGGAATTTTGTGTTTTAAATTAAGCCAATATAAAATACGGATTCCACGGTCGCGATGAATAGCCAAACCCACATCCCTAGAACCCTACGAGAGCAGCAAGAAACCCTACTAATTCTAGAGTTAGGAGACCCGGACTCAACTCTTCGAGATGGTCTCCTACTGGACTCTAGAACCCGGTTACTTATGCTCCCCATCTTGGGTCTATCCTAATGCGGAAAAGTAAATAATATATAACAATGGTGACATCATCCTCAACCCGGAAGTGCCCCAATAAAAGAATATTGCATACAATGAATTTTACATGAATGAAAATAAAAACTCTCATCTTACATAAAACCCCCGGCTATTCAAAATACGACGATCCAATATAACATATCACAGCAACACATAACATCACATGTCATCAACGTAAGTAAATATGCGTATCCTAATTGTCGTTGACATATAGCAACGAAACCGACGATACACCACATATTACACTTACGGTCGTAGAAAAGAAAATGTAAAACTATAACATTTGGAATCCACAATCACCTTAGACATCATAAACTAGAAATATCACATACTTCGGATTTCATGCCTAACTATATGAATTCCACATATTGTATAACATTCCACAAATAGTTAGACGATGTTAAACATTCCGATCGAATCAACAAACACCCAAAATTTCCCAAAAAGCTCTAACACTTGAGCGCAGTTTAAAAATACCCAGAACATGCCACAGTGCCTATGGACCAACCGTAGAAGGGTCAACCCTTTCCTCACCAATGGCGTCGCGGAACTACCGCAAACCCTAGGGTTTGGCAGCGGTTCTTACAGTCATAGAATCGAGTTAGGGTTTCGTTCTTCTAGAGGGTCCATCGAATTACCTGCATTGTTTTTGAATGTTCTTTAACTTGGAAAAAATCCAACTCTTGGAAGTTCTCTGTCGAGGGAAAAACCGGGTTATTGATATCCGTTCGAACTTTTTAACGCCGTCTAAATTACCCGAAAACATGTTAGAATTACGACTACGAAACACTCCGAATTGCCTTTATATAAAAATAACATCTTATACAATTTTAGAAAAAACAAGCAACATCGAAACGCCAAAACCCAGAGACCAGAACACCAAACAAATACGAACCCAAAACAACACTGTGAGGACGGCCTGCTCGGATTTTTGATGAATGTGGCTGGGTCAAAACCATCCAATTGGGTTCTTTTTTGTCCAGTGTTCATGTTACATCTCATATAACATTTTGCATTTGCTTAAAAATATTTTAGAGCCCATTTAAAAATCGACAGAATCTAGATTTCAACGTTTCATGTTACGGAGTAGTTTCGGTATCGTAATCTAACAAATATCGTCTAATTCTCTAGCTTGGCTCTGATACTACTGTGGGGTTACCTAGCACGACAGCAAGGTTTCGGGAGGCATCGTCCATGCCAATTTCAAAAATTTGCCAAGCTACTTAACCATAACCCTAGAATCTTAACTTGAGAATTAGACAATAGCATATGTAAACAACATTACAACTAAGTGATCAAGGAATACAACTTTTGTAGACCAGTGCTTCACTTCAATAGCTCCAAGCAGTGGTCCCTTCACTACGAGTAATGATCTCCCGAACTGTTGAGAGGCTCCACAAGGTGAAAGATGCAAACTTGCTTGAAGTCTTCAAAGCCGAAGATGATCTACGTCGAGGAGACACCAACTCAAGTTACCTCTTCACTAATTAGGGCTTAATGAAGCTAACACCCTAAACTAAATGGCTAATCTAGTAGAGGATGATGAAGTAGGAATTTTGCTCGCTTTAGAATTTATTTTCTTACTATTTTTTTTCACTTTATCAAAAGCAAGAGTGCTTGAAAGAGATGAAGAAGATGATGAAGTGATGAATGAATAAGAGTGAGGTTAGAAATGCAACCATGGGTGAGTTCATATCATATACTAAGCCGTGTAGAGAATAAACAATGGCTAAGTGATAATGGTTTGGTTAATAAATATTTTAGGTAAAACAAAATTAGTGGACTAAGTCAATGGTTCTACAAGCTTCCATCCAAGCTCAACCATGACTAATTTCCAAATAATTTTGAATTACAATATATAAATAAAAACCCATACATTATCAATAGCATGGTGTAAGTCTCATACACCCATGTTGCATGTATAACCTAGCATGCCACAATAATATATATCACATATATATTATTTGTGCACTAAAGAAAACAATACAATTAACATATATCATTTATATATATATATATATATATTAAATGTATCATAAGTGAGAAAAAAGAAATATTAAGTGAGCAAATATTAGTTAATGTAATTTAATATATCAAATATATAATTATACATTAAATTATTAAATCAACATTTGATTTAATAATCCGACTATATCACATATAACCGACTAATATCATATGTATCATTTTATCGAATCAACACTTGATCCGATAACCCGGCTATATCACATATAACCGGCCGATATCACATATCACAAGAATAGAATACGGTATCAAATACACGTATTAATCTCGGTCCCGCACATATCATATATGTGCTCCTATTTCGTTTTGCCTGAGCCAGTAAACCTCTGTGTAGGACTCTAAAGACTCGTCAATACGTCGGCAGTAGGTGATGATCATATCAATCACCCACAAGCTGTCAGCGGTACTAGCTGAACGTAAAGTTTACCCGGGTATTGAGCGATCAGAAGATCAACAAGCAAGCCTGCTCATGCTCCTATAAAGCCTGTCAGTAACACTACCGTACAGTCCAGTCTCTTCGTATGATATGTCGCATATCTAGTCTAGGGGTGGTAAACGTCAGACCCATGTAACCGATAAGTCATGCCGGTGTGAGGCTCATAACGGGTCGAGAAACTACTGATAACACTTACTAGTAGATCTCGATATCAGCCCTGGCCAGGGACTTCCTGTTATAGCCAATCGAGCACAGCGCAACATCAACCTCCAATACCGGGAGAGACGAAACCCCTCCTATCGCTTATTGCCTCTATATGATTTGGGACTGTACCCAAAAGATACCATTTTGCACATTCTCTTGAACATGTTAAGGTGGAAATCAAAGCACAGTGGGAATCACACAAGACTCTATGATGATCTCGGGTCTACAGACTAACCTATACCAGTGTCACCTGAGAACTGCTATCTGACGATAGGTATAATACAAAATAGGAGTTCTCGGCGAGTCCGTTCAGTGTACCCAGTCTCCACTAGCACCCGTATACCATCTTTGATGTCAAACACCAATGGATGTGGCATCATCCATCGCCCATTAAATAGGTCAAGAAGCGTATACACTAGTCTACTCTGGAGTATTGATGCCCTGTCTCGATACACCCTCAACTAGGAACAATTATATGATGTATTTGTGGACTACCCTGGCTCCTCTAGTATGATCTCCATCATAGTCCTAGTAGTCAAGTACACAACCTAAGGGCTTTATCAACATGTGAGTGCAAGAAAGTATCGCAATACAAGTCTATATGTTAAGACAAAGATTAACCAGATATCATACTATCATTTCGAGCAAGAAAGTCCTCTCTATATATATCCAAGCATCCACTATAATATACATCAGATGTACAATAATAGCCTCTAGGGCATATACAAAACTAACAGATTGTTCAAGACTAGACAAGGGTTGTGAATGGGTTTCAGTAAAAGATTCAAATTCGTTCGGATACGCGAAATTCCATAATTGATGTTCAGAACTGATGTCTACTGAAGGTGTGAAAGTCGGGTAAGATTGATAGGAATCAAATGGTTATGTAGAATGGGTAGGATTAGAATCAACATCTTGGTAGGAAGATGGTTCAATTTGTTGTCCTAAAGAATCCGGAGTGGTGAAAGGCGTGAAAGATCGACTACGGGATTGTGCAATACGTTCAGCAATGGACATCGATTTAAAAGTCGCCACGTTACCCTCAGAAGGCATATCAATATAAGAAGGGGTGAAAATTTGAACATGTTGATATGACGTGGATTGTGGTGTCCAAGTAGTGTTTCTAGAAGCGTCTATCCGATCTTTCAAAGAGATTTTTGGCATGGATGGATCATTTGACGTTCTACAAAAACAAGAGCCGTATGAAGTAATATCTGGTTGAGGGTACCAAAGTTCGGGAAGAGTTGGTCGATATGGGATACCCATGATATGAAAAGAAGAAGGGGGAGGGGATGAAAAAGGATGTGACTATTTTTTTTCGTGTTAGTTATTAACAGAATTAAATATACACACAAAAGGTTAAGCAAAAATAATCACTAGACAATACCACACACCTAATCTATCTAGGGTTCACCAAGGTCAACCAGACATGCTCAAGAACATTATTGTTGAAGTAAAACTGTGTCGAGAAACGGGCTCAACATATACTGATCACGGGGCAAGGTAAAAGCAGAGATAAGGGGAGGTTTTACAACGCTTTCGCGAAATTCCTTAATTAGAATAACCCTTTCTCTTTTGGCGGTTGCGCCGTGAACACTTTTCCTTGTCACCCCATGAACGATATACCATTAAGCGGTGTTCTAAACACAATTATTTCTCCTAATGAGCGCGAAGTCCTTAAAGGCTTAAAGTCTAGTTTCTTTTAAAATTTTTGTGGGTAAACGTTATAATCAATTTCGTGATTTGTGGGCTGTTGGATATGTATGCCCTAGAGGCCATTATTGTATAGTACTAGTTTGTATATTACATTTTGGAAGCTTGGGATATATACACAGATTTACGATAGTCTTGCTCGATATAGTAGTATGCTACTTGGTTTGTAACTATCTTAATATGTGTATGTGTTTCTTTTAACATATCGCTAATACATATTGATGGAGCCCTTAGGATCTTTGCCTGACTACCAGCGTTTTGATGACGATCACACTAGTAGGGGCTGGGTAGTCTATAAGCACATCCTTATACAGGCCTCTAGTCGTAGGTTATCGAAATAGGGCATCGATACTCCAGAGTAGACTAGCGTAAACACTTCTTATCCCAGCAGAGAAGATGGTCTGTCCCACAGCCATCAGTACGTCGTACTGGAGATAGTATGCAGGTGCTCATTGGGTTATGAGTTACACTAGACGGACTCGTTGGGAACTGCTGGTTGGTGCTACACCTATTTTCAGGTAGCAGTTCCCAGATGACATGAGTACAGCTTAGTCCGTTGACTTGACACTGCCACTTCGCCTCAAGTGTGTTCCCACAGTTCTTAGATTGCTACCCTACCACGGCTCTATTGAGTCGTGCAAACAGGTTGTAGTTGGGTGCAGTCCCGAAGTACTTGGAGACAGTGGCGATTAGACAAGATTCGTTTCTAGCGGTATTGGGGGTTGATATCGCACTGTGTTTGGAGAGCCATTATACAAAGTCCCTGGCCAGGGCAAATGAGATTTACTGGTAGGTGTTCCAGTAGTTTTTCAAGGTGTTCTGGGATACACTCCGACACAACTTATACCGCTATTAGAGGTCTGACGTTTACCACCCCCTAGGCCCGATATGCGATACTCTTAGAATAAAAGACCGGACTGTACGGAGATTGTCACATATAGGCTCGGTAGGAGTTTGGATGAGCTTGCTCGTCGACCTTCTTATCGACAGATACTTGGGTAGCCGTTACGTACAGCTAGTGCTGCTGACGTACTTGTGGTTAAACCCATTGCCAGAGTACTGTCAAGTCTTTAGAGTCCCACATAGAGGGTTTCCCAGCTTCGGGCCAAACGATGTAGAGGTCGTATGGTTTTATGACAGGGTTCATTCACATACGCGTACTTATGCGCGTATGGTGTTCGGTCGGTTGATACTAGTGTGCTTTGGTTTAAGCCGGATCCTAGTATTATATTTTGGGTTTGTTTAGTCTCATTGTATTCGTGTTTCTTGGAACACGGATGCATGTATGTATATACGGTTGAGAGGGGCGTAAGAGGAGACACCTCATTAGGGTTTTGACCATTGACTTGATTAAAACCATTATGAGGTGGAGGAAATTGTTTACTAATTTTTATAATGATAATTATGTCATGGCTAATTGGTTTGACTTTTTGACTTTGTTGACTTTAGTTGACTTAGATATTTTCGTTGGACACTAGATATTTTTGCTTAGGATTAATTGTGACATGCTTATGATCAAATCAAAGTAGCCATCACAATTATCACAATAAAAACTATGTTTTCTCTTTCCTCAAAAGAGAACTCTCTTCATTTTTCATCCTCATTCTCTTTCATGGTTCTCTCCTTCTACCTCTCTCAAACCCTAATGTCTCATGTGTTGAGAATCAAGGGCTTGTGAGACTTAGCTACTCAAAATCACACTCTACACACTCTAGGTTACTTAGTTTAGCATACCAAGTAATCTAGTTGCCTCAACTTGGAGGTTTAGCTCAAGGTTGGAACTCTCAGGTGGATCTTCTACTACTTCGAGAAGCCGACGAGGAGGTGCTTTCCATTTCCACTCCAAGGAGCTTGCAAGGAGAAGGAGGACAGTGGAAAGAAGGGAAGGACTTGGATCCGTTAGGTATACTTTCTATCATAGTAGATAGAACCCTTTTTGCTAACTAGGTTTATCGAAAAGATCTGGTTTAGGGTTGTTATAGCACCAAGTTTTTTATCGTAGTAAAATTTTTGTTCCGCATTTGGCCACGGATGTTGGCCGGGGCGCTGTCATAACACTTCATGGTATCAGAGCCAGCCCATAAACCCTAGATTAGCAAGTTTAAACAATGTTAAAACAACAAAACCAAAATGACTCCGTAACATCGTAACCAAACTGCAGTTTCTGTTGAATTTTTTAAGGCATCAAATTTTTTTTTAAACAACTGCAGAGTGATCCTTGCACTGTAAGATGTACCCAGAACAAAAACGATGCATTTTTTCCAAGTTTTGGCCGACTACACACCCTTAGTACCGGCCTCCTCGTTTTTCCGGTGGACAAATGCATTGAGTTTTGTTCTGGGCTCCTATCTCAAGGATTTTGGTTGTTTGGTGTTGTTTTTTTTTTGCCCAAGTTTGATTCTCTGTTGTTTTTCTGTACGGGGCAATTTGGAGTGTTTCGAAGTCGTTATATTTGACACTGTTTAAAAGTTTACCGTACATTCACTTTTATCTTCTACCGTGAAGGTCATTTGATCGGTAAACTCGTCTGATTGCTATATGTTCTTTTAGACGTGTTTGCGAACGTGACATTCGCGTTGATATTTTGTGCTTGTGCTATGATTGTGGTTGGATAGTCGGGGTGGATAGCATGTGGTGCAATGTTAGTGGTACAGTTTATATTCATTTGTACATTTATTATTGCGGGGCGAGCGTCCGACATGTGGACTGTCGTCTTTGCCGGGTTGTATATTTTTTTGGGGCACGACTGGGTTAAGGTCGATATCACCATTTGTACATATTATTTATTTTTCTGTACTAGGATTACCCCACGGCGGAGTGCACGGATAGCCGGGTTCTAGAAGGCAACAAGCCCGCATCTCATGGCGTTAAGACGGAGGGGGCTTCGTTCTAGAATTGGCGGGCTATTCGTCGCACTCGTAGGGGGTATAGTTTGACCCACGGACGGTCGCCTAAGTTACCAGATTCCGTGAAGTGCTGGGTGGCCCATTCACTTTGTTGAAGGAGGCTGCCTCACTACTGAGATTGGCGGGTAAACTTGCCGTGCTCGTAGGGGTCCAAGTTTTCATTGCACAGGCTATCCACACGACCGCGAATGTCGGGTTTTATTTGCGGCTGAATGAAACCCGGGGCTCCAAGATTATCCACTATTCTATATTTGTTCCCTTTCGAATCACGCGCAAGACAGATGTCTTGCCTGAAATTCGGGGCAGATGCTAATTGGTGCTATCCGTTCACCTCTCCGAAGATGCCAAGTTGATTTATGGCATGATGTATCGAAGGTTTAATCGGATGCGGCCGATGTAGCAGACTTCGTCAGATTCCTCCTCGCTTGAGGGGTTTTTGATTGTGGGGACGCTTTTCCCTGCAGGTGCAAGCCCATGCAGTTAATTACGCTACCGCATCGTAGTAACAACTTTCTCCTTCTCCAGATGGTCACTTCGTGTCATGGGTGTTTGTTTTGTTTGTGGTTTCCCGTGGATTGTATACGGAGACTAAGTTATGTTGTCACCCGTAGGGCATGGACTAGTCTAAATCTGTATCTTTCTTAGATTTGGGTTTCGGGGGTTTGGTTTAAGGATACGTTAGCCTCTTTTGAGACTAAGATCATCTTAAACGTTAGTTAAGGATACGTCAGTCTAATTTTAGACTAAGATCAACATAACGGGATCGTTTAGATCCGACAAGAGAGCAATTGGGCTCTGTTGTTTAGTTTAGTGACATTGCGGTCGATAATTAGTTTAAGGACATTACGGTCCATTGATGGTTTAAGGATATCTCGGTCCATTTGTTAGTTTAAGGACATCTCGGTCTAATGTTAGTTTAAAGACATCGCGGTCGAGGTTAAGGACATCATAGTCCGTGGATTTAAGAACTCCACAGTTTGTTGTTAGTTTTAAGACATCACGGTCGAGGTTAAGGACATCATAGTCCATGAGTTTAAGGACCTCACAGTCCAATATTAGTTTTAAGACATCACGGTTGAGGTTAAGGACAGCATAGTCCATGAGTTTAAGGACCTCACAGTCCAATGTTAGTTTTAAGACATCACGGTCGGGGTTAAGGACATCATAGTCTGTGAGTTTAAGGACCCCACAGTTCATTGTTAGTTTTAAGACATTACGGTCGAGGTTAAGGACATCATAGTCCATGAGTTTAAGGACCCCACAGTCCATAGAAATGAATGGTTGTCGGGACCCGTCACCTCTCTGAAGACGTTGAAGGATTACAACGACAAATATCAGAGGAGTGAAGAGATGTACCTTCAAACCAAAGTGGATTAAATGATCTGTAGCGCATTTTGGAACTAAGACCAATTAATTAAATTATGAGCACATTGGCTCAGTTAAGTCTAAATTTAGGACTTATGGCCAACTTGGGCTAAGTCCAATTAAGTTTGAAGAATTGGCCCTTTGTTGGATCATTAACACCTGTCTCGGTTCAAGCCCACATTATTGAGCAATGCTAAACATTTTCATCTTTGATTTCCTCAATTTTGAGATTCATTTGGGGGAGGGACTTTTGCCTCTGGAAAATTGGCTAATTTGGCTAAAAGCAGTGTTAAACACTAAAGAACAACAGTGTTAAACACTGGAAATAAGATTATCAAATTAGTGTTAAACACTAGAAATGTGATTCTCAAATTAGTGTTAAACACTAAAAGATATCAGTGTTAAACACTGGAAACAAAATTGTCAGATTAGTGTTAAACACTAGAAGAGGAAGGGGTCACGTGGGAGCGCGTGATGGCATCAAGAAGTGGGGCCAGATCCCCTTCACTTTATTCTGCAGATAAGTGTTTAACACTTTTTTATATTTTATTTTGAGCATACGTGTTGACACGTGATAGGGATTTATGCATCGGTAATTAAAGCACTTGCTGAGGGGTCACGTGGGGATACGTGAGAGCACCCAAAGCTTCTTTTCTTCTGCTTTTTCTTTCTGTGTTTTTGGAGGTCACGTGGGAGTACGTGAGGCATTGCCTCAGAACTTTTTCCTTCTTATTTTTGGGGACCTTTTCATGGGTCACGTGGGGACACGTGACATTAATGCTTTGCATGCATGAGGATCTTTTAAGTCTCCTTATTTTATTTTGAGAATTAAATTCTCTGTAGGGTTAAACCCTGATCATGATTTTGGAGGAATTAAATTTCTATTGTGAAAGAATTAAATTCTTATATATAGGGTTAAACCCTAATTTCTTTTAGCGGAATTAAATTCCCATATATGTAAAAGAATTAAACTCTTGTATATAGGGTGAAACCCTAATTTCATTTTAAGAGAAATTAAATTCCTGTGAATTTGAGAGAATTAAATTTTCAATTAGGGTTAAACCCTAGTTTTGTCCATCTCGAAGGAATTAAATTCCTGTAATTTTAGGAGAATTGAATTCTCATATAGAGTTAAACCCTAGTTTCATCTTAGAGGAATTAAATTCCTGTAAATTTGGGGGAATTAAATTCTCATATAGGGTTAAACCCTAATTTTGTTTTGGAAGAATTAAATTCTCTAAACTCAATTCCCACTTCAACTTTTGGATCTACATGGCAGGATCTCAACCCGATGAGAATTAAATTCTCAACTTATGAGGAGATGTGCTCTTTGCAGATCTTCAATCAGAGGAAGAACTAAGTTCTTTTGTACAGAAGAGTTAAACTCTTAGATTTGAGAATTAAATTCTCTGTTTGAAGTTTTGATCCCTTTCATTTCTCACCTAGGGTTTTCTTTGTTGAGAATTAAATTCTCCTTTCTTTTCTCTTTGAAATTTCAAGATTCCAAAACTCTATCTCCAAAATTTCCCCTCTTTTTCTCTCTTCTCTTGGCTCCTATATATAGGAGAAGGAAAAGAATCAATTTGTTTAGTAAATTTTTCATTGAAAGATTTTGTTTGTTTTCATAGTTAATATGAGCTTTTAGATCATTAAGTGAATTTTATTCACAGTTGGATTTTCAATCCAAAGATATTCTGTTTGTTATTTCTGGTGAGATTTAGGGAAATCTTTCCTTGTCTAAGATTTTTCCATAAATTGGTGATATTTAATCACCCCTGGATTTTTAATCCAACGGTCCACCTTAATCCTTTCCCATTTGGAAAGTTTTTAGAGAAATTTAGAATTTTAATTCTATTAAACTGTAAGGCTTTCGAAGCCTGGCATGTGCTGGCACGTGACCCTTGGTCACGTGTGAGCACGTGACCCCCAATTGAGCCTTTTAACAGCCGCTTGTTTATGTTGTTGTTTTAACCATCACGTGTCAACACGTGACCATTGGTCACGTGTGAGCATGTCACACCTCGTTGAGGTATTTTCTGATTTTTAGAATTAAATTCTGTTAAGCTTTAAGGCTTTCAAAGCCTGTCACGTGGTGGCACGTGACCCTTGGTGACGTGTGAGCACGTGACCCCCAATTGAGTCATCTTTCAGCCGTTTGTTTTCGTTTCTGTTTGATGAGATTTTTAATCATGACGTGTCATCACATGACCATTGGTCACGTATGAACACGTGATAACTCATTGAGGTAATTCCTGATTTATTAATCAGGAAACAAATGCCCCCACAGCGTTGTTCTCACGTGTCTGCACGTGAGTGAAACGCTGTCACTTTTGTGACCGTTGGATCCATCTAGGGAATCGGGGAGATGAAACGTTTTCCATCACATCCTATAAATGCAGAGGGCTCTTCAGAAGCGCCTCCACTCTTTCATCTTCTTCCTTTGCTAACTTTTCTTTTGAGAATTTAATTCTCGTTCCCAGAGCTTAGTTCTCTGCCTTGAAAATTTTCCAGAGTTTAACTCTGTTGAAAGATTTCCTTTTCTTCAGGTAATGATCTTGAATGAACAAAGAACTTTCACAGAAATCACCACTGGATTTTAAATCCACACCAAGGGTTTTCTCTTTTAACAAGAACCCATTTTTAAGTTCTTTAAAATAAAGAGAAAATCATTCAATCTTTGATCAACAGACCCTTTAGGGTTTCTCTGATCTTCAGGGGGCTAATGGTGGCGGTTGTCTTTTCCATGGAATTTAATTCCATCTTTAAAGAGCTTTGGCTCTGAAAAATGTCTCTGGGAATTTAATTCCCCTTTTTTAACAAGGGATTTAATTCCTATGAAGAACTCAGTTCTTCCCATAGAACTCCTTGGGTTTTCTTGCCCTGAGTTGTCTTCTTCACAACCAAGAAGAAGAAGTTTGCAATGTCACTTTCTGGGAATTTAATTCCCTTGATTCTGTTTGATTTGTCACAGAGTCCAGGATGGATTTCTCCTAGAGGAATGTGTAGGGTCATTTGAAATCTACTGTTTATTTATTGAGAATCTTCCTTTTGTCTCATTATAATTGCTTTGCCTCATCATTAGCCAGCCGCCATCTTGATTTTGTGGGACCCATGTGTTTTGTAACCAATGGTTCCATAAAATGAGTCCTCTGTCGCTTTCTTCCACTGTCTTTTTGATGCATTTACAAACATATATATATACTGTTGTCTTCGCTTTAACAGTTTCCCCTTATTTTATTTCAGGTACGATGATGTCTGTTTCGTATTTCCCTTTCACTCGCTCGGAAGCCGCTTTTCCCCAGTCGCCATCTGACGAGGAAGTGATGGAGATAATCAGGGCTCACGACCCGAGTTGCACCAATCTTCTTCTGTGGGGGACCTGGTACCGTCACATCATCCGAGGTCGCCGGAGTTTCCTTTATGAAGTGCCGACGAAGCCTACCTTTCTGTTCCTGCCGATGGATCGTCCAGGGACAGTCTTTGCTGTGGAGATGTCTAACTGGACTCCGATGGGACGACTTGAGCCTTCGACGACGGGCATCCCGAATCATTCTATCCCGGCCATAGATATTCTGGGACGCCGTATTTGCTAGGGCGAGGCCCAACCATGGGGGCAGATCTAAAAAATAGGGCTCACCCCTCGACACCCCACGGGCTACCTTCTTTAGGATCACTACATCCTATCCGCCCACCGCACGCGACTGCAGAAGGTTGGGCTTTATCAGGCGATCTATGCATCCCTCTTCCACTACCCGTCTCCTCATGTCTGGTGGGTTGAGGCCTTCCTGAACCAGTGGAATCTCCCCACCAACACTTTCCTCCTGGGGGACCGTGATGTTTCGATTTCTTTGGAAGAATTTCGTGAGTTCTCGGGGCTGCCAATCAGAAGGACACTTTACAAGGAATTGCTGCCTTCTGACGAGTACGTCTTTGAGACTGAGCCTGCAATGCTCGACGGCTTGTCTACCGAGAATGCCGTCCACCATAAGCGTCCGAGTTTGATCAAGGCGATGGGCATCTTCGACAAACTGTTCACAGAATCTGAGGAGCAGGGTGTCACTTTCAAGAGCTTCATCGCTTGCTTCCTTCGCGAGGATGTCCTATCGAAGACGGCTCCAAAGTTTGCAAATATCAATGTCCCCTTTGGGTTTGGTTTGAACAGGCGGCCGTCTAAGGAATCGGATTTACCGCAGTATTATATTCCCATTATGTCGCCGGTATCTTTCGAATCGATTGCAGCTCCCGGCATAGACGAGGAGACATTCTTTGTGGGTTTCATCAGTGTCTGGCTTAGCTGGTTCGTTATCCCCATGCATCGCCGCTTCATGAGAGTCTCGGTTATCTATCCGACTCATCGTATCGCTGAGGGGACACGGCTGGCCGTAGGCATCCCGGCGCTAGCGCATCTTTATCATGGATTAGGCGCCGCGGCCAATACCTCAACCCCCGGTGTAGATGTATTAAACTTCTCCCTTCATTACTTCACATCTTGGATTGAGATGCACGTATTGGGGGCTTTTGCTGCGCATCAGAGACCAGCATTTTATGACGCCTACACTTTTCCGCGACTCATGCGGCTGGTGGACGCTACTGCTCCCGACCCGACTCAGTTCGGGGATATTCATGTGTTGATTGCACCCTATGCTAGTGCGGGCGGACTGGTATTTGTTGATTAGGTTATATCTGCTCCTTCAGGTCCGATTCAACAACTCCGCGATCAGTCGAAAAGTGAGGTGCCTTCTCTGAAGCCCCGGGAGGCCACGCACTTGTAAACGATCAGACCAGGTTATCTGGTATTCCGTCAGAACAGTGCGGCTCTTTTTATGCGGTACAATCCGCATCGCTTCGCCCGGCAACTCGGATATGATCAGGGCGTTCCCTTCGAGGCTTTTACATTTGCGCCGGTCCCTTCACCCGAAGCTGTTCATGATGCTGCTGATCACTTCGTGAGGCTGAACACTGGTTCTTACTTCATGATCCCTGAAGCCGATCATATTCCCCGATGCGTGGGGTCCTTTATGGGCTGGTATCTTCATCGGGTCAGCCTAATTATTGCTGAGGAGAAGAGGTTGCTTCTTAGCTATGGCGCTCCTGCTCCGGTTCAGGCCATGGGAGTTCCACCCCAGCCGCGTGTGTAAGTGCACGGCAGCGCCCCGGCCGTCTGAACGAGGCCAAAATGCGGAATATAAAAACTTTTCTTTAAACAGAAACCGGCGGTACCGCGGACTTTAAACCCGGATCGGGCCATTAATCTAATGCTAGCTAACTAGAGAAAGGCTAGAGAGATATACCGAGCGATCCGTGTCCTTCGGTCTTCTCGTCGTCATCCCGATCTCCCCACGGAATCTCCGGTCTTCATCTCCTCGTCGAAAGGACACCACATCGCCGGGTTCTTTTACGGGCTCCCACCTCTGGACCGAGGCAACTCGGGCACGAAGTTGGTGAGTCGACGTGTCCAAGAATGCTGTAGGCTAAGTGTAGAATGGTTTGTCTCTTGGGGTTATAAGAAGTTGCCATTTTGTGAGGGTGGAGGAATGGGCCTTTTTGGAGATGGATTAGAGAACATTTTCAAGAAAAAAGGGAACAACATCCCTCACAAAATTGTGACAGCCCCCCTACAAAATGAATTCCCTCACACCCCAAAAATGTGGCTGGCCCTCATCCAAGGAAGAGGGGGTGGAGGTTGAATAATGTAAGAAAGAGAATGAGTGCTAATCATGAAGAATAATCATCACCACTATGTCAAATCCTTATCCCATCATATAAAGCAAGTCATGATGAACCAAGAAGTCAAATGATGGTTGAACCATCATGAAGCAACAACTTATAAGAAACACCCTCCACAATGCTAATTTGCACATTTGCAAATAAGCCCCTCCACACCAATTTTTAGCAAAATAAAGATAGAAAGAAAATGGCCGAAACGGAAAGCAAAATGGAAACTTCAGAAAAACAATCCCGTAATAAATTACAGGAAAACCCCGCTACTGTATATACATACCCGCATTTGTATTTCGACCGAATACAAATGCAATGAGACAAAATCTACACTGTACAATACTAGGATCCGGTTTAAACCAAAGCCCGCTAGTATTATCCGTTCGATCATGATCCATGCAATACCGCATGTATATGGTCGAACCCTGCCATATATCCATACGGCCTCTACAGCGTTTCGCCCGAAACATGAGAATCTGTTTGTGGGGGTCTCTAAAGACTCGTCAACACTTTAGCTGTAGATCTAACTACTAGCACGTCAGAGGTATTAGCCATACGTAACGGGCCACCAGGTATTGACCAAACGGGACGTCGATGAGCGAACTCATCCTAACACCCTACTGAGCCAGTCAGTGACAATATCCGTACAGTCCGGTCCGTTCGTCTATGAGCATCGCATGGCGGGACTCGGGGGTTGGTAAAAGTCAGACCCCCAAAAGCGGTACAAGTCGTGTCGGAGTGTAGCCCAGAACACCCTGAGATATTACTGGAATACCTACCAGTAAATCTCCTGCCTTGGCCAAGGACTTCGTGTAATGGCTCTCCTAGACACCACACGACCTCACCCCCAATACCGGGAGAGACGAACCCCTGAAGATCCGCTCACTGCTTCCATGTGGCTCGGGACTGTACCCAACTAAAACCTGTTTGCACGACTCTTTTGAGCCGTAGTAGGGTAGTAATCAAAGTATAGTGGGAACTCACACGAGACAAATGACGATCTCTTGTCGATGAACTAACCTGTACACATGTCACCAGGGAACTGCTATCTGACGTCAGGTATATGACCAACTAGCATGTTCCCGGGGAGTCCTGTTCGGTGTACTCATAACCCAATGGGCACCTGTATACATCTTAGGTGAACCAACTGACACCAGTGGCTTGTGAGACCGGCCACCGCCCCTCGTCGGGGTCTCGACTGTATACACTAGTCAACTCTGAAGTATCGATGCCCTGTCTCGAAAACTCCCACGACTAGGGACCTTTTAAGGATGTGCTTATAGACCCCAGCTCCCATGTATGTGATCGCCATCATACTGCTGGCCGTCAAGCAAGAATCATAAGGGCTCTATCAATGTGCAATAGTGACTTGTAAGGTCACCTAAAGCAGTACACGATGATAAAGATAAACCAGATAGCATACTATCATCTTGGGTAAGACTGTTCTAATGGTATAGGTCCTCCCTCAATAATTGCAATCACGGGCGTGTGATCCAATAATTGACTCTGAGGGCACTATGCCCAACAATCTCCCACTTGCACTCAAGGCTAATTATTGCGATGTCGCATACTCACAGCCCATGTGATACCGAACACCCAACTCCTCTACTAATCAGTCTCACAAAACCTGTTTGCGAAACTAATGCGTTCGAGGAATAGCCTCAGTGGGTGGATCCGCCCTAATGTTTCTTTCTATGTCTCTCTTTATCTCAAGTTCGCGGAGAAAGCCATCTCCCGAAATGACTTAGAGTATGTCTGGATATCTGATGGGACCTAGTTCATAAATGAACTCCAAATCCAAACTTCTCAGACTATATCGTCAACTGAACTTAATCAGTATCCTGCGCCATGCCTCTCTCAGTGTCCGCTTGGATCACCTGTCCAAAATACTGCCCCTCGTCAGAGGGAAAACAATAACTCTGACAGCCACTCTGTCATCCAGGTCACCTTGGAAGCCAGGAATGATAACTGTCTCCCGAATGAAGCTGTCGTTATCATATCCCTAGAACATCCACTTATGTTCTAAAATTGCTTCCGAATGTTTCTTCAGGTTTGGATCAATATCAACTTATTGCATCTACTGCAAAAACAACATCTGGTGTGGTACTTGACATCTCATGATTGACTCAATTGCCTAAGCAAGTGATCTGCCAATCATGCACATCCCCCTCCCCTTTAGTCTGTAAGACACCTTTAGAAAGGGTGACTCCATCACCTGCAGGTATACTACCGTGCCAGGAGTCGCCATTCTAAAACACCTTTAGAATGCTGTCTAAGTACCAAGATTGGGACACTTCCCAAATCTAGATCTAAAACCATAGATCAAGTAACCAGAATGTCTGATATTATATCTAAATCCTTATGTAGAGAAACCACTGTGTGACAACCAAAGTACAACCGATCGTAGTATAGGAACATCACTTCCTACTCTGTGTATGCTTATCCAAATACCAGGACATCACACCCTACTACCTTCTTAACAGATCCATCCCCTATTCTGATGAAGTCAAACCTATGACCGTCATATCAGAAATAGATGATCTATCTCTGCTATATCTGCTTTAGTCTATAAATAGATATAAGCCACTTGTCCACTATGCTTCAGCTGCTCCCACTGACTACGACAACCCTCTGGCAGAATCATATACACGTGCACTTCTAAAGCTTGTTTAGAATGACGCTATACTCATCCTCCTGCCGGGTCTCATAGCCTGGAACAACAGTAGTGTCAAATCTGTGTAAACAAGAACCTCCCTGTCACCGTCTTTGAGCATACTGAAGTACCTCTCGAGTGCCTGAGGTTACCCACCATATCTGCGGAGTGGCCAATGGAATGTCAAGTCAGATTGAATCTTTAGGTTCTTAACAAATTTTCAGTAATCGTTTGCGGTTCTGGATTCACTTCCATTTCTACCATACTCCCACTACTGTTTTCTAAAAGAATCCATTTTTATTAAAACTGTGGCGAGTCAAGAACAATATCACTATTGATCTTCCAGATGGTAGAAAATTAACCCTCGTCATAGCCCGGGTCAACCCACAAACAGCCATTACAGAAACGTGCCTTGAGTTATCCAGAGTCTGGTTTTAAGCATAAGCCGGAAAACACCCCGTACCTTAACAATGTTAAAATACGAACTGTTCTATATCCAATACAGAAACAGAGGCACTGAATTAATTGGAACCAGATTCAAATCATGCAGCTGTCTCCAGTGCTTGTCAACTAAATGGAGAGAGGCCGATCAACATTACTCAACATAGGAATGCTTCCAATTATGAGTAACCTGAAAGAGAAGCATGTTCTCTTAATTATTACTATTAACTGAATACCATACACAAGTATCTACATCTTCGATCACCTTGAAGAATCCTGATACTTGCAACACCTGGTTTTCTACTTTATTCTTATACCTATAACTTCTCAAAACTTGGACCTTGCATTTCTACGAAACACATGTCTAAGAACTAGAGAAGTCACAAGTAAACAGAATATAGTATGAGGACCATCCCCTCTGTCCTAGTGGACACTGGACAATATACAATACTCTGTATAAGTCCCCTAAGTTAATAATTAAATATCTGTGCATTGTAGGTTGAAAACTGTACTTATGGTTAAGAAGAATTATACCGCTGTTTAATGCTCCTTACCTAACCATCCACTGATATAGGTAAATGTCATGGACATAATTTCAAAAAGTTATATCTCACTCTATAAAAATAGACGTACAGATATATCAATTTGAAATTGGTGCATAACAACGGATATTTAAAACCAAATATTCGCCGTCCGGCAAACAACCCAGACAATTTCCTCAAATATCACCAATTACAACGAATCCCGATATAATGAGGATGATCACCCAATTCCCAATAACTTACTCCCACTCATCATCTGTAAAACCATACAGATGTGAGAGTCATACTGGTAAATACATACCGTGGAGCAAGGGCTAATTGGGAAATCAGTTTTCTTTTAACAATACACAGTGAAACTGAAACATTGAAATGTTTTGTAGGGGTATCCGGGCATTCCTAGTAATGCCTCTTCCATTATCCAGATTCACAATTGTAACCGTATATTTCTTTGCCATCTCTCCAAATCCCTTCATATGTCTTTAGTCATTACCTTCTGTACACCTTCTTAGGCTAAATGGTTTTCTTCCTTCCCTACCTTTCGGCACCAGCCTATGGTTTGGAAGAAGACTATCCAATAAGCATAATGGGTGTACTGTCCAAATCCTGGGAGCACTCGCAATGCGAGAGAAGGTGAAGGTAAAAGACAACCGAATAAACCTTATTCCTATTTCTCCTGAACCAGAATCCATCCCCGAACTGGAACAAGTTCCTTTCGAGTTCGTATATAACCATACGATGGAGTATCGAAATAACTGTGGATCTTCGTAGTGATACGGAGTGTTCTGGAGAAATGCAAAGGTGAAGTGAGAGTGGTAATAAAATACTGTAGGATTACTAGGCACACTAACAAGGCTCTACAAGGCATCGACCATGCCAAAATTAAATTTTTATGTGCCGAACAACCCTAAGCAAGATCGTATACTAGAGTTTAGGCGAAACTAATAGTAAGAAAACAACTTTATTTCTAAGGGAACACGAAATACAACCTTTGTAGATCGGTCCTTCACTTCATATGCTCCTTGTTGAAGTCTCTTCGCTGCGATCATGGTTCTCCCGGGCTTTTGCATGGCTTCACGAGGCGATAGATGCGACCTTGCTTGAAGTCTTCGAGGCCGAAGATGATCTACGTCGAGAGAATTCCGACTCAAGCTCCTACTTCACTAACTAGAGAATTAGTGAAGTAAACACCCTAAACTAAAGTGCTAGTCTAGTAGAGGATGAAGAAATAGGAAGTGGGTTCTCTTTAGAATTTTATTTCTCACAATCTTTTGCTCTCTTTTCAAAACCCTAGTTTGCTTTTTCTTTTGTTCAAAAATGAAGAAGAAGATGAACTAAAGAAAAAGAAGAGGATAATGATCAAGTGAGAAGTCTAACCATGGTGAGTGAGTATCATATACTAACTCTTGTAGAGCCATAACCATAGCTAACACTTATGGTTAAGTTAAGAAATATCTATGGTAAAAACAAACTCAAGTGGACTTATTCAATGCATCCTCAAGCCTCCACAAGCTTCATGCATTGATCTAATCCTCCACTTAATTTTGTAATTACTTAAAATATAAAAACCCAACATAATATATAGCATGGTGTAAGTCTTATACACCCAAGTCGCGTGTATCACCAACCATGATACATTAAGAAAACACAATTTTAATATATATCATATATACATTAAAATTGTGCTCATGTGAGAAAAACCCTGAAGTGAACAAGTGTTAGTAAATGTAAACTAGTATATCTAATATACAATTATACACTTAATTATTAAATCAACACTTGACTTAATAATCCGGTCATATCTCATCTAACAGACTAACATCCATTTTATCGACTTATCGAATCAACACTTGATTCGATAACCCGGCTATATCATATATAACCGACCGATACAAAAAGTCGTGAGAATAGAATACGGTATCACATACACGCATTATTCTCGGTCACGCACATATCACATACGTGCTCCTATTTCGTTTTGCCTTAGCCAGTAAAAGCTCTATGTAGGACTCTAAAGACTCGTCAATACGCCGGCAGTAGGTGATGATCACTGTAGGGTGTTTTTCGTCACCCCATTGAGATGGGAATACGCGCGCGCTTGTCAGGCGCATTACAGATTCCCCCTGCCTAGGGTAGGCCGGGGTTTATTGATTGTGGGGATCCGAATCTCCGGCAGCCGCGGACTAAGCTGCCGTTAATTACCCCTCGCCTTTGGAGCGAGGGAACCTCCGATTGACGGGTTAAACTGGTCATGCGAACTCAATGTGCAGTGTACGTGTGTTGTGTTTTGAAATGGGGGTTTGGATATGTCGGGAGCCACGCAGAGTTTTTTACGGGGGTCCCGCTACCCGGATAGCGGGCTGGGGGTCAAGGGTGCTAGCAGCCCCCTTGCGGGGTGCGGGGCAGCGCCCCGTTAGAAAATTTTTCTAACGAGGGAGGCATGTTTAGTGTGGAGTGCATAAAAAAAAGGGGGGGAAAGCGTCTTAAAGACGCGTGCACAGCATATGGGGCATGGTCCCCGGGGTCACGTGCGCGCACATGGGCGCCTTAGTGCCCGGGGTCACGTGCGCGCACGTGACCATTGGGCGCCCTAGCGCCCGGGGTCACGTAGCGCACACGTGACCATTGGGCGCCTCAGCGCCCGGGGTCACGTGGGCACACGTGACCAAAGAGCGCCTTGGCGCCTCGGGGTCACGTGGGCACACGTGACCGAAAGGCGCCTCAGCGCCCGGGGGTCACGTGGGCACACGTGACCCAAAGGCGCCTTGGCGCCTCGGGGGTCACGTGGGCACATGTGACCGAAGGGCGCCTTGGTGCTCGGGGTTACGTGGCGCACACATGACCATTGGGCGCCTCAGCGCCCGGGGTCACGTGGGCACACGTGACCATTGGGCGCCTTGGCGCCCGGGGGTCACGTGGGCACACGTGACCTATGGGCGCCTTAGCGCCCCGGGGTCACGTGGCACCCACGTGACCATGGGAAGGGGGCTTAGCCCCTGGGTTGAGGAGTTGAACTCCCAAAGGGGATTTTTGTAGTTAAACTCCTAGCAGAAATTTGATTTATGGAGTTAAACTCCAACAGATCTAGAAAGGAGTTAAACTCCTAGGAATCTTTGGCTTTTTCTTTTGAGCCTTGGATCTGTCCAAAGTTAGATTCTTGGAGATGGGTCTCCTTCTTCTTCTTGTCTTTTGGCCGGATCTTGAAGATCAAGAGATGTGAGATTTTAAAAATCTCTTCTTTTTCGAGATCTGGTGGGAGATCTGAGTTTCCCTTTGTGGGTTTTGTGGTGAAAAACTATTTATTTTGGGAAAAAGAAGAGTTAAACTCTTGATTTAATCCAAAAGAAAGAAGGTTTTTGGAACCTTGGAGAAGGAGCAGGAGGCACAAAGAACCCTAGTTTTTGGGGGAATGGAAAGTGTATGCTTTATTCATCATCATGTTGCCTTATATAGGCTTACACATTTACATATAGCCCCTTGGGCTTTTCAAAATGGCTTTTTGCCTATCCCATGGCTTATGTGTCATTTGTTTTTGCACATAAGCCATGAGCTTACAAAAATTTGGCTTTATGCCCATTTTGCATACATTCATGCACAAAAATTACATAAAAATTATTTATGACATGATTTATATCTTAGCATGGGGAGGATCGGCCGCTTCATGTTTCGGACTCGACCTGGGCATGGGCCCACTTGACCTGGGCTTGGGCCCACCTGGCTTGGGGTTGACCTTGACTTTGACTCGGTCAACGGGGGTGTAAATTTTTACCCCAACAAAGTGCCCCCCATCAATAAATGCACACCGCACATTTGAGTTGTGTGCATGAAATTGATGGATCTTGAAGCTGAACTTCGAGGTGGAACATCATTCCAGAGGCGAAGCATCATCCCGGGGAGTATGATTCCCGGGGATCGGAGTATCATTTCGATGAGCGGAGCATGATTCCAGGGTTCGGAGCATCATTCCGATGAGCGGAGCATGATTCCAGGGTTCGGAGCATCATTCCGAAAGGCAGAGCATAATTCCAGAGATCGGAGCATCTTTCCGAAGAGCGAAGCATAATTCCAGAGATCGGAGCATCTTTCCGATGGGCGGAGCATGATTCCAGGGTTCGGAGCATCATTCCGATGAGCGGAGCATGATTCCAGGGTTCGGAGCATCATTCCGAAAGGCAGAGCATAATTCCAGAGATCGGAGCATCTTTCCGAAGAGCGAAGCATAATTCCAGAGATCGGAGCATCTTTCCGATGGGCGGAGCATAATTCCAGGGATCGGAGCATCGTTCCGATGGGCGGAGCATTATTCCAGGGTTCGGAGCATCGTTCCGAAGGGCGGAGCATGATTTCAGAGTACGGAGCATCTTTCCGAAGAGCGGAGCATGATTCCAGGGTTCGGAGCATCGTTCCGAAGGGCGGAGCATGATTCCAGGATTCGGAGCATGATTCCAGGGTATCGGAGCATCATTCCGATGGGCGGAGCATGATTCCATGGGATCGGAGCATCATTCCGATGAGCGAAGCATGATTCCAGGGGATCGGAGCATCATTCCGAAGAGCGGCAGACATTTTGACCGAAGCATACTTTCGATGCAGAGGTTGATTCCCAGGCGAAGCGTAATTTCGACAAGGAAGGCAGATATTCCGAGGCGAAGCATTGATTTCGACACGGGATACATTCTGAGACGGAGCATGATTCCGGCGCAGAGCTTGTTGGCTGACTTGATTCCGAGACGAAGCATAATTTCGACAGGGAATGCAGGTACACCGAGGCGAAGCATCATTTCGACACGGGGTGCATTCTGAGACGAAGTATAATTCCGACGCAAAGCTTGCTGGTTGACTTGATTCCGAGGCGGAGCATAATTCCGACGAGGAGGTCGTTGGTTGATTCCGAGCCGAAGCATAATTCCGACAGGGAAGGCAGATACACCGAGGCGAACCATCATTTCGACACGGGGTGCACATTCTGAGACGAAGCATGATTCCGACGCAGAGCTTGTTGGTTGATTTGATTTGGGTTGACATCAGTATCGCTACAATGGAATATGGTACCAAGAGCGAATCATCATTTGTCATGAGAGGGTTTGGGGATTTTGGTTTTGGTCGGCATCTGCATTGCTGCACTGGAATAATGCCAGGAGCAACTCATCATTTGCCCCGGTAGGATTTGGGAATTGGTTTTGTTTTGGCATCTGCTTTGCTGCACTGGAATAATGCCAGGAGCAACTCATCATATGCCCCGGGAGGATTTGGGAATTTTTTTTTTGTTTTGGCATCGGCATTGCTGCACAGGAATAATGCCAGGAGCAACTCATCATTTGCCTGAGAGGATTTGGGAATTGGTTTTTGTTTGGCATCAGCATTGCTGCACTGGAATGATGCCAGGAGCAACTCATCATTTGCCCCGGGAGGACTTGGGAGAGATTGGGATTGTTTTACGCCCGTGGATTGTATACGGTTTTGCAGGATGTATGATCCAGACCGTAGGGCCAGAAACATTTCAGGACTTTGTTGGCGTCTGCATCGCTGCACTGGAATATGGTACCAGGAGCGACTCATCATTCGCCGTTGGTATGAGATTTGGAATTTGGTTGGCGTCTGCATCGCTACACTGGAATATGGTACCAGGAGCGACTCATCATTCGCCGTTGGGGATTGGGATTTGGAATTTGGTTGGCGTCTGCATCGCTGCACTGGAATATGGTATCAGGAGTGACTCATCATTCGCCACTTGGGGATTGGGGAGCGATGGCTTAGAAGACAGGTTTGGATCCCTATCACCTAAGACTTTTCAATTTTATGGGCCGTGAGGGTCCCATAAAAGCATTTTCTCCCTACGAGTCGTAAGGATCCCGCAGGTGTATTTTCTCCTTAAGAGTCGTGAGGACTCCTAAGTGTGTTTTTCCTTGGTGAGTCGTAAGGATCTCATGAAGGTTTGTTCTCCTCATGCATCGTGAGGACACATGAGTGGGTCTTCCTAATGGAGCATAATTCCGAGGGCGGAGACCAACCGCTGGACTGGTGATTGCAGTGGGATATGGGTATGATGAGAATTATTTGAGCTCGTGGATTGTATACGGTAGTCAATTTGGGGACTGGCCGTAGGGCTGAAAGAATTTTGGGAAATTGGATTTTTGTTTGGCGTCTGCATTGCTGCACTGGAATAATACCAGGAGCAACTCATCATCCGCCCTTGTTTTTTTTTTTTTTGTTTTTTTTTTGTTTTTTTTATTTTACCGCGATTGCTCTATCATTTCAGCTTTTCTTATCGCGAAGGTCGCGATTGCCCTATCATTTCGGCTATTTATTCGCGGTTGCCCCATCATTTGGGATTTATTTTCATTTTTATTTTTACTCGCTGATTTTTATTGCGAGTTGCCCCATCATTTCGGCTTTTCTTTATTTTTCTTTTATTTACACATTTTTTTTATTTACATTTTTTTTTTACATTCCCAGTTTAACGACTTAGAGGTCGATTGTTCCCAGTTTAATGACGTGGTGGTCGATTGTTCCCAGTTTAATGACGTGGCGGTCATCTGTTTCCAGTTTAACGACTTAGAGGTCATCTGACGAGAAGCTTAGAAAAGATACCTGATCGGGTAGTTATCGGGGGTACCGCTGGAGTTTGCCCGAGATGACTTATTAATTTGTCAGTGTTGATGGCCTTGCCCCCAGCTGGGGCCAAGAAAAATCGTTCAAATACCGACTTGCATCGAATATGGCAATTGGAAATTGTTAACCTGCAAATAGAAACATTATTTCAGTATAGGCAATCGATATGTATATTGATTGAGTTCGCATGAACATTTAACCCGAAATATGGGAGGAGAGATTCGTCCCACCGGGCGTGCCAGAACATGTAGGGTGTTTTTCGTCACCCCATTGAGATGGGAATACGCGCGCGCTTGTCAGGCGCATTACAGATTCCCCCTGCCTAGGGTAGGCCGGGGTTTATTGATTGTGGGGATCCGAATCTCCGGCAGCCGCGGACTAAGCTGCCGTTAATTACCCCTCGCCTTTGGAGCGAGGGAACCTCCGATTGACGGGTTAAACTGGTCATGCGAACTCAATGTGCAGTGTACGTGTGTTGTGTTTTGAAATGGGGGTTTGGATATGTCGGGAGCCACGCAGAGTTTTTTACGGGGGTCCCGCTACCCGGATAGCGGGATGGGGGTCAAGGGGGCTAGCAGCCCCCTTGCGGGGTGCGGGGCAGCGCCCCGTTAGAAAATTTTTCTAACGAGGGAGGCATGTTTAGTGTGGAGTGCATAAAAGAAAGGGGGGGAAAGCGTCTTAAAGACGCGTGCACAGCATATGGGGCATGGTCCCCGGGGTCACGTGCGCGCACATGGGCGCCTTAGTGCCCGGGGTCACGTGCGCGCACGTGACCATTGGGCGCCCCAGCGCCCGGGGTCACGTAGCGCACACGTGACCATTGGGCGCCTCAGCGCCCGGGGTCACGTGGGCACACATAACCAAAGAGCGCCTTGGCGCCTCGGGGTCACGTGGGCATACGTGACCGAAAGGCGCCTCAGCGCCCGGGGGTCACGTGGGCACACGTGACCCAAAGGCGCCTTGGCGCCTCGGGGGTCACGTGGGCACACGTGACCGAAGGGCGCCTTGGCGCTCGGGGTTACGTGGCGCACACGTGACCATTGGGCGCCTCAGCGCCCGGGGTCACGTGGGCACACGTGACCATTGGGCGCCTTGGCGCCCGGGGGTCACGTGGGCACACGTGACCTATGGGCGCCTTGGCGCCACGGGGTCACGTGGCACCCACGTGACCACGGGAAGGGGGCTTAGCCCCTCGGTTGAGGAGTTGAACTCCCAAAGGGGATTTTTGGAGTTAAACTCCTAGCAGAAATATGATTTATGGAGTTAAACTCCAACAGATCTAGAAAGGAGTTAAATTCCTAGGAATCTTTGGCTTTTTCTTTTGAGCCTTGGATCTGTCCAAAGTTAGATTCTTGGAGATGGGTCTCCTTCTTCTTCTTGTCTTTTTGCCGGATCTTGAAGATCAAGAGATGTGAGATTTTAAAAATCTCTTCTTTTTCGAGATCTGGTGGGAGATCTGAGTTTCCCTTTGTGGGTTTTGTGGTGAAAAACTATTTATTTTGGGAAAAAGAAGAGTTAAACTCTTGATTTAATCCAAAAGAAAGAAGAAGGTTTTTGGAACCTTGGAGAAGGAGCAGGAGGCACAAAGAACCCTAGTTTTTGGGGGAATGGAAAGTGTATGCTTTATTCATCATCATGTTGCCTTATATAGGCTTACACATTTACATATAGCCCCTTGGGCTTTTCAAAATGGCTTTTTGCCTATCCCATGGCTTATGTGTCATTTGTTTTTGCACATAAGCCATGAGCTTACAAAAATTTGGCTTTATTCCCATTTTGCATACATTCATGCACAAAAATTACATAAAAATTATTTATGACATGATTTATATCTTAGCATGGGGAGGATCGGCCGCTTCATGTTTCGGACTCGACCTGGGCATGGGCCCACTTGACCTGGTCTTGGGCCCACCTGGCTTGGGGTTGACCTTGACTTTGACTCGGTCAACGGGGGTGTAAATTTTTACCCCAACAATCACATCAAGCACCCACAAGCCGTCAGCGGTACTAGCTGGACGTAATGGCTATCCGGGTATTGAGCGATAGAAGATCAGCAAGCAAGCCCGCTCCAACTCCAGTAAAAGCCTGCCAGTAACACTTCCCGTACAGTCCGGTCTCCTCGTCTGATATGTCGCATATCAAGTCTAGGGGTGGTAAATGTCAGACCCCAATAACCGATAAGTTGTGCCGATGTGAGGCTCATAACGGGTCGAGAAACTACTGGTAACACTTACCAGTAAATCTTTAAATCAGCCCTGGTCAGGGACTTCCCTGTTACGGCCAATCGAGTACAGCGCAACATCAACCCCCAATACCGGGAGAGACGAAACCCCTCCTATCGCTCATTGCCTCCATGTGACTCGGGACTGTACCCAAAAACCACCGTTTTGCATGCCCTCATGGACGTGGTAAGGTGGAAATCAAAGCACAGTAGGAATCACACAAGACTCTATGACGATCTCGGGTCTACAGATTAACCTGCACAAGTGTCACCAGAGAACTGCCATCTGACGTGGGGTATAATACAATCTGGGAGTTCTCGGCGAGTCCGTCTAGTGTACCCAGTCTCCACTGAGCACCCGTATACCATCTCTGATGTCAAACACTAATGGATATGGGATCGTCCTGTAAGGTTCCCAGGCACACTAATGAGGTCTCACAAGGCATCAGCCATGCCAATTTCAAAAATTACAAGTGCCGAGAAACCCTAATACGGATCGTTGACTAGAGTTTAGGCGAAACAAGCAACTAGTTAACAACTTAACTAATAGTGAATGGAAAATACAACCTTTGTAGATCCGGTCCTCCACCTCCATAGCTCCGTGATGATGTCTCCTCACTGCGATCATCGGATCCCGGGCTCTAGCGTCGGCTTCATCGGAGAAATGGGCGGGCTAGGTCGTCGACTTCGATGCCGAAGATGATCTACGTCGAGGCAACACAAGATCAAGCTCCAACTTCACCAAGCCATGAAACTTATGAAGAAAACATCCTATACTACTTGGCAAGTGGTAGAGGATGAAGAACTAGGAAGTGGGTTCACTTTAGAATTGGATTTCTCACTCTTTTTCTCAAGTTGCCATTGATGGAGGCAAGCTTTCTTCATTGTTGAAGATGAAGAAGAAGAAGAAAGAATATAATAAGTGTTATTCCAAATAGAAAATAACATGAATACTTATCATATCCCAACCATGATTAGGTGTAGAGAATGAACTATGGTTAGGATGAATGGTTAGGGTTAAGCATGAGACAAAAATGGTGGACTTGGTCAAAGCTTCATGAAGCTTCAACAACAAACAAAGAAAGCCACCATTTTCTCTTTATCTTTTCCATAATAAATAAATAGTTAATAAAATCAAAACCCTAACCATTACACAACCATGGTTTAATCTTTACACAAACTCAAGTTAGCATGTATCATCAAACATGATACAAACAAGTGCACACAAAAATATATCACATATACAATGTGCACATCAAGTGAGAAAATCCATCTTAAGTGAACAAATACTAGTTAATGCAAAGTAATATATCAAATATATAATTATGCATTAAATCATCAAATCAACACTTGATTTAACGATCCGGTCATATCGCATATGACCGACTAATATCCAATGTATCGATTTATCGAATCAATCCTTGATTCGATAACTAGGTTATATCGCATACAACCAATCGATACATTCAACGCGAGAATAAAATACGGTATCACATACACGCATTATTCTCGGTCCCGCACATATCTCATATGCGCTCCTATTTCGTTTCGCTTAAGCCAGGAAACCTCTGTGTAGGACTCTAAAGACTCGTCAATACGCCGGCAGCAGATGATGATCATATCAAACACCCACAAGCCGCAAGCGGTCTGCTAAACGTAACGGCCACCCGGGTATTGAGCGATCAGAAGATCGACGAGCAAGCCCGCTCACACTCCTGTGAATCCAACCTGTAACACTTACCGTACAGTCCGGTCTCGTCGTCTGATATGTCGCATATCTCGCCTAGGGGTAGTAAACGTCAGACCCCAATAGCTCGATAAGTCGTGTCGATATGAGGACTATAACAGTTCGAGAAACTACAGGTAACACTTACCAGTAAATCTCAGCAACCTTGGCCAGGGATTTCCGATTATAGCCAATCGAACACAGTGCAACATCAACTCCCTATACCGGGAGAGACGAATCCCCTCCTATCGCTCATTGCTTCCATGTGATTCTGGACTGTACCCAAAAACCACCGTTTTGCACGCCCTCTTGGACGTTGTAAGGTGGAAATCAAAGCACAGTAAGAATCACACAAGACTCTATGACGATCTCGGGTCAACAGACTACTCTGTATAAGTGTCACCAGAGAACTGCCATCTGACGTAAGGTATAATACCATCTGGGAGTTCTCGGCGAGTCCGTCCAGTGTACCCAGTCTCCACTGAGCACCCGTATATCATCTCTGATGTCAAACACCAATGGATATGGGATCATCCATCGCCCATCTATATGGGTCAAGAAGGTACACGCTAGTCTACTCTGGTATATCGATGCCCCGTCTCGATACACCCACGACTAGGGACTTTGAAGGATGTACTTATGGACTACCATGTCCCCACTAGTATGATCCGCATTATAGTCCAGGTAGTCAAGTACACATCCTAAGGGCTTTACCAACATGTAACAGAGAGACAATCAGTATACACGTTAAAGTAAAAAGTAACCAGATAGCATACTATCATGTCGAGCAAGAAAGTCCTCCCTATATATGTCCAAGCATCCACTACAATATACATCCTATGCATAGTAATGGCCTCTAGGGCATACTTATAACTAACAATCTCCCACTTGCACTAGGGCCATCTGAGACCAGTGGTTGCAGTATCTCATACTCAACCATCCCATAAAAGTCTCTCTCTGGGAAAAGGCCTGTGAGTGGATCCGCCGTGTTGTCCTCTGAGTCTACTCTCCTGACCTCGATCTCTTTGGAGATCAACCATCTCCATGATCAGGTGATACTGCCTCAGAATATGTCTGGATCACAGATGGGACGGACGTTCCTTGGCATAAGCCACAACTCCATTGTCACACAATGGGAGGAACTAAGTTCATCTCATGAACAAATATACATCCAGACTGCCTCTTTGGTAGCATCTTAAGTAGCGATGTATCCTGCCTTTATCGTCTAGTTTGCCACGGTATTTAGCTTGGAACTCTTCCAACATACCTTCCCTTTACTAAGGGTAAAGACAATGCCTGTGACTGACATTCAGTCGTCCTTATCATCCTGGAACCTTTCCAGTGATTCTCCCCAGGATCAACTGATACCATCTCACTACAACTAGTGAGTCTCCTAACATCCAATTAGATCTATCTCATAGATCCAAAATCCAGGATTTAGGAGGTATCAGTTTGATCCTATATGGAGAATCATTGTGATAAGCGGAGATTGATCGAGCGTAGCATAGGAAACTCCTTCCCTATCAAGAGTATGTTATCCACGTACTCTACGAGGATCGTCACCATACTCCCTACTACCTTTTTGTTTATACAAGGTTCATCTACCATTTTGATGATGTCAAACTCTTTGACTACTTCATCAAAACAGACGTTCCAACTCCGCGATGCCTGCTTTATCTTATAAAGCATCTTGTACACGTTTCCGCTGCTCCCACTGTCTACGAAGCCCTATGGCTGTGTACTTACAGACGTTCTCTTCTAAAATATCATTTTAGAAAAGCAGTCATGACACCCAACCGCCAGATATCGTAGTCATGGGATGTAGCCGTGGCAAGTAGGATCCGGATGGACTTAAGCATAGGCACTGGAAAAGGTTTCATCATTATCCACGCCTGGTCGATGACGAAAACCTTTAACAAGTCTAGCTTTGAAAGTCTCAACTTTTCCATCTACACCAAGTAATCTTCTAAAGATATACTTGCTCCTGATGGGGATTTAACCCTTCAGATATAGCAACCAAAGTACATACTTTGTTGGTGTATAAGGATTCCATCTCAGATCGCTAAGCATCCAGCCGTTCTTATAGAGTCTTACTCCTGATGGCCAGCTCGAAACTAGTTGGGTCATCATCTCATGATGCAATCCTCGCTCCCACTGTCATAGAGAAACCGAAGTATCTCTCAGGTGGGTGAGGAACCCTACTAGATCGGCGGAGAGGCTGAGGTTCGTTGGTTACTTCTAAATCCTTCGGTTCTACCAAATTATCAACTGCTGTTTGTATAGCTGGAACCTTTCCAGTTCTACATATCAGACCTTGCCTCGAGCTTGTCCGGATTTTGCTTTTAGACATAGGCCGGACAACCCCAAATCATAACTAGCTTAAGACATGGGCTCATCCCAAACCATATCTTATATGGAGTGGTGGGCTGTGATCTGATTCGAACCTAATTCAATAGGTATGCAGCTTCTCAAGTGTATAACCCCTAAAAGGAAACAGGTAACTCAGTAGTACTCATCATAGAGCACACCATATCGAATAGGGTGGAATTGCTCCGCCCTGATATACCATCGTGCTATGGTGTATACGGAGGAGTAATGCTGAGAGAGAATCTCATTCTCCTTTAGAAAAGTCCAAGAATTCCGTGCTCAAGTATTCTCCTCCTTGATCTCATCAAAGGACATAATACTTATACCCGTATTTCGGTTCTCTACTTCTAACTTATATTCTGTGAATATCTCAAAAGGTTCGGACTTGTGTTTCAACAGGAACATATGTCTGAATCTAAAGAGATGATCAGAGAATGTAATGAAGTACAAAGAACCGGTCTTGGCATGTGTAGACAGGGGACCTTTATACATCAACATGTATCATCCCAAGAGTTCACTAACTCTTTCTCTGTTTCTAGTAAACGGAGTTATGGTCATCTAATCTTTGTGACATGACTGGCAAGTTTCATAAGATGTAAATTCAAAATGATTTAAATATGCATCTAAATGTAACTTCAGCTAGTCGGGTCGCATTGATATGACCTAGTCTACAATACCTCAAGAAGGATTCGTTCATTTCTGAACTCTTCCTCTTGTGTGTGTTCTGTATACTAAGAACTGTAGTTTGATTTAGAACATCAATGCTTTTAGATGACGTGCCTGAACCGATTAACTTTTGATATAGGAAATGTTCAAAACATTATCCAACAATACAAAATTTTATCATTTCTTTACTAATAAAGAGACTGATATGATTTTGTATATCAGTTTCGGTATCTAATAGTATTTGTTCAGAATCAATGTATTGTAATACAGGGTGATAGTGACCAACAGACTTGGCTGCAACACTTGCCCCGTTTTCTGCCTCATGAAACTTATCACCCGTTCTCAGTTCTCAACCTTTCTGTAGCCCATGTAACGGATTACATTTGCGGGATCCTAATCCGGTATCTAATACCCAGGACGTAGAGAATACTGAGAAACAATTCTTTATAATGAACACACCCGAAGATGATGCATCAGCATGCACTCTCTTCGTTTGGGCGGTACGGGAATTCTGGTAATCTCCAATTTCCTTCTCTGTCTTATAACAATTATAAGTTGGAGCGGGACCAACGTTTCCCAGCTCAGTATAACAAGCGGGTTCGGTCAATAATCCGTATTATTATCTTGATTATGGCGTGGTATGGTCGCTACCTGGAGAGAGAGAGAAGAAAACACTCAGCGTGCGCTCTTGCAAGAATAAATTGGTTATTATTTTATCTAATCAGGATGGCTCCCACTGTTTTTTATCAAATCTCCCTTCAAACCCTAAAAGGAAAGACTAGGCGGGATTAATTACACACTACAAGTTCGCCAATCTTTCAGCAAGGCCAGTGTCGGTACTTTGAGGGAGGTCCCCCGTGCTTTCGCACGAACCTAATTAATGTAAACCTCATTTTCCCAGAGGCGTAACCCCGTTGACACCTTTCTAGACACCTACTTGATCGGCTAATTGTAATGTGTAAAACTCTCCCAGGAGTAACTCTTACTCGCAGCGGGTATCGGGATCCAACTATCTCATAAAAGGTATGCAATCTCATTGCAAATTTCAACACTTGAAATTCCCGATAATGTTTTGCCCCTAACGTGCTATGACCTTGACGAAAGCCAACAAACCATAGCGCGCTAGTCAAGTTCAACCCGTACATTTCTTGATTGAATTAAACCCACCCGCACGACCCTTGACGAAAACCAACAAAGCCGCACGACTACCCTAATCCAATCGCATCGTATGCAGCAGATAAGCAGCATATAGCTACCGCACACTACACCTTGACGAAAGCCAACAAATGTAGCACGAATACTATATACAACTTATCTGAAATGACGGAGGGCTACGACAGGTTTTTCTGAAAACGTATTGCGTAATGAACTTGATATCGTTGTAGAATCAAATGATTTTAAAATGGAGTGTTTTTAAGGCTTTTCTAGTTTTGCTAAAAGAGTCACTCCCGGTGAAGGGATCGTCGGTCCTTTCCTCGTCGAATGAGGTGCGGGATATATCATATATATCACTGTGCAAAGCAAAAACTCTTAAAAGCAATCAAAAGACAAACCGAGTGTGTAGCATCATCCAGTTATTGCTAAAGGAGTCACTCCCGGTGAAGGGATCTCGGTCCTTTCCTTGTCGAATAAGGTGCAGGATATATCATATATACCGCTGTGCAAAGCAAGAACTGTAGCTACCTGTTTTATTTTTGAAATTCAATTCTACAACATCTTTAGGTTTCTTTTATTTCATTAATCTCATTAATGAAGTCCCATCATTTAAGTTACCTAAACATCACAGATAAATACGACGTACACTTATGCCATTCGCATTCGCCTCGATGTCCCCTCGTGCACCGTTAGGTTAGGTAACTAACGGCAGAGCGGAGCAGGGCTAGCACGGGTGTAAAACATAAGTAACGTCTATATAATATATCATATATACTATATACAGTATTTATCACAGAACATCATATGATCACATCACAGATATCGCAGCAGAAGAAACATATGAAATATTGGATATACTAGGACGTCCGTGTTTTCAATACGAGCCAGTATAAAACACGGATTCCACGGTCGCGATGAATAGCCAAACCCACACCCCTAGACCCCTACGAGAGCGGCAAGCAACCCTACCAATTCTGGAGTTAGGAGACCCGGACTCGACTCCTCGAGTTGGTCTCCCACTGGACTCCAGAACCCGGTTACTTGTGCTCCCCTCCTTGGGTCTATCCTAGTGCGGAAAAGTAAATAATATACAAAAGGTGACATCTTCCGCAACCTGGAAGTGCCCCAATAAAAGAATATTACATACAAGTTTTTACATGAATGAAAAGGAAAAACACTCATCTCACATAAAAACCCCCGGCTATTCAAACACGACGATCCAATATAACATATCCAGCAACACATAACATCACATGTCATCAACGTAAGTAAATATGCGCATCCCAATTGTCGTTGACATATAGCAACGAAACCGGCGATATCACATATTACACTTACGGTCACAGAAAAGAAAGTGTAAAACTACAACAGTTGGAATCCGCAACCTGCATAGACATCGCATGCCTAATCAAATGAAATACTTAGACATCGCATGCCTAACAATTATAAACCCCGAATTTTAGTCTCATTATCGAAAACTCTTTTCAATATCAAGTCGGGTAATTCAACAAGATTCCCGACATCCTGATCGAATGCTCGTCGCAAACTTTAGTAGACGGCCGCACCCCCGATACCGTCGACGAAGTGCACCAAGGCGGAACACCGCTGCCGCGAGCACCCGAACGGATGCTTTTGGCGACGGGGTTCTCCTATAGTCACTTGGTCGGGGCTATGGGGTGAGGCTGTCTATTAAGTTTACCCGGCGAGTATCCGCGTACGCTACGTGATTGCGACGGACTTTTGATCACATCAAAATTCCGTGGCAACCGATCAAGTGAGACTAAACTACTATGTTTATAACATTCATTCAGTTATCTCATAACTACTTGTGAATTCCAAATGTTGTATCACATTCAGGATAAATAGAAAAATGTTAAACTTTCCGATCGAACAATCGAACACCCAAGTTTTCCCGATACAGCTCAACACATGAAATAAGTCTAAAAACATTCAGTTCGTGCCTCAGTACCAACGGTCCAGCCGTAGAAGGGTCAAGCCAACGCCTCACATGTGGCACGCCGTACTGCCCCAAACCCTAAGGTTCAAAGAGGGACGGTCACATAATCGAGTTAAGGTTTGTTGTCTTCTAGAGGGACCATCGCGTTACTTGCACTACTTAGAACGTCATTAAACAATGGAAAAATCCAACATTTGGAAATTTCCCGGCAGGGGAAAAAGTGGGTATTTATATCCGGTCGAACTTTTTAACATATTCTAAAAATACCCGGAAAAACACATAGACAAAGTTTGAAATTTCCGATCGAATCAACGAAGCTCCAAAACACCCCAGAATATTCAACCCTTGAAAAATATTAAAAAATCCCAGAAAATCCAGAACCAAAATATAAGAGTTACTGTGCAAAAATTGAAGAGTGATCACATATATTGGCCGCGGAACCGTCGCAGAAGCCAAGCTTCTGCCGCGGTTCCGCCGCACTTTAGCGGCATCACTTGGTAAATTTTGCATCGTAATTCTTAGAATTTCCGGCTGCATTTTTTAAGAATTTTTAATCTGGAAAAATCCCAGTTTTTGAAAAAAGTCCAGAGAGCATTTTGGAATTGAGGTTTCGGTTCGATCGGACTTCAAACTCCGTCTACGCATCGCCTAAAGCTCTAGTTAGGCTCTGATACCACTGTAGGGTTCCCAGGCATACTAATGAGGTCTCACAAGGCATCAACCATTCCAATTTCAAAAATTACAAGTGCCGAGAAACCCTAATACGGATCTTTGACTAGAGTTTAGGCGAAACAAGCAACTAGTTAACAACTTAACTAATAGTGAACGGAAAATACAACCTTTGTAGATCCGGTCCTCCACCTCCATAGCTCCGTGATGATGTCTCCTCGCTGCGATCATCGGATCCCGGGCTCTAGCGTCGGCTTCATCGGAGAAATGGGCGGGCTAGGTCGTCGACTTCGATGCCGAAGATGATCTACGTCGAGGCAACACAAGATCAAGCTCCAACTTCACCAAGCCATGAAACTTGTGAAGAAAACATCCTATACTACTTGGCAAGTGGTAGAGGATGAAGAACTGGGAAATGGGTTCACTTTAGAATTGGATTTCTCACTCTTTTTCTCAAGTTGTCATTGATGGAGGCAAGCTTTCTTCATTGTTGAAGATGAAGAAGAAGAAGAAAGAATATAATAAGTGTTATTCCAAATAGAAAATAACATGAATACTTATCATATCCCAACCATGATTAGGTGTAGAGAATGAACTATGGTTAGGATGAATGGTTAGGGTTAAGCATGAGACAAAAATGGTGGACTTGGTCAAAGCTTCATGAAGCTTCAACAACAATTAAGAAAGCCACCATTTTCTCTTTATCTTTTCCATAATAAATAAATAGTTAATAAAATCAAAATCCTAACCATTACACAACCATGGTTTAATCTTTACACAAACTCAAGTTAGCATGTATCATCAAACATGATACAAACAAGTGCACACAAAAATATATCGCATATACAATGTGCACATCAAGTGAGAAAATCCATCTTAAGTGAACAAATACTAGTTAATGCAAAGTAATATATCAAATATATAATTATGCATTAAATCATCAAATCAACACTTGATTTAACGATCCGGTCATATCGCATATGACCGACTAATATCCAATGTATCGATTTATCGAATCAATCCTTGATTCGATAACTAGGTTATATCGCATACAACCAATCGATACATTCATCGCGAGAATAAAATACGGTATCACATACACGCATTATTCTCGGTCCCGCACATATCTCATATGCGCTCCTATTTCGTTTTGCTTGAGCCAGGAAACCTCTGTGTAGGACTCTAAAGACTCGTCAATACGCCGGCAGCAGATGATGATCATATCAAACACCCACAAGCCGCAAGCGGTCTGCTAAACGTAACGGCCACCCGGGTATTGAGCGATCAGAAGATCGACGAGCAAGCCCGCTTACACTCCTGTGAATCCAACCAGTAACACTTACCGTACAGTCCGGTCTCTTCGTCTGATATGTCGCATATCTCGCCTAGGGGTGGTAAACGTCAGACCCCAATAGCTCGATAAGTCGTGTCGATATGAGGACAATAACAGTTCGAGAAACTACAGGTAACACTTACCAGTAAATCTCAGCAACCCTGTCCAGGGATTTCCGGTTATAGCCAATCGAACACAGTGCAACATCAACTCCCTATACCGGGAGAGACGAATCCCCTCCTATCGCTCATTGCCTCCATGTGATTCGGGACTGTACCCAAAAACCACCGTTTTGCACGCCCTCTTGGACGTGGTAAGGTGGAAATCAAAGCACAGTAGGAATCACACAAGACTCTATGACGATCTCGGGTCAACAGACTACTCTGTACAAGTGTCACCAGAGAACTGCCATCTGACGTAAGGTATAATACCATCTGGGAGTTCTCGGCGAGTCCGTCCAGTGTACCCAGTCTCCACTGAGCACCCGTATATCATCTCTGATGTCAAACACCAATGGATATGGGATCATCCATCGCCCATCTGTCTGGGTCGAGAAGGTACACGCTAGTCTACTCTGGATATCGATGCCCCGTCTCGATACACCCACGACTAGGGACTTTGAAGGATGTACTTATGGACTACCATGTCCCCACTAGTTTGATCCGCATCATAGTCCAGGTAGTCAAGTACACATCCTAAGGGCTTTACCAACATGTAACAGAGAGACAATCAGTATACACGTTAAGGTAAAAAGCAATCAGATAGCATACTATCAAGTCGAGCAAGAAAGTCCTCCCTATATATGTCCAAGCATCCACTACAATATACATCCTATGTATAGTAATGGCCTCTAGGGCATACATATAACTAACACATCCATCGCCCATCTCATGGGTCGAGAAGCGTATACGCTAGTCTACTCTTGTATATCGATGCCCTTTCTCGATACACCCATGACTAGGGAGCTTGAAGGATGTACTTATGGACTACCATGTCCCCACTAGTATGATCCGCATCATAGTCCAGGTAGTCAAGTGCACATCGTAAGGGCTTTACCAACATGTAACTATAAGACAGTATAAAGGGACAAGTATACATGTTAAGATAAAGAGCAACCAGATAGCATACTATCATGTCGAGCAAGAAAGTCCTCTCTATATATGTCTAAGCATCCAATATAATATACATCAACTGTACAATACTGGCCTCTAGGGCATATATACAACTAACAATCTCCCACTTGCACTAGGGCCAGCTGCTGTAGTATCGCATACCTAGCATCCCGAAGAGTCTCTCAATCTGTATCTGGGAAATGGCCTTCGTGAGTGGATCCGCTGTGTTGTTCTTCATGTCAACCCTCCGGACCTCGATCTTCCGGCGATCAACTATCTCCCGGATCAGGTGATACCGCCTCAGAATATGCCTGGATCGCTGATGGGACCTGGGTTCCTTGGCCAAAGCCACCGCTCCATTGTTATCGCAATACAAAGGTATTGGATGCTCAATTGACGGAACCACTCCAAGTTCAGTAATGAACTTCTTGATCCAGACAGCCTCTTTGGCAGCATCGTTGGCAGCGATGTATTCAGCCTCCATTGTCGAGTCTGCTACGGTTTCCTGCTTGGAAATCTTCCAGCTAACCGCCCCTCCGTAAAGGGTAAAGACAAATCCCGACTGCGACTTAGAGTCGTCCTTATCACTCTGCAAGCTCGAATCGGTAAAGGACTCCACTTGGAGTTCTCCATTACCATACACCAAGAGTATCTCTTTAGTCCTTCGTAAGTACTTGAGAATGCTCTTCACAGCTGTCCAATGAATCTCTCCAGGATCAGCTTGATACCTACTCACTACACTTAGTGAGTATGCTACATCGGGTCTGGTACACAGCATCGTGTACATGATAGAGCCTACAGCCGAAGCATAGGGTATCCCTTGCATGCGAGCTCTCTCCAAATCAGTCTTGGGAGACATCTCTTTGGAGAGAGTTAGCCCTGAGATCGTGGGTAAAAACCCACGTTTGGACTCTTCCATAATAAACCTCTTTAGTATGGTGTCAATGTACCTGGATTGGGACAATCCCAATATCCTTTTAGATCTATCTCTATAGATCCTAATTCCCAATATGCAGGAGGCATCCCCTAGATCTTTCATTGAGAATCTTTGTGATAAGAAGAGCTTGACCAATTGCAGCATAGGAATGTCATTTCCTATCAAGAGTATGTCGTCCACGTACAATACGAGGAAGACAACCTTACTGTACCACCTTCTTGTTGATAAAAGGTTCATCTACGTTATTGACGAAATCAAACTCTTTGATAATGACGTCAAAGCAGATGTTCCAACTCTGCGATGCTTGCTTTAATCCATAAATAGATTTAAGCAGCTTGCACACCTTCCCGCTGCTCCCACTATCTATGAAGCCCTCTGGCTGAGTCATGTACGCGCACTTTTCTAAATCACCGTTTAGAAAGGCGGTCTTAACATACATTTGCCAGATTTCGTAGTCATGATATGCAGTGATGGCAAGCATGATCCGGATGGATTTAAGCATAGCCACTGGAGAAAAGGTTTCATCATAGTCCACACCTGGTCTTTGACGAAAACCATTTGCAACAAGTCTAGCTTTGAAAGTCTCCACTTTCCCATCTACACTAAGTTTTTTCTTGAAGATCCACTTGCTCCCAATGGGTTTTACCCCTTCAAGAGCATCTTCCAAAGTCCATACTTTGTTGGTGTACAGGGATTCCATCTCAGACCGTATTGCATCCAGCCATTTCACTGAGTCCCCACTCGTGATGGCCTGCTCGAAGCTAGTTGGGTCATCATCCTCCATGATGCAATCCTCACTTCCACCATCCATGAGAAAACCGTAGTATCTCTCTGGTGGGTGAGAAACCCTACTAGATCGGCGGAGTGGCCGGGGTTCATTGGAAACTACCGAATCCTCCTGTTCTACTAAATCATCAGTTTGAGTTTGTGTAGCCAGAATTTCTTCCAGTTCTACCTTGTCGCCACTAATATCTTTTGCAAGAAATTCCTTTTCTAAAAAGGTGGCAAGTCGAGAAACAAACACCTTTTGTTCCTCGCTATGGTAGAAAAGATATCCATGTGAATGTTTGGGATATCCCACAAACTTGCATAAAACTGACCGTGCCTCAAGTTTTCCGGATTATGCCTTTTGACATAGGCCGGACAACCCCATATCTTAACTCGTTTAAGACATGGTCTTTTCCCACTCCATATCTCATATGGTGTAGTAGGTACAGATTTAAATGGAACTTGATTCAATAGGTATGTTGTTGTCTCCAGCGCATACCCTCAGAAAGAAATAGGTAACTCGGCTGTGCTCATCATAGAGCGCACCATATCTAATAGGGTGCGGTTCCTCCGTTCCGATACACCGTTGTGCTGTGGTGTATATGGAGGAGTTAGCTGAGAGAGAATCCCATTCTCTTTTAGGAAGTCCAGGAATTCATTGCTCAAGTATTCTCCTCCTCGATCAGATTGAGGATTTTAATACTTTTTCCGGTTTGGTTCTCGACTTCTTGTTTATATTCTCTAAATTTCTCAAAAGCTTCTGATTTGTGTTTCATCAGGAACACATATCCGAATCTAGAGAGATCGTCAGTGAATGTAATGAAGTACACAGAACCATTCCTGGCATGTGTAGACATGGGGCCGCATACATCACTATGTACCAGTCCCAAGAGTTCCATAACTCTCTCTCCGTGTCCCGTAAACGGAGTTTTGGTCATCTTGCCTTTGAGACATGACTGGCAAGTGTCATAAGATGAAAATTCAAACGGATTCAAATATCCATCCTTATGCAACTTAGCTAGTTGTCACGCCCCGCTTCCCAATGTACGGCGAAGTGGTCGTGACGAGGCCCGCTACGTATGTACTCAGAAGTACATACGCTAAGCGTAACTAAGCAATATAAAATAATCACAAGAGACAAATGAGATTGAGATAACAACAACTTTTATTAATAACATTCTTTGTACAATGCATGAAATGAAAATACAACTGGAATGAAAAAGCAATGCCTAAACAGTGGCATAATAATAAAAGGAAATACTGGAAAGAACAAGTACAAAGTCTAGAGCTCTGGGTCTTCCTGGAATTTCTCCAAATCTTCACTTGTAGGCTCGGTCTCAACTTGGTCCAACGCACCTGACGACATTCCAAGAAGAGAGAAATAGAATGTCGTCAGCGAACAGGTCGCTCGGTAAGTCCCAAAGAAGAATGAAGAATAAGAGTGACAGAGTATAGTATTTTCTAAAGTATTGTATTGTAGTAAATTATGGAATATTGTTTAACGATGTTGTTTGTAGCTTGGTACAGAAAGATGCCAGTGTATACGAGGGGAGTCTCTATATGCCAGAGACTAAGGGCACGTATAGTACAAGGAACCGTTTATGCCACGGTACAACAGCAACTGAATATAGGTTAGGTGTCTTAATCTGACCACCTCATTCCACTTTTAACATCTTCCGTACCAATCTACCCCTTTAAACCCCGCGATGTCATATTTGTATTGTTATCTTGTAAACTTGTAATGATTGCTTGATTGACTTGATTGACTGATTGACTTACCGAAACCATGATATCAGGAAACGGTTATAACCGTAGAGTCATGTAAATGGAATACTGGGAATCATGTAAAAGGAATATCCATGGTTCGGTTCGGTTAAGTTATATAGATTGTTAACTGGAATCTGGAATTCATGTATTCATCTTGAGTTGGAATATAAAAGAATATAGATTGACTTGGATCACATTCAAGTCAGAAATAGTCATACTCTAACCCGAGTCAGACTACAAGAAGGTAATTTGATGTTCAATAATTGTTAGGGGCCTTATTGTAATTTATAAAACTTGAGGGGGTTTATTGTAAAAATACTATTGTATATTTTTCAAAATACAACTCAAGTATTTAATTATCGTCTTTATGTATATACAACAATTTAATGATTAAGATAAATATGTATACATGTTCGAATAACATGAAATGAGTCAAGTATATTATTCGAGTAACTACCATAAACAATGCTGTAAAGAAATATTATGTACGACTAATTAATCAAGTTGAACGAATGCGAAATATAAACAGAAATATGGCTCTAAATGTTTTGCATGCGTGAGTTCCAGTTTTACCTAAATATGACTACCGGTTTGAGAGATATATATGTTTTCGTATCGTCGCGCAAAACAGATCAGAATCTATTCGGCACCGTCACATATTTTTAAAACGCAGTTTGAGTTAATTTGTATCAGGTTTCAGGTTACAAAAATTATTAGAAAATTGTAGGTATTTTGATGCAATTATCGAAAACACCAAGATTCACATGATTTGGATTACTGAAGCTCTAGTTATGATCATTTTAATACCAGCGTTTAAAACAGAAATTCAGATTTCTGGACAGCAACTATATATTGTATTGCAAAACCTATAACAGCTTGTTTCATGCATTCCTAAGTAATATAATATACAGAAAATTATAGTTCTATCAATGGTGCATCTACACATCTAAATTTTGTCATAAACGGACATCGGGTGTTCGAGTTATGTCCAATTTAAAAACAGTGTGCGAATCGGAACAGATTCTGTCCAGATCCGTCACTTAATATTGTAATGCAGTTTTCTTTATCCTAGATAGGTTTTCAGTAAAACTATAAAACTAAGAAAATCTAGATCATTCCATTTAGATATCAAAAACACCTGAGTTTGCTCAATTTGGATACCGGTATACCAAGTTATATGTCCTAGAAATTGACCGATAACTGCAGTTTTCTGTTTTACGATCAGTGAATAAATACGATGTAATTCACAAACCGTTATGCGGATCAATCTAAAATTTTTACAGCATGTATAAAATAATATAATCTATCATATGTAAATTCCATGAAATTTTCAGAAGTAAAAATCAATGTCTAAAAATTATTTTAAACCTAAAGGTATTGATGTGTATACTAAAATCGGCAAAAAGATTAACTAGTATTTTTATGCAAGCTTTATCCTTTCTTTTAATAACCAAACCGATTCCATGAGATATCGTAGATATATTATGGATTGAAATCTATGTTCTCACAACTTGTAATAAACATTCATAATCATGAAGAAAGAATTAAAAATACTTTAATTTGAACAAGAGATAATAAGATATTATTAAACCATATAGAATCATATATATCTAAACTTATGTTTATGTATATGTATATGTTTATGTGTGTCTTCTCTTATGGATTATGATATGAAAAGAATAAGGGGTTCACGATGCATGACAAGAGGAAAAAAAAGAAATGGGGGGAAAGGAGAGAGAAGGGACTTACATGCACAAGCCGGTATTGTCACCGGGCTTGTCTATCCGCCGATAGCCTCGCGTTACTAGCGAGACCTTCTTGAAGACTTCTTCATGTTCTTCTTCTTGTCATCTTGGTGAAGAGGAAGAAGTGAGAGATAGAAAAATATGAGGAAGGAAAAGATGGAGGAGGACAAATAAAGATGTTGTAATGGTGAATAATAATATATGCATTTAACATGAGAATTAAAAGAGAAATGAAAAGTCACCATTCATTTTGGAAATGAAAGGTCTCATTTGTAGGTTATGGGAAGAATAAAAAATGATAAAAAATAATTGCAAGAATGGGGATTTGAACATGTGACTTATGGAATAACAATGCAAGGACTTAACCAATGAGCTATAAGTTTGTTCATGCACATATTTAATTAGAATTAAATATATGATGTTGTTTAAAAAGAAAATGGGCTTTTTAGATGGGTTGTAGAGAATAAGAATAATGGATTTGGGTTAAATATTTATGAAAGAAAAAAATAAGAATGAGAAGTTAAAAACTTAAATATAAGAAAAAGAAATTGTACCTAGAAAAAAAATACATAATAGATTGAGGAATAAAATAATAATAAATTTAATAGAAAGAGGAAAATACCAAGTACAAATAAATACGGTATATTTTTGAAGAGGGATAATACAAATGTATAAAGATTTTGGGGTCATTACACTAGTCGTGTCGCATTGATGTGACCCAGTCTACAATGCCATAAGAAGGATTCGTTCATTTCTGAACTCCTCCTCTTGTGTGTGTTTGTTATGCTCAGAACTGTTGATTGATTTAGAACATAAATGCCATTGCAAATCGTGCCTGATCCAACCAACTTTTGGTTTAGAAAAATGTTCATAACATTATCCTGTAATACAAAATTATATCCCTCTTTACTCAACAAGAAAACCGATATAATGTTGCATATTAGGTTCGGCATGTAATTGCATTCATTCAGAATCAATGTATTACCAGTTGGCAATACAGGGTGATATTCCTCGACGGTTTTAGCTGCAACAATTGCACCATTTCCAACCCTTATGTCTTTATCAACTTCTCCAAGTTATCTACCTTTCCTAAGCCCATGTAACTGATTACATATATGGGATCCTGACCCGGTATCTAATATCCAGGACATAGAGGAATTGGAGAAACAGTTTTCTGTAACGAACACACCCAAAGAAAATGCATCGACATGTAATTTCTTCATTCGGGTGGCATGGGAATCCTGGTATTCCCCTATATCCTGTTCAGTCTTATAACTCTTATAAAAAAGAACGGAACCAACGTTCCCCAGCACAGTATAACATGCGGGTTCGGTCAATATATCCATATTATTATCTTTATTAAGGTATGATATGGTCGCTACCTGGAGAGAGAGAGAAGAAAACACTTTAGCATATGCTCTTGCAAGATCAGATTGGTTATTATTTTATCTAATCAGGATGGCTCCCACTGTTTTTATCAAATCTTCCTTCAAACCCTAAAAGGAAAGACTAGCCGGGATTAATTACACCCTACAACTTCGCCAATCTTTCAGCCAGGCCAGTGTCGGTACTTTGAGGGAGGTTCCCCGTGCTTTCGCACGGATTTAATTAAAGTAAACCTCGTTTTCCCAGAGGCGTAACCCCGTTGACACCTTTCTAGACACTTACTTGATCGGCTAATTATCCTGTGTAAAACTCTCCCGGGAGTAACAATTACTCGCAGTGGGTATCGGGATCCAACTATCTCATAGAAGGTATGCAATCTCATTGCAAATTTCAACACTTGAAATTCCCGATAATATTTTGCCCCTAACCCCTATGACCTTGACAAAGGCCAACAAATCATAGGATGCTAGTCAAGTTCAACCCGTCATTTCTTGATTGAATCAAACCTACCCGCATGACCCTTGACAAAGGCCAATAAGGTCGTACGACTACCCTAAAACAATCTGCATCATATGCATAAGCAGATAAGCACCATTCTGCTACCGCATACTACGCCTTGACAAAGGCCAACAAACACAGCACGAATACTAAACAGTTCTTATCTGAAATGACGGAGGGCTACGACAGGTTTTTCTGAAAACCCATTGCGTAATGAACTTGATATCGTTGTAGAATCATGTGAATTTTGAAATGGAGTGATTTTGAGGCTTTCATTAGTTTTGCTAAAGAGGTCACTCCCGGTGAAGGGATCTCGGCTCTTTCCTTATGGAATAAGGTGCAGGATATATCATATACATCACTATGCAAAGCAAAACTCCAAAAGCATTCAAAAGCAAACCGAGTGTTGTAGCATCTTCCAGTTTTTCTAAAGTGGTTACTCCCGGTGAAGGGATCTCGGCTCTTTTCTCATCGAATAAGGTGCGGGATATATCATATATATCGCTATGCAAAGCAAAAACTGTAGTTACCCTTTTTGAAAAATTTGATTCTACAACATCTTTTAGGTTTCTTTTCTTTCATTAATCACATTAAAGAAGTCCCATCATTTAAGTCACCTAAACATAACAGATAAATACGACGTACACTTATGCCATCCGCATTCGCCTCTATGTCCCCACGTGCACCATTAGGTTAGGTAACTAATGGCAGAGCGGGGCAGGGCTAGCGCGGGTGTAAACCATAAGTAACGCCTATATAATATATCATATATACTATATACAGTATTTATCACAGCACATCAAATGATCACATCACAGATATTGCAGCAGAAGAAACATATGAAACATTGGATATACTAGGCCGTCCGTGTTTTATTTTGAGCCTCTATAAAACACGGATTCCACGGTCGCGATGAATAGCCAAACCCACACCCCTAGACCCCTACGAGAGCGGCAAGCAACCCGTCCAATTCTAGGGTTAGGAGACCCGGACTCGACTCCTCGAGTTGGTCTCCCACTGGACCCTAGAACCCGGTTACTTATGCTCCCCTCCTTGGGTCTATCCTAGTGCGGAAAAGTAAATAATATACAAATGGTGACATCAACCTCAACCCGGAAGTGACCCAATAAAAGAATATTACATACATTTAAATTTACGTGAATGAAAATAAAATCTCTCATCTCACATAAAAAAAACCCGGCTATTCAAAACGCGACGATCCAATATAACATATCCAGCAACACATAACATCACATGTCATCAACGTAAGTAAATATGCGCATCCCAATTGTCGTTGACATATAACAAAGAAACCGGCGATATCACATATTGCACTTACGGTCACAGAAAAGAAAGTGTAAAACTACAACATTTGGAATCCATAGTCTCTTTAGACATCGTAAAACCGAAATATCACATACTTCGCATTTCATGCCTAACTGTATGAATTCCACATATTGTATCACATTCCAGATAAATAGACTGTATTAAACTTTCCGATCGAATAATCAAATACCCGAGATTTTCAAAATAGCTCAACACTTGAGCGGAGTTCAAAAATTCCAGAATACGTCACAGTAGCAACGGTCCAGCCATAGAAGGGTCAAGCCAATGCCTCACATGTGGCACGCCGTACTGCCTCAAACCCTAAGGTTCAAAAGGCAGTTCAAGATGGTCACATAATCGAGTTAAGGTTTGTTGTCTTCTAGAGGGTCCATCACGTCACATGCACGTATTTCCGAAAGATTTAAACCCGAGAAAAATTCAACACTTGAATGTTTTTCGTGCCGGGAAAAATTGAGTTAATGATATCCGTTCGAACATTTTAATACTTTCTAAATTACCCGGAATACAATAACGAATTTAAAATTCCAGATCGAATCGACGATTACAAAATAAACCCCAAAAAACTCAACACTTGAGTCAGTTTAAAAATACCCATAAAATAGCACTATCAGATAAAAGTATTACTGTGCAAACCACAAGTCAAACACTCACTGTACGGCCGCGGATCCGCGGCACAAGCAGTCTATTGCTGCGGTTCCGCGGCCGTCCGTACGACTTACGTCATCAAATTTGCACCGTAATTCTTAAAAAACCCTGCTGTATTTTTTAGGTATTTTTAATACTGAAAAATCACAGATTTTGAAAAAAGTCTAGAGAGGGGGTCGTTTTGTCGTTTTCGGGTTCGATCGGGGTTTTAACTTCGTTAACACATCGACTAATACTCTAGCTAGGCTCTGATACCATTGTAGGGTTACTAGGCACACTAACAAGGCTCTACAAAGCATCGACCATGCCAAAATTAAATTTTTACGTGCCGAACAACCCTAAGCAAGATCGTATACTAGAGTTTAGGCGAAACTAATAGTGAGCAAACAACTTTACTTCTAAGGGAACATGGTAGAGTTTAAGCGAAATACAACTTTTGTAGATCGGCCCTTCACTTCATATGCTCCTTGTTGAAGTCCCTTCGCTGCGATCATGGTTCTCCCGGGCTCTTGCATGGCTTCACGAGGCGATAGATGCAACCTTGCTTGAAGTCTCCGAGGCCGAAGATGATCTACGTCGAGGGAATTCTGACTCAAGCTCCTACTTCACTAACTAGAGAATTAGTGAAGTAAACACCCTAAACTAAAGTGCTAGTCTAGTAGAGGATGGAGAAATAGGAAGTGGGTTCTCTTTGGAATTTTATTTCTCACAATCTTTTGCTCTCTTTTCAAAACCCTAGTTTGCTTTTTCTTTTGTTCAAAAATGAAGAAGAAGATGAACTAAAGAAAAAGAAGAGGATAATGATCAAGTGAGAAGTCTAACCATGGTGAGTGAGTATCATATACTAACTCTTATAGAGCCATAACCATAGCTAACACTTATGGTTGGGTTAAGAAATATCTATGGTAAAAACAAACTCAAGTGGACTTAGTCAATGCATCCACAAGCTTCCACAAGCTTCATGCATTGATCTAATCCTCCACTTAATTTTGTAATTACTTAAAATATAAAAACCCAACATAATATATAGCATAGTGTAAGTCTCATACACCCAAGTCATGTGTATCATCAACCATGATACATTAAGAAAACACAATTTTAATATATATCATATATACATTAAAATTGTGCTCATGTGAGAAAAACCCTAAAGTGAACAAGTGTTAGTAAATGTAAACTAGTATATCTAATATACAATTATACACTTAATTATTAAATCAACACTTGACTTAATAATCCGGTCATATCTTATATAACCGACTAACATCCATTTTATTGACTTATCGAATCAACACTTGATTCGATAACCCGGCTATATCATATATAACCGACCGATACAAAAAGTCGCGAGAATAGAATACGATATCACATACACGCATTATTCTCGGTCCCGCACATATCACATACATGCTCCTATTTCGTTTTGCCTGAGCCGGTAAAACCTCTATGTAGGACTCTAAAGACTCGTCAATACGCCGGCAGTAGGTGATGATCACATCAAGCACCCACAAGCCGTCAGCGGTACTAGCTGGACGTAACGGCCACCCGGGTATTAAGCGATCAAAAGATCAGCAAGCAAGCCCGCTCCAACTCCTGTAAAAGCCTGCCGGTAACACTTCCCGTACAGTCCAGTCTCCTCGTCTGATATGTCGCATATCAAGTCTAGGGGTGGTAAACGTCAGACCCCAATAACCGATAAGTCGTGCCGATGTGAGGCTCATAACAGGTCGAGAAACTACTGGTAACACTTACCAGTAAATCTCTAAATCAGCCCTGGTCAGGGACTTCCCTGTTACGGCCAATCGAGCACAGCGCAACATCAACCCCCAATACCGGGAGAGACGAAATCCCTCCTATCGCTCATTGCCTCCATGTGACTCGGGACTGTACCCAAAAACCACCGTTTTGCACGCCCTCATGGATGTGGTAAGGTGGAAATCAAAGCACAATGGGAATCACACAAGGATATATGACGATCTCGGGTCTACAGACTAACCTGCATAAGTGTCACCAGAGAACTGCCATCTGACGTGAGGTATAATACCATCTGGGAGTTATCGGCGAGTCCGTCCAGTGTACCCAGTCTCTACTGAGCACCCGTATACCATCTCTGATGTCAAACACTAATGGATATGGGATCATCCATCGCCCATCTCATGGGTCGAGAAGCGTATACGCTAGTCTACTCTGGTATATCGATGCCCCGTCTCGATACACCCATGAGTAGGGACCTTGAAGGATGTACTTATGGACTACCATGTCCCCACTAGTATGATCCGCATCATAGTCCAGGTAGTCAAGTACACATCCTAAGGGCTTTACCAACATGTAACTATAAGATAGTATAAAGAGACAAGTATACATGTTAAGATAAAGAGCAACCAGATAGCATACTATCATGTCGAGCAAGAAAGTCCTCTCTATATATGTCCAAGCATCCAATATAATATACATCATCTGTATAATACTGGCCTCTAGGACATACATACAACTAACAAATACTTGGTTTGGTCGTGAATAGCAGTCGCAGTTTACTTTGCCCTCTTACTAATCCCTTTATTTGTCTTTACATAATACTTTCTGTACACCATCGTTAGGCTAATTGGTTTTCCTCATTCCCCGCCATTCGGCACCTGCCTAAGGTTTGGAAGAAGACTATCCAATTAGCGTAATAGGTGTACTATCCCCTAATCCAAGGGGCACTCACAACCTGAGAGAAGGTAAAAGAAAAAGACAACTGAATAGTCCTATTCGTTTTCCCCAGAATCGGAAACCATCCTCGAATCTGGAACAAGTTCTTTCGAGTTCATATATAACCATAGGATGGTTTTATCCAATGGAAGTGGGCGTTCGTAGTAATACGGGGTGTCCTGGAGAAAAGGGTAAAAGTAGGAGTGGCAATGAGGTATGCAACTCTGACAATCCAAAAGCCAGTGTTTAAGAAGGTTCGGTTAACTTGGTCACTGAGTCATAGTCAAGGGTCGGGTCATGGTCGCTGCCAAAGAGAGAGAGAAAAGAAACACTCAGCATGCACTCTAACCAAGATCAGAATGGTTACCAATTTATCTAATTAGGAAACCTCCCACTGTAACGTCAAATTCTCCTCCAAACCTGAAAGAAGAATTAGTCGGGAGCACCCAAGGAGTAAACTAACTCATCAGTGGGAATCGGGATCCAACTATCATCGCATGCTAACGTGATGGAATCCACTGACGTTATCATACTCCAAAAGTTATGCGCATACCTCGCAAGTTTCAGTTTCTTTAGAAACCCCCGATGTGATTTTTACCCCATGGTCTTATGACCTTGACTTTGGCCAACAAATCATAAGTCACATGTCAAGTTCTACCCGTCATTCTCCAGGTTGATTTGAACCCACCCGTACCTACCCTTGACTTTGGCCAACAAGGCAGTACGACTGTCCCAAACCAACGCATGTATCTATGCTGCATATGAATATCCAATAGCTACCAATCACTGTGCCTTGACTTTGGCTAACAAACACAGCTTGAATACTATTGACTATCCATATGAAATGACAGAGGGCGACGAATGGTTTTTGGCGAAAAACATTTAACATAATGAACTTGATATCGTTGAAGGAACCGGATGGCTTTATAAAAATATAGTGACGAAAACCTTTGCTAAAGAGGTGTTCATACCATAATATTGCATTATTATATTCTCCATTCTTATTCGTTTTATAAATAAACAGGTTCTTTTGACGCATGTCTGCTACATATTACAGGTTACAGGTTCTTGGATCTAAAACAGTGAAAACGATGAAAAGAAGATGCAAAAGTGGACTTTGGCCAACAAACAGAAGACTCTTGATCAAGCCTACATCAAAGAAAAAATTCATAAAGTACAAGGCAATGCAAGGTCCAGGATTACAAAGCGAACGGTTAAAAGTCCACCGTAATTATTCACTCGAGATCTGGAAGAAACATAGGAGCTACTTTAATAAAAAAAAAACCAAATAATAAGGAAGCCCAAACACAGAAGATCCCACAAAGGAAATTTCAAGGCTCAATACTTCCTTTTAAAGAGACAGAGACATAAAATTTTACCAAAGCTTGGAGTCTACTTTGATTAGGTCTTCCTAAGGATATTTTGGTAAATGTAGACGTGCGAATCAATTGTAACCTAGGGTTTCCTATCCTCTATAAATAGGAACTCTAAATCATTGTAAAGGCTATGCCTCCCGATGTCTCTTTTCAATAAATAAAATTCAGATTCTTTGGAAGATTAAGAGCATCATTTCTTGTAAGTTCTTTTCAATTTTCTGCCTTAGTTTATTAATTTCTTTCCCTAGATTAATTCATTCTTTGCCTAAGCTTTCTAATTTAATTCTTGCTTTAGATAAATCATTCATTTGCCCTAGTAATCTAGTGTAAAATCTTTTAAACTGCAGTAGGTAAGTAATCTTAGTATGGTGTTTTTAATAGATCCCCTAATGAGCGAGTAATTTCCTCGCTTGTTAGGGTTAGGAATAAGGGAGGGATTGAGAGATGAATATCTCTCATCTCTTTCAAGCCCAATAATTTATAATAACTAGAACTTTATGCACGCATGCATGATCCGCTCCCTACGGCACCCTACCCATGAGGTAACGGTGAAACCATAGTATAAAGGACCGGACATGCATGACTTCCATGAAGGTTAGAGCAATTAGTAGGAAAGGACGGACAAGGATCTAGAGGAAGAAACTTCGTTTCGTCCCAATCATCCTAATCCCTTTTACTAATAATTGTTATAACTTTTAAAAAGATTTAATTGAGGGCATTGAAAGAGGTGTGAATTTTAATCTTATCAAACTCACCTTAGACCTAATCCTAGCAAGTTTCTTGATCATCGTACAACTTAGTTTCTAGATTTAATTAAAAGACCAAACAACCATTGGAATCGGCTCGTAATAACACATAGGAATATTACACATCCCTGTGGACCGACCCGTATTCACCGGCTAGCTTCATGCGACACCGTTCTTTACTGCGGTAAATATATTTGATCGTTAAAAACCTACATCAATCAAATGGCGCCGTTGCCGGGGATGCCGTGTTATTTTCTTTTTGCAATTTCGGGTTAATCTAAAATTAAAAAATCATAAAATCTGAAAAATCACAAAAAAATATAAAAAATATCATCTGTTATTTTTGGAAGGGTATTCTTGTTTGAATTTTGCAGGGTTTGCACACAAATTCGGATCTGGAAATCTACAGAGATCAAAACAGCAAATATCAAATCCGAACAAACAGAAGATCACAACAACCGAGAAACAGAAGAAATTTGGAGGACCGAGTCTACAAGTCAACCGCGGATATCTGGTGACAAAAAAAAAACGGTGCCGAAGTGACCAACAGGCGGCGGATCCGCGGTCGTAGGGTGCTTTTTGCGGCGGTTCCTCGGTAAGGGTGAGGGATCGGTTCCCCAAAAAAGACTGAAGCGCGGTTAAAAAAAAAACTTTGTAAGTCCTCTGTTTCTTCTCTGTAAATCTTGATATATTTTCTGTAAATTTGCCTGCCGTATTTCTTTGCGCTTAAAAATCTTTTCCCTTCCAAATAACAAATCTTGTGCAGGATTCTTTTCGCCGCATAAAATAAAAATCTTTGATTGCAAGTGATTTTTCTGTTTTGCATATCTTTAAAACTGACTTTAAGGGGCTTTTGACCAATTCAGATTGGGTGGGGATTTCATCACCCTTCCCAGGACCCTAAAAATCACATAAGGCATTTGCATTGACCATATCTTAATTAAAATAAATACTAGACTCAGCCCTAAGGACTTCGAGCTCAATAGGACAGAGGGCTAGTTATAGGCATCGACCATTTATCCTAACCTGACTTTGCGGTGTCTAGACAAGTGTGTCAAAGGCTAGTGGTTATTAATTAGGCCCACTACTGTGGTTTCTTCCCACTTACCTGGCACTTACCTGGCCGCAATTGGCGGTGAAGAGGCGGTTTGAGGTCCTATTTCTAGCCCTTTGGAACAGTTAGGAGCTGTCTAGCTGACCTTGGTGACCCTAGATCTAGGCCTGATTGTGCATTTATAGTTGATTGCATTTGTGTCTAAGCCCTTTATCGAAAATTTTTGCAAAACAAATAAAAAAATAAAAGGAAGATTTTTATAAAAAGACTTGCAAGTTTTGTCGCGAAGAAATCCTTGCACCCCACTTACACCCACTTACACCCACCTTCTTTCTCTTCTCATCATGGGTACCCCACATCATAAATCTCTTGACGAACTTTGGTATCCCGAAACTAATTTTGCGTCGTACGTCAATTTGTTCGGTCAATTTAAAGACGATCCTTCCTTACCTAAAATATCTTTGAAAGATCAAATAGAGGCATCTAGGAGAAACAGTTCGACTTTTCAACCCACTTTGTGTCAACCAAGTCAACCTTTACCACCTCCATGTGTTGATACCACTTTTTCAAGTCCTTCTGTCACTCCTAAGCCGATATCCATTGCTGAGCATATTGCTCAATCTCGCAGCCGATCTTTCACCCCTCTCCACTCATCTAGTTCTAAGGATCCGCACGATTATTCACCTTTTTATCCACATATTGACCCTACCCCTGTCCAACCACCCACTTCCTACCAGTCCTACCCAACTTTCCCACCGTCACTAGACACTGCTTCTACACAGCCTTTTGGGAGTTTCACATATCTAAATAATTTCGAATCTTTTACCGAAATACCCTTACCACCCAAGTCTAGTTTGGAAGAGTCGTTGGAGGCTTATATCTTAGCAACAAAAAAAATGACTAGGAATGTGGAAGCGTCCGTGGCCGCCCTTATGCAACCTAATGAACTGGTAGCTAGTTTCCTACTAGCTCCAAATTTTTCGATGTACAAGGAGGCAGTTGGATAGAGTGTGAATGTGAGAGGATTTCCGAATCAAACCTACCCATACCCAATTGAATCCAACAACTCCAATTTTCAAACATGTGTCCCAAATGATGAGTTGTGCGACTTTATAGTGTTTGATTTGCCAGATTATGAGGAACCCCTTTCGAGTGAAACCGCACCTAATCCGTTTGACCTTTGCACCTCCACTCTAGAACCTAAATTGATAAATATCCATGCTTTTGATGAGGTGTCTAAAGAAATTGATTTTCACTTGATTGAGGATATAGACGCTGGGAATATTTCGGATGATGAACCTGTCGATTTGCTTGAAATTTTATGTCTAATTCATCATCCCAAGTCATTAGATGTTTCTCCCGAACCTCATATGCGTCTTGATTTTGATGATATTGGCATGGATGAGTTGAATTTTGAGGATAATTATAAGGATAGTATTGAGGAGAGTTTTGAGGATCGTATTGAGGTTGAACCATTTTTCTTTGATGTGTCGGATTTTCCAATTCATCCTCTTGAACGTTTAACTAAATCACCCTCCCTCCTTTCCATCGTTCCGACCACGCTTGAAGACTGTGACCTTGAAAAATTTTCCTTCGAATCTGACACAGTTCTCACAGACGATAACACTTACGAGTGTTTCACTTTTTCGGACGATGTTGATGACTCACCGCCCGAGTTTGAGTTCTTTACATTTTCAGATGAGTTAGTTGAACCATCAGACTCGGTTGCTTACAGTCAGTTCGAACCATTAATGGAATCTTTCAAGTTCGAGACAGTTTACTATGGTGAGAATGATACTATCCCTAATTCACTCCCTTTCGTTCCGACTGTACAAGAGACAGTTACGTTTTCATCTCCTATACCAAGTTCAACGTACCCATGTTTTCTTGCGAATCTTGAGTGATTTGACCCCATTTCTCGACGAGTTGATAGGTTAGCGCAATCGTTTTTAACACATCGGTCATCACAAATTGCACTAATTTATTCACTCGATTTACACCCTCAAGATCGTACTCCGCTTCTTTCTCCTTTCCGCCATTCTTCTCCACTACCGAGACCGTATCCCGTTTCTACCTCCACACGGTCTCGTGTGCTTCTCATTTCTTTTCTTTCCACCCAATTCTTTCACCAACCCTACCATTACCACGATAAGATTTTTGAATGGTTGGTGCTCACCTTTGGCTTGTGTAAGGCCTTATTTAGTTTGGGGAGGACCTTGTTGTATATATGTATATATATTTTTTGTTTTCTTTTTCTATAAAAAAATAAAAAAAAATTCCAAACAATAAAAAATATATATATATAAAAAAAATATATAAATAAATAAACAGGGAAGTGCCGACATTTTGACCCTCTTGGTATAGCATGACAGTGAGGATACTGTCAAGTTTAAGTTTGGGGGTATGCTCGGTACATCTTCTTCCTTCGCATTCATTTGTACATATTTTTGCATTTGCATATTTATTTGAAAACCCATAAAAATTTGAAAAATTCAAAAATTATAAAAATTAATTTATTCAATTTTGGCCTTGTTTGACTTGAGTTTGACAAAAATGTTAACTAGTTAGGAACAACTAGATCTTAGACGTAGTAAATTAAAAACTATAAAGATAATCTTCCTTAAAGTTTAACGGTAGAAAGTATATGTCTTTGTAGTTTATTTAGAAATAGGCAAATTTTGAGTTCAGTTCTTGGGCTAAGTTGAAACAAAGGAAAAGTATTGATATTTTTATTAGAGTATGAGTTTGAAAAATAATTCCTAGCTTAAATCTAGATTCTGAAAATATATACCCTACAATTTGCACAATCACACACCTTGAAACTCGGAATAGTAGAAGAGACCTTGAAATACTCTTGTCCAAAGTTCTTAGTACGAAGAAAAGAAAATAAAAAATACAAGTGTGAATAAAGAAAGAGGAAAAATGAACACTGGTTTTTGTGATTACTTAAGGCTGCAAAAATAGAAAAATATTTAGTGAAGGTGCTTCATCACCTAGTGCCTTAGACCAACTGGTTTGGGAGTCACTGCTAAAGCCTTAGGTGTTGCAAGACTAGGAATTACGCTTTAATGTGCAAACACATCTTGTAATCGGTTATTGGTACCTCAAGAAGTATTAACGGTCGCATGAAGGATGTGTAAGCAAAATTCATTTAAATTCACCAACTAAAAAGTGCTTAGGATAACGGACAAGAGTATGATTACTTGATTTAAATTTCCAAGTGTAGGGGTGATATTTACACACATGTAAGGGTATGTGATTGGGATTTAGATGAGAGAAAGGAATGAAGAATAGAACTTGTATCTTTAGTAGAGTTGATAAAAATTCCTAAGTGGAGATGGAACCCTAGAAGGAAAACTTAAGAGATGCCGAAAGCTAAGTAAGTCTGCAGAACATATATAATCTTAAGTTAAATAATAAGGAAGTGTGAAGAATATGGGTGGATAATTTACGAGTCGACGATAATAGAATTCCTTGTTAGAAAACCTAATTGGAGAATAAAAGTCGATAAGCCAAATTGATAAGATTTTGTGGGTAATATCCGCTGAAAACCCTCAGGAGACAACACTCCTCCTACTAGGGACACCTAGAGGTTTAACGGCTTGTTGCACGAGCTCAGTGCAATCACGTTTCCCTGCGAAAGTGCGGTTAGGTTTTTGTCAAGAATAAAAAAATAAGTTTGCTCGAGGACGAGCAAAAGATAAGTTTGGGGGTATTTGTTCATACCATAATATTGCATTATTATATTCCCCATTCTTATTCGTTTTATAAATAAACAGGTTCTTTTGACGCATGTCTGCTACATATTACAAGTTACAGGTTCTTGGATCTAAAACAGTGAAAATGATGAAAAGAAGATGCAAAAGTGTACTTTGACCAACAAACAGAAGACTCTTGATCAAGCCTACATCAAAGATAAAATTCACAAAGTACAAGGCAATGCAAGGTCCAGGATTACAAAGCGAACGGTTAAAAGTCCATCGTAATTATTCACTGGAGATCTGGAAGAAACATAGAAGCTATTTTAATAAAAAAAAACCAAATAATAAGGAAGCCCAAAGACAGAAGATCCCACAAAGGAAATTTCAAGGCCCAATATTTCCTTTTAAAGAGACAGAGACATAAAATTTTACCAAAGCTTGGAGTCTACTTTGATTAGGTCTTCCTAAGGATATTTTGGTACATGTAGACGTGCGAATCAATTGTAACCTAAGGTTTCCTATCCTCTATAAATCATTGTAAAGGCTATGCCTCCTGATGCCTCTTTTCAATAAATAAAATTCAGATTCTTTGGAAGATTAAGAGCATCATTTCTTGTAAGTTCTTTTCAATTTTCTGCCTTTGTTTATTAATTTCTTGCCCTAGATTAATTCATTCTTTGCCCTAACTTTCTAATTTAATTCTTGCTTTAGATAAATCATTCCTTTTCCCTAGTAATCTAGTGTAAAATCTTTTAAACTGCAGTTGGTAAGTAATCTTAGAATGGTGTTTTTAATAGATCCCCTAATGAGCGAGTAATTTCCTTGCTTGTTAGGGTTAGGAATAAGAGAGGGATTGAGAGATGAATATCTCTCATCTCTTTCAAGCCCAATAATTTGTAATAACTAGAACTTCATGCACGCATGCATGATCCGCTCCCTACGGCATCCTACCCATGAGGTAACGGTGAATCCGTAGTCTAAAGGACCGAACATGCATGACTTCCATGAAGGTTAGAGCAATTAGTAGGAAAGGACGGACAAGGATCTAGAGGAAGAAACTTCGTTTCTTCCCAATCATCCTAATCCTCTTTACTAATAATTGTTATAACTTCTAAAAAGATTTAATTGAGGGCATTGAAAGAGGTATGAATTTTAATCTTATCAAACTCACCTTAAACCTAATCCTAGCAAGTTTCTTGATCATCGTACAACTTAGTTTTTAGATTCAATTAAAAGACCAAACAACCATTGGAATCAGCTCGTAAGAACACTTAGGAAAATTACACATCCCTGTGGACCGACCCATATTCACCGGCTAGCTTCATGCGACGCCGTTCTTGATTGCGGTAAATATTTTTGATCGTTAAAAACCTACATTAATCAAGAGGTCACTCCCGGTGAAGGGATCTCGGCTCTTTCCCCGTAGAATGGGATGCAGGATATTCCAACTGAATACTACGATGCAAAGCAAAAGTAATCGACTATAGTGAAGTTATTGCCCTGACGCAAACTTCTATCCAAGGGGTCACTCCCGGTAAAGGGATCTCGGCCCTTACCTCGTCGACTGAGGTGCTGGATATTCATAACCGAATACCACTATGAAAAACAAAAGAGAACGCCCATGCAATAACAGCTTTTTGAAAATTGTTCCAACAACATCAGAATAGGTTTGTTTAGCTTGCATTGATCCGAATCAATGCAGTCCCATCAATTGATCACACCAATAAAGAACGAAAATAATGATGTACGTATATGCCATCCGCATTCGCCACTGGGTCCCGTCATCACCCGTTAGGTTACTTAACTAACGACAGAGCGGGGACTGGACTAGCGCGGATGCAAAACATATACAACATATACTAGTATATATATCAATATATAATATTCGCTCAAGGCGTGATAAAATGCAACATCACAGAAATGTAATAAGCACCACAGAACAATACAGATATCTGGGATCCCCAGGTTTCATAGAGCCGCTACTGAAACCCGACGTTCCCCTGGTCGTGTGGATAGCCTGTGCAATGAAATCCTAGACCCCTACGGGCGCGGCAAGTTACCCGCCAAAACCTGAAGCGAGGCAGCCCCCTTCAGCAACGTGAATGGACCACCCAGCACTTCATGGAATCCGGTAACTTGGGCACCCCTTCTTGGGTCAACCTGTACCCCCTACGAGTGCGGCGAATAGCCCGCCAATTCTAGAGTGAAGCCTCCTCCATCTCAACGACATAAGATGCGGGCCCGTTGCCCTCTAGAACTCAGCTACCCGTGCACCCCACCACGGGGTAATCCTAGTACCGAAAGTAAAATATACATACAACGGGTACCTCGATCTCAACCCGGTCGTGCCCCATAAGAATAATATATAAACAGGCAGTGACGACAGTCCACATGTCGGACGCTCACCCCGCAATATCAAATGTACATATACAACCAAACTGTACTACCATTGCTTCCAGGTTATCCACCATGACAATCCGCAACATCACAGCACAACACAGAACATCAACGTTAATGTCACGTTCGCAAATCCGTCGAAAAGGGCTATAGCAGTTAGATAGGAATTACCGATGAAGTGACATTCACGGTCGCAGATATAATGTAAATACTATGAACTAACATGTTTAAAATTTTCGATCGACTAAATTTCCCGAAGTGGGTCCCAAGCACTACTGTAGCATTCAAAATAAATCTGGGCCCAAACAGAATATTCCAAAACCCCCATTTCCAAGACAGAGACAAAACTGCAAATTTTGGTGCACTGTTTCCTTAATATTGCGGCGGAACCGCGGCCGGAACAGGGGTACGGCCGTGGTTCCGCGGTGCTACAGGAACATCAGTGAGCCAAAATTTTACAGAATTCTTACAAAACCCTGCACGATTTTTTGACAAGCCCAGAAAAATTTTTAGGGCACGGGAAAAATTCGGCAGAAACATGACATGGAAACTCGGTATTTAGAAAATTCGTTCGATCGAACTTGTAAACACGTTAGAGCAAGCTAGACTAGGTTAATGGCATGGCTCTGATACCGGTGTAAGTGCACGGCAGCGCCCCAGCCGTCTGAACGAGGCCAAAATGCGGAATATAAAAACTTTTCTTTAAACAGAAACCGGCGCTACCGCGGACTTTAAACCCGGATCGGGCCATTAATCTAATGCTAGCTAACTAGAGAAGGGGTAGAGAGATATACCGAGCGATCCGTGTCCTTCGGTCTTCTCGTCGTCATCCCGATCTCCCCGCGGAATCTCCGGTGTTCATTTCCTCGTCGGAAGGGCACCACATCGCCGGGTTCTTTTACGGGCTCCCACCTCTGGACCGAGGCAACTCGGGCACAAAGTTGGCGAGTCGACGTGTCCAAGAATATTGTAGGCTAAGTGTAGAATGGTTTGTCTCTTGGGGTTATAAGAAGTTGCCATTTTGTGAGGGTGGAGGAATAGGCCTTTTTGGAGATGGATTAGATAACTTTTTCAAGCAAAAAGGGAACAACATCCCTCACAAAATTGTGACAGCCCCCCTGCAAAATGAATTCCCTCACACCCAAAAAATGTGGCCGGCCCTCATCCAAGGAAGAGGGGGTGGAGGTTGAATAATGTAATAAAGAGAATGAGTGCTAATCATGAAGAATAATCATCACCACTATGTCAAATCCTTATCCCGTCATATAAAGCAAGTCATGATGAACCAAGAAGTCAAATGATGGTTGAACCATCATGAAGCAACAACTTACAAGAAACACCCACCACAATGCTAATTTGCACATTTGCAAATAAGCTCCTCCATACCAATTTTCAGCCAAAGAAAGAAAGAAAGAAAAATGGCCAAATCGGAAAGCAAACTGGCAACTTCAGAAAAACGATCCCGTAATAAATTACAGGAAAACCCCGCTACTGTATATACATACCCGCATTTGTATTCCGACCAAATACAAATGCAATGAGACAAAATCTACACTGTACAATACTAGGATCCGGCTTAAACCAAAGCCTGCTAGTATTATCCGTCCGATCATGATCCGTACAATACCGCACGTACATGACCGAACCCTGCCATATATCCATACGGCCTCTACAGTGTTTCGCCCGAAACATGAGAATCTGTTTGTGGGGGACTCTAAAGACTCGTCAACACTTTGGCTGTGGATCTAACCACTAGCACGTCAGAGGTATTAGCCATACGTAACGGACTACCAGGTATTGACCAAAAGGGACGTCGTTGAGCGAACTCATCCTGACACCCTACTGAGCTTGTCAGTGACAATATCCGTACAGTCTGGTCCGTTCGTCTATGAGCATCGCATGGCGGGCCTAGGGGTTGGTAAAAGTCAGACCCTCAAAAGCGGTACAAGTCGTGTCGGAGTGTAGCCCAGAACACCATGAGATATTACTGGAATACCTACCAGTAAATCTCCTCCCTTGGCCAAGGACTTCGTGTAATGGCTCTCCAAGACACAGCGCGACCTCACCCCCAATACCGGGAGAGACGAACCCCTGAAGATCCGCTCACTGCCTCCATGTGGCTCGGGACTGTACCCAACTAAAACCTATTTGCATGACTCCTTTGAGCCGTGGTTTGGTAGTAATCAAAGTACAGTGGGAACTCACAAAAGACAAATGACGATCTCAGGTCGATGAACTAACCTGTACACATGTCACCAGGGAACTGCTATCTGATGTCAGGTATATGACCAACTAGCATGATCCCGGCGAGTCTTGTCCGGTGTACTCATAACCAAATGAGCACCTGTATACATCTTAGGTGAACCAACTGACCCCAGTGGCTTGTGAGACTGGCCATCGCCCCTCGTCGGGGTCTCGACTGTATATACTTGTCTACTCTGGAGTATCGATGCCCTGTCTCGAAAACTCCCACGACTAGGGACCTTTTAAGGATGTGCTTATAGACCCCAGCTCCCACGTATATGATCGCCATCATACTGCTGGCCGTCAAGCAAGAATCCTAAGGGCTCTATCAATGTGCAATAGTGACTTGTAAGGTCACCTAAAGCAGTACACGATGATAAAGATAAACGAGATAGCATACTATCATCTTGAGTAAGACTGTTCTAACGGTATAGGTCCTCCCTCAATCATTGCAATCACGGGCGTGTGATCCAATAATTGACTCTAAGGGAACTATCCCCAACAGCACGCACTGGTCCACTTCCCCTTGAGGGACACCAGTGTTGCGCTCATTCCGGGGGACTCAGAGGTGGACCTTACTCCCACAGTTGGTGTGCCATTGGACACCCAGGCTCAGTCAAGGGGTAAAAGGGCGCCAGTAGCAGTACCACCGCCGGCGGCGTCGACAATGGCCGTGTCGTCCTCGGCAGCATCTGTTGGAGATAGTGCCCTCAGAGTCAATTATTGGATCACAGGCATATGATTGCAATGATTGAGAGAGGACCTATACCGTTAGAATATTCTTGCTCAAGATGATAGTATGCTATCTAGTTTATCTTTATCATCTTGTACTGCTTTAGGTGACATTATAAGTCACTATTGCGCGTTGATAGAGCCCTTAGGATTCTTTCTTGACGACCAGCAGTATGATGGAGATCATATACATGGGAGCTGGGGTCTATAAACACATCCTTAAAAGGTCCCTAGTCGTGGGATTTTTCGAGATAGGGCATCGATACTCTAGAGTAGACTAATGTATACAGTCGAGACCCCGACGAGGGGCGGTGGCCGGTCTCAAAAGCCACTGGTGTCAGTTGGATCACCTAAGATGTATACAGGTGCACATTGGGTTATGAGTACACCGGACAGGACTCGTCGGGAACATGCTAGTTGGTCTTATACCAGACGTCAGATAGCAGTTCCCTGGTGACATGTGTACAGGTTAGTTCATCAAGCTGAGATCGTCATTTGTCTCGTGTGAGTTCCCATTGTACTTTGATTACTAACTTACCACGGCTCAAAGGAGTCGTGCAAACAGGTTTTAGTTGGGTACAGTCCCGAGCCACATGGAGGCAGTGAGCGGATCTGCACGGGTTCGTCTCTCCCGGTATTGGGGGTGAGGTCGCGCTGTGTCTAGGAGAGCCATTACATGAATTCCTTGGCCAAGGCAGGAGATTTGTTGGAGATAGTGCCCTCAGAGTCAATTATTGGATCACAGGCACGTGATTGCAATGATTGAGGGAGGACCTATGCCGGTAGGACAGTCTTACTGAAGATGATAGTATGCTATCTGGTTTATCATTATCATTGTGTACTGCTTTAGGTGACCTTACAGGTCACTATTGCGCGTTGATAGATCCCTTAGGATTCTTGCTTGACGGCCAGCAGTATGATGGCGATCATATACATGAGAGCTGGGGTCTATAAGCACATCCTTAAAAGTTCCCTAGTCATGGGAGTTTTCGAGACAGGGCATCGATACTCAAGAGTAGACTAGTGTATACAGTCGAGACCCCGACGAGGGGCGGTGGACGGTCTCACAAGCCACTGGTTTCAGTTGGTTCACCTAAGATGTATACAGGTGCTCATTGGGTTATGAGTACACCGGACAGGACTCGCCGGGAACATGCTAGTTGGTCTTATACCTGACGTCAGATAGCAGTTCTCTGGTGACATGTGTACAGGTTAGTTCATCGACCTGAGATCGTTATTTGTCTCGTGTAAGCTCCCACTGTACTTTGATTACTACTCTACCACGGCTCAAAGGAGTCGTGCAAGCAGGTTTTAGTTGGGTACACTCCCAAGCCACATGGCGGCAGTGAGCGGATCTGCAGGGGTTTGTCTCTCCCGGTATTGGGGGTGAGGTCGCGCTGTGTCTAGGAGAGCCATTACACGAAGTCCTTGGCCAAGGCAGGAGATTTACTGGTGGGTATTCCAGTAATATCTCAGGGTGTTCTGGGCTACACTCCGACACGACTTGTACCGCTTTTGGGGGTCTGACTTTTACCCACCCCCTAGCCCGCCATGCGATGCTCATAGACTAACGGACCGGACTGTACGGATATTTTCACTGACAGGCTCAGTAGGGTGTCAGGATGAGTTCGCTCATCGACGTCCCTTTTGGTCAATACTTGGCAGCCCGTTATGTATGGCTAATACCTCTGATGTGTTAGTGGTTAAATCCACAGCCAAAGTATTGATGAGTCTTTAGAGTCCCCCACAGACAGTTTCTCAAGTTTCGGGCGAAACGCTGTAGAGGCAGTATGGATATATGGCAGGGTTCGATCATGTACGTGCGGAATTGCACGGATCATGATCGGACGGATAATACTAGCAGGCTTTGGTTTAAGCCGGATCCTAGTATTGTACAATGTAGATTTTGTCTCATTGCATTTGTATTCGGTCGGAATACAAGTGCGGGTATGTATATACAGTCGCGGGGTTTTCCTGTAATTTATTACCGGATCAGTTTTTTGAAGTTGCCAGTTTGCAATCCGTTTCGGCCATTTTTCTTTTGTTCCTTCTTTAGCTGAAAATTGGTGTGGATGGGGTTATTTGCAATTGTGCATTTTATTATGAAGAAGACTTTTTGTGATGATAGCTTCATGATGGTTCAACCATCTTTTGACTTCTCATGGTTCATCATTACTTGACTTTTGCTTGATGAGATGGTTGATGAGGATTGGACTTTGTTGTGATGATGATTCTTAATCATCACCTTTCTCTCTCTTTCTTGTATGATTCTTCCCCCCTTGTTTTTCTCCTCCTCTCTCTCATTCTTTATGAGGGGGCACGGCCATTCTAGAGGGGGCTGTCCAGAAATTTTGGAGAGGGATTTTGATCCTTTGGCTTTGCACAAAAATCCCTTTGATCATCTAAAAAAGCTTATCACTTCACCTCCACTCCAAATGGCAACTTCGTCAACCCCTTTAAGACATAGAGATCTACACTTAGCCTACAGTATTCTTGGACACGTCGACTCGCCAACTTCATGCCCGAGTTGCCTCGGTCCAGAGGTAGGAGCCTGTAAAAGAGCCTGGCGATGTGGTGCCCTTCCGACGAGGAGATGAAGACCGGAGATTCCGCGGGGAGATCGGGATGACGACGAGAAGACCGAAGGACACGGATCGCTCGGTATATCTCTCTACCCATTCTCTAGTTAGCTAGCATTAGATTAATGGCCCGATCCGGGTTTTAAAGTCCGTGGTAGCGCCGGTTTCTGTTTAAAGAAAAGTTTTATATTCCGCATTTTTGCCTCGTTCAGACGGCCTGGGCGCTGCCGTGCACATACACTGGTATCAGAGCCATGCCATTAACCTAGTCTAGCTTGCTCTAACGTGTTTACAAGTTCGATCGAATGGATTTTCTGAAAAACCCATTTTCAACTCCAGTTCTCTGTCGAAATTTTTTTGGCTCCAAAAATTATTTTAAGTGTTGCAGAAATTTGTGCAGGGAAATTTAAGAATTCTGTGAAAAAATGGTAGCGTGATACTGTAGCACGACGGCGGAACCGCGGCCACACCCCTCTTCTGGCCGCGGTTCCGCCGCAATACAGTGTCTTCACTGTACCATTTTTACACAGCTCTTTAAACTTGTAAATGGGGTTTTCTGTATATTCATTTTGGGCCCAGATTTATTTTGAGTGCTACAGTAGTGCTTGGGGCTCACTTCGGGAAATTTAGTCGATCGAAAATTTTAAACATGTTAGTTCACAGTATTTACATTATATTTGCGACCGTGAATGTCATTTGATCGGTAAATCCTGTCTAACTGCTATAACCCTTTTAAACGGATTTGCGAACGTAACATTCACGTTGATGTTCTGTGTTGTGCTGTGATGTTGCGGATTTGTCGTGGTGGATAGCCTGGATGCAATGTTAGTACAGTTTTGGTATTTTTATGTACATTTGATATTGTGGGGAGAGCGTCCGACATGTAGACTGCCGTCACTGCCTGTTTGTATATTATTCTTTTGGGGCACGACCGGGCTAAGGTCGATGTACCCATTGTATATTTTAATTTCTGTACTGGGATTATCCTAAGATGGGGTGCACGGGTAGCCGGGTTCTAGAGGGAAACGGGCCCGCATCTCATGGCGTTGAGACGGAGGGGGCTTTACTCTAGAATTGGCGGGCTATTCGCCGCACTCGTAGGGGGTACAGGCTGACCTAAGGAGGGGTGCTCAAGTTACCGGATTCCGTGATGTGCTGGGTGGTCCATTCACGTTGCTGAAGGGGGCTGCCTCGCTTCAGGTTTTGGCGGGAAACTTGCCGCGCCCGTAGGGGTCTAGGATTTCATCGTACAGGCTATCCACACGACCAGGGGAACGTCGGGTTTCAGTAGCGGCTCTATGAAACCCGGGGATCCCAGATATCTGTATTGTTCTGTGATGCTTATTACATTTCTGTGATGTTGCATTTTATCACACCTTAAGCGAATATTATATATTGATATATATACTAGTAGATGTTGTATATGTTTTGCATCCGCACTAGTCCAGTCCCCGCTATGTCGTTAGTTAAGTAACCTAACGGGTGATGACGGGACCCAGTGGCGAATGCGGATGGCATATACGTACATCATTATTTTCGTCCTTTATTGGTGTGATCGGTTGATGGGACTGCATTGATTCGGATCAATGCAAGCTAAACAAACCTATTTGATGTTGTTGGAACATTTTTCAAAAAGCTGTTATTGCAAGGGCGTTCTCTTTTGTTTTGCACAGTGGTATTCGGTTATGAATATCCAGCACCTCAGTCGACGAGGCAAGGGCCGAGATCCGTTCACCGGGAGTGACCCTTTGGACAGGAGTTTGCGTCAGGGCAATAACTTCACTATAGTCGATTACTTTTGCTTTGCATCGTGGTATTCAGTTGGAATATCCTGCACCTCATTCTACGGGGAAAGAGCCGAGATCCCTTCACCGGGAGTGACCTCTTTAGCAAAGGTTTTCGCCACTATATTTTTATAAAGCTATACAGTTCCTTCAACGATATCAAGTTCATTACGTTAAAGGTTTTTCGCCAGAAACCATTCATAGCCCTCCGTCATTTCAGACGGGTAGCACGTAGTATTCATGCTATGTTTGTTGACCTTCGTCAAGGCATAGTGTATGGTAGCTGCTTGTTACCTTTCTGCTGCATAGATAGATGCGTTGGTTTGGGACAGTCGTATAGCCTTGTTGACCTTCGTCAAGGGCTTGTACGGGTGGGTTCAAATTAACCTGGACAATGACGGGTAGAACTTGACATGTGACTTATGATTTGTTGACCTTCGTCAAGGTCATAAGAGCATGGAGCAAAAATCACATCGGGAGTTTCTAAAAAAACTGAAACTTGCCAGATATGCGCATACCTTCTGGAGTGTGATAACGTGAGCGGATTCCGTCACATTATCATGCGATGATAGTTGGATCCCGACACTGATGAGTAGTTTACTCCTCGGGTGATCCTGACTAATTCTTCTTTCATATTTGGAGGAGAATTTGACGTTACAGTGGGAGGTTTCCTGATTAGATAAAGTGAGAACCATTCTGATCTAGGTTAGAGTGCACGATGAGTGTTTCTTTTCTCTCTCTCTTTAGCAGCGTCCAACGCCCGACCCTTGACTATGACTCAGTGACCAAGATTAACCGAACCTTCTTAAACGCTGGCTTTTGGATTGTCAGAGTTGCATATCTCATTGCCGCTCCTACTTTTACCCTTTTTCTCCAGGACACCCTGTATTACTACGAACGTCCACTTCCATTGGACAAAACCATCATATGGTTATATACGAACTCGAAGGAATTTATTCGAGGATGGTTTCTGGTTCTGGAGAAAACGAATATGACTATTCAGTTGTCTTTTCCTTTTACCTTCTCTCAGGTTGCGAGCGCTTCTTGGATTAGGACAGTACACCTATTACGCTTATTGGATAGTCTTCTTCCAAACCATAGGCAGGTGATGTCCGGTAGGGAATGAAGAAAACCAATTAGCCTAAACGGTGTACAGAAGGTATTAAGTTAAGACAAGTAAAGGGATTAGAAGGAGGGCAAAGTAAACTGCGACTGCTATTCATGGCCAAACCAAGTATTTCTTCGCCAATCTTACATCACCTTTGCATTTCTCCAGAACACTCCATATCACTACGAAGATCCACTGTTATTTGGATACTCCATCGTATGGTTATATACGAACTCGAAAGGAACTTGTTCCAGTTCGGGGATGGATTCTGGTTCAGGAGAAATAGGAATAAGGTTTATTCGGTTGTCTTTTATCTTTACCTTCTCTCGCATTGTGAGTGCTCCTAGGATTAGGACAGTACACCCATTATGCTTATTGGATAGTCTTCTTCCAAACCATACGCTGGTGCCGAAAGGTAGGGAAGGAAGAAAACCATTTAGCCTAACGATGGTGTGCAGAAGGTAATGACTAAAGACATATAAAGGGATTTGGAGAGATGGCAAAGAAACATATGGTTAAATTCATGAATCTGGATAATGGAAGAGGTATTACTAGGAATACCTGGATACCCCTTCGAAACATTTACATGTTTCAGTTTTACTATGTATTGGTAAAAGAAAACTGATTTCCCAATTAGACACTTGCTCCAGGGTATATATTTACCAGGTTTGATTCTCATATCTGTATGGTTTTACAGATGATGAGTGGGAGCAAGTTATTGGGAATTAGCTGATCATCCTCATTATATCGGAATTCGTTGTAATTGGTGATATTTGAGGAAATCGCCTGAGTTGTTTGCCGGACGGCAAATATTTGGTTTTGAATATCCGCTGTTATGCACCAATTTCAAATTGATATATCTGTACGTCTATTTTCATAGAGTGAGATATACCTTTCTGACATCATGTCTATGACATTTACCTATATCAGTGGATGGTTAGGTAAGGAGCATTAAACAGCGGTGTAATTCTTCTTAACCATAAGTATAGTTTTCAAGTTACGACACACAGCGAATGAGTTATTGGAATCAGGGAACTTATACAGAGTATTGTATGTTGCCCAGTGTCCATTAGGACAGAGGAGTTGGTCTTCATACTATATTCGGTTTACTTATGACTTCTCTAGTTTTTAGACTAGTGTTTCGTAGAAACGCAAAGTCCGAATTTTGAGAAGTTATAGGTATATGAATAAAGTAGAGAACCGGTTGTTGCAAGTATCGGGATTCTTCAAGGTGATCGAAGATGTAGATACTTATGTATGGTATTCAGTAAATAGTAATGATTAAGAGAACTTGCTTCTCTTTCAGGTTACTCATAATTGAAAGTACTTCTAAGTTGAGTAATGCCGATCGGCCTCTCTCCATTTAGTTAACATGCACTGGAGACAGCTGCATGATTTGAATCTGGTTCAATTAAATCAGTGCATCTGTTTCTGTATTGGATATAGAACAGTTCATATCTTGACATTGTTATGGTACGGGGAGTTGTCCATCTTATGCTTAAAACCAGACACTGGACAACTCAAGGCACGTTTCTGTAATGGCTGTTTGTGGGTTGACCCGGGCTACGACGAGGGTTGACTTTCTGCCATCTGGAAGATCAATAGTGATATTGTTCTAGACTCGCCACAGTTTTAACAAAAATGGATTTTTTCAGAAAACAGAAGTGGAAGTATGGTAGAACTGGAAGTGATTCCAGAACCGCAAACGATTACTGAAAATTTGATAAGAACTTAAAGATTCAATCTGGTTTGACATTCCATTGGCCACTCCGCAAATATGGTGGGTAACCTTAGGCACTCGAGAGGTACTTCGGTATGCTCGAAGACGGTGACAGGGAGGTTCTTGTTTACCCAGACTTGACACTACTGTTGTTCCAGGCTATGAGACCCGGCAGAAGGATGAGTATTGCGTCGTTCTAAACAAGCTTTAGAAGTGTACGTGGATATGACTCTGCCAGAGGGTTGTCGTAGTCAGTGGGAGCAGCGGAAGCATTGGAGGACAAGTAGCTTATGTCTATAGACTAAAGCAGATATAGCGGAGATAGATCATCTATTTCTGATGTGGCAGTCATAGGTTTGACTTCATCAAAATAGGGGATGGATCTGTTAAGAAGGTAGTAGGGTGTGATGTCCTGATTTGTTGATGACATACACATCGTAGGAAGTGATATTCCTATACTACGATCGGATATACTTTGGTTGTCACACAGTGGTTTCTCCATATAGGAATTGGATATTATATCAGACATTCTGGTTACTGGATCTATGGTTTTAGATCTAGATTTAGGAAGTGTCCCAATCTGGGTACTTAGACAGCATTCTAAAGGTGTTTTAGAATGGACGACTCCTGACATGGTAGTGTACCTGCAGGTGATGGAGTCACCCTCTCTAAAGGTGTCTTACAGACTAAAGGGGAGAGGGATGCGCATGATTGGCAGATCACTTGCTTAGGCAATTGAGTCAATCATGAGATGTCAAGTACCACACCAGATGTTGTTTTTGCAGTAGATGTAATAAATTGATATTAATCCAATCCTGGAGGAACATTCGGAAGAAGTTTTAGAACATAAGTTGATGCTCTAGGGATTTGATAACGACAGCCTCAAGTTATTATTTCAGGCTTCCAAGGTGACCTGGATGACAGAGTGACTGTCAGAGTTATAGTTTTCTCTCTGACGAGAGGCGGTATTTTGGACAGGTGATCCAGGCGGATACTGAGGAAGGCATGGCGCAGGATAATGATTAAGTTCAGTTGACGATACAATCTAAGAAGTTTGGATTTGGAGTTCATTTATGAACTAGGTCCCATCAGATATCCAAAAATATTCTAAGACAGGTATTGCTCATTTCGAGAGATGGCTTTCTCCGCGAACTTGAGATTAAAAGAGACATAGAAAGAAACATTAGAGCGGATCCACTCACTGAGGCTATTCCTCGAACGCATTAGTTTCACAAGCGGGTTTTGTGAGACTGATTAGTAGAGGAGTTGGGTGTTTGGTATCACACGGGCTATAAGTATGCGACATCGCAATAATTAGCCTTGAGTGCAAGTGGGAGATTGTTGGAGATAGTGCCCTCAGAGTCTATTATTGGATCACAGGCACGTGATTGCAATGATTGAGGGAGGATCTATGCCGGTAGGACAGTCTTACTCAAGATGATAGTATGCTATCTGGTTTATCTTTATCATTGTGTACTGCTTTAGGTGACTTTATAGGTCACTATTGCGCGTTGATAGAGCCCTTAGGATTCTTGCTTGACGGCCAGCAGTATGATGGCGATCATATACGGGGGAGCTGGGGTGTATAAGCACATCCTTAAAAGGTCCCTAGTCGTGGGAGTTTTCGAGACAGGGCATCGATACTCCAGAGTAGACTATGTTGGATATAGTGCCCTCAGAGTCAATTATTAGATCACAGGCACGTGATTCCAATGATTAAGGGAGGACCTATGCCGGTAGGACAGTCTTACTCAAGATGATAGTATGCTATCTGGTTTATCTTTATCATCGTATACTGCTTTAGGTGACATTACTGATCACTATTGCACGTTGATAGAGCCCCTAGGATTCTTTCTTGACTACCAGCAGTATGAGGGCGATCATATACGTGGGAGATGGGGTCTATGAGCACATTATTAAAAGGTCCCTAGTCGTGGGAGTTTCGAGACAGGGCATCGATACTCCAGAGTAGACTAGTGCATACAGTCGAGACCCCGACGAGGGGCGGTGGCCGGTCTTACAAGCCACTGGTGTCAATTGGTTCGCCTAAGATGTATACAGGTGCTCATTGGGTTATGAGTACACCGGACAGGACTCGCCGGGAACATGCTAGTTGGTCTTATACCTGACGTCAGATAGTAGTTCCCTGGTGACATGTGTACAGGTTAGTTCATCGACCTGAGATCGTCATTTGTCTCGTGTGAGTTCCCACTGTACTTTGATTACTACCTTACCACGCTCAAAGGAGTCATACAAACAGGTTTTAGTTGGGTACAGTCCCGAGCCACATGGAGGCAGTGAGCGGATCTGCAGGGGTTCGTCTCTCCCGGTATTGGGGGTGAGGTCGCGCTGTGTCTAGGAGAGCCATTACACGAAGTCCTTGGCCAAGGCAGGAGATTTACTGTTAGGTATTCCAGTAGTATCTCAGGGTGTTCTGGGCTACACTCCGACACGACTTGTACCGCTTTTGGGGTCTGACTTTTACCTACCCCCTAGGCCTGCCATGCGATACTCATAGACGAACGGACCGGACTGTACGGATATTATCACTGACAGGCTCAGTAGGGTGTCGACATGAGATCGCTCATCGACGTCCCTTTTGGTCAATAGCTGGTAGCCCATCACGTATGGCTAATACCTCTGACGTGCTAGTGGTTAAATCCCCAGCCAATGTATTGACGAGTCCTTAGAGTCCCCCACAGACAGTTGCTCAAGTTTCGGGCGAAACGCTGTAGAGGCCATATGGAGATATAGCAGGGTTCGATCATATATGTGCGGTATTGCACGGATCATGATCGAACAGATAATACTAGCGGGCTTTGGTTTAAGCCGGCTCCTAGTATTGTACAGTGTAGATTTTGTCTCTTTGCATTTGTATTCGGTCAGAATACAAATGCGTGTATGTATATACGGTCGCGGGGTTTTCCTGTAATTTATTACGAGATCAGTTTTTTGATGTTGCCAGTTTGCAGTCCGTTTCAGCCAGTTTTCCTTTCTTCCTTTCGTTGGCTGATAATTGATGGAGGGGCTAATTTGCAAATGTGCAAATTAGCAATTATTGAGGGGTTTATTTATAAATGGAGGATTATGATGGTTCTAGCATCTTATGATTCTTTTCTTGTGCTCTTTTCTTTGCATTTATGGTGATGGGTTTTGATGGGATTTGATATGGCTTGGGAGTGACTCTTTTGCCTCAATATCATACCGTTTTCTTCTCTTGCTTTATTGATTCTTTTTTCCCTCCACCATGGGGTGGGCCGGCCACTACTAGAGCAAGAGAGGAAAATGTGTGGAGAACTAATCTCATTCATTTTTCATCAAAGTTCATAGCTCCATTTTCAAACAACTCTAAAAAGGTTCATTCTTTACCTCCATCTTCATGGCAACTTCAACCCCAATAGAGACAAAGCTTACTACACTTCATCTACAGTATTCTTGGAAACGTCGACTCGCCAACTTTGTGTCCGAGTTGCCTCGGTCCAGAGGTGGGATCCCGTAAAAGAACCCGGCGATGTGGTGCCCGTTCCGACGAGGAGATGAAGACCGGAGATTCCGCGGGGAGATCGGGATGACGACGAGAAGACCGAATGACACGGATCGCTCGGTATATCTCTCTACCCATTCTCTAGCTTTCTAGGAGTAGGTTAATGGCCCGATCCCTGTTTTATAGTGCGCGGTAGTGCCGGTTTACAAGTTTTGTAAAAGTTTCGTTTCCGCATTTTGGCCTCGGATTGACAGCCGGGGCACTGCCGTGCACTTACACTGGTATCAGAGCCACGCCATTAACCTAGTCTAGCTTGCTTTAGCTTGTTTAAAACTTCGATCGAACAAATATCCCAAAACCGCGATTTCAAGTGCATCAGTTTTCTGTCGAATTTTTTTTCGCTCGAAAAATTATTTGAGTGTTTCAGAAATTCGTGCAGGCAAATTTAAGCATTCTGTAAACATTTGATACGTTGTTGCTACAGTAGGACCGTGGAACCACGGCTAAACCCCTGTCATGGCCGCGGTTCCGCGTTAGGAATTGGTCAACTCCGTACGAAATTTTCACAGTAGCGTTATGACTTGATATTGGGGTTTTGGTATATTCTGTTTGGGCCCAGATTTTCTTTGGGTGCTACAGTTGTGCTTGGGGTCCACATCGGAAAATTTAGTCAATCGAAAATTTTAAATATGTTAGTTCACAGTATTTACATTATATCTGCGACCGTGAATGTCATTTGATCGGTAAATCCTATCTAATTGCTATAGCCCTTTTAGACGGATTTGCGAACGTGACAATCACGTTGATGTTCTGTGTTGTGCTATGATGTTGCGGATTGGTCGTGGGGATAGCCTGGATGCAATGGTAGTACAGTTTGGTTTTATTTGTACATTTGTTATTGCGGGGCGAGCGTCCGACATGTGGACTTCCGTTACTGCCTGTTTGTATATTATTCTTTTGGGGCATGACCGGGCTGAGGTCGATGTACCCGTTGTATGTATATTTTACTTTCTGTACTAGGATTACCCCGCGGAGGGGTGCACGGGTAGCCGGGTTCTAGAGGGAAACGGGCCCGCAACTCATGGCGTTGAGAAGGAGGGGGCTTTGCTCTAGAATTGGCGGGCTATTCGCCGCAGTCGTAGGGGGTATAGGTTGACCCAGGAGGGGTGCCCAAGTTACCGGATTCCGTGAAGTGCTTGGTGGTCCATTCACGTTGCTGAAGGGGGCTGCCTCGCATCAGGTTTTGGCGGGAAACTTGCCGCGCCCGTAGGGGTCTAGGATTTCCTTGCACAGGCTATCCACACAACCAGGGGAACGTCGGGCTTCAGTAGCGGCTCTATGAAACCCGGGGATCCCAGATATCTGTATTGTTCTGTGATGTTTATTACATTTCTGTGATGTTGCATTTTATCACGCCTTGAGCGAATATTATATATTGATATATATACTAGTAGATGTTGTATATATTTTGCATCCGCGCTAGTCCGGTCCCCGCTCTGTCATTAGTTAAGTAACCTAACGGGTGATGACGGGACCCAGTGGCGAATGCGGATGACATATACGTACATCATTATTTTCGTTCTTTTGTGGTGTGATCAATTGATGGGACTACGTTGATTCAGATCAATGCAAGCTAATCAAACATATTCTGATGTTGTTGGAACAATTTTCAAAAAAAAGGTGTTATTGACAGGACGTTCTCTTTTGTTTTGCACAGTGGTATTCGGTTATGAATATCCAGCACCTCAGTCGACGAGGCAAGGTCCGAGATCCCTTCACCGGGAGTGACCCCTTGGACAGAAGTTTGCATCTAGGAAATAACTTCACTATAGTCGATTACTTTTGCTTTGCATCGTGGTATTCAGTTGGAATAACCTGCACCTCATTCTACGGGGAAAGTGCCGAGATCCCTTCACCGGGAGTGACCACTTTAGCAAAAGTTTTCGTCGCTATATTTTTTTAAAAAGCTATCCGGTTCCTTCAACGATATCAAGTTCATGTAGAGTTCCTAGGCACGCTAATGAGGTCTCACAAGGCATCAACCATGCCAATTTCAAATTTTAGGGGTGCCGAGAAACCCTAATACGGATCATTAACTAGATGTCTAGGCGAAAAGAAGAACTAGTAAACTACTTTACTAAGAGTAAACGGAAATACAACCTTTGTAGATTCGATCCTCCATCTCCACGGCTCTGTGATGAAGTCCTCTCCGCTGTCCAAATGAAATCCCGGGCTCTAGCGTCGGCTTCATCGGAGAATGGACGGGCTAGGTCGTCGACGACGATGCCGAAGATGATCTACGTCGAGGCATCGCTAGATCATGCTCCAACTTCACCAAGTCAAGAAAACTTGTGAAGGAAACACCCTATACTACTTGGCAAGAGGTAGAGGATGAAGAAATAGGAGGTGGGTTCACTTTAGAATTGGATTTCTCACTCTTTTTCATCAATCACCATTGATGGAATCTAGTTTTTCTTCTTGAAGAAGAAGAAGAAGATGATAATCTTATGATAATTAATTAAAAGGAAAATAAAAAGAATACTTATCATAAAAATAACCATGGTCAAGTGTAGAGACTAAACTAAGGTTAAGTGAAGTGGTTAGGGTTAAGCATGAGACAAAATGGTCACAAAATCAAAGCTTCATGAAGCTTCAAAGAAAGAAACAAAACTTGCAACCATTTCATTTCTAATCTTTTCCAAAATAAATAAATAAATAAATTAGTAAGAAAAAGAAAACCCTAATCATTAACTTAACCAAAGTTTAATTCTTTACACTTAACCAAGTAAACATGTATCATCAAACATGATACAATCAAGTGCACAAAAATATATCACATATACAACTTGCACAAATCAAGTGAGAAAATCCATTTAAAGTGAACCGATACTAGTTAATGCAATGTAATATATCAAATATATAATTATACATTAAATCATTAAATCAACACTTGATTTAACGATCCGGTTATATCGCATATAACCGACTAATATCTGTAGTAACAATTTATCGAATCAACACTTGATCCGATAACCCGGCTATATCGCATATAACCGATCAATGTCACAAATCGCGAGAATTGAATACAGTATCACATACTGGTATCATTCTCGGTCCTGCACATATCTCATATGCGCTCCTATTTCGTTTCGCTTGAGCCAGGAAACCTCTGTGTAGGACTCTAAAGACTCGTCAATACACCGGCAGCAGATGATGATCATATCAAACACCCACAAGCCGCAAGCGGTCTGCTAAACGTAACGGCCGCCCGGGTATTGAGCGATCAGAAGATCGACGAGCAAGCCCGCTCAGACTGCTGTGAATCCAACCAGTAACACTTACCGTACAGTCCGGTCTGAACGTCTGATATGTCGCATATCTCGCCTAGGGGTGGTAAACGTCAGACCCCAATAGCTCGATAAGTCGTGTCGATATGAGGTCTATAACAATTCGAGAAACTACTGGTAACACTTACCAGTAAATCTCAGCAACCCTGGCCAGGGATTTCCGGTTATAGCCAATCAAACACAGCGCAACATCAACTCCCTATACCGGGAGAGACGAATCCCCTCCTATCGCTCATTGCCTCCATGTGATTCGGGACTGTACCCAAAAGCCACCGTTTTGCACGCCCTCTTGGACGTGGTAAGGTTGAAATCAAAGCACAGTGGGAACCACACAAGACTCTATGACGATCTCGGGTCAACAGACTACTCTGTACCAGTGTCACCAGAGAACTGCCATCTGACGTAAGGTATAATACCATCTGGGAGTTCTCGGCGAGTCCGTCCAGTGTACCCAGTCTCTACTGAGCACCCGTATATCATCTCTGATGTCAAACACCAATGGATATGGGATCATCCATCGCCCATCTGTATGGGTCGAGAAGGTATACGCTAGTCTACTCTGGTATATCGATGCCACATCTCGATACACCCACGACTAGGGACTTTGAAAGATGTACTTATGGACTACCATGTCCCCACTAGTATGATCCGCATCATAGTCCAGGTAGTCAAGTACACATCCTAAGGGCTTTACCAACATGTAACAGAGAGACAATCAGTATGCACGTTAAGGTAAAGATCAACCAGATAGCATACTATCATGTCGAGCAAGAAAGTCCTTCCTATATATGTCCCAGCATCCACTACAATATACATCCTATGTATAGTAATGGCCTCTAGGGCATACATATAACTAACAATCTCCCACTTGCACTAGGTCCTTCTGATAGCAGTGGTTGTAGTATCTCATACTCAACCATCCCATAAAAATCTCTCTCTGGGAACAGGCCTTTGTGAGTGGATCCACTGTGTTTGTCCTCTGAGACTACTCTCCAAACCTCGATCACCCTGGAGATCAACCATCTCCATGATCAGGTGACACTGCCTTAGAATATGTCTGGATCACTGATGGGACCGGCGTTCCTCGGCATAAGCCACAACTCCATTGTCTCACAATGGTAGGAACGTAGTTCATCTCATGAACCAATATGCACCCAAACAGCCTCTTTGGTAGCATCTTTAGTAGCGATGTATCCTGCCTTTATCGTCTAGTATGCCACGGTATCTAGCTTGGAACTCTTCCAACATACCGTCCCTTTACTGAGGGTAAAGACAATGCCTGCGACTGACATTCAGTCGTCTTTATCACCCTGGAACCCTTCCATTGATTCTCCCCAGGATCGATTGATACCATCTCACTACAACTAGTGAGAATCCTAACATCCAATTAGATCTATCTCATAGATCCAAAATCCAGGATTTAGTAGGTATCACTTTGATCCTATATGTGGAGAATCAGTGTGATAAGCGGAGATTGATCGAGCGTAGCATAGGAAACTCCTTCCCTATCAAGAGTATGTCATCCACGTACTCTACGAGGATCGTCACCATACTCCCTACTACCTTTTTGTTTATACAAGGTTTATCTACCATTTTGATGATGTCAAACTCTTTGACTACCACATCAAAACCGATATTCCAACTCCGCGATGCCTGCTTTATCCTATAAAACATCTTGCACACGTTTCCGCTGCTCCCACTGTTTATGAAGCCCTCTGGCTGTGTACTTATAGACGTTCTCTTCTAAAACATCATTTAGAAAAGCAGTCATGGCACCCAACCGCCAGATATCGTATTCATGGTATGTAGCCGTGGCAAGTAGGATCTGGATGGACTTAAGCATAGCCACTTGAAAAGGTTTCATCATAATCGACGCCTGGTCTATGACGAAAAACTTTAACAAGTCTAGCTTTGAAAGTCTCAACTTTTCTATCTACACCAAGTAATCTTCTCAAGATATACTTGCTCCTGATGGGGATTTAACACTTCAGATATAGCAGCCAAAGTCCATACTTTGTTGGTGTACATGGATTCCATCTCAGATCGCTAAGCATCCAGCCATTCTTACAGAGTCCCACTCCTGATGGCCAGCTCGAAACTAGTTGGGTCATCATCTCATGATGCAATCCTCGCTCCCACTGTCATAGAGAAACCGAAATATCTCTCAGATGGGTGAGGAACCCTACTAGATCGGCGGAGAGGCTGAGGTTCGTTGGAATCTACTGAATCCTTTGGTTCTTTCAAGTCATCAGCTGCAGTTTGCATAGCTGGAACCTTTCCAGTTCTACATAACAGACCTTTCCTCGAGCTTGTCCGGATTTTGCTTTTAGACATAGGCCAGACAACCCCAAATCTTAACCATCTTAAGATATGGGCTCTTCCCTTTCCATATCACATATGAAGCGGTAGGCAACTGATTTGATTTGAACCCTATTCAATAGGTATGCAGCTTCTCAAGTGCATAACTCCCAAAAGGAAAAAGGTAACTCAGTAGTACTCATCATAGAGCACACCATATCACATAGGGTGCTATTGCTCCGTCCCGATATACCATCGTGCTATGGTATATACGGAGGAGTAATGCTGAGAGAGAATCTCATTCTCCTTTAGAATAATCCAGGATTTCCGTGCTCAAGTATTCTCCTCCTTGATCTCATCATAGGACATAATACTTATACCTTTATTGGTTCTCTACTTCTAACTTATATTCTGTGAATATCTCAAAAGGTTCGGACTTGTGTTTCAACAGGAACATATGTCTGAATCTTGAGAGATTATCAGAGATTGTAACGAAGTACAAAGAACCAGTCTTGGCATGTGTAGACAGGGGACCTTACATACATCAACATGTATCATCCCAAGAGTTTACTAACTCTTTCTCTGTTTCCAATAAACAGAGCTGGTGTCATTATATCTTTGTGACATGACTGGCGAGTTTCACAAGATGTAAATTCAAACTGATTTAAATATGCATCTATATGTAACTCTAGCTAGTCGGGTCACATTGATCTGACCTAGTCTACAATACCTCAAGAAGGATTCGTTCAGTTCTGAACTCTTCCTCTTGTGTGTGTTCCGTATACTAAAGAACTGTAGTTTGATTTAGAACATCAATGCTTTTAGATAACATGCCTGAACCGATCAACTTTTGATATAGGAAATGTTCAAAACATTATCCAACAATACAAAATTTTATCATTTCTTTAGTAATAAAGAGATAGATACGATTTTGTATATCAGGTTCGGTATCTAATAACATTCGTTCAGAATCAATGTATTCGTAATACAGGGTGACAGTGACCAACAGACTTGGCTGCAACACTTGCCCCGTTTTCTGTCTCATGAAACTTATCACCCGTTCCTAGTTCTCTACCTTTCTGTAGCCCTATGTAACTGATTACATATCTGGGATCCTGATCTGGTATCACATACCCAGGACGTAGAGGATACAGAGAAACAGTTCTTTGTAATGAACACACCCGAAGATGATGCATCAGCATGCACTCTCTTCGTTTGGGCTGCACGGGAATTCTGGTAATCCCCAATTTCCTGCTCTGTCTTATAACAATTATAAGTTGGAGCGGGACCAACGTTCCCCAGCTCAGTATAACAAGCGGATTCGGTCAATAATCCGTATTATTATCTTGATTAAGGCGTGATATGGTCGCTACCTGGAGAGAGAGAGAAGAATACACTCAACGTATGCTCTTGCAAGATCAGATTGTTTATTATTTTATCTAATCAGGATGGCTCCCACTGCTTTTTATCAAATCTTCCTTCAAACCCTAAAAGGAAAGACTAGCCGGGATTAATTACACACTACAAGTTCGCCAATCTTTCAGCCAGGCCAGTGTCGGTACTTTGAGGGAGGTCCCCCGTGCTTTCGCACGAACCTAATTAATGTAAACCTCGTTTTCCCAGAGGCGTAACCCCGTTGACACCTTTCTAGACACCTACTTGATCGACTAATTGTAATGTGTAAAACTCTCCCAGGAGTCACACTTACTCGCAGCGGGTATCGGGATCCAACTATCTCATAGAAGGTATGCAATCTCATTGCAAATTTCAACACTTGAAATTCCCGATAATTTTTGCCCCCAGCGTCCTATGACCTTGACGCAGGCCAACAAACCATAGTGCGCTAGTCAAGTTCAACCCGTCATTTCCTGATTGAATTAAACCCACCCGCACGAACCTTGACGCAGGCCAACAAAGTCGCACGACTACCCTAATCCAATCTGCATCATATGCATAAGCAGATAAATACTAGTTAGCTACCGCACACTACGCCTTGACGCAGGCCAACAAACGTAGCATGAATACTAACTACCACTTACCTGAAATGACGGAGGGCTACGACAGGTTTTTCTGAAAACCTATTGCGTAATGAACTTGATATCGTTGTAGAATCAAATGATTTCAAAATGGAGAGTTTTTGAGGCTTTTCTAGTTTTGCTAAAGGAGTCATTCCCGGTGAAGGGATCGTCGGTCCTTTCCTCGTCGAATGAGGTGCGGGATATATCATATATATCACTGTGCAAAGCAAAAACTCTTAAAAGCAATCAAAAGACAAACCGAGTGTGTAGCATCTGCCAGTTATTGCTAAAGGAGTCACTCCCGGTGAAGGGATCTCGGTCCTTTCCTCATCGAATAAGGTGCAGGATATATCACATATACCTCTGTGCAAAGCAAGAACTGTAGCTACCTGTTTCATTTTTGAAATTCGATTCTACAACATCTTAGGTTTCTTTTATTTCATTAATCTCATTAATGAAGTCCCATCAATTAAGTACCTAAACATCACAGATAAATACGACGTACACTTATGCCATCCGCATTCGCCTCGATGTCCCCTCATGCACCGTTAGGTTAGGTAACTAACGGCAGAGCGGGGCAGGGCTAGCGCGGGTGTAAAACATAAGTAACGCCTATATAATATATCATATATACTATATACTGTATCCATCACAGAACATCACATGATCACATCACAGATATCGCAGCAGAAGAAACATATGAAACATTGGATATACTAGGACGTCCGTGTTTTTAATACGAGCCAGTATAAAACACGGATTCTACGGTCGTGATGAATAGCCAAACCCACACTCCTAGACCCCTACGAGAGCGGCAAGCAACCCTACCAATTCTAGAGTTAGGAGACCCGAACTCGACTCCTCGAGTTGGTCTCCCACTGGACTCCAGAACCCGGTTACTTGTGCTCCCCTCCTTGGGTCTATCCTAGTGCGGAAAAGTAAATAATATACAAAGGGTGACATCTTCCGCAACCTGGAAGTGCCCCAATAAAAGAATATTACATACAAGTTTTTACATGAATGAAAATGAAAAACACTCATCTCACATAAAAACCCCCGGCTATTCAAACACGACGATCCAATATAACATATCCAGCAACACATGACATCACATGTCATCAACGTAAGTAAATATGCACATCCCAATTGTTGTTGACATATAGCAACGAAACCGGCGATATCACATATTACACTTACTGTCACAGAAAAGAAAGTGTAAAACTACAACAGTTGGAATCCGCAACCACCTCAGACATCGCATGCCTGACCAAATGAATTACTTAGACATCGCATGCCTAACAATTATAAACCCCGCATTTTAGTCCCACTATCGAAAACACTTTTCAATATCAAGTCGGGTAATTCAACAAGATTCCCGACATCCTGATCGAATGCTCGTCGTAAACTTCAGTAGACGGCCGCACCCCCGATACCGTCGACGAAGTGCACCAAGGCGGAACACCGCTACCACGAGCACCCGGACGGATGCTTTCGGCGACGGGGTTCTCCTACAGTCACTTGGTCGGGGCTATGGAGCGAGGCTGTCTATTAAGTTTACCCGGAGAGTATCCGCGTACGCTACGTGATTGCGACGGACTTTTGATCACATCAAAATTCCGTGGCAACCGATCAAGTGAGACTAAATTGCTAGATTTACAACATTCATTCAGTTATCTCATAACTACTTGTGAATTCCAATTGTTGTATCCCATTCCAGATAAATAGAAAATGTTAAACTTTTCGATCGAACAGTCAAACACCCAAGTTTTCCCGATACAGATCAACACATGAAACAAGTCTAAAAACATTCAGTTCGTGCCTCAGTACCAACGGTCCAGCCGTAGAAGGGTCAAGCCAACGCCTCACATGTGGCACGCCGTACTGCCCCAAACCCGAAGGTTCAAAGGGCAGTTCAAGACGGTCACATAATCGAGTTAAGGTTTGTTGTCTTCTAGAGGGACTGTGGCGTTACTTGCACTACTTAGAACGTCGTTAAACCACGGAAAGATCCAACACTTGGAAATTTCCCGACAGGGGAAAAGGTGGGTATTTATATCCGGTCGAACTTTTTAACATATCCAAAAATTATCCGGAAAACACATAGACAAAATTAGACAGTCCGATCGAATCTCCGAATCCCCAATACAACCTAGAAAATTCAACTCTTGAATAAATATTAAAAATTCCCAGAAAATCCAACACCAGAAAATAGGAATTACTGTGCAAAAATAGGAAGCTGACGTCATCATACGGCCGCGGAACCGCCGCAGAAGCCAGGATTCTGCCGCGGTTCCGCCGCACTTTGGTGGATTCATGGGTACGGGCTTCACAGTAATTCTTACAATTCCCTGCTGATTTTTCTGCATATTTTTAATATCGAAAAACTCCAGATTTTGGAAAAAGTCCAGAGAGCACATTTTGTGTTAGGGTTTCGGTTCGTTCGGGTTTCAAACTTCGTCTACGCTTCGCCTAAGGCTCTAGCTTGGCTCTGATACAACTGTAGGGTTCTTAGGCACGCTAATGAGGTCTCACAAGGCATCAACCATGCCAATTTCAAATTTTAGGGGTGCCGAGAAACCCTAATACGGATCGTTAACTAGATATCTAGGCGAAAAGAAGAACTAGTAAACTACTTTACTAAAAGTAAACGGAAATACAACCTTTGTAGATCCGATCCTCCACCTCCATGGCTCCGTGATGAAGTCCTCTCCGCTGTCCAAATGAAATCCCGGGCTCTAGCGTCGGCTTCATCGGAGAATGGGCGGGCTAGGTCGTCGACGACGACGCCGAAGATGATCTACGTCGAGGCATCGCTAGATCAAGCTCCAACTTCACCAAGTCAAGAAAACTTGTGAAGGAAACACCCTATACTACTTGGCAAGAGGTAGAGGATGAAGAAATAGGAGGTGGGTTCACTTTAGAATTGGATTTCTCACTCTTTTTCATCAATCACCATTGATGGAATCTAGTTTTTCTTCTTGAAGAAGAAGAAGAAGAAGATGATAATCTTATGATAAGTTAATTAAAAGGAAAAGAAAAAGAATACTTATCATAAAAATAACCATGGTCAAGTGTAGAGACTAAACTAAGGTTAAGTGAAGTGGTTAGGGTTAAGCATGAGACAAAATGGTCACAAAGTCAAAGCTTCATTAAGCTTCAAAGAAAGAAACAAAACTTGCAACCATTTCATTTCTAATCTTTTCCAAAATAAATAAATAAATAAATTAGTAAGAAAAAGAAAACCATAATCATTAACTTAACCAAGGTTTAATTCTTTACACTTAACCAAGTAAACATGTATCATCAAACATGATACAATCAAGTGCACAAAAGTATATCACATATACAACTTGCACAAATCAAGTGAGAAAATCCATTTAAAGTGAACCGATACTAGTTAATGCAAAATAATATATCAAATATATAATTATACATTAAATCATTAAATCAACACTTGATTTAACGATCCGGTTATATCGCATATAATCGACTAATATCTGTAGTAACAACTTATCGAATCAACACTTGATCCGATAACCCGGCTATATCGCATATAACCGATCAATGTCACAAATCGCGAGAATCGAATACAGTATCACATACTGGTATCATTCTCGGTCCCACACATATCTCATATGCGCTCCTATTTCGTTTCGCTTGAGCCAGGAAACCTCTGTGTAGGACTCTAAAGACTCGTCAATACGCCGGCAGCAGATGATGATCATATCAAACACCCACAAGCCGCAAGCGGTCTGCTAAACGTAACGGCCACCCGGGTATTGAGCGATCAGAAGATCGACGAGCAAGCCCTCTCAGACTGCTGTGAATCCAACCAGTAACACTTACCGTACAGTCCGGTCTGATCGTCTGATATGTCGCATATCTCGCCTAGGGGTGGTCAACGTCAGACCCCAATAGCTCGATAAGTCATGTCGATATAAGGTCTATAACAATTCGAGAAACTACTGGTAACACTTACCAGTAAATCTCAGCAACCCTGGCCAGAGATTTCCGGTTATAGCCAATCAAACACAGCGCAACATCAACTCCCTATACCGGGAAAGACGAATCCCCTCCTATCGCTCATTGCCTCCATGTGATTCGGGACTGTACCCAAAAGCCACCGTTTTGCACGCCCTCTTGGACGTGGTAAGGTGGAAATCAAAGCACAGTGGGAACCACACAAGACTCTATGACGATCTCGGGTCAACAGACTACTCTGTACCAGTGTCACCAGAGAACTGCCATCTGACGTAAGGTATAATACCATCTGGGAGTTCTCGGCGAGTCCGTCCAGTGTACCCAGTCTCTACTGAGCACCCGTATATCATCTCTGATGTCAAACACCAATGGATATGGGATCATCCATCGCCCATCTGTATGGGTCGAGAAGGTATACGCTAGTCTACTCTGGTATATCGATGCCCCGTCTCGATACACCCACGACTAGGGACTTTGAAGGATGTACTTATGGACTACCATGTCCCCACTAGTATGATCCGCATCATAGTCCAGGTAGTCAAGTACACATCCTAAGGGCTTTACCAACATGTAACAGAGAGACAATCAGTATACACGTTAAGGTAAAGATCAACCAGATAGCATACTATCATGTCGAGCAAGAAAGTCCTTCCTATATATGTCCCAGCATCCACTACAATATACATCCTATGTATAGTAATGGCCTCTAGGGCATACATATAACTAACAGTTCATTACGTTAAAGGTTTTTCGCCAAAAACTATTCGTAGCCCTCCGTCATTTCATATGGATAGTCAATAGTATTCAAGCTGTGTTTGTTGGCCAAAGTCATGGCACAGTGTTTAGTAGCTATTGGATATTCATATGCAGCATAGATAGATGCGTTGGTTTGGGACAGTCGTACTGCCTTGTTGGCCAAAGTCAAGAGTAGGTACGGGTGGGTTCAAATCAACCTTGAGAATGACGGGTAGAACATGACATGTGACTTATGATTTGTTGGCCAAAGTCAAGGTCATAAGAGCATGGGGTAAAAATCACATCGAGAGTTTCTAAAGAAACTGAAGCTTGCCAGATATGCGCATACCTTCTGGAGTGTGATAATGTGAGCGGATTCCATCACATTATCATGCGATTATAGTTGGATCCCGATTCCCACTGATGAGTTGGTTTACTCCTCGGGTGATCCCGACTAATTCTTCTTTCAGGTTTGGAGGAGAATTTGACGGTACAGTGGGAGGTTTCCTGATTAGATAAATTGATAACCATTCTGATCTAGGTTAGAGTGCACGCTGAGTGTTTCTTTTCTCTCTCTCTTTGGCAGCGACCATGGCCCAACCCTTGACTATGACTCAGTGACCAAGATTAACCGAACCTTCTTATAAGACTGGCTTTTGGATTATCAGAGTTACAAACCTCATTGCCACTCCTACTTTTACCCTTTTCTCCAGAACACCCCGTATTACTACGAACGTCCACTTCCATTGGATAAAACCATCGTATGGTTATATATGAACTTGAAGGAATTTATTCGAGGATGGTTTCTGGTTCTGGAGAAAACGAATAGGACTATTCCGTTGTCTTTTCCTTTTACCTTCTCTCTTGTTGCGAGTGCTCCTTGGATTAGGGGACAGTACACCTATTACACAAATTGGATAGTCTTCTTCCAAACCATAGGCAGGTGCCGACCGGTAAGGAATGAAGAAAACCAATTAGCCTAACGATGGTGTATAGAAGGTATTATGTAAAGACAAATGAAGGGATTAGTAAGAGGACAAAGTAAACTGCGACTACTATTCACGAGAAAACCAAGCATTTCATCTCCACTCCCACTTCACCTTTGTTTTTCTCCAAGACACTCCGTATCACTACAAAGATCCACAGTTTATTTGGATACTCCATCGTATGGTTATATACGAACTCGAAAGGAGCTTGTTCCAGTTCGGGGATGGATTCTGGTTCAGGAGAAATAGGAATAAGGTTTATTCAGGTGTCTTTTATCTTTACCTTCTCTCGGGTTGCGAGTGCTCATATGATTAGGACAGTACACCCATTATGCTTATTGAATAGTCTTCTTCCAAACCATAGGCCGATGTCGAACGGTAGGGATGGAAGAAAACCATTTGGCCTAAAGGGGATACAGAAGGTAATGACTAAAGACATATAAAGGGATTTGGAGAGATGGCAAAGAAATATACGGTAACAATTGTGAATCTGATAAGGAAAGAGGCATTACTAGGAATACCCGGATACCCCTACGAAACATTTCAATGTTTCAGTTTCACTGTGTACTGTTAAAAGAAAACTGATTTCCCAATTAGACACTTGCTCCAGGGTATGTATTTACCAGGTTTGATTCTCACATCTGTATGGTTTTACAGATGATGAGTGGGAGTAAGTTATTGGGAATTAGGTGATCATCCTCATTATATCAGGATTCGTTGTAATTGGTGATATTTGAGGAAATCGCCTGGGCTGTTTGCCGGACGGCAAATATTTGGTTTTGAATATCCGTTGTTATGCACCAATTTCAAATTGATATATCTAAACGTTCATTTTTATGAAGTGAGATATAACTTTTTGAAATTATGTCTGTGACATTTACCTATATCAGTGAATGGTTAGGTAAGGAGCATTAAACAGCGGTGTCATTCTTCATAACCAAAGTACAGTTTTCAACCTACGACACGCAAGGAATTGTAAGTCCATGCTACCCGTCCCCGATTCTTTGGGGTTACGGAAGTGGTGAAAAACAATTTTTCTTAGGGTGGTAACATGAACTCAAAATATGGATCTTTGTTAAATAACTACCTAACAACCTAACTAGAAGTTTTACCTACTCGGTTTGGGGGTTATACCTTAACTTGAACTCCTTCGTCTTCAACTCCTTACGGTGGTCGGATCGGCCTCACCTCGTCGTCTCCTCGCGCCGAAGATGGATCCACCCGAAAGCTTCTACCTTTTGGCCTCTACTTCAAACTAGAAGAAACTAGAACACTTGGCTTGCCAAACCTTGTGAACTAGGATGAGTAGAGAAGTGATATGGGTTTTCTTTTATCTCTAAGGCAATGGTTCTCAACTCATGAGAGGGAGTTGCCTTGAGCTAGAGAGAGCAAGAGGAAGTGGGAGAGAGCTTGAGCAAGAGAGAGAAATGAAAATGAAAGAATGAGCAAGCCTTTTGCCATCCAAGCTCTTATAATCCAAAAGCATCAAAACACATAATGATAATTGAGTATTATGTGATGGTTATCATCATATCAAAAGGCAATATCATTTCATGCATTAAATGCAATGTGTGAACAAATAAGCAAACAAAAGTCTTTGCATGAAACGATAGCCATTGTAATGATGGTGGTCAACAAGTCCAATCTAGTCAACCGGTCAACAAAGTCAACAAAGTCAACCTTTCAACCCAACCATGGCAGAATAATACTTAATTATCATTAATCATATTTCTTATTCTCATTAGGGTTTAGCAAACATCAACAGTCAACAACCCTAATGAGAATCCTCTGCCTCTTTCTCTGTCAACTGTGCATACACACCCGCATCCGCGTTCCGAGGAACACGAATGCAAACGAGATAAAATCAATCCCAAAACGTATACTAGGATCTGGCTTAACCCAAAGCCCGATAGTAATAACTGCCCGGACACTAAACGTTCACAAGTGCACGGATGTGACCGAACCCTGTTACAAAACCATGCGACCTCTACTCTTTTGCCTAAAGGCGAATAGCTCTCTGTGTGGGACTCTAAAGACTCGACACTACACTGGCAGTGGGTTTAACCACAGATCGCAAGCGGCACTAGCTGTACGTAACAGCCCCCAGGTAGATGCCGATAAGAAGACGAACGAGGTGAAACCCATCTGAACTCCTACTGAGCCTGAATGTGACAGTCTCCGTACAGTCCGGTCTGTTCATCTGAGAATATCGCATGGCGAGCCTAGGGGGCGGTAAACATCAGTCCCCTAATAGCGATACAAGTCGTGTCGGAGTGTATCCCAGAATACCCTGAGATAACACTGGAAACCTACCAGTATATCTCACTTGCCCTGGCCAGGGACGACTGTGTGTAATGGCTCTCCTTGACACAACGCGATATCAACTCCCAATACCGGGAGAGACGAATCCTGTCTAACCGTCACTGCCTCCAAGTGCTTCGGGACTGCACCCAACTACTACCTGTTTGCATGACTCCTTTGAGCCGTGGTAGGGTAGTAATCAAAGTACAGTGGGAACACACTCGAGGCGAAGTGACAATGTCAAGTCAGCGGACTAAGCTGTACTCATGTCACCTGGGAAATGACAGCTGACGATAGGTATAGTACCAACCAATCAGTTCCCGATGAGTCCTGTCCAGTGTACTCGTAACCTATCGAGCACCCGCATACTATCTCAAGTACGACGTACTGACGGCTGTGGGACAGACCGTCTCCCCTGCTGGGATGAGAAGCGCATACGCTAGTCTACTCCGGAGTATCGATGCCCTGTCTCGATAGTCCTACGACTAGGGACCTGTATAAGGATGTGCTTGTGGATTACCCAGCCCCCACGAGTGTAACTGCCATCACAACGCTGGTAATCAAGCAAAGATCCCAAGGGCTCTACTAATATGTATGAGCAATATGCTAAAAGAAACACATGCACATATTGAAGTAGAAACAAACCAAGTAGCATACTACTATTTTGAGCAAGATTGTCTATACAAAGGTGAATATCCCAAGCTTCCATTAGGTAATATAAAACTAGCATGATACAGTAATGGCCTCTAGGGCATATACGCTAACAATCTCCCACTTGCACTAAGGCCATGTACTGGCGTATCGATGACCTATCATCTCGATCAGCCGCTCGAACTGAGTCTGGGGAAAGGCCTTGGTGAATGGATCTACAGTGTTATCTTCTGAAGCAACCCTCCAAACCTCGATCTCCTGGCGATCCACGATCTCCCTGATCAGGTGATACCGCCTCAAGATGTGTCTGGATTTCTGATGTGACTTGGGTTCCTTCGCTAAAGCTATAGCCCCGTTGTTGTCTCAATACAGTGGTATTGGATCAACAATGGACGGAACCACCTGAGTTCTTTCAAGAACTTCCTCATCCAGACGGCTTCTTTTGCGGCATCAGCAGCAGTGATGTATTCCGCTTCCATCGTCGAGTCAGCAACGGTTTCCTGTTTGGAACTCTTCCAACACACCGCCCCTCCATTGAGGGTAAAGACAAAACCCAACATAGACTTGGAATCATCCTTGTCACTCTGGAAGCTGCAATCAGCAAAGGCCTCGATCTGGAGGTCTTTTCCGCCATACACCAAGAACATCTCCTTAGTCCTTCTCAGGTACTTGAGAATGTTCTTTACCACTATCCAGTATTTCTCCCCAGGGTTTGACTGATACCGGCTTACTACACTCAGTGCATAAGCTACATCCGGTCTGGTACACAACATCGCATACATTATAGAGCCTACAGCAGAAGCGTAGGGTATAATAGACATGCGATCCCTTTCCAAATCAGTCTTTGGAGAGGGTGATCCCATGACAAGCCGGTAGATTACCGCGCTTGGAACCTTCCATACTGACTCTTTTCAGTATGGTGTCGATGTACCTGGACTGTGAAAGTCCTAACATCCTCTTGGATCTATCACGATGGATCCGGATCCCCAGAATGTAAGTGGAATTACCCAGGACTTTCATGGAGAACCTGTGTGACAAGAACCCCTTGACAGATTGTAGCATAGGAATGTCATTTCCTATCAAAAGAATGTCATCCACGTATAATACGAGGAACACGACAGTTCTTGCTACAAATCTACTATAGATGCATGGTTCTTCTGGATTTTTGATAAAGCCAAATTCTTTGACTGTCTCATCAAAGTAGATGTTCCAACTCCGCGATGCCTGCTTTAGTCCATAGATGGACTTAAGCAACTTGCATACCTTTCCGCTGCTCCCATTCTGAATGAAACCCTCTGGCTGGTCCATATAGACGCACTCCTCTAAATTTCCATTTAGAAAAGCGGTCTTCACGTCCATCTGCCAAATCTCATAATCGTGGAAGGCAGCGATGGCAAGAAGGATCCGAATGGATTTCAGCATAGCCACTGGAGAGAAGGTCTCGTCATAGTCCAAACCAGGTCTTTGACGAAAACCCTTTGCAACAAGTCTATCCTTATAGGACTCATCCTGTCCATCTACACCAATCTTCTTCTTGAAGATCTACTTGCATCCTACGGGTTTTACCCCATCTGGAGCAATGTCCAAAGTCCATACTTTGTTGGTGTACATAGAGTCCATTTCGGTCCGCATTGCATCCAGCCATTTTACCGAGTCAATGCTCTGAATGGCCTGCTGTAAGCTACTCGGCTCATCACTATCAATGATGCAATCCTCTCTATCCCCGTCTATGAGAAAACCGTAGTATCTCTCGGGCGGATGAGACTGCCTACTACTCCAGCGGAGCGGCGTAGGAATGTCCTGTTCTTTTGAACCCTCTGGTTCTACTAAGCTCTCAGTAATAGCTCGTGGTTCTGGAATTTCTTCCAGTTTTACTGCGCTCCCACTTATCTGATTTTCCAAAAACTAATTTTCTTAGAAGCAGGCATGATGAGAAACAAAAACCTTTTGTTCCTCTTCGCAATAGAAGAAATATCCCTTAGAGTTCTTTGGATATCCTACAAACTTGTACTGTACTGAGCGTGCCTCGAGTTTGTCCGCAAGCTGCTTTTTGACAAAAGCTGGACATCCCCATGTCTTAATGTGCTTAAGATAGGGTTTCTTCCCACACCACATCTGATATGGTGTGGTAGGCACAGTCTTAGTTGGAACTCGGTTCAAAAGATATGCAGCTGATTCTAGTGCATATCCCCAGAATGATCGCGGTAACTTAGCGTTACTCATCATGGAATATACCATATCCAATAGGGTCCGGTTCCGTCTTTCCGATACACCGTTATGTTGCGGAGTGTATGGAGGAGTATGCTGAGAGAGAATTCCATTCTCTTTTAGGTAATCCAGGAACTCGGCACTCAAGTATTCACCACCTCGATCAGATCTCAGTGTCTTGATACTTTTGCCGGTTTGTTTTTCAACTTCATTCTTATATTCCTGGAATTTTCCAAAGGCCTCGGATTTATGTTTCATTAAGAAGACATATTCGTACCTTGAAAAGTCATCCGTAAAAGTAATGAAGTAAGAATAACCGCTTCGCGCATGCGTAGACATTGGACCGCACAAGTCGCTGTGTACGAGTCCCAAGAGCTCGCTCGCTCTTACTCCGTGTCCAGTGAACGGAGTCTTTGTCATCTTTCCTTTGAGACAGGATTGACAAGTTGCATATGATTGATATTGGAACGGATCCAAATATCCTTCTGTATGTAACTTCGTCAACCTTCTCTCATTGATGTGACCTTTCACGCCCCGCTTCCCAGAGTACGCAAGATTGGGCACGTGACATAGCCAACCATGCTACCTGTGGGTAGGAAGTATCCATCCACAGTCACATTACGGCTGTAGAGATATCAAGAACAAGATAAATAAACTAATCTAACACATGTCCAAATCTATAATAACAAGAGTCAATGAACAATAAGTGCGGAAGCAAATGATCCAATACAATAAATAAATAGTACGTCCCATAATGCGGGCTCACATCTGGAAATGAAATGAAATAAATAAACTAATCACTATAGAACTCACAGATCAGCCTGCTGGCTGAAGTACTCCTGCTCGGTCGTCGACAGTGGTAAAGAATCTGGGCCATGCAAAACCCAGACGTTAGCGCGTCATGTCAACCAGTAATATAATATGAACATGGTAATAAGCAATGCAGGGATGAACATGAATAAAACAATAATATGCAAGTAGTGCAGGGTAGTGTGCAGTGGGTAACTAAATTGTTTTGTCAGTTTTCTATTCTAAAGTCTTTGAAATCAATCGATGACTCGTCGATGTAACTCAATAGTATCCCGTGCATGCCCGGGACCACGGTCAAGACCCTCGGGGCTAAATCCGAGACGTGTCGCTAGGCAGTAACAGGTAGCAGGATGGACGAGTGATGTCAGCATCATCACTCCCGGACTGGCCAAGCCCGTAAGACTGATCAGAACAGGTATCGAACTGTTGAGTTACAAGTCGGTTTCACCTTTGATTTCCCCATACCCCCAAGTTATGTATGTCAGGTCAGATATTCAGTAATCAAGAACTAATGCCAACACAGGATCAGGTAAAAGCAGGTTTGTCTGGGTAGACAACAGGAATGGTCCATGAGGACCCCAAGTCAAGTTTGTTGGCATTAGGCATGAGATCAGGTAACAAGTCAGGTCATGGTACGACAGGTTGAGTTGGTAGCAAAGGGTACCATGTCCGGTGCATCGGTATGTATAAATATGTCATGTGTAGCAAGGTCAGGTCAATATGTAATGCAATCGGAGGTGTGCTCATAACAGGTTTAGAAGCGAATAAGGAACAACAGCAGGCAATAAAGTAAATAACAATAACAGTTCATTTAATCACAATGGTGCATTTATATGGTGCAGTTGTATTATCTTATTAACTGGTTCAAGCACCCTTGGGGTGCAATAATCACAGGGTGGCGCAATATTAATAACAGAAAGTAATGAAGATATATGAAATTAAAACTAAAGTATAAATAATTGCCACATGGATGATCTAACAAATAAAAGCAAGGACGATCTAATTGGTTTAGTTAGTTAAAGCATGGATTAACAGCAGACCAGATAATTACATGAATCTACTATAATGATTCAATGTTAATGATAATTGCAACCGTCAATTCTAAGTTATACTATAATATCGATATTACCATCAACTGTGTTGTTATATTAAATAACATGATAATTAAATGTATAGCATGACTCGATCTTGTATATTAGCATGTTAGAGCAAGTATTCGGATACTTGCCTCGACGGTTTCGCAAACCGGAAAACACGAACGTAACGTCGGCGGAAAACACGCGACGGATGCACGGGTCGCGGATCGAGTCCAAATAGCGAACAGCGGGACCACACGGACTGGAGTACTTCGCTGGAGAGTCGGGTCAAGTCGTCGGTACGGCCGGAATCCGGCGAAATGTCAAAATGGCGACGAAGTTAGCAAAACACATAACAAAGCAAGAATCGACCAGAGAAGGGATACATGAAGGGAGATGGTGAAGGGAGGCTTACAGGGATAGCAAGGGGGCAAACGCGACGGTTTCGACGGCGAGGGACGCCGGCGGCGAGGAACAGTGGGCGCGGCAAAGGTTGGAGGTGGCTGGATCGGGGGTGCGGTGAGTAGGGGAGAGGTACTGGCCTGGTCCGGGTTGCAGGGGGAAGAGAAGGTGCTCGGCGGTGCGCTGGCGACGACGACGAGAGTCGACGGCGCGATCTCCGGCGAACTAGGGTTTGGTGTTAGGGTTAGGCGTCGGGTTCTGTTGCAGTCCGGCGAGGGAAGGAGGAAGACGGTGGAGAGGTCGGGACGAGGGTGAAGGGAGGAAGTCGACGTCGTCGGCGATGGGAGGCGGCGGCGACGGTAGCACAGCGGTGCAGGTGGCGTTGCTGCAGGCTCTGGAAGGAGGGAGAAGAGGAGGAACGGGGGTGCGGTCGAGGCTGTGGAGGCGAGGATGAAGGTGGTGGTCTCGTCGGCGCGGGGACTGCGGCGGCGACGGCGACGAGGTGGCTAGGGTTTGCTGGGGGTTCGAAGGTCTCTCGTGGTGGGTTTCTGCGAATGTTGAGGACGTGAGGAAAAAATATAAAGATAGGGAGAGAGAGATTTTAGGAGAGAGAGAGAGAGATTAGAGAGGCGGAGAGAGAGAGGGAGAGTACTAAGAGGCGGGGCCCACGAGGGATGAGCCTCGTGATTGGCTGGGAGTCGAAAAGAAGTTTAAAAGAAAGATTTAAAAAAGATTTTAAACGTTATATTAGTAACAGAAATATATATATATATAGTTTTAGATTTTAAATTAAATGGGTATTTTGGCGCTAAATGAAACATTTCCAAATCGCGCCCGGGTTGCGCCCAAATGTTTCAAATTCAAATAATAGGATTTTAAGCGGGTCCCAAATTTTAAAATGAGATGTTTTATGATTAAAATGCATACCCCCAAGTCGGACACTTGCACGCGCGCGTAGTCGTCCAAACTTGCCCGTTTCACCGAACGGGATGAAATCTCGACGTGAGGACGCTACCACGCGACTAGTGGCGACGAGTAGGCCAGTATGGATATTTTTAATTTCATTTTAGGTGTTAAAATTTGTTATAGGCAAAAATGACTTAGCCGGTTAAAAATTTAGCAACAAGCACCAAACAAGCAAGATAATTGAAATGAGCAATGTCTAACACTCAACTAGTAACAGAAATAGTACTATTGGGCTCGGGTGTTACATTATACCCAACTACAAAAAGAATTTCGTCCTCGAAATTCCAAGAATACAAGATAGCTAACTACAGGAAAAGGTGAGGAAACTTCTGCCGGATCTCGTCTTCTCGCTCCCAAGTGGATTCTCCATGCAATCGATTACCCCAAGAAACTAGCACCAGAGGGATAACCTTGTTCTTAAGAACCTTTTCTCTTCGATCCTTGATTTCAACCGGTCGCTCCTCAAAAGTTAGGTCCTCCCGTACAGTCAACTCCGAATGATCCAAGACGTGGGTTTCATCTCGAACATACCTCCGTAGTTGAGATACATGAAACACATCGTGCACTCCTGCCAATGACTGTGGTAACGCCAAACGGTACGCTACATCTCCAACACGCTCCAATATCTCGAAGGGTCCAACGAATCGAGGACTAAGCTTTCCCCGACTCCCAAAGCGAATCACCCCTCTAGTCGGTGATATCTTCAAGAATACCAAATCACCCACGGCGAACTCTAGAGGTCTTCTTGACGTGTCAGCCCAACTTTTCTGTCTGTCTTGAGCTGCCTTCATATGCTTCCTGATGGTATTCACCTTCTCGACTGTCTGTACCACCAAATCTGGTCCTAGTAACCTTCGTTCACCAACATCATCCCAACAAACAGGTGAACGGCACTTACGACCATACAACGCTTCAAACGGAGCCATCTGAATAGTCGCTTGGAAGCTATTGTTGTACGAAAACTCCACCAGGTGTAGGTGATCCTCCCAAGAACCTTTGAAGTCCAACATGCAAGCTCTCAACATATCTTCAAGGGTCTGGATCGTTCTCTCCGATTGTCCATCAGTTTGAGGATGATAAGCTGTGCTAAACTTCAATCGAGTCCCCAAACTTTCTTGCAAACTCCTCCAGAAGTGCGACAAGAACCGAGTGTCCCGATCGGACACGATGCTCACCGGTACTCCATGCAACCTTACAATCTCCTGCATGTACCGCTCTGCCAAAGTCTCCGTCGATTGACCAACCCGAAAAGGAATAAAGTGAGCTGCCTTGGTCAACCGATCGACAATCACCCATACTGCATTGTTGTCCTTTGGACTCCGCGGTAAAGCAGTCACGAAATCCATGGTTATATGTTCCTACTTCCACTGAGGAATCGGAAGTGGTTGCAACAAACCAGCAACCCTTTGGTGTTCAGCCTTGACCTGCTGACACACCAAGCACTTAGCCACGAAGCGAGCAATCCCCCGTTTCATACCTTCCCACCAGAAGTGCTGTCGAATATCCCGGTACATCTTTGTCCCTCCTGGATGTACAGAGTAAGCTGAACTGTGTGCCTCCTTCATAAGCTCTTCACGCACATCCCCTTTTGGCACACACACACGGCTACCATACCTCAACGAACCATCCTCGTGGATCAGTAAATCGGTTCGTAGTCCAGCTTCAACCTGCTCTCGAAACTTTTGCAGTCTAGGATCCTGCGATTGTGCCGCTTTAATCTTCTCAACTAAGGACGACTGTACTTGCAACTGCATCAACTGTCCCGTAGCATGTGGTAGCACAACCTCCAAGTCAAATCTCCGAAAATCCGCAATGATCTCCCTCTGTGCAGTCAATACCTGAATTGCTGGTAACCGACTAAGCGCATCCCGCACGACGTTAACCTTTCCCGGATGGTACTTAAGATCAAGGTCGTAGTCGGCCATCAGCTCCAACCATCTGCGTTGCCTCATGTTCAACTCCTTCTGAGTGAACACATATTTCAAACTCTTGTGATATGTAAAGACTTCGACTCTCTCGCCCAAAAGGTAGTGTCTCCAAATCTTCAGGGCGAAGATCACGGCCGCAAGCTCCAAGTCATGAGTCGGATAATTCTTCTCATGAGTCTTCAGTAGCCTCGATGCGTAAGCTACGACCTTCCCATTCTGCATCAAAACACATCCCAATCCTTTTCCAGATGCGTCGCTGTGAATTACCAGTCCTCCTGAATTATCCGGTATGGTTAGGATAGGGGCGGTTATCAACTTCTGCTTCAACGTCTCGAAGGCCAATGCACATCCATCCGTCCAAACAAAAGGTACCTCCTTGCGCGTAAGCTTGGTTAACGGCTCTGCCAAACGAGCGAAGTTCTCCACAAATCTTCTGTAGTATCCGGCCAAACCAAGGAAACTTTTTATCTCGGCCACATTTCTTGGAATAGGCCAATCTCGAACCACTGCAATCTTCTCGGGATCGACGGCGATTCCATCGCCCGACACGACATGCCCCAGAAATTTCACTTCTTCTAGCCAGAATTCGCACTTACTCATCTTCGCATACAAATTCTCCTGTCTTAGCGTCTGCAGTGCGATCTTTAAATGTTCAGCATGCTCCTCCGGACTCTTCGAGTATACCAGGATATCGTCAATGAATACCACAATAAACTGGTCCAAGAATGGTGAAAAGATCCTGTTCATCAAATCAATGAATATTGCCGGCGCATTCGTCACTCCGAAGGGCATCACCAGATACTCGAAATGTCCATATCGAGTTCGAAACGCCGTCTTGCAAATGTCTTCTGCTTTCACTCGGACCTGATGATATCCGGATCGCAAATCCAGTTTCGAGAATACTCTCGCGCCACCAAGCTGCTCAAAAAGTTCTCCAATGCGAGGGATCGGGTACTTGTTCTTAATAGTCACCCGGTTCAATTCTCGATAATCAATGCACATCCTTCTCGTGCCATCCTTCTTCTTTACTAAAAGAACTGGAGCTCCCCAAGGCGAGTTGCTGCTTTGAATCCAACCCTTCTCAAGTAATTCACCAACTTGTTTCTTAACTTCTTCCAATTCCACTGGTGCCATCGGATAATAAGATTTTGATACTGGCGCTGCACCAGGAATAAGGTCAATTGCGAACTCCACGTCTCGCTTCGGCGGTAAGCCTGATATATCTTCAAATACATCCATAAAGTCGCGAACAACTGCCGGCTCTTCATTACTATCCACTTCCGTAGCTGCAAGAACACTGTTTGTCGGCCTAGCCCTAAACTCGACTGGCCCGACAGAACTGCTTCCCCCAGTGAAGGTAAACTCAGGATGTCCGGGAATCTGGAAAATTACCTTCCTTGCCCTACAGTCAATGTGGGCGTGGAAAGTGCCGAGAAAATCCATTCCCAAGACAACTTCATAGCTGCCCGTATCTATCACCAAGAAATCTGCAAAGAGCTCCCGTCCGCACACAACAACTGTACAATCTCTACACTCCCTACTAGCTATGATTTTTCCATTCCCAGTGTGTATGTCCCAAAAACTAAACAGGGTCGTGCAGGTAATCGAGTGTGTAGTTATGAATTTGGATGACATGAAACAGTGGGATGCTCCGGAATCAAATAATGCCAATGCGGGAAAACCATGAACGAGTAAAGTACCTGAAACCACTTCTCCTGATGCCTTAGCTTCCTCAGCTGTCAACGTGAAAGCTCGAGCCTGATTAGGTCCATGAGTCAGCTGTTTCTGCCCTTGGAACGGTCTCTGCGGAGGCTTCTGTATATCATCTCTCGTGCGAAGCTTCGACAGACAGGCACCAACTGCGTGATCGGCCGCTCCACAAACCAGACAAAGTCCCAGTCTCCTTCGACACTCCTTATGCACGTGCCCAGGTAAATGGCAGTATTCACAGATCACGCTCTTTCTCCGATCAACGATCACAGGCTTCTTCATGGGTGCTACACCTCGACGGTCCACTGGAATACCTCTGCGCCCGTGATCTCGGTTAGGTACAAATGCGGGCTTCCTGGCCGCAACTGCTGTCTGCTGAAGGTTCCCTTTCAATCCTGATAAACTCTGCTGCTCTCTGGCTGCCGTAAGAACCTGCGAGAAAGTGGTCAAACCCAGGGAGACGATCTGCCTCTGGATGTCCACATCCAAACTGCGCAAGAACCTTCGCGCCCTGTCTGCCTCGTTGGCGACTAAGGGTCCAGCGAAGCGGCTGAGTCTCGTCCATTCCACTGCATGTACGTCCACAGATGCTCCATTTTGTCTCAGCCCAATAAATTTCTCTTCCATTTCCTCCCGTGCAGTCCGTGGGAAGAACTTCTCCAGGAAACTTTTAGAGAAATCCGCCCAACTGATTGGCTTGGGTAAGCGGGTCTCCTCCACAAGCCACCACTCTCGGGCGTAATCCACCAGCTGGATGCGCACCACATCGACTCTCTTGTCCTCTGGGATCTGTGCCGCAATCAGCAAATTCTCCGTGTCCACTAACCACTGCTCGGCTGGCAATGGCTCCTCCAGACCAGTGAAAGTAGTAGGACCCAACCGTCTGAAATCTGCCACGGTCCCTACTCGGTCAACTGGCTTCGCTACAGCTGTGTTTACAGACTGCCGAATGGCCTGCAAACCCTCCTGAAATGAATCTGCTTGCTGCTGGATCAGCTCAGTTTGCCTCTTCTGATTTTCCAACATCCCACGTATCACTCCCAACATGGCGGCTTCATCCACGCGCCTCTGATACGTCTTGAAATTCTTATCTGCCATAGTCCTGAAATCAAAACACCCAACATTAGCATGATGACAGATTCAATATATAAATCAAGGCTAGAACTCCAAGATACTTAAATAGAGTACCGCATTGTAGTTATGCCGCGGTATCATAGCCGCAATTACTTAACTCCACCCAAGTCGCCTAAGTCCTAGAGATAATAAGAAATTAGGTTTTCGAGTTGACAATGCAAAGTAAGTTTGCACGCCGTACAAGATATAATCGGGAAGAATGTGATTCAAGAATGGTAAAACGGTCAAGGTGGTAGGACATGTTTCCTAATCACGGGTATTCTGATTCGTGTATCGGGTACAATACCCAACTACAAAAGAATCAACCCAACTAACCTATGTCTCTGATACCAAAAGAACCATGTCACGCCCCGCTTCCCAGAGTACGCAAGATTGGGCACGTGACATAGCCAACCATGCTACCTGTGGGTAGGAAGTATCCATCCATAGTCACATTACGGCTGTAGAGATATCAAGAACAAGATAAATAAACTAATCTAACACATGTCCAAATCCATAATAACAAGAGTCAATGAACAATAAGTGCGGAAGCAAATGATCCAATACAATAAATAAATAGTGCGTCCCATAATGCGGGCTCACATCTGGAAATGAAATGAAATAAATAAACTAATCACTATAGAACTCATAGATCAGCCTGCTGGCTGAAGTACTCCTGCTCGGTCGTCGAGAGTGGTAAAGAATCTGGGCCATGCAAAACCCTGACGTCAGCGCGTCATGTCAACCAGTAATATAATATGAACATGGTAATAAGCAATGCAGGGATGAACATGAATAAAACAATAATATGCAAGTAGTGCAGGGTAGTGTGCAGTGGGTAACTAAATTGTTCTGTCAGTTTTCTATTCTAAAGTCTTTGAAATCAATCGATGACTCGTCGATGTAACTCAATAGTATCCCGTGCATGCCTGATTGAAAAGAATTCTTGATGTGTAGTATTTGGAAATTGTAAAGAAATCACAACCAAAAATTATTTGACCGCAATCAACTACGGTGTCGGATGTAGTTTGTATGTGAGTGCGGATCGTCCACAGGGAAAGTGTAATCGTTCGTCTTTCGATTTAGGTGAGTTGAAACTTTAAGGAAAAGAAAACAAACAATTCATGATTTAAATTTTGTATTTCAAGAAAAAGAAAATATCTAGATCTAAGAAAGCATTAAAAAGATAGAATCAAGAATTGATAGTTTGTTGATTTTTCCAAACCAAATCTCAAGAATCGAAATGAGGCTCGTAGGAATCGATCGGATCTATAGATGTGATGTAATCTTACAATTACGTATTCTTATCCTTCGATAAATTGATACTAGATCGATGATGATCGATGAGAATTAGAGACTTCTTGTGAAACTAGGGTTTCATCTTATCTCTTGTTCTTTCATTGATATCATTCATATTCTAGCCTCTAGTAAATTCAAGAAACGATCGTAGATCCCTAATTTCGAGCGATCACAATCAAGAAAGCATTGCTACGAAACTAGGTCATCGATTCTTGAACTTGCTAGGGTTTACAAAACTCGTAGGACTTAAAAATCGTATTAAGATTTGTTACATCATCATTCTACAATCGTCTCGACTCCTTTACGAGCGGAGTTTTACTCAAACATCACAACAAGAACAACAATTACAAATTGAGATATAATCATGACGCAAGAATTAAAAGAAAGCAAGATTAAAGAATTTCACCTTTTATTTATATCAACAATTTCATTACATTCGCTCAAGAACTACAAGAGGAAGAATTCGATCGTCGACTTGGCTTCGCTCGTCTCCGTGGATCGCGGATCGGCTTGGATCACTTGCCCGATTGAAGATCGGCTCGGCTCCTAAAAGGTTGAAGGCTTCTCGCTTGATTTGGTACTCAAGATCTTGGATTTGGAGTGGAATTAGGGTTAGGGTTTCGTACAAGCCTTGTCACGAGACTTGTGGAAGAAGATGATGAAAGAGGGAATGAGAGATTATTTAATGAACTAGCTAACTAAAGAACAACCTCAACCCTTAGATTTAGGCTCCTATTTATAGATAACTAACCCTAGATCTAGGATTTCAAATTCTAAGTTTCCCTCCAAAAGTTTGTTGAGGGAATTCAAATTTCCCTCCAAAAGTTAGTTAGGGGAGAAGCTTTTAGATGTGATTAGTTAGGAGGAGCTTCTAGAAGAGGATTAATTAGGAGCTTAATTAGGATTAGCCTTCTTTAATTTTCTTTGCTGATCTGGCAGTAGCTTCGAGGGTATTCTGGAACTTTACATATCATAAAGCAATGTGGGCCCAGAGAAAGAGATTCTGCACTGAAACTTCCATGCTGATGTGGCAAACTAGGCGCGGATCCGCGGCTCATGCAGGTTCATGCCGCGGATCCGCGGCTTCTTGTGGGCTTTGGAGCTTGTGCTTTCTGTTGCTTCTTGGGCCTGAGTTGTGGGCCTTTATCATATATATTGATTTGTATTTTTCCATCTGAATTGCTACCAGATCTGAAGTGATTTAGTTGGCGTATTTTTGATCAGCTCTTTTGCTTTTCTTTCGTATTTCCTGCACAGACTCAAGACAAGTGTTGCGCAAATACAGAAATGATGCGATGCCATGAAATGCGGTTAATTTCCTTTAAAGTGTCGGTTTAAAAGTCTAATACATGCAATCTCATATTTTGTGACAGATTTGCTAATATGTAGAATATGAATGCCGAACACTTCTAAATGTATGCAAATGTTAGGGAAATTGCTGGCTAAAATATACATTATTTTCGACTGATCAAATACCCCCAAACTTAATTTCGATCGTCTCGAGCGAATGTTTTATTAAAAAGAGAAGGAGAAAATAAAGAAAGAAAAAACTAACTAGCACACTTTCGTAGGCAACACGATTGCACTGAGCACGTGCAACAAGCCTTTAAACCTCTAGGTGTCCCTAGTAGGAGGAGTGTTGTCTCCTGAGGGTTTTCAGCGGATTGCACCCACAAAATCCAATAATAAAAGGAAGATCATGAATATTACATTTAAAGAAAAGAATTGTAAAAGAAAGACTTTGAAAATTAGGGTTTCCAACTAAGCTAGCTTTTCGGTTGTCATGAGCCCTATCTTAATGGTCATGAAAAGATGTCAGAAATCACGTCCTCCCTCAATAAAACATCGTCTTATTTTTCATTCCTATCTGTTTTCCAAAACATCGATCATATAACCCTGCGTGTGTGTAAAGACATCCCTACACCCTGAGAATTCAATTCAAGCTATCATACTCTTGCCCATCAGCCTCAGTATATATATATATATATATATATATATATATATATATTTTTCGATGAGCTCACACACTTTCATGCGACCGTTAATACTTCTTGAGGTACTAACCGACCGATTACTCATGTGCTTGCTTATTTGGTGTATTTTCCTAATCTTGCACCACCTTAGGTATAGCAGTGACTCCCAGACCAGTTGGCCTTAGGGCACTAGATGAAGAGGCACCCTCGCTATATATTTTTTATTTCCTTCGGTGATAACAAAACCAGTGTCCATTTTTCTCACCATTTTTTTTTCCATACTTTTTGGCTTTAAGACAAGAGCATTTCAAGGTATCCTCTACTATCCCAGGCTTCAAGACGTGTGTAAGTGCGAATAGCAGGGTAGCAACGTTCAAAATGTTTGGCTTCTAGAATAGAAACTATTTTTCAGACTTATTTTTATCCTCAGATTAGTGACGTCCTTCATCTTACTAACCCTTGGGACAACGGCTCATAACTACTTATTACTAGTTCGTATAAGAAAACTTCTAATTTTCTTAGTTTTCTTAAATTTTTCTAATCTCATGGATGTAATTTTTCACTATCTAGACTTTCATTATCTTATTTATATACAAAAATTATTTTTATATTTTGAAAATTTTTAAATTTTTATAGGTTTTCGAAAATGTTTTGTGCTTATGCAAATGATATGCAAATGATGCGAAAATAAGCACAAACCTCCCCCAAACTTGTTTTCAACAGTGTCCTCACTGTTGCCATCTGCTAAATCAGAAAAACCTGTAAGCTTGGGAGGAATTTATTAGTGGGGGCAAAATATTTAAGTGAAGAACCTCCCCGAAACTTATTTTTGGCTCAAAATTTTGTAAAAATTTCTTTTCAAGAGCCCGATTATTCCCCCCCAAACTTAAGCAATGTTAATCTTTGAAAATCATATGAGGGGGTCAAAAATCATTGGTCGATGCCAAGCTTTGCAAAGACCGAATGTTAACACCAACCATTCGAAAATTTTGTCAATGCAGTGCTCTGGTTGGTGAAAGAAGAAGTGTGGAAAGGGAAAGGGATGGAAAAGAATGTGTGTGCGTCTCATTTTGGAGAGACGATGCAGTGAAAGTGATGGATTACTCGCATTCTTTTTACAAGTCAAAAGAAGGGGTGGAGGTTCAATTTCATTGAGTGGGACATGATTCATCTCAACACCCGTGTCATTTAAAAATGCGAGTTCATCAGCGAAGATCTCCTCAAAAGTTCCATCTATACCCCGGTGAATAATGTCATCACAAAGTGCGGGGTGATCTTCAGACTCTAAGAACAGTTCATAATCAGTGTTATTTGTTGACCCGGACATCTCGGTGGAAGAGTCCGTATGTGTATGATACATAGTTGGGTCAAACAATAACGTATGAAAAGAGTCAAGATCGATAACAGGAGGATCATCAAATTCGCTGCTGTCGACATCCATTAAGTCGACAGAACATACCTGAGCAATAGGTTCGGAGGGTACACTTCCCAACTTGTAAATGTTCAGCTCTATTGACCTATTCCCGAAAGATAGGGTCATAGAACCATTACGACAGTTGATTATTGCATTGGAAGTGGCCAAAAAGGGGCGACATAAAATCACCGGAATTTGATTCCGTGGGTTCGCTACAGGCTGTGTATCAATTACAATAAAATCTACCGGGAATATAAATTCTCCGATTTTTATTAACACATCCTCCAGTTCACCCCTAGGTTTGGTGATTGATCGGTCAGCCATCTGGAGAGTGCAATTGGTTGGCTTCAACTCTCCGATTCCTAGTTGCTCATAAACAGAATATGGAAGCAAGTTAACACTAGCGCCAAGGTCTAGTAGAGCACGGTTAATGTGTTTTTCCCCAATAGAAACAGAAATAGTAGGATATCCTGGATCCTTACGTTTCCTTGGTAATTGTTGGGGGAAAGCCGTGTCTATTGTTTTTTCCATGAATATCTTCTTGGGCGCTTGAGTCTTCCTCTTCCTAGTGCACAAGTTCTTAAGAGTTTTTGCATAGGACGGAACTTGTTGGATGGCATCTAGGAGAGGGATGTTGGTGTTTACTTGCTTAAAAATGTTCATAATCTTCTCCATATGTGGACTCGGTGTGTTAGCCCTTAACCGATTAGGATAAGGTGCTTTAGCAGTAAGCGCTGGGTCTATCATAGGAGAAGGAAGTGGGTGTGGAACCGATCCCATAATAGAAGTGGGAATCGTCCATGGAGGGGTAAAAGAGGTGGGCTGTAGTGGCGAGCCTTTTGGGAAACGAAGAATAGGCTCGGAAGAAGATGGTGGGGTAGAAGAAGTGGGGTCAGAAGTGTGTGTGTGAGGAAAGGTCTCAGCCGGGGTGTTATTGATTGATTTTTCTGTATCATCAAACTCTTCCCCAAGGTGATGGTCAAGCACTCTTCCAGATCTCAACGTGATCTCATCCACATGATGTGAATAGCTAGGATTAGGTAAAGGTTGAGCTGGAAGTTTCCCTTTCTCTCGTGCACTCATTTCGGCTTTTAGTTGTGCAATTTGTGCTTCCATCGATTTGATATTATCATTTTGAGAGATAATGATCTTCATCACATTCTCGACGGAAGATTGCAAACTTGCCGTCCCTTGGATGGATTGTTTCATGAAAGTATCCAAGGTTTGTGCTAGTGCAGAGGTATTATCTGTACCGGTCAATTGCAAAAGACTAGACGGTGCAAAAGTGTTGGCCGGATTTTGGAAGTTCTGTGATTGGAAGGGGTGCTGACTCAATTGAAGTGGTGGCTGCTGTTGTGGTGGAGGGACCCCTTGGAAATTGTTTTGGTTTGGAACCGTGTTTTGAAATTGGGATTGGTTCCAATCAAAGTTAGGGTGATTCCTCCAACCCTGATCATATGTGGAGGAAGATGGATCGTTTCTAGGTCTTTGAAATGCGACATTGGTATGCTCATGACCTTGAAACGGACATTCTTCCGTCAAGTGAGACGGATCAGAACAGCAACCACATACCGTTTTGGAGAGTGATATTTGACTTAGGGCGGCGGCTAAAAATTTATTTTCCATATTCTCGAGTTTCTTATTAATAGCTGCAATGTCAGCTTTAACTCCTATGGAAATATCATTGCCATCCCTAGATGATTGACTCACACCCTCCCACTGTAAAGATTTTTCAGCGAAATTTTCTAGGAATTCCCAGGCTTCCCCATCATCTTTAGTCATAAAGTTGCCTTGACACATGGATTCAAGGGTCTGTCTTGTGTAAGGAGTAATGCCCTCATAAATGATTCGGCACAATTCCCATCTCGGGATGCCGTGATGTGGACATTGGACTAACAGATCCTTGAAACGTTCAAGACATTTTGAAAATGTTTCATTCGGAAGCTGGGTGAATTGATAGATTTCGCTACGGACTCGAGCTGTCTTTTGATGTGGGTAGAATTTATTAAGGAATGCTTTGACGAATTCTTCCCAATTTGAAATGGAATGTGCGGTAGTGTTATATAGCCACTTCTCGGCTAAATCGCACAAAGTGAATGGGAGAAGACGAAGACGTAAAGCATCCACAGACAACTGTGAAGTACCCATCATTGCGCATACATTTTCAAATTTCGTGATAAACACGTATGCGTCTTCAGACTCGAGACCGTGAAATTTTGGTAGAAGGTTGATGTATTGGGGTTTTATTTGAAAATTTTCCCCGTTGGCTGGTGGAATGGAAAGACAGGTGGAAAGTGGGCCTCGTGTTGGATAGCACCTCTCTTGGAGAGAGATCGAGGTGGATTCTACGCACCAACGGACGGCGGCAGAGTAGTGGAAAAGAAGTTTGATGGATTTGGATCCATCGGTGTGGGTGTGGTGGTGGGTAAGAAAGGGTAAATGTAGAAATACCGACTTTTGGGTCGATGAGTGAAACGCGGACTAACGGGCACTAGAAACCCGTGTCCAGCCTATCTTGCACTAAAAAGGGTTAGTACAAGTAGCAGCGTGAATTTATAATTAGGGGAATGATATGAATGTGGTGTTTGTTTTGAAAAAGATACGGATTTTTGAAAAAATGATGCAACACAACAAATGCAGCACACAAAACCCTAAAATCTAGGGGTCACCTAGGTCAAAGCTCTAGACCGCTCCTAACTGCCAAAAGATAAGTCGCAGGATAGAATCCTCCACTGCCTCTTTGTTCCCCTGTGGCCGGATAAGTGACAGGTAAGTGGGAAGGTACTCCACTACGTAAGTAGTGGGCCTAATTAAAAACCACTAGCCTTAGACACACTCGCCTTAGGCACCACAAGAAAACGCGGATAAGCAATGAATTACCCACGGCCTTCTCTTGTCCTAATTGAGCGCGACGGTCCTTAGAGTCATCTCTAGATTTCTTTTAATTAATGAGGGTCAATGCGGATGCAAGTTTTGCGATTTTCGGGGCCTAGGAAGGGTAATGAACTCCCCACCTAATTTGAATTTGGTAGTGCCCCTTAAATTTCCGTTTTAAAATGCAAACAACCAAGAATCAAAAACACGCACAAATTTTTATTTTGCTTTTGCGCGCTGCGATTATTTGCAAAGAAACCTGCAGCAAAATTGTTATTGGAGCAGATGAGGTAAGAGATAAGAAAGTGAGGGACTCACAGAGAAAGTTTGGTGCAGTGAACAGTCAGGAATGCCGCGGATCCGCCGCATAAGAGTGTGTTCTGCCGCTGAAACGCGCTTGGGTTGTGAGATCACTGTACAAGATTTTTACAGAGAGCTTCTGTTCAGCTGCTGAGCCCTCTGGAATTTTCATAAAAAATTTTCTCCAGCTCCAATGATTCCAGATTTCCTCGCAATCAAATCACAACACACGTATTAGTGTTTGCACGAATTTTGATCACAAAATTTAGATGGAATAAAATTTTCAACTCAAATTTCAAAATACGAACTATTAGCGCACTATCCCCAGCAACGGCGCCATTTGATTGAAAAGAATTCTTGATGTGTAGTATTTGGAAATTGTAAAGAAATCACAACCAAAAATTATTTGACCGCAATCAACTACGGTGTCGGATGTAGTTTGTATGTGAGTGCGGATCGTCCACAGGGAAAGTGTAATCGTTCGTCTTTCGATTTAGGTGAGTTGAAACTTTAAGGAAAAGAAAACAAACAATTCATGATTTAAATTTTGTATTTCAAGAAAAAGAAAATATCTAGATCTAAGAAAGCATTAAAAAGATAGAATCAAGAATTGATAGTTTGTTGATTTTTCCAAACCAAATCTCAAGAATCGAAATGAGGCTCGTTGGAATCGATCGGATCTATAGATGTGATGTAATCTTACAATTACGTATTCTTATCCTTCGATAAATTGATACTAGATCGATGATGATCGATGAGAATTAGAGACTTCTTGTGAAACTAGGGTTTCATCTTATCTCATGTTCTTTCATTGATATCATTCATATTCTAGCCTCTAGTAAATTCAAGAAACGATCGTAGATCCCTAATTTCGAGCGATCACAATCAAGAAAGCATCGCTACGAAACTAGGTCATCGATTCTTGAACTTGCTAGGGTTTACAAAACTCGTAGGAGTTAAAAATCGTATTAAGATTTGTTACATCATCATTCTACAATCGTCTCGACTCCTTTACGAGCGGAGTTTTACTCAAACATCACAACAAGAACAACAATTACAAATTGAGATCTAATCATGATTCAAGAATTAAAAGAAAGCAAGATTAAAGAATTTCACCTTTTATTTATATCAACAATTTCATTACATTCGCTCAAGAACTACAAGAGGAAGAATTCGATCGTCGACTTGGCTTCGCTCGTCTCCGTGGATCGCGGATCGGCTTGGATCACTTGCCCGATTGAAGATCGGCTCGGCTCCTAAAAGGTTGAAGGCTTCTCGCTTGATTTGGTACTCAAGATCTTGGATTTGGAGTGGAATTAGGGTTAGGGTTTAGCACAAGCCTTGTCACGAGACTTGTGGAAGAAGATGATGAAAGAGGGAATGAGAGATTATTTAATGAACTAGCTAACTAAAGAACAACCTCAACCCTTAGATTTAGGCTCCTATTTATAGATAACTAACCCTAGATCTAGGATTTCAAATTCTAAGTTTCCCTCCAAAAGTTTGTTGAGGGAATTCAAATTTCCCTCCAAAAGTTAGTTAGGGGAGAAGCTTCTAGATGTGATTAGTTAGGAGGAGCTTCTAGAAGAGGATTAATTAGGAGCTTAATTAGGATTAGCCTTCTTTAATTTTCTTTGCTGATCTGGCAGTAGCTTCGAGGGTATTCTGGAACTTTACATATCATAAAGCAATGTGGGCCCAGAGAAAGAGATTCTGCACTGAAACTTCCATGCTGATGTGGCAAACTAGGCGCGGATCCGCGGCTCATGCAGGTTCATGCCGCGGATCCGCGGCTTCTTGTGGGCTTTGGAGCTTGTGCTTTCTGTTGCTTCTTGGGCCTGAGTTGTGGGCCTTTATCATATATATTGATTTGTATTTTTCCATCTGAATTGCTACCAGATCTGAAGTGATTTAGTTGGCGTATTTTTGATCAGCTCTTTTGCTTTTCTTCCGTATTTCCTGCACAGACTCAAGACAAGTGTTGCGCAAATACAGAAATGATGCGATGCCATGAAATGCGGTTAATTTCCTTTAAAGTGTTGGTTTAAAAGTCTAATACATGCAATCTCATATTTTGTGACAGATTTGCTAATATGTAGAATATGAATGCCGAACACTTCTAAATGTATGCAAATGTTAGGGAAATTGCCGGCTAAAATATACATTATTTTCGACTGATCAATGCCCGGGACCACGGTCAAGACCCTCGGGGCTGAATCCGAGACGTGCCGCTAGGCAGTAACAGGTAGCAGGTTGGACGAGTGATGTCAGCATCATCACTCCCGGACTGGCCAAGCCCGTAAGACTGATCAGAACAGGTATCGAACTGTTGAGTTACAAGTCGGTTTCACCTTTGATTTCCCCATACCCCCAAGTTATGTATGTCAGGTCAGGTATTCAGTAATCAAGAACTAATACCAACACAGGATCAGGTAAAAGCAGGTTTGTCTGGGTAGACAACAGGAATGGTCCATGAGGACCCCAAGTCATGTTTGTTGGCATTAGGCATGAGATCAGGTAACAAGTCAGGTCATGGTACGACAGGTTGAGTTGGTAGCAAAGGGTACCATGTCCGGTGCATCGGTATGTATAAATATGTCATGTGTAGCAAGGTCAGGTCAATATGTAATGCAATCGGAGGTGTGCTCATAACAGGTTTAGATGCGAATAAGGAACAACAGCAGGCAATAAAGTAAATAACAATAACAGTTCATTTAATCACAATGGTGCATTTATATGGTGCAGTTGTATTATCTTATTAACAGGTTCAAGCACCCTTGGGGTGCAATAATCACAGGGTGGCGCAATATTAATAACAGAAAGTAATGAAGATATATGAAATTAAAACTAAAGTATAAATAATTGCCACATGGATGATCTAACAAATAAAAGCAAGGACGATCTAATTGGTTTAGTTAGTTAAAGCATGGATTAACAGCAGACCAGATAATTACATGAATCTACTATAATGATTCAATGTTAATGATAATTGCAACCGTCAATTCTAAGTTATACTAAATATTGATATTACCATCAACTGTGTTGTTATATTAAATAACATGATAATTAAATGTATAGCAAGACTCGATCTTGTATATTAGCATGTTAGAGCAAGTATTCGGATACTTGCCTCGACGGTTTCGCAAACCGGAAAACACGAACGTAGCGTCGGCGGAAAACACGCGACGGATGTACGGGTCGCGGATCGAGTCCAAACAGCGAACAGCGGGACCACACGGACTGGAGTACTTCGCTGGAGAGTCGGGTCAAGTCGTCGGTATGGCCGGAATCCGGCGAAATGTCAAAATGGCGACGAAGTTAGCAAAACACATAACAAAGCAAGAATCGACCAGAGAAGGGATACATGAAGGGAGATGGTGAAGGGAGGCTTACAGGGATAGCAAGGGGGCAAACGCGACGGTTTCGACGGCGGGGGGCGCCGGCGGCGAGGAACAGTGGGCGCGGCAAGGGTTGGAGGTGGCTGGATCGGGGGTGCGGTGAGTAGGGGAGAGGTACTGGCCTGGTCCGGGTTGCAGGGGGAAGAGAAGGTGCTCGGCGGTGCGCTGGCGACGACGACGAGAGTCGACGGCGCGATCTCCGGCGAACTAGGGTTTGGTGTTAGGGTTAGGCGTCGGGTTCTGTTGCAGTCCGGCGAGGGAAGGAGGAAGACGGTGGAGAGGTCGGGACGAGGGTGAAGGGAGGAAGTCGACGTCGTCGGCGATGGGAGGCGGCGGCGACGGCAGCACAGCGGTGCAGGTGGCGGTGGCGTTGCTGCAGGCTCTGGAAGGAGGGAGAAGAGGAGGAACGGGGGTGCGGTCGAGGCTGTGGAGGTGAGGATGAAGGTGGTGGTCTCGTCGGCGCGGGGACTGCGGCGGCGACGGCGACGAGGTGGCTAGGGTTTGCTGGGGGTTCGAAGGTCTCTCATGGTGGGTTTCTGCGAATGTTGAGGACGTGAGGAAAAAATATAAAGATAGGGAGAGAGAGATTTTAGGAGAGAGAGAGAGAGATTAGAGAGGCGGAGAGAGAGAGGGAGAGTACTAAGAGGCGGGGCCCATGAGGGATGAGCCTCGTGATTGGCTGGGAGTCGAAAAGAAGTTTAAAAGAAAGATTTAAAAAAGATTTTAAACGTTATATTAGTAACAGAAATATATATATATATATAGTTTTAGATTTTAAATTAAATGGGTATTTTGGCGCTAAATGAAACATTTCCAAATCGTGCCCGGGTTGCGCCCAAATGTTTCAAATTCAAATAATAGGATTTTAAGCGGGTCCCAAATTTTAAAATGAGATGTTTTATGATTAAAATGCATGCCCCCAAGTCGGACACTTGCACGCGCGCGTAGTCGTCCAAACTTGTCCGTTTCACCGAACGGGATGAAATCTCGACGCGCGGACGCTACCACGCGACTAGTGGCGACGAGTAGGCCAGTATGGATATTTTTAATTTCATTTTAGGTGTTAAAATTTGTTATAGGCAAAAATGACTTAGCCGGTTAAAAATTTAGCAACAAGAACCAAACAAGCAAGATAATTGAAATGAGCAATGTCTAACACTCAACTAGTAACAGATATAGTACTATTGGGCTCGGGTGTTACATGACCGAGTCTACAATGCCATAAGAAAGCCTGATTAGTTTCCGAAGACTTTCTTTTGTGTGTATTGTGGACATTGAAAATCTGTGGTTGGTTTAATACGTATATACCATTGCTTAATGTACCTGACCCAATCAGAACTTGATTAAGGTGCATGTTCACATGCAAATTAATAACCTTCTTTAGATAATAAAGATACAGAAATGATATTACAAGTTGCATTGGGTACAAAATAGCAATTACGCAAAACCAAAACGTGTCCATCTGACAATCCCAGGTGATAGTCCCCCACGGACTCAGCATCCATGCCAGCTCCATTTGCAACTCTGAGGGTCATATCACCTGCCTTCAAAGCCCTACGCTTTCTCAGTGCCTGCAAAGAATTACAGATATGAGATCCTGATCTGGTATCTAATACCCAGGAAGTAGAGTTTATTGAAAGACAGTTTTCAATAACATACACACCTGAAGCCGAAGCCGCAACTTGCTTCGGATCCTGGTTTCTGGCCTTCCAAGCCCTGTAATCTTTCTTCCAGTGTCCCTTCTTGTGACAATAGAAGCATTCTTCCTTTCCGACAAGCTGCCCCGCTATTTTTGTTGCCTTTGCTTTTCCTTTCGTATCCACTTTACTAACACCGCCCCTTGGTTTGGCGGGGCTTTTCTTCTTCTTTCCCCTGGCTTTCGCCTTGGACTTAGAAGAGGAAGATCCTCCTGCAGACAAAGTAGATGTTTCCCTACCTTTCTGTAGGGTGCCCTCTGCACTCCTCAGCATGTTAAGGAGCTCCGGAAGTTCAACTTCTTTACCTTGAAAGTTGAAGTTCAGGATAAACTGGGCGTAAGTGGAAGGAAGGGACTGGAGAATCAAGTCCGTATAGAGCTCATTCTGTAACGTGGTCCCAAGGTCCGCGAGCTCCTCAATGAAGCCAATCATCTTAAGCACGTGTTCCGCTACCGATGATCCGATGGCCAATCTCGCCGAAAACAACTTTTTCGAGACTTCGTATCTGGCGATACGGGATTGCTCTCCATACAGTTCTTTTGTATGAAGAAATATGGATTCAAGGTCCATATTCTCGTGCCTCCTCTGATGTTCATTGTCCATAGAGGCAAGCACGAGGCACTTGGCCTTCGCACAATCAATCTCCCAAGTCTTACGGATTTCCTTATCCGTGACGCTGGAGGTGGGACCTGGGACAGGGGGAGCTTGGGTGGTAAGGAGATACCCCAGCTTGTCGTAAGTGATTTCCATTTTGACATTCCTAAGCCAATCTTTGTAGTTTGGCCCTGTCAGTATGCTTTTATCTAGAAGTAACTTAAGTCCGGTCATGACGATTGGTCGCTGCAATTAGGAGAGAGAGAAGAAACACTCAGCATGATGCTCTTGCAAGTTTAGAGTGGTTTTTAGTTTGTCTAAACAGGACGGCTCCCACTGTTTCTCGAATCCCTCCTCAAACCAAAAATGAGGAATTAGTCGGGATCAATCTCACCGTACAATACTTGCTTAACCGTTCAGCCAGGCCAGTGTAGGTACTTCGAGGGAGGTTTTCCAACGCTTTCGCGAAGTTCCTTAATTTAAGAACCTCTTTTCCCTGGGAGCGTAGCCCCGCTAACACCTTTCTAGACACCTACTTAGTTTATAGCATTGATCGTTAAGTGAGAAATTTCCCGAGGAGTAGCATATACTCACAGTAGGATCGGGATCCAAATATCATCACGTGACAAAACTGAAGGAATCCTACCAGAATCATCACACTCCAAATGGTATGCAGCGCTAGCATGTTTCAGGTTCTTTTGAAACTCCCGATGTGGATTTTTGCCCCAAGCTCTTATGACCTTGACTTTGGCCAACAAATCATAAGTCACATGTCAAGTTCTACCCGTCATTCTCCAGGTTAATTTGAACCCACCCGTACCTACCCTTGACTTTGGCCAACAAGGCAGTACGACTGTCCCAAACCAACGCATCTATCTATGCTGCACATAAATACCCAATAGCTACCAATCACTATGCCTTAACTTTAGCCAACAAACATAGCTTGAATACTATTGACTATCCATGTGAAACGACGGAGGGCTACGAATGGTTTTGGCGAAACCGTGAACGTAGTGAACTTGATATAATCGATGGAACGAGATAGCTTTTAAAGGGAGTGGTTCAAGCTCCGCGTTTAAAAGTTTGTTTTTGAAAAGAACCGAGTGGTTTTGAAAGTGTTCCAACGACTTTACTTTGGTTTATTTTCTTGCATTAATTTTAATGCGTCCCATCATTTAATCCTACCAATGCAGAAAACAACCAAAATTTGACGTACGCTTATGCCATCCGCATTCGCCACGGGGCCCCGTCATTATCCGTTAGGTTACTTAACTAACGACAGAGCGGGGGCTGGACTAGGGCGGATGCAAAACATAAGCAACGCCTAAATAGATATCATATATAGATATATTGCAATGATAGCCATTTCAGATCAAAGATGAACACATTGGATATACTAGGAATCTGCAATTCATACGAGCCTGTAACGAAAAGCGGATTACACGGTCGTGGTGAATAGCCAATACCCCACCCAAGACCCCTACGGGTGTGGCAAACTACTCGCCAAATACCCGAAGTGAAGCAACCTCCCTCAACACCGTGAGTAGGCCACTCGGCACTTCGAGGTACCCGGTAGTTTGTGCACCCCCTCCATGGGTCTATCCTAGGAGCAAAAAAAGTAAAAGAAATTATACAATGACGGCTACAACCTCATCCCGGTTGTGCGGCCATAAAAATAATATTACATCAATTACAAATTACATGAGTTGAAAGAAAAGAAAACTCTCATCTCACAACCACCGGCTATTCACCCGCGATAATCTAATGAGTTCATATACACATACCATCAACATTACAGAGATCACAGATATGTATAACCCCCACTGATCGACGTATAGCGATTAGCAGACGTTCAATAAATATATCACATCACAGATATAAACCCGTTAGCTTAAGTCTTTAGAAGTTCGATCAAAATACGTATTTTTAAGCCCCAAAAACAAATTTTGCTTTCTGGAAAATCTGGACAGAAAAAACATATTGTAAAAATCCCAAAACACCCCTCTGAACACACTGTAGGAAAAATCGCCCACGGCCGAGTCAACTCGGCCGCGGATCCGCGGCAGGAGCATGCTCCTGCCGCGGTTCCGCGGTGCGTTGATCGATTCAGCAGTTCCGCGGCGCGTTGATCGATTCAGCCGAATTTTAAGGTAAGATTTATTATTTTTTGAACAGGAAAAAAATTCGGCTGAAAGAATACATTTCGGGCGTGTTTCGTGACTTTTTCTTCGATCGAACTTCTAGTTACTTTGCTAACATGTTAGATAGTGTTTAACTAGGCTCTGATACCACTATAAGTCCATGCTACCCATCCCCGGTTCTTTGGGGTTGCGGAAGTGGTGAAAAACAATTTTTCTTAGGGTGGTAACATAAACTCAAAATATGAATCTTTGTTAAACAACTACCTAACAACCTAACTAGGAGTTTTACCTACTCGGTTTGGGGGTTATACCTTATCTTGAACTCCTTGCGGTGGTCGAATCGGCCTCAACTCGTCGTCTCCTCACGCCGAAGATGGATCCACCCGAAAGTTTCTACCTTTTGGCCTCTACTTCAAACTAGAAGAAACTAGAATACTTGGCTTGCCAAACCTTGTGAACTAGGATGAGTATAGAAGTGATATGGGTTTTCTTTTATCTCTAAGGCAATGGTTCTCAACTCATGAGAGGGAGTTGCCTTGATCTAGAGAGAGAGCAAGAGGAAGAGGGAGAGAGCTTGAGCAAGAGAGAGAAATGAAAATGAAAGAATGAGCAAGCCTTTTGCCATCCAAGCTCTCATAATCCAAAAGCATCATAACACATAATGATAATTGAGTATTATATGATGGTTATCATCATATCAAAAGGCAATATCATTTCTTGCATTAAATGCAATGTGTGAACAAATAAGCAAGCAAAAGTCATTGCATGAAATGATAGCCATTGTAATGATGGTGGTCAACAAGTTCAACCTAGTCAACCGGTCAACAAAGTCAACAAAGTCAACCTTTCAACCCAACCATGGCACAATAATACTTAATTATCATTAATCATATTTCTTATTCTCATTAGGGTTTAGCAAATGTCAACAGTCAACAACCCTAATGAGAATCCTCTGCCTATGTCTCTGTCAACTGTGCATACACACCCGCATCCGCGTTCCGAGGAACATGAATGCAAATGAGATAAAATCAATCCCAAAACGTATACTAGGATCTGGCTTAACCCAAAGCCCGCTAGTAATAACTGCCCGGACACTAAACGTGCACAAGTGCACGGATGTGACTGAACCCTGTCGCAAAACCATGCGACCTGTCGCAAAACCATGCGACCTCTACTCTTTTGCCTAAAGGCGAATAGCTCTCTGTGTGGGACTCTAAAGACTCGACACTACGCTGGCAGTGGGTTTAACCACAGACCGCAAGCGGCACTAGCTGTGCGTAACGGCCCCTAGGTAGATGCCGATAAGAAGACGGACGAGGTGAAACCCATCTGAACTCCTATTGAGCCTGAATGTGACAGTCTCCGTACAGTCCGGTCTGTTTATCTGAGAATATCGCATGGCGGGCCTAGGGGGCGGTAAACGTCAGTCCCCTAATAGCGGTACAAGTCGTGTCGGAGTGTAGCCCAAAACACCCTGAGATAACACTGGAATTCTACCAGTATAACTCGCTTGCCCTGGCCAGGGACGACTGTGTGTAATGGCTCTCCATGACACAGCGCGATATCAACTCCCAATACCGGGAGAGACGAATCCTGTCTAACCGCCACTGCCTCCAAGTGCTTCGGGACTGCACCCAACTGCTACCTGTTTGTACGACTCCTTTGAGGCGTGGTAGGATAGTAATCAAAGTACAGTGGGAACACACTCGAGGCGATGTGACAGTGTCAAGTCAGCGGACTAAGCTGTACTCATGTCACCTGGGAACTGACAACTGACGATAGGTATAGTACCAACCAATCAGTTCCCGACGAGTCCTGTCCAGTGTACACATAACCTAACGAGCACCTGCATACTATCTTAAGTACGACGTACTGATGGCTGTGGGACAGACCGTCTCCCCTGCCGGGATGAGAAGCGCATACGCTATTCTACTCTGGAGTATCGATGCCCTGTCTCGATAGTCCTACGACTAGGGACCTGTATAAGGATGTGCTTGTGGATTACCCAGCCCCCACGAGTGTGACTACCATCACAACGCTGGTAATCAAGCAAAGATCCCAAGGGCTCTACTAATATGTATAAGCAATATGCTAAAAGAAACACTTGCACATATTGAAGTAGAAACAAACCAAGTAGCATACTACTATTTTGAGCAAGATTGTCTATATAAAGGTGAATATCCCAAGCTTCCATTAAGTAATATACAAACTAGTATGATACAGTAATGGCCTCTAGGGCATATACACTAACAGGAATGAGTTATTAGACTCAGGGGACTTTTACAGAGTATTGTATGTTGTCCAGTATCCATAAGGACATAGGGGATGGTACTCGTACGATATTCTGTTTACTTGTGACTTCTCTGGTTCTTAGACATGTGTTTCGTAGAAACACAAGGTCCAAGTTTTGAGAAGTTATAGGTATAAGAATAAAGTAGAGAACCAGGTGTTGCAAGTATCGGGATTCTTGAAGGTGGTCGAAGATGTAGATGCTTGTGTATGGTATTCAGTGTATAGTAATGATTAAGAGAACTTGCTTCTCTTTCAGGTTGCTCATAATTGGATGTACTCCTAAGTTGAGTAATACTGATCGGCCTCGCTCCATTTAGTTGACATGCACTGAAGACAGCTACATGATTTGAATCTGGTTCAATTAAATCAGTGCCTCTGTTTCTGTATTGGATATAGAACAGTTCATATCTTAACGATGTGAAAGTACGGGGAGTTGTCCGGCTTATGCTTAAAACCAGACTCTGGATAACTCAAGGCACGTTTCTGTAATGGCTGTTTGTCGGTTGACCCGGGCTATGACGAGGGTTAACTTTCTACCATCTGGAAGATCAATAGTGACATTGTTCTTGACTCGCCATAGTTTTAATAAAAATGGATTTTTTCAGAAAACAGTAGTGGGAGTATGGTAGAAAAGGAAGTGATTCCAGAACCGCAAATGATTACTGAAAATTTGATAAGAACCTAAAGATTCAATCTGGTTTGATATTCCATTGGCCACTCCGCAGATATGGTGGGTAACCTCAGGCACTCGAGAGGTACTTCGGTATGCCTCAAGGACGGTGATAGGGAGGTTCTTGTTTACCCAGACTTGCCATTGCTGTTGTTCCAGACTGTGAGACCTGTTAGTGTATATGCCCTAGAGACCATTACTGTATCATACTAGTTTGTATATTACTTAATGGAAGCTTGGGATATTCACCTTGTATTGACAATCTCGCTCAAAATGGTAGTATGCTACTTGGTTTGTTACTACTTTAATGTGTGCATGTGTTTCTTTTAGCATATTGCTTATACATATTAGTAGAGCCCTTAGGATCTTTGCTTGATTACCAGTGTTGTGATGGCAATCACACTTGTGGGGGCTGGTTAATCCACAAGCACATCCTTATACAGGTCCCTAGTCGTAGGACTATCGAGACAGGGCATCGATACTCCGGAGTAAAGTAGCGTATGCGCTTCTCATCCTAGCAGGGGAGACGGTCTGTCCCACAGCCGTCAGTACGTCGTACTTGAGATAGTATGCGGGTGCTCGTTAGGTTACGAGTACACTGGACAGGACTCGTCGGGAACTGTTGGTTGGTATTATACCTATCGTCAGTTATCAGTTCCCAGGTGATATGAGTACAGCTTAGTCCGCTGACTTGACACTATCACTTCGCCTCGAGTGTGTTCCCACTGTACTTTGATTACTATCCTACCATGGCTCAAAGGAGTCGTGCAAACAGGTAGTAGTTGGGTGCAGTCCCGAAGCACTTAGAGGCAGTGACGGTTAGACAGGATTCGTCTCTCCCGGTATTGGGGGTTGACATCGCGCTGTGTCTAGGAGAGCCATTACACAAGTATTCCCTGGCCAGGGAAAGCGAGATATACTGGTAGGTTTCCAGTGTTATCTCAGGGTGTTCTGGGCTACACTCCGACACGACTTGTACCGCTATTAGGGGACTGACGTTTGCCACCACCCTAGGCCCGCCATGCGATATTATCATAATAACAGTCCGGACTGTACGGAGACTGTCACATTCAGTCTCAGTAGGAGTTCAGATAGGTTTCACCTCGTCCGTCTTCTTATCGGCATCTACCTGGGGGCCGTTACGCATAGCTATTGCCGCTTGCGGTCTGTGGTTAAACCCACTGCCAGTGTAGTGTCGAGTCTTTAGAGTCCCACACAGAGAGCTATTCGCCTTTAGGCAAAAGAGTAGAGGTCGCATGGTTTTGCGACAGGTCACATGGTTTTGCGACAGGGTTCGGTCACATCTGTGCACTTCTGCACGTTTAGTGTCCGGACAATTAACACTAGCGGGCTTTGGTTTAAACCAGATCCTAATGTACGTTTTGGGATTGGTTTTACCTCGTTTGTATTCGTGTTCCTCGGAACGCGGATGCGGGTGTGTATGCACAGTTGACAGAGAGACAGAGGCAGAGGATTCTCAATGGGGTTGTTGATTGTTGACTGTTGACTTTTGCTAAAACCCTAATGAGAATATGAAATATGATTAACAATAATATTAATTAAGTATTATAGTGACATGGTTGTTGAGGGGTTGACTTTGTTGACTTGTTGACTTTGTTGACCGGTTGACTAGGTTGGACTAGTTGACCATCATCATTACAATGGCTATCATTTTATGGCAAAGACTTTTGCTTGCTTGTTTCTTTTTGCAAAATGAGTGCATGAAATGATATGGCCATTTTGACTTGAACCATCACATAATACTTGATTACTATTATTTGTTATGATGATTTTTGATTATGAGATCTTGGATGGAAAAAGTCTTGCTTACTCTCTCATTTGCTTTCTCTCTCTTGCTTGAGCTCTCCCTCTCCCTCTTGCTCTCTTTCTAGTCTATGGTTCACCTGTCTCATGTGTTGAGAAGCAAGAACCATAGAGATAAATCCCAACACACTCCTCTACTCATCCTAGTTCATAAGGTTTAGCAAACCAAGTGTTCTAGTTTCTTCTAGTTTGAAGAGAAGCCAAAAGTAGAAGTTTTCAGGTGGATCCATCTTCGGCGCAACGAGACGACGAGGTGAGGCCGATCCGTACACCGCAAAGAGTTGAAGACAAAGGAGTTCAAGAAAGGTATGACCCCTAACAGAGTAGGTAAAACTCTTGTAAGGATTTTTAGATAGATGTTTAACAAAGATCCGTATTTTGAGTCCATGTTACCACCTCTAGAAAAATCGTTTTCCATCATTTCCGCAAGCCCGTAAGTACCGGGAGAGGTAATGTGAACTTACAGTGGTATCAAAGCCTAGTTAAACACTATCTAACATGTTAGCAAAGTAACTAGAAGTTCGATCGGAGAAAAAGTCACGAAACACGCCCGAAATGCACACTTTCTGCCAAATTTTTTTCCTGTTCAAAATCAAATATATCTTGCCTTGAAATTCGGCTTAGGGTTTTTTGAAGAAACTGCAGAAAAATGGTCTACAGAGCCGATCAACGTGCCGCGGATCCGCGGCAGGAGCATGCCGCGGATCCGCGGCCGAGTTGACTCGGCCGTAGGCTATTTTTCTCACAGTTTGTTCAGTGAGCTATTTTGGGATTTTTGGAGTATGTTTTTCCAGCCCAGATTTTTCAGAAAGCAATATTTGTTTTTCGGGCTTAAAAAAAACCGTATTTTGATCGAACTTCTTTAGACTAAAGCTAACGGGTTTATATCTGTGATGTGATATATGTATTGAACGTCTGCTAATCGCTATACGTCGATAAGTGGGGGTTATACATATCTGTGATCTGTAATGTTGATGGTATGTGTATATGAATTCATTGGATTGTCACGGGTGAATAGCCAGGGGGGTTGTGAGATGAGATTTTTCTTTTCTTTCAATTCTTGTAATTTGTAATTGATGTAATATTTTTTATTTGGCCGCACAACCGGGGTGAGGTTGTAGCCGTCATTTTATAATTTCTTTTACTGGTTTTGCTCCTAGGATAGACCCATGGAGGGGGTGCACAAACTACCGGGTATCTCGAAGTGCCGAGTGGCCTACTCACGGTGTTGAGGGAGGTTGCTTCGCTTCAGGTACTTAGCGGGTAGTTTGCCGCATCCGTAAGGGTCTTGGGTGGGGTATTGGCTATTCACCGCGACCGTGTAATCCGCTTTTCGTTACAGGCTCGTACGAATTGCGGATTCCTAGTATATCCAATGTGTTCATCTGTGATCTGGAATGGCTATCATTGCAATATATCTATATATGATATCTATTTAGGCGTTGCTTATGTTTTGCATCCGCGCTAGTCCAGCCCCCGCTCTATCGTTAGTTAAGTAACCTAACGGGTAATGACGGGGCCCCGTGGCGAATGCGGATGGCATAAGCATACGTCATATTTTGGTTGTTTTCTACAATGGTAGGATTAAATGATGGGACACATTAAAATTAATGCAAGAAAATAAACCAAAGTTAAAGTCGTTGGAACAATTTCAAAACCCACTCGGTTTCTTTTCAAAAACAACTTTTAAACGCGGAGCTTAAGCCACTTCTTTTAAAAGCTATCAAGGTTCCTTCGATTATATCAAGTTCACTACGTTCACGGTTTCGCCAAAACCATTCGTAGCCCTCCGTCGTTTCGTATGAATATTCAATAGTATTCAAGCTATGTTTGTTGACCATCGTCAAGGCATAGTGATTAGTAGCTGTTGGGTGTTCATATGTAGCATAGATAGATGCGTTGGTTTGGGACAGTCGTATTACCTTGTTGACCATCGTCAAGGTATATACGGATGGGTTCAAATTAACCTGGACAACGACGGGTAGAACTTGACATGTGACTTATGATTTGTTGACCTTCGTCAAGGTCATAAGAGCATGGGGCAAAAATCCACATCGGGAATTTCAAAAGAACCTGAAACTTGCTAGCGCTGCATACCATTTGGAGTGTGATGATTCTGGTAGGATTCCTTCAGTTTTGTCATGCAATGATATTTGGATCCCGATCCTACTGTTAGTATATGCTACTCCTCGGGAAATTTCTCACTTAACGATCAATGCTATAAACCAAGTAGGTGTCTAGAAAGGTGTTAGTGGGGCTACGCCCCCAGGGAAAAGAGGTTATTAAATTAAGGAACTTCGCGAAAGCGTTGGAAAACCTCCCTCGAAGTACCGACACTGGCCTGGCTGAACGGTTAAGCAAGTATTGTACGGTGAGATTGATCCCGACTAATTCTTCCTTTATGGGTTGAGGAGGGATTTGAGAGACAGTGGGAGCCATCCTGTTTAGATAAATTAAAAACCAATCTAAACTTGCAAGAGCATCATGCTGAGTGTTTTCTACTCTCTCTTTTAATTGCAGCGACCCAGTGACCACACGTAGGTTACATCTAGATAATAAAATGACTGAACCTGACTGTTATGATTGGCAAAGGTCTGTCCAGATGTCCATTACCCATGACAAGCTTGGACACCTCTTAACTAATCAAACCCCTGACGTCTCAGGACCAGTTTTCCCTGTCACAGACATTGACATCCGTATGATATCGGAAAAAGACTGTGTGAAAGCCAAGTGCCTCGTGTTAGCCTCAGTTGATGGTGCAAACCAGAGGCAGCACGAGAAGATGGACTTAGTTTCTATCTTCCTCCATAACAAAGATTTATATGGAGAGCAATCTCGTATCGCAAGATATAAGACCTCGAACGAATTTCTTCAAGCGAGGTTGGTTGTCGGGTCATCTGTAAGGGGCAACGTCCTTACAGAGACCAGCTATTTTGAGCTCACAGACCTGAAGACCACGTTGGAGAACGAGTCAAATACTGACCTGATTCTACAGTCCCTGCCCTCTGCTTATACCCTGAAGGAAACCAGGGAAGAAAAAGGAAAAGGAAGGGCAAAAGTTTCGGGAGTGGATGTAGTAAAAGAGGAACGTTCGTATTGTAACGGGAATGAACATTGGCAGAAGGATTGCAGGGCTAGCAAAGCCAGTAGCCAGAATTCGAAGCATGTTGTGGCTTCGGCTTCGGGTGTGTTTGTAGTAGAGAACTGTATGTCAGTTAACCCTACTTCCTGGGTATTAGATACCGGATCAGGATCTCACATCTGTAATTCATTACAGGCTTTGAGAAACTGTAGGGTTATCAGGAAAGGTGATATGACTCTCTGGGTTGCTAACGGAATGAGCATGGATGCTGAATCCGTAGGGGAATATCATCTTGGACTGACAACTGGGCAGATATTGATTTTGCGTAACTATTTGTATGTACCAGGTGCGACTTGTAATATCATATCTGTATCCTTACTTTCTAAGGAAGGATATGGTTTTACTTTTGTAAGAGATGTAGTACACATCCACCTAAATCAAGTTCTGATTGGGTCAGGTACATTAAATAACGGGATATACGTATTGAATCAAGCTCAGATTTTCAGTGTCCAGAACACACTTAAAAGAAAGTCTCCGGAAACAAATCAGGCTTTCTTATGGTATTGTAGACTGGGTCACATTAATGAGACACGATTAATTAAGTTACATAAAGAGGGATACTTGAATCCGTTCGAGTATCAGTCTTATGCCACTTGTGAATCTTGTCTCATGGGAAAGATGACAAAGACTCCGTTCACTGGACACGGAGTAAGAGCGAGCGAGCTCTTGGGACTCATACACAGTGATGTGTGTGGTCCAATGTCTACACATGCGCGAAGTGGTTATTCATACTTCATTACTTTCACAGATGATTTCTCTAGGTATGGACATTTCTTCTTAATGAAGCACAAATCCGAGGCCTTTGAGAAATTTCGGGAATACAAGAATGAAGTTGAAAAACAAACAGGCAAAAGTATAAAGACACTGAGATCTGATCGAGGTGGTGAATACTTGAGTGCCGAGTTTCTGGACTACTTAAAAGAGAATGGAATTCTCTCTCAGCGTACTCCTCCATACACACCACAACACAACGGTGTATCTGAAAGACGGAATCGAACCCTATTAAATATGGTTCGTTCCATGATGAGTAAGACTGAGTTACCGCAATCTTTCTGGGGTTATGCACTAGAAACAGCTGCATATCTCTTGAACAAAGCTCCAACCAAGACTGTGCCTACCACCCCATATCAGATGTGGAGTGGGAAGAAACCCTGTCTTAGGTATCTTAAGACATGGGGATGTTCAGCTTTTGTAAAGAAGCAGCATGCGGACAAGCTCGAGGAACGCTCAGTACTGTGTAAGTTTGTGGGATACCCAAAGAACTCCAGGTGGTATTTTTTCTATTCCGCAGAGGAACAAAAGGTTTTTGTTTCTCAGCATGCCCACTTCTTGGAAACTGAATTTTTGGAAAATCAGATAAGTGGGAGCGCAATAGAACTGGATGAAATTCCAGAACCACAAGCTATTACTGAAAGCTTGGAGGAACCAGAAGTTTCAGGAGAACCGAACATTCCTGTGCCGCTCCGCAGGAGTAGTAGGCAGTCTCATCCGCCCGAGAGATGCTACGGTTTTCTCATAGACGGGGATAGAGAGGATTGCGTCATTGATTATGACGAGCCTACTAGCTTCCAGCAAGCTATTCAGAGCGGTGACTCAGTAAAATGGCTGGATGCAATGCGGGCCGAGATGGAGTCCATGTACACCAACAAAGTTTGGACTTTGGACTTTGCTCCAGAAGGGGTAAAACCCGTAGGCTGCAAATGGATCTTCAGAAAGAAGATTGGTGTAGATGGGCAGGTTGAAACTTATAAAGCTTGGCTTGTTGCAAAGGGTTTTCGTCAAAGACCTGGTTTGGACTTTGACGAGACCTTTTCTCCGGTAGTTATGCTCAAATCCATTCAGATCCTTCTTGCCATTGCTGCCTTCCACGATTATGAGATCTGGCAGATGGACGCAAAGACGGCTTTCCTAAATGGAAATTTGGAAGAGTGCGTCTATATGGATCAGCCAGAGGGATTCATTCAGAGTGGGAGCAGCGGTAAAGTGTGCAAGTTGCTCAAGTCCATCTATGGACTGAAGCAGGCGTCACGGAGTTGGACCATCTGCTTTGATGATCCTGTCAAAGAATTCGACTTTATCAAAAACCCAGATGAACCATGCATTTACAGTAAGATTGTAGGGAGAAATGTGGTATTCCTCGTCTTGTACGTCGATGACATTCTCCTAATAGGAAATGATATTCCTATGCTACAGTCAGTCAAAGGATTCTTGTCACAGAGGTTCTCCATGAAGGACCTGGGCGATGCCAACTACATTCTGGGGATCCAGATCTATCGTGATAGATCTAAAAGGATGTTGGGACTTTCACAGTCCAGGTACATCGACACCATTCTGAAACGATTCAGTATGGAAGATTCCAAGCGCGGTAATCTACCGGCTTGTCACGGAATCACCCTCTCCAAAGAGATGTCTCCCAAGACTGATTTGGATAGGGCTCGCATGTCATCAATACCCTACGCATCTGCAGTAGGCTCTGTTATGTATGCGATGTTGTGTACCAGACCAGATGTAGCATACGCATTGAACGTTCTAAGCCGGTATCAGTCGGACCCAGGGGAGAAGCACTGGATAGCGGTAAAGAACATTCTCAAGTACCTGAGAAGGACTAAGGAGTTGTTCTTGGTGTATGGTAGAAAAGACCTCCAGATCGAGGCCTTTGCTGACTCCAGCTTCCAGAGTGACAAGGATGACTCCAAGTCCATGTCGGGTTATGTCTTTACCCTCAATGGAGGGGCGGTTTGCTGGAAGATCTCCAAGCAGGAAACTGTTGCTGACTCAACTATGGAAGCGGAGTATATAGCTGCTTGCGATGGCGCAAAGGAAGCTGTCTGGATGAAGAAGTTCCTTACGGAGCATCAGGTGGTTCCTACCAGTGTTGATCCAATACCGCTGTATTGTGACAACAATGGCGCTATAGCTTTAGCGAAGGAACCCAGGTCCCATCAGAAGTCCAGGCATATTTTGAGGCGGTACCACCTGGTCAGGGAGATCGTTGATCGCCGGGAGATCGAGGTGAAGAAAGTAAATACAGAAGATAACACTGCTGATCCACTCACGAAGGTCATACCCCAGACTCAGTTCGAGTGGTTGATCGAGATGATAGGTTTTCGATACGCCAGTACATGGCCTTAGTGCAAGTGGGAGATTGTTAGTGTATATGCCCTAGAGGCCATTACTGTATCATACTAGTTTGTATATTACTTAATGGAAGCTTGGGATATTCACCTTGTATTGACAATCTTGCTCAAAATATTAGTATGCTACTTGGTTTGTTTCTACTTTAATGTGTGCATGTGTTTCTTTTAGCATATTGCTTATACATATTAGTAGAGCCCTTCGGATCTTTGCTTGATTACCAGCGTTGTGATGGCAGTCACACTCATGGGGGCTGGGTAATCCATAAGCACATCCTTATACAGGTCCCTAGTCGTAGGACTATCAAGACAGGGCATCGATACTCCGGAGTAGACTAGCGTATGCGCTTCTCATCCCAGCAGGGGAGACGGTCTGTCCCACAGCCGTCAGTACGTCGTACTTGAGATAGTATGCGGGTGCTCGTTAGGTTACGAGTACACTGGACAGGACTCGTCGGGAACTGTTGGTTGGTATTATACCTATCGACAGTTATCAGTTCCCAGGTGACCTGAGTACAGCTTAGTCCGCTGACTTGACACTGTCACTTCGCCTCGAGTGTGTTCCCACTGTACTTTGATTACTACCCTACCACGGCTCAAAGGAGTCGTGCAAACAGGTAGTAGTTGGGTGTAGTCCCGAAGCACTTGGAGGCAGTGACAGTTAGACAGGATTCGTCTCTCCCGGTATTGGGGGTTGACATCGCGCTGTGTCTAGGAGAGCCATTACACAAGTAGTCCCTGGCCAAGGCAAGCGAGATATACTGGTAGGTTTCCAGTGTTATCTCAGGGTGTTCTGGGCTACACTCAGACACGGCTTGTACCGCTATTAGAGGACTGACGTTTGCCACCTCCTAGGCCCGCCAAGCGATGTTATCAGACGAACAGACCAGACTGTACGGAGACTATCACATTCAGGCTCAGTAGGAGTTCAGATGGGTTTCACCTCATCCGTCTTCTTATCGGCATCTACCTAGGGGCCGTTACGCACAGCTAGTGCTGCTTGCGGTCTGTGGTTAAACCTACTGCCAGCGTAGTGTCGAGTCTTTAGAGTCCCACACAGAGAGCTATTCGCCTTTAGGCAAAAGAGTAGAGGTCGCATGGTTTGCGACAGGTCGCATGGTTTTGCGACAAGGTTCGGTCACATCTATGCACTTCTGCACGTTTAGTGTCCGGACAGTTAACACTAGCGGGCTTTGGTTTAAACCAGATCCTAGTGTACGTTTTGGGATTGGTTTTATCTCGTTTGTATTCGTGTTCCTCGGAACGCGGATGCGGGTATGTATGCACAGTTGACAGAGAGACAGAGGCAGAGGATTCTCATTAGGGTTGTTGACTGTTGACGGTTGACTTTTGCTAAAACCTTAATGAGAATATGAAATATGATTAACAATAATATTAATTAAGTATTATAGTGACATGGTTGTTGAGGGGTTGACTTTGTTGACTTTTTGACTTGTTGACTTTGTTGACCGGTTGACTAAGTTGGACTAGTTGACCATCATCATTACAATGGCTATCATTTCATGGCAAAAACTTTTGCTTGCTTGTTTCTTTTTGCAAAATGAGTGCACGAAATGATATGGCCATTTTGACTTGAACCATCACATAATACTTGATTACTATTATTTGTTATGATGATTTTTGATTATGAGAGCTTGGATGGAAAAAGTCTTGCTCACTCTCTCATTTGCTTTCTCTCTCTTGCTTGAGCTCTCCCTCTTCCTCTTGCTCTCTTTCTAGTCTATGGTTCACTTGTCTCATATGTTGAGAAGCAAGAACCATAGAGATAAATCCCAACACACTCCTCTACTCATCCTAGTTCATAAGGTTTAGCAAACCAAGTGTTCTAGTTTCTTCTAGTTTGAAGAGAAGCCAAAGGTAGAAGCTTTCAGGTGGATCCAACTTCGGCGCAAGGAGACGACGAGGTGAGGCCGATCCGTACACCGCAAAGAGTTGAAGACGAAGGAGTTCAAGAATGGTATAACCCCTAACCGAGCAGGTAAAACTCTTGTTAGGATTGTTAGATAGTTGTTTAACAAAGATCCGTATTTTGAGTCCATGTTACCACCTCTAGAAAAATCGTTTTTCATCATTTCCGCAAGCCCATAAGTACCGGGAGAGGTAACGTGGACTTACAAGACCCGGCATGAGGATGAGTATAGCGTCGTTCTAAACTAGCTTTAGAAGTGTACGTCTATATGACTCTGCCAGAGGGTTGTCGTAGTCAGTAGGAGCAGAGGAAGCATTGGTGGACAAGTGGCTTATGTCTATTTAAAGACTAAAGCAGATATAGCGGAGATAGATCATCTATTTTTGATGTGACAGTTACAGGTTTGACTTCATCAGAATAGGGGATGGATCTGTTAAGAAGATAGTAGGGTGTGATGTCCTGGTATTTAGATGACATACATATAGTAGGAAGTGATATTCCTATACTACGATCGGTTATACTTTGGTTGTCACACAGTGGTTTCTCCACATGGGACTTGGATATTATACCAGACATTCTGGTTACTGGATCTATGGTTCTAGATCTAGATTTGGGTAGTTTCCCAATCTGGGTACTTAGACAACATTCTAAAAGTATTTAGAATGGACGACTCCAGGCACGGTAGTATACCTGCAGGTGATGGAGTCACCCTCTCTAAAGGAGTCTTACAGACTAAAGGGGAGAGGGATGTGCATGATTGGCAGATCACTTGCTTAGGCAATTGAGTCAATCATGAGATGTCAAGTACAACACCAGATGTTGTTTTTGCAGTAGATGCAATAAGTTGATATTGATCCAATCCTGGAGAAATGTTCGGAAGTATTTTTAGAACATAAGTGGATGTTCTAGGGATATGATAGCGGCAGCCTCATTCGGGAGACGGTTATCATTCCAGGCTTCCAAGGTGACCTGGATGACAGAGTGACTGTCAGAGTTATAGTTTTCCCTCTGACGAGGGGCAGTAGTTTGGACAGGTGGTCCAGGCGGATACTGAGGGAGGCATGGTGCAGGATACTGATTATGTTCAGTTGATGATACAGTCTATATAGTTTGGATTTGGAGTTCATTTATGAACTAGGTCCCATCAGACATCCAAATATATTCTAAGACAGGTATTGCTCATTTCGGGAGATGGCTTTCTCCGCTAACTTGAGATAAAGAGAGACATAGAAAGAAACATCAAAGCGGATCCACTCATTGAGGCTATTCCTCGAATGCATTAGTTTCGCAAGCAGGTTTTGTGAGACTGATTGGTAGAGGAGTCGGGTGTTCGGTATCACACGAGCTGTGAGTATGCGACATCGCAATAATTAGCCTTGAATGCAAGTGGGAGATTGTTGGAGATAGTGCCCTCAGAGTCAATTATTGGATCACAGGCACGTGATTTCAATGATTGAGAGAGCACCTATACCGTTAGAACAGTCTTGCTCAAGATGATAGTATGCTATCTTGTTTATCTTTATCATCGTGTACTGCTTTAGGTGACCTTATAAGTCACTATTGCACATTGATAGAGCCCTTAGGATTCTTGCTTGACGACCAGAAGTATGATGGCGATCATATACGTGGGAGCTGGGGTCAATAAGCACATCCTTAAAAGGTCCCTAGTGTCAGTTAGTTCACCTAAGATGTATACAGGTGCCCATTAGGTTATGAGTACACCGGACAGGACTCGCCGGGAACATGCTAGTTGGTCTTATACCTGACGTCAGATAGCAGTTCTCTGGTGACATGTGTACAGGTTAGTTCATCGACCTGAGATCATCATTTGTCTCGTGTGAGTTCCCACTGTACTTTGATTACTACCCTACCACGGCTCAAAGTAGTCGTGCAAACAGGTTTTAGTTGGGTACAGTCCCGAGCCACATGGAGGCAGTAAGCGGATCTGCAGGGGTTTGTCTCTCCCGGTATTGGGGGTGAGGTCGCGCTGTGTCTAGGAGAGCCATTACACGAAATCTTTGGCCAAGGCAGGAGATTTACTGGTAGGTATTCCAGTAGTATCTCAGGGTGTTCTGGGCTACACTCCGACACGACTTGTACAGCTTTTGGGGGTCTGACTTTCACTAACCCCCTAGGCCCGCCATGCGATGCTCATAAAAGAACGGACCAGACTGTATGGATATTGGCACTGACAGGTTCAGTAAGGTGTCAGTATGAGTTCGCTCATCGACGTCCCTTTTGGTCAATACCTAGTAGCCCGTTACGTATGACTAATACCTCTGACGTGCTAGTGGTTAAATCTACAGCAAAAGTATTGACGAGTCTTTAGAGTCCCCCACATACAGTTTCTCAAGTTTCGGGCGAAACGCTGTAGAGGCCGTATGGAGATATGGCAGGGTTCGATCAGATACGTGCGGTATTGCACAGATCATGATCGGACGGATAATACTAGCGGGCTTTGGTTTAAGCCGGATCCTAGTATTGTACAGTGTAAATTTTGTCTCGTTGCATTTGTATTCGGTCGGAATACAAATGTGGGTATGTATATACAGTCGCGGGATTTTCCTGTAATTTATTATGGGATCAGTTTTTTGAAGTTGCCAGTTTGCATTTTGTTTCGGCCATTTTTCCTTTGTTCCTTCACGGCCGGATTTTTCTGATGGAGGGGCTAATTTGCAAGTGTGCAAATTATCAATTGTGGAGGGGTTTTCTTGTAATTGGAGAATTATGATGGATATAGCATCTTTGCTTTTTCTAGTGATCATTTCTTTAACATTTATGAGATTGGATTAGTTTTTATGGTGGTGTGACCTTTTTACCTCATTATCTTCGCATGGTTTATAGTCACCCTTTGCTTTTCCTACACTCACCCCCTTGTAGTTTTTCTCCTCCTCATTCATTTTGGCCGGCCACATTCATGTGAGTGGGGGTGAGGTTCATTTTTTATGGGAAATTACTTCATCTCATTTCTCTACTTGCAACAAAAATCCCATATCTCCAAAGTTCATTATTCTCCACCTCTATGATGGCAACTTCTCAACCCCAATGAGACAAAGGTTTCTACACTTCATCTACAGTATTCTTGGACACGTCGACTCGCCAACTTCGTGCCCGAGTTGCCTCGGTCTAGAGGTGGGAGCCCTTAATAGAACCCGGCGATGTGGTACCCGTTCCGACGAGGAGATGAAGATCGGAGATTCCGCGGGGAGATCGGAGTGGAGGCCGAAGACTGAATGACATGGATCGCTCGGTATAGCTTTCTACCTTTCTCTAGTTTGCTAGGATTAGGTTAATGGTCCGATCTGGGTTTTATAGTGCACGGTAGTGCCGGTTTACATATTTTTGAAAAGTTTCGTTTCCGCATTTTAGCCTCGGAATGACGGCCGGGGCGCTGCCGTGCACTTACAGCATCGCCAAGCGAGGGTGCCGATAATGAGGATGTTGATGGTGAGATGGGTCAGCGTCGTGCTAAGGCTCCACGGAGGAGGAAACGGTTGTCTTCGGCAGTCGGTTCTGGATCCAAGAGGCGGAGGAAGGTGGCTACCAACCTGCTCGACTCTTTAGTAGAGCCTGAGCCCATTCTTCTGGATGATCCGTTGGCCATGCAAGAGTCGGATGCTGGCTTACTTTTTCCGATTTCAACTGCCGAGGAAGCCACACAATTGGCTGAGGCTATAAGACATTCTCAAGACGAGTCTCAGTGTAGGGTTCCTAGGCACACTAATGATGTCTCACAAGGCATCAAACATGGCTAATTCAAATTTTACAAGTGCCTACAAACCCTAATACGGATCGTTAACAAGATATATAGGCGATGCAAGCATGTAAACGAATTAAATGCTAAAGGAAAGTGACTACAACCTTTGTAGATCCGGTCCACCACATCCTAAGCTCCGCGATGATGTCCCTACGCTGTCCAAATCGGATTCCGGACTCTAGCATCGGCTTCATCGAGGAAATGGGCGGGCTTGGTCGTCGGCTTGATGCCGAAGATGATCTACGTCGAGGCATCACAAGATCAAGCTCCAACTTCACCAAGCCATAAAAACTTGTGAAGGAAACACCCTATACTACTTGGCAAGAGGTAGAGGATGAAGAAATAGGAGGTGGGTTCACTTTAGAATTGGATTTCTCACTTGATTTCTCAAGTTGCCATTGGTGTAGAAAGCTTTTCTTTTTCTTTCTCATGAAGAAGAAGAAGAAAAAGATATGATAAGTGTTGAATAAATTAGATCAGAAGATCGACGAGCAAGCCCGCTCACACTCCAGAAGCCGGCAGCAGGTGATGATCATATCAAACACCCACAAGCCGCAAGCGGTCTGCTAAACGTAACGGCCACCCGGGTATTGAGCGATCAGAAGATCGACGAGCAAGCCCGCTCACACTCCTGTGAATCCAACCAGTAACACTTACCGTACAGTCCGGTCTGTTCGTCTGATATGTCGCATATCTCGCCTAGGGGGGGTAAACGTCAGACCCCAATAGCTTGATAAGTCATGCCGACGTAAGGTCCATGACATGTGTGAAACTACTAATAACACTTACCAGTAGGTCACTGCAACCCTGGCCAGGGATTTCCTGTTATGGCCAGTCGAGCATAGCGCAACATCAACCCCCAATACCGAGAGAGACGAATCCCCTCCTATCGCTCATTGCCTCCATGTGAATCGGGACTGTACCCAAAAACCACCTGTTTGGACGACTCAGTAGAGCCGTGGTAGGGTGGAAATCAAAGCACAGTGGGAGACACACTAGACTCTATGACGATCTCGGGTCAACAGACTAAGCTGTACCAGTGTCACCAGAGAACTGCCATCTGACGTAAGGTATAATACCATCTGGGAGTTCTCGGCGAGTCCGTTCAGTGTACCCAGTCTCCACTGAGCACCCGTATACCATCTCTGATGTCAAACACCAATGGATATGGGATCATCCATCGCCCATCGCATGGGTCGAGAAGATATACGCTAGTCTACTCTGGAATATCGATGCCCCGTCTCGATATTCCTACGACTAGGAACAATGAAGGATGTACTCATTGACTACCCAGGCCCCACTAGTATGATCTGCATCATAGTCCTAGAAGTCGAGTACACATCCTAAGGGCTTTATCAACATGTAATCAGAGAGACAGAAAGTATACATGTTAAGATAAAGAGCAACCAGATAGCGTACTATCATGTCGAGCAAGAAAGTCCTACATATATATGTCCCAGCATCCACTACAATATACATCCAATGTACAGTAATGGCCTCTAGGGCATACATATAACTAACAATCTTCCACTTGCACTAGGGCCATCTGTAGCAGTGGTTGCAGTATCACATACTCAACCATCCCCTAAAAGTCTCTCTTTGGGAAAAGGCCTTCGTGAGTGGATCCGCCGTGTTGTCCTCTGAGTCTACTCTCCTAACCTCGATCACCCTGGAGATCAACTATCTCCATGATCAGGTGATGCTGCCTCAGAATATGTCTGGGTCACTGATGGGACCAGGGTTCCAGGGCCAAAACCACACTTCCATTGTCATACAATGGCAGGAACCTAGTTCATCTTATGAACCAATATACACCCAAACTGCCTCTTTGGTAGTATCTTTAATAGCGATGTTATCAGCCTTTATCTTCTAGTTTGTCACGGTATCTAGCTTGGAAATCTTCCAACATACCGTCCCTTTACTGAGGGTAAAGACAATGCCTGTGACTGACATTCAGTCGTCTTTATCACCCTGGAACACTTCCAGTGATTCTCCCCAGGATCAACTGATACTATCTCACTATAGCTAGTGAGAATCCTAAAATTTATTTAGATCTATCTCATAGATCCAAATTCCAGGATTTAGGAGGTATCATCTTTATCCTATTGGAGAATCCTTATGATAAGAGGAGATCGACCGATCGTAGTATAGGAAACTCTTTTCCTATCAAGAGTATGTTGTCCACGTATAATACGAGGATGACCACCTTACTCTCTACTACCGTTTTGTATATACAAGGTTCATCTACTATTTTGATGAAGTCAAATACTTTGACTCCCACATCAAAACAGATGTTCTAACTCCGCGATGCCTGCTTTATCCTGTAAAGCAACTTGCACATATTTCCGCTGCTCCCACTGTTTACGAAGCCCTCTGGCTGTGTACTTATAGACTTTCTATTCTAAATCAGTATTTAGAAAAGCAGTCATGACACCCAACCACCAGATATCGCAGTCATGGTATGTAGCCGTGGCAAGTAGGATCTGGATGGACTTAAGCATAGTCCCTGAAAAAGGTTTCATCATTATCCGTGCCTTGTCGATGACGAAAACCTTTAACAAGTCTAGCTTTGAAAGTCTCAACTTTTCCATCTACACCAAGTAATCTTCTCAAGATATACTTGCTCCTGATGGGGATTTAACCCTTCAGATATCGCAATCAAAGTCCATACTTTGTTGGTGTATATGGATTCCATCTCAGATCGCTAAGCATCCAGCCATTCTTACAGAGTCCCACTCTTGATGGCCAGCTCGAAACTAGTTGGGTCATCATCTCATGATGCATTCCTCACTCCCACTGTCATCGAGAAACCGAGGTATCTCTTAGGCGGATGAGGAAGCCTACCAGATCGGCGGAGAGGCTGAGGTTCGTCGGAGACTATTGAATCCTTTGGTTCTGTCAAATCATCCTCTGCAGCTGGAACCATTCCAGTTCTACAGAACAGACCTTGCCTCGATCTTGTCCTGATTTTGCTTTTGACATAGGCCGGACAACCCCAAATCTTAACTTACTTAAGAGATGGGCTCTTCCCATACCATATCTCATATGGAATGGTAGGCAGTGATCTGATTCGAACCTAATTCAATAGGTATGCAGCTTCTCAAGCGCATAACCCTAAAAGGAAATAGGTAACTCAGTAATACTCATCACAGAGCACACCATATCTAATATTGTGCGATTGCTCCGCCCCGATACACCGTTGTGCTGTGGTGTATTCAGAGGAGTAATACGGAGAGAGAATCTCATTTTCTTTTAGAATGGTCCAGGAATGCCATGCACAAGTATTCTCCTCCCTGATCTTATCATAGGACATAATACTTATACCAGTATTTGTTCTCTACTTCTAGCTTATATTCTGTGAACATCTCAAAAGGTTCGGACCTATGTTTCAACAGGAACATATGACTGAATCTTGAGAGATTATCAGAGAATATAATGAAGTATAAAGAACCAGTCCTGGCATGTGTAGACAGGAGACCTTACATACATCATCATGTATCAATCCCAAGAGTTTACTAACTCTTTCCCTGTTTCCAATAAACAGAGCTATGGTCATCTAATCTTTGTGACATGACCGGCAAGTTTTCATAAGATGTAAATTCAAACTGATTAAATATACATCTAAATGTAACTTCAGCCAGTCGGGTCGCATTGATATGACCTAGTCTGCAATGCCTCAAGAAGGATTCGTTCATTTCTGAACTCTTCCTCTTGTGTGTGTTCTGTATACTAGGAACTATAGTTTGATTTAGAACAACAATGCTTTTAGATAACGTGCCTGAACCGATCAACTTTTGATATAGGAAATGTTCAAAACATTATCCATCAATACAAAATTTTATCATTTCTTTACTCATAAAGAGACTGATATGATTTTGTATATCAAGTTCGGTATCTAATAGTATTTGTTCAGAATCAATGTATTGGTAATACAGGGTGACAGTGACCAACAGACTTGGTTGCAACACTTGCCCCGTTTTCTGTCTCATGAAACTTATCACCCGTTCTCAGTTTTTCTACCCTTTTGTAGCCCTATGTAACAGATTACATATCTAGGATCCAGATCCGGTATCATATACCCAGGATGCGGAGGATACTGAGAAACAGTTCTTTGTAATGAACACACCCGAAGATGATGCATCAGCATGCACTCTCTTCGTTTGGGCGGCACGGGAATTCTGGTAATCCCCAATTTTCTGCTCTGTCTTATAACAATTATAAGTTAGAGCGGGACCAACGTTCCCCAGCTCAGTATAACAAGCGGGTTCGGTCAATATCCGTATTATTATCTTGATTAAGGCGTGATATGGTCGCTACCAGGAGAGAGAGAGAAGAAAACACTCTGCGTGCGCTCTGTCAAGATTAGATTGGTTATATATTTAATCTAATCAGGATGGCTCCCACTGTTTTTATCAAATCTTCCTTCAAACCTTAAAAGGAAAGACTAGCCGGGATTAATTACACTCTACAAGTTCGCAAATCTTTCAGCCAGGCCAGTGTCGGTACTTTGAGGGAGGTTCCCCGTGCTTTCGCACGGACCTAATTACAGTAAACCTCATTTTCCCAGAGGCGTAACCCCATTGACACCTTTCTAGACACCTACTTGATCGGCTAATTGCAAAGTGCAAAACTCTTCCAGGAGTAACAATTACTCGCAGTGGGTATCGGGATCCAACTATCATATAGAAGGTATGCAATCTCATTGCAAGTTTCAACACTTGAAACTCCCGATAATGGTTTTTACCCCTAGCACCTATGACCTTGGCTAAGGTCAACAAATCATAAGTACTAGTCAAGTTCTACCCGTCATTTCTTGATTAATTAGACCCACCCACATGACCCTTGGCTAAGGTCAACAAAGCCACATGACTGTCCTAACTAATCGCATCATATGCTGTGTAGGAAGACATCACTTAGCTACCGCACACTACGCCTCGGCTATGGTCGACAAACGTAGCACGAATACTAAGTACTCTACTTCCTAAAATGACGGAGGGTTGCGAATGGTTTTTGTGAAAACCTTTAACGCTTAGAACTTGATCTCGTTGCGGAATCAAATGGTTTTTAAATGGAATGTTTTTGATGCTTTTCTAGTTATGCTAAAAGGGTCACTCCCGGTGAAGGGATCGTCGGCCCTTTCCTCGTCGAATGAGGTGCGGGATATATCATATATATCACTGTGCAAAGCGGAAACTATAGAAGCGATCAAAGACAAACCGAGGGTTGTAGCATCTGCCAGTTATTGCTAAAGGAGTCACTCCCGGTGAAGGGATCTCGGTCCTTTCCTCATCGAATAAGGTGCAGGATGTTCTATAATGAACACCGCGATGCAAAGCAAGAACTGTAGCTACCTGTTTTATTTTGAAATTCGATTCCACAACATCTTTTAGGTTTATTTTCTTTCATTAATCTCATTAATGAATATTCCATCATTTAAGTCCACCTAATCATCACAGATAAATATAACGTACGCTTATGCCATCCGCATTCGTCTTGATGTCCCGTCTGCACCGTTAGGTTAGGTAACTAACGGCAGAGCGAGGCAGGGCTAGCGCGGGTGTAAAACATAAGCAACGTCTATATAATATATCATATATACTATATACTATATCTATCACAGAACATCACATGATCACATCACAGATAAATCACAGCAGAAGATACATATGAAATATTGGATATACTAGGACGTCCGTGTTTTCAATACGAGCCAGTATAAAACACGGATTGCACGGTCGTGATGAATAGCCAATCCCACACCCCTAGACCCCTACGAGAGCGGCAAGTAACCCTACCAATTCCAGAGTTAGGAGACCCGGACTTGACTCCTCGAGTTGGTCTCCCACTGGACCCTAGAACCCGGTTACTTGTGCCCTCCTCCTTGGGTCTATCCTAGTGCAGAAAAGTAAATAATATACAAATGGTGACATCATCCGCAACCTGAAAGTGCCCCAATAAAAGAATATTACATACAAGTTTTTACATGAATGAAAATGAAAAACACTCATCTCACATAAGAACCCCCGGCTATTCAAACACGACGATCCAATATAACATATTCAGCAACACATAACATCACATGTCATCAACGTAAGTAAATATGCGCATCCCAATTGTCGTTGACATATAGCAACGAAACCGGCGATATCACATATTACACTTACGGTCACAGAAAAGAAAGTGTAAAACTACAACAGTTGGAATCCGCAACCTACATAGACATCGCATGCCTAATCAAATGAATTCCTTAGACATCACATGCCTAACAATTATAAACCCCGCATTTTAGTCTCAAAATCGAAAACACTTTTCAATATAAAGTCGGGCAATTCAACAAGATTCCCGACATCCTGATCGAATGCTCGTCGTAAACTTCAGTAGGCGGCCGCACCCCCGACGCCGTCGACAAAGTGCACCAAGGCGGAACACCGCTGCCGCGAGCACCCGAACGGATGCTTTCGGCGACGGGGTTCTCCTACAGTAACTTGGTCGGGGCTATGGAGTGAGGCTGTCTATTAAGTTTACCCGGCGAGTATCCGCGTATGCTACGTGATTGCGACGGACTTTTGATCACATCAAAATCCCGTGGCAACCGATCAAATGAGACCAAACCGCTAGATTTATAACATTCATTCAGTTATCTCATAACTATTTGTGAATTCCAATTATTGTATCACATTCCGCATAAATAGAAAATGCTAAACTTTTCGATCGAACAATCGAACACCCAAGTTTTCCCGAAACAGATCAACACATGAAATAAGTTTAAAAACATTCACTTCGTGCCTCAGTACCAATGGTCCAACCGTAGAAGGGTCAAGCCAACGCCTCACATGTGGCACGCCGTACTGCCCCAAACCCGAAGGTTCAAAGGGCAGTTCAAGACGGTCACATAATCGAGTTAAGGTTTGTTGTCTTCTAAAGGGTCCATCGCGTTACTTGCACTACTTAGAACGTCTTTAAACCCTGGAAAAGTCCAACTATTGGAAATTTCCCAAAAGTGGAAAACTTGGGTATTTATATCCGGTCGAACTTTTTAACATATTCTAAAATTATCCGGAAAAGCACACAGACAGAATTAGAAAATCCGATCGATACACCGAGTCCCCAATACAACCCAGAAAATTCAACTCTTGAATAAATATTAAAAAATCCCAGAAAAACCAGCACCAGAAAATAGGAATTACTGTGCAAAAATTATTGGGCATTGTTACAATACGACCGCGGAACCGCCGCAGAAGCCTTGCTTCTGCCGCGGTTCCGCCGCACTATTGTTGAATCATGGACACGTGTTGCACAGTAATTCTTAGGATTCCCTGCTGATTTTTCTGCATATTTTTAATATAAAAAAATCCACATTTTACAAAATTGTCCAGAGAGCAAGTTTAGGGTTAGGGTTTCGGTCCGATCGGATTTCTAACTCTGTCTGTGCATCGCCTAAGGCTCTAGCTTGGCTCTGATACCACTGTAGGGTTCCTAGGCACACTAATGAAGTCTCACAAGGCATCAAACATGGCTAATTCAAATTTTACAAGTGCCTACAAACCCTAATACGGATCGTTAACTAGATATATAGGCGATGCAAGCATGTAAATGAATTAAATGCTAAAAGAAAGTGACTACAACCTTTGTAGATCCGGTCCACCACATCCTAAGCTCCGTGATGATGTCCTTCCGCAGTCCAAATTGGATTCCGGACTCTAGCATCGGCATCATCGAGGAAATGGGCGGGCTTGGTCGTCGGCTTGATGATCTACGTCGAGGCATCACAAGATCAAGCTCCAACTTCACCAAGCCATAAAAACTTATGAAGGAAACACCCTATACTACTTGGCAAGAGTTAGAGGATGAAGAAATAGGAGGTGGGTTCACTTTAGAATTGGATTTCTCACTTGATTTCTCAAGTTGCCATTGGTGTAGAAAGCTTTTCTTTTTCTTTCTCATGAAGAAGAAGAAGAAAAAGATATGATAAGTTTTGAATAAATTAGATAAATAAATCAATACTTACCATTTACTAACCCTTGGTTAAGTGTAGAGAATGTACTATGGTTAGTTCATATGGTTAGGGTTAAGCATGAGACAAGAATGGTGACTTAGTCAAAGTTTCATGAATGTTCAACTAAAAACAAATAAAGCCACCATTCATCTTTCTCTTTTCCAAAATGAATAAGATAAATAAATAGATAAATAAGTAAATGGAAAAACAAAACCCTAATCATTAGTTTAACCATGGTTTAATTCTTTACACTTAACCAAGTAAGCATTTATCATCAAACATGATACAATCATGTGCACAAATGTATATCACATATACAACTTGCACAATTCAAGTGAGAAAATCCATATATAGTGAACCAATACTAGTTAATGCAAAGTAATATATCAAATATATAATTATACATTAAATCATTAAATCAACACTTGATTCAATGATCCGGTCATGTCGCATATAACCGGCTAGTATCCAATGTATCGGCTTATCGAGTCAATCCTTAATTCGATAACTAGGTTATATCGCATACAACCATTCGACACATTCATCGCGAGAATGAAATACGGTATCACATACACGCATTATTCTCGGTCCCGCACATATCTCATATGCGCTCCTATTTCGTTTCGCTTGAGCCAGGAAATCTCTGTGTAGGACTCTAAAGACTCGTCAATACGCCAGCAGCAGGTGATGATCATATCAAACACCCACAAGCCGCAAGCGGTCTGCTAAACGTAACGGCCACCCGGGTATTGAGCGATCAGAAGATCGACGAGCAAGCCCGCTCACACTCCTGTGAATCCAACCGGTAACACTTACCGTACAGTCCGGTCTGTTCGTCTGATATGTCGCAAATCTCGCCTAGGGGTGGTAAACGTCAGACCTCAATAGCTTGATAAGTCATGCCGACGTAAGGTCCATGACATGTGTGAAACTACTAATAACACTTACCAGTAGGTCACTGCAACCCTGGCCAGGGATTTCCTGTTATGGCCAGTCGAGCATAGCGCAACATCAACCCCCAATACCGGGAGAGACGAATCCCCTCCTATCGCTCATTGCCTCCATGTGAATCGGGACTGTACCCAAAAACCACCTGTTTGCACGACTCAGTAGAGCCGTGGTAGGGTGGAAATCAAAGCACAGTGGGAGACACACAAGACTCTATGACGATCTCGGGTCAACAGACTAAGCTGTACCAGTGTCACCAGAGAACTGCCATCTGACGTGAGGTATAATACCATCTGGGAGTTCTCGGCGAGTCAGTTCAGTGTACCCAGTCTCCACTGAGCACCCGTATACCATCTCTGATGTCAAACACCAATGGATATGGGATCATCCATTGCCCATCGCATGGGTCGAGAAGATATACGCTAGTCTACTCTTGAATATCGATGCCCCGTCTCGATATTCCTACGACTAGGAACAATGAAGGATGTACTCATTGACTACCCAGGCCCCACTAGTATGATCTGCATCATAGTCCTGGAAGTCGAGTACACATTCTAAGGGCTTTATCAACATGTAATCAGAGAGACAGAAAGTATACATGTTAAGATAAAGAGCAACCAGATAGCGTACTATCATGTCGAGCAAGAAAGTCCTACCTATATATATCCCAACATCCACTACAATATACATCCAATGTACAGTAATGGTCTCTAGGGAATACATATAACTAACACTCAGAACATAAGGGTTCCGAAGAAGCCCTATCCCACCGTAATCTTTTATGAAGACCCTTCATGGATCCGACGGCGATTCATCGGCCCTTTGGAGGAATGGGGCGAAAGGGCCCTTAAACAGGCTGCTTCGGAGGACGCTACTGATGCGCATTCATGGTGGACTAACGGCCTGTAACGTTTTGAAAATCGTTTCGGTGAAATTTCGAAAAAATCGGTAAAATAAGGGGGTTTTCTGTAAAAAGTCAAAATACAAATATCTTATTATAAAAATTAAATATACACATTCTAGCTATGTAATTGCTATTATTTGGTGTTTATTGAGCCGCTGGTGAAATTTCAAATTTTCTGAAAAAAATATTATTTTATTATTATTTTAAGCCGTCACTAATACATTTAATTAGGGAAAATTACAAATTGGAATGAGTTGAAACAAATTTTTTGCATCATAAAACATTAAATAAAATTTTATCATGTGATTTTTGGAACGAAATCATTTGCCAAAATGGTTTAGAAATTTTTGAAGAAAAAAGGCTTTTTTTTAGCTTAAATGGATGTTTGGGGTATTGTATTTATCATTTTTCATCACCCCACATCCGTACCCATACCCACACACCCCCATTCACTTATCCCCTTGAAAAATTCAGCAGCCCCCTCTTTTGTCCCCACTTGGATTTTAAGGAAAAGAAATGAAAGAAAAGAAAAGAAAAAAGAGTAGAAAATGGTATAATTTGAGTTGACTTTGACTTGAACTAACTTTCCCCACCTCACTCTCTCTCCTCCCTCACCCAATCCCCCAAGATTTCTGGCCCAAACCTGAACCAAAACAGCCCCAAATACTTCATCTCATTTTTCCATCAAAATCCCCAAAATTTCAATCAAAAATCCCCCATTTTTCTCAAAAATTCAAAGCTAATTCTAAATCCAAGCTTTACCCATTATTCTTTAGCTATTTAAGCATGGATCTTGGAGCATGAAATCATTGTTGGAGGCTAAGATTTTTGCAAGTTTGATCTCAAGCTTGTGAGGTATAATCATAACCTTATGCTTAATTTGTTGTTAAATTACTTGAATCTAGCTATTAGGTGTTAAATTAGGGTTTTAAATTTCAAGTTTTGAAATTTAAAGAAAGGGTTTTGATTACTAAGTTAGGGTTTGTTGTGGAAATGAGTTGTGTTTGATTGTGTATGGTTTAGTGAGGTGGATTAACATATTTAGTTTTGTAGAAAACTAATCTAGTTGTTAATTACAAGTTGTTACTTGAAAAATGTCCAAATTAAGCTTTTTGTTGCAAACTAGTTTTTTTGATTTAATTCGAAATATGAGATTAAAAATATGGTTAGGATTTTTATCATATTATTAACTTTATTAAGTGTAGTTTAACACTTTAGTTCATGGAAATCCAACCTAAATTGTAGTTTGTGCATTTTTGCTATGAAATTGTTAAAAAAGGGTATGTTGTAAACTAGAATATTAGGGTTTTTGGAATTTAATGAGATTAAATTCCGGAAATTTTTTCTATGACTTATTTAAGATATTTAATAAGTATATTGGCCGCTACATTCATTTAAACATCATGTTTTGTATAAAAACGGCGAATTGTGCTTGCTAGATTTGCGGAAAAATGACTTTTTAAGTGAAATTGGGGTTTTTGTGAGTTTTAACCTAGTTTATATTAAAATTATTGTTCGTGAATGTGCAAATGAGTGTGATTGGATTTTTCTCGATGGTTTGACGTTTGTACATCGACATCGAGGGTTGGTTTGACTATTCTTGCATGCGTAGGCGATAGGTTTAGACCTATGCGTGATACGCGTGCCGATTTGATTTTCGTATGCCGTTTCGATTTCGAATTTAGTTTTAATGCGATATGGTGCGTTATGATATGTAGGTACCCCCATGTGGACTTCGAGACGACAAGCAAGCGCGTGGCGACGTCGGCACCGGCTAGCGAGGACCAGGTGAGTAGATTTATATCTACGGGGAGAAGTCGGGTGGATGGCGTATAGCACCCCCGCAGTCCGTGGTGGTGTATACGGATGCGTATACACACCAACTTTTATTATATGTTATTTGGGATTAAAAACGATGCTTAGGATGGATATTGGTGTGTTGGATTACTTTAGTGTTGCGAACCCTAGGGTAGTGTTGCACTACACATACACACATACATACTTGCATACATTCCTTATTTCATATGTGCGTGTATGGGAATATATATTTATGTGTTCACATGGGTATGGGACTATGTGTTCATATTCTGGATTTGAGGATAGTATTTGGAATTTGAGATGAGTCGATGAGATTGGGCTTGAGGCCAGCAGATCGGTGACGTGATTTGGTTCGTATTGAGATACGACATGATGTTTTAGCAGGTCTTCTGACGTAGTAATTCTTACACCCGCATGCATACATAGATGGCATCAATATTGTACTAGACGTAGGACATTATTCCGGATCATGATATTTGATAAAGAAGTACCAAATGAATAGTGTGATTGATGTGACTTTGACCCGTACCCAGATTGGGATGCCGTACGACGGATTTACGTACGAGCTATATTGATGATTGATCCGCACTCTTGACTTGGGATGCCTGATTATAGATATGGTATCGGATATGATATTATTGAGGCAGGATCAACGACTAATATATATATACAGGTATGTATATGTATCGACTCAGATGTTAGGCGGTTTCCTTACCTGTAGTTCAGCTTGTTAGTTCAGCCGTATAGTTTAGTGTAGCTGTTAGATTAGATTAGACTTCTTACCTATTTCAAAAACTAACGAGTCGTGGGCATTTTTAAAGACAGCCCAAGGGATCCTACGGATATTTCAAAAGACGTATCTTTTCACAAAAACACCGTAGCCCCTATTTTCAAAACCCCATGATTCGTGTTATTTCAAAAGGCACCATTTGTAGGACTGATATTAGATTAATGCAGATTAGTTATAGTTGTGTCTAGTTCTCAGCTCCCGCTCATTTTTGTGGTCCGCTTCGCATCGCATGCTTATTTTATGTTTCATACTCCATTATTCATGCTGTTAGGACACCAGAACCATTACCGATGATGCGTACGTACCACGTACACTTAATTGCCGGCTCACACACATCTTCATCGGTAATTGCCATGTCACGTACACCTTAGAAAATATTATTGCTTGACGTAGCCTGTTAGCTGATAGTTAGACATGATATTAGTGTACTTGCCTTCTATGTTAGTTTAGACATTGTAGTTATTACCAGCTACTTCATACATACTGTTATTCATTGTTATGCCGCATTCCTGGATTCTCATGCATATATTCACTATTTTACGTGTTATTGAGGTTTTGGATTCGGATTTCCATGAGATTTTCTGGATTTGGAGGAAAACCGCAAAAACTTATATGAACTGATTTCTCTCTTTTTAAAATAAAAAGTGCGGTTTTCCCATGATGTATGAGTCGTCCACCATGAGTTTGCTGATGGATTTCGAGACCCGATTCGAGGAGACGGATGAACCGTTTCGGGTACATGGTGGACCCGGTAAGGTACCCCGGGGCAAGAAGCGCGTGATGATGATGATGTGAGCCTGGCAGGGGAGCACTATCTACCGGTGATATTACCCGACGCGTCGGATATCCGGAGGATACCGTCATGGTCTTGAGATGGATGGTAGGGGCTGGTCTGGACTGACGGCGTCCTAGATATTGTGATTGAGACATTGAGATTGAGACTTGAGGTACATAAATTGTGACACAGAGATATCGAGGTATTTGGACACTTGTTTTGTGTCGATGCTGGGCACTGTTTTATTCTGATTTCATATATGGTACCTCATTTCTTTTAAAATACAGAAATCTCACTGATTTATGAAACCAGTTTTATTCAGTACATGCATTCTGTTTTATGCATTCATACATCATCCATATGATATATTGCTACCTGAGGCACTGACACGGGCACATGAGATTACACTCGGGTTAGATATTTACCCTAGCCTTGTTATAGGCTACGTGTTATTCATATATTTGAGGATATATTATGATCATTGACCTAGGATTGCGTTATTTATGCGATTTCTGTGCGTAGATGTTTTTTCTATTCACGAGTTGGCAACTCACCCCTGTTGTGCCCCAGTTTCTTGCAGGTTTGCCGTACAGGTTTCATTACGGCTTTGCTGGCACTATTTCCATTCCGGGTGGCTTACTAGTAGGTGGGTTATTTGTATCTTACCCATCCTTATATCTTGTATATTATTATGCAGTTGTATCTAGAAGTTCCATCAACCAAACATGTATTTATTTTTGAGATAGAGACCCGTGATGTTATTCTTTCGACCTTAGAGTCGCGCGTTTTATTTCTGTGGATTTCTGGTGGTTTTGAGTTTCCTTTTGAGTTTTGATCCTCGCCGTTGGCGTTGTATATTATATTGCTTGTGTGGTTGTGACCGTCATTTGACGAAGAGCTAGCTCCCGCTTGGGGATGCCTTTTTCTTGATTTCGTATACTATTCATGTTGTATCCCGTTTGGGGGCCAGTATTTACAAAGGAGACTCTGCCGAAATTTTCAGTAAATTTTTGATGTTTTTAAAAAACCGCATAATTCGGCTTATGCTATTGAAACTACTTGCTTTAAGTTGGTTTTTCCTGCACTCTACTATTTTCTTGGTTTGGATTTCTGGGTTTTCGGTTTACTTAGATTACGTACGCCTCGAGACGTTCGTAGTTTAAGTGCCGGTCAAGTTCCGTACTTTCGGGTCGTGACAAAGTTGGTATCAGAGCGTTAGGTTTTAACCTTCGGAGCGTAGGACGACCCTTGGTTGATGGAATAGGTGACTAAAGTAGAGTGACGTACCGTTGGTATGTTCCGCGGCATATTTACGACACGCCACTCCACTTAAGAAGCCTTAGGATGTACATTTCCTTGTTCAGTATTATATTCCTTCCTGATCTAGCCTCATCGGTACCAGTTTGGTTTTGCTGCTACGGTTACGGGCAGGGAGAGCTACGGCTAGAGTTGCGGTCAGCACAAGATCGTCACGAACGAGGACTGACCAGGGCGAAATTCCGGCGACACACGATTGCAGAGATGTGTCTTTTTACTGTGTTTCCGCGCCACGAGCGTTTGGCGGATCACCTTCATGAGGTTACTCGGAGGTGCTGATCGACACTAGAGAATTGAGCCAATGATGGAGGCCAGCCAGATTTTGATGACCGTTGGTGTGTTGCTTACTCCTGATGATTGAGGCACAGTTCAGCATGCAGACGAGTGAGCCAGTTATTGCTGCGAACGACGAGATATCGCCCCAGATGTTGGAGCTATTGCAGTATAAGTTGTACAAAGAGATGATAGAAGGTCGCTAGTCATCGAGGATGAATGACTAGGACATGTGGATCGTTCGCCTACTCCGATGCGAGGTCATCAGATAGATTGATTCCAGCTAGAGACGACTTCACGCGGAGACGTTGGGAGTCGACAGAGACGATCGAATGTCAGAAACCTATTATTCCAAGTTTAAGATAGTCGGAAAGACATGCAGGCAATTCTATGGTCCCTCTAGAAGAATGAAACCCTAACTCAACTTAATGACCGTGTGAAAGCCTTTGAACCTTAGGGTTTGCGGCAGTTCTGCGGCGCCATTAGTGAGGCTTGGGTTTGCCCTTCTACGGCTGGACCACCGATGCTGTGGTATGTACTCGATACTATTAAACTGTACCCAAGATTTGAGCTCTTGGGGGATTATGAGGTTTTGACGAATCGATTGGATGGCTCGACTTAATTCGGATGCTAGGTGGTGAGATGCATTCTTGGGAGACTCCAGATATGAGGATAGTCGTTGGAGCTCAGTCCATGTGGCCGCGACGAGACGAGTCCAAAGCAGACGACATTAGAGAAAAGTGGAGTAAGAGGTTCGTACCAGATCTAGATGCGATGACGTTCCACTCCGCCGACATCAGAGATGCGATGCGCATGCCGAGGCATGGTACTTGGACTTACCTTCCAGAAGGAGTCGCGATGAGTATGCAGTCATTCCAGAGCAAGATGCAGATATAGGAAAGGACAATGACTTCCGGACAGTTGGCAGAGACGAGACATGGAAGAGACCGTGAGCAGGATTCCTTCCAGGACACTGCTGCAATGATACTTGCACCCAGGATCAGATGTGTCACGTATATTCAGAGAGCCAGAGGCCGACGCCAGTAATATGCTGTCTTACGAGTGGTCGCGATGATTGACCAAGAGATGACCAGAGAAGTGCCAGAACGGAATCGTCTCCGTTAGCACACCTGACAGGGCCGATGAGCCGATGGACCGAAAGATTGGTAATTCACAGTGAAGACCTTGACCCAGGAGTGGTCATGGTTACGCACGCCAGCAGGACAGAGTTCATGATCATCGACGAGACGTCCCACTAGTGACCGCGACAGTTGGCCGAGATTCTTGGAGGATGCGCTTGAGCAGTACTATTCCGCCATTATTGATTATGATGTTTTGGGTGATTTATTCGTATGATTTGATTTTGATGATTGAGGATTTACGATCTTTGCACAGTGTTGCACTTGATATCGTTTTCATGCTTCAGTTTCACATGTTTGTGATTTTACGATTTTAAACAGTTGAGTTGGTTTTGTGCGTATGCATGCACACGATTTCGTTCCTGCACTCGGTATAGTTTATATATGCTTGCAGTGCAGTGATACGCCTTTTGTGCACTTAGATGCACTGGATTTCGATTTCGATTGTGATACCCGATACTTGTTTTGTGCACCTTGTGCACCTGATTGATTTTGCGCACGTTCAGCGCTTGATATTGGATTTCATGATTTCGTGCACGATAGATGCACCTGATTTTGCTGTCAGGTACACATGTTGCCTACGACAGATGTTTCGTGCACACCCGATGCACTTAGATGTTGTTTCTGTGCGCATGTATGGCACATTCATGGATTTTGATTTCCGTGCGCACCAGACGCACGTAGCATTCATATGCATATTTTGGGATTTATTTCGTATAGAGCAGTACGTTTTTATGATATTGCTATGTGTTTTCGTACTGAGCAGGACTAGTCAGAGGACAGTACCTGAATATATTTTGCATGCATTGATAGTTATTGAAGGGATTTCCAAAAAGCGAGCTATAGCCTCAGTATTTACCTACGTGTCTGATATGACACGAAATGTTTAAAACAAGGAGACCCTTCTAAATTGTTTCCAAAACGGCGGAACGTACATTTCAAACAAAGGTATATATGTATATAGTTATTTTCTTATGATAGACGTCCGCCACTGTGCAGTGTTATACGCATGCACAGCGACTTAAAGAGATTTGGCATGCATTTCCTTCAGATACTTACATATATAGATTCGATATTTACATGTATAGTTTTGAGTTATGTCATATTGGTTTTGATTTGGATTTGGCATTGATGTCTTCTCCATGACTCCGATGATTGCGGGATGCTTGACGGAGTTTTGATTTGAGTTATATGCTCATTTTTCAAGTGCATGCGCTGCGCTACGATTTGTTTTATGTAGTTATAATTTCGGAGCCCCGACGACTTGATGGTTTTTCTTAGATGTTTTAGTATTTGGGGGAGTTTGAATTTAAATTCGGGGACCGAATTTCTTTAACGGGGGAAGATTGTAACGTTTTGAAAATCGTTTCGGTGAAATTTCGAAAAAATCGGTAAAATAAGGGGGTTTTCTGTAAAAAGTCAAAATACAAATATCTTATTATAAAAATTAAATATACACATTCTAGCTATGTAATTACTATTATTTGGTGTTTATTGAGCCGCTGGTGAAATTTAAAATTTTCTGAAAAAAATATTATTTTATTATTATTTTAAGCCGTCACTAATACATTTAATTAGGGAAAATTATAAATTGGAATGAGTTGAAACAAATTTTTTGCATCATAAAACATTAAATAAAATTTTATCATGTGATTTTTGGAACGAAATCATTTGCCAAAACGGTTTAGAAATTTTTGAAGAAAAAAGGCTTTTTTTTAGCGTAAATGGATGTTTGGGGTATTGTATTTATCATTTTTCATCACCCCACATCCGTACCCACACCCACACACCCCCATTCACTTATCCCCTTGAAGAATTCAGCAGCCCCCTCTTTTGTCCCCACTTGGATTTTAAAGAAAAGAAATGAAAGAAAAGAAAAGAAAAAAGAGTAGAAAATGGTATAATTTGAGTTGACTTTGACTTGAACTAACTTTCCCCACCTCACTCTCTCTCCTCCCTCACCCAATCCCCCAAGATTTCTGGCCCAAACCTGAACCAAAACAGCCCCAAATACTTCATCTCATTTTTCCATCAAAATCCCCAAAATTTCTATCAAAAATCCCCCATTTTTCTCAAAAATTCAAAGCTAATTCTAAATCCAAGCTTTACCCATTATTCTTTAGCTATTTAAGCATGGATCTTGGAGCATGAAATCATTGTTGGAGGCTAAGATTTTTGCAAGTTTGATCTCAAGCTTGTGAGGTATAATCATAACCTTATGCTTAATTTGTTGTTAAATTACTTGAATCTAGCTATTAGGTGTTAAATTAGGGTTTTAAATTTCAAGTTTTGAAATTTAAAGAAAGGGTTTTGATTACTAAGTTAGGGTTTGTTGTGGAAATGAGTTGTGTTTGATTGTGTATGGTTTAGTGAGGTGGATTAACATATTTAGTTTTGTAGAAAACTAATCTAGTTGTTAATTACAAGTTGTTACTTGAAAAATGTCCAAATTAAGCTTTTTGTTGCAAACTAGTTTTTTTGATTTAATTCGAAATATGAGATTAAAAATATGGTTAGGATTTTTATCATATTATTAACTTTATTAAGTGTAGTTTAACACTTTAGTTCATGGAAATCCAACCTAAATTGTAGTTTGTGCATTTTTGCTATGAAATTGTTAAAAAAGGGTATTTTGTAAACTAGAATATTAGGGTTTTTGGAATTTAATGAGATTAAATTCCGGAAATTTTTTCTATGACTTATTTAAGATATTTAATAAGTATATTGGCCACTACATTCATTTAAACATCATGTTTTGTACCAAAACGGCGAATTGTGCTTGCTAGATTTGCGGAAAAATGACTTTTTAAGTGAAATTGGGGTTTTTGTGAGTTTTAACCTAGTTTATATTAAAATTATTGTTCGTGAATGTGCAAATGAGTGTGATTGGATTTTTCTCGATGGTTTGACGTTTGTACATCGACATCGAGGGTTGGTTTGACTATTCTTGCATGCGTAGGCGATAGGTTTAGACCTATGCGTGATACGCGTGCCGATTTGATTTTCGTATGCCGTTTCGATTTCGAATTTAGTTTTAATGCGATATGGTGCGTTATGATATGTAGGTACCCCCATGTGGACTTCGAGACGACAAGCAAGCGCGTGGCGACGTCGGCACCGGCTAGCGAGGACCAGGTGAGTAGATTTATATCTACAGGGAGAAGTCGGGTGGATGGCGTATAGCACCCCCGCAGTCCGTGGTGGTGTATACGGATGCGTATACACACCAACTTTTATTATATGTTATTTGGGATTAATAACGATGCTTAGGATGGATATTGGTGTGTTGGATTACTTTAGTGTTGCGAACCCTAGGGTAGTGTTGCACTACACATACACACATACATACTTGCATACATTCCTTATTTCATATGTGCGTGTATGGGAATATATATTTATGTGTTCACATGGGTATGGGACTATGTGTTCATATTCTGGATTTGAGGATAGTATTTGGAATTTGAGATGAGTCGATGAGATTGGGCTTGAGGCCAGCAGATCGGTGACGTGATTTGGTTCGTATTGAGATACGACATGATGTTTTAGTGGGTCTTCTGACGTAGTAATTCTTACACCCGCATGCATACATAGATGGCATCAATATTGTACTAGACGTAGGACATTATTCCGGATCATGATATTTGATAAAGAAGATACCAAATGAATAGTGTGATTGATGTGACTTTGACCCGTACCCAGATTGGGATGCCGTACGACGGATTTACGTACGAGCTATATTGATGATTGATCCGCACTCTTGACTTGGGATGCCAGATTATAGATATGGTATCGGATATGATATTATTGAGGCGGGATCAACGACTAATATATATATACAGGTATGTATATGTATCGACTCAGATGTTAGGCGGTTTCCTTACCTGTAGTTCAGCTTGTTAGTTCAGCCGTATAGTTTAGTATAGCTGTTAGATTAGATTAGACTTCTTACCTATTTCAAAAACTAACGAGTCGTGGGCATTTTTAAAGACAGCCCAAGGGATCCTACGGATATTTCAAAAGACGTATCTTTTCACAAAAACACCGTAGCCCCTATTTTCAAAACCCCATGATTCGTGTTATTTCAAAAGGCACCATTTGTAGGACTGATATTAGATTAATGCAGATTAGTTATAGTTGCGTCTAGTTCTCAGCTCCCGCTCATTTTTGTGGTCCGCTTCGCATCGCATGCTTATTTTATGTTTCATACTCCATTATTGATATCATGCTGTTAGGACACCAGCACCATTACCGATGATGCGTATGTACCACGTACACTTAATTGCCGGCTCACACACATCTTCATCGGTAATTGCCATGTCACGTACACCTTAGAAAATATTATTGCTTGACGTAGCCTGTTAGCTGATAGTTAGACATGATATTAGTGTACTTGCCTTCTATGTTAGTTTAGACATTGTAGTTATTACCAGCTACTTCATGCATACTGTTATTCATTGTTATGCCGCATTCCTGGATTCTCATGCATATATTCACTATTTTACGTGTTATTGAGGTTTTGGATTCGGATTTCCATGAGATTTTCTAGATTTGGAGGAAAACCGCAAAAACTTATATGAACTGATTTCTCTCTTTTTAAAATAAAAAGTGCGGTTTTCCCATGATGTATGAGTCGTCCACCATGAGTTTGCTGATGGATTTCGAGACCCGATTCGAGGAGACGGATGAAAAGTTTCGGGTACATGGTGGACCCGGTAAGGTACCCGGGGCAAGAAGCGCGTGATGATGACGATGTGAGCCTGGCAGGGGAGCACTACCTACCGGTGATATTACCCGACGCGTCGGATATCCGGAGGATACCGTCGTGGTCTTGTGATGGATGGTAGGGGCCGGTCTGGACTGACGGCGTCCTAGATATTGTGATTGAGACATTGAGATTGAGACTTGAGGTACATAAATTGTGACACAGAGATATCGAGGTATTTGGACACTTGTTTTGTGTCGATGCTGGGCACTGTTTTATGCTGATTTCATATATGGTACCTCATTTCTTTTAAAATACAGAAATCTCACTGATTTATGAAACCAGTTTTATTCAGTACATGCATTCTGTTTTATGCATTCATACATCATCCATATGATATATTGCTACCTGAGGCACTGACACGGGCACATGAGATTACACTCGGGTTAGATATTTACCCTAGCCTTGTTATAGGCTACGTGTTATTCATATATTTGAGGATATATTATGATCATTGACCTAGGATTGCGTTATTTATGCGATTTCTGTGCGTAGATGTTTTTTCTATTCACGAGTTGGCAACTCACCCCCGTTATGCCCCAGTTTCTTGCAGGTTTGCCGTACAGGTTTCATTACGGCTTTGCTAGCACTATTTCCATTCCGGGTGGCTTGCTAGTAGGTGGGTTATTTGTATCTTACCCATCCTTATATCTTGTATATTATTATTCAGTTGTATCTAGAAGTTCCATCAACCAAACATGTATTTATTTTTGAGATAGAGACCCGTGATGTTATTCTTTCGACCTTAGAGTCGCGCGTTTTATTTCTGTGGATTTCTGGTGGTTTTGAGTTTCCTTTTGAGTTTTGATCCTCGCCGTTGGCGTTGTATATTATATTGCTTGTGTGGTTGTGACCGTCGTTTGACGAAGAGCTAGCTCCCGCTTGGGGATGCCTTTTTCTTGATTTCGTATACTATTCATGTTGTATCCCGTTTGGGGGCCAGTATTTACAAAGGAGACTCTGCCGAAATTTTCAGTAAATTTTTGATGTTTTTAAAAAACCGCATAATTCGGCTTATGCTATTGAAACTACTTGCTTTAAGTTGGTTTTTCCTGCACTCTACTATTTTCTTGGTTTGGATTTCTGGGTTTTCGGTTTACTTAGATTACGTACGCCTCGAGACATTCGTAGTTTAAGAGCCGGTCATGTTCCGTACTTTCGGGTCGTGACACGGCCACAAGTCCACTCTTGAACCTCGGTGAGCACCTCCTCGAGAAGGAGCATCGGCTTGAACAAGCCATATTGAAAGCTTCCTTACGCATCGGTGTATTCCTGTATTTCTTTGTAATACTTCATATTGTCTAACTTGTATATATGTATTCTTATCTTTGTGTGAACTGTGCAGAGACTTCGGCGACGGGGAAGGTTCCTACGGGTTTACTGACGGTAGAGCCTGCTGACACCCCTAGTGAAACATTGCTCAATGTGGAGGGGGTTGATGAAACCGTTCCTCTCGCGATAGAGCCTCCTGCGGTGGTTCCTGCTCCCGAAGCACTTGCTCTAGTGGGAGAGGCACCCTTGGTGGTCGCCGTTCCAATGGATCTCCCTGAGGGCGGCCCAGAGGCTGGGATGGAGGTAGTCGGGGCCACCCTCCTTTCGTTGGAGCCTGCAGCGGCAGCCGCTGCTCCTTTCTCAGAGGCCATTACACCAGCCCGCGTCCCTGATATTGTGCCCGAGGTCGCGGCGGAGACTGTTGAAGCTGCTATTTCTCCAGCTCAGAATGGGAGGAGCGTCGAAGGTAACCTTCTACATTTTAAACTAGTAATCTTTCCGTTATCTGAACTCTTTTGTCTTTTCAGAATTGCGCGGACTGGCGGCCTCTATTGCTGATCTGTCTCCCCGGCAATCCTTTCAGCATCTGCTGGAGATGGCAGCTCCGCAAGCGATATCTCCTCAACTCATCGTCCTCTCATCTGGGCATGGTTAGTGTCGTTCACTATCTTTTCATAGCATTGTTGTTATTTCACAAAATGACATTGACGTCCTTTACAGTTCTGGAGGCCGATGATGAGGTTGAGGTTCTCGAAGGGCTAGGGGAGCCTTCAGCTCCTTCTTGCATGACTGTGGGTAAGTGAAGTGTCAATATCGCCCCACTTGTTCTTTTGCTTAGAAGTTTCACTGACCGTTTATAAATCTGAACAGCCCTGCCAGTTCTCACAGCGCTGGAGTCGCGCATCACCATGCCGCCCGACGCTTATGCTTTGCGAGCCTCACAACGGATGGCCAAGCTAAGCCTCGCTTCTTTGTCATCTTTGATCAAGGAACTCCGTGCGGGTAGCGTAATTACTGCCGAAGCATTTGCTACCGAAGCTAACGGCTCTCTTCCCTTTCTCACCTATCATAGCGAGGCAGTGGTGCAAGTCTGGGTTGAGTTTTACCGGCAGGTGGAGGCTTGTCTGCACATGCTCGAGCGTACCCGCCTTTCTTCGGAGGCTATGGCTGCGAAGGCGGGCTTGCGGGGTCTGATAGAGCGGTGCGCGGTGAACATGGTGTCGTGAGAGAAGAGGCTCAGCAGCAAATTCTCAGAGAGGGAGCTGGCTTCTAAAGTGCTGAACGAGCTCCAAGCCAACCTCACAACCAAGGCCAACAAAGCGTATGAACTCTGGCGAGTGCTTCAAGAGGCCATCAAGGAGGTGGTGGCCATCGACAAAGCCACCGTGTTCACTCGCGAAAGGGTTGAGGCTCACAAAGCTACTGAGAAAGAGCTCGAAGGCCGGCTCGCCTCATATCAGGCCCAGCAAGCTCAGGCGGAGGCCCGTCTTCTGACGATATTGAATAATGAAGGCGTGGCCCAGCGAAAGAGGGATGAGCTGACCAATCTGCTAAATCGCCCGCCGACCTGAAGACTTGTATATTTTTTTTCCTTTGTACATACTCCTAAATAAGTGTATATTATTTTTGTTTTTCCACGAATTGTACTCCGTATCCATTTTGATTCATGAATAAAAGACGTATTTTTCTTCATAATGGTGTCTCCCTTTTTGTTGAATGTATTCTGTGGATAATCTATCTTGATCTCTTTGCAGGACAACGATGGCTTAGGATTCAGGGTTTAGACCTGCTTCCTAAGACTTTTCAACTTTATGAGCCGTGAGGGTCTCATAAAGAATTTTCTCCCTACCGGTCGAGAAGATCCCGTAGGTGTAATTTCTCCTTAAGAATCGTGAGGATTCCTAAGTGTGTTATTTTTCCTTGCAAGTCATAAGGATCTCACAAGAGAATTTGCTCCCTTACGAGTCGTGAGGACCCGCAAGTGATGGGTGAAGTTGTAATTATCCACATTTCACGGGGTCAGGGGTTGCTCTGGATGCTTCCCACGGGTTCACTGCCGTGTTCTGCGAGGACCAGGCTCCGCTCGGGACGTTTTCTAGGATATCGTAGTTTAAAGACATCGCGGTCGAGGTTAAGGACATCATAGCCCGTGGATTTAAGGACTCCACAGTCCGTTGTTAGTTTTAAGACATTACGGTCGAGGTTAAGGACATCATAGTCTATGAGTTTAAGGACCTCACAGTCCAATGTTAGTTTTAAGACATCACGGTCGAGGTTAAGGACATCATAGTCCATGGGTTTAAGGACCCTACAATCCAATGTTAGTTTTAAGACATCACGGTCGAGGTTAGGGACATCATAATCCGTGAGTTTAAGGACCTCACAATCCAATGTTAGTTTTAAGACATCACGGTCGAGGTTAAGTATATCATAGTCCGTGAGTTTAAGGACCTCACAGTCTAATTTTTGCTCTGAATGCTTCCCACGGGTTCACTGCCGTGTTCGGCGAGGACCAGGCTCCGCTCTGGATGCTTCACACGGGTTCATTGCCGTGCTCTGCGAGGACCAGGATCCGCTCTGGACGTTTCCTACGGGGTCATTGTCGAGTTCTACATAGCCAAAAAATTTGCTCGAGATGCTTCCCACGGGTTCACTGCCGTATTCGGCGAGGACTAGGCTCCGCTCTGGATGCTTCACACGGGTTCACTGCCGTGCTCTGCGAGGACCAGGATCCGCTCTGGATGCTTCACACGGGTTCACTGCCATGCTCTGTGAGGACCAGGATCCGCTTTAGACGTTTTCCACGGGGTCATAGCCGCGTTCCACGTAGCCAAGAATTTTGCTCTAGATGCTTCCCACGGGTTCACTGCCGTGTTCGGCGAGGACTAGGCTCCGCTCTGGATGCTTCACACGGGTTCACTGCCGTGCTGTACGAGGACCAGGATCCGCTCTGGACGTTTTACACGGGGTCATTGCCGCGTTCTACGTAGCCAGGAATTTTGCTCTAGATACTTCCCACGGGTTCACAGCCATGTTCGGCGAGGACTAGGCTCCGCACTGGATGCTTCACACGGGTTCACTGCCGTTCTATGCGAGGACCAGGATCCGCTCTGGACGTTTCCCACAGGGTCATTGCCGCGTTCCACGTAACCAGGAATTTTGACTTTATCCGCATTTCACGGAGTCGGGGTTTGACTCTTGGTTATCTGTGCACCGCCGAGTCATGAAACTTGGGGTTGCCGTTGTTCCACTTTACTTGATGTTGTGTTTGTTGTAATGAGACGAATGTTGAGATGATCTCCAGGCTATCTGTGAACCGTTGAGATTTGGCTTCTACTTCTAATGAGACCTGGGAAGGAAAAGTGTGATTACTTCTTTGTTTGTGCCCCTGGATTGTATACATGGATTGCTGTGATATCACCTGTAGGGCATAAATTTCATTTTTATTTATTTTATTTATTTTATTTATTTCCGCGACGCTCTATCATTTCAGCTTTTATATCACGAAGGTCGCGATTGCCCCTTCGTTTCGGCTATTTTTCGCGGTGCCCAATCATTTCGGCTATTTATTTTATGTTTACTCGCTGCTTTTTATTGCGAGTTGCCCAATCATTTCGGCTATTTTGAATGCATACATATTTTTACTTGCCGGTTTTGTTTGCAAGTTGCCCCATCATTTCGGCTATTTCGTATGCATGTGTGGCTTGCTGGCCTTTCGCTGCAAGCTTAGGATTAGACACCGATTTCGGCATCGGCACCGCTACAACTGGGATATTGCCAGGAGCGAATCATTATTTGCCTCTGTCGTTATCGAATAAAGGTGGCTTAGCAAACAGGGTTAGGATCTTGTCGACTAAGGCTTTTTACTTCATGAGCCGTAAGGGTCTCATAAAGTATTTCTCCTTGCGAGTCGTGAGGATCTCGTAGGCGCGTTTTCTCCTTAAGAATCATGACGATTCATAAGTGTATGGTCTCTTATAAGTCGTAAGGATCTTACAAGAGTGCTTTCTCCTTATAAGTCGAGAGGACCTACAAGGGCTGTTCACCATGTAGACATATCCCTAGCCACGGATGGGACTTTGTTAGGGAAATGTTTATTCGCGCCCGTGGATTGTATACAAGGGTCTGCATTGAGCCGCTTGTAGGGCAGTATTGGAGGTTTTGGGGGCTGCTTAAAAGCAGGTTCAGGTCTCTGTAACTTAAGACTTTTGAATCGTATGAGCCGTGAGGGTCCCATAAAAGAGTTCTCCTTACGAGTCGTGAAGATCTCGCAAGTGTAATTTCTCCTTAAGAATCATGAGGATTCCTAAGTGTGTTGCTCCCTTGTGAGTCGTAAGGATCTCACGCGGGTAATTTCTCCTCACAAGGTCGAGAGGACTCTGCAAGCGTCTTTTAACAAGGTTGCGCCCTTTCGGGTTTTCACAAACACTCGCTGGTAGCCCTGCTGTTTTTACTCACGGAGCCCTTTCGGGTTTTCATCTGTGCCCATTTTGCTTATGGACATACCGTTTTCTCTCTCTTTTTTTATTCTTTTTTTTATTCGAACGAGGCTGCGCCCGTTCGGGTTTTCACAAGACTCGCCGGTAGCCCTGCTGTTTTTACTCACGGAGCCCTTTCAGGTTTTCATCCGTACCCATTTTGCTTATGGATATACCGTTTTCTTTTTTTTTATTCTTCTTTTTCTTCTTCTGTTTTTTTTTATCAGCTTTGGGATGCTGCAATTCACCGTAGTTTATTGACATCTCGGTCAACGGCTAGTTTTAAGACATACTGGTTTGTTGTTAGTTTAAGGACGTTTCGGTCCGTCGTTTGTTTAAGGACGTTTCAGTCCATTGTTAGATTAAGGACGTTTCGGTCCATTGTTAGTTTAAGGACGTTTCGGTCCGTAGTGAAGAAAGCCAGTTACTACTTACAGAGTTTAGGCTTAGGAAGATAGCGAGTGGACATAGTCATCGTCATCTATCATTGACCTAGGCCATGACTCGTCAGGCATAGTACTTTTTTAAGAAGCGACCATTTATTGGCCTGAAGGGCCTTTCGCCATGCATGTCTATGAATAGATAGGCTCCACCCTGGTAGACCTTGTCTATGATATATGGGCCTTCATAGTTTGGCTCGAATTTCCCCCGCTTAGCGCGATTAGGGATCATAAGTCTTTTGACCACTAGCACGAGTTCGCCTTGGCGGAATGTCCTCGGCCTAGTCAATCTTTCGTAGGAGCGCGTTATCTTTGCTTTATAAGCTTCCAAATTTTGTTGCGCTACGAGCCGGGTTTCATCAAGGGCGTCGAGCTCCTCAAGCCGAAGATGAGCGTTCTCTTCGTCTATTAGCTCATAATGAACTGCCACTTGTAGAGAAGGTAGCTCTATCTCGAGGGGGAGCAATACTTCTGTACCGAATACCAATGCGTATGGGGTTGTGTTCGTGGCCATCCTGAACGTAGTACGATATGCCCAGAGAGCTTCATGCAGTCTCTCGTGCCAGTCCTTCTTATTTCGGGACACCGTCTTTTTCACGATCTTTGTCAAGGTCTTGTTGAAAGCCTCAGCTAGACCGTTAGCTCGGGGATTATAAACTGAGGAGTATCTCCAGTCTATGTTGTGCTGTTGTACGAAGCGGCTGATCTTGTGGCTTCTGTAGGATGGCCCGTTATCGGATATGATCCGTGTCGGAGATCCAAACCGATAAATGACGTGCGTCTTGAAGAAATGGAGGATATTCTCCGTCCTTACTTCCCTCAGCGTTACTGCTTCTACCCATTTGGAGAAGTAATCAGTTGTCGCCAAAATGAATCGATGTCCTCTGGACGACGCTGGTTCGATGGGGCCGATTACGTCAGTCCCCCATATTTCGAACGGCCAGCTAGCCACTATCGAGTGTAACGGATTTTGGTGCTGATGAATAAAGTCCCCATGGATCTGGCATGAGTGGCATTGCCTCGCATACTCGAGGCAGTCCTGGATCATCGTGGGCCAATAATATCCCATCCGCTTGATCTTCAGCTTCATCTTCGGCCCAGCTTGGTGAGAACCGTAGAGTCCGTCATGAGTTTCTTGGACGACTCTTTTTGCTTCTTTAGGTCCCAGGCATCTTAGCCATAAAGAATCAAATGACCTCTTGTACAGAGTATCATTGACGAAAGCGAAAGACGGAACTCATTTCATAAGCTGATGTCTTGAGGACACATCTTCAGGTGTTCGACGGGATTTGAAGTAGTCTATAAAGACTTCTCTCCAATCCTCAACCATTTCTTGGTCTTTTATTTGCAGGGCCGTCTGCTAAGTCGCTTCCTTTTCCTCGGATGATTCCGGAGATATTTTTGCCAGTGGGAGGATCCGACGGCTTTGCACAACAATCCTCACGTCATCGAGGTTCTCGTCAGCTAGTTCTTTAGCGAGCTTGGCTAATGCATCTGCTTTGCTATTTTCCATGCACGATATGCTTTCCAAGGTGTAGGAAAGTATCTGGGTCAGCAGTTGCTGTATCCTCTCACCGTACTTCACCAATTCTGGTTTGCATGTTTGGTAATCGCCATTTATTTGACTAACGACGAGTTGGGAGTCTCCGTATATGAGGAGATTCTCAATCCCCATGTCGATGATCTCGAGACCTGCTATCAAAGCTGCATACTCGGCTTTATTGTTTGTCCTCGGCTCTGTTAAGGAGAAAGCAAAGCGCATTATCCCTCTTTGTGGAGTCATGAAGATGAGGCCTACCCCTGATTTGATTATGGGCGTGTTTTGTTTGCGCTTCTTCATGGAAGATGCTCCATCGAAATAAAGTTCCCACCGGGCACCACTTCTGTCGATCGTGTCAAATGCATGTTTGTCTGGCAGTTCGCAATTCAAGGGAGAATCGGTCGGTATCGGATGCTCAGCGAGGAAGTCGGCGATGGCCTGGCCTTTCACTGCCTTAAGAGGGTGATAAGTTATTGAGAACTCCATTAAGAGTAAGGCCCACTTAGCGAGTCGCCCTGTCAATATGGCTTTTGAGATCAAATACTTGAGGGGATCCACCATTGATATGAGACGGACTTCATACTCCAATGCATAGTGCCTGAGTTTCGTTATCGCGAAGATCAACGCCAGGCAGTGTTTTTCGATGGGAGAGTAATTTCTTTCTGCACCCAGTAGAACTCGACTCAAATAGTAGAGGCTCTCTCCCTCCCTTGGTCATTCTCTTATGCCCATAATGTGCCTAAGGAACCTTCAAGGGCGGTTGTATACAGAATGAGAGCCATTCCCTTGACCGGAGCGGCCAGCACTGGCGGATTCTGCAGGTATTGCTTGATTTCGTCAAGTGCGCCTTGGCATTTATGATCCAAGACGAACGGGGTCCCTTTATTCATCAGGTGACTGTAAGGATAGCACTTGCCTGAGAGATTGGCTATAAATCGCCGGATATACGTGAGCTTTCCTTAGAGAGACCGCAGTTGCTTGAGAGTCTTTGGCGGAGGCATTTCCATAATTGCTTTAATCTTTGACGGATCTATCTCGATGCCTCAGTGTTGGACAATGAATCCTAGGAATTTGCCCGAGGAAACTCCGAATGCGCATTTGAGAGGGTTCATCTTCAAGTTGTATTGCTGAAGGCATTGAAATACGATCTTCAGATGCTCAAGATGTTCCTCGTATGATTTGCTTTTAACCACGAGGTCGTCGATATAGCATTCGACGATCTCATGTATGAGGTCATCGAATATCTTCGTCATGGCCCTCCGATAGGTGGTACCGGCATTCTTTAGACCGAAAGGCATCACCTTGTAGTAAAATATACCCAAAGGGGTCCGGAAAGCTGTGTGCTTCTGGTCCTCAGGATGCATCCTTATCTGATTATATCCTGATGAGCCGTCCATGAAGGAGAAAACTTCGTGAGTGGACATGTTATCTATCATCAGCTCAGTGACTTGTATTGGAAAGTCGTCTTTCGGGCAAGCTTTATTGAGATCCCGAAAGTCCACACATATGCGCACTGTCCCATTTTTCTTCATCACCGGGACGATGTTGGTGATCCAGTCAGGATACTGAACCTCTTGGATGATGTCGGAGTCGATTAGCTTCTTGACCTCGGTGTTGATGCTCATCTCAAGCTCGAGCTGCATTCTTCTTGGTGCTTTTTTGATTGGCTTAACGTCCAGGGATATCGCCAATTTGTGCATAGCAATCTCTGGATCTAATCCCGGCATCTCGGAATAGTTCCATGCGAAGCAATTTTTATGCTGCATAAGTACGTCTTTTAGTGTAGCCATCCTTTCTTCAGACAGCAGCTTACTGACGAATGTCGGTCACGGGTCGTTTGCCGTCCCCAAATCAATTTTCTTGAGGTTATCCGTAGTGGTATGTATTCCATCTTCCAGCTCTTTTAGCGCCGGTGGAAACTCTGAGATCACCTCGTCATCATTGTTTTCGAAGCACCAGAGGATGTCACCCCTATCTTCAGGCTTTTCTTTTGATAGTGTTATCATATGACAAGTACGAGCTCGCTTCCACGACCGATATTGATCTCTCGCTGTATGCGCGGCCTTTGGTTCGTGCTTCTGTGGCGGATTTATCCTCCAACTACTGGATAGAGCGAACCTTCCTTGCTGATTTGATCTTTGACCCAGTTCTTGAAGGTGAAGCAGTCTTCAATAGGATGTCCTATTGCCCTATGATAAGAGCAATAGTCCGGGTGAGAGACTTCGCCTGCTTGCTCGGGGTGTTTAGACTCCGAAAGTGTAATTATCTGATGTTTTATGGAGAGATCAAGTATCTTCCGTGTTTTATTGTGAGGAAAAGAGTATGCTCGACCCATCTTCTTTATAAGAGACGAGTCCGGATTACTCGATTCCCGATCGCGTGGATTCTTGGTCCTGCTCTGTTGCTGTCGAACTCCTTTCTCGCTCTTTAATTTATTTTTGCCTCTGCGTAGGGCCTTTTGTATAACAGGTTGATAAGGAAGGGCATTGTCATTCTCCGTGACCTGCTGAAGGAGGCGCTGCGTCCTGGCTTTCTCGTAAATGGCCATTTCACGGTTATGGTCATCCCGAATCTTTTGACCCGCTTCCCTTATAAGCATTTCCATTCGTTCTTCAAATGACGGACTCGGCATTTTGATTGCGGGATCTCGTTTTGGTTCAGGGTCAGCGTTTTCTGACAGGGCATCCTCTTCTTCATCGAAGTCATATATGACGTAGCTACCATGGACTCGTTCTCGTTTCCCGGATTTCACGTATCTAAGCCCGAGCGTTTCCATTCTCCGGTTAGGCAACTTGCACTGAGTTCCAGGGACATCCCAAATCCAGTTGTAGAACCGAGCTTGTCGAATGGTCTGTTTGAAAGGTACCCCTTGGTGCTGCAAGAGCTTTCTCAAGCCTTCTGAGTAATATCTAGGAAGACGGATGGGCTGGAGCCTGTCGAGCGTAGAATCGGCGCCATGCTAAACTTCTCTCTCCACTTTGGTTTCCCCAGACCGGTAGAATAGGATCGCCTTTTCACCCTTTCGCCTAGGAGGGACGTAAAATTTCTACAGTTCTTGCACACTATAAACTTTAAGTGCATCGAACTCTTTGTAATGCTCCCACGAAACCATGATAATTTGCAGACTCTGATTATCGCCAGCGAAAGCTTGTATTGACGGCCGAGCGGAGAATACAGCATTAACCTCGTCTTCCAAGTCGCTGTCGAAGATCAACATCGGGGCGGACGGTCCTGGGTTGTTGCGTCAAGGCGGCCCTGAATAAACTATCTCTTCTTCTTCCTCGGTATCACTCTCGAAGACTGGAATAGTGGTGATAGCTTTGTTCTTCGGTTGGTGACATCTTTCCGTATCCTCAAAATCTGGCAAGAAGTATTTTGCATCTTCGTATTTTCGGACTTCGTTCACGGAGAAAGGGTTCAACTCCCCTGTTACAGTAGACAACCTCAGCCAGTTATAAGACTAAGGCCTCGAGACCATCCTTGAAGTACTTTATACACTAGTGTTGTGTAGAACGGATGATGTTGTACTCGTGTATCCAAGGTTGGCCGAGCAAAGCATTGTAGCAAGTCTTGGCGTCAATGGCATGAAATTTAATATCCGTGACGAGTAGTCCGAAGTGCAGCGTCAGTATTACAGACCCGAGAATCCGTGATGACTGGGAGTCGAAACCGGAGATGGTAATTTTATCGCGAGCGAGGTGCTGAACCTCATGCAGATTTCCTTCAATACTCTCATGTTAAGGAGAATGACGGAAGACCCATTGTAAACCAGGATTTTGCCTATCTTTATATCATGACAGTATCCGGAGACATAAAGGGATGGTTGTGCTCGCACGTCCCAAGGAGGAGATCTTCATTGCTGAAGGTGATATCGGCTGTGTGCACTTCTTCTAGCTTGTCCTTCATCTTTTCTTCGGAGAGAAAAGCTTGGAATTTTCCTGGCTCTTGTAGCGCCTTGATCAATGAATCTCTTGCTTCTTTTGATAGTAAAAGAGTGTCGAGAATGCTGAGCTGTGAGGGTAACTTTCTCAAGTGCGCCAGAACGTTGTAGTCCACCTTACTTTCCTTTGGCGGGTCATGGCAGTCAGCTCTTTCATGACTTGGTCATCTAGGGTGATATCCTCAGAGACCTTTTCTTTTCCCTTATCTTTTCTATTCGTGGGTCCGAGATTCTTTTCTGGAAGCGTAGGGTTGCGCAGCTAAATATTTTCACAGGCCTTCGGTTCTTCCTCTTTCCCCAAGGCGGATTCCTTAAATAGAGGGCCAAGAGCCATCTCCTCGTCAGAGTCACTCCCGAAAGTGAGAACCTGCGATCCCCCGGTGTTGACTGTGCGACAGTTGCCGTCGGTTCTTTTATAATCCTCGATCGTACTTCTCCGCTCCCGATGAGTTTTGCGTTTCATCCGCTTAAAATGTTGCCGATGAGCAACATATCTTTACCACCATCTTTTAAAAGCATTGCATTCCTCAGTAGGGTGCGAAATCTTTCGATGATATAAGCAATAGCTAGGATGTGTTTCTGTTTTACCAAGAGCATTCGCTTCGGAGGGTCGTAGCTTCATCCCCATTGATATGGCTTTGGCGAACCTTTTCCTCGTCTTGAACTTGCTTTTATTCATGACGGATGTACCTTGATCTGGCAGGGACATTTCACCCCTTTCGTCCAGTCGCCGTCGTTTGGCCTTTTCAAATATGGACATCTTACGCTCCCGATCAGCTTTGCTTTTCAGAAGAGCTTCGTTTAGGAATGCGTCGATTATCTCATCTGATAGCCCTGGAAGTTCCGGTTCAGGCCCTGCCCCCGGTCTCTTGGTGCAAAGGGCTTCTTCGTCGTCAATCAATGAATGAGAGATCATATGACAACTTACTACGTAATCCTCAGATATATCTGATGAGTCTTCTCCATTATTTCCATCCTCAAGGACGTGGCTGAGGAACTCTTGGAGCGTGATTGGAGTCCGCGCCTTCTGGTTATACTCTTCCAGCGCATCAATCTGCTTTTGTAGGTCTGTGCGCTTGTCGCCAGGATTCACGGGCTATTTAGATTTCTTCTTCTTTTTCGAAGATTTCGACGGCTGTGTGTGAGCATTTTGGCTATCACCACCAATCTTTGGGGTTGGGCGCGGTTTCAGCATCCCTTCGATGATCTGGGGTTCTAGCTGATTCTTTTACCTGATCGCCGGGCACGTCTGGAGATCATTCAGCATCCTTTTGGTTTTGGCTGAAAGAGCCACCTCCCATGGAGCTTCTTCAACAAAAGAGCATGTTGCCCCCGGTGTGTCCGTCTTCTTAGGAGTGTGCGGTTGCGGTGGGTTTGCCTTCCACTTCTCAGACAGCGCAAACTTGCCTTGCTGGTACTGGTCCTCGATCCAACCCTTAAAGACGAAGCAATCTTCAATTGGATGGCTTACCGTTTGGTGGTAAAAGCAATAATTGGGATTATTCACTTCGCCGGGTTGTAGTGGTCGCTTTGGATTCAGCAAATTGATAAGCCTGTTGCGCATCGCCAGCTCGAAGAGCCTCTTCGTTCTGTCCCGTAGGAACAAGTAAGGACACTTCATTTTCTCATTATAATAGCGCCGTCTCTCTTCCAGTTGATCTGTTAATCTTGAGGCACAGGGCTGTTGTTGGGTATTCGCAACGAAGGTCGCCTTCCCTTTACCCTTTTCGTTCCGCGGCTCCGACTTCGGAGGAGACGGTCTATGACCCATCTGGTCCATTTGGACTAGCTTGTCGATCAAGGCTTAGAACGTGGTCGGTTTGAAGTACATCATGAACTGTGAAATAATTTCATGAGGATCTAGGGTGCCCACGAACATGCCCACCGCTGGTGCTTCTTCGATGTGCTGTTCGCACTTCGACCACAGATTTTGCCATCGGATTTCGTATTGAACCCAAGTTTCGCCCGGCTTCACCCTTACATTGATCAACGCCGTTATTGGAGTGTGTTCACTAGTACTCACGAATCGCTGGGTGAATAACAACTCCATCTCTGCGAAAGTTTTGACGGAGTCATTTGGATGTTCGGAGTACCACTCAAACGCCGTTTCCGACAAGCTGCCGACGAATTGACGGAAGCTAATCATTGCCCCCAGTGTTGCCGCACAGAGCTCTGAATTGGGCGACGTGCTGGTGGGGATTTCCTTTTCCCTTGTATACGTGGAATATGGGGATCGTGTAGCCTGGCGGGTACTTTATCTGATCATACCAGCCTGGATATGGTCGCCCAGTTTTGACAACTTGGTCGGCCACTTCATTTTCCTGGTGAACTCTTATTTGTTGAGCAATATAGTCATCCAATGCAGCTTCAGAGATTGTCTCCTCCTTGGCTGTTGACAGAGCCAGCAGAGGATTCGATGTTTCCCCTCTGTCATCTTCAATTATTACTAGAGGATCTTCGGCTGGGGGATCCGGCTAGATCATCATGCCCACCATGTCTTTGAACAGAAGGGCCATTTGCTTTATATTGGCCGCTTGTTCCGCAACCTCTTTGTCCTTCTTCTCAAGCATTCTCCGAAGGTATTCAGCATCAGTTTCCTGCACACGGCGCTGCTCTGCGGTTGTTTCTGGGCTTTCTTTTGGCCCGGTGAGTGCGGCCATCACTGTCAGCATCTCTTGAAGCTTCTGTTGTTGTTGTTCCTGAGCCCTTGTTACTGATCGGGTGAGCGGTCGGTGGCACGTAGAAGCGCGGCTATCCTCTTTCCCGGATGCCATATAGACGGTATGGACCATTATTCCCCCAGACTTAGGGCGTTTGGGCTCAGTGCCTTTGACATTTGTCGCAGGCATGGGGATTTTCGCCGGCCTTCTCTTCTTATGAGCAGTCGAAGTTGAGGGGCCGTTGCAGTGGGAACCCAAGTAGCCGTCGCTTTTTGTGGCTTACCAGGACTGTTTTCTTCCTGTCGGACCTTCAGCTTCTTCTGCCGGCGGGGATAGTCCTGATCCACCACCGACTCTCGGACTTGTCGCCAGATTTTGTAAACTTTGGAACACAGTCGTTGAGGGGACTGCTCCCGCTTTATTTCTGTGACAATCTCGCGGGGATCTTTTCAGTACGGCAGTAGGCGAGTTCCTTCGTACCTTGTTTAGCAGCTCAAAACTGTTCCCGGTTGGAATAGCAGCATTAATTTCCAACGTTGGAGCTGGTGGAGTTTGCCCAGAGGGGGAGTTACCCCCGGCCTTCCTTACCCGGCGCAAGTGGCGACGTCGAGTGTGTCGAGCTGATGGAGTTGGTTCGGTGACGGGGATGGCTTTGTCTTCCCCCTTTTTCCAGATGAAGGGTTGCTACTGGCGTCAGCCTGTTGAAAACTGATGTCCTTTGAGAGACAGTGTCCAATCGGTTGAAAACGGACTTCTGAGCAGGGATAGGAACCGTAGCGGAAACTGGAACAGCCAGTCTTGTAAAAACTGACCCTTTGGTAGGAGAAGCCGCCTTGACGACTTCAGTGGCAGGGTTGGTTACTCTTTTCGGAATAACTTTCTCTTGAATTACAGGCTTCATTGTGAGCCCACAGGAATTTTGGCCCAGTCTGGCGAAGACCGAGGAGCTGGAACTGGACGACCCATTGAGAGGGGCCGCAGTAGTTGTAAGCCAATCAAAGACCGACTTCTTGGGAGCTTCTGGTGTTGGCACAGGAGCGGTGAAGATCGTTTGCGGGAGCATGGTCCCGAAAAACAATCCTATGGTGGCTTGAGTGACCTGTTCCACTGGAATTGTGAATAGGGAGGTTGCTTGAGGCCCGTAAGATATGCCTCCAGTTGAGGCAGGACGTGGGTTGCAGTTGCATGTTGAACACTTTGAGCAGGTGAACGCCGTTGATCCTTTGCTTTCTGCACCAAGCAAAATGCCAAATCTTAGTACCTCGAAGCCCATGGGCAACCATTAGCAAACCGCAATTCGTTCGCGAACATAACACACGAAGTATGGAGTGGAAAGAGGAAGAGGTCCCACCGGGCGTGCCAGAATGTGTTCCCCTCCGAATCACGTGCAAGACAGACGTCTTGCCTGAAATTCGGGGCAGATGCTAATTGGTGCTATCCGTCCACCTCTCCGAAGATGCCAAGTTGATTTATGGCATCATGTATCGAAGGTTTAAACGGATGCGGCCGATGTAGCAGACTTCGTCAGATTCCTCCTCACTTGAGGGGGTTTTGATTGTGGGGACGCTCTTCCCTGCAGGCGCAAGCCCCTGTAGTTAATTATGCTACCACATCGCGGTAACAACTTTCTCCTTCTCCAGATGGTCACTTCGTGTCGTGGGTGTTTGTTTTGTTTGTGGTTGCCCGTGGATTGTATACGCAGACTAAGTTATGTTGTCTCCCGTAGGGCGTGGACTAGTCCAAATCCGTATCTTTCTTAGATTTGGGTTTGGGGGGTTGGGTTTAAGGATACATTAGCCTCTTTTGAGACTAAGATCAACTTAAACGTTAGTTAAGGATACGTTAGTCTAATTTTAGACTAAGATCAACTTAACGGGATCGTTTAGATCCGACAAGAGAGCAATTGGGCTATGCTGTTTAGTTTAGTGACATTGCGGTCGATAATTAGTTTAAGGACATTACGGTCCATTGTTAGTTTAAGGACATCTCGGTCCATTTCTTAGTTTAAGGACATCTCGGTCCAATGTTAGTTTAAAGACATCGCGGTCGAGGTTAAGGACATCATAGTCCATGGATTAAAGGACTCCAGAGTCCGTTGTTAGTTTTAAGACATCACAGTCGAGGTTAAGGACATCATAGTCCATGAGTTTAAGGACCTCACAGTCCGTTGTTAGTTTTATGACATCACGGTCGAGGTTAAGGACATCATTGTCCATGAGTTTTAGGACCTCACAGTCCAATGTTAGTTTTAAGATATCACGGTCGAGATTAAGGACATCATAGTCTGTGAGTTTAAGGACCCCACAGTCCGTTGTTAGTTTTAAGACATCACGGTCGAGGTTAAGGACATCATAGTCCATGAGTTTAAGGACCCCACAGTCCATAGAAATGTATGGTTGTCGGGACCCGTCACCTCTCTCAAAACGTTGAAGGATTACAACGAAAAATATCAGAGGAGTGAAGAGATGTACCTTCAAACCAAAGTGGATTAAATGATCTGTAGCCCAGTTTGGAACTAAGACCAATTAATTAAATTATGAGCACATTGGCTCAGTTAAGTCTGAATTGAGGAATTATGGCCAACTTGGGCTAAATCCAATTAAGTTTGAAGAATTGGCCCTTTGTTGGATCATTAACACTTGTCTGGGTTCAAGCCCACATTATTGAGCAATGCTAAACATTTTCATCTTTGATTTCCTTAATTTTGAGATTCATTTGGGGGAGGGACTTTGTCCTCTGGAAAATTAGCCAATTTGGCTAAAAGCAATGTTAAGCACTAAAGAACAACAGTGTTAAACACTGGAAATAAGATTATCAAATTAGTGTTAAACACTAGAAATGTGATTCTCAAATTAGTGTTAAACACTAAAAGATATAAGTGTTAAACACTGGAAACAAAATTGTTAGATTAGTGTTAAACACTAGAAGAGGAAGGGGTCACGTGGGAGCTCGTGATGGCATCAAGAAGTGGGGCCAGATCCCCTTCACTTTATTCTGCAGATAAGTGTTTCACACTTTTTTATATTTTATTTTGAACATCACATGTTGACACGTGATAGAGATTTATGCATCGGTAATTAAAGCACTTATTGAGGGGTCACGTGGGGACACATGAGAGCGCCCAAAGCTTCTTTTCTTCTGCTTTTTCTTTCTATGTTTTTGGAGGTCACGTGGGAGCACGTGAGGCATTGCCTCAGAACTTTTTCCTTCTTATTTTTGGGGACCTTTTCAGGGGTCATGTGGGAACACGTGACCTTAGTGCTTAGCATGCATGGGGATCTTTTAAGTCTCCTTATTTTATTTTAAGAATTAAATTCTCTACAGGGTTAAACCCTGATAATGATTTTGGAGGAATTAAATTCCTATTGTGAAAGAATTAAATTCTTATATATAGGGTTAAACCCTAATTTCTTTTAGAGGAATTAAATTCCCATATATGTAAAAGAATCAAATTCTTGTATATAGGGTGAAACCCTAATTTCACTTTAAGAGGAATTAAATTCCTGTGAATTTGAGAGAATTAAATTCTCAATTAGTGTTAAACCCTTATTTTGTCCATCTTGAAGGAATTAAATTCCTGCAAAATTTAGGAGAATTAAATTCCTGTAAATTTAGGAGAATTAAATTCTCATATATGGTTAAACCCTAATTTTGTTTCGGGAGAATTAAATTCTCTAAACTCAATTCCCGCTCTAAGTTTTGGATCTGCATGGCAAGATCTTAACCCGATGAGAATTAAATTCTCAATTTATGGGGAGATGTGCTCTTTGCAGATCTTCAACCAGAGGAAGAACTAAGTTCTTTTGTACAGAAGAGTTAAACTCTTAGATTTGAGAATTAAATTCTCTGTTTGAAGTTTTGATCCTCTTTCTTTTCTCACCTAGGGTTTTCTTTGTTGAGAATTAAATTCTCCTTTCTTTTCTCTCTGAAAATTCAAGATTCCAAAACTCTATCTCCAAAATTTCCCTCTCTTTTTCTCTCTTCTCTTGGCTCCTATTTATAGGAGAAGGAAAAGAATCAATTTGTTTAGTAAATCTTACATTAAGATTTTGTTTGTTTTCATAGTTAATATGATGAGCCTTTAGATCATTAAGTGAATTTTATTCACTGTTGGATTTTCAAACCAAAGATATTCTGTTTGTTATTTCTGGTGAGGTTTAGGGAAATCTTTCCTTGTCTAAGATTTTTCCATAAATTGGTGATATTTAATCACCCCTTGATTTTTAATCCAACGGTCCTTCTTAATCCTTTCCCATTTGGAAAGTTTTTAGAGAAATTTAGAATTTTAATTCTATTAAACTGTAAGGCTTTCGAAGCCTGTCACGTGCTGGCACGTGACCCTTGGTCACGTGTGAGCACGTGACCCCCAATTGAGCCCTTTAACAGCCGCTTGTTTATGTTGCTGTTTTAACCATCACGTGTCAACACGTGACCATTAGTCACGTGTGAGCACGTGACAACTCATTGAGGTATTTCCTGATTTTTAGAACTAAATTTTGTTAAGCTGTAAGGTTTTCAAAGCCTGTCACGTGCTGGCATATGACCTTTGGTCACGTGTGAGCACGTGACCCCCAATTGAGTCATCTTTCAGCCGTTTGTTTTCGTTTCTGTTTGATGAGATTTTTAATCATCACGTGATCATTGGTCACGTATGAACACGTGATACCTCATTAAGGTAATTCCTGATTTTTTAATCAGAAACAGTATTGTTAGCTGAAATTCTGTGATATTGATTATTATCATGCCTAGGACGAATGTTGTATATACTTATATATATACTAGCAGATGTTGTATATGTTTTGCACTCGTGCTAGTCCAGCCCCCGCTCTGTCATTAGTTATGTAACCTAACAGGTGATGAGGGGCCCAGTGGCGAATGCGGATGGCATAAACGTACATTTTATTTTTGTTCTTTTATAGTGTTATAGGTTAATTGATGGGACCGCATTAATTTTGATTAATGCAAGAAAATAAACCTAAAAGATGTTGTTGGAACAAATTTCGAAAAACTACAGTTATATTCTTTCGCTTTGCATAGTGGTATTCGGTCATGAATATGCAGCACCTCATTCTACGAGGCAAGAGCCGAGATCCCTTCGCGGGGAGTGACCTCTTGAGCTAAAGTCTATACTGTAGATTACTCGTTTTTTTTTCAAAACCAGAAATTTTCAAAAGGCGGAGCTTAAACCACTCCTTTTTTAAAAGCTATCACGTTCCTTCAACGATATCAAGTTCATTACGTTTACGGGTTTTTCGCAAAAAACCCAGCCGTAGCCCTCCGTCATTTCTTACAAGTATTACTTAGTATTCATGCTGTGTATGTTGACCTCTGTCAAGGCATAGTGAATGGTAGCTAAGCAATGCTCGTATGTTGCATAGATAGATGCAATTATTTCGGACTGTCGCACGGTCATTTTGACATCTGTCAAGGACTTGTACAGGTGGGTCTAAATTAATTCAGGACAATGACGTGTTAAACTTAACTTGCGATTTATTACATGTTGACCTCTGTCAAGGTCATGAAGCCGCTTGGGGCAAAAACCACATCGGGAGTTTCAAACATACAGGAAACTTGCAGATTCAACATACCTTCTGGAGTGTGGTGACTACAGTGGATTCCATCTAGGTCATTATACAATGATAGTTGGATCCCGATCCCACTGATGAGTTGGATTACTCTCGGAAGATTATTTCACTTAACAATCAATTCTATAAATCAAGTAGGTGTCTAGAACGGTGTTAGCGGGGCTACGCCTCCAAGGAAAAGAGGTTATATAATTAAGGAACTTCGCGAAAGCGTTGGAAAACCTCCCTCGAAGTACTAACACTAGCCTGGTTGAAAGGTTAAGCAAGTATTGTGACGTGCGATTAAATCCTGACTTGTTCTTCTTTTAGGGTTTGAAGAAGAATTTGAGGAAACATTGGGAGCCATCCTGGTTAGATAAATTAATAACCAATCTAATCTTACAAGAGTGCACGCTGAGTGTTTATTTTTCTCTCTCTCCAGGTAGCAACCATTTCACGCCCTAATCAAGATAATAAAATGCATCGCTTGACCGATCCGAATTCTTATTCGGGGCTGGAGAACGTCGGTTTGGCTCAAACTTATGATGGCGATTGTAAGTATGAGCAGGGGAAAGAGGATAGTCTGGATTCTATGGAGACCCCAATGAAGAAGAAGCATACTATTGCATCTACTTCAGGTGTTCTTTTAATTGAGAACTACTTTTCGGTCAGTCCTACCTCCTGGGTACTAGATACCGGATCAGGATCTCATATCTGTAATTTATTGCAGGGACTGAGAAAAAGTAGTATAGTTGAACCTGGTGACATGTCCCTCAGGGTAGAGAACGGAGCACAAGTTAATGCTGCAGCCGTCGGTGAATATCACCTAGTGTTGCCAAATGGCAATGCTATGATTTTGAACAATTGCTACTATATACCTTCCATGGTTTGCAACATCATATCGGTTTCTCTACTTGATAAAGATGGATATAACTTTGTTCTTGATAGAAATATCATGAACATTTAACTTAATAAGGTGCTGGTTGCAGAAGGTACACTGTGTAATGGTATCTATGTTCTAAATCAAAATACAGTTCTTAATATACAAAACACACGCAAGAGGAAGAGTTCAGATACGAACGAATCCTACTTGTGGCATTGTATACTTAGTCATATCGGAGAGAAAAGACTAAGTATGTTACATAAAGATGGACTCTTGAATACGTTCGAATTTTCATCTTATGAAACCTTTCAGTCTTATCTCAAAGGGAAGATGACCAAATCTCCATTCACCGGACATGGAGAAAGAGCAGCAGAGCTCTTGGGACTCATACACAGTGATGTGTGGTCCGATGTCTATCCATGTAGCACCTTAGAATGTGATTAGGGGTTATTATGCTTTAATGGGGGGGTTTTACTAAAAAGTTTACCAAAACAGTTTTCAAATATTTTATCTGGATTTATGAATATTTTATTAGAATTTAATTTGGACTGCACACACTTGTGCATGTTTACTAGGGTTAAGTTTGGGGTTAAACCATGTTTAGTAACCATGGTGACTAACCCATATCATTAAGTTAATTTGATATTAATTAAGGGTATTTGTTTTCAAAAACAAAAAAGAAAAATGAAATTAGTGTTAGGGGTTGACTTGAGTAGGTGAGAGAGAGGGAGCATGATGGCTTAGGCATGCTTGGCAATTAATGAGGTGAGAGAGAGAGGGGTTGACTCTCATTTCTTTGGTTTCAAAACCATTATTTTTCCCTCTCACTTACACATACACCCAGCAGCTGCAACAGAAGCAACAGCAGCAGCAGAAGTGGCAGCAGCAACAGCAACCAACAACAGCAGCAGCAGCAGTAGCAAGCAGCAGCAATAGCAACAAGAAGCAGTAGCACCACCAGCTTCAGCATCAGCAGCAGCAACACTTACAAAAACAACAGCAGCAGCATCTGGAGCAGCTGCAACAACACCAACAACAGCAACATCAACAACACAACAACAGCAACACAGCAGTAGCAAGCAGCAACAGCAACAGCAAACAGCAGCTGCAGCAGAATCCCTTCTCCTTCTCCTTCTTCTCCTTCTTCTTTTTCTTGCACATAGGGTCAAGTGAGGTATAATTTCTTAAACTTAACTTCTTTCTTCGCTAGAATATGGTTGTTAAGCTTTAATTAGTGTTTAATGTGGTTTTAGTGCTAGTTATGGTGATTTAAGTGGAGTTTTGGCCAAGTATGGATTGTTATGGTTAGTGTAGATGACTAAGTGTTTTTAAGGCCATTTAACCTAAGGTTTGCCCCAGATTTCACTAAAATACCAGATTGTTTCAAATTAGTGTAAATTAACATTTTAATATAGACTTTTGGCCATTTTAAGATCTGCTGTTGACTCGAGTGCTTCAGGAAAAATCTGAGTTAACTGGAGCACACTCTATAGATCTTGAACACACACACAGAACACGAGACCCCATACCCACTGTTTGGCCGCCGTTTCATTCATTCTGGCCGCAATTTGCTGCCAGATGATGGCGTATTGTGTTGGGGCTTGGGCTGTGGGTGTCTGCTGTAGATTTGAGAGTTTTGGTATATTCAAATTTTTATATTTTCACTCCAAACAAAATCTGGGACTTAAAACCCTTTTTCGATACTTTTTAACTCATGAGACACGTGTGTTTTCTGTGTTGGGTCTATGATGCACTGCGTGACACAGCGAGTCGGGGAGGTTTCTGGTGAGGTTACGCACGTTTTGACGTATCGAGTGCACGCGCGTTTAGTTTCCAACGCGAGTTTTTCCTTTGATCATTATATCGCGTTTTTGCAGGATTTGCCTTATGTGTGTTACTTTATGTAAATTCTAGGTTCGCAGGTGGGGACTTCGAGCGCCGCGGAGAAAGCAAATAGGTGGTCGGATACACCTAGCGCGAGATCACGGGTGAGTAGATGTAACATCTACGGGAGACAATTGTTTGGATGGCGCAAGACGCCCGATAGTTTGAGTAATTTAAAAGACTTCTAGTGGTGTTTGTAATTATGAGTATACCTTGCCTGAACATCTTGCTACATTCATGATCCTATATTTATATACATGTGCGAACTCATTTCATAGGACACCTGCACCATTGCCAGGGTTTTTATGCAGCATGAGCATTATTCATGCGCGCACACACGCCTTGGTAATTGCTATGCCACAACACTAGATAACTTGTATAACCTGAAATCGAGAACCATGCCACCATATATGGTGCTTAAACCTGTGTTACAGCATTTAAATTCCTCAAGATGAACATGTAGGATTGCTATTTATATGCATGTACCTCAGTACGTCATTCGTTCATACCTAGCCTATTAGTTATACATTGCAGTTCAACTTTTTGATACTATAGGCATTCGTTATCATTGACATGCGCACTTATAATGATTTTCTTGAGATTTATGAGATTTCTGGATTTTGGGGGAAAACCGCAGGAATTTATAAACTTATTACTTTTTTTAAAATATGCAAGTTGCAGTTTTCTAGTGATGTAAGTGTCGTCCACCATCAGTTTTTCTGTTGGTTTTCGAGACCCGTTTCGAGGAGTTGGATAAACCGTCTCGGGTACATGGTGGGCCCGGTAAAGTACCCCAGGGCAAGAAGATCGAGTTGTAGACGATGAGCCTGGCAGGGGACAGACTTCCTACCGATGATTGTTGACGCGGCGGATATCCAGAGGATACCGACCGTTGCCGTGAGATGTTGAGAAATTAATACTTGAGATGGGTCTGCCGGACAGCTGAGGCCAGAGATACTGTGATATGGATACATGAGATTTGAGATAGTTGTTGAGGTGTCGATACTGGACAATGATTTCTGTTGATTCTACTGATATTATGCTGATATTTCAAAAGAGATTTCTAAGAGGAAAATAATGATTCTTAAATCTACCTATTCAGATCACGAGTTGATTCATGTTGCATACATACCTGCTAGTACTTCATGCTAGATTAGTATTGTACATTGGTTCATGTTGCATACATATTTTCTAGTATATCAGGCCATATCTGTATTGATGATGTTATGACACTTGCGTGCATGCTTACGATAACCTCTATAGATGTTATTTATTACTCACGAGTTGGCAACTCACCCCCGTTGTGCCACAGCCTTTTTGCAGGTCCGCTCCGTCTACACAGTAGCGGCGGACGCACTAGCTCCTTTTGCCTCTTTTGCCTGGATTCGAGGCTTTTGCTCGTAAGTGGGTTGTGATATTATTTGTACCACCGTGTATATTCGTTGTATCTAGAGTACTCCATCTACTGTACCTGCTATTTGTATTGTTGTATATTAACCTAGAGACGAGGCTGTGAGAATTGCGGACTTTTATGCTGTATTTTGGCGTCGAGCTCACTTGAGTCGACATGATGTTTTTACTTGTGCTTCTTATGCTTACTTTTGCACATTGCTGATTTATATTGCATGGGATTTGAGTCCGCTACGGCGAAGAGCTAGCTCCCGCTTGGGGATGCCTTATTTCATGTTTTTCTTTTATACTCCTATTTTGTACCCGTTTGGGGGCATGTTTTTACAAAAGAGACTCTGCCGAGATTTTTGGAAAAATAGATGTTGCTTTTAAAAATCTTGATGTGACTTAATGGATTAAATCGCTTTCAATAAATTGGTTTTTCCTTCACTCTATTTCTTAATCGGGTTTTGATTTCTGGGCTTTGGCTTACTTATTTTACGTACGCCTTGAGACGTTTCGTAACTTAAGTGCCAGTCACATTCCGTATCCCTTCGGGTCGTGACAAAGTTGGTATCAAAGCGATAGGTTTTACCTTTCTGAGTGTAGGATGACCCTTGGTAGATGGAGTAAGTGACTTAAGCAAGGTAACGTAGCGTGTGTATGTCCGCGGCATACTTGCGATACGGCACTCCGCCTAAGTGCCTTTAGGATGTACTTGCTTGAAATTCCTTCTTCAATTCCGTGTATCCTATGATTCTATTGCACTGTTCTTATTATCTTGTTTCCTGTACCAGCCACTATGCCACCGAAGGCTATGAGAGCGCAGAAGGTTGTCGCCCGAGATGAGATCCGAGCAGGCTCGTCCGAGACGAGGACCGAGCAGGGTGGCATACCTACTCCCCAAGGACAGACTGGTCCTCCTTCCCCAGGCCGTATGGATAGGCTAGAGTCTGGTATGGAGGAGCTACGACAGATGATGGGAGGTATGCAGGAGTTACGACAGATGGTGGGATCCTTAGTAGAGGCCAGTCGTGCACCGAGATCGGAGGACGTACCTACCGCAGCACAGACTACCATCGTACCTGCTTCCCAGAAAGTTGCTCGTCCTACTACTACAGTTTCTATTCCAGTATCGCTACAGGATTTCATGAGGCTGAGACCCCCAATCTTCACCGGCACAGATGCGGCGGAGGATCCGCAGACTTTCCTTGACAAATTAGCCAGGATTTGCCGTTCGCTCAGATGTTCCGACAACAGATGGGTGGAGCTTATGAGTTTCCGTTTGGAGGGCCTTGCGCAGACATGGTGTGAGTCGGTCGAGAGAGGTCGAGCTGCAGGTCTACCTCCTATGACTTGGGCCGAGTTCACAGAAATATTTCTAGCTCGTTACCTTCCCGAGAGCGTTCGTGATGCTAGAGCTCATTGTTTTGAGGCTTTGCTCAAGACTCCAGGGATTACGGTGTCCGAGTATGATATCCAATTTACTCAGTTGTCCCGATATGCTCCGTACTTGGTTGATACTGAAGAGAAGAGAGTAAAGAGGTTCGTGCAGGGACTTGACACCCAGTTATTTCTTGCCATCGGCGCCTAGCACTTCGACACTTACGCAGCTATTATGGACACGGCCTTACGGATTGAGGCACGCATTACTGAGACTTCGGCCGTTTCTGGGCCGAAGAGGATTCGTACCGATATGCCAGCTCAGAGGCATCGTGCAAGATTCTTTCCGAGAGATGGTGGCGGCAGAGGAGTTGGACGGGGTCAGCTATTTGGTTCTTATCCGCAGGGATAGCAGACGTCGCCAGGATGTTTTGGGTGCGGGAGTCCGCACCATCGTATCAGAGACTGTCCGGTGAGACAACAGGGAGCGGCGACGGTTCCACACGTGACTTTACCACCATCACCACCTCCTCAAAGAGCTCTACTTCCTACCCCTGGTGGTGCTCCATGTCAGTTAGATGCCCCCAGAAGCCGTGGACGCGGCGGTCCTGTTCAGAGAGGACGAGGAGGCAGAAGCCGAGGCAGAGGTCAGCCAGCTATTGGTGGGGGACAGGCCCGAGTTTTCGCTTTGACACCGCAGGATGCGCAGGCATCTAATACCGTTGTAACTGGTACCTTATCAGTTTGTTCTTTCGACGCGCGAGTATTATTCGACCCAGTTTCCACACATTCATATATATCTACACACTTTGCACCGATGTTGGGCCGTGAGTTGTCGTCGTTAGATCAGCCGCTTGTTGTTATTACTCCGGTCGGCGAGTCTTTTGTCGCTCGTTTTGTGTTTCGTTTGTGTTCCGTTCGTATCGGGAAGAGGGATTCGTTGGTTGATTTGGTTCTCCTCGATATGTTGGACTTTGATATGCTTCTGGGCATGGACTGTTGGAGATAGTGCCCTCAGAGTCAATTATTGGATCACAGGCACGTGATTGCAATGATTGAGGGAGGACCTATACCGTTAGAACAGTCTTACTCAAGATGATAGTATGCTATCTGGTTTATCTTTATCATCGTGTACTGTTTTAGGTGACCTTACAAGTCACCATTGCGCGTTGATAGAGCCCTTAGGATTCTTGCTTGACAGCCAGTAGTATGATGGCGATCATATACGTGGGAGCTGGTAGTCTATAAGCACATCCTTAAAAGATCCCTAGTCGTGGGAGTTTCGAGACAGGGTATCGATACTCCAGAGTAGACTAGTGTATACAGTCGAGACCCCGACGAGGGGCGGTGGCCGGTCCCACAAGCCACTGGTGTCAGTTGGTTCACCTAAGATGTATACAGGTGCTCATTGGGTTATGAGTACACCGGACAGGACTCGCCGGGAATATGCTAGTTGGTCTTATACCAGACGTCAGATAGCAGTTCCCTGGTAACATGTGTACAAGTTAGTTCATCGACCTGAGATCGTCATTTGTCTCGTGTGAGTTCCCACTGTACTTTGATTACTACCCTACCACGCTCAAAGGAGACGTGCAAACAGGTTTTAGTTGGGTACAGTCCCGAGCCACATGGAGGCAGTGAGCGGATCTGCAGGGGTTCGTCTCTCCCAGTATTGGGGGTGAGGTCGCGCTGTGTCTAGGAGAGCCATGACACGAAGTCCTTGGCCAAGGTAGGAGATTTACTGGTAGGTATTCCAGTAGTATCTCAGGGTGTTCTGGGCCACACTCCGACACGACTTGTACCGCTTTTGGGGGTCTTACTTTTACCAACCCCCTAGGCCCGCCATGCGATGCTCATAGAAGAACGGACCGGACTGTATGGATATTGTCACTGACTGGCTCAGTAGGGTGTCAGGATGAGTTCGCTCATCGACGTCCCTTTTGGTCAATTCGTGGTAGCGCGTTACGTATGGCTAATACCTATGACGTGCTAGTAGTTAAATCTACAGCCAAGGGATTGACGAGTCTTTAGAGTCCCCCACAGACCGTTTCTCAAGTTTCGGGCGAAACGCTGTAGAGGCCGTATGGAGATATGGCAGGGTTCGATCATATACGTGCGGTATTGCACGGATCATGATCGGACGGATAATACTAGCGGGCTTTGGTTTAAGACGGATCCTAGTATTGTATAGTGTAGATTTTGTCTTATTGCATTTGTATTCGTTCGGAATACAAATGCGGGTATGTATATACAGTCGCGGTGTTTTCCTGCAATTTATTACAGGATCAGTTTTTTGAAGTTGCCAGTTTGCTTTCCGTTTCGGCCATTTTTCTTTGTATCTTTCATTGGCTGGAAATTGGTGGAGAGGGGGTTATTTGCAAGCATGCAAATTGGCATTGTGGAGGGTGGTCTTTGTAACTTGTTGCTTCATGATGGTTCCACCATACATTGACTTCTTGGTTTATGATTGTTCATGATTGCTTGACTTTTGGGATATGATTAGGTGATGGAGTGGAGACTTAGTTGTGATCAGTTTTTCTCATCATCACCCTTTCTCTCTCTTGTATTATTTTTCCCACTCACTCTCTCCCCTCATTCTACAAGGGCCGGCCATTCTATGGTGGGGGTTGTCACAATTTTTGTCGTGTGGCATTTTTGATTCTCATTTGGTTTTGCAAAGGCTCTCTAGTTCATCTCCATATCTCATTCCTCTACCCAAATGGCAACCTCAATAACCCCTAGAGACAAATGGATTCTACACTTTGCCTACAGCATCCTTGGGCACGTCGACTCGCCAACTTCATGCTCGAGTTGTCTCGGTCTAGAGGTGGAAGCCCGTAAAAGAACCCGGCGACGTGGTGCCCTTCTGACGAGGAGATGAAGACCGGAGATTCCGCGGGGAGATCGAAACGACGACGAGACGACCGAAGGACACGGATCGCTCGGTATATCTCTCTACCCCTTCTCTAGTTAGCTAGCATTAGATTAATGGCCCGATCCAGGTTTTAAAGTCCGCGGTAGCGCCAGTTCTAGTTTATAGAAAAGTTTTGATTCCGCATTTTGGCCTCGTTTAGACGGCCGGGGCGCTGCCGTGCACTTACACGGACTGGCTAGCCACTTGTTATGCATCTGTGGACTGCCGTGAGAAGGCAGTCAGATTTAGCTTTCTGGAAGAGCCAGTCCTTGTTATTCAGGGAGACCGCAGTGTCACCCTTCCCAGCTTGATTTCGTCTCTTCTCGCCGGTCAGCTATTGCGGAAGGGATGTCAGGGATTCTTAGCGTCTGTTTGTGATACTCAAGTTGCAGAGCTTCCTTTGGACCAGGTCCCGATTGTTAGAGAGTTCCCAGATATTTTCCCTGACGAGCTGCCTGGGCTACCGCCTGAGCGTGATGTTGAGTTTGTTAGTTATATGTATGCCCTAGAGGCCATTACTGTACATATGATGTATATTGTAATGGATGCTTGGACATATATAGGAAGGACATTCTTGCTCGACATGATAGTATGCTATCTGGTTGTACTTTATCTTAACATGTACAATGATTGTCTCTATGTTACATGTTGATAAAGCACTTAGGATATGTACTCGACTACTGGGACTATGAGGAGATCATACTAGTGGGGCCACGGTAGTCGACGAGTACATCCTATAATTGTTCCTAGTCGAGAGTGTATCGAGACAGGGCATCAATGCACCAGAGTAGACTAGCGTATATGCATCTTGACCCATATGATGGGTGATGGATGATCCCATATCCATCGGTGTTTGATATCAAGGATGGTGTACGGGTGCTTAGTGGAGACTGGGTACACTGGAAGGACTCGCCGAGAACTCCCAGATGGTATTATACCTCACGTCAGCTGGCAGTTCTCCGGTGACACTGGTACAGAGTAGTCTGTTGACCCGAGATCGTCATAGAGTCTTGTGTGATTCCCACTGTGCTTTGATTTCCTTCATACCACGTCCAAGAGGGGGTGCAAAAAGGTGGCTTTTGGGTACAGTCCCGAATCACATGGAGGCAATGAGCGATAGGAGGGGATTCGTCTCTCCCGGTATAGGGAGTTGATGTTGTGCTGTGTTCGATTGGCTATAACTGGAAATCCCTGGCCAGGATTGCTGAGATTTACTGGTAAGTGTTATCAGTTGTTTCTTGAACTGTTATAGACCTCATATCGACACGACTTGTCGAGCTACTGGGGTCTGACGTTTACCACCCCTAGGCAAGATATGCGACATATCGGACGACGAGACCGGACTGTACGGGAGTGTTACTGATTGGACTCACAGGAGAATGTACATGCTTTCTTGTTGATCTTCTGAGCGCTCAATACCTGGGTGGTTGTTACGTTTAGCTGACCGCTTGCAGCTTGTGGGTGTTTGATATGATCATCACCTACTGCCGGCGTATTGACGATTCTTTAGAGTCCTACATAGAGGTTTCTTGACTCAGGCAAAATGGAGTAGGAGCACTTATGTGATATGTTCGGGACCGAGGATAATACGATATGAGATACCATATTCTATTCTCGCGATATTTGATATCAGCCGGGTCATTGGATCAAGTGTTGATTCGATGAATCGGTACGGATAAATATTAGTCGGTTATATGCGATATAGCTGGATTGTCGGATCAAGTGTTGATTCGATAATTTAATGTATAATAATATATGTATGATATATTAAATTACATTAACTAATATTTGCTTACTAAAAGATTCTTTTTCTCACTCGGGTAATGCATTGATATATATGCGATATATGTTAATTGTATTATTTTATTTGGTTACAATAAATATTATATATGTGATATATAATATTGTAACATGATATGATAACTAATGCAACATGTTTAGTAGAGATTAAACAAGATTAGGGTTTGATTTGGGTTAATGCTTTCTAGATGATTCTAGAAGGTTTAGTTTTGTTTTGTGAAAGATATTTTGTTATGACTCATTCCTTGACCTAACCCAAACCCTAGCCCTAGTTAAGTCTCTACAATGGTTTAGTCAACCATGGTTGCATTATTCATCATTATCTCCTTTACTTTATTCATCACAAAAGGATTCTAATTGATTATTCATCATCTTCTTCCTTGAGTTCCTTCTTGGAAAAGCTTTCTAGCTTTTTGCTAAGTGATGAAAGTGAGTGAGAATATGAAAACAAATGAGAGCAAAAATCCTACTTCATCATCCTCATCTATCCTTGCCCTTTAGATGAGAGTGTTCACTTCATTTAGTGAGTGTTAGCTTGTGTTAATGAAACTTCAAGGTAGATCATCTTTGTTATCGAAGATCGGAAGCAAGACTGCATCTTTCTCTTCGTGGAGCCTCTCGAGAGTCCGGGACACGATGATCGCAGCCAAGGGACCTCAACACGGAGCTTAAGAAGTGAAGGACCGGATCTACAAAGGTTGTAATCCCTCTCACTTAGTGTTAAAGAGTTTAACATGCTTGTTATCGCCTAATCTCTAGTTTAAAGGTCCGGCTTTGGGTTGTTCGGCACGGCTAAATTTTTAATCGGGCATGGTTGATGCCTCGTAGACCCTTGTGCGTGTGCCTAGCAACCCTACAGTGGTATCAGAGCCAAGCTAGAGCTTTAGGCGAAGTCTGAGCGAAATTTAAAGTCCGATCGAAACCCGAAACCCTAATTTGAACCCTTCTCTGTACATTTTCTGAAAATGTGATTTTTTCCAAATTAAAAATACTCAAAAAAATCAGCAGGGAATTCTATGGATCTCTGTGAAAAACGAGCCTGTAATTCCATTACATAGCCGTGGAACCGCGGCAAACACATACCATTTGCAGCGGTTCCGCGGCGCAACAGTGGACTTAGGGCATCATTTTTCTACAGTTGAACCGTAGTTACTTCCTGATTCTTCTGGGAATTTTTATAAATACTCAAGTGTTGAGTTTTCTAGGGTTGTATTGGGGACTCGTTGATTCGATCGGATAATTTAACTTTGTTTATGTTTTTTCGGATAATTTTAGAAACTGTTAAAAAGTTCAAACGGATATCAATAACTCAATTTTTCCCCTGTCGGAAAAATTTTCAAAAGTTCGATTTTTTCTCGAGTTTAAGAACGTTCTAAGTCGTGCAAGTAACACAGTGGACCCTCTAGAAGACAACAAACCTTAACTCGATTATGTGACCGTCTTGAACTGCCTCTAAACCTTAGGGTTTGCGGCAGTACAGCGTGCCACATGTGAAGCTTTGGCTTGACCCTTCTACGGCTGGACCATTTGTACTGTTGCATGTGATGGATGTTTTTAAACTGATTTCAAGTGTTGAGATATATTGGGGAAATCTTAGGTGTTTGATTATTCGATCGGAAAGTTTAACATTGTCTATTTATCTGGAATGTGATACAATATTTAGAATCCACAGGTAGTTATGAGATAACTAATTTGAATGTTGTAGATCTAGCAGTTCAGTCTCAAATTGATCGGTTGCCATGGAATTTTGATGTGATCAAAAGTCCGTCGCAATCACGTAGCGTACGTAGATACTCGCCGGGTAAACTTAACAGACAGCCACGCCCCATAGCCCCGACCAAGTGACTGTAGGAGAACCCCGTCGCCAAAAGCATCCGTTCGGGTGCTCGCGGCAGCGGTGTTCCGCCTTAGTGCACTTCGTTGATCGTATCGGGGGTGCGACCGTCTGCTAAAGTTTGCAACGAACATTCGATCAGGATGTCGGGAATCTTTTTGAATTGCCCGACTTGATATTGAAATGAGTTTTCGATAATGAGACTAAAATGCGGGGTTTATAATTGTTAGGCATGCGATGTCTAAGGAATTCATTTGGTTAGGCATGCGATGTGTAAGGAGGTTGCGGATTCCAACTGTTGTAGTTTTACACTTTCTTTTCTGTGACCGTAAGTGTAGTATGTAGTTGTATCGCCGGTTTTCGTTGCTATACATCGACAACAATTGACGTATGCATACTCACTTACGTTGATGACATGTGATGTTATGTGTTGCTGTGATATGTTATATTGGATCGTCGTGTTTGAATAGCCGGGGGTTTTATGTGAGATGAGAGTTTTTCATTTTCATTCATGTAAAATTCATTTGTATGTAATATTCTTTTATTGGGGCACTTCCGGGCTGAGGATGATGTCGCCATTGTATATTATTTACTTTTCCGCATTAGGTAGACCCAAGGCAGGGAGCATAAGTAACCGGGTTCTAGGGTCCAGTGGGAGACCATCTCGAGGAGTCGAGACCGGGTCTCCTAATCCTAGAATTGGCAGTGTTGCTTGCCGCTCTCGTAGGGGTCTAGAGATGTGGGTTTGGCTATTCATCGCGACCGTGGAATCCGTGTATTATACAGGCTCGTACTAAAACACGGACGTCCTAGTATATCCAATATTTCATATATGTTCTTCTGCTGCAATGTTCTGTGATGAGATCATATTACTGCCTGAGACGAATGTTTATATTATATATATGAGAAATATATTATATATTGTTGATTTCGTTTCATATCTGATGCTTGTGAAGCATAATAAAATGGGACTTCATTAATGAGATTAATGAAATAAAAGAAACCTAAGATGTTATAGAAACTTGTTTAAAAACTGGTAGCTCTAGTTCTTGCTTTGCATAGCGGTGTTCCTTGTAGAACATCCAGCACCTTATTTGATAAGGAAAGAGCCGAGATCTCTTCACCGGGAGTGACCTCTTTAATGAAACTAGCAGATGCTACAACTCGGTTTGTCTTTTGATTGCTTCTATAGTTCTTGCTTTGCATAGTGATATTTGTGAAATATCCTGCACCTTATTCGATGAGAAAAGGGCCGACGATCCCTTCACCGGGAGTGACCCCTTTAGCAAAACTAGAAAAGCCTAAAAAAACACTCCATTTAAAATCACTCGATTCTACAACGATATCAAGTTCATTACGCAAAGGGTTTTCATAAAAACCTGTCGTAGCCCTCCGTCATTTCAGATAAGTCCTATTTAGTATTCGTGCTACGTTTGTTGGCCTGCGTCAAGGCGTAGTGTGCGGTAGCTAACTAGTATTTATCTGCTTATGCATATGATGCAGATTGGATTAGGGTTGTCGTACGACTTTGTTGGCCTGCGTCAAGGGTCGTGCGGGTGGGTTTAATTCAATCAAGAAATGACAGGTTAAACTTGACTAGCGCACTGTAGTTTGTTGGCCTGCGGCAATGTCATGGGTCGCTAGGGGTAAAATATTATTGGGAATTTCAAGTGTTGAAATTTGCAATGAGATTGCATACCTTCTATGAGATAAATGGATCCCGATACCCGCTGTGAGTAAGAGTTACTCCTGGGAGAGTTTTACACATTACAATTAGCCGATCAAGTAGGTGTCTAGAAAGGTGTCAACGGGGTTACGCCCCTGGGAAAACGAGGTTTACTTTATTTAGGTTCGTGCGAAAGCACGGGGGGCCTCTCTCAAAGTATCGGCACTGGCCTGGCTGAAAGATTGGCGAACTTGTAGCGTGTAATTAATCTCGGCTAGTCTTTCCTTTTAGGGTTTGAAGGAAGATTTGACAAAAACAGTGGGAGACATCCTGATTGGATATATTAGATAACCAATCTAATCTTGCAAGAGCATACGCTGAGTGTTTTCTTCTCTCTCTCTCTCCAGGTAGCGACCATATCACGCCTTAATCAAGATAATGATACGGATGTATTGATCGAACCCGCTTGTTATACTGAGCTGGGGAATGTTGGTCCCGCTCCAACTTAAAATTGTTATAAGACAGAGAAGGAAATAGGGGATTACCAGAATTCCCGTGCCGCCCAAACGAAGAAAGTGCATGCTGATGCATCATCTTCGGGTGTGTTCATTACATAGAACTGTTTCTCAGTATTCTTTATGTCCTGGGTATGAGATACCGGATCAGGATCCCGCATATGTAATCTGTTACATGGGCTACAGATAGGTAGACAACTGAAAACGGGTGATAAGTTTCATGAGATAGAAAACGGTGCAAGTGTTGCAGCCAAGTCTGTTGGTCACTATCACCTTGTATTACCAGAATACATTGATTCTGAACGAATGTTATTAGATACCGAACCTGATATACAACATCATATCAGTCTCTTTATTAGTAAAGAAAGGATATAATTTTGTATTGTTGGATAATGTTTTGAACATTTCCTATATCAAGAGTTGATCGGTTCAGGTACGTTATCTAAAAGCATTGACGTTCTAAATCAAACCACAGTTCTTTGTATACAGAACACACACAAGAGGAAGAGTTCAGAAATAAACGAATCCTTCTTGAGGCATTGTAGACTAGGTCATATCAATGCGGCCCGACTAGCTGAAGTTACATTAAGATGCATATTTAAATTTGTTTGAATTTACATCTTGTGAAACTTGCCGGTCATGTCACAAAGATAAGATGACCACAGCTCCGTTTATTGGAAACAGAGAAAGAGTTAGTGAACTCTTGGGATTGATATATGCTGATGTATGAAGGTTCCCTGTCTACACATGCCAAGATCGGTTCTTTTTACTTCATTACATTCTTTGATGATCCCTCAAGATTCAGACATATGTTCCTGTTGAAACACAAGTCCGAAGCTTTTGAGATATTCACAGAGTATAAGTTAGAATTAGAGAACCAAATAGGGTATAAGTATTATGTCCTTTGATGAGATCAGGGAGGAGAATACTTAAGCACGGAATTCGTGGACTATTCTAAAGGAGAATGAGATTCTCTCTCAGAATTACTCCTCCGTATACACCATAGCACGATGGTATATCGGGGCGGAGCAATTGCAACCTATGTGATATGGTGTGCTCTATGATGAGTACTACTGAGTTTTCTATTTCCTTTTAGGAGTTATACACTTGAGAAGTTGCATACCTATTGAATAGGGTTCAAATCAAATCAGTTGTCTACCAATTCATATGTGATATGGAAAGGGAAGAGCCCATATCTTAAGTTTGTTAAGATTTGGGGTTGTCCGGCTTATGTCTAAAAGCATAATCCGGACAAGCTCGAGGCAAAGTCAGATCTGTGGAAGTTTGTTGGATATCCCAAGCATTCGCGAGGGAATATCTTCTACCTAACCGAGGAACAAAAGATGTTTTGTTTCTCAACATGCCACCTTCGTGAAAGGGAATTTCTTGTGAAGAAATTAGTGGTCATGAGGTAGAACTGGAAGGAGTTCCAGCTATACAAACTAAAGCAGACGATTTGGTAGGACCAAAAGATTCAATAGTTTCCAACGAACCTCAACCTCTCCGTCGATCTAGTAGGGTTCCTCACTCACCTGAGAGATACTTCGGTTTCTCTATGACAGTGAGAGCAAGGAGTGCATCATGAGATGATGACCTAACTATTTTCGACCAGGCCATCTGGAGTTGGACTCTGTAAGAATAGCTGGATGCTTAGCGATCTGAGATGGAATCCTTATACACCAACAAAGTATGGACTTTGGTTTCTTTATCTGAAGGGTTAAATCCCCATAAGGAGAAAGTATATCTTGAGAAGATTACTTGGTGTACATGGAAAAGTTGAGACTTTCAAAGCTATGCTTAAGTCCATCCAGATCCTACTTGCCACGGCTACATACCATGACTACGATATCTGGCGGTTGGGTGTCATGACAGCTTTTCTAAATGATGATTTGGAAGAGAGTGTCTATAAGTACAAAGCCAGAGGGCTTCATAGACAGTGGGAGCAGCGGAAACGTGTGCAAGATGTTTTATATGATAAAGCAGGCATCGCGGAGTTGGAACGTCTGTTTTGATGTGGTAGTCAAAGAGTTTGACTTCATCAAAATGGTAGATGAACCTTGTATATACAAAAAGGTAGTAGAGAGTATGATGGTGATCCTCGTAGAGTACGTGGATAACATACTCTTGATAGGGAAGGAGTTTTCTATGCAACGCTCGGTCAATCTCCGCTTATCACAAGGATTCTCCATATAGGATCAAAGTGATACCTCCTAAATCCTGGGTTTTTGGATCTATGAGATAGATCTAATTGGATGTTAGGATACTCACTAGTTGTAGTGAGATGGTATCAATCGATCCTTGGGAGAATCACTGGAAAGGTTCCAGGGTGATAAGAACGACTGAATGTCAGTCGCAGGCATTGTCTATACCTTCAGTGGAGGGACGGTATGTTGGAAGAATTCCAAGCTAGATACCGTGACTTACTAGACGATTAAAGGCAAGATACAACGTTACCAAGGATACTACCAAAGAGGCAGTCTGGATATATATAAGTTCATGAGATGAACTTCGTTCCTACCATTGTGTGACAATGGAGTTGTGGATTATGCCAAGGAACCCCCGTCCCATCAGAAATCCGGATATAATTCTTAAGCAGTATCACCTGATCATGGAGATGGTTGATCTCCAGGGAGATCGAGGTTAGGAGAGTAGACACAGAGGACGATAGCGCGGATCCACTCACAAAGGCCTTTTTCCCAGTAGAGACTTTTATGGGATGGTTGAGTATGAGATACTTCAACCATAGCTAATTGTTGGGTATGTGATACCACAACAGATGGCCCTAGTGCAAGTGGGAGATTGTTAGTTATATGTATGCCCTAGAGGCCATTACTATACATATGATGTATATTGTAATGGATGCTTGGACATATATAGGGAGGACATTCTTGCTCGACATGATAGTATGCTATCGGGTTGTACTTTATCTTAACATGTACTCTGATTGTCTCTATGTTACATGTTGATAAAGCCCTTAGGATATGTACTCGACTACTGGGACTATGATGAGATCATACTAGTGGGGCTACGGTAGTCGACGAGTACATCCTATAATTGTTCCTAGTCGAGGGTGTATAGAGATAGGGTATCGATGCACCAGAGTAGACTAGCGTATACGCATCTTGACCCATATGATGGGCGATGGATGATCCCATATCCATCGGTGTTTGACATCAAGAATGGTGTACGGGTGCTCAGTGGAGACTGGGTACACTGGACGGACTCGCCGAGAACTCCCAGATGGTATTATACCTCACGTCAGATAGCAGTTCTCCGTTGACACTGGTACAGAGTAGTCTGTTGACCGGAGATCGTCATAGAGTCTTGTGTGATTCCTACTGTGTTTTGATTTCCATCATACCACGTCCAAGAGGGGGTGCAAAAAGGTGGCTTTTGGTTACAGTCCCGAATCACATGGAGGCAATGAGCGATAGGAGGGGATTCGTCTCTCCCGGTATAGGGAGTTGATGTTGTGCTGTGTTTGTGTAACGTTTTGAAAATCGTTTCGGTGAAATTTCGAAAAAACGGTAAAATAAGGGGGTTTTCTGTAAAAAGTCAAAATACAAATATCTTATTATAAAAATTAAATATACATATTCTAGCTATGTAATTGCTATTATTTGGTGTTTATTGAGCCGCTGGTGAAATTTCAAATTTTCTGAAAAAAATATTATTTTATTATTATTTTAAGCCGTCACTAATACATTTAATTAGGGAAAATTACAAATTGGAATGAGTTGAAACAAATTTTGTGCATCATAAAACATTAAATAAAATTTTATCATGTGGTTTTTGGAACGAAATCATTTGCCAAAACGGTTTAGAAATTATTGAAGAAAAAAAGGCTTTTTTTAGCGTAAATGGATGTTTGGGGTATTGTATTTATCATTTTTCATCACCCCACACCCGTACCCACACCCACACACCCCCACTTACTCCTCCCCATGGCTGAATTCAGCAGCCACCATATTTTTCCCCACTTGATTTTCAAAGGAAAAGATATGAAAGAAAAGAAAAGAAAATGGGTGAATTAGGTGGACTTTTGACCTTACCTTGACCTTGACTTTCCTCCCTTGTATTTTCTCTACCTCCCTCTCTCTCCTCACACCCCCAATCAGCTGAGCCCCCCCTCCCAACAGCAGCAGCCCCCCCCCCCCAAAATCCCACTCTTTTCTTCATCAAAAAAATCAACAAATCACTTCAAAATCCATGAAAAATTCAAATCTAAATCCAAATCCGACTCCTACCCATTTTAGATTAGCCCGTATAGCATGGATCCTTGTGAAAAGAGGGCATTTTTGGAGGCCATGGATGCTTGTGGATCTTCATATGTTTTGGGTATAATTCTAAACATTTTTGTTGCTTAATTTGTTACTAATTTCCTAAGCTAATTTAATTAAGTGTTAATTTGGATATGTGAGTTTAATTGCAAGTTTTGGAATTCAAGTTATGAAATTGAATGCAAGTTAGGGTTTTATAAAATTGGTGTATGGTTGTGTGTTATATTTAGGTTTTTTTTTGTCATGTTAATACAAGATTAGTAGCTTGTGCTAATGGTTAGTTTAAAAATTGTGTTAATTTGCTAATTTGCTTACTAGGTTTTTGAAATTGGTTAAATACTTGGGATTAAAAATGTGTTTAGGTTTTTCATGACTTCATTAACTTTATTAAGTGTGGTTTAATGCTTTAGATCATGCAAATCTAAGCTAGATTGTAGTTTGTGCATTTTTTCTTTGAAATTGTTAAATTTTAGTTATTTTGTAAATTAGAATATTAGGGGTTTTGGAATTTAATGAGATTAAATTCCGGGAATTGTTTATATGACTTATTTAAGATATTTAATAAATATATTGGCCGCTACATTCATTTAAACATCCTGTTTTGTACAAAAACGGCGAATTGTGCTTGCTAGATTTTCGGAAAAATGACTTTTTAAGTGAAATTGGGGTTTTTGTGAGTTTTAACCTAGTTTATATTAAAATTAGTGTTCGTGAATGTGCAAATGAGTGTGATTGGATTTTTCTCGATGGTTTGAAGTTTGTACATCGACATCGAGGGTTGGTTTGACTATTCTTGTATGCGTAGGCGATAGGTTTGGACCTATGCGTGATACGCGTGCCGATTTGATTTTCGTATGCCGTTTCGATTTCGAATTTAGTTTTAATGCGATATGGTGCGTTATGATATGTAGGTACCCCCATGTGGACTTCGAGACGACAAGCAAGCGCGTGGCGACGTCGGCACCGGCTAGTGAGGACCAGGTGAGTAGATTTATATCTACGGGGAGAAGTCGGGTGGATGGCGTATAGCACCCCCGCAGTCCGTGGTGGTGTATACGGATGCGTATACACACCAACAATTATTATATGTTATTTGGGATTAATAACGATACTTAGGATGGATATTGGTGTGTTGGATTACTTTAGTGTTGCGAACCCTAGGGTAGTGTTGCACTACACATACACACATACATACTTGCATACATTCCTATTGATATGTGCTCATGGGATTCTTTATAGTTATGTGTTCACATGGGTATGGGACTATGTGTTCACATACGGATTGAGGATGATACTTGGGGTTGAGCTGAGTCGATGAGATTGGATCGAGGCCGTGAGATCGGTGATATAGCAGGGTTCGTATCTTAGATACGACATGACGTTGTAGCGGGTCCTTGACGTAGTGTTTCACACACGTCCATGCATACGTAGGCGGTATCAGTATGGTACTAGACGTAGATCAGTACCCCGATCATGATATTTGATAAAGAGGATACCAGGTGAATAGTATGATGAATGTGATATTGACCCGTACCCAGATTGGGATGCCGTACGACGGATTTACGTACGCGCTATATTGATGATTGATCCGCACTCTTGACTTGGGATGCCTGATTATAGATATGGTATCGGATATGATATTATTGAGGCGGGATCACCGACAATACATATACAGGTATGTATATGTATCGACTCAGATGATAGGCGGTTCCCTTACCTGTAGTTCAGCTTGTTAGTTCAGCCGTATAGTTTAGTGTAGTTGTTAGATTAGATTAGACTTCTTACCTATTACAAAAACCAACGAATCGTGGGCATTCTTAAAGACAGCCCAAGGGATCCTACGGATATTTCAAAAGACGTATCTTTTCATATAAACACCGTAGCCCCTATTTTCAAAACCCATGATTCGTGTTATTTCAAAAGGCACCATTTGTAGGACTTATATTAGATTAATGCAGATTGTTATCGTTGCGTCTAGTTTTCAGCTCCCGCTCTTTTTTTGTGGTCCGCTTCGCATCGCATGCTTATTTTATGTTTCATACTCCATTAGTGATATCATGCTGTTAGGACACCAGCACCATTACCGATGACGCGTATGTACCACGTACACTTATTTGCCGGCTCACACACATCTTCATCGGTAATTGCCATGTCACGTACACCTTAGAAAATATTATTGCTTAACTTAGCTAGATAGCTAGTAGTTTGACATAATATTAGTGTACTTACCTTATTGCCAGCTTAGATATTGTAGTTATTACTTGTCACTTCATGCATACTGTTATTCATCGTTATGCCGCATTCATGGATTCTCATGCATATATTCAGTATTTTACGTGTTATTGAGGTTTTGGATTCGGATTTCCATGAGATTTTCTGGATTTGGAGGAAAACCGCAAAAACAAAAATAAACCTTTTCTCTTTTTTAAAATAAAAAGTGCGGTTTTCCTATGATGTATGAGTCGTCCACCATGAGTATGCTGATGGATTTCGAAACCCGATTCGAGGAGTGGAGGAACCGTTTCGGGTACATGGTGGGCCCGGTATGGTACCCCGGGGCAAGATGAATGTGGTGTTGACGTTGAGCCTGGCAGGGGACAGATTACCTACCGGTGATATTACCCGACGCGTCGGATATCCGGAGGATACCGTCGTGGTCTTGAGATGGATGGTAGGGGCCGGTCTGGACTGACGGCGCCCTAGATATTGAGATTGAGACATTGATATTTCGAGACAGTGAGATTTATGTTTTGTGTCGATGCTAGACACTGTTGATACTGATTTCATTATGATCCTCAGTTTAAAAATACGAAGGAAATCTCACTAATTTATGAAAACAGTTTCTTCATTTACATGTATTCTGTTTTCATGCATTCATACCTCATTTATATGATATATTGCTACCTGAGGCACTGACATGGGCACATGAGATTACACTCGGGTTAAATATTTACCCTAGCCTTGTTATAGGCTACGTGTTATATACATTTTTGAGGATATATTATGATCATTGACCTAGGATTGCGTTATTTATGCGATTTCTGTGCGTAGATATTTTTCTATTCACGAGTTGGCAACTCACCCCCGTTGTGCCCCAGTTTCTTGCAGGTTGCCGTACAGGTTTCATTACGGCTTTGCGGGCTCAGTTTCATTCGGGTGACTTGCTAGTAGGTGGGTTTTTCTTGTATCGTACCCATCATATTATCTTGTATATCATTATTCTGTTGTATCTAGAAGTTCCATCAACCAAACATGTATTTATTTTGAGATAGAGACCAGTGTTGTTTATTCTTTCGACCTTAGCGTCGCTCGTTATATTTCTGGTGGTTTTGAGTTTCCTTTTGAGTTTTGATCCTCGCCGTTGGCGTTGTATATTATATTGCTTGTGTGGTTGTGACCGTCGATTGACGAAGAGCTAACTCCCGCTTGGGGATGCCTTTTTATTGATTTCGTATACTATTCATGTTGTATCCCGTTTGGGAGCCAGTATTTACAAAGGAGACTCTGCCGAAATTTTCAGTAAATTTTAATGTTTTTAAAAACCGCATAATTCGGCTTATGCTATTAAAACTACTTGTTTTAAATTGGTTTTCTGTCACTCTACTTCTTTTCTTGGTTTGGATTTCTGGGTTTTCGGTTTACTTAGATTACGTACGCCTCGAGACGTTCGTAGTTTAAGTGCCGGTCATGTTCCGTACTTTCGGGTCGTGACAAAGTTGGTATCAGAGCGTTAGGTTTTAACCTTCGGAGCGTAGGATGACCCTTGGTTGATGGAATAGGTGACTAAAGTAGAGTGACGTACCGTTGGTATGTTCCGCGGCATATTTACGACACGCCACTCCACTTATGAAGCCTTAGGATGTACATTTCCTTGTTCAGTATTATATTCCTTCCTGATCTAGCCTCATCGGTACCAGTTTGGTTTTGCTGCTACGGTTACGGCAGGGAGAGCTACGGCTAGAGTTGCGGTCAGCACAAGCTCGTCACGAACGAGGACTGACCAGGGCGAAACTCCGGCGACACACGATTGCAGAGATGTATCTTTTTACTGTGTTTCCGCGCCACGAGTGTTTGGCGGATCGCCTTTATGAGGTTACTCGGAGGCGCTGATCGACACTAGAGAATTGAGCCAATGATAGAGGCCAGCCAGATTTTGATGCCCGTTGGTGTGTTTCTTACTCCTGATGATTGAGGCACTGTTCAGCATGCAGACGAGCAAGCCAGTGGTTGCTGCGAGCGACGAGTTATCGCCCCATATGTTGGAGCTATTGCGGGGCGAGTTGTACGAATAGATGATAGAAGGTCGCTAGTCACCCGATGATGAATGACTAGGACAGGTGGTTCGTTCGCTTACCCCGATGCGAGGTCATCAGATAGATTGCTTCCAGCTAGAGACGACTTCACGCAGAGACGTGAGGGTCGACAGAGACGATCGAATGTCGGAAACCTATTATTCCAAGTTTAAAGTAGTCGGAAAGACATGCAGGCAATTCTATGGTCCCTTTAGAAGAATGAAACCCTAACTCGACTTAATGACCGTGTGAAAGCCTTTGAACCTTCGGGTTTGCGGCAGTTCTACGGCGCCATTAGTGAGGCTTGGGTTTGCCCTTCTACGGCTGGACCACCGATGCTGTGGTATGTACTTGATACTATTAAACTGTACCCAAGATGTTGAGCCCTTGGGGTGATTATGAGGTTTTGACAATCGATTGGATGGTTCGACTTAATTCGGATGCTAGGTGGTGAGACGCATTCTTGGGAGACTCCAGATACGAGGATAGTCGTTGGAGCTCAGTCCATGCAGCCGCGACGAGATGAGTCCAAAGCAGACGATGTTAGAAAAAAGTGGAGTAAGAGGTTCGCACCAGATCTAGATGAGATGACGTTCCACTCCGCCGACATCAGAGACGCGATGCGCATGCCGAGGCATGGTACTTGGACTTACCTTCCAGTAGGAGTTGCGATGAGTATGCAGTCGTTCCAGAGCAAGATGCAGATACAGGAAAGGACAATGACTTCCGGACAGTTGGCAGAGACGAGACATGGAAGAGACCGTGAGCAGGATTCCTTCCAGGACACTGCTGCAATGATACTTGCACCCAGGATCAGATGTGTCACGTACATTCAGAGAGCCAGAGGCCGACGCCAGTGATATGCTGTCTTACGAGTGGTCGTGATGATTGACCGGGAGATGACAAGAGACGTGCCAGAACTGGATCATCCCCGTTAGCACACCCGACAGGGCCGATGAGCCGATGGACCGAAAGATTGGTAATTCACAGTGAAGACCTTGACCCAGGAGTGGTCATGGTTACGCACACCAGCAGGCCAGAGTTCATGATCATCGACGAGACGTCCCATTAGTGACCGTGACAGTTGGCCGAGATTCTTAGAGGATGCGCTTGAGCGGTACTGTTCCGCTATTATTGATTTCGATGTTTTGGGTGATTTATTCGTATGATTTGATTTTGATGATTGAGGATTTACGATCTTTGCACAGTGTTGCACTTGATATCGTTTTCGTGCTTTAGTTTCACATGTTTGTGATTTTACGGTTTTAAACAGTTGAGTTGATTTTGTGCGTATGCACGCACGCGATTTGGTTCCTGCACTCTGTATAGTTTATATATGCTGGCAGTGCAGTGACATGTATTTTGTGCACTTGGATACACTGGATTTCGATTTCGAGGGTGATGCTCGACATTTGTTTTGTGCATTTTATGCACCGGATTGGATTTTTAGCGCCTGTTGGGCGCCTGTTACGAGATGCGATTTGGTGCACACCAGATGCACTAATTCGAGATTTTTCGTGCATGTCAGATGCACCTGATTTTGCTGTCAGGCACACACGTTGCCTACGACAGATGTTTCGTGCACACCCGATGCACTTAGATGTTGTTTCTGTGCGCATGTATGGCACATTCATGGATTTTGATTTCCGTGCACACCAGACGCACGTAGCATTCATGTGCATATTTTGGGATTGATTTAGTATAGAGCAGTACGTTTTTATGATATTGCTATGTGTTTTCGTACTGAGTAGGACTAGTCAGAGGACAGTACCTGAATATATTTTGCATGCATTGATAATTATTGAAGGGATTTCCAAAAAGCGAGTTATAGCCTCAGTATTTACCTACGTGTCTGATATGACACGAAATGTTTAAAACAAGGAGACCCTTCTAAATTGTTTCCATAACGGCGGAACGTACATTTCAAACAAAGGTATATATGTAAATAGTTATTTCCTTATGATAGACGTCCGCCACTGTGCAGTGTTATATGCGTGCACAGCGACTTAAAGAGATTTGGCATGCATTTCCTTCAGATACTTACATATATAGATTCGATATTTACATGTATAGTTTCGAGTTATATCATATTGGTTTTGCTTTGGATTTGGCATTGATGCCTTCCCCATGACTCCGACGATTGCGGGATGCTTGACGGAGTTGTGATTTGAGTTATATGCTCATTTTTCATGCGCATGCGCTGCGCTACGATTTGTTTTATGTATTTACAATTTCGGAGCCCCGACGACTTGATGGTTTTGGTTTAGATGTTTTAGTATTTGGGGAGAGTTTTAATTTAAATTCGGGGACCGAATTTCTTTAAGGGGGGAAGATTGTAACGTTTCGAAAATCGTTTCGGTGAAATTTCGAAAAAACGGTAAAATAAGGGGGTTTTCTGTAAAAAGTCAAAATACAAATATCTTATTATAAAAATTAAATATACATATTCTAGCTATGTAATTGCTATTATTTGGTGTTTATTGAGCCGCTGGTGAAATTTCAAATTTTCTGAAAAAAATATTATTTTATTATTATTTTAAGCCGTCACTAATACATTTAATTAGGGAAAATTACAAATTGGAATGAGTTGAAACAAATTTTGTGCATCATAAAACATTAAATAAAATTTTATCATGTGGTTTTTGGAACGAAATCATTTGCTAAAACGGTTTAGAAATTATTGAAGAAAAAAAGGCTTTTTTTAGCGTAAATGGATGTTTGGGGTATTGTATTTATCATTTTTCATCACCCCACACCCGTACCCACACCCACACACCCCCACTTACTCCTCCCCATGGCTGAATTCAGCAGCCACCATATTTTTCCCCACTTGATTTTCAAAGGAAAAGATATGAAAGAAAAGAAAAGAAAATGGGTGAATTAGGTGGACTTTTGACCTTACCTTGACCTTGACTTTCCTCCCTTGTATTTTCTCTACTTCCCTCTCTCTCCTCACACCCCCAATCAGCTGAGCCCCCCCTCCCAACAGCAGCAGCGCCCCCCAAAATCCCACTCTTTTCTTCATCAAAAAAATCCACAAATCACTTCAAAATCCATGCAAAATTCAAATCTAAATCCAAATCCGACTCCTACCCATTTTAGATTATCCCGTATAGCATGGATCCTTGTGAAAAGAGGGCATTTTTGGAGGCCATGGATGCTTGTGGATCTTCATATGTTTTGGGTATAATTCTAAACATTTTTTTTGCTTAATTTGTTACTAATTTCCTAAGCTAATTTAATTAAGTGTTAATTTGGATATGTGAGTTTAATTGCAAGTTTTGGAATTTAAGTTATGAAATTGAATGCAAGTTAGGGTTTTATAAAATTGGTGTATGGTTGTGTGTTATATTTAGGTTTTTTTTTTGTCATGTTAATACAAGATTAGTAGCTTGTGCTAATGGTTAGTTTAAAATTTGTGTTAATTTGCTAATTTGCTTACTAGGTTTTTGAAATTGGTTAAATACTTGGGATTAAAAATGTGTTTAGGTTTTTCATGACTTCATTAACTTTATTAAGTGTGGTTTAATGCTTTAGATCATGCAAATCTAAGCTAGATTGTAGTTTGTGCATTTTTGCTTTCAAATTGTTAAATTTTAGGTATTTTGTAAATTAGAATATTAAGGGTTTTGGAATTTAATGAGATTAAATTCCGGGAATTGTTTATATGACTTATTTAAGATATTTAATAAATATATTGGCCGCTACATTCATTTAAACATCCTGTTTTGTACAAAAACGGCGAATTGTGCTTGCTAGATTTTCGGAAAAATGACTTTTTAAGTGAAATTGGGGTTTTTGTGAGTTTTAACCTAGTTTATATTAAAATTAGTGTTCGTGAATGTGCAAATGAGTGTGATTGGATTTTTCTCGATGGTTTGACATTTGTACATCGACATCGAGGGTTGGTTTGACTATTCTTGCATGCGTAGGCGATAGGTTTGGACCTATGCGTGATACGCGTGCCGATTTGATTTTCGTATGCCGTTTCGATTTCGAATTTAGTTTTAATGCGATATGGTGCGTTATGATATGTAGGTACCCCCATGTGGACTTCGAGACGACAAGCAAGCGCGTGGCGACGTCGGCACCGGCTAGCGAGGACCAGGTGAGTAGATTTATATCTACGGGGAGAAGTCGGGTGGATGGCGTATAGCACCCCCGCAGTCCGTGGTGGTGTATACGGATGCGTATACACACCAACAATTATTATATATTATTTGGGATTAATAACGATACTTAGGATGGATATTGGTGTGTTGGATTACTTTAGTGTTGCGAACCCTAGGGTAGTGTTGCACTACACATACACACATACATACTTGCATACATTCCTATTGATATGTGCTCATGGGATTCTTTATAGTTATGTGTTCACATGGGTATGGGACTATGTGTTCACATACGGATTGAGGATGATACTTGGGGTTGAGCTGAGTCGATGAGATTGGATCGAGGCCGTGAGATCGGTGATATAGCAGGGTTCGTATCTTAGATACGACATGACGTTGTAGCGGGTCCTTGACGTAGTGTTTCACACACGTCCATGCATACGTAGGCGGTATCAGTATGGTACTAGACGTAGATCAGTACCCCGATCATGATATTTGATAAAGAGGATACCAGGTGAATAGTATGATGAATGTGATATTGACCCGTACCCAGATTGGGATGCCGTACGACGGATTTACGTACGCGCTATATTGATGATTGATCCGCACTCTTGACTTGGGATGCCTGATTATAGATATGGTATCGGATATGATATTATTGAGGCGGGATCACCGACTATACATATACAGGTATGTATATGTATCGACTCAGATGATAGGCGGTTCCCTTACCTGTAGTTCAGCTTGTTAGTTCAGCCGTATAGTTTAGTGTAGTTGTTAGATTAGATTAGACTTCTTACCTATTACAAAAACCAACGAATCGTGGGCATTCTTAAAGACAGCCCAAGGGATCCTACGGATATTTCAAAAGACGTATCTTTTCATAAAAACACCGTAGCCCCTATTTTCAAAACCCATGATTCGTGTTATTTCAAAAGGCACCATTTGTAGGACATATATTAGATTAATGCAGATTGTTATCGTTGCGTCTAGTTTTCAGCTCCCGCTCTTTTTTTGTGGTCCGCTTCGCATCGCATGCTTATTTTATGTTTCATACTCCATTAGTGATATCATGCTGTTAGGACACCAGCACCATTACCGATGACGCGTATGTACCACGTACACTTATTTGCCGGCTCACACACATCTTCATCGGTAATTGCCATGTCACGTACACCTTAGAAAATATTATTGCTTAACTTAGCTAGATAGCTAGTAGTTTGACATAATATTAGTGTACTTACCTTATTGCCAGCTTAGATATTGTAGTTATTACTTGTCACTTCATGCATACTGTTATTCATCGTTATGCCGCATTCATGGATTCTCATGCATATATTCACTATTTTACGTGTTATTGAGGTTTTGGATTCGGATTTCCATGAGATTTTCTGGATTTGGAGGAAAACCGCAAAAACATAAATAAACCTTTTCTCTCTTTTAAAATAAAAAGTGCGGTTTTCCTATGATGTATGAGTCGTCCACCATGAGTTTGCTGATGGATTTCGAGACCCGATTCGAGTAGTGGAGGAACCGTTTCGGGTACATGGTGGGCCCGGTATGGTACCCCGGGGCAAGATGAATGTGGTGTTGACGTTGAGCCTGGCAGGGGACAGATTACCTACCGGTGATATTACCCGACGCGTCGGATATCCGGAGGATACCGTCGTGGTCTTGAGATGGATGGTAGGGGCCGGTCTGGACTGACGGCGCCCTAGATATTGAGATTGAGACATTGATATTTCGAGACAGTGAGATTTATGTTTTGTGTCGATGCTAGACACTGTTGATACTGATTTCATTATGATACCTCAGTTTAAAAATACGAAGGAAATCTCACTAATTTATGAAAACAGTTTCTTCATTTACATGTATTCTGTTTTCATGCATTCATACATCATTTATATGATATATTGCTACCTGAGGCACTGACACGGGCACATGAGATTACACTCGGGTTAGATATTTACCCTAGCCTTGTTATAGGCTACGTGTTATATACATTTTTGAGGATATATTATGATCATTGACCTAGGATTGCGTTATTTATGCGATTTCTGTGCGTAGATATTTTTCTATTCACGAGTTGGCAACTCACCCCCGTTGTGCCCCAGTTTCTTGCAGGTTGCCGTACAGGTTTCATTACGGCTTTGCGGGCTCAGTTTCATTCGGATGACTTGCTAGTAGGTGGGTTTTTCTTGTATCGTACCCATCATATTATCTTGTATATCATTATTCTGTTGTATCTAGAAGTTCCATCAACCAAACATGTATTTATTTTGAGATAGAGACCAGTGTTGTTTATTCTTTCGACCTTAGAGTCGCTCGTTATATTTCTGGTGGTTTTGAGTTTCCTTTTGAGTTTTGATCCTCGCCGTTGGCGTTGTATATTATATTGCTTGTGTGGTTGTGACCGTCGATTGACAAAGAGCTAGCTCCCGCTTGGGGATGCCTTTTTATTGATTTCGTATACTATTCATGTTGTATCCCGTTTGGGAGCCAGTATTTACAAAGGAGACTCTGCCGAAATTTTCAGTAAATTTTGATGTTCTTAAAAACCGCATAATTCGGCTTATGCTATTAAAACTACTTGTTTTAAATTGGTTTTCCTTCACTCTACTTCTTTTCTTGGTTTGGATTTCTGGGTTTTCGGTTTACTTAGATTACGTACGCCTCGAGACGTTCGTAGTTTAAGTGCAGGTCATGTTCCGTACTTTCGGGTCGTGACAGTTTGATTGGCTATAACTGGAAATCCCTGTCCAGGATTGCTGAGATTTACTGCTAAGTGTTATCAGTAGTTTCTCGAACTGTTATAGCCCTTATATCGACACGACTTATCGAGCTACTGGGGTCTGATGTTTACCACCCCTAGGCGAGATATGCGACATATCAGACGACGAGACCGGACTGTACGGGAGTGTTACTGATTGGATTAACAGGAGAATGTACAGGCTTGCTTGTTGATCTTCTGAGCGCTCAATACCTAGGTGGCTGTTATGTTTAGCTGACCGCTTGCAGCTTGTGGGTATTTGATATGATCATCACCTACTGCCGGCGTATTGACGATTCTTTAGAGTCCTACACAGAGGTTTCTTGACTCAGGCAAAACGGAGTAGGAGCACATATGTGATATGTGCGGGAACGAGGATAATACGATATGAAATACCGTATTCTATTCTCGCGATATTTGATATCAGCCGGGTCATCGGATCAAATGTTGATTCGATGAATCGGTACGGATAAATATTAGTCGGTTATATGCGATATAGCTGGATTGTCGGATCAAGTGTTGATTCGATAATTTAATGTATAATAATATATATATGATATATTAAATTACATTAACTAATATTTGCTCACTAAAATATTCTTTTTCTTACTCGGGTAATACATTGATATATATGCGATATATGTTAATTGTATTATTTTATTTGGTTACAATAAATATTATATATGTGATATATAATATTGTAACATGATATGATAACTAATGCAACATGTTTAGTAGAGATTAAACAAGATTAGGGTTTGATTTGGTTAATGCTTTCTAGATGATTCTAGAATGTTTAGTTTTGTTTTGTGAAAGATATTTTGTTATGACTCATTCCTTGACCTAACCCAAACCCTAGCCCTAGTTAAATGTCTACAATGGTTCAGTCAACCATAGTTGCATTATTCATCATTATCTCCTTTGCTTTATTCATCACAAAAGGATTCTAATTGATTATTCATCATCTTCTTCCTTGAGTTCCTTCTTGGAAAAAGCTTTCTAGCTTTTTGCTAAGTGATGAAAGTGAGTGAGAATATGAAAACAAATGAGAGCAAAATTCCTACTTCATCATCCTCATCTATCCTTGCCATTTAGATGAAACTGTTCACTTCATTTAGTGAGTGTTAGCTTGTGTTAATAAAACTTCAAGGTAGATCATCTTTGTTATCGAAGATCGGAAGCAAGACTGCATTTTTCTCTTCGTGGAGCCTCTCGAGAGTCCGGGACACGATGATCCCAGCCAAGGGACCTCAACAAGGAGCATAAGAAGTGAAGGACCGGATCTACAAGGTTGTAATCCCTCTCACTTAGTGTTAAAGAGTTTAACATGCTTGTTTTCGCCTAATCTCTAGTTTAATGATCCGGCTTTGGGTTGTTCGGCACGGCTAAATTTTTAATCGGGCATGGTTGATTCCTCGTAGACCCTTGTGCGTGTGCCTAGCAACCCTACAGAGTTCTGCATTGACTTGATTCTCGGCTCGGTGCCTATTTCCATACCGCCTTATCGGATGGCCCCGGCGGAGCTTAGAGAGCTGAAGGATTAGTTGCAGGACTTGTTAGATAAAGAGCTTATTCGACCTAGTGTGTCTCCGTGGGGTGCTCCTGTCCTTTTCGTCAAGAAAAAAGACGGTAGTTTACGGTTGTACATTGATTAGCGCCAGCTGAACAGAGTTACCGTACGGAACAGATATCCCTTACCACGTATCGATGATTTGTTCGACCAGCTTCAGGGTGCGGGATACTTTTCGAGGATTGACTTGTGACCGTGATACCATCAGTTGCGAGTGCGACAGGAGGATATTCCGAGGACGGCTTTTCGCACGCGTTATGGACACTATGAGTTTTTGGTGATGTCGTTCAGACTCACCAATGCACCAGCCGCGTTTATGGACTTGATGAACCGCATTTTCAGGCCGTATCTAGATCTGTTCATCATCGTGTTTATTGATGACTTTTTGTTGTATTCCCGGAGCCGAGAAGAGCACGAGCAGCACTTGCAGATCACATTACAGACTATGAGGGAGCACCAGCTGTTCGCGAAATTCTCCAAGTGCGCGTTTTGGCTTGACAGCATTGATTTCTTGGGTCACGTGATTATGAAAGATGGAATATGTGTGGACCCAAAGAAGATCGAGGCCGTTCAGCATTAGGCCAGACCGATATAAGTTATGGAGATCCGCAGTTTCCTAGGCCTGGCTGGCTACTACCGACGATTCGTTCAGGACTTCTCCCGTATTGCTGCACCGTTGACCGGATTGACCCGGAAGGGAGTTCCTTTTGATTGGACCAAGGCGTGCGAGCATAGTATCTAGCAGTTGAAGACTTGTCTGACTACTGCACCAGTGTTGTCATTGCCTTCGGGATCGGGCGGATTCGTGGTTTATTGCGACGCTTCGCGAGTGGAACTAGGCTGCGTGTTGATACAGCACGACAGAGTTATCGCGTATGCTTCTCGGCAGCTGAAGACTCATGAACAGAACTATCCTACGCACGATTTAGAGATGGCTGCAATGGTGTTTGCACTCAAGATCTGGAGACATTACCTATATGGAGAGTCGTGCCAGATATTCACGGACCACAAGAGCTTGAAGTACATATTTCAGCAGTGAGACCTGAATCTAAGACAGCGCCGTTGGATGGAACTGGTGAAAGACTTTGATTGCAAGATTCTTTACCATCCAGGCAAAGCGAACGTGGTGGAAGATGCCTTGAGTAGGAGGCCCGGAGGTAGTCTATCTTATTTGAGCGCCATACAGAGGCAGTCGTCAGCAGATTGGCAGATTTTATGCGACAACCGAGTTGAGTTCGAGTTCACTCCGACAGGGGGACAGCTTGCGCATATTCATGCACGTCCGCAGTTGCTTAACCATATTCGTGAGGCACAGCCCAGGGATGACCGTCTTTCAGAGATCATGGAGCAGATTAGGCAGGGCAGAGATTCCGAGTTCGTGATCGATGATCAAGGAGTACTGCGATTTGGGACTCGATTGTGCGTAGCAGATTCTGAGGGCCTGCGGCGTGAGATTCTGGAGGAGGAGCATAGATCGATTTATAGTGTTCATCCGGGTTCCCCCAAGATGTACCGCAATCTGAGAGATGTTTATTGGTGGGACGGAATGAAGAGGGATGTCACAGACTTCGTGTCGAGATGCCTGACTTGTCAGCAAGTCAAGGCCGAGCACCAGAGGCCCGCGGGAGAGTTGCAGCATTTGCCCATTCCGGAGTGGAAATGGGAGCAGATTTCTATGGACTTCATCGTGGGTCTACCCAGGACCAGTCGAGGGTATGACTCCATTTGGATGATCGTGGATCGTTTGACGAAAGCGGCTCACTTCCTGCCAGTGAAGACCACTTTCGGTTTTGCTCAGTATGCCCAGATTTACATCGACGAGATCGTACGGTTGCATGGCTTCCCGACTTGTATCGTGTCAGAACGAGGCACCCAGTTTACCAGCCGACTATGGAAGAGATTTCAGGAGGCGTTGGGCACCCGTTTGAGTTTCAGTACAACATTTCATCCGCAGACCAACGGCCAGTCAGAGCGGACTATTCAGACTCATGAGGACATGCTCCGAGCGTGCGTTTTAGACTTTGGTGGTAGCTGGGATCATCATTTACCCTTAGTGGAGTCCTCCTACAACAACAGCTTCCAGGATACTATTCAGATGGCACCTTTCGGGGCCTTGTATAGGAGGAGATGCAGATCGCCCGTCTGTTGGACTGGGCTCAGCGAGAGCAGTATATTGGGGCCGCAGATTGTTGAAGAGTCGACCGTGAAGATTCAGTTGATTCGAGACCAGATGAGAGCGGCCCAGAGCAGGCAGAAATCGTATGCAGACAGACACCGTCGCAGACTAGAGTTCACAGTTGGCGATCATGTTTTTTTTAGGGTCTCTCCGATGAAGGGCGTGATGCGATTTGGGCGAAAGGGAAAGCTTAGTCCTAGATTTATGGGTCCCTTCGAGATCCTCGAGCGTATCGGCGCGGTTGCATATCATTTGGCTCTTCCACCCAGCTTTCTGGATGTTCACCCCGTATTTCACGTGTCGATGCTACGCAGATATCTTCATGACCCTTCTCACATGATTCAGCATCAGACCGTTCATCTTGAGCACGATCTTTCGTTCACCGAGCAGCCAGTAGTGATATTGGATCGGCAGGTGAAGAAACTTTGATCAAAGGTCTTGACATCTGTGAAGGTTCTTTGGCGCAGCCCGAATGGTGAAGAGGTCACTTGGGAGGCCGAGGGAGAGATGCGGAAGAAATTCCCTCACCTCTTTGAAGATACGCGTAGCTATATATTTAAATTCGGGGACGAATTTTCTTTAAAGGGGGAAGATTGTAGCACCTTAGAATGTGATAGGGGTTATTATGCTTTAATGGGGGGTTTTAGTAAAAAGTTTACCAAAACAGTTTTCAAATATTTTATCTGGATTTATGAATATTTTATTAGAATTTAATTTGGACTGCACACACTTGTGCATGTTTACTAGGGTTAACTTTGGGGTTAAACCATGTTTAGTAACCATGGTGGACTAACCCATATCATTAAGTTAATTTGATATTAATTAAGGGTATTTGTTTTCAAAAAGAAAAAAGAAAAAAGAAATTAGTGTTAGGGGTTGACTTGAGTAGGTGAGAAAGAGGGAGCATGATGGCTTGGGCATGCTTGGCAATTAATGAGGTGAGAGAGAGAGGGGTTAACTCTCATTTCTTTGGTTTCAAAACCATTGTTTTTCCCTCTCACATACACACACACCCAGCAGCTGCAACAGAAGCAACAGCAACAGCAGAAGTTGCAGCAGCAACAGCAACCAACAACAACAGCAGCAGAAGTAGCAAGCAGCAGCAGTAGAAACAAGCAGCAGCAGCAACACCAGCTTCAGCATCAGCAGCAGCAACAGTTGCAACAACAGCAGCAGTAGCATTTGGAGCAGCAGCAACAACACCAACAACAGCAACAGCAACAGCAGTAGCAGTAGCAAGCAGCAACAGCAAACAGTAGCTGCAGCAGAATACCTTCTCCTTCTTCTTCTTCTTCTTCTTCTTCTTGCACCTAGGGTCAAGTGAGGTATAATTTCTTAAAATTAACTTCTTTCTTCACTAGAATATGGTTGTTAAGCTTTAATTAGTGTTTAATATGGTTTTAGTGCTAGTTATGGTGATTTAAGTGGGGTTTTGGCCAAGTATGGATTTTTATGGTTAGTGTAGCTTGACTAAGTGTTTTTAAGGCCATTCAACCTAAGATTTGCCCCAGATTTCACTAAAATACCAGATTGTTTCAAATTAGTGTAAATTAACGTTTTAATATAGACTTTTGGCCATTTTAAGATCTGTTGTTGACCCGAGTGCTTCAGGAAAAATATGAGTTAACTGGAGCACACTCTTCAGACCATAAACACACACACAGAACACGAGACCCCCTACCCACTGTTTGGCCGCCGTTTTATTCATTCTGGATGCAATTTGCAGCCAGATGATGGCATATTGTGTTGGGGTTTGGGTTGTGGGAGTCTGCTGTAGATTTGAGGGTTTTGGTATATGCAACTTTTTATATTTTCACTCGAGACAAAATCTGGGACTTAAAACCCTTTTTCGATACTTTTTAACTCGTGCGACACGTGTGTTTTCTGTGTTGGGTCTGTGAAGCACTGCGCGACACAGCGAGTCGGGGTGGTTTCTGGTAAGGTTACGCATGTTTTGACGTATCGAGTGCACGCGCGTTTAGTTTCCAACCCGAGTTTTTCCTTGGATCGTTATATCGCGTTTTTGCATGATTTGCCTTATGTATGTTACTTTATGTAAATTCTAAGTTCGCAGGCGGGGACTTCGAGCGCCGCGGAGAAAGGAAAGCAGGTGGTTAGATACACCTAGCCCGAGATCACGGGTGAGTAGATGTAACATCTACAGGGTAGAATCGTTTGGATGGCGCAAGACGCCCGATAGTTTGAGTAATTTAAAAGACCCCGGCTTCCGAGTTATACCCGATCGATCCAACCTTGCCCTAAGAACCGTTCAACAACTTTACTGTTGGTCGGTCGAGCTCTTCTACTGGTGTTAGTAATTATGAGTATAATGCTTGCCTGAACATCTTGCTACATTCAAGATCCTATATTTATATACATGTGCGAACTCATTTCATAGGATACCTGCACCATTGCCAGGGTTTTTATGCAGCACGAGCACTATTCATGCGTACACACATGCCTTGGTAATTGCTATACCACAATACTAGATAACTTGTATAACCTAAAATCTAGAACCATGTCACCTATATGATGCTTAAACCTGGGTTACTGCATTTAAATTCCTCAGGATGAACATGCAGGATTGCTATTCATATGCATGTACCTCAGTACGTAATTCGTTCATACCTAGCCTATTAGTTATACATTGCAGTTCGACTTGTTGATACTATAGACATTCATTATCATTGACATATAATGATTTTCTTGAGATTTATGAGATTTCTAGATTTTGGGGGAAAACCGCAGGAATTTATTAACTTATTACTTTTTTTAAAATATGCAAGTTGCGGTTTTCTAGTGATGTAAGTGTCGTCCACCATGAGTTTTTCAGTTGGTTTTCGAGACCCGTTTTGAAGAGTTGGATGAACCGTCTCGGGTACATAGTGGGCCCGGTAAGGTATCCCGGGGTAAGAAGATCGAGTTGTAGACGATGAGCCTGGCAGGGGACAGACTACCTACCGGTGATTGTTGATGTTAGTGTATATGCCCTAGAGGCCATTACTGTATCATACTAGTATGTATATTACTTGATGGAAGCTTGGGATATTCACAGTTGTATATACAATCTTGCTCGAAATGGTAGTATGCTACTTGGTTTGTCTCTGCTTTAATATGTGCATGTGTTTCTTTTAGCATATCGCTTATATACATATTAGTAGAGCCCTTAGGATCTTTGCTTGATTACCAGCACTGTGATGGCGCTCACACTCGTGGGGGCTGGGTAAAACATAATCACATCCTTATACTGGTCCCTAGTCGTTGGACTATCGAGACAGGGCATCGATACTCCGGAGTAGACTAGAATATGCGCTTCTCATCCCAGCGTAGGAGACGGTCTATCCCACAGCCGTCAGTACGTCGTACTTGAGATAGTATGCGGGTGCTTGCTAGGTTACGAGTACACTGGACAGGACTCGTCGGGAACTATTGGTTGGTATTATACCTATCGTCAGTTATCAGTTCCCAGGTGACATGTGTACAGCTTAGTCCTCTGACTTGACACTGTCACTTCGCCTCGAGTGTGTTCCCACTGCACTTTGATTACTACCCTACCACGGCTCAAAGGAGTCGTGCAAACAGGTAGTTTTTGGGTGCAGTCCCGAAGCACTTGGAGGCAGTAACGGTTAGACAGGATTCGTCTCTCCCGGTATTGCGGGTTGACATCGCGCTGTGTCAAAGAGAGCCATTACACAAGTAGTCCCTGGCCAGGGCAAGCGAGATATACTGGTAGGTTTCCAGTATTATCTCAGGGTGTTCTGGGCTACACTCCGACACGACTTGTACCGCTATTAGGGGACTGACGTTCACCCCCCTAGGCCCTCCATGCGATGTATCAGACGAACAGAACGGACTGTATGGAGACTGTCACATACAGGCTCAGTAGGAGTTCAGATGGGGTCACCTCGTCAGTCTTCTTATCGGCATCTACCTGGGGACAGTTACGTACAGCTAGTGCCGCTTGCAGTCTGTGGTTAAACCCACTGCCAGCGTAGTGTCGAGTCTTTAGAGTCCCACACAGAGAGTTATTCGCCTTTAAGCAAAATGAGTAGAGGTCGCATGGTTTTGCGACAGGGTTCGTTCACATCCGCACACTTGTGCACGTTTGCTGTCCGAACAGCTTATACTAGCGGGCTTTGGTTTAAGCCAGATCCTAGTATATGATTTGGGATTGGTTTTATCTCATTGTATTCGTGTTCCTCGGATCACGAATACGGGTGCGTATGCACAGTTACCTGAGACAGAGGCAGAGGACTTTGATTAGGGTTAATGACCATTGTCATTTTCTTAACCCTATTGCTTATGTGTGTATTATGAATAATTGATATTAGTCATATATAATTGTGCATGGTTAGGGTTGTTGACATTTTGACCATACTTGACTTGTTGACCTAGGTTGACACTTTGACCATCATCATTCCATTTAAAAGATGCTCTTTGATCCTTGCAATTTTCATTTAATGTGAAATGATAATGGTCAAGTCTTGATTAAACCATGACAATTATCTTGCTAATTATCTATTTATATAATTCACACATATATGTGAGAATGGTTCTTTATTCTCATTCATTCTATCATATAGATTCTCTCTCCTCCTCTTCCTCTCTCTCAAGCTCTCCCCTCTCATGTGTTGAGAAACACTTGAGCTTGAGATAAACCTCTCCAAAGTAATCTCTACTCTCATCTAAGGTTCTAGGATTAGCACTTCTAGCACCTTAGTTACTTCTAGCTTGAAGTTGAAGCCAAAGGTTAAGGCTCTCGGGTGGATCCTTCTTCGACTAGAGAAGGCGACAAGGTGATCTCTTTCTTCCACTCCAAGGAGCAAGGAGAGAAGGACATAAAGCCCAAGGTATTACCTTTCTTCCATGTAACTAAATCTAGTTAGCTTTTAGTTTGTTTTTGTTTAGCAAAGATCCTCCTTAAGTTAGTCCATGTTGCCTAGTTCGATAAAAATCCGATTTTTATTCCGTATTCCGCCTCCCCGCAAGCACCAGGGTGGGCAACGTGGACTTACAGTGGTATCAGAGCCTAACTAAACATAAACTAGCTAGTTAGTAAAGTGTATGGAAGTTCGATCGGAAAAATCGCAAAACTAAAACATCAAAACCCTAAATTTCTGTTGTTTTTTTTCTTGCTCAAAAATTAATAAATCATACTTCAAAAATCGGCTCAGGGTTTTCTAAAGAAGCACACCAAAAACGATCCAGTGAATCGCTCAAAGAGCCGCGCTTCCGCGGCAGGAACATGCCTTTTGCCGCGGAACCACGGCCGTTTTGACTCGGTTCTGGGCCGAGTTTTGTGCAGTATTCTTATGCTGAGGTTTTGGGATTTTTAAGATGGTTTCTTTCTGCCCAGATTTTCCAGAAAAGAAATTTGTTTTTAGGGTGCCTATAAATCCGTAATTTTGATCGAACTTCACTACACTTTGACTAATGGGTTATATCTGTGATGTTTATATGTATTGAACGTCTGCTAATCGCTATACGTCGATTAGTAGGGGTTATACATATCTGTGATCTGTGTTTGTTGATGGTATGTGTATATGATTGCGTTGGATTGTCGCGGGTGAATAGCCGGGGGGTTTTGTGAGACGAAAGTTTTCTTTTCTTTCAATTCATGTAACATGTAAATTGATGTAATATTATTTGTATGGCTGCACAACCGGGTCGGGGTTGTAGCCGTCATTGTATAACTCTTTGTACTGTATTTTGCTCCTAGGATAGACCCATGGAGGGGGTGCATAAACTACCGGGTATCTCGAAGTGCCGAGTGGCCTACTCACGGTGCTGAGGGAGGTTGCTTCGCTTCGGATACTTGGCGGGTAGTTTGCCGCACCCGTAGGGGTCTTGGGTGGGGTATTGGCTATTCACCGCGGCCATGTAATCCGTTTTTCGTTGCAGGCTCAAACGGATTGAGGATTCCTAGTATATCCAATGTATTCATCTGTGATCTGTAATGTCTATTATTGCTATATATTTATATACGATAACTATTTAGGCGTTGCTTATGTTTTACAGCCGCGCTAGCCCAGCCCCCACTCTGTCGTTAGTTAAGTAACCTAACAGGTGATGACGGGGCCCCATGGCGAATGCGAATGGCATAAGCGTACGTCATATTTTGGTTGTTTTCTGCAATGGTAGGATTAAATGACGGGACGCATTAAAAGAACTAATGCAAGAAAATAAACCAAGTAAAAGTCGATTGGAACACTTTCAAAACCACTCGGTTCTTTTCAAAACCAAACTTTTAAATGCGGAGCTTGAACCACACCTTTTTAAAAGCTATCTTGTTCCATCGATTATATCAAGTTCACTACGTTCACGGTTTCGCCAAAACAATTCGTAGCCCTCCATCATTTCAGTTAAATATTCGGTAGTATTCAAGCTATGTATTTTGACCTCACGCCAGGGCATAGTGATTGGTAGCTGCCGGATATTTAACTGTTGCATAGATAGAATGCGTTGGTTTGAGACAGTCGTACTGCCATTTTGGCCTATGTCAAGGGTAGGTACGGGTGGGTTCAAATTAACCTGGATAATGATGGAAAGAACTTGACATGTGACTTATGACATTTTGACCTCACGCCAAGGTCATAAGAGCATGGGGCAAAAATCCACATCGGGAGTTTCATAAGTACTGAAACTTGCTAGCGCTGCATACCATTTGGAGTGTGATGATTCTGGTAGAATTCCTTTGGTTTTATCATGCGATGATATTTGGATCCCGATCCTACTGTGAGTATATGCTACTCCTCAGGAAATCTCTCACTTAACGATCAATGCTATAAACCTAGTAGGTGTCTAGAGAGGTGTTAGCGGGGCTACGCCCACAGGGAAAAGAGGTTACTTAATTAAGGAACTTCATGAAAGCGTTGGAAAACCTCCCTTGAAGTACCGATACCGGCCTGGCTGAACGGTTAAGCAAGTATTGTACGGTGAGATTGATCCTGACTAATTCTTCCTTTATGGTTTGAGGAGGGATTCGAGAGACAGTGGGAGCCATCCTGTTTAGACAAACTAAAAACCACTCTAAACTTGCAAGAGCATCATGCTAAAGTGTTTCTTTTCTCTCTCCTAATTGCAGCGACCGTTCAACATGACCGGACTTAAGTTATTACTAGATAAAAATATACTGACAGGGTCAAACTACAAAGATTGGCTCAGGAATATCAAGATGGCAATCACTTACGACAAGTTGGGGTATGTCCTTACCACCAAAGCTCCCCTTGTCCCAGGTCCCACCTCCAGCGTCGCGGATAAAGAAATCCGTAAGACATGGGAGATCGATTGCGCGAAGGCCAAATGCCTCGTACTTGCCTCGATGGACAACGAACATCAGAGGAGGCACGAGAATATGGACCTAGAGTCCATATTTCTTCATACAAAAGAACTGTATGGAGAGCAGTCTCGTATCGCCAGATACGAAGTGTCAAAGAAGCTATTTTCGGCAAGATTGGCCGTCGGATCATCGGTAGCGGAACACGTGCTTAAGATGATTGGCTACATAGAGGAGCTCGCGGACTTTGGGACCACGTTGGAGAATGAACTCTACACTGACTTGATTCTCCGGTCCCTTCCTTCCACTTACGCCCAGTTTATCCTTAACTTCAACATGCAAGGAAAGGAGGTTGAACTTTCCGAACTTCTGAACATGTTGAGGAGTGCTGAGGGCACCCTTCAGAAAGGTAGGAAGACATCCACTTTGTTTGTAGGAGGATCTTCCTCTTCTAGGTCCACTGCGAAAGCCAAGGGAAAGAAGAAGAAAGCCCCCGCCAAACCAAGGGGCGGTGTCAGTAAAGTGGATACGAAGGGAAAGGGAAAGGCAACATAGGTAGCGGGAAAGCTAGTGGGAAAGGAAGAATGCTTCTACTGTCACAAAAGTGGACACTGGAAACAGGATTGCAAGGCTTGGAAGGCCAGAACCCAGGATCTGAAGCGAGTTGCGGCTTCAGCTTCAGGTGTGTATGTTATTGAAAACTGTCTATCAATAAACTCTACTTCCTGGGTATTGGATACCGGATCAGGATCTCATATCTGTAATTCTTTGTAGGCGTTGAGAAAGCGTAGGGTTTTGAAGGCAGGTGATATGACCCTCAGAGTTGCAAACGGAGCTAGCAAGGATGCTGAGGCCGTGGGGGACTATCACCTGGGATTGTCAGATGGACACTTTTTGGTTTTGCGTAGTTGTTATTTTGTACCAAATGCAACTTGTAATATCATTTCTGTATCTTTATTATCTAAAGAAGGTTATGAATTTGCATTTGTAAGTAATGTAGTGAACATTCACCTTAATCAAGTTTTGATTGGGTCAGGTACATTAAACAACGGCATATACGTATTGAACCAACCATAGATTTTCAATGTCCACAATACACACAAAAGAAAGTCTCCTGAAATCAATCAGGCTTTCTTATGGCATTGTAGACTCGGTCACATTAATGAGAGAAGGTTGACGAAGTTACATACAGAAGGATATTTAGATCCGTTCGAATATCAATCGTATGCAACTTGTCAATCCTGTCTCAAAGAAAAGATGACAAAGACAACGTTCACTGGACACGGAGTAAGAGCGAGCGAGCTCTTGGGACTCGTACACAGCGACGTGTGCGGTCCAATGTCTACACATGCACGAAGCGGTTATTCTTACTTCATTACTTTTACGGATGATTTTTCAAGGTTCGGACATGTCTTCTTAATGAAGCATAAATCTGAAGCCTTTGAAAAGTTCCAGGAATACAAGAATGAAGTAGAAAAACAGACAGGCAAAAGTATCAAGGCTCTGAGATCTGATCGAGGTGGTGAATACTTGAGTGCCGAATTCCTTGATTACTTAAAAGAGAATGGAATTCTCTCTCAGCTTACTCCTCCATACACTCCGCAACATAACGGTGTATCGGAGAGACGGAACCGAACCCTATTGGATATGGTACGGTCCATGATGAGTAACGCTGAGTTACCGCGATCATTCTGGGGATATGCGCTAGAATCAGCTGCATACCTTTTGAACCGAGTTTCCACTAAGACTTTGCCTACCACACCATATGAGTTATGGAGTGGGAAGAAACTCTATCTTCAATACCTGATGATTTGGGGATGTCCAGCTTTTGTCAAAATGCAGCATGCGGACAAACTCGATGCACGCTCAGTACTGTGCAAGTTTGTGGGATACCCAAAGAACACCAGGGGGTATCTTTTCTATTACGCAGAGGAACAAAAAGTCCTTGTTTCTCGTAATGCCCACTTTCTGGAACATCAGTTCTTAGAAAAGGAAATAAGTGGGAGCGCAATAGAACTGGAAGAAATTCCAGAACCACGAGTTATTACTGAAAGCTTAGTAGATCCAGAGGGTTCGAAAGATCAGGACATTCCCACGCCACTGCGCAGGAGTAGTAGGCAGTCTCATCCGCCCGAGAGATACTACGGTTTTCTCATAGACGGGGATAGAGAGGATTGCATCATAGATTGTGATGAGCCTACTAGCTTCCAGCAAGCTATTCAGAGCGTTGACTCGGTAAAATGGCTGGATGCAATGCGGACCGAAATGGAGTCCATGTACACCAACAAAGTATGGATGTTGGACATTGCTCCAGATAGGGTAAAACCCGTACGATGCAAGTGGATCTTCAAAAGGAAGATTGGTGTAGATGGACAGGTTGAGACCTATAAAGCTATACTTATTGCAAAGGGTTTTCGTCAGCGACCTGGTTTGGACTATGACGAAACCTTTTCTCCAGTAGCTATGCTGAAATCCATTCGGATCCTTCTTGCCATTGCTGCCTTCCACGATTATGAGATTTGGCAGATGGACGTAAAGACCGTTTTTCTAAATGGACATTTAGAGGAGTGTGTCTATATGGACCAGCCAGAGGGTTTCATTCAGAGTGGGAGCAGCGGAAAGGTGTGCAAGTTGCTTAAGTCCATTTATGGACTAAAGCAGGCATTACGGAGTTGGAACATCTGTTTTGATGAGACGATCAAGGAATTTGGCTTTATCAAAAATCCAGATGAACCATGCATCTATTGTAGATTTATAACGAGAACTGTAGTATTCCTCGTTTTATACATGGATGACATTCTCTTAATAGGAAATGACATTCATATGCTACAATCTGTCAAGGGGTTCTTGTCATACAGGTTCTCCATGAAAGACCTGGGTGATGCCTCATACATTCTGGAGATCCGGATCTACCGTGACAGATCCAAGAGGATTTTAGGACTCTCACAGTCCAGGTACATCGACACCATACTGAAAAGATTCAGTATGGAAGATTCCAAGCACGGTAATCTACCGGCCTGTCACGGGATCACCCTCTCCTAAGACTGATTTAGAGAGGGATCGCATGTCTATTATACCCTACGCTTCTGCGGTAGGCTCTATAATGTATGCGATGTTGTGTACCATACCAAATGTGGCTTATGCACTTAGTGTGGTAAGCAGGAATCAGTCAAACCGTGGGGAGAAACACTGGATAGCGGTAAAGAACATTCTCAAGTACCTGAAAAGGACTAAGGAGATGTTCTTGGTGTATGGCGGAAAAGACCTCCAGATTGAGGCCTTTGCTGACTCCAGCTACCAGAGTGACAAGGATGATTCCGAGTCCGTGTCGGGTTTTGTCTTTACCCTCAATGGAGGGGCGGTGTGTTGGAAGAGCTCCAAACAGGAAACCGTTGCGGACTCGACTATGGAAGCAGAATACATCGCTGCATCTGATGCCGCAAAAGAAGCTGTCTGGATGAGGAAGTTCTTAAAAGAACATCAGGTGGTTCCATCCATTGTTGACCCAATACCTCTGTATTGCGACAACAACGGGGCTATAGCTTTAGCGAAGGAACCCAGGTCCCATCAGAAATCCAGACACATCTTGAGGCGGTAGCACCTGATCAGGGAGATCGTGGATCGCCAGGAGATCGAGGTTCGGAGGGTTGCTTCAGAAGATAACACTGCAGATCCATTCACGAAGGCCTTACCCCAGACTCAGTTCGAGCGGCTGATCGAGATGATAGGTCTTCGATACGCCAGTACATGGCCTTAGTGCAAGTGGGAGATTGTTAGTGTATATGCCCTAGAGGCCATTACTGTATCATACTAGTATGTATATTACTTGATGGAAGCTTGGGATATTCACAGTTGTATATACAATCTTGCTCGAAATGGTAGTATGCTACTTGGTTTGTCTCTGCTTTAATATGTGCATGTGTTTCTTTTAGCATATCGCTTATATACATATTAGTAGAGCCCTTAGGATCTTTGCTTGATTACCAGCGCTGTGATGGCACTCACACTCGTGGGGGCTGGGTAATCCATAAGCACATCCTTATACAGGTCCCTAGTCGTTGGACTATCGAGACAGGGCATCGACACTCCGGAGTAGACTAGCGTATGCGCTTCTCATCCCAGCGTGGGAGACGGTCTGTCCCACAGCCGTCTGTACGTCATACTTGAGATAGTATGCGGGTGCTCGTTAGGTTACGAGTACACTGGACAGGACTCGTCGGGAACTGTTGGTTGGTATTATACCTATCGTCAGTTATCAGTTCCCAGGTGACATGAGTACAGCTTAGTCCGCTGACTTGACACTGTCACTTCGCCTCGAGTGTGATCCCACTACACTTTGATTACTGCCCTACCACGGCTCAAAGGAGTCGTGCAAACAGGTAGTTTTTGGGTGCAGTCCCGAAGCACTTGGAGGCAGTGACGGTTAGGCAGGATTCGTCTCTCCCTGTATTGGGGGTTGACATCGCGCTGTGTCCAGGAGAGCCATTACACAAGTAATCCCTGGCCAGGGAAAGCGAGATATACTGGTAGGTTTCCAGTGTTATCTCAGGGTGTTCTGGGCTACACTTCGACACGACTTGTACCGCTATTAGGGGACTGACGTTCACTGCCCCCCTAGGCCCGCCATGCGATGTATCAGACGAACAGACCGGACTGTACGGAGACTGTCACATACAGGCTCAGTAGGAGTTCAGATGGGGTCACCTCATCAGTCTTCTTGTCGGCATCTACCTGGGGACCGTTACGTACAGCTAGTGCCGCTTGCGGTCTGTGGTTAAACCCACTGCCTGCGTAGTGTCGAGTCTTTAGAGTCCCACACAGAGAGTTATTCTCCTTTAGGCAAAATGAGTAGAGGTCGGATGGTTTTGCGACAGGGTTCGTTCACATCCACGCACTTGTGCACGTTCGCTGTCCGGACAGCTTATACTTGCGGGCTTTGGTTTAAGCCAGATCCTAGTATATGATTTGGGATTGGTTTTATCTCATTGTCTTCGTGTTCCTCGGATCACGAATACGGGTGCGTATGCACAGTTGACTGAGACAGAGGCAGAGGACTTTGATTAGGGTTAATGACCATTGTCATTTTCTTAACCCTATTGCTTATGTGTGTATTATGAATAATTGATATTAGTTATATATAATTGTTCATAGTTAGGGTTGTTGACATTTTGACCATACTTGACTTGTTGACCTAGGTTGACACTTTGACCATCATCATTCCATATAAAAGATACTCTTTGATCCTTACAATTTTCATTTAATGTGAAATGATAATTGTCAAGTCTTGATTAAACCATGACAATTATCTTTCTAATTATCTATTTACATAATTCACACATATATGTGAGAATGGTTCTTTATTCTCATTCATTCTATCATATAGATTCTCTCTCCTCCTCTTCCTCTCTCTCAAGCTCTCCCCTCTCATGTGTTGAGAAACACTTGAGCTTGAGATAAACCTCTCCAAACTAATCTCTACTCTCATCTAAGGTTCTAGGATTAGCACTTCTAGCACCTTAGTTACTTCTAGCTTGAAGTTGAAGCCAAAGGTTGAGGCTCTCGGGTGGATCCTTCTTCGACTAGAGAAGGCGACAAGGTGATCTCTTTCTTCCACTCCAAGGAGCTAGGAGAGAAGGACATAAAGCCCAAGGTATAACCTTTCTTCCATATAGCTAAATCTAGTTAGCTTTTAGTTAGTTTTTGTTTAGCAAAGATCCTCCTTAAATTAGTCAATGTTGCCTAGTTCGATAAAAATCCGATTTTTATTCTGTTTTCCGCCTCCCCGCAAGCACCGCGGTGGGCAACATGGACTTACAGTTGACGCTGAGGATATCCATAGGTTACCGACCGTGGCCGTGAGATGTTGAGATATTGATACTTGAGATGGGTCAGCCGGATGGCTGAGGCCAGAGATATTGTGATATGGATACATGAGATTTGTGATAGTTGTTGAAGTGTCGATGCTGGACACGGATTTCTGTTGATTCTATTGATATTATGCTGATATTTCAAAAGAGATTTCTAAGAGGAAAATAATGATTCTTAAATCTACCTATTCAGATCACGAGTTGATTTATGTTGCATACAAACCTTTTAGTACTTCATGCTAGATTAGTATTGTATATTGGTTCATGTTGCATACATATTTGCTAGTATATCAGGCCATATCTGTGTAGGGTGTTTTTCGTCACCCCATTGAGATGGGAATACGCGCACGCTTGTCAGGCGTACTACAGATTCCCCCGGCCTAGGGTAGGCCGGGGTTTAATGATGGTGGGGATCCGAATCTCCGGCAGCCGCGGACTAAGCTGCCGTTAATTACCCATCGCCTTTGGGGCGAGGGAACCTCCGATTAACGGGTTAAACTGGTCATGCGAACTCAATGTGCAGTATACGTGTGTTCAATTCTGAAAAGGAGGGTATGGATATATCGGGAGCCACGCAGAGTTTTTACGGGGGTCCCGCTACCCGGATAGCGGGCTGGGGGTCAAGGGGGCTAGCAGCCCCCTTGCGGGGTGCGGGGCAGCGCCCCGTTAGAAATTTTTTTCTAACAGGGACAGTGTCGTGGAGTACGTGTATGTATAAATTTGTATACATATGTATATGTATATATATATATACATAAGAAAAAAAAAGGGGAAAAAGCATCCAAAGGATGCGTGGGGGCAGCACCTTGGGCGCTGTGCGCCTAGGTGCTGTGCGCTCAGGCGCTAGAGTGCCACGTGTCGGCACGTGGGCGCTCTGCGCTTGAGCGCAAGTGCGCCACGTGTCGGCATGGGGGGAATTGCACTCGAGCGCCTGCGCTTGAGCGCAAGCGCGCCACATGTCGGCACGGGGGAGACTTGCGCTCGAGCGCTTGCGCTTGAGCGCAAGTGCGCCACGTGTCGTCACGGGGGCGAGTTGCGCCCGAGCACTTGCGCTTGAGCGCAAGCGCGCCACGTGTCGGCACGGAGGAGACTTGCGCTCGAGCGCTTGCGCTTGGGCGCAAGCACGCCGCGTGTCGGCACCAGGGCGACTTGCGCTCGCGCGCTTGCGCTTGAACGCAAGCGTGCCACGTGTCGGCACCGGGGCGACTTGCGCTCGGGCGCTTGCGCTTGAGCGCAAGCGCGCCACGTGTCGGCACGTAGGCGACTTGCGCTTGGGCGCTTGCGCTTGAGCGCAAGCGCGCCACGTGTCGGCACGCGGGCGCTCTGCGCTTGAGCGCCGGCGAGAAAAAGAGGCTTTTAGCCTGAGAAACAGAAGCTATGCTTCAGAAAGGAAATATTTGTTATGTATATATGTATGGAGTTAAACTCCTGGGATGTTTTGAAGCTGATGAAGGGGGTTCTTCTTCTTCCTTCTGTTGTTTGGCCGGATCTTGAAGATCAGGAGATGTGAGATCTTAAAATCTCTCCTTTTTGAGATCTGATGGGCGATCTGAGTTCCCCTTTGTGGGTTTTGTGGTGGAAAACTACTTAGTTTTGGAAAAGAAAGAGTAAAACTCTTGATTTAATTCAAAAGAATTGAGAAGGTTTAGAACCTTGGAGAAGGAGCAGGAGGCACAAAGAGCCCTAGTTTTTGGGGGAATGAAAAAAGTGTTCTTTTTTTTATTCATCATGTTGCCTTTTATAGGCTTACATATTTACATATAGCCCCTTGGGCTTTGCAAAAAATGGCATTTTGGCCATCCCATGGCTCATGTGCCATTTCATTTTTGCACATAAGCCATGGGCTTACAAAATATTGGCTTTTATGCCCATTTTGTTTACATTCATGCATAAAAAATTACATAAAAATTATTTATTACATGGTCTATATTTTGGCATGGGGAGGCTGGCCGTGGGCTCGACTTGGGCATGGGCCCGCTTGACCTGGGCTTCGGCCCACTTAGCTTGGGGGTTGACCTTGACTTTGACTCGGTCAACGGGGTGTAAATTTTTACCCCAACAATCTGTATTGATGATGTTATGACACTTGCGTGCATGCTTACGATAGCCTCTATAGATGTTATTTATTATTCACGAATTGGCAACTCACCCCCGCTGTGCCACAGCCTTTTTGCAGGTCCGCTCCGTCAGCACAGTAGCGGCGGGCGCACTTGCTCCTTTTGCCTCTTTTGCCTGGATTCGAGGCTTTTGCTCGTTGGTGGGTTGTGATATTATTTTTACCACCTTGTATATTCATTGTATCTAGAGTACTCCATCTACTGCACCTGCTATTTGTATTGTTGTATATTGACCTAGAGACGAGGCTGTGAGAATTGCGGACTTTTATGCTGTATTTTGGGGTCGAGCTCACTTGAGTCGACATGATGTTTTTACTTGTGTTTCTTATGCTTACTTTTGCACATTGCTGATTTATATTGCGTGGTATTTGAGTCCGCTACGGCGAAGAGCTAGCTCCCTCTTGGCGATGCCTTATTTCATGTTATTCTTTTATACTCCTGTTTTGTACCCGTTTGGGGGCATGTTTTTACAAAAGAGACTCTACCGAGATTTTTGGAAAAATGGATGTTGCTTTTAAAAAGCTTGATGTGACTTAATGGATTAAATCGCTTTCAATAAATTGGTTTTTCCTTCACTCTATTTCTTAATCGGGTTTTGATTTTTGGGCTTTGGCTTACTTATTTTACGTACGCCTTGAGACGTTTCGTAACTTAAGTGCCAGTCACGTTCCGTACCCCTTCGAGTCGTGACAATCCATGCAAGAGATGGGTTCTCGTACTTCGTCACACTCACTGACGATCTCTCTAGATTCGGATATGTGTATCTTATGAAACAAAAATCTGAACCTTTTGAGAAATTCAAAGAATTCAGAAATGAAGTAGAGAACTAGACTGGCAAAAGTTTCAAGATCCTCCGATCAGATAGAGGAGGGGAGTACTTAAGCACTGAATTCAGGGACTTTCTAAAAGAGAATGGTATTCTCTCTTAGCTTAATCCTCCGTATACACCACAACACAATGGCGTATCGGAGCGGATGAACCGTACCCTGTTAGACATGGTTCGCTCCATGATGAGTAGTGCCGAGTTACCTCTTTCATTCTGGGGACTTGCACTTGAAACAGCAGCGTACTTGTTGAATCAGGTTCCGTCTAAATCTGTGCCTAAAACTCCATATGAAGTATGGAGTGGTAGAAAACCATGTCTTAAACGGGTTAAGATATGGGGTTGTCCGGTATATGTGAAAAACCAGAATCCGGACAAACTTCAGGCACGGTAAGTTTTATGTGAGTTTGTAGGATATCCCAGGCATTCAAATGGATATCTATTCTACCACACCAAGGAACAGAAGGTGTTTGTTGCTCAGCACGCCACCTTTTTGGAGTTGCAATTTCTTGCAAAAGAAATAAGTGGGAGCACGGTAGAACTGGATGAAATATCTGAACTACAAACTCAAACTGAGGATTTAGTTGAACCAGAAAATTCAATAGTCCCAGACGAACCTCAGCCACTCCGTAGATCTGGTAGGATTTCTCATCTGCCCGAGATATATTACGGTTTTCTCATAGACGGGGATCGAGAGAATTGCATCTTGGAAGAAGATGATTCTATCAGTTTCAAGCAGGACATTATCAGTAGGGACTCTGATAAGTGGCTGGATGATATGCGGTCCGAAATGGAGTCCATGTACACCAATAAAGTGTGGACCTTGGATATTGATCCACCTGGGATAAAACCCGTTGGATGCAAATGGATCTATAAATGGAAACTTGGTGTAGATGGGCAGGTGGAAACCTATAAGGCTAGACTCGTTGCAAAAGGTTTTCATCAAAGACCAGGTGTGGACTATGACGAAACTTTTTCTCCAGTGGCTATACTCAAATCCATTCAGATCCTACTTTCTATTGCTGCCTTCCATGACTATGAAATCTGGCAGATGGACGTAAAAACAGCTTTTCTAAATGGCAGTTTGGAAGAGTACGTTTATATGGATCAGCCAGAAGGTTTTGTAGACAGTGGGAGAAGCTGAAAGGTGTGTAAGTTGCTTAAATCCATTTATGGATTAAAGCAGGCATCGCGGAGCTGGAACATCTGTTTTGATGAAACAGTCAAGGAATTTGACTTCATCAAGAACGAGAATGGGCCTTGCATTTATAAGAATATTGTAGGATGAAATGTCGTATTCCTAGTCTTGTATGTGGACGACATTCTTTTGATAGGAAATGGCATTCATATGCTACAATCGGTCAAGTTATTCTTGTCACAACGGTTCTCCATGAAGGACATGGGTGATGCCTCGTGTATTCTGAGGATCAAGATCTACAGAGATAGATCTAAGACATTACTGGGACTTTTGCAGTCCAGGTACATAAAGACTGTACTAAAGAGATTTAGTATGGAAGATTCCAAGCATGGTAATATACCCGCATTGCACGGAATCAACCTCTCTAAGAAGATGTCTCCCAAGACCGACGAGGAGAAGGTTCGCATGAGCACTATACCCTACGCTTCGGCAGTAGGATCTATAATGTATGCGATGCTATGTACAAGACCAGATGTAGTTTACACGCTAAGCGTGGTGAGCCGGTATCAGTCAGACCCAGGTAAGAACCACTGGACAGCAGTGAAGAACATTCTCAAGTACCTGAGAAGGACTAAGGAGATGTTCCTGGTTTACGGTAATGGAGACCTCAGTCTCGAGTCCTTTACCGATTCAAGCTTCCAGAGTGACAAGGATGACGGCAAGTCTGTCTCGGGTTTTTTGTTTACCCTCAACGGAGTGGCAGTGTGTTGGAGGAGTTCCAAACAGGATACCGTTGCAGACTCGACGATGGAGGCTGAATACATTGCTGTAAGCGATGCCGCAAAAGAGGCGGTCTGGATGAAGAAGTTCATTGGTGAACTTCAGGTAGTTCCGTCCATTGTTGACCCAATACCTTTGTATTGCGATAAAAATAGAGAAATAGTTTTAGCGAAGGAACCACGGTCCCATCAGAAATCCAGGCACATCTTAAGGCGGTATCACCTGATCAGGGAGATCATTGATCGCCAGGAGATTGAAGTACGGAGAGTGGACACTAAAGATAACACGGCGGATCCATTCACAAAGGCCCTCCCTCAAGCACAGTTCGAGCGATTTTTTAAGCTATTGGGTATGCGGTACGCCAGCAGCTGGCCTTAGTACAGACGTTGGGTATGCGGTACACCAATTACTGGCCTTTAGTGCAAGTGGGAGATTTTTGGATATGTATGCCCTAGAGGCCATTATTGTATAGTACTAGTTTGTATATTACATTTTGGAAGCTTGGAATATATACACGGATTTACGACAGTCTTGCTCGATATAGTAGTATGCTACTTAGTTTGTATCTATCTTAATATGTGTATATGTTTCTTTTATCATATCGCTAATACATATTGATGGAGCCCTTAGGATCTTTACTTGACTACCAGCGTTGTGATGGCGGTCACACTAGTGGGGGATGGGTAGTCTATAAGCACATCCTTATACAGGTCCCTAGTCGTAGGATTATCGAGACAGAGCATCGATACTCCAGAGTAGACTAGTGTATACGCTTCTCATCCCAGCAGGAGAGATGGTCTGTCCCACAGCCATTAGTACGTCGTACTGGCGATAGTATGCAGGTGCTCATTGGGTTATGAGTTACACTGGACGGACTCGTTGGGAACTGCGGGTTGGTACTATACCTATCGTTAGGTAGTAGTTCCCAGGTGACATGAGTACAGCTTAGTCTATTGACTTGATACTGCCATTTCGCCTCAAGTGTGTTCCCACTGTTCTTAGATTGCTACCCTACCATGGCTCTATTTAGTCGTGCAAATAGGTAGTAGTTGGGTGCAGTCCCGAAGCACTTGGAGGCAGTGGCGGTTAGACAGGATTCGTCTCTCCCGGTATTGGGGGTTGATATTGTTGGATATAGTGCCCTCTAAGTCAATTATTGGATCGCAGGTACGTGATTACAATGATAGAGGCAGGACCTATACCGATATGACAGTCTTGCTCGAGATGATAGTATGCTATCTGGTTTGTCTTTATCATCGTATACATGCTTTAGTTCACTATTGCATGTTGATAGAGCCCATAGGATTCTTGCTTGACTGCCAGCAGTATGATGGCGATCATATACGTGGGAGCTGGGGTCTGTAAGCACATCCTTAAAGTGTCCCTAGTCGTGGGAGTTTCGAGACAGGGCATCGATACTCCAGAGTAGACTGGTGTATGCAGTCGAGACCCCGACGAGGAGCGGTGGCCGGTCTCACAAGCCATTGGTGTCAGTTGGTTCACCTAAGATGTATACAGGTGCTCGTTAGGTTATGAGTACACCGGACAGGACTCGCCGGGAACATGCTAGTTGGTATTATACATATCGTCAGATAGCAGTTCTCAGGTGACATGTGTACATGTTAGTTTATTGACCTGAGATCGTCATTTGTCTCGTGTGAGTTCCCACTATGCTTTGATTTCTACCCTACCACGCTCAAAGGAGACGTGCAAACAGGTATTTTTTGGGTACAGTCCCAAGCCACATGAAGGCAGTGAGCGGATCGTCGAGGATTCGTCTCTCTCGGTATTGGGGGTTGATGTCGCACAGTGCACGGGTGGCCATCACTAGAAATCCTCGGCCGAGGTAGTGGAGAATTACTGATTTGGATCAGTAGTTTCTCAGGTGGTGATGGGCTTCATGCCGACACGATTTATCGCGTTATTAAGGGTCTGATTTTATCCACCCCCTAGACTCGATATGCAATACTCTTTAGACGAACGGACCGGACTGTATGTAGATTGTCACTGTTAGGCTCAGTAGGGTTTATGGATGAGTTCGCTCGTCAGCTTCCCTTCCAATCAATACATTGTCACTGTTAGGCTCAGTAGAGGTTATACCCAGTGCCAGTGTGTTAATGAGTCATTAGAGTCCCCCACAGACAGTTTCCCAAGTTCGGGCGAAACGTTGTAGAGGCCGTATGGTTTTATGGCAGGGTTAGGAAAATGCACGTGCATTTTCGCACGTGTCATATTTCGGGCAGATAACACTGGTAGGCTTTAGTTTAAGCCGGATCCGAGTATTATACTGTGTAGATATAATATCTTTGTCTCAGATGCATTTATATTCGGTCGTAATACAAATGCGGGTATGTTTATACTGATACGGGGTCATCCTGAAATTCGTTTCAGGATCGCTTTTGGAAATTGCCAGTTTCCAGTTTTCTATCGGCTGTATTTAACATTCGGTTAAATGCGGATTTATCTTTTCGTCTTGAGGGTGAGTCGTGGTTCTAAAAGTTTCTAGATGGTGACTAGGATGATGAGGTGGCTAGTGACTCATTAGTGCATTTAATGTTCATTTAAGGATAGCATGACTAGGTTAGATGATTCATTAGTGCATTAATGATATGTGCAAGGTGTCTTGTGACTCATTTCTATTGATTAATCTTATAGTCACCTTCCCCTCTCCTACACTCACCTCCCCCCTCTTTTAAAGTGGCCGGCCCCCTCTCGCTAAAGATTATGGTTGTTATTTTGGAAATGATATAGTTTTGGACTCATGGAAATTAGATAGCTAGATTTCTCATTTCACCTGATTCCAAAATGCAACTTCATTAACCGTTCGTCCACGGCTTTGGAGGAAATGAGACAAAGTGTTCTACTTATTGTCTACATCAATCTTGGTCATCTCTTTTAGCAAACTTGATGACCGAGTTGCCTCGGTTCAGAGGCGGGAGCCCGTTTAAAGATCCGTCGACGTGGTGCCACCTGGACGATAAGACTGGAGATCGAGGAGATCGGAACCGCCGCAACAAAGCGTGGGATGATGGTTGAAGACCGAAGGACTCGGATCGTTCGGTATAACATTTCTATCCACTTTGTAGTTTGTTAGTTTAGTTTTAATGGCAGATCCGGGTTATAGTACACGATAGCGCCAGTTTGTAAAAAGTTTTTGTTCCGCATTTGGCGTCTGTTTGACTACCGGGGCGCTACCGTGGACTTACAATGGTATCAGAGCCAGGCCATTAAGCTTTACTAACTTGTGCTAACGCGTTTAAAATATCGATCGAACGGATTTTCGCAAAACTACAATTTTCTGTTCAAACTTTCTGTCGATTTTAAATCAGGCCTAAAAATTATTTTGAGCATCTCAGAAAATAAAGCAGGGTTTTCTTAGAACACTGGTGAAAATTGGCTCTGTGATCTCTCTGTACGGCAGCGGATCCGCGGCTCAAGCTAAGGTTTGGCCGCGGATCCGCCGCAGCATTAGGAGATCAATTAGCCAAATTTCTACAGTAGCTTCTACAGATAAAATTGTGGTTTTTGGTATATTTCTTTTGGGCCCAGAAATTTTTTCTGTACAGCAGATGTACGTGGAGCCCACTTCGGGAGTTTTTGTCGATCGAAATTTTAAACTTGTTAGTATGCAATATTTAAATTATATCTCCGACCATGAATGTCATTCGAGCGGTAAATTGCGTCTAATTGCTATAGTCCTTTTAGACAGAATTGCGAATGTGACATTCGCGTTGTTGTTCTGTGTTGTGCTGTGATGTTGCGGATATGTCGTGGTGGATAGCAGTGTGCAATGGTAGTGCTGTTTGTATTTATTTGTACATTTGATATTGCGGGGCGAGCGTCCAACATGTGGACTGCCGTCACTGCCTGTTTGTATAATATTCTTTTGGGGCACGACCGGGCTGAGGTCGATGTACCCGTTGTATATATTTTCTTTTCTGTACTAAGTTACCCCGCGACGGAGTGCACGGATAGCCGGGTTCTGAAGGGCAACGGGTCCGTATCTCATGGCTTTGAGAGGCAGAGGGGCCTCGCTCCAGAATTGGCAGACTATTCGCCGCACTCATAGGGGGTACAGGTTGACCCAAGGAGGGGTGCTCAAGTTACCGGATTCCGTGAAGTGCCGTATGGTACATTCATTTTTGCTGTAGGGGGCTGCTTTGCTTCAGGTTTTGGCGGGTAACTTGCCGCACCCGTAGGGGTCTAGGTTTCATTGCATAGGCTATCCACATGACCAGGGGAACGTCGGGTTTCTGTAGCGGCTCTGTGAAACTCGGGGATCCCAGATTATCTGTATTGTTCTGTGATGCTTATTACTTTCTGTAATGTTGCATATTATCACGCCTGGAGCGATTATTATATATTGGTATATATACTATTAGATGTTGTATATGTTTTGCACCCGCGCTAGTCCAGTCCCCGCTCTGTCGTTAGTTATGTAACCTAACGGGTGATGATGGGACCCAGTGGCGAATGCGGATGGCATATACGTATTATATTTTCATTCTTTTCTGGTGTGATTGATTGATGGGACTGCATTGATTCTTATCAATGCAAGGATAAAACAAACCTATATTTGATGTTGTTGGAACAAATTTTAAAAGGTGTTATTACAAAGATGTTTCCTTTTGTTTTGCATAGTGATATTCAGTTTAAAATATCCTGCACCTCATTCGACGAGGCAAGGGCCAAGATCCCTTCACCGGGAGTGACCCCTTAGGTAGAAGTTTGCGTGAGGGTAATAACTTCATTATAGTCGATTACAAGTTGCTTCGCATCGTGGTATTCAGTTGGAATATCCTGCACCCCATTCCACGAGGAAAGAGCCGAGATCCTTTCACCGGGAGAGACCTCTTTAGCAAAGGTTTTCGTCACTATATTTTTATAAAAAGCTATCAGGTTCCTTCAGCGATATCAAGTTCATTACGTTAAAGGTTTTTCACCAAAAACCAGCCGTAGCCCTCCGTCATTTCTTTTAGGTGTTCAGTACTATTCAAGCTGTGTATTTTGACCTAATGCCAAGGCATAGTGTTTGGTAGCTGCTGGGTATTCATTTGATGCATAGATAGATGAGTTGGTTTGGGATAGTCGTTCTGCCATTTTGACCTAACGCCAAGGGCATGTGCGGGTGGGTTCAAATTAACCTGGATAATGACGGTTAGAACTTGACATGTGACTTATGATATTTTGACCTAACGCCAAGGTCATAAGAGCATGGGGCAAGAATCACATCGGGAGTTTCAAACAAAAAGAAACTTGCCAATTATGCGCATACCTTCTGGAGTGTGATAACTTGAGTGGCTTCCATCGATTTATCATGCGATGATAGTTGGATCCCGATTCTCACTGATGAGTTGGTTTACTCTTCGGGTGATCCTAACTAATTCTTCTTTAAGGTTTGGAGGAGAATTTGAGATTACAGTGGGAGGTTTCCTGATTAGATAAAGTGATAACCATTCTGATCTATGTTAGAGTGCACGCAGAGTTTTTCTTTTCTCTCTCTCTCTCTTTGGCAGCGACCTTTGACCGACCCTAGACTATGACTCAGTGACCAAGTTGACCGAACCTTCTTAAAATACTGGCTTTTGGATTGTCTATAGTTGCATAAGTCATCGCCGCTCCTTGTTTTACCCTTTGTATTTCTCTGAACACCCCGTATTATTACGGACGTCCACTTCCATTGGATAGATCCATCGTATGGTTATATACGAACTCGAAGGGACTTCTTCGAGGATGGATCCAGGTTCAGGAGAAATAGAATTGGTTTATTCAGTTGTCTTTTATTATCACCTTCTCTCAGGTTGCGAGAGCTCCTTAGTCTAGGAGAGTACACCTATTACGCTTATTGGATAGTCTTATTCCAAACCGTAGGCAGGTGCCGAAAGGTAGGGAATGAAGAAAACCAATTAGCCTAAGTAGGGTGTGCAAAAGGTTATAACTGAAGACAATATAAAGGGATTAAAAAGAGGGCAAAGTAAATTGCGACTGCTATCATTCACGACCAAACCACGTACTTCATCGCCACTCCTATTTCACCTTTCCTTTTTTCCCCAGTTCGGGAGAAATAGAATAAGGTATTATTCAGTTGTCTTTTATCATCACCTTCTCTCAAGTTGCGAGTACTCCTTGGTTTAGGAGAGTACACCTATTATGCTTACTGGATAGCCTTCTTCCAAACCATAGGCTGGTGCCGAACGGTAGGGAAGGAAGAAAACCACTTAGCCTAACGATGGTGTACAGAAGGTAATGAATAAAGACAAATAAAGGGATTTGGAGAGATGGCAAAGAAATATATGGTTATAGTCATGAATTGGTTTATGAAAAAGGCATTACTAAGAATACCAGGATACCCCTACGAAACATTTTCATGTTTCAGTACATTGTTAATGGAAAACTGATTTCCCGATTAGATACTTACTCCAGGGTATGTATTTACCAGATTTCATTCTCACATCTGTATGGTTTTACAGATGATGAGTGGGAGTAAGTTATTGGGAATAAGGTGATCATCCTCATTATATCGGAATTCGTTGTAATTGGTGATATTTGAGGAAATCGCCTGGGTACAGTTTTCAACCTACGATGCACAGGTTTTGAGTTATTCAAACTCAGCGGACTTATACACTGTATTGTATGTTGTCTAGTGTCCGTCAGGACAAAGGGGGAGGTCTTCGTACTATGTTCTGTTTACTTGTGACTTCTCTAGTTTTTAGACAAGTGTTTCGTAGAAATACAATGTCTAACTTTTGAGAAGTTGTGGGTATAAGAATAAAGTAGAAAACCAGGTGTCGCAAGTATCAGGATTCTTCAAAGAGATTGAAGATGTAGATTCTTGTGACTAATATTCAGTTGATAGTAATGGTTTTGAGAAACTTTTTTTCTTATCAGGTTACTCATAATTGGATGTATTGCTAAGTTGAGTAATGCTTATTAATCTCTCTCCATTAAGATGATATGCACTGGAGACAGCTGCATGATTTGAATCTGGTTCCAATTAAATAAGTGCCAAAGTTTCTATATTGCATATAGAATGCTTCATATCTTAACGATGTTAAGGTAAGGGGAGTTGTCTAGCTTATGCTTAAAATCAGACACTGGATAACTCAAGGCACGTTTCTGTAATGGCTGTTTGTGGGTTGACCCTGACTTTGATGAGGGTTGACATTTCTACCATCTGGAAGATCAATAGTGATATTGTTCTTGACTCGCCATAGTTTTAGTAAAATGGATTTTTTCAGAAAACAGTAGTGGGAGTATGGTAGAACTGGAAGTGATTCCAGAACAACAAACGATTACGGAAAATTTAATAGGACCTATATATTCAATCAGGTTTGACATTCCAATAGCCACTCCGCAGATATGGTAGGTAACTTCAGACACCCGAGAGGTACTCCGGTAGCCTCAAGGACGATGACAGGGAGGTTCTTGTTTACCCAGATTAGACTACTATTGTTCCAGGCTATAAGACCCGGCAGGAGGTTAAGTATAGCGTCGTTCTAAACTAGCTTTAGAAGTGTACGTATATATTATTCTGCCAGAAGGTTGTCGTAGTCAGTGGGAGAAGCGTAAGCATAGTAGGCAAGTAGCTTATGTCTGTTTATAGGCTTGAGCAGATATAGCGGATATAAGATCATCTATTTTTGATGTGACAGTCATGGTTTTGACTTCAATCAGAATAGGGGATGGATCTGTTAAGAAGGTAATAGGGTGTGATGTCCTGGTATTTGGATGACATACACAGAGTAGGAAGTAAAATTCCTATACTACGATCGGTTGTACTTTGGTCGTCACACAGTTGTTTCTCCATAAAGGATATGGATATAATATCAGACATTCTGGTTACTAGATCTAAGGTTTTAGATCTAGATTTGGGTAGTTTCCCAATGTGGGTATTTTGACAGTATTCTAATGGTATTTAGAATAGATGACTCCTGGCATGGTGGTGTACCTGCAGGCGATGGAGTCACCCTCTCTAAAGGTGTCTTATAGACTAAAGGGGAGAGGGATGTGCATGATTGGCAGATCACTTGCTTAGGCAATTGAGTCAATCGTGAGATGTCAAGTACCACACCAGATGTTGTTTTTGCACTAGATGCGATAAGTTTATATTAATCCAATCCTGAAGAAAAATAAGGAAGCAGTTTTAGAACATAAGTGCATGTTCTATGGATTTGATGATGGCAGCCTCCTTCGGGAGACGGTTATCATTCCAGGCTTCAAAGGTGACATGGATGACAGAGTGATTGTCAGAGTTATAGTTTTCCCTCTGACGAGGGACAGTATTATGGATAGGTGGTTCAAGAGGATACTGTAGGAGGCATGGTGCTGGATACTGATTAGGTTCAGTGATCGCTACAGTCTAAGAAGTTTGGATTTGGAGTTCATTTATGAACTAGGTCCCATCAGATATCCAGACATATTCTAAGACAAGTATTACTCGATTCGGGAGATGGCATATTCCGCGAACTTGAGATTAAGAGAGACATAGAAAGAAACATCAGGGCGGATCCACTCACTGAGGCTATTTCTCGAACACAATAGTTTTACAAACGAGCTTTGTGAAATTGATTAATAGAGAAGTTGGATGTTCGGTATCACACAGGCTGTGAGTATGCGACATCGCAATAATTAGCCTTAAGTGCAAGTGGGAGATTGTTGGATATAGTGCCCTCAAAGTCAATTATTAGATCGCAGGTACGTGATTGCAATGATTGAGGCAGGACCTATACCGATATGACAATCTTGCTCGAGATGATAGTATGCTATCTGGTTTGTCTTTATCATCGTATACATGCTTTAGTTCACTATTGCATGTTGATAGAGCCCATAGGATTCTTGCTAGACTGACAGCAGTATGATGGCGATCATATACGTGGGAGCTGGGGTCTGTACGCACATCCTTAAAGTGTCCCTAGTCATGGGAGTTTCGAGACAGGGCATCGATACTCCAGAGTAGACTGGTGTACGCAGTCGAGACCCCGACGAGGGGCGATGGCCGGTGTCACAAGCCATTGGTGTCAGTTGGTTCACCTAAGATGTATACAGGTGCTCATTGGGTTATGAGTACACCGGACAGGACTCGCCGGGAACATGCTAGTTGGTATTATACATATCGTCAGATAGCAGTTCCCAGGTGACATGTGTACACGTTAGTTTGTCGACCTGAGATCGTCATTTGTCTCGTGTGAGTTCCCACTGTGCTTTGATTTCTACCCTACCACGCTGAAAGGAGACGTGCAAACAGGTATTTTTTGGGTACAGTCCCGAGCCACATGGAGGCAGTGAGCGGATCGTCGGGGTTTCGTCTCTTCCGGTATTGGGGGTTGATGCCGTACAGTGCACGGGTGGCCATAACTAGAAATCCTCGGCCGAGGTAGTGGAGAATTACTGATTTGGATCAGTAGTTTCTCAGGTGGTGATATGCTTCATGGCGACACGATTTATCGCGTTATTAGGGGTCTGATTTTATCCACCCCCCTAAACTCGATATGCGATACTCTTTAGACGAACGGACCGGACTGTATATATATTGTCACTGTTAAGCTCAGTAGGGTTTATGGATGAGTTCGCTCGTCAGCTTCCCTTCCAATCAATATATAGGCAACCATTACGTACAGCTTGTACCTCTAACGTGCGAGAGCTTATACCCAGTGCCAGTGTGTTGATGAGTCATTAGAGTCCCCCACAGACAGTTTCCCAAGTTCGGGCGAAACGTTGTAGAGGCCGTATGGTTTTATGGCAGGGTTCGGAAAATGCACCAGTATTATCTTCCCGAAATATGACACGTGCGAAAACGCACGTGCGTTTTCGTACGTGTCATATTTCAGGCAGATAATACTGGTAGGCTTTAGTTTAAGCCGGATCCGAGTATTATACTGTGTAGATATAATATCTTTTTCTCAGATGCATTTGTATTCGGTCGTAATACAAATGCGGGTATGTTTATACTGATACGGGGTTATCCTGAAATTCGTTTCAGGATCGCTTTTGGAAGTTGCCAGTTTCCAGTTTTCTATCGGCCGTATTTAACATTCGGTTAAATGCGGATTTATCTTTTCGTCTTGAGGGTGAGTCGTGGTTCTAGAAGTTTCTAGATGGTGACTAGGATGATGAGGTGGCTAGTGACTCATTGGTGTATTTAATGTTCATTTAATGATATCATGAGTAGGTTAGATGATTCATTAGTGCATTAATGATATGTGCAAGGTGTCTTGTGACTCATTTCTATTGATTAATCTTATTGTAACACCCTACTTCATTTATACCAATTCCAGTTCTCGTATTTCCTTAATTGTGGTATTTTCCTGATTTATCGTGTTTTGGGTGCGAATAGTATTTTACATTTTACATTGCATTCGACCCGACCCGCTTGCTTGAACCTGTTTGATTCATATTTATAGATTACCCTGACTTGTTATATAGACACGTGCATCTCATGTATACTCCATACTGGCATTTTACCCTATAACATTTTAGGTCATGTAAAATAATTTAAAATTGCATTTCATAGCCTGCATGATACCCCTAACTCCATGGTAGCATCCGCGCATCTTGTTCTCGTCCCGTTCAGTGAAACGGACATGTTTGGATGGCTACGAGCATGTACGTGCATCCGTTCTTAGGGGTATGCATTTTCGTTTCCTGAGCATTCATTTTGAATTTTGAAAGTCGAACATATTTTTCGTATTTTAAATCTCAAGTTTTAGACCCGACCCGGGAGCGTTTTTCAATATTTTGTATCCCTCTTAATTTTAAAATTTAATTTATTTAATTTTAAATTTTAGTTTAAATATTTTCATACGATTTCTTTAACAAACTGAAACCTTTTATCTAAAATTTTAAATCTAAAAATCTTTTAAAATTTTAAATCTAATTTCCTAACAAACCAACAACCCCTTTCTCTCTCTCTCTCTCTCCTCTGCATATATATATTTATATATATATTTTTTATTTATTTAATTTTTCTATCCTTATTTAATACACAACCTCTTCTTCTTACTTCTTCTTCTTCTTTCCTTCTTTTTTTTCTCGATCTTGTTTCTTGATTCCGGTGATCACCGCCGGAGCCGTGCTCGTCGCTGACGATCCGAGTGATCCAGTGAACGTACCTGACTTGCGTGATCACTCTCATGCGTTGTTTGGAACCGTTCCGTGTACCGTGCGCGCGTCGCGACATTTCGCCGACGAAGCACGTTCCGTACACATCCGTTCTTGTTCCGTCTAGGCAAGTTAATCTTGCTACATGCAATATAATTCATTTTATACCTATTTAAATAAATACCATACCTATAGTTTAAATCTAGTACCCCATGTTTAATTTTATAACGTTTCGATGTTCCGTTTGCATCCGTTTATATCATTTTAAATTTAGATCATGAAAACTTATCTTGTGACATATTGGTTTACATTATACTGCATCCATATCATTTAAAATATATATCGTCATAATATTTTTTATTATTATCTTTAATTAGTTTATAATCTGCACTTTATAATGTTATACATTTGAAAATATTATTGTTTACGCATGAAACGTTATCGCAAAGCGGATACGACAAATCTGAAATTTACAGTACGCCTTACCTTATAAAATTCATTATAAATCATAGAAAAATCATTACTATACGTTCTTTAGTTCGTTACGAAGCTAACTCAGAATACTATAACTCTATGAAATATTTACTTACAAAATAAATTGTTATATAACGTAAAATGCAAATGAATATGTCTCTAAACTGCTGTCCATGGAAATTCCAGCAGCAAACTTTCAACTTTGAATGTTCATAGAATTTTGTAGGGAAAACTTGAGATACTTATACTTATAAAAATGAAAACCTTATTGAATTATCTTTGTTTTGGTATAAGACACGTCCCTTTTGGAGAACGTTTGTTATTTTTAAGCTATTTTACAAATCAGGGTGACGCTGAATTTCTGAACGGAACTTTCTTGTGCATGGTTAATCAATACCACTTTTATAGTTATTAATCGCTTTGAATATGCTATCCATACTAATATTATTATATCAATATTTATATCATATATTTCTTAGTTGTACATTCCACATTACCATTTTATAGTTTTATAACTTTTCGGACATCCGTGCGCATCTTTAACCGGTTTTAGTTATAATTGCATCCATTGAACATATTATACATGCCATTGCATCCCTAGATTACTTAATACTTATTAACCTGATTTTAACATCCATATTTGTCATACTGTATTCATATAATGTTGAAACCATCTCTGAAAACACAAACTGATGACCGTACAGCTAAGTAGTTTAATCTGCACATATTGCTTAACCTATTACATGTGCTAATTTATTGTGTTGTTGATACCCATGCTTGTTTATTTATAACCATGATTATGTTAGTTGATTATGAGCACCCACATGATATCTTTTACACCCTGACATGACTTGCTACACACATATTACTTGACCCGACATGGTACCGTACACTACTTGACTTGACCTGATATACCATAGCTTGTCCTGTTACCTGATCTTGTGTCTAATGCCAAAAAACCTGACATGTAGTCCTCACGGACCGTTCCTGTTGTCTATCCAGACAAACCTGCTCTTACCTGATCCTATGTTGGCATTAGTTCTTGATTACGGAATACCTGACTTGTCATATATAACTTGGGGGCATGGGGAAATCAATGATGAAATCCTGACTTGTAACTTGACAGTTGCTTGCTTATACTGATCAGTTTTTAGAGGCTAGGCCAGCCTTGGGATGATGCTTCTGACATCATTCATCTGTACATATTTTCTGTTTTAGTGCCTAGCGGCATGTCTCGGATTCAACCCGAGAATCTTGACCATGGTCCCGGGTATGCACGGGATACTATTAAGTTACATCGATGATTCATCAAATTGATTTCAAAGACTTGAGAGTAGATAACCAACTGACCAGTTTAGTTTACTCACTGCACGCTACCTTTCACTTCCCTGATTTAGATTGCTTTACACCTGCTTTACTATTTATGATTATACTTGCATGTCTTGCTACCCTATTTACATATTGTTGCTTGATGTTATGACGCGCTGATGTCTGGGTTTTGCATGGCCCAGATCCTTCTACCTTTGTTGCTGACTGATCAGGAGTATTGCCGCTGTTAGACCGAGCGGTGAAGTTCCTGTCGGTATGTAGTTTTACATTCCAGGTGTTTCATTATTGTATCTTTTGCTTCCGCATATCATTATTTCTTGACTCATTCATTCTGGCTCATGGACATGTACTAGATAGTTTAGTTTACTTTCCTGTTCTTGATATCTCTACAGCCGTAATGTGACTGTGGAGGGATTTTTCCTATCCACAGGTAACATGGTTGGCTATGTCACGTACCCATCTTAGCGTACTCTGAGAAGCGGGGCGTGACATGGTTCTTTTGGTATCAGAGCCATAGGATATAGGTTAATCGAGTTTGATTCTTTTTGTAGTTGGGTATTGGACCCAATACACGAATCAGAATACTCGTAACTAGGAGCTTGTCCTGCCACATTGTTATCACGATTCTTGAATCATATCTACCTCTTGATCCTTTTCTTGACGATATGCAAACCCCTTTGCATCTCGATTTGAAACCTTTTTGGTTCTCTATTGTTTCTCCCTGTTCTTTGATTCTGATACTAGGATTTGGGAGACTTGAGTAGAGTTATGTAATTGTACCCATGAACTGCAACATGGTTATAATGCGGTACTCTATTTAAGTAACTTGGAGTCCTGGTCTTGATTCACTTCCTTATTCCATGATCGTTATACTACCTTGCTTCTCTCGGTTTCATTGCTTACCAGTTATTGTTTTATTACCAGTTTGAACCCTATTTACCGTGCTTAATCCTCTTCAGTATCTTGATTTTGGATGAAGTCATCTTGGTATCCTACTTGTTCTTATCTTTCCGCATTGGAATTATTCAATTCTGGTGCATTCCTTGTTTGTTGTGGTCTTGGGAATGGATTTATCTTGGCACCTTCCACGCTCACAGTGATTGTAGAGCAAGGAAAGCGAACTTCCAGATTCCCAGACATCCGGAGTTTGTTTTGATGGAGAAGATAGTTCGGTCGAGCCAGTCGAATTTAGGGCTAGGCTGACAAACAGTGTTCTTTCGTCGATGGAAGTTATTAAGGAAGAAGCGCCGGCTATATTACGAGAGTTCATGGATGTGTTCGAGGACATCTCGGGTTACCGCAAACGAGATGTGGAGTTTGCGATTGATCTTGTTCCTGGTGCAGCACCAATCTCAAAGGCGTATTATCCAATGGCATAAGTGGAGTTGGAAGAAGTAAAGAAGCAGGTTACCGAATTGCTAGAGAAGGGTTGAATTCGCGCAATTCACCTTGGGGAGCTCCAGTTCTTCTAGTCAAGAAGAAAGATGGCACAAGGATGATGTGCATCAATTATCGACAATTAAACCGGGTGACTATTAAGAACAAGTACCCGATCCCTCGCATTGGCGAATTGTTCGAGCAGCTTAGTGGCGCGAGGGTATTCTCAAAGCTGGATTTGCGGTCCGGATATCATCAGGTCCGAGTTAAATCAGAAGATATTTGTAAGACTGCATTCCGAACTTGGTATGGACATTACAAGTATTTAGTGATGCCATTCGGAGTCACGAATGCACCGGCGATATTTATGGACTTGATGAACCGAATCCTTCACCGTTCTTGGACCAGTTTATAGTGGTGTTCGCTGAGGATATTCTGGTCTACTCGAGGAGCATTGAAGAGCATGCAGAACACTTGAAGATCGCACTACAGACACTGAGGCAAGAAAGATTATATGCTAAGATGAGCAAGTGCAAGTTTTGGCTTGAAGAAGTAAGGTTTTGGGACATGTCGTAGCTGGAGATGGAATCGCCGTTTACCCAGGGAAGATTGCAGCAGTTCAAGACTGGCCGATTCCGAAGAACGTTGTAAAGATCAGAAGTTTCTTGGACTTGCAGGATACTACAGAAGGTTCGTGGGGAATGTTGCTCGTTTGGCAGGGCCTTGACCAAGCTTACGCGCAAGGAGGTACCGTTTGTACGGACGAATAAGTGTGCGTTTGCTTTTGAGGTGTTGAAGCAAAGGTTGATAACCGCTCTTGTTTAACCGTGTCAGACAGTTCCGAAGGATTGGTGATTCACAGCAACGCAACTGGGAAAGGTTTGGGATGTGTTTTGATGCAGTATGGGAAGATTATAGGTTACGCATCGAGACAGTTGAAGAACCATGAGAAGGGCTACCCAACTCCTGACTTGGAGCTAGCAGCTGTGATGTTCATTTTGAAGATTTGGAGACACTACTTACCGGGCAAAAGGGTCGAAGTATTCACCGATCACAAAATCCTGGAGTATGTGTTCACACAGAAGGAGCTTAATAAGAGGCAGCGTAGGTGGTTGGAGCTGATGGCTGACGACGACCTTGATCTTGAATACCATCCGGGGAAAGTTAATGTTGTGCCAGATGCACTTAGTCGGTGGCCAGCAATTCAGATGTTGACTGCACAGAAGAAACCTATTGAAGACTTTCGGAGATTCGATTTGGAAGTTGTGCTACCGCATTCTTCGGGACAGTTGTTGCAGCTGCAAGTACAGTCGTCGTTGATCGAGAATATTAAAGCAGCGCAATTGCAGGACCCTAGATTGCAAAAGTTTCGAGAACAGGTTGAACCTGGACTTCGAACAGACTTATTGATCCATGAAGATGGTTCGTTGCGATATGGTAACCGCTTGTGTGTGCCAAAGGGAGATATTCGTGAAAAACTTATGAAGGAGGCGCACAGTTCAGCATAATCCGTACATCCAGGAGGCACGAAGATGTACCGAGATATATGACAGCATTTCTGGTAGGAACGCGTGAAACGGGAGATTACCCGCTTTGTAGAAAAGTGCTTGGTGTGTCAGCAAGTTAAAGCTGAACATCAAGGGTTGCTGGTTTATTGCAACCACTTCCGATTCCTCAGTGGAAGTGGGAACATATGACCATGGATTTCGTGACAGCTCTACCGCGGAGTCCAAAAGGCAACAATGCAGTTTGGGTGATTGTTGATCGATTGACCAGGGCAGCTCGCTTCATACCGTTTCGAGTTGGTCAGTCAACGGAAGCGTCAGCAGAACGGTACATGCAGGAGATTGTGAGATTGCATGGAGTACCTGTGAGCATCGTGTCCGACCATGACACCCGATTCTTATCACACTTCTGGAGGAGCTTACAGGAAAGTTTGGGGACTCGATGGAAGTTTAGCACAGCTTATCATCCTCAAACAGATGGCCAGTCGGAGAGAACAATCCAAACTCTTGAAGACATGTTGAGAGCTTGCATGTTAGACTTCAAGGGTTCATGGGAGGATCATCTATACTTGGTGGAGTTTCGTACAATAACAGCTTTCAGGCGACTATTCAGATGGCTCCATTCGAAGTATTATATGGTCGCAAGTGTTGTTCACCTGTTTGTTAGAACGATGTTGGAGAACGAAAATTGTTGGGACCGGATTTGGTCGTGCAAACAGTTGAGAAGGTTAACACTATCCGGAATCATGTGAAGGCAGCACAAGACCGACAGAAGAGTTGGGCTGATACGTCGAGAGAACCTCTAGAGTTCACTGTGGGTGATTTAGTATTCTTGAAGATGTCACCGACTAGAGGGGGATCCGTTACGGAAGTCGAGGAAAGTTTAGTCCTCGATTCGTTGGACCTTTTAAGATTTTGGAGCGTATAGGAGAAGTGGCGTATCGTTTGGTGTTACCGCAATCTTTGGAGAATGTTCATGACGTGTTTCTTGTATCTCAACCCCGTAGGTATGCTCGAGATGAAATACATGTATTGGATCTTTCGGAGCAGACTGTACGAGAAGATTTAACCCTTGAGGAGCGACCGATGTAAATTATGGATCGAAGAGAAAAGGTTCTTATGAACAAAGTTATCCCTCTTGTGCTTATTTCTTGGAGTAATCGCTTGCATGGAGAACCCACTTGGGAACGAGAAGATGAAATCCGACAGAAGTTTCCACATCTATTCTTGTAGTTTGTTGATTGTTTATTCTTTCTTATTCTTGGAATTTCGAGGACGAAATTCTTTTGTAGTTGGGTATAATGTAACACCCTAGTTCATTTATACCAATTCCAGTTCTCGTATTTCCTTAATTGTGGTATTTTCCTGATTTATCGTGTTTTTGGTGCGAATAGTATTTTACATTTTACTTTGCATTCGACCCGACCCGCTTGCTTGAACCTGTTTGATTCATATTTATAGATTACCCTGACTTGTTACATAGACATGTGCATCTCATGTATACTCCATACTGGCATTTTACCATTTAACATTTTAGGTCATGTAAAATAATTTAAAATTGCATTTTATAGCCTGCATGATACCCCTAACCCCGTGGTAGCATCCGCGCATCTTGTTCTCGTCCCGTTCAGTGAAACGGACGTGTTTGGATGGCTACGCGCATATACGTGCATCCGTTCTTAGGGGTATGCATTTTCGTTACCTGAGCATTCATTTTGAATTTTGAAAGTCGCACATATTTTTCGTATTTTAAATCTGAAGTTTTAGACACGACCCGGGCGCGTTTTTAAATATTTTGTATCCGGCCAAAATTCAATTTATTTAATTTTAAAATTTAGTTTAAATATTTTTATACGAATTCTTTAACAAACTGAAACCTCTTATCTAAAATTTTAAATCTAAAAATCTTTTAAAATTTTAAATCTAATTTCCTAACAAACCAACAACCCATTTCTCTCTCTCTCTCTCCTATGCATATATATATTTATTATTTATTTAATTTTTCTTTCCTTATATAATACACAACCTCTTCTTCTTCTTTCCTTCTTTTTTTTTCTTGATCTTGTTTTTTGATTCCGGTGATCACCGCCGGAGCCGTGCTCGTCGCTGACGATCCGAGTGATCCATTGAACGTACCTGACATGAGTGATCACCTTCGTGCGTTGTTTGGAACCGTTCCGTGTACCGTGCGCGCGTCGCAACATTTCGCCGACGAAGGACGTTCCGTACACATCCGTTCTTGTTCCGTCTAGGCAAGTTAATCTTGCTACATGCTATATAATTCATTTTATACCTATTTAAATAAATACCATACCTATAGTTTAAATCTAGTACCCCATGTTTAATTTTATAACATTTCGATGTTCCGTTTGCATCCGTTTATATCATTTAAATCTAGATCATGAAAACTTATCTTGTGACATACTAGTTTACATTATACTGCATCCATATCGATTAAAATATATATCGTCGTAATATTTTTTATTATTATCTTTAATTAGTTTATAATCTGCACTTTATAATGTTATACATTTGAAAATATTATAGTTTACGCATGAAACGTTATCGCAAAGCGGATACGACAAATCTGAAATTTACTGTACGCCTTACCTTATAAAATTCATTATAAATCATAGAAAAATCATTAGTATACGTTCTTTAGTTCGTTACGAAGCTAACTCAGAATAATATAACTCTATGAAATATTTACTTACAAAATAAATTGTTTAAATAACGTAAAATGCAAATGAATATGTCTCTAAACTGCTGTCCAGGGAAATTCCAGCAGCAAACTTTCAACTTTGAATATTCATAGCTTTTTGTAGGGACAACCTGAGATACTTATACTTATAAAAATGAAAACCTTATTGAATTGTCTTTGTTTGGGTATAAGACACGTCCCTTTTGGAGAACGTTTGTTATTTTTAAGCTATTTTACAAATCAGGATGACGCTGAATTTCTGAATGGAACTTTCTTATGCATGGTTAATCAATACCACTTTTATAGTTATTAATCGCATTGAATATGCTATCCATACTAATATTATTATATCAATATTTATATCACATATTGCTTAGTTGTACATCCCACATTACCATTTTATAGTTTTATAACTTTTCGGACATCCGTGCGCATCTTTAACCGGTTTTAGTTATAATTGCATCCATTGAACATATTATACATGTCATTGCATCCCTAGATTACTTAATGATTATTAACCTGATTTTAACATCCATATTTGTCATACTGTATTCATATAATGTTGAAACCATCTCCGAAAACACAAACTGATGACCGTACAGCTAAGTAGTTTAATCTGCACATATTGCTTAACCTATTATATGTGCCAATTTATTGTGTTGTTAATACCCATACTTGTTTATTTATAACCATGATTATGTTAGTTGATTATGAGCACCCACGTGATATCTTTTACACCCTGACATGACTTGCTACACACATATTACTTGACCCGACATGGTACCGTTCACTACTTGACTTGACCTAATGTACCATGGCTTGTCCTGTTACCTGATCTTGTGTCTAACGCCAAAAAACCTGACATGTAGTCCATACGGACCGTTCCTGTTGTCTATCCAGACAAACTTGCTCTTACCTGATCCTGTGTTGGCATTAGTTCTTGATTACGGAATACCTGACTTGTCACATATAACTTGGGGGCATAGGGAAATCAATGCTAAAATCCTGACTTGTAACTCGACAGTTGCTTGCTTATACTGATCAGTTTTTAGAGGCTAGGCCAGCCTTGGGATGATGCTTCTGACATCATTCATCTATACATATTTCCTGTTTTAGTGCCTAGCGGCATGTCTCGGATTCAGCTCGAGAATCTTGACCGTGGTCCCGGGTATGCATGGGATACTATTGAGTTACATCGATAATTCATCAAATTGATTTCAAAGACTTGAGAGTAGATAACCAACTGACCAGTTTAGTTTACTCACTGCACGCTACCTTTCACTGCCCTGATTTAGATTGCTTTACATCTGCTTTACTATTTATGATTATACTTGCATGTCTTGCTACTCTGTTTACATATTGTTGCTTGATGTTATGACGCGCTGACGTCTGGGTTTTGCATGGCCCAGATCCTTCTACCTTTGTTGCTGACTGATCAGGAGTATTGCCGCTGTTGGACCGAGCGGTGAAGTTCCTGTCGGTATGTAGTTTTACATTCCAGGTGTTTCATTATTGTATCTTTTGCTTCCGCATATCATTATTTCTTGACTCATTCATTCTGGCTCATGGACATGTACTTGATAGTTTAGTTTACTTTCCTGTTCTTGATATCTCTACAGCCGTAATGTGACTGTGGAGTGATTTTTCCTATCCACAGGTAGCATGGTTGGCTATGTCACGTGCCCATCTTAGCGTACTCTGGGAAGCGGGGCGTGACATGGTTCTTTTATAGTCACCTTCCCCTCTCCTACACTCACCTCCCCCCTTTTTTAAACTTACTCTCGGGTGGATCATCTACTACTTCAAGAAGCCGACGAGGAGGTGCTTTCAATTTCTACTCCAAGGAGCTTGCAAGGAGAAGGAGGACAGCGGAAAGAAGAGAAGGACTTAGATTCGTTAGGTTTACTTTCTATCATAGTAGATAGAACCCTTTTTGCTAACTAGGTTTATGGTGAAGATCCGGTTTAGGGTTGTTATAGCGCCAAGTTTTTTATCGTAGTAAAATTTTTGTTCCGCATTTGGCCACAGATGTTGGCCGGGGCGCTGTCATAACCCTTCTTGGTATCAGAGCCATCCCATAAACGCTAGATTAGTAAGTTTAAACAATGTTAAAACAACGAAACCGAAATGACTACGTAACATCGTAACCAAACTGCAGTTTCTGGCTTAAAATTTGTTTTTAAACAACTGCAGAGCGATCCTTACATCGTGAGATGTACCCAGAACAAAAACGATGCATTATATATAAAGGATATCAACAAGCAAAATACAATATCAATCTAAATCAATATGAACACGCAAACACCACCAATATCGTCCAAAATATATATAATATGTATCATATAAGTATATACATGTTTAAAATATAAAAATCAAAAAGCTACCCTAGCTCGGTCAAGCTCCACCTCCGATAATTGCCGTAATTTGGCGCATCTGCTCCTTGGATAAACCCTGAGTCAACAACTCGACCAATGCGGACTGTGCGAGAGTCTGAGTGGGCTGTAGAGTTGTAGGAGTGGTCTGCGCAACCGCAGCCGAGGTTGTGGCTTGCGGAACCGCAGACGAAGGAGATGCTTGGGGAGCCGCAGCCTAAGGAGATGCATGTGGAGCCACAGCCGAAGGAGATACATATGGAGCCGCAGCCGAAGTACCCTGTCGCGTCTTTTCAGTTTTGTGTGTAATAAACGAGTAAGAACTGTGTATTAGTCGAATTCGTATTATTATCAGGTTATTATGAAACCCCAATCTATGAATACTTAGGGACTTAGGCCTCGTTTGGATATCTAGTTTGGAAAACTGTAGTTTATTTTAATTAGACAGTTCTATGTATGTATGATTAATCAAAGCTAAGTATACAACCAAATAAGCTCAGGCTACGTACTAATATTGGATATGTTGCTATCTATAATATGATATAATATTTTACTATTAAGTAGTATACATACCATCATCTCCTTCAACTCCTGGACGGTGGAATTCAACGTGGCAAGTTCTTGCTCTTGACGTTGCTTACGGGAGATAGAGGAAGTAACCGCCGGAGTGGAGTTCAACCTCATATGGGCCCTGCTAGGACCCAGTCCCCGGCCTCTCTCCTAACCTCCGTGGTGCCCTCCGTGTGCAGCGTCTAGGACTGGGGTCAGCAACATAGGATCATTCTGTCCAGTAAAATCGATCCCCGATGCCTCCGCCTGCTTAACCACCCGCTCCTACACCCACATTAACCAGTAAAATATAAGTATATCATTTAAATTTGAACTTTTCAAAACAAAAATTTCAAATGGTGGTTGAATAAAAATTAACACTTACGCAATACTCCTGGGTAGCGGTGTCGGGGTATCGAAGCTCGTCCGTGGCGGGATCTGTCGAGGTGCCGTGGACGGCAAGATATGCGGTCAGCACGCTCGGTATACCACCCTGTGCCAGAGTCCGAGCTCTCTGCAATTCGCCAAAAAATTACATATATTATAAAATAACACTTAATATTACATTATATCACAGTAGATCTATTGTAATTTACCGATGCCTCCATGGCACGAGTAATATTTCTCGAGCCACCTGTATAAGTGGGGAGACCCCTCTTCGCCGACTTCCTATTCTCTTTATTTTGATCCGCTTGTTTCTGCACAACACATTCAGATTTAGTTTTCTAATTAAGCAACACAAAAAAATAAATTATATACTAAATAATGAATTACATTTAAAATACAAACCTGTTTGCGCTGAGAGTCGAAATATTGGCACAAGAGAGGCCATGTATCTACGTCGACTCTCCCAAAGGCCGGAGTATGTAGGAGAGCCGCTCTCTGCCTCGGAGGTCGCCATCCATAGGGAATAGCAGTCGATCTTTAGCTCGTTCCTATTGTATCGGACCTTTGATTGCATGTTCTTCATCAGGCCATGGTACAGAGCGTGAATATCGAGCACCCTCTCACGGTGATCAGGGTTGGGTACACGATGAAAATCGTAATCCAACTGCAAATACCAAAAAAAACAATGTTATTAAATTGCAAGTGTTAATAATAAATATATTGGATAAATCAAATGAAAATATATATTAATACCCGAGCCTGCTCCTAGAAGAGAGCGAATGAGCGCCGGTGCTGGTCGCCCCACTCAACGTGAAGTGGATACTTCTTCACGAGGCGGCTCTCATCCCCCATATACTGACCGAACCTCTCGGCATAATCGCCAGTATAGCGATAATCAGGGGTAAAGAATAAGGGGAATGATGCCTCCCCCTAGCTCTGTCGGGCCTCAGCCTGTGGGACTGATGCGGGCCTCGAGCCCCCCTCTCGGGATGGGGATGCCCTGCATCTACAAGAAATATCAAGACAATCAATATTAAGACAAAGTGGTATTGAGAAATCAAGGTTTAATTTAAAATTGAAGTGTGATATATACCTCCGGCGACAGAAGCACGAGCCTGGGCCCGGGCAGCAGCACGAGTGGGACGATAGTTCCTCTGGTGAGGAACAGCCGGTGACCCGGACGTAGACGCATCTACAACTAGAAAATAAACATCGATAAAATTACATGAAGTTCATGTTTATTCTTAAAGGATATGTAAAATGAATAAATATTTTATATTTATTCATACAAACCTGCAGACTGAGCGGAGGGTATGGAAGTGACGGGAGTGGCCCCTGCACCAGACGTGGACGCACCACCTATAATTAGACAATCAAAAATTGACTATATAAGTAATTACAAAAAAATGTGTATATCAATAATATAACATTCTAAATCAACATGTATACACTATGGGATATATAAACATACCTGTAGGTACGGTGGTGGGCTCTGCCGGAGATGTGGAGGCACCACCTACAGCCTGAGATGTAAGTACGTAAGAGCAAAAAGAATGTATGTATATTTATGATATAGCATTCTAAATCAATATACATGCACTATATGATATATAAACATACCTGGAGGTGCGGGAGTGGCCTCTATCCCTGATGTGGACGCATCACCAACAGCTAGACAATCAAACATTGACAATGTAAGTAATTTTGACATGACTATGCATGTATATCTATAATATTACATTCCAAATAAATATGCATGCAATATACCTAGAGGTGTGGCAAAGTCCACACGGAAGGAGGCATCCGAAGGGGTCTCCGATCGGGGTGCAAGACCGGCCCTCTGAAGCTCCCTACGCAGCTCTCTGGGCGGCAGAACCGCTCTGCCTCTTCCTCTGCCTCTGCCGGTGCCGCGGCTGGAGCTCCTGTCGCCCCTCGCTGCTCCCGTCATCGTCATCAAATCTAGATAAAATGATTCGTGGACACATTAGACAATCATTACAAACATTGACTATATATGTATAGATCGTAAAATGTGAAGTAATAATATAATATTATTGATAACCTTTTTCGTTTCGTGGACGCATTAGACATATCTACTTGGATTTCATCATCGATATCATTTCTAACCCACGTAACTTCATGATCAGCCGAAGACAACCCGTCTTTTGAAACAGACGGTCGGAGCACTCTAAGTCTTCTCTCTCCTTCATCCTCATCGCTGTCCTCAAATTCCGGGACATCGTAAACATTCCTGGGTTTCCAACGGCATACGACACTCCATCCCGGATGCTTCAAACACTGTGAGTAGTATACTTGGAACGCTTGGTTCGGAAAGATAAACGAATCGTCCTGACCGTAAAATCGAAGTGTATTCATACTGGTCAATCCATATTCATCTTTCAAAGTCCCGAGATTGCTTCTCCACTTATCCGTATTGGTTCGTGTATCGTACCAAGTACACTGAAATATATAAAATGGTTCTGATCGTCCGGGATATTGGATGCCAAGTATACAATTTAAGTATCCATAATAAATCACACCATCCGATCCTACCGTCGCAATTCCACTATTCTAAGTGGTTCTAGATGTTTTTATGTCCTTAACTTCGAATTTATATCCAAGGACACAGAATCCTTTATAATATGCAACCTCCATACTAGGAAACTGAGCTAAACATCTTGAATCACTCCCTAATGACGCAGACAAGTTCGGATCGTGGATCTAAAAAAACAAATTTTACGACAATTACATAAGGATATAAATTTAGATTAAAACTGATAGCAATAACATATTATTCGAATAACTTACATGATCTGCAACCCAATCGCAAAAATTATCCTGATAATATTTTTCCAATCGTTCATCGTTCCAATCAGGATGCCCTTTACGTACCTCGTTAAAATGAATTCTGTTCTCGACAATAAATTATGACATTAATATTATATCATTTCATACACACAAATACAAATATAACAATTAATCCAAAAAAAACTTACTCTATAATTTTTTCAAGGCATGCGCTATTGAGGCGGATAAACCGATATATCTTGTTGATAAACATAGTGTCTACCCTCTTATAATCGGCTTTACCATATGGCCCGTCCTGAATTCTTCGAGGCCAGTTAAGTCTCGTCTCAATGTTCTCGTCTAGATAGCAGGAGCAAAATGTGGTTGTTTCATCTAGAAGATAACCTTGCATGATAGAACCCTCTGGTCGATTTCTATTGCGTATATACTTTCTAAGAGTATAGAAGTACCTAAAGAAAAATATGTTAAATAAATAAATACGGGCATACATGACAATAATAATTTTACAAATTGCGCGAAACGAAAAATTCCACGTACCTCTCGATGGGATACTGATTTGTCAAAGAATTAATTACCGCAATCAAGAACAGCGTCGCTTGGTAGCTAGCCGGTGAGTACAGGTCGGTCCACAGGGATTTTGTGTATTCTCATATTGTTCTAACGAGTTAATTCCAAACGGTGTTGAATCGATTATCACTAAAAACTGAAATGAGTCTAGTTATCTGAACTAGGGCAAATAATTAAAATTATAACTAGGGCAGATAAAGAAAAAAATCTATACTAGGGCAGGAAAAGAAATTTAACTAAGGCAAGATAAAGAAAAGTTACTCTAATTTTTATTTGATACTCTCTTCAAACATTTACAGGAATTGAATTCTGAATTTTATAAATAAAATGAGGCACAAGAAGAGGCATACCTCAAAAGGAGGTTTAGGGCTTCTATTTATAAATCATAGAAACTCTAGGGTTACAATCGATTCATATCTACATTTACAATTTTGCCCCTAAGAAATCTAGTCAACGCACCGTCACTCCGCCAAGAATTTCCACCGACAAGGGCCTAGCACGGCCGCGGAACCGCGGCCAAAACCCATGTTTGGCCGCGGATCCACGGCCATAAAGGAAGCTTGTTGGCTGCAATTTTTTGGTTTTCTTCCTGTTGCATTTTCCTACTTGTTTCTTCACTTGGTTTCTCAAATTGTCTTCTAGTTTTCTTCCAGATCTCCACAGTGAATAATGTCGTGGATTTTACCGTTTGCTTCGTGTCGATATCTTGAATCTTGCGATGCCTTTGTACTTTGTGAACTTGTTCATTGATCTTCGTTTATTCTCCAAACTGTAGGCTTGATCAAGATTTTTCCATTTGTCGGTCATAGTCTCACTTTTGTATCATCTTTTCGTCAATTTCACTGTTTTTGTTCCGAGAACCTGTAAGCTGGACCTATGTAGCAGACATGGATCAAAAGCACCTGTTTATTTGTAAAATGAATAAAAATGGGGAATATAATAAAGGAAAATTATGGTATGAACAAATACCCCCAAACTTATCTTTTGCTCGTCCTCGAGCAAAACTAATTTATTCTCGAAAATAACTAACCTCGCTTTCGCAGGGATACGCGATTGCACTGAGCTCGTGCAACAAGCCGTTAAACCTCTAGGTGTCCCTAATAGGTGGAGTGTTGTCTCCTGAGGGTTTTCAGCGGATACTACCCACAAAATCCTATCAATTTGGCTTATCGACTTTTATTCTCCAATTAGGTTTTCTAATTAAGAACTTTATTATCTTCGTCTCAGAAATTATCCACCCGTATTTTTCATGCTTCCTTATTATTTAACTTAAGATTATATATGTTTTATAGATTTACTTAGCTTTTAGCATCTTTTAAGTTTTCCTTCTAGGGTTCTATCTCAACATAGGAATTTTTATCTTCTCTATTAAAGATATAAGTCCTATTTTTCATTCATATCTCTCATCCAAACCCCAATCATATACCCCTACGTGTGTGTATGTATCACCCCTACACTTGGAAATTCAAATCAAGCTATTATACTCTTGTCCATCGTCCAAAATACTTTTAGTTGGTGAATTTTTATATGAAATTTGCTCACACATCCTTCATACGACCGTTAATACTTCTTGAGGTACCAATGACCGATTACAAAATGTATTTGCATATTAAAACGTAATTCCTAGTCTTGTAACACCTAAAGCTTTAGCAGTAACTCCCAAACCAGTTGGTCTAAGGCACTAGGTGATAAAGCACCCTCGCTAAATACTTTTTCTATTTATGCAGCCTTAAGTAATTATAAAAACCAGTGTTCATTTTTTATCTCTTTATTCACACTTGTATTTTTATTTTATTTTCTTTCATACTAAGGACTTTAGACAAGAGCATTTCAAGGTCTCTTCTACTATTCCGAGTTTCAAGGTTCGTGTTTGTGCAATTTGTAGGGTATATATTTTCAGAATTTAGACTTAAGCTTAGGGATTATTTTTCAGACTTACACTTTAATAAAAATTTCAATACTCCTCCCTTGTTTTGATTTAGCCCAAGAAGTGAACTCAAAATTTGCCTATTTCTAAGTAAAGTACAAGAACATATATTTTCTACAGTTAAATTTTAAGAATGGTTATTGTAAGACTACGGTAGCGCCCCGGCCGTCTTTCCGAGGCCAAAATGCGAAAACGAAAATTTTTTCTGAACTTTAAACCGGCGCTATCGTACGCTTAAAATCCGGATCGAACCATTAACCTAATGCTAGCAAACAAGAGAAAGGGTAGAAAGCTATACCGAGTGATCCGTGTCCTTCGGTCTTCGGCCACCATCCCGATCTCCTCACGGAATCTCCGGTCTCCATCTCCTCGTCGGAAAGGGCACCATATCGAGAAGTCTTTTTACGGGCTCCCGCTTCATCTGAAGCAACTCGGGCACGAAGTGTGCTAGCCGACGTGCCCAAGATTGAAGTAGAGTATGTTGTGATCACTTTGTCTCTTTGCATCCATGGCTTGGATCGAGGTTGAAAGTGTTGCCATTGAAGGAAGACAATGAGCTAGAGGAAGAAGAAGAAGAAGAGAAGGCTTTCTCATCTTTTATTTTTTCTTTTGTTGTGATGTTGTGATAGAATGAGAGTGAGAGAGAGTGAAAGAATAATATGAGACCAAGCTCACTCAAGGCAGCCCCTCTCTCTTTCTCCTCACATCATATCAACCCAAAACTATCATATAATGTGACATTAACACACAAAAAGAGACCATGAGTCACTAATGTGTTCATGTCACATTTAATGCATGTCATGATGATTTCTAGCTCATTATTTCCTTAAGCAAACATTAATCCAAATGTTTACCACAACAAAAAGATCCGGCAACATCTAAAGTAAACTCGTGACGGATCACAAGCATATCCCTCACCTGTATATACATACCTGCACCCGCATTCCAACCGAATGCGAATGCGATGAGACTAAAGTAATCCAACAAATCTAATACTAGGATCCGGCTTAAACCAAAGCCCACTAGTATGATCCGTCCGATCACGATCCGTGCAATACCGCACGTATAAGATCGAACTTTGCCATATATCATACGGCCTCTACAACGTTTCGCCCGAAACTTGAGAAACTGTCTGTGGGGGACTCTAAAGACTCGTCAATACTTTGGCTATGGATTTAACCTGTAACGTTTCGAAAATCGTTTAGGCAGTTTTTCGGTAATCGGCAAAATTCGCAGTCTTTTCCGTTAAAAGTCGAAATAAGTATTTTTGAATATAGGCCTAATTTTAAAAAATCAAGATAAGATATGCTAAAATTTGGTCACTAAATTGTCACTTAAAATTTCTAGTTAATTAAAAAAAATTCCTTAATTAATTATTTTTAATATTATTTTAAGCTTTTAAAAATACATTTAATTAGTGATAAATACAAATTTAATTAGGTAAATTACATAATTAGGAACCATTATAAACTAAAATTAAGTGTAAAAAAAATTTTAGCAAACCATTTCAAGTTTGGTTGTTTATGGTAAAGGGGGTTGGAAAAATGAAATGAAAAGGGGTTGTTTTTGAAAAATTTTGATGTAACATCCATTAATTGACCTTAGATGATACTTTTGTGTGGAAATTTCCACACAACTCTTCCATTTCCCAACCTCCAAGCTTCAGGTCGAGCCAAACCTGTAGGAAAATCCCTCATTTTTTTCCCATTTCTTGCTTCTAAAATCATGCAAAAATCAACAAAATACACAAAAATACACACTTTTCTTTACAAATTTCTAATCTAAATCCTATTCCACTTTGTCCCAAAGCCTAATTGGTTTAAAGAAAGGTGAAAGGAGGCCACTTTGGAGGTTTAGTGCAAAGGAATCAACAATAGTAAGGCATAATTCTAATCTAGTGTTTAATTGTAGTTTAAATATGATAAATTAGAAATTTGAAGGTGAAAATTGGTTATAATTTCTTGTTTAAGGAATTCTAGAAAATGGTTGCTTTTGTGATTAGGGTTTGAAGTGTTGTTAATAGATTTAATAAGGTGTAGTGGTTATCTAGTGGTAGAGTTGGGTGTTTGTACTTGATTGAAATTAGTATACCATTAATCCGTGATGTTTGTATCGAAGTTGAAATCTTAGTGCTTACTAGATTTTCAACAAATTTGGAGGTGATCTAATTGCGATGTATTGGCGATACAATTAGTATCTCATACGACTATTAGTGTGTGCGAATGCGGAGTTTTGTCTAGTCGGGTTTTAGTTTTGGCGGTTGCCCCGAAATGACGACTTTAGTTAAGGTTTTAGCGATTTTCATGTGTTTTCCGCGCACCGAGTGCACGTTGTGATTAATTCAAGGGCATCGATCTTTTTATTTTGTGACTTGCATCGTTTTAGGAATATGTAATCTTATATTGTGTGTTATGCAATTCTAGGATCGGTCGCGGAAACATCAGACGCGGAGTGCAAAGGCAAAGCGGTGGTTGGATCGGATTAGCGAGGCATTCAAGTGAGTAGATGTATTCATCTATGGGGGAAATCGTCTGGATGGCGCGAGGCGCCCCCTAGTTAGGGTTACTTTATTTCTTGCAAGAATTGCATTGTTAGTTAGCTAACCCCCCTCATTCACATTGCATACCCTTATAGCTATTCGTCTGCTAGATTGCATGGATATCCATACACACATGTGTGATATCACCTCGTAGGACACGTACACCATTACCATTGGCTCCTGTTGCACGCGCACTATTCATGTGAAACACATGCCTTTGGTAATTGCCATGCCACGAGCACTGTAGGACCTGTTTAGCTTAGTATCACCACTTGCATCATACACGATATATGAAATCGCATAGCATGTATATACCTCGCATCATCATCATACTTACATAGATTTCTAGCCACAAATCACATCGCATACCTGGATATCATAGACATTTATCATATACAACATGTTGGGTATTATGATTTTCTTGAGGATTTCAGTATTGCGGCGATTTCTAGATTTTGGGGAAAACCGCAAGAATTTAACAAAAGCTTATTGTTATCATTTTTTTAAAACAAAGCTGCGGTTTTCTCGTGATGTATGTGTCGTCCACCATGAGTTTTCTTGTTTTCTGTTGGATTTCGAGACCCGATTCGAGGAGTGGATGAACCGTCTCGGGTACATGGTAGGCCCGGTTTGGTACCCCGGGGCAAGAAGATCGAGTTACAGACGATGAGCCTGGCAGGGGAAGACTACCTACCGGTGATGTCTGGCGCGGCGGATATCTGGAGGATACCGACCGTTGTCGTGAGATTTGATGATATGGGCCGATCCGGACTGACGGTGCCCGATGTATTGAGACATTGATATAGTGAGACATTGAGACAGATGTGTTTTCATATTTGGTGTCGATGCTTGACACAGGTTTCAGATGATTTCTTGATGGTATTTAGCTATTATACAGATATTCTTTTTCTAAAGTTAAGAATGCAGAACTCATAGCATTTAAAACACTTAAAGATTTAGTATTGGCATTGCATACATGTGCATGCATACTAGAGGTATTACATCACATCTGGACATACATGTTGTGACGCATTTGCGTGCATTCTAACGATGGCCTTACTAGATGTTATATTCTACTCACGAGCTGGCAACTCACTCCCGTTGTGCCACAGTGTCTTGATGGTCAGACTCATCAGCCTTGTAGCGGCGACTTATCTTATTGTTGACTTCTTTTGGTCAGACTCGCGACATTTCTCGTAGGTGGGTTGCGAGGGCACTTTTAACTCTTTTTGTACTATTTTTGTATCTAGTATTCTCCATCTACCACTTCTTATTTGTATATGCGGCCTAGTGATGAGACTAATAGATTTGTATATATGTGGTTTCTTTTGGGTCGAGCTCACTTGAGCCGACGTTGTGTTTTCTTATATTTTGCATTTCCTTATGCTCTTTTTCTTAATATTGCATATATATTGCGTGCGGTTGTGATCCACCTTGGGCGAAGAGCTAGCTCCCGCTTGGGGATACCATTTTGTGATTACAGGTTTATATATCTTGTTGTACCCATTTTGTGGGATAGAATTTACAAAGGAGACTCTGCCGAAATTTTCGGAAATTTTTGATGTTTTTTTAAAGGGTTCAATGCAACTTAATTGATTTCGAAGTCGTTTTCATGAAAGTTTTCCTTCACTCTCTTTGGTTTTGGTTTAGATTTTCTGGGCTTTGGCTAACTTAGTTTACGTTACGCCTTTAGATATCTCATAATCTATATGCCATTCATGTTCCGTACTTTCGGGTCATGACAAAGTTGGTATCAGAGCGTAGGTTTTACCTTTCTGAGTGTAGGACGACCTTGGTAGATGGAGTAGGTGACTTAAGCAGAGTGGCGTAGCGTGGGTATGTTCCGCGGCATACTTACGATACGGTACTCCGCCTAAGTGACTTTAGGAAATAATTGCTTGTATTTCTTTTCTTGATTCTTTGCATTCCTTGATTCAATTGCAATGTTATTATCGGTTCTGTTTCTTATTTCAGCTTCGATGATGCCAAAGACTACGAGAGCTCAGCGGGCTGCCGCTAGGGATGAGATTCGAGCGGGCTCATCTGAGGCGAGGATCGAGCGGGATGATACGCCTACCCCTCAGGGTCATATTGATCCGCCTTATCCTGACCGTATTGCCAGATTAGAGGCCGGTATGCAGGAGTTGCGACAGATGATGGATCTTTAGTTGAGTCCAGTCGGGCACAGAAGTCCGAGGACGTTCCTTCCACCACACAGATCACAATTGTACCTGTTGCACAGATGGTCATTCCTGCTGCTACTGCGACTATCCCTGTTTCACTACAGAAGTTTATGAGATTGAGACCTCCAGCTTTTACCAGTATGGATGCGACAGAGGACCCATAGGCATTTCTTGATTGGATGGCTAGGATTTGCCGTTCGTTGAGGTGTTCTGATGATAGATTGGTGGAGTTCGCGAGTTTCCGTCTGGAGGGCCTTGCCCAGACATGGTACGATTCAGTAAAGAGAGGCCGAGCTGTAGGTCTACCTTCTATAACCTGGGACGAGTTTACAGCTGCTTTTCTTACCCGTTTTCTTCCGGAGAGTGTCCGAGATGCTCGAGCCCGTAGTTTTGAGTCTCTGCGCAAGACTCCTGGGATGACAGTGTCGGAGTATGATATAAAGTTTACCCAGTTGTCTCGATATGCTCCGTACCTAGTAGACACGGAAGAGAAGAGAATAAAGAGGTTTGTGCGAGGGCTTGACATACAGCTATTCCATGCCATCGGCACCCAGCACTTTGATACATACGCAGCCGCGATGGACGCAGCCTTACTTTTGGAGGAGCGCATTTCTGAGACTCCGGTCATTTCTGGGCCGAAGAGGATCCGTACTGATACGCCAGCTCAGCAGCAGATGGGTAGACACCGCGATAGATTATTTCTGGGAGATGGCGGCGGCAGAGGATTGAGATGAGGTCAGTTATTTGGTTCATATCCACAGACCCAGCAGTCGTCGCCAGGATGTTTTCGGTGCGGGAGTCAGTATCACCGTATCAAAGACTGTACCATGGGGCGCCAGGATGCGGCGACAGTACCGCATGTGACCTTACCACCTTCACCACCTCCTCAGAGAGCTCTACTTTCTACCCCTGATGATGCTCCACGCCACCCAGATGCTCCTAGAAGTCGTGGGCGTGGCGGTCCGGTACATAGAGGACGAGGAGACAGAGGCAGAGGCAGAGGACAGCCAGCTATTAGTGGTGGACAGGCCCGAGTGTTCGCGTTGACTCCTCAGGATGCACAGCCATCCAATGCCGTCGTGACAGGTACTCTGCCAGTATGTTCCTTTGATGCACGGGTATTATTTGATCCAGGCTCTACACATTCCTATATATCCACATACTTTGCACCGAGGTTAGGCCGAGAGTCTTCTCCGTTAGATCAGCCGCTTGTCCTTATTACACCGGTAGGCAAGTCGTTTGTTGCTCATTTTGTGTACCGATCAAGTTCCGTTCGTATCGGGGAGAGAGATTCGTCAGTTGATTTGATTATCCTCGATATGCTAAACTTTGACGTTCTTCTTGGTATGGACTGGCTAGCCACCTGTTATGCATCTGTAGACTGCCGTGAGAAAGCAGTCAGATTCAGTTTTCCTGGTGAGCCGGTTCTTGTTATTCAGGGAGATCGTAGCGCTACCCTTCCCAGCTTCATTTCTTCTCTTCGCGCTAGTCAGCTCTTAAGGAAAGGGTGTCAGGGATTATTAGCCTATGTTTGTGATACTAGCTCCACAGAGGTTCCATTTGACCAGGTCCCTGTTGTGAGAGAGTTCCCTGATGTATTCCCTGACGAGCTGCCTGGTCTACCACCAGAGCGCGAGATTGAGTTCTGCATCGACTTGATCCCCAGCACGGGGCCTATCTCTATACCACCTTATCGGATGGCCCCGGCGGAGCTGAAAGAGCTGAAGGATCAGTTACAGGACTTGCTGGACAAAGGGCTTATCCGACCGAGTGTGTCACCATGGGGTACTCCTGTCCTGTTTGTTAAGAAGAAGGACGGTAGTATGCACTTATGCATTGATTATCGTCAGTTGAACCGGGTTACTGTGTGGAACGGATATCCCCTACCCCGTATTGATGACTTATTCGATCAGCTCCAGGGTACAGGGTTTTTCTCGAAGGTTGATTTACGGTCAGGTTATCACCAGTTGCGGGTTCGGAAGGAGGATATTCCGAAGACCGCTTTCCGTACTCGATATGGTCATTATGAGTTCTTAGTGATGTCGTTTGGGCTCACCAATGCCCCGGCAGCATTTATGGACTTGATGAACTGTGTATTCAGGCCGTATCTCGATCAGTTCATCATTGTGTTCATTGACGACATCTTGGTTTATTCTCGGAGCCGGGAGGAGCATGAGCAGCACTTGCGTATCACATTGCAGACTTTGAGGGAGCATCAGTTGTTCGCCAAATTTTCCTAGTGCGCATTCTGGCTAGACAGTGTCGACTTCTTAGGTCATGTGGTGATGAGAGATGGTATTTGTGTGGACCCGAAGAAGATCAAGGCAGTTCAGCGTTGGCCTAGACCGGTATCAGTTACAGAGGTTCGCAGCTTTCTAGGTCTTGCCGGCTATTATCGACGTTTTGTCCAGGATTTCTCCCGCATTGCTGCACCGTTGACCGGGTTGACCCGGAAGGGGGTTCCTTTCGATTGGACCCAGGCATGTGAGGATAGTTTCCAGCAGTTGAAGACTCATCTGACTACTGCACCAGTGTTAGCATTGCCTTCAGGGTCAGGCGGTTTCGTGGTATATTGTGATGCTTTTCTAGTGGGGTTGGGCTGTGTATTGATGCAGCACGACAGAGTTATCGCATATGCTTCTCGGCAGCTGAGGAAACACGAACAGAACTACCCCACTCATGATTTAGAGATGGCTGCAGTGGTATTTGCACTTAAGATCTGGAGACATTACCTATACGGTGAGTCGTGCCAGATATTCACTGACCACACGAGTTTGAAGTATATCTTTCAGCAGCGAGATCTGAATCTGAGACAGTGCCGTAGGACGGAGTTGGTGAAGATTATGACTGCGAGATTCTATACTATCCGGGCAAGGCGAATGTGGTGGCAGATGCTTTGAGTAGGAGGCCCGGAGGTAGCTTATCTTGTTTGAGCGCAGTACAGATGCAGTCGACGGCGGATTGGCAGGTTTTATATAACAGCAGAGTGCAGTTCAAGTTTACTCCTACAGGGGGACAGCTGGCCCATTTCATAGCACGCCCACAGTTACTTGACCGTATCCGCGAGGCACAGTACGGCGATGCCCGTACTTTAGAGATTATCGAGCAGATTCGGCAGGGCAGAGTTTCTGAGTTCGTGATTGATGATCAGGGGATACTTCGATTTGGGACTCGACTGTGCGTACCAGATTCTGAGGGACTGAGGCGTGATATCCTTAAGGAGGAACATAGATCAGTATACAGTGTGCATCCAGGTTCCACCAAGATGTACCGTGATTTGAGAGAGGTTTACTGGTGGGACGGGATGAAGAAGGATGTTACAAACTTCGTGTCGAGATGCCTGACTTGTCAACATGTCAAGGCTGAGCACCAGAGGCCAGCCGGCGAGTTACAGCCTTTGCTTATCCCTGAGTGGAAGTGGGAACAGGTCTCCATGGATTTCATTGTGGGTCTACCCAGGACTAGTCGATGGTATGACTCTATTTGGGTGATTGTGGATCGACTGACGAAAGCGGCTCAATTCCTGCCAGTGAAGACCATTTTTGGATACGCCCAGGTTTATATTGATGAGATCGTGCGACTGCATGGTGTTCCGACTTGCATCGTGTCCGACCGGGGAACCCAGTTTACCAATCGATTATGGCAGAAACTTCAGGAAGCTTTGGGCACCCGATTGAGTTTTAGTACAGCCTTTCATCCGCAGACTGACGGTCAGTCGGAGCGTACTATTCAGACTCTTGAGGACATAGTCAGAGCTTGTGTTTTAGATTTCGGTGGTAGCTGGGATCGTCATCTGCCCCTGATCGAGTTCTCCTACAATAATAGCTTCCAAAAGACGATTCAGATGGCACCATTCGAGGCTTTATATGGGAGGAAATGTTGATCGCCTGTATGTTGGACAGAGCTCAGGGAGAGCAGTATTTTGGGGCCGCAGATCATACAGGAGACGACCGAGAAGATACAGCTGATTCGGGACAGGATGAGAGCAGCACAGAGTAGGCAGAAATCATATGCTGACAGGCGCCGTCGCCGACTCGAGTTCGCCGTTAGCGATCATGTTTTCCTGAAGGTCTCTCCGATGAAGGGTGTGATGAGATTTGGGTAGAAAGGGAAGCTTAGTCCTAGATATGTTGGTCCCTTCGAGATCCTAGAGCGTGTTGGTCCAGTCGCTTATCGATTAGCTCTTCCTCCCAGCTTTCCCGATATTCACCCCGTGTTCCATGTTTCGATGCTCCGCAAGTACCTTCATGATCCATCCCATGCGATTCAGCACCAGATGATCCTGCTAGAGCGCGGTCTTTCATTCACCGAGCAGCCGGTGGTCATTTTGGATCGGCAGGTGAAGAAATTGAGGTCAAAGGTTATACCGTCCGTCAAGGTCCTTTGGCGTGGCCCGAACAGCGAGGAGGTCACCTGGGAGACCGAGGTCGAGATGAGGAAGAGATATCCCCAACTTTTTGAAGGTACGCGTAGTAGATTTTAAATTCGGGGACCGAATTTTTTTAAGGGGGGAAGATTGTAACGCTTCGAAAATCGTTTAGGCAGTTTTTCGGTAATCGGCAAAATTAGTAGTCTTTTCCGTAAAAATTCGAAATAAGTATTTTTCAATATAGGCCTAATTATACAAAATCTAAATAAGATATTGCTAAAATTTGGTCACTAAATTGCCACTTAAAATTTCTAGTTAATTAAAAAAAATTCCTTAATTAATTATTTTTAATATTATTTTAAGCTTTTAAAAATACATTTAATTAGTGATAAATACAAATTTAATTAGTTAAATTACATAGTTAGGAACCATTATAAACTAAAATTAAGTGTAACAAAAATTTTAGCAAACCATTTCAAGTTTGGTTGTTTATGGTAAAGGGGGTTGGAAAAATGAAATGAAAAGGGGTTGTTTTTGAAAAAATTTGATGTAACATGCATTAATTGACCTTAGATGATACTTTTGTGTGGAAATTTCCACACAACTCTTCCATTTCCCAACCTCCAAGCTTCAGGTCGAGCCAAACCTGTAGGAAAATCCCTCATTTTTTCCCATTTCTTGCTTCTAAAATCATGCAAAAATCAACAAAATACACAAAAATACACACTTTTATTTACAAATTTCTAATCTAAATCCTATTCCACTTTGTCCCAAACCCTAATTGGTTTAAAGCAAGGTGAAAGGCGGCAACTTTGAAGGTTTAGTGCAAAGTAATCAACAATAGTAAGGTATAATTCTAATCTAGTGTTTAATTGTAGTTTAAATATGATAAATTAGAAATTTGAAGTGTGAAAATTGGTTATAATTTCTTATTTAAGGAATTCTAGAAAATGGTTGCTTTTGTGATTAGGGTTTGAAGTGTTGTTAATAGATTTAATAAGGTGTAGTGGTTATCTAGTGGTAGAGTTGGGTGTTTGTGCTTGATTGTAATTAGTATACCGTTAATCCGCGATGTTTGTATCGAAGTTGAAATCTTAGTGCTTACTAGATTTTCAACAAATTTGGAGGTGATCTAATTGCGATGTATTGGCGATACAATTAGCATCTCATACGACTATTAGTGTGTGCGAATACGGAGTTTTGTCTAGTCGGGTTTTAGTTTTGGCGGTTGCCCCGAAATGACGACTTTAGTTAAGGTTTTAGCGATTTTCGTGTGTTTTCCGCGCACCGAGTGCACGTTGTGATTAATTCAAGGGCATCGATCTTTTTATTTTGTGACTTGCGTCATTTTAGGAATATGTAATCTTATATTGTGTGTTATGCAATTCTAGGATCGGTCGCGGAAACATCAGACGCGGCGTGCAAAGGCAAAGCGGTGGTTGGATCGGATTAGCGAGGCATTCAAGTGAGTAGATGTATTCATCTATGGGGGAAATCGTCTGAATGGCGTGAGACACCCACTAGTTAGGGTTACTTTATTTCTTGCAAGATTTGAATTGTTAGTTAGCTAACCCCCCTCATTCACATTGCATACCCTTATAGCTATTCGTCTGCTAGATTGCATGGATATCCATATACACATGTATGATATCACCTCGTAGGACATGTAGACCATTACCATTGGCTCCTATTGCACGCGCACTATTCATGTGAAACACATGCCTTTGGTAATTGCCATGCCACGAGCACTGTAGGACCTGTTTAGCTTAGTATCACCACTTGCATCATACACGATATATGAAATCGCATAGCATGCATATACCTCGCATCATCATCATACTTACATAGATTTCTAGCCACAAATCACATCGCATACCTGGATATCATAGACATTTATCATATACAACATGTTGGGTATTATGATTTTCTTGAGGATTTCAGTATTGCTGCGATTTCTGGATTTTGGGGAAAACCGCAAGAATTTAACAAAAGCTTATTATTATCATTTTTTTAAAACAAAGCTGCGATTTTCTCGTGATGTATGTGTCGTCCACCATGAGTTTTCATATTTTCTGTTGGATTTCGAGACCCTATTCGAGGAGTGGATGAACTGTCTCGGGTACATGGTCGGCCCGGTTTGGTACCCTGGGGCAAGAAGATCGAGTTGTAGACGATGAGCCTGGCAGAGGAAGACTACCTACCGGTGATGTCTGGCGCGGCGGATATCTGGAGGATACCGACCGTTGTCATGAGATTTGATGATATGGGCCGATCCGGTCTGACGGAGCCCGATGTATTGAGACATTGATATAGTGAGACATTGAGACAGATGTGTTTTCATATTTGGTGTCGATGCTTGACACGGGTTTCAGATGATTTCTTGATGGTATTTAGCTATTATACAGATATTCTTTTTCTAAAGTTAAGAATGCAGAACTCATAGCATTTAAAACACTTAAAGATTTAGTATTGGCATTGCATACATGTGCATGTATACTAGAGGTATTACATCACGTCTGGACATACATGTTGTGACGCATTTGCGTGCATTCTTACGATAGCCTTACTAGATGTTAAATTCTACTCACAAGCTGGCAACTCACCTCCGTTGTGCCACAGTGTCTTGCAGGTCGGACTCATCAGCCTTGTAGCGGCGACTTATCTTATTGTTGACTTATTTGCTCAGACTCATGACATTGCTCGTAGGTGGGTTGCGAGGGCACTTTTAACTCTTTTTGTACTATTTTTGTATCTAGTATTCTCCATCTACCACTTCTTATTTGTATATGCGGCCTAGTGATGAGACTGAGAGATTTGTGTATATGTGGTTTCTTTTGGGTCGAGCTCACTTGAGCCGACGTTGTGTTTTCTTATATTTTGCATTTCCTTATGCTCTTTTTCTAGATATTGCATATATATTGCGTGTGGTTGTGATCCGCCTTGGGCGAAAAGCTAGCTCCCGCTTGGGGATGCCATTTTGTGATTACAGGTTTATATATCTTGTTGTACCTATTTTGGGGGATAGAATTTACAAAGGAGACTCTGCCGAAATTTTCGGAAATTTTTGATGTTTTTTTTTAAGGGGTTCAATTCAACTTAATTGATTTCAAAGTCGTTTTCATGAAAGTTTTCCTTCACTCTCTTTGGTTTTGGTTTAGATTTTCTGGGCTTTGGCTAACTTAGTTTACGTTACGCCTTTAGACGTCTCGTAATCTAAGTGCCAGTCGCGTTCCGTTTTTTCAGGTCGTGACATAACCACTAGCACGTCAGAGGTACTAGACATACGTAACGGGCTACCAAGTATTGACCATAAGGGAGGTCGATGAGTGAACTCATCCTGACACCCTACTGAGTCTGTCAGTGACAATATCCGTACAGTCCGGTCCGTTCGTCTATGAGCATTGCATGGCGGGCCTAGGGGGTTGGTAAAATTCAGACCCCCAAAAGCGGTACAAGTCGTGTCGGAGTGTAGCCCAGAATACCCTGAGATACTACTGGAATACCTACCAGTAAATCTCCTGCCTCGGCCGAGGGCTTTGTGTAATGGCTCTCCTAGACACAGCGCGATCTCACCCCAATACCGGGAGAGACGAAACTCCTGCCGATCCGCTCACTGCCTCCATGTGGCTCGGGACTGTACCCAACTAAAACCTGTTTGCACGACTCCTTTGAGCCGTGGTAAGGTAGTAATCAAAGCACAGTGGTAACTGACACGAGACAAATGACGATCTCAGGCCGATGAACTAACCTGTACACATGTCACCAGGGAACTGCTATCTGACGTCAGGTATAAGACCAACTAGCATGTTCCCGACGAGTCCTGTCCAGTGTACTCATAACCCAGTGAGCACCTGTATACATCTTAGGTGAACCAACTGACATCAGTGGCTTGTGAGACCGGCCACCACCCCTTGTCGGGGTCTCGACTGTATACACTAGTCTACTCTGGAGTATCGATGCCCTGTCTCGAAAACTCCCACGACCAGGGACCTTTTAAGGATGTGCTTATAGACCCCAGCTCCCACGTATATGATCGCCATAATACTGCTGGCCGTCAAGCAAGAATCCTAAGGGCTCTATCAACGCGTAATAGTGACCTGTAAGGTCACCTAAAGAAGTACACGATGATAAAGATAAACCAGATAGCATACTATCATCTTGAGTAAGATTGTCCTACCGGCATAGGTCCTCCCTCAATCTTTGCAATCACCTACCTGTGATCCAATAATTGACTCTGAGGGCACTATCTCCAACAATCTCCCACTTGCACTCAAGGCTAATTATTGCGATGTCGCATAATCACAGCCCGTGTGATACCGAACACCCAACTCCTCTACTAATCAGTCTCATAAAATCCGTTTGCGAAACTAATGCGTTCGAGGAATAGCCTCGGTGAGTGGATCCGCTCAGATGTCTCTTTCTATATCTCTCTTTATCTCAAGTTCGCGGAGAAATCCATCTCCCGAATTGAGCAATACCTGTCTTAGAATGTCTGATGGGACCTAGCTCATAAATGAACTCCAAATCCAAACTTCTTAGACTGTATCGTTAACTGAACTTAATCAGTATCCTGCGCCATGCCTCCCTCATAATCCGCCTGGACCACCTGTCCAAACTACTGCCTCTTATCAGAGGGAAAACTATAACTCTGACAGTCACTCTATCATCCAGGTCACCTTGGAAGCCTGGAATGATAATTGTCTCCCGAATGAGACTGTCGTTATCATATCCCTAGAACATCCACTTATGTTCTAAAACTGCTTCCGAATGTTTCTCCAGGATTAGATCAATATCAACTTATTGCATCTACTGCAAAAACATCTGGTGTGGTACTTGACATCTCATGATTGACTCAATTGCCTAAGCAAGTGATCTGCCAATCATGCACATCCCTCTCCCCTTTAGTTTGTAAGACACCTTTAGAGAGAGTGACTCCATTACCTGTAGGTACACTACCGTGCCAGGAGTCGTCCATTCTAAAACATCTTTAGAATGCTGTCTAAGTACCCAGATTGGGACACTTCCCAAATCTAGATCTAAAACCACAGATCTAGTAACCAGAATGTCTGATATAATATCCAAGTCCTAAGTGGAGAAAACACTGTGTGACAACCAAAGTATAACCGATCGTAGTATAAGAACATTACTTCCTACTCTGTGTATGTCATCCAAATACCAGGACATCACACCCTACTACCTTCTTAACAGATCCATCCCCTATTTTGATGAAGTCAAACCTATGACTGTCACTTTAGAAATAGATGATCTATCTCCACTATATCTGCTTTAGTTTATAAATAGACATAAGCCACTTGTCCACTATGCTTCCGCTGCTCCCACAGACTACGACAACCCTCTGGCAGAATCATATACACGTGCACTTCTAAACCTTGTTTAGAACGACGCTATACTTATCCTCCTGCCGGGTCTCATAGCCTGGAACAACAGTAGTGTCAAGTCTGGGTAAACAAGAACCTCCCAGTCACCGTCCTTGAGGCTACCGGAGTACCTCTCGGGTGCCGGAGGTTACCCACCATATCTGCGGAGTGGACAATGGAATGTCAATCCAGATTGAATCTTTAGGTTCTTATCAAATTTTCAGTAATCGTTTGCGGTTCTGGAATCACTTCCAGTTCTACCATACTCCCACTACTGTTTTCTGAAAAAATCCATTTTTACTAAAACTGTGGCGAGTCAAGAACAATATCACTAGTGATCTTCCAGATGGTAGAAAGTCAACCCTCATCATAGCCCGGGTCAACCCACAAACAACCATTACAGAAACGTGCCTTGAGTTATCCAGAGTCTGGTTTTAAGCATAAGCCGGACAACTCCCCGTACCTTAACATCGTTAAGATATTAACTGTTCTAAATCCAATACAGAAACAGAGACGCTGATTTAATTGAACCAGATTCAAATCATGCAGCTGTTTCCAGTGCATGTCAACTAAATGGAAAGAGGCCGTTCAGCATTTCTCAACTTAGGAGTACTTCCAATTATGAGTAACTTGAAAGAGAAGCAAGTTCTCTTAATCATTACTATCAACTGAATACCATACACAAGTATCTATATCTTCGATCACCTTGAAGAATCCCGATACTTGCAACACCTGGTTCTCTACTTTATTCTTATACCTATAACTTCTCAAAAACTTGGACCTTGTATTTCTATGAAACACATGTCTAAGAACTAGAGAAGTCATAAGTAAACAGAATATAGTACGAGTACCAACCCCTCTGTCCTCATAGACACTGGACAACATACAATACTCTGTATAAGTCCTCTGAGTCTAATAACTCATTCTCTGTGTGTCGTAAGTTGAAAACTGTACTTATGGTTAAGAAGAATTACACCGCTGTTTAATACTCCTTACCTGACCATCCACTGATATAGGTAAATGTCATAGACATAATTTCAAAAAGTTATATCTCACTTCATAAAAATGAACGTACAGATATATCAATTTGAAATTGGTGCATAACAATGGATATTCAAAACCAAATATCTGTCGTCCGGCAAATAGCTCAGGCGATTTCCTCAAATATCACCAATTACAACGAATTCCGATATAATGAGGATGATCACCTAATTCCCAATAACTTACTCCCACTCATCATCTGTAAAACCATACAGATGTGAGAATCAAACCTGGTAAATACATACCCTGGAGCAAGGACTAATTGGGAAATCAGTTTTCTTTCAATAATACTCGGTGAAACTGAAACATGTAAATGTTTCGAAGGGGTATCCGGGTATTCCTAGTAATGCCTCTTCCATTATCAGATTCACAACTGTAACCGTATATTTCTTTGCCATATTTCCAAATCCCTTTATATGTCTTTAGTCATTACCTTCTGTATACCTTCGTTAGGCTAAATGGTTTTCTTCCTTCCATACCGTTCGGCACCAGCCTATGGTTTGGAAGAAGACTATCCAATAAGCATAATAGGTGTACTGTCCTAATCCTAGGAGCACTCGCAACCCGAGAGAAGGTAAAGATAAAAGATAACTGAATAAAACCTTATTCCTATTTCTCCTGAACCTGAATCCATTCCCGAACTGGAACAAGTTCCTTTCGAGTTCGTATATAACCATACGATGGAGTATCCAAATAACTGTGGATCTTCGTAGTGATACGGAGTGTTCTGGAGAAATACAAAGGTGAAGTAGGAATGGCGATGAAATACTTGGTTTGGTCGTGAATAGCAATCGCAATTTACTTTGCCCTCTTTCTAATCCCTTTATTTGTCTTAACTTAATACCTTTTGTACACCACACTTAGGCTAATTGGCTTTCTTCATTCCCTACCGTTCGGCACCAGTCTAAGGTTTGGAAGAAGACTATCCAATAAGCGTAACGGGTGTACTATCCCCTAATCTAAGGAGCACTCGCAACCTGAAAGAAGGTAAAAGGAAGAGACAACTGAATAGTCCTATTCGTTTTCTCCAGAACCGGAAACCATCCTCGAATCTGGAACAAGTTTCTTCGAGTTCGTATATAACCATACGATGGTTTTATCCAATGGAAGTGGACGTTCGTAGTAATACGGGGTGTTGTGGAGAAAAGGGTAAAAGTAGGAGTGGCAATGAGGTATGCAACTCTGACAATCCAAAAGCTAGTGTTTAAGAACGTTCAGTTAATTTTGGTCACTGAGTCATAGTCAAGGGTCGGGCCATGGTCGCTGCCAGAGAGAGAGAGAGAAAAGAAACACTTAGCATGCACTCTAACCTAGATCAGAATAGTTATCACTTAATCTAATCAGGAAACCTCCTACTGTAACCTCAAATTCTCCTCCAAACCTGAAAGAAGAATTAGTCGGGATCACCCGAGGAGTAAACCAACTCATCAGTGGGAATCGGGATCCAACTATCATCGCATGATTACGTAACTGAATCCACTCACGTCACCACACTCCAGAAGGTATGCGCATGCCTGGCAAGTTTCAGTTTCTTTAGAAACTCCCGATGTGATTTTTTACCCCAGGACCCAAGTGACCTTGACTGAGCCAACATATTAAAGGATCCTAGTCAAGTTCAACCCGTCATTATCTTGATTGCATTAGACCCACCCGCACGAATCCTTGATTGTGCCAAATTGACCGCACGACTGTCCTAACCAATCTCATATCCATGCAACAGAAAAGCATTACAGAGCTATTGCACACTATGCCTCGGCTGAGCACGACATACGTAGCACAAATACTAAGCAATACTAATCTGAAATGATGGAGGGCTACAGCTGGTTTTTGGCGAAAAACCTTTAACGTAATGAACTTGATATCGTTGAAGGAACCGGATAGCTTTTTATAAAAATATAGTGGCGAAAACCTTTGCTAAAGAGGTCACTCCTAGTGAAGGGATCTTGGCTCTTTCCCCGTAGAATGAGGTGCAGGATATTCCAACTGAATACCACGATGCAAAGGAAAAAGTAATCAGCTATAGTGAAGTTATTGCCCTGACGCAAACTTCTGTCCAAGGGGTCACTCCCGGTGAAGGGATCTCGGCCTTTGCCTCGTCGACTGAGGTGCTAGATATTCATAACCGAATACCGCTGTGCAAAACAAAAGAGAATGTCCTGGCAATAACAGCTTTCTGAAAAATGTTCCAACAACATTAGAATAGGTTTGTTTAGCTTGCATTGATCCGAATCAATCCAGTCCCATCAATTGATCACACCAATAAAGAACGAAAATACGATGTACGTATATGCCATCTGCATTCGCCACTGGGTCCCGTCATCACCCGTTAGGTTACTTAACTAACGACAGAGCGGGGACTGAACCAGCGCGGATGCAAAACATATACAACATCTACTAGTATATATATCAATATATAATATTCGCTCAAGGAGTGATAAAATGCAACATCACAGAAATGTAATAAGTATCACAGAACAATACAGATATCTGGGATCCCCGGGTTTCATAGAGCCGCTACTGAAACCCGACGTTCCCCTGGTCGTGTGGATAGCCTGTGCAATGAAATTCTAGACCCCTACGGGTGCGGAAAGTTACCCGCCAAAACCTGAAGCGAGGCAGCCCCCTTTAACAACGTGAATGGACCACCCAACACTTCACGGAATCCGGTAACTTGAGCACCCCTCCGTGGGTCAACCTGTACCCCCTACGAGTGTGGCGAATAGCCCGCCAATTCTAGAGTGAAGCCCCCTCCGTCTCAACGCTATGAGATGCGGGCCCGTTGCCCTCTAGAACCCGGCTATCCGTGCACCCCTCCGTGGAGTAATCCTAGTACAGAAAGTAAAATATATACAACGGGTGCATCGACCTCAGCCCAGTCGTGCCCCAAAAGAATAATATACAAACAGGCAGTGACGACAGTCCACATGTCGGATGCTCTCCCCGCAATATCAAATGTACATATACAACCAAACTGTACTACCATTGCATCCAAGCTATCCACCACGACAAATCCGCAACATCACAGCACAACACAGAACATCAACGTGAATGTCACGTTCGCAAATCCGTCTAAAAGGGCTATAGCAGTTAGACAGGATTTACCGATCAAATAACATTCACGGTCGTAGATATAATGTAAATACTGTGAACTAACATATTTAAAATTTTCGATCGACTAAATTTCCCGAAGTGGGCCCCAAGCACAATACCCAGTACTCAAAAAAAATCTGGGCCCAAAAAGAATATACCAAAAACCCCAATTTCAAGTCAGGAATCACTATAGGAAAAATGGTCCAGAGATGTTACTGTTCGGCGGCGGAACCGCGGCCAAAAGGAGGTTACGGCTGCGGTTCCGCGGCGCTACAGTGACATCATGCAACCATTTTTCTTCAGTGTTCTCTAAAAACCCTGCCTGATTTTCTGCAATACACCAAATAAGTTTTTGACAACAGAAAAATTGCGACAGAAACTGTGATTTGAAAATGCAATTTTTAGAAAATTCGTTCGATCGAACTTGTAAACATGTTAGAGCAAGCTAGACTAGATTAATGACGTCGCTCTGATACCATGTAAGACTACGGTAGCGTCCCGGCCGTCTTTCCGAGGCAAAAATGCGGAAACGAAAAATTTTCTAAACTTTAAACCGGCGCTATCGTACGCTTAAAATCCGGATCGAACCATTAACCTAATGCTAGCAAACAAGAGAAAGGGTAGAAAGCTATACCGAGCGATCCGTGTCCTTCGGTCTTCGGCCACTATCTCGATCTCCTCGCGGAATCTCCGGTCTCCATCTCCTCGTCGGAAAGGGCACCACATCGAGAAGTCTTTTTACGGGCTCCCGCTTCGTCCGAAGCAACTCGGGCATGAAGTGTGCTAGCCGACGTGCCTAAGATTGAAGTAGAGTATGTTGTGACCACTTTTTCTCTTTGCATCCATGGCTTGGATGGAGGTTGAAGGCGTTGCCATCGGAGGAAGACAGTGAGCTAGAGGAAGAAGAAGAAGAAGAAGAGAAGGCTTTCTCATCTTTTCGTTTTTCTTTTGTTGTGATGTTTTGATAGAATGAGAGTGAGAGAGAGTGAAAGAATAATATGAGACCAAGCTCACTCAAGGCAGCCCCTCTCTCTCTCCTCACATCATATCAACCCAAAACTATCATATAATGTGACATTAACACACAAAAAGAGACCATGAGTCACTAATGTGTTCATGTCACATTTAATGCATGTCATGATGATTTCTAGCTCATTATTTCCTTAAGCAAACATTAATCCAAATGTTTTCCACAACAAAAAGATCCAGTAACATCTAAAGTAAACTCGTAACGGATCACAAGGATACCCCTTACCTGTATATACATACCTGCACCCGCATTCCGACCGAATGCGAATGTGATGAGACTAAAGTAATCCAACAAATCTAATACTAGGATCCGGCTTAAACCAAAGCCCACTAATATGATCCGTCCAATCATGATCCGTGAAATACCGCACGTATAAGATTGAACCCTGCCATATATCATACGGCCTCTACAACGTTTCGCCCGAAACTTGAGAAACTGTCTGTGGGGGACACTAAAGACTCGTCAATACTTTGGCTGTGGATTTAACCACTAACACGTCAGAGGTACTAGCCGTACGTAACGGGCTACCAAGTATTGACCACAAGGGAGGTCGATGAGCGAACTCATCCTGACACCCTACTGAGCCTGTCAGTGACAATATCCATACAGTCCGGTCCGTTCATCTATGAGCATCGCATGGCGGGCCTAGGGGATTGGTAAAAGTCAGACCCCCAAAAGCGGTACAAGTCGTGTCGGAGTGTAGCCCTGAACAATCTGAGATACTACTGGAATACCTACCAGTAAATCTCCTGCCTCGGCCGAGGGCTTTGTGTAATGGCTCTCCTAGACACAGCGCGATCTCACCCCCAATACCGGGAGAGACGAAACCCCTGCCGATCCGCTCATTGCCTCCATATGGCTCGGGACTGTACCCAACTAAAACCTGTTTGCACGACTCCTTTGAGCCATGGTAGGGTGGTAATCAAAGCACAGTGGGAACTGACACGAGACAAATGACGATCTCAGGTCGATGAACTAACCTGTATACATGTCATTAAGGAACTGCTATCTGACGTCAGGTATAAGACTAACTAGCATGTTCCCGGCGAGTCATGTCCGGTGTACTCATAAACCAATGAGCACCTGTATACATCTTAGGTGAACCTACTGACACCAGTGTCTTGTGAGACCGGCCACCACCCCTCGTCGGGGTCTCGACCGTATACACTAGTCTACTCTGGAGTATCGATGCCCTGTCTCGAAAACTCCCACGACTAGGGACCTTTTAAGGATGTGCTTATAGACCCCAGCTCCCACGTATATGATCGCCATCATACTGCTGGCCGTCAAGCAAGAATCCTAAGGGCTCTATCAATGCGCAATAGTGACCTGTAACGTCACCTAAAACAGTACACGATGATAAAGATAAACCAGATAGCATACTATCATCTTGAGTAGGACTGTCCTACCGGCATAGGTCCTCTCTCAATCATTGCAATCACGTACCTGTGATCCAATAATTGACTCTGAGGGCACTATCTCCAACAGTTATTTTTAGGGTTTTTAATTTCCTAAGTCTAAGATCTAGTTGTTTCTAGCTAGTTAACCTTTTTGTCAAACTCAAGTCAATTAAGGCCAAAATTGGATGTTTTAATTTTTATAATTTTTTAGTTTTTTATGGGTTTTAAAATAAGTATGCAAATGCAAAATTATACATATGAATGCGAAGGAAGAAAGCTTACCGATCACACCCCCAAACTTAAACACTGTCAAGCTACACCAAGAGGGTCAAAATTGTCGGCACTCCCCTGTTTATTTTTTTATATATTTTTTTATTGTAAAAAGAAAAAATATATATATATACAAAAAGGTCCCCCCCAAACTTTAGTGAGACAGTGTTTCCACTATTTTAAGCATTAATGTTCAGAGTTAGGGAGGAGAAAAATCAAACTATACAAGGCCTTACACAGGCCAAAGGTTAGCACCAACCATTCAAAAATTTTATCATGATAATGGTATGGTTAGTGGAAGAATGGAGTGTAAAAAAAGGAGTTGAGAAACACACGAGACCGTATGGAAAGAAGGGTGGAATATGGACTCAGTATATTAGGAGAAGAATGGCGGAAGAGAGAAAGAAGTGTAGTACGAACTTGAGGGTCTAAATTGAGTGAATAAAGTAGCACAAATTGTGATGACCGATGTGTTAAATGCGATTGTGCTAATCTATCAACCCGTCGAGAAATGGGGTCAAATCCCTCAAGATTCGTGAGAAAACATGGGTATGTTGAACTTGGTAAACCATCCATTGAAAATGGAAGCGTGAAGAATTCTTGCTCGGTCGAAACGATAGAAAGGACGAAGGGGAGTGATTTATGGATAGTCTTATTCTCACCTAAGTAAGCATATGTAAGGTGAGACGGCAACAGTCCGAGTTCGAGTTTCAGAGGTGAAACAATCGAAGGTGAAATTGGTGAAACTATCTCGAACTCGAAGGATTCCATCAATGGTTCGAAATGAATGTAAGCAACCGAGTCTTATGGTTCAATTAACTCATCTGAAAATTCAAAGGACTCAAACTCGGGCTGTGAGTCTTCAAAATCGTCCGCAAAAGTGAAACACTTGTAATCAATATCGGTTATGAGAACTGTGTCAGATTCAAGGAGGAACGCACTAGTGGCGTCAAAACTACTGTGATCGAACAGAAATTTTTCAAGCTCACAGTCCTCCGGCATGATCTTTTACGTGGTCAAAACGATGGAAAGGATGGAGGGGGCGATTTAGGAAGTATAACAGTTAAAGATTCAGGAGGATGAATTGAAAAATCCGACACATCAAACAAAACTAGTTCATCCTTAATACTATCCTCAATACTCTCCTCACTACTATCCTCATAATTCTCCTCAATATTTATCTTATCCATGCAATTATCATCAAAATCAAGATGCGTATGAAGTTCGGGAGAAACATTTAATGACTCGGGATGATGAATTGGAGAGAAAAATTCAATCAAATCAACAGGTTCATCATCCAAAAATATTTTCTGCGTCAATATCCTCAATCAAGTGAAAATGCATTTTTTAGGCACCTCATCAAAGGCATGGATATTTATCAATTCAGGTTCTAGATTGGAGGTGTAGAGGTCGAAAGGATTAGTGATGGTTTCACTCGAAAGGGACCCTTCACAATCTGGCAAATCAAGCATTACAACGTCGCACAACTCATTAAACATTTTATTTTCAACTGGTGAATCATTTGGGACACTTGTTTGAAAACTTGAGTTATGGAATTCAATTGGTGATGGGTAGGTTTGATTTGGAAAGGTGCACAGCTCACTCTCTCCACTCAAATTCTCAATCTGTCCAACCGCCTCATGATACATTGGAATTTTTGGAGCTAGTTGGAAACTAGCTACCAGTTCACTAGGTTGCATAAGGGCGGCAATGGACGCATCCAAATTCCTCATCTGTTTGTTTGTCGCTATAATATAAGCTTCCAACGACTGTTCTAGACTAGACATGGGTTGTGAAGGGGTTTCAGTAAAAGATTCAAAGTTGTTTGGATATGTGAAACTCCCAAATGGTTGTGTAGAAGCAATGTCTAGTGAAGGTGCGGAAGTCGGGTAGGATTGGTAGGAATGGAATGGTTGGACAGGAGTAGGATCAACATTTGGATAAAAAGGTGAATGGACTTGTTGATCCCAAGAACTAGAAGTGTTGAAAGCAGTGAAAGATCGGTTAATAGATTGTTCAATATGTTCAGCTATGGACATGGGTTTCGGAGTTACAACAGGACTTGAAAAAAGAGTATCAACGTAAGAAGGTGGTGAAGGTTGAAATGGTTGATATAAGGTGGATTGCGGAGTCCAACTGTTTCTCCTAGACGCTTCTATTCGATCTTTCAAAGAAATTTTGGGCATGGAGGGGTCGTCCGTAATTCGACCAAAACAATTCGCGTAAGAAGCAAAGTTTGGTTGAGGGTACCAAAGTTCGGCAAGCGTTTTGGGAGGTAGGGTATCCATGATGTAAGAAGGAGAAGAAAAAGAATGTGGGTGTAAGTGGGGTGCACGGATTTCTTAGCGACAAGTTGCAAGGTTTTTTTTTGTAAAAGATTTTTCTTTTTGTGTTTTTTTTATGGGCTTTTTGCAGAAAGATTTTCAATAAAAGGCTTAGACACACGTTCAATCAATCACAAATGTACAATCAAGCCTAAATTTAGGGTCAACTAGACAGCTCCTAACTGTTCCAAAGGGCTAGATGTAAGGAGCTCAAACCGTCTCTTCACCGCCAATTGTGGCCAGGTAAGCACAAGTAGAGAAAGGAGGGATCCGCTCACGAATAACCGTGAGACGGGCCTTTTAAATTTACCTTCCCCTACATGTCTAGCCTAGGCACCACAAAGTCAGGTTAGGATCAACGGTCGATGCCTACAACTATTCCTTTGTCCAATTGAGCGTGAAGTCCTTAGGGCTGAGTCTAATCTTTTTTTAATTAACTTGATGGTCAATACAATATGCTTTATATGATTTTTGGGGTCCTGGAAAGGGTAATGAAATCCCCACCCAATCTGGATTGGTGTAATAGCCCCTTAAAGTCAATTAAAATATGCAAAGCAGTAAACACAATCACTTGCAAACAATTTTTTTTTAGCGCGGCGCAAAGAATATTGCATAAGATCAAATTATTGGAGAAGGGAAGAAATTTTTAGCGCAAATAATCCTGCAGGAAAATTTTACAGAGGAGATATTGAGGCTGTAGAGAAGAAGAGAAAGCTTACAGCGATTTTTCAACGAGCTGACGTCACCTTCCTGCCGCAGTTCCGCCGCCAAAGTCGCCTCCTCGCCGCGGTTCCGCGGCCTAGTGATTGGTTCAGATCCCCAAAAATTCGACGTTCTCTATTCTGATTGTCCTATATTTGTTCAGATCTAGGGTTTTCTGTTTTTCTCTCTGAATTTTTCCTGATCTGAATTCGTTCGTCGGTCCTGCAAAATTCAAACGAAAATACCCTTCACAAAATAACAAGATGATAAATTTATATATATATATATATTCAGTTTTTATGATTTTTCAATTTTATATTAACCCGAAATTACAAAAATAAAATAACAACGCCATCCCCGGCAACGGCGCCATTTGATTTGTCAAAGAATTAATTACCGCAATCAAGAACGGCGTCGCTTGGTAGCTAGCCGGTGAATACGGGTCGGTCCACAGGGATTTTGTGTATTCTCAGATTGTTCTAACGAGTTAATTCCAAACGGTGTTGAATCGATTATCACTAAAAACTGAAATGAGTCTAATTATCTAAACTAAGGCAAATAATTAAAATTATAACTAGGGCAGATAAAGAAAATCTATACTATGGCAGGAAAAGAAATTTAACTAGGGCAAGATAAAGAAAACTTACTCTAATTTTTATTTGATGCTCTCTTCAAACATTTACAGGAATTGAATTCTGAATTTTATAAATAACATGAGTCACAAGAAGAGGCATAACTCAAATAGAGGCTTAGGGCTTCTATTTATAGATCATAGAAACCCTAGGGTTACAATCGATTCACATCTGTATTACAATTTTGCCACTAAGAAACCTAGTTAACGCACCGTCACGCCGCCAAGAATTTCCACCGACATGGGCCTAGCATGGCCGCGGAACCGCAGCCAAAACCCATGTTTGGTCGCGGATCCGCGGCCATAAAGGGAGCTTGTTGGCTACAATTTTCTGGTTTTCTTTGTTGGAGATAGTGCCCTCAGAGTCAATTATTGGATCACAGGCACGTGATTGCAATGATTGAGGGAGGACCTATCCCAGTAGGACAGTCTTACTCAAGATGATAGTATGCTATCTGGTTTATCTTTATCTTCGTGTACTGCTTTAGGTGACCTTACAGGTCACTATTGCGCGTTGATAGAGCCCCTAGGATTCTTGCTTGACTGCCAGCAGTATGAGGGCGATCATATACGTGGGAGCTGGTGGTCTATAAGCACATCCTTAAATGGTCCCTAGTCGTGGGAGTTTTCGAGACAGGGCATCAATACTCCAAAGTAGACTAGTGTATACAGTCGAGACCCCGACGAGGGGCGGTGGCCGGTCTCACAAGCCACTGGTGTCAGTTGGTTCACCTAAGATGTATACAGGTGCTCATTGGGTTATGAGTACACCGGACAGGACTCGCCGGGAACATGCTAGTTGGTCTTATACCTGACGTTAGATAGCAGTTCCCTGGTGACATGTGTACAGGTTAGTTCATCGACCTGAGATCGTCATTTGTCTCGTGTGAGTTCTCACTGTACTTTGATTACTACCCTACCACGCTCAAAGGAGACGTGCAAACAGGTTTTAGTTGGGTACAGTCCCGAGCCACATGGAGGCAGTGAGCGGATCTTCAGGGGTTCGTCTCTCCCGGTATTAGGGGTGAAGTCGCGCTGTGTCTAGGAGAGCCCTTACACGAAGTCCTTGGCCAAGGCAGGAGATTTACTGGTAGGTATTCCAGTAGTATCTCAGGGTGTTCTGGGCTACACTCCGACACGACTTGTACTGCTTTTGGGGGTCTGACTTTTACCAACCCCCTAGGTCCGCCATGCGATGCTCATAGACGAACGGACCGGACTGTACGGATATTGTTACTGACAGGCTCAGTAGGGTGTCAGGATGAGTTCGCTCACAGACGTCCCTTTTGGTCAATAGCTGGTAGCCCGTCACGTATAGCTAATACCTCTGACGTGCTAGTGGTTAAATCCACAACCAAAATATTGACGAGTCTTTAAAGTCCCCCACAGACCGTTTCTCAAGTTTCGGGCGAAACGCTGTAGAGGCCATATGGAGATATGGAAGGGTTCGATCAGATAAGTGCGGTATTGCACGGATCATGATCGGACGGATAATACTAGCGGGCTTTGGTTTAAGCCGGATCCAAGTATTGTACAGTGTAGATTTGTCTCATTGCATTTGTATTTGGTCGGAATACAAATGCGGGTATGTATTTACAGTCGCAGGGTTTTCCTGTAATTTATTACGGGATCAGTTTTTTGGAGTTGCCAGTTTGCTTTCCGTTTCGGCCATTTTTCTTTGTATCTTTCCCTGGCTGAAAATTGGTGGAGGAGGGCTAATTTGCAAATGTGCAAATTAGCAATTTAGAGGGTTGTTTTTGCAAGTTGTGGTGTCATGATGGTTGCACCATCCCTTGACTTTCTTGAGTTCATGATGGCTTGACTTTTGATGATGGTTGATGGAGTGTTGGACTTTGTTTGTGATGATATTGTTCTCATCATCACTTCACACTCTCTCTTGTATTATTGATCCACACACCCCCCTTGGACTTCTCTCTCTCTCCCATCACCACATGAGGCCGGCCACTATGAGGGAGTGGGCTGTCCCAATTTTTTGGGTGGGGTTTTTATCTCCTTTGCTTGCTAAAAACTCATTAGCCACCACCAAAGTTCATATCTCCTTTCCTCCACTAAATGGGCAACTTCTAGTAACCCCAAATGATACAAAGCATTCTACAGATAACCTACAGCATCTTTGGGCACGTCGGCTCGCCAACTTCGTGCCCGAGTTGCCTCGGTCCAGAGGTGGGAGCCCGTAAAAGAAGTCGGCGACGTGGTGCCCTTCCGGCGAGGAGGTGAAGACCGGAGATTCCGCGGGTAGATCGGGACGACGACGAGAAGACCGAAGGACATGGATCGCTCGGTATATCTCTCTACCCGTTCTTTAGTTAGCTAGGATTAGATTAATGGCCCGATCCGGGATTTTAGTGCGCGGTGGTGCCGGTTCAATAGTTAAAGTAAAGTATCGTGTCCGCATTTTGGCCTCGGATTGACGGCCGGGGCGCCGCCGTGCAACTCTTCTGGCCGCGGTTCCGCAGCAGTAACATGTGATCACCCTACCAATTTTTTTACAGAGGGTCTTAGACTTGGAAATAGGGTTTTTGGAACATTCTTTTTGGGCCTAGATTTTCTTTGAGTGCTACAGTAGTGCTTGGGGCCCACTTCGGTAAATTTGATCGATCGAAAATTTTAAACATGTTAGTTCACAGTATTTACATTATATCTGCGACCGTGAATGTCATTTGATCGGTAAATCCTGTCTAACTACTATAACCCGGTTAGACGGATTTGCGAACGTGACATTCACGTTGATGTTCTGTGTTGTGCTGTGATGTTGCGGATTGTCGTGGAGGATAGCCTGGATGCAATGGTAGTACAGTTTTGGTTGTATTATGTACATTTGATATTGCGGGGCGAGCGTCCGACATGTGGACTGCCGTCACTGCCTGTTTGTATATTATTCTTTTGGGGCACGACCAGGTTGAGGTCGATGTACCCGTTGTATGTATATTTTACTTTCTGTACTAGGATTACCCCGGGGTTCACGGATAGCCAGGTTCTAGAGGGCAACGGGCCCGCATCTCATGGCGTTGAGACGGAGGGTGCTTCACTTTAGAATTGGCGGGCTATTCACCGCACTCGTAGGAGGTACAGGTTGACCTAGGAGGGGTGCCCAAGTTACCGGATTCCGTGAAGTGCTGGGTGGTCCATTCACGTTGCTGAAGGGGGCTGCCTCGCTTCAGGTTTTGGCGGGTAACTTGCCGTGCCCGTAGGGGTCTAGGATTTCATTGCACAGGCTATCCACCAGACCAGGGGAACGTCGGGTTTCAGTAGCGGCTCTATGAAACCCGGGGATCCCAGATATCTATATTGTTCTATGATACTTATTACATTTCTGTGATGTTGCATTTTATCACGCCTTGAGCGAATATTATATATTGATATATATACTAGTAGATGTTGTATATGTTTTGCATCCGCGCTAGTCCAGTCCCCGCTCTGTCGTTAGTTAAGTAACCTAACGGGTGATGACGGGACCCAGTGGCGAATGCGGATGACATATACGTACATCATTATTTTCGTTCTTTATTGGTGTGATCAATTGATGGGACTGCGTTGATTCGGATCAATGCAAGCTAAACAAACCTATTCTGAATTTGTTGGAACATTTTTCAAAAAAAAAGGCTGTTATTGCAAGGACGTTCACTTTTGTTTTGCACAGTGGTATTCGGTTATGAATATCCAGCACCTCAGTCGACGGGGAAAAGGCCGAGATCCCTTCACCGGGAGTGACCCCTTGGACAGAAGTTTGCGTCAGGGCAATAACTTCACTATAGCCGATTGCCTTTTGCTTTGCATCGTGGTATTCAGTTAGAATATCCTGCACCTCATTCTACGGGGAAAGAGCCGAGATCCCTTCACCGGGAGTGACCTCTTTAGCAAAGGTTTTCGTCACTATATTTTTTAAAAAGCTATCCGATTCCTTCAACGATGTCAAGTTCATTACGTTAAAGGTTTTTCGCCAGAAACCATTCGTAGCCCTCCGTCATTTCAGGAAGGTAGCACTTAGTATTCATGCTATGTATATTGGCCTTCGTCAAGGCATAGTGTTGTTAGTGTATATGCCCTAGAGGCCATTACTGTACCATACTAGTATATATATTACGAAGCCTAGGATACTCACAGTTGTATAGACAATCTTGCTCGAAATAGTAGTATGCTACTTGGTTTGTCTCTGCTTTAATGTATACATGTGTTTCTTTTGGTATATCACCTATACGCATTAGTGGAGCCCTTAGGATCTTTGCTTGATTACCGGCGTTGTGATGGCGATCACACTCGTGGGGGCTGGGTAATCCACAAGCACATCCTTATGCACGTCCCTAGTCGTGGGATTATCGAGACAGGGCATCGATACTCCGGAGTAGACTAGCATGTGCGCTTCTCATCCCAGTGCGGGAGGCGGTCTGTCCCACAGCCGTCAGTACGTCGTACTTGAGATAGTATGCGGGTGCTCATTAGGTTATGAGTGCACTGGACAGGACTCGTCGGGAACTGATGGTTGGTATTATACCTATCGTCAGTTATCAGTTCCCAGGTGACATGAGAACAGCTTAGTCCGCTGACTTGACACTGTCACTTCGCCTCGAGTGTGTTCCCGCTGTTCTTTGATTACTACCCTACCACGGCTCTACTGAGTCGTGCAAACAGGTAGTAGTTGGGTGTAGTCCCGAAGCACTTGGAGGCAGTGACGGTTAGACAGGATTCGTCTCTCCCGGTATTGGAGGTTGACATCGCGCTGTGTCTAGGAGAGCCATTACACAAGTAGTCCCTGGCCAGGGCAAGCGAGATATACTGGTAGGTTTCCAGTGTTATCTCAGGGTGTTCTGGGCTACACTCCGACACGACTTGTACCGCTATTAGGGGACTGACGTTCGCCACCCCCTAGGCCCGCCATGCGATGTTATCAGATGAACAGACCGGACTGTACGGAGATTGTCACATACAGGCTCAGTAGGAGTTCGGATGGGTTTACCTCATCGGCCTTCTTATCGACATCTACCTGGGGACCGTTACGCACAGCTAGTGCCGCTTGTGGTCTGTGGTTAAACCCACTGCTAGCGTAGAGTCGAGTCTTTAGAGTCCCACACAGAGAGTTTCCCTGCCCTGAGCGAAACGTGTAGAGGCCGTATGGTTTTACGGCAGAGCCGCGATCATTTACGTGCACTTGTGTGCGTATGCTGATCGGGCAGGCAATACTGGTGGGCTTCGGTTTAAGCTGGATCCTAGTATTACACGGATGGATTTGTTTTGTCTTCTGTGCATTCGCATTCTACGAAATGCGGATGCGGGTGTGTATGCACAGTTTTGAGGAGCGATGAAAGAGGAGGTGCCTCATTAGGGTTTTGGCAGTTGGTTCGGCCAAAACCGTTATGTGGCAGGTGTAAGTCCACGTTGCTCATCCCGGTTCTTACGGGGAGGCGGAAACGACGAAAAACAATGATTTGGCGCAAGGCAACATGGACTTAAACCTCGGATCTTTGCTAAACTAGAAACTAGTAAACTACTAGAGGCTATAACTACTATGCTGTAGAAAGTATACCTCACGAAACCGGTCCTTCGGGTCTTCATTCCACTGTCCCGCTCGTCTATCCAAGCTCCAAGTGTCGATCCGAACCTTAGGCACCTCCGCGGCCTTCTTGAGTCGAAGACGATCCACCCGAGAGATGTACACCGAGATCTACCTCAAGCCGAGGCAACTAGGGCAAAGAGATTGCTAGTCAAGAAGCCCTAGGATGTGTAGAGGAGATGTATGGATGTGTTTGTCTTAGTGGGATCTTTTTCTCTCAACACATGAGATCAAAAGATAGAATCAAGAGGAGGAGGAAGGAGGAGAACTTAGCAACCATGAGAGCTCATTTTCTTTTCTTCTCATGAGAAAGAGCAAGAGAGAGAAATGAGAATGAATTATGAGCTAAAGAAAAATGAGCCATGGTTCAATAATGCAAAAACATTATCATTACTAATCCCATCAAGATAAAGTTGATGGCTGCATTGAAATGACCATTTTCATAATCAAAAGAAAAAGAAAATCAAAAGAAGAGTGTAGATCTCTCATGAAGGTCAATGGTCAACCCCGGTCAACCGGTCAACAAAGTAAAGAGAGGTCAAAGTGGTCAAATGGTCAATGCAATTAGCCATCACTAAACTATCACTAAAAGGATTAGTAAACAATGTCTCCGGCTCAATGTGGTTTTGACCAAACGAATTGTCAAAACCCTAATGAGTGTACCACATTACGGTTTTGGCCGAACCAACTGCCAAAACCCTAATGGGGCACCTCCTCCTTTATCGCTCCTCAAAACTGTGCATACACACCCGCATCCGCATTCCGTAGAATGCGAATGCACAGAAGACAAATCAAATCCATCTGTGCAATACTACGATCTGGCTTAAACCAAAGCCCACTAGTATTGCCTGCCCGAAAAGCATACGCATACAAGTGCACGTAAGTGATTGCAGCCCTGCCGTAAAACCATACGGCCTCTACACGTTTCGCTCAGTGCAGGGAAACTCTCTATGTGGGACTCTAAAGACTCGACACTACGCTGGCAGTGGGTTTAACCACAGACCGCAAGCGGCACTAGCTATACGTAACGGTCCCCAGGTAGATGTCGATAAGAAGGCCGATGAGGTAAACCCATCCGAACTCCTACTGAGCCTGTATGTGACAATCTCCGTACAGTCCGGTCTGTTCATCTGATACATCGCATGGCGGGCCTAGGGGGCGGTGAACGTCAGTCCCCTAATAGCGGTACAAGTCGTGTCGGAGTGCAGCCCATAACACCCTGAGATAACACTGGAAACCTACCAGTATATCTCGCTTGCCCTGACCAGGGACTACTTATGTAATGGCTCTCCTAGACACAGCGCGATGTTAACCCCCAATACCGGGAGAGACGAATCCTGTCTAACCGTCACTGCCTCCAAGTGCTTCGGGAATGCACCCAACTACTACCTGTTTGCACGACTCCTATGAGCCGGGGTAGGGTAGTAATCTAAGTACAGTGGGAACACACTCGAGGCGAAGTGACAGTGTCAAGTCGGCGGACTAAGCTGTACTCATGTCATCTGGGAACTGATAACTGACGATAGGTATAATACCAACCAATAGTTCCCGACGAGTCCTGTCCAGTGTACTCATAACCTAACGAGCACCCACATACTATCTCAAGTACGACGTACTGACGGCTGTGGGACAGACCGTCTCCCCCGCTGGGATAAGAAGCGCATACGCTAGTCTACTCCGGAGTATCGATGCCCTGTCTCGATAGTCCTACGACTAGGGACCTGTATAAGGATGTGCTTATGGATTACCCAGCCCCCACGAGTGTGAGCGCCATCACAACGCTGGTAATCAAGCAAAAATCCTAAGGGCTCTACTAATATGTATATAAGTGATATGCTAAAAGAAACACATGCACATATTGAAGTAGAGACAAACCAAGTAGCATATTACCATTTTGAGCAAGATTGTCTATACAACTGTGAATATCCCAAGCTTCCATTAAGTAATATACAAGCAAGTATGATACAGTAATGGCCTCTAGGGCATATACACTAACAATCTCCCACTTGCACTAAGGCCATGTACTGGCGTATCGAAGACCTATCATCTCGATCAGCCGCTCGAACTGAGTCTGGGGTAGGGCCTTCATGAGTGGATCTGCAGTGTTGTTCTCCGTATTTACTCTCTTCACCTCGATCTCCCGGCGATCTACGATCTCCCTGATCAGGTGGTACCGCCTCAAAATGTGCCTGGACTTCTGATGGGACCTGGGTTCCTTCGCTAAAGCTATAGCGCCGTTGTTGTCACAATATAGTGGTATTGGATCAACAATGGTAGGAACCACCTGAAGCTCCGTTAGGGACTTCTTCATCCAGACAGCTTCCTTTGCGGCATTGTAAGCAGCTATGTACTCAGCTTCCATAGTTGAGTCTGCAACGGTCTCCTGCTTGGAACTCTTCCAGCAAACCGCCCCTCCATTGAGGGTAAAGACATAACCCGACATGGACTTGGAGTCATCCTTGTCACTCTGGAAGCTGGAGTCAGCAAAGGCCTCGAGCTGGAGGTCTTTTCCGCCATACACCAAGAACATCTCCTTAGTCCTTCTCAGGTACTTGAGAATGTTCTTTACCGCTATCCAGTGTTTCTCCCCTGGGTTTGACTGATACCGGCTTACAACGCTCAAAATGTATGCTACATCTGGTCTGGTACATAACATCGCATACATTATAGAGCCTACCGCAGAAGCGTAGGGTATAATAGACATGCGATCCCTTTCCAAATCAGTCTTGGGAGACATCTCTTTGGAGAGGGTGATCCCGTGACAAGCCGGTAAATTACCGCGGTTGGAATCTTCCATACTGAACCTTTTCAGTAAGGTGTCGATGTACCTTGACTGTGAAAGTCCCAACATCCTCTTAGATCTATCACGATAGATCTGGATCCCCAGAATGTAGTTGGCATCGCCCAGGTCCTTCATGGAGAACCTCTGCGACAAGAATCCTTTGACTGACTGTAGCATAGGAATATCATTTCCTATTAGGAGAATGTCATCCACGTACAAGACGAGGAATACCATAGTTCACCCTACAATCTTACTGTAAATGCATGGTTCATCTGGGTTTTTGATAAAGTCGAATTCTTTGACAGTATCATCAAAGCAGATGTTCCAACTCCGCGATGCCTGCTTAAGTCCATAGATGGACTTTTGCAACTTGCACACTTTACCGCTGCTCCCACTCTGAATGAATCCTTCTGGCTGATCCATATAGACGCACTCTTCCAAATTTCCATTTAGGAAAGCCGTCATTACGTCCATCTGCCAGATTTCATAATCGTGGAAGGCAGAAATGGCAAGAAGGATCCGAATGGATTTCAGCATAGCCACTGGAGAAAAGGTCTCGTCATAGTCCAAACCAGGTCTTTGACGAAAACCCTTTGCAACAAGTCTAGCTTTATAGGTCTCAACCTGCCCATCTACATCAATCTTCTTTCTGAAGATCCATTTGCAGCCTACGGGTTTTACCCCTTCTAGAGCAAAGTCCAAAGTCCAAACTTTGTTGGTGTACATGGACTCCATCTCGGCCCGCATTGCATCCAGCCATTTTACCGAGTCGCCGCTCTGAATGGCTTGCTGGAAGCTAGTAGGCTCACCATAATCCATGGTGCAATCCTCTCTATCCCCGTCTATGAGAAAACCGTAGTATCTCTCGGGCGGATGAGACTGCCTACTACTCCTGCGGAGTGGCGCTGGGATGTCCGGTTCTCTTGAAACTTCTGGTTCTTCCAAGCTTTCAGTAATAGTTTGTGGTTCTGGAATTTCTTTGTTGGAGATAGTGCCCTCATAGTCAATTATTGGATCGCAGGTACGTGATTGCAATGATTGCGAAGGACCTATACCGGTAGGACAGTCTTACTCAAGATGATAGTATGCTATCTGGTTTGCCTTTATCAGTTGTGTACATGTTCAGGTGACTGATTACATGTTACACTTTGATAGAGCCCTTAGAATCTTGCTTTACCACCAACTGTATGATGGCGATCATATACGTGAGAGTTGGGTGGTTTATATGCATATCCTTAATAGTAGTCCCTAGTCGTGGGAGTTTCGAGACAGGGCATCGATACTCCGGAGTAGACTAGTGTGTACAGTCGAGACCCCGACGAGGGGCGGTGGCCGGTCTCACAAGCCACTGGTGTCAGTTGGATCACCTAAGATGTATACAGGTGCTCATTGGGTTATGAGTACACCGGACAGGACTCGCCGGGAACCTGCTAGTTGGTATTATACATATCGTCAGATAGCAGTTCCCTGGTGACATGTGTATAGGTTAGTTCATCGACCTGAGGTCGTAATTTGTCTCGTGTGAGTTCCCACTGTGCTTTGATTTCTACCCTACCACGGCTCAAAAGAGTCGTGCAAACAGGTAGTTTTTGGGTACAGTCCCGAGCCATATGGAGGCACGTGAGCGGATCGGCAGGGGATTCGTCTCTCCCGGTATTGGGGGCGAGGTCGTGCTGTGTCTAGGAGAGCCATTACACAAAGTCCATGGCCATTGCACTGGTAGGTACTCCAGTAGTATCTCAGGGTGTTATTGGGCTACACTCCGACACGACTTATACTGCTATTGGGGGTCTGACGTTACTAGCTCCCTAGGCAGATATGCGATACTCATAGACGAACGGACCGGACTGTATATACATTGCCACTGTTAGGCTCAGTAGGGTTTCCGGATGAGTTCGCTCATCGGCCTCCCTTGAGGTCAGTCCATGGGCAGCCGTTACGCATAGCTAGTGCCGCTGACGGTTTGTGGTTAAACCCACTGCCAGGGTACTGACGAGTCATTAGAGTCCCCCACAGACAGTTTCCCAACTTCGGGCGAAACGTTGTAGAGGCCGTATGGTTTTATGGCAGGGTTCGGAAAATGCACGTGCGTTTACGCACGTGTCGGTTTTCGGACAGATGATACTGGTCGGCTTTGGTTTAAGCCGGATCCGAGTATTGTATTGAGTAGATATAATATCTTTGTCTCAGTTGCATTTGTATTCGGTCGTAATACAAATGCGGGTATATTTATACTGTTACGGGGTTGTCCTGAAATTCGTTTCAGGATCACTTTTGGAAGTTGCCAGTTTCCAGTTTTCTATCAGCCGTCTTTTAACATTCGGTTAAAGACGGATTTATCTTTTCTTAGATGAGGGTGAGTCATGCTTCTAGAAGGTTCTAGAAGGTTCTAGAAGATGGTGACTAGGTTAGAATGGTGTTGTGTTTTCATTGGTTGCTTTTGGTGTGTTCACATTTGGTGTTCACACTTAAGATATTTATTTGTGTTCACATATGATATTTATTCTTAAGGTTACTCTCCCCTCTCCTACACTCACCTCCCTCCACCTATATATGGCCGGCCCCTCCTCTCTCTCTCACTCACTTGAGGTTTCATTTTGTTAAAAAGATTATGATAGATTTTGGGGTGTATGGAATTTCACAGCTTATTTCATTCCATCACCCGATTCCCACGGCAACTTCATTAACCGTTCGTCCATGGTTTTGGATGAAGCGAGACAAAGTATTACACTCATTCTCTACATCATTCTTGGTCATCTCTTTTAGCAAACTTGACGACCGAGTTGCCTCGAGTCAGAGGCGGGAGCCCGTTTAAAGAATCGATGATGTGGTGCCACCTGGACGAGCAGATCGGAGATCGACGAGATCGGAGCAGCCGCAACGGAGCATGGGATGATGGTTAAAGAACGAAGGACTCGGATCGTTCGGTATAACCTTTCTACACTCTTTACAGTTTGTTAATTTAGCAATAATGGAAGATCCGGGTTAATGTATACGATAGCGCCAGTTAAAAAGATTTTGTTCCGCATTTGGCGTCTGTAGACGACCGGGGCGCTACCGTAGACTTACAGTGGTATCAGAGCCTCACCATTTTGCTATACTAACTTGTGCTAACGCGTTTAAAATATCGATCGAACCGGAAATCGAAAACCGCAAAATTACATTTTCACAGTTTCTGTCGATTTTAAATGGTGTCCTAAAAATATTCCACATATGACAGAAAGTTGTGCAGGGTTTCAGAAGTACAACGACAAAATTTGAGCACGTGAACCCACCAAACCGCCGCGGAGTCGCGGCCAAACCCATGGTTTGGCCGCGCATCCGCGTCCGTTCTATGGGATCAGTGCACCAAATTTTCTCTATGTCTTCTCTGTTGGAATTTGGGGTTTTTGGTATATATCTTTTGGGCCCAGATTTTATTACTGTTCAGCAGATTTGCGTGGGGCCCACTTTGTGATATTTTGTCGATCGAAATTTAAACATGTTAGTTTACAGTGCTTACATTATATCTCCGACCGGGAATGTCATTTGATCGGTAAACCGCGTCTGATTGCTATAGTTCTTTTAGACGGGTTTGCGAACGTGACATTCGCGTTGATGTTCTGTGTTGTGCTGTGATGTTGCGGATTTGTCGTGGTGGATAGCAGTGTGCAATGATAGTGCAGTTTGAGTTTATTTGTACATTTGATATTGTGGGGCGAGCGTCCAACATGTGGATTGCCGTCACTGCCTGTTGTATAATATTCTTTTGGGGCACGACCAGGTTGCGGTCGATGTACCTGTTGTACTATTTTTCATTACTGTACTAGGTTTTACCCCACGACGGAGTGCACGGATAGCCGGGTTCTGAGGGGCAACGGGTCCGCATCTCATGGCTTTGAGAGGCAGAAGGGTCCCACTCTAGAATTGGCAGACTATTCGCCGCACTCATAGGGGGTACAGGTTGACCCAAGGAGGGGTGCCCAAGATTACCGGATTCCGTGAAGTGCAGGGTGGTCCATTCACTATGCTGTAGGGGCTGCCTCGCTTCAGGTTTTGGCGGGTAACTTACCGCACCCGTAGAGGTCTAGGTTTCATTGCACAGGCTATCCATACGACAGGGGAACGTCGGGTTTCAGCAGCGGCTCTGTGAAACCCGGGGATCCCAGATTATCTGTATTGTTCTGTGATGCTTATTACTTTTCTGTAATGTTGCATATTATCACGCCTGGAGCGATTATTGTATATTGGTTTATATACTATTAGATGTTGTATATGTTTTACACCCGCGCTAGTCCAGTCCCCGCTCTGTCGTTAGTTAAGTAACCTAACGGGTGATGACGGGACCTAGTGACGAATGCGGATGGCATATACGTACATTTTATTTTCGTTCTTTTCTGGTGTGATTGATTGATGGGACTGCGTTGATTCTGATCAATGCAAAGAAAAACAAACCTGTTTACAGTTGTTGGAACAAATTTAAAAAGTGTTATTGCAAAGACGTTTCCTTTTGTTTTGCATAGCGGTATTCAGTGGAATATCCTGCACCTCATTCGACGGGGCAAGGGCCGATATCCCTTCACCGGGACTGACCCCTTGGGCAGAAGTTTGCGTCAGGGTAATAACTTCACTATAGTCGATTAAAAGTTGCTTTGCACCGTGGTATTCAGTGGAATATCCTGCACCTCATTCCACGAGGAAAGAGCCGAGATCCCTTCACCGGGAGTGACCTCTTTAGCAAAGGTTTTTCGCCACTATATTTTAAAAAAAGCTATCAGGTTCCTTCAGCGATATCAAGTTCACTACGTTAAAGGTTTTTCGCCAAAAACCAGCCGTAGCCCTCCGTCACTTCTTTTGGGTATTTAGTAGTATTCAAGCTATGTATTTTGACCAACGCCAAGGCATAGTGTTTGGTAGCTGCTGGGTATTCAATTGTTGCATAGATAGATGAGTTGGTTTGGGACAGTCATTCTGCCATTTTGGCCAACGTCAAGGGCATGTGCGGGTGGGTTCAAATTGACAAGATAGTGACGGGTAGAACTTGGCATGTGACTTATGACATTTTGACCAACGCCAAGGTTATAAGAGCATGGGGCAAAAAATCAGATCGGGAGTTTCTAAAGAAACTGAAACTTGCCAAGTATGCGCATACCTTCTGGAGTATGAGTAACGTGGATGCATTCCATCACGTTATCATGCGATGAGAGTTGGATCCCGATTCCCACTGATGAGTTGGTTTACTCTTCGGGTGATCCCGATTGATTCTTCTTTAGGTTTGGAGGAGAATTTGACAGGACAGTGGGAGGTTTCCGGATTAGATAAAGTGATAACCATTCTGATCTAGGTTAGAGTGCACGCAGAGTGTTTCTTTTCTCTCTCTCTTTGGAAGCGACCTTTGACCGACCCTAGACTATGACTCAGTGACTAGGTTGACCGAACCTTCTTAAAATACTGGCCTTTGGATTGTCTGAGTTGCATAAGTCATTGCCACTCCTTCTTTTACCCTTTGAATTTCTCAGAACACCCGTATTACTACGGATATCCACTTCCATTAGATAGATCCATCGTATGGTTATATATGAACTCGAAGGGACTTCTTCGAGGATGGATCAAGGTTCAGGAGAAATAGAATTGGTTTATTCAGTTGTCTTTTATTATCACCTTCTCTCAGGTTGCGAGGGCTCTTTGGTTTAGGAGAGTACACCTATTACGCTTATTGGATAGTCTTATTCCAAACCATAGGCAGGTGCCGAAAGGTAGGGAATGAAGAAAACCAATTAGCCTAAGTAGGGTGTGCAGAAGGTAATATGTAAAGACAAAATAAAGGGATTAGAAAGAGGGCAAAGTAAATTGCGACTGATATCATTCACGACCAAAACCGCGTACTTCATCGCCACTCCTATTTCACCTTTAAAGGAATAAGGTATTGTTCAGTTGTCTTTTATCATCACCTTCTCTCAAGATACAAGTACTCCTTGGTTTAGGAGGGTACACCTATTATGCTTACTGGATAGTCTTCTTCCAAACCATAGGCTGGTGCCGAACGGTAGGGAAGGAAGAAAACCATTTAGCCTAACAATGGTATACAGAAGGTAACGATTAAAGACAAATAAAGGGATTTGGAGAGATGGCAATAAAATATACGGTTGAAGTCATGAATTGGATTTTTGAAGAGGCATTACTATGAATACCTGGATACCCCTACGAAACATTTTCATGTTTCAGTGCATTGTTAAAGAAAAACTGTTTTCCCGATTAGACACTTACTCCAAGGGTATGTATTTACCAGGTTTCATTCTCATATATGTATGGTTTTACAGATGATGAGTGGGAGTAAGTTATTGGGAATTAGGTGATTATCCTCATTATATCGGAATTCGTTGTAATTGGTGATATTTGAGGAAATCGCCAGGGTACAGTTTTCAACCTACGACGCACAGGTTTTGAGTTTTTTAACTCAGCGGACTTATACAGAGTATTGTATGTTGTCCAAGTGTCCTTCAGGACAAAGGGGTAGGTCCTCGTACTATGTTCTGTTTACTTATAACTTCTCTAGTATTTAGACAAGTGTTTCGTAGAAATACAAGGTCTAAGTTTTGAGAAGTTATGGGTATAGGAATAAAGTAGAGAACCAGGTGTCACAAGTGTCGGGATTCTTCAAAGAGATCGAAGATGTAGATTCTTGTGATTGGTATTCAGATGATAGTAATGGTTTTGAGAAACGTGTTTCTCTTTCAGGTTACTCATAATTGGATGGATTCCTAAGTTGAGTAACGCTGATTAGCCTCTTTCCATTAAGTTGATATGCACTGGAGACAGCTGCATGATTTGAATCTGGTTCCAATTAAATAAGTGCCAAAGTTTCTGTATTGGATATAGAATGGATCGTACCTTAAAAGATGTTAAGGTACGGGGAGTTGTCCAGCTTATGCTTAAAACCAGACTCTGGATAACTCAGGGCACGTTTCTGTAATGGCTGTTTATGGGTTGACCCTGGCTATGACGAGGGTTGATATTCTACCATTTGGAAGATCAATAGTGATATTGTTCTTGACTCGCCACAGTTTTAGTAAAATGGATTTTTTCAGAAAACAGTAGTGGGAGTATGGTAGAACTGGAAGTGATTCCAGAACCGCAAATGATTACGGAAAATTTAATAGGACCTATATATTCAATCAGGTTTGACATTCCATTAGCCACTCCGCAGATATGGTGGGTAACCTCAGACACCAGAGAGGTACTTCGGTAGCCTCAAGGACGGTGACAGGGAGGTTATTATCTACCCAGACTTGACACTACTGTTGTTCCAGGCTATGAGACCCGGTAGGAGGGTTGTCGTAGTCAGTGGGAGCATCGGAAGCATAGTGGGCAAGATGCTTATGTCTATTTATAGACTAGAGCAGTTATAGCGGAGATAGATCATCTAGTTTTGATGTGACAGTCATAGGTTTGACTTCAATCAGAATAGGGGATGGATCTGTTAAGAAGGTAGTAGGGTGTGATGTCAAGGTATCTGGATGACATACACAAAGTAGGAAGTAAAATTCCTATACTACGATCGGTTGTACTGTGGTCGTCACACAGTTGTTTCTCCAGACAGGATATGGATATAATATTTGACATTCTGGTTTCTAGATCTATGGTTTTAGATCTAGATTTGGGTAGTTTCCCAATGTGGATACTTTGACAGATATTCTAATGGTTTTTGGAATAGTTGACTCCTAGCATGGTGGTGTACCTGCAGGTGATGGAATCACCCTCTCTAAAGGTGTCTTACAGACTAAAGGGGAGAGGGATGGGCATGATTGGCAGATCACTTGCTTAGGCAATTGAGTCAATTATGAGATGTCAAGTACCACACCAGATGTTGTTTTTGCACTAGATGCAATAAGTTTGTATTAATCCAATCCTGGAGAAACATAAGGAAGCAGTTTTAGAACATAAGTACATGTTCTACGGATTTGATGACGGCAGCCTCCTTCGGGAGACGGTTATCATTCCAAGCTTCAAAGGTGACATGGCGGACAGAGTGATTGTCAGAGTTATAGTTTTTCCCTCTGACCAAGAGGGACAGTATTATGGACAGGTGGTCCAAGAGGATACTGTGGGAGGCATGGTGCCGGATACTGATTAGGTTCAGTGATCGATACAGTCTAAGAAGTTTGGATTTGGAGTTCATTTATGAACTAGGTCCCATCGGATATCCAGACATATTCTAAGACAGGTATTACTCGATTCGGGAGATGGCTTTCTCCGTGAACTTGAGATTTAGAGAGATATAGAAAGAAACATCTAGGCGGATCCACTTACTGAGGCTATTTCTCGAACACAATAGTTTTACAAACAGGCTTTGTGAAACTGATTAGTAGAGGAGTTGGATGTTCGGTTTCACACGGGCTGTGAGTAGTCGACATCGCAATAATTAGCCTTGAGTGCAAGTGGGAGATTGTTGGAGATAGTGCCCTCATAGTCAATTATTGGATCGCAGGTACGTGATTGCAATGATTGCGGAGGACCTATACCGGTAGGACAGTCTTACTCAAGATGATAGTATGCTATCTGGTTTGCCTTTATCAGTTGTGTACATGTTCAGGTGACTGATTATATGTTACACTTTGATAGAGCCCTTAGGATCTTGCTTTACCACCAACTGTATGATGGCGATCATATACGTGAGAGTTGGGTGGTTTATATGCATATCCTTAATAGTAGTCCATAGTCGTGGGAGTTTCGAGACAGGGCATCGATACTCCGGAGTAGACTAATGTGTACAGTCGAGACCCCGACGAGGGGCGGTGGCCGGTCTTACAAGCCACTGGTGTCAGTTGGATCACCTAAGATGTATACAGGTGCTCATTGGGTTATCAGTACACCGGACAGGACTCACCGGGAACCTGCTAGTTGGTATTATACATATCGTCAGATAGCAGTTCCCTGGTGACATGTGTACAGGTTAGTTCATCGACCTGAGGTCGTCATTTGTCTCGTGTGAGTTCCCACTGTGCTTTGATTTCTACCCTACCACGGCTCAAAGGAGTCATGCAAACAGGTAGTTTTTGGGTACAGTCCCGAGCCATATGGAGGCACGTGAGCGGATCGGCAGGGGATTCGTCTCTCCCGGTATTGGGGGCGAGGTCGTGCTGTGTCTAGGAGAGCCATTACACAAAGTCCATGGCCATGGCAGGAGATTTACTGGTAGGTACTCCAGTAGTATCTCAGGGTGTTATTGGGCTACACTCCGACACGACTTATACTGCTATTGGGGGTCTGACGTTACTAGCTCCCTAGGCAGATATGCGATACTCATAGACGAACGGACCGGACTGTATATGCATTGCCACTGTTAGGCTCAGTAGGGTTTCCGGATGAGTTCGCTCATCAGCCTCCCTTGAGGTCAGTCCATGGGCAGCCGTTACGCATAGCTAGTGCCGCTGACGGTTTGTGGTTAAACCCACTGCCAGGGGTACTGACGAGTCATTAGAGTCCCCCACAGACAGTTTCCCAACTTCGGGCGAAACGTTGTAGAGGCCGAATGGTTTTATGGCAGGGTTCGGAAAATACACGTGCGTTTACGCACGTGTCGGTTTTCGGACAGATGATACTGGTCGGCTTTGGTTTAAGCCGGATCCGAGTATTGTATTGAGTAGATATAATATCTTTGTCTCAGTTGCATTTGTATTCGGTCGTAATACAAATGCGGGTATATTTATACTGTTACGGGGTTGTCCTGAAATTCGTTTCAGGATCACTTTTGGAAGTTGCCAGTTTCCAGTTTTCTATCAGCCGTCTTTTAACATTCGGTTAAAGACGGATTTATCTTTTCTTGGATGAGGGTGAGTCATGCTTCTAGAAGGTTCTAGAAGGTTCTAGAAGGTGGTGACTAGGTTAGAATGGTGTTGTGTTTTCATTGGTTGCTTTTGGTGTGTTCACATTTGGTGTTCACACTTAAGATATTTATTTGTGTTCACATATGATATTTATTCTTAAGGTTACTCTCCCCTCTCCTACACTCACCTCCCTCCACCTATATATGGCCGGCCCCTCCTCTCTCTCTCACTCACTTGAGGTTTCGTTTTGTGAAAAAGATTATGATAGATTTTGGGGTGTATGGAATTTCACAGCTTATTTCATTCCATCACCCGATTCCCACGGCAACTTCATTAACCGTTCGTCCATGGTTTTGGACGAAGCGAGACAAAGTATTCCACTCATTCTCTACATCATTCTTGGTCGTCTCTTTTAGCAAACTTGACGACCGAGTTGCCTCGAGTCAGAGGCGGGAGCCCGTTTAAAGAATCGATGATGTGGTGCCACCTGGACGAGCAGATCGGAGATCGACGAGATCGGAGCAGCCGCAACGGAGCGTGGGATGATGGTTAAAGAATGAAGGACTCGGAACGTTCGGTATAACCTTTCTACACTCTTTACAGTTTGTTAGTTTAGCAATAATGGAAGATCCGGGTTAAAGTATACGATAGCGGCAGTTAAAAAGATTTTGTTCCGCATTTGGCGTCTGTAGACGACCGGGGCGCTACCGTAGACTTACATTCTTCCAGTTCTACTACGCTCCCACTTGCTTCTTTTTCTAAAAACTGATGTTCCAGAAAGTGGGCATGACGAGAAACAAAAACCTTTTGTTCCTCTGCGTAATAGAAAAAATACCCCCTGGAGTTCTTTGGGTATCCCACAAACTTACACAGTACTGAGCGTGCCTCGAGCTTGTCCGCATGCTGCTTTTTTACAAAAGCTGGACATCCCCATATCTTTAGATACTTAAGACAGGGTTTCTTCCCACACCACATCTGATATGGTGTTGTAGGCACAGTCTTGGAGGGAACCTTGTTCAAAAGATATGCAGCTGATTCTAGTGCATAACCCCAGAAGGATCGCGGTAACTCAGCCTTACTCATCATGGAACGAACCATATCCAATAGGGTTCGATTCCGCCTTTCCGATACACCGTTGTGTTGTGGTGTGTATGGAGGAGTAAGCTGAGAGAGAATTCCATTCTCTTTTAAGTAGCCCAGAAACTCGGCACTCAAGTATTCACCACCTCGATCAGATCTCAGTGTCTTGATACTTTTGCCTTTTTTTTTTTCAACTTCATTCTTATATTCCTGAAATTTCTCAAAGGCTTCGGATTTGTGCTTCATCAAGAAGACATGCCCATACCTAGAGAAATCATCTGTGAAAGTAATGAAGTATGAATAACCACTTCGCGCATATGTAGACATTGAACCACACACGTCACTGTGTATGAGTCCCAAGAGCTCGCTCGCTCTTTCTCCGTGTCCAGTGAACGGAGTCTTTGTCATCTTTCCCATGAGACAAGATTCATAAGTGGCATAAGACTGGTACTCGAACGGATCCAAGTATCCTTCTTTATGTAACTTTGTCAACCGTGTCTCATTAATGTGACCCAGTCTACAATGCCATAAGAAAGCCTGATTTAATTCCGGAGACTTTCTTTTAAGTGTGTTCTGGACACTGAAGACCTGAGCTTGATTCAAAACGTATATACCGTTTTTCAATGTACCTGACCCAATCAGTACTTGATTTAGGTGGATGTTTACTATATCGCTTACAAAAGTAAAATCATATCCTTCCTTAGAAAGTAAGGATATAGATATGATGTTACAAGTCGCACTTGGTACATAAAAATAATCACGCAGAATCAATATCTGCCCAGTTGTCAGTCCTAGATGATATTCCCCTACGGATACAGCATACATGCTCATTCCGTTAGCAACCCTGAGAGTCATATCACCTTTCCTGATAACCCTACGGTTTCTCAGAGCCTGTAACGAATTACAGAATGAGATCCTGATCCGGTATCCAATACCCAGGAAGTAGGATTAACTGACATACAGTTCTCTATTACAAACACACCCGAAGCCGAAGCCACAACATGCTTCGAATTCTGGCTACTGGCTTTGCAAGCCCTACAATCCTTCTGCCCATGTTCATTCCCGTAACAATAGGAACATCCCTCTTTTACTACATCCATTCCCGAAACTTCTGCCTTTCCCTTTCTTTCTACTTCCCTGGTTTCCTTCAGGGTAGTAGGTAGAGACTGTTGAACTAAGTCAGTATCTGACCCGTTCTTCAACGTGGTCTTCAGGTCCGTGAGCTCAAAAGAGCTGGTCTCTGTAAGGACGTTGCCCCTTACAGATGACCCGATCGCCAACCTCGCTGGAAGTAATTCGTTCGAGGTCTCATATCTTGCGATACGAGATTGCTCTCCATATAAATCTTTGTTATGGAGGAAGATAGAAACTAAGTCCATCTTCTCGTGCTGCCTCTGGTTTACACCATCAACTGAGGCTAACACGAGGCACTTGGCTTTCGCACAGTTCTTTTCCGATGTCTCGCGGATATGAATATCCATGACAGGGGAAATTGGACCTGAGACGGCAGGGGTTGGATCAGTCAAGAGGTGTCCCAGCTTGTCATGGGCAATGGACATCTGGACAGACCTTTGCCAGTCATAACAGTCAGATTCAATCATTTTATTATCTAGATGTAACCTAGGTGCGGTCACTGGGTCGCTGCAATTAAGAGAGAGAGAAGAAAACACTCAGCATGATGCTCTTGCAAGTTTAGATTGGTTTTTAATTTATCTAAACAGGATGGCTCCTACTGTCTCTCGAATCCCTCCTCAAACCATAAAGGAAGAATTAGTCAGGATCAATCTCACCGTACAATACTTTCTTAACCGTTCAGCCAGGCCAGTGTCGGTACTTCGAGGGAGGTTTTCCAACACTTTCGCGAAGTTTTTTAATTAAGTAACCTCTTTTCCCTGTGGGCGTAGCCCCGCTAACACCTTTCTAGACACCTACTTGGTTTATAGCATTGATCGTTAAGTGAGAAAGTTCCCGAGGAGTAGCATATACTCACAGTAGGATCGGGATCCAAATATCATCGCGTGACAAAACTGAAGGAATCTTACCAGAATCATCACACTCCAAATGGCATGCAGCGCTAGCAAGTTTCAGTACTTTTGAAACTCCCGATGTAGATTTTTTCCCCATGCTCTTATGACCTTGACGAAGGCCAACATATCATAAGTCACATGTCAAGTTCTACCCGTCATTATCCAAGTTAATTTGAACCCACCCGTACATATCTTTGACGAAGGCCAAAATAGTAGTACGACTGTCCCAAACCAACGCATCTATCTATGCTACAGATAAATATTCAGCAGCTACCAATCACTATACCTTGGCGAAGGTCAAAATACATAGCTTGAATACTACTGAATATTTAACCGAAATGACGGAGGGCTACGGATGGTTTTGGCGAAACCGTGAACGTAGTGAACTTGATATAATCGATGGAACGAGATAGCTTTTAAAAGGAGTGGTTCAAGCTCCGCGTTTAAAATGCTGGTTTTTGAAAAGAACCGAGTGGTTTTCAAAGTGTTCCAACGACTTTTACTTGGTTTATTTTCTTGCATTAGTTCTTTTAATGCGTCCCATCATTTAAATCCTATCATTGCAGAAAACAACCAAAATATGGTGTACGCTTATGCCATCCGCATTCGCCATGGGGCCCCGTCATCACCCGTTAGGTTACTTAACTAACGACAGAGCGGGGGCTGGACTAGCACGGATGCAAAACATAAGCAACACCTAAATAGTTATTATATATAGATATATAGCAATGATAGCCATTATAGATCACAGATGAACACTTTGGATATACTAGGAATCCGCGATTCGTTCGAGCCTGCAACGAAAAACGGATTACACGGTCGCGATGAATAGCCAAACCCCACCGTAGACCCCTACGGGTGCGGCAAACTACCCGCCAAGTACCGGAAGCGAAGCAACCTCCCTCAACCCGTGAGTAGGCCACTCGGCACTTCGAGATACCCGGTAGTTTATGCACCCCACCTTGGGTCTATCCTAGGAGCAAAAACAGTAAAAAGAATTATACAATGATGGCTACAACCCCGACCCGGTTGTGCGGCCATACAAATAATATTACATCAATTTACAAATTTTACAATGAATGAAAGAAAAAGAAACTCTCATCTCACACCCATTCCCGGCTATTCATTCGCGACAATCCACCGAGTTCATATCCACAAACCATCAACATTACAGATCACAGATATGTATAACCCCCACTAATCGATTTATAGCGATTAGTAGACGTTCAATACATATATCACATCACAGATAATATCCATTAGCCAAAGTGTACGGAATACCGATCAAAATACGGATTTCTGACTACCCCAAAAGTCAATTTGCTCTCTGGAAAATCTGGGTAGAAAAATCATATATTAAAAATCCCAAAACAGCCAAACTAAAACACTGCACAAAACCCGATCCAGTGTCGAGTCAAAACGGCGGCGGAACCGCGGCAATGAGCATGTCATTGCCGTGGAACCGCGGTCGTTTGATCGAATCACTGGTTCGTTTTTCTGCAGTGTTTTTACAAAACCCTGAGACGATTTTTCGTATATTTTAAATCACTTTTTGAGCAGTATGAAAATCGACGGAAACTTGAGGTTTTGCGGACGTGTTTTGCAACTTTTTTTCCGATCGATGTTCTAAACACTTTGCTAACTTACTAGTTTATCTTTAGCTAGGCTCTGATACCACTGTAAGTCCACGTTGCTCATCCCGGTTCTTACGGGGAGGCGGAAATGACGAAAAATAATGATTTGGCGCAAGGCAACATGGACTTAAACCTCGGATCTTTCCTAAACTAGAAACTAGTAAACTACTAAGGATATAACTACTATGCTGTTGAAAGTATACCTCACGAAACCGGTCCTTCGGGTCTTCATTCCGCTGTCCCGCTCGTCCATCCAAGCTCCAAGTGTCGATCCGGACCTTGGGCACCTCCGCGGCCTTCTTGAGTCGAAGACGATCCACCCGAGAGATGTACACCGAGCTCCACCTCAAGACGAGGCAACTAGGGCAAAGAGATTGCTAGTCAAGAAGCCCTAGGATGTGTAGAGGAGATGTATGGATGTGTTTGTCTTAGTGGGATCTTTTTCTCTCAACACATGAGATCAAAAGATAGAATCAAGAGGAGGAAGAAGGAGGAGAACTTAGCAACCATGAGAGCTCATTTTCTTTTCTTCTCATGAGAAAGAGCAAGAGAGAGAAATGAGAATGAATTATGAGCTAAAGAAAAATGAGCCATGGTTCAATAATGCAAAAACATTATCATTACTAATCCCATCAAGATAAAGTTGATGGCTACATTGAAATGACCATTTTCATAATCAAAAGAAAAAGAAAATCAAAAGAAGAGTGTAGATCTCTCATGAAGGTCAATGGTCAACCCCGGTCAACCGGTCAACAAAGTAAAGAGAGGTCAAAGTGGTCAAATGGTCAATGCAATTAGCCATCACTAAACTATCACTAAAAGGATTAGTAAACAATGTCTCCGGCTCAAAATGGTTTTGACCAAACGAATTGTCAAAACCCTAATGAGTGTGCCACATTACGGTTTTGGCCGAACCAACTGCCAAAACCCCAATGGGGCACCTCCTCCTTTATCGCTCCTCAAAACTGTGCATACACACCCGCATCCGCATTCCGTAGAATGCGAATGCACAGAAAACAAATCAAATCCATCTGTGCAATACTAGGATCTGGCTTAAACCAAAGCCCACTAGTATTGCCTGCCCGAACAACATACGCACACAAGTGCACGTAAGTGATCGCAGCCCTGCCGTAAAACCATACGGCCTCTACACGTTTCGCTCAGTGCAGGGAAACTCTCTGTGTGGGACTCTAAAGACTCGACACTACGCTGGCAGTGGGTTTAACCACAGACCGCAAGCGGCACTAGCTGTACGTAACGGTCTCCAGGTAGATGTCGATAAGAAGGCCGATGAGGTAAACCCATCTGAACTCCTACTGAGCCTGTATATGACAATCTCCGTACAGTCCGGTCTGTTCGTCTGATACATTGCATGGCGGGCCTAGGGAGGCGGTGAATGTCAGTCTCCTAATAGCGGTACAAGTCGTGTCGGAGTGTAGCCCAGAACATCCTGAGATAACACTGGAAACCTACCAGTATATCTCGCTTGCCCTGGCCAGAGACTACTTGCGTAATGGCTCTCCTAGACACAACGCGATGTCAACCCCCAATACCGGGAGAGACGAATCCTGTCTAACCGTCACTGCCTCCAAGTGCTTCGGGACTGCACCCAACTACTACCTGTTTGCATGACTCCTTTGAGCTGTGGTAGGGTAGTAATCTAAGTACACTGGGAACACACTCGAGGCGAAGTGACAGTGTCAAGTCGGCGGACTAAGCTGTACTCATGTCACCTGGGAACTGATAACTGACGATAGGTATAATACCAACCAACAGTTCCCGACGAGTCCTGTCCAGTGTACTCGTAACCTAACGAGCACTCGCATACTATCTCAAGTACGATGTACTGACGGCTGTTGGGACAGACCGTCTCCCCCGCTGGGATAAAAAGCGCATACGCTAGTCTACTCCGGAGTATCGATGCCCTGTCTCGATAGTCCTACGACTAGGGACCTGTATAAGGATGTGCTTATGGATTACCCAGCTCCCACGAGTGTGAGCGCCATCACAACGCTGGTAATCAAGCAAAAATCCTAAGGGCTCTACTAATATGTATATAAGCGATATGCTAAAAGAAACACATGCACATATTGAAGTAGAGACAAACCAAGTAGCATACTACCATTTTGAGCAAGATTGTCTATACAACTGTGAATATCCCAAGCTTCCATTAAGTAATATACAAGCTAGTATGATACAGTAATGGCCTCTAGGGCATATACACTAACAGCAGGCTCATTAGGGTTTTGACAATTCGTTCGGTCAAAACCATTATGAGCCGGAGACATTATTTACTAATCCTTTATTGATAATTTTGTGATGGCTAATTGCTTTGACCATTTGACCACCTTGACCACTCTTGACTTTGTTGACCCGTTGACCAAAGTTGACCATTGACCTTCATGAGAGGTCTACACTCTTCTTTGGTTTTCTTTTTCTTTAATTGTTATGAAAATGGTCATTGGATTATGAAAATGGTCAATTCAATGTAGCATCAACTTTATCATGATAGGATTTGTAATGATGTTGTTTTTGTATTATTGAACCATGGTGCCCTTTTTTCTTTAGTTGATAATTCATTTTTCTTACTCTCATTCTATCTCTTGGAAGTGAGAAGAAAGAAAGAACTCCAGGGTTGCTTGACCTCCTTCATCTTCCTCCTCTTGATAAATTCTTTTGCTCTCATGTGTTGAGAGAAAAAGAATCCACATAGACAAACGCCTCCATCTTTCTCTTCTACACAACCTAGGGTATCAAGACTAGCGATCTTGTTGCCCTAGTTGCCTCGGCTAGAGGTGGAGCTCGGTGTACAACTCTCGGGTGGATCGTCTTCGACTCAAGAAGGCCGCGGAGGTGACAAAAGTCCGGATCAACCCTTGGAGCATGGATGGACGAGCGGGACAGCAGAATGAAGACCCGAAGGACCGGTATCATGAGGAATAATTTCTACGGCAAAATAGTTAACACCTCTTGTAGTTTTCTAGTTTCTAGTTTTGCAAAAATCCGGCTTTTACGGTCCATGTTACCAAGTCAAGAAAAATTTTCGTTTTACCGTTTCCGCAACCCCGAAGATACCGGGAGAGGTAACTTCGACCTAACAGTGGTTAACATAAACTAGCAAGTTAGCAAAGCATTTGGAATATCGATCGGAAAAAAATCACAAAACAAGTCCGGGTGAAATGAACTTTCTGTCGATTTTTTATACTGTTCAAAAAATTATTTCACATACTTGAAAAATCGGCTCAGGGTTTTGTAAAAACACAGAAGAAACACGGTCCACTGAACCGGTCAAAGCGCCGCGGTTCCGCAGCAAGAACATGCTTCTTGCCGCGGATCCGCGGCCGAGTTGACTCGGTCGTGGACCGAGTTTTTTGCAGAGTTTTTATTTGGCTGTTTTGGGATTTTTAGTACATGTTGTTTCTGCCCAGACTTTCCAGAGAAGAAATTGATTTTTCGGGGTGGTTACAAATCCGTATTTTGATCGATATTCCGTAGACTTTGGCTAATGGATATTTTCTGTGATGTGATATATGTATTGAACGTCTACTAATCGCTATAAGTCGATTAGTGGGGGTTATACATATCTGTGATCTGTAATGCTGATGGTTTGTGTATATGAACTCGTTGGATTGTCGCGGATGAATAGCCGGGGTGGATGTGAGATGAGAGTTTATTTTTCTTTCATTCATTGTAAAATTTGTAAATTGATGTAATATTATTTGTTTGGCCGCACATCCGGGATGAGGTTGTAGCCGCCATTGTATAATTTCTTTTTACTGTTTTTGCTCCTAAGATAGACCCAAGGTGGGGTGCACAAACTACTGGGTATCTCGAAGTGCCGACTGGCCTACTCACGGGTTAAGGGAGGTTGCTTCGCTTCGGGTACTTGGCGGGTAGTTTGCCGCACCCGTTGGGGTCTAGGGTGGGGTATTGGCTATTCATCGCGACCGTGTAATCCGCTTTTCATTGCAAACTCAAACGAATCACGGGTTCCTAGTATATCCAAAGTGTTCATCTGTGATCTGGATTGGCTATCATTGCTATATATCTATATATGATATCTATTTAGGTATTGCTTATGTTTTGCATTCGCGCTAGTCCAGCCCCCGCTCTGTCGTTAGTTAAGTAACCTAACGGGTGATGACGAGGCCCCGTGGCGAATGCGGATGGCATAAGCGTACGCCATATTTTGGTTGTTTTCTGCAATGGTAGGATTAATTGATGGGACGCATTGAATTAATGCAAGAAAATAAACCTAAAAGACGTTGTTGGAACAATTTTCAAAAAGCTGTTATTTCAAGGACGTTCACTTTTGTTTTGCATAGAGGTATTCGGTTATGAATGCCCAGCACCTCATTCGACGAGGCAAGGGCCGAGATCCCCTCATCGGGAGTGACCCCTTGGACAAAAGTTTGCATCAGGGTGATAACTTCACTATAGTCGATTATTCTTGTTTTCCATCGAGGTATTCATCTTATGAATGACCAGCACATCACTCGACAAGGAAAGAGCCGAGATCCCTTCATATGGAGTGACCTCTTTAGCAAAAGTTTTCGCCACTATATTTTCAAAAAGGCAATCATGTTCCTTCAACGATATCAAGTTCATTACGTTAACGGGTTTTTCGCCAAAAACCCAGCCGTAGCCCTCCGTCGTTTCGGATTAATATTATTTAGTATTCGTGCTGCGTTTGTTGACCTAGTCAAGGCGTAGTGAACGGTAGCTAAATGATATTTTTCTGTAGATTGCAAATGTGATTGGTTAGGACAGCCGTGCGGCCTTGTTGACCTAGTCAAGGGCACGTACGGGTGGGTCTAATGCAATCAGGATAATGACGGGTAGAACTTGACTAACTGTTTATGGTTTGTTGACCTAGTCAAGGTCATAAACCGTTAGGGGCAACAACCACATCGGGAGTTTCTAAAGAAACTGAAACTTGCAGATTTAGCATACCTTCTGGAGTGTGGTGACTAGAGTGGATTCCATCTAAGTCATCACACAATGATAGTTGGATCCCGATCCCACCGATGAGTTGGATTACTCTCGGGAAATTATTTCACTTAAAGATCAATGCTATAAACCTAGTAGGTGTCTAGAAAGGTGTTAACGGGGCTACGCCCCCAGGGAAAAGAGGTTCTTAAATTAAGGAACTTCGCGAAAGCGTTGGAAAACATCCCTCGAAGTACCGACACTAGCCTGGCTGAAAGGTTAAGCAAGTATTGTGACGTGAATTAAATCCCGACTAGTTCTTCTTTTAAAAGGTTTTAGGAAGAATTTGAGGAAACAGTGGGACCCATCCTGGTTAGATAAACTAATAAACCAATCTAATCTTGCAAGAGCGCACGCTGAGTGTTTCTTTTCTCTCTCTCCAGGTAGCAACCATTTCACGCCCTAATCAAGATAATAAAATGTATCGCTTGACCGATCCGAATTCTTATTCGGGGCTGGGGAACGTTGGTTCGACTCTAACTTGTGACAACAGTCATAAGTATGAGCAAGGGAAAGGAGTTTGTATGGATTCCAAGGATACCCAGTTGAAGAAGAAGCATGGTTTTGCATCTACTTCAGGTGTTCTTGTAATTGAGAATTGCTTTACGGTCAGCCCTACCTCCTGGGTACTTGATACCGGATCAGGATCTCATATCTGTAATTTATTGCAGGGACTGAGAAAAAGTAGGAAAGTTGCACCTGGTGATATGTCGCTCAGAGTAGCGAATGGAGCACAAGTAAATGCTACAGCCGTCGGTGAATATCACCTAGTATTGCCAAATGGCAAGACTATGATTTTGAACGATTGCTACTATGTACCTTCCATGGTTTGCAACATCATATCAGTTTCTTTACTCGATAAAGATGGAAATAACTTTGTTCTTGATAGAAATATCATGAACATTTACCTTCATAAGGTACTGGTTACAGAAGGTACACTGTGTAATAGTATTTACGTTCTAAATCAGAATACAGTTCTCAATGTTCAAAACACACGCAAGAGGAAGAATTCAGATACGAATGAATCCTACTTGTGGCATTATAGACTTGGTCATATCGGAGAGAAAAGACTAAGTAAGTTGCATAAAGATGGACTCTTGGATGCGTTCGAGTTTTCATCTTACGAAACTTGTCAGTTTTGTCTCAAAGGGAAGATGACCAAATCTCCGTTCACCGGACATGGAGAAAGAGCAACAGAGCTCTTGGGACTCATACACAGTGATGTGTGTGGTCCAATGTCTATACATGCGAGGGGTGGGTTCTCGTACTTCATCACATTCACTGACGATGTCTCTAGATTCGGATATGTGTATCTTATAAAACACAAATCTGAAGCTTTTGAGAAATTCAAGGAATTCAGAAACGAAGTAGAGAACCAGACTGGCAGAAATATCAAGATCCTCCGGTCTGATAGAGGAAGGGAGTACTTAAGCACGGAATTCCTAGATTACTTAAAAGAGAATGGTATTCTCTCTCAGCTTACTCCCTCTTATACACCACAGCACAACAATGTATCAGAGCGGAGGAATCGTACCCTACTGGATATGGTTCGCTCCATGATGAGTAATGCCGAGTTGCCTCTTTCATTTTGGGGACATGCGCTATTGACAGCAGCATATCTATTGAATGATGTTCCGTCTAAATCAGTGCCTAAGACTCCGTTCGAGATATGGAATGGAAAAAGGCCATATCTTAAAAGATTTAAGATATGGGGTTGTCCGGCTTATGTTAAAACGCGTAAACCAGATAAACTAGAGGCACGGTCAGTTTTATGTAAGTTTGTGGGATATCCAAAGAATGGTTATGGATATCTATTCTACCACACCGAGGAACAGAAAGTGTTAGTTGCTCAGCATGCCGTTTTCTTAGAAACGGAGTTTCTTGCAAAAGAAATTAGTGGGAGCACGGTAGAATTGGAAGAAATTCAACGACCACAAACTGAAACTGAAGATTTGACAGAACCTCAGGATTCAATAACCCCAGACGAACCTCAGCCACTCTGCAGATCTGGTAGGATTTCTCGTCCGCCCGAGAGATACTACGGTTTTCTTATATACGGGGATCGAGAGGATTGCATCTTGGAAGAAGATGACCCTACCAGTTTCAGGCAGGCCATTATCAGCAGGGACTCTGATAAGTGGCAAGAAGCAATGCAATCCGAAATGGAGTCCATGTATACCAATAAAGTGTGGACCTTGGATATTGCTCCACCTGGGGTAAAACCCGTTGGATGCCAATGGATCTACAAAAGGAAACTTGGTGTAGATGGGCAGGTGGAAACCTATAAGGATAGACTCGTTGCAAAAGGTTTTCGTCAAAGACCTGGTGTAGACTATGACGAAACTTTTTCTCCGGTGGCTATGCTCAAATCCATTCGGATCTTACTTGCCATTGCTGCCTTCCATGACTACGAAATCTGGCAGATGGACGTTAAAACGGCTTTTCTAAACGGCTGTTTGGAAGAGTGCGTTTACATGGAACAGCCAGAAGGTTTCGTAGACAGTGGGAGCAGCGGGAAGGTGTGCAAGTTGCTTAAATCCATTTATGGATTAAAGAAGGCATCGCGGAGCTGGAACATCTGTTTTGATGAGGCAATCAAGGAATTTGATTTCATCAAAAACGAAGATGAACCTTGTGTCTATAAGAAGATTGTAGGACGAACTGTCATATTCCTAGTCTTGTACGTGGGCGACATTCTTTTGATAGGAAATGACATTCCTATGCTACAATCGGTCAAGCTATTTTTGTCACAACGGTTCTCCATGAAGGACCTGGGTGATGCCTCGTACATTCTGGGGATCAAGATCTACAGAGATAGATCCAAGAGACTATTGGGACTTTTGCAGTCCAGGTATATAGAGACCGTACTAAAGAGATTTAGTATGGAGGATTCCAAGCGCGGTAACATACCCACATTGCACGGAATTACCCTCTCCAAGAAGATGTCTCCTAAGACTGACGAGGAGAGGGTTCGCATGAGCACTATACCCTACGCTTCGGCGGTAGGATCTATAATGTATGCGATGCTATGTACAAGACCAGATGTAGCTTATGCGCTGGGTGTGGTGAGCCGGTATCAGTCAGACCCAGGTGAGGACCACTGGACGGCAGTGAAGAACATTCTCAAGTACCTAAGAAGGACTAAGGAGATGTTCCTGGTTTACGGTAATGGAGACCTCAGGGTCGAGTCCTTTATCAATTCAAGCTTCCAGAGTGACAAAGATGACAGCAAGTCTGTCTCGAGTTTTGTGTTTACCCTCAACGGAGGGGCGGAATGTTGGAGGAGTTCCAAACAGGATACCGTCGCAGACTCGACGATGGAGGCTGAATACATTGCTGCAGGCGATGCCGCAAAAGAGGCGGTCTGGATGAAGAAGTTCATTAGTGAACTTCAGGTGGTTCCGTCCATTGTTGACCCAATACCTTTGTATTACGATAACAATGGGGCTATAGCTTTAGCAAAGGAACCAAGGTCCCATCAGAAATCCAGGCACATCTTAAGGCGGTATCACCAGATCAGGGAGATCATTGATCGCCAGGAGATCGAGGTACGGAGAGTGGACACAAAGGACAACACGGCGGACCCATTCACGAAGGCCTTGCCCCAGACTCAGTTCGAGCGGCTGATCGAGATGATAGGTCTTCGATACGCCAGTACATGGCCTTAGTTCAAGTGGGAGATTGTTAGTGTATATGCCCTAGAGGCCATTACTGTATCATACTAGTATGTATATTACTTGATGGAAACTTGGGATATTCACAGTTGTATAGACAATCTTGCTCGAAATAGTAGTATGCTACTTGGTTTGTCTCTGCTTTAATGTGTACATGTATTTCTTTGGGTATATCACCTATACGCATTAGTGGAGCCCTTAAGATCTTTACTTGATTACCGGCGTTGTGATGGCGATCACACACGCGGGGGCTGGGTAATCCACAAGAACATCCTTATGAACGTCCCTAGTCATGGGATTATCGAGACAGGGCATCGATACTCCGGAGTAGACTAGCGTGTGCGCTTCTCATCCCAGTGCGGGAGGCGGCCTGTCCCACAGCCGTCAGTACGTCGTACTTGAAATAGTATGCGGGTACTCGTTAGGTTATGAGTACACTGGACAGGACTCGTCGGGAACTGATGGTTGGTATTATACCTATCGTCAGTTATCAGTTCCCAGGTGACATGAGTACAGCTTAGTCTGCTGACTTGACACTGTCACTTCGCCTCGACTGTGTTCCCACTGTTCTTTGATTACTACCCTACCACGGCTCTACTGAGTCGTGCAAAAAGGTAGTAGTTGGGTGCAGTCCCGAAGCACTTGGAGGCAGTGACGGTTAGACAGGATTCGTCTCTCCCGGTATTGGGGGTTGACATCGCGCTGTGTCTAGGAGAGCCATTACACAAGTAGTCCCTGGCCAGGGCAAGCGAGATATACTGGTAGGTTTCCAGTGTTATCTCAGGGTGTTCTGGGCTACACTCCGACACGACTTGTACCGCTATTAGGGGACTGACGTTCGCCACCCCCTAGGCCCGCCATGCGATGTTATCAGAAAAATAGACCGGACTGTACGAAGATTGTCACATACAGACTCAGTAGGAGTTCGGATGGGTTTACCTCATCGGCCTTCTTATCGACATCTACCTGGGGACCGTTACGTACAGCTAGTGCCGCTTGCGGTCTGTGGTTAAACCCACTGCCAGCGTAGTGTCGAGTCTTTAATGTCCCACACAGAGAGTTTCCCTGCACTGAGCGAAACGTGTAAAGGCCGTATGGTTTTACGGCAGAGCCGCGATCACTTACATGCACTTGTGTGTGTATGCTGATCGGGCAGGCAATACTGGTGGGCTTTGGTTTAAGCCGGATCCTAGTATTGCACGGATGGATTTGTTTTGTCTTCTGTGCATTCGCATTCTACGGAATGCGGATGAGGGTGTGTATGCACAGTTTTGAGGAGCGATGAAGGAGGAGGTGCCTCATTAGGGTTTTGGCAGTTGGTTCGGCCAAAACCGTTATGTGGCAGGCTCATTAGGGTTTTGACAATTCGTTCGGTCAAAACCATTATGAGCCGGAGACATCATTTACTAATCCTTTGTTGATAATTTTGTGATGGCTAATTGCTTTGACCATTTGACCACTCTTGACTTTGTTGACCCGTTGACCAAAGTTGACCATTGACCTTCATGAGAGGTCTACACTCTTCTTTGGTTTTCTTTTTCTTTAATTGTTATGAAAATGGTCATTGGATTATGAAAATGGTCAATTCAATGGAGCATCAACTTTATCATGATAGGATTTGTAATGATGTTGTTTTTGTATTATTGAACCATGGTGCCCTTTTTTCTTTAGTTTATAATTCATTTTTCTTACTCTCATTCTATCTCTTGGAAGTGAGAAGAAAGAAAGAACTCCATGGTTGCTTGACCTCCTTCATCTTCCTCCTCTTGATAAATTCTTTTGATCTCATGTATTGAGAGAAAAAGAATCCACATAGACAAACGCCTCCATCTTTCTCTTCTACACAACCTAGGGTATCAAGACTAGCGATCTTGTTGCCCTAGTTGCCTCGGCTCGAGGTGGAGCTCGGTGTAAAACTCTTGGGTGGATCGTCTTCGATTCAAGAAGGCCGCGGAGGTGACCAAAGTCCGGATCAACCCTTGGAGCATGGATGGACGAGCGGGACAGCAGAATGAAGACCCGAAGGACCGGTATCGTGAGGTATAATTTCTACGGCATAGTAGTTAACACCTCTTGTAGTTTGCTAGTTTCTAATTTAGCAAAGATCCGGCTTTTACGGTCCATGTTACCAAGTCAATAAAAAATTTCGTTTTACCGTTTCCGCAACCCCGAAAGTACCTGGAGAGGTAACGTGGACCTAACAAGTGTATGGTAGCTATTTGTTACTTTTCTGCAGCATAGATAGATGCGTTGGTTTGGGACAGTCGTATAGCCTTGTTGGCCTTCGTCAAGGGATTGTACGGGTAGGTTCAAATTAACCTGGACATTGACGGGTAGAACTTGACATGTGACTTATGATTTGTTGACCTTCGTCAAGGTCATAAGAGCATGGGGCAAAAATCACATCGGGAGTTTCTAAAGAAACTGAAACTTGCCAGATATACGCATACCTTCTGGAGTGTGATAACCTGAGCGGATCCCGTCACGTTATCATGTGATGATAGTTGGATCCCGATTCCCACTGATGAGTTGGTTTACTCCTCGGGTGATCCAGACTAATTCTTTTTTCAGGTTTGGAGGAGAATTTGATGTTACAGTGGAAGGTTTCCAGATTAGATAAATTGGTAACCATTCTGATCTAGGTTAGAGTGCATGCTGAGTGTTTCTTTTCTCTCTCTCTTTGGCAGCGACCATGACCCGACCCTGGACTATGACTTAGTGACCAAAATTAACCGAACCTTCTTAAACACTGGCTTTTGGATTGTCAAAGTTGCATACCTCATTGCCACTCCTACTTTTACCCTTTTCTCCAGGACAACCCGTATTACTACGAACGTCCACTTCCATTGGACAAAACCATCGTATGGTTATATACGAACTCGAAGGAATTTATTCGAGGATGGTTTCCGGTTCTGGAGGAAACGAATAGGACTATTCAGTTGTCTTTTCCTTTTACTTTCTCTCAGGTTGCGAGTGCTCCTTGGTTTAGGAGACAGTACACCTATTATGAAAATTGGATAGTCTTCTTCCAAACCTTAGGCTGGTGCCGAACGGTGGGGAATGAAGAAAACCAAATAGCATAACGATGGTGTACAGAAGGTATTAAATAAAGACATATCAAGGGATTAGTAAGAGGGCAAAGTAAATTGCGACTGCTATTCACGACCAAACCAAGTATGTCTTCGCCAATCCTAAATCACCTTTGTATTTCTCCAGGACACTCCGTATCACTACGAAGATCCACAGTTTATTAGATACTACATCGTATGGTTATATACGAACTCAAAAGGAACTTGTTCAGTTCGGGGATGGATTCTGGTTTAGTAGAAATAGGAATAAGGTTTATTCGGTTGTCTTTTATCTTCACTTTCTCTCGCATTGCGAGTGCTCCTAGGATTAGGACAGTACACCCATTATGCTCATTGGATAGTCTTCTTCCAAACCATAGGCTGGTGCCGAACGGTAGGGAGGGAAGAAAACCATTTAGCCTAAGAAGGTGTACAGAAGGTAATGACTAAAGACATATAAAGGGATTTGGAGAGATGGAAAAGAAATATACGGTTACAGTTGTGAATCTGGATAATGGAAGAGGCATTACTAGGAATACCCGGATACCCCTACGAAACATTTCAATGTTTCAGTTTCACTGTGTGCTGTTAAAGAAAAACCGATTTCCCAATTAGACACTTGCTTCAGGGTATGTATTTACTATATATGAATCTCATATCTGTATGGTTTTATAGATGATGAGTGGGAGTAACTTATTGGGAATTAGGTGATCATCCTCATTATATCGGAATTCGTTGTAATTGGTGATATTTGAGGAAATCGCCTGGGTTGTTTGCCAGACGGCAAATATTTGGTTTTGAATATCCGTTGTTATGCACCAATTTCAAATTGATATATCTGTACGTCTATTTTTATAGAGTGAGATATAACTTTTTGGAATTATGTCTATGAGATTTACCTATATCAGTAGATGGTTAGGTAAAGAGCATTAAACAGCGGTATAATTCTTCTTAACCATAGGTACAGTTTTCAACCTACGACACACAGGGAATGAGTTATTAGACTCAAGGGACTTATACAGAGTATTGTATATTGTCCAGCGTCCATGAGGACAGAGGGGTTGGTCCTCGTACTATATTCGGTTTACTTATGACTTCTCTAGTTCTTAGACAGGTGTTTCGTAGAAACACAGGGTCCAAGTTTTGAGAAGTTATAGGTATAAGAATAAAGTAAAGAACCAGGTTTTGCAAGTATCGGGATTCTTCAAGGTGATCGAAGATGTAGATACTTGTGTATGGTATTCAGTTAATAATAATGATTAAAAGAACTTGCTTTTCTTTCAGGTTACTCATAATTGGAAGCATTCCTAAGTTGAGTAACGCTGATCGGCCTTTTTCCATTTAGTTGACATGCACTGGAGACAGCTGCATGATTTGAATCTGGTTCAAATTAAATCAGTGCCTCTATTTCTATATTGGATATAGAACAGTTCATATCTTGACATTGTTAAGGTACGGGGAGTTGTCCGGCTTATGCTTAAAACCTGACTCTGGATAACTCAAGGCACGTTTCTGTAATGGCTATTTGTGGGTTGACCCAGGCTATGACGAGGGTTGACTTTCTACCATCTGGAAGATCAATAGTGATATTGTTCTAGACTCGCCACAGTTTTAACAAAAATGGATTTTTTCAGAAAACAGAAGTGGGAGTATGGTAGAACTGGAAGTGATTCCAAAACCGCAGACGATTACTGAAAATTTGATAAGAACCTAAAGATTCGATCTGGTTTGACATTCTATTGGCCACTCCGCAGATATAGTGGGTAACCTCAGGCACTCGAGAGGTACTTCGGTATGCTCAAGGACGATGGCAGGAAGGTTCTTGTTTACCCAGACTTGCCATTGCTGCTGTTCCAGACTATGAGACCCGGCAGGAGGATGAGTATAGCGTCGTTCTGAACTGGCTATAGATGTGTACGTCTATATGACTCTGCCAGAGGGTTATCATAGTCAGTGGGAGCATCGGAAGCATTGGTGGACAAGTAGCTTATGTCTATGGACTAAAGCAGATACAGCGGAGATAGATCATCTATTTCTGATGTGACAGTCATAGGTTTGACTTCATCAGAATAGGGGATGGATCTATTAAGAAGGTAGCAGGGTGTGATGTCCTGGTATTTGGATGACATACGCAGAGTAGGAAGTGAAATTCCTAAAGTACAATCGGTTATACTTTGGTTGTCACGCAGTGGTTTCTCCACAAAGGACATGGATTATCGGACATTCTGGTTACTAGATCTATAGTTTTAGATCTAGATTTGGGTAACTTCCCAATCTGGGTACTTAGACAGCATTCTAAAAGTATTTAGAATGGACGACTCCAGGCACGGTAGTATACCTGCTGGTAATGGAGTCACCCTCTCTAAAGGTGTCTTTCAGACTAAAGGGGAGAGGGATGTGCATGAGTGGTAGATCACTTGCTTAGGCAATTGAGTCAATCATGAGATGTCAAGTACCACACCAGATGTTGTTTTTGCAGCAGATGCTATAAGATATTGATCCAATCCTGGAGAAGCAGTCGGAAGCAGTTTTAGAACATAAGTGGGTGTTCTAGGGATATGATAACAACAGCCTCTTTTAGGAGACAGTTATCATTCCAGGCTTCCAAGGTGACCTGGATGACAGAGAGGTTGTCAGAGTTATTGTTTTCCTTCTGACAAGGAGTAGTATTTTGGACAGGTGGTCCAGGTGGATACTGAGGGAGACATGGCGCAGGATACAGATTAAGTTCAGTTGACGATACAGTCTAAGATGTTTGGATTTGGAGTTCATTTATGAGCTTGGTCCCATCAGATATCCAGACATATTCTAAGACAGGTATTGCTCATTTCGGGAGATGGCTTTCTCCGCGAACTTGAGATATAGAGAGACATAGAAAGAAACATCAGGGCGGATCCACTCACTGAGGCTATTCCTCGAACGCAATAGTTTCGCAAACGGGTTTTGTGAGACTGATTAGTAGAGGAGTTGGGTGTTCGGTATCACACGGGCTGTGAGTATGCGACATCGCAATAATTAGCCTTGAGTGCAAGTGGGAGATTGTTGGAGATAGTGCCCTCAGAGTCAGTTATTTGATCACAGGCACGTGATTGCCATGATTGAGGGAGGACCTATCCAGTAGGACAGTCTTACTCAAGATGATAGTATACTATCTGGTTTATCTTTATCTTCGTGTGCTGCTTTAGGTGACCTTACAGGTCACTATTGTGCATTGATAGAGCCCCTAGGATTCTTGCTTGACTGCCAGCAGTATGAGGGCGATCATATACGTGGGAGCTGGTGGTCTATAAGCACATCTTTAAATGGTCCCTAGTCGTAGGAGTTTTCGAGACAGGGCATCGAAACTCCAGAGTAGACTAGTGTATACAGTCGAGACCCCGACGAGGGGCGGTGGCCGGTCTCACAAGCCACTGGTGTCAGTTGGTTCACCTAAGATGTATACAGGTGCTCATTGGGTTATGAGTACACCGAACAGGACTCGCCGGGAACATGCTAGTTGGTCTTATACCAGACGTCAGATAGCAGTTCCCTGGTGACATGTGTACAGGTTAGTTCATTGATCTGAGATCGTCATTTGTCTCGTGTGAGTTCCCACTGTACTTTGATTACTACCCTACCACGCTCAAAGGAGACGTGCAAACAGGTTTTAGTTGGGTACAGTCTCGAGCCATATGGAGGCAGTGAGCCGATCTTCAGTGGTTCGTCTCTCCCGGTATTGGGGGTAAGGTCGCGCTGTGTCTAGGAGAGCACTTACACGAAGTCCTTGGCCAAGGCAGGAGATTTACTGGTAGGTATTCCAGTAGTATCTCAGGGTGTTCTGGGATACACTCCGACACGACTTGTACCGATTTTGGGGGTCTGACTTTTACCAACCCCCTAGGCCCGCCATGTGATGCTCATAGACGAACGGACCGGACTGTACGAATATTGTCACTGACAGGCTCAGTAGGGTGTCAGGATGAGTTCGCTCACAGAAGTCCCCTTTAGTCAATAGCTGGTAGCCCGTCACGTATGGCTAATACCTCTGACGTGCTAGTGGTTAAATCCACAGCCAAAATATTGACGAGTCTTTAGAGTCCCCCACAGACCGTTTCTCAAGTTTCGGACGAAACGCTGTAGAGGCCGTATGGAGATATGGCAGGGTTCGATCAGATACGTGCGGTATTGCACGGATCATGATCGGACGGATAATACTAGCGGGCCTTGCTTTAAGCCGGATCCTAATATTGTACAGTGTAGATTTGTCTCATTGCATTTGTATTCGATCGGAATACAAATGCGGGTATGTATTTACAGTTGCGGGGTTTTCCTGTAATTTATTACGGGATCAGTTTTTTGGAGTTGCCAGTTTGCTTTCCGTTTCTGCCATTTTTCTTTGTATCTTTCCCTGGCTGAAAATTGGTGGAGGAGGGATAATTTGCGAATGTGAAAATTAGCAATTTGGAGGGTTGTTTTTGCATGTTGTGGTGTCATGATGGTTGCACCATCCCTTGACTTTCTTGAGTTCATGATGGCTTAACTTTTGATGATGGTTGATGGAGTGTTGGACTTTGTTTGTGATGATTTTGTTCTAATCATCACTTCACACTCTCTCTTGTATTATTGATCCACACCCCCCTTGGACTTCTCTCTATCTCCCATCACCACATGAGGCCGGCCACTATGAGGGAGTGGGCTGTCCCAATTTTTTGGGTGTGGTTTTTATCTCCTTTGCTTGCTAAAAACTCATTAGCCACCACCAAAGTTCATATCTCCTTTCCTCCACTAAATGGGCAACTTCTAGTAACCCCAAATGAGACAAAGCATTCTACAGATAACCTACAGCATCCTTGGACACGTCGGCTCGCCAACTTTGTGCCCGAGTTGCCTCGGTCCAGAGGTGGGAGCCCGTAAAAGAAGCCGGCAATGTGGTGCCCTTCCGGCGAGGAGGTGAAGACCGGAGATTCCACGGGGAGATCGGGACGACGACGAGAAGACCGAAGAACACGGATCGCTCGGTATATCTCTCTACCCGTTCTTTAGTTAGCTAGGATTAGATTAATGGCCTGATCCGGGATTTTAGTGCGCGGTGGTGCCGGTTCAAAACTTAAAGTAAAGTATCGTTTCTGCATTTTGGCCTCGGATTGACGGCCGGGGCGCCGCCGTGCACCTCTTCTGGCCGCGGTTCCGCCGTAGTAACATGTGATAACCCTACCATTTTTTTATAGAGGGTCTTAGACTTGGAAATAGGGTTTTTCGAACATTCTTTTTGGGCCCAGATTTTCTTTGAGTGCTACAGTAGTGCTTGGGGCCCACTTCGGTAAATTTGATCGATGTAAAATTTTAAACATGTTAGTTCACGGTATTTACATTATATCTGCGACCGTGAATGTCATTTGATCGGTAAATCATGTCTAACTGCTATAGCCCGGTTAGACGGATTTGCGAACGTAACATTCACGTTGATGTTCTATGTTGTGCTGTGATGTTGCGGATTGTCGTGGGGGATAGCCTGGATGCAATGGTAGTACAGTTTTGGTTGTATTATGTACATTTGATATTGCGGGGCGAGCGTCCGATATGTGGATTGCCGTCACAGCCTGTTTGTATATTATTCTTTTGGGGCACGACCAGGTTGAGGTCGATGTACCCGTTGTATGTATATTTTACTTTCTGTACTAGGATTACCCTGCGGAGGGGTGCACGGATAGCCGGGTTCTAAAAGGCAATGGGCCCGCATCTCATGGCGTTGAGACGGAGGGGGCTTCACTCTAGAACTGGCGGGCTATTCGCCGCACTCGTAGGGGGTACAGGTTGACCCAGGAGGAGTGCCCAAGTTACCGGATTCCGTGAAGTGCTGGATGGTCCATTCACGTTGCTGAAGGGGGCTGCCTCGCTTCAGGTTTTGGCGGGTAACTTTCCGCACCCGTAGGGGTCTAGGATTTCATTGCATAGGCTATCCACACGACCAGGGGAACGTCGGGTTTCAGTAGCGGCTCTATGAAACCCGGGGATCCCAGATATCTGTATTGTTCTATGATGCATATTACATTTCTGTGATGTTGCATTTTGTCACGCCTTGAGCGAATATTATATATTGATATATGTACTAGTAGATGTTGTATATGTTTTGCATCCGCGCTAGTCCAGTCCCCGCTTTGTCGTTAGTTAAGTAACCTAAAGGGTGATGACGGGACCCAGTGGCGAATGCGGATGGCATATACGTACATCATTATTTTCGTTCTTTATTGGTGTGATCAATTGATGGGACTGCGTTGATTCGGATCAATGCAAGCTAAACAAACCTATTCTGATATTGTTGGAACATTTATCAAAAAAAAAGGCTGTTATTGCAAGGACGTTCACTTTTGTTTTGCACAGTGGTATTCGGTTATGAATATCCAGCACCTCAGTCGACGAGGCAAGGGCCGAGATCCCTTCACCGGGAGTGACCCCTTGGACAGAAGTTTGCGTCAGGGCAATAACTTCACTATAGCCGATTGCCTTTGCTTTGCATCGTGGTATTCAGTTGGAATATCCTGCACCTCATTCTACGGGGAAAGAGCCAAGATCCCTTCACTGGGAGTGACCTCTTTAGCAAAGGTTTTCATCACTATATTTTTTAAAAAGCTATCTGGTTCCTTCAACGATGTCAAGTTCATTACGTTAAAGGTTTTTCGCCAGAAACCATTCGTAGCCCTCCGTCATTTCAGGAAGGTAGCACTTAGTATTCATGCTATGTATAATAGCCTTCATCAAGGCATAGTGTATGGTAGCTATTTGTTACTTTTCTGCAGCATAGATAGATGCGTTGGTTTGGGACAGTCGTATAGCCTTGTTGACCTTCGTCAAGGGCTTGTACGTGTGGGTTCAAATTAACCTGGACAATGATGGGTAGAACTTGACATCTGACTTATGATTTGTTGACCTTCGTCAAGGTCATAAGAGCATGAGGCAAAAATCACATCGGGAGTTTCTAAAGAAACTGAAACTTGCCAGATACGCGCATACCTTCTGGAGTGTGATAACGTGAGCGGATCCCGTCACGTTATCATGCGATGATAGTTGGATCCCGATTCCCACTGATGAGTTGGTTTACTCCTCGGGTGATCCCGACTAATTCTTCTTTCAGGTTTGGAGGAGAATTTGACGTTACAGTGGGAGGTTTCCAGATTAGATAAATTGGTAACCATTCTGATCTAGGTTAGAGTGCACGCTGAGTGTTTCTTTTCTCTCTCTCTTTGGCAGCGACCATGACCCGACCCTAGACTATGACTCAGTGACCAAAATTAACCGAACATTCTTAAACACTGGCTTTTGGATTGTCAGAGTTGCATACCTCATTGCCACTCCTACTTTTACCCTTTTCTCCAGGACATCCCGTATTACTACGAACGTCCACTTCCATTGGAAAAAACCATCGTATGGTAATATACGAACTCGAAAGAATTTATTCGAGGATGGTTTCCGGTTCTGGAGGAAACGAATAGGACTATTCAGTTGTCTTTTCCTTTTACCTTCTCTCAGGTTGCGAGTGCTCCTTGGTTTAGGAGACAGTATACCTATTATGCAAATTGGATAGTCTTCTTCCAAACCTTAGGCTGGTGCCGAACGGTGGGGAATGAAGAAAACCAATTAGCATAACGATGGTGTACAGAAGGTATTAAGTAAAGACATATCAAGGGATTAGTAAGAGGGCAAAGTAAATTGCGACTGCTATTCACGACCAAACCAAGTATTTTTTCGCCAATCCTAAATCACCTTTGTATTTCTCCAGGACACTCTGTATCACTATGAAGATCCACAGTTTATTGGATACTCCATCGTATGGTTATATACGAACTCGAAAAGAACTTGTTCCGGTTCGGGGATGGATTCTGGTTCAGGAGAAATAGGAATAAGGTTTATTCGGTTGTCTTTTATCTTCACCTTCTCTCGCATTGCGAGTGCTCCTAGGATTAGGACAGTACACCCATTATGCTCATTGGATAGTCTTCTTCCAAACCATAGGCTGGTGCCGAATGGTAGGGATGGAAGAAAACCATTTAGCCTAAGAGGGTGTACAGAAGGTAATGACTAAAGACATATAAAAGGATTTGGAGAGATGGCAAAGAAATATACGATTACAGTTGTGAATCTGGATAATGGAAGAGGCATTACTAGGAATACCCGGATACCCATACGAAACATTTCAATGTTTCAGTTTCACTGTGTCCTGTTAAAGGAAAAACTGATTTCCCATTTAGACACTTGCTCCAGAGTATGTATTTACCATATATGAATCTCACATCTGTATGGTTTTACAGATGATGAGTGGGAGTAAGTTATTGGGAATTAGGTGATCATCCTCATTATATCGGAATTCGTTGTAATTGGTGATATTTGAGGAAATCGCCTGGGTTGTTTGCCGGACGACAAATATTTGGTTTTGAATATCCGTTGTTATGCACCAATTTCAAATTGATATATCTGTACGTCTATTTTTATAGAGTGAGATATAACTTTTTGGAATTATGTCTATGACATTTACCTATATCAGTGGATGGTTAGATAAGGAGCATTAAACAGCGGTGTAATTCTTCCTAACCATAGGTACAGTTTTCAACCTACGACACACAGGGAATGTGTTATTAGACTCAAGGGACTTATACAGAATATTGTATGTTGTCCAGTGTCCATGAGTAAAGAGAGGTTGGTCCTCATAATATATTCGGTTTACTTATGACTTCTTTAGTTCTTAGACAGGTGTTTCGTAGAAGCACAGGGTCCAAGTTTTGAGAAGTTATAGGTATAAGAATAAAGTAAAGGACCAGGTATTGCAAGTATCGGGATTCTTCAAGGTGATCGAAGATGTAGATACTTGTGTATGGTATTCAGTTAATAGTAATGATTAAAAGAACTTGCTTTTCTTTCAGGTTACTCATAATTAGAAGCATTCCTAAGTTGAGTAACGCTGATCGGCCTTTTTCCATTTAGTTGACATGCACTGGAGACAGCTGCATGATTTGAATCTGGTTCAAATTAAATCAGTGCCTCTATTTCTATATTGGATATAGAACAGTTCATATCTTGACATTGTTAAGGTACGGGGAGTTGTCCGGCTTATGCTTAAAACCAAACTCTGGATAACTCAAGGCACGTTTCTGTAATGGCTATTTGTGGGTTGACCCAGGCTATGACGAGGGTTGACTTTCTACCATCTGGAAGATCAATAGTGATATTGTTCTAGACTCGCCACAGTTTTAACAAAAATGGATTTTTTCAGAAAACAGAAGTGGGAGTATGGTAGAACTGGAAGTGATTCCAAAACCGCAGACGATTACTGAAAATTTGATAAGAACCTAAAGATTCGATCTGGTTTGACATTCCATTGGCCACTCCGCAGATATGGTGGGTAACCTTAGGCACTCGAGAGGTACTTCAGTATGCTCAAGGACGGTGGCAGGGAGCTTCTTGTTTACCCAGACTTGCCATTGCTGTTGTTCCAGACTATGAGACCCGGCAGGAGGATGAGTATAGCGTCGTTCTGAACTGGCTTTAGAAGTGTACGTCTATATGACTCTGCCAGAGGGTTGTCGTAGTCAGTGGGAGCATCGGAAGCATTGGTGGACAAGTAGCTTATGTCTATAGACTAAAGCAGATACAGCGGAGATAGATCATCTATGTCTGATGTGACAGTCATAGGTTTGACTTCATCAGAATAGGGGATGGATCTGTTAAGAAGGTAGTAGGGTGTGTTGTCCTGGTATTTGGATGACATACACAGAGTAGGAAGTGAAATTCCTATACTACAATCGGTTATACTTTGGTTGTCACGCAGTGGTTTCTCCACAAAGGACATGGATTATCGGACATTCTGGTTACTAGATCTATGGCTTTAAATCTAGATTTGGGTAGCTTCCCAATCTGGGTACTTAGACAGCATTCTAAAAGTATTTAGAATGGACGACTCCAGGCACGGTAGTATACCTGCTGGTAATGGAGTCACCCTCTCTAAAGGTGTCTTTCAGACTAAAGGGGAGAGGGATGTGCATGATTGGCAGATCACTTGCTTAGGCAATTGAGTCAATCATGAGATGTCAAGTACCACACCGGATGTTGTTTTTGCAGCAGATGCAATAAGATATTGATCCAATCCTGGAAAAGCAGTCGGAAGCAGTTTTAGAACATAAGTGGGCGTTCTAAGGATATGATAACAACAGCCTCTTTTAGGAGAATGTTATCATTCCAGGCTTCCAAGGTGACCTGGATGACAGAGAGGTTGTCAGAGTTATAGTTTTCCTTCTGGCGAGTGGCAGTATTTTGGACAGGTGGTCCAGATGGATACTGAGGGAGGCATGGCGCAGGATACTGATTAAGTTCAGTTGACGATACAGTCTAAAAAATTTGGATTTGGAGTTCATTTCTAAGCTAGGTCCCATCAGATATCCAGACATATTCTAAGACAGGTATTGCTCATTTCGGGAGATGGCTTTCTCCGCGAACTTGAGATATAGAGAGACATAGAAAGAAACATCAGGGCGGATCCACTCACTGAGGCTATTCCTCGAAAGCAATAGTTTTGCAAACGGGTTTTGTGAGACTGATTAGTAGAGGAGTTGGGTGTTCGGTATCACACGGGCTGTGAGTATGCGACATCGCAATAATTAGCCTTGAGTGCAAGTGGAAGATTGTTGGAGATAGTGCCCTCAGAGTCAATTATTGGATCACAGGCACGTGATTGCAATGATTGAGGGAGGACCTATCCCAGTAGAACAGTCTTACTCAAGATGATAGTATGCTATCTGGTTTATCTTTATCTTCGTGTACTGCTTTAGGTGACCTTACAGGTCACTATTGCGCGTTGATAGAGCCCCTAGGATTCTTGCTTGACTGCCAGCAGTATGAGGGCGATCATATACGTAGGAGCTGGTGGTCTATAAGCACATCCTTAAATGGTCCTTAGTCGTGGGAGTTTTCGAGACAGGGCATCGATACTCCAGAGTAAACTAGTGTATACAGTCGAGCCCCCGACGAGGGGCGGTGGCCGGTCTCACAAGCCACTGGTGTCAGTTGGTTCACCTAAGATGTATACAGGTGCTCATTAGGTTATGAGTACACCGGACAGGACTTGCCGGGAACATGCTAGTTGGTCTTATACCAGACGTCAGATAGCAGTTCCCTGGTGACATGTGTACATGTTAGTTCATCGACCTGAGATCGTCATTTGTCTCGTGTGAGTTCCTACTGTACTTTGATTACTACCCTACTGTTAGTTATATGCATGCCCTAAAGGCCATTACTATACATAGGATGTATATTGTAGTGGATGCTTGGACATATATAGGGAGGACTTTCTTGCTCGACATGATAGTATGCTATCTGGTTGCTCTTTACCTTAACGTGTACACTGATTGTCTCTCTGCTACATGTTGGTAAAGCCCTTAGGATGTGTACTTGACTACCTGGACTATGATGCGGATCATACTAGTGGGGACATGTGTCACGCCCCGAAATTACGGAACATGACCGGCACTTAAACTACGAAATGTCTCGAGGCGTACGTAATCTAAGTAAGCCGAAAACCCAGAAATCCAAACCAAGAAAAGTAGTAGAGTGAAGGAAAACCAATTTAAAATCAAGTAGTTTTAATAGCATAAGCCGAGTTATGCGGTTTTAAAAACATCAAGTATTTCCTGAAAATTTCGGCAGAGTCTCCTTTGTAAATACCGGCTCCCAAACGGGATACAACTTGAATAGTATACGAAATCAATAAAAAGGCATCCCCAAGCGGGAGCTAGCTCTTCGTCAATCGACGGCCACAACCACACAAGCAATATAATATACAACGCCAACGGCGAGGATCAAAACTCAAAAGGAAACTCAAAACCACAAGAAATCCACAGAAATATAACGCGCGACTCTAAGGTCGAAAGAAAAACATCACTGGTCTCTATCTCAAAAATAAATACATGTTTGGTTGATGGAACTTCTAGATACAACTGAATAATAATATACAATGTATACTGATGGGTATGATACAATAAACCCACCTACTAGCAAATCACCCGAAAGAAGCAGTGCCAGCAAAGCCGTAATGAACCTGTACGGCAAAACCTGCAAGAAACTGGGCACAACGGGGGTGAGTTGCCAACTCGTGAATAGAATACATCTACGAACAGGAATCGCATGTATGACGCAATCCTAGGTCATACGATCAATATATATCCTCAAATATGTATAAAACGTGCAGCCTATAACAAAGGCTAGGGTAAATATCTAACCCGAGTGTGATCTCATGTGCCCGTGTCAGTGCCTCAGGTAGAAATATATCATATGAATGAGGTATGAATGCATGAAAAAAGAATACATGTAAATGAAGAAACTGTTTTCATAATTTAGTGAGATTTCCTTTGTATTTTTAAAATGAGGTATCATAATGAAATCAGCATAAAACAGTGCCTAGCATCGGCACAAAACGTAATCCCAATATCTCGATATCTCTGTATCACAGTCTCTGTACCTCAATATCTCGAAATCTCAATGTCTCAATCAAAATATCTAGGGCGACGTCAGTCCAGATCGGCCCCTACCATCCATCTCAAGACCACGACGGTATCCTCCGGATATCCGACGCGTCGGGTAATATCACCGGTCGGTAGTGCTCCCCTGCCAGGCTCAACGTCAACAACACGGCCTTCTCGCCCCGGGGTACCGCACCGGGCCCACCATGTACCCGAAACGGTTCATCCAACTTCTCGAATCGGGTCTCGAAATCCATCAGCAAACTCATGGTGGACGACTCATACATCATGGGAAAACCGCATTGTTATTTAAAAAGAGAGAAAGCAGTTTATATATGTTTTGCGGTTTTCCTCCAAATCCAGAAAATATCAGGGAAATCCGAATCATCAATAGCATGTAAAACCATGAATATAAGCATGAGAATCCATGAATACGACATAACAATGAATAACGGTATACATGAAGCGACAAGTAATAACTACAATATCTAAGCTGGCATATAAGGTATGTACACTAATATTATGTCAAACTACTGTCTATCAAGCTAAGTTAAGAAATAATATTTTCTAAGGTGTACGTGACATGGCAATTACCGATGAAGATGTGTGTGAGCCGGCAAGTAAGTGTATGTGGTACAAACGCATCATCGGTAATGGTGCTGGTGTCCGAACAGCATAATGTCAACAATGCAATATGAAATAACAATGTAAGTATGCGATGCGGAGCGAGCAACCAAAATGAGCGGGAGCTAAATATTAAACAATGGTGCCATTTGAAATAACACGAATCGCGGGGTTTTGAAAATAGGGCTACGGTGGTTTTTAAGAAAGGATACGTCTTTTGAAATATCCGCAGATCCCTTGACCTGTCTTTTAAAATACCCACGATCCGCTAGTTTTGAAATAGGTAGGAGTCTAATCTAATCTAACAACTACACTAAACTATACGGCCGAACTAACAAGCTGAACTACAGGTAAGGAAATCACCTATCATCTGAGTCGATACATATACATACCTGTATATATATAGTCGGTAATCCTGCCTCAATAATATCACATCCGATACCATATCTAAAATCAGGCATCCCAAGTCAAGAGTGCGGATCAATCATCAATATAGCTCGTACGTAAATCCGTCGTACGGCATCCCAAATCTGGGTACGGGTCAATATCACATTCATCATACTATTCACCTGGTATCATCTTTATCAAATATCATGATCGGGGTACTGATCTACGTCTAGTACAATACTGATACCGCCTAAGTATGCATGCACGTATGTGAAACACTACGTCAAGGATCCGCTACAACGCCATGTCGTATCTCAAATACGAACCCTGCTATATCACCGATCTCACGGCCCCAAATCAAATCTCATCGACTCATCTTAAATCCCAAGTACTATCCTCATTATCCATGCATGTGTATGTGAATGTACATATGCATAGTCCCATACCCACGCATATATACATATATACACATCCCAATCTGCGCACAAGAAAGTAAAGTATGCAAGTCTGTGTCTGCGTATGTGGGTATAACAACTACTCTAGGGTTTCGCAACTAACCCAAAGGTAAACCATGAACACATAAACATAACATGAATAAACATTCTCGTATCATAAAACACCTATATAAACATATATAAAAGCTACACTACTGACTGCGGGGGTGCTATACGCCATCCACCCGACTTCTCCCCGTAGATATAAATCTACTCACCTGGTCCTCGCTCGCCGGTGCCGACGTCGCCACGCGCTTGCTTGTCGTCTCGAAGTCCACATGGGGGTACCTACATATCACAACGCATCGTATCGCATTAAAATCCGACTCATGACCAAAACGACACACGAATCCCACATAAGTCAAAACCTATGGTTGCTTTCACAAATCAACCCAAAAACCCTCGACGTCGGTGTACAAACGCCAGACCATCGATAAAAACCCAAATACACTCATTTGCATATTCACGAACACTAATTTTAATACAAACTAGGTTAAAACTCACAAAAACCCCAATTTTACTTAAAAAGTAATTTTTCCGAAAATCTAGCAAGCACAAATCACCGTTTTAGTACAAAACTCGATGTATAAACGAATCTAGCGGCCACAATATTCACTAAATATCTTAAATAAGTCATAAAAACAATTCCCATAATTTAATCTCGTTAAATTCCAAAAACCCTAAAATTCTAGTTTACAAAATACCTAAATTTTAACAATTTTATAGCAAAAATGCACAAACTACAATCTAGCTTGGATTTTCATGAACTAAAGTATTAAACTACACTTTAAAATGTTAATAATGCCATGAATACCCTAATTAGATTTTTGTCTCCATTATTTAATCAAATTCCAAAAACCTAGTTTGCTTAAAAACTTGATTTGGACAAATTAAATGCAACAATTTACATAATAGCAACAAGATTAGGTTTTCCAAACCTTAAGAGGTTTAACTACACAATTAAAGCATGAACAATTTATCAAAACCCTTATCTTGATCCAAACCCAATTCCTTACAATTTCAACTTGAAGGGTAAACCAAGTTAACACCTAATTAAACACTTAATTAAGCTAACATAAGCAATAATCAACAATTAACTATAAGGTTAAAATTATACCTCCATAATTTTATTGATCTCACATGAAATCTAGACTCCCAAAATGCTCTCTCTTCACCAAGATCCAAGCTTGAATGGCAAAGGAATAATGGGTAGGGATTAGATTTTTGGGTTTGCTTTGATTTGTGTTGATTTTGGTTGATTTTTTAATGCATTTAGAGGTGAAGGAAGATGAAGACTTGAAGAAAATGGGAGGGCTGCCAAGAGATCAGTTTCGGCCAGGAGAGGAGAGGGGTGAGGTGTGGTGTGGGGGTGGGTGAAGTCAAAGGGAGAAAAGAAGACCAAGTCAACAAAAGACCATACTCTTTTTACTATTTTCTTATTTCCTTTCTTTTCTTTTCTTTTCTTTGAAATTCAAGTGGGGAAAAGGGTGGGGGCTGCTGAATTCAGCCAAGGGGAGAAGTAAATGGGGGTGTGTGAGTGTGGGTATGGGTGTGGGGTGATGGAAAATGATAAATACAATACCCAAACATCCATTTACACTAAAAAAAACCCTTTTTTCGATATTTTCTAAACCGTTTTGGCAAACGATTTCGTTTCAAAAACCACATGATAAAATTTTATTTAAAGTTTTATGATGCACAAAATTTGTTTCAACTCATTCCAATTTGTAATTTTCCCTAATTAAATTAATTAGTGACGGCTTAAAATAATATTAAAATAATTAATTTCGGAAAATTTTTCAGAAAATTTGAAATTTCACCAGTGGGTCAATAAACACCAAATACAAGCAATTACATAGCTAGAATATGTATATTTAATTTTATAATAAAGATATTTGTATTTTGACAATTTACAGAAAACCCCCTTATTTTTTCGTTTTTTCGAAATTTCACCGAAACGATTTTCAAAACGTTACAACATGGTAGTCCATAAGTACATCCTTCAAGGTCCCTAGTCGTGGGTGTATCGAGACGGGGCATCGATATACCAGAGTAGACTAGCGTATACCTTCTCGACCCATACAGATGGGCGATGGATGATCCCATATCCATTGGTGTTTGACATCAGAGATGATATACGGGTGCTCAGTGGAGACTGGATACACTGGACGGACTAGCCGAGAACTCCCAGATGGTATTATACCTTACGTCAGATGGCAGTTCTCTGGTGACACTGGTACAGAGTAGTCTGTTGACCCGAGATCGTCATAGAGTCTTGTGTGATTCCCACTGTGCTTTGATTTCCACCTTACCACGTCCAAGAGGGCATGCAAAACGGTGGTTTTTGGGTACAGTCCCGAATCACATGGAGGCAATGAGCGATAGGAAGGGATTCGCCTCTCCCGGTATAGGGAGTTGATGTTGCGCTGTGTTCGATTGGCTATAACCGGAAATCCCTGGCCAGGGTTGCTGAGATTTACTGGTAAGTGTTACCAGTAGTTTCTCGAACTGTTATAGACCTCATATCGACACGACTTATCGAGCTATTGGGGTCTGAAGTTTACCACCCCTAGGCGAGATATGCGACATATCAGACGACAAGACCGGACTGTACGGTAAGTGTTACTGGTTGGATTCACAGGAGTGTGAGCGGGCTTGCTCGTTGATCTTCTGATCGCTCAATACCCGGGTGGCCGTTACGTTTAGCAGACCGCTTGCGGCTTGTGGGTGTTTGATATGATCATCACCTGCTGCCGGCATATTGACGAGTCTTTAGAGTCCTACACAGAGGTTTCCTGGCTCAAGCGAAACGAAATAGGAGCGCATATGAGATATGTGCGGGACCGAGAATAATACCAGTATGTGATACTGTATTCTATTCTCGCGATATGTGACATTGATCGGTTATATGCGATATAGCCAGGTTATCGGATCAAGTTTTGATTCGATAAGTTGTTACTATTGATATTAGTCGGTTATATGCAATATGACCGGATCATTAAGTCAAGTGTTGATTTAATGATTTAATGTATAATTATATATTTGATATATTACTTTACATTAACTAATATTGGTTCACTTAAGATGTTTTTCTCACTTGATTGTGCACATTGTATATGTGATATATTTTGTGCACAAGATTGTATCATGTTTGATGATACATGCAAACTTGGGTGTATGTTTGCTTTAAACTATGATTAGGTTAATGGTTAGGGTTTGAATTATTTATTTATTTATTTATTTATTCATTTTGGAAAAGATGAAATGGTGGCTATCTTTTCTTTCTTTGCTTGAAGCTTCTTGAAGCTTCAAAACATCTTTGAAAGTCTTCCATTTCGTTTTTATCCTAAACCTAACCATCACCTAAACCCTAGTTTAGTCTCTACACTAGTTAAACTCACCCATGGTTGCATTATGATAACCATTCACTTGAATTATTATTTTGGGGAATTGATTCTTTTTCTTCTTCTTCATCTTCTTCTTCAAGTGAAGAAAAAGAAAAGCTCTCTTGAAAAATGTCAAGTGATGATTCCAAGTGAGAAATCCGAATCCAAAGTGAACCCACTTCCTATTTCTTCATCCGCTACCACTTGCCAAGTAGTATAGGGTGTTTTCTTCAGAAGTTTCATGACTTGGTGAAGTTGGAGCTTGATCTTGAGTTGCCTCGACGTAGATCATCTTCGGCATCGAAGTCGACGACCTAGCCCGATCATTTCTTCGACGAAACCATCGCTAGAGTCCGGGATCCAATGATCGCAGCGGAGGGACATCATCACGGAGCTAAGGAAGTGGAAGACCGGATCTACAAAGGTTGTATTTTCCGTTCACCCTTAGTTTAGTTGTTAACTTTCATTTAGTTTCCCCTAAACTCTAGTTAACGATCTTGCATTAGGGTTTCTCGGCATATAATTTTTGAATTTGGCATGGTTGATGCCTTGTGAGACCTCATAGGTATGCCTAGGACCCCTACAGTGGTATCAGAGTCTAGCTAGAGCTTTAGGCGAAGTGTAGACGAAGTTAGAAGTCCGATCGAACCCGTAAACCCCGACAAAACCCTTCTCTGTACATTTTTCCAAACAGTGGATTTTTGTGAATTAAAACTTCTCAGAAAAACAAGTAGGAAAAAATAAGAATTACTGTGAAGTACGGTCCACTAAGTCAATAATTTGACCGCGGAACCGCGGCGAAACCATGGGTTTGGCGGCGGTTCCGCGGCCAAAATTTGGACTTAGTCCCTGAAATTTCATATATTTATTCTTAGGTCCTTTCTTGGCAATTTTTTATGGTAATTTTTTAATTCCACTCAAGTGTTGAGTTTTCTAGGGTTTTATCGGGGACTCGTTAATTTGATCGGATAATTTAACTTCGTTTATGTTTTTCCAGATATTTTAGAATCTGTTAAAAAGTTCGACCGGATATAAATACCTACTTTTTCCCCTGCCGGGAAATTTCCAAGTGTTGGATTTTTCCGTAGTTTAAGAATGTTCTAAGTAGTGCAAGTAACGTGATGGACCCTCTAGAAGACAACAAACCTTAACTCGATTATGTGACCGTCTTGAACTGCCCTTTGAACCTTAGGGTTTGGGGCAGTACGGCGTGCCACATGTGAGGCGTTGGCTTGACCCTTCTACGGCTGGACCGTTGGTACTGAGGCATGAAGTGGATGTTTTTGAACTTATTTCAAGTGTTGAGCTGTTTCGGAAAAACTTGGGTGTTTGATTGTTCGATCGGAAAGTTTAACATTTTCTATTTATCCAGAATGTGATACAATATTTGGAATCCACAAGTAGTTATGAGATAACTGAATTGAATGTTATAAACGTAGCAGTTTAGTCTCACTTGATTGGTTGCCACGGAATTTTGATGTGATCAAAAGTCCGTCGCAATCACGTAGCGTACACGGATACTCGCCGGTGAACTTAATAGACAGCTACACCCCTTAGCCCCGACCAAGTGACTGTAGGAGAACCCCGTCGCCGAAAGCATCCGTTCGGGTGCTCGCGGCAGCGGTGTTCCGCCTTAGTGCACTTCGTCGACGGCATCGGGGGTGCGGCCGCCTACTAAAGTTTGCGACGAGCATTCGATCAAAATGCCGGGAATCTTGTTGAATTGCCCGACTTTATATTGAAAAGTGTTTTCGATATTGAGACTAAAATGCGGGGTTTATAATTATTAGGCATGCGATGTCTAAGGAATTCATTTGGTTAGGCATGCGATGTCTAAGAAGGTTGCGGATTCCAACTGTTGTAGTTTTACACTTTCTTTTCTGTGACCGTAAGTGTAATATGTGATATCGCCGGTTTCGTTACTATATGTCAACGACAATTGGGATGGGCATATTTACTTACGTTGATGACATGTGATGTTATGTGTTGCTGGATATGTTATATTGGATCGTCGTGTTTGAATAGCCAGGGGGTTTTATGTGAGATGAGTGTTTTTCATTTTCATTCATGTAAAAACTTGTATGTGATATTCTTTTATTGGGGCACTTCCAGGTTGCGGAAGATGTCACCCTTTGTATATTATTTACTTTTCCGCACTAGGATAGACCCAAGGAGGGGAGCACAAGTAACCGGGTTCTAGGATCCAGTGGGAGACCATCTCGAGGAGTCGAGTCCGGGTCTCCTAACCTTAGAATTGGTAGGGTTGCTTGCCGCTCTCGTAGGGGTCTAGGGGTGTGGGATTGGCTATTCATCACGACCGTGGAATCCGTGTTTTATACTGGCTCGTATTAAAAACACGGACTTCCTAGTATATCCAATATTTCATATGATATTTTTTGCTGCGTTATCTGTGATGTGATCATGTGATATGTTTTGTGATAAATACTGTATATAGTATATACGATATATTATATAGACGTTACTTATGTTTTACATCCGCGCTAGCCCTGCCCCGCTCTGCCATTAGTTACCTAACCTAACGGTTCATGAGGGGACATCGAGGCGAATGCGGATGGCATAAGTGTACGTCGTATTTATCTGTGATGTTTAGGTAACTTAAATGATGGGACTTCATTAATATGATTAATGAAAGAAAAAGAAACCTAAAGATATTGTAGAATCGAATTTCAAAAATAAAACAGGTAGCTACAGTTCTTGCTTTGCACAGCGGTATATATGATATATCCTGCACCTTATTCGATAAGGAAAGGGCCGACGATCCCTTCACCGGGAGTGACCCCTTTAGCAATAACTGGCAGATGATACACCCCTCGGTTTGTCTTTTGAATGCTTCTATAGTTCTTGCTTTGCACAGTGATATATATGATATATCCCGCACCTCATTCGACGAGGAAAGGGCCGACGATCCCTTCACCGGGAGTGACCCCTTTAGCAAAACTAGAAAAGCCTCAAAAACACTCCAATTTAAAATCATTTGATTCTACAACGATATCAAGTTCATTACGCAATAGGTTTTCAGAAAAACATGTCGTAGCCCTCCGTCATTTCAGATAAGTCCTACTTAGTATTCGTGCTACGTTTGTTGACCTCTGTCAAGGCGTGGTGTGCGGTAGCTAACTAGTATTTATCTGCTTATGCATATGATACAGATTGGATTAGGGTAGTCGTGCGACCTTGTTGGCCTCCATCAAGGGTCGTGCGGGTGGGTTTGATTCAATCAAGAAATGACGGGTTGAACTTGACTAGTAGCCTATGGTTTGTTGACCTCCGTCAAGGTCATAGGGTGCTAAGGGCAAAATTATCGGGAATTTCAAGTGCTGAAATTTGCAATGAAATTGCATACCTTCTATGAGATGGTTGGATCCCGATACCCGCTGCGAGTAAGAGTTACTCCTGGGAGAGTTTTACACATTACAATTAGCCGATCAAGTAGGTATCTAGAAAGGTGTTAACGAGGTTACGTCTCTGGGAAAACGAGGTTTACATTAATTAGGTTCGTGCGAAAGCACGGGGGACCTCCCTCAAAGTACCGACACTGGCCTGGCTGAAAGATTGATGAACTTGTTGTGTGTAATTAATCCCGGCTAGTCTTTCCTTTTAGGGTTTGAAGGAAGATTTGATTAAAACAGTGGGAGCCATCCCGATTAGATAAAATAATAACCAATCTATTCTTGCAAGAGCGCACGCTGAGTGTTTTCTTCTCTCTCTCTCCTGGTAGCAACCATGTCACGCCTTAATCAAGATAATAATACGGATGTATTGACCGAACCCGCTTGCTATACTGAGCTGGGGAACGTTAGTCCCGCTCCAACTTATAATTGTTATAAGACAGAGCAGGAAATTGGGGATTACCAGAATTCCCGTGCCACCCAAACGAAGAAAGTGCATATGATGCATCTCCTTCGGGTGTGTTCATTATAAAGAACTGTTTCTCTGTATCCTCTACGTTCTGGGTATTTGATACCAGATCAGGATCCCAGATATGTAATCTGTTACATAGGGCTACAGAAAGGTAGAGAACTGAGAACGGGTGATAAGTTTCATGAGACAGAAAACGGGGCAAGTGTTGCAGCCAAGTCTGTTGGTCACTGTCACCCTGTATTACAAATACATTGATTCTGAACGAATGTTATTAGATACCGAACCTGAAATACAAAATCATATCAGTCTCTTTATTAGTAAAGAAATGATAAAATTTTGTATTGTTGGATAATGTTTTGAAAATTTCCTATATCAAAAGTTGATCGGTTCAGGCACGTTATCTAAAAGCATTAATGTTCTAAATCAAACTACAGTTCTTAGTATACAGAACACACACAAGAGGAAGTGTTCAGAAATGAATGAATCCTTCTTGAGGCAATGTAGACTAGGTCATATCAATGCGACCCGACTGGCTGAAGTTACATTTAAGATGCATATTTAAATAAGTTTGAATTTACATCTTGTGAAACTTGCCAGTCATGTCACAGAGATATGATGACCATAGCTCTGTTTATTGGAAACAGAGAAAGAGTTAGTGAACTCTTGGGATTGATACATGCTGATGTATGAAGGTCCCCTGTCTACACATGCCAAGACTGGTTCTTTGTATTTCATTACATTCTCTGATGATCTCTCAAGATTCAGTCATATGTTCCTGTTGAAACACAAGTCCGAACCTTTTGAGATATTCACAGAATATAAGTAAGAAGTAGAGAACCAAAATGGGTATAAGTATTATGTCCTATGATAAGATCAGGGAAGAGAATACTTGAGCACGGAAATCCTGGACTATTCTAAAGGAGAATGAGATTCTCTCTCAGCATTACTCCTCCATATACACCACAGCACGTTGGTGTATCGGGGCGGAGCAATCACACCCTATATGATAAGGTGTGCTCTATGATGAGTACTACTGAGTTACCTATTTCCTTTTGGGAGTTATGCACTTGAGAAGCTGCATACCTATTGAATAGGGTTCAAATCAAATCAGTTGCCTACCAGTTCATATTTGATATGATAGGGGAAGAGCCCATCTCTTAAGTCAGTTAAGATTTGAGGTTGTCCGGGCTATGTCTAAAAGCATAATCCGGACAAGCTCAAGGCAAGGTCTGTAATGTAGAACTGGAAAGGTTCCAGCTATACAAACTACAGCAGATGATTTGATAGAACCAAAGAATTCAATAGTTACCAACGAACCTCAGCCTCTCCGCCGATCTAATTGGGTTCCTCACCCACCTGAGAGATACTTCGGTTTCTCTATGACAGTGGGAGCGAGGATTGCATCATGAGATGATGACCCAACTAGTTTCGAGCAGGCCATCGAGAGTAGGGACTCTGTAAGAATAGCTGGATGCTTAGCGATCTGACATGGAATCCATGTACACCAACAAAGTATGGACTTTGGTTGCTATATCTGAAGGGTTAAATCCCCATCAGGAGCAAGAATATCTTGAGAAGATTACTTGGTGTACATGGAAAAGTTGAGACTTTCAAAGCTAGACTTGTTAAAGGTTTGCATCATTGACCGGGTATGGATTATGTTGAAACCTTTTCTAAGGATCTATGCTTAAGTCCATCCAGATCCTACTTGCCACGGCAACATACCATGACTATGATATCTAGCGGTTGGGTGCCATGACTGCTTTTCTAAGTGATATTTTAATAGAGTGCGTCTATAAGTACACAGCCAGAGGGCCTCGTAGACAGTGGGAGCAGCGCAAACGCGAGCAAGATGTTTTATGTGATAAAGCAGGCATCGCGGAGTTGGAACGTCTGTTTTGATGTGTTTGTCAAAGAGTTTGACATCATCAAAATGGTAGATGAACCTTGTATAAACAAAAGGGTAGTAGGGAGTATGGTGGTGATCCTCGTAGAGTACATGGATGACATAGTCTTGATAAGAAAGAAGTTTCCTATGCTACGCTCGGTCAGTCTCCGCTTATCATAATGATTCTCCATATAGGATCAAAGTGATACCTCCTAAATCCTTGGTTTTGGATCTATGAGATAGATCTAATTGGATGTTAGGATACTCACTAGTTGTAGTGAGATGGTATCAGTTGATCTTGGGGAGAATCACTGGAAGTGTTCCAGGGTGATAAGGACGACTGAATGTCAGTCACAGGCATTGTCTTTACCCTCTATGGAGGGACGGTATGTTGGAAGAGTTCCAAGCTAGATACTGTGACATACTAGACGATTAAAGGCAAGATACATCGCTACTTAAGATGCTACCAAAGAGGCTGTCTGGGTGTATATTAGTTCATGAGATGAACTTAGTGTTAGTTATATGTATGCCCTAGAGGCCATTACTGTACATAGGATGTATATTGCAGCGGATGCTGGGACATATATAGGGAGGACTTTCTTGCTCGACATGATAGTATGCTATCTGGTTACTCTTTACCTTAACGTGTACATTGATTGTCTCTCTGTTACATGTTGGTAAAGCCCTTAGGATGTGTACTTGACTACCTGGACTATGATGCAGATCATACTAATGGGGACATGGTAGTTCATAAGTACATCCTTCAAGGTCCCTAGTCGTGGGTGTATCGAGACGGGGCATCGATATACCAGAGTAGACTAGCGTATACCTTCTCGACCCATACAGATGGGCGATGGATGATCCCATATCCATTGGTGTTTGATATCAGAGATGATATACGGGTGCTCAGTGGAGACTGGGTACACTGGACGGACTCGCCGAGAACTCCCAGATGGTATTATACCTTACGTCAGATGGCAGTTCTCTGGTGACACTGGTACAGAGTAGTCTGTTGACCCGAGATCGTCATAGAGTCTTGTGTGGTTCCCACTGTGCTTTGATTTCCACCTTACCACATCCACGAGGGCGTGCAAAACGGTGGCTTTTGGGTACAGTCCCGAATCACATGGAGGCAATGAGCGATAGGAGGGGATTCGTCTCTCCCGGTATAGGGAGTTGATGTTGCGCTGTATTCGATTGGCTATAACCGGAAATCCCTGGCCAGGGTTGCTGAGATTTACTGGTAAGTGTTACCAGTAGTTTCTCGAACTGTTATAGACCTCATATCGACACGACTTATCGAGCTATTGGGGTCTGACGTTTACCACCCCTAGGCGAGATATGCGACATATCAGACGAACAGACCGGACTGTACGGTAAGTGTTACTGGTTGGATTCACAGGAATGTGAGCGGGCTTGCTCGTCGATCTTCTGATCGCTCAATACCCGGGTAGCCGTTACGTCTAGCAGACCGCTTGCGGCTTGTGGGTGTTTGATATGATCATCATCTGCTGCCGGCGTATTGACGAGTCTTTAGAGTCCTACACAGAGGTTTCCTGGCTCAAGCGAAACGAAATAGGAGCGCATATGAGATATGTGCGGGACCGAGAATAATGCGTGTATGTGATACCATATTCCATTCTCGCGATGAATGTATCGAATGGTTGTATGCGATATAACCTAGTTATCGAATCAAGGATTGATTCGGTAAGCCGATACATAGGATACTAGTCGGTTATATGCGATATGACCGGATCGTTAAATCAAGTGTTGATTTAATGATTTAATGTATAATTATATATTTGATATATTACTTTGCATTAACTAGTATTGGTTCACTTTAAATGGATTTTCTCACTCGGATGTGCACATTGTATATGTGATATACTTTTGTGCACTTGATTGTATTATGTTTGATGATACATGTTTACTTGGGTTTGTGTAAAGATTAAACCATGGTTATATGAATGGTTAGGGTTTTGTTTTCTTATTCATTTATTTATTTATTTATTCTTTTTGGAAAATAAATGGCATAAAGAGAAAATGGTGGCTTTCTTTGTTTGCATCTTGAAGCTTCATGAAGCTTTGACTAAGTGACCATTTTGTCTCATGCTTAACCCTAACCACTCCACTTAACCCTAATTCAATCTCTACACTTGACCATGGTTGTATTATGATAAGTATTGATTTTTTATTCTATTTAAAAAAATAACTTATCATAATATTATGATCTTCTTCTTCTTCTTCTTCAAGAAGAAAAACTTGATTCCATCAATGGTGAATTGATGAAAAGAGTGAGAAATCCAATTCTAAAGTGATCCCACCTCCTATTTCTTCATCCTCTACCTCTTGCCAAGTAGTATAGGGTGTTTTCTTCACAAGTTTCATGACTTGGTGAAGTGGGAGCTTGAACTTGTGATGCCTCGACGTAGATCATCTTCGGCATCGTAGTCGATGACCTAGCCTGCCCATTTCTCCGATGAAGCCGACACTAGAGTCCAAGATCCGATTTGTACAGCGGAGGGATGTCTACGTGGAGCTAAGGAAGTGGAGAACCGGATCTACAAAGGTTGTAGCCTCTTTCCTTTAGTTAAGTTATTAACTAGTTTCTTTTTCGCCTAAAAATCTAGTTAACGATCCGTATTAGGGTTTCTCGGCACTTGTAAAATTTGAAATTGGCATGGTTGATGCCTTGTGAGACCTCATTAGTGTGTCTAGGATCCCTACAGTGGTATCAGAGCCTAGCTAGAGCCTTAGGCGATGCTTAGACGATGTTTAAAACCCGATCGAAACCGAAACCCTAAAACCAAATCGCTCTCTGGACTTTTTATAAAAACTGGGTTTTTTCCATATTAAAAATGCTTAAAAAATTCAGCAGGAAGTTATAAGAATTACGGTGCAAAATTTGACAAATGATGCCTCCAACCTGCGGCGGAACCGCGGCAGAAGCCTGGCTTCTGCGGCGGTTCCGCGGCGACATGATGACGTCAGCCCTCCAAATTTGCACAGTAATTCCTATTTTACAGTGCTGAGTTTTATGGGAATTTTTAATATTTTTTCAAGAGTTGAATTTTCTGGGGTGTTTTGGTAGTTCGCTGATTCGATCGGATTATCAGACTTTGTCTATGTGGCTTTCCGGATATTTTGGAATATGTTAAAAAGTTCGACCGGATGTAAATACCCAATCTTTCCCCTGCCGGAAAATATCCAAGTGTTGGATTTTTCTGTGGTTTAAGGACGTTCTGAGTAGTGCAAGTAACGCGATGGTCCCTCTAGAAGACAACAAACCTTAACTCGATTATGTGACCGTCTTGAACTGCCCTTTGAACCTTCGGGTTTGGGGCAGTACGGCGTGCCACATGTGAGGCGTTGGCTTGACCCTTCTACGACTGGACCATTGATACTGAGGCATGAAATGAATGTCTTTGAACCTATTTCATGTGTTGAACGGTTTCGGGAAAACTTGGGTGTTCGATTGTTCGATCCGAAAGTTTAACATTTTCTATTTATCCGGAATGTGATACAATAATTGGAATTCACAAGTTGTTATGAGATAACTGAATGAATGTTATAAATCTAGCGGTTTAGTCTCACTTGATCGGTTGCCACGGAATTTTGATGTGATCAAAAGTTCGTCGCAATCACGTAGCGTACGCGGATACTCGCCGGATAAACTTAATAGACAGCCTCACTCCATAGCCCCGACCAAATGACTGTAGGAGAACCCCGTCGCCGAAAGCATCCGTCCGGGTGCTCGCGGTAGCGGTGTTCCGCCTTGGTCCACTTCGTCGACGGTATCGGGGGTGCAGCCGCCTACTAAAGTTTGCGACGAGCATTCGATCAAGATGTCGGGAATCTTGTTGAATTGCCCGACTTGATATTGAAAAGAGTTTTCGATTTTGAGACTAAAATGCAGGGTTTATAATTGTTAGGCATGCGATGTCTAGGTATTTCATTTGATTAGGCATGCGATGTTTAAAGAGGTTGCGGATTCCAACTGTTGTAGTTTTACACTTTCTTTTCTGTGACCGTAAGTGTAATATGTGATATCGCCGGTTTCGTTGCTATATGTCAACGACAATTGGGATGCGCATATTTACTTACGTTGATGACATGTGATGTTATGTGTTGCTGGATATGTTATATTGGATCGTCGTGTTTGAATAGCCGGGGGTTTTTATGTGAGATGAGTATTTTTCATTTTCATTCATGTAAAAAACTTGTATGTAATATTCTTTAATTGGGGCACTTCCAGGTTGCGGAAGATGTCACCTTTTGTATATTATTTTCTTTTCCGCACTAGGATAGACCCAAGGAGGGGAGCACAAGTAACCGGGTTCTGGAGTCCAGTGGGAGACCAACTCGAGGAGTCGAGTCCGGGTCTCCTAACTCTAGAATTGGTAGGGTTGCTTGCCGCTCTCGAAGGGGTCTAGGGGTGTGGGTTTGGTTATTCATCGCGACCGTGGAATCCGTGTTTTATACTGGCTCGTATTGAAAACACGGACGTCCTAGTATATCCAATATTTCATATGTTTCTTCTGCTGCGATATCTGTGATGTGATCATGTGATGTTCTGTGATAGATACAGTATATAGTATATATGATATATTATATAGGCGTTACTTATGTTTTACACCCGTGCTAGCCCTGCCCCGCTCTGTCGTTAGTTACCTAACCTAACGGTGCACGAGGGGACATTGAGGCGAATGCGGATGGCATAAGTGTACGTCGTATTTATCTGTGATGCTTAGGTATTTAAATGATGGGACTTCATTAATGTGATTAATGAAAGTGAAAGAAACCTAAAGATGTTGTAGAATCGAATTTCAAAAATAAAACAGGTAGCTACAGTTCTTGCTTTGCACAGCGGTATATATGATATATCATGCACCTTATTCGATAAGGAAAGGACCGAGATCCCTTCACCGTGAGTGACTCCTTTAGCAATAACTGGCAGATGCTACACACTCGGTTTGTCTTTTGATTGCTTTTAAGAGCTTTTGCTTTGCACAGTGATATATATGATATATCCCGCACCTCATTCGACGAGGAAAGGGCCGACGATCCCTTCACCCGGAGTGACCCCTTTAGAAAAACTAGAAAAGCATCAAAAACACTCCATTTCAAAATCATTTGATTCTACAACGATATCAAGTTCATTACGCAATAGGTTTTCAGAAAAACCTGTCGTAGCCCTCCGTCATTTCAGATAAGTCCTACTTAGTATTCGTGCTACGTTTGTTGACCTCCGTCAAGGCGTAGTGTACGGTAGCTAACTAGTATTTATCTGCTTATGCATATGATGCAGATTTGATTAGGATAGTCGTGCGGCCTTGTTGACCTCCGTCAAGGGTCGTGCGGGTGGGTTTAATTCGATCAAGAAATGACGGGTTGAACTTGACTAGTAGCCTATGGTTTGTTGACCTCCGTCAAGGTCATAGGACGCTAGGGGCAAAATATTATCGGGAATTTCAAGTGTTGAAATTTGCAATGAGATTGCATACCTTCTATGAGATAGTTGGATCCCGATACCCGCTGCGAGTAATTGTTACTCCTGGGAGAGTCTTACATATTACAATTAGCCGATCAAGTAGGTGTCTAGAAAGGTGTCAACGGGGTTACGCCTCTGGGAAAACGAGGTTTACATTAATTAGGTCCGTGCGAAAGCACGGGAAACCTCCCTCAAAGTACCGACACTGGCCTGGCTGAAAGATTGGCGAACTTGTAGTGTGTAATTAATCCCGGCTAGTCTTTCCTTTTAGGGTTTGAAGGAAGATTTGATAAAAACGGTGGGAGCCATCCTGATTAGATAAAATATATAACCAATCTGATCTTGCAAGAGCGCACGCAGAGTGTTTTCTTCTCTCTCTCTCCAGGTAGCGACCATATCACGCCTTAATCAAGATAATAATACTGAAGTATTGACTGGACCCACTTGTTATACTGAGCTGGGGAACGTTGGTCCCGCTCCCACTTATAATTGTTATAAGACAGAGCAGGAAATAGGGGAATACCAGATTTCCCGTGCCACCCAAACGAAGAAAGTGCATGCTGATGCATCATCTTCGGGTGTGTTCGTTACAAAGAACTGTTTCTCTGTATCCTCTACGTCCTGGGTATTTGATACAGGATCCCAGATATGTAATCTGTTACATAGGGCTACAGAAAGGTAGAGAACTGAGAACGGGTGATAAGTTTCATGAGGCAGAAAACGGGGCAAGTGTTGCAGCCAAGTCTGTTGGTCACTGTCACCCTGTATTATCAATACATTGATTCTGAACGAATGTTATTAGATACCGAACCTGATATACAAAATCATATCAGTCTCTTTATTAGTAAAGAAATGATAAAATTCTGTATTGTTGGATAATGTTTTGAACATTTCCTATATCAAAAGTTGATCGGTTCAGGCACGTTATCTAAAGCATTGATGTTCTAAATCAAACTATAGTTCTTAGTATACAGAACACACACACAAGAGGAAGTGTTCAGAAATGAACAAATTCTTCTTGAGGTATTGTAGACTAGGTCATATCAATGCGACCCGACTAGCTAAGTTACATAAAGATGCATATTTAAATCAGTTTGAATTTACATCTTGTGAAACTTGCCATTCATGTCACAAAGATAAGATGATCATAGCTCTGTTTAATGGAAACAGAGAAAGAGTTAATGAACTCTTGGGACTGATACATGATGATGTATGTAAGGTCTCCTGTCTACACATGCTATGACCGGTTCTTTGTACTTCATTACATTCTCTGATAATCTCTCAAGATTCAGACATATGTTCCTGTTGAAACACAAGTCCGAACCTTTTGAGATATTCACAGAATATAAGTTAGAAGTAGAGAACCAATACAGGTATAAGTATTATGTCCTTTGATGAGATCAAGGAGGAGAATACTTGAGCACAGAATTCCTGGACTATTCTAAAGGAGAATGAGATTCTCTCTCAGCATTACTCCTCCGTATACACCATAGCATGATGGTATATCGGGGCGGAGCAATCACACCCTATATGATAAGGTGTGCTCTATGATGAGTACTACTGAGTTACCTATTTCCTTTTGGAAGTTATGCACTTATGAAGTTGCATACCTATTGAATAGGGTTCAAATCAAATCAGTTGCCTACCACTTCATATGTGATATGGAAAGGGAAGAGCCCATGTCTTAAGTTAGTTAAGATTTGGGGTTGACCGGCCTATGTCTGAAAGCAAAATCCGGACAAGCTCGAGGCAAGGTCTGTAATGTAGAACTGGAAAGGTTCCAGCTATACAAACTACAGCAGATGATTTGAAAGAACCAAAGGATTCAATAGTTACCAACGAACCTCAGCCTCTCCGCCGATCTAGTAGGATTCCTCACCCACCTGAGAGTTACTTCGGTTTCTCTATGACAGTGGGAGCGAGGATTGCATCATGAGATGATGACCCAACTAGTTTCGAGCTGGCCATCAGGAGTAAGACTCTATAAGAATGGCTGGATGCTTAGCGATCTGAGATGGAATCCATGTACACCAACAAAGTATGGACTTTGGTTGCTATATCTGAAGGGTTAAATCCCCATCAGGAGCAAGTATATCTTGAGAAGATTACTTTGTGTACTTGGAAAAGTTTAGACTTTCAAAGCTAGACTTGTTAAAGGTTTTCGTCATCGACCAGGCATGGATAATGATGAAACCTTTTTCCAGTGGCTATGCTTAAGTCCATCCAGATCCTACTTACCACGGCTACATACCATGACTACGATATCTGGTGGTTGGGTGTCATGACAGCTTTTCTAAATGATGTTTTAGAAGAGGGAGCTATAAGTACACAGCCAGAGGGCCTCGTAGACAGTGGGAGCAGCGGAAACGTGTACAAGATGCTTTATAAGATTAAAGCAGGCATCGCGGAGTTGGAACATCTGTTTTGATGCGATAGTCAAAGAGTTTGACATCATCAAAATGGCAGATGAACCTTGTATATACAAAAAGGTAGTAGGGAGTATGGTGGCGATCCTCGTAGAGTACGTGGATGACATACTCTTGATAGGGAAGGAGTTTCCTATGCTATGCTCGATCGATCTCCGCTTATCACAATGATTCTCCACATAGGATCAAAGTGATACCTACTAAATCCTAAGCTTTGGATCTATGAGATAGATCTAAATGGATGTTAGGATACTCACTAGTTGTAGTGAGATAGTATCACTTGATCCTGGGGAAAATCACTGGAAGTGTCCCAGGGTGATAAAGACGACTGAATGTCAGTCACAGGCATTGTCTTTACCCTCTATTGAGGGACGGTATGTTGGAAGAGTTCCAAGCTAAATACCGTGGCATACTAGACGATAAAAGCAGGATACATCGCTACTTAAGATGCTACCAAAGAGGATGTTTGGGTGTATATTGGTTCATGAGATGAACTACGTTCCAACCATTGTGAGACAATGGAGTTGTGGCTTATGCCAAGGAACGCCCGTCCCATCAGTGATCCAGACATAATCTAATGCAGTATCACCTGATCATGGAGATGGTTGATCTCCAGGGTGATCAAGGTTAGGAGAACAGACACAGAGGACAACACGGCGGATCCACTCACAAAGGCCTTTTCCCAGAGAGAGACTTTTATGGGATGGTTGATTATGAGATACTACAACCACTGCTATCAGATGGCCCTAGTGCAAGTGGGAGATTGTTAGTTATATGTATGCCCTAGATGCCATTACTGTACATAGGATGTATATTGTAGCGGATGCTGGGACATATATAAGGAGGACTTTCTTGCTCGACATGATAGTATGCTATCTGGTTACTCTTTACCTTAACGTGTACATTGATTGTCTCTCTGTTACATGTTGGTAAAGCCCTTAGGATGTGTACTTGACTACCTGGACTATGATGCAGATCATACTAGTGGGGACATGGTAGTCCATAAGTACATCCTTCAAGGTCCCTAGTCGTGGGTGTATCGAGACGGGGCATCGATATACCAGAGTAGACTAGCGTATACCTTCTCGACCCATACAGATGGGCGATGGATGATCCCATATCCATTGGTGTTTGACATCAGAGATGATATACGGGTGCTCAGTGGAGACTGGGTACACTGGACGGACTCGCCGAGAACTCCCAGATGGTATTATACCTTACGTCAGATGGCAGTTCTCTGGTGACACTGGTATAGAGTAGTCTGTTGACCCGAGATCGTCATAGAGTCTTGTGTGGTTCCCACTGTGCTTTGATTTCCACCTTACCACGTCCACAAGGGCGTGCAAAATGGTGGCTTATAGGTACAGTCCCGAATCACATGGAGGCAATGAGCGATAGGAGGGGATTCGTCTCTCCCGGTATAGGGAGTTGATGTTGCGCTGTATTCGATTGGCTATAACCGGAAATCCCTGGCCAGGGTTGCTGAGATTTACTGGTAAGTGTTACCAGTAGTTTCTCGAACTTCATATCGACACGACTTATCGAGCTATTGGGGTCTGACGTTTACCACCCCTAGGCGAGATATGCGACATATCAGACGAACAGACCGGACTGTACGGTAAGTGTTACTGGTTGGATTCACAGGAGTGTGAGTGGGCTTGCTCGTCGATCTTCTGATCACTCAATACCCGGGTGGTCGTTACGTCTAGCAGACCGCTTGCGGCTTGTGGGTGTTTGATATGATCATCATCTACTGCCGGCGTATTGACGAGTCTTTAGAGTCCTACACAGAGGTTTCCTGGCTCAAGCGAAACGAAATAGGAGCGCATATGAGATATGTGCGGGACCGAGAATAATGCGTGTATGTGATACCGTATTCCATTCTCGCGATGAATGTATCGAATGGTTGTATGCGATATAACCTAGTTATCGAATCAAGGATTGATTCGGTAAGCCGATACATAGGATACTAGTCGGTTATATGCGATATGACCGGATCGTTAAATCAAGTGTTGATTTAATGATTTAATGTATAATTATATATTTGATATATTACTTTTCATTAACTAGTATTGGTTCACTTTAAATGGATTTTCTCACTCGGATGTGCATATTGTATATGTGATATACTTTTGTGCACTTGATTGTATCATGTTTGATGATACATGTTTACTTGGGTTTGTGTAAATATTAAACCATGGTTATATGAATGGTTAGGGTTTTGTTTTCTTATTCATTTATTTATTTATTTATTCTTTTTGGAAAATAAATGGCATAAAGAGAAAATGGCGGCTTTCTTTGTTTGCATCTTGAAGCTTCATGAAGCTTTGACTAAGTGACCATTTTGTCTCATGCTTAACCCTAACCACTCCACTTAACCCTAGTTCAATCTCTACACTTGACCATGGTTGTATTATGATAAGTATTGATTTTCTTTTCTATTTAAAAAAATAACTTATCATAATATTATGATCTTCTTCTTCTTCTTCTTCAAGAAGAAAAACTTGATTCCATCAATGGTGAATTGATGAAAAGAGTGAGAAATCCAATTCTAAAGTGAACCCACCTCCTATTTCTTCATCCTCTACCTCTTGTCAAGTAGTATAGGGTGTTTTCTTCACAAGTTTCATGACTTGGTGAAGTGGGAGCTTGATCTTGTGATGCCTCGACGTAGATCATCTTCGGCATCGTAGTCGATGACCTAGCCCGCCCATTTCTCCGATGAAGCCGACACTAGAGTCTAAGAACCGATTTGTACAGCGGAGGGACGTCTACGTGGAGCTAAGGAAGTGGAGAACCGGATCTACAAAGGTTGTAGCCTCTTTCCTTTAGTTAAGTTGTTAACTAGTTTCTTTTTCGCCTAAAAATCTAGTTAACGATCCGTATTAGAGTTTCTCGGCACTTGTAAAATTTGAAATTGGCATGGTTGATGCCTTGTGAGACCTCATTAGTGTGCCTAGGATCCCTACACTTAGTTCCTCCCATTGTGTGACAATGGAGTTATGGCTTATGCCAAGGAACGTCCGTCCCATCAGTGACCCAGACGTATTCTGAGGAAGCATCACCTGATCATGGAGATAGTTCATCTCCAGGGTGATCGAGGTTAGGAGAGTAGACTCAGAGGACAACACGGCGGATCCACTCACAAAGGCCTTTTCCCAGAGAGAGACTTTTATGGGATGGTTGAGTATGAGATACTACAACCACTGCTATCAGATGGCCCTAGTGCAAGTGGGAGATTGTTAGTTATATGTATGCCCTAGAGGCCATTACTATATGTAGGGTTCCTAGGCACACTAGTGAGGTCTCACATGACACCTAACTTACCAAATTCAAAAAATCTAGGTGCCGAGAGACCCGACTACGGATCGTTTGCTAGAAAACTAGGCGAAAAAGCTAACTAGTTAACACTTAACTATGAGAATCGGAAATACAACCTTTGTAGATCCGGTGCTCCACCTCCATAGCTCCGCAACGAAGTCCTCTCCGCTGTCCAAAAAGAATCCGGGCTCTAGCGTCGACTTAATCGGAGAATAAGCGAGCTAGGTCGTCGATGTCCATGCCGAAGATGATCTACGTCGAGGCATCGCTAAATCAAGCTCCACCTTCACCAAGCCCTAAAACTTGTGAAGGAAACACACTCTACTACTTGGCAAGAGGTAGAGGATGAAGAAATAGGAAGTGGGTAGACTTTAGAATTGGATTTCTCACTTGTTTGCTCAATTCACCATTGATGAAGAAAGCTTTTTCTTCTTGAGTTCAAGGAAGAAGAAGAAGTGTTATGATAAGAATTATTTTTTTAAATGAAAAGAATAATCCATTCTTATCATAAGTGAACCATGGTAAAGTGTAGAGAGCTAATCATGGTTAAAGGAATGGTTAGGGTCAAGCTAGAGACAAAATGGTCACTTAGTCAAAAGATCAAGAAGCTTCAACTAGAATCCAAAATTAGCAACCATTTCATTTCATTTTCTTTTATTCATTTATCATAAATAAATGGATAATTAAATAAGATAAATGAATAACAAATAATAAACCCTAACCATCATCTTAACCTTTGTTTAATTCTATACACTTAACCAAAAACCATGTATCATCAAACATGATACAAACATGTGCACAAAATCATATCGCATATTTAATGCGCACATCCGAGCGAGAAAATCCATTTAAAGTGAACCGATACTAGTTAATGCAAAGTAATATATCAAATATATAATTATGCATCAAATCATTAAATCAACACTTGATTTAACGATCCGGTCATATCGTATATAACCGACTAGTATGCAATGCATCGGTTTATCGAATCAACCCTTGATTCGATAACTAGGGTATATCGCATATAACCTAATCGATACATTCATCGCGAGAATGAAATACGGTATCACATACACGCATTATTCTCGGTCCCGCACATACCTCATATGCGCTCCTATTTCGTTTCGCTTGAGCCAGGAAACCTCTGTGTAGGACTCTAAAGACTCGTCAATACGCCGGCAGCAGATGATGATCATATCAAGCATCCACAAGCCGCAAGCGGTCTGCTAAACGTAACGGCCACCCGGGTATTGAGCGATCTGAATATCGACGAGCAAGCCCGCTCACACTCCAGTGAATCCGACCAGTAACACTACCGTACAGTCCGGTCTGATCGTCTGATCTGTCGCATATCTCGCCTAGGGGTGGTATACGTCAGACCCCAATAGCTCGATAAGTCGTGTCGATATGAGGTCTATAACTGTTCAAGAAACTACTGGTAACACTTACCAGTAAATCTCAGCAACCCTGGCCAGGGATTTCCTGTTATAGCCAATCGAACACAGCGCAACATCAACTCCCTATACCGGGAGAGACGAATCCCCTCCTATCGCTCATTGCCTCCATGTGACTCGGGACTGTACCCAAAAACCACCGTTTTGCACGCCCTCTTGGACGTGGTAAGACGGAAATCAAAGCACAGTGGGAACCACACAAGACTCTATGACGATCTCGGGTCAACAGACTACTCTGTACCGGTGTCACCAGAGAACTGCCATCTGACGTGAGGTATAATACCATCTGGGAGTTCTCGGCGAGTCCGTCCAGTGTACCCAGTCTCTACTGAGCACCCGTATATCATCTCTGATGTCAAACACCAATGGATATGGGATCATCCATCGCCCATCTGTATGGGTCGAGAAGGTACACGCTAGTCTACTCTGGTATATGGATGTCCCGTCTCGATACACCCTCGACTAGGGACTTTGAAGGATGTACTTATGGACTACCATGTCCCCACTAGTATGATCTGCATCATAGTCCAGGTAGTCAAGCACACATCCTAAGGGCTTTACCAACATGTAACAGAGAGACAATCAGTATACATGTTAAGGTAAAGTTCAACCAGATAGCATACTATCATGTCGAGCAAGAAAGTCATCCCTACATATGTCCCAGCATCCACTACAATATACATCCTATGTACAGTAATGGCCTCTAGGGCATACATATAACTAACAATCTCCCACTTGCACTAGGGCCATCTGATAGCAGTGGTTGCAGTATCTCATACTCAACCATCCCATAAAAGTCTCTCTCTGGGAACAGGCCTTTGTGAGTGGATCCGCTGTGTTGTCCTCTGAGTCTACTCTCCTAACCTCGATCTCCCTGGAGATCAACCATCTCCATGATCAAGTGATACTGCCCTAGAATATGTCTGGATCACTGATGGGACGGGCGTTCCTAGGCATAAGCCACAACTCCATTGTCACACAATGGTAGGAACGTTGTTCATCTTATGAACCAATATACACCCAAACAGCCTCTTTGGTAGCATCTTAAGTAGCGATGTATCGTGCCTTTATCGTCTAGTATGTCACGGTATCTAGCTTGGAACTCTTCCAACATACCGTCCCTTTACTGAGGGTGAAGACAATGCCTGTGACTGACATTCAGTCGTCTTTATCACCCTGGAACCATTCCAGTGATTCTCCCCAGGATCGGTTGATACCATCTCACAACAACTAGTGAGAATCCTAACATCCAATTAGATCTATCTCATAGATCCAAAACCAGGATTTAGGAGGTATCACTTTGAACCTATATGGAGAATCCTAGTGATAAGCGGAGATTGACCGAGCGTAGCATAGGAAACTCCTTCCCTATCAAGAGTATGTCATCCACGTACTCTACGAGGATCGTCACCATACTCCCTACTACCTTTTTGTATATACAAGGTTCATATACCATTTTGATGATGTCAAACTCTTTGACTGCTTCATCAAAACAGATGTTCCAACTCCGCGATGCCTGCTTTATCCTATAAAGCATCTTGCACACGTTTCCGCTGCTCCCACTGTCTACGAGGCCCTCTGGCTGTATACTTATAGACGCTCTCTTCTAAAACATCATTTAGAAAAGCTGTCATGACACCCAACCACCAGATATCGTAGTCATGGTATGTAGCCGTGACAAGTAGGATCTGGATGGACTTAAGCATAGCTACTTGAAAAGGTTTCATCATTATCCACACCTGGTCAATGATGCAAACTTTTAACAAGTCTAGCTTTGAAAGTCTCAACTTTTCCATGTACACCAAGTAATCTTCTCAAGATATACTTGCTCCTGATGGGGATTTAACCCTTCAGATATAGCAACTAAAGTCCATACTTTGTTGGTGTATAAGGATTCCATCTCAGATCGCTAAGCATCCAGCCATTCTTACAGAGTCCCACTCCTGATGGCCAGCTCGAAGCTAGTTGGGTCATCATCTCATGATGCAATCCTCGCTCCCACTGTCATAGAGAAACCGGAGTATCTCTCAGGTGGGTGAGGAACCCTACTAGATCGGCGGAGAGGCTGAGATTCGTTGGTAACTATTGAATCCTTTGGTTTTATCAAATCATCTGCTGTAGTTTGTATAGCTGGAACCTTTCCAGTTCTACATAACTGACCTTGCCTCGAGCTTGTCCGGATTTTGCTTTCAGACATAGGCCGGACAACCCCAAATCTTAACTAGCTTAAGACATGGGCTCTACCCTTTCCATATCACATATGAAGTGGTAGGCAACTTGATTTGATTGAAACCCTATTCAATAGGTATGCAGCTTCTCAAGTGGATAACTCCCAAAAGTAAAAAGGTAACTCAGTAGTACTCATCATAGAGCATACCTTATCATATAGGGTGTTATTGCTCCGCCCCGATATACCATCGTGCTATGGTGTATTCAGAGGAGTAATGCTGAGAGAGAATCTCATTCTCCTTTAGAATAGTCCAGGAATTTCGTGCTCAAGTATTCTCCTCCTTGATCTCATCACAGGACATAATACTTATACTCGTATTTTGGTTCTCTACTTCTAAATCATATTCTGTGAATATCTCAAAAGGTTCGGACTTGTGTTTCAACAGGAACATATGTCTGAATCTCGAGAGATTATCAGAGAATGTAATGAAGTACAAAGAACCGGTCTTGGCATATGTAGACTGGGGATTTACATACATCAACATGTATCATCCCAAGAGTTCACTAACTCTTTCTCTGTTTCCAGTAAACGGAGCTATGGTCATCTTATCTTTGTGACATGACTGGCGAGTTTCACAAGATGTAAATTCAAACTGATTTAAATATGCATCTACATGTAACTTCGGCTAGTCGGGTCACATTGATCTGACCTAGTCTACAATGCCACAAGAAGGATTCGTTCATTTCTGAACTCTTCCTCTTGTGTGTGTTCTGTATACTAAAGAACTGTAGTTTGATTTAGAACTTCAACGCTTTTAGATAACGTGCCTGAACCGATCAACTTTTGATATAGAAAATGTTCAAATCATTATCCAATAATACAAAATTTTATCATTTCTTTACTGATAAAGAGACTGATATGATTTTGTATATCAGGTTCGGTATCTAATAACATTCGTTCAGAATCAATGTATTGGTAATACAGGGTGACAGTGACCGACAGACTTGGCTGCAACACTTGCCCCGTTTTCTGCCTCATGAAACTTATCACCCGTTCTCAGTCCTCTACCTTTCTGTAGCCCTATGTAACAGATTACATATCTGGGATCCTGATCTGGTATCACATACCCAGGACGTAAAGGATACTGAGAAACAGTTCTGTATAATGAACACACCCAAAGATGATGCATCAGCATGCACTCTCTTCGTTTGGGCGGCACGGGAATTCTGGTAATCCCCTATTTCCTGCTCTGTCTTATAACAATTATAAGTTGGAGCGGGACCAACGTTCCCCAGCTCAGTATAACAAGCGGGTTCGGTCAATAATCCGTATTATTATCTTGATTAAGGCGTGATATGGTCGCTACCTGGAGAGAGAGAGAAGAAAACACTCAGCGTGCGCTCTGTCAAGAATAGATTGGTTATTATTTTATCTAATCAGGATGGCTCCCACTGCTTTTTATCAAATCTTCCTTCAAACCCTAAAAGGAAAGACTAGCCGGGATTAATTACACGCTACAAGTTCGCCAATCTTTCAGCCAGGCCAGTGTCGGTACTTTGAGGGAGGTCCCCCGTGCTTTCGCACGAACCTAATTAATGTAAACCTCATTTTCCCAGAGGCGTAACCTCGTTAACACCTTTCTAGACACCTACTTGATCGGCTAATTGTAATGTATAAAACTCTCCCAGGAGTAACAATTACTCGCAGTGGGTATCGGGATCCAACTATCTCATAGGAGGTATGCAATCTCATTGCAAATTTCAACACTTGAAATTCCCGATAATATTTTGCCCCATGCGATCTATGACCTTGACTGAGTCAACAAACCATAGACCGCAAGTAAAGTTCAACCCGTCATTTCTCGATTGAATTAAACCCACCCGCACGACCCTTGACTGAGTCAACAAGGCCGCACGACTACCCTAATCCAATCGCATCATATGCTTTGCAGATAAGCAATAATCAGCTACCGCACACTACGCCTTGACTGAGTCAACAAACGCAGCACGAATACTAACTAGTACCTATCTGAAATGACGGAGGGCTACGACAGGTTTTTAAGAAAACCTTTTGCGTAATGAACTTTATATCGTTGTAGAATCAAATGATTTTAAAATGGAGTGTTTTTGAGGCTTTTCTAGTTTTGCTAAAGGAGTCACTCCCGGTGAAGGGATCGTCGGTCCTTTCCTCGTCGAATGAGGTGCGGGATATATCATATATATCACTATGCAAAGCAAAAACTCTTAAAAGCAATCAAAAGACAAACCGAGGGTGTAGCATCTGCCAGTTATTGCTAAAGGAGTCACTCCCGGTGAAGGGATATCGGTCCTTTCCTCATCGAATAAGGTGCAGGATATATCGCATATACCGCTGTACAAAGCAAGAACTGTAGCTACCTGTTTTATTTTGAAATTCGATTCTACAACATCTTAGGTTTCTTTTATTTCATTAATCACATTAATGAAGTCCCATCTATTATGTACCTAAACATCACAGATAAATACGACGTACACTTATGCCATCCGCATTCGCCTCGATGTCCCCTCGTGCACCGTTAGGTTAGGTAACTAACGGCAGAGCGGGGCAGGGCTAGCGCGGGTGTAAAACATAAGTAACGCCTATATAATATATCATATATACTATATACTGTATCTATCATAGAACATCACATGATCATATCACAGATATCGCAGCAGAAGAAACATATGAAATATTGGATATACTAGGACGTCCGTGTTTTCAATACGAGCCAGTATAAAACACGGATTCCACGGTCGTGATGAATAGCCAAACCCACACCCCTAGACCCCTACGAGAGCGGCAAGTAACCCTGCCAATTCTAGAGTTAGGAGACCCGGACTCGACTCCTCGAGTTGGTCTCCCACTGGACTCCAGAACCCGGTTACTTGTGCTCCCCTCCTTGGGTCTATCCTAGTGCGGAAAAGTAAATAATATACAAACGGTGACAACTTCCGCAACCTGGAAGTGCCCCAATAAAAAGAATATTACATACAAGTTTTTACATGAATGAAAATGAAAAACACTCATCTCACATAAAAACCCCCGGCTATTCAAACACGACGATCCAATATAACATATCCAGCAACACATAACATCACATGTCATCAACGTAAGTAAATATGCGCATCCCAATTGTCGTTGACATATAGCAACGAAACCGGCGATATCACATATTACACTTACGGTCACAGAAAAGAAAGTGTAAAACTACAACAGTTGGAATCCGCAACCACCTCAGACATCGCATGCCTGACCAAATGAATTACTTAGACATCGCATGCCTAACAATTACAAACCCCGCATTTTAGTCTCATTATCGAAAACACTTTTCAATATCAAGTCGGGTAATTCAACAAGATTCCCGAAAAACTGATCGAATGCTCGTCGCAAACTTCAGTAGACGGCCGCACCCCCGATACCGGCGATGAAGTGCACCAAGGCGGAACACCGCTACCGCGAGCACCCGGACGGATGCTTTCGGCGATGGGGTTCTCCTACAGTCACTTGGTCGGGGCTATGGAGTGAGGATGTCTATTAAGTTTACCCGGCGAGTATCCGCGTACGCTACGTGATTGCGACAGACTTTTGATCACATCAAAATTCCATGGCAACCGATCAAGTGAGACTAAAGTGCTATGTTTATAACATTCATTTAGTTATCACATAACTTTTTGTGAATTCCAATTATTGTATCCCACTCCAGATAAATAGAAAATGTTAAACTTTCCGATCGAACAATCGAACACCCAAGTTTTCCCGATATAGATCAACACATGAAACAAGTCTAACAACATTCAGTTCGTGCCTCAGTACCAACGGTCCAGCCGTAGAAGGGTCAAGCCAACGCCTCACATGTGGCACGCCGTACTGCCCCAAACCCGAAGGTTCAAAGGGCAGTTCAAGACGGTCACATAATCGAGTTAAGGTTTGTTGTCTTCTAGAGGGACCATCGCGTTACTTGCACTACTTAGAACGTCGTTAAACTACGGAAAAATCCAACACTTGGAAATTTCCCGACAGGGGAAAAATTGGGTATTTATATCCGGTCGAACTTTTTAATATATTCTAAAATTTATCCGGAAAGCCACACAGACAAAATTTGAAATCCCGATCGAATCTTTGATTCCCAATACAACCCAAAAATGCTCAACTGTTTACTGCATATTAAAAATTCCCAGGAAAACCAGCACTGAAAAATAGGAGTTACTGTGCAAAATTCAATGGCAGATAAGACAAAAGGGCCGCGGAAGGGCCGCATTAGCACGCTAATACCGCGGTTCCGCCGCACTTTAGAAAGATCATTAGGTAATTTTTGCAACGTAATTCTTATATTTACCTGCTTATTTTTCTGCATATTTTTAATTTGCAAAAATCCACATTTTACAAAAAAGTACAGAGAGCAATTTGGAAATCGGATTTCGGTTCGATCGGACTTCAAACTCCGTCTACGCTTCGCCTAAGTCTCTAGCTAGGCTCTGATACCACTGTAGGGTTCCTAGGCACACTAGTGAGGTCTCACATGACATCTAACTTACCAAATTCAAAAAATCTAGGTGCCGAGAGACCCGACTACGGATCGTTTGCTAGAAAACTAGGCGAAAAAGCTAACTAGTTAACACTTAACTATGAGAATCGGAAATACAACCTTTGTAGATCCGGTGCTCCACCACCATAGCTCCGCAACGAAGTCCTCTCCGCTGTCCAAAAAGAATCCGGGCTCTAGCGTCGACTTCATCGGAGAATAAGCGAGCTAGGTCGTCGATGTCCATGCCGAAGATGATCTACGTCGAGGCATCGCTAAATCAAGCTCCACCTTCACCAAGCCCTAAAACTTGTGAAGGAAACACACTCTACTACTTGGCAAGAGGTAGAGGATGAAGAAATAGGAAGTGGGTAGACTTTAGAATTGGATTTCTCACTTGTTTGCTCAATTCACCATTGATGAAGAAAGCTTTTTCTTCTTGAGTTCAAGGAAGAAGAAGAAGTGTTATGATAAGAATTATTTTTTTAAATGAAAAGAATAATCCATTCTTATCATAAGTGAACCATGGTAAAGTGTAGAGAGCTAATCATGGTTAAAGGAATGGTTAGGGTCAAGCTAGAGACAAAATGGTCACTTAGTCAAAAGATCAAGAAGCTTCAACTAGAATCCAAAATTAGCAACCATTTCATTTCATTTTCTTTTATTCATTTATCATAAATAAATGGACAATTAAATAAGATAAATGAATAACAAATAATAAACCCTAACCATCATCTTAACCTTTGTTTAATTCTATACACTTAACCAAAAACCATGTATCATCAAACATGATACAAACATGTGCACAAAATCATATCGCATATTTAATGCGCACATCCGAGCGAGAAAATCCATTTAAAGTGAACCGATACTAGTTAATGCAAAGTAATATATCAAATATATAATTATGCATCAAATCATTAAATCAACACTTGATTTAACGATCCGGTCATATCGTATATAACCGACTAGTATGCAATGCATCGGTTTATCGAATCAACCCTTGATTCGATAACTAGGGTATATCGCATATAACCTAATCGATACATTCATCGCGAGAATGAAATACGGTATCACATACACGCATTATTCTCGGTCCCGCACATATCTCATATGCGCTCCTATTTCGTTTCGCTTGAGCCAGGAAACCTCTGTGTAGGACTCTAAAGACTCGTCAATACGCCGGCAGCAGATGATGATCATATCAAGCATCCACAAGCCGCAAGCGGTCTGCTAAACGTAACGGCCACCCGGGTATTGAGCGATCTGAAGATCGACGAGCAAGCCCGCTCACACTCCAGTGAATCCGACCAGTAACACTACCGTACAGTCCGGTCTGATCGTCTGATCTGTCGCATATCTCGCCTAGGGGTGGTATACGTCAGACCCCAATAGCTCGATAAGTCGTGTCGATATGAGGTCTATAACTGTTCGAGAAACTACTGGTAACACTTACCAGTAAATCTCAGCAACCCTGGCCAGGGATTTCCTGTTATAGCCAATCGAACACAGCGCAACATCAACTCCCTATACCGGGAGAGACGAATCCCCTCCTATCGCTCATTGCCTCCAAGTGACTCGGGACTGTACCCAAAAACCACCGTTTTGCACGCCCTCTTGGACGTGGTAAGATGGAAATCAAAGCACAGTGGGAACCATACAAGACTCTATGACGATCTCGGGTCAACAGACTACTCTGTACCAGTGTCACCAGAGAACTGCCATCTGACGTGAGGTATAATACCATCTGGGAGTTCTCGGCGAGTCCGTCCAGTGTACCCAGTCTCTACTGAGCACCCGTATATCATCTCTGATGTCAAACACCAATGGATATGGGATCATCCATCGCCCATCTGTATGGGTCGAGAAGGTACACGCTAGTCTACTCTGGTATATGGATGTCCCGTCTCGATACACCCTCGACTAGGGACTTTGAAGGATGTACTTATGGACTACCATGTCCCCACTAGTATGATCTGCATCATAGTCCAGGTAGTCAAGCACACATCCTAAGGGCTTTACCAACATGTAACAGAGAGACAATCAGTATACACGTTAAGGTAAAGTTCAACCAGATAGCATACTATCATGTCGAGCAAGAAAGTCCTCCCTACATATGTCCCAGCATCCACTACAATATACATCCTATGTACAGTAATGGCCTCTAGGGCATACATATAACTAACACTATACATAGGATGTATATTGTAGTGGATGCTTGGACATATATAGGGAGGACTTTCTTGCTCAACATGATAGTATGCTATCTGGTTGCTCTTTACCTTAACGTGTACACTGATTGTCTCTCTGCTACATGTTGGTAAAGCCCTTAGGATGTGTACTTGACTACCTGGACTATGATGCGGATCATACTAGTGGGGACATGGTAGTCCATAAGTACATCCTTCAAGGTTCCTAGTCGTGGGTGTATAGAGACGGGGCATTGATATACCAGAGTAGACTAGCATATACCTTCTCGACCTATACAGATGGGCGATGGATGATCCCATATCCATTGGTGTTTGACATCAAAGATGATATACGGGTGCTCAGTGGAGACTGGGTACACTGGACGGACTCACCGAGAACTCCGAGATGGTATTATACCTTACGTCAAATGGCAGTTCTCTGGTGACACTGGTACAGAGTAGTCTGTTGACCCGAGATCGTCATAGAGTCTTGTGTGATTCCCACTGTGTTTTGATTTCCACCTTACCACGTCCAAGAGGGCGTGCAAAACGGTGGTTTTTGGGTACAGTCCCGAATCACATGGAGGCAATGAGCGATAGGCGGGGATTCGTCTCTTCCGGTATAGGGAGTTGATGTTGCGCTGTGTTCGATTGGTTATAACCGGAAATCCCTGGCCAGGGTTGCTGAGATTTACTGGTAAGTGTTACCAGTAGTTTCTTGAACTGTTATAGACCTCATATCGACACGACTTATCGAGCTATTGGGGTCTGACGTTTACCACCTCTAGGCGAGATATGCGACATATCAGACGACAAGACCGGACTATACGGTAAGTGTTACTGGTTGGATTCACAGGAGTGTGAGCGGGCTTGCTCATTGATCTTCTGATCGCTCAATACCCGGGTGGCCGTTACGTTTAGCAGACCGCTTACGGCTTGTGGGTGTTTGATATGATCATCACCTGCTGCCGGCGTATTGACGAGTCTTTAGAGTCCTACACAGAGGTTTCCTGGCTTAAGCGAAACGAAATAGGAGCGCATATGAGATATGTGCGGGACCGAGAATAATACCAGTATGTGATACTGTATTCTATTCTCACGATATGTGACATTGATCAGTTATATGCGATATAGCCGGGTTATCGGATCAAGTGTTGATTCAATAAGTTGTTACTATTGATATTAGCCGGTTATATACAATATTACCGGATCATTAAGTCAAGTGTTGATTTAATAATTTAATGTATAATTATAAATTTGATATATTACTTTACATTAACTAATATTGGTTCACTTAAGATGTTTTTCTCACTTGATTGTGCACATTGTATATGTGATATATTTTGTGCACAAGATTGTATCATGTTTGATGATACATGCAAACTTCGGTGTATGTTTGCTTTAAACTATGATTAGGTTAATGGTTAGGGTTTGAATTATTTATTTATTTATTTATTTATTCATTTTGGAAAAGATGAAATGGTGGCTATCTTTTCTTTCTTTGCTTGAAGCTTCTTGAAGCTTCAAAACATCTTTGAAAGTCTACCATTTTGTTTTTATCCTAAACCTAACCATCACCTAAACCCTAGTTTAGTCTCTACACTAGTTAAACTCATCCATGGTTGCATTATGATAACCATTCACTTGAATTATTATTTTAGGGAATTGATTCTTTTTCTTCTTCTTCATTTTCTTCTTCAAGTGAAGAAAAAGAAAAGCTCTCTTGAAAAATGTCAAGTGATGATTCCAAGTGAGAAATCCGAATCCAAAGTGAACCCACTTCCTATTTCTTCATCCTCTACCACTTGCCAAGTAGTATAGGGTGTTTTCTTCACAAGTTTCATGATTTGGTGAAGTTGGAGCTTGATCTTGAGTTGCCTCGACGTAGATCATCTTCGGCATCAAAGTCGACGACCTAGCCCGATCATTTCTTCGACGAAACCATCGCTAGAGTCCGGGATCCGATGATCACAGCGGAGGGACATCATCACGGAGCTAAGGAAGTGGAGGACCGGATCTATAAAGGTTGTATTTTCCGTTCACCTTTAGTTTAGTTGTTAACTTTCATTTAGTTTCGCCTAAACTCTAGTTAACGATCTTGCATTAGGGTTTCTCGGCATATAATTTTTGAATTTGGCATGGTTGATGCCTTATGAGACCTCATAGGTGTGCCTAGGAACCCTACACCTACCATGCTCAAAGGAGACGTGTAAACAGGTTTTAGTTAGGTACAGTCCCGAGCCACATGGAGGCAGTGAGCGGATCTTTAGGGGTTCGTCTCTCCCGGTATTGGGGGTGAGGTCGCGCTGTGTCTAGGAGAGCCCTTACACGAAGTCCTTGGCCAAGGCAGGAGATTTACTGATAGGTATTCCAGTAGTATCTCAGGGCGTTCTAGGCTACACTCCGACACGACTTGTACTGCTTTTGGCAGTCTGACTTTTACCAACCCCCTAGGCCCGCCATGCGATGCTCATAGACGAACGGACTGGACTGTACGGATATTATCACTGACAGGCTCAGTAGGGTGTCAGAATGAGTTCGCTCACAGACGTCCCTTTTGGTCAATAGCTGGTAGCCCGTCACGTATAGCTAATACCTCTGACGTGCTAGTGGTTAAATCCACAGCCAAAGTATTGACGAGTCTTTAGAGTCCCCCACAGACCGTTTCTCAAGTTTTGGGTGAAACGCTGTAGAGGCCTGATTGATCGTTTTCCGTTGTGTTTGTATAAAATTGTAAAGAAATCACAACCAAAAAATATTTTTGACCGCAATCAAACTACGGTGTCGGATGTAGTTTGTAGTGAGTGCGGATCGTCCACAGGGATTGCACGATTCACTTGTATTTTGATACGTTTGAAATGAAATGTTAAGCAACCATAAAAGAAAACATGATTCAAGAATGATTTGTATTCGAGTGTCACTATTCTTTATGCAAGAATCAAGAAACTATAAACAATCAAGAATCGGTTGTTTTGATAATATTTCCAATCAACAATCAAGAATCTAAATGAGGCTCGTAGGAATCGATCGGATCGATAGACGTGATGTAATCTAAAGATATCTTGTTCTTGTCCTTCGAAGTATTGATACTAGATCGATGATCATCGACAAGAGTTAGGGTTTTCTCGTGAAACTAGGGTTTCATCTTATCCCTTGTTCTGTTGTCGATATCATTCACATTCTAGCCTCTAGCAATTTCAAGAAACGATCCTAACTCCCCCATTTTGAACGATGTCAATCAAGAAAGCATCGAAACGAAATGGGTTGTCGTTTCTTGAACTTGCTAGGGTTTACAAAACTCGTAGGACTCAAGAATCGATTAAAGCTATGTTACATCATCATTCTATTATCCGTCTCGACTCCTCGACGAGCGGAGTTTTATTCACACATCACCACACAGATAATATTCAAGAATTGTAAAGATAACATGATGCGGAATTTAAAGAAAACAAGATAAAAGAATATCACCTTTTATTTAATCAACAATTTCAATACATTCTTTCAAGATCTACAAGAAGAAGAAATCGATCGTTGACTCGGCTTCGCTCGTCTCCGTGGATCGTGGATCTACTTTGATCTCTTGCCCGATTGAAGATCGGCTCGGCTCATAAAAGGGTTGAAGGCATCTTGCTTGGCTTGCACTCAAGATCTTGAATTGTGGTTGGATTTAGAGTTAGGGTTTCCTACAAGCTCTCTCACTAAACTTGAGGAAGAGGGGATGAAGAAAGAGATTGATTTTTCTAAGCTTTCCCAAGGTTGAATTTGGATTAATGAGCCTAGGGTCTTATTTATAGAGCTCCCAAACCCTAGGTTTGAGTTTGAATTTCCCTTTCCCTCCAAAAGTTTGTTGAGGAGTTTCTAGAAGGAGTTTGTTAGGAGCTAGCTTAGGGTTTAAGCTAGGGTTTAGGGAAAGTTCTAGAATAATAGGCTAATTAAGTGAAGCTCAAAGTGTTTGCTGATCTGGTAGAACTCTCTGGAGTCTTCTGGAAGTTGGAGTACATTTCTGAACTGTAGGAGCTGAAACAGGAGTTCTGGTGTAAAATTGGGGAAGTGATCCCCTGGGCCCACCGCGGATCCACGGCCTAAGCAAGCCCATGCCGCGGATCCGCGGCTTGTTGGTGTGCTTGGGCTCTGGGTCTTCTGGTGTGATCTTGGGCTTCTGTTGGTGGCTTCTTATGATATTTAGATTTGTATTTTCCTTTCTGTATTGATACCAGATCTGAGCTAGTGAGTTTACAAGCGATGTAATGGTCGAGCAAGCTTCTTTTCCTGCACAGACTTTGAAACACGGGTTGCAAGATATAGAAAATATGCCATGTAATGAAATGCAGTCAATTTCCCTAGAAATGCCAGTTTAAAGGTCGAATACATGTAATCTGATATTTTGCGACCGATTTGCTAATATGTAGAATATGAATGTCGAACACTTCTAATTGTATGCAGATGATATGGAAATTGCCGGTTAAAATATGCAATATTTTCGACTGATCAAATACCCCCAAACTTAATTTCGATCGTCTCGAGCGAATGTTTTATTAAAAAGAGAAGGAGAAAATAAAGAAAGATAAAAACTAACTAGCACACTTTCGTAGGCAACACGATTGCACTGAGCACGTGCAACAAGCCTTTAAACCTCTAGGTGTCCCTAGTAGGAGGAGTGTTGTCTCCTGAGGGTTTTCAGCGGATTGCACCCACAAAATCCAATAATAAAAGAAAGATCATGAATATTACATTTAAAGAAAAGAATTGTAAAAGAAATACTTTGAAAATTAGGGTTTCCAACTAAGCTAGCTTTTCGGTTGTCATGAGCCCTATCTTAATGGTCATGAAAAGATGTCAGAAATCACGTCCTCCCTCAATAAAACATCGTCTTATTCTTCATTCCTATCTTTCTTCCAAACATCGATCATATAACCCTGCGTGTGTGTAAAGACATCCCTACACCCGGAGAATTCAATTCAAGCTATCATACTCTTGCCCATCAGCCTCAGTATATATATTTTTTCGATGAGCTTACACACTTTCATGCGACCGTTTATACTTCTTGAGGTACTAACCGACCGATTACTCATGTGATCGCTTATTTGGTGTATTTTCCTCGTCTTGCACCACCTTAGGTATAGCAGTGACTCCCAGACCAGTTGGCCTTAGGGCACTAGATGAAGAGGCACCCTCGCTATATATTTTTTTATTCCCTTGGTGATAACAAAACCAGTGTCCATTTTTCTCACCAATTTTTTTTTTTTATTTCTTTTTTTTTTCATACTTTTGGCTTTAAGACAAGAGCATTTCAAGGTATCCTCTACTATCCCAGGCTTCAAGACGTGTGTAAGTGCGAATAGCAGGGTAGCCACGTTCAAAATGTTTGGCTTCCAGAATAGAAACTATTTTTCAGACTTATTTTTATCCTCAGATTAGTGACGTCCTTCATCTTACTAACCCTTGGGACAACGGCTCATAACTACTTATTACTAGTTCGTATAAGAAAACTTCTAATTTTCTTAGTTTTCTTAAATTTTTCCAATCTCATGGATGTAATTTTTCACTATCTAAACTTTCATTATCTTATTTATATACAAAAAGGTGTAAATATTAAAATTATTTTTATATTTGAAATTTTTTAAATTTTTATGGTTTTTCGAAAATGTTTTGTGCTTATGCAAATGGTATGCAAATGATGCGAAAATAAGCACAAACCTCCCCCAAACTTGTTTTCAACAGTGTCCTCACTGTTGCCGACAGCTATATCTACAAAAACCTGTAAGCTTGGGAGGAATTTATTAGTGGGGGCAAAATATTTAAGTGAAGACCCTCCCCCAAACTTATTTTTGGCTCAAAATTTTGTAAAAATTTTCTTTTCAGGAGCCAGAAAAAATTATACCCCCCCAAACTTGAATTATGCAATGTTAAACTTTGAAAATCACAAGTGGGGGTCAAAAATCATTGGTCGATGCCAAGCTTTGCAAAGACCGAAGGTTAACACCAACCATTCAAAAATTTTATCAATGCAGTGCTCGGGTTGGTGGAAGAAAAAGTGGGGAAAGGGTAAGTGGTGGAATAGAATGTGTGTGCGTCTCATTTTGGAGAGACGATGCAGTGTATGTGATGGATTACTCGCATTCTTTTTGCAATTCAGAAAAAGGGGTGGAGGTTCAATTTCAGTGAGTTGGATATGATTCATCTCAACACCCGTGTTTTTTAGAAATGCGAGTTCATCAGCGAAGATCTCCTCAAAAGTTTCATCTATACCCCGAAGAATAATGTCATCACAAGGTGCGGGGTGATCTTCAGACTCTAAGAACAGTTCATAATCAGTGTTAGTTGTTGACCCGGACATCTCGGTGGAAGAGTCCGTATGTGTATGATATATAGTTGGGTCAAACAATAACGTATGAAAAGAGTCAAGATCGGTATCAGGAGGATCATCAGTTTCGCTGCTGTCGACATCCATTAAGTCGACAGAACAAACCTGAACAGTAGGTTCGGAGGGTACACTTCCTAACTTGTAAATGTTCATCTCAATTGTCCTGTTTCCAAAGGATAGGGTCATGGAACCGTTACGACAATTGATGATAGCATTGGAAGTGGCCAAAAAGGGGCGACCTAAAATCACCGGAATTTGATTCCGTGAGTTCGCTACAGATTGTGTATCAATTACAATAAAATCCACAGGGAAGATAAATTCCCCGATTTTTATTAACACATCCTCTAGTTCACCCCTAGGTCTGGTGATTGATCGGTCAGCCATCTGGAGAGTGCATGGAGATGGTTTCAACTCTCCGATTCCTAACTGCTCATAAACTGAGAAAGGAAGCAGGTTAACGCTTGCCCCAAGATCTAGTAGAGCACGGTTAATGCGTTTCTCCCCAATAGAGATGGAAATCGTAGGATAGCCAGGATCCTTACGTTTCCTCGGTAATTGCTGGGGGAAAGCTGTGTCTACTGTCTTAGCCATGAATATCTTCTTGGGCATTTGTTTCTTCCTCTTTCTAGTGCAAAAATCTTTAAGAACTTTTGCGTATGCAGGTACTTGTTGGATAGCATCTAGAAGAGGGATATTGATGTTAACCTGTTTAAACATCTCAGTGATCTTCTCCATTTGTGGACTTGGTGTGTTAGCCCTTAACCGATTAGGATAAGGTGCTTTAGCAATAAGTGCTGGGTCCATCATAGGAGAAGAAAGTGTGTGTGGAACCGATCCCAGTATAGAAGTGGGGATCGTCCGTGGAGGGATAAAAGAGGTGGGCTGTAGTGGCGAGCCTTTTGGGAAATGGAGAATAGGCTCGGAAGAGGGTGATGGGGTAGAAGAAGTAGGGTCAGAAGTGTGTGTGTGTGGAAAGGTCTCAGCCGGGGTGTTGATATGATTTTCAGTATCATCAACTTCTTCCCCAACATGATTGTCAAGCACTCTTCCAGATCTCAACGTGATGATTGCATTCACATGATGTGAATAACCAGGATTGGGTAAGGGTTGAGCTGGAAGTTTCCCTTTCTCTCTTGTACTTAGTTCGGCTTTTAATCGTGCAATTTCTTCTTCCATCGATTTAATACTCTCGTTTTGGGACGCAGAGTTTTTCTTCATGTCATCGACGGAAGATTTCATTTCAGCCGAAACTTGCATGATATTTGTTAAGATCAAATTCATGTATTGTACAAAAGAAGAGGATTCATCAGTCCCGGTCAACTGTAAAGGACTAGACAGTGCAGGTGTGTTGACCGTATTTTGAAAATTATGTGCTTGAAAGGGGTGCTGACTTAATTGAAGTTGTGGCTGCTGTTGTGGTGGAGGGACCCTTTGGAAATTGTTTTGGTTTGGAACCGTGTTTTGTGATTGTGATTGTGATTGGTTCCAAGCAAAATTAGGGTGATTCCTCCATCCCTGATTATATGTGGAAGAAAAAGGATCGTTTCTAGGTCGTTGAAATGTGGCATTGGTATGCTCACGACCTTGAAACGGACATTCTTCCGTCAAGTGAGACGGATCAGAACAGCAGCTACATACAGTTTTGGAAAGTGACATTTGGTTAAGGGAGGCAGCTAAAAATTTGTTTTCCATAGTCTCGAGTTTCTTTTGTATAGCTGAAATGTCAGCTCTAACTCCTATGGAAACATCCGATTGGTTATTACCACTCCTAAATGATGGACTTTCCCACTGTAAAGACTTTTCAGCGAACTCTTCTAAGTATCGCCAAGCTTCCCCATCATCCTTAGACATAAAAGTACCTTGACACATGTTTTCAAGGCTCTGTTTAGTGTTAGGGTTACTGCCCTCATATATGATTCGGCACAATTCCCATCTTGGGATGCCGTGATGAGGACATTGAACCAATAGATCCTTGAAACGTTCAAAGCATTTAGAAAATGGTTCAGCGGGGAGCTGGGCAAATTGATTCAGTTCGCTACGGATTCGAGCTGTCTTTTGGATTGGGTAAAATTTCTTAAGGAATGCCGCGACGAATTCTCCCCAATTCGTAATAGAGTGTGCGGTAGTGTTGTATAGCCACTTCTCGGCTATATCGCACAATGTAAATGGAAGAAGTCGTAGACGCATCGCATCCACTGAAAGTTGTGACGTACCCATCATTGCGCAAACGTTTTCAAATTTGGTAATGAAAACGTAAGCGTCCTCAGTCTCGAGTCCGTGGTATTTGGGTAAAAGATTGATATACTGGGGTTTAATTTCAAAGTTATCCCCATTGGCTGGTGGTGTGGATAAGCAGGTCGAAAGAGGACTTCTAAGTGGATAGCACCTCTCCTGGAGGGAAATGTGGGGTGGATTCTGCGCACCAACGGACGGCGGCAGATTAGGGTCAAAGAAGTTCGATGGATTTGGATCCATCGGTGTGGGTGTGGTAGTGGGTAAAGAAAAGGTAAATGGAGAACTATCGACTTCGGAGTCGATAAAGGGTACGCGGACTAAACGGGCACTAGAATCCCGTGTCCAGCCTATCTTGCACTAAAAAGGGTTAGTACAAGTGGCAGCGTTGGCTTTATAATTAGGGGTATGAATGAATGCGGTGTTTGCTTTTGAAAAAGGGACGGATTTTTTTTGAAAAAATGATGCGACAAAACAAATGCAGCACACAACCCTAGAATCTAATGGTCACCTAGGTCCGGCTCTAGACCGCTCCTAACTGCCAAAAGACAAGTGGCAGGATCAATCCTCCACTGCCTCTTTGTCCCCCTGTAGCCGGATAAGTGCCAGGTAAGTGGGAAGGAACCACCACTACAGTGGACCTAATTAATAACCACTAGCCTTAGACACACTCGCCTTAGGCACCACAAGAAAACTCGGATAAGCAATGAATTACCCACGGCCTTCTCTTGTCCTATTGAGCGCGACAGTCCTTAGAGTCTTCTCTAGATTTCTTTTAGTTAATGAGGGTAATGCGGATGCAAGTTTTGCGATTTTCGGGGCCTAGGAAGGGTAATGAAATCCCCACCTAATTTGGATTTGGCCGTGCCCCTTAAATTTCCGTATTAGAATGCAAACAACCAAGAAATCAAAATCACACACGAATTTTTATTTTGCTTTTGCGCGCTGCGATTTATTTGCAAAGAATCCTGCAGCAAAGTGTTAGTTGGAGCTAAAAAGAGGAGAGGGGAGAGAGCAAGAAATCACCTGCACTAAAAATTATGCAGTGAACCCCCAACCTAGCCGCGGATCAGCCGCATCTACTGGCTCCTGCCGCGGAAACGCGCTTCAACTGTGGGAACACTGTACCAAACTTCTTCAGGGAGTCTCTGTTGGCTCCCTAAGCTCTGAGGTATATTCCAAAAATTTTTATCACTGCACAGAATGCTCCAGATCTCCTTGCAATCAATTCACAACACACGTATAAGAGTTTGTACGAATTTTGATTTCAAGAAGTAAAATGTAATAATTCTTTCACTTCAAACTAAAAATGTAAATGAATTAGCGCGCGATCCCCGGCAACGGCGCCATTTTGATTGATCGTTTTCCGTTGTGTTTGTATAAAATTGTAAAGAAATCACAACCAAAAAATATTTTTGACCGCAATCAAACTACGGTGTCGGATGTAGTTTGTAGTGAGTGCGGATCGTCCACAGGGATTGCACGATTCACTTGTATTTTGATACGTTTGAAATGAAATGTTAAGCAACAATAAAAGAAAACATGATTCAAGAATGATTTGTATTCGAGTGTCACTATTCTTTATGCAAGAATCAAGAAACTATAAACAATCAAGAATCGGTTGTTTTGATAATATTTCCAATCAACAATCAAGAATCTAAATGAGGCTCGTAGGAATCGATCGGATCGATAGACGTGATGTAATCTAAAGATATCGTGTTCTTGTCCTTCGAAGTATTGATACTAGATCGATGATCATCGACAAGAGTTAGGGTTTTCTCGTGAAACTAGGGTTTCATCTTATCCCTTGTTCTGTTGTCGATATCATTCACATTCTAGCCTCTAGCAATTTCAAGAAACGATCCTAACTCCCCCATTTTGAACGATGTCAATCAAGAAAGCATCAAAACGAAATGGGTTGTCGTTTCTTGAACTTGCTAGGGTTTACAAAACTCGTAGGACTCAAGAATCGATTAAAGCTATGTTACATCATCATTCTATTATCCGTCTCGACTCCTCGACGAGCGGAGTTTTATTCACACATCACCACACAGATAATATTCAAGAATTGTAAAGATAACATGATGCGGAATTTAAAGAAAACAAGATAAAAGAATATCACCTTTTATTTAATCAACAATTTCAATACATTCTTTCAAGATCTACAAGAAGAAGAAATCGATCGTTGACTCGGCTTCGCTCGTCTCCGTGGATCGTGGATCTACTTTGATCTCTTGCCCGATTGAAGATCGGCTCGGCTCATAAAAGGGTTGAAGGAATCTTGCTTGGCTTGCACTCAAGATCTTGAATTGTGGTTGGATTTAGAGTTAGGGTTTCCTACAAGCTCTCTCACTAAACTTGAGGAAGAGGGGATGAAGAAAGAGATTGATTTTTCTAAGCTTTCCCAAGGTTGAATTTGGATTAATGAGCCTAGGGTCTTATTTATAGAGCTCCCAAACCCTAGGTTTGAGTTTGAATTTCCCTTTCCCTCCAAAAGTTTGTTGAGGAGTTTCTAGAAGGAGTTTGTTAGGAGCTAGCTTAGGGTTTAAGCTAGGGTTTAGGGAAAGTTCTAGAATAATAGGCTAATTAAGTGAAGCTCAAAGTGTTTGCTGATCTGGTAGAACTCTCTGGAGTCTTCTGGAAGTTGGAGTACATTTCTGAACTGTAGGAGCTGAAACAGGAGTTCTGGTGTAAAATTGGGGAAGTGATCCCCTGGGCCCACCGCGGATCCGCGGCCTAAGCAAGCCCATGCCGCGGATCCGCGGCTTGTTGGTGTGCTTGGGCTCTGGGTCTTCTGGTGTGATCTTGGGCTTCTGTTAGTGGCTTCTTATGATATTTAGATTTGTATTTTCCTTTCTGTATTGATACCAGATCTGAGCTAGTGAGTTTACAAGCGATGTAATGGTCGAGCAAGCTTCTTTTCCTGCACAGACTTCGAAACACGGGTTGCAAGATATAGAAAATATGCCATGTAATGAAATGCAGTCAATTTCCCTAGAAATGCCAGTTTAAAGGTCGAATACATGTAATCTGATATTTTGCGACCGATTTGCTAATATGTAGAATATGAATGTCGAACACTTCTAATTGTATGCAGATGATATGGAAATTGCCGGTTAAAATATGCAATATTTTCAACTGATCAAGGCCGTATGGAGATATGGCAGGGTTCGATCAGATACGTGCGGTATTGCACGGATCATGATCGGACGAATAATACTAACGGGCTTTGGTTTAAGCCGGATCCTAGTATTGTACAGTGTAGATTTGTCTCATTGCATTTGTATTTGGTCGGAATACAAATGCGGGTATGTATTTACAGTCGCGGGGTTTTCCTGTAATTTATTACGGGATCGGTTTTTTGGAGTTACCAGTTTGCTTTCCGTTTCGGCCATTTTTCTTTGTATCTTTCCCTGGCTGAAAATTGGTGGAGGAGGGCTAATTTGCAAATGTATAAATTAGCAATTTGGAGGGTTGATTTTGCATGTTGTGGTGTCATGATGGTTGCACCATCCCTTGACTTTCTTGAGTTCATGATGGCTTGACTTTTGATGATGGTTGATGGAGTGTTGGACTTTGTTTGTGATGATTTTGTTCTCATCATCACTTCACACTCTCTCTTGTATTATTGATCCACACACACCCTTGGACTTCTCTCTCTCTCCCATCACCACATGAGGCCGGCCACTATGAAGGAGTGGGCTGTCCCAATTTTTTGGGTGGGTTTTTTTATCTCCTTTGCTTGCTAAAAACTCATTAGCCACCACCAAAGTTCATATCTCCTTTCCTCCACTAAATGGGCAACTTCTAGTAACCCCAAATGAGAAAAAGCATTCTACAGATAACCTACAGCATCCTTGGGCACGTCGGCTTGCCAATTTCATGCCCGAGTTGCCTCAGTCCAGAGGTAGGAGCCCGTAAAAGAAGCCGGGGAGGTGGTGCCCTTCCGGCGAGGAGGTGAAGACCGGAGATTCCGCAGGGAGATTGGGACGACGACGAGAAGACCGAAGGACACGGATCGCTCGGTATATCTCTCTACCCGTTCTTTAGTTAGCTAAATTAATGGCCCGATCCGGGATTTTAGTGCGCGGTGGTGCCGTTCAAAATTTAAAGTAAAGTATCGTTTCCGCATTTTGGCCTCGGATTGACGGCCGGGGCGCCGCCGTGCACTTACATTCTTCCTGTTGCATTTTCCTACTTGTTTCTTCACTTGGTTTCTCAGATTGTCTTCTAGTTTTCTTCTAGATCTCCATAGTGAATAATGTCGTGGATTTTACCGTTTGCTTCGTTCGAAGTCTTGAATCTTGCGCTGCCTTTGTACTTTGTGAACTTGTTCATTGATCTTCGTTTATTCTCCAAACTGTAGGCTTGATCAAGATTCTTCCATTTGTCGGTCGTAGTCTCACTTTTGTATCATCTTTTCGTCGATTTCACTGTTTTTGTTTCGAGAACCTGTAACCTGCAACTATGTAGCACACATGGATCAAAAGCACCTGTTTATTTGTAAAATGAATAAGAATGAGGAATATAATAATGCAAAATTATGGTAAGAACAGATACATCCATTGATATTATACCGGTCCGACTAACTTAGCCTCAGTTGCAAGATGAACCGTCAGGTGTATTATGATATCGAAGAATAATGGTGGGAAAATACGCTCAAACTTGCAAAGTATCAACGCAATAGAATTTTCTAGTTTCTCCAGCGTCATAACATCCAGTGTTTTAGCGCATAATTCTCTGGAAAAAAATCATAGGTCATTAGTTACAAGACCAACCGATTCGGGAATGGAAGTCCTGAGGGCTAATGGGAGAAGGTTCTCCATAATAACATGGTGATCATAACTTTTCAGCCCATCGATCTTGCCTTTCACAATTTTTATCTTCTTGCTGAATGATCCTGAGAAACCTGTGGGAACTTTCAAATCATGCAACGCCTGCAGGAATCTTTTATTCTTCGGTTGTGACATATGATACGCGGTATTGGGAAGTACAAACTTGCCCGGTTTACCTACTAACGGTTTAGGATGCAATAAGGACATGCTTTGTGACTATCAAAGTGAACAACGTCTAACCTGTAGGGGGTGGTCTAGAGGCAGGAAACGTCGATGGCCGCAATAACAAACCTTCCTGTTAAAATTCAAGAATTTTGATGTTGTATGTTGATAGCAATAAGGACATGCTTTGTGACCATGTACGGACCAACCTGATAGCATTCCATACGCAAGAAAGTCATTAATTGTCCACATTAAAGCCGCATGCAGTATGAAGGTTGTATTTGTGTTTGCATCATAAATCTCTACACCATCAATGAATAAAGATTTTAACTCCTCGATCAGAGATCGAAGATAGACGTCGATATTGTTTCCCGGTGAGTTTGGTCTGTCGATAAGAAGAGGCATCATAAAGTATGATTGGTCCATAGCAAACCAAGACGACAGATTATAAACTATCATTACAACGGGTAATGTGTTGTGGCTTCCATCCATATACTTGAATGGGCAGAAGCCATCACTAGTGAGTCCGAGGCTGACATTGCGAGGATCGCTAGTGAATATTTCGTGCCTCCTATCAAAATCCATCCATGCCGGTGAATCTCTTGGATGACTCATTTTTCCATCTTCACTTAGAGGAGGACGGTGATGCCAAATCATTGCCTTGGCTGTTTTCTTGCACCTGACTAGCCTCTACAGCCTCTGTGTTATGGGAAAATATCGTGCTATCTTGACAGGTATATCGGGCTTCTTATTAGAATTTTTCGGCTTATACTTGGCCTCTCCACATGTTGGACACTCTTTCAAATCTGAATTCTCTTTCCGGTACAACACGCAATTTTTAGGACATGCATGAATCTTCTTACACTTCAGACCCAAATCATACATCATTTTCTGGGCTCCGTACCAGCTGTCGGGCACGTTATTTTCCGGGGGCATAGAATCTTTCAAGAACGAAAGAAGCATTGTGAATGACTTGTTTTTCCATCCATTTAGGCATGTAATCTGGAAAAGTTGGACAAACCATGGGAGGGTGGAATACTTTGCATTCTCATAAATTGATTTTCTAGCATCATTCATGAAATTTTCAAACTTATCCGCACGCGGTCCTTGGTCGGAAGGAATGTCATTTTCGGTACGAATAGATTCACATAGGGCAGCCTCTACCATATCCTCCATTTCTTCTCCTGAAAAGAAATTACCTTCTTCTTCTTCTGCCGCATTACCGTCTTCTCCTTCTTCTTCTGCCGCATTACTGTGTTCTTCTCCTTCCCCGTGATATAGCCAAATTGTATAAAGTCTAGTAAAACTATGTTTAACGATATGAAGCTCTACAAATTCTACTTTCTGCCAGTACTGTAAGTCCACGTTGCCCACCGCGGTGCTTGCGGGGAGGCCGAAAACGGAATAAAAATCGGATTTTTACTACTCTAGGCAACATGGACTAGACAAAATCGGATCTTTGCTAAACAAAAACTTGCTAAAGCTAACTAGAAACTAGTTAAAGAGTAGAATGGTTATACCTAGGGCTTTATGTCCTTCTCTCCTTGCTCCTTGGAGTAGTAGAAAGGGATCACCTTTGTCGTCTTCTTGAGTCGAAGAAGGATCCACCCGAAAGCCTCAACCTTTGGCTTCAACTTCAAGCTAGAAGTAACTAGGGTGCTAGAAGTGCTAGTCCTATAACCCTAGATGAGAGTAAAGATTATCAAGAAGAGGTTTTTCTCAAGCTCAAGTGTTTCTCAACACATGAGAGGGGAGAGCTTGAGGGAGAGGAAGAACAAGAGAGAGAATGTGAATGATAGAATGAGAGAATAATAAGCCATTCTCACATATATGTGTGAATTATTGTAAATAGATAATTAGTGAGATAATTGTCATTGCTTAATCAAGACATGACCATTATCATTTCATTTTTAATGCAAATTGCAAGGATCAAAGAGTATCTTCCAAATGAAATGATGATGATCAAAGTGTCAACCTAGGTCAACAAGTCAAGAATATCAAATGGTCAACAACCATAACTATGCACAATTATATTAAACTAATATCAATTAACCATAATACACACATAAGCATTAGGGTTAATAAAATGACAATGGTCATTAACCCTAATCAAAGTCCTCTCCCTCTGTCTCAAGCAACTGTGCATACGCACCCGTATTCGTGATCCAAGGAACACGAATACAATGAGATAAAACCAATCCAATATCATATACTAGGATCTGGCTTAAACCAAAGCCCGCTAGTATAAGCTGTCCGGACAGCAAACGTGCACAAGTGCGCGGATGTGAACGAACCCTGTCGCAAAACCATGCGACCTCTACTCATTTTGCCTAAAAGCGAATAGCTCTCTGTGTGGGACTCTAAAGACTCGACACTACGCTGGCAGTGGGTTTAACCACAGACCGCAAGCGGCACTAACTGTACGTAACGGTCCCCAAGTAGATGTCGATAAGAAGACTGACGAGGTAACCCCATCTGAACTCCTACTGAGCCTGTATGTGACAGTCTCCGTACAGTCCGGTCTGTTCGTCTGATACATCGCATGGCGGGCCTAGGGGGCGGTAAACGTCAGTCCCCTAATAGCGATACAAGTCGTGTCGGAGTGTAGCCCAGAACACCCTGAGATAACACTGGAAACCTACCAGTATATCTCGCTTGCCCTGGCCAGGGACTACTCGTGTAATGGCTCTCCTAGACACAGCGCGATGTCAACCCCCAATACCGGGAGAGACGAATCCTGTCTAACCGTCACTGCCTCCAAGTGCTTCGGGACTGCACCCAACTACTACCTGTTTGCACGACACCTTTAAGCCGTGGTAGGGTAATAATCAAAGTACAGTGGGAACACACTCGAGGCGAAGTGACAGTGTCAAGTCAGTGGACTAAGCTGTACTCATGTCACCTGGGAACTGATAACTGACGATAGGTATAATACCAACCAACAGTTCCCGACGAGTCTTGTCCAGTGTACTCGTAACCTAACGAGCACCCGCATACTATCTCAAGTACGACGTACTGACGGCTGTGGGACAGACCGTCTCCCACGCTGGGATGAGAAGCGCATACGCTAGTCTACTCCGGAGTATCGATGCCCTGTCTCGATAGTCCATCGACTAGGGACCTGTATAAGGATGTGCTTATGGATTACCCAGCCCCCACGAGTGTGAGCGCCATCACAACGCTAGTAATCAAGCAAAGATCCTAAGGGCTCTACTAATATGTATATAAGCGATATGCTAAAAGAAACACATGCACATATTAAAGCAGAGACAAACCAAGTAGCATACTACCATTTTGAACAAGATTGTATATACAACTGTGAATATCCCAAGCTTCCATCAAGTAATATACAAACTAGTATGATACAGTAATGGCCTCTAGGGCATATACACTAACAATCTCCCACTTGCACTAAGGCCATGTACTGGCGTATCGAAGACCTATCATCTCGATCAGCCGCTCGAACTGAGTCTGGGGCAAGGCTTTGGTGAATGGATCTGCAGTGTTATCTTCTGAAGCAACCCTCCGAACCTCGATCTCCTGGCGATCCACGATCTCCCTGATCAGGTGATACCACCTTAAGATGTGTCTGGATTTCTGATGGGACCTGGGTTCCTTCGCTAAAGCTATAGCCCCGTTGTTGTCTCAATACAGAGGTATTGGGTCAACAATGGACAGAACCACCTGAAGTTCTTTCAAGAACTTCCTCATCCAGACAGCTTCTTTTGCGGCATCAGATGCAGCGATGTATTCCGCTTCCATAGTCGAGTCAGCAACGGTTTCCTGTTTGGAGCTCTTCCAACACACCGCCCCTCCATTGAGGGTAAAGACAAAACCCGACATGGACTTGGAATTATCCTTGTCACTCTGGAAGCTGGAGTCAGCAAAGGCCTCAATCTGGAGGTCTTTTCCGCCATACACCAAGAACATCTCCTTAGTCCTTCTCAGGTACTTGAGAATGTTCTTTACTGCTATCCAATGTTTCTCCCCAGGGTTTGACTGATACCTGCTTACCACACTCAGTGCATAAGCCACATCTGGTCTGGTACACAACATCGCATACATTATAGAGCCTACCGCAGAAGCGTAGGGTATAATAGACATGCGATCCCTTTCCAAATCAGTCTTGGGAGACATCTCTTTGGAGAGGGTGATCCCGTGACAAGCCGGTAGATTACCGCGCTTGGAATCTTCCATACTGAATCTTTTCAGTATGGTGTCGATGTACCTGGATTGTGAAAGTCCTAATATCCTCTTGGATCTGTCACGGTAGATCCGGATACCCAGAATGTATGAGGCATCACCCAGGTCTTTCATGGAGAACCTGTGTGACAAGAACCCCTTGACAGATTGTAGCATAGGAATGTCATTTCCTATTAAGAGAATGTCATCCACGTATAAAACGAGGAATACTACAGTTCTCGCTACAAATTTACAATAGATGCATGGTTCATCTGGATTTTTGATAAAGCCAAATTCCTTGACCGTCTCATCAAAACAGATGTTCCAACTCCGCGATGCCTGCTTCAGTCCATAAATGGACTTAAGCAACTTGCACATATTTCCGCTGCTCCCACTCTGAATGAAACCCTCTGGCTGTTCCATATAGACACACTCTTCTAAATGTCCATTTAGAAAAGCGGTTTTTACGTCCATCTGCCAAATTTCATAATCGTGGAAGGCAGCAATGGCAAGAAGGATCCGAATGGATTTCAGCATGGCTACTGGAGAAAAGGTTTCGTCATAGTCCAAACCAAGTCGCTGACGAAAACCCTTTGCAACCAGTCTAGCTTTATAGGTCTTAACCTGTCCATCTACACCAATCTTCCTTTTGAAGATCCACTTGCATCCTACGGGTTTTACCCTATCTGGAGCAATGTCCAACGTCCATACTTTGTTGGTGTACATGGACTCCATTTCGGTCCGCATTGCATCCAGCCATTTTACCGAGTCGACGCTCTGAATGGCTTGCTGGAAGCTAGTAGGTTCATCACAATCTATGATTCAATCCTCTCTATCCCCGTCAATGAGAAAACCGTAGTATCTCTCGGACGGATGAGACTGCCTACTACTCCTGCGGAGTGGCGTGGGAATGTCCTGATTTTTCAAACCCTCTGGTTCTACTAAGCTTTCAGTAATAGCTCGTGGTTCTGGAATTTCTTCCAGTTCTATTGCGCTCCCACTTATTTCTTTTTCTATGAACTGGTGTTCTAGAAAGTGGGCATGGCGAGAAACAAAAACCTTTTGTTCCACTTCGCAATAGAAGAAATATCCCTTGGAGTTCTTTGGATATCCCACAAACTTGCACTGTACTGAGCGTGCCTCGAGCTTGTCCGCATGCTGCTTTTTTACAAAAGCTGGACATCCCCATGTCTTAATGTGATTAAGATAGGGTCTCTTCCCACACCACATCTGATATGGTGTAGTAGGCACAGTCTTAGTTGGAACTCGGTTCAAAAGGTATGCAGCTGATTCTAGCGCATATCCCCAAAACGATCGCGGCAACTCAGCGTTACTCATCATGGACCGTACCATATCCAATAGGGTTCGGTTCCGTCTCTCCGATACACCGTTATGTTGCGGAGTGTATGGAGGAGTAAGCTGAGAGAGAATTCCATTCTCTTTTAAGTAACCCAGGAACTCGGCACTCAAGTATTCACCACCTCGATCAGATCTCAGTGCCTTGATACTTTTGCCTGTTTGTTTTTCTACTTCATTCTTATATTCCTGGAATTTTTCAAAAGCCTCGGATTTATGTTTCATTAAGAAGACATAACCGTGCCTTGAAAAGTTATCCATAAAAGTAATGAAGTAAGAATAACCGCTTCGTGCATGTGTAGACATTGGACCGCACACGTCGCTGTGTACGAGTCCCAAGAGCTCGCTCGCTCTTACTCCGTGTCCAGTGAACGGAGTCTTTTTCATCTTTCCTTTGAGACAGGATTGACAAGTTGCATACGATTGATATTCGAACGGATCCAAATATCCTTCTGTATGTAACTTAGTCAACCTTTTCTCATTGATGTGACCCAGTCTACAATGCCATAAGAAAGTTTTATTGATTTCTGGAGACTTTCTTTTGTGTGTATTCTGGACATTGAAAATCTGTGGTTGGTTTAATACGTATATACCGTTGTTCAATGTACCTGACCCAATCAAAACTTGATTAAGGTGAATGTTCACTACATTACTTACAAATGCAAATTCATAACCTTCTTTAGATAATAAAGATACAGAAATGATATTACAGGTTGCATTTGGTACATAATAACAACTACGCAAAACCAAAAAGTGTCCATCCGACAGTCCCAGGTGATAGTCCCCCACGGCCTCAGCATCCATGCTAGCACCGTTTGCAACTCTGAGGGTCATGTCACCTGCCTTCAAAACTCTACACTTTCTCAACGCCAGCAAAGAATTACAGATATGAGATCCTGATCTGGTATCCAATACCCAGGATGTAGAGTTTATTGATAGACAGTTTTCAATAACATACACACCTGAAGCTGAAGCCGCAACTTGCTTCAAATCCTGTGTTCTGGCCTTCCAAGCCTTGCAATCCTGTTTCCAGTGACCACTTTTGTGACAGTAGAAGCATTATTCCTTCCCCACCAGCTTTCCCGCTACCTTTGTTGCTTTTCCTTTTCCCTTCGTATCCACTTTACTGACACCGCCTCTTGGTTTGGCGGGGGCTTTCTTCTTCTTGCCCTTGGCTTTCGCCCTGGACCTAGAAGAGGAAGATCCTCCTACAAACAAAGTGGATGTCTCCCTACTTTTCTGTAGGGTGCCCTCTGCACTCCTCAACATGTTGAGGAGCTCTGAAAGTTCAACTTCCTTTTCCTGTAAGTTGAAGTTCAGGATGAACTGGGCGTAAGTGGAAGGAAGGGACTGGAGAATCAAGTCCGTATAGAGCTCATTCTCCAACGTGGTCCCAAGTTCTGCGAGCTCCTCTATGTAGCCAATCATCTTAAGCACATGTTCCGCTACCGATGATCCGACGGCCAACCTTGCCGAAAACAACTTCTTCGACACTTCGTATCTGGCGATACGAGACTGCTCTCCATACAGTTCTTTTGTATGAAGAAATAGGGACTCTAGATCCATATTCTCGTGCCTCCTCTGATGTTCGTTGTCCATCGAGGCAAGTACGAGGCATTTGGCCTTCGCACAATCTATTTCCCATGTCTTACGGATTTTCCTATCCGCGACACTGGTTTTGGGACCTGGGACAGGGGGAGCTTTGGTGGTAAGGAGATACCCCAGCTTGTCGTAAGTGATTGCCATCTTGACATTCCTGAGCCAATCTTTGTAGTTTGGCCCTGTCAGTATGTTTTTATCTAGTAATAATTTAAGTCCGGTCATGTTGAATGGTCGCTGCAATTAGGAGAGAGAAAAGAAACACTTTAGCATGATGCTCTTGCAAGTTTAGAGTGGTTTTTAGTTTGTCTAAGCAGGATGGCTCCCACTGTCTCTCGAATCCTTTCTCAAACCGTAAAGAAAGGATTAGTCGGGATCAATCTCACCGTACAATACATGCTTAACCGTTCAGCCAGGCCAGTGTCGGTACTTCGAGGGAGGTTTTCCAACGCTTTCGCGAAGTTCCTTAATTAAGTAACCTCTTTTCCCTGTGGGCGTAGCCCCGCTAACACCTTTCTAGACACCAACTAGGTTTATAGCATTGATCGTTAAGTGAGAGTTTTCCCGAAAAGTAGCATATACTCACAGTAGGATCGGGATCCAAATGTCATCGCGTGATAAAACCGAAGGAATCCTACCAGAATCATCACACTCCAAATGGTATGCAGCGCTAGCAAGTTTCAGTACTTATGAAACTCCCGATGTGGATTTTTGCCCCATGCTCTTATGACCTTGACTTTGGCCAAAATATCATAAGTCACATGTCAAGTTCTACCCGTCATTCTCCTGGTTAATTTGGACCCACCCGTACCTACCCTTGACTTTGGCCAAAATGGCAGCACGACTGTCCCAAACCAACGCATCTATCTATGCTGCACATGAATACCTAATAGCTACCAATCACTATGCCTTGACTTTTGCCAAAATACATAGCTTGAATACTTTTGACCATTCATGTGGAATGACGGAGGGCTACGAATGGTTTTGGCAAAATCGTGAACGTAGTGAACTTGATATAATCGATGGAATGAGATAGCTTTTAAAAGGAGTGGTTCAAGCTCCGCGTTTAAAAGTTTAGTTTTGAAAAGAACCGAGTGGTTTTCAAAGTGTTCCAATCGACTTTTACTTGGTTTATTTTCTTGCATTAGTTCTTTTAATGCGTCCCATCATTTAATCCTACCATTGCAGAAAACAACCAAAATATGACGTACGCTTATGCCATTCGCATTCGCCACGGGGCCCCGTCATCACCCGTTAGGTTACTTAACTAACGACAGAGCGGGGGCTGGGCTAGAGCGGCTGTAAAACATAAGCAACGCCTAAATAGTTATAATATATAAATATATAGTAATGATAGACATTACAGATCACGGATGAATACATTGTATATACTAGGAATCCGCGATCCGTTCGAGCCTGCAACGAAAAGCGGATTACACGGTCGCGGTGAATAGCCAAATACCCCACCCAAGACCCCTACGGGTGCGGCAAACTACCCGCCAAGTATCCGAAGCGAAGCAACCTCCCTCAACACCATAAGTAGGCCACTCGGCACTTCGAGATACCCGGTAGTTTGTGCACCCCCTCCATGGGTCTATCCTAGGAGCAAAAACAGTAAAAAGAATTATACAATGACGGCTACAACCCTGACCCGGTTGTGCGGCCATACAAATAATAATACATCAATTTACATATTACATGAATGAAAGAAAAAGAAACACTCATCTCACATCCACCCCGGCTATTCACCCGCGACAATCCAACGCATTCATATACACATACCATCATCAAACACAGATCACAGATATGTATAACCCCCACTAATCGACATATAGCGATTAGCCGACGTTCAATACATGCAAACATCACAGATATAACCCTTTAGTCAAAGTGTAGTGAAGTTCGATCAAAAATACGGATTTATAGGCCCCCAAAAACAAATTTCTTTTCTGGAAAACCTGGGCACAAATAAACCATCTTAAAAATCCCAAAACCATGCCAGAAGAACACTGCACCAAACTCGACCCAGAACCGAGCCAAAACGGCCGCGGTTGCGCGGCAATAGCTTGCTATTGCCGCGGAACCGCGGCGCTTTGAATGAATCTCTAGATCGTTTTTGGTGGATTTCTTCACAAAACCCTGAGATGATTTTTGACGTACGATTTATTTTATTTTGAACAGAAAAAATTTTAAAAGAAACTTGGGTTTTGTAAACTCGGTTTTGCGATTTTTTTTCGATTGAACTTCCATACACTTTACTACCTAGCTAGTTTATGTTTAGTTAGGCTCTGATACCACTGTAAGTCCACGTTGCCCACCCTGGTGCTTGCAGGGAGGCGGAAAACGGAATAAAAATCGGATTTTTACTACTCTAGGCAACAAGGACTAGACAAAGTCGGATCTTTGCTAAACAAAAACTTGCTAAAGCTAACTAGAAACTAGTTAAAGAGTAGAATGGTTATACCTAGGACTTTATGTCCTTCTCTCCTTGCTCCTTGGAGTAGTAGAAAGGGATCACCTTTGTCGTCTTCTTGAGTCGAAGAAGGATCCACCCGAAAGCCTCAACCTTTGGCTTCAACTTCAAGCTAGAAATAACTAGGGTGCTAGAAGTGCTAGTCCTATAACCCTAGATGAGAGTAAAGATTATCAAGAAGAGGTTTTTCTCAAGCTCAAGTGTTTCTCAACACATGAGAGGGGAGAGTTTGAGGGAGAGGAAGAACAAGAGAGAGAAAGTGAATGATAGAATGAGAGAATAATAAGCCATTCTCACACATATGTGTGAATTATTGTAAATAGATAATTAGTGAGATAATTGTCATGGCTTAATCAAGACATGACCATTATCATTTCATTTTTAATGCAAATTGCAAGGATCAAAGAGCATATTCCAAATGAAATGATGATGGTCAAAGTGTCAACCTAGATCAACAAGTCAAGAATGTCAAATGGTCAACAACCATAACCATGCACAATTATATTAAACTAATATCAATTAACCATAATACACACATAAACATTAGGGTTAATAAAATGACAATGGTCATTAACCCTAATCAAAGTCCTCTCCCTCTGTCTCAAGCAACTGTGCATACGCACCCGTATTCGTGATCCAAAGAACACGAATACGATGAGATAAAACCAATCCCAAATCATATACTAGGATCCGGCTTAAACCAAAGCCCGCTAGTATAAGCTGTCCGGACAGCAAACGTGCACAAGTGCGCGGATGTGAACGAACCCTGTCGCAAAACCATGCGACCTCTACTCATTTTGCCTAAAGGCGAATAGCTCTCTGTGTGGGACTCTAAAGACTCGACACTACGCTGGAAGTGGTTTTAACCACAGACCGCAAGCGGCACTAGCTGTACGTAACGGTCCCCAGGTAGATGTCGATAAGAAGACTGACGAGGTAACCCCATCTGAACTCCTACTGAGCCTGTATGTGACAGTCTCCGTACAGTCCGGTCTGTTCGTCTGATACATCGCATGGCGGGCCTAGGGGGCGGTAAACGTCAGTCCCCTAATAGCCGTACAAGTCGTGTCAGAGTGTAGCCCAGAACACCCTGAGATAACACTGGAAACCTACCAGTATATCTCGCTTGCCCTGGCCAGGGACTACTCGTGTAATGGCTCTCCTAGACACAGCGCGATGTCAACCCCCAATACCGGGAGAGACGAATCCTGTCTAACCGTCACTGCCTCCAAGTGCTTCGGGACTGCACCCAACTACTACCTGTTTGCACGACTCTTTTGAGCCGTGGTAGGATAGTAATCAAAGTACAGTGGGAACACACTCGAGGCGAAGTGACAGTGTCAAGTCAGCGGACTAAGCTGTACTCATGTCACCTGGGAACTGATAACTGACGATAGGTATAATACCAACCAACAGTTCCCGACGAGTCCTGTCCAGTGTACTCGTAACCTAACGAGCACCCGTATACTATCTCAAGTACGACGTACTGACGGCTGTGGGACAGACCGTCTCCCACGCTGGGATGAAAAGCGCATACGCTAGTCTACTCCGGAGTATCGATGCCCTGTCTCGATAGTCCATCGACTAGGGACCTGTATAAGGATGTGCTTATGGATTACCCAGCCCCCACGAGTGTGAGCGCCATCATAACGTTAGTAATCAAGCAAAGATCCTAAGGGCTCTACTAATATGTATATAAGCGATATGCTAAAAGAAACACATACACATATTAAAGTAGAGACAAACCAAGTAGCATACTACCATTTTGAGCAAGATTGTATATACAACTGTGAATATCCCAAGCTTCCATCAAGTAATATACAAACTAGTATGATACAGTAATGGCCTCTAGGGCATATACACTAACAAGTACTTATTCCCATATTTATTGCACGGGCAGAGAATCTTCTCTATCATGATCTTATTATGTGCGCGTGCAAATTCAAAGCAGCAACTCATGCGACAAATTTAGGTTACATACGTTGTTGCCAGTCCACATACATTCAGTCCTTAACTCTGACGTACTGATGGGCCAAGTTAGACTGTATAACATATAAATTATAGGTTATGATGACTATATTGAGAAATCTAAGAACATGCTGGTTACTGACAAAGGAGAAAATCTATGTATATGCTTTGTGTGTGCTTTGTCGTTGAAAAGAATAAATTATCGATAATCAAAGTTAGATTTGAGGATACCCATGTATGAGTTATATTCTATATATGTGTGTTTTAATTTATGATTTCGCTTAAGTGTAGGGTTGTTAGTGTGTATGTGCTGTGTGTGCGTTTGTTGTGTATTCGTGTTGTATGTGTGTGTTTCGGCTGTCGGGGGTAAGGCTTCTATTCGATTAAGAATGTATAGAGCAGACACCCATTCGCTTGTGCTTTCAACCGTTTCGAGTAAATTTCAGTAGCACCTCCCCGCTGTTCTCCGAGTACACTGTAATAGAATAGATAATCATTTCAAAACTGTGAAACAAAATTGAAATGAACATATAATCTATCTTTGTATACGGAGAACCAGCGGAAAAGTACCGACGAAATAACTCGAAATGGATGAAAACACAAGTGAATGCAGGTGTTCGCTTTATACATTCCTAACTTGTCCGCACGGGACAAATCTATCGGTTATCATACGATTGAATGTTCTCGTCACATAGACTACACGGCGGTTGTTAGTACCGAGCTATACCGTCCGATATTTAACAACTTTCGTATATTTCTATATCACGACGAATATCGAACATATGTTAATCGATAGACGGGGACTAAGTGGCGCTTTGAGTTTCATATATAAGTATCGATGAAAATATGAAAGTTTCATATTAACATCGAGTATCATATATTGGTTTTAACTTGAACATCTTGAATCACTCTCTAATAATGCATTTGTTGTGTATTCGTTTTGTATGTGTGTGTTTCAGCTGTCGTGGGTAAGGCTTTTATCCCATTAAGAATGTATAGAGCAGACACCCATTCGCTTGTGCTTTCAACCGTTTCGAGTAAATTTCGGCAGCACCTCCCCGCTGTTCTCCGAGTACACTGTAATAGAATAGATAATCATTTCAAAGCTGTGAAATAACGTTGAAATGAACATCTAATCTATCCTTGTACACAGAGAATCAGCGGAAAAGTACCGACGAAATAACTCAAAACGGATGAAAACACAATTGAATGCAGGTGTTTGCCTTATACATTCCTAATTTGTCCACATGGGACAAATCTATCCGTTATCATACGATTGAATCTTCTCGTCACATAAACTACATGACGGTTGTTAGTACCGAGCTATACCGTCCGATATTTTCGTATAGTTCTATGTCACGACGAATATCGAACGTATATTAACGGATAGACGGGAACTAAGTGGCACTTTGAGTTTCATATATGAGTATCGATGAGAATATGAAAGTTTCATATTATCATCGAGTATCATATATTGGTTTTAATTTGAACATTTAACATGAATAGGTTTTACGTTTACGTTTCGTTATTAAGGGTTCGAAATTTCAAGTTTAGCGTAAATTTTTCTTGCGTTTACGGTAAAATTGTACATTTACGTTATCATCGAGTACCTACTGAATGAATTAGTGCACCCTAAACCCTAACCCTTAATTACCCAAATTAACCTAATTAACCACAATTAACCATAATCGTTACCCTAACAGAAATTATCCCTAATTAACCCAAAATTAACCCAATTTACCCAAATTAACCTAATTAATCCTAATCAACCCAAACTTAACCCAAATCAATCTAATTAACCCTAATCAACACCCTAACACTTTCAAATTATTTCTAATTAACCCAATTTACCCAAATTAACCTAATTAACCCTAATCAACCCAAACTTAACCCAATTTACCTAAATTAACCTAATTAACCCTAACCAACACCCTAACCCTTTCAAATTATCACTAATTAACCCAAATTAATCTTACCCTCTAATTAACCGAAATTAACCTTACACTGTAATTAACCCAAATTAACCCTAGGCTCTAACCCTAAACCTGAACCCAAACCTAACCCTAAACCCTAACCCTAACCATGCACTGAACCCTAACCCTAACCCTAACCCTAACCCTAATTACCCTAACCCTAACCTCAACTAATTAACCCTAACCCTAACCCCAACCCCAACCTCAACCCCAACCGAACCCTAACCCTAATCCTACCCTAAACTGAACCCCGATGCCTAATCCTAATCCTCATCCCTACCCAAACCCTGAACCCCAGCCTTAACATCATCAAAATTATAAATAAAAGTATTATTAGAAGTAAAAATTTGAGATTTACTAACCTGTAGCGGGCGGTGGAGGAGACGATGGAGGAGACCGGTGGTCGACGATGCAATCGGCGACCAGTCGCGGACGGTGGCTACGAGGAAGTCGACAAGGAAGTTTTGGGAACGATCGAGGGCGGTGGCGAGCCGCGGGCGGAGGGCGGTGGCGGCGAGGCGCGGGAGAGGTGGCGACGAGAGGCGTGCGCGGGAGAGTGAGAGAATTTTTGGGAACGACGCGAGGGCTTTTCTGTGCTTTTTTTATTAATAACCAATATATATACCCCTACGGACTTAACCGTAGGGCCTTCGTTTGCGGCTCCGTATAGCCAAAAGGCAAATTACGTTTTAATATTTTTAAATTAAAACGTAGGGCACCGTAGGGACAACCATGGGGACATACGGAGTAATTCGTAGGGGCAATAAAATGTTGCCTCTATAGATGCCTTTAACCTTAGGGGCAACCCCTTATTGTAGTAGTGAATGATTCTAAAAATTACCTTGTATATTTACAAATGATTCTGAATCACCTTATGAAAACTTTTAGAAAATAATATCCCTAAAGGAATTTGCTACTGCTGGTGCTAAGCTTCTTTTGTTAACGACTTAATTAGTGTCCCTTATGATTTAGATATGTGGTCACCCATGATATTTAATAATGTTTTAAAATCTATACTCCTCACGCCCCCGCCCAAAAAAAATAAATATTTATAGCCTTTATAGCTACCTCAATATTTTGATGGTAGCTAGTTTTTGGAGAATAAAATATACCGGCTTTAAATTACGAGGGTAACAGTGTTGCGGTAGCTGCAGTTTTGAGGATAAAACATGATAGGAAGTACTTAATTAGGTTGCGTTTGGCACATGAAATGGAAGATTACCGGAAATCCTCATATTTCCAGAAATATGATGACCGGACATCTAATTCCAAAGAATTTTGCATTAACATGTTTGACATATTTTAATCATCCACAGTACTATATGTATGTGCAACCGTTGACTGAAGGCGGCCGGCGGACAACGGAAGGCGAGGCCGGCGGTGGAGGCGGGCCGGCGGTGGAGGTCCGACCAGTGTGGGCGGCAGTGAGGGAGCCCGGCGGCGAACGGCCGATCGGCTAGCGGCGGGCGACAGGCGGGGAACGTCCGACTAACAAATGGCCGACGGGTGGGCGGCAAGGCGGCCGGTTGGAAAGAAAGACCATCGGCGGACGGTCTTGGCACATGTCTTGTTTGACGGGAAATATTTCATGATAATCTAAGATGAACACCTGTTTTGGAGAAAATGGTATTACAATGAAATATGGTCAACTGATTATCATGGTAATCTTATATATATACCCATGAATAATTTTTACACATAAACAAGTATGGTAATATTTCATGAAAATTTAGGATTATCGCCTGGATTATGTTAGGATTTAGTTGAGAAGGGATCCATCCCCAGGTTGGATCACATGACCGCAGTCCTGCTTTGGTTTTGAACTATATAGATGACATGAAACTATAAGTTATGTATTGATATTAGTTCTATCATAAGTATACTTGTTATGTACAAATCAATACTAAAAATTAGCTAGGGAACTTGCTAAGGGACATATTAGAAGGTCAACTAGCAGGGAAACCACCGAAGTTCAATAGCTTGATTGATTTGAGCACTTTCCCTCTCAGGATGTGCAGGGTTCGAACTTCAGAAATCTCAAAAGAGAAAATAAGCATAAATTAAAGCTTTCGTAGCAAATTCGTGAATCCCTTATGTGTGTGTGTGCGCTTGTGTGTGATGTGTGTGTAGGTGTGTTTGTCTGTGGTGCATGCATGCATAAGTTAGGGCTTACCAGCTCGCATAAAAAAAAGAAAAAAATAGCCGGGCAATAGGAAGTTAAATATTACATGTTTTGGTGCATCAATATTGCATTCTCACTCACATTAATAAGAACATGGCCAATCTAGAGCACATTTCTATTCTATAAATAAACTCCATGCTTGATTAATGGAGATTACTTTTCAAAAGTCAAGATATATAACATATGCATTTTAAAAAGTGATTTGATTTGATTTAGTATGCAACATTTTCTGCATTTTATTGCAAATAACCAATAAGATACACTTAGTCTTACCTAATTGTACCAAACTCTTGACATATAACTAGTCCAAAACATATATAAAACCATCTTAATAGAAAAGTAGGATAAAAGAAGCAACACTATTTTATTCAAAAGTTGCTCAAACTTCTCATGTCACAATAGAAAGCCCATGTAGTTGAAATAAAACAAAAATGGCTTTTGCAGACATTTCCTTATGAATATGCCATTTTCATGTCAAGGTCAAGCAAAGCTGCATATGGGGGTTGGACTTCATATATAATTGAACCATAAATTGCATGGAAACATGCATTAGTAAATACAAGATGATTGATGTTGCGGAGAACACTGTCTCGATGTAATAACAAATGGTAATTGAGAATCAATCAAATAAATAAAAGTAATTGAAATAAGAGCACTAACCAATAAGACACCAGATTTACGTGGAAAAATCCTTAAGAGAAAAACCACGAGCAAAGAAAAAGCTTTACTAATCAACAAATATGGAGTAGTATAAACGGTGGATGAAATCTCACAAATCACTCTCACAAAACCTTAGCCTCCTCTCATAAATACAAAGAGTTCTCTCAAAAGACTATCACAAAAACTATCAGATCTAGAGTTACAAAAATACTACAATATATATAGCATTAGACAGATAAAATCAAATAACTAATTTCCCCACAGAACAAAGACTCGGCTCAAGTCGCACTCAGACGTCTGAAGAACAACACGGCAGACGTCTGCCCAAAATGCTGAGCGGGGCCAGACGTATGAAAAAGACTTTCCAGACATCTGCCCAAAATATTTCCAAACTACAGAGTATTGACAAACGTCTGAAGAATAAGAGAGAAGACTTCTTTCGACTCTCTATGTGCATGTCTTCTAATATGTGTCGGACTTCTTAAGCTTAAGCTTCTGAAGCTTAAGTTTCAGACGTCTGCCATCTTGCTGTAGATGCATCTAAAACAGAAACAAAAAAACCCCGTGAATACCGAAAACGATTGGGAAATTTCTAGGGATCAATAATAATGGGGCAAACTCAACAATTGATATGAGTACATGTGAGGGTGACAACTTCAATTGTGCACTCCCACTTATGAATTGGACATTAAAAGGCTTATGTGGGTACCACATACCAACAAAATCAAAACAAATCTTAGCTCTTTTGGTCCAAGAGAATGAGAAGATGACAATTTCCTTCAACAACCAAGAGAGAGAAGAAAGATGTAGGGTGGTTAGAGATGCGAACTAGCTAGAATCAATGAAGAGCATCGTCGAGAGAGGATCTCCAATTAATGCAACATTTTATTTTTGTTTGCCAAAGCCAATTAATTAATGTAACATTGGATGGATGGAAAGAACCTTCAATAATTAATGCCAAACCTACCAATATAGAAAAGCAGGTTAATTAGTATATAAATTTAAGACTGGGGAAAGTGGGAGCAGGTTTTCTAACATCCTTGTTTAGAAACACCATAGATAAAATTTGATAAAAGAGAGTAGCTTTTAAGATGTTTAATTATCCTACTTCTTCAGTTTTAATTAATCATGTATGATCGTGATAACGGTGGATAATTAAGCAACTTACACTTAATTTATAATGTCAAATGGGATATTCTTACAGCTAGCTGAACAATATCATGAGTAGCTAGGCCGGGATCAATTGGCTTATAGTCACCCTGTTAATGGCAATTTGTATATCTGAAATTAGTCTTAACATAAATTAGAATACCAAATTTTTGATCTAATAACCGAGTAATCACAAAAACAGCAAATGTGATTATGTCAATAGAGAAATATAAATGCTCATGTTATTTTTTCACAGTTATATCTTGATTGGTTATGATTATATCTACTGATTGAAACCATATATATATATATATATATATATATATATATATATATATATATATATATATCTCATTAACTGATCATATCTTCATTAGTTATGATTAACTGTTGATCAAACATTTTAGCAAGAATTGAGCAATAATAAGATGGATGAATTGAGCAATAATAAGAGTCTAGATGTGAGTATTTAGGCAAATTAATGTTGGCAAAAGATATACAGCTCAAATTCTGAGCTGCATGCTTAAGTAGCTTGGAATAAAACATGTCTACTGAATGAAACCATATATATATATCTCATAATTAAATTAGCTCTATATATGTGAATGCTGATTATTATATTTCATATACAAATTAACATTCACATAGTTACGAAATTATGTGGGAATTCATGCACATAGTTAGAAATAAAAGCCCATCCAAATGATGCGCGCATATATAAAATCACTACCCATGACAATTTCCCTTCCTTAATATATTTGAGTCAGGGTTAATATATAACCCTAATCTATTTCAACTTGAGACCTTATATATAGAAAACATTTTGGCATGCAAAGATTAAACTATCATATATGTAAATTTTGCAGCCAAAGCAAAAATCAAATACAAGAGAATAAAATAACTACTCACAAGAGAATGATGTCAAAGGTTCATCCCCCAAGGCCAAGATCTCATCAAAGCACCAACCATGTGAGAGACAAAACCCATCAAACTTTCATTTCTAATGGCCACAATAAGAACAATAATGAATGGGCATATATAGCTAGCTAATCCTAACAACAAAATAATTTAAAAAATAAAAAATTAACAGATTGAAAATTCACAAATCATTTTAGGGTTTACTCATGAAACATTAAACCCTAATGAGATATAGAGTGATCTGTTGAAGATTAGGTTTTTCCCTCCCTCTTGTGCTTCCATTAGAAGATGAAACTGCAACATGATCTGATAGTACAATTCTTGCAGTTTTTCCGCCCAAATGATTAAGGGTCAGATCATGCTGGCAGCTTCAGCTACTTATGGTGCACCATTATTACAAAACCTCAAAAATAGAAGTGATGAGAGAAGAGAGAAAGAGAAGCTGAAGAGCAAAAGTGGAGTGCCAAAGGAAATTTATAGAGATGGATCTAGAGAGAGAGAGAGAGTAAAGAGGTGAGAGGCTTTTTGTTTTTTGTTTTGGTGTAATGAGAAAGGATGAGAGGAAAAAGAGTTGTGGGTGATTAAGAAAGATGTGGTCCCAAATTAAAACAAAGAATAAGATTGAATAATATCACGCCCACACCACATTATGCCATCATGCAGTAAAGGTTCCTATATTTACTATAATATTTTTAACTTTTTTTGCAGGTACCCTTTTGTTATGTCTCCCTCTAAATATAGTTTAGCTGAAATTTAGAAATTTAGATCTGATTAATAGAAAATATAAGAACTAATGGCAAGAAATGCCCCTATTTAACCCAATAAGCAGGAAATAGCCCCGACTTTTCTAAAACCAGCACTTTGCCTCTCCCAACTTTAATTGATTCTCAAAATACGTTTCATTTAAATATTTAATTAATATATTTATATCAATGGTTTTTTGAAATACACATAAAATTCTATGCAGATTTGATGTACCTCCATCATTCTTCGATATTAAATACACCTAAGTTTGGTAGTATTAAAAAAAAAATATGGAAATTTGAAAGGTATGAATAAAATCGAAAAATAATGAGGATAAATAAGAAAGAGAGAAAAAGAAATATTTTTTAATCAAATTTTAATATGAAGACATTTTAGGAATACATTGAATTCGAGGAGGGAAGTGTTGGTTTTAGAAAATTACGGGTATTTTCTACTATTGGAATAAATGTTAAGCTTATTTCCTGTCATTTAGCCAAAATATAATTATTGAATTGGTTTTATTTCTCTTCATTAAAACTAGCGTTTTTAGCACGTGTGTTGCACGTAATTATAGCAATTTTTATGATAAATTTCTACGTGTATCACAATTGTAAAATAATAATGTCGTGACAATTTAATTACGTGCATCACACATGTAAAATAATAATAATGAATTTAATTACGTGTATTGCACATTAAACAATGATTTTTTTTGCACATTAAACAATGAGTTTTTTTTTTGATTTCTTTGAAAAATTAAGAAGGTAAATTATCAATCAATTTCAAATTTAAATGTTCCCTTACCTTTTTGCCCTATAATAGTAAATATAAAGATAGATAGTAAATATAAGGATAGATATTAGTCTGAACTAGTCTTGAATTTTATATTAACATGGTAGATTAAACAGAGATCTCTTTAAACCATAAAATCTCATGATTTGTGTAATCGTGATTGAAGTAATGATCTCAGGAGATATACATGATGCTCTTGATGGTTATAATCACTGCTTAAAGGGATTAATTCGCAACCGTTGGACCGTTATCTAAATCCATATTGACTGGTTCTAACCATTATACAACCGTTATGAATACCCTCCGTCATCAAAAATATGATAACGGTTCTAACCATTACGATAGACCCCATTTGGTAACAGCTGGAACTGTTATCATATAGGTGTACATGTTAATGATATCTGAAACATAGCAGATATCTGCAACCAATTCGTAATGGTTCCAACCGTTACCACTATGTTACCATTACCAATACATTGCAGAATATGATATGCTTCAGATATCATTACCTAGAACTAACCGTTGCTTATCTCAATGGTAACAGATAAAACCGTTACTAAAGAGTTAACGGTAACGGTTGGAACCGTTATCAATATGTACATTTTTTTTAAATCTGAAAAACCCCGCGCTCTCTTCTTTCATTTACAAACAACAATAAATAATAATAATATCATCAAATCTCATGCAATTATAATAATAAAAAAATAATATGATTCGATTGCACGCGATTGTAATAATCGACAAATAATGTACACGTAAATTATATGGCCATGGATCCGCGGCCAAATGAGCTATATGGCCGCGGATTAGGGGTCGTTTTTGGTGACAAAAACCTCAAAAAAATTTCTTGTCTCAGAAAATCCCTGCACATATTTTTAATCTCACTAAAAATATTTTTGAACAACTTTAAAATTTGAACAGCGAGTATGGTTTTTGGAATTATGGTTCGGATAGTTTTGTCGATCGAATTTCTAAATTGGTGCAAATTAGTTAGTTAATGTTTATGGACTGGCTCTGATACTATATTGGGTTTCCTAACGTCCTGGTCTTCTACCGCGGCCGTTGCGGTACGAAAAACTTTTAGCTTTTAAAAATCCAGCGCTAGAAAACTTTACCTAGAATCTAACCATAAACCGAAACTAACTATCTAAAGAGATCTAGCTATTGTGAAAAGGAGTTATACCTAGAGACTCGTGTCCTTCGGGTCTTCACTCCTCTTTTTTAGCTCCTTAGGTGATCTCGATCAAACTTGATGGCCGGTCTTCTCGGTCCTAAATGATCCACCTGAAGGTCCTTGATTCACTCTCATGCACCAAAGTGAAGTAAACTAAGCAAACCAGTTTGCTAATATAGTTTCTTAGGTGATATGGTGAAGAATTGATGGTAAGTTTCTATCTCAAATTCTTTGGCTCTCAACACATCAGAAGGTTAAGGATTTGATATGAAGATGAAATCAAGTAGAAGAAGAGAGTGAGCTCTCAAAGATGAGAGAGAAAGAAAACTCAAGAATGAGCATGAGAATGACTAAGTTTTTACTTTTATGAAGTATTTTCTATTCATTTTAAAATCAACCATACTTCAATAGTAATAACAATAAATGCCAAGACCATTCTTCATGCCATGCTTCAAACTATCTCTTCATTTTCCACCTCATTTTCTATTTTCAAAAAAATAGAAAAATAAACATGATGAGGTGTAATCTTTTAGAAGGTATTTTATATAAAAACAAAATACTTTCTACCGTATATAAATACCCGTATTCGTATCTAAATACGAATACCCAAGAGATAGAATAATACCACTAAAATAATACTAGTATTAAATCAATATCCGATTTAATGAACCGGCTTAATTATAAACTTATCAGTACCAACCGTCCGATCGAAAAATCTGGATAACACTAGAATATGCATATCGAAATTTGTACACGTAAATTATTAAATCAATACTTGATTTAATAATCAGGCTTAATCCTAAGCCGGCTAATATTATTATTCGATCAAAACCCTACATGTATAAATATGCGGCTACCACATCGTTCGCCTGAATCAGAGAAACTCTCTGTGTGGGACTCTAAAAACTCGACACTACGCTGGCAGTGTGTTTAACCACAAGCACATCAGCGGCACTAGCTGTACGTAACGGCTATCCAGGTATCTGTCGAAAAGAAGGCCGACGAGCAAGCTCATTCGAACCCCTACTGAGCCTATCCGTGAAAATCTCCGTACAGTCCGGTTTTTTTGTCTAAGAGTATCGCATACCGGGTCTAGGGGGTGGTAAACGCCAGACCCCTACTGACCCTATAAGTCATGTCGATTTGGTTTAGGACCATTATGAGAAACTACTGATCTAACCATCAGTAGTTCTCAACTGTCTTGGCCAAGATCTTATGGTTCTAGCCAACCGGACACAGTGCGATATCGACTCCCAATATCGGGAGAGACGAATCCCTAACAATCACTCACTGCCTCCATGTGGCTTGGGACTGCATCCAACCAAAACCTGTTTGCACGACTCAGTAGATCCATGGTAGGGTAGTGATCAAAGCACAGTAGGAACTCATACGAGACAAATGATGACCTCAGGTCCTAAGACTAACCTGTACTCATGTCACCTGAGAAGCGCTATCTGACGATAGGTATAATACCATCTAGAGGTTCTCGGCGAGTCCGTCGAGTGTACTCACCCCAGTGAGCACCTGTATACAATCTTAGGTGATCACACTAATGGTTGTGGGACCAACCACCGCCCTTCGTCGGGATCTAGAAAAGTATAAACAAGTCTACTCTGGAGTATCGATATCCGATCTCGATACTCCTGCGACTTGGGACCTTTAAGGATGTGCTTATGGACTAACCAGCTCCGACAAGTATGATCGCCATCATAACGCTGGTAGTCAAGCAAAATCCTACGGGCTTTATCAACATGTAACCGCCATATGTTTTATCGAGTATAACATATGCACATGTTAAGATAAAATCAAACCATAATAGTATACTACTGTATCGAGTCTTTATCAATATGTGTAAGCAATATAAAGCATCGATAGAAAGAAATACACATATCAGGATAAAGGCAACTCAAATAATATACTATATATTGCTGAGCAAGATTGTCCTGTACATACATATCTCTAGCATCATATACAATACAAGCCTCTAGGGCATATATATCCAACAATCTTCCACTTGCACTAAGGCCTGTAATTAGCGTACCGAATACCCAACGTCTGCTCTAAGCCCAGTTGTTGGCGTACCGCATACCCAACATATCAAAAAGTCGCTCAAATTACGCTTGAGGGAGGGCCTTGGTAAATAGATCTGCCGTGTTGTCTTTTGTATATACTCTTTGGACCTCGATCTCCCGACGATCTACGATCTCCCTGATCAGGTGATACCGCCTTAAGTTGTGTTTGGATTTCTGATGGGACCGTGGTTCCTTCGCTAAATCTATAGCCCCATTGTTATCTCAGTACAAAGGCATCGGATCAACAATGGATGGAACCACCTCAAGTTCAGTCATGAATTTCTTCATCCAGACCGCTTCTTTTGCGGCATCATTTGCAGCAATGTATTCAGATTCCATCGCCGAGTCTGTGACGGTGTCCTATTTGGAGATTTTCCAACACACACTACTACAATATGGGGTTGCCCCTATGGCTACAGTAATCCGTAGGGGCAACTTTTTGTTGCCCCTACGGATTAATCCGTAAGTCCCAATGGTTGTCCCTACGGGGCCCTACGTTTTAATTTAAAAATATTAAATCGTAATTTGTAGTTTGGCCCTATGGAGCCGTAAAAGAAGGACCTAGGGTTATATCCGTAGGGGCATATAAATGGGTTATTTAATAAAAAAAAGCACAGATCAAGTCCTCGATATCGTTCCCAAAAAATTCTCTCTCTCACTCTCTCCCGCGTCTCGAGCGATCGTTCCCACGCCTCAGTTTTTCGCCTTGTCGCCACCGCCCTCCGCCCACGGTCCCCCACCGCGTCTTGAGCGATCATTCCCATAACTTCCTCGTCGACTTCCTCGTCGCCACCGCCGCGACTCGTCGCCGATTGCGTCGTCGACCACCAGTCTCCTCCGTCGTCTCCTACACCGCCCGCTACAGGTTAGTAAATCTCTAATTACTTATAATTTTGATGATGTTAGGGCTGAGGTTCTTGGTTCTGTAGGGTTCGGGTAGGGGTGAGGGTTAGGGTTGGGGTGAGGGTTCAGTTTAGGTTAGGGTTAGGGTTAGGGTTCTGTTGGGGTTGGGGTTGGCGTTAGGGTTCGGTTGGGGTTGGGGTTGGGGTTAAGGTTATCTGGATTGGGGTTAGGGTTGGGGTTAGGGTTAGGGTTCGGTTGGCTTGGGGTTAGGGTTAGGGTTAGGGTTACAGTTCAGTTAGGGTCAGGGTTCGGTTAGGGTTAGGGTTAGGGTTAGGGTTCAGTTGGGGTTGGGGTTGGGGTTGGGGTTGGGGTTAGGGTTAGGTTGGGGTTGGGGCTAGTCTTTCGAGTTAGGGTTAATTAGTTGGGCTTAGGGTTAGGGTGTTAATTAGGGTTCGGTTGGGGTTGGGGCTAGGGTTAGGGTGTTGATTTGGGTAAATTGGGTTAAGTTTGGGTTGATTAGGGTGAATTAGGTTAATTTGGGTTTAGTTTGGGTTAATTAGGGGTAATTTTTGTTAGGGCCTCTATTATGGTTAATTGTAGTTAATTAGGTTAATTTGGGTTATTTAGGGTTAGGGTTTAGGGTGCACTAGTTCATTGCAGAAGAATCCTCGATGATAACGTTAACGTACAACTTTACCGTAAGCGGAAGAAAAATTTACCCTAAACTTGAAATTTCGAACCCTTAATAACGAAACGTAAACGTTAAACCTATTTATGTTAAATGTTCAAGTGAAAACCAATATATGATACTCGATGATAATATAAAACTTTCATATTCTTATCGATGTTCATATATGAAACTCAAAGCGCCACTTAGTCCCCGTTTATCGGTTAACATACGTTCGATGTTCGTCGTGGCATAGAACTATATGAAAGTTGTTAAATATAGGACGGTATAGTTTGGTACTAACAACCGTCATGCAGTCTATGTGACGAGAAGATTCAATCGTATGATAATCGATGATTTGTCCCGTGTGGACAAGTTAGGAATGTATAAAGCAAACACCTGCATTCACTTGTGTTTTCATCCATTTCGAGATATTTCGTCGGTACTTTTCCGCTGGTTCTCCGTGTACAAAGATAGATTAGATATTCATTTCAATGTTGTTTCACAGCTTTGAAATCATTATCTATTCTATTACAGTGTACTCGGAGAACAGCGGGGAGGTGCTGCCGAAATTTACTCGAAATGGTTGAAAGAACAAACGATGGGTGTCCGCTCTATAAATTCTTAATGGGATAGAAGCTGTTAGTTATATGTATGCCCTAGAGGCCATTACTGTACATTGGATGTATATTGTAGTGGATGCTGGGACATATATAGGTAGGACTTTCTTGCTCGACATGATAGTACGCTATCTGGTTGCACTTTATCTTAACATGTATACTTTCTGTCTCTCTGATTACATGTTGATAAAGCCCATAGGATCTGTACTCGACTTCCAGGACTATGATGTAGATCATACTAGTGGGGCCTGGGTAGTCCATGAGTACATCCTTGAAATGTTCCTAGTCGAGGGAATATCGAGACTGGGCATCGATATTCCAGAGTAGACTAGCGTATATCTTCTCGACCCATGCGATGGGCGATGGATGATCCCATATCCATTGGTGTTTGACATCGAAGATGGTATGCGGGTGCTCAGTGGAGACTGGGTACACTGAACGGACTCGCCGAGAACTCCCAGATGGTATTATACCTCACGTCAGATGGCAGTTCTCTGGTGACACTGGTACAGCTTAGTCTGTTGACCCGAGATCGTCATAGAGTCTTGTGTGTCTCCCACTGTGCTTTGATTTCCACCCTACCACGGCTCTACTGAGTCGTGCAAACAGGTGGTTTTTGGGTACAGTCCCGATTCACATGGAGGCAATGAGCGATAGGAGGGGATTCGTCTCTTCCGGTATTGGGGGTTGATGTTGTGCTATGCTCGACTGGCCATAACAGGAAATAACTGGCCAGGGTTGCTGTGATATACTGGTAAGAGTTATCAGTAGTTTCACGAATGTTATGGACCTCAAGTCGGCATGACTTATCGAGCTATTGGGGTTTGACGTTTACCACCCTAGGCGAGATATGCGACATATCAGACGAACAGACCGGACTGTACGGTAAGTGTTACTGGTTGGATTCGCAGGAGTGTGAGCGGGCTTGCTCGTCGATCTTCTGATCGCTCAATACCCGGGTGGCCGTTACATTTAGCAGACCGCTTGCGGCTTGTGGGTGTTTGATATGATCATCATCTGCTGCCGGCGTATTGACGAGTCTTTAGAGTCCTACACAGAGGTTTCCTAGCTCAAGCGAAACGAAATAGGAGCGCATATGAGATATGTGCGGGACCGAGAATAATGCGTGTATATGATACCGTATTCTATTCTCGCGATCAATGTATCGAATGGTTATATGCGATATAACCTAGTTATCGAATCAAGGATTGATTCGATAAGCCGACACATTGGATACTAGCCGGTTATATGCGATATGACCGGATCGTTAAATCAAGTGTTGATTTAATGATTTAATACATAATTATATATTTGATATATTGCTTTGCATTAACTAGTATCGGTTCACTTTAAATGGATTTTCTCGCGCGGATGTGCACATTGTATATTCGATATAGTTTTGTGCACATGATTGTATCATGTTTGATGATACATTCTAGCTTGGTTTTGTGTAAAGTGTTAAACCATGGTTAATTAGTGATTAGGGTTTCTTTTTCATTTACTTAATCATTTATTTATTCCTTTTGTTTATTTTGGAAAAAGAAAAGATAAAGAGATAAGAATGGTTGCTAGTTTTTGTTTTTATTTGAAAGCTTCTTGAAGCTTTGAACTTAGTCCACCATTCTTGTCTTTTATCTAACCCTAACCACTCTCTAACCTTAGTTAAAACTCTACACTAAACCATGGTCAAAGAGATGATAAGTATTCATTTATTTTATTTTTCTTTTAAGGAATAACTTATCATATCTTCTTCTTCATCATCTTCATCTTCCATGAAAAAGCTTGCTACTCCAATGGCAAGTGTTGAAAAAGTGTGAGAAATCCAAATCTAAAGTGAACCCAACTCCTATTTCTTCATCCTCTACCTCTTTCCAAGTAGTATAGTGTGTTTCCTTCACAAGTTTTCAAAGCTTGATGAAGTTGGAGCTTGTTCTTGCGATACCTCGACGTAGATCATCTTCGGCATGGACATCGACAACCTAGCTCGCTTATTCTTCGACGAAGCCGACGCTAGAGCCCGGGAGTTCACTTGGACAGCGAAGGCACCTCGTTGCGGAGCTATGGAGGTGGACAAACGGATCTACAAAGGTTGTATTTCCGTTATCTTATAGTTTAGTTGTAAACTAGCTTGCTTGCTTTGCCTATACTTCTAGCCAACGATCCGTTCTAGGTTTCCTCGGCACCGTAATTTTTATAAATTGGCATGTTTGATCACTTGTGAGACTCCACTAGAGTGCCTAGGAACCCTACAGTGGTATCAGAGCTTAGCTAGAGCCTTAGGCGAAGTCCCGACGGAATCAGAAGTCCGATCGACCCAAAACCCCGACTAAGAATATGTTCTCTGTACATTTTCTAATTTCGAGGATTTTTCCAAATTAAAATTATTCAGAAAAATCAGCAGGAACATATAAGACAAACTGTGAAATTCGTGGTCCTGATTCCACAATGTAGGCGCGGATCCGCGTCCCTACAGTAGGATTACGCGGCGGATCCGCGGCTATTTTGTCGCGATGTGCATTTTGTTTTGCACAGTAACTCTTAGTTGTCTGTGCTGGTTTTCCTGGGGATTTTTAATAATTTTTCCAGAGTTGCATTTTCTGAGTTGTATTGGGAACTTGGTGTATTCGATCGGACTATCTTATTTTGTCGGTGTGCGTTTCCGGATAAATTTTAGAATATGTTAAAAGGTTCGACCGGATATAAATACCCACTTTTTCCCCAGCCGGGAAATTTCCAATTGTTGGATTTTTCCGTAGTTTAACGACGTTCTAAGTAGTGCAAGTAACGCGATGGACCCTCTAGAAGACAACAAACCTTAACTCGATTATGTGACCGTCTTGAACTGCCCTTTGAACCTTCGGGTTTGGGGCAGTACGGCGTGCCACATGTGAGGCGTTGGCTTGACCCTTCTACGGCTGGACCGTTGCTACTGAGGCACGAACTGAATGTTGTTAAACTTATTTCATGTGTTGAGCTGTATCGGGAAAACTTGGGTGTTCGATTGTTCGATCAAAAAGTTTAGCATTTTCTGTTTATCCGGAATGTGCTACAATAATTGGAATTCGCAAATAGTTATGAGATAACGGAATGAATGTTATAAACATAGCAGTTTAGTCTCATTTGATCGGTTGCCACGAAGTTTTGATGTGATCAAAAGTCCGTCGCAATCACGTAGCGTACGCGGATACTCGCCGGGTAAACTTAATAGACAGCCTCACTCCATAGCCTCGACCAAGTGACTGTAGGAGAACCCCGTCGCCGAAAGCATCCGTTCGGGTGCTCGCGGTGGCGGTGTTCCGCCTTGGTGCACTTCGTCGACTGTATCGGGGGTGCGGCCGCCTACTAAAGTTTGCGACGAGCATTCGATCAGGATGTCGGGAATCTTGTTGAATTGCCCGACTTGATATTGAAAAGTGTTTTCGACTTTGAGACTAAAATGCGGGGTTTATAATTGTTAGGCATGCGATGTCTAAGTATTTCATTTGGTCAGGCATGCGATGTCTGAGCAGGTTGCGGATTCCAACTGTTGTAGTTTTACACTTTCTTTTCTGTGACCGTAAGTGTAATATGTGATATCGCCGGTTTCGTTGCTATATGTCAACGACAATTGGGATGGACATATTTACTTACGTTGATGACATGTGATGTTATGTGTTGCTGGATATGTTATATTGGATCGTCGTGTTTGAATAGCCGGGGGTTTTTATGTGAGATGAGTGTTTTTCCATTTTCATTCATGTAAAAACTTGTATGTAATATTCTTTTATTGGGGCGCTTCCAGGTTGCGGAAGTTGTCACCGTTGTTGTATATTATTTATTTTTCTGCACTAGGATAGACCCAAGGAGGGGAGCACAAGTAACCGGGTTCTGGGGTCCAGTGGGAGACCAACTCGAGGAGTCGAGTCCGGGTCTCCTAACCCTAGAATTAGTAGGGTTGCTTGCCGCTCTCGTAGGCGTCTAGGGGTGTGGGATTGGCTATTCATCACGACCGTGGAATCCGTGTTTTATACTGGCTCGTATTGAAAACACGGACGTCCTAGTATATCCAATATTTCATATGTTTCTTCTGCTGTGTTTTATCTGTGATCATGCGATGTTTTGTGACAGGTATTATATATAGTATATATGATATATTATATAGACGTTGCTTATGTTTTGCACCCGCGCTAGCCCTGCCCCGCTCTGCCGTTAGTTACCTAACCTAACGGTGCACGAGGGGACATCGAGGCGAATGCGGATGGCATAAGTGTACGTCATATCTATCTGTGATGTTTAGGAAATTTAAATGATGGGATGTTCATTAATGTGATTAATGAAAGAAAATAAACCTAATTGATGTTGTGGAATCGAATTTTAAAATAAAAACAGGTAGCTACAGTTCTTGCTTTGCATCGCGGTGTTCATTATAGAACATCCTGCACCTTATTCGATGAGGAAAGGACCGAGATCCCTTCACCGGGAGTGACTCCTTTAGCAATAACTGGCAGATGCTACAACCCTCGGTTTGTCTTTGATCGCTTCTATAGTTTCCGCTTTGCACAGTGATATATATGATATATCCCGCACCTCATTCGACGAGGAAAGGGCCGACGATCCCTTCACCGGGAGTGACCCCTTTAGCAAACTAGAAAAGCTTCAAAAACATTTCATTTAAAAACCATTTGATTCCGCAACGAGATCAAGTTCAAAGCGTTAAAGGTTTTCATAAAAACCATTCGCAACCCTCCGTCATTTTAGGAAGTAGAGTACTTAGTATTCGTGCTACGTTTGTCGACCATAGCCGAGGCGTAGTGTGCGGTAGCTAAGTGATGTCTTCCTACACAGCATATGATGCGATTAGTTAGGACAGTCATGTGGCTTTGTTGACCTTAGCCAAGGGTCATGTGGGTGGGTCTAATTAATCACGAAATGACGGGTAGAACTTGACTAGTACCTATGATTTGTTGACCTTAGCCAAGGTCATAGGTGCTAGGGGTAAAAACCTTTATCGGGAGTTTCAAGTGTTGAAACTTGCAATGAGATTGCATACCTTCTATGTGATAGTTGGATCCCGATACCCACTGCGAGTAATTGTTACTCCTGGGAGAGTTTTGCACTTTGCAATTAGCCGATCAAGTAGGTGTCTAGAAAGGTGTCAACGGGGTTACGCCTCTGGGAAAACGAGGTTTACTGTAATTAGGTCCGTGCGAAAGCACGGGGAACCTCCCTCAAAGTACCGACACTGGCCTGGCTAAAAGATTGGTGAACTTGTAGAGTGCAATTAATCCCGGCTAGTCTTTCCTTTTAAGGTTTGAAGGAAGATTTGATAAAAACAGTGGGAGCCATCCTGATTAGATAAAATACATAACCAATCTAATCTTGCAAGAGCGCACGCAGAGTGTTTTCTTCTCTCTCTCTCCTGGTAGCGACCATATCACGCCTTAATCAAGATAATAATACGGATGTATTGACCGAACCCGCTTGTTATACTGAGCTGGGGAACGTTGGTCCCGCTCCAACTTATAATTGTTATAAGACAGAGCAGGAAATAGGGGAATACCAGAATTCCTATGCCGCCCAAACGAGGAAAGTGCATATGATGCATCTCCTTCGGGTGTGTTCATTACAAAGAACTGTTTCTCAGTATCCTCTGAATCCTGGGTATATGATACCGGATTAGGATCCCAGATATGTAATCTGTTACATAGGGCTACAAAAGGGTAGAAAAACTGAGAACGGGTGATAAGTTTCATGAGGCAGAAAACGGGGCAAGTGTTGCAGCCAAGTCTGTTGGTCACTGTCACCCTGTATTACGAATACATTGATTCTGAACAAATGCTATTAGATACCGAACCTGATATACAAAATCATATCAGTCTCTTTATTAGTAAAGAAAGGACATAATTTTGTATTGATGGATAATGTTTTGAACATTTCCTATATCAAAAGTTGATCGGTTCAGGCACGTTATCTAAAAGCATTGACGTTCTAAATCAAACTACAGTTCCTCGTATACAGAACACACACAAGAGGAAGAGTTCAGAAATGAACGAATTCTTCTTGAGGTATTGTAGACTAGGTCATATCAATGCGACCCGACTAGCTGAAGTTACATTTAGATGCATATTTAAATCAGTTTGAATTTACATCTTGTGAAACTTGCCAGTCATGTCACAAAGATATAATGACACCAGCTCTGTTTACTGGAAACAGAGAAAGAGTTAGTAAACTCTTGGGACTGATACATGATGATGTATGTAAGGTCTCCTGTCTACACATGCCAAGACTGGTTCTTTTTACTTCATTATATTCTCTGATAATCTCTCAAGATTCAGTCATATGTTCCTATTGAAACATAAGTCCGAACCTTTTGAGGTATTCACAGAATATAAGTTAGAAGTAGAGAACCAATAACCGGGTATAAGTATTATGTCCTATGATGAGATCAGGGAGAAGAATACTTGTGCATGGAATCCTTGGACTATTCTAAAGGAAAATGAGATTCTCTCTCAGTATTACTCCTCTGAATACACCACAACACAACGGTGTATCGGGGCGGAGCAATCACACAATATTAGATATCGTGTGCTCTATGATGAGTATTACTGAGTTACCTATTTCCTTTTGGGAGTTATGCACTTGAGAAGCTGCATACCTATTGAATTAGGTTCGAATCAAATCAGTGCCTACCATTCCATATGAGATATGGTATGGGAAGAGCCTATCTCTTAAGTAAGTTAAGATTTGGGATTGTCCGGCCTATGTCAAAAGCAAAATCCGGACAAGATCGAGGCAAGATCAGTTCTGTAGAACTGGAAAGGTTCCAGCTATACAAAACTGCAGTTGATGATTTGACAGAACCATAAGATTCTATAGTTCCCGACGAACCTCAGCCTCTCCGCCGATCTAGTAGGGTTCCTCATCCGCCTGAGAGATACCTCGGTTTCTCGATGACAGTGGGAGCAAGGATTGCATCATGAGATGATGACCCAACTATTTTCGAGCAGGCCATCGAGAGTAGGGACTCTGTAAGAATGGCTGGATGCTTAGCGATCTGAGATGGAATCCATATACACCAGCAAAGTATGGACTTTAGCTGCTATATCTGAAGGGTTAAATCCCCATCAGGAGCAAGTATATCTTGAGAAGATTACTTGGTTTAGATGGAAAAGTTGAGACTTTCAAAGCTAGACTTGTTAAAGGTTTTCGTCATCGACCAGGCGTGGATAATGATGAAACCTTTTTCCAGTTGCTATGCTTAAGTCTATCCAGATCCTACTTACCACGGCTACATACCATGACTACGATATCTGGTGGTTGGGTGCCCTGACTGCTTTTCTAAATACTGATTTAGAAGAGAACGTCTATAAGAACACAGCCAGAGGTCTTCGTAAACAGTGGGAGCAGCGGAAACGTGTGCAAGTTGCTTTACATAATGAAGCAGGCATCGCGGAGTTGGAACGTCTGTTTTGATGTGATAGTCAAAGTGTTTGACTTCATCAAAATGGTAGACGAACCTTGTATATACAAAAGGGTAGTAGAGAGTAAGGTGGTCATTTTCGTATTGTACGTAGACAACATACTCTTGATAGGAAAAGAGTTTCCTATACTACGATCGATCAATCTCCTATTATCACAATGATTCTCCAAATAGGATAAAGATGATACCTCCTAAATCCTGAGATTTGGACCTATGAGATAGATCTAAAGGGATTTTAGGGTTCTCACTAGGTATAGTGAGATTGTATCAATCGATCCTGGGGAGAATCACTGGAAGTGTTCCAGGGTGATAAAGACGACTGAATGTCAGTCACAGGCACTGTCTTTACCCTCAGTAAAGGGACGGTATGTTAGAAGAGTTCCAAGCTAGATACCGTGGCAAACTAGCAGATAAAGGCTGGTAACATCGCTATTGAAGATACTACCAAAGAGGAAGTTTGGGTGTATATTTGTTCATAGGATGAACTAGGTTCCTACCATTGTGTGACAATGGAACTGTGGCTTTGGCCCTGGAACCCTGGTCCCATCAGTGACCCAGACATAATCTAAGGCAGCATCACCTGATCATGGAGATAGTTGATCTCCAGGGTGATCGAGGTTAGGAGAGTAGACTCAGAGGACAACACGGCGGATCAACTCACGAAGGCCCTTTTCCCAAAGAGAGACTTTTAGGGGATGGTTGAGTATGTGATACTGCAACCACTGCTACAGATGGCCCTAGTGCAAGTGGGAGATTGTTAGTTATATGTATGCCCTAGAGGCCATTACTGTACATTGGATGTATATTGTAGTGGATGCTGGGACATATATAGGTAGGACTTTCTTGCTCGACATGATAGTACGCTATCTGGTTGCACTTTATCTTAACATGTATACTTTCTGTCTCTCTGATTACATGTTGATAAAGCCCATAGGATCTGTACTCGACTTCCAGGACTATGATGTAGATCATACTAGTGGGGCCTGGGTAGTCCATGAGTACATCCTTGAAATGTTCCTAGTCGAGGGAATATCGAGACTGGGCATCGATATTCCAGAGTAGACTAGCGCATATCTTCTCGACCCATGCGATGGGCGATGGATGATCCCATATCCATTGGTGTTTGACATCGAAGATGGTATGCGGGTGCTCAGTGGAGACTGGGTACACTGAACGGACTCGCCGAGAACTCCCAGATGGTATTATACCTCACGTCAGATGGCAGTTCTCTGGTGACACTGGTACAGCTTAGTCTGTTGACCCGAGATCGTCATAGAGTCTTGTGTGTCTCCCACTGTGCTTTGATTTCCACCCTACCACGGCTCTACTGAGTCGTGCAAACAGGTGGTTTTTGGGTACAGTCCCGATTCACATGGAGGCAATGAGCGATAGGAGGGGATTCGTCTCTCCCGGTATTGGGGGTTGATGTTGTGCTATGCTCGACTGGCCATAACAGGAAATCCCTGGCCAGGGTTGCTGTGATATACTGGTAAGAGTTATCAGTAGTTTCACGAATGTTATGGACCTCAAGTCGGCATGACTTATCGAGCTATTGGGGTCTGACGTTTACCACCCCTAGGCGAGATATGCGACATATCAGACGAACAGACCGGACTGTACGGTAAGTGTTACTGGTTGGATTCGCAGGAGTGTGAGCGGGCTTGCTCGTCGATCTTCTGATCGCTCAATACCCGGGTGGCCGTTACGTTTAGCAGACCGCTTGCGGCTTGTGGGTGTTTGATATGATCATCATCTGCTGCCGGCGTATTGACGAGTCTTTAGAGTCCTACACAGAGGTTTCCTAGCTCAAGCGAAACGAAATAGGAGCGCATATGAGATATGTGCGGGACCGAGAATAATGCGTGTATATGATACCGTATTCTATTCTCGCGATCAATGTATCGAATGGTTATATGCGATATAACCTAGTTATCGAATCAAGGATTGATTCGATAAGCCGACACATTGGATACTAGCCGGTTATATGCGATATGACCGGATCGTTAAATCAAGTGTTGATTTAATGATTTAATACATAATTATATATTTGATATATTGCTTTGCATTAACTAGTATCGGTTCACTTTAAATGGATTTTCTCGGGCGGATGTGCACATTGTATATTCGATATAGTTTTGTGCACATGAGTGTATCATGTTTGATGATACATTCTAGCTTGGTTTTGTGTAAAGTGTTAAACCATGGTTAATTAGTGATTAGGGTTTCTTTTTCATTTACTTAATCATTTATTTATTCCTTTTGTTTATTTTGGAAAAAGAAAAGATAAAGAGATAAGAATGGTTGCTAGTTTTTGTTTTTATTTGAAAGCTTCTTGAAGCTTTGAACTTAGTCCACCATTCTTGTCTTTTATCTAACCCTAACCACTCTCTAACCTTAGTTAAAACTCTACACTAAACCATGGTCAAAGAGATGATAAGTATTCATTTATTTTATTTTTCTTTTAAGGAATAACTTATCATATCTTCTTCTTCATCATCTTCATCTTCCATGAAAAAGCTTGCTACTCCAATGGCAAGTGTTGAAAAAGTGTGAGAAATCCAAATCTAAAGTGAACCCAACTCCTATTTCTTCATCCTCTACCTCTTGCCAAGTAGTATAGGGTGTTTCCTTCACAAGTTTTCAAAGCTTGATGAAGTTGGAGCTTGTTCTTGCGATACCTCGACGTAGATCATCTTCGGCATGGACATCGACAACCTAGCTCGCTTATTCTTCGACGAAGCCGACGCTAGAGCCCGGGAGTTCACTTGGACAGCGAAGGCACCTCGTTGCGGAGCTATGGAGGTGGACAAACGGATCTACAAAGGTTGTATTTCCGTTATCTTATAGTTTAGTTGTAAACTAGCTTGCTTGCTTTGCCTATACTTCTAGCCAACGATCCGTTCTAGGTTTCCTCGGCACCGTAATTTTTATAAATTGGCATGTTTGATCACTTGTAAGACTCCACTAGAGTGCCTAGGAACCCTACAGAAGCCTTACCCCGACAGCCGAAACACACACATACAACACGAATACACAACAAACGCATCATTAGAGAGTGATTCAAGATGTTCAAGTTAAAACCAATATATGATATTCGATGATAATATGTAACTTTCATATTCTCATCGATACTCATATATGAAACTCAAAGCGCCACTTAGTCCCCGTCTATCGGTTAACATACGTTCGATGTTCATCGTGACATAGAACTATACGAAAGTTGTTAAATATCGGACGGTATAGCTCGGTACTAACAACCGTCGTGTAGTATATGTGACGAGAAGATTCAATCGTATGATAACCGATAGATTTGTCCCATGTGGACAAGTTAGGAATGTATAAAGCAAACACCTGCATTCACTTGTGTTTTTATCCGTTTCGAGATATTTCGTCGGTACTTTTCCGCTGGTTCTCCATGTACAAAGATAGATTAGATATTCATTTCAACATTGTTTCACATCTTTGAGATGATTATCTATTCTATTACAGTGTACTCGGAGAACAGCGGGGAGGTGCTGCCGAAATTTACTCGAAACGGTTGAAAGCACAAGCGAATGGGTGTCCGCTCTATACATTCTTAATGGGATAGAAGCCTTACCCCCGACAGCCGAAACACATACTTACAACACGAATGCACAACAAATGCATCATTAGAGAGTGATTCAAGATATTCAAGTTAAAACCAATATATGATACTCGATGATAATATGAAACTTTCATATTCTCATCGATACTCATATATGAAAATCAAAGTGCCATTTAGTCCCCGTCTATCGGTTAACATACGTTCGATGTTCGTCGTGATATAGAACTATACAAAGGTTGTTAAATTTTGGACGATATAGCTTGGTACTAACAACCGTCGTTTAGTCTATGTGACGAGAAAATTCAATCGTATGATAACCGATAGATTTGTCCCGTGTGGACAAATTAGGAATGCATAAAGCAAACATCTGCATTCACTTGTGTTTTCATCCGTTTTGAGATATTTTATCGGTACTTTTCCGCTGGTTCTCCGTGTACAAAGATAGATTAGATATTCATTTCAACGTTGTTTCACAGCTTTGAAATGATTATCTATTCTATTACAGTGTACTCGGAGAACAGCGTGGAGGTGCTACCGAAATTTACTCCAAACGGTTGAAAGCACAAGCGAATGGGTGTCTGCTCTATACATTCTTAATGGGATAGAAGCCTTACCCCCGACAACCGAAACACACATATATAACACGAATACACAATAAACGCATCATTAGAGAGTGATTCAAGATGTTCAAGTTAAAACCAATATATGATACTCGATGATAATATGAAACTTTCATATTCTCATCGATACTCATATATGAAACTCAAAGTGCCACTCCGGCGGTTACTTCCTCTATCTCCCGTGAGCAACGTCTTGAGCAAGAACTAGACATCTTGAAGGCCACCATCCAGGAGTTCAAGGGCATATTGGTATATATATTACTTAATAGTAAAATATTATATCATATCATAGATAGCAACATATCCAATATTAGTACGTAGCCTGAGCTTATTTGGTTGTAGACTTAGTTTTGATTAATCATACATACATAGAACTGTCTAATTAAAATAAACTACGGTTTTCCAAACTAGATATCCAAACGAGGCCTAAGTCCCTAAGTATACATAGATTGGGGTTTCGCAATAACCTGATAATGATACGAATTCGACTAATACACAGTTCTTACTCATTTATTACACACAAAACTGAACAGACACGACAGGGTACATCGGCTGAGCCTCCACATGCATGTCCTTCGGCTGCGGCTCCGCAAGCCACTACCTCGGCTGCAGTTGCGCATACCACTCCTATAGCTCCACAGCCCGCTCAGACTCTCGTAGCTGCGGCTCCGCAAGCCACTACCTTGGTGGCGGTTGTGCAGACCACTCCTACAGCTCCACAGCCCGCTCAGACTCTCGCACACTTCGCATTGCTCGAGATGTTGACTCAGGGTATATCCGAGGAGCAGGCACGCCAGATTACGGCGTTTATCAGAGGTGGAGTCGGACCGAGCTAGAGTAGCTTTTTGATTCTTATATTTTAAACATGTATTTACTTATATGATACATATTGTATATATTTTGGACGATATTGATATTGGTGGTGTTTGCGTGTTCATATTGATTTAGATTGATATCGTATTCTGCTTGTTGATTTCTTTTATATATTTTGCGTGAGATGTTGATTATGAATACTGCGGTATATATTCTGCGTATTGATGACTTTTATATATGATGTATATATTATTGTGCCTAGGGCAAGGAAAAAACAGGAAGCCCTTTTTTTTAAAAAAAACCCTGATAATATGTCCCTACGGATTAATCTGTAGGGCCAAAATTTGCACCTACTGTTTAATCCGTAGGGTGAAACGTTGCCCATACACATATATCCGTAGGGGCAAAATATCAGGATACCTGATATTTTGCCCCTATGATCTCAGTAAGAGGGGTTAGACTTGTCCCTACGGATTAAACCGTAGGGGCATACACATGCCCCTACACAGTTATCCATGGGGACAATATATCAGGCTAGCTGAGATTTTGCTCCTACACATCTGGACCTACGCATGGAGCCGTAGGGGCATCAATGTGGCCCTACGGAGTTACCCGTATGGACAACTATTTTATTTTATAAACCGATAAATTAAATAACTTTTTTGTCCCTACAGTGTGATCCGTAGGGACAGATGGACCTATGCATTAATCCGTAGGGGCAAGTATTTAACCGTAGGAGCATGTTTAAGGCTAAGACATGCACCTGCGGCGTATGCACCTACGGCGTATTTTCGTGCCCCTACGGCTATAGCCGTAGGGGCAGTGGTTTGCTCCTACGGATTTATCCGTAGGGGAAACCCCTATTTGTAGTAGTAACACCACCCCTCCATTGAGGGTAAACACAAAACCTGAGATAGACTTGCTGTCATCCTTGTCACTCTGGAAGCTTGAGTCGGTAAAAGACTCGACCTTAAGGTCTCCATTACCGTATACCAAGAACATCTTGTTAGTCCTTCTCAGGTACTTGAGAATGTTCTTCACAGCTGTCCAATGATTCTGACCCGGGTTCGACTGATACCGGCTCATCACGCTAAGCGCGTATGCTACATCTGATCTGATACATAGCATCGCATACATTATAGATCCTACCACCGAAGCGTAGGGTATAGTGCTCATGCGAACCCTCTCCTCATCAGTCTTAGGATACATCTCTTAGGAGAGGGTGAGGAATACAACAGTTCTCCCTAAAATCTTCTTGTATATACATGGTTCATCTTCAATTTTGATGAAGTCAAATCCCTTGACTGACTCATCAAAACAGATGTTCTAGCTCTGCGGTACTTGATTTAATCCATAAATAGATTTAAGTAACTTGCACACCTTCACGCTGCTCCCACTGTCTACGAATCCCTCTGGCTGATCTATATCAACGCACTCTTCTAAACTTCCATTTAGAGTGGCCGTTTTTATGTCCATCTGCCAGATATCGTAGTCATGGTAAGCAGCAATGGCAAGCAGGATCCGAATGGATTTCAGCATAGCCACTGGAGAAAAGGTTTCATCATAGTCTACTCCTGGTCTTTGACGAAAACCTTTTACAACAAGTCTAACCTTATAGGTTTCCACCTGTCCATCTGCACCAATCTTCTTTTTGAAGATCCACTTACATCCAACGAGTTTTACTCCATGTGGAGCAACATCCAAAGTCCACACCTTGTTGGTGTATATGGACTCCATTTCGGATTTCATAGCATCAAACCATTTTACAGAATCCCTACTGTTAATGGCCTGCTTATAACTAGTAGGATCATCTTCTTCCAATATGTAATCCTTTCGATCCTCATTTATGATAAAACCGTAGTATCTCTCGGGCGGACGAGAAATCCTACTAGATCTGCGGAGTGGCTGAGGTTCGTCCGGGATTATTGAACCCTCTGGTTCTACCAAATCTTCAGTTGCAGTTTGTGCTTCTGGAATTTCTTCCAGTTCTACCGTACTCCAACTAATTTCTTAATCAAGAAATTGCCATTCTAAAAGGTGGCGTGCTGAGCAACAAACACCTTCTGTTTCTCGGTGTGGTAGAACAGATATCCATTTGAATGCTTTGGATATCCCACAAACATACATAATATTAATCATGTCTCGAGTTTGTCTGGATTATTTTTTTTAACATAGGCTGGAAAACCCCATATCTTAACCCTTTTAAGATATGGTCTCCTTCCTTTCCATATTTCATATAGAGTTTGAGGCACAGATTTGGACGGAACTTGCTTCAATAGGTACGCTGTAGACTCTAGTGCATATCCCCAGAATAAGAGAGGTAACTCAGCGTTACTCATCATAGAGAGAACTATATCTAAAAGGGTACAATTCCTCCGCTCTGATACGCCATTGTGTTGTGGTGTATACGGAGGAGTAAGTTGAGAGAGAATTCCATTCTTTTTTATATAGTCAAGGAATTCCGTACTCAAGTACTCTCTTGCTCAATCAGATCGAAAGATCTTGATACTTTTTCCAGTCTGTTTCTCCAATTCACTCTTATATTCCTTGAATTTCTCAAAAGCTTCGGATTTGTATTTTATCAAAAATACATGTCCGAATCTAGAGAGATCATCAGTGAATGTAATGAAATATGAAAACCCACCCCTTGTATGTATAGACATTGGACTACACACATCACTATGTATGAGTCCCAAGAGCTCTGTAGCTCTTTCTCCGTGTCCGGTGAACGGAGATTTGGTCATCTTTCCCTTGAGACAAGACTGCTAGGTTTCATAGGATTAAAATTCGAACGGATTCAGATATTCATCCTTATGCAACTTACTTAGTCATTTCTCACTGATATGACCAAGTCTACAATGCCACAAGTAGGCTTCATTCATATCTGAACTCTTCCTCTTGCGTGTGTTTTGTACATTGAAAATCGTGTTTTGATTTAGAATGTAAATACCATTACATAATGTACCTTCTACAACCATTACCCGATTAAGGTAAATGTTCATGATATTTCTATCCAGAACAAAATTATATCCATCATTATCAAGTAAAGAAACTGATATGATGTTGTAAAGTATGGAAGGTACTAGTAACAATTGTTCAAAATCATAGTTTTGCCACTTGGCAATACTAGGTGATACTCACCGACGGCGGTAGCATCAACCTGTGCTCCATTCCCCACTCTGAGGGACATATCACCCGGTCTAACCATTCTACTTTTTCTCAATCCTTGTAATAAATTACATATATAAGATCCTGATCCGGTATCTAGTACCCAAGAGGTAGGGTTGACCGAAAAACAGTTTTCAATAACAACTACACCCGAAGAAGATGCACTAGAATGCTTCTCCTTCAATATGGTTGTCTGGAATTCCTTACAGTCCTCTTTTTCTAGCCTATATTCGTGACAGTTGTCACAAGTTAGAGCCGAATCGACGTTCCCCAGCTCAGTGTAATCAGCTTGTTCGGTCAAGTCAAACATTTTATTATCTTGATTAGAGCGTGAAATGGTTATTACCTGGAGAGAGAGAAAAGAAACACTCAGCGTGTGCTCTTGCAAGATCAGATTAGTTATTCGTTTATCTAATCAGGATGGCTCCCACTGTTTTCTCGAATTTTCCTTCAAACCTTAAAAGGAAAACTAGTCGGGATCATTTGCACTTCACAAGTTCGCTAACCGTTCATCCAGGTGAGTGTTGGTACTCCGAGGGAGGTTTCCCGTGCTCTCGCACGGACCTAATTAAAATAAAGCTCATTTCCGCAGAGGCGTAGCCCCGTTAACACTTTTCTAGACACCTAATAGGTTAGCTAGCTGTGAAGTGAAAAATATCTCCCAAGAGTAATTCTACTCATCAGTGGGATTAGGATCCAACTATCATCGCATGATAATCTAGAAGGAAAGCACTCTAGTTACCATACTCCAGAAGATATGCAACACTAGAAAGTTTCATGTATATTTGAAACTCCCGATGTGGTTTTTGACCTAAGCGGCTTATGATCTTGACAGAGGTCAACATATCATAAGTCGCAAGTCAAATTTAACCCGTGATTGTCCTGAATTAGTTTTGTCCCACCCGCTCAAGCCCTTGACAGAGGTCAATATGACCATGCGACTGTCCTAAATAATCGCATCTCTAGGCAGCAAATAAGGATTACTTAGCTACCATTCACTATACCTTGACATGCGTCAACATACATAGCATGAATAGTAAGTAACACTTGTAAGAAATGACGGAGGGCTACGGCTGTTTTTTAGCGAAAAAACTTTAACGTAATGAACTTGATATCGTTGAAGGAACCAAGTAGTTTTGAAAAATAGTGGTTTAGTCTCCGCCATTTAAAAACTAGTGGTTTTGAAAAAAGCTGAGTAATCTATAGTAACATAAACTTTTGCTCAAGAGGTCACTCCCCGCGAGGGAATCTAGGCTCTTACCTTCTCGAATGAGGAGCTGGATATTTCTAATCGAATACCACTATGCAAAGCGAAAGAGTATGACTATAATTTTTCGAAATTTGTTCCAACAACATCTTTTAGGTTTCTTTTCTTGCATTAATTAAAATTAACGTGGTCCCATTAATTAATTCCTATAACACCAGAAAAGAACGAAAATAAAATGTACGTATATGACATCTGCATTCACCACGGGGCCCCGTCATGCACCGTTAGGTTACTTAACTACCGGCAGAGCGGGGGCAGGACTAGCGTGGATGCAAAATATATACAATATATTCTAGTATATATAAATACATATATAACCATTCGTCCCAAGCATGATATAAGCAACATCACAGAACATCAATAAGCAATATGGAATAGCGGATAATCTGGGAGCCTTGGTTTTCATTTTAGCTGCAAATGAGACTCGACGTTCCCGGTCGTGTGGATAGCCCATGTAATGAAAAACCTAGACCCCTATGAGCGCGGCAAGTTACCCACTAATCCTGGAAGTGAGGCAACCCCAATCAACAAAGTGAATGGGCCACCCAGCACTTCATGGAATCCGGTAACTTGAGCACCCCTTCATGGGTCATCCTATACCCTCTACAAGTGTGGCGAACAGCCCGCCAATTCTAGAGTAAGGCCCCATTCATTTCAACGTTATGAGATGCGAGCCCGTTGCCCTCTAGAACCCGGCTATTCAAGCACTCCTCCGCGGGGCAATCCTAGTAAAGAAAAGAAATACACACACACACACACACACACAATGGTGACATCAACCTTAATGTAGTCGTTGTTGGATATAGTGCCCTCAAAGTCAATTATTGGATCGCAGGCACGTGATTGCAATGATTGAGGAAGGACCTATGCCGGAAAGACAGTCTTATTCGGGATGATAGTATGCTATCTGGTTTATCTGTATCATCGTGTACATGCTTTAGATGACCTTGCAGATCACTATTACACGTTGATGTAGCCCTTAGGATTCTTTCTTGAATACCAGAAGTATGATGGCGATCATATACGTGAGAGTTGGGTAGTCTATACGCACATCCTTAAAGTGGTTCCTAGTCGTGGGAGTTTTCGAGATTGGGCATCGATTCTCCATTAGTAGACTAGTGTATATAGTTGAGACCCTGACGAGAGGCGGTGGCCAGTCTTACAAGCCATTGGTGTCAGTTGGTTCACCTAAGATGTATACAGGTTCTCATTGGGTTATGAGTACACCGGATAGGACTCGCCGGAAACATGGTAGTTGATATTATACCTAGCGTCAGATAGCAGTTCCCTGGTGACATGTGTACATGTTAGTTCATCGACCTGAAATCGTCATTTGTCTCGTGTGAGTTCCCACTGTGCTTTGATTACTACCCTACCACGGCTCAAAGGAGTCGTACAAACAGGTTTTAGTTGGGTACAGTCCCGAGCCACATGGAGGCAGTGAGCGGATCGGCATGGGTTTCGTCTCTCCCGGTATTGGGAGTGAGATCGCGCTGTGTCTAGGAGAGCCATTACACGAAGTCCTTGGCCAAGGCAGGAGATTTACTGGTAGGTATTCCAATAGTATCTCAGGGTGTTCTGGGCTACACTCCGACACGACTTGTACCGCTTTTGGGGGTCTGACTTTTACCAACCCCCTAGGCCCGACATGTGATGCTCATAGACGAACGGACCGGACTGTACGGATATTGTCACTGACAGGCTCAGTAGGGTGTCAAGATGAGTTCGCTCATCGACCTCCCTTTTGGTCAATACATGGTAGCCCGTTACGTACGGCTAGTACCACTAACGTGCTAGTGGTTAAATCCACAACCAAACTATTGACGAGTCTTTAGAGTCCGCCACAGACAGTTCTCAAGTTTCGGGCGAAACGTTGTAGAGGCCGTATGGTATTATGGCAGGGTTCGATCATATACGTGCAGTCGTGCACGGATCATGATCGGACGGATCATACTAGTGGGCTTTGGTTTAAACCGGATCCTAGTATTAGATTTGTTAGATTACTTTAGCCTCATCGTATTCGCATTCAGTCGGAATGCGGATGCAGGTATGTATATATAGGTGAGGGGTATCCTTGTGATCCGTCACGAGTTTACTTTAGATGTTGCTGTATCTTTTTGTTGGATTAAACATTTGGGTTAATGTTTACTTTGGTGGAAATAGTGAGCTTAATTCATGATGAGGTGCATTAATTATGACATGGACAAGGGTGGTGACTCATGGTCTTATTCTTTGAACCATGTCATATTTAGTGATTGATTTAAGTGTTGAAATGATAAGATGAGAGAGAGAGGGCAGCCATATGAGTGAGCTTTGCTCTTGTATTATTGATCAACTCACTCTCATTTTATCGTACAACATAAGAAAGAAAAAGGCTCCTCTTTTTCTTCTTCCTCTAGCTCACCATTTCCATTAATGGCATCATCTTCAACCTCCATCCATACACTCTCATGTGTTGAGAATCAATGGATGCTTGAGAAAAAGTGATCACACACATTCTCTACATCACCTTGGACACGTCGGCTAGCAAATTTCGTGTCCGAGTTGCTTCGGACGAAGCGGGAGCTCGTAAAAGGATTCGAAGATGTGGTGCCCTTTCTGACGAGGAGACCGGAGATCGGAGATGCCGCGAGAAGTTTGGGTTTGTGGCCAAAGACCGAAGGACACGGATCGATCGGTATAGCTTTTCTAACCCTTCTCTAGTTTTCTAGTTATAGGTTAATGGTTCGATCCGGGATTAAAGTCTGCGATAGCGCCGGTTTCAAGTTTAGAATAAGTTTTCGTTTCTGCATTTTAGCTTCGGACAGACGGCTGGGGCGCTACTGTAGACTTACATGGTATCAGCGCCACGCCATTAACCTTTACTAGCTTGTTCTAACGTATTTAAAATATCGATCGAACGAAATTTCCAAAACCACGATTCCAATTTATGCAGTTTCTGTCGAAATTTTTTTGTCGTCGAAAAATTATTTTGAGTATTTCAGAAAATCAGGCAGGCTTTTCTAAGACATCTGTGAAAATTTTGTAGCATGATGCTATAGTTCCGTCGCGGAACTGCGGCAATAACCCTGTTTTGGCCACGGTTCCGCCGCCATTTTTTGGCTTCTCTGCACCAAATTTTCTACAGTGGTCTTTAACTTGGAATTGGGGTTTCTGGAATTTTTATTTTTGGCCCAGATTATTTTGAGTGCTGCAGTTGTACTTGGGGCCCACTTCGGGAAATTTTGTCGATCGAAAATTTAAATAAGTTAGTTTACAGTACTTACATTATATCTATGACTGTGAATGTCATTTGATCGGTAAATCTTGTCTAATTGCTATAGCTCTTTTAGACGGATTTGCGAACGTGACATTCACGTTGATATTCTGTGTTGTGCTGTGATGTTGCGGATTTGTCGTGGTGGATAGCCTGGATGCAATGGTAGTACAGTTTGGTTGTATTTGTATATTTGATATTGCGGGGCGAGCGTCCGACATGTGGACTGCCGTCACTGCCTGTTTGTATATTATTCTTTTGGGGCACGACCGGGCTGAGGTCGATATACCCGTTGTATATATTTTCTTTTCTGTACTAGGATTACCCCGCGGTGGGGTGCACGGATAGCCGGATTCTAGAGGGCAATGGGCGCGCATCTCATGGCTTTGAGAAGGAGGAGGCTTCACTCTAGAATTGGCGAGCTATTCGCCGCACTCGTAGGTGGTATAGGTTGACCCAAGGAGGGGTGCTCAAGTTTCCGGATTCCGTGAAGTGCTAGGTGGTCCATTCATTTTGTTGAAGGGGGCTGCCTCGCTTCAGGTTTTGGCGGGTAACTTGCCGCACCTGTAGGGGTCTAGGATTTCATTGCACAGGCTATCCACTCGACCAGGGGAACGTCGGGTTTCAGTAGCGGCTCTATGAAACCCGGGGCTCCCAGATTATCTGTATTGTTCTGTGATGCTTATTACATTTCTGTGATGTTGCATTTATCACGCTTGGAGTGATTATTATATATTGCTATATATATACTAGTAGATGTTGTATATGTTTTACACCCGCGCTAGTCCAGTCCCCGCTCTGTCGTTAGTTAAGTAACCTAACGGGTGATGAAGGGACCCAGTGGCGAATGCGGATGGCATATACATACATCATATTTTTGTTCTTTGTGGTGTGATTAATTGATGGGACTACATTGATTCGGATCAATGCAAGCTAAACAAACCTATTTTGATGTTGTTGGAACATTTTTCAAAAAGCTGTTGTTGCAAGGACGTTCTCTTTTATTTTGCATAGTGGTATTCAGTTATGAATATCCAGCACCTCAGTCGACGAGGTAAGGGCCGAGATCCATTCACCGGGAGTGACCCCTTGGACAGAAGTTTGCGTCAGGGTAATAACTTCACTATAGCCGATTGCCTTTTTGCTTTGCATCGTGGTATTCAGCTGGAATATCCTGCACCTCATTCTACGGCGAAAGAGCCGAGATCCCTTCACCGAGAGTGACCTCTTTAGCAAAGGTTTTCGCCACTATATTTTTATAAAAAGCTATTCGGTTCCTTCAACGATATCAAGTTCATTACGTTAAAGGTTTTTCACCAAAAACCATTCGTAGCCCTCCGTCATTTCAGACGGGTAGCACTTAGTATTCATGCTATGTTTGTTGGCCTTCGTCATGGCATAGTGTATGGTAGCTATTTTTTACTTTTCTGCTGCATAGATAGATGCGTTGGTTTGGGACAGTCGTACTACTATTTTGGCCTTCATCAAGGGTATGTACGGGTGGGTTCAAATTAACCTGGATAATGACGGGTAGAACTTGACATGTGACTTATGATATGTTGGCCTTCGTCAAGGTCATAAGAGCATGGGGTAAAAATCACATCGGGAGTTTCTAAAGAAACTGAAACTTGCCAGATATGTGCATACCTTCTGGAGTGTGATAACGTGAGTGGATTCCATCACGTTATCATACGATGATAGTTGGATCCCGATTCCTACTAATGAGTTGGTTTACTCCTTGGGTGATGATTAATGTCAAAAATTGTAAGTTTACCGTAATCAGAAACGGCGTCGCTTCGCAGCTAGCCGGTGAGTACGGGTCGATCCACAGAGACGGGTAAATTCCTTTTATGTGTTTTAACGAGTTGATTCGATTTGTCGTTTTGGTTGGTTTATGAAAATCTATAAAAACGGATCTAATTTATCTAATTAAAAGTCTTGCTAGGGTTAGGCTTCGGGAAAGTTTTGGAGATTAAATGTTTTCCTCACCGCTTTCATTGCCATATTTTTAGATCTGTTAGATGTTACGGTAATTATCGATAAAGTGGATACGAATCTTCTGGGAAGATATTTCTTCCTCTAGGTTCGTATCCTTCCTTTATCGTTAATTACCCTAACCCCCACGGAAAACGCGCGCAACCGGCCCTTTATACTGCGGTTCACCGTTACCTCTAGGGGTAGGGTGCCGCAGGGAGCGGTTGTGCGTGCATGCATGGAGTGCTAATTCTTTAGTTTAATATGGCATTGAAAGGGGTGCGAGATTTCATCTCTCAACCCTTTCCCTAAGGCTAACCCTAACAAGCGAGGAGACTACTCGCTCATTAGGGGATGATAAAACATTAAAAGAATAAAAAAGTACTTACTAATTTGACGGCTCCCTCCAAGCGATAAAGAACAGATCTGAATAATCACTCCCAGAAATTCTGAATTTTTATTGATTGAAAAGAGGCATAGGTTTTTACAGATCTGAGAATACAATTTATAGGAAAGCAGGAGATCTAGGGTTACAGACTCTCGGAAATATGAAATTACAGATTTGACCCCTGAAAATCCTAACATATACACCGACGCACCGACGCATTAAAATTGCACCGACACGGGCTCTGTATGGCCGCGGAACCGCGGCGCCAGGCTGGGTTTGGCCGCGGTTCCGCGGCCAAAGAGAGGAGATGGATTCTGAAAAGTTTGGGCTTGGTTCAGGGGTTCTTGGGCTTCTTGTTTCCATATGTAGTTTCTCTGTTGGGCTTCTTATTCTCCTCCAGATATTTCAGTGAATACTTGTAGCGATCTTTTAACCGTTCACATGACATTTTGGACCTTGCACTGTTCTTTGTCTAGGCTTGACTAGGGTCCGTCTAATTGTTGGTCAAAAGTCTCTTTTTCTGTTGTTTGGTGTCTTTTTCACTGTATTTGCTCCAGAAACCTGTATCCTGTAATATGCAACAAACGTGCGTCAAGAGTACCTGTTTATTTATAAAAAAGATAAGAAAAAGGGGAATGAAAAATGCAATATTATGGTCTGAACAAATACCCCCAAACTTACCTTTTGCTCGTCCTCGAGCAAACTTATTATTTTATTCACTAAAATCCTAACCGCACTTTCGCAGGGAAACGCGATTGCACTGAGCACGTGCAATAAGCCGTTAAACCTCTAGGTGTCCCTAGTAGGAGGAGTGTTGTCTCCTGAGGGTTTTCAGCGGATTACACCCACAAAATCCTATCAATTCGGCCCATTAACTTTAGTTCTCCAATTAGGTTTTCTAACAAGGAATTCTATTATCTTATACTTGTAAATTATACACCCATATTCTTCACGCATCCTTATCATTTAACTTAAGATTATATATGTTATGTAGACCTACTTAGCTTTCGGCATCTCTTAAGTTTTCCTTCTAGGGTTACATCTCTACTCAGGAATTTCTATCAACTCATATTAATGATACAAGTTCTATTCTTCATTCCTTTTTCTCATCTAAACACCAATCACATATCCCTACGTGTGTGTATAAGTCACCCCTAGACTTGGAAATTCAAATTAAGCAATCAACCCCTTGTCCGTTGTCCAAAGTACTAATTAGTTAGTGAATTTAAATGAAATTTGCTTACACATCCTTCATGCGACCGTTAATATTTCTTGAGGTACCAACAACCGATTACAAAATGCGCATGCACTTTAAAGCGTACTTCCTAGTCTTTGCAACACCCAAGGCTTTAGCAGTGACTCCCAAACCAGTTGGTCTAAGGTACTAGGTGTTGAAGCACCCTCGCTAAATATTTTTTCTATTTTTACAGCCTTAAGTAATCACAAAAACCAGTGTCCATTTTTTCTTTATTCTCTTTTTTTTTTCTTTTTATTTTCATTGTACTAAGGACTTTGACAAGAGCATTTCAAGGTCTCTTCTACTATTCCAAGTTTCAAGGTGCGTGATTGTGCAAATTGTAGGGTATACATTTTCAGAATTTAGACTTAAGCTAGGAACTATTTTTCAAACTTATACTCTAATAAGAACATCAATACTCTTCCTTTGTTTCGACTTAGCCCAAGAAGTGAACCCAAAATTTGCCTATTTCTAAATAAACTACAAGGCATATACTTTCTACCGTTAAACTTTAAGGAAGGTTATTTTTAGGGTTTTCAACTTACTAAGTCTAAGATCTAGTTGTTCCTAGCTAGTTGACCTATTTGTCAAACTAAAGTCAATTAGCCAAAATTGAATACATTTATTTTTATAATTTTTGAAATTTTTATCAAATTTTTATGGGTTTTCAAATAAATATGCAAATGCAAAAATATATACAAATGAATGCGAAGGAAGAAGACATACCGAGCATACCCCCAAACTTGAACTTGACAGTGTCCTCACTGTCATGCTAAACTAAGAGGGTCAAAATACCGGCACTTCCCTGTTTATTTCTTTACAACCCTTTTTTTTTATTGTTAAGAAAAACAAAGAATATATACAAAAAGGCCCTCCCCCAAACTTCATTTAAATCATGTTAGACATTACTGCCAAACTTTGCCTAGACCAAACGTCAACACCAACCAGTTGAAAAATTTATCAGTAAAGAATATTGGGTGGTGGAAAAATAAGTTGTGGTGGTCCGCAAAGAATTGGGGAAGATAGAAGTAGTGGTATGGGAGGTGTGGAGGTAAATATACTGGTGATGGTGATGCATCGAAACGAGAATGTAAATGATCAGCAATCAGTGGAGTGTTGGCATTCTCGTACCTTATTAAAAGAAATGGGGGTATTTCAACTTCTAAGAGAGGAGGTTGACTCACCACAATACCCCCAAGATATTCCTGTGGGTCCTCTATTGACATGGCATCATCCATCAATTGTGTATGATATTCACTTATGAGGGAACTTATCTCCTCGATGTCCGCCATAGTCCAACCGACAACTTGCCGCCTATCTTGTAAGACTTTTAAAATAGCGTTCTCTTGCTCGAAGTCTAGAGAGGCTGATATGATAATGGGAAAAGTCTCATTTTCACCCATGTAAGCATATTTAAGGTGAGGCGGTAAGGACATTAGTTCGAGTTTCGGAGGCGAAAGAATCATTGCGGAATCTACCTCGAACTTAAAGGACTCCAACACAGGTTCGAAATCACTGCAAACAACCGATTCGGATGGTTCGACTAACTCATCCAAAAATTCAAAAGACTCATATTCGGGCTGTGAGTCGTCGTCATCCGAAAAAGTGAAACATTCATAATCAACTTCGGTTGTGTCAACGGTAGTAGGCTCAAGGAGGGACGCACTAGTGGCGTCAAAACTGTTTTCATCAAATAGAAATCTTTCAAGCTCGCAGTCCTCCTGCGTGATTTCGTGAACAGAGCAAACTTCTCGTGTACTAGTTTTTGGCATGGGGGGCAGACTTCCCATCTTATAAATATTGAACTCACTAGACCTCTTCCCGAAGGATTGAGTCATGGAGCCATTGCGACAGTTTATTACGGCATTGGAAGTGGCCAAAAATGGTCGACCGAGAATCACCGGAATTTGGTTTCTTGGGTTAGCAACAGGTTGTGTATCCATAACGATAAAATCAACGGGGAATATGAATTCCCCGACTTTGATCAACACATCCTCTAGTTGACCCCTTGGATAGGTGATTGATCGATCAGCCATTTGGAGAGTGCAACGAGTGGGTTTCAACTCTCCAACCCCTAATTGTTCGTACACGGAGTAAGGAATCAGGTTAACACTAGACCCAAGATCTAAAAGTGCTCGATTAATTTTCTTATCCCCAATTGTAATGGAAATCGTAGGACAGCCGGGGTCCTTTCGTTTTTGGGGTAAGGTTTGATGGTGGTTAATAGCATTGCTCACTGCACTAGCCACTAGCACTTTCTTGGGTACTTGAGATGCTTTTCTCTTTGAAGTGCATAATCCCTTTAAGATTTTTGCGTATGAAGGGACTTGTTGGATAGCATCCAAGAGAGGTATATTTATGCTAACCTGCTTAAATATCTTCACAATCTTCTCCACTTGTGTATTTGGTTTATTAGGACTCAACCTGTTTGGAAATGGTGCATTTTGAAAATTAGTTGAGTCAAATGTTTGTGGAGCAGACTGTGGATTAGGAACGGATCCCGGTGTAGATGTGTTCGTGTTGTGAGAAATGGGTCCGTTAGAGCTAGAAGAAGTAGAGCCATGTGAAGGGTGGAGAATAGGCTCTAAAGAAAAAGGTGAAGAAGGAAGTGAAGAAAATGAAGAAGGGGAAGAAGAAGAAGAACCACCGGCGGGGATGTCATCACTAGTTTCCACATTATTTTGCAACTCTCTTCCGGATCTCAACGTGGTCACCGCATTTACATTGTGATTGTGATATGCGTTTTGTGCGTGACCGGGATTGGGCAATGGTTGAGATGGAAGCTTTCCCTTTTCTCTCTCGCTCAACGCAGCAGTTAATTGTGCAATTTGTGCCTCAATAGATTTGATACTTTGATCGTGTGAGGCATTGTTATTCATTAAAGATTGAACATAACTTTCAAATCTTGCTGCGGATTCTGTAGTTTGCTTAAGAAATGCATCTAGACTTTTTTCGAGCGAGGTAACATTATCATCATTTGGTTGAACCAAATTGTTCGTTTGATTTGTATAAGGTTGTTGTTGGAAAGGTTGCTGGTTTTGAGTTTGTAAGGGTGCTTGTTGTTGTTGTGGAGGAGCTCTTTGAAAATTGTTATTCCCTTGGACTTGTTGATTTTGGTTCCAAGCGAAATTTGGGTGACTCCTCCACCCCTGGTTGTATGCCGAAGAGTACGGATCGTTTCTTTGTCGTTGCTGAAATGCAGCATTGACTTGATCCTGTCCTTGAATAGGTGCATTATAAGGACACTCTTCGGTTAAATGCGATGGGTTCGAACAACAAGCACAAACAGTTCGTGTGGGTAGAGTAGGGGCAGGAGAAGACGATGAGATTTTGGTCTCAATGGCTTCTAGCTTTTTCATAAGTGAGGCCATCTCGGCCTTCATAGCAATCGACATATCTATTTGATGTATGCCTGCCCTAGATTGACCAACTGAAGAAGATGATGTGGTCTTGGTACTCTCCCACTGAATTGTTTGCTCACTTAGGTCCTCAAGAAACTGCCAAGCTTCGTCGCTAGACTTGGAGAGAAAATGACCTTGATATATTGTTTCTAGCAACTGCTTCGTTGCTGCGTTCAATCCCTCGTATAATGTTTGGCAAAGTTGCCAATTTTCTATCCCATGATGAGGGCATTGAACAAGTAGGTCTTTAAATCTCTCGAAGCACTTCCAAAATGGTTCGGAAGGAAGCTGTGAAAATTGTATAATTTCGTTTCGGATTCTAGCAGTTTTGTGGTGAGAATAGAACTTTTTCAGAAAAGCTCTCACAAACTCGTCCCAATTTCTAATGGAATGTGATGCGGTGCTGTATAGCCACTTCTCGGCTAGGTCACATAAGGTAAAAGGAATGACCCTTAGCCTTATTGCGTCATCACTTAATTGGGTTGTCTTCATCATGGCGCAAACGTTTTGGAATTTATTAATGAAAATATATGCATCTTCGGATTCCAAACCATGAAACTTAGGCAGCATATTGATGAAGTGTGGTTTTATTTCAAAATTATCCCCATTCGCCGGTGGGAGGGAAAGACATGTAGGTAAGGAAGTGCGGACGGGGTAGAAGAGATCCTGGAGCGCGACTCGTGCGGGCGCTACAACAGGCGGAAGATTCGGGTTATTCGCACCTGGCGGAGGTGGAATCATTCCTGTCGGTAAGGTATCGTTGGGGTTGAATCCCGACATACCTTTGAAAGAAGAATTTAAAGGTGGAGGTAAGGAAATGGAGGGAATTTCGACGAAGGGTTCGCCGAAGGGTTCGTTGGTCGGTACCAACGAAACACGGACTAATCGGGCGTTAGTATCCCTAGTCCAAAATGACATACACTAAAGGGTAGTGCAGTCAGAAAAAAGAGAAAAACAGAATGTGGGGGTAAGATAACGTCAGTGAGAAGAAGTGGTGGAAGTGAGTTTGCAAGTTTTCTTTAGCGGCAAGTTGCAAGTTTAAAAAGATTTTTCTTTATTTATTTTTTTTTTTTATGTGTGAGTTTTGCAAGGAGGTTTTTTTGAAAACGGACTCGTGACACAACTGTATCAACCACACATGCACAATCAGGCCTAGATCTAGGGTCGCCTAGGTCTACTAGACAGCTCCTAACTAGGGCTAGAAATAGACCTCAAACCGCCTCTTCACGGACAAGTACGGCCAGGTAAGTGGGAAGGAACCACCACTACAGTGGGCCTAATTAATAACCACTAGCCTAGACACCGCAATGTCGGTTAGGATAAACGGCCGATGCCTACCCTAGTCCTTTTCTTATTGAGCTCGCTGTCCTTAGGTCTGAGTCTAATCTTTTTTAATTAAAGGTGGTTGATGCAAAATGCTTTAGGTGTTTTTCTGGGGTCCTGGGAAGGGTGATGAAATCCCCACCCAATCTGAGTTTGGTCAAATAGCCCCTTAGAGTCCGGTTAAATTATGCAAAACAAATAAAATTTCACTTGCATTCAATTTAGCGCGGCGCAAAGAAACCTGCAGAAAATCTGTTATTTAGAAGGGGGAGAAAGACTCTTTACGCAAAGAATTCCTGCAGAAAATTTTTACAGTGGAGATATGGAGGTTACAGAGGAGAGAAGGAGAAAACAAACAGAGCAAATTTGAGATGCTGACGTGGCCAAATGAGCGCGGAACCGCGGTCCTGGGCCCCTTAATGCGGCGGAAGCGCGGCTGAGAAGAGGGATCGGGCTCTGGAAATTTTTGTACCGTTCTGTACTTACAATTGCTCTCTGTTCTTATTCTCCTTTTTCTGTTTTGACCTTCTGTAAAACTCCAGATCTAAAAGTCTTTGCTGTTCCTGCAAGATTCAAATAGCAAACCCTTCAAACAGATCAAAGTTGATAATTTTTTAATTTTTTTATATTTTCAGATTTTTATAATATTTAAAATTTATATCAACCCGAAAATTCACAAAAAGAAATATTACGCCGTCCCCGGCAACGGCGCCATTTGATTAATGTCAAAAATTGTAAGTTTACCGTAATCAGAAACGGCGTCGCTTCGCAGCTAGCCGGTGAGTACGGGTCGATCCACAGAGACGGGTAAATTCCTTTTATGTGTTTTAACGAGTTGATTCGATTTGTCGTTTTGGTTGGTTTATGAAAATCTATAAAAACGGATCTAATTTATCTAATTAAAAGTCTTGCTAGGGTTAGGCTTCGGGAAAGTTTTGGAGATTAAATGTTTTCCTCACCGCTTTCATTGCCATATTTTTAGATCTGTTAGATGTTACGGTAATTATCGATAAAGTGGATACGAATCTTCTGGGAAGATATTTCTTCCTCTAGGTTCGTATCCTTCCTTTATCGTTAATTACCCTAACCCCCACGGAAAATGCGCGCAACCGGCCCTTTATACTGCGGTTCACCGTTACCTCTAGGGGTAGGGTGCCGCAGGGAGCGGTTGTGCGTGCATGCATGGAGTGCTAATTCTTTAGTTTAATATGGCATTGAAAGGGGTGAGAGATTTCATCTCTCAACCCTTTCCCTAAGGCTAACCCTAACAAGCGAGGAGACTACTCGCTCATTAGGGGATGATAAAACATTAAAAGAATAAAAAAGTACTTACTAATTTGACGGCTCCCTCCAAGCGATAAAGAACAGATCTGAATAATCACTCCCAGAAATTCTGAATTTTTATTGATTGAAAAGAGGCATAGGTTTTTACAGATCTGGGAATACAATTTATAGGAAAGCAGGAGATCTAGGGTTACAGACTCTCGGAAATATGAAATTACAGATTTGACCCCTGAAAATCCTAACATATACACCGACGCACCGACGCACTAAAATTGCACCGACACGGGCTCTGTATGGCCGCGGAACCGCGGCGCCAGGCTGGGTTTGGCCGCGGTTCCGCGGCCAAAGAGAGGAGATGGGTTCTGAAAAGTTTGGGCTTGGTTCAGGGGTTCTTGGGCTTCTTGTTTCCATATGTAGTTTCTCTGTTGGGCTTCTTATTCTCCTGCAGATATTTCAGTGAATACTTGTAGCGATCTTTTAACCGTTCACATGACATTTTGGACCTTGCACTGTTCTTTGTCTAGGCTTGACTAGGGTCCGTCTAATTGTTGGTCAAAAGTCCCTTTTTCTGTTGTTTGGTGTCTTTTTCACTGTATTTGCTCCAGAAACCTGTATCCTGTAATATGCAACAAACGTGCGTCAAGAGTACCTGTTTATTTATAAAAAGGATAAGAAAAAGGGGAATGAAAAATGCAATATTATGGTCTGAACAGGTGATCCCGATTAATTCTTCTTTCAGGTTTGGAGGAGAATTTGAGGTTGCAGTGGGAGGTTTCCTGATTAGATAAAGTGATAACCATTCTGATCTAGGTTAGAGTGCACGCAGAGTGTTTCTTTTCTCTCTCTCTTTGGCAGCGATCATGACCCGACCTTAGACTATGACTCAGTGACCAAGTTAACCGAACCTTCTTAAAACACTGGCTTTTAGATTGTCTGAGTTGCATACCTCATTGCCACTCCTACTTTTACCCTTTTCTTCAGAACACCCCGTATTACTACGAACATCCACTTCCATTGGATAAAACCATCATATGGTTATATAAGAACTCGAAAGAACTTATTCCAGATTCGAGGATGGTTTCCGGTTCTGGAGAAAATGAATAGGACTATTCAGTTGTCTTTTCCTTTTACCTTCTCTCAGATTGCGAGTACTCTTAGGATTAGGAGATACACCCATTATGCTTATTGGATAGTCTTCTTCCAAACCATAGGCTGGTGCCGAACGGTAAGGAAGGAAGAAAACCATTTAGCCTAAAGAGGTGTGCAGAAGGTAATAAGTAAAGACAAATAAAGAGATTAGTAAGAGGGTAAAGTAAATTGTGACTGCTATTCACGACCAAACCAAGTATTTCATCGCCACTCTTACTTCACCTTTGTATTTCTCCGGAACACCCCGTATCACTACGAAGATCCATAGTTTATTTGGATACTCCATCGTATGGTTATATACGAACTCGAAGGAACTTGTTCCAGTTCGGGGATGGATTCTGGTTCAGGAGAAATAGGAATAAGCTTTTATTCAGTTGTCTTTTATCTTTACTTTCTCTCAGGTTGCGAGTGCTCCTAGGATTATGACAGTACACCTATTATGCTTATTGGATAGTCTTCTTCCAAACCAAAGGCTGGTGCCAAACGGTAGGGAAGGAAGAAAACCATTTAGCCTAAAGGGGTGTACAGAAGGTAATGACTAAAGACATATAAAGGGATTTGGAGAGATGACAAAGAAATATACGGTTACAGTTGTGAATCTGATAATGGAAGAGGCATTACTAAGAATACCCGGATACCCCTTCGAAACATTTACATGTTTCAGTTTCACTGTGTACTGTTAAAAGAAAACTGATTTCCCAATTAGTCCTTGCTCCAGGGTATGTATTTACCAGGCTTGATTCTCACATCTATATGGTTTTACAGATGATGAGTGGGAGTAAGTTATTGGGAATTGGGTGATCATCCTCATTATATCGGGATTCGTTGTAATTGGTGATATTTGAGGAAATCACCTGGGTTGTTTGCCGGACGACAAATATTTGGTTTTGAATATCCGTTGTAATGTACCAATTTCAAATTGATATATCTGTACGTTTATTTTTATAAAGTGAGATATAACTTTTTGAAATTATGTCTATGACATTTACCTATATCAGTGGATGGTTAGGTAAGGAGCATTAAACAGCGGTGGAATTCTTCTTAACCATAAGTACAGTTTTCAACCTACGACACACAGGGAATGAGTTATTGGACTCAGGGGACTTATACAGAGTATTGTATGTTGTCTAGTGTCCATTAGGACAGAGGGGTTGGTACTCGTACTATATTCTGTTTACTTGTGACTTCTCTAGTTCTTAGACATGTGTTTCATACAAATACAAGATCTAAGTTTTGAGAAGTTATATGTATAAGAATAAAGTAGAGAACCAGGTGTTGCAAATATCAGGATTCTTCAAGGTGATCGAAGATGTAGATACTTGTGTATGGTATTCAGTTGATAGTAACGATTTTGAGAAACTTGCTTCTCTTTCAGGTTACTCATATCTGGATGTATTCCTAAGTTGAGTAATGCTGATCGGCCTCTCTCCATTTAGTTGAAATGTACTAGAAACAGCTGCATGATTTGAATCTGGTTCCAATTAAATCAGTCCCTCTGTTTCTATATTAGATATAGAATAGTTCATATCTTAACAATGTTAAGGTACGGGGAGTTGTCCGGTTTATGCTTTAAACCAGACTCTGGATAACTCAAGGCACGTTTCTGTAATGGCTGTTTGTGGGTTGACCCGGGCTATGACGAGGGTTGACTTTCTACCATCTGGAAGATCAATAGTGATATTGTTCTTGACTCACCACAGTTTTAGTAAAATGGATTTTTTCAGAAAATAGTAGTAGGAGTATGGTAGAACTGAAAGTGATTCTAGAACCGCAAACGATTACTGAAAATTTAATAGGACCTAAAGATTCAATCTGGTTTGACATTCCATTGGCCACTCCGCAGATATGGTGGGTAACCTCAAGCACTCGAGAGGTACTTCGATATGCTCAAGGACGGTGACAGGGAGGTTCTTGTTTACCCAGACTTGCCATTGCTGTTGTTCCAGACTGTGAGATCCGGCAAGAGTATGAGTATAGCGTCGTTCTAAACTAGCTTTAGAAGTGTACGTGTACATAACTCTACCAGAGGGTTGTCGTAGTCAGTGGGAGCAGCGGAAGCATAGTGGACAAGTAGCTTATGTCTATTTTTGGACTAAAGCAGATATAGCGGAGATAGATCATCTATTTCTGATGTGACAGTCATAGGTTTGACTTCATCAGAATAGGGGATGGATCTGTCAAGAAGGTAGTAGAGTGTGATGTCCTGGTACATGGATGACATACACATAGTAGGAAGTGAAAATCCTATACTACGATCGGTTATACTTTGGTTGTCATACAGTGGTTTCTCCACATAGGATATAGAAATAATATCAGACATTCTGATTATTAGATCTATGGTTTTAGATCTGGATTTGGGTAGTATCCCAATCTGGGTACTTAAACAACATTCTAAAGGTGTTTTAGAATGGACGACTCCTGGCACGGTAGTGTACCTGCAGGTGATGGAATCACCCTCTCTAAAGGTGTCTTACAGACTAAAAGGGAAAGGGATGTGCATGGTTGGCAGATCACTTACTTAGGCAATTAAGTCAATCATGTGATGTCAAGTACCACACCAGATGTTGTTTTTTGCACTAGATGCAATAAGTTGATATTAATCCTATACTGGAGAAACGTTCGGAAGCAGTTTTAGAACATAAATGGATGTTCTAGGGATATGATAACAATAGCCTCTTTTAGGAGACAGTTATCATTCCAGGCTTCCAAGATGACCTGGATGACAGAGTGACTGTCAGAGTTGTGATTGTTAGGATATGTGCGTGTTCAAGTTCTAGTTTAAATACCGCAATCAAGACGGTTTCGCTTGTAGCTAGCCGGTTGAGTACGGGTCGTCCGCAGGGAGATGGGAGTCCTTTTCAAAGTGTTTTGACGAGTTAAGTCCTGTTTTCATATTGTGTTGTGGTTATCTAAGTGTTAAGTTGATATTTAAAGAGAGCTTGTTAGGGTTAGGATTAGGTTAGTTTGAGTTAGGAGTCTCCACATCTTTCGTTGCCCCTCTTAAGATCGGTGTTACGGTAATCGGCAACAACGGGGATTAGCACGACTAGGAAGGACTTTGCGAGTATAAGCTAGGCTTTCCAACGCATAAGTCTTCCTTTTGGTGCTTGTCCGTCCGTTCTTGGCTCTTATCCATAACCTCCGGTTAATTCAACCACAACCGGTCTCACTACGGAATCACCGCTATCATGTAGGATAGGGTGCCGTAAGGAGCGGATTGTGGTTCAATTAACGGGAGTCGATTTAAGTTGTTGGGCAAGGAAAGAGTGAGAGAGATTTCCTTCTCTCAAACTTCCCTTATCCTACCCTAACAAGTATAAAACTACTCACACTTCATAATACGGAAAAATAAAACAAACAAAAGAGGAAGATAGAAAGAAGGAGGCTAGAAGAATACGACTAACTATTTGTGACCTCACCTTGGCGAGGATCAAGCGTAAGTATCATTGTCGTATGAATGATAAAGAAAAAGAGAGAAGAAAGAAACAATCAAGCAAATAACAACAACTACTTAACAATTAAAATTACAACAAATTACAACAAGTAAAGAAAGAGACAAGCATGATAATAAATGGTCTTCTTTATTCATCACTCTTCACTCAAAAGCTCACTACAAGTTTAATGGAGAAGAGGTGAGAAGAGGAAGAAGAACAACACTAAAACTAGGCAAAATGAGAATACAAAAATTGACCCTTTCTTCACAAAATTCTGGGCTATTTATAGGCCAAAAAATGAAACCCTAGGGCAACCACCAGAACCCTGATGCAATGACCAAACTGTCCCTGGAAGCTCGTGCCCTGAATCCCCTGTACGGCCGCGGATCCGCCGCCTATGCCCCCCTATGGCCGCGGATCCGCACCCCTCTTGTCGACTTAGGGTGTGGTCTTCTGTGCACTTTTCCTGTTCTCCTGTCCCCTCTTGTCTGCTGTGTGTATTTTCTGAAAAATCTCTCCCATTTCTTCCAGAATTTCTATTGAGGAAAGGTGGACTTTTTTGTGGATGATTGCCTCGAGCTCCGCTTAGATCTCTTGGATTTGGTGCTACCATTGAGCCTTGTGCATGAGAATGACATTGAGTTGACATTTTGTCTTCCTAAACTGGTATCTGGCAACATACGGATGAAGAGCGGAGACCGTGTTTTATCTGTGGTTGGCAGGAACCGGATTTTGTCGTGTTTTCCATGAATTTCTCCGTTTGAGAACCGGGAACCTGTATCCTGCAATTGACTAGCAAACACGGCTCAAGAGTATCTACCGATATGCAATGTGATAAAAATTGGGCGGTATGAAAATGCAAAAATCTGATATGAACAAATACCCCCAAACTTATCATTTGCTCGTCCCGAACAAAGCCCATTTATTCACAAAAAAAAATTTCCTAACCTCACTTTCGCAGGGAACGCGATTGCACTGAGCATGTGCAACAAGCCGTTAAACCTCTAGGTGTCCTTAGTAGGAGGAGTGTTGTCTCCTGAGGGTTTTCAGCGGATACTACCCACAAAATCCGGTCAAGTTGGTTTTGTAAAATAACTAAGCTTCAAACCCTAAAGTTTTGTTTTAGAAAATAACAATTCTATAATCCTAAGTCTAGATCATCGAACCTTTATTTTTCACACCTCACTTCTTATTTAACTACAGATTTTATATGTCTTTACGTGCAGTGCAAATAGTGTCGTTGAGTTCTAGAAGGATCGATTAAAGTCATCATGTCGCACAATAAAGCCCAGATAACAATTTTAAAAGGATCACATAAGTTTTATAACGAGTTAAGCATTTTTCAAGTTTCGTTTTCCAGTAAGGTTTCAACTTCAGAATTTCTATCTTCCTTAATAGGAAACTAAGTCGTATTTTTCACTCCACCTTTTTCTTGTTTTCATTTCATACACACCTCTGTGAATGTGCAATAGTCTTTATCAAAGAGTAAAACCTTCATATCTCCGTTAAATTTTTTTATAAAAGCCTGTCTTTTATCAAGATTATTCTCACACAAAGAACCGTTAGGAATTTTAACTCGGAGAGAACACTTGCTTGACTTTGTTTTAAAACTGGACTTTCTAGGCTTCTTAGCGAGCTTTGGGCCAATGCACCCAAACCAGTTGGTTTTAGGGCATTAGGTGTAGAAACACCCCAGCGGACTTAATTACTCAAGTTACCTAGGTCCAAAAACAAAAGACAGTTTGGCGTGAAAATCAGATGATTTAATACGAACGGAGATATAACCGGCAGTTCAATTATTTTTTTGGATAAAAGACGTGTTTAGTGAGTTTGGTGTGTAATCATTCCAATCAAGTTTCCGATGGGTTATTTTTCAGACTTAGCTCCAATTACGGCATCAATAACATTCCTTCATATTCGCTTTACTTCATAAACTATTCTTGACATTACTTATTTCAGAACAAACCTATTTGATCCCCAGAAAATCATTTATCTGTTTAAAAGTTTAAACATGAAAGACTTTTCATCTAATTCCCAAAATCTTACGACACGTGTAGTGTGATGTAAAGACGTATATCAGCTATAGTTAACTTCAAAGGAGAGTTATCTTTTAGGTTTTCAAAATCCAAACATAAGATTTAGTTATTCCTATTTTTTCAAACAAAAACCGTCGAATGTTGAATCAGAGTTCTTACACAAGCTAACTTGACAAAAAAGTTTTTATATTTTTAGAAAATTTTCAAATTTTTATGGATTTTATGGATATTAATATGCAGATGCAAAATATACATATGAATGCGAAGGTAAGAAATGCGTACCGAGCGTACCCCCAAACTTAAACTGGACAGTGTCCTCACTGTCGTTGCATGAAGAGATCATTTGAAGGGTCAAAATTGTCGGTTAGCGATACACAAATTTTTTTTTTGTTTTTGTTTTTAAAGAAAAGAAAAAGAATATACACAAATATATACAAAATGGTTTGTACCTACCCCCAAACTTATTTGGAACAGTGTCCGCTGTTCTAGGCAGGATAACCGAAGTTTGGAGGTAGGCAGAGGAAGATCATTCAGGGTAAACCGGCTCCTGCAAGAACAGGAGCTCCTCTGTTGGTTCGGCGCTAAGGTACGGTTTGCAGCGGTCTCCGTTTACTTTGAAAAGTGAACCGTCCTTTGGATTCTCCAAATCCACAGCGCCCTGCGGATACACATTCCGCACAAAATACGGCCCTTTCCAGCGGGATCTGAGCTTTCCAGGATGGAAGTGAAGTCGGGTGTCGTAAAGCAGTACCTGCTGACCAGGTACGAAGGTTTTGCGCAAAAGGTGTTTATCGTGAAACACCTTCGTTCGATTCTTAACGACAACCGCGTTGTCGTAAGCCTCATCCCTAAGCTCGTTCAGTTCGTTCAACTGCAGCTTCCGATGGCTGCCCGCATCCTCGAGAGAAAGATTCAGCTCCTTTATCGCCCAAAATGCGCGATGCTCGATTTCGACAGGTAAGTGGCAGGCTTTTCCGTACACAAGCCGATAGGGAGACATGCCAAGGTCGGTCTTATAAGCGGTTCGAAATGCCCAAAGGGCATCAGTGAGTTTCAGAGACCAATCCTTACGGTTCTTGGAAACCGTCTTCTCCAGTATCTGCTTAATTTGCTGATTCGAAACTTCGGCCTGCCCGCAGGTTTGGGGGTGGTAGGGCGTAGAAAGCTTATGATTAATGGAGTATTTCCGCATCAAGGCTTCGAAAGTTTTATTGCAGAAATGACTTCCATTGTCGCTAATGATCGCTCGGGGGTGCCCAAACCGTGAGAAAATGTTTTCTTTAAGGAACCTAATGACAACCTTGTTGTCGTTAGTTCGGCTGGGCACAGCCTCGACCCATTTAGAGACGTAATCAACAGCTAGAAGGATGTACAAGTTCCCAAAAGAGCTGGGAAACGGCCCCATGAAATCTATCCCCCAAACATCGAAAATCTCCATAACCAAGATTGGTTGGAGCGGCATCTCGTTCCTCCGGGATATCCGGCCCATGTGTTGGCACCGGGAGCAAGTCTTGCAATAGTCGTGAGCGTCTTTGAAAAGTTGTGGCCAGTAGAAACCACATTGCAAGATCTTCTCAGCTGTCTTTCTGGGCCCAAAATGCCCGCCACACGCTTGATCGTGGCAAAATGACAGCACACTCTTGAATTCCTCATCAGGGACACACCGACGAATAATCTGGTCGGGACAGTACTTGAACAAGTAGGGTTCGTCCCAGTAAAAGTGTTTTACTTGGGATAAGAAGCGAAGTCTGTCCTGACTCGACCATTCAGTCGGTAGTAATCCTGTGGCCAAATAGTTCACAATATCTGCGAACCAGGGTTCGCACGATACTGTCAAGAGCTGTTCATCCGGGAAAACGTCGTTGATCGGAATTGGAAGCGAAGGCGAAGAAGGAAGTCGTGAGAGATGGTCGGCAACTACGTTTTCACATCCTCGTTTGTCCTTAATGACAAGGTCAAACTCTTGAAGCAAGAGGATCCAACGTATTAACCGAGATTTTGCATCTTTCTTCGCAAAAAGATGGCGCAGAGCTGAATGGTCTGTGTAGACAATGACTGGGGAGCCGATGAGGTAGGGCCTGAACTTTTCTAAAGCAAATACAACAGCTAAGAATTCCTTCTCAGTTGTTGTATAGTTAAGTTGGGCGTCGTTCAAGGTTCGGCTCGCGTAATAGATTACGTGCGGCATCTTGTTGATGTGCTGTCCAAGGACAGCACCGATGGCAAAGTCGGATGCATCGCACATAATCTCGAATGGGTGCGTCCAGTCAGGTGAAGAAAGAACGGGAGCAGAAGTGAGTGAGCGTTTCAGTGACTCGAATGCAGTCACACAGCTCGAGTTGAAGTCGAAAGGCGTGTCCTTGGCCAGCAAAAGTGTCAAGGGCCTAGCAATCTTGCTAAAGTCCTTGATAAACCGTCTATAGAAACCGGCATGGCCAAGGAAGGCTCGGATATCTCTGACGCATCGGGGAGGAGGCAGATTGGAAATGACCTCAATCTTTGCTTTGTCAACCTCTATGCCATTTTGCGAGATGATATGTCCTAAGACAATACCTTTGCGCACCATGAAGTGGCATTTCTCCCAGTTCAAAGTGAGATTCTTGTCCTTACATCGGGTAAGGACAGCGTCAAGATGCAGCAAACACTCGTTGAACGAATCGCCGAAGATGGAGAAGTCATCCATGAAAATCTCCAGAAATTTTTCCACCATGTCCGAGAAAATTCCCATCATACACCGCTGGAAGGTAGCGGGCGCATTGCATAACCCAAAGGGCATGCGTCGATATGCAAACGTGCCGAAAGGACAAGTGAAAGTGGTCTTGTCCTGGTCTTTTTCGGCGATGGGAATTTGATTATAGCCGGAGTAGCCATCAAGAAAGCAGTAGTACTCGTGTCCGGCCAATCGTTCAAGCATCTGGTCAATGAAAGGTAGCGGAAAGTGGTCTTTCCGCGTTGCGGCGTTGAGTTTTCTGTAATCAATGCAAACTCGCCACCCAGTTTGGGTGCGAGTAGGGATTAACTCGTTCGCCTCGTTAGTGATGACCGTGATGCCCGACTTCTTGGGGACAACATGAATGGGGCTAACCCACTGGCTATCAAAGATAGGGTAAATGATACCACTATCTAGACATTTGACGATCTCCTTCTTCACAGCCTCCTTCATGACTGGATTAAGTCGTCTTTGTGGATCCCGGGCTGGTTTGGCATCATCCATCAGATGAATGTGATGCTCAACGATGAGGGGACTAATCCCCTTGATGTCCGCCATGGACCAGCCAAAAGCTTGCCTGTTGCTGTGCAAGACCGCGAGAAGGGATTTCTCTTGCTCGGGAGCTAGAGAAGCCGAGATGATGACAGGTAGGGTCTCGTTCTCACTTAAGTAAGCGTACTTAAGGTGAGACGGCAAAGGCTTGAGTTCGAGCGTTGGAGGTGAAACGATGGAAGGCAAGATCGGTGCAAGGGTCTCGAACTCAAAGGACTCCAGCAAAGGTTCAAAGCGAGTGTAGGCAACTGAGTTGGATGGTTCAGGTAACTCATCCGGAAAGTCGAAAGATTCAAACTCGGGTTGTGCGCGGCTAAGATCGTTCAAGAACGTGAAACACTCGTATTCGTTGTCGGGCGCAGAAGCAGCATCAGGTTCGAAGAGAAACGCACTAGTGGCGTCAAGATTATCGTGTTCAAACAGAAACTCCTCGAATTCACACTCTTCGGGGGTGATCTCCTGGATCGAGCAGACATCCAGTATATGAGCATTAAGTTCGGCGGGCTGATTCCCCAACCTAAAAATGTTGAGTTCAATCGTCATATTTCAAAAAGAAAGGTTCATTGAACCATTGCGACAATTGATCACAGCATTTGAGGTTGCGAGAAATGGGCGACCGAGTATCACTGGAATTTGATTCCGGGGGTTAGCTACAGGCTGTGTATCTAATACAATGAAGTCAACGGGGAATATGAAGTCCCCGACTCTTATCAACACATCCTCTAGCTCACCCTTAGGATGGGTGATCGATCGGTCGGCCATTTGGAGAGTGCAGTGCGTGGGTTTCAACTCTCCGACGCCTAATTGCTCGTATACTGAATACGGAAGCAAGTTAACACTGGCACCAAGATCTAATAGTGCGCGGTTGATGTTCTTATCCCCAATAGTAATTGAAATCGTAGGACAGCCAGGGTCCTTCCGTTTTTGTGGTAAAGATTGGGTAAGGGCATCACTCACAGCACTAGCCAAGAAAACTTTCTTGGGTACATGAGACTTCCTCTTTTTCGTGCACAAGTCCTTTAAGATTTTCGCGTAAGACGGGACTTGTTGGACAGCATCTAAAAGAGGAATGTTAATGTTAACTTGCTTAAATAACTCCAGAATCTTCTCCATTTGAGGATTTTGTTTGTTAGACCTCAACCGGTTTGGAAATGGAACATTTTGAAAATTGGTTGAGTCTAAAACTGGAGGAGGAGATTGTGGAGTTGGAACGGATCCCAGAATAGGTGTCTTCGTGGAGTGAGAAGTGGGTCCGTTCAGAGAAGAAGAGGAAGGGGATCCTTGTGAAGAACGGAGAATAGGCTCAGAAGACGAAGGAGAAGAAGAAGAAGAAGAAGAAGAAGCAGCGGCCGGGGTGTCATCGTTGATCCGTTTGCCAATGTTGTTTTGCAGCACCCTCCCCGATCTCAGTGTGGTCACGGCACTCACATTATGGTTTTGTTGTTCAAGAGCAACATGTGCATTATGTGGGTGACCGGGATTTGGAAGTGGCTGAGACGGGAGCTTCCCCTTCTCTCGCTCGCTTAAGGCCGCGTTTAGCTGTGCAATCTGGGCTTCGAAGGTCTTGATGCTTTGCCCGTGTGCGGCAGTGTGTTGCACTAAAGATTGAATCGAAGACTGGATGTTGGCGGTGGATTGAGTCGATTGTTTAACAAATGCCTCCAGACTTCGCTCGAGCGAGGAAACCTTATCGTTGTTTGACGGAACAAAGTTGTTTGGTGGAAAAGAGTTGTTGGGTGCAAAGTTGTTCGTCTGGTTTTGGTAAGGTTGGGGTTGGAAGGGCTGCTGATATTGATGCTGAGTTTGTTGTGGCGCTTGTTGTTGCGGTGGAGGGGCCCTTTGGAAATTGTTGCCCTGGAATTGATTCTGATTCTGATTCCAGGCGAAATTGGGGTGGTTCCTCCAACCGGGATTGTAGGTGGAAGAGTATGGATCATTCCTCGGTCTTTGCTGGAAGGCAGCATTAACCCGATCCTGTCCTTGCGAGGGTGGATTGTAAGGACACTCTTCGGTCAAGTGGGAAGGATCGGAACAACAAGCGCAGAAGGTACGAAGGGGGAGAACAGGTGTGGGGGCAGGAGCAGAAAATTTGCTCTCTATTGCTTCAAGCTTTCGTGTTATTGCAGCCATTTCAGCTTTCATCGCAATAGAGACATCGAGTTGGTGGATTCCTACCCTAGATTGCCTGGTAGAAGTGGAGGTAGAAGAAGAAGAAGTCGGTCTGGTGCTCTCCCACTGTAGCGTTTGCTCCGCAAGATCGTCAAAGAACTGCCACGCTTCCTCGTCAGATTTCGATAGGAAGTGGCCCTGACAGATGGTTTCCAGCAACTGCTTCGTTGCTGGGTTCAGTCCCTCGTATAAGGTTTGGCAGAGCTGCCATTTCTCTATACCGTGGTGAGGACACTGAACAAGAAGGTCTTTGTATCGGTCAAAGCACTTCCAGAAGGGTTCAGAAGGAAGCTGGGAGAATTGGTTGATTTCATTTCGAATTCTTGCGGTCTTATGATTTGGATAGAATTTTTTCAGAAACGCTTTAACAAACTCGTCCCAGCTGGTGATTGAGTGGGAAGCGGTGCTATACAGCCATTTTTCAGCGAGATCGCATAAAGTGAACGGAATGACCCGTAGACGTATAGCATCGTCCGACAGCTGGGTTGTTTTCATCATGGCACAGACGTTTTGAAATTTGTTGATGAAGATATAGGCATCTTCAGATTCAAGCCCATGAAAACGTGGGAGCATGTTGATGAAATGGGGCTTAATTTCAAAGTTGTCCCCATTGGCCGGAGGAAGAGAAAGGCAGGTGGGAAGTGCAGAACGGGTGGGGTAGAAACGATCCTGGAGCGCAATTCGCTGCGGCGCTACAACAGGCGGAGGTGGTGGGAGATTGGTCTCCGTAGGAGGTGGAGCCAATCCAGCGGTGGTCAAAGAGATGTTCGGATTAAATCCCGACATCGCGGAAGAAGAGGTTGGTGAAGGTGAAGGTGAAGATGTATGAACAGAATTCCGGTCAACGTCGGAGTTGGCCGGCAAAGGAAGGGGTGAAAGAGGAGTGGACGGAGTATCGACTTCGGAGTCGATCGCGTAGTCGGTCGCGACTAACGTAACGCGGACTAGACGGGCGCTAGTGTCCCGAGTCCAAGCGGACATACACTAAACGAGTTTAGTATAGTCAAAGCGGAGAAGGTGAGGGTAAGAAAACGTCAATGAAGAAAGGCGATGGGTGGTGGGTGAAAATGGATTTGGCGACAAAGGGCAAGGATTTATAAAAGTTTTTGATTTTTTCTTTTTTTCTTTTTTTTTTTTTAGAAAGAGATTTACAGAAATATGTACGGAAATACGGCTTAAGCAATCACAAACAAGATATGCACAATCACACCTAGATCTACGGTCGCCTAGGTCTACTAGACCTGCTCCTGAACTTGATTGTCGAAGTTAAACAATGTCGAGAAACGGGCTTAAAAATACACTGATCACGAGGCCAGGTAAGTGCAGAGATAAGGGGAGGTTATCCAACGCTTTCGCGAAGTTTCTTAATTAAATAACCCTTTCTCTTTCGGCGGTTGCGCCTTTAACACTTTCCTAGACACCCCGTAAACAATATACGGTTAAGCGAGGTTCTAAACAAGGTTTATCTTCTCCTAATGAGCGCGAAGTCCTTAGGGCTGAAGTCTAGTATTTTTTAATTTACAATGGACAATGCATATGCATTAGTATTTTTGGGGTCCTGGGAAGGATGATGAAATCCCCACCCAATCTGGATTGGTTTCAAGCCCCTTAAGTCCGTATTAAAGAATGCAAAACAGTAACAAATCAACTGCAAACAATTTTTATTTGCGGCGCAAAGAATCCTGCACAAGAACAGTTTATTGGAAGGGGGAGAAGAATTTGCGCAAAGAAGGCTGCAGAAAACACAGTTCAGTGGAGTTCAGAGGAGTGGAGAGAGGCAGAGAGACTTACAGAGAGATTTTGGGGCTCTGAAGCCACCAAGTGGCCGCGTTTCCGCGGCCAAACGCATGCAATGGCCGCGGATCCGCGGCTATGTAGGGGAATTGGGGCTCTGAAAAATTTGGGTGTTCTCTGTTGGGTGTCCTCTGCTTGTCTGGATGTACTGAATCTTGATTTGCTCACTGTATTTGCTCCAGATTTGTACAGTAGACCGGATGCTTCGTTTTGTCCGTCGCGGTGTAGCCGCGAAAATGTGGGTCTATCTTCCCACGTCTTTGGCACTGTACTTGAACTCCGTATTTCCAACGTCTTTGGCGTCGATCTTGAGCTTCGTATTTCCTGCACACTTGCACAAAAACTAATCAAGAATAACAAGATGGTTTCTTTTACAAAGTATATTTTTTTTCGTTTTTTTTATACTTATAAATTAACCCGAAATTACACAAAGAAATAAACTACCGTCTCCCCGGCAACGGCGCCATTTGATTGTTAGGATATGTGCGTGTTCAATTTCTAGTTTAAATACCGCAATCAAGACGGTTTCGCTTGTAGCTAGCCGGTTGACTACGGGTCGTCCGCAGGGAGATGGGAGTCCTTTTCAAAGTGTTTTGACGAGTTAAGTCCTGTTTTCAGATTGTGTTGTGGTTATCTAAGTGTTAAGTTGATATTTAAAGAGAGCTTGTTAGGGTTAGGATTAGGTTAGTTTGAGTTAGGAGTCTCCACATCTTTCGTTGCCCCTCTTAAGATCGGTGTTACGGTAATCGGCAACAACGGGGATTAGCACGACTAGGAAGGACTTTGCGAGTATAAGCTAGGCTTTCCAACGCATAAGTCTTCCTTTTGGTGCTTGTCCGTCCGTTCTTGGCTCTTATCCATAACCTCCGGTTAATTCAACCACAACCGGTCTCACTACGGAATCACCGCTATCATGTAGGATAGGGTGCCGTAAGGAGCGGATTGTGGTTCAATTAACGGGAGTCGATTTAAGTTGTTGGGCAAGGAAAGAGTGAGAGAGATTTCCTTCTCTCAAACTTCCCTTATCCTACCCTAACAAGTATAAAACTACTCACACTTCATAATACGGAAAAATAAAACAAACAAAAGAGGAAGATAGAAAGAAGGAGGCTAGAAGAATACGACTAACTATTTGCGACCTCACCTTGGCGAGGATCAAGCGTAAGTATCATTGTCGTATGAATGATAAAGAAAAAGAGAGAAGAAAGAAACAATCAAGCAAATAACAACAACTACTTAACAATTAAAATTACAACAAATTACAACAAGTAAAGAAAGAGACAAGCATGATAATAAATGGTCTTCTTTATTCATCACTCTTCACTCAAAAGCTCACTACAAGTTTAATGGAGAAGAGGTGAGAAGAGGAAGAAGAACAACACTAAAACTAGGCAAAATGAGAATACAAAAATTGACCCTTTCTTCACAAAATTCTGGGCTATTTATAGGCCAAGAAATGAAACCCTAGGGCAACCACCAGAACCCTGATGCAATGACCAAACTGTCCCTGGAAGCTCGTGCCCTGAATCCCCTGTACGGCCGCGGATCCGCCGCCTATGCCCCCCTATGGCCGCGGATCCGCGCCCCTCTTGTCGACTTAGGGTGTGGTCTTCTGTGCACTTTTCCTGTTCTCCTGTCCCCTCTTGTCTGCTGTGTGTATTTTCTGAAAAATCTCTCCCATTTCTTCCAGAATTTCTATTGAGGAAAGGTGGACTTTTTTGTGGATGATTGCCTCGAGCTCCGCGTAGATCTCTTGGATTTGGTGCTACCATTGAGCCTTGTGCATGAGAATGACATTGAGTTGACATTTTGTCTTCCTAAACTGGTATCTGGCAACATACGGATGAAGAGCGAAGACCGTGTTTTATCTGTGGTTGGCAGGAACCGGATTTTGTCGTGTTTTCCATGAATTTCTCCGTTTGAGAACCGGGAACCTGTATCCTGCAATTGACTAGCAAACACGGCTCAAGAGTATCTACCGATATGCAATGTGATAAAAATTGGGCGGTATGAAAATGCAAAAATCTGATATGAACAAGTTGTAGTTTTCCCTCTGACGAGGGGTAGTGGTTTGGACAGGTGATCCAAGCGGACACTGAGAGAGGCATGACGCAAGATACTGTTTAAGTTCAGTTGACGATACAGTCTTATAAGTTTGGATTTGGAGTTCATTTATGAACTAGGTCCCATCAGATATCCAAACATATTCTAAGACAGATATTGCTCATTTCGGGAGATGGCTTTCTCCGCGAACTTGAGATAAAGAGAGACATAGAAAGAAACATTATGGCGGATCCACTCACTGATGCTATTCCTCAAATGCAATAGTTTCGCAAACGGGCTTTGTGAAACTGATTAGTAGAGGAGTTGGGTGTTCTGTATCACACGGGCTGTGAGTATGCGACATCGCAATAATTAGCCTTGAGTGCAAGTGGGAGATTGTTGGATATAGTGTAGTCAATTATTGGATCACATGCATGTGATTGCAATGATTAAGGGAGGACCTATGCCGGAAAGACAGTCTTACTCGGGATGATAGTATGCTATCTGGTTTATCTGTATCATCGTGTACATGCTTTAAGTGACCTTGCAGATCACTATTACACGTTGATGTAGCCCTTAGGATTCTTGCTTGAATACCAGCAGTATGATGGAGATCATATACGTGAGAGTTGGGTAGTCTATAAGCACATCCTTAAAGTGGTCCCTAGTCGTGGGAGTTTTCGAGACTGGGCATCGATACTCCATTAGTAGACTAGTGTATACAGTCGAGACCCCGACGAGGGGCGGTGGCCGGTCTCACAAGCCATTGGTGTCAGTTGGTTCACCTAAGATGTATACAGGTGCTCATTGGGTTATGAGTACATCGGACAGGACTCGCCGGGAACATGCTAGTTGGTATTATACCTAACGTCAGATAGCAGTTCCCTGGTGACATGTGTATAGGTTAGTTCATCGACCTGAGATCGTCATTTGTCTCATGTAAGTTCCCACTGTTACTACCCTACTACGGCTCAAAGGAGTCACAGGTTTTAGTTGGGTACAGTCCCGAGCCACATGGAGGCAGTGAGCGGATCGGCAGGGGTTTCGTCTCTCCCGGTATTGGGGGTGAGATCGCGACGTGTCTAGGAGAGCCATTACACGAAGTCCTTGGCCAAGGAAGGAGATTTAGTGGTAGGTATTCCAGTAGTATCTCAGGGTGTTCTGGGCTATACTTTGACACGACTTGTGCCGCTTTTGGGTGTCTGACTTTTACCAACCCCCTAGGCCCGACATGCGATGCTCATAGACGAACGGACCGGACTGTACGGATATTGTCACTGACATGCTCAGTAGGGTGTCAGGATGAGTTCGCTCATCGACCTCCCTTTTGGTCAATACCTGGTAGCCAGTTACGTACGACTAGTACCACTGACGTGCTAGTGGTTAAATCCACAACCAAAGTATTGACGAGTCTTTAGAATCCCCCACAGACAGTTTCTCAAGTTTCGGGTGAAACGTTGTAGAGGCCGTATGGTATTATGGCAGGGTTCGATCATATACGTGCAGTCGTGCACGGATCATGATCGTACGGATCATACTAGTGGGTTTTGGTTTAAGCCGGATCCTAGTATTAGATTTGTTGGATTACTTTAGTCTCATCGTATTCGCATTCAGTCGGAATGCGGATGCAGGTATGTATATACAGGTGAGGGGTATCCTTGTGATCCATCACGAGTTTACTTTAGATGTTGTCGTATCTTTTTGTTGGATTAAACATTTTGGTTAATGTTTACTTTGGTGGAAATAGTGAGCTTAATTCATGATGAGGTGCATTAATTATTACATGGACAAGAGTGGTGACTCAAGGTCTTATTCCTTGAACCATGTCATGTTTAGTGATTGATTTAAGTGTTGAAATGATAAGATGAGAGAGAGAGGGCAACCATATGAGTGAGGTTTGCTCTTGTATTATTGATCAACTCACTCTCATTTTATCATACAACATAAGAAAGAAAAGGCTCCTATTCTTCTTCTTCAAGCTCACCATTTCTATTAATGGCATCATCTTCAACCTCCATCCATACACTCTCATGTGTGAATCAATGGATGCTTGAGACAAAGTGATCACACACATTCTCTACATCACCTTGGACACGTCGGCTAGCAAACTTCGTGTCCGAGTTGCTTCGGACGAAGCGGGAGCCCGTAAAAGGATTCGAAGATGTGGTGCCTTTTCCGACGAGGAGACCGGAGATCGGAGATTCCGCGGGGAGCTTGGGTTGGTGGCCAAAGAGCGAAGGACACGGATCGATCGGTATAGCTTTTCTAACCCTTCTCTAGTTTGCTAGTTATAGGTTAATGGTTCGATCCGGGATTAAAGTCTGTGATAGCGCCGGTTTTAAGTTTAGAAAAAGTTTTCGTTTCCGCATTTTGGCCTCGGACAGACGGCCGGGGCGCTACCGTAGACTTACAGTCGTGCCCCAATAAAAGAATATACAATGTGGTAGAGACGGCAGTCCACATGTCGGACGCTCGTCCCGCAATAATGAATATACAAATGAATCTGTATTGTACAACTACTATTGCACTATGTGCTATCTGCCATGACAATCCATCCACAACATCAGTGCGACACAGAATATCAACGTGAATATCATGTTCGTAAACCCGTCTGATTTTACATATAGCAATCAGTCGGGTTATACCGCTCAATGATATTCACGGTCGCAAAAACAAATACACAGAAAAGTAAGAATTTAGAGTTTTAATCGATTAAAACTTTCCGCATTTGCCCCATGTACAAACCAGTACACAAACTAATCTGGGCAGAAACCAAACATACCAAAAATCACATTTCCAGAACCAAGAACCCCTGAAAAAATTTGGAGCCTTTTTGCCACCAATAGGTCATGGATCCGTGGCCAAATGATCTATATGGCCGCGGATTAGCGGTCGTTTTTGGTGACAAAACCTCAAAATTTTTTCTTGGCTTAGAAAATCTCTGCACATATTTTTCAGCTCAATGAAAATATTTTTTGAACAATTTTAAAATTCGAACAGCGAGTAGGGTTTTTGGAAATATGATTCGGATAATTTTGTCGACCGAATTTCTAAATTAGTGCAAATTAACTAGTGAATGTTTATGGACCAGCTCTGATACCATGTTGGGTTTCCTAGCGCCCTGGTCGTCTACCGCGACCGTTGCGGAACGAAAAACTTTAACTTTTTAAAATCCGGCGCTAGAAAACTCGACCTAGAATCTATCCATAAACCGAAATTAGCTATCTAAAGAGATCTAGATACTGTGAAAATGAGTTATACCTAGAGACTCGTGTCCTTCGGGTCTTCACTCCTCTTCTTTAGCTCCTTAGGTGATCTCAATCAAACTTGATGGCCGGTCTTCTTGGTCCTGGATGATCCACCTGAAGGTCCTTGATTCAAGTTCCTACTCCAAAGTGAAGTAAACTAAGAAAACTAGTTTGCTAATCTAGTTTCTTAGGTGATGTTGTAAAGAATTGGTGGTAAGTATCTATCACAAATCTTTTGGCTCTCAACACATGAGAATGTTAAGGATTTGATATGAAGATGAAATCAAGAAGAAAAAGAGAGTGAGCTCTTAAAGATGAGAGAGAAAGGCAACTCAAGAATGAGCATGAGAATGGCTAAGGATTTACTTTTATGAAGTATTTTCTTTTCATATTAAAATCAACCATACTTCAATAGTAATAACAATAAATGCCAAGACCATTCTTCATGCCATGCTTCAAACCATCACTTCCTTTTCCACCTCATTTTGTATTTTCAAAAAAATAGAAAAATAAACATGATGAGGTGTCATTTTCTAGAAATTATTTTGTATAAATACAAAATACTTTCTACCATATATAAATACCCGTATTTGTATCAAAATACGAATACCCAAGAGATAGAATAATACTACTAAAATAATACCAGCATTAAATCAAAATCCGATTTAATGAATCGGCTTAATCCTAAGCCCGCTAGTACCAACCATTCGATCGAAAAATCTGGATAACTCTAGAATATGCATATCGAAATATGTACACGTAAATTATTAAATCAATACTTGATTTAATAATCCGTCTTAATCCTAAGCCGGCTAATATTATCATTCGATCAAAACCCTACATGTATAAATATACGGCCACCATATCGTTTCGCCTGAATCAGAGAAACCCTCTGTGTGGGACTCTAAAGACTCGACAGTACGCTGGTAGTGGGTTTAACCAAAAGCACATCAGCGGCACAAGCTGTACATAACGGCTACCCAGGTACCTGTCGAAAAGAAGGCCAACGAGCAAGCTCATCCGAACCCCTACTGAGCCTATCCGTAACAATCTCCGTACAGTCCAGTCTCTTCGTCTAAGATTATTGCATACCGGGTCTAGAGGGTGGTAAATGTGAGACCCCTACTGACTCGATAAGTCGTGTCAATTTGGCTTAGGACCATTCTGAGAAACTACTGATCTAACCATTAGTAGTTCTCAACTACCTTGGCCAAGGTCTTATGGTTATAGTTAACCGGACACAGTACGATATTGACTCCTAATACAGGGAGAGACGAATCCCTGACAATCACTTACTGCCTCCATGTGACTCGGGACTGCACCTAACCAAAACTTGTTTGCACGACCTAGTAGAGCCGTGGTAGGGTAGTGATCAAAGCACAGTGGGAACTCATACGAGACAAATGATGACCTCAGGTCCTAAGACTAACATGTACTCATGTCACCTGAGAACCGCTATCTGAAGATAGGTATAATACCATCTAGAGGTTCTCTGCAAGTCTGTCCAGTGTACTCACCCCTAGTAAGCACCTGTATACAATCTTACGTGATCATACCAATGGTTTTAGGACCAACCACCGCCCCTCATCGGGGTCTAGAAGAGTAGACATAAGTCTACTCTGCTTTATCGATGCCCGATCTCGATACTCCTGCGACTTAGGACCTTTAAGGATGTGCTTATGGATTACCCAGCTCCCACAAGTATGATTGCCATCATAACGCTTGTAGTCAAGCAAAATCCTACGGGCTTTATCAACATGTAACCACCATATGTTATATCGAGTATGACATATGCACATGTTAAGATAAATTCAAACCATAATAGTATACTACTGTATCGAGTCTTTATCAATATGTGTAAGCAATATAAAGCATCAATAGAAAGAAATACACATATCAGGATAAAGACAACTCAAATAATATATTATATATAACTGAGCAAGATTGTCCTGTACATACATATTCCTAGCATCTTATACAATACGAGCCTCTAGGGCATACATATCCAACAGATGATACTCCCTATGTCGTCTCGTAACACCCGCCGGATAGACTACTCCTGCTGTTGCATGCATCAGCTGCTCGACCCATGCTGTAAGCATCTGCAACTGTTGTTGTGTCTGCTGATGAATCTCTTGCTGCTGTGTCATCTGTTCACGGAGCGATCGAATCTTCTCTGCCGACGCTGCTACCGCATCTGCCCGTGTCTGGATCACGGCGTACTCTTGGATGGCCTTACACCCGGCAAAGAGTCGGTGGGCACCAGCACCAACCCCATGCTCATACCCACCATGAAACCCACCGGATAGCTCATCGAGGACAGGAGCAATGGCAGTAATCGGGTCATTGGGTCCAACTCCTAAGAGGTCCGTCCTCTCTTGGAACTGGCTCTGTAAAGACTATATATATATGTGTGTGTGTGCGCGTGCACGCGCGCGTGTTAACATAGAATACCTAATCGACTTGATTGTATGAAACTTACGATGTACCCACCGGTGATCTTGTGTAATGCGTCCTATCCCTTGGCAGGAGTGTAGTTGGTAGGATCTTTCTTTTTCTGCAATAAAATTATGATTTATTTTAATAAGTAATTTGTGATAAAGAAAATATATATTTTTAAGTGTCGGAATACTCACGACGAGGAGCTGTGCACTGGCCTACGTGCGCTTCACTTCGATTGGGACCGCGCGGGATCTCACACCGTTGTTTCGGTTCTACTTGTTGCGAAGCGACTCCGCTTTTCAAATATAAAAAAATATTACATTTCAGAATATGATTTCATGTTATATTGTTATAATCTTTAAAATCAAATTTATATCTGAACATCAGTGTGAGAAAATTACTTGACCAGCCGTGGCCAATCCAGACTGGGGACATCCAGGGCTATCCGATCCATCATCTGCCCTCACTACTCCTCAGTGGCTGTGACCCAGGCATGATAGTAAAGACGCTTTACGTCACATCGGCTTCTTCTCTTGAAATTATGCTTCTCGTTTATGACCCAGGCAAGGGAGCGATGTGCATCGAACGTCACATGCATGCCATCCTCGTCGGGAACGCTGATGAACCTGTAATGTCGCTAGGTCTGAAATTACAAAAAATGAAATATATATATATATATATAACGATGATTGAAATTGAAATGTTTAAAAGGATATTTGATACCGTGTCCGACTCAAAAAAGTCCGGGCATTAGCGGTCTAGCGTGGGTCCCACATAAGATGGAGTAGGTACCGATGATAAGTATCGCTTGTCACTATTCAAACGACTATTCATCTTCCTCCTCTTCCTCAACTATCCTTTTCCACTCTTCAGTTTCCGTTTTAATGAATTCGTTTTCCGTCTCTTACACTCATGCCTCATCTTTCGGTACGACTCTGTGAAGTACCCACAAAGTGTAATCTCTAACAAAACAGTTTTTCATGATGTGTAACTAAACTTCACTTTTCTTGAACAATCGCATGTTCATACACTTAGAACAACGAAATAACATTTCGTACTCTTTCGACAACCCAAAACGTGTGTAGGTAATATCAGTGAAAAAGTAAACATCGTTAAGGAAAAGCTCATGCACTCTCGAGAGAACATCGATGTACATCCGACTCTTTTTGTCGAGGTACGAAATTTCTGTTGGAGATAGTGCCCTCAGAGTCAATTATTGGATCACAGGCACGTGATTACAATGATTGAGGGAGGACCTGTCCCGGTAGGACAGTCTTACTCGAGATGATAGTATGCTATCTGGTTTATCTTTATCATCGTGTACTGCTTAGGTGACCTGACATGTCGCTATTACACGTTGATAGAGCCCCTAGGATTCTTGCTTGACCACCAGCAGTATGAGGGCGATCATATAAGTGGGAGCTGGGGTCTATAAGCACATCCTTAAAAGGTCCCTAGTCGTGAGAGTTTCGAGACAGGGCATCGATACTCCAGAGTAGACTAGTGTATACAGTCGAGACCCCGACGAGGGGCGGTGGCCGGTCTCACAAGCCATTGGTGTCAGTTAGATCACCTAAGATGTATACAGGTGCTCATTGGGTTATGAGTACACCGGACAGGACTCGCCGGGAACATGCTAGTTGGTCTTATACCAGACGTCAGATAGCAGTTCCCAGGTGACATGTGTACAGGTTAGTTCATCGACCTGGGGATCGTCATTTGTCTTGTGTGAGTTCCCACTGTACTTTGATTACTACCCTACCACGGCTCAAAGGAGTCGTGCAAACAGGTTTTAGTTGGGCACAGTTCCGAGCCACATGGAGGTGATGGAGGACCTATCCCAGTAGGACAGTCTTACTCGAGATGATAGTATGCTATCTGGTTTACCTTTATCATCGTGTACTGTTTTAGGTGACCTGACAAGTTGCTATTACACGTTGATAGAACCCCTAGGATTCTTGCTTGACCACCAGCAGTATGAGGGCGATCATATAAGTGGGAGCTGGGGTCTATAAGCATATCCTTAAATGGTCCCTAGTCGTGTGAGTTTCGAGACAGGGCATCGATACTCCAGAGTAGACTAGTGTATACAGTCGAGACCCCGACGAGGGGCGGTGGCCGGTCTCATAAGCCACTGGTGTCATATGGATCACCTAAGATGTATACAGGTGCTCATTGGGTTATGAGTACACCGGACAGGACTCGCCGGGAACATGCTAGTTGGTCATATACCAGACGTCAGATGGCAGTTCCCTGGTGACATGTGTGCAGGTTAGTTCATCGACCTGGGGATCGTCATTTGTCTCGTGTGAGTTCCCACTGTACTTTGATTACTACCCTACCACGGCTCAAAGGAGTCGTGCAAACAGGTTTTAGTTGGGTACAGTCCCGAGCCACATGGAGGCAGTGAGCGTATCTTCAGGGGTTCGTCTCTCCCGGTATTGGGGGTGAGGTCATGCTGTGTCTAGGAGAGCCATTACACGAAGCCCTCGGCCGAGGCAAGGAGATTTACTAGTAGGTATTCCAGTAGTATCTCAGGGTGTTCTGGGCTACACTCCGACACGACTTGTACCGCTTTTGGGGGTCTGACTTTTACCAACCCCCTAGGCCCGCCATGCGATGCTCATAGACGAACGGACCGGACTGTACGGATATTGTCACTGACAGGCTCAGTAGGGAGTCAGGCTGAGTTCGCTCACAGACGTCCCTTTTGGTCAATACCTGGTAGCCCGTTATGTATTGGCTTATACCTCTAACGTGCTAGTGGTTAAATCCACAACCAAGGTGTTGACGAGTCTTTAGAGTCCCCCACATTCAGTTACTCAGCTTTCGGGCAAAAAGTTGTAGAGGCCGTATGGAGATATGGCAAGGTCCGGTCAGATACGTGCGGTATTGCACGGATCAGGATCGGACAGTTTGTACTATAGGCCGTATGGTTATATGGCAGGGTTCGATCAGATACGTGCGGTATTGCACGGATCAGGATCGAACGGATATTACTAGCCGGCTTTGGTTTAAGCCGGATCCTAGTATAGTACAGTGTAGATTTTGTCTCATTGCATTTGTATTTCGGTCGGAATACAAATGCGGGTGTGTATGCACAGTATCGGGGTTTTCCTGTAATTTATTACGGGACCAGTTTTATGGAGTTGCCAGTTTGCTTTTCGTTTCGGCCAATTTCCTTTGTTTCGTTCATTGGCCGAAGATTGGTGGAGGAGGGCTTATTTGCATTGTTGCAAATAAGTATTTGTGGAGGGGGTCTTTGCATATTCTTGTGTCATGATAGCTTTTCATTGACCTTGACTACCTTGACTTCTAGCTTTATCATGATGGCTTGACTTTGTTGACAATCATGGTTGTTGATGATTGTTGGTTGAGTATTGGTTTTGGGAGTGATCATTGTTTCTCATCATCACTTGCTTTTCAACCACCTCTTTGTCTTGACTCTCTCTCTTGCATGATAGATGAGAATGGCTCCCATTATCTTTTGATACACCACACTTTCACTCTCCCTCTCTTCCTCATTTGATATGGCCGGCCACTCCCCATAGTGGGCTGTCCAAGATTTTTGGGGTGGGTTTTTAGCTCATTTGATGTTGCAAAAACCCACAAGATCATTCTCAAAAAGCTCCAAGTTCAATCCCTCTCCAAAAGACAATTCCTACAACCCCAAAATGAGACTTGTACACTACATTCTACAGCGAATCTTGGGCACGTCGACTAGCCAGCTTCGTGCCCGAGTTGCCTCGGCATTGAGGTGGGAGCCCGTAAAAGAAGTAGGCGATGTGGTGCACTTCCGGCGACGAGGAGGAGACGGGACATTCCGCAGGAGATCGGGACGACGACGAGAAGACCGGAGGACTTGGATTAGTCGGTATATCTCTCTTCCCCATCTTGTAGTTAGCTAGGACTAGTTAATGGTTCGATCCGGGTATTAGTGCGCGGCGGTTTGCCAGTTCAAGAAAAATTAAAGTTTATCACCGCTTCCGCATTTGGCCGTCGGATTGACGGCCGGGGCGCCGCCGTGCACTTACAGTGGTATCAGAGCCTCGCCATTAACTTAGTCTAACTTGGTTTAATGTGTTTTGCATTTCCGATCGACCAAAATTCCAAAATCTACATTTTTGTTCGCGACAGTTTTCTGTTGAAATTTTTTGGTCTCAAATTTTTTTTCAGGTTACAGAAAAGTGATGTGCTAGAAGAAATAAGAGTTCTGTAGAAATTCGATGGACCAATTCCACTACGAAAGCGCGGAACCGCGGCCAAACACCCCTTTGGGCCGCGGTTCCGCCGCACTATGTTGGGTTTGCGGCATCAATTTTCTACAGTCTCTTTCTGGGCTAAAAATAGGGGTTTTGGAATATTAATTTTGGGACCAGAATTTCTTGATGTGCTACAGTAGTACTTGGGGGCCCACTTGTTAAATTTTGATCGATCGGATATTTTAAACACATTATTTCACAGTATTTACATTATATCTGCGACAGTGAATGTCACTCGATCGGTAAATCCGGTCTAACTGCTATAGCCCGGTTAGACGGACTTGCGAACGTGACTTTCACGTTGATGTTCTGTTTTTGCTGTGATGTTGCGGATCGGTCGTGGGGATAGCCTGGATGCAATGCTAGTACAGTTGTGGTTGTATTATGTACATTTGATATTGCGGGGCGAGCGTCCGACATGTGGACTGCCGTCACTGCCTGATTGTATTATTATTTTGGGGTACGGCCAGGTTGCGGTCGATGTACCCGTTGTATGTATATTTTACTTTCTGTACTAGGATTGCCCCGCAGAGGGGTGCATGGATAGCCGGGTTCTAGAGGACAACAAGCCCGCATCTCATGGCATTGAGACGGAGGGGGCTTCACTCTAGGATTGACAGGCTATTCGCCGCACTCGTAGGGGGTACAGGTTGACCCAGGAGGGGTGCCCAAGTTACCGGATTCCGTGAAGTGCTGGGTGGTCCATTCACGGTGCTGAAGGGGGCTGCCTCACTTCAGGTTTTGGCGGGTGACTTGCCGCGCCCGTAGGGGTCTAGGATTTCATTGCACAGGCTATCCACACGACCAGGGGAACGTCGGGTTTCAGTAGTGGCTCTGTGAAACCCGGGGATCCCAGATATCTGTATTGTTTCTGTGATGCTGTTCATTCTCTGTGATGTTGCATTTCTTATCACGCCTTGAGCGAATATAATATATTGGTATATATATTAGTAGATGTTGTATATGTTTTACATCCGCGCTAGTCCAGTCCCCGCTCTGTCGTTAGTTAGCTAACCTAACGGGTAATGACGGGACCCAGTGGCGAATGCGGATGGCATATACGTACATCAGTATATTTTCGTTCTTTTTGGTGTGATCAATTGATGGGACTGCGTTGATTCGGATCAATGCAAGTTAAAAACAAACCTAATCTGATGTTGTTGGAACACTTTCTCAAAAAGCTGTTATTGCAAGGACGTTCTCTTTTGTTTTGCACAGTGATATTCGGTTATGAATATCCAGCACCTCAGCCGACGAGGCAAGGGCCGAGATCCCTTCACCGGGAGTGACCCCTTGGACAAAAGTTTGCGTCAGGGCATTAACTTCAGTATAGCCGATTACTTTTACTTTGCGTCGTGGTATTCAGTTGGAATATCCTGCATCTCATTCTACGGGGAAAGAGCCGAGATCCCTTCACCGGGAGTGACCTCTTTAGCAAAGGTTTTCGTCACTATATTTTTTAAAGCTATCAGTTCCTTCAACGATATCAAGTTCATTACGTTAAAGGTTTTCGCCAGAAACCATTCGTAGCCCTCCATCATTTCAGTTAAATATTCGGTAGTATTCAAGCTATGTATTTTGACCTCACGCCAAGGCATAGTGTTTGGTAGCTGCCGGGTATTTATCTGTTGCATAGATAGATGCGTTGGTTTAGGACAGTCGTACTACTATTTTGGTCTACGTCAAGGGTATGTACGGGTGGATTCAAATTAACCTGGATAATGATGGGTAGAACTTGACATGTGACTTATGATATTTTGACCTCACGCCAAGGTCATAAGAGCATGGGGCAGAAATCACATCGGGAGTTTCAAAAGAACTGAAACTTGCCAGATATGCGCATACCATCTGGAGTATGATGATGTGAGCGGATTCCGTCACGTTATCATGCGATGATAGTTGAATCCCGATTCCCACTGATGAGTTAGTTTACTCCTCGGGTGACCCCGACTAATTCTTCTTTCAGGTTTGGAGAAGAATTTGAGGTACAGTGGGAGGTTTCCAGATTAGATAAATTGGTAACCATTATGATCTAGGTTAGAGTGCACGCTGAGTGTTTCTTTTCTCTCTCTTTGGCAGCGACCATTGACCTGACCCTAAGACTATGACTCAGTGACCAAGTTGACCGAACCTTCTTAAACACTGGCTTTTGGATTGTCAGAGTTGCGAACCTCATTGCCACTCCTACTTTTACCCTTTTCTCCAGGACACCCCGTATTACTACGAACGTCCACTTCCATTGGACAAAACCATCGTATGGTTAGATACGAACTCGAAAGAATTTATTCGAGGATGGTTTCCGGTTCTGGAGAAAACGGATAGGATTATTCAGTTGTCTTTTCCTTTTACCTTCTCTCAGGTTGCGAGTACTCCTTGGTTTAGGAGATAGTACACCTATTACGCAAATTGGATAGTCTTCTTCCAAACCTTAGGCTGGTGCCGACCGGTAGGGAATGAAGAAAACCAATTAGCCTAACGATGGTGTACAGAAGGTATTAAGTTCAGACAAAGCAAGGGATTAGTAAGAGGGCAAAGTAAATTGCAACAGATATTCACGACCAAACCAAATATTTCGTTACCACTCCCACATCACCTTTGTATTTCTCCAGGACACTCCGTATCACTACGAAGATCCACAGTTTATTTGGATACTCCATCGTATGGTTATATACGAACTCGAATGGAACTTGTTCCAGTTCGGGGATGGATTCTGGTCCAGGAGAAATAGGAATAAGGTTTATTCGGTTGTCTTTTATCTTCACCCTCTCTCATTGCGAGTGTTCCTAGGATTGGGACAGTACACCCATTATGCTTATTGGATAGTCTTCTTCCAAACCATAGGCTGGTGCCGAACGGTAGGGAAGGAAGAAAACCATTTGGCCTAAAGGGGTGTATAGAAGGTAAAGACTAAATACATATGAAGGGATTTGGAGAGGTGGCAAAGAACTATACGGTTACAGTCGTGAATCTGGAAGAGGCATTACTAGGAATACCAGAATACCCCATCGGAATATTTCAATGTTTCAGTTTCACTGTGTAATGTTAAAGGAAAACTGATTTCCCGATTAGATACTTACTCCAGGGTATGTATTTACCAGGTACGATTCTCATATCTGTATGGTTTTACAGATGATGAGTGGGAGTAAGTTATTGGGAATTGGGTGATCATCCTCATTATATCGGGATTCGTTGTAATCAGTGATATTTGAGGAAGTCACCTGGGTAGTTTGCCGGTCGGCAAACATTTGGTTTTGAATATCCGCTGTTATGCACCAATTTCAAATTGATATATCTGTACGTCTATTTTCATAGAGTGAGATATACCTTTATGAAATTATGTCTACGACATTTACCTATATCAGTGGATGGTTAGGTAAGGAGCATTAAGCAGCGGTGTAATTTTTCTTAACCATAAGTACAGTTTTCAACCTACGACACACAGTGAATGAGTTATCAGACTCAAGGGACTTATACAGAGTATTGTATGTTGTCCAGGGTCCATCAGGACAGAGGGGTTGGTCCTCGTACTATATTCGGTTTACTTATGACTTCTCTAGTTTTTAGACAGGTGTTTCGTGGAAACACAGGGTCCGAATTTTGAGAAGTTATAGGTATTTGAATAAAGTAGAGAACCAGGTGTTGCAAGTATCGGGATTCTTCAAGGAGATCGAAGATGTAGATACTTGTGAATGGTATTCAGTTGATAGTAATGGTTAAGAGAACTTGCTTCTCTTTCAGGTTACTCATAATTGGAAGTATTCCTAAGTTGAGTAACGCTGATCGGCCTCTCTCCATTTGGTTGACATGCACTGGAGATAGCTGCATGATTTGAATCTGGTTCAATTAAATCAGTGCCTCTGGTTCTGTATTGGATATAGAACAGTTCGTATCTTAACGATGTTAAGGTACGGGGAGTTGTCCGGTTTATGATTAAAACCAGACACTGGACAACTCAAGGCACATTTCTGTAATGGCTGTTTGTGGGTTGACCCAGGCTATGACGAGGGTTGACTTTCTACCATCTAGATGAACAATAGCAATATTGTTCCAGACTCGCCACAGTTTTATTAAAAATGGATTTTTTCAGAAAACAGTAGTGGGAGTATGGTAGAACTGGAAGTGATTCCAGAACCACAAACGATTACTGATGATTTGATAAGGAACCTAAAGATTCAATCTGGATTGACATTCCATTGGCCACTCCGCAGATAAGGTGGGTAACTTCAGGCACCCGAGAGGTACTCCGGTAGCCTCAAGGACGGTGACAGGGAAGTTCTTGTTTACCCACAATTACCATTGCTGTTGTTCCAGGCTGCGAGACCCGGTGGGAGGATGAGTATAGCGTCGTTCTAAACTAGTTTTAGAAGTGTACGTCTATATGACTCTGCCAGAGGGTTGTCGTAGTTAGTGGGAGCAGCGGAAGCATTGGTGGACAGGTAGCTTATGTCTATTTATAGACTAAAGCACATGTAGCGGAGATAGATCATCTATTTCTGACGTGACAGTCATGGGTTTGACTTCATCAGAATAGGGGATGGATCTGTTGAGAAGGTAGTAGGGTGTGATATCCTGGTATTTGGATGACATACACAGAGTAGGAAAAGAAACTCCTATACTACGATCGGTTATACTTTGGTCGTCACACAGTGGTTTCTCCACATGGGACTTGGACATTATATCAGACATTCTGGTTACTAGATCTATGGCTTTAGATCTAGATTTGGGTAGTTTCCCAATCTGGGTACTTAGACAGCATTCTAAGGGTATTTAGAATGGACGACTCCTGGCACGGTAGTTTACCTGCAGGTAATGGAGTCACCCTCTCTAAAGGTGTCTTACAGACTAAAGGGGAGAGGGATGTGCATGATTGGCAGATCACTTGCTCAGGCAATTGAGTCAATCATGAGATGTCAAGTACCACACCAGATGTTGTTCTTGCATTATATGCAATAAGTTGACATTTGATCCAATCCCGGAGAAACAGTCGGAAGCAGTTTTAGAACAGAAGTGGATGTTCTAGGGATATGATAACGATAGCCTCATTCGGGAGACAGTTATCATTCCAAGCTTCTAAGGTGACATGGACGACAAAGGGGTTGTCAGAGTTATAGTTTTTCCTTCTGACGAGGGGCAGTATTTTGGACAGGTGGTCCAAGGCAATACTGAGGGTGGCATGGCGCAGGATACTGATTAAGTTCAGTTGACGATACAGTCTAAGAAGTTTGGATTTGGAGTTCATTTATGATTTGGAGTTCATTTATGAGCTAGGTCCCATCAGACATCCAGACACATTCTAAGACAGGTATTGCTCATTTCGGGAGATGGCTTTCTCCGCGAACTTGAGATATAGAGAGACATAGAAAGAAACAACAAAGCGGATCCACTCACTAAGGCTATTCCTCGAACGCAATAGTTTCGCAAACGAGCTTTGTGAGACTGACTAGTAGAGGAGTTGGGTGTTCGGTATCACACGGGCTGTGAGTATGCGACATCGCAATAATTAGCCTTGAGTGCAAGTGGGAGATTGTTGGAGAAAGTGCCCTCAGAGTCAATTATTAGGTCACAGGTACGTGATTGCAATGATTGATGGAGGACCTATCCCGGTAGGACAGTCTTACTCGAGATGATAGTATGCTATCTGGTTTACCTTTATCATCGTGTACTGTTTTAGGTGACCTGACAAGTTGCTATTACACGTTGATAGAGCCCCTAGGATTCTTGCTTGACCACCAGCAGTATGAGGGCGATCATATAAGTGGGAGCTGGGGTCTATAAGCATATCCTTAAATGGTCCCTAGTCGTGTGAGTTTCGAGACAGGGCATCGATACTCCAGAGTAGACTAGTGTATACAGTCGAGACCCCGACGAGGGGCGGTGGCCGGTCTCACAAGCCACTGGTGTCAGTTGGATCACCTAAGATGTATACAGGTGCTCATTGGGTTATGAGTACACCGGACAGGACTCGCCGGGAACATGCTAGTTGGTCATATACCAGACGTCAGATGGCAGTTCCCTGGTGACATGTGTGCAGGTTAGTTCATCGACCTGGGGATCGTCATTTGTCTCGTGTGAGTTCCCACTGTACTTTGATTACTACCCTACCACGGCTCAAAGGAGTCGTGCAAACAGGTTTTAGTTGGGTACAGTCCCGAGCCACATGGAGGCAGTGAGCGTATCTTCAGGGGTTCGTCTCTCCCGGTATTGGGGGTGAGGTCGTGCTGTGTCTAGGAGAGCCATTACACGAAGCCCTCGGCCGAGGCAAGGAGATTTACTGGTAGGTATTCCAGTAGTATCTCAGGGTGTTCTGGGCTACACTCCGACACGACTTGTACCGCTTTTGGGGGTCTGACTTTTACCAACCCCCTAGGCCCGCCATGCGATGCTCATAGACGAACGGACCGGACTGTACGGATATTGTCACTGACAGGCTCAGTAGGGAGTCAGGCTGAGTTCGCTCACAGACGTCCCTTTTGGTCAATACCTGGTAGCCCGTTATGTATTGGCTTATACCTCTAACGTGCTAGTGGTTAAATCCACAACCAAGGTGTTGACGAGTCTTTAGAGTCCCCTACATTCAGTTACTCAGCTTTCGGGCGAAAAGTTGTAGAGGCCGTATGGAGATATGGCAAGGTCCGGTCAGATACGTGCGGTATTGCACGGATCAGGATCGGACAGTTTGTACTATAGGCCGTATGGTTATATGGCAGGGTTCGATCAGATACGTGCGGTATTGCACGGATCAGGATCGAACGGATATTACTAGCCGGCTTTGGTTTAAGCCGGATCTTAGTATAGTACAGTGTAGATTTTGTCTCATTGCATTTGTATTTCGGTCGGAATACAAATGCGGGTGTGTATGCACAGTATCGGGGTTTTCCTGTAATTTATTACGGGACCAGTTTTATGGAGTTGCCAGTTTGCTTTTCGTTTCGGCCAATTTCCTTTGTTTCGTTCATTGGCCGAAGATTGGTGGAGGAGGGCTTATTTGCATTGTTGCAAATAAGTATTTGTGGAGGGGGTCTTTGCATATTCTTGTGTCATGATAGCTTTTCATTGACCTTGACTACCTTGACTTCTAGCTTTATCATGATGGCTTGACTTTGTTGACAATCATGGTTGTTGATGATTGTTGGTTGAGTATTGGTTTTGGGAGTGATCATTGTTTCTCATCATCACTTGCTTTTCAACCACCTCTTTGTCTTGACTCTCTCTCTTGCATGATAGATGAGAATGGCTCCCATTATCTTTTGATACACCACACTTTCACTCTCCCTCTCTTCCTCATTTGATATGGCCGGCCACTCCCCATAGTGGGCTGTCCAAGATTTTTGGGGTGGGTTTTTAGCTCATTTGATGTTGCAAAAACCCACAAGATCATTCTCAAAAAGCTCCAAGTTCAATCCCTCTCCAAAAGGCAATTCCTACAACCCCAAAATGAGACTTGTACACTACATTCTACAGCGAATCTTGGGCACGTCGACTAGCCAGCTTCGTGCCCGAGTTGCCTCGGCATTGAGGTGGGAGCCCGTAAAAGAAGTAGGCGATGTGCTGCACTTCCGGCGACGAGGAGGAGACGGGACATTCCGCAGGAGATCGGGACGACGACGAGAAGACCGGAGGACTTGGATTAGTCGGTATATCTCTCTTCCCCATCTTGTAGTTAGCTAGGACTAGTTAATGGTTCGATCCGGGTATTAGTGCGCGGCGGTTTGCCAGTTCAAGAAAAATTAAAGTTTATCACCGCTTCCGCATTTGGCCGTCGGATTGACGGCCGGGGCGCCGCCGTGCACTTACAGGAGGCAGTGAGCGTATCTTCAGGGGTTCGTCTCTCCCGGTATTGGGGGTGAGGTCGTGCTGTGTCTAGGAGAGCCATTACACGAAGTCCTCGGCCGAGGCAAGGAGATTTACTGGTAGGTATTCCAGTAGTATCTCAGGGTGTTCTGGGCTACACTCCGACACGACTTGTACCGCTTTTGGGGGTCTGACTTTTACCAACCCCCTAGGCCCGCCATGCGATGCTCATAGACGAACGGACCAGACTGTACGGATATTGTCACTGACAGGCTCAGTAGGGTTGTCAGGCTGAGTTCACTCACAGACGTCCCTTTTAGTCAATACCTGGTAGCCCGTTACGTATTGGCTTATACCTCTGACGTGCTAGTGGTTAAATCCACAACCAAGTTGTTGATGAGTCTTTAGAGCCCCCCACATTCAGTTACTCAAGCTTTCGGGCGAAAAGCTGTAGAGGCCGTATGGAGATATGGCAAGGTCCGATCAGATACGTGCGGTATTGCACGGATCAGGATCGGACAGTTTGTACTACAGGCCGTATGGTTATATGGCAGGGTTCGATCAGATACGTGCGGTATTGCACGCATCAGGATCGAACGGTAATTACTGGCCGGCTTTGGTTTAAGCCGGATCCTAGTATAGTACAGTGTAGATTTTGTCTCATTGCATTTGTATTTCGGTCGGAATACAAATGCGAGTGTGTATGCACAGTATTGGGGTTTTCCTGTAATTTATTACGGGACCAGTTTTCTGGAGTTGCCAGTTTACTTTCCGTTTCGGCCATTTTCATTTATATCGTTCATTGGCCGAAGATTGGTGGAGGAGGGCTTATTTGCATTTGTGCAAATAAGCATTTGTGGAGGGTGGTCTTTGCTTTTTGTTGCATCATGATGGTGCACCATCCATTGACCTTGACTTCTTGATTTGTTCATGATTGCTTGACTTTTTGAGGTGATAGTTTGTCATCATGGTTGTTGATGATGTTGTTGATGGAGTGTGGATTTCCTTTTGATCATTGTTTTTTTTATCATCACATTTTTACTCCCTCTCTCTTGCATAATGTGCACACTATCATATTGTGATCCCTACACACTCCTCTCTTCTCTCCTCCTCAAGTTTTGGCCGGCCACATATGTGTAGGGGCTGTCCAAATTTTTGGGTGGTGGAATTTTGTTCATTTCATGCTCCAAAAATCCCCTAGTTCCTCCACATAATTCTTGTATCATCCCTCCACCAAAATGGCACCTCCATGAACCCCAAATGAGACACAAGTCTCTACACTACATTCTACAGTAAGTCTTGGGCACGTCGACTAGCCAGCTTCGTGCCCGAGTTTCCTCGGCATTGAGGTGGGAGCCCGTAAAAGAAGTAGGCGATGTGGTGCACTTCCGGCGACGAGGTGGAGACAGGACATTCCGCGGGAGATCGGGACGACGACGAGAAGACCGGAGGACTCAGATCAGTCGGTATATCTCTCTTCCCCATCTTGTAGTTAGCTAGGACTAGTTAATGGTTCGATCCGGGTATTAGTGCGCGGCGGTTTGCCAGTTCAAGAAAAATTAAAGTTTATCACCGCTTCCGCATTTGGCCGTCAAATTGACGGCCGGGGCGCCGCCGTGCACTTACAGTGGTATCAGAGCCTCGCCATTAACTTAGTCTAGCTTTGTTTAATGTGTTTACATTTCCGATCGATCAAAATTCCAAAATCCGCGTTTTGTTCACATCAGTTTTCTGTTGAAATTTTTTGGAGTCGAAATTTTTTTCAGGTTACAGAAAAGTGATGTACTGGAATATCTAAGGGTCCTGTAAAAATTCGATACAGTAATTCGTCTATGGGAGCGCGGAACCGCGGCCAAACCCCCCTTTGGTCCGCGGTTCCGCCGCACAATGATGAGATGGCTGCACCAAATTTCTACAGTATCTTTCTGGGGTGAATATTGGGTTTTTGGAATATTAATTTTGGGCCCAGAATTTCTTGATGTGCTACAGTAGTACTGGGGGCCCACTTGTTAAAATTTGATCGATCGGATATTTTAAACACATTATTTCACAGTATTTACATTATATTTGCGACCGTGAATGTCACTTAATCGGTAAATCCTGTCTAACTGCTATAGCCCGGTTAGACGGATTTGCGAACGTGACTTTCACGTTGATGTTCTATGTATTGCTGTGATGTTGCGGATCGGTCGTAGGGGATAGCCTGGATGCAATGCTAGTACAGTTGTGGTTGTATTATGTACATTTGATATTGCGGGGCGAGCGTCCGACATGTGGACTGCCGTCACTGCCTGATTGTATTATTATTTTGGGGCACGGCCAGGTTGCGGTCGATGTACCCGTTGTATGTATATTTTACTTTCTGTACTAGGATTACCCCACGGAGGGGTGCACGGATAGCCGGATTCTAGAAGGCAACAAGCCCGCATCTCATGGCATTGAGACGGAGGGGGCTTCACTCTAGGATTGGCGGGCTATTTGCCGCACTCGTAGGGGGTACAGGTTGACCCAGGAGGGGTGCCCAAGTTACCGGATTCCGTGAAGTGCAGGGTGGTCCATTCACTTTGCTGAAGGGGGCTGCCTCGCTTCAGGTTTTGGCGGGTAACTTGCCGTGCCCGTAGGGGTCTAGGATTTCATTGCGCAGGCTATCCACACGACCAGGGGAACGTCGGGTTTCAGTTTTTGCTCTGTGAAACCCGGGGATCCCAGATATCTGTATTGTTTCTGTGATGCTGTACATTTCTGTGATGTTGCATTTTATCACGCCTTGAGCGAATATAATATATTGGTATATATATTAGTAGATGTTGTATATGTTTTGCATCCGCGCTAGTCCAGTCCCCGCTCTGTCGTTAGTTAGCTAACCTAACGGGTAATGACGGGACCCAGTGGCGAATGCGGATGGCATATACGTACATCAGTATATTTTCGTTCTTTGTGGTGTGATCAATTGATGGGACTGCGTTGATTCGGATCAATGCAAGTTAAAAACAAACCTAATCTGATGTTGTTGGAACACTTTTCAAAAAGCTGTTATTGCAAGGATGTTCACTTTTGTTTTGCACCGCGGTATTCGGTTAGAATATCCTGCTCCTCAGTCGACGAGGCAAGGGCCGAGATCCCTTCACCGGGAGTGACCCCTTGGACAAAAAGTTTGCGTCAGGGCATTAACTTCACTATAGCCGATTACTTTTGCTTTGCATCGTGGTATTCTTTTGGAATATCCTGCACCTCATTCTACGGGGAAAGAGCCGAGATCCTTTAACCGGGAGTGACCTCTTTAGCAATGGTTTTCGTTACTATATTTTTAAAAGCTATCCGTTCCTTCAACGATATCAAGTTCATTACGTTAAAGATTTTCGCCAGAAACCATTCGTAGCCCTCCGTCGTTTCATATGGGTAGTCAATAGTATTCAAGCTGTGTTTGTTGGCCAAAGTCAAGGCACAGTGTTTGGTGGCTGTTGGTTATTCATATGCAGTATAGATAGATGCGTTGGTTTGGAACAGTCGTACTGCCTTGTTAGCCAAAGTCAAGGGTAGGTACGGGTGGATTCAAAACAACCTGGAGAATGACGGGTAGAACTTGACATGTGACTTATGATTTGTTGGCCAAAGTCAAGGTCATAAGAGCATGGGGTAGAAATCACATCGGGAGTTTCAAAAGAACTGAAACTTGCCAAATATGCGCATACCTTCTGGAGTGTGATGATGTGAGCGGATTCCGTCACATAATCATGCGATGATAGTTGGATCCCGATTCCCACTGATGAGTTGGTTTACTCCTCGGGTGACCCCGACTAATTCTTCTTTCAGGTTTGGAGAAGAATTTTACGGTACAGTGGGAGGTTTCCAGATTAAATAAATTGGTAACCATTCTCATCTAGGTTAGAGTGCACGCTGAGTGTTTCTTTTCTCTCTCTCTTTGGCAGCGACCATTGACCCGACCCTAAGACTATGACTCAGAGACCAAAATTAACCGAACCTTCTTAAACACTGGCTTTTGGATTATCAGAGTTGCAAACCTCATTGCCACTCCTACTTTTAGCCTTTTTCTCCAAGACACCCCGTATTACTACGAACGTCCACTTCCATTGGACAAAACCATCGTATGGTTATATACGAACTCGAAGGAATTTATTCGAGGATGGTTTCAGGTTCTGGAGAAAACGGATAGGACTATTCAGTTGTCTTTTCCTTTTACCTTCTCTCAGGTTGCGAGTACTCCTTGGTTTAGGAGATAGTACACCTATTACGCAAATTGAATAGTCTTCTTCCAAACCATAGGCAGGTGCCGACCGGTAGGGAATGAAGAAAACCAATTAGCCTAACAGTGGTGTATAGAAGGTATTAAGTTAAGACAAATCAAGGGATTAGTAAGAGGGCAAAGTAAATTGCGACTGCTATTCACGACCATACCAAGTATTCCATTACCACTCCCAAATCATCTTTGTATTTCTCCAGGACACTCCGTATCACTACGAAGATCCACAGTTTATTGGATACTCCATCGTATGGTTATATACGAACTCGAAAGGAACTTGTTCCAGTTCGAGGATGGATTCTGGTTCAGGAGAAATAGGAATAAGATTTATTCAGGTGTCTTTTATCTTCACCTTCTCTCGCATTGCGAGTGTTCCTAGGATTAGGATAGTACACCCATTATGCTTATTGGATAATCTTCTTCCAAACCATAGGCTGGTGCCGAACGGTAGGGAAGGGAGAAAACCATTTGGCCTAAGGGGTGTGCAGAAGGTAATGACTAAAGACATATGAAGGGATTTGGAGAGGTGGCAAAGAGATATACGGTTACAGTCGTGAATCTGGAAGAGGCATTACTACGAATACCGGGATACCCCATCGAAACATTTCAATGTTTCAGCTTCACTGTGTACTGTTAAAGGAAAACTGATTTCCCAGTTAGACACTTGCTCCAGGGTATGTATTTACCAGGTATGATTCTCACATCTGTATGGTTTTACAGATGATGAGTGGGAGTAGGTTATTGGGAATTGGGTGATCATCCTCATTATATCGGGATTCGTTGTAATCGGTGATATTTGAGGAAATCACCTGGGCTGTTTGCCGGTCGGCAAATATTTGGTTTTGAATATCCGCTGTTATGCACCAATTTCAAATCGATATATCTGTACATCTATTTTCATAGAGTGAGATATACCATTTGAAATTATGTCTATGACATTTAACTATATCAGTGGATGGTTAGGTAAGGAGCATTAAACAGCGGTGTAATTCTTCTTAACCATAAGTACAGTTTTCAACCTACGACACACAGTGAATGAGTTATCAGACTCAAGGGACTTATACAGAGTATTGTATGTTGTCCAGGGTCCATCAGGACAGAGGGGTTGGTCCTCGTACTATATTCGGTTTACTTATGACTTCTCTAGTTTTTAGACAGGTGTTTCGTGGAAACACAGGGTCCGAATTTTGAGAAGTTATAGGTATTTGAATAAAGTAGAGAACCAGGTGTAGCAAGTATCGGGATTCTTCAAAGTGATCGAAGATGTAGATACTTGTATATGGTATTCAGTTGATAGTAATGATTAAGAGAACTTGCTTCTCTTTCAGGTTACTCATAATTGGAAGTATTCCTAAGTTGTGTAACGCTGATCGGCCTCTTTCCATTTAGTTGACATGCACTGGAGACAGCTGCATGATTTGAATCTGGTTCAATTAAATCAGTGCCTCTGGTCCTATATTGGATATAGAACAGTTCATATCTTAACGATGTTAAGGTACGGGGAGTTGTCTGGCTTATGATTAAAACCAGACTCTGGATAACTCAAGGCGCATTTCTGTAATGGCTGTTTGTGGGTTGACCCAGGCTATGACGAGGGTTGACTTTCTACCATCTGGATGAACAATAGCGATATTGTTCTAGACTCGCCACAGTTTTAATTAAAAATGGATTTTTTTTTTCAGAAAACAGTAGTGGGAGTATGGTAGAACTGGAAGTGATTCCAGAACCACAAACAATTACTGAAGATTTTATAAGGAACCTAAAGATTCAATCTGGTTTGACATTCCATTGGACACTCCGCAGATACGGTGGGTAACTTCAGGCACCCGAGAGGTACTACGGTAGCCTCAAGGACGGTGACAGGAAAGTTCTTGTTTATCCACACTTGCCATTGCTGTTGTTCCAGACTGTGAGACCCGGCAGGAGGATGAGTATAGCGTCGTTCTAAACTTGCTTCAGAAGTGTACGTGTATATGACTCTGCCAGAGGATTGTCGTAGTCAGTAGGAGCAGCGGAAGCATTGGTGGACAGGTAGCTTATGTCTATTTATAGACTAAAGCAGATATAGTGGAGACAGATCATCTATTTCTGACGTGACAGTCATAGGTTTGACTTCATCAGAATAAGGGATGGATCTGTTGAGAAGGTAATAGGGTGTGATGTCCTGGTATTTGGATGACATACACAGAGTAGGGAGTGATATTCCTATACTACAATCGGTTATACTTTGGTCGTCACACAGTGGTTTCTCCACAAAGGACTTGGATTTTATATCTGACATACTGGTTACTGGATCTATGGTTTTAGATCTAGATTTGGGTGGTTTCCCAATTAAGGGTACTTAGGCAGCATTCTAAGTGTATTTAGAATGGACGACTCCTGGCACGGTAGTGTACCTGCAGGTAATGGAGTCACCCTTTCTAAAGGGGTCTTACAGACTAAAGGGGAGAGGGATGTGCATGATTGGCAGATCACTTGCTTAGGCAATTGAGTCAATCATGAGATGTCAAGTACCACACCAGATATTGCTCTTGCACCAGATGCAATAAGTTGACATTAATCCAATCCTGGAGAAACAGTCGGAAGCAATTTTAGAACATAAGTGGATGTTCTAGGGATATGATAACGACAGCCTCTTTCGGGAGACAGTTATCATTCCAGGCTTCCAAGGTGACCTGGACGACAAGGAGGTTGTCAGAGTTATAGTTTTCCTTCTAACGTGGGGCAGTATTTTGGACAGGTGGTCCAAGGCAATACTGAGGGAGGCATGGCGCAGGATACTGATTAAGTTCAGTTGACGATACAGTCTAAGAAGTTTGGATTTGGAGTTCATTTATGAGCTAGGTCCCATCATACATCCAGACATATTCTGAGACAGGTATTGCTCATTTCGGGAGATGGCTTTCTCAGCGAACTTGAGATATAGAGAGATATAGAAAGAAACATCAAAGCGGATCCACTCACTGAGGCTATTCCTCGAACGCAATAGTTTCGCAAACGAGCTTTATGAGACTGACAAGTAGAGGAGTTGAGTGTTCGGTATCACACAGGCTGTGAGTATGCGACATCGCAATAATTAGCCTTGAGTGCAAGTGGGAGATTGTTGGAGATAGTGCCCTCAGAGTCAATTATTGGATCACAGGCACGTGATTACAATGAGGGAGGACCTGTCCCGGTAGGACAGTCTTACTCGAGATGATAGTATGCTATCTGGTTTATCTTTATCATCGTGTACTGCTTCGGTGACCTGACATGTCGCTATTAGACGTTGATAGAGCCCCTAGGATTCTTGCTTGACCACCAGCAGTATGAGGGTGATCATATAAGTGGGAGCTGGGGTCTATAAGCACATCCTTAAAAGGTCCCTAGTCGTGCGAGTTTCGAGACAGGGCATCGATACTCCAGAGTAGACTAGTGTACACAGTCGAGACCCCGACGAGGGGCGGTGGCCGGTCTCACAAGCCATTGGTGTCAGTTAGATCACCTAAGATGTATACAGGTGCTCATTGGGTTATGAGTACATCGGACAGGACTCGCCGGGAACATGCTAGTTGGTCTTATACCGGACGTCAGATAGCAGTTCCCAGGTGACATGTGTACAGGTTAGTTCATCGACCTGGGGATCGTCATTTGTCTTGTGTGAGTTCCCACTGTACTTTGATTACTACCCTACCACGGCTCAAAGGAGTCGTGCAAACAGGTTTTAGTTGGGTACAGTCCCGAGCCACATGGAGGCAGTGAGCGTATCTTCAGGGGTTCGTCTCTCCCGGTATTGGGGGTGAGGTCGTGCTGTGTCTAGGAGAGCCATTACACGAAGCCCTCGACCGAGGCAAGGAGATTTACTGGTAGGTATTCCAGTAGTATCTCAGGGTGTTCTGGGCTACACTCCGACACGACTTGTACCGCTTTTGGGGGTCTGCATTTTACCAACCCCCTAGGCCCGCCATGCGATGCTCATAGACGAACGGACCGGATTGTATGGATATTGTCACTGACAGGCTCAGTAGGGTTGTCAGGCTGAGTTCGCTCACAGACGTCCCTTTTAGTCAATACCTGGTAGCCCGTTACGTATTGGCTTATACCTCTGACGTGCTAGTGGTTAAATCCACAACCAAGGTGTTGATGAGTCTTTAGAGCCCCCCACATTCAGTTACTCAAGCTTTCGGGCGAAAAGCTGTAGAGGCCGTATGGAGATATGGCAAGGTCCGATCAGATACGTGCGGTATTGCACGGATCAGGATCGGACAGTTTGTACTACAGGCCGTATGGATATATGGCAGGGTTCGATCAGATACGTGCGGTATTGCACGCATCAGGATCGAACGGTAATTACTGGCCGGCTTTGGTTTAAGCCGGATCCTAGTATAGTACAGTGTAGATTTTGTCTCATTGCATTTGTATTTCGGTCGGAATACAAATGCGAGTGTGTATGCACAGTATTGGGGTTTTCCTGTAATTTATTACGGGACCAGTTTTCTGGAGTTGCCAGTTTGCTTTCCGTTTCGGCCATTTTCATTTGTATCGTTCATTGGCCGAAGATTGGTGGAGGAGGGCTTATTTGCATTTGTGCAAATAAGCATTTGTGGAGGGTGGTCTTTGCTTTTTGTTGCATCATGATGGTGCACCATCCATTGACCTTGACTTCTTGATTTGTTCATGATTGCTTGACTTTGTGAGGTGATAGTTTGTCATCATGGTTGTTGATGATGTTGTTGATGGAGTGTGGATTTCCTTGTGATCATTGTTTTTTTTATCATCACATTTTTTCTCCCTCTCTCTTGCATAATGTGCACACTATCATATTGTGATCCCTACACACTCCTCTCTTCTCTCCTCCTCAAGTTTTGGCCGGCCACATATGTGTAGGGGCTGTCCAAATTTTTGGGTGGTGGAATTTTGTTCATTTCATGCTCCAAAAATCCCCTAGTTCCTCCACATAATTCTTGTATCATCCCTCCACCAAAATGGCACCTCCATGAACCCCAAATGAGACACAAGTCTCTACACTACATTCTACAGTAAGTCTTGGGCACGTCGACTAGCCAGCTTCGTGCCCGAGTTGCCTCGGCATTGAGGTGGGAGCCCGTAAAAGAAGTAGGCGATGTGGTGCACTTCCGGCGACGAGGTGGAGACAGGACATTCCGCGGGAGATCGGGACAACGACGAGAAGACCGGAGGACTCGGATCAGTCGATATATCTCTCTTCCCCATCTTGTAGTTAGCTAGGACTAGTTAATGGTTCGATCCGGGTATTAGTGCGCGGCGGTTTGCCAGTTCAAGAAAAATTAAAGTTTATCACCGCTTCCGCATTTGGCCGTCAAATTGACGGCCGGGGCGCCGCCGTGCACTTACAATTTCCATATTGGAAAAGTTTGGAAGAAGAAAGGTTCCAATAAAAACGAGTCATGGAATTAAGATTTTTTGACAAATAGGCGATAGACGGATACTAAGAAGCGTTAGTCTTAGGTTTAATTGATACTTTAGTTAAGTTTAGTTTCAATTAACAATTTAATTTAGGTGTAAGCTAAGTAGCATGGATTTGGATACGGATACGGGACACCTATTCACTTGACGCTTTATTAGTTAAGTTTAGTTTCAATTGACAATTTAGTTTAGGTGTAGGTGTAGGCTAAGTAGCATGCAACAACGCAACGACTGTCGGGGTAAGGTTTGTTGGATATGTATGCCCTAGAGGCCTGTATAGTATAGGATACTAGAGATATGTATGTACATGAAAATCTTTCTCAGTTGTATATAGTATATTATTTGAGTTGTCTTTGTCTTAATATGTGTATTTCTTTCTCTTGTTTCTTAATATTACTTACACATATTGATAAAGACTCGATACAATAGTATACTATTGTGTTTTGACTTTATCTTAACATGTGCATATGTTATAACCGATGTAACATATGGCGGTTACATATTGATAAAGCCTGTAGTATTTTTCTTGACTGCCAGCGTTGTGATGGCGGTCATACTTATGGGAGCTGGGTAGTTTATAAGCACATCCTTAAAGGTCCCAAGTCACAGGAGTATCGAGACTGGACATCAATACTCCAGAGTAAACTTGTGTAAACGTTTCTAGACCTCGACAAGGGGCGGTGGTTGGTCCCACAGCCATTGGTGTGATCATGTAAGATTGTATACAGGTACTCACTGGGGGTGAGTACACTGGACGGACTCGCCGAGAACCTCTAGATGGTATTATACCTATCGTCAGATAGCGGTGTTGGATATAGGTGCCCTCAAGGCAATTATTGTACCTGGAGGAGATCTATACGAGAGAACAATCTTACTCAAGATGATAGTATGCTATCTGGTTTGTCTTTATCTATCATGCGAATACGTTCTACTAGTTATCACGTATCAATAATACAAGAGATACGGATTTTTCTTGACTACCAGGACGATGATGCAGATCATACTAGTGGGGCCTGGGTAGTCGATAAGCACATCCTTGAAGGTCCCAAGTCATAGGAGTATTGAGACTGGGCATCGGTACTCTAGTTTAGACTAGTGTATACATTTCCTGACCCGGTTGGAGAGCGATAACCGATCCCATATCTATTGGTGTTTGACATAGAGGATTGTATACAGGTGCTCATTAAATGAGTTACACTGGACGGACTCACTGAGAACTCCTAATTGGTAATATAACAATGTCAGATTGCAGTTCTCTGATGACATAAGTACAGGGTAGTCCCTAGGACCTAAGATCGCCACAGTGTCTCATGTGTGTTTCCACTGTACTTAGACTTCTACCTTACCACGGCTCAAAGGAGTCGTGCAAACAGCTTTTTGTTGGGTGTAGTCCCGAAGCACGTAGGGGCAGTGAACGGTCGAGGGGACTCGTCTCTCCCAGTATAGGGAGTTGATGTCGCACTGTGCAGGACATGACCACAACCAAAAGTCGGTGGCCACCGCAGTGAAGATAAACTGATAAGTGTTATCAGTTGTATCTCTGGTTGGTTATGAGTCCTCTTTCGCATGACTTATCGAGTTATTTGGGTCTAACAGATTCCGAACCCTAGACCTGATATGCGATATTCGTAGACGAAGAGACCGGACTGTACAATGACTGTCACTTATAGACTTTGTAGGGTTCAGATGAGTTATTTTGTTGACCTGCTTTTATCTTGATCATACATGGGTAGCCGTTATGTATAACTAGTGCCACTGACGTGCTTGTGGGTTACCCCATCAGAGGATTGGATTCAAAAAGGTTTCGGATTCAATCGGATATGATCCTATATAACCTACTGTCAGCGTATTGACAGGTTTTTAGAGTCCCGTAATGAAAGTGCAAGCCCAGGCAAAACGTTGATGTGACGTGCGTATTGGATACGTGCAGGAGTTCGATTAAATGCATGATTTAATCGAATGCCCGAAAAATACTAGCCGGTATAAAAGCCAAAATATTAAGTCAAGTGTTGACTTAATGACCGTACTTTGATATGGTTTCTAGTATTGTGTATTTGGATACACACACTCTCTCTCTGTATATGTATTAGTATACGATACTGATATAATATTGCGTATGCGATATGTAATATGGAAATGTATTTGATACATGTTTTTCTTCTCTTTATAAATATAATATATATATATTATATATATATATATTCTTAACATGATTCATTTCTCTTTACTTTATATATATATATATATATATATATATATATATATATATATATATATATATATATATAAAGTAAAGAGAAATGAATCATGTTAAGAATAAACATAAAATGAAATGAAAAGAAAAGAAATTAAATGAAAAAAGGAAACAAATAGAAGAGTGGACTTCTTCTAACCTCTTTAATTCTTCTTTTCTTTGTTTTATTCATTCTTCTTTTCTATCCTTCTCTTTTCATTTTAATGTTAATCTTTAACATCCTTTTCCATGGCTCATCTTCTTCATCTTCTTCCTCTCTCTACAAAAATGGTGGAGTGTTCAGTTAATAAAACTGCACTTTTAATATGACATTTTCCTTACTATTTATATATAATAAAAGTGTTTATTATAAATATAACACATATAAGGGTTTATCCGTAAAAATACTTTTTTTATGTGTTTATATATTATAATTAACATTATGAAGGAAAAATGTAAGTATATAATATTCATATAATAGTTGGACTATTTTAATATGCTTACTTCATTAAATATCTTTGACCAATTCTCTTCAAACTAAAATATCATGACAAATGGTTAAGATAATATCTCAAGAAAAATAAATTCTACTAATATCATTTATTGAGATAATTGTGCAGGAATTATATCATGACTGAAATCAACGAAATCCGAGTTGGCGAGATCAAATCTGCCGAAAATATTCAAGTAAATTGAAGAAACTAATTCTGGCAGAAACGTAGAAAAGATTTTCAAAGTCTAGATATTCAAAAGATCAATAAGTGCTACAGATATGAAGCCACATAAATTATAGCCCATGATCCTACCAGAAGGCGGCGGATCCGCGGCCAAACCCACCTATTAGCCGCGGTACCATCGCACATCTGAAAAGTTAGGATTCTGGAATTTTTGGGTAGGATCTCAAACATATAGTTACCTTATTAGGAAACTATAGATTCTGGCTCTGTGACTATAAATAAGGACCGAGAGACTCTTGGAAAATTTATCAAACCGACGCGATCATGAAGTCCAAGATAGCTCACGCATCCAGGCTGATCATCAACAGTTCATCTACCTCCTTAGAAGAGATCGAGAAGCAAACTTGGGTTTTGTAATCATTTTCTAAGGAAACAAAGTGTACTTGATCTTGTTGATTAATAAAGGTAGTTGTTTTCTTATATCATTTTATTTTTCTGCATTTTATATTATATTTTCCCTCTCTATCTTTTCTTTTCCCAACATGCGCGAGTAATTCTCCGCTTGTTAGGGTTCGTAGGATTAGGGTAGATTAATGGATGATGAAGATCCTTAAACTATTTTTTACGTCCTATAATATTTATAAACTTTATCAAAATAATAGTTAACATCCTAATCGGGCGCGCTATCAATTCATTGATATTCACGACCACGATTAGAGATTAGATTAAAAGGCTAGACATGAACGGAGATCCATGTCAAGATAGGGGTTAAGAGTGGGAACCCTATTCCCTCCAGAAACCTTAATCTACATGCATCACTGTCGATCTAGTTTTAAATCTATTAAAGGATAAAAAGAGTAATATTTAATTAATCATCCATGACTACTAAATCTTAAAGAACCCTGCAAGCCCCCTTCTACTATAAAACCTACATCCGTAGTTAATCTAGATCTATATTCTGCATCCGTGTTTGACGTAGATTTAGAACCTACAACCATTCTTCACCATTCTATATTCTTCCTCCTTTCTTTCTCAACACGCCTAAAGTAAGATTAAAAAATTCAATGTTTCCCAGAGGACGACCCATATTCATCTCGGTCTAGTTACACGCGACACTGTTATTAATTGCGGTTAACTACTACACATAAATCACAGATCAATCAAATGGCGCCGTTGCCGTTAACTACTACACATAACGCCTTGTGTTTGGGAAGGCATGCCACCTATTTTAGCTCTGTCTACCTCAATACCTTTTTGTGAAATTATATGTCCAAGGACAATACCTTCTTGGATCATAAAATGGCATTTTTCCCAATTCAAAGTTAGGTTCTTATCCTTACAGCGGGTAAGAACTGCATCAAGATGATGAAGACAGTCCTCAAAGGAGTCCCCAAATATGGAGAAATTGTCCATAAATATTTCTAGAAAATTCTCAACCATGTCAGAGAATATCCCCATCATACACCGCTGAAATGTAGAGGGAGCATTGCATAACCCAAAGGGCATGCGTCTATAAGCAAAAGTGTCGAAAGGATAAGTAAATATGGTTTTATCTTGATACTTTTCAGCGATGGGGACCTGGTTATAGCAAGAGTATCCATCCAAGAAACAATAGTATTCATGTTCAGCTAATCGTTCTAACATTTGGTCAATAAAAGGTAGAGAGAAGTGATCTTTCCTCGTTGCGGCATTGAGTTTCCTATAATCAAGAGATACATGCCACCCAGTTTTGGTGCGTATTTGGATCAACTCATTAGCCTTATTAGTTATGACCGTGATGCGAGACTTTTTAGGGACCACGTGAATAGGACTTACCCATTGGCTATCAGATATAGGGTAAATTATACTACTATCAAGGCACTTGACGATTTCTTTCTTTACCGCCTCCTTCATAACGTGATTTAACTGTCTTTGTGTGTCTCGGGTTGGCTTGGCTTCATCCATCAGATTTATATAATGTTCAACAATTAAAGGACTAATCCTTTTGATGTCAGCCATTGTCCAACCAAATGCTTGCCGATTTGATCTCAACACCGCCAAAAGTGCGTTCTCTTTCTCTAAAGCTAGAGAAGCAGATATGATCACGGGTAAAGACTCATTCTCACCTAAATATGCATATTTAAGATGAGAAGGTAGCAGTTTGAGATCTAGTATTGGCGGAGAGACAATAGAAGGTAGGGTAAGGGAATGATGCTCGGACTCCCTAAGAGGTTCATAACTTGCATAGGATATTGACTCGGAAAATGTTACTGACTTTTGCGACGAGTCAACGGATTCAAACTCAGAGATGGACTCATCGAAGATATCCTCACTATAAGAATTTTCCAAATCAAACAATGTCGCACTAGTGTTGTCAAGATCATCATAGCAAAGTGCTTCCGCTTCGCAACTGTCGGAAGCTATCTCGTTGATGGAACAGACATCAAGAAAATGAGCAGAAGGTTCAGATGGTTGACTTCCTAGCTTGTAAATATTAAGATCAATTGTTATCTTTCCGAAGGATAAGTTCCTAGAACCGTTACGACAATTAATTACAGCGTTGGAAGTTGCTAGGAAAGGTCGACCGATTATCACCGGGATTTGGTTGAGTGGGTTAGCCACAGGTTGTGTATCCAAAACAATAAAGTCCACAGGGAATATGAATTCCCCGACTTTAATTAACACATCCTCTAGTTCACCCCTAGGTTTGGTGATTGATCGGTCTGCCATCTGGAGAGTACAATGGGCGGGTTTCAACTCTCCAATCCCTAACTGCTCATATACGGAATATGGAAGCAAGTTAATGCCAGCGCCAAGGTCGAGTAAAGCACGATTAATATTTTTTACCCCCAATAGAAGTAGAGATGGTAGGATAGCCAGGGTTCTTACGTTTCTTTGGTATTTGCTGGGTAAAAGCTGTGCTAACATTATTCATCATGAAAACTTTTTTCGGCACTTGAGTTTTTCTCTTCCTAGGCACAAGTCTTTAAGAATTCTTGCATAATATTAGACTTGTTGAATAGCATCTACGAGAGGAATATTGATATTAACTTGCTTAAATGTTTCCATAATCTTCTCCATTTGTGGTTTAGGTTTGTTGGTCTTTAATCTGTTTGGAAACAGAGCTTTATCAATAAGGGTTGGGTCCAACATTGGAGATGATTGTAGGGATGGAATGGATCCTAAAATTGGAGTGGGGATCGCTTTAGATAGATTCGAGGAAGTGGGCTGAGGGTTCGAGCCTTGTGAGAAGCATAGAATAGGCTCGGAAGTAGGTGGGAGACTTGACGAATTAGGGGAAGAAGTAGAAGCCGGGGTATCATTGGTATCGGTAACGTCATCAACTTGTTCACCCACTCGGTTATTCAGCACTCTTCCCGATCTCAACGTAGTAAAGATACTCACATTATGATGTTGTGAGTGGCCAGGATTCGGTAGGGGTTGAGATGGGAGTTTCCCTTTCTCTCTCGCACTCATCGCGGCATTCAACTGTTCAATTTAGGTTTCTATTAATTTAATACTCTCACCGTGGGAGGCGGAGTCTTTCTTTATGGAATCAATAGAAGACCTCATATCAGCCGACATTTGGATGGAATGTTTCATAAACAAATCCAAAGTTTGTGCGAGTGAAGAGGAGTTATCGGTACCGGTCGTTTGGAAAGAATTATTGGCCGGGTTTTGAACAGGTTGCGATTGAAAGGGGTGCTGACTCTGTGGTAGTGGTTGCTGTTGCTGTGGAGGAGGTCTTTGGTAATCGCTTTGGAACTGGTTTTGATTTTGGGGTTGGTTTTGGTTTCAAGCAAAATTAGGATGATTCCTCCATCCTTGATTGTATGTGGAAGAATAAGGATTGTTTCTAGGTCGCTGCTGAAAAGTAGCATTAGTTTGCTCATGACCTTGAAACGGTGTATTCATAGGACATTCTTCCGTCAAGTGTGATGGATCGGAACAGCAACCACACACGGTTTTTGGGAGCGTTACCTGGTTAAGGTAGACTGATATGAATTTGTTTTTAATAGCATCGAGTTTCTTTTGCATCGCTGCCATTTTGGTTTTTACTGTAATGGAAACATCGAGCTGATGAATACCTCCCCTAGATGATGGTGGTCTAACGCTTTCCCACTGCAAAGTGTTTTCAGCGAGATCTTCCAGATATTTCCAGGCTTTACCATCGTCTTTGGACATGAAATTGCATTGACACATGGTTTCAAGCATCTGCTTTATCGCTGGATTAATGCCCTCATATATAATTCGGCACAGATCCCATCTATGTATTCCATGATGAGGACATTGGACAAGCAGATCCTTGAATCGTTCAAAGCACTTCCAAAATGGTTCATTGGGAAGCTGGGTGAACTGGTTGTTTTCGCTCCTAACACGGGCGGTCTTATGATTTGGGTAAAATTTCTTAAGGAATGCTATCATGAATTCATCCCAATTAGTAATAGAGTGTGCGGCTGTATTATAAAGCCATTTTTCTGCCAAGTCACACAAAATGAATGGGAGAAGACGCAAGCGCATAGCATCCACGGACAGTTGTGAAGTACCCATCATTGCGCATATGTTTTCGAATTTAGTGATGAAAACGTACGCGTCTTCAGACTCAAGCCCGTGAAATTTGAGCAACAGGTTGATGTAGTGAGGTTTAATTTCAAAATTATCCCTGTTGGCTGGTGGAATGGATGGACAGGTAGGAAGTGGACCACGGATAGGATAACATCTTTCTTGGAGAGAGATGCGCGGTGAATTCTGCTCACCAATGGGCGGTGGCAGTGTGGTATTATAATTTGATGGAGTACCGTCCGTCTCAGTCGATGTGTTGGGTGGTGGGGGAAAAGAAGATGAAGAAGTACCAACTACGGAGTCGATAGTAAGAATGCGGACAAGATGGGCACTAGAATCCCGTGTCCAGCCAAGCATGCACTAAGCGGGTTTAGCGCAAGTGGCAGCGTGTGTGTGATTTAAAATTGGTTTGTTTTTGAAAAAAAATGGGACTTAAGACAAATCACACAAAAATGCACAATCAACCCTAGAACTAAGGTTACCTAGGTCTAGTCTCTAGACCGCTCCTAGACTTCTAAAGAACAAGCCGCAGGATCAATCCTCTATCACCTCTTTACTACCCTTGCTGCCAGGTTAGTGCCAGGTAAGTGGAAGCTATCCGCTGTCACGCCCCGCTTTCCAGAGTACGCTAAGATAGGCACGTGACATACCCAACCATGTTACCTGTGGATAGGAAAAATCCTTCCACAGTCACATTACGGCTGTGGAGATATCAAGAACAATAATAAACTATCTAACACATGTTCATAAGCCAGAATAAAACGAGTCAAGAATAAAATAATGCGGAAGCAAAAGATCCAATACAAGAATAAACTGGAATGTACGTTCCATAATGCGGGCTCACATCAGGAATGAAAATACCGAAAGTAAAATAAACTAACTACTAATAATTCATCACTGCTCAGCCTGCTGACTGAAATACTCTTGCTCAGCCTGCAGCGAAGGTAAAGAATCTGGGCCATGCAAAACCCAGACATCAGTGCGTCATAACATCAAGTAATAATATAAACAGGGGTAGCAAGACATGCAGGTATGAGCATGAACGGTAAAATATGTAAACAACAATATCAATAAGGACAGTGAAGGGCAGTGTGTAGTGAGTAATCTAAACTGGTCTACCTTGTTAACTACTCTCAAGTCTTTGAAATCAATTTGATGAATTATCGATGTAACTCAATAGTATTCCGTGCGTGCCCGGGATCACGGTCTAAGACTCTCGGGCTGAATCCGAGACGTGCCGCAAGGCAGTAAAAAGGGTAGTATGTAATGACGAGTGATGTCAGCAGCATCACCCCGGGGCTGGCCTAGCCCGTAAGACTGATCAGCAAAGGTATCGAACTGTCGAGTTACAAGTCAGGTTTCATTATTGATTTCCCCATACCCCCAAGTTATATATGTTCAAGTCAGGTTTTAATAAATCTGGAACTAATGCCAACACAGGATCAAGCAGGTACAGGTTTGTCTGGATAGACAACAGAAAATGTCCGTAGGGACAACAGGTCAAGTTTGTTGGCATTAGTAACAAGATCAGGTAACAGGAAAAGCCATGGTACGTCAGGTCAAGTCAGGTAGTTTATATGCATCATGTCATGTCAAGAAGTGCACGGTATCACGTCGTGTCAAATAATGGTATATCAAGTCATGTCAGGAGTGTAGGGTTCCTAGGCACACTAATGAGGTCTCACAACAGATCAAATATGCCCAATTCAAATTTTTTCATGTGCCTACAAATCCTAATACGGATCGTTAACTAGATGATAACGTGATGCAAGCAAGTAAACGACTTTATTGCTAAAGGAAAGTGACTACAACCTTTGTAGATCCGGTCCTCCACTTCCTTGGCTCCGTGATGACGTCCCTCCGCTGTACCAATCGGAATCCGGACTCTGGCGATGGTTTCGTCGGAGAAATGATCGGGCTAGGTCGTTGACTTTGATGCCGAAGATGATCTACGTCGAGGCAACTCAAGATCAAGCTCCAACTTCACCAAGTCATGAAACTTGTGAAGAAAACACCCTATACTACTTGGAAAGTGGTAGAGGATGAAGAAATAGGAAGTGGGTTCACTTTAGAATTGGATTTCTCACTCTTTTTCTCATTTCACCATTGATGGTAGCAAGCTTTTCTTCATCTTGAAGAAGGAGAAGAAGAAGAAAAGAATATGATAAGTATATCTCAAAAAGAAAAATAAAATGATACTTATCATATATTCAACCATGGTTTAGTGTAGAGAATAAACTAGGGTTAGGTGAATGGTTAGGGTTAAGGCAAAAGACAAAATGGTAGACTTATTCAAAGCTTCATGAAGCTTCAACAACAAAACAAACTAAGCCACCATTTCATTTTTGCCCAAAAATGAATTAATGAATAAATAAATAAACAAAACCCTAACCATTCACTTAAACATGGTTTAAACTAAACATACACCCAAACATGCATGTATCATCAAACATGATACAATCAAGTGCACAAAAATATATCACATATACAATGTGCACATCAAGTGAGAAAATCCATTTTAAGTGAACAAATACTAGTTAATGTAAAGTAATATATCAAATATATAATTATGCATTAAATCATTAAATCAACACTTGATTTAACGATCCGGTCATATCGCATATAACCGACTAATATCCAATGTATCGGCTTATCGAATCAATCCTTGATTCGATAACTAGGTTATATCGCATACAACCAATCGATACATTCATCGCGAGAATAGAATACGGTATCATATACACGCATTATTCTCAGTCCCGCACATATCTCATATGCGCTCCTATTTCGTTTCGCTTGAGCCAGGAAACCTCTGTGTAGGACTCTAAAGACTCGTCAATACGCCGGCAGCAGGTAATGATCATATCAAACACCCACAAGCCGCAAGCGGTCTGCTAAACGTAACGGCCACCCGGGTATTGAGCGATCAGAAGATCGACGAGCAAGGCCGCTCACACTCATGTGAATCCAACCAGTAACACTTACCGTACAGTCCGGTCTGTTCGTCTGATATGTCGCATATCTCGCCTAGGGGTGGTAAACGTCAGACCCCAGTAGCGCGATAAGTCATGCCGATATAAGGTCTATAACATAGCATGAAACTACTGATAACACTTACCAGTAGATCACTGCAACCCTGGCCAGGGATTTCCTGTTATGGCCAGTCGAGTATAGCGCAACATCAACCCCCAATACCGGGAGAGACAAATCCCTTCCTATCGCTCATTGCCTCCATATGATTCGGGACTGTACCCAAAAACCACCTGTTTGCACGACTCAGTAAAGCCGTGGTAGGGTGGAAATCAAAGCACAGTGGGAGACACACAAGACTCTATGACGATCTGGGGTCAACAGACTAAGCTGTACCAGTGTCACAAGAGAACTGCCATCTGACATAGAGTATAATACCATCTGGGAGTTCTCGGTGAGTCCGTTCAGTGTACCCGGTCTCCACTGAGCACCCGCATACCATCTCTGAAGTCAAACACCAATGGATATGGGATCATCCATCGCCCATCACATGGGTCGAGAAGATATACGCTAGTCTACTCTGAAATATCGATGCCCCGTCTCGATATTCCCACGACTAGTAACATTGAAGGATGTACTCATGGACTACCCAGACCCCACTAGTATGATCTGCATCATAGTCCTGGAAGTCGAGTACACATCCTAAGGGCTTTATCAACATATAACAGAGAGACAGAAAGTATACATGTTAAGATAAAGAGTAACCAGATAGCGTACTATCATGTCGAGCAAGAAAGTCCTACCTATATATGTCCCAGCATCCACTACAATATACATCCAATGTACAGTAATGGCCTCTAGGGCATACATATAACTAACAATCTCCCACTTGCACTAGGGCCATCTGTAGCAGTGGTTGCAGTATCACATACTCAACCATCCCATATAAGTCTCTCTCTGGGAAAAAGCCTTTGTGAGTGGATCCGCCGTGTTGTCCTCTCAGTCTACTCTCCTAACCTCGATCACCCTGGAGATCAACTATCTCCATGATCCGGTGATGCTGCCTCAGAATTTGTCTGGGTCACTGATGGGACCAGGGTTCCCGGGCCAAAGCCACACTTCCATTGTCATACAATGGTAGGAACCTAGTTCGTCTTATGATCCAATATACACCCAAACTGCCTCTTTGGTAGTATCTTTAATAGCGATGTTACCAGCCTTTATCGTCTAGTTTGCCACGGTATCTAGCTTGGAACACTTCCAACATACCGTCCCTCCACTGAGGGTAAAGACAATGCCTGCGACTGACATTCAGTCATCCTTATCAGCCTGGAACTTTTCCAATAATTCTCCCCAGGATCGAGGAGGTATCACCTTTATCCTATTAGAGAATCCATGTGACAAGAGGAGATCGACCGATCGTAGTATAGGAAATGTTGGAGATAGTGCCCTCAGAGTCAATTATTGGATCACATGCACTTGATTGCAATGATTGAGGGAGGACCTGTCCCAGTAGGACAGTCTTACTCGAGATGATAGTATGCTATCTGGTTTATCTTTATCATCGTGTACTGCTTTAGGTGACCAGACATGTCGCTATTACACGTTGATAGAGCCCCTAGGAATCTTGGTTGACCACCAGCAGTATGAGGGCGATCATATAAGTGGGAGCTGGGGTCTATAAGCACATCCTTAAAAGGTCCCTAGTCGTGGGAGTTTCGAGACAGGGCATCGATACTCCAGAGTAGACTAGTGTATACAGTCGAGACCCCGACGAGGGGCGGTGGCCGGTCTCACAAGCCACTGGTGTCAGTTGGTTCACCTAAGATGTATACAGGTGCTCATTGGGTTATGAGTACACCGGACAGGACTCGCCGGGAACCTGCTAGTTGGGATTATACCAGACGTCAGATAGCAGTTCCTAAGTGACATGTGTACAGGTTAGTTCATCGACCTGAGGATCGTCATTTGTCTCGTGTGAGTTCCCACTGTACTTTGATTACTACCCTACCACGCTCAAAGGAGACGTGCAAACAGGTTTTAGTTGGGTACAGTCCCGAGCCACATGGAGGCAGTGAGCGGATCTTCAGGGGTTCGTCTCTCCCGGTATTGGGGGTGAGGTCGCGCTGTGTCTAGGAGAGCCATTACACAAAGCCCTCGGCCGAGGCAGGAGATTTACCGGTAGGTATTCCAGTAGTATCTCAGGGTGTTCTGGGCTACACTCCGACACGACTTGTACCGCTTTTGGGGGTCTGACTTTTACCAACCCCCTAGACCCGCCATGCGATGCTCATAGACGAACGGACCGGACTATACGGATATTGTCACTGACAGGCTCAGTAGGGTGTCAGGATGAGTTCGCTCATCGACGTCCCTTTTGGTCAATACCTGGTAGCCCGTTACGTATTGGCTTATACCTCTGACGTGCTAGTGGTTAAATCCACAACCAAGGTGTTGACGAGTTTTTAGAGTCCCCCACATTCAGTTTCTCAAGTTTTCGGGCGAAACGCTGTAGAGGCCGTATGGAGATATGGCAGGGTTCGATCAGATACGTGCGGTATTGCACGGATCAGGATCGGACGGGTTAATACTAGCCAGCTTTGGTTTAAGCCGGATCCTAGTATAGTACAGTGTAGATTTTGTCGTATTGCATTTGTATTCGGTCGGAATACAAATGCGGGTGTGTATGCACAGTATCGGGATTTTTCCTGTAATTTATTACGGGACCAGTTTTCTGGAGTTGCCAGTTTGCTTTCCGTTTCGGCCATATTTCTTTGTATCTTTCATTGGCCGAAGATTGGTGGAGGAGGGCTTATTTGAATTTGTGCAAATAAGCATTTGTGGAGGGGGTCTTTGCATATTATTGTATCATGATACTTGCACCATCACTTGACTTTTTGCTTCATGATAGTTTTCATGATGGCTTGACCTTTGTTGGGTTATGATGGTTGCTTTGGAGTGGGACTTGGTTTATGATCATGTTTTATCATGATACCTTTCTCTCTCTCTCTTATTATTGATCTAACCCCTTTGACTTCTTCCCACTCCCCTTACCTCTAGTGGCCGGCCACTCCTTGAGTGGGGCTGTCCAAATTTTTCAAGTGAAAAAATTTGGTGTCTCATTTGCTTAAAAAATGATATAGCTCCAAAAAAGCATACATCTCCCTTCTACCACTAAAAATGGCAACCTCCATGAACCCCAAAATGAGACATGGTTCTACACACATTCTACAGCAAACCTTGGGCACGTCGGCTCGCCAACTTCGTGCCCGAGTTGCCTCGGTATAGAGGCGGGAGCCCGTAAAAGAAGCCGGCGACGTGGTGCCCTTCCGGCGATGAGGTGGAGACCGGAGATTCCGCGGGAGATCGGGACGACGACGAGAAGACCAGAGGACACGGATCGCTCGGTATATCTCTCTTCCCCATCTTGTAGTTAGCTAGGACTAGTTAATGGCCCGATCCGGGTTTTAGTGCGCGGTAGTGCCGGTTCAAGAAAAAATTAAAGTTAACCATCGCTTCCGGATTTGGCCTCGGGATGGAGGCCGGGGCGCCGCCGTGCACTTACAGGAAACTCTTTTCCTATCAAGAGTATGTTGTCCACGTACAATACGAGGATGACTACCTTACTCTCTACTACCGTTTTGTATATACAAGGTTCATCTACTATTTTTGATGAAGTCAAACACTTTGACTATCACATCAAAACAGACGTTCCAACTCCGCGATGCCTGCTTTATTATGTAAAGCAACTTGCACACGTTTCCGCTGCTCCCACTGTTTACGAAGCCCTCTGGCTGTGTTCTTATAGACGTTCTCTTCTAAATCATTATTTAGAAAAGTAGGCATGGCACCCAACCACCAGATATCGTAGTCATGGTATGTAGCAATGGCAAGTAGGATCTGGATGGACTTAAGCATAGTCCCTAGAAAAGGTTTCATCATTATCCACACCTGGTTGATGACTAAAACCTTTAACAAGTCTAGCTTTGAAAGTCTCAACTTTTCCATCTACACTAAGTAATCTTCTCAAGATATACTTGCTCCTAATGGGGATTTAACCCTTCAGATATAGCAAACAAAGTCCATACTTTGTTGGTGTATATGGATTCCATCTCAGATCGCTAAGCACCCAGCCATTCTTACAGAGCCCGTACTCTTGATGGCCTGCTCGAAACTAGTTAGGCCATCATCTCATGATGCAATCCTCGCTCCCACTGTCATCGAGAAACCGAAGTATCTCTCAGGCGGATGAGAAACCCTACCAGATCGGCGGTGAGGCTGAGGTTCGTCGGGAACTATTGAATCCTTTAGTTCTGTCAAATCATTAGCTGCATTTTGTATAGCTAGAACCTTTCCAGTTTTACAGAACTGACCTTGCCTCGATCTTGTCCGGATTTTGCTTTTGACATAGGCCGGACAATCCCAAATCTTGACTTACTTAAGAGATAGGCTCTTCCCATACCATATCTTATATGGAGTGGTAGGCAGTGATCTGATTCGAACCTAATTCAATAGGTATGCAGCTTCTCAAGTGCACAACCCCAAAATGAAATAGGTAACTCAGTAGTACTTATCAAAGAGCACACCATATCTAATACGGTGCGATTGCTCCACCCCAATACACCGATGTGCTGTGGTGCATTCAGAGGAGTAACACTGAGAGAGAATCTCATTCTTCTTTAGAATAGTCCAGGAATGTCATGCACAAGTATTCTCCTCCCTGATCTTATCATAGGACATAATACTTATACCCGTATTTTGGTTCTCTGCTTCTAACTTATATTCTGTGAATATCTCAAAAGGTTCGGACTTATGTTTCAACAGGAACATATGACTGAATCTTGAGAGATTATCAGAGAATGTAGTGAAGTACAAAGAATCGGCCTTGGCATGTGTAGGCAGGGGACCTTACATACATCATCATGTATCAGTCCCAAGAGTTTACTAACTCTTTCTATGTTTCCAATAAACAGAGCTATGGTCATCTTATCTTCGTGACATGACTGGCAAGTTTCACAAGATGTAAATTCAAACTGATTTAAATATGCATCTAAAATGTAACTTCAGCCAGTCGGGTCGCATTGATATGACCTAGTCTACAATGCCTCAAGAAGGATTCGTTCATATCTGAACTCTTCCTCTTGTGTGTGTTCTGTATACTAGGAACTGTAGTTTGATTTAGAACGTCAATGCTTTTAGATAACGTGCCTGAACCGATCAACTTTTGATATAGGAAATGTTCAAAACATTATCCAACAATACAAAATTTTATCATTTCTTTAATAAATAAAGAGACTGATATGATTTTGTATATCAAGATCGGTATCTAATAGCATTTGTTCAGAATCAATGTATTTGTAATACAGGGTGACAGTGACCAACAGACTTGGCTGCAACATTTGCCCCGTTTTCTGTCTCATGAAACTTATCACCCGTTCTCAGTTTTCTACCTTTCTGTAGCCCTATGTAACAGATTATATATCTGGGATCCTGATCCGGTATCAAATACCCAGGATGCAGAGGATACTGAGAAACAGTTCTTTGTAATGAACACACCCGAAGGAGATGCATCATATGCACTTTCTTCGTTTGGGCGGCATAGGAATTCTGGTATTCCCCTATTTCCTGCTCTGTCTTATAACAATTATAAGTTGGAGCGGGACCAACGTTCCCCAGCTCAGTATAACAAGCGGGTTCGGTCAATACATCCATATTATTATCTTAATTAAGGCGTGATATGGTCGCTACCTGGAGAGAGAGAGAAGAAAACACTCTGCGTGCGCTCTTGCAAGATTAGATTGGTTATTTATTTTATCTAATCAGGATGGCTCCCACTGTTTTTATCAAATCTTCCTTCAAACCCTAAAAGGAAAGACTAGCCGGGATTAATTACACTCTACAAGTTCGCCAATCTTTCAGCCAGGCTAGTGTCGGTACTTTGAGGGAGGTTCCCCGTGCTTTCGCACGGACCTAATTACAGTAAACTTCGTTTTCCCAGAGGCGTAACCCCGTTGACACCTTTCTAGACACCTACTTGATCGGCTAAATTGCAAAGTGGAAAACTCTCCCAGGAGTAACAATTACTCGCAGTGGGTATCGGGATCCAACTATCACATAGAAGGTATGCAATCTCATTGCAAATTTCAACACTTGAAACTCCCGATAAAGATTTTTACCCCTAGCACTTATGACCTTAACTATGGTCAACAAATCATAAGTACTAGTCAAGTTCTACCCGTCATTTCGTGATTAATTAGACCCACCCACATGACCCTTAACTTAGGTCAACATAGTCACGCGACTGTCTTAACTAATCGCATCATATGCGGTGTAGGAAGACATCACTTAGCTACCGTACACTGTGCCTTGACTATGGTCAACAAACACAGCACGAATACTAAGTACTCTACTTCCTAAAATGACGGAGGGTTGCGAATGGTTTTTATGAAAACCTTTAACGCTTTGAACTTGATCTCGTTGCGGAATCAAATGGTTTTTAAATGGAATGTTTTTGAGGCTTTTCTAGTTTCGCTAAATGGGTCACTCCCGGTGAAGGGATCGTCGGCCCTTTTCTCGTCGAATGAGGTGCGGGATATATCATATATATCACTGTGCAAAGCAGAAACTATAGAAACAATCAAAAGACAAACCGAGTGTGTAGCATCTGCCAGTTACTGCTAAAGGAGTCACTCCCGGTGAAGGGATCTCGGTCCTTTCCTCATCGAATAAGGTGCAGGATGTTCTACAAGGAACACCGCGATGCAAAGCAAGAACTGTAGCTACCTGTTTTTATTTTGAAATTCGATTCCACAACATCAATTAGGTTTATTTTCTTTCATTAATCTCATTAATGAATGTCCCATCATTTAAGTCCACCTAAACATCACAGATAAATATAACGTACGCTTATGCCATCCGCATTCGCCTCGATGTCCCGTCTGCACCGTTAGGTTAGGTAACTAACGCCAGAGCGAGGCAGGGCTAGTGCGGGAGCAAAACATAAGAAACGTCTATATAATATATCATATATACTATATACTATATCTATCTGAACAAATCACATGATCACATCACAGATAACGCAGTAGAAAAAGTCATATGAAATATTGGATATACTAGGACGTCCGTGTTTTCAATACGAGCCAGTATAAAACACGGATTCCACAGTCGTGATGAATAGCCAATCCCACACCCCTAGACCCCTACGAGAGCGGCAAGAAACCCTACCAATTCTATGGTTAGGAGACCCGGACTCGACTCCTCGAGATGGTCTCCAACTGGACCCCAGAACCCGGTTACTTGTGCTCCCCTCCTTGGGTCTATCCTAATGCGGAAAAGTAAATAATATACAAATGGTGACATCATCCGCAACCTGAAAGTGCCCCAATAAAAGAATATTACATACAAGTTTTTTATATGAATGAAAATGAAAAACACCCATCTCACATAAAAACCCCCGGCTATTCAAACACGACGATCCAATATAACATATCCAGCAACACATAACATCACATGTCATCAACGTAAGTAAATATGCGCATCCCAATTGTCGTTGATATATAGCAACGAAAACGGCGATATCACATATTACACTTACGGTCGCAGAAAAAAAAGTGTAAAACTACAACAGTTGGAATCCGCAACCTCTTTAGACATCGCATGCCTAATCAAATGAAATACTTAGACATCGCATGCCTAACAATTATAAACCCCGCATTTTAGTCTCTATATCGAAAACACTTTTCAATATCAAGTCGGGCAATTCAACAGGATTCCCGAAATTCTGATCGAATGCTCGTCGCAAACTTTAGTAGACGGCCACACCCCCGATACCGTCGACGAAGTGCACTAAGGCGGAACACCGCTGCCGCGAGCACCCGAAAGGATGCTTTCGGCGACGGGGTTCTCCTACAGTCACTTGGTCGGGGCTATGGGGTGTAGCTGTCTATTAAGTTTTACCCGGCGAGTATCCGCGTACGCTACGTGATTGCGACGGACTTTTGATCACATCAAAATTCCGTGGCAACCGATCAAGTGAGACTAAACCGCTGGATTTATAACATTCATTCAGTTATCTCATAACTACTTGTGAATTCCAATTATTGTATCACATTCCGGATAAATAGAAAATGTTAAACTTTCCGATCGAACATACAAACACCCAAGCTTTCCCGAAACAGCTCAACACATGAAACAAGTTAAAAACATTCATTTCATGCCTCAGTACCAACGGTCTAGCCGTAGAAGGGTCAAGCCAACGCCTCACACGTGGCACGCCGTACTGCCCCAAACCCTAAGGTTCAAAGGGCAGTTCAAGACGGTCACATAATCGAGTTAAGGTTTGTTGTCTTCTAGAGGGACCATCGCATTACTTGCACTACTTTGAACGTCATCAAACTACGGAAAGATCCAACACTTGGAAATTTCCCGACAGGGGAAAAAGTGGGTATTTCTATCCGGTCAAACTTTTTAACATGTTCTAAAATTTACCCGGAAAAACAATAACGAATTTAAAATTCCCGATCGAATCGACGATTACAAAACAAACCCCAGAATGCACAACACATGTGTCAGATTAAAAATACCCATAAAATAGTAAACACATAGAAAGGAATTACTGTGAAAAGACCAGTCCCTAATACCCTTACATTGCCGCGGAACCGCCGCTAATGGTGGGTAATCGCCGCGGTTCCGCGGCCAAATTGAGGAATTACGGGTTCGTTTTTCACCATAATTCCTAGTTTTCCCTGCTGAATTTTTCAGGTATTTTTAATACTATAAAAACCCAGATTTTAAAAAATGACCAGAGAGGGGTGTATTTTGTCGTATTTGGGTTCGATCGGGGTTTTAACTTCGTTAACGCATCGCCTAATGCTCTAGCTAGGCTCTGATACCACTGTAGTGTTCCTAGGCACACTAATGAGGTCTCACAACAGATCAAACATGCCCAATTCAAATTTTTTTCATGTGCCTACAAACCCTAATACGGATCGTTAACTAGATGATAAGGTGATGCAAGCAAGTAAACGACTTTATTGCTAAAGGAAAGTGACTACAACCTTTGTAGATCTGGTCCTCCACTTTCTTGGCTCCATGATGACGTCCCTCCGCTGTACCAATCGGAATCCGGACTCTGGCGATGGTTTCGTCGGAGAAATGATCGGGCTAGGTCGTTGACTTCGATGCCGAAGATGATCTAGGTCGAGGCAACTCAAGATCAAGCTCCAACTTCACCAAGTCATGAAACTTGTGAAGAAAACACCCTATACTACTTGGCAAGTGGTAGAGGATGAAGAAATAGGAAGTGGGTTCACTTTAGAATTAGATTTCTCACTCTTTTTCTCATTTCACCATTGATGGTAGCAAGCTTTTCTTCATCTTGAAGAAGGAGAAGAAGAAGAAAAGAATATGATAAGTATATCTCAAAAAGAAAAATAAAATGATACTTATCATATATTCAACCATGGTTTAGTGTAGAGAATAAACTAGGGTTAGGTGAATGGTTAGGGTTAAGGCAAAAGACAAAATGGTAGACTTATTCAAAGCTTCATGAAGCTTCAACAACAAAACAAACTAAGCCACTATTTCATTTTTGCCCAAAAATGAATTAATGAATAAATAAATAAACAAAACCCTAACCATTCACTTAAACATGGTTTAAACTAAACATACACCCAAACATGCATGTATCATCAAACATGATACAAGCAAGTGCACAAAAATATATCACATATACAATGTGCACATCAAGTGAGAAAATCCATTTTAAGTGAACAAATACTAGTTAATGTAAAGTAATATATCAAATATATAATTATGCATTAAATCATTAAATCAACACTTGATTTAACGATCCGGTCATATCGCATATAACCGACTAATATCCAATGTATCGGCTTATCGAATCAATCCTTGATTCGATAACTAGGTTATATCGCATACAACCAATCGATACATTCATCGCGAGAATAGAATATGGTATCACATACACGCATTATTCTCGGTCCCGCACATATCTCATATGCGCTCCTATTTCGTTTCGCTTGAGCCAGGAAACCTCTGTATAGGACTCTAAAGACTCGTCAATACGCCGGCAGCAGGTGATGATCATATCAAACACCCACAAGCCGCAAGCGGTCTGCTAAACGTAACGGCCACCCGGGTATTGAGTGATCAGAAGATCGGCGAGCAAGCCCTCTCACACTCCTGTGAATCCAACCAGTAACACTTACCGTACAGTCCGGTCTGTTCGTCTGATATGTCGCATATCTCGCCTAGGGGTGGTAAACGTCAGACCCCAGTAGCTCGATAAGTCATGCCGATATAAGGTCCATAACATAGCATGAAACTACTGATAACACTTACCAGTAGATCACTGCAACCCTGGCCAGGGATTTCCTGTTATGGCCAGTCGAGCATAGCGCAACATCAACCCCCAATACCGGGAGAGACGAATCCCCTCCTATCGCTCATTGCCTCCATGTGAATCGGGACTATACCAAAAAACCACCTGTTTGCACGACTCAGTAGAGCCGTGGTAGGGTGGAAATCAAAGCACAGTGGGAGACACACAAGACTCTATGACGATCTCGGGTCAACAGACTAAGCTGTACCAGTGTCACCAGAGAACTGCCATCTGACGTGAGGTATAATACCATCTGGGAGTTCTCGGCGAGTCTGTTCAGTGTACCCAGACTCCACTAAGCACCCGCATACCATCTCTGATGTCAAACACCAATGGATATAGGATCATCCATCGCCCATCACATGGGTCGAGAAGATATACGCTAGTCTACTCTTGAATATCGATGCCCCGTCTCGATATTCCCACGACTAGAAACATTGAAGGATGTACTCATGGACTACCCAGGCCCCACTAGTAAGATCTGCATCATAGTCCTGGAAGTCGAGTACACATCCTAAGGGCTTTATCAACATGTAACAGAGAGACAGAAAGTATACATGTTAAGATAAAGAGTAACCAGATAGCGTACTATCATGTTGAGCAAGAAAGTCCTACCTATATTGTAACGCCTTGAAAAGTCGTTTTGGTGTTTTCCTGAAAATCGGTGAAAATTCGGTATTTTTCCGAAAACCGTCCTTTTTGTTAATTTGCAGTTTAGGACTAATTATACCTAATTTGGATAGGTAATTGCTAGTTTTTAGTAGCAAATGAGTTAATTATGAAATTCTGGTCGTTTAAAATTTTTCCCTAATTTTTCAATTTTTAATATTATTTTAAGCCGGTAAGAAAATACATTAAATTAGCGATAAATGCAAATTTAAATGGGCTAAATTTAAGCTTTAAAATCATGTTAATTAAAATTTAGTTGTAACATAAATTTTTAGTATTTTATTTTAAGTTTTAACAAATTTTAATTATGGAAAACGAAATTTATTGAATTTTAAGCTAAAACTTGCAATTTTGGACTTGTGGGGGGTCTTTTTGCATAAAACCTCTTTGTATCCACTCACACTCATCCCCACACCCCCTAGGCCGGCCCCACCATCAGCAGGTCTTGAAGTTTCCTTGCTTTTTTTTGTTTGTACTCATATGGGGAAATTGATATGAAAAGGGTTTTAAATATGTTATTTTGGGTATGGGTTTTTGGGTGATTGGTATGGGCTTGACCTTTGACTTTTTTTTTCACCATTTCCTAACTCTCCCCACTTCCCTCCAGTGGCCGACCTTGACCTGCTGCAGCCCTCATTTTCCCTTCTTTTTTTCTCTTCAAAACTCATCTCAAATTCCTTTAAAATCCAAATTAAACCTCACAAATTAATCCCCATCCTTAATCCATTCTTCTTAGCCTCTCTTGCTTGGAATCATGGTGCTATGAGGCCATCATTGAGGCAAATTCTTCTTGCTAGATCTATAAAATTTGAGGTATAATTTCTACTCATTTAAGTTCCTATGGTTAAAATACTTTAATTGAGTTGTTTAGTGTTAGTTTTAGTGCTAATTTCGAATCTAGTTTTTAAAGGTTTATGGTTAGAGTTAAACTAGGGTTTTTAGAAACCATTATTTAGTTAATTAAAGCTAATTAGCTATCTAGTTGTTTACTAAACCAATCCTTGAGGTTACTTTGCTTAAGTGGCTTCAAATTTTGCTAATCCAAGTTAATTTAGTGTGAAGTTTTGTTTGTGATTGCTAATTGCCAAAAATCAAGAGAAGGGTTTGTGTTGGAATTATGGTTTGATGCATAGTTAATGGTTTAAAATTAGTGTAATGGCTAGCTAGTGGGTTAGTTTGGATTGTTGTGTTGGATTGTGTTAACTTTGTCGCTAATTTTCGATGTTTGTTCCAAATTGCAGGTTTCTAGCTTACTAGGTTTTTATGTAAATTATTGTGACGAATTAATTGCGATATCTAGATTTTATTGTTGGTATATCCTATGACATTTAGGATGTGTGAGTGCGGATTTTTGAGTAATCGGGTTTTAGTTTTTCCGGGCGACCAAATCGACGATTTTTAGTTAGTTTTGCGATTTTCGCGTGTGTTCCGCGCACTTTGTGCACGTTGTACCTAGCTTGTGAACTATGGTATTTTCGTTAGGGAATTGCGTCGTTCTTGATATGTAACCTTATGTTTGGTCTTGATGTAAATTCCAGGTTCGGTCGCGGAGACGTCAGACGCGGCTCGAAAGGGGAAAGCGGTGATCGGACGTGACTAGCTAGGGATTCCGGTGAGTAGATGTAACATTTACGGGGGACTATCGTTAGATGGCGTAAATCACCCGATAGTTTTAGTAGCTTAAAAAGAAAATTCTTAGTAATGATAGTAATTACGGGTGTAATACTTGTATGATTATTTGCTACATTCATGCCTTATATTGACATACATATGCGAACCCATTCTATAGGACATCTGCACCATTGCCAGGGTTTTTATATGCAGCACGAGCACTATTCATGCTTAGACACACACCCTGGTAATTGCCATGCCACCACACTAGATAACCTATAATTTGAAACCTTTTACTATAATTGATACTTAAACTTGTGCTATTGCCTTTAATTCCTTAAAATGAAATCGTAGGATTGCTATTCATGTGCATGTACCTCATCATATTATTTGTTTATGCCTAGTCTATTAATCACACATCGCAACTTGATTATTGACACCATATGCATTCATTATTATTGACATATGCACTTATGAGGATTTCTTGAGATTTTATGATATTTCTGGACTTCGGGGGAAAGCCGCAAAATTTCTAAACTTACTATATTTTTAAATATGTAAATTGCGGTTTTCTAGTGGTGTAAGTGTCGTCCACCATGAGTTTGCTGTGGTTTTCGAGACCCGTTTCGAGGAGTTGGATGAACCGTCTCGGGTACATGGTGTGCCCGGTAAGGTACCCCGGGGCAAGAAGCTCGTGGTGCTGACGATGAGCCTGGCAGGGGACGGATTACCTACCGGTGACTTCATTGGGCACGGCGGATATCCAGAGGATACCGACCGGGGCCGCGAGAGGATGAGATATTGATATTGAGATGGGTCAGCAGGACGGCTGAGGCCAGAGACACTATGACATGGATTTATGAGATTTGAGACAGTTTTTAGGTGTCGTTGCTGGACACAGATTGTTGTCGATTCTATGAGTATTATGCTGGCATTTTAAAAGAGTTTCAAAAACAAAAAGGGATAAAATGTTTCTTATATATACCTATTGAGACCTCAGATATTCATGTTGCATACATACACCTGCTAGTACACTGATGTTGTATACACACCTGCTAGTGCATCCAGCCTTACCTGTATTTTAGATGCTAGGATACTTGTGTGCATGCTTTCGATAGCCTGTGTAGATGTTATTTATTACTCACGAGTTGGCAACTCACCCCCGTTGTGCCACAGCCTTTTGCAGGTCCGCTCCGTCAGTACAGTAGCGGCGGGCGCACTTGCTTCTTTTGCCTCTTTTGCCTGGACTCGAGGTCTTGCTCTTAGGTGGGTTATATTACTATTTTTGTACCACCTTTTATATTCTTTGTATCTAGTGTGCTCCATCTACTGTATCTACCAGTATTATTGTATATTGACCTAGAGATGAGACTGTGAGGTTTGTGGACTTTTATGCTATATTTTGGGGTCGAGCTCACTTGAGCCGACATGATGTTTTTCTTATGCTTCATTATGATTATTTCGCATGTTGTTGCTTTATATTGCGTGGGATTTGTGACCGCCTTGTGGCGAAGAGCTAGCTCCCGCTTGGGGATGCCATATTTGTTGGATTCATATATATTCTTGTTATACCCATTTTGGGGGCCAGTATTTACAAAGGAGACTCTGCCGAAATTTTCGGAAAAATTGGTATTGTTTTTAAAAAGGGTTTTACATGACTTATTTGATAAACTCACTTTCAATTGATTGGGTTTTCTTCACTCTTTTGCTTATTTGGTTTTGGTTTCTGGGCTTTGGCTTACTTATTTTACGGACGTCTCGAGACGTTTCGTAAACTTAAGTGCCAGTCACATTCCGTATCCTACGGGTCGTGACATATATATGTCCCAGCATCCACTACAATATACATCCAATGTACAGTAATGGCCTCTAGGGTATACATATAACTAACAAGGGGTGCACAAATGTCACATGGGTGCTCGTAATCAAACCCTAATAAGTATGGGTACACAAAAACAAGTATGGGGTACCAATGCAACAATAAAATGGAATAATGTGATGTGGTATGCAAATAGGTATAGATTAAAACATATGGATACACAGTTATCGATTAGGGTTAAAGTTAAAGTTCCAACATTAATTAAAATACACTTTATCAAATATGGAGTGTTAATATTACAATGTTATATATTCAAGTGATCTATGGATGCAATAATATGTATATTAGACGAGATGGATGCAAATAGGTATCCAAAAGTTATAAACTATTAAGAATGGTACTATGGGCTATGCAAATAAGTATTATGTGATTCAAATATGGATATGGGTACCGTATATCGTAATCTAATATGCAACAAGATATGTTTTCAAGTTCTAGATCTAAAATGATATAAATGGAATATCGAAATGTTAAAATGGAACATGTGGTATTAGATTTAAACTACAGGTTTCATATGCATTTAAATAGGTATGTAATAAATTAAATAGCATGTAGCAAGTTTTACTTGCCTATACGGATCAAGAAACGGGTATACGGAATGTCTCACATCGGCGGAAGAATTCGCGACGCGCGCACGATACACGGAACGGATATAAACAATGCACAAGGTGATCACACAAGTCAAGTTTGTTCGCTGGGTCGTCGGGATCGTCGACGTCGTCACGGCTCCGGCGATCTACAGAGATTAAATAAATACAGAAATTAAAAAATAAAAGAAAGAAAGAAGAGAAAAGAAGAAGAAGAGAAGAAGGAAAGAATGAGAAAGAGAGCTCACTGTGGATTGGTGCATTGGGGTTCCAGGGGATTGAGGAGATGAGGGAGTGGTGTAGGGTTCACCGGCGATGAGTGGCCGTCGAGATGGAGGTTAGGGTTTCGGTTAGGGTTTGGGTTACTGGGTTTTCTTGGTATATAGATGTGCAGGGTTTTATGAAGGGAGAAGACAGAGGAGAGAGGAAGGAGAAGAGAGGAGAATGATGGTGGTGGCGAGAGATGATCGGTGGCGAGGGAGATGTGGTGGTGATGGATGCTGTGGTTGTCGTGGGTGTGCAGGTGAAGGCTTGGAGGGAAAAGAAGAAGAGGAAGATGGAGACGAGGAGGAGGAGGTTCGGTTGAGGGAGAAGGCGATTGCTTAAGGTTAGGGTTTGAGGAAAGGCGATGGGTTTCGCGGCGGTGGTTCACGAGGTAAGAGATGTGCTCGGTTTAAAAAAGAAGAAGGAAAGAAAAATATAAGAGGGAGGTGACGAGATCCAAGGGGCGGTGACCAGATGCGAGGAATGCAGAGTGTTCGCGAGATGTGAGAGAGAGTGCCAGAGGAGAGAGAAAGAGGAGAGGGAGAGATTGCCGCGCTGGGGAGAGAGAAAGAGAAGAGGAACGGAAAGAGAGAGAGATTTGAGTGCGGCCCGGCGCAATGAAAAGGAATAATTTGATTGGCTCGCGGTGTGGAGCCCAGGGGAAAAAGAGAGAGCCGTGTGAGATTAGGAGTTTAATAGGATTTAGATTTGAAAAATTTGTAGAAGGATTTATCTGTTAGACTGAGTTAGGATTTTAGATTTTAAAAATTTGAAAGGATTTGTTTTAAAGATTTAATAGTTATCGATATTTTAAAGGTAAAGTTAAAAATAAAATATTAAATAAATTTGAATTTAGGCGGGATACAAAAATATTCCAAAATGCGCCCGGGTCGGGTCTAAAATTTCAGATTTAAAATACAAAAACTATATATGACTTCTAAATTTCAAAATGAATGCTTAGTTAACGAAAATGCATACCCCCAATAACGGATGCACGTACGTGCGCGTAGCTATCCAAACACGTCCGTTTCACTGAACGGGACGAGAACAAGATGCGCGGACGCTACCACAGGGCTAGGGGTATCATGCAGGCTATGAAATGTAATTTTAATTTATTTTATATGACCTAAAACGTTATATGATAAAATGTGCGATGTCAGATGAAAAGTCAATATGCAGTATACATAAGATGCACGTGTCTATTTAACAAGCCACAGTAGTTTATAAATGTGAATCAAACAAGTTCAATCAAGTGGGTCGGGTCGAATGCAATGTCAAATGCAAAATTACTATTCGCACCCAAACACGATAAATAAATAAAATGCCACTGATATATAAATACGGGAACTGGAAGTGTTATAAATGAACTCGGTTGTTACATTATACCCAACTACAAAAAGAATTTCGTCCTCGAAATTCCAAGAACAAGAAAGGATAAACAAACAACAAACTACAAGAATAGATGGGGAAACTTCTGTCGGATTTTATCTTCTCGTTCCCAAGTTGATTCTCCATGTGAGCGATTTCCCCAAGAAACAAGCACAAGAGGGATAATTTTGTTCTTAAGAACCTTTTCCCTTCGATCCACAATGGACATCGGTCGCTCCTCAAAAGTTAAATCTTCTCGTACAGTCAGCTCCGAATGATCCAACACATGTGTTTCATCTCGAACATACTTACGGAGTTGAGATACGTGAAACACATCATGAACATTCGCCAAGTATTGCGGTAACGCCAATCGATACTCCACTTCTCCAACACGCTCCAAAATCTCAAAAGGTCCAACGAATCGAGGACTAAGCTTTCCTCGTCTTCCGAAACGAATCACCCCTCTTGTCGGTGATATCTTCAAGAATACCAAATCACCAACGGCGAACTCTAGAGGTCTTCTCGATGTATCTGCCCAACTCTTTTGTCGGTCTTGTGCTGCCTTCATATGATTCCGGATAGTGTTAACCTTCTCAACTGTTTGCACGATCAAATACGGTCCCAACAATTTTCGTTCTCCAACATCATCCCAACAAACTGGTGAACGACACTTGCGACCATATAATGCTTCGAATGGAGCCATCTGAATAGTCACCTGGAAATTGTTATTGTAAGAAAACTCCACTAAGTGTCGATGATCCTCCCATTAACCCTTGAAGTCTAACATGCAAGCTCTCAACATGTCTTCAAGAGTTTGGATCGTTCTCTTCGATTGGCCATCTGTCTAAGGATGATAAGCTGTGCTAAACTTCAATCGAGTCCCCAAACTTTCCTGTAAGCTCCTCCAAAAGTGTGATAAGAAACGAGTGTCACGGTCGGACACGATGCTCACCGGTACTCCATGCAATCTTACAATCTCCTGCATGTACCATTCTGCCAAAGTTTCTGTTGATTGACCAACTCGAAAAGGGATGAAATGAGCCGCCTTGGTCAATCGATCAACAATCACCCAAACTGCATTGTTGCCTTTTGGACTCTGCGGTAGAGCCGTCACGAAATCCATGGTTATATGTTCCCACTTCCACTGAGGAATCGGAAGTGGTTGCAATAAACCAGCAACCCTTTGGTGTTCAGCCTTAACTTGCTGACACACCAAACACTTCGCTACAAAGCAGGCAATCTCCCGTTTCATGCCTTCCCACCAGAAATGCTGTCGTATATCTCGGTACATCTTCGTGCCTCCTGGATGTACGGAATATGCTGAACTGTGCGCCTCCTTCATAAGTTCTTCGTGAATATCTCCCTTTGGCACACACAAACGACTACCATATCGCATCGAACCATCTTCATGAATTAACAAGTCTGTTCGAAGTCCAGCTTCAACCTGTTCTCGAAACTTCTGCAATTTAGGGTCCAGTAACTGTGCTGCTTTAATATTCTCAATCAACGATGATTGTACTTACAGCTACATCAACTGTCCCGAAGAATGCGGTAGCACAACCTCTAAATCGAATCTTCGAAAGTCTTCAATAAGTTCCTTTTGTGCAGTCAACATCTGAATTGCTGGCAACCGACTAAGTGCATCCGACACAACATTAATTTTCCCCGAATGGTATTTAAGATCAAGATCCTAGTCAGCCATCAGCTCCAACCATCTACGCTGCCTCATATTAAGCTCCTTCTGCGTGAACACATACTTTAGGCTTTTGTGATCGGTGAAAACCTCGACCCTTTCGCCCAATAAGTAGTGTCTCTAAATCTTCAAAGCAAAAATCACAGCTGCTAGCTCCAAGTCATGAGTTGGGTAATTCTTCTCATGGGTCTTCAACTGTCTCGATGCGTATGCTATAACCTTCCCATGCTGCATCAAAACACATCCCAATCCTTTCCCAGATGCGTCGCTGTGAATCACCAATCCTCCGGAATTGTCTGGCACGGTCAGAATAGGAGCGGTTATCAACCTTTGTTTCAACGCCTCAAAAGATGATGCACACTTATCCGTCCACATAAATGGTACTTCTTTACGCGTAAGCTTGGTCAAAGGCTCCGCCAGACGAGCAAAGTTCTCCACGAACCTTCTGTAATACCCGGCAAGTCAAAGAAAGCTTCTGATCTCTGCAACGTTCTTCGGTGTCGGCCAATCTCGAACTGCTGTAATCTTTTCGGGATCAACGACGATTCCATCTCCAGACACGACATGTCCCAAAAACTTCACTTCTTCAAGCCAAAACTCGCACTTGCTCATCTTTGCATACAATTTTTCTTGCCTCAAAGTCTGCAGTGCAATCTTCAAGTGCTCTGCATGTTCTTCAATACTCTTGGAGTAGACCAGAATATCATCAATAAACACCACTATAAACTGGTCCAAAAATAGAGAAAAGATTCGGTTCATCAAGTCCATAAATATTGCTGGTGCATTCGTTACTCCGAAGGGCATCACTAAATACTCGTAATATCCATACTGAGTTCGGAACGCCGTCTTGCAAATATCTTCTGTCTTAACTCGGACCTGATGATATCTGGATCGCAAATCCAGCTTCGAGAATACCCTCGCGCCACTAAGCTGCTCAAATAATTCGCCAATGCGAGGGATCGGGTACTTGTTCTTAATAGTCACCCGGTTTAATTCTCGATAATCGATGCACATTCTCCTTGTGCCATCTTTCTTCTTGACTAGAAGAACTGGAGCTCCCCGAGGTGAGTTACTGCTGCGAATCCAACCCTTCTTAAGTAATTCAGTAACCTGCTTCTTAATTTCTTCCAACTCCACTGGTGCCATTGGATAGTACGCTTTAGAGACTGGCGCTGCACCAGGAATAAGGTCAATCGTGAACTCCACATCTCGCTTCGGCGGTAAACCTGACATGTCTTCGAACACGTCCATGAAATCTTGAACAACAGCTGGCGCTTCATCTTTATCAACCTCCATCGACGAAAGAACATTAGTTGTCGGCCTAGCCCTAAACTCGACTGGGCCGACAGAACTGCTTCCTCCAGTAAAAATAAACTCTGGATGTCCGGGAATCTGGAAAATTACTTTCTTTTCCCTACAATCAATGTGAGCGTGGAAAGTGCCGAGAAAATCCATTCCCAAGATGACTTCATAGCTGCCTGTATCAATCACCAAGAAATCTGCAAACAGCTCCCGTCCGCAAACAACAACTGCACAATCCTTACATTCTCTACTAGATATGATCTTCCCATTCCCAGTGTATATGTCCCAGAAACTAGACAGGGTCGTGCAAGCAATCGAGTGTGTAGCAATAAACTTGGACGACATAAAACAATGGGATGCACCAGAATCGAATAACGCTAATGCGGGAAAACCATGAACAAGTAGAATACCTGAAACAACTTCTCCTGAAGCCTTGGCTTCCTCAGCCGTCAGGGTAAATGCTCGAGCTTGATTGGGTCCCTGAGTCAGCTTCTTCTGTCCCAGAAGCGGTTTCTGCGGTGGCTTCTGAACATCATCCTTCATGCGAAGCTTCGACGGACAAGCGTTGATAGTATGATCCGCTGATCCACAAACCAAACAGAGTCCCTGCATCCTTCGATATTCCCTTTGCACGTGCCCAAGTAAATGGCAGTAGTCACAAATCACGGTCCTCCTCTGATCAACAACAACAGGCATCTTCATCGGTGTTACGCCGCGACGGTTCACAGGAATACCTCTGCGTTCATGTGCTCGGTTCGGTGCAAATGCCGGCTTCCGCACTGTAACTGCTGGTTGCTGTGTACTCCCAGTCTTCATAGATAGGCTTTGCTGCTCTCGGGCCGCTGTAAGTACTTGTGAGAAAGTGGTCAAACCCAGGGAGACAATCTGCCTCTGGATGTCCACATCCAAACTGCGCATGAATCTCCTTGCCCTATCAGCATCTTTGGCAACCAAAGGTTCAGCGAATCTACTGAGCCACGTCCACTCAGCTGCATGTACATCCACAGGTGCGCCGTTCTGCTTCAAACTGATGAACTTTTCGTCCATTTCCTTCCGTGCAGTCTGCGGGAAGAACTTCTCCAAGAAACTCCTCGAAAAATCTGCCCAACTGATCGGCTTGGGCAAGCAGGTCTCTTCCACAAGCCACCATTCACGGGCGTAGTCCACCAACTGGATGCATACCACATCCACCCTCTTATCCTCTGGGATCTGTGCCGCAACGAGTAAATTCTCCGTGTCAACCAGCCACTGCTCCGCTGGCAATGGCTCTTCCAGGCCAGTAAAGACGGACGGACCCAGTCTCCTGAAATCCGCCACAGTACCCACACGATCAACTGGTCTGGCTACGACATTGTTTATGGACTGCTGGACGGTCCGCAAACCTTCCTGAAAAGCTTCAGCTTGCTGCTGGTTCAGCTCGGTCTGTCGCTTTTGGTTCTCCAGCATCCTACGGATTACTCCAAGCATAGTGGCTTCGTCAACATGCCTTTGGTACGTTTTCATATTCTTGTCTGCCATGTTCCTGAAATCAAAGAACCAAAAGGATTAGCATGATAACAGATTCAAAATATAGATCAAGGATATGAATCAAGACTAGAACTCTAAGTTACTTAAATAGAGTACCGTATTGTAACCATGCCGCGGTATCATAGCTACAATCACATAACTCTACCCAAGCCGCCTAAGTTCTAGAGATAACCAAAAGGAAACCAGGTTTCGAGTCGATATGCAAAGGAGGTTTGCATATCGTAAAAGTAGAATCTGGAGGAAGTTAAGATTCAAAAATGGCAAGACGGTAAGGTGGTAGGACAAGTTTCCTAATCACGAGTATTCTGATTCGTGTATTGGGTCCAATACCCAACTACGAAGGAATCAAACCCGATTAACTTAAATCCTATGGCTCTGATACCAAACAAACCATGTCACGCCCCGCTTCCCAGAGTACGCTAAGATAGGCACGTGACATAGCCAACCATGCTACCTGTGGATAAAAAAAATCCTTCTACAGTCACATTACGGCTGTAGAGATATCAAGAACAATAATAAACTATCTAACACATGTCCATAAGCCAGAATAAAACAAGTTAAGAATAAAATAATGCGAAAGCAAAAGATCTAATACAAGAATAAACTGGAATGTTCAACAAACCATGTCATGCCTCGCTTCCAAGAGTACGCTAAGATAGGCACGTGACATAGCCAACCATGCTACCTGTGGATAGGAAAAATCCTTCCACAGTCACATTACGGCTGTAGAGATATCAAGAGCAATAATAAACTATCTAACACATGTCCATAAGCTAGAATAAAACGAGTTAAGAATAAAATAATGCGGAAACAAAAGATCCAATACAAGAATAAACTGGAATGTACGTCCCATAATGCGGGCTCACATCAGGAATGAAAATACCGAAAGTAAAATAAACTAACTACTAATAAGTCCTCACTGCTCAGCCTGCTGACTGAAATACTCCTGCTCAGCCTGCAGCAAAGGTAAAGAATCTAGGACATGCAAAACCCAGACGTCAGTGCGTCATAACATCAAGTAATAATATAAACAGGGGTAGCAAGACATGCAGGTATGAGCATGAATGGTAAAATAGGTAAACAACAATATCAATAAGGACAGTGAAGGGCAGTGTGCAGTGAGTAATCTAAACTGGTCTACCGTGTTAACTACTCTCAAGTCTTTGAAACCAATTTGATGAATCATCGATGTAACTAAATAGTATCCCGTGCGTTCCCGGGATCATGGTTTAAGACTCTCGGGCTGAATCCGAGACATGCCGCAAGGCAGTAAAAAGGGTAGTATGTAATGACGAGTGATGTCAGCAGCATCACCCCGGGGCTGGCCTAGCCTGTAAGACTGATCAGTAAAGGTATCAAACTGTCGAGTTACAAGTCAGGTTTCATCATTGATTTCCCTATACCCCCAAGTTATATATGTTCAAGTCAGGTTTTAATAAATCTGGAACAATGCCAACACAAGATCAAACAGGTACAGGTTTGTCTGGATAGACAACAGGAAATGTCCGTAGGGACAACAGGTCAAGTTTGTTGGCATTAGTAACAAGATCAGATAACAGGTAAAGCCATGGTACATCAGGTCAAGTTAGATAGTATATATGCATCATGTCATATCAAGAAGTGCACGGTATCACGTCGTGTCAAATAATGGTATATCAAGTCATGTCAGGGGTGCACAAATGTCACGTGGCTGCTCGTAATGAAACCCTAATAAGTATGGGTACACAAAAACAAGTATGGGGTACCAATGCAACAATAAAATGGAATAATGTGATGTGGTATGCAAATAGGTATAGATTAAAACATATGGTATCGATTAGGGTTAAAGTTAAAGTTCCAACATTAATTAAAATACACTTTATCAAATATGGAATATTAATATTACAATGTCATATATTCAAGTGATATATGGATGCAATAATATGTATATTAGACGAGATGGATGCAAATAGGTATCCGAAAGTTATAAACTATTATGAATGGAATTATGGGCTGTGCAAATAAGCATTATGTGATTCAAATATGGATATGGGTACCGTGTATTGTAATCTAATATGCAACAAGATATGTTTTCAAGTTCTAGATCTAAAATGATATAAATGGAACATCGAAATGTTAAAATGGAACATGTGGTATTAGATTTAAACTACAGGTTTCATATGCATTTAAATAAGTGTGTAATAAATTAAATAGCATGTAGCAAGTTTTACTTGCCTATACGGATCAAGAAACGGGTATACGGAACGTCTCATGTCGGCGGAAGAAGTCGCGACGCGCGCACGATACACGGAACGGATCTAAACAACGCACAAGGTGATCACACAAGTCATGTTTGTTCGCTGGGTCGTCGGGATCGTCAACGTCGTCACGGCTCCAGCGATCTACAGAAATTAAATAAATACAGAAAATAAAAAATAAAAGAAAGAAAGAATAGAGAAGAAGAAGAACAGAAGAAGGGAAGAATGAGAGAGAGAGCTCACTGTAGATTGGTGCACTGGGGTTCCAGGGGATTGAGGAGATGAGGGAGTGGTGTAGGGTTCACCGGCGATGAGTGGCGGTCGAGATGGAGGTTAGGGTTTCGATTAGGGTTTGGGTTACTGGGTTTTCTTGGTGTATGGATGTGTAGGGTTTTGTGAAGGGAGAAGACGGAGGAGAGAGGAAGGAGAAGAGAGGAGAATGATGGTGGTGGCGAGAGATGATCGGCGGCGAGGGAGATGTGGTGGTGATGGGTGCTGTGGTTATAGTGGGTGTGCAGGTGAAGGCTTGGAGGGAAAAGAAGAAGAGGAAGATGGAGATGAGGAGGAGGAGGTTCGGTTGAGGGAGAAGGCGATTGCTTAAGGTTAGGGTTTGAGGAAAGGCGATGGGTTTCGCCGAGACATTTCACGAGGTAAGAGATGAGCTCGATTTAAAAAAGAAGAAGGAAAGAAAAATATAAGAGGGAGGTGACGAGATCCAAGGGGCGGTGACCAGATTCGAGGATTGCACAGTGTTCGCGAGATGTGAGAGAGAGTGCGGGAGGAGAGAGAAAGAGGAGAGAGAGAGAGACTGCCGCGCTGGGGAGAGAGAAAGAGAAGAGGAAAGGAAAGAGAGAGAGATTTGAGTGGGGCCCGACGCAATGAAAAGGAATAATTTGATTGGCTCGCGGTGTGGAGCCCAGGGTAAAAAGAGAGAGCCGTGTGAGATTAGGAGTTTAATAGGATTTAGATTTGAAAAATTTGTAGAAGGATTTATCTGTTAGACTGAGTTAGGATTTTAGATTTTAAAAATTTAAAAGGATTTTTTTTAAAGATTTAATTGTTATCGAGATTTTAAAGGTAAAGTTAAGAATAAAATATTAAATAAATTTGAATTTAGGCGGGATACAAAAATATTCCAAAATGCGCCCGGGTCGGGTCTAAAATTTTAGATTTAAAGTACGATAAATATATGTGACTTCCAAATTTCAAAATGAATGATTAGGTAACGAAAATGCATACCCCCAAGAACGGACGCACGTACGTGCGCGTAGCTATCCAAACACGTCTGTTTCACTGAACTGGACGAGAACAAGATGCGCGGACGCTACCACGGGGCTAGGGGTATCATGCAGGCTATGAAATGTAATTTTAATTTATTTTATATGACCTAAAATGTTATATGATAAAATGTGCGATGTCAGATGAAAAGTCAATATGCAGTATACATGAGATGCACGTGTATATTTAACAAGACATGGTAGTTTATAAATGTGAATCAAACAAGTTCAAGCAAGCGGGTCGGGTCGAATGCAATTTCAAATGCAAAATTACTATTCGCACCCAAACACGATAAATAAATAAAATGCCACAGATATATAAATACGGGAACTGGAATTGATATAAATGAACTCGGTTGTTACATCTGCTGTATGAATCACCGAAAATAGCGGGCTTAATTAAGTAACCACTTGCCTTAGACACACTTGCTTAGACACCACAAAAGTAATGCGGATAAGTGATAAATTACCTACGACCTTCCTCTGTCCTTATTGAGCACGACGGTCCTTAGAATCTTGTCTAGATATATTTAATTAATGTAGGGTTGATACGGATGCTCGTTTTGTGATTTGTGGGGCCTAGGAAGGGTGATAAAATCCCCACCTAATCTGAATTTTGGTCTTGCCCCTTAAAATCCGTATTAAAATATGAATAAACAAACCAAATACAAAAATTAACAAAATGATTTTTTTGAGCGGCGATATTTTGTAAAGAATCTTGCAGGAAAGATATTTTATTGGATTTCAGAGGAGAGAGAAAGAGTTTAGAAATTTACCAGAGAAGTTTGGAACCCTAATCCCTCAAATCCTCTGCGCTTCCGCCGCACTTTTGCTTATTTGTTGCGGTTCCTCCACGAAGTGGAAGGATCTCGTGATGATTTTTACTACGTGGCCTCCTGTGCTCCTCTAGATCTTGATCAACATCTCTGGCTCTCTGTTTCCTTAATTCTGTGACTCCAGATCCCCTTGCAAAATTCACACAATAATCGTTAATATACAATTTGCAGTTTTGTTTTATTTATGATATGGATTGAATTAGAATTCAACATGAATAGTAAGAAAAATAAATTACGCACGTATCCCCGGCAACGGCGCCATTTGATTGATCTGTGATTTATGTGTAGTAGTTAACCGCAATCAATAATGGTGTCGCGTGTAGCTAGACCGAGATGAGTACGGGTCATCCTCTGGGAAACATTGAATCTTTTAATCTTACTTTAGGCGTGTTGAGAAAGAAAGGAAGAAGAATAAAGAATAGTGAAGAATGGTTGTATGTTCTAGATCTACGTCAAACACGGATGCAGAATATAGATATAGATTAACTATGGATGTAGGTTTTATAGTAGAAGGGGGCTTGTAGGGTTCTTTAAGATTTAGTAGTCAAGGATGATTAATTAAAGGTTACTCTTTTTATCTTTTAATAGATTTAAAACTAGATCGACAGTGATGCTTGTAGATTAGGGTTTTTGGAGGAAATAGGGTTCCCACTCTTAACCCCTATCTTGACATGGATCTCCGTTCATGTCTACCCTTACCAAAGCAATTGTTAATCTAATCTCTAATCGTGGTCATGAATATCAATGAATTGATAGCGCACCCGATTAGGATGTTAACTATTCTTTTAATAAAGTTTATAATCTTTATAGGATGTAAAAAAAGTTTAAGGATGTTCATCATCCATTAATCTGCCATAATCCTACGAACCCTAACAAGCGGAGAATTACTCGCGCATGTTGGGAAAAGAAAAGATAGAGCGGGAAAACATAATGTAAAATGCAGAAAATAAAATGATATAAGAAAATAACTACTTTTATTAATCAACAAGATCAAGTACACTTTGTTTCCTTAGAAAATGATTACAAAACCCAAGTTTGCTTCTCGATCTCTTCTAAGGAGGTAGATGAACTGTTGATGATCAGTCTAGATGCGTGAGCCGTCTTGGACTTCATGAACGCGTCGGTTTGATAAATTTTCCAAGAGGCACTCGGTCCTTATTTATAGTCATAGAGCCAGAATCTATAGTTTCCTAATAAAGTAACTATCTGTTGAGATCCTACCCAAAAAATCCAGAATTCTAATCTTCAGATATGCGGCAGAACCGCGGCTAATAGGTGGGTTTGGCCGTGGATCCGCCGCCTTCTGGTAGGATCATGGGCTATAATTTCTGTGGCTTCATATCTGTAGCACTTGTTGATCTTTTGAATATCTAGACTTTGAAAATCTTTTCTACGTTTCTGCCACAATTGGTTTCTTCAATTTACTTGAATATCTTCGGCAGATTTGATCTCGCCAACTCGGATTTCCTTGATTTCAGTCATGAAATAATTCCTGCACAATTATCTCAATAAATGATATTAGTAGAATTTGTTTTTATTGAGGTAGTATCTTAACCATTTGTCATGATATTTTAGTTTTAAGAGAATTGGTCAAAAATATTTCATAAAATAAGCATATTAAAATAGTCCAAATATTATATGAATATTATATGCTTACATTTTTCCTTCATAATGTTAATTATAATATATAAACACATGAAAATAGTATTTTTATGGATAAACCCTTATATGTGTTATATTTATAATAAACATCTTTTATTATATATAAATAGTAAGGAAAATGTCATATTAAAAGTGTAGTTTTATCAACTAAACATGGAGGTATGAAATGAGGGTAGAATTCAAAAAGAAAGAGTTTTTCTTGATCACATCACCTCACACATTAACCCATCTAGTTTTATTTGTGAGTTTCTTCACTTAAGAAGTGCAGATGAAGTTTTTGGCTTGGTGCTTTCACGCGGATCATTTATGGTCAGGCGGTCGGCGTCCAAACGATTCCGGGAGATTGCTAGGTCTAGTCGGAGTTCAAGTTCTTTATTGGAGCATGTGAAGATGTGATTGAAAGAATTAAAGTTAACCGTAATCAGGACGGTGTCGCTTCGTAGCTAGCCGTGATGAGCACGGGTCGATCCACAGGGAGACTGAGTGTTTTAGGTTCTTGTCGTAATGAGTTAATGCACGTGGCGGAATGTTCGTATCCAACCTATGTGTTATATGCAAAGTAACCGTTTGTTAGGATTAGATAGGATAGTGTAAGTTAAGAAAATTCGTATTCAAGTCCTTTGAGCCGAGTCTTGACCAATTGATGCTAGAGCAATCGGCAACAACGTGGATTAGGATACTTAATCACGATATTTAAGAAATCCGGCTTATTGACTTCCGTTCTTGTCTCTTGCTTTCGCCTCCGGCCAAACCGAACGCAACCGGTCGCGGTTAGGAATTACCGTTACGTTGGTAGGGTAGGGTGCCTAATGGAATGCTTGCGTAAGGTTTGGACGGAGTTCAATGGAAAATAACGGGAAAAGGAAATGGGAAACGGAAACCTTAACTTACAATATCGGTTTCTGTTCCTAACAACATATATTTACAAACCATTCACAACAACAAACCAAAAGAGCAAAGAAAAGATAAGCAAAGAAAAGAAAAGAAAACAAGCAAGTAATTAAACGACATGATAATAAAGATGCAAGTAAGTAAAAGCAAGTAATAAAAGACAAGTAAATGCAAGAAATAAACAACTAGGAACCATAGTTCACAAGACAAGTCATGGGATCAATAACCAACCCTTAAATTTGAAAGCACAATGAAGGGGTTGCAAGATCAAGAGAAGGGTAAAGAACTCATGTGAAATGAAGGCAAGGAAGAGAGCTTTATTCATTCCAAAAGAAGACACAACCCTTGAGATCAAATACCAAAACTTAAATTTGCACGCTCGATTGAGAGGTTGCAAGATCAAGAGAAGGCAAGGATCTCAAGGGGAAGCTAAGCTATTTACAATAGAAAGAGAAAACAAAATGAAGTGTTGCAAAAAGACTGACAAAATTGGACCCCCTCCCTTGCTCACTAGTTCTGTATTTTTAGGCTCAAAAAGAAAATAAACAAACAATAAAATTATGATGACAAGGCAGCAAAGGAGGGCCCACAGAAGTTTGGAGGCATTTGGAGGCGGGGGGGGGGGGGGGGGGGCGAGGTCGCCGGTTTTAGCATGCATGTGTCCGGCCTAATTTCGAGCTCTTGGGCTCGTGCTTAGTGTGGGGTCTTATACTCTTCCCAACATCACTCTGGTGCTGTTTGCTTAGTAAAAAATAATCTGGTTTGTATGCAGAGAAATGGAGGGAAACTAGATGCCACACATCATATCCAAACTTTTAGCATTCATTGCCCATCACACCATATGTGCAAGTTGTGTGCCTACTTGCCCATGGCAGCCCCCCACCTAGATCCATGGCTATGTGCACACATGTAAGGGTTAGACCATTTTTGATAAAAAAAGTGTGTACACAAGCATTATTTCCGAAAGAGCTCCAGGGATATCGATTGGTTTTCTGTTCTGTTTGCAGTGTCAGCTCCAAAACTCAATATCCGTGATTTTGAGTATGTTTTCCAGAATTTGTCACGGATACCTATAAACTGTAATTACTTAGCAGACACTGATTAATAGTATTGATAAATAGCAAAATAGATAATGAATGAGAGGTATTAAAATGCAATATTCTGTGATAAACAAATACCCCCAAACTTATCTTTGCTCATCCCGAGAAAAACAAAATCCTAGTCTCACTTTCGCAGGCAACGCGATTACACTGAGCATGTACAACAAGTCGTTAAACCTCTAGGTGTCTCTAGTAGGAGGAGTGTTGTCTCCTGAGGGTTTTCAGCGGATTACACCCACAAAATCTCGTCAAGTTAGTTTTGTATGTTAATATCTATTCTACTCCTACAGTTTAGTATCTACGTTAGAAACTCTATTATCCTAAGTTAGAAATATCCAACCTTTATGTTTCACACCTCTTATCTATTTAACCTTAGATCCTATACGTTCCAAAAAAATTTAGAAAGTTGTTGGTATCTCCTGAGTTTTCCTTCTAGAGTGTGGTATCAAATCAGGGATTTTATAGTGATGACTTTCATCCGTTAAGAAAAGTCTTATTCTTTATTTCTATCTTTCTTTCAAATATCGAGTGTATACCCCTACGTGTATGTATATTTGCACCCCTACACTTAAGAATTCAATTCAAGCTATAGTACCCTTGCCCTAATACAAATATTACTTCTTTTCATTAATGAGGGACGGTGTTGGTCACGCACCTTTCATGCGACCATTAATGCTTCTTGAGGCACTAATAGCCAATTACTGAATGTGTGAGCTTAAAGCGTAAATAGCAGATTCCAGGTTTTGACTTTATTTATTTATTTATTTTTCTTTTCTTTATTTTTATTTTTCAAGACCGGATATATTTTTTAATGATGCTCTTTTGGTGTTTAGTTTTAAATACCGTTTTTTCTTTCATACTAGGCTTTCAAGCAAGAGTATTTCCAGATATCCTCTAATATCCCAAGTTTCAAGATGCGTGTATGTGCAGTTTGTAGGGTATATACTTTCTAAATTTGGACTTAAGAATACAAACTATTTTTCAGACTTATCCTTTAGTAAAACTTCAATACTTTCCCTTCATCTTGACTTAACTCAAGAACTGAACTCAAGATTACTTATTTCTCAAAAAAAACTGTAAGGACGTATATTTTCCAAAGTTAAACAGAAGGAGGGTTATTTTTAGGGTTTTCAAATCCTAAGCATAGAATTTAGTTATTTTTAACGTATCAACTAAACTTTCAGAATAAAAATCTAAGTTACCCTATTAGCTAACTTGATGACAAAGTTTTTATATTTTTGGAACTTTTTTCTATTTTTATGGGTTTTTAAATGAGTATGCAAATGCAAAATATACAAATGAATGCGAAGGAAGAAAGCTTACCGAGCACACCCCCAAACTTAAACTTGACAGTGCCCTCACTGTCAGGCTACACCAAGAGGGTCAAAATTGTCAGCGCTCCCTAAACAAAATTTTATACAAAACAAAAGGCAAAACAAAAATATATACACAATAAGGTTTCCCCCCAAAACTTATGTGAAACATTGTTTCCACTGTTTAAGCGGTGAAGTTAAGAATTAGGGGGAAAAGAGAACAGTTTCAAACTATACAAGGCATTACACAGGCCAAAAGTGAGCACCAACCATTCAAAAATTCTATCTCTATAATGTGCAGGTTGGTGAAAGGATGGGGAGAGGAATGAAATGGAGAATATACGAGACCGTAAGCGGATAGAAGCCGGATACGGTCTCGGTATATGAGAAGAAGAATGGTGGAAGGGAGAACGAAGTGGAGTACGAACTTGAGGGTGAAAATGGAGTGAATAAATTAGCACAATTTGTAATGACCGATGAGTAAAATCCGATTGTGTTAATTGATCAGTCGAAAATATTGCATTTTTAACACGGAAATTTCGCTATCTTTTGCATTCATCTAGAGGTGTTCGGTATTCATATTGCACATATTAGCAAAACTGTCCTGAAATACCAGATTGCATGTGTTAGACTTTAAAACCGGCACTATAAGGGAAATTGACTGTATTTCACAGCATCGCATCATTCTTGCATATCGCAACTTGTGTTTCGAAGTCTGTGCAGGAAATTACAGAAGATCGGTCAAAATTACACAACAAAGACGGCTAAAAAATACGCCAACTCAAGGAATTGGAATCTGGCAATGATCTAGAATGAATTCAGAGATTCAACATATTAGGGAATACATCAAAGAACAGAAGAAACCAACACATGAAGTTTGAAGCCCCAAGGCAGCAACATGGCCGCGGAACCGCGGCCGGAGCCTCCTTGCGCCGCGGTTCCGTGGCGTCTTGTCCACGTCACCACCCCAATTTAGCTTCATAATTCTCATTTCAGCTCCTACACTTCAGAAAGACACTACATTTTCCAGAGGGATCTCGAAGCTTCTACCAGTTCAGCAAACCTAGGGTTCCAAACTAAACACCCCAAGCTTCCACAACAAGCTTCATCTAAACTCCATTAAGGACCTAGAACCTTCTCCCTAACCTCCTAGCTTATGGTAGAAGCTAAGCCTCTAACTAACTACTTCTAGAAGCCTCTCCCAATAACAAACTTTTGGAGGGAAATTCAAAATTCAAATTCCTAGAGCTAGGGTTTGGGAAACCTATAAAAAGACCCTAGGCCTCTCTTGAAATGGCTAATCTTTGGTTGTTGAATCTAGAACTAATCTTCAATCAATAGTTAGTTCTTTATCCTCCTACAAGTTTAGTGACAAGACTTGTGCCAAACCCTAACCTTAATCCAAAGCCCAAATTCAAGATCCTTTAAGTGCAAGCCAAGCAAGTCTTCAACGATCCTTTAGAAGCGGAACCGGACTTCAACGGAGCACGAGATCCAAGCCGATCCACGACTCAAGAAGCCGAGCGATGCTAGAATCAACAATCAAATTTCTATCCTCTTGTAGTTCTTGAGAGTTGTAACTAATTGTTGATATAAATAAAGGTGAAGATTCTTTAAACTTGCTTACTTTCAATTCGAGCATTATGATTCGTATTCAATTCTTGAATGTATTTTTCGTGATGATGCTTGAGTAAAACTCCGCTCGTGGAGGAATCGAAACGATTGTAGAATGATGATGTTGACGAATCTTTAAACAATTTCTTAATGTTAGTTATATGTATGCCCTAGAGGCCATTACTATACATAGGATGTATATTGTAGTGGATGCTTGGACATATATAGGGATGACTTTCTTGCTCGATATGATAGCTTGCTATCTGGTTACTCTTTACCTTAACGTGTACACTGATTGTCTCTCTGTTACATGTTGGTAAAGCCCTTAGGATGTGTACTTGACTACCTGGACTATGATGCGGATCATACTGTTGGAGATAGTGCCCTCAGAGTCAATTATTGGATCACAGGCACGTGATTGCAATGATTGAGGGGAGGACCTGTCCCAGTAGGACAGTCTTACTCGAGATGATAGTATGCTATCTGGTTTATCTTTATCATCGTGTACTGCTTTAAGTGACCTTACGAGTCACTATTACACGTTGATAGAGCCCGTAGGATTCTTGCTTGATACCAGCAGTATGAGGGCGATCATATACGTGAGAGCTGGGGTCTATAAGCACATCCTTAAAAGGTCCCTAGTCGTGGGAGTTTCGAGACAGGGCATCGATACTCCGGAGTAGACTAGTGTATACAGTCGAGACCCCGACGAGGGGCGGTGGCCGGTCTCACAAGCCACTGGTGTCAGTTGGTTCACCTAAGATGTATACAGGTGCTCATTGGGTTATGAGTACACCGGACAGGACTCGCCGGGAACCTGCTAGTTGGGATTATACCAGACGTCAGATAGCAGTTCCCTGGTGACATGTGTACAGGTTAGTTCATCGACCTGAGATCGTCATTTGTCTCGTGTGAGTTCCCACTGTGCTTTGATTACTACCCTACCACGGCTCAAAGGAGTCGTGCAAACAGGTTTTAGTTGGGTACAGTCCCGAGCCACATGGAGGCAGTGAGCGGATCTGCAGGGGTTCGTCTCTCCCGGTATTGGGGGTGAGGTCGCGCTGTGTCGAGGAGAGCCAGAACATGAAAAGTCCTTGGCCAAGGCAGGAGATTTGCTGGTAAGTATTCCAGTAGTATCTCAGGGTGTTCTGCGCTACACTCCGACACGACTTGTACCGCTTTTGGGGGTCTGACTTTTACCAACCCCCTAGGCCCGCCATGCGATGCTCATAGACGAATGGACCGGACTGTACGGATATTGTCACTGACAGGCTCAGTAGGGTGTCAGGATGAGTTCGCTCATCGACGTCCCTTTTGGTCAATACCTGGTAGCCCGTCACGTATTGGCTTATACCTCTGACGTGCTAGTGGTTAAATCCACACCCATAGTATTGACGAGTCTTTAGAGTCCACCACACTCAGTTCCTCAGGTTTCGGGCAAAACGCTATAGAGGCCGTATGGAGATATGGCAGGGTTCGATCAGATACGTGCGGTATTGCACGGATCGTGATCGGACGGTTTTTACTAGCCGGCTTTGGCTTAAGCCGGATTGTAATATTAGATAGTGTAGATTTTGTCTCTTTGCATTTGTGTTCAGTGGGAATACAAATACGGGCATGTATTTACAGTAGTGGGGTTTTCCTGTAATTTATTACGGATCAGTTTTCTGAAGTTGCCAGTTTGCATTCCGTTCCGGCCGGTTTTTCTTCATTCCTTCTCGGTCGGACTTTCTTATGGAGGGTGTTAATTGTAAGTTTGCAATTAACATAAAGTGGAGGGCTTTATTGCTTTTGTTGCCTCTTTATCATGATGAGATTCCATTCTTGTCCATTCATTTGCTTTTTCATGATGGTTAGTGAGTGGATTGAAATGGAAATTGGTTTGACCATTTTGATATATCATTTCTTTTTCTCATTATGAAAAAGGAGAGATGTTTTTCTTTTTCTCTCTCCAATCTTCTTTGTGAGAAGAGGGGCCGGCCATTTTAGAGAGGTGAGAGGGAGAGTTCATTTGATTAGAGGAAATTGATTCATCTCATTCTATTCTCTTGCTTGTCAAAATTCCAAAGTCTTTTCCATGCTTCATTCTCATTCTTTACCTCCATCCTCCATGGCAACTTCATGAACCCCTAAAAAGACAAGTTTACTATACTATTCTATAGCAAGCCTGGGATGCGTCGGCTAGCCAACTTCGCGCCCGAGTTTCCTCGGTCAAGAGGTGGGAGCCCGTAAAAGATTCCGGCTATGTGGTGCTTTTCCGACGAGCGAGAAGGTGACGAACATTCCGCGGGAGATCGGAGTGGAGACGAAGACCGAAGGACACGGATCGCTTGGTATACTTTTCTACCCGTATTTTACTTTGCTAGTTGTTAGGTTAATGGCTCGATCCGGGTAAAAAGTCCGCGGTGGTGCCGGTTGCAAGTTTTGCAAAGTTTTTGTTTCCGCATTTCCGGCGTCCAATCGACGGCCGGGGCGCCCCCGCGGGCTTACATTGGTATCAGAGACACGCCGTTAACCTAGCCTAGCTTGCTCTTGTATGTTTAGTACTCGATCGAACAAAATCCCCAAAAACCGTATTTTGTATGCATGTGTTCTCTGTTGAAATTTTTCCAGCTCCTAAAATTTTTCAGGTTGTTGCAGAGACATGTGCAAGAAATTCTAAGAATTCTGGGAAAATACGGTTCAGTGATTCCTTACTTCGACCGCGGAAACGCGGCCAATCCCTGGTTTGGCCGCGGTTCCGCGGTGGTTAAGAGGAATCGTTGAACCAAATTTTTCCAGTGGGCTTTTGAATATGAAATAGGGATTTTGGGATATTAATTTTGGGCCCAGATTTTCTGTAAGTGCTACAGTATTGCTTGGGGCCCACTTTGATAAATTTGTTCGATCGGATATTTTAAACATGCCCGTTCACAGTATTTACTTTATATCTGCGACCGTGAATGTCACTTGATCGGTAAATCCTGTCTGACTGCTATAGCCCTTTTAGACGGATTTGCGAACGTGACATTCACGTTGATGTTCTGTGTTTTGCTGTGATGTTGCGGATCGGTCGTGGGGGATAGCCTGGATGCAATATTAGTACAGTTCTGTTTTATATGTACATTTGATATTGCGGGACGAGCGTCCGACATGTGGACTGCCGTCACTGCCTGTTTGTATTCTTCTTTTGGGGCATGACCAGGTTGCGGTCGATGTACCCGTTGTATGTATATTTTACTTTCTGTACTAGGTTGACCCAGGAGGGGTGCCCAAGTTACCGGATTCCGTGAAGTGCTGGGTGGTCCATTCACGTCGCTGAAGGGGGCTGCCTCGCTTCAGGTTTTGGCGGGTAACTTGCCGCGCCCGTAGGGGTCTAGGATTTCATTGCACAGGCTATCCACACGACCACGGGAACGTCGGGTTTTAGCGGCTCTGTGAAACCCGGGGATCCCAGATATCTGTATTGTTCTGTGTTGCTGTACTTTTCTGTGCTGCTGCTTTTTTATCACGCCTTGAGCGAAAATTATATATTGTATATATATACTAGTAGATGTTGTATATGTTTTGCATCCGCGCTAGTCTAGTCCCCGCTCTGTCGTTAGTTAGCTAACCTAACGAGTGATGACGGGACCCAGTGGCGAATGCGGATGGCATATACGTACATCAGTATATTTTCGTTCTTTATGGTGTGATCAATTGATGGGACTGCGTTGATTCGGATCAATGCAAGATAAACAAACCTATTCTGATGTTGTTGGAACACTTTTTCAAAAAGCTGTTATTGCAAGGGCGTTCTCTTTTGTTTTGCATCGTGGTATTCAGTTGGAATATCCTGCTCCTCAGTCGACGAGGCAAGGGCCGAGATCCCTTCACCGGGAGTGACCCCTTGGACAAAAGTTTTCGTCAGGGCAGTAACTTCACTATAGCCGATTACTTTTGCTTTGCATCGTGGTATTCAGTTGGAATATCCTGCACCTCATTCTACGGGGAAAGAGCCGAGATCCCTTCACCGGGAGTGACCTCTTTAGCAAAGGTTTTCGTCACTATATTTTTCTAAAAAGCTATTGTAGGGTTCCTAGGCACGCTAATGAGGTCTCACAAGGCATCAACCATGCCAATTTCAAATTTTACGGGTGCCGAGAAACCCTAATACGGATCGTTAACTAGAAGTCTAGGCGATACAATGAAACTAGTTTACAACTAAACTAAAAGAACGGAAATACAACCTTTGTAGATCCGTTTCTCCACCTCCATAGCTCCATGATGAAGTCCTCTCCGCTGTCCAAATCGAACCATGACTCTAGCATCGGCTTCATCGGAGAAAAAGCGGGCTAGGTCATCGACGACGATGCCGAAGATGATCTACGTCAAGGCATCACTAGATCAAGCTCCACCTTCACCAAGCCATGAAAACTTGTGAAGGAAACACCCTATACTACTTGGCAAGAGGTAGAGGATGAAGAAATAGGAAGTGGGTTCACTTTAGAATTGGATTTCTCACTCATTTTCTCAACTTGCCATTGATGAGGCAAGCTTTTCTTCATGGAAAGAAGAAGAAGAAGATGAAGATAATATGATAAGTCTTTTTCTAAATAGAAAATAAATCAATTCTTATCATATCATGAACCATGGTCAAGTGTAGAGAACTAATCATGGTTGAGTGGAATGGTTAGGGTTAAGTATGAGACAAAATGGTCACTTGGTCAAAGCTTCATGAAGCTTCAACAAGCTTCATGAAAGAAAACAAAGAAAGAAACCATTTTGCTTATCTTTTATCCATTTCTCAAAAAAGAATAGATAAATAAATAAATGAATAAGTAAAAACAAAACCCTAACCATTACACAACCATGGTTTAATCTTTACACTTAGCCAAGTAAACATGTATCATCAAACATGATACAATCAAGTGCACAAAAGTATATCACATATACAACTTGTGCAAAGCAAGTGAGAAAATCCATTTAAAGTGAACCAATACTAGTTAATGCAAAGTAATATATCAAATATATAATTATGCATTAAATCATTAAATCAACACTTGATTTAACGATCCGATCATATCGCATATAACCGACTAATATGCAATGTATCGACTTATCGAATCAATCCTTGATTCGATAACTAGATTATATCGCATACAACCATTCGATACATTCATCGCGAGAATAGAATACGGTATCACATACACGCATTATTCTCGGTCCCGCAGATATCTCATATGCGCTCCTATTTCGTTTCGCTTGAGCCAGGAAACCTCTGTGTAGGACTCTAAAGACTCGTCAATACGCCGGCAGCAGATGATGATCATATCAAGCACCCACAAGCCGCAAGCGGTCTGCTAAACGTAACGGCCACCCGGGTATTGAGCGATCAGAAGATCGACGAGCAAGCCCGCTCACACTCCTGTGAATCCAACCAGCAACACTTACCGTACAGTCCGGTCTGATCGTCTGATATGTCGCATATCTCGCCTAGGGGTGGTAAACGTCAGACCCCAATAGCTCGATAAGTCGTGTCGATATGAGGCCTATAACAGTTCGAGAAACTACTGGTAACACTTACCAGTAAATCTCAGCAACCCTGGCCAGGGATTTCCGGTTATAGCCAATCGAACACAGCGCAACATCAACTCCCTATACCGGGAGAGACGAATCCCCTCCTATCGCTCATTGCCTCCATGTGACTCGGGACTGTACCCAAAAACCACCATTTTGCACGCCCTCTTGGACGTGGTAAGGTGGAAATCAAAGCACAGTGGGAACCACACAAGACTCTATGACGATCTCGGGTCAACAGACTACTCTGTACCAGTGTCACCAGAGAACTGCCATCTGACGTAAGGTATAATACCATCTGGGAGTTCTCAGCGAGTCCGTCCAGTATACCCAGTCTCCACTGAGCACCCATATATCATCTCTGATGTCAAACATCAATGGATATGGGATCATCCATCGCCCATCTGTATGGGTCGAGAAGGTATACGCTAGTCTACTCTGGTATATCGATGCCCCGTCTCGATATACCTATGACTAGGGACTTTGAAGGATGTACTTATGGACTACCATGTCCCCACTAGTATGATCCTCATCATAGTCCAGGTAGTCAAGTACTCATCCTAAGGGCTTTACCAACATGTAACAGAGAGACAATCAGTGTACACGTTAAGGTAAAGATCAACCAGATAGCATACTATCATGTCGAGCAAGAAAGTCCTCCCTATATATGTCCAAGCATCCACTACAATATACATCCAATGTATAGTAATGGCCTCTAGGGCATACATATAACTAACAATCTCCCACTTGCACTAGGGCCATCTGATAGCAGTGGTTGTAGTATCTCATACTCAACCATCCCATAGAAGTCTCTCTCTGGGAAAAGGCCTTTGTGAGTGGATCCGCCGTGCTGTCCTCTGAGTCTATTCTTCTAACCTGGATCACCCTGGAGATCAACTATCTCCATGATCAGGTGATACTGCCTTAGAATATGTCTGGATCACTGATGGGACCGGGGTTCCTGGCATGAGCCACAACTCCATTGTCACACAATGGGAGGAACAAAGTTCATCTCATGAACCAATATACATCCAGACTACCTCTTTGGTAGCATCTTAAGTAGCGATGTATCGAGCCTTTATCGTCTAGTATGCCACGGTATCTAGCTTGGAACTCTTCCAACATACCGTCCCTTTACTGAGGGTAAAGACAATGCCTGCGACTGACTCTCAGTCGTCCTTATCACCCTGGAACCCTTCCAGTGATTCTCCCCAGGATCGGTTGATACCATCTCACTACAACTAGTGAGAATCCTAACATCCAATTAGATCTATCTCATAGATCCAAAACCCAGGATTTAGGAGGTATCACTTTGATCCTATATGGAGAATCATTGTGATAAGCGGAGATTGACCGAGCGTAGCATAGGAAACTCCTTCCCTATCAATAGCATGTCATCCACGTACTCTACGAGGATCGTCACTGTACTCCCTACTACCTTTTTGTTTATACAAGGTTCATCTACCATTTTGATGATGTTAAACTCTTTGACTAACACATCAAAACAGATGTTCCAACTCCGCGATACCTGCTTTATCCTATAAAGCATCTTGTACACGTTTCCGCTGCTCCCACTGTCTACGAAGCCTTCTGGCTGTGTACTTATAGACGTTCTCTTCTAAAACTTCATTTAGAAAAGCAGTCATGGCACCCAACCGCCAGATATCGTAGTCATGGTATGTAGCCGTGGCAAGTAGGATCTGGATGGACTTAAGCATAGCCACTTGAAAAGGTTTCATCATTATCCACGCCTGGTCGATGACGAAAAGCTTTAACAAGTCTAGCTTTGAAAGTCTCAACTTTTCCATCTACACCAAGTAATCTTCTCAAGATATACTTGCTCCTGATGGGGATTTAACCCTTTAGATATAGCAACCAAAGTCCATACTTTGTTGGTGTACATGGATTCCATCTCAGATCACTAAGCATCCAGCCATTCTTACAGAGTCCCACTCCTGATGGCCAGCTCGAAACTAGTTGGGTCATCATCTCATGATGCAATCCTCGCTCCCACTGTCATAGAGAAACCGAAGTATCTCTCAGGCGGGTGAGGAACCTTACTAGATCGGCGGAGAGGCTGAGGTTCGTTGGTAACTATTGAATCCTTTGGTTCTGTCAAATCATCAGCTGCAGTTTGTATGGCTGGAACATTTCCAGTTCTACATAACTGACCTTGCCTCGAGCTTGTCCGGATTTTGCTTTTCAGACATAGGCCGGACAACCCCAAATCTTAACTAGCTTAAGACATGGGCTCTTCCCATACCATATCTCATATGGAGTGGTAGGCTGTGATCTGATTCGAACCCTATTCAATTGGTATGCAGCTTCTCAAGTGCACAACTCCCAAAAAGGAAATAGGTAACTCAGTAGTACTCATCATAGAGCACACCTTATCATATAGGGTGTGATTGCTCCGCCCCGATATACCATCGTGCTATAGTGTATCGGAGGAGTAATGCTGACAGAGAATCTCATTCTCCTTTAGAAAAGTCCAGAAATTCCGTGCTCAAGTATTCTCCTCCTTGATCACATCAAAGGACATAATACTTGTACCCGTAATTTGGTTCTCTACTTCTAAATCATATTCTGTGAATATCTCAAAAGGTTCGGACTTGTGTTTCAACAGGAACATAGGTCTGAATCTCGAAAGATCATCAGAGAATGTAATGAAGTACAGGGAACCGGTCTTGGCATATGTAGACAGGGGACCTTACATACATCAACATGTATCATCCCAAGAGTTCACTAACTCTTTCTCTGTTTCCAGTAAACGGAGCTATGGTCATCTTATCTCTATGACATGACTGGCAAGTTTCACAAGATGTAAATTCAAACTGATTTAAATATGCATCTACATGTAACTTCAGCTAGTCGGGTCACATTGATATGACCTAGTCTACAATGCCTCAAGTAGGATTCGTTCATTTCTGAACTCTTCCTCTTGTGTGTGTTCCGTATACTAAAGAACTGTAGTTTGATTTAGAACTACAATGCTTTTAGATAACGTGCCTGAACCGATCAACTTTTGATATAGGAAATGTTCAAAACATTATCCATCTATACAAAATTTTATCATTTCTTTACTAATAAAGAGATAGATATGATTTTGTATATCAGGTTCGGTATCTAATAACATTCGTTCAGAATCAATGTATTGGTAATACAGGGTGACAGTGACCAACAGACTTGGCTGCAACTCTTGCCCCGTTTTCTGCCTCATGAAACTTATCACCCGTTCTCAGTTCTCTACCTAGCTGTAGCCCTATGTAACAGATTACATATCTGGGATCCTGATCTGGTATCACATACCCAGGACGTAGAGGATACAGAGAAACAGTTCTTTGTAATGAACACACCCGAAGAAGATGCATCATATGCACTTCCTTCGTTTGGGCGGCACGGGAAATCTGGTATTCCCCAATTTCCTGCTCTGTCTTATAACAATTATAAGTTGGAGCGGGACCAACGTTCCCCAGCTCAGTATAACAAGCGGGTTCGGTCAATATTCCGTATTATTATCTTGATTAAGGCGTGATATGGTCGCTACCTGGAGAGAGAGAGAAGAAAACACTCAGCGTGCGCTCTTGCAAGAATAGATTGGTTATTATTTTATCTAATCAGGATGGCTCCCACTGCTTTTTATCAAATCTTCCTTCAAACCCTAAAAGGTTAGACTAGCCGGGATTAATTACACACTACAAGTTCGCCAATCTTTCAGCCAGGCCAGTGTCGGTACTTTGAGGGAGGTCCCCCGTGCTTTCGCACGAACCTAATTAATGTAAACCTCGTTTTCCCAGAGGCGTAACCTCGTTAACACCTTTCTAGACACCTACTTGATCGGCTAATTGTAATGTGTAAAACTCTCCCACGAGTAACTCTAACTCGCAGCGGGTATCGGGATCCAACTATCTCATAGAAGGTATGCAATCTCATTGCAAATTTCAACACTTGAAATTCCCGATAATATTTTGCCCCTAGCACCCTATGACCTTGACGGAGGTCAACAAACCATAGGCTACTAGTCAAGTTCAACCCGTCATTTCTTGATCGAATTAAACCCACCCGCACGACCCTTGACGGAGGTCAACAAGGCCGCACGACTACCCTAATCCAATCTGCATCATATGCATAAGCAGATAAATACTAGTTAGCTACCGCACACTACGCCTTGACGGAGGTCAACAAACGTAGCACGAATACTAAATAGGACTTATCTGAAATGACGGAGGGCTACGACAGGTTTTTCTGAAAACCTATTGCGTAATGAACTTGATATCGTTGTAGAATTAAATGATTTTAAAATGGAGTGCTTTGAGGCTTTTCTAGTTTTGCTAAAGGAGTCACTCCCGGTGAAGGGATCGTCGGTCCTTTCCTCGTCGAATGAGGTGCAGGATATATCATATATATCACTGTGCAAAGCAAAAACTCTTAAAAGCAATCAAAAGACAAACCGAGAGTTGTAGCATCTGCCAGTTATTGCTAAAGGAGTCACTCCCGGTGAAGGGATCTCGGTCCTTTCCTCATCGAATAAGGTGCAGGATATATCACATATACCGCTGTGCAAAGCAAGAACTGTTGCTACCTGTTTTATTTTGAAATTCGATTCTACAACTTCTTAGGTTTCTTTTATTTCATTAATCACATTAATGAAGTCCCATCAATTAAGTTACCTAAACATCACAGATAAATACGACGTACACTTATGCCATCCGCATTCGCCTCGATATCCCCTCGTGCACCGTTAGGTTAGGTAACTAACGGCAGAGCGGGGCAGGGCTAGCGCGGGTGTAAAACATAAGTAACATCTATATAATATATCATATATACTATATACAGTATCCATCACAGAACATCACATGATCACATCACAGATATCGTAGCAGAAGAATCATATGAAATATTGGATAAACTAGGACGTCCGTGTTTTCAATACGAGCCAGTATAAAACACGGATTTCACGGTCGCGATGAATAGCCAAACCCACACCCCTAGACCCCTACGAGAGCGACAAGCAACCCTACCAATTCTAGAGTTAGGAGACCCGGACTCGACTCCTCGAGTTGGTCTCCCACTGGACTCCAGAACCCGGTTACTTGTGCTCCCCTCCTTGGGTCTATCCTAGTGCGGAAAAGTAAATAATATACAAAAGGTGACATCTTCCGCAACCTGGAAGTGCCCCAATAAAAGAATATTACATACAAGTTTTTACATGAATGAAAATGAAAAACACTCATCTCACATAAAAAAAACCCGGCTATTCAAACACGACGATCCAATATAACATATCCAGCAACACATAACATCACATGTCATCAACGTAAGTAAATATGCGCATCCCAATTGTCGTTGACATATAGCAACGAAACCGGCGATATCCCATATTACACTTACGGTCACAGAAAAGAAAGTGTAAAACTACAACAGTTGGAATCCACAATCCGCACAGACATCGCATGCCTAATCAAATGAATACCTAAGACATCACATGCCTAACAATTATAAACCCCGCATTTTAGTCTCAAAATCGAAAACACTTTTCAATATCAAGTCGGGCAATTCAACAAGATTCCCGACATCCTGATTGAATGCTCGTCGCAAACTTCAGTAGACGGCAGGACCCCCGATACCGTCGACGAAGTGCACCAAGGCGGAACACCGCTACCAGGAGCACCCAAACGGATGCTTTCGGCGACGGGGTTCTCCTACAGTCACTTGGTCGGGGCTATGGAGTGAGGCTGTCTATTAAGTTTACCCGGCGAGTATCCGCGTACGCTACGTGATTGCGACGGACTTTTGATCACATCAAAATTCCGTGGCAACCGATGAAGTGAGACTAAACCGCTAGATTTATAACATTCATTCAGTTATCTCATAACTACTTGTGGATTCCAAGTATTGTATCACATTCCGGATAAATAGAAAATGTTAAACTTTTCGATCGAACATTCAAACACCCAAGTTTTCCCGATACAGATCAACACATGAAACAAGTCTAAAAACATTCAGTTTGTGCCTCAGTACCAACGGTCCAGCCGTAGAAGGGTCAAGCCAACGCCTCACATGTGGCACGCCGTACTGCCCCAAACCCGAAGGTTCAAAGGGCAGTTCAAGACGGTCACATAATCGAGTTAAGGTTTGTTGTCTTCTAGAGGGACCATCGCGTTACTTGCACTACTTAGAACGTCTTTAAACCACGGAAAGATCCAACACTTGGAAATTTCTCGACAGGGGAAAAGTTGGGTATTTATATCCGGTCGAACTTTTTAACATATTCTAAAATTTCCGGAAAGCCACATAGACAAAGTTAGACAATCCGATCGAAACACCGAGTCCCCAATACAACCCAGAAAACTCAACTCTTGAGTTCAGAAAAAAAATATATCCCAGGAAAACCAGCACTGCAAAATAGGAATTACTGTGCAAAATTCAATGGGAGAAGAGACAAAATGGCCGCGGAACAGCCGCATTAGCACGCTAATGCCGCGGTTCCGCCGCACTTTAGAAAGATCATCAGGTAATTTTTGCACCGTAATTCTTAGAATTTCATGCTGAATTTTCTGCATATTTTTAATCTGGAAAAAACCCGATTTTTGGAAAAAGTCCAGAGAGCAAATTTGTGTTAGGGTTTCGGTTTAATCGGACTTCAAACACCGACTATGCATCCTCTAAGGCTCTAGCTAGGCTCTGATACCACTGGAGGGTTCCTAGGCACGCTAATGAGGTCTCACAAGGCATCAACCATGCCAATTTCAAATTTTACGGGTGCCGAGAAACCCTAATACGGATCGTTAACTAGAATTCTAGGCGATACAATGAAACTAGTTTACAACTAAACTAAAAGAACGGAAATACAACCTTTGTAGATCCGTTTCTCCACCTCCATAGCTCCATGATGAAGTCCTCTCCGCTGTCCAAATCGAACCATGACTCTAGCATCGGCTTCATCGGAGAAAAAGCGGGCTAGGTCATCGACGACGATGCCGAAGATGATCTACGTCGAGGCATCACTAGATCAAGCTCCACCTTCACCAAGCCATGAAAACTTGTGAAGGAAACACCCTATACTACTTGGCAAGAGGTAGAGGATGAAGAAATAGGAAGTGGGTTCACTTTAGAATTAGATTTCTCACTCATTTTCTCAACTTGCCATTGATGAGGCAAGCTTTTCTTCATGGAAAGAAGAAGAAGAAGATGAAGATAATATGATAAGTCTTTTTCTAAATAGAAAATAAATCAATTCTTATCATATCATGAACCATGGTCAAGTGTAGAGAACTAATCATGGTTGAGTGGAATGGTTAGGGTTAAGTATGAGACAAAATGGTTACTTGGTCAAAGCTTCATGAAGCTTCAACAAGCTTCATGAAAGAAAACAAAGAAAGAAACCATTTTGCTTATCTTTTATCCATTTCTCAAAAAAGAATAGATAAATAAATAAATGAATAAGTAAAAACAAAACCCTAACCATTACACAACCATGGTTTAATCTTTACACTTAGCCAAGTAAACATGTATCATCAAACATGATACAATCAAGTGCACAAAAGTATATCACATATACAACTTGTGCAAAGCAAGTGAGAAAATCCATTTAAAGTGAACCAATACTAGTTAATGCAAAGTAATATATCAAATATATAATTATGCATTAAATCATTAAATCAACACTTGATTTAACGATCCGATCATATCGCATAAAACCGCCTAATATGCAATGTATCGACTTATCGAATCAATCCTTGATTCGATAACTAGATTATATCGCATACAACCATTCGATACATTCATCGCGAGAATAGAATACGGTATCACATACACGCATTATTCTCGGTCCCGCACATATCTCATATGCGCTCCTATTTCGTTTCGCTTGAGCCAGGAAACCTCTGTGTAGGACTCTAAAGACTCGTCAATACGCCGGCAGCAGATGATGATCATATCAAGCACCCACAAGCCGCAAGCGGTCTGCTAAACGTAACGGCCACCCGGGTATTGAGCGATCAGAAGATCGACGAGCAAGCCCGCTCACACTCCTGTGAATCCAACCAGCAACACTTACCGTACAGTCCGGTCTGATCGTCTGATATGTCGCATATCTCGCCTAGGGGTGGTAAATGTCAGACCCCAATAGCTCGATAAGTCGTGTCGACATGAGGCCTATAACAGTTCGAGAAACTACTGGTAACACTTACCAGTAAATCTCAGCAACCCTGGCCAGGGATTTCCGGTTATAGCCAATCGAACACAGCGCAACATCAACTCCCTATACCGGGAGAGACGAATCCCCTCCTATCGCTCATTGCCTCCATATGACTCGGGACTGTACCCAAAAACCACCGTTTTGCACGCCCTCCTGGACGTGGTAAGGTGGAAATCAAAGCACAGTGGGAACCACACAAGACTCTATGACGATCTCGGGTCAACAGACTACTCTGTACCAGTGTCACCAGAGAACTGCCATCTGACGTAAGGTATAATACCATCTGGGAGTTCTCGGCGAGTCCGTCCAGTGTACCCAGTCTCCACTGAGCACCCGTTTATCATCTCTGATGTCAAACATCAATGGATATGGGATCATCCATCGTCCATCTGTATGGGTCGAGAAGGTATACGCTAGTCTACTCTGGTATATCGATGCCCCGTCTCGATATACCTATGACTAGGGACTTTGAAGGATGTACTTATGGACTACCATGTCCCCACTAGTATGATCCTCATCATAGTCCAGGTAGTCAAGTACTCATCCTAAGGGCTTTACCAACATGTAACAGAGAGACAATCAGTGTACACGTTAAGGTAAAGATCAACCAGATAGCATACTATCATGTCGAGCAAGAAAGTCCTCCCTATATATGTCCAAGCATCCACTACAATATACATCCAATGTATAGTAATGGCCTCTAGGGCATACATATAACTAACAGCTATCAGTTCCTTCAACGATATCAAGTTCATTACGTTAAAGGTTTTCGCCAGAAACCATTCGTAGCCCTCCGTCATTTCAGACGGGTAGCACGTAGTATTCATGCTATGTTTGTTGGCCTTCGTCAAGGCATAGTGTATGGTAGCTGCTTGTTACCTTTCTGCTACATAGATAGATGCGTTGGTTTGGGACAGTCGTATAGCCTTGTTGGCCTTCGTCAAGGGCTTGTACGGGTGGGTTCAAATCAACCTGGACAATGACGGGTAGAACTTGACATGTGACTTATGATTTGTTGGCCTTCGTCAAGGTCATAAGAGCATGGGGCAAAAATCCACATCGGGAGTTTCAAAAGAACTGAAACTTGCCAGGTATGCGCATACCTTCTGGAGTGCGGTAGCGTGAGCGAATTCCGTCACGTTATCATGCGATGATAGTTGGATCCCGATTCCCACTGATGAGTTGGTTTACTCCTCGGGTGACCCCGGCTAATTCTTCTTTCAGGTTTGGGGAAGAATTTGACGTTACAGTGGGAGGTTTCCAGATTAGATAAAGTGATAACCATTCTGATCTAGGTTAGACTGCACGCTGAGTGTTTCTTTTCTCTCTCTCTTTGGCAGCGACCATTGACCCGACCCTAGACTATGACTCAGTGACCAAGTAGACCGAACCTTCTTAACACTGGCTTTTGGATTGTCAGAGTTGCAAGCCTCATTGCCACTCCTACTTTTACCCTTTTCTCCAGGTCACCCCGTATTACTACAAACGTCCACTTCCATTGGACAAAACCATCGTATGGTTATATACGAACTCGAAGGAATTCGAGGATGGTTTCTGGTTCTGGAGAAAACGAATATGACTATTCAGTTGTCTTTTCCTTTCACCTTCTCTCATTGCGAGTACTCCTTGGTTTAGGAGATAGTACACCTATTACGCAAATTGGATAGTCTTCTTCCAAACCATAGGCAGGTGCCGACCGGTAGGGAATGAAGAAAGCCAATTAGCCTAAATGGTGTACAGAAGGTATTAAGTTAAGACAAAGCAAGGGATTAGTAAGAGGGCAAAGTAAATTGCGACTGCTTTTCACGACCAAACCAAGTATTTCTTCGCCAATCCTAAATCACCTTTGTATTTCTCCAGGACACTCCGTATCACTACGAAGATCCCAGTTTATTGGATAATCCATCGTATGGTTATATACGAACTCGAAAGGAACTTGTTCTAGTTCGGGGATGGATTCTCGTTCAGGAGAAATAGGAATAAAGTTCATTCAGGTGTCTTTTATCTTCACCTTCTCTCGCATTGCGAGTGCTCCTAGGATTAGAAGTAGTACACCTATTATGCTTATTGGATAGTCTTCTTCCAAACCATAGGCTGGTGCCGAACGGTAGGGAAGGAAGAAAACCATTTGGCCTAAAGGGGTGTACAGAAGGCAATGACTAAAGACATAAAAAGGGATTTGGAGAAGTGGCAAAGAATTATAAGGTTGCAGTTGTGAATCTGGATAATGGAAGAGGCATTACTAGGAATACCAGAAAACCCCAACGAAACATTTCGATGTTTCAGTTTCACTGTGTACTGTTAAAAGAAAACTGATTTCCCAATTAGACACTTACTCCAGGGTATGTATTTACCAGGTATGATTCTCACATCTGTATGGTTTTACAGATGATGAGTGGGAGTAAGTTATTGGGAATTAGGTGATCATCCTCATTATATCGGGATTCGTTGTAATTGGTGATATTTGAGGAAGCCACCTGGGTTGTTTGCCAGTCGGCAAATATTTGGTTTTGAATATCCGTTGTTGTGCACCAATTCCAAATTGATATATCTGTACGTCTATTTTTATAGAGTGAGACATATCTTTTTGAAATTATGTCTGTGACATTTACCTATACCAGTGGATGGTTAGGTAAGGAGCATTGAACAGCGGTGTAATTCTTCATAACCATAAGTACAGTTTTCAACCTACAACACACAGTGAATGAGTCGCTAGACTCAAGGGACTTATACAAAGTATTGTATATTGTCCAGTGTCCTTTAGGACAGAGGGGTTGGTCCTCGTACTATATTCTGTTTACTTATGACTTCTCTGGTTCTTAAACAGGTGTTTCGTAGAAACACAGGGTCTAAGTTTTGAGGAGTTATAGGTATAAGAATAAAGTAGAGAACCAAGTATTGCAAGTATCGGGATTCTTCAAGGTGATCGAAGATGTAGATACTTGTGTATGGTACTCAGTTGATAGTAATGATTAAGAGGACTTGCTTCTCTTTCAGGTTACTCATAATTGAAAGTATTCCTAAGTTGAGTAACGCTGATCGGCCTCTCTTCCATTTAGTTGACATGCACTTGAGACAGCTGCATGATTTGAATCTGGTTCAATTAAATCAGTGCCTCTGGTTCTTGGATATAGAACAGTTCATATCTTGACATTGTTAAGATACGGGGAGTTGTCCGGCTTATGCTTAAAACCAGACTCCGGATAACTCAAGACACGTTTCTGTAATGGCTGTTTGTGGGTTGACCCGGGCTATGACGAGGGTTGATATTTTACCATCTGAAAGATCAATAGTGATATTGTTCTTGACTCGCCACAGTTTTAATAAAAATGGATTTTTTCAGAAAACAGTAGTGGGAGTATGGTAGAACTGGAAGTGATTCCAGAACCGCAAACGATTACTGAAGATTTGATAAGAACCTAAAGATTCAATCTGGTTTGACATTCCATTGGCCACTCCGCAGATATGGTGGGTAACCTCAGACAATCGAGAGGTACTTCGGTATGCTCAAGGACGGTGGCAGGGAGGTTCTTGTTTACCCAGACTTGCCATTACTGTTGTTCCAGACTGTGAGACCCGGCAGGAGGATGAGTGTAGCGTCGTTCTAAACTAGCTTTAGAAGTGTACGTCTATATGACTCTGCCAGAGGGTTGTCGTAGTCAGTGGGAGCAGCGGAAGCATTGGTGGATATCAGGCTTATGTCTATTTATAGACTAGAGCATATATAGCGGAGATAGATCATCTATTTCTGATGTGACAGTCATAGGTTTGACTTCATCAGAATAGGGGATGGATCTGTTGAGAAGGTAGTAGGGTGTGATGTCCTGGTATTTGATGACATACACAGAGTAGGAAGTGATATTCCTATACTACGATCGGTTATACTTTGGTCGTCATACAGTAGTTTCTCCACATAGGATTTGGATATTATATCAGACATTCTGGTTACTAGATCTATAGTTTTAGATCTAGATTTGGGTGGTTTCCCAATCTGGGTACTTAGACAGCATTCTATGAGTATTTAGAATGAGCGACTCCTAGCATGGTGGTATACCTGCAGGTGATGGAGTCACCCTCTCTAAAGGTGTCTTACAGACTAAAGGGGAGAGGGATGTGCATGATTGGCAGATCACTTGCTTAGGCAATTGAGTCAATCATGAGATGTCAAGTACCACACCAGGCGTTGTTCTTGCAGTAGATGCAATAAGTTGATATTAATCCAATCCTGGAGAAACAATCGGAAGCAGTTTTAGAACATAAGTTGATGTTCTAGGGAATTGATAACGGCAGCCTCCTTAAGGAGACAGTTATCATTCCAGGCTTCCAATGTGACCTGGATGGCAGAGTGGCTGTCAGAGTTATAGTTTTCCTTCTGACGAGGGGAAGTATTTTGGACAGCTGGTCCAAGAGGATACTGAGGGAAGGCATGGCGCAGGATACTGATTAAGTTCAGTTGACGATACAGTCTAAGAAGTTTGGATTTGGAGTTCATTTATGAGCTAGGTCCCATCAGACATCCAGACATTCTAAGACAGGTATTGCTCATTTCGGGAGATAGCTTTCTCCGCGAACTTGAGATAAAGAGAGACATAGAAAGAAACACCAGAGCGGATCCACTCACTGAGGCTATTCCTCGAACGCAATAGTCTCGTAAACGAGCTTTGTGAGACTGACTAGTAGAGGAGTTGGGTGTTCGGTATCACACGGGCTGTGAGTATGCGGCATCGCAATAATTAGCCCCGGGTGCAAGTGGGAGATTGTTGGAGATAGTGCCCTCAGAGTCAATTATTGGATCACAGGCACGTGATTGCAATGATTGAGGGGAGGACCTGTCCCAGTAGGACAGTCTTACTCGAGATGATAGTATGCTATCTGGTTTATCTTTATCATCGTGTACTGCTTTAAGTGACCTTACGAGTCACTATTACACGTTGATAGAGCCCCTAGGATTCTTTCTTGATACCAGCAGTATGAGGGCGATCATATACGTGAGAGCTGGGGTCTATAAGCACATCCTTAAAAGGTCCCTAGTCATGGGAGTTTCGAGACAGGGCATCGATACTCCGGAGTAGACTAGTGTATACAGTCGAGACCCCGACGAGGGACGGTGGCCGGTCTCACAAGCCACTGGTGTCAGTTGGTTCACCTAAGATGTATACAGGTGCTCATTGGGTTATGAGTACACCGGACAGGACTCGCCGGGAACCTGCTAGTTGGGATTATACCAGACGTCAGATAGCAGTTCCCTGGTGACATGTGTACAGGTTAGTTCATCGACCTGAGATCGTCATTTGTCTCGTGTGAGTTCCCACTGTGCTTTGATTACTACCCTACCACGGCTCAAAGGAGTCGTGCAAACAGGTTTTAGTTGGGTACAGTCTCGAGCCACATGGAGGCAGTGAGCGGATCTGCAGGGGTTCGTCTCTTCCGGTATTGGGGGTGAGGTCGCGCTGTGTCGAGGAGAGCCAGAACATGAAAAGTCCTTGGCCAAGGCAGGAGATTTGCTGGTAAGTATTCCAGTAGTATCTCAGGGTGTTCTGCGCTACACTCCGACACGACTTGTACCGCTTTTGGGGGTCTGACTTTTACCAACCCCCTAGGCCCGCCATACGATGCTCATAGACGAACGGACCGGACTGTACGGATATTGTCACTGACAGGCTCAGTAGGGTGTCAGGATGAGTTCGCTCATCGACGTCCCTTTTGGTCAATACCTGGTAGCCCGTCACGTATTGGCTTATACCTCTGACGTGCTAGTGGTTAAATCCACACCCATAGTATTGACGAGTCTTTAGAGTCCACCACACTCAGTTACTCAGGTTTCGGGCAAAACGCTATAGAGGCCGTATGGAGATATGGCAGGGTTCGATCAGATACGTGCTGTATTGCACGGATCGTGATCGGACGGTTTTTACTAGCCGGCTTTGGCTTAAGCCGGATTGTAATATTAGATAGTGTAGATTTTGTCTCTTTGCATTTTTGTTCAGTGGGAATACAAATGCGGGCATGTATTTACAGTAGTGGGGTTTTCCTGTAATTTATTACGGATCAGTTTTCTGAAGTTGCCAGTTTGCATTCCGTTCCGGCCGGTTTTTCTTCATTCCTTCTCGGTCGGACTTTCTTATGGAGGGTGTTAATTGCAAGTTTGCAATTAACATAAAGTGGAGGGCTTTATTGCTTTTGTTGCCTCTTTATCATGATGAGATTCCATTCTTGTCCATTCATTTGCTTTTTCATGATGGTTAGTGAGTGGATTGAAATGGAAATTGGTTTGACCATTTTGTTATATCATTTCTTTTTCTCATTATGAAAAAGGAGAGATGTTTTTCTTTTTCTCTCTCCAATCTTCTTTGTGAGAAGAGGGGCCAGCCATTTTAGAGAGGTGAGAGGGAGAGTTCATTTGATTCATCTCATTCTATTCTCTTGCTTGTCAAAATTCCAAAGTCTTTTCCATGCTTCATTCTCATTCTTCACCTCCATCCTCCATGGCAACTTCATGAACCCCTAAAGAGACAAGTTTACTACACTATTCTATAGCAAGCCTTGGACGCGTCGGCTAGCCAACTTCACGCCCGATTTGCCTCGGTCAAGAGGTGGGAGCCCGTAAAAGATTCCGGCTATGTGGTGCTTTTCCGACGAGCGAGAAGGTGACGAACATTCCGCGGGAGATCGGAGTGGAGACGAAGACCGAAGGACACGGATCGCTTGGTATACTTCTCTACCCGTATTTTACTTTGCTAGTTGTTAGGTTAATGGCCTGATCCGGGTAAGAAGTCCGCGGTGGTGCCGGTTGCAAGTTTTGCAAAGTTTTTGTTTCCGCGTTTCCGGCGTCCAATCGACGGCCGGGGTGCCCCCGCGGGCTTACACATACTAGTAGGGACGTGGTAGTCCATAAGTACATCCTTTAAAGTCCCTAGTCGTGGGTGTATCGAGACGGGGCATCGATATACCAGAGTAGACTAGCGTGTAGCTTCTCGACCCATATAGATGGGCGATGGATGATCCCATATCCATTGGTGTTTGACATCAGAGATGATATACGGGTGCTTAGTGGAGACTGGGTACACTGGACGGACTCGCCGAGAACTCCCAGATGGTATTATACCTTACGTCAGATGGCAGTTCTCTGGTGACACTGGTACAGGTTAGTCTGTATACCCGAGATCGTCATAGAGTCTTGTGTGATTCCCACTGTGCTTTGATTTCCACCTTACCACGTCCAAGAGGGCGTGCAAAACGGTGGTTTTTGGGTACAGTCCCGAGTCACATGGAGGCAATGAGCGATAGGAGGGGTTTCGTCTGTCCTGGTATAGGGAGTTGATGTTGCGCTGTTCTCGATTGGCTATAACAGGAAGTCCTTGGCCAGGGCTGCTTTAGGGATTTACTGGTAAGTGTTACCGGTAGTTTCTCGACCCGTTATGAGCCTCATATCGACACGACTTATCGAGTTATTGGGGTTTGACGTTTACCATCCCTAGACGAGATATGCGACATATCAGACGAACAGACTGGACTGTACGGTAAGTGTTACTGGTTGGATTCACAGGAGTGTGAGCGGGCTTGCTCATTGATCTTCTGATCGCTCAATACCCGGGTGCCCGTTACATTTAGCAGACCGCTTGCGGCTTGTGGGTGTTTGATATGATCATCACCTACTGCCGGCGTATTGACGAGTCTTTAGAGTCCTACACAGGGGTTTCCTGGCTCAAGCGAAACGAAATAGGATCGCATATGAGATATGTGCGGGACCGAGAATAATACCAGTATGTGATACTGTATTCTATTCTCGCGATTTGTGACATTAATCGGTTGTATGCGATATAGCCGGGTTATCGGATCAAGTGTTGATTCGATAAGTTGTTACTATTGATATTAGTCGGTTATATGCAATATGACCGGATCGTTAAATCAAGTGTTGATTTAACGATTTAATGTATAATTATATATTTGATATATTACTTTACATTAACTAGTATTGGTTCACTTAAGATTGATTTTCTCACTTGAATGTGCACATTGTTTATATGTGATATATGCAAGTGTACAAGTTTGTATCATGTTTGATGATACATACAAGTTGTGTGTATGAGAACTAAACCAAATAAAGGTTAAATTAGGGTTTACTATTTTCCTAGCAAATAACAAAAGAAATGAGACTTTGGTCAAAGTTATCAAGCTTCATGAAGCTTGATAAACATTGACAAAGTCAACTCTTTTGTCATTTGTTTAGGATATTAGTTAACCCAACCTTTAACCTAATACTATGGTTAATTCTCTACATGAGTTAAGCATGAGGGCTTAACTCAACCATGGTGCCATAATTAAAAGGATAAGTTTCATTTGGATATTTATTCTATTGATTCTTTTCTTCTTCTTCTTCATCATCAAGCTCCACAAAAGCTTGCTAGCTCCAATGGTGCCATGAGAAAAAGAGTGAGAAATCCAATTCTAAAGTGAACCCACTTCCTATTTCTTCATCCTCTACTACTTGCCATGTAGTATAGGGTGTTTGTTCCCTTCACAAAGTTTTTGACCAAGTGAAGGAATAGCTTGAGTTTGAGTCTCCCCGACGTAAATCATCTTCGGCCTCGAAATCAACGACCTGGCCCGATTATTTCTCCGACGAAACCATCACTTGAGTCCAGGATTCCGATGATCGCAGCGGAGGGACGTCAACACGGAGCTAAAGAAGTGGAGGACCGGATCTACAAAGGATGTAATCCCTTTCACTTGTTAGTAAAGTTGTTTGCTAGCTTAAATTTTCGCCTATCCTCTAGTTAACGATCTATATTAGGGTTTCTCGGCACCTAAATTTTAGAATTTGGCATGGTTGATGTCTTGTGGAACCTCTTGAGAGTGTCTAGTAATCCTACAGTGGTATCAGAGCCTAGCTAGAGCATTAGGCGAAGTGTTTACGATGTTAAAACTCCGATCGAACCCCGACGTGTCAAAGTTAACCCCCTCTCTGGAAAATTTTTGAAATCTGGGATTTTTCTCAATTAAAAATGCCTAAAAAATTCAGCAAGGTTTCATTAGAATTACCATGAAAAACGGTCACCCAATACCTCCACATGGCCGAGGAACCGCGGCAACAAGCCACTTTTGGCGGCCCTTTCGCGGCAATGTAAGGGTATTAGTGACGGTTTTTTGCACAGTAATACTTTCCTCTGTTGTTTCTATTTTCTGGGTATTTTTAACAGTGACTCAAGTGTTGAGTATTTTTGGGGTTTATTTTGTATTTGATGAATCGATCGGAATATTTAATTTCGTAATGTTTTCCGGATATCTAGAAAATATTAAAAAGTTCGATCCGATATCAATAACTCACTTTTTCCCCGACCCGGAAAATTTCTAAGTGTTGGATTTTTCCGTTTGTTTGAGAACGTCTAGATCGTGCAAGTTACGCAATGGACCCTCTAGAAGACAACAAACCTTAACTCGATTATGTGACCGTCTTGAACTGCCCTTTGAACCTTAGGGTTTGGGGCAGTACGGCGTGCCACATGTGAGACGTTGGCTTGACCCTTCTACGGCTGGACCATTGGTACTGTGGCATGTGATGGATGTTTTTAAACTCCCCTCAAGTGTTGAGAACCATTCGGGAAAACTTGGGTATTTGATCATTCGATCGGAAAGTTTAACATTGTCTATTTATCTGGAATGTTATACAATATTTGGAATCCACAAGAAGTTATGAGATAACTGTTTTAAATGTTATAAACGTAGAAATTTAGTCTCACTTGATCGGTTGCCACGGGATTTTGATGTGATCAAAAGTCCGTCGCAATCACGTAGCGTACGCGGATACTCGCTGGGTAAACTTAATAGATAGCCATGCCCCATAGCCCCGACCAAGTGACTGTAGGAGAATCCCGTCGCCAAAAGCATCTGTTCAGGTGCTCGCGGCAACGGTGTTCCGCCTTAGTGCACTTCGTCGACGGCATCCGGGGGTGCGGCCGTCTACTAATGTTTGCGACGAGCATTCGATCAGTTTATCGGGAATCTTGTTGAATTGCCCGACAAGATATTGGAAAGTGTTTTCGATATTGAGACTAAAATGCGGGGTTTATAATTGTTAGGCATGAGATGTCTAAGGAATTCATTTGATTAGGCATGCGAAGGAGGTTGCGGATTCCAACTGTTGTAGTTTTACACTTTCTTTTCTACGACCGTAAGTGTAATATGTGATATCACCGGTTTCGTTGCTATATGTCAACGACAATTGGGATGCGCATATTTACTTATGTTGATGACATGTGATGTTATGTGTTGCTGGATATGTTATATTGGATCGTCGTGTTTGAACAGCCGGGTTTTTTTTATGCGAGATGAGTGTTTTTCATTTTCATTCATGTAAAAACTTGTATGTAATATTCTTTTAATTGGGGCACTTCCAGGTTGTGGAAGATGTCACCATTGTATATTATTTACTTTTCCGCATTAGGATAGACCCAAGGAGGGGAGCACAAGTAACCGGGTTTTAGGGTCCAGTGGGAGACCATCTCGAGGAGTCGAGTCCGGGTCTCCTAACCCTAGAATTGGTAGGGTTGCTTGCCGTTCTCGTAGGGGTCTAGGGGTGTGGGTTTGGCTATTCATCGCGACCGTGGAATCCGTGTTTTATAGTGGCTCAAAATAAAACACGGACGTTCTAGTATATCCATTATTTCATATGTTTCTTCTGCTGCGATATCTGTGATGTGATCATTTGATATGTTGTGATAGATACTGTATATAGTATATATGATATATTATATAGACGTTACTTATGTTTTACCCCCTCGCTAGCCCTGCCCCGCTCTGCCGTTAGTTACCTAAGCTAACGGTGCACGAGGGGACATCGAGGCGAATGCGGATGGTATAAGTGTACGTTGTATTTATCTGTGATGTTTAGGTGACTTAAATGATGGGACATCATTAATATGATTAATGAAAGAAAAAGAAACCTAAAAGATGTTGTGCAATCGAATTTTCAAAAACAGATAGCTACAGTTCTTGCTTTGCATCGCGGTGTTCCTTGTAGAACATCCTGCACCTTATTCGATGAGGAAAGGGCCGAGATCCCTTCACCAGGAGTGACCCCTTTAGCAATAACTGGCAGATGCTACACACTCGGTTTGTCTTTTGATTGCTTCTATAGTTTCTGCTTTGCACAGTGATATATATGATATATCCCGCACCTCATTCGACGAGGAAAGGGCCGACGATCCCTTCACCGGGAGTGACCCCTTTAGCAAAACTAGAAAAGCCTAAAAAACACTCCATTTTAAAATCACTCGATTCTACAACGATATCAAGTTCATTACGCAAAGGGTTTTCTTAAATACCCGTCGTAGCCCTCCGTCATTTCAGATAAGTACTACTTAGTATTCGTGCTGCGGTAGTTTGGCATTCGTCAAGGCGTAGTGTGCGGTAGCTAACTAGTATTTATCTGCTTTTGCATATGATGCAGATTGGATTAGGGTATTCGTACGGCGTTGTTTGGCATTCGTTAAGGGTCGTGCAGGTGGGTTTAATTCAATCAAGAAATGTACGGGTTGAACTTGACTAGTGGACTATGGGTTGTTTGGCATTCGTCAAGGTCATAGAACGCTAGGGGTAAAATATTATCGGGAATTTCAAGTGTTGAAATTTGCAATGAGATTGCATACCTTCTATATGATAGTTGGAACCCGATACCCGCTGCGAGTAAGAGTTACTCCTGGGAGAGTTTTACACATTACAATTAGCCGATCAAGTAGGTGTCTAGAAAGGTGTTAACGGGGTTACGCCTCTGGGAAAACGAGGTTTACATTAATTAGGTCCGTGCGAAAGCACGGGGCACCTCCATCAAAGTACCGACACTGGCCTGACTGAAAGATTGGCGAACTTGTAGCGTGCAATTAATCCCGGCTAGTCTTTCCTTTTAGGGTTTGAAGGAAGATTTGATAAAAACAGTGGGAGCCATCCTGATTAGATAAAATAATAACCAATTTGATCTTGCAAGAGCATACGCTGAGTGTTTTCTTCTCTCTCTCTCTAGGTAGCGACCATATCACGCCTTAATCAAGATAATAATACGGATATATTGATCGAACCCACTTGTTATACTGAGCTGGGGAATGTTGGTCCCGCTCCAACTTATAATTGTTATAAGACAGAGCAGGAAATTGGGGAATACCAGATTTCCCGTGCCGCCCAAACGAAGAAAGTGCATGCTGATGCATCATCTTCGGGTGTGTTCATTACAGAGAACTGTTTCTCAGTAACCTTTACGTCCTGGGTATGAGATACCGGATCAGGATCCCGCATATGTAATCTATTACATGGCTACAGATAGGTAGAGAACTGAGAACGGATGATAAGTTTCATGAGACAGAAAACGGTGCAAGTGTTGCAACCAAGTCTGTTGGTTACTGTCACCCTGTATTACCAGAATACATTTATTCTGAACGAATGTTATTAGATACCGAACCTGATATAAAACATCATATCAGTCTCTTTATTAGTAAAGAAAGGATATAATTTTGTATTGTTGGATAATGTTTTTAACATTTCCTATATCAAGAGTTGATCGGTTCAGGCATGTTATCTAAAAGCATTGACGTTCTAATTCAAACTACAGTTCTTAGTATACAGAACACACACAAGAGGAAGAGTTCAGAAATGAATGACTTCTTCTTGAGGCATTGTAGACTAGGTCATATCAGTGTGACCCGGCTAGCTGAAGTTACATATAGATGCATATTTAAATTAGTTTGAATTTACATCTGGTGAAACTTGCCGGTCATGTCACAAAGATAAGATGACCATAGCTCTGTTTATTTGAAACAGAGAAAGAGTTAGTGAACTTTTGGGAGGTCCCCTGTCTACACATGCCAAGACCGGTCCTTTGTACTTCATTACATTCTCTGATGATCTCTCAAGATTCAGAAATATGTTCCTGTTGAAATACAAGTCTGAACCTTTTGAGATATTCACAGAATATAAGTTAGAAGTAGAGAACCAAAATACGGGTATAAGTATTATGTCCTTTGATGAGATCAAGGAGGAGAATACTTGAGCACGGAATTCCTGGACTATTCTAAAGAAGAATGAGATTCTCTCTCAGCATTACTCCTCCGTATACACCATAGCACGATGGTATATCGGGGCGGAGCAATAGCACCCTATGTGATATGGTGTGCTCTATGATGAGTACTACTGAGTTTCCAATTTCCTTTTGGGAGTTATGCACTTGAAAAGTTGCATACCTATTGAATAGGGTTCAAATCAAATCAGATGCCTACCACTTCATATGTGATATGGAATGGGAAGAGCCCATATCTTAAGTATGTTAACATTTTGGGTTGTCCAGCCTATGTCTAAAAGCATAATCCGGACAAGCTCGAGGCAAAGTAAGGTCTGTGGAAGTTTGTAGGGTATCCCAAGCATATGCAAGGGAATATCTTCTACCAAATCGAGAAACAAAAATGTTTTGCTTCTCAACATACCACCTTTATGAAAGGGAATTTCTTGAGAAGAAATTAGTGGTCATGAGGTAGAACTGGAAAGAGTTCCAGCTATACAAACTACAGCAGATGATTTGGTAGAACCAAAGGATTCAGTAGATTCCAACGAACCTCAGCCTCTCTGCCGATCTAGTAGGGTTCCTCACCTACCTGAGAGATACTTCGGTTTCTTTATGACAGTAGGAGCGAGGATTGCATCACGAGATGATGACCCAACTAGTTTCGAGCTGGCCATCAAGAGTAAGACTCTGTAAGAATGGCTGGATGCTTAGCAATCTGAGATGGAATCCTTATACACCAATAAAGTATGAACTTTAGTTGCTTAATTTGAAGGGTTAAAATCCCCATCAGGAGCAAGTATATGTTGAGAAGATTACTTGGTGTACATGGAAAAGTTGAGACTTTCAAAGCTAGACTTGTTAAAGCTTTGCATCATATACCAATTGTGGCTAATGATGAAACCTTTTTCCTGGGGCCTATGCTTAAGTCCATCCAGATCCTACTTTGCCACGGCTACATACCATGACTACGAAATCTGGTGGTTGGGTATCATGACAGCTTTTCTAAATGATGTTTTAGAAGAGAGTGTCTATAAGTACACAGCCAGAGGGCTTGGTAGACAGTGGGAGTAGCGGAAACGTGTACAAGTTGCTTTATAGGATAAAGCAGGCATCGCGGAGTTGGAACGTCTGTTTTGATGTAATAGTCAAAGAGTTTGACATCATCAAAATGGTAGATGAACCTTGTATAAACAAAAAGGTAGTAGGGAGTATGGTAGTGATCCTAGTAGAGTACGTGGATGACATACTCTTGATAGGGAAGGTGTTTCCTATACTACGCTCGGTCAATCTCTGCTTATCACAAAGATTCTCCATATAGGATCAAAGCGATACCTCCTGAATCCTGGATTTTGGATCTATGAGATAGATCTAAATGGATGTTAGGATAATCACTAGTTGTAGTGAGATGGTATCAATCGATCCAGGGGAGAATCACTGGAAAGGTTCCAGGGTGATAAGGATGACTGAATGTCAGTCACAGGCATTGTCTTTACCCTCAGTAAAGGGACGGTATGTTAGAAGAGTTCCAAACTAGATACCGTGGCATACTAGACGATAAAGGTTGGATACATCGCTACCAAAGATACTACCAAAGAGGCAGTCTAGGTGTATATTAGTTCATGAGATGAACTTCGTTCCTCCCATTGTGTGACAATGGAGTTGTGGCTTATACCTAGGAACTCCCATCCCATCAGTGATGCAGACATATTCTTAGGCAGTATCACCTGATCGTGGAGATGGTTGATCTCCAGGGGATCGAGGTTAGGAGAGTAGACTTAGAGGACAACACGGCGGATCCACTCACAAAGGCCTTTTCCCAGAGAGAGACTTTTATGGGATGGTTGAGTATGAGATACTACAACCACTGCTATCAGATGGCCCTAGTGCAAGTGGGAGATTGTTAGTTATATGTATGCCCTAGAGGCCATTACTATACATAGGATGTATATTGTAGTGGATGCTTGGACATATATAGGGATGACTTTCTTGCTCGATATGATAGCATGCTATCTGGTTACTCTTTACCTTAACGTGTACACTGATTGTCTCTCTGTTACATGTTGGTAAAGCCCTTAGGATGTGTACTTGACTACCTGGACTATGATGCGGATCATACTAGTGGGGACGTGGTAGTCCATAAGTACATCATTGAAAGTCCTTAGTCGTGGGTGTATCGAGACGGGGCATCGATATACCAGAGTAGACTAGCGTGTAGCTTCTCGACCCATACAGATGGGCGATGGATGATCCCATATCCATTGGTGTTTGACATCAGAGATGATATACGGGTGCTCAATGGAGACTGGGTACACTGGACGGACTCGCTGAGAACTCCCAGATGGAATTATACCTTACGTCAGATGGCAGTTCTCTGGTGACACTGGTACAGGTTAGTCTGTATACCCGAGATCGTCATAGAGTCTTGTGTGATTCCCACTGTGCTTTGATTTCCACCTTACCATGTCCAAGAGGGCATGCAAAACGGTGGTTTTTGGGTACAGTCCTGAGTCACATGGAGGCATTGAGCGATAGGAGGGGTTTCGTCTGTCCCGGTATAGGGAGTTGATGTTGCGCTGTGCTCGATTGGCTATAACAGGAAGTCCTTGGCCAAGGCTGCTTTACGGATTTACTGGTAAGTGTTACCAGTAGTTTCTCGACCCGTTATGACCATCATATCGACACGACTTATCGATTTATTGGGGTCTGACGTTTACCACCCCTAGACGAGATATGCGACATATCAGACGAACAGACCGGACTGTACGGTAAGTGTTACTGGTTGGATTCACAGGAGTGTGAGCGGGCTTTCTCGTTGATCTTCTGATCGCTCAATACCCGGGTGGCCGTTACGTTTAGCAGACCGCTTGCGGCTTGTGGGTGTTTGATATGATCATCACCTACTGCCGGCGTATTGACGAGTCTTTAGAGTCCTACACAGGGGTTTCCTGGCTCAAGCGAAACGAAATAGGAGCGCATATGAGATATGTGCGGGACCGAGAATAATACCAGTATGTGATACTGTATTCTATTCTCACGATTTATGACATTAATCGGTTGTATGCGATATAGCCGGGTTATCGGATCAAGTGTTGATTCGATAAGTTGTTATTATTGATATTAGTCGGTTATATGCAATATGACCGGATCGTTAAATCAAGTGTTGATTTAATGATTTAATGTATAATTATATATTTGATATATTACTTTACATTAACTAGTATTGGTTCACTTAAGATTGATTTTCTCACTTGAATATGCACATTGTTTATATGTGATATATGCAAGTGTACAAGTTTGTATCATGCTTGATGATACATACAAGTTGTGTGTATGAGAACTAAACCAAATCAAGGTTTAATTAGGGTTTACTATTTTCCTAGCAAATAACAAAAGAAATGAGACTTTGGTCAAAGTTATCAAGCTTCATGAAGCTTGATAAACATTGACAAAGTCAACTCTTTTGCCATTTGTTTAGGATATTAGTTAACCCAACCTTTAACCTAATACTTTGGTTAATTCTCTACATGAGTTAAGCATGAGGGCTTAACTCAACCATGGTTCCATAATTAAAAGGATACGTTTCATTTGGGTATTTATTCTGTTGATTCTTTTCTTCTTCTTCTTCATCATCAATCTCCACAAAAGCTTGCTAGCTCCAATGGTGCCATGAGAAAAAGAATGAGAAATCCAATTCTAAAGTGAACCCACTTCCTATTTCTTCATCCTCTACTACTTTCCATGTAGTATAGGGTGTTCTCTTCCTAAAGTTTTTGACCAAGTGAAGGAATAGCTTGAGTTTGAGTCTCCCCGACGTAGATCATCTTCGGCCTCGAAGTCAACGACGTAGCCCGATTATTTCTCCGACGAAACCATCACTTGAGTCCAGGATTCCGATGATCGCAGCGGAGGGACGTCAACATGGAGCTAAAGAAGTGGAGGACCGGATCTACAAAGGTTGTAATCCCTTTCACTTGTTAGTAAAGTTGTTTGCTAGCTTAAAGTTTCGCCTATCCTCTAGTTAACGATCTATATTAGGGTTTCTCGGCACCTAAATTTTAGAATTTGGCATGGTTGATGCCTTGTGGAATCTCTTGAGAGTGCCTAGTAACCCTACACTTAAGTCCTATGACAATTGTAAATTCTTGAAAATTGAATGATCAATGATCTAGATCGATGCGAATGCGTTCTTGATTTCTTTCGCACGATCTAGAGATCAACAATCGATCATTCGATTTCCTAGAAACTATCTAGTGAATGTGATTCATCGAAAGGACAAAGGATAGGATGAGGAACCCTAATTCTTCGCAAGATCCTTGATCCTCGATGAATCTACATCGATTTTAGCATCAATTTGTTAATGGATAAGAAATCGTCATTTCGAATCTTCTTCACATCTACGATCTAATCGATTCCTACGAGCTTTACTTCAAATGTTGAACCCTAAATCGATTGGAATTCTATCTCTCTTGACTCTTGATGTTTATCGTTTTCTTGATTCTTGATTTGATTTAGTTGATTCTTGAAATGCATCAATATAAATCTTGAATCGTTTTCGCTTTTCTTTTCTATTAAATTTTTGATTCAAACAAAAAAAATATGAACGAATCGCACAATACCTGTGGACGATCCGCACTTACTAACGCGCTACAATTCGACACTGTTGTTGATTGCGGTCAAATAATTTTTGGTAGTGATTTCATACAAGTTTCTAAATACCAACACAACGAGAAAAACGATCAATCAAATGGCGCCGCTGCCGGGGATCGCGCGCTAATTCGTTCTATATTGAAATTTGAATTGAAAGATTTATTCCATTATAATTTTGTGATCAAAATTCTCACAAAATCTAAACGTGTGTTGTGATTTGATTGCGAGGGATTCTAGAACCTGTGGAGCTTGAGAAAATTTTTTCAGACATTTCCAGAGAGCTCAAGGAGATAACAGCAGCTTGCTGTGAAAAAATTGTGCGCTGAACATTACCTACGACCGCGTTTCCGCGGTATTAGCCACCATCTGCGGCGGTTCCGCGCCTGGGAAGAAGCATCTCTGTACAATTTTGCTCTCAGGTGATCCCTAACTTTCTTATCTCCTCCTCTGTCTGCTCCAATTAACATTTTGTGCAGGTTTCTTTACAAAAATCGCAGCGCCGCGCAAAAAAGCAAATATTAATTGTGCGTGTTTTGATTTTTGTGGTTGTTTGCATAATTAATACGGAAATTATGGGGCAAAGACCAAATCCAGATTAGGTGGGGAGTTCATTACCCTTCCTAAGCCCCAAAAATCATAAACTTGCGTCCGCATTTACCCTCATTAACTAAAAAATATCTAGAGATGACTCTAAGGACCGTCGCGCTCACTTAGGACAGAAGAAGGCCGTGGGTACTTCATTGCTTATCCGCGTTTCTTTTGTGGTGTCTAAGGCAAGTATGTCGAAGGCTAGTGGTTACTTAATTAGGCCCACTACTTACGTAGTGGAGAACCTCCCACTTACCTGGCACTTACCTGGCACTTACCTGGCCACAGGAGAGACAAAGAGGCAGTGGAGGATTTATCCTGCGACTTGTCTTTTGGCAGTTAGGAGCGGTCTAGAGCTTTGACCTAAGTGACCACTAGATTTTAGGGTTTTGCTTGTTGCATTTGTTGTGATTGCATCATTTTTTTCAAAAATCCGTAAAATTTTCAAAACAAACACCAACACATTCATCATTTCCCCTAATTATAAGTCACGCTGCCACTTGTACTAACCCTTTTTAGTGCAAGATAGGCTGGACACGGGATTCTAGTGCCCGTTTAATCCGCGTACCCCCGATCGACCCTAAAGTCGGTATTTCTACATTTATCTTTTCTTTACCCACCACCACACCCATATCGATGGATTCGTCTCCATCGAATTTCTTTACCACTAATCTGCCGCCGTCCGTTGGTGCACAGAATCCACCCCGCATCTCTCTCCAAGAGAGGTGCTATCCTACACGAGGTCCTCTTTCGACCTGTCTCTCCATTCCACCAGCCAACGGGAAAATTTTTGAAATTAAACCCCAATACATCAACCTTCTACCAAAATTTCACGGTCTCGAGTCTGAAGACGCATATGCCTTTATCACCAAATTTGAAAATGTATGCGCAATGATGGGTACCTCATAGCTTTCTATGGATGCTACGCGTCTACGTCTTCTCCCATTTAGCTTGTGCGATATAGCCGAGAAGTGGCTTTACAACACAACCGCACATTCCATTTCAAATTGGGAAGAATTCGTCAAAGCATTCCTTAAGAAATTCTACCCACATCATAAGACAGCTCGAGTCCGTAGCGAAATAAATCAATTCACCCAGCTTCCAAATGAACCATTTTCAAAATTTCTTGAACGCTTCAAGGATCTGTTAGTCCAATGTCCACATCACGGAATCCCTAGATGGGAACTGTGCAGAATCATATATGAGGGAATTAATCCTAACACAAGACAGACCCTTGAATCTATGTGTCAAGGAAACTTCATGACCAAAGATGATGGGGAAGCCTGGAAATTTCTAGAAGATTTCGCTGAAAAATCTTTACAGTGGGAGAGTCAATCGTTTAGGGGTGGCAATAACCAATCGGATGTTTCCATAGGAGTCAGAGCTGACATTTCAGCTATACACAAGAAACTCGAGATTATGGAAAACAAATTTTTAGCTGCCGCCCTAAATCAAATGTCACTTCCCAAAACTGTATGTGAATGTTGTTCTGATCCTTCTCATTTGACGGAAGAATGTCCACGAAATTCTCCGTTTCAAGGTCATGAGCATACCAATTCTGCTTACCAACAAATACCTAGAAACGATCCATTTTCTTCCACATATAATCAGGGTTGGAGGAATCACCCTAACTTTGCTTGGAACCAATCACAATCTCAAAACACGGTTCCAAGCCAAAATAATTTCCAAAGGGTCCCTCCACCACAATAGCAACCACCACTTCAATTGAGTCAGCACCCTTTCCAATCACAGAACTTTCAAAATCCGGTCAACACACCTGCACCGTCTAGTCCTTTACAGTTGACCGGGACTGACGAATCCTCTTCATTCATAAACTTGCTTCTGACAAATCTCATGCAAGTATCAGCTGAAATAAAGACTTCCGTCGATGATATGAAGAAGAACTCAGCGTCCCAAGCTGAGAGTATCAAATCGATGGAAACAGAAATTGCACGATTGAAAGCTGAAATGAGTGCAAGAGAGAAAGGGAAACTCCCAGCTCAACCTTTACCCAATCCTGGCTATTCACATCATGTGAATGCAATCACCGCGTTGAGATCTGGGAGAGTGCTTAACAATCACGTTAGGGAAGAGATTGATGACACAGAAAAATCTATCGATGATACCCCGGCTGAGACCTTTCCTTCCACTTCTACTTCTAATTCTGACCCCAGTTCTTCTACCCCACCACCTTCTTGCGAGCCTATTCTTCGTTTCTCACAAGGCTCGCCACCTCAGCCCAGCTCTTCTAGTCTACCGAAAACGATCCCCACTCCTATTCTTAGATCGTTTCCACCCACACGATCTTCTTCAATGTTGGACCCTGATCTTATTGCTCAAGCTCCTTACCCAAATCGGTTAAGGGGAAACACACCGAGTCCACAAATGGAGAAGATCACTGAAATTTCTAAACAGGTTAATATCAACATCCCTCTTCTAGATGCTATCCAACAAGTCCCAGCGTATGCGAAAGTTCTTAAAGACTTGTGCACTAGAAAGAGGAAGAAACAAATGCCCAAGAAGATATTCATAGCAAAGACTGTAGACACGGCTTTCCCCCAACAATTACCGAGGAAACGTAAGGATCCTGGCTATCCTACTATTTCCATTTCTATCGGGGAGAAACACATCAACCGTGCTCTACTAGACCTTGGCGCAAGTGTTAACCTGCTTCCTTTCTCAATCTATGAGCAGTTAGGGATCGGAGAGTTGAAACAATCTCCTTGCACTCTTCAGATGGCTGACCGATCAATCACCAAACCAGGGGTGAACTGGAGGATGTGTTAATAAAAATCGGGGAATTTATATTCCCTGTGGACTTTATTGTAATTGATACACAGCCTGTAGCGAACCCACGGAATCAAATTCCAGTGATTTTAGGTCGCCCTTTTTTGGCCACTTCCAACGCTATCATCAACTGTCGTAATGGTTCTATGACCCTATCCTTCGGAAATAGGACAATTGAGCTGAACATTTACAAGTTGGGAAGTGTACCCTCCGAACCTACCGCTCAGGTGTGTTCTGTCGACTTAATGGATGTCGACAGCAGCAAATTTGATAATCCTCATAATACCGATCTAGACTCTTTTCATGCGTTCTTGTTTGACCCAACTATGTATCATACACATACGGACTCTTCCACCGAGATGTCCGGGTCAACAACTAACATCGATTATGAACTTCTTTTAGAGTCTGAAGATCACCCCGCACTTTATGATGACATTATTCTCCGGGGTATTGATGAGACTTTTGAGGAAATCTTCGCTGAAGAACTCGCATTTCTGAATGACACGGGTGTTGAGATGAATCATCTCCTAATCAATGAAATTGAACCTCCACCCCTTCTTCTGAATTGTAAAAGGAATGCGAGCAATCCATCACATTCACTGTATCGTCTCTCCAAAATGAGATGCACACACATTCTATTCCACCACTTACCCTTTCCCCACTTCTTATTCCACCAACCAGAGCACTGCATTGATAAAATTTTCGAATGGTTGGTGTTAACTTTCGGTCTTTGCAAAGCTTGGCATCGACCAATGATTTTTGACCCCCTCATGTTATTTTCAAAGATTAACATTGCTTAACTCAAGTTTGGGGGGGTATATTTTCTGGCTCTTGAAAAGAAATTTTTTACAAAATGATGAGCCAAAAATAAGTTTGGGGGAGGATCTTCACATAATTATTTTGCCCCCATTAATAAATTTCCTCCCAAGCTTACAGGTTTTTCGAGATTTAACTGATGGTAACAGTGAGGACACTGTTGAAAACAAGTTTGGGGGAGGTTTGTGCTTATTTTCGCATCATTTTATCATACTTTGCATAAGCACAAAACATTTTCAAAACCTATAAAAATTTAAACAAAATTTCAGAAAATAAAAAGATTTTTGTACATAAATAAGATAATAAAAGATTAGATAGTGAAAAATTACATCCATGAGATTAGAAAAATTTAAGAAAACCAAGAAAATTAGAAGTTTTCTTATACGAACTAGTAATAAGTAGTTATGAGCCGTTGTCCCAAGGGTTAGTAAGATGAAGGAAGTTACTAATCTGAGGATAAAAATAAGTCTGAAAAATAGTTTCTATTCTGGAAGCCAAACATTTTGAACGTTGATACCCTGGTATTTGCACTTACACACGTCTTGAAGCCCGGGATAGTAGAGGATACCTTGAAATGCTCTTGTCTTAAAGCCGATGTATGAAGGAAATAAAAAAATAAAAAAATGAAGAAAATATAAAGTGGTGAGAAAAATGGACATTGGTTTTGTTATCACCAAGGCAGCAATAAAAAAATATAGCGAAGGTGCCTCTTCACCTAGTGCCCTAAGGCCAACTGGTCTGGGAGTCACTGCTAAGCCTTAGGTGGTGCAAGACGAGGAAAATACACCAAATAAGCAAGCACATGATTAATCGGTCGGTTAGTACCTCAAGAAGTATTAACGGTCGCATGAAAGTGTGTGAGCAACTTCATCTAAATATTCATTAATTAAAAAGTACTGAGGCTGATGGGCAATAGTATGATAGCTTGAATTGAATTCTCCGGGTGTAGGGATGTCTTTACACACACGCAGGGCTATATGATCGATGTTTGGAAGAAAGATATGAATGACGAATAAGACGATGTTTTATTGAGGGAGGACGTGATTTCTGACATCTTTTCATGACTATTAAGATAGGGCTCATGACAACCGAAAAGCTAGCTTAGTTGGAAACCCTAATTTTCAAGGCCTTTCTTTTACAATTCTTTTCTTTAAATGTAAATTTCATGATCTTCCTTTTATTATTGGATTTTGTGGGTGCAATTCGCTGAAAACCTTCAGAAGACAACACTCCTCCTACTAGGGACACCTAGTGGTTTAAAGGCTTGTTGCACGTGCTCAGTGCAATCGTGTTGCCTACGAAAGTGTGCTAGATAGTTTTTCTCTTTCTTTATTTTCTCCTTCTCTTTTTAATAAAACAGTTCGCTCGAGAAGACCGAAAATAAGATTGGGGGAATTTGATCAGTCGAAAATACTGCATTTTTAACACGGCAATTTCCCTATCTTTTGCATTCATCTAGAGGGGTTCGGTATTCATATTGCACATATTAACAAAACAGTCCTGAAATACCAGATTGCATGTGTTAGACTTTAAAACCGGCACTATAAGGGAAATTGACTGTATTTCACAGCATCGCATCATTCTTGCATATCGCAACTTGTGTTTCGAAGTCTGTGCAGGAAATTACAGAAGATCGGTCGAAATTACAGAAGATCGGTCGAAATTACACAACAAAGACGGCTAAAAAATATGCCAACTCAAGGAATTAGAATCTGGCAATGATCTAGAATGAATCCAGAGATTCAACATATCAGGGAATACATCAAAGAACAGGAGAAGCCAACACATGAAGTATGAAGCCCCAAGCCAGCAACATGGCCGCGGAACCGCGGTCGGAGCCGCCTTGCGCCGCGGTTCCGTGGTGTCTTGTCCACGTCACCACCCCAATTTAGCTTCATAATTCTCATTTCAGCTCCTACACTTCAGAAAGACACTACATTTTCCAGAGGGATCTCGAAGCTTCTACCAGTTCAGCAAACTTAGGGTTCCAAACTAAACACCCCAAGCTTCTACAACAAGCTTCATCTAAACTCCATTAAGGACCTAGAACCTTCTCCCTAACCTCCTAGCTTATGGTAGAAGCTAAGCCTCTAACTAACTACTTCTAGAAGCCTCTCCCTATAACAAACTTTTGGAGGGAAATTCAAAATTCAAATTCCTATAGTTAGGGTTTGGGAAACCAATAAAAAGACCCTAGGCCTCTCTTGAAATGGCTAATCTTTGGTTGTTGAATCTAGAACTAATCTTCAATCAATAGTTAGTTCTTCATCTTCCCACAAGTTTAGTGACAAGACTTGTGCCAAACCCTAACCCTAATCCAAAGCCCAAATTCAAGATCCTTTGAGTGCAAGCCAAGCAAGTCTTCAACGATCCTTTAGAAGCGGAACCGGACTTCAACGGAGCACGAGATCCAAGCCGATCCACGACTCAAGGAGCCGAGCGATGCTAGAATCGACAATCAAAGTTCCATCCTCTTGTAGTTCTTGAGAGTTGTAACTAATTGTTGATATAAATAAAGGTGAAGATTCTTTAAACTTGCTTATTTTCAATTCGAGCATTATGATTCGTATTCAATTCTTGAATGTATTTTTCGTGATGATGCTTGAGTAAAACTCCGCTCGTGGAGGAATCGAAACGATTGTAGAATGATGATGTTGACGAATCTTTAAACGATTTCTTAAGTCCTATGACAATTGTAAATTCTTGAAAATTGAATGATCAATGATCTAGATCGATGCGAATGCATTCTTGATTCCTTTCGCACGATCTAGAGATCAACAATCGATCATTCGATTTCCTAGAAGTTATCTAGTGAATGTGATTCATCGAAATGACAAAGGATAGGATGATGAACCCTAATTCTTCGCAAGATCCTTGATCCTCGATGAATCTACATCGATTTAGCATCAATTTGTTAATGGATAAGAAATCGTCATTTCGAATCTTCTTCACATCTACGATCCAATCAATTCCTACGAGCTTTACTTCAAATCTTGAACCCTAAATCGATTGGAATTCTATCTCTCTTGACTCTTGATGTTTATCGTTTTCTTGATTCTTGATTTGATTTAGTTGATTCTTGAAATGCATCAATATAAATCTTGAATCGTTTTCGCTTTTCTTTTCTATTAAATTTTCGATTCAAACAAAACAAAATACGAACGAATCGCACAATCCCTGTAGATGATCCGCACTTACTAACGCGCTACAATTCGACACCGTTATTGATTCCGGTCAAATAATTTTTGGTTGTGATTTCATACAAGTTTCTAAATACCAACACAACGAGAAAAATGATCAATCACTAATTTATCAACCAGTCGAGAAATAGGGTCAAATCCCTCAAGATTCGTGAGAAAATATGGGTACGCCGAACTTGGTAAACCAGACATAGGAAATGAAATTGATACGGTTTCTTGCAAGGTCGGAACGATGGAAAGGATAGAGGGAAATGATTGAGGAGGGGTATCAGGTAAAGGTTCAGGAGGGTGTACACAGTCAATGACAGGGATATGATGAATTGGAAAATCAGACTCATCAAGCAAAACTGGTTCATCCTATAAAATATCCTCAATATTCTCTTCAAAATTCAGCTTATCCATGCAATTATCATTAATATCTAGATGCATATGAAGTTCAGGAAAACAGTTAATGACTCGGGATGATGAATTGGAGAGAAAAACACATCCATAATTGCAGGTTCATCATCCAAAATATTCCCAGCGTCAATATCCTCAATCAAGTGAAAGTGAAATTTCTCAGACACCTCATCAAAAGCATAGATTTCAATCAATTTTGGATCTAAGATGGAGGTGTGGAGGTCAAAAGGGTTGGGATTGGTTTCACTCGAAAGGTACCCTTCACAATCGGGCAAATCAAACGCTACAAAGTCGCACAACTCATTAAACATTCTATCTTCAACTGGTGAATCATCTAGGACGCTTGATAGAAATTCAAAACCGGAGTTGTGGGATTCAAGTTGAAATAGGTAGGTTTGATTTGGAAGGGTATACAGCTCACTCTCTCCACTCAAATTCTCAACCTGTCCAACCACCCCATCATACATTGGAAAATGTGGAGCTAGTTGGTAACTAGCTATTGGGTCACTAGGTTGTACGAGGGCGGCCATGGACGCATTCAAATCCATCATCTGTTAGTACGATGCTACCCTAAAGTCTTCCAACGACTGTTCCAGACTAGACATGGGTTGTGAAGGGGTTTCAGTAAAAGATTGAAAGTTTGTTGGATACCAGAAACTCCCAAAAGGCCGTTCAGAAGTAATGTCTAGGGTAGGTGCAACAGTTGGGTAGGATGGATAGGAATTGAATGGTTGTACAGAGGTAGGATCAACATACAGATAAGAAGGTGAATGGAATTGTTGATTTAAAGAATTCGCAATGGTGAAAGGAGTGAAAGACCGGCTACGGGATTGTTCAATATGTTCAGCAATGGACATGGGTTTCGGAGTTACAACCGGACTCTCAAAAGGGGTATCAACGTAAGAAGGGGTGAATGTTTGAAACGGTTGATACGAAGTGGATTGCGGAGTCTAATTGTTTGTCCTAGACGCGTCTATCCGATCTCTCAATGAAATTTTTGGCAAGGATTGATCGTTCGAGGTTTGGCCAAAGCAATAACTGTAAGAAGAAATGTCTGGTTGTGGGTACCAAAGTTCGGCAAGAGTTTTTCGAGGTGGGGTACCTATGATATGATGAGAGAAAGGAGAAGAAAAAGAATGCGATTTTTTTAATTTTTTTTAAAGTTAGTTATTAACAAAAGAATGAAATATACACAAAAAAATAATCTGGACAAAATAATCATGACACAAAAATACCACACACCTAATCGTTCTAGGGTTCACCTAGGTCAACTAGACCTGCTTCAGAACTTGATTGTTGAAGTAAAACTGTGTCAAGAAGCGGGCTCAAGATATACTGATCACGAGGCCAGGTAAGTGCAGAGATAAGGGGTGGTTTTCCGACGCTCTCGCGAAGGTCCTTAATTAAATAACCCTTTCTCTTTAGACGGTTTCTCCATTAACACTTTCCTAGACACCCCGTAAACGATATACCGTTAAGCGGTGTTCTAAACACAGCTAACCTCTCTTAGTGAGCGCGAAGTCCTTAAGGCTTAAAGTATAGTTTCTTTTAAAAATTTGTGTCGGTATATGTTATGCTCAATTCGTGATTTATGGGCCACGGAAAAGGGGGTCGAATCCTTTACCGTATGTTGTGGGGTTCGCTTGCCCTTAAGTCCGTATTAATGTATGTAATGCGCAATTCAATAAAAATTCAAAGAATCAAACAATCATTTTTTTACGTTTATGCACAGCACTGCAATAAATACGGTTTAGTCAATTTCGGCGTTTGACAGCGAACTTGCAGGGAATCCTGCAAAGATATTATATTGGATGCATCGGAATTGAGAAGAAGGTGTTAGTAAAGTACGTACCGTTAAGTTTTTGGGTTAGGAAACCCCCGTTGAATCAAATCCGGTAAGTTTGGAAAGTTCTCTTGCGCGGGTCAAACTACCCGGATCTTTGGCACTGTACTTCGCAATCACCTTACCTTAGAATGTACACTTTGCTCCCCATAATCGCAGTTCGCAAATCCGCAAAAATCTGTAATGTCGGAAAAACGGATATTAGTGCGAAAAAGCGATACGAATGCCCAAATACCTGCACACTAACTATTATAAAAAACAAACAATAAAAATGGGACAAAAATAGAACACTGGAGCACAAAGGAGAAATTGGAGGCAAACAGAGGAGCTACGGCCTGCGACGCCGGATATACTTGGTGTGTCGCCGGTTTTCCTATGGAGAATGGGCTCCAATCTTCTTCTGGGTTCACAGTGTTATACTAATGATACGCAGGTATTGTTTGTCTTCTTAGTTGAGATTCACAGTGCTAGCAGGTCCAATTTCCAGAGAATAAAATGGTTAGTTTAGTTAGTTTTTGTTTGGTTTTGAAATTTTTGAAATTTTTAGTTTGTTTTGAAAATAGGGTTAGTTGTATAAATGAGATGTACAAAGATTAAACCGAAATAACAAAAATAAAAACGTTACCGTCTCCCCGGCAACGGAGCCATTTGATTGAAAGAATTAAAGTTAACCGCAAACAGGACGGTGTCGCTTTGCAGCTAGCCGCGATGAGCACGGGTCGATCCACAGTGAGACGGAGCGTTTTAGGTTCTTGTCGTAACGAGTTAATGCGCGCAGTGGAATGTTCGTATCTAACCTATGTGTTATATGCAAAGTAACCGCTTGTTAGGATTAGACAGGATAGTGTAAGTCAAGGAAATCCGTATTCAAGTCCTTTGAGCCGAGTATTGACCAATTGAAGCTAGAGCAATCGGTAACAACGTGGATTAGGGTACATAAGCATGGTATTTAAGAAATACGGCTTATTGACCCTTGTCCTTCATTCTTGTCTCTTGCTTTCGCCTCCAGCCAAACCGAACGCAACTGGTCGCGGTTAGGAATCACCGTTACCTTGGTAGGGTAGGATGCCTAACGAAGCGCTTGCGTAAGGTTTGGGCAGAGTTCAATGGAAAATAATGGGAAAAAGAAATGGGAAACGGAAACCTTAACTTACAATATCGGTTTCTTTTCCTAACAACATATATTTACAAACCATTCACAACAACAAACCAAAAGAGCAAAGAAAAGATGAGCAAAGAAAAGATGAGCAAAGAAAATATAAGCAAAGAAAAGAAAAGAAAACAAGCAAGTAATTAAATGACATGATAATAAAGATGCAAGTAAGTAAAAGCAAGTAATAAAAGACAAGTAAATGCAAGAAATAAACAACTAGGAACCATAGATCATAAGACAAGTCATGGGATCAATAACCAACCCTTAAACTTGCAAGCACAATGAAGTGGTTGCAAGATCAAGAGAAGGGTAAAGAACTCATGTGAAATAAAGGCAAGGAAGAGAGCTTTATTCATTCCAAAAGAAGATACAACCCTTGAGATCAAATACCAAAACTTAAACATGCAAGCTCAATTAAGAGGTTGCAAGATCAAGAGAAGGCAAGGATCTCAAGGGGAAGCTAAGCTATTTACAAGAGAAAGAGAAAACAAAATGAAATGTTGCAAAAAGAATGAGAAAATTTGACCCCCCTCCCTTGCTCACTGGTTCTGTATTTATAGGCCCAAAAAGAAAATAAACAAACAATAAAATTATGATGACAAGGCAGCAAGGGAGGGCCCACAGAAGTTTGGAGGTATTTGGAGGCAGGGGACCGAGGTCGCCGGTTTTGGCATGCATGTGGCTAGCCTAATTCTGAGCTCTTGGGCTCGTGCTTGGTGTGGGGTCTTGTAGTCTTCCCAACATCACTCTGGTGCTGTTTGTTTGGTCAAAAATAACTTGGTTTGTATGCAGAGAAATGGAGGGAAACTATATGCCACACATCACATCCAAACTTTTAGCATTCAGTGCCTATCACACTATATGTGCAAGTTGTGTGTGTTGCGCCACGGCAGCGCCCCGGCCGTCAATTAGAGGCCAAAATGCGGAATCAAAATTTTCTTAACTTTTAAACTGGCGCTACCGTGGACAATGTACCCGGATCGAAACCATTAACCGATACTAGCTAACAAGAGAAAGGGTGAGAGATATACCGAGTGATCCGAGTCCTCCGGTCTTCTCGTCATCGTCCCGATCTCCCGCGGAAACTCCGGTCGTCGCCTCCTTGCCGGAAGGGCACCACATCGTCTGTATCTTTTACGGGCTCCCACCTCAATACCGAGGCAACTCGGGCGCGAAGTTGGCTAGCTGACGCGCCCAAGATTTGCTGTAGAATGTGTAGTGCTTTGTCTCTTTGGGGTTATGTTGCTTTGATGGAGGAATGAGGTTGAGAAATGAACTTGGGGATTTTGGTAGCAATGGAAAAATGAGATGGATGATGAATTTCCCACACCAAATCAAAATGAACCTCTCTCATTTTTCTCCCCTCTCCAAATGTGGCCGGCCAAGCTTCATATGTGGAAATGGTGGAGGGCAAAAAACAAATCATGAAGGGAGGTGAGTGTAGGATAAAGCAAGAGGTGACCACACTCCCAAAGTAAACCTCACATCCAAACACAAATCAACTCTAATCAATCCTTTCTCAAAAAGCAAATGAAAAGACTAAGAAAGCATCTCATCATGAAGAACTATCATGATGCCACCAATAAGCAAGAAACCCCCTCCACAAATGTTATTTGCAAACTTGCAAATAACACCCTCCATCGGAAAAGTCCGGCCGGGAAAGAATAAAGGAAAACCGGCCGGAACGGAATGCAAACTGGCAACTCCAGAAAACTGGTCCCGTAATAAATTACAGAAAAACCCCGATACTGTGCATACACACCCGCATCTGTATTCCGACCGGATACAAATTCAATGAGACAAAATCTACACTGTACTAAACTAGGACCAGCTTAAACCAAAGCCGGCTAGTAATATCCGTTCGATCCTAATCCGTGCAATACCGCACGTATCGGATCGAACACTGCCATATATCCATTCGGCCACTTGTACAAACCGTCCGATCCTGATCCGGGCAATACCGCACGTATCTGATCGGACCCTGCCATATCTCCATACGGCCTCTACAGCGTTTCGCCCCAAAGCTTGAGTAATCGAAAGTGTGGTGGACTCTAAAGACTCGTCAATACTATGGCTGTGGATTTAACCACTAGCACGTCAGAGGTATAAACCAATACGTAACGGGCCACCATCTATTGACCAAAAGGGACGTCGATGAGCGAGCTCATCCTGACACCCTACTGAGCCTGTCAGTGACAATATCCGTACAGTCCGGTCCGTTCGTCTATGAGCATCGCATGTCGGGCCTAGGGGGTTGGTAAAAGTCAGACCCCTAAAAGCGGTACAAGTCGTGTCGGAGTGTAGCCCAGAACACCCTGAGACACTACTGGAATACCTACCAGTAAATCTCCTGCCTTGGCCAAGGACTTCGTGTAATGGCTCTCCTAGACACAGCGCGACCTCACCCCCAATACCGGGAGAGACGAACCCCTGAAGATCCGCTCACTGCCTCCATGTGGCTCGGGACTGTACCCAACTAAAACCTATTTGCACAACTCATTTGAGCCGTGGTAGGGTAGTAAGTACAGTGGGAACCCACACGAGACAAATGACGATCTCAGGTCGATGAACTAACCTGTACACATGTCACCAGGGAACTGCTATCTGACGTCAGGTATAAGACCAACTAGCATGTTCCCGGCGAGTCCTGTCCGGTGTACTCATAACCCAATGAGCACCTGTATACATCTTAGGTGAACCAACTGACACCAGTGGCTTGTGAGACCGGCCACCGCTCCTCGTCGGGGTCTCGACTGTATACACTAGTCTACTCTGGAGAATCGATGCCCTGTCTCGAAACTCCCACGACTAGGGACCTTTTAAGGATGTGCTTATAGACCACCAGCTCTCACGTATATGATCGCCATCATACTGCTGGCAGTCAAGCAAGAATCCTAGGGGCTCTATCAGCGTGCAATAGCGACCTGTAAGGTCACCTGAAGCAGTACACGATGATAAAGGTAAACCAGATAGCATACTATCATCTCGAGTAAGACTGTCTTACTGGGATAGGTCCTCCCTCAATCATTGCAATCACTTGCCTGTGATCCAATAATTGACTCTGAGGGCACTATCTCCAACAATCTCCCACTTGCACTCAAGGCTAATTATTGCGATGTCGCATACTCACAGCCCGTGTGATACCGAACACCCAACTCCTCTACTAGTCAGTCTCACAAAGCTCGTTTGCGAAACTATTGCGTTCGAGAAATAGCCTCAGTGAGTGGATCCGCTGTGAAGTTTCTTTCTATGTCTCTCTATATCTCAAGTTCGCAGAGAAAACCATCTCCCGAAATGAGCAATACCTGTCTAAGAGTATGTCTGGATATCTGATGGGACCTAGCTCATAAATGAACTCCAAATCCAAAACTTCTTAGACTGTATCGATAACTGAACTTAATCAGTACACAGCGCCAAGCCTCCCTCAGTATTGCATTGGACCACCTGTCCAAAATACTGCCCCTCGTCAGGAGGAGAAACTATAACTCTGACAGCCACTCTGCCATCCATGTCACCTTGGAAGCCTGGAATGATAACCGTCTCCTAAAAGAGGCTGTCGTTATCACATCCCTAGAACATCAACTTATGTTTTAAAACTGCTTCCGACTGTTTCTCTAGGATTGGATTAATATCAACTTATTGCACCTACTGCAAGAACAACATCTGGTGTGGTACTTGACATCTCATGATTGACTCAATTGCCTAAGCAAGTGATCTGCCAATCATGCACATCCCTCTCTACTTTAGTCTATAAGACACCTTTAGAGAGGGTGACTCCATCATCTGCAGGTACACTACCGTGCCAGGAGTCGTCCATTCTAAATACTCTTAGAATGTTGTCAAAGTACCCTGATTGGGAAACCACCCAAATATAGATCTAAAACCATAGATCTAGTGACCAGTATGTCTGATATAATGTCCAAGTCCTTTGTGGAGAAACCACTGTGTGACGACCAAAGTATAACCGATCGTAGTATAGGAGTTTCTTTTCCTACTTTGTGTATGTCATCCAAAAATCCGGATATCACACCCTACTACCTTCTCAACAGATCCATCCCCTATTCTGATGACGTCAAACCCATGACTGTCACATCAGAAATAGATGATCTATCTCCGCTATATCTGCTTTAGTCTATAAATAGACATAAGCCTGATGTCCACCAATGCTTCCGCTGCTCCCACTGACTACGACAACCCTCTGGCAGAGTCATATAGATGTGCACTTCTAAAGCTAGTTTAGAACGACGCTATACTCATCCTCCTGCCGGGTCTCGCAGCCTGGAACAACAACAATGGCAAGTGTGGGTAAACAAGAACTTCCCTGTCACCGTCCTTGAGGCTACCGGAGTACCTCTCGGATGCCTGTAGTTACCCACCTTATCTGCGGAGTGGCCAATGGAATGTCAAATCAGATTGAATCTTTAGGTTCCTTATCAAATCTTCAGCAATCGTTTGCGGTTCTGGAATCACTTCCAGTTCTACCATACTCCCACTACTGTTTTTGAAAAAATCCATTTTTAATAAAACTGTGGCGAGTCTAGAACAATATTTCTATTGATCTGCCAGATGGTAGAAAGTCAACCCTCGCCATAGCCTGGGTCAACCCACAAACAGCCATTACAGAAACATGCCTTGAGTTGTCCAGTGTCTGGTTTTAATTATAAGCCGGACAACTCCCCGTATCTTAACAACGTTAAGATATGAACTTTTCTACATCCAATATAGAACCAGAGGCACTGATTTAATTTAACCAGATTCAAATCATGCAGCTGTCTCCAGTGCATGTCAACTAAATGGAGAGAGGCCGATCAGCGTTACTCAACTTAGGAATGTTTCCAATTATGAGTAACCTGAAAGAGAAGCAATTTCTCTTTATCATTACTATCAACTGAATACCATACACAAGTATCTACATCTTCGATCACTTTGAAGAATCCCGATACTTGCTACACCTGGTTCTCTACTCTATTCAAATACCTATAACTCCTCAAAACTTAGACCCTGTGTTTCTACGAAACACATGTCTAAGAACTAGAGAAGTTAAAAGTAAACAGAATATAGTATGAGGACCAAACCCTCTGTCCTAATGGACACTGGACAACATACAATACTCTGTATGAGTCAGCTGAGTCTAACAACTCTTTCGCTGTGTGTTGTAGGTTGAAAACTGTACTTATGGTTAAGAAGAATTACACCGCTGTTTAATGCTCCTTACCTAACCATCCACTGATATAGGTAAATGTCATCGACATAATATCAAAAGGTATATCTCACTCTATAAAAATAGACGTACAGATATATCAATTTGAAATTGGTGCACAACAGCGGATATTCAAAACCAAATATTTGCCGACCGGCAAACAGCCCAGATGATCTCCTCAAATATCACCGATTACAACGAATCCCGATATAATGAGGATGATTACCCTATTCCCAATAACTTACTCCCACTCATCATCTGTAAAACCATACAGATGTGAGAATCAAACCTGGTAAATACATACCCTGGAGCAAGTATCCAATCGGGAAATCAGTTTTCTTTTAACATTACACAGTGAAACTGAAACATTGAAATGTTTCGGTGGGGCATTCCGGTATTCTTAGTAATGCCTCTTCCATCATCCAGATTCATAATTATAACCGTATAATTCTTTGCCACCTCTCCAAATCCCTTTATATGTCTTTAGTCATTACCTTCTGCACACCCCTTTAGGCCAATTGGTTTTCTTCCTTCCCTACCGTTCGGCACCAGCCTATGGTTTGGAAGAAGACTATCTAATAAGCATAATGGGTGTACTGTCCTAATCCTAGGAGCACTCGCAATGCGAGAGAAGGTGAAGAGAAAAGACAACCGAATAAACCGTATTCCTATTTCTCCTGGACCAGAATCCATCCCCGAACTGGAACAAGTTCCTTTCGAGTTCGTATATAACCATACGATGGAGTATCCAATAAACTATGGATCTTCGTAGTGATACGGAGTGCCCTGGAGAAATACTAAGGTGATTTAGGATTGGCGAAGAAAATACTTGGTTTGATCGTGAATAGCAGTCACAATTTACTTTGCCCTCTTACTAATCCCTTTCTTTGTCTTAACTTAATACCTTCTGCACACCATCGTTATGCTAATTGGTTTTCTTCATTCCCTACCGGTCGGCACCTGCCTAAGGTTTGGAAGAAGACTATCCAATTTGCGTAATAGGTGTACTATCTCCTAAACCAAGGAGTACTCGCAATGAGAGAAGGTGAAAAGAAAAGACAACTGAATAATCCTATTCGTTTTCTCCAGAACCAGAAACCATCCTCGAAGTCCTTCGAGTTCGTATATAACCATATGATGGTTTTGTCCAATGGAAGTGGACGTTCGTAGTAATACGGGGTGTCCTGGAGAAAAGGGTAAAAGTAGGAGTGGCAATGAGGTTTGCAACTCTGACAATCCAAAAGCCAGTGTTAAGAAGGTTCGGTCAACTTGGTCACTGAGTCATAGTCCAGGGTCGGGTCAATGGTCGCTGCCAAAGAGAGAGAGAAAAGAAACACTCAGCGTGCACTCTAACCTAGATTAGAATGGTTATCACTTTATCTAATCTGGAAACCTCCCACTGTAACCTCAAATTTTTCCCCAAACCTGAAAGAAGAATTAGTCGGGGTCACCCGAAGAGTAAACCAACTCATCAGTGGGAATCGGGATCCAACTATCATCGCATGATAACATGACGGAATCCACTCACGTCACCACACTCCAGAAGGTATGCGCATGTCTGGCAAGTTTCAGTTCTTTTGAAACTCCCGATGAGATTTTTACCCCTAGGACTCAAGTGACCTTGACACAGTCAACAAATCAAAGAGTCCTAGTCAAGTTCAACCCGTCATTATCCTGGATTGCATTAAACCCACCCGTACGAGCCCTTGACACAGTCAACAAGGCCGCACGACTGTCCCAACCAATCCCATTAATATGCTACAAACAAACACTACTTAGCTACCACACACTACGTCTTGACACAGTCAACAAACGCAGCACGAATACTAAGTAATACTTGTAAGAAATGACGGAGGGCTACGTCTAGTTTTTGGCAAAAAACCTTTAACGTAATGAACTTGATATCGTTGAAGGAACTGCATAACTTTTTATAAAAATATAGTGGCGAAAACCTTTACTAAAGAGGTCACTCCCGGTGAAGGGATCTCGGCTCTTTCCCCGTAGAATGAGGTGCAGGATATTCCAACTGAATACCACGATGAAAAGCAAAAGTAATCGGCTATAATGAAGTTATTGCCCTGACGCAAACTTCTGTCCAAGGGGTCACTCCCGGTGAAGGGATCTCGGCCCTTGCCTCGTCGACTGAGGAGCAGGATATTCCAAATGAATACCACGATGCAAAACAAAAGTGAACGTCCTTGCAATAACAGCTTTTTGAAAAAAGTTCCAACAACATCAGAATAGGTTTGTTTAGCTTGCATTGATCCGAATCAACGCAGTCCCATCAATTGATCACACCACGAAGAACGAAAATATACTGATGTACGTATATGCCATCCGCATTCGCCACTGGGTCCCGTCATTACCCGTTAGGTTAGCTAACTAACGACATAGCGGGGACTGGACTAGCACGGATGTAAAACATATACAACATCTACTAATATATATACCAATATATTATATTTCGCTCAAGGCGTGATAAAATGCAACATCACAGAAATATGCAGCATCATAGAACAATACAGATATCTGGAACCCCGGGTTTCACAGAGCCGCTGCTGAAACCCGACGTTCCCCTGGTCGTGTGGATAGCCTGTGCAATGAAAACCTAGACCCCTACGGGCGCGGCAAGTCACCCGCCAAAACCTGAAGCGAGGCAGCCCCCTTCAGTAACGTGAATGGACCACCCAGCACTTCACGGAATCCGGTAACTTGGGCACCCCTCCTGGGTCAACCTGTACCCCCTACGAGTGCGGCGAATAGCCCGCCAATCCCTGAGTGAAGCCCCCTCCGTCCCAATGCCATGAGATGCGGGCTTGTTGCCTTCCAGAACCTGGCTATCCGTGCACCCCACCGCGGGGCAATCCTAGTACAGAAAGTAAAATATACATACACCGGGTACATCGACCGCAACCAGGTCGTGCCCCAAAAGAATAATACAAACAGGCAGTGACGGCAGTCCACATGTCGGACGCTCGCCCCGCAATAACAAATGTACATATAAAACAAAACTGTACTAACATTGCATCCAGGCTATCCCCCACGACCGATCCGCAACAACACAGCATAAACATAGAACATCAACGTGAATGTCACGTTCGCAAATCCGTCTAACCGGGCTATAGCAGTTAGACAGGATTTACCGATCGAGTGACATTCACGGTCGCAGATAAAATGTAAATACAGTGAAATAAAGTGCTTAAAATATCCGATCGATCAAAAATTAACAAGTGGGCCCCCAAGCAATACTGTAGCACTCACAGAAATTCTGGGCCCAATTTTAATATTCCAAAACCCCTACTTTAAGCCCAAAAGCCCACTGCAAAAAAATTGGTGGAATGATACACTATTCCTGCGGCGGAACCGCGGCAAAAGAGGGGTCATTGCCGCGGTTCCGCGGTCGTATGGAATGATCAAGCTACCAAATTTTTGCAGTGTTCTTAGGATTCTCTATACATCATTCTGCAATCACCTGAAAATTTTTTCGAGCCCGGAAAAAATCGACAGAAAACTGATGCATGCAAAACGCGGATTTTGGAATTTTGGTCGATCGAATAAGTAAAACGCATTAGAACAAGCAAGACTAGGTTAATGGCGTGGCTCTGATACCATGTTGCGCCACGGCAGCGCCCCGGCCGTCAATCCGATGCCAAAATGCGGAATCAAAATTTTCTTAACTTTTAAACTGGCGCTACCGCGGACAATATATACCCGGATCGAAACCATTAACCGATACTAGCTAACAAGAGAAAGGGTGAGAGATATACCGAGTGATCCGAGTCCTCCGGTCTTCTCTTCATCGTCCCGATCTCCCGCGGAAACTCCGGTCGTCGCCTCCTTGCCGGAAGGGCACCACATCGTCTGTATCTTTTACGGGCTCCCACCTCAATACCGAGGCAACTCGGGCGCGAAGTTGGCTAGCCGACGCGCCCAAGATTTGCTGTAGAATGTGTAGTTCTTTGTCTCTTTGGGGTTATGTTGCCTTGATGGAGGAATGAGGTTGAGAAATGAACTTGGGGATTTTGGTAGCAATGGAAAAATGAGATGGATGATGAATTTCCCACACCAAATCAAAATGAACCTCTCTCATTTTTCTCCCCTCTCCAAATGTGGCCGGCCAAGCTTCATATGTGGAAATGGTGGAGGGCAAAAAACAAATCATGAAGGGAGGTGAGTGTAGGATAAAGCAAGAGGTGACCACACTCCAAAAGTAAACCTCACATCCAAACACAAATCAACTCTAATCAATCCTTTCTCAAAAAGCAAATGAAAAGACTAAGAAAGCATCTCATCATGAAGAACTATCATGATGCCACCAATAAGCAAGAAACCCCCTCCACAAATGTTATTTGCAAACTTGCAAATAACACCCTCCATCGGAAAAGTCCGGCCGGGAAAGAATAAAGGAAAACCGGCCGGAACGGAATGCAAACTGGCAACTCCAGAAAACTGGTCCCGTAATAAATTACAGGAAAACCCCGATACTTTGCATACACACCCGCATCTGTATTCCGACCGGATACAAATGCAATGAGACAAAATCTATACTGTACTAAACTAGGACCGGCTTAAACCAAAGCCGGGTAGTAATATCCGTTCGATCCTAATCCGTGCAATACCGCACGTATCGGATCGAACCCTGCCATATATCCATACGGCCACTAGTACAAACCGTCTGATCCTGATCAGGGCAATACTGTACGTATCTGATCGGACCCTGCCATATCTCCATACGGCCTCTACAGCGTTTCGCCCGAAAGCTTGAGTAACTGAAAGTGTGGTGGACTCAAAAGACTCGTCAATACTATTGTTGTGGATTTAACCACCAGCACGTCAGAGGTATGAGCCAAGACGTGACGGGCCACCAGCTATTGACCAAAAGGGACGTCGATGAGCGAACTCATCCTGACACCCTACTGAGCCTGTCAGTGACAATATCCGTACAGTCCGGTCCGTTCGTCTATGAGCATCGCATGTCGGGCCTAGGGGGTTGGTAAAAGTCAGACCCCCAAAAGCGTTACAAGTCGTGTCGGAGTGTAGCCCAGAACACCCTGAGATACTACTGGAATACCTACCAGTAAATCTCCTGCCTCGGCCGAGGGCTTTGTGTAAAGGCTCTCCTAGACACAGCGCGACCTCACCCCCAATACCGGGAGAGACGAACCCCTGAAGATCCGCTCACTGCCTCCATGTGGCTCGGGACTGTACCCAACTAAAACCTGTTTGCACAACTCATTTGAGCCGTGGTAGGGTAGTAATCAAAGTACAGTGGGAACCCACACGAGACAAATGACGATCTCAGGTCGATGAACTAACCTGTACACATGTCACCAGGGAACTGCTATCTGACGTCAGGTATAAGACCAACTAGCATGTTCCCGGCGAGTCCGGTCCGGTGTACTCATAACCCAATGAGCACCTGTATACATCTTAGGTGAACCAACTGACACTAGTGGCTTGTGAGACCGGCCATCGCTCCTCGTCGGGGTCTCGACTGTATACACTAGTCTACTCTGGAGAATCGATGCCCTGTCTCGAAACTCCCACGACTAGGGACCTTTTAAGGATGTGCTTATAGACCACCAGCTCTCACGTATATGATCGCCATCATACTGCTGGCAGTCAAGCAAGAATCCTAGGGGCTCTATCAGCGTGCAATAGCGACCTGTAAGGTCACCTGAAGCAGTACACGATGATAAAGGTAAACCAGATAGCATACTATCATCTCGAGTAAGACTGTCTTACCGGGATAGGTCCTCCCTCAATCATTGCAATCACGTGCCTGTGATCCAATAATTGACTCTGAGGGCACTATCTCCAACAGTGTGCCTACTTGCCCATGGCAGCCCCCCACCTAGATCCATGGCTATGTGCACACATGTAAGGGTTAGACCATTCTTGGCAAAAATGTGTGTACACATGCATTATTTCCAAAAGAGCTCCAGGGATATCGGTTTGTTTTCTGTTCTGTTTGTTGTATCGGCTCCAAAACGCTATATCCGTGATTTTGGGTATGTTTTCCAGAATTTGTCACGGATACCTGTAAATTGTAATTATTGAGCAGACACTGATTAATAGTGCCGATAAATAACAAAATTGATAACGAATGAGAGGTATTAAAATGTAATATTCTGTGATAAACAAGATGCTACAAAGGTTGTAACATCCCTCACTTGTTCTCTTTTTCTTTTTCTAATGCAATACTTTGATGATCTTGGTTTGGTTCCAGTTCTATGTTTGAAAAATTATTGTTTTCTATGTCTGCTGCGGTTCGTGAATGTCACAACCCTAGAAACGAAACCCTAACATGGTATCAAAGCCATATCAAATTTATTTTGAATAGTTTATGACCAATTGCATTTATGAAACCAATATCCAAACAAATTTCAAATCTTTTTTTTCTCTTGTTGGTGAATTGATTCATTTCAAAGTTATTTCTCGTTCTTGGGGACGTTCGAGGGTCGAGAGGGAATGGTATATATCATGTGAGGGTTCAGGAAGGTTACCGCTACCCGGGAGCACGATGAAGTGCTCCTGGGGAGGGGTGGGGGGTTGAAAGCACCCTAAAAGGTGCTCTCGGACACCTGCAGACTAGAGACCACTTTCATGGTGGTCTCTGGTCCGTACACCCTCCAAACCCCCTATGATAATTTTGTGTCCTTCTCGAGTCTCTTGTCGATGCTCGGGCAATGTTTCAAGTCAATCGGAGTTCGTTTGTTGCCGAAATGAATTGGTTTTCGGAGTTGGATACAAAATTAAATTACAGTTTTTTTTCGAAATTTCTTTTTGCGATACGTTGGTTTTTGAAATGGTTGGCCATGGGTTTCGTATTGACGTTATTAAAGCGTTTAATCACATTAATACGTTATCACATACTTGTTGATATGTGATGGGCAACGTCGACTAATTGATAACTGATCAATTCGACGGGGTTGCTTTAGTTTGTCCAAGGTGTTTTATGAGCTTGATATATGTTGACACATTGGATTGATGGAATGTATTGGACAGTTGCAAAATGAATAGTCCCGTGCGGAATTGTGATGTGATATGTTTCATATTCTTTTCATGTCAAGCCTATATATCTTCTTTAGTTCGGGACGGGCTCCAAATTGTGGTTGCCGTTTCCGCTATGTGTATATTCTTTTTTAGGACGAGCTCTAACTTGTGGTTGTCATTTCTGCTATGTGTATATTCTTTTTCGGGACGAGTGACCGACATGTGGTCGTCGTTACCACGATGTATTATTATTTGTCGGGACACGATCAGGTTTCGATTGTTGTCGCCATTGTATTAATACAGGTTTAGGATTACCCTGTGGAGAACTGCACGGGAGGCCAAGTTCTAGATTGCGGCGGGTGGCCATCTCAAGATGTTGAGATCGGGTCACTCGAGTCTAGAATTGACGGGTTGCTTGCCGCGTTTGTAGGAGGTATAGGATTGACCCGCGAAGGAGTGCTCAAGTCACCGGATTTGAGAAAGTGTTGGGTGGCCCCCTCATGATTATGATGTTGGGTTGCCTCGTTTGTTGGATTGCTTGGTAACTTGCCTCATTCGTAGGGGTCTGCTTTTGGCTGCGCATGGGCTATTCACGCGACCGGGGAATGTCATGTTTCGTTTGATGGCTCGAACGAAACGCGCGGTTCCTAGGTAATCTGACCATTCCATCTCTGTATTTTCATTACTTACTTGTTTTGTGATTACTTGTCTATGATGATATTTATAGCTTGTCTGTAATGTTGATTATCTGCCTACAATGATGAATATAATGATATATAAATAAATGCTATATATGTTTTGCACCCGTGCTAGCTCTGCCCCTGCCCTGCCGTAAGTTAAGTAACCTTACGGGAAGACCTGGGGCCCCGTGGCGAATGCGGATAGCGTATATGTGCATTCTATTTTCCTTTCATGGTTTTCTGTGATTGTATGAGAAGATGTTAGGTAATGTGATTATCTAATAGATAGGATTGCATTGATTCGGATTAATACAAAGATAATAAACCTAAAACACATTGTAGAAACCGAATATTAGATAATGGTGTTATAGTTGATTCTTTTGCTTTGGAGGTATTCGGTTAGGAATATCCTGCACCTCATTCGACGAGAAAAAAGCCTAGATTCCTTCACAGGGAGTGACCTCTTTGGCAAAAGATTGTGTTACTATAAGTTTGCAAATTGAATAGCCGTATCCTATTGCTTTGCTTAGAGGTATCCAGTTAGGAATATCTTGCACCTCATTCGATGAGGTAAGAGCCCTGATCCCTTCACGGTGAATCCATACTTAAGTAATAGTCTACGTAACTATAAATATGCAAAACCACTAGGTTCCTACGATGAGATCATGTTTATTACGTTAAAGGTTTTCTTCAAAACCAGTCGTAGCCCTCTGTCAATTCAGGAAGTAGAGTATTTAGTATTCGTGCTGCGTTTGTTGACCTTCGTCAAGGCGTAGTGTACGGTAGCTATGTGATGTCTTCCTGTTAGCATATGATGCGATTAGCCAGGACAGTCACATGGTTTTGTTGGCCTTCATCAAGGTGCTGTGTGGGTGGGTTCGAATTAATCACGAAATGACGGATTGAACTTGATTAGCGGCCTATGGTTTGTTGACCTTCGTCAAGGTCATAGATCGTTAGGGGTAAAAATCGATATCGGGAGTTTCAAGTGTTGAAACTTGCAATGAGATTTCATACCTTCTACAGAGTAGGGTGACTTGTTGGCCTTCATCAAGGTTACACGCCATGATAGTTTGGATCCGGATTCCTACTATGAGTAATTGTTACTCCCGAGAGATTTTCAGATGACCCAGGCTAGTTCTCCTTTTAGGGTTTGAAGGAGAATTCGACAAAAAAAGTGAGATACCGGATTAGATAAATTAATAACCAATCTAATCTAGGATAGAGTGCACGACGAGTGTTTCTCTCTCCTTTTGGCAGTGACCTAAGACTGACCTTAAACTATGAACTCATAAACCTAGTTAACCGAACCTTTTTACAATCAACGGCTTTGGAATGCCAAAATTGCCCTATTTCACGACATAATTGCATATGTTCTCACCCCTCCTACTTCCGAGTGGAAAGGAAAATGCAACTACTGTTATGACCCTGGGCAGTAAAAGAGGCATTGCTTAGAATACCCGGCCACCCCTTGAAACATTTTGATGTTTCATGTTTTCCACGTAATTGTAATCGAAAACTGTATTCCAATTAATTCTGTCTCCTGGGTATATAGATACCGGATTGATGTCCCACCTTTGTAAGTTATTACAGATGCTAAGAAGGATTAGATTTTTGGAAAGGTGATTTGATCCTCAATATCGGATATCGGAGCAATTGTTGCTATTAGGGAAATCACCTGGTTTTTCCTTTTGGAAAACTTTTGGTTTTGAATATCTGTTATTATGCACGAACATGTAAACATTTGCCTTTATCATTTGATGATTGGGTAAGGTGCATTGAATAACGTGATATACATTCTTAACGAAAATACAGTTTTTAGATTATAACACACAGTGTATGAGTTAGTGAACTCATAAGATTTACACATAATGATGTATGTTGTTCGGTGTCAACACGGACAAGGGGTTGGTACTCATACTTCATTCCGTTTTCCTATGAGTTCTCTGGTTTCAGACACGCATTCTTGTTGAAATACAAAGTCTAAAGATTTTAAGAAGTTCATAGGATATAAGATTAAAGTAGAGAACCAAATGTTGGAAGTATCAAGATTCTTTGAAGTGTTCGAAGATGCGGATACTTATGCTAAGTATTCCGTAGTAAAATAATCAAGAGTTTGATTCTTTCTCAGATTACCCATCCGCAAGTGCGCTCCATGATGAGTAATGCTGAACCACCGTTTTCGATTAAGGGATGCACTATAAATAGATGCATTTCAATTGATACCGGTTCTACCAAAATTTATACCTCAAATTCTATATGTGATACAGAATGGGTCATCATCTTAAAATTGTTGAGATGTTGAGTTGTCTGGTTTATGCTTAAAACCAGAATCCAGATAAACTCAAGGAACTTTTCAGTAATGGAAGTTTGTGGGTTATCCCGGGCATTGACGAGGGATTGACTTTCTACCATTTTCAGGAGCAAAAGTTATTTTGTTCTCGACACGCTACCTTTTTAGAAAAAGGAATTTCTTGCATAAGAAATTAGTGGGAGTATGGTAGAACTGGAAGTAATTCCAGAACCACAAACGGTTACTAAGGATTCAGTAGAATCTGGAGATTCAATTGATCCTAACAAATCTTAGCCTACTCCGCAGATTTGGTAGGTGATCTCAGCCACCTGAGAGATACTTCAGTTCCCTCGTAAACGGTGACAGAGAGGATTGTATCATGTGATGATGACCCTACTACTAATCAATTAGCCATGGGAAGTGGTAACTTCCGATTGATGGCTGGATGCCGAGTTATCCTAGTTGGATTCCATGCACTACAACAGAGTGTGGACTTTGTTGGATGCTCCTGAAGGGGTAAAACCTAGTAGGAGCAAGTAGATCTTACGAGATCAGTGCAAATGGAAAGGTACTAACCTAACAAGGCTAAACTTGTAGTAAAAGGTTTTCATCAAATACCCGATGTGGATTGTGATGAAACCATTACTTCAGGGTCTATGCTGAAGTCCATACGGATATAACTTGTCATTGTTGTCTTTCATAACTATGATATCTGGAATGTGGATGACTACAACGTATTTCTAAAAAGGATTTAGAAGTGTATGTGTATATGACTCTCCAAGAGGGTTATCTTAGTCGGTGGGAGTAGGGGTAAGCATGCAAATTGCTTAAGTCTATTTTTAGACTAAAGCAAGCATAACAGATATGGATCATCTGTTTTGATGTCACGATCAAAGTGTTTGACTTTATCAAAATAAGTGATGAACCTGGTATTTGTAAGAAGGTAGTAAAGAGTGTTATCAGATTCCTCATATGGAATGTGGATGACATACTCATGATAGGTAGTGATGTTCCCATGCTGTAAATCGGTAAAACAATGGAAGTCACATGTGTTTCTCCATATAAGATATGGATATCAGTCCAATCCTGGAGAAGCAAAGGGTAGCAATGAAGAGCATTTGATGTTCATAGTATATGGTAATAGCATCCTCCGGAAGGAGATGGTTACCGATTCTAGCTTTCCAGGTAACATGGAAGACAGAGTGTCTGTCCCGAGTTAAAAGTTTACCCTCTTTTGAGGAGCAGTATATTGGAAAGAGTTCCGCATAGGATACTGAGGTAGTCGTGGCGTTGGATGCTCATTGTGCATTAAAAGAGATACCACTCTAGAATTCGCTGGATATTATTGTTTTTTTATGAACATGATCCCATCATATGGCCAGACAAATACTAAGGCAGGTATCGCTTAGTTTGGGAGATATTTTGTAACATTTTGGAAAACTATAAATATTAATATATAATATAAAAATAAGGAGTTTATAAAAGTGATATAACATACAGCTTTTGGTATCGGAATTATATCCGTAAAAATGTGATTATTTTGGTAGAATGTGAATAAAGGTGTGTGATGCCATAAAAATGATATTTTAATTATTTTACCATGATATTGAATTTTACATTAAGCTATGACATTTAAGCGATAGATTAAATCATTTCAAATCTTTTGTTTCATATGGATTTAAATTGTAACATGATATAAGATTTCATATTAAGATAAGAATATTTAAGTGTCATGACAAGTATTTCATGTTAAGTATGGATATAGATGCTATTATATGATAATGGTATTTAAGTATTTCATTCTTTTGCATTTGAATTTAGATTTTATATAAAAAGATTTTTAATTGTTGTATGGTGGTTATATCTTAACCTAAGTATAAACCCTCACCCTCAACACATCTTACCCTTATTCATATCCCTCCACCTCCCCCTTCTTCTCTTTACACCTCCTCCTTCCTCTATGCCACCTCCACCTCTCAACCTTCACCTCATGCATTCTCTACACACAAATCATAATACTTCCACTCTATCTTATCACCACACCTAGGGAGTTCTTTTAGTTATCTTAACTGAACAAAACACTTCTTCAGCCCCAAACCAAAAATAATTCTAAGTGTTCATTATATCCAATGAGTGAAATCTTAACCCTCTCCTCAAAGTTGTGCCCATCATCAAGCTAGAAGCCCCTACAAGACTTAGATGCTCCCACACACAATTTAGGAGCTGGTGTTCCATTTTACACAATCTCCATAGGTATAATCTCTAAACTCTATAGAATTCTAGTTCTGAAAAGTTAAATATTGAAACCTGATATCGGAAATATCGTATTTTGATACATTAGGCTCTGTTTATGAATCTGCTATAGTTAGATGTAAATTAGAAAACCCAAACAGTGTCTTAACCTTGTAAATTTGACCTAGAATAGCCCATGGGAATACGAACCCTTTATCTCGGATTTTGGTAGGCGACACATAGCCAATTTTTGAGCTCGCCGGATTAGTAGGGGATTTAGGTGTTTTGGTTTTTAGGGTATCTCTCTGTAGGTGTATATGTATGTTTGGTATTGTTTATTTAAGTTATTTTAGCAGTAGGTTGAATCTGTAAGCTGGTATCAGTTTTGGAGTAAAATTCTATATATGACACGTAGCATGTTTAGTTGTGCAGTATCATAAACTAGATTTTTGTGATATCTAGCTTATTTCATTTGAATCTAGAACAAATAGGTATAAGAACTAGAAAAACTAGCAATACCATAAGTATCATAGGACCGGTATAAGACTTAACTTAGAGACCAAGCCCCCAAGTCATTCGTTGACCCGGCGACATTTAGGCAAATTCTGAGCTCGCCGGCCCCCCTTGGGTATTGGGTGTTGGTTTTTCTTCTGTGCCTTTGTATGAGAAAATTATAATTTTTAGTATTGTTTGAATTGTCCTAATATTCATACAGAGAAATATGAGAATGTTTAGTTGGGTTGTATTTAAAGTTTCCGACATTTCGATATGAATTTCCGTATTTCTGTACTGCAATTGAAACGTTGACGTTCGTACGTTAAGTTCATGGGTAATTGATCATCTTTGGTGTAAGTGAGCTGTAGGTTCTAACCTAGGTGCTTAGCTCGTTGTTTTGGTTTTCAATTGGATATTTACTTCGATGTGATTTAAATACGATTATAAGTGCGATCGCGAAGGATTCCGAGACGGAGTGGACAAACTTAGCAGCGTGGAATTTAGCAAACTCATCGAGTTGGTGAGTAGATTTACATCTACTGGGAAAGTCGGGTGGTTGGCGTATAGCACCTCCGCAACCTTATAAATAATATTATGACATCTAGTTAGTTTAGTATTTATTCAAGATATTGATATAGTATCACATCTAGTATGTCCTTCATTTGCATATAGTTTCATACATAGTTTTAAATTAGATACATACGTGATGTTCGATCCATACTATATAGATATGGTTTGATGGATTGGTACGAGGAATCATGTCATACTTAAGATGATACAGATACAGGGGTACGATGAGGTATTAGATAAGAAGGTATATGTATTGGAAGTGATGGGATTCGTATGCCGAATAACGGCCAAGTTTTTCCTTTAGTCTCCTAGCATTAAAATTATATTCCGTTTTAGAATGTAATACTTGTGTGAGCTATATTCTTTTAAAAACTACGATTCGTTTCTCTGTTATATGATAAAAACAAGGACGCGGTGCCAATTTCCAAAACGAATATCAATTTTAACCTAAGCCAGCTTCCTGATTGTTATGTTCGTGCGTGTTCAAGTTCTAGTTTAAATACCGCAATCAAGACGGTTTCGCTTGTAGCTAGCCGGTTGAGTACGGGTCGTCCGCAGGGAGATGGGAGTCTTTTTCAAAGTGTTTTAACGAGTTAAGTCCTGTTTTCAGATTTTGTTGTGGTTATCTAAGTGTTAAGTTGATATTTAAAGAGAGCTTGTTAGGGTTAGAATTAGGTTAGTTTGAGTTAGGAGTCTCCACATCTTTCGTTGCCCCTCTTAATATCGGTGTTACGGTAATCGGCAACAACGGGGATTAGCACGACTAGGAAGGACTTTGCGAGTATAAGCTAGGCTTTCCAACGCATAAGTCTTCCTTTTGGTGCTTGTCCGTCCGTTCTTGGCTCTTATCCATAACCTCCGGTTAATTCAACCACAACCGGTCTCACTACGGAATCACCGCTATCATATAGGATAGGGTGCCGTAAGGAGCGGATTGTGGTTCAATTAACGGGAGTCGATTTAAGTTGTTGGGCAAGGAAAGAGTGAGAGAGATTTCCTTCTCTCAAACTTCCCTTATCCTACCCTAACAAGTATAAAACTACTCACTCTTCATGATAAGGAAAAACAAAACAAAACAAAAGAGGAAGATAGAAAGAAGGAGATTAGAAGAATACGACTAACTATTTGCGACCTCACCTTGGCGAGGATCGAGCGTAAGTATCATTGTCGTATGAATGATAAAGAAAAAGAGAGAGAAAAAAGAAACAATCAAGCCAATAACAACAACTACTTAACAATTAAAATTACAACAAATTACAACAAGTAAAGAAAGAGACAAGCATGATAATAAAAATGGTCTTCTTTATTCATCACTCTTCACTCAAAAGCTCACTACAAGTTTAATGGAGAAGAGGTGAGAAGAGGAAGAAGAACAATACTAAAACTAGGCAAAATGAAAATACAAGAAATTGACCCTTCCTTCACAAAATTCTGGGCTATTTATAGGCCAAGAAATGAAACCCTAGGGCAACCACCAGAACACATCCGAAAAGACCAAAATACCCCTGGAAGCTCGTGCTCTGACCTGACTGTACGGCCGCGGATCCGCCGCCTAGACCCCCCTATGGCCGCGGATCCGCGCCCCTATAGTGGACTTAGGGTGTGGGCTTCTGTGTACTTTCCTGTTCTCCTGTCCCCTCTTGTCTGGTGTATATATTTTCTGAAAACTCTTTCCCATTTCTTCCAGAATTTCTATTGAGGAAAGGTGGACTTTTTTGTGGATGATTGCCTCGAGCTCCGCGTAGATCTCTTGGATTTTGTGCTACCATTGAGCCTTGTGCATGAGAATGACATTGCTTTGACACTTTGTCTTCCTAAACTGGTATCTGGCAACATACGGATGAAGAGCGGAGACCGTGTTTTATCTGTGGTTGGCAGGAACCGGATTTTGTCGTGTTTTCCATGAATTTCTCCGTTTGAGAACCGGGAACCTGTATCCTGCAATTGACTAGCAAACACGGCTCAAGAGTATCTACCGATATGCAATGTGATAAAAATTGGGCGGTATGAAAATGCAAAAATCTGATATGAACAAATACCCCCAAACTTATCATTTGCTCGTCCCGAGCAAAGCCCATTTATTCACAAAAAATTTCCTAACCTCACTTTCGCAGGGAACGCGATTGCACTGAGCATGTGCAACAAGCCGTTAAACCTCTAGGTGTCCCTAGTAGGAGGAGTGTTGTCTCCTGAGGGTTTTCAACGGATACTACCCACAAAATCCGGTCAAGTTGGTTTTGCAAAATAACTAAGATTCAAACCCTAAAGTTTTGTTTTAGAAAATAACAATTCTATAATCCTAAGTCTAGACTATCGAACCTTTATTTTTCACACCTCGCTTCTTATTTAACTACAGATTTTATATGTCTTTACGTGCAGTGCAAATAGTGTCGTTAAGTTCCAGAAGGATCGATTAAAGTCATCATGTCGCACAATAAAGCCCAGATAACAATTTTAAAAGGATCACATAAGTTTTATAACGAGTTAAGCATTTTTCAAGTTTCGTTTTCCAGTAAGGTTTCAACTTCAGAATTTCTATCTTCCCTAACAGGAAACTAAGTCGTATTTTTCACTCCACCTTTTTCTTGTTTCATTTCATACACACCTCTGTGAACGTGCAATAGTCTTTATCATAGAATAAAACCTTCATATCTCCGCTAAAATTTTTATAAAAACCTGTCTTTTATCAAGATTATTCTCACACAATGAACCGTTAGGAATTTTAACTCGGAGAGAACACTTGCTTGACTTTGTTTTAAACTGGACTTTCTAGGCTTCTTAGCGAGCTTTGGGCCAATGCACCCAAACCAGTTGGTTTTAGGGCATTAGGTGTAGAAACACCCCAGCGGACTTAATTACTCAAGTTACCTAGGTCCAAAAACAAACGACAGTTTGTCGTGAAAATCAGTTGATTTAATACGAACGGAGACATAACCGGCAGTTCAAAGATTTTTTTTTTGGATAAAAGACGTGTTTAGTGGGTTTGGTGTGTAATAATTCCAATCAAGTTTTAGATGGGTTATTTTTCAGACTAAGCTCCAATTACGGCATCAATAACGTTCCTTCATATTCGCTTTACTTCATAAACTATTCTTGACATTACTTATTTCAGAACAAACCTATTTGATCCTCAGAAAATCATTTATCTGTTTAAAAGTTTAAACATGAAAGACTTGTCATCTAATTCCCAAAATCTCACGACACGTGTAGTGTGATGTAAAGACGTATATCAGCTATAGTTAACTTCAAAGGAGAGTTATCTTTCAGGTTTTCAAAATCCAAACATAAGATCTAGTTATTCCTATTTTTTTCAAACAAAAACCGTCGAATTGTTGAATCAGAGTTCTTTCACAAGCTAACTTGACAGAAAAGTTTTTATGTTTTTAGAAAATTTTCAAATTTTTATGGATTTTATGGATTTAATATGCAGATGCACAATATACATATGAATGCGAAGGTAAGAAATGCGTACCGAGCATACCCCCAAACTTAAACTGGACAGTGTCCTCACTGTCATTGCATGAAGAGATCATTTGAAGGGTCAAAATTGTCGGTTAGCGATACACAAATTTTTATTTGTTTTTGTTTTTAAAGAAAAGAAAAAGAATTTACACAAATATATACAAAATGGTTTGTACATACCCCCAAACTTATTTGGAACAGTGTCCACTGTTCTTGGCTGGATAACCGAAGTTTGGAGGTAGGCAGAGGAAGATCATGCAGGGTAAACCGGCTCCTGTAAGAACAGGAGCTCCTCTGTTGGTTCGGCGCTAAGGTACGGTTTGCGTCGGTGTCCGTTTACTTTGAAAAAAGAACCGTCCTTTGGATTCTCCAAATCCACAGCGCCCTGCGGATACACATTCCGCACAAAATACGGCCCTTTCCAGCGAGATCTGAGCTTTCCTGGATGGAAGTGAAGTCGGGTGTCGTAAAGCAGTACCTGTTGACCAGGTACGAAGGTTTTGCGCAAAAGGTGTTTATCGTGAAACACCTTCGTTCGATTCTTAACGACAACCGCGTTGTCGTAAGCCTCATCCCTAAGCTCGTTCAGTTCGTTCAACTGCAGCTTCCGATGGCTGCCCGCATCTTCAAGAGACAGATTCAGCTCCTTTATCGCCCAAAATGCGCGATGCTCTATTTCGACAGGAAGGTGGCAGGCTTTTCCGTACACAAGCCGATAGGGAGACATGCCAAGGTCGGTCTTATAAGCGGTCCTAAATGCCCAAAGGGCATCAGTGAGTTTCAGCGACCAATCCTTACGGTTCTTGGAAACCGTCTTCTCCAGTATCTGCTTGATTTGTCGATTTGAAACTTCGGCCTGCCCGCAGGTTTGGGAGTGGTAGGGCGTAGAGAGCTTATGATTAATGGAATATTTCCGCATCAAGGCTTCGAAAGTCCTATTGCAGAAATGACTTCCATTGTCACTAATGATCGCTCGGGGGTGCCCAAACCGGGAGAAAATGTTTTCTTTAAGGAACCTAAAGACAACCTTGTTGTCGTTAGTCCGGCTAGGCACAGCCTCGACCCATTTAGAGACGTAATCAACAGCTAGAAGGATGTACAAGTTCCCGAAAGAGCTGGGAAACGGCCCCATAAAATCTATCCCCCAAACATCGAAAATCTCCACAACCAAGATTGGTTGGAGCGGCATCTCGTTCCTCCGGGATATCCGGCCCATGTGTTGGCACCGGGAGCAAGTCTTGCAATAGTCGTGAGCGTCTTTGAAAAGTTGTGGCCAGTAGAAACCACATTGCAAGATCTTCTCAGCTGTCTTTCTGGGCCCAAAATGCCCGCCACACGCTTGATCGTGGCAAAATGACAGCACACTCTTGAATTCCTCATCAGGGACACACCGACGAATAATCTGGTCGGGACAGTACTTGAACAAGTAGGGTTCGTCCCAGTAAAAGTGTTTTACTTGGGATAAGAAGCGAAGTCTGTCCTGACTCGACCATTCAGTCGGTAGTAATCCCGTGGCCAAATAGTTCACAATATCTGCGAACCAGGGTTCGCACGATACTGTCAAGAGTTGTTCATCCGGGAAAACGTCGTTAATCGGGATTGGAAGCGAAGGCGAAGAAGGAAGTCATGAGAGATGGTCGGCAACTACGTTTTCACATCCTCGTTTGTCCTTAATGACAAGGTCAAACTCTTGAAGCAAGAGGATCCAACGTATTAACCGAGATTTCGCATCTTTCTTCGCAAAAAGATGGCGCAGAGCAGAATGGTCAGTGTAGACAATGACTGGAGAGCCGATGAGGTAGGGCCTGAACTTTTCTAAAGCAAATACAACAGCTAAGAATTCCTTCTCAGTTGTTGTATAATTGAGTTGTGGGTCGTTCAGGGTTCGGCTCGCATAATAGATTACGTGCGGCATCTTGTTGATGTGCTGTCCAAGGACAGCTCCGATGGCAAAGTCGGATGCATCGCACATAATCTCGAATGGGTGCGTCCAGTCAGGTGAGGAAAGAACGGGAGCAGAAGTGAGTGAGCGTTTCAGTGACTCGAAGGCAGTCACATAGCTCGAGTTGAAGTCGAAAGGCGTATCCTTGGCCAGCAAAAGAGTCAAGGGCCTAGCAATCTTGCTAAAGTCCTTGATAAACCGTCTATAAAAACCGGCATGGCCAAGGAAGGCTCGGATATCTCTGACGCATCGGGGAGGAGGCAGATTGGAAATGACTTCAATCTTTGCTTTGTCAACCTCTATGCCATTTTGCGAGATGATATGTCCTAAGACAATACCTTCGCGCACCATGAAGTGGCATTTCTCCCAGCTCAAAGTGAGATTCTTGTCCTTACATCGGGTAAGGACAGCGTCAAGATGCAGCAAACACTCGTCAAAGGAGTCGCCGAAGATGGAGAAGTCATCCATGAAAATCTCCAGAAATTTTTCCACCATGTCAGAGAAAATTCCCATCATACACCGCTGGAAGGTAGCGGGCGCATTGCATAACCCAAAGGGCATGCGTCGATATGCAAACGTGCCGAAAGGACAAGTGAAAGTGGTCTTGTCCTGGTCTTTTTCGGCGATGGGAATTTGATTATAGCCAGAGTAGCCATCAAGAAAACAATAGTACTCATGTCCGGCCAATCGTTCAAGCATTTGGTCAATGAAGGGTAGCGGAAAGTGGTCTTTCCGCGTTGCGGCGTTGAGTTTTCTGTAATCAATGCAAACTCGCCACCCAGTTTGGGTGCGAGTAGGGATTAACTCATTCGCCTCGTTGGTTATGACCGTGATGCCCGACTTCTTGGGGACAACGTGAATGGGGCTAACCCACTGGCTATCAGAGATAGGGTAAATGATACCACTATCTAGACATTTGACGATCTCCTTCTTCACAGCCTCCTTCATGACTGGATTAAGACGTCTTTGTGGATCCCGGGCTGGTTTGGCATCATCCATCAGATGAATATGATGCTCAACGATGAGGGGACTAATCCCTTTGATGTCCGCCATGGACCAGCCAAAAGCTTGCCTGTTGCTGTGCAAGACCGCGAGAAGGGCTATCTCTTGCTCGGGAGCTAGAGAAGCCGAGATGATGACAGGAAGGGTCTCGTTCTCACCTAAGTAGGCGTACTTAAGGTGAGACGGCAAAGGATTGAGTTCGAGCGTTGGAGGTGAAATGATGGAAGGCAAGACTGGTGCAAAGGTCTCGAACTCAAAGGACTCCAGCAACGGTTCAAAGCGAGTGTAGGCAACCGAGTTGGATGGTTCAGGTAACTCATCCGGAAAGTCGAAAGATTCAAACTCGGGTTGTGCGCGGCTAAGATCGTTCAAGAACGTGAAACACTCGTATTCGTTGTCGGGCGCAGAGGCAGCAGCAGGTTCGAAGAGAAACGCACTAGTGGCGTCAAGATTATCGTGTTCAAACAGAAACTCCTCGAATTCACACTCTTCGGAGGTGATCTCCTGGATCGAGCAGACGTCCAGTATATGAGCATTAGGTTCGGCGGGCTGATTCCCCAACCTAAAAATGTTGAGTTCAATCGTCATATTTCCAAAAGAGAGGTTCATCGAACCGTTGCGACAATTGATCACAGCATTTGAGGTTGCGAGAAATGGGCGACCGAGTATCACCGGAATTTGATTCCGGGGGTTAGCTACAGGCTGTGTATCTAAGACAATGAAGTCGACGGGGAATATGAAGTCCCCGACTCTTATTAACACATCCTCTAGCTCACCCCTAGGATGGGTGATCGATCGGTCGGCCATCTGGAGAGTGCAGTGTGTGGGTTTCAGCTCTCCGACGCCTAATTGCTCGTATACTGAATACGGAAGCAAGTTAACACTGGCACCAAGATCTAATAGTGCGCGGTTGATGTTCTTATCCCCAATAGTAATTGAAATCGTAGGACAGCCAGGGTCCTTCCGTTTTTGTGGTAAAGATTGGGTAAGGGCATCACTCACAGCACTAGCCAAGAAAACTTTCTTGGGTACCTGAGACTTCCTCTTTTTCGTGCACAAGTCCTTTAAGATTTTCGCGTAAGATGGAACTTGTTGGACAGCATCTAAAAGAGGAATGTTAATGTTAACTTGCTTGAATAACTCCAAAATCTTCTCCATTTGTGGATTTTGTTTGTTAGACCTCAACCGGTTTGGAAATGGAACATTTTGAAAATTGGTTGAGTCTAATGCTGGAGGAGGAGATTTTGGAGTTGGAACGGATCCCAGAATAGGTGTTTTCGTGGAGTGAGAAGTGGGTCCGTTCAGAGCAGAAGAAGAGGAAGGAGAGCCTGTTGAAGAATGGAGAATAGGCTCAGAAGACGAAGAAGAAGAAGAAGAAGCGGCCGGGGTGTCATCGTTGATTCGCTTGCCAATGTTGTTTTGCAGCATCCTTCCCGATCTCAGTGTAGTCACGGCACTCACATTATGGTTTTGTTGTTCAAGAGCAACATGTGCATTATGTGGGTGACCGGGATTTGGAAGTGGCTGGGACGGGAGCTTCCCCTTCTCTCGCTCGCTCAAGGCCGCGTTCAGCTGTGCAATCTGGGCCTCGATGGTCTTGATGCTTTGCCCGTGTGCGGCAGTGTGTTGCACTAAGGATTGAATCGAAGACTGGATGTTGGCGGTGGATTGAGTCGATTGTTTAACAAACGCCTCCAGACTTCGCTCGAGCGAGGAAACCTTATCGTTGTTTGACGGAACAAAGTTGTTTGGTGGAAAAGAGTTGTTCGGTGCAAAGTTGTTCGTCTGGTTTTGGAAAGGTTGGGGTTGGAAGGGCTGCTGATATTGATGCTGAGTTTGTTGTGGCGCTTGTTGTTGCGGTGGAGGGGCCCTTTGGAAATTGTTGCCCTGGAATTGATTCTGATTCTGATTCCAGGCGAAATTGGGGTGGTTCCTCCAACCGGGATTGTAGGTGGAAGAGTATGGATCATTCCTCGGTCTTTGCTGGAAGGCAGCATTAACCTGATCCTGTCCTTGTGAGGGTGGATTGTAAGGACACTCTTCAGTCAAGTGGGAAGGATCGGAACAACAAGCGCAGATGGTACAAAGGGGGAGAACAGGGGTGGGGGTAGGAGCAGAAAATTTGCTCTCTATCGCTTCAAGCTTTCGTGTTATAGCAGCCATTTCAGCTTTCATCGCAATAGAGACATCGAGTTGGTGGATTCCTATCCTAGACTGACCGGTAGAAGTGGAGGTAGAAGAAGAAGAAGTCGGTCTGGTGCTCTCCCACTGTAGCGTTTGCTCCGCAAGATCGTCAAAGAACTGCCACGCTTCCTCGTCAGATTTCGATAGGAAGTGGCCCTGACAGATGGTTTCTAGCAACTGCTTCGTTGCTGGGTTCAGTCCCTCGTATAAGGTTTGGCAGAGCTGCCATTTCTCTATACCGTGGTGAGGACACTGAACAAGAAGGTCTTTGTACCGGTCAAAGCACTTCCAGAAGGGTTCAGAAGGAAGCTGGGAGAATTGGTTGATTTCATTTCGAATTCTTGCGGTCTTATGATTTGGATAGAATTTTTTCAGAAACGCTTTAACAAACTCGTCCCAGCTGGTGATTGAGTGGGAAGCGGTGCTATACAGCCATTTTTCAGCGAGATCGCATAAAGTGAACGGAATGACCCGTAGACGTATAGCATCGTCCGACAGCTGGGTTGTTTTCATCATGGCACAGACGTTTTGAAATTTATTGATGAAGATATAGGCATCTTCAGATTCAAGCCCATGAAAACGTGGAAGCATGTTGATGAAATGGGGCTTAATTTCAAAGTTGTCCCCATTGGCCGGAGGAAGAGAAAGGCAGGTGGGAAGTGCAGAACGGGTGGGGTAGAAACGATCCTGGAGCGCGATTCGCTGCGGCGCTACAACAGGCGGAGGTGGTGGGATATTGGTCTCCGTAGGAGGTGGAGCCAATCCAGCGGTGGTCAAAGAGATGTTCGGATTAAATCCCGACATCGCGGAAGAAGAGGTTGGTGAAGGTGAAGGTGAAGGTGAAGATGTATGAACAGAATTCCGGTCAACGTCGGAGTTGGCCGGCAAAGGAAGGGGTGAAAGAGGAGTGGACGGAGTATCGACTTTGGAGTCGATCGCGTAGTCGGTCGCGACTAACGTAACGCGGACTAGACGGGCGCTAGTGTCCCGAGTCCAAGCGGACATACACTAAACGAGTTTAGTATAGTCAAAGCGAAGAAGGTGAGGGTAAGAAAACGTCAATGGAGAAAGGCGATGGGTGGTGGGTGAAAATGGATTTGGCGACAAAAGGGCAAGTTTTTATAAAAGTTTTTGAATTTTTTTTTTTTTGCTTTGGAAAGATTTTTACAGAAATATGTACGGAAATACGGCTTAAGCAATCACAAACAAGATATGCACAATCACACCTAGATCTAGGGTAACCTAGGTCTACTAGACCTGCTCCTGAACTTGATTGTCGAAGTTAAACAATGTCGAGAAACGGGCTTAAAAATACACTGATCACGAGGCCAGGTAAGTGCAGAGATAAGGGGAGGTTGTCCAACGCTTTCGCGAAGTTCCTTAATTAAATAACCCTTTCTCTTTCGGCGGTTGCGCCTTTAACACTTTCCTAGACACCCCGTAAACAATATACGGTTAAGTGAGGTTCTAAACACGGTTTATCTTCTCCTAATGAGCGCGAAGTCCTTAGGGCTGAAGTCTAGTATTTTTTAATTTACAATGGACAATGCATATGCTTTAGTGATTTTTGGGGTCCTGGGAAGGGTGATGAAATCCCCACCCAATCTGAATTGGTTTCAATCCCCTTAAGTCCGTATTAAAGAAATGCAAAGCTGTAACAAATCAACTGCAAACAATTTTTATTTGCGGCGCAAAGAATCCTGCACAAGAACAGTTTATTGGAAGGGGGAGAAGAATTTGCGCAAAGAAGGCTGCAGAAAACACAGTTCAGTGGAGTTCAGAGGAGTGGGGAGAGGCAGAGGGACTTACAGAGATAAGATGGGAGCCCGAGGCCACCAAATGGCCGCGGATCCGCGGCCTAAGCCCACTATTGCCGCGGATCCGCGGCAGGAACAGGGGATTGGGGCTTCATTTTTTGTGTGGGTGCTTCTGTGGGTCTCCTCTGCTTGTCTGGATCTTTGGAATTTTTACTTGCTCACTGTACTAGCTCCAGATCTTGACAGTAGACCGTATGTTCCGTCGCGGTGTAGCCGCGAAATGTGGGTCTATCTTCCCACGTCTTTGGCACTGTACTTGAACTCCGTATTTTCAACGTCTTGGCCACTGAACTCGAACCTTGTATTTTCCTACACACTTAAACAAAAGCTAATCAAAAATAACAAGATGATTTTTTTTACAAAGTATATATTTTTTTTTCGTTTTTTTTATACTTACAAATTAACCCGAAATTACATAAAGAAATAAACTACCGTCTCCCCGGCAACGGCGCCATTTGATTGTTATGTTCGTGCGTGTTCAAGTTCTAGTTTAAATACCGCAATCAAGACGGTTTCGCTTGTAGCTATCCGGTTGAGTACGGGTCGTCCGCAGGGAGATTGGAGTCTTTTTCAAAGTGTTTTAACGAGTTAAGTCCTGTTTTCAGATTTTGTTATGGTTATCTAAGTGTTAAGTTGATATTTAAAGAGAGCTTGTTAGGGTTAGGATTAGGTTAGTTTGAGTTAGGAGTCTCCACATCTTTCGTTGCCCCTCTTAATATCGGTGTTACGGTAATCGGCAACAACGGGGATTAGCACGACTAGGAAGGACTTTGCGAGTATAAGCTAGGATTTCCAACGCATAAGTCTTCCTTTTGGTGCTTGTCCGTCCGTTCTTGGCTCTTATCCATAACCTCCGGTTAATTCAACCACAACCGGTCTCACTACGGAATCACCGCTATCATGTAGGATAGGGTGCCGTAAGGAGCGGATTGTGGTTCAATTAACGGGAGTCGATTTAAGTTGTTGGGCAAGGAAAGAGTGAGAGAGATTTCCTTCTCTCAAACTTCCCTTATCCTACCCTAACAAGTATAAAACTACTCACACTTCATGATAAGGAAAAACAAAACAAAACAAAAGAGGAAGATAGAAAGAAGGAGATTAGAAGAATACGACTAACTATTTGCGACCTCACCTTGGCGAGGATCGAGCGTAAGTATCATTGTCGTATGAATGATAAAGAAAAAGAGAGAAAAAAAAGAAACAATCAAGCAAATAACAACAACTACTTAACAATTAAAATTACAACAAATTACAACAAGTAAAGAAAGAGACAAGCATGATAATAAAAATGGTCTTCTTTATTCATCACTCTTCACTCAAAAGCTCACTACAAGTTTAATGGAGAAGAGGTGAGAAGAGGAAGAAGAACAATACTAAAACTAGGAAAAATGAAAATACAAGAAATTGACCCTTCCTTCACAAAATTCTGGGCTATTTATAGGCCAAGAAATGAAACCCTAGGGCAACCACCAGAACACATCCGAAAAGACCAAAATACCCCTGGAAGCTCGTGCTCTGACCTGACTGTACGGCCGCGGATCCGCCGCCTAGACCCCCCTATGGCCGTGGATCCGCGCCCCTATAGTGGACTTAGGGTGTGGGCTTCTGTGTACTTTCCTGTTCTCCTGTCCCCTCTTGTCTGGTGTATATATTTTCTGAAAACTCTTTCCCATTTCTTCCAGAATTTCTATTGAGGAAAGGTGGACTTTTTTGTGGATGATTGCCTCGAGCTCCGCGTAGATCTCTTGGATTTTGTGCTACCATTGAGCCTTGTGCATGAGAATGACATTGCTTTGACACTTTGTCTTCCTAAACTGGTATATGGCAACATACGGATGAAGAGCGGAGACCGTGTTTTATCTGTGGTTGGCAGGAACCGGATTTTGTCGTGTTTTCCATGAATTTCTCCGTTTGAGAACCGGGAACCTGTATCCTGCAATTGACTAGCTAACACGGCTCAAGAGTATCTACCGATATGCAATGTGATAAAAATTGGGCGGTATGAAAATGCAAAAATCTGATATGAACACTTCCTTATCTCAAAACTAACGTTTCGTTCCCTTTTCAAAGATAATGGTATAGCTCATAACAAGTAATTACAGTTATCAGTTACGCCTAAATTTACTTTACATGTTCGCGTTATATTTATTAGCGTTATACGTTTCCGTAATACGAATGCTCCGATAGAACACTGCACAACTACCAATGAGTATTATGCTGCACAAACACGCATACCTATGTTACACTACACCTCATTGGTACTGCTATGTCACTGTAGGACCGTTATGATATATTGCATATGTAGATATCGATATGAGTAGGCTATTACACCTGGAGAACACTTGCAAAAAGACTAATGATTGCCATGTTGTACGAGCACAGACGCGTATGTTACACCACACATCATTAGTAGTGCCATGACACAGTAGGATTGATATCCTTATGCCTATATGATCTAATTTCGTAGTCCTTCTTTATTACTTGTTGTGTATTGTAAATATTAGTACTATAGATGTTGTATTTAATTCTTATGGATTTCTGGATATTTTACTCCTGATGATATATCGGTGGAATGGGACACTGTTATATATGTATATATATAATATATCATTAGAATGATCTATGGAAGTATTCTCATTCTTTTCTTGATATTTTGTATATGATGAGTTGGCTTCCGCCATGAGCTTTATGTTTTCGGAGTATTTATTCCGAACCGAGTGGGGGAGCTATACGGTTTCGGACTTGTTATTATCCAGACTGAGTGGGGGAGCTATACAGTCGGATACATGGTGGACCCGGGTCGAGACCGAGGGGCAGGATAGCCGCATTGAGGTGGGGAGCCTAGCGAGGATACTCGATACTGGAGATAGAGACGAGCACGACAGATATCCAGGGGATACTGGCCGGATTTCGATTGGGCACGGCGGATATCCAGGGGATACCGACCGGGGCCAGGGATATAGGGAGGGGCGATCATCTGTTGAGATGGTGTCGACGGTATATGCATTTACGTGTCGATGCTGGACACGAGAGATTTCAGATTTCGATATCAATACTAAACATCCATATATATATTGATATGATTATTATCACGAGGTACACAGTTAGATATCATTTATTGGATTCGACTAGGACTGATCCGGGGGACAGTACCTATATATTTATATATTCTACTTGGGTTTGCATGACAGTTAATGTTGCATTATGATACATACGCATATCATGTTATACTAGTACAGATTATGATAGTACTATACTTATGACCTAGGTATCATCGTGCATTTCGATTTCTACCTTTAGATGTACTTCTATTCAATGAGTTGGCAACTCATCCCCGTTGTGCCACAGTTTCTTGCAGGTTTTACCGCTTGGATTATCAGCAGCTCGGGCACACACTCTTTTCGGTGATTGATTGGTAAGTGGGTTACTATTGTATCGTACCCATACTTGATTATTCATATATTATTGTATCTAGTGAAAACTCCATCAATTTAGAAATAGTATATTGTGGAATTAGAAGCGAGACTTAGGAATTCTGAGGTCGCACTCTTTAGAGTCGACTTCTGATATAGTGTGTTTGGCTGTTCCGTCGTTGGACGTGAAAATTAGCTCCCGTTGGGATGCTACTTTATTGTTGTAGTTGTATGGGATTTTTATGTAGAAATTTCAAAGGAGGTGTTGTCAAATTTCAAAACGTCATAGATGCTTTTCAAACATACTTAGTTAAAATTTAAATGTTATTTAAACTGATTCCATCTCATGAATATTTTTAAACTTACCTCCAATATTTTCAAAAGGGTTTAGATTCCGAATTTCAGCTTACTTGAACCGCGTTGACGTCTTTTGATGTTGCGTGATTTAAGCGCCGGTCATGTGCCACATTTGGGTCGTGACATATTTGATCTCCGCAAAGTTAAGATTCAGGGAGAAAAAGAGAGATGCACTGTATCAGGTCCATTCATTGCTGCTAGTTCTCGAACACAATCTGCGAAACTGTTAAGTATAGAAGTTGAGTATGCGATACCGCAATAATTGGCCTTAAGTGCAAATGGGAGAGTGTTGGATATAGGCGCCCTCAAGGAAATTATTGAAATTGAAAGAGGACCTATACGAGAGAACAATCTTACTCAAGATGATAGTATGCTATTTGGTTTGTCTTTATCTTGTTGGCTATAGTGCCCTCAAGTCAATTATTGAATCACAGACACGCGATTGTGATGATTGAGGGAGGACCTATACCGGTAGAACAGTCTTACTCAAGATGATAATATGCTATCTGGTTTGTCTTTATCATCATGTACAGCATCAGGTGGCATTACAGATCACTATTACATGTTGATAGGGCCCATATATTTCTTTCTTGACTACCAGCATTATGATGGTGATCATATACGTGGGAGCTGGGTGGTCTATAAGCACATCCTTAAATGTCCTTAGTCGTGGGAGTATCGAGACTGGGCATCGATACTCCAAAGTAGACTAGTGTATACTTATCGAGACCCCGATAAGGGACGGTAGCCGGTCTCACAAGCCATTGGTGTCAGTTAGTCACCAATGAGAGTATACAAATACTCATTGGGTTATGAGTACACTGGACGGACTCGCCGGGAACATGATAGTTGGTATTATACCTATTGTCAGATAGCAGTTCCCAGATAACATGAGTACAGGTTAGTCTGTTGACCTGAGATCGTCATTTATCTCGTGTGAGTTCCCACTGTGCTTTGATTACTACCCTACCACGGCTCAAAGGAGTTGTGCAAACAGGTTTTAGTTGGGTACAGTCTCGAGTCACATGAAGACAGTGAGCGGATCGTCGGGGATTCATCTTTCCCGGTTTTCTGGGTTGATGTCGCGTTGTGTACGGGTGGCCATCACCAAAAATCCTTGACCAAGGTAGTCAAGAATTACTTATCTAGGATCAGTAGTTTCTCAGATGGTGATGGGTTTCATACCGACACAAAATGTCGCATTATTAGTGGTCTGACTTTATCCACCCCCTAAACTCGATATGCAATACTCTTAGACGAACAGACCGGACTGTACGGAGATTGTCACTGCCAGGCTCAGTAGGGGTTGTAGGTTTGCTAGGCACACTAATGAGGTCTCACAAGGCATCAACCATGCCAATTTCAAAATTTTACAAGTGCCGAGAAACCCTAATACGGATCATTAACTAGATGTATAGGCGATGCAAGCAAGTAAACGAATTAAATGCTAAAGGAAAGTGACTACAACCTTTGTAGATCCGGTCCACCACTTCCTAAGCTCCACGATGATGTCCCTCCGCTGTCCAAATCGGATTACGGACTCTAGCATCGGCCTCATCGAAGAAATGGACGGGCTTGGTCATCGGCTTCGATGCCGAAGATGATCTACGTCGAGGCATCACTAGATCAAGCTCCCACTTCACCAAGTCATGAAACTTGTGAAGAAAACACCCTATACTACTTGGCAAGAGGTAGAGGATGAAGAAATAGGAAGTGGGTTCACTTTAGAATTGGATTTCTCACTCTTTTTCTCAAGATACCATTGCTGGTAGCAAGCTTTTCTTCAAGTGAAGAAGAAGAAGAAGATGATAATATGATAAGTATATATTCAAAAAGAAAAATAAAATGAATACTTATCATTTGGCAACCATGGTTAGTTGTAGAGAATGGACTATGGTTAATTTAAATGGTTAGGGTTAAGCATGAGACAAGAATGGTGGACTTGTTCAAAGCTTCATGAAGCTTCAACTAACAAACAAACAAAGCCACCATTCTTTCTATATCTTTTCCAAAATAAGAATTATAAATAAATAGATAAGTAATTAAACAAAAACCCTAATCATTAACTTAACCATGGTTCAATTCTTTACACAAACCCAAGTGAGCATGTATCATCAAGCATGATACAAACAAGTGCACAAAAGTATATCACATATACAACTTGTGTACATCAAGTGAGAAAATCCATTTAAAGCGAACCAATACTAGTTAATGCAAAGTAATATATCAAATATATAATTATGCATTAAATCACTAAATCAATACTTGATTTAACGATCCGGTCATATCTCATATAACCGACTAGTATCCAATGTATCGGCTTATCGAATCAATCCTTGATTCGATAACTAGGCTATATCGCATACAACCATTCGACATATTCATCACGAGAATGGAATACGGTATCACATACACGCATTATTCTCGGTCCTGCACATATCTCATATGCGCTCCCATTTCGCTTCGCTTGAGCCAGGAAACCTCTGTGTAGGACTCTATAGACTCGTCAATACGCCGGCAGCAGATGATGATCATATCAAACACCCACAAGCTGCAAGCGGTCTGCTACACGTAACGGCCACCCGGGTATTGAGCGATCAGAAGATCGACGAGCAAGCCCGCTCACACTCCTGTGAATCCAACCAGTAACACTTACCGCATAGTCCGGTCTGTTCGTCTGATATGTCCCATATCTCGCCTAAGGGTGGTAAACGTCAGACCCCAATAGCTCGATAAGTCATGCCGACATAAGGTCCATAACTTGTGTGAAACTACTGATAACACTTACCAGTAGATCACTGCAACCCTGGCCAGGGATTTCCTGTTATGGCCAGTCGAGCATAGCGCAACATCAACCCCCAATACCGGGAGAGACGAATCCCCTCCTATCGCTCATTGCCTCCATGTGAATCGGAACTGTAACCAAAAACCACCTGTTTGCACGACTTAGTAGAGCCATGGTAGGGTGGAAATCAAAGCACAGTGGGAGACACACAAGACTCTATGACGATCTCGGGTCAACAGACTAAGCTGTACCAGTGTCACCAGAGAACTGCCATCTGACGTGAGGTATAATACCATCTGGGAGTTCTCGGCGAGTCCGTTCAGTGTACCCAGTCTCCACTGAGCACCCGTATACCATCTCTGATGTCAAACACCAATGGATATGGGATCATCCATCGCCCATCGCATGGGTCGAGAAGATATACGCTAGTCTACTCTGGAATATCGATGTCCCGTCTCGATATTCCCTCGACTAGGAACATTGAAGGATATACTCATGGACTATCCAGGCCCTACTAGTATGATCTGCATCACAGTCCTGGAAGTCGAGTACACATCCTAAGGGCTTTATCAACATGTAACAGAGAGACAGAAAGTATACACGTTAAGATAAAGAGCAACCAGATAGCGTACTATCATGTCGAGCAAGAAAGTCCTACCTATATATGTCCTAGCATCCACTACAATATACATCCAATGTACAGTAATGGCCTCTAGGGCATACATATAACTAACAATCTCCCACTTGCACTAGGGCCATCTGTAGCAGTGGTTGCAGTATTACATACTCAACCATCCCATATAAGTCTCTCTCTGGGAAAAAGCCTTCGTGAGTGGATCCGCCGTGTTGTCCTCTTAGTCTACTCTCCTAACCTCGATCACCCCGGAGATCATCTATCTCCATGATCAGGTGATGCTGCCTCAGAATATGTCTGGGTCACTGATGGGACCAGGGTTCCTAGGCCAAAGCCACAGTTCCATTGTCATACAATGGTAGGAACCTAGTTCATCTTATGAACCAATATACACCCAAACTGCCTCTTTGGTAGTATCTTTAATAGCGATGTTACCAGCCTTTATCGTCTAGTTTGCCACGGTATCTAGCTTGGAACTCTTCCAACATACCGTCCCTTTACCGAGGGTAAAGACAATGCCTGCGACTGACATTCAGTCGTCCTCATCACCCTGAAACTTTTCCAGTGATTCTCCCCAGGATCGAGAAGGTATCACCTTTATCCTATTTGGAGAATCCTTGTGATAAGCGGAGATTGACCGACCGTAGTATAGGAAACTCCTTCCCTATCAAGGGTATGTCATCTACGTACTCTACGAAGATCATCACCATTCTCCCTACTACCTTTTGTATATACAAGGTTCATCTACCATTTTGATGATGTCAAACTCTTTGACTATCTCATTAAAACAGATGTTCCAACTCCGCGATGCCTGCTTTATTATGTAAAGCAACTTGCACACGTTTCTGCTACTCCCATTGTCTACGAAGCCCTCTGGCTGTGTACTTATAGACTTTGTCTCCTAAAACATCATTTAGAAAAGCTGTCATGACACCCTACCACCAGATATCGTAGTCATGGTATGTAGCCGTGGCAAGTAGGATCTGGATGGACTTAAGCATAGCTCCTTAGAAAAGATTTCATCATGATCCATACCTGGTCAATGATGCAAACCTTTAACAAGTCTAGCTTTGAAAGTCTCAACTTTTCGATGTTCACCAAGTAATCTTCTCAAGATATACTTGCTCCTGATGGGGATTTAACCCTTCAGATATAGCAACCAAAGTCCATACTTTGCTGGTGTACATGGATTCCATCTCAGATCGCTAAGCATCCAGCCATTCTTACAGAGTCCTTACTCTCGATGGCCTGCTTGAAACTAGTTGGGTCATCATCTCATGATGCATTCCTCGCTCCCACTGTCATCGAGAAACCGAGGTATCTCTCAGGCGGATGAGGAACCCTACCAGATTGGCGGAGAGGCTGAGGCTCGTTGGAAACTATTGAATCCTTTGGTTCTTTCAAATTAGCTGCAGTTTTGTATAGCTGGAACCTTTCCAATTCTACAGAACTGACCTTGCCTCAATCTTGTCCGGATTTTGCTTTAGACATAGGCCGGACAATCCTAAATCTTAACTTGCTTAAGAGATAGGCTCTTCCCATACCATATCTCATATGGAGTGGTAGACAATGATCTGATTCGAACCTTATTCAATAGGTATGCAGCTTCTCAAGTGCATAACCCCAAAAGAAAATAGGTAACTCAGTAGTACTCATCATGGAGCACACCATATCTGATACGGTGCGATTGCTCTGCCCTGATACACCGATGTGCTGTGGTATATTCTAAGGAGTAATACGGAGAGAGAGAGTCTCATTCTCTTTTAGAATATTCCAGGAATGCCATGCCCAAGTATTCTCCTCCCTGATCTCATCATAGGACATAATACTTATACCCATATTTTGGTTCTCTACTTTTAACTTATATTCTGTGAATATCTCAAAAGGTTCTGACCTGTGTTTCAACAGGAACATATGTCTGAATCTTGAGAGATTATCAGAGAACGTAATGAAGTACAAAGAACCTGTCCTGGCATTTGTAGACAGGAGACTTTACATACATCATCATGTATTAGTCCCAAGAGTTTACTAACTCTTTCTCTGTTTCCAATAAACAGAGCTATGGTCATCTTATCTTTGTGACATGAATGGCAAGTTTCACAAGATGTAAATTCAAACTGATTTAAATATATATCTAAAATGTAATTTCAGCCAGTCGGGTCGCATTGATATGACCTAGTCTACAATGCCTCAAGAAGGATTCATTCATTTCTGAACTCTTCCTCTTGTGTGTGTTCTGTATACTAGGAACTGTAGTTTGATTTAGAACATCAATGCTTTTAGATAACGTGCCTGAACCGATCAACTTTTGATATAGGAAATGTTCAAAACATTATCTATCAATACAAAATTTTATCATTTCTTTACTCATAAAGAGACTGATATGATTTTGTATATCAAGTTCGGTATCTAATAGCATTTGTTCAGAATCAATGTATTGGTAATACAGGGTGACAGTGACCAACAGACTTGGCTGCAACACTTGCCCCGTTTTCTGTCTCATGAAACTTATCACCCGTTCTCAGTTTTCTACCCTTTTGTAGCCCTATGTAACAGATTGCATATCTGGGATCTTGATCCGGTATCAAATACCCAGGATGCAGAGGATACTGCGAAATAGTTCTTTGTAATGGACACACCCGAAGGAGATGCATCATATGCACTTTCTTCGTTTGGGCGGCATAGGAATTCTGATATTCCCCTATTTCCTGCTCTGCCTTATAACAATTATAAGTTGGAGCGGGGTCAACGTTCCCCAGCTCAGTATAACAAGCGGGTTCGGTCAATAATCCGTATTATTATCTTGATTAAGACGTGATATGGTCGCTACCTGGAGAGAGAGAGAAAAAACACTCTGCGTGCGCTCTTGCAAGATTAGATTGGTTATATATTTTATCTAATCAGGATGGCTCCCACTGTTTTTATCAAATCTTCCTTCAAACCTTAAAAGGAAAAACTAGCCGGGATTAATTACACTCTACAAGTTCGCCAATCTTTCAGCCAGGCCAGTGTCGGTACTTTGAGGGAGGTTCCCCGTGCTTTCGCACGGACCTAATTACAGTAAACCTCATTTTCCCAGAGGCGTAACCCCGTTGACACCTTTCTAGACACCTACTTGATCGGCTAATTGTAAAGTGTAAAACTCTCCCAGGAGTAACAATTACTCGCAGTGGGTATCGGGATCCAACTATCACATAGAAGGTATGCAATCTCATTGCAAATTTCAACACTTGAAACTCCCGATAATGATTTTTACCCCTAGCACTTATGACCTTAACTATGGTCAACAAATCATAAGTACTAGTCAAGTTCTGCCCGTCATTTCGTGATTAATTAGACCCACCCACATGACCCTTAACTAAGGTCAACAAAGTCACGCGACTGTCCTAACTAATCGCATCATATGCGGTGTAGGAAGACATCACTTAGCTATCGTACAGTGTGCCTTAACTAAGGTCAACAAACACAGCACGAATACTAAGTACTCTACTTCCTAAAATGACGGAGGGCTGCGAATAGTTTTTATGAAAACCTTTAACGCTTTGAACTTGATCTCGTTGCGGAATCAAATGGTTTTTAAATGGAATGTTTTTTAGGCTTTTCTAGTTTTACTAAAGGGGTCACTCCCGGTGAAGGGATCGTCGGCCCTTTCCTCGTCGAATGAGGTGCGGGATATATCATATATATCACTGTGCAAAGCAGAAACTATAGAAGAAATCAAATGACAAACCGAGTGTGTAGCATTTGCCAGTTATTGCTAAAGGAGTCACTCCCGGTGAAGGGATCTCGGTCCTTTCCTCATCGAATAAGGTGCAGGATGTTCTATAATGAACACCGCGATGCAAAGCAAGAACTGTAGCTACCTGTTTTATTTTGAAATTCGATTCCACAACATCAATTAGGTTTATTTTCTTTCATTAATCTCATTAATGAATATCCCATCATTTAAGTCCACCAAAACATTACAGATAAATATAACGTATGCTTATGCTATCCGCATTCGCCTCGATGTCCCCTCTGCACCGTTAGGTTAGGTAACTAACGCCAGAGCGAGGCAGGGCTAGTGCGGGTGTAAAACATAAGCAACGTCAATATAATATATCATATATACTATATAAAGTATCTGTCACAGAACATCACATGATCACATCACAGATAAATCACAGCAGAAGAAACATATGAAATATTGGATATACTAGGACGTCCGTGTTTTCAATACGAGCCAGTATAAAACACGGATTCCATGGTCCTGATGAATAGCCAATCCCACACCCCTAGACCCCTACGAGAGCGGCAAGCAACCCTACCAATTCTAGGGTTAGGAGACCCGGACTCGACTCCTCGAGATGGTCTCCCACTGGACCCTAGAACCTGGCTACTTGTGCTCCCCTCCTTGGGTCTATCCTAATGCGGAAAATAAATAATATACAAAAGGTGACATCTCCCGCAACCTGGAAGTGCCCCAATAAAAGAATATTACATACAAGTTTTTACATGAATGAAAATGAAAAACACTCATCTCACATAAAAACCCCCGGCTATTTAAACACGACGATCCAATATAACATATCCAGCAACACATAACATCACATGTCATCAACGTAAGTAAGTATGCATACACCGATTGTCGTCGACGTATAGCAACGACAATCGGCAATACCACTACATACTACACTTACGGTCACAGAAAAGAAAGTGTAAAACTACAACAGTTGGAATCCGCAACCGCTTTAGACATCGCATGCCTAATCAAATGAAATACTTAGACATCACATACCTAACAATTATAAACCCCGCATTTTAGTCTCAAAATCGAAAACACTTTTCAATATAAAGTCGGGTAATTCAAAAAGATTCCCGATATCCTGATCGAATGCTCGTCGCAAACTTTAGTAGGCGGCCGCACCCCCGACGCCGTTGACGAAGTGCACCAAGGCGGAACACCGCTGCCGCGAGCACCCGAACGGATGCTTTCGGCGACGGGGTTCTCCTACAGTCACTTGGTCGGGGCTATGGAGCGAGGTTGTCTATTAAGTTTACCCGGCGAGTATCCGCGTACACTACGTGATTGCGACGGACTTTTGATCACATCAAAATTCCGTAGCAACTGATCAAGTGAGACTAAAGTGCTGTGTTTATAACATTCATACAGTTATCTCATAACTTCTTGTGAATTCCAATTGTTGTATCACATCCGGATAAACAGAAAATGTTAAACTTTCCGCTCGAACAATCGAACACCCATGTTTTCCCAATACAGCTCAACACATGAAATAAGTCTAAAAACATTCAGTTCATGCCTCAGTACCAACGGTCCAGCCGTAGAAGGGTCAAGCCAACGCCTCACATATGGCACGCCGTACTGCCCCAAACCTGAAGGTTCAAAGGGCAGTTCAAGACGGTCACATAATCGAGTTAAGGTTTGTTGTCTTCTAGAGGGACCATCGCGTTACTTGCACTAATTAGAACGTGATTAAACTACAGAAAAATCCAACAATTGGAAATTTCCCGGCAGGGGAAAAAGTGGGTATTTATATCCGGTCGAACTTTTTAACATATTCTAAAATTACCCGGAAAAACACACAGACAAAATTAGACGATCCGATCGAAACACTGAGTCCCCAATACAACCCAGAAAATTCAACTCTTGAATAAATATTAAAAATTCCCAGGAAAACCAGTACCAGAAAATAGGAATTACTGTGCAAAAAATATTGGGCATTGTGACAATACGGCCGCGGAACCGCCGCAGAAGCCTTGCTTCTGCCGCGGTTCCACCGCACTCTTGTTGAATCATGGACACGTGTTGCACAGTAATTCTTAGGATTCCCTGCTGATTTTTCTGCATATTTTTAATATACAAAAAACCACAAATTTGCAAAATGTACAGAGAGGGTTGTCGGGTTCGATCGGGTTTCTAACATCGTCATCGCATCGCCTAAGGCTCTAGCTAGGCTCTGATACCACTGTAGGGTTGCTAGGCACACTAATGAGGTCTCACAGGGCATCAACCATGCCAATTTCAAAATTTTACAAGTGCCGAGAAACCCTAATACGGATCGTTAACTAGATGTATAGGCGATGCAAGCAAGTAAACGAATTAAATGCTAAAGGAAAGTGACTACAACCTTTGTAGATCCGGTCCACCACTTCCTAAGCTCTACGATGATGTCCCTCCGCTGTCCAAATCGGATTCCGGACTCTAGCATCGGCCTCATCGAAGAAATGGGCGGGCTTGTTCGTCGGCTTCGATGCCGAAGATGATCTACGTCGAGGCATCACTAGATCAAGCTCCCACTTCACCAAGTCATGAAACTTGTGAAGAAAACACCCTATACTACTTGGCAAGAGGTAGAGGATGAAGAAATAGGAAGTGGGTTCACTTTAGAATTGGATTTCTCACTCTTTTTCTCAAGATACCATTGTTGGTAGCAAGCTTTTCTTCATGTGAAGAAGAAGAAGAAGATGATAATATGATAAGTATATATTCAAAAAGAAAAATAAAATGAATACTTATCATTTGGCAACCATGGTTAGTTGTAGAGAATGGACTATGGTTAATTTAAATGGTTAGGGTTAAGCATGAGACAAGACTGGTGGACTTGTTCAAAACTTCATGAAGCTTCAACTAACAAACAAACAAAGCCACCATTCTTTCTATATCTTTTCCAAAGTAAGAATTATAAATAAATAGATAAGTAATTAAACAAAAACCCTAATCATTAACTTAACCATAGTTCAATTCTTTACACAAACCCAAGTGAGCATGTATCATCAAGCATGATACAAACAAGTGCACAAAAGTATATCACATATACAACTTGTGTACATCAAGTGAGAAAATCCATTTAAAGTGAACCAATACTAGTTAATGCAAAGTAATATATCAAATATATAATTATGCATTAAATCATTAAATCAATACTTGATTTAACGATCCGGTCATATCTCATATAACCGACTAGTATCCAATGTATCGGCTTATCGAATCAATTCTTGATTCGATAACTAGGTTATATCGCATACAGCCATTCGACACATTCATCGCGAGAATGGAATACTGTATCACATACACGCATTATTCTCGGTCCCGCACATATCTCATATGCGCTCCCATTTCGTTTCGCTTGAGCCAGGAAACCTCTGTGTAGGACTCTAAAGACTCGTCAATACGCCGGCAGCAGATGATGATCATATCAAACACCCACAAGCCGCAAGCGGTCTGCTAAACGTAATGGCCACCCGGGTATTGAGCGATCAGAAGATCGACGAGCAAGCCCGCTCACACTCCTGTGAATCCAACCAGTAACACTTACCGCACAGTCCGGTCTGTTCGTCTGATATGTCGCATATCTCGCCTAGGGGTGGTAAACGTCAGACCCCAATAGCTCGATAAGTCATGATGACGTAAGGTCCATAACTTGTGTGAAACTACTAATAACACTTACCAGTAGATCACTGCAACCCTGGCCAGGGATTTCCTGTTATGGCCAGTCGAGCATAGCGCAACATCAACCCCCAATACCGGGAGAGACGAATCCCCTCCTATCGCTCATTGCCTCCATGTGAATCGGGACTGTACCCAAAAACCACCTGTTTGCATGACTCAGTAGAGCCGTGGTAGGGTGGAAATCAAAGCACAGTGGGAGACACACAAGACTCTATGACGATCTCGGGTCAACAGACTAAGCTGTACCAGTGTCACCAGAGAACTGCCATATGACGTGAGGTATAATACCATCTGGGAGTTCTCGGCGAGTCCGTTCAGTGTACCCAGTCTCCACTGAGCACCCGTATACCATCTCTGATGTCAAACACCAATGGATATGGGATCATCCATCGCCCATCGCATGGGTCGAGAAGATATATGCTAGTCTACTCTGGAATATCGATGCCCCGTCTCGATATTCCCTCGACTAGGAACATTGAAGGATGTACTCATGGACTATCCAGGCCCCACTAGTATGATCTGCATCACAGTCCTGGAAGTCGAGTACACATCCTAAGGGCTTTATCAACATGTAACAGAGCGACAGAAAGTATACACGTTAAGATAAAGAGCAACCAGATAGCGTACTATCATGTCGAGCAAGAAAATCCTACCTATATATGTCCCAGCATCCACAACAATATACATCCAATGTACAATAATGGCCACTAGGGCATACATATAACTAACAGGGGTATGGATGAGTTTGCTCGTCGGCCTTCCTTTCACTCAATACCTATGTAGCCGTTACGTACAGTAGTGCCGCTGACGTGCTTGTGGTTAAACCCACTTCCAGCGTATTGACGAGTCTTTAGAGTCCCATACAGAGGGTTTTCACGGTTCAGGCGATATGGTGTAGATGACGTATGTTTGTACGTACAGGTGTCCGATTAAATATGTGTACTGGCTGCACAGACTTTAATCGGACGGTTGATAATACTAGCCATTTAGGACTAAGCCGGATTATTAAATCAGGTTTTGATTTAATAATTTATAAATATATATTTTATATATGTATTCTAGTATTATTGTTCATTATTCATTTTCTCTCTTGGCTATTCGTATTTTTGTACGAATATGCGTATATGTATTTCGATACGTGTACCGTCTTGCATTCCGTATTTATACGGAGTAGCTTATAAGATGTCCACCTCATTATTTGATTTTCATTTTAGAAAATCAATTTGGGAAATAAGGTGGACGGGTGAGTTGGCATGGATATGGCTTGGCATGTAGAGAGGCATGACTCCCATTTGTTTTTTGGAAAATTGAAAGAGATATTTTGTATGCATGGTTGCAAATTATTGTGGCCAATTCTTGACATGCCATCCATGCAGGGTTACCCAAGACACCATCAAGGTTTCGGGAGGCATCGTCCATGCCAAATTCAAAAATTTGCCGTTTTAGCTAACCCTAACTTGAATCGTTAACTAGAAATCGATGGAATCAAATGCAAACACTTTGCAATAAGTAAAGAGAGCAAGGAATACAACCTTTGTAGACCGGTCCTTCACTTCAATAGCTCCGTGTAGTAGTCCCCTTCGCTGCGATCGTAAACTTCAAACTCTAGAGAGGCTCCAATGATGTCACGTCCCGAAAGTACGGAATATGACCGGCATTTAAACTACGAACGTCTCGAGGCATACGTAATCTAAGTAAGCCGAAAACCCAGAAATGCGAACCAAGAAAGGTAGTAGAGTGAAGGAAAACCAATTTAAAACAAGTAGTTTTAATAGCATAAGCCGAATTATGCGGTTTTTTTTTAAAAAAACATCAAATATTTCCCGAAAATTTCGGCAGAGTCTCCTTTGTAAATACTGGCCCCCCCAAACGGGATACAACATGAATAGTATACGAAATCAATAAAAAGGCATCCCCAAGCGGGAGCTAGCTCTTCGTCAATCGACGGTCACAACCACACAAGCAATATAATATACAACGCCAACGGCGAGGATCAAAACTCAAAAGGAAACTCAAAACCACAAGAAATCCACAGAAATATAACGCGCGACTCTAAGGTCGAAAGAATAACAACACTGGTCTCTATCTCAAAAATAAATATATGTTTGGTTGATGGAACTTCTAGATACAACTGAATAATAATATACAAGATGTAATGATGGGTACGATACAAATAAACCCACCTACTAGCAAGTCACCCTGAAATGGAAATAGTGCCAGCAAAGCCGTAATGAAACCTGTACGGCGAAACCTGCAAGAACTGTGGCACAACGGTGGTGAGTTGCCAACTCGTGAGTAGAAAAACATCTACGCACAGAAATCGCATAAATAACGCAATCCTAGGTCAATGATCATAATATATCCTCAAATATATATATAACATGCAGCCTATAACAATGGCTAGGGTATACCTCTAAGCAACGGTAATACCAAGTGCTCGTGTCAGTGCCTCAGGTAGAAATATATCATATAAATGAGATATGAATGCATGAAAACATAATACATGTAAATGAAGAAACTGTTTTCATAATTTAGTGAGATTTCCTTTAGATTTTTAAAATGAGGTATCATAAATGATATCAGCATCAACAGTGTCTAGCATCGATACAAAATATAAATCTCAATGTCTCAAAATCTCAGGCTTCGGCTATCCGGACTGGCCTGTATCATCAAATCTCAGTACCTCAATATCTCGAAATCTCAATGTCTCAATCTTAATATCTAGGACGCCGTCAGTCCAGACCGGCCCCTACCATCCATCTCAAGACCATGACGGTATCCTCCGGATATCCGACGCGTCGGGTAATATTACCGGTAGGTAGTGCTCCCCTGCCAGGCTCAACGTCTGCAACACGACCTTCTTGCCCCGGGGTACCTTACCGGGCCCACCATGTACCCGAAACGGTTCATCCATCTCCTCGAATCGGGTCTCGAAATCCATCAGCAAACTCATGGTGGACGACTCATACATCATGGGAAAACCGCATTTTTATTTAAAAAGAGAGAAAGCAGTTTATATATGTTTTGCGGTTTTCCTCCAAATCCAGAAAATATCATAGAAATCCGAATCATCAATAGCATGTAAAACCATGAATATAAGCATGAGAATCCATGAATACGGCATAACAATGAATAACGGTATGCATGAAGCGACAAGTAATAACTATAATATCTAAGCTGGCATATAATGTATGTACACTAATATTATGTCAAACTACTAGCTATCAATCTAAGTTAAGCAATAATATTTTCTAAGGTGTACGTGACATGGCAATTACCGATGAAGATGTGTGTGAGCCGGCAAGTAAGTGTATATGGAACATACGCATCATCGGTAATGGTGCTGGTGTTCTAACAGCATAATGTCAACAATGCAATATGAAATAACAATGTAAGTATGCGATGCGGAGCGAGCAACCAAAATGAGCGGGAGCTAAATATTAAACAATGGTGCCATTTGAAATAACACGAATCGCGGGGTTTTGAAAATAGGGGCTACGGTGGTTTTTAAGAAAGGATACGTTTTTTGAAATATCTGTAGATCCCTTGACCTGTCTTTTAAAATATTCACGATCCGCTAGTTTTGAATTAGGTAGGAGTCTAATCTAATCTAACAACTACACTAAACTATACGGTAGAACTAACAAGCTGAACTACAGGTAAGGAAACCGCCTATCATCTGAGTCGATACATATACATACCTGTATATGTATAGTCGGTGATCCCGCCTCAATAATATCATATCCGATACCATATCTATAATCAGGCATCCCAAGTCAAGAGTGCGGATCAATCATCAATATAGCTCGTACGTAAATCCGTCGTACGACATCCCAAATCTAGGTACGGGTCAATATCACATTCATCATACTATTCACCTGGTATCCTCTTTATCAAATATCATGATCGGGATACTGATCTACGTCTAGTACAATATTGATACCGCCTAAGTATGCATGGACGTGTGTGAAACACTACGTCAAGGACCCGCTACAACGTCATGTCGTATCTCAAATACGAATCCTGCCATATCACCGAATTCACAACCTCAATACAAATCTCATCGACTCATCTCAAACCCAAGTATCATCCTCAAATCCGTATGTGAACACATAGTCCCATACCCATGTGAACACATAATTATATATTCCCATATAAGCACAAATGAAAGAAGGAAGTATGCAAGTATGGGTTGGTGTGTGCATGTGTGGTGCGACCACTACTCTAGGGTTTCGCGACACTAAATATCCATGAACACCAAATACCCAATTAAACAACAAATTTGTTAACATAGAAGCAATTAAACAACAATATATGAATAAGGTTTAAATTATACCTCATGATCATGGATCAATCATGAAATCTAGCCTCTCAAAGTGCTCTCTTATCACCACAATCCATGCTTGTTAGGCTAAGCTAAAATGGGTAAGAGTTGGATTTGGATTTTGGGATTTTTTTGATGGATTTTAAGGCAATTTTGAAGCATTTTTTGAAGAGAAATGAGAGGAGAAAAGGGGGAGGGGGCTGCTGCTGGAAAGGGTTCAGGTTTGGCCAGAAATGGAGGGGGTTTGAGTGAGGGAGGAGAGAGAGTGAGGTGGGGAAAGTCCACTCTAGTCAAAGTCCACTCTAATTCTATCATTTTCTACTCTTTTCTTTTCTTTTCTTTTGACAAAAGAAGTGATTGGAGAGAGGGAGAGGGGGAGGGCTGTCATGGTGGGGCCGGCCACATGGGGAGGGGAAGAGAGGGTGAGGTGTGGGTGTGTGGGTTAGGGAAAAAGACAAATGTATTACCCTAATTCCCATTAACACTAATTTCACCGAAAAAAGCCTTTTTCTTCGATATTTTCTAAACCGTTTTGGCAAACGATTTCATTCCAAAAACCACATGATAAAATTTTGTTTAATGTTTTATGATGCACAAAATTTGTTTCAACTCATTCCAATTTGTAATTTTCCCTAATTAAATGTATTAGTGACGGCTTAAAATAATATTAAAATAATTAATTTCGGAAATTTTTTCAGAAAATTTGAAATTTCACCAGTGGCTCAATAAACACCAAATACTAGCAATTACATAGCTAGAATATATATATTTAATTTTATAATAAAGATATTTGCATTTTAACTTTTTACAGAAAACCCCCTTCTTTTACGGTTTTTTCGAAATTTCACCGAAACGATTTTCAAAACGTTACAATTTTCCCCCCTTAAAGAAATTCTGTCCCCGAATTTAAATTAAAACTCCCCCCCAAATACTAAAATATTTCAGCCATGACCATCAAATCGCCGGGGCTCCGAAATCATAAATACATAAACACATCATAGCGCAATGCATGCGCATGAGTAATGAGTAGATAACTCGAAATCAAAACTCCTTCAAGCATCCCGCAATCATCGGAGTCAAGGTGAAGACACGAATGCCAAATCTCAAGCAAGACCGATATGCTATAAATCGGAACTATACATGCAAATATCAGGAGGAAATGCATGCCAAATCCTTTAAGTTGCTGTGCAATGCACATAACACTGCACAGTGGCGGACGTCTATCATAAGAAAATAACTATATACATATATACCTTTGTTTGAAATGTACGTTCCGCCGTTTTGGGAAACAATTTAGAAGGGTTTTCCTTGTTTTAAACGTTTCGCGTCATATCAGACACGTAGGTAAATACTGAGACTATAGCTCGCTTTTTGGAATTCCCTTTAATAACTATCAATGCATGCAAAATACATTCAGGTACGGTCCTCTGACTAGTCCTGCTTAGTACGAAAACACATCGTAATTATCATATAAAAAAAACGTACTGCTCTATAAGAAATCAATCCCAAAATACGCGTATGAATACTACGTGTGTCTGGTGCGCACGACAATCATTATCCATATACGTGCCATACAAGTGCACAGAAACAAGATCTAAGTGCATCGGGTGTGCACAAAGCATCTGTCGTAGGCAACGTGTGTGCCTGACAGCAAAATCAGGTGCATCTGACATGCACGAAAAAATCTCAATTTAGTGCATCTGGTGTGCACCAAAATCGCATCTCAAGACATGCGCTCAACATGTGCGAAAACCCAAAACCAGGGGCATCCATCATGCACGAAATCATGAAATCCAATATCAAGCGCCGAACATGCGCAAAATCAAATCAGGTGCACAAAACAAATATCGAGTATCACAATCGAAATCGAAGTCCAGTGCATCTAAGTGCACAAAAGGCGTATCACTGCACTGCAAGCATATATAAACTGTACAGAGTGCAGGAACCAAATCGTGTGCGTGCATACGCACAAAATCAACTCAAATGTCTAAAACCGTAAAATCACAAATATGTGAAACCAAAGCACGAAAACGATATAAAGTGCAACACTGTGCAAAGATCGTAAATCCTCAATCATCAAAATCAAATCATGTGAATAAATCACCCAAAATATCGAAATCAATAATGGCGGAATAGTACCGCTCAAGCGCATCCTCTAAGAATCTCGGGCCAACTGTCGCGGTCACTAGTGGGACGTCTCGTCGATGATCATGAACTCTGGCCTGCTGGTGTCCGTAACAATGACCACTCCTGGGTCAAGGTCTTCACTGTGAATTACCAATCTCTCGATCCATCGGCTCATCGGCCCTGTCAGGTGTGCTAACGGGGATGATCCCGTTCTGGCACTTCTCTGGTCATCTCTCGGTCAATCATCGCGACCACTCGTAAGACAGCATATCACTGGCGTTGGCCTCTGGCTCTCTGAATGTACGTGACACATCTGATCCTGGGTGCAAGTATCATTGCAGCAGTGTCCTGGAAGGAATCCTGCTCACGGTCTCTTCCATGTCTCGTCTCTGCCAACTTTCCGGAAGTCATCGTCCTTTCCTATATCTGCATCTTGCTCTGGAACGACTGTATACTCATCGCGACTCCTTCTGGAAGGTAAATCCAAGTACCATGCCTCGGCATGCGCATCGCATCTCTGATGTCGGCGAAGTGGAACGTCATCTCATCTAGATCTGGTACGAACCTCTTACTTCACTTTTCTCTAATGTCGTCTGCTTTGGACTCGTCTCGTCGCGGCTGCATGGACTGAGCTCCAACGGCTATCCTCGTATCGGGAGTCTCCCAAGAAATGCATCTCACCACCTAGCATCCGAATTAAGTCGAGCCATCCGATCGAGTCGTCAAAACCTCATAATCCCCCAAGAGCTCAACATCTTGGGCACAGTTTAATAGTATCGAGTAGATACCACAGCATCGGTGGTCCAGCCGTAGAAGGGCAAACCCAAGCCTCACTAATGGCGCCGTAGAACTGCCGCAAACCCGAAGGTTCAAAGGCTTTCACACGGTCATTAAGTCGAGTTAGGGTTTCATTCTTCTAGAGGGTCCATAGAATTGCCTGCTTGCCCTTCCGAATACTTTAAACTTGGAATAATAGGTTTCTGACATTCGATCGTCTCTGTCGACTCCCAACGTCTACGCGTGAAGTCGTCTCTAGCTGGAATCAATCTATCTGATGACCTCTCATCGGGTAAGCGAACGAACCACATGTCCTAGTCATTCATCCTCGGATGACTAGCTACCTTCTATCATCTCTTAGTACAACCTGTACTGCAATAGCTCCAACATATGGGGCGATATCTTGTCGCTCGCAGCAACAACTGGCTCACTCGTCTGCACGCTGAACAGTGCCTCAATCATCATGAGTAAGCAATACACCAACGGTCATCAAAATCTGGCTGGCCTCTATCATTGGTTCAATCCTCTAGTGTTGATCAGCACATCCGAGTAACCTCATAAAGGCGATCCGCCAAATGCTCGTGGCGCGGAAACACAGTAAAAAGACACATCTCCGCAATCCTGTGTCGCCGAAATTTCGCCCTGGTCAGTCCTCATTCGTGACGAGCTCGTGCTGACCGCAACTCTAGCTGTAGCTCTCCCTGCCCGTAATCGTGGCAGCAAAACCATAACTGGTACTGATGAGGCTAGATCGGAATGAATATAATACTGAGCAAAGAAATGTACATCCTAAGGCTTCTTAAGTGGAGTAGCGTATCGTAAATATGCCGTGGAAAATACCTACGGTACGTCATTCTACTTTAGTCACCTATTCCATCAACCAAGGGTCATCCTACGCTCCGAAGGTAAAACCTAACGCTCTGATACCAACTTTGTCACGTCCCGAAAGTACGGAATATGACCGACACTTAAACTACGAACGTCTCGAGGCGTACGTAATCTAAGTAAGCCGAAAACCCAGAAATCCAAACCAAGAAAGGTAGTAGAGTGAAGAAAAACCAATTTAAAACATGTAGTTTTAATAGCATAAGCCGAATTATGCGGTTTTTTTAATAAAAAAAACATCAAATATTTCCCGAAAATTTCGGCAGAGTCTCCTTTGTAAATACTGGCCCCCCCAAACGGGATACAACATGAATAGTATACGAAATCAATAAAAAGGCATCCCCAAGCGGGAGCTAGCTCTTCGTCAATTGACGGTCACAAGCACACAAGCAATATAATATACAACGCCAACGGCGAGGATCAAAACTCAAAAGGAAACTCAAAACCACAAGAAATCCACAGAAATATAACGCGTGACTCTAAGGTCGAAAGAATAACAACACTGGTCTCTATCTCAAAAATAAATATATGTTTGGTTGATGGAACTTCTAGATAGAACTGAATAATAATATACAAGATGTAATGATGGGTACGATACAAATAAACTCACCTACTAGCAAGTCACCCTGAAATGGAAATAGTGCCAGCAAAGCCGTAATGAAACCTGTACGGCGAAACCTGCAAGAACTGTGGCACAACGGGGGTGAGTTGCCAACTCGTAAGTAGAAAAACATCTACGCACAGAAATCGCATAAATAACGCAATCCTAGGTCAATGATCATAATATATCCTTAAATATATATATAACATGCAGCCTATAACAATGGGTAGGGTATACCTCTAAGCAACGGTAATACCAAGTGCTCGTGTCAGTGCCTCAGGTAGCAATATATCATATGAATGAGGTATGAATGTATGAAAACAAATTACATGTAAATAAAGAAACTGTTTTCATAATTTAGTGAGATTTCCTTTGTATTTTTAAAATGAGGTATCATAAATGAAATCAGCATCAACAGTGTTTAGCATCGACACAAAACATAAATCTCAATATCTCAAAATCTCAGGCTCCGGCTATCTGGACTGGCCTGTATCATCAAATCTCAGTACCTCAATATCTCGAAATCTCAATGTCTCAATCTCAATATCTAGGGCGGCGTCAGTCCAGACCGGCCCCTACCATCCATCTCAAGACCACGACGGTATCCTCCGGATATCCGACGCGTTGGGTAATATCACCGGTAGGTAGTGCTCCCCTGCCAGGCTCAACGTCAGCAACACGACCTTCTTGCCCCGGGGTACCTTACCGGGCCCACCATGTACCCGAAACGGTTCATCCATCTCCTCGAATCGGGTCTCGAAATCCATCAGCAAACTCATGGTGGACGACTCATACATCATGGGAAAACCGCATTTTTATTTAAAAAGAGAGAAAGCAGTTTATATATGTTTTGCGGTTTTCCTCCAAATCCAGAAAATATCATGGAAATCCGAATCATCAATAGCATGTAAAACCATGAATATAAGCATGAGAATCCATGAATACGGCATAACAATGAATAACAGTATGCATGAAGCGACAAGTAATAACTATAATATCTAAGCTGGCATATAATGTATGTACACTAATATTATGTCAAACTACTAACTATCAATCTAAGTTAAGCAATAATATTTTCTAAGGTGTACGTGACATGGCAATTACCGATGAAGATGTGTGTGAGCCGGCAAGTAAGTGTATGTGGAACATACGCATCATCGGTAATGGTGCTGGTGTCCTAACAGCATAATGTCAACAATGCAATATGAAATAACAATGTAAGTATGCGATGCGGAGCGAGCAACCAAAATGAGCGGGAGCTAAATATTAAACAATGGTGCCATTTGAAATAACACGAATCGCGGGGTTTTGAAAATAGGGGCTACGGTGGTTTTTAAGAAAGGATACGTTTTTTGAAATATCTGTAGATCCCTTGACCTGTCTTTTAAAATATCCACGATCTGCTAGTTTTGAAATAGGTAGGAGTCTAATCTAATCTAACAACTACACTAAACTATACGGCGGAACTAATAAGCTGAACTACAGGTAAGGAAACCGCCTTTCATCTGAGTCGATACATATACATATCTGTATATGTATAATCGGTGATCCCGCCTCAATAATATCATATCCGATACCATATCTATAATCAGGCATCCCAAGTCAAGAGTGCGGATCAATCATCAATATAGCTCGTACGTAAATCCGTCGTACGGCATCCCAAATATGGGTACGGGTCAATATCACATTCATCATACTATTCACCTGGTATCCTCTTTATCAAATATCATGATCGGGGTACTGATCTACGTCCAGTACAATACTGATACCGCCTAAGTATGAATGGACGTGTGTGAAACACTACGTCAAGGACCCGCTACAACGTCATGTCGTATCTCAAATACGTATCCTGCCATATCACCGAATTCACAACCTCAATACAAATCTCATCGACTCATCTCAAACCCAAGTATCATCCTCAAATCCGTATATGAACCCATAGTCCCATACCCATGTAAACACATAACTATATATTCCCGTATAAGCACAAATGAAAGAAGAAAGTATGCAAGTATGGGTTGGTGTGTGCATGTGTGGCGCGACCACTACTCTAGGGTTTCGCGACACTAAATATCCAAGAACACCAAATACCCAATTAAACATCAAATTTGTTAACATAGAAGCAATTAAACAACAATATATGAATAAGGTTTAAATTATACCTCATGATCATGGATCAATCATGAAATCTAGCCTCTCAAAATGCTCTCTTATCACCACAATCCATGCTTGTTAGGCTAAGCTAAAATGGGTAAGAGTTGGATTTGGATTTTGGGATTTTTTTGATGGATTTTGAGGCAATTTTGAAGCATTTTTTGAAGAGAAATGAGAGGAGAAAAGGGGGAGGGGGCTGCTGCTGGAAAGGGTTCAGGTTTGGCCAGAAATGGAGGGGGTTTGGGTGAGGGAGGAGAGAGAGTGAGGTGGGAAAAGTCCACTCTAGTCAAAGTCCACTCTAATTCTATCATTTTCTACGCTTTTCTTTTCTTTTCTTTTGACAAAAGAAGTGATTGGAGAGAGGGAGAGGGGGAGGGCTGTCATGGTGGGGCCGGCCATATGGGGAGGGGAAGAGAGGGTGAGGTGTGGGTGTGTGGGTTAGGGAAAAAGATAAATGTATTACCCTAATTCCCATTAACACTAATTTCACCGAAAAAAGCCTTTTTCTTCGATATTTTCTAAACCGTTTTGGCAAACGATTTCATTCCAAAAACCATATGATAAAATTTTGTTTAATGTTTTATGGTGCACAAAATTTGTTTCAACTCATTCCAATTTGTAATTTTCCCTAATTAAATGTATTAGTGGCGGCTTAAAATAATATTAAAATAATTAATTTCGGAAAAATTTTCAGAAAATTTGAAATTTCACCAGTGGCTCAATAAACACCAAATACTAGCAATTACATAACTAAAATATATATATTTAATTTTATAATAAAGATATTTGCATTTTGACTTTTTACAGAAAACCCCCTTATTTTACCGTTTTTTCGAAATTTCACCGAAACGATTTTCAAAACGTTACAAATGAAGAAACGAACACGCTTGCTTCGATATCTTCGAGGCCGAAGATGATCTACGTTGAGGAGACATTAACCCAAGCTATTTCTTCACTAGGACAAGAACTTTGTGAAGAGAACACCCTATACTAATTGACAAGTAGTAGAGGATGATGAAGTAGGAAGTGGGCTCACTTTAGAATTGATTTTCTCACACTTTTTTTCATACCTCCATTAGAGCTAGAAAGCTTTTTGAGAGGAAGAAGAAGAAGAAGATGGACTCAAGTCAATAATTCATCCAAATGAATTATGTAACCATGGGTGAGTTATTTCTTCATACTTAACCAAGCTATAAGGTTAAGGTTGGGTTAAGTAATATCTTAAGAAATGACAAAAGAGTGGACTTTGTCAATGTTTCTACAAGCTTCATGAAAGCTTAGCAACATTGACCAAGTCTTCTCTCTTTTGTTATTCTTTAAGAAATATATAAAACCCTAATTTAACTTTAATATGGTTTAAGTCTCATACACCCATCTTGTATGTATCATCAAGCATGACACAAACATGTACACTTGCATATATCACATATATACAATGTGCACAATCTAGTGAGAAAAGAAATCGTAAGTGAGCTAATACTAGTTAATGTAATGTAATATATCTAATATATAATTATACATTAAATTATTAAATCAACCCTTGATTTAATAATCCGGCTTTAACCGACTAATATCATGTCTTACAACTTATCGAATTAACACTTGATCCGATAACCCGGCTATATCGCATATAACCGACCAATGTCACAAATCGCGAGAATAGAATACGGTATCACATATCATATTAATCTCGGTCCCGCACATATCACATATGTGCTCCAACTCCGTTTCGCTTGAGCCAGGAAACCTCTGTGTAGGACTCTAAAGACTCATCAATACGCCGGCAGTAGGTGATGATCATATCAAACACCTACTGTTAGTGTATACTAGGGGCCATTATTGTATCATACAAGTTTTTATATTACTTAATGGAAGCTTGGGATATTCACATGTATATAACAGTCTTGCTAAACATGGTAGTATGCTACTTGGTTTTTCTATCTTAATATGTGAGTATACGTATTGATAGAGCTCTTAGGATCTTGCTTGACTACCAGCGTTGTGATGGCAGTCACACTAGTGGGGGCAGGGTAGTCTACAAGCACATCCTTATTCAGGTCCCTAGTCGTAGGATTATCGAGACGGGGCATCGATACTCCGGAGTAGACTAGTGTGTACGCTTCTCATCCCAGTTGGGGAGATGGTCTGTCCCACAGTCGTCAGTACATCGTACTGGAGATAGTATACAGGTGCTCGTTGAGTTACGGGTACACCGGACAGGATTCGCGGGGAACTGTTGGTTGGGTTTTTATACCAGTCGTCAGTTAACAGTTCCCAGGTGACATGAGTACAGCATAGTCCGCAGACTTGACACTGCTACTTTGCCTCGAGTGTGTCCCACTGTTCTTAGATTGCTACCCTACCACTGCTCAAAGGAGTCGTGCAAACAGGTAGCAGTTGGGTGCATTCCTGAGCACTTGGAGGCAGTGGCGGTTAGACAGGATTCGTCTCTCCCGGTATTGGGAGTTGATATCGCGCTGTGTCAGAGACCCATTACGCAAAGTCCCTAGCCAGGGCAAGTAAGATTTACTGGTAGGTTCCAGTAGTTTCTCAGGCTGTAATGGGCTTCGCTCCGACATGACTTATACCGCTATTTAGGGACCGACGCTTGCCGCCCTCTAGGCCCGATATGCGATAGTCTTAGACGAACAGACTGGACTGTACGGAGATTGTCACATCAGGCTCAGTAGGAGTTCGGATGTGTCACGACTCAAAAGTACCCCACCACTTTGTCACGACCCGAAAGTACGGAACGCGACTGGCACTTAGATTACGAGACGTCTAAAGGCGTACCGTAACCTAAGTCAGCCAAAGCCCAGAAGAATTTAAACCAAAATCAAAAGAGAGTGAAGGAAAACCTTAAATGAAAACGGTTTTGAAATCAATTAAGTTGCATAGAATCCCTTTTTAAAACATTAAAAATTTCCGAAAATTTCGGCAGAGTCTCCCCTGTATTTTCTATCCCCCCAAAATGGGTACAACAAGATAATAAACCTGTAATCATAAAAATGGCATCCCCAAGCGGGAGCTAGCTCTTCGCCCAAGGCGGATCACAACCACATGCAATATAATAGCAATATCAAGAAAAGAGAATAAAAGAAACGCAAAATATCAGAAAACACAACGCCGGCTCAAGTGAGCTCGACCCAAAAGAAACCACAAATATACAAATCTCTCAGTCTCACCACTAGGTCACATATACAATATAAAGTGGTAGATGGAGAATACTAGATACAATGATAAACCAAAAAGAAATAAAGTGTGCTCGCAACCCACCTACGGGCGATGTCGCGAGTCTGAGCAAAAGGAGCTGATGATAGGATAGCCCGCCGCTACAAGGGTGACGGGTCCGACCTGCAAGACACTGTGGCACAACGGGGGTGAGTTGCCAGCTCGTGAGTAGAATATAACATCTAGTAAGGCAATCGTAAGAATGCACGCAATGCGTCACAACATGTATGTCCATATGTGATATAATACTTCTAATATGCATGCACATGTATGCAATGTCATTACTAAATCTTTAAGTGTTTTAAATGCTAAGGGTTCTGCGTTCTTAACTTTTAGAAAATGAATATCTGTATAATAGCTAAGTACCATCAAGAAATCATCTGAAAACCCGTGTCAAGCATCGACACCAAATAGGAATCATATCTGTCTCAATATCGGGCTCCGTCAGTCCGGATCGGCCCATATCATCCAATCTCACGACAACGGTCGGTATCCTCCGGATATCCGCCGCGCCAGACATCACCGGTAGGTAGTCTTCCCCTGCCAGGCTCATCGTCTACATCTCGATCTTCTTGCCCCGGGGTACCATACCGGGCCCACCATGTACCCGAGACGGTTCATCCACTCCTCGAATCGGGTCTCGAAATCCAACAGAAAACATGAAAACTCATGGTGGACGACACATACATCACGAGAAAACCACAACTTTGTTTTAAAAATGATGAATATAAGCTTTTGTTAAATTCTTGCGGTTTTCCCCAAAAATCCAGAAATCACAGAAAAACTGAAATCCTCAAGAAAATCATAGTGTCCACAAGTTAAATATGATAAATGTCTATGATATCAATGTATATGATGTGAATTTTGGATAGAATCTATGTAAATATGATGATAATGCGAGGTATAAGCAAGCTATGCAATTTCATATATCATGTATGAATGCAAGTGGCGATACTAAGTTAAACAGGTTCTATAGTGCACGTGGCATGGCAATTACCAAAGGCGTGTGTGTCACATGGATAGTGCGCGTGCAACAGATGCCAATGGTAATGGTGTTCGTGTCCTACGAAGTGATATCGCATAAGTATAGATGAATGTCCATGCAATCTAATATACGATTAGCTATAAGGGTATGCAATGTACATAAATGGATAAGCTAGCTAACAATATAAATCTTGCATAAAGTAGGGTAATCCGAACTAGGGGGCGCATCGCGCCATCCAGAAGATTTCCCCATAGATGAATACATCTACTCACCTGAAATCCCCGCTAATCCAATCCGACCACCGCCTTGCCTTTACGTGCCGTGTCCGATGTTTCCCCGACCGATCCTATATTTGTACAACATCAAGCATAAGATTACAAAACCTAAAACGATGCAAGTCACAATATACAATTATCGACGCTCTCGAATTAAACATAACATACACTCGGTGCGCGGGAAAACACACGAAAATCGCTAAATCTTAACTAGAATCATCTTTTCGGGGAAATCGACAAAACTAAAACCCGACTAGACAAAACCCCGCATTCGCGCACTCTAATAGTCCTATACGAAGCTAATTATATCGCTAACATAACACAATTTGGTCGCATTCTAATTTTTGTAAAAATCTAGTAAGCAAATTTCAAACCGATTCGATGCAAACGTCGCAATTTAACGACTTAGCGAGCGTAACCCTCCGCAATTAACCACTCTAATCAAATTGGTAACCAAAGCCCTAACTTAACTCTAACAACCATGCTTCAAACCCTAGTTCAACACCAAATCCCATTCTTGATTTTCATGAACAAACAATTACTACTAAATTAACACTTCAAAATTCAATTTTAGCACATTTAAACTACAAGTTAACAAACTAGTTTAGAAATTTCACCTTTCAAGTTGAACCCTAGTTTGCTCAAGCCACCAAAGATGCCTCCTTTCTTCAAGTTTTGGACTAAATTGGTTTGAGGAGAGAGTGGATTAGGGTTTTGGTTTGATTTTATGAAGAAAATGGTGAATTTTTGTGGATTTTTTCATGATTTTTGAAGCAAGAATTGAGGTGAAAAGTGGGGGAGCTGCTGCTATTTTTCGGCCAGAGGTGAAGAGGAGGAGGGTGTGGGGGTTGTGTAGAGGTTTCTAGGTCAGAAACCCCTTTATGCTTCCATTTAATGCCTTTCACATCAAGTTTTTACAAAAAAAACCCATTTTACATCATTTTTTTCATAATTTTCACACCATAAAACTAAAATCTTAGCAAGTCATGATACAATTTATTAGCACCCAATTTTAGCTTATAAAGATTCCTAATTATGAAATTTACCTAATTAAATTTGTATTTATCACTAATTTAATGTATTTTTAAAAGCTTAAAAAAATAATTAATTACGAATTTTTTTTTATTTAACTAGAAAATTATAAGTGACATTTTAGTGACAAAATTATAGTAATATCTTATCTAAATTTTGTATAATTAGGTCTACAATGAAAAATACCTATTTTGACTTTTTACGGAAAAAGCCGAAAAATTAGCCGATTACCGAAAAACTGCCTAAACGATTTTCGAAGGGTTACAATCTTCCCCCCTTAAAGAAATTCGGTCCCCGAATTTAGAATTTAACTACGCCTACCTTCAAAAAGATAGGGATATCTCTTCCTCATCTCGACCTCGGTCTCCCAGGTGACCTCCTCGCTGTTCGGGCCACGCCAAAGGACCTTGACGGACGGTATAACCTTCGACCTCAATTTCTTCACCTGTCGATCCAAAATGACAACCGGCTGCTCGGTGAAAGAAAGATCACGCTCTAGCTGGATCGTCTGGTGCTGAATCGCCTGGGAAGGATCATGAAGGTACTTGCGGAGCATCGAGACATGGAATACGGGTTGAACATCGGGGAAGCTGGGCGGAAGAGCTAACCGATAAGCGACTGGACCAACACGCTCTAGGATCTCGAAAGGACCAACATATCTAGGACTCAGTTTCCCTTTCCGCCCAAATCTCATCACACCTTTCATCGGAGAGACCTTCAGGAAAACATGATCGCCAACAGCGAACTCGAGTCGGCGACGGCGCCTGTCAGCATATGATTTCTGCCTGCTCTGTGCCGCTCTCATCCTGTCCCGAATCAGCTGTATCTTCTCGGTCGTCTCCTGTACAATCTGCGGCCCCAAAATACAGCTCTCCCTGAGCTCTGTCCAACATACAGGCGATCGACATCTCCTCCCATATAAAGCCTCAAAAGGTGCCATCTGAATCGTCTCCTGGAAGCTATTATTGTAGGAAAACTCGATCAAAGGCAAATGACGATCCCAGCTACCACCGAAATCTAAAATGCAAGCTCTGAGCATGTCCTCAAGAGTCTGAATCGTACGCTCCGACTGACCGTCAGTCTGAGGATGAAAGGCTGTGCTAAAACTCAATCGGGTGCCCAAAGCTTCCTAGAGTTTCTGCCACAATCAGCTGGTAAACTGGGTGCCCCGGTCGGACACGATGCAAGTCGGAACACCATGCAGTCGCACTATCTCATCAATATAAACCTGGGCATACTGAGAAAATCCAAAAGTGTTCTTCACTGGCAGGAAGTGAGCCGCTTTCGTCAGTCGATCCACAATCACCCAAATAGAGTCGTACTCTCGACTGGTCCTGGGTAGACCCACAATGAAGTCCATGGAGACCTGCTCCCACTTTCACTCAGGGATGGGCAAAGGTTGTAACTCGCCGGCTAGCCTCTGGTGCTTGGCCTTGACTTGCTGACAAGTCAGGCATCTCGATACAAAGTCTGTAATATCCTTCTTCATCCCGTCCCACCAGTAAACCTCACTCAAATCACGGTACATCTTGGTGGAACCTGGATGCACACTGTAAACTGATCTATGTGCCTCCTCGAGAATATCGCGCCTCAGTCCCTCTGAATCTGGCACGCACAGTCGAGTCCCAAATCGAAGTATCCCCTGATCATCAATCACGAACTCGGAAACACTGCCCTGCCGAATCTGCTCAATAATCTCTAAAATACGGGCATCGCCGGACTGTGCCTCGCGGATACGGTCAAGTAACTGTGGGCGTGCTCTGAAATGGGCCAGCTGTCTTCCTGTAGGAGTAAACTGGAACTGCACTCTGCTGTCACATAACACCTGCCAATCCGCCGACGACTGCATCTGCACTGCGCTCAAACAAGATAAGCTACCTCCGGGCCTTCTACTCAAAGCATCTGCCACCACATTCGCCTTGCCCGGATGGTATAAAATCTCGCAGTCATAATCCTTCACCAACTCCATCCAACGGCGTTGTCTCAGGTTCAGATCTCGCTGCTGGAAAATATACTTCAAACTCTTGTGGTCAGTGAATATCTGGCACGACTCACCGTATAGGTAATGTCTCCATATCTTAAGTGCAAATACCACTGCAGCCATCTCTAAATCATGGGTGGGGTAGTTCTGTTCGTGTTTCCTCAGCTGCCGAGAAGCATACGCAATAACTCTGTCGTGCTGCATCAATACACATCCCAGCCCCACTCTAGAAGCATCATAATATACGACGAACCCGCCTGATCCTGAAGGCAATGCTAACACTGGTGCAGTAGTCAGACGAGGCTTCAACTGCTGGAAGCTATCCTCACATGCCTGGGTCCAATCAAAAGGAACCCCCTTCCGGGTCAACCCGGTCAATGGTGCAGCAATGCGGGAGAAATCCTGGACGAAACGTCGATAATAGCCGGCCAGACCTAGAAAACTGCGAACCTCTGTAACTGATACTGGTCTAGGCCAACGCTGAACTGCCTCGATCTTCTTCGGGTCCACACAAATACCATCTCTCGTCACCACATGACCAAAGAAGTCGACACTGTCTAACCAGAATGCGCACTTGGAGAATTTGGCGAACAGCTGATGCTCCCTCAAAGTCTGCAATGTGATACGTAAGTGCTGCTCATGCTCCTCCCGGCTCCGAGAATAAACCAAGATGTCGTCAATGAACACAATAATGAACTGATCGAGATACGGCCTGAATACACGGTTCATCAAATCCATAAATGCTACCGGGGCATTGGTGAGCCCGAACGATATCACCAAGAACTCATAATGACCATAACGAGTACGGAAAGCGGTCTTCGGAATATCCTCCTTCCGAACCCGCAACTGGTGATAACCTGACCGTAAATCAACCTTCGAGAAAAACCCTGCACCCTGGACCTGATTGAATAAGTCATCAATGCGGGGTAGGGGATACCTGTTCCGCACAGTAACCCGGTTCAGCTGACGATAATCAATGCATAAGCGCATACTTCCGTCCTTCTTCTTAACAAACAAGACTGGAGCACCCCAAAGTGACACACTCGGTCGGATAAGCCCTTTGTCCAGCAAGTCCTGTAACTGATCCTTTAGCTCTCTCAGCTCCGCCGGGGCCATTCGATAAGACGGTATAGAGATAGGCCCCGTGCCGGGGATCAAGTCAATACAGAACTCAATCTCGCGCTCTGGTGGCAGACCAGGTAGTTCGTTAGGGAATACATCAGGAAACTCTCTCACAACAGGGACCTGGTCCAACGGAACTTCTGTGGAGCTAGTATCACAAATATAGGCTAAGAATCCCTGACACCCTTTCCTTAAGAGCTGACCAGCGCGAAGAGAAGAAATCAAGCTGAGAAGGGCAGCACTACGATCTCCCTGAATAATAAGAACCGGCTCACCAGGAAAACTGAATCTGACTGCTTTTTCACGGCAGTCCACGGATGCATAACAGGTGGCTAGCCAGTCCATACCAAGAAGAACGTCAAAGTCTAGCATATTGAGGAGAATCAAATCAACTGAAGAATCTCTCTCCCCGATACGAACGGAACACGATCGGTACACAAAACGGGCAACAAAAGACTCGCCTACCGGGGTAATAACGACAAGCGGCTGATCTAACGGAGAAGACTCTCGGCCCAACCTCGGTGCAAAGTACGTGGATACATAGGAATGTGTGGAGCCTGGATCAAATAATACCCGTGCATCAAAAGAACATACTGGCAGAGTACCTGTCACGACGGCATTGGATGCCTGTGCATCCTGAGGAGTCAACGCGAACACTCGGGCCTGTCCACCACTAATAGCTGGCTGTCCTCTGCCTCTACCTCGGCCTCTGCCTCTGCCTCTGTCGCCTCGTCCTCTCGGAACTGGACCGCCACGCCCACGGCCTCTAGAAGCATCCGACTGACGTGGAGCATCGTCAGGAGTAGGAAGTAAAGCTCTCTGAGAAGGTGGTGAGGGTGGTAAAGTCACATGCGGGACTGTCGTCGCGCCCGGACATCCCATGGTACAGTCTCTGACACGGTAGTACTGACTCCCGCACCGAAAACATCCTGGGGACGACTGCTGGGTCTGTGGATATGAACCAAATAACTGACCTCGTCTCAATCCTCTGCCTCCGCCATCTCCCGGAAATAATCTATCACGATGTCTGCCCATCTGCCGCTGAGCTGGCGTATCAGTACGGATCCTCTTCGTCCTAGAAACGACCGGAGTCTCAGAAATACGCTCCTCCAAAAGTAAGGCTGCATCCATCGCGGCTGCGTATGTATCAAAGTGCTGGGTGCCGATGGCAAGGAATAGCTGTGTATCAAGCCCTCGCACAAACCTCTTTATTCTCTTCTCTTCTGTGTCTACTAGGTACGGAGCATATCGAGACAACTGGGTAAACTGTATATCATACTCCGACACCGTCATCCCAGGAGTCTTGCGCAAAGACTCAAAACTATGGGCTCGAGCATCTCGGACACTCTCCGGAAGAAAACGGGCAAGAAATGCAGCTGTAAACTCATCCCAGGTCATAGAAGGTAGACCTGCAGCTCGGCCTCTCTCTACTGAATCGTACCATGTCTGGGCAAGACCCTCCAGACGAAAACTCGCAAACTCCACCAATCTATCATCAGAACACCTCAACGAACGGCAAATCCGAGCCATCCTATCAAGAAATGCCTGTGGGTCCTCTGTCGCATCTGTACCGGTAAAAGCTGGAGGTCTCAGTCTCATGAACTCCTGTAGTGAAATAGGGATAGTCTCCGTAGTAGCAGCAGGAGTGACCATCTGTGCAGCAGGTACGATCGTGGTCTGTGCGGTGGAAGGAACGTCCTCGGATCTCTGTGCCCGGCTGGACTCAACTAAAGATCCCATCATCTGTCGCAACTCTTGCATGCCGGCCTCTAGTCTGGCAATACGATCTGGATAAGGCAGATCAGTATGACCCTGAGGGGTAGGTGTATCATCCCGCTCGATCTTCGCCTCAGACGGGCCCGCCCGAATCTCATCCCTAGCGGCAGCCCGCTGAGCTCTCGTAGTCTTTGGCGGCATCGAAGCTGGAATAAGAAACAGGACTGATAAGGACATTGCAATTGAATCAAGGAATGCAAGGAATCAAGAAAGGAAATACAAGCAATTATGTCCTAAGGTCACTTAGGCGGAGTACCGTATCGTAAGTATGCCGCGGATCATACCCACGCTACGCCACTCTGCTTAAGTCACCTACTCCATCTACCAAGGTCGTCCTACACTCAGAAAGGTAAAACCTACGCTCTGATACCAACTTTGTCATGACCCGAAAGTACGGAACGCGACTGGCACTTAGATTACGAGACGTCTAAAGGCGTACCGTAACCTAAGTCAGCCAAAGCCCAGAAGAATCTAAACCAAAATCAAAAGAGAGTGAAGGAAAACCTTAAATGAAAACGGTTTTGAAATCAATTAAGTTTCATAGAATCCCTTTTTAAAACATCAAAAATTTCCGAAAATTTCAGCAGAGTCTCCCCTGTATTTTCTATCCCCCCCAAAATGGGTACAACAAGATAATAAACCTGTAATCATAAAAATGGCATCCCCAAGCGGGAGCTAGCTCTTCGCCCAAGGCGGATCACAACCACATGCAATATAATAGCAATATCAAGAAAAGAGCATAAAAGAAACGCAAAATATCAGAAAACACAACGTCGGCTCAAGTGAGCTCGACCCAAAAGAAACCACAAATATACAAATCTCTCAGTCTCACCACTAGGTCACATATACAATATAAAGTGGTAGATGGAGAATACTAGATACAATGATAAAGCAAAAAGAAATAAAGTGTGCTCGCAACCCACCTACGGGCGATGTCGCGAGTCTGAGCAAAATGAGCTGATGATAGGATAGCCCGCCGCTACAAGGGTGACGGGTCCGACCTGCAAGACACTGTGGCACAACGGGGGTGAGTTGCCAGCTCGTGAGTAGAATATAACATCTAGTAAGGCAATCGTAAGAATGCACGCAATGCGTCACAACATGTATGTCCATATGTGATATAATACTTATAATATGCATGCACATGTATGCAATGTCATTACTAAATCTTTAAGTGTTTTAAATGCTAAGGGTACTGCGTTCTTAACTTTTAGAAAATGAATATCTGTATAATAGGTAAGTACCATCAAGAAATCATCTGAAAACCCGTGTCAAGCATCGACACCAAATAGGAATCATATCTGTCTCAATATCGGGCTCCGTCAGTCCGGATCGGCCCATATCATCCAATCTCACGACAACGGTCGGTATCCTCCGGATATCCGCCGCGCCAGACATCACCGGTAGGTAGTCTTCCCCTGCCAGGCTCATCGTCTACATCTCGATCTTCTTGCCCCGGGGTACCATACCGGGCCCACCATGTACCCGAGACGGTTCATCCACTCCTCGAATCGGGTCTCGAAATCCAACAGAAAACATGAAAACTCATGGTGGACGACACATACATCACGAGAAAACCGCAACTTTGTTTTAAAAATGATGAATATAAGCTTTTGTTAAATTCTTGCGGTTTTCCCCAAAAATCCAGAAATCACAGAAAAACTGAAATCCTCAAGAAAATCATAGTGTCCAAAAGTTAAATATGATAAATGTCTATGATATCAATGTATATGATGTGAATTTTGGATAGAATCTATGTAAATATGATGATAATGCGAGGTATAAGCAAGCTATGCAATTTCATATATCATGTATGAATGCAAGTGGCGATACTAAGTTAAACAGGTTCTATAGTGCACGTGGCATGGCAATTACCAAAGGCGTGTGTGTCACATGGATAGTGCACGTGCAACAGATGCCAATGGTAATGGTGTTCGTATCCTACGAAGTGATATCGCATAAGTATAGATGAATGTCTATGCAATCTAATATACGATTAGCTATAAGGGTATGCAATGTACATAAATAGATAAGCTAGCTAACAATATAAATCTTGCATAAAGTAGGGTAATCCGAACTAGGGGGCGCATCGCGCCATCCAGACGATTCCCCCATAGATGAATACATCTACTCACCTGAAATCCCCGCTAATCCAATCCGACCACCGCCTTACCTTTACGTGCCGTGTCCGATGTTTTCCCGACCGATCCTATATTTGCACAACATCAAGCATAAGATTACAAAACCTACAACGATTCAAGTCACAATATACAATTATCGACGCTCTCGAATTAAACATAACATACACTCGGTGCGCGGGAAAACACACGAAAATCGCTAAATCTTAACTAGAATCGTCTTTTCGGGGAAATCGACAAAACTAAAACCAGACTAGACAAAATCCCGCGTTCGCGCACTCTAATAGTCCTATATGAAGCTAATTATATCGCTAACATAACACAATTTGGTCGCATTCTAATTTTTGTAAAAATCTAGTAAGCAAATTTCAAACCGATTCGATGCAAACGTCGCAATTTAACGACTTAGCGAGCGTAACCCTCCGCAATTAACCACTCTAATCAAATAGGTAACCAAAGCCCTAACTTAACTCTAACAACCATGCTTCAAACCCTAGTTCAACACCAAATCCCATTCTTGATTTTCATGAACAAACAATTACTACTAAATTAACACTTCAAAATTCAATTTTAGCACATTTAAACTACAAGTTAACAAACTAGTTTAGAAATTTCACCTTTCAAGTTAAACCCTAGTTTGCTCAAGCCACCAAAGATGCCTCCTTTCTTCAAGTTTTGGACTAAATTGGTTTGAGAAGAGAGTGGATTAGGGTTGTGGTTTGATTTTATGAAGAAAATGGTGAATTTTTGTGGATTTTTCTTGATTTTTTCATGATTTTTGAAGCAAGAATTGAGGTGAAAAGTGGGGGAGCTGCTGCTATTTTTCGGCCAGAGGTGAAGAGGAGGAGGGTGTGGGGGTTGTGTAGAGGTTTCTAGGTCAAAAACCCCTTTATGCTTCCATTTAATGCCTTTCACATCAAGTTTTTACAAAAAAACCCATTTTACATCATTTTTTTCATAATTTTCACACCAGAAAACTAAAATCTTAGCAAGTCATGATACAATTTATTAGCACCCTATTTTAGCTTATAAAGATTCCTAATTATGAAATTTACCTAATTAAATTTGTATTTATCACTAATTTAATGTATTTTTAAAAGCTTAAAATAATAAAAAAAATAATTAATTACGAATTTTTTTTTATTTAACTAGAAAATTATAAGTGACAAAATTATAGTAATATCTTATCTAAATTTTGTATAATTAGGTCTACAATGAAAAATACCTATTTTGAATTTTTACGGAAAAAGCCGAAAAATTAGCCGATTACCGAAAAACTGCCTAAACGATTTTCGAAGGGTTACAGGATGGGTTTCCTCATCGGCCTTCTTATCGACATCTACCTGGGGACCGTTACGTACAGCTAGTGCCACTTGCGGTCTGTGGTTAAACCCACTGCCAGCGTAGTAGTCGAGTCATTAGAGTCCCATACAGAGAGTTTCCCTGCTCCAGGAGAAACGATATAGAGGTCGTATAGTTTTACGACAAGGGTTCGGACGCTTACGTGTGTTTACGCACGTACGACTTTCGGACAGTTTTTACTAGTAAGCCAGATTCTAGTATCGGGATATTGGATTTATACAGTCTAAATTTTTTCCGTGTTTTCACGGATAGGAGGAGCGTTCTCGTAATTTTACGAGAAGCTTCTAGAAGATGGTGACTTGGGGGTTTAGGTGGCATATGCATTTAATGAGATTAGTGACTCATTTGTGTGATTCATCCATGTCATTAATGCATCATAAATGCTTAATGACTCATGGAGATGAATCACCATTTGTATTTATGAAGCATGGTTGTTAAATCCCATTTTCTATTTATTTGTAAAAGATAAATGCTTCATATATATGATGATAGCTCACAATCTCATTCTCATTCTCATTCTCATGCTCACCTTCTCTCTCCTCAAGCTCTCTCTCTTCAAACCCTAATCCTACCACTCATGTGTTGAGACCAAGGATTAGTATAGACTAATCACTCCATAATCCAACTCTATATCACCTAGGTTACTTAGATTAGCACTTTAAGAAACCTAGTTACCTCTAGTTTGAGGTAAAGCTTGAAGCAAAGCTCTCGGGTGGATCGTCTAGTACTTGGAGAAGGCCGAGGAGGAGGTGGAGAACGTAAAGACGAAGGACACGGTTCATTAGGTATAATCACTTCACATAGTAGTTTAGAACTTCTATGACGGTTGTTAGTTATCGTTTAGCGCCGATTCTTGCGGTTAGTCGATGCTTAAGCAAAGAACAAGATCGTTTTTTCATATTTCCGTCTCCCCGCAAGTCGTGGGGTGTCGCACATCGACTTACAGTGGTATCAGAGCCTCGCTAAACAATAATTAACTAATTAACAAAGTCGTATGAATTTCAAACGCAAAACGAACCGGATAACACATCGATATCACCATGTTTCTGTCGTTTTTAAAACAGGCTCTAAAAATTTTTCAGGTTGCTTCAGAATAACAAGCAGAAAGATATAAGAACACAGGAGAAAAATAGGTTTGTGAATCGGCCATAGAGCCGCGGAACCGCGGCCAAACCCACCGATCCGCCGCGGATCCGCGGCCGAGTTGGCTCCGATTCGACCCGGTTTTCTCCAGTTATTCTTCTGTGATATTTTTGTGTTTATTGGAATGTTTATTTTCTGCTCAAAGTCTCAGGTGCACAGAGAAGTTTTAGGAGTAGAAACTGATATGTTTCTCGATCGAAATTGTACGATGTTTGCTAATTTGATTATATCTGTGTTTGTATAACGTGTTCGTAAACCTCTCCTAACTGCTAGTGTGTCGGTTGGAAGGGGGTTGCACATTTCTGTAATGGATTTAACTGTTTGTGTTTATGAACTGTATTGGACTGTTGTGGTGATTAGACGGGGTTTTGTAATGGGTTATTATTTTAATTCATTCAATGTAAATGTAATATGTTGTAATAGTATTTTGCGGGGCGCATCCAGGTTGCAGTTGTAGCCACCGTTGTATTATTTCATTTTACTGTTTTTGCTCCTAGGACAGACCCAAGGTAGGGTACACAAACTACCGGGTACTTTGAAGTGTTTAGTGGCCTACTCACTTTGTTGAGGGAGACCGCTTCATTTCGGGTACTTGGCGGGTAGTTTGCCGTACCTGTAGGGGTCTAGGGTGGGGTAATGGCTATTCATCACAACTGTGTAATCCGTCTTTTGTTGCAGGCTCAAAACAAACACGGATTGCTTGTATATCCAATAATGTTCATCTAAGATCTGGAATGCCTATTATTGCGTTTGACGAATGTACAATATGTATATATGATAGCTATTTAGACGTCACTTATGTTTTACACCCACGCTAGCCCAACCCCCGCCATGTCGTTAGTTAAGTAACCTAACGGGTGATGACGGGACCCAGAGGCGAATGCTGATGGCATAAGAGGACGTTGCATTTTCGTTGTTTTCTGCAATGATAGGTTAATGATGGGACGCATTATTATTAATGCAAATAAAATAAACCAAAAGTTTAATCGTTGGAACAATTTAAAAGAAACTACTCGGTTATTTTTAAACAGAAGATATTTTTTAATTGCGGAGCTTTAACCACTCCTTTTAAAAGCTATCAGGTTCCTTCGGTTATATCAAGTTCACTACGTTCACGGTTTGGCCAAAACCATTCGTAGCCCTCCGTCATTTCATTTGAGTATTCAGTAGTATTCAAGCTATGTATTTTGACCTAACGCCAAGGCATAGTGTTTGGTAGCTGCCGGGTATTCATTTGTTGCATAGATAGATGAGTTAGTTTGGGACAGTCGTATTATTATTTTGACCGAACGTCAAGGATATATACGGATGGGTTCAAATTAACAAGATAATGATGGGTAGAACTTGACATGTGACCTATGACATTTTGACCTAACGTCAAGGTCATAAGAGCATGGGGCAAAAATTTATATCGGGAATTTCTAAAGAAACTGAAATTTGCAAAAAGATGCATACCATTTGGAGTTTGATGAATGTTGGTAGGATTTCTTCAGCATTATCAGACGATGATATTTGGATCCCGATCCTACTGTGAGTATATGCTACTTATCAGGATATTCGTCACTTAACGATCAATGCTATAAACCAAGTAGGTGTCGAGAAAGGTGTCAACGGGGCTACGCCCCCGGAGAAAAGAGGTTATTTAATTAAAGAACTTCGCGAAAGCGTTGGAAAACCTCCCTCGAAGTATCGACACTGGCCTGGCTGAACGGTTAAGCAAGTATTGTACGGTGAGAATAGTCCTGGCTAGTTCTTCCTTTTTGGTTTGAGGAGGGATTCGAAAAACACTAGGAGCCATCCAGTTTAGATAAACTAAAAACCACTCTAAACCTGCAAGTGCATCATGCTAAAGTGTTTTCTTCTCTCTCTCCTAATTGCAGCGACCCTGAAAATGAATGGACTTAAGTTACTTTTAGAGAAAAATATACTGACAGGGCCAAACTATAAAGATTGGCTGCGGAATGTCAAAATGGCTTTGACCTATGACAAATTGGGGTACGTCCTCACCGCTAAGGCACCTGCAGTCCCAGGTCCCAAATCCAGTAATGCGGATAAGGAAATCCGCAAAACCTGGGAGTATGATTGCGCGAAGGCCAAGTGCATCGTGCTTTCCTCGATGAACAATGAACATCAGAGGAGGCACGAGGATATGGAACTAGATGCCATATTTCTCCATACAAAGGAACTTTATGGAGAGCAATCTCGTATAGCAAGATACGAGACCTCGAAGAACTTGTTTCGAGCGAGGTTGGTCGTCAGATCATCGGTAGGAGAACATGTCCTAAAGATGATAGGCTATATAGAAGAGCTCGTAGACCTTAGGATGACTTTGGATAATGAGCTCTATACAGACCTTATTCTCCAGTCCCTTCCTTCCACCTATGCCCAGTTTATTCTGAACTTCAACATTCAAAGAAAAGAAGTTGAACTTCCGGAACACCTTAACATGTTGAGGAGTGCAGAGGGCACCTTGCCGAAGGCAAGGGAAACACCCGCTATGATTGTTAGCAGTGCTTCTTCTTCCGGGTCCAAGGCAAGGGCCAAAGGAAGGAAGAAGAAGACCGCCACCAAACCTGGAGGAGGTATTAGTAAGGTGGGAGGGAAGGGGAAGAAAAAGATTGTGGTGCCGGTAGTGGCCCAGGATGAGTGCTTCCATTGTCACAGGAAAGGGCACTGGAAGAAGGATTGCAAGGCGTGGAATGCCAAGAACCAAGGACCGTAGCAAGCTGTGGCTTCGACTTCAGGTGTGTTTGTAATTGAGAATTGTTTGTCAATCAACTCTACTTCCTGGGTATTGGATATCGAATCAAGATCTCATATATGCAATTCATTGCAGGCACTGAGAAACTGTAGAGTGCTGAAGGAAGGTGATATGACCCTAAAGGTTGCTAACGGAGCTAGCGTGGGAGCTGTGTCCGTCGGGGATTATCACCTGGGATTGACGAGTGGACATATTTTGGTTTTACATAACTGTTTTTGTGTACCTAGTTTAACGTGTAATATCATATCAGTTTCCTTGTTATCAAATAAAGGTTATGATTTCACGTTTGTAAGCGATGTTGTTAACATCCACCTTAATCATAGTTTGATTGGGTCCAGTACACTGAATAACGGTATATATGTCTTAAACCAACTCCAGATTTTCAATGTCCAGAACACACTAAAAAGAAAGTCTCCAGATTTAAATAAGGCTTTCTTATGGCATTGTAGACTAGGTCATATCAATGAGACAAGGTTAACTAAGTAACATAGAGAAGGATATTTGGACTCGTTCGAATATCAAACTTATGCCACTTATGAATCATGTCTCAAAGGAAAGATGACAAAGACTCCATTCACTGGACATGGAGTAAGAGCGAGCCAGCTCTTAGGACTTGTACACATCGATGTATGCGGTCCAATGTCTATACATGCAAGAGGTGGTTTTTCCTATTTCATTACTTTTACGGATGATTATTCAAGGTACGGATTCGTTTATCTGATGAAACATAAATCCGAGGCTTTGGAAAAATCCGAGGAGTATAAGAATGAAGTAGAAAACCAAACCGGCAAAAGTAATAAGACACTAAGATCTGATCGAGGTGGTTAATACTTAAGTGCCGAGTTCCTAGGTTACCTAAAAGAGAAAGGAATTCTCTCTCAGTTTACTCCTCCATACACTCCACATCATAATGGTGTATCGGAGGGACGGAATCGAACCCTATTGGATATGGTACGATCCATGATGAGTAATGCTGAGTTACCGCGATCTTTCTGGGGTTATGCACTAGAATCAGCGGCATATCTTTTAAACATGGTTCCTACCAAGACTGTGCCTACCACGCCATATCAGATGTGGAGTGGGAAGAAACCCCATCTTCAGTATGTAAAGATATGGGGATGTCCAGCTTTTGTTAAAAAGCAGCATGTGGATAAGCTCGAGGCACGATCAGTAAAATGTCAGTTTGTGGGATATCCAAAGAACTCCAGGGGATATCTATTCTATTACGCAGAGGAACAAAAGGTTTTTGTTTCTCGTAATGCCCATTTTCTAGAACATCATTTTTTAGAAAAGGAAACAAGTGGGAGAGAAATAGAACTGGAAGAAATTACAGAACCACAAACTACTACTGAAAGTTTGGTAGAACCAGTAGTTCAAGAAGAATATGACATTCCCGCACCCTTCCGCAGGAGTAGTAGGCCGTCTCATCCGCCTGAGAGATACTACGGTTTTCTCATAGATGGGGATAGAGAGGATTGCATCATTGATGATGATGAACCTACTAGCTTCCAGCAGGCCATCCAGAGCGGCGACTCGGTACGATGGCTAGATGCAATGCGGACCAAGATGGAGTCCATGTACACCAACAAAGTATGGACTTTGGACTTTGCTCCAGATGGGGTAAAACCCATAGGATGCAAATGGATCTTCAAGAAAAAGATTGGTGTAGATGGACAGGTGGAAACCTATAAGGCTAGACTTGTTGCAAAGGGTTTTCGTCAAAGACCTGGTTTGGACTATGATGAAACTTTTTCTCCAGTGGCTATGCTCAAATCCATTCGGGTCCTTCTTGCTATTGCTGCCTTCCATGATTATGAAATCTGGCAGATGGACGTAAAGACGGATTTTCTGAATGGTAATTTAGAAGAGTGCGTCTATATGGATCAGCCAGAAGGTTTCAATCAGAGTGGGAGCAGCAGTAAAGTATGCAAGTTGCTTAAGTCCATTTATGGACTAAAGTAAGCATCGTGGAGTTGGAACATCTGTTCTGATGAAACAGTCAAAGAATATGACTTTATCAAAAATCCAGATGAACCATGTATATATAGTAAAGTTGTAGCCAGAAGTGTCGTATTCCTCGTCTTGTACGTGGATGACATTCTATTGATAGGAAATGACATTCCTATGCTACAATCTGTCAAAGGATTCTTGTCACACAGGTTCTTCATGAAAGACCTGGGTGATGCCTCTTACATTCTGGGGATCCGGATCTATCGTGATAGATCCAAGAGGATGTTGGGACTTTCGCAGTCCAGGTATATCAACACCATATTGAAAAGATTCAGTATGGAAGATTCTAAGCACGGTAATCTACCGGCTTGTCACGGAATCACCCTCTCCAAAGAGATGTCTCCCAAAACTGATTTGGAAAGGGAACGCATGTCTATTATACCCTACGCTTCTGCGGTAGGCTCTATAATGTATGCGATGTTGTGCACCAGACCAGATGTAGCTTACGCACTGAGCGTGGTAAGCCGGTATCAGTCAGACCCAGGAGAGAATCACTGGATAGCAGTAAAGAACATTCTCAAGTACTTGAGAAGGACTAAGGAGATGTTCTTGGTTTACGGCGGAAAAGACCTCAAGTTAGAGGCCTTTGCTGATTCTCGCTTCCAGAGTGATAAGGACGATTCCAAGTCCATGTCGGGTTATGTCTTTACCCTCAATGGAGGGGCGGTGTGCTGGAAGAGCTCCAAGCAGGACACCGTTGCTGACTCGACGATGGAAGTGGAGTATATTGCTGCTTGCGATGCCGCAAAAGAAGCTTTCTGGATAAAGAAGTTCCTAACAGAACTTCAGGTGGTTCGTACCATAGTTGATCCAATACCTCTGTATTGCGACAACAACGGAGCTATAGCTTTAGCGAAGGAACCAAGGTCCCATCAGAAGTCCAGACACATCTTGAGGTGGTATCACCTGATCTGGAAGATCATTGATTGTCGGGAGATCGAGGTTCAGAGAGTTGCTACTGAAGAGAACATTGCTGATCCATTCACAAAGGCCCTACCTCAGATTTAGTTCGAGAGGCTACTCGAGATCATCGGTCTTCGATACGCCAGTACATGGCCCTAGTGCAAGTGGGAGATTGTTAGTGTATATGCCCTAGGGGCCATTATTGTATCATACTAGTTTGTATATTACTTAATGGAAGCTTGGGATATTCACATGTATATAACAGTCTTGCTAAACATGGTAGTATGCTACTTGGTTTTTCTATCTTAATATGTGAGTATACGTATTGATAGAGCTCTTAGGATCTTGCTTGACTACCAGCGTTGTGATGGCAGTCACACTAGTGGAGGCTGGGTAGTCTACAAGCACATCCTTATTCAGGTCCCTAGTTGTAGGATTATCGAGACGGGGTATCGATACTCCGGAGTAGACTAGTGTGTACGCTTCTCATCCCAGTTGGGGAGATGGTTTGTCCCACAGCCGTCAGTACGTCGTACTGGAGATAGTATACAGGTGCTCGTTGAGTTACGGGTACACCGGACAGGACTCGCGGGGAACTGTTGGTTGGGTTTTTATACCAGTCGTCAGTTAACAGTTCCCAGGTGACATGAGTACAGCATAGTCCGCAGACTTGACACTGCTACTTCGCCTCGAGTGTGTCCTACTGTTCTTAGATTGCTACCCTACCACGGCTCAAAGGAGTCGTGCAAACAGGTAGCAGTTGGGTGCAGTCCCGAGCACTTGGAGGCAGTGGCGGTTAGACAGGATTCGTCTCTCCCGGTATTGGGAGTTGATATCGCGCTGTGTCAGAGAGCCATTACGCAAGGTCCCTGGCCAGGGCAAGCGAGATTTACTGGTAGGTTCCAGTAGTTTCTCAGGGTGTAATGGGCTTCGCTCCGACACGACTTATACCGCTATTTGGGGACTGACGCTTGCCGCCCCCTAGGCCCGATATGCGATAGTCTTAGACGAACAGACCAGACTGTATGGAGATTGTCACATCAGGCTCAGTAGGAGTTCGGATGGGTTTCCTCATCGGCCTTCTTATCGACATCTAGCTGGGGACCGTTATGTACAGCTAGTGCCACTTGCGGTCTGTGGTTAAACCTACTGCCAGCGTAGTAGTCGAGTCATTAGAGTCCCACACAGAGAGTTTCCCTGCTCCAGGCGAAACGATATAGAGGTCGTATGGTTTTACGACAAGGGTTCGGACGCATACGTGTGTTTACGCACGTACGACTTTCGGACAGTTTTTACTAGTCGGCTTTGGTTTAAGCCAGATTCTAGTATCGGGATATTGGATTTATACAGTCTAAACTTTTTCCGTGTTTTCACGGATAGGAGGGGCGTTCTCGTAATTTTACGAGAAGCTTCTAAAAGATGGTGACTTGGGGGTTTAGGTGGCATATGCATTTAATGAGATTAGTGACTCATTTGTGTGATTCATCCATGTCATTAATGCATCATAAATGTTTAATGACTCATGGAGATGAAACATCATTTGTATTTATGAAGCATGGTTGTTAAATCCCATTTTCTATTTATTTGTAAAAGATAAATGCTTCATATATATGATGATAGCTCACAATCTCATTCTCATTCTCATGCTCACCTTCTCTCTCCTCAAGCTCTCTCTCTTCAAACCCTAATCCTACCACTCATGTGTTGAGACCAAGGATTAGTATAGACTAATCACTCCATAATCCAACTTTATATCACCTAGGTTACTTAGGTTAGCACTTTAAGAAACCTAGTTACCTCTAGTTTGAGGTAAAGCTTGAAGCAAAGCTCTCGGGTGGATCGTCTAGTACCTGGAGAAGGCCGAGGAGGAGGTGGAGAACGTAAAGACGAAGGACATGGTTCATTAGGTATAATCACTTCACAAAGTAGTTTAGAACTTCTATGACGGTTGTTAGTTATCGTTTAGCGCCGATTCTTGCGGTTAGTCGATGCTTAAGCAAAGAACAAGATCGTTTTTTCATATTTCCGCCTCCCCGCAAGTCGTGGGGTGTTGCACATCGACTTACACCTACAAGCCACAAGCGGTCTGTTAAACGTAACGGCCACCTGGGTATTGAGCGATCAGAAGATCAACAAGCAAGCCTGCTCACACTCCTGTGAATCCAATCAGTAACACTACCGTACAGTCCGGTCTCATCGTCTGATATGTCGCATATCTCGTTTAGGGGTGGTAAACGTCAAACCCCAGTAACTCAATAAGTCATGTCAATATGAGGCTCATAACGGGTCGAGAAACTATTGATAACACTTACCAGTATATCTCTGAAGCAGCCTTGGCCAAGGGCTTCCTGTTATAGCCAATCGAGCACAGCGCAACATCAATTCCCTATACCAGGAGAGACGAAACCCCTCCTATCGCTCATTGCCTCTATGTGACTCGGGAATGTACCCAAAAGCTGCCGTTTTGCACGTTCTCTTGAACGTGGTAAGGTGGAAATCAAAGCACAGTGGGAATCACACAAGACTCTATGACATCTCGGGTCTACATACTAACCTGTACCAGTGTCACCAGAGAACTGCCATCTGACGTTAGGTATAATACCATCTGGGAGTTCTCGGCGAGTCCGTCCAGTGTACCCAGTCTCCACTGAGCACCCGTATATTGTCTCTGATGTCAAACACCAATGGATATCATCCATCGCCCATCTACATGGGTCGAGAAGCTATACGCTAGTCTACTCTGGAATATCGATGCCCTGTCTCGATACACTCACGACTAGGAACATTTGAAGGATGTACTTAGCGACAACACTGTCCCCACTAGTATGATTTACATCATAGTCTTGGTAGTCAAGTATTCATCCTAAGGGCTTTATCAACATGTAACATAGAGACAATAAGTGTATTTATTAAGATAAAGAGCAACCGGATAGCATACTATCATGTCGAGCAAGAAAGTCCTCCATATATATGTCCAAACATCCACTACAATATACATCGTATGTACAGTAATGGCCTCTAGGGCATACATATAACTAACAATCTCCCACTTATACTAGGACTATCTATTGTTGTATCTCATACCCAACAGTCAGCAGTGGTTGTAGTATCACATACTCAACCATCCCATAAAAATCTCTACTGGGAAATAGGCCTTTGTGATTGGATCCGCGCTGTTGTGCTCTGTGTCTACTCTCTTAACCTCGATCTCCTTGGAGATCAACTATCTCCATGATCAGGTGTTACTGCCTAAGAATATGTCTGGATCTCAGATGGGACGGGGGTTCCTAAGCCAAAGCCACAACTCCATTGTCATACAATGGTAGGAACAAAGTTCATCTCATGAACTTATATTCATCCAGACTACATCTTTGGTAGTATCCTTGGTAGCAATGTATCCAGCCTTTATCATCTAGTTTGCCACGGCATCTAGCTTGAAACTCTTCCAACATACCGTCCTTCCATTGAGGGTAATGACAATGCCTGTTACTGACATTCAGTCGACCTTACCACCCTGGAAACTATCCAGTGATTCTCCTCAGGATCGATTGATACCATCTCACTACACCTAGTGAGAATCCTAACATCCACTTAGATCTATCTCATAGATCCAAAACCCAGGATTTAGAAGGTATCACTTTTATCCTATATGGAGAATCTTTGTGATAAGAGGAGACTGACCGAGAGTAGCATAGGAAACTCCTTTCCTATCAAGAGTATTTCATCTACGTACAATACGAGGATCACCACCATACTCCCTACTACCTTTTTGTATATACAAGGTTCATCTACCATTTTGATGAAGTCAAACGCTTTGACTACATATCAAAACAGATGTTCCAACTCCGCGATTCCTGCTTTAACCCATAAAGCAACTTGCACACGTTTCCGCTGCTCTCACTATTTACGAAGCCCTCTGGCTGTGTACTTATAGACGCTCTCTTCTAAATCACAATTTAGAAAAGCAGTCATGACACCCAACCGCCAGATATCGTAGTTATGGTATGTAGCAGTGGCAAGTAGGATCCGGATGGACTTAAGTATAGTTTACAGGAGAAAAGGTTTCATCATAATCCACACCTGGTCGATGACGAGCACCTTTTGCAATAAGTCTTAGTTTTGAAAGTCTCAACTTTTCCATGTACACCAAGTAATCTTCTCAAGATATACTTGCTCCTGATGGGAATTTAACCCTTCAGATAAAGCAACCAAAGTCCATAATTTGTTGGTGTATATGGATTCCATCTCAGATCGCTTAGCATCTAGCCATTTTCACAGAGTCCCCACCCTTGATGGCCTGCTCGAAACCAGTTGGGTCATCATCTCATGATGCAATCCTCGCACCCACTGTCATAGAGAAAACCGAAGTATCTCTCAGGTGGATGAGAAACCCTACAAGATCGGCGGAGAGGCCAAGGTTCGTTGGGAACTATTGAATCCTTCGGTTCTACCAAATCATCAGTTGCAGTTTGTATAGCTAGAACTCCTTCCAGTTCTACCTCATGACCACTAATTTCTTCACAAGAAATTCCCTTTCTCAAAAGTGGCATGCTGAGAAACAAAACACATTTTTCTTCTCAGTGTGATAGAAGATATTCACTTGCGAATGCTTGGGATATCCAACAAACTTCAACAGAACTGACCTTGCCTCGAGTTTGTCCGGATTTTGCTTTTAGACATAGGCCGGACAACCCCAAATATTAACATCCTTAAGAGATGAGCTCTTCCCATACTATATCACATATGGAATGGTAGGCATCTGATTTGATTGGAACCCTATTCAATAGGTATGCAACTTCTCAAGTGCATAACACCCAAAAGAAAATAGGCAACTCAGTAGTACTCATCATAGAGCACACCATATCACATAGGGTGCGATTGCTCTGCCCCGATATACCAACGTGTTGTGGTGTATACGGAGGAGTAATGCTGGGAGAGAATCTCATTCTCCTTTAGAATAGTCCAGGAATTCCGTGCTCAAGTATTCTCCTCCCTGATTTTATCATAGGACATAATACTTATACCCGTTTTGGTTCACTACTTCTAACTTATATTTTTTGAATATCTCAAAAGGTTCAGACTTGTGTTTCAACAAGAACACATGTGCGAATCTTGAGAGATCATTGGTGAATGTAATGAAGTACAAAGAACCTGTCCTGGCATGTGTAGACAGGGGACCTACATACATCATAATGTATCAATCCCAAGAGTTCATTAACTCTTTCTCTGTTTCCAGTAAACGGAGCCATGGTCATCTTATCTTTTGTTACATGACTGGTAAGTTTCACAAGATGTAAATTCAAATAGATTTAAATTTGCATCTAAATGTAACTTAGCTAGTCGGGTCGCAGCTGATATGACCTAGTCTACAATGCCTCAATAAGGATTCGTTCATTTCTGAACTCTTCCTCTTGTGTGTGTTCTGTACGTTAAGAACTGTAGTTTGATTTAAAACATATATGCTTTTAGATAACGTGCCTAAATCGATCAACGCTTGATATAGGAAATGTTCAAAACATTATCCAACAATACAAAATTATATCCTTCTTTATCTTAATAAAGAGACTGATATGATGTTGTATCAGGTTCGGTATCTAATATCATTCATTCTGAATCAATGTATTTGGTAATACAGGGTGATAACTGCCAACAGATTTAGCTGCAACACTTGCACCGTTTTCAAATCTTGAAACTTATCATCCATTCTCAGTTCTCTACCTATCTGTAGCCCATGTAACAGATTAAATTTGTGGGATCCTAATCCGGTATCTCATACCTATGACGTAAAGGATACTGAGAAACAGTTCTCTGTAATGAACACACCTGAAGAAGATACATCATCATGCACTTTCTTCATTTGGACGGCACGGGAATCCTGGTAATCCCCTATTTCCTGTTCGGTCTTATAACAATTATAAGTTGGAGCGGGACCAACGTTCCCTAGCACAGTATAACAAGCGGGTTCGGTCAATACATCAGTATTATTATCTTGATTAAGGCATGATATGGTCGCTACTTGGAGAGAGAGAAGAAAACACTCAGCGTATGCTCTTGCAAGATTAGATTGGTTATTAATATATCTAATCAGGATGGCTCCCACTGTTTTAGTCAAATCTTCCTTCAAACCCTAAAAGGAAAAACTAGTCGGGATTAATTACACCTTACAAGTTCGCCAATCTTTCGGCCAGGCCAGTGTCAGTACTTTGAGGGAGGTTTCCCGTGCTTTTGCACGGACCTAATTAAAATAAATCTCGTTTTCCCAGAAGCGTAGCCCCGTTGACACCTTTCTAGACACCTACTTGATCGGCTAATTGTAATGTGTAAAACTCTCTCAGGAGTAACTCTTACTCGCAGTGGGTATCGGGATCCAACTATCTCATAAATGGTATGCAATCTCATTACAAGTTTCAACACTTGAAATTCTCAATAATATTTTACTCCTAGCATCCTATGACCATGACGCAAGCCAACAAACCATAGTCTGCTAGTCAAGTTCAACCCGTACATTTCCCGATTGAATTAAACCCACCCGCACGACCCTTGATGCAGGCCAACAAAGTCGCATGACTACCCTAACTCAATCACATTATATGCTTTAGCAAATAAGCATAAATAGCTACCGCACACTACGCCTTGACGCAGGCAAACAAATATAGCATTAATACTATGAAGTACTTATCTGAAATGACGGAGGGCTACGGGAGTTTTTAAGAAAACCATGAGCGTAATGAACTTGATATCATTGTAGAATCGAGTGATTTTGAAAAGGAGTGTTTTTGAGGCTTTTACTAGTTTCACTAAAGAGATCACTCCCGGTGAAGGGATCTCGGCTCTTTCCTTATCGAATAAGGTGCAGGATATTTCACAAATACCACTATGCAAAGCAAAAACTATAAAAGCAATCAAAAGGCAAACCGAGTTTGAAGCATCTGCTAGTTTCGCTAAAGAGGTAACTCCCGGTGAAGGGATCTAGGCTCTTTCCTTATCGAATAAGGTGCTGGATATTCTACAAGGAATACCGCTATGCAAAGCAAGAACTAGAGTTACCAGTTTTTAAAACAAGTTTCTACAACATCTTTAGGTTTCTTTTATTTCATTAATCTCATTAATGAAGTCCCATTTTATTATACTTCACAAGCATCACATTTGAAACGAAATCAACAATATATAATATATTATATATATATATATAATATAAGCATTCGTCTAATATAATCTCATCACAGAACTTTGCAGCAGAAGAACATATATGAAATATTGGATATACTAGAATTTTCATGTTTTATATCAAGCCAGTATAAAACACGGATTCCACAGTTGCGATGAATAGCCAAACCCACATCACTAGACCCCTACGAGAGCGGCAAGTAACCCTGCCAATTCTAGAGTTAGGAGACCCGGTCTCGACTCCTCGAGATGGTCTCCCACTGGACCCTAGTACTCGGTTACTTGTCCTCTCCGCCTTGGGTCTATCCTAATGCGGAAAAGTAAATAATATATAATGGTGACATCATCCTCAACCCGAAAGTTCCCCAATAAAAGAATATTACATACAATGAATTTTACATGAATGAAAATGAAAAACTCTCATCTCACATAAAATCCCCCTGGTATTCAAACACGACGATCCAATATAACATATCCCAGCAACACATAACACCACATGTCATTAACGTAAGTAAATATGTGTATCCTAATTGTCGTTGACATATAGCACCAAAACCAGCGATACACCACATATTACACTTACGGTCGTAGAAAAGAAAGTGAAAAACTACAACAGTTGGAATCCGCAACCACCTTAGACATCACATGCCTAACCAAATGAATTCCTTAAACATCGGATGCCTAACAATTATAAACCCCGCATTTTAGTCTTGATCTCGAACACTTTTCAATATCTAGTCGGGAAATTCAGCAAGATTCCCGACATCCTGATCGAATGCTCGTCGGAAACTTTAGTAGACGGCCGCACCCCCCGATACCGTCCACGAAGTGCACTAAGACGGAACATTGCTGCCGCGAGCACCCGAACGGATGCTTTTGGCGACGGGGTTCTCCTACAGTCACTTGGTCGGGGCTATGGGGCATCGCTATCTATTAAGTTTACCCGGCGAGTATCCTCGTACGCTACGTGATTGTGACGGACTTTTGATCGCATCAAAATCCCGTGGCAACCGATCAAATGAGACTAAACTGCTAGATTTATAACATTCAAACTAGTTATCTCATACCTACTTGTGGATTCCAAATATTATATCTCATCACATAATATCCGGACGATGATAAAATCTTCGATCGATTCATCAAAGTCCACAATTCCCGACAGCTCAACACTTGAGCACAGTTTTAATAATACCCAGAAGATGCCACAGTACCCATGAACCATCCGTAGAAGGCTCAAACTAACACCTCACATGTGACAATGCTAAACTACCACAAACTCTAGGGTTCAGTGACGGTTTTGACGGCCACATAATCGAGTTAATGTTTCTTTCTTCTAGAGGGTCCACAGAATCACTTGCATATTTTTCCGAATACGTTAAACTAGGAAAAATGGGTTTTTGACATTCGATCGAACTTTCTAACTTCGCCTAGACAATATGTGAACAACTCGAAACAATGTTAAAGCTACGAATATGAAACACTCCGAATTGCTTATAGTGTAAAATTACATCACATAGAAAATTAGCAAAAATAAACAACACCTGAAACACCAAAACCCAGTCACTTGAACACTGAAAAAAATTGGGGGGTTGGGGCTCGGATTTGGCCGAGATTGGTGATCACACGCTTTTGGTGTGTCGAGTTTTGAAAGAATTAAGGTTTAACCGCGATCAAGACGGTGTCGCTTTGCAGCTAGCCGGTTGAGCACGGGTCGATCCACAGGGAGACGGAGTGTTTTACGTTCTTGTCGTAACGAGTTAATGCGCGTGGCCGGATTTGTTCAAATCTAACCTATGTGTATTTATGCAAGTATAAAGTTGTTAGGAAAAGATACAAAAGTGTAAGCTATGGAATCCGCACTGAAACCTTTGAGCTGAACTTAACGATTGAAGCTAGAGCAATTGGCAACAACATGGATTAGGGTACTTAAGCACGGTATTCGTGGAATCCGGTTTATTAAACCTTGTCCTTCCGTTCATGTCTCTTCCTTTCGCCTCCGGCCAAACCGAATGCAACCGGTCGCAGTTAGGAATCGCCGTTACCTTGGTAGGGTAGGGTGCCTAACGGAGCGCTTGGGTAATGTTTGGACGGAGTTCAATGGAAAATACGGGAAAAGGAAATGAGCAAAGAAAACCTTAACTTACAATGTCGTATTCTTTACCTAACAACACATAATCATAACTATTCACGAAACAAACCAAAAAGAGAGAACAAAAGAGAAGATAAACAAAGAAAAGAAAAGCATTACAAGAATGTAAATGACATGGTAATAAATTACAAGTAAGTAAAGCATGTAATTAAAGTGCAAGAAAGTAAATAAGCAAGACAGAAAGAACTAAGAACCATGGAACAAGTTACATACCATGAGTTTAATAACCCAAATTTAAACTTGCAAGCTCAATTAAGAGATTGCAAGATCAAGATAGAGCTGAAAACCCAAGGCAAAATAAAGCACAAAAGAGACTTTATTCATCTTTAAGAATGATACAACCCTTGAGATCAAATACCAACCCTTAAACCTTTAAGCTCAATGAAGAGGTTGAAAGATCAAGAGAAGGTAAGGATCTCAAGAGAAAGCTAACCTATTTACAAGAGAAAGAGAAAACAAAATGAAGTGTTGCAAAAAGAATGACAAAATTGGACCCTTTCTCCTTTGCCCCATGGTCTGGATTTATAGGCAAGAAAAGGGATTAAGCAAACAATAAAATAAAGACCAAATGGCAGCATTGGAGACACTGTTAGAAGATGGGGCCCACAGGAGGAGGTGGGGCCGGTCAGGCCGGATTTCGCAAGGGGGTGCTCGGCCATTTTTCGAGGGATGGGTCCCGTATTGCAGTGGTGGTCTTGTCTTGTCCCCAGCATGACTCTGGTGTTGTTTGCTTAATCCATTTTGAACTTGTGGTGCACCAGGAATTGGAGGGAAACTAGTAGCTATGCATTACATCACTACTTTTTGCAATAAATGTACATCACACCATATAACCCACTTGCACTAGCCCACTTGAGTGTGTCATGGCAGGCCCCTAGGTCCATGGTCCAAGCCCCAAGAGTTAGTGTGTACACATGTTATGTGTTGGACCAAAATATTTTGTACACACATTCTTTGCAAAATAACTCTTGGGATATCGGTCGGTTCTGCGTTCTGATTGCAGTGTCGGCTCACAAATGATATATACGTGATTCTGGATGTATTTCTAGTGTTTTGTCACGGATACCTGTAATCTGTATTACTGAGCAAACACCGGTTAATAATACCGATATATACAAAAAATAGATAATGAATGGGTGGTAATAAAATGCAATATTCTGGTCTGAACAAATACCCCCAAACTTATCTTTTGCTCGTCCCGAGCAAAATAAAATCCTAGCCTCACTTTCGCATGGAACGCGATTGCACTGAGCGTGTGCGACAAGCCGTTAAACCTCTAGGTGTCCCTAGTAGGAGGAGTGTTGTCTTCTGAGGGTTTTCAGCGGATATTACCCACAAAATCCCGTCAAGTTAGTTTCATAAGTTAACACCGATTCTACTCCTATAGTTTAGTATCTACGCTTGAAACTCTATCATCCTAAGTTAGAAATATCAAACCCTTATTTTTCACACCTCCTATCTATTTAACCTCAGATCCTATACGTTTCAAAAAAGATTAGAAAGATATTGGTTCTCCTGAGTTTTCCTTCTAAAAGTGCGGTTTTAAATCAGGGATTTTTATCAACATTACAGAAAACATAAGTCTTATTCTTTATTTCTATCTTTTATCCAAACATCGATTGTATACCCCCTACGTGTGTGTATATTTACACCCCTACACTTAAGAATTCAATTCAAGCTATAGTACCCTTGCCCTAATACCTAATACTACTTCTTTTCATTTAATAATGGACGGATTTGCTCACACACCTTTCATGCGACTATTAATGCTTCTTTAGGCACTAACGGCCGATTACTGAATGCATGAGCTTAAAACGTAAAGAGCAATTTCCAGATCTTGACTTTATTTATTTTTCTTTTTCTTTTTCTTTATTTTTCTTTTTCAAGACCGGATATATTTTTCAATGATGCTCTTTTGGTTTTTAGCTTTAAATACCGTTTTTTCTTTCATATTAGGTTTTCAGGCATGAGTATTACTAGGTATCCTCTACTATCCCAAGTTTCAAGGTGCGTGTATGTGCAGTTCGTAGGGTATATACTTTCTAAATTTGGATTCAAGAATAGAAACTATTTTTCAGATTTATCCTTCAGTAAAGCTGTAATACTTTCCCTTCATCTTGACTTAACTCAAGAACTGAACTCAAGATTACCTATTTCTCAAAAAAAACTGTAAGGACGTATACTTGCCAAGGCTAAGCAGAATGAGGGTTATTTTTAGGGTTTTCAATTCCTAAGTTTAGGATTTAGTTATTTCTAACATATCAACTAAACTTTCAGAATAAAAATCTCAGTTACCCTATTAGCTAATTTGATGTCAAAGTTTTTATATTTTTGGAAATTTTTTCGATTTTTGTGGGTTTTTAATAAGGTATGCAAATGCAGAATATACAAATGAATGCGAAGGAAGAAAGCTTACCGAGCACACTCCCAAACATAAGCTTGACAGTGCCCTCACTGTCAGGCTACACCAAGAGGGTCAAAATTGTCGGCGCTCCCAAAAACAAATTATAAAAAAAACAAAAAGAAAACCAAAAAAATATATACACAAAAAGGTCCCCCCCAAACTTAAGTAAAACAGTGTTTCCACTGTTAAGTGTTGAAGTTCAGGATTGGGGGGAAAGAACAGTATCAATCTATACAAGGCCTTACACAGGCCAAAAGTGAGCACCAACCATTCAAAAATTCTATCTCTGTAATATGCGGGTTGGTGAAAAAAGGTGAAGAGGAAAGAAATGGAGAATACGCGAGACTGTATGGAGATAGAAGCGGGATACGGTCTCCGTATATGAGAGGAAGAATGGCGGAAGGGAAAAAGAAATGGAGTACGAACTTGAGGGTGAAAATGGAGTGAATAAATTAGCACAATTTGTGATGACCGATGTGTGAAAAGCGGTTGTACTAATCTATTAACCCGTCGAGAAATTGGGTCAAATCCCTCACGATTCGTGAGCAGACATGGGTACGCCGAACTTGGTAAACCAGATAGTAGAAATGGAAGTGCTACGGTTTCTTGCAATGCCGGAACGATGGAAAGGATGGAGGGAAGTGATTGAGGAATGGTTAAAGGTTATGGAGGGTGTACACAGTCAATGAAGGGGATAGGATGAATTGGAAAATCCGACTCATCAAGCAAAACTGGTTTATCCTAAAAAATATCCTCAAAATTTTCCTCAAAGTTAAGCTCATCCATGCAAATTTCATCAAAATCGAGAGGCATATAGATTTCGGGAAAAACAGTTAATGACTTGGGATGATGAATTGGAGATAAAAACTCATCCAAAGCAGTCGGTTCATCATCCAAAATATTCCCAGCGTCAATATCCTCAATCAAGTGAAAATCAATTTTCTCAGACACCTCATCAAAAGCATGGATTTCAATCGATTCTGGTTCTAAGATGGAGGTGTAGAGGTCAAAAGGAATGGGTGTGGTTTCACTTAAAAGGGACCCTTCACAATCGGGTAAATCAAACACTACAAAGTCGCACAACCCATTAACCCTTCTATCTTCAATTGATAATTCATTTGGGACACTTGATAGACATTCAAAACCAGAGTTGTGGGATTCAATTTGGGACGGGTAGATTTGATTTGGAAGGGTATACAACTCACTCTCACCACTCAATCTCTCAATCTGTCCTACTGCCTCATCATACATTGGAAAATTTGGAGCTAGCTGAAAACTAGCTACCGAGTCACTGGGTTGTATGAAGGCGGCCATGGACGCATTCAAATCCATCATCTGTTGGCATGGCGCTACCCTGAAATCTTCCAACGACTGTTCCAGACTCGACATATGTTGTGAAGGGGTTTCAGTAAAAGATTCAAAGTTGTTTGGATACTGAAAACTCCCAAATGGCTGTTCAGAAGCTATGCCTAAGGAAGGTGTAAAATTCGGGTAGGACTGGTTGGAATTGAATGGCTCGACAGGAGAAGGATCAACATACGGATAAGAAGGTGATTGGAATTGTTGATCAAAAGAATTGGCAGTAGTAAAAGGAGTGAAAGATCGGCTACGAGATTGTTTAATATGTTCAGCAATGGACAAGGTTCTTGGAGTTACAACTGGACTCTCAAAAGGGGTATCAATGTAGGAAGGTGGTGGAGGTTGAAACGGTTGATACAAAGTGGATTGCGGGGTCCAGTTGTTCGTCCTAGACGCGTCTATCCGATCTCTCAATGAAATTTTGGGCATGGATGGATCGTTCGAAGTTTGGTCAAAAAAAGAACCGTAGGAAATTATGTCTGGCTATGGGTACCAAAGTTCGGCAAGAGTTTTGCGAGGTGGGGTACCTATGTTATGAAGAGAAGAAGAAGAGAGGAAAAAGAATGTGGGTTTTTTTAATAATATTTTTTTAGTTAGTTTGTAACAAAAGAATGAAATATACACACCAAAAAGAATCTGGACAAAAATAATCATGACACAAAAATACCATACACCTAATCAGTCTAGGGTTCACCTAGGTCAACTAGACCCGCTCAAGAACTTGATTGTCGAAGTAAAACTGTGTCGAGAAACGGGCTCAAGATACACTGATCACGATGCCAGGTAAGTGCAGAGATAAGGGCAGCTTTTCCGACGCTTTCGCGAAGGTCCTTAATTAAATAACCCTTTCTCTTTTGGCGGTTTCTCTGTTAGCACTTTCCTAGACACCCTGTAAACAATATACCGTTAAGCGGTGTTGTAAACACAGTTAACTTCTCCTAATGAGCGCGAAGTCCTTAAAGTTTAAAGTCTAGTCTCTTTTAAAAATTTATGTGGGTAAACGTTTATGCACAGTTTCGTGATTTGTCGGCCACGGAAAAGGTGATGAAATCATTTACCGTATGTTGTGGGGTTCGCTTGCCCTTAAGTCTGTATTAATGGATGCAATGTACAATTCAAAAAAAATTCTATAAAGAATCAAACAATAGGTTTTTACTTTTAAGCTCGGCCCTGTAAAAAATACGGTTTAGTTAATTTGAGTGTTTGGAAGCGAACTTGCAAAGAATCCTACAAAGAATAGTATATTGGATGCGTCGGATTTGAGAAGAAGGTGTTTAAGAAATACGTACCGATAAGTTTTCGGGTTAAGAAACCTCCGTTGAATCAAATCCGGAAAGCTTGAAATGTTCGCTTGCGCGGGTCAAACTACCCGGATCTTTGGCACTATATGCCGTAATCACCTTAGCTTGGAATGTACACTTTGCTCCCCACGATCGTAGTTCGCAAATCCGTAAAAATCTGAAATGTCGGAAAAACGGATATTAGTGTGAAAAAACGATACGAATGCCCAAATATCTGCACACTAAAATTTAAAACAATCAAACAATACAAATGGGACAAAACCAGAACAATGGAGTACAGAACAAAAATTGGAAGCAAAAGGTGGAGGTACGGCCGGCGACGCTGGATTTCCTTGGTATGTTGCCGGACTTCTTGTGGTAGATGGGCTCCAACTTTCTTCGGGGTTCACACTGTTATACTAATGTCACACTGGTATTGTTTGAGTTTTTAGTTTAGATCCAGAGTGGTAGCAGGTCTAATTTCCAGAGAACAAAATGGTTAGGAAAGTTAGTTTTTTGTTTTGGTTTTGAAATTTTGAAATTTTTAGTTTGTTTTTGAAAAATAGTGTTAGAAGTATAAATGAGATGTACACTGATTAATCCGAAATAACACGAATAAATACGTTACCATCTCCCCGGCAACGGCGCCATTTGATCGCATGCTTTTTGCGTGTCGAGTTTTGAAAGAATTAAAGTTTAACTGCGATCAAGACGGTGTCGCTTTGCAGCTAGCCGGTTGAGCACGGGTCGATCCATAGGGAAACGGAGCGTTTTACGTTCTTGTCGTAACGAGTTAATGCGCGTGGGTGGATTTGTTCAAATATAACCTATGTGTATATATGCAAGTATAAAGTTGTTAGGAAAAGATACAAAAGTGTAAGCTAAGGAATCCGCACTAAAACCTTTGTGCCGAACTTAACGATTGAAGCTAGAGCAATTGGCAACAATGTGGATTAGGGTACTTAAGCACGGTATTCATGAAATCTGGCTTATTGACCCTTATCCTTCCGTTCTTGTCTCTTGCTTTTGCCTCCGGCCAAACCGAACGCAACCGGTCGCGGTTAGGAATCACCGTTACCTTGGTAGGGTAGGGTGCCTAACGGAGCGCTTGGGTAATGTTTGGATGGAGTTCAATGGAAAATACGGGAAAAAGGAAATGAGTAAAGAAAACCTTAACTTATAATGTCGTATTCTTTACCTAACAACACATAATTAGAACCATTCATGAAACAAACCAAAAAGAGAGAACAAAAGAGAAGATAAACAAAGAAAAGAAAAGCATTACAAGAATGTAAATGACATGGTAATAAATTGTAAGTAAGTAAAGCATGTAATTAAAGTGCAAGAAAGTAAATAAGAAAGAAAGAAAGAACTAGGAACCATGGAACAAGTTACACACCATGGGTTTAATAACCCAAATTTAAATTTGCAAGCTCAATTAAGAGGTTGCAAGATCAAGAGAGAGCTAAAAACCCAAGGCAAAATGAAGCACAAAAGAGACTTTATTCATCTTTAAGAATAATACAACCCTTGAGATCAAATACCAACCCTTAAACCTTCAAGCTCAATGAAGAGGTTGAAAAATCAAGAGAAGGTAAGGATCTCAAGGGGAAGCTAAGCTATTTACAAGAGAAAGAGAAAACAAAATGAAGTGTTGCAAAAAAAATGACAAAATTGGACCCTTTCTCCTTTGCCCCATAGTCTGCTTTTATGGGCAAGAAAAAGGATTAAGCAAACAATAAAATAAAGACCAAATGGCAGCATTGGAGACACTATGAGAAGATAGGGCGCACAGGAGGAGGTGGGGCCGGCCAGGCCGGATTTGGCAAGGGGGTGCTCGGCCATTTTCTGGGGGATGGGTCCCGTATTGCAGTGGTGGTCTTGTCTTGTCCCCAGCATGACTCTGGTGTTGTTTGCTTACTCCGTTTTGAAATTGCGGTGCACCAGGAATTGGAGGGAAACTAGTAGCTTTGCATCACATCACTACTTTTTGCAATAAATGCACATCACACCATATAGCCCACTTGCACTAGCCCACTTGAGTTTGTCATGGCAGCCCCCTAGGTCCATGGTCCAAGCCCCAAGAGTTAGTGTGTACACATGTTATGTGTTGGACCAAAATATTATGTACACACATTATTTGCAAAATAAATCTTGGGATATTAGTCGGTTCTGCGTTCTGATGGCAATGTCGGCTCACAAATGATATATCCGTGATTCTGGATGTATTTCTAGTGTTTTGTCACGGATATCTGTAATCTGTATTACTGAGCAAACACCGGTTAACAATATCGATATATACCAAAAATAGATAATGAATGGGTGGTAATAAAATGCAATATTCTGGTCTGAACAATTGGCATGATGGTGCTCGGCCCAATTTTCACCAAATAGCCTCAAATTTTGTCAGTGTTCATGTTATATCACATATCACTCTGTACTTGTTTAAAAAAAATTTGACAACTTTTTAAAATCGACAGCAAGCAGGTTTTGGCGATGCAGGTTTCGGGGTATTTCGGTTTCGTAATCTTAATAAAATCCATATTAATTTCTAACATGGTTCTGATACCACTGCAGGGTTACCCAAGACGGCATCAAGGTTTCGGGAGGCATCGTCCATGCCAAATTCAAAAATTTTCCGTTTTAGCTAACCCTAACTTGAATCGTTAACTAGAAATTGACGGAATCAAATGCAAACACTTTGCAATAAGTAAAGAGAGCAAGGAATACAACCTTTGTAGACCGGTCATTCAGTTCAATAGCTCTGTGTAGTAGTCCTCTTCACTGCGATCGTAAACTCCAGACTCTAGAGAGGCTCCCATGAAGAAACGAACACGCTTGCTTCGATGTCTTCGAGGCCGAAGATGATCTACGTCGAGGAGACACTAACCCAAGCTATTTCTTCACTAGGTCAAGAACTTTGTGAAGAGAACACCCTATACTAAATGGCAAGTAGTAGAGGATGATGAAGTAGGAAGTGGGCTCAATTTAGAATTGATTTTCTCACACTTTTTCTTATACCTCCATTAGAGCAAGAAAGCCTTTTAAGAGGAAGAGGAAGAAGGAGAAGTTGAACTCAAGTCAATAATTCATCCAAATGAATTATGTAACCATGGGTGAGTTAAGTCTTCATGCTTAACTCATGTAGAGAATTAACCAAGCTATAAGGTTAAGGTTGGGTTAAGTAATATCTTAAGGAATGACAAAAGAGTGGACTTTGTCAATGTTTCTACAAGCTTCATGAAAGCTAGACAACATTGACCAAGTCTTGTCTCTTTTTTTATTCTTTAAGCAATATATAAAACCCTAATTTAACCTTAATATGGTTTAAGTCTCATACAGCCATCTTGTATGTAACATCAAGCATGACACAAACATGTATACTTGCATATATCACATGTATACTTGCATATATCACATATATACAATGTGCACAATCTAGTGAGAAAAGAAATCTTATGTGGGTTAATACTAGTTAATGTAATGTAATATATCTAATATATAATTATACATTAAATTGTTAAATCAACTCTTGATTTAATAATCCATCTATAACCGACTAAAATCATGTGTAACAACTTATCGAATCAACACTTGATCCGATAACCCGGCTAGATCGCATATAACAGACCAATGTCACAAATCATGAGAATAGAATACGGTATCGCATATCGTATTAATTTCAGTCCTGCACATATCACATATGTGCTCCTACTCCGTTTCACATGAGCCGGGAAACCCTTGTGCAGGACTCTAAAGACTCGTCAATACGCCGGCAGTAAGTGATGATCATATCAAACACCAACAAGCCGCAAGCGGTCTGCTAAACGTAACGGTCACCCGGGTATTGAGCGATCAGAAGATCAACAAGAAAGCCTGCTCACACTCCTGTGAATCCAATCAGTAATACTACCGTATAGTCCGGTCTCTTCGTCTAATATGTTGCATATCTTGTCTAGGGGTGGTAAACATCAGACCCCAGTAACTCGATTAGTCGTGTCGATATGAGGCTCATAACGGGTCGAGAAACTACTGATAACACTTACCAGTATATCTCTGAAGCAGCCTTGACCAAAGACTTCCTGTTATAGCCAATCGAGCACAGCGCAACATCAACTCCCTATACCGGGAGAGACGAAACCCCTCCTATCGCTCATTACCTCCATGTGACTCGGGACTGTACCCAAAAGCCACCGTTTTGCACATTCTCTTGAACGTGGTAAGGTGAAAATCAAAGCATAGTGGGAATCACACAAGACTCTATGACGATCTTGGGTCTACAGACTAACCTGTACCAGTGTCACCAGAGAACTTCCATCTGACGTTAGGTGTAATACCATATGGGAGTTCTCGGCGAGTCCGTCCAGTGTACCCAGTCTCCACTGAGCACTCGTATACTGTCTCCGAAGTCAATCACCAATGGATATGGGATCATCCATCGCCCATCTACATGGGTCGAGAAGCTATACGCCAGTCTACTCTTGTATATTGATGCCCTGTCTTGATACACCTACGACTAGGAACATTTGAAGGATGTACTTAGCGACTATACTGTCCCCACTAGTATGATCTACATCATAGCCCTGGTAGTCAAGTACTCATTCTAAGGGCTTTATCAACATATAACATAGAGACAATAAGTGTACATGTTAAGATAAAGAGCAACCAGATAGCATACTATCATGTCGAGCAAGAAAGTCCTCCATATATATGTCCAAGCATCCACTACAATATACATCGTATGTATAGTAATGGCCTCTAGGGCATACATATAACTAACAATCCATTCATTATTTCTTCACTTGATCATTCTCACACTCTTGAGAGACTTAGGATTTTCCATGGTTGCTCATGCCATTGTTTTCTTCACCTCCTTCTTCATCTTCTATGGTTGCTCTTTTGAGTATTTCATATGAGATAAAATTATAGTAAGATAATTCTACACCTCCACTCTCCATTGCTAGCAACCTTTGAGCGTCGGTTGCCTCACTAGGCGAGGCTGGAGCCTGTGTCATTTCCCTCGGGTGGATCTTCATCGATGGAGGAAGACCGGCAATTGAATTCGATCCGCGACCCCTAGGAGCTAATGAAGGTGGTAGAAGACTGAAGGACTTGGTTCATTCGGTATAGCATTCTAACCTAGTAGTTTAGCCCTCCTTAGTTTTCTAGTATAGGTTTATGGTTTCGATCTTTGGACAGGTTTTTGTTCGCGCTAAATTTTTTAAACGCCAGTTTTTATTCCGCATCAGCCACGGTAGATGGCCAGGGCACCGGCATAGCCCAGCATGGTGTCAGAGCCACCCATAGATGTAACATTTTAGAAAATATAAAATATTATTTTTGGAAATTAATTATTAAAATATTATATTTCGCGAAAACTATTCGATTTGCGAATAGGGGTTTTTCGTAAAATGGTATAAATATATACCAATATTTGGAAATTTAACGGAGATTAAAATGATTTATTTATTTTAATGATATTTATCGGATTTTGGTCAAATCCATATTTTTACATTTTTTTATGACTTGTGCACCATGTCTTGTTCATGTTAAGTGTTGTATTTGTGTTTGTGTCAGTGAGTTTTTGTAAGGAAAAGAAAAAAGAATGAGAAAAGAAAAGAAAATAAAAGAAAAAAAGAGTTTGTGTGTGGATAGAGTTATGGATATAAAACAAAATTGATATTTGTGTGAGAGAGTGAGTGTAGTGGGAGATATTTTGTGAGAGAGAGTGAGCCTAAGAGAGACTTGGCTGCCCCATTCTCATTCCCCATTGTTTTTCTTCAACTCATATGCTTCATGCTTCATTCCCTCACTACCTCCATGCCTCATCTCCATTTCTTTGCCAAAACCTCATGCCCCCTTCAATAAAAACATGCACAAACCTATTCTAAACCCGTAGAACCATTCATTTTTGGATTTTGAAGACTTTGGGCAACTCAAGAATTTTCTTTAGTTGCTAATGAGTTATATCTCTTCACTTTAGATTAGTAATTTTGTTAAATATCGTATTTTAGTTTAGAATATGAGTTAATTAGGATATGTGATCTTAGAAAATTACAAGTTGCTTTTAAGTGGCCAATTGAGCTTTAGTGAGTGTTTTCAAGATCTTAGAGATTGATTTAGAGCTCTGGAAATGAGTTTAGAACCCGATACGCGAAGTTAGAATTGTTCAGTGTCGGTTTTGTGAACCTAAAGGCCTACAGGGTATCTGGAGCAATACGGGATATTTTAAAGAAAATCAAGCAAGTACACTAACCTAGATAGACCACCAGAAGACAACCACCAAAATACGAACACGTTCCACAACACTATGGACGGCGAGGCCGGAATCTAGCTTGATATCGCCGGACCCCCAAATTCCTTTGGTGTTGTGGTTTTGCCTGTAGCTCCCTAACCCTATAACCTATCCCCTGTAATTGCTTGTTTAGTTCCAATTTACCTGAGCCAAAATTTGGGAGTTGTTTGCAAGTGCTTGGGCTAATGTTTTCCGATATGTGAATTCATGTTTTGGTATTTGGATTTGATTCCGTCATTGGATATTTGTACATTAATGACGAGGGTTGTTTGGTTGATTTTTCCTACGTAAGCTATAGGTTCTAACCTATAAGCGATCTGTATGCCGTATCGGTTTTCGGACTTGATTTTAATTGCATTATGATTGTGTATTGATTGTAGGTACTTTCGCGTGGACTTTCGAGACGACAAAGCAAATCGACTTCAGCTAAGCGAGGAGTTTAGCTGGTGAGTAGATTTATATCTACGGGGGAAGTCCGATGGATGGCTTATAACACCCCTGCAACCATTGATATGGAAGATCGTTTTATAATTATATATTTGGTAACGGATATACTATGAGTTTAGGATAACCTTATTATAGTATTTAGTAATAGGATTTAGTAAGATTTAGTGAAGAGATGGTATGATAAAGTTGACACTAATGAATATATATGACTTGAGAGTAGTATATAGGTATATAAGAGAACATGATGTGAGATATTGAGATGATAGATATAGATGACTCGGATTGATATCTAAGAAAATGAAATGAGAAGTGAATCATTACAAGTATGGGTTGATAATGGTATGACACGAGATTGAGATAGAGGTATTGTGCAATTAATATTATATGACGTTTATACAAATGTGATTGAGATATATATGTATAGATATATTTATGAGTATAATGAGTAATATGCCGTACGAGATTTTAGATCCGTACTCTTATTATTGTATAGGTCGATAGATTCCCTATTTTGTTTAATGACCCCGTACGATGGATTACCGTACGCGATGAGATGTACCGGATGATTGATCCGCGCTAGTGATTTGGGGATCATGATCGATGATTATTGTCATATCGGATGTTATGAGGCGGGATCGCCGATATAAAGATTGCCACCTGAAACCTATTTTCAAAACGACGATGTGTACCGTTTAAAAGTGACCGTATGATTCTTGTGTAGATAGATACACCATTTATTGTTCATGTTGTGTAGGATATTATTCTTCGTGTGATGCCTATCATGTTTCCAGTATTTAATGTTATATGATATTATTGCTAGCACACATGCACAATTACCGTTGATGCGCATGTTACACTTATACAGATTTGCCGGCTCACACACATTCATCATCGGTAATTGCCATGCTATTTACACCGTAGAACTGCCATATCATGATATTACTCTTAACCGTAAAAGTATATTCATTGTTCAGTATTATCAGTTGACATGCTTGCATGATATACCCGATATGCTCATATTACTACTCTATGTTGCATACATTGTACTTTATAGTTATATGCATTGAGATGCTGTTTTTATGAGATCTCTGAATTTGAGAACCGTGGTATATTTTAAAGGAAATGGTGTATTGTTTAAAAAAATCGGTTTCTCTTGATATGATATTTCGAGACGTCCACCATGAGTTTTCTCAGTTCTGAGCTTGTTTTCGAGACCCGATTCGAGGAGTTGGCGTATGTCGTTTGCGGGTACATGGTGGACCCGGTATGTTACCCGGGGCAAGAAATGATTTTTTTGGTGTAGACGATGAGCCTGGCAGTGGGAACACTACTTACTGGTGATTGTATAGAACTCGGCAGATATCCGGAGGATACCTTTTTGGAGTTATGATATGAGATGGATATGAGGACCGATTTGAGGATGCGGCGCCTGAGATATGAGGATTTACGTGACGATACTGGACACGGGTTTTCATGATGTTTCGAGTGTCGGTGTTGGATACTCAGGTTCCATGATTTTGATGTGTCGTTGATGGACACATGTGGTTGATATCCTCATATATATATATACAGGCATATGTTTTCATGATGTTCGAGTGTCGGTGTGGGACACTCAGGTTTCATGTTATTGTTTTGTGTCGTTGATGGACACGTGGATGATATCTATATGCATATAGGCATATGATGTCAGATGTTTATTTATATATGTCATTGCATTGAAAAATTGTTGACATATACGCGTACTTGGTCACCCTAGATATCATAGTATTACCTTCATGGATATAGTGACCTAGGAAATCATTATTTTATTCGATTTCTACTTGCTGATGTTTTCTACTCACGAGTTGGCAACTCACCCCCATTGTGCCACAGTTCTTACAGGTTTGACCGCTTGGGATCAGTTGCGGCTGGCACACAGATTCATCCAGGGTGTTTGTTTTGGTAGGTGGGACACATGTTGGATCGTGCCCACTCTTGTACTTTATATATTCCGTTGTATCTAGATAAACTCCATCAGATCAATCAAATCAGAGACTAGAATTGTATATTGGTAGACCTAGTCAGACTTGGGTATTGTGCGAGACTTATAGCGATGGTTTTATGTTCTCTTCTTGAGTTTTGATGTCTTGCTCGTTATTGTTCTTTCTGGGTTGTTTCTTCGCCATTGGGCGTCGTATATATGTTATTGTGTGGTTGTGATTCCGCCGTTTGGCGAAGAGTTAGCTCTCGCTTGGGGATGCCTATATATTGTTGTGTATATATTTTTGTATCAAAATATATAAGGGAGGTGCTGCCTAAATTTTTAAAAGACAAAACAGGATTCATTATACCTTTATTTCAAAACTCCACCCCCACTATTTTCCGCAAAAATGTTTTGATTTTCTGTGCTTCGGCTTACTTGATTTACGTTACGCCTTTAGACGTTGCGTAATTTATATGCCGGTCACGTGCTAAATTAGGGGTCGTGACAAAGTTGGTATCAAAGTGTTAGGTTTAACCTTGGTTTGAGTCTGGGTTTAACATTGCGGAGTCTAGGGCGTATATATTTCGGAACCTAGGCTTGACCTTACGGAACTTAGACTTAACGGGGGGGGGGGGTATTAGACCCGAACTTTCGTTTCATAGGTTGAGCTTGATTGATAAAGTAGGTAGCTTGAGTTGAGTGACGTACCGTAAGTATGTTCTGCGGCATATTGTAAGATTTCAAAAAAATAAATTATTATTTTTGTGAATATTTATAATTAAATAATAAATATAATGAATATTTTAATATTGCAGTATAATTAAATACCGATAAATTGGAAAGAATTTGGAAAATTATAGAAATTACTAAAATGAAGGTGTTTTATGAGGTTTAAGCAAATTATAAATTTTTATGATTAATTATTTTCCGTTTTAATGCTAATCGCTATTAAATATCGCTAATCGCGCATTAAGCTTGTTTTGTGCACATGACTTGCACATGTCATTTTTAACACTTGTTACATTTTTACCTTAGTTTTCTATCATGATCATTTCATTTTGGGTTTAAAATGAAAAGAATAGAAAAGAAAAGAAAAGAAAAAGGTAAACATTATAATATGAAGCATGGACATGAGAGAGAGAGGTGAGGGGTCAAACCAAGCCATGGCTCATGTTCCCTCCATTATTTTTCCTTTTCATTTTTCCCCTTCCTCAAGCTCAGCTGCTGCCCTCTCTCCCTCCTCCACTTCAAGTCTCAAAACATCCCCAAAACAAACCCAAAATTCCAGCTCCACTTCACTAAAAACGTGCATAAGCTCACAAGCTACATTTTGGACCAAGAAAGCAAGGATTTTGGACACTTGGGGCAACTCAAGAAAATTCTTGAGTTGCCAAATGAGGTAATTTATTCACCATTAGCATAGTATTCCCATTGCTTTTACATCCGTGTTTGATTAGAACTGATTTAGTGTCGTTTAGTGAGGTTTAGAAATTTCTAGTTAGGGTTTGAGAAATTCTTGAGTAGTGAAAGGGAATTGAGGTTAGTAGAGGCTATACAACCACTGTAGGGATTGTAAAATGGACTGAACCAGAGAATAGAACCCCAAACCCAAACTTAGACACCCCGACATCGGCAGTTTTTATGGAAATTGTGATGTATTTTGGTATCTGCTATCACCCGGGACACCTGAAAAATATTTATCGAACATAGAGAGTCATGCAGGCAACCTGGAGTGTACCCTAGAGACTTGAGCCCCTAACACCCTACTGAGGCCGCAAATAAAAGCTTTATGGCCGCAAATTGCGGCCAAATCAGGAGATTTGGGGGTGGTGTTTGGTCTGTAGCTCTATGTCCTTTAAACTAGACCCTTGACATATGCAAATTTGGCTAATTTGGCCTAGGGTAAAATCTGGGACCATTTTCATGAGTTGCTGTTTTGATTCGGGGTTATATTTTTTCGTATTTTGGATTCTGGATTTTATTATTTGTGTTTTACCCGATTACTTGACGTTTGTACGTCTATATCGAGTGTTATTTGGTGGTTTTGAAGCCATAGTCCATATGTTCTAACCTATAGGCTTTTAGCGTGTCATTTTAGTTTTGAATTGGGTTTTAATGTGGCACGATACGTTATGATGTGTAGGTACCCCCATGAGAACTTCGAGACGACAAGGAAGCGGGTGGCGACATCGGCAACGGCAAGTGAAGAGCAAGGTGAGTATGTTATATCTACGGGAGAAGTCGGGTGGATGGCGTATAGTACCCCCGCAGTTCGTAAAATAGCTTATATATAGATATGGTTATATATGTGTTTTATGTTACGTGGATGATTATCAAGATATGATTTTGTGTTCATGGTTTAGTTTAGGGTATTTAGAAGTATCTTAGTTTAGTTTCTTAGTCGCGAACCATAGAATAGGTTTGCGCACACGCGCACACACCCTTGCATGCATTATTATTGTTACTTGTGCGTATATGTGGATACGTATATATATACACACACATATAGGTATGGGACTATGTATATATACACACATACCTATACTTGGATAATGAGGATAGTGGATGATATTTGGAGATGAGTCGATGAGATTAGGCTTGATGACGTGAGATTGGTGATATGTTTTGGTTCGTATTAGGAGATACGACATGAGATTATAGCGGGCCTTTAGGCGTGTGTTTTCATACATGTAGATATATATATATATATATATATATATATATGGTATCAGTATGTACTAGACTTAGATCAGTCCTCCTAATACAGGATATGATGATGATGGATACCAGGTGAATAATGATATGAATGTGATATTTGACCCGTACCCAGATTTGGGATGCCATACGACGGATTTACGTACGAGCTATATATTGATGATACATCCGTACTCTCGACTCGAGAATGTCATATTGTATATTGTATCGTATGTGATACTATTGAGGCGAGATCATCGACTATTATATATATATCGACTCAGACTTAGGTGGTTTTCCCTTACCCTTTCGGTTAGACTGTTCGTTCAGTCCTGTAGTTTACTTGTAGATGTTAGACTAGACTCGAATCATACCTATTTAAAAAACTAACGAATCGTAAGTATTTTAAAGACAGGTCAAGGTATAGTACGGATATTTTCAAAGGATGTACTTTTTCATAAAAACACTGTAGCCCTATTTTCTAAACACCACGATTCGTGCAACTTTCAAATACCAAAAACTGTATGACTCGTATATAGGAATGTATATTTCTTTATTGCTGCATTATTATTCATTTACCATTTATTCTACTGCTCGCATTGCATTGCATGCTTATATGTTATTGATTCATATTCCATTGTGCATATGACATATAGCATACCTGAATACCTACAGGCTTACACATATGCCTTTACATAGTTACATGTTCACCTTTATATGATGTTATATGGACTTGGAGAAATTAGGAACCGCATGACATATTATATAACTTGTTGCAGTTAAATAACGATTTTTCTATTATATGCTCATATTACTGTTTCACGTTGCATATATTATAATTCATGGATTTCGCATTGCGATATGGTTTTCATATGATGTTTTCTGGATTGTTTTACTCCTGCATATATATATCAGTGGTATAGGATGCTGATATATATATGTATACCCATGGTATATATATATATTAGTGGTATGGGGCGCTGATATATATATATATACACCTACATAATATATCATCATAATGATCTATGCAAATATACTTATTCATTATATACGAGTGGGGCCTATATGGTCGATGTGAGGGGCCTATATGGTCGATGTGAGGGGCCCATGTGCCCGATGTGTGGATGGCTGTTTTATCCCATACTCCGCACTTATTTTATATGCATTGCTTCATGTATTAGTAGTATCTGATAGAGTACCTTTCATGACTATTGCATATACATATTTCCATTTATTGCTTCATGTATTAGTAGTACCTGATAGAGTACCTTCATGAATGTTGCATACATATTGTGTGGATATATGAGATTTATTTGATATTGGGATATTGAGATATATATTTTGTGTCGATACTTGACACAGATTTTCTGATGATTTCATTGATGATACTTGAATGTTTAAACACAAATCTCACTATATTAAGAAAACAGTTTTTCTCATTCATGATGTCTTCTGTTTTCATTTTACCGCATTCATACCTCTTATTTACGATATTTTGCTACCTGAGGAACTGACACGAGCACATGGGATTACACTTATGTTTAGATGTTTATCCTTGTCTTTTTATTATGCTTCAGACTTTATTATATTGAGGATATGTATATATTACTGATCGTTTGACCTAGGATTGAGTCATACATATGATTTCTGCTCTGTGATGTTTTCTACTCACGAGTTGGCAACTCACCCCCGTTGTGCCACAGTTTCTTGCTGGTTTTTCCATACAGGTTTCGTTGCGACTTTGCTGGCACACTGCTTTCCTTCCGGATGATTGTTTTGGTAGGTGGGTTCACTTGCATCGTGACCACCATTGTACATTTATTTATATTCAGTTGTATCTAGTAAAACTCCATCAACCAGACATGTATATGTATTTGACTTAGAGACCAGTTGTATATTCTTTCGACCTTAGAGTCACGCGTTGTATTATTATGGGTTTTCATGTTGATTTGAGTTTCCTTTTCAGTTTTGATTCTCGCCCTTCGGCGTTGTATATTGTATTGCTTGCATGGTTGTGACCGTCAATTGATGAAGAGCTAGCTCCCGCTTGGGGATGCCTTTTCATTGTGCATATATTATTCCTGTTGTGCCCCATTTGGGGCCAGTATTTACAAAGGAAACTCTGCCGAAATTTTCTGAAAAGACTTGATATTTTAAAAATTCAATACTTCGGCTTATGTTATTTGAAAACCACTTGTTTTATAACATGTTTTCTACACTTCTTCTTTAAATATGGCTTAGATTTCTGGTCTTTTGGCTTACTTGAATTAGATGGGGTCCTATAGATTTCATATGATTCAAGGGCCAGTCACGTACTACTTCGGGTCGTGACAAAGTTGGTATCAGAGCGCTAGGTTAATCTTGGTTCGAGTTTATGTTTGACTATGCGGAGTCTAGGGCGTATATATATTCGGAACGTAGGCTTGACCTTACGGAACTTAGACTTGGTCGAGAGGGTATCAGACCCGAATTTTCGTCGCGTAGGTTGACCTTAGTTGATGGAGCAGGTGACTTAAGAAGAGTGACGTACCGTGTGTATGTTCCGCGGCATACTTACGATACGCTACTCCGCTTAGGGAGCCTTAGGATGTACATTTCTCTGCACAGTATTATATTCATTCCTATGATCTATCCTCATCATTATCGGTTTATGGTTTTGTTACCATGACTACACAAGCAGAGAGAGCTGCGGCTAGTGTTGCGTCAGCATGAGCTCGTCACGGACGAGGACTGACCAGGGCGTGATTCCAAGGACACACGATTGCATAGTGGTGTCATTTTATTCTGTTTTCGCGCCATGAGCGTTTGATGGATCGCTTTTACGAGATTTCTCGAACATGCAGATTAGCACCAGAGGATCAGGCTACTGCTAGAGGCCAGCCAGAATGTGATGACTGTCGATTGATTCGTATGTCAAAGATATTTCTAAACCACAATCAAGAACGGCATCGCTTGGTAGTTAGCCGGTGAGTACGGGTCGGTCCACAGGGATTTTGTGAATTTCCTAATTGCTCTTACGAGTTAATTCCGAACGTTGTGAACGGATTGATTAAATCTAAAAACTAAATTAATCTAGATCTAAATCTTGCTAGGGTTAGGTTTAGGTTAAGTTTGGAAAGTCAATAAATCTCACCGCTTTCTATACCCATATTAAGATCTATTAGGAGTTATGGTAATTATTAATAGAGGGGATTAGAACCATTCGGGAAGATATTTCTTCCTCTAACTTCTTGTCCTTCCTTTATCAATCCTTACCCTAACCACCATGGAAAACACGCGCAACCGGGCCTTTATACTACGGTATCACCGCTACCTCATGGGATAGGGTGCCGTAGGGAGCGGTATGTGCATGTATGCATGGTGTCCTATTAATTATATGTGATGGGCAAGAAAGGGGTGAGAGATCTTCATCTCTCAAACCTTCCCCAAATCTAACCCTAACAAGCGAGGAGACTACTCGCTCATTAGGGAATTGAAAAACATTTATCTAGGGCAGAGAATAAAAGATCTAACTATCTAACTAGGGCAAGGAATTAAAGATCTAATTAGGGCAAGGAATAGAAACTACCTAGGGCAGGTAAGAAATTTAACCTAAGGCAGAAAAATAAATTAAGAACTTACAAATTGATGCACTCCAAAGAAATCTGAATTTTATTAATGAAGGGAGGCATGAACTAATACAAGAATTTGGGTCTCTATTTATAGGACATAGAAAACCCTAGGTTTACAATTGCCGCATGTGTGCTTTTACAAAAATACCCCTAGGAAGACTAGTCGGCCCCGCCAACAAGTTTTGGTAAAATTTTTAACTCCTACGTGCGCAACACGGTTGCGGAACTGCGGCCGCAGCCATGGTTTGGCCGCGGTTCCGCGGCCCAATTATGGACTTGAAATATGCAATTTTCTGGGCCGGCTTTGGTTGACTTGTACTTCCTGTTTCTGCAGTTCTTTTCTCAGATTGGCTTCTATTTCTTCTCCAGATTTTCCAGTGATTAATGGCTGAGGAATTTTACCGTTGCTTCAAGACGAAGTCTTGAATCTTGCGCTGCCTCGTACTTTGTGAATTGATCTTTGTGTAGGCTTGATCAGGATCTTTCTATTTGTTGGTCAAAGTCTCACTTTTGTATTGTCTTTTGTCCTTTTCACTGTTTTCGTTCCAAGAACCTGTAACCTGTACTATGTAGCAGACATGGGTCAAAAACACCTGTTTATTTGTAAAATGCATAAGAATGGGGAATATAATAATGCAATATTATGATATGAACAAATACCCCCAAACTTATCTTTTGCTCGTCCTCGAGCAAACTTAGTTTTATTCTCGACAAAAACCTAACCTTACTTTCGCAGGGAATCGCGATTGTACTGAGCTCGTGCAACAAGCCGTTAAACATCTAGGTGTCCCTAGTAGGAGGAGTGTTGTCTCCTGAGGGTTTTCAGCGGATTACACCCACAAAATCCTATCAATTAGGCCCCATTGACTTTTATTCTTCAACTAGGTTTTCTTACAAGGAATTCTATTATCGTCGACTCGTAAATTATCCACCCATATTCTTCACACTTCCTCATTATTTAACTTAAGATTATATATGTTCTGTAGACTTACTTAGCTTTCGGCATCTCTTAAGTTTTCCTTCTAGGGTTCCATCTCCACTTAGGAATTTTTATCATCTCTATTAAAGATACAAGTTCTATTCTTCACTCCTATCTCTCATCTAAACTCCAATCACATATCCCTACGTTTGTGTATATATCACCCCTACACTTGGAAATTCAAATCAAGCAATCATACTCTTGTCTGTTGTCCAAAGTACTTATTAATTGGTGAATTTTTAAATGAATTTGCTTACACATCCTTCATGCGACCGTTAATACTTCTTGAGGTACTAACGATCGATTAAAAAATGCGTTTGCACTTTAAAGCGTAATTTCTAGTCCTGCAACACCTAAGGCTTTTAGCAGTGACTCCCAAACCAGTTGGTCTAAGGCACTAGGTGATGAAGCACCCTCGCTAAATATTTTTCTATTTTTGCAGCCTTAAGTAATCACAAAAACCCGTGTTCATTTTTTTATTCTTTTATTCACACTTGTATTTTTTTTATTTTTTATCGTACGAAGGACTTTAGACAAGAGCATTTCAAGGTCTGATCTACTATTCCAAGTTTCAAGGTGCGTGTTTATGTAATTTGTAGGGTATACATTTTCAGAATTTAGACTTAAGGTAGGAACTATTTTTCAAACTTATACTCTAATAAAAATATCAATACTCTTCCCTTGTTTTAACTTAGCCCAAGAAGTGAACTCAAAATTTTCCTATTTCTAAATAAACTACAAAGACATATACTTTCTACCGTTAAACTTTAAGAAAGGTTATTTTTAGGGTTTTTAATTTACTAAGTCTAAGATCTAGTTGTTCCTAGCTAGTTAACCTATTTGACAAACTCAAATCAAATAAGACCAAAATTGAATACATTAATTTTTATAATTTTCAAAAATTTTCAATTTTTTTGGGTTTTAAAATAAGTATGCAAATGCAAAAAATGTACACATGAATGCAAAGGAAGAAGGCTTATCGAGCATACCCCCAAACTTAAACTTGACAGTGTCCTCACTGTCATGCTACAACAAGAGGGTCAAAACTGTCGGCACTCCCCTGTTTATTTATTTATAATTTTTTTTAATTTTTTTATATTTTATTGTTAGAAGAAAAACAAAATATATATACAACAAGGTTCCCCCCAAACTTAAGTGAAACAGTGTTTCCACTGTTTAAGCGTTAAAGTTTAGAGTTAGGGAGGAGAAAAATCACTATACAAGGCCTTACACAGACCAAAAGTTAGCACCAACCATTCAAAAATTCTATCGTGATAATGGTGGGGTTGGTGAAAGAATGGAGTGTAAAGAAAAGAAATGAGAAGCACACGAGACCGTGTGGAGATAGAAATGGTATGCGGTCTCAGTGGAGGAGAATGGCGGAGGGAAAAAAGAAATGGTAGTGGTTCTACTTTTTCGAGTGGAGGTTGATTAATCATAAAATCCGTATCATTTAAGAATGCGAGTTCGTCGGCGAAAATATCTTCGAAACTGTCATCGAAGGTCTAATTGAAAATTATCGAACTCAAAATATCGGATTGTGATTCATCAACACTCGGTATCATGAAAGGAAGATTAGAAGAACCAAAGAAAGTGGGAATACGAACTTGAGGGTGGGGATGGAGCGTATAAATAAGCACAATTTGTAATGACCGATGTGTAAAAAGCGATTGTGCTAATCTATCAACCCGCGGAAAAATGAGGTTAAATCCCTCAAGATTCGTGAGCAAACATGGGTACGTCGAACTTGGTATTGGACATGAAAGCGTAACGGTCTCTTGCACGGTCGGAACGATAGGAAGGACGAAAGGGAGTAAATTAGGGATATTCTTATTCTCACTGTAGTAAACTGTCTCGAACTTGAAAGATTCCATCAATGGTTTGAAACGACCGTAAGCAACCGAGTCTGATGGTGCAACTAACTCATCTGAAAATTCAAAGGACTCAAACTCGGGCGGTGAGTCTTGAACATCGTCCGAAAAAGTGAAACACTCGTAAGTGTTATCGGCTGTGAGAACTGTGTCAGATTCAAAAGGAAATTTTTCAAGCTCACAGTCTTCAAGCGTGATCTTTTGCATGGTCGAAACGATGGAAAGGAGGGAGGGTGATATAACAGTTAAAAGTTCAGGAGGATGAATTGGAAAATCCGACATATCAAACAAAAATGGTTCAACCTCAATATTATCCTCAATACTCTCCATAATACCAGCCTCATAATTCTTCTCAAAATTTAGCTCATCCATGTCATTATCATCAAAATCAAGACGCATATGAAGTTCGGGAGAAACATTTAATGACTCGGGAAGATGAGTTGGACATAAAATTTCAATCAAATCGACGGGTTCATCATCCGAAATATTCCCGGCGTCTAAATCCTCAATCAAGTGTAAATCAATTTTTTCTGACACCTCATCAAAAGCATGGATATTTATCGATTTAGGTTCTAGAGTGGAGGTGTAAAGTTCAAAAGGATTAGGTGTGGTTTCACGCGAAAGGGATTTTTCATAATCTGGCAAATCAAGCACTACAAAGTCACACAACTCGTTAGACGTTTTATTTATAACTTGTGAATCATTTGGGACAATCGATGGAAAACCGGAGTTGTGGGCTTCAATTGGGTATCGGTAGGTTTGATTTGGAAAGTTGTAGTACTCACTCTCTTTTCTCAAATTCTCACTCTGTCCAACTGCCTCCTCATACATTGGAAAATTTGGAGCTAGTTGGAAACTAGCTGCCGGTTCACTAGGTTGCATAAGGGCGGCCATGGATGCATCCACATTCCTAATCATTTTGTTTGTTGCTGAAATATAAGCTTCCAACGACTATTCCAAACTAGACATGGGTTGTGAAGGGGTTTCGGTAAAAGATTCGAAATTGTTTGGATACGTGAAACTCCTAAATGGCTGTGTAGAAGCAATGTTTAGTGAAGGTGGGAAAGTCGGGTATGACTGGTAGGAATTGGATAGTTGGACAGGAATAGGATCAACATTTGTATAAAAAGGTGAATGGACTTGTTGATCCCTAGAAGTGTATGTGTGGAGAGGAGTGAAAGATCGGCTACGAGATTGTGCAATATGCTCAGCAATAGACATCGGTTTAGGAGTTACAATAGGACTCGAAAAAGTGTTATCAACATAAGAAGGCGGTGAAGGTTGACATGGTTGATACAAAGTGGATTGCAACGTCGAACTGTTTCTCCTAGACGCTTCTATTTGATCTTTCAAAGAAATTTTGGGCATGGAGGGATCGTCCTTAAATCGACCGAAACAATTGACGTACGAGGCAAAGTTAGGTTCGGGATACCAAAGTTCGGCAAGGGATTTATGAGGTGGGGTACCCATGATGTTAGAAGGAGAAGAGAAAAAAGGTTGGGGTGCAAGGATTTCTTAGCGACAAAAGTTTGCAAGTTTTTATAAAAATTTTACCTTTTTTCTTTTTCTCTTTAGTTGGAACTTTTTGCAAAAAAAAAGATTAAAGGTATGTAAAACAGAAAAGATCACTTGCAATCAATTTTTATTTTAAGCGTGGCACAAAGAATCCTGCACAAGATTTGTTATTTGGAAGGGGGAAGATTTTTAAGCGCAAAGAATCTTGCAGAAAATTTGGCAAAAGATATATGGGGATTTGCAGAAGAGGGAAAAAGAAGACAAACAGTGCAAATTTCGCGTGATGAAGACCCAGGAGGACCGCGGTTCAGCCGCAAAAACCCACTTCTGGCCGCTGTTTAGCCGTGGAAATGACGGCACAGATCTCCAGAAAAATTGTGGTGTTCTGTTATTTCAGCCCCTTTCTGTTCTGATGTTCCTTTTTCTGTTTCGCACTCTGGATTTTTTCAGATCCGTCTATCTTGTAAAGATTCACAAAAAAAATACCCTTCACAAAATAACAAAATGATAAATTTTTATATTTTTAAATTTTTTTTTCAGTTTTTTATGATTTTTCAATTTTAGATTAACCCGAAATTGCAAAAAGAAAATAACACGCCATCCCCGGCAACGGCGCCATTTGATTCGTATGTCAAAGATATTTCTAAACCGCAATCAAGAACGGCGTCACTTGGTAGCTAGCCGTTGAGTACGGGTCGGTCCACAGGGATTTTGTGAATTTCCTAATTGCTCTTACGAGTTAATTCCGAACGTTGTGAACGGATTGATTAAATCTAAAAACTAAATTAATCTAGATCTAAATCTTGCTAGGGTTAGGTTTAGGTTAAGTTTGGAAAGTCAATAAATCTTACCGCTTTCTATACCCATATTAAGATCTATTAGGAGTTACGGTAATTATTAATAGAGGGGATTAGAACCATTCGGGAAGATGTTTCTTTCTCTAACTTCTTGTCCTTCCTTTATCAATCCTTGCCCTAACCTCCATGGAAAACACATGCAACCGGGCCTTTATACTACGGTATCACCGCTACCTCGTGGGATAGGGTGCCGTAGGGAGCGGTATGTGCATGTATGCATGAAGTCCTATTAATTATATGTCATGGGAAAGACAGGGGTGAGAGATCTTCATCTCTCAAACCTTCCCCAAATCTAACCTTAACAACCGAGGAGACTACTCGCTCATTAGGGAATTAAAAAACATTTATCTAGGGCAGAGAATAAAAGATCTAACTATCTAACTAGGGCAAGGAATTAAAGATCTAATTAGGGCAAGGAATAGAAATTACCTAGGGCAGGTAAGAAATTTAACCTAAGGCAGAAAAATAAATTAAGAACTTACAAATTGATGCTCTCCAAAGAAATCTGAATTTTATTAATGAAGGGAGGCATGAACTAATACAAGAATTTGGGTCTCTATTTATAGGACATAGAAAACCCTAGGTTTACAATTGCCGCATGTGTGCTTTTACAAAAATACCCCTAGGAAGACTAGTCGGCGCCGCCAACAAGTTTTGGTAAAATTTTTGACTCCTACATGCGCAACACGGCCGCGGAACCGCAGCCTCAGCCAGGGTTTGGCCGCGATTCTGCGGCCCAATTATAGACTTGAAATCTGCAATTTTCTGGGCCGGCTTTGGTTGACTTGTCTTTCTGTTTCTGCAGTTCTTTTCTCAGATTGGTTTCTATTTCTTCTCCAGATTTTCCAGTGAATAATTGCAGTGGACTTTTACCGTTGCTTCGAGACGAAGTCTTGAATCTTGCGCTGCCTCGTACTTTGTGAACTGATCTTTGTGTAGGCTTGATCAAGATCCTTCTATTTGTTGGTCAAAGTTTCACTTTTGTATCGTCTTTTGTCTTTTTCACTGTTTTCGTTCCAAGAACCTGTAACCTGTACTATGTAGCAGACATGGGTCAAAAGCACCTGTTTATTTGTAAAATGCATAAGAATGGGGAATATAATAATGCAATATTATGATATGAACATCGATGCACCGATTATTTGATGATTGAGGCACTGTTCAGCATATAGACAAATGAACCAGTTGTTGCTGCGAATGGCGAGATGTCGCCCCAGATGTTTGGAGCTATTGCCGCACGAGTTGTACGTAGAGATATGATAGAAGATCGCTAGTCACCCATGGAGGAAGGACTAGGACAAGTAATTTGTTGCCTATCCCGATGCGAGGTCATCAGATTGATTGATTCCAGCTAGAGACGACTTCACGCAGGTACATTGGGCGTCGATAGAGACGATTCAATTTCAGAAGCCCATTTTCCAAGTCTAGAGTATTCAGAGACAAATGCAAGTAATGCTATGGACCGTCTAGAAAAATGAAACCCTAACTCGACGTAATGACCAAGGAACACTTTGAAACCTTAGGGTTTGCGGCAGTTCAACAGCGCCATTAATGAGGCTTGGGTTTGCCCTTCTACGGTTGGTCCATGGGTACTGTGGTGTTTGTTATATATATGCCCTAAAGGCCATTGTTTTACATATGATGTATATTATAATGGATGCTTGGATATATATAGAGAGGACTTTCTTGCTCGTCATGATAGTATGCTATTTGGTTTCTCTTTATCTTAACATGTTGACTTATATTAGTTTACTGTCTTACTCTCACATGTTGATAAAGCCCTTAGGATATGTACTGGACTACTGGGACTATGATGGGATCATACTAGTGGGGCCACGGTAGTCGACGAGTACATCCTATAACTGTTCCTAGTCGAGGGTGTATCGAGACAGGGCATCGATACACCAGAGTAGACTAGCGTATACGCATCTTGACCCATATGATGGGCGATGGATGTGTTAGTTATATCTATGCCCTAGAGGCCATTACTGTACATACGATGTATATTGTAATGGATGCTTGGACATATATAAGGATGACTTTCTTGCTCGATATGATAGTATGCTATCTGGTTGTACTTTATTTTAACATGTACACTGATTGACTCTATGTTACATGTTGATAAAGCCCTTAGGATATGTACTCGATTATTGGGACTATGATGAGATCATACTAGTGAGGCCACGGTAGTCGACGAGTACATCCTATAACTATTCCTAGTCGAGGGTGTATCGAGACAGGGCATCGATACACCAAAGTAGACTAGCGTATACGCATCTTGACCCATATGATGGGCGATGGATGATCCCATATCCAACGGTGTTTGACATCAAGGATGTTGTACGGGTGCCCAGTAGAGACGGGGTACACTGGACGGACTCGCCGAGAACTCCCAGATGGTATTATACCTCACGTCAGATGACAGTTCTCCGGTGATACTGGTACAAAGTAGTCTGTTGACCCGAGATCGTCATAGATTCTTGTGTGATTCCCACTGTGCTTTGATTTCCATCATACCACGTCCAAGAAGGCGTGCAAAAAGGTGGCTTTTGGGTACAGTCCCGAATCACATGGAGGCAATGAGCGATAGGAGGGGATTCGTCTCTCCCGGTATAGGGAGTAGATGTTATGCTGTGTTCGATTGGCTATAACTAGAAATCCCTGGCCAAGGTAACTGAGATTTACTGTTAAATGTTATCAGTAGTTTCTCGAACTGTTATAGACCTCATATCGACACGACTTATCAAGCTCCTGGGGTCTGACGTATACCACCCCTAGGCGAGATATGCGACATATCACACAACGAGACCGGACTGTACGGGAGTGTTACCGATTGGATTCACAGGAGAATGTAAAAGCTTGCTTGTTGATCTTCTGATCGCTCAATTCCTGGATGGCTGTTACGTTTAGCTGACAGCTTACAGCTTGTGGGTGTTTGATATGATCATCACCAATTGCCGGCGTATTGACGATTCTTTAGAGTCCTACACAGAGGTTTCTTGGTTAAGGCAAAACGGAGTAGGAGCACATATGTGATATGTGCGGGACCGAGGATAATGCGATATGAGATACCGTATTCTATTCTCGAGATATTTGATATCAGCCGGGTCATCGGATCAAGTGTTGATTCGATGAATCGGTAAATGAGATATTAGTCGGTTATATGCGATATAGCCGGATTGTCGGATCAAGTGTTGATTCGATAATTTAATGTATAATAATATATATGATATATTAAATTACATTAACTAATATTAGCTCACTGAAAGATTCTTTTTCTCACTCTGGTAATACATTGATGTATATGCGATATATGTTAATTGTATTATTTTATTTTGTTACAATAAATATTATATATGTGATATATAATATCGTAACATGTTATAATTACTAATGCAACATGATTAGTGGAGATTAAATAAGGTTAGGGTTTGATTTGGGTTAGCTCATTCTTGTAGCTTCTAGAAGCTTTTCTTTTTGTCATGAGCAAGGATATTTGTTTTGATATTTTTAAGTGACTCATGCTTTAACCCAACCCAAACCCTAGCCCTAGTTAAATCTCTACAAAGGTTAAATGAACCATGGTTGCACAAATGATTATGACAACATTTCATTATTCATCACAAATGATAATTCTTCATCTTCTTCCTTGAGTTCTTCATGGAAAAAGCTTTCTAGCTTTTTCTAAGTGATGATTATGTATGAGAAAAAGATTATAAATGAGAGCTAAAAATCATACTTCATCATCCTCATCTATCCTTGCCATTTAGATGAGGGTGTTCACTTCATTTAGTGAGTGATAGCTTGTGTTAATGAAACTTCAAGGTAGATCATCTTTGTTATCGAAGATCGGAAGCAAGCATCCATCATTCTCTTCATGGAGCCTCTCTAGAGTCCGGATGCACGATGATCGCAGCGAAGGGACCTCAACACGGAGCTTTAGAAGTGAAGGACCAGATCTACAAAGGTTGTAATCCCTCTCACTTAGTGTTAAAGTGTTTAACATGCTTGTTTTCACCTAAACTCTAGTATAAAGATCTTGGTTAGGGTTGCTCGGCACGGCTAAGTTTTAAATCGGGCATGGTTGATGCCTCGTAGACCCTTATGCGTGTGCCTAGCATCCCTACAGTGGTATCAGAACCAAGCTAGGGCTTTAGGCGAAGTCTATGCGAAGTTTAAAGTCCGATCGAACTTCGAATACTCGATAAGACCTAGTTTCTGCATATTTTTTCAAAAGTTGACATTTTTCAGATTAAAAATACTCAGAAAATTAAGCAGGCAAAGCTAAGAATTACTGTGAAGTACGGCCCATTAATGCGCCCACGTGACCGCGGAACCGCGGCTAAACCATGGGTTTGGCGGCGGTTCCGCGGCCAAAATTTCGATTTGGTTCCAGGTACTTCAGGTAATTATTCTTTGGTCCTTTTTAATTGTTCTGGGAATTTTTAATATACTCAAGAGTTGAGTTTTCGGGGATGTATTGGGGACTCGTTGATTCGATCGGATAATTTAACTTCATTTAATTTTTTTCGGATAATTTTAGAACCTGTTAAAAAGTTCGAACGGATATCAATAACTCACTATTTCCCCTGTCGGAATTTTTTTCAAAAGTTGGATTTTTTCTCGAGTTTTAAACTTTCGGAAAATCATGCAAGTAACGCGGTGGACCCTCTAGAAGAAAACAAACCTTAACTCGATTATGTGACCGTCTGAACCGCCTCTAAACCTTAGGGTTTGTGGAAGTACGGCGTTGCCACATATGAGGCGTTGGCTTGACCTTTTTACGGCTGGACCGTTGGTACTGTGGCATGTGATAGATGCTTTTAAACTCCGCTCAAGTGTTGAGCTATTTGGAAAACTTGGGTGTTCGATTATTCGATCGGAAAGTTTAACATTGTCTATTTATCTGGGATGTGATACAATATTTGGAATCCACATGTAGTTATGAGATAACTAATTTGAATGTTATAAATCTAGCAGTTTAGTCTCAATTTATCGTTTGCCACGGGATTTTGATGTGATCAAAAGTCCGTCGCAATCACGTAGCGTACGCGGATACTCGCCGGGTAAACTTAATAGATAGCCACGCCCCATAGCCCCGACCAAGTGACTGTAGGAGAACCCCGTCGCCAAAATCATCCATTCGGGTGCTCGCAGCAGCGGTGTTCTGCCTTAGTGCACTTCGTCGACGACATCGGCGGTGCGGCGGTCTACTAAAGTTTGCGACGAGCATTCGATCAGGATGTCGGGAATCTTGTTGAATTGCCCGACTTGATATTGAAAAGAGTTTTCGATAATGAGACTAAAATGCGGGGTTTATAATTGTTAGGCATGCGATGTCTAAGGAATTCATTTGGTTAGGCATGAGATGTCTAAGGAGGTTGCGGATTCCAACTGTTGTAGTTTTACACTTTCTTTTCTGTGACAGTAAGCGTAGTATGTGGTGTATCGCCGGCTTCATTGCTATACATCAACGACAATCGGGATACGCATACTTGCTTACGTTGATGATATGAGATATTATGTGTTGCTGTGATATGTTATATTGGATCGTCGCGTTTTGAATAGCCGGGGGTTTTATGTGAGATGAGGGTTTTTATTTCAATCATGTAAAATTCATTTGTATGTAATATTCTTTTATTGGGACACTTCCGGGCTGAGGATGATGTCACCATTGTATATTATTTACTTTTCCGCATTAGGTTGACCCAAGGCGGGGAGCACAAGTAACCGGGTTCTAGGGTCCAGTGGGAGACCATCTCGAAGAGTCGAGAACGGGTCTCCTAACCCTAGAATTGACAGAGTTGCTTGCCGCTCTCATAGGGGTCTAGGGATGTGGGTTTGGCTATTCATCGCAACCGTGGAATCCGTGTTTTATACAGGCTCGTACTAAAAACACGGACGTCCTAGTATATCCAATATTTCATATATGTTCTTCTGCTGCAATGTTCTGTGATGAGATCATATTACTGCCTGAGGCGAATGTTTATATTATATATATGAGATATATATTACATATTGCAGATTTCGTTTCAAATGTGATGCTTGTGAAGCATAATAAAATGGGACTTCATTAATGAGATTAATGAAACTAAAAGAAACCTAAAGATGTTGTAGAAACTTGTTTAAAAATTGGTAGCTCTAGTTCTTGCTTTGCATAGCGGTGTTCCTTGTAGAACATCCAGCACCTTATTCGATAAGGAAAGTGCCGAGATCCCTTCACCGGGAGTGACCTCTTTAGTGAAACTAGCAGATGCTGCATACTTGGTTTGTCTTTTGATTGCTTCTATAGTTCTTGCTTTGCATAGTGATATTTGTGAAATATCCTGCACCTTATTCGATGAGGAAAGAGTCGACGATCCCTTCACCAGGAGTGACCTCTTTAGCAAAATTAGAAAAGCCCTAAAAACATTCCATTTAAAATCACTCGATTCTACAACGATATCAAGTTCATTAAGCAAAGGGTTTTCTTAAAAACCTGTCGTAGCCCTCCGTCATTTCAGATAAGTATTTCATAGTATTCGTGCTACGTTTGTTGGCCTGCGTCGAGGCGTAGTGTTCGGTAGCTATTTATGCTTATCTGTAAAAGCATATGATGCGATTGAGTTAGGGTAGTCGTGCGACTTTGTTGGCCTGCGTCAAGGGTCGTGCGGGTGGGTTTAATTCAATCGGGAAATGACGGGTTGAACTTGACTAGCGGACTATGGTTTGTTGGCCTGCGTCAAGGTCATAAGACGCTAGGGGTAAAATATTATTGGGAATTTCAAGTGTTGAAATTTGCAATGTGATTGCATACCTTCTATGAGATAGTTGGATCCCGATACCCGCTGTGAGTAAGAGTTACTCCTGGGAGAGTTTTACACATTACAATTAGCCGATCAAGTAGGTGTCTAGAAAGGTGTTAACGGGGTTACGCCCCTGGGAAAATGAGGTTTATTTTAATTAGGTCCGTGTGAAAGCACGGGGAACCTCCCTCAAAGTACCGGCACTGGCCTGGCTGAAAGATTGGCGAACTTGTAGCGTGTAATTAATCCCGGCTAGTCTTTCCTTTTAGGGTTTGAAGGAAGATTTGACTAAAACAGTGGGAGACATCCTGATTAGATAAATTGATAACCAATCTAATATTGTAAAAGCGCATGCTGAGTGTTTTCTTCTCTCTCTCTTCTGGTTACGACTATGTCACGCCTTAATCAAGATAATAGTACGGATGTATTGACCGAACCCGCTTGTTATACTGCGCTAAGGAACGTTGGTCCCGCTCCAACTTATAATTGTTATAAGACAGTGTAGGAAATAGGGGAATACCAGATTTCCCATGCCGCCCAAACGAAGAAAGTGCATGTTGATGCATCTTCTTCGAGTGTATTCATTACACAGAACTGTTTGTCAATATACTTTACGTCCTGGGTATTTGATACCGGATCAGGATCCCACATATGTAATTTGTTACATGGGCTACAGATAGGTAGAGAACTGAGAACGGGTGATAAATTTCATGAGATAGAAACGGTGCAAGTGTTGTAGCCAAGTCTGTTGGTAGTTATCACCCTGTATTATCAGAATACATTGATTCTGAAGGAATGTTATTAGATACCGAACCTGATATACAACATCATATCAGTCTCTTTATTAGTAAAGAAAGGATATAATTTTGTATTGTTGGATAATGTTTTGAACATTTCCTATATCAAGAGTTGATCGGTTCAGGCACGTTATCTAAAAGCATAGACGTTCTAAATCAAACCACAGTTCTTAACGTACAAAACACACACAAGAGGAAGAGTTCAGAAATGAACGAATCCTACTTGAGGCATTGTAGACTAGGTCATATCAATGTGACCCGACTAGCTGAAGTTAAATATAGATGCATATTTAAATTCGTTTGAATTTACATCTTGTGAAACTTGCGGGTCATGTCACAATGATAAAGATGACCACAGCTCTGTTTATTGGAAACAGAGAAAGAGTTAGTGAACTCTTGGGATTGATACATGCTGATGTATGAGGTCCCCTGTCTACACATGGCAAGACTGGTTCTTCATACTTCATTACATTCACTGTTTATTTATCAAGATTCGGACATATGTTCCCGTTGAAACACAAGTCTGAACCTTTTGAGATATTCACAGAATATAAGTTAGAAGTAGAGAACCAAAAACGGGTATAAGTATTATGTCCTTTGATAAGATCAAGGAGGGGAATACTTGAGCACGGGATTCCTGGACTATTCTAAAGGAGAATGAGATTCTCTCTCAGCATTACTCCTCAGTATACATCACAGCATGTTGGTGTATCGGGGCGGAGCAATCACACCCTATTTGATATGGTGTGCTCTATGATGAGTACTACTGAGTTTCCTATTTCCTTTTGGGAGTTATGCACTTGAGAAGTTGCATATCAATTGAATAGGGTTCTAATCAAATCAGTTACCTACCACTTCATATGTGATATGGAATGGGAAGAGCCCATATCTTAAGTTTGTTAAGATTTGGGGCTGTCCAGCCTATGTCTAAAAGCATAATCCGGATAAGCTCGAGGCAAAGTCAGTACTGTAGAAGTTTGTTGGATATCCCAAGCATTCGCAAAGGAATATCTTCTACCTAACCGAGGAACAAAAGATGTTTTGTTTCTCAACATGCCACCTTTGTGAAAGGGAATTTCTTGTGAAGAAATTATTGGTCATGAGGTAGAACTGGAAAGAGTTCCAGCTATACAAACTGCAGCTGATGATTTGGTAGAACCAAAGGATTCAATAGTAACCAATGAACCTCAGCTTCTCCGCCGATCTAGTAGGGTTCCTCACCCACCTGAGAGATACTTCGGTATTCTCTATAACAGTGGGAGCGAGAATTGCATCATGAGATGATGACCCAACTAGTTTCGAGCTGGCCATCAGGAGTGGGACTCTGTAAGAATGGCTGGATGCTTATCGATCTGAGATGGAATCCTTATACACCAACAAAGTATGGACTTTGGTTGCTTTATCAGAAAGGTTAAATTCCCATCAGGAGCAAGTATATCTTGAGAAGATTACTTGGTGTACATGGAAAAGTTGAGACTTTCAAAGCTATGCTTAAGTCCATCCAGATCCTACTTTCCACGGCTACATACCATGACTACGATATCTGGTGGTTGGGTGTCATGACTGCTTTTCTAAATGATGATTTGGAATAGAGCGTCTATAAGTACACAGCCAGAGGCCTTCATAAACAGTGGGAGCACCGGAAACGTGAGCAAGATGATTTATGTGATAAATCAGGCATCGCGTAGTTGGAACATCTGTTTTGATGTGGTAGTCAAAGAGTTTGACTTCATCAAAATGGTAGATGAACCTTGTATATACAAAAAGGTAGTAGGGAGTATGGTGGTGATCCTCGTAGAGTACATGGATGACATTCTCGTGATAGGGAAGGAGTTTCCCATGCTACGCTCGGTCAATCTCCGCTTATCACAAGGATTCTCCATATAGGATCAAGTGATACCTCCTAAATCCTGGGTTTTGGATCTATGAGATAGATCTAATTGGATGTTAGGATACTCACTAGTTGTAGTGAGATGGTATCAATCGATCCTGGGGAGAATCACAGGAAAGGTTCCAGGGTAATAAGGACGACTGAATGTCAGTCGCAGGCATTGTCTTTACCCTCAGTAGAGGGACGGTATGTTGGAAGAGTTCCAAGCTAGATACCGTGACTTACTAGACGATTAAAGGCAAGATACATCGTTACCAAGGATGCTACCAAAGAGGCAGTCTGGATATTTATAAGTTCATGAGATGAACTTTGTTCCTACCATTGTGTGACAATGGAGTTGTGGCTTTAGCCAAGAAACTACCGTCCCATCAGAAATCCAGATATAATTCTTTGGCAGTATCACCTGATCATGGAGATGGTTGATCTCCAGGAAGATCAATGTTAGGAGAGTAGACACAGAGGACAACAGCGCGGATCCACTCATAAAGGCCTTTTTCCCAGTAGAGACTTTTATGGGGTAGTTGAGTATGAGATACTTCAACCACAGCTAATTGTTGGGTATGCGATACAACAACAGATGGCCCTAGTGCAAGTGGGAGATTGTTAGTTATATGTATGCCCTAGAGGCCATTACTGTACATACGATGTATATTGTAATGGATGCTTGGATATATATAAGGAGGACTTTCTTGCTCGACATGATAGAATGCTATCTGGTTGTACTTTATCTTAACTTGTACTCTGATTGTCTCTATGTAACATGTTGATAAAGCCCTTAGGATATGTACTCAATTACTGGGACTATGATGAGATCATACTAGTGGGGCCACGGTAGTCGACGAGTACATCTTATAACTGTTCCTAATCGATGGTGTATCGAGACAGGGCATCGATACACCAGAGTAGACTAGCGTATACGCATCTTGACCCATATGATGGGCGATGGATGATCCCATATCCATCGGTGTTTGACATCAAGGATGGTGTAGGGTGCTCAGTAGAGACTGGGTACACTGGACGGACTCGCCGAGAACTCCCAGATGGTATTATACCTCACGTCAGATGGCAGTTCTCCGGTGACACTGGTACAAAGTAGTCTGTTGACCCAAGATCGTTATAGAGTCTTGTGTGATTCCCACCGTTCTTTGATTTCCATCATACCACGTCCAAGAGGGCGTGGAAAAAGGTGGCTTTTGGGTACAGTCCCGAATCACATGGAGGCAATGAGCGATAGGAGGGGATTCGTCTCTCCCGGTATAGGGAGTAGATGTTGTGCCGTGTTCGATTGGCTATAACTGGAAATCCCTGGCCAGGTTTGCTGAGATTTACTGGTAAGTGTTATCAGTAGTTTCTCGAACTGTTATAGATCTCATATCGACACGACTTATCAAGCTACTAGGGACTGACGTATACCACCCATAGGCTAGATATGCGACATATCAGACGACGAGACCAGACTCTATGGGAGTGTTACTGATTGGATTCGCAGGAGAATGTACAGGCTTGCTTGTTGATCTTCTGATCGCTCAATACCTGGGTGGCTGTTACATTTAGCTGACCGCTTGCAGCTTGTGGGTGTTTGATATGATCATCACCTACTGCCGGCGTATTGACGATTCTTTAGAGTCCTACACAGAGCTTTCTTGGCTCAAGCAAAATGGAGGAGGAGCACATATATGATATGTGCGGGACCGAGGATAATGCGATATGAGATACCGTATTCTATTCTCGAGATATTTGATATCAGCCAGGTCATCGGATCAAGTGTTGATTCGATAAATCGGTATATGAGATATTAGTCGGTTATATGCGATATAGCCGGATTGTCGGATCAAGTGTTGATTCGATAATTTAATGTATAATAATATATATGATATATTAAATTACATTAACTAATATTAGCTCACTAAAAAATTCTTTTTCTCACTCGGGTAATACATTGATATATATGCGATATATGTTAATTGTATTATTTTATTTTGTTACAATAAATATTATATATGTGATATATAATATCGTAACATGTTATAATTACTAATGCAACATGATTAGTGGAGATTAAACAAGGATAGGGTTTGATTTGGGTTAGCTCATTCTTGTAGCTTCTAGAAGCTTTTCTTTTTGTCGTGAGCAAAGATATTTGTGTTGATATTTTTAAGTGACTCATGCTTTAACCCAACCCAAACCCTAGCCCTAGTTAAATCTCTACAAAGGTTAATTGAACCATGGTTGCATAAATGATTATGACAACATTTCATTATTCATCACAAATGATAATTCTTCATCTTAAAAATCCTATTTCATCATTCTCATCTATCCTTGCCATTTAGATGAGGGTGTTCACTTCATTTAGTGAGTGAGAGCTTGTGTTAATGAAACTTCAAGGTAGATCATCTTTGTTATCGAAGATCGAAAGCAAGCATGCATCATTCTCTTCATGGAGCCTCTCTAGAGTACGGATGCACGATGATCGCAGCGAAGGGACCTCAACACGGAGGTTTAGAAGTGAAGGACCGGATCTACAAAGATTGTAATCCCTCTCACTTAGTGTTAAAGTGTTTAACATGCTTGTTTTCGCCTAAACTCTAGTATAAAGATCTTGGTTAGGGTTGTTCGGCACAGCTATATTTTAAATCGGGTATGGTTGATGCCTCGTAGACCCTTATGCGTGTGCTTAGCATCCCTACAGGATGATCCCATATCCATCGGTGTTTGACATGAAGGATGGTGTACGGGTGCTCAGTGGTGACTGGGTACACTGGACGGACTCGCCGAGAACTCCCAAATGGTATTATACCTCATGTCAGATGGCAGTTCTCTGGTGACACTAGTACAGGTTAGTCTGTAGACCCGAGATCATCATAGATTCTTGTGTGATTCCCACTATTCTTTGATTTCCATCATACCACATCCAAGAGGGCATGCAAAACGGTGGCTTTTGGGTACAGTCCCGAATCACATGGAGGCAATGAGCGATAGGAGGGGTTTCGTCTCTCCCGGTATAGGGAGTTGATGTTGTGCTGTGTTCGATTGGCTATAACTGGAAGTCTCTGGTAGGGCGGATATTGAGTACTACTGGTAAGTGTTATCAGTAGGTTCTCGACCTGTTATGAGCCTCACATCGACATGACTTATCGGTTACTGGGGTCTGACGTATACCACCCTAGACTAGATATGCGACATATCAGACGAAGAGACCGGACTGTATGGGAGTGTTACTGATTGGATTCACAGGAGAATGTACAGGCTTGCTTGTTGATCTTCTGATCGCTCAATACCTGGGTGGCTATTACGTTTATCTTACCGCTTGCAGCTTGTTGGTGTTTGATATGATCATCACCTACTGCCGGCGTATTGACGATTCTTTAGAGTCCTAAACAGAGGTTTCTTGATTCAGGAAAAACGGAGTAGGAACACATATGTGATATGTGCGGCATCGAGATTAATGCGATATGAGATACCGTATTCTATTCTCGCGATATATGATATCGGCCGGCGATATTTGATATCAGCCGGGTCATCGGATCAAGTGTTGATTCGATGAATCGGTAGATGATATATTAGTCGGTTATATTCGATATAGCCGGATTGTCGGATCAAGTGTTGATTCGATAATTTAATGTATAATTATAGATGTGATATATTATATTACATTATCTAATATTGGCTCGTTTTATTATTTCATTTTCTCACTGGATAATACATTGATATATGCGATATATGTTAATTTTATTATTTTCTTTTGTTACAAAAATATATTATATATGTGATATATATTATTGTAACATGTTATAATTACTAATGCAACATGATTAGTGGAGATTAAACATGGTTAGGGTTTGATTTGGGTTAGTTCTTTTATGAAGCTTCTAGAAGCTTTTCTTTTGTTTCTTGCAAAGATAGTATGTGTTGATATTTTGTGAGATATTTCCTAACCCAACCCACACCCTTAACCCTATTTAAGTCTCTACAATGGTTAGCCGTCTCTTTATCAACCATGGTTGCATTTGTAATTATGATTACATTTTCTTTATTCATCACAAAAGGAATTCATTCTTCTTCTTCTTCCTTGAGCTCACAAAAGATTTCTAGGTTTTTATTTTTTGATGGATTAGTGTGAGAATTTGATATTAAAAGAGAGCATAAATCCTACTTCATCATCCTCATCTAATCTATCCAATTAGATTAGGGTGTTCACCTCATTAGTGAGTGAGAGCTTGAGTTAAAGAAACTTCAAGGTAGATCATCTTTGAAAAGGAAGACTACAAGCAAGCATGGATCATTCGGCTTGTGGAACCTCTCTTGAGTCCGGAAGATCATGGATCGCGACGAAGGGACTTCTACTCGGAGCTTATGAAGCGAAGGAGCGGACTACAAAGGTTGTAATCCCTCTCTCTTAGTTGTAAAGATATTTACTTACATGTTCTAATGCTCTAGCTAGGCTCTAATACCACTGTAGGGTTACTAGGCACTCTTACAAGGGTCTATAAGGCCTCAACCATGCCCGATTTATCATACTCACTAAGTGTAGTGAGTAGGTATCAAGCAGATCCTGGAGTGAGTTATTGATATCCGTTCGAACATTTTAACAGGTTCTAAATTATCCGGAAAACAAAACGAAATTAAACTTTCCGATCGAATCAACGAATACAAAAGATCTCCAGAGAATTCAACACTTGAGCAAGATTAAAAATACCCAGAAGCATGTACAAATACCTACGGATATTACCAAAGGAAAAACTAACCCTAAAACCCATAAACGGCCGTGGAACCGCCACGCATGGGAAGGTCTTGCCGTACACCATCCTTGATGTCAAACACCGATGGATATGTGATCATCCATCGCCCATCATATGGGTCAAGATGCGTATACGCTAGTCTACTCTGGTGTATCGATGCCCTGTCTCGATACACCCTCGAATAGGAACAGTTATAGGATGTACTTGTCGACTACCGTGGCCCCACTAGTATGATCTCATCATAGTCCCAGTAGTCGAGTACATATCCTAAGGGCTTTATCAACATGTGAGAGTAAGACAGTAAATTAATATAAGTCAACATTTTAAGATAAAATGAAACCAAATAGCATACTATCATGACGAGCAAGAAAGTCCTCTCTATATATATCCAAGCATCCATTATAATATACATCATATGTACAACAATGGCCTCTAGGGCATATATATAACTAGCAATCTCCCACTTGCACTAAGACCAGCTGTTGTAGTATCTCATACCTAGCATTCCGAATAATCTCTCGAACTGTATATAGGGAATGGCCTTCGTGAGTGGATCCGCAGTGTTGTCCTTCGTATCAACTCTCTTGACCTCGATCTCCCGGCGATCAACTATCTCCCTGATCAGGTGATACCGCCTCAAAATATGTCTGGACTTCTGATGGGACCTGGGTTCCTTAGCCAAAGCCACAGCTCCATTGTTATCACAATACAAAGGTATTGGATGCTCAATGAATGGAACCACACCAAGTTCAGTAATGAACTTCTTTATCCAGACAGACTCTTTGGCAGTATCCTTGGCAGCGATGTATTCAGCCTCCATCGTCGAGTCTGCAACGGTATCATGTTTGGAACTCTTCCAACTCACCGCCCCTCCATTGAGTGTAAAGGCAAATCCCGAGTGCGACTTAGAGTCGTCCTTATCACTTTGGAAGCTCGAATCTGTAAAGGACTCCACCTGGAATTCTCCGTTACCATACACAAAGAACATCTCTCTAGTTCTTCTTAAGTACTTGAGAATGTTCTTCACAGCTATCCAGTGACTCTCTTCAGGATCTGCTTGATACCTACTCACTACACTTAGTGAGTATGCTAAATCGGGCATGGTTGATGTCTTATAGACCCTTGTAAGAGTGTCTAGTAACCCTATAGTGGTATCAGATCCTAGCTAGAGCATTAGGCGACGTGTATGCGAAATTAAAAGTCCGATCGAACCCCGAAACGTCCGTTTTATACCCCTCTCTGGAAATTTTTTTAAAATTGTGATTTTTTCTGCATTAAAAATACTCCAAAAAATCAGCAGGGAATTTTAAGGGTTACTGTGGAAAACGACACCCCAATCCCTTCAAAGCGCCGCGGAACCGCGGCAAGACCTTCCGTTACGCGGCGGTTCCATGGCCATTTATGGGTTTTAGGGTTAGTTTTTCCTTTGGTAATATCCGTAGGTATTTGTACATGCTTCTGGGTATTTTTAATCTTGCTCAAGTATTGAGTTCTCTGGAGATCTTTTGTATTCGTTGATTCGATCGGAAAGTTTAATTTCGTTTTGTTTTCCGGATAATTTAGAACCTGTTAAAATGTTCGAACGGATATCAATAACTTATTTTTTACCCGACATGAAAAACTTTCATGTGTTGAATATTTCTTGAGTTAAATCTTTCGGAAAAACCATGCAAGCATATCTGTGGACCCTCTAGAAGAACGTAACCTTAACTCGATTATGTGACCGTCAAAACTTCCACTGAACCTTTGGGTTTGTGGTAGTTTGGCGTTGCCACATGTGAGGCGTTGGTTTGACCATTCTACGGCTGGTTCACTGGGGCTGTGACATGTTCTGGGATTTTTTGAACTCCGCTGAAGTGTTGAGCTATTTGGGAAATCTTGCGTATTTGATTATTCGAACGGAAAGTTTAACTTTGTCTATTTATCTGAAATGTGATACAATATGTGGAATTCATATAGTTAGGCATGAAATGCGAAGTATGTGATATTTCGGATTTACGATGTCTAAAGTAGTTGTGGATTCCAAATGTTGTAGTTTTACACTTTCTTTTCTGTGACTATAAGCCTAGTATGTGGTGTATCACCGGCTTCGTTGCTATACATCAACGACAATCGGGATACGCATACTTAATTATGTTGATGATATGAGATATTATGTGTTGCAGTGATATGTTATATTGGATCATCGTATTCTGAATAGCCGGGGGTTTTATGTGAGATTAGGTGTAACGTTTTAAAAATGATTAAATAAATAATTAAATGAATAAAAGTGTTTAAGTGAATTTTAGGATTTTCGGTAAAGTAAAATGTATTTTTCATAAAACCCAACCGTGATTGTTTTTCATTATAATTTTAAAAATATCTATTTTAATTATGAAATTACTAGTAAATGGTGTTTATTTAGCCACTTATAAATTTTTAGTTTAATAAAATATTTTTCCTAAATTAATTATTTTAAATATTAACATAAGCTTTATTTTTACACTAAATTAGTGTAAATTACAAATTTAAATGGTTTTAATTTGTAAAAATGAACCATGGCATATTAGAAATTAGTGTGTATCATGCAAAATTTATTTGCAAATTTTTCCTAATTTCTAGAGCTTTCTTGAGTTGCTATAGTAAATAAATAAATAAATACATGAAAAGACTTTTAATGATGTTTCTCTTCTTGAAACTTCCACACACTTTGTACACTCTCTTCTTTCTCTCACTCTCCTCACTTAGGCCGGCCACAACCCCACCATGGCTGCCCCCCCCATTTTCCACCTCTTTTTTATTCAAAAATGATCAAAAATACATCAAAAATTCCATTAAAATTCCACAAAATCCTATTTATTTCATACCCTTTATTCCTTACTCATTTTTACATGGATTTTGGAGATGGAAAGCATGCATTTTGGAGGCTCATTTCTAGTTTGGATTTCATATTTTGGGAGGTATAATTTCTTTCTTTTGATTTATTGTTTTAGATGTTCATTTAAGCTTAATTAGATTTAATGAATTAGTTCTATGTTCAATTTTAAAAATTCAAGTTAGGGTTTCTAAATTCAAGTTATGCTTTTTGTTAATTATTTAGGGTTATAATAGTTAGTTTAACACTTTTGGATTTGGAAAATCTTGCATGATTGTTGAATTGTAAATTTTTCATTGAAAATGGTTTAAATTAGGAAATTTTGCTAACTAGGTTTCTATAAAACCTAATTATTGGTGAAATAAATCTCAATTAATATTGGTAATACTAGATTTTGGTCTTAATAAGAGTATTAACTTGTTGGTGGAAAGAAAAACCTAGTTTGATTGCTAGTTTCTATGGATAATTGATAATTGTGATAAAAATTGCTAATTTTGTAAACTAGATTTTAGAAATTTCTATATAAATGAGATTAAAAATATAATTATGGTTTTATTATATCACTATCATCATGAATTGTAGTTTAAGACATTAATTCATGCGAAATCATGTTTTGTGGTGGAATTGTGGTATTTTGCTTTAAAATGTTGAAAATTGTTAAAGGATGCAAACTAGAAATTTCAAATCAATACAAAATTGTGTAATAAAAATATAGTAGTGGTTTGTATAGTCTAGTAATGCTATTTAATGAGTTTTATGACCATTGGTTTCATTTAAATGTTAAGTTTTGATGAAAAACGGTAAACTGGCATTTTCGGGTTTTGCGAAATTGGACGGTTTGATAGATTTTCGGGTTTCGATGGATTTAATCATGTTTTATAGTATAAGTAATGTGTTTTAAAACTACAAGTTGTTTGATGATGTTATCTCGATCCATCGGAGTTTGTACGCCGATATCGAGCGGTATTTGGTTCTTTTGCGTGGACGGGACATAGGTTTTAACCTATGCTTGTTCCTTGTCTCGTTTGACTTTTGTATGTGATTCGGTTTACGATACTATTTATATATTTGCGTTTAGGTACCCTTCAAGTGGACTGCGGGCGATGAAGAGGTGGATGGCGACACCGTCTTGGGCAGACATGGACCAGGTGAGTAGATGTATATCTACGGGGGGAAGTCGGGTGGATGGCGTTTAGCACCCCCGCAACATAGAATAGGAATAGTACTTATTGACATTAGGAAACCAGATGTGACCCTAGATTCTTAATGAGTAGGACCCTAGCAATGACCCTAGGCTGGACTAGACTGATTTAGGAAAAGCATACCAGAGGATGAATACCTTGGAGGAGGTTCGTAGGTTTCAGATAGAAACACACACGCACACACTGAAACTCGACATGGTGTGTACGTATAAGTGTATATATATATAGAACTAGGTATATATATATATATATATATATACACAACACGTACATGGGATTCATTGATATGATATGACATCTGAGATATGATGAAACAGTGTAACTGGGCTTGATGCCGTGAATCCTTGGCTATACAGTCGTATTAAGTGTTAGCGGATCATTAGAGAATGAGATAATGAACAGGTATATATAAATTATAATGGGTAGTGATGATATTGTGATACATAGGACTCCAAAATAGTACCCGGATTGTAACTTGTGATTGATCACGATTTGGGATATGTATGACTTGATTACGACATCATATATGTGTGACCTGATGTCGATATCATATAGATGTAACTTGATGACGATATGATATCAGTATGACTTAATCACAATTTGATACATATGACATGACATTTCTGAGGATAAACTAATTAAGCATTTTACGATGGCAATGATATATGTTTGATGTATGGGATTACAGTTTAGCACCTTGATCATGAGATGTTTTGATGATGACATTATACGAATAATGAGGCACTTAGGAGATACTTGACCCGTACCCCAATATTGGGATGCCGTACGATGGATTTTACCGTACGAGGCTTAGATATGATGATTGATCCGCACTCTTGATTCGAGGAAGCCGTACTACGTACGTGACGCTATTGAGGCGGGATCGCCGACTATTAGAGATATTGATTCAGACCTTAGGTAGCCTCTAGTTTCTTACTGACTAGTTTCTTAGGTTTAGTTCCTTAGTATGTTAGATGGACACTAGTTTAGGTTCGACTCACATAGTGGTAGTTGTACTCGTATTTCGCAGAGGAGTGGATAATGCACATCTGTATTTACATTCATACTGTAATCATCATGGTGCATGTTCTTACATATGTTGCTATAATCAGTATAAACCTTACCTGTTAGGACACCAGCACCATTACCGATGATGCGCATATTCCACGCACACTTATTTGCCGGCTCACACACATCATCATCGGTAATTGCTATGTCACGTACACTTTAGATCATATTATCTTTTATTGATAGAATCAGTTAACAACTAAACCGATATAATATTGTGATTACTCGCTGATGTTAACATAGACATGATATTTATTACGTAGACATTCATGCATTCATATTTTCATGTTATCACGCAGTATTATGGGCATATGCCGACACTTATCATATATTTACTCATGATTTTGAGATTTGGATTTCTGTGAGATTTCTGGATTTTTGGGGAAAACCGCAAAAATATATAAAAACTTCTCTCTCTCCTCCTCTCTTTTTAAACAAAGTTGCGGTTTTCTCGTGATGTATGTGTCGTCCACCATGAGATTTTATGTTTTCTGTTGGATTTCGAGACCCGATTCGAGGGGTGGATGAACCGTCTCGGGTACATGGTGGTCCCGGTATGGTACCCCGGGGCAAGAAGATCGAGTTGTAGACGATGAGCCTGGCAGGGGAAGGCTACCTACCGGTGATGTCTGGCGCGGCGGATATCCGGAGGATACCGACCGTTGTCGTGAGATTTGATTATGGGCCGATCCGGACTGACGGAGCCCGAGGTATTGAGACTATGAGACTTGAGATTTACATGTTTGTGTCGATGCTTGACACGGATTTTCATGGATTTCATTGTTGAGATTTCAGATTCTTATACACATTTTACTATGATAACAGCCAAAGATTTCTTATGACAGATATACCTGGATTTCAGGATTGCTTATTTTACATTCATGGTGCATGCATATCCATTCATATAACATAGTACTATATGAGGCACTGACACGAGCACGGAGTATCTGCACTTACACGTAGTATTACCCTGCTATTACTAGAGGATTGAGATTTAGTAGTGTATTATTATGACCTAGGATAACGTCGTGCATTCGATTTCTTTTTGTAGATGTCTTCTACTCACGAGTTGGCAACTCACCCCCGTTGTGCCAAATTTTATTACAGGTTCGATGTACAGGTTTCCCGGGCAGTTTGCTGGCACATCTTTTATTTCTGGGTGATTTGCACGGTAGGTTGGTTCACTTGTATCTGAACCACCATTGTATATTATTCATTCATTTGTATCTAGTAAGCTCCATCAACCATACTTGTATTAATTGATAAGTTTATTGGACCGGTCTTTTATTTCGACCTTAAAGTCGCGCATGTATTATTCTGATCTGGTGGCTTTGTTTTCTTTTTGAGTTTTGAGCCTCACCCCTTGGCGTTGTATATTATTGTGCTTGTTGTGGTTGTTTCCGCCTATTGGCGTTGAGCTAGCTCCCGTTTGGGGATGCTTTTTATTGTTTATGTATATTATACTTGTTGTACCCGTTTGGGGGCCAGTTTTTACAGAGGAGACTCTGCCGAAATTTTTGGTAAAATTTGCTGATGTTTTTAGACTTGTTTTCTTTTTCTTCTTCTTCTTCTTTTATGGTTTAGATTTCTGGGCTTCGGCTTACTTAGGTTACGTGGCGCCTCTAGACGCTTCGTAATCTAAGTGCCGGTCACGTTCCGTACTTTCGGGTCGTGACAAAGTTGGTATCAGAGCGCTAGGTTTAACCCTGTATAAGTCTAGGTGACCCTTGGTTGATGGAGTAGGCGATTTAGGTAGAGTAACGTACCGTGGGTATGGTCCGCGGCATACTTACGATACGCTACTCTGCTTAAGGAGCCTTAGGATGTACATTTGTTTGCACCGTATTTCATTCGTTCCTTTGATCTATCTTCGTCGATGTCGGAGGGTGGTTCCTGTTACCACGGGGCGCACTGGCAGAGGGAGCTGCGGCTCGAATGCGATAACCATTAGAGTATTGGTTATTCTTGAGGATTGAAGCATTGCTTAGCGTGCGGACGAAGGGTATTCACATGCCGTCCGGATGAAGTTAAAGGGTTCGAACGATTATCAGAAAACCATTTTCCCAAGTTTAAGGTATTCGGAAGAACATGCAGGTATTTCGATGGACCCTCTAGAAGAATGAAACCCTAACTTGACATAATGACCCCGAGAACGCCCTTGAACCTTAGGGTTTACGGCAGTTCCGCGGTGCCATTAGTGAGGCTTGGGTTTGCCCTTCTACGGCTGGATCATCGATGCTGGGGTATGTACCGGATATTTTTAAACTGTACTTGAGTGTTGAGCTCTCGGGGAATTATGGGATTTTGATGGATCGATCGAAAAGTTTAATATAGTCCGGATATCAGGTGAAGGGATCGACTACTTGGGAGACTCTAGATATGAGTGTTGTCGTTGGTAGCGCAGTCTGCATAGCTACGAAGGGACGAGTTTGAAGCAGCCGACATCAGAGGAAAGATGCGCGCATTGACGATAGTGTTTACGATTGTGATCTAGTGATTTGAATTTCATATTTTCATTGATTGGATTTTTGTATTTTGAGGATTTTTGTTCTATGATTGGTATTTCATGTATGTACCTTCATTCTATTTGTGTTTCATATATCAGTTGTATTGATATTGTTTAGTACACACCCAGTACACTTGATTTGGTTTTATATGATTTGAGATTTTTGATTTGATTTCGTGCATAGGGGTTACACATGATTTTGACATATGTTTCGACCTAGTTTTCATGCATTTTTGTACTGTGATTTTGATTTTGATATTCGATATATGTTTTCGTGCACCATGTGCACCTGATTAGGATTCTTGCGCATACTTGGCGCACTTGATGCGATTTGGTGCACACCAGATGCACTAAATCGGGGTTTTGTGCAGATTAGATGCACCTGATAGTGAGTCGTGCATGCCCGTTGCACTTGACAGATGTTTTTGGTGCACACCTGTTGCACTTAGTTTTATTTTGTGGGTATTCATGGTATCTGTATTTGGTTTCGATTTCAGTGCGCACCGGACGCACATGACATTTTATTGATGTGATTGGGATTGATTTCAGTTTGAGCAGTATGTTTTCATAATTATTACTATCTGATTTAGTAACCAGGCGGGACGTGTATGTTAAATAAAAGATATATATATATATATATATATCTAGTTTTTTTTTAAAACGTCCGCTACTTATGCCGTGACATGTGCATCACACGGCGATTTTCAAAAGGTTTTTTTTTTGTGCATATTTCCTTATCCAGATATTTGAACGGTTTTACTGTGATGCACACTATATATAAGTTATAGATTGATGTATATTAAGATGGTTTTCATATTGGGTTTTGATATTTTATTCTCGCCATAACTCCGATGATTGCATTATGCTTGACAGAGTTGATTTTAGTTATGTATTGATGATTTCGGAGCACCGACGATTTGAATGTTTTGCTAAACGTTTTAGTATTTGGAGGGGGAGTTTTAATTTAAATTCGGGGACCGAATTTCTAAAAGGGGGGAAGATTGTAACGTTTTAAAAATGATTAAATAAATAATTAAATGAATAAAAGTGTTTAAGTGAATTTTAGGATTTTCGGTAAAGTAAAATGTATTTTTCATAAAACCCAACCGTGATTGTTTTTCATTGTAATTTTAAAAATATCTATTTTAATTATGAAATTACTAGTAAATGGTGTTTATTTAGCCACTTATAAATTTTTAGTTTAATAAAATATTTTTCCTAAATTAATTATTTTAAATATTAACATAAGCTTTATTTTTACACTAAATTAGTGTAAATTACAAATTTAAATGGTTTTAATTTGTAAAAATGAACCATGGCATATTAGAAATTAGTGTGTATCATGCAAAATTTATTTGCAAATTTTTCCTAATTTCTAGAGCTTTCTTGAGTTGCTATAGTAAATAAATAAATAAATACATGAAAAGACTTTTAATGATGTTTCTCTTCTTGAAACTTCCACACACTTTGTACACTCTCTTCTTTCTCTCACTCTCCTCACTTAGGCCGGCCACAACCCCACCATGGCTGCCCCCCCCATTTTCCACCTCTTTTTTATTCAAAAATGATCAAAAATACATCAAAAATTCCATTAAAATTCCACAAAATCCTATTTATTTCATACCCTTTATTCCTTACTCATTTTTACATGGATTTTGGAGATGGAAAGCATGCATTTTGGAGGCTCATTTCTAGTTTGGATTTCATATTTTGGGAGGTATAATTTCTTTCTTTTGATTTATTGTTTTAGATGTTCATTTAAGCTTAATTAGATTTAATGAATTAGTTCTATGTTCAATTTTAAAAATTCAAGTTAGGGTTTCTAAATTCAAGTTATGATTTTTGTTAATTATTTAGGGTTATAATAGTTAGTTTAACACTTTTGGATTTGGAAAATCTTGCATGATTGTTGAATTGTAAATTTTTCATTGAAAATGGTTTAAATTAGGAAATTTTGCTAACTAGGTTTCTATAAAACCTAATTATTGGTGAAATAAATCTCAATTAATATTGGTAATACTAGATTTTGGTCTTAATAAGAGTATTAACTTGTTGGTGGAAAGAAAAACCTAGTTTGATTGCTAGTTTCTATGGATAATTGATAATTGTGATAAAAATTGCTAATTTTGTAAACTAGATTTTAGAAATTTCTATATAAATGAGATTAAAAATATAATTATGGTTTTATTATATCACTATCATCATGAATTGTAGTTTAAGACATTAATTCATGCGAAATCATGTTTTGTGGTGGAATTGTGGTATTTTGCTTTAAAATGTTGAAAATTGTTAAAGGATGCAAACTAGAAATTTCAAATCAATACAAAATTGTGTAATAAAAATATAGTAGTGGTTTGTATAGTCTAGTAATGCTATTTAATGAGTTTTATGACCATTGGTTTCATTTAAATGTTAAGTTTTGATGAAAAATGGTAAACTGGCATTTTCGAGTTTTGCGAAATTGGACGGTTTGATAGATTTTCGGGTTTCGATGGATTTAATCATGTTTAATAGTATAAGTAATGTGTTTCAAAACTACAAGTTGTTTGATGATGTTATCTCGATCCATCGGAGTTTGTACGCCGATATCGAGCGGTATTTGGTTCTTTTTCGTGGACGGGACATAGGTTTTAACCTATGCTTGTTCCTTGTCTCGTTTGACTTTTGTATGTGATTCGGTTTACGATACTATTTATATGTTTGCGTTTAGGTACCCTTCAAGTGGACTGTGGGCGATGAAGAGGAGGATGGCGACACCGTCTTGGGCAGACATGGACCAGGTGAGTAGATGTATATCTACGGGGGGAAGTCGGGTGGATGGCGTTTAGCACCCCCGCAACATAGAATAGGAATAGTACTTATTGACATTAGGAAACCAGATGTGACCCTAGATTCTTAATGAGTAGGACCCTAGCAATGACCCTAGGCTGGACTAGACTGATTTAGGAAAAGCATACCAGAGGATGAATACCTTGGAGGAGGTTCGTAGGTTTCAGATAGAAACACACACGCACACACTGAAACTCGACATGGTGTGTACGTATAAGTGTATATATATATAGAACTAGGTATATATATATATATATATATACACAACACGTACATGGGATTCATTGATATGATATGACATCTGAGATATGATGAAACAGTGTAACTGGGCTTGATGCCGTGAATCCTTGGCTATACAGTCGTATTAAGTGTTAGCGGATCATTAGAGAATGAGATAATGAACAGGTATATATAAATTATAATGGGTAGTGATGATATTGTGATACATAGGACTCCAAAATAGTACCCGGATTGTAACTTGTGATTGATCACGATTTGGGATATGTATGACTTGATTACGACATCATATATGTGTGACCTGATGTAGATATCATATAGATGTAACTTGATGACGATATGATATCAGTATGACTTAATAACAATTTGATACATATGACATGACATTTCTGAGGATAAACTAATTAAGCATTTTACGATGGCAATGATATATGTTTGATGTATGGGATTACAGTTTAGCACCTTGATCATGAGATGTTTTGATGATGACATTATACGAATGATGAGGCACTTAGGAGATACTTGACCCGTACCCCAATATTGGGATGCCGTACGATGGATTTTACCGTACGAGGCTTAGATATGATGATTGATCCGAACTCTTGATTCGAGAAAGCCGTACTACGTACGTGACGCTATTGAGGCGGGATCGCCGACTATTAGAGATATTGATTCAGACCTTAGGTAGCCTCTAGTTTCTTACTGACTAGTTTCTTAGGTTTAGTTCCTTAGGATGTTAGATGGACACTAGTTTAGGTTCGACTCACATAGTGGTAGTTGTACTCGTATTTTGCAGAGGAGTGGATAATGCACATCTGTATTTACATTCATACTGTAATCATCATGGTGCATGTTCTTACATATGTTGCTATAATCAGTATAAACCTTACCTGTTAGGACACCAGCACCATTACCGATGATGCGCATATTCCACGCACACTTATTTGCCGGCTCACACACATCATCATCGGTAATTGCTATGTCACGTACACTTTAGATCATATTATCTTTTATTGATAGAATCAGTTAACAACTAAACCGATATAATATTGTGATTACTCGCTGATGTTAACATAGACATGATATTTATTACGTAGACATTCATGCATTCATATTTTCATGTTATCACGCAGTATTATGGGCATATGCCGACACTTATCATATATTTACTCATGATTTTGAGATTTGGATTTCTGTGAGATTTCTGGATTTTTGGGGAAAACCGCAAAAATATATAAAAACTTCTCTCTCTCCTCCTCTCTTTTTAAACAAAGTTGCGGTTTTCTCGTGATGTATGTGTCGTCCACCATGAGATTTTATGTTTTCTGTTGGATTTCAAGACCCGATTCGAGGAGTGGATGAACCGTCTCGGGTACATGGTGGGCCCGGTATGGTACCCCGGGGCAAGAAGATCGAGTTGTAGACGATGAGCCTGGCAGGGGAAGGCTACCTACCGGTGATGTCTGGCGCGGCGGATATCCGGAGGATACCGACCGTTGTCGTGAGATTTGATTATGGGCCGATCCGGACTGACGGAGCCCGAGGTATTGAGACTATGAGACTTGAGATTTACATGTTTGTATCGATGCTTGACACGGATTTTCATGGATTTCATTGTTGAGATTTCAGATTCTTATACACATTTTACTATGATAACAGCCAAAGATTTCTTATGACAGATATACCTGGATTTCAGGATTGCTTATTTTACATTCATGGTGCATGCATATCCATTCATATAACATAGTACTATATGAGGCACTGACACGAGCACGGAGTATCTGCACTTACACGTAGTATTACCCTGCTATTACTAGAGGATTGAGATTTAGTAGTGTATTATTATGACCTAGGATAGCGTCGTGCATTCGATTTCTTTTTGTAGATGTCTTCTACTCACGAGTTGGCAACTCACCTCCGTTGTGCCAAATTTTATTACAGGTTCGATGTACAGGTTTCCCGGGCAGTTTGCTGGCACATCTTTTATTTCTGGGTGATTTGCACGGTAGGTTGGTTCACTTGTATCTGAACCACCATTGTATTTTATTCATTCATTTGTATCTAGTAAGCTCCATCAACCATACTTGTATTAATTGATAAGTTTATTGGACCGGTCTTTTATTTCGACCTTAAAGTCGCGCATGTATTATTCTGATCTGGTGGCTTTGTTTTCTTTTTGAGTTTTGAGCCTCACCCCTTGGCGTTGTATATTATTGTGCTTGTTGTGGTTGTTTCCACCTATTGGCGTTGAGCTAGCTCCCGTTTGGGGATGCTTTTTATTGTTTATGTATATTATACTTGTTGTACCCGTTTGGGGGCCAGTTTTTACAGAGGAGACTCTGCCGAAATTTTTGGTAAAATTTGCTGATGTTTTTAGACTTGTTTTCTTTTTCTTCTTCTTCTTCTTTTATGGTTTAGATTTCTGGGCTTCGGCTTACTTAGGTTACGTGGCGCCTCTAGACGCTTCGTAATCTAAGTGCCGGTCACGTTCCGTACTTTCGGGTCGTGACATTAGGATTTTTATTTTCATTCATGTAAAATTCATTTTATGTAATATTCTTTTATTGAGGCACTTCCAGGATGAGGTTGATGTCACCATTATATATTATTTACTTTTCCGCATTAGGTAGACCCAAGGAGGGGAGCACAAGTAACCGGGTTCTAGGGTCCAGTCGGAGACCATCTCGAGGAGTAGAGACCGGGTCTCCTAACCCTAGAATTGGCAGTGTTGCTTGCCGCTCTTGTAGGGGTCTAGGGATGTGGGTTTGGCTATTCATCGCAACCGTGGAATCCGTGTTTTATACAGGCTCGATGTAAAACACGGACGTCCTAGTATATCCAATGTTTCATATGTTATCTTCTGCTGCAATGTTCTGTGATGAGATCATATTACTGTCGGAGAAGAATGCTTATACTATATATATATGCTGATATATAAATATTACTGCTTTCGTTTCTTCTGTGATGCTTAGGAAGCATAAACTGATGGGATTTATTAATGAGATTAATAAAAGGAAAAGAAACCTAAAAGATGTTGTAGAATCAAACTTTATAAAAAGGGTAGCTACAGTTTTACTTTGCACAGCGGTATATATGATATACTCTGCACCTTATTCGATGGGGAAAGAGCCGAGATCCCTTTACCGGGAGTGACCTCTTTAGCAAAACTGGTAGATGCTACAAACTCACGGTTTAGTTTTTGACAGCTTAAATAGTTATTGCTTTGCACCGCGGTATATATGATATGTAAGTGCACGGCGGCGCCCCGGTCGTCAATCCGACGGCCAAATGCGGAAACGGTGATAAACTTTAATTTTGCGAACTTAGCAAACCGGCACCACCGCGCACTAAACCCCGGATCGGGCCATTAAACTAGATCTAGCAAAGTAACAAGATGGGGAAGAGATATACCGAGTGATCCGAGTCCTCCGGTCTTCTCGTCATCGTCCCGACCTCCCGCGGAAAACTCCGGTCGTCGCCTCCTTGCCGGAAGGGCACCACATCGTCTGTATCTTTTACGGGCTCCCGTCTCTATACCGAGGCAACTCGGGCATGAAGCTGGCAAGTCGACATGCCCAAGATGTGCTATAGAATGTGGTGTAGATCATGCTAGTCTCATTTGGGGTTTGTAGTTGCCTTGATGGAGGAATCAACAAGATATTAACTTGGGGATTTATGGTAGCAATGAAAATGAGATGGATGATTAATTTCCCACACCAAATGAAATGAATCTCTCTCATTTTTCTTTTCTCCTCACAAATTGTGGCCGGCCTCTTCAATGGTGGAAAATGGTGGAGTGCAAAACCAAATACAAGAGGGAGGTAAGTGTAGGAAAAGAAAGAGGTGACCACATCCAAAGCAAAACCTCACATCAACACCTTAATCAACCCGTACCCATTCAAATCACAATTAATGCACCATCATGGATGAAAGATGCTAAACATATCATAATGAATATATTTGCAAGAAACCCCTTCCACAAATATTATTTGCACAATTGCAAATAACCCCCTCTATCGGAAAAGTCCGGCCGGGAAAGAACAAAGGAAAACCGGCCGGAACGGAATGCAAACTGGCAACTCCAGAAAACTGGTCCCGTAATAAATTACAGGAAAACCCCCATACTGTGCATACACACCCGCATCTGTATTCCGTCCGGATACAAATGCAATGAGACAAAATCTACACTGTACTATACTAGGATCCGGCTTAAACCAAAGCCGGCTAGTAAAATCCGTTCGATCCTGATCCGTACAATACCACACGTATCTGATCGAACCGTGCCATATAACTATACGTCCTCAAGTACTAACCGTCCGATCCTGATCCGTGCAATACCGCACGTATCTGATCGGACCCTGCCATATCTCCATACGGCCTCTACAGCGTTTCGCCCGAAAGCTTGAGTAACTGAAAGTGTGGTGGACTCTAAAGACTCGTCAATACTATGGCTGTGGATTTAACCACTAGCACGTCAGAGGTATAAACCAATACGTAACGGGCCACCATCTATTGACCAAAAGGGACGTCGATGAGCGAGCTCATCCTGACACCCTACTGAGCCTGTCAGTGACAATATCCGTACAGTCCGGTCCGTTCGTCTATGAGCATCGCATGTCGGGCCTAGGGGGTTGGTAAAAGTCAGACCCCTAAAAGCGGTACAAGTCGTGTCGGAGTGTAGCCCAGAACACCCTGAGACACTACTGGAATACCTACCAGTAAATCTCCTGCCTTGGCCAAGGACTTCGTGTAATGGCTCTCCTAGACACAGCGCGACCTCACCCCCAATACCGGGAGAGACGAACCCCTGAAGATCCGCTCACTGCCTCCATGTGGCTCGAGACTGTACCCAACTAAAACCTGTTTGCACGACTCCTTTGAGCCGTGGTAGGGTAGCAATCAAAGTACAGTGGGAACTCATACGAGACAAATGACGATCCCCAGGTCGATGAACTAACCTGTACACATGTCACCTGGGAACTGCTATCTAACGTCAGGTATAAGACCAACTAGCATGTTCCCGGCGAGTCCTGTCCGGTGTACTCATAACCCAATGAGCACCTGTATACATCTTAGGTGAACCAACTGACACCAGTGGCTTGTGAGACCGGCCACCGCCCCTCGTCGGGGTCTCGACTGTATACACTAGTCTACTCTGGAGAATCGATGCCCTGTCTCGAAACTCCCACGACTAGGGACCTTTTAAGGATGTGCTTATAGACTCCAGCTCTCACTTATATGATCGCCCTCATACTGCTGGCAGTCAAGCAAGAATCCTAGGGGCTCTATCAACGTGTAATAGCGACCTGTCAGGTCACCTAAAGCAGTACACGATGATAAAGATAAACCAGATAGCATACTATCATCTCGAGTAAGATTGTCGTCCCGGGATAGGTCCTCCCTCAATCATTGCAATCACGTGCCTGTGATCCAATAATCGACTCTGAGGGCACTATTTCCAACAATCTCCCACTTGCACTCAGGGCTAATTATTGCGATGTCGCATACTCACAGCCCGTGTGATACCGAACACCCAACTCCTCTACTAGTCAGTCTCACAAAGCATGTTTGCGAAACTCTTGCGTTCGAGGATTAGCCTCAGTGAGTGGATCCGCCATGATGTTTCTTTCTATGTCTCTCTATATCTCAAGTTCGCGGAGAAAGCCATCTCCTGAAATGAGCAATACCTGTCTTAGAATGTCTGGATGTCTGATGGGACCTAGCTCATAAATGAACTCCAAATCCAAACTTCTTAGACTGTATCGTCAACTGAACTTAATCAGTATCCTGCGCCATGCCACCCTCAGTATTGCCTTGGACCACCTGTCCAAAATACTGCACCTCGTCAGAAGGAAAACTATAACTCTGACAACCTCCTTGTCGCCCATGTCACCTTGGAAGCCTAGAATGATAACTGTCTCCCAAATGAGGCTGTCGTTATCATATCCCTAGAACATCCACTTATGTTCTAAAACTGCTTCCGACTGTTTCTCCAGGATTGGATCAATGTCAACTTATTTCATCTAGTGTAAGAACAACATCTGGTGTGGTACTTGACATCTCATGATTGACTCAATTGCCTAAGCAAGTGATCTGCCAATCATGCACATCCCTCTCTACTTTAGTCTATAAGACACCTTTAGAGAGGGTGACTCCATCACCTGCAGGTACATTACCGTGCCAGGAGTCGTCCATTCTAAATACTCTTAGAATGCCGTCAAAGTACCCTGATTGGGAAACCACCCAAATCTAGATCCAAAAAACCATAGATCTAGTAACCAGTATGTCTGATATAATGTCCAAGTCCCTTGTGGAGAAACCACTGTGTGACGACCAAAGTATAACCGATCGTAGTATAGGAATGTCACTTCCTATTTTGTGTATGTCATCCAAATACCAGGATATCACACCCTACTACCTTCTCAACAGATCCATCCCCTATTCTGATGAAGTCAAACCTATGACTGTCACATCAGAAATAGATGATCTATCTCCGCTACATCTGCTTTAGTCTATAAATAGACATAAGCCTGATGTCCACCAATGCTTTCGCTGCTCCCACTGACTACGACAACCCTCTGGCAGAGTCATATAGACGTGCACTTCTAAAGCTAGTTTAGAATGACGCTATATTCATCCTCCTGCCGGGTCTCGCAGCCTGGAACAACAACAATGGCAAGTGTGGGTAAACAAGAACTTCCCTGTCACCGTCCTTGAGGCTACCGGAGTACCTCTCGGGTGCCTGAAGTTACCCACCTTATCTGCGGAGTGGCCAATGGAATGTCAAACCAGATTGAATCTTTAGGTTCCTTATCAAATCTTCAGTAATCGTTTGCGGTTCTGGAATCACTTCCAGTTCTACCATACTCCCACTACTGTTTTTGAAAAAATCCATTTTTAATAAAACTGTGGCGAGTCTAGAACAATATTTCTATTGATCTGCCAGATGGTAGAAAGTCAACCCTCGTCATAGCCTGGGTCAACCCACAAACAGCCATTACAGAAACGTGCCTTGAGTTGTCCAGTGTCTGGTTTTAATCATAAGCCGGACAACTCCCCGTACCATAACAACGTTAAGATATGAACTGTTCTACATCCAATATAGAACCAGAGACACTGATTTAATTTAACCAGATTCAAATCATGCAGCTATCTCCAGTGCATGTCAACTAAATGGAGAGAGGCCGATCAGCGTTACTCAACTTAGGTATGCTTCCAATTATGAGTAACCTGAAAGAGAAGCAATTTCTCTTTATCATTACTATCAACTGAATACCATACACAAGTATCTACATCTTCGATCACTTTGAAGAATCCCGATGCTTGCTATACCTGGTTCTCTACTCTATTCAAATACCTATAACTCCTCAAAACTTAGACCCTGTGTTTCTACGAAACACATGTCTAAGAACTAGAGAAGTTAAAAGTAAACAGAATATAGTATGAGGACCAACCCCTCTGTCCTAATGGACACTGGACAACATACAATACTCTGTATAAGTCCGCCGAGTCTAACAACTCTATCATTGTGTGTCGTAGGTTGAAAACTGTACTTATGGTTAAGAAGAATTACACCGCTGTTTAATGCTCCTTACCTAACCATCCACTGATATAGGTAAATGTCATCGACATAATATCAAAAGGTATATCTCACTCTATGAAAATAGACGTACAGATATATCAATTTGAAATTGGTGCACAACAGCGGATATTCAAAACCAAATATTTGCCGACCGGCAAACAGCCCAGGTGATCTCCTCAAATATCACCGATTACAACGAATCCCGATATAATGAGGATGATCACCCAATTCCCAATAACTTACTCCCACTCATCATCTGTAAAACCATACAGATGTGAGAATCAAACCTGGTAAATACATACCCTGGAGCAAGTGTGTAATCGGGAAATCAGTTTTCTTTTAACAGTACACAGTTGAACTGAAACATTGAAATGTTTCGATGGGGTATCCTGGTATTCCTAGTAATGCCTCTTCCAGATTCACGACTGTAACCGTATAGTTCTTTGCCACCTCTCCAAATCCCTTTATATGTCTTTAGTCATTACCTTCTGCACACCCCTTAGGCCAAATGGTTTTCTTCCTTCCCTACCGTTCGGCACCAGCCTATGGTTTGGAAGAAGACTATCCAATAAGCATAATGGGTGTACTGTCCTAATCCTAGGAGCACTCGCAATGCGAGAGAAGGTGAAAATAAAAGACAACCGAATAAACCTTATTCCTATTTCTCCTGGACCAAAATCCATCCCCGAACTGGAACAAGTTCCTTTCGAGTTCGTATATAACCATACGATGGAGTATCCAATAAACTGTGGATCTTCGTAGTGATACGGAGTGTCCTGGAGAAATACAAAGGTGATTTAGGATTGGCGAAGAAATACTTGGTTTGGTCGTGAATATCAGTCGCAATTTACTTTGCCCTCTTACTAATCCCTTGCTTTGTCTTAATCTTAATACCTTCTGCACACCGTTTAGGCTAATTGGTTTTCTTCATTCCCTACCGGTCGGCACCAGCCTAAGGTTTGGAAGAAGACTATCCAATTTGCATAATAGGTGTACTATCTCCTAAACCAAGGAGTACTCACAACTTGAGAGAAGGGAAAAGGGAAAAGACAACTGAATAATCCTATCCGTTTTCTCCAGAACCGAAAACCATCCTCGAATTCCTTCGAGTTCGTATCTAACCATACGATGGTTTTGTCCAATGGAAGTGGACGTTCGTAGTAATACGGGGTGTCCTGGAGAAAAGGGTAAAAGTAGGAGTGGCAATGAGGTCTGCAACTCTGACAATCCAAAAGCCGGTATAAAGAAGGTTCGGTTAACTTGGTCTCTGAGTCATAGTCTAGGGTCGGGTCAATGGTCGCTGCCAGAGAGAGAGAGAAAAGAAACACTCAGCATGCACTCTAACCTAGATCAGAATGGTTACCAATTTATCTAATCTGGAAACCTCCCACTGTACCTCAAATTCTCCTCCAAACCTGAAAGAAGAATTAGTCGGGGTCACCCGAGGAGTAAACCAACTCATCAGTGGGAATCGGGATCCAACTATCATCGCATGATAACGTGACGGAATCCGCTCACGGTATCACACTCCAGAAGGTATGCGCATATCTGGCAAGTTTCAGTTCTTTTGAAACTCCCGATGTGAATTCTACCCCATGCTCTTATGACCTTGACGAAGGTCAACAAATCATAAGTCACATGTCAAGTTCCACCCGTCATTGTCCAGGTTAATTTGAACCCACCCGTACAAGCCCTTGATGAAGGTCAACAAGGCTATACGACTGTCCCAAACCAACACATCTATCTATGCAGCAGAAAGGCAACAAGCAGCTACCATGCACTATGCCTTGACGAAGGTCAACAAACATAGCATGAATACTACGTGCTACCTGTCTGAAACGACGGAGGGCTACGAATGGTTTCTGGCGAAAACCTTTAACATAATGAACTTGATATCGTTGAAGGAACGGATAGCTTTTTAGAAAATATAGTGACGAAAACCTTTACTAAAGAGGTCACTCCCGGTGAAGGGATCTCGGCTCTTTCCCCGTAGAATGGGGTGCAGGATATTCCAAATGAATACCACGGTGCAAAGTAAAAGTAATCGGCTATAGTGAAGTTAATGCCTTGACGCAAACTTCTGTCCAAGGGGTCACTCCCGGTGAAGGGATCTCGGCCCTTGCCTCGTCGACTGAGGAGCAGGATATTCCAAATGAATACCACGATGCAAAACAAAAGTGAACGTCCTTGCAATAACAGCTTTTTGAAAAGTGTTCCAACAACATCAGATTAGGTTTGTTTATCTTGCATTGATCCGAATCAATGCAGTCCCAACAATTGATCACACCACAAAGAACGAAAATATACTGACGTACGTATATGCCATCCGCATTCGCCACTGGGTCCCGTTATCACCCGTTAGGTTAGCTAACTAACGGCAGAGCGGGGATTGGACTAGCGCGGATGAAAAAACATATACAACATCTACTAATATATATACCAATATATTATATTTCGCTCAAGGCGTGGATAAAATGCAACATCACAGAAATGTACAGCATCACAGAACAATACAGATATCTGGGATCCCCGGGTTTCACAGAGCCACTACTGAAACCCGACGTTCCCCTGGTCGTGTGGATAGCCTGTGCAAAGAAATCCTAGACCCCTACGGGCGCGGCAAGTTACCCGCCAAAACCTGAAGCGAGGCAGCCCCTTTCAGCACCGTGAATGGACCACCCAGCACTTCACGGAATCCGGCAACTTGGGCACCCCTCCTGGGTCAACCTGTACCCCCTACGAGTGCGGCGAATAGCCCGCCAATTCTAGAGCGAAGCCCCCTCCGTCCCAATGCCATGAGATGCGGGCTTGTTGCCCTCCAGAACCCGGCTATCCGTGCACCCCACCGCGGGGCAATCTTAGTACAGAAAGTAAAATATACATACAACGGGTACATCGACCGCAACCAGGTCGTGCCCGAAAAGAATAATACAAATAGGCAGTGACGGCAGTCCACATGTCGGACGCTCGCCCCGCAATATCAAATGTACATAATACAACAAAACAGTACTAGCATTGCATCCAGGCTATCCCCACGACCGATCCGCAATAACACAGCAAAAACACAGAACATCAACATGAAAGTCACGTTCGCAAATCCGTCTAACCGGGCTATAGCAGTTAGACCGGATTTACCGATCGAGTGACATTCACGGTCGCAGATATAATGTAAATACTGTGAAATAATGTGTTTAAAATATCCGATTGATCAAAAATTAACAAGTGGGCCCCCAAGCAATACTGTAGCACTCACAGAAAATCTGGGCCCAATATTAATATTCCAAAATCCCTAAAATAAGCCCAGAAGCCCACTGGAAAAAAATGATACAGTGACGACACCAATGCGCGGCGGAACCGCGGCCCAAGGGGGGGTTTGGCCGCGGTTCCGCGCTTCAGTGATCGACTGACTGTGTCGAATTTTTCCAGTAGTCTTAGAATTTCCAGTACATTAGTTTTTTACAACCTGAAAAATTTTTGGACTTCAAAAAATTTCAACAGAAAACTGATGTAAGGAAAAACGTGGTTTTTTGGAATTTTGGTCGATCGGAAATGCAAACACATCAAACGAAGCTAGACTAACTTAATGGCGAGGCTCTGATACCACTGTAAGTGCACGGCGGCGCCCCGGTCGTCAATCCGACGGCCAAATGCGGAAACGGTGATAAACTTTAATTTTGCGAACTTAGCAAACCGGCACCACCGCGCACTAAACCCCGGATCGGGCCATTAAACTAGATCTAGCAAAGTAACAAGATGGGGAAGAGATATACCGAGTGATCCGAGTCCTCTGGTCTTCTCGTCATCGTCCCGATCTCCCGCGGAAAACTCCGGTCGTCGCCTCCTTGCCGGAAGGGCACCACATCGTCTGTATCTTTTACGGGCTCCCGTCTCTATACCGAGGCAACTCGGGCATGAAGCTGGCAAGTCGACATGCCCAAGATGTGCTATAGAATGTGGTGTAGATAATGCTAGTCTCATTTGGGGTTTGTAGTTGCCTTGATGGAGGAATCAACAAGATATTAACTTGGGGATTTATGGTAGCAATGAAAATGAGATGGATGATTAATTTCCCACACCAAATGAAATGAATCTCTCTCATTTTTCTTTTCTCCTCACAAATTGTGGCCGGCCTCTTCAATGGTGGAAAATGGTGGAGTGCAAAACCAAATACAAGAGGGAGGTAAGTGTAGGAAAAGAAAGAGGTGACCACATCCAAAGCAAAACCTCACATCAACACCTTAATCAACCCTTACCCATTCAAATCACAATTAATGCACCATCATGGATGAAAGATGCTAAACATATCATAATGAATATATTTGCAAGAAACCCCTTCCACAAATGTTATTTGCACAATTGCAAATAACCCCCTCAATCGGAAAAGTCCGGTCGGGAAAGAACAAAGGAAAACCGGCCGGAACGGAATGCAAACTGGCAACTCCAGAAAACTGGTCCCGTAATAAATTACAGGAAAACCCCCATACTGTGCATACACACCCGCATCTGTATTCCGTCCGGATACAAATGCAATGAGACAAAATCTACACTGTACTATACTAGGATCCGGCTTAAACCAAAGCCGGCTAGTAAAATCCGTTCGATCCTGATCCGTGAAATACCGTACGTATCTGATCGAACCGTGCCATATAACTATACGGCCTCAAGTACTAACCGTCCGATCCTGATCCGTGCAATACCGCACGTATCTGATCGGACCCTGCCATATCTCCATACGGCCTCTACAGCGTTTCGCCCGAAAGCTTGAGTAACTGAAAGTGTGGTGGACTCTAAAGACTCGTCAATACTATGGCTGTGGATTTAACCACTAGCACGTCAGAGGTATAAGCCAATACGTAACGGGCCACCATCTATTGACCAAAAGGGACGTCGATGAGCGAGCTCATCCTGACGCCCTACTGAGCCTGTCAGTGACAATATCCGTACAGTCCGGTCCGTTCGCCTATGAGCATCGCATGTCGGGCCTAGGGGGTTGGTAAAAGTCAGACCCCCAAAAGCGGTACAAGTCGTGTCGGAGTGTAGCCCAGAACACCCTGAGACACTACTGGAATAACTACCAGGTAATCTCCTACCTTGGCCAAGGACTTCGTGTAATGGCTCTCCTAGACACAGCGCGACCTCACCCCCAATACCGGGAGAGACGAACCCCTGAAGATCCGCTCACTGCCTCCATGTAGCTCGGGACTGTTCCCAACTAAAACCTGTTTGCACGACTCCTTTGAGCCTTGGTAGGGTAGCAATCAAAGTACAGTGGGAACTCACACGAGACAAATGACGATCCCCAGGTCGATGAACTAACTGTACACATGTCACCTGGGAACTGCTATCTGACGTCAGGTATAAGACCAACTAGCATGTTCCCGGCGAGTCCTGTCCGGTGTACTCATAACCCAATGAGCACCTGTATACATCTTAGGTGAACCAACCGACACCAGTGGCTTGTAAGACCGGCCACCGCCCCTCGTCGGGGTCTCGACTGTATACACTAGTCTACTCTGGAGAATCGATGCCCTGTCTCGAAACTCCCACGACTAGGGACCTTTTAAGGATGTGCTTATAGACTCCAGCTCTCACTTATATGATCGCCCTCATACTGCTGGCAGTCAAGCAAGAATCCTAGGGGCTCTATCAACGTGTAATAGTGACCTGTCAGGTCACCTAAAGCAGTACACGATGATAAAGATAAACCAGATAGCATACTATCATCTCGAGTAAGACTGTCGTCCCGGGTTAGGTCCTCCCTCAATCATTGCAATCACGTGCCTGTGATCCAATAATCGACTCTGAGGGCACTATCTCCAACATGATATACCCTGCACCTTATTCGATGGGGAAAGAGCCGAGATCCCTTCACCGGGAGTGACCTCTTTAGCGAAACTAGAAAAGCCTTAAAAACACTCATTTTCAAAATCACTTGTTTCTACAACGATATCAAGTTCATTACGCTCATGGTTTTTTGAAAAACCTGCGTAGCCCTCCGTCATTTCAGATAAATAGTACTTAGTATTCGTGCTATATTTGTTGACTATGTTAAAGCGTAGTATGCGGTAGCTATTTGGTGCTTATCTGTTAAAACATGAGATGTGATTGGATTAGGGTACTTGTATGACTTTGTTGACTATGTTAAGGGTCGTGAAGGTGGGTTTATTTCAGTCGGAAAATGACGGGTTGAACTTGGCTAGCAATTATGATTTGTTGACTATGTTAAGATCATATGTTGCTAGGGGCAAAAGCATTATCGGGAATTTCAGATGTTGAAATTTGCAATGAGATTGCATACCTTCTATGAGATAGATGGATCCTGATACCCACTATGAGTAAGAGTTACTCCTGGGAGAATTTTTACACAGGACAATTAGCCGATCAAGTAGGTGTCTAGAAAGGTGTTAACGGGGTTAAGCCTCTGGGGAAACGAGCTTTATTTTAATTAGGTCCGTGCGAAAGCACGGGGAACCTCCCTCAAAGTACCAACACTGATCTGGTTGAAAGATTGACGAAATTGTAGGGTGTAATTAATCCCGGCTAATCTTACCTTTTAGGGTTTGAAGGAAGATTTGATAAAAACAGTGGGAGACATCCTGATTAGATAAGTTAATAACCAATCTAATCTTGCAAGAGTATACACTAAAGTGTTTCCTTCTCTCTCTCTCTCCAGGTAGCAACCATGTCAGGATTTAATCAAGATAATAACATTGATGTATTGACTGAACCCGCTTATTATACCGAGCAAAGGAACGTTGGTCTTGTTCTTTCTTATAAGTGTTATAAGACTGAACAGGGAATAGGACAATATCTGGATTCTCACGGTGCCCAAACGAAGAACAAGCATGTTGATGCAACTTCTTTAGGTGTGTTAGTTATTGAGAACTGTTTCTCAGTTCACCCTACGTCCTGGGTATTAGATAACGGATCTGGATCCCACATATGTAAATTGTTACGTGGGCTACGTAAAGGTAGAGAACTGGGAAAGGGTGATCATTCCGTACAAGTAGGGAATTATACAAATATTACAGCCAAAGCAGTTGGCGAATATCACCTTATATTACCAAGTAATAATACATTGATTCTGAATGAGTGCTATTATATACCGAACATGATGTGCAACATTATATCAGTTTCTTTATTAAGTAAAGAAGGGTATAATTTTGTAATACAGGATAATGTTATGAACATCTTCCTAAATCAAAAGTTGATTGGATCAGGCTCGTTACATAATGGCATATTCATTCTCAATCAAAATACAGTCCTTAATATACAAAACACACACAAAAAGAAGAGTTCAGAAATGAACGAATCCTTCTTGTGGCATTGTAGACTTGGTCATATCAATGCGACACCGCAAGCTAAGTTACATAAGGATGGATATTTGAATCCGTTTGAATTATCATCTTATAATACTTGCCATTCATGTCTCAAAGGTAAAATGACCAAAACTCCATTTAGTGGACACGGAGAAAGAGTTGAGGAACTCTTAGGACTGGTACATAGTGATGTATGCGGTCCCATGTCTACACATGCCAGGAACGGTTCTTACTACTTTATTACATTCACTGACGATCTCTCTAGATACAGACATGTGTTCCTGATGAAATACAAGTCTGAAGCTTTTAAGAAATTCAGAGAATATAAGAACGAAGTAGAGAACCAAACGGGCAAAAGTATTAAGATCCTTTGATCTGATCGAGGAGGAGAATACTTGAGCAATGACTTTCTAGACTATCTAAAAGAGAATGTGATTCTCTCTCAGCTTACTCCTCCTTATACACCACAGCACAACGGTGTATCGGAGCGGAGGAATCGCACCCTATTAGATATGGTGCACTTTATGATGAGCACTGCTGAGTTGCCTATTTCCTTCTGGGGTTATGCACTTGAGACAGCAGCATACCTATTGAATTAAGTTTCATCTAAATCTGTACCCACCACACCATATGAGATATGGAGTGGGAAGAGACCGTATCTTAAACAAGTTAAGATATGGGGTTGTCCGGCCTATATCAAAAGGCAAAATCCTGACAAACTCGAGACACGATCAGTTCTTTGTAAGTTTGTGGGATATCCTAAGAATTCCCAAGGATATTTATTTCTACCACGCTGAAGAACAAAAAGTGTTTGTTTCTCAATATGCCACCTTTTTAGAAAAGGAATTTCTTACAAAAGAAGTTAGTGGCAAAGAGGTAGAGCTGGAAGAAGTTCCAGCGACACAAACTGCAACTGAGGATTTAGTGGAACCAGAGGATTCGGTAGTTCCCGATGAACCCCAGCCTCTCCGCCCATCTAGTAGGGTTTCTCATCGACCTGAGAGATACAACGGCTTTCTCATTGATGGTGGGAGCGAGGATTGCATCATGGAAGATGATGACCCGACTAGTTTCGAGCAGGCCATCATGAATGGTGACTCTGTGAAATGGGTGGATGCAATGCGATCTGAGATGGAATCCATGTACACCAACAAAGTATGGACTTTGGATGTTGCTCCTGAAGGGGTAAAACCCATTGGGAGAAAGTGGATCTTTAAAAGGAAACTTGGTGTAGATGGAAAAGTTGAGACTTTCAAAGCTAGACTTGTTGCAAAGGGTTTTCGTCAACGACCAGGCGTGGATTATGACGAAACCTTTTCTTCAGTGGCTATGCTTAAGTCCATTCTGATCTTACTTGCCATTGCTGCATACCATGACTACGAAATCTGGTAGATGGATGTTAAGACCGCCTTTCTAAATGGTGATTTAGAAGAGTGCGTGTACATGACTCAGCCAGAGGGCTTCGTAGATAGTGGGAGCAGCGGAAAGGTGTGCAAGCTGCTTAAATCCATCTATGGGTTAAAGCAAGCATCGCGGAGTTGGAACATCTACTTTGATGTTGTAGTCAAAGAGTTTGACTTCATAAAAAACGTAGATGAACCTTGTATCTATAAGAAGGTTGCAGAGAGTAAGGTTGTCTTCTCGTATTGTACGTCGATGACATACTCTTGATAGGAAATGATGTTCCTATGCTGCAATCAGTCAAGCTCTTCTTATCACAAAGATTCTCAATGAAAGATCTAGGTGATGCCTCCTGCATACTGGGAATTATGATCTACAGAGATAGATCTAAACGGATACTGGGATTGTCCCAATCCAGGTACATTGACACCATACTAAAGAGGTTTAGTATGGAAGAATCCAAGCGTGGGAACCTACCTACGATCTCTGGACTCACTCTTTCCAAAGAGATGTCTCCCAAAACTGATTTGGAAAGAGCTCACATGCAAGGGATACCCTATGCTTCGGTAGTAGGCTCTATCATGTATGCGATGCTATGTACCAGACCCGATGTAGCATACTCACTAAGTGTAGTGAGTAGGTATCAAGCAGATCCTGGAGTGAGTCACTGGATAGCTGTGAAGAACATTCTCAAGTACTTGAGAAGAACTAAAGAGATGTTCTTGGTGTATGGTAACGGAGAACTACAGGTGGAGTCCTTTACCGATTCGAGCTTCCAAAGTGATAAGGACGACTCTAAGTCGCACTCGGGATTTGTCTTTACCCTCAATGGAGGGGCGGTGTGTTGGAAAAGTTCCAAACAGGATACCGTTGCAGACTCGATGATGGAGGCTGAATACATCGCTGCCAACGATACTGCCAAAGAGGCTGTCTGGATAAAGAAGTTCATTACTGAACTTGGTGTGGTTCCATCCATTGAGCATCCAATACCTTTGTATTGTGATAACAATGGAGCTGTGGCTTTGGCTAAGGAACCCAGGTCCCATCAGAAGTCCAGACATATTTTGAGGCAGTATGACCTGATCAGGGAGATAGTTGATCGCCGGGAGATCGAGGTCAGGAGAGTTGATACGAAGGACAACATTGCGGATCCACTCATGAAGGCCATTCCCCAGATACAGTTTGAGAGATTATTCGGGATGCTAGGTATGAGATACTACAACAGCTGGTCTTAGTGCAAGTGGGAGATTGTTAGTTATATATATGCCTTAGAGGCCATTGTTGTACATATGATATATATTATAATGGATGCTTGGATATATATAGAGAGAGGACTTTCTTGCTCGTCATGATAGTATGCTATTTGGTTTCTCTTTATCTTATTATGTTGACTTATATTAGTTTACTGTGTTACTCTCACATGTTGATAAAGCCCTTAGGATATGTACTCGACTACTGGGACTATGATGAGATCATACTAGTGGGGCCACGGTAGTCGATGAGTACATCCTATAACTGTTCCTAGTCGAGGGTGCATCGAGACAGGGCATCGATACACTAGAGTAGACTAGCGTATACGCATCTTGACCCATATGATGGGCGATGGATGATCCCATATCCATCGGTGTTTGACATCAAGGATGGTGTACGGGTGCTCAATGGAGACTGGGTACACTGGACGGACATGCCGAGAACTCCCAGATGGTATTATACCTTACGTCAGATGGCAGTTCTCTGGCAACACTAGTACAGGTTAGTCTGTAGACCCGAGATCGTCATAGAGTCTTGTGTGATTCCCACTGTGCTTTGATTTCTATCATACCACTTCCAAGAGGGCGTGCAAAACGATGGCTTTTGGGTACTGTCCCGAATCACATGGAGGCAACGAGCGATAGGAGGGGTTTCGTCTCTCTCGGTATAGGGAGTTGATGTTGTGCTGTGTTCGATTGGCTATAACTGGAAGTCCCTGGCCAGGGCAGATATTGAGTACTACTTGTAAGTGTTATCAGTAGGTTCTCGACCTGTTATGAGCCTCACATCGACACGACTTATCGGTTACTGGGGTCTGACATATATCACCCCTAGACTAGATATGCGACATATCAGATGAAGAGACCGGACTGTACGGGAGTGTTACTGATTGGATTCACAGGAGAATGTACAGGCTTGCTTGTTGATCTTCTGATCGCTCAATACCTGGGTGGCTGTTACGTTTAGCTGACCGCTTGCAGCTTGTGGGTGTTTGATATGATCATCTCCTACTGCCGGCGTATTGACGATTCTTTAGAGTCCTACACAGAGGTTTCTTGACTCAGGCAAAATGGAGTAGGAACACATATGTGGTATGTGTGGAATCGAGAATAATGCGATATGAGATACCGTATTCTATTCTCGCGATATATGATATCGGCCGGCGATATTTGATATCAGCCGGGTCATCGGATCAATTGTTGATTCGATGAATCGGTACATGATATATTAGTCGTTTATATTCGATATAGCCGGATTGTCGGATCAAGTGTTGATTCGATAATTTAATATATAATTATATATGTGATATATTACATTACATTATCTAATATTGGCTCGCTTTATTATTTCATTTTCTTACCGGATAATACATCGATATATATGCGATATATGTTAATTGTATTATTTTCTTTTGTTACAAAAATATATTATATATGTGATATATAATATTGTAACATGTTATAATTACTAATGCAACATGATTAGTGGAGATTAAATATGGTTAGGGTTTGATTTGGGTTAGTTCTTTCATGAAGCTTCTAGAAGCTTTTCTTTTGTTTCTTGCAAAGATATTATGTGTTGATATTTTGTGAAATATTTCCTAACCCAACCCACACCCTTAACCCTAGTTAAGTATCTACAATGGTTAGCCTTCTCTTTATCAACCATGGTTGCATTTGTAATTATGATTACATTTTCATTATTCATCACAAAAGGAATTCATTCTTCTTCTTCTTCCTTGAGCTCACAAAAGCTTTCTAGGTTTTTATTTTGTGATGGATTAGTGTGAGAATTTGATATTAAAAGAGAACATAAATCCTACTTCATCATCCTCATCTAATCTAGCCATTTAGATTAGGGTGTTCACCTCATTAGTGAGTGAGAGCTTGAGTTAAAGAAACTTCAAGGTAGATCATCTTTGAAAAGGAAGACTACAAGCAAGCATGGATCACTCGGGTTGTAGAACCTCTCTTGAGTTCGGGAGATCATGGATTGCGGCGAAGGAATTTCTACTCGGAGTTTATGAAGCGAAGGAGCGAACTACAAAGGTTGTAATCCCTCTCTCTTAGTTGTAAAGATGTTTACTTGCATGTTTAACCCTAATAATCTAGCAAAGATCCTCGCTTTGGGTTGTTCGGCACGTCTAAATTTTAAATCGTGCATGGTTGATGCCTTATAGACCCTTGTAAGAGTGTCTAGTAACCCTACATGTGGTATGTACTGGAATACTATTAAACTGTACCCAAGATGTTGAGCTCTTGGGGGATTATGAGGTTTTGACGAATCGATCGAAGGGTTCGACTTCATTCGGATATCATGTGATGGGATGCACTGCTTGGGAGACTCCAGATACGAGTATAGCCGTTGGAGCGCAGTCCATGCAGCCATGAAGAGACGAGTCCGAAGCAGTCGACGTTAGAGAAAAGTGGAGTAAGAGGTTCGTACGAGATCTTGATTAGATGGCGTTCCACTTCGCCGACATCAGAGATGTGATAAGCTTGCAGAGGCGTTGTATATGGATTTATCTTCCAGAAGGAGTCGCGATGAGTATGCAGCCGTTCCGAAACCAGAAATTCATATAGTAAAGGGTGATAACCTTCGGGCAGTTCGGCAGAAACAAGATTGAGAGGGATTTCGACGGAACCTTTCTGGAATACTATACGAGAAGACTTGGACCAAGGAGTGGTCGTTTTACGCACGCCTAGCAGGCCAGAGTTTGGCATCATCGACAAGACATGTTATGAGTGACCATGATACTTAGCCAGAGATTATTAGAGGATGTGCCAGAGCGGACTGCTTCCATTATCGTTTCCATATTGTACCGTTGAGCCGAGAAGCTATGCACTTAGTAATCTGCAGTGAGAGACGATAGCCTAAGGGCACCAGACGACAGGCTACGAACAGTAGGAAAGTAGATATCTTGCTCTGCTAGCATTGGATGCACTGACACCTTTTAGACTTTGAAGGAGGACATATCGACGACGGTATTTATGATTTGTGATTTGGTGATTCGATTATCACGTATCCGTCATTTTTGGATTTCGGTATTTTGGACGATTTGTTTGCATGATTGAGATTTTTGTACACTACTGTTGCACTTGACTTCGATTGATGTCATTCGAGATATTGATATTGATTTTGATTTCATGCCTATAATATGCTTATGATTTAACTTGTACTTTTGGCATAGTTTTCATGCACTTTTAGTATTTGATTTGATTTTGTGCACGCTGATACGCATGGTTGTGAGATTATTGACCACGGTATACCAGATTTGGATTTGGATTGAATGTGTCGTATACCGTCGATTTAGATTTTGATATTCGATATTTGTTTTCGTACACTTGATTTGGATTCTTGCGCATGCTTGGGCGCTTGATGCGATTTTGGTGCACACCAGATGCACTAAATCGAGATTCTTAGTGCATATCAGATGCTCCTGATATTGCTGTCAGGCACACCCGTTTCCCTTGACAGATGTTTCGTGTATACCCGATGCACTTAGATATTGTTTCTGTGCACATGTATGGCATATTCATGGGTTTCGATTTCCGTGCGCACCAGACGCACGTAGCATTCATATGCACATTTTGGGATTGATTTCTTATGGAGCGGTACGTTTTTATGATATTTGCTATTTGTTTTCGTTCTGAGCAGGACTAGTCAGAGGACAGTACCTGGATATATTTTGCATGCATTGATAGTTATCGAAGGGATTTCCAAACAGGGAGCTATAGTCTCAGTATTTACCTACATTTCTGATATGACACGAAACGTTTAAAATAAGAAAACCCTTCTAATTTGTTTTCAAAACGTCGGGACGTACATTTTAAACAAAAGATATATACATATATGATTATTTTCTTACAATAGACGTCTGCCACTGTGCAGTGCTATGTGCATCACACAGCAACATCAAAGGTTTGGCATGCATTTCCTTCAGATGTGTACATGTATAGATTTGATGTTTACATGTATAGTTTTGATGTATATGATATTTGTTTCATTTTGAATTTGACATTTGTGTCTTCACCATGACTCTGATGATTGCGAGATACTTGATGGTGTTTTGATTTTGGTTTATATGATCATTTTTCATGCGCGTGCATTGCGCTACGATGTGTTTTTATGTATTTATGATTTCGGAGCCCCGACGACGTGATCATTTTGCTGAAATGTTTTAGAAATTGGAAGAGTTTAAATTTAAATTCGGGGACTGAATTTCTTTAAGAGGGAAGACTGTAACATTTCAAAAAAATAAAATATTATTTTTGGGAATTTTTATAATTAAATAATAAATATAATGTATATTTTAATATTGCGGTATAATTAATTACCAATAAATTGGGAAAAATTTGGAAAATTATAGAAATTACTAAAATGAAGGAGTTTTATAAGATTTAAGCAAATTATAAATTTTTATGATTAATTATTTTCAATTTTAATGCTAATCGTGATTAAATATCGCTAATCGCGTATTAAGCTTGTTTTGTGCACATGACATGCACATGTCATTTTTAACACTTGTTACATTTTTACCATGGTTTTCCTTTAAGATCATTTCATTTCGGGTTTAAAATGAAAAGAATAGAAAAGAAAGAAAAGAAGTAGGTAAACATTATAATATGAAGCATGGGCATGAGAGAGAGAGAGGTGAGGGGTCAAACCAAGTCATGGCTCATGTTCCCTCCATTATTTTTCCTCTTTATTTTTCCCCTCTTTCAAGCTCAGCTACTGCCCTCTCTCCCTCCTCCACTTCAAGCCTCAAAACATCCCCAAAACAAACCCAAAAGTCCATCTCCACTTCACTAAAAACGTGCAAAAGCTTACAAGCTACACTTTGGACCAAGAAAGCAAGGATTTTGGACACTTGGGGCAACTCAAGAAAATTCTTGAGTTGCCAAATGAGGTAATTTCTGCACTATTAGCATAGTATTCCCATTGCTTTTACATCCATATTTGATTAGAACCGATTTAGTGTCGTTTAGTGAGGTTTGGAAATTTCTAGTTAGGGTTTTAGGAATTCTTGAGTAGTGAAGGGTAATTGAGGTTAGTAGAGGCTATACAACCCCTGTAGGGATTGTAAAATGGACTAAAACCAGAGAATAGAACCCCAAACCAAAACTTAGAAACCCCGACATCGGCAGATTTTATGGAAATTGTGATATATTTTGGTATCTGCTATCACCCGGGACACCTGAAAAATATTTAGCGAACATAGAGAGTCATGCAGGCAACCTAGAGTGTACCCTGGAGACTCGAGCCCCTAGCAACCTACTGAGGCCGCAAATAAAAGCTTTCTGTCCGCAAATTGCGGCCAGATCAGGAGATTTGGGGGTGGTGTTTGGTCTGTAGCTCTATGTCCTTTAAACTAGACCTTTGACATATGCAACTTTGGCTAATTTGTCCTAGGGTAAAATCTGGGACCATTTTCATGAGTTGTTGTTTTGATTCGGGGTTATATTTTTTCGTATTTTGGATTCTAGATTTTATTATTTGTGTTTTACCTCGATCACTTGACGTTTGCACGTCTATATCGAGTGTTATTTGGTGGTTTTGTAGGCGTAGTCCATAGGTTCTAACCTATAGGCTTTTAGCATGTTGTTTTGGTTTTGAATTGGGTTTTAATTATGGCACGATACGTTATGATGTGTAGGTAACCCCATGAGAACTTCGAGACGACAAGCAAGCGCATGGCGACGTCGGCAACGGCAAGCGAAGAGCAAGGTGAGTAGATTATATCTACGGGGGAAGTCGGGTGGATGGCGTATAGCACCCTCGCAGTTCGTAGTATAGCTTATATATAGATATGGTTATATATGTGTTTTATGTCACGTGGATGATTATCAAGATATGATTTTGTGTTTATGGTTTAGTTTAGGGTATTTAGAAGTATCTTAGTGTTAGTGATTATGCCCTAGAGGCCATTATTGTATCATACTAGTTTGTATATAACTTAATGGAAGTTTGGGATATTCACAGTTATATTAACAGTCTTGGTAAACATGGTAGTATGCTAATTGGTTTATATCTATCTTAATATGTGTATATGTTAGCATATCGAAAATACATATTGATAGAGCCCTTAGGATCTTTCTTGACTACCAGCGTTGTCATGGTAGTCACACTAGTGGGGGCTCGGTAGTCTACAAGCACATCCTTTTTCAGGTCCCTAGTCGTAGGATTATCGAGATAGGGCATCGATACTCCGAGTAGACTAGTGTGTGCGCTTTTCATCCCAGCAAGGGAAATGGTTTGTCCCACAGCCATTTGTACGTTGTACTGGAGATAGTATACAGGTGCTCATTGGGTTACGGGTACACCGGACAGGACTCGCAGAGAACTGTTGGTTGGTATTATACCCGTCGTCAGTTAACAGTTCCCAGGTGACATGAGTACAGCATAGTCCGCAGACTTGACACTGCTGCTTCGCCTCGAGTGTGTTCCCACTGTTCTTAGATTGCTACCCTACCGCGGCTCAAAGGAGTCGTGCAAATAGGTAGCAGTTGGGTGCAGTCCCGAAGCACTTGGAGGCTGTAGCGGTTAGATAGGTTTCGTCTCTCCCGGTATTGGGAGTTGATATCGCGCTGTGTTTGGAAAGCCATTACGCAAAGTCCCTGGCCAGGGAAAACGAGATTTACTGGTAGGATTTCCAGTAGCTTCTCAAGGTGTAATGGGCTTCACTCCGACACGACTTATACCGCCTTTAGGGGACTGACGCTTGCTGCCCCCCTGGCCCGATATGCGATAGTCCTAGACGAACATACCCGAATATACGGAGATTGTCACATCAGGCTCAGTAGGAGTTCGGATGGGTTTCCTCATCGGCCTTCTTATCGACATCTACCTGGGGACCGTTACGTACAGCTAGTGCCGCTTGCGGTCTGTGGTTAAACCCATTGCCAGCGTAGTGTCGAGTCTTTAAAGTCCCAGACAGAGAGTTTCCCTGCTTCAGCGTAACGATATAGAGGTCGTATGGTTTTACGACAGGGTTCGCACACATACGTGTTTTTACGCACGTACGATGTTCGGACAGTTTATACTAGCAGGCTTTAGTTTAAGCCAGATTCTAGTATTGGATTATTGGATTTATACAGTCTCAGTATTTCCGTGTTTTCACGGATGGGAGGGGCATTCTCGTAATTAGTCGAGAAGTTTCTAGAAGATTGATGATTTGGAGGCTTAGGTGGAATTTACATTAAATGGATTAATGAATCATCGTGTGATTCATCCAAATGAGTTAATGAAGCATTTATTGCTTAATGACTCATGAGATGATTCACACATAGTGAGTTAATGAAGCATGGTTGATATTTTCATATGTTATTCATTTAATAATGATCATGCTTCATATATATTCACAAATGAGATATTATTCATATGATTCTCACTCACACCTTCTCTCTCCTCAAGCTCTCTCTCTTCAAAGAACTAGCCCTAACCTCTCATGTGTTGAGATCAAAGGGTTAGTAAGACTAATAGATCCCTAATCCTCTTCTATATCCTCTATGTTGCTTTGATTAGCACTCATAGTCACCTAGTTACCTCAAGTGAGAGCTTAAAGCTTGGAGAAGTAGCTCTCGGGTGGATCTTCTATCACATCGAGGAGGCCGACGAGGAGGTGATCAACAAGAAAAAGAAGGACTTGATTCATTAGGTATAATCATCTATCATAATAGTTTATCACTTCTATATAGTTGTTAGTTAGGGTTTAGCAAACATCCATAAAATTAGTCGATGTTAGTTTAAACAAAATGATTGTTTTACCTATTCCGCCTCCCCGTATCATGTGGGGTGTCTAACGTCGAGTTACAGTGGTATCAGAGCCTTGCTAAACCATAACTAACATGTTAGCAAAGTCGTTTGAAATTCAATCGCAAAACGAACCCGAAAATACGACGTTTTAACCAAGTTTCTGCAAACGGGGTCTAAAAATTTTTCAGGGACCCTTAAAAATACAAGCAGGGAATTTTAAGAATTATAAGGAAATTTGGGATTGTGATTCGACCATAGCGCCGCGGAACCGCCGCCGATCCAAGCGATCCGCCGCGGATCCGCGGCCGAGTTGACTCGGAGTCAGCCCAAATTTGCTCAGTTATTCTTCTGTTTTGATTTTGTGTTTTCTGCGATGTTTTGTTTCTGCTCATGTTTCAGGTGCACAGAGAATTATTTGGAGTAGAATCATTTGTGTTTGCTTGATCGAAATTCTAAGATATTTGGCTAACTTTATTATATCTGTGATGTGTTTAATGTGTTCGTAAACCTCTCCTAACTGCTAGTATGTCGGTTAGCAGGGGGTTGCACATTTCTGTAATGGCTTTTACTGGTTTGTGATTGTGGACTTGTTGGATTGTCGTGAATGGATAGCCGTGGATGTGAGACGGGTGTTTCTTTCATTCAAATGAAAATTGTAATTTGTTGTAATATTCTTTTGCGGGGCACATCCGGGTTGAGGTTGTAGCCACCGTTGTATTATTTCATTTTGTGTTTTCTGCTCCTAGGATAGGCCCAAGATGGGGTGCACAAACTACCGGGTACTTTGAAGTGTTTAGTGGCCTACTCACGTTGTTGAGGGAGACCGCTTCACTTCGGATACTAGGCGGGTAGTTTGCCGTACCCGTAGGGGTCTGGGGTGAGGTTTTGGCTATTCATCATGACTATGTAATCCGTCTTTCTTTGCAGGCTCAAGAGGAATGCGGATTCGTTGAAAATCCAATCTGTTCATCTGTGATCTGGAATGCCTATTATTGCGTCTGACGAATATACAATATCTATATATGATATCTATTAGGCGTCACTTATGTTTTGCACCCGCGCTAGCCCAGCCCCCGCTCTGTCGTTAGTTAAGTAACCTAACGGGTGAATGACGTGGCCCAGTGGCGAATGCGGATGGCATAAGAGGACGCTGTATTTTCGTTGATTTCTGCAATGATAGGTTAATGATGGGACGCATTATATTAATTCAAAGAAAATAAACCAAAGTTGAATCGTTGGAACAGTTTAAAAGAAACCACTCGGTTATTTTAAAAAGAGCATAATTTTTAATTGTAGAGCTTTAACCACTCCTTTTAAAAAGCTATCAGGTTCCTTCGGTTATATCAAGTTCACTACATTCACGGTTTCGCCAAAACCAGTCGTAGTCTTCCGTCATTTCATATGAATGGTCAGTAGTATTCAAGCTATGTTTGTTTGGCCCTTAGTCAAGACATAGTAATTGGTAGCTGCTGGGGTGTTCACATGTAGCATAGATAGATGCGTTGGTTTGGGGCAGTCGTATTACTTTGTTTGGCCCTTAGTCAAGAGTATATACGGGTGGGTTCAAATTAACAAGATAATGATGGGTAGAACTTGACACGTGACTTATGATTTGTTGGCCCTTAGTCAAAGTCATAAGAGCATGGGGCAAAAATCCACATCGGGAGTTTCTAAAGAAACTGAAACTTGCTAGTGTTGCATACCATTTGGAGTTTGATAATGTTAGTAGGATTCCTTCAGCATTATCACACGATGATATTTGGATCCCGATCCTACTGTGAGTATACGCTACTTATCGGGAGATTCGTCACTCAACGATCAATGCTATAAACCAAGTAGGTGTCGAGAAAGGTGTCAGCGGGGCTACGCCCCCAGAGAAAAGAGGTTATTTAATTAAAGAACTTCGCGAAAGCGTCGTAAAATCTCTCTCGAAGTACCGACACCGGCCTGGCTGAACGGTTAAGCAAGTATTGTACGGTGAGAATAGTCCTGACTAGTTCTTCCTTTTTGGTTTGAGGAGGGATTCGAGAAACAGTGGGAGCCATCCTGTTTAGATAAACTAAAAACCACTCTAAACTTGCAAGAGAATAATGCTAAAGTGTTCCCTCTCTCTCTCTCTCTGCAGCGACCTTGTGACCATGACTAGGTTACATCTAGATAACAAGTTGACTGAATCTGACTTTTATGACTGGAAAAGGTCTGTCCAGATGTCTATTTCCTATGACAAGCTGAACCACCCTATTACTACTCAAGCCCCTGCCGTCCCAGGTCCAGTTCCCACCGTCGCGGATATGAATATCCGCCAGACAAGGGAAAAGGACAGTGCGAGTGCCAAGTGCCTCGTGTTGGATTCAGTTGATGGTGTATACCAGAAGCAGCACGAGAAGATGGACTTAGTTTCCATCTTCCTCCATAACAAAGATTTATATAGAGAGAAATCTCGTATTGCAAGATATGAGACCTCGAACGAATTGTTTCAAGCGAGGTTGGCTGTCGGGTTATCTATAGGGGACAACGTCCTTACGATGACTAGCTATATTGATGAGCTCACGGACCTGGAGACCACGTTGGGAAACGGGTCATGTAGTGACTTATTTCCACAGTCCGTACCCTCTACTTACACCCTGAAAGAAACCAGGGAGACACCTGCTCTGCTTAATAGGGGACCTTCTTCTTCTATATCCAGGGCGAAAGCAAAGGGTGAAAAGAAGAAGACCTCCACAAAACCGATATACGGTGTCAGTAAAGTAGAAGGAAAGGGAAGAGCAAAAGTTTCAGGACTTGGTGTACGGAAGGAGGGATATTCCTATTGTTATAGGAATGGACATTGGCAGAAAAATTACAGGGCTTTGGAAGCCAGTATCCAGGATTCGAAGCATGTTGTGGCTTCGGCCTCGGGTGTGTTTGTAATTGAGAACTGTTTGTCAATTAACTCTACTTCCTGGGCACTAGATACCGGAGTAGGATCTCATATCTGTAATTCATTACATGTTTTGAGAAACCGTAGAGTTATTAGGGTAGGTGATTTGTGTCTCAGAGTTGCAAACGGAATGAGCGTAGACGCCGAATCCATGGGAGAATATCTCCTAGGTTTGACAAGTGGGCAGATATTGATTCTACGTAACTGTTTGTACGTACCTAGTTTGACTTGTAATATCATATCAGTGTCCTCACTTTCGAGAGAGGGATATGATTTTACATTCGTAAGCGATGTAGTAAATATCCCCCTAAATCAAGTTCTGATTAGGTCCGGTACATTAGATGATGGTATATACGTATTAAATCAAGCTCAGGTTTTCAATGTCCAGAACACACTTAAAAGAAAATCTTCCGAAATAAATCAGGCTTTCTTATGGCATTGTAGACTAGGTCACATCAATGAAACACGGTTGACTAAGTTACATAGAGAAGGATATTTGAATCCGTTCGAATATCAATCTTATACTACTTGTGAATCTTGTCTCATGGGAAAGATGACAAAGACTCCGTTTACTGGACATGGAGTAAGAGCGAGCGAGCTCTTGGGACTCGTACACAGTGGCGTGTGCGGTCCAATGTCTACACATGCAAGAGGTGGTTATTCCTACTTCATTACTTTTACGGATGATTTCTCTAGGTATGGACATATCTTCTTGATGAAGCATAAATCCGAGGCCTTTGAGAAATTCCGAGAATACAAGAATGAAGTGGAAAACCAGACATGCAATAGTATCAAGACACTGAGATCTGATCGAGGTGGTGAATACTTAAGTGCCGAGTCCCTGGGTTACCTAAAAGAGAAAGGAATTCTCTCTCAGCTTACTCCTCCATACACTGCACAACATAACGGTGTATCGGAAAGACGGAACCGAACCCTATTGGATATGGTACGTTCCATGATAAGTAAGACTGAGTTACCGCCATCTTTCTGGGGTTATGCACTAAAATCAGCTGCATATCTTTTGAACCAGGTTCCAACCAAGACTGTGCCTACCACACCATATCAGATGTGGAGTGGGAAGAAACCCTGTCTTAAACACTTTAGGACATAGGGATGTCCAACTTTTGTTAAAAAGCAGCATGCAGACAAGCTCGAGGCACGCTCAGTACAGTGTAAGTTTATGGGATATCCAAAGAACTCTAAGGGGTATTATTTCTATTACGCAGAGGAACAAAAGGTTTTTATTTCTCATCATGCCCACTTCTTGGAAGCTGAATTTTTAGAAAATCAGAAGAGTGGGAGCGCAATGGAACTGGAAGAAATTCCAGAACCACAAGTTGTTACTGAAAGTATGGTAGAATTAAAAGTTTCAGAAGAAAGGGACATCACAGCGCCTATCCGCAGAAGTAGTAGGCAGTCTCATCCACCCGAAAGATACTACGGTTTTCTCATAGACGGGGATCGAGAGGATTGCATCACTGACAATGATGACCCTACTAGCTTTCAGCAGGCCATCCAGAGCGGCGACTCGGTAAGATGGCTGGATGCAATGCGGACCGAAATGGAGTCCATGTACACTAACAAAGTATAGACTTTGGACATTGCTCCAGATGGGGTAAAACCCGTAGGATGCAAATGGATCTTCAAAAAGAAGATTAGTGTAGATGGACAGGTTGAAACCTATAAGGCTAGACTTGTTGCAAAAGGTTTTCGTCAAAGACCTGGTTTGGACTATGACGAAACCTTTTCTCCAGTGGCTATGCTCAAATCCATTCGGGTCCTTCTTGCCATTACTGCCTTCCACGATTATAAGATCTGGCAGATGGACGTAAAGACGGCTTTTCTAAATGGAAATTTGGAAGAGTGCGTCTATATGGATCAGCCAGAGGGATTCATTCAGAGTGGGAGCAGCGGTAAAGTGTGCAAGTTGCTTAAGTCCATTTATGGACTAAAGTAGGCATCACAGAGTTGGAAAATCTGTTTTGATGATACTGTTAAAGAATTCGACTTTATCAAGAATCCAGATGAACCATACATATACAGTAAGATTGTAGGGAGAGCTGAAGTATTCCTCATCTTGTACGTGGATGACATTCTCCTAATAGGAAATGATATTCTTATACTACAGTCAGTCAAAGGATTCTTGTCACAAAAGTTCTCCATGAAGGACCTGGGTGCTGCCACCTACATTCTGGGGATCCATATCTATCGTGATAGATCAAAAAGGATGTTGGGAATTTCACAGTCCAGGTACATAGACACCATATTGAAAAGATTCAGTATGGAAGATTCTAAGCGTGGTAACCTGCCGGCTTGTCACGGAATCACCCTCTCCAAAGAGATGTCCCTCAAGACTGATTTGGAAAGGGCTCGCATGTCGACTATACCCTACGCTTCTGCGGTATGCTCTATAATGTATGTGATGTTATGTACCAGGACAGATGTAGCATACGCATTGAGCGTTGTAAGCCGGTATCAGGCAAACCCAGGGGAGAAGCACTGGATAGCAGAAAAGAACATTCTCAAGTACCTGAGAAGGACTAAGGAGATGTTCTTGGTGTATGGTGGAAAGGACCTCCAGATCGAGGCCTTTGCTAACTCCAGCTTCCAGAATGACAAGGATGACTCCAAGTCCATGTCAGGTTATGTCTTTACCCTCAATGGAGGGGCGGTGTGCTGGAAGAGTTCCAAGCAGGACACCGTTACTGACTCGATGATGGAAGCGGAGTATATAGCTGCTTGCGATGCCGCAAAAGAAGCTGTCTAGATAAAGAAGTTCCTAACAGAACTTCAGGTGGTTCCTACCAGTGTTAATCCAATACCTTTGTATTGCGACAACAACGGCACTATAGATTTAGCGAAGGAACCCAGGTCCCATCAGAAGTCCAGACACATCTTAAGGTGGTATCACCTGATCAGGGAGATCGTAGGTCGCCGGGAGATCGAGGTGAAGAGAGTAGATACGGAGAATAACACTGCTGATCCATTCACAAAGGCCATTCCTCAGATGCAGTTCGAAAGGCTATTCGAGATGATAGGTCTGCGATATGCCAGTACATTGCCCTAGTGCAAGTGGGAGATTGTTAGTGATTATGCCCTAGAGGCCATTATTGTATCATACTAGTTTGTATATTACTTAATGGAAGTTTAGGATATTCACAGTTATATTAACAGTCTTGCTAAACATGGTAGTACGCTACTTGGTTTATATCTATCTTAATATGCGTATATGTTAGCATATCGAGAATACATATTGATAGAGCCCTTAGGATCTTGCTTGACTACCAGCGTTGTGATGGCAGTGACACTAGTGGGGGCTAGGTAGTCTACAAGCACATCATTTTTCAGGTCCCTAGTCGTAGGATTATCGAGATAGGGCATCGATACTCCGGAGTAGACTAGTGTGTGCGCTTCTCATCCCAGCAGGGGAAATGGTCTGTCCCACAGCCATTAATACGTTGTACTGGAGATAGTATACAGGTGCTCGTTGGGTTACGGGTACACCGGACAGGACTCGCAGGGAACTGTTGATTGGTATTATACCCGTCGTCAGTTAACAGTTCCCAGGTGACATGAGTACAGCACAGACTTGACACTGCTGCTTCGTCTCGAGTGTGTTCCCACTGTTCTTAGATTGCTACCCTACAGCGGCTCAAAGGAGCCGTGCAAACAGGTAGCAGTTGGGTGCAGTCCCGAAGCACTTGGAGGCAGTGGCGGTTAGATAGGATTCGTCTCTCCCGGTATTGGGAGTTGATATCGCGCTGTATTTGGAAAGCCATTACGCAAAGTCCCTGGCCAGGGAAAATGAGATTTACTGGTAGGATTTCCAGTAGCATCTCAAGGTGTAATAGGCTTCACTCCGACACGACTTATACCGCCTTTAGGGGACTGACGCTTGCCGCCCCCTAGGCCCGATATGCGGTAGTCCTAGACGAACAGACCATACTGTACGGAGATTGTCACATCAGGCTCGGTAGGAGTTCGGATGGGTTTCCTTGTAGGGTTCCTAGGCACACTAATGAAGTCTCACAAGTGATCAAACATGCCCAATTGAATTTTTACATGTGCCGAGAAAACCTAATACGGATCGTTAACTAGATATATAGGCTATGCGATGCAAGTTAACAACTTTTAACTAAAGGAAAGAAGCTACAACCTTTGTAGATCCGGTTCACCGCTTCCTAAGCTCCGCGATGATGTCCCTCCGCTGTCCAAATCGGATTCCAGACTCTAGTATCGGCTTCATCGAAGAAATGGGCGGGCTTGGTCGTCGGCTCGATGCCGAAGATGATCTACGTCGAGGCATCACAAGATCAAGCTCCAACTTCACCAAGCCATAAAAACTTGTGAAGGAAACACCCTATACTACTTGGCAAGAGGTCGAGGATGAAGAAATAGGAGGTGGGTTCACTTTAGAATTGGATTTCTCACTTGTTTTCATCACTTGCCATTGATGTAGTAAGCTTTTCTTCATGGAAGAAGAAGATGAAGAAGAAGAAGATGATATGATAAGTTATTTTAAAAATAGATAATAAAAATGAATACTTATCATAATCTTAACCTTACTTAAGTGTAGAGAATTGACTAAGGTTAGGTTGAATGGTTAGGGTTAAGGATGAGAACAAAAAGGTCATTTAGTCAAAGCTTCATGAAGCTTCAACTAAAAACAAATGAAGCCACCATTCATTTATCTTTCAATTTATTCAAAATGAAAACATAAATAAGATAAATGAATAAGTAAAACCCTAATCAACAACTTAACCATGGTTTAATTCTTTACACTTAACCAAATAAGCATGTATCATCAAACATGATACAATCAAGTGCACAAAAGTATATCACATATACAATTTGCACAAATCAAGTGAGAAAATCTACTTAAAGTGAACCAATACTAGTCAATGCAAAGTAATATATCAAATATATAATTATGCATTAAATCATTAAATCAATACTTGATTTAACGATCTGGTCATATCGCATATAACCGGTCAGTATCCAATGTATCGGCTTATCGAATCAATCCTTGATTCGATAACTAGGTTATATCGCATACAACCATTCGACACATATATCGCGAGAATGAAATACGATATCACATACACGCATTATTCTCGGTCCCGCACATGTCCCATATGTGCTCCTATTTCGTTTCGCTTGAGCCAGGAAACCTCTGTGTAGGACTCTAAAGACTCGTCAATACGCCGGCAGCAGATGATGATCATATCAAACACCCACAAGCCGCAAGCGGTCTGCTAAACATAACGGCCACCCGGGTATTGAGCGATCAGAAGATCGACGAGCAAGCCCGCTCACACTCCTGTGAATCCAACCAGTAACACTTACCGTACAGTCCGGTCTGTTCGTCTGATATGTCGCATATCTCGCCTAGGGGTGGTAAACGTCAGACCCCAATAGCTCAATAAGTCATGCCGACGTGAGGTCCATAACTTTCGTGAAACTACTGATAACTCTTACCAGTACATCACTGCAACCCTGGCCAGGGATTTCCTGTTATGGCCAGTCGTGCATAGCGCAACATCAACCCCCAATACCGGGAGAGACGAATCCCCTCCTATCGCTCATTGCCTCCATGTGAATCGGGACTGTACCCAAAAACCACCTGTTTGCACGACTCAGTAGAGCCGTGGTAGGGTGGAAATCATAGCACAGTGGGAGACACACAAGACTCTATGACGATCTCGGGTCAACAGACTAAGCTGTACCAGTGTCACCAGAGAACTGCCATCTGACGTGAGGTATAATACCATCTGGGAGTTCTCGGCGAGTCCGTTCAGTGCACCCAGTCTCCACTGAGCACCCGCATACCATCTCTGATGTCAAACACCAGTGGATATAGGATCATCCATCGCCCATCACATGGGTCGAGAAGATATACGCTAGTCTACTCTGGAATATCGATGCCCCGTCTCGATATTCCCATGACTAGGAACAATGAAGGATGTACTCATTGACTACCCAGGCCCCACTAGTATGATCTGCATCATAGTCCTGGAAGTCGAGTACACATCCTAAGGGCTTTATCAACATGTAATCAGAGAGACAGAAAGTATACATGTTAAGATAAAGAGCAACCAGATAGCGTACTATCATGTCGAGCAAGAAAGTCCTACCTATATATGTCCCAGCATCCACTACAATATACATCCAATGTACAGTAATGGCCTCTAGGGCATACATATAACTAACAATCTCCCACTTGCACTAGGGCCATCTGTAGCAGTAGTTGTAGTATCTAATACTCAACCATCCCCTAAAAGTCTCTCTTTGGGAAAAGGCCTTCGTGAGTGGATCTGCCGTGTTGTCCTCTGAGTCTGCTCTCCTAACCTCGATCACCCTGGAGATCAACTATCTCCATGATCAGGCGATGCTGCCTCAGAATATGTCTGGGTCACTGATGGGACCAGGGTTCCTAGGCCAAAGCCACAGTTCCATTGTCATACAATGGTAGGAACCTAGTTCATCTTATGAACCAATATACAACCAAACTTCCTCTTTGGTAGTATCTTTAATAGCGATGTTACCAGCCTTTATCGTCTAGTTTGCCACGGTATCTAGCTTGGAACTCTTCCAACATACCATCCCTTTACCGAGGGTAAAGACAATGCCTGCGACTGACATTTAGTCGTCTTTATCACCCTGGAACCCTTCCAGTGATTCTCCCCAGGATCGATTGATACCATCTCACTATATCTAGTGAGAATCCTAGCATCCAATTACATCTATCTCATAGATGAAAACTCAGGATTTAGGAGGTATCACTTTGATCCTATTGGAGAATCTATGTGATAAAAGGAGATCGACCGATCGTAGCATAGGAAACTATTTTCCTATCAAGAGTATGTAATCCACGTACTCTATGAGGATCATTACCATACTCCATACTACCCTTTTGTACATACAAGGTTCATCTACCATTTTGATGAAGTCAAACTCTTTGACTACCACATCAAAACAGATGTTCCAACTCCGCGATGCTTGCTTTATTTTGTAAAGCAACTTGCACACGTTTCCGCTGCTCCCACTGTTTACGAAGCCCTCTGGCTGTGTTCTTATAGACGTCCTCTTCTAAATCATTATTTAGAAAAGTAGTCATGGCACCCAACCACCAGATATCGTAGTCATGGTATGTAGCAATGGCAAGTAGGATCTGGATGGACTTAAGCATAGTCCCCTGAAAAGATTTCATCATTATCCACGCCTGGTCGATGACGAAAACCTTTAACAAGTCTAGCTTTGAAAGTCTCAACTTTTCCATCTGCACCAAGTAATCTTCTCAAGATATACTTGCTCCTGATGGGGATTTAACCCTTCAGATATAGCAGCTAAAGTCCATACTTTGCTGGTGTACATGGATTCCATCTTAGATCGCTAAGCATCCAGCCATTCTTACAGAGTCCCTACTCTCGATGGCCTGCTCGAAAACTGGTTGGGTCATCATCTCATTATGCAATCCTCGCTCCCACTGTCATCGAGAAACCGAGGTATCTCTCAGGCGGATGAGGAACCCTACTAGATCGGCGGAGAGGCTGAGGCTCGTTGGGAACTATTGAATCCTTTGGTTCCTTCAAATCATCTGCTGCAGTTTGTATAGCTGGAACTATTCCAGTTCTATATAACAGACCTTGCCTCAAGCTTGTCCGGATTATGCTTTTAGACAAAGCCCGGACAACCCCAAATCTTAACCAACTTAAGATATGGGCTCTTCCTCTTCCATATCATATATGGAGTGGTAGGCACTGATTTGATTCGAACCCTATTCAATAGGTATGCAACTTCATAAGTGCATAACCCCAAAAGGAAATAGGTAACTCAGTACTACTCATCACAGAGCACACTATATCTAATACGGTGCGATTGCTCCGCCCCGATACACCGTTGTGCTGTGGTATATTCAGAGGAGTAACACTGAGAGAGAATCTCATTCTCTTTTAGAATAGTCCAGGAATTTTATACGCAAGTATTCTCCTCCCTGATCTTATCATAGGACATAATACTTATACCCGTATTGGTTCTCTACTTCTAGCTTATATTCTGTGAATATCTCAAAAGGTTCGGACTTATGTTTCAACAGGAACATATGTCTGAATCTTGAGAGATTATCAGAGAACGTAATGAAGTATAAAGAACCAGTCCTGGCATGTGTAGACAGGAGACCTCACATACATCATCATGTATCAGTCCCAAGAGTTTTACAAACTCTTTCCCTGTTTCCAATAAACAGAGCTATGGTCATCTTATCTTTGTGACATGACTGGCAAGTTTCACAAGATGTAAATTCAATCTGATTTAAATATGCATCTAAAATGTAACTTCAGCCAGTCGGGTCGCATTGATATGACCTAGTCTACAATACCTCAAGAAGGATTCGTTCATTTCTGAACTCTTCCTCTTATGTAGGTTCTGTACAGTAGGAACTGTAGTTTGATTTAGAACGTCAATGGTTTTAGATAACGTGCCTGAACCGATCAACATTTGATATAGGAAATGTTCAAAACATTATCCATCAATACAAAATTTTATCATTTCTTTACTAATAAAGAGACTGATATGATTTTGTATATCAGGTTCGGTATCTAATAGCATTTGTTCAGAATCAATGTATTGGTAATACAGGGTGACAGTGACCAACAGACTTGGCTGCAACACTTGCCCCGTTCTCTGTCTCATGAAACTTATCACCCGTTCTCAGTTTTCTACCTTTTTGTAGCCCTATGTACATATCTGGGATCCTGATCCGGTATCAAATATCCAGGATGCAGAGGATACTGAGAAACAGTTCTTTGTAATGAACACACCCGAAGGAGATGCATCATATGCACTTTCTTCGTTAGGGCGGCATAGGAATTCTGGTATTCCCCTATTTCCTGCTCTGTTTTATAACAATTATAAGTTGGAGCGGGATCAACGTTCCCCAGCTCAGTATAACAAGCGGGTTCGGTCAATACATCCATATTATTATCTTGATTAAGGCGTGATATGGTCGCTACCTGGAGAGAGAGAGAAGAAAACACTCTGCGTGCGCACTTGCAAGATTAGATTGGTTATGTATTTTATCTAATCAGGATGGCTCCCACTGTTTTTATCAAATTTTTCCTTCAAACCCTAAAAGGAAAGACTAGCCGGGATTAATTGCACTCTACAAGTTCGCCAATCTTTCAGCCAGGCCAGTGTCGGTACTTTGAGGGAGGTTCCCCGTGCTTTCGCACGGACCTAATTACAGTAAACCTCGTTTTCCCAGAGGCGTAACCCCGTTGACACCTTTCTAGACACCTACTTGATCGGCTAATTGCAAAGTGCAAAACTCTTCCAGGAGTAACAATTACTCACAGTGGGTATCGGGATCCAACTATCACATAGAAGGTATGCAATCTCATTGCAAGTTTCAACACTTGAAACTCCCGATAATGGTTTTTACCCCTAGCACCTATGACCTTGGCTAAGGTCAACAAATCATAGGTACTAGTCAAGTTCTACCCGTCATTTCGTGATTAATTAGACCCACCCACATGACCCTTGGCTAAGGTCAACAAAGCCACATGACTGTCCTAACTAATCGCATCATATGCTGTGTAGGAAGACATCACTTAGCTACCGCACACTACGCCTCGGCTATGGTCGACAAACGTAGCACGAATACTAAGTACTCTACTTCCTAAAATGATGGAGGGTTGCGAATGGTTTTTATGAAAACCTTTAACGCTTTGAACTTGATCTCGTTGCGGAATCAAATGGTTTTTAAATGGAATGTTTTCGAGGCTTTTCTAGTTTTGCTAAAGGGGTCACTCCCGGTGAAGGGATCGTCGGCCCTTTCCTCGTCGAATGAGGTGCGGGATATATCATATATATCACTGTGCAAAGCGGAAACTATAGAAGCGATCAAAGACAAACCGAGGGTTGTAGCATCTGCCAGTTATTGCTAAAGGAGTCACTCCCGGTGAAGGGATCTCGGTCCTTTCCTCATCGAATAAGGTGCAGGATGTTCTACAATGAACACCGCGATGCAAAGCAAGAACTGTAGCTACCTGTTTTTATTTTGAAATTCGATTCCACAACATCAATTAGGTTTATTTTCTTTCAATAATCTCATTAATGAATATCCCATCATTTAAATTACCTAAACATCACAGATAAATATGACGTATACTTATGCCATCCGCATTCGCCTCGATGTCCCCTCGTGCACCGTTAGGTTAGATAACTAACGGCAGAGCGGGGCAGGGCTAGCGCGGGTGTAAAACATAAGTAACGTCTATATAACATATCATATATACTATATACTACATCTATCTGAAAAAATCACAGAATCACATCACAGATAACGCAGCAGAAAATATCATATGAAATATTGGATATGCTAGGACGTCCGTATTTTCAATACGAGCCAGTATAAAACACGGATTCCACGGTCGTGATGAATAGCCAATCCCACACCCCTAGACCCCTACGAGAGCGGCAAGCAACCCTACCAATTCTAGGGTTAGGAGACCCGGACTCGACTCCTCGAGTTGGTCTCCCACTGGACCCCAGAACCCGGTAACTTGTGCTCCCCTCCTTGGGTCTATCCTAATGCGGAAAAGTAAATAATATACAATGGGTGACATCTTCCGCAACCAGGAAGTGCCCCAATAAAAGAATATTACATACAAGTTTTTACATGAATGAAAATGAAAAACACTCATCTCACATAAAAAACCCCGGCTATTCAAACACGACGATCCAATATAACATATCCAGCAACACATAACATCACATGTCATCAACGTAAGTAAATATACGCATCTCAATTGTCGTTGACATATAGCAACGAAACCGGCGACATCACATATTACACTTACGGTCACAGAAAAGAAAGTGTAAAGCTACAACAGTTGGAATCCGCAATCTCTTTAGACATCACATGCCTAATCAAATGAATTCTTTAGACATCGCATGCCTAACAATTATAAACCCCGCATTTCAGTCTCATTATCGAAAACACTTTTCAATACCAAGTCGGGCAATTAAACAAGATTCCCGACATCCTGATCGAATGCTCGTCGCAAACTTTAGTAGGCGGCCGCACCCCCGATGCCGTCGACGAAGTGCACCAAGACGGAACACCACTGCCGCGAGCACCCGAACGGATGCTTTCAGCGACGGGGTTCTCCTACAGTCACTTGGTCGGGGCAATGGAGTGAGGCTGTCTATTAAGTTTACCCGGCGAGTATCCGCGTACGCTACGTGATTGCGACGGACTTTTGATCACATCAAAATTCTGTGGCAACCGATCAAGTGAGACTAAACTGCTATATTTATAATATTCATTCAGTTATCTCATAACTACTTGTGAATTCCAATTATTGTATCACATTCCGGATAAGATAGAAAATGTTAAACTTTCCGATCGAACAATCGAACACCCAAGTTTTCCCGATACAGTCCAACACATGAAATAAGTCTAAAAACATTCAGTTCGTGCCTCAGTACCAACGGTCCAGCCGTAGAAGGGTCAAGCCAACGCCTCACATGTGGCACGCCATACTGCCCCAAACCCGAAGGTTCAAAGGGCAGTTCAAGACGGTCACATAATCGAGTTAAGGTTTGTTGTCTTCTAGAGGGTCCATCGCGTTACTTGCACTACTTAGAACGTCTTTAAACCCTGGAAAAGTCCAACAATTGGAAATTTCCCAACAGTGGAAAACTTGGGTATTTATATCCGGTCGAACATTTTAACATATTCTAAAATTATCCGGAAAAGCACACAGACAGAATTAGACAATCCGATCGAAACACCGAGTCCCCAATACAACCCAGAAAATTCAACTCTTGAATAAATATTAAAAAATCTCAGAAAATCCAACATAATAAAATAAGAATTACTGTGCAAATTTTATTGGATGATGTGACATTATGGCCGCGGAACCGCAGCAGAAGCCATGCTTCTGCCGCTGTTCCGCGGCGGTTTAGATGAGATAGGTTATCGTTTTGCACCATAATTCTTAGGTCTTCCTGCTGAATTTTTTAGGAATTTTTAATATGGAAAAATCCCAGTTTTTCAAAAATGTCCAGAGAGCCGTTTAAAGTCGGGGTTTCGGGTCGATCGGACTTCTAACTCCGTCTACGCATCTCCTAAGGCTCTAGCTAGGCTCTGATACCACTGTAGGGTTCCTAGGCACACTAATAAAGTCTCACAAGTGATCAAACATGCCCAATTGAATTTTTACATGTGCCGAGAAAACCTAATACGGATCGTTAACTAGATATATAGGCTATGCGATGCAAGTTAACAACTTTTAACTAAAGGAAAGAAGCTACAACCTTTGTAGATCCGGTCCACCGCTTCCTAAGCTCCGCGATGATGTCCCTCCGCTGTCCAAATCGGATTCCGGACTCTAGCATCGGCTTCATCGATGAAATGGGCGGGGTTGGTCGTCGGCTCGATGCCGAAGATGATCTACGTCGAGGCATTACAAGATTAAGCTCCAACTTCACCAAGCCATAAAAACTTGTGAAGGAAACACCTTATACTACTTGGCAAGAGGTAGAGGATGAAGAAATAGGAAATAGGTTCACTTTAGAATTGGATTTCTCACTTGTTTTCATCACTTGCCATTGAAGTAGCAAGCTTTTCTTCATGGAATAAGAAGATGAAGAAGAAGAAGATGATATGATAAGTTATTTTAAAAATAGATAATAAAAATGAATACTTATCATAATCTTAACCTTAGTTAAGTGTAGAGAATTGACTAAGGTTAGGTTGAATGGTTAGGGTTAAGGATGAGAACAAAAAGGTCATTTAGTCAAAGCTTCATGAAGCTTCAACTAAAAACAAATGAAGCCACCATTCATTTATCTTTCAATTTATTCAAAATGAAAAAATAAATAAGATAAATGAATAAGTAAAACCCTAATCAACAACTTAACCATGGTTTAATTCTTTACACTTAACCAAATAAGCATGTATCATCAAACATGATACAATCAAGTGCACAAAAGTATATCACATATACAATTTGCACAAATCAAGTGAGAAAATCTACTTAAAGTGAACCAATACTAGTCAATGCAAAGTAATATATCAAATATATAATTATGCATTAAATCATTAAATCAATACTTGATTTAACGATCTGGTCATATCGCATATAACCGGCCAGTATCCAATGTATCGGCTTATCGAATCAATCCTTGATTCGATAACTAGGTTATATCGCATACAACCATTCGACACATACATCGCGAGAATGAAATACAGTATCACATACACGCATTATTCTCGGTCCCGCACATATCCCATATGTGCTCCTATTTCGTTTCGCTTGAGCCAGGAAACCTCTGTGTAGGACTCTAAAGACTCGTCAATACGCCGGCAGCAGATGATGATCATATCAAACACCCACAAGCCGCAAGCGGTCTGCTAAACGTAACGGCCACCCGGGTATTGAGCGATCAGAAGATCGACGAGCAAGCCCGCTCACACTCCTATGAATCCAACCAGTAACACTTACCGTACAGTCCGGTCTGTTCGTCTGATATGTCGCATATCTCGCCTAGGGGTGGTAAACGTTAGACCCCAATAGCTCAATAAGTCATGCCGACGTGAGGTCCATAATTTTCGTGAAACTACTGATAACTCTTACCAGTACATCACTGCAACCCTGGCCAGGGATTTCCTGTTATGGCCAGTCGTGCATAGCGCAACATCAACCCCCAATACCAGGAGTGACGAATCCCCTCCTATCGCTCATTGCCTCCATGTGAATCGGGACTGTACCCAAAAACCACCTGTTTGCACGACTCAGTAGAGCCGTAGTAGGGTGGAAATCAAAGCACAGTGGGAGACACACAAGACTCTATGACGATCTCGGGTCAACAGACTAAGCTGTACCAGTGTCACCAGAGAACTGCCATCTGACGTGAGGTATAATACCATCTGGGAGTTCTCGGCGAGTCCGTTCAGTATACCCAGTCTCCACTGAGCACCCGCAAACCATCTCTGATGTCAAACACCAATGGATATGGGATCATCCATCGCTCATCACATGGGTCGAGAAGATATACGCTAGTCTACTCTGGAATATCGATGCCCCGTCTCGATATTCCTACGACTAGGAACAATGAAGGATGTACTCATTGACTACCCAGGCCCCACTAGTATGATCTGCATCATAGTCCTGGAAGTCGAGTACACATCCTAAGGGCTTTATCAACATGTAATCAGAGAGACAGAAAGTATACATTTTAAGATAAAGCGCAACCAGATAGCGTACTATCATGTCGAGCAAGAAAGTCCTACCTATATATGTCCCAGCATCCACTACAATATACATCCAATGTACAGTAATGGCCTCTAGGGCATACATATAACTAACATTCCTCATCGGCCTTCTTATCGACATCTACCTAGGGACCGTTACCTACAGCTAGTGCTGCGTGCGGTCTGTGGTTAAACTCACTGCCAGCGTAGTGAGTTTTTAGAGTCCCACACAGAGAGTTTCCCTGCTTCAGGCGAAACGATATAGAGGTCGTATGGTTTTATGATAGGGTTCGCACACATACGTGTTTTTACGCACGTACGATATTCGGACAGTTTGTACTTTCAGGCTTTGGTTTTAGCCAGATTCTAGTATTGGATTATTGGATTTATACAATCTCAGTATTTCCGTGTTTTCACGGATGGGAGGGGCATTCTCGTAATTAGTCGAGAAGCTTCTAGAAGATTGATGAGTTGGATGCTTAGGTGGAATTTGCATTAAATGGATTAATGACTCATAGTGTGATTCATCCAAATGAGTTAATGATGCATTTATTGCTTAATGACTCATTAGATGATTCACACATAGTGAGTTAATGAAGCATGGTTGATATTATCATATGTTATTCATTTAGTAATGATCATGCTTCATATATATTCACAAATGAGATATTATTCATATGATTCTCACTCACACCTTCTCTCTCTTCAAGCTCTCTCTCTCTCTTCAAAGAACTAACCCTAACCTCTCATGTGTTGAGATCCAAGGGTTAGCAAGACTAATAGATCCCTAATCCTTTTCTATATCCTCTAGGTTGCTTTGATTAGCACTCATAGTCACTTAGTTACCTCAAGTGAGAGGTTAAAGCTTGGAGAAATAGCTCTCGGGTGGATCTTCTATCACATAGAAGAGGCCGACGAGGAGGTGATCAACAAGAACAAGAAGGACTTGATTCATTAGGTATAATCATCTATCATAGTAGCTAATCACTTTTATATAGTTGTTAGTTAGGGTTTAGCAAAGATCCGTAAAGTTAGTCGATATTAGTTTAAACAAAATGATTGTTTTACCTATTCCGCCTCCCCGCATCATGTGGGGTGTCTAACCTCGACTTACACTTAGTTTAGTTTCTTAGTCGCGAACTATAGAATAGGTTTGCACACACACATACACCCTTGCATGCATTATTATTATTATTACTTGTGCGTATATGGCGATACGTATATATACACACACACACATAGGTATGGGACTATGTATATATATATATATATATATATATATACCTATACATGGATAATGAGGATAGTGGATGATATTTGGAGATGAGTCGATGAGATTAGGCTTGATGCCGTGAGATCGGTGATATGTTTTGGTTCGTATTAGGAGATACGACATGAGATTATAGCGGGCCTTTAGACGTGTGTTTTCATACAGGTAGATATATATAGATGGTATTAGTATGTACTAGACTTAGATCAGTACCCCTAATGCAGGATATGATGATGATGGATACAAGGTGAATAATGAGATGAATGTGATATTTGACCCGTATCCAGTTTTGGGATGCCGTACAACGGATTTACGTACGAGTTATATATTGATGATAGATCCGCACTCTTGACTCGAGGATGTCATATTGTATATTGTATCATATGTGATACTATTGAGACAGGATCACCGACTATTATATATATATATATATATATATATCAACTCAGACTTAGGTGATTTTCCCTTACCCTTTCGGTTAGACTGTTCGTTTATTCCTGTTGTTTACTTATAGATGTTATACTAGACTCGAGTCATACCTATTTCAAAAACTAACAAATCGTGAGTATTTTAAAGACAGGTCAAGGGATACTACGGATATTTTCAAAGGATGTACTATTTGATAAAAACACCATAGCCCTATTTTCTAAACACCACGATTCGTGCAACTTTCAAATACCAAAAACTGTATAACTAGTATATAGGAATGTATATTTCTTTATTACTGCATTATTATTCATTTACCATTTATTCTACTGCTCGCATTGTATTGCATGCTTATATGTTATTGATTCATATTCCATCGTGCATATGACATATAGCATACCTGTATACCTGCATGCTTACACATATACCTTTAAATAGTTACATGTTCACCTTTATATGATGTTATATGGACTTGGAGAAATTAGAAACCGCATGACATATTTTATAACTTGTTGCAGTTAAATAGCGATTTTTCCTTTATATGCTTATATTACTGTTTCACATTGCATATATTATAATTCATGGATTTCGCATTGCAATATGGTTTTCATATGATGTTTTCTGGATTGTTTCGCTCCTGTGTAAATATATCAATGGTATGGGACGCTGATATATATATGTATACCCATCGTATATATATATATTAGTGGTATGGGACGCTGATATATATATATACACCTGCATAATATATCATCATAATGATCTATGCAAGTATACTTATTCATTATATACGAGTGGAGCCTATATGGTTGATGTGAGGGGCCTATATGGTCGATATGAAGGGCCTATGTGCTCGATACAAGAGGGGCCTATATGGTCTATGTGAGGGGCCTATATGGTCGATACGAGTGGGGCCTATATGGTCGATGTGAGGGGCCTATATGGGCGATGTGAGGGGCCTATGTGCCCGATGTGTGGATGACATGTTTTATCCCATACTCCGCATTTATTTTATATGCATTGCTTCATGTATTAGTAGTACCTGATAGAGTACCTTTCATGACTATTGCATATACATATTGCCATTTATTACTTCATGTATTAGTAGTACCTGATAGAGTACCTTCATGAATGTTGCATACACATTGTGTGGATATAGGAGATTTATTTGATATTGGGATATTGAGATATATATTTTGTGTCGATGCTTGACTCTGATTTTCTGATGATTTCATTGATGATTCTTGAATGTTTAAACAAAAATATCACTATATTAAGAGAACGGTTTTTCTCATTCATGATGTCTTCTGTTTTCATTTTACCGGATTCATACCTCATATTTACGATATTTTGCTACCCGAGGCACTGACACGAGCATATGGGATTACACTTATATTTAGATGTTTATCCTTGCCTTTTTATTATGCTTCAGACTTTATCATATTGAGGATATGTATATATTACTGATCGTTTGACCTACGATTGAGTCATACATACGATTTCTGCTCTGTGATGTTTTCTACTCACGAGTTGGTAACTCACTGCTGTTGTGCCACAGTTTCTTGCAGGTTTTGCCGTACAGGTTTCGTTGTGACTTTGCTTGCACACTTGCATCGTGACCACCATTGTACATTTATTTATATTCAGTTGTATCTAGTAAAACTCCATCAACCAGACATGTATATGTATTTGACTTAGTGACCAGTTATATATTCTTTCGACCTTAGAGTCGCGAGTTGTATTATTATGGGTTTTCATGTTGATTTGAGTTTCCTTTTCAGTTTTGATCCTTACCCTTCGGCGTTGTATATTAGATTGCTTGCATGGTTGTGAACGTCATTTGACGAAGAGCTAGCTCCCGCTTGGGGATGCCTTTTTCATTGTGCATATATTATTCCTGTTGTACCCCGTTTGGGGCCAGTATTTACAAAGGAATTTCTGCCGAAATTTTCTGAATAGACTTGATATTTTAAAAATGCAATACTTCGGCTTATGTTATTTAAAAACCACTTGTTTTATAACATGTTTTCTACACTTCTTATTTAAAAATGGTTTAAATTTCTGGGCTTTTGGCTTACTTGAATTAGATAGGGTCCTATAGACTTCATATGATTCAAGGGCCAATCACGTACTACTTCGGGTCGTGACACATATTTACGATACGATACTCCACTTAGGAAACCTTAGGATGTACATATCTTGATATCCTTGATACTATTCGTTCCTATGATCATATATCCATTTGGGATTTGTTGATTTCTTTCATTCATTGATCTATCTTCTTCGATACCTGCTTGAGGTTCCTGTCACCATGGTTTGAGCGCCGATTGAGCTGCTGCTGGTGTTGCGGTCAGGGCGAGTTCGTCGTGAACGGGGACTGACCATGTTGTTTTTTGGTGACATAGGGACGTGTAGGTATAGTGTTGTGTTGTGATCTCTCGTTTGAGGCGAGTGTTCGATTTTGCACAGCATGATCGGGACATTGATAGAGACTAAGAGATTGAGAGGACTGTTGATGTACAACCTACCTCGGAGATCGTGATGTTGTCTACCGTGCAGACGGATAACCCAGCTGTTGCTGAGATTGATGGGATGTCGATTCCAGAGTTTATGAGCTGAGACCGCTGGAGCTTTCAGACAGAGATGTGACAGGAGATAGCTAGTCTATCTCGAGTGGAGCGACGGATGGGACTCGCCAGATTTGATGTGCCGATGCAGGCTTAGTTGAGTTGAAGAATTATAATTGAAGGATCTTACTTTGATCTAGAGTAGATCGATTAAGAGAGGACGTTGTTCGTCGGATGCTCTGATGTGAGATCGGTAAGTTGACCAGTTTCAGATGAAGGACCTCACCAGATGTATTGTGAGTAGATCGAGAACAGACGAATAAAGTGTATTCCTCCGAAGATTTGGATGAGATACCGAGGACGTGTTCGGCTAGATATCTTCTACAGAGTAGTGAAGATACCGAGTGCTTAATGTTAAGTTCCTGTGAGAGACTCCAGATTGACCGTAGCCGAGAATGAATTACGATATGCAGACCGCAAGAGATGACGTCGAAGTGGACGATAATAAAGACAAGCGGAATAAGAGGTTCGTGCGAGATGTTAACGAGCGGTTGTTACTCTCCATTGATGCCAGAGGATTGATATGTGTGCAGAGGCGTTAGATACAACCAAATTCCAGGTGAAAGTCATGCCGACGACACAGCTGTCCGGTTATAAGAAAAGAGTTAAGCAAGAGTGCCAACCTTCGTATAGTTCGGCATAGGTGAGATTAGAATAAGCCATGAGCAGGTTCTTTCTAGGACACCATAGAGATAGAGATTTGCACCTATGATCAGTTATATCATGCGTATTCACAGGGCCAGATGCCGCCATCAGTAATGTGTCGTTTGAGAGTGGTCATATTGATTGGCCAGACGGTGATCAGAGGAGTTCCCGAGCGGGACTATTCCGTTAATACACCTAACTAGGGCCGACGAGCAGAAGGATCGTGAGATTGTTAATCCACAGAGGAAACAAGAACCCAGAGACCGGAGATGCCAGACCGTGAGAGAAGGCAAGTAGATGACTTTACTCTACCAGTTTGGGCGCACCAGCATATTTTTCGACATTGTAAGAGGTGTAGCTCAATGTCAGTTATTGCGTTTTGTGTTTTGTGATCTGAATGTCACACTTTTATCGCTTGGACATGAGTTTTGATGATTGGGTTTCGTGATTTATGTTTTATACACCGCTACATTGAGATTTATGATTTGTGCATATCTATTGCACTTGGTATCGATTTGTGCCTTCGTAGCACGTATTTTTGGTTTCGTGGATTCGATACTGTTGATTTGATTTCATGCATGTTATATGCACTTGCTGTTGGATATAGTTCCCTCAGAGTCAATTATTGGATCACAGGCACGTGATTGCAATGATTGAGGGAGGACCTATACCGGTAGGACAGTCTTACTCAAGATGATAGTATGCTATCTGGTTTATCTTTATCATCGTGTACTACTTTAGGTGACCTTACAGGTCGCTATTACACGTTGATAGAGTCCTTAGGATTCTTGATTGACTGCTAGTAGTATGATGGCGATCATATACGTTGGAGCTGGGGTCTATAAGCACATCCTTAACAGGTCCCTAGTCATAGGAGTTTTCAAGACAGGGCATCGATACTCCGGAGTAGACTAGTGTATACAGTCGAGACCTCGACGAGGGGCGGTGGCCGGTCTCATAAGCCATTGGTGTCGGTTGGTTCACCTAAGATGTATACAGGTGCTCGTTGGGTTATGAGTACACCGGACAAGATTCGCCGGGAACATGCTAGTTGGTATTATACCTGACGTCAGATTGCAGTTCCCTGGTGACATGTGTACAGGTTAGTTCATCGACCTGAGATCGTCATTTATCTTGTGTGAGTTCCTACTGTTCTTTGATTACTACCCTAATAAGTCTCAAAGGAGTCATGCAAACAGGTTTTAGTTGGGTACAGTCCCGAGCCACATGGAGGCAGTGAGCGGATCGGCAGGGGTTTCGTCTCTCCCGGTATTGGGGTGAGATCGCGCTGTGTCTAGGAGATCCATTACACGAAGTCCTTGGCCAAGGCAGGAGATTTACTGGTAGGTATTCTAGTAGTATCTCAGGGTGTTCTGTGCTACACTCCGACATGACTTGTACCGCTTTTAGGGGTCTGACTTTTACCAACCCCTAGGCCCGACATGCGATGCTCATAGACGAACGGACCAGACTGTACGGATATTGTCACTGACAGGCTCAGTAGGGTATCAGGATGAGTTCGCTCATCGACTTCCCTTTTGTTCAATACCTGGTAGCCCGTTACGTACAGCTAGTACCACTGACGTGCTAGTGGTTATATCCACAGCCAAAGTATTGACGAGTCTTTAGAGTCCCCCACAGACAGTTTCTCAAGTTTTGGGCGAAACGTTGTAGAGGCCGTATGATATATGGAAGGGTTCGATCATATACGTGCAGTAGTGCACGGATCATGATCGGGCGTATCATACTAGTAGGCTTTGGTTTAAGCCGGATCCAAGTATTGGATTTGTTGGATTACTTTAGTCTCATCGCATTCGCATTCGGTCAGAATGCGGATGCAGGTATGTATATATAGGTGAGGGGTATCCTTGTGATCCGTCACGAGTTTACTTTAGATGTTGCTGTATCTTTTTGTTGTTGTAAACATTTGGGTTAATGTTTACAAATGGAAATAATGAGCTAAAAGTCATGATTAGGAGCATTAATTGTGACACATGCACAAGTGGTGACTCATGGTCTCTTTCTTTGTGCATGTGTCACATTATTTGATTGATTTATGAGTTGATATGATAAGAAGAGAGAGATAGGGCAGCCAAGGGGAGGTTTGCACTTGTATTATTCTTGATCACTCACTCTCATTATATCATACAACATAAGAAAGAAAAGGCTCCTCTTCTTCTTCTTCCTCTAGCTCACCATTTCCACCAATGACGTCATTTTCAACCTCCATCCATACACTCTCATGTATTGAGAATCAATAGATGCTCGAGACAAAGTGATCATACATATTCTCTACATCGCCTTGGAAACGTCGGCTAGCAAACTTCTTGTCCGAGTTGTTTCGGATGAAGCGGGAGCCCTTAAAAAGATTCGAAGATGTGGTGCCCTTTCCGACGAGGAGACTGGAGATCGGAGATGCCGCGAGGAGCTTGGGTTGGTGGCCAAAGACCGAAGGACACAGATCGATTGGTATAGCTTTTCTAACCCTTCTCTAGTTAGCTAGTTATAGGTTAATGGTTCGATCCGGGATTAAAGTCTGCGATAGCGCCGGTTTCAAGTTTTGAAAAAGTTTTCGTTTCCGCATTTTGGCCTCGGACAGACGGCCGGGGCGCTACCGTAGACTTACACTTGCCTTTACTTATGCACTCGGTATAGCTTATATGTGCTTACAGCACATTGGAATAGATTTTGTGCACACAGTTGCACACGTTTATGATTCGATACACCTTAGTATACCCGGTGTTGTTTTTGTGAGCATTTGAAATATTGATGAGTTTTCGTGCATTTGTTTCACCAGATTGTATTTCATGCATTAGTGCACCAAATTTATGTTTTCGTGAGCGTCTGCACTTGATGTTAGTTATCGTGCATATCATTGCACTAGATATTTTATACGAACCCGACTTACTTGTTTTGGATTTTCGCGCATGTTGGGCGCATGATATGAGATTTTGTGCACCCCGGGTGCACTCGATTGAGATTTTATTCATGCATGATTGGATGCATTTGATTGGGATTTTCATTCGTGCATGTTAGTTGCACTGGGTTGAGATTTTCATGCACTATAGATGCATTTGATATTGTTGTCGTGCACATCCGTTGCACTGGACAGATACTTTCGTGCACACCCGTTACACTTAGTTTTGCTTTTGTGCATATTCGTGGCACATGTATTGGATTTGGTTTTCCGTGCGCACCAGACACATGTAATGTTGGATACGCCTTCTGAGGCTGATTTTATTTATGAGTAATGCGTTTTGATGATGGATACTATATTGTATAGTAGCCGAGCAGGGCTGGTCTGAGGACAGTGCCTAAGTACTTTTGCATGCATAAAAAGGTTACCAAAGGTTTTCAGAAAGGAGCTATAATCTCATTATTTCCTACGTGTCCGCGAGTGACGCGGAATTTTATAAAGAAAACCTTCTGGGATATTTCTAAAAGGCAGGACGTATAAATTGAGTAAAACATATATACGTATATATTTACTACTTTACAAATGATCGTCCGCCAATTGCACCGTGAGCTCCTCATAGCACGGAGATTTAGGAAAGATTTGGCATGAGTTATTCAACTCTTAAAATAGTTTTACAAAAATACGTGCTATACACGTATTATGATTTGACTATAGTGCATTTGGATTCCAGTAGTGGAATTCGATATTCGTATTTGCTTTAACTCCGATGATTGTGTGATGCTTGACGGAGTTGGATTTGAGTTTCATACTCGTTTTCAAGCGAACATGATGCACTATGGTATTTCAGTATCTTCCATGATTTCGGAATATCGTTAATTTGAGCTGATTATTGAAATATTTTAGTATTTGGGGAATTAAATTTTAAATTCAGGGACCGAATTTATTTAAGGGGGGAAGACTGTAACATTTCAGAAAATATAAAATATTATTTTTGGAAATTAAATATTAAACTAATATATTTCGCGAAAACTATTCGATTTCCAAATAGGGGTTTTTCGTAAAATGGTATAAGTATATACCAATATTTGGAAATTTATCGGAGATTAAAATGATTTATTTATTTTAATAATATTTATCGGATTTTGGTCAAATCCGTATTTTTACATTTTTTTAATGACTTGTGCACCATGTCTTGTGCATGTTAAGTGTTGTATTTGTGTTTGTGTTTGTGAGTTTTTGTAAGGAAAAGAAAAGAGAATGTGAAATGAAAAGAAAAGCAAAGAAAGAAAGAGTTTATGTGTGAATAGAGTTATGGATATAAAACAAAATTGATATTTGTGTGAGAGAGTTAGTGTAGGGGGAGATATTTTGTAAAAGAGAGTGAGCCTAAGAGAGAGTTGGCTGCCCCATTCTCATTCCCCATTGTTTTTCTTCAACTCATTTTCTTCATGCTTCATTCCCTCACTACCTCCATGTCTCATCTCCATTCCTTTGCCAAAACCTCATGCCCCCTTCATTAAAAACATGCACAAACCTATTCTAAACCCTTAAAACCATTCATGTTTGGATTTTGAAGACTTTGGGCAACTCAAGAATTTTCTTTAGTTGCTAATGAGGTATATCTCTTCACTTTAGATTAGTAATTTTGTTAAATATCATATTTTAGTTTAGAATATGAGTTAATGAGGATATGCGATCTTAGAAAATCACAAGTGCTGTTAAGTGGCCAATTGAGGTTTAGTGAGTGTTTTCAAGACCTTAGAGATTGATTTAGAGGCCTGGAAATGAGTTTAGAACCCGATACGCGAAGTTAGAATTGTTCCGTATCAGTTTTGTGAACCTAAAGGCCTACAGGGTATCTGGAGCAATATGGGATATTTTTAAGAAAATCTAGCAAGTACACTAACCTAAATAGACCACCAGAAGACCACCACCAAAATACGAACACATTCCACAATACTATGGACGGCGAGGCCGGAATTTAGCTTGATGTCGCCGGACCCCCAAATTCCTTTGGTGTTGTGGTTTTTCTTGTAACTCCCTAACCCTATAACCTATCCCATGTACTTGCTTGTTTAGTTCCTATTTACCTCAGCCAAAATATTGGAGTTGTTTGCGAGTGCTTGGGCTAATGTTTTCCGATATCTGAATTTGTGGTTTTAGTATTTGGATTTGATTCCATCGTTGGATGTTTGTACGTTAATAACGAGGGTTGTTTGGCTGATTTTTCATGCGTAAGCTATAGGTTCTAACCTATAAGCAATCTGTGTGCCGTATCGGTTTTCGGACATGATTTTAATTGCATTACGATTGTGTATTGATTGTAGGTACCTTCGTGTGGACTTTCGAGACGACGAAGCACATCGATTTCAGCTAAGCGAGGAATTTAGCAGGTGAGTAGATTTATATCTACGGGAGAAGTCGGGTGGATGGCGTATAGCACCCCCCGCAACCATTTATATGGAAGATCGTTTTATAATTATATATTTGATAACGGATATACTACGAGTTTATGATAACCATATTATAGGATTTAGTAAGATTTAGTGAAGTGATGATATGATAAAGTTGACACTAATGAATATATATTGACTTGAGAGTAGTATATAAGTATATAGGAGAACATGATGTGAGATATTGAGATGATAGATATAGATGACTCGGATTGATATATGAGAAAATGAAATGAGAAGTGAATCATGAAACGTATGGGTTGATAATGGTATGACACGAGATTGTGATAGAGGTGTTGTGCAATTAATAAGATATGACGTTTATACAAATGTGATTGAGATATATGTGTATAGATATATTTGTAAGTCTATGTTACCCACCCCGGTACTTTCGGGGAGGCGGAATGGGTAAAAATCGAATTTTTCTCACAAGGAAACATCGACTAACCATGAAGGATCTTTGCTAAACAAAAACTAACAAACTAACTTAGAGTTTTAACTACTAGGTTAGATGATTATACCTTGGTCTTGAACTCCTTCTCTTCTTGTGTTGCTTCATCTTCTTGTGAGCTCCTTGGAGTGGAGTAGATGGCTCCTCCTCACCGTGTTCTCTTTGCCAAAGAAAGAACCACCCGAAGGCCTCTACCTTGAGCACCTACCTCAACAATGAAGTAACTAGAGTGCTTGGCTTGCTAGACTAAGAACCCTAGAGTGAATAGAGAAGTGTTTTGGTGGTTTTATCTCACAAAGCTCTTGATTTTCAACTCAAGAAACAAGAGAGCTTTGAGAGTGGAAGAGGAGAGAACTAGCAAGAGAGAGAATGTGTCATGATAAAATGAGAAGATAGCTCTCATATCACCAAAAAGAATAATGCTAATTTTAATTAAGATAAATTGTCATGGTTGATGTTGATTTGACCATTAACATTTCACAATTAATGCTAAGCATGCTCACAAAAAAATATCTAAGTCAACATGGATCAACTTAGTTTAATGGTCAAACTAATTAACCATGATACAATTATCTATAATTAAAACTCATTAATCAATTTCCTCCATCTCATTATGGTTTTAATCAAGTCAATGGACAAAAACCCTAATGAGGTTCCTCTGCCTCTGTCAACTGTGCATACACACCCGCATCCGTGTTCCGAGGAACACGAATACTATGAGACCGAACCAACCCAAAACCAAATACTAGGATCTGGCTTAAGTCAAAGCCCACTAGTATCAACTGCCCGAACACTGAACACGCACAAGTATGCATATGTGAATGAACCCTGTCGTAAAACCATACGACCTCTATCTCGTTTCGCCCAAAGGTGAACAACCCTCTGTGTGGGACTCTAAAGACTCGACACTACGCTGGCACTGGGTTTAACCACAGGCCGCAAGCGGTACTAGCTGTATGTAACGGTCCCCAGGTAGATGCTGATAAGAAGATCGATGAGGTGAACCCATCCGAACTCTTACTGAGCCTGAATGTGACAATCTCCGTACAGTCCAGTCTGTTCGTCTAAGAGTATCGCGTGTCGGGCCTAGGGGGCGGTAAACGTCAGACCCCTAATAGCGGTACAATTCATGTCAGATTATAGCCCAGAACACCCTGAGAAACTACTGGAAACACTACCAGTAAATCTCGCTTGCCCTGGCCAAGGACTTTGTGTAATGGCTCTCCTAGACACAGCGCGATATCAACTCCCAATACCGGGAGAGACGAATCCTGTCTAACCGTCACTGCCTCCAAGTGTTTCGGGACTGCACCCAACTACTACCTGTTTGCACGACTCAATAGAGCCGTGGTAGGGTAGTAATCTAAGAACAGTGGGAACACACTCGAGGCGAAGTGACAGTGTCAAGTCAACGGACTAAGCTGTACTCATGTCACCTGGGAACTGATAACTGACGATAGGTATAATACCAACCAACAGTTCCCAGCGAGTCCTGTCCAGTGTACTCGTAACCTAACGAGCGCCTGCAAACAATCTCCAGTACGACGTACCAATGGCTCTAGGACAGACTATCTCCCCACCTGGGATGAGAAGCGTATACACTAGTCTACTCTGGAGTATCGATGCCCTCTGTCGATAATCCTATGACCAGGGACCAGTATAAGGATGTGCTTGTTGACTACCCAGCCCCTACTAGTGTGACTGCCATCACAACGCTGGTAGTCAAGCAAAGATCCTAAAGGCTCTATCAATATGTATTAGCGATATGTTAAAAAAAACACATACACATATTAAGATAGACACAAACCAAATAGCATACTACCATATTGAGCAAGAATGTCAATCCGTGTATATATCCCAAGCTTCCAAAATGTAATATACAAACTAGTACTATACAATAATGGCCTCTAAGTCATATCACACTAACAATATCCCACTTGCACTAAAGCCATGTGCTGGCATATCGCAGACCTATCATCTCGAATATTCTCTCGAACTGCGTCTGAGGAATGGCCTTTGTGAATGGATCTGCAGTATTATCCTCTGTAGCAACCCTCCGAACCTCGCTCTCCCGGCGATCCACGTTCTCCCTGATCAGGTGATACCACCTCAAGATGTGTCTGGACTTCTGATGTGACCTTGGTTCCTTTTCTAAAGCTATAGCCCCGTTGTTATCACAATACAGAGGTATTGGATCAACAATGGATGGAACCACCTAAAGTTCTGTTAAGAACTTCTTCATCCAGACGGCTTCTTTTGCGGCATCAGATGCTGCGATATACTCCGCTTCCATCGTCGAGTCAGCAACGGTTTCCTGTTTGGAACTCTTCCAACACACCGCCCCTCCATTGAGAATAAAGACATAACCCGACATGGATTTGGAGTCATCCTTGTCACTCTGGAAGCTGGAGTCAGCAAAGGCTTCGATCTGGAGGTCTTTTCTGCCGTAAACCAAAAACATATCCTTAGTCCTTCTCAGGTACTTCAGAATGTTCTTTACCGCTATCCAGTGCTTCTCCCTAGGGTTTGACTGATACCGGCTTACTACACTCAGTGCATAAGCTACATCTGGTCTGGTACACAACATCTCATACATTATAGAGCCTGCCGCAGAAGCGTAGGGTATAATAGACATGCGATCCTTTTCTAAATCAGTCTTGGGAGACATCTCTTTGGAGAGGGTGATCCCGTGAAAAGCCGGTAAATTACCACGCTTGGAATCTTCCATACTGAATCTTTTTAGTATGGTGTCGATGTACCTGGACTGTGAAAGTCCCAACATCCTTTTAGATCTATCACGATAGATCCGGATTCCTAGAATGTAAGAGGCATCACCCAGGTCATTCATGAAGAACCTGTGTGACAAGAACCCTTTGACAGATTGTAGCATAGGAATGTCATTTCCTATCAAAAGAATGTCATCCATGTATAAGATGAGGAATACAACAGTTCGTGCTACAATCTTACTATAAATGCATGGTTCATCTGGATTTTTGATAAAGTCAAATTCTTTGACCGTCTCATCAAAACAGATGCTCCAACTCCGCTATACCTGCTTTAGTCCATAAATAGACTTAAGCAACTTGCACAATTTTCCGTTGGTCCCACTCCGAATGAAACCCTCTGGCTGGTCCATATAGACACACTCCTCTAAATTTCCATTTAGAAAAGCGATTTTTATGTCCATCTGCCAAATCTCATAATTGTGGAAGGCAGCAATGGTAAGAAGGATCCGAATGGATTTGAGCATAGCCACTGGAGAAAAGGTTTCGTCATAGTCCAATCCAGGTCTTTGACGAAAAGCCTTTGCAACAAGTCTAGCCTTATAGGTTTCAACCTGTCCATCTACACCAATCTTCCTTTTGAAGATCCATTTGCAGCCTATGGGTTTTACCCCTTCTGGAACAATGTCCAAAGTCCATACTTTGTTGGTGTACATGGGCTCCATCTCGGTCCGCATTGCATCCAGCCATTTTACTGAGTCGGTGCTCTGAATGGCTTGCTGGAAGTTAGTTGGCTCATCATTATCAATGATGCAATCCTCTCTATCCCCGTCTATGAGAAAACCGTAGTATCTCTCAGGTGGATGAGAAAGCCTACTACTCCTGCGAAGCGGTGCAGGAATGTCCTGTTCTTTTGAAACTTCTTGTTCCACCAAGCTTTCGGTAATAGCTTGTGGTTTTAGAATTTCTTCCAGTTCTATTGCGCTCCCACTTATTTCCTTTTCCAAGAACTGATGTTCCAGAAAGTGGGCATGACGAGAAACAAAAACCTTTTGTTCCTCTGCGTAATAGAAAAGATACCCCGTAGAGTTCTTTGGGTATCCCACAAACTTACACAGTATCGAGCATGCCTCGAGTTTGTCCACATGCTGCTTTTTGATAAAAGCTGGACATCCCCATATCTTTAGATATTGAAGGTAGGGTTTCTTTCCACTCCACATCTGATATGGTATGGCAGGCACACTCTGTTGGATATATGTATACCCTAGAGGCCATTATATGATAGTGGATGTATCTGTACATGTATATCTATATTCAGTGTACATTCTTGCTCAACATGATAGTATGCTATCTGGTTTTCTTTATCTGACATGTTGATTTGATCATGCTTTTATTCATTCACACATGTTGATAAAGCCCTGAGGATATTGGCTTGACTACTGTGATTATGATAGAGATCATACTAGTGGGACATCTGTAGTTTATGAGCATATCCTAAAATGTCCCTAGTCATAGGTATATCGAGACGGGGCATCGATATACCAGAGTAGACTAGCGTATATGATACTAGACCCATATGATGGGCGATGAATGTTCTCACATTCATCGATGTTTGACATCGAGATCGTATACGGGTGCTCAGTGGTGACTGGGTACACTGGACAGACTCACCGAGAACTCCTCTATGGAATTATATTTATCGTCGGATAGCAGTTCTCAGGTGACACTGGTGCAGGTTAGTCTGTAGACCCGAGATCGTCATAGAGTCTTGTGTGCTCTCCCACTGTACTTTGATTACCACCCTACCACGACTCTAATGAGTCGTGAAAACAGGTGGCCGTTGGGTACAGTCCCGAGACACACGAAGGTGATGAGCGATAGGAGGGGTTTCGTCTCTCCCGGTATTGGGAGTTGATGCTGTGCTGTGCTCGACTGGTTATATCAGTAAGTCCCTGGCCAGGGCTGTTGAGATTTACTTATAAGTGTTATCAGTACTTTCTCGATATGTTATAGAACATTCACCGGCACGACTTATTGAGTTATTAGAGTCGACGTGACCATCCCTAGGCTCGATATGCAGCATATCTGACGAAGAGACCGGACTGTACGGTAGTGTTGCCGGTTGGCTCGACGGGAGTTGTAGCAGATTCGCTTGGTTTCTTCTGATCGCTCAATACCTGGGTGGCCGTTACGTTTAGATGACCGCTTGCGGCTTGGGAGTGCTTGATATGATCATCACTCACTGCCGGCATATTGATGAGTCTTAGAGTCCCACAAAGGAGTTACCTAGTCCAGGCGAAACGTTGTGGTGCGCGTATGCGATATGCGCATGGACCCGGTTAAAATGCGCGTACAAGATGACGTATATTAATCGGGCGGCTTGCTTTTGTTCAGGTCGTATGTGATATGACCAGATTGCTAAATCAAGTTTTGATTTATCATTTGACCATTATTTTCTCACTAGAAATCCTTTCTTGTATTTTTGGATGTATGCATTCATTCTTGTTCATGCACATATGGATGTGCATGCACACATACATAAATACATCATCCTTCATGGTTGTATATACATAGAAGATGGTGGCACTATAAGACTCACACCTTGTGTTAATATATGGATTATTATTTGTATTTGTGTTAAAAACAAAAGAAAAAGAAAAAGGGTAATTCATGGTTTAGTTTCTACACTCTTCTTTGAACTAACCATGTTCACCTACTTATTAACCATGGATTAACTTTCCTTTTGTGTTTTAACTCAAATACAATAATATCTTTATTATTTAACCATGGATTGAGATGAAGAGTGGAAAATATATATGCTTATATTTTCTATTTTTCAGGAAGAAATTATCTGTTCTCTTGTTCTTAAAAAGCCATCATCTTCTTCCTCCTTGCTCTTTTGCTCTCTAGATTTCTATAGTGAGCAAAACACTCACCAAGTTAGGATTTTGAAGTGAGAAAAGCAACTACAACACCATTCTACACTAGTCTTGCCCACTTGTGAAGAGTGTTAGCTTCATTTTCTTCTCTTGATCAAGTGAAGTTACAAGCTTGGACAAAGGAGCTTCGGGTGGATCGTCGTGGACATTGGAAGACCTCAAGTGAACCCTTTTCCAACCCTCAAGTGGCCAAGGAGTCTAGCGTAGGGAGCTACAAAGGTTGTACTCTCAAAACCCTAGCCTTTGTTACTTGTGATGTTGTTTTAGTTATGAAACCCTAATTTTCTAGGAATGATTCTTTGAATGTTCACTTAGCACCTTAAAAAATTTAATTTTGAGACATGTGATACTTCCAAACCCTTCATAAGGTGCTAGGTAAACCTAACATTGGTATCTGAGGTGACCTAGAACTTTAGGCGACATTTTAATGAAGTTAAAACTCCGATCGAACCGAAAAATACGGTTTTTTAGCACTCTCTGGACATTTTTTCAAAACTGTTATTTTTCAGAATTAAAAATATGTAAAAAATTGAGCAGGGTATTCTAAGAAACCCTGTAAAAAACGAAGCCCTAATTCCAAACTCCCATCGCAGAACCACGGCCAAAGCTTGCTTAGGCCGCGGCTCCGCGGCCGTAATGTTGAATTAAGCCCTCGTTTTTGTACAGTGTTCTTACTTCCTGCTTATATATGTTTTTAGGTATTTTTAATCTGGTTTCAGTGATAGATTTTCTGGAGATTGTTTTGGATTCTTTGATTCGATCAGAATTTCAATTTCGTGTTTTTTTCAGGGTAACTTAGAAAGTATTAAAAAGTTCGAACGAGTATCCTTAACTCATTTTTTTCACGGGGTTTAAATCTTTCGGAAATACGTGCAAGTTTTGTGGTGGACCCTCTAGAAGACAACAAACCTTAACTCGATTATGTGACCGTCTTGAACTGCCTTTTGAACCTTAGGGTTTGAGGCAGTACGGTGTGCCACATGTGAGGCGCTGGCTTGACCCTTCTACGGCTGGACCGCTACTACTGTGTCACATTCCGGATTTTTTGGACTCCGCTCAAGTGTTGAGTTTTAGGAAATTTTGGGTATTTGATTATTCGATCGAAATGTTTAATACTGTCTATTTATCTAGAATGTGATACAATATGTGGAATTCATATAGTAAGGAATGAAATGCGAGATATGTGATATCTTGGATTTACGATGTCCAAAGTGAATGTGGATTCCAAATATTGTAGTTTTACACATTCTTTTCTGTGACCGTAAGTGTAGTATGTCGATATCGCCGGTTTCGTTGTTATACATCAACGACAATCGGGGTACGCATACTTACTTACGTTGATGATATATGATATTATGTGTAGCTGAGATATGATGTGTAGGATTGTCGCGATTGAATAGTCGGGGGTTTTATGTGAGATGAGAGTTTTATTTTTCATTCATGTAAAATTCAAATGTAATGTAATATTCTTTTATTTGGGGCACTTCCGGGTTGAGGTTGATGTCACCAGTGTTGTATATTATTTACTTTTCCGCATTAGGATAGACCCAAGGAGGGGAGCACAAGTGACCGGGTTCTGGGGTTCAGTGGGAGGCCATCTCGAGGAGTCGAGACCGGGTCTCCTAAACTCCAGGATTGGTAGGGTCGCTTGCCGCTCTCGTAGGGGTCTAGGGGTGTGGGCTTGGCTATTCATCGTGACTGTGGAATCCGTATTTTCTATTGTTGGATAAATACTATATACGGACATCCTAGTATATCCCACATTATATATATGTTTCTGCTGCCTGTGTTCTGTATTGAGATATCTGAGATGAATGATATATTATATATATGATATATAGTAGACGTTGCTTATGTTTTACACCCGTGCTAGTCCCGTCCCAGTATGCCGTTAGTTAAGTAACCTAACGGTGCCTAACGGAACATTGCGGCGAATGCGGATGGCATAAGCGTACGTGTTATTTTCGTTTCTTTTCTGTGATTGGCTTAAGGACTTAAATGATGGGATTACATTAATATGATTAATGTAAAGAAAATAAACCTAAAAAGATGTTGTAGAATCGGATTTTTAAAAGCACTCGGCTTTTTATGAAAAAGCTACATTTCAAAACTGCGGAGGTTAAGCCACTCCTTTTTAAAAAACCATTTGATTCTACAATGATATCAAGTTCAAAGCGTTAAAGATTTTCTTAAAAATCATCCGCAACCCTCCGTCATTTTAGGAAGTAGAGTACTTAGTATTCGTGCTACGTTTGTTGACCTTAGCCAAGGCGTAGTGTACGGTAGCTAAGTGATGTCTTCTTACAATGCATATGATGCAGATTAATTAGGACGTGCATATGACTTTGTTGACCTTAGCCAAGGGTCATGTAAACGGGTCGGATTAATCAAGAAATGACGGGCTGAACCTGACTAGTACTTGTGATTTGTTGACCATAGCCATGGTCATAGGTACTAGGGGTAAAAATCATATCGGGAATTTCAAGTGTTGAGATTTGCAATGAGATTGCATACCTTCCATATGATGGTTGGATCCCGATCCCACTGTGGGCAATAGTTGCTCCTAGGAGAGTTTTGCAGTTTAAAATTAGCTAACTCATTAGGTGTCTAGAAAGGTGTTAACGGGGCTACGCCTCTGGGAAAACGAGCTTTACTTTAATTAGGTCCGTGCGAACGCACGGGGAACCTCCCTCAAGTACCGACACTGGCCTGGCTGAACGGTTAGCGAAGTTGTAGAATGTAATTAATCCTGGCTAGTTTTCTTTTTAAGGTTTAAAAGAAAAACTTGATTAAAGCAGTAGGAGACATCGATTAGACAAGATAATAACCAATCTGATATTTGCAAGAGCTTTCCCTGAGTGTATTCTTTTCTCTCTCTTAATGGCAGATACCAACGATTTGACTCAAGCTTCTACTAGATAAAAACAAACTGAATGAGACCAATTATAAAGACTGGCTGAGGAATTTGAAAATTGCCTTGACTTATGATAAAATATCATATGTCCTCACGGCTTCAGCCCCGCCCGTCCCAGGCCCAAAATCCTCAGTTGCGGATATTTAAGTCCGCAAGACATGGGACGCTGACAGTGCCACGTCCAAGTGCCTCGCGCTTGCATCGATGGATAACACACATCAAAAGCAGCACAAGAATATGGACATTCACGCCATATTGCTCCATACAAAGGAGTTGTATGGAGAGCAATTGTAGGGTTCCTAGGCATCCTAATGAAGTCTCACAAGGCATCAACCATGCCAATTTCAAAAATTATTGGTGCCGAGAAACCCTAACAAGGATCATTGACTAGATGTTTAGGCGAAATGAGAATCTAGTTAACTACTTAACTAAAAGTTAGATGCTACAACCTTTGTAGATCCGGTTCCCCACTTCCTTAGCTCCACGTGGGTGTGCTCTCGCTGTCCATCATGAATCCTAGACTCATTCGTCGGCTTCATCGGAAAAACGGGCGAGCAAGGTCGTCGGCTTCGTGTCAAAGACGATCTACGTCGAGGTTGCACAAGTTCAAGCTCCGACTTCACCAAGTTGTGAAACTTGTGAAGAAAACACCCAAAACCACTTGGCAAGAGGTAGAGGATGAAGAAATAGGAGGTGGGTTCACTTTAGAATTGGATTTCACTCACTTTTGCTCAAGTTGCCATTGATGGCATCAAGCTTTTCTTGAAGAAGAAGATGATTAAGAAGAAAGAATATGATAAGTTTCTTATTTGAAAAAGAAACTAATATGAATACTTATCATATCTTGACCATGGTCAAGTGTAGAGATTAAACTAAGGTTAATAGGAATGGTTAGGGTTAAGGATGAGATAAGGATGGTGGACTTTGTCAAAGCTTCAAGAAACTTCAACAAGAGACAAAGAAAGCCACAATTCTCATCTAAACCTTTTCTAAATAAATAAACAAATAAATAAATAAAAAGGCAAAACCCTAATCATCTCTTAACCATGGTTTAATACTTCACACTTAACCTAATGAGCAAGTATCATCAAACATGATACAAAGATGTGCACAAAAGTATATCACATATACAACATGTACATCAAGTGAGAAAATCCATTTAAAGTGAACCAATACTAGTTAATGCAATGCAATATATAAAATATATAATTATTCATCAAATCATTAAATCAACATTTGATTCAATGATCCGGTCATGTCGCACATAACCGACTAGAATCCAATGTATCGATTTATCGAATCAATGATTCGATAACTAGGTCATATCGAATATAACCAATCGAAACATATATCGCTAGAATGAAATGCGGTATCACATACACTCATTATTCTCGGTCCTGCACATATCTCATATGCGCTCCTATTTCGTTTCGCTTGAACCAGGAAACCTCTGTGTAGGACTCTAAAGACTCGTCAATACGCCGGTAGCAGATGATGATCATATCAAGCACCCACAAGCCGCAAGCGGTCTGCTAAACGTAACGGCCATCCGGGTATTGAGCGATCAGAAGATCGACGAGCTAGTCCGCTCACACTCCTGTGAATCCAACCAGTAACACTTACCGTACAGTCCGGTCTGTTCGTCTGATACGTCGCATATCAAGTCTAGGGGTGGTAAACGTCAGACCCCAATAACCGATAAGTCGTGCTGATGTGAGGCTCATAACGGGTCAAGAAACTACTGGTAACACTTACCAGCAAATCTCTGATCAGCCCTGGCCAGGGACTTCCCTGTTACGGCCAATCGAGTATAGCGCAACATCAACTCCCAATACCGGGAGAGACGAAACCCCTCCTATCGCTCATTGCCTCCATGTGACTCGGGACTGTACCCAAAGACCACCGTTTTGCACGCCCTCATGGACGTGGTAAGGTGGAGATTAAAGCACAGTGGGAATCACACAAGACTCTATGACGATCTCGGGTCTACAGACTAACCTGTACAAGTGTCACCTGAGAACTGCCATCTGACGTGAGGTATAATACCATCTGGGAGTTCTCGGCGAGTCCGTCCAGTGTACCCAGTCTCCACTGAGCACCCGTACACCATCTCTGATGTCAAACACCAATGGATATGGGATCATCCATCGCCCATCTCATGGGTCGAGAAGCGTATACGCTAGTCTACACTGGTATATCGATGCCCCGTCTCGATACACCCACGACTAGGGACCATGAAGGATGTACTTATGGACTACCATGTCCCCACTAGTATGATCTGCATCATAGTCCAGGTAGTCAAGTACACATCCTAAGGGCTTTACCAACATGTAACTATAAGACAGTTTAAAGAGACTAGTGTACATGTTAAGATAAAGAGTAACCAGATAGCATACTATCATATCGAGCAAGAAAGTCATCTCTATATATGTCCAAGCATCCAATATAATATATATCATCTGTACAATACTGGCCTCTAGGGCATATATACAACTAACAATCTCCCACTTGCTCTAGGGCCAGCTGCTGTAGTATCGCATACCGAGCATCCCGAAGAGTCTCTCAAACTGTATCTGGGGAATGGCCTTCGTGAGTGGATCCGCCGTGTTGTTCTTCGTGTCAACCCTCCTGACCTCGATCTCCTGGCGATCAACTATCTCCCGGATCAGGTGATACCGCCTCAGAATATGCCTTGGTCGCTGATGGGACCTGGGTTCCTTGGCTAAAGCCACCGCTCCATTGTTATCGCAATACAAAGGTATTGGATGCTCAATGGATGGAACCACTCCAAGTTCAGTAATGAACTTCTTGATCCAGACAGCCTCTTTAGCAGCATCGTTGGCAGCGATGTATTCAGCCTCCATCGTCGAGTCTGCCACGGTTTCCTGCTTGGAACTCTACCAGCTAACCGCCCCTCCGTAAAGGGTAAAGACAAAGCCCGACTGCGACTTAGAGTCGTCCTTATCACTCTGGAAGCTCGAATCGGTAAAGGACTCCACTTGGAGTTCTCCGTTACCATACACCAAGAGCATCTCTTTAGTCCTTCGCAAGTACTTGAGAATGCTCTTCACAGCTGTCCAGTGATTCTCTCCAGGATCGGCTTGATACCTGCTCACTACACTTAGTGAGTATGCTACATCGGGTCTGGTACATAGCATCGCGTACATGATAGAGCCTACTGCCGAAGCATAGGGTATCCCTTGCATGCGAGCTCTTTCCAAATCAGTCATAGGAGACATTTCTTTGGAGAGAGTGACTCCAGAGATCGTGGGCAAGTTCCCACGCTTGGATTCTCCCATACTAAACCTCTTTAGTATGGTGTCAATGTACCTGGATTGGGACAATCCCAGTATCCGTTTGGATCTATCTCTATAGATCCTGATTCCCAATATGCAGGAGGCATCACCAAGATCTTTCATCGAGAATCTTTGTGATAAGAAGAGCTTGACCGATTGCAGCATAGGAATATCATTTCCTATCAAGAGTATGTCGTCCACGTACAATACGAGGAAGACAACCTTACTCTCTGCCACCTTCTTGTAGATACAAGGTTCATCTGGATTTTTGACGAAATCAAACTCTTTGATAACGACGTCAAAGCAGATGTTCCAACTCCGCGATGCTTGCTTTAATCCATAAATGGATTTAAGCAGCTTGCACACCTTCCCGCTGCTCCCACTGTCTACGAAGCCCTCTGGCTGAGTCATGTACACGCACTCTTCTAAATCACCATTTAGAAAAGCGGTCTTAACATCCATTTGCCAGATTTCGTAGTCATGAAAGGCAGCAATGGAAAGCATGATTCGGATGGATTTAAGCATAGCCACTGGAGAAAAGGTTTCGTCATAGTCCACACCTGGTCTTTGACGAAAACCCTTTGCTACAAGTCTAGCTTTGAAAGTCTCCACTTTCCCATCTACACCAAATTTCTTCTTGAAGATCCACTTGCTCCCAATGGGTTTTACCCCTTCAGGAGCAACTTCCAAAGTCCATACTTTGTTGGTGTACATGGATTCCATCTCGGACCGAATAGCATCCAGCCATTTCACTGAGTCCCTACTCGTGATGGCCTGCTCGAAGCTAGTTGGGTCATTATCATCCATGATGCAATCCTCGCTTCCACCATCAATGAGAAAACCGTAGTATCTCTCAGGTGGACGAGAAACCCTACTAGATCGGCGGAGAGGCTGGGGTTCGTCGGGTACTATCGAATCTTCTGGTTCCACTAAATCTTCAGTTATAGTTTGTGTATCTGGAATTTCTTCCAGCTCTACCACTTTGCCACTAATTTCTTTTTCAAGGAATTCCTTTTCTAAAAAGGTGGCATATTGAGAAACAAACACTTTTTGTTCTTCAGCATGGTAGAAAAAATATCCTTGGGAATTCTTAGGATATCCCACAAACTTGCAGAGAACTGACCGTGCCTCGAGTTTGTCTGGATTTTGCCTTTTGACATAGGCCGGACAACCCCATATCTTAACTCGTTTAAAATATGGTCTCTTCCCACTCCATATCTCATATGGTGTGGTAGGTACAGATTTAGATGGAACTTGATTCAATAGGAATGCAGCCGTCTCCAGTGCATATCCCAGAAGGAAATAGGTAACTCAGCTGTGCTCATCATAGAGCGCACCATATCTAATAGGGTGTGGTTCCTCCGTTCAGATACACCGTTGTGCTGTGGTGTATATGGAGGAGTCAGCTGAGAGAGAATCCCATTCTCTTTTAGGAAGTCCAGGAATTCATTGCTCAAGTATTCCCCTCCTCGATCAGATCGTAGGATTTTAATACTTTTTCCGGTTTGGTTCTCAACTTCTTGTTTATATTCCCTAAATTTCTCAAAAGCTTCTGATTTGTGTTTCATCAGGAACACATACCCGAACCTAGAGAGATCGTCAGTGAATGTAATGAAGTATGAAGAACCATCCCTGGCATGTGTAGACATGGGACCGCATACATCACTATGTATAAGTCCCAAGAGTTCGGTAACTCTTTCTCCGTGTCCCGTAAACGGAGTTTTGGTCATCTTTCCTTTGAGACATGACTGGCAAGTGTCGTAAGATGAAAATTCGAAAGGTTTCAAATATCCATCCTTATGCAACTTAGCCAGTCGTGTCACATTGATGTGACCCAGTCTACAATGCCACAAGAAGGAATCGTTCAGTTCTGAACTCTTCCTCTTGTGTGTGTTTGTTATGCTCAGAACTGTTGATTGGTTTAGAACATAAATGCCATTGCACAACGTGCCTGATCCAACCAACTTTTGGTTACGGAAACTGTTCATAACATTGTCCTGTAATACAAAATTATATCCCTCTTTACTCAGCAAAGAAACCGATATAATGTTGCATATCAGGTTCGGCATGTAATAGCATTCGTTCAGAACCAATGTATTTCCAGTTGGTAATACAAGGTGATATTCTCCGACAGTCTTAGCTGCAACAATTGCACCATTTCCAACTCTAATGTCTTTATCACCTTCTCCAAGTTCTCTACCTTTCCTTAGCCCATGTAACTGATTACATATATGGGATCTTGACCCGGTATCTAATACCCAGGACGTAGAGCAAATGGAGAAATAGTTCTCTGTAACGAACACACCCGAAGAAAATGCATCAACATGTACTTTCTTCATTCGGGTGGCATGGGAATCCTGGTATTCCCCTATATCCTGTTCATTCCTATAACTCTTATAGGAAAGAACGGAACCAACGTTCCCCAGCACAGTATAACATGCGGGTTCGGTCAATACATCCATATTATTATCTTCATTAGGGCATGAAATGGTCGCTACCTGGAGAGAGAGAGAAGAAAACACTTTAGAGTATGCTCGTGCAAGATCAGATTGGTTATTATCTTATCTAATCAGGATGGCTCCCACTGCTTTTTATCAAATCTTCCTTCAAACCCTAAAAGGAAAGACTAGCCGGGATTAATTACACACTACAAGTTCGCCAATCTTTCAGCCAGGCCAGTGTCGGTACTTTGAGGGAGGTCCCCCGTGCTTTCGCACGAACCTAATTACTGTAAACCTCGTTTTCCCAGAGGCGTAACCTCGTTAACACCTTTCTAGACACCTACTTGATCGGCTAATTGTAATGTGTAAAACTCTCCCAGGAGTAACTCTTACTCGCAGTGGGTATCGGGATCCAACTATCTCATAGAAGGTATGCAATCTCATTGCAAATTTCAACACTTGAAATTCCCGATAATATTTTTCCCCTAGCAGCTATATGATCTTAACATAGTCAACAAATCATAAGTGCTAGTCAAGTTCAACCCGTCATTTCTTGATTGAATTAAACCCACCCGCACGACCCTTAACATAGTCAACAAAGTCGCACGACTACCCTAATCCAATCGCATCATATGCTTATACAGATAAGCACTAATTAGCTACCGCACACTACGCCTTAACATAGTCAACAAACGTAGCACGAATACTAACTAGTATTTATCTGAAATGACGGAGGGCTACGTCAGGTTTTTCTGAAAACCTATTGCGTAATGAACTTGATATCGTTGTAGAATCAAATGAAGTTTTAAAATGGAATGATTTTGAGGCTTTTCTAGTTTTGCTAAAGGGGTCACTCCCGGTGAAGGGATCGTCGGCCCTTTCCTCGTCGAATGAGGTGCGGGATATATCATATATATCACTGTGCAAAGCAAAAACTCTTAAAAGCAATCAAAGCCAAACCGAGTGTGTAGCATCTGCCGGTTATTGCTAAAGGAGTCACTCCCGGTGAAGGGATCTCGGTCCTTTCATCATCGAATAAGGTGCAGGGTATATCATATATACCGCTATGCAAAGCAAGAACTGTAGCTACCTGTTTTGTTTAAAATTTGATTCTACAACATCTGAGGTTTCTTTTCTTTCATTAATCACATTAATGAAGTCCCATCATTTAAATACCTAAACATCACAGATAGATATGATGTACACTTATGCCATCCGCATTCGCCTCGATGTCCCCTCGTGCACCGTTAGGTTAGGTAACTAACGACAGAGCAGGGCAGGGCTAGCGCGGGTGTAAAACATAAGTAACGTCTATATAATATATCATATATACTATATACTATATCCATCACAGAACATCACATGATCACATCACAGATATCGCAGCAGAAGAAACATATGAAACATTGGATATACTTGGACGTCCGTGTTTTCAATACGAGCCAGTATAAAACACGGATTCCACGGTCGTGATGAATAGCCAATCCCACACCCCTAGACCCCTATGAGAGCGGCAAGCAACCCTGCTAATCCTAGGGTTAGGAGACCCGGACTCGACTCCTCGAGATGGTTCCTACTGGACCCTAGAACCCGGTTACTTGTGCTCCCCTCCTTGGGTCTATCCTAGTGCAGAAAAGTAAATAATATACAAAGGGTGACAACTTCCAAAACCTGGAAGTGCCCCGAATAAAAGAATATTACATACAAGTTTTTACATGAATGAAAATGAAAAACACTCATCTCACAAAAAAAAAACCCCGGCTATTCAAATACGACGATCCAATATAACATATCCAGCAACACATAACATCACATGTCATCAACGTAAGTAAGTATGCATACACCGATTGTCGTCGACGTATAGCAACGACAATCGGCAATACCACTACATACTACACTTATGGTCACAGAAAAGAAAGTGTAAAACTACAACAATTGGAATCCGCAACCTCTTTAGACATCACATGCCTAACAGTTATAAACCCCGCATTTTAGTCCCATTATCGAAAACTCTTTTCGATATTAAGTGAAACTAAACTGCTAGATTTATAACATTCATCCAGTTATCTCATAACTGTTTGTGAATTCCAATTATTGTATCCAATTCCGGATAAATAGAATATATTAAACTTTCCGATCGAACATTCGAACACCCAAGTTTTCCCGACACCGATCAACACATGAAATAGGTTCAAAGACATTCACTTCATGCCTCAGTACCAACGGTCCAGCCGTAGAAGGGTCAAGCCAACGCCTCACATGTGGCACGCCGTACTGCCCCAAACCCGAAGGTTCAAAGGGCAGTTCAAGACGGTCACATAATCGAGTTAAGGTTTGTTGTCTTCTAGAGGGACTATCGCATTACTTGCACTACTCAGAACGTGTTTAAACAACAGAAAAATCCAACACTTGGAATTTTTCCGGCAGGAGAAAAGTTGGGTATTTAAATCCGGTCGAACTTTTTAACATATTCTAAAGTTATCCGGAAAGCCACATAGACAAAATCTGATAACCCGAACGAATAATTGAATCCCCAAAGCAACCCCAAAATACTCTTCTATAGAGTCACAATAAAAATACCCAGAAAATATAATATCTGAATTCATGAATTACTGTGAAAAAATCACCAGACAAGGGGACAGTACGGCCGCGGAACCGCCGCGCATGCATAGCTCATGCCGCGGTTCCGCGGTGGAAAAGTTGAATCAGGCCCTCGTATTTCACAGTATTTCATATAAGACCCTGCATAATTTTCTGCATATTTTTAATTGACAAAAATCCAAAATTTCAGAAAATTTCCAGAGAGAACCTTGGAATTGGGGTTTCGGGTTCGTTCGGACTTCAAACTCCGTCTAGACTTCGCCTAAGGCTCTAGCTTGGCTCTGATACCACTGTAGGGTTCCTAGGCATCCTAATGAAGTCTCACAAGGCATCAACCATGCCAATTTCAAAAATTATTGGTGCCGAGAAACCCTAACAAGGATCGTTGACTAGATGTTTAGGCGAAATGAGAATCTAGTTAACTACTTAACTAAAAGTTAGATGCTACAACCTTTGTAGATCCGGTTCCCCACTTCTTTAGCTCCACGTGGGTGTGCTCTCGCTGTCCATCATGAATCCTAGACTCATTCGTCGGCTTCATCGGAATAACGGGCGAGCAAGGTCGTCGGCTTCGTGTCAAAGACGATCTACGTCGAGGTTGCACAAGTTCAAGCTCCGACTTCACCAAGTTGTGAAACTTGTGAAGAAAACACCCAAAACCACTTGGCAAGAGGTAGAGGATGAAGAAATAGGAGGTGGGTTCACTTTAGAATTGGATTTCACTCACTTTTGCTCAAGTTGCCATTGATGGAATCAAGCTTTTCTTAAAGAAGAAGATGATTAAGAAGAAAGAATATGATAAGTTTCTTATTTGAAAAAGAAACTAATATGAATACTTATCATATCTTGACCATGGTCAAGTGTAGAGATTAAACTAAGGTTAATAGGAATGGTTAGGGTTAAGGATGAGATAAGGATGGTGGACTTTGTCAAAGCTTCAAGAAACTTCAACAAGAGACGAAGAAAGCCACCATTCTTATCAAAACCTTTTCTAAATAAATAAACAAATAAATAAATAAAAAGGCAAAACCCTAATCATCTCTTAACCATGGTTTAATATTTCACACTTAACCTAATGAGCAAGTATCATCAAACATGATACAAAGATGTGCACAAAAGTATATCACATATACAACATGTACATCAAGTGAGAAAATCCATTTAAAGTGAACCAATACTAGTTAATGCAATGCAATATATCAAATATATAATTATGCATCAAATCATTAAATCAACATTTGATTCAATGATCCGGTCATGTCGCACATAACCGACTAGAATCCAATGTATCGATTTATCGAATCAATGATTCGATAACTAGGTCATATCGAATATAACCAATCGAAACATATATCGCGAGAATGAAATGCGGTATCACATACACGCATTATTCTCGGTCCTGCACATATCTCATATGCGCTCCTATTTCGTTTCGCTTGAACCAGGAAACCTCTGTGTAGGACTCTAAAGACTCGTCAATACACCGGTAGCAGATGATGATCATATCAAGCACCCACAAGCCGTAAGCGGTCTGCTAAACGTAACGGCCATCCGGGTATTGAGCGATCAGAAGATCGACGAGCTAGTCCGCTCACACTCCTGTGAATCCAACCAGTAACACTTACCGTACAGTCCGGTCTGTTCGTCTGATACGTCGCATATCAAGTCTAGGGGTGGTAAACGTCAGACCCCAATAACCGATAAGTCGTGCCGATGTCAGGCTCATAACGGGTCGAGAAACTACTGGTAACACTTACCAGCAAATCTCTGATCAGCCCTGGCCAGGGACTTCCCTGTTACGGCCAATCGAGCACAGCGCAACATCAACTCCCAATACCGGGAGAGACGAAACCCCTCCTATCGCTCATTGCCTCCATGTGACTCGGGACTGTACCCAAAGACCACCGTTTTGCACGCCCTCATGGACGTGGTAAGGTGGAGATCAAAGCACAGTGGGAATCACACAAGACTCTATGACGATCTGGGGTCTACAGACTAACCTGTACAAGTGTCACCTGAGAACTGCCATATGACGTGAGGTATAATACCATCTGGGAGTTCTCGGCGAGTCCGTCCAGTGTACCCAGTCTCCACTGAGCACCCGTACACCATCTCTGATGTCAAACACCAATGGATATGGGATCATCCATCGCCCATCTCATGGGTCGAGAAGCGTATATGCTAGTCTACACTGGTATATCGATGCCCCGTCTCGATACCCCCACGACTAGGGACCATGAAGGATGTACTTATGGACTACCATGTCCCCACTAGTATGATCTGCATCATAGTCCAGGTAGTCAAGTACATATCCTAAGGGCTTTACCAACATGTAACTATAAGACAGTTTAAAGAGACTAGTGTACATGTTAAGATAAAGAGTAACCAGATAGCATACTATTATATCGAGCAAGAAAGTCATCTCTATATATGTCCAAGCATCCAATATAATATACATAATCTGTACAATACTGGCCTCTAGGACATACATACAACTAACAGCAATCCCGTGTATTACGATACGAAGTATCAAAGAAATTGTTTCAGATGCGAATGGTCCCTGGCACACCAGTAGGAGACCATGTTCTTAAGATGATAGCTCTTATAAAAGAGCTTAAGGACCTTGGATGGACGATGGACAATGAAAAATATACCGATATTATTCTGCAGTCCCTCCCCTCCACCTTTGCTCAATTCAACATGCACAACATGGAGAAGGAACTCCCTGAACTCCTTAATATGTTAAGGAGTGCAGAGAGCACTATGAAATCAGTAAAAACTCCCGTTATGACTGTTGGACAGTCTTCCTCTTCTCGCCCAAAGGCTAAGGCCAAGGGAAAGAAAAAGAAGAATCCCACCAATCCTAAGGGTGGAGTTAAAAAGGTGAAGGGAAAGGAAAAGTCCAAAGCTGGAGACTCGGGGAAAGGGGAATGTTTTTATTGCCACAAGACAGGACATTGGAAACGCAACTGCACGGAGTACTTAAATCTCAAGAAGAAGCATGGGGATGCTTCCGCTTCAGGTGCGTTTGTAACAGAAAACTGTTTTTCAATAAACTCTGCTTCCTGGGTATTAGATACCGATTCAGGTTCTCACATTTGCAATTCTATGCAGTGGCTGAGAAATATCAAGGTTTTGAAGACAAGTGACCATACTCTCCGCGTTGGAAACGGTTCCAATGTACATACAGTCGCAGTGGGAGAGTATCACTTGGGGTTGCCATCTGGATGTATATTGGTTTTGAACCCATGTTATTTTGTACCAAGTATGCTTTGTAATATAAAATCTGTTTCTTTGTTAGACAATGAAGGATATAATTTTGTATTGCAGAACAATGTTATGAATATTCACCTGAATCAAATGTTGGTTGGGTATGGTACGCTTAATAACGGGATATACGTCCTAAATCAACACACAGTTTTCAGTATACAACACACTAATAAAAGAAACTTTCAGAAATAAATGAAGCTTTTCTTTGGCAATGTAGACTTGGTCATATTAACGAAACAAAACTAAACAAGTTGCACAAAGATGGATATTTAAACTTTTTTGAATATAAATCTTATGCAACTTGCCAGTCTTGTATCAAGGGTAAAATGACCAAAACTCCGTTTACCGGACACGGAGAAAGAGCTACTGAGCTCCTAGGCCTCATACATAGTGATGTATGTAGGCCAATGTCTATACAGGCTAGAGGCGGTTTTTCATACTTCATTACGTTCACTGACGATTTCTCAAGATTCGGTCATGTATTTTTATTAAAGTACAAGTCCGAAGCTTTCGAGAAATTCATTGAATATAAACAAGAAGTAGAAAAACAAACCGGCTTGAGTATCAAGATGCTTCGATCAGATCGAGGTGGAGAGTATCTCAGTACAGAATTTGCAAACTTCCTAAAAGAGAATGGGATTCTCTCTCAGCTCACTCCTCCTTACACACCACAGCACAACGGTGTGTCAGAACGACGGAATCGGACCCTATTAGATATGGTCTGTTCCATGATGAGTGATGCTGAGTTACCTGTCTCATTTTGGGGGCATGCATTAGAGACTGCAGCGTTCCTACTGAACAGGGTTCTAACCAAAACCGTGTCTACCACACCATATGAGATATGGCATGGGAAGAGACCATCTCTTAAGAGAATTAAGATTTGGGGTTGCCCGGCCTATGTTAAAAAGCAGAATCCGGACAAACTCGAGACACGGTCGGTCATGTGTAATTTTGTAGGGTATCCAAAGAATTCCTATGGATATCTTTTCTACCACAAGGAGGAACAAAAGGTGTTTGTTTCTCAGCATGCCACATTTTTGGAAAAAGAGTTTTTCGCAGATAAAGCTGATGGCAATGTGGTAGATCTAGAAGATGTTCTAGAGACACAAACTACAAATGACGACTTGGTTGAACCAGCTGTTGCAAAAGAAACTGAAGAACCTCGGCCACTCCGTAGGTCTGGTAGGACTTCTCGCCCACCGGAGAGGTACTACGGTTTCCTCATTGATGGTGACGGAGAAGACTGCATCATGGATGATGATGATCCTACCAGCTTTCAGCAAGCTATCACAAGTGGAGACTCTGTGAAGTAGTTGGATGCCATGAGATCCGAAATAGAGTCTATGTACACCAACAAAGTATGGACTTTGGACGTTGTACCCCCCGGGGTAAAACCTGTGGGATGCAAATGGATCTTTAAAAGAAAGATTGGTGTAGATGGGCAGGTGGAGACCTATAAGGCAAGACTTGTGGCGAAGGGTTTTCGTCAAAGACCAGGTTTGGACTATGATGAGACTTTTTCTCCCGTAGCCATGCTTAAATCCATTCGGATCCTACTTTCTATTGCTGCTCACTACGACTATGAAATCTGGCAGATGGATGTTAAAACAGCATTTCTAAATGGAAATTTAGAAGAATGCGTTTATATGGATCAGCCAGAGGGCTTCATTGACAGTGGGAGCAGCGGGAAAGCATGTAAATTGCTTAAATCCATATATGGGTTAAAGCAGGCATCACAGAGTTGGAACATCTGTTTCGATGATGCCATCAAAAATCCAGATGAACCTTGTGTTTATAAGAAGGCTGTAGGGAGAGCTGTCACATTCCTCGTATTGTATGTGGACGACATTCTTCTAATAGGAAATGATATTCCTATGCTACAGTCGGTCAAATCTTTCTTATCACTAAGGTTCTCCATGAAGGACCTGGGTGATGCCACATACATTCTGGGCATAAGGATCTATAGGGATAGATCCAAAAGGTTATTGGGATTGTCCCAAACCAGGTACATTAACACCATCCTAAAAAGGTTTAGTATGGAAGACTCCAAGCTGGGTGCCTTACCCGCTTGCCATGGGGTCACTCTCTCGAAGGATTCTTGCCCAAAGACCGATGAAGAGAGAGTTCGCATGAGCGTTATACCCTATGCTTCGGCAGTAGGATCTATAATGTATGCGATGTTATGTACACGCCCAGATGTAGCTTATGTAAGTCCATGCTACCTCTCCCGGTACTTTCGGGAATGCGGAATTTGGTAAAAAACGATTTTCTTAAAGATGGTAACATGGACCTAAAACCCGGATCTTGGTTAAACATCTATCTAACATCCTAACTATGAGTTTTAGCTACTCGGTTAGGGGGTTATACCTTGCTTGTCTTGAACTCCTTCGTCTTCAAAGCTCCGATGGTGGTCCGATGGCTTCTTCTCGTCGTCTCCGTACGCCGAAGATAGATCCACCTGAAAGCTCCAACCTTTAGCTCCTTCTTCGTTCTTTGAAGAAACTAGTTCACTTGGTTTGCTAAACCTAGTGAACTAGAATGAGTAGAGAAGAAATAGAATGGGATTTTATCTATGGTTCTTGATTCTCAACTCATGAGACAAGAGAACCATAGATCAAGAGAGGGAGCAAGAGGTTGAGGGTGAGAGCAAGAGGAGAGCTCAAGAACAAGAGAGAGAATGAGCAAGAAAGAATGAGCAAGTATTTTTGTCTCTCACCCTCTCATAATCCAAAGCAATGATAACTCATCATATTAACAAAAGTCTTATGTGATGGTTTGAAGCAACCACAACCATATCATTTCATGCACTCATTTTACACAAATGAGCAAGTAAACAAAAGTCTTTGCCATGAAATGATGGCTATGGTTATCATGATGGTCAACTAGTCAAGCTTAGTCAACCGGTCAACAAGTCAACAAAAGTCAACAAGTCAACAAGTCAACAAAAGTCAACAAGTCAACAACCATATCACCATAATACTTAATTAATATAATAGTTAATCACATATCATATTCTCATTAGGGTTGAGCATAAAGTCAAATAGTCAACGGTCAACTGTCAACAACCCTAATGAGAATCCGCTGCCTCTGCCTCCCTGTCAACTGTGCATACACACCCGCATCCGCGTTCCGAGGAACACGAATGCAAACTGGATAAATCCAATCCCATAAGGTACACTAGGATCTGGCTTAAACCAAAGCCCGCTAGTGTAAACTGTCCGGACACTGTACGTGCACAAGTGCACGGATGTGACCGAACCCTGTCGCAAAACCATGCGACCTGTCGCAATACCATGCGACCTCTACTCTTTTGCCTAAAGGCGAAAAGCTTTCTGTGTGGGACTCTAAAGACTCGACACCACGCTGGCAGTGGGTTTAACCACAGACCGCAAGCGGCACTAGCTGTGCGTAACGGTCCCCAGGTAATGCCGACAAGAAGACCGACGAGGCGAAACCCATCTGAACTCCTACTGAGCCTGAGTGTGACATTCTCCGTACAGTCCGGTCTGTTCGTCCGATACATCGCATGGCGGGCCTAGGGGGTGGTATACGTCAGTCCCCCAATAGCGGTACAAGTCGTGCCGGAGCGAAGCCCAAAACACCCTGAGATAACACTGGAAACCTACCAGTATATCTCGTTTGCCCTGGCCAGGGACTACTCGTGTAATGGCTCTCCTAGACACAGCGCGATGTCAACCCCCAATACCGGGAGAGACGAATCCTGTCTAACCGTCACTGCCTCCAAGTGCTTCGGGACTGCACCCAACCACTACCTGTTTGCACGACTCCTTTGAGCCGTGGTAGGGTAGTGATCAAAGTACAGTGGGAACACACTTGAGGCGAAGTGACAGTGTCAAGTCAGCGGACTAAGCTGTACTCATGTCACCTGGGAACTGATAACTGACGATAGGTATAATACCAACTAGTCAGTTCCCGATGAGTCCTGTCCAGTGTACCCGTAACCTAACGAGCACCCGCATACTATCTCAAGTACGACGTACTGACGGCTGTGGGACAGACCGTCTCCCACACTAGGATGAGAAGCGCATGCGCTGGTCTACTCCGGAGTATCGATGCCCTGTCTCGATAGTCCTGCGACCAGGGACCTGCATAAGGATGTGCTTATAGATTACCCAGCCCCACTAGTGTGACGGCCATCACATCGCTGGTAATCAAGCAAAGATCCTAAGGGCTCTACTAATGTGTATAGGCGATATACAAAAATAAACACATGTACACATTGAAGTAGAAACAAACCAAGTAGCATACTACTATTTTGAGAAAGATTGTCAATACAAGGTGAATATCCCAAGCTTCCATTAAGTAATATACATACTAGTATGATACAGTAATGGCCTCTAGGGCATATACACTAACAATCTCCCACTTGCACTAAGGCCATGTACTGGCGTATCGAAGACCTATCATCTCGATCAGCCGCTCGAACTGAGTCTGGGGCAAGGCCTTGGTGAATGGATCTGCAGTGTTATCTTCTGATTTTACTCTCTTTACCTCGATCTCCCGGCGATCAATGATCTCCCTGATCAGGTGGAACCGCCTCAAAATGTGCCTGGACTTCTGATGGGACCTGGGTTCCTTCGCTAAAGCTATAGCGCCGTTGTTGTCACAATACAGCGGTATTGGATCAACACTGGTAGGAACCACCTGAAGTTCCGTGAGGAACTTCTTCATCCAGACAGCTTCCTTTGCGGCATCGCAAGCAGCTATGTACTCCGCTTCCATGGTTGAGTCAGCAACGGTTTCCTGCTTGGAACTCTTCCAGCAAACCGCCCCTCCATTGAGGGTAAAGACATAACCCGACATGGACTTGGAGTCATCCTTGTCACTCTGGAAGCTGGAGTCAGCAAAGGCCTCAATCTGGAGGTCTTTTCTGCCATACACCAAGAACATCTCCTTAGTCCTTCTCAGGTACTTGAGAATGTTCTTTACTGCTATCCAGTGTTTCTTCCCTGGGTCCGACTGATACCGGCTTACAACGCTCAATGCATATGCTACATCTGGTCTGGTACATAACATCGCATACATAATAGAGCCTACCGTAGATGCGTAGGGTATTGATGACATGCGAGCCCTTTCCAAATCAGTCTTGGGAGACATCTCTTTGGAGAGGGTGATTCCGTGACAAGCCGGTAGATTACCGCGCTTGGAATCTTCCATACTGAATCGTTTCAGTATGGTGTCGATGTACCTTGACTGTGAAAGTCCCAACATCCTTTTAGATCTATCACGATAGATCTGGATCCCCAGAATGTAGTTGGCATCGCCCAGGTCCTTCATGGAGAACCTCTGTGACAAGAATCCTTTGACTGACTGTAGCATAGGAATATCATTTCCTATTAGGAGAATGTCATCGACGTACAAGACGAGGAATACCACATTTCTCCCTACAATCTTACTGTAAATGCATGGTTCATCTGGGTTTTTGACAAAGTCGAATTCTTTGACAGTATCATCAAAGCAGATGTTCCAACTCCGCGATGCCTGCTTAAGTCCATAGATGGACTTGAGCAACTTGCACACTTTACCGCTGCTCCCACTCTGATTGAATCCCTCTGGCTGATCCATATAGACGCACTCTTCCAAATTTCCATTTAGAAAACCCGTCTTAACGTCCATCTGCCAGATCTCATAATCGTGGAAGGCAGCAATGGCAAGAAGGATCCGAATGGATTTAAGCATGGCTACCGGAGAAAAAGTCTCGTCATAGTCCAAACCAGGTCTTTGACGAAAACCCTTTGCAACGAGCCTAGCTTTATAGGTTTCAACCTGCCCATCTACACCAATCTACTTTCTGAAGATCCATTTGCAGCCTACGGGTTTTACCCCTTCTGGAGCAAAGTCCAAAGTCCAAACTTTGTTGGTGTACATGGACTCCATCTCGGTCCGCATTGCATCCAGCCATTTTACCGAGTCACCGCTCTGAATGGCTTGCTGGAAGCTAGTAGGCTCATCATAATCTATGATGCAATCCTCTCTATCCCCGTCTATGAGAAAACCGTAGTATCTCTCGGGCGGATGAGACTGCCTACTACTTCTGCGGAGCGGCGTAGGAATGTCCGGTTCCCCTGAACATTCTGGTTCTACTAAGGTTTCAGTAATAGCTTGCGGTTCTGGAATTTCTTCCAGTTCTATTGCGCTCCCACTTATCTGATTTTCTAAAAACTCAGTTTCCAAGAAGCGGGCATGACGAGAAACAAGGACTTTTTGCTCCTCTGCGTAATAGAAAAGATACCCCTTGGAGTTCTTTGGGTATCCCACAAACTTGCACTGTACTGAGCGTGCTTCGAGCTTGTCCGCATGCTGCTTTTTTACAAAAGCCGGACATCCCCATGTCTTAAAGGATTTAAGACAGGATTTCTTCCCACTCCACATCTGATATGGTGTGGTAGGCACTGTCTTAGTAGGAACTTGGTTCAAGAGATGTGCAGCTGTTTCCAGTGCATAACCCCAGAAAGATCGCGGCAACTCAGCCTTACTCATCATGGAACGAACCATATCTAATAGGGTTCGATTCCTTCTTTCCGATACACCGTTGTGTTGTGGTGTGTATGGAGGAGTACGCTGAGAGAGAATTCCATTCTCTTTTAAGTAGTCCAGAAACTCGGCACTCAAGTATTCACCACCTCGATCCGATCTTTGGATCTTGATACTTTTGCCTGTTTGTTTTTCTACTTCATTCTTATATTCCCGAAATTTCTCAAAGGCCTCGGATTTGTGCTTCATTAAGAAGACATGTCCATACCTAGAGAAATCATCTGTGAAAGTAATGAAGTATGAATAACCGCTTCGCGCATGTGTAGACATTGGACCACACACGTCACTGTGTATAAGTCCCAAGAGCTCGCTCGCTCTTACTCCGTGTCCAGTGAACGGAGTCTTTGTCATCTTTCTCATGAGACAAGATTCACAAGTGGCATAAGACTGGTACTCGAACGGATCCAAGTATCCTTCTTTATGTAACTTAGTCAACCGTGTCTCATTGATGTGACCCAGTCTACAATGCCATAAGAAAGCCTGATTTAATTCTGGAGACTTTCTTTTAAGTGTGTTCTGGACACTGAATATCTGAGCTTGATTCAATACGTATATACCGTTATTTAATGTACCTGACCCAATCAGTGCTTGATTTAGGTGGATGTTTACTACATCGCTTACAAAAGCAAAATCATATCCTTCCTTAGAAAGTAAGGATACAGATATGATATTGCAAGTCGCACCTGGTACATACAAACAGTCACGCAGAATCAATATCTGCCCAGTTGTCAGTCCTAGGTGATATTCCCCTACGGATACAGCATCCATGCTCATTCCGTTAGCAACCCTGAGAGTCATATCACCTTTCCTGATAACCCTACGGTTTCTCAGACCCTGTAACGAATTACAGATATGAGATCCTGATCCGGTATCCAATACCCAGGAAGTAGGGTTAACTGACAAACAGTTCTCAATTACAAACACACTCGAAGCCGAAGCCACAACATGCTTCGAATTCTGGCTACTGGCTTTACAAGCCCTGCAATCTTTCTGCCATAGTTCATTCCCGTTACAATAGGAACGTCCCTCTTTTACTATATCCAGTCCTGAAACTTTTGCCCTTGTTTTTCCTTTTTCTTCCCTGGTTTCTTTCAGGGTATAAGCAGAGGGCAGGGACTGTAGAATTAGGTCAGCACTTGACCCATTCTCCAACGTGGTCTCCTGGTCCGTGAGCTCAATATAGCTGGTCTCTGTAAGGACGTTGCCCCTTACAGATGACCCGACTGCCAACCTCGCTTGAAGCAATTCGTTCGAGGTCTCATATCTTGCGATACGAGATTGCTCTCCATATAAAACTTTGTTATGGAGGAAGATAGAAACTGAGTCCATCTTCTCGTGCTGCCTCTGGTTTGTACCATCAACTGAGGCTAACACGAGGCACTTGGCTTTCGCACAATCCTTTTCCGATGTCCTGCGGATGTAAACATCCGTGACAGGGGAAACTGGACCTGAGACAGCAGGGTTTTGATTAGTTAAGAGGTGTCCCAGCTTGTCATGGGCAATGGACATCTGGACAGACCTTTGCCAGTCATAACAATCAGGTTCAGTCATGTTTTTATCTAGATGTAACTTAGGCGTGGTCACAGGGTCGCTGCAATTAAGAGAGAGAAGAAGAAACACTCAGCATGATGCTCTTGCAAGTTTAGAGTGGTTTTTAGTTTGTCTAAACAGGATGGCTCCCACTGTTTCTCGAATCCCACCTCAAACCATAAAGGAAGAATTAGTCAGGATCAATCCCACCGTACAATACTTGCTTAACCGTTCAGCCAGGCCGGTGTCGGTACTTCGAGGGAGGTTTTCCAACGCTTTCGCGAAGTTCCTTAATTAGAGAACCTCTTTTCCCTGGGGGCGTAGCCCCGCTAACACCTTTCTAGGCACCTACTAGGTTTATAGCATTGATCGTTAAGTGAGAAATTTCCCGAGGAGTAGCATATACTCACAGTAGGATCGGGATCCAAATATCATCGCGTGACGAAACTGAAGGAATCCTACCAGAATCATCACACTCCAAATGGTATGCAAATCTAGCAAGTTTCAGTACTTATGAAACTCCCGATGTGGATTTTTGCCCCATGCTCTTACGACCTTGACTAAGGCCAACAAATCATAAGTCACATGTCAAGTTCTACCCGTCGTTGTCCAGGTTAATTTGAACCCATCTGTATATACCCTTGACTAAGGCCAACAAGGTAATACGACTGTCCCAAACCAACGCATCTATCTATGCAACATATGAATGTCCACCAGCTACCAATCACTGTGCCTTGACTAAGGCCAACAAACACAGCTTGAATACTGTTGAATATTCATATGAAATGACGAAGGGCTACGAATGGTTTTGGCGAAACCGTGAACGTAGTGAACTTGATTTAGTCGATGGAACGAGATAGCTTTTAAATGGAGTGGCTCAAACTCCGCATTTTAAAAGTTTGTTTTTGAAAAGAACCGAGTGGTTTTTCGAAAGTGTTCCAACGACTTATACTTGGTTTATTTTCTTGCATTAGTTCTTTTAATGCATGTTTTGCTTGCATTAGTTCTTTTAATGCGTGATATTCTTGCATTAGTTCTTTTAATGCGTCCCATCATTTAAACCTACCATTGCAGAAAACAACCAAAATATGACGTACGCTTATGCCATTCGCATTCGCCACGGGGCCCCGTCATTACCCGTTAGGTTACTTAACTAACGACAGAGCGGGGGCTGGGCTAGCGCGTCTGTATAACATAAGCAACGCCTAAATAATATCATATATAGATATACTGCAATGATAAACATTTCAGATCACAGATGAATACATTGGATGTACTAGGAATCTGTAATTTGTACGAGCCTGTAACAAAAGACAGATTACACGGTCGCGGTGAATAGCCAAATACCCCACCCAAGACCCCTACGGGTGCGGCAAACTACCCGCCAAGTACCCGAAGCGTAGTAACCTCCCTCATCTCCTATGAGTAGGCCACTCGACACTTCGGCATACCCGGTAGTTTGTGCACCCCCTCCATGGGTCTATCCTAGGAGCAAAAACAGTAAAAAGAAATTATACAATGACGGCTACAACCCCGACCCGGTTGTGCGGCCATACAAATAATTATTACATCAATTTACAAATTTACATGAATTGAAAGAAAAGAAAACTCTCGTCTCACAACCCCCGGCTATTCACCCGCGACAATCCAACATATTCATATACACATTCCAGCACATTACAGATCACAGATTTGTATAACCCCCACTAATCGACATATAGCGATTAGTAGACGTTCAATACAAATATCACATTACAGAAAACCCGTTAGCACAAGTCTTTTAGAAGTTCGATCAAAAATACGGATTTTCGGGACCCCAAAATAAAATTTTCGTTCTGGAAAATCTGGGTTGAAAATACATGTACCAAAATTCCCAAAATACCCCCAGATGCACACTGTAGCAAAAAAATACCAGAGAGGCGCCAAGGATGCCGCGGAAGCGCGGCAATAGCAAGCTATTGCCGCGTTTCCGCGGTCGTTCAAGGGAATCAATTGGAGATTTTTCTACAGTGGCAATAAAAAACCCTGAGCCGATTTTAGGTGCTAAAATAATCAACTTTTGAACTGTAAAAAAATCGACAGAAACTTTAAATTTTTGGGGTTTGTTTCGGGACTTTTGCGTTGATCGATCTTCTAGATACTTGCTAACATGTTAGATAGAGTTTAACTAGGCTCTGATACCACTGTAAGTCCATGCTACCTCTCCCGGTACTTTCGGGAATGCGGAATTTGGTAAAAAACGATTTTCTTAAAGATGGTAACATGGACCTAAAACCCGGATCTTAGTTAAACATCTATCTAATATCCTAACTATGAGTTTTAGCTACTCGGTTAGGGGGTTATACCTTGCTTGTCTTGAACTCCTTCGTCTTCAAAGCTCCGATGGTGGTCCGATGGCTTCTTCTCGTCGTCTCCGTACGCCGAAGATAGATCCACCTGAAAGCTCCAACCTTTAGCTCCTTCTTCGTTCTTTGAAGAAACTAGTTCACTTGGTTTGCTAAACCTAGTGAACTAGAATGAGTAGAGAAGAAATAGAATGGGATTTTATCTATGGTTCTTGATTCTCAACTCATGAGACAAGAGAACCATAGATCAAGAGAGGGAGCAAGAGGTTGAGGGTGAGAGCAAGAGGAGAGCTCAAGAACAAGAGAGAGAATGAGCAAGAAAGAATGAGCAAGTATTTTTGTCTCTCACCCTCTCATAATCCAAAGCAATGATAACTCATCATATTAACAAAAGTCTTATGTGATGGTTTGAAGCAACCACAACCATATCATTTCATGCACTCATTTTACACAAATGAGCAAGTAAACAAAAGTCTTTGCCATGAAATGATGGCTATGGTTATCATGATGGTCAACTAGTCAAGCCTAGTCAACCGGTCAACAAGTCAACAAAAGTCAACAAGTCAACAAAGTCAACAAGTCAACAAAAGTCAACAAGTCAACAACCATATCACCATAATACTTAATTAATATAATAGTTAATCACATATCATATTCTCATTAGGGTTGAGCATAAAGTCAAATAGTCAACGGTCAACTGTCAACAACCCTAATGAGAATCCGCTGCCTCTGCCTCCCTGTCAACTGTGCATACACACCCGCATCCGCGTTCCGAGGAACACGAATGCAAACTGGATAAATCCAATCCCATAAGGTACACTAGGATCTGGCTTAAACTAAAGCCCGCTAGTGTAAACTGTCCGGACACTGTACGTGCACAAGTGCACGGATGTGACCGAACCCTGTCGCAAAACCATGCGACCTGTCGCAATACCATGCGACCTCTACTCTTTTGCCTAAAGGCGAAAAGCTTTCTGTGTGGGACTCTAAAGACTCGACACTACGCTGGCAGTGGGTTTAACCACTGACCGCAAGCGGCACTAGCTGTGCGTAACGGTCCCCAGGTAATGCCGACAAGAAGACCGACGAGGCGAAACCCATCTGAACTCCTACTGAGCCTGAGTGTGACATTCTCCGTACAGTCCGGTCTGTTCGTCTGATACATCGCATGGCGGGCCTAGGGGGTGGTATACGTCAGTCCCCCAATAGCGGTACAAGTCGTGCCGGAGCGAAGCCCAAAACACTCTGAGATAACACTGGAAACCTACCAGTATATCTCGTTTGCCCTGGCCAGGGACTACTCGTGTAATGGCTCTCCTAGACACAGCGCGATGTCAACCCCCAATACCGGGAGAGACGAATCCTGTCTAACCGTCACTGCCTCCAAGTGCTTCGGGACTGCACCCAACCACTACCTGTTTGCACGACTCCTTTGAGCCGTGGTAGGGTAGTGATCAAAGTACAGTGGGAACACACTCGAGGCGAAGTGACAGTGTCAAGTCAGCGGACTAAGCTGTACTCATGTCACCTGGGAACTGATAACTGACGATAGGTATAATACCAACTAGTCAGTTCCCAACGAGTCCTGTCCAGTGTACCCGTAACCTAACGAGCACCCGCATACTATCTCAAGTACGACGTACTGACGGCTGTGGGACAGACCGTCTCCCACACTGGGATGAGAAGCGCATGCGCTGGTCTACTCCGGAGTATCGATGCCCTGTCTCGATAGTCCTGCGACCAGGGACCTGCATAAGGATGTGCTTATAGATTACCCAGCCCCACTAGTGTGACGGCCATCACATCGCTGGTAATCAAGCAAAGATCCTAAGGGCTCTACTAATGTGTATAGGCGATATACAAAAATAAACACATGTACACATTGAAGTAGAAACAAACCAAGTAGCATACTACTATTTTGAGCAAGATTGTCAATACAAGGTGAATATCCCAAGCTTCCATTAAGTAATATACATACTAGTATGATACAGTAATGGCCTCTAGGGCATATACACTAACAGCTTATGCACTTAGTGTTGTAAGCATGTATCAATCCAACCCAGGGGAGAATCACTGGACAGCTGTGAAGAACATTCTTAAGTACTTACGAAGGACTAAAGAATTGTTCTTGGTGTATGGTAATGGAGATCTCCAAATGGAGGCCTTTACCGATTCGAGCTTCCAGAGCGATAAGGACGACAGCAAATCTATCTCTGGGTTTGTATTTACCCTCAATGGAGGGGCGGTAAGTTGGAAGAGTTCCAAACAGGATACCGTTGCAGACTCTATGATGGAGGTTAAGTACATTGCTGCAAATGATGCCGCCAAGGAAGCCGTCTGGATGAAGAAGTTCGTCTTGGAGCTAGGAGTAGTTCCAACCATTATTGATCCAATACCATTGTATTGTGATAATAATGGGGCCATGGCATTAGCCAAGGAGCCCAGGTCCCATCAGCGGTCCAGACACATCCTGAGGCGCATTCATTTGATCCGGGAGATTGTAGATCGCCGCGAGATCGAGATTAAGAGAATAGACAAAAAGAATAACGCCGTGGATCCATTCACCAAGGCCCTCCCTCAGCCGCAGCATGAGTGACTTTTTGAGATGTTGGGTATGAGATACGCCAATAACTGGCCTTCGTGCAAGTGGGAGATTGTTGGATATATGTATGCCCTAGGGGCCATTATATGATAGTGGATGTATTTGTACATGTATATATATATTCAGTGTACATTCTTGCTCGACATGATAGGTAGCTATCTGGTTTTTCTTTATCTGACATGTTGATTTGATCATGCTTTTATTCATTCACACATGTTGATAAAGCTCTGAGGATATTGGCTTGACTACTGTGATTATGATAGAGATCATACTAGTGGGACATCTGTAGTTTATAAGCATATTCTGAAATGTCCCTAGTCGTAGGTATATCGAGACGGGGCATCGATATACCAGAGTAGACTAGCATATATGATACTAGACCCATATGATGGGTGATGAATGTTCCCACATTCATCGATGTTTGACATCGAGATCATATACGGGTGCTCAGTGGTGACTGGGTACACTGGACGGACTCACCGAGAACTCCTATATGGAATTATATCTATCGTCGGATAGCAGTTCTCAGGTGACACTGGTACAGGTTAGTCTGTAGACCCGAGATCGTCATAGAGTCTTGTGTGCTCTCCCACTGTACTTTGATTACCACCCTACCACGGCTCTACTGAGTCATGCAAACAGGTGGCCATTGGGTACAGTCCTGAGACACACGAAGGCGATGAGCAATAGGAGGGGTTTCATCTCTCCCGGTATTGGGAGTTGATGCTGTGCTCGACTGGTTATATCAGTAAGTCCCTAGCCAGGGCTGCTGAGATTTACTGATAAAAGTTATCAGTAGTTTCTCGATCTGTTATAGACCATTCACCGGCATGACTTATTGAGTTATTGGGGTCGACGTGACCATCCCTAGGCTCGATATGCAGCATATCTGATTAAGAGACTGGACTGTACGGTAGTGTTGCCGGTTGGCTCGACGGGAGTTGTAGCAGGTTCGCTTGTTTTCTTCTGATCGCTCAATACCCGGGTGGCCGTTACGTTTAGCTGACCGCTTGCGGCTTGGGAGTGCTTGATATGATCATCACCCACTACCGGCGTATTGATGAGTATTAGAGTCCCACAAAGGAGTTACCTAGTCCAGGCGAAACGTTGTGGTGCGCGTATGCGATATGCGCATGGACCCGGTTAAAATGCGCGTATAAGATGCCGTATATTAATCGGGCGGTTTGCTTTTTGTCAGGTCGTATGTGATATGACCGGATTGCTAAATCAAGTGTTGATTTATCATTTGACCATTATTTTCTCACTAGAAATCCTTTCTTGTATTTTTGGATGTATGCATGCATGTATGCATTCATTCTTGTTCATGCACATATGGATGTGCATGCACACATACATACATACATCATCCTTCATGGTTGTATATACATAGAAGATGGTGGCAATATAAGACTCACACCTTGTGTTAATATATGGATTATTATTTGTATTTGTGTTAAAAACAAAAGAAAAAGAAAAAGGGTAATTCATGGTTTAGTTTCTATACTCTTCTTTGAACTAACCATGTTCACCTACTTATTAACCATGGATTAACTTTCCTTTTGTGTTTTAACTCAAATACAATAATATCTTTATTATTTAACCATGGTTTGAGATGAAGAGTGGAAAATATATATGCTTATATTTTCTATTTTTCAAGAAGAAATTATCTTTTCTCTTGTTCTTAAAAAGCCATCATCTTCTTCCTCCTTGCTCTTTTGCTCTCTAGATTTCTATAGTGAGCAAAACACTCACCAAGTTAGGATTTTGAAGTGAGAAAAGCAACCACAACACCATTCTACACTAGTCTTGCCCACTTGTGAAGAGTGTTAGCTTCATTTTCTTCTCTTGATCAAGTGAAGTTACAAGCTTGGACAAAGGAGCTTCGGGTGGATCGTCGTGGACATTAGAAGACCTCAAGCGAACCCTTTTCCAACCCTCAAGTGGCCAAGGAGTCTAGCGTAGGGAGCTACAAAGGTTGTACTCTCAAAACCCTAGCCTTTGTTACTTGTGATGTTGTTTTAGTTATGAAACCCTAATTTCCTAGGAATGATTCTTTGAATGTTCACTTAGCACCTTAAAAAATTTAATTTTGAGACATGTGATGCTTCCAAACCCTTCATAAGGTGCTTGGTAAACATAACACAGTCTTGGTAGGAACCTTGTTCAAAAGATATGCAGCTGATTCTTGTGTATAACCCCAGAATGATCGCGGTAACTCAGCGTCACTCATCATGGAACGTACCATATCCAATAGGGTTCGGTTCCGTCTTTTCGATGCACTGTTATGTTGTGGAGTGTATGGAGGAGTAAGCTGAGAGAGAATTCCATTCTCTTTTAGGTAATCCAGGAACTCGGCGCTTAGGTATTCAACACCTCGATCAGATCTTAGTGTCTTGATACTTTGCCGGTTTGTTTTTCTACTTTATTCTTATATTCCCGGAATTTCTCAAAGGCCTCGGATTTATACTTCTTTAAGAAGACATGTCCATGCCTAGAGAAATCGTCCATAAAAGTAATGAAATATGAAAAACCACTTCTTGCGTGTATAGACATTAGACCACACACGTCACTTTGTACGAGTCCCAAGAGCTCGCTCGCTCTTACTCCGTGTCCAGTGAACGGAGTCTTTTTCATCTTTCCTTTGAGACATGATTGACAAGTTGCATAAGAATGATATTCGAACGGATCCAAATATCCTTATTTATGTAACTTAGTTAATCTTGTCTCACTGATGTGACCCAGTCTACAATGCCATAAGAAAGCATAATTTAATTCTGGAGACTTTCTTTTGTGTGTATTCTGGATATTGAAGATCTGCGGTTGGTTTAATACGTATATACCGTTGCTTAATGTACTCGACCCAATCAAAACACGATTAAGGTGAATGTTTACAATATTGCTTACAAATGCAAAATCATAACCTTCATTAGATATTAAATATACAGATATGATATTACAAGTTGAACTGTGTACAAAATAACAGTTGCGAAAAACCAAAATATGTCCATCTGTCAATCCTAAGTGATAGCCCCCTACGGACTCAGCATTCATGCTTGCTCCGTTTACAACTCTGAGGGTCATATCACCCGCCTTCAAAACCCTACGGCTTCTCAGTGCCTGCAAAGAATTACAGATATGAGATCCTGATCTGGTATCCAATCCCAGGATATAGAGTTGATTGACAGATAGTTTTCAATTACATACACACCTGAAGCCGAAGCAACAACTTGCTTCGGTTCCTGGTTCTTGGCCCTCCAAGCCCTGCAATCTTTCTTCCAGTGTCCTTTCTTGTGACAATAAAAGCATTCTTCCTTCCCCACAATCTGTCCCGCTATCTTTGCTTATCCCATGGATTCCACCTTACTAACACCGCCCTTGGTTTGGTAGGGGCCTTCTTCTTCTTTCCTTTGGCTTTCGCCTTGGACCTAGAAGAGGAAGCTCCTCCAACAAACATAGCGGGTGTTTCCCTGACTTTCTGCAGGGTGCCCTCTGCACTCCTCAACATGTTAAGGTGTTCCAGAAGTTCAACTTCTTTTCCTTGCATGTTGAAATTCAGGATAAACTGGACGTATGTGGAAGGAAGGGACTTGAGAATCAAGTCAGTATACAGCTCATTCTCTAACGTGGTCCCGAGGTCCGCGAGCTCCTCAATGTAGCCAATCATCTTAAGGACGTGTTCCCCTACAGATGATCCGACGGTCAACCTCGCTGAAAATAGCTTCTTCGAGGTCTCGTATCTTGCGATACGGGATTGCTCTCCATATAGTTCCTTAGTATGGAGAAATATGGATTCAAGATCCATATTCTCGTGCCTCCTCTGATGTTCATTGTCCATAGAGGCAAGCACGAGGCACTTGTCCTTCGCGCTGTCAATCTCCCAGGTCTTACGGATTTTCTTATCCGCGGCACTGGATTCTGGACCTGGGAGAGCGGGGGCCTAAGTGGTAAGGAGATACCCCAACTTGTCATAAGTGATTGCCATTTTGACATTTCTGAACCAATCTTTGTAGTTTGGCCCTGTCAGTATATTTTTATCTAATAGTAACTTAAGGCCCGTCATGATGTTTGGTTGCTGCAATTAGGTGAGAGAAAAGAAACACTTTAGCATGATTCTCTTGCAAGTTTAGAGTGGTTTTTAGTTTGTCTAAACAGGATGGTTCCAACTGTTTCTCGAATCGTTCCTCAAACCATAAAAAAAGAATTAATCGGGATTGATCTCACCATACAATACTTTCTCAACCGTTCAGCCAGGCCGGTGTCGGTACTTCGAGGGAGGTTTTACAATACTTTCACGAAGTTCCTTAATTAAATAACCTCTTTTCCCTGTAGGCGTAGCCCCGCTAACACCTTTCTAGACACCTACTTAGTTTATAGCATTGATCGTTGAGTGAGAAAAATTTCCTTAGGAGTAGCATATACTCACAGTAGGATCGGGATCCAAATATCATTGTGCGATATAGTTGAAGGAATCCTACCAAAATTATCACACTCCAAATGGTATGCAACATTAGCAAGTTTCAGTTTCTTTAGAAACTCCCGATGTGAATTTTTGCCCCATGCTCTTATGACCTTGATGAAGGCCAACATATCATAAGTCACATGTCAAGTTCTACCCGTCATTATCCAGGTGAATTTGAACCCACCCGTACATACCCTTGACGAAGGCCAAAATAGCAGTACGACTGTCCTAAACCAACGCATCTATCTATGCAACAGATAAATATTCGGCAGCTACCAATCACTATGCCTTGGCGAAGGTCAAAATACATAGCTTGAGTACTATTGAATATTTAACTGAAATGACGGAGGGCTACGAATGGTTTTGGCGAAACCGTAAACGTAGTGAACTTGATATAATCGAAGGAACCTGATAGCTTTTAAAAGGAGTGGTTTAAGCTCCGCATTTTAAAAGTTTTGCGATTTTGAAAAAAAACGGAGTAGTTTTGAAATTGTTCCAACGATTCAACTTTGCTTTATTTTCTTTGCATTAATATAATGTGTCCCATCAATTAATCCTACCATTGCAGAAAACAACAAAAATATGATGTACGGTTATGCCATCCGCATTCGCAACTGGGCCCCGTCATCATCCGTTAGGTTACTTAACTAAAGACAGAGCGGGGCTGGACTAGCGCGGATGCAAAACATAAGCAACACCTATTAGATATCATATATAGATATATATACATTCGTTAGACGCAATGATAGTCATTCCAGATCATAAATGAACACATTGGATATGCTAGGAATCCGCGTTTCGTTCGAGCCTGCAACGAAAGACGGATTACACGGTCGTGATGAATAGCCAAACCCACCCTAGACCCCTACGGGTGCGGCAAACTACCCGCCAAATACCCGAAGTGAAGCAGCCTCCCTCAACAACGTGATTAGGCCACTCAGCACTTCAAAGTACCCAGTAGTTTGTGCACCCCACCTTAGGTCTATCCTAGGAGAAGAAAACAGTAAAAGAAATAATATACAAAGGCGGCTACATCCTCAACCCGGATGTGCGACCCAAAAATAATATTACATCAATTTATAATTTACATCAAATGAAAGATAAATAAACACTCATCTCACACCCCGGCTATTCATCCATGACAATCCAACACGTTCATATACACAATCCAACATCACAGATCACATATATGTACAACCCCCACTAATCGACGTATAGCGATTAGTCGACGTTCAGTACATATATCACATTACAAATATAATCCAATTAGCTAAAGTTTATAGAATTTCGATCAATATTCTAATTTGAAACTACCTCAAATACAACACTGTACTCAAAAGAATCTGGGCAGAAACAAAGTATAAGAAAAATCACAAAACATCAAGCTGGACAATCTGCAGGAAAAACAAGTTGACTCTGAGTCGACTCAGCCACGGATCCGCGGCGAAATGCATGGTTTCGCCGCGCTTCCACGGCAGTCTAACCGAGTCACGAGCTCGTTTTTCTTGGGTGTCCCTAAAAAAGCTTGCACGTATTTTTCAGGTCTCTGAAAATATTTTTAGACCTGTTTTAAAATCGGCAAAAAACTTAAGTTTTTGATGGTTTTTTGCGATTTTTCCGGGATCGAAATTCTAAAGACTTTACTAACATGTTAGTTATTGTTTAGCTAGGCTCTGATACCACTGTAAGTCTATGTTACCCACCACGGTACTTTCGGGGAGGCGGAATAGGTAAAAATCGAATTTTTCTCACATGGAAACATAGACTAACCATGAAGGATCTTTGCTAAACAAAAACTAACAAACTAACTTAGAGTTTTAACTACTAGGTTAGATGATTATACCTTGGTCTAGAACTCCTTCTCTTCTTGTGTTGCTTCCTTTTCTTGTGAGCTCCTTGGAGTGGTGTAGATGGCTCCTCCTCACCATGTTCTCTTTGCCAATGAAAGATCCACCCGAAGGCCTCTATCTTGAGCACCTACCTCAACAATGAAGTAACTAGAGTGCTTGGCTTGCTAGACTAAGAACCCTAGAGTGAGTAGAGAAGTGTTTTGGTGGTTTGATCTCACAAAGCTCTTGATTTTCAACTCATGAAACAAGAGAGCTTTGAGAGTAGAAGAGGAGAGAGCAAGAAAGATAGAGAATGTGTTATGATAAAATGAGGAGATAGCTCTCATATCTCTAAGAAGAATAATGAAAATTTTAATTAGGATAAATTATTATAGTTGATGTTGATTTGAACATTATCATTTAACAATTAATGCTAAGCATGCTCATAAAAAAATATCTAAGTCAACATGGGTCAACTTAGTCAAATGGTCAAACCAATTAACCATGATACTATTATCTCTAATTAAAACCCATTAATCAATTTCCTCCATCTCATTATGGTTTTAATCAAGTCAATGGTCAAAACCTTAATGAGGTTCCTCTGCCTCTGTCAACTGTGCATACACACCCGCATCCGTGTTCCGAGGAACACGAATACTATAAGATAGAACCAACCCAAAATCAAATACTAAGATCTGGTTTAAACCAAAGCCCACTAGTATCAACTGCCCGAACACTGAACACACACAAGTACGCATATATGAACGAACCCTGTTGTAAAACCATACGACCTCTATCTCGTTTCGCCCAAGGGTGAACAACCCTCTGTGTGGGACTCTAAAGACTCGACACTACGCTAGCAGTGGGTTTAACCACAGGCCGCAAGCGGTACTAGCTGTACGTAACTGTCCCCAGGTATATGCCGATAAGAAGACCGATGAGGTGAACCCATCCGAACTCTCACTGAGCCTGAATGTGACAATCTCCGTACAGTCCGGTCTGTTCATCTAAGAGTATCGCATGTCGGGCCAAGGGGGCGGTAAACGTCAGACCCCTAATAGCGGTACAAGTCATGTCGAAGTGTAGCCCGGAATACCCTGAGAAACTACTGGAAACACTACCAGTAAATCTCGCTTGCCCTGACCAGGGACTTTGTGTAATGGCTCTCCTAGACACAGCGCGATATCAACTCCCAATACCGGGAGAGACGAATCATGTCTAACCATCACTGCCTCCAAGTGCTTCGGGACTGCACCCAACTACTACCTGTTTGCACGACTCAATAGAGCCGTGGTAGGGTAGTAATCTAAGAACAGTGGGAATACACTCGAGGCGAAGTGACAGTGTCAAGTCAACGGACTAAATTGTACTCATGTCCCCTAGGAACTGATAACTGACGATAGGTATAATACCAACCAACAGTTCCCAGCGAGTCCTGTTCAGTGTACTCGTAATCTAACGAGCACCTGCATACAATCTCCAGTACGATGTACTGATGACTGTAAGACAGACCATCTCCCTTCCTTGGATAAGAAGCGTTTACACTAGTCTACTCTGGAGTATCGATGCCTGATAATCCTACGACCAGGGACCAGTATAAGGATGTGCTTGTAGAATACCCAGCCCCCACTAGTGTGACTGCCTTCAGAACGCCGGTAGTCAAGCAAAGATCCTAAGGGCTCTATCAATATGTATTAGCGATATGTTAAAAAGAAACACATACACATATTAAGATTGATACAAACCAAGTAGCATACTACCATATTGAGCAAGAATGTCAATCCGTGTATATATCCCATGCTTCCAAAATATAATATACAAATTAGTACTATACAATAATGGCCTCTAGGGCATATCACACTAACAATATTTATGAGTATAGTGAATAATATGCCGTACGAGACTTTAAATCCGTACCTTCATTATTGTATAGGTCGATAGATTCCCTATTCTGTTTAATGACCCCTTACGATGAATTACCGTACGCGATGAGATGTACCGGATGATTGATCCACGCCTGTGATTTGGGGATGATGATCGATGATTATTGTCATATCGGATGTTATGAGGCGGGATCGCCGATATAAAGATTGCCACCTGTCAAAACGACGATGTGTACCGTTTAAAAGTGACCGTATGATTCTTGTATAGATAGATACACCATTTATTGTTCATGTTGTGTAGGATATTATTATTCGTGTGATACCTATCTTGTTTCCAGTATTTAATGTTATATGATATCATTGCTACCACACCCGCACAATTACCGTTGATGCGCATGTTACACTTATACAGATTTGCCGGCTCACACACATTCATCATCGATAATTGCCATGCTACTTACACCGTGAAACTGCCATATCATGATATTACTCTTAACCGTAAAAGAACATTAATTGTTCAGTATTATCACTTGACATGCTTGCATGATATACCCGATATGCTTATATTATTACTCTATGTTGCATACATTGTACTTTATGGTTATATGCATTGAGATGCTGTTTTATGAGATCTCTGGATTTAAGAACCGTGGTATATTTCAAAGGAAATGTTGTATTGTTTTAAAAATTCGGTTTCTCTTGATATGATATTTCGTGACGTCCACTATGAGTTTTCTCAGTTATGTGCTTGTTTTCGAGACCCGATTCGAGGAGTTGGCGGATGTCGTTTGTGGGTACATGGTGGACCTGGTATGGTACCCCGGGGTAAGAAATGGTTTTTCTGGTGTAGACAATGAGCCTGGCAGTGGGAACACTACCTACCGGTGATTGTATAGAACTCGGCGGATATCCGGAGGATACCGTTTTGGTGTTATGATATGAGATGGATATGAGGACCGATCTGAGGATGCGGGGCGTAAGATATGAGGATTACTTGTCGATGCTGGACACTGGTTTTCATGATGTTTCGAGTGTCGGTGTTGGACACTCAGGTTCCATGATTTTGATGTGTCGGTGATGGACATACGTGGTTGATATCCTCATATATATATATATATACAGGCATATGTTTTCATGATGTTCGAGTGTCGGTGTGGGACACTCAGCTTCAATGTTATTGTTTTGTGTCGTTGATGGACACGTGAATGATATCCACATGCCTATAGGCATATGATGTCAGATGTTTATTTATATATGTCATTGCATTGATAAATTATTGACATATACGCGTACTTGGTCACCCTAGATATCATAGTATTACCCTCATGGATATAGTGACCTAGGAAATCGTTATTTTATTCGATTTCTACTTGCTGATGTTTTTTACTCACGAGTTGGCAACTCACCCCCGTTGTGCCACAGTTCTGGCATGTTTGACCGCTTTGGATCAGTTGCGGCATTGCTGGCATACAGTTTCATCCAGGGTGTTTGCTTTGGTAGGTGGGACACATGTTGGATCGTGCCCATTCTCGTACTTTATATATTCCGTTGTATCTAGATAAACTCCATCAGATCAATCAAATCAAAGACTAGAATTGTACATTGGTAGACCTAGTCAGACATGGGTATTGTGCGAGACATATAACGATGGGTTTATGTTCGCTTCTTGAGTTTTGATGTCTTGCTCGTTATTGTTCTTTCTGGGTTGTTTCTTCACCGTTGGGCGTCGTATATATGTTATTGCGTGGTTGTGATTCCGCCGTTTGGCGAAGAGCTAGCTCCCGCTTGGGGATGCCTATATATTGTTGTGTATATGTTTTTGTATCAAAATATACAAGGAAGGTACTGCCCAAATTTTTAAAAGATAAAATAGTATTCATTATACCTTTATTTCAAAACTACACCCCCACTATTTTCCTTTAAAAGGTTTTGATTTTCTGTGCTTCGGCTTACTTGATTTACGTTATGCCTTTAGACGTTGCGTAATTTATGTGCCGGTCACGTGCTAAATTACGGGTCGTGACAATAAACCAATACTAGCTAGTTTGCACATGATTAGAATATCGATCGACCAATTTTTCCGAATGAAATTTCCATTTTCATGTGCCCGTTGTTGATTTTGAAAAGTGTTCAAAAAATATTTTTGTGTATCTTAAAAATACGTGCAGACATCTGTAAGGGTCCACAAGAAATTTGGGCAAATGATCTATCAAAATGTCCGTGGAAGCGCCGCAATATATGCCTATTTGCGGCGGTTCCGTGGTCGTATTGTGGCCAAATTGCACCAAAATTCTTCTTGCACTCTCTGACATGGAAATTTGATTTTTGGTACATATGGTTTTGGCCCAGATTTGTTTGAGTGTTGGATTTGCATTTGGGGCCAATTTGGAAAAGTTTTGTCGATCGAAATATTAACTGAGTGTTTATTTGTACATGTGAGATATCTGCGACCGTGAATATTAATGAGCGGTACAACCCGACTAGTTGCTATATGTTCAACTAAATGGGTTTGTGAACTTAATATTCACGTTGATGTTCTGTGTTGTGCGGGATATTTGATTGGATAGAAGACCGGGGATCGAGATGAAAAGAATTAATTCTATGGCTGGATTGTTGTGGGGGATAGCCAGTGGTGCAATGATAGATAGAACAGTTCAGATACATTTGTATATGTAGGGATTCTATAGCACTACACTAGGTTTAAGGTTGCATCACACATGCTATAACAAATATTTTAGAGGGTGCTAAACAATTCCAACCACGAATCGAACTTGAAAGATAGAGTAACAACATGCTAGTATCATATACTACAAGTGTCTACCATTAAGTGGTAGAGAATACAACCTTTGTAGACCTACTTCTAGACTCCTTGGATAGATTGAGGTTTGAACCGGTTGGATTGTGTCCTTCCGAGTCCATGATGATCCACCATGAAGTCTTTTTGCACCAAGCTCCAAGATTCTCTGGATCAAGGATGAAGAAGAAGCTAACACTCCACACTAGTGGGCAAGACTAAAGTAGAATGGTTATTTGGGTTTGGATCTTAACTAAAAACCGTTTCCTTTTAATCCTTTCTCTTTCTTTTGAAACCCTAGTGAGCTTTGAGGAGAGAGAGGAAGAAGGAGATGGCACAAAACAAACTCAAGAGAATAATATGATAACCATCCCTAAACTCAAGAGAGTAAAAGGGTGTCAACCATGCTAAACCATGGTCACAAAATATCTAGATATTTTGTAACTTGAGTTTAAGCAAAACCATGGGCCAAAACCAAGGGCAAAAGAAACCAATAACTTTGTCAACTCAAGAGAGTTGAATAGTCAACCATGATTTTAATCCCATTTTACTTTTCTCAAATAAAAAAAATATCTAAAAAATGTTACCATGTGAGTCTTGCATTGCCACCACCAATGTATCATCAACCATGACACATCTATGCTTGCATGTGCGCATGCATATCAACATATACATACATTCATGCATGCAACATAAAGAAATTAGTTTTAATAAATGAGCTAATGGACTTAATATTAAATCAACACTTGATTTAATAACCCGTTCATATCACATACGACCCGTCCAATAGTAAACGCCCGATTAAAATACGGTATCCAATACACGCATTTAATTCAGCTCCCGCGCATATCATATATGCACCCCAAATCATTTTGACTGAGCTAAGAGACTGCTTTGTAGGACTCTAAGACTCGTCAGTACGCTAGAAGTAGGCAATGATCACATCACATACCCACAAACCGTCAGTGACACAAGCAGTACGTAACGGCTCCTAGGTATTGAGCGATCAGAAGAAACACAAGCAAACCTGCTAAAACTCCTGTCGAGCCAACTGGCAACACTTACCGTATAGTCCGGTCTCTTCGTCAAATATGCTATATAGGTCTTGGGATGGTATCGTCGACCCCAATAACTCAGATACGTCATGCCGGTATATGGCTCATAACAGATCGAGAAGCTACTGATAACACTTATCTGTAAATCTCTGCTGCCCTGGTTAGGGACTTCCTGTTATAGCCAATCGTACATGGTGCAACATCAACCCCAATACCGGGAGAGACGAAACCCCTCCTATCGCTCATTGCCTCCATGTGCCTCGGAACTGTACCCAAAATCCACCTGTTTGCACGACTCAGTAGAGCCGTTGTAGGGTGGAGATCAAAGTACACTGGGAGACACATAAGATTCTATGACGATCTCGGGACTACAGACTAACCTGTACCAGTGTCACCTGAGAACTGCTATTCGACGATAGATATAATACCACATAGGAGTTCTCGGCGAGTCCGTTTAGTGTACCCAGTCTCCACTGAGCACCCGTATACGATCTTTGGTGTCACCACACCAATGGATATGGGATCATCCATCGCCCATCATATGGGACAAGTAATGTATACGCTAGTCTACTCTGGTGATATTGATGCCCCTTCTCGATACACCCATGACTAAGAACATTTCAAGGATATGCTCATAGACTACACATGTCCCACTAGTATGATCCGCATCATAATCTCAGTAGTCCTGCATTATCCTAAGGCCTATATCAACATGTACCAAATGAATGAAAGCATGATCAAACGAACATGTCAAGAGAAAAGGTGCAATCAGATAGCCTACTATCATGTCGAGTAAGAAGGTCTCCTGAATACACACACACACATACATACCGGTACATACACTATCATATAATGGCCTCTAGGGCATACATATATCCAACAATCTCCCACTTGCACTAAGGCCAATTATTTGAGTATTTCATACCCAACCAATCAAAAAGTCGCTCATGCTGCGGCAAAGGGAGGGCCTTGGTGAGTGGATCCGCGGTGTTATCTTTTGTATCTACTCTCATAATCTCGATCTCGCGGCAATCAACTATCTCCCGGATCAGATGATATCGCCTGAGGATGTATCTGGATCGCTGATGGGACCTGGGCTCTTTGGCTAACGCCAAAGCTGTAACATTTCAGAAGATATAAAATATTATTTTTTGGAATTTAATATTAAAGTAATATTTTTCCTGAAAACTGCCGATTTGCGAAATTGGGGTTTTCGAAAAAGGGTATAAATATATACCAATAATTATGAAATATTGGGAATTAAAATGATTTATTCATTTAAATATATATTTAAAGGATTTGGCACTTTTAAAATTTATTATATGCAGTTTAAATGAAAACCCGATTAGTGCACGGCTAATCGCGATTAAGCCAAATCCGTGTTTTTACAGTTTTTCATGGCTAGTGCACCATGTCGTGTTGCATTTGGTTAAATGTTGTTGCATTCGTGTTGTTTTATGGGTATAATGTGTATTGTTTTTAAAACAGAAAAGAAAAGAAAAGAGGAATGGTAAAAAGGGTAATTAGTGAGAGAGTAGGTGAGAATATGTGAGGAGAGAGAGAGGGGCTGCCACATTCATCTCCCTCCACTATTTTTCATAATTTTCTTCTCCTCCTTCAACCTCATCTCCCTCCACCTTCATCCCAAGAAATCATTTCCAAATATCCATCAAAACCCAAAATCTCTTTCATTAAAAGTGATCCCCTTTTCACCCTCTACACAATTGTCCAACCAAAGTAGGATTTTGACAACATTGGGGAGCTAGGGTTTTTCTTGGGTTGCCCAAGTGAGGTATAAATTCTTTCATCTAGTTTGATTTAAAGTCTAATAGCACCTTATAGTAGTTTAGAGTTAAATTGTTCTTGATTAATGAGGTTAGAAAATTTCTAGAGAGGGATTAGGGTTTGAATTGAATCCTAGGGTATAATTGAGGTTGGTAGTGACCTTAAACCCCTTTCAAGATACCATACTGAACCCAAAACCTGAGACTTAACCCTAATTTATAACTTTGAAATTATGCCGATACGGGAAATTGTGGAAATTGTGGCAGTATATTGGAATCTGGAGTGACTCAGAGACCTGGAAAATTATTTAGCGAAGAATGAGGGTTGTGTAGGCACCTAGGAAGCTACCACAGAGACCCGAGCCCTAACCCTCAAGCTGAGGCTATAAATTTATTCATTCTGGCCACAATTTGCGGCCAGAGTAGGGGCAAATTGGTCAGTTTTTTCTGTGGCTCCTTTATCAGTAAAATAGGCCCTCCATATATGCAGAATTGGCAAATTTGATTTAGGGTAAAATCTGGAGCATGTTTTCTAAGTTTCTGAATTCGTTTTGTGGCTTTCTGTGAATTTGGTTTTGGTATTTGATATTTTGTTTCCGTCGTGTGGCGTTTGAACGCCAACGACTAGGGTTTTGGTCGTGTTTTGTACACGAGGCTATAGGTTTTGATCTATAGGTGAAATGTGTGCTGTTTTGGTTTTCCGACTTGGTTTTAATACGCGTTTGCGATTGAGTATTGGTTGTAGGTACCTTATGTGTACTTCGAGATGACGAGGACTAGTGTGGCGTCATCGACTCCAGAGAACGAAGATCAAGGTGAGTAGATTTATATCTACGGGGGAAGTCGAGTGGATGGCATATAGCACCCCCGCAAAGTTGTGAGAAAAGAATGGGATATGATATATATACTTTTATATGTTAGGGTGTGATATGAACCTTAGCAAGAAAGTTTTAGAAGATTAGGGTTTAGGGTTAGCGAGAATTGAAGGAAGGACTCTAGTCGATTTCTTAGTCCTAAAACCTTAGAGTAAGGATTGCATACACGCACATACACATACTCGCATACATTGATATCCTTCTGCGTATTGGGGACTTATTTATATTGGTATATTCATATGCCTGGATGACGAGGATGTTATATGATACTTGGGAATGAGTCGATCTAATCGGGCATGATGTCGTGAGATATTTAGTGCGCGACCGAGATATGTCATGATGTTATAGCGGGTCGTTGGACGACGATACTATGTTGATGATATATGTATGATAGTTGACGAGTTATATATCGAGATATGAGATAAGATATGCTAAGATATTTATAATGGATCGCTTGGGCGATGTATACTCCTATATGATGATAAGTGTTGATGATACCGGATTGTATGAGGCCGTAGATCAGTAGCCAGATCATGATTTGTGTTGATGATATTAGTAGTGTGCTAGATTTAGATTAGTACCCTTGCTTACGATATGTGATGATGTGGACACCAGATGAATAATGAGATAAATATGATATTTGACCCGTACCCGGATTTGGGATGCCGTACGACGGATTTACCGTACGAGATATAATTATGATGTTAGATCCGCACTCTTGACTCAAGGATGCCATATGTGTATATTGTATTGTGGGTGATACTATTGATGCGAGATCACCGACTACTAGATATATATAGATTGACTCAGACTTAGGTGGATTCCCTTACCCATTTGACTGAGCTCGAGCCATACTCTTTTACAAAAGTGGGGAGTCGTGAGTATGTTTTTATACAAAACTGTATGACTCCTATATTGGGTAGGTATATTTTCAGTGTTGTTGTTACTACATAACTTTCTGTACATTTCATGATGTTTCATCGCATCGCATGCTTGTACATATGTTATCTGTAATCATCATGAAACCCTGCTGTCAGGACACCAGCACCATTACCGATGATGCGTATGCTCCACATACACTTGCTTGCCGGCTCACACACATCATCATCGGTAATTTCCATGTCACGTACACTTTAGAAAACACTATTCTTTGACATAGCTTGCTAAGTTGATAGTTGCAATATGTTATAGCTCCATATGCTAGTTTAGCTATTGCATTCATTGCGTGATATCAGATGCATCCATATATTCATTGGTTATGCAGTATTATGGAGATTTATGCCGGTTTTCATTGTTATTGACTTGGTGACTTGATGATTTCGGTTTATTCTTGATATTTTTTGGATTTGGAAACCACATGTGAAAGTTTGGTAAAACTGATGAATTATTTTAAAGAGAAAATGCAGTTTTCCTTGATACGTTCAGCATTGTCCACCATGATGTTTTCTCGGTTCTGAGATGTTTTCGGGACCCAATTCGAGGAGTTGGATGAACCGTCTCGGGTACATGGTGGACCCAATAAGGTACCCCAGGGCAAGAAGCTCGAGGTGTAGATGATGAGCCCGGTAGGGGCAGACTGCCTACCGGTGATTTTACCTGGCGCGGCGGATATCCGAAGGATACCGTTTGTGGTCGTATGATTGATGATATGGGCCGATCCGGACTAACGGAGCCCGAGGTATTGATATATTAAGACTTGAGACACTAAGATATTGAGATTTGATGATACAGGCCAGTCCGGATAGCCGGAGCCAGAGGTATTGAGATACTGAGATTTGTGTTTTATATCGATGCTGGACACTATTTTATCTATCGATTTCATTGATGATACGCAATTTATATATATATATAAATCTCATTAAATAAAGAAAATAGTTGTCTCATTCATGATGTATTCTGTTTCGCTTGTAATGCATTCATACATCATATATCTGATATGTTGCTATCTGAGGTACTGACACGAGCGCGAGCATGTAGTATTACACTTATACATAGATGGACCAGGATATTTATTTGAGGATATTACTTGATATGACCTAGGATAGAGTCATGCATACGATTTCTACTCGTAGATGTTTTCTACTCATGAGTTGGCTACTCACCCCCGTTGTGCCACAGTTTCTTGCAGGTTTTGCCGCACAGGTTTCGTTGCGGTTTTGCTGGCACACTGTTCCTTCCGGGTGATTGCTTTGGTAGGTGGGTTCTTTTGTATCACGACCACCATTGTATATTTTTTATTTCAGTTGTATCTAGTAAAACTCTATCAACCAGACTTGTATTATTTGATAAACATAGAAGACCGGTGTATATTATTTCGAGTTTAGAGTCGCGCGTTGTATTATTATAGTTTTCTTGATTTTTTTTAGTTTCCTTTTGAGCTTGATCCTCGCCCTTGGCGTTGTATATTATATTGCATTGTGTGGTTTTGTCCATCGATTGACGAAGAGCTAGCTCCCACTTCGGGATGCCTTTATTCATTATTTATGATTTATCAGGTTTTGTACCCGTTTGGGGTCCGTATTTACAAAGGAAACTCTGCCGAAATTTTCAGAAAAGACTTGAGATTTTAAAAATGCATACTTCGGCTTATGTTGTTAAACTTCTTGCATTAAAATTGGGTTTTCCTTCACTCTACTGCTTTACTTGGTTTGGATTTCTGGGTTTTGGCTTACTTAGATTACGTATGCCTCGAGACGTTTCGTAATTTAAGTGCCGGTCATGTTCCGTACTTTTCGGGTCATGACAAAGTTAGTATCAAAGCATTAGGTTTTACCTTCGGAGTGTAGGATGACCCTTGGTTGATGGAGTAGGTAGCTTGAGTAGAGTGACGTACCGTACGTATGTTCCGCAGCATACTTACGATACGCTACTCCGCTTAAGAAGCCTTAGGATGTACATTTTCTTGCACAGTATTATATTCATTCCTATGACCTGGCCTCATCGGTACCAGTTATTGTTTTGTTACCACTGTTGTATGGGCATAGAGAGCTAGGCTAGAGTTGCGGTCAGCACGAGCTCGTCACGGACGAGGACTGACCAAGGCATGATTCCAGGGACATACGATTGCATAGAGGCATCGTTTATTTGTGTTTTCGCGCCATGAGCGTTTGATGGATCGCTTTTATGAGATTACTCGGACGTGCAGATCAGCACCAGAGGATTGAGCCACTGATAGAGGCTAGCAAGAATGTGATGACCATTGATGTATCGCTTATTCATGATGATTGAGGCACTGTTCAGCGTGCAGACGAATGAGCCAGTTGTTGCTGCAAACGACGAGATATTGCCCCAGATATTGGAGCTATTGCAGTACGAGTTGTACTTAGAGATATGATAGAAGGTCGCTAGTCACCCGAGGATGAATGACTAGGACATGTGGTTCGTTCACTTACCCCGATGCGAGGTCATCAGATAGATTGATTCCAGCTAGAGACGACTTCATGCGGATACGTTGAGAGTCGATAGAAGCGATCAAATGTCAGAAACCTATATTCCAAGTTTAAAGTATTCGGAAAGACATGCAAGAAATTCTATGGACCCTCTAGAAGAATGAAACCCTAACTCGACATAATGACCGTGTAAAAGCCTTTGAACCTTAGGGTTTGCGACAGTTCCGCGGCGCCATTAGTGAGGCTTGGGTTTGCCCTTCTACGGCTGGTCCACCGATACTGTAGTATGTACTCGATACTATTAAACTGTACCCAAGATGTTGAGCTCTTGGGGGATTATGAGGTTTTGACGAATCGATCGAATGGTTCGACTTCATTCGGATGCTATATGGTGGGATGTATTGCTTAGGAGACTCTAGATACGAGTATAGCCGTTGGAGCGCAGTCCATGCAGCCACGATGAGACGAGTTCGAAGTAGTCGATAGTATAAAAAAGTGGAGCAAGTGCTTCGTATGAGATCTTGATGAGGTGACGTTCCATTCCGCTGACATCAGAAATATGACACACAAGCAGAGGCGTTGACTATGGGTATATCTTCCAGAAGAAGCCACGATGAGTATGCAGCCGTTCTGGAACAAGAAATAGATTTAGTAAAGGACGATGACTTCCGGGCAGTTCGGCAGAAACGAGATTTTGGGAGAGACCTCGATAGGACCTTTCTGGAATATTACACAAGAAGACATAGACTCAGGAGCGGTCATATTGTACATGCCCAACATGCCAGAGTTCGGCATCGTTGAAGAGAAAAGTTACGAGTGACCACGACAGTTGGCCAGAGACTCTTAGAGGATGTGCTTGAGCGGGACTATTCCGCCATACTGGATTTCGGTATTTTGGATGATTTATTGCATGATTGAGTTTTGAAGACCAAGTTTCATGATATTTGCTTTTGTGCACTATGGTTGCACCTACTGGGTATTTACGTTTTGTGCATAGTTATTGCACTTGAGATGTGTTTTCATACCCCGTCGTATTGATTTATGAGTTGTGCGTGTTTATTGCACTTGAGTTTGATTTTGATTTCATGCCTATGGTATGCATGTGATTTGACTTATGCTTTCGGCATAGTTTTCATATACTTTTAGTATTTTCATTCGATTTTGTGCACGCTGATGCACATGGTTGTGAGATTTTATACCGTGGTGTACTTGATTGGATTGAGATTTATTATATACCATCGATTTCGATTATGATATTTGATATTGTTTTCGTGCATTTTGTGCACTGGATTTTGATTCTTGCGCATACTTGGGTGCTTGATGCGATTTTGGTGCACACCAGATGCACTAAATCGAGATTCTTCGTGCATATCAGATGCACCTATTTTTGCTGTCAGGCACGCACGTTGCCTCTGACAGGTGGTTCGTGCACACCCGTTGCACCTAGATGTTGTTTCTGTGCATTCATGGATTTCGATTTCCGTGCGCACCAGACGCACGCGGCATTCTTATGAACATTTTGGGATTAATTTTTGGTGCAGTACGTTTTATGATATTTGCTATGTGTTCTCATACTGGGCAGGACTAGTCAGAGGACAGTACCTGAGTATATTTTTGCATGCATTGATAGTTATCGAAGAGATTTCCTAAAAGAGAGCTACAGTCTCAGTATTTACCTACGTGTCTGATATGACACGAAACATTTAAAACAGGGGAACCCTTCTAAATTATTTTCAAAAACGGCGGGACGTACATATTAAACAAAGGATAAGTATATATATAGTTATTTTCTTACAATAGACGTCCGTCACTGTGCCGTGATACGCGCATCGCACAGCAACATGAAAGGTTTGGCATGCATTTCCTTCAGATGTTTACATGTATAGTTTTGATTTATATCATATTGGTTTTCGTATTGGATTTGACATTTGTGTCTTCACCATGACTCTGATGATTGCGAGATGCTTGACGGAGTTTTGAGTTGGAGTTATCTGCTCATTGTCATGCGCATGCATTGCGCTATGATGCGTTTTATGTATTGATGATTTCGGAGCCCCGACGACTTGGACTTTTTACTGAAATGTTTTCGATTTTGTGGGTTTAAATTTAAATTCGGGGACCGAATTTAATTAAGGGGGGAAGATTGTAGCATTTCAGAAGATATAAAATATTATTTTTTGGAATTTAATATTAAAATAATATTTTTCGCGAAAACTGCCGATTTACGAATTTAGGGTTTTCGAAAAAGAGTATAAATATATACCAATAATTATGAAATATTGGGAATTAAAATGATTTATTCATTTAAATATATATTTAAAGGATTTTGCATTTTAAAGATTTATTATATGCAGTTTAAATGAAAACCCGATTAGTGCACTACTAATCGCGATTAAGCCAAATCCGTGTTTTTACAGTTTTTCATGGCTAGTGCACCATGTCGTGTTGAATTTGGTTACATGTTGTTGCATTCATGTTGTTTTATGGGAATTATGTGTTTTGGTTTTAAAGGATAAAAGAAAAGAAAAGAGTAATGGCAAAAAGGGTAATTAGTGAGAGAGTGGGTGAGAATAAGTGAGGGGAGGGGGGGAGGGGCTGCCACATTCATCTCCCTCCACCATTTTTCATCATTTTCTTCTCCTCCTTCAACCTCATGTCCCTCCACCTTCACCCCAAGAAATCATCTCCAAATATCCATCAAAACCCTAAACCCCTTTCATTAAAAGTGATCACCACTTCACCCTCTACACAATGGACAAAGCAAAGTAGGATTTTGACAACATTGGGGAGCTTGGGTTTTTCTTGGGTTGCCCAAGTAAGGTATAAATTCTTTCATCTAGTTTGATTTAAAGTCTAATAGCACCTTAGTAGTTTAGAGTTAAATTGGTCTTGATTAGTGAGGTTAGAAAATTTCTAGAGAGAGATTAGGGTTTGAATTGAATCCTAGGGTATAATTGGGGTTAGTAGTGACCTTAAACCCCCTTCAAGATACCATATTGGACCCAAAACCTGAGACCTAACCCCAATTTATAACTTTGAAATTCTGCCGATACGGTAAATTGTGGAAATTGTCGTAGTATATTGGAATCTGGAGTGACTCAGGGACCGGGAAAATTATTTAGCGAAGACTGAGAGTTCTGCAGGCACCTAGGAAGCTATTACAGAGACCTGAGCCCCAACCCCCAAGCTAAGGCCATAAATTTATTCATTCTGGCTGCAATTTGCGGCCAGAGTAGGGGAAAATTGGTCAGTTTTTGTTCTGTGGCTGCTTTATCAGTAAAATAGGCCCTCCATATATGCAGAATTGGCTAATTTAACTTAGGGTAAAATCTGGAGCATGTGTTTCTAAGTTTTTGAATTCGTTTTGCGGCTTTCTATGAATTTGGTTTTAGTATTTGATATTGTGTTTCCGTCATGTGGCGTTTGAACGCCAACGACTAGGGTTTTGGTCGTGTTTTGCACGCGAGGCTATAGGTTTTGATCTATAGGCGAAATGTGTGCTGTTTTGGTTTTCCGACTTGGTTTTAATACGCGTTTGCGATTATGTATTGGTTGTAGGTACCTCATGTGGACTTCGAGACAATGAAGATGAGCGTGGCGTCATCGACTCTAGGGAACGAAGATTAAGGTGAGTAGATTTATATCTACGGTGGAAATCGGGTGGATGGCGTATAGCACCCCCGCAAAGTTGTGAGTAAAGAATGGGATATGATATATATACTTTTATATGTTAGGGTGTGATATGAACCTTAGCAAGAAAGTTTTAGGAGATTAGGGTTTAGGGTTAGCGAGAATTGAAAGAAGGACTCTAGTCGATTTCGTAGTCCCGAAACCTTAGAGTAAGGATTGCATACACGCACATACACATACTCGCATACATTGATATCCTTGTGCATATTGGGGACATATTTATATTAGTATATTCATATTCTTGGATGACAAGGATGTTATCTGATACTTGGGAATGAGTCGATCTGATCGGGCAAGATGCCGTAAGATATTTAGTGCGCGACCGAGATATGTCATGATGTTATAGCGGGTCGTTGGATGACGATACTATGTTGATGATATATTTATGATAGTTGACGAGTTATATATCGAGATATGAGATAAGATATGTTAAGATATTTATAATCGATCGCTTGGGTGATGTATACTCCTATATGATGATAAGTATTGATGACACCGAATTGTATGAGGCCGTAGATCAGTAGCCAGATCATGATTAGTGTTGATGATATTAGTAGTGTGCTAGATTTAGATTAGTACCCCTGCTCACGATATGTGATGATGTGGATACCGGATGAATAATGAGATAAATATGATATTTGCCCCGTACCCGGATTTAGGATGCCGTATGATGGATTTAGCGTATGAGATATAATTATGATGTTAGATCCGCACTCTTGACTCAAGGATTGCATATGCGTATATTGTATTGTACGTTATACTATTGATGCGAGATCACCGACTACTAGATATATATAGATCGACTCAGACATAGGTGGATTCCCTTACCTTTTTGATTAGGCTTGAGTCATACACTTTTTCAAAAGCGAGGAGTCGTGAGTATGTTTTTATACAAAACTGTATGACTCGTATATTGGGTAGGTATATTTTCAGTGTTGCTATTACTACATCACTTTCTGTACATTTCATGATGTTTCATCGCATCGCATGCTTGTACATTTGTTATCTGTAATCATCATGAAACCCTGCTGTTAGGATACCAGCACCATTACCGATGATGCGTATGCTCCACATATACTTGCTTGCCGGCTCACACACATCATCATCGATAATTGCCATGTCACTTACACTTTAGAAAACACTATTCTTTGACATAGCTTGCTAAGTTGATAGTTGCAATATGTTATAGCTCCATATGCTAGTTTAGCTATTGCATTCATTGCGTGATATCAGATGCATCCATATATTCATTGGTTATGCAGTATTATGGAGATTTATGCCGGTTTTCATTGTTATTGACATGATGACTTGATGATTTCGGATTATTCTTGATATTTTCTGGATTTTTAAACCACATGTGAAAGTTTTGTAAAACTGATGAATTATTTTAAAGAGAAAAATGTGGTTTTCCTTGATATGTTCAGTATTGTCCACCATGATGTTTTCTTGGTTCTGAGATGTTTTCGAGACCTGATTCGAGGAGTTGGATGAAACGTCTCGGGTACATGGTGGACCCGGTAAGGTACCCGGGGCAAGAAGCTCGAGGTGTAGATGATGAGCCCGGCAGGGGCAGACTGCCTACCGGTGATGTTACCTGGCGTGGCAGATATCCGGGGGATACCGTTCGTGGTCGTATGATTGATGATATGGGCCGATCCGGACTGACGGAGCCCGAGGTATTGATATATTAAGACTTGAGACACTGAGATATTGAGATTTGATGATACAGGCCAGTCCGGATAGCCGGAGCCTGAGGAATTGAGATACTGAGATTTATGTTTTGTGTCGATGCTGGACACTGTTTTATCGGTCGATTTCATTGATGATACGCGATTTATATATATACATAAATCTCATTAAATAAAGAAAACAGTTGTCTCATTCATGATGTATTCTGTTTCACTTGTAATGCATTCATACATCATATATCTGATATGTTGCTATCTGAGGTACTGACACGAGCATGTAATATTACTCTTATACATAGATGGACCGGGATATTTATTTGAGGATATTACTTGATATGACCTAGGATAGTGTCATGCATGCGATTTCTACTCGTAGATGTTTTCTACTCATGAGTTGGCAACTCACCCCCGTTGTGCCACAGTTTCTTGCAGGTTTTGCCGCACAGGTTTCATTGCGGTTTTGCTGGCACACTGTTCTTTTCTGGTGATAGCTTTGGTAGGTGGGTTCTTTTGCATGAGGACCACCATTGTATATTTGTTATTTAAGTTGTATCTAGTAAAACTCCGTCATCCAGACTTTTATTATTTGATAGACATAGAAGACCAGTGTATATTATTTCGACCTTAGTGTCGCGCGTTGTATTATTATGGTTTTCTTGATGTTTTTTTTGAGTTTCCTTTTGAGCTTGATCCTCACCCTTGGCGTTGTATATTATATTGTATTGTGTGGTTTTGTCCGTCGATTGACGAAGAGCTAGCTCCCGCTTGGTGATGCCTTTATTCATTATTTATGCTTTATCAGGTTTTGTACCCGTTTGGGGTCCTTATTTACAAAGGAAACTCTGCCGAAATTTTCAGAAAAGACTTGAGATTTTAAAAATGCATACTTCGGCTTATGTTGTTAAACTTCTTTCTTTAAAATTGATTTTTCTTTCACTCTACTGCTTTACTAGGTTTGGATTTTTGGGTTTTGGCTTACTTAGATTATGTACGCCTCGAGACGTTTCGTAATTTAAGTGCCGGTCAAGTTCCGTACTTTTCGGGACATGACAATAGCCCCATTATTATCATAGTACAAATGTATTAGATCAATAATGGTCAGAACTACTCCTAGCTCCTAGATGAACTTCCTCATCGAGACGGCTTCCTTGGCAGCATCATTTGTAGCAATATACTCAGCTTCAACGGTTTCCTGTTTGGAACTCTTCCAACACACCGCCCTTCTATCGAGGGTAAGGACAAACCCAGAGATAGATTCATTGTCATCCTTATCACTCTAGAAGCTCGAATCGGTAAAGGCCACTATTTGGAGATCTCCGTTACCGTACACCATGAACATTTCTTTAGTCCTTCGCAAGTACTTAAGAATGTTCTTCACTGCTGTCCAGTGATTCTCCCCTGGGTTGGATTGATACCTGCTTACTACACCCAGTGCATAAGCTACATCAGGGCGTGTACATAACATCGCATACATTATAGATCATACAGCAGAAGTGTATGGTATAATGCTCATATGAGCTCTCTCTTCATCAGTCTTTGGGCAAAAGTCTTTAGAGAGAGTGACTCCATGACAAGCAGGTAAGGAACCCCACTTGGAGTCTTCCATACTAAACCTCTTTAGGATAGTGTTAATGTACCTGGTTTGGGATAATCCCAATAACCGTTTAGATCTATCCCTATAGATCTTTATGTCCAATATGTACGAGGTATCACCCAGGTCCTTCATAGAGAACCTTTGTGATAAGAACAGTTTGACCGATTGTAGCATAGGAACGTCGTTTCCTATCAGAAGGATGTCATCCACGTACAATAAGAGGAATGTGACAGTACTTCCCACAATCTTCTTATAAACACATGGTTCATCTGGATTTTTGACGAAATCAAACTCTTTGATAACATCATCAAAACAGATGTTCCAACTCCGTGATGCCTGCTTTAATCTATAAATGGATTTAAGCAACCTACATGCTTTCCCGCTGCTCCCAATATCAATGAAGCCCTCTGGCTGATCCATATAAACGCACTCTTCTAAATCACCATTTAGTAAAGCAGTTTTAACATCCATCTGCCAGATTTCATAGTCGTAGTGAGCAGCAATAGCAAGTAGGATCCGAATGAATTAAAGCATGGCTATAGGAGAAAAGGTTTCGTCATAGTCCAGTCCTGGTCTTTATCGAAATCCTTTGGCCACAAGCCTTGCCTTATAGGTCTCCACCTGCCTATCTACACCGGTCTTTCTCTTAAAGATCCATTTGCACCCTACGGGTTTTACCCCAGAGGGTACAACATCCAAAGTCCATACATTGTTGGTGTACATAGACTCCATTTCGGATCTCATGGCATCTAGCCACTTCACTGAGTCACCACTCGTGATAGCTTACTGAAAACCGGTAGGGTCATTATCATCATCCATGATGCAGTCTTCTCCATCACCATCAACGAGAAAACCATATTATCTCTCCGGTGGGTGAGAAGTCCTACCAGATCTACGGAGTGGTTGAGGTTCATTAAGTTCAGTTGCAACATCAGGTTCAACCAAGTCGCCATTTATAATTTGTGTCTCTAGAACCTCTTCTAGATCTACCACATTGCCATCAGAATCATTTGGAAAATTCTCATTTTCTAAAAATGTGCCATTCCGAGAAACAAACACCCTTTGTTCCTCTTTATGGTAGAACAAATATCCATATGAATCTTTTGGATATCCTACAAATAAACATTTGAACGACCGTGTCTCGATTTTGTCCGGATTCTTCTTTTTGACAAAAGCCGAAAAACCCCAAATCTTAACTCTCTTAAGAGATGGTCTCTTCCCATACCATATCTCATATAGAGTGGTAGACACGGTCTTGGACGGAACCCTGTTCAACAGAAAAGCTGCAGTCTTAAATGCATTCCCCCAAAAGCAGAGGGGCAACTCAGCATCTCTCATCATGGATGGTACCATATCTAATAGGGTTCGATTCCGCCGCTCTGACACACCGTTGTGCTGTGGTGTGTAAGGGGGAGTGAGCTGAGAGAGAATCCCAATCTCTTTTAGGAAGTTCGAAAACTCTGTACTAAGATACTCTCCACCTCGATCCGATCGAAGTTTCTTGATGCTCAATCCAGTTTGTTTTTCTACTTCAAATTTGTACTCCTTGAATTTCTCGAAAGCTTCCGACTTATGCTTTATTAAGAACACATGACCGAATCTTGAGAAATCATCAGTAAAAGTTATGAAGTAAGAAAAACTGCCTCATGGATGTGTAGACATTGGCCTACATACATCACTATGTATGAGGCCCAAGAGCTCAGTAGCCCTTTCTCCATGTCTAAGAAACGGAGTTTTGGTCATTTTCCCTTTGATACAAGACTGGCAAGTCGCATAAGATTTATACTCAATAGAATATAAATATCCATCTTTATGAAGCTTGTTTAGTCATGTTTCGTTAATATGTCCAAGTCTACAATGCCAAAGAAAATCTTCATTTATATATGAAAATTTTCTTTTGTTTGTGTGCTGTATGTTGAAAACTGTGTGCTGATTAAGGACGTATATCTCGTTATTAAGTGTACCTCAATCATTCAACTCTTGATTAAGTTTAATGTTCATAACATTGTGCTGCAATATAAAATGATATCCTTCATTATCCAACAAAGAAACGGATATTATATTACAAAGCACGCTTGGTACAAAATAACATGGGTTCAAAACCAATATACAACCCGATGGCAACCCCAGATGATACTCTCCCTCTGAAACTGCATGTACATTGGAACCATTTCCAACCCGGAGAGTATGATCACATGTCTTCAAAACTCTGCTATTTCTCAGCCCCTGCACAGAATTGCAAATATGAGAACCCGAAGCGGTATCCAATACCCAGGAAGCAGAGTGTATAGAAAAATAGTTTTCAGTTACGAACACACCTGAAGCTGAAGCATCACCATGCTTCCCTTTCTTGAGACCAAGGTACTCAGTACAATTCCGCTTCCAGTGTCTCGTCTTCTTGCAGTAGAAACATTCTCCTTTTCCCGACTCCGCAGCTTTGGATTTGTCTTTCTCCTTTGCCTTTTTTATTCCACCTCTCGGCTTGGTGGATTTCTTCTTGTTCTTTCCCTTGGGCTTGGCTTTTGGGAAGGAAGAAGAAGATTGTCCAACAAGCAGGGAGGGAGACTTCGTCATAAGCGTGCTCTCCGCATTTCTCAACATATTGGGAAGTTCAGGTAGTGACTTCTCCGTGTTGTGCATGTTGAAGTTCACTATGAAAGGAGCAAAGGCAGAGGGAAGAGACTGTAGAACAATATCCGTATATTGCACATTGTCCATTGTCCATCCGAGGCCCTCAAGCTCTTCAATAAGAGCTATCATCTTCAAAACGTGGTCACCTACTGAAGCGCCAGGAGCCATCCGCATCTGAAACAGCTTTCGAGATGTTTTGTATCGTAAGATACGAGACTGCTCCCCATACAACTCCTTTGTAGGGAGAAAGATGGATTGAACATCCATCTCCTCATGCTGCTTTTGATGTGTATTGTCTATCGATGCAAGCGTGAGGCATTTAGCGGTGGTACAGTCAATATCCCATGTTTTACGGATCTCCCTATCCGCAACAGAAGATTCAGGGCCTGGTTTAGGCGGGGCTGTGGCAATGAGGACATATGATATTTTATCATATGTAAGAGAAATGTTAATGTTCCTCAACCCGGAAGTGCCCCAATAAAAGAATATTACATACAATTAATTTTACATGAATGAAAAGAAAAAATCTTATCTCACAAAAAAAAAACCCTGGCTATTCATTCACGACGATCCTGCATTTCATATCTCAGCAACACATAATATCACAAATCATCAACGTAAGTAAGTATGCGTACCCCAATTGTCATTGATATATAGCAACGAAACTGGCGATACACCACATACTACACTTACGGTCGCAAAAAAGAAAGTGAAAAACTACAAGAATTGGAATCGATACTGCCTTTAGACATCATAAACCTGAAATATCACATATTTAGGATTTCATGCCTACCAATGCAAATCTTATATTTAGGTCTCAACCATGAAAACACATTTTCAAAAGAAACCGGGTAATTCAACAAGATTCCCGATTCTACCGAGACCGAAATTTTAGACTTACACGCAACTAATTACTTTTCACAAAACTAATAAGTGTAGATTCTAATTATTGTATCACATCCAGAAATTTCTAGACAATGTTAAATGTTTCGATCGAGTCAACAGGCACCCACAAATTACCCCGATGAGCTCAACACCTGAGTAAAATTAAAGTACCCAAAAGCGTGCCACAGTACCTATGATCCATCCGTAGAAAGGCCAAACCAATGCCTCACCTATGACACCGCGGAACTACCGCAAACCCTAGGGTTCAGTCGCGGTTCCGAGGGCATAGAATCGAGTTAAGATTTTTGTTCTTCTAGAGGGTCCATAGAGATACTTGCAGGACTATCGAATATAATTAACTTATGAAAATTCCAACACTTGGAAATTTTCAGTGAGGGTAATGGGTGGGTGATCGACGTTCGTTCAAACTGTTAAACATCATCCAAGTTACCATTACAATGTTAAAACATACGACTACAAAATACTCCGAATAAGGCCCTAAGCACAATTTGCATCATATGAAAATTTGGCCTAAACAAACAATACCTGAAATCCCAAATCCTAGACACCAGAGCACAGGAAAATTTCGAGGCAAAAAGGGGGTAAGGTGGCCGGCGACGCCGGAATATAGGGAGGGTTCTCGGCCAAAAAACAGTGGGTGAGCCTCGAATTTGTTCTGTGTTCTCAGTACACAACCAGTAAGCTTCTGCAGTAATTTGAAATTTTTCTGGGCACTTTAAAAAATCGACAGAGAAGCTTAATTTGGGGGTTGCAATTTCTGTTAATTCGGAGATGTTTCGTTTCCGTATTGTTTCTAACATTGTCTATGTTTCTATCTTGGCTCTGATACCACTGTAGGGATTCTATAGCACCACACTAGGTTTAGGGTTGCATCACACATGGTATAACAAAAATTTTAGAGGGTGCTAAACAATTCCAATAATGAATCGAACTAGAAAGATAGAGTAACAACATACTAGTATCATATACTATAAGTGTCTAACACTAAGTGGGAGAGAATACAACCTTTGTAGACCTCCTCCTAGACTCCATGGATCGATTGAGGTTTGAACCGGTTGGCTTGTGTCCTTCCGATTCCATGATGATCCACCATGAAGTCTCTTTGCACCAAGCTCCAAGCTTCTCTTGATCAATTATGAAGAAGAAGCTAACACTCCACACTAGTGGGCAAGACTAAAGTAGAATGGTGATTTGGTTTTGGATCTCAATTAAAAACCTTTTCTTTTTAATCCTTTCTCTTTCTTTTGAAATCCTAGTGAGCTTTGAGGAGAGAGTGGAAGAAGGAGATGGCACAAAACAAACTCAAGATAATAATATGATAACCATCCCTAAACTCAAGAGAGTAAGAGGGTGTCATCCATGCTAAACTATTGTTACAAAATATCTAGATATTTTGTAACTTGAGTTTAAGCAAAACCATGGGCCAAAACCATAGGCAAAAAAACCATTGACTTAGTCAACTCAAGAGAGTTGAATATCAACCATGATTTTGATCCCATTTTGCTTTTCTCAAATAAACAAAATATCTAAAAAATGTTACCATGTGAGTCTTGCATTGCCACCACCAATGTATCATCAACCATAACACATCTATGATTGCATGTGTGCATGCATATCAACATATACATACATTCATGCAGGCAACATAAAGAAATAGGTTTTAATAAATGAGCTAATGGACTTAATATTAAATCAACACTTGATTTAATAACCCGGTCATATCACATACGACCCGTCCAATAGTAAACGCCCGATTAAAATACGGTATCCAATACACGCATTTAATCCAGCTCCCGCGCATATCACATATGCACCCCAAATCATTTTGCCTGAGCAAGGAGACTCCTTTGTGGGACTCTAAAACTCGTCAATATGCTAGCAGTAGGCAGTGATCACATCACATGCCCACAAACCGTCAGTGGAATAAGCAGTATGTAACGGCTCCTAGGTATTGAGCGATCAGAAGAAACACAAGCAAACCTGCTAAAACTCTTGTCAAGCCAACTGACAACACTTACCGTACAGTCCGGTCTCTTCATCAAATATGCTACATATCAGGTCTAGGGATGGTATCGTCGACCCCAATAACTCAGATAAGTCATGCCGGTATATGGCTCATAACAGATCGAGAAACTACTAATAACGCTTATCAGCAAATCTCCGCAGCCCTGGCCAGGGACTTCCTGTTATAGCCAATCGTACATGGTGCAACATCAATCTCCAATACCGGGCGAGACGAAACCCCTCCTTTCGCTCATTGCTTACATGTGCCTCGGGACTGTACCCAAAATCCACCAGTTTGCATGACTCGGTAGAGCCGTGGTAGGGTGGAGATCAAAGTACAGTGGGAGACAAACAAGACTCTATGACGATCTTCGGCTCTACAGACTAACCTGTACCAGTGTCACCTGAGAACTGCTATCCGATGATAGATATAATACTACATAGGAGTTCTCGGCGAGTCCGTTCAGTGTACCCAGTCTCCACTGAGCACCCGTATATGATCTTTTCTGTCACCACACCAATGGATATAGGATCATCCATCGCCCATCATATGAGACAAGTAACGTATATGCTAGTCGACTCTGGTGATATCGATGCCCCGTCTCGATATACCCACGACTAGGAACATTTCAAGTATATGTTCATAGACTACACATGTCCCACTAGTATGATCCGCATCATAATCTTAGTAGTCCTGCATCAACTTAAGGGCTATATCAACATGTACCAAATGAATGAAAGCATGATCAAACGAACATGTCAAGATAAAAGGTGCAACCAGATAGCACACTATCATGTCGAAATGTCCCCTGAATATATATATAATACACACACACACACACACACATACCGGTACATACACTATCATATAATGGACTCTAAGGCATACATATATCCAATAGTATATTCAAGTATTGCAGGGCGAGCGTCCGACATGTGAACTGCCGTCTCCGCCAGTTTGTATATTCTTTTATTGGGGCACGACCGAGTTGAGGTCGATATCACCATTGTATATATTTTTCTTTTCTGTACTAGGATTACCCTATTGTGGAGTGCAAGAATAGCCGGGTTCTAGAGAGCAACGGGTCCGCATCTCAAGGCGTTGAGACGGAGGGGACCTTACTCTAGAATTGGCGGGCTATTCTCTGCGCTCGTAGGGGGTATAGGTTGACCCACGGAGGGGTGCCTAAGTTACCGGATTCCATGTAGTGCTGGGTGGCCCATTCACATTGTTGATTGTGGTTTCCTCGCTTCTGGGATTAGTGGGTAACTTGCCGCACTTGTAGGGGTCTAGATTTTCATTGCACAGGCTATCAACACGACAGGGAACGTCGAGTCTCATTTGTGGCTCAAATGAAACCCGAGGCTCCAAGATTATCCACCATTATGTGTTTCTTGCAGAGATTCTGTGATGATGCTTATATCATGCCTGGAACGAATGTTATATATATTTATATATATACTAGTAGATGTTGTATATATTTTGCACCTCCGCTAGTCCTGTCCCCGCTCTGTCATTAGTTAAGTAACCTAACGGGTAATTACGGGGCCCAGTGGCGAATGCGGATGACATATATGTACATTTTATTTTCGTTCCTTTCTGTGGTGTGATATATTTAATTGGTGGGACTGCGTTGATTTTGATCAATGAAAGGAAAAACAAATCTATATGATGTTGTTGGAACTGAGTTTTTAGAAAACTGACATTACAGACGTTTCCTTTTACTTTGCACAGTGGTATTCGGTTATGAATATCCTGCACCTCATTCGACGAGGCAAGGGCCGAGATCCCTTCATCGGGAGTGACCCCTTGAGTAAAAGTTTGCGTCATCGTAATAACTTCACTATAGTCGATTCTTTTACTTTGCATAGTGGTATTCTGTTTGGAATATCCCGCACCTCATTCGACGAGGAAAGAGCCAAGATCCCTTTACATGGAGTGACCTCTTTACCAAAAGTTTGCGCACTATATAATTGTAGAACCACCGGTTCCTTCAACGATATCAAATTCATTACGTTAATGGTTTTTCACCATAAACCAGTCGTAGCCCTCTTTCATTTCAGATTAGTGTTGCTTAGTATTCGTGCTACATATGTCGTGCATTGCCGAGGCGTAGTGTTCGGTAGCTCTGTAATGCTTTTCTGTCGCATAGATATATGGATTGGTTAGGACAGTCGTATGGTCATGTTGGCATTGTCAAGGACTCGTATGGGTGGGTTTAACGCAATCAAGATAATGACGGGTTGAACTTGACTAGGACTCTTTGATATGTTGGCATTGTCAAGGTCACTTGGGTCTTAGGGGTAAAAACCACATCGGGAGTTTCAAACATATAGGAAACTTGCCAGGCATGTGCATACCTTATGGAGTGCGGTGACTTGAGTGGCTTCCATAAGTTATCATACGATGATAGTTGGATCCCAATTCCCACTGATGAGTAGGTGTTACTCCTCGGGTGATTTTAGATGATCCTGAATAATTCTCCTTTTAGGGTTTGAAGGAGAATTCGAGAAAACAGCAGGAGCCATACTAATTAGATAAAGTGATTAACCATTCTGATCTAGGTTAGAGTGCACGTTGATTGTTTCTTTTCTCTCTCTCTTTGGCAGCGACCATGGCCCGACCCTTAAACTAAAACTCATGAACCAAGTTAACGGAACCTTTTAAGACACTTTGGCTTTTGGATTGTCACATAGTCGCATATATCATTACCGCTCCTATATCAGCTTTACATTTCTTCGGAATATTCTGTATCACTATGAAGATCCACATTTATTGGATAAGTCATCGTATAGTTACATACGAACTCGAAGGAACTTGTTCCAGTTCGAGAATGGTTTCCGGTTCTGGAGAAATAGAATAGGACTATTCAGTTGTCTTTTCCTTTTACCTTCTCTCTGGTTGCGAGAGCTCCTAGTATTAGGAAAGTACACTTACTCTTATTGGATAGTATTCTTCCAAACCACAGGTAGGTGCCAAAGGGTAGGGAAGGATGAAAACCAATAAGTCTAAGTGTGGTGTACAGAAGGTAATAAGTAAAGACATATAAAGGGATTAGTGTAAGGGCTAAGGAAATTGCGAATACTATCATTCATGACGAAACCGCGTATACCATCACCACTCCTACTTTCACCTTTGTATTTCTCCAAAACATTCCGTATCACTACGAAGGTCCACATATTTCTTTGATATTTATATCGTATAGTTACATACGAACTCGAAGGAACTTGTTCCAGTTCGAGGATGGTTTCTGGTTCTAGAGAAATAGAATAAGGTATATTCAGTTGTCTTTTCTCTTTACCTTCTCTCGGGTTGTGAGGGCTCCTGGTATTAGGAGAGTACACCTATTAAGCTTATTGGATAGTCTTCTTCCAAACCTTAGGCTGGTGCCGAAGGGTAGGGAAGGAAGAAAACCAATTAGCCTAAGTGTGATGTACAGAAGGTAATCAGTAAAGACATATAAAGGGATTGGAGTGTGGGCAAGGAAATATTTGGTTACTGTCATGAATCTGGATAGTGGATGTCATGACCCAAATATAGCACATGACCGGCACTTAAATCATGTGACATCTAAAGACGTCGACGCGGTCCAAATAAGCCGAAACCCGGAATCTAAACCCTTTTTGAAAATATTGGAGGTGAGATTTAAAATAATCATCAGATGGAATCAACTTAAAAAAAACATTTAAGTTTAACTAAGTATGGTTTGAAAAGGTATTTATGATGTTTTGAAATTCGACAGCACCTCCTTTGTAAATATTGCATAAAGCCCGATACAACATAAAAAAAAATAGCATATCAACGGGAGCTAACTTCCACGCCCAAACGGCGGAGCAACGAAGAAAACAATATACGACGCACAATGGCGAAGAAAAGAAAAGCGAAACAAAATCAACAATATAAAAAGGTCGACTCATATGAGTGCGACACCCACAACACACAAACTCTAAGTGTCGCTTATAAGTCCACAATATACCAGTTCTAAGTCGATGGAGTTTTACTAGATACAAGAAAACATGAATATACAAGTGTGAGTATGATACAACATTAACCCACCTGTCAAAGAAATCACTGAATGGTATGTGTGGCCCAAGCCACTGATAATCCAAGCGGTAACACCTGCAAGAAACTGTGGCACAACGGGGGTGAGTTGCCAACTCAGTGAATAAAAGTACATCACAAGGTAGAAATCGAAATGCACAACGATACCTAGGTCATAAATATAATACTATCTATCCTGTACTAATATAATATATGATATGCATATGTATCGTAAATGCACCACTATCTATCATCCGATCCCAAAGTAGAACATATCAAATGCAAATTACCGGTATCTAGGTATAAGCCCAAAGGTAGCCGAATATATATATATATATATATATATATATATGTTGGATATAGTACCCTCAAAGTCAATTATTGGATCGCAGGCACGTGATCCTAATGATTGAGGGAGGACCTATGCCGGTAGGACAGTCTTACTCAAGGTGATAGTATGCTATCTGGTTTATCTTTATCATCGTGTACATGATTCGGGTGATATCACAGATCACTATTACACATTGATAGAGCCCTTAGGATTCTTGCTTAACTACCAGCAGTATGATGGCGATTATATACGTGAGAGTTGGGTGGTCTATAAGCACATCCTAAAAGTGGTCCCTAGTCGTGGGAGTTTCGAGACTGGGTATCGATACTCCACCAGTAGACTAGTGTATACAGTCGATACCCCGACGAAGGGCGGTAGACGATCTCATAAGCCATTGGTGTAAGTTGGTTCACCTAAGATGTATATAGGTGCTCATTGGGTTATGAGTACACCGGACAGGACTCGCCAGGAACATGCTAGTTGGTATTATACCTGACATCAGATAGCAGTTCCCTGGTGACATGTGTACAGGTTAGTCTATCGACCTGAGATCGTCATTTGTCTCATGTGAGTTTCCACTGTGCTTTGATTACTACCCTACCATGGCTCAAAGGAGTCGTGCAAAAAGGTTTTAGCTGGGTACAGTCCCGAGCCATATAGAGGCAGTGAGCAGATCGGCATGGGTTTCGTCTCTCCCGGTATTGGGGGTGAGATCGTGCTGTGTCTAGGAGAGCCATTACTCGAAGTCCTTGGCCATGGTAGGAGATTTACTGGTAGGTATTCCAGTAGTATCTCAGGGTGTTCTGTGCTACACTCCGAAACGAATTGTACCGCTTTTTGGGGGTCTGACGTTTAGCAGCCCCTTAGGCCCGACATGCGATACTCATAGACGAACGGACCGGACAGTACAGATATTGTCACTGACAAGCTCAGTAGGGTGTCAGGATGAGTTCGCTCATCGCCCTCACTTTTGGTCAATACCTGGTATCCCCTTATATAGAGTTAGTATCACTGACGTGCTAGTGGTTAAATCCACAGCCAAAGTATTGACGAGTCTTTAGAGTCCCCGACAGAAAGTTTCACAAGTTTCGGGCGAAACGTTGTAGAGGCCATATGACATTATGGCAGGGTTCGATCATATACGTGCACTTGTGCACGGATCATACTAGTGGGTTTTGGTTTAAGCCGGATCCTAGAATTAGATTTGTTGGATTCCTTTCGTCTCATCGCATTCGCATTCAGTCGGAATGTGGATGCAGGTATGTATATACAGGTGAGGGGTATTCTTGTGATCCGTCATGAGTTTACTTTAGATGATGTCGTTCTTCTTATTGTCATAAGCATTTGGGTTAATGTTTTGGCAAAAATTGTGAGTGGATTTCATCATGAGGAGTATTTATTGTGACATGTACATAAGTGGTGACTCATGGTCTCTTTATTTGTGCATATGTCACATTTTATTTTAATTAATGTGTTGAAATGATAAGTGGAGAGAGAAGGGAAAGCCATGAGGCAAGGGGTTAGCTCTTGGATTGTATTCTAACTCTCACATTATTATTCCAACACATATAGAAAGAAAAAGCCTCTTCTTCTTCTTCTTCCTCTAGCTCACCATTTTCACCATGGCTTCATCTTCAACCTCCATCCATACACTCTCATGTGTTGAGAATCAATGGATGCTTGAGACAAAGTTATCACACACATTCTCTACATCACCTTGGACATGTCGGCTAGCAAATTTCTTGTCCGAGTTACTTCGGTTTGAAGCGGGAGCCCGTAAAAAGACTTCTTGACATGGTGCCCTTCCAACGAGGAGACCGGAGATCGGAGATGCCGCGAGGAGCTGGAGATGGTGGCTAAAGACTGAAGGACACAGATCGATCGGTATAGCTTTTCTAACCCTTCTCTAGTTAGCTAGTTTGTGTTAATGGTTCAATCCGGGTGAAAGACTACGATAACCCCGATTTCGTAAAAAGTTTTTGTTCCGCGTTTGGCCTAGGATTGATGGTTGGGGCGCTACCGTAGACTAACATAGTATCAGAGCCACACCATTAATCTTTCCTAGCTTGTTCTAACGTGTTTAAAATATCGATCCATCGAAATTTCCGAATCGTATTTTCATTTCAGTGTGCTCGCTGTCGAATTTCAAAGTTCAAAAAATTATTTTAGGCATCTTAAAAATACATGCAGGCATAACTAAATCTACAGAAAAAGTTTGGAGACATAACTCCAAAATTCCACCGCGGAACCACCGCGAAATATCACATTTGGCGGTCCTTCCGCAGCCCATTTTGGGCTACAGTGCCTCAAATTTTTTCTGGGGCTTTAGTTCATTGAAATATGATTTTTTTGATATATAGTTTTGTCCCAGACTCTTTTGAGTGCTGGATTTGCACTAGAGGCCCACTTCGGGATGTTTTGTCGATCAAAATTTTAAATACGTTAGTGTATAGTACATACATTATATCTGCGACCGTGAATGTCATTCGAGCGGTAAATCTTGTCTAATTACTCTAGCTCTTTTAGACGGATTTGCGAACGTGACATTCACGTTGATGTTTTGTATTGTGTTGTGATGCTGTGGATTTGTTGTGGTGGATAGCTTGGATGCAATGTTAGTGCAGTTTAGTATTATTTGTACATTTGATATTGCGGGGCGAGCGTCCGACATGTGGGCTGCCGTTAATGCCTGTTTGTATATTATTGTTTTGGGGCACGACCGGGTTGAGGTCGATGTCACCGTTGTACATATTTTCTTTTCTATACTTGCATTACCCCGCGGTGGGGTACACAGATAGCGGGGTTCTAGAGGGCAACGAACCCGCATCTCATGGCATTAAGATGGAAAGGGCTTCACTCTAGAATTGGCAGGCTATTCGCCGCACTCGTAGGGGGTACAGGTTGACCCAAAGAGGGGTGCTCAAGTTACCGGATTCCGTGAAGTGCTGGGTGGTCCATTCACTTTGCTGAAGGGGGCTGCCTCACTTCTGGTTTTAGCGGGTAACCTGCCGTGCTCGTAGGGGTCTAGGTTTTCATTGCACAAGCTATCCACACGACCCGGGGAACGTCGGGTTTCACTTGTGGCTTAATGGAAACCCGGAGATCACAGATTATCTGTATTGTTCTGTGATGCTTATTACATTTCTGTGATGTTGCATTTATCACGCCTGGAGCGATTATTATATTGATATATATATACTGGTAGATGTTTTATATGTTTTACACCCGCGCTAGTCCAGTCCCCGCTCTGTCGTTAGTTAAGTAACCTAACGGGTGATGACGGGACCCAGTGGCGAATGCAGATGGCATATACGTACATCATATATTTTCGTTCTTTATTGGTGTGATTAATTGATGGGACTACGTTGATTCAGATCAATGCAAGGAAAACAAACCTCTTTGACGTTGTTGGAACAATTTTAAAAAAGCTGTTATTACAAGGACGTTCTCTTTTGTTTTGCACAGTGGTATTCAGTTATGAATATCCAGCACCTCATTCTACGAGGCAAGGGCCGAGATCCCTTCATCGGGAGTGACCCCTTGGACAGAGGTTTGCGTATGGGTAATAACTTCACAATAGTCGATTACTTTTTGCTTTACATCGCGGTATTCAGTTAGAATATCCTACACCTCATTCTACGGGGAAAGAGCCGAGATCCCTTCACAGGGAGTGACCTCTTTAGCAAAGGTATTCGCCACTATATATTTATAAAAGGCTATGCGGTTCCTTCAACGATATCAAGTTCATTACGTTAATGGTTTTTCGCCAAAAACCAGCAGTAGCCCTCCGTTATTTCGGATAAGTAGCGCATAGTATTCGAGCGATGTTTGTTGGCCAAAGTCAAGGCATCGTGTGCGGTAGCTGTGTGTTGCTTGTCCGTTGCATGGATATTAATTGGTTTAGGACAGTCGTACCACTTTGTTGACCAAAGTCAAGGGTGTGTGCAGGTGGGTCTAAATCAATCAGGACAATGACGGGTAGAACTTGACTTGCGGGTTATGATTTGTTGGCCAAAGTTAATGTCATAAACCGCTTAGGGTAAAAATCACATCGGGAGTTTCTAAAGAAACTGAAACTTGCCAGGAATGCACATACCTTTTTGAGTGTGATAACATGAGTGGATTCCATCACGTTATCATGTGATTATAGTTGGATCCCGATTCCCACTGATGAGTTGGTTTATGTAGGGTTCCTAGGCACGCTAATGAAGTCTCACAAAGCATCAACCATGCCAATTTCAAATTTTATGGGTGCCGAGAAACCCTAATACGGATCGTCAACTAGAATTTTAGGCGAAAAGTAAAACTAGTTAACATCTTAACTATAAGAAAGAGGCTACTACCTTTGTAGATCCGGTTATCCACTTCCTTAGCTCCTCGTAGTTGTCCCCTCGCTGTCCATCTCGGATCCGGGACTCTCGCATCGGCTTCATCGGAGAAATAAGCGGACAAGTCGTCGGCTACGATGCCGAAGATGATCTACGTCGAGGTTGCACAAGATCAAGCTCCAACTTCACCAAGTTGTGAAACTTGTGAGGAAAACACCCTATACTACTTGGCAAGAGGTACAGGGTGAAGAAATAGGAGGTGGGTTCACTTTAGAATTTGATTTCTCACACTTTTGCTCAAGTTGCCATTTATGGGCTTAAGCTTTCTTTCTTGATGAAGATGATGAAGAAGAGGAAAGAATATGATAAGTCTTTTAAAATGAAAAAGAAAATGAATACTTATCATAATGTAAACCATGGTTAGGTGTAGAGAATTGACTAAGGTTAGATGAATGATTAGGGTTAAGCATGAAGACAAAATGGTCACTTTGGTCAAAGCTTCATGAAGCTTCAACAAGCTTCAAGAATGAAAGCAACCATTTTGTTTTCTTTTGCCATTTCCTTTTTAATCCAAATTAAAAGGATAAAAGAATGAATAAATAAAAACCCTAACCATTTACTTAACCAAGGTTTAATTCTTTACACTTAACCAAATGAGCAAGTATCATCAAACATCATACAAACATGTGCACAAAAGTATATCACATATACAACTTGCACATCAAGTGAGAAAATCCATTTAAAGTGAACCAATACTAGTTAATGCAAAGTAATATATCAAATATATAATTATACATTAAATCATTAAATCAACACTTGATTTAACGATCCGGTCATATCGCATATAACCGACTAGTATCCTATGTATCGGCTTATCGAATCAATCCTTGATTCGATATCTAGCTTATATCGCATATAACCAATCGATACATTCATCGCGAGAATGGAATGCGGTATCACATACACGCATTATTCTCGTCCTGCACATATCTCATATGCGCTCCTATTTCGTTTCGCTTGAGCCAGGAAACCTCTGTGTAGGACTCTAAAGACTCGTCAATACGCCGGCAGCAGATGATGATCATATCAATCACCCACAAGCCGCAAGCGGTCTGCCAAACGTAACGGCCACCCGGGTATTGATCGATCAGAAGATCAACGAGCTAGCCCGCTCACACTCCTGTGAATCCAACCAGTAACACTTACCGTACAGTCCGGTCTGTTCGTCTGATATGTCGCATATCAAGTCTAGGGGTGGTATACGTCAGACCCTAGTAACCGATAAGTCGTCCCGATGTGAGGCTCATAACGGGTCGAGAAACTACTGGTAACACTTACCAGCAAATCTCTGATCAGCCCTGGCCAGGGACTTCCCTGTTACGGCCAATCGAGCACAGCGCAACATCAACCCCCAATACCGGGAGAGACGAAACCCCTCCTATCGCTCATTGCCTCCATGTGACTCGGGACTGTACCCAAAGACCACCGTTTTGCACGCCCTCATGGACGTGGTAAGGTGGAGATCAAAGCACAGTGGGAATCACACAAGACTCTATGACGATCTCGGGTCTACAGACTAACCTGTACAAGTGTCACCTGAGAACTGCCATCTGACGTGAGGTATAATACCATCTGGGAGTTCTCGGCAAGTCCGTCCAGTGTACCCGGTCTCTACTGAGCACCCGTATACCATCTCTGATGTCAAACACCAATAGATATGGGATCATCCATCACCCATCTCATGGGTCGAGAAGCGTATATGCTAGTCTACACTGGTATATCGATGCCCCGTCTCGATACACCCACGACTAGGGACCTTGAAGGATGTACCTATAGACTACCATGTCCCCACTAGTATGATCCGTATCACAGTCCAGGTAGTCAAGTACAAATCCTAAGGGCTTTACCAACATGTAACTATAAGACAGTTTAAAGAGACTAGTGTACATGTTAAGATAAAGTGCAACCAGATAGCATACTATCATATCGAGCAAGAAAGTCATCTCTATATATGTCCAAGCATCTAATATAATATACATCATCTGTATAATACTAGCCTCTAGGGCATACATACAACTAACAATCTCCCACTTGCACTAGGGCCAGCTGCTGTAGTATCGCATACCGAGCATCCCGAAGAGTCTCTCAAACTGTATCTGGGGAATGGCCTTTGTGAGTGGATCCGCCGTGTTGTTCTTCGTGTCAACCCTCCTGACCTCGATCTCCCGGCGATCTACTATCTCCCGGATCAGGTGATACCGTCTCAGAATATGCCTGGATCGCTGATGGGACCTGGGTTCCTTGGCCAAAGCCACCGCTCCATTGTTATCGCAATACAAAGGTATTGGATGCTCAATGGATGGAACCACTCCAAGTTCAGTAATGAACTTCTTGATCCAGACAGCCTCTTTAGCAGTATCGTTGGCAGCGATGTATTCAGCCTCCATCGTCGAGTCTGCCACGGTTTCCTGCTTGGAACTCTTCCAGCTAACTGCCCCTCCGTAAAGGGTAAAGACAAATCCCGACTGCGACTTAGAGTCGTCCTTATCACTCTGGAAGCTCGAATCGGTAAAGAACTCTACTTGGAGTTCTCCGTTACCATACACCAAGAGCATCTCTTTAGTCCTTCGCAAGTACTTGAGAATGCTCTTCATAGCTGTCCAGTGACTCTCTCCAGGATCAGCTTGATACCCGCTCACTACACTTAGTGAGTATGCTACATCGGGTCTGGTACATAGCATCGCGTACATGATAGAGCCTACAGCCGAAGCATAGGGTATCCCTTGCATGCGAGCTCTCTCAAAATCAGTCTTGGGAGACATCTCTTTAGAGAGAGTGACTCCAGAGATCGTGGGCAAGTTCCCACGTTTGGATTCTTCCATACTAAACCTCTTTAGTATGGTGTCAATGTACCTGGATTGGGACAATCCCAAAATCCGTTTGGATCTATCTCTATAGATCCTGATTCCCAATATGCAGGAGGCATCACCAAGATCTTTCATTGAGAATCTTTGTGATAAGAAGAGCTTGACCGATTGCAGCATAGGAATATCATTTCCTATCAAGAGTATGTCGTCCACGTACAATACGAGGAAGACAACCTTACTCTCTGCCACCTTCTTGTAAATACAAGGTTCATCTGGATTTTTGACGAAATCAAACTCTTTGATAACGACGTCAAAGCAGATGTTCCAACTCCGCGATGCTTGCTTTAATCCATAAATGGATTTAAGCAGCTTGCACACCTTCCCGCTGCTCCCACTGTCTACGAAGCCCTCTGGCTGAGTCATGTACACGCACTCTTCTAAATCACCATTTAGAAAGGCGGTCTTAACATCCATTTGCCAGATTTCGTAGTCATGATATGCAGCGATGGCAAGCATGATCCGGATGGATTTAAGCATAGCCACTGGAGAAAAGGTTTCGTCATAGTCCACACCTGGTCTTTGACGAAAACCCTTTGCAACAAGTCTAGCTTTGAAAGTCTCCACTTTCCTATCTACACCAAGTTTCTTCTTGAAGATCCATTTGCTCCCAATGGGTTTTACCCCTTCAGGAGCAACATCCAAAGTCCATACTTTGTTGGTGTACATGGATTCCATCTCGGACCGCATAGCATCCAGCCATTTCACTGAGTCCCTACTCGTGATGGCCTGCTCGAAGCTAGTTGGGTCATCATCCTCCATGATGCAACCTCGCTCCCACCATCCATGAGAAAACCGTAGTATCTCTCAGGTTGGCGAGGAACCCTACTAGATCGACGGAGAGGCTGGGGTTCTTCGGGTACTACTGAATCCTCTGGTTCTACCAAGTCTACTGTTATAGTTTGTGTCGCTGGAACCTCTTCCAGTTCTACCTCAATGCCACTTATCTGTTTCATAAGAAAACTTTTTTCTAAGAAAGTGGCATGTCTAGAAACAAACACCTTTTGTTCCTCGGGATGGTAGAAGATATACCCTTGTGAATTTTTGGGATATCCTATAAACTTACATAAGACTGATCTTGCCTCGAGTTTGTCCGGATTTTGTCTTTTGACATAGGCTGGACAACCCCATATCTTAATATGATTAAGATGTGGTCTCAACCCTTTCCATATCTCATATGGAGTGGTAGGCACTGATTTGGTGGGAACTCTATTCAATAGGTCCATGGCTGTCTCAAGCGCATATCCCCAGAAGGAAATAGGTAACTCAGCTGTACTCATCATTGAGCACACCATATCTAATAGGGTGCGGTTTCTCCGTTCAGATACACCATTGTGCTGTGGTGTATATGGAGGAGTCAGCTGAGAGAGAATCCCATTCTCTTTTAGGAAGTCCAGGAATTCATTGCACAAGTATTCACCTCCTCGATCAGATCGAAGGATTTTAATACTTTTTCCGGTCTGGTTCTCGACTTCATGTTTATATTCTCTAAATTTCTCAAAAGCTTCTGATTTTTGTTTCATCAGGAACACATATCCGAATCTAGAGAGATCGTCAGTGAATGTAATGAAGTACGATGAATCATCCCTGGCATGTGTAGACATGGGACCGCATACATCACTATGTATCAGTCCCAAGAGTTCGGTAACTCTTTCTCCGTGTCCCGTAAACGGAGTTTTGGTCATCTTGCCTTTGAGACATGACTGGAAAGTGTCATAAGATGAAAATTCAAACGGATTTAAATATCCATCTTTATGCAACTTAGCCAGTCGTGTCACATTGATGTGACCCAGTCTACAATGCCACAAGAAGGATTCGTTCAGTTCTGAACTCTTCCTCTTGTTTGTGTTTGTTATGCTCAGAACTGTTGATTGATTTAGAACATAAATGCCATTGTACAACGTGCCTGATCCAACCAACTTTTGGTTACGGAAAATGTTCATAATATTGTCCTGTAATATAAAATTATATCCCTCTTTACTCAATAAAGAAACCGATATAATGTTGCATATCAGGTTCGGCATGTAATAGCATTCGTTCAGAACCAATGTATTACCAGTTGGTAATTCAAGGTGATATTCCCCGACAGTCTTAGCTGCAATAATTGCACCATTTCCAACTCTAATGTCTTTATCACGTTCTCCAAGTTCTCTACATTTCTTAAGCCCATGTAACTGATTACATATATGGGATCCTGACCCGGTATCTAATACCCAGGATGTAGAGCAAATGGAGAAACAGTTCTCCGTAACGAACACACCCGAAGAAAATGCATCAACATGTACTTTCTTCATTTGGGTGGCATGGGAATCCTGGTATTCTCCTATATCCTGTTCAGTCCTATAACTCTTATAGGAAAGAACGGAATCAACGTTCCCCAGCACAGTATAACATGCGGGTTCGGTCAATACATCCATATTATTATCTTGATTAGGGCATGAAATGGTCGCTACCTGGAGAGAGAGAGAAGAAAACACTTTAGCGTATGCTCGTGCAAGATCAGATTGGTTATTATCTTATCTAATCAGGATGGCTCCCACTGTTTTTATCAAATCTTCCTTCAAACCCTAAAAGGAAAGACTAGCCGGGATTAATTACACACTACAAGTTCGCCAATCTTTCAGCCAGGCCAGTGTCGGTACTTTGAGGGAGGTCCCCCGTGCTTTCGCACGAACCTAATTAATGTAAACCTCGTTTTCCCAGAGGCGTAACCCCGTTGACACCTTTCTAGACACCTACTTGATCAGCTAATTGCAATGTGTAAAACTCTCCCAGGAGTAACTCTTACTCACAGTGGGTATCGGGATCCAACTATCTCATAGAACGTATGCAATCTCATTGCAAATTTCAACACTTGAAATTCCCGATAATATTTTTGCCCCTAGCGTGCTATGACCTTGACGCATGCCAAACAACCCATAGTCCGCTAGTCAAGTTCAACCCGTACAATTCGTGATCGAATTAAACCCACCCGTACGACCCTTGACGCATGCCAAACAACGCCGTACGAATACCTTAATCCAATCGCATCTCATGCTACAGATAATTAATAATCAGCTACCGTACACTACGCCTTGACGCATGCCAAACAACCGTAGCCCGAATACTGAATATTACATATCTGAATTGACGGAGGGCTACGCAGGTTTTTCTGAGAACCATGAGCGTAATGAACTTGATATCGTTGTAGAATCAAATGAAGTTTTGAAATGGAGTGATTTTGAGGCTTTTCTAGTTTTGCTAAAGGGGTCACTCCCGGTGAAGGGATCGTCGGCCCTTTCCTCGTCGAATGAGGTGCGGGATATATCATATATATCACTGTGCAAAGCATAAACTATAGAAGCAATCAAAAGTCAAACCGAGTGTGTAGCATCTGCCAGTTGTTGCTAAAGGAGTCACTCCCGGTGAAGGGATCTCGGTCCTTTCCTCATCGAATAAGGTGCAGGGTATATCATATATACCGCTATGCAAAGCAAGAACTGTAGCTACCTGTTTTGTTTAAAATTTGATTCTACAACATCTTAGGTTTCTTTTCTTTCATTAATCACATTAATGAAGTCCCATCATTTAAGTCACCTAAACATCACAGATAAATACGACGTACACTTATGCCATCCGCATTCGCCTGGATGTCCCCTCGTGCACCGTTAGGTTAGGTAACTAACGACAGAGCAGGGCAGGGCTAGTGTGGGTGAAAAACATAAGTAACGTCTATATAATATATCATATACACTATATACTGTATCTATCACAGAACATCATATGATCACATCACAGATATCGCAGCAGAAGAAACATATGAAACATTGGATATTCTTGGACGTCCGTGTTTTCAATACGAGCCAGTATAAAACACGGATTCCACGGTCGTGATGAATAGCCAATCCCACACCCTTAGACCCCTACGAGAGCGGCAAGCAACCCTGCCAATTCTAGGGTTAGGAGACCCGGACTCGACTCCTCGAGATGGTCTCCCACTGGACCCTAGAACCCGGTTACTTGTGCTCCCCTCCTTGGGTCTATCCTAATGCGGAAAAGTAAATAATATACAAAAGGTGACAGCTTCCGCAACCTGGAAGTGCCCCAAATAAAAGAATATTACATACAAGTTTTTACATGAAAGAAAATGAAAAACACTCATCTCTCATAAAAAACCCCAGCTATTCGAACACGATGATCTAATATAACATATCCAACAACACATAACATCACATGTCATCAACGTAAGTAAATATGCGTATCCCAATTGTCGTTGAAATATAGCAACGAAACCGGCGATATCACATATTACACTTACGGTCACAGAAAAGAAAGTGCAAAACTACAACAGTTGGAATCCGCAATTTCTTTAGACATCGCATGCCTAATCAAATAAAATACTTAGACATCACATGCCTAACAATTATAAACCACGCATTTTAGTCCCATTATCGAAAACTCTTTTCAATATCAAGTGAGACTAAACCGCTAGATTTATAACATTCATTCAGCTATCTCATAACTATTTGTGAATTCCAATTATTGTATCACATTCCGGATAAATAGAAAATATTAAACTTTCCGATCGAACATTCGAACACCCAAGTTTTCCCGAAACCGTTCAACACATGAAATAAGTTCAAAGACGTTCACTTCATGCCTCAGTACCAACGGTCCAGCCGTAGAAGGGTCAAGCCAACGCCTCACATGTGGCACGCCGTACTGCCCCAAACCCTAAGGTTCAAAGGGCAGTTCAAGACGGTCACATAATCGAGTTAAGGTTTGTTGTCTTCTAGAGGGACCATCGCGTTACTTGCACTACTCAGAACGTCCTTAAACCACAGAAAAATCCAACACTTGGAAATTTTCCGGCAGGGGAAAAGTTGGGTATTTATATCCGGTCGAACTTTTTAACATATTCTAAAATTATCCGGAATCCACATAGACAAAATCTGATAATCCGATCGAATCATCGAATCCCCAAAACAACCCCAGAAAATTCAACTCTTGAATAAATATTAAAAATTCCCATAAAACTCAGCATCATAAAATAAGAATTACTGTGCAAAAAGGGTAGCATGTTCACACAATCTGGCCACGGAACCGCCGCAGAAGCCATGCTTCTGCCGCGGTTCCGCCGCACTATTGACACATCTTCAGGAAAATTTTGCACCGTAATTCTTAGAATTCCCTGCTGAATTTTTTAAGCATTTTTAATCTGGAAAAAACCCAGTTTTTGAAAAAAGTCCAGAGAGCAATTTGATTTAGGGTTTCGATGTTCATTCGGGTTTCAAACGTCGTCTACACTTCGCCTAAGGCTCTAGCTAGGCTCTGATACCACTGTAGGGTTCCTAGGCACGCTAATGAAGTCTCACAAAGCATCAACCATACCAATTTCAAATTTTATGGGTGCCGAGAAACCCTAATACGGATAGTCAACTAGAATTTTAGGCGAAAAGTAAAACTAGTTAACATCTTAACTATAAGAAAGAGGCTACAACCTTTGTAAATCCGGTTATCCACTTCCTTAGCTCCTCGTAGTTGTCCCCTCGCTGTCCATCTCAGATCCGGGACTCTCGCATCGGCTTCATCGGAGAAATAAGCGGACAAGTCGTCGGCTACGATGCCGAAGATGATCTACGTCGAGGTTGCACAAGATCAAGCTCCAACTTCACCAAGTTGTGAAACTTGTGAAGAAAACACCCTATACTACTTGGCAAGAGGTAGAGGGTGAAGAAATAGGAGGTGGGTTCACTTTAGAATTTGATTTCTCACACTTTTGCTCAAGTTGCCATTGATGGGCTTAAGCTTTCTTTCTTGATGAAGATGATGAAGAACAAGAAAGAATATGATAAGTCTTTTAAAATGAAAAAGAAAATGAATACTTATCATAATATAAACCATGGTTAGGTGTAGAGAATTGACTAAGGTTAGATGAATGATTAGGGTTAAGCATGAAGACAAAATGGTCACTTTGGTCAAAGCTTCATGAAGCTTCAACAAGCTTCAAGAATGAAAGCAACCATTTTGTTTTCTTTTGCCATTTCTTTTTTAATCCAAATTAAAAGGATAAAAGAATGAATAAATAAAAACCCTAACCATTTACTTAACCAAGGTTTAATTCTTTACACTTAACCAAATGAGCAAGTATCATCAAACATGATACAAACATGTGCACAAAAGTATATCACATATACAACTTGCACATCAAGTGAGAAAATCCATTTAAAGTGAACCAATACTAGTTAATGCAAAGTAATATATCAAATATATAATTATACATTAAATCATTAAATCAACACTTGATTTAACGATCCGGTCATATCGCATATAACCGACTAGTATCCTATGTATCGGCTTATCGAATCAATCCTTGATTCGATATCTAGGTTATATCGCATATAACCAATCGATACATTCATCGCGAGAATGGAATACGGTATCACATACACGCATTATTCTCGGTCCTGCACATATCTCATATGCGCTCCTATTTCGTTTCGCTTGAGCCAGGAAACCTCTGTGTAGGACTCTAAAGACTCGTCAATACGCCGGCAGCAGATGATGATCATATCAATCACCCACAAGCCGCAAGCGGTCTGCCAAACGTAACGGCCACCCGGGTATTGATCGATCAGAAGATCAACGAGCTAGCCCGCTCACACTCCTGTGAATCCAACCAGTAACACTTACCGTACAGTCCGGTCTATTCGTCTGATATGTCGCATATCAAGTCTAGGGGTGGAAAACGTCAGACCCTAGTAACCGATAAGTCGTGCCGATGTGAGGCTCATAACGGGTCGAGAAACTACTGGTAACACTTACCAGCAAATCTCTGATCAGCCCTGGCCAGGGACTTCCCTGTTACGGCCAATCGAGCACAGCGCAACATCAACCCCCAATACCGGGAGAGACGAAACCCCTCCTATCGCTCATTGCCTCCATGTGACTCGGGACTGTACCCAAAGACCACCGTTTTGCATGCCCTCATGGACGTGGTAAGGTGGAGATCAAAGCACAGTGGGAATCACACAAGACTCTATGACGATCTCGGGTCTACAGACTAACCTGTACAAGTGTCACCTGAGACTGCCATCTGACGTGAGGTATAATACCATCTGGGATTTCTCGGCGAGTCCGTCCAGTGTACCCAGTCTCCACTGAGCACCCGTATACCATCTCTGATGTCAAAAACCAATGGATATGGGATCATCCATCGCCCATCTCATGGGTCGAGAAGCGTATACGCTAGTCTACACTGGTATATCGATGCCCCGTCTCGATACACCCACGACTAGGGACCTTGAAGGATGTACCTATAGACTACCATGTCCCCACTAGTATGATCCGTATCACAGTCCAGGTAGTCAAGTACAAATCCTAAGGGCTTTACCAACATGTAACTATAAGACAGTTTAAAGAGACTAGTGTACATGTTAAGATAAAGTGCAACAAAATAGCATACTATCATATCGAGCAAGAAAGTCAACTCTATATATGTCCAAGCATCCAATATAATATACATCATCTGTACAATACTGGCCTCTAGGGCATACATACAACTAACAGTTTACTCCTCGGGTGATCCCGACTAATTCTTCTTTCAGGTTTGCAGGAGAATTTGAGGTTACAGTGGGAGGTTTCCTGATTAGATAAATTGATAACCATTCTATTTAAGGTTAAAGTGCACGCACGGTGTTTCTTTTCTCTATCTTCGGCAGTGACCATGGCCTGACCCTTGACTATGACTCAGCGACCAAGTTAACCGAACTTTCTTAAAACACTGGTTTTGGATTGTCTGAGTTGCATACATCATTGCCACTCCTATTTTTACCCTTTTTCTACGGAACTTTTCGTATCACTACGAACATCCACTTCCATTGGATAAAACCATCGTATGGTTATATACGAACTCGAAGAAACTTGTTCCAGATTCGAGGATGGTTTCCGGTTCTGGAGAAAATGAATAGGACTATTCAGTTGTCTATTCATTTTACCCTCTCTCAGGTTGCGAGGGCTCCTAGGATTAGGAGAGGGTACACCCATTACGCTAATTGGATAGTCTTCTCAAACCATAGGCAGGTGCCGAAAGGTAGGGAATGAAGAAAACCGATTAGCCTAAGTGTGGTGTACAGAAGATAATAAGTAAAGACAAATAAATGGATTAGTAAGAGGACAAAGTAAATTCCGACTGCTATCATTCACGACCAAACCAAGTATTTCATCGTCACTCCTATTTCACCTTTGTATTTCTCCAGAACACTCCATATCGCTACAAAGATCCACAGTTATTGGATACTCCATCGTATGGTTATATACGAACTCGAAGGAACTTGTTCCAGTTTGGAGATGGATTCTGGTTCAGGAAAAATAGAATAAGGTTTATTCAGCTGTCTTTTATCTTTACCTTCTCTCGCGTTGCGAGTTCTCCTAGGATTTGGACAGTACACCTATTACGCTTATTGGATAGTCTTCTTCCAAACCATAGGCTGATGCCGAACGGTATGGAAGGAAGAAAACCATTTAGCATAAAGGAGGTGTACAGAAGGTAACGACTAAAGACAAATAAAGGGATTTGGAGAGATGGCAAAGAAATATACGGTTACAGTTGTAAATCTGATAATGGAAAAGGCATTACTAGGAATACCTGGATACCCCTTCGAAACATTTTCATGTTTCAGTTTCACTGTGCATTGTGAATAAAAAACTGATTTCCAAATTAAATCCTTACCCCAGGGTATGTATTTATCAGGTTTGATTCTCACATATGTATGGTCTTACAGATGATGAGTGGCAGTAAGTTATTGGGAATTAGGTGATCTTCCTCATTGTATCGGGATTCTTTGTAATTGGTGATATTTGAGGAAATCACCTGGGTTTTTGCCGGACGGCAAATGTTGGTTATGAATATCCGTTGTTGTGCACCAGTTTCAAATTGATATATCTGTACGTTTATTTTTTACAAAGTGAGATATAACTTTTTGAAATTATGTCTATGACATTTACCTATATCGGATGATGGTTAGGTAAGGAGCATCAAACAGCGGTGTAATTCTTCATAACCATAGTACAGTTTTCAACCTACGACGCACAGGGTTTGAGTTATTCAACTCAGGGGACTTATACAGAGTATTGTATGGTGTCCAGTGTCTATTAGGGCAGAGGGGTTGGTCCTCGTACTATATTCTGTTTACTTGTGACTTCTCTAGTTTTAGAAAAGTGTTTTGTGGAAATACAATGTCTAAGTTTTGAGAAGTTATAGGTATAAGAGTAAAGTAGAGAACCACGTGTTGCAAGTATCAGTATTCTTCAAGGTAATCGAAGATGTAGATACTTATGTATGGTATTCAGTTGATAGTAATGGTTTTGAGAAACTTGTTTCTTATTCAGGTTACTCATGTTTGGATGCACTCCTAAGTTGAGTAATGTTGATCGGCCTCTCTCTATTTAGTTGACATGCACTGGAGACAACTGCATGATTTGAATCTTGTTCCAATTAAATCAGTGCCTCTGTTTCTATATTAGATATAGAATGGCTCATATCTTAACGATGTTAAGGTATATGGAGTTGTCCGGCTTATGCTTAAAACCATACTCTGGATAACTCAAGGGACGTTTCTGTAATGGTTGTTTGTGGGTTTACCCGGGCTATGACGAGGGTTGACTTTCTACCATCTAGAAGATCAATAGTGACATTGTTCTTGACTCGCCACAGTTTTAGTAAAATGGATTTTTTCCAGATAACGGTAGTGGGAGTATGGTAGAACTGGAAGTGATTCCAGAACCGCAAACGATTACTGAAAATTTAATAAGAACTAAAGATTCAATAAGGTTTGACATTCCATTAGCCACTTTGCAGATATGGTGGGTAACCTCCGGCACCCGAGAGGTACTTCGGTAGCCTAAAGGGCAGTGACAGAGATGTTCTTGTTTACCCAGACTTGCCATTGCAGCTGTTCTGGACCATGAAACCCGACAGGAGGATGAGTATAGCGTCGTTCTGAACTAGCTTTAGAAGTGCACATGTATATGACTCTGCCAGAGGGTTATCGTAGTCAGTCGGAGCAGCAGAAGCATAGTGGACAAGTAGCTTATGTCTATTTCTAGACTAAAGCAGATATAGCGGAGATAGATCATCTAATTTTGATGTGACAGTCATGGGCTTTGACTTCATCAGAATAAGGGATGGATATATTAAAAAAGTAGTAGGGTGTAATGTCCTGGTATTTGGATGACATACACAGAGTAGGAAGTGATATTTCTATACTACGATCGGTTATACTGTGGTTGTCACACAGTGGTTTCTCCATAAAGGACTTGGATATTATATCAGACATTCTGGTTACTAGATCTATGGTTTTAGATCTAGATTTGGGTAGTTTTCCAATCTGGATACTTAGACAGCATTCTAAAGGTGTTTTAGAATGGACGACTACTGGCATGGTAGTATACCTGCAGGTGATGGAGTCACCCACTCTAAAAGTATCTTACAGACTAAAGGGAAGAGGGATGTGCATGATTGACATATCACTTGCTTAGGCAATTGAGTCAATCACGAGATGTCAAGTACCACACTAGGTGTTGTTTTTGCACTAGCTGCAATAAGTTGATATTAATCCAATCCTAGAGAAACATTCGGAAGCAGTTTTAGAACATAAGTGAATGTTCTAAGGGTTTGATAACGGCAGCCTCCTTCGGGAGAAGGTTATCATTCCAGGCTTCCATCGTGACTTGGATGACAGAGTGACTGTCAGAGTTATAGTTTTCCCTCTGACGAGAGGCAGTAGCTTGGACGGGAGGTCCAAGCACATACTGAGGGAGGCATGGCACAGGATACTGATTAAGTTCAGTTAATGATACAGTCTAAGAAATTTGGATTTGGAGTTTATTTATGAACTAGGTCCCATCAGATATCCAGACATATTCAAAGACAGGTATTGCTCAATTCGGGAGATAGCTTTCTCCGCGAACTTAAGACAAAGAGAGACATAGAAAGAAACGTCAGGGCGGATACACTCACTGCGGCTATTCTTCGAACGCAATAGTTTCATAAACGTGCTTTGTGAGACTGATCAGTAGAGGAGTTGGGTGTTCGGTATCACACGGGCTGTGAGTATGCGACATTGCAATAATTAGCCTTGAGTGCAAGTGGGAGATTGTTGGATATAGTGCCCTCAAAGTCAATTATTGGATCGCAGGCATGTGATTGCAATGATTGAGGGAGGACCTTTGCCGGTACAACAGTCTTACTCAAGATGATAGTATGCTATCTAGTTTATCTTTATCATCGTGTACATAATTCAGGTGATATCATATATCACTATTACACATTGATAGAGCCCTTAGGATTCTTGCTTGACTACCAGCAGTACGATGGCGATCATATACGTGAGAGTTGGGTAGTCTATAAGCACATCCATAAAGTGGTCCTTAGTCGTGGGAGTTTCGAGACTGGGCATCGATACTCCACCAGTAGACTAGTGTATACAGTCGAGACCCCGACGAGGGGAGCTGGCCGGTATCACAAGCCATTTATGTCATTTGGTTCACCTAAGATCTGTACAGATGCTCATTGGGTTATGAGTACACCGAACAGACTCGCCGGGAACATGCTAGTTGGTATTATACATGACGTCAGATAGCGGTTCCCTGGTGACATGTGTACAGGTTAGTCTATCGACCTGAGATCGTCATTTGTCTCGTGTGAGTTCCCACTGTGCTTTGATTACTATCCTACCATGGCTTAAAGGAGTCGTGCAAACAGGTTTTAGTTGGGTACAGTCCCGAGCCACATGGAGGCAGTGAGCGGATCTGCAGGGATTTCGTCTCTCCCGGAATTGGGGGTGAGATCGCGCTGTGTCTAGAAGAGCCATTACACGAAGTCCTTGGTCTAGGCAGGAGATTTACTGGTAGGTATTCCAGTAGTATCTTAAGGTGTTCTGGGCTACACTCCGACACGACTTGTACCGCTTTTTGGGGGTCTGACGTTTACCAGCCCCCTAGGCCCGACATGCGATACTCATAGATGAACGGACCGGACTGTACGGATATTGTCACTGACAGGCTCAGTAGGGTATCAGGAGGAGTTCGCTCATCTGTAGGGTTCCTAGGCACACTAATGTGGTCTCACAAGGCATCAACCATGCCAAATTCAAAAATTTCCGGTGCCTACAAACCCGAATACGGATCGTTAACTAGAATTTAGGCGAAACAAGCAACTAGTTAACAACTTAACTAAGAGTTGAACGGAAATACAACCTTTGTAGATCCGGTCCTCCACCTCCATAGCTCCGTGATGAAGTCCCCTCGCTGCGATCATCGGATCTCAGGCTCTAGCGTCGGCTTCATCGGAGAAATGGGCGGGCTAGGTCATCGACTTCGATGCCGAAGATGATCTACGTCGAGGCAACACAAGATCAAGCTCCAACTTCACCAAGTCATGAAACTTGTGAAGAAAACACCCTATACTACTTGGCAAGTGGTAGAGGATGAAGAAATAGGAAGTGGGTTCACTTTAGAATTGGATTTCTCACTCTTTTTCTCATGTTGCCATTGATGGAGGCAAGGTTTCTTCTTTGTTGAAGAAGAAGAAGAAGAAGAAAGAATATGATAAGCATTTTCAAAATAGAAAATAAAATGATACTCATTATATTCTCAACCATGGTTTAGTTTAGAGAACTAAATAAGGTTTAGTTGAATGGTTAGGGTTAGGAGAAGAAAACAAGAATGGTCACTTTGGTCAAAGATGCATGAAGCATCAAGAAGCTTCATGTATGAAAGCAACCATTTTGTTTTCTTTTATCTTTTAACCAAAATGAATAGATAAATAAATAAGTGAAATGAAACCCTAACCATTCACTAAATATGGTTTAAGTTTTTACACAAACCCAAGTTAGCATGTATCATCAAACATGATACAAACAAGTGCACAAAAATATATCACATATACAACTTGTGCATTTCAAGTGAGAAAATCCATTTAAAGTGAACCAATACTAGTTAATGCAAAGTAATATATCAAATATATAATTATGAATTAAATCATTAAATCAATACTTGATTTAACGATCCGGTCATATCGCATATAACCGACTAATATCCAATGTATCGGCTTATCGAATCAATCCTTGATTCGATAACTAGGTTATATCGCATACAACCAATGGATACATTCATCGCGAGAATAGAATACGGTATCACATACATGCATTATTCTCGGTCCCGCACATATCTCATATGCGCTCCTATTTCGTTTCGCTTGAGCCAGGAAGCCTCTGTGTAGGACTCTAAAGACTCGTCAATACGCCGGCAGCAGGTGATGATCATATCAAACACCCACAAGCCGCAAGCGGTCTGTTAAACGTAACGGCCACCCGGGTATTGAGCAATCAGAAGATCGACGCGCAAGCCCGCTCATACTCCTGTGAATCCAACCAGTAACACTTACCGTACAGTCCGGTCTCGTCGTCTGATATGTCGCATATCTCGCCTAGGGGTGGTAAACGTCAGACCCCAATAGCTCGATAAGTCGTGTCGGTATGAGGTCTATAACAGTTCGAGAAACTACTGGTAACACTTACCAGTAAATCTCAGCAACCCTGGCAAGGGATTTCCGATTATAGCCAATCGAACACAGCGCAACATCAACTCCCTATACCAGGAGAGACGAATCCCCTCCTATCGCTCATTGCCTCCATGTGATTCGGGACTGTATCCAAAAACCACCGTTTTGCACGCCCTCTTAGACGTGGTAAGGTGGAAATAAAAGCACAGTGGGAATCACACAAGACTCTATGACGATCTCGGGTCAACAGACTACTCTGTACCTGTGTCACCAGAGAACTGCCATCTGACGTAAGGTATAATACCATCTGGGAGTTCTCGGCGAGTCCGTCCAGTGTACCCAGTCTCTACTGAGCACCCGTATATCATCTCTGATGTCAAACACCAATGGATATGGGATCATCCATCACCCATCTGTATGGGTCGAGAAAGTATACGCTAGTCTACTCTGGTATATCGATGCCCCGTCTCGATACAACCACGACTAGGGACCTTGAAGGATGTACTTATGGACTACCATGTCCCCACTAGTATGATCCGCATCATAGTCCAGGTAGTCAAGTACACATCCTAAGGGCTTTACCAATATGTAACAGAGAGACAATCAGTTTACACGTTAAGGTAAAGAGTAACCAGATAGCATACTATCATGTCGAGCAAGAAAGTCCTCCCTATATATGTCCAAGCATCCACTACAATATACATCCAATGTACAGTAATGGCCTCTAGGGCATACATATAACTAACATCATCGACCTCCCTTTTGGTCAATACCTGGTAGCCCGTTACGTAGAGCTAGCACCACTGACGTGCTAATAGTTAAATCCACAGCCAAAATATTGACGAGTCTTTAGAGTCCCTCAAAGACAGTTTCTCAAGTTTCGGACGAAACGTTGTAGAGGCCATATGACATTATGGCAGGGTTCGATCATATACGTGCACTTGTGCATGGATCATGATCGGACGGATCATACTAGTGGGCTTTGGTTTAAGCCGGATCCTAGTATTAGATTTGTTGGATTGCTTTCATCTCATCGCATTCGTATTCAGTCGGAATGCGGATGCAGATATGTATATACAGGTGAGGGGTATTCTTATGATCCGTCACGAGTTTACTTTAGATGATGTCGTTCTTTTTATTGTCGTAAACATTTGGGTTAATGTTTTGGCGGAAATTATGAGTGGATTTCATCATGAGGTGTATTTACTGTGACATGTACATAAGTGGTGACTAATGTTCTCTTTATTTGTGCATATGTCACATTTTATTTTGATTAACGTGTTCAAACGATAAGTGGAGAGAGAAGGGGTAGCCATGAGGCAAGGGGTTAGCTCTTGGATTGTATTCTAACTCTCACATTATTATTCCAACACATATAGAAAGAAAAAGCCTCTTCTTCTTCTTCTTCCTCTAGCTCACCATTTCCACCATGGCTTCATCTTCAACCTCCATCCATACACTCTCATGTGTTGAGAATCAATGGATGCTTGAGACAAAATTATAACAAACATTCTTTACATTACCTTGGACATGTCGGCTAGCAAACTTCATGTCCGAGTTGCTTCGGTATGAAGCGGGAACCCGTAAAAAGACTTCTTGACGTGGCGCCCTTTCGACGAGGAGACCGGAGATCGGAGATGCCGCGAGGAGCTAGAGATGGTGGTTAAAGACCGAAGGACACGGATCGATCGGTATAGCTTTTCTAACCCTTCTCTAGTTAACTAGTTTGTGTTAATGGTTCGATCCGGGTGAAAGACTACCATAGCGCAGGTTTCGTAAAAAGGTTTTGTTCTGCGTTTGGCCTAGGATTGACGGCTGGGGCGCTACCATAGACTTACAATATATATATATATATACATATACATATACATATACATATACATATACATATATATATATAAACCTCTTTTTTAAAATAGTCGCGGGATAGATATGTCACAGCATAAATGCAGACGTGATAGTATGAAATAAAATAGGTATCTTATTTAAGATATACGTCCTTCTATTTTAGTGAACAGTGTTAAGAGCTTTACAATTTAAAAGAGCCCAGTGTCATATTAGAAACGTCAAAATAGTTAGGCTATAACCCGATTTTGAAATCCTTTTTATATGTAATATGTAAGTCTACGGTAGCGCCCCGGCCGTCTGTCCGAGGCCAAAATGCGGAAACGAAAACTTTTCTTTAACTACAAACCGGCACTACCACGGACTATAAACCCGGATCGGACCATTAACCTACTACTAGCAAACTAGAGAGAGGGTAGAGAGCTATACCGAGCGATCCGTGTATTTCGGTCTTCGGCCACCATCCCAAGCTCCTCGCGGCATCTCCGATCTCGATCTCCTCGTCGGAAAGGGCACCACATCAAGAAGTCTTTTTACGGGCTCCCACCTCTGAACCGAGGCAACTCGGACACGAAGTTGGCTAGCCGACGTGTCCAAGATTGCTGTAGACTAAGTGTAGAATGCTATGTCTCGAGGGGTTAATGATGTTTCCATTTTGGAGGTGTGAGGAGAAAATATGAACTTTGAAATGGAGCTAATCTTTTTGCATGAATGAAATGAGATACAAAAACCTCACCCACCAAAAATGAGGGCTCTCCCAATGGTGCTCTCGGCCATGGAGGAAAAATGAAGAGGAGAGAGAGATGGCATATCCAAATTGTGTGGTGATAATGAGGAAATAATGTCACACCACCATCCAACTCAATCCTCTCACAATAAATGAACAATAAGAAACCCAACACATCTAGAAACCTCATGAACCATCCAATAAACTGCTGGAGCCCCAGATACCACAAAAAAAAACCCTCCATTTTCAAAAACCCCACTTTGCAAATAAGCCCCCTTTCAACAAAGGAATTTCAGCCAAGAATGGAAAAAAGAAAAATGGCCGAAACGGAATGCAAACTGTAGGGATCCTAGGCACACTAATGAGGTCTCACAAGGCATCAACCATGCCAATTTCAAAAAATTTCGGTGCCTACAAACCCTAATACGGATCGTTAACTAGAGATTAGGCGAAACAAATGCGAATAGTTAACAACTTAACTAAGTGAACGGAAATACAACCTTTGTAGATCCGGTCCTCCACCTCCATAGCTCCGTGATGAAGTCCCCTCGCTGCGATCATCGGATTACGGGCTCTAGCGTCAGCTTCATCGGAGAAATGGGTGGGCTAGGTCGTCGACTTCGATGCCGAAGATGATCTACGTCGAGGCAACACAAGATCAAGCTCCAACTTCACCAAGCCATGAAACTTGTGAAGAAAACACCCTATACTACTTGGCATGTGGTAGAGGATGAAGAAATAGGAAGTGGGTTCACTTTAGAATTGGATTTCTCATTCTTTTTCTCATTTCACCATTGAAGCTAGCAAGCTTTTTCTTCTTGATGAAGAAGAGGAAGAAGAAAAAGAATATGATAAGAATTCTATGAAAATAAAAAACAAAGTAATTCGTATCATATAGCAACCATGGTTAAGTGAAGAGAATAAACTAGGGTTAGGTGAATGGTTAGGTTAAGCAAAAGAAACAAAAATGGTTGAACTTTTTCTAAGCTTCATGAAACTTCAAAGAAAAGACAAACAAGCCACCATTTTATTTTATTTTGCCAAAAAGAATAAAGTAAATAAATGAATAAATAAAAACCCTAACCATTTACTTAACCAAGGTTTAAATCAAACATACACCCAATTTTATATGTATCATCAAACATAATACAAACTAGTGCACAAAACTATATAATATATACAATGTGCACTTCAAGTGAGAAAATCCATCTTAAGTGAACCAATACTAGTTAATGCAAAGAAATATATCAAATATATAATCATACATTAAATCATTAAATCAATGCTTGATTTAACGATCCGGTCATATCGCATATAACCGACTAATATCCAATGTATCGGCTTATCGAATCAATCCTTGATTCGATAACTAGGTTATATCACATACAAACATTCGATACATTCATCGCGAGAATAGAATACGGTATCACATACACGCATTATTCTCGGTCCCGTACACATCTCATATGCGCTCCTATTTCGTTTCGCTTGAGCCAGGAAACCTCTGTGTAGGACTCTAAAGACTCGTCAATACGCCGGCAGCAGATGATGATCATATCAAACACCCACAAGACGCAAGCGGTCTGCTAAACGTAACGGCCACCCGGGTATTGAGCGATCAGAAGATCGACGAGCAAGCCCGCTCACACACCTGTGAATCCAACCAGTAAAACGTACCGTACAGTCCGGTCTCGTCGTCTGATATGTCGCATATCTCGCCTAGGGGTGGTAAACGTCAGACCCCAATAGCTCGATAAGTCGTGTCGATATGAGGTCTATAATAGTTCGAGAAACTACTGGTAACACTTACCAGTAAATCTCAGCAACCCTGGCCAGGGATTTCCGGTTATAGCCAATCGAACACAGCGCAACATCAACTCCCTATACCGGGAGAGACGAATCCCCTCCTATCGCTCATTGCCTCCATGTGATTCGGGACTGTACCCAAAAACCACCGTTTTGCACGCCCTCTTGGACGTGGTAAGGTGGAAATCAAAGCACACTGGGAATCACACAAGACTCTATGACGATCTTGGGTCAACAGACTACTCTGTACTAGTGTCACCAGAGAACTGCCATCTGACGTAAGGTATAATACCATCTGGGAGTTCTCGGCGAGTCCGTCCAGTGTACCCAGTCTCCACTGAGCACCCGTATATCATCTCTGATGTCAAACGCCAATGGATATGGGATCATCCATCGCCCATCTGTATGGGTCGAGAAGGTATACGCTAGTCTACTCTGGTATATCGATGCCCCGTCTCGATACACCCATGACTAGGGACCTTGAAGGATGTACTTATGGACTACCATGTCCCCACTAGTATGATCCACATCATAGTCCAGGTAGTCCAGTACACATCCTAAGGGATTTACCAATATGTAACAGAGAGACAATCAGTATACACGTTAAAGTAAAGAGCAACCAGATAGCATACTATCATGTCGAGCAAGAAAGTCCTCCCTATATATGTCCAAGCATCCACTACAATATACATCCTGTGTATAGTAATGGCCTCTAGGGCATACATATAACTAACAATCTCCCACTTGCACTAGGGCCATCTGATAGCAGTGGTTGTAGTATCTCATACTCAACCATCCCATAAAAGTCTCTTTCTGGGAAAAGGCCTTTGTGAGTGGATTCGCCGTGTTGTCCTCTGAGTCTACTCTCCTAACCTCGATCCCTTGGAGATCAACCATCTCCACGATCAGGTGACACTGCCTCAGAATATGTCTGGATTACTGATGGGACGGACGTTCCTTGGCCATAAGCTACAACTCTATTGTCTCACAAAGGTAGGAACGAAGTTCATCTCATGAACTAATATACATCCAGACTGCCTCATTGGTAGCATCTTAAGTAGCGATGTATCCAGCCTTTATCGTCTAGTATGCCACGGTATCTAGCTTGGAACTCTTCCAACATACCGTCCCTTTACTGAGGGTAAAGACAATGCCTGTGACTGACATTCAGTCGTTCTCATCACTCTGGAACACTTCCAGTGATTCTCCCCAGGATCGATTGATACCATCTCACTTCAACAAGTGAGAATCCTAACATCCATTTAGATCTATCTCATAGGTCCAAAACCCAGGATTTAGTAGGTATCACTTTGATTCTATGTGGAGAATCATTATGATAAGCGGAGATTGATCGAGCGTAGCATAGGAAACTACTTCCCTATCAAGAGTATGTCATCCACGTACTCTACGAGGATCACCACCATACTTTCTACTACCTTTTTGTATATACAAGGTTCATCCACCATTTTAATGATGTCAAACTCTTTGACTAACTCATCAAAACAGATGTTCCATCTCCGCGATGCCTGTTTTATCACATAAAACATCTTACACACGTTTCCGCTGCTCCCACTGTCTACGAGGCCCTCTGGCTATGTACTTATAGACGCTCTCTTCCAAAATATCATTTAGAAAGGCAGTCATGACACCCAACCGCCAGATATCGTAGTCATGGTATGTAGCCGTGGTAAGTAGGATCTGGATGGACTTAGACATATATCCTTAGAAAAGGTTTCAACATAATCCATACCTGGTCAATGATGCAAACCTTTAACAAGTCTAGCTTTGAAAGTCTCAACTTTTCCATATACACCAAGTAATCTTCTCAAGATATACTTGCTCCTGATGGGGATTTAACCCATCAGATATAGCAACCAAAGTCCATACTTTGTTGGTGTATAAGGATTCCATCTCAGATCGCTAAGCATCTAGCCATTCTTACAGAGTCCCACTCCTGATGGCCAGCTCGAAACTAGTTGGGTCATCATCTCATGATGCAATTCACGCTCCTACTGTCATAGAGAAACCGAAGTATCTCTCAGGTGGGTCAGAAACCCTACTAGATCGGCGGAGAGGCTGAGGTTCGTTGGTATCTACTGAATCCTTTGGTTGTACCAAATCATCTGTTGTAGTTTGCATAGCTGGAACCTTTTCAGTTCTACATAACTGACCTTGCCTCGAGCTTGTCCAGATTTTGCTTTTAGACATAGGCCGGACAACCCCAAATCTTAACGAGCTTAAGACATGGGCACTTCCCATACCATATCTCATATGGAGTGGTAGGCAGTGATCTGATTCGAACCCTATTCAATAGGTATGCTGCTTCTCAAGCGCATAACTCCCAAAAGGAAATAGGAAACTCAGTAGTACTCATCATAGAGCGCACCATATCATATAGGGTGTGATTGCTCCGCCCCGATACACCGTTGTGCTGTGGTGTATTTAGAGGAGTAACACTGAGAGAGAATCTCATTCTCCTTTAAAATAGTCGAAGAATTCCATGCACAAGTTTTCTCCTCCCTGATCTCATCATAGGACATAATACTTATACCCGTATTTTGGTTCTCTACTTCTATCTTATATTCTGTGAATATCTCAAAAGTTTCGGACTTGTGTTTCAACAAGAACATATGTCTGAATCTAAAGAGATCATCAGAGAATGTAATGAAGTACAAAGAACCGGTCTTGGCATATGTAGACAGGGGACCTTCATACATCAGCATGTATTAATCCCAAGAGTTCACTAACTCTTTCTCTGCTTCCAATAAACAGAGCTGTGGTCATCTTATCTTTGTGACATGACCGGCAAGTTTTCGCAAGATGTAAATTCAAACAGATTTAAATATGCATCTATGTGCAACTTAGCTAGTCGGGTCGCATTGATATGACCTAGTCTACAATACCTCAAGAAGGATCCGTTCATTTCTGAACTCTTCCTCTTGTGTGTGTTCCGTATACTAAGAACTGTAGTTTGATTTAGAATGTCAATGCTTTTAGATAACGTGCCTGAACCGATCAACTTTTGATATAGGAAATATTCAAAACATTATCCAACAATACAAAATTATATCCTTTCTTTACGAATAAAGAGACTGATATGATATTGTATATCAGGTTCGGTATCTAATAACATTTGTTCAGAATCAATGTATTTGTAATACAGGGTGACAGTGACCAACAGACTTGGCTGCAACACTTGCCCCGTTTTCTGTCTCATGAAACTTATCACCCGTTCTCAGTTCTCTACCTTTCTGTAGCCCTATGTAACAGATTACAAATGTGGGAGCCTAATCCGGTATCTCATACCCAGAACGTAAAGGACACTGAGAAATAGTTCTTTGTAACGAACACACCCGAAGATGATGCATCAACATGCACTCTCTTCGTTTTGGCGGCACGGGAATTCTGGTAATCCCCTAATTCCTGCTCTGTCTTATAACAATTATAAGTTGGAGCGGGACCAACGTTCCCCAGCTCAGTATAACAAGCGGGTTCGGTCAATACATCCATATTATTATCTTGATTAAGGCGTGATATGGTCGCTACCTGGAGAAAGAGAGAAGAAAACACTCAGCGTATGCTCTTGTAAGATCAGATTGGTTATTATTTTATCTAATCAGGATGGCTCCCACTGTTTTTATCAAATCTTCCTTCAAACCCTAAAAGGAAAGACTAGCCGGGATTAATTACACACTAATGAGGTCTCACAAGGCATCAACCATGCCAATTTCAAAAATTTCCGGTGCCTACAAACCCTAATATGGATCGTTAACTAGAGATTAGGCGAAACAAATGCGAATAGTTAACAACTTAACTAAGTGAACGGAAATACAACCTTTGTAGATCCGGTCCTTCACCTCCATAGCTACGTGATGAAGTCCCCTCGCTGCGATCATCGGATCCCGGGCTCTAGCGTCGGCTTCATCGGAGAAATGGGCGGGCTAGGTCGTCGACTTCGATGCCGAAAATGATCTACGTCGAGGCAACACAAGATCAAGCTCCAACTTCACCAAGCCATGAAACTTGTGAAAAAAACACCCTATACTACTTGGCAAGTGGTAGAGGATGAAGAAATAGGAAGTGGGTTCACTTTAGAATTGGATTTCTCACACTTTTTCTCATTTCACCATTGAAGCTAGCAAGCTTTTTCTTCTTGAAGAAGAAGAGGAAGAAGAAAAAGAATATGATAAGAATTCTATGAAAATAAAAAACAAAGTAATTCTTATCATATAGCAACCATGGTTAAGTGTAGAGAATAAACGAGGGTTAGGTGAATGGTTAGGTTAAGCAAAAGAAACAAAAATGGTTGAACTTTTTCTAAGCTTCATGAAGCTTCAAAGAATAGACAAACAAGCCACCATTTTATTTTCTTTTGACAAAAAGAATAAAGTAAATAAATGAATAAATAAAAACCCTAACCATTTACTTAACCAAGGTTTAAATCAAACATACACCCAAGTTTACATGTATCATCAAACATGATACAAACTAGTGCACAAAACTATATCATATATACAATGTGCACTTCAAGTGAGAAAATCCATCTTAAGTGAACCAATACTAGTTAATAAAAAGTAATATATCAAATATATAATCATACATTAAATCATTAAATCAATACTTGATTTAACTATCCTGTCATATCGCATATAACCGACTAATATCCAATGTATCGGCTTATCGAATCAATCCTTGATTCGATAACTAGGTTATATCACATACAACCATTCGATACATTCATCACGAGAATAGAATACGGTATCACATACACGCATTATTCTCGGTCCCGCACACATCTCATATGCGCTCCTATTTCGTTTCGCTTGAGCCAGGAAACCTCTGTGTAGGACTCTAAAGACTCGTCAATACGCCGGCAGCAGATGATGATCATATCAAACACCCACAAGCCGCAAGCGGTCTGCTAAACGTAACGGCCACCCTGGTATTGAGCGATCAGAAGATCGACGAGCAAGCCCGCTCACACTCCTGTGAATCCAACCAGTAACACTTACCGTACAGTCCGGTCTCGTCGTCTGATATGTCGCATATCTCGCCTAGGGGTGGTAAACGTCAGACCCCAATAGCTCGATAAGTCGTGTCGATATGAGGTCTATAACAGTTCGAGAAACTACTGGTAACACTTACCAGTAAATCTCAGCAACCCTGGCAAGGGATTTCCGGTTATAGCCAATCGAACACAGCGCAACATCAACTCCCTATACCGGGAGAAACGAATCCCCTCCTATCGCTCATTGCCACCATGTGATTCGGGACTGTACCCAAAAACCACCGTTTTGCACGCCCTCTTGGACGTGGTAAGGTGGAAATCAAAGCACAGTAGGAAACACACAAGACTCTATGACGATCTCGGGTCAACAGACTACTCTGTACCAGTGTCATCAGAGAACTGCCATCTGACGTAAGGTATAATACCATCTGGGAGTTCTCGGCGAGTCCGTCCAGTGTACCCAGTCTCCACTGAGCACCCGTATATCATCTCTGATGTCAAACACCAATGGATATGGGATCATCCATCGCCCATCTGTATGGGTCGAGAAGGTATACGCTAGTCTACTGTGGTATATCGATGCCCCGTCTCGATACACCCACGACTAGGGACCTTGAAGGATATACTTATGGACTACCATGTCCCCACTAGTATGATCTGCATCATAGTCCAGGTAGTCAAGTACACATCCTAAGGGCTTTACCAACATGTAACAGAGAGACAATCAGTATACACGTTAAGGTAAAGAGCAACCAGATAGCATTCTATCATGTCGAGCAAGAAAGTCCTCCCTATATATGTCCAAGCATCCACTACAATATGCATCCTATGTATAGTAATGGCTTCTAGGGCATACATATAACTAACACAAACTGGCAACTTCAAAAAGCGATCCCGTAATAAATTACAGGATAACCCCGCGACTGTATATACATACCCGCATTTGTATTCCAACCGAATAAAAATGCAATGGGACAAAATCTATACAGTAAAATACTAGGATCCGGCTTAAACGAAAGCTCGCTAATATTATCCGTTCGAACCAAAATCTGTGCAATACCGCACGCATAAGATCGAACCCTGCCATATATCCATACGGCCCCGATAACGTTTCGCCCGAAACTTGAGAAACTGTCTGTGGGGGACTCTAAAGACTCGTCAATACTTTGGGTGTGGATTTAACTACTAGCATGTCAGAGGTATTAGCCGTACGCAACGGGCTACCAGGTATTGAACAAAAGGGAGATCGATGAGCGAACTCATCCTGACACCCTACTGAGTCTGTCAGTGACAATATCTGTACAGTCTGGTCTGTTCGTCTATGAGCATCGCATGGCAGGCCTAGGGGGTTGGTAAAAGTCAGACCCCCAAAAGTGGTACAAGTCGGGTCGGAGTGTAGCCAAGAACACCCTGAGATACTACTGGAATACCTACCAGCAAATCTCCTGCCTTAGCCAAGAACTTTGTGTAATCGCTCTCCTAGACACAGCGCGATCTCACCCCCAATACCGGGAGAGACGAACCCCTGCCGATCCGCTCACTGCCTCCATGTGGCTCGGGACTGTACCCAACGAAAACCTTTTTGCACGACTCCTTTGAGCCGTGGTAGGGTAGTAATCAAAGTAAAGTGGGAACTCACACGAGACAAATGACGATCTCAGGTCGATGAACTAACCTGTGCACATGTCACCAGGGAACTGCTTTCTGACTCTAGGTATAATACCAACTAGCATGTTCCCGGTGAGTCCTGTCCGGTGTACTCATAACCTAATGAGCACCTATATACATCTTAGGTAAACCAACTGACACCAATGGCTTATGAGACCGGCCACCGCCCCTCGTCAGGGTCTCGACTGTATAACTAGTCTACTAATGGAGTATCGATGTCCAGTCTCGAAACTCCCACGACTAGGGTCCTTTTAAGGATGTGCTTATAGACCCCAGCTCCCACGTATATGATCGCCATCATACTGCTGGTCGTCAAGAAAGAATCCTAAGGGCCCTATCAACGTGTAATAGTGACCTGTAAGGTCATCTGAAGCAGTACACGATGATAAAGATAAACCAGATAGCATACTATCACCTCGAGTAAGACTGTCCTACCGGCATAGGTCCTCCCTGAATTATTGCAATCAGATGCCTGTGATCCAATAATTGACTTTGAGGGCACTATATCCAACAATCTCCCACTTGCACTCAAGGCTAATTATTGCGATGTCGCCTACTCACAGCCCGTGTGATTCCGAACACCCAACTCCTCAACTAATCAGTCTCACAAAGCCCATTTGCGAAACTATTGCATTCGAGGAATAACCTCCGTGAGTGGATCCACTCTGATGTTTCTTTCTATGTCTCTCTTTATCTCAAGTTCGCGGAGAAAGCCATCCCCCGAAATGAGCAATACCTGTCTTAGAATATGTCTGGATATCTGATGGGACCTAGTTCATAAATGAACTCCAAATCCAAACTTCTTAGACTGTATCGTCAACTGAACTTAATCAGTATCCTGCGCCACGCCTCCCTCAATATCCGCCTGGACCACCTGTCCAAATCTACTGCCCCTCGTCATAGGGAAAACTATAACTCTGACAGTCACTCTGTCATCCAGGTCACCTTGGAAGCCCGGAATGATAACCGTCCCTAGAAAGAGGCTGTTGTTATCATATCCCTAGAACATCCACTTATGTTCTAAAACTGCTTCCGATCGTTTCTCAAGGATTGGATTAATATCAATTTATTGCATCTACTGCAAAAACAACGTCTGGTGTGGTACTTGACATCTCATGATTGACTCAATTGCCTAAGCAAGTGATCTGCCAATAATGCACATCCCTCTCTCCTTTAGTCTGTAAGACACCTTTAGAGAGGGTGACTCCATCACCAGCAGGTACACTACCGTGTCAGGAGTCGTCCATTCTAAATACTTTTAGAATGCTGTCTAAGCACCCTGATTAGGAAACTACCTAAATCTAGATCTAAAACCATAGATCTAGTAACTAGAATGTCTAATATAATATCCAAGTCCTATATGGAGAAAACACTGTGTGACAACCAAAGTATAACCGACCGTAGTATAGGAATTTCACTTCCTATTCTGTGTAGGTCATCAAATATCAAGACATCACACCCTACTACCTTCTTAACAGATCCATCCCCTATTCTGATGAAGTCAAACCTGTGACTGTCACATCAGAAATAGATGATCTATCTCCGCTATATCTGCTTTAGTCCATAAATAGACACAAGCTACTTGTCCACTATGCTTCCGCTGCTCCCACTGACCACGACAACCCTCTGGCAGAGTCATATACACGTATACTTCTAAAGCTAGTTTAGAACGACACTATACTCATCCTCCTGCCGGGTCTCACAGTCTGGAACAACAGCAATAGCAAATCTGGGTAAACAAGAACCTCCCTGTCACCGTCTTTGAGCATACCGGAGTACCTCTCGGGTGCCTGAAGTTACCCATCATATCTGCGGAGTGGCCAATGGAATGTCAATCCAGATTGAATCTTTAGGTTCTTATCAAATTTTCAGTAATCGTTTGTGGTTCTGGAATCACTTCCAGTTCAACCATACTCCCACTACTGTTTTCTGAAAAAATCCATTTTACTAAAACTGTGGCAAGTCAAGAACAATATCACTATTGATCTTCCAGATGGTTGAAAATCAACCCTCGTCATAGCCTGGGTCAATCCACAAACTGCCATTACAGAAACGTGTCGTGAGTTATCTAGAGTCTGGTTTTAAGCATAAGCCGTACAACTCCCCATACCTTAACATTGTTAAGATATGAACTATTCTATATCCAATATAGAAACAGAGGCACTGATTTAATTGGAACTAGATTCAAATCATGCAGCTATCTCCATTGCATGTCAACTAAATGTAGAGAGGCCGATCAGCATTACTCAACTTAGGAGTGCTTCCAATTATGTGTAACCTGAAAAAGAAGCAAGTTCTCATAATCATTACTATTAACTGAATACCAAACACAAGTATCCACATCTTCGATCACCTTGAAGAATCCTGATACTTGCAATGTCTGGTTCTTTACTTTATTCTTATCCTATAACTTCTCAAAACTTAGACCTTGCATTTCTACGAAACACATGTCTAAGAACTAGAGAAGTCACAAGTAAACAGAATATAGTACGAGTACCAACCCTTCTGTCCTTATGGACAATCGACAACATACAATACTCTGTGTAAGTCCCCTGAGTCTAATAACTCAAACCCTGTATGTCGTAGGTTGAAAACTGTACTTATTCTTAAGAATAATTACACGCTGTTTAATGCTCCTTACCAAACCATCCACTGATATAGGTAAATGTCATAGACATAATTTCAAAAACTTATATCTCACTCTATAAAAATAGACGTACAGATATGTCAATTTGAAATTGGTGCGTAACAACGGATATTCAAAACAAAATATTTGCCGTCCGGCAAACAACCCAGGCGATTTCCTCAAATATCACCAATTACAACGAATTCCGATATAATCAGGATGATCACCTAATTCCCAATAACTCACTCCCACTCATCATCTGTAAAACCATATAGATGTAAGAATCATACCTGGTAAATACATACCCTGGAGCAAAGGCTAATTGGGAAATCAGTTTTCTTTTAACAGTACACAGTGAAACTGAAACATTGAAATGTTTCGTAGGGGTATCCGGGTATTCCTAGTAATGCCTCTTCCATTATCCGGATTCACAACTGTAACCGTATATTTCTTTGTCATTTCTCCAAATCCTTTCATATGTCTTTAGTCATTACCTTCTGTACACCCTCTTAGGCTAAATGGTTTTCTTCCTTCCATACCTTTCGGCACCATCCTACAGTTTGGAAGAAGACTATCCAATAAGCGTAACAGGTGTACTGTCATAATCCTAGGAGCACTCGCAATGCGAGAGAAGGTGAAGATAAAAGACAACCAAATAAACCTTATTCCTATTTCTCCTGAACCAGAATCCATCCCCGAACTGGAACAAGTTCCTTTCGAGTTCGTATATAACCATACGATGGAGTATCCAAATAACTGTGGATCTTCGTAGTGATACGGAGTGTTCTGGAGAAATACAAAGGTGATGTAGGATTGGCGAAGAAATACTTGGTTTGGTCGTGAATAGCAGTCGCAGTTTACTTTTCCCTCTTACTAATCCCTTTATTTGTCTTTACTTAATACCTTCTGTACACCTTTTTAGGCTAAATGGTTTTCTTCATTCCCTACCGTTCGGCACCTGCCTATGGTTTGGAAGAAGACTATCCAATTAGCGTAACAGGTGTACCGTCCTAAACCAAGGAGCACTCGCTACCTGACAGAAGATAAAAGGAAAAGACAACTGAATAGTCCTATTCGTTTTCTCCAGAACCGGAAACCATCCTAGAATCTGGAACAAGTTCCCTCGAGTTCGTATATAACCATACGATGGTTTTATCAAATAGAAGTGGACGGGTGTTCTGGAGAAAAGGGTAAAAGTAGGAGTGGCAATGAGGTATGCAACTCTGACAATCCAAAAGCCAGTGTTTAAGAAGGTTTGGTCAACTTGGTCATTGGGTCATGGTCAAGGGTCGGGCCATGGTCGCTGCCAAAGAGAGAGAGAAAAGAAACACTCAGCGTGCACTCTAACCTAGATCAGAATGGTTATCACTTTATCTAATCAGGAAACCTCCCACTGTACCGTCAAATTCTCCTCCAAACCTGAAAGAAAAATTAGTCGGGATCACCCGAGGAGTAAACCAACTCATCAGTGGGAATCGGGATCCAACTATCATCGTATGATAATGTGATGGAATCCACTCACATTATCACACTCCAGAAGGTATGCGCATATCTGGCAAGTTTCAGTTTCTTTAGAAACTCCCGATGTGATTTTTACCCCATGCTCTTATGACCTTGACGAAGGCCAACATATCATAAGTCACATGTCAAGTTCTACCCGTCATTATCCAGGTTAATTTGAACCCACCCGTACATACCCTTGACGAAGGCCAAAATAGTAGTACGACAGTCCCAAACCAACGCATCTATCTATGCTGCAGAAAAGTAACAAATAGCTACCATACACTATGCCTTGACGAAAGCCAACATACATAGCATGAATACTAAGTGCTACCTTTCTAAAATGACGGAGGGCTACGAATGGTTTTTGGCGAACAACCTTTAACGTAATGAACATGATATCGTTGCAGGAACCGGATAGCTTTTTATAAAAATATAGTGACGAAAACCTTTGCTAAAGAGGTCACTCCCGGTGAAGGGATCTCGGCTCTTTCCCAGTAGGATGAGGTGCAGGATATTCCAACTGAATACCACGATGCAAAGCAAAAGGCAATCGGCTATAGTGAAGTTATTATCCTGACGCAAACTTCTGTCCAAGGGGTCACTCCCGGAGAAGGGATCTCGGCCCTTGCCTCGTCGACTGAGGTGTTGGATATTCATAACCGAATACCACTGTGCAAAACAAAAGAGAACATCCTTGCAATAACAGCTTTTTGAAAAAAAATTCCAACAACATCAGATTAGGTTTGTTTAGCTTGCATTGATCCGAATCAATGCAGTCCCATCAATTGATCACACCGCAAAAGAACGAAAATACGATGTACGTATATGCCATCCGCATTCGCCACTGGGTCCCGTCACCACCCGTTAGGTTACTTAACTAACGACAGAGCGGGGACTGGACTAGCGCGGATGCAAAACATATACAACATCTACTAGTATATATATCAATATATAATATTCGCTCAAGGCGTGATAAAATGCAACATCACAGAAATATAATAAGCATCACAGAACAATACAAATAATCTGGGATCTCCGGGTTTCATAGAGCCGCTACTGAATCCCAACGTTCCCCTGGTTGTGTGGATAGCCTGTGCAATAAAATCCTAGACCCCTACGGGCGCGGCAAGTTACCCGCCAAAACCTGAAGTGAAGCAGCCCCCTTCAACAACGTGAATGAACCACCCAGCACTTCACGGAATCCGGTAACTTTAGCACCCCTCGTTGGGTCAACCTGCATCCCCTACGAGCGCGGCGAATAGCCCGCCAATTCTAGAGTGCAGCCCCCTCCGTCTCAAAGCCATGAGATGCGGGCCCGTTGACCTATAGAACCTGGCTATCCGTGCACCCTACCTTGGGGTAATCCTAGTACAGAAAGTAAAATATACATACAACGGGTACATCGACCTCAGCCCGGTCGTGCCCCAAAAGAATAATATACAAACAGGCAGTAACAACAGTCCACATGTCGGACGCTCACACCGCAATATCAAATGTACATAATAATACCAAACTGTACTATCATTGCATCCAGGCTATCCACCACGACAAATCTGCAACATCACAGCACAACACAGAAAATCAACGTGAATGTCACGTTCGCAAATCCGTCTAAAAGGGCTATAGCAGTTAGATAGGATTTACCGATAAAATGACATTCGCGGTCGCAGATATAATGTAAATACTATGAACTAACATATTTAAAATTTTCGATCGACTAAATTTCCCGAAGTGGGCCCCAAGCACAATTGTAGCACTCAAAATAAATCTGGGCCTAAACAGAATATACCAGAAACCCTATTTCCAAGTCAGAGACTGCTGTAGAAAATTTGGTGCAGCAAAGTGTTAGAATGGTGGCGGAACCGTGGCAAATGCATGGGTATGGCCGCGGTTCCGCGGTGGAACAGTGCCAACAAGCTACCAAATTTTCACAGAAAACTTAAAAAACCCTGCACGTATTTCTGCAACATACCAAATAATTTTTTGAGCAAAAAATAGAATCGACAGAAACTGATGCCTGAAATTGTGATTTTTGGAATTTTTGGTCGATTGAAGTTCTAAACACGTTAGAGCAAGCTAGAAAAGGTTAATGGCGTGGCTCTGATACCATGTAAGTCTACGGTAGCGCCCCGGCCGTCTGTCCGAGGCCAAAATGCGGAAACGAAAACTTTTCTTTAACTAGAAACCGGCACTACCATGAACTATAAACCCGGATCAGACCATTAACCTACTACTAGCAAGCTAGAGAGAGAGTAGAGAGCTATACCGAACGATCTGTGTCCTTCGGTCTTCGGCAACCATCCCAAGCTCCTCGCGGCATCTCCGGTCTTGATCTCTTCGTCGGAAAAGGCACCACATCGAGAAGTCATTTTACTGGCTCCCACCTCTGAACCGAGGCAACTCGGAGACGAAGTTGGCTAGCCGACGTGTCCAAGATTGCTGTAGACTGAGTGTAGAATGCTATGTCTCAAGGGGTTGATGAAGTTGCCATTTTGAAGGTGTGAGGAGAAAATATGAACTTTGAAATGGAGCTAATCTTTTTGCATGAATGAAATGAGGTACAAAAACCTCACCCACCAAAAATGAGGGCTCTCCCATTGGTGCTCTCGGCCATGGAGGAAAAATGAAGAGGAGAGAGAGATGGCATATCCAAATTGTGTGGTGATAATGAGGAAATAATGTCACACCACCATCCAACTCAATCCTCTCACAATAAATGCACAAAAAGAAACCCAACACATCTAGAAACCTCATGAACCATCCAATAAACTGCTGGAGCCCCGGATACCACCAAAAAAACCCTCCATTTTCAAGAACCCCACTTTGCAAATAAGCCCCCTTTCAACAAAGGAATTTCAGCCAAGAATGGAAGAAAGAAAAATGGCCGAAACGGAATGCAAACTAGCAACTTCAAAAAGAGATCCCGTAATAAATTACAGAATAACCCCGCGACTGTATATACATACCCGCATTTGTATTCCGACCGAATACAAATGCAATGAGACAATATCTACACAGTAAAATACTAGGATCCGGCTTAAATCAAAGCCCGCTAGTATTATCCGTCCGAACCATAATCCGTGCAATACCGCACATATAAGATCGAACCCTGCCATATATCCATATGGCCTCTACAACGTTTCGTCCGAAACTTGAGAAAGTGTCTGTGGGGGACTCTAAAGACTCGTCAATAGTTTGGCTGTGGATTTAACCACTAGCACGTCAGAGGTATTATCCGTACGTAACGGGCTACCAGGTATTGACCAAAAGGGAGATCGATGAGTGAACTCATCCTGACACCCTACTGAGCTTGTCAGTGACAATATCCGTACAGTCCGGTTCGTTCGTCTATGAGCATCGCATGGCGGGCCTAGGAGGTTGGTAAAAGTCAGACCCCCAAATGCGGTACAAGTCGTGTCGGAGTGTAGCCCAGAATACCCTGAGATACTACTGGAATACCTACAAGTAAATCTCCTGTCTTGGCCAAGGACTTCGTGTAATGGCTCTCCTAGACACAGCGCGATCTCACCCCCATTACTGGGAGAGACGAACCCCTGCCGATCCGCTCGCTGCCTCCATGTGGCTCGAGACTGTACCCAACTAAAACCTGTTTGCACGACTCCTTTGAGCCGTGGTAGGGTAGTAATCAAAGCACAGTAGGAACTCACACGAGAAAAATGACGATCTCAGGTCGATGAACTAACCTGTACACATGTCACCAGGGAACTGCTATCTGACGCTAGGTATAATACCAACTAGCATGTTCCCGGCGAGTCCTGTCCGGTGTACTCATAACCCAAGGAGCACCTGTATACATCTTAGGTGAACCAACTGATACCAATGGCTTGTGAGACCGGTCACCGCCCCTCGTCGGGGTCTCGACTGTATACACTAGTCTACTAATGGAGTATAGATGCCCAGTCTCGAAACTCCCACGACTAGGGACCTTTTAAGGATGTGCTTATAGACCCCAGCACCCACGTATATGATCGCCATCATACTGCTGGTCGTCAAGAAAGAATCCTAAGGGCTCTATCAACGTGTAAAGTGACCTGTAAGGTCATCTGAAGCAGTACACGATGATAAAGATAAACCAGATAGCATACTATCATCTCGAGTAAGACTGTCCTACCGGCATAGGTCCTCCTTCAATCATTGCAATCACGTGCCTGTGATCCAATAATTGACTCTAAGGGCACTATATCCAACATAATAACCCGTAAAAAGATATACAGGTACATTCCCCCCCGGATCAGTCCTGGTCGGCTACAATACCTATAATATTACTGTATACCTCATGATAGTAGCATATCAATATATATGGATGTCCAGCATCGACACCCGAAATCAGAATTCCCTCGTGTCCATCACCGACACGCAAATCCTCAAATCTATCGTGTCAATCATCGACACGCAAATTCAGATACCATCGACACTATCTCAACAGATGATCGCCACTCGATATCCCTAGCCCCGGTCGGTATCCCCTAGATATCCGCCGTGCCCAATCGAACCCTGGTAAGTATCCCCTGGATATCTGCCATGCTCATCTCTATCTCCGGTATCGAGTATCCTCGCTAGGCTCCCCGCCTCTAATGCGGCTATCCTGCCGCTCGGTCTTGACCGGGTCCACCATGTATCTGTCTGTATACTTCCCCACTAAGCCCGGATAAGTAGCAATTCTGAAACCGTATATCTCCCCCACTCGGTTCGGAATAAAACAATCAGAAAACATCAAGCTCATGGTAGACGTCAACTCATCATATCCAAAAACATCAAGTAAAGAATGAGAATACTTGCATAGATCATTCTGATGATATTTTATATATATATATACATATATAACAGCGTCCCATACCACTGATATATATCATCAAGAGTAAAACATCAAGAAAACCCATAAGAATCAAATATGAACATCCATAGTACTGGTATTCGCAATACGCAACAGGTAATAAAGGAAGACTGCATAAATAAATCATATAGGTAGAAAGATATCAATTCTACTGTATCATGGCACTACTAATGATGTGTAGTGTAACATACGCGTTTGTACTCGTGCAGCATGACAATCATTAGTATTCGTGCAAGTATTCTAGAAGTGTAATAGCCCACAAATATCAACATCTACATATGCATATACATTACATAACATTAGAATAAGATGGAGGTGTTAGGATTTGTGTAGAGAGAGCATGATGTGGAGGGTTGTAAGGTGGATGTGTCATGGTGGAAGGAGGAGGTGTAAAGTTGAGAAGAAGGAGGTGGAGGGATGTGAGCATGGTGAGGGTGTGTTGAGGGTGAGGGTCTAGCCTAGGTTAAAATATATCAATCAGTAAAAGAATTATCAAAATATCAAAACCTTTCATGTTACAATTTAAATCCATGTAAAATAAAAGATATGAAATAATTAATTTATCACTTAAATGTCATTAGCTTAATGTAAAATACAATGTCATGTTAAAATAATTAAAATATCATTTTTATGACATCACACTTTTATTCATATTTATCGAAATAATTACATTTTTCGGATATAATTCCGATACCCAATTTCATAAGCGATATCATTTTGTAGACATATTAAATTCATATTAAAATTTATAAATTAATATTTATAATTTTCCAAAATGTTACAGTGGAAGAGGCATTACTAGGAATACCTAGTTACCCTTTCGAAACATTTTCATGTTTCAGTTTGACTGTGCAATGTTAATTGAAAACTGTTTCCTAATTGGATTCTGACTCCAGTGTTTGTATTTACCAGATTTGATTCTCATATCTGTATGGCGTTACAGATGCTGAGTGGGAGTAAGATATTGGGAATTGGGTGATTATATCCTCTATATATCGGGATTCTTTGTAATTGGTGATATTTGAGAAAATCACCTGGCTTTTTGCCTGACGACAAATATTTGGTTTTGAATATCCGTCATTATGCACCAATTACAAACTGATATATCTGTATATTTATATTATAAAGTGAAATATAACTTTTTTAAGTTATGTCTATAACATTTACCTATATCAGTTGATGGTTAGGTAAGGAGCATTCAACAGCGGTGTAATTCTTCTTAACCATAGCACAGTTTTCAACCTACGACGCATAGAGTTCAAGTTATTAAACTCGGTGAACTTATACAGAGTATTGTATGTTTTCCGGTGTCCGTTAGGACAAAGGGGTTGGTACCCATACTATATTCCGTTTACTCATGACTTCTATAGTTTTAGACAAGTATTTCGTTGAAATACAAGGTCTAAATATTTAGAAGTTATAGATATAAGAATAAAGTAGAGAACCATTTATTGCAAGTATCAGGATTCTTCAAGGTGATCGAAGATGTAGATACTTGTGTTTGGTATTCCGTTGTAAGTAATAGTTATGAGAAATTACTTCTCTCTCTGGTTATTTATATATGGATGCACTCCTAGATGAGTAATTCTGCTTGGTCTCCTTCAATTTAGTTGATATGCACTAGAAACAGCTTCATGATTTTTTATAATCTGGTTCCAACTAAATTAGTACCTTTTTTCCTATAGTGGATATAGAATGGATTCATATCTTAACGATGTTAAGGTATATGGAGTTGTCCGGCTTATGCTTAAAATCAGACTCTCGATAAACTTATGGCACGTTTCAGTAATGGCAGTTTGTAGGTTATCCCGGGCTTTGATGAGAGTTAACATTCTACCATCTGGAAGATCAATAGTTATATTCTTCTTGACTCGCCACCAGTTTTTGTAAAAATGCATTCTTTTTCAGAAAATATTAGTTGGAGTATGGTAGAACTGGAATTGACTCCAGAACCACAAACGATTGGTGAAAATTTAGTAGAAGCTAAAGATTCAATTGAACTCGACAATCCATTAGCCACTCCGCAGATTTGGTGGGTAACCTCAGGCACCCGAGAGGTATATCGTCTCCTCAAAGATGGTGACATGGAGGTTTTTGATGACCGAAACATGACACTACTGCTGTTCTAGACTATGAGATCTGGCAGGAGGATGAATATAACGTCGTTCTAAATTAGCTTTAGAAGTGCACGTGTATATGACTCTTCCAAAAGGTTGTTGTAGTCGGTGGAAGCAGCGGAAATGTAATAAGCAAATAGCTTATGTCTATTTACAGACTAGACCAGGTATAGCGGAGATAGGTCATCTATTTTTTATGTGACAGTCATAGAGTTTGACTTCATCAGAATAACAGATAGACCTGATAAGAAGGTAGTAGGGAGTGATGTCCAGGTATTTGGATGACATACTCTTGATAGGAAGTGATATTCCTATACTACGATCGGTTATAATATGGTTGTCACAAGGTGTTTCTCCATACAGGATCTGGATAAAATAACAGGATTTCTGGTCACTAGATCTATAGTTTTAGATCTAAATTTTTGAAGTGTTCTAATTTGGGTACTTGACACTATTCTAAAGTATTTTAGAATGGACGACTCCTGGCGTGGTGGTGTACCCGCAGGGGATGAAGTCACCCTTTCTAAAGAGATGTCTTCTAGACTGATGAGGAGAGAGATTTGCATGACTGGCATATCACTTGCTTAGGCAATTGAGTTAATCATGAAATGTCAAGTAGCACACCAGATATTGCTTTTGCACTCGCTGCAATAAGCATATATATTAATCCAATCCTGGAGAAACGTTGGGAACCAGTCATGAACATAAGTGGATGTTCTTGGTATATGGTAACGGCAGCCTCCTTCGGGAGGCGGTTATCATTTTAGGCTTCCAAGATGACCTAGATGATAGAGTAACTGTTAGAGTTATAGTTTTACCTCTTTGGAGGGGCAGTATGTTGGACAGGTGGTACAATCGGATACTGTGGAAGGCATGGTGCATGATACTGATTAAATTCAGTAGATGAAACAGTCTAAGAAGTTTGTTGGATTTGGAGTTCATTTGTGAACTGGGTCCTATCGGATATCCAGACAAATTCAAAGATATGTATTGCTCATTTCGGAAGATAGTCTTTATCCGTGAAGTTGAGATATAAAGAGATAAAGATAGAAACACCGGAGCAGATCCACTCACTAAGGCTATTTCTCGAACGCAATATTTTCGCAAATTGTCTTTGCGAGACTAATTAGTAGAGAAGTTGAGTATTCGGTATCACACGGGCTGTGAGTATGCGACACCGCAACAATTAGCCTTAAGTGCAAGTGGAAGATTATTGGCTATAGTGCCCTCAAGTCAAGTATTGAATCACAGGCACGCGATTGTGATGATTGAGGGAGGACTTATACCGGTAGAATAGTCTTACTCAAGATGATAGTATACTATCTGGTTTGTCTTTATCATCGTGTACAATATCAGGTGGCATTACAGATCACTATTACATGTTGATAGGGCCCATAGGATTCTTACTTGACTACCAGCATTATGATGGCGATCATATACATGGGAGCTAGGTGGTCTATAAGCACATCCTTAAATGTCCCTAGTCGTGGGAGTATCGAGACTGGGCATCGATACTCCAGAGTAGACTAGTGTATACTTATCGAGACTCCGACGAGGGGCGGTGGCCGGTCTCACAATCCATTGGTGTCAGTTAGTCACCTAAGATAGTATACAGATGCTCATTGGGTTATGAGTACGATGGACGGACTATCCGGGAATATGCTAGTTGGTATTATACCTATTGTCAGATAGCAGTTCCCAGGTGACATGAGTACAGGTTAGTCTGTCGACCTGAGATCGTCATTTTTCTCATGTGAGTTCCCACTGTGCTTTGATTACTACCCTACCACGGCTCAAAGGAGTCATCCAAATAGGTTTTAGTTGGGTACAGTCCCCAGCCATATAGAGGCAGTGAGCGGATTGTCGAGGATTCGTCTCTCCCGGTATTAGGGGTTGATGTCGTGTTGTGGGTACGGTTGGTCATCACGAGAAATCCATGGACAAGATAGTCGAGAATTACTTATCTAGGATGAGTAGTTTCTCAGATTGTGATGGGTTTTATACCGACACGCAATGCCGCGTTATTATGGTTCTGACTTTATCGAGCCCTTAGACTCGATATGGGATACTCTTAGACGAACAGACCGGACTGTATAGAGATTGTCACTGTCAGGCTCAGTAGGGGTACGGATGAGTTTGCTCGTTGGCCTTCCTTTCGCTCAATACCTGGGTAGCCGTTACGTACAGCTATTGCCGCTGACGTGCTTGTGGTTAAACTCACTGCCAGCATATTGATGAGTCTTTAGAGTCCCACACAAAGGGTTTTCATGGTTCAGGCGATATGGTGTAAATGACGTATGTTGGTACATACAGGTGTCCGATTAAATATATGTACTGGCTGCACAGACTTTAATCGGACGGTTGATAATACTAGCGGCTTAGGACTAAGCCGGAATATTAAATCAGGTTTTTATTTAATAATATATATATATATTATATATGTATTCTAGTATTATTGTTCACTGTTCATTTTCTCTCTTGGCTATTCGTAATTTTTTACGAATACGCGTATATGTATTTCGATACGTGTACTGGGTTGCATTCCATATTTATACGGAATAGCTTCTAGAAGATGGCCACCTCATTATTTGATTTTCATTTTAGAAAATCAATTTGGGAAATGAGGTGGAGGGGTGAGTTGGCATGGGCTTGACTTGACATGTAGAGAAGCATGGCTCCCATTTGTAATTGGAAAATTGAAAAAGATATTTTGTATGCATGGTTTTAAATTATTGTGGCCAATTCTTGACATGCCATCCATTCATTCTTTCTTCACTTGATCATTCTCACACTCTTGAGAGACTTAGGATTTTCTATGGTTGCTCATGCCATTGTTTTCCTCACCTCCTTCTTCATCTTCTATGGTTGCTCTTCTGAGTATTTCATATGAGAGAAAATTATAGTGAGATAATTCTACACCTCCACTCTCCATTGCTAGAAACCTTGGAGCGTCGGTTGCCTCGCTAGGCGAGGCTGGAGCATGCGTCGTTTCCCTTGGGTGGATCATCATCGATGGAGGAAAACCGGCAACCAAATTCGATTCGCGATCCCTAGGAGCTAATGAATGTGGTAGATGACCGAAGGACTTGGTTCATTCGGTATAACATTCTAACCTAGTAGTTTAGCTCTCCTTAGTTTTCTAGTATAGGTTTATAGTTTCGATCTTTTGATGGGTTTTGCTTGCGCCAAATTTTTTAAACAGCAGGTTTTGTTCCGCATCGGCCATGGTAGATGGCTAGGACGTCGGCAGAACCCAGCATATCTATCATATGAATACGTTCTACCAGTTATCATGTATCGATAATACATGAGATAAAGCCCTTAGGATTTTTCTTGACTACCTGGACGATAATGCAGATTATACTAGTGGGGCCTGGGTAGTCGATAAGCACATCCTTGAAGGTCCCTCATCGTAGGAGTATCAAGACCGGGCATCGATACTCTAGTTTAGACTAGTGTATATGTTTCCTGACCCGGCTGGAGGGCGATAACTGATCCCATAGCTATTGGTGTTTGTTATCGAGAATTGTATACAGGTGCTCATTAGATGAGTTACACTGGACGGACTCACCGAGAACTCCTACTTGGTTATATACCAATATTAGATAGTATTTCTATGGTGACATGGGTACAGGGTAGTCCCTAGGACCTGAGATCGCTACAGTGTCTCAAGTGTGTTCCCACTATACATAGACTTCTACCCTACCATGGCTTAAAGGTGTTGTGCAAACAAGTTTTTGTTGGGTATAGTCCCGAAGCATGTGGAGGCAGTGAACGCTCGAGGGGATTCGTCTCTCCCGGTATAGGGAGTTGATGTCGCACTGTGCATGACATGAACACAACCAAAAGTCGGTGGTCACCGCAGTGAAGATAAACTGACAAGTATTATCAGTTGTATCTCTGGTTGGTTATGAGTCCACTGTCGCATGACTTATAGAGTTATAGGGGTCTGACAAATTCCAAACCCTAGACCTGATATGCGATACTCGTAGACAAAGAGACCGGACTGTATAGTGACTGTCACTTATAGACCTTGTAGGGTTCAGATGAGTTTGCTTGTCGACCTGCTTTTATCTTGATCATACTTGGGTATCCGTTACGTACAGGTAGTGCCGTTAACGTACTTGTGGGTTACCCCGTCAGGGGATTGGATCCGAAAGGGTTTCGGATTTAATCGGATATGATCCTATATAACCTACTGCCAGCGTATTGACAGGCCTTTAGAGTCCCGCAACGAAAGTGCCAGCCCGGGAAAACGTTAATGTGACGTGCGTATTGGATACGTGCGGGAGTTCGATTAAATGTATGATTTAATCGAATGTCCGAAAAATACTAGCCGGTTTAAAAGCAGAAATATTAAGTCGAGTGTTGACTCAATGATCGTATTTTGATATGGTTTCTAGTATTGTGTATTTGGATACGCACACACTCTCTATGTATATGTATTGGTATAAGATACTGATATAATGTTGCGTATGCGATATGTAATATGGAAATGTATTTGATACATGTTTTTCTTCTCTTTATAAATATAATATATATATATATATATATAAAGTAAAGAGAAATGAATCATGTTAAGAATAAACATAAAATCAAATGAAAAGAAAAGGAATTAAATGAAAATAAAAGAAAAGAAACAAATAGAAGAGTGGACTGTTGGGGTAAAAATTTGCACCCCGGTTGACCGAGTCAAAGTCAAGGTCAACCCCCAAGCTAGGTGGGCCCAAGCCCACGTCAACCGGGCCCATGCCCAAGTCGAGCCCGCTGCCAGCCTCCCCATGCCAACAACAAAATCATGTAATAATTAATTTTTATGTAATTTTTTATACGTGAATGTATGCAAAATGGGCATAAAGCCAATATTTTGTAAGCCCAAGGCTTATGTGCAAAAATAAAATGGGACATGAGTCATGGGATGGGAAAAATGCCATTTTGTGAATCCCAAGGGGCTATATGTAAATATGTAAGCCTATATAAGGCAACATGATGATGAATAAAAAAAAATACTTTTCATTCTCTCAAAAACCTAGGGTTTGTATCTCTTTCCCCTTTCTGAAGGTTTCAAACCTTCTTCTTTCTTTTTGAATTAAATCAAGAGTTTTACTCTTCCTTTTTCAAAAGTAAATAGTTTTTAACGATAAAACCTACAAAGGGGAACTTGGATCTACCATCAGATCTCAAAAAGAAGAGATTTTTAGATCTCACATCTCTTGATCCAGCCAACAGAGGAGGAAGAAGAAGAACTCATTTCCTCAACCAAAACATTTTGAGGAGTTTAACTCCACTCTAAACCCTATTTATGGGACTAAAAGCCCATTTTCCTCGCCTGCGCTCCGCGCTCGAGCGCAAAGCGCCCACGTGCCGACACGTGGCGCGCTTGCGCTCAAGCGCCCAGCGCTCGAGCGCAAAGCGCCCACGTGCCGACACATGGCGCGCTGCGCTCGAGCACAAAGCGCCCACGTGGCGCGCTTGCGCGCAAGCGCCCAGCGCTCGAGCGCAAAGCGCCCACGTGCCGACACGTAGCGCGCTTAGGCTCCAGCGCCCAGCGCTCGAGCGCAAAAGCGCCCACGTGCCGACACGTTGCGCGCTTGCTCCTAAGCGGACAGCGCTCAAGGCGCTGGCCGCACTCATCCTTTGGATGCCTTTTCCCTCTCTTTTATATATATATATATATATGCATATGCATACATATGTACACACACACATACACCATGACACTGTCCCTGTTAGAAAAAAATTTCTAACGGGGCGCCGCCCCGCACCTCGCAAGGGGGCTGCTAGCCCTCTTAACCCCCAGCCTGCTATCCGGGTAGCTGGACCCCCGTAAAAACTCTGCGGGGCCCCCGATATATCCAAAACCCTTTCAAAACACAACACTGCACATTGAGTTCGCATGACCAGTTTAACCCGTCAATCGGAGGTTCCCTCGCTCCAAAAGAGACGGGTAATTAACGGAAGCTTAGTCCGCGGCTGCCGGAGATTCGGATCCCCACAATCATTAAACCCCGGCCTACCCTAGGCAGGGGGAATCTGTAATGCGCCGGACAAGCGCGCGTGTATTCCCATCTCAATGGGGTGACGAAAAACACCCTACAGATTCTGGCACGCCCGGTGGGACTATTCTCTCCTCCCATATTTCGTGTTAAACGTTCATGCAAACTCAATCAATATATAAATATCTATGTCTATACTAAAATAATGCTCTTTCATGCAGGTTTTTAAGCAATCACTTTTCAACAATGTCTCTAAAGATGAACTCAGCTCTCAGCACGGCTCCTGTCTCATACACGATGAAGATAGACTCCAGGACGGTCCTCCCGGCCAGTCTCGGGCGACAATAGGAGGAGCCGCTGCTACCATTCGGCTCTATTATGTTCGTGATTGTTGGCGCCATCCCAGCTTCTCAAGCCCCGGTGACAGACAAACCGGTCTCGAAAGGCAAGAGGCCAAATGTTGTGGTCTCGAAGGCGCCCCAACTCAAATGCAAGTCGGTGTTTTAGCGGCTCTCCTTGGCCCCAGCTGAGGGCAAGGCCATCGACACCGACAAAGCAACAAGGCGTCTCGAGCAAGTTCCGGCGGTGCCCCTGACAACTGCTCAATCGGGTATCTTCTCTAAGCTCCCCGTCGACCGACTCACGGTGGCTTCCCAGGGAATGGTTGTCCGCCAAGCCCTTAAAATTGAGAAGCTAAGGCAGAAAAGGCTCAGATATAGCACCAACAAAAGGGTTAAGGCTCCTGCTAGGCTGAACCTCATGAGGTTCGAGGAACTGGGTTACCTCGGAAAAGATGAGGCGATGGCTGAATGTGTTATCCACACTGTCTACGTGGTGGGCACACCCAGCAAGGGCAAGGACGGGGACACCACATCTCAAATCCAATCTGGCTTGGATGTGGTTGCCACTTACCAAGAACAGCCGCATCCGCTGGATGATGAAAACCTTCTCGAAGAGGCTGATAGGCAGAGAGAGCCCTCAATTCATGAGCAGTCAGGCTCGTAAAGCGAAGATGAGCCAACTTTCCGTCCTAAGACCGCAGAGTAGCAACTTCTCCAAGAGCTCCGAAAGCAGCTCAGAAGCAAAGACAAGGAGATGGCCAAGCTCTACTCAAAGATCGATGACTCGACAAACGTCGTCTTACAGCTCACGGCCCAACTTGCCTCTCAGCCGCCCAATCAGGCGCAGGGCTCTCGTGAACCGGGAAATGGTGTCCTAAAGCAGCCGACGCCTATTCCCTCAAATCCAAAAGTGGGCGAACTACATGAAAATTAGTCGCATCCTATCTCGGGAAATGTCTTGGCTACCGATGACAGTAGCCCGCTAACTCAAGATCAAATCATGGATTTGGTTGCCAGCAAAGTCAAAACATTGGTGGCCGAAGCCGAAGCGCAAAAAGATGTTAGCAGTAGCGGGAGACCATATACTGCTCAGTATGATCTGGTAGAATTTCCTAGCGGCTATGTCATCCCCAAATTCGTAAGATTTGATGGGACTGGAAATGCGAATCAGCACATCGCCCATTTTAAAGCTTCATGCGGGAATACTGGGGGCAATGATGCGCTTCTCCTCTGCCAGTTTGTTAATAGCTTGACCGATGTTGCTTTCGACTGGTACGTGAGCATACCTGATGGCTCCGTTACTACTTTCGTCCAAATGGAATCTTTGTTTCGAAAAAGGTTCATGAGCGTCAGCGATAAGATCACCATTGCCGAGCTCATAAGGACCAAGCCCAAGAACAACGAAAGCAGCACGGATTTTATAACCCGATGGCCCAATCTCTCCGTCAAATGTGAACCGCCGATAGAGCAGGACCAATCTGTCAATCTCCTTGTCGGAAATCTCAACAATTGGATGGCCCCGTTTCTATGCACCGCGGGTCTCAAAACATTCCAAGAGCTGACAAGGAAAGTTCAGATGCTGGTACGCTCAAAGCAGGAGTCCTCCTCGAATTCCCAAAATAACAATAGGTCCTGGAGAAACCGAAAGGATGATAATCGCAAAGGCGGAAACTTCGATGATTCTGAATCTTTCAATGCCTCGGCCAACCGAAATAAGCAAGGGTTGAGCGGGCCTAATGCCAACCAGCCTCGGAAGCCAGTGTTCGGAGTGGGAGGAGAATCTCCACTGAAAGAGAAGCTGGACAAGGTCTATTCCATCAGAAGGAACAAAATCCGTAAAATATTCAAAGACGCCCTGAGGAACAGTCTACAACTGCCAGAGTCAAAAAGACCGCAGCAAGCGAATATGACTGACGACCCCAAATATTACCCCTATCATAGAGTGATAGGTCATGCCATTGAGGACTGCTTCGTCTTCAAAGATTGGGTCGAAAAACAATACATGGCAGGAGAGATAGAACTGTCTAAAGGCGTGTTAACAAACAGTCCAGCTGCGACCGCCAATTTCATACAAACGGAGACCGAAGTTCTTCGTGAAACTGATTCTCTCAGATATCTTCATCTCTCTGAAAACAATCGACCACCACGTCATTAAACTGGGAACAGTCGACCTCTAAGTCGTTAAACTGGGAATGTGAAAAAAAAATATAAATAAAAAAATGTGTTTATATAAACAAAAAATGTGTAAATAAAAGAAAAATAAAATCCGAAATGATGGGGCAACTCGCAATAAAAATCAGCGAGTAAAAATAAAGATGAGAATAAAGCCGAAATGATGGGGCAACCGCGAATAAATAGCCGAAATGATAGGGGAATCGCGATCTTCGCGATAAGAAAAGCTGAAATGATAAAGCAATCGCGGTAAACCAAAAAAAAATCAAAAATCAAAACAACGGAGAATGATGAGTCGCTCCTAGTACCATATTCCAGTGCAGCGATGCAGACGCCAACCAAAATGCAATTTCTCAAAATTCTCTAGCCCTACGGCCAGTCCCCAAATTGACTGCCGTATACAATCTACGGGCTCAAATAATTCTCGTCATACCCATGCCCCACCACAATCACCAGTTACACGGTTGGTCTCTGCCTTTGGAATTATGCTCCATTGAGAAGACCCACTCATGTGTCCTCACGATACATGAGGGGAACAAACCTTTGTGGGATCCTTACGACTAACAAAGGAAAAACACACTTGGGGGTCCCATGACTCCTAAGGAGAAAATGCACCTACGGGATCCTTACGACTTATAGGGAGAAAATACTTTATGGGACCCTTACGGCCCATAAAATTGAAAAGCCTTAGGAGATAGGGATCCAAACCTGTTTACTAAGCCATCACTCCCCAACCCCCTAGTGGCGAATGATGGGTCGCTCCTGGTACCATATTCCAGTGCAGCGATGAAGACGCCAACCAATTTCCAAATCGCATACCCCAATGGCGAATGATGAGTCGCTCCTGGTACCATATTCCAGTGCAGCGATGCAGACGCAAGCCAAATTCCAAATCCCCAAGTGGCGAATGATGAGTCGCTTCTGGTACCATATTCCAGTGCAGCGATGCAGACGCCAACAAAGCCCCAAAATTTTTATGGCCCTACGGTCTGGATCATACATCCTGCAAAACTGTATACAATCCATGGGCGTAAAATGATCCCAATCTCTCCCAAGTCCTACCGGCGAGACCACATTCAAAGTCCCACCGGCAGGGAAGATTCAAAAAAAAAGAGAAGAAAAAAAGAAGAAAGTATGTCCACAAGCAAAATGGGCACGGATGAAAACCCGAAAGGGCTCCGTGAGTAAAAACAGCAGGACTGCCGGCGAGTTTGTGAAAATCCGAAAGGGCGCAAACTCGTGAGAAAGAGATGAAATGCACTCACAAGGTCCTCTCGACTTTGTGAGGAGAAAATTCCCGCGTGAGATCCTTACGACTCACAAAGGAGCAACAAACTTGGGAGTCCCGACGACTCCCCAGGAGAAAATACACTTACGGGATCCTTACGACTCGTAGGGAGAAAATGCTTTGTGAGACCCTTACGGCTCACAAAATTGAAATGTCTTAGGTGATAGGGACCTAAAACCTGTCTCCTAAGCCATCGTTTCCTCATAAGCAAACGCAAATGATGATTCGCTCGTGGTATCATATTCCAGTGTAGCGATGCTAATGCCAAACAAAAAAAACCAATTCCCAAATCCTTTCATGAAAAATGATGATTCGCTCCTGGTACCATATTCCAGTATAGCGATGCTGATGTCAACCCAAATCAAATCAAACTAACAACCTCTACGGCGAAATCATGCTCCGTCCCAGAATTTACCCTGTGTCGAAATCATCCTTCGCCTCGGGATATCTACCTTCCCTGCCGGAATTATGCTCTGCCTCGGAATTAAATCAACCAGCAAGCTCTGCGTCGGAATCATGCTTCGTCTCAGAATGTGCACCCCGTATGTAAATCATGCTTCGCCTTGGTGTATCTGCCTTCCCTGTCGGAATTATGCTTCGGCTCGGAATCAACCAACGACCTCCTCGTCGGAATTATGCTCCGCCTCGGAATCAAGTCAACCAGCAAGCTCTGCGTCGGAATTATGCTTCATCTCAGAATGCACCCCGTGTCGAAATGATGCTTTGCCTTGGTGCACCTGCCTTCCCTGTCGAAATTATGCTTCGTCTCGGAATCAAGTCAGCCAACAAGCTCTGCGCCGGAATCATGCTCCATCTCAGAATATACCCCGTGTCGAAATCAATGCTTCGCCTCGGAATATTTGCCTTCCCTGTCAGAATTATGCTTCGCCTGGGAATCAACCTCTGCATCAAAATTATACTTTGGTCAGAATGTCTGCCGCCCTTCGGAATGATGCTCCGATATCTGGAATCATGCTCTGCTCATCGGAATGATGCTCCGATCCCTGGAATCATGCTCCGCTCTTCGGAATGATGCTCCGATTCTTAGAATCATGCCTCTACTCTTCGGAATTATGCTTCGACTCTTCGGAATGATGCTCGGACCTTTGAATTATGCTCCGCAAATCGGAATTATGCTTCGATCCCCGGGAATCACGCTCCACGAGGGATACTCCGACCTTGGAATTATGCTCCGCGAATCAGAATGATGCTCTGATTCTCGGGAATCATGCTCCCCGGGATGATGCTCCGCCCCCGGAATGATGTTCAACCTCGAAGTCCAGCTTCAAGATCCATCAATTTCTTGCACACAACTCAAATGTGCGGTGTGCATTTATTGATGGGGGGCAATTTGTTTGGGTAAAAATTTGCACCCTGGTTGACCGAGTCAAAGTCAAGGTCAACCCCCAATCTAGGTGGGCCCAAGCCCAGGTCAAGCGGGCCCATGCCCAAGTCGAGCCCGCGGCCAGCCTCCCCATGCCAACAACAAAATCATGTAATAAATAATTTTTGTGTAATTTTTTATACGTGAATGTATGCAAAATGGGAATAAAACCAATATTTTGTAAGCCCATGGCTTATGTGCAAAAATAAAATGGCACATGAGCCATGGGATGGGCAAAATGCCATTTTATGAAGCCCAAGGGGCTATATGTAAATATGTAAGCCTATATAAGGCAACATGATGATGAATAAAAAAAATACTTTTCATTCTCTCAAAAACCTAGGGTCTGTTTCTATTTCTCCTTTCTGAAGGTTTCAAACCTTCTTCTTTCTTTTTGAATTAAATCAAAAATTTTACTCTTCCTTTTTCAAAACTAAATAGTTTTAATCATAAAACCCACAAAGGTGAACTTGGATCTACCATCAGATCTAAAAAAGAAGAGATTTTTAAATCTCACATCTCTTGATCCAGCCAACAGAGGAGGAAGAAGAAGAACCCATTTCCTCAACCAAAACATTTTGAGGAGTTTAACTCTACTCTAAACCCTATTTATGGGACTAAAAGCCCCTTTTTCTCGCCAGCGCTCTGCGCTCAAGCACAAAGCACCCACGTGCCAACACGTGGCGCACTTGCGCTCAAGCGCCCAGCGCTCGAGCGCAAAGCTCAAGCGCCCATCGCTCGAGCGCAAAGCGCAAGTGTTCAAGCGCCCAACGCTTGAGCGCAAAGCGCCCACATGCTGACACGTGGTGCGCTTGCGCTCAAGCGTCCAGCGCTCGAGCGTAAAGTGCCAACGTGCCGACACGTGGCGCGCTTGTGCTCAAGCGCCCAGCGCTCGAGCGCAAAAGCGCCCACGTGCCGACACGTGGCGTGCTTGCGCCTAAACGCATAGCACTTAAGTGCACAGCGCTCAAGGCGCTGGCCCCACGCATCCTTTGGATGCCTTTTCCCTCTCTTTTATATATATATATATATATATACATATATATATATATATACATATGCATACATATGTACACACACACATACACTACGACACTGTCCCTGTTAGAAAAAAAATTCTAACGGGGCACTGCCCCGCACCCCAGAAGGGGCTGCTAGCCTCCTTGACCCCCAGCCCGCTATCCGGGTAGCAGGACAACCGTAAAAACTCTATGGGGCTCCCGATATATGCAAAACCACTTCAAAACACAACACTGCACATTGAGTTCGCATGACCAGTTTAACCCGTCAATCAGACGTTCCCTCGCTCCAAAGGCGAGGGGTAATTAACGACAGCTTAGTCCACGGCTGCCGGAGATTCGGATCCCCACAATCATTAAACCCCGGCCTACCTTAGGCAGGGGGAATCTGTAATGTGCCTGACAAGCACGCGCGTATTCCCATCTCGATAGGGTGACAAAAAACACCCTACATGGACTTCTTCTAACCTCTTCAATTCTTATTTTCTTTGTTTTATTCATTCTTCTATTCTATTCTACTCTTTTCTTTTTAATGTTAATTCTTTAACATCCTTTTCCATAGCTCATCTTCTTCATCTTATTCCTTTCTCTATAAAAATGGCGGAGGAATGAAATGAGGGTAGAATTCCGAAAGAGAGTGTTTTTTTATCACATCACCTCACACATTAACCTAGCTAGTTTTATTTGTGAGTTTCTTCACTTAATAAGTGAAGATGAAGTTTTGGGCTGGGTGCTTTTACGCGGATCATCTACGGCGAGGCGTTCGGCATCCAAGGGATTTCGAGAGATTGCTAGGTCTAGCCGGAGTGCAAGTTCTTCATTGGAGCATGCGAAGATGCTACAAAGGTTGTAACATCCCTCACTTGTTCTCTTTTTCTTTTTCTATTGCAATACTTTGATGATCTTGGTTTGGTTCTGGTTCTATAATTGAAAAATTACTGTTTTTTATTACCGCCGCGGTTCGTGAATGTCATAACCCTAGAACCGAAACCCTAACTAGCGGTTCTCAGGTGACATGAGTACAGAATAGTGTTTGGACCTGAGATCATCATTTGTCTCGTGTGAGTTCCTAGTGTGCTTTGACCACTACCCTACCACGGCTCTACTGAGTCATGCAAACATGTTTTGGTTGGGTACAGTCCCGAGCCACATGGAGGCAGTGAGTGATTGTCAGGGATTTGTCTCTTCCGGTATTGGGAGTCGATATCGCACAGTGTCCGGTTGGCAAGAACCATAAGACCTTGGCCAAGATAGTTGAGATTTACTGATGGTTAAATCAGTAGTTTCTCGGATTGGTCCTGAGCCAAATCGACACGACTTATCAGGTTATTAGGGGTCTGATGTTTACAACCCCCTAGACCCGGTATGTGATACTCTTAGGCGAAGAGACCAGACTGTACAGAGACTGTCACTGATAGGCTCTGTAGGGGTTCGGACGAGCTTGCTCGTCGGCCTTCTTTTCGATAGGTACCTGGTAGTCATTATGTACAGCTAGTGCCGCTGACGTGTTTGTGGTTAAAACCACTGCCAGTGTACTGTCGAGTCTTTAGAGTCCCACACCGAGGGCTTCTTTGGTTCAGGCGAAATGATGTGGTGGCCGTGCGTTTATACGTGTAGGGTTTCAATCGAATGATAATACTAGATGGCTTTGGATTATGCCGGATTATTAAATCAGGTATTTATTTGATAATTTACATATACATATTTTGATGTGTATATTCTAGTATCATCTAGGTTTTCGATCGAGCAGGGTTCCGATCGAATAATAATACTAGCCAACTTAGGATTAAGCCGGATTATTAAATCACGTATTGATTTTATAATTTAGGTGTACATATTTCGATATGTATATTCTAGTGTTATCCAGATTTTCGATCGGACGATTGATAATACTGGCGGGCTTAGGATTAAACCGGTTCATTATATCAGATATTGATTTAATGTTAGTATTATTTTAGTGGTATTATTTAATCCCTTGGGTTTTTGTATTTTGGTATGAATACAGGTATGTATATACGGTAGAAAGTTTTTTGTATTTATACAAAATACCTTCTAGAAGATGACACCTCGTCGTGTTTATTTTTCTTTTCTTGAAAATAGAAAACGAGGTGGTAAAGGGAGGTATAGATGAAGCATGGCTATGGCATTCAATGCAAGCACTATTGGAGTATGGTTGTGTTGGATATGTATGTTCTAGAGGCCATAATTGTATATGTATACATGTAGATGCTGGGATATGTATGTATAGGACAATCTTGCTCAGTTATATAGTATATTATTTGAGTTTTTTTATCAGGATATGTGTATTTGTTTCTATTAATGTTTTATCCAGCTTGCACATATTGATAGAGACTTGATACAGTAGTATACTATTATGGTTTGACTTTATCTTAACATGTGCATATGTTATATATGTCGACTACATGTTGATAAAGCCCGTAGGATCTTGCTTGACTACCACCGTTATGATGGCGATCATACTTGTGTGAGCTGGGTAGTCTATAAGCACATCCTTAAATGTCCTAAGTCATAGGTGTTTACCGCCGAAAACGGGGACAGACCGCGTAGGTCGTCTTGCCTGAATTTGGGGGCAGATGCTATTTAGATTTATCCGTCCACCTCTCCGAAGATTCTAAGTTGATTTATGGCACCGTATATCGGAGGTTTGGACAGATGCGGCCATTATAGCAGACTTCGTCAGATTGCCCCTCATTTGCGAGGGGTTTTTGATTGTGGGGGACGCTCTTCCCTGTAGGCGCAAGGCCCTGCAGTTAATTACGTTATCGCATTGTGATAACCACTTTCTCCTGCTCCAGAGGTTCACTTCGTGCCGTGTGTGTTTGTTTTATTTTTTATTGCCCGTGGATTACATACGGAGACTAATTGATGTTTTCTCCCATAGGGCATGGATTAGTCCAAATCCGTATATCTTAGATTTGGGTTTAGGTTGATTTAAGGATCACTGATCTCATTTGAGATTAAGATTAACTTAAAAAAAATTTTAAGGATACGTTTGTCCAATTTGAGACTAAGATCTACTTAACAGGGTTTTAGGATCATTCAGATCCAACAAAAGAGCATTTAGGCTCTATTGTTTTAGTTTAAGGAAGTTACTGTCCGTTGTTAGTTTAAGAACGTTTCGGTCCGTAGATCACCATTTTATGCCCGTGTATTTGTTACGTGATGGGATGCATGGCGATTATTTGGAATACACCTATTTGGGGTGTGGTTTGGTTTAAGGTGTACATGTTAGCTTGGGAAGTGCACCAAAAAGAAGTTGGTTGTTGGGACCCGCCACCTCTCTGAAGACGTTGAGGAATTACAACGACATGCATCAGAGGTATGGAGAGATGTACCCTTGAACCAATTCCCGTGTCTGAGGGAAGAGATCATGGTGGACCATTTAAGAATCATTAGCCGTTTTTGGGGGACTAAGATTAACATAGGAAATGTGGGATGAACATCATTTTAGATATCATGAGTCATGTTTGGGAAGCAATGAACCGATGGGCTCAGTTGATCTGAATTAGGGACATAACCAACTTGGGCTTGACCCACTCAGTTTTCTTTTATATGAAAGAAGTGCTAAGCACTGGTTTGGACTCAATCCCCTTTTCTTGCAAAAAGTGCTGAGCACTTATGTGAGTTCTGACGCTCACACTTTACTCTCTCTTTTCTTTTGTCTCTATATGGAGTGTTGAGCACTCTTTATGGCGCCCACATGCGAAGCACGTGAGGCGTTAGGCGTTGAATGATGAGTGTCAAGCACTTTATGTTCTATGGCGCCTGTATGAAAGTCACGTGAGGCACTGGGCACTAAGCGCCAGCCACTGAGTGCTAAGAACTCTTTATTTTAAGATGCCCACATGAGGGGAACGTGAGGCACTGTGTGCTGAGCGCTGCCCACTCAGTGCTAAGTACTCTTTATTTTATGGCGCTCACGTGAGGGGCACGTGGGGCGCTGGGAACTGAGCGCCGCCTACTCAGTGCTAAGCACTCCTAAGTTTTCTCTCTTCTTCTTTTTTTTAAATGACGCACAGGATCTTTATCTAATTTTATTTACCTAAAATTTCCAAGAAGAAGGTTCTTCTTTCTCTAGAATTCAATTATCTTTTCTTTCGAAGCTTTCTCTTTTTTTCTTCTCAAAACTTATGGGGGGTTCCTCTCTTTCAGACTTGAAGTCTAGGGTTCTTTATATAGTAGAGGCATGTCTATTGATTAGTTGAAGAAATCTCTCATTGAGAGATCTTAATTGATTTGCGGATTTTACCCACCGTTGGATCTTTGATCCAAGGACTTTTGTTTTACAAAAGATATTTTTCTTGTTTTTAACAAGATTAAGGAAATATTTTCCCATACAGAATTTATTCTGTAGCTCAGTGATCCTTTGATCACCATTGGATTTTTAATCCAACGGTACTCTGTTTTATAGAGAGTAATCTTTCTTATTTAGAAAGATTTGAGGAATATTTTCTCAAAAGAATTTAATTCTACATTCTGATGATTTATCATCTCCGTTGGATCTTTGATCCAAGGGCTCTGTTTATCTGTCACGACCCGAAATTTAGCACGTGACGGCTCTTAAACTTCGCAATGTCTACAGCCGTAACGCAATTTAAGTAAGCCAAAAACCCAGCAATCTAAACCGTCAAAAGTAGTAAGTGATAAGAACATTGTTAAAACTTTTGAAAATCTCGAGTAAAATTCTTTAAAGTCAAATTTTAGTTTCTTAAAAATTTTGGCAGCACCTTCTTTGTAAAAACTAACCCCAAAAATGGGTACAAAAAAAATATAAGTACAGCATCCCCAAACGGGATCAAATACACGCCCAAAGGCGGAAAACAACCACCACAACAGATATACGATGCCGTAGTGAAGAAATAAAAGACGATATAAATAAAAACTGCATAAAAGATCTCCAAGTCACAAAATAACATACAATATCTTCCTCACATCAAGTCTCTAAGTCATACACATGAAAATGGTTGATGGAGAGTACATGGTACAAAGATAACAATAAACAACATCGGAAAGCCGCAAAACCCGCCTATAGCAAAACTGCGCACAGTCAGTCGAAGCGGTATCCGCTGCAAAAGATGATACGAAAGATGAAAAAGCCTGCCTCGACTACTCTGAGGAAGAACCTGCAAAACACTGTGGCACAACGGGGGTGAGTTGCTAACTCGTGAAAAGTAAATAAAATATGCAGGTAATCAGAAGGATGCACATACAACGTGAATCTAACATATCCAAGCAATAGCAATAAATAGCAATATGTATGCAACAGTCATGAAAGGTACTCTATCAGGTACTACTAATACATGAAGTAATAAATGGCAATATGTATATGCAACAGTTATGAAAGGTACTGTATTAGGTACAACTAATACATGAAGCAATGCATATAAAATAAATGCGGAATATGGGGTAAAACATGTCATCCTCACGGAATCCTGACCTCGTGATAGGACCAAAGTCCATTAAGACAATCCAAATCCCAAATTTCCTCAAATCAGCCCCCAAATTGTTTTTCATATCCTGTAAGTCTCATATATCCTGAGTGTCCAATATCAAGTAATCTCATATATCCGGTATCCAATATCAAGTAAATCTCATATATCCTGAGTGTCCAATATCAAATAATCTCATATATCCTGTAGTGTCCAATATCAATTAATCTTATATATCCAGTGTCCAATATCAAGTAATCTCAGAAATGACTAAGTATATTTGCATGAATCATTATGATGATGTATATAAATTAGATATGTATACATATATATTAGCATCCCATTCCACTAATATATATATATATATATATATATATATATGCATATATAACAGCTTCCCATTCCACTGTTATATATACTTAGGAGTTGAAACCAAGGGTCAAGTATCGGCACCTAAATACTGATCTATCAGGTGATGTCACCACGACTGGCCCCCTGATAGGTACGTATCATACGCTATCCCGAAAACTCGAGGGCCCAGCTTCGACACTCGAAATTCGACATATCCATACATACATGACTCCGGTCGGTATCCCCACGATAACCGCCGAGTCATAGGTACTGCTACCGGTAGGTATGGTTCTCCTGTCAGGATCATCGGCAAGGTCCATCGATCTTCTTGCCACGGGGTACCTCGGGGCCCCCACCATATACCCGCACACGGCCCACGCCGCCTCCTCGCATGGGATATATATATATCAGAACTGATAAATCTCATGATGGCTGCTGAAATATCATACTAAGAGAAACCGGGTTTTTCAAATAATGCATAATTTCATGAAACTACCACGGTCCTCAAATCCAGAAAACATCATGAAAAATCCATATCTCAATGCGAAAATCCATGAATATAATATAAGCAACATAAAACTGTAATGTGAGCAAATATAAAGAAAAGCCGCTATTTAACTGCAATAAGTTAATATATATATATATATATATATATATCATGCGGTTCCTAATTTCTCCAAGTCCATATAACATCAAATAAAGGTGAACATGTAGCTATAGCCAGATATATGTGTAGACATGTAGGTATAGCAAGGTATATGTATCTACCTATCAGTAATGATGTATTACCCTCCAGGTATAAGTGTAAGTATGTATGCAAGATGTACATTCAGCTATGTCTCATATGTGTATATACCTATCACTAATGGTACAATACCATATAGGTATATAGGTAACTAGCATGTAAGCATGCCAAGGCATATGTGTAAGTATGTAGGTATACAGGTATGTTATATGTCATATGCATAAAGGAATATGAATCAATGTCTTAATGTCCCTAACCAAACAATATCATATATGTATGTGTGTTGTGCATGTCATGGCAATTATTGACGGTGTGTGTGGCATACTGTCACGACCCAAAGTTCGGCCCATCACCGGCACTTAACCACATAACGTCTACAGGCGTAACGCGATTAAGTAAGCCGAAACCCAGAAATCAAACCATTCAAATAGTTAGTGAAGAAAACATTAGATTAAACATTTAGAAAACCTTGAGTAAATCTTTAAAGTTTAAGTTATTTTCTTCAAAATTTCGGCAGCACCTCCTTTGTAAAAACTAGCCCCGAAAACGAGTATAAAACATGATATAAGTAAAATGACTGATAACAAGAATAAAACATCCCCAAACGGGAGCAATCACGCCCAACGGCGGAAACAATCACTACAAGAATAGTAAATAACATATAAAGGTAATCGCGAGTATGCACGTACCGCGATACTCTAATATATGGAATCTGAAAACATCTATATGTTGAGCTGGGTATGCGAAAATCAAGCATAACAAGTGCAATCTAATAACATCTATATTATGAGCTGGGTATGCGATAATCATGCAAAACAAGTGCAATCTAATAAAAATGAATGCTGAGCATGGGATAAAAATATCATCTACACGGATCATCGACGTGGAAAACCCCGGTGTCTACCAAAAACACCTCAAAATCATGATAACTCAGGCGTCGTCACTCTATCCGGCCCTCAATCCTCTAAATCTCATAGAAGTGGGGTGCCCAACATCGGCACCTGAAAACATCATGAAATACTCGTGTCCAGCATCGACACGCAAATCCTCATATATCGGGCTCCGTCAGTCTGGATCGGTCCACGGGCTCCGTCTGCGGAATTGGCCCTCAGCCCCGGCAGTACGGATCAGCCCGTATCCATCTCTCGACTCTGGCCGGTATCCTCTGGATAACCGCCAGGTCCAACCAATCACCGGTAGGTAGTAGTCCCTCTGCCAGGCTCACCGTCTGTATACACAGCATCCCTTTCTTGCCCCGGGGTACCATACCGGGTCTACCATGTACCCGCAATCGGCCTCATCCAACTCCTTGAATCGGGTTCACATGTCACACGTCTCAGAACTGAGAAAATGCATGGTGGACACTCTGAAATATCATATCAAGAGAAACCGGGTTTTCAAAACAGTACATACTTTCTTAAAATAATACCACGATTCTCAGTTCCAGAAATCACATGAATCCAAAACTCACTGCGTAAATCCATGCAATGTGTCGTATACCGCATAAAATCGTACTATGAGTAAAAAGGGAATACCGCTCTTTTAAATGGATCCAGTTGAAAATATTTCATGCGGTCCCCAATTTTCCAAAATCAAAGTCAGCATCATCTATGTATATGCAAGAGTATGTATGTAGCATGGATGTACAAGTGATATATACGCAAGCATGAGTCTACAATATGTATATATGCCAATATGGATGTACAAGTGGTATATACGCAAGCATGAGTGTACAATATTTTTATGTGCCAATATGGAAGTACAAATGGTATATACGCAAGCATGAGTGTACAATATGTATATGGGCCAATATGGATGTACAAGTGGTAAATACGCAAGCATAAGTGTACAATGTGTATGTGCCAATATGGATGTACAAGTGGTATATATGCAAGCATAAGTGTACAATATGTATATGTGTCAATATGGATGTACAAGTGGTATATACACAAGCATGAGTGTACAATATGTATACGGGCCAATATGGAATAGAATCATGTCTAATCATCAATGATGAGATAATCCAAACGATGTATGGTTCGTATCAATCCTATAGTGTGAGTGTCATGGTAATTAACCACTAACGGTGTGGGTGTAACATACAAATAGTGCTCGTGCAGCTTGAACCGTTAGTGACAGTGCGGTGTTACATAAATACTGTGGCTATATGCAACTAAAGAGGGGTACGCTACAATAGTACATATGCATAAGCAATATATATATATATATATATATATGCATAAGCAATATATATATATATATATATATATATATATATACACGCGCGACTACAATATCTTATCAAGCCCTGACGCTTAACGCCATACGGGCGATTTCCCCGTAGATGTTAAATTTACTCACCGTGATCTCGTGCTAAGTGTAGCTGACTACCTGCTTCTACTTCTTTGCGGCATCGGAAGTACTTGCTTGTGAACCTAGAATTTACACAAAGAATACACATAAGCTAAAATCCTGCAAAAACGCGATATCAAAACCAAACGAGAAACTCGCGTCGCAATCTAAACGCGTGTGCATCCGATACGCTAAAACGTGTGTATACGCGTCTGAAACTACCTCGACACGCTGTGATACGCAGCAAACGCTAAACCCACTCACATAACGCACGTGTCGTGCAAGCTTAAAGTATTGGAAATAAGGTATTTGATCCCAGATTTTGACTCGAGTTGAATTAGGAAAAGTTGCAAATACCAAACACCCTAGATATGTAGCAGACTCCCCTAGCCCAAACCCCGACACCCAGCTCACTCCTCTGGCCGCAATTTACGGCCAGATCTAATAAATTTGCGGCCTGGACAAGGAATAGGGGTCTCGTGCTTTGTATGTGCGGTCTAGGTCTAGTGAACATGCTCCAGTAAACGCAACTTTTTCCTAAAGCAACCGGGTTGAAAACAGATCACAAAAGAGCACAAATATTAACTAAAATGCTAATTTAACACTAAATTAATACATTATGGGGTTTTAGTGTAAACTGAAACAAAGATTTGGGTTAAACGACACTAATAGCACTTAATTAAGCTAATCAAACCCTAACAACCCTAACATACCCTAATCATCACTTAAACCATCTAATTATCATTAAAAACCCATAAAAACACTAAATTAAGCTAAAATAACTACAACTTTAGCAAAGAGGTGATGAAAGTGGGCTTTATACCTCACAATAGGTCAAGTAGTGGTACACTTGCTGGTCTTGTCCCAAAAGTTAAGATTTGGCTCCAAAAATCCACAAAGGAGTGATGGAAGTGAGGTTGGTGTGATGGTAGATGTGTTTTTAATGAAGATTGGTGTTAGAAATTGATGAGAGAAGGAGAAGAGATGACGGGGGAGCTAGGTTGCTGCTGAGGCTGCTACTGCTGCTTGTTAGAGGAGAGAGAGTGTGAAAGAGAGAGTATTCCCAAGTCAAAGCTCACCATGCTTTAATAAATGCCCCCCATGCTCTCTCTTTCTCACATTTTCTATTTTCTTTTATTGGTTTTATTGTCAAGGGTTTTGTTAGTTATATGTATGCCCTAGAGGCCATTACTATACATATGATGTATATTGTAGTGGATGCTTGGACATATATAGGGAGGACTTTCTTGTTCGACATGATAGTATGCTATCTGGTTACTCTTTACCTTAACGTGTATACTGATTGTCTCTCTGTTACATGTTGGTAAAGCCCTTAGGATGTGTACTTGACTACCTGGACTGTGATGCAGATCATACTAGTGGGGACATGGTAGTCCATAAGTATATCCTTCAAGGTCCCTAGTCGTGGGTGTATCGAGGCGGGGCATCGATATACCAGAGTAGACTAGCGTATACCTTCTCGACCCATACAGATGGGCGATGGATGATCCCATATCCATTGGTGTTTGACATCAGAGATGATATACGGGTGCTCAGTGGAGACTAGGTACACTGGACGGACTCGCCGAGAACTCCCATATGGTATTATACCTTACGTCAGATGGCAGTTCTCTGGTGACACTGGTACAGGTTAGTCTGTAGACCCGAGATCGTCATAGAGTCTTGTGTGATTCCCACTGTGCTTTGATTTCCACCTTACCACGTCCAAGAGGGCGTGCAAAACGGTGGTTTTTGGGTACAGTCCCGAGTCACATGGAGGCACTGAGCGATAGGAGGGGTTTCGTCTCTCCCGGTATTGTGGTTGATGTTGCGCTATGCTCGATTGGCCATAACAGGGAGGTCCCTGGACATGGCTGGTTTAGAGATATACTGGTAAGTGTTACCAGTAGTTTCTCGACCCGTTATGAGCCTCATATCGGCATGACTTATCGGTTATTGGGGTCTGACGTTTACCACCCATAGACTTGATGCGACATATCAGACGAGGAGACCGGACTGTACGGTAGTGTCACTGTCAGGCTTTTTGCAGGAGTTGGAGCGGGCTTGCTTGCTGATCTTCTGATCGCTCAATACCCAGGTAGCCGTTACGTCCAGCTAGTACCGCTGACGGCTTGTGGGTGCTTGATATGATCATCACCTACTGCCGGCGTATTGACGAATCTTTAGAGTCCTACATAAAGGTTGTACTGGCTCAGGCAAAACGAGATAGGTGCGCATATGTGATATGTGCGGGACCGAGAATGATGCGAGTATGTGATACCGTATTCGATTCTCACGATGATGGTATCTATTGGTTGTATGCGATATAACCTAGTTATCGAATCAAGGATTGATTCGATAAGTCGATTCATTGATATTAGTCGGTTATATGCGATATGACCGGATCGTTAAATCAAGTGTTGATTTAATGATTTAATGTATAATTATATATTTGATATATTGCTTTATATTAACTAGTATTGGTTCACTTAAGATTGATTTTCTCACTTGATGTGCACAAGTTGTATATGTGATATATTTTTGTGCACAAGATTGCATCATGTTCGATGATACCTGCAAACTTGGGTGTGTTTGCTTTAAACCATAGTTTAGGTTAATGGTTAAGGTTTTATTTATTTATTTATTTATTTATTTAATCTTGGAAAAACTAAATGGCGGCTTTTTGTTTCATTGCTAGAAGCTTCATGAAGCATGCTAGCATCTTTGAAAAAGTCTTGCCATTTTGTTTTGTCCTTAACCTAACCATCAACCTAAACCCTAGTTTATTCTTTACATGAGTTAACCTCACCCATGGTTGCATTATGATAAGTCTTCACTTGATTTTCTATTATGTTAATTATTCTTTCATTCTATTCTTTTCTTCTTCTTCTTCTTCTTGAAGAAAAAAGAGATAGCTTGCTAGAAAATTACAAGTGAAGATTTAGAGTGAGAAATCAAAATCTAAAGAGTACCCACTTCCTATCTCACCATACTCTACTAGACTAGCACTTTAGTTTAGGGTGTTTGCTTCACTAATTCTATGGTTAGTGAGGTAGAAGCTTGAGTCCGTATTCTCTTGACGTAGATCATCTTCGGCGCTGAAGAATTCAAGCGATCCCGTTGCAATTTTCTCATGGAGCCGTCCGAGAGTCCGGGAGTTGGTTGATCGCAGCGAAGGGACGTCGTCACGGAGCTATGGAAGTGGAGGACCGGATCTACAAAGGTTGTAGTCCCTTTCCTTTAGTGTAAATGTGATTTACTTTCTTTTGATTCGCCTAATATCTAGTTAACGATCTTGCTTAGGGTTGTTAAGCACCTAAAAATTTTAATCCGGCATGGTCGATGCCTTGTAGAGCCTCCTTAGTGTGCCTAGTAACCCTACAGTGGTATCAGAGCAAGTTTAGAGCATTAGGCGATGTGTTAACGAAGTTAAAACTCCGAACGAACCGAGAAACATCAATTTAACCCCCTCTCTGGTCATTTTTCAAAATCTGGGATTTTCCATAATTAAAAATGCCTAAAAAAATCAGCAGGAAATTATAAGAAAAACTGTGCAAAACGACAATGTTTGGAGCTCAAGCCACCGCGGAACCGCGGCACGAGCATGGCTCGTGCGGCGGTTCCGCCGCCATTATGTGACGTCACCCTCTTATATTCGCACAGTAATGTTTCTTTTTAATTCCCTGATATTTTATGGGTATTTTTTGTTAGTTATATGTATGCCCTAGAGGCCATTACTGTACATTGGATGTATATTGTAGTGGATGCTGGGACATATATAGGTAGGACTTTCTTGCTCGACATGATAGTATGCTATCTGGTTTCTCTTTATCTTAACATGTATACTTTATGTCTCTCTGTTACATGCTGATAAAGCCCTTAGGATGTGTACTCGACTTCCAGGACTGTGATGCAGATCATACTAGTGGGGACTGGATAGTCCATGAGTACATCCTTCAATGTTCCTAGTCGAGGGAATATCGAGACGGGGCATCGATATTCCAGAGTAGACTAGCGTATATCTTCTCGACCCATGTGATGGGCGATGGATGATCCCATATCCATTGGTGTTTGATATCAGAGATGGTATGCGGGTGCTCAGTGGAGACTGGGTACACTGAACGGACTCGCCGAGAACTCTCAGATGGTATTATACCTCACGTCAGATGGCAGTTCTCAGGTGACACTGGTGCAGCTTAGTCTGTTGACCCGAGATCGTTATAGAGTCTTGTATGTCTCCCACTGTGCTTTGATTTCCACCCTACCACGGCTCTACTGAGTCGTGCAAACAGGTGGTTTTTGGGTACAGTCCCGATTCACATGGAGGCGATGAGCGATAGGAGGGGATTCGTCTCTCCCGGTATTGGGGGTTGATGTTGTGCTATGCTCGACTGGCCATAACAGGAAATCCCTGGCCAGGGTTGCAGTGATGTACTGGTAAGAGTTATCAGTAGTTTCACGATTGTCATGGACCTCACGTCGGCATGACTTATCGAGCTATTGGGGTCTGACGTTTACCACCCCTAGGCGAGATATGCGACATATCAGACGAACAGACCGGACTGTACGGTAAGTGTTACTGGTTGGATTCACAGGAGTGTGAGCGGGCTTGCTCGTCGATCTTCTGATCGCTCAATACCCGGGTGGCCGTTACGTTTAGCAGACCGCTTGCGGCTTGTGGATGCTTGATATGATCATCATCTGCTGCCGGCATATTGACGAGTCTTTAGAGTCCTACACAGAGGTTTCCTGGCTCAAGCGAAACGAAATAGGAGCGCATATGAGATACGTGCGGGACCGAGAATAATGCATGTATATGATACCGTATTCCATTCTCGCGATGAATGTATCGAATGGTTATATGCGATATAACCTAGATGTCGAATCAAGGATTGATTCGATAAGCCGATACACAGGATACTAGTCGGTTATATACGATATGACCGGATCGTTAAATCAAGTATTGATTTAATGATTTAATGCATAATTATACATTTGATATATTACTTTGCATTAACTAGTATTTGTTCACTTTAAATGGATTTTCTCACTTGAATTGTGCAAGTTGTATATGTGATATACATTTGTGCACATGATTGTATCATGTTTGATGATACATGCTTAGTTGGTTAAGTGTAAAGAATTAAACCATGGTTAAACTAATGATTAGGGTTTTGTTTTTTCATATACTTATATATCTATTCATTTATCTTTTTCATTTTGGAAAGGAGAATGACAAATGGTGGATTTTCTTTGTTTGCTAGTTGAAGATTCTTGAAGCTTTGAACTAGTCCACCATTCTTGTCTTATACTTAACCCTAACCATTCAAGTTAACCATGGTCCATTCTCTACAATTAACCAAGGGTTAATATATGATAAGTATTGATTTATTTATCTATTTATTAAACACTTAATATATCTTTTTCTTCTTCTTCATCTTCTTCTTCCATGAAGAAAAGCTTGCTACATCAATGGCAAGTGATGAAAACAAGTGAGAAATCCAATTCTAAAGTGAACCCACTTCCTATTTCTTCATCCTCTACCTCGTGCCAAGTAGTATAGGGTGTTTTCTTCACAAGTTTCATGACTTGATGAAGTCGGAGTTTGATCTTGTGATGCCTCGACGTAGATCATCTTCGGCATCGAAGCCGACGATCAAGCCCACCCATTTCTTCGATGAAGCTGATGCTAGAGTTCGGAATCCGACTTGGACAGCGGAGGGACATCGTCGCGGAGCTTAGTAAGTGGTGTACTAGATCTACAAAGGTTGTAGTCACTTTCCTTAAGCATTTAATTCGTTTACATGCTTGCATCGCCTATATATCTAGTTAACGATCCGTATTAGGGTTTGTAGGCACTTGTAAAATTTGAATTAGCCATGCTTGATGCCTTGTGAGACTTCATTAGTATGCCTAGGAACCCTACAGTGGTATTAGAGCCTAGCTAGAGCCTTAGGCGATGCGTAGACGGAGTTAGAAGTCCGATCGACCCGAAATCCCGACTTTAAACGGCTCTCTAGACATTTTTGAAAAACTGGGATTTTTCCAGATTAAAAATTCCTAAAAAATTCAGCAGGAAGACCTAAGAATTATGGTGCAAAACGAGAACCTATCTCATCTAAACCGCCGCGGAACAGCGGCAGAAGCATGGCTTCTGCCGCAGTTCCGCGGCCATAAGGTCACATCATCCAATAAAATTTGCACAGTAATTCTTATTTTATGATGTTGGATTTTCTGGGATTTTTTTAATATTTATTCAAGAGTTGAATTTTCTGGGTTGTATTGGGGACTCGGTGTATCGATCGGGTTGTCTAATTTTGTCTGTGTGTTTTTCCAGGTAATTTTAGAATATGTTAAAAAGTTCAACCGGACATAAATACCCATCTTTTCCCCTGCCGGAAAATTTCCAAGTGTTGGATTTTTCCGTGGTTTAAGGACGTTCTGAGTAGTGCAGGTAACGCGATGGTCCCTCTAGAAGACAACAAACCATAACTCGATTATGTGACCGTCTTGAACTGCCCTTTGAACCTTAGGGTTTGGGGCAGTACGACGTGCCACATGTGAGGCGTTGGCTTGACCCTTCTACGGCTGGACCATTGGTACTGAGGCATGAAGTGAATGTCTCTGAACTTATTTCATTCGGTTGATCGGGAAAACTTGGGTGTTCGATTGTTCGATCGGAAAGGTTAACATTTTCTATCTTATCCGGAATGTGATACAACAATTGGAATTCACAAGCAGTTATGAGATAACTGAATGAATGTTATAAATCTAGCGGTTTAGTCTCACTCGATCGGTTGCCACGGAATTTTGATGTGATCAAAAGTCCGTCGCAATCACGTAGCGTATGCGGATGCTCGCTGGGTAAACTTAATAGACTGCTACACCCCATAGCCCCGACCAAGTGATTGTAGGAGAACCCCGTCTCCGAAAGCATCCGTTCGGGTGCTTGCGGCAGCGGTGTTCCGCCTTGGTGCACTTCGTCGACGGCATCGGGGGTGCGGCTGCCTACTAAAGTTTGCGACGAGCATTCGATCAGGATGTCGGGAATCTTGTTGAATTGCCCGACTTGATATTGAAAAGAGTTTTCGATAATGAGACTAAAATGCGGGGTTTATAATTATTAGACATGTGATGTCTAAGTATTTCATTTGATTAGGCATGTGATGTCTAAAGAGGTTGCGGATTCCAACTGTTGTAGTTTTACACTTTCTTTTCTGTGACCGTAAGTGTAGTATGTAGTGGTATTGCCGATTGTCGTTGCGATACGTCGACGACAATCGGTGTATGCATACTTACTTACGTTAATAACATGTGATGTTATGTGTTGCTAGATATGTTATATTGGATCGTCGTGTTTGAATAGCCGGGGGGTTTTATGTGAGATGAGTGTTTTTTCATTTTCATTCATGTAAAAACTTGTATGTAATACTCTTTTATTGGGGCACTTCCAGGTTGCGGAAGATGTCACCTTTTGTATATTATTTACTTTTCCGCATTAGGATAGACCCAAGGAGGGGAGCATAAGTAGCCGGGTTCTAGGGTACAGTGGGAGACCATCTCGAGGAGTCGAGTCCGGGTCTCCTAACCATAGAATTGGTAGGGTTGCTTGCCGCTCTCGTAGGGGTCTAGGGGTGTGGGATAGGCTATTCATCACAACCGTGGAATCCGTGTTTTATACTGGCTCGTATTGAAAACACGGACGTCCTAGTATATCCAATATTTCATATGTTTCTTCTGCTGTGATTTATCTGTGATGTGATCATGTGATGTTCTGTGACAGATATTATATATAGTATATATGATATATTATATAGACGTTGCTTATATTTTACACCCGCGCTAGCCCTGCCTCGCTCTGGCGTTAGTTATCTAACCTAACGGTGCAGACGGGACATCGAGGCGAATGCGGATGGCATAAGCGTACGTTATATTTATCTGTGATGTTTAGGTGGACTTAAATGATGGGATATTCATTAATGAGATTAATGAAAGAAAATAAACCTAATTGATATTGTGGAATCGAATTTCAAAATAAAAATAGGTAGCTACAGTTCTTGCTTTGCATCGCGGTGTTCATTATAGAACATCCTGCACCTTATTTCATGAGGAAAGGACCGAGATCCCTTCACCGGGAGTGACTCCTTTAGCAATAACTGGCAGATGCTACACACTCGGTTTGTCTTTTGATCGCTTCTATAGTTTTTGCTTTGCACGGTGATATATATGATATATCCCGCACCTCATTCGACGAGGAAAGGGCCGACGATCCCTTCACCGGGAGTGACCGCTTTAGCAAAACTAGAAAAGCTTCGAAAAACATTCCATTTAAAAACCTTTTGATTCCGCAACGAGATCAAGTTCAAAGCGTTAAAGGTTTTCACAAAAACCATTCGCAGCCCTCCGTCATTTTAGGAAGTAGAGTACTTAGTATTCGTGCTACGTTTGTCGACCATAGCCGAGGCGTAGTGTGCGGTAGCTAGGTGATGTCTTCCTACACCGCATATGATGCGATTAATTAGGACAGTCATGTGGCTTTGTTGACGTTAGCCAAGGGTCATGTGGGTGGGTGTAACTAATCACGAAATGACGGGTAGAACTTGACTAGTGCTTATGATTTGTTGACCTTAGCCAAGGTCATAGGTGCTAGGGGTAAAAACCATTATCGGGAGTTTCAAGTGTTGAAACTTGCAATGAGATTGCATACCTTCTATATATGATAGTTGGATCCCGATACCCACTGCGAGTAATTGTTACTCCTGGGAGAGTTTTGCGCTTTGCAATTAGCCGATCAAGTAGGTGTCTAGAAAGGTGTCAACGGGGTTACGCTTCTGGGAAAACGAGGTTTACTGTAATTAGGTCGGTGCAAAAGCACGGGGAACCTCCCTCAAAGTACCGACACTGGCCTGGCTGAAAGATTGGCGAACTTGTAGAGTGTAATTAATCCCGGCTAGTCTTTCCTTTTAAGGTTTGAAGGAAGATTTGATAAAAACAGTGGGAGCCATCCTGATTAGATAAAATATATAACCAATCTTATCTTGCAAGAGCGCACGCAGAGTGTTTTCTTCTCTCTCTCCTGGTAGCGACCATATCACGCCTTAATCAAGATAATAAAATGGATGTATTGACCGAACCCGCTTGTTATACTGAGCTGGGGAACGTTGATCCCGCTCCAACTTATAATTGTTATAAGACAGAGCAGGAAATAGGGGAATACCAGAATTCCTATGCCGCCCTAACGAAGAAAGTGCATATGATGCATCTCCTTCGGGTGTGTTCATTACAAAGAACTGTTTCTCAGTATCCTTAGCATCCTGGATATTTGATACCGGATCAGGATCCCAGATATGTAAATTGTTACATTGGGCTACAAAAAGGTAGAAAACTAAGAACGGGTGATAAGTTTCATGAGACAGAGAACGGGGCAAGTGTTGCAGCCAAGTCTGTTGGTCACTGTCACCCTGTATTACCAATACATTGATTCTGAACAAATGCTATTAGATACCGAACCTGATATACAAAATCATATCAGTCTCTTTATTAGTAAAGAAATGATAAAATTTTGTATTGATGGATAATGTTTTGAACATTTCCTATATCAAATGTTGATCGGTTCAGGCACGTTATCTAAAAGCATTGACGTTCTAAATCAAACTACAGTTCCTACTGTACAGAACACACATAAGAGGAAGAGTTCAGAAATGAACGAATCCTTCTTGAGGCATTGTAGACTAGGTCATATCAATGCGACCCGACTGGCTGAAGTTACATTTTAGATGCATATTTAAATCAGTTTGAATTTACATCTTGTGAAACTTGCCAGTCATGTCACAAAGTTAAGATGACCATAGCTCTGTTTATTGGAAACAGGGAAAGAGTTTGTAAAACTCTTGGGACTGATACATGATGATGTATGTGAGGTCTCCTGTCTACACATGCCAGGACTGGTTCTTTATACTTCATTACGTTCTCTGATAATCTCTCAAGATTCAGACATATGTTCCTGTTGAAACATAAGTCCGAACCTTTTGATATATTCACAGAATATAAGCTAGAAGTAGAGAACCAATACGGGTATAAGTATTATGTCCTATGATAAGATCAGGGAGGAGAATACTTGCGTATAAAATTCCTGGACTATTCTAAAGGAGAATGAGATTCTCTCTCAGTGTTACTCCTCTGAATATACCACAGCACAACGGTGTATCAGGGCGGAGCAATCGCACCGTATTAGATATAGTGTGCTCTGTGATGAGTACTACTGAGTTAACTATTTCCTTTTGGGGTTATGCACTTATGAAGTTGCATACCTATTGAATAGGGTTTGAATCAAATCAGTGCCTACCACTCCATATATGATATGGAAGAGGAAGAGCCCATATTTTAAGTTGGTTAAGATTTGGGGTTGTCCGGGCTATGTCTAAAAGTATAATCCGGACAAGCTCGAGGCAAGGTCTGTTATGTAGAACTGGAATAGTTCCAGCTATACAAACTGCAGCAGATGATTTGAAGGAACCAAATGATTCAATAGTTCCCAACGAGCCTCAGCCTCTCCGCCGATCTAGTGGGGTTCCTCATCCGCCTGAGAGATACGTCGATTTCTCGATGACAGTGGGAGCGAGGAATGTATCATTAGATGATGACCCAACTAGTTTCGAGCAGGTCATCGAGAGTAAGGACTCTATAAAAATGGCTGGATGCTTAGCAATCTGAGATGGAATCCATGTACACCAGCAATGTATGGACTTTGGTTGCTATATCTGAAGGGTTAAATCCCCATCAGGAGCAAGTATATCTTGAGAAGATTACTTGGCGTAGATGGAAAAGTTGAGATTTTCAAAGATAGACTTGTTAAAGGTTTTTCTTCATCGACCAGGCGTGGATAATGATGAAATCTTTTCCAGGGACTATGCTTAAGTCCATCCAGATCCTACTTGCCATTGCTACATACCATGACTACGATATCTGGTGGTTGGGTGCCATGACTACTTTTCTAAATAGTGATTTAGAAGAGAACGTCTATAAGAACACAGCCAGAGGGCATCGTAAACAGTGGGAGCAGCGGAAACGTATGCAAGATGTTTTATATGATGAAGCAGGCATCGCGGAGTTGGAACATCTGTTTTGATGTGGTAGTCAAACAGTTTGACATCATCAAAATGGTAAATGAACCTTGTATATACAAAAAAGGTAGTAGGGAGTATGGTAGTGATCCTCGTAGAGTACGTGGATGACATACTCTTGATAGGAAAAGAGTTTCCTATGCTACGCTCGGTCAATCTCCGCTTATCACAATGATTCTCCATATAGGATCAAATTGATACCTCCTAAATCCTGTGTTTTCATCTATGGGATAGATGTAATTGGATGCTAGGATTCTCACTAGTAGTAGTAAGATGGTATCAATCGATCCTGGGGAGAATCACTGGAAGGGTTCCAGGGTGATAAGGATGACTGAATGTCAGTCGCAGGCATTGTCTTTACCCTCGGTAAAGGGACGGTATGTTGGAAGAGTTCCAAGCTAGATACCGTGGCAGACTAGACGATAAAGGCTGGTAATATCGCTATTAAAGATATTACCAAAGAGGCAGTTTGGGTGTATATTGGTTCATAAGATGAACTAGGTTCCTACCATTGTATGACAATGGAATTGTGGCTTTGGCCCAGGAACCCTGGTCCCATCAGTGACCCAAACATATTCTAAGGCAGCATCACCTGATCATGGAGATAGTTGATCTCCAGGGTGATCGAGGTTAGGAGAGTAGACTCAGAGGACAAAACGGCGGATCCACTCACAAAAGCCTTTTCCCAGAGAGAGACTTATATGGGATGGTTGAGTATGTGATACTGCAACCACTGCTACAGATGGCCCTAGTGCAAGTGGGAGATTGTTAGTTATATGTATGCCCTAGAGGCCATTACTGTACATTGGATGTATATTGTAGTGGATGCTGGGACATATATAGGTAGGACTTTCTTGCTCGACATGATAGTATGCTATCTGGTTGCTCTTTATCTTAACATGTATACTTTCTGTCTCTCTGTTACATGTTGATAAAGCCCTTAGGATGTGTACTCGACTTCCAGGACTGTGATGCAGATCATACTAGTGGGGCCTGGATAGTCCATGAGTACATCCTTCAATGTTCCTAGTCGAGGGAATATCGAGACGGGGCATCGATATTCCAGAGTAGACTAGCGTATATCTTCTCGACCCATGTGATGGGCGATGCATGATCCCATATCCATTGGTGTTTGACATTAGAGATGGTATGCGGGTGCTCAGTGGAGACTGGGTACACTGAACGGACTCACCGAGAACTCCCAGATGGTATTATACCTCACGTCAGATGGCAGTTCTCAGGTGACACTAGTGCAGCTTAGTCTGTTGACCCGAGATCGTCATAGAGTCTTGTGTGTCTCCCACTGTGCTTTGATTTCCACCCTACCACGGCTCTACTGAGTCATGCAAACAGGTGGTTTTTGGGTACAGTCCCGATTCACATGGAGGCAATGAGCGATAGGAGGGGATTCGTCTCTCTCGGTATTGGGGGTTGATGTTGCGCTATGCTCGACTGGCCATAACAGGAAATCCCTGGCCAGGGTTGCAGTGATGTACTGGTAAGAGTTATCAGTAGTTTCACGATTGTCATGGACCTCACATCGGCATGACTTATCGAGCTATTGGGGTCTGACGTTTACCACCCCTAGGCGAGATATGCGACATATCAGACGAACAGACCGGACTGTACGGTAAGTGTTACTGGTTGGATTCACAGGAGTGTGAGCGGGCTTGCTCGTCGATCTTCTGATCGCTCAATACCCGGGTGGCCATTACGTTTAGCAGACCGCTTGCGGCTTGTGGATGCTTGATATGATCATCATCTGCTGCCGGCGTATTGACGAGTCTTTAGAGTCCTACACAGAGGTTTCCTGGCTCAAGCGAAACGAAAAAGGAGAGCATATGAGATACGTGTGGGACCGAGAATAATGCGTGTATGTGATACCGTATTCCATTCTCGCGATGAATGTATCGAATGGTTATATGCGATATAACCTAGATGTCGAATCAAGGATTGATTCGATAAGCCGATACACAGGATACTAGTCGGTTATATACGATATGACCGGATCGTTAAATCAAGTATTGATTTAATGATTTAATGCATAATTATACATTTGATATATTACTTTGCATTAACTAGTATTGGTTCACTTTAAATGGATTTTCTCACTTGAATTGTGCAAGTTGTATATGTGATATACATTTGTGCACATGATTGTATCATGTTTGATGATACATGCTTACTTGGTTAAGTGTAAAGAATTAAACCGTGGTTAAACTAATGATTAGGGTTTTGTTTTTTCATATACTTATTTATCTATTTATTTATCTTTTTCATTTTGGAAAGGAGAATGACAAATGGTGGATTTTCTTTGTTTGCTAGTTGAAGGTTCTTGAAGCATTGAACTAGTCCACCATTCTTGTCTTATACTTAACCCTAACCATTCAAGTTAACCATGGTCCATTCTCTACAATTAACCAAGGGTTAATATATGATAAGTATTGATTTATTTATCTATTTATTAAACACTTAATATATCTTCTTCTTCTTCTTCATCTTCTTCTTTCATGAAGAAAAGCTTGCTACATCAATGGGAAGTGATGAAAACAAGTGAGAAATCCAATTCTAAAGTGAACCCACTTCCTATTTCTTCATCCTCTACCTCTTGCCAAGTAGTATAGGGTGTTTTCTTCACAAGTTTCATGACTTGGTGAAGTCGGAGTTTGATCTTGTGATGCCTCGACGTAGATCATCTTCGGCATCGAAGCCGACGATCAAGCCCGCCCATTTCTTCGATGAAGCCGATGCTAGAGTTCGGGATCCGACTTGGACAGCGGAGGGACATCGTCGCGGAGCTTAGTAAGTGGTGAACCGGATCTACAAAGGTTGTAGTCACTTTCCTTAAGCATTTAATTCGTTTACATGCTTGCATCGCCTATATATCTAGTTAACGATCCGTATTAGGGTTTGTAGGCACTTGTAAAATTTGAATTAGCCATGTTTGATGCCTTGTGAGACTTCATTAGTGTGCCTAGGAACCCTACATTTTTATCTGACTCAAGTGTTGAGTATTTTGGGGTTTATTTTGTAGTCGTTGTATCGATCGGAATTTTTAATTTCGTAATGTTTTCCGGATATTTAGAATATGTTAAAAGGTTCGACCGGATATAAATACCCACTTTTTCCCCTGCCGGGAAATTTCACAGTGTTGGATTTTTCCGTAGTTTAATAACGTTCTAAGTAGTGCAAGTAACGCAATGGCCCCTCTAGAAGACAACAAACCTTAACTCGATTATGTGACCGTCTTGAACTGCCCTTTGAACCTTAGGGTTTGGGGCAGTACGGCGTGCCACATGTGAGGCATTGGCTTGACCTTTCTACGGCTGGACCGTTGGTGCTGTGGCATGAAGTGGATGTTTTTAAACTTATTTCATGTGTTGAGCTTTTCGGGAAAACTTGGGTGTTTGATTATTTGATCGGAAATTTTAACATTTTCTATTTATCTGGAATGTGATACAATATTTAGAATTCACAAGTAGTTATGAGATAACTAATATGAATGTTATAAACATAGCACTTTATTCTCAAATGATCGGTTGCCACGGAATTTTGATGCGATCAAAAGTCCGTCGCAATCACGTAGCATACGCGGATACTCGCCGGTTAAACTTAATAGACAGCTACACCCCTTAGCCCCGACCAAGTGACTGTATGAGAACCCCGTCGCCGAAAGCATACATTCGGGTGCTCGCGGTAGCGGTGTTCTGCCTTGGTGCACTTCGTCGACGGTATCGGGGGTGCGGCCGCCCACTAAAGTTTGCGACGAGCATTCGATCAGGATGTCGGGAATCCTGTTGAATTGCCCGACTTGATATTGAAAAGTGTTTTCGATATGGAGACTAAAATGCGGGGTTTATAACTGTTAGGCATGCGATGTCTAAGGAGGTTGCGGATTCCAACTGTTGTAGTTTTACACTTTCTTTTCTGTGACCATAAGTGTAATATGTGATATCGCCGGTTTCATTGCTATATGTCAACGACAATTGCGATGCGCATATTTACTTACGTTGATGACATGTGATGTTATGTGTTGCTGGATATGTTATATTGGATCGTCGCGTTTTGAATAGCCGGGGGTTTTATGTGAGATGAGAGTTTTTATTTTCATTCATGTAAAAACTTGTATGTAATATTCTTTTATTGGGGCACTTCCAGGTGGCGGAAGATGTCAACGTTGATGTATATTATTTACTTTTCCACACTAGGATAGACCCAAGGAGGGGAGCACAAGTAACCGGGTTCTGGAGTTCAGTGGGAGACCAACTCGAGGAGTGGAGTCCGGGTCTCCTAACTCTAGAATTTGTAGGGTTGCTTGCCGCTCTCGTAGGGGTCTAGGGGTATGGGTTTGGCTATTCATCGTGACCGTGGAATCCGTGTTTTATACTGGCTCATATTGAAAACACGGACGTCCTAGTATATCCAATGTTTCATATGTTTCTTCTGCTGCGATATCTGTAATGTGATCATTTGATATGCTGTGAAGGATACTGTATATAGTATATAAGATATATTATATAGACGTTACTTATGTTTTACATCCGCGCTAGCCCTGCCTCGCTCTGCCGTTAGTTACCTAACCTAACGGTGCACGAGGGGACATCGATGCGAATGCTGATGGCATAAGTGTACGTCGTATTTATCTGTGATGTTTAGGTAACTTAAATGATGGGACTTCATTAATATGATTAATGAAAGAAAAAAAAATCTAAAAGATGTTGTGGAATCGAATTTTCAAAAACAGGTAGCTACAGTTCTTGCTTTGCATCGCGGTGTTCCTTGTAGAACATCCTGCACCTTATTCGATAAGGAAAGGGCCGAGATCCCTTCATCGGGAGTGACCCCTTTAGCAATAACTGGAAGATGCTACAACCCTCGGTTTGTCTTTTGATTGCTTCTATAGTTCTTGCTTTGCATAGTGGTATATATGATATATCCTGCACCTCATTCGACGAGGAAAGGGCCGACGATCCCTTCACCGGGAGTGACCCCTTTAGCAAAACTAGAAAAGCCTCAAAAACACTCTATTTTAAAATCATTTGATTCTACAACGATATCAAGTTCATTACGCAATAGGTTTTCAGAAAAACCTGTCGTAGCCTTCCGTCATTTCAGATAAGTACTGCTTAGTATTCGTGCTACGTTTGTTGACTATGTTAAGGCGTAGTGTGCGGTAGCTGATTAGTGCTTATCTGTATAAGCATATGATGCGATTGGATTAGGGTAGTCGTGCGACTTTGTTGACTACGTTAAGGGTCGTGCGGGTGGGCTTAAATCAATCGGGAAATGACGGGTTGAACTTGACTAGCACTTATGATTTGTTGACTATGTTATGGTCATATAGCTGCTAGGGGCAAAATATTATTGGGAATTTCAAGTGTTGAAATTTGCAATAAGATTGCATACCTTCTATGAGATAGTTGGATCCCGATACCCGCTGCGAGTAAGAGTTACTCCTGGGAGAGTTTTACACATTACAATTAGCCGATCAAGTAGGTGTCTAGAAAGGTGTCAACGGGGTTACACCCCTGGGAAAACGAGGTTTACATTAATTAGGTTCGTGTGAAAGCACGGGGGACCTCCCTTAAAGTACCGACACTGGCCTGGCTGAAAGATTGGCGAACTTGTAGCGTGTAATTAATCCCGGCTAGTCTTTCCTTTTAGGATTTGAAGGAAAATTTGATAAAAAACAGTGGGAGCCATCCTGATTAGATAAAATAATAACCAATCTGATCTAGCAAGAGCGCACGCAGAGTGTTTTCTTCTCTCTCTCTCCAAGTAGCGACCATGTCACGCCTTAATCAAGATAATAAAATGGATATATTGACCGAACCCGCTTGTTACACTGAGCTGGGGAACGTTGGTCCCGCTCTAACTTATAATTGTTATAAGACAGAGCAGGAAATTGAGGATTACCAGAATTCCCGTGCCACCCAAACGAAGAAAGTGCATGTTGATGCATCATCTTCGGGTGTGTTCATTACAGAGAACTGTTTCTCAATGTCCTTTACGTCCTGGGTATGTGATACCGGATCAGGATCCCGCATATGTAATCTGTTACATGGGCTACAGATAGGTAAAGAACTGAGAACGGGTGATAAGTTTCATGAGATAGAGAACGGTGCAAGTGTTGCAGCCAAGTCTGTTGGTCACTATCACCCTATATTACCAGAATACAATGATTCTGAACAAATGTTATTAGATACCGAACCTGATATACAAAATCATATCAGTCTCTTTATCAGTAAAGAGAGGATATAGTTTTGTATTGTTGGATAATGTTTTGAACATTTCCTATATCAAAAGTTGATCGGTTCAGGTACGTTATCTAAAAGCATTGACGTTCTAAATCAAACTACAGTTCTTAGTATACAGAACACACACAAGAAGAAGAGTTCAGAAATGAACGAATCCTTCTTGAGGCATTGAAGACTAGGTCATATCAATGCGACCCGACTAGCTGAAGTTACATTAAGATGCATATTTAAATTAGTTTGAATTTACATCTTGTGAAACTTACCAGTCATGTCACAGAGATAAGAAGACCATAGCTTTGTTTATTGGAAACAGAGAAAGAGTTAGTGAACTCTTGGGATGATACATATTGATGTATGAAGGTCCCCTGTCTACAAATGCCAAGACCGGTTCTTTGTACTTCATTAAATTCTCTGATAATCTCTCGAGATTCGGACATATGTTCCTGTTAAAATAAAAGTCTAAAGCTTTTGAGATATTCACAGAATATAAGTTAGAAGTAGAGAACCAACAACGGGTATAAGTATTATGTCCTTTGATGTGATCAGGGAGGAGAATACTTGAGCACGGGATCCCTGGACTATTCTAAGAATGAGATTCTCTTTCAGCATTATTCCTCCACATACACCACAGCACGTCGGTGTGTTGGGGCAGAGCAATCACACCCTATATGATATGGTGCGCTCTATGATGAGTACTTCTGAGTTTCCTATTTCCTTTTAGGGAGTTATGCACTTATGAAGTTGCATACCTATTGAACAGGGTTCCGATCAAATCAGATGCCTACCATTTCATATGAGATATGGAAAGGGAAGAGCCCATCTCTTAAGTCAGTTAAGATTTGGGGTTGTCCGGCCTATGTCTAAAAGGCAAAATCCAGACAAGCTCGAGGCAAAGTCAGTACTGTAGAAGTTTGTTGGATATCCCAAGCATACGTAAGGGAATATCTTCTACCTAACCGAGGAACAAAAGATGTTTTGTTACTCAGCATGCCACCTTTGTGAAAGGGAATTTCTTATGAAGAAATTAGAGGACATGAGGTAGAACTGGAAAGAGTTCCAGCTATACAAACTGTAGCTGATGATTTGGTAGAACCAAAGGATTCAATAGCAACCAACGAGCCTCAGCCTCTCCGCCGATCTAGTAGGGTTCCTCACCCACCTGAGAGATACTTTGGTTTCTCTATGACAGTTGGAGCGAGAATTGCATCATGAGATGATGACCCAACTAGTTTCGAGCTGGCCATCAGGAGTAAGACTCCGTAAGAATGGCTGGATGCTTATTGATCTGAGATGGAATCCTTATACACCAACAAAGTATGGACTTTGGTTGCTTTATCTGAAGGGTTAAATCCCCATCAGGAGCAAGTATATCTTGAGAAGATTACTTGGTGTACATGGAAAGGTTGAGACTTTCAAAGCTAGACTTGTTAAAGGTTTGCATCACTTACCAGGTATGGATTATGTTGAAACCTTTTCTAAGTACCTATGCTTAAGTCCATCCAGATCCTACTTGCCACGGCTACATACCATGACTACGATATCTGGCGGTTGGGTGTCATGACTGCTTTTCTAAATAAAGATTTAGAAGAGAGAGTCTATAAGTACACAGTCAGAGGGCTTCGTAGACAATGGGAGCAGCGGAAACGTGTGCAAGATGTTTTATGTAATAAAGCAGGCATCGCGGAGTTGGAACATCTATTTTGAATTGTTAGTCAAAGAGTTTGACTTCATCAAAATGGTAGATAAACCTTGTATATACAAAAGGGTAGTAGGGAGTATGGTGGTGATCCTCGTAGAGTACGTGGATGACATACTCTGGATAGGGAAAGAGTTTCCTATGCTACGCTCGATCAATCTCCACTTATCACAAAGATTCTCCATATAGGATCAAAGTGATACCTACTAAATCCTGGGTTTTGGATCTATGAGATAGATCTAATTGGATGTTAGGATTCTCACTATTTGTAGTGAGATGGTATCAATCGATCCTGGGGACAATCACTGGAAGGGTTCCAGCGTGATAAGGACGACTGAATGTCAGTCATAGGCATTGTCTTTACCCTCAGTAAAGGGACGGTATGTTGGAAGAGTTCCAAGCTAGATACCGTGGCAAGCTAGACGATAAAGGCTGGATACATCGCTACTTAAGATGCTACCAAAGAGGCAGTCTGGATGTATATTAGTTCATGAGATGAACTTTGTTCCCTCCATTGTGTGACAATGGAGTTGTGGCTTATGCCGAGGAACGCCCGTCCCATAAGTGATCCAGACATATTCTAAGGCAAGTGTCATCTGATCATGGAGATGGTTGATCTTCAGGGGATCGAGGTTAGGAGAGTAGACTCAGAGGACAACACGGCGGATCCACTCACAAAGGCCTTTTCCCAGAGAGAGACTAATTATGGGATGGTTGAGTATGAGATACTACAACCACTGTTATCAGATGGCCCTAGTGCAAGTGGGAGATTGTTAGTTATATGTATGCCCTAGAGGCCATTACTATACATATGATGTATATTGTAGTGGATGCTTGGACATAAATAGGAAAGACTTTCTTGCTCGACATGATAGTATGCTATCTGGTTACACTTTACCTTAACGTGTATACTGATTGTCTCTCTGTTACATGTTGGTAAAGCCGTTAGGATGTGTACTTGACTACCTGGACTATGATGCAGATCATACTAGTGGGGACATGGTAGTCCATAAGTACATCTTTTAAGGTCCCTAGTCGTGGGTGTATCGAGACGGGGCATTGATATACCAGAGTAGACTAGCGTATACCTTCTCGACCCATACAGATGGGCGATGGATGATCCCATATCCATTGGTGTTTGACATCAGAGATGAAATACGGGTGCTCAGTGGAGACTGGGTACACTGGACGGACTCACCGAGAACTCCCAGATGGTATTATACCTTACGTCAGATGGCAGTTCTCTGGTGACACTGGTACAGGTTAGTCTGTAGACCCGAGATCGTCATAGAGTCTTGTGTGATTCCCACCGTGCTTTGATTTCCACCTTACCACGTCCAAGAGGGCATGCAAAACGGTGGTTTTTGGGTACAGTCCCGAGTCACATGGAGGCAATGAGCGATAGGAGGGGTTTCGTCTCTCCCGGTATTGGGGGTTGATGTTGCGCTATGCTCGATTGGCCATAACAGGGAAGTCCCTGGTCAGGGATGGTTTAGAGATATACTGGTAAGTGTTACCAGTAGTTTCTCGACCCGTTATGAGCCTCATATCGGCATGACTTATCGGTTATTGGGGTCTGACATTTACCACCCCTAGACTTGATATGCGACATATCAGACGAGGAGACCGGACTGTACGGTAGTGTCACTGTCAGGCTTTTTGCAGGAGTTGAAGCGGGCTTGCTTGCTGATTTTCTGATCGCTCAATACCCGGGTAGCCGTTATGTCCAGCTAGTACCGCTGACAGCTTATGGGTGCTTGATATGATCATCACCTACTGCCGGCGTATTGACGAGTCTTTAGAGTCCTACATAGAGGTTGTACTGGCTCAGGCAAAATGAGATAGGTGCGCTTATGTGATATGTGCGGGACCGAGAATGATGTGAGTATGTGATACCGTATTCGATTCTCGCGATAATTGTATCAATTGGTTGTATGCGATATAACCTAGTTATCGAATCAAGGATTAATTCGATAAGTCGATACATAGATATTAGTCGGTTATATGCGATATGACCGGATCGTTAAATTAAGTGTTGATTTAATGATTTAATGTATAATTATATATTTGATATATTGCTTTACATTAACTAGTATTGGTTCACTTAAGATTGATTTTCTCACTTGATGTGCACAAGTTGTATATGTGATATATTTTTGTGCGCAAGATTGCATCATGTTTGATGATATATGCAAACTTGGGTGTGTTTGCTTTAAACCATAGTTTAGGTTAATGGTTAAGGTTTTATTTATTTATTTATTTATTTAATTTTGGAAAAACTAAATGGTGGCTTTTTGTTTCATTGCTAGAAGCTTCATGTAGCATGCTAGCATCTTTGAAAAAGTCTTGCCATTTTGTTTTGTCCTTAACCTTACCATCAACCTAAACCCTAGTTTATTCTCTACATGAGTCCATGGTTGCATTATGATAAGTCTTCACTTGATTTTCTATTATGTTAATTATTCTTTCATTCTATTCTTTTCTTCTTCTTCTTCTTCTTGAAGAAAAAGAGATAGCTTGCTAGAAAATTACAAGTGAAGATTTAGAGTGAGAAATCAAAATCTAAAGAGTACCCACTTCCTATCTCACCATCCTCTACTTGACTAGCACTTTAGTTTAGGCTATTTACTTCACTAATTCTATGGTTAGTAAGGTAGAAGCTTGAGTCCATATTCTCTCGACGTAGATCATCTTCGGCCCCGAAGAATTCAAGCGATCCCGTTGCAATTTTCTCATGGAGCCGTCCGAAAGTCCGGGAGTTGGTTGATCGCAGCGAAGGGACGTCGTCATGGAGCTATGGAAGTGGAGGACCGGATCTACAAAGGTTGTAGTCCCTTTCCTTTAGTGTAAATGTGATTTACTTGCTTTTGATTCGCCTAATATCTAGTTAACGATCTTACTTAAGGTTGTTAAGCACCTAAAAATTTTAATCCGGCATGGTCGATGCCTTGTAGAGCCTCCTTAGTGTGCCTAGTAACCCTACAGGTTTTATTTTAAAAGGAATGAAATGAAAAAAAAATATGAAATGGTAGACATGTTAAAAACTTGGCCTAAGGTGAAAATGTGCATGCTACACTAATTTTGCTTAGGAAAAATAATTAAGAAATTTCTTCCTAATTAAGTGAACACTAAACTAATTAATAATTAATAAAACACAATTATAAATATAATTACCCATTTTTCACCAATAATATTGATTTATTCCAGTTTATGTGGAAAAAGTTAGTTAACGGGATTCATAAAAACATGCATCAAAGATAATTAACGCGAAATTAACTAAAACGAATTTCAAAGCGTTACAATCTTCCCCCTTAAAGAAATTCGGTCCCCGAATTTAAAAATCAAGCTACGCGTACCTTCAAAGAGATGGGGATATTTCTTCCTCATCTCGTCCTCGGTCTCCCAGATGACCACCTCGCTGCTCGGGCTACGCTAAAGGACTTTGACGGATGGTATAACCTTTGATCTCAATTTCATCACCTGTCGATCCAAGATGACCACCGGCTGCTATGCAAAAGAAAGGTCGCGCTCCAGCTGGATCGTCGGGTGCTGAATCGCATGTGAAGGATCATGAAGATACTTACGGAGCATCGAAATGTGGAAGACGGAACGTCTGGGAAAATGGGCGGAAGAGCTAACCGATACGCAACTGCACCAACATGCTCGAGGATCTCGAAGGGGCCCACATATCTGGGACTAAGCTTCCACTTTTTCCTAAATCTCATCACACCTTTCATTGGGAAGACCCTCAAGAAAACATGATCGCCAACAGAAAACTCAAGTCTGCGCCGACGACGGTCCGCATAAGATCTATTCCTGCTCTAGGCTGCCCTCGTCCTATCGCGAATCAACTGGATCTTCGCGGTCGTCTCCTTAACAATTTGCGGCCCCAAAATACTGCTCTCGCTGAGCTCTGTCCAACAGACAGGCGATCTGCATCTCCTCCCATATAGAGCCTCGAATGGTGCCATCTGAATGGTCTCCTGGAAGCTGTTGTTGTAAGAGAACTCTACTAAAGGCAAATGGTGATCCCAGATACCTTCGAAATCTAAGACGCACGCTTGGAGCATGTTCTCGAGAGTCTGCATAGTCCGCTCTGACTGACCGTCGGTCTGCGGATGAAATGCTGTGCTGAAACTCAAACGGGTGCCCAAAGCCTCCTGAAGCCTCTGCCATAGTCGGCTGGTAAACTGGGTGCCTCGGTCGGACACAATACATTTCGGGACTCCATGCAGTCGTACGTTCTCGTCGATGTATATCTGAGCATACTGAGCAAATCCGAAAGTGGTCTTCACCGGCAGGAAGTGAGCCGCTTTCGTCAATCGATCCATGATTACCCAAATGGAGTCATACACTAGATTAGTCCTGGGTAGACCCACAATGAAGTCTATAGAAATCTGCTCCCATTTCCACTCCGGAATGGGCAACGGCTGTAGCTCTCCTGCAGGCCTCTGGTGCTCGGCCTTTTCTTGCTGACAAGTCAGGCATCTCGACACGAAGTCCGTAATGTTCCTCTTCATCCCGTCCCACCAGTAAACATCTCTCATATCATGGTACATCTTGGTGGAACCCGGATGAACACTGTACACAGATCGATGTGCCTCCTCAAGAATCTCACGCCTCAGTCCCTCAGCATCTGGTACGCACAGTCTAGTCCCAAATCGTATTATCCCCTGATCATCGATCACGAACTCGAAGTCTCTGCCTTGTCTAATCTGCTCACTGATCTCTGAAAGACGGTCATCACTGGGTTGTGCCTCGCGGATACGGTCAAGAAACTGTGGACGTGCACGGACATGCGCAAGCTGTCCCCCGATCGGAATGAACTCGAACTGCACTCAGCTGTCGCATAAAATCTGCCAATCTGCCGATGACTGCCTCTGCACTGCGCTCAAACAAGATAGACTACCCCCGGGCCTCCGACTCAACGCATCCGCCACTACATTCGTCTTGCCCGGGTGATAAACGATCTCACAATCGTAGTCCTTCACTAACTCCATCCAACGGCGCTGTCTAAGATTCAGGTCTCACTGTTGAAATATGTACTTCAAGCTCTTGTGATCCATGAATATCTGGCATGACTCGCCGTATAGGTAATGTCGCCAGATCTTGAATGCAAAGACCACTGCAGCCATCTCCAAATCATGAGTGGGGTAGTTCTGTTTGTGTTTCTTCAGCTGCCGAGAAGCATACGCGATCGCCCTGTCGTACTGCATCAATACGCACCCTAGCCCAACTCAAGAAGTGTCACAATAGACCACAAATCCGCCAGATCCCGAAGGCAATGATAATACCGGCGCTGTAGTCAAACGATTCTGCAACTGCTGAAAGCTATGCTCGCACGCCTCCGTCCAATCAAAAGGAACTCCCTTCCGGGTCAACCCGGTCAACGGTGCAGCAATACGGGAGAAATCCTGTACAAATCGTCGGTAGTAGCCGGCCAGTCCTAGAAAGCTCCAGATCTCTGTAACTGATGCTGGTCAGGGCCAATACTAAACGACCTTGATCTTTTTCGGGTCCAAACATATACCATCTCGTGTAATCACGTGACCCAAGAAATCTATGTTGTCAAGCAAAAACGAACACTTGGAGAATTTCGCGAACAGTTGGTGCTCTCTTGAAGTCTGCAATGTGATCCGCAGGTGCTGCTCGTGCTCCTCTTGGCTCTGGGAATACACCAAAATGTCTTCGATGAATACGATGATGAACAAATCAAGATACGGCCTGAAAATATGGTTCATCAAGTCCATAAACGCTGCTGGGGAATTTGTGAGTCCGAACGACATCACTAAAAACTCGTAGTGCCCGTAACGCGTGCAAAAAACCGTCCTCGGAATATCCTCCTGCCGAACCCGCAACTAATTGTAGCCTGATTGCAAGTCAATCCTCGAAAAGTATCCTGCACCCTGAAGCTGGTCGAACAAGTCATCGATGCGTGGTAAGGGATATCTATTCCGTACGGTAACCCTGTTCAGCTGGTGGTAATCAATACACAAACGCTAACTATCGTCCTTCTTCTTGACGAACAGGACAGGAGCACCCCAAGGAGACACACTAGCTCGAATAAGCCCTTTATCCAGTAAATCTAGCAACTGACCTTTCAACTCTCTAAGCTCTGCCGGGGCCATCCGATAAGGCGGTATAGAAATAGGCACCGTGCCGGGAATCAAGTCAATGCAGAAAACAATATCACGCTCACGCGGTAGCCCATGAAGCTCATCAGGGGAAACATCAGGGAACTCACTAACAATCGGGACCTGGTCTAACGGAACCTCTGTAGCTCTACTATCGCAAACATAGGCTAGAAATCCCCGACAACCCTTCCTCAAAAGTTGTCCAGCGCGAAGAGACGAAATCAAACAGTGAGGGGCGGCACCACGGTCCCCCTGCACAACAAAAGCCGACTCGCCGAGAAAAAAAACCTAACTGTCTTCTCGTGGCAGTCTACAGACGCGTAGCATGTGACTAACCAGTTCATGCCCAGAAGAACGTCAAAGTCCAACATCAAGAAGGATCAAGTCGACAGGCAACTCTCTCTTACCAATACGGACAACACACGACCGGAACACGAGTATAGCAATAAACGACTCATTCACAGGAGTGGTCACAGCAAGCGGCTGATCAAGCAAACCAGACTCTCTACGCAAACTCGGCACGAAGTGTGTAGAAACGTACGAGTGCATGGATCCCGGATCAAACAACACCTGTGCGTCAACAGAACATACTAAAAGAGTACCTGAGACCACTGCATTGGACGCCTGCGCGTCCTGATGCGTCAAAGCGAATACCCGTGCCTGTCCTCTACCTGCAACTGGTGGTCCCCTGCTAGCAACTGGCTGTCCTCTGCTGGCAGTTGGCTGTCCTCTACCTCGTCCACCTCGTCCTCTCTGAGCAAACCCTTCACAACCACAACCTCTCTGTGCATGAGTCTGACACGGAGCAACAGCAGGTACAAGAAGAAATGCCCTCTGGGGTAGAGAAGGTGGAAATGTGACATGTGGTACGGCTGTCTCGCCCTCACGTGGCTCCGGACAATCTCGAACAAGATGATAAGTACTCCCGCATCGGAAACATCTAGATGGTGCCGGCTGACCCTCCTGGGGATAAGAACTGAATAGCTAACCTCGTCTCGAGCCTCCACTACCCCCCGTACCTGAACGGAACCTTTCACGGCGCCTAAACGGCTGTCTCAGTGCTGCCGTACCTGTACGAACCCTCTTCGGCCCTGGAACTACTTATGTCTCAGCAAGACGCTCCTCGACTAATAGAGCTGCATCTACAGCTGCTGCATAGGCCTCGCAATGCTGTGTGGTGTTCGCAAGAAACAACGGGGTAAGTAAGCCTCGAACAAATCTCTTGACTCGCATCTCCGCAGTAGCTACTAAATATGGAGCATAAACAGATAGCTCGGTGAACTGCACATCATACTCCGCCACCGTCATATCCGGCGTCTGGTGTAATGACTCGAACCTGCGCGCTCGAGAATCCCTGACACTCTGGGGAAGGAAACGGGCAAGGAGCACCGTCACGAACTCAGTCCAGGTCATAGGAGGAAGACCTGCTGCTCTGCCTTTTTCTACCGACCAACACCACTTCTGCGCAAGACCTTCCAGGCGAAAGATCACGAACTCCACCCATCTCGCATATGAGCATTTGAGTGAACGACATATCTGGGCCATCCTATCGATAAATGACTGCGGGTCCTCGGCTGCATCGGTGCCTGTGAAGACCGGAGGCTTCAGCCTCATAAATTTATATAGCGATACTGTGATAACCTCTGTAGCTGCTGGTGCAACTGCCTGAACTGTAGGTACCATCGCGGTCCCCGTAACGGGTGGAACTACCTCTGGTCGCTGCGCTCGAAGTGCCTCAACTAATGACCCTATCATCTGGTGCATCTCCTGCATACCGGCCGCTAGCATAGCGATCTGGTCTGTCGAAGGGGGAACAGTCTGCTCTGGTACAACAAGTGTACTACCCGGGTCAGTCCTCATTTCAGACGAGTCAACTCTAATGTCGTCTCTCATGGCCGCTCTCAGCGCCCTTATAGTCTTCGGCGGCATAATGGCTGGAAATGAAACAAGATTCGATAAGAATATGGATATCGAATCACAAGAATGTATATATCACGAATGAATTTCAACCAATAGGTCCTAAGGTCATTTAGGCGGAATACCGTGTCGTGAGTATGCCGCTGAACATACACACGCTAAGTCACCCTGCTTCAGCTACCTACTCCATCATACCAAGGTCATCCTACACTCAAAAAGGCAAACCTAGCGCTCTGATACCAACTTTGTCACGACCCAAAATTCGGCCCGTGACCGGCACTTAACCACATAATGTCTACAAGTGTAACGTGATTAAGTAAGCCGAAACCCAAAAATCAAACCATTAAAATAGTGAGTGAAGAAAACATTTAGAAAACCTTGAGTAAAATCTTTAAAGTTTAAGTTATTTTCTTAAAAATTTCGGCAGCACCTCCTTTGTAAAAACAAGCCCCGAAAACGGGTATAAAACATGATATAAGTAAAATGACTGATAACAAGAATAAAACATCCACAGACGGGAGAAATCACGCCCAACGGCGGAAACAACCACCATAAGAATAGTAAATAATATATAAAGGTAATCGCGAGTACGGACGTACTGCGATACTCTAACATATGCAATCAGGTAACATTTATATGATGAGCTGGGTATGCGAAAATCATGCATAACAAGTGCAATTTAATAACATCTATATTATGAGCTGGGTATGCGATAATCAAGCATAACAAGTCCAATTTAATAACAATGAATGCTGAGCAGGGATAAAAATATCATCTACACGGATCATCAACGTGGAAAACTCAGGTGTCTACCAAAAACACCCCAAAATCCCGATAACTCAGGCGTCATCACTCAATCCGTCCCTCAATCCTGTAAATCTCATGGAAGCGGGGTGCCCAACATCGGCACCCGAAAAAATCAAGAAATACTCGTGTCCAACATCGACACGCAAATCCTCATATATCGGACTCCGTCACTCCGGATCGGCCAACGGGCTCCGTCTGCGGAATCGGCCCTCGGCCCCGGCAGTACGAGTCGGCCCGTATCCATCTCTCGACTCTAGTCGGTATCCTCCGGATAACCGCCAGGTCCAACCAATCACCGGTAGGTAGTAGTCTCTCTGCTAATCTCACCGTCTGTATACACAACATCCCTTTCTTTCTCCGGGGTACCATACAGGGTCCACCATGTACCCGCAATCGGCTTCATCCAGCTCCTCGAATCGGGTTCACATGTTACACGTCTCAGAACCGAGAAAACGCATGGTGGACACTCTGAAATATCATATCAAGAGAAACCGGTTTTTTAAAATAGTACCTACTTTCTTAAAAAATACCACGGTTCTCAAATCCAGAAATTACATGAATCCAAAACTCACTGCGTAAATCCATGCAATGTGTCGTATACCGCATAAAATCATACTATGAGTAAAAGGGGAAAACCGCTCTTTTAAATGGATCCAGTTGAAAATATTTCATGCGGTCCCCAATTTTCCAAACTCAAAGTTAGCATCATCTATGTATGTGCAAGAGTATGTATGTAGGCATGGATGTACAAGTGGTATATATCCAAGCATGAGTGTACAATATGTATATGTACCAATATGGATGTACAAGTGCTATATACGCAAGCATGAGTGTACAATATGTATATATGCCAATATGGATGTAGAAGTGGTATATACGCAAGCATGAGTGTACAATATGTATATGAGCCAATATGGATGCACAAGTGGTATATATGCACGCATAAGTGTACAATATGTGTATGTGCCAATATGGATGTACAGGTGGTATATACGCAAGTATAAGTGTACAATGTGTATGTGCCAATAGGGATGTACAAGTGGTATATATGCAAGCATAAGTGTACAATATGTATATGTGCCAATATGGATGTACAAGTGGTATATACGCAAGCATGAGTGAATAATATGTATATGGGCCAATATGGAACAGAATCATGTCTAATCATCAAATGATGAGATAATCCAAACGATGTATGGTTCGTAGCAATCCTATAGTGCGAGTGTCATGGCAATCACTAACGGTGTGGGTGTAACATAAAAATAGTGTTCGTGCAGCTTGAACCGTTAGTGACAGTGCGGTATTACATAAATACTGTATCTATATGAAACAAAAGAGGGGTATGCTACAATAGTACATATGCACAAGCAATATATATATATATATATACACACACGCGACTACAATATCCTATCAAGTCCTGACGCTTAACGCCATACGGGCGATTTCCCCGTAGATGTTAAATCTACTCACCGTGATCTCGTGCTAAGTGTAGCCGACTACTTACTTCCCCTTCTTTCCGGCTTTGGAAGTACCTGCCTGCGAACCTAGAATTTACACAAAGAATACACATAAGCTAAAATCCTGCAAAAACACGATATTAAAGCCAAACGAGAAACTCGCGTCGCAAGCTAAACGCGTGTGTATCCGATACGCCAAAACGTGTGTATACGCGTCTGAAACTACCCGACACGCTGTGATACTCAGCAAACGCTAAACCCACTCACATAACGCGCATGGCGTGCAAGCTTAAAGTATTGGAAATAAGGTATTTGATCCCAGATTTTGACTCGAGTTGAATTAGGAAAAGTTGCAAATACCAGACACCCTAGATATGTAGCAGACTCGCCTAGCCTAAACCCCGACACCCAACTCACTCCTCTTGCCGCAATTTGGGTCCAGATCTAATAAATTTGTGGCCTGGACAAGGAATAAGGGTCTCGTGCTTTGTGTGTGTGGTCTAGGTCTTATGAACATACACAAGTAAACGCAACTTTTTCCTGAAGCAACCGGGTTGAAAGCAGATCACAAAAGAGCACAAATCTTAACTAAAACGCTAATTTAACACTAAATTAATACATTATGGGGTTTTAGTGTAAACTGAAACAAAGATTTGGGTTAAACGATACTAATAGTACTTAATTAAGCTAATCAAACCCTAACAATCCTAACTTATCCTAATCATCACTTAAACCATTTAATTATCACTAAAATCCCATAAAACACTAAATTAAGCTAAAATAACTACAAGTTTATCAAAGACGTGATGAAAGTGGGCTTTATACCTCACAATAGGTCAAGTAGTGGTACATTTGCTGGTCTTGTCCCAGGAGTTCAGATTTGGCTCCAAAAATCCATAAAGGTGTAATGGAAGTGAGGTTGGTGTAAGGGTAGATGTATTTTTAATGAAGATTGGTGTTAGAAATTGAAGAGAGAAGGAGAAGAGATGAAGGGGGAGCTAGGTTGCTACTGGGGCTACTGCTGCTGCTGCTTGTTAGAGGAGATAGAGTGTGAGAGAGAGAGTATTCCCAAGTCAAAGCTCACCATGCCTTAATAAATGCCCCCCATGCACTCTCTTTTCTCTCATTTTCTATTTTCTTTTATTGGTTTTATTGTCAAGGGTTTTATTTTAAAAGGAATGAAATGAAATTTTTTTTTGAAACGGTAGACAAGTTAAAAACTTGGCCTAAGGTGAAAATGTGCATGCTACACTAATTTTTCTTAGGAAAATTATTAAGAAATTTCTTCCTAATTAAGTGAACACTAAACTAATTAATAATTAATAAAACACAATTATAAATATAATTATCCATTTTTCACCAATAATATTGATTTATTCCAGTTTATGTGGAAAAAGTTAGTTAACGGGATTCATAAAAACACTCAACAAAGTTAATTAACGCGAAATTAACCTAAACGAATTTCAAAGAGTTACACATACAATCAATGCTCATGCAACATGAGCCATCAATAATAGTGCAATGTCCTAAGGGTACAAGTCTAAGCACAACAAGTAATAATATGCAATGAGGTGTATGCGCAAACTCTATACATGCAATAGAATATGCGACTAATATCATATCATCTCTAGCCCAGACGCATAACACCATGCGGGCGATTCCCCTGTAGATGTTAAATCTTCTCACCAACGCACTTGGCTAAGTAAATCCAACCACCTGTTTTCTCTTCTTCACAGCGTCCGAAGTCCCTGCCTGCGAACCTAAAACATAAAACAATATAACAAGTATGTATATTAGCAAACGACCAAAAACACGTACACACTATGTTTAACCGACGCACCAACTCCAAACAAACACTCAAGTGCTCGCTTAGTAGCTAACGTGCATAGCGACACAACGAAACCAACCCAAGAGCAACAGATCACAACGACACGAACCGTATCGGATAACGTAACGTGTGAAACGAAATACAAGAAAACAAACAAGTGATCCCAGATTTTGGTATACTAAGAATTTGTAAAAGTTGCAAATACCACGAGACCACACACAACCCCAGAGACCCCTACACCAAAACTCAACCCCCCAGTCCCCACTCTGGCTGCAAATTGCGGCAAGAAGCAATAAATCTGCGTCCAGTCTATAAGGGAATGGGCTCATATTTTGAGGCTAGGTTTTAGGTCACTACACTAGGTCACTGTGATAGGAACTTTTGCAACAAATACCTTTTTTGATAGAAGATCATCTGAGACATAAAACTACACTAAAAATACGATATTTGCACGAAACGATAAAATACGCGATCTAAACTGAAATGAAAAAGCTACGCTACACAATAAACATCTACTTAACAGAAAGAGATCATTACCTACTCTCTCAAGCTCAATGATCCTAGCTTTACAAGCTCCAAGGAATCCAAGAGGCAAAACAAGGTTAAAGATGTGATTTAGGTGAGATTTTGTGAAGTTTAGTGATGGATTAGTGAAGATTTATGAAGGGAATGATAAATGTTCAGTTGAGGGAAGAGGAATGATGAAATGAGAAGAAATGAAGTGAGATAGAATGAGAGAGAGTGAGATGAAAAGAGAGAGAGAGGTGAGGTTAAGGTGAGTGCACCAAGCATTAACTCTCACATAAATGCTAGCATGACTCATGTGCCACCTCTTCTTACATCCAAAATACAAAGGAAAATATCTTCTCACAACCTAAAATATCTAGGGGTTTAGGTTAAGGGTTAAACAAGGATTAGGTTAAGGTTAAGTTGTCAAGGTCACTAAACTAGACTAGCACAAACAAACTCTCACATTAACGTACACAAGTGTGTGCATACCATAACAAATAAAAATAAATTATTGATTAAATGTTATAAAATGTGAGGAACCCAAATTGGTAAACTTTTTATCAAAAACCTGTATTACCGTCTAAACTAACACTAATCGAAATCTAAGGCGTTACAATATCCCCCTTATAGAAATTCAACCCCGAATTTAAAATTCTCACTAAGCGTACCTTCAAAGAGATGAGTGCAAAATTTCCATATCTCGCTCGCAGCCTCCTAAGTGATCACCTCACCATACGGCTATGCAAAAGAAAACCCTCCACTGATGGTAAGACCCTTGACCGAATTTTCTCCACCTGCAGAACCACTTACACAATTGGCTGCCGGTGAATGAAAAGATCGTGTCCAAGCTATTTGGTCTGGCGCTAAACCATGTGAGAAAGGTCATGAAAGTATTTTCAAAGTATCGGCACTAGGAATACGGGGTGAATACTCAATAATCTGGGCGGAAGTGCCAAATTATAGGCAACGGAACTAACTCGCTTTAAGGATCTCAAAAGGACCTAAAATCCTAGGACAAGCTTCCCTAAACTCAACACGTCATTCATCGGAAAATCTGTAGGAATACATGATCTCCCACTATGAACTCAAGTCTGCGACCACCACGGTCAGCATAAGACCTCTGTCTGCACTGGGCTACTCTCATCCTGACCTGAATCAACTGGATCATCTCCGAAGCCTCTCGACTAGCTGGGGTCCAAAAATCCTACTCTCGCGGAGTCAGAAAAACAGACTGGCGATCGACACCACCTAACAACAAGCCTAAAGGTTGCCAATTGGAATGTTTCCTGATAACAGCTATCGAAGGGGAACCCTAACAATGGCAAGTGACGATCCCAACTGCCAACAACCACTTAGTACGTACGCACAAGCATATCCTCCAGAGTTTGTATAGTCTGCTCTGTCTAACCATCGACCAACTGTTAGAAAGCGGAGCTAAAGCTCAACCAGTATCTAAGGCTTCCTGAAGCTTGTGCTAAGAACGACAAGTGAACAGGGTGCCTCCATTGGATACAACACATGAAGGAACTCCATGCAAACGCACAAACTTAACGAAGAACAACTGAGCAAACTGAGCACAACCGGACAAAAAACACCTAAATGTAGTTACACCCTGCCTAGCACTAGGTAAAGACCACAACGAAATTCATAGAGATCTGCTCCCATTCCTACTCCGGAACGGTTAAAGGTTGCAACTCTCCAGCCGGTCTCAAATGCGCAACCTTAGCTCACAACAAGATAGACATCTTGAAACAAAATCCGAAACTTCACTCTTCATCCCTGCCCACCCGTAACTATCTCACAAGTCACGTCACAAATTGGTGGAACTTGAATGAACACAGAAAGCTGACTGATGTGCCCGCTCTAAGATTTCGCATTTCTACCCATCAGTATCAGGTACACACAAACGCGTCCCTAAACGTAGCACACCCTAGTCACAAATCAAGGACTCCGAATTATTACCCGGCCGAACATGTTCAAGAATCTCTGACAAACGAGCATCGGCGGGTTGTGCCTCGCAAAAGCGATTAAGAAAAAGTGGTCAGGTGCGGACAAGACAAGCTATTCCCCCCTTTAGAAGAGGTGAACCTAGTTGTACTCCACGATCACACAAGAACTATAAATCTGCAGTAGACTGTCTCTGAACTGTGCACAACTGGAACAAGCTACCCCCGGGCCTACGACTCAAAGCATCAGCTACCACAATCGCCTTGCCACAGGAAACAAAGGATCTCACAATCACAATCCTTCACAAGCTCCATCCTACGGCGCTGTCTCAACAATCAAAATCTGCTGCAGGAAGATGTACATTATGCTCCGGTGGTCCGTGAAAATCTGATACGACTCTCCGTACAAGTAGTGTCCTCATCTTCAACGCACGACCACCGTGGCCATCTCCAGATCATGAGTGGCATATCTTGCTCGTACTTCCTCTAACTGTCGAGAAGCATAAGCGATAACTCTATCGTGCTACTTCAGTACACAATCGAGCCCCACTCTCGAAACATCACAGTTAAACCACAAAGTCGTCCGAACCAGAAAGCAAAGAAAGAACTGGTGCAGTTGTCAACCGAGTCTTCAATTGCCGAAAACTTCGCACGCATGCCTCAGTCCAAAGAAAAGGAACTCCCTTCCTGGTCAACTCAGTCAACGGTGCAGCGCTACACAAGCAGTCCTGCACGAAACGGCGGTAAAAACCGGCTAGGCCCAAAAAGCTGTGGACCTCTGTCACTGCTACAAGTCTGGGCCAAACCTGTACGGCCTCGATCATCCGCGGGTCTGTACGAAAACTATCTCCCGTAACCACATGACCTTAGGAAGTCAACACAATCAAGCTTGTAGGAACACTCCGAGAATTTAGCAAACAGCTGGTACTCTCCCCATGTCTGCAAGCAATTCCTCAAGTGCTGCTCAAGTTCCTCACGACACATTGGAAAAGACCAGAATGTCATCACTAACAAAACAATAAACTGATCGAGGAACGGCCTGAAAAAATCTTGTTCATCACATCCACGAATGCTGCTACGGTATTGGTGAGTCCAACGGCACCACCAAAACACAGACTTCTCGTAGCACGTACAGAAGCAGTCTTCAGAATGTCCTCACTCCGAACCCGCAACATATGATGACCTGATCCCAAAAAAACTCAAAAAATGTCTCTCACTATGGAGCAAGTCGAACAAATCGTCAATACGATGTAATGGATACCTATCCGCACCGTAACTCGGTTCAATTGACGATCCATCAACACACAACCTCAAACTTCCGTTCTTCTCTTGACGAACAGAATAGGAGCTCTCCAAACCGAAACACTTAGACATACAAGTCCCCCAACAAACAACTTTTTAGCTGATCCTTAAACTCCCTAGGCTCCGCCGGCTCATCTGGAACAACGACGGAAAACTCTCGCATGATGGAAAGCCGGTCCAACAAACCAACTGTGACTCCAGCATCCCGAATAAAAGCCAAGAATTCTCGACATCCTCTCCTCAAAAGCCGACTAGCGAAAAAGGCTGAATTCAAGCTGTGAGGGGCGGCACCACTGTCCTCCCGCACAACAAGAACTGACTCGTCGGGAAAACAAAACCTGAATATTTTCTCGCGGCAGTCCACAGACGCCTAGCACGTAGCTAACCAGTCTGTGTCCAGGAGAACGTCAAATCCAACATCTCAAGAAGGATCAAAATGACGGACGAATCTCTATCTCCTATCCGATTGGCACACGACTGAAATACGTATCGCGCAACAAAAGAATCGCTGACAGAAGTTAAAAGAACAACGGTTGATCTAGCTAACCGACTCTCCTTGTCCCAAGCCTCTGCTACTCCTGCGACGTGCACGAAACCTGCCACGGCGACTGAATCTCTGTCTCTGAACTGGTACACCTGCACGAGCCCTCCTCTATCCTCGAACTCCCAAAGTCTCGAAAGACGCTCCTCGTCAAATAGGGCTGCGTCCACTGGTGCTGTGTAAGTAACACAATGCTGTGTGCTGATCGTAAGGAAAAACTAGGTAACAGGGGTGGTAACCCTGTGTCACTGCGCTCGACTGGCCTCAACTAAAGACCCCATCGTCTGGCGCAAGTCCTGCATCTCTGCCTTGAGCCTAGCGATACGATCTATCAAAGGCGGATCCATCTGCTCCTGTGCAACGAGCATGCCATCCCCGTCAGTCCTCGTCCCACACGAGTCAACTCTGACCCAGTTCCTCGCTGCACCTCTCTGAGTCCTCATAGTCATCAGCAGCAAAGGTTATAAATGGAAAAAGGATTCGATAAGAACACGGAAATCGAATCATAAGGATATGTATCATCACGAAAGGAATTTCAAGCAATTAGTACTTAGGTCACTTTAGGCGGAGTACCGTGTCGTGAGTATGCCGCGGACATACACACACTACGTTACTCTACTTAAGCTACCTACTCCATTATACCAAGGTCATCCTACACTCTGAAAGGTAAAACCTAGTGCTCTGATACCAACTTTGAGACGACCCAAAATTTTGCACGTGACGGCCTTTAAACTACGCAACGTCTACAGGCGTAACGCAATTTAAGTAAGCCAAAAACCCACTAATCTAAAGCATCAAAAGTAGTAAGTGATAAGAACATTGTTAAAACCTTTGAAAATCTCGAGTACAAATTCATTAAAGTCAAATTTTAGTTTCTTAAAAATTTTGGCAGCACCTCTTTTGTAAAAACTAACCCCAAAAATAGGTACAAAAAAATATAAGTAAAGCATCCCCAAACGGGAGCAAATACACGCCCAAAGGCAGAAAACAACCACCACAACAGATATACGACGCGGTAGCGAAGAAATAAAAGACGATATAAATAAAAACTACATAAAAGACCTCCAAGTCACAAAATAACATACAATATCGTCCTCACATCAAGTCTCTAAGTCATACACATGAAAGTGGTAGATGAAGAGTACATGGTACAAAGATAACAATAAACAACATCGGATAGCCGCAAAACCCACCTATAGCAAAACTGCGCACAGTCAGCCGAAGCGGTATCCACTGTAAAAGATGATACGAAAGATGAAAAAGCCTGCCTCGACTACTCTGAGGAACAACCTGCAAAACACTGTAGCACAACGGGGGTGAGTTGCCAACTCGTGAATAGTAAATAACATATGCAGGTAATCGCAAGTATGCACGTACAGCGCGAATCTAACATATGCAAGCAACAACAATAAATGGCAATATGTATGCAATAGTCATGAAAAGTACTATATCACGTATTACTAATACATGAAGCAATAAGTGGCAATATGTATATGCAAAAGTCATGAAAGGTACTCTATTAGGTACTAATAATACATGAAGCAATAAATGGCAATATGTATATGCAATAGTCATGAAAGGTACTCTATCAGGTACTATTAATAAATGAAGCAATGCATATAAAATAAATGCGGAGTATGGGGTAAAACATGTCATCCTCACGGAATCCTGACCCCGTGATACGACCAAAGTCCATTAAGACAATCCAAATCCCAAATTTCCTCAAATCAGCCCCCAAATTGCTCTCATATCCTGTAAGTCTCATATATCCTAAGTGTCCAATATCAAGTAATCTCATATATCCTGTATCCAATATCAAGTAAATCTCATATATCCTGAGTGTCCAATATCAAATAATCTCATATATCCTGGAGTGTCCAATATCAAATAATCTCATATATCCAGTGTCCAATATTAAGTAATCTCATAAATGACTAAGTATATTTGTATGAATCATTATGATGATGTATATAAATTAGATATGTATATATATATATATTAGCGTCCCATTCTACTAATATATATATATATATATATGCATATATAACAGCGTCCCATTCCACTGTTATATATACTTAGGAGTAAAAATATCATGAAACCAAGTGTCAAGCTTCGACACCTAAATACTTATCTATCAGGAGCTGTCACCACGACTGGCCTCCTGATAGGTACGTATCATACGCTATCCCAAAAACTTGAGGGCCCAGTTTCGACACTCGAAATTCGACGTATCCATACGTACATGACTTCGGTCGGTATCCCCACGATAACCGCCGAGTCATAGGTACTGTCACCGGTAGGTATGGTTCCCCTGTCAGGCTTATCTGCGTGGTCCATCGATCTTCTTGTCCCGGGGTACCTCGGAGCCCCTACCATATACCCGCACACGGCCCACGACGCCTCCTCGCATGGGGTATATATATCAGAACCGATAAATCTCATGGTGGCTGCTCAAATATCATATCAAGAGAAACCGGGTTTTTCAAATAATGCATAATTTCATGAAACTACCACGGTCCTCAAATCCAGAAAACATCATGAAAAATTTATATCTCAATGCGAAAATCCATGAATATAATATAAGCAATATAAAACTGTAATGTGAGCATATATAAAAGAAAAGCCGCTATTTAACTGCAACAAGTTAATATATATATCATGCGGTTCCTAATTTCTCCAAGTCCATATAACATCAAATAAAGGTGAACATGTAGCTACAGCCAGATATATGTGTAAACATGTAGGTATAGCAAGGTATATGTATCTACCTATCAGTAATGATGTAATACCCTCCAGGTATAAGTGTAAGTATGTATGCAAGATGTACATGCAGCTATGTTTTATATGTGTATATACCTATCACTAATGGTACAATACCATATAGGTATATAGTTAACTAGCATATAAGCATGTCAAGGAATATGTGTAAGCATATAGGTATACAGGTATGCTATATGTCATATGCATAAAGGAATAGGAATCAATGTCTCAATGTTCCTAACCAAACAATATCATATATGTATGTATGTTGTGCGTGTCATGGCAATTATTGACGGTGTGTGTGCCATACAATCAGTGCTCGTGCAACATGAGCCGTCAATAATAGTGCAATGTCCTAAGGGTACAAGTCCAAGCACAACAAGTAAATAATTTGCAATGAGGTGTATGCGCAAACTCTATACATGCAATAGAATATGCGACTAATATCATATCATCTCTAGCCCAGACGCATAAGGCCATGCAGGCGATTTCCCTGTAGATGTTAAATCTACTCACCAACGCTCCTGTCTAAGTAAAACCAACCACCTGTTTTCTCTTCTTCGCACCGTCCGAAGTCCTCGCCAGCGAATCAAAAACATAAAACAATATAACAAGTATGTATATTAGCAAACGACCAAAAACACGTACACACTACGTTTAACCGACGCACCAACTCCAAACAAACTCTCAAGTGTTCGCTTAGTAGCTAACGTGCATAGCGACACAACAAAACCAACTCAAGAGCAACAGATCACAACGACACGAACCGTATCGGATACGTAACGCGTGAAACGAAACACAAGAAAACAAGCAAGTGATCCCAGATTTTGGTATACCAACAATTTGTAAAATTTGCATGTACCACGAGACCACACACTACCCCAGAAACCCCTACACCAAAACTCAACCCCCCAGTCCCCACTCTGGCCGCAAATTGCGCCAGAAGCAACAAATCTGCGGCCAGTCTATAAAGGAATGGGCTCGTATTTTGAGGGTAGGTTCTAGGTCACTACACTAGGTCACTGTGATGGGAACTTTTTCAACAAATACCTTGTTTGATAGCAGAACATCCGAGACCTAAAACTACACTAAAATTACGATATTTTCATGAAACGATACAATGCGCGGTCTAAACTGAAACGAAAAAGCTATGCTACACAATAAACACCTACTTAACAGAAAAAGACCATTACCTACTCCAACAAGCTCAAAGATCCTAGCTCTCCAAGCTCCAAGGCATCCAAGTGGCAAAACAAGGTTAAAGATGTGATTTTTATGAGATTTTGTGAAGTTTAGTGATGGATTAGTGAAGATTTGTGAAGGGAATGATGGGTGTTCAAATGAGGAATGAGGAATGATGTAAGAAATGAGAAGAAATGAAGTGAGAGAGAGTGAGATGAAAAGAGAGAGAGAGGCAAGGTTAAGGTGAGTGCACCAAGCATTAACTCTCACATAAATGCTAGCATGACTCATGTGCCACCTCTTCTCACATCCAAAATACAAAGGAAAACATCCTCTCACAACCAAAAATATCTAAGGGTTTAGGTTAAGGGTTAAACAAGGATTAGGTTAAGGTTAAGTTGTCAAGGTCAATAAACTAGATTAGCACAAATAAACGCTCACATTAACATGCACAAGTGTGTGTATGCCATAACAAATAATAATAAATTATTAATTAAATGTTATAAAATGTGAGGAACCCAAATTGGTAAACTTTTTACCAAAAACCCGCATTACCGTCTAAACTAACACTAATCGAAATCTAAGGCGTTACATTAAAAAATAGCAGAATTTAATTCTACCAGGTGCCAGCGCTCACATGCTGTACACGTGCGGCACCAATAAGAGTTTTAACTCTGGAGCTGGCACCCTCGTGACAACCACGTGAGGTGCTACCTCTTGAGTTTTGAATAGAGCTTTGCTCTTTTAAGAGTTTTTAACCTTGACGCTGGCGCCCTCGTGGCAGAAACGTGAGGCGCTGCCTCTTGAGTTTTGAATAGAGCTTTTGCTCTTTTGTTGGGAAAACAAATGCCCCCCATCGCCGCGCTCACGTGGCTCACACGTGAGTTTAGTAGTGGCATTTTTTCTACCGTTGTATCTTCTCGAAAGTGGAACCGTATTTTTATGGCCATAAGTAGGGCCTTTGTCCCTTGAGATGACTGCTGTTCATCTTCCCTAAACTTCTTCTTTCTGAGAATATAATTCTCTTTCCAGAGCTTAAATCTCTGCCCAAGGAAACTCATTTAGAGTTAGAACTTTGCCAAAAACCTAGTAAGGATTACAATCGAACCTATTAACAGAGCTTTGCTCTTCTTAGGTCAAAGATCTTAGAAATGTATTTTAGGGTTTCTTAACCCGTTAATCAGATCATTGCTCATCTTTCATGAAGATCTCTTAGAGTTTATACGATTTGTCTTGCAGATCTTAAAGATCTTGGGATTTTACCCTGTTAAAAAGCTTTGCTTTTGAGGGTTATGGTAGATTACCACATTTCTTTACAGAGCATGGCTCTAAGAAATTTTGGGAAATTTTATTCCCTCGTTAATTTTCTGACAGATGTGAGATCTTTTTGTAGAGCACAGCTCTCGAGGGGGTTTAACTCCTTAGTCCAACGATATTTCTCATTAAATGAGAATCCTCTTAAGATTCTATTCTTAATGAGTGACTGCACCATCAATAATGCGGCGTCACTTTAATTTTGTGGGCCCCTTTTGTCCCAATGCAATGCAGTTCAAATTTTTTTTAAGTATTAAACAACGTTAAAGTTCTGAACATAACGTTAATAGCTGAACCTTCTCCATTTGTGCAGGTGCAATGGCCTTCGACTCTTCCTTCCCTTTCGTACGATCAGAGAGCGCCTTTGCCGACGTGCCCGTAGATCGAGAAGACTTCACGCTTATTAAAGATCATGACCCGGAGCAAAAATCTTTTCACCTGTGGGGGGTCATGGTATAATCAGATCATTTATGGCGGAACATATGCCAAGGCGAGTCGCGCCCTTGGGGGAAAGTCTATATGATAGGGTTGACTCCTAGCTATTCAGCCGGCTACCTGCAGTGGGCTCGGTATATCTTGTCGGCCAAGAAATCACTGCTGCTAAAGCTTGGGTTGTATCCTGCAATATATGCATCCCTTTTCCAATATCCCGCGCCTCATGTATGGTGGGTTAAGGCTTTTCTGGAACCGTGGAACATCCTAACCCATACATTTCATCTATCGGACCGGGAGGTCTCAATTTCCTTGGAGGAGTTTGCGGAAATTTCTGGCTTACCCGTCAGAGGAGAACATTACGAGTAGATACTTCCCCCTGATGAGTACATCTTTGCCACCAAATTAGTGGTGATGGGCCTTACTCTAGAGAATGTTGTTCAACACCGGTTCCCAAGCCTAATCAAAGTGTTGAATATTTATGAGAGTTTGTTCTTAGAGTCTGGAGGGCACGGAGTTGGCTTTGCAGATTTCATTGCCCGCTTTCTTCGCCCAGAAGTCTTGTCAAAACAGGCCACGAAATTCAGTAAGCTTGATGACCCGTTCGGTTTTGGCTTGGATAACTTGACGACGGCAGAGGCGGATTTGAGGAATTTCTTCATTCCAGACGTTCCGGTCATCCCTTTCGCAGAGCTCGCTGCTCCAGATGTCGACGAAGAGACGTTCTTTCTGGGGTTCATCGGCCTGTGGTTGAATTGGTTTGTGCTTCCGATGCATCCTCTCTATATGAGGTCGTCCGTCTTTTATCTGGCCTACCGCATGATGGCAGGGACGCGTGTGGCCGTTGGGATCGCAAGGCTGGCTCATCTATATCACGACATGAGCTTAGCGGAAGACACTGCTCAGTCGAGGGTAAAACCCGTACATCTTCCGTTGCACTACTTCACGTCATGGATCGAGATGCACGTGCTAGGAACTTTTGGTGTTCACGAACGACCCTGCTTCTACGACAGCTACATCTTTGCTTGGGTCATGTATCTGTTCGATGCTTCTGCGTCAGACCCATCATAGCGAGAGGCTCTACGATTGGTCCTCCGCCCTCGCATGGTTAGGGACAGCATGACCTTTGTCGATAGAGTCTTGACTATCGGCAAGGAATGTACTAAGGTGGTGCAACCGTTGCTTGATACTTTCAAAGACGGGGCATCCATGTTTAGGGCTCGAGAAACCTTGCACTTGTATTCTATTAGGCCGGGCTTCTTAGTATTCAGACAGAGCGCCTCGGTACTATTTATGAGGTACAACCCGCACCGCTTCGTTCAACAGTCGGGTTATAATCAGGGTGTTCCTCTCGAGGCATTCTTAGCCGAGCTTGCTGCTACGGAGGAGGCTATTCGCAGAGCGCTGCACCGCTTTATGCGATTAAATACGGGGTCCAATTTTCTCATTAGCGAACCGAGCTATGTGCCGAAACCTTCGAACGCTTACGTGGTGTGGTACCAGCTGTTGGGTTACTAGGCACTGTCACAAGGGTCTATAAGGCATCAACCATGCTCGATTTAAAATTTAGACCTGCCGAACAACCTAAAGCGAAGATCTTTGCTAGATAATTAGGGTTAAACATGTAAGTAAATATCTTTACAACTAAGATAGAGGGATTACAACCTTTGTAGTCCACTCCTTCGCTTCATAAGCTCCGAGTAGTAGTCCCTTCGCCGCGATCCATGATCTCCCGGACTCAAGAGAAGCTCCACAACCCGAATGATCCATGCTTGCTTGAAGTCTTCCTTTTCTAAGATGATCTACCTTGAAATTTCTTTAACTCAAGCTCTCACTCACTAATCAAGTATTAATGAAGTGAACATCCTAATCTAATTGGCTAGATTTGATGAGTATGATGAAGTAGGAATTTAGCCCTCTTTTGTTTTCATAATCTCACACTAATCCATCACAAAAGAAAAACCTAGAAAGCTTTTCAAGTGCTCAAGGAAGAAGAAGAAGAATAATCATTCCTTTTGTGATGAATAATGAACTCTTATTATCATTACAATTGCAACCTTGGTTAAGTCAAGAAAGATTTAACCATTGTAGAGATTTAACTAGGATTAAAGGGTGTGGGTTGGGTTAGGAAATTATCTCCAAAATATCAACACATAATATCTTTGCAAGAAACAAAACAAAAGCTTCTAGAAGCTTCAAGAAAAGACTAACCCAAATCAAACCCTAACCATGTTTAATCTCCACTAATCATGCTGCATTTGCAAACATAACTTGTTACAATATTATATATCATATATATAATATATTTTTGTAACAAAAGAAAATAATACAATTAACATATATCGCATATATATCAATGTATTTCCCGGTGAAAAATGAATCAATAAAGCGAGCCAATATTAGATAATGTAATGTAATATATCACATATATAATTATATATTAAATTATCGAATCAACACTTGATCCTACAATCCAGCTATATCACATATAACCGACCAATATTTCATGTACCGATTCATCGAATCAACACTTGATCCGATGACCCGGCTGATATCAAATATCGTGAGAATAGAATACGGTATCTCATATCGTATCATCCTCGGTCCCGTACATAACACATATGTGCTCCTACTCCGTTTTGACTGAGTCAAGAAACCTCTGTGTAGGACTCTAAAGAAGCCGGTAGCAGGTGATGATCATATCAAACACCCACAAGCTGCAAGCGGTCAGCTAAACGTAACAGCCATCCAGGTATTGAGCGATCAGAAGATCAACAAGCAAGGCTGTACATTCCCCTGTGAATCCAATCAGTAACACTACCGTACAGTCCGGTCTCTTCGTCTGATATGTTGCATATCTAGTCTAGGGGTGGTATACGTCACACCCCAGTAACCGATAATTCGTGTCGATGTGAGGATCATAACAGGTCGAGAACCTACTGATAACACTTACCAGTAGTACTCAATATCCTCCTTGGCCAGGGACTTCTAGTTATAGCCAATCGAACACAGCACAACATCAACTCCCTATACCGGGAGAGACGAAACCCCTTCTATCGCTCATTACCTCCATATGATTCGGGACTGTACCCAAAAGCCACCGTTTTGCACGCCCTTTTAGACGTGGTAAGGTGGAAATCAAAGCACAGTGGTAATCACAAAAGACTATATGACGATCTCGGGTCTACAGACTAACCTATACCAGTGTCACCGGAGAACTACTATCTGACGATAGGTATAATACCATCTAGGAGTTCTCGGTAAGTCCGTTCAGTGTACCCAGTCTCCACTGAGCACCCGTATACTGTCTCTGATGTCAATCACCAATGGATATGGGATCATCCATCGCCCATCATATGGGTCAAGACGTGTATACGCTCGTCTACTCTGGTGTATCGATGCCCTGTCTCGATACGCCCTCGACTAGGAACAGTTATAGGATGTACTTGTTGACTACTCTGGCCCCACTAGTATGATCTCATCATAGTCCCAGTAGTCGATTACATATGCTAAGGGCTTTATCAATATGTGAGAGCAAGACAGTAAACTAATATAAGTCAACATGTTAAGATAAAGTGAAACTAAATAGCATACTATCATGAAGAACAAGAAAGTCCTCTATATATATCCAAGTATCCACTATAATATACATCATATGTACAATAATGGCCTCTAGGGCATACATATAACTAACAATCTCCCACTTGCACTAAGGCCAGCTGTTGTAGTATCTCATACCCAGCATCTCGAAGAGTCTCTCAAACTGTGTCTGGGGTAAGGCCTTCGTGAGTGGATCCGCAGTGTTGTCCTTCATATCAACTCTCCTGACCTCGATCTCCCTGCGATCAACTATCTCCCTGATCATGTGATACCGCCTCAGAATATATCTGGACTTCTGATGGGACCTGGGTTCCTTGGCCAAAGCCACAGCTCTATTGTTATCGCAATACAAGGGTATTGGATGCTCAATGGATGGAACCACACCAAGTTCAGTAATGAACTTCTTCATCCAGACAGCCTCTTTTGCAGCATCGTTGGCAGCGATGTATTCAGCCTCCATCATCAATTCTGCAACGGTTTCCTATTTGGAACTCTTCCAACACACCACCCCACATTGAGGGTAAAGACAAATCCCGAGTGCGACTATAGTCGTCCTTATCACTTTGGAAGCTCGAATTGGTAAAGGACACCACCTGGAGTTCCCCGTTACCATACACCAAGAACATCTCCTTAGTTCTTCTTAAGTACATAAGAATGTTCTTCACAGCTATCCAGTGACTCTCTCCAGGATCTGCTTGATACCGACTCACTATACTTAGTGAGTATGCTACATCGGGTCTGGGACATAGCATCGCATACATGATAGAGCCTACTGCCGAAGCATAGGGTATCTCTTGTGTAACGTTTTGAAAATCGTTTCGGTGAAATTTCGGAAAATCGGTAAAATAAGGGGGTTTTCCGTAAAAAGTGAAAATACAAATATCTTTATTATAAAATTAAATATACATATTCTAGCTATGTAATTTCTAGTATTTGGTGTTTATTGAGCCACTGGTAAAATTTCTAATTTTCTGAAAAATCTTCCGAAAATAATTATTTTAATATTATTTTAAGCCGTCACTAATACATTTAATATGGGAAAATTACAAATTGGAATGAGTTGAAACAAATTTTGTGCATCATAACATATTAAAAAAAATTTTAACATATTGTTTTTGAAATGAAATAAAAATTGCCAAAAGGCTTTAGAAAATATTGAAGAAAAAGGCTTAAATAGTGAAATTAGTGTAATAGAAATTGGGGTATTGTATTTATATTTTTCCCTCACCCATACATACACACACACACCCCATTTTCCTCCCATGGCTGAGCCTAGGCTGCCCCAATCACCCAAGTCCCCACTTCATTCCTCACACAAAAGAATAAAGAATAATAAAGAAAAGAAAAGAAAAAGAAATAAAGAAAATGAAACATGGTCTTGTGTTGACTTTAAAACCCACACCACTCTCTCTCTCCCCCTCACAACATGGCCGAGCCCTCTTCTTTCCTGCACCACAACAGCCCCTCTTTCTTCCTCTATCATTTTGCATCAAAAAAATCAACAAAATGCCCAAAAATCAACACAAAAATCCAACAAAATCAAAATCCAATCTCTACCCATTTCTTCTTAACCTATTCTAGTGTGGATCATGGATCAAGAAGCTATTTTGGAGGCCAAGATTTTCATGTTAGATCTTCAAATTTGTGAGGTATAATCTTACACTAATTGTACCTTGTTAGTTTTTATTGTAATCTAAGCTAATTAGGTGTTCAAATTGTGGGTTTAATTGAAAGTTGAAATTTAAAGAGAAGAGTAGAATTGGGAGTTAGGGTTTGGATTATTTGGTTATGGTTGTGTTGTGTAATTTATAATCTTGAGAATTTCAAAACCCAATCTAGTTGTTAGTTTGCAAATTCATTTTAAAAAGAAATTGTCCAAATTGTATTATGTTGCAAACTAGATTTTAGGATTAATGTAATTAAGTGAGATTAAAATCTAGTTAGGATTTTTAGCACATCATTAAGGTTTCCATGAGTGGTTTAATACCTTTGGAGCATGCAAAACCAAGCTTAGTTGTCGTTTTGTGCTTTTTTACTTGAAATTGTTAAAATTTGATAAAATTGCAAAACTAGAATTTTTAGTTTTATAAAAATTGATGAGATTAAATTACGGAAATGGTTTATATGACATAATTATGATATTTTCTGTATATTATGGCCATTAGTTTTGTTAAAACATCAAGTTTCGAATTAAAACGAAAATTTAGTGCTTTCTAGGTTTTCGGAAATAAATCGATTTGATTTATTTTGGGGTTTTGATGAGTTGCATTCTACTTAATATTATAATTAGTGTGTTTTGAAATCACGATTGATGTGTTTGGATTTTTCTCGATGTGTTGATGTTGGTACATCGACATCGAGGGTTGGTTTGACTATTCTTGCATGTGTAGGCGATAGGTTTTGACCTATGCGTGATACGCGTGCCGAATTGGTTTTCGTATACCGTTTCAATTTCGGATTTGGTTTTAATGCGATACGGTGTGTTATGATATGTAGGTACCCCATGTGGACGTCGAGACGACAAGCAAGCGCGTGGCGACGTCGGCACCGGCGAGCGAGGACTAGGTGAGTAGATTTATATCTACGGGGAGAAATCGGGTGGATGGCGTATAGCACCCCCGCAGTTCGTGGTGATGTATACGAATACGTATACACACATATATTTAGTATATGTTGATTTGAGATTTTTGATGATAAAGATGGACATTCGGTGTTCTGTGATTGGTTTAGTGTAGTTGCGAAACCCTAGAGTAGGGGTTGCACCTGTACACGCACACACGAACATACTTGCATACATCCTTTCTTTTACATGTGCGTATATGGGATTATATATTTATGTGTTCACATGGGTATGGGACTATGTGTTAATATACAGGATTTGAGGATAATACTTGGGATTTGAGATGAGTCGATGAGATTTGATTTGAGGCCGTGAGATCAGTGATTTGGCAAGGTTCGTATTTGAGATACGGCATAATGTTGTAGCGGGTCCTTTGACGCAGTGTTTCACACACGTGAATGCATACGTAGGTGGTATCAGTATTGTACTAGACATAGATCAGTACCCGGATTATGATCTTTGATAAAGGGATACCAGATGAATAGTGTGATGAATGTGATATTGACCTATACCCAGATTTAGGATGCCATACGACGGATTTACGTACGAGCTATATAATGATGTTTGATCCGCACTCTTGACTTGGGAATATTTGATTATAGATATGGTATCGGATGTGATATTGTCGAGGCGGGATCACCGACTAATATATATATATATATATATATATGTATCGACTCAGATGTTAGGCGGTTTCCTTACTTCAGTTAGCTTGTTACTTCAGCCGTATAGTTTAGTGTAGTTGTTAGACCAGGTTAGATTCCTACCTATTTCAAAACTAACTGATCGTGGGTATTTTAAAAGACAGGTCAAGGGATTCTACGGATATTTCAAAAGACGTATCTTTTCTTAAAAACACCGTAACCCTTATTTTCAAAGCACCGCGATTCGTGTTATTTCAAAAGGCACTATTGTAGGACTTATACTAGGGTAATGCAGATTAGTTATCGTTGTGTCTAGTATTCAACTGCCACACATTATTGTTGTTGCTCCGCATCGCATACATATTGTGATTCATATGCCATTATAGATATTATGCTGTTAGGACACCGGCACCATTACCGATGATGCGTATGTACCACGTACACTTACTTGCCGGCTCACACACATCTTCATCGGTAATTGCCATGTCACGTACACTTTAAAAAATACTATTTGCTTGACTTAGCTTGTTAGCTAGTAGTTTTAACATGATATTAGTGTACTTGCTTTATATGCCAGTTTAGACATTGTAGTTATTACTTGTCACTTCATGCATACTGTTATTCATTGTTATGCCGCATTCATGGATTCTCATGCCTATATTCACTAGTTTATGTGATATTGAGGTTTTGGATTCGGATTTCCATGATATTTCTGGATTTCGGAACCGTGGGGATTTCAAAAGAGAGTATGTAATTGTTTTAAAAACCCGGTTACCCTTGATATGATATTTCAGTGCGTCCACCATGTGTTTTCTCGGTACTGAGAGCGATATGTGAGACCTGAGTTCGAGGAGTGGAGGAACCGTTTCGGATACATGGTGGACCCGTTAAGGTACCCCGGGGCAAGAAGCGCGTGGTGATGACGATGTGAGCCTAGCAAGGGGAGACTACCTACCGGTGATTTTACCCGACGCGTCGGATATCCGGAGGATACCGTCGTGGTCTTGAGATGGATGTTAGGGGCCGGTCTGGACTGACGGTGCCCTAGATATTGAGATTGAGACATTGAGATTTGATGATATTGAGGTACTGAGATTTGATGATACAGGCCAGTCCGGAATGCCGGAGCCTGAGATTTGAGACATTGAGATTTATGTTTTGTGTCGATGCTAGACACTGTTTATGCGGATTTCATTTATGATACCTTATTTTAAAAATACAAAGGAAATCCCACTAAATTATGAAAGAAGTTTCTTTAGTAAATGTATTCTGTTTTCCTGCATTCATACATCATTCATATGACATATTGCTACCTGAGACACTGACACGAGCACTTGGTATTACCGCTGTATAGAGGTATACCTTAGCCATTGTTATAGTCTGCAGGTTATATATTTAAGGATATATTATGATCGTATGACTTAGGATTGCATTGTTCATGCGATTTCTGTTCGTAGATGTTTTCTACTCACGAGTTGGCAACTCACCCCCGTTGTGCCACAGTTTCTTCCAGGTTTTGTCGTACAGGTTTCATTATGGCTTTGCTGGCACAGCTTCTTTTTCGGGTGACTTGCTAGTAGGTGGGTTACTTGTATCGTACCCCTCATTATACCTTGCATATTATTATTCTGTTGTATCTAGAAGTTCCATCAACCAAACATGTATTTATTTCAGAGATATAGACCAGTGATGTTATTTTTTTGACCTTAGAGTCGCGCGTTGTATTTCTATGGATTTCTTGCTGTTTTGAGTTTCCCTTTGAGTTTTGATACTCGCCCTTGGTGTTGTATATTATATTGCTTGCGTGGTTGTGACCGTCGATTGACGAAGAGCTAGCTCCCGCTTGGGGATGCCTTTTATTCATTTCGTATACTATTCATTTTGTATCCCGTTTGGGGGCCAGTATTTACAAAGGAGACTCTGCCGAAATTTTCAGGAAATATTTGATGTTTTCAAAAACGCATAATTCGGCTTATGCTATTAAAACTAATTGATTTAAATTGGTTTTTCCTTCACTCTACTACTTTTCATGGTTTGGATTTCTGGGTTTTCGGCTTACTTAGATTATGTTCGCCTCGAGACGTTTCGTAGTCTAAGTGACGGTTATGTTCCGTACTTTCGGGTCGTGACAAAGTTGGTATCAGAGCCAGGTTTTACCTTCGGAGCGTAGCATGACCCTTGGTTGATGGAATAGGTGACTAAAAGTAGAGTGACGTACCGTGGGTATGTTCCGCGGCATATTTACGATACGCCACTTCACTTAAGAAGCCTTAGGATGTACATTTCTTTGCTCAGTATTATATTCATTCCTATGATCTATCCTTATCGGTACCAGTTATGGTTTTGCTGCCACGATTACGGGCAGGGAGAGCTACGGCTAGAGTTGCGGTCAGCACGAGCTCATTGCAAACGAGGACTGACCAGGGTGCGATTCCGGCGACACACGATTGCAGAGATGTGTCTTCTTATTGTGTTTTCGTGCCACGAGCATTTGATGGATCACTGTATGAGTTTACTCGGATGTGCTGACCGGCACCAGAGGATTGAGCCACTAATAGAGGCCAGCCAGATTTTGATGACCGTTGGTGTATGGCTTATTCATGATGATTGAGGCACTGTTTAGCGTGCAGACAAGTGAGCCAGTTATTGCTGCGAACGACGAGATATCGCCCAGGTGTTGGAGCTATTGCGGTACGAGTTATACTAAGAGATGATAAAAGGTCGCTAGTCATCGAGGATGAATGACCAGGACATGTGATTCGTTCTCCTACCCTGATGCGAGGTCATCAGATAGATTGATTCCAGCTAGAGACGACTTCATGCAGAGACGTTGAGAGTCGACAAAGACGATCGAATGTCAGAAACCTATTATTCCAAGTTTAAAGTATTCGGAAAGACATGCAGGCAATTCTATGGACCCTCTAGAAGAATGAAACCCTAACTCGACTTGATGACCGTGTGAAAGCCTTTGAACTTTAGGGTTTGCGGCAGTTATGCGGCGCCATTAGTGAGGCTTGGGTTTGCCCTTCTACAGCTGGACCATCGATGCTGTGGTACGTACTCGATACTATTAAATTGTACCCAAGATGTTGAGCTCTTGGGGGATTATGAGGTTTGACGAATCGATCAAATGGTTCGACTTCATTCGGATGCCAGGTGGTGAGATGCATTTCTTGGGAGACTCCAGATACGAGGATAGCCGTTGGAGCTCAGTCCATGCGGCTACGACGAGACGAGTCTGAAGCAGTCGACATTAGAGAAAGTGGAGTAAGAGGTTCGTACGAGATCTTGATGAGGCGACGTTCCACTCCGCCGACATCAGAGATGCGATATGCATGCCGAGGCATTGTACTTGGATATACCTTCCAGAAGGAGTCGCGTTAAGCATGCAGCCGTTCTGGAACGAGAACAGATCTAGTAAGGGACGATGACTTTCGGACATTTCAACAGAGACGAGATTTGGGAGAGATCTCGACAGGACCTTTCTAGGATGAATTACGAGAAGACTTGGACCCAGGAGTGGTCATGTTACGCAAACCGGCAGGCCAGAGTTCAGGATCGTCGATGAGACATGCTGTGAGTGACCACGACAGTTGGTCAGAGATTCTTGGAGGATGTGCTTGAGCGGGACTATTCCACCATATTTGATTTCGGTATTTTGGGCGGTCTATTTGCATGATTGATTTTGATGATGGAGTTTCATGATATTTGTTTTCATGCACTCTGGTTGCACCTACTGAGTATTTACGATTTTTGCACAGTTGTTGCACCTGATATCGTTTTCGTGCCTTGGTTTTACATGTTTATGATTTTATGGGTTTCATACAGTGAGATGATTTTATGCATATGTATGCACAAGATTTGGTTTTTGCACTCGGTATAGTTCATATATGCTTACAGTGCAGTAATACGCATTTTGTGCACTACAGTTGCACTGGACTTCGATTTTGATGGTGATGTTCGATATTTGTTTTGTGCACCTTCTGCACCTGATTGGATTTTGCGCATGTTCGGCGCTTGATATTGGATTTCATGATTTCGTGTATGATGGATGCTCCTGATTTGGGTTTTCGCGGATGTTGGGCGCATGTTATGAGATACGATTTTGGTGCACACCAGATGCACTATATCGATATTCTTCGTGCATGTCAGATGCACTTGATTTTGCTGTCAGGCACACATTTTGCCTATGAAAGATGTTGTGTGCACACCCGTTGCACCTAGATGTTGTTTCTGTGCATATGTATGGCACATTCACGAATTTCGATTTCCGTGTGCACCAGACGCATATGGCATTCATATATATATTTGGGACTGATTTATGTTGGAGATGTATATTTTATAATGTTTGTTATCTGGTTTAGTACTGAGCAGGACTAGTCAGAGGACAATACCTAAGTATATTTTTGCATGCATTGATAGTTATCGAAGGGATTTCAAAAGAAGAGCTATAGTCTCAGTATTTAACTACGTGTCAGTGATGACACGAAACTGTTTAAAAGGGAAACCCTTCTAAAAGTGTTTTCAAAATGGCGGGACGTGCATATTAAACAAAGGATATATATATGTATATATGTAGTTATTTTCTTACGATACGCGTCCGCCACTGTGCAGTGTTATGCGCATCGCACAGCGACTTAAAAGGGTTTGGCATGCATTTCCTTCAGATGTTTATATGTATAATGTTGATGTATAACATATTGGTTTTCGTATTGGATTTGGACATTGATGTCTTCCCCATGACTCCGATGATTGCGGGATGCTTGACGGAGTTTTGATTCTGAGTTATACACTCTTTTTCATGCGCATGCATCGCGCTACGATATATGTTTTATGTATTTATGATTTCGGAGCCCCGACGACTTGATTGTTTTGCTGAAACATTTTAGTATTTGGGGGAGTTTTTAATTTAAATTCAGGGACCGAATTTCTTTAAGGGGGGAAGATTGTAACGTTTTGAAAATCGTTTCGGTGAAATTTCGGAAAATCGGAAAAATAAGGGGGTTTTCCGTAAAAAGTTAAAATACAAATATCTTTATTATAAAATTAAATATACATATTCTAGCTATGTAATTTCTAGTATTTGGTGTTTATTGAGCCACTGGTAAAATTTCTAATTTTCTGAAAATCTTTCCGAAAATAATTATTTTAATATTATTTTAAGCCGTCACTAATACATTTAATTAGGGAAAATTACGAATTGGAATGAGTTGAAACAAATTTTATGCATCAAAACACATTAAACAAAATTTTAACATATTGTTTTTGAAATGAAATAAAAATTGCCAAACGGTTTTAGAAAATATTGATGAAAAAGTCTTAAATAGTGAAATTAGTGTAATAGAAATTGGGGTATTGTATTTATCTTTTTCCCTCACCCACACCTACACACACACACCCTATTTTCCTCCCATGGCTGAGCCTAGGCTGCCCCAATCACCCAAGTCCCCATCTCATTCCTCACACAAAAGAATAAAGAATAGAAAAGAAAAGAAAAGAAAAGAAAAGGAAATAATGGAAATGAAACATGGTCTTGTGTTGGCTTTAAAACCCACACCACTCTCTCTCCCCCCTCACAACATGGCCGAGCCCTCTTCTTTCCTGCACCACAACAGCCCCTCTTTCTTCCTCTCTCATTTTGCATCAAAAAATTCAACAAAATGCCCAAAAATCAACTCAAAAATCCCACAAAATCAAAATCCAATCTCTATCCATTTCTTCTTAACCTATTCTAGTGTGGATCATGGATCGAGAAGCTATTTTGGAGGCCAAAATTTTTATGTTAGATCTTCAAATTTGTGAGGTATAATCTTAAACTAATTGTACCTTGTTAGTTTTCATTGTAATCTAAGCTAATTAGGTGTTTAAATTGTGGGTTTAATTGAAAGTTGAAATTTAAAGAGAAGAGTTGAATTGGGAGTTAGGGTTTGGATTATTTGGTTGTGTAATTTATAATCTTGAGAATTTCAAAACCCAACCTAGTTGTTAGTTTGCAAATTCACTTTAAAAAGAAATTGTCCAAATTGTATTATGTTGCAAACTAGATTTTAGGATTAATGTAATTAAGTGAGATTAAAATCTAGTTAGGATTTTTAGCACATCATTAAGGTTTCCATGAGTGGTTTAATACCTTTGAAGCATGCAAAACCAAGCTTAGTTGTCGTTTTGTGCATTTTTACTTGGAATTGTTAAAATTTGATAAAATTGCAAAACTAGAATTTTTAGTTTTATAAAAATTGATGAGATTAAATTGTGGAAATGGTTTATATGACATAATTATGATATTTACTGGATATTATGGCCATTAGTTTTGTTAAAACATCAAGTTTCGAATTAAAACGAAAATTTAGTTCTTTCTAGGTTTTCGGAAATTAATCGATTTGATTTATTTTAAGGTTTTGATGAGTTGCATTCTACTTAATATTATAATTAGTGAGTTTTGAAATCACGATTGGTGTGTTTGGATTTTTCTCGATGTGTTGATGTTGGTACATCGACATCGAGGGTTGGTTTGACTGTTCTTGCATGTGTAGGCGATAGGTTTTGACCTATGCGTGATACGCGTGCCGAATTGGTTTTCGTATACCGTTTCGATTTCGGATTTGGTTTTAATGTGATACGGTGCGTTATGATATGTAGGTACCCCATGTGGACGTCGAGACGACAAGCAAGCGCGTGGCGACGTCGGCACCGGCGAGCGAGGACCAGGTGAGTAGATTTATATCTACGGGGAGAAATCGGGTGGATAGCGTATAGCACCCCCGCAGATCATGGTGATGTATACGAATACGTATACACAGATATATTTAGTATATGTTGATTTGAGATTTTTGATGATAAAGATGGGCATTCGGTGTACTGTGATTGGTTTAGTGTAGTTGCGAAACTTTAGAGTAGGGGTTGCACTTGTACACGCACACACGCACATACTTGCATACATCCTTTCTTTTACATGTGCGTATATGGGATTATATATTTATGTGTTCACATGGGTATGGGACTATGTGTTAATATACTGGATTTGAGGATAATACTTGGGATTTGAGATGAGTCAATGAGATTTGATTTGAGGCCGTGAGATCAGTGATTTGGCAGTGTTCGTATTTGAGATACGGCATAACATTGTAGCGGGTCCTTTGACGCAGTGTTTCACACGCGTGCATGCATACGTAGGTAGCATCAGTATTGTACTAGACATAGATCAGTACTCGGATTATGATCTTTGATAAAAGGGATACCAGATGAATAGTGTGATGAATGTGATATTGACCCGTACCCAGATTTAGGATGTCATACGACGGATTTTCGTACGAGCTATATATTGATGTTTGATCCGCACTCTTGACTTGGGAATATCTGATTATAGATATGGTATCGGATGTGATATTATCGTTGCGGGATCACCGACTAATATATATATATATATATATGTATCGACTTAGATGTTAGGCGGTTTCTTTACCTTCAGTTAGCTTGTTACTTCAGCCGTATAGTTTAGTGTAGCTGTTAGACTAGGTTAGATTCCTACCTATTTCAAAACTAACGGAACGTGGGTATTTTAAAAGACAGGTCAAGCGATTCTACGGATATTTCAAAAGACGTATCTTTTCTTAAAAACACCGTAGCCCTTATTTTCAAAGCACCGCCATTCGTGTTATTTCAAAAGGCACTATTGTAGGACTTATACTAGGGTAATGCAGATTAGTTATCGTTGTGTCTAGTATTCAACTCCCGCACATTATTGCTGTTGCTCCGCATCGCATACATATTGTGATTCATATGCCATTGTTGATATTATACTGTTAGGACACCAGCACCATTACCGATGATGCGTATGTACCACGTACACTTACTTGCCGGCTCACACACATCTTCATCGGTAATTGCCATGTCACGTACACTTTAGAAAATACTATTTGCTTGACTTAGCTTGTTAGCTAGTAGTTTTGACATGATATTAGTGTACTTGCCTTATATGCCAGTTTAGACATTGTAGTTATTACTTGTCACTTCATGCATACTGTTATTCATTGTTATGCCGCATTCATGGATTCTTATGCCTATATTCACTAGTTTATGTGCTATTGAGATTTTGGATTCGGATTTCCATGATATTTCTGGATTTCAGAACTGTGGGGATTTCAAAAGAGAGTATGTAATTGTTTTAAAAACCCGGTTACCCTTGATATGATATTTCAGTGCATCCACCATGTGTTTTCTCGGTGCTGAGAGCGACATGTGAGACCCGAGTTCGAGGAGTGGAGGAACCGTTTCGGGTTCATGGTGGACCCGGAAAGGTACCCCGGGGCAAGAAGCGCGTGGTGATGACGATGTGAGCCTGGTCGGAGGAGACTACCTACCGGTGATTTTACCCGACGCGTCGGATATCCGGAGGATACCGTCGTAGTTTTGAGATGGATGTTAGGGGCCGGTCTGGACTGACGGCGCCCTAGATATTGAGATTGAGACATTGAGATTTCGAGATATTGAGCTACTGAGATTTAATGATACAGGCCAGTCCGGATAGCCGGAGCATGAGATTTGAGACATTGAGATTTATGTTTTGTGTCGATGCTCGACACTGTTTATGCTGATTTCATTTATGATACCTCATTTTAAAAATACAAAAGAAATCCCACTAAATTATGAAAGCAGTTTCTTTAGTACATGTATTCTGTTTTCCTGCATTCATACCTCATTCATATGACATATTGCTATCTAAGACACTGACACGAGCACTTGGTATTACCGCTGTATAGAGGTATACCTTAGCCATTGTTATAGTCTGCAGGTTATATATTTGAGGATATATTATGATCGTATGACTTAGGATTGCGTTGTTCATGCGAATTCTGTTCGTAGATGTTTTCTACTCACGAGTTGGCAACTCACCCCCGTTGTGCCATAGTTTCTTGCAGGTTTTGCTGTACAGGTTTTATTATGGCTTTGCTGGCACTGCTACTTTTTCGGGTGACTTGCTAGTAGGTGGGTTACTTATATCGTACCCATCATTATACCTTGCATATTATTATTCTGTTGTATCTAGAAGTTCCATCAACCAAATATGTATTTATTTCAGATATATAGACCAGTGTTGTTATTCTTTCGACCTTAGAGTCGCGCGTTGTATTTCTATGGATTTCTTGCTGTTTTGAGTTTTCTTTTGAGTTTTGATCCTCGCCCTTGGCGTTGTATATTATATTGCTTGCGTGGTTGTGACCGTCGATTGACGAAGAGCTAGCTCCCGCTTGGGGATGCCTTTTATTCATTTCGTATACTATTCATGTTGTATCCCGTTTGGGGGCCAGTATTTACAAAGGAGACTCTGCCAAAATTTTCAGGAAATATTTGATGTTTTTAAAAACGCATAATTCGGCTTATGCTATTAAAACTATTTCATTTAAATTGGTTTTCCTTCACTCTACTACTTTTCTTGATTTGGATTTCTTGGTTTTCGACTTACTTAGATTACGTACGCCTCGAGACGTTTCGTAGTCTAATTGACGGTTATGTTTCATGCTTTCGGGCCGTGACATCTTGCATGCGAGCTCTCTCCAAATCAGTCTTGGGAGACATCTCTTTGGAGAGAGTGAGTCCAGAGATCGTGGGTAGGTTCCCACGCTTGGATTCTTCCATACTAAACCTCTTTAGTATGGTGTCAATGTACCTGGATTTGGACAATCCCAGTATCCGTTTAGATCTATCTCTATAGATCATTATTCCCAGTATGCAGGAGGCATCACCTAGATCTTTCATTGAGAATCTTTGTGATAAGAAAAGCTTGACCGATTGCAGTATAAGAACATCATTTCCTATAAAGAGTATGTCATCCACGTACAATACAAGGAAGACAATCTTACTCTCTGCAACCTTCTTATATATATATGGTTTATCTACGTTTTTGATGAAGTCAAACTCTTTGACCACAACATCAAAGCAGATGTTCCAACTCCGCGATACTTGCTTTAACCCATAAATGGATTTAAGCAGCTTGCACACTTTTCCGCTGCTCCCACTATCTATGAAGCCCTCTGGCTGAGTCATGTACACGCACTCTTCTAAATCACCATTTAGAAAGGCGGTCTTAACATCCATTTGCCAGATTTCGTAGTCATGGTATGCAGCAATGGCAAGTAAGATCCGGATGGACTTAAGCATAGCCACTGGAGAAAAGGTTTCGTCATAATCCACACCTGGTCGTTGACGAAAACCCTTTGCAACAAGTCTAGCTTTGAAAGTCTCCACTTTTCATCTACACCAAGTTTCTTCTTAAAGATCCATTTGCTCCCAATGGGTTTTACCCCTTCCAGAGTCACCACTCGTGATGGCCTGCACGAAACTAGTCGGGTCATCATCTTCCATGATGCAATCCTCGCTCCCACCATCAAGGAGAAAACCGTAGTATCTCTCAGGTGGTTGAGAAACCCTACTAGATCGGCGGAGAGGCTGAGGTTCGTTGGGAATTACTGAATCCTCTGGTTCCACTAAATCTTCTGTCGTAGTTTGTGTTGCTGGAACTTCTTCCAGTTCTATCTTAGAGCCACTAATCTCTTTAGTAAGAAATTCCTTTTCAAAAAAAGTGGCGTGCAAAGAAACAAACACCATTTGTTCCTCGGTGTGGTAGAAGATATACCCTCGCGAATGTTTGGGATATCCATTAAACTTATACAGAATAGTCCTTGCCCCGAGCTTGTCCAGATTTTGTGTTTTCACATATGCCGGACAACCCCATATCCTAACATAATTAAGATATGGTCTCTTTCCTTTCCATATCTCATATGGAGTGGTTGGCACAGATTTGGTGGAAACCATATTCAATAGGTCTGCAGCTGTCTCCAGTGCATATCCCCAGAAGGAAATAGGTAACTCAGCTGTACTCATCATAGAGCGCACCATATCTAATAGAGTGCGATTCCTCCGCTCCGATATACCGTTGTGCTGTGTTGTATAAGGAGGAGTAAGCTGAGAGAGAATCCCATTCTCTTTTAGATAATCTAGGAACTCATTGCTTAAGTATTCTCCTCCTCGATCAGATCGAAGGATCTTAACCGTTTGGTTCTTTACTTCGTTCTTATATTCTCTGAATTTCTCAAAAGCTTCAGACTTGTGTTTCATCAGGAACACATGTCCGTATCTAGAGAGATCGTCAGTGAATATAATAAAGTAGGAAGAACCGTTCCTGGCAAGTGTAGACATGGGACAGCATACATCACTATATACCAGTCCTAAGAGTTCCTCAACTCTTTCTCCGTGTCCACTAAACGGAGTTTTGGTCATTTTACCTTTGAGACATGAATGGCAAGTATCATAAGATGATAATTCGAACGGATTCAAATATCCATCCTCATATAATTTAGCTAGCCGTGTCGCATTGATATAACCAAGTCTACAATACCACAAGAAGGATTCGTTCATTTTTGAACTTTTCCTCTTGTGTGAGTTTTGTATATTAAGGACTGTATTTTGATTGAGAATGAATATGCCATTATGTAACAAGCCTGATCCAATCAACTTTTGATTTAGGAAGATGTTCATAACATTATCCTGTATTAAAAAATTATACCCTTCTTTACTTAATAAAGAAACTGATATAATGTTGCACATCATGTTCGGTATATAATAGCACTCATTCAGAATCAATGTATTACTACTTGGTAATACAAGGTGATATTCGCCAACTGCTTTGGCTGCAATATTTATACCATTTCCTACTTGTACAGAATGATCACCCTTTCCCAGTTCTCTACCTTTACGTAGCCCACGTAACAATTTACATATTGGGATCCCGATCCGGTATCGAATACCTAGGACGTAGGGTGAACTGAGAAACAGTTCTCAATAACTAACACACCCGAAGAAGATGCATCAGCATACTTGTTCTTCGTTTGGGCGGTGTGAGAATCCAGATATTCTCCTATTTCCTGCTCAGTCTTATAACACTTATAAGAAAGAACGGGACCAACGTTCCCCTGCTCAATATAATAAGCGGGTTCAGTCAATACATCAATATTATTATCTTGATTAAGGCCTGACATGGTCGCTACCTGGAGAGAGAGAGAGAAGGAAACACTTTAGCATATGCTCTTGTAAGATTAGATTGGTTATTATCTTATCTAATCAGGATGTCTCCCACTGTTTTCATCAAATCTCCTTTCAAACCCTAAAAGGTAAGATTAGCCGGGATTAATTACACCCTACAATTTCATCAATCTTTCAGCCAGATAAGTGTTGGTACTTTGAGGGAGGTTCCCCATGCTTTTGCACGGACCTAATTAAAATAAAACTCGTTTTCCCAGAAGCATAACCGCGTTAACACCTTTCTAGACACCTACTTGATCGGCTAATTGTCCTATGTAAAATTATCCCAGGAGTAACTCTTACTCGCAGTGGGTATCGGGATCCAACTATCTCATAGGAGGTTTGCAATCTCATTGCAAATTTCAACACTTAAAATCCCGATAATGCTTTTACCCCTTGCGTCCTATGACCTTGACGCAGGCCAACAAACCATAGTGCGCTAGTCAAGTTCAACCCGTTCATTTCTTGATTGAATTAAACTCACCCGCACGACCCTTGACGCAGGCCAACAAAGTCGTACGACTATCCTAATGCAATCACATCTCATGTTGCGGATAAGTACCAGTTAGCTACCGCTCACTACGCCTTGACGCAGGCCAACAAACGTAGTACGAATACTAAGTAATATTTATCTGAAATGTCGGAGAGCTACGCAGGTTTTTCAGAAAACCATGAGCGTAAAGAACTTGATATCGTTGTAGAAACAAGTGATTTAGAAAAAAGTGTTTTTGAGGCTTTTCTAGTTTCGCTAAAGAGGCCACTCCCGGTGAAGGGAACTCGGCTCTTTCCCGATCGAATAAGGTGTAGGGTGTATCATATATACCGCTGTGCAAAGCAAAACTCTAGAAGCAATCAAAAACTAATCCGTGAGTTTGTAGTATCTGCCAGTTCTGCTAAAGAGGTCACTCCCGGTGAAGGAATCTCGGCTCTTTTCTCATCGAATAAGGTGCAGGGTATATCATATATACCGCGGTGCAAAGCAAGAACTGTAGCTACCTTTTTTATAAAGTTTGATTCTACAACATCTTTTAGGTTTCTTTTCTTTTATTAATCTCATTAATAAAATCCCATCAATTAATGCTTCCTAAGCATCACAGAAGAAACGAAAGCAGTAATATTTATATATCAACATATATATATAGTATAAGCATTCGTCTCAGGCAGTAATATGATCGCATCACAGAACATTACAGCAAAAGATAACATATGAAATATTGGATATTTTAGGACGTCCGTGTTTTATTTCGAGCCTGTATAAAACACGGATTCCACGGTCGCGATGAATAGCCAAATCCACATCCCTAGACCCCTACGAGAGCGGCAAGCAACACTGCCAATTCTAGGGTTAGGAGACCCGGTCTCGACTCCTCGAGATGGCCTCCCACTGTACCCTAGAACCCGGTTACTTGTGCTCCCCTCCTTGGGTCTACATAATGCGGAAAAGTAAATAATATACAATGGTGACATCATCCTCATCCCGGAAGTGCCCCAATAAAAGAATATTACATACAAATGAATTTTATATGAATGAAAATAAAAACCCTAATCACATAAAAAAACCCGGCTATTCAGAACACGACGATCCAATATAACATATCACAGTAACATATAATATCTCATATCATCAACGTAATCAAGTATGCGTATCCCGATTGTTGTTGATGTATAGCAACGAAGCCGGCGATACACCACATACTACGCTTATGGTGACAGAAAAGAAAGTGTAAAACTACAACATTTGGAATCCACAATCACTTTAGACATCTTAAATCCGAAATATCACATACTTCGCATTTCATGCCTAACTATATTAATTCCACATATTGTATCACAATACAGATAAATAGACAAAGTTAAACTTTTCGATCGAATAATCAAACACCCAAGAATTCCCAAATATCTCAACACTTGAGCGGAGTTTAAAAATCCCAGAACATATCACTGCCCCAATGAACCAGCCGTAGAAGGGTCAAACCAATGCCTCACATGTGGCAACGCTAAACTACCACAAACCTTAGGGTTCAGTGGAAGTTTTGACGGTCACATAATCGAGTTAAGATTACGTTATTCTAGAGGGTCCACAGATATGCTTGCATGTTTTTCCGAAAGTTTTAAACTCAAGAAATATTCAACATTTGAAAAATTTTCGTGTCGGGAAAAAGCGAGTTGTTGATATCTGTTCGAACATTTTAACACATTCTAAATTATCCGGAAAACTAAACGAAATTAAACTTTCCGATCGAATCAACGAATACAAAGGATCTCCAGAACACTCAACACTTGAGTAATATTAAAAATTCTCAGAAGTATGTACTAATACCTACGGATTAACCCTTCAAATACGAGCCCCTAACACCCAAGTTCGGCCGCGGAACCGCCGCGCGAAGCATGCTCCTGCCGCGGTTCCATGGCGACTTTAGGGTATTATGGGTTCGTATTTTACATTTATCCTTAGAATTGCCTGCTGAATTTTCTGAGTATTTTTAATACGGAAAAAATCATATTTTTAAAAATTTTCCAGAGAGGGGTCAAATTTTAACGTTTCGGGGTTCGATCAGACTTTTAACTTCATATACACGTCGCCTAATGCTCTAGCTTGGCTCTGATACCACTGTTGGGTTACTAGGCACTGTCATAAGGGTCTATAAGGCATCAACCATGCCCGATTTAAAATTTAGACATGCCGAACAACCTAAAGCGAGGATCATTACTAGATAATTAGGGTTAAACATGCAAGTAAAAATCTTTACAACTAAAAGAGAGGGATTACAGCCTTTGCAGTCCGCTCCTTCGCTTCATAAGCTCCGAGTAGTAGTCCCTTCGCCGCGATTCATGATCTCCCGGACTCAAGAGAAGCTCCATAACCCGAATAATCCACGCTTGCTTGAAGTCTTCCTTTTCTAAGATGATCTACCTTGAAATTTCTTTAACTCAAGCTCTCACTCACTAATCAAGTATTAATGAAGTGAACACCCAAATCTAATTGGCTAGATTTGATGAGGATGATGAAGTAGGGATTTAGCTCTCTTTTGTTTTCATAATCTCACACTAATCCATCACAAAAGAAAAACCTAGAAAACTTTTCAAGAGCTCAAGGAAGAAGAAGAAGAATAATCATTCCTTTTGTGATGAATAATGAACTCTTATTATCATTACAATTGCAACCATGGTTAAGTAAAGAAAGACTTAACCATTGTAGAGATTTAACTAGGGTTAAAGGGTGTGGGTTGGGGTTAGGAAAATATCTCCAAAATATGAACACATAATATCTTTGCAAGAAATAAAACAAAAGCTTCTAGAAGCTTCAAGAAAAGACTAACCCAAATCAAACCCTAACCATGTTTAATCTCCACTAATCATGTTGCATTTGCAAACATAACTTGTTACAATATTATATATCATATATATAATATATTTTTGTAACAAAAGAAAATAATACAATTAACATATATCGCATATATATCAATGTATTACCCGGTGAGAAATGAATCAATAAAGCGAGCCAATATTAGATAATGTAATGTAATATATCACATATATAATTATACATTAAATTATCGAATCAACACTTGATCCGACTATCCGGCTATATCACATATAACCGACCAATATTTCATGTACCGATTCATCGCATCAACACTTGATCCGATGACCCGGCTGATATCAAATATCGTGAGAATAGAATACGGTATTTCATATCATATCATCCTCGGTCCCGCACATATCACATATGTGCTCCTACTCCGTTTTGCCTGAGTCAAGAAACCTCTGTGTAGGACTCTAATGAATCGTCAATACGCCGGTAGCAGGTGATGATCATATCAAATACCGACAAGCTGCAAGCGGTCAGCTAAACGTAACAGCCACCCAGGTATTGAGCGATCAGAAGATCAACTAGAAAGCCTGTACATTCTCTTTTGAATCCAATCAGTAACACTACCGTACAGTCCGATCACTTCGTCTGATATGTTGCATATCTAGTCTAGGGGTGGTATACGTCAGACCCCAGTAATTGATAAGTCGTGTCAATGTGAGGCTCATAACAGGTCGAGAACCTACTGATAACACTAACCAGTGGTACTCAATATCCGCCCTGGCCAGGGACTTCCAGTTATAGCCAATCGAACACAGCACAACATCAACTCCTATACCGGGAGAGACGAAACCCCTCCTATCTCTCATTGCCTCCATGCGATTCGGGACTGTACCCAAAAGCCACCGTTTTGCATGCCCTCTTGGACATGGTAAGATGGAAATCAAAGCACAGTGGGAATCATACAAGTCTTTATGACGATCTCGGGTCTACAGACTAACCTGTACTAGTGTCACCAGAGAACTGCCGTCTGACGTGAGGTATAATACCATCTGGGAGTTCTCGGCGAGTCCGTCCAGTGTACCCAGTCTCCACTGAGCACCCGTACACCATCTCTGATGTCAAACACCAATGGATATGGGATCATCCACCGCCCATCATATGGGTCAAGATACGTGTACGCTAGTCTCTCGATACACCCTCGACTAGGAACAGTTATAGGATGTACTCGTTGACTACTCTGGCCCCACTAGTATGATCTCATCATAGTCCCAGTAGTCGAGTACATATCCTAAGGGCTTTATCAACATGTGAGAGCAAGACAGTAAACTAATATAAGTCAACATGTTAAGATAAAGTGAAACAAAATAGCATACTATCATGATGAGCAAGAAAGTCCTCTATATATATCCAAGTATCCACTATAATATACATCATATATACAATAACGGCCTCTAGGGCATACATATAACTAACGCATGCGACGGGTGCTATTATCAAGGAAGAAAGGTGGCTATTGCTCGATCATAAGGATGCAGTCCCCGCTGGTAATCCATCAGTCCCTTTAAAGCGACGGAATGCCGTTCGTCCCTCCTTAAGAGAAAATATTACAGTTGTTGTCACAACCCGAAATATTAGCTCGTAACCGGCACTTAGATCACGCAACGACTACAGGCGTAACGTGACTTAAGTAAGCCGAAACCCAGAAATCTAAACCTTTCAAAAGAAGTAAGTAATGAAAAAATTGATACAACATTTGGAAACCTTAAGCAAAAATCTTTAAATCTCTTTTTTTTTGAAATTTCGGCAGCACCTCCTTTGTAATAACTAGCCCCGGAACGGGTACAACTAAAATATAAAGAAAGCATCCCTAAATGGGAGAAAATCATGCCTAACGGCGGAAACAACCACTACAAGCATATATATATGTACACGACGCCCAACGGCAAAGATCAACACAAGGTAAAATGAAAGCAAGACATCAAACCTACCAAGCAAACATATAACCCTTCTCTCTAAGTCTCGCAACTACAAGTCTTGCTAAGTCTTCACTTATACAAATGCTCGTTTCTGATTTGATGGAGTTGACTAGATTCAATAAGAATAATAATACAAGAGGGGCATGATCCAACATGTACCACCTACAAAAACAAATCATCCGAATGCAAACTGTATGCCAGCAATGCCGCTAATGATCCATGCGGTCAACCTACAAGAACTGTAGCACAACAGGGGTGAGTTGCCAACTCGTGAGTAGAAAACATCATCAGGTAGAAATCGAAATAAACAACGATTCCTAGGTCAACTATATCATAAAGGTAATACTATGATATCTAGGGTGATCGTATCTGCATATGTATCAATAACATACTCAATGCCTATCAGCAAGTGGATATCATCCAACCATATAATCAAATGCCTGAATACATGTGGATCTCATCTACGTGTCAACCAATGACACAACAACATCATGCATGTAAATATCATGAAAGTATTTGCAGGTAAATATGAGGATATAAATCAACGTGTGTCCCTAGCGACATATCAAAATCATGGAACCTGAGTGTCCAACATCGACATCCGAAACATCATGAAAAACCCGTGTCCAGCATCGAAACGTAAATACTCATCTCTCAAGCGCCGTCACCAGGACTGGCCCTCATATCCATACATCTTACGGAACCTGAGTGTCCAATATCGACACCCGCAATCCACGGAACCTGAGTGTTAAACCTCGACACACGCAATCCACATATCCATACATTTCACGAAACCTGAGTGTCCAACATCGACACTCGCAATCCACGAAACCTTAGTGTCCAACCTCGACACTCGCAATCCACATATCCATATCGGGTTTCCAACCCAAGTCTCATAACCGAGAAAACTCATGGTGGACACATCGAAATATCATATTAAGAGAAATCGGGTTTTCAAAACAATGCATACTTTTTTGAAATATCCCCACGGTTCTCAAATCCATAAATCACATGAAATCCGTATCTCAATACGTAAATCCATGAAACATAATATATGCAATATAGAATAGTAATATGAGCATAAAATGGAAAATCGATATTTAAATGCATCAAATTATTAAATATGTCAAGTGGTTCCCAATTTATCCAAAATCCATCGCAACATCATATGAAGCTGAACATGTAGCTATAGTAAGGTATATCATGGCATGATGTAGCAATTTTACTATGTAGTGACATAGCAATTATCGAAGATAAAGCTGTATGAGCCGGCCAATATGTGTATGTGTAACATACGCATCATCGATAATGGTATAGGTGTACTAACATAGGTATATATACAATGCAATGAGAATGATATGAACGTAGCATAAAATATATCATCAGCTAAATGTTATAAGGTATACGTGTCTACAATATATCCGAGTCGGTGAGTCTATCAATCGGCATCCAGCCTCACGACATCACGTACGATATAATCCATTGTACGACATATCACTCAAGATTCACAACATTATATATTTCTATAAACCTATATCTCAGGTCACATCTGTATCAATCTCATATCATGGATCGACAAAGGTATCAACCATCTCATATCGACTCGCATCCATATAATGACATATCACACTAAGTCATCTTATCATATCGTATACTCATTCTCTTTCAATTCGTACCTATCATGATTCACTTCTCATTACATATTCTCATATGTCACTATGTTCATTAGTGTAAACTTTTATCATATTATCGTTATTCAATCCTATAATCATGCCCGTCGCATATAATTTATCAGGATATAATAATCAAACGATCTTCCATATCAATGTTTGCAGGGGTGCTATACGCCATCCACCCGACTTCTCCCGTAGATATAAATCTACTCACCTGCTAAACTCCTCGCTTAGCCGTAGTCGATGTGCTTCGTCATCTCGGAATCCACGCGAAGGTACCTACAATATCAATACATATCGCAATACCATCAAAATTAATGTCCGAAAACCGATACGGCACACGGTGCACTCATAGGTTAGAACCTATAGCCTACGCATGCAAAAATAACCAAACAACTCTCGTCGTTGACGTACAAACGTCCAACGACCAATTACAATATCAAGTCTCAAAACCAAGAATCTTAATACCGGAAAACAAAGCCAAAACCCTAACTAGGGTCGTTATTCGTGAAAACCGCCAATCCTAAAACCCAATCGTACCAATCGCTCAGCCTACGCATGCAAAAACCACCAAAAAACCCTCGTCGTTGACGTACAAACGTCCAACGACCAATTACAATATCAAGTCTCAAAAGCAAGAATCTTAATACCGGAAAACATAGCCAAAACCCGAACTAGTGTCGTTATTCGTGAAAAGCGCCAAGCCTAAAACCCAATCGTACCAATCGCTTATTCATAACACAATAAATATCATACAGGATAATATATATTTCATCACCACGTAAATTAAAACTCACATTTAGTTTTACAGAAAACTTAGTAAGAAACCTAAAGGAGTTTCGGTGCGAAACCTAAAGGAGTTTCGTTGCAAAACCTCGTGAATTAGCGATCTAGTGGCTACCATATTCATCTAATAACATAATTAGGATTCATAACTCCTTACTATATTTAAAGCTCACCTATCTTTATAGATTCTAAAAACCTAGTTTGCATAATTACACCATTTATACAATTTCAAATAACAATTTGCAAACTAACAACTAGTTTAGGTTTTCCATGTCTAAACAACTCAATTAACCATTTCAAACAATCAAAATCCTAACTTGATCTTCATAACCCTTTCTTGAATTTTTAAACTTGCTAAATAAACCATATTTAAACATCTAATAAACTAGATTAAGGTATTTAAACAACAACTAAAGCTTAGGGTTAGGATTTATAGCTCACAAACTTGATTCTCAAACATGCAAATACGCTTCCAAAATAGCGTCTAAAATGCAAACTTTCATGCAGATCCAAGTTTGATTAAGGATAAAGAATAATGGGTATGAATTTGTTTTAGAGTTTGTTGGATTATTTGTTGATTTTTGATGAATTTTTGAAGCTTCTAGAAGTGAAAATGGGGTGAGGGTAAAGAGAGGGCAGCAAGGGGGGAGCTCGGCCAATGAGGGAGAAATGGGGTTTGTGTGGAAGTGTGTGGAAGAAATTCTAGGTTAAAACCCATTAAAGCTTAATTCATACACTTTACTCTATGCCACCTCTTAACTCTTTAATTAGAATTTTCATTAAACCTTCAAAATATCTAGATATTTCCAAGATATTTTGGAAACAAGACAAAATGGTTAATCTTGTGATCAGGTTGGCATGGATTCATATTAGCATAATTAACCCAATTCAAATTGTAATTACCACTAATTAAGTGTAGAATTAAAAGCATATAATAATATTTTAATTAAGGAAAAATATTTAAGTGAACTAAAAATTACAAGCGACTAATCAAAACCCGCATACTAGCAATTTCCTAGTTAAACTAGGTGCAGTTAAGTCTATGTTGAAAAAAGATCACATCTCGGTTTTTAAGGAAAACCAAAATTATTTATCGATAAACGGAAAATTCGCCTTAACGATTTATGAAACGTTACAATCTTCCCCACTTAAAGAAATTCGGTCCACGAATTTAAATTTAAATCCCCCAAATACTAAAATGTTTCAATAATCAGCTCTATCACGGGGCTCTGAAATCACGGAAGATACAGAAATACCACAACACATCGTGTGCGCCTGAAAACGAGTACGAAAATCAAAATCGAACTCCGTCAAGCGTTACGCAAATCATCATATTTGCATGCAAATAATCGGAGTTACAATGGATTTACAGATCCCGAAATCCACTACTGAAATCCAATATGCACTAGTCAAATACTATAATACGGGTTTAGTACGCATCCTTGCAAAAATCTTTTCAAATGAAATAAAACACATGCAAAATCTTTCCTAAGTCATCGTGTGATGCGTAACTCATGGCATAAGTGACGGATGCTCAATTATAAAATAGTAAATACACTTATATATGTTTTGCTCAAACATATGTTCCGTCGTTTTTTTTTAAATATCCCAATAAGGTTTTTCCATTATAAACATTCGTATCACTCGCGGACACATAAGAAATAGCGAGACTATAGCTCCTTTTTGAAAACCTCTTGTTAAACTTTTAATGCATGCAAAGTACTCAGGTACTATCCTCCGATCAGTCCTATTTGGCTACTACATAGTATAGTACCTATCATGAAAACAAAGGGCTCAAGAGCGAAATCAGTCTAAAAAGGCGTATCCAACAATCACGTGCATCTGGTGCATACGGAAATCAAATCCAAATACAGGTGCCACAATATGCACAAAAGTAAAACTAAGTGCAATGGGTGTGCACGAAAGAATCTGTCCAATGCAACTGGTGTGCACGACAACAACAACTAGTGCATCTATAGTGCACGAAAATCTCGATCTAGTGCAACTAACATGCACGAACGAAAATCCCAGTCGAGTGCATCAGATGTGCACAAAATCATATCTCATATCATGCGCCCAACATGCGCGAAAAACCAAATCAAGTGCATCCGTCATGCACGAATAAAAATCTAAATCAAGTGCATCCAACATGCACGAATAAAATCTCAATCAAGTGCACCCAACATGCACGAATAAAATCTCAATCAAGCGCATCCGATGCGCACAAAATCCAATACCAAGTGCCTAATATACGCAAAATCCAGCCCAAGCACGTCAGGTTCGTAAAAACATCTAGTGTAGTAGTATGCCCGAAAACGAACATCAAATACACATGCGCACAAAAACACAAATCTGCTAAAACGAATGCTCAAAAACATAAATCGGGTGCAACCAATGTACGGAGTATAAATCTAGTGCAAGCAATGCACAAAATACCTACCTGGTGCAGCAAACGTATGAAATGCAAATCTAGTACAACCAATGCACGAAATACGAATCCGGTGCAACAAATGCACAAAATACAAATCGGGTGCATCCAGTGCACGAAATACAAATCCGGTGCATCCATGCACGAAATACAATTCCGGTGCATCCAGTGCATGAAATACAAATCCAGTGCACGAAATACCAATCTAGTGCAACAAATGCACAGAAACTCATCACTAACTCAAATGCATATGAAAACTACACCGAGTGTACCAAGGTGTATAAAAATCATAAACGTGTGCAACTGCGTGCAAAAAATACGTATCAATGCACTGCAAGCATATGTGAGCTATACCGAGTACAGAAATCAAATCGAGTGCATACCACACGCACAAATCAAATCAACTGTAGGAAATCCAGGAAATCATAAACATGTGCAGCTAAGGCACAAAATCGACATCAAGTGCAATAGATATGCACAAATCGCAAATCAACACAACGGTGTATAATATATATATATCAAGTGCAATAATTATGCACAAAATGTAAATACCCAATAGGTGCAGCCATGGTGCACGACATCAATATCGTGAAACTCAATCATCAAAACTCAAATCCAAGCGATATAAGCGTGATACTTAGATCATAAACGCAAATCGCAACAAATGACATTGAGCTACCCCTCCTACAATGTGAAAAATATCGGTGCGCCTAAAACTGGCAGAGCAAGAACATCCTCTTGCCTCCTGCTCATGATCTGGCGTCTCCTGTCTCTGGGTCCTCATTTCTTTGCGGATTACCAATCTCGCAATCTATCTGCTCATCGGCCCGGTCAGGTGTTCTAACGGAAACGATTCCGCTCGGGCACTTCTCTGGTCAATCAGTATGATCACTCGTAAAGCAGCACGTCACTAGCGGCGGCCTCTGGCCTTATGAATACACGTAACACAACCGATCCTCAGTGCAAATCTTATTGCAGCAGTGTCCTGGAAAGAACCTGCTCAAGGTCTCTTCCGATCTCACCTATGCCGAACTATACGGAGGCTGGTACTCTTGCATAAATTCTTCTCGTTTTCTAGACATCTGCATTCCAAGCACAGTGTTTCCTCGGAAACTGGCCATATCCCAACGCCTCTGTATACATATCAGATCTCTAATCTCAACGGGGAGTAACAACAGCTTGTCAGCATCTCGCACGAACCTCTTGTTCCACTCGTCATTATTATCGCCCACTTCGACGTTACGTCATGCTATCTGCGTATTGCAAATTTTCTCGGCTACAGTCAATCTGGAATCTCTCACACAGATTCGAAATCGCGAACTCGGTATCCTCATCACTCTCTAGAAGATATCGAGCCGAACACGTCCTCGGGAACTCGTTCCAATCATCGGAGGAATACTCAATACTCTTCCGTTCTCGATCAACTCACAACGCAGCTGGGTGAGGTCCATTATCTAAAACTGGTCCACTTACTGATCTCCTATCGGAGTATCCAACGAATAACGTCATCTCTGGATCGATCTACTCTAGATCTGAATAAGATTCTCCACACTGGAAATTTTCAACTCAACTGGGCCTGCGTCGGCGCATCAAATCTGACGAATTACTTCATCTCTCAACTCAAGATAGACTAGCTATCACCTGTCGCATCTCTTCTTGGAAGCTCCACCGATCTCAGCTCGTAAGCTCTGGAAGCGACATCACATCAATCTCTGCAACAGCTGGGTCATCTGTCTGCACGGTAGATGACATCACAATCTCTGAGGTATGCTGTACATCAACAGTCCTCTCACAACAAGCAGCATCTAACAATGGCCCGATCATCCGGTGCAAATCCGAGCACTCATCTCAACGGTAGGTCACAATACAAGCACAAAATCGATACATTCCTATGTCACCAAGAAAAAAACACGATGGTCAGTCCTCATCCATGACGAGCTCTCCCTGACCGCATCACTAGCAGCAGCTCAATCTGCACTCAAACCATGGTGACAGGAACCTCAATCATGTATCGACGAAAATAGATCAAAATGATGAAATGAATCAACAGATCCAGAATGAATACATGATCTTAAGGAGGAATGGAATCAGTGAGAGTATCATCATGGAAACGAATAGAATCAAGGATCTCAAATGGATGTATAATCAAGGGAACGAAAGAATCACCAGTCTCAAGATATGTACATCCTAAGGTCACTTAAGTGGAGTATCGTATTGTAAATATACCACGGAACATATGTACGCTATGTCACTCTACTCAAGCTACCTACTCCATCAATCAGGGTCGGCCTATGAAATGAAAGTTCAGGTCTAATACCCCCCTGTTCAACTCTAAATTCTGTAAGGTCAAGCCTAGGTTCCAAAGTATATACGCCATAGACTCCACATAGTCAAACCTAGACTCGAACCAATGTTAAACCTAGCGCCCTGATACCAACTTTGTCACGACCCGAAATATTAGCTCATGACCGGCACTTAGATCACGCAACGTCTACAGGCATAACGTAACTTAAGTAAGCCGAAACCCAGAAATCTAAACATTTGAAAAGAAGTAAGTAATGAAAACATTGATACAACATTTGGAAACCTTAAGTAAAAGTCCTTAAATCACTTTTTTTTTAAAAATTTCGGCAGCACCTCCTTTGTAAAACTAGCCCCAAAACGGGTACAACATAGAATATAAAGAAAGCATCCCCGAACGGGATTAAATCACACCCAACGGCAGAAAAAACCACTGGAAGCATATATATGTATACGACGCCTAACGGCGAAGATCAACACAAAGTAAAATGAAAAGCAAAACATCAAACACACCAAGCTAACATAAAACCCATCGCTTAAGTCTCGCAACTAAAAGTCTTGCTAAGTCTTACTACGTATACAGATACTAGTTTCTGATTTGATGGAGTTTACTAGATACAACAGGAATAATAATACGAGAGTGCCACGATCTAACATGTACCACCTACCAAAGCAAATCATCCGAATGAAGCTATGTGCCAGCTATGCCGCTACCGATCCAAGCGGTCAACCTGCAAGAACTGTGGCACAACGGGAGTGAGTTGCCAACTCGTGAGTAGAAAACATTATCAGGTAGAAATCGAAATAAACAACAATTCCTAGGTCAACTATATCATAAAGGTAATACTATGATATCTAGGGTGACCGTATCTGCATATGTGCCAACAACATGATCAAAACCTATCAGCAAGTGGATCTCATCCAACCAAAATCAATGCCTATATGCATGTGGATCTCATCTACGTGTCAACCAATGACACAACAACATCATGCATGTAAATATTATGAAAGCATATGCAGGTAAATATGAGGATATATATCAACATGTGTCCCTCACAACACATCAAAATCATGGAACCAGAGTGTCCAACATCGACACCCGAAACATCATGAAAAACCCGTGTCCAGCATCGACACGTAAATACTCATCTCTCACGCATCATCACTAGGAATGGCCATCATATCCAAACATCTTACAGAACCTGAGTGTCCAACATCGACACTCGCAATACATGGAATCTGAGTGCCCAACCTCGACACTCGCAATCCACATATCCATACATCTCACGGAACCTGAGTGTCCAATATCGACACTCGCATTCTACGGAACATGAGTGTCCAACATCGACACTCACAATCTATATATCCATATCGGGTTTCCAACCCAAGTCTCAGAACCAAGAAAACTCATGGTGAACGCATCGAAATATCATATTAAGAGAAACCGTGTTTTCAAAACAATGCATACTTTCTTGAAATATCCCCACGGTTCTCAAATCCATAAATCACATGAAATCCGTATCTCAATGCGTAAATCCATGAAACATAATATATGCGACATAGAACAGTAATATGAGCATAAAAAGGGAAAACCAATATTTAAATGCATAGAGTTATTAAATATATCATGTGGTTCCCAATTTATCCAAATCCATCGCAACATCATATGAAGATGAACATGTAACTATAGCAAGGTATATCATAGCATGATGTAGCAATTCTACTCTGTAGTGACATAGCAATTATCGATGATAAAGGTGTGTGAGCCGGCCAATATGTGTAAGTGTAATAAACGCATCATCGATAATGGTGTATGTGTACTAGCACAGGTATATATACAATGCAATGAGAATGACATGAATATAGCATAAAGTACATCGTCAGCTAAATGCTATAAGGTATACGGTCTACAATATATCCGAGTCGGTGAGTCTATCAATCGGCATCCAGCCTCATGACATCACGTACAGTATAATCCATCGTAGGACATATCACTCAAGATTCACAACATTATATATGTCTATATACCTATATCCCAGGTCACATCTCTATCAATCTCATATCGTGGATCGACAAATGTATCAACCATCTCATATCGACTCGCATCCATATAACGACATATCACACTAAGTCATCATATCACATCATATACCCGTTCTCTTTTAATTCGTACCTATCATAATTCACTTCTCATTTCATATTCTCATATGTCACTATGTTCATTAGTGTCAACTTTTATCATATTATCGTTACTAAATCCTAAAATCATGCCCGTCGCATATCATTTATCACGATATAATAATCAAACGATCTTCCATATCAATGTTTGCGGGGGTGCTATACGCCATCCACCCGACTCCTCCCATAGATATAAACCTACTCACCTGCTAAACTTCTCGCTTAGCCGTAGTCGATGTGCTTCGTCGTCTCGGAATCCACGCGAAGGTACCTACAATATATACACATATCGCAATACCATCAAAATCAATGTCCGAAAACTGATACGGCACACGGTGCACTCATAGGTTAGAACATATAACCTATGCATGCAAAAATAACCAAACAAACCTCTTCTTTGACGTAAAAACGTCCAACGACCAATTACAATATCAAGTCTCAAAACCAAGAATCCCAATACCGGAAAACATATCCAAAACCCTAACTAGGGTCGCTATTCGTGAAAACCGCCAAGCCTAAAACCCAATCGTACCAATCGCTCAATCACAACACAATAAATATCGTATAAGATAATATATATTTCATCACCACATCAATTAAAACTCACGTCTAATTTTACCGAAAACCTAGTAAGCAACCCAAAGGAGTTTCGGTGCAAAACCTCGTGAACCAGCGATCTAGTGGCTACCATATTCATCTAATAACATAATTAGTCTTCACAACTCGTTACTATATGTAAAGCTCACCTATCTTTATATATTCTAAAAACGTAGTTTGCATAATTACACCATTTAGACAATTTCAAGTAACAATTTGCAAACTAACAACTAGTTTAGCTTTTCCATGTCTAAACAACTCAATTAACCATTTCAACAATCAAAGCCCTAAGTTGATCTTCATAACTCTTTCTTGAATTTCTAAACATGCTAAATAAACCATATTTAAATATCTAATAAACTAGATTAAGGTATTTAAACAACAACTAAAGCTTAGGAATAGGATTTATACCTCACAAACTTGATTCTCAAACTTGCAAATAAACTTCCAAAATAGCCTCCAAAATGCTAACTTTCATGAAGATCAAAGCTTGATTAAGGCTAAAGAATAATGGGTATGGATTTGTTTTAGAGTTTGTGGGATTATTTGTTGATTTTTGATGAATTTTTTTATGCTTTAAGAAGTGAAAATGGGGTGAGGGAAAAGAGAGGGCAGCAAGGGGGGAGCTCGGCCAATGGGGGAGAAATGGGGTTTGTGTGGAAGTGTTCAATTGATAAAACTGCACTTTTAATATGACATTTTCCCTACTATTTCTATATAAAAAATATGTTTATTATAATATATGACACATATGAGGGTTTATCTGTAAAAATACTATTTTCATGTGTTTATGTATTATAATTAACATTATGAAGGAAAAAGTAAATATATAATATCCATATAACATTTGGCCCATTTAATATGCTTACCTTATTAAATACCTTTAACCAATTCTCTTAAAACTAAAATATCATGACAAATGGTTAAAGATAATATCTCAATAAAAACAAATTTTACAAACATTATTTATTGACATAATTGTGCAGAAATTATTTCAGGATCGGAATTAAGGAAATCCGAATTATCGAGATCAAATCTACCGAAATTGTAAAGTAAATTGAAGAAATCAATTCTGGTAGAGACGTAGAGAAGATTTTCAGATTCCAGATACCAAAATAGTCTACATGTGTCACTAGAAGAAGCCTCAAGAGAAACGAACCCACGATCCTCCTAATCCACCGCGGATCCGTGGCCAAACCCACCATTACGCCGTGGTTCCGCTGCACTTCTGAGAAGTTAGGGCCCTGGATTTTCTGGTTGGGATCCTAACAACTAGTTACCATATATGGAAAGTCTTCATATTAGGAAAGTTACCATATATGGAAAGTCACCATACTAGGAAATTACCATATATGGGAAGTCACCATATATGGTAACTAGGTTTTCTTCTTTGAGGGCTATATAAAGGACCAAGGGCTAAAGTTAGAAAGCATCACACCGACACGATCACGAAGTCCACGACGGCTCAAGAATCCTGGTTGATCATCAACACTTCATCTACCTCCTCAGAAGAGATCGAGAAGCAAACTAGTATTTTGTAATCATTTTCAAAGCGAACAAAGTGTAATTGATCTTGTTGATTAATAAAGCTAGTTGTTTTCTTATTTTATTTCTTGTTAGTTTTTCAATATGATTTCCCTCTCTATCTTTTCTTTTCCCAACATGCGCGAGAAATTCTCCGCTTGTTAGGGTTCATAGGATTAGGGTAGATTAATGGATGATGAAGATTCTTAAACTCTTTTTACGTCCTATAAACTTTATAAACTTTATCAAAAGAATAGTTAACATCCTAATCGGGCGCGCTATCAAGTCATTGATAGTCTCGACCGCGATTTGTGATCAGATTAAAAATTGTTTTTGTAAAGGCTAGACATGAACGGAGATCCATGTCAAGATAGGGGTTAGGAGTGGGAACCCTTTTCCCTCCAGAAACCCTAATCTGCATGCATCACTGTCGATCTAGTTTTAAATCTATTAAAGGATAAAAAGAGTAATCTTTAATTAATCATGCATGACTACTAAATCTTAATGAACCCTACAAGCCCCCTTTTACTATAAAACCTACATCCGTAGTTAATCTAGATCTATATTCTGCATCCGTGTTTGACGTAGATCTAGAATCTACAACCATTCTTCACCATTCTTTATTCTTCCTCCTTTCTTTCTCAACACGCCTAAAGTAAGATTAAAAGATTCAACGTTTATCAGAGGACGACCCGTACTCATCTCGGTCTATCTACATGCGACACCGTTATTGATTGCGGTTAACTACTCCACATAAAATAGATCAATCAAATAGTGTCGTTGCCGGGGATTAATTCTAGGTTAAAACACATTAAAGCTTAATTAATACACTTTACTTTATGCTACCTCTTAACTCTTTAATTAAAATTTTCATTAAACCATCAAAATGTCTAGATATTTTGAAGATATTTTAGAAACAAAACAAAATGCTTAATCATGTGATTAGGTTGGCATGGATTCACATTAGCATAATTAACCCAATCCAAATTGTAATTACCACTAATTAAGTGTATAATTAAAAGCTTATAATAATATTTTAATTAAGGAAAAATATTTAAGTGAACTAAAACATACAAGCGACTAATCAAAACCCGCATACTAGCAATTTACTAGTTAAACTAGATGCAGTTAAGTCTATGTTGAAAAAAGATCACATCTTGGTTTTTACGGAAAACCCAAATTATTTACCGATTAACGGAAAATTCGCCTTAACGATTTCTGAAACGTTACAGCTGTGGTCCCACGAGCTTTCCCTGAGAAGCTTCAATCAGGTGTTCCCGCAACTGCGGTAGCCATGGCATCCCCGAAATCTGGCGTTGGTTCGAAAATCGGGACCCGTGGCTCTCAAGCGCAAGCTCTTATCGTCGGCCGCTTGTATCCGTTCGCAGAAAAAGAAGAAGTCTATATTCTCTGCCGATGTCGTATTCGGCTAGGTTCCCTATGCTCCCTACAGTGAGGGCTTGTGTGAATACAACACCAATGAAGGTTTATTCGACACGGCTGCGATCGATACTGATCTGCAGGATGCCCTCGCAGCTTCTAAGCACTTGGCTCGCGAGGAATCGGCGTTGATCTCTATCGCGGAGTCAGGTATACTTCAGTTATATTCTTCTGTGCATATCCCTTTTCTCTTTATTATAATTCTATTAACGTTTTCTTCTTCAACGGGTATTTCTCCCGAAGAGGCTTTTGCGGCTTCCCCCAGGACATTCGAGGAGGAAGAGGGCTCCGCGCTTCTTTGGGCCTTGGTACCATTCGATTCGTTACGCCTTTGCTCTTTTTTTTATTCATGATCTGACCCTTCTCTTCGCCATATTGCCGGAACTACCGCAACTCGGGTCATTCCAAGTGCAGTGCTAATCCCAAGTAGCGATGCAGCAAAGCTTCTAGAGCCAGCTACTATAGCCACTACCATCCTAAAGTCACCACAGGAGGCGTTGCTGAAGCAGCCGATGATGAACGTCGTAGCGACTCCGGAGGAAGAGCTCGGTTCGAATGATGACGTCCCTTTATCGAAAGTCTTATGGAGGTCAATTCTCACTGCTCAGACTGAAAGGAAGCACAAGAAGTACGCGCCGAGGGAACGCGATGCTGTTTTGGACGGAGGTGCAGCCTCAAGCAGTATTCCGCCTGCTGACATTCCTTCGGGGGATGTTCCTTCCACCATGTCGACCGCTTATAGACAGGTTGCACGTGCAGCTCGAGAAGAAACTGAAAAGCTACTTCAAGGTAACGTAATGCCCAGTCCTTTATTAGAACTTGTTCCCTCGAATTTTTACATACGTATTTTCTTTTAAGTAGGGACATGTCCTGATTGATCGTTATCGTGTCGTGTTTAGAATGTTTCAAAACCAAAGAAATTTATACCGCAATCAATTGACGGTGTCTATTGTAGTTTCATCAATGAGAACGGATCGTCCACTGAGAAAGTGTAATTTGATCGCTATTGTTTTAGTTGAGTCGAAAATTAAAAGATAAAAGAAAATGATTCAAGAATTGTGAAATTTAGTTTCAAGAATCATAAACAAATAGATCTAAAATCAAGAAATGATAGAGATCAAGAAATGTCCAAATCGTTTGAATTATCAAGAATGTAAAGAGGCTTGTAGGAATTGATCAAATTGATAGTGATGATGAATACTTATGATTACAAATTCTTATCTATTGAAGATTTGTTAATAGATCGATGACAATCAACGAGGTTTAGGGATCTAGTAAAGAAACTAAGTTTCTTCATCTTCATCCCTTGTCTTTTCGTTGATTAGCATTCAAATTCTAGCCTCTAGGAAATTCAATCATCGATCGTTGATCTCTAATTTGGAGCGAAAACATTCAAGAAAGCATCTCGCTCAAAACTAGGTCGTCGTTGATTTAATTTTCTAGAGTTTACAAAACTCATAAGACTTAAGAATCGTTCAAGAATTTAATCATCATCATCTATCTATTTTCTCGATTCCTCCACAAGCGGAGTTTTCACTCAAACATCATGAAAAAGAAAACAATCAAGAATCGATAACTCTTCATAATGCTCAAACGTAAAGAAAAGCAAGATCAAGAATTTTCAGCTTTTATTTAATCGACATTTCATTACAATTCACTCAAAGACTACAAGAATTGAGGAGAGAACTAGATCGTCGAATTTAGCTTCGCATCGGTCTTCTTGAGTCGCGGATCATCATGGATCACTTGCTCGGATGAAGATCAACGTTGCTTCAAAAAGGCTCGTTGAATGCTTACGTGAATCGATACTCAATGATCTTGATTTGGATCAAATTGTGTCACTCAATTTGTGTGGATTTTGATTTGGATCTCACTAGAATTTTACCCTAATTGATGAACAACCTCTTCATGAAGCCATGGGTCCCTTTTTATAGTCTTCTCCTTTAGCTTCCCCTAGAAGCTTGATCTAGTTTCCTTTAGAAGCTAAGCTAGGTTTAGCTTCCCTTGTAAGCTTGGTAGTTATGAAGGAAAATTCTAGATTAACGTAGTTAACTAGCTTGCTTGAGAAGCTTGGTTGCTCTGAAGCTTGCGTAGGAAGCTAGGTAGTTGTTAAGCTTGCACAAGAAGCTTGGTTGTTAGAAGATGAGCTTCTAGACAATTCGAGGAACTTTAAAGGGTCCTGAAGAATGTTTGTATTTTAAAGAGAATCCTGAAAGAGTGTCTGCCACTGATGATTCAACGCGGCCGCTGATCAGCGGCGGATCGGCCAATTCGGCCGCGGATCCGCCGCCGTTTGGTGGATTTGCTGCATTAAACTTCCAGGTTGATTTGGTGCTGACTTTATTGATGTTTTCTGATGTCTGGAATATTTTTATACTTTCTTGTTTACTGCCAGATCATAAGTCTTGGACTTGACGTATTTTATCAGTACTTTTAGCAGTTCCGGCTATTTTACCTGGAGAATTTCCTGTACACAATCTCGAGACAAATGTTGCGATATACACAGATCATGTATGCAATAATAAACACACAATTTCCCTCAAAATGCTGGTTATAATGTATATCACATGTTATTTGGTATTTTACAGACGAATTGCTAATACGTGCTATATTTATACCGAACACCTTTAGATGATTGCAAATAGTAGGAAAATTGATGTGTTAAAAATGCAATATTTCGACTGATCAAATTCCCCCAAACTTAATTTTGGTCGTCTCGAGCAAACATCTTTTATTCAAGAGAAGGAGAAAAAAAAAAGAAAAAGAAAAACTAACTAGCACACTTTCATAGGCAACACGATTGCACTGAGCACATGCAACAAACCTTTAAACCTCTAGGTGTCCCTAGTAGGAGGAGTGTTGTCTCCTGAGAGTTTTCAGCGGATTGCACCCACAAAATCCATTAATAAAGGGAGACTATGAATGTTACATATGAAGATAAGAATTATAAAGAAAGACTTTGAAAATTAGAGTTTCCAACTAATACTAGCTTCTCAGTTGTCATGAGCCCTATCTTAATAGTCATGAAAAAATGTTAGAAATCACATCATCCTTCAATAAAACATCGTCTTTATTCTTCATTCCTTCTTTCCTCCAAACATCGATCATATACCGCTACGTGTGTGTAAAAGACATCCCTACACTCAGAGAATTCAATTCAAGCTATCATATTCTTGTCCATCTACCTTAGTACTTTTTAATCGATGAATATTTAGATGAGATTGCTTACACATTTTTCATGCGACCGTTAATACTTCTTGAGGTATTAATTGACCGATTACTCATGTGCTTGCTTTTTAGGTGTATTAGTATTTTCCTCGTCTTGCACTACCCAAGGCTTAGCAGTGGCTCCCAGACCAGTTGGTCTAAGGCACTAGGTGATGAAGCACCCTCGCTATATTTTTTATTGCTGCCTTGGTGATAACAAAAGCAGTGTTCATTTTTTTCTTAACACCATTTTATCTTTCATTTATTTATTATTTCCTTCATACTTTGGCTTTTAGACAAGAGTATTTCAAGATATCCTCTACTACCCGAGTTTCAAGACGTGTGTAAGTGCGTATAGTAGGGTATCAACATTCAAATGTTTGGCTTCCAGAATAGGAAATATTTTTCAGATTTAATTTTATCCTCAGATTAATGACTTCTTTCATCTTACAAACCCTTGGGACAACGGCTCATAACTACTTATTACTAGTTTCGTTTAAGAAAACTTCTTATTTTCTTTGTTTTCTTAAATTTTTCTGATCTTTTGGATGTAATTTTTCACTATCTAATCTTTTATTATCTTATTTATGTACAATTTATTTTTTATATGTTTTGTTTTGTGCTTATAGAAGGTATGATGCAAAGTGATGCATAAATAAGCACAAATCTGCCCCAAACTTGTTTTCAACAGTGTCCTCACTATTGTCATCTGCTAGATCAAAAAACCTGTAAGCCTGGAAGGAAATTATTTATTAATGGGGACATGAAATATGATCGTGAAAATCCTCCTCCAAACTTATTCTTTTGGCTCACCATTTTGAGTAAAAATTTTATTTTCAAAAGCCAGCTTATACCCCTCCAAACTTGAGTTAAACAATGTTAATCTTTTGAAAATCACAAGAGGGGGTCAAAGTTACTGGTCAATACCAAGCTTTGCAAAGACCGAAAGTCAACACCAACCATTCGAAGATTTTATCCGTGTAGTGCACCGATTGGTGAAAGAACATGTTGTATGGAGACATGACGAAGTAGGGAAGAGATAAGTTGTGGGATAGAATGTGTTTGCGTCTCATTTTGGAGAGACGACACAGTGATTGTGATGGATTACTCGCATTCTCTTTATAGTCCAGAAGAAGGGGTGGAGGTTCAATTTCTTTGTATTGAGGTGGATTCATCTCAACACCCTTGTCTTTTAAAAATGCGAGTTCATCAAAACTCTCATCGATACCCCGAAGAATAATGTCATAAAAAAGTGCGGGGTGATCTTCAGACTCCAAAAACGGTTCATAATCAGTATTAGTTGTTGACCCGGACAACTCGGTGGAAGAGTCCGGATGTGAATGATACATAGTTGGGTCAAACAATAACATATGAAAAGAGTCTAGATCAGTATCATGAGGCTCGTCAAATTCGCTGCTGTCGACATCTATTAATTCGACAGAACATACTCGAGCATGAGATTCGGAGGGTACACTTCCCAACTTGTAAATGTTCAGCTCAATTGACATCTTCCCGAAAGATAGGGTCATAAAGCCGTTACGACAGTTGATTACAGCATTGGAAGTGGCCAAAAAGGGGCGACCAAGGATCACCGGAATTTGATTCCATGGGTTCGCTACAGGCTGTGTATCGAGAACAATAAAGTCCACAGGGAATACAAATTCCCCGATTTTTATCAACACATCCTCTAGTTCACCCCTAGGTTTGGTGATTGATCGGTCGGCCATCTGCAGAGTACAGTGAGCAGGTTTTAACTTTTCGATCCCTAACTGCTCATAAACCGAGAAAGGAAGCAGGTTAACACTTGCGCCAAGGTCAAGTAGAGCACGTTTAATGTGTTTTTCCCCAATAGAAATAGAAATAGTAGGATAGCCAAGATCCTTACGTTTCCTAGGTAATTGTTAGGGAAAAGCTGTGTCTACAGTCTTTGACATGAATACTTTTTTTGGCACTTGAGTCTTCCTCTTCCTAGTGCACAAGTCTTTAAGAATTTTCGCATAAGCTGGGACTTGTTGGATAGTATCTAGAAGAGGGATATTGATGTTAACTTGCTTAAAGATTTCAGTGATCTTCTCCATTTGCGGACTTAGTTTGTTTCCCCTTAACCGATTCGGATATGGAGCTTTAACAATAAGAGCTGGGTCCAACATTGGAGAAGATCGTGTGGGTAGGAAAGATCCAAGAATAGGAGTGGGGATCGTCTTTGGTGGACTAGAAGAAGTGTGCTGAGGGGTCGAGCCTTGGGGAAAACGGAGAATAGGCTCGGAAGAAAATGGTGAGTAGACGAACTGGGGTCAGAAGTAGAAGCAGAAGCAGAAGTGGAAGGAAAAGTCTCAGCCGGGGTATCATCGATTGATTCTTTATTATTATCAATCTCTTCACCAACATGGTAGTCAAGCACTCTTCCAGATCTCAACGTTGTAATGGCATTCACATGATGTGAATAGCCAGGATTGGGTAAAATTTGAGCTGGAAGTTTCTCTTTCTCTCTACCACTCAATTCGGTATTTATACGGGCAATTTGTGCTTCCATCGATTTAATACTCTCATTTTGGGAAGCAGAGTTCCTTTTCATTTCATCGACGGAAGACTGAAAATTTGCCGTAACTTTCTTGAAATTTGTCAGAAGCAAATTCATGGTTTGTTCGAATGAAGAGGGGTTATCTGAACCGACCGTTTGGAAAGAATTATTCCCAGGTACAGAATTTGTGGCCAGATTTTGAAATGTTTGTGTTTGGTAAGGGTGCTGACTCAGTTAAAGTGGTTACTGTTGTGGTGGAGGAGCCTTTTTGGAAATTGTTTTGATTTGGAACCGTGTTTTGAGTTTGTTGTTGGTTCCAAGCAAAGTTAGGGTGATTCCTCCAACCCTGATTATAAGTGGAAGAATACGGATCGTTTCTAGGTCTTTGTTGGAAAGCAGCATTGGTATGCTCTTGACCTTGAAACGGAGAATTTAAAGGACATTCTTCTGTAAGATGAGATGGATCAGAACAGCATCCACAGACAGTTTTGGAGAGTGCTATCTGATTTAGGGAGGCTGCTAAAAATTTATGTTCCATAGCTTCAAGTTTCTTTTGCATTGTTGCAATTTCAGCTCTAACTCCTATGGAAACATCAGATTGGTGATTGCCACCCCTAGACGATGGTTGACTTACACTCTTCCACTGTAAAGTTCTTTCAGCGAAATCTTCTAAAAATCTCCAGGCTTCACCATCATCTTTAGTTATGAAGGTGCCTTGACACATGGATTCAAGGGTCTGTTTTGTGGTAGGATTGGTGCCCTCATATATGATTCTTCACAGATCCCATCTAGGAATTCCGTGATGTGGACAGTGAACTAACAGATCCTTGAAGCGTTCAAAACACTTCAAGAATGGTTCATTTGGAAGCTGGGTAAATTGATTTATTTCGCTACGGACTCGAGCTGTTTTATGATTGGGGTAGAATTTCTTAAAGAAAGCTGCGACAAATTCATCCCAGTTTGAAGTAGAATGTGCGGCTGTGTTATAAAGCCACTTCTCGGCTATATCGCACAAAGTAAATGGGAGAAGACGTAGATGCATAGCATCCACAGAAAGCTGTGAAGTACCCATCATAGCGCATACATTTTCAAATTTGGTAATAAAGACATATGCGGCTTCAGACTCGAGACCGTAATATTTTGGTAGAAGATTGATGTATTGGTGTTTGATTTCAAAATTGTCCCCATTGGCTGCTGGAATGGTGAGACAGGTCGAAAGAGGACCTCGCATAGGGCAACATCTCTCTTGGAGAGGTGCGGGGCGGATTCTGCGCACCTGCGGATGGTGGCAGAGTAGTGTTAAAGAAGTTCGATGGAGAACCGTCCATTGAAGTGGGTGTGGTGGTGGGTGAACAAAAAGTAGACGTAGAAATACCGACTTCGTAGTCGATAGGGGGAACACGGACAAGACGGGCACTAGAATCCCGTATCCAGCCGAGCATGCACTAAATAGTTTAGCACAAGTGGCAACGTTGTGTTAATTAAGGAAAAGATGAGTTGGTGTTTTTTTTGAAAAAGATACTGATTTTTGAAAAAGACAAATCACAAAAAATTCACGAGCAACCCTAATTCTAATGCTCACCTAGGTCAAGTCTTTAGACCGCTCCTAGACTTCCAGAAGATAAGTCGCAAGATAGATCCTCTACCGCCTCCTTGCCCCTTCTGTGGCCAGGTAAGTGCCAGGTAAGTGGGAGGTTCTCCACTACGTAAGTAGTGGGCCTAATTAAGTAACCACTTGCCTTAGACACACTTGCCTTAGACACGACAAAAGAAACGCGGATAAGCAATAGCTTACCCATGACCTCCTTCTGTCCTAAGTGAGCACGACGGTCCTTAGAGTCATGTCTAGATATTTTTTAGTTAATGAGGGTAATGCGGATGCAATTTTGTGATTTTTGGGGCTTAGGAAGGTAATGAACTCCCCACCTAATCTGAATTTGGTCTTTGCCCCTTAATTTCTGTGTTAAAAATGCAAACAACCAAGATCAAACACGCACAATTTTTTTTCTTTTTACGGCACTGCAAATTTTTTCAAAGAATCCTGCAGAAATTGGTTAATGGAGCAGACCAGGGAGGAGATAAGAAAGACAGAGATATACCTGAGAAGTTTGGAACAGGGAATCAACTTTCCCGCCGTGGATCCGCCGCGATATGCTTGAATTGGCCACGGATGCGCGGTCTTCTGATGAGATCTCTGCACAAAATTTCGTGCAAATGCTCCTGTTCTCTCAATGAACTCTTTGAGATGTCCTGAAAATTTTTCCTCTCGCTCCAAAGATTCCAGATTTCCTCGCAACAATTCACAACAAATCGTTAAGCACTTGTGCGATTTTTGATCTAAAAATTCTGATGGAATAATAAATCTTTCAACTCATATTACAAAAACGAACAAATTAGCACACTATCCTCGGCAATGGCGCCATTTGATTGATCATTTCCGTGTCGTGTTTGGAATGTTTCATAACCAAAGAAATTTATACAGCAATCAATTGATGGTGTCTATTATAGTTTCGTCAATGTGAAAGGATTGTCCACTGAGAAAGTGTGATTTGCTCGCTATTGTTTTAGTTGAGTCGAAAATTAAAAGATAAAAGAAAATGATTCAAGAATTATGAAATTTTGTTTCAAGAATCATAAAGAACTAGATCTAAAATCAAGAAATGATAAAGATCATGAAATATCCAAATCGTTTGAATTATCAAGATTGTAAAGAGGCTTGTAGGAATCGATCCAATTGATAGTGATGATGAATACTTATGATTACAAATTCTTATCTATTGAAGATTTATTACTAGATCGATGACAATCAACGAGGTTTAGGGAACTATTGAAGAAACTAGGGTTTCTTCATCATCATCCCTTGTCTTTTCGTTGATTAGCATTCAATTTCTAGCCTCTAGGAAATTCAATCATCGATCGTTGATCTCTATATTGGAGCGAAAACATTCAAGAAAGCATCTCGCTCAAAAGAAGGTCGTTGTTGATTTAATTTTCTAGAGTTTACAAAACTCATAAGACATAAGAATCGTTCAAGAATTTAATCATCATCATCTATCTATTTTCTCAATTCCTCCACAAGCGGAGTTTTCACTCAAACATCATGAAAAAGAAAACAATCAAGAATCGATAACTCGTCATAATGCTCAAACGTAAAGAAAAGCAAGATCAAGAATTTTCACCTTTTATTTAATCGACATTTCGGTACAATTCACTCAAAGACTACAAGAATTGAGGAGAGAACTAGATCGTCGAATTTAGCTTCGCATCGGTCTTCTTGAGTCGCGGATCGTCATGGATCACTTGCTCGGATGAAGATCGGCGTTGCTTCAAAAAGGCTCATTGAATGCTTGCTTGAATCGATACTCGATGATCTTGATTTGGATCAAATTGTGTCACTCAATTTGTGTGGATTTTGATTTGGATCTCACTAGAATTTTACCCTAATTGATGAACAACCTCTTCATGAAGCCATGGGTCCCTTTTTATAGTCTTCTCCTTTAGCTTCCCCTAGAAGCTTGATCTAGCTTCCTTTAGAAGCTAGGCTAGGTTTAGCTTCTCTTGTAAGCTTGGTAGTTATGAAGGAAAATTCTAGATTAAGGTAGTTTGCTAGCTTTCTTGAGAAGCTTGGTTGTTATGAAGCTTGCATAGGAAGCTAGGTAGTTGTTAAGCTTGCACAAGAAGCTTGGCTGTTAGAAGATAAGCTTCTGGAGAATTGGAGGAACTTTAAAGCGTCCTGAAGATTGTTTGCCTTTTAAAGAGAAGCCCGAAAAAGTGTCTGGCACTGATGATTCAACGCGGCCGCGGATCCGCGGCGGATCGGCCAATTCGGCCGCGGATCGGCGGCCGTTTGGTGGAATTGCTGCATTAAACTTCCAGGTTGATTTGGTGCTGACTTTAGGGATGTTTTCTGATATCTGGAATATTTCTATACTTTCTTGTTTACTGCCAGAACACAAGTCTTGGACTTGACGTATTTTATCAGTACTTTTAGCAGTTCCGGCCCTTTTACCTGGAGAATTTCCTGCACACAATCTCGAGACAAGTGTTGCGATATACAAAGATCATATATGCAATAATAAACACACAATTTCCCTCAAAATGCCGGTTATAATGTATAACACATATTATTTGGTATTTTACAGACGAATTGCTAATATGTGCTATATTTATACCGAACACCTATAGATGATTGAAAATAGTAGGGAAATTGATGTGTTAAAATGCAATATTTTCGACTGATCAAGTCCTGACGATGGTATGGCAGGTGAAACGCCGATGATTACAGAGCCCGAAGTAGCCACTCTTTCTCAGGAATCTGGGACTGTCCAGACTGCTGCTCTTTCTCCTTTGGCACTTTGATATCGGCGGGTATCGCAAGCATTATGATGGTCCTCGTCGAGTCAGGGGATGAAGCTTTGGGTGCAGAATCTATTCCCCCGAGAGAGAGTATGGAAGCCGATACATTTGGCGACACTTTCGGCACGGTTTCGGTCCCTGATCTATCAGGTTGTCCTTGGGTTGTTGTTTTTGAGTTTTTTCAATCCTGTCAAGCTCTTCTAATGATATTTCTTTGTCTTGGGCATAAGCGTGGTAAACCCTGAAGCTGTGCCGGCTGAAGAAGTGTCACCGGCCGCAATTTGGACGGTCGCCGTCCCGTTGCTTTCTTCTGCACCTCCTTAAATCTTGGAAGGTATGGGTTTCTCACTTATTTGTTTCATTGTAGATACAATCATCCTTGTATTGACTGTATACTGTCGCAACTCTGCAAGAGTACTTTTGAACCATTTGTACCAGGTGTTATGCCCGCATTTTTCCTTTCAGTCGGAAATCGTTCCACCTTCTGGTATTGGTCAGTATATTCTTCACCTAATGTTTCTCCCCCATTTTTATCAGTAGACTTATTGTTGCTAAGTCTTCCTTATATTGACCATAGTATCACGGGTTGGAGGAGGAAACGAAAGAATAGCTATGCCTCCGGTAGTCCTTATTCTGCCGCCTTCCACAACCGGTACGATAGATTCCATCCCCCGAGTGTTTTCTTTGTCTTTCGAGTTGATATTTGACCGTAATTCATTTTGCACGATTACACCGGCTCCAGCTCCTTTGGAATCTCGCTTTCCAATGCCCGCAGGATCCTTCGCTAAACGTACATCCTCCAGGGGCGCCGCGAATAGCCGGCGAACGTTAAGCGAGTTTATCGAAGATCTCAACGCCGAGGCCCTCACTTCTGCTACGGATCTTGCCGACGAAGTCAATCCAATGCTGGTGATGCTCATGAACTTCAATAATGAAGATCCTGTCGGTTCTTGGGTTGATTATTGGAGGAAGATCGAGGCTTGCCTGCATGAGATTGAGCTTAAGCGTCTCTCTCCTGAAGGTGTTGGCCTCGAACTCTCAGCGGGTTGCATGGGTCAAGCAGAGTGTTCCTTTCATTCGCCATTTTGAACAAGAGGCGGCCCTGAGATGAAAGGTGTAGGGTTAGCTTAGCACCTTAGCAAGGTTTTGGCAAGCATCAAACATGCTACTTTAAAATTTTTGGGGTGCTAAACAAACCCTAACTAAGATCTTAACTAGAGTATTAGGAATTACATAGCATATAAACAACTTTACATCTAAGAGTTAGGGATTACAACCTTTGTAGACCGGTCCTTCACTTCTTATAGCTCCGTGTAGTAGTCCCCTTCGCTGCGATCGTAAACTCCGGACTCTAGAGAGGCTCTATGAAAAAACGAACGTGCTTGCTTCGATGACTTCTAAGCCGAAAATGATCTACGTCGAGGAGACACTAACTCAAGCTATTCCTTCACTAGGTCATGAACTTTGTGAAAAGAACATACTCTACTACATGGCAAGTGGTAGAGGATGAAGAAGTAGGAGGTGGGCTCACTTTAGAATTGATTTTCTCGCTTTATTTCTCATACCTCCTTTGAAGCTAGAAAGCTTTTCATGGAGCTTGAAGAAGAAGAAGTCATGAATAATTCATCCCAAAGAATTATTGCACCCATGGTTGAGTTAAAGCTATCATGCTCAACTCATGTAGAGAAATAACCACACACTATGGTTAAGGGTTGGGTTTGATAAATATCTTTAACTGGATAAAAGAGTTGACTTTGTCAAAGCTTATCCAAAAGTTTTTGTCCAAACTTTAGCATAAAAAACTCAATCTCTTTTGAATTAGCTTAACATAAATAGAAACCCTAACTTAACCCTAGTATGGTATTAATCTCATACACCCATCTTGTATGTATCATCAAGCATGACACAATACATGTACACAAATATACATATCACATATATACAATGTGCACACCAAGTGAGAAAAGAAATCATTATTGAGGTAAATATTATTTAGTGTAATATAATATATCAAATATATAATTATACATTAAATTATCAAATCAACTCTTGATTTAATAATCCGGCTATATCATATATAACCGACTAATATGAAATGCAACATCATATCGAATCAACGCTTGATCCGATAACTCGGCTATATCACATATAACCTATCATGTCACACATCGCGAGAATAGAATACGGTATCACATACACGCATCAATCTCGGTCCTGCACATATCACATATGCGCTCCTACTCCGTTTCGCTTGAGCCAGGAAATCTCTGTGTAGAACTCTAAACACTCGTCAATACGCCAGCAGTAGGTGATGATCATATCAAACACCCACAAGCCGCAAGCGGTCTGCTAAACGTAACGGCCACTCGGGTTTTGAGTGATCAGAAGATCAACAAGCAAGCCAGTTCGTACTCCTGTGAATCCAACCGGTAACACTCTCGTAAAGTCCGGTCTCTTCGTCTGATATGTCGCATATCTCGCCTAGGGGTAGTATACGTCAGACACCAGTAGCTTGATAAGTCGTGTCGATATGAGGTCCATAACAGTTTGAGAAACTACTGATAACACTTACCAGTAAATCTCAGCAACCCTGGCCAAGGATTTCAAGTTATAGCCAATCGAATACAGCGCAACATCAACTCCCTATACCGGGAGAGACGAAACCCCTCCTATCGCTCATTGCCTCCATATGATTCGGGATTGTACAAAAAAGCAACCATTTTGCACGCCCTCTTGGACATGGTATGATGGAAATCAAAGCACAGTGGGAATCACTCAAGACTCTATGACGATCTCGAGTCTACAGACTAACCTGTACCAGTGTCACCAAAGAACTGCCATCTGACGTGAGGTATAATACCATCTGCGAGTTCTTGGCGAGTCCGTCCAGTATACCCAGTCTCCACTGAGCACCCGTATACCTTCTCTAATATCAAACACCAATGGATATAGTATCATCCATCGCCCATCATATGGGTCAAGAAGCGCATACTCTAGTCTACTCTAGAGTATCGATGCCCTGTCTCGGTACTCCCACGACAAGGAACATTTGAAGGATGTACTTGGCGACTACACTATCCCCACTAGTATGATCTGCATCATAGTCCTGGTAGTCAAGTACTCATCCTAAGGGCTTTATCAACATGTTACATAGAGACAATCAGAGTACATGTTAAGATAAAGAGTAACCGGATAGCATACTATCATGTCGAGAAAGAAAGTCCTCCCTATATATGTCCAAGCATCCACTACAATATACAACGTATGTACAGTAATGGCCTCTAGGGCATACATATAACTAACAATCTCCTACTACACTAGGGCCATCTGTTGTAGTATCTCATACCCAACAATTAGCTGTGGTTGAAGTATCTCATACTCAACCATCCCATAAAAGTCTCTACTGGGAAATAGGCCTTTGTGAGTGGATCCGCGCTGTTGTCCTCTGTGTCTACTCTTCTAACCTCGATCTCCCTGAAGATCAGCCATCTCCATGATCAGGTGATACTGCCTAAGAATATGTCTGGATCTCTGATGGGACGGGGGTTCCTAGGCTTTAGCCACAACTCCATTATCACACAATGGCAGGAACGAAGTTCATCTCATGAACTTATTTATATATCCAGACTTCCTCTTTGGTAGCGTCCTTGGTAATGATGTATCTTGCCTTTAATCGTCTAGTAAGTCATGGTATCTAGCTTGGAACTCTTCCAACATACCGTCCCTCCACTGAGGGTAAAGACAATGCCTGCGACTGACATTCAGTCGTCATTATCACCCTGGAACCTTTCCAGTGATTCTTCCCAGGATCGATTGATACCATCTCACTACAACTAGTGAGAATCCTAACATCCAATTAGATCTATCTCATAGATCCATAACCCCGGATTTAGGAGATATCACCTTGATCCTATATAGAGAATCTTTATGATAAGAGGAGATTGACCGAGCGTAGCATAGGAAATTCCTTCCCTATCAAGAGTATGTCATCCATGTACTATACGAGGATCACCACCATACTCCCTACTACCTTTTTGTATATACTTGGTTCATCTACTATTTTGATGAAGTCAAACTCTTTGACTACTACATCAAAACAGACGTTCCAATTCCGCGATGCCTGATTTATCACATAAAACATCTTGTACACGTTCCCGCTGCTCCCACTGTCTACGAAGCCCTCTGGCTGTGTACTTATAGACGCACCCTTCCAAATCACTATTTACAAAAGCAGTCATGACACCCAACTGCGAAATATCGTAGTCATGGTATGTAGTAGTGGCAAGTAGGATCTGGATGGACTTAAGCATAGCTTTGAAAGTCTCAACTTTTCTATGTAGACCAAATAATCTTCACAAGATATACTTGCTTCTGATTATTTAATCCTTCAGATAAAGCAACCAAAGTCCATACTTTTTTGGTGTATAAGGATTTCATCTCAGATCACTAAGCATCCAGCCATTCTTACAGAGTCCCCACTCTTGATGGCCTGCTCGAAACTAGTTGGGTCATCATCTCATGATGCAATCCTCACTCCCACTGTCATAGAGAAACCGAAGTATCTCTCAGGTGGATGAGGAACCCTACTAGATCGGCGGAGAGGCTGAGGTTCGTTGGGATCTATTGAATCCTCCGGGTTTACCAAATCATCAGCTGCAGTTTGTATAGCTGGAACTCCTTCTAGTTCTACCTCATGACCACTAATTTCTTCACAAGAAATTCCCTTTTTCTCAAAAAGTGGTATGCCGAGAAATAAAACATCTTTTGTTCCTCGGTTTGGTAGAAGATATTCCCTTGCGAATGCTTGGGATATCCAACAAACTTCCATAGAACTGACATTGCCTCAAGCTTTTCCGGATTTTGCTTTTGACATAGGCCGGACAACCCCAAATCTTAACTTCCTTAAGAGATGTGCTCTTCCCATACCATATCACATATGGAGTGGTAGGCATCTGAATTGGTTGGAACCCTATTCAATAGGTATGCAACTTCTCAAGTGTATAACCCTAAAAGAAAATAGGATACTCAGTAGTACTCATCATAGAGTATACCATATCACATAGGGTGTGATTGCTCTACCCCGATACACCGACGTGCTGTGGTATATTCGGAGGAGTACTGAGAGAGAATCTCATTCTCCTTTAGAATAGTCCAGGAAGTTCGTGCTCAAGTATTCTCCTCCTTGATCACATCAAAGGACATAATACTTATACCGGTTTTTCGTTCTCTACTTCTAACTTATATTCTGTGATTATCTCAAAAGCTTCGGACTTGTGTTTCAATGGGAACATATGTTTGAATCTTAAGAGATCATCAGTGAATGTAATGAAGTACAAAGAACCTATCCTGGAATATGTAGATATGGGACTATCATACATCATCATGTATCAATCCTAAGAGTTCACTAACTCTTTCTCTGTTTCCAATAAACGGAGCTGTGGTCATCTTATCTTTGTGACATGACTGGCAAGTTTTACAAGATGTAAATCCAAACTAATTTAAATAAGCATCTTTATGTAACCTCAGCTAGTCGGGTCGTATTGATATGACCTAGTGTACAATACCTCAAGAAGGATTCGTTCATTTCTGAACTCTTCCTCTTGTGTGTGTTCTGTACGTTAAGAACTGTGGTTTGATTTAGAACGTCTATGCTTTTAGATAACGTGCCTGAACCGATCAACTCTTGATATAGGAAATGTTCAAAACATTATCCAACAATACAAAATTATATCCTTCTTTACTAATAAAGAGAATGATATGATGTTGTATATCAGATTCGGTATCTAATAACATTCGTTCAGAATCAATGCATTTTAGTAATACAGGGTCATAACTGCCAACAGACTTGGCTGCAACACTTGCATCATTTCCAACTCATGAACTTATCACCCGTTCTCAGTTCTCTACCTATCTGTAGCCCATGTAACAAATTACATTTGCGGGATCCTGATCCGGTATCTCATACCCAGGACGTAAAGGATACTGAGAAACAGTTCTCTGTAATGAACACACCCGAATAAGATGCATCAGCATGTACTTTCTTCGTTTGGGCGGCACGGGAATTCTGGTAATCCCCTATTTCCTGCTCTGTCTTATAACAATTATAAGTTGGAGCGGGACCAACGTTCCTTAGCGCAGTATAACAAGCGGGTTCGGTTAATACATCCGTATTTTTATCTTGATTAAGGCATGACATGGTCGCTACCTGGAGAGAGATAGAAGAAAATACTCAGCGTATGCTCTTACAAGATTAGATTGGTTATTAATATATCTAATCAGGATGTCTCCCACTGTTTTAGTCAAATCTTCCTTCAAACCCTAAAAGGAAAGACTAGCCGGGATTAATTACACCCTACAAGTTCGCCAATCTTTCAGCCAGGCCAGTGCCGGTACTTTGAGGGAGGTTCCCCATGCTTTCGCACGGACCTAATTTAAATAAAGCTCGTTTTCCCAGAGGCGTAACCCCGTTGACACCATTCTAGACATTTACTTGATCGGCTAATTGTAATGTGTAAAACTCTCCTAGAAGTAACTCTTACTCGGAGTGGGTATCGGGATCTAACTATCTCATAGAAGGTATGCAATCTCATTGCAAATTTCAACTCTTGAAATTCCCAATAATATTTTATCCCTATTGACTTATGACCTTAACTATGGTCAACAAATCATAAGCACTAGTCAAGTTCTACCCGTCATTTCTTGATTAATTAGACCTACCCACATGACCCTTAACTATGGTCAACAAAGTCATATGACTGTTCTAATTAATCACATCATATGTTATATAGGAAAACATCACTCAGCTACCGTACACTGCGCCTTAACTATGGTCAACAAACTCAGCACGAATACTAAGTACTCTATTTCCTAAAATGACGGAGGGTTACGGCAGGTTTTTAAGAAAACCCTTTGCGTAATGAACTTGATATCATTGTAGAATCGAGTAATTTTGAATGGAATGTTTTTGAGGCCTTTTCTAGTTTTGCTAAAGAGGTCACTCCCGGTGAAGGGATCTCGGCTCTTTTCTCATCGAATAAGGTGTAGGATATTTCACAAATACCACTATGCAATGCAAAAACTAGAAAAGCAATCAAAAGAAAAAACCGAGGGTTGTAGCATCTGCCAGTTATTTCTAAAGAGGTCACTTCCGGTGAAGGGATCCCGGCTCTTTCCTTATTGAATAAGGTGCTGGATGTTCTATAAGGAACACCACTATGCAAAGCAACAACTAGAGCTACCTGTTTTTTGAAAATTCGATTCCACAACAACTTTAGGTTTCTTTTAGTTTCATTAATCTCATTAATGAAGTCCCATTTTATTATGCTTCACAAGTATCACATTTGAAACGAAATCAGCAATATAACCTATATCTCATATATATAATATAAACGTTCGTCTCAGGCAGTAATATGATCTCATCACAGAACATTGCAGCAGAAGAACATTTATGAAATATTGGATATACTAGGAGGTCCGTGTTTTAATACGAGCCTGTATAAAACACGGATTCCACGGTCACGATGAATAGCCAATCTGTTGGAGATAGTGCCCTCAGAGTCAATTATTGGATCACAGCCACGTGATTGCAATGATTGAGGGAGGACCTGTCCCAGTTGGACAGTCTTACTCGAGATGATAGTATGCTATCTGGTTTATCTTTATCAGCGTGTACTGCTTTAGGTGACCTGACATGTCGCTATTACACGTTGATAGAGCCTCTAGGATTCTTGCTTGACCACCAGCAGTATGAGGGCGATCATATAAGTGGGAGCTGGAGGTCTATAAGCACATCCTTAAAAGGTCTCTAGTCGTGCGAGTTTCGAGACAGGGCATCGATACTCCAGAGTAGACTAGTGTATACAGTCAAGACCCCGACGAGGGGCGGTGGCCGGTCTCACAAGCCATTGGTGTCAGTTGGATCACCTAAGATGTATACAGGTGCTCATTGGGTTATGAGTACACCGGACAGGACTCGCCGGGAACATGCTAGTTGGTCATATACCAGACGTCAGATGGCAGTTCCCTGGTGACATGTGTACAGGTTAGTTCATCGACCTGGGGATCGTCATTTGTCTCGTTTGAGTTCCCACTGTACTTTGATTACTACCCTACCACGGCTCAAAGGAGTCGTGCAAACAGGTTTTAGTTGGGTACAGTCCCGAGCCACATGGAGGCAGTGAGCGCATCTTCAGTGGTTCGTCTCTCCCGGTATTGTGGGTGAGGTCGCGCTGTGTCTAGGAGAGCCATTACACGAAGACCTCGGCCGAGGCAAGGAGATTTACTGGTAGGTATTCCAATAGTATCTCAGGGTGTTCTGGGCTACACTCCGTCACGACTTGTACCGCTTTTGGGGGTCTGACTTTTACCAACCCCCTAGGCCCGCCATGCGATGCTCATAGACGAACGGACCGGACTGTACGGATATTGTCACTGACAGGCTCAATAGGGTTGTCAGGCTGAGTTCGCTCACAGACGTCCCTTTTAGTCAATACCTGGTAGCCCGTTACGTATTGGCTTATACCTCTGACGTGCTAGTGGTTAAATCCACAACCAAGGTGTTGACGAGTCTTTAGAGTCCCCCACATTCAGTTACTCAAGCTTTCGGGCGAAAAGCTGTAGAGGCCGTATGGAGATATGGCAAGGTCCGATCAGATACGTGCGGTATTGCACAGATCAGGATCGGACAGTTAGTACTAAAGGCCGTATGGATATATGGCAGAGTTCGATCAGATACGTGCGGTATTGCACGGATCAGGATCGGACGGATATTACTAGCCGGCTTTGGTTTAAGCCGGATCCTAGTATAGTACAGTGTAGATTTTGTCTAATTGCATTTGTATTTCGGTCGGAATACAAATGCGGGTGTGTATACACAGTATCGGGGTTTTCCTGTAATTTATTACGGGACCAGTTTTCTGGAGTTGCCGGTTTGCTTTCCGTTTCGGCCGATTTCTTTTGTATCATTCGTTGGCCGAAGATTGGTGGAGGAGGGCTTATTTGCATTGTTGCAAATAAGTATTTGTGGAGGGTGTTCTTTGCATTTTGTTGGATCATGATGGCTCACCATCACTTGACTTTCTTTGTGTCATGATGGCTTGACCATTTGTTGTCATCATGCTTGTTGATGATGAAGTGTGATGATTGTTGTTTGAGTATTGGACTTTCCTAGTGATCATTCCTTTGCATGATAGCCTTTTCTCTCTATCCTTTTGGATTATTTGGATGGCTCTCTCATTCTTTTGATACACTCTCCACTCTCTCACTCTCTTGCAATTAGCAAGGGCCGGCCACTTAAGGGGAGGGCTGCCCAATTTTGTATGTGTGGGTTTTTGCTTCATTTCATGCTCCAAAAATCCCTTAGTCCCTCCACATAGCTCTTGTATCATCCCTCCACCAAAATGGCAAACTCCATAACCCCAAATGAGACTTGAGCACTACACATTCTACAGCAAACCTTGGGCACGTCGTCTAGCCAGCTTCGTGCCCGAGTTGCCTCGGCATTGAGGTGGGAGCCCGTAAAAGATGTAGGCGATGTGGTGCACTTCCGGCGACGAGTTGGAGACAGGACATTCCGCGGGAGATCGGGACGACGACGAGAAGACCGGAGGACTCGGATCAGTTGGTATATCTCTATTCCCATCTTGTTGTTAGCTAGGACTAGTTAATGGTTCGATCCGGGTGTTTAGTACGCGGTGGTGCCAGTTTGCTAGTTTGCAAAATTTAAGTTTATCACCGCTTCCGCATTTGGCCTCGGGATGGAGGCCGGGGCGCCGCCATGCACTTACAGTGGTATCAGAGCCTCACCATTAACTTAGTCTAGCTTTGTTTAATGTGTTTACATTTCCGATCGACCAAAATCCCAAAAAACGTATTTTCCTACACATCAGTTTTCTGTCGAAATTTTCTGGTCTCGAAAATTTTTTCAGGTTGTAGAAAAGTGATGTACTGGAAATTCTAAGAACACTGTAGAAATTCGATACAGTGACTCCACAGTGGGAGCGCGGAACCGCGGCCAAATACCCCTTTGGGCCGCGGTTCCGCCGCACTCTGTTGAGATCACTGCATCAAATTCTGCAGTTGCTCTCTGGGTTGATTTTAGGGTTTTTAGAATATTAATTTTGGGCCCAGAATTTCTTGATCTGCTACAGTAGTACTTGGGGCCCACTTGTTAAAATTTGATCGATCGGATATTTAAAACACATTAGTTCACAGTTTTTACATTATATCTGCGACCGTGAATGTCACTCGATCGGTAAATCCTGTCTAACTGCTATAGCCCGGTTAGACGGTTTTGCGAATGTGACTTTCACGTTGATGTTCTGTGTATTGCTGTGATGTTGCGGATCGGTCGTGGGGGATAGCCTGGATGCAATGCTAGTACAGTTTTGTTGTATTATGTACATTTGATATTGCGGGGCGAGCGTCCGACATGTGGACTGCCGTCACTTCCTGTTTGTAATATTATTTTGGGGCACGACCAGGTTGCGGTCGATGTACCCGTTTTATGTATATTTTACTTTCTGTACTAGGATTGCCCCGCGGACGGGTGCACAGACAGCCGGGTTCTAGAGGGCAACAAGCCCGCATCTCATGGAATTGAGACGGATGGGGCTTCACTCTAGAATTGGCGGGCTATTCGCCGCACTCGTAGGGGGTACAGGTTGACCCAGGAGGGGTGCCCAAGTTACCGGATTCCGTGAAGTGCTGGGTGGTCCATTCACGGAGCTGAAGGGGGCTGCCTCGCTTCAGGTTTCGGCGGGTAACTTGCCGCGCCCATAGGGGTCTAGGATTTCATTGCACAGGCTATCCACACGACCAGGGGAACGTCGGGTTTCAGCGGCTCTGTGAAACCCGGGGATCCCAGATATCTGTTTTATTCTGTGATGCTGTACATTTCTATGATGTTGCATTTTATCACGCCTTGAGCGAAATATAATATATTGGTATATATATTAGTAGATGTTGTATATGTTTTGCATCCGCGCTAGTCCAGTCCCCGCTCTGTCGTTAGTTAGCTAACCTAACGGGTAATGACGGGACCCAGTGGCGAATGCAGATGGCATATACGTACTTCAGTATATTTTCATTCTTTGTGGTGTGATCAATTGATGGGACTGTATTGATTCGGATCAATGCAAGTTAAAAACAAACCTAATCTGATGTTGTTGGAACACTTTTCAAAAAGCTGTTATTGCAAGGACGCTCTCTTTTGTTTTGCATCATGGTATTCAGTTGGAATATCCTGCTCCTCAGTCGACGAGGCAAGGGCCGAGATGCCTTCACCGGGAGTGACCCCTTGGACAGAAGTTTGCGTCAGGGCAATAACTTCACTATAGCCGATTACTTTTGCTTTGCACCGTGGTATTCAGTTGGAATACCCTGTACCTCATTCTACGGGGAAAGAGCCGAGATCCCTTCACCGGGAGTGACCTCTTTAGCAACGGTTTTCGTCACTATATTTTTATAAAGCTATCAGTTCCTTCAACGATATCAAGTTCATTACGTTAAAGGTTTTCGCCAGAAACCATTCGTAGCCCTCCGTCGTTTCATATGGGTAGTCAATAGTATTCAAGCTGTGTTTGTTGGCCAAAGTCAAGGCACAGTGTTTGGTAGCTGTTGGTTATTCATATGCAGCATAGATAGATGCGTTGGTTTGGAACAGTCGTACTGCCTTGTTGGCCAAAGTCAAGGGTAGGTACGGGTGGATTCAAATTAACCTGGCGAATGACGGGTAGAACTTGACATGTGACTTATGATTTGTTGGCCAAAGTCAAAGTCATAAGAGCATGGGGTAAAAATCACATCGGGAGTTTCAAAAGAACTGAAACTTGCCAGACATGCGCATACCTTCTGGAGTGTGACACCGTGAGCGGATTCCGTCACGTTGTCATGCGATGATAGTTGGATCCCGATTCCCACTGATGAGTTAGTTTACTCCTCGGGTGATCCCGACTAATTCTTCTTTCAGGTTTGGAGGAGAATTTGATGGTACAGTGGGAGGTTTCCAGATTAAATAAATTGGTAACCATTCTGATCTAGGTTAGAGTGCACGCTGAGTGTTTCTTTTCTCTCTCTCTTTGGCAGCGACCATTGACCCGACCCTAAGACTATGACTCAGAGACCAAAATTAACCGAACCTTCTTGAACACTGGCTTTTGGATTGTCAGAGTTGCAGACCTCATTGCCACTCCTACTTTTACCCTTTTCTCCAGGACACCCCGTATTACTACGGACGTCCACTTCCATTAGACAAAACCATCGTATGGTTAGATACGAACCCGAAGGAATTTATTCGAGGATGGTTTCCGGTTCTGGAGAAAACGGATAGGACTATTCAGTTGTCTTTTCCTTTATACCTTCTCTCAGGTTGTGAGTACTCCTTGGTTTAGGAGATAGTACACCTATTACGCAAATTGGATAGTCTCATTCCAAACCATAGGCAGGTGCCGACCGGTAGGGAATGAAGAAAACCAATTAGCCTAACGATGGTGTACAGAAGGTATTAAGTTAAGACAAAGCAAGGGATTAGTAAGAGGGCAAAGTAAATTGCGACTGATATTCATGACCAAACCAAGTAATTCATTACCACTCCCACATCACCTTTGTATTTCTCCAGGACACTCCGTATCACTACGAAGATCCACAGTTTATTGGATACTCTAACGTATGGTTATATACGAACTCGAAAGGAACTTGTTCTAGTTCGGGGATGGATTCTGGTTCAGGAGAAATAGGAATAAGCTTTATTCGGTTGTCTTTTATCTTCACCTTCTCTCGCATTGCGAGTGCTCCTAAGATTAGGACAGTACACCCATTACGCTTATTGGATAGTCTTCTTCCAAACCATAGGCTGGTGCCGAACGGTAGGGAAGGAAGAAAACCATTTGGCCTAAGGGGTGTGCAGAAGGTAATGACTAAAGACATATAAAGGGATTTGGAGAGGTGGCAAAGAATTATACGGTTACAGTTGTGAATCTGGAAGAGGCATTACTAGGAATACCAGGATACCCCTACGAAACATTTCAATGTTTCAGCTTCACTGTGTACGGTTAAAGGAAAACTGATTTCCCGATTAGATACTTACTCCAGGGTATGTATTTACCAGGTATGATTCTCACATCTGTATAGTTTTACAGATGTTGAGTGGGAGTAAGTTGTTGGGAATTAGGTGATCTTCCTCATTATATCGGGATTCGTTGTATTCAGTGATATTTGAGGAAATCACCTGGGCTGTTTGCCGGTCGGCAAATATTTGGTTTTGAATATCCGCTGTTGTGCACCATTTTCAAATTGATATATCTGTACGTCTATTTTCATAGAGTGAGATATACCTTTTTGAAATTATGTCTATGACATTTACCTATATCAGTGGATGGTTAGGTAAGGAGCATTAAACAGCGGTGTAATTCTTCTTAACCATAAGTACAGTTCTCAACCTACGACACACAGTGAATGAGTTATCAGACTCAAGGGACTTTTACAAAGTAACGTATGTTGTCCAGGGTCCATCAGGACAGAGGGCTTGGTCCTCGTGCTATATTCGGTTTACTTATGACTTCTCTAGTTTTTAGACAAGTGTTTCGTGGAAACACAGGGTCCGAGTTTTGAGAAGTTATAGGTATTTGAATAAAGTAGAGAACCAGGTGTTGCAAGTATCGGGATTCTTCAAGTTGATCGAAGATGTAGATACTTGTGTATGGTATTCAGTTGATAGTGATGATTAAGAGAATTTGCTTCTCTTTCAGGTTACTCATAATTGGAAGCATTCCTAAGTTGAGTAACGCTGATTGGCCTCTCTCCATTTAGTTGACATGCACTGGAGACAGCTGCATGATTTGAATCTGGTTCAATTAAATCAGTGCCTCTGGTCCTATATTAGATATAGAACAGTTCGTATCTCAACGATGTTAAGGTACGGGGAGTTGTCCGGCTTATGATTAAAACCAGACACTGGACAACTCAAGGCACGTTTCTGTAATGGCTGTTTGTGGGTTGACCCAGGCTATGACGAGGGTTGATTTTCTACCATCTGGATGGACAATAGCGATATTGTTCTAGACTCGCCACAGTTTTAATGAAAATGGATTTTTTCATAAAACAGTAGTGGGAGTATGGTAGAACCGGAAGTGATTCCAGAACTACAAACGATTACTGAAGATTTGATAGGAACCTAAAGATTCAATCTGGTTTGACATTCCATTGGCCACTCCGCAGATAAGGTGGGTAACTTCAGGCACCCGAGGTACTCTGGTAGCCTCAAGGACGGTGACAGGGAGGTTCTTGTTTACCCAGACTTGCCATTGCTGTTGTTCCAGGCTGCGAGACCCGGCAGGAGGATGAGTATAGCGTCGTTCTAAACTAGCTTTAGAAGTGTACGTGTATATGACTCTGCCAGAGGGTTGTCGTAGTCAGTGGGAGCAGCGGAAGCATTGGTGGACAGGTGGCTTATGTCTATTTATAGACTAAAGCAGATGTAGCAGAGATAGATCATCTATTTCTAATGTGACAGTTATAGGTTTGACTTCATCAGAATAAGGGGATGGATCTGTTGAGAAGGTAGTAGGGTGTGATGTCATGGTATTTGGATGACATACACAGAGTAGGAAGTGATACTCCTATACTACGATCGGTTATACTTTGGTCGTCACACAGTGGTTTCTCCACATGGGACTTGGACATTATATCAGACATACTGGTTACTAGATCTATGGTATTAGATCTAGATTTGGGTAGTTTCCCAATTAAGGGTACTTAGACAGCATTCTAAGAGTATTTAGAATGGACGACTCCTGGCACGGTAGTGTACCTGCAGGTGATGGAGTCACCCTCTCTAAAGGTGTCTTACAGACTAAAGGGGAGAGGGATGTGCATGATTGGCAGATCACTTGCTCAGGCAATTGAGTCAATCATGAGATGTCGAGTACCACACCAGATGTTGTTCTTGCACTAAATGCAATAAGTTGATGTTGATCCAATCCTGGAGAAACAGTTGGAAGCAGTTTTAGAACATAAGTGGATGTTCTAGGGATATGATAACGACAACCTCATTCGGGAGACAGTTATCATTCCAGGCTTCCAAGGTGACATGGATGACAGGGAGGTTGTCAGAGTTATAGTTTTTCCTTCTGACGAGGGGCAGTATTTTGGACAGGTGGTCCAAGGCAATACTGAGGGTGGCATGGCACAGGATACTGATTAAGTTCAGTTGACGATACAGTCTAAGAAGTTTGGATTTGGAGTTCATTTATGAGCTAGGTCCTATCAGACATCCAGACATATTCTAAGACAGGTATTGCTCTTTTCGGGAGATGGGTTTCTCCGCGAACTTGAGATATAGAGAGACATAGAAAGAAACATCAAAGCGGATCCACTCACTGAGGCAATTCCTCGAACGCAATAGTTTCGCAAACGAGCTTTGTGAGACTGACTAGTAGAGGAGTTGGGTGTTCGGTATCACACGGGCTGTGTATGCGACATCGTAATAATTAGCCTTGAGTGCAAGTGGGAGATTGTTGGAGATAGTGCCCTCAGAGTCAATTATTGGATCACAGCCACGTGATTGCAATGATTGAGGGAGGACCTGTGCCAGTAGGACAGTCTTACTCGAGATGATAGTATGCTATCTGGTTTATCTTTATCAGCGTGTACTGCTTTAGGTGACCTGACATGTCACTATTACACGTTGATAGAGCCCCTAGGATTCTTGCTTGACCACCAGCAGTATGAGGGCGATCATATAAGTGGGAGCTGGGGGTCTATAAGCACATCCTTAAAAGGTCCCTAGTCGTGCGAGTTTCGAGACAGGGCATCGATACTCCAGAGTAGACTAGTGTATACAGTCGAGACCCCGACGAGGGGCGGTGGCCGGTCTCACAAGCCATTGATGTCAGTTGGATCACCTAAGATGTATACAGGTGCTCATTGGGTTATGAGTACACCGGATAGGACTCGCCGGGAACATGCTAGTTGGTCATATACAAGACGTCAGATGGCAGTTCCCTGGTGACATGTGTACAGGTTAGTTCATCGACCTGGGGTTCGTCATTTGTCTCGTTTGAGTTCCCACTGTACTTTGATTACTACCCTACCACGGCTCAAAGGAGTCGTGCAAACAGGTTTTAGTTGGGTACAGTACCGAGCCACATGGAGGCAGTTAGCGCATCTTCAGGGGTTCGTCTCTCCCGGTATTAGGGGTGAGGTCGTGCTGTGTCTAGGAGAGCCATTACACGAAGCCCTCGGCCGAAGCAAGGAGATTTACTGGTAGGTATTCCAGTAGTATCTCAGGGTGTTCTGGGCTACACTCCGACATGACTTGTACCGCTTTTGGGGGTCTGACTTTTACCAACCCCCTAGGCCAGCCATGCGATGCTCATAGACGAACGGACCGGACTGTACGGATATTGTCACTGACAGGCTCAGTAGGGTTGTCAGGCTGAGTTGGCTCACAGACGTCCCTTTTAGTCAATACCTGGTAGCCCGTTACGTATTGGCTTATACCTCTGACGTGCTAGTGGTTAAATCCACAACCAAGGTGTTGACGAGTCTTTAGAGTCCCCCACATTCAGTTACTCAAGCTTTCGGGCGAAAAGCTGTAGAGGCCGTATGGAGATATGGCAAGGTCCGATCAGATACGTGCGGTATTGCACGGATCAGGATCGGACAGTTAGTACTAGAGGCCGTATGGATATATGGCAGAGTTAAATCAGATACGTGCGGTATTGCACGGATCAGGATCGGACGGATATTACTAGCCGGCTTTGGTTTAAGCCGGATCCTAGTATAGTACAGTGTAGACTTTGTCTCTTTGCATTTGTATTTCGGTCGGAATACAAATGCGGGTGTGTATACACAGTATCGGGGTTTTCCTGTAATTTATTACGGGACCAGTTTTCTGGAGTTGCCAGTTTGCTTTCCGTTTCGGCCGATTTCTTTTGTATCGTTCGTTGGCCGAAGATTGGTGGAGGAGGGCTTATTTGCATTGTTGCAAATAAGTATTTGTGGAGGGTGTTCTTTGCATTTTGTTGGATCATGATGGCTCACCATCACTTGACTTTCTTTGTGTCATGATGGCTTGACCATTTGTTGTCATCATGCTTGTTGATGATGAAGTGTGATGATTGTTGTTTGAGTATTGGACTTTCCTAGTGATCATTCCTTTGCATGATAGCCTTCTCTCTCTATCCTTTTGGATTATTTGGATGGCTCTCTCATTCTTTTGATACACTCTCCACTCTCTCACTCTCTTGCAATTAGCAAGGGCCGGCCACTTAAGGGGAGGGCTGCCCAATTTTGTATGTGTAGGTTTTTGCTTCATTTCATGCTCCGAAAATCCCCTAGTCCCTCCACATAGCTCTTGTATCATCCCTCCACCAAAATGGCAAACTCCATAACCCCAAATGAGACTTGAGCACTACACATTCTACAGCAAACCTTGGGCACGTCGACTAGCCAGCTTCGTACCCGAGTTGCCTCGGCATTGAGGTGGGAGCCCGTAAAAGATGTAGGCGATGTGGTGCACTTCCGGCGACGAGGTGGAGACAGGACATTCCGCGGGAGATCGTGACGACGACGAGAAGACCGGAGGACTCGGATCAGTCGGTATATCTCTATTCCCATCTTGTTGTTAGCTAGGACTAGTTAATGATTCGATCCGGGCGTTTAGTGCGCGGTGGTGCCAGTTTGCTAGTTTGCAAAATTTAAGTTTATCACCGCTTCCGCATTTGGCCTCGGGATGGAGGCCGGGGCGCCGCCGTGCACTTACACAATCCCACACCCCTAGACCCTTACGAGAGCGGCAAGCAACCCTACAAATTCTTGAGTTAGGACACCCGGTCTCGACTCCTCGAGATGGTCTCCCACTGGACCCTAGAACCCGGTTACTTGTGCTCCCCACCTTGGGTCTATCCTATTGCAGAAAAGTAAATAATATACAATGGTAACATCATCCTCAACCCGGAAGTGCCCGAATAAAAGAATATTACATACAATGAATTTTACATGAATGAAATTGAAAAACTCTCATCTCACATAAAACCCCCGGCTATTCAAAACGCGACGATCTAATATAACATATCACAGCAACACATAATATCACATATCATCAACGTAAGTAAATATGCGTATCCCAATTGTCGTTGATGTATAGCAACGAAACCGGCGATACACCACATATTACACTTAAGGTCGCAGAAAAGAAAGTGTAAAACTACAACAGTTGGGATCCGCAACCTCCTTAGACATCTCATGCCTAACAAAATGAATTTTTTAGACATCGCATGCCTAACAATTATAAACCCCGCATTTTAGTCTCAATATCGAAAACACTTTTCAATATCAAGTCGGGAAATTCAACAAGATTCCCGACATCCTGATCGAATGCTTGTCGGAAAATTTAGTAGACGGCCGCACCCCTGACGCCGTCGACGAAGTGCACTAAAGCGGAACACCGCTCCCGTGAGCACCCGAACGGATACTTTTGGCGACGGGGTTCTCCTACAGTCACTTGGTCGGGGCTATGGGGCGTGGCTATCTATTAAGTTTACCCGACGAGTATCCGTGTACGCTACGTGATTGTGACGGACTTTTGATCACATCAAAATCCAGTGGCAACCGATCAAATAAGACTAAACTGCTAGATTTATAACATTCAAATTAGTTATCTCATAACTACTTGTGGATTCCAAATATTGTATCACTTTCCAGATAAATAGAAAATGTTAAACTTTCCAATCGAATAAACAAACACCCAAAATTTCCCTTTTTGCTCAACACCTGAACTTAGTTTAAAAAGCATCCATCACATGCCACAGTACCAATGGTCCAGCCGTAGAAGGGTCAAACCAACGCCTCACATGTGGCAACGCCGTACTGCCCCAAACCCTAAGGTTTAGAGGTAGTTCAGATGGTCACATAATCGAGTTAAGGTTTGTGTTCTTCTAGAGGGTCCACCGCGTTACTTGCATGACTTTGAACGTTCTTTAACTAAGGAAAAATCCAACACTTAGAAATTTTCTGACAGGGGAAAAAGTGAGTTATTGATATCTGTTCGAACCTTTTAACACATTCTAAATTACCCGGAAAAAACTTAAACGAAGTTAAACTTTCCGATCGAATTAACGAGTTCCCAATATGTCTCAGAAAGCTCAACACTTAAGTAGAATTAAAAAATTCCCGGAAGCATGAAAAAGTACCTAAGAATTAAGCCCTGATGTATTAGCCGCTAACTCCTAATGTTGGCCGCGGAACCGCCGCCAAACGCATGGTTTGGCCGCGGTTCCGCGGTCCCTTGAGGGAGTTAGGGCTTCGTACTTCACAGATATTCTTAAAATTTCCTGCATGATTTTCTGAGTATTTTTAATATGAAAAATTTCAACTTTTGAAAAAATTTCCAGAAACTAGGATTTATCGGGGTTTCGGAGTTCGATCGAACTTCTAACTTCGTCTACACATCGCCTAATAATCTAGCTTGGCTCTGATACCACTGTAGGGTTAGCTTAGCACCTTAGCAAGGTTTTGGCAAGTATCAAACATGATACTTTAAAATTTTTGGGGTGCTAAACAAACCCTAACCAAGATCTTAACTAGAGTATTAGGAATTACATAGCATATAAACAACTTTACATCTAAGAGTTAGGGATTACAACCATTGTAAACTGGTCCTTCACTTCTTATAGCTCCGTGTAGTAGTCCCCTTCGCTGCGAACTCCGGACTCTAGAGAGGCTCTATGAAGAAACGAACGTGCTTGCTTCGATGACTTTGAGGCCGAAGATGATCTACGTCGAGGAGACACTAACTCAAGCTATTCCTTCACTAGGTCATGAACTTTATGAAGAGAACACACTCTACTACATGGCAAGTGATAGAGGATGAAGAAGTAGGAGGTGCGCTCACTTTAGAATTGATTTTCTCACTTTATTTCTCATACCTCCATTGAAGCTAGAAAGCTTTTCATGGAGCTTGAAGAAGAAGAAGTCATGAATAATTCATCCCAATGAATTATTGCACCCATGGTTGAGTTAAACCTATCATGCTTAACTCATGTAGAGAAATAACCACACACTATGGTTAAGGGTTGGGTTTGATAAATATCTTTAATTAGACAAAAGAGTTGACTTTGTCAAAGCTTATCCAAAAGCTTTGTCCAAGCTTTAGCATAACAAACTCAATCTCTTTTGAATTAGCTTAACATAAATTGAAACCCTAACATAACCCTAGTATGGTATTAATCTCATACACCCATCTTGTATGTATCATCAAGCATGACACAATACATGTACACAAATATACATATCACATATATACAATGTGCACACCAAGTGAGAAAAGAAATCATTAGTGAGGTAAATATTAGTTAATGTAATATAATATATCAAATATATAATTATACATTAAATTATCAAATCAACTCTTGATTTAATAATCCGGCTATATCATATATAACCGACTAATATGAAATGCAACATCATATCGAATCAACGCTTGATCCGATAACTCGGCTATATCACATATAACCTATCATGTCACACATCGCGAGAATAGAATGCGGTATCACATACACGCATCACTCTCGGTCCTGCACATATCATATATGCGCTCCTACTCCGTTTTTCTTGAGCCAGGAAACCTCTGTATAGGACTCTAAAGACTCGTCAATACGCCGGCAGTAGGTGATGATCATATCAAACACCCGCAAGCCGCAAGAGGTCTACTAAATGTAACGGCCACCTGGGTATTGAGCAATCAGAAGATCAACAAGCAAGCCTGTTCGTACTCGTATGAATCCAACCAGTAACACTCTCGTACAGTCCTGTCTCTTCGTCTGATATGTCGCATATCTCGCCTAGGGGTGGTAAACGTCAGACCCCGGTAGCTTGATAAGTCGTTTCGATATGAGGTCCATAACAGTTCGAGAAACTACTGATAACACTTACCAGTAAATCTCAGCAACCCTGGCCAGGGATTTCAAGTTATAGCCAATCGAACACAGCGCAACATCAACTCCCTATACCGGGAGATACGAAACCCCTCCTATCGCTCATTGCCTCCATGTGATTCGGGGCTGTACCCAAAAGCCACCGTTTTGCACACCCTCTTGGATGTGGTATTATGGAAATCAAAGCACAGTGGGAATCACATAAGACTCTATGACGATCTCGGGTCTACAGACTAACCTGTACCAGTTTTGCCAAAGAACTGCCATCTGACGTGAGGTATAATACCATCTGGGAGTTCTCGGCGAGTCCGTCCAGTGTACCCAGTCTCCACTGAGCGCCCGTATACCTTCTCTGATGTCGAACACCAATGAATATGGGATCATCCATCGCCCAGCATATGGGTCAAGAAGCGCATACGCTAGTCTACTCTGGAGTATCAATGCCCTGTCTCGGTACTCCCACAGCTAGAAACATTTGAAGGATGTACTTGGCGACTACACTGTCCCCACTAGTATGATCTCATCATAGTCCTGGTAGTCAAGTACTCATCCTAAGGGCTTTATCAATATGTAACATAGAGACAATCAGAGTACATGTTAAGATAAAGAGTAACCAGATAGCAAACTATCATGTCGAGCATGAAAGTCCTCCCTATATATGTCCAAGCATCAACTACAATATACAACGTTTGTACAGTAATGGCCTCTAGGGCATACATATAACTAACAAAAGGAATATGAGGCGGCTTCCGGTGAATCAGTCCAATTGCGTGCTCAGGTTGAAGCGAATGCTGCGCAGCTAAAAGATATTTTCGACCATCTCCAACGATATATTTCGGATGGGTTGATGCTAAGGAGGAAGCTTGACTTCACTGAGCGAGTCATGCAGGACTGCGAAGCTGCCAAGCAAGAAATCAATGAAAAGCTTTCATGCTGTTTACAGCAGCGGACTCAAATCGAAGCGGAGTTGGCCGCTGTAGCTGACCATGAGAAAGAATTAAGAAGTGCACACGATCGGCTTTTGGGTACAGACGCCTCCTCCTTAGTAATTGTCATTGTACCCCTATTCTTATACTGGTTGTAAACTTATGATTCATGAATAACATGTATTCATTTTGATTCCTTTATGAAATGTATCTTGTATTCACTTGAATTCATAAATAAAAGACATATTTTATTTCATACTTGAATTTCTCTTTTCTTCGGCGTCTTCATCTGGTGTGAAGTAGTTTATATACTCATTTCAGAGTTTATTTAGTTTACTCACTCATCCCGGAGTCTCTAATTTATGAACTCATTTCGGAGTTGTAGTTTATGGACTCATTTCTGAGATTTTTTAGTTTACCTACCTCGGGTTTGTAGGAAAACCTGTCCCAACGTTACAGTTAACTCCTACTCTTTACGACAGAAGTCCGTTAGCTTTTATGGTACTAGGGTTTTTGTCCGTTGTACCGTCACGTTGGCTGATGCATTCTCCGATATGCAGACTTTACGCTGCTGTTCGAGTAGCCCCGCGACTGTCGTGTCTTTGATCCCTTCGGGGGTTGGACAAGACGTCTTCAAGTAATCTCCTTAGGTCATATTACCGTCGAGAGAGAAAGAAGTAGGAATTTTTCCATGCCGCTTTTTACTTGAGTTTACGCTCAGTTTGGGAGCCCCAATGAGTCATAACTACTCCGCGCTGGTGTGGGATGATCTCCGATAGTCTTTCAGGTTTTATTTGAGTCGCCGTCAAGAACCTGAAGCTAGAAATTTGGCCTTCGCTTCCTTTGTCGACATCGCGTCTGCTGTAATGAGACGAATGTCGAGGTGATCTTTAGGTTGTTTTGTGAGCGGTCGAGACTTGGAACTAGGGACTTTTCCTGTTAGTTATATGTATGCCCTAGAGGCCATTACTGTACATGAGATGTACATTGTAGTGGATCCTTGGACATATATAGGGAAGAATTTCTTGCTCGACATGATAGTATGCTATCTGGTTACTCTTTATCTTAACATGTACACTGATTGTCCTTCTGTTACATGTTGGTAAAGCCCTTAGGATGTGTACTTGACTACCTAGATTATGATGGAGATCATACTAGTGGGAGAAAGGTAGTCTTTGAGTACATCCTTTAATGTCCCTGTTCGTAGGTGTATCGAGACGGGGCATCGATATACCAGAGTAGACTAGTGTATAGCTTCTTGACCCATGTAGATGGGCGATGGATGATCCCATATCCATTGGTGTTTGACATCAGAGATGATATACGGGTGCTCAGTGGAGATTGGGTATACTGGACGGACTTGCCGAGAACTCCCAGATGGTATTAGACCTCACGTCAGATGGCAGTTCTTAGGTGACACTGGTACAGGTTAGTCTGTCGACCCGAGATCGTCAAAGTGCCTTGTGTGATTCCCACTATGCTTTGATTTCCACAGTACCACGTTCATGAGAACGTGCAAAATGGTGGTTTTTAGGTACAGTCTCGAGTCACATGGAGGCAATGAGCGATAGGAGGGGATTCGTCTCTCCCGGTATTGGGAGTTGATGTTGCGCTGTGCTCGATTGGCTATAACATGAAGTCCCTGGCCAAGGCTGATTCTGAGATTTACTGGTAAGTGTTACCAGTAGTTTCTCGATCTGTTATGAGCCTCACATCGGCAGGACTTATCGAGTTATTGGGGTCTGACGTTTACCACCCCTAGACGAGATATGCGACATATTAGAAGAAGAGACCGAACTGTACGGTAAGTGTTACTGATTTGATTCGCAGGAGTATGAGCAGGCTTGCTTGTTGATCTTTTGATTTCTCAATACCCCGGTGGCCGTTACGTCTAGCACGCCTCTTGCGGCTTGTGGGTGTTTGATATGATCATCACCTGCTGCCGGCGTATTGACGATTCTTCAGAGTCCTACACAGAGATTTACTGGCTTAGGCGAAATGAAGTAGGAGCACATATGTGATATATGCGGGACCGAGAATAATGCGAGTATGTGATACCGTATTCTATTCTCGCGATATTTTTATCGGACGGTTATATGTGATATAGCCGGGTTATCGAATCAAGTGTTGATTCGATAAGATGGTACATTTAATATTAGTCGGTTATATATGATATAGCCGGATTATTAAATCAAGTGTTGATTTGATAATTTAGTGTATAATTGTATATTTGATACACTAATTTACATTAACTAATATTAGCTCACTCAAGCATTTATTATTCTCACATGTGCACACTTAATATATATGTGATATATATTGATTGTGTTTTATTTTGTATCATGGTTGTTGATACACAGTACATGAGTGTATGAGACTTACATCATACTAATTATAATGTTGGGTTTTAGTATTTAAAGTAATTCCAAATTAGTGGATAATGGCTCACAAGCATGAAGCTTCATGAAGCTTGTGGATGCATTGACTTAGTCCACTAATTTTGTTTTAGTTAAGATATTTATTAACCTAACCATTATAATTTAGCCATGATTATGTCTCTACAAGAGTTATTATAAGATACAAACTCACCCATGGTTCATTCTCTCACCTCATTAGTTCATTCTCATTTCTTTTGCTCATCTTCTTCTTCTTTGAGCAAAAAGCTTGCTAGGGTTTTTTAAAAAGAGAAAATTGTCACGACCCGAAAGTACGGAACATGACCGGCACTTAAACTACGAACGTCTCGAGGCGTACGTAATCTAAATAAACCGAAAACCCAGAAATCCAAACCAATAAAAGTAGTAGAGTGAAGGAAAACCAATTTAAAATCAAGTAGTTTTAATAGAATAAGCCGAGTTATGCGGTTTTAAAAACATCAAGTATTTCCTGAAAATTTCGGCAGAGTCTCCTTTGTAAATACTGGCTCCCAAACGGGATACAACATGAATAGTATACGAAATCAATAAAAAGGCATCCCCAAGTGGGAGCTAGCTCTTCGTCAAACGACGGTAACAACCACACAAGCAATATAATATACAACGCCAACGGCGAGGATTAAAATTCAAAGGAAACTCAAAACCACAAGAAAACCACAGAAATATAACGCGCGACTCTGAGGTCGAAGGAATAACATCACTGGTCTCTATCTCAATAAATACATGTTTGGTTGATGGAACTTCTAGATACAACAGAGTAATAATATACAAGTTATATAATAGGGGGTACGATACAAGTAAACCCACCTACTAGCAAATCACTCGAAGGAAACTATGCCCGCAAGCCATAAAGAAACATGTACGGCAAACCTGCAAGAAACTGGGGCACAACGGGGGTGAGTTGCCAACTCGTGAATAGAAAACATCTACGGAAGAAATCGCATAAATAACGAACCTAGGTCAATGATCAGAATATATCCTCAAATATATAAATAGCATGCAGCCTATAACAATGGCTAGGGTAATATCTAACCCGAGTGTGATCTCATGTGCCCGGGTCAGTGCCTCAGGTAGCAATATATCATATGAATGAGGTATGAATGCATGGAACAGAATGCATGTACTGACGAAAAACTGCTTTCATAAATCAGTGAGATTTCTGTATTTTAAAAGTGAGGTACCATAAATGAAATCAGCATAAAACAGTGTCCAGCATCGACACAAAACAAGTGTCCAAATATCTCGATATCTCTCTATCACAATCGCTGTACCTCAATATCTCAAATCACAATATCTAGGGCGCCGTCAATCCAGACCGGCCCCTACCATCCATCTCAAGACCACGACGGTATCCTCCGGATATCCGACGCGTCGGGTAATATCACCGGTCGGTAGTGCTCCCCTGCCGGGCTCAACGTCAACAACACATTCCTCTTGCCCCGGGGTACCGCACCGGGCCCACCATGTACCCGAAACGGTTCCTCCACTCCTCGAATCGGGTCTCGAAATCCATCAGCAAACTCATGGTGGACGACTCATACATCATGGGAAAACCGCAATTTTTATTTCAAAAGAGGGAAAAGGTTTATTTATGTTTTTGCGGTTTTCCTCCAAATCCAAGAAATCTCATGAAATCTGAATCCAAGTCATCAATAGCATGTAAACAGTGAATATAGGCATGAGAATCCATGAATGCGACACAACAGTAAATAATAACATGCATGAAGTAGTAGGCAATAACTACAATGTCTAACTAGCATATAAGGCAAGTACACTAATATCATGTCTAAACTATTAGCTAACAACCTATGTCAAATGAAATAGTATTTTCTAAAGTGTTCGTGACATGGCAATTACCGATGAAGATGTGTGTGAGCCGGCAAGTAAGTGTACGTGGTACATACGCGTCATCGGTAATGGTGCTGGTGTCCTAACAGCATGATATTAATAATGCAATAAGAAATTATAATATAAGTATGCGATGCAGAGCGAACAGTAAAAATGAGCGGGAGCTGAATACTAGACGCAACTATAACTAATCTGCAATAATCTAATATAAGTCCTACAAATGGTGCCTTTTGAAATAACACGAATCATGGGGTTTGAAAATAGGGGCTACGGTGTTTTTAAGAAAAGATACATTTTTGAATTATCCGTAGAATCCCTTGACCTGTATTTTAAAATATGCATGATTCGTAAGCTTTGAAATAGGTAAGAATCGAATCTAATCTAACAACTAAACTAAACTAAAGGGCTAAGCTAACAAGCTGGACTACAGGTAAGGAAACCGCCTAACATCTGAGTCGAAACATATACATACCTGTATATATATTAGTCGGTAATCCCGCCTCAATAATATCATATCCGATACCATATCTATAATCAGACATCCCAAGTCAAGAGTGCGGATCAATCATCAAGATATAGCTCGTACGTAAATCCGTCGTACGGCATCCCCAATTCTGGGTACGGGTCAATATCACATTCATCATACTATTCACCTGGTATCCTCTTTATCAAATATCATGATCGGGTACTGATCTACGTCTAGTACAATACTGATATCGCCTAAGTATGTATGCACGTGTGTAAAACACTACGTCAAGGACCCGCTACAACGTCATGTCGTATCTCAAATACGAACCCTGCTATATCACCGATCTCACGGCCTCAAATCAAATCTCATCGACTCATCATAAATCCCAAATACTATCCTCAAATCCGTATTTGAACACATAGTCCCATACCCATGTGAACACATAACTATATATTCCCGAAAACACAAATGGAAGAAGAATGTATGCAAGTATGAGTGAGTGTGTGCATGAATAGTGCGACCACTACTCTAGGGTTTCGCGATACTAAACCATCCATATTTATCATCAATAAACTCAAACAAAATATAATCAATAAATGTGTGTATACGTATTCGTATACATCACCACGAACTGCGGGGGTGGTGTACGCCATCCACCCGACTTCTCCCCGTAGATATAAATCTACTCACCTGGTCCTCGCTCGCCGGTGCCGACGTCGCCACGTGCTTGATTGTCGTCTCGAAGTCCACATGGGTACCTATATATCATAACGCACCGTATCGCATTATAATCCGATTCATGACCAAAACGACACACGAAACCCACATAGGTCAAAACCTATGGTTGCTTTCAAAAATCAACCCAAAAACCCTCGACGTCGGCGTACAAACGCCAAACCATCGAGAAAAACCCAAACACACTCATTTGCGCATTCACAAACACTAATTATAATATAAAATAGGTTAAAATTCACAAAAAACCCAAATTCACCTTAAAAGTCATTTTTCCGAAAATCTAGCAAGCAAAAATTACCCGTTTTAGTACAAAACTCGACGTTTAAACAAATCTAGCGGCCATAATACTTATTAAATATCTTAAATAAGTCATAAAAACAATTTCCATAATTTAATCCCAATAAATTTCATTAACCCAAAAATTCTAGTTTACAATATACCCAATTTTAACAATTTTATAGCAAAAATGCACAAATAACAATTTAGCTTGGATTTTCATGAACTAAACTATTAAACTACAATTTAAAATGTTAATAATGTTATGAATACCCTAATTAGATTTTTATTTCACCAAAATATGTATATTTTTAAAACCTAGTTTGCAATTTATATAATTATCACAATTAAAATTTACAAAAAAAGCAAACTAGCAACTTGATTTGATTTAGCATAACACTAATATGTCAAATACATCACACAACCATAATCTCACAACACAAAACCCCAATTTGAATTCAAACCCCTCTCTTGAATTTCAAATCATGCATTTAGAACTAATTAAAAACCTATTTAAACATATAATTAAGCTAACCTAAGACAACTAACAACAATTTAAAAGAAAAGTTAGAATTATACCTCATGATCAAGAGATCAAAAATGAATCTAGCACCAAAATCTTGGCCTCCAAAATGAAAACTTTTCACTAATAATCATACTATAGTAGCCAAGAAATAATGGGTAAGGCTTAGATTTTGAATTAGCTTTGATTTTGAGGCAAAATTGTGGATTTTTTTGATGCAAAATGGAGGGGATTTGGGGGAGGGGCTGCTGCTGATTGGGGTCAGAAATTTTCGGCCATGTGGTGTGGGGGGGAAGTGAGGAGAGAGAGAGAGGTGAAGAAAGTGGGGAGAAAAGACAAATTCTACACCTCTTTGACTTTTCTTTTCTTTTCTTTTGAAATGTGAGGTGATTGGAGAGAGAGAGAGAGGGAGGGGATGTCAAAGTGGGCCAGCCACATGGGGAGGGGGAGAGAGGGTGCGGTATGGGTGTGTGGGTTAGGGAAAAGATAAATGTATTACCCTAATTCCCATTAACACTAATTTCACCGAAAAAAGCCTTTTTTCGATATTTTCTAAACCGTTTTGGCAAATCATTTCATTTCAAAAACCACATGATAAAATTTTGTTTAATGTGTTATGATGCACAAAATTTGTTTCAACTCATTCCAATTTGTAATTTTCCCTAATTAAATGTATTAGGGACGGCTTAAAATAATATTAAAATAATTAATTTCGGAAAAATTTTCAGAAAATTTGAAATTTCACCAGTGGCTCAATAAACACCAAATACTAGCAATTTCATAGCTAGAATATGTATATTTAATTTTATAATAAAGATATTTGTATTTTGAGTTTTTACAGAAAACCCCCTTATTTTACCGTTTTTTCGAAATTTCACAGAAACGATTTTCAAAACGTTACAAAAATATTGTGAGAAAATAAAATCTAAAGTGATCCCACTTCTTACTTCATCATCCTATACACTTGCTTGGGTAGTAAATGGTATTCTCTTCACAAAGTTCTTGACCTAGTGAAGAGGTAGCTTGGGTTTGAGTCTCCTCGTCGTAGATCATCTTCGGCCTCGAAGACTTCAAGCAAGCTTGTTCATTTCTCCAAGGGAACCCATACGAGAGTTCGGGAGATCTTCGATCGCAGCGAAGGGACTACTACACAGAGATTTAGAAGTGAAGGACCGGTCTACAAAGGTTGTATTCCTCATTCACTTAGTGTAGTGGTAGATTACATGTTATATGTCATGTCTATTTACTCCACCTTGATCCTAGCTTAGGATTGATTAGCACCTTAGAATTTTTAAATTTGGCATGGTAGTTGCTGTGAAAACCCAGTAGGGTGCTAAGGAATCCCAATATTGCCATGGCTCCGTTTTGTTTTGACCCTGGGGTCGCTTGTTGACGTCGCGTCTGCATCCTGCTGGAGTAAAAAGAAACGCCGTTGTTTATCTCTAAGCTGTCTGTGAACCGTCGAGATTTGGAACTAGGGACTTTGCCATAGCTCCATTTTGTTGACCCTGGGGTCGCTTGTTGACGTCACGTCTGCATCCTGCATGAGTGAGAAGAAACGCCGTTGTTGATCTCTAGGCTGTCTATGAACCGTCGAGATTTGGAACTAGGGACTTTGCCATGGCTCCATTTTGTTGACCCTGGGGTCGCTTGTTGACGTCACGTCTGGATCCTGCTGGAGTGAAAAGAAATGCCGTTGTTGATCTCTAGGCTGTCTGTGAACCGTCAAGATTTGGAATTAGGGACTTTGCCATGGCTTCGTTTTGTTGACCTTGGGGTCGCTTGTTGACGTGAGAAAAAACGCCATTGTTGATCTCTAGACCGTAGATGTTTCCGTCGAGATCTGGCTCTTCTTCTAATAGAGCCTGGTGGGAAAATATGGTTCCCTTTTTGTTTGTGCCCATGGATTTTATACAGGGGTCGATTTGCACTCACCTACAGGGAAAAATTTTCATTTTCATTCATTTTTTTATTTTTTTCCGCAACGCTCTATCATTTCATCTTTTTATATCGCGAAAGTCATGATTACCCAATCATTTCAGCCTTTTATCATGGTGCACAATCATTTCGGCTATTTTTCTTTTTACTCGCTGCTTTTTATTGCGAGCCGCCCAAACATTTCGGCTGTTTTTATATGCATATTTCTTGCTCGCTTATTTTATTGGGAGTTGCCCCATCATTTCAGCTATTTTTTTATGCATTTATTTTTTGCTCGCGGATTTTTATTGCGAGTATGAAACTTAAGATTTGATACCAATTTTGGCATCAGCATCGCTGCGACTGGAATATTTCCAGGAGTGAATCATCATTTGCCGTGAAAGGCCTTGGACTTTGATACTGATTTAGGCATCAGTATCGCTGCAACTGGGATATTGCCAGGAGTGAATCATCATTTGACTTTCTCGATTTGAACAAAGGTGGATTAGAAAACAGGGTTAGGATCCTGTCGATTAAGGCTTTTTGACGTCACGAGTCGTAGAGGTCTCATAAAGCTATTTCTCCCTACAAGTCGTAAGGATCTCATAGGTGTATTTTCTCATTAGGAATCGTAGGGATACTTAAATGTGTGCTCTCTTATAAGTCATAAGGATCTTACAAGAGTATTTTCTCTTCATAAGTCGAGAGAACATACAAGTGTCATTCACCATATGAGAACATTTCTCGTGATTAGTGGAACTTGGTGGGGGAAACGTTTATTTATGCCCGTGGATTGTATACAAGGGCCAATATGCGGACCGCCTGTAGGGCAACGTGGGGAATATGAAAGCTTAAGGACAGGTTTAGATCCCTTAAGATTTTTAATCCTATGAGCCGTGAGGGTCGGGTTGAGAGGATAAAGTGAAAATTTTATGAGATTGCGCCCTTTCGGGTTTTCACAAGCTAGCCGATAGCCCTATTGTTTTTACTCACGCCGCCCTTTCGGCTTTTCATCCGTGCCTATTTTGCTTATGGACGTACCGTTTTTTATTTTATTTTTATTTTTTTATCTCTCTGTTTGCCAATGGAACTTAGGGGGGACTCCGCCACCTTGGTAGCTGTGTCGTCAGCGGGACTTAAGTTGCAGTCCTTGCCGTTGGGACTTGTGTACTTGAATTCCATTATCGCCGTGCTTGAGGCGACGTATTAGTTTAAGGACATTACGTTCTATTGTTAGTTTAGGGACATCTTGGTCCAGGGCCAGCTTCGAGGCGATGTTTTGCCTGATACTACTTATAAAGGCTTGGCTCAGGAAGACAGCGAGCGGACAGGAGCGTCGTCATCTATCATTAAACTGAGCCGTGACTTGTTAAGCATAGTATTTCTTAAGGAACCAGCCATTTATTGGCCCGAAAGGTCTTTCGCCATGCATATTCATGAGCAAGTAGGCCCCACCTTGGTAGACTTTGTCTATGATGTACAAAACCTCATAGTTCGGATCGAATTTCCCCCGCTTTCCATGGTTAGGGATCATAGGTCTTTTTACGACTAGCACGAGTTCACCTTGGCGGAATGTTCTTGGTCTGGTTAGTCTTTCATATGAGCGTGTCATCCTAGCTTTTTAAGCTTCCATGTTTTGCTGCGCCATGAGACGAGTTTCATCGAGCGCATCGAGCTCCTTAAGCAGATGGGCATTTTCTTCATCCGTCAGCTCATATCGAACTGCCACTCGCAGAGATGGTAGCTCTATCTCCAAGATAAGTACTGCTTCATTGCCGAATACCAACGCGTACGGTGTTGTATTCATAGCCGTTTTGAACGTGGTTTGATACGCCCATAGAGCTTCATGCAGTCTCTCGTGCCAGTCCTTTCTGTTTCTAGACACCGTTTTCTTTATGATCTTCATCAAGATCTTGTTGAAAGCCTCAGCTAGACCGTTAGCTCGGGGATTATAAACTGAAGTGTATCTCTAATATATATTATGCTGCTGCACGAAGCGGTTGATCTTATTGCTTTTGTAGGACGGCCCATTATTCGAGATGATCCATCGCGGAGTGCCGAACCGGTAGATGACATGTGTCCTGAAGAAACGGAGGATGTTCTCCATCTTCACATCCCTTAGCGGCACTGCCTATTCCCACTTAGATAAGTAATCGGCTGTTGCTAATATGAACCGATGTCCTTTAGATGATGCTGGTTCGATAGGCACGATTATATCGGTTCCCCACATTTCGAACTGCCAGCTAGCCAGTGTTGGGTGTAGCTGATTTGGATGCTAGTAGATGAAGTCCCCGTGGATTTGGCACGGGTGACACTGCTTCGCATATTCGAGGCAGCCTAAATCATCGTGGGGCCAATAGTAACCCATTCTCTTGATCTTCCGGTTCATCTTTCGCCCGGCCTGATGCGAACCGCAGAGTCCGCCGTGAGTTTCTTGGACGACCTTTTTTTGCTTCTTCTGGTCCCAGGCATCTCAGCCACAGAAAGTCGAAAGATCTCTTATATAGAGTATCATTGACGAAGGCGAAAGACAGAGCTCGCTTCATGAGCTGATGTCTTGATGACGCATTTTCGGGCGTTCGATAGGATTTGAAGTAGTCTTTGAAGACTTCCCTCCAATACTTGCCCTTTTCTTTGTCTTCTATCCGGAGGACCGCTTGTTTGGTCGTTTCTTCTCCTCTAGATGACTCCGGATATATTTCTGCTGGCGCGAGAATCCGGTGACTTTGCACAATGATCCTTACGTCATCGAGGTTTTCGTCGGCAAGTTCTTTAGTGAGCTTGGCTAACGCATCCTCCTTACTATTTTCCGCACACGGTATGCTTTCCAGGATGCAGGAGGGAATTTGAGTCATCAGTTGCTGCACTCTTTCGCCATATTTTCCAACTCTGCTTTACACGTTTGATAGTTGCCATTTACTTAGCTAACGACTAGCTGGGAGCCTTCATATATGAGAAGGTTTTCGATTCCCATGTCGACAGCAATCTCAAAACCCGCTATCAAAGCTTTGTACTCAGCTTCATTGTTTTTCCTCGGTTCTATTAAGGAAAGGGAGAAACGCATTATCCCTTCTTGCGAAGTCACGAAGATAAGTCCCACCCCAGCTTTGATTATAGGGTGCTTTGCTTTCGCTTCTTCAGGGAAGATGCTCCGTCGAAGTAGAGTTCCCATTGGAAATTATTTTCCTCCCTCTTCCCTTCGATTGTGTCGAACGCGTATTCGTCTGGCAATTCGCAATTTAAGGGAGAATCGGCTGGTATTGGATGCTCAGTTAGAAAGTCGGCGATGGCCTGACCTTTCACTGCCTAGAGTGGTCGATACGTTATCGAGAACTCCATCAAGCGGAGGGCCCATTTGGCCAGCCTTCCTGTTTGTATGGCTCTTGACATCAAATATTTGAGAGGATCAACTTTTGATATGAGATGGACCTCATATGCCAAGGCATAATGTCGATGCTTCGTTATCGCGAAAATCAGTGCTAGACAATGCTTTTCGATGGGGGAGTAGTTGTTTTCTGCCCCCAGGAGAACTCGACTCAAATACTAGAGAGCTCTCTCCTTCCCCTGATCGTTCTCCTATGCCCATAGCATGCCTAAAGAACCTCAAGGGCTGTTGTGTACAAGATAAGGGGCTTTCCCTTAACCGGAGCGGTCAGTACCTGTGGGTTTTGCAGATATTGCTTGATTTCGTCAAGTGCACTTTAGCATTTATGATCGCAAGCGAACGAGGTCCCCTTCTTTATTAGATGGCTGTAAGGGCGGCATTTTCCGGAGAGGTTAGCTATTAACCGTCGGATATACGCGAGCTTTCCTTAGAGAGACCGCAATTGTTTTAGAGTTCTTGGCATGTGCATTTCCATAATCGCCTTGATCTTTGATGGGTTTATTTCGATGCCTTGGTATCGTATGATGAAGCCTAGGAATTTTCCTGAGGAGACTCCAAACGTACATTTCAGAGGATTCATCTTCAAATTGTACTTTCGAAGACGCTGGAACACTATGTTCAAATGCTTCCAGTGCTCCTCATACGATTTGCTTTTCACCACGAGGTCGTCGATATAACATTCAAAAATCTCGTGTATGAGGTCATCAATGATCTTGGTCATGGCCCTCTGTTAGGTAGCGCTAGCGTTCTTCAAACCGAAGGGCATCACTTTATAGCAGAATATACCTAGCGGAGTCCGGAAGGCATTATACTTTTGATCTTCGGGATGCATCTTTATTTGATTATACCCCGAAGATCCGTCCATGCAGGAGAAGACATCATGGGTAGACGTTTTATCGATCATCAGCTCGGTAACAGGCACTGGGAAGTCATCCTTCGGACAAGCTTTGTTGAGTTCCCGAAAGTCCATGCAGATACGTACTGTCCCATTTTTCTTCATCACCGGAATGATAATGGCGATCTAGTCAGGATATTGAACTTCTTGGATGAAGCTGGAGTCAATTAGTTTCTTGACTTCGGCGTTGATACACATTTCAAGTTCGAGCCGTATTTTTCTCGGCGCTTGCTTGACTGGCTTAACGTCCGGTGATATAGCCAGTTTATGCATCGCTATTTATGGATCTAATCCCGACATCTCGGAATAGTTCCATACAAAGCAGTTTTTATACTGCTATAATATTTCAGAAATATAAAATATTATTTTTGGTAATTTAATATTAAAATAATATATTTCACGAAAACTACCCGATTTGCGAAATTGGGATTTTCGTAAAGTGGTATAAGTGTATACCAATATTTGGAAATTTATCGGAGAATAAAATAATTTATTTATTTTAATGATATTTATCGGATTTTAGATAAAATCCGTGTTTGTACATTTTTCATGATTTTGCACCATGTCATGTGCATGTGTGCATGTGTGTGTTTATGTGTTCTGTGAGATAGAGAATGAGAAAGGAAATGAAAAGGAAAAGAAAAGAAAAGAAAATGAATTGAGTGTGAATAGAATCAATTTGATGCCATGGACAAAAGAGATATTTGTGAAAGAAACAAGAATATCTATTTGTGAGGGGTGAGTGTAGGAGGGGGTGAGGCTAAGAGAGAGAGAAAGAGAGGGAGAGCCTTTGCTGCCCCCATTCCCTTCATTTCTCCATTATTTCCTTCATCTTCATCATCTCCATCACTCCCTCACTACCTCCATGCCTCATCTCCAAATATTTCTCAAAACCCTATGCTCTCTTCACTAAAAAAACATGCACACCTCCATTCTAAACCCTTAGAAATTTTCAAGTTTGGATTTTGAAGACTTAGGCAACTCAAGAAAGTTCTTTGGTTGCAAATAAGGAAATCCATACACTTTAGTTTAGTTTTTAGTGTTAAATATCGTATTTCAAGTTAGAAATTGAGTTAATTAGGAGATCGATTTTAGAATATTATACGTTGTTTTCTAATGGTTAATTGAGATGTAAGAGTGTTTACAAGACCTTAGAGAGTGTTCGATTGACCTGGAATTTAATTTAGAACCCGATGCACGAAGTTAGAATTGTTCTGTGTTGGTTTTGTGAAACCTTAAGGCCTACAGGGAATCTGGGATGACCTGGGAAGTTTATGAGAAAAACAAACAACTCCAGAGACCTATTTAAGACACTAGGAGACCACTCTGAGAAGACTGACCCAAACGGAGCAGAACGGGCCGAGCTCGCCGTATTTTTGGTTTATGTGGCCAGCACCTTGGTGGTGCTTGGTTCTGGAATTGGTCAAGTGGGTCATATACATCATATACAACACCCTATACTTGTTTGTTTAGTTCAAGTTGACCTGAGCCAAAATCTAGGAGCTATTGTGAGTGGTTTTTGGTTATGCTTTCTGTATTGTGGAATTCTTGGTTTTAGTATTTGATATTGTATTCATTGGATGGATGTACGTCAACGACGAGGGTTGTTGGTTGGTTTTGCAAGCGCAAGCTATAGTTTCTAATCTACAAGCGCACCGCGTGCTGCATTGGATTTCGGAACTTGATGTTAATAGCTTTGAGATTTCGTATTGATTGTAGGTACCTTCGCGTGGATTTCCAAGACGACGAAGCGCATCGACTACGACTAAGCGAGGAGTTTACCAGGTGAGTAGATGTATATCTACGAGAGAAGTCGAGTGGATGGCGTATATCACCCCCACAAATATTGATATGGAAGATCATTTGATTATTATATTCTGATAAATGATATGCGACGGATATGATTATAGGATTTAATAACGATAATATGAAAAAATTTGACACTAATGAACACAGTGACATATGAGAGTATGAATTGAGAAATGAATCATGATAGGTACGAATTGAAAGAGAACGAGTATACGATGTGATATGATGACTTAGTGTGATATGTCGTTATATGGATGCGAGTCGATATGAGATCGTTGATACCTTTGTCGGTCCAAGATATGAGATTGATACGGATGTGACCTGGGATATAGGTATATAGACATATATAATGTTGTGAATCTTGAGTGATATGTTGTACGATGGACTATACCGTATGTGATGTTGTGAGGATGGATGCCGTTTGATAGATTCACCGACTCGGATATATTGTGGACACGTATACCTTGTAGTGTTTCTCTTACGATATACCTTATGCTACACTTATGATATTCTCATTACATTACATATACCTGTGCTAGTACACCTACAGCGTTATCGATGATGCGTATGTTAAACTTACATAGATTGGTCGGCTCACACACCTTCGTCATCGATAATTGCTATGTCACTATACAGTAGAATTGCTATATCATTCCATGATATACTTGCTATGCTCACATCACTATGCTATATTTCATGATATACATTCTATGCTTACATCACTATGCTATGTTGCATGATTTACTTGCTATGCTCACATCACTATGCTATGTTGCATGATTTACTTGATATGATCACATCACTGTTCCATGTTGCATGATATACGGATATGCCTACATTCTTTTATATGTCGCATACATCATGCTTTATGATTATACGCATTGAGATATGCTGTTTTCATGAGATTCTGGATTTGAGAACCGTGGTTATTTCAAAGGAAAGTATGTATTGTTTTAAAAACCCGGTTTCTCTTGATATGATATTTCAGTGCGTCCACCATGTGTTTTCTCGGTTCTGAGATTGGCATGTGAAACCCGATTCGAGGAGCGATAGGCACCGTCTGCGGATACATGGTAGACCCGGTATGGTACCCCGGGGCAAGAGGTGATTTTCATGGTGTAGACGATGAGCATGGAAGAGGGACTATTACCTACCGGTGATAGTATTTGGACTGGACGGATATCTGGAGGATACCGACCGAAGTTATGAGACGAGATAGGCCAATTCGTACAGACGGAGCCCGATATTATATATGGATTGTAAGTGTCGATGTTGGACATTCAGTTTCCGTGAGATGTATGGATATGTGGGCCGATCCAGACTGACGGAGCCCGATATGATATATGGATTGTGAGTGTTGATGTTGGACACTCAGGTTCCGTGAGATGTATGGATATGAGGGCCAGTCTTGGTGACGGCGCCTGAGAGATGAGTATTTACTTGTCGATGCTGGACACAGGTTTTCATGATGTTTCGGGTGTCGATGTTGGACACTCAGGTTCCATGATTTTGATGTGTCGTTGATAGACACACGAGGTAGATATCCTCATATATATATATACATACACAGGCTTATGTTTTCATGATGTTTCGGGTGTCGATATTGGACACTCAGGTTCCATGAGACTTACAGATTTGAGGGCCGATCTGAGGATGCGGTGCCTGAGCTATGAGGATTTACGTGTCGATGTTGGACACGGGTTTCATGATATTTCGAGTGTCGATATTGGACACTCAGGTTCCATGATTTTGATGGGTCGTGAGGGACACAGGTTGATTTATATCCTCATATTTACCTGCATATGCTTTCATGATGTTTACATGCATGATATTGTTGTGTTATTGGTTGACGCGTAGATGAGACCTACAGGCATTGATTTTGGTTAGATGAGATCCACTTGCTGATAGGCTTTAATCATGTTGTGGGCATATATGCAGATACGGTCACCCTATATATCATAGTATTACCTTTATGATATAGTTGACCTAGGAATCGTTGTTTATTTCGATTTCTACCTGATGATGTTTTCTACTCATAAGTTGGTAACTCACCCCCATTGTGCCACAGTTCTTGCAGGTTGACTGCTTGGATCAGTAGCGGCATAGCTAGCACGTAGCGGCATTCGGGTAATTTGCTTTGGTATGTGGTACATGTTGGATCGTGCCACTCTCGTATTATTATTCCTGTTGTATCTAATTAACTCTATCAAATCAGAAACTAGTATTTGTATAAGTAGTAAGACTCAGCAAGACTTGTAGTTGCGAGACTTGAGCGATCGGTTTTATGTTCGCTTGGTGGGTTTAATGTCTTGCTTTACTTTATTCCTTGTGTGGATCTTCGTCGTTGGGCGTCGTATACTTATATTCTGTCTTGCATGGTTGTGACCCCGCCGATTGGTGAAGAGCTAGCTCCCGCTTGGGGATGCTTATATATTGTTGTATATCTGTTTTGGATTAAAATAAACAAGGGAGGTGCAGTCCGAAATTTAAAAAAAAGGGTTTAGATTTCTTGGTTTCGGCTTACTTAATTTACGTTGGGCCTTTAGACGTTGCGTGATTTAAGTGTGTCATGACCCAAAATTGGCACGTGACGGCACTCAAACTAAGTAACGTCTACAGGAGTAACATAAATCAATTAAGCCGAAAACCCAGCAATCTAACCATCAAAGGTAATAAGTGATAAGAACATTGCTAAAACTTTTGAAAAATCTCAAGTACAAATTCTTTAAAGTCCAAATTTACTATCTTAAAAATTTTGGCAGCACCACCTTTGTAAAAACTAGCCCCAAAAATGGGTATATACAAAGATATAAGTAAAGTATCCCCAACGGGAGCAAATCCACGCCCAAAGACGGAAAACAACCACCACAACAGATATACGACACCATAGGGAAGAAAATGGACGATGTAAATAAAAACAGCATAAAAGACATCCAAAGTCACAAAAATAATATACAACATCGATCCTTACAGCTCGTCTCTAAGTCAAATACATGAAGGTGGTAGATGGAGAGTACTAGATACCATGAATATATAATTGAGTATCATCGGATAACCGCAAAACCCACCAATAGCAAAACTGCACACAGTCAGCCGTAGCGGTATCTGCTGCAAAAGATGATACGATGTGATGAAGAAGCCCTCCGCGACTGCTCCGAGGGACATCTGAAAACACAGTGGCACAACAGGGGTGAGTTTCCAACTCATGAATAGTAAATAATATATGCAGGTAATCGCAGGTATGCACGTACTGCGGTAATCTATCACATGCAAGCTAAAAGCAATAAATAGCACTATGTATATGCAACAGTTATGAAAGGTACTCTATCAGGTATTACTAAAACATGAAGCAATGCATATCAAATAAATGCTGAGTATGGGATAAAACATATCATCAACATGGAATCCTCATCGTAGAGAAGTTAGTGTCAATCAATGACACTCCAAATCCCAATACCATAGGCAACGCATCCTCCGATCGGCCCTCGTAACCGTAAGTCTCATGGAACCTGAGTGTCCAATATCGACACTCGAAAACATCAAGAAAACTATGCTTGTATATATATATATGTGTATGTATGTATGTATGTGTGTGTGTGTCCCTTAATGACACATCAAAATCATGGAACCTGAGTGTCCAACGCCGACACTCGAAATATCATGAAACCCATGTCCATCATCGACACGTAAATCCCCATATCACATCTGTACATCTCACGGAACCTAAGTATCCAATATCGACACCCGCAATCCTCGGAACATGAATGTCCAACCTCGACACTCGCAATCCTCGGAACATGAATGTCCAACCTCGACACTCGCAATCCCTAAATCCATTTATCTCTCGAAACATAAGTGACCAACAACGACACTCAAAAATCCCCAAATCCAGAGAAAATAAGTTTTCAAACAATACAAAATTTTCTAGAAATACCCCCACGGTTCACAAATCCATAAAACATCAAGTAATGAATAAGAATACTTGCATAGATCATTATGTGATATATATATATATATATATTATCTGTACGTATATAACAGCGTCCCATACCACTTATATATATATATACATACATATATATCAGCGTCCCATACCACTGATATATACCCATAGGAGTAAAACATCCAAAAAACATCATATGAAATCCATATCTCAATGCGAAATCCATAAAATATAATATATGCAACATGAAAAAGTAAAATGAGCATATAAAGGAAAAACCGCTATTTAAGTGCAACAAGTTATTAAATATACCATGCGGTTCCTAATTTCTCCGAAATCAAATGCAACATCATATACAGGTGAACATGTAGCTATAGCCAGGTATATATGTAAACATGTAGGTATGCAGGTATACAACCTATCATATGCGCAATCGCATAAGAATCAATGACCCCATGTCAACGACAATACAATACCGCATAGGTATATGAAGCTCGAGCAAGGTAAGTGGGTGTAAATGTAAGTATGTATGCATGATGTACATTTAGCTATATCTCATATGTGTATATATACCTGTCAATAATGATGTAATACCCTCTAGGTATAAGTGTGGCTATGTCCAGGTATGTATATATACATGTCAATAATGATGTAATACCCTCCAGGTATATGCGTAGCTGTAGTATAGCAAGCTATATGTGTGTACATGTCAATAATGATGCAATACCTTCTAGGTATATGCGTAAGCTTGTAGGTATACAGGTATGCTATATCTCATATGCACAATGGAAATAAGGATCATGTCTCAATGTGCCTAACCAATACAATATCATGTATGCATAGGTGTTGTGCGTGTCATGGCAGTTATCGACGGTGTGGGTGTAGCATACAATATGTGCTCGTGCAACATGATCCGTCAATAATAGTGCAGTGTCCAATGGGTACAAGTCCCAGCACATTAAGTAATAATATGAAATGAAGTTCATGCACAATCTCTATATGTGCAATACTTGTAACTAATAATCCAGCACATACACATAACGCCATGCGGGCGATCCCTCTGTAGATGTTAAATCTACTCACAGATGATCTCGAGCTAAGTAAATCCGACCACCTGCTTTCCTTTCTTCGCAGCGTTCGAAGTCTCTGGTCGCGATCCTAAATTTCACAAACACAACACATAAGGTTAAATATCCTGCGCCGATACAAAGACAACTAAAAGTAAAGATAACGCCCATAAGATAAACACACTGTGCACTCAGTGCACAAAACGCGTACGATATCGGCATAACCCTAGATAGGATGACACCACCACCAAGACTAGTCCCCGATCGTACCGATCGCGCAGTCACAACACAATATATATCGTGGAATCTAATATATATAACGTCGCAACGTCAAAAGAAACCCACGCCTAAATTATCCGAAAATCTAATAAGCAACTTTTAATCAATTTAGTCCAAATCTACAAGTTTAACCAAAACTAGTAATCATAATCTTCTCATAATAGCTTGATTAAACCACTCAAACCTTTACAACAATTTTAATCTTACCCAAAAGTGATTTAGTAAAAGTTTAGTTTGCAATTAAGCTAACTAGATAATTAGGAAAAATATCATTTAACAATCTTGCACTAGGATAACTTTTATCCAAGTCTAAACTTCACACTTAACCATTATAATAAACACAACCCTAACTTGATTATCAAAAACCTTTTCTAAAAAACCTAAATATGCAAATTAAAGCCATATTTAAACATCTAACAAGCTAGCGTAATATATTAAAGCAACAACTAAGCTTTGGGATAGGATTTATACCTCACACTAGAATCATAAATTTGCAACTATAAATCCAAATTAGCCTCCAAAATGCTAACTTTCATGAAGATCCATGCAAGAATTAGGCTAAAGAATAATGTGTATTGAATTTTTTTTGAGTTTGTGAGATTATTTGATGAATTTTGATGATTTATTTGAGCTTGAAAGAGTTGAAATGGGGTGAGAAAAATAGTGGTGAAGCAAGGGGGAGGGTTCGACCAAATGGGAAGAAAGAGAAGGGTTTTGGATAAGTGTGTAAATTTCTAAGCTAAAAACAATATAAAAGCTTAATAAAAAAAATCCTTATGCCACCTTTTATTGTTTTCTTTAAAATTTCCTTTATTTTCTACCAATATCTAGATATTTTCATCAAGATATTTCAAAATGTCAAAGTTGTTTAATCTTGTGATTAAGTTAGCATGGATTCCCTTCAGCATAATTAACCCAGTCTAATTTATAATTACTACTAATTAAGTGCATAATTAAATCCTTATAATAATATTATAATTAAGGAAAAATATTAAAATGAACCAAAATTTTCAAGTGACCACTAAAAACCGCAAACTAGCAATTTCCTAGGTAAACTAGATGCAGTAAATTCTACACAGATAGAAGATCACTACAAGGTTTTTACGGAAAAACACCGCCTATTTTACCTATTAACGGAAAATTCGCATAACGATTTCTAAAACGTTACAATTTTCCACCCTTAAAGAAATTCGGTCTCCGAATTTAAAATTCTTACTATGCATACCTTCAAAGAGATGTGTGCAAAAGTCCCTCATCTCGCTCGCAGCCTCCCAAGTGATCTCCTCACTAGACGGGCTACGTCAAAGAAAACCTCCGCAGATGGCAAGACCTTAGACCGAACATTCTCCACCTGCCAATCCACTATCACTATCGGCTGATGGTGAATGAAAAATCACGTCCCAATCAAATGGTCCAGTGCTAATCATGTGAGATGGGTCATGAAGATAATTGCGAAGTATCGACACAAAGAATACGGGGTGAAAACTCAAAAATCTTGGTGGAAGTGCCAATGATAGGCAACGGTACTAACTCGCTCGAGGATCTCAAAAGGACCAACAAGTTGGTACTAAACTTCCCCAAAACTCAACACGCCATTCATTGAAAAAATCCGTAAGAGTACATGATCTCCCACTGCGAACTCAAGTCTGCGAAAACTACGGTTGGCATAAGACTTCTGTTTGCACTATGCTTCTCTCATCCTAACCTGAACTATTGGATCTTCTCCATAGTCTCATGACTAGCTGGGGTCCAAAATCCTGCTTTCGCGGAGTTAGTAAAACTGACTGGCGATCGACACAACCTACTACACTAGGCCTAAAAGGTTTCCATTTGAATCGTCTCCTGATAACCGTTATTGTAGGAGAGCTCCATAATGGCAAGTGACGATCCCACAGCCAGCAACAATTAGTACGTACGCACAAGCATATCCTCCAGAGTCTATATAGTCCGCTCTGTCTGACCATCGGCCTACGGACGGAAAGTGGAGCTAAAGCTCAACCAGGTACCCAAGGCTTCCTGAAGCTTCTGCCAACGACGGCAAGCAAACTAGATGCCTCTATTGGATACAACGCATGAAGGAACTCCGTGCAAACGCACAACTTATCGAAGAACAACGAGCAAACTGAGCATACTGAGTATAACCGGACGACAATCACCTAAATGGAGTCATACTCTCGACTAGACCTGGGTAGACCCACAACGAAATTCATGGAGATCTGCTTGTTAGTGTATATGCCCTAGAGGCCATTACTGTATCATACTAGTTTGTATATTACTTAATGGAAGCTTGGGATATTCACAGTTGTATAGACAATCTTGCTCAAAATGGTAGTATGCTACTTAGTTTGTATCTACTTCAATATGTGCATGTGTTTCTTTTAGCATATCGCTTATACATATTAGTAGGGCCCTTAGGATCTTTGCTTGATTACCAGCGTTGTGATGGCAGTCACATTCGTGGGGGCTGGGTAATCCACAAGCACATCCTTATACAGGTCCCTAGTCGTAGGACTATCGAGACAGGGCATCGATACTTCGGAGTAGACTAACGTATGCGCTTCTCATCACAGCAGGGGAGATGGTCTGTCCTACAGCCATCAGTATGTCATACTGAAGATAGTAAGCGGGTGCTCGTTAGGTTACGAGTACACTGGACAGGACTCGTCGGGAACTGTTGGTTGGTATTATACCTATCGTCAGTTATCAGTTCCCAGGTGACATGAGTACAGCTTAGTCCGCTGACTTGACACTGTCACTTCGCCTCGAGTGTGTTCCCACTGTACTTAGATTACTACCCTACCACGGCTCAAAGGAGTCGTGCAAACAGGTAGTAGTTGGGTGCAGTCCCGAAGCACTTGGAGGCAGTGACGGTTAGACAGGATTCATCTCTCCCGATATTGGGGGTTGACATCGCGCTGTGTCTAGGAGAGCCATTACACGAGTAGTCCCTGGCCAGGGCAAGCGAGATATACTGGTATGTTTCCAGTGTTATCTCAGTGTGTTCTGGACTACACTCCGACACGACTTGTACCGCTATTAGGGGACTGACGTTTACCACCCCCTAGGCCCGCCATGCGATGTTCTCAGACGAACGGACCGGACTGTACGGAGATTGTCACATACAGGCTCAGTAAGAGTTCGGATGGGTTTACCTAATCGGCCTTCTTATCGACATCTACCTGGGGACCGTTACGTACAGCTAGTGCCGCTTGCGGTCTGTGGTTAAACCCACTGCCAGCGTAGTGTCGAGTCTTTAGAGTCCCACACAGAGAGTTTCCCTGCACTGAGCGAAACGTGTAGAGGCCGTATGGTTTTACGGCAGGGTTGCAATCATTTACGGGCACTTGTGTGCATATGCTATTCGGGCAGGCAATACTAGTGGGCTTTGGTTTAAGCCGGATCCTAGAATTGCACGGATGGATTTGTTTTGTCTTCTGTGCATTCGTATTCTACGGAATGCGGATGCGGGTGTGTATGCACAGTTTTGAGGAGCGATAAAGGAGGAGGTGCCTCATTTGGGTTTTGGCAGTTGATTCGGCCAAGACCGTTATGTGGCAGGCTCATTAGGGTTTTGACAGTTGATTCGGTCAAAACCATTTTGAGGCGGACTCATTAGGGTTTTGGCAATTCGTTCGGTCAAAACTATTATGAGCCGGGGACATTATTTACTAATCCTTTTAGTGATAATTATGTGATGGCTAATTACTTTGACCATTTGACCACACTTGACTTTGTTGACCGTTTGACCAAAGTTGACTTTGACCTTCATGAGAGGTCTAGAGTTTTCTTTGGATTTCTTTTTCTTTTTTGGATTATGAAAATGGTAGTAGCCATCAACTTTATCATGAAAAGATTGGTAATGATGGTGTTTATGTATTATTGAACCATGGTGCCTTTTTTCTTTAGTAGAGAATTCATTTCTCATTTCTCATTCTCTCTCTTGTGAGAAGAAAAGAAAAAGAGCTCCATGGTTGCTTGTTCTCCTTCATCTTCCTCCTATTGAAATTTTCTTTTGATCTCATGTGTTGAGAGAAAAAGAATCTGTAGGGTTCCTAGGCACACTCATAAGGTTCCACAAGGCATCAACCATGCCAAATCAAAAATTTATGTGCCGAGAAACCCTAATGAAGATCGTTAACTAGAGATAAAGGCGAAACAAAATGCAAGCAAACAACTTTGCTACTAAGTGAATGGAAATACAACCTTTGTAGATCCGGTCCTCCACTTCTAAAGCTCCGTGTTGACGTCCCTCCGCTGCGATCATCGGATCCCGGACTCTAGCGATGGTTTCGTTGGAGAAATGATCGGGCTAGGTCGTTGACTTTGATGCCGAAGATGATCTACGTCGAGGCGACTCAAACTCAAGCTCCATCTTCACTCGGTCTGAACCTTGTGAAGAAAACACCCTATAGAACATGGCAAGTGGTAGAGGATGAAGAAATAGGAAGTGGGTGTAAGGTTCCTAGGCACCCTAGTGAGGTCTCACTAGTGATCAAACATGCACAAATCAAATTTTACGGGTGCCTACAAACCCTAATACGGATCGTTTACTAGATATCTAGGCGAAACAAGCAAGTAAATGGAAATGTATCTAAAGGAAAGGGGCTACAACCTTTGTAGATCCGGTCCACCACTTCCTAAGCTCCACGATGATCTCCCTCCGCTGTCCAAATCGAACTCACGACTCTAGCATTGGCATCATCGAAGAATGGGCGGGCTTGATCGTCGGTTCGATGCCGAAGATGATCTACGTCGAAGCATCACAAGAACAAGCTCCAACTTCACCAAGCTTTGAAAACTTGTGAAGTAAACACCCTATACAACTTGGAAAGAGGTAGAGGATGAAGAAATAGGAAGTGGGTAGACTTTATATTTGGATTTCTCACTCAATTTCACTAGTTGCCATTGATGGCCACTAGCTTTCTTCATGTTAAAGAAGATGAAGAAGAAGAAGAAGATATGATAAGTCTTAATAATAAGATAAAATAAATCAATACTTATCATACTTTCAACTATAGTTAAGTGTAGAGAAAAGACCATGGTTAAAAGGATGGTTAGGGTTAAGCATAAGAACAAAAGAGTGACTTAGTCAAAGTTTCAAGAAACTTCAACTAAAAACAAAACATTCAATCATTCATTTATCTTTTTCTTTTTCCAAAATGAATAAATAAGAAAGATAAATGAATAAATAATCAAAACCCTAATCATTAACTTAAACCATGGTTTGGTTCTTTACACTTAACCAAGTAAGCATGTATCATCAAACATGATACAAACATGTGCACAAAACTATATCGCATATACAATGTGCACAATTCAAGTGAGAAAATCCTTTTAAAGTGAACCAATACTAGTTAACGCAAAGTAATATATCAAATATATAAATATGCACTAAATCAATAAATCAACACTTGATTTAACGATCCGGTCATATCGGATATAACCGACTAGTATCATATGTATCGGCTTATCGAATCAATCCTTGATTCGATAACTAGGTTATATCGCATATAACCAATCGATACATTGATCGCGAGAATGGAATACGGTATCACATACTCGAATTATTCTCGGTCCCGCACATATCTCATATGCGCTCCTATTTCGTTTCGCTTGAGCCAGGAAACCTCTGTGTAGGACTCTAAAGACTCGTCAATACGCCGGCAGCAGATGATGATCATATCAAACACCCACAAGCCGCAAGCGGTCTGCTAAACTTAACGGCCACCCGGGTATTGAGCGATCAGAAGATCGACGAGCAAGCCCGCTCACACTCCTGTGAATCCAACCAGTAACACTTACCGTACAGTCCGGTCTGTTCGTCTGATATGCCGCATATCTCTCCTAGGGGTGGTAAACGTCAGACCCCAATAGCTCGATAAGTCATGCCGACGTAAGGCCCATAACATTCGTGAAACTACTGATAACTCTTACCAGTATATCACTGCAACCCTGGCCAGGGATTTCCTGTTATGGCCAGTCGAGCATAGCACCACATCAACCCCCAATACCGGGAGAGACGAATCCCCTCCTATCGCACATTGCCTCCATGTGAATCGGGACTGTACCCAAAAACCACCTGTTTGCACAACTCAGTAGAGCCGTGGTAGGGTGGAAATCAAAGCACGGTGGGAGACACACGAGACTCTATGACGATCTCGGGTCAACAGACTAAGCTGTACCAGTGTCACTAGAGAACTGCCATCTGACGTGAGGTATAATACCATCTGGGAGTTCTCGGCGAGTCCGTTCAGTGTACCCAGTCTCCACTGAGCACCTGCATACCATCTCCGATGTCAAACACCAATGGATATAGGATCATCCATCGCCCATCGCATGGGTCGAGAAGATATACGCTAGTCTACTGTGGAATATCGATGTCCCGTCTCGATATTCCCTCGACTAGGAACAATGAAGGATGTACTCATTGACTACCCAGGCCCCACTAGTTTGATCTGCATCACAGTCCTGGAAGTCGGGTACACATCCTAAGGGCTTTATCAACATGTAATCAGAGAGACAGAAAGTATACATGTTAAGATAAAGAGCAACCAGATAGCGTACTATCATGTCGAGCAAGAAAGTCCTACCTATATATGTCCCAGCATCCACTACAATATACATCCAATGTACAGTAATGGCCTCTAGGGCATACATATAACTAAAAATCTCCCACTTGCACTAGGGCCATCTGTAGCAGTGGTTGCAGTATCACACACTCAACCATCCCTTAAAAGTCTCTCTTTGGGAAAGAGGCCTTCGTGAGTGGATCCGCCGTGTTGTCCTCTGAGTCTACTCTCCTAATCTCGATCACCCTGGAGATCAAATATCTCCATGATCAGGTGATGCTGCCTCAGAATTTGTCTGGGTCACTGATGGGACCATGGTTCCAGGGCCGAAGCCACACTTCCATTGTCACACAATGGTAGGAACCTAGTTCATCCTATGAACCTATATACACCCAAACTACCTCTTTGGTAGTATCTTTAATAGCGATGTTACCAGCCTTTATCGTCTAGTTTGCCACGGTATCTAGCTTGGAACTCTTCCAACATACCGTCCCTTTACCAAGGGTAAAGACAATGCCTGTGACTGACATTCAGTCGTCTTTATCACTCTAGAACCCTTCCAGTGATTCTCCCCAGGATCGATTGATACCATTTCACTACAACTAGTGAGTATCCTAACATCCAATTAGATCTATCTCATAGATCCAAAGCTTAGGATTTAGTAGGTATCACTTTGATCCTATATGGAAAATCTTTGTGATAAGCGGAGATTGATCGAGCGTAGCATAGGAAACTCCTTCCCTAACAAGAGTATGTCATCCACGTACTCTACGAGGATCGTCACCATACTCCCTACTACCTTTTTGTTTATACAAGGTTCATCTACCATTTTGATGATGTCAACTTCTTTGCCCTATCCATCAAAACAGATGTTCCAACTCCGCGATGCCTGCTTTATCCTATAAAGCATCTTGCACACGTTTCCGCTGCTCCCACTGTCTACGAGGCCCTCTGGCTGTGTTCTTATAGACGTTCTCTTCTAAATCATTATTTAGAAAAGTTGTCATGGCACCCAACCACCAGATATCGTAGTCATGGTATGTAGCCGTGGCAAGTAGGATCTGGATGGACTTAAGCATAGTCCCTGGAAAAGGTTTCATCATTATCCGTGCCTGGTCGATGACGAAAACCTTTAACAAGTCTAGCTATGAAAGTCTCAACTTGTCCATCTACACCAAGTAATCTTCTCAAGATATACTTGCTCCTGATGGGGATTTAACCCTTCAGATATAGCAACCAAAGTCCATACTTTGTTGGTGTATAAGGATTCCATCTCAGATCACTAAGCATCCAGCCATTCTTACAGAGTCCCTACTCTCGATGGCCTGCTCGAAACTGGTTGGGTCATCATCTCATGATGCAATCCTCGCTCCCACTGTCATCGAGAAACCGAGGTATCTCTCAGGCAGGCGAGGAACCCTACCAGATCGGCGGAGAGGCTGAGGTTCGTCGGAGACTATAGAATCCTTTGGTTCTGTCAAATCTTCAGCTGTAGTTTCGTATAGCTGGAACCTTTCCAGTTCTACAGAACTGACCTTGCCTCGATCTTGTCCGGATTTTGCTTTTGACATAGGCCGGACAATCCCAAATCTTAACTTTCTTTAAGAGATAGGATCTTCCCACACCATATCTTATATGGAGTGGTAGGCACTGATTTGATTCAAACCTAATTCAATAGTCATGCAGCTTCTCAAGTGCATAACTCCCAATAGGAAACAGGAAACTCAATAGTACTCATCATAGAGCACACCATATCTAATATCGTGTGATTGCTCCGCCCTGACACACCGTTGTGCTGTGGTGTATTCAGAGGAGTAATATGGAGAGAGAATCTCATTCTCTTTTAGAATGGTCCAGGAATGCCATGCACAAGTATTCTCCTCCCTGATCTCATCATAGGACATAATACTTATACCCGTATTTTGGTTCTCTACTTCTAACTTATATTCTGTGAATACCTCAAAAGGTTCGGACTTATGTTTCAACAGGAACATATGACTGAATCTTGAGAGATTATCAGAGAATATAATGAAGTATAAAGAACCTGTCCTGGCATGTGTAGACAGGAGACCTTACATACATCATCATGTATCAGTCCCAAGAGTTCATTAACTCTTTCTCTGTTTCCAATAAACAGAGCTATGGTCATATTATCTTTGTGACATGACTGGCAAGTTTCACAAGATGTAAATTCAAACTGATTTAAATATACATCTAAATGTAACTTCAGCCAGTCGGGTCGCATTGATATGACCTAGTCTACAATGCCTCAAGAAGAATTCGTTCATTTCTGAACTCTTCTTCTTGTGTGTGTTCAGTATACTAGGAACTGTAGTTTGATTTAGAACGTTAATGTTTTTAGATAGCGTGCCTGAACCGATCAACTTTTGATATAGGAAGTGTTCAAAACATTATCCATCAATACAAAATTATATCCTTTCTTTACTAATAAAGAGACTGATATGATTTTGTATATCAGGTTCGGTATCTAATAGCATTTGTTCAGAATCAATGTATTCGTAATACAGGGTGACAGTGACCAACAGACTTGGCTGGAACACTTGCCCCGTTTTCTGCCTCATGAAACTTATCACCCGTTCTCAGTTTTTCTACCCTCTTGTAGCCCTATGTAACAGATTACATATCTGGGATCCTGATCCGGTATCATATACCCAGGATGCAGAGGATACTGAGAAACAGTTCTTTGTAATGAACACACCCGAAGGAGATGCATCATATGCACTTTCTTCGTTTGGGCGGCATAGGAATTCTGGTATTCCCCAATTTCCTGCTCTGTCTTATAACAATTATAAGTTGGAGCGGGACCAACGTTCCCCAGCTCAGTATAACAAGCGGGTTCGGTCAAAACATTCATATTATTATCTTGATTAAGGCGTGATATGGTCGCTACCAGGAGAGAGAGAGAAGAAAACACTCTGCGTGCGCTCTTGCAAGATTAGATTGGTTATGTATTTTATCTAATCAGGATGTCTCCCACTGTTTTTATCAAATCTTCCTTCAAACCCTAAAAGGAAAGACTAGCCGGGATTAATTACACACTACAAGTTCGCCAATCTTTCAGCCAGGCCAGTGTCGGTACTTTGAGGGAGGTGCCCCGTGCTTTCGCACGGACCTAATTAATGTAAACCTCATTTTCCCAGAGGCGTAACCCCGTTGACGCCTTTCTAGACACCTACTTGATCGGCTAATTGCAAAGTGCAAAACTCTCCCAGGAGTAACAATTACTCGCAGTGGGTATCGGGATCAAACTATCACATAGAAGGTGTGCAATCTCATTGCAAGTTTCAACACTTGAAACTCCCGATAATGGTTTTTACCCCTAGCACTTATGACCTTAACTATGGTCAACAAATCATAAGTACTAGTCAAGTTCTACCTGTCATTTCGTGATTAATTAGACCCACCCACATGACCCTTAACTAAGGTCAACAAAGTCACGCGACTGTCCTAACTAATCGCATCATATGCGGTGTAGGAAGATATCACTTAGCTACCGTACACTGTGCCTTGACTATGGTCAACAAACACAGCACGAATACTAAGTACTCTACTTCCTAAAATGACGGAGGGTTGCGAATGGTTTTTGTGAAAACCTTTAACGCTTTGAACTTGATCTCGTTGCAGAATCAAATGGTTTTTAAATGGAATGTTTTCGAGGCTTTTCTAGTTTTGCTAAAGGGGTCACTCCCGGTGAAGGGATCGTCGGCCCTTTCCTCGTCGAATGAGGTGCGGGATATATCATATATATCACTGTGCAAAGCAGAAACTATAGAAGCGATCAAAGACAAACCGAGGGTTGTAGCATCTGCCAGTTATTGCTAAAGGAGTCACTCCCGGTGAAGGGATCTCGGTCATTTCCTTATCGAATAAGGTGCGGGATGTTCTATAATGAACATCGCGATGCAAAGCAAGAACTGTAGCTACCTGTTTTATTTTGAAATTCGATTCCACAACATCAATTAGGTTTATTTTCTTTCATTAATCTTATTAATGAATATCCCATCATTTAAGTGCACCTAACCATCACAGATAAATATAACGTACGCTTATGTCATCCGCATTCGCCTCGATGTCCCGTCTGCACCGTTAGGTTAGGTAACTAACGCCAGAGCGAGGCAGGGCTAGCGCGGGTGTAAAACATAAGCAACGTCTATATAATATATCATATATACTATATATAATACGTATCACAGAACATCACATGATCACAGATAAATCACAGCAGAAGAAACATATGAAATATTGGATATACTAGGACGTCCGTGTTTTCAATACGAGCCAGTATAAAACACGGATTCCACGGTCGTGATGAATAGCCAATCCCACACCCCTAGACCCCTACGAGAGCGGGAAGCAACCCTACCAATTCTAGGGTTAGGAGACCCGGACTCGACTCCATAGCCCCGACCAATTCCGTTATCACAACTTTTTAACAGATCTACAAAGGTTGTGATACAATAATTGGAATTCACAAATTGTTATGAGATAACGGAATGAATATTATAAACGTAGCAGTTTAGTCTCACTTGATCGGTTGCCACGGAATTTTGATGTGATCAAAAGTCCGTCGCAATCACGTAGCGTACGCGGATACTCGCCGGGTAAACTTAATAGACAGCCTCACTCCATAGCCCCGACCAAGTGACTGTAGGAGAACCCCATCGCCGAAAGCATCCGTTCGGGTGCTCGCGGCAGCGGTGTTCCGCCTTGGTGCACTTTGTCGACGGCGTCGTGGGTGTGGCCGCCTACTAAAGTTTGCGACGACCATTCGATCAGAATGTCGGGAATCCTGTTGAATTGCCCGACTTATTATTGAAAAGTGTTTTCGATAATGAGACTAAAATGCGGGGTTTATAATTGTTAGGCATGCGATGTCTAAAGAATTCATTTGGTCAGGCATGCGATGTCTGAGGTGGTTGTGGATTCCAACTGTTGTAGTTTTACACTTTCTTTTCTGTGACCGTAAGTGTAATATGTGATATCGCCGGTTTCGTTGCTATATGTCAACGACAATTGGGATGCGCATATTTACTTACGTTGATGACATGTGATGTTATGTGTTGCTGGATATGTTATATTGGATCGTCGTGTTTGACATCGGAGATGGTATGCGGGTGCTCAGTGGAGACTGGGTACACTGAACGGACTCGCCGAGAACTCCCAGATGGTATTATACCTCACGTCAGATGGCAGTTCTCTGGTGACACTGGTACAGCTTAGTCTGTTGACCCGAGATCGTCATAGAGTCTTGTGTGTCTCCCACTGTGCTTTGATTTCCACCCTACCATGGCTCCACTGAGTTGTGCAAACAGGTGGTTTTTGGGTACAGTCCCGATTCACATGGAGGCAATGAGCGATAGGAGGGGATTCGTCTCTCCCGGTATTGGGGGTTGATGTTGTGCTATGCTCGACTGGCCATAACAGGAAATCCCTGGCCAGGGTTGCAGTGATATACTGGTAAGAGTTATCAGTAGTTTCACGAATGTTATGGGCCTTACGTCGGCATGACTTATCGAGCTATTGGGGTCTGACGTTTACCACCCCTAGGCGAGATATGCGGCATATCAGACGAACAGACCGGACTGTACGGTAAGTGTTACTGGTTGGATTCACAGGAGTGTGAGCGGGCTTGCTCGTCGATCTTCTGATCGCTCAATAACCGGGTGGCCGTTACGTTTAGCAGACCGCTTGCGGCTTGTGGGTGTTTGATATGATCATCATCTGCTGCCGGCGTATTGACGAGTCTTCAGAGCCTAGCTAGAGCCTTAGGCGAAGTCCCGACGGAATTAGAAGTCCGATCGACCCAAAACCCAAACCTAAAAATGCTCTATGGACTTTTTTGAAATTCGTGGTGTTTTGTGAATTAAAAATATTCATAAAAATCAGCAGGAAGATATAAGGGTTACTGTAAAATTCGAGGGCTTGATTCCATAAAGGAGGCGCGGATCCGCGGCCTTACAGGAGGCTCATGCGGCGGATCCGTGGCCCTTTTGTCGTTTTGTGCATCCAATTTTGCACAGTAATTCTTAGTTGTCTGTGCTGGTTTTCCTGGGAATTTTTAATAATTTTTCCAGAGTTACATTTTCTGGGTTGTATTGGGAACTCGGTGTATCGATCGGATTGTCTAATTTTGTCGGTGTGTTTTTCCGGATTTATGGGATCATCCATCGCCCATCGCATGGGTCGAGAAGATATACGCTAGTCTACTCTGGAATATCGATGCCACGTCTCGATATTCCCTCGACTAGGAACAATGAAGGATGTACTCATTGACTACCCAGGCCCCACTAGTATGATCTGCATCACAGTCCTGGAAGTCGGGTACACATCCTAAGGGCTTTATCAACATGTAATCAGAGAGACAGAAAGTATACATGTTAAGATAAAGAGCAACCAGATAGCGTACTATCATGTCGAGCAAGAAATTCCTACCTATATATGTCCCAGCATCCACTACAATATACATCCAATGTACAGTAATGGCCTCTAGGGCATACATATAACTAACAGTGGGTTCACTTTGGATTTGGATTTCTCACTTGATTTCATCACTTGAAATTTTCTAGAAAACTTTTCTTTTCTTCATGAAGAAGAAGAAAGAATATAAATTATTCTTGAAAATAATAAATCAAGTGAATACTTATCATAATGCAACCATGGGTGTGGCTAACACATGTAGAGAATAAACTAGGGTTTAGGTAAATGGTTTGGTTAAGGATAGAAACAAAATGGTCAAGACTTTTCAAAGCTTCATGAAGCTTCAAGTAAAAGCCAAAAGAAGCCACCATTTTATTTCTTGCCCAAAATGAATAAAGAAAATAAATAAAACAAATTAAAACCTAACCATTAACCTAAAGATGGTTTAAATCAAACATACACCCAAGTTTGCATGTATCATCAAATATGAAACAATCAAGTGCACAAAAATATATCACATATACTACTTGTGCACATCAAGTGAGAAAATCAATCTTAAGTGAACAAATACTTGTTAATGTAAAGTAATATATCAAATATATAATTATATATTAAATCATTAAATCAACACTTGATTTAATGTTCCGGTCATATTGCATATAACCGACTAATATCAAGTGTATCAATATATCGAATCAACATTTGATTCGGTAACACGGCTATATCTCATATAACCGTCTAATGATACATATCGCGAGAATAGAATTCAGTATCACATACTGGTATTATTCTCGGTCCCGCACATATCTCATATGCGCTCCTATTTCGTTTCGCTTGAGCAAGGAAAGCTCTGTGTAGGACTCTAAAGACTCGTCAATACGCCCGCAGCAGGTGATGATCATATCAAACACCCACAAGCCGCAAGCGGTCTGCTAAACGTAACGGCCACCCGGGTATTGAGCGATCAGAAGATCAACGAGCAAGCCCGCTCACACTCCTGTGAATCCAACCAGTAACACTTACCGTACAGTCCGGTCTGATCGTCTGATATGTCGCATATCTTGCCTAGGGGTGGTAAACGTCAGACCCCAGTAGCTCGATAAGTCGTGTCGATATGAGGTCTATAACAGTTCGAGAAACTACTGGTAACACTTACCAGTAAATCTCAGCAACCCTGGCCAGGGATTTCCGGTTATAGCCAATCGAACACAGCGCAACATCAACCCCCAATACCGGGAGAGACGAATCCCCTCCTATCGCTCATTGCCTCCATGGGATTCGGGACTGTACCCAAAAACCACCGTTTTGCACGCCCTCTTGGACGTGGTAAGGTGGAAATCAAAGCACAGTGGGAATCATACAAGACTCTATGACGATCTCGGGTCTACAGACTAACCCGTACCAGTGTCACTAGAGAACTGCCATCTGACGTAAGGTATAATACCATCTGGGAGTTCTCGGCGAGTCCGTCCAGTGTACCCAGTCTCCACTGAGCACCCGTATATCATCTATGATGTCAAACACTTACGGATATGGGATCATCCATCGCCCATCTGTATAGGTCGTGAAGGTATACGCTAGTCTACTCTGGTATATCGATGCCCCGTCTTGATACACCCACGATTAGGGACCTTGAAGGATGTACTTATGGATTACCATGTCCCCACTAGTATGATCCGCATCATAGTCCAGGTAGTCAAGTACACATCCTAAGGGCTTTACCAACATGTAATAGAGAGACAATCAGTGTACACGTTAAGGTAAAGAGTAACCAGATAGCATACTATCATATCGAGCAAGAATGTCCTCCCTATATATGTCCAAGCATCCACTACAATATACATCCTATGTATAGTAATGGCCTCTAGGGCAAACATATAACTAACAATCTCCTACTTTCACTAGGGCCATCTGATAGCAGTGGTTGTAGTATCTCATACTTAACCATCCCATAAAAGTCTCTCTCTGGGAAAAAGGTCTTTGTGAGTGGATCCGCCGTGTTGTCCTCTGAGTCTACTCTCCTAACCTCGATCACCCAGGAGATCAACTATCTCCATTATCAGGTGATGCTGCCTCAGAATATGTCTGGGTCACTGATGGGACCAAGGTTCCTGGGCCAAAGCCACACTTCCATTGTCACACAATGGTAGGAACCTAGTTCATCTTATGAACTATTATACACCCAAACTGCCTCTTTGGTAGTATCTTTAATAGCGATGTTACCAGCCTTTATCGTCTAGTTTGCCACGGTATCTAGCTTGGAACTCTTCCAACATACCGTCTCTCTACTGAGGGTAAAGACAATGCCTATGACTGACATTCAGTCGTCCTTATCACCTTGGAACCTTTCCAGTGATTCTCCCCAGGATCGATTGATACCATCTCACTACAACTAGTGAGAGTCTCAACATCCAATTAGATCTATCATATAGATCCAAAAACCAGGATTTAGTAGGTATCACTTTGATCCTATATGAAGACTCCTTGTGATAAGCGGAGATTGACTGAGCGTAGCAAAGGAAACTCCTTCCCTATCAAGAGTATGTCATCCACGTACTCTACGAGGATCACCACCATACTCACTACTACCTTTTTGTATATACAAGGTTCATCTACCATTTTGATGAAGTCAAACTCTTTGACTACCACATCAAAACAGATGTTCCAACTCCGCGATGCCTGCTTTATCCTATAAAGCAACTTGTGCACGTTTCCGCTGCTCTCATTGTCTACGAAGCCCTCTGGCTGTGTACTTATAGACGCCCTCTTCTAAAACATCATTTAGAAAAGCTGTCATGACACCCAACCACCAGATATCGTAGTCATGGTATGTAGCCGTGGCAAGTAGGATCTGGATTGACTTAAGCATAGGCCCCAGAAAAGGTTTCATTATTAGCCACAACTGGTCTACGATGCAAACCTTTAACAAGTCTAGCTTTGAAAGTCTCAACCTTTCCATGTACACCAAGTAATCTTCTCAAAATATACTTTCTCCTGATGGGGATTTAACCCTTCAGATAAAGCAACCAAAGTCCATACTTTGTTGGTGTATAAGGATTCCATCTCAGATCACTGAGCATCCGGCCATTCTTATAGTGTCTTACTCCTGATGGCCAGCTCGAAACTAGTTGGGTCATCATCTCATGATGCAATTCTCGCTCCCACTGTCATAGAGAAACCGAAGTATCTCTCAGGTGGGTGAGGAACCCTACTAGATCGGCGGAGAGGCTGAGGTTCGTTGGTAACTATTGAATCCTTTAGTTCTATCAAATCATCTGCTGTAGTTTGTATAGCTGGAACCTTTCCAGTTCTACATTACAGACCTTGCCTCGAGCTTGTCCGGATTTTGCTTTTAGACATAGGCCGGTCAACCCCAAATCTTAACTAGCTTAAGACATGGGCTCTTCCCATACTATATCTCATATGGAGTGGTAGGCTGTGATCTGATTCGAACCTAATTCAATAGGTATGCAGCTTCTCAAGTGCATAACTCCAAAAGGAAACAGGTAATTCAGTAGTACTCATCATAGAGCGCACCATATCGAATAGGGTGCAATTACTCCACCCCGATATACCATCGTGCTATGGTGTATACGGAGGAGTAATGCTGAGAGAGAATCTCACTCTCCTTTAGAATAGTCCAGGAATTCTATGCACAAGTATTCTCCTCCTTGATCTCATCAAAGAACATAATACTTATACCCGTATTGGTTCTCTACTTCTAACTTATATTCTGTGAATATCTCAAAAGGTTCGGACTTGTGTTTCAACAGGAACATATGACTGAATCTTGAGAGATCATCAGATAATGTAATGAAGTACAAAGAACCGGTCCTGGCATGTGTAGACGGGGGACCTTACATACATCAACATGTATCAATCCCAAGAGTTTACTAACTCTTTCTCTGTTTCCAGTAAACGGAGCTATGGTCATCTTATCTTTGGGACATGACTGGCAAGTTTCACAAGATGTAAATTCAAACTGATTTAAATAAGCATCTATATGTAACTTCAGCTAGTCGGGTCGCATTGATATGACCTAGTCTACAATACCTCAAGAAGAATTCGTTCATTTCTGAACTCTTCCTCTTGTGTCTGTTCTGTATACTAGGAACTGTAGTTTGATTTAGAACGTCAACGCTTTTAGATAACGTGCCTGAACCGATCAACTTTTGATATAGGAAATGTTCAAAACATTATCCAACAATACAAAATTACATCTATCTTTACTGATAAAGAGACCGATATGATTTTGTATATCAGGTTCGGTATCTAATAACATTTGTTCAGAATCAATGTATTCTAGTAATACAGGGTGACAGTGACCAACAGACTTGGCTGCAACACTTGCACCGTTTTCTGCCTCATGAAACTTATCACCCGTTCTCAGTTCTCCACCTTTCGGTAGCCCATGTAATATATTACATATGTGGGATCCTGATCCGGTATCATATACCCAGGACGTAAAGGACATTGAGAAACAGTTCTCTGTAATGAACACACCCGAAGATGATGCATCGGTATGCACTTTCTTTGTTTGGGCGGCACGGGAATTCTGGTAATCCCCAATTTCCTGCTCTGTCTTATAACAATTATAAGTTGGAGCGGGACCAACGTTCCCCAGCTCAGTATAACAAGCGGGTTCGGTCAATATATCTAATTTATTATCTTGATTAAGGCGTGACATGGTCGCTACCTAGAGAGAAAGAGAAGAAAACACTCTGCGTGCACTCTTGCATGATCAGATTGGTTATTATTTTATCTAATCAGGATGGCTCCCACTGTTTTTATCAAATCTTCCTTCAAACCCTAAAAGGAAAGACTAGCCGGGATTAATTACACGCTACAAGTTCGCTAATCTTTCAGCCAGGCCAGTGTCGGTACTTTGAGGGAGGTCCCCCGTGCTTTCGCACAACCTAATTAATGTAAACCTCGTTTTCCCAGAGGCGTAACCCCGTTGACACCTTTATAGACACCTACTTGATCGGCTAATTGTAATGTGTAAAACTCTCCCAGGAGTAACTCTTACTCGCAGCGGGTATTGGGATCCAACTATCTCATAGAAGGTATGCAATCTCATTGCAAATTTCAACACTTGAAATTCCCGATAATTTTGCCCCTAACGTGCTATGACCCTGACGAAAGCCAACAAACCATAGCCCGCTAGTCAAGTTCAACCCGTACATTTCTTGACTGAATTAAACCTACCCGCACGACCCTTGACGAAAGCCAACACAGTCGTACGACTACCATAATCCAATCGCATCGTATGCAACAAATAAGCAGCATATAGCTACCGCACACTACACCTTGACGAAAGCCAACAAATATAGCACGAATACTATATACAACTTATCCGAAATGACGGAGGGCTACGACAGGTTTTTCTGAAAACCTATTGCGGAATGAACTTGATATCGTTGTAGAATCGAATGAATATTGAAATGGATTGTTTTTTAGGCTTTTCTAGTTTTGCTAAAGGGGTCACTCCCGGTGAAGGGATCGTCGGCCCTTTCCTTATCGAATAAGGTGCGGGATATATCATATATATCACTGTGCAAAGCAGAAACTATAGAAGCAATCAAAAGACAAACCGCGTTAAGGTTTGTTGTCTTCTAGAGGGTCCATCACGTTACTTGCACTACTTAGAACGTCTTTAAACCACGGAAAAATCCAACACTTGGAAATTTCCCGGCAGGGGAAAAATTGGGTATTTATATCCGGTCGAACTATTCAACATGTTCTAAAATTATCTGGAAAAACACATAGACAAAGTTAAACAATCCGATCATAACATCAAGTCCCCAATACAACCCAGGAAACTCAACTCTTGAGTAAAATTTAAAAATTCCCAGAAAACACACCAATTCCAGAAATAAATTACTGTGCAAACCACGTGGCCTAACTCACCAATATGGCTGCGGAACCGCCGCGCAAACCAGGGTAGGGCCGCGGTTCCGCGGCGCTTTGGTCGAGTTGTGGTCACGTGCTGCACAGTAAGTCCTACAATTCCCTGCTGAATTTTCTGGATATTTTTAATTTGGAAAAATCCACTGTTTACAAAAATGTACAGAGAGGGGTTGCAATTAGGGTTTCGGGATTCGATCGGCTTTCTAACTTCGTCTACACTTCACCTAAGGCTCTAGCTAGGCTCTGATACCACTGTAGGGTTCCTAGGCACACTCATGAGGTTCCACAAGGCATCGACCATGCCAAATCAAAAATTTATGTGCCGAGAAACCCTATTGAAGGTCGTTAACTAGAGGTAAAGGCGAAACAAAATGCAAGCAAACAACTTTGCTACTAAGTGAATGGAAATACAATCTTTGTAGATCCAGTCCTCCACTTCTAAAGCTCCGTGTTGACGTCCCTCCACTGCGATCATCGGATCCCGGACTCTAGCGATGGTTTCGTCGGAGAAATGATCGGGCTAGGTCGTTGACTTCGATGCCGAAGATGATCTACGTCGAGGCGACTCAAACTCAAGCTCCATCTTCACTTGGTCATGAACCTTGTGAAGAAAACACCCTATACAACATGGCAAGTGGTAGAGGATGAAGAAATAGGAAGTGGGTTCACTTTGGATTTGGATTTCTCACTTGATTTCATCACTTGAAATTTTCTAGAAAACTTTTCTTTTCTTCATGAAGAAGAAGAAAGAATATAAATTATTCTTGAAAAAAATAAATCAAGTGAATACTTATCATAATGCAACCATGGGTGAGGCTAACACATGTAGAGAATAAACTAGGGTTTAGGTAAATGGTTAGGTTAAGCATAGAAACAAAATGGTCAAGACTTTTCAAAGCTTCATGAAGCTTCAAGTAAAAACCAAAAGAAGCCACCATTTTATTTCTTGCCCAAAATGAATAAAGAAAATAAATAAAACAAATTAAAACCTAACCATTAACCTAAAGCTGGTTTAAATCAAACATACACCCAAGTTTGCATGTATCATCAAATATGATACAATCAAGTGCACAAAAATATATCACATATACTACTTGTGCACATCAAGTGAGAAAATCAATCTTAAGTGAACAAATACTAGTTAATGTAAAGTAATATATCAAATATATAATTATACATTAAATCATTAAATCAACACTTAATTTAATGATCCGGTCATATTGCATATAACCGACTAATATCAAGTGTATCAATATATCGAATCAACATTTGATTCGGTAACCCGGCTATATCTCATATAAACGTCCAATGATACATATCGCGAGAATAGAATTCAGTATCACATACTGGTATTATTCTCGGCCCCGCACTTATCTCATATGCGCTCCTATTTCATTTCGCTTGAGCCAGGAAACCTCTGTGTAGGACTCTAAAGACTCGTCAATACGCCCGCAGCAGGTGATGATCATATCAAACACCCATAAGCCCCAAGCGGTATGCTAAACGTAACGGCCACCCGAGTATAGAGCGACTAGAAGATCAACGAGCAAGCCCACTCACACTCCTGTGAATCCAACCAGTAACACTTACCGTACAGTCCGGTCTGATCGTCTGATATGTCGTTTATCTTGCCTATGGGTGGTAAACGTCAGACCCCAGTAGCTCGATAAGTCGTGTCGATATGAGGTCTATAACAGTTCGAGAAACTACTGGTAACACTTACCAGTAAATCTCAGCAACCCTGGCCAGGGATTTCCGGTTATAGCCAATCGAACACAGCGCAACATCAACTCCCTATACCGGGAGAGACAAATCCCCTCCTATCGCTCATTGCCTCCATGTGATTCGGGACTGTACCCAAAAACCACCATTTTGCACGCCCTCTTGGATGTGGTAAGGTAGAAATCAATGCACAGTGGGAATCACATAAGACTCTATGACGATCTCGGGTCAACAGACTAACCTGTACCAGTGTCACCAGAGAACTGCCATCTGACGTAAGGTATAATACCATCTGGGAGTTCTCGGCGAGTCCGTCCAGTGTACCCAGTCTCCACTGAGCATCCGTATATCATCTCTGATGTCAAACACCAATGGATATGGGATCATCCATCGCCCATCTATATGGGTCGAGAAGGTATACGCTAGTCTACTCTGGTATATCGATACCCCGTCTCGATTCACCCACGACTTGGGACCTTGAAGGATGTACTTATGGATTACCATGTCCCCACTAGTATATCCGCATCATAGTCCAGGTAGTCAAGTACACATCCTAAGGGCTTTACCAACATGTAACAGAGAGACAATCAGTGTACACGTTAAGGTAAAGAGTAACCAGATAGCATACTATCATATCGAGCAAGAAAGTCCTCCCTATATATTTCCAAGCATCCACTACAATATACATCTTATGTATAGTAATGGCCTCTAGGGCATACATATAACTAACAGAATCCACATAGACAAACACTTCCATCAACCTCTTCTACATAACCTAGGACATCAAGACTAGCGAGCTTGTTGCCCTAGTTGCCTCAGCTTGAGGTGGAGCTCGGTGTACAACTCTCGGGTGGATCGTCTTCGACTCAAGGAGACCGCGGAGGTGACCAAGATCCGGATCGATCCTCGAAGCTTGGATGGACGAGCAGGACAGCGTAATGAAGACCCGAAGGACCGGTATCGTGAGGTATATTTTCTATGGCATAGTAGATAGCACCTCTAGTAGTTTGCTAGTTTGTAGTTTAGCAAAGATCCGTGTTTTAGTCCATGTTGCCTAAGCGTCAAAAATTGTTTTTCGCCGTTTCCGCCTCCCTGTAAGAACCGGGATGAGCAATGTGGACTTATAGTGGTATCAGAGCCTAGCTAAACATAAACTAGCAAGTTAGCGAAGTGCTTAGAATTTCGATTGGAAAAAAAATCGCAAAACACGTCCGGAAAAACCATGTTTCTGCCAATTTTTTATACTGCTCTAAAAATGATTTAACATACATGAAAAATCGGCTCAGGGTTTCGTAAAAACACAGAACAAAAATGATCCAGTGACTCGGTCAAAGCGCCGCGGATCCGCGACAAGAACATGCTTCCTGCCGCGGATCCGCAGCCGAGTTGACTCGGCCGTGGACCGGGTTTTGTGCAGTGTTCTTATTTGGATGTTTTGGGATTTTTAGTATAGTTTGTTTCTACCCAGATTTTCCAGAGAACAAATTTGTTTTTACGGTGGTTATAAATCCGTATTTTGATCAATATTCCGTAGACTTTGGCTAATGGATATTATCTATGATGTGATATATGTATTGAACGTCTACTATGTAGGGTTCCTAGGCACACTATAGAGGTCTCACAAGGCATCAACCATGCCAATTTAAAATTTTATGGGTGCCGAGAAACCCTAATACGGATCGTCGGCTAGAATTCTAGGCGATATATGAATCTAGTTAACAACTTAACTAAAGGAGAGAGGCTACAACCTTTGTAGATCCGGTTCTCCACTTCCTTAGCTCCACGTAGGCGTCCTCTCGCTGTCCATCTCGAATCTTAGACTCGATCGTCGGCTTCATCGGAAAAACGAGCGGGCAAGGTCATCGGCTTCGTGCCGAAGATGATCTACGTCGAGGCATCACAAGTTCAAGCTCCGACTTCACAAATTTGTAAAACTTGTGAAGAAAACACCCAAAACAACTTGGCAAGAGGTAGAGGGTGAAGAAATAGGAGGTGGGTTCACTTTAGAATTGGATTTCTCTCACTTTAGCTCAAGTTGCCATTGATGGACCTTAAGCTTTTCTTGAAGAAGAAGATGATGAAGAAGAAGAAAGAATATAATAAGTGTTTTTCAAATGAAAAAGAAAACAATACTTATCATATCCTAACTAAGGTTAAGTGTAGAGAATATACCATGGTTACTTGGATGAGTTAGGGTTAAGCATGAAGACAAGAATGGTTGCATAAGTCAAAACTTCATGAAGCTTCAACTATAAACAAAAGAAGCCACCATTCTTATCTAAATCATTTCCAAATAAATAAACAAATAAATAAATGAAAAAGCAAAACCCTAATCATCTCTTAACCATGGTTTAATCCTTTACACTTAACCACATGATCAAGTATCATCAAACATGATACAAACAAGTGCAGAAAAAATATATCACATATACAATGTGCATCAAGTGAGAAAATCCTTTTAAAGTGAACCAATACTAGTTAATGCAAAGTAATATGTCAAATATATAATTATACATTAAATCATTAAATCAACACTTGATTTAATGATCCGGTCATATCGCATATAACCGACTAGTATCCTATGTATCGGCTTATCGAATCAATCCTCGATTCGATATCTAGGTTATATCTAATGTAACCAATCGATACATCCATCGCGAGAATGAAATACGGTATCATATACACGCATTGTTCTCGCTCCCGCACATATCTCATATGCGCTCCTATTTCGTTTCGCTTGAGCCAGGAAACCTCTGTGTAGGACTCTAAAGACTCGTCAATACGCCGGTAGCAGATGATGATCTTATCAAGCACCTACAAGCCGCAAGCGGTCTGCTAAACGTAACGGCCACCCGGGTATTAAGCGATCAGAAGATCGACGAGCTAGCCCGCTCACACTCCTGTGAATCCAACCAGTAACACTTACCGTACAGTCCGGTCTGTTCGTCTGATATGTCGCATATCAAGTCTAGGGGTGGTATACGTCAGACCCCAATAACCGATAAGTCGTGCCGATGTGAGGCTCATAACGGGTCGAGAAACTACTGGTAACACTTACCAGCAAATCTCTGATCAGCCCTAGCCAGGGACTTCCCTGTTACGGCCAATCGAGCACAGCGCAACATCAACTCCCAATACCGGGAGAGACGAAACCCCTCCTATCGCTCATTGCCTCCATGTGACTCGGGACTGTACCCAAAGACCACCATTTTGCATGCCCTCATGGACGTGGTAAGGTGGAGATCAAAGCGCAGTGGGAATCACACAAGACTCTATGACGATCTCGGGTCTACAGACTAACCTGTACAAGTGTCACCTGAGAACTGCCATCTGACGTGAGGTATAATACCATCTGGGAGTTCTCGGCGAGTCCGTCCAGTGTACCCAGTCTCCACTGAGCACCCGTATACCATCTCTGATGTCAAACACCAATGGATATAGGATCATCCATCGCCCATCTCATGGGTCGAGAAGCGTATATGCTAGTCTACTCTGTTATATCGATGCCCCGTCTCGATACACCCACGACTAGGGACCTTGAAGGATGTACTTATGGACTACCATGTCCCCACTAGTATGATCTGCATCATAGTCCAGGTAGTCAAGTACACATCCTAAGGGCTTTACCAACATGTAACCATAAGACAGTTTAAAGAGACAAGTGTACATGTTATGATAAAGAGCAACCAGATAGCATACTATCATATCGAGCAAGAAAGTCATCTCTATATATGTCCAAGCATCCAATATAATATGCATCATCTGTACAATACTGGCCTCTAGGGCATACATACAACTAACAATCTCCCACTTGCACTAGGGCCAGCTGCTGTAGTATCGCATACCGAGCATCCCGAAGAGTCTCTCAAACTGTATCTGGGGAATGGCCTTCGTGAGTGGATCCGCCGTGTTGTTCTTCGTGTCAACCGTCCTGACCTCGATCTCCCGGCGATCAACTATCTCCCGGATCAGGTGATACCGCCTTAGAATATGCCTGGATCGCTGATGGGACCTGGGTTCCTTGGCCAAAGCCACCACTCCATTGTTATCGCAATACAAAGGTATTGGATGCTCAATGGATGGAACCACTCCAAGTTCAGTAATGAACTTCTTGATCCAGACAGCCTTTTTGGCAGCATCGTTGGCAGCGATGTATTCAGCCTCCATCGTCGAGTCTGCCACGGTTTCCTGCTTGGAACTCTTCCAGCTAACCGCCCCTCCGTAAAGGGTAAAGACAAATCCCGACTGCGACTTAGAGTCGTCCTTATCACTCTGGATGCTCGAATCGGTAAAGGACTCCACTTGGAGTTCTCCGTTACCATACACCAAGAGCATCTCTTTAGTTCTTCGCAAGTACTTGAGAATGCTCTTCACAGCTGTCCAGTGATTCTCTCCAGGATCAGCTTGATACCTGCTCACTACACTTAGTGAGTATGCTACATCGGGTCTTGTACATAGCATCGCATACATGATAGAGCCTACAGCCGAAGCATAGGGTATCCCTTGCATGCGAGCTCTCTCCAAATCAGTCTTGGGAGACATCTCTTTGGAGAGAGTGACTCCAGAGATCGTGGGCAAGTTCCCACGCTTGGAATCTTCCATACTAAACCTTTTTAGTATGGTGTCGATGTACCTGGATTGGGACAATCCCGATATCCGTTTGGATCTATCTCTATAGATCCTAATTCCCAATATGCAGGAGGCATCACCAAGATCTTTCATTGAGAATCTTTGTGATAAGAAGAGCTTGACCGCTTGCAGCATAGGAATATCATTTCCTATCAAGAGTATGTCGTCCACGTACAATACGAGGAATACAACCTTACTCTCTGCCACCTTCTTGTAGATACAAGGTTCATCTGGATTTTTGACGAAATCAAACTCTTTGATAACGACATCAAAGCAGATGTTCCAACTCCGCGATGCTTGCTTTAATCCATAAATGGATTTAAGCAGCTTGCACACCTTCCCGCTGCTCCCACTGTCTATGAAGCCCTCTGGCTGAGTCATGTACACGCACTCTTCTAAATCACCATTTAGAAAGGCGGTCTTAACATCCATTTGCCAGATTTCGTAGTCATGAAAGGCAGCAATGGCAAGCATGATCCGGATGGATTTAAGCATAGCCACTGGAGAAAAGGTTTCGTCATAGTCCACACCTGGTCTTTGACGAAAACCTTTTGCTACAAGTCTAGCCTTGAAAGTCTCCACTTTCCCATCTACACCAAGTTTCTTCTTTAAGATCCACTTGCTCCCAATGGGTTTTACCCCTTCAGGAGCAACGTCCAAAGTCCATACTTTGTTGGTGTACATGGATTCCATCTCGGACCGCATTGCATCCAGCCATTTCACTGAGTCCTTACTCGTGATGGCCTGCTCGAAACTAGTTGGGTCATCATCCTCCATGATGCAATCCTCGCTCCCACCATCCATGAGCAAACCGTAGTATCTCTCAGGTTGGCGAGGAACCCTACTAGATCGGCGGAGAGGCTGAGGTTCGTCTGGAGCTACTGAATCCTCTGGTTCCACTAAATCTTCAGTTTGAGTTTGTGTAGCCAGAATTTCTTCCAGTTCTACCTCATCCCCACTAATTTCTTTTGCAAGAAATTCCTTTTCTAAAAAGGTGGCATGTCGAGAAACAAACACTTTTTGTTCCTCTGTATGGTAGAAAAGATATCCATGTGAATGTTTGGGATATCCCACAAACTTGCATAGAACTGACCGTGCCTCGAGTTTGTCCGGATTCTTCCTTTTGACATAGGCCGGGCAACCCCATATCTTAACTCGTTTAAGACATGGTCTCTTCCCACTCCATATCTCATATGGTGTGGTAGGTACAGATTTAGTTGGAACTTGATTCAATAAGTATGCTGCTGTTTCTAGCGCATATCCCCAGAAAGAAATAGGTAACTCAGCTGTGCTCATCATAGAGCGCACCATATCTAATACGGTGCGGTTCCTCCATTCTGATACACCGTTGTGCTGTGGTGTATATGGAGGAGTCAGCTGAGAGAGAATCCCATTCTCTTTTAGGAAGTCCAGGAATTCATTGCTTAAGTATTCTCCTCCTCGATCAGATCGTAGGATTTTAATATTTTTTCCGGTTTGGTTCTCAACTTCTTGTTTATATTCCCTAAATTTCTCAAAAGCTTCTGATTTGTGTTTCATCAGGAACACATACCCGAACCTAGAGAGATCGTCAGTGAATGTAATGAAGTATGAAGAACCATCCCTGGCATGTGTAGACATGGGACCGCATACATCACTATGTATAAGTCCCAAGAGTTCAGTAACTCTTTCTCCGTGTCCCGTAAACGGAGTTTTGGTCATCTTGCCTTTGAGACATGACTGGCAAGTGTCATAAGATGAAAATTCAAACGGATTTAAATATCCATCCTTATGCAACTTAGCCAGTCGTGTCGCATTGATGTGACCCAGTCTGCAATGCCACAAGAAGGATTCGTTCAGTTCAGAACTCTTCCTCTTGTGTGTGTTAGTTATGCTCAGAACTGTTGATTGATTTAGAACATAAATGCCATTGCACAACGTGCCTGATCTAACCAACTTTTGGTTACGGAAAATGTTCAGAACATTGTCCTGTAATACAAAATTATATCCCTCTTTACTTAGCAAAGAAACTGATATAATGTTGCATATCAGGTTCGGCATGTAATAGCATTCGTTCAGAACCAATGTATTACCAGTTGGTAATACAAGGTGATATTCCCCGACAGTCTTAGCTGCAACAATTGCACCATTTCCAACTCTGATGTCTTTATCACCTTCTCCAAGTTCTCTACCTTTTCTAAGCCCATGTAACTGATTACATATATGGGATCCTGACCCGGTATCTAATACCCAGGACGTAGGGCAAATGGAGAAACAGTTCTCTGTAACGAACACACCCGAAGAAAATGCATCAACATGTACTTTCTTCAAATGGGTGGCATGGGAATCCTGGTATTCCCCTATATCCTGTTCAGTCCTATAACTCTTATAGGAAAGAACGGAACCAACGTTCCCCAGCACAGTATAACATGCGGGTTCGGTCAATACATCCATATTATTATCTTTATTAATGCATGAAATGGTCGCTACCTGGAGAGAGAGAGAAGAAAACACTTTAACGTATGCTCGTGCAAGATCAGATTGGTTATTATCTTATCTAATCAGGATGGCTCCCACTGCTTTTTATCAAATCTTCCTTCAAACCCTAAAAGGAAAGACTAGCCGGGATTAATTACACACTACAAGTTCGCCAATCTTTCAGCCAGGCCAGTGTCGGTACTTTGAGGGAGGTCCCCCGTGCTTTCGCACGAACCTAATTAATGTAAACCTCGTTTTCCCAGAGGCGTGACCTCGTTGACACCTTTCTAGACACCTACTTGATCGGCTAATTGCAATGTGCAAAACTCTCCCAGGTGTAGCTCTTACTCGCAGTGGGTATCGGGATCCAACTATCTCATAGAAGGTATGCAATCTCATTGCAAATTTCAACACTTGAAATTCGCGATAATATTTTGCCCCTAGTGTCCTATGACTTTGACAAAGGCCAACAAATCACAGGATGCTAGTCAAGTTCAACCCGTCATTTCTTGATTGAATCAAACCCACCCGCACGACCCTTGACAAAGGCCAACAAGGTCGTACGACTACCCTGAAACAATCTGCATCATATGCATAAACAGATAATCACTATTCAGCTACCGCACACTACGCCTTGACAAAGGTCAACAAACGCAGCACGAATACTAAACAGTTCTTATCTGAAATGACGGAGGGCTACGACAGGTTTTTCTGAAAACCTATTGCGTAATGAACTTGATATCGTTGTAGAATCAAATGAAGTTTTGAAATGGAGTGATTTTGAGGCTTTTCTAGTTTTGCTAAAGGGGTCACTCCCGGTGAAGGGATCGTCGGCCCTTTCCTCGTCGAATGAGGTGCGGGATATATCATATATATCACTGTGCAAAGCAAAAACTCTTAAAAGCAATCAATAACCAATCCGAGTGAGTAGCATCTACCAGTTATTGCTAAAGGAGTCACTCCCGGTGAAGGGATCTCGGTCCTTTCCTCATCGAATAAGGTGCGGGATATATCATATATATCGCTGTGCAAAGCAAGAACTGTAGCTACCTGTTTTATTTAAAATTTGATTCTACAACATCTTAGGTTTCTTTTCTTTCATTAATCTCATTAATGAAGTCCCATCATTTAAGTACCTAAACATCACAGATAGATATGACGTACACTTATGCCATCCGCATTCGCCTCGATGTCCCCTCATTCACCGTTAGGTTAGGTAACTAACGACAGAGCAGGGCAGGGCTAGTGCGGGTGCAAAACATAAGTAACGTCTATATAATATATTATATATACTATATACTGTATCTATCACAGAACATCACATGATCACATCACAGATATCGCAGCAGAAGAAACATATGAAACATTGGATATACTAGGACGTCCGTGTTTTCAATACGAGCCAGTATAAAACACGGATTCCACGGTCGTGATGAATAGCCAATCCCATACCCCTAGACCCCTACGAGAGCGGCAAGCAACCCTGCCAATTCTTAGGTTAGGAGACCCGGACTCGACTCCTCGAGTTGGTCTCCCACTGGACCCCAGAACCCGGTTACTTGTGCTCCCGTCCTTGGGTCTATCCTAATGCGGAAAAGTAAATAATATACAAAAGGTGACAACTTCCGCAACCTGGAAGTGCCCCAAATAAAAGAATATTACATACAAGTTTTTACATGAATGAAAATGAAAAACACTCATCTCACATAAAAACCCCCGGCTATTCAAACACGACAATCCAATATAACATATCCAGCAACACATAACATCACATGTCATCAACGTATGTAAATATGCGCATCCCAATTGTCGTTGACATATAGCAACGAAACCGGCGATATCACATATTACACTTACGGTCACAGAAAAGAAAGTGTAAAACTACAACAGTTGGAATCCGCAACCTCTTTAGACATCACATGCCTAATCAAATGAAATACTTAGACATCACATGCCTAATAGTTATAAACCCCGCATTTTAGTCTCATTATCGAAAACTCTTTTCAATATCAAGTGAAACTAAACCGCTAGATTTATAACATTCATTCAGTTATCTCATAACTGTTTGTGAATTCCAATTATTGTATCACATTCCAGATAAACAGAAAATGTTAAACTTTCCGATCGAACAGTCGAATACCCAAGTTTTCCCGATACAGCTCAACACATGAAATAAGTCTAACAACATTCAGTTCGTGCCTCAGTACCAACGGCCCAGCCGTAGAAGGGTCAAGCCAACGCCTCACATGTGGCACGCCGTACTGCCCCAAACCCGAAGGTTCAAAGGGCAGTTCAAGACGGTCACATAATCGAGTTAAGGTTTGTTGTCTTCTAGAGGGTCCATCGCGTTACTTACACTACTTAGAACGTCGTTAAACTACGGAAAAATCCAACACTTGGAAATTTCCCGACAGGGGAAAAGTTGGGTATTCATATCCGGTCGAACTTTTTAACAAATTCAAAAATTATCCGGAATCCACATAGACAAAATCTGATAATCCGATCGAATCATCGAATCCCCAAAACAACCTGGAATATTCAACTCTTGAATGAAATTTAAAAATTCCCAGAAAATCCAACACCAGAATCAATCAGTTACTGTGCAAAAAATATTTTATAATTCAATATATTTGCCGCGGAACCGCCGCAGAAGCAAGGCTTCTGCCGCGGTTCCGCCGCACTGTAGACTCTTCAGTAAGTTATTTTTGCACCGTAATTCATAGATTGCCCTGCTGAATTTTTTAGCAATTTTTAATCTGGAAAAATCCCAGTTTTTAGAAAAAGTCCAGAGAGCGTTAAAAAGTTAGGTTTTCGGGTTCGATCGGGTTTCAAACATCGTCTAGACATCGCCTAAGGCTCTAGCTAGGCTCTGATACCACTGTAGGGTTCCTAGGCACACTATAGAGGTCTCACAAGGCATCAACCATGCCAATTTCAAATTTTATGGGTGCCGAGAACCCCTAATACGGATCGTCGGCTAGAATTCTAGGCGATATATGAATCTAGTTAACAACTTAACTAAAGGAGAGAGGCTACAACCTTTGTAGATCCGGTTCTCCACTTCCTTAGCTCCACGTAGGCGTCCTCTCGCTGTCCATCTCGAATCCTAGACTCGATCGTCGGCTTCATCGGAAAAACGAGCGGGCAAGGTCGTCGGCTTCGTGCCGAAGATGATCTACGTCGAGGCATCACAAGTACAAGCTCTGACTTCACAAATTTGTAAAACTTATGAAGAAAACACCCAAAACAACTTGGCAAGAGGTAGAGGGTGAAGAAATAGGCGGTGGGTTCACTTTAGAATTGGATTTCTCTCACTTTAGCTCAAGTTGCCATTGATGGACCTTAAGCTTTTCTTGAAGAAGAAGATGATGAAGAAGAAGAAAGAATATAATAAGTGTTTTTCAAATGAAAAAGAAAACAATACTTATCATATCCTAACTAAGGTTAAGTGTAGAGAATATACCATGGTTACTTGGATGAGTTAGGGTTAAGCATGAAGACAAGAATGGTTGCATAAGTCAAAGCTTCATGAAGCTTCAACTAGAAACAAAAGAAGCCACCATTCTTATCTAAATCATTTCCAAATAAATAAATGAAAAAGCAAAACCCTAATCATCTCTTAACCATGGTTTAATCCTTTACACTTAACCACATGATCAAGTATCATCAAACATGATACAAACAAGTGCACAAAAAATATATCACATATACAATGTGCATCAAGTGAGAAAATCCTTTTAAAGTGAACCAATACTAGTTAATGCAAAGTAATATATCAAATATATAATTATACATTAAATCATTAAATCAACACTTGATTTAACGATCCGGTCATATCGCATATAACCGACTAGTATCCTATGTATCGGCTTATCGAATCAATCCTCGATTCGATATCTAGGTTATATCGAATATAACCAATCGATACATCCATCGCGAGAATGAAATACGGTATCACATACACGCATTGTTCTCGCTCCCGCACATATCTCATATGCGCTCCTATTTCGTTTCGCTTGAGCCAGGAAACCTCTGTGTAGGACTCTAAAGACTCGTCAATACGCCGGTAGCAGATGATGATCATATCAAACACCTACAAGCCGCAAGCAGTCTGTTAAACGTAATGGCCACCCGGGTATTAAGCGATCAGAAGATCGACGAGCTAGCCCGCTCACACTCCTGTGAATCCAACAAGTAACACTTACCGTACAGTCCGGTCTGTTCGTCTGATATGTCGCATATCAAGTCTAGGGGTGGTATACGTCAGACCCCAATAACCGATAAGTCGTGCCGATGTGAGGCTCATAACGGGTCGAGAAACTACTGGTAACACTTACCAGCAAATCTCTGATCAGCCCTGGCCAGGGACTTCCCTGTTACGGCCAATCGAGCACAGCGCAACATCAACTCCCAATACCGGGAGAGACGAAACCCCTCCTATCGCTCATTGCCTCCATGTGACTCGGGACTGTACCCAAAGACCACCGTTTTGCACGCCCTCATGGACGTGGTAAGGTGGAGATCAAAGCACAGTGGGAATCACACAAAACTCTATGACGATCTCGGGTCTACAGACTAACCTGTACAAGTGTCACCTGAGAACTGCCATCTGACGTGAGGTATAATACCATCTGGGAGTTCTCGGCGAGTCCGTCCAGTGTACCCAGTCTCCACTGAGCACCCGTATACCATCTCTGATGTCAAACACCAATGGATATGGGATCATCCATCGCCCATCTCATGGGTCGAGAAGCGTATACGCTAGTCTACTCTGGTATATCGATGCCCCGTCTCGATACACCCACGACTAGGGACCTTGAAGGATGTACTTATGGACTACCATGTCCCCACTAGTATGATCTGCATCATAGTCCAGGTAGTCAAGTACACATCCTAAGGGCTTTACCAACATGTAACCATAAGACAGTTTAAAGAGACAAGTGCACATGTTAAGATAAAGAGCAACCAGATAGCATACTATCATATCGAGCAAGAAAGTCATCTCTATATATGTCCAAGCATCCAATATAATATACATCATCTGTACAATACTGGCCTCTAGGGCATACATACAACTAACATACTAATCGCTATACGTCGATTAGTGGGGGTTATACATATCTGTGATCTGTAATGTTGATGGTTTGTGTATATAAACTCGTTGGATTGTCGCAGATGAATAACCGGGTGGATGTGAGATGAGAGTTTCTTTTTCTTTCATTCATGTAAAATTTGTAAATTGATGTAATATTATTTGTTTGGCCGCACATCCGGGATGAGGTTGTAGCCGCCATTGTATAATTTCTTTTTACTGTTTTTGCTCCTAGGATAGACCCAAGGTGGGGTGCACAAACTTCCGGGTATCTCGAAGTGCCGAGTGGCCTACTCACGTTGTTGAGGGAGGTTGCTTCGCTTCGGTAACTTGGCGGGTAGTTTGCCGCACCCGTAGGGGTCTAAGGTAGGGTATTGGTTATTCATCGCGATCGTGCAATCCGTCTTTCGTTGTAGGCTCGAATGAAACGCGGATTCCTAGTATATCCAAAGTGTTCATCTGTGATCTGGAATGGCTATTATTGCATCTGACGAATGGATATATCTATATATGATATCTATTTTGGCGTTGCTTATGTTTTGCATCCGCGCTAGTCCAGCCCCGGCTCTTTCGTTAGTTAAGTAACCTAACGGGTGATGACGGGACCTCGTGGTGAATGCGGATGGCATAAGCGTATGTCATATTTTCGTTGTTTTCTGCAATGGTAGGATTAAATGATGGGACGCATTAAAATTAGTGCAAGAAAATAAACCAAGTAAAAGTCGTTGGAACACTTTTAAAACCACACGGGTCTTTTCAAAAACCGACTTTAAAATGCGGAGCTTGAACCACTCCTTTTAAAAGCTATCTCGTTCCATCGATTATATCAAGTTCACTACGTTCACAGTTTCGCCAAAACCATCCGTAGCCCTCCGTCGTTTCATATGAATATCCAACAGTATTCAAGCTGTGTTTGTTGGCCTTAGCCAAGGCACAGTGTTTGGTAGCTGGTGGGTATTCATATGTTGCATAGATAGATGCATTGGTTTGGGACAGTCGTATTACTTTGTTGGCCATAGTCAAGGGTATATACGGGTGGGTTCAAATCAACTTGGACAACGACGGGTAGAACTTGACATGTGACTTATGATTTGTTGGCCTTAGTCAAGGTCATAAGAGCATGGGGCAAAAATCTACATCAGGAGTTTCTAAAGAAACTGAAACTTGCTAGTGCTGCATACCATTTGGAGTGTGATGATTCTGGTAGGATTCCTTTGGTTTTATCACACGATAATATTTGGATCCCGATCCTACTGTGAGTATATGTTACTCCTCGAGAACTTTCTTACTTAATGATCAATACTACAAACCAAGTAGGTGTCTAGAAAGGTCTTAGTGGGGCTACGCCCACTGGGAAAAGAGGTTACTTAATTAAGGAACTTCGCGAAAGCGTTGGAAAATCTCCCTCGAAGTACCGACACTGGCCTGGCTGAACGGTTATGCAAGTATTGTACGGTGAGAATGGTACTGACTAATTCTTCCTTTATGGTTTGAGGAGGAATTCGAGAGACAGTGGGAGCCATCCTGTTTAGATAAATTAAAAACCAATCTAAACTTGCAAGAGTATCATGCTAAGTGTTTTCTTCTCTCTCTCTCTTAATTGCGGCGACCTAGTGACCGTACCTAGGTTACATCTAGGTAATAAATTGACTGAATCTGATTGTTATGACTGGCAAAGGTCTGTCCAGATGTCCATTGCCCATGACAAGCTGGGACACCTCTTAACTAATACAACCCCTGCCGTCTCAGGACCAGTTTCCCCTGTCACGGATATTGATATCTGTAAGACATCGGAAAAAGACTGTGCGAAAGCCAAGTGCCTCGTGTTAGCCTCAGTTGATGGTATATACCAGAGGCAGCACGAGAAGATGGACTTAGTTTCTATCTTCCTCCATAACAAAGATTTATATGGAGAGCAATCTCGTATCGCAAGATATGAGACCTCGAACGAATTGCTTCCAGCGAGGTTGGCTATCGGGTCTTCTGTAGGGGGCAACGTCCTTACAGAGACCAGCTATTTTGAGCTCACGGACCTGAATACTACGTTGAAGAACGGGTCAGATGCTGACTTGATTCTACAGTCTCTACCTTCTACCCTGAAGGAAACCAGGGAAGTAAAAGGAAAGGGAAGGGCAAAAGTTTAGGGAATGGATGTAGTAAAAGAGAGACGTTCCTATTGTTACGGGAATGAACATGGGCAGAAGGATTGCAGGGCTATTAAAGCCAGTAGCCAGAATTCGAAGCATGTTGTGGCTTCGGCTTCGGGTTTGTTTGTAATAGAGAACTGTATGTCAGTTAACCCTACTTCCTGGGTATTGAATACCGGATCAGGATCTCACATCTGTAATTCGTTACAGGCTCTGAGAAACCGTAGGGTTATCAAGATAGGTGATATGACTCTCAGGGTTGCTAACGGAATGAGCATGTACGCTGAATCCGTAGGGGAATATCATCTTGGACTGACAACTGGGCAGATATTGATTCTACGTGACTGTTTTTATATACCAGGTGCGACTTGTAATATCATATCTGTATCCTTACTTTCTAAGGAAGGATATGATTTTACTTTTGTAAGCGATGTGGTCAACATCCACCTAAATCAAGTTCTGATTGGGTCAGGTACATTAAAAACGGGATATACGTATTAAATCAAGCTCAGATTTTTAGTGTCCAGAACACACTTAAAAGAAAGTCTCAGGAATTAAATCAGGCTTTCTTATGGCATTGTAGACTGGGTCACATTAATGAGACACGGTTGACAAAGTTACATAAAGAAGGATACTTGGATCCGTTCGAGTACCGGTCTTATGCCACTTGTGAATCTTGTCTCATGGGAAAGATGACAAAGACTCCATTCACTGGACACGGAGAAAGAGCAAGCGATCTCTTGGGACTCATACATAGTGACGTGTATGGTCCAATGTCTACACATGCGCGAAGTGGTTATTCATACTTCATTACTTTCACAGATGATTTCTCTAGGTATGGACATGTCTTCTTGATGAAGCATAAATCCGAGGCCTTTGAGAAATTTCGGGAATACAAGAATGAAGTTGAAAAACAAACAGGCAAAAGTATCAAGACACTGAGATCTGATCGAGGTGGTGAATACTTGAGTGCCGAGTTTCTGGGCTACTTAAAAGAGAATGGAATTCTCTCTCAGCTTACTCCTCCATACACACCACAACACAACGGTGTATCGGAAAGGCGGAATCGAACCCTATTGGATATGGTTCGTTCCATGATGAGTAAGGCTGAGTTACCGCGATCCTTCTAGAGTTATGCACTAGAAACAGCTGCATATCTTTTGAACCAAGTTCCTACTAAGTCAGTGCCTACCACACCATATCAGATGTGGAGTGGGAAGAAACCCTGCCTTAAACACTTTAAGACATGGGGGTGTCCAGCTTTTGTTAAAAAGCAGCATGCGGACAAGCTCGAGGTACGTTCGGTACAGTGTATGTTTGTGGGATACTCGAAGAACTCCGACGGGTATCTTTTCTATTACGCAGAGGAACAAAAAGATTTTGTTTCTCGTCATGCCCGCTTCATGGAAACTGAGTTTTTGGAAAATAAGATAAGTGGGAGCGCAATAGAACTGGAAGAAATTCCAGAACCATGAGCTATTACTGAAAGCTTAGTAGTACCAGAGGGTTCGAAAGAACAGGACATTCCTACGTCGCTGCGCAGGAGTAGTAGGAAGTTTCATCCGCCCGAGAGATACTACGGTTTTCTCATAGACGGGGATAGAGAGGATTGCACTATTGATTATGGTGAGCCTACTAGCTTCCAACAAGCCATTCAGAGCGGTGACTCGGTAAAATGGCTGGATGCAATGCGGACCGAGATGGAGTCCATGTACACCAACAAAGTTTGGACTTTGGACTTTGCTCCAGAAGGGGTAAAACCCGTAGGCTGCAAATGGATCTTCAGAAAGAAGATTGGTGTAGATGGGCAGGTTGAAACCTATAAAGCTAGACTTGTTGCAAAGGGTTTTCGTCAAAGACCTGGTTTGGACTATGACGAGACCTTTTCTCCAGTGGCTATGCTCAAATTCATTCGGATCCTTCTTGCCATTGCTGCTTTCCACGATTATGAAATCTGGCAGATGGACGTAAAGACGGCTTTCTTAAATGGAAATTTAGAAGTGTGCGTCTATATGGATCAGCCGGAAGGATTCGTTCAGAGTGGGAGCAGCGGTAAAGTGTGCGAGTTGCTCAAGTCCATCTATGGACTGAAGCAGGCATCACGGAGTTAGAACATTTGCTTTGATGATACTGTCAAAGAATTCGACTTTATCAAAAATCCAGATGAACCATGCATTTACAGAAAGATTGTAGGGAGAACTGTGGTATTCCTCGTCTTGTACGTGGATGACATTCTCCTAATAGGAAATGATATTCCTATGCTACAGTCAGTCAAAGGATTCTTGTCACAGAGGTTCTCCATGAAGGACCTGGGCGATGCCAACTACATTCTGGGGATCCAGATCTATCGTGATAGATCTAAGAGGATGTTGGGACTTTCACAGTCTAGGTACATCGACACCATACTGAAAAGATTCAGTATGGAAGATTCCAAGCGCGGGAATTTACCGGCTTGTCACGGGATCACCCTCTCCAAAGAGATGTCTCCCAAGACTGATTTGGAAAGGGATCGCATGTCTATTATACCCTACGCTTCTGCGGTAGGCTCTATAATATATGCGATGTTATGTACACGACCAGATGTAGCATACGCATTGAGCGTTATAAGCCGGTATCAGTCAGACCCAGGGGAGAAACACTGGATAGCAGTAAAGAACATTCTCAAGTACCTGAGAAGGACTAAGGAGATGTTCTTGGTGTATGGCGGAAAAGACCTCCAGATCGAGGCCTTTGCTGACTCCAGCTTCCAGAGTGACAAGGATGGCTCCAAGTCCATGTCGGGTTATGTCTTTACCCTCAATGGAGGGGCGGTTTGCTGGAAGAGTTCCAAGCAGGAAACCGTTGCTGACTCAACTATGGAAGCGGAGTACATAGCTGCTTGCGATGCCGCAAAGGAAGCTGTCTGGATGAAGAAGTTCCTCACGGAGCTTCAGGTGGTACCTACCATTGTTGATCCAATACCGTTGTATTGCGACAACAACGGCGCTATAGCTTTAGCAAAGGAACCTAGGTCCCATCAGAAGTCCAGGCACATTTTGAGGCGGTACCACCTGATCAGGGAGATCGTAGATCACCGGGAGATCGAGGTGAAGAGAGTAGATTCGAAGAATAACACTGCAGATCCACTCACGAAGGCCCTACCCCAGACTCAGTTCGAGCGTCTGATCGAGATGATAGGTCTTCGATACGCCAGTACATGGCCTTAGTGCAAGTGGGAGATCGTTAGTGTATATGCCGTAGAGGCCATTACTGTATCATACTAGTTTGTATATTACTTAATGGAAGCTTGGGATATTCACAGTTGTATAGACAATCTTGCTCAAAATGGTAGTATGCTACTTGGTTTGTATCTACTTCAATATCTGCATGTGTTTCTTTTAGCATATCGCTTATACATATTAGTAGAGCCCTTAGGATCTTTGCTTGATTACCAGTGTTGTGATGGCAGTCACACTCGTGGGGGCTGAGTAATCTACAATCACATCCTTATACAGGTCCCTAGTCGTAGGACTATCAAGACATGGCATCGATACTCCGGAGTAGACTAGTGTATGCGCTTCTCATCCCAGCAGGGGAGATGGTCTGTCCTACAGCCATCAGTACGTCGTACTGGAGATTGTATGCGGTGCTCGTTAGGTTACGAGTACACTGGACAGGACTCGTCGGGAACTGTTGGTTGGTATTATACCTATCGTCAGTTATCAGTTCCCATGTGACATGAGTATAGCTTAGTCCGCTGACTAGACACTGTCACTTCGCCTCGAGTGTGTTCCCACTCTACTTAGATTACTACCCTACCACGGCTCAAAGGAGTCGTGCAAACAGGTAGTAGTTGGGTGCAGTCCCGAAGCACTTGGAGGCAGTGACGGTTAGACAGGATTCGTCTCTCCCGGTATTAGGGGTTGACATCGCGCTGTGTCTAGGAGAGCCATTACACGAGTAGTCCCTGGCCAGGGCAAGCGAGATATACTGGTAGGTTTCCAGTGTTATCTCAGGGTGTTCTGGGCTACACTCCGACATGACTTGTACCGCTTTTAGGGGACTGACGTTTACCACCCCTAGGCCCGCCATGCTATGTTCTCAGATGAACGGACCGAACTGTACGGAGATTGTCACCTACAGGCTCAGTAGGAGTTTGGATGGGTTTACCTCATCGGCCTTCTTATCGACATCTACCTGGGGACCGTTACGTACAGCTAGTGCCGCTTGCGGTCTGTGGTTAAACCCACTGCCAGCGTAGTGTCGAGTCTTTAGAGTCCCACACAGAGAGTTTCCCTACAATGAGCGAAACGTGTAGAGGCTGTATGGTTTTACGGCAGGGCTGCGATTACTTACGGGTACTTGTGTGCGTATGCTGTTCGGGCAGGCAATACTAGTGGGCTTTGGTTTAAGCCGGATCCTAGTATTGCACGGATGGATTTGTTTTGTCTTCTATGCATTCGCATTCTACGGAATGCGGATGCGGTTGTGTATGCACAGTTTTGAGGAGCGATGAAGGAGGAGATGCCTCATTAGGGTTTTGGCAGTTGATTCGGCCAAGACCGTTATGTGGCAGGCTCATTAGGGTTTTGACAGTTGATTCGGTCAAATCCATTTTGAGGCGGACTCATTAGGGTTTTGGCAATTCGTTCGGTCAAAACCGTTATGAGCCGGGGACATTATTTACTAATCCTTTTAGTGATAATTATGTGATGGCTAATTACTTTGACCATTTGACCACACTTGACTTTGTTGACCGTTTAACCAAAGTTGACTTTGACCTTCATGAGAGGTCTAGAGTTTTCTTTGGATTTCTTTTTCTTTTTGGATTATGAAAATGGTCAAGTCATTATTAGCCATCAACTTTATCATGAAAAGATTGGTAATGATGGTTTTTATGTATTATTGAACCATGGTGCCTTTTTTCTTTAGTAGAGAATTCATTTCTCATTTCTCATTCTCTCTCTTGTGAGAAGAAAAGAAAAATAGCTCCATGGTTGCTAGTTCTCCTTCATCTTCCTCCTCTTGAAATTTTCTTTTGATCTCATGTGTTGAGAGAAAAAGAATCCACATAGACAAACACTTCCATCAACCTCTTCTACACAACCTAGGACATCAAGACTAGCGATCTTGTTGCCCTAGTTGCCTCGGCTCGAGGTGGGGCTCGGTGTACAACTCTCCGGTGGATCGTCTTCGACTCAAGGAGGCCGCGGAGGTGACCAAGATCCGGATCGATCCTCGGAGCTTGGATGGACAAGCGGGACAGCGGAATGAAGACCCGCAGGACCGGTATCGTGAGGTATATTTTCTATGGCATAGTAGATAGCACCTCTAGTAGTTTGCTAGTTTGTAGTTTAGCAAAGATCCGTGTTTTAGTCCATGTTGCCTAAGCGCCAAAAATTGTTTTTCGCCGTTTCCACCTCCCCGTAAGAACCGGGGTGAGCAACGTGGACTTACACTGCTCCCATTCCCACTCTGGAACGGTTAAAAGTTGCAACTCTCTTGCCGGTCTCAAATGCTCAAACTTAGCTCGCTAACAAGTCAGGCACCTCAAAACGAAATATGAAACATCATACTTCATCCCTGCCCACCGTAACTAACTCTCAAGTCATGTTACATCTTGGTGGCACTTTAGTGAACACTGAACGCTGACTGATATGTCTTCTCTAGGACCTCGCATCTCCACCATCAGTATCTGGTACATACAAGCGAGTCAGGCAACGTAGCACACCCTGGTCATAAATCAAGAACTCCGAATCTCTACCATCCGAACATGCTCAAGAATCTCAGACAAACGAGCATCGGCGGGCTGTGCCTCATGAAAATAATTAAGTAAAAGTGGCAGGGCGTCGACATGAGAAAGCTGTCCCCTACTAGAGGCGAACTAAACTATACTCATCTGTCGCATAAGAACTATAAATCTGCAGAATACTGTCTCTGAACTGTGCACAGCAGGAACAAGCTACCCCCGGGCCTACGACTTAAGCATCAGCTACCCTCAATCGCCTTTCCACGGGTAATAAAGGATCTCACAGCACAATCCTTCACAAGCTCCATCCAACGGCGCTGTTTCAAACTCAGATCCCGTTGTAGGAAGATTAAGCTCTGGTGGTCCGTGAAAATCTGACACGACTCACCGCACAAGTAGTGTCTCCAAATCTTCAACGCACGACCACAGCGGCCATCTCCAGATCATGAGTGAGATAAATCTGCTCGTGCTCCTTCAACTGTCGAGAAGCATAAGCGATAACTCTGTCGAACTACATCAGTCCCAATCAAGCCCCACTCGCGAAACATCACAATAATCGACAAGGTCGCCCGATCCTGAAAGCAAAGGTAGAACTGGTGTGGTCGTCAACCGAGTTTTCAACCGCAGAAAACTCAGCGCGCATGACACAGTATAAAGAAAAGGAACTCCCTTCCTTGTCAGTACGGTCAATGGTGCAGCGATACTCAAGAAATCCAGCATGAAACGGCGGTAAAAACCTGCTAAGCCCAAAAATCTGCGGACCTCTGTCCCTGATGCAAGTCTGGGACAAAGCTGTACGGCCTCGATCTCCCTTGGGTCCATACGAATACCGTCTCCCGTAACCACATGACCTAGGAGACAACACAATCAAGCTTGAAGGAACACTTCGAGAATTTAGCAAACAGCTAGCGCTCTCCCAATGTCTGCAAAGCAATCCTCAAGTGCTGCTCATGTTCCCCTCGACTCATGGAATAGACCAGAATGTCATCAATAACACAACAATCAACTGGTTGAGGAACGGCCTGAAGAAATCTGGTCCATCACATCCATGAATGCTGCTAGGGCATTGGTGAGTCCAACGGCACCACCAAAAACTCATAATGCCCGTAGCGTGTACAAAAGCAGTCTTCGGAATGTCATCACTCCGAACCCGCAACAATGATGATCCGATCCCAAAACAAACTTAGAAAAATATCTCGCACCCTGGAGCTGATCAAAGAAATCATCAATGCGAGATAAGGGATACCTAATCCGCACCGTAACTCGGTTCAATTGACGATAAATCAATGCACAACCTCAAACAGCCGTCCTTCTTCTTGATGAACAGAATAGGATCTCCCCAAAGCGAAACACTAGGACACACAAGTCCCCCTATCAAGCAACTCTGCAGCAGATCCTTAGGCTCCCTAAACTCTGCCGGCTCATCTGGAACAACGTTGCGAAATCACGCCCAAAAGAAACCCGGTCCAACGAGCCCACTGTGGCTCCGGTATCACGATTGAAAGCCAAGAATCCTCGACATCCTCTCCTCAAAAGCCGACTAGAGAAAAAAGCTGAAATCAAGCTGTGAGGGGCGGCACCACGGTCCCCCTGCGCAACAAGAACCGACTCTCCGGAAAAACAAAACCTGACTGTTTTCTCATGGCAGTCCACAGACGCATAGCACGTAGCTAACCGGTCCGTGCCCAGGAGAACGTCAAAGTCTAACATATCTAGAAGGATCAAATTGATTGACAAATCTCTATCTCCTATCTGATTGGCACATCACCGAAACACGTGTCACGCAACCAAAGGATCACTAACAGGAGTAAACACAACAAACGGCTGATCAAGCATACACAACTCTCGGCCCAACCTTGGCATGAAGTGTGTAGAACAAACGAGTGCATAGATCCCGAATTAAATAAAACATGCGCATCAGAAGATCATGCGAAAAGATTACCAGAAAACTCTTCATTGGCCGCCTGCCGATGAGTAGAAGAAAACGCTCGTGCCTGCCCTCTACCCGCAACTGGCTGTCCTCCTCCTCTAACATCCATAAGATGACTGCTGACCCACCTGGGATTAAGAGCTAAACAACTGCCTTCGTCCCCAGCCTCTGCTACTCCTGCGACGTGCACGAAATCTATCGCGGCGACTAAACATCTGTCTCTAGGATGATACACCTATACGAGCCCTCCTCGGTTCCGGAACTTCTAAAATCTCTGGAAGACGTGCCTCATCTAATAGGGCTGCATCCACTGCTGCTGTATATGTGACACAATGTTGTGTGCTGATAGTAAGGAATAACTGGGTAACAGGGGTGACAACATCCTGTCGCTGCGCTCGACTGGCCTCAACCAACGATCCCATCATCTGGCGCAAATCCTGCATATCTGCCGCAAGCCTAGTGATACGATCTATTGAAAGCAGATCAATCTGCTCAAGTACAGCGAGCGTACCGTAGTGGTCAGTCCTCGTCCTACACGAGTCAACTCTGACCTCGGCTCTCGCTGCCTCTCTCTGAGCCCTCATAGTCATCGGCGGCAAATGACTAGAAATGGAAATAGGATTCGATATGAACACTGAAATCGAATCACAAAGATACGTATCATAATGGAAGGAATTTAAACCAATTATTACTCAGGTCACTTAGGCGGAGTACCGTGTCATGTGTATGCCGCGGACATACATACGCTACATCACTCTGCTTAAGCTACCTACTCTATCATACCAAGGTCATCCTACACTCCGAAAGGTAAAACTTAACGCTCGGAAACCAACTTTATCACGACCCGAAATTCGCACGTGACGGCACTCAAACTACGTAACGTCTACAGGCGTAACACAATTCAAGTAAGCCGAAAACCCAGCAATCTAAACAATCAAAGGTAATAAGTGATAAGAACATTGCTAAAACTTTTGAAAAATCTCAAGTACAAATTCTTTAAAGTCCAAATTTACTATCTTAAAAATTTTGGCAGCACCTCCTTTGTAAAAACTAGCCCCAAAATGGGTACATACAAATATATAAGTAAAGCATCCCCAACGGGATCAAATCCATGCCCAAAGGCGGAAAATAACCACCACAACAAATATATGACGCCGTAGCAAAGAAAATGGACGATGTAAATAAAAGCAGCATAAAAGACATCCAAAGTCACAAAAATATTATACAACATCGAACCTCACAACTCGTCTCTAAGTCAAATACATGAAGGTGGTAGATGAAGAGTATTAGATACAACGACTATACAAATGAGCATCATCGGATAACCGCAAAACCCACCTATAGCAAAACTGCACACAGTCAGCCGTAGCGGTATCTGCTGCAAAAGATGATATGATGTGATAAAGAAGCCCTACCGCGACTGCTCTGAGGGACACCTGCAAACACAGAGGCACAACAGGGGTGAGTTGCCAACTCGTGAATAGTAAATAACATATGCAGGCAATCGCAGGTATGTACGTACTGTGGTAATCTATCACATGCAAGCTGATAGCAATAAATAGCACTATGTATATGCAACAGTCATGAAAGGTACTCTATCAGGTATTACTAAAATATGAAGCAATGCATATCAAATAAATACTGAGTATGGGATAAAACATATCATCAACACGAAATCCTCATCGTGGAGAAGCTAGTGTCCATCAATGACACTCTATATCCCAATACCATAGGCACCGCATCCTCCGATCGGCCCTCGTAACCTATAAGTCTCATGGAACCTGAGTGACCAACATCGACACCCGAAAACATCATGAAAACTATGCCAATGTCTATGTGTGTGTATGTGTGTGTGTGTGTCCCTCAACGACACATCAAAATTATGGAACCTGAGTGTCCAACACCGACACTCGAAATATCATGAAACCCGTGTCGAGCATCGACACGTAAATCCCCATATCACATCTATACATCTTACGGAACCTGAGTATCCAATATCGACACTCACAATCCTCGAAACATGAATGTCCAACCTTGACTCTCGCAATCCCCATATCCATACATCTCTCGGAACATGAATGTCCAACCTCGACACTCGCAATCCTCGGAACATGAATGTCCAACCTCGACACTGGCAATCCTCGGAACATGAATGTCCAATCTCGACACTCGCAATCCCCAAATCTATATATCACTCGGAAAATAAGTGACCAACATCAACACTCGAAAATCCCCAAATCCAGAGAAAACGAGTTTTCAAATATTATAAAAAAAATTTGAAATACCCCCACGGTTCTCAAATCCATAAAACATCAAGTAATGAATAAAAATACTTGCATAGATCATTATGATGATATATATATATATATTATATATCTGTACATATATAACATCGTCCCATACCACTGATATATACCCAAAGGAGTAAAACATCAAGAAAACATCATATGAAATCCATATCTTAATGTGAAATCCATGAAATATAATATGTGCAACATGAAACAGTAATATGAGCATATAAAGGAAAAACCGCTATTTAACTACAACAAGTTATTAAATATACCATGCGGTTCCTAATTTCTCTGAAATCAAATGCAACATCATATACAGGTGAACATGTAGCTATAGCCAGGTATATGTGTAAACATGTTGGTATGCAGGTATACAACCTATCATATGCACAATCGCATAAGAATCAATAACCCCATGTCAACGATAATACAATACCACATAGGTATATGAAACCCTAGCAAGGTAAGTGGGTGTACACGTAAGTATGTATGCATGATGTACATGTAGCTATATCTCATATGTATATATACCTGTCAATAATGATGTAAAACTCTCTAGGTATAGGTGTAGCTATGTCCAGGTATGTGTATATACATGCCAATAATAATGTAATACCCTCCAGGTATATGCGTAGCTGTAGCATAGCAAGCTATATGTGTGTACATGTCAATAATGATGCAATACCTTTCAGGTATATGCGTAAGCATGTAGATATACAGGTATGATATATCTCATATGCACCATGGAAATAAGGATCATGTCTCAATGTCCCTAACCAATACAATATCACTTATACATAGGTGTTGTGCGTGTCATGGCAGTTATCGACGGTGTGGGTGTAGCATACAATTTGTGCTCGTGCAATATGATCCGTCAATAATAGTGCAGTGTCCAATGGGTACAAGTCCCAGCACAACAAGTAATAATATGAAATGAAGTTCATGCACAATCTCTATATGTGTAATACTCAAAACTAATAATCAAGTCATATAATCCAGCCCAGATGCATAACGCCATGCGAGCGATCCCCCTGTAGATGTTAAATCTACTCACAGATGATCTCGAGCTAAGTAAATCCGACCACCTGCTTCCCTTTCTTTGCAGCGTCCGAAGTCACTGATCACTATCCTAAATATCACAAACACAACACATAAGGTTAAATATCCTGCGCCGATACAAAGACAACTAAACGCAAGGATAACGTCCACAAGATAAACACACTGTGCACTCAGTGCACAAAACGCGTACGATATCGGCATAACCCGAGCTAGGATGACACAACCACCAAGCCTAGACCCCGATCGTACCGATCGCGCATTCACAACACAATATATATCATGGAATCTAATATATATAACGTCGCAACGTCAAAAGAAACCCACGCCTAAATTATCCGAAAATCTAGTAAGCAACTTTTAATCAATTTAGCCCAAATCTACAAGTTTAACCAAAACTAATAAGCATAATCATCTCATAATAGCTTGATTAAACAACTCAAACCTTTACAACAATTTTAATCTCACCCAAAAGTGATTTAGTAAAAGTTTAGTTTGCAATTAAGCTAATTAATAATTAGGAAAAATATCATTTAACAATCTTGCACTAGGTTAAGGTTTATCCAAGTCTAAACATCACACTTAACCATTACAATAAACACAACCCTAACTTGATTATCAAAAACCATTTGTAGAAATTCTAAATATGCAAATTAAAGGCATATCTAAACATCTAACAAGCTACCATAATATATTAAAGCAACAACTAAGCTTAGGATTAGGATTTATATCTCACACTAGAATCACAAACTTGCAACTAGAAATCCAAATTAGCCTCCAAAATGCTAACTTTCATGAAGATCATTGCAAGAATTAGGCTAAAGAATAATGGGTATTGATTTGTTTTTGAGTTTGTGGGATTATTTGATTAATTTTGATAATTTATTTGAGTTTTAAAGAGTTGAAATGGGGTGACAAAAATAGTGGGGCAGCAAGGGGGAGGGTTCGGCCAAATGGGAAGAAAGAGAAGGTTTTGGATAAGTGTGTAAATTTCTAAGCTAAAAACAATATAAAATCTTAATAAAACAAAAATCCTTATGCCACCTTTAATTCTTTCCTTTAAAATTTCCTTTATTTTCTTCAAATATCTAGATATTTTCATCAAGATATTTTAAAAAGTCAAAGTTGTTTAATCTTGTGATTAAGTTAGAATGGATTCCCTTTAGCATAATTGACCCAAGCAAATTTGTAATTACCACTAATTAAGTGCATAATTAAAATCTTATAATAATATTTTAATTAATGAAAAATATTAAAATGAACCAAAATTTTCAAGTGACCACTAAAAACCGCAAACTAGCAATTTCCTAGGTAAAATAGGTGCAGTGAATTCTACACAGATAAAAGATCACTACAAGGTTTTTACAGAGAAACACCGCCTATTTTACCTATTAACGGAAAATTGGCATAACGATTTCTAAAACGTTACAAAGTTCCGGTCATGAACTAAATTCGGTTCATGACAAAGTTGGTATTAGAGTGCTAGGTTAACCTTAGTTCGAGTTTAGGTTTGACTATGTGGAGTATGGGGCGTAATCTATTTCGGAACCTACGCTTGACCTTATGGAACTTAGACTTGAACGGGGGGTATTAGACCTGAACATTCGTTATATAGGCTGACCCTGATTGATAGAGTAGGTAGCTTGAGTAGAGTGACGTACCGTATGTTTGTTCCATGACATATTTACGATACGATACTCCACTTAAGTGACCTTAGGATGTACATATCTTGAGACTGGTGATTCTTTTCGTTCCCTTGATTATATATCCATTTGAGATCCTTGATTCTATTCGTTTCTATGATTATACTCTCACTGATTCCATTCCTCCTTATGATCATGTATTCTGCGATCGCTGGAGCTTTCAGGCAGAGATGCGATAAGAGATAGCTAGTCTATCTTGAGTTGAGAGACGAAGTGATTCAGCAGATTTGATGCGTCGACGCAGGTCTTGTTGAGTTGAATATTTCCAGTGTGGAGAATCTTACTCAGATCTAGAGTAGATCGATCCAGAGATGACGTTGTTCGTTGGATGATCCGATAGAAGATCAGTAAGTGGACCAGCTTCAGATAGAGGACCTCACTCAGATGCGTTGTGAGTTGATAGAGAACGGATGAATATAGAGTATTCCTCCGATGATTGGGATGAGTTCTCGAGGACGTGTTCGGCTAGATATCTTATACAGAGTGATGAAGATACCGAGTTCATGATTTCGAGTCCGAGCGAGAGATTCCGGATTGACTATAGCCAAGAACATTTGCTGTAAGCAGATAGCATGACCTGACGTCAAAGTGGATGATAATTAGGACGAGTGGAACAAGAGGTTTGTGCGTGACGCTGACGAGCTGTTGTTACTCCCCGTCGAGATTAGAGATCTGATATGTATACAGAGGTATTGGGATACGGCCAATTCCTAAGGAAATGTTGTGCTGAGAAACGCAGATGTCCAGAAAGCGAGAAAAGATTTATAAGAGTACCAGCCTCCATACAGTTCGGTATAGACGAGATCGGGAGAGACCTTGAGCAGGTTCTTTCCAGGACACTGCAGTGATAAGTTTTGCACCGAGGATCATTGGTATCACGTGTATTCAGAAGGCCAGAGGCCGACGCCAGTGACGTGCTGCTTTACGAGTGATCTTACTAATTGGCCGAGAGATGACCAAAGGAGTGTCAGAGCGGAATTGTTTCCGTTAGCACACCTGACCTGGCCGATGAGCCGATAGATTGTGAGATTAGTAATCCATAGAGAAATGAGGACCCAGAGACAGAGGACGCCAGACCGTGAGCAGGAGGCAAGCGGATGTTCTTGCTCTGCCAGTTTTGGACGTACCGACATTTTTTCGATATTGTAGGAGGTGTACCTCAATGTCATTTACTGCGATTTGTGTTTGTGATCCGAGTATCACGCTTATATCACTTGGATTTGAGTTTCATGATATGGTTTTCATGCACCTTGGCTGCACCTACTGGGTATTTACATTTCGTGCATAGTTATTGCACTTGAGATACGTTTTATACACCGTTGTGTTGGTCTGTGATTTGTGCACATTTATTGCACTTGACATCGGTTTTGTGCCTTCGCTGCACGTGGTTATGATTTCGTGGATTTCGTACGGTTAATTTGATTTTGTGCATGTGGTACGCACTCGATTTGATTTTTACACTCGGTATAGCTCACATATGCTTGCAGTGCATTGAAAAGTGTTTTGTGCACGCAATTGCACACATTTATGATTTTTATACACTTTGGTACACTCGGTGTTGCTTTTATACGCATTTGAGTTATTGATGAGTTCTCGTGCATTTGTTGCACCAGATTGGGTATTTCGTGCACTGGATTCACTGGATTTGTATTTCGTGCACTGGATGCAATGGATTTAGTTTTTGTGCACTGGATGCACCCGATTTTTATTTTGTGCATTTGTTGCACCAGATTCGTATTTCGTGCATTTGTTGCACTAGATTGTTATTTCGTGCATTGGTTGCACCGGATTTACACTCTGTGCCTTGGTTGCACCCGATTTATGTCTTGAGCATATGTGTTACCTGATTTGTGTTTTTGTGTGCGTTTGCACTTGATGTTCGTATTCGTGCATGCTACCGCACCAGATGTTTTACGAACCTGACGCGCATGTGTCGGATTTTTGCGCATATTAGGCGCTGGGTACTGGATTTTATGCGCATTGGATGCACTTGAGTTAGATTTCGTTCATGCACGACGGATGCACTTGATTTGGATTTGTGCATGTTGGGCGCATGATGTGAGATATGATTTTGTGCACACCGGATGCACTCGATTGGGATTTTCTTTTGTGCATGCTAGTTGCACTGGATTGAGATTTTCGTACACTGTAGATGCACTAAATGTTGTTGTCGTCCACACCTGTTGCACTAGACAGATGCTTTCATGCACACCCGTTGCTCTTAGTTTTGCTTTTATGTATATTGTGGCACTTGTATTGGATTTGATTTCCGTGCGCACCAGATGTACGTGATTATTAGATACACCTTTTGGGGCTAATTTTGCTCGTAAGCATTTTGTTTTCATGATGGGTGCTGTATTATGTAGTAGCCGAACAAGACTGATCCGAGGACAGTACCTGAGTACTTTGCATGTATAAAATGTTTAACAAGAGATTTTCAAAAAAGAGCCATAGTCTCTCTATTTCCTACGTGTCCGCGAGTGATATGAAATTTTACAAGGAAAACCATTTGGGATATTTTAAAACGGTGGAACGTATATCTGAGCGTCCGTCACTTATACCGTGAGCTACGCATAGCATGGCGATTTGAGAAAGATTTGGCATGAGTTATTTTGTTTTTTTAAATGGTTTTTCAAGGATGCGTACTATTTATGTATTATAGTATTTGATTAGTGCATATGGGATTTCGGTAGTGGATTTCGAGATGTATCTCCATTGTGACTCCGATGATATGTGTGACGCTTGACGGAGTTCGGTTTTGAGTTCGTACTCATTTTCCGGTGCACACGATGTGCTGTGGTATTTCTATATCTTCCGTGATTTTGGAGCCCTGTTGGTTGAGCTGATTATTGAAATGTTTTAATATGTGGGGAGTTAAATTTAAATTCGGGGACTGAATTTATTTATGGTTGGAAGATTGTAACATTTCAGAAATATAAAATATTATTTTTGGAAATTTAATATTTAAATAATATATTTCGTGGAAACTACCCGATTTGCGAAATTGGGATTTTCGTAAAGTGGTATAAGTGTATACCAATATTTGGAAATTTATCGGAGAATAAAATGATTTATTTATTTTAATGATATTTATCGGATTTTGGATAAAACCCGTGTTTGTAAATTTTTTAGGATTTTGCACCACGTCATGTGCATGTATGCATGTGTGTGTTTGTGAGTTTTGTGAGATAAAGAATGAGAAAGGAAATGAAAAGGAAAAGAAAAGAAAAGGAAATGAATTGAGTGTGAATAGAATTAATTTAGTGCCAAAGACAAAAGAGATATTTGTGAAAAAAAATGAATAGATATTTGTGAGGGGTGAGTGTAGGAGGGGGTGAGGCTATGAGAGAGAGAGAGCCTTGGCTACCCCATTCTCTTCATTTCTCCATTATTTCCTTCATCTTCATTATCTCCATCACTCGTTCACTACCTCCATGCCTCATCTCTAAATATTTCTCAAAATCCTATGCCCTCTTCACTAAAAAACTTGCACACCTCCATTCTAAACCCTTAGAACCTTTCAAGTTTGGATTTTGAAGACTTGGGTAACTCAAGAATGTTCTTTGGTTGCAAATAAGGTAATCAATACACATTAATTTCGTTTTTGGTGTTAAATATCCGATTTCTAATTAGAAATTGAGTTAATTAGGATATCGATTTTAGAATATTATACGTTGCTGTCTAATGGTTAATTGAGATGTAGGGAGTGTTTACAAGAACTTAGAGAGTCTTTTATTGACCTGGAATTGAGTTTAGAACCCGATACACGAAGTTAGAATTTTTCGTGTTGGTTTTGTGAAACCTTAAGGCCTACAGGGAATCTGGGATGACCTGGGAAGTTTATAAGAAAAACAAACAACTCCAAAGACCTATTTAAGACACTAGGAGACCACCCTGAGAAGACGGACCGAAACGGAGTAGAACAGGCCGAGCTCGCCGGATTTTTGGTGTATGTGGTCAGCCCCTTGGTAGTGGTTGGTGCTGGAATTGATCCAGTAGCTCATATACTTCATATACAACACCCTATATTTGTTTGTGTAGTTCCAGTTGACCTGAACCAAAATCTGGGAGCTATTGTGAGTGGTTTTTGTTTATGTTTTCCGTATTGTGAAATTCTTGGTTTTAGTATTTGATATTGTATTAGGTCGTTGGATGGTTGTACGTCAACGACGGGTGTTGTAGGTTGGTTTTGCAAGCGTAGGCTATAGGTTCTAACCTATGAGCGCACCGTGTGCCGCATTGGATTTCGGAACTTGGTGTTAATAACTTTACGATTTCGTGTTGATTGTAGGTACCTTCGCGTGGATTTCCAACACAACGAAACACATCGACTACGGCTAATCGAGGAGTTTAGCAGGTGAGTTGATGTATATCTACGGGGAAGTCGGGTGGATGGCGTATAGCACCCCAGCAAACATTGATATGGAAGATTGTTTGATTATTATATCCTGATAAATGATATACGACGGACATGATTATAGGATTTACTAACGATAATATGATAAAAGTTGACACTAGTGAACATAGTGACATATGAGAGTATGATATGAGAAGTGAATCATGATAGGTAAGAATTGAAAGAGAACAGGTATACGATGTGATATGATGACTTAGTGTGATATGTTGTTATGTGGATGCGAGTCGATATGAGATAGTTGATACCTTTGTCGGTCCACGATATGAGATTTATACGGATGTGACCTGTGATATGGATATATAAACATATATAATCTTGTGAATCTTGAGTGATATGCCTACGATGGATTATACCGTACGTGATGTTGTGAGGCTGGATGCCGATTGATTGATTCACCAACTCGGATATATTGTAGACACGTATACCTTGTAGCGTTTCGCTTACGATGTACCTTATGATACGCTCATGATATTGTCATTACATTACATATACCTGTGCTAGTACACCTACACCATTATCGATGATGTGTATGTTACACTTTCACAGATTGGCCGGCTCACACACCTTCATCATCGATAATTGCTATGTCACTATACAGTAGAATTGCTACATCATGCCATGATATACTTGCTAAGCTCATATCACTATACTATGTTGCATGATATACTTGCTATGCTCACATCACTATGCTATGTTGCATGATTTACCTGCTGTGATCACATCACTATTCCATGTTGCATGATATACGGATATGCTTACATTCTGTTATATGTCGTATACATCATGCTTTATGATTATACGCATTGAGATATGCTGTTATCATGAGATTCTGGATTTTAGAACCATGGTTATTTCAAAAGAAAGTATGTATTGTTTTAAAAACCTGGTTTCTCTTGATATGATATTTCAGTGCGTCCACCATGTGTTTTCTCGGTTCTGAGATTGGCATGTGAAACCCGATTCGAGGAGTAGTAGGCACCGTCTGCATGTACATAGTTGACCCGGTATGGTACCCCAGGGCAAGAGGTGATTTTTATGGTGTAGACGATGAGCCTGGCAGAGGGACTACTACCTACCGGTGATAGTATTTGGACTCGGCGGATATCTGGAGGATACCGACCGGAGTTATGATATGAGATAGGCCGATTCGTACTGATGGAGCCTGATATGATATGTGGATTGCGAGTGTCGATGTCAGACACTCAGGTTCAGTGAGATGTATGGATATGTAGGCCGATCCGGACTGACAGAGCCCGATATGATATGTGGATTGCGAGTGTTGATGTTGGACACTCAGGTTCTATGAGATGTATGGATATGAGGGCCAGTCCTGGTGACGGCGCCTGAGAGATGAGTATTTACGTGTCGATACTGGACACGGGTTTTCATGATGTTTCGGGTGTCGATGTTGGACACTCAGGTTCCATGATTTTGATGTGTCGTTGATAGACACATGAGATAGATATCCTTATATATATATACATACACAGGCATATGTTTTCATGATGTTTCGGGTGTCAATATTGGACTCTCAGGTTCCATGACGCTTACAGATTTGAGGACCGATCTGAGGATGCGGTTCCTGAGCTATGAGGATTTACGTGTCGATGTTGAACACGGGTTTCATGATGTTTCGAGTGTTGATGTTGGACACTCAGGTTCCATGATTTTGATGTGTCACGAGGGACACACGTACACATGCCAATTTATAAATTTTTGGGTGCTATGAAACCATAACACAGATCTTAACTAGAGTATTAGGCTAAACGATGCATGTAAACAACTTTACATCTAAGTGATCGGGATTACAACCTTTGTAGTCCGTTCCTTCAATTCAAAAGCTCCGAGTAGTGGTCCCTTCTCTGTGATCCTTGAACTCCCGGACTCTTAAGAGGCTCCACAAGATGTACGATGCATCCTTGCTTGAAGTCTTCAAAGTCTACGATGATCTACGTCGAGGAAACACGGACTCAAGCTCTCTCTTCACTAATATGGAATTAGTGAAGCTAGCACACTAATCTATATGGCTAGTATAGAAGAGGATGATGAGGTAGGAATTTTGCTCACTTTATTATTTAATTTCTCATTATTTTTCTTCTTGATCTCAAAAGTTAAAGAGCAAAAATGAGATGAGGAAGAAGAGGATGAATGAATGAGATGGGGTTAGAAATGCAACCTTTGGTTAGTATATGTGAATACCTAACCCTTGTAGAGAGTTAATCATGGCTATGTGTCATGGTTGGGTTAGAAAATATCTTAAGCAAAACAAAAAGGGAAGACTTTGTCAATGGTTATCTTGAAGCTTCATGATGGTTCACCATGACTCATTTCCTTAATTATGAATTACTTAAGAATTCAAACACAAACATTACATGTAGCATGGTATAATTCTCATACATCCTTGTTGCATGTATAACCTAGCATGTCACAATATTATATATCACATATATAATATTTATGTAACAAAAAAACATTACAATAAACATATATCACATATATGTTAAATGTATCATAAGTGAGAATAATAAATAGTTAAGTGATCATATATTACTTAATGTAATTTAATATACCAAATATATAATTATACATTAAATTATCGAATCAACACTTGATCAGATAATCCGGCTATATCACATATAGCCGATTAATATATATTTTGTATCATTTCGTCGAATCAACACTTGATCCGATGACCCGGCTATATCACATATACCCGGCCGATATCACATATCGCGAGAATAGAATACGGTATCATATATCGTATTAATCTCAGTCCCGCACATATCACATATGTGCCCCTACTCCGTTTTTCCTGAGCCAGGAAACTCCTGTGTAGGACTTTAAAGACTCGTCAATACGCCGGCAGTAGGTGATGATCATATCAAACACCCATAACCTGCAAGCGGTCAGCTAAACGTAACAGCCACCCAGGTATTGAGCAATCAGAAAATCAACAAGCAAACCAGCTCACTCTTCTGTGAATCTAATCAGTAACACTCCCGTATAGTCCGGTCTCTTCGTCTGATATGTCGCATATCCAGTCTAGGGGTGGTAAACGTCAGACCTCAATAACCGATAAGTCGTGCCGATGTGAGGCTCATAACAGGTCGAGAAACTACTAATAATAGTTACCAGTAGATCTCTATAGTAGCCCTGGCCAGGGACTTCCAGTTATAGCCAATCGAGCACAGCGCAAAATCATCCCCCTATACCGGTAGAGACGAAACCCCTCCTATCGCTCATTGCCTCCATGTGATTCGAGACTGTACCCAAAAGCCACCGTTTTGCACAATCTCGTGAACGTGGTAAGGTGGAAATCAAAGTACAGTGGGAATCACACAAGACTCTTTGATGATATCGGGTCTACAGACTAACCTGTACAATTGTCACCAGAGAACTGCTATCTGACGATAGGTACAATACCATAATAGGAGTTCTCGGCGAGTCCGTTCAGTGTACCCAGTCTACACTGAGCACCCACATACCATCTTTGATGTTAAACACCAATGGATGTGGGATCATCCATCGTCCATCATATGGGTCAAGATGCATATACACTAGTCTACTCTGGAGTATCGATGCCCTGTCTCGATACACTCTCGATTAGGAACAATTATAGGATGTACTCGTTGACTACACTGGCCCCACTAGTATGATCTCCATCATAGTCTTAGTAGTCAAGTACATATCCTAAGGGCTTTATCAACATGTGAGAGCAAGACAGTAAACCAATACAAGTCAACATGTTTAGATAAAGAGCAACCAGATAGCATACTATCATATTGACCAAGAAAGTCCTCTCTCTATATATATATCCAAGCATCCACTATAATATACATCATATGTACAATAATGGCCTCAAGGGCATATACATAACTAAAAAAAGATCATGTTTTGCTTTGCAACATAGACTTTTTCAACTTTTAGGTTCTTGATTAAACCTTAGCTAACAAAAGCTAGACTACTAGAAGGTGTTAACACCTAGATTAAAGTGTTATACCCTCGTGTCAATTCCTTCGGGACTTCAAGTGGTTCCTTGCTTCGTGGTTCAAGCTTCTTCTTGATCTCCTTTCTTTGGCTCATCCTTCGCTTCAAAAGAACTCGGTTTCCAGTCTCCTTTGCATCAAAGAAGGATCCACCCGAGGGCCTATGGTTAAGCTCCAACCTCAAATGAGGTAACTGAGTGATCCAACTTGCTAAGAAAGACTATTAAGTAGAAGTAGAGAAGGTGTATTGGATTAATTAGTCTCAAAGCTCATCGATTCACAACACATGTGATGGCATTAGTGTCACGACCCAAAATATTAGCTCGTGACCAGCACTCAAATCACGCAACGTCTACAAGCATAACATAATTCAAGTAAGCTGAAACCCAGAAATCTAAACATTTTAAGAAATAAAGAGGTGAAGCTTTGAAATAAAGGTATAGTAAATCATGTTTTGTCTTTTGAAAATTTGGGCAGCACCTCCCTTGTAAAAAGTAACCCCAAAAACGGGTACAACACAAAATATAAATAAAGCATCCCAAACGGGAGCAAATCACACCCAACGGCGGAAACAACCACCACAAGTATAAATATACGAAGCCCAACGGCGAAGATCCACATAAGGAAATAAAGTAATGCAAGACATCAACCCCAAAAGCGAACAAAAAACCCATCTCTCAAGTCTCGCTACTACAAATCTTCTAAGTCTGCAACATTTGTAATAAATAGTTTCTGAATTGATGGAGTTGACTAGATACAATAGGAATAATAATACAAGAGTGGCACGATCCAATAGTTACCACCTACAAAAACAAAACACTCGAAAGCAAGCTGTGTGCCAGCGATGCCGCTGCCGATCCATGCGGTCAACCTGCAAGAACTGTGGCACAACGGGGGTGAGTTACCAACTCGTAAATAGAAAGACATTATCTGGTAGCAATCGAAATAAAAAAACGATTCCTTGGTCAACTATATCATAAAGGTAATACTATGATATCTAGGGTGACCATATCTACATATATGCCAGCACATAATAAATGCCTAACAGCAAGTGGATATCATCCAACAACATAATCAATGCATGTATGCAGGTGGATCTCGTCCAACAATAAAATCAATGCATGTATGCAGTAGATCTCGTCGACGTGTCAACCACTGACACAACAACTCCTGCATGTAAATATCATAAAAGCATATGCAGGTAAATATGAGGATAAAAAACAACGTGTGACCCTCGCGATACAACAAAATCTTGGAAAACTGAGCGTCAAATCCCGACACTCGAAACATCATGAAACCCTTGTCCAGCATCGACACGTAAATCCTCATAACTCAGGCGCCATTACCACGACTGGCCCTGATGTCAAGTTCGTACATCACTCCGGTCGGTATCCCCACGATAACTGCCGAGTCCAAATACTATCACCGGTAGGTACTTGCCCAGCCTTCCAGGCCCATCGCCTATCATCTGCGAACTTCTTGCCGAGGGGAACCATATCGGGCTCCGCCATGTACCCGCACACAACCCACTACACTCCTCGCATCGAGTATATATCACAAATCTCAGAACCGAGAAATTTCATGGTGGACGCACTGAAATATCTTATCAAGAGAAAACGGGTTTTCAAACAATACATAGTTTTCTTGAAATACCCCTACGGTTCTCAAATCCATAAATCACATGAAATCCATATATCAATGCGTAAATCCTTGAAAACTGATATATGCAACATAAAACAGCAATATGAGCATATTAAGGGAAAACCGCTCTTTTAAAGAAATCCAGCTTTTAAAATATATCACGCAGTTTCCAAATCCTCCGAATTCAAGTGCAGCATCATATGAGGTGTACAAGTAACTATAGCAAGATAAGTGTATCTATAAGTAAGAAGGTATGTATGATGTATCTCATAAGCACAATAGCAAAATAAACAACGTCTCTATATCACATGTCAAACCAATACCGCTTAGGGGTATATGCAGCTATAGCGAGATATATGGGTGTACATATCAGTATGTATGCATGATGTGCATGTAGCCGTAGCAAGGTATGCAACATAACAGGATGTAAGCATATCCGTATATCTCATGCAACGTGGAACAGTGATATGAACATAGCAAATATATCATAGCATGATGTAGCAATTCTACTGTGTAGTGACATAGCAATTATCAATGATGAAGTGTGTGAGCCAGCAAACCTGTGTATGTGCAACATACGCATCATCGATAATGGTGTAGGTGTACTAGCACAGGTATATTTAATATAATGAGAATAATATGAATTCAGCATAATGCACATCGTGAACTAAATGCTATAATGTATACGTATCTAACATGACTGAGTCGGTGAATCTATAAATCGGCATCCAGCCTCACAATATCACATACGGTACAATTCATCGTACGACATCCTCTAAACAAGGGTATGGATAATCAAGAAGTAAAACTTATCGCGTACGGAAATCTATCATACGTCAGTATTAAACAAATAGGGATTCGATCAACCTATACAACATCGGGGTACGGATCTAAGTCTCGTACGGCATATCATTCAATATGCAAAACATTATCCATATAAAAGTACCTATCTCTCACGTCACATCCAAGTCAAATTCGTATTAGGGGACCTACAAAGGTATCAACAATCTCACATCGACTCGAATCCATATAACGACATATCACACTCAGTCATCATATCACATCGTATACTCGTTCATCACATTAATATCTCGCATCACATTATATAAACGTCACACTTGTTCTCTTCAAATTTGTAGCCATCATAATTCACATATCATTTCATATTCTCATATGCCAATATGTCCATTAGCATCAACTTCTATCTTATTAGCATTTGTAAATCCTACAATCATGTCCGTCGTATATCATTTATCAGGATAAAATCATCAAACGATATTCCATATCAATATTTACGGGGGTGCTATACGCCATCCACCCGACTTCTCCCGTAGATATAAATCTCACCTGCGAAACTCCTCGCATAGCCATAGTCGATGTGCTTCGTCATCTCGAAATCCAGGCGAAGGTACCTACAATCAATATGAATTTGCAAAGCTATTAATATCAAATTCCGAAACCCAAATACGGCACGCAGTGCGCTCATCGGTTAGAACCTATAGCCTACGCATGCAAAACAACCAAACAACCCTCGTCGTTGATGTAGAAAATGTCCGACGACCAAATACAATATCCAGTTGAAAAACCAAGAAAACCAACTACCAGAAAATATAGCCAAAACCCTAACTAGGGTCGCTATTTATGAAAACCGCCACGCCAAAAACCCAATCGTACCAATACTCATTCACAACACATATAATTATCGTAGATATTAATATATGCGTCATCTCTACGACAATTAAAACACGCGTTTAATTTTACCGAAAAGCTAGTAAGCATCTTAAAACCATTTTAGCACAAATCTAGAAATTTAACAATTCTAGCGACTTCCAACAACACAAAGTAGCTTAACTTAGTTAACCAAAGCATTACCACTATTTTAGTCTCACCCAAATAGGATTTAGAAACACATAGTTTGCTAAAAACTCAATTAGACAAATTAGGAATTTTAATAAATATCATTCTCACAAATTGATTATGTCTTCCAAATCCACACTTCATGATTAACCATTTAACACATCAAAAGCCTAACTTGATTTTCACAAAATCAACATGAATCAACTAAACATGAATTTTAAAGCTATATTAAAACACTTAAATACCTAACTTAATGAATTAAGAAAGAATTAAAAGATTAGGGTTAGGATTTATACCTCACAAACAAGATCACAAACTAGCAACTAAACCCAAACTTTAGCCTCTAAAATGATGTCTTTAATGAAGATCCAAGCTAGTTTAGGCTTAAGGAAAAATGGATCTGAATTTAATTTGAAGTTTGTGGGATTATTTGTGGATTTTAAAGATTTATTTGAGCTTGGAGATGATGAGAATGAGCAAGGAAAGAGAAGGGGGGCAGAATTGGGGAGGCTCGGCCAAAGGAAAAGAAGAAGGGGGGTTTTGTGAAAGTGTGGAAATATCTAGTGCAAAATATCAATAAAAGCTCATTAATGCAATTAAAGTCTTATGCCACCTCTTCTCCTTTCTTTAAAAATTTCATTTTAAATCACAAATATCTAGATATTTTTCTATGGATGGATTAAGCCTAATCTAGTGATTAGATTAGCAAAGATTTACATTAGAAATAATTAACCCAAACCAAAATTGTAATTGCCAATAATTAAGTGCATAATTAACAACTTAAAATAATAATATAATTAGGGAAAATATCAAAGTGAACCAAAACTTCCAAATGACCACTTAAACCCGCAAACTAACACTATTCTAGTTAAACTAGGTGTAGTTAAGTCTATACTGAAATTTGATCACATTCCAGGTTTTACGGAAAACACCGACTATTTTACCCTAAAAACGGAAAATTCGCATAACGATTTCCAAAACATTTTAATCTACCCCCTTAAAGAAATTTGGTCCCCGAATTTAAATTTAAACCCCCAAATGCTAAAACATTTCAATAAACAGCTAAATCAACGAGACTCCGAGTAACGGAAGATACAGAAAACCACAGCGCATCATGTGCGCCGGAAAATGTGTACGAAAACTCAAAAACCGAACTCCGTCAAGCGTCACGCAAATCATCAGACTTGCACGCATATCATCAAAGTCAAAATTGAGATACAGATCTCGAAATCCACTACTAAAATCCAATATACACTATGCAAAAGCTATAATATGTATATAGTACACATCCTTTTTGAAAAATCTCCAAAAACTGAAATAACATATGTAGAATATTTTTCTGAATCGCCGTGTGATGTGTAACTCATGGCACAAGTGACGGACGCTCATTTGTAAAGTAATAATATACTAGCATATATGTTTTGCTAAAATATACGTTCCGCCCTTTTTAAAATATCCCAAAAGGTTTTCTTTTGTAAACGTTCCTGTCACTCGCAGACACATAAGAAATAGCTAGACTATAGCTCCTTTTTTGAAAAACCTCTTGGTAACTTTTTATGCATGCAAAGTACACAGGTACTGTCCTCGGATTAGTCCTTCTATGGTACCATAAAGTATAGGGCCTCATCATGAAAACAAAGTGCTCAAAAGCAATATCAGCCTCAAAAGGCGTGTCCAACAATCACGTGTGTCTGGTGCGCACGGAAAACAAATCCAAATATAGGTACCACAGTATGCACGAAAGCAAAACTAAGTGCAACGGGTGTGCACAAAAGCATCTGTCCAATGCAACTGGTGTGCACGACAACAACAACTAGTGCATCTATAGTGCATGAAAATCTCAATCCTGTGTAACTAACTTGCACGAATGAAAAACCCAAATCGAGTGCATCAAGTGTGCATAAAATCATATCACGCGCCCAACGTGCGCGAAAGTCCAAATCAAGTGCATCCGTCATGCACAAACAAAATCGAAATCAAGTGCATCCCACATGCACGAATAGAAATTGCATCTAATATGCACGGATAAAAAATCTATATCAAGGGAATCAAACATGCACGAGAAAAATCTCACTCAAGAGCATCCGATGCGCACCAAATCCAATACCAAGCGCCTAATATGCGTAAAAATTCAACCTAAGCGCGTCGAGTTCGTAAAAAGCATCTAGTGCATGAAATATCAAATCCCGTGCATCTATTGCACGAAATATCAATCATGTGCATCCACTGCACGAAATATCAAATCCTGTGCATATGGTGCACGAAATATCAAATCCTGTGTATCTACTGCATGAAATATCAATCATGTGCATCCACTGCACGAAATATCGAATCCTGTGCATATAGTGTACGAAATATCAAATCTTGTGTATTCACTGCATGAAATATCAATCCTGTGCATCCACTGCACGAAATATCAAATCCTCTGTAGGAAATCCAGGAAATCAAAAACATGTGCAGCTAAGGCACAAAATCGACATCAACGCCACGGTGTATAAAATATATCATGTTCAATAACTATGCACAAAAATGTAAATACTCAGTAGGTGCATCAATGGTGCACGAAAACCATATCCTGAAACTCAATCATCAAAACTCAAATCCAAGCGATATAAGAGTGATACTCAGATCACAAACGCAAATCGCAAAAAATGACATTGATTTACATCTCCTACAATGTCGAAAAAAGTCGGTACGCCTAAACTGGCAGAGCAAGAAGATCCGCTTGCCTCCTGCTCACAGTCTGGCGTCTTCTGTCTCTGGGTCCTCATTTCTCCGTTGATCACAAATCTCGCACTCTATCGGCTCATCTGCCCAGTCAGGTGTGCTAACGGAAATGATCCCGCTCTGGCACTCCTCAGGTCAACTCTCAGCCAATTAGTATGATCACTCATAAAGCAGCACGTCACTGTTGTCGTCCTCTGGCCCTCTGAATACACGTGACACAACTGATCCTCGGTGCAATCTCATCGCAGCAGTGTCCTGGAAGGAACTGGCTCAAGGTCTCTTCCGATCTCGCCTATACCGAACTATACAGAGGCTGGTACACTTACAAATCTTTTCCCGCTTTCTGGACATCTGCGTTCTCAGCACAACATTTTCTCAGGAACTGGCTGTATCCCAACGCCTCTACATATATATCAGATCTCTAATCTCGACGGGGAGTAACAACAGCTCGTCAGCATCTCGCACGAACCTCTTGTTCCACTCGTCATTATTATCGTCCACTTTGACATCGTGTCATGAAATCTGCGTACTGCAATTGTTCTTGGGGACAATCAATCTGGAATCTCTCGCACGGACTCGAAATCACAAACTCGGTATCTTCATCACTCTGTAGAAGATCTTTAGCCGAACACATCCTTGGGAACTCGTCCCAACCATCGGAGGAATACTCAATACTCATCCGTTTCTCGATCAACTCACAACACATCTGGGTGAGGTCCTCTATCTGAAACCGATCAGCTTACCAAGCTCACATCGGAACATCCGACGAACAATGTCATCTCTGGATCGATCTACTCTAGATCTGACTAAAACTCTCTACACTAGAAATCTTCAACTCAACAGGGCCTGCGTCGGCGCATCAAATCTGACGAATCACTTTTGTCCCTCAACTTAAGATAGACTAGCTATCACCTGTCGCATCTCTGCCTGGAAGCTCAAGCGATCTCAGCTCGTAAGCTCCGGAAGCGACACCACATCAATCTCAATAACAGTTGAGTCATCTGTCTGCACGGTCGATGACATCACAAACTCTGAGGTATGCTTTACATCAACAGTCCTCTTACAGCAGGCAGCCTCTAACAAAGGCCCGATCATCTGGTACAAAACCGTACACTCGTCTCAAACGAGAGGTCACAACACCACACTACATCGATACGTTCCCATGTCACAAGAAAACATGATGGTCGGTCCTCATCCACGACGAGCTCGCCCTAACCGCAACACTAGCAGTAGCTCAAACTGTGCTCAAACCATGGTGACAGGAAATGTAGGGTTGCTATGCACGCGCACAAGGTTCTACGAGGCATCAACCATGCCCGATTTAAAATTTAGCCGTGCCGAACAACCCGAATACAAATCTTTAAACTAGAGATTAGGCGAAAACTTACGTGTTAACAACTTTAACACTAAGTGAGAGGGATTACAACCTTTGTAGATCCGGTCCTTCACTTCATATGCTCCGTGTTGTGGTCCCTTCGCTGCGATCATCGGGTTCCGGACTTTCGAGAGGTTCCACGAAGAGAAAGATGCAACCTTTGCTTCCGATCTTCGATACTAAGATGATCTACCTTGAAGTTCCGTTAACACAAGCTAACACTCATGAAATGATGTGAACACCCTCATCTAAATGGCAAGGGAAGACGAGGATGATGAAGTAGGATTTTTGCTCTCTTTATTTATCTTTTTCTCATATTTATTCATCACTTTTGAAAAACTAGTAAAGCTTTTTCATGAAGAGAATGAAGGAAGAAGATGATGAACAACATCATTTGTGATGAATAATAAAAGTTATCATAATCATTTATGCAACCATGGTTGTAGTAACCATTGTAGAGAGTTTACTAGGGTTAGGGTTTGGGTTAGGTTAAAGGGTGAGTCACAAAGAAATATCTAGCATAATATCTTAACAAAGACAAAGTAAAGCTTCTAGAATCAACTAGAAGGTTTAACCCTAATCCAAACCCTAATCATGTTTAAACTCCTGTAAACATGTTGCATTAATAATTATAATATGTTACAATATTATATATCACATATACAATATTTATTGTAACAAAATAAAATAATACATTTAACATATATCGCATATATATCAATGTATTACCCGAGTGAGAAAAAGAATCTTTTAGTGAGCTAAGATTAGTTAATGCAATTTAATATATCAAATATATTATTGTACATTAAATTATCGAATCAACACTTGATCCGACAATCCGGCTATATCGCATATAACCGACTAATATTTATCCGTACCGATTCATCGAATCAACACTTGATCCGATGACCCGGCTGATATCAAATATCGCGAGAATAGAATACAGTATCTCATATCATATTATCCTCGGTCCCGCACATATCACATATGTGCTCCTACTCCGTTTTGCCTGAGCCAAGAAACCTCTGTGTAGGACTCTAAAGAATCGTCAATACGCCGGCAGTAGGTGATGATCATCTCAAACACCCACAAGCTGCAAGCGGTCAGCTAAACGTAACAGCCACCCAGGTATTGAGCGCTCAGAAGATCAACAAGAAAGCCTGTACATTCTCCTGTGAATCCAAACAGTAACACTCCCGTACAGTCCGGTCTCGTCGTCTGATATGTCGCATATCTCGCCTAGGGGTGGTAAACGTCAGACCCCAGTAGCATGATAAGTCGTGTCGATATGAGGTCTATAACAGTTCGAGAAACTACTGATAACACTTACCAGTAAATCTCAGCAACCCTGGCCAGGGATTTCCGGTTATAGCCAATGGAACACAGCACAACATCAACTCCCTATACCGGGAGAGACGAATCCCCTCCTATCGCTCATTGCCTCCATGTGATTCGGGACTGTACCCAAAAGCCACCTTTTTGCACGCCCTCTTGGACGTGGTATGATGGAAATCAAAGTACAGTGGGAATCACACAAGACTCTATGACGATCTTGGGTCAACAGACTACTCTGTACCAGTGTCACCGAAGAACTGCCATCTGATGTATGGTATAATACCATCTGGGAGTTCTCGGCGAGTCCGTCCAGTGTACCCAGTCTCCACTGAGCACCCGTACACCATCCTTGATGTCAAACACCGATGGATATGGGATCATCCATCGCCCATCATATGGGTCAAGATGCGTATACGCTAGTCTACTCTGGTGTATCGATGCCCTGTCTCGATACACCCTCGACTAGGAACAGTTATAGGATGTACTCGTCGACTACCGTGGCCCCACTAGTATGATCTCATCATAGTCCCAGTAGTCGAGTACATATCCAAAGGGCTTTATCAACATGTAATATAGAGACAATCAGAGTATATGTTAAGATAAAGTACAACCAGATAGCATACTATCATGTCGAGCAAGAAAGTCCTCCCTATATATGTCCTAGCATCCACTACAATATACATCGTATGTACAGTAATGGCCTCTAGGGCATACATATAACTAACAATCTCCCATTTGCACTAGGGCCATCTGTTATGGTATCGCATACCCAACAATTAGCTGCGGTTGAAGTATCTCATACTCAACCATCCCATAAAAGTCTCTACTGGGAAAAAGGCCTTTGTGAGTGGATCCGCGCTGTTGTCCTCTGTGTCTACTCTCCTAACCTCGATCTCCCTGGAGATCAACCATCTCCATGATCAGGTGATACTGCCTAAGAATTATATCTGGATTTCTGATGGGACGGTAGTTCCTTGGCTGAAGCCACAACTCCATTGTCACACAATGGTAGGAACGAAGTTCATCTTATGAACTTATATATATCCGGATTGACTCTTTGGTAGCATCCTTGGTAACGATGTATCTTGCCTTTAATCGTCTAGTATGTCACGGTATCTAGCTTGGAACTCTTCCAACATACCGTCCCTCCACTGATGGTATAGACAAGCCTGTGACTGACATTCAGTCGTCCTTATCAGCCTGGAACCTTTCCAGTGATTCTCCCCTGGATCGATTTATACCATCTCACTACAACTAGTGAGTATCCTAACATCCAATTAGATCTATCTCATAGATCCAAAACCTAGGATTTAGGAGTTATCACTTTGATCCTATATGGAGAATCCTTGTGATAAGCGGAGATTGACCGAGCGTAGCATAGGAAACTCCTTCCTTATCAAGAGTATGTCATCCACGTACTCTACGAGGATCACCACCATACTCTCTACTACCTTTTTTGTATATACAAGGTTCATATACCATTTTGATGAAGTCAAACTCTTTGACTACCACATCAAAGCAGATGTTCCAACTCCGCGATGCCTGTTTTATCATATAAAATATCTTGTACACGTTTCCGCTGCTCCCACTGTCTACGAAGCCCTCTGGCTGTGTACTTATAGACGCTCTTTTCTAAAACATCATTTAGAAAAGCAGTCATGACACCCAACCATCAGATATCGTAGTCATGGTATGTAGCCGTGGCAAGTAGGATCTGGATGGACTTAAGCATAGACCCTTAGAAAAGGTTTTAACATAATCCATACCTGGTCTATGATGCAAACCTTTAATAAGTCTAGCTTTGAAAGTCTCAACTTTTCCATGTACACTAAGTAATCTTCTCAAGATATACTTGCTCCTGATGGGGATTTAACCCTTCAGATAAAGCAACCAAAGTCCATACTTTGTTGGTGTATAAGGATTCCATCTCAGATCGATAAGCACCCAGCCATTCTTACAGAGTCCCACTCCAGATGGCCAGCTCGAAAATAGTTTGGTCATCATTTCATGATGCAATCCTCGCTCCCACTGTCATAGAGAAACCGAAGTATCTCTCAGGTGGGTGAGGAACCCTACTAGATCGGCGGAGAGGCTGAGGTTCGTTGGAAACTATTGATTCCTTTGGTTCTACAAAATCATCAGCTGTATTTTGTATAGCTGGAACCTTTCCAGTTGTACATAACAGACCTTGCCTCGAGCTTGTCCGGATTTTGCTTTTAGGCATATGCCGGACAACCCCAAATCTTAACAAACATAAGATATGGGCTCCTCCCTTTCCATATCACATATGAAGTGGTAGGCAACTGATTTGATTTGAACCCTATTCAATAGGTATGCAGCACCTCAAGTACATAACCCCTAAAAGGAAATAGGAAACTCAGTAGTACTCATCATAGAGCACACCATATCATATAGGGTGCTATTGCTCCGCCCCGATACACCGACGTGCTGTGGTGTATACGGAGGAGTAATGCTGAGAGAGAATCTCATTCTCCTTTAGAATAGTCCAGGAATTCCGTGCTCAAGTATTCTCCTCCTTGATCTCATCAAAGGACATAATACTTATACCCGTATTTTGGTTCTCTACTTCTAACTTATATTCTGTGAATATCTCAAAAGGTTCGGACTTGTGTTTCAGCAGGAACATATGTCTGAATCTTGAGAGATCATCAGAGAATGTAATGAAGTACAAAGAACCAGTCTTGGCATGTGTAGACAGGAGACTTTCATACATCATCATGTATCAATTCCCAAAAGTTCACTAACTCTTTCTCTGTTTCCAACAAACAGAGCTGTGGTCATCTTATCTTTGTGACATGACCGGCAAGTTTCACAAGATGTAAATTCAAACTAATTTAAATATGCATCTATATGTAACATCAGCCAGTCGGGTCGCATTGATATGACCTAGTCTACAATACCTCAAGAAGGATTCATTCATTTCTGAACTCTTCCTCTTGTGTGTGTTCCGTATACTAAGAACTGTAGTTTGATTTAGAACGTCAATGCTTTTAGGTAACGTGCCTGAACCGATCAACTCTTGATATAGGAAATGTTCAAAACATTATCCAACAATACAAAATTTTATCCTTTCTTTACTAAGAAAGAGACAGATATGATTTTGTATATCAGGTTCGGTATCTAATAGCATTTGTTCAGAATCAATGTATTCAGGTAATACAGGGTGATAGTGACCAACAGACTTGGCTGCAATACTTGCACCGTTTTCTGTCTCATGAAACTTATCACCCGTTCTTAGTTCTCTACCTATCTGTAGCCCATGTAACAGATTACATATGTGGGATCCTGATCCGGTATCACATACCCAGGACGTAAAGGATACTGAGAAACAGTTCTGTGTAATGAACACACCCGAAGATGATGCATCAACATGCACTTTCTTTGTTTGGGCGGCACGGGAATTCTGGTAATCCCTAATTTCCTGCTCTGTCTTATAACAATTATAAGTTGGAGCGGGACCAACGTTCCCCAGCTCAGTATAACAAGTGGGTTCGGTCAATATATCCGTATTATTATCTTGATTAAGGTGTGATATGGTCGCTACTTGGAGAGAGAGAGAAGAAAACACTCAGCGTATGCTCTTGCAAGATTAGATTGGTTATCTAATATATCTAATCAGGATGTCTCCCACTATTTTAATCAAATCTTCCTTCAAACCCTAAAAGGAAAGACTAGCCGCGATTAATTACACGCTACAAGTTCGCCAATCTTTCAGCCAGGCCAGTGTCGGTACTTTGAGGGAGGTCCCCCATGCTTTCGCACGAACCTAATTAAAGTAAACCTCGTTTTCCAGGGGCGTAACCCCGTTAACACCTTTCTAGACACCTACTTGATCGGCTAATTGTAATGTGTAAAACTCTCCCAGGAGTAACTCTTACTCGTAGCGGGTATCAGAATCCAACTATCTCATAGAAGGTATGCAATCTCATTGCAAATTTCAACACTTGAAATTCCCAATAACATTTTACCCCTAGCGTGCTATGACCTTGACGCATGCCAAACAACCCATAGTGCGCTAGTCAAGTTCAACCCGTACATTTCTTGATTGAATTAAACCCACCCGCACGACCCTTGACGCATGCCAAACAACGCCATACGAATACCCTAATCCTATCGCATCGTATGCTAGCAGATAAGCACTAGTTAGCTACCGTACACTACGCCTTGACGAATGCCAAACTACCGCAGCACGAATACTAAGTAGTACTTATCTGAAATGACGGAGGGCTACGACGGGTTTTTTAAGAAAACCCTTTACGTAATGAACTTGATATCGTTGTAGAATCGAGTGATTTTAAATGGAATGCTTTTGAGGCTTTTCTAGTTTTGCTAAAGGGGTCACTCCCGGTGAAGGGATCGTCGGCCCTTTCCTCATCGAATAAGGTGCAGGATATTTCACAAACACCACTATGCAAAGCAAAAACTATAGAAGCAATCAAAAGACAAACCGAGTTTGTAGCATCGACCAGTTATTGCTAAAGGAGTCACTCCCGGTGAAGGGATCTCGGTCCTTTCCTTATCGAATAAGGTGCAGGATGTTCTACAAGGAACACCGCGATGCAAAGCAAGAACTAGAGCTACCAGTTTTTATTAAACAAGTTTCTACAACATTTTAGGTTTCTTTTATTTCATTAATCTTATTAATGAAGTCCCATTTTATTATGCTTCACAAGCATCTCTTTTGAAACGAAATCTGCAATATAACATATATCTCATATATATAAAATATAAACATTCGTCTCAGGCAGTAATATGATCTCATCACAGAACATTGCAGCAGAAGAACATATATGAAATATTGGATATACTAGGACGTCCGTGTTTTCAATACGAGCCTGTATAAAACACGGATTCCACGGTCGCGATGAATAGCTAAACCCACATCTCTAGACCCCTACGAGAGCGGCAAGTAACACTGCCAATTGGGTTAGGAGACCCGGTCTCGACTCCTCGAGATGGTCTCCCACTGGACCCTAGAATCCGGTTACTTGTGCTCCCCGCCTTGGGTCTACCTAATGCGGAAAAGTAAATAATATACAACGATGACATCTTCCGCAACCTGGAAGTGCCCCAATAAAAGAATATTACATACAAATGAATTTTACATGAATGAAAAAGAAAAAACTCTCATCTCACATAAAACCCCCGGCTATTCAAATGCGACGATCTAATACAACATATCACAGCAACACATAATATCTCATATCATCAACGTAAGCAAGTATGCGTATCCCGATTGTCGTTGATGTATAGCAACGAAGCCGGCGATACACCACATACTACGCTTACGGTCACAGAAAAGAAAGTGTAAAACTACAACAGTTGGAATCCGCAACCTCCTTAGACATCGCATACCAATCCAAATGAATTCCTTAGACATCGCATGCCTAACAATTATAAACCCCGCATTTCAGTCTCATTATCGAAAACTCTTTTCAATATCAAGTCGGGCAATTCAACAAGATTCCCGACGTCCTGATCGAATGCTCGTCGCAAACTTTAGTAGACGGCCGCACCCCCAGATGCCGTCGACGAAGTGCACTAAGGCGGAACACCGCTGCCGCGAGCACCCGAACGGATGCTTTCGGCGACGGGGTTCTCCTACAGTCACTTGGTCGGGGCTATGGGGCGTAGCTGTCTATTAAGTTTACCCGGCGAGTATCCGCGTACTCTACGTGATCGCGACGGACTTTTGATCACATCAAAATTCCGTGGCAACCGATCATCTGAGACTAAACTGCTATGTTTATAATATTCAAATTAGTTATCTCATAACTACCTGTGGATTCCAAATATTGTATCACATTCCAGATAAATAGATAAAGTTAAACTTTCCGATCGAATAATCAAACACCCAAGATTTCCCCAATATATCTCAATACTTGAAATCAGTTTAAAAACATTCATTACATGCCACAGTACCAATGGTCCAGCCGTAGAAGGGTCAAGCCAACGCCTCACATGCGGCACGCCGTACTGCCCCAAACCCTAAGGTTCAAAAGGCAGTTCAAGACGGTCACATGATCGAGTTAAGGTTTGTTGTCTTCTAGAGGGTCCACCGAGTTACTTGCACGACTTAGAACATTCGTAAATACGAGAAAAAATCCAACTTTTGAAAAAATTTCCGACCGGGGAAAAAGTGAGTTATTGATATCCGTTCGAACTTTTTAACAGTTTCTAAAAATTACCCGGAAAATACATAGACAAAATCTGATAATCCGATCGAATCATCGAATCCCTAAACAACCCCAGAAAATTCAGCTTTTTAATAAATATTAAAAATTCCCAGAAAATCCAGCATAATAAAATAGGAGTTACTGTGCAAACAGGAGATGCTGACGTCATCATGTCGCCGCGGAACCGCCGCAGAAGGCATGCTTCTGCCGCGGTTCCGCCGCGCTTTATACTGTTCATCGAAAACTTTTTGCACCGTAATTCTTATAATTCCCTGCTGAATTTTTTAAGCATTTTTAATGTGGAAAAATCCCAGTTTTTAGAAAAAGTCCAGAGAGCGGGTTTTATCGGGGTTTCGGGTTTCGATCGGACTTTAAACTTCGTCTAGACTACGCCTAAAGCTCTAGCTTGGCTCTGATACCACTGTAGGGTTGCTATGCACGCGCACAAGGTTCTACGAGGCATCAACCATGCCCGATTTAAAATTTAGCCGTGCCGAACAACCCGAATACGAATCTTTAAACTAGAGATTAGGCGAAAACTTATATGTTAACAACTTTAACACTAAGTGAGAGGGATTACAACCTTTGTAGATCCGGTCCTTCACTTCATATGCTCCGTGTTGTGGTCCCTTCGCTACGATCATCGGGTTCCGGACTCTCGAGAGGTTCCACGAAGAGAAAGATGCAACCTTTGCTTCCGATCTTCGATACTAAGATGATCTACCTTGAAGTTCCGTTAACACAAGCTAACACTCATGAAATGATGTGAACACCCTCATCTAAATGGCAAGGGAAGACGAGGATGATGAAGTAGGATTTTTGCTCTCTTTATTTATCTTTTTCTCATATTTATTCATCACTTTTGAAAAACTAGTAAAGCTTTTTCATGAAGAGAATGAAGGAAGAAGATGATGAACAACATCATTTGTGATGAATAATAAAAGTTATCATAATCATTTATGCAACCATGGTTGTAGTAACCATTGTAGAGAGTTTACTAGGGTTAGGGTTTGGGTTAGGTTAAAGGGTAAGTCACAAAGAAATATCTAGCATAATATCTTAACAAAGACAAAGTAAAACTTCTAGAATCAACTAGAAGGTATAACCCTAATCCAAACCCTAATCATGTTTAAGCTCCTCTAAACATGTTGCATTAATAATTATAATATGTTATAATATTATATATCACATATACAATATTTATTGTAACAAAATAAAATAATACATTTAACATATATCGCATATATATCAATGTATTACCCGAGTGAGAAAAAGAATCTTTTAGTGATCTAATATTAGTTAATGCAATTTAATATATCAAATATATTATTGTACATTAAATTATCGAATCAACACTTGATCCGACAATCCGGCTATATCGCATATAACCGACTAATATTTATCCGTACCGATTCATCGAATCAACACTTGATCCGATGACCCGGCTGATATCAAATATCGCGAGAATAGAATACAGTATCTCATATCATATTATCCTCGGTCCCGCACATATCACATATGTGCTCCTACTCCGTTTTGCCTGAGCCAAGAAACCTCTGTGTAGGACTCTAAAGAATCGTCAATACGCCGGCAGTAGGTGATGATCATATCAAACACCCACAAGCTGCAAGCGGTCAGCTAAACGTAACAGCCACCCAGGTATTGAGCGCTCAGAAGATCAACAAGCAAGCCTGTACATTCTCCTGTGAATCCAAACAGTAACACTCCCGTACAGTCCGGTCTCGTCGTCTGATATGTCGCATATCTCGCCTAGGGGTGGTAAACGTCAGATCCCAGTAGCTTGATAAGTCGTGTCGATATGAGGTCTATAACAGTTCGAGAAACTACTGATAACACTTACCAGTAAATCTCAGCAACCCTGGACAGGGATTTCCGGTTATAGCCAATCGAACACAGCACAACATCAACTCCCTATACCGGGAGAGACGAATCCCCTCCTATCGCTCATTGCCTCCATGTGATTTGGGACTGTACCCAAAAGCCACCTTTTTGCATGCCCTCTTGGACGTGGTATGATGGAAATGAAAGTACAGTGGGAATCACACAAGACTCTATGACGATCTCGGGTCAACAGACTACTCTTTACCAGTGTCACCGGAGAACTGCCATCTGACGTATGGTATAATACCATCTGGGAGTTCTCGGCGAGTCCGTCCAGTGTACCCAGTCTCCACTGAGCACCCGTACACCATCCTTGATGTCAAACACCGATGGATATGGGATCATCCATCGTCATCATATGGGTCAAGATGCGTATACGCTAGTCTACTCTGGTGTATCGATGCCCTGTCTCGATACACTCTCGACTAGGAACAGTTATAGGATGTACTCGTCGACTACCGTGGCCCCACTAGTATGATCTCATCATAGTCCCAGTAGTCGAGTACATATCCTAAGGGCTTTATCAACATGTAATATAGAGAAAATCAGAGTATATGTTAAGAAAAAGTACAACCAGATAGCATACTATCATGTCGAGCAAGAAAGTCCTCCCTATATATGTCCTAGCATCCACTACAATATACATCGTATGTACAGTAATGGCCTCTAGGGCATACATATAACTAACAGGAAACTCAAACTAGTATCGACGAAAATAGATCAAGTGATGAAATGAAACAACAGATCCAGAAAGAAATATATGATCATAAGGAGGACTCAAATCACTAAGAGTATGATCATGGAAGCGAATAAAATCAAGGATCTCAAATGGATGTATAATCAAGGAAAACAAAGAGAATCACCAGTCTTAAAATATGTACATCCTAAGGTCACTTAAGTGGAGTATCGTATCGTAAATATGCCACAGAACATACATACGGTACGTCACTCTACTCAAGCTACCTGCTGCATAAATCAGGGTCTGCCTATGTAACGAAAGTTTGGGTTTAACACCCCTTGTTCAAGTCTAAGTTCCGTAAGGTCAAGCCAATGTTCCAAAATATATACGCCCTAGACCCCACATAGTCAAACCTAGACTCGAACTAAGGTTTAACCTAGCGCTCTGATACCAATTTTGTCAAGACCCAAAATATTAGCTCGCGACCAGCACTCAATTCACGCAACGTCTACAGGCGTAACGTAATTCAAGTAAGCTGAAACCCGGGAATCTATACCTTTTAAGAAATAAAGAGGTGAAGCATTGAAATAAAGGTATAGTAAATTATGTTTTGTCTTTTGAAAATTTGGGCAGCACCTCCCTTGTAAAAACTAACCCCGAAAACGGGTACAACACGGAATATAAATAAAGCATCCAAAATGGGAGCTAATCACGCCCAATAGCAGAAACAACAACCACAAGCATAAATATACGACGCCCAACGACGAAGATCTACATAAGGAAATAATGTAAAGCAAGACATCAACCCCAAAAGCGAACATAAAACCCATCGCTCAAGTCTCGCAACTACAAGTCTTCTAAGTCTGCAACATATACAATAACAAGTTTCTGAATTGATGGAGTTGACTAGATATAACAGAAATAATAATACAAGAGTGGAACAATCCAATAGGTACCACCTACCAAAACAAAACACCCGAAAGCAAGGTGTGTGCCAGCGATGCCGCTACCGATTTATGCGGTCAACCTGCAAGAACTGTGGCACAACGGGGGTGAGTTGCCAACTCGTGAATAGAAGAACATCAATGGGTAGAAATCGAAATAAACAACGATTCCTAGGTCAACTATATCATAAAGGTAATACTATGATATCTAGGGTGACCGTATCTATATATGTGCCAACACATAATAAATGCCTAACAACAAGTGGATATCATCCAACAATATAATCAATGCATGTATGCCGGTGGATCTCGTCCAACAACAAAATCAATGCATGTATGCAGTGGATCTCGTCCACGTATCAACCACTGACACAACAACTCCTGCATGTAAATATCATAAAAGCATATGCAGGTAAATATGAGGATATAAAACAACGTGTGTCCCTCGAGATACAATGAAATAATGGAAACCTGAGTGTCTAATCCCGACACTCGAAACATCATGAAACCCGTGTCCAGCATTAATACGTAAATCCTCATAACTCAGGCGCCGTCACCATGACTGGCCCTGCTGTCATGTCCGTACATCACTCCGGTCGGTATCCCCACGATAACCGCCGAGTCCAAATACTATCACCGGTAGGTACTTGCCCAGTCTTCCAGGCTCATCGCCTATCATCTGCGAACTTCTTGCCGAGGGAACCATACCGGGCTCCACCATGTACCCGCATACGGCCCACTACACTCCTCGCATCGTGTATATATCACAAATCACAGAACCGAGAAATCTCATGGTGGACGCACTGAAATATCATATCAAAAGAAACTGGATTTTCAAACAATACATAGTTTTCTTGAAATACCCCTACGGTTCTCAAATCCATAAATCACATGAAATCCATATCTCAATGCGTAAATCCTTGAAAACTGATATATGCAACATAAAATAGCAATATGAGCATATTAAGTGAAAACCGCGCTTTTAAAGAAATCCAGCTTTTAAAATATATCATGCGGTTTCCAAATCCTCCGAAATCAAGTGCAGTATCATATGATGTGTACATGTAACTATAGAAAGATTAGTGTATCTATATGTAAGCAGTTATGTATGATGCATTTCATAAGCACAATAGCACAATAAACAACGTCTCAATATCATATGTCAAAACAATACCGCTTAGGGGTATATGCAGCTATAGCAAGATATGTGGGTGTACATGTCAGTATGTATGCATGATGTGCATGTAGCTGTAGCAAGGTATGCAACATATAACAGGATGTAAGCATATCCGTATATCACATGCAATGTGGAACAGTGATATGAACATAGCAAATATATCATAGCATGATATAGCAATTCTACTGTGTAGTGACATAGCAATTATCGATAATGAAGTGTGTGAGCCAGCAAACCTGTGTATGTGCAACATACGCATCATCGATAATGGTGTAGGTGTACTAGCACAGGTATATTTAATGCAATAAGAATAATATGAATGCAGCAAAATGCACATCATGAACTAAATGCAATAAGGTATACGTATCTAATATGACCTAGTCGGTGAATCTATAAATCGGCATCCAGCCTCACAACATCACGTACGGTACAATCCATCGTACGACATCCTCTAAATAAGGGTATGGATAAATCAACAAGTAAAACTTATCGTGTACGGAAATCTATCGTACGGCAGCATTAAACAAATAGGGATTCTATTAACCTATACAACATCGGGGTATGGATCTAAGTCTCGTACAGCATATCACTCAATATGCAAAACATTATCCATATAAAAGTACCTATCTCTTAGGTCACATCTATGTCAAACTCGTATCAGGGGACCTACAAAGGTATCAACAATCTCATATCAACTCGAATCCATATAACGACATATCACACTAAGTCATCATATCATATCATATACTCGTTCATCATATTAATATCTCGCATCACATTATATAAACGCCACACTTGTTCTCTTTAAATTTGTATCCATCATGATTCACTTATCATTTCAAATTCTCATATGCCAATATATCCATTAGCATCAACTTCTATCATATTATCGTTTGTAAATCCTATAATCATGTCCGTCGCATATCATTTATCAGGATAAAATCATCAAACGATATTCCATATCAATGTTTGTGGGGGTGGTATACTCCATCCACCCAACTTTCCCCGTAGATATAAATCTACTCACCTGCTAAACTCCTCGCTTAGCCGTAGTCGATGCGCTTCGTTGTCTCAAAATCCACATGAAGGTACCTACAATCAATATGAATTTGCAAAGCTATTAACATCAAATTCCGAAATCCAAATACGGCACGCGGTGCGCTCATAGGTTAGAACCTATAGCCTACGCATGCAAAACAACAAAACAACCTTCGTCGTTGAAGTACAAACGTCCAACGACCAAATACAATATCCAGTCGCAAAACCAAGAAAACCAAATACCGGAAAACATAGCCAAAACCCTAACTAGGGTCGCTATTTATGAAAACCGCCATGCCAAAAACCCAATCGTACCAATACTCATTCACAACACATATAATTATCGTAGATAATAATATATACGTCATCTCTACGACAATTAAAACCCACGTTTAATTTTACCGAAAAGCTAGTAAGCATCTTAAAACCATTTTAGCACAAGTCTAGAAATTTAACAATTCTAGCGACTTCCAACTATACAAAGTAGCTTAACTTAGTTAACCAAAGCATTACCATAATTTTAGTCTCACGCATATAGGATTTAGAAACACTTAGTTTGCTAAAAACTCAATTAGACAAATTAGGAATTTTAACAAATATCATTCTCAAAAATTGATTAAGTTTTCCAAATCCACGCTTCATGATTAATCATGTAACACATCAAAGCGCTAACTAGATTTTCACAAAATCAACATGAATCAACTAAACATGAACTTTAAAGCAATATTAAAACACTTAAATAGCTAGCTTAATGAATTAAGCAACAATTAAAAGATTAGGGTTAGGATTTATACCACACAAACAAGATCGCAAACTAGCATCTAAACCCAAACTTTAGCCTCCAAAATGATGTCTTTAATGAAGATCCAAACTATTTTAGGCTTAAGGAAAAATGGGTATGAATTTAATTTGGAGTTTGTGGGATTTTTGGTGGATTTTAAAGATTTATTTGAGCTTGGAGATGATGAGAATGAGCAAGGAAAGAGAAGGGGGCAGAATTGGGGAGGCTCGGCCAAAGGAAAAAAATAGGGGGGTTTTATGAAAGTGTTGAAATATCTAGTGCAAAATATCAATAAAAGCTCATTAATGCAATTAAAGTCTTATGCCACCTCTTTTCCTTTCTTTAAAAATTTTATTTTAAATCACAAATATCTAGATATTTTTCTTTGGATGGATTAAGCCTAATCTAGTGATTAGATTAGCATAGATTCATATTAGAAATAATTAACCCAAACCAAAATTGTAATTATCACTAATTAAGTGCATAATTAATAATTTAAAATAATAATATAATTAGGGAAAATATCAAAGTGAACCAAAACTTCCAAATGACCACTAAAACCCGCAAACTAGCACTATTCTAATTAAACTAGGTGCAGTCAAGTCTATACTGAAATTTGATGACATTCCGGGTTTTACGGAAAACACCGACTATTTTACCCTAAAAACGGAAAATTCGCATAACGATTTCCAAAACGTTACAATGAGCATGAGGGAGGAGGAGAGAAAATAGAAGAGAGAGAATGATAATGTTATAATGAACTTGAGAATGAGATGAGAGAATGGAGAAGTCTTTAGGCAATCATTCAAGCATGGATTATTTTAGTCTCATAATAATCAACCATGCTTGAATAGGAACTCTAAATGAATAAACAATTCACAAAGCCATACTTACAACCTATTCCTCAAATATCTCCTAATTTCCATCTCATTAATCCTTTATAAAAAAAAGGATAAATCAATAATGAGGTGTCTCCTTCTAGAAGCTCATTCTTCTGAAATTACAAGAATGCCCTCACCGTATATACATACCCGTATCCGTATTCCAAAAAATACAGATACACAGAGACAAGTATAATCCAATATTATAATACTAGGATCCGGCTTAAACCAAAGCCCACTAGTATTATATGTCCGAACATCATTCGTGTAGCCAGTACACGTATGCGATCAAAACCCTGCCATAAGACCATTAGGCCTCTACATCGTATCGCCTGATCTAGGGAAGCCCTCTGTGTAGGACTCTAAAGACTCGATAGTACACTGGCAGTGGGTTTAACCATAAGTCCGTCAGTGGCACTAGCTGTACGTAACGACGACGTAGGTATATGTCGAAAAAGAGGCCGACGAGCGAACTCGTCCGAAACCCTTACTGAGCCTATCCATGACAATATTCGTGAAGTCCAGTCTGTTCGTATGAGAGTATCGCATGTAAGGTCTAGGGGTTGGAAAATGTCAGACCCTTAATAACCGTACAAGTCATGTCAGTGTGGCTCAATACCATCTGAGAATCTACTGGTCCGTCTACCAGAAATTCTCAATCAGCCCTGGCCAGGGACTGATAGTAATGTCCAACCAATCATTCAGCGATATCGACTCCCTGTACCGGGAGAGACGAATCCTCAACAGTCACTCAATGCCTCCATGTGGCTCAGGACAGTACCCAACTAAAACCTGTTTTCACACTCCTTTGAGCCATGGTAAGGTAGTAATCAAAGCACAGTAGGAACTCACACGAGACAAATGACAATCTCAGGTCAACAAACTATCTGCACACATTTCACCAGAGAACTGCTATCTGACGCTAGGTATAATACCATCTACTAAGTCTTCGGCGATTCCTGTCCGGTGAACTCACTCCCAGTGAGCATCTGTATACAATCTTAGGTGCACATCACCAATGGCTGTGGGACCAATCGATCGCCCCTCGTCAGGGTCTAGATATGTATACACTAGTCTACTCTGGAGTATCGATGCCCATTCTAAATACTCTTACGACTAGGGACATTTAAGGATGTGCCTATTGACCTCTTAGCTCCCACAAGTTTGACTGCCATCACAATGCTGGTAGTCAGGCAAATATCCTACGGGCTTTACCAACATGTACATAATATATGAAATATAAAGTAAAATATATCACATGTTAAGATAAAATCAAACCAAATAGCGTACTATCATATCAAGCAAGATTTTCATGTACATACATGTCCCTAGCATGCTATACAATGAAGGCCTCTGGGGCATATATATTAAACAGATGCAACCCAAAACCTAGGATGGTGCTAGAAAATCCCTACAGTGGTATCAGAGCCAAGATAGAGCTTTAGAGTAACATAGAAGACGTTAAAAACTTCGAACGAACATCGATTGCTCCAAAAAATTGTTCTCTGGAAAATTTTCAAAATGTTGTAATTTTTCACATTAAAAATATTCAAAAAATCATGCAGGTAATTCTACGCACCCTCTAGAAGAACGATACCCTAACTCGATCAGATGACCGCGGAACCGCAGCCAAAACGCACTTTTGGCGGCGGTTCCACGGCGCCATTTGTGAGGCATGGGTCGGCCCTTCTACGGTTGGCCCATAGGTACCACGGCATGTTTCTGGGCATTTTTAATACTGCTCAAGTGTTGAGCTTCTCTGTGAATTTTTGGGTAATCGATTAATCAATCGAATGGTTTAACATCGCCTAGTATTCATGACTGTGATACAATAATTTGAATCTACACTAATTAGTTTTGTGAAAAGTAATTAGTTGCGTGTAAATCTAATATGTTGGCCTCGGTAGAATCGTGAATCTTGTTGAATTACCTGACTTCTTTTGAAAATGTGTTTTCATAGTTGAGACCCAAATGTAAGATTTTCATCGTCAGGCATGAAATCCAGAATATGTGATATTCCGGGTTTATGATGTCTAAAGGCAGTGTCGATTCCAATTGTTATAGTTTTTCACTTTCTTTTCTGCGACCGTAAATGTAGTATGTGATGTATCGCCGGTTTCATTACTATTCATCAACGACAATTGGGGTACGCATATTTACTTACTTTGATGATATGTGATATTATGTGTTGCTGAGATATGATGTGCAGGATTTTCGTGAATGAATGGCCGGGGGTTTTATGAGACATGAGAGTTTTCTTTTCATTCATGTAAAATTAATTGTTTGTAATATTCTTTTATTGGGGCACTTCCGGGTTGAGAGTGTTGTAACCATTGTTGTATATTATTTACTTTTTCGCATTAGGATAGACCCAAGGAGGGGAGCACAAGTGACTGGGTTCTAGGGTTCAGTAGGAGGCCATCGTGAGGAGTCAAGACCGGGTCTCCTAAACTCTAAAATTGGTAGGGTCACTTGCCGCTCTCGTAGGGGTCTAAGGGTGTGGGCTTAGCAATTCATCGCAACCGTGGAATCCGTATTTTCTATTGTTGGCTAAATACAAAATACGGACCTCCTAGTATATCCTGTATTTTCATATATGTGCTTCTGCTGTTGATATTATGTGATGAGATCACTTTATATGTTGAGACGAATGATATATTATATATATGATATATAATAAAAGTTTCTTATATTTTGCATCTGCGCCAGTCCCGCCCCGCTATGCCGTTAGTTAAGTAACCTAACAGTACATAATGGGACATTGTGGCGAATACGGATGGCATAAGCGTACGTTCTATTTTCGTTTCTTTTCTGTAATGGCTTAAGAACTTAAATGATGGGACTACATTAATAAAATTAATGTAAACAAAAAAGAACCTAAAAAGATGTTGTAGAATCAGATTTGAAACCTACTTGGTCTTTTATGAAAAAGTAAGTTTTCAAATTGCGGAGCTTGAGCCACTCCTTTTAAAAAACATTGGATTCTACAACGATATCAAGTTCAAATCGTTAAAAGTTTTTTTAAAAACTATTCGCAGCCCTCCGTCATTTTAGGAAGTAGAGTACTTAGTATTCGTGCTACGTATGTTGATTATAGTCAAGGGGTAGTGTACGGTAGCTATGTGATGCCTTCCTACGTAGCATATGATGCGATTAATTAGGACATTCATGTGATTATGTTGATTATAGTCAAGGGTCAAGTTAGTGGGTCTAATTAATTATGAAATGACGGGTAGAACTTGACTAGTACTTATGATATGTTGATTATAGTCAAAGTCATAAGTTACTAGGGTTAAAACCCATATCGGGAGTTTCAAGTGTTGAAATTTGCAATGAGATTGCATACCTTCTATGTGATAGTAGGACCCGATCCCACTGTGAGAAATAGTTGCTCTCAAGAGAGTTTTGCACTTTCTAATTAGCTAACCCATTAGGTGTCTAGAAAGGTTTCAACGGGGCTACGCCTCTGGGAAAATGAGGTTTATTTTAATTAGGTCCGTGCAAAAGCACGGGGAACCTCCCTCAGAAGTACCGGCACTAGCCTGGCTGAACGATTAGTGAAGTTGTAGAATGTAATTAATGCTGGCTAATTTTTTCCTTTTAAAGTTTGAAAGAAAATTTGATAAAAGCAGTGGGAAATATCGATTAGATAAGATAAATAACCAATCTGATCTTTGCAAGAGCTTACGCTGAGTGTATTCTTTTCTCTCTCCTAATAGCAGATAACCACGACTGTACTTAAGCTACTTTTAGAGAAAAATAAGTTTAACGGGCCGAACTATAAAGGCTGGTTGAGAAACATTAACATTGCTCTCATATATGATTAAGTATCGTATGTCCTCACTGCCTCTGCCCCGCCCAAGCCAGGCCCTGAATCTTCTATAGCGGATAAAGAGACCCGCAAAATGTGGGATATTGACTGTGCTACTGCCAAATGCCTCGTGCTTGCATCGATAGACAATACACATCAAAAGAAGCACGAGGAGATGGATGTTCAATCTATCTTTCTCCGTACAAAAGAGTTGTATGGGGAGCAATCTCGTATCCTACGATACGAAGCATCTCGAAAGTTGTTTCAGATGCGGATGGCTCCTGGCACAAAAGTAAGTGACCACATTTTGAAGATGATAGCTCATATTGAAAAGCTTGAGGGCCTTGGATAGACAATGGACAACGAGCAATATACAGATATTGTTCTACAGTCTCTTCCCTCTGCCTTTGCTCCATTCATAGTGAACTTCAATATGCATAACATGGAGAAGTCACTACCAGAACTTCTCAATATGTTGAGAAATGCGGAGAGCACGCTTAAGGCGAAGTCTCTCTCTCCGCTTGTTGGACAATCTTCCTCTTCTGTCCCAAAAGCCAAGGCCAAGGGAAAGAATAAGAAGAAATCTGCCAAATTGAGAGATGGTATCAAGAATGAACAAGGAAGAGACAAATCCATGGTTGACAAGTCGGGAAAAGGTGAATGTTTCTATTGCAAGAAGGCGGGGCATTGGATGTGAAATTGTACCGTGTATATTGCTAATCTCAATAAGAAGAAGCAAGGTGATGCTTCTTTTTCAGGTGTGTTTATAACTGAAAACTGTTTGTCTATAAACTCTGCTTCCAGGGTATTGGATACCAGTTCGGGTTCGCATAGCTGCAATTCTGTGCAAGGCTTAAGAAATAGTAGTGTTTTGAAGACCGGTGATCATACTCTCCGAGTTGGAAATGGTTCCAATTTACATGCAGTTTCAGTGGGAGAGTATCACCTAGGGTTGCCGTCGGGTTGTATATTGGTTTTGAACCCGTGTTATTTTGTACCTAGCATGCTTTGTAATATAATATCCGTTTCGTTGTTAGACAATGAAGGATATCATTTTGTATTGCAGCATAATGTTATGAACATTAAACTTAATCAAGAGTTGATTGGTTCTGGTATACTTAATAACGGGATATACGTCCTAAATCAACACACGGTTTTCAACATACAACAAACAAATAAAAGAAAATTTTCATATATAAATGAAGCTTTTCTTTGGTATTGTAGACTTAGTCATATTAATGAAATAAGACTAAACAAGATTCATAAAGATGGATATTTAAATCCTTTTGAGTATAAATCTTATGCGACTTGTCAGTCTTGTATCAAAAGGGAAAATGTGTAGGGTTGCTAGGCACACGCACAAGGGTCTACGAGGCATCAACCATGCCCGATTTAAAAATTAGCCGTGCCGAACAACCCGATACGAGATCTTTAAACTAGAGATTATGCGAAAACTAGCATGTTAAACACTTTAACACTAAGTGAGAGGGATTACAACCATTGTAGATCCGGTCCTTCACTTCATAAGCTCTGTGTTGAGGTCCCTTCGCTGCGATCATCATGTTCCGGACTCTCGAGAGGTTCCACGAAGAGAAAGATGCAGTCTTTCTTTCGATCTTCGATAACATAGATGATCTACCTTGAAGTTTCATTAACACAAGCTAACACTCATAAAATGATGTGAACACCCTCATCTAAATGGCAAGGGTAGGTGAGGATGATGAAGTAGGATTTTTGCTCTCTTTTATTTTCTCATTCTCACTCATTTTCATCACTTGGAAAAAATCTAGTAAGCTTTTTCCATGAAAAGTAGAAGAAAGAAGAAGAAGAAGAATGATAGAATTCCTTTTGTGATGAATAATAAAAAGATAAATATGATGAATAATGCAACCATGGTCAACTAAACCCATGTAGAGAATTAACTAGGGCTAGGGTATGGGTTGGGTTAAAAGTGAGTCACTTGAAAATATCAAGCATAATATCTTTCTCAAGACAAAAAAAAAAGCTTCTAGAATCTACTAGAAGTCTTAACCCTAATCCAAACCCTAATCATGTTTAAACTCCACTAAACATATTGCATTAATAATCATATCATGTTACAATATTATATATCACATATATAATATTTATTGTAACGAAATAAAATAATATATTTAACATATATCGCATATATATCAATGTATTACCCGAGTGAGAAAAAGAATCTTTTAGTGAGCTATTATTAGTTAATATAATTTAATATATCATATATATTATTATACATTAAATTATCGAATCAACACTTGATCCGACAATCCGGCTATATCGCATATAACCGACTAATACGATGACCCGGCTATATCACATATATCCGGCCGATATCTCATATCGCGAGAATCCATTACGGTATCACATACCGCATTATCCTCGGTCCCGCACATATCAAATATGTGCTCCTACTCCATTTTGCCTGAGTCAAGAAACCTCTGTGTAGGACTCTAAAGAATCGTCAATACGCCGGCAGTAGGTGATAATCATATCAAACACCCACAAGCTGCAAGCGGTCAGCTAAACGTAACAGCCACCCAGGTATTGAGCGCTCAGAAGATCAACAAGCAAGCCTGTACATTCTCCTGTGAATCCAATCAGTAACACTGCCGTACAGTCCGGTCTCGTCGTCTGATATGTCGCATATCTCGCCTAGGGGTGGTAAACGTCAGACTCCAGTAACTTGATAAGTCGTGTCGATATGAGGTGTATAACAGTTCGAGAAACTACTGATAACACTTACCAGTAAATCTCAGTAACCCTGGCCAGGGATTTCCGGTTATAGCCAATCGAACACAGCGCAACATCAACTCCCTATACCACGAGAGACGAATCCCCTCCTATCGCTCATTGCCTCCATGTGATTCGGGGCTGTACCCAAAAGCCACCTTTTTCCATGCCTTCTTGGACGTGGTATGATGGAAATCAAAGCACAGTGGGAATCACACAAGACTCTATGACGATCTCGAGTCAACAGACTACTCTGTACCAGTGTCACCGGAGAACTGCCATCTGACGTGAAGTATAATACCATCTGGGAGTTCTCGGCGAGTCCGTCCAGTGTACCCAGTCTCTACTGAGCACCCGTACACCATCCTTGATGTCAAACACCGATGGATGTGGGACCATCCATCGCCCATCATATGGGTCAAGATGCGTATACGCTAGTCTACTTTGGTGTATCGATGCCCTGTCTCGATACACCCTCGACTAGGAACAGTTATAGGATGTACCGTCGACTACCGTGGCCCCACTAGTATGTTCTCATCATAGTCCCAGTAGTCGAGAACCTATCCTAAGGGTTTTATCAACATGTAACATAGAGACAATCAGAGTACATGTTAAGATAAAGTACAACCAGATAGCATATTATCATGTCGAGCAAGAAAATCCTCCCTATATATGTCCAAGCATCCATTACAATATACATCGTATGTACAGTAATGGCCTCTATGGCATACATATAACTAACAATCTCCCACTTGCAGTAGGGTCATCTGCTGTAGTATCACATACCCAACAATTTGCTGTGGTTGAAGTATCTCATACTCAACCAACCCATAAAAGTCTCTACTGGGAAAAGGCCTTTGTGAGTGGATCCGCGTTGTTGTCCTCTGTGTCTACTCTCCTAACATCGATCTCCCTGGAGATCAACCATCTCCATGATCAGGTGATACTGCCTAAGAATTATATCTGGATTACTGATGGGACATGGGGTCCTTGGCACAAGCCACAACTCCATTGTCACACAATGGTAGTAACGAAGTTCATTTCATGAACTTATATATATCCAGACTGCCACTTTGGTAGCATCCTTGGTAACGATGTATCTTACCTTTAATCATTTAGTAAGTCACGGTATCTTGCTTGGAACTCTTCCAACATACCGTCCCTCCACCGAGGGTAAAGACAATGCCTGCGACTGACATTCAGTCGTCCTTATCCCCTGGAACCTTTCCAGTGATTCTCCCCAGGATCGATTGATACCATCTCACTACAACTAGTGAGTATCCTAACATCCAATCAGATCTATCTCATAAATCCAAAACCCAGGATTTAGGAGGTATCACTTTGATCCTATATGGAGAATCCTTGTGATAAGCGGAGATTGACCGAGCGTAGCATAAAAAACTCCTTCCCTATCAAGAGTATGTCATCCACGTACTCTACGAGGATCACCACCATACTCCCTACTACCTTTTTGTATATACAAGGTTCATCTACCATTTTGATGAAGTCAAACTCTTTGACTACCACATCAAAACAGATGTTCGAACTCCGCGATGCCTGCTTTATCCTATAAAGCATCTTGCACACGTTTCCGCTGCTCCCACTGTCTACGAAGCCCTCTGGCTGTATACTTATAGACGCTCTCTTCTAAAACATCATTTAGAAAAGCTCTCATGACACCCAACCACCAGATATCGTAGTCATGGTATGTAGCCGTGGCAAGTACGATCTGGATGGACTTAAGCATAGCTTTGAAAGTCTCAACTTTTCCATGTACACCAAGTAATCTTCTCAAGATATACTTGCTCCTGATGGGGATTTAACCCTTCAGATAAAACAACCAAAGTCCATACTTTGTTGGTGTATAAGGATTCATATCTCAGATCGCTAAGCATCCAGCCATTCTTACAGAGTCCCATTCCTGATGGCCAGCTCGAAACTAGTTGGGTCATCATCTCATGATGCAATCCTCGCTCCCACTGTCATAGAGAAACCGAAGTATGTCTCTGGAGGGTGAAGAACCCTAATAGCTCGGCGGAGAGGCTGAGGTTCGTTGGAAACTACTGAGTCCCTTGGTTCTACCAAATCATCAGCTGCGGTTTGTATAGCTGGAACTACTTCCAGTTTTATAGAGCTGACCTTGCCTCGAGCTTGTCTGGATTTTGCTTTTAGACATAGGCCGGACAACCCCAAATCTTAACAAACTTAAGATATGGGCTCTTCCCTTTCCATATCACATATGAAGTGGTAGGCAACTGATTTGATTTGAACCCTATTCAATAGGTATGCAGCTTCTCAAGTGCATAACTCCCAAAAGGAAATAGGAAACTTAGTAGTACTCATCATAGAGCACACCATATCACATAGGGTGCTATTGCTCCGCCCCGATATACCATCGTGCTATGGTGTATACGAAAGAGTAATGCTGAGAGAGAATCTCATTCTCTTTTAGAATAGTCCAGGAATTCCGTGCTCAAGTATTCTCCTCCTTGATCTCATCAAAGGACATAATACTTATACCCGTATTTTGGTTCTCTACTTCTAACTTATATTCTGTGAATATCTCAAAAGTTTCGGACTTGTATTTCAACAGGAACATATGTCTAAATGTTGAGAGATCATCAGAGAATGTAATGAAGTACAAAGAACCGGTCTTGGCATGTATAGACAGGGGACCTTGATACATCAGCATGTATTAATCCCAAATGTTCAATAACTCTTTCTCTGTTTCCAATAAACACAGCTGTGGTCATCTTATCTTCGTGACATGACCGGCAAGTTTCACAAGATGTAAATTCAAACAAATTTAAATATGCATCTTAATGTAACTTCAGCCAGTCGGGTCGCATTGATATGACCTAGTCTACAATGCCTCAAGAAGGATTCATTCATTTCTGAACTCTTCCTCTTGTGTGTATTCCGTATACTAAGAACTATAGTTTCATTTAGAACGTCAATGCTTTTAGATAACATGCCTGAACCGATCAACTCTTTATATAGGAAATGTTCAAAAGATTATCCAACAATACAAAATTATATCCTTTCTTTACTAATAAAGAGACCGATATGATTTTGTATATCAGGTTCGGTATCTAGTAACATTCGTTCAGAATCAATGTATTCTAGTAATACAGGGTGATAGTGACCAACAGACTTGGCTGCAGCACTTGCACCATTTCTATCTCATGAAACTTATCATCCGTTCTCAGTTCTCTACCTATCTGTAGCCCATGTAACAAATTACATATGTGGGATCCTGATCCGGTATCAAATACCCAGGATGTAAAGGATACTGAGAAACAGTTCTCTGTAATGAACACACCCGAAGAAGATGCATCAGCATGCACTTTCTTCGTTTGGGCGGCACGGGAATTCTGGTAATCCCCTATTTCCTGCTCTGTCTTATAACAATTATAAGTTAGAGCGGGACCAACGTTCCCCAGCTCAGTATAACAAGCGGGTTCGGTCAATATATCCATATTATTATCTTGATTAAGGCGTGATATGGTCGCTACCTGGAGAGAGAGAGAAGAAAACACTCAGCGTATGCTCTTGCAAAATTAGATTGGTTATCTAATATATCTAATCAGGATGTCTCCCACCGTTTTAGTCAAATCTTCCTTCAAACCCTAAAAGAAAAGACTAGCCGGGATTAATTACACGCTACAAGTTCGCCAATTTTTCAGCCAGGACAGTGCCGGTACTTTGAGGGAGGTTCCCCGTGCTTTCGCACGGACCTAATTAAAGTAAACATCGTTTTCCCAGGGGCGTAACCCCTTTGACACCTTTCTAGACGCCTACTTGATCGGCTAATTGTAATGTATAAAACTCTCTCAGGAGTAACTCTTACTTGTAGCGGGTAACGGGATCCAACTATCTCATAGAAGGTATGCAATCTCATTGCAAATTTCAACACTTGAAATTCCCGATAATATTTTGCCTCAAGCGATCTATGACCTTGACTGAGTCAACAAACCATAGACCGCAAGTAAAGTTCAACCCGTCATTTCCCGATTGAATTAAACCCACCCGCACGACCCTTGAGTGAGTCAACAAGGCCGCACGACTACCCTAATCCAGTCGCATCATATGCTTTGCAGATAAGCACTAATCAGCTACCGCACACTACGCCTTGACTGAGTCAACAAACGCAGCACGAATACTAACTATTACTTATCTGAAATGACGGAGGGCTACGACAGGTTTTTAAGAAAACCCTTTGCGTAATGAACTTTATATCGTTGTAGAATCGAGTGATTTTAAATGGAGTGTTTTTGAGGCTTTTCTAGTTTCGCTAAAGAGGTCACTCCCGGTGAAGGGATCGTCGGCCCTTTCCTCATCGAATAAGGTGCAGGGTATATCATATATACCACTATGCAAAGCAAAAACTATAGAAGCAATCAAAAGACCAACCGAGTTTGTAGCATCTGCTAGTTTCACTAAAGAGGTCACTCCCGGTGAAAGGATCTCGGCTCTTTCCTTATCGAATAAGGTGCTGGATGTTCTACAAAGAACACCGCTATGCAAAGCAAGAACTAGAGCTACCAGTTTTTGAGACAAGTTTCTACATCATCTTAGGTTTCTTTTATTTCATTAATCTCATTAATGAAGTCCCATTTTATTATGCTTCACAAGCATCTCTTTTGAAACAAAATCTGCAATATAACATATATCTCATATATATAATATAAACATTCGTCTCAGGCAGTAATATGATCCCAACACAGAACATTGCAGCAGAAGAACATATATGAAATATTGGATATACTAGGACGTCCGTGTTTTCAATACGAGCCTGTATAAAACACGGATTCCACGGTCGTGATGAATAGCCAAACCCACATCCTTAGACCCCAACGATAGCGGCAAGCAACACTGCCAATTCTAGGGTTAGGAGACCCGGTCTCGACTCCTCGAGATGGTCTCCCACTGGACCCTAGAACCCGGTTACTTGTGCTCCCCGCCATGGGTCTACCTAATGCGGAAAAGTAAATAATATACAATGGTGATATCATCCTCAGCCCGGAAGTTGTTAGTGTATATGCCCTAGAGGCCATTACTGTATCATACTGGTTTGTATATTACTTAATGGAAGCTTGGGATATTCACCTTATATATACAATCTTGCTCAAAATAGTAGTATGCTACTTGGTTTGTTTCTACTTCAATGTGTACATGTGTTTATTTTATCATATCACTTATACGCATTGGTGGAGCCCTTAGGATCTTTGCTTGATTACCAGCGTTGTGATGGCAGTCATACTAGTGGGGGCTGGGTAATCTATAAGCACATCCTTATACAGGTCCCTAGTCGCAGGACTATCGAGACAGGGCATCGATACTCCGGAGTAGACTGGCGCATGCGCTTCTCATCCCAGTGTGGGAGACGGTCTGTCCCACAGCTGTCAGTACGTCGTACTTGAGATAGTATGCGGGTGCTCGTTAGGTTACGAGTACACTGGACAGGACTCATCGGGAACTGACAAGTTGGTATTATACCTATCGTCAGTTATCAGTTCCCAGGTGACATGAGTACAGCTTAGTCCGCTGACTTGACACTGCCACTTCGCCTCGAGTGTGTTCCCACTGCACTTTGATCACTACCCTACCACGGCTCAAAGGAGTCGTGCAAACAGGTAGTGGTTGGGTGCAGTCCCGAAGCACTTGGAGGCAGTGACGGTTAGACAGGATTCGTCTCTCCCAGTATTGGGGGTTGACATCGCTCTGTGTCTAGGAGAGCCATTACACGAGTAGTCCCTGGTCAGGGCAAGCGAGATATACTGGTAGGCTTCCAGTGTTATCTCAGGGTGTTTTGGGCTTCACTCCGACACGACTTGTACCGCTATTAGGGGACTGACGTTTACCACCCCCTAGGCCCGACATGCGATGTATCAGACGAACAGACCGGACTGTACGGAGACTATCACATTCAGACTCGGTGGGAGTTCAGATGGGGTTCACCTCATCAGTCTTCTTATCGACATCTACCTGGGGATCGTTACGCATAGCTAGTGCCGCTTGCGGTCTGTGGTTAAACCCACTGCCAGCGTAGTGTCGAGTCTTTAGAGTCCCACACAGAGGGCTATTCGCCTCTGGGCAAAACAGAGTAGAGGTCGCATGGTTTTGCGATAGGGTTCGTTCTCATCCGCGCACTTGTGCACGTTTGGAGTCCGGACAGATATTACTAGCTGGCTCTGGTTTGAGCCAGATACTGGTATATGTTTTGGGGTTGATTTTATCTCATTGTATTCATGTTCCTCGGAACAAGAATGCGGGTGTGTATGCACAGTTGATTGAGGCGGAGGAAGAGGATTTTCATTAGGGTTTCGGAACAGGTGCGTATGCACAGTTGACAGTCGTCTTTTTCCAAACCCTAATGAATTTATGTTATATCAATTAATAATATTAATTAAATGAAATTGTGTCATGGTTGGTTTTGTTGACTTGTTGACCAAGGTTGACTTGTTGACCATGGTTGAAAGTTTGACCATCATCATTACATATCAAAGATGCTCTTTGATTCTAGCAAAATTCATTTAATGAATGTAATGATAATGGTCATTCCAAACCTTCCATCAACTATTTCATTTTTATTATTATTATTAATTTGATAATTCTTTTCATTTTAGTTATGGTTGTAAAATGAAAAGAATGGCTCATTCTATCATAACACTTCTCTCTCCTCACTTCTTCTTCTTCCTCCTCTAGTTCAAGGAGATCCCTTCTTATGTGTTGAGAATCCCTCTCCTTGAGATAAAAGCACCCCAAAGCCACTCTCTACTCACTCTAGGGTTAGAGGTTTAGCAAGCCAAAGATCCTAGTTCTCTCAAAGTTCGAGAAAGGAGCCCGAATGTCGAACCCTCAGGTGGATCCATCTTTGACGGAAGAAGGCGACGAGGAAAGCACCATCAAACCCTACAAAGGTTTCAAGAAGAAGGAGTTCAAGTTAGGTATAACCTTTTATCCGAGTAGCTAACTCTCTTTAGCAAGATAGCTAGTTTAGTTTAGAAAAGATCCCGACTTTGATTGTCCATGTTGCCCTTTGCGCTAAAAATTTGATTTTTATACCGTTTCCGCCTCCCCGCAAGAACCGGGGACGGCAACGTGGACTTACAGTGGTATCAGAGCCTAACTAAACTTAAACTAGCTTAGTAGTAAAGTGTATAGAAGTTCGAACGGAAAAATCGCAAAAAACGGAAAAACAAAACCCTAACTTTCTGTTGAAATTTTTTGTGCTCTAAAATTAAAATGTTTTACTCCTAAAATCGGCTCAGGGTTTTGTGAGAACACCCACCAAAAACGATCCCCTGATTCCCTCAAACCACCGTGGTTCCGCGGCAATAGGTATGCATTTGCCGCGGAACCGCCGCCGTTTGGGCTCCTCTCGTGATCGGGTTTTGTGCAGTGTTCTTCTGGTAGGCTTTTGGGATTTTTCAGATGGTTTATTTGTGCCCAGGTTTTCCAGAAAAGAAATTTGTTTTTGGGGGCCTATAAATCCGTATTTTTATCGAACTTCACTATACTTTGACTATATTGGTTATATCTGTGATGTTTATATGTATTGAATGTCGGCTAATCGCTATATGTCGATTAGTCGGGGTTATACATATCTGTGATCTGTGTTTGATGATGGTTTGTGTATATGAATGCGTTGGACTGTCGCGGGTGAATAGCTGGGGTGGATGTGAGATGAGTGTTTTTTTTTCTTTCATTCATGTAATATGTAAATTGATGTAATATTATTATTTGTATGGCCGCAAAACCGGGTCGGGGTTGTAGCCGTTATTGTATAATTCTTTTTACTGTTTTTGCTCCTAGGATAGACCCATGGAGGGGTGCACAAACTACCGGGTATCTCGAAGTGCCGAGTGGCCTACTCACGGCGATGAGGGAGGTTGCTCCACTTCGGGGTACTTGGCGGGTAGTTTGCCGCACCCGTAGGGGTCTTGGGTGGGGTTTTGGCTATTCACCGCGACCGTGTAATCCGCTTTTCGTTGCAGGCTCGAAAGGATTGCGGATTCCTAGTATATCCAATGTATTCATCTGTGATCTGTAATGTCTGTCATTGCTATATATTTATAACTATTTAGGCGTTGCTTATGTTTTACAGCCGCGCTAGCCCAGCCCCCGCTCTGTCGTTAGTTAAGTAACCTAACGGGTGATGACGGGACCTCGTGGCGAATGCGAATGGCATAAGCGTACGTCATATTTTGGTTGTTTTCTGCAATGGTAGGATTAAATGATGGGACGCATTAAAAGAACTAATGCAAGAATATCACGCATTAAAAGAACTAATGCAAGATAATAAACCAAGCTAAAGTCGTTGGAACACTTTCGAAAAACCACTCGGTTCTTTTCAAAACTAACTTTTAAATGCGGAGCTTAAGCCACTCCTTTTAAAAGCTATCTCGTTCCATCGATTATATCAAGTTCACTACGTTCACGGTTTAGCCAAAACCATTCGTAGCCCTCCGTCATTTCACATGAATAGTCAATAGTATTCAAGCTGTGTTTGTTGGCCAAAGTCAAGGCATAGTGATTGGTAGCTATTGGGTATTCATGTGCAGCATAGATAGATGCGTTGATTTGAAACAGTCGTACTGCCTTGTTGGCCAAAGTCAAGGGTAGGTACGGGTGGATTCAAATTAACCTGGAGAATGACGGGTAGAACTTGACATGTGACTTATGATTTGTTGGCCAAAGTCAAGGTCATAAGAGCATGGGGCAAAAATCCACATCGGGAGTTTCATAAGTACTGAAACTTGCTAGATTTGCATACCATTTGGAGTGTGATGATTCTGGTAGGATTCCTTCAGTTTCGTCTTCTAGAGGGACCACCGCGTTACTTGCACTACTTAGAACGTCGTTAAACTTCGGAAAATCCAACACTTGGAAATTTCCCGACAGGGGAAAAATTGGGTATTTATATCCGGTCGAACTTTTTAACATATTCTAAGATTTATCCGGAAAGCCACACCGACAAAATTAGACAGTCCGATCGAATATACAGAGTTCCCAATACAAGCCAGAAAATAAAACTCTGGAAAAATTATTAAAAATTCCCAGGAAAATCAGCACATAAAAATAAGAATTACTGTGCAGAAATCGATGCAGAAAACGACAAAGTCGCCGCGGATCCGCCGCATGTTCCTTCTTTAAGGCCGCGGATCCGAGCCGCCTATGTGGAATTAGGATCACAAATTTTACAGTATGTCTTAGATCTTCCTGCTGATTTTTCTGAATATTTTTAATCTCGAAAAAACCACATTTTACAGAAAAGTCCAGAGAGCAATTTTCTAGTCGGGTTTTGGGTCGTTCGGACTTCAAATTCCGTCGGGACTTCGCCTAAGGCTCTAGCTAGGCTCTGATACCACTGTAGGGTTCCTAGGCACCCTATGAAGGTCTCACAAGGCATCGAACATGCCAATATAAAAATTTACGGGTGCCGAGAGACCCGACTACGGATCGTTGGCTAGAAAACTAGGCGAAAAAGCTAACTAGTTAACACTTAACTAATAGATACGGAAATACAACCTTTGTAGATCCGGTGCTCCACCTCCATAGCTCCGCAACGAGGTCCTCTCCGCTGTCCAAATCAAATCCGGGCTCAAGCGTCGGCTTCGTCGGAGAATGGGCAAGCTAGGTCGTCGATGTCCATGCCGAAGATGATCTACGTCGAGGCATCGCTAAATCAAGCTCCAACTTCACCAAGTCCAAAAACTTGTGAAGGAAACACACTCTACTACTTGGCAAGAGGTAGAGGATGAAGAAATAGGAAGTGGGTAGACTTTAGATTTGGATTTCTCACTTGTTTGCTCAATTCACCATTGATGAAGAAAGCTTTTTCTTCTTGAGTTCAAGGAAGAAGAAGAAGAAAATGTTATGATAAGTTAATTGAAAAAGAAAAGAAAATGAATTCTTATCATAAAATTAACCATAGTCAAGTGTAGAGAATGAATCATGGTTAGTGGGAATGGTTAGGGTTAAGGAAGAGATAAGAATGGTTGACTTGATCAAAGCTTCATGAAGCTTCAACTAAACTCCAAAACTAGCAACCATTCTTTTCTCTTCTTTTCCAAAATGAATAAACAAATAAATAAATGAATAAATAAAGGAAATGAAACCCTAGCCATTCTTTTAACCATGGTTTAATTCTTTGCACTTAACCAAGTAAACATGTATCATCAAACATGATACAATCAAGTGCACAAAATCATATCGCATATGTAATGTGCACAATCCAAGTGAGAAAATCCGTTTAAAGTGAACCAATACTAGTTAGTGCAAAGTAACATATCAAATATATAATTATGCATTAAATCATTAAATCAACACTTGATTCAATGATCCGGTCATGTCGTACACAACCGACTAGTATTCAATGTATCGGCTTATCGAATCAACGCTTGAATCGATAACTAGGTTATATCGCATACAACCTTTCCGATACATTCATCGCGAGAATGGAATGCGGCATCACATACACGCATTATTCTCGGTCCCGCACATATCTCATATGCGCTCCTATTTCGTTTTGCTTGAGCCAGGAAACCTCTGTGTAGGACTCTAAAGACTCGTCAATACGCCGGCAGCAGGTGATGATCATATCAAGCACCCACAAGCCGCAAGCGGTCTGCTAAACGTAACGGCCACCCGGGTATTGAGCGATCTGAAGATCGACGAGCAAGTCCGCTCACACTCCAGTGAATCCGACCAGTAACACTACCGTAAAGTCCGGTCTGATCGTCTGATATGTCGCATATCTCGCCTAGGGGTGGTAAACGTCAGACCCCAATAGTTCGATAAGTCGTGTCGATATGAGGCTCATAACTATTCGAGAAACTACTGGTAACACTTACCAGTAAATCTCAGCAACCCTGGCCAGGGATTTCCTGTTATAGCCAATCGAACACAGCGCAACATCAACTCCCTATAACGGGAGAGACGAATCCCCTCCTATCGCTCATTGCCTCCATGTGACTCGGGACTGTACCCAAAAACCACCGTTTTGCACGCCCTCTTGGACGTGGTAAGATGGAAATCAAAGCACAGTGGGAACCACACAAGACTCTATGACGATCTCGGGTCAACAGACTACTCTGTACCAGTGTCACCAGAGAACTGCCATCTGACGTGAGGTATAATACCATCTGGGAGTTCTCGGCGAGTCCGTCCAGTGTACCCAGTCTCTACTGAGCACCCGTATATTATCTCTGATGTCAAACACCAATGGATATGGGATCATCCATCGCCCATCTGTATGGGTCGAGAAGGTATACGCTAGTCTACTCTGGTATATCGATGCCCCGTCTCGATACACCCTCGACTAGGGACTTTGAAGGATGTACTTATGGACTACCATGTCCCCACTAGTATGATCCGCATCATAGTCCAGGTAGTCAAGCACACATCCTAAGGGCTTTACCAACATGTAACAGAGAGACAATCAGCATACACGTTAAGGTAAAGTTCAACCAGATAGCATACTATCATGTCGAGCAAGAAAGTCCTCCCTATATATGTCCCAGCATCCACTACAATATACATCCTATGTACAGTAATGGCCTCTAGGGCATACATATAACTAACAATCTCCCACTTGCACTAGGGCCATCTGATAGCAGTGGTTGCAGTATCTTATACTCAACCATCCCATAAAAGTCTCTCTCTGGGAACAGGCCTTTGTGAGTGGATCCGCTGTGTTGTCCTCTGAGTCTACTCTCCTAACCTCGATCTCCCTGGAGATCAACCATCTCCATGATCAAGTGATACTGCCTTAGAATCTGTCTGGATCACTGATGGGACGGACGTTCCTTGGCATAAGCCACAACTCCATTGTCACACAATGGTAGGAACATAGTTCATCTCATGAACCTATATACACCCAAACAGCCTCTTTGGTAGCATCTTAAGTAGCGATGTATCCTGCCTTTATCGTCTAGTATGTCACGGTATCCAGCTTGGAACTCTTCCAACATACCGTCCCTTTACTGAGGGTAAAGACAATGCCTGTGACTGACATTCAGTCGTCTTTATCACCCTGGAACCCTTCCAGTGATTCTCCTCAGGATCGATTGACACCACCTCACTACATCTAGTGAGTTTCCTAACATCCATTTAGATCTATCTCATAGATCCAAAATCCAGGATTTAGTAGGTATCACTTTAATCCTATATGGAGAATCTTTGTGATAAGCGGAGATTGATCGAGCGTAGCATAAGAAACTCCTTTCTTATCAAGAGTATGTCATCCACGTACTCTACGAGGATCGTCACCATACTCCCTACTACCTTTTTGTTTATACAAGGTTCATCTACCATTTTGATGATGTCAAACTCTTTGACCGCTTCATCAAAACAGATGTTCCAACTTCGCGATGCCTGCTTTATCCTGTAAAGCATCTTGCACACGTTTCCGCTGCTCCCACTGTCTACGAAGCCCTCTGGCTGTGTACTTACAGACGCTCTCTTCTAAATCATCATTTAGAAAAGCAGTCAAGACACCCAACCACCAGATATCGCAGTCATGGTATGTAGCCGTGGCAAGTAGGATCTGGATGGACTTAAGCATAGTCACTTGAAAAGGTTTCATCATGATCCACGCCTGGTCGATGACGAAAAGCTTTAACAAGTCTAGCTTTGAAAGTCTCAACTTTTCCATGTACACCAAGTAATCTTCTCAAGATATACTTGCTCCTGATGGGGATTTAACCCTTCAGATATAGCAACCAAAGTCCATACTTTGTTGGTGCATAAGGATTCCATCTCAGATCGCTAAACATCCAGCCATTCTTACAGAGTCTCACTCCTGATGGCCAGCTCGAAGCTAGTTGGGTCATCATCTCATGATGTAATCCTCGCTCCCACTGTCATAGAGAAACCGAAGTATCTCTCAGGTGGGTGAGGAACCCTACTAGATCGGCGGAGAGGCTGAGGTTCATTGGAATCTACTGAATCCTTTGGCTCTATCAAATCATCTGCTGTAGTTTGTATAGTTGGAACCTTTCCAGTTCTACATAACAGTCCTTGCCTCGAGCTCGTCCGGATTTTGCTTTTAAACATAGGCCGGACAATCCCAAATCTTAACTAGCTTAAGACATGGGCTCTTCCCTTTCCATATCACATATGAAGTGGTAGGCAACTGATTTGATTGGAACCCTATTCAATAGGTATGAAGTTTCTCAAGTGCATTACACCCAAAAAGGAAATAGGTAACTCAGTAATACTCATCATAGAGCACACCATATCATATAGGGTGTGATTGCTCCACCCCGATATACCATCGTGCTATGTGTATCCGGAGGAGTAATGCCGAGAGAGAATCTCATTCTCCTTTAGAATGGTCCAGGAATTCCGTGCTCAAGTATTCTCCTCCTTGATCTCATCATAGGACATAATACTTATACCCGTATTTTGGTTCTTTACTTCTAACTTATATTCTGTGAATATCTCAAAAGGTTCGGACTTGTGTTTCAACAGGAACATAGGTCTGAAACTCGAAAGATCATCAGAGAACGTAATGAAGTATAAAGAACCATTCCTGGCATGTGTAGACAGGGGACCTACATACATCAACATGTATTATCCCAAGAGTTCACTAACTCTTTCTCTGTTTCCAGTAAACGGAGCTATGGTCATCTTATCTTTGTGACATGACTGGCGAGTTTCACAAGATGTAAGTTCAAACTAATTTAAATATGCATCTTTATGTAACTCTAGCCAGTCGGGTCGCATTGATCTGACCTAGTCTACAATACCTCAAGAAGGATTCGTTCATTTCTGAACTCTTTCTCTTGTGTGTGTTCCGTATACTAAGAACTGTAGTTTGATTTAGAACATCAACGCTTTTAGATAACGTGCCTGAACCGATCAACTTTTGATATAGGAAATGTTCAAAACATTATCCAACAATACAAAATTATATCCTTTCTTTACTAATAAAGAGACTGATATGATTTTGTATATCAGGTTCGGTATCTAACAACATTCGTTCAGAATCAATGTATTGGAATACAGGGTGACAGTGACCAACAGACTTGGCTGCAACTCTTGCCCCGTTTTCTGTCTCATGAAACTTATCACCCGTTCTCAGTTTTTCTACCTATCTGTAGCCCTATGTAACAGATTACATATCTGGGATCCTGATCTGGTATCACATACAGGGACGTAAAAGATACTGAGAAACAGTTCTGTATAATGAACACACCCGAAGATGATGCATCAGCATGCACTCTCTTCGTTTGGGCGGCACGGGAAATCTGGTATTCCCCAATTTCCTGCTCTGTCTTATAACAATTATAAGTTGGAGCGGGACCAACGTTCCCCAGCTCAGTATAACAAGCGGGTTCGGTCAATATTCCGTATTATTATCTTGATTAAGGCGTGATAGGGTCGCTACCTGGAGGGAGAGAGAAGAAAACACTCAGCGTGCGCTCTGTCAAGAATAGATTGGTTTTTATTTTATCTAGTCAGGATGGCTCCCACTGCTTTTTATCAAATCTTCCTTCAAACCCTAAAAGGAAAGACTAGCCGGGATTAATTACACATTACAAGTTCGCCAATCTTTCAGCCAGGCCTGTGTCGGTACTTTGAGGGAGGTCCCCCGTGCTTTCGCACGAACCTAATTACTGTAAACCTCGTTTTCCTAGAGGCATAACCCCGTTGACACCTTTCTAGACACCTACTTGATCGGCTAATTGTAATGTATAAAACTCTCCCAGGAGTAACTCTTACTCGCAGCGGGTATCGGGATCCAACTATCTCATAGAAGGTATGCAATCTCATTGCAAATTTCAACACTTGAAATTCCCGATAATATTTTGCCCCTAGCTCGCTATGACCTTGACGGAGGCCAAACAACCCATAGTCTGCTAGTCAAGTTCAACCCGTCATTTCCTGATTGAATTAAACCCACCCGCACGACCCTTGACGGAGGCCAAACAACGCCGTACGAATACCCTAATCCAATCGCATCATATGCTAGCAGATAAGCACTAGTTAGCTACCGTACACTACGCCTTGACGGAGGCCAAACAACCGCAGCACGAATACTAACTAGTACGTATCTGAAATGACGGAGGGCTACGACAGGTTTTTATGAAAACCTATTGCGTAATGAACTTGATATCGTTGTAGAATCAAATGAATTTTGAAATGGAGTGTTTTTGAGGCTTTTCTAGTTTTGCTAAAGGAGTCACTCCCGGTGAAGGGATCGTCGGTCCTTTCCTCGTCGAATGAGGTGCGGGATATATCATATATATCACTGTGCAAAGCAGAACTCTTAAAAGCTATCAAAAGACAAACCGAGTGTGTAGCATCTGCCAGTAATTGCTAAAGGAGTCACTCCCGGTGAAGGGATCTCGGTCCTTTCCTTATCGAATATGGTGCAGGATATATCATATATACCGCTGTGCAAAGCAAGAACTGTAGCTACCTGTTTTATTTTGAAATTCGATTCTACAACATCTTAGGTTTCTTTTATTTCATTAATCACATTAATGAAGTCCCATCATTTAAGTACCTAATCATCACAGATAAATACGACGTACACTTATGCCATCCGCATTCGCCTCAATGTCCCCTCGTGCACCGTTAGGTTAGGTAACTAACGACAGAGCGGGGCAGGGCTAGCGCGGGTGTAAAACATAAGTAACGTCTATATAATATATCATATATACTATATACTGTATCTATCACAGAACATCACATGATCACATCACAGATATCGCAGCAGAAGAATCATATGAAATATTGGATATACTAGGACGTCCGTGTTTTCAATACGAGCCAGTATAAAACACGGATTCCACGGTCGTGATGAATAGCCAAACCCACACCCCTAGACCCCTACGAGAGCGGCAAGCAACCCTACCAATTCTAGAGTTAGGAGACCCGGACTCGACTCCTCGAGTTGGTCTCCCACTGGACTCCAGAACCCGGTTACTTGTGCCCTCCTACTTGGGTCTATCCTAGTGCGAAAAAGTAAATAATATACAAACGGTGACAACTTCCGCAACCTGGAAGCGCCCCAATAAAAGAATATTACATACAAGTTTTTACATGAATGAAAATGAAAAACACTCATCTCACATAAAAACCCCCGGCTATTCAAACACGATGATCCAATATAACATATCCAGCAACACATAACATCACATGTCATCAACGTAAGTAAATATGCGCATCCCAATTGTCGTTGACATATAGCAACGAAACCGGCGATATCACATATTACACTTACGGTCACAGAAAAGAAAGTGTAAAACTACAACAGTTGGAATCCGCAACCACCTCAGACATCGCATGCCTGATCAAATGAATTACTTAGACATCGCATGTCTAATAATTATAAACCCCGCATTTTAGTCTCAAAATCGAAAACACTTTTCAATATCTAGTCGGGCAATTCAACAAGATTCCCGACATCCTGATCGAATGCTCGTCGCAAACTTCAGTAGACGGCTGCACCCCCGATACCGTCGACGAAGTGCACCAAGGCGGAACACCGCTGCCGCGAGCACCCGAACGGATGCTTTCGGCGACGGGGTTCTCCTACAGTCACTTGGTCGGGGCTATGGAGTGAGGCTGTCTATTAAGTTTACCGGCGAGTATCCGCGTACGCTACGTGATTGCGACGGACTTTTGATCACATCAAAATTCCGTGGCAACCGATCAAGTGAGACTAAAGTGCTATGTTTATAACATTCATTCAGTTATCTCATAACTTTTTGTGAATTCCAATTATTGTATCCCATTCCAGATAATTAGAAAATGTTAAACTTTTCGATTGAAAATTCGAACACCCAAGTTTTCCCGATACAGATCAACACATGAAATAAGTCTAACAACATTCAGTTCGTGCCTCAGTACCGACGGTCCAGCCGTAGAAGGGTCAAGCCAACGCCTCACATGTGGCAGCCGTACTGCCCCAAACCCGAAGGTTCAAAGGGCAGTTCAAGACGGTCACATAATCGAGTTAAGGTTTGTTGTCTTCTAGAGGGACCACCGCGTTACTTGCACTACTTAGAACGTCGTTAAACTTCGGAAAATCCAACACTTGGAAATTTCCCGACAGGGGAAAAATTGGGTATTTATATCCGGTCGAACTTTTTAACATATTCTAAGATTTATCCGGAAAGCCACACCGACAAAATTAGACAGTCCGATCGAATATACAGAGTTCCCAATACAAGCCAGAAAATAAAACTCTGGAAAAATTATTAAAAATTCCCAGGAAAATCAGCACATAAAAATAAGAATTACTGTGCAGAAATCGATGCAGAAAACGACAAAGTCGCCGCGGATCCGCCGCATGTTCCTTCTTTAAGGCCGCGGATCCGAGCCGCCTATGTGGAATTAGGATCACAAATTTTACAGTATGTCTTAGATCTTCCTGCTGATTTTTCTGAATATTTTTAATCTCGAAAAAACCACATTTTACAGAAAAGTCCAGAGAGCAATTTTCTAGTCGGGTTTTGGGTCGTTCGGACTTCAAATTCCGTCGGGACTTCGCCTAAGGCTCTAGCTAGGCTCTGATACCACTGTAGGGTTCCTAGGCACCCTATGAAGGTCTCACAAGGCATCGAACATGCCAATATAAAAATTTACGGGTGCCGAGAGACCCGACTACGGATCGTTGGCTAGAAAACTAGGCGAAAAAGCTAACTAGTTAACACTTAACTAATAGATACGGAAATACAACCTTTGTAGATCCGGTGCTCCACCTCCATAGCTCCGCAACGAGGTCCTCTCCGCTGTCCAAATCAAATCCGGGCTCAAGCGTCGGCTTCGTCGGAGAATGGGCAAGCTAGGTCGTCGATGTCCATGCCGAAGATGATCTACGTCGAGGCATCGCTAAATCAAGCTCCAACTTCACCAAGTCCAAAAACTTGTGAAGGAAACACACTCTACTACTTGGCAAGAGGTAGAGGATGAAGAAATAGGAAGTGGGTAGACTTTAGATTTGGATTTCTCACTTGTTTGCTCAATTCACCATTGATGAAGAAAGCTTTTTCTTCTTGAGTTCAAGGAAGAAGAAGAAGAAAATGTTATGATAAGTTAATTGAAAAAGAAAAGAAAATGAATTCTTATCATAAAATTAACCATAGTCAAGTGTAGAGAATGAATCATGGTTAGTGGGAATGGTTAGGGTTAAGGAAGAGATAAGAATGGTTGACTTGATCAAAGCTTCATGAAGCTTCAACTAAACTCCAAAACTAGCAACCATTCTTTTCTCTTCTTTTCCAAAATGAATAAACAAATAAATAAATGAATAAATAAAGGAAATGAAACCCTAGCCATTCTTTTAACCATGGTTTAATTCTTTGCACTTAACCAAGTAAACATGTATCATCAAACATGATACAATCAAGTGCACAAAATCATATCGCATATGTAATGTGCACAATCCAAGTGAGAAAATCCGTTTAAAGTGAACCAATACTAGTTAGTGCAAAGTAACATATCAAATATATAATTATGCATTAAATCATTAAATCAACACTTGATTCAATGATCCGGTCATGTCGTACACAACCGACTAGTATTCAATGTATCGGCTTATCGAATCAACGCTTGAATCGATAACTAGGTTATATCGCATACAACCTTTCCGATACATTCATCGCGAGAATGGAATGCGGCATCACATACACGCATTATTCTCGGTCCCGCACATATCTCATATGCGCTCCTATTTCGTTTCGCTTGAGCCAGGAAACCTCTGTGTAGGACTCTAAAGACTCGTCAATACGCCGGCAGCAGGTGATGATCATATCAAGCACCCACAAGCCGCAAGCGGTCTGCTAAACGTAACGGCCACCCGGGTATTGAGCGATCTGAAGATCGACGAGCAAGTCCGCTCACACTCTAGTGAATCCGACCAGTAACACTACCGTACAGTCCGGTCTGATCGTCTGATATGTCGCATATCTCGCCTAGGGGTGGTAAACGTCAGACCCCAATAGTTCGATAAGTCGTGTCGATATGAGGCTCATAACTATTCGAGAAACTACTGGTAACACTTACCAGTAAATCTCAACAACCCTGGCCAGGGATTTCCTGTTATAGCCAATCGAACACAGCGCAACATCAACTCCCTATACCGGGAGAGACGAATCCCCTCCTATCGCTCATTGCCTCCATGTGACTCGGGACTGTACCCAAAAACCACCGTTTTGCACGCCCTCTTGGACGTGGTAAGATGGAAATCAAAGCACAGTGGGAACCACACAAGACTCTATGACGATCTCGGGTCAACAGACTACTCTGTACCAGTGTCACCAGAGAACTGCCATATGACGTGAGGTATAATACCATCTGGGAGTTCTCGGCGAGTCCGTCCAGTGTACCCAGTCTCTACTGAGCACCCGTATATCATCTCTGATGTCAAACACCAATGGATATGGGATCATCCATCGCCCATCTGTATGGGTCGAGAAGGTATACGCTAGTCTACTCTGGTATATCGATGCCCCGTCTCGATACACCCTCGACTAGGGACTTTGAAGGATGTACTTATGGACTACCATGTCCCCACTAGTATGATCCGCATCATAGTCCAGGTAGTCAAGCACACATCCTAAGGGCTTTACCAACATGTAACAGAGAGACAATCAGCATACACGTTAAGGTAAAGTTCAACCAGATAGCATACTATCATGTCGAGCAAGAAAGTCCTCCCTATATATGTCCCAGCATCCACTACAATATACATCCTATGTACAGTAATGGCCTCTAGGGCATACATATAACTAACACTGACAGGGCCAAACTACAAAGATTGGCTCAGGAATGTCAAGATGGCAATCACTTACGACAAGCTGGGGTATCTTCTTACCACCAAAGCTCCCCCCGTCCCAGGTCCCACCTCCAACGTCGCGGATAAGGAAATCCGTAAGACTTAGGAGATTGATTGCGCGAAGGCCAAGTGGCTCGTGCTTGCCTCTATGGACAACGAACATTAGAGGAGGCACGAGAATATGGACCTGGAATCCATATTTCTCCATACAAAAGAACTGTATGGAGAGCAGTCTCGTATCGCAAGATGCGAAATATCGAAAAAGTTATTTTCGGCAAGATTGGCCGTCGGATCATCGGTAGCGGAACACGTGCTTAAGATGATTGGCTACATTGAGGAGCTCGCAGAACTTGGGACCACGTTGGAGAGTGAGCTCTATACAGACTTGATTCTCCAGTCCCTTCCTTCCACTTACGCCCAGTTTATACTGAACATCAACTTACAAGAAAAAGAAGTTGAACTTTCAGAACTCCTCAACATGCTGAGGAGCGCAGAGGGCACCCTACAGAAAGGTAGGGAAACACCCACTTTGTTTGTAGGAGGATTTTCTTCTTCTAGGTCCAAGGCGAAAGCCAAGGGAAAGAAGAAGAAAGCCCCCGCCAAACCAAGGGGCGATGTTAGTAAAGTGGATACGAAGGTAAAGGTAAAGGCAACAAAGATAGCGGGGAAGCTTGTGGGTAAAGAAGAATGCTTCTATTGTCATAAAAGTGGACACTGGAAGAAAGATTGCAGGGCTTGGAAAGCCAGGACACAGGAACTGAAGCAGGTTGCGGCTTCAGCTTCAGGTGTGTATGTTATTGAGAACTGTCTTTCGATAAACTCTACTTCCTGGGTATTGGATACCGGATCAGGATCTCATATCTGTAATTCTTTGCAGGCGTTGAGAAACCGTAGGGTTTTGAAGGCAGGTGACATGACCCTCAGAGTTGCGAACGGAGCTAGCATGGATGCTAAAGCCGTGGGGGACTATCACCTGGGAATGTCAGATGGACATGTTTTGGTTTTACGTAATTGCTTTTTTGTACCTAACGCAACTTGTAATATCATTTCTGTACCTTTGGTTTCAAAAGAAGGTTATGAATTTGCGTTTGTAAGTAATGTTGTAAACATTCACCTTAATCAAGTTCTGATTGGGTCAGGTACACTGAGCAATGGTATATACGTATTAAACCAACCACAGGTTTCAATGTCCAGAATACACATAAAAGAAAGTCTCCAGATATTAATCAGACTTTCTTATGGCATTGTAGACTGGGTCACATCAATGAGAGAAGGTTGACTAAGTTACATACAGAAGGATATTTGGATCCGTTCGAATATCAATCATATGCCACTTGTCAATCCTGTCTCAAAGGAAAGATGACAAAGACTCCGTTCACTGGGCACGGAGTAAGAGCGAGCGAGCTCTTGGGACTCGTACACAGCGACGTGTGCGGTCCAATGTCTACACATGCACGAAGCGGTTATTCTTACTTCATTACTTTTACGGATGACTTTCCAAGGTACGGTTATGTCTTCTTGATGAAACATAAGTCCGAAGCTTTTGAAAAGTTCCAGGAATATAAGAATGAAGTAGAAAAACAAACCGGCAAAAGTATCAAGATTCTAAGATCGGATCGAGGTGGTGAATACTTGAGTGCCGAGTTCCTGAACTATTTAAAAGAGAACGGAATTCTCTCTCAGCTTACTCCTCCATACACTCCGCAACATAACGGTGTATCGGAGAGACGGAACCGAACCCTATTGGATATGGTACGGTCCATGATGAGTAACGCTGAGTTGCCACGATCTTTCTGGGGGTATGCGCTAGAATCAGCTGCATACCTTTTGAACCGAGTTCCTACTAAAACTGTGCCTACCACACCATTTGAGATGTGGTGTGGGAAGAGGCCCCATCTTAATCACATTAAGACATGGGGATGTCCAGCTTTTGTCAAAAAGCAGCATGCGGACAAGCTCGAGGCACGCTCAGTGCAGTGCAAGTTTGTGGGATATCCAAAGAACTCCAAGGGATATTTCTTCTACTGTGAAGAGGAACAAAAAGTTCATGTTTCTCGTCATGCCTACTTCTTGGAAACTGATTTTTTGGAAAACCAGATAAGTGGGAGCACAGTAGAACTGGAAGAAATTCCAGAACCACAGACTATTACTGAAAGTTTGGTGGAACCAGAAGGTTCAAAATAACAAAACATTCCTACGCCGCTCCGCAGGAGTAGTAGGCAGTCTCATCCGCCCGAGAGATACTACGGTTTTCTCATAGACGGGGATAGAGAGGATTGCATCATAGATTATGATGAGCCTACTAGCTTCCAGCAAGCCGTTCAGAGCGTTGACTCAGTAAAATGGCTGGATGCAATGCGGACCGAGATGGAGTCCATGTACACCAACAAAGTATGGACGTTGGACATTGCTCCAGACGGGGTAAAACCCGTAGGATGCAAGTGGATCTTCAAAAGGAAGATTGGTGTAGATGGACGGGTTGAGACCTATAAAGCTAGACTTGTAGCAAAGGGTTTTCGTCAAAGACCTGGTTTGGACTATGACGAAACCTTTTCTCCAGTGGCTATGCTGAAGTCCATTCGGATCCTTCTTGCCATTGCTGCCTTCCACGATTATGAGATTTGGCTGATGGACGTAAAGACCGCTTTTCTAAATGGAAATTTAGAGGAGTGTGTCTATATGGACCAGCCAGAGGGTTTCATTCAGAGTGGGAGCAGCGGAAAGGTGTGCAAGTTGCTTAAGTCCATTTATGGACTAAAGCAGGCATCGCGGAGTTGGAACATCTGTTTTGATGAGACGGTCAAGGAATTTGGCTTTATCAAAAATCCAGATGAACAATGCATCTATAGTAGATTTGTAGCGAGAACTGTATTATTCCTCGTTTTATACGTGGATGACATTCTCTTAATAGGAAATGACATTCCTATGCTACAATCTGTCAAGGGATTCTTGTCACACAGGTTCTCCATGAAAGACCTGGGTGATGCCTCATACATCCTGGGGATCCGGATCCATAGTGATAGATCCAAGAGGATATTAGGACTTTCACAGTCCAGGTAGATCGACACTATACTGAAAAGATTCAGTATGGAAGATTCCAAGCGCGGTAACCTACCGGCTTGTCACGGGATCACCCTCTCTAAAGAGATGTCTCCCAAGACTGATTTAGAGAGGGATCGCATGTCTATTATACCCTACGCTTCTGCGGTAGGCTCTATAATGTATGCGATGTTGTGTACCAGACCGGATGTAGCTTATGCACTTAGTGTGGTAAGCCGGTATCAGTCAAACCCTGGGAAGAAACACTGGATAGCAGTAAAGAACATTCTCAAGTACCTGAGAAGGACTAAGGAGATGTTCTTGGTGTATGGAGGAAAAGACCGCCAGATCGAGGCTTTTGCTGACTCCAGCTTCCAGAGCGACAAGGATGATTCCAAGTCCATGTCGAGTTTTGTCTTTACCCTCAATGGAGGGGCGGTGTGTTGGATGAGTTCCAAACAGGAAACCGTTGCAGACTCGACGATGGAAGCGGAATACATCGCTGCATCTGATGCCGCAAAAGAAGCTGTCTGGATGAGGAAGTTCTTGAAAGAACTTCAGGTGGTTCCTTCCATTGTTGACCCAATACCTCTGTATTGCGACAACAACGGGGCTATAGCTTTAGAGAAGGAACCCAGGTCCCATCAGAGATCCAGACACATCTTGAGGCGGTATCACCTGATCAGAGAGATCGTGGATCGCAAGGAGATCGAGGTTCGGAGGGTTGCTTCAGAAGAAAACACTGCAGATCCATTCACCAAGGCCCTGCCCCAGACTCAGTTCAAGCGGCTGATCGAGATGATAGGTCTTCGATACGCCAGTACATGGCCTTAGTGCAAGTGGGAGATTGTTAGTGTATATGCCCTAGAGGCCATTACTGTATCATACTGGTTTGTATATTACATAATGGAAGCTTGGGATATTCACATTGTATATACAATCTTGCTCAAAATAGTTGTATGCTACTTGGTTTGTTTCTACTTTAATGTGTACATGTGTTTATTTTATCATATCACTTATACGCATTGGTGGAGCCCTTAGGATCTTTGCTTGATTACCAGCGTTGTGATGGCAGTCACACTAGTGGGGGCTGGGTAATCTATAAGCACATCCTTATACAGGTCCCTAGTCGCAGGACTATCGAGACAGGGCATCGATACTCCGGAGTAGACTGGCGCATGCGCTTCTCATCCCAGTGTGGGAGACGGTCTGTCCCACAGCCGTCAGTACGTCGTACTTGAGATAGTATGCGGGTGCTCGTTAGGTTACGAGTACACTGGACAGGACTCGTCGGGAACTGACAAGTTGGTATTATTCCTATCGTCAGTTATCAGTTCTCAGGTGACATGAGTACAGCTTAGTCCGCTGACTTGACACTGCCACTTCGCCTCGAGTGTGTTCCCACTGCACTTTGATCACTACCCTACCACGGCTCAAAGGAGTCGTGCAAACAGGTAGTGGTTGGGTGCAGTCCCGAAGCACTTGGAGGCAGTGACGGTTAGACAGGATTCGTCTCTCCCGGTATTGGGGGTTGACATCGCGCTGTGTCTAGGAGAGCCATTACACGAGTAGTCCCTGGCCAGGGCAAGCGAGATATACTGGTAGGCTTCCAGTGTTATCTCAGGGTGTTTTGGGCTTCACTCCGACACGACTTGTACCGGTATTAGGGGACTGACGTTTACCGCCCCCTAGGCCCGACATGCGATGTATCAAACGAACAGACCGGACTGTACGGAGACTGTCACATTCAGACTCAGTGGGAGTTCAGATGAGGTTCACCTCATCAGTCTTCTTATCGACATCTACCTGGGGATCGTTACGCACAGCTAGTGCCGCTTGCGGTCTGTGGTTAAACCCATTGCCAGCGTAGTGTCGAGTCTTTAGAGTCCCACACAGAGGGCTATTCGCCTCTGGGCAAAACAGAGTAGAGGTCGCATGGTTTTGCGACAGGGTTCGTTCTCATCCGCGAACTTGTGCACATTTGGAGTCCGGAAAGATATTACTAGCTGGCTCTGGTTTGAGCCAGATACTGGTATATGTTTTGGGGTTGATTTTATCTCATTTTATTCATGTTCCTCGGAACAAGAATGCGGGAGTGTATGCACAGTTGATTGAGGCGGAGGAAGAGGATTTTCATTAGGGTTTCGGAACAGGTGCGTATGCACAGTTGACAGTCGTCTTTTTCCAAACCCTAATGAATTTATGTTATATCAATTAATAATATTAATTAAATGAAATTGTGTCATGGTTGGTTTTGTTGACTTGTTGACCAAGGTTGACTTGTTGACCATGGTTGAAAGTTTGACCATCATCATTACATATCAAAGATGCTCTTTGATTCTAGCAAAATTCATTTAATGAATGTAATGATAATGGTCATTCCAAACCTTCCATCAACTATTTCATTTTTATTATTATTATTAATTTGATAATTCTTTTCATTTTAGTTATGGTTGTAAAATGAAAAGAATGACTCATTCTATCATAACACTTCTCTCTCCTCACTTCTTCTTCTTCCTCCTCTAGTTCAAGGAGATCCCTTCTCATGTGTTGAAAATCCCTCTCCTTGAGATAAAAACACCCCAAAGCCACTCTCTACTCACTCTAGGGTTAGAGGTTTAGCAAGCCAAAGATCCTAGTTCTCTCAAAGTTCGAGAAAGGAGCCCGAAGGTCGAACCCTCAGGTGGATCCATCTTTGACGGAAGAAGGCGACGAGGAAAGCACCATCAAACCCTACAAAGGTTTCAAGAAGAAGGAGTTCAAGTTAGGTATAACCTTTTATCCGAGTAGCTAACTCTCTTTAGCATGATAGCTAGTTTAGTTTAGAAAAGATCCCGACTTTGATAGTCCATGTTGCCCTTTGCGCTAAAAATTTGATTTTTATACCGTTTCCGCCTCCCCGCAAGAACCGGGGACGGAAACGTGGACTTACAGAAGTGCCCCAATAAAAGAATATTATATACAAATGAATTTACATGAATGAAAAAGAAAAACTCTCATCTCACATAAAACCCCTGGCTATTCAAACACGACGATCCAATATAACATATCACAGCAACCCATAATATCTTATATCATCAACGTAAGCAAGTATGCGTATCCCGATTGTCGTTGATGTATAGCAACGAAGCCGGCGATACACCATATACTACGCCTACGGTCGCAGAAAAGAAAGTGTAAAACTACAACAGTTGGAATCCGCAACCTCTTTAGACATCACATGCCTAACCAAATGAATTTCTTAGACATCGCATGCCTAACAATTATAAACCCCGCATTTTAGTCTCTTTATCGAAAACTCTTTTCAATATCAAGTCGGCAATTCAACAAGATTCCCGACATCCTGATCGAATGCTCGTCGCAAACTTTAGTAGACGGCCGCACCCCCGTTGCCGTCGACGAAGTGCACTAAGGCGGAACACCGCTGCCGTGAGCACCCGAACGGAAGCTTTTGGCGACGGGGTTCTCCTACAGTCACTTGGTCGGGGCTATGGGGCGTGTCGTTCTATTAAGTTTATCCGGCGAGTATCCGCGTACGCTACGTGATTGCGACGGACTTTTGATCACATAAAAATTCCGTGGCAACCGATCATCTGAGACTAAACTGCTATGTTTATAATATTCAAATTAGTTATCTCATAACTATATGTAGATTCCAAATATTGTCTCACATTTCAGATAAATAGACAGTGTTAAACTTTTCGATCGAATAATCAAACACCCAAATTTCCCAAATAGTTCTCAACACTTGAAATTAGTTTAAAAACATCCATCACATGCATCAGTAACAATGGTCCAGCCGTAGAAGGGTCAAGCCAACGCCTCACATGTGGCACGCCGTACTGCCACAAACCCTAAGGTTCAGAGGCAGTTCAAGACGGTCACATAATCGAGTTAAGGTTTGTTATCTTCTAGAGGGTCCACTGCGTTACTTGCATGACTTAGAACGTTCTCAAACTACGGAAAAATCCAACACTTGGAAATTTTCCGGGTCGGGAAAAAGTGAGTTATTGATATCCGGTCGAACTTTTTAACAGTTTCTAAAATTATCCGGAAAAAACTAAACGAAGTTAAATTATCCGACCGAATCAACGAGTCTCCAATGCAACCCAAGAAAACTCAACACTTGAGTGGAATTAAAAAATTCGGAGAAAAAAATGGCAAGAAAGGACTTAAGAATAAATATATGAAGTTCCAGGGATTAATTCAAAATTTTGGCCGCGGAACAGCCGCCAAACACTTGGTTTGGCCGCGGTTCCGCGGTCAAATCAGCGCATTATAGGTCCGTACTTCACAGTAATTCTTAGTTTTTCCTGCTTAATTTTCTGAGCATTTTTAATTCATAAAAAATCACATTTTTGAAAAATATCCAGAGAGGGGTTCAAATTAGGGTTTCGGTATTCGATCGGACTTTAAATTTCGTCTAGACTTCGCCTAAAACTCTAGCTTGGCTCTGATACCACTGTAGGGTTGCTAGGCACACGCACAAGGGTCTACGAAGTATCAACCATGTCCGATTTAAAAATTAGCCGTGCCGAACAACCCGATACGATATCTTTAAACTAGAGATTATGCGAAAACTAATATGTTAAACACTTTAACACTAAGTGAGAGGGATTACAACCATTGTAGATCCGGTCCTTCACTTCATAAGCTCCGTGTTGAGGTCCCTTCGCTGCGATCATCGTGTTCGGGAGTCTCGAGAGGTTCCACGAAGAGAAAGATGCAGTCTTGCTTCCGATCATCGATAACATAGATGATCTACCTTGAAGTTTCATTAACACAAGCTAACACTCATAAAATAATGTGAACACCCTCATCTAAATGGCAAGGGTAGATGAGGATGATGAAGTAGGATTTTTGCTCTCTTTTATTTTCTCATTCTCACTCATTTTCATCACTTGGAAAAAATCTAGTAAGCTTTTTCCATGAAAATTAGAAGGAAGAAGAAGAAGAATAATGATAGAATTTCTTTTGTGATGAATAATGAAAAGATAAATATGATGAATAATGCAACCATGGTCAACTAAACCCGTGTAGAGAATTAACTAGGGCTAGGGTTTGGGTTGGGTTAAAAGTGAGTCACTTGAAAGTATCAAGCATAATATCTTTTTCAAGACAAAAGAAAAGCTTCTAGAGTCTACTAGAAGTCTTAACCCTAATCCAAACCCTAATCATGTTTAAACTCCACTAAACATGTTGCATTAGTAATCATATCATGTTACAATATTATATATCACATATATAATATTTATTGTAACAAAATAAAATAATGCATTTAACATATATCGCATATATATCAATGTATTACCTGAGTGAGAAAAAGAATCTTTTAGTGAGCTAATATTAGTTAATTTAATTTAATATATCATATATATTATTATACATTAAATTATCGAATCAACACTTGATCCGACAATCCAGCTATATCGCATATAACCGACTAATACGATGACCCGGCTATATCACATATACCTGGCCGATATCTCATATCGCAAGAATCCAATACGGTATCACATACCGCATTATCCTCGGTCCTGCACATATCACATATGTGCTCCTACTCCGTTTTTCCTGAGTCAAGAAACCTCTGTGTAGGGCTCTAAAGAATCGTCAATACGCCGGCAGTAGGTGATGATCATATCAAACACCCACAAGCTGCAAGCGGTCAGCTAAACGTAACAGCCACCCAGGTATTGAGCGCTCAGCAGATCAATAAGCAAGCCTGTACATTCTCTTGTGAATCCAATCAGTAACACTCCCGTACAGTCCGGTCTCGTCGTCTGATATGTCGCATATCTCGCCTAGGGGTAGTAAACGTCAGACCCCAGTAGCTTGATAAGTCATGTCGATATGAGGTCTATAACAGTTCGAGAAACTACTGATAACACTTACCAGTAAATCTCAGCAACCCTGGTCAGGGATTTCCGGTTATAGCCAATCGAACACAGCGCAACATCAACTCCCTATACCGGGATAGACGAATCCCCTCCTATCGCTCATTGCCTCCATGTGATTGGGGACTGTATCCAAAAGCCACCTTTTTGCATGCCCTCTTGGACGTGGTATGATGGAAATCAAAACACGGTGGGAATCACACAAGACTCTATGACAATCTCGGGTCAACAGACTACTCTGTACCAGTGTCACCGGAGAACTGCCATCTGACGTGAGGTATAATACCATCTGGGAGTTCTCGGTGAGTCCATCCAGTGTACCCAGTCTCTACTAAGCACCCGTACACCATCCTTGATGTCAAACACCGATGGATGTGGGACCATTCATCGCCCATCATATGGGTCAAGATGCGTATACGCTAGTGTACTCTGGTGTATCGATGCCCTGTCTCGATACATGCATAAGAAGTTCATCAATTTCAACTCGACTAGGAACAGTTATAGGATGTACTCGTCGACTACAGTGGCCCCACTAGTATGATCTCATCATAGTCCCAGTAGTCGAGTACATATCCTAAGGGCTTTATCAACATGTAACATAGAGACAATCAGAGTACATGTTAAGATAAAGTACAACCAGATAGCATACTATCATGTCGAGCAAGAAAGTCCTCCCTATATATGTCCAAGCATCCATTACAATATACATCGTATGTACAGTAATGGCCTCTAGGGCATACATATAACTAACAAAATGAGCAAAACTACGTTTACTGGACACGGAGAAAGAGCTACTGAGCTCTTGGGCCTCATATATAGTGATGTATGTGGGCCAATGTCTACACATGCGAGAGGCAGTTTTTCTTACTTCATAACTTTTACTGATGATTTCTCGAGATTCGGTCATGTGTTTTTATTAAAGCATAAGTCTAGAGCTTTCGAGAAATTCAAGGAGTACAAACTTGAAGTAGAAAAACAAACTGGAGTGAGCATCAAAACACTTCGATCAGATCGAGGTGGAGAATATCTTAGTACAGAATTTTCGAACTTCCTAAAAGAGAATGGGATTCTCTCTTAGCTCACTCCCCCTTACACACCACAGCACAACGGTGTGTCAAAGCGGCAGAATCGCACCCTATTAGATATGGTACGATCCATGATGAGTGATATTGAGTTGCCTCTCTCCTTTTGGGGGCATGCATTGGAGACTACAGCTTTTCTGTTGAACAAAGTTCCAACCAAGACCGTGTCTACCACTCCATATGAGATATGGTATCGAAAGAGACCATCTCTTAAACGAGTTAAGATTTTGGGTTGTTCGGCTTTTGTTAAAAAGCAGAATCAAGACAAACTCGAGACACGATCGGTCAAGTGTATATTTGTGGAATATCCGAAACATTTGTTTGGGTATCTTTTCTACCACAAGGAGGAACAAAAGGTGTTTGTTTCTCAGTATGCCACATTTTTAGAAAATGTAATTTTTTTCAAATGATATTGATGGCAATGTGGTAGATCTAGAAGAGGTTCTAGAGACACAAGTTACAAATGACGACTTGGTTGAACCTGATATTGCAACAGAAACTTATGAACCTCAGCCACTTCGTAGATCTGGTAGGACATCTCACCCATCGAAGAGATACTACGGTTTTCTCATTGATGATGATGGAGAAGACTGCATCATGGATGATGATGGCCCTACCAGTTTTCAGCAAGCTATCACGAGTGATGACTCTGTGAATTGGCTGGATGCCATGAGATCCGAAATGGAGTTTATATACACCAATAAATTATGGACTTTGGATGTTGTGCCCTCTGGGGTAAAACCCATAGGGTGCAAATGGATCTTTAAGAGAAAGATCGGTGTAGATGGGCAGCTGGAGACCTATAAGGCAATGCTTGTGGCAAAAGGATTTCCGCAAAGACCAGGACTGGACTATGACGAAACCTTTTCACCTGTAGCCATGCTTAAATCCATTCGGATCCTACTTGCTATTGTAGATCACTACGACTATGAAATCTGGCAGATGGAGGTTAAAACTGCTTTTCTAAATGGTGATTTAGAAGAATGTGTTTATATGGATCAGCCAGAGGGCTTCATTGATAGTAGGAGCACCGGGGAAGCAAGTAGATTGCTTAAATCCATTTATAGATGAAAGCAGGCATCACGTAGTTGGAACATCTGTTTTGATGATGTTATCAAAGAGTTTGATTTCATAAAAAATCTAGATGAACCTTGTGTTTATAAGAAGATTGTATGAAGTACTGTCGCATTCCTCGTATTGTACATGTATGACATTCTTTTGATAGGAAATGATGTTCCTATGCTACAATCGATCAAACTGTTCTTATCACATAGGTTCTCCATGAAGGACCTGGGTGATGCCTCGTACATATTGGGATGAAGATCTATAGGGATAGATCTAAAAGGTTGTTGGGATTGTCCCAAACCAGGAACATTAACACATCCTAAAAATGTTTAGTATGGAAAACTCCAAGCAGGGTGCCTTACCTGCTAGCCACGGAGCCACTCTCTCCAAGGACTTTTTCCCAAAGACTGATGAAGAGAGAGCTCATATGAGCATTATACCCTATGCTTCAGCTGTAGGATCTATAATGTATGCGATGTTATGTACACGTTCTGATGTAGCTTACACACTAGGAGTACTAAGCAGGTATCAATCCAACCCAGGGGAGAATCACAGGACAGCTGTGAAGAACATTCTTAAGTACTTGCGAAGGACTAAAGAAATGTTCTTGGTGTCTGGTAACGGGGATCTCCAAATAGTGGCCTTTACCGATTCGAGCTTCCAGAGTGATAAGGATGACAACAAATCTATCTCAGGGTTTGTCTTTACCCTCAGTGGAAGGGCGGTATGTTGGAAGAGTTCCAAACAGGATACCGCTGCAGACTCCACTATTGAAGCTGAGTATATTGCTGCAAATGATGCTGCCAAGGAAGCCGTCTGGATGAGGAAGTTCATTTCGGAACTAGGAGTAGTTCCAACCATTATTGATCTAATACCGTTGTATTGTGGTAGTAATGGGGCTATGGTGTTGGCCAAAGAGCTCAGGTCCCATCAGAGTTCTAGACACATCCTCAGGCGATATCATCTGATCCGGGAGATAGTTGATCGCCGTGAGATCTAGATTCGAAGAGTAGATACAAAAGATAACACCGTGGATCCACTCACCAAGGCCCTCCCTCTACCGCAGCATGAGCGACCTTTTAAGTTGTTGGGTATGAGATACGCCAATAATTGTCCTTAGTGCAAGTGGGAGATTGTTGGATATATGTATGACCTAGGGGCCATTATATGATAGTGTATGTACCGGTATGTGTGTGTGTGTGTGTGTATTCAGGGGACATTCTTGCTCGACATGATAGTATGCTATCTGGTTGTACTTTATCTTAACATGTTCGTCTGATCATGCTTCTTATTCATTTGGTACTTTTTGATAAAGCCCATAGGATATTTGCTTGACTACTGGGATTATGATGCAGATCATACTAGTGGGACATGTGTAGTTTATAAGCATATTCTTGAAATGTTCTTAGTCGTGGGTGTATCGAGATGGGGCATCGATATTCCAGAGTAGACTTGTTAGTTATATGTATGCCCTAGAGGCCATTACCGTACATACGATGTATATTGTAGTGGATGCTTGGACATATATATGGAGGACTTTCTTGCTCGACATGATAGTATGCTATCTTGTTGCTCTTTATCTTAACATGTACTCTAATTGTCTCTATGTTATATGTTGATAAAGCCCATAGGATGAGTACTTGACTACCAGGATTATGATACAGATCATACTAGTGGGGACAGAGTAGTCGTTAAGTACATCCTTCAAATGTTCCTAGTTGTGGGTGTATCGAGACAGGGCATCGATATACCAGAGTAGACTAGCGTATAGCTTCTCGGCCCATGTAGATGGGCGATTGATGATCCCATATCCATTGGTGTTTGACATCAGAGAGGGTATACGGGTGCTCAGTTGAGATTGGGTATACTGGACGGACTCGCCGCGAACTCCCAGATGGTGTTATAACTCACGTCAGATGGCAGTTCTCTGGCGACACTGGTACAGGTTAGTCTGTAGAACCGAGATCGTCATAGTGTCTTGTGTGATTCGCACTATGCTTTGATTTCCACCTTACCACATTCAAGAGAACGTGCAAAATGATGGCTTTTGGGTACAGTTCCGAATCACATGGAGGCAATGAGCGATAGGAAGGGTTTCGTCTCTCTCGGTATTGGGAGTTGATGTTGTGCTATGTTCGATTGGCTATAACAGGAAGTCCCTGGCCAGGGCTGATTCAGAGATATATAACTAAGTGTTATCAGTAGTTTCTCGACCCGATATGAGCCTCATATCGACACGAATTATCGAGTTACTGGGGTGTGACGTTTATCACCCCTAGACGAGATATGCGACATATCAGACGAAGAGACCGGACTGTACGGTAGTGTTACTGATTGGATTCGCAGGAGTGTGAGCAGGCTTGCTTGTTGATCTTCTGATCGCTTAATACCCAGGTGGCCGTTACGTTTAGCAGACCGCTTGCGGCTTGTGGGTGTTTGATATGATCATCACCTACTGCCGGCGTATTAACGAGTCATTATATTCCTACACAGAGGTTTCCTGGTTCATGCGAAACGGAGTAGGAGCACATATGTGATATGTGCGGGACCGAGATTAATGTGCGTATGAGTTACCGCATTCTATTCTCATGATACGTGACACGATTGGTTATATATGATATAACCAGGTAATCGGATCAAGTGTTGGTTCGATAAGATGTTACATTAGATATTAGTCGGTTATATGTGATATAGCCGGATTATTAAATCAAGTGTTGATTTAATAATTTAATGTATAATTATATATTTGATATATTACATTACATTAACTAATATTAGCTCACTTAAGCATTATTTTCTCACTTTATGATACATTGATATATATGTCATATATGTTAAATGTATTGTTTTCTTTATGCACACTTATTATATATGTGATATATATTAGTGTGTCATGCTTGGTTACACATGCAACATGGGTGTATGAGACTCATACAATACTAGGGTTAATGTTAGGGTTAAAATTTATTAAGTAATTCGAACATTTTGGAATTTGTCATGGTTGTTGTTCTGTTCAAACTAGATAACCATTGATCAAGTCCACTTGTTTGTCTTGCTTCAGATATTTGTTAACCCAACATTAACCCTAGGATATGGTTTATTCTCTAGAAGAGTTAGGCATGAGAAATTAACTCACCATGGTTGCATTTCTAACCCCATCTCTTTGTTCATCACTTCATCTTCTTCTTCCTCATTTTTGAGCTCTCTTGATTTTTGATAAGTGATGAAACCTTGTGAGAAAAAATAAATCTAAAGTGAGCCTACTTCCTACTTCATCATCCTCTACTACTTGCCATTTAGTTTAAGGTGTTTGCTTCACTAATCTCACGATTTGTGTTGAGGTAGCATGAGTTAGTGTCTCCTCGACGTAAATCATCTTCGGCCTCGAAGACTTCCAAGCAAGCTTGATCTTTTCTCCATGGCAACCCTTTCTTGAGTTCGGGAGATCACAACTCGCAGCGAAGGGACTACTACATGGAGATTTTGAAGTGAAGGACCGGTCTACAAAGGTTGTATTCCGTATTCACTTTACTTGCAAAGTAGTTTGCATTTCATTCCGTCCGATTTCTAGTTAACGATTCTAAGTTAGGGTTGGCTAGAACGGCAAATTTTTGAATTTAGCATGGACGATACCTCCCGAAACCTTTCTACCGTCCTGGGTAACTCTGCAGTGGTATCAGAACCATGCTAGAAATTTAACAAAACCGAAATACTCCAAAACTTGAAACACGAAATTGAAGATTTTGTCGAATTTAAAATGTTCTCAAAAAATTTGTTAAACAAGTACAGAGTGTTATATAGGATATATCATGAACACAATGAAAATTTCAGGGGGTTTGCTCGGATTTTGGCCGAGCAGAGGCATGTTGGGACCGGCCACTTTTTTCCAGAGTAGCCTGAAATTTTTTTTGTGTTCCAGTGACTTGGTTTTGGTGTTTCAGGTGTTGTTTGTTTTTGCTAATTTTGCATGTGATGTAATCTTACACTATAAGCAATTCGGACTGTTTCGTATTCTTAGTTTTAACATTATTTCGGGTTATTCGCATGTTTTCTAGGCGAAATTTAAAAGTTCGATCGAATGTCGAAAACCCATTTTTTCCAAGTTTAACGTATTCGGAAAAACTTTCAAGTAATTCTATGAACCCTCTAGAAGAATAAAACCTTAACTCGAATTTTTGGATCGCGGAACCGCGGTCATACCCTAGGGTTTGCCGCAGTTCCGTGACGATATGAGTGAGGCTTGGGTCTGCCCTTCTACGGCTGGTGCATAGGTACTGTGGCATATTCTGGATATTATTGAACCTTGCTCAAGTGTTGAGCTGCCGGGAAATTATAGGACTTTGATGAATCGATCGAAAAGTTTAATGTCATCCAGGTATAATGTGATGGGAAACAATATTTGGAATCCACAAAAGTAGTTATGAGATAACTAATTTGAATGTTATAAATCTAGCAATTTAGTCTCATTTGACCGGTTGCCACGGGATTTTGATGTGATCAAAATCCTGTTGCAATCACGTAGCGTATGCGGATACTCGCCGGATAACCTTATTAGATAGCCACGTCCCATAGCCCCGACCAAGTGACTGTAGAAGAACCCCGTCGCCAAAAGCATCCGTTCGGGTGCTTGTGGTAGCGATGTTCCGCTTTAGTGCACTTCGTCAACGGTATCGGGGGTAGCGGCCTTCTACTAAAGTTTCCATCGAGCATTCGATCAGGATGTCGGGAATCTTGTTGAATTGCCCGTCTTGACATTGAAAAGTGTTTTTGAGATCGAGACTAAAATGCGGGGTTTATAATTGTGAGGCATGCAATGTCTAAGGAATTTATTTGGTTATGCATGAAATCCAATGTATGAGATATTTTGGGTCTATGATGTCTAAGGTGGTTGCGAATTCCAACTATTGAAGTTTTTCACTTTCTTTTCTGCGACCGTAAGTGTAATATGTGGTATATTGCCGGTTTCAGTGCTATATGTCAATGACAATTGGGATACGCATATTTACTTACGTTAATGACATGTGATGTTATCTGTTGTTGCGATATATTATAATGCATCGTCGTGTTTTGAATAGCCGGAGGTTTTATGTGAGATGAGAGTTTTTCATTTTCATTCATGTAAAATTCATTGTATCTAATATTCTTTTATTGGGGCACTTCCGGGTTGAGGAAGATGTCACCGTTGTTGTATATTATTTACTTTCCGCATTAGGTTAGACCCACGGAGGGGAGAAAAAGTAACCGGGTTCTAGAGTCCAGTGGGAGACCATCTCGAGGCGTCGAGTCCGGGTCTCCTAACTCTAGAATTGGGAGGGTTGCTTGCTGCTCTCGTAAGTATCTAGGGATGTGGGTTTGGCTATTCATCACGACTATGGAATCCGTGTTTTCTACAGGCTTAAAATAAAACCCGGAAATCCTAGTATATCCAATATTTCATATGTTGTGTTCTGCTGTGATTTATCTGTGATGTGATCACTGTATATGTTGATATAGATACTAGATATATTATATGTGATATATTATATAGACGTTGCTTATGTTTTACACCCGCGCTAGCCCAGCCCTGCCCTGCCGTTAGTTACCTAACCTAACGGTGCACGAGGGGACATCGAGGCGAATACGGATAGCATAAGCATACGTTGTATTTATCTGTGATGTTTAGGTAACTTAACATGATGGGACTTCATTAATGAGATTAATGAAATAAAAGAAACCTAAAGATGTTATGGAATCGAATTTTCAAAAACAGGTAACTCTAGTTCTTGCTTTGCATAGCGGTATTCCTTATAGAATATCCAGCACCTTGTTCGATAAGGAAAGAGCCGAGATCCCTTCATCGGGAGTGACCTCTTAGCAAAACTAGCAGATGCTACAAACTCGGTTTGTCTTTTGATTGCTTTTATAGTTTTTGCTTTGCATAGTGGTAATTGTGAAATATCATGCACCTTATTCGATAAGGAAAGAGCCGAGATCCCTTCACTTTGAGTGACCTTTTTAGCAAAACTAGTAAAAGCCTCAAAAACATTCCATTTTAAATCACTCAATTCCACGACGATATCAAGTTCATTACGCAAAAGGTTTTCTTAAAAACCTGTCGTAGCCCTCCGTCATTTCAGATAAGTAATAGTTAGTATTCGTGTTGCGTTTGTTGGCCTTTATCAAGGCGTAGTGTGCGGTAGCTGATTACTGCTTATCTGCATAAGCATATGATGCGATTGGGTTAGGGTAGTCGTGCGACCTTGTTGGCCTTGGTCAAGGGTCGTGCGACCTTGTTGGCCTTGGTCAAGGGTCATGCGGGTGGGTTTAATTCAATCAGGAAATGACGGGTTGAACTTGACTAGCATCCTATTGTTTGTTGGCCTTTGTCAAGATCATAGGAGGATATGGGCAAAATATTACTGGGAATTTCAAGTGTTGAAATTTGCAATGAGATTGCATACCATCTATGAGATAGTTGGATCTTGATACCTACTGCGAGTAAGAGTTATTCATTGGAGAGTTTTACACATTACAATTAGCCGATCAAGTAGGTGTCCAGAAAGGTGTTAACGGGGTTACGCCCCTGGGAAAACGAGGTTTATTTTAATTAGGTCCGTGCGAAAGCACGGTGAACCTCCCTCAAAGTACCGACATTGGCCTGGCCGAAAGATTGGCGAACTTGTAGGGTGTAATTAATCCCGGCTAATCTTTCCTTTTAGGGTTTGAAGGAAGATTTGACTAAAACAGTAGGAGACATCCTGATTAGATAAATTAATAACCAATCTAATCTTGCAAGAGCATACGCTGAATGTTTTCTTCTCTCTCTCTCTCCAGGTACCGACCATGTCACGCTTTAATCAAGATAATAATACGGATGTATTGACTGAACCCGCTTGTTATACTGAGCTGGCGAACGTTGGTCCCACTCCAACTTATAATTGTAACAAGACCGAGAAGGAAATAGGGGATTACCAGGATTCCCCTGCCGCCCAAACAAAGAATATGCATGATGATGCTTCTTCTTCGGATGTGTTCATTACAGAGAACTGTTTCTCAGTTTCATTTACGTCCTGGGTATACGATACCGGATCAGGATCTCACATATGTAATATGTTACATGGGCTACAGATAGGAAGAGAACTGAGAACGGGTGATAAGTTTTAAGAGTTGGAAATGGTGCAAGTATTGCAGCCAAGTATGTTGGTAGTTATCACCCTGTATTACCAAATACATTGATTCCGAACGAATGTTATTAGATACCGAACCTGATATAAAACATCATATCAGTCTCTTTATTTAGTAAAAATGGATATAATTTTGTATTGTTGGATAATATTTTGAACATTTTCCTATATCAAGAGTTGATCGGTTCAGGCACGTTATCTAAAAGCATATACGTTCTAAATCAAACCACGGTTCTTAACGTACAGAATACACACAAGTGAAAGAGTTGGTGAACTCTTGGGATTGATACATGATGATGTATGTATGTCCCCTGTCTACACATGTCAGGAATGGTTCTTTGTACTTCATTACATTCACTGATAATCTCTCAAGATTCGCACATGTGTTCCTGTTGAAACACATGTCTGAACCTTTTAAGAAATTCAAAAAATATAAGTTAGAAGTAGATAACAAAACAAGTATAAGTATTATGTCCTTTGATGTGATCAGGGAGGAGAATACTTAAGCACGGAATTCCTGGATTATTCTAAAGGAGAATAAGATTCTCTCTCAACATTATTCCACCGTATACACCACAGCATGTTGGTATATTAGCGAGCAATCGCACCCTATGTGATAAGGTGTGCTCAATGATGAGTATTACTGAGTTGCCTATTTCCTTTTAGGGGTTATGCACTTATGAAGCTGCATACCTATTGAATAGGGTTCCAACCAAATAAGGTGCCTACCACTCCATATGAGATATGGTATGGGAAGAGCCCATCTCTTAAATAAGATAAGATTTGGGGTTGTCTAGCCAATGTCTAAAAGTGAAATCCGGACAAGCTCGAGGTAAGGACAGTTCTGTGGAAGTTTGTTAGATATCCCATTAGCAAGGGAACATATTCTACCGCACTGAGGAATAAAAGGTGTTTTGTTTCTCAGCATGCCACCTTTGGAAAGGGAATTTCTTATGAAGAAATTAGTGGTCAAGAGGTTGAACTGGAAGCAGTTCCAGCTATACAAACTGTAGCTGATGATTTGGTAGAATCGAAGGATTCAATAGTTCCCAATGAACCTCAGCCTCTCTGCCGATCTAGTAGGGTTCCTTACCCACCTGAGAGATACTTCGGTTTTCTCTATGACAGTGGGAACGAGGATTGCATCATGAGATGATGACCCAACTAGTTTCGAGCAGGCCATCAAGAGTGGGGACTCTGCGAGAATGGCTGGATGCTAAGTGATCTGAGATGGAATTTATGTACACCAACAAAGTATAGACTTTGGTTGCTTTATCTAAAGGGTTAAATCCCCATCAGGAGCAAGTATATCTTGAGAAGATTACTTGGTGTACATAGAAAAGTTGAGACTTTCAAAGCTTAAGGCTTTTTGCAAAAAGGTTCTCGTCATTGACCAGGTGTGGATTATGATGAAACCTTTTCTCGTCCCTATGCTTAAGTTTATCCGGATCCTACTTAGCATGACTACGATATCTGGCGGTTGGGTGTCATGATTGCATTTCTAAATAATGATTTAGAAGAGAGCGTCTATAAGTGCACAGCCAAAGGGTTTCATAGACAGTGGGAGCAGCGGAAATGTGTGCAAATTGCTTTATGGGTTAAAGCAGGCATCGCGGAGTTGGAACGTCTGTTTTGATGCTGTAGTCAAACCGTTTGATTTCATCAAAATAGTAGATGAACCTAGTATATACAAAAGGTAGTAGGGAGTATGGCGGTGATCCTCGTATTGTATGTGGATAACATACTCTTGATAGGAAAGGAGTTTCCTATGCTACGCTCAGTCAATCTTTTCTTATCACAAGGATTCTCCATATAGGATCAAGGTGATACCTCCTGAATCCAGGGTTTTCGATCTATGAGATAGATCTAAGTGGATGTTTGGATTCTCACTAGGTGTAGTGAGATGGTATCAATCGATCCTACGGAGAATCACTGGATAGCTTCCACGGTGGTAAGGTCGACTGAATTTCAGTCACAGGCATTGTCTTTACCCTCAGTGGAGGGACGGTATGTTGGAAGAGTTCCAAGCTACATACCGTGGCAGACTAGATGATAAAGGTTGGATACATTGCTACCAAGGATGCTACCAAAGAGACAGTCTGGATATATGTAAGTTCATAAGATGAACTTCGTTCCTACCATTGTATGACAATGGAGTTGTAGCTTGGGCCAAGGAACCCCCGTCCCATCAGAGATCCAGACATATTCTTAGGCAGTATCGCCTAATCATGGAGATGGATGATCTCTAGGGAGATTGAGGTTAGGAGAGTAGATACAGAGGACAACACGGCAGATCCACTCACGAAGGCCCATTCGAAGGAGAGACTTTTATGGGATGGTTGAGTATGAGATACTTCAACCACTGCTGATTGTTAGGTATGGAATACTACAACTGATGGCCCTAGTGCATATGGAAGATTGTTAGTTATATGTATGCCCTAGAGGCCATTACTGTACATACGATGTATATAGTAGTGGATGCTTGGACATATTTATGGAGGAATTTCTTGCTTGACTTGATAGTATGCTATCTGGTTGCTCTTTATCATAACATGTACTCTAATTGTCTTTATTTTACATGTTGATAAATCCCAAAGGATGAGTAATTGACTACCTGGGCTATGATGCAGATCATACTAGTGGGGACAGATTAGTCGTTAAGTACATCTTTCAAATGTTCCTAGTCATGGGTGTATTGAGACAGGGCATCGATATACCAGAGTAGACTAGCGTATAGCTTCTCGACCCATGTAGATGGGCGATGGATGATCTCATATCCATTGGTGTTTGACATCAGAGATGGCATACGTGTGCTCAGTGGAGACTAGGGACATTGGACGGACTCGCCGACAACTCCCAGATGGTATTATACCTCACGTCAGATGGCAGTTCTCTGGTGACACTGGTACATGTTAGTCTGTAGACCCAAGATCGTCATAGAGTCTTGTGTGATTCCCACTATGCTTTGATTTCCACCTTACCACGTTCAAGAGAACGTGCAAAATGGTGGCTTTTGGGTACAGTCCCGAATCACATGGAGGCAATGAGCGATTGGAGGGGTTTCGTCTCTCTCGGTATTGGGAGTTGATGTTGCGCTGTGTTCGATTGGCTATAATAGGAAGTCCCTGGCCAGGGCTGATTCAGAGATATACTGGTAAGTGTTATCAGTAGTTTCTCGACCCGTTATGAGCCTCATATCGACACGACTTATCGAGTTACTGGGGTCTGACCTTTACCACCCCTAGACGAGATATGCGACATATCAGACGAAGAGACCGGACTGTACGGTAGTGTTACTGATTGGATTCGCAGGAGTGTGAGCAGACTTGCTTGTTGATCTTCTGATCGCTAAATACCCAGGTGGCCGTTATGTTTAGCAGACCGCTTGCGGCTTGTGGGTGTTTGATATGATCATCATCTACTTCCGGCATATTGACGAGTCATTAGAGTCCTACACAGAGGTTTCCTGGTTCATGCGAAACGGAGTAGGAGCACATATGTGATATGTGCGGGACTGAGATTAATACCCGTATGAGATACGGCATTCTATTCTCGCGATGTGTGACATGATTGGTTATATATGATATAGCCAGGTTATCGGATCAAGTGTTGATTCGATAAGATGTTACATTAGATATTAGTCGGTTATATGTGATATAGCCGGATTATTAAATCAAGTGTTGATTTAATAATTTAATGTATAATTATATATTTGATATATTACATTACATTAACTAATATTAGCTCACTTAAGCATTATTTTCTCACTTAATGATATATTGATATATATGTGATTTATGTTAAATATATCGTTTTTATTATGCACACTTATTATATATGTGATATATATTAGTGTGTCATGCTTGGTTAGACATGCAACATGGGTGTATGAGACTCATACCATACTAGGGTTTATGTTAGGGTTTATATTTATTAAGTAATTCAAACAATTTGGAATTTGTCAAGGTTGTTGTTTTGTGCAAACTAGATAACCATTGACCAAGTCCACTTGTTTGCCTTGTTTGAGTTATTTGTTAACCCAACATTAACCCTACGCTATGGTTTATTCTCTACAAGAGTTAGGCATGAGATAATAACTCACCATGGTTGCATTTCTAACCTCATCTCTTTGTTCATCACTTCATCTTCTTCTTCCTCATTTTTGAGCTCTCTTAATTTTTGATAAGTGATGAAACCTTGTGAGAAAAATAAACCTAAAGTGAGCCCACTTCTTACTTCATCATCCTCTACTACTTGCCATTTAGTTTAGGGTGTTTGCTTCACTAATCTCACCATTAGTGAAGAAGTAGCATGAGCTAGTCTCTCCTCGACGTAGATCCTCTTCAGCCTCAAAAACTTCGAAGCAAGCTTGTTCTTTTCTCTATGGCAACCCTTTCTTGAGTTCAGGAGATCACAACTCGCAGCGAAGGGACTACTACATGGAGGTTTTGAAGTGAAGGACCGGTCTACAAAGGTTGTATTCCATATTCACTTTACCTGCAAAGTAGTTTGCATTTCATTCCGTCCGATTTCTAGTTAACGATTCTAAGTTAGGGTTAGCTAGAACGGAAAATTTTTGAATTTGGCATGGACGATGCCCCCCGAAACCTTGTTGTCGTCCTAGGTAACCCTGCAAGACTAGCGTATACATTACTTGACCCATGTGATAGTCGATGGATAATCCCATATCCATTGGTGAGGTGACACTAAAGACTGTATACGGGTGCTCAGTGAGACTGGGTACACTGAACGGACTCGCCGAGAACTCTTATGTGGTATTATATCTATCATCAGATAGCAGTTCTCAAGTGACACTGGAATAGGTTAGTCTGTAAACCCGAGATCGTCATAGAGTCTTGTGTGTCCTCCCACTATACTTTGATCTCCACCCTACCACGACTCTACCGAGTCATGCAAACAGGTGGATTTTGAGTATAGTCCAGAGGCACATGGATATAATGAGCGAAAGGAGGGGTTTCGTCTCTTCCGGTATTGGGGGTTGATGTTGCGCTATGTACGATTGACTATAAAAAGAAGTTCCTGGCCAGGGCTGATGAGATTTACTCATAAGTGTTATCAGTAGATTCTCGATCTGTTATGAGCCAAATACCGGCATAACTTATTGGGTTAATGGGGTCGACGATACCATCCCTAGACTTGATATGCAGCACATTTGACGAAGAGTCCAGACTGTACGGTAAGTATTGCCAGTTGGCTCGACGGGTGTTTTGACAGGTTTGCTTGTGTTCCTTCTGATCACTCAATACCTGGGAGCCGTTACGTACAGCTTGTGCCACTGACGGTTTGTGGGTATGTGATGAGATCACTGCCTACTGCTAGCGTATTGACGAGTTTTAGTGTCCCACAAAGGAGTCTCCTAGCTCAGGCGAAAAGATGTAGGGTGCATATGGGATATGCATGGGAGCTCGATTAAATGCGTGTATTAGATACCGTATTTTAATTTGGTGTTTACTATTGGACGGGTCGTATGTGATATGACCAGGTTATTAAATCAAATGTTGATTTAATATTTAGTCCATTAGCTCATTTATTAAAACCTATTTCTTTATGATGCATGCATGAGTGTATGTATATGTTGATATGGATGCACACATGCAAGCATACATATGTCATGGTTGATGATACATTGGTGGTGGAAATGCAAGACTCACATGGTTACATATTTGTATATTTTGATTATTTGAGAAAAGAAAAATAAGATTAATACCATGGTTTTAATTGCCCATGGTTTTAGCCCATGGTTTTGCTTAAACTCAAGTCACAAAATATCTAGATATTTTGAAACCATAGTTAAGCATGACATAATTCATTCTCATTTCGGATTATGTTTATGATTATCATTCTAACTCGAGTCAAGTTTAGCCATCTCCTTCTTTTTCCTCCTTCAAGCTTTCTAGGGTTTAAAAAGTGAGAGACGAAAATTAAAAGAAATGGTTTTTAAGTGAGATCCAAACCCACATCACCAATCTATACCAGTCTAGCCCATTAGTGTAAGTTGTTTGCTCCACTTCTTCATAGATCAAGTGAAGTTAGGAGCTTGTGCAAAGGGACTTCAATGTAGATCATCGTGGACTCGGAAGGATTCAAGCGAACCGGTTCAAACCCTACTCGATCCAAGGAGTCACAAGAGGAGGTCTACAAAGGTTGTATTACTTACTTCTAAGTGTTAGACACTACTTTGTATATGATACTATATAATGTTACCCTGTTTTTCTAGTTCGATTCACGGTTGGTATTGTTTAGCACCCCTTAAAATTTTAATACAGCATGTGTGATGCAACCCAAAACCTAGGATGGTGCTAGAGAATCCCTATAATTATACCATATCATTAAAACTAATTCTCATATTTTTAATAATATTCATGAAATTAATTATTTTAATTCCCAAAAATAAAATTTTATTTTCTTAAATATTACAATCTTCCACCCTTAAATAAATTCGGTGCCAGAATTTAAATTTAAACCCCCCAAATGCTAAAACATTTCTGTAAAACAATCAAGTCAACGGGGCTCCGAAATCATGAATACATAAAACATAACATAGCTCAAAGCATGAGCATACAAACGAGTGGAAAACTCAAATCGAACGTCCGTCAAGCATCGCACAATCATCGGAGTTAATTCGAAAATACAATGTCAAAATCCAATACGAAAATCAAACATGATATAATTAAGACTATAACATGTATATAGTACGCACCTTGTGAAATTATCTGAACAATCGAATAAAAGTGCATGAAAAAATTCTTTTTCAAATCGCTGTGCGATGTGTATATCACGGAACAAGTAGCGGACGTTCATTTGGTAATGAAATAGCTATATATCTATATATGTTTTACTTAAGATATACGTCCCACCTTTTTGAAAATGAGTTGGAAGGGTTTTCTTTATAAAGTTTCATGTCATCATAGACACGTAGGAAAAATATTAAGACTATAGATCCTTTTGAAAATCCACTCGGTAACTTTCGATTCATGCAAAAGTACTCAGGTACTATCCTCAGACCAGTCATGTCCAGTTACTATACCATATAGTATATATCGTAAAAAAAACATGATGCTAGAAAGAAATCAATCCCAAAAGGTGTATACAAAATGCCACGTGCGTATGGTACGCGCACGGAAATCAAAATCAAATGCAAGTGCTATGAATATGCATAGAAGCAAAACTAAGTGCAATGGGTGTGCACAACAACAATACCAGGTGCATCTAATATGCACGAAGAATCCCGATTAAGTGCATCTGGTGTGCACAAAATCACATCAAGTGTGCCAAGTGTGTGTGTAACATTTCAGAAAAATAATATTTTTGGGAGTTTTTATAATTAAAATAATAAAATAATGAATATTTTAATATTTCGGTATAATTAAATACCGATAAATGGGAAAGTTTTGGAAAATTATGGAAATTACTGAAATGAGGGTATTTTATGTGGTTTGGGCGAATTATGAATTTTTATGATTATTTATATTCACTTTTAGTGCTAATCGCGATTAAAAATCTCTAATCGTGTATTAAACCGGATTTGTGTACATGACATGCACCACGTCATTTTTTACACTTGTTACATTTTATCATGGCTTTTCTTCTTGTTTCATACTATGGTTGTTGTTTTATTTTAGAGAAGAAAAGAAAAGAAAGTCAAAGGAGACACAATGATGGCAAGGGGTACGGTCATAAGAGAGAGAAATGTGAGGGGTCAACCATACTATGGCTCTTGGTCACACTTCATCATCTTCTTCATTTTTTTCTCTCCTCTCCCTCTTAAAGCTGCGGCCCTCTCTCCCTCTCCTTCAAATACTAACTACACCACCTAAAGACAACCCAAAACCCCATCTCATTTTCATTAAAAATGTTCACTAACTCAAGGGAAGCATATTGGATTAAGAAAAATTGAGTTTTGAGGACTCTGGGCAACTCAAGAAAATTCTTGAGTTGCCAAATGAGGTATTTCCTTTACCCTTACCATAGTTTTCCATTCACTTTAGCACCTATGTTTGTTTGGAACCGATATATCGATGTTTAGTGAACTTAGAAATTTCTAGTTAGGGTTAGGTTTTGAATGGAGTTGTAAAGTGAAATTGAGGCTAGTAGTGACCTTAAACCTCTGCTAGTGATATCATATTGGACTAAAACCTGAAACTTAAACCCGGAATACGGATTTAGAATGCCGATATCAGAAAAACTGTGATTTTGTTAAGGTTAAATGGAATCTTCTATCACCCCGAGACTCTGAAAATTATTTTACATGGACAGAGAGATGTGCAGGCACCCAGGAAGATAACCCCAAGACCCCAGCCCCTGACTCCACCTTCAGGCCGCAAATATAATCCTTCTGGACGCAAATTGCGGCCAGACCTGGGCCGTTTGGCCTCGTTCTTGTTCTATGGTCCCCTCATCAGTAAATTAGACCCTTGTCATATGCAAAATTGTCTGGTTTGACCTAAGGTAAAATCTGGGACCATTTACAATAGTTGCTGTTTTGATTCGAGATTTCGTTTCTCGTATTTTGAATTCTGGATTTGCGTATTTGTGTTTTACCTCGATCACTTGACGTTTGTACGACAATATCGAGGATGTTGATGGTGTTGGAAGCGTAGTCCATAGGTTCTAACCTATAGGCCTTAGCGTGTCGTTTTGAGTTTTCCAATGTGATTTTCATGTGCTTCTGCGATTGTGTTATTTTTGTATGTACCTTCACGAGGGTTTCATATGATGAAGAAGATGAAGGTGACATCGACACCGACACGCAGGATGCAAGGTGAGTAGATTATATCTACGGGGGAAGTCGGGTGGATGGCGTATAGCACCCCTGCAGTTCGTTGTGATGTATACGAATACGTATACACACATATATATTTTATATGTTGATATGAGTTTACTGATGGTAAAGATGCATTCTAGGTGTTCTTGGATTGGTTTAGTGTTAGTTATGAAACCCTAGATTAGTGGTTGCTGTTAGTTATATGTATGCCCTAGAGGCCATTACTATACATAGGATGTATATTGTAGTGGATGCTGGGACATATATAGGGAGGACTTTCTTGCTCGACATGATAGTATGCTATCTGGTTACTCTTTACCTTAACGTGTATACTGATTGTCTCTCTGTTACATGTTGGTAAAGCCCTTAGGATGTGTACTTAACTACCTGGACTATGATGCGGATCATACTAGTGGGGACATGGTAGTCCATAAGTACATCCTTCAAGGTCCCTAGTCGTGGGTGTATCGAGACGGGGCATCGATATACAAGAGTAGACTAGCGTATACCTTCTCGACCCATACAGATGGGCGATGGATGATCCCATATCCATTGGTGTTTGACATCAGAGATGATATACGGGTGCTCAGTGGAGACTGGGTACACTGGACGGACTCGCCGAGAACTCCCAGATGGTATTATACCTTACGTCAGATGGCAGTTCTCTTGTAACACTGGTACAGAGTAGTCTGTTGACCCGAGATCGTCATAGAGTCTTGTGTGGTTCCCACTGTGCTTTGATTTCCACCTTACCACGTCCAAGAGGGCGTGCAAAACGGTGGTTTTTGGGTACAGTCCCGAATCACATGGAAGCAATGAGCGATAGGAGGGGATTCGTCTCTCCCGGAATAGGGAGTTGATGTTGCGCTGTGTTCGATTGGCTATAACCGGAAATCCCTGGCCAGGGTTGCTGAGATTTACTGGTAAGTGTTACCTGTAGTTTCTCGAACTGTTATAGACCTCATATCGACACGACTTATCGAGCTACTGGGGTCTGACGTTTACCACCCCTAGGCGAGATATGCGACATATCAGACGACAAGACCGGACTGTACGGTAAGTGTTACTGGTTGGATTCACAGGAGTGTGAGCGGGCTTGCTCGTCGATCTTCTGATCGCTCAATACCCGGGTGGCCATTACGTTTAGCAGACCGCTTGCGGCTTGTGGGTGCTTGATATGATCATCATCTGCTACCGGCGCATTGACGAGTCTTTAGAGTCCTACACAGAGGTTTCCTGGCTCAAGCGAAACAAAATAGGAGCGCATATGAGATATGTGCGGGACCGAGAATGATGCGTGTATGTGATACCGTATTCTATTCTCGCGATGAATGTATCGAATGGTTGTATGTGATATAACCTCGTTATCGAATCAAGGATTGATTCGATAAGCCGATACATTGGATATTAGTCGGTTATATGCGATATGACCGGATCGTTAAATCAAGTGTTGATTTAATGATTTAATGTATAATTATATATTTGATATATTACTTTGCATTAACTAGTATTGGTTCACTTAAGATGGATTTTCTCACTTGATGTGCACATTGTATATGTGATATATTTTTGTGCACTTGATTGTATCATGTTTGATGATACAAGCATGTTTGTGTGTATGTTTTGTTTAAACTTTGGTTAAGTAAATGGTTAGGGTTTTGTTTAATTTATTTATTCATTTATTTATTTATTTCCTTTTAAGGCAAGAAAAGAAATGGTTGCTTTTTGGATTTACTTGAAGCTTCATGAAGCTTTGAAAAAGTTCAACCATTTTTGTTTCTTTGCCTAACCTAACCATTCACCTAACCTTGGTTTATTCTCTACACTTAATCATGGTTGCTATATGATAAGTATTCATTTAGTTTTCTATTTTGGACAATACTTATCATATTATCTTCTTCTTCTTCTTCTTCAAGATGAAGAAGCTTGCTACCAACAATGGCAACTTGAGAAAAAGAGTGAGAAATCCAATTCTAAAGTGAACCCACTTCCTATTTCTTCATCCTCTACCACTTGCCAAGTAGTATAGGGTGTTTTCTTCACAAGTTTCATGGCTTGGTGAAGTTGGAGCTTGATCTTGTGTTGCCTCGACGTAGATCATCTTCAGCATCGAAATCGACGACCTAGCCCGCCCATTTTTCCGATGAAGCCGACGCTAGAGTCCGGGATCCGATGATCGCAGTGAGGGTACACCGTCACGGATCTATGGAGGTGGAGGACCGGATCTACAAAGGTTGTATTTCCGTTTACCCTTTAGTTAAGTTGTTAACTATCTTCTAGTTTCGCCTAAAATCTAGTTAACGATCCGTATTAGGGTTTCTCGGCACTTGTAAAATTTGAATTTGGCATGGTTGATACCTTGTGAGACCTCATTAGTGTGCCTAGGAACCCTACAGTGGTATCAGAGCCTAGCTAGAGCTTTAGGCGATGTGTAGACGAAGCTAGAAGTCCGGTCGAACCCGATATTCCCCGATTTCAACCCTCTCTGTACAATTTTTCAAACAGTGGAATTTTGTGAATTAAAAATTCTCAAAAAATTAAGCAGGAAAGACTAAGAATTACTGTGAAGTACGGTCCCCTAAGTCAACAATTTGACCTCGGAACCGCGGCGAAACCATGGGTTTTGCGGCAGTTCCGCGGCCAAAATTTGGACTTAGTCCTTGAAATTTCATATATTTATTCTTAGGTCCTTTCTTGGCAATTTTTTATGGGAATATTTTAATTCCACTCAAGTGTTGAGTATTCTATGGTTTTATTGGGGATTCGTTAATTTGATCGGATAATTTAACTTCGTTTAAGTTTTTCCGGATATTTTAGAAACTGTTAAAAAGTTCGACCGGATATAAATACCCACTTTTTCCCCTGCCGGGAAATTTCCAAGTTTTGGATCTTTTCATAGTTTAAGAACGTTCAAAGTAGTGCAAGTAACACGATGGTCCCTCTAGAAGACAACAAACCTTAACTCGATTATGTGACCGTCTTGAACTGCCCTTTGAACCTTATGGTTTGGGGCAGTACGGCGTGCCACATGTGAGGCGTTGGCTTGACCCTTCTACGGCTGGACCGTTGGTACTGAGGCATGAACTAGATGTTTTTAAACTTATTTCATGTGTTGAGCTGTTTCGGGAAAACATGGGTGTTTGAATGTTCGATCGGAAAGTTTAACATTTTCAATTTTATCTGGAATGTGATACAATAATTGGAATTCACAAGTAGTTATGAGATAACTGAATGAATGTTATAAATCTTGCGGTTTAGTCTCACTTGATCGGTTGCCACGGAATTTTGATGTGATCAAAAGTCCGTCGCAATCATGTAGCGTACATGGATACTCGCCGGGTAAACATAATAGTCTGCTACACCCCATAGCCCCGACCAAGTGACTGTAGGAGAACCCCGTCGCCGAAAGCATCCGTTCGGTTGCTCGCAGCAGCGGTGTTCCGCCTTGGTGCACTTCGTCAGCGGCATCGGGGTTGCAGCCGTCTACTGATGTTTGTGACGAGCATTCGATCAGGATGTCGGGAATCATGTTGAATTGCCCGACTTGATATTGAAAAGAGTTTTCGATACTGAGACTAAAATGCAGGGTTTATAATTGTTAGGCATGCGATGTCTAAGGAATTCATTTGATTAGGCTTGCGATGTCTATGCTGGTTGCGGATTCCAACTGTTGTAGTTTTACACTTTCTTTTCTGCGACCGTAAGTGTAATATGTGATATCGCCGGTTTCGTTGCTATATGTCAATAACAATTGGGATACGCATGTTTACTTACGTTAATGACATGTGATGTTATGTGTTGCTGGATATGTTATATTGGATCGTCGTGTTTGAATAGCCGGGGGTTTTTTATGTGAGATGTGTAAGTCCATGCTACCTCTCCCGGTACTTTCGGGCATGCGGAGTTTGGTGAAAAACAATTTTCTAGAGGCGGTAACATGGACTCAAAACCGGATCTTGGTTAAACATCTAACTAACAACCTAACTAGGAGTTGTTAACTACTCAGTTAGGGGGTTATACCTTTCATTCTTGAACTCCTTCGTCTTCAAGCCTCGATGGTTGTCCGGATCGGCTTCACCCCGTCGTCTCCTTGCGCCGAAGATCGATCCACCTGAAAGCTTCTACCTTTGGCTTCTTCTTCGGTCTTTGAAGAAACTACTTCACTTGGTTTGCTAAACCTTATGAACTAGAGTGAGTAGAGAAGAGTGTGTTGGGATTTTCTCTATGGTTCTTGGTTCTCAACACATGAGACAAGTGAACCATAGACTAAAGAGAGGGAGTGCAAGAGGAAGAAGATGAGAGCTCAAGAACAAGAGAGAGAATCAAAATGATAGAATGAGAAAGACTTTTCTCACTTGGCTCTTATAATCCAAAACCATCATCACAAAAATAGTAATCAAGTATTGTGTAAAATGGTTCAAGTCAAAATGGCTAAATCATTTCATGCACTCATATTGCACAAGAGAACAAGCAAGTGAAAAGTCTTTGCCATGAAATGATAGCCATTGTCATCATGATGGTCAACTAGTCCAACCTAGTCAACCGGTCAACAAAGTCAACAAGTCAACAAAGTCAACCCCTCAACAACCATGTCACCACAATACTTAATTAATATTATTGTTAATCATATATCATATTCTCATTAGGGTTGAGCAAAAAGTCAATAGTCAACAGTCAACGGTCAACAAACCTAATGAGAATCCTCTGCCTCTGTCTCTCCGCCAACTGTGCATACACACCCGCATCCGCGTTCCGAGGAACACGAATACAAACTGGATAAAACCAATCCCAATACTTACACTAGGATCTGGTTTAAACCAAAGCCCGCTAGTGTAAACTGTCCGGACACTAAACGTGCACAAGTGCACGGATGTGACTGAACCCTGTCGCAAAACCATGCGACCTGTCGCAAAACCATGCGACCTCTACTCTTTTGCCTAAAGGCGAATAGCTTTCTATGTGGGTCTCTAAATACTCGACACTACGCTGGCAGTGGGTTTAACCACAGACCGCAAGCGGCACTAGCTGTGCGTAACGGTCCCCAGGTAGATGCCGACAAGAAGACTGACGAGGTGAAACCCATCTGAACTCCTACTGAGCCAGAATGTGAAAGTCTCCGTACAGTCCGGTCTGTTCGTCTGATACATCGCATGGCGGGCCTAGGGGGGCGGTAAAACGTCAGTCCCCTAATAGCGGTACAAGTCGTGTCGGAGTGAAGCCCAATACACCCTGTGATAACACTGGAAGCCTACCAGTATATCTCGCTTGCCCTGGCCAGGGACTACTCGTGTAATGGCTCTCCTAGACACAGCGCGATATCAACCCCCAATACCGGGAGAGACGAATCCTGTCTAACCTGTAGGGTTCCTAGGCACTCTCAAGAGGTCTCACAAGGCATCAACCATGCCAATTTCAAAATTTACGGGTGCCGAGAAACCTTAATACGGATCGTTGGCTAGAAATATAGGCGAAAACTAGAACTAGTAAACTACTTTACCAAGAGTGACGGAAATACAACCTTTGTAGATCCGGTCCTCCACCTCCACGGCTCCGTGATGAAGTCTTCTCCGCTGTCCAAATCAAAATCCGGGCTCTAGCGTCGGCTTCATCGGAGAAATGGGCGGGCAAGGTCGTCGGCTTCGTGCCGAAGATGATCAACGTCGAAGCATCACAAGATCAAGCTCCCACTTCACCAAGTCATGAAACTTATGAACAAAACACACTCTACTACTTGGCAAGAGGTAGAGGATGAAGAAATAGGAAGTGGGTTCACTTTAGAATTGGATTTCTCACTCTTTTCATCAAGTTGCCATTGATGAGGCAAGCTTTTTCTTCAAGTAGAAGATGATGAAGAAAAAGAAGATAATATGATAAGTTAATTCAAAAAATAGAAAGGAAAATGAATTCTTATCATAGTTGTAACCATGGTAAAGTGTAGAGAACTAACTATAGTTTAATGAATGGTTAGGGTTAATGAGATGAAGACAAAAGGGTTTCTTTGGTCAAAGCTTCATGAAGCTTCAACAAGATTCATGAAAGAAACCCTTTTGTTTTTCTTTTCTCTTTTCATTTCATTTAATCCAAATTAAAAGATAAATGAAAGAATAAATGAAAACCCTAACCATTAACTAACCATGGTTTAATCTTTACACTTGACCAAGTTAACATGTATCATCAAACATGATACAATCAAGTGCACAAAATATATCACATATACAATGTGCACATCCGAGTGAGAAAATCCATCTTAAGGTGAACCGATACTAGTTAATGCAAAGTAATATATCAAATATATAATTATGCATTAAATCATTAAATCAACACTTGATTTAATGACCCGGTCATATCGCATATAACCGACTAATATATACAGTAACAACTTATCGAATCAACACTTGATCCGATAACCCGGCTATACCGCATATAACAGATCAATGTCACAAATCGCGATAATCGAATACAGTATCACATACTGGTATCATTCTCGGTCCCGTACATATCTCATATGCGCTCCTATTTTGTTTCGCTTGAGCCAGGAAACCTCTGTGTAGGACTCTAAAGACTCGTCAATACACCGGCAGCAGGTGATGATCATATCAAACACCCACAAGCCGCAAGCGGTCTGCTAAACGTAACGGCCACCCGGGTATTGAGCGATCAGAAGATCGACGAGCAAGCCCGCTCACACTCCTGTGAATCCAACCAGTAACACTTACCGTACAGTCCGGTCTGATCGTCTGATATATCGCATATCTCGCCTAGGGGTGGTAAACGTCAGACCCCAATAGCTCGATAAGTCGTGTCGATATGAGGTCTATAACAGTTCGAGAAACTACTGGTAACACTTACCAGTATATCTCAGCAACCCTGGCCAGGGATTTCCGGTTATAGCCAATCGAACACAGCGCAATATCAACCCCCTATACCGGGAGAGACGAATCCCCTCCTATCGCTCATTGCCTCCATGTGACTCGGGACTGTACCCAAAAACCACCGTTTTGCACGCCCTCTTGGATGTGGTAAGATGGAAATCGAAGCACAGTGGGAACCACACGAGACTCTATGACGATCTCGGGTCAACAGACTACTCTGTACCAGTGTCACCAGAGAACTGCCATCTGACGTAAGGTATAATACCATCTGGGAGTTCTCGGCGAGTCCGTCCAGTGTACCCAGTCTCTACTGAGCACCCTTATATCATCTCTGATGTCAAACACCAATGGATATGGGATCATCCATCGCCCATCTGTATGGGTCGAGAAGGTATACGCTAGTCTACTCTGGTATATCGATGCCCCGTCTCGATACACCCACGACTAGGGACTTTGAAGGATTTACTTATGGACTACCATGTCCCCACTAGTATGATCCGCATCATAGTCCAGGTAGTCAAGTACACATCCTAAGGGCTTTACCAACATGTAACATAGAGACAATCAGTATACACGTTAAGGTAAAGTTCAACCAGATAGCATACTCTCATGTCGAGCAAGAAATTCCTCCCTATATATGTCCCAGCATCCACTACAATATACATCCAATGTACAGTAATGGCCTCTAGGGCATACATATAACTAACAATCTCCCACTTGCACTAGGGCCATCTGATAGCAGTGGTTGTAGTATCTCATACTCAACCATCCCATAAAAATCTCTCTCTGGGAACAGGCCTTTGTGAGTGGATCCGCTGTGTTGTCCTCTGAGTCTACTCTCCTGACCTCGATCCCCTTGAGATCAACCATCTCCATGATCAGGTGATACTGCCTTAGAATATGTCTGGATCACTGATGGGACGAGCGTTCCTTGGCACAAGCCATAACTCCATTGTCACATAATGGTAGGAACCTAGTTCATCTCATGAACCAATATACACCCAAACAGCCTCTTTGGTAGCATCTTTAGTAGCGATGTATCCTGCCTTTATCGTCTAGTATGTCACGGTATCTAGCTCGGAACTCTTCCAACATACCGTCCCTTTACTGAGGGTAAAGACAATGCCTGTGACTGACACTCAGTCGTCTTTATCACCCTGGAACCCTTCCAGTGATTCTCCCCAGGATCGATTGATACCATCTCACTACAACTAGTGAGAATACTAACATCCAATTAGATCTATCTCATAGATCCAAAACCCAGGATTTAGTAGGTATCAATTTGATCCTATTTGGAGAATCATTGTGATAAGCGGAGATTGATCGAGCGTAGCATAGGAAACTTCTTCCCTATCAAGAGTATGTTATCCACGTTCTCTACGAGGATCACCGTCATACTCCCTACTACCTTTTTGTTTATACAAGGTTCATCTACCATTTTGATGATGTCAACTTCTTTGACTAATCCATCAAAACAGATGTTCCAACTCCGCGATGCCTGCTTTATCTTATAAAGCATCTTGCACACGTTTCCGCTGCTCCCACTGTCTGCGAAGCCCTCTGGCTGTGTACTTATAGACGCCCTCTTCTAAAACTTCATTTAGAAAAGCTGTCATGACACCCAACCACCAGATATCGTAGTCATGGTATGTAGCCGTGGCAAGTAGGATCTGGATGGACTTAAGCATAGCCACTGGAAAAGGTTTCATCATTATCCACGCCTGGTCGATGACGAAAAACTTTAACAAGTCTAGCTTTGAAAGTCTCAACTTTTCCATCTACACCAAGTAATCTTCTCAAGATATACTTGCTCCTGATGGGGATTTAACCCTTCAGATATAGCAACCAAAGTCCATACTTTGTTGGTGTATAAGGATTCCATCTCAGATCGATAAACATCCAGCCATTCTTACAGAGTCTTACTCTCGATGGCCTGCTCGAAGCTAGTTGGGTCATCATCTCAAGATGCAATCCTCGCTCCCACTGTCATAGAGAAACAGAAGTATCTCTCAGGTGGGTGAGGAACCCTACTAGATCGGCGGAGAGGCTGAGGTTCGTTGGAATCTACTGAATCCTTTGGTTCTATCAAATCATCAGCTGCAGTTTGTATAGCTGGAACCTTTCCAGTTCTACATTACAGACTTTGCCTCGAGCTTGTCCGGATTTTGCTTTCAGACATAGACCGGTCAACCCCAAATCTTAACTAGCTTAAGACATGGGCTCTTCCCTTTCCATATCACATATGAAATGGTAGGCAACTGATTTGATTGGAACCCTATTCAATAGGTGTGCAACTTCATAAGTGCATAACTCCCAAAAGGAAAAAGGTAACTCAGCAGTACTCATCATAGAGCACAACATATCAAATAGGGTGTATCTGCTCCGCCCCGATATACCATCGTGCTATGGTGTATACGGAGGAGTAATGCTGAGAGAGAATCTCATTCTCCTTTAGAATAGTCCAGGAATTCCGTGCTCAAGTATTCTCCTCCCTGATCACATCAAAGGACATAATACTTATACCCGTATTAGTTCTCTACTTCTAGCTTATATTCTGTGAATATCTCAAAAGGTTCGGACTCATGTTTCAACAGGAACATGGGTCTGAATCTCGAAAGATTATCAGAGAATGTAATGAAGTACAAAGAACCAGTCTTGGCATGTGTAGACAGGGGACCTACATACATCAACATGTATCATCCCAAGAGTTCACTAACTCTTTCTCTGTTTCCAATAAACAGAGCTGTGGTCATCTTATCTCTGTGACATGACTGGCAAGTTTCACAAGATGTAAATTCAAACTGATTTAAATATGCATCTATATGTAACTCTAGCTAGTCGGGTCGCATTGATATGACCTAGTCTACAATGCCTCAAGAAGGATCCGTTCATTTCTGAACTCTTCCTCTTGTGTGTGTTCCGTATACTAAGAACTGTAGTTTGATTTAGAACATCAATGCTTCTAGATAACGTGCCTAAACCGATCAAATTTTGATATAGGAAATGTTCAAAACATTATCCAACAATACAAAATTTTATCCTTTCTTTACTAATAAAGAGACTGATATGATTTTGTATATCAGGTTCGGTATCTAATAACATTCGCTCAGAATCAATATATTAGTAATACAGGGTGACAGTGACCAACAGACTTGGCTGCAACACTTGCCCCGTTTTCTGCCTCATGAAACTTATCACCCGTTCTCAGTTCTCTACCTTTCTGTAGCCCTATGTAACAGATTACATATCTGGGATCCTGATCTGGTATCACATACCTAGGACGTAAAGGATACTGAGAAACAGTTCTCTGTAATGAACACAGCCGAAGATGATCCATCAGCATGCACTCTCTTCGTTTGGGCGGCACGGGAATTCTGGTAATCCCCAATTTCCTGCTCTGTCTTATAACAATTATAAGTTGGAGCGGGACCAACGTTCCCCAGCTCAGTATAACAAGCGGGTTCGGTCAAATATCTGTTTTATTATCTTGATTAAGGCGTGACATGGTCGCTACCAGGAGAGAGAGAGAGAAGAAAACACTCAGCGTGCGCTCTTGCAAGAATAGATTAGTTATTATTTTATCTAATCAGGATGGCTCCCACTGCTTTTTATCAAATCTTCCTTCAAACCCTAAAAGGAAAGACTAGCCGGGATTAATTACACAATACAAGTTCGCCAATCTTTCAGCCAGGCCAGTGTCGGTACTTTGAGGGAGGTCCCCCGTGCTTTCGCACGAACCTGATTAATGTAAACCTCGTTTTCCCAGAGGCGTAACCTCGTTAACACCTTTCTAGACACCTACTTGATCGGCTAATTGTAATGTATAAAACTCTCCCAGGAGTAACACTTACTCACAGCGGGTATCGGGATCCAACTATCTCATAGAAGGTATGCAATCTCATTGCAAATTTCAACACTTGAAATTCCCGATAATTTTGCCCCTAGCGTCCTATGACCTTGACGCAGGCCAACAAACCATAGTGCGCTAGTCAAGTTCAACCCGTCATTTCCTGATTGAATTAAACCCACCCGCACGACCCTTGATGCAGGCAAACAAAGTCGCACGACTACCCTAATCCAATATGCATCATATGCATAAGCAGATAAATACTATTTAGCGACCGCACACTACGCCTTGACGCAGGCCAACAAACGTAGCACGAATACTAACTACCACTTATCTGAAATGACGGAGGGCTACGACAGGTTTTTCTGAAAACCTATTGCGTAATGAACTTGATATCGTTGTAGAATCAAATGATTTTAAAAATGGAGTGTTTTTGAGGCTTTTCTAGTTTTGCTAAAGGGGTCACTCCCGGTGAAGGGATCGTCGGCCCTTTCCTCGTCGAATGAGGTGCGGGATATATCATATATATCGCTGTGCAAAGCAAAAACTCTTAAAAGCAATCAAAAGACAAACCGAGTGTGTAGCATCTGCCAGTTATTGCTAAAGGAGTCACTCCCGGTGAAGGGATCTCGGTCCTTTCCTCATCGAATAAGGTGCAGGATATATCACATATACCGCTGTGCAAAGCAAGAACTGTAGCTACCTGTTTTATTTTGAAATTTGATTCTACAACATCTTAGGTTTCTTTTATTTCATTAATCATATTAATGAAGTCCCATCATTTAAATACCTAAACATCACAGATAAATACGACGTATACTTATGCCATCCGCATTCGCCTCGATGTCCCCTCGTGCACCGTTAGGTTAGGTAACTAACGGCAGAGCGGGGCAGGGCTAGCGCGGCTGTAAAACATAAGTAACGTCTATATAATATATCATATATACTATATACTGTATCTATCACAGAACATCACATGATCACATCACAGATATCGCAGCAGAAGAATCATATGAAATATTGGATATACTAGGACGTCCGTGTTTTCAATACGAGCCAGTATAAAACACGAATTCCACGGTCGCGATGAATAGCCAAACCCACACCCCTAGACCCCTACGAGAGCGGCAAGCAACCCTACCAATTCTAGAGTTAGGAGACCCGGACTCGACTCCTCGAGTTGGTCTCCCACTGGACCCTAGAACCCGGTTACTTGTGCTCCCCTCCTTGTGTCTATCCTAGTGCGGAAAAGTAAATAATATACAAAAGGTGACAACTTCCGCAACCTGGAAGTGCCCCAATAAAAGAATATTACATACAAGTTTTTACATGAATGAAAATGAAAAACACTCATCTCACATAAAAACCCCCGGCTATTCAAACACGACGATCCAATATAACATATCCAGCAACACATAACATCACATGTCATCAACGTAAGTAAATATGCGCATCCCAATTGTCTTTGACATATAGCAACGAAACCGGCGATATCACATATTACACTTACGGTCACAGAAAAGAAAGTGTAAAACTACAACAGTTGGAATCCGCAACCTGCATAGACATCGCATGCCTAATCAAATGAATTCCTTAGACATCGCATGCCTAACAATTATAAACCCCGCATTTTAGTCTCATTATCGAAAACTCTTTTCAATATCAAGTCGGGCAATTCAACAAGATTCCCGACATCCTGATCGAATGCTCGTCGCAAACTTCAGTAGACGGCTGCACCCCCGATACCGTCGACGAAGTGCACCAAGGCGGAACACCGCTACCGCGAGCACCCGAACAGATGCTTTCGGCGACGGGGTTCTCCTACAGTCACTTGGTCAGGGCTAAGGGATGTAGCTGTCTAATAAGTTTATCCGGCGAGTATCCGCGTACACTACGTGATTGCGACGGACTTTTGATCACATCAAAATTCCGTGGCAACCGATCAAGTGAGACTAAACAGCTAGATTTATAACATTCATTCAGTTATCTCATAACTACTTGTGGATTCCAAGTATTGTATCATGTTCATATCAGATTTTTGCATTTTCATACCGCCCAATTTTTATCACATTGCATATCCGTAGATACTCTTGAGCCGTGTTTGCTAGTCAATTGCAGGATACAGGTTCTCGGTTCTAAAACAGTGAAATTCATGGAAAACACGAAAAATCCGGGTTCCTGCCAACCACAGATAAAACACGGTCTCCGCCCTTCATCCGTATGCTGCCAGATACCGTTTAGGAAGACAAAATGTCAAATCAATGTCGTTTTCAGGCACAAGGCTCAATGGTAGCACAAGATCCAAGAGATCTACGCGGAGCTCGAGACAATCATGACAAAATCTTGACAAAAAGTCCACCTTTCCCTCAACAGAAATTCTGGAAAAATCGTGGAGCCAAGTTGAGAAAATACATGTACCAGAAAAATGTACACATCAAACCAGGGTGCCACCAAAAAGCCCAAAGTCCAATTCATCAGGTGGGCCGCGGATCCGCGGCCAAAGTGGGGTCCAGGCCGCGGATCCGCGGCCATATAGTGGCGGCAGACAGAAAGTTTTTGGGGGTATTTTTGTCATTCTGTTTGGGTTCTGGTGGTTGCCCTAGGGTTTCATTTTTTGGCCTATAAATAGCCCAGAACTTTATGAAGGAAAGGGTCCATTCTTGTATTTTCATTTTGCCTAGTTTTAGTATTGTTCTTCTTCCTCTTCTCACCTCTTCTCCATTAAACTTGTAGTGAGCTTTTGAGTGAAGAGTGATGAATAAAGAAGACCATTTTTATTATCATGCTTGTCTCTTTCTTTACTTGTTGTAATTTGTTGTAATTTTAATTGTTAAGTAGTTGTTGTTATTTGCTTGATTGTTTCTTTCTTCTCTCTTTTTCTTTATCATTCATACGACAATGATACTTACGCTCGATCCTCGCCAAGGTGAGGTCGCAAATAGTTAGTCGTATTCTTCCAATCTCCTTCTTTCTATCTTCCTCTTTTGTTTTGTTTTGTTTTTCCTTATCATGAAGTGTGAGTAGTTTTATACTTGTTAGGGTAGGATAAGGGAAGTTTGAGAGAAGGAAATCTCTCTCACTCTTTCCTTGCCCAACAACTTAAATCGACTCCCGTTAATTGAACCACAATCCGCTCCTTACGGCACCCTATCCTACATGATAGCGGTGATTCCGTAGTGAGACCGGTTGTGGTTGAATTAACCGGAGGTTATGGATAAGAGCCAAGAACGGACGGACAAGCACCAAAAGGAAGGACTATGCGTTGGAAAGCCTAGCTTATACTCGCAAGTTCCTTCCTAGTCGTGCTAATCCCCGTTGTTGCCGATTACCGTAACACCGATATTAAGTGGGGCAACGAAAGATGTGGAGACTCCTAACTCAAACTAACCTAATCCTAACCCTAACAAGCTCTCTTTAAATATCAACTTAACACTTAGATAATCAAACAAAATCTGAACAACCGGACTTAACTCGTTAACGCACATTGAAAAAGACTCCCATCTCCCTGCGGACGACCCGTACTCAACCGGCTAGCTACGTGCGAAACCGTCTTGATTGCGGTATTTAAACTAGAACTTGAACACGCACATATCCTAACAATCAAATGGCGTCGTTGCCGGGGAGACGGTAGTTTATTTCCTTGTGTAATTTCGGGTTAATTTGTAAGTATAAAAAAAAAAAACGAAAAAAAAAATATACTTTGTAAAAGAAACCATCTTGTTATTCTTGATTAGATTTTGTGCAAGTGTGCAGGAAATACGAAGTTCAAGATCGACGCCAAAGACGTTGAAAATACGGAGTTCAAGTACAGTGCCAAAGACGTGGGAAGATAGACCCACATTTCGTGGCTACACCGCGACGAAAAAAAACGAAGCATACGGCCTACTGTCAAAATCTGTAGTAGATACAGTGAGTACATCAGAATTCCACACATCCAGACAAGCAGAGGAGACCAATACCAGAACACCCCAAAATTTCAGAGCCTCAATTCCTTAACTTAGCCGCGGATCCGCGGCCTAAGTATGTGTTTGGCCGCGGAACCGCGGCCAAGTTGTGCCTTCAGGGTGCAATTTTTTCTCTGTAAGTATCTCTGCCTCTCCCCTCTCCTCTAAACTCCACTGAACTGTGTTTTCTGCAGCCTTCTTTGCGCAAACTCTTCTCCCCCTTCCAATAAACTGTTCTTGTGCAGGATTCTTTGCGCCGCAAATAAAAATTGTTTGCAGTTGATTTGTTACTGTTTTGCATTCTTTAATACGGACTTAAGGGGCTTGAAACCAATCTAGATTGGGTGGGGATTTCATCACCCTTCCCAGGACCCCAAAAATCACTAAAGCATATGCATTATCCATTGTAAATTTAAAAAATACTAGACTTCAGCCCTAAGGACTTCGCGCTCATTAGGAGAAGATAAACCTTGTTTAGAACCTCGCTTAACCGTATATTGTTTACGGGGTGTCTAGGAAAGTGTTAAAGGCGCAACCGCCGAAAGAGAAAAGGGTTATTTAATTAAGGAACTTCGCGAAAGCATTGGACAACCTCCCCTTATCTCTGCACTTACCTGGCCTCGTGATCAGTGTATTTTTAAGCCCGTTTCTCGACATTGTTTAACTTCGACAATCAAGTTCAGGAGCAGGTCTAGTAGACCTAGGTTACCCTAGATCTAGGTGTGATTGTGCATATCTTGTTTGTGATTGCTTAAGCCGTATTTCCGTACATACTTCTGTAAATCTCTTTCTAAAAACAAAAAAAAAAGAAGAAAAAATCAAAAACTTTTATAAAAACTTGCCCTTTTGTCGCCAAATCCATTTTTCACCCACCACCCATTGCCTTTCTCCATTGACGTTTTCTTACCCTCACCTTCTTCGCTTTGACTATACTAAACTCGTTTAGTGTATGTCCGCTTGGACTCGGGACACTAGCGCCCGTCTACTCCGCGTTACGTTAGTCGCGACCGACTACGCGATCGACTCCGAAGTCGATACTCCGTCCACTCCTCTTTCACCCCTTCCTTTGCCGGCCAACTCTGACGTTGACCGGAATTCTGTTCGTACATCTTCACCTTCACCTTCACCTTCACCAACCTCTTCTTCCGCGATGTCGGGATTTAATCCGAACATCTCTTTGACCACCCCTGGATTGGCTCCACCTCCTACGGAGACCAATCTCCCACCACCACAGCCTGTTGTAGCGCCGCAGCGAATCGCGCTCCAGGATCGTTTCTACCCCACCCGTTCTGCACTTCCCACCTGCCTTTCTCTTCCTCCGGCCAATGGGGACAACTTTGAAATTAAGCCCCATTTCATCAACATGCTTCCACGTTTTCATGGGCTTGAATCTGAAGATGCCTATATCTTCATCAACAAATTTCAAAATGTCTGTGCCATGATGAAAACCACCCAGCTGTTGGACGATGCTATACGTCTACGGGTCATTCCGTTCACTTTATGCGATCTAGCTGAAAAATGGCTGTATAGCACCGCTTCCCACTCAATCACCAGCTGGGACGAGTTTGTTAAAGCGTTTCTGAAAAAATTCTACCCAAATCATAAGACCGCAAGAATTCGAAATGAAATCAACCAATTCTCCCAGCTTCCTTCTGAACCCTTCTGGAAGTGCTTTGACCGATACAAAGACCTTCTTGTTCAGTGTCCTCACCACGGTATAGAGAAATGGCAACTCTGCCAAACCTTATACGAGGGACTGAACCCAGCAACGAAGCAGTTGCTGGAAACCATCTGTCAGGGCCACTTCCTATCCAAATCTGACGAGGAAGCGTGGCAGTTCTTTGACGATCTTGCGGAGCAAACGCTACAGTGGGAGAGCACCAGACCGACTTCTTCTTCTTCTACCTCCACTTCTACCGGTCAGTCTAGGGTAGGAATCCACCAACTCGATGTCTCTATTGCGATGAAAGCTGAAATGGCTGCAATAACACGAAAGCTTGAAGCGATAGAGAGCAAATTTTCTGCTCCTGCCCCCACACCTGTTCTCCCCCTTCGTACCATCTGCGCTTGTTGTTCCGATCCTTCCCACTTGACCGAAGAGTGTCCTTACAATCCACCCTCGCAAGGACAGGATCAGGTTAATGCTGCCTTCCAGCAAAGACCGAGGAATGATCCATACTCTTCCACCTACAATCCCGGTTGGAGGAACCACCCCAATTTCGCCTGGAATCAGAATCAGAATCAGTTCCAGGGCAACAATTTCCAAAGGGCCCCTCCACCGCAACAACAAGCGCAACAACAAACTCAACATCAATATCAGCAGCCCTTCCAACCCCAACCTTTCCAAAACCAGACGAACAACTTTGCACCAAACAATTCTTTTCCACCAAACAACTTTGTTCCGTCGAACAACGATAAGGTTTCCTCGCTCGAGCGAAGTCTGGAGGCGTTTGTTAAACAATCGACTCAATCCACCGCCAACATCCAGTCTTCGATTCAATCTTTAGTGCAACATACTGCCGCACACGGGCAAAGCATCAAGACCATTGAGGCCCAGATTGCACAGCTGAACGCGGCCTTAAGCGAGCGAGAGAAGGGGAAGCTCCCGTCCCAGCCACTTCCAAATCCCGGTCACCCACATAATGCACATGTTGCTCTTGAACAACAAAACCATAATGTGAGTGCCGTGACCACACTGAGATCAGGGAGGATGCTGCAAAACAACATTGGCAAACGGATCAACGATGATGCCCCGGCCGCTGCTGCTTCTTCTTCTTCTTCTTCTCCTTCTTCTTCTTCGTCTTCCGAGCCTATTCTCCGTTCTTCACAAGGCTCTCCCTCTTCTTCTTCTGCTCTAAACGGACCCACTTCTCACTCCACGAAAACACCTATTCTGGGATCCGTTCCAACTCCAAAATCTCCTCCTCCAGCATTAGACCCAACCAATTTTCAAAATGTTCCATTTCCAAACCGGTTGAGGTCTAACAAACAAAATCCACAAATGGAGAAGATTTTGGAGTTATTCAAGCAAGTTAACATTAACATTCCTCTTTTAGATGCTGTCCAACAAGTCCCATCTTACGCAAAAATCTTAAAGGACTTGTGCACGAAAAAGAGGAAGTCTCAGGTACCAAAGAAAGTTTTCTTGGCCAGTGCTGTGAGTGATGCTCTTACCCAATCTTTACCACAAAAACGGAAGGACCCTGGCTGTCCTACGATTTCAATCACTATTGGGGATAAGAATATCAACCGCGCACTATTAGATCTTGGTGCCAGTGTTAACTTGCTTCCGTATTCAGTATACGAGCAATTAGGCGTCGGAGAGTTGAAACCCACACACTGCACTCTCCAGATGGCTGACCGATCGATCACCCATCCTAGGGGTGAGCTAGAGGATGTGTTAATAAGAGTCGGGGACTTCATATTCCCCGTCGACTTCATTGTCTTAGATACACAGCCTGTAGCTAACCCCCGGAATCAAATTCCGGTGATACTCGGTCGCCCATTTCTCGCAACCTCAAATGCTGTGATCAATTGTCGCAATGGTTCGATGAACCTCTCTTTTGGAAATATGACAATTGAACTCAACATTTTTAGGTTGGGGAATCAGCCCGCCGAACCTAATGCTCATATACTGGATGTCTGCTCGATCCAGGAGATCACACCAGAAGAGTGTGAATTCGAGGAGTTTCTGTTTGAACACGATAATCTTGACGTCACTAGTGCGTTTCTCTTCGAACCTGCTGCTGCTGCGCCCGACAACGAATACGAGTGTTTCACGTTCTTGAACGATCTTAACCGCGCACAAGCCGAGTTTGAATCTTTCGACTTTCCGGATGAGTTACCTGAACCATCCAACTCGGTTGCCTACACTCGCTTTGAACCTTTGCTGGAGTCCTTTGAGTTCGAGACCTTTGCACCAGTCTTTCCTTCCATCATTTCACCTCCAACGCTCGAACTCAAGCCTTTGCCGTCTCACCTTAAGTACGCCTACTTAGGTGAGAACGAGACCCTTCCTGTCATCATCTCGGCTTCTCTAGCTCCCGAGCAAGAGAAAGCCCTTATCGCGGTCTTGCACAGCAACAGGCAAGCTTTTGGCTGGTCCATGGCGGACATCAAGGGGATTAGTCCCCTCATCGTTGAGCATCACATTCATCTGATGGATGATGCCAAACCAGCCCGGGATCCACAAAGACGTCTTAATCCAGTCATGAAGGAGGCTGTGAAGAAGGAGATCGTCAAATGTCTAGATAGTGGTATCATTTACCCTATCTCTGATAGCCAGTGGGTTAGCCCCATTCATGTTGTCCCCAAGAAGTCGGGCATCACGGTCATAACCAACGAGGCGAATGAGTTAATCCCTACTCGCACCCAAACTGGGTGGCGAGTTTGCATTGATTACAGAAAACTCAACGCCGCAACGCGGAAAGACCACTTTCCGCTACCTTTCATTGACCAGATGCTTGAACGATTGGCCGGACACGAGTACTATTGCTTTCTTGATGGCTACTCCGGCTATAATCAAATTCCCATCGCCGAAAAAGACCAGGACAAGACCACTTTCACTTGTCCTTTCGGCACGTTTGCATATCGACGCATGCCCTTTGGGTTATGCAATGCGCCCGCTACCTTCCAGCGGTGTATGATGGGAATTTTCTCGGACATGGTGGAAAAATTTCTGGAGATTTTCATGGATGACTTCTCCATCTTCGGCGATTCCTTCAACGAGTGTTTGCTGCATCTTGACGCTGTCCTTACCCGATGTAAGGACAAGAATCTCACTTTGAACTGGGAGAAATGCCACTTCATGGTGCGCGAAGGTATTGTCTTAGGACATATCATCTCGCAAAATGGCATAGAGGTCGACAAAGCAAAGATTGAGGTCATTTCCAATCTGCCTCCTCCCCGTTGCGTCAGAGATATCCGAGCCTTCCTTGGCCATGCCGGTTTCTATAGACGGTTTATCAAGGACTTTAGCAAGGTTGCTAGGCCCTTGACTCTTTTGCTGGCCAAGGATACACCATTTGACTTCAACTCGAGCTGTGTGACTGCCTTCGAGTCACTGAAACGCTCACTCACTTCTGCTCCCGTTCTTTCTTCTCCTGACTGGACGCACCCATTCGAGATTATGTGCGATGCATCCGACTTTGCCATCGGTGCTGTCCTTGGACAGCACATCAACAAGATGCCGCACGTAATCTATTACGCGAGCCGAACCCTGAACGACGCCCAACTCAATTATACAACAACTGAGAAGGAATTCTTGGCTGTTGTATTTGCTTTAGAAAAGTTCAGGCCCTACCTCATCGGCTCTCCAGTCATTGTCTATACGGACCATTCAGCTCTGCGCTCTCTTTTTGCGAAGAAAGATGCAAAATCTCGGTTAATACGTTGGATCCTCTTGCTCCAAGAGTTTGACCTTGTCATTAAGGACAAACGAGGATGTGAAAACGTGGTTGCCGATCATCTCTCACGACTTCCTTCTTCGCCTTCGCTTCCAATTCCGATCAATGACGTTTTCCCGGATGAACAACTCTTGACAGTATCGTGCGAACCCTGGTTCGCAGATATTGTGAACTATTTGGCCACGGGATTACTACCGACCGAATGGTCAAGTCAGGACAGACTTCGCTTCTTATCCCAAGTAAAACACTTTTACTGGGACGAACCCTACTTGTTCAAGTACTGTCCCGACCAGATTATTCGTCGATGTGTCCCTGATGAGGAATTCAAGAGTGTGCTGTCATTTTGCCACGATCAAGCGTGTGGTGGGCATTTTGGGCCCAGAAAGACAGCTGAGAAGATCTTGCAATGTGGTTTCTACTGGCCACAACTTTTCAAAGACGCTCACGACTATTGCAAGACTTGCTCCCGGTGCCAACACATGGGCCGGATATCCCGGAGGAACGAGATGCCGCTCCAACCGATCTTGGTTGTGGAGATTTTCGATGTTTGGGGGATAGACTTCATGGGGCCGTTTCCCAACTCTTTTGGGAACTTGTACATTCTTCTAGCTGTTGATTAAGTCTCTAAATGGGTCGAGGCTGTGCCCAGCCGGACTAACGACAACAAGGTTGTCGTTAGGTTCCTTAAAGAAAACATTTTCTCACGGTTTGGGCACCCCCGAGCGATCATTAGCGACAATGGAAGTCATTTCTGCAATAAAACTTTCGAAGCCTTGATGCGGAAATACTCCATAAATCATAAGCTCTCTACGCCCTACCACCCCCAAACCTGCGGGCAGGCCGAAGTTTCAAATCGGCAAATCAAGCAGATATTGGAGAAGACGGTTTCCAAGAACCGTAAGGATTGGTCTCTGAAACTCACTGATGCCCTTTGGGCATTTAGAACCGCTTATAAGACCGACCTTGGCATGTCTCCCTATCGGCTTGTGTACGGAAAAGCCTGCCACCTTCCCGTCGAAATCGAGCATCGCGCATTTTGGGCGATAAAGGAGCTGAATCTATCTCTTGATGACGCGGGCAGCCATCGGAAGCTGCAGTTGAACGAACTAAACGAGCTTAGGGATGAGGCTTACGACAACGCGGTTGTCGTTAAGAATCGAACGAAGGTGTTTCACGATAAACACCTTTTACGCAAAACCTTCGTACCTGGTCAGCAGGTACTGCTTTACGACACCCGACTTCATTTCCATCCTGGAAAGCTCAGATCTCGCTGGAAAGGGCCGTATTTTGTGCGGAATGTGTATCCGCACGGCGCTGTGGATTTGGAAAATCCAAAGGACGGTTCACTCTTCAAAGTGAACGGACACCGATGCAAACCGTACCTTAGCGCCGAACCAACAGAGGAGCTCCTGTTCTTACAGGAGCCGGTTTACCCTGAATGATCTTCCTCTGCCCACCTCCAAACTTCGGTTATCCAGCCAAGAACAGTGGACACTGTTCCAAATAAGTTTGGGGGTATGTACAAACCATTTTGTATATATTTGTGTATATTCTTTTTCTTTTTAAAAAACAAAAACAAATAAAAATTTGTGTATCACTAACCGACAATTTTGAACCTTCCAACTGCTCTCTTCATGCTACAACAGTGAGGACACTGTCCAGTTTAAGTTTGGGGGTACGCTCGGTACGCATTTCTTACCTTCGCATTCATATGTATATTTTGCATCTGCATATTAATATCCATAAAATCCATAAAAATTTGAAAATTTTCTAAAAATATAAAAACTTTTTTGTCAAGTTAGCTTGTGAAAGAACTCTGATTCAACATTTCGACGGTTTTTGTTTGAAAAAAATAGGAATGACTAAATCTTATGTTTAGATTTTGAAAACCTGAAAGATAACTCTCCTTTGAAGTTAACTATAGCTGATATACGTCTTTACATCACACTACACGTGTCGTAAGATTTTGGGAATTAGATGACAAGTCTTTCATGTTTAAACTTTTAAACAGATAAATGATTTTCTGAGGATCAAATAGGTTTGTTCTGAAATAAGTAATGTCAAGAATAGTTTATGAAGTAAAGCGAATATGAAAGAATATTATTGATGCCGTAATTGGAGCTAAGTCTGAAAAATAACCCATCTGAAACTTGATTGGAATGATTACACACCAAACCCACTAAACACGTCTTTTATCCAAAAAAATAATTGAACTGACCGGTTATATCTCCGTTCGTATTAAATCATCTGATTTTCACGCCAAACTATCTTTTGTTTTTGGACCTAGGTAACTTGAGTAATTAAGTCCGCTGGGGTGTTTCTACACCTAATGCCCTAAAACCAACTGGTTTGGGTGCATTGGCCCAAAGCTCGCTAAGAAACCTAGAAAGTCCAGTTTAAAACAAAGTCAAGCAAGTGTTCTCTCCGAGTTAAAATTCCTAACGGTTCTTTGTGTGAGAATAATCTTGATAAAAGACAGGCTATTAAAAAAAAAATATTTTAACGGAGATATGAAGGTTTTATTCTATGATAAAGACTATTGCACGTTCACAGAGGTGTGTATGAAATGAAAACAAGAAAAAGGTGGAGTGAAAAATACGACTTAGTTTCCTGTTATGGAAGATAGAAATTCTGAAGTTGAAACCTTGCTAAAAAACGAAACTTGAAAAATGCTTAACTCTTTATAAAACTTATGTGATCCTTTTTAAATTGTTATCTGGGCTTTATTGTGCGACATGATGACTTTAATCGATCCTTCTGGAACTTAACAACACTATTTGCACTGCACGTAAAGACATATAAAACCTGTAGTTAAATAAGAAGCGAGGTGTGAAAAATAAAGGTTCGATAGTCTAGACTTAGGATTATAGAATTGTTATTTTCTAAAACAAAACTTTAGGGTTTGAAACTTAGTCATTTTTACAAACCAACTTGACCGGATTTTGTGGGTAGTATCCGCTGAAAACCCTCAGGAGACAACACTCCTCCTACTAGGGACACCTAGAGGTTTAACGGCTTGTTGCACATGCTCAGTGCAATCGCGTTCCCTGCGAAAGTGAGGTTAGGAAATTTTTGTGAATAAATGGACTTTGCTCGGGACGAGCAAATGATAAGTTTGGGGGTATTTGTTCATATCAGATTTTTGCATTTTCATACCGCCCAATTTTTATCACATTGCATATCCGTAGATACTCTTGAGCCGTGTTTGCTAGTCAATTGCAGGATACAGGTTCTCGGTTCTAAAACAGTGAAATTCATGGAAAACACAAAAAATCCGGGTTCCTGCCAACCACAGATAAAACACGGTCTCCGCCCTTCATCCGTATGCTGCCAGATACCAGTTTAGGAAGACAAAATGTCAAATCAATGTCGTTTTCAGGCACAAGGCTCAATGGTAGCACAAGATCCAAGAGATCTACGTGGAGCTCGAGACAATCATGACAAAATCTTGACAAAAAGTCCACCTTTCCCTCAACAGAAATTCTGGAAAAATCGTGGAGCCAAGTTGAGAAAATACATGTACCAGAAAAATGTACACATCAAACCAGGGTGCCACCAAAAAGCCCAAAGTCCAATTCATCAAGAGGGCCGCGGATCCGTGGCCAAAGTGGGGTCCAGGCCGCGGATCCGCGGCCATATAGTGGCGGCAGACAGAAAGTTTTGGGGGTATTTTTGTCATTCTGTTTGGGTTCTGGTGGTTGCCCTAGGGTTTCATTTTTTGGCCTATAAATAGCCCAGAACTTTGTGAAGGAAAGGGTCCATTCTTGTATTTTCATTTTGCCTAGTTTTAGTATTGTTCTTCTTCCTCTTCTCACCTCTTCTCCATTAAACTTGTAGTGAGCTTTTGAGTGAAGAGTGATGAATAAAGAAGACCATTTTTATTATCATGCTTGTCTCTTTCTTTACTTGTTGTAATTTGTTGTAATTTTAATTGTTAAGTAGTTGTTATTTGCTTGATTGTTTCTTTCTTCTCTCTTTTTCTTTATCATTCATACGACAATGATACTTACGCTCGATCCTCGCCAAGGTGAGGTCGCAAATAGTTAGTCGTATTCTTCCAATCTCCTTCTTTCTATCTTCCTCTTTTGTTTTGTTTTGTTTTTCCTTATCATGAAATGTGAGTAGTTTTATACTTGTTAGGGTAGGATAAGCGAAATTTGAGAGAAGGAAATCTCTCTCACTCTTTCCTTGCCCAACAACTTAAATCGACTCCCGTTAATTGAACCACAATCCGCTCCTTACGGCACCCTATCCTACATGATAGCGGTGATTCCGTAGTGAGACCGGTTGTGGTTGAATTAACCGGAGGTTATGGATAAGAGCCAAGAACGGACGGACAAGCACCAAAAGGAAGGACTATGCTTTGGAAAGCCTAGCTTATACTCGCAAGTTCCTTCCTAGTCGTGCTAATCCCCGTTGTTGCCGATTACCGTAACACCGATATTAAGTGGGGCAACGAAAGATGTGGAGACTCCTAACTCAAACTAACCTAATCCTAACCCTAACAAGCTCTCTTTAAATATCAACTTAACACTTAGATAATCAAACAAAATCTGAACAACCGGACTTAACTCGTTAACGCACATTGAAAAAGACTCCCATCTCCCTGCGGACGACCCGTACTCAACCGACTAGCTACGTGCGAAACCGTCTTGATTGCGGTATTTAAACTAGAACTTGAACACGCACATATCCTAACAATCATATCACATTCCGGATAAATAGAAAATGTTAAACTTTCCGATCGAACATTCAAACACCCAAGTTTTCCCGATACAGCTCAACCCATGAAATAAGTTCAAAGACATTCACTTCGTGCCTCAGTACCAACGGTCTAGCCGTAGAAGGGTCAAGCCAATGCCTCACATGTGGCACGCCGTACTGCCCCAAACCCGAAGGTTCAAAGGGCAGTTCTAGACGGTCACATAATCGAGTTAAGGTTTGTTGTATTCTAGAGGGACCATCGCGTTACTTGCACTACTTAGAACGTCTTTAAACCTCGGAAAAATCCAACACTTGGAAATTTTCCGGCAGGGGAAAGATTGGGTATTTATATCCGGTCGAACTTTTTAACATATTCAAAAATTATCCGGAAAAGCACACTGACAAAATTAGACAATCCGATCGATACACCGAGTCCCCAATACAACCCAGAAAATTCAACTCTTGAAAAATATTAAAAACATCCAGAACACACAAGAAACACCAACAGAAACAACTGAATAAGGCTCACAGCCTGATCATCACAGACGGCCGTGGAACCGCCGCAAAAGGGGGGTAAACGCCGCGGTTCCGTGGCCGTACTGTAGAATTAGGCTGTCGTTTTCTGCAGTTTTTCTTAGAATTTCCTGCACATTTCTCTGCATATTTTTAATTCTAAAAATTCCTCAATTTTCAAAAAAGTACAGAGAGCAATATTAGGGTTTGGGTTTTGATTCGATCGGAGTTCTAATTCCGTCTGGACTTCGCCTAAGGCTCTAGCTAGGCTCTGATACCACTGTAGGGTTCCTAAGCACTCTCAAGAGGTCTCACAAGGCATCAACCATGCCAATTTCAAAATTTACGGGTGCCGAGAAACCCTAATACGGATCGTTGGCTAGAAATATAGGCGAAAACTAGAACTAGTAAACTACTTTACTAAGAGTGACGGAAATACAACCTTTGTAGATCCGGTCCTCCACCTCCACGGCTCCGTGATGAAGTCCTCTCCGCTGTCCAAATCAAAATCCGGGCTCTAGCGTCGGCTTCATCGGAGAAATGGGCGGGCAAGGTCGTCGGCTTCGTGCCGAAGATGATCTACGTCGAAGCATCACAAGATCAAGCCCCACTTCACCAAGTCATGAAACTTGTGAAGAAAACACACTCTACTACTTGGCAAGAGGTAGAGGATGAAGAAATAGGAAGTGGGTTCACTTTAGAATTGGATTTCTCACTCTTTTCATCAAGTTGCCATTGATGAGGCAAGCTTTTTCTTCAAGTAGAAGATGATGAAGAAGAAGAAGATAATATGATAAGTTAATTCAAAAAATAGAAAGGAAAATGAATTCTTATCATAATTGTAACCATGGTAAAGTGTAGAGAACTAACTATAGTTTAATGAATGGTTAGGGTTAATGAGATGAAGACAAAAGGGTTTCTTTGGTCAAAGCTTCATGAAGCTTCAACAAGCTTCATGAAAGAAACCCTTTTGTTTTTCTTTTCTCTTTTCATTTCTTTTAATCCAAATTAAAAGATAAATGAAAGAATAAATGAAAACCCTAACCATTAACTAACCATGGTTTAATCTTTAAACTTGACCAAGTTAACATGTATCATCAAACATGATACAATCAAGTGCACAAAATATATCACATATACAATGTGCACATCCGAGTGAGAAAATCTATCTTAAGGTGAACCGATACTAGTTAATGCAAAGTAATATATCAAATATATAATTATGCATTACATCATTAAATCAACACTTGATTTAATGACCCGGTCATATCGCATATAACCGACTAATATCTACAGTAACAACTTATCGAATCAACACTTGATCCGATAACCCGGCTATATCGCATATAACCGATCAATGTCAAAAATCGCGAGAATCGAATACAGTATCACATACTGGTATCATTCTCGGTCCCGTACATATCTCATATGCGCTCCTATTTCGTTTCGCTTGAGCCAGGAAACCTCTGTGTAGGACTCTAAAGACTCGTCAATACGCCGGCAGCAGGTGATGATCATATCAAACACCCACAAGCCGCAAGCGGTCTGCTAAACGTAACGGCCACCCGGGTATTGAGCGATCAGAAGATCGACGAGCAAGCCCGCTCACACTCCAGTGAATCCAACCAGTAACACTTACCGTACAGTCCGGTCTGATCGTCTGATATGTCGCATATCTCGCCTAGGGGTGGTAAACGTCAGACCCCAATAGCTCGATAAGTCGTGTCGATATGAGGTCTATAACAGTTCGAGAAACTACTGGTAACACTTACCAGTATATCTCAGCAACCCTGGCCAGGGATTTCCGGTTTTAGCCAATCGAACACAGCGCAACATCAACCCCCTATACCGGGAGAGACGAATCCCCTCCTATCGCTCATTGCCTCCATGTGACTCGGGACTGTACCCAAAAACCACCGTTTTGCACGCCCTCTTGGACGTGGTAAGATGGAAATCAAAGCACAGTGGGAACCACACGAGACTCTATGACGATCTCGGGTCAACAGACTACTCTGTACCAGTGTCACCAGAGAACTGCCATCTGACGTAAGGTATAATACCATCTGGGAGTTCTCCGCGAGTCCGTCCAGTGAACCCAGTCTCTTCTGAGCACCCTTATATCATCTCTGATGTCAAACACCAATGGATATGGGATCATCCATCGCCCATCTGTATGGGTCGAGAAGGTATACGCTAGTCTACTCTGGTATATCGATGCCCCGTCTCGATACACCCACGACTAGGGACTTTGAAGGATGTACTTATGGACTACCTTGTCCCCACTAGTATGATCCGCATCATAGTCCAGGTAGTCAAGTACACATCCTAAGGGCTTTACCAACATGTAACAGAGAGACAATTAGTATACACGTTAAGGTAAAGTTCAACCAGATAGCATACTCTCATGTCGAGCAAGAAAGTCCTCCCTATATATGTCCCAGCATCCACTACAATATACATCCAATGTACAGTAATGGCCTCTAGGGCATACATATAACTAACATAACCATCACTGCCTCCAAGTGCTTCGGGACTGCACCCAACTACTACCTGTTTGCACGACTCCTTTGAGCCGTGGTAGGGTAGTAATCAAAGTACAGTGGGAACACACTCGAGGCGAAGTGATAGTGTCAAGTCAGCGGACTAAGCTGTACTCATGTCACCTAGGAACTGATAACTGACGATGGGTATAATACCAACCGGTCAGTTCCCGACGAGTCCTGTCCAGTGTACTCGTAACCCAACGAGCACCCGCATACTATCTCCAGTACGACATACTGACGGCTGTGGGACAGACCGTCTCCCACACTGGGATGAGAAGCGCATGCGCTAGTCTACTCCGGAGTATCGATGCCCTATCTCGATAGTCCTGCGACTAGGGACCTGCATAAGGATGTGCTTATAGATTACCCAGCCCCACTAGTGTGACTGCCATCACAGCGCTGGAAATCAAGCAAAGATCCTAAGGGCTCCATTAATGTGCATAGGTGATATACTAAAATAAACACATGTACACATTGAAGTAGAAACAAACCAAGTAGCATACTACTATTTTGAGCAAGATTGTATATACAAGGTGAATATCCCAAGCTTCCATTAAGTAATATACAAACTAGTATGATACAGTAATGGCCTCTAGGGCATATACACTAACAATCTCCCACTTGCACTAAGGCCATGTACTGGCGTATCGTAGACCTATCATCTCGATCAGCCGCTCGAACTGAGTCTGGGGCAAGGCCTTGGTGAATGGATCTGCAGTGTTATCTTTTGAAGCAACCCTCCGAACCTCGATCTCCTGGAGATCCACGATCTCCCTGATCAGGTGATACCGCCTCAAGATGTGTTTGGATCTATGATGGGACCTGGGTTCCTTCGCTAAAGCTATAGCCCCGTTGTTGTCGCAATACAGAGGTATTGGATCAACAATGGACGGAACCACCTGAAGTTCTTTCAAGAACTTCCTCATCCAGACAGCTTCTTTTGCGGCGTCAGATGCAGCGATGTATTCCGCTTCCATCGTCGAGTCTGCAACGGTTTCCTGTTTGGAACTCTACCAACACACCGCCCCTCCATTGAGGGTGAAGACAAAACCCGACATGGACTTGGAATCATCCTTGTCACTCTGGAAACTGGAGTCAGCAAAGGCCTCGATCTGGAGGTCTTTTCCGTCATACACCAAGAACATCTCCTTAGTCCTTCTCAGGTACTTGAGAATGTTCTTTACCGCTATCCAGTGTTTCTCCCCAGGGTTTGACTGATACCGGCTTACCATACTCAGTGCATAAGCTACATCCGGTCTGGTACACAACATTGCATACATTATAGAGCCTACCGCAGAAGCGTAGGGTATAATAGACATGCGATCCCTCTCCAAATCAGTCTTGGGAGACATCTCTTTAGAGAGGGTGATCCCGTGACAAGCCGGTAGGTTACTACGCTTGGAATCTTCCATACCGAATCTTTTCAGTATGGTGTCGATGTACCTGGACTGTGAAAGTCCTAATATCCTCTTGGATCTATCACGATGGATCCGGATCCCCAGGATGTATGAGGCATCACCCAGGTCTTTCATGGAGAACCTGTGTGACAAGAACCCCTTGACAGATTGTAGCATAGGAATGTCATTTCCTATTAAGAGAATGTCATCCACGTATAAAACGAGGAATACTACAGTTCTCGCTACAAATCTACTATAGATGCATGGTTCATCTGGATTTTTGATAAAGCCAAATTCCTTGACCGTCTTATCAAAACAGATGTTCCAACTCCGCGATGCCTACTTTAGTCCATAGATGGACTTAAGCAACTTGCACACCTTTCCGCTGCTCCCACTCTGAATGAAACCTTCTGGTTGGTCCATATAGACACACTCCTCTAAATTTCCATTTAGAAAAGCAGTCTTTACGTCCATCTGCCAGATCTCATAATCGTGGAAGGCAGCAACGGCAAGAAGGATCCGAATGGATTTCAGCATAGCCACTGGAGAAAAGGTTTCGTCATAGTCCAAACCAGGTCTTTGACGAAAACCCTTTGGAACAAGTCTAGCTTTATAGGTCTCAACCTGTCCATCTATACCAATCTTCCTTTTGAAGATCCACTTGCATCCTACGGGTTTTACCCCGTCTGGAGCAATGTCCAACGTCCATACCTTGTTGGTGTACATGGACTCCATTTCGGTCCGCATTGCATCCAGCCATTTTACCGAGTCAACGCTCTAAACGGCCTGCTGGAAGCTAGTAGGATCATCATAATCTATGATGCAATCCTCTCTATCCCCGTCTATGAGAAAACCGTAGTATCTCTCGGGCGGATGAGACTGCCTACTACTCCTGCGGAGCGGCGTAGGAATGTCTTGTTCTTTTGAACCCTCTGGTTCCACTAAGCTTTCAGTAATAGTTCGTGGTTCTGGAATTTCTTCTAGTTCTACTGTGCTCCCACTTATCTGGTTTTCCAAAAACTCAGTTTCCAAGAAGTAGGCATGACGAGAAACAAAAACCTTTTTCCTCTTCGCAGTAGAAGAAATATCCCTTGGAGTTCTTTGGATATCCCACGAACTTGCACTGTACTGAGCGTGTCTCGAGATTGTCCGCTTGCTGCTTTTTAACAAAAGCTGGACATCCCCATGTCTTAATGTGATTAAGATAGGGTCTCTTCCCACACCACATCACATATGGTGTAGTAGGCACAGTCTTAGTGGGAACTCGGTTCAAAAGGTATGCGGCTGATTCTAGCGCATACCTCCAGAATGATCGCGGTAACTCAGCATTGCTCATCATGGACCGTACCATATCCAATAGGGTTCGGTTCCGTCTCTCCGATACACCGTTATGTTGCGGAGTGTATGGAGGAGTAAGCTGAGAGAGAATTCCGTTCTCTTTTAAATAGTCCAGGAACTCGGCACTCAAGTATTCACCACCTCGATCCGATCTTAGGATCTTGATACTTTTGCCGGTTTGTTTATCTACTTCATTCTTATATTCCTGGAATTTTCCAAAGGCTTCGGACTTATGTTTCATTAAGAAGACATAACCGTACCTTGAAAAGTCATCCGTAAAAGTAATGAAGTAAGAATAACCGCTTCGCGCATGTGTAGACATTGGACCGCACACGTCGCTGTGTACGGGTCCCAAGAGCCCGCTCGCTCTTACTCCGTGTCCAGTGAACGGAGTCTTTGTCATCTTTCCTTTGAGACAGGATTGACAAGTGGAATACGATTGATATTCGAACGGATTCAAATATCCTTCTGTATGTAACTTCGTCAACCTTCTCTCATTGATGTGACCCAGTCTACAATGCCATAAGAAAGTCTGATTGATTTCCGGAGACTTTCTTTTGTGTGTATTCTGGACATTGAAAATCTGCGGATGGTTTAATACGTATATACCATTGCTTAATGTACCTGACCCAATCAGAACTTGATTAAGGTGAATGTTTACAACATTACTTACAAACGCAAATTCATAACCTTCTTTAGAAGTCAAAGATACAGAAATGATATTACAAGTTGCGTTAGGTACAAAATAGCAATTACGCAAAACCAAAACGTGTCCATCTGACAACCCCAGGTGATAGTCCCCCATGGCCTTAGTATCCATGCTAGCTCCGTTTGCAACTTTGAGGGTCAAGTCACCTGCCTTCAAAATCCTACGATTTCTCAACGCCTGCAAAGAATTACAGATATGAGATCCTGATCCGGTATCCAATACCCAGGAAGTAGAGTTTATTGAAAGACAGTTTTCAATAACATACACACCTGAAGCTGAAGCCGCAACCTGCTTCAGATCCTGTGTTCTGGCCTTCCAAGCCCTGCAATCATTTTTCCAGTGTCCCTTCTTATGACAATAGAAGCATTGTTGCTTATCCACAAGCTTTCCCACTTTCTTTGTTACTTTTGCCTTTCCCTTCGTATCCACTTTACTAACACCGCCCCTTGGTTTGGCGGGGGCTTTCTTCTTCTTTCCCTTGACTTTCGCCTTGGACCTAGAAGAGGAAGATCCTCCTACAAACAAAGTGGATGTTTCCCTACCTTTCTGTAGGGTGCCCTCTGCACTCCTCAGCATGTTGAGGAGTTTTGAAAGTTCAACTTCCTTTTCTTGTAAGTTGAAGTTCAGGATAAACTGGGCGTAAGTGGAAGGAAGGGACTGGAGAATCAAGTCCGTATAGAGCTCATTCTCCAGCATGGTCCTAAGGTCCGCGAGCTCTTCTATGTAGCCAATCATCTTAAGCACGTGTTCCGCTACCGATGATCCGACGGCCAACCTTGCCCAAAATAACTTCTTCGACACTTCGTATCTTGCGATACGAGACTGCTCTCCATACAGTTCTTTTGTATGGAGAAATATGGATTCAAGGTCCATATTCTCGTGCCTCCTCTGATGTTCGTTGTCCATAAAGGCAAGCACGAGGCACTTGGCCTTCGCGCAATCTAGTTCCCAGGTCTTACGGATTTCCTTATCCGTGACGCTGGTTTTGGGACCTGGGACAGGGGGAGCTTTGGTAATAAGAAGATACCCCAGCTTGTCGTAAGTGATTGCCATCTTGACATTCCTGAGCCAATCTTTGTAGTTTGGCCCTGTCAGTATGTTTTTATCTAGAAGTAACTTCAGTCCAGTCATGTCGATTGGTCGCTGCAATTAGGAGAGAGAAGAAACACTCAGCATGATGCTCTTGCAAGTTTAGAATGGGCTTTAGTTTGTCTAAACAGGATGGTTCCCACTGTTTCTCGAATCCCTCCTCAAACCAAAAAGGAAGAATTAGTCAGGATCAATCTCACCGGACAATACTTGCTTAACCGTTCAGCCAGGCCAGTGTCGCTACATCGAGGGAGGTTTTCCAACGCTTTCGCGAAGTTCCTTAATTAAATAACCTCTTTTTCCTGGGGGCGTAGCCCCGCTAACACCTTTCTAGACACCTACTTGGTTTATAGCATTGATCGTTAAGTGAGAAATTTCCCGAGGAGTAGCATATACTCACAGTAGGATCGGGATCCAAATATCATCGCGTGACGAAACTGAAGGAATCCTACCAGAATCATCACATTCCAAATGGTATGCAACACTAGCAAGTTTCAGTTCTTTTGAAACTCCCGATGTGGATTTTTGCCCCATGCTCTTATGACCTTGACTTTGGCCAACAAATCATAAGTCACATGTCAAGTTCTACCCGTCGTTCTCCAGGTTAATTTGAATCCACCCGCACCTACCTTTGACTTTGGCCAACAAGGCAGTACGACTGTTCCAAACTAACGCATCTATCTATGCTGCACATGAATACCCAATAGCTACCAATCACTATGCCTTGACTTTGGCCAACAAACATAGCTTGAATACTATTGACGATCCATGTGAAACGACGGAGGGCTACGAATGGTTTTGGCTAAACCGTGAATGTAGTGAACTTGATATAATCGATGGAACGAGATAGCTTTTAAAAGGAGTGGCTCAAGCTCCGCATTTAAAAGTTAGTTTTGAAAAGAACCGAGTGGTTTTTCGAAAGTGTTCCAACGACTTTTACTTGGTTTATTTTTCTTGCATTAGTTCTTTTAATGCGTGATATTCTTGCATTAGTTCTTTTAATGCGTCCCATCATTTAATCCTACCATTGCAGAAAACAACCAAAATATGACGTACGCTTATACCATTCGCATTCGCCACGGGGCCCCGTCATTACCCGTTAGGTCACTTAACTAACGACAGAGCGGGGGCTGGGCTAGCGCGGCTGTAAAACATAAGCAACGCCTAAATAATATCATATATAGATATATTGCAATGATAGCCATTTCAGATCACAGATGAACACATTGGATATACTAGGAACCCGCAATTCGTACGAGCCTGTAACGAAAAGCAGATTACACGGTCGCGGTGAATAGCCAAAACCCCACCCAACACCCCTAAGGGTGCGGCAAACTACCCGCCAAGTACCCGAAGCGAAGCAACCTCCCTCAACTCCGTGAGTATGCCACTCGACACTTTGGCATACCCGGTAGTTTGTGCACCCCCTCCATGGGTCTATCCTAAGAGCAAAAACAGTAAAAAGAAATTATACAATGACGACTACAACCCCGACCCGGTTGTGCAGCCATACAAATAATTATTACATCAATTTACAAATTTACATGAATTGAAAGAAAAGAAAACTCTCGTCTCACAACCCCGGCTATTCACCCGCGACAATCCAATGAATTCATATACATATTCCCATAACATTACAGATCACAGATTTGTATAACCCCCACTAATCGACATATAGCGATTAGCAGACGTTCAATACAAATATCACATTACAGAAAAACCCGTCAGCTTAATTCTTTTAGAAGTTCGATCAAAAATACGGATTTTCATGCCCCAAACACAAAATTTTTGTTCTGGAAAATCTGGGCAGAAAATACATATTCCAAAAATCCCAAAATACCCCTATGAACAAACTGCAAAAATAAAACCCCACGACCGAGTCAACTCGGCCGCGGTTCCGCGGCGGGACCAAGCTCCCGCCGCGGAAACGCGGCGCGTTGATCGATTCAGTGGGTCGAATTTTTGCAGTTTCTTCTAAAAACCCTGAGTCGATTTTTGGTATATCTCAAATAATTTTTGCAGCACTTTGAAAATCGACAGAAAGTTTGAAATCCGGGTGTATTTCGCGACTTTTTCTCCGATCGAATTTCTAGTTACTATGCTAACATGTTAGGTAGTGTTTAACCTTGCTCTGATACTACTGTAAGTCCATGCTACCTCTCCCGGTACTTTCGGGCATGCGGAGTTTGGTGAAAAACAATTTTCTAGAGGCGGTAACATGGACTCAAAACCGGATCTTGGTTAAACATCTAACTAACAACCTAACTAGGAGTTGTTAACTACTCGGTTAGGGGGTTATACCTTTCTTTCTTGAACTCCTTCGTCTTCAAGCATCGATGGTTGTCCGGATCGGCTTCACCTCGTCGTCTCCTTGCGCCGAAGATCGATCCACCTGAAAGCTTCTACCTTTGGCTTCTTCTTCGGTCTTTGAAGAAACTAGTTCACTTGGTTTGCTAAACCTTATGAACTAGAGTGAGTAGAGAAGAGTGTGTTGGGATTTTCTCTATGGTTCTTGGTTCTCAACACATGAGACAAGTGAACCATGGACTAAAGAGAGGGAGAGCAAGAGGAAGAAGATGAGAGCTCAAGAACAAGAGAGAGAATCAAAATGATAGAATGAGAAAGACTTTTCTCACTTGGCTCTCATAATCCAAAACCATCATCACAAAAATAGTAATCAAGTATTGTGTAAAATGGTTCAAGTCAAAATGGCTAAATCATTTCATGTACTCATATTGCACAAGAGAACAAGCAAGTGAAAAGTCTTTTCCATGAAATGATAGCCATTGTCATCATGATGGTCAACTAGTCCAACCTAGTCAACCGGTCAACAAAGTCAACAAGTCAACAAAGTCAACCCCTCAACAACCATGTCACCACAATACTTAATTAATATTATTGTTAATCATATATCATATTCTCATTAGGGTTGAGCAAAAAGTCAATAGTCAACAGTCAACGGTCAACAACCCTAATGAGAATCCTCTGCCTCTGTCTCTCCGCCAACTGTGCATACACACCCGCATCCGCGTTCCGAGGAACACGAATACAAACTGGATAAAACCAATTCCAATACTTACACTAGGATCTGGCTTAAACCAAAGCCCGCTAGAGTAAACTGTCCGGACACTAAACGTGCACAAGTGCACGGATGTGACTGAACCCTGTCGCAAAACCATGCGACCTGTCGCAAAACCATGCGACCTCTACTCTTTTGCCTAAAGGCGAATAGCTTTCTGTGTAGGACTCTAAAGACTCGACACTACGCTGGCAGTGGGTTTAACCACAGACCGCAAGCGGCACTAGCTGTGCGTAACGGTCCCCAGGTAGATGTCGACAAGAAGACTGACGAGGTGAAACCTATCTGAACTCCTACTGAGCCTGAATGTGACAGTCTCCGTACAGTCCGGTCTGTTCGTCTGATACATCGCATGGCGGGCCTAGGGGGGCGGTAAAACGTCAGTCCCCTAATAGCGGAACAAGTCGTATCGGAGTGAAGCCCAATACACCCTGAGATAACACTGGAAGCCTACCAGTATATCTCGCTTGCCCTGGCCAGGGACTACTCGTGTAATGGCTCTCCTAGACACAGCGTGATGTCAACCCCCAATACCGGGAGAGACGAATCCTGTCTAACCGTCACTGCCTCCAAGTGCTTCGGGACTGCACCCAACTACTACCTGTTTGCACGACTCCTTTGAGCCATGGTAGGGTAGTAATCAAAGTACACTGGGAACACACTCGAGGCAAAGTGATAGTGTCAAGTCAGCGGACTAAGTTGTACTCATGTCACCTAGGAACTGATAACTGACGATAGGTATAATACCAACCGGTCAGTTCCCGACGAGTCCTGTCTAGTGTACTCGTAACCCAACGAGCACCCGCATACTATCTCCAGTACGACGTACTGACGGCTGTGGGACAGACCGTCTCCCACACTGGGATGAGAAGCGCATGCGCTAGTCTACTCCGGAGTATCGATGCCCTGTCTCGACAGTCCTGCGACTAGGGGCCTGCATAAGGATGTGCTTATAGATTACCCAGCCCCACTAATGTGACTGCCATCACAACGCTGGTAATCAAGCAAAGATCCTAAGGGCTCCACTAATGTGCATAGGTGATATACTAAAATAAACACATGTACACATTGAAGTAGAAACAAACCAAGTAGCATACTACTATTTTGAGCAAGATTGTATATACAAGGTGAATATCCCAAGCTTCCATTAAGTAATATACAAACTAGTATGATACAGTAATGGCCTCTAGGGCATATACACTAACAAGATGAGTGTTTTTCATTTTCATTCATGTAAAAACATGTATGTAATAATCTTTTATTGGGGCACTTCCAGGTTGCGGAAGATGTCACCCTTTGTATATTATTTACTTTTCCGCCCTAGGATAGACCCAAGGAGGAGGGCACAAGTAACCGGGTTCTGGAGTCCAGTGGGAGACCAACTCGAGGAGTCGAGTCCGGGTCTCCTAACTCCAGAATTGGTAGGGTTGCTTGCCGCTCTCGTAGGGGTCTAGGGGTGTGGTTTGGCTATTCATCGCGACCATGGAATCCGTGTTTTATACTGGCTCGTATTGAAAACATGGACCTCCTAGTATATCCAATATTTCATATGTTTCTTCTGCTGCGATATCTGTGATGTGATCATGTGATGTTCTGTGATAGATAAAGTATATAGTATATATGATATATTATATAGACGTTACTTATGTTTTACACCCGCGCTAGCCCTGTCCCGCTCTGCCGTTAGTTACCTAACCTAACGGTGCACGAGGGGACATCGAGGCGAATGCGGATGGCATAAGTGTACGTCGTATTTATCTGTGATGTTTAGGTACTTAATGATGGGACTTCATTAATATGATTAATGAAATAAAAGAAACCTAAAGATGTTGTAGAATCCAATTTCAAAAATTAAAACAGGTAGCTACAGTTCTTGCTTTGCACAGCGGTATATGTGATATATCCTGCACCTTATTCGATAAGGAAAGGACCGAGATCCCTTCACTAAGAGTGACTCCTTTAGCAATAACTGGCATATGCTACACACTCGGTTTGTCTTTTGATAGCTTCTATAGTTTCTGCTTTGCACAGTGATATATATGATATATCCCGCACCTCATTCGACGAGGAAAGGGCCGATGATCCCTTCACCGGGAGTGACCCTTTTAGCAAAACTAGAAAAGCCTAAAAAACACTCCATTTCAAAATTCATTCGATCCTACAACGATATCAAGTTCATTACGCAATAGGTTTTCAGAAAAACCTATCGTAGCCCTCTATCATTTCAGATAAATCATGTTTAGTATCCGTGCTGCGTTTGTTGATCTTGTCAAGGCGCAGTGTGCGGTAGCTAACCAGTATTTATCTGCTTATGCATATGATGCAGATTGGGTTAGGGTAGTCGTACGGCCTTGTTGAACTTGTCAAGGGTCGTGCGGGTGGGTTTGATTCAATCAAGAAATGACGGGTTGAACTTGACTTGCGGTCTATGGTTTGTTGACCTTGTCAAGGTCATAGATCATTTGGGGCAAAATATTATCGGGAATTTCAAGTGTTGAAATTTGCAATGAGATTGCATACCTTCTATGAGATAGTTGGATCCCGATACCCGCTGCGAGTAAGAGTTAGTTCTGGGAGAGTTTTACACATTACAATTAGCCGATGAAGTAGGTGTCTAGAAAGGTGTTAACGAGGTTATGCCTCTGGGAAAACGAGGTTTACATTAATTAGGTTCGTGCGAAAGCACGGGGGACCTCTCTCAAAGTACCGACACTGGCCTGGCTGAAAGATTGGCGAACTTGTAGCGTGTAATTAATCCCGGCTAGTCTTTCCTTTTAGGGTTTGAAGGAAGATTTGATAAAAACAGTGGGAGCCATCCTGATTAGATAAAATAATAACCAATCTGATCTTGCAAGAGCATACGCTGAGTGTTTTCTTCTCTCTCTCTCCAGGTAGCGACCATATCACGCCTTAATCAAGATAATAAAACGGATATATTGACCGAACCAGCTTGTTATACTGAGCTGGGGAACGTTGGTCCCGCTCCAACTTATAATTGTTATAAGACAGAGCAGGAAATAGGGGAATACCAGGATTCCCATGCCGCCCAAACGAAGAAAGTGCATATGATGCATCTCCTTCGGGTTTGTTCATTACAAAGAGCTGTTTCTCAGTATTCTCTACGTCCTGGGTATTTGATACCAGATCAGGATCCCGCATATGTAATCTGTTACATGGGCTACAGATAGGTAGAGAACTGAGAACGGGTGATAAGTTTCATGAGACAGAAAACGGGGCAAGTGTTGCAGCCAAGTTTGTTTGTCACTGTCACCCTGTATTACCAATACGCTGATTCTGAACGAATATTATTAGATACCGAACCTGATATACAAAATCATATCAGTCTCTTTATTAGTAAAGAAAGGATATAATTTTGTATTGTTGGATAATGTTTTGAACATTTCCTATATCAAAAGTTGATCGGTTCAGGCACGTTATCTAAAAGTATTAATATTCTAAATCAAACTACAGTTCTTAGTATACAGAACACATAAGAGGAAGATTTCAGAAATGAACGAATTCTTCTTGAGGTATTGTAGACTAGGTCATATCAATGCGACCCGACTATCTGAAGTTACATAAAGATGCATACTTAAATCAGTTTGAATTTACATCTTGTGAAACTTGCCAGTCATGTCACAATGATAAGATGACCATAGCTCCGTTTACTGAAAACAGAGAAAGAGTTAGTGAACTCTTGGGATTGATACATGTTGATGTATAAAGGTCCCCAGTCTACACATGCCAAGACCGGTTCTTTTTACTTCATTACATTCTCTGATGATCTCTTTAGATTCAGAAATATGTTCCCGTTGAAACACAAGTCCGAAACTTTTGAGATATTCACAGAATATAAGTTGGAAGTAGAGAACCAAAATGAGGGTATAAGTATTATGTCCTTTGATGCGATCAGGGAGGAGAATACTTAAGCACGGAATTCCTGGATGATTCTAAAGGAGAATGAGATTCTCTCTCAGCATTACTCCTCCGTATACACCATAGCACGATGGTATATCGGGGCGGAGCAATCACACCCTATATGTTAAGGTGCGCTCTATGATGAGTACTACTGAGTTACCTTTTTCCTTTTGGTGGTTATGCACTTGAGAAGCTGCATACCTATTGAATTAGGTTCGAATCAAATCAGTGCCTACCACTTCATATGTGATATGGAAAGGGAAGAGCCCATTTCTTAAGTTAGTTAAGATTTGGGGTTGTCCGGCCTATGTCTAAAAGCAAAATCTGGACAAGCTCGAGGCAAGGTCAATTATGTAGAACTGGAATGGTTCCAGCTATACAAACTACAGCTGATGATTTGATAGAACCAAAGGATTCAATAGTTCCCGACGAACCTCAGCCTCTCCGCCGATCTAGTAGGGTTCCTCACCCACCTGAGAGATACTTTGGTTTCTCTATGACAGTGGGAGTGAGGACTGCATCATGAGATGATGACCCAACTGGTTTCGAGCTGGCCATCAGGAGTAGGACTCTGAAAGAATGGCTGGATGCTTAGTGATCTGAGATGGAATCCTTATACACCAATAAAGTATGGACTTTGGTTGCTTTATCTGAAGGGTTAAATCCCCATCAGGAGCAAGTATATCTTGAGAAGATTACTTGGTGTAGATGGAAAAGTTGAGACTTTCAAAGCTAGACTTGTTAAAGGTTTTCGTCATTGACCAGGCGTGGATAATGATGAAACCTTTTTCCAGTGGCTATGCTTAAGTCCATCCAGATCCTACTTGCCACGGCTACATACCATGACTACGATATCTGGTGGTTGGGTGTCATGACAGCTTTTCTAAATGATGTTTTAGAAGAGAGCGTCTATAAATACACAGCCAGAGGGCCTCGTAGACAATGGGAGCAGCGGAAACGTGTGCAAGATGTTTTATGTGATAAAACAGGCATCGCGGAGTTGGAACATCTGTTTTGATGAGTTAGTCAAAAAGTTTGACATCATCAAAATGGTAGATGAACCTTGTATAAAAAAAAAAGAAGAGGTAGTAGGGAGTATGGTGACGATCCTCATAGAGTACGTGGATGACATACTCTTGATAGGGGAGGAGTTTCCTATGCTACGCTCGATCAATCTCCGCTTATCACAATAATTCTCCATATAGGATCAAAGTGATAATCCTAAATCCTGGATTTTGGATCTATGAGATAGATCTAATTGGATGTTAGGAGACTCACTAGTTGTAGTGAGATGGTATCAATTGGTCCTGGGGAGAATCACTGGAAGTGTTCCAGGGTGATAAGGACGACTGAATGTCAGTCACAGGCATTGTCTTTACCCTCAGTAAAGGGACGGTATGTTAGAAGAGTTTCAAGCTAGATACCGTGGCATACTAGACGATAAAGGCTGGATATATCGCTACTTATGATACTACCAAAGAGGAAGTCTGGATGTATATTAGTTCATGAGATGAACTTCGTTCCTTCCATTGTGTGACAATGGAGTTATGGCTTATGCCAAGGAACGCCCATCCCATCAGTGATCCAGATATAATTCTAAGACAGTATCACCTGATCATGGAGATGGCTGATCTCCAAGGTGATCGAGGTTAGGAGAGAAGACTCAGAGGATAACACGACGGATCCACTCACGGAGGCCTATTCCCAGAGAGAGACTTTTATGGGATGGTTGAGTATGAGATACTGCAACCACTGCTACAGATGGCCCTAGTCCAAGTGGGAGATTGTTAGTTATATGTATGCCCTAGAGGCCATTACTATACATAGGATGTATATTGTAGTGGATGCTGGGACATATATGGGGAGGACTTTCTTGCTCGACAGGATAGTATGCTATCTGGTTACTCCTTACCTTAACGTGTATACTGATTGTCTCTCTGTTACATGTTGGTAAAGCCCTTAGGATGTGTACTTGACTACCTGGACTATGATGCGGATCATACTAGTGGGGACATGGTAGTCCATAAGTACATCCTTCAAGGTCCCTAGTCGTGGGTGTATCGAGACGGGGCATCGATATACCAGAGTAGACTAGCGTATACCTTCTCGACCCATACAGATGGGCGATGGATGATCCCATATCCATTGGTGTTTGACATCAGAGATGATATACGGGTGCTCAATGGAGACTGGGTACACTGGACGGACTCGCCGAGAACTCCCAGATGGTATTATACCTTACGTCAGATGGCAGTTCTCTGGTGACACTGGCACAGAGTAGTCTGTTGATCCGAGATCATCATAGAGTCTTGTGTGGTTCCCACTGTGCTTTGATTTCCACCTTACCATGTCCAAGAGGGCGTGCAAAACGGTGGTTTTTGGGTACAGTCCCGAATCACATGGAGGCAATGAGCGATAGGAGGGGATTCGTCTCTCCCGGAATAGGGAGTTGATGTTGCGCTGTGTTCGATTGGCTATAACCGGAAATCCCTGGCCAGGGTTGCTGAGATTTACTGGTAAGTGTTACCTGTAGTTTCTCGAACTGTTATAGACCTCATATCGACACGACTTATCGAGCTACTGGGGTCTGACATTTACCACCCCTAGGCGAGATATGCGACATATCAGACGACAAGACCGGACTGTACGGTAAGTGTTACTGGTTGGATTCACAAGAGTGTGAGAGGGCTTGCTCGTCGATCTTCTGATCGCTCAATACCCGGGTGGCCGTTAGGTTTAGCAGACCGCTTGCGGCTTGTGGGTGCTTGATATGATCATCATCTGCAACCGGCGTATTGACGAGTCTTTAGAGTCCTACACAGAGGTTTCCTGGCTCAAGCGAAACGAAATAGGAGCGCATATGAGATATGTGCGGGACCGAGAATGATGCGTTTATATGATACCATATTCTATTCTCGCGATGAATGTATCGAATGGTTGTATGTGATATAACCTCGTTATCGAATCAAGGATTGATTCGATAATCCGATACATTGGATATTAGTCGGTTATATGCGATATGACCGGATCGTTAAATCAAGTGTTGATTTAATGATTTAATGTATAATTATATATTTGATATATTACTTTGCATTAACTAGTATTGGTTCACTTAAGATGGATTTTCTCACTTGATGTGCACATTGTATATGTGATATATTTTTGTGCACTTGATTGTATCATGTTTGATGATACATGCATGTTTGTGTGTATGTCTAGTTTAAACCTTGGTTAAGTAAATGGTTAGGGTTTTGTTTAATTTATTTATTCATTTATTTCCTTTTAAGGCAAGAAAAGAAATGGTTGCTTTTTGGATTTACTTGAAGCTTCATGAAGCTTTGAAAAAGTTCAACCATTTTTGTTTCTTTGCCTAACCTAACCATTCACCTAACCTTGGTTTATTCTCTACACTTAATCATGGTTGCTAGATGATAAGTATTCATTTAGTTTTCTATTTTGGACAATACTTATCATATTATCTTCTTCTTCTTCTTCAAGATGAAGAAGCTTGCTACCAACAATGGCAACTTGAGAAAAAGAGTGAGAAATCCAATTCTAAAGTGAACCCACTTCCTATTTCTTCATCCTCTACCACTTGCCAAGTAGTATAGGGTGTTTTCTTCACAAGTTTCATGGCTTGGTGAAGTTGGAGCTTGATCTTGTATTGCCTCGACGTAGATCATCTTCAGCATCGAAGTCGACGACCTAGCCCGCCCATTTTTCCGATGAAGCCGACGCTAGATTCCGGGATCCGATGATCGCAGTGAGGGTACACCGTCACGGAGCTATGGAGGTGGAGGACCGGATCTACAAAGGTTGTATTTCCGTTTACCCTTTAGTTAAGTTGTTAACTAGCTTCTAGTTTCGCCTAAAATCTAGTTAACGATCCGTATTAGGGTTTCTCGGCACTTGTAAAATTTGAATTTGGCATGGTTGATGCCTTGTGAGACCTCATTAGTGTGCCTAGGAACCCTACAGTTGCACCCACACACGCACACACATACTTGCATACATTCTTTCTTTCACTTGTTCGTATATGGGAATATGTATTTATGTGTTCACATGGGTATGGGACTATGTGTACATATACTGGATTATGAGGGTAGTACTTGGGATTTGAAATGAGTCTATGAGATTCGATTTGAGGCCGTGAGATCGGTAATATGACAGGGTTCGTATTTGAGATACGACATGATGTTTTAGCGGGTCCGTTGACGTAGTGTTTCATACACATGGATGCATACATAGATAGTATTAGTATTGTACTAGGCGTAGATCAGTACCCCGGATTATGATCTTTGATAAAGAAGATACCAGATGAATAATGTGATGAATAAGATATTGACCCGTACCCAGATTTGGGATGCCGTATGACGGAATTACGTACGAGCTATATATTGATGATAGATCCGCACTCTTGACTTGAGGATGTCATATTATAGATATTGTGTCGTATGTGATACTATTGAGGCGGGATCACCGACTAATATATATATATATATATATATGTATGTATGTATCGACTCAGATGATAGACGGTTTCCTTACCTTTTGTTTAGCCTGGTTGCTCAGCCATATAGTTTAGTGTAGTTGTTAGACTAGATTTGATTCCTACCTATTTCAAAAACTAACGAATCGTGGGTATTTTAAAGACAGGCCAAGGGATTCTATGGATATTTCAAAGGACGTATCTTTTCGTAAAAACACCGTAGCCCTTATTTCCAAAACATCGCGATTCGTGTTATTTCAAAAGGCACTACTGTATGACTTATATTTATATTAAATGCAGATTAGTTATCATTGTGTTTATTATTCAGCTCCCGCACCTTATTGCTGTTTGCTCCGCATCGCATACTTATATTATGATTTCATATACCATTATTGATATCATGCTGTTAGGACACCAGCACAATTACCGATGATGCATATGTTCCACGTACACTTACTTGCCGGCTCACACACATCCTCATCGGTAATTGCCATGTCACGTACACTTTAGACAATACTATTTCATCGACATGGCTTGTTAGCTGATAGTTTCGACATAATATTAGTGTACTTGCCTTATATGCTAGTTTAGACATTGCAGTTATCACTTGCTACTTCATGCATATTATTCACTGTCATGCCGTATTATGGTGTTTTATGCCTATATTCACTGGTTACGTGCTATTGATGATTGGATTTCGGATTTTCCTGAGATTTCCGGGATTTGGGGGAAAACCGCAAGAATATTTATAAACTTCTTTCTCTTTTTAAAATAAAAACTGCGGTTTTCTCATGTTGTATGAGTCGTCCACCATGAGTTTTCTGTTGGATTTCGAGACCCGATTCGAGGAGCCGGATGAACCGACTCGGGTACATGGTGGACCCAGTAAGGTACCACGGGGCAAGAAGATCGAGTAGTAGACGATGAGCCCGGCTGGGGAGGACTACCTGCCGGTGATTTTATCTGACGTGTCGGATATCCAGAGGATACCGTCGTGGTCCTGTGATTGATTTTAGGGGTCGATCCGGACTGACGGCGCCCTAGATAGTGAGATTGAGACACTGAGATTTTGAGATTTGATGATACAGGCCAGTCCGGATAGCCGGAGCCTGAGATATTGAGATATTGGGATTTATGTTTTATGTCGATGCTAGACACTGTATATGCTGATTTCATTTATGATACCTCGTTTTAAATATACAGAAATCTCACTAAGTTATGAAAGCAGTTTCTTCATTTACATGTATTCGGTTTTCATGCATTCATACCTCATCCATGAGATATATTGCTACCTGAGGCACTGACATGAGCATATGGGATTACACTTGGGTTAGATGGTTACCCTTGCCACCTTTTCATACTTCAGACTTATTATTTTGAGGAATATATATATATTGATCGTATGACCTAGGATTGCGTCATACATGCGATTTCTGCTCGCAGATGTTTTCTATTCACGAGTTGGCAACTCACCCCCGTTGCACCACAGTTTCTTGCAGGTTTTGCTGTACAGGTTTCATTACGGCTTTGCTGGCGCACTGCTTCCTTTCTGGGTGATTTGCTTGGTAGGTGGGTTCACTTGTATCGTGACCACCATTATACCTTGTATATTATTTATTTCAGTTGTATCTAATTAAACTCCATCAGCCAGACATGTATTTATTTCAGACTTGAGACCAGTTGTTTATTCTTTCGACCTTAGAGCCGCGCGTTATATTTCTATGGATTTCATGTTGTTTTGAGTTCCCTTTTCTGTTATGATCCTCGCCCTTCGGCGTTGTATATTATATTTCTTGCGTGGTTGTGACCATCGTTTGACGAAGAGCTAGCTCCCGCTTGGGGACGCCTTTATTCATTATATATGCCTTATCAGGTTTTTGTACCCGTTTGGGGTCAGTATTTACAAAGGAAACTCTGCCGAAATTTTTAGAAAAGACTTGTGATTTTAAAATGCATATTTCGGTGTATGTTGCAAACTACTTGATTTAAATTGGTTTTTCCTTCACTCTACTACTTTTCTTGGTTTGGATTTCTGGGTTTTCGGCTTACTTAGATTACGTACGCCATGAGACGTTTCGTAATTTAAGTGCCGGTCATGTTCCGTACTTTCAGGACGTGACGGTGTGAAAAATCTAAATCAAGTGCGTCAGGTCCGCACAAAAGAATCTAGTACAGTAGGGTGCACGATAACGAAAATCAAGTGCACAAGGTGCACGAAAATGAACATCGGGTATCAAAATCAAAATCAACGGTATACGATATACACCAAATCAAATCAAGTATACCGCGGTAAATGAACTCGTAAACGTGTCCAACCGCGTGCACAAAACCCATATCCAAGTGCTGAAAGCACACGTAAAATACACCAAATGCTTAAGTCAAAATCATGTGCATACTATATGCACAAAATTAAAATCGAGTGCAATGGTGTGCATGAAAACAAAAATCAGTACAACTGATACATAAAATACGAATCAAGTGCAACTGTGGTGCACATAAGAAATTTCAATCATGAAACTAAATCCTCAAAATCCCAGAATGAAAATGATGGAAACGCGATATCCGAATCATTATGACGCAACTCATAAATAACTGTCACGACCCGAAGTTGGATGTGACCGGCACGTAGATTGTATAATATCTAAAGATATTCACACAATCCAAGTAAGCCGAAAATCAAGATCAAAATCCTTTTTGCGGAATTCCTTATAGGAAAAATTAGTTTTTAAGTAAAATTTCAGTTTATGAAGTTAAATGATTTCACAAGTATAAAATGTTAAGTGTGGTTGCATCCCTAGTTGGGAGCAACAATATTAACAGTGGAATTCAATACAATATCATAATATAAAATCAAAGAAGAATCTCATACATAAATAAAAGAAACATTATTTAATACAACCAAACGATCTTATCTGTCAAAATAATATACATATCGTTCTAGTCATTATACAGGGTCTGATGGAGAAACTCTAGATTCAATCTACAATACCAAAAGAGGAGGTTACTACATTGGTAACCCACCTAGCAAAAGAGCGATAAACCGATAAGTGGATATGTCTGCTACTATACGTCCACTCGATTCCTGCAAAGAACTGTGGCACAACGGGGTGAGTTGCCAACTCAGTGAATATAACTAACATATAACGGCTGATAATGTAAGTATGCCGATCTAGAACTAATATCAACAATGATGAATATGATGCATACTAACATATGGGAGCATAAATTTGTAATGTTCAATATATAAATCCAAAACTGAAATCTCATCAATTATTTTCCAAATAAGGTTCATTTTCTTCCCGTGTCCATCATCGACACAAATCTTCGGTGTTTCATCAGGCATCGTTCCCCGAACGATCCTGTCCATCATAACACCGGTCGGTATCACCTAGATATCCGCCGTGTTTACCACTGACTCCGGTATCGAGTATCCTCGTTAGGCTCACCGCCTAAACTGCGGCCCCTGCCCCTCGGCCCCGACCGGGTCCACCATGATCCGGCTGTATAGCTACCCCACCCAGCTCGGATATACGTAATAAATTCCGCAACCGTATAGCTACCCCACCCGGTTCGGAATAAAACCAAATCAAAAAAACGACATTCATGGTGGACATGTCACAATTATCATAAAATCATTGAATCCCTTCACTAGTATTTAAAACTCAAAACCATAAATCCTCAGTAATACATTTATCTCTTATATCAACATGGAATACGCAGATACTAAGCATGATATTAATGATGCAATTTACTACTATTAATTATATGCAAATTATGATAAGAATCATTTTAACAAGAAATTTGCTAAGTGTAAAAGTGACATGGTAATATCGACGAGGTGTAGTGTAACATGTGAATATGTGCAGGTGCGGCATAACTCGTCGATAACTGTGCAGTGTTCTAACACTTATTAACATGGCAGTTTATATATATATATATATATATATATATATATATATATCGATATGAATGCATATGATTAATTTAGCATATAAAGCATCTGTTTATTCAAACTTAACTACGGGTGTATCACGCCATCCATACAAAATCCCCCGGTAGATGTTTAGTCTACTCACCGGAATACGACGAATGAACTCAGATCACCAATCCATTTCCTTTCCTTGCGGCCTCCAAAGTTTCCGTATTCGAATCTATTATTGAAATTAACTCGTATAAGAAACGACCAACCCCGATACGATGAAAACACGAAAATACTAGTTTTACGTATTAGCTATACTAAGTATGATCATCGCAACCTATCAAACATTTATACTAACCAGATTTTAACTATAACCTGTATTGCTACAGAAACAGATCGTATATTCATTAACCATGTCGTATTTTAATTTCTTAGATAACTTTACCGATATTAACTTCCAGATTCTATTTATAGGGAAACTAAATTGTTTAAATAACATCAAAATAGTCAAAATTGTACACTGAAACCTACCTAACCAACAAAAACACCATAGCTTCTTAACCGGCCGGCGGCGCCGGAATTTCCTTTATGGCCGCCGGCCAAAAACCGGCCCCCTGGTTTCGTGGTCCTATGGTTTATTCTAGATGTTTTCTACATTATTTTAACTCTGTTTAGTTCAATTAATTATCTTTTAAACATTCGCAGATTTTACCAGAGCTTAACTTTAACTAAAATAGGATATTATATGACTTTTGTCAAATTAAACTAACTACTACAGAACTTAATCTCAAGTGTGATTAAGGATTTTACCCTCCAATTAGCTGTAGGAATAATCCTCCAATTAGCTAAGCCCTTCCTAGTTTGATGGTGATGAAAAACCAAGAATAAGGCTCCCTTCTTCTTCTTCTTCTTGTTTTCTCTTTTCTCTTTTAACTTTTCTTTTCTTTTAATTCCATTGAGTTTTAAATTTTGAGAGTGAACTGAATAAAAGCTATATATATGTGAGGAGGAAGGGATAAGGGAAAGGAGGAGGTGTCAAGGGTGGAAGGGTGTGTGTTTCATGCAAGGAGGAGGTGGAAAGTGAATGTGTGCATGCAAGCATGATGTGCTTTATGTATTATCCTAAATTTTTGTTTTAAATTTTTAATATAAATTCTGAACTAAAAAGAATTTCCATCCACTTTCATTTATACCCTCAACAATCTCTTATTTGCATAAAAACTTAACTTTACAAATTAACCCCTCACCACTTAACTTATTATAAAACACACCTTTTATTAAAATGAAGCTAATTTTATCATGAAAACCCTTATAACTTATTTAATTTGCATATAAAAATTTTAGTTTAAATTGTATTACATATAACTTATGAAGATTGAGTTATTTGATTTTTAACAGTTTTGTGATTTATCATATTATTTTTAATTTAATTAATTTCATTTATTCCTAAATATTCAAAATGTTACAATATTCCCCCCTCCCTTAAGAAAATTCGGTCCCCGAATTTAAAACTTAACTAGACGTACCCTAAAAAGATGTGGAATTTCCTCCCTCATCACAACCTCGGTCTTCTAAGTACTCTCCTCGCGTTTCGTCCCTCGCCAGAAAATCCTTATAGATAGAACTACTCTCGATCATAGTTCTTTACTTGCCAATCAAGGACAGTGATTGGCTGCACTGTGCAGGATAAATCTGGCTCAAGCGGTAAGGTCTGATGCTGGGTCGCGTGAGCAGGATAGCGAAGGTACTTGCGAAGCAGCTAATCGTGAAACACCGTATGCACATCGGAAAAACTTGATGTAAGGTCCGACCTATTTGGGGCTGAGCTTCCCCTTTTTCCCAAAACTTATCACACCTTTCATCGGAGATATACGAAATAACACTTGATCTCCCATATCAACTCGAGGCTACGACTTCCTTGATCTGCATAAGACCTTTGTCTGCACTGGGCCACTCTCCTTGTGTCTCGTATCAGTTGAATCTTTCCCGTAGTCTTCTGTACCACCTGTGGTTCCAAAATGCTACATTCTTTCAGTCCTGTCCAGCAAACGGGCGATCGACATTTCCTTACATACAAGCTTCAAAGGTGCCATCTTGATCGTCTCCTAAAAACTTGTTGTCGTACAAAATTTCTATCAATGTAGGTGACGATCTCAGCTACCACCAAAATCAAGCCTGCAAGCTCGCAGTATACCCCCTAAAGCCAGAATGGTCCGCTCGTACTGACCATCTGGTTGTGGTTGGAAAGTTGTACCATAACTCACTTATTTACCAAGAGTTCCTTGAATTTCCTCTCAAGGACTAGTAGTAATCCGCTTACCTCTATCCGACTCTATGCTTGCCGGAACTCCATGCATTCGTACAATCTCGTCGATATTATTATAAGCATACTGTGCAAATCCCATACGTCGTCTTTACCGAAAGAAAATGAGCTGTCTTTTTCAATCTATCTACAATCACCCAAATGGAATCATACCCTATGCCAGTCCTGGGTAGACTCATCACGAAAAAGATGGAATTCTATTTCCCAAGTCCGCTCTGGAATGAGTAAGACTGCAATTTTCCGGCTGGCCTCTGGTTTCTCCCTTGACTTGCTGACAAGTCAAGTATCTTGAAATGAACTCCACAACATCCCCTTTCATTACTTCCTACCAGTAACATCCTTCAGAATCATACTACATCTTGGTGGAATCAGAATGAATACTGTATGTCGATCTATGAGCCTCCTCTAAAATCTCACATTTCAGTTCATCCGAATCTGGCACACTCAAACAAGTCCCAAAACGTAATGCTCCATAGTTATCTATCACGAACTCCGCCTCTCTGCTCGGCCTAAGCTGCTCCATAATCTACAACCTACGAACATCTGTAGCCGTGTTTCTCGTTTACAATCTAACAGCTGAGGAAAGTGCGAACTTGTGCTAACTGTCTTTCTGTCGATGTGAACTCGAACTGTATACGGCTATCCCATAAAATTTGTCAGTCTTTTAGAAGACTGTCTCTGTATAGTGCACCATTGAAATAAGCTACCTTCCGGCCTCTGACTCAAAGCATGTGCTATAACGTTTGTTTTGCCTGGATGATACAGAATCTCATAATCGTAATTCTCTATGAGTCCCATCCATCTATGCTGCCTTAATTCAGATCCCATTGCTGAAAATTATACTTCAAGTTCTTACGATCTATGAAACATTAGTACGATTGTTCACCCAAGTATTGTTTCCTAATCTTCAGTGCAGAAGCTACAGCAGCCATCTCCAAATCTAGAGTGAACAGTTCTGCTCGTGTCTCTTCAACTGGCGAGAAGCATAAGCTACAACCCTACCTTTCTGCATCAACATACAGCCTAACCCACTTTAAAGGTATCACAATACACAACAAGGCCACTTGACCCAGAAGGTAATGATAAGCCTTGTGCAGCCGTCAAGAGAGTCTTCAACTACTAGAAACTTTGCTCACACGCCTCCGTCTAAGAAATGGATCCTCCTTCCTAGTCAGCCCATACTGGTCACAAAACGCATTCTTAGGAATGTCATCCTTCCAAGCTTTCCATTGATGGTACCCTGACCACAATTCCTTTTTTTTTTGAGAAATAGTCAGCCCCCTTTGCAATTGATCGAGCAAGTCATTAAAACGTGGTAGGGGATACCCATTTCGCACAGTAACACGACTCATCTATCGGTAATTAATACACAGCCTTGTACTACCGTCCTTCTTCATTACTATAAGACAGGAGCTCCTCACGGCGATACACTGGAACACACAATTCCTTTAGCTAACGACCCTTGCAACTGACTTTTGAGTTCCTTCACCTCCGTCAGTGCCATATGACAGGGTGGAATAGAAATAGGCCCCGCACCCGGAACCAAGTCAATGCAGAATTCGATATCGCCATCGGCGGTAAGCCTGATAATTCAGCAGAAAACACATCCGGAATTTCTCATGCGATCGAAATCTGGTCCAACGAAATTTCAGTGGTTCCTAAGACCTGAACAAATACTAAGAACCCAAGATAACTCTCCTTCAAGAGTCGTCCCACACAAAAAGCATGTTAGCAGGAGTTATATTACAGTCTCCCTGCCCAACAAAGATCGGTTCATCAGGAGAACAGAATCTACTCGCCTTTCTCCGACAATCAACATAGGCATACCAAGCAGCCAACCCATACATACTAAGAAGTATATTAAAACTACTATACCTAGGGGACTCAAATTCATTATTAAATCCCTATCATCAATATATACCGAACGTGACCGGAATACATGTCAGGTTATATAATAACCTCCTATAGGAGTAATCAAAACTTGTGGTAACTAATCCTAACAATACAATCCTCTCCCAATAGAAAGTACAAAACGTGAAGATACGTATAGATGCGTAAAATCGGAATCAAATAAAATACGTATCTAAGGATTATACCACAAGAGTACCTGTCACTACTGCAGTGGATGCCTGGCATTCCGTAGAGTCAGTGCAAAAACACACGCCTGGCCCCTGCCCGCATCCAGTCGTCCTCTAACTCTATTTCCTCGACCTCTCTGAAAGCGTCCTGCATAACCTCGACCTCGGGGTGCCACCGTCTGGCGCATAAAGTTACCTGGAGGAGGAAATAAATCCGTTGACGACGAAAGTGTAGGTGATAAAACAATCTGCAGAACAACAGTTCCTCCTGGGCGTGTACACTGTCTATCTAAGTGCCCTGGATGCCCGCAATTATAACATGTATATGGAGGTCCCTGTCGTACTGGGTGTGAACTAAACATCTGGCCCTGAGTCAATTCACGATCAAAACTGCGGTCTAGAATGAATCCGTCTCGACCTCCTTGTCCTCTCGAATTACGATCATTACGACCCCGGCTTCCATGGGCGTTGACCCGACGTGAAACAATAATAGGTATAGGAAGCGACGTATTTGGAGGAGGGGATGAAGTCACATGTGAGACCGATGCCCCACCTTGTCGCCTGACGGGACAATCCCTATAAAAGTGATACGGACACCCACACCCGAAACATCTTTGCACGGGCCACTGAACATATGGGTATAAGTGATGGAACTGATTTATACCGAATCTTCCACGACCTCTATGAACACGTCTTGGTGCTGAAGTATTATTACGAATTTGCCTTGGTCTCTGAACACCCGTACGTGGAATAAGGGTCGACCTCTGAGCTCGACTAGTCTCTAGCAAGGCTCCGATCATTCGGCGCATCTCATGAACATTTATCTCCATCCTAGCTATACGATTACTATAGGGTGGATAAATCGGTTCCTGAAAGATAGGCATACTGCCCGAATTTGTCCCCGTGTCAGACGAACCCGCTCCAATATCCTCTCTAACAGCGGTCGTCTGAGTCCCCATAGATGTTGATGACATAGTGGCTGGAGCAAGAAACGAGAGTTGATAAGGCTTACGAATAAGGATAATTAATATCAGAGTGTCAAAGGAAGAGTAGATCAAGATATACATCCTAAGGTTGGTTAGGTGGAGTACGGTAACGTAAATATGCCGTGGAACATAGGTACGGTACTGCACTCATCCTAATTCACCTACTCCATCAAACCAAAGGTCATCCTAAATCACGGACTCACGTCAACCTATTTTAATTTCCTACTCGATTCCGTAAGGATAATCCTACGATCTGATACGAACTTTGTCACGACACGAAGTTGGATGTGACCGGCACGTAGATTGTATAATATCTAAAGATATTCATACTATCCAAGTAAGCCGAAAATCAAGATCAAAATCCTTTTTGCTGAATTCTTTATAGGAAAAATTAATTTTTAAGTAAAATTTCAGTTTATGAAGTTAAATGATTTCACAAGTATAAAATGTTAAGTGTGGTTGCATCCCTAGTTGGGAGCAACAATATTAACAGTGGAATTCAATACAATATCATAATATAAAATCAAAGAAGAATCTCAGATATAAATAAAAGAAACATTATTTAATACAACCAAACGATCTTATCTGTCAAAATAATATACATATCGTTCTAGTCATTATACAGGGTCTGATGGAGAAACTCTAGATTCAATCTACAATACCAAAAGAGGAGGTTACTACATAGGTAACCCACCTAGCAAAAGAGCGATAAACCGATAAGTGGATCTGTCTGCTAATATACGTCCACTCGATTCCTGCAAAGAACTGTGGCACAACGGGGTGAGTTGCCAACTCAGTGAATATAACTAACATATAACGGCTGATAATGTAAGTATGCCGATCTAGAACTAATATCAACAATGATGAATATGATGCATACTAACATGTGGGAGCATAAATTTGTAATGTTCAATATATAAATCCAAAACTGAAATCTCATCAATTATTTTCCAAATAAGGTTCATTTTCTTCCCGTGTCCATCATCGACACAAATCTTCGGTGTTTCATCAGGCATCGTTCCCCGAACGATCCTGTCTATCAATAACACCGGTCGGTATCACCTAGATATCCACCGTGTTTACCACTGACTCCGGTATCGAGTATCCTCGTTAGGCTCACCGCCTAAACTGCGGCCCCTGCACCTCGGCCCCGACCGGGTCCACCATGATCCGGCTGCATAGCTACCCCACCCAGCTGGGATATACGTAATAAATTCCGCAACCGTATAGCTACCCCACCCGGTTCGGAATAAAACCAAATAAAAAAAACGACATTCATGGTGGACATGTCACAATTATCATAAAATCATTGAATCCCTTCACTAGTATTTAAAACTCAAAACCATAAATCCTCAGTAATACATTTATCTCTTATATCAACATGGAATACGCAGATACTAAGCATGATATTAATGATGCAATTTACTACTATTAATTATATGCAAATTATGATAAGAATCATTTTAACAAGAAATTTGCTAAGTGTGAAAGTGACATAGTAATATCGACGAGGTGTAGTGTAACATGTGAATATGTGCAGGTGCGGCATAACTCGTCGATAACTGTGCAGTGTTCTAACACTTATTAACATGGCAGTTTATATATATATATATATCGATATGAATGCATATGATTAATTTAGCATATAAAGCCTATGTTTATTCAAACTTAACTACGGGCGTATCCCGCCATCCATACAAAATCCCCCGGTAGATGTTTAGTCTACTCACCGGAATACGACGAATCAACTCAGATCACCAATCCATTTCCTTTCCTTGCGGCCTCCAAAGTTTCCGTATTCAAATCTATTATTGAAATTAACTTGTATAAGAAACGACCAACCCCGATACGATGAAAACACGAAAATACTAGTTTTACGTATTAGCTATACTAAGTATGATCATGTCACGACCCGAAAGTACGGAACATGACCGGCACTTAAACTAGGAACGTCTCGAGGCGTACGTAATCTAAGTAAACCGAAAGCCCAGAAATCCAAACCAAGAAAATAGTAGAGTGCAGGAAAAACAATTTAAAGCAAGTAATTTCAATAGCATAAGCCGAATTATGCGGTTTTTAAAACATCAAAAATTTACTGAAAATTTCGGCAGAGTCTCCTTTGTAAATACTGGCCCCCAAACGGGATACAACATGAATAGTATACGAAATCAAGAAAAGGGCATCCCCAAGCGGGAGCTAGCTCTTCGTCAATCGACGGTCACAACCACACAAACAATATAATATACAACGCCAACGGCGAGGATCAAAACTCAAAAGGAAACTCAAAACCACCAGAAAAATAACGAGGGACTCTAAGGTCGAAAGAATAACCAACACTGGTCTCTATCTCAAAAAAATACATGTTTGGTTGATGGAATTCTAGATACAACAGAATAATGATATACAAGATAAATAATGGGAGTATGATACAAGTAAACCTACCTACTAGCAAATCACCCGAATGAAACTATGCCCGCAAAGCCGTAATGAACCTGTACGGCAACCTGCAAGAAACTGGGGCACAACGGGGGTGAGTTGCCAACTCGTGAATAGAAAAATATCTACGCAGAGAAATCGCATAAATAACGCAATCCTAGGTCAAAGATCATAATATATCCTCAAATATATGTATAACAGGCAGCCTATGACAATGTCTAGGGTAATAACTAACCCGAGTGTAAACTCATGTGCCCGTGTCAGTGCCTCAGGTAGCAATATATCAAATGAATGAGGTATGAATGCATGAAAACAGAATACATGTAAATGAAGAAACTGTTTTCATAAATTAGTGAGATTTCCTTCATATTTTAAACTGAGGTATCATAATTAAAATCAGTATCAACAGTGTCTAGCATCGACACAAAACATAAATCTCACTGTCTCGAAATATCAATGTCTCAATCTCAATATCTAGGGCACCGTCAGTCCAGACCGGCCCCTACCATCCATCTCAAAACCACGACGGTATCCTCCGGATATCCGACGCGTCGGGTAATATCACCGGTAGGTAGTGCTCCCCAGCCAGGCTCAACGTCAACACCACATTCCTCTTGCCCCGGGGTACCATACCGGGCCCACCATGTACCCGTGACGGTTCCTCCACTCCTCGACACGGATCTCCAAAACCACAGCAAACTCATGGTGGACGACACTTTACATCACTAGAAAACCGCAACATTTTATATTTTAAAAGATCATAAGTTGTAAATTTTGCGGCTTTCCCCGAAATCTAGAAATATCATAAATCTCAAGAAATCATCACAAGTGCATATGTCAATGATAATGAACTAGGCATGAACAACTGAATAACAGTATGCATGAAGTGGTAGGTAATAACTACAATGTCTAATATGGCATATAAGGGAAGTACACTAATATCATGTCAACACTACTAGCTAACAATCAAAGTCAAGCAATTATATTCTCTAAAGTGTACGTGACATGGCAATTACCGATGAAGATGTATGTGAGCCGGCAAGTAGGTGTACGTGGTACATACGCATCATCGGTAATGGTGCTGGTGTCCTAACAGCATGATATCAATAATGGAATATGCAGCAAAATAAATATGCGAGGCAGAGCGAACAACAATAATGTGCGGGAGTTGAATACTAGACACAACGATAACTAATCTGCAATAATCTAATATAAGTCCTACGAATGGTGCCTTTTGAAATAACACGAATCATGGAGTTTTGAAAATAGGGGCTACGGTGTTTTTATGAAAAGATACGTCGTTTTTGAAATATCCGTAGATTCCCTTGAGCTGTCTTTAAAAATGCCCACGATTCGTTAGTTTTTTGAAATAGGTAAGAAGTCTAATCTAATCTAACAACTACACTAAACTATACGGCTGAACTACAAGCTGAACTACAGGTAAGGAAACCGCCTATCATCTGAGTCGATACATATACATACCTGCATATGTATAGTCGGTGATCTCGCCTCAATAATATCATATCCGATACCATATCTATAATCAGGCATCCCAAGTCAAGAGTGCGGATCAATCATCAATATAGCCCGTACGTAAATCCGTCGTACGGCATCCCAATCTGGGTACGGGTCAATATCACATTCATCATACTATTCACCTGGTATCCTCTTTATCAAAAATCATGATCGGGGTACTGATCTACGTCTAGTACCATACTGATACCGCCTACGTATGCATGGACGTGTGTGAAACACTACGTCAAGGACCCGCTACAACGTCATGTCGTATCTAAGATACGAACCCTGCTATATCACCGTTCTCACGGCCTCAAATCAAATCTCATCGACTCAGCTCAATCCCAAGTATCATCATCAATCCGTATGTGAACACATAGTCCCATACCCATGTGAACACATAACTATAAAGAATCCCATGAGCACATATCAATAGGAATGTATGCAAGTATGTATGTGTGTATGTGTGTGTAACACTACCCTAGGGTTCGCAACACTAAAAATAGTCCAACACACCAAGTATCTATATCATCGATAATATCAAACAAATTATAGTCAAAATATATATATGTGTGTGTATACGTATTCGTATACATCACCACGAACTGCGGGGGTGCTATACGCCATCCACCCGACTTCTCCCCGTAGATATAAATCTACTCACCTGGTCCTCGCTCGCCGGTGCCGACGTCGCCACGCGCTTGCTTGTCGTCTCGAAGTCCACATGGGGGTACCTACATATCATAACGCACCATATCGCATTAAAACTAAATTCGAGATCGAAACGGCATACGAAAATCAAATCGGCACGCGTATCACGCATAGGTCCAAACCTATCGCCTACGCATGCAAGAATAGTAAAACCAACCCTCGATGTCGATGTACAAACGTCAAACCATCGAGAAAAATCCAATCACACTCATTTGCACATTCACGAACACTAATTTTAATATGAACTAGGTCAAAACTCACAAAAACTCCATTTTCATTTAAAAAGTCATTTTTCCGAAAATCTAGCAAGCACAATTCGCCGTTTTGTACAAAACATGATGTTTAAATGAAAGTAGCGGCCAATATACTTATTAAATATCTTAAATAAGTCGTATAAACAATTTCCGGAATTTAATCTCATTAAATTCCAAAAATCCTAATATTCTAGTTTACAAAAATACCCTTTTTTAACAATTTCAAAGCAAAAATGCACAAACTACAATCTAGCTTAGATTTGCATGATCCAAAACATTAAACCACACTTAATAAAGTTAATGAAGCCAAGAAAACCCTAATCACATTTTTAATCCCAAGAATTTAACAAATTTCAAAAACCTAGTAAGCAATTAGCAAATTAACACAATTTTTCAAGTAACAACTTGTAATTAACAACTAGATTAGTTTTCTACAAAACTAATTATGTTAAACCACTTCACTAAACCATGCAAAATCAAACACAACTCATTTCCACAACAAACCCTAACTTGAAATCCAAAACTTGCAATTAAACTCACATATCCAAGTTAACACTTAATTTAAATTAGCTTTAAGAAACAAGTAACAATTTAAGCAAAAAGTTTTAGAATTATACCCAAAAATATATGAAGGTCCACAAGCATCCATGGCCTCCCAAAATGCTCTCTTTTCACAAGGATCCATGCTATACGGGCTAAGCTAAAATGGGTAGGAGTCGGATTTGGGTTTAGATTTGAATTTGCATGGATTTTGAAGTGATTTGTGGATTTTTTTGATGAAGAAAAGAGTGGGATTTGGGGGGGGGGCTGCTGCTGTTGGAAGGGGGAGAATTTCGGCCAGAAATGGGAGTGAGGAGAGAGAGGGAGGTAGAGAAAATACAAGGGAGGAAAGTCCAAGTCAACATAAAGTCAAAAGTCCACCTAATTCATCCATTTTCTATTCTTTTCTATCATTTCTTTTCCTTTGAAATTCAAGTGGGGAGAAAATGGGGGATGCTGAATTTGGCTAAGGGGAGGAGTAAATGGGGGTGTGTGGGTGTGGGTACGGGTGTGGGGTGATGAAAAATGATAAATACAATACCCCAAACATCCATTTACGCTAAAAAAAGCCTTTTTTCTTCAATAATTTCTAAACCGTTTTGGCAAATGTTTTCATTCCAAAAACTACATGATAAAATTTTATTTAATGTTTTACGATGCACAAAATTTGTTTCAACTCATTCCAATTTGTAATTTTCCCTAATTAAATGTATTAGTGACGGCTTAAAATAATAATAAAATAAATTTTTTTTCAGAAAATTTGAAATTTCACCAGTGGCTCAATAAACACCAAATAATAGCAATTACATAGCTAGAATATGTATATTTAATTTTTATAATAAGATATTTGTATTTTGACTTTTTACAGAAAACCCCCTTATTTTACCGATTTTTTTCGAAATTTCACCGAAACGATTTTCAAAACGCTACAAATCATCGCAACCTATCAAACATTTATACCAACCAGATTTTAACTATAACCTGTATTGCTACAGAAACAGATCGTATATTCATTAACCATGTCGTATTTTAATTTCTTAGAAAACTTTACCGTTATTAACTTCAAGATTCTATTTATAGGGAAACTAAATAGTTTAAATAACACCAAAATAGTCAAAATTATACACTGAAACCTACCCAACCAACAAAAACACCATAGCTTCCTACCCGGCCGGCGACGCCGGAATTTCCTTTATGGCCGCCGGCCAAAAACCGGCCCCCTGGTTTCGTGGTCCTATGGTTTATTCTAGATGTTTTCTACATTATTTTAACTCTGTTTAGTTCAATTAATTATCTTTTAAACATTAGCAGATTTTACCAGAGCTTAACTTTAACTAAAATACGATATTATATGACTTTTGTAAAATTAAACTAACTACTACAGAACTTAATCTCTACTGTGATTAAGGATTTTACCCTCCAATTAGCTGTAGGAATAACCCTCCAATTAGCTAAGCCCTTCCTAGCTTGATGGTGATGAAAAACCAAGAATAAGGCTCCCTTCTTCTTCTTCTTCTTCTTGTTTTCTCTTTTCTCTTTTAACTTTTCTTTTCTTTTAATTCCATTGAGTTTTAAATTTTGAGAGTGAACTGAATAAGGGCTATATATATGTGAGGAGGAAGGGATAAGGGAAAGGAGGAGGTGTCAAGGGTGGAAGGGTGTGTGTTTCATGCAAGGAGGAGGTGGAAAGTGAATGTGTGCATGCAAGCATGATGTGCTTTATGTATTATCCTAAATTTTTGTTTTAAATTTTTAATATAAATTCTAAACTAAAAAGAATTTCCATCCACTTTCATTTATACCCTCAACAATCTCTTATTTGCATAAAAACTTAACTTTACAAATTAACCCCTCACCACTTAACTTATTATAAAACACACCTTTTATTAAAATGAAGCTAATTTTATCATGAAAACCCTTATAACTTATTTAATTTGCATATAAAAATTTTAGTTTAAATTGTATTACATATAACTTATGAAGATTGACTTATTTGATTTTCAACAGTTTTGTGATTTATCATATTATTTTTAATTTAATTAATTTCATTTATTCCTAAATATTCAAAATGTTACAATAACAGACGTTGAGGTACCCCTCCTTCGATGTCGAAAGGTGCCGGTGCACCCAAATCTGGCAGAGCAAGATATCTACTTGCCTCCTGCCCATGGTCTGGCGTCCTCTGCTGTTAGGTCCTCATTTCTCTCTGCGGATTACCAGGTACATGACTTCTTAGCTCGACAGCCCGATTCGATGTAATGACGGAAACTGTCCCGTTCGGTCGCTTCTCTGAAGATCTCCTGACCAATTAACATGGTCGCTCATAATGTATCATATCAATGATGGCGATCTCTGGCCCACTGAGTGTGCGCGATACAATCGATCCTGGTTCAAGTCTTTATCGTGAAGTATTCCAGAAAAATCCAATCAGGGACTTTTCCAATCTCATCTCTGTCGAACTGCTCGAAAGTTATCACCCTTTACTTAATTCATTTCTTATTCCGGGACAGCTGCGTTCTCATCATGACTTTCCTCTAGAAAATATGCCTATATCCAACGCCTTTGCATGCGTATCAAGTCTTTTGCATTAACAGAGTGGAACATCAAATCGTTAAAATCTCGCACGAACCTCTTACTCCACTTCCATTCATTATAGACCAATTCGGAATCATCTCTTCGTAGCTGTATGGACTGTGCTCCAATTAGCTGTAGTCGTATCTAGAGTCTCTTTCAAAGCTATGAACTCGGCATCTCTAATATCCTGTGGGAGGCATCTGGCGAATTTGTCTCCGGAAACTCGTCCAAGTCACCGGAGTAATGCACTTTCGATCATCCTTTCTTGATCGATTCACAACATGTCTGTGTGAGGTCCCCTATCTAACTGAAGCCAGTCAATTTGATGACTTCGCATCGGATTATCCAAATGAACAAGCTGTCCTAGTCACTTATCCAATGGTGACTAGCGATCTTCTATCACATCTCTATGTGTAAACTCATGCTGCATTAGCTTCATAAGTATGGGGGCGATATCTTATTAAACTCGGCATCAGCTGGCTTATTTGTCCATACGGTAGACAATACCTCAATCATCTGGAGTAGACAACACGTCAACAGTCTTCGCAATCTGGCTGGCCTCTATCAATGGCCCGATCATCTGGTGTAGATCCCGAACGCTCATGTCAACGGGAAATCCTAGTAAAACAATATATATGTGCGTTCGTGTGTTACCGGAATACATCCTGGTCAGTCCTCGTCCATGATGAGCTCGCTCTAACTACAACTTTAGCCGCAACTCTCTCTGCTCTGTAGCCAATGTAACAGAAATCACAATCCAAAATCGATGAGAATAGATCATAAGAATGAATAGAAATACGGTGCATAAGAAATGTACATCCTAAGGCTCCTTAAGCGGAGTAGCATATCATAAGTATGCCGTGTAACATACCTACGGTACGTCACTTTACTTATGTCACCTACTCCAACAACCACGTTCAACCTACGCGACGAAAGTTCGGGTCTAATACACCGTCGGTCAAGTCTAAGTTCCGAAAGGTCAAGCCTAGGTTCCGAAATATATATACGCCCTAGACTCCGCATAGTCAAACCTAGACTCAAACTAAGGTTAAACCTAACGCTCTGATACCTGTTGGGTTACGACAGCGCCCCGGCCATGAATCCGTGGCCAAATGCGGAACAAAAACTTGATTAAACCGGCGCTTAAGGAACCCTAATCTACGGATCATACCATTAACCCTATACTAATTCTATGAAAAGGAGTTTAGAGAGATTATACTGAACGATCCGTGTCCTTCGGTCTTCAACCTCTGTCCCAAACTCCTCGTGGCTTCCTCGATCATGTTTGATCTCCGGTCTCCCCCCATCGAATACGATCCACATCGAGGGTTAGTAATACGGGCCCCGACCTCAAAACCGAAGAAACTCGGATATCTAGTTTGCTAGCCTAAATAGCCAAGATGAAGTAGAGAGAGTTTGTGATCACCTTGTTCCAATACACCTAAGGATTATCAACTCATGAGAGGGTTTGAGTGGAGGTTGAAGAAGATGCCATGGGAGAAAAGTGTGAGCTCAAGAAAAAAGCAAGTGAAGAAAATGGCTTAGTCTTGTTAGTTCTTTTTGTTGTGAGAAAATAATAGCAACTAAAGAAAAGCCACACTAAAGAAAAATATCTGCCTCTCTCACATGCTCACAACAAAATATCTCATAAGACAACAAAAACCATAGTCATGCCGTCATGACTCACAACCATAAGTCACTAAGTGCTCATGCTAGAACCAAAGCCAAAACTTACACTCACAGTTTCCACCAAATAAACATTTAAGCCAAAATGTTTAATCTAAAAAGAAATGACAATCTTCTAAAGTAAACTTGTAATGAATTACAAGAATACCCCTCATCCGTATATACATACCTGCTTCTGTATTCCGACTGAATATGAATACAACGAGATGAAAATAATCCAACAATATAATACTAGGATCCGGCTTAAACCAAAGCCCACTAGTATTATCCGTCCGATCAAGATCCGTGCACAAGTGCACGTATATGATTGAACCTTGCCATAAAACCATACGGCCTCTACAACGTTTCGCCCGAAGTAGGGCAACCCTCTGTGTGGGACTCCAAAGACTCATCAATACGCTGGTAGTGGCTTTAACCACAAGCACGTCGTGGCACTAGCTATACGTAACGGTTACCCAGGTATTTAACGAAAGGGGGGCCGACGAGCAAACTCATCCTGAAACCCTACTGATCCTGACAGTGACAATATCCGTATAGTCCGCTCTGTTCGTCTATGAGTATCGCATATCGAGTCTAGGGGGGTAGATAAAGTCAGACCCCTAATAACGTGATATTTAGTGTCGGCATGAAGCCCATTACCACTTGACAAACTACTGATCCGAATCATAAATTCTCGACTACCTTGGCCAAGGATTTCTGGTGATGGCCACCCGTGCACTCCACGACATCAACCCCTAATACCGGGAGAGACGAATCCCCTGACAATCTGCTCACTGCCTCCATGTGGCTCGGGACTGTACCGAATTAAAACCTGTTTGCTTGACTCCTTTGAGCCGTGGTAGGGTAGTAATAAAACCACAATGGGAATTCACACGAGACAAATGACATTCTCAGGTCGATAGACTAACCTGTATACAGGTCACCAGGGAACTGCTATCTGACAATAGGTATAATACCAACTAGCATGTTCTCGGCGAGTCCGTCTGGTGTACTCATAAGGCAATGAGCACCTGTATACATCTTAGGTGAACCAACTGACACCAATGGCTTATGAGACCGGCCACCGCCACTCGTCGGGGTCTCAATCAGAATACACTAGTATACTCTTAAAGTATCGATGCCCAGTCTTGAAACTCCCACGACTGGGAACAATTTAAGGATGTGCTTATAGACCACCCATCTCTCATGTATATGATCGCCATCATACTGCTGGTAGTCAACCAAGAATCCTATGGGCTCTATCAACATGTAATACTGATCTGTAATGTCACATAAAGCATGTACACGATGATAAAGACAAACCAGATAGCATACTATCATCTCGAGTAAGATTGTTCTACCGGTATAGGTCCTCCCTCAATCATTGCAATCACGTGCCTGCGATCTAATAATTTACTTGAGGGCACTATAACCAACAATCTCCCACTTGCACTTAAGGCTAATTATTGCAGTGTCGCATACTTACAGCCCGTGTGATACCGAACACCCAACTTCTCTACTAATCAGTTTCACAAACCTCGTTTGTAAAACTATTGCATTCGAGAAATAGCCTAAGTGAGTGGATCTACTCCAATGTTTCTTTCTATGTCTCTCTTTATCTCAAGTTCGCGGAGAAAGCCATCTCCCGAAATGAGCAATACCTGTCTTAGAATATATCAGGATATCTGATGGGACCCAGTTTACAAATGAACTCCAAATCCAGCAAACTTCTTAGACTGTATCGTCAACTGAATTTAATCAGTATCCTGCACCATGCCTTCCTCAGTATCCTCTTGGACCACCTGTCCAAACAAGTGCCCCTCAAAAGAGGGAAAACTATAACTCTGACAGTCACTCTGTCATCCAGGTCATCTTGGAAGCCTGGAATGATAACCATCTCCCGAAGGAGGCTGCCGTTACCAATTCCCTAGAACATCCTCTTATGTTCATAAACTGCTTCCGAACGTTTCTCCAGGAATGGATTAATATATAAACTTATTGCATATAGTGCAAAAACAATATCTGTTGTGGTACTTGACATCTCATGATTGACTCAATTTCCTAAGCTAGTGATATGTCTATCATGCACATCCTTCTCCCCTTTAGTCTATAAGACACCTTTAGAGAGGGTGACTCCATCACCTGCAGGTACACCACCATGCTAGGAGTCGTCCATTCTAAAACACCTTTAGAATAGAGTCAAAATACCCAGATTGGGAAACTACCCAAATCTAGATCTAAAACCATATATCAAGTTACCAAAATGCCTGATATAATATCCATATCCTATGTGGAGAAACCACTATGTGACAACCACAGTATAACCGATCGTAGTATAGAAATTTCACTTCTTACAAAGTGTGTGTCATCCAAATACAAAGATATTACACCCTACTACCTTCTTAAAAGATCCATCTCCTATTCTGATGAAGTCAAAACCTATGACTGTCACATCAAAAATAGATGATCTATCTCCGCTATACTTGCTTTTGTATATAAATAGACATAAGCTACTTTTCCACTATGCTTTCACTGCTCGCACTGACTACAACAACCCTTTGGAAGAGTCATATACACGTGCTCATCTAAAGCTAGTTTAGAAAGACGCTATACTCATCCTCCTGCCGGGTCTCATAGTCTAGAACAATAGTATTGGCAAGTCTGGGTAAAAAAGAACCTCCCTGTCACCGTCTTTGAGAATACCGATGTAACTCTCAGGTGCCTGAGGTTACCCACCATATTTGCGGAGTGGCTCATGGAATGTCAAACCCGATTGAATCTTTAATTTTTATTAAATTTTCAGTAATCGTTTATGGTTCTAGAATCACTTCCAGTTCTACCGTACTCCCACTACTGTTTTCTGAACAAGTCCATTTTGCTAAAACTGTGGCGAGTCAAGAACAATATCACTATTGATCTTCCAGATGGTAGAAAGTTAACCTTCATCATAGCCCGAGATAACCCACAAACTGTCATTACAGAAACGTGCCTTGAGTTATCCAGAGTCTGGTTTTAAGCATAAGCAGGAAAACTCCATATACCTTAATATCGTTAAGATATGAACCATTCTATATAAAATATAAAAACAGAGGCACTAATTTAATTGGAACCAGATTCAAATCATGCAGCTGTCTCTAGTTCATGTCAAATAAATGGAAGGTGGCCAATCAGTATTACTCAATTAGGACTGCATCCAAATATGAGTAACCTGGAAGAGAAGCAAGTTCTCAAAACCATTACTATCAACTGAATACCAAACACAAGTATCTACATCTTCGATCACCTTGAAGAATCTTGATACTTGCAACACATGGTTCTCAACTTTATTCATATACCTATAACTTCTCAAAACTTGGACCTTATATTTCTACGAAATACTTGTCTAAAACTGGAGAAGTCACAAGTAAACAGAATATAGTACGAGCACCAACCCCTTTGTCCTAATGGACACTGGATAACATAAAATACTTTGTATAAGTCTCCTGAGTTGAATAACTCAAACCCAGTGCGTCGTTGATTGAAAACTGTATTATAGTTAGGAAGAATTACACCGCTGTTTAATACTCCTTAACTAATTATCAACTGATATAGGTAAATGTCATGGAAATAATTTCAAAAAGCTATATCTCACTTTATAAAATAAACGTACAGATATATCAGTTTGAAATTAGTGCATAACAACGGATATTTATAACCAAATATTTGCTATTAGGAAAAACCTCAGGTGATTTCCACAGATATCACCAATTACAATGAATTCCAATATAAAGAGGATATAATCACCTAATTCGCAATAACATACTCCCACTCATCATCTGTAAAACCATACAGATGTGAGAATCAAACCTGGTAAATACATACCCTGGAGTAGGGATCTAATTGGGAAATCAGTTTTCAATTAACAACGCATAGTGAAACTGAAACATGAAAATGTTTCGAAGGGGTAGCCGGGTATTCATAGTAATGCCTCTTCAATTATCCAGATTCATGACTGTGACCGTATATTTCCTTGCCATCTCTCCAAATCCCTATATTTGTCTTTACTCATTGGCTTCTGTACACCATCCTTAGGCTAAATGGTTTTCTTCCTTTCCTACCGTTCGGCACCTGCCTATGGTTTGGATGAAGACTGTCCAATAAGCGTGATAGGTGTACTCTCCTAATCCTAGGAGCCATAGCAACCTAAGAGAGTGTAAAGATAAAAGACAACTGAATAATCCTTATTCTATTTCTCCTGAACCAAAATCCATCCTCGAACTGGAACAAATTCCTTCGATTACGTATGTAAATATACGATGGATTATCTAATAAATTTGGATCTTCGTGGTGATACAGGGTGTTTTGGAGAAATTCAAATATGAAGTAGGAGAGGCGATGATATACGCGTTTTCTTCATGAATGATAGCAGTCGCAATTTACTTTGCCCTCTTTCTAATCCCTTTATTTGTCTTTACTTATTACCTTCTGTACACCACTGTAACAACTTCGAATGCGATTAGTGTTAATTGTACATTAATGCGAGTTTTTAAAGAAAAGTTTACCAAATCGAGTTCGTCACATTTTATAACAATTAATTAATATTTTTATATTTTTTTGTTGTGGCTTGCACATACATGTGCATGTGAATGTGAGGGTAAATTAGTGTTAGCCTTGTTTAGCAACCATAACATCTAAAGAAAAACCAAGCCCAAATTAACCTTTGCCTTAACCTTTTCCTAGATCTTTTAAGTGTGAGAAATATCTTGTTGGAGAGAGAGAGAGAGAGGTGGCTAGTGAATCATGGAAACATTAATGGTGGCATTAATGAGGTGAGGGGATGAGAGTAAGCATAAGGAATTTGTTCACCCTACACTCACCCTCTCACCGTTTTCTCTCTTCACTCTCTCATTTTCTCTCACTCATAATCATTTCTCATTTACCTCAACCCCAAACTGAACCCTTACCTCCTCTTCACAAATCCTTGCAAAAACTTAACAAAATCCCATTTAAACACTTCAAATGTCTTGATTTTTGCCACTAGGTTGCCTTGGAGCTTGGAAAGCTTGGATTTTTTAGCAATAGTGGCTAGGTAATGATCTCTAAACTGTTAAATAGGTGTTTTATTGTTGCTTAGCTTGTTAGTTGTTGTTTAAAACACTTAAGGTATCATTTCATGCAAATATCATATTTTTAGTGTCAACTTTAAGTCTTAGTGATCTGCTGAAGAACCAGGTGTTTTCTGGAAAAGTTCCCATCACAGTAACATAGTGTTGAAGTATAGAACCCACCATCAAAACATGAGACCACCCCTCTAAAGACAGACCGCAGATTTATTAGTTCTGGCCGCAAATTGCGGCCAGAGTGGGAGCTGGGGTGTTAGGGTTTGGGCGTAGGGTCTCTGTGGTTGTTTGTGGTCTCGTGGTACTTGCAACTTTCACCAATTGTTCGTGTATCAAAATCTGGGACCACTTTGCCTTATTCTTGTGTTTGGGTACGCGTGTTACATGATCCGACATGGTTCGTGATCTTATGTCGCTATTGCGCGTGGGTATGTTTTGGTGTGTCGCTACACACGTTAGCCGTTAGACGAACACTTATGAGTTGGATTGGAGTTGGTGCGTGGGTCAAACGTAGTGTGTACGTGTTATTGATCGCTTCTGAGATTTGCACTGTTATATTTTGTGTTAATAGGATCGCAGGCAAGGACTTCGAGCGCTGCGACAAAAGGGAAGCAGGTGATCGGATCGACCTAGCTTGAGATTGTTAGTGAATAGATTTAACATCTACGGGAAATTCGCCCGCATGGCGTTATGCATCTGGGCTAGATATGATATGATATTAGCCACATGTTATATTGCACATCTAGAGATTGTGTATAAAACTTCGTTCCATATTATTATTTGTTGTGCTTGGCCTTGTACCCATTGGACACTGCACTATTATTAATGACTCATGTTGCACGAGCACTGATTGTATGCCACTCACATCGTCAATAATTGCCATGACACGCACGATACCTATACATGTGTGGTATTGTATGGTTAGGGACAATGAGACATTGATTCATATTCCACTATGCATATGACATATAGCATACCTGTATACCTACATGCTTACACATATGCCTTGCCATAATTACATGCTAGCTACACATACACTTAGGGGGTATTGTACCATTATTGACATGTGTATACACATACCTATCTTGTTATAGCTACACATATACCTGGAGTGTATTACATCATTACTGATAGGTAGATACACATATTTTTCTATACCGGCATGGTTACGCATACCTGGCTATAGCTACATGTTCACCTTTATATGATGTTGCGTTTGGTTACGGAGAAATTAGGAACCGCGTGATATATTTAAATAACAGGTTGCAGTTAAATAGCGGTTTTTCCTATATATGCTCATATTACTGTTTCATGTTGCATATATTATATTTCATGGATTTCGTTTTGATATATGGATTTCATATGATGTCTCTGGATGTTTTACTCCTGTGTATATATATCAGTAGTATGGGAAGCTGATATATATACATGTATATATATATATATATCAGTGGTATGGGATGCTATTATATATGTACACCTATAATATATATATATAAGTGGTATGAGACGCTATTATATATGTATACCTATAATATATTGTTAGTGTATATGCCCTAGAGGCCATTATTGTATCATACTGGTTTGTATATTACTTAATGGAAGCTTGGGATATTCACAGTTGTATATACAATCTTGCTCGAAATGGTAGTATGCTACTTGGTTTGTCTCTGCTTTAATATGTGCATGTGTTTCTTTTAGCATATTGCTGATATACATATTAGTGGAGCCCTTAGGATCTTTGCTTGATTACCAGCGTTGTGATGGCGCTCGCACTCGTGGGAGCTGGGTAATCTATAAGCACATCCTTATACAGGTCCCTGGTCGTTGGACTATCGAGACAGGGCATCGATACTCCGGAGTAGACTAGCGTATGCGCTTCTCATCCCAGTATGGGAGACGGTCTGTCCCACAGCCGTTAGTACGTCGTACTTGGGATAGTATGCGGGTGCTCGTTAGGTTACGAGTACACTGGACAGGACTCGTCGGGAACTGTTGGTTGGTAATATACCTATCGTCAGTTATCAGTTCCCAGGTGACATGAGTACAGCTTAGTCCGCTGACTTGACACTGTCACTTCGCCTCGAGTGTGTTCCCACTGCACTTTGATTACTACCCTACCACGGCTCAAAGGAGTCGTGCAAACCGGTAGTTTTTGGGTGCAGTCCCGAAGCACTTGGAGGCAGTGACGGTTAGACAGGATTCGTCTCTCCCGGTATTGGGGGTTGACATTGCGCTGTGTCCAGGAGAGCCATTACACGAGTAGTCCCTGGCCAGGGCAAGCGAGATATACTGGTAGGTTTCCAGTGTTATCTCAGGGTGTTCTGGGCTACACTCCGACACGACTTGTACCGCTATTAGGGGACTGACGTTCACCGCCCCCCTAGGCCCGCCATGCGATGTATCAGACGAACAGACCGGACTGTACGGAGACAGTCACATACAGGCTCAGTAGGAGTGCAGATGGGGTTCACCTCGTCAGTCTTCTTATCGACATCTACCTGGGGACCGTTACGTACAGCTAGTGCCGCTTGCGGTCTGTGGTTAAACCCACTGCCAGCGTAGTGTCGAGTCTTTAGAGTCCCACACAGAGAGCTATTCGCCTTTAGGCAAAATGAGTAGAGGTCGCATGGTTTTGCGACAGGGTTCGTTCGCATCGGCGCACTTGTGCACGTTTGCTGTCCGGACAGTTTATACTAGCAGGCTTTGGTTTAAGCCGGATCCTAGTATATGATTTGAGATTGGTTTTTCTCAGAGTATTCGTGTTCCTCGGATCACGAATGCGGGTGCGTATGCACAGTTGCTTGAGATTGAGGGAGAGGACCTTGTTTAGGATTAATGGCTATTGTCATTTTATTAACCCTATTGCTTTTGTGTGTATTATAGTTAATTGATAATTAGCTTAATAATTGTGCATGGTTGTTGTTGTTGACCATTTGACTTCATTGACTTGTTGACCTTGTTGACAACTTGACCATAATCATTTCATTTGGAAGATGCTCTTTGATCCTTGCAATTTGCATTAATATTGAAATGATAATGGTCATGTCTTGATTAAACCATGACAATTTTCTAGCTAATTATTGAATTAAAATAATGCACACATATTAGTGAGAATGGCTCACTAATAATTCATTCTCTCATATCATTTCTCTCTCTTGCTCATCCTCTCCCTCAAGATCTCTCCCTCTCATGTGTTGAGAAACAAAAAGCTTGAGAAAAAGCCTCACTTGATCTTCTCTACTCTCTTCTAGGTTTCAAGTCTTAGCATTTCTTGCACTCTAGTTACTCCTAGCTTGGAGTTGAAGCTAAAGTCGAGGCTTTCGGGTGGATCCTTCTTTGACGGGAGAAGACAAGCAAGGTGACCTCTTTCTACCATTCCAAGGACCAAGGAGAGAAGGACTTTGAGCTCAAGGTATAACCTTTCCATCACTTAGCTAGTTACTTGTTAGGGTTAGCTTGTTTTTGTTTAGCAAAGATCCTTAAAGCTTGGTCCATGTTGCCTATAGTTGATAAAAATCCAATTTTTATTATGTTTTCCGCCTCCCCGTAAGCACCGGGGTGGGCAACGTGGACTTACATATATATCATCATAATGATCTGTGCATGTATTCTTATTCTTTGCGATATGAGGGGCTGATGTGCCCGATATGAGGGGCTGATGTGCTCGATATGAGGGGCCGATGTGCCCGATATGAGGGCCGTTTGAGGAGGGAATTTGGGGATTTAGATTGTGTTGATGGACACTGGTTTGCCACGATGAGGATTCCGTGAGGATGACATGTTTTAGCCCATACTCCGTATTTATTTGATATGCATTTACTTCATGTATTGGTAGTACCTGATAGAGTACCTTTCACGACTGTTGCATATACATATTGTCATACTTATACTATCAGATTACATGTGATAGATTATCGCTGTTAGTACATACTTGCGATTACTGTATGATGTTATTTAATATTCACGAGTTGGCAACTCACCCCCGTTGTGCCGCAGGGTTTTTCAGGTCTGATCATCAGAGTGGTCGCGACAAGGCACCTTATTATCTCTACTTTTGCGGATACCGCTACGGTTGGCTGTGAAGCCGTTTGCTATAGGTGGGTTGCGGTTATTCGATGATGTACATTGTATATTTCTTTTATCTAGTACTCTCCATCTACCACCTTCATGTATTGATTTAAAGACGAGTTGTGAGGATCGATGTTGTATATTCTTATGTCTCTGGTTGTCGTGCTAATGTGAGCCGGCCTTTTTTTATATATGTGGATTGTCTTTTCTTCGCTACGGCGTCGTATATCTGTTGTGGTGGTTGTTCCACCGTTGGGCGAGATTTGTTCCCATTTGGGGATGCTGTACTTTTATCTTATGTTTGTACCCGTTTCGGGGCTGGTTTTTACAAAGGAGGTGCTGCCGAAATTTTTATGAAAAAAAAACTTAAGTTTAAAAGTTTTTGCGTCGAGATTTTTAAAAGTGATCTATCTTTCTTTCTTGTAATGGTTTAGATTGCTGGGTTTTTTGGCTTACTTAATTGCGTTACGCTTGTTGACGTTACTTAGTTTATGTCCCGGTCATATGCCCAATTCCGGGTCATGACAAAGTGGGTATCAATGCGCTAGGTTTTACCTTTCGCAGTATAGCATGACCTTGGTATGATGAAGTCGGTAGCTTAAGCAGAGTAACATAGTGTGCGTATATTCCGCGGCATACTTACGATACGGTGCTCCGCCTAAGTGACCTTAGGACTTATTGCTTGAAATTCCTTCCGTGTTTACATATCCTTTTGATCTAATTTCGGTGTTCTTATCGAATCATGTTTCCATTTCCAGCCTTTATGCCGCCGAAGACTACGAGGGCGCAGAGGGCGGCCGTGAGGGCCGAGGTCAGAGTTGACTCGTCTTAGACGAGGACTGACCAGGGCGGTATGCCCGTTGTGCAGGAGCAGATTGTTCCACCTTCGACAGACCATATGGTTATGCTAGGGGCTGGTATGCAGGATTTGCGCCAGATGATGGGGTCGTTAGTTAAGGCCATTCGAGCGCAGGGGCAGGCGGTTGTTCCACCCATTATTGGGACCGTGTCGGTGCCTACTGTTCAGGCGGTTGTACCTGCAGCTATGGAGGTGATCACCGTATCATTATCGGAATTCATGAGGCTGAGGCCTCTGGTTTTCACTAGCACCGATGCAGCTGAGAATCCGCAGTCGTTTATCGACCGGATGGTCAGGATATGTCATTCTCTTAGATGCTCCGACGTGAGATGGGTAGAGTTCGCGAGCTTTCGTTTGGAGGGTTTGGCCAAGAAGTAGTGCGAGTTCTTAGAGAAGGTTGTTCACACCATAATATTGCATTATTATATTCCCCATTCTTATATATTTTACAAATAAACAGGTGCTTTTGACGCATGTCTGCTACATGTTACAGGTTACAGGTTCTTAGACAGAAAACAGTGAAAACGATGTAAAGACGATGAAAAAGTGGACTTTGACCAACAAATAGAAGACTCTTGATCAAGCCTACATCAAAGATAAAATTCATAAAGTACAAGGCAATGCATGGTCCAAGATTACAAAGCGAACGGTTAAAAGTCCACCACAATTATTCACTGGAGATCTGGAAGAAACATAGAAGCTATTTTAATAAAGAACCAAATAATAAGGAAGCCCAAAGATCCGACCCCGCTTCCCATCGTTCCGACCCCGCTTGAAGACTGTGAGCTTGAAACCTTTTCCTTTCAATCTGACACAATTCTCACAGACGATAACACCTATGAGTGTTTCACCTTTTTGGACGATGTTGATGACTCACCGCCCGAGTTTGAGTCCTTTACATTTTCAGATGAGCCATCAGACTCGGTTGATTATAGTAGTTTCGAACCATTAATGGAATCTTTCAAGTACGAAACAGTTTACTACGGTGAGAAAGATACTATCCCTAATTCACTCCTTTTCGTCTTTCCCCTTGTTCCGACCGAACAAATGACCGTTACGCTTTCATCTCCTATACCAAGTTCGGCGTACCCATGTTTTCTTGCGAATCTTGAGGGATTTGACCCCATTTCCCGACGGGTTGATAAGTTAGCGCAATCGCTTATAACATATCGGTCATCACATATTGCGCTAATTTATTCACTCAATTTACACCCTCAAGATCGTACTCCACTTCCTTCTTCTTTTCGCCATTCTTCTCCCCCACCAAGACCATATTCTACCATTCTTCTTTTCACACGGTCTCGCGTGCTTCTCATTTTCTTGCACCAACTATACCATTTCCACGATAAGATTTTTGAATGGTTGGTACTAACTTTTGGCTTGTGCAATGCCAAGCTTAAGCTTGGGGGAATCTTTGTATATATGTATATATTTTTTGTTTTCTTTTCTATATAAAAAAAAAATTCAAAAATATAAAAATTATAAATAAATAAAAAGGGGAGTGCCGACATTTTGATTCTCTTGGTTTAGCATGACAGTGAGGACACTGTCAAGTTCAAGTTTGGGGGTATGCTCGGTACGTCTTCTTCCTTCGCATTCATTTGTACATATTTTTGCATTTGCATATTTATTTGAAAAACCCATAAAAATTTAAAAATTTCAAAAATTATAAAAATTATTGTATTCAATTTTGGCTATAATTGACTTGAGTTTGACAAATAGCTTAACTGGCTAGGAACAACTAGATCTTAGACTTAGTGAATTAAAAACCCTAAAGATAACATTCCTTAAAGTTTAACGGTAGAAAGTATATGCCTTGTAGTTTATTTGGAAATAGGCAAATTTTGGGTTCACTTCTTGGGCTAAGTCAAAATTAGGGAAGTGTATTGATGATCTTATTAGAGTATAAGTTTGAAAAATAGTTCCTAGCTTAAGCCTAGATTGTAAAAATGTATACCCTACAATTTGCACAATCACGCACCTTGAAACTTGGAATAGTAGAAGAGACCTTGAAGTGCTCTTGTCTAAAGTCCTTAGTACAATGAAAATAAAGAAAAAAAAGTGAATAAAGAATAAAAAAAATGGACACTGGTTTTTGTGATTACTTAAGGCTGCAAAAATAGAAAAATATTTAGCGAGGGTGCTTCATCACCTAGTGCCTTAGACCAACTGGTTTGGGAGTCACTGCTAAAGCCTTGGGTATTGCAAAACTCGGAAGTACGCTTTAAAGTGCTAACGCATCTTATAATCGGTTGTTGGTACCTCAAGAAGTATTAACGGTCGCATGAAGGACGTGTAAGCAAATTTCATTTAAAAATTCACTAATTAATAAGTGCTTTGGACAATGGACGAGAGTATGATTGCTTGATTTGAATTTCCAAGTGTATGGGTGATCTATACACACACGTAGGGATATGTGATTGGAATTTAGATAAGAGAGAGGAATGAAAAATAGAACTTATATTTTTAATAGAGTTGATAGAAATTCCTAAGTGGAGATGAAACCCTAGAAGGAAGACTTAAGAGATGCCGAAAGCTAAGTAGGTCTACATAACATATATAATCTTAAGTTAAATAATGAGGAAGTGTGAAGAATGTGGGTGGATAATTTGCGAGTCAAAAGATAATAGAATTCCTTGTTAGAAAACCTAATTGGAGAACAAAAAGTTAATGGGCCGAATTGATAGGATTTTGTGGGTGTAATCCGCTGAAAACCGTCAGGAGACAACACTCCTACTACTAGGGACACCTAGAGGTTTAACGGCTTGTTGCACGTGCTCAGTGCAATCGCGTTTCCCTGCGAAAGTGTGGTTAGGATTTTAGTGAATAAAAATAAGTTTGCTCGAGGACGAGCAAAAGATAAGTTTGGGGGTATTTGTTCATACCATAATATTGCATTATTATATTCCCCATTCTTATATATTTTACAAATAAACAGGTGCTTTTGACGAATGTCTGCTACATGTTACAGGTTACAGGTTCTTAGACAAAAAACAGTGAAAACGATGTAAAGACGATGAAAAAGTGGACTTTGTCCAACAAATAGATGACTCTTGATCAAGCCTACATCAAAGATAAAATTCACAAAGTACAAGGCAATGCATGGTCCAAGATTACAAAGCGAACGGTTAAAAGTCCACCACAATTATTCACTGGAGATCTGGAAGAAACATAGAAGCTATTTTACTAAAGAACCAAATAATAAGGAAGCCCAAAGATCCAAGGCCCAATACTTTCTTTAAAAGGACAGAGACATAAAATTTTACCAAAGCTTGAAGTCTACTTTGACTAGGTCTTCCTAAGGATATTTTTGTAATTTCAGACATGCAGATCAAAATGTAACCTAGGGTTTCTATTTCCTATAAATAGAACTCTACAGATTGTAATTCTCTATGCCTCCCTTTAATGAATAAAATTTAGAAATCTTTTAGAGAGCATCGGTGTTTCTTCTCCATTCAGAAATTCAGATCTGACAACCCTGCATGGATGATTGGAGGGATGCATCTGTAAGTGATTTAATTTCTTGCCTTAGTGTAGATTTAAATTCCTTGCCCTAGGTAGATTTAATTTCATGCCCTAGGAACTTGTTTAGGGTTTAGCTTTTGGGAAGGATTTTGAGAGATGAGATCTCTCATCCTTTTCTTACCCACCAAATATTTACAATAGGACTCCATGCATACATGCACATACCGCTCCCTACGGCACTCTATCCCTCGAGGTAGCGGTGATACCGTAGTATAAAGGCCTGGGTGTGATGTTTTCCATGGAGGTTAGGGTAAGGATCTCTAAAGGAAGGACAAGAACCTAGATGAAGGAACACCTTCCCGAACGGATCTAATCCACTTTATTGATAATTACCATAACTCCTCATAGATCTTCATTCGGGTATTGAAAGCGGTGAGATTTAATTACATTTCCAAACCATCCCTAAACCTAGCCCTAGCAAGAGTAGATCTAGATAATTGCCCTAGGTTAATTAGATTTTTAGATTTAATAATCAACCGAACACCCTTCGGAATTAACTCGTAAGAACGAATCGGAGATTCACAAAATCCCTGTGGACCGACCCGTACTCACCGGCTAGCTTCATGTGACGCCGTTCTTGATTGCAGTTACAAATATTTTTGATCTATATTTTAGAAAGCCAAGTATGCTAAATCATTCAATCAAAGGTCAGAGCCGTAGGTCTTTCTCATATGACCTGGGCTGAATTTGTGACGGTGTTTCATGCGCGTTTTCTTCCGCTGAGCGTCAGGGATGTTCGAGCGCGCAGATTCGAGTCGTTACGCCAGACTCAGGGTATAACGGTAGCCGAGTATGATGTGCTGTTTACCGAGCTGTCTGTGTATGCTCCGTATTTGGTAGCTACGGAGGAAATGCGGGTCAAAAGGTTTGTTCGAGGCCTGCTTACCCATTTGTTCCTCGCTATCAGCGTTCAGCATTGCGACACCTATGCAGCAGCGGTGGACGCAGCCCTGTTGGTTGAGGAGCGTCTTTCTGAGACGTCGGTTGCTCCAGAACCAAAGAGGGTTCGTACTGGTGATTTGGAAGGGAGGCGGGCGTTTAGACGTCGTGACTGTTCCCATTCAGATACTGGGGGTAGTGGAGGTCCGGGACGAGGACGGCTGTTTAGCTCTTATTCTGAGAGGAGTCGGCAGTTTTCATCTAGATGTTACCGGTGCGGGAGTTCAGATCATCGGGTTCGAGATTGTAATGAGCCACGTGAGCGTGAGGCAGCTGTACCATAGGTTACCTTACCACCTTCTCCACCGCAGAGGGCGTTTCCCCATATGCCTGTTGTTGCTCCGCGTCAAACTCTTGTGCAGAGAGGTCGAGGACGCGGTGGTTTTGTGTCGAGGCGGTTGGGTGGTAGAGGCAGAGGTCAGCCAGTCACCGGTAGAGGACAGGCTCAGGTGTTTGCCTTGACTCATCAGGAAGCACAGGCATCCAATGCAGTGGTTTCAGGTACTCTTTCTGTATGTTCTTTTTAGGCTCATGTTTTGTTTGATCAGGGATCTACGCATTCGTATATTTCTATGTACTTCGTGCCGAGTTTGGACTGAGAGTCGTGTTTGCTAGATCATCCGCTTGTTGTGATTACACCTGTTGGTGATTCTTTTGTCACGCGTTATGTGTTTAGGTCGTGTGCCTTTCAGATTGGAGATGGAGAGTCTTCCGTCGATTTGATCCTTCTGGATATGTTGGACTTCAACGTTCTCCTTGGCATGGACTAGTTGGCAGCTTATTATGCGCCAGTGGACTTCCGTGAGAAGACGATCAGTTTCAGTTCTCCGGGCGAGTCTGTTCGGGTTATGCAGGGGGACCGTGGTGCCGCCCTTCACAGTTTGATTTCCGCCCTTTGTGCTAGTTGGCTTTTGAGGAAGGGATTTCGGGGATTCTTGGCTTTTGTTTGTGATACTGGGGCCACAGTAGGGTCGTTGGACCGGGTTCCTATCGTGTGAGAGTTTTCCGACGTTTTTCCCGATGAGTTACCTGGTTTGCCGCCAGAGCGCAATATTGAGTTTTGCATTGATCTGATTCCTGGCACGGGGCCTATTTCTATATCGCCTTACCAGATGGCTCCGGCGGAGCTTCGAGAGCTCAAGGATCAATTGCAAGAATTGCTTGATAAGGAACTTGTGCGTTCGAGTGTTTCGCCGTGGAGAACTCCTGTGCTGTTCGTCAAGAAGAAGGACGACAGTTTGAGGTTGTGTATTGATTATCGTCAATTGAATCGAGTTATGGTTCAGAATAGGTATCCTTTACCTCGCATTGACGATTTGTTTGATCAGCTCCACTCTGCGAAACATTTTTTTTCCAAGATTGATTTGCTTTCGGGTTATCATCAGTTGTGGGTTCGGAATGATGACATTCCGAAGACTTCTTTTCGTACACGCTAGGGGCATTATGAGTTTCTAGTGATGTCGTTCGGACTTACCAATTCCCCACCAGCATTCATGGATCTGATGAACCGGATTTTCTGGCCGTTCCTCGACCAGTTCATTATTGTGTTTATTGATGACATTCTGGTCTACTCTAGGAGTCGAGAGGAGCACGAGCAGCACTTGAGGATTGCTTTGATGATATTGAGAGAGCACCAGCTGTATGCTAAATTCTCAAAGTGCGCATTTTGGCTTGATCGAGTTGACTTCCTGGGTCATGTGGTGATGGGAGACGGTATTCTTATGGACCCGAAGAAGATCGAGGCTGTGCAGCTTTTGCCCAGACCAGTATCCGTGACAGAGGTCTGCAGCTTTTTGGGCTTAGCTAGTTATTACCGCCGTTTCGTGCAGGATTTTTCGAGTATCGCTGCACCGCTGACCGGACTGACCCGGAAGGGGGTTCCTTTTCTTTGGACCGATGCGTGCGAGCAGAGTTTTCAGTAGTTGAAGACTCGATTGACGACAGCACCCGTTCTATCCTTTCCTTCTAGGTCAGGTGGATTTTTAGTTTACTGTGATGCGTCTCGAGTAGGGCTCGGGTGTGTGCTGATGCAGCTTGATAGAGTGATTGCTTATGCTTATAGGCAGCTGAAGAAGCACGAGCAGAATTACCCCACTCACGATCTTGAGATGGCTGCGGTGGTATTTGCGTTGAAGATTTAGAGACACTACTTGTATGAGGAGTCGTGTCAGATTTTCACGGACCACAAGAGCTTGAAGTACATCTTACAGCAGCGGGATCTGAATTTGAGATAGCGCTGGTGGATGGAGCTTATGAAGGATTATGATTGTGAGATCCTTTATCACCCGGGCAAGGCAAATGTGGTAGCTGACGCTTTGAGTCGTAGGCCCGAGGGTAGCTTATCCCAGTTGAGCGCAGTTCAGAGGCAGTCTTCTGCGGATTGGCAGACCTTGTGTGATGGAAGAGTACAGTTTGAGTTCACTTCCACTGGGGGACAGCATGCTCATGTCAGCACCCGTCCGCTTCTTCTGGATCATATCCGTGAGGCGCAGCCCAGTGATGCCCGTTTGCTTGAGATTCTTGAGCTTGTTCGACAGGGTACAGTTTCGGAGTTCATGATTTATGACCAGGGTGTGCTACGTTGCGGGACTCTCTTGTGTGTACCAGATATTGATGGGTTGAGACGTGAGATCCTAGAGCAGGCACATCAGTCAACCTTTAGCGTTCACCCAGGTTCCACCAAGATGTACCGTGACTTGAAATACTTTTACTGGTGGGAAGGGATGAAGCACGATATTTCGGACTTCGTTTCGAGGTGCCTGACTTGTCAGCAAGTCAAGGCTGAGCATCAGAGACTGGCGGGAGAGTTGCAGCCTTTACCCGTTCCTGAGTGGAAATGGGAGCAGATTTCCATGGACTTTATGGTGGGTCTACCAAGGACCAGTCGGGGGTATGACTCCATTTGGGTGATTGTTGACCGGTTGACGAAAGCGGCTCACTTCCTTCTAGTGAAGACTGCTTTTGGTTATGCTCAGTATGCTCAGTTGTATATAGATGAGATTTTGCGTTTGCACGATGTTCCCACATGCATTGTATCCGACAAGGGCACCCAGTTTACTAGTCGTCTTTGGCAGAAGTTTCAAGAAGCTTTGGGTACCCGGTTGAATTTTAGCACCGCTTTCCACCCACATACCGACGGACAGTCAGAGTGGACTATACAGACTTTGGAGGATATGCTTCATGCATGTGTTCTTGATTTTAGTGGCAGTTGGGATCGTCACTTGCCGTTGATTGAGTTCTCCTACAACAACGGCTTTCAGGAGACTATTCAGATGGCGCCTTTCGAGACTTTGTATGGTAGGAAGTGTCGATTGCCAGTCTGTTGAACCGAAATCTGTGAGAGTAGGTTTTAGGACCCCAGCTAGTTCAGGAGACTACAGAGATGATCCAGCTGATTCAGGACAGGATGAGAGCAGCCCAGTGCAGACAGAAGTCTTATGCCAACCGTCATTGTCGCAGACTTGAGTTCGCAGTGGGAGATCATGTATTCCTACGGATTTCTCCGATGAAGGGCGTTATGATATTTGGGAGAAAGGGGAAGCTTAGTCCCCGATCTGTAGGTCCTTTCGAGATCCTTGAGCGAGTTGGTACTGTTGCTTACCGTTTGGCGCTTCCGCCCAGCTTTTCGGATAATCACCCCGTGTTTCATGTGTCGATTCTTCGTAGATACCTTCATGACCCTTCTCACATGATTCAGCACGAGGCCGTTCAGCTTGAGCGCGATCTTTCGTTCACCGAGCAGCCGGTAGTTATATTGGATCGGCAAGTGAACAAACTTCGGTCAAAGGTCTTGCAATGTGTGAAGGTTCTTTGGGGTAGCCCGACTAGTGAGGAGATCACTTGGGAGGCCGAGAGCAAGATGCGGAAGAAATTCCCTCATCTCTTTGAAGGTACGCTTGTATGAAATTTTAATTTGGGGACGAATTTTCTATAAGGGCGAGATTGTAACACATTGTAATGCGATTAGTATTAATTATGCATTAATGCGGGTTTTTAAGGAAAAGTTTACCAAATCAGGTTCCTCACATTTTATAACAATTAATTAATATTTTTATATTTTTTTGTTGTGGCTTGCACACACATGTGCATGTGAATGTGAGGGTATATTAGTGTTAGCCTTGTTTAGCAACCATAACATCTTAAGGTAAACCTTGCCCAAATTAACCTTTGCCTTAACCTTTTCCTAGATCTTTTGGGTGTGAGAAATATCTTTTTGGAGAGAGAGAGAGAGGTGGCTAGTGAGTCATAGAAACATTAATGGCAGCATTAATGAGGTGAGGGGAGGAGAGTAAGCATAAGGAATTTGTTCACCCTCTCACCCTTTTCTCTCCTCACTTTCTCATTTTCTCTCACTCTTAACCGTTTCTCATTTTCCTTAACCCCAAACTGAACCCTTACCCCCTCTTCACAAATCCTTGCAAAAACAACACAAAATCCTATTTAAACACTTCAAATGTCTTGATTTTTTCCACTAGGTTGCCTTGGAGCCTGGAAAGCTTGGATTTTTCAGCAATAGTAGCTGGGTAATGATCTCTAAACTGTTAAATAGGTGTTTTATTGTTACTTATCTTATTAGTTGCTGTTTAAAACACTTAAGGTATCATTTCATGCAAATATCATATTTTTAGTGTCAACTTTGAGTCTCAGTGATCTGCTGTAGAACAAGGTGTTTTCTGGAAAAGTTCCCATCACAGTGAAATAGTGTTGATGTATAGAACCCACCATAAAAACCTGACACAACCCCACTAAAGACAGGCCGTAGATTTATTAGTTCTGGCCGCAAATTGCGGCCAAAGTGGGAGATGGGGTGTTGGGGTTTGGGCGTGGGGTCTCTACTTGCAACTTTCACCAATTATTTGTGTATCAAAATCTGGGACCACTTTGCCTTATTCTTGTGTTTGGGTACGCGTGTTACGTGATCCGACAACATTCATGATCTCATGTAGCTGTTGCGCGTGGGCTGGTTTTGGTGTGTCGCTACATACATTAGCCGTTAGACGAACACTTGTGAGTTGGATTGGAGTTGGTGCGCGGGTCAAAAGTAGTGTGTACGTGTTGTTGATCGCTTTCTGAGATTTGCACTGTTATGTTTTGTGTTAATAGGATCGCAGGCGGGGACTTCAAGCACTGCGATGAAAGGGAAGAAGGTGATTGGATCGACCTAGTTTGAGATTATTGGTGAGTAGATTTACATCTACGTGTAATTCGCCCGCATGGCGTTATGCGTCTAGGCTAGATATGATATGATATTAGCCGCATGTTATATTGCACATATAGAGATTGTGCATAAAACTCATTGCATATTATTACTTGTTGTGATTGGACTTGTACCCATTGGACACTGCACTATTATTGACGGCTCAAGTTGCATGAGCACTGATTGTATGCCACTCACACTGTCAATAATTGCCATGACACGCACAACACTTATACATATGTGGTATTGTATTGTTAAGGACATTGAGACATTGATTCATATTCTATTGTGCATATGACATATAGCATACCTGTATACCTACATGCTTACACATATGTCTTGCCATGATTACATGCTAGCTACACATTTACCTGGTGGGTATTGTACCAATATTGACATGTGTATGCACATACCTAACTTGATATAGCTACCCATGTACCTGGAGGGTATTAAATCATTACTGATAGGTAGATACACATATTTTGCTATACCGACATGGTTACGCATACCTGGCTATAGCTACATGTTCACCTTTATATGATATTGCGTTTAGTTTCGGAGAAATCAAGAACCGCATGATATATTTAAATAACAGGTTGCAGTTAAATAGCGGTTTTTCCTATATATGCTCATATTACTGTTTCATGTTGCATATATTATATTTCATGGATTTCGCATTGATATATGGATTTCATATGATGTCTCTAGATGTTTTACTCCTATGTATATACATCAGTGGTATGGGACACTGATATATATACATGTATATATATCACTGTTGTAGGACGCTGTTATATATGTACACCTATAATATATATATATATATATCAGTGGTATGGGACGATGTTATATATGTATACCTATAATATATATCAACATAATGATATGAGGGGCTAATGTGCCCGATATGAGGGGCTGATGTGCCCGATATGAGGGGCCGATATGCCCGATATGAGGGCCGATATGGGTCCGTTTGAGGAGGGAATTTGGGGATTTAGATTGTCTTGATGGACACTGGTTCACCACGATGAGGATTCCGTGAGGATGACATGTTTTACCCTATACTCCGTATTTATTTGATATGTATTTACTTCATGTATTAGTAGTACCTGATAGGTACCTTTCATGACTTTTGCATGTACATATTGTCATACTTATGCTATCAGATTATATATGATAGATTATCGCTGTCAGTAAGTACTTGCGATTATTGTATGATGTTATTTACTATTCATGAGTTGGCAACTCACCCCTATTGTGCCGGAGGGTTTTTCAGGTCTGATCATCAGAGTGAGCGCGGCAGGGCGCCTTATTATCCCAACTTTTACGGATACTGCTACGGTTGGCTGTGAAGCCATTTGCTATAGGTGGGTTGCGGTTATTCGATGATATACATTGTTTATTTCTTTTATCTAGTACTCTCCATCTACCACCATCATGTATTTACTTTGAGACGAGTTGTGAGGATCGATGTTGTATATTCTTATGACTCTGGTTGTTGTGCTCATGTGAGCCGGCCCTTTTTTATATACGTGGATTATCTTTTCTTCTCTACGGTTGTCGTGCTAATGTGAGCCGGCCTTTTTTTATATATGTGGATTATCTTTTCTTCGCTACGGCGTCGTATATCTGTTGTGGTGGTTGTTCCGTTGTTGGGCCAGCTTTGCTCCCGTTTGGGGATGATTTTCTTTTATCTTATGTTTGTACCCGTTTCGAGGCTGGTTTTTACAAAGGAGGTGCTGCCGAAAATTTTATGAAAAACAAACTTAAGTTTAAAAGTTTTTGCATCGAGATTTTTAAAAGTGATCTATCTTTCTTTCTTGTAATTGTTTAGATTGCTGGGTTTTTCGGCTTACTTAATTGCGTTACGCCTGTTGACGTTACGTTGTTTAAGTGCCGGTTATGTGCCCAATTTCGGGTCATGACAACCACACTTAGGCTAATTGGTTTTCTTCCTTCCCTACCTTTCAGCACCTGCCTTGGGTTTGGAAGAAGACTATTCAATAAGTGCAATAGGTGTACCCTCTCCTAATCCTAGGAGCCCTCACATCCTGAGAGAAAGTAAAAGGAAAATACAACTGAATAGTCCTATTCATTTTCTCAAGAACTTGAAACCATTCTCGAATCTGAAACAAGTTTCTTCGAGTTCGTATGTAACTATACGATGGTCATATCAAATAAATGTGGATCTTCATAGTGATACGGAATGTTCCGGAGAAAAGCAAAGGGTAAAAGTAGGAGTGGCAATGAAGTATGTAACTCTGACAATCCAAAAGCCAGTGCATTTTAAGAAGATTCGGTTAACTTGGTTTCTGAGTACTAGTCTAGGGTCGGGCTATGGTCGCTACCAAAGAGAGAGAGAGAAAAGAAACACTCAGCGTACACTCTAACCTAGATCAGAAAGGTTAATCACTTTATCTAATCAGGATGTCTCCCACTGTATTCTCAAATTCTCCTCCAAACCTTAAAGAAGAATTTGTCGAGATCATCTAAAATGACCCGAGGCGTAAACCAACTCATCGGTGGGAATCGGGATCCAACTATCACCGCATGATAACCTGATGGAATCCACTCAAGTTATCACACTCTAGAAGGTATGCGCATGCCTGGCAAGTTTCCTGTATGTTTGAAAAACCCGATGTTATTTTTACCACATGCACTTATGACCTTGACGAAGGTCAACAAATCATAAGTCACATGTCAAGTTCTACCCGTCATTGTCCAGGTTAATTTGAACCCACCCGTACATACGCTTGACGAAGGCTAAGAAAGTAGTACGACTGTCCCAAACCAACGCATCTATCTATGCAACAGAAAAGTAACCAGCAGCCACCATACATTATGCCTTGACGAAGGTCAAAAAACATAGCATGAATATTAAGTGCTACCCGTCTGAAATGACGGAGGGCTATGAATGTTTTTTGGCAAAAAACCTTTAACATAATGAACTTGATATCGTTGAAGGAACCGGATAGCTTTTTACAAATATATAGTGGCGAAAACCTTCGCTAAAGAGGTCATTCCTGGTGAAGGGATCCCGGATCTTTCCTCATCGAATGAGGTGCAGGGTATTCCCATTGAATACTACGATGCAAAGCAAAAAAGTAATCGACTATAGTGAAGTTATTACCCTGATGCAATCTTCTACCCAAGAGGTCACTCCCAGTGAAGGGATCTCGGGTCTTGCCTCGTCGAATGAGGTGCTGGATATTCATAACCGAATACCGCTGTGCAAAACAAAAGAAAACGTTCTTATAATAACAGCTTTTGAAAATTTGTTCCAACAACATCAAATAGGTCTATTTTCCTTGCATTGATCTGAATCAATGCAGTCCCATCTGTTAATCACACCACAAAAGAACGAAAATATGATGTACGTATATGCCATCCGCTTTCTCCACTGGGCCCCGTCATCACCCGTTAGGTTACTTAAATAACAACAGAGCGGGGGCTGGACTAGCGCGGGTGAAAAACATATACAACATCTAATAGTATATATATAACAATATATAATAATCGTTCCAGGCATGATATATGTAACATCACAGATAAGCGATAAACATCACAGAGCAATACAGATAATCTGGAAGCCCCGGGTTTCCTTTGAGCCGCAAGTGAAACCCGACGTTCCCCGGGTCGTGTGGATAGCCTGTGCAATGAAAACCTAGACCCCTACGAGTGCGGCAAGTTACCTGCCAAAACCAGAAGTGAGACAGCCCCCTTCATCAAAGTGTATGGGCCACCCGGCACTTCACGGAATCCAGTAACTTGAGCGCCCCTTCTTGGGTTAACCTGTACCCTCTACAAATGTTGAGAATGGCCCGCCAATTCTAGAGTGAGGCCCCCTCTGTCTCAACGCCATGATATGCGGGCTCGTTGCCCTCCAGAACCCGGCTATTCGTGCATTCCATCGCGGGGTAATCCTAGTACAGGAAAGAAAAATATGTACAACGGTGATATTGACCTCAACCCGGTCGTGCCCCAAACAAATAATATACAAGCAGGCAGTGACGGTCGTCCACATGTCGGACGCTCGTCCTGCGATATCAAATGTACAAATGAAACTAAACTGTACTAACATTGCACCCAAACTATCCACCACGACGATCCAGCCAACAAACACAGCACAACACAGAACATCAATGTGAATGTCACGTTTGCAAACCCGTCTATAAGAGCTATAGCAATTAGACAAGTTGTACCGCTCTAATGACATTCACGGTCGCAGATAGTAATGCATAAACTGTAAAACTTTAAACGGTGTTTGAAATATCGACTTCGAAATAACCCCGAATAGCCCTAAACTAATAGATAAAACCATATCCAAACTGGGCTAAAGTAGCAATACCACTGAACCAATATCCATAGACTAGAACACACTCCAAAACCCATGTCCCAACTCCTATATAAAACTGGCCATACCGGTTTTTTCTTGAATGTGGCCGGTCCATATCAGGTAGATTGGGCTCGTATTTGGTGTGTGTTCTAGTTGTCGCCAAGGTAGTCTTCTGCAGTTGCTTAAATATTTTTAGAAGACCAAATAAAATTCGACAGAGAATGGAATACAATGGGAATTTTTTCGGAGTTGTTTCGGTTTCGATACTTTAACATCGTCTAAACAAACTAGTATGTGGTTAATGGGTTGGCTCTGATACCATGTTGATACCATGTTGGGTTACGGTAGCGCCCCGGCCATCAATCTGTGGCCAAATACGGAACAAAAACATAATTAAACTGGCTCTAATGGAACCATAATCTATGGATCGTACCATTAATCCTATACTAGTTCTATGAAAAGGAGTTTAGAGAGATTATACCGAACGATCCGGGTCCTATGGTCTTCAACCTCTGTCTCTAGCTCCTCGCTGCTTCCTCGGTCATGTTTGATCTCCGGTCTCCCCCATCGAAGACGATCTACGTCGAGGGTTAATAATACGGGCTTCAACCTCAAAACCGAAGCAACTCCGGTATCTAGTTTGCTAAACTAGATAGCCAAGATGAAGTAGAGTGAGTTTGTGATCACATTGTCTCAATACACCCAAGGATTCTCTGTTAGTTAAATGTATGCCCTAGAAGCTATTATTGTACATATTATTTATATTATAGTGGATGCTTGGACATATATAGAGAGGACTTTCTTGCTCGACATGATAGTATGCTATCTGGTTACTTTTATCTTAACGTGTAGACTGGTATTTATATTGTCTGTCTCTTACATGTTGATAAAACCCTTAGGATATGTACTTGACTACCAGGACTATGATGGATATCATACTAGTGGGGCCAGGATAGTTCACAAGTACATCTTTTAATTGTTACTAGTCGAGGGTGTATCGAGACAGGGCATCGATATTCCAGAGTAGACTAGCGTATAAGCATCTTGACCCATATGATGGGCGATGGATGATCCCACATCCATTGGTATTTGCCATCAAAGATGGTATACGGGTGCTCAGTGCAGACTGGGTACACTGAACAGGACTTGTCGAGGACACCTATGTGGTAGTATACCTATCGTCAGATAGCAGTCCTCTGGTGACACTGGTACAGATTAGTCTGTAGACCCGAGATCGTCATAGAGTCTTGTATGTGTTAGTTATATGTATGCCCTAGAAGCCATTACTGTACATGAGATATACATTGTAGTGGATGCTTGGACATATATAGGGGGGACTTTCTCGCTCGACATGATAGTATGCTATCTGGTTACTCTTTTTCTTAACATGTACACTGATTGTCTCTCTGTTACATATTAGTAAAGCCCTTAGGATGCATACTTGACTACCAAGATTATGATGGAGATCATACTAGTGGGACAAAGGTAGTCTGTGAATACATCCTTTAAAGTCCCTAGTCGTGGGTGTATCAAGATGGGGCATCGATATACCAGAGTGGACTAGCGTGTACCTTCTCGACCCATGTAGATGGGCGATGGATGATCCCAAATCCGTTGGTGTTTGACATCAGAGATGATATTCGGGTGCTCAGTGGTGACTGGGTATACTGGACGGACTCGTCGAGAACTCCTAGATGGTATTATACCTCACGTCAGATGGCAATTCTCTGGTAACACCGGTACAGGTTAGTCTGTCGACCCGAGATCGTCATAGAGTCTTGTGTGATTCCCACTGTGCTTTGATTTCCACCTTACCACGTTCATAAGAACATGCAAAACGGTGGTTTTTGGGTACAGTCCCGAGTTACATGGAGGCAATGAGCAATAGGAGGGGACTCGTCTCTCCCGGTATTGGGAGTTGATGTTGCGCTGTGCTCGATTGGCTATAACATGAAGACCCTGGATAGGGCTGATTCTGAGATTTACTGGTAAAAGTTACCAGTAGTTTCTCGACCTGTTATGAGGCTCACATCGACACGACTTATCGAGTTACTGGGGTCTGACGTTTACCACCCCTAGACGAGATATGCGACATATCAGGCGAAGAGACCGGACAGTACGGTAAGTGTTACTGATTGGATTCACAGGTGTATGAGCAAGCTTGCTGGTTGATCTTCTGATCGCTCAATACCCGGGTGACCGTTACGTTTAGCATGCCTCTTGCGGCTTGTGGGTGTTTGATATGATCATCACCTACTACCGGCGTATTGACGAGTCTTTAGAGTCCTACACAGAGGTTTCCTGGCTTAGGCGAAATGGAGTAGGAGCACATATTAGATATGTACGGGACCGAGATTAATGCGCGTATGTGATACCGCATTCAATTCTTGCGATTTGTATCATCGGGCGGTTTTATGCGATATAGCCTGGTTATCGAATCAAGTGTTGATTCGATATATTGATACACATGATATTAGTCGGTTATATGCGATATGACCGAATCATTAAATCAAGTGTTGATTTAACGATTTAATGTATAATTATATATTTGATATATTACTTTACATTAACTAGTATTGGTTCACTTAAAATTATTTTTCTCACTTGATTATGTTTTATGTATATATGTGATACATACTAGTGTACATGTTTATGTCATGCTAGATGATACAAGAGGTATGGGTGTATGAGACTTACACTAAGCTTATGATAATCCTTGGACTTTATTTATTTAAAGTTAATCTGATTAGGTGGAAAATGGTCAAATAGATGAAGCTTGTTGAAGCTTGTGGATTCATTTGACTTGTCCACTAATTTGTTTTTACTTAAAATATTTTCTTAACCCAACCATGATCCTAAGCTTCAGTTAAGTCTCTACAAGGGTTTGTATATGATAAAAACTCACCCATGGTTACCTCTCTCATGAGATGAGTTCATTCTTCTTCTTCTTCATCTAAACTTCAAAAGCTTTCTAGGTTTTGGATTAGTGATGAAATATTGTGAGAAAATAAAATCTAAAGTGAGCCCACTTTCTATTTCATCATCATATACACTTGCTTGGGTAGTAAAGGGTCTTCTCTTCACAAAGTTCTTAACCTGGTGAAGGGTTAGCTTGAGTTTGAGTCTCCTCGACGTAGATCATCTTCGGCCTTGAAGACTTCGTGCAAGCTTGTTCATTTCTCCGAGGGAACCATTCTAGAGTTCGGGAAATCTTCACTTGCCATGATCGCTGCAAAGGGACGTCAACACAGAGCTTTAGAAGTGAAGGACCGGTCTACAAGGTTGTATTCCTTGCTCACTACTTGTAATGGTTGATTACATGTTCATTTCGTTTATTTACTCTAGCTTGATCCTAGCTTTGGATTGATTAGCACCTTAGAATTTTTAAATTTGGCATGGTAGTTGCTGTGAAAAGCTAGTAGGGTGCTAAGGAATCACAACTGTGGTATCAGAGCGTAGCTAAAGAATTAGACGGATTGTTAGATTACGAAACAGAAACAAACTCCGAAACATGAAACCCTAAAATCCAGGTTCTGTCGATTTTTATATGAGCTCTAAAATTTTTTTAAACAAGTTTAGAATCATACATGTGTGATAACATGAACATTGGTGAAATTTGGAGCCATTTGGACATTTTTTGGCCGGCAAGACCCCCCCCCATATCGGCCAAATCCGAGCACCCCCTCCAAATTTTTCCATTGTTCCATTGCATGGGTTTTGGTGTTTCAGGTGTTGTTTATTTTTGCTAAATTTTCATGTGATGTTGATTTACTATAAAGGCAACTGGGAGTGTTTCGTAGTCGTAATTCAAACCGTTTTTGGGTTATTTTAGACGGTGTTAAAAAGTTCTAATGGATATCAAATACCCGCTTTTTCCCTTCCCGAAAATTTTTCCAAGTGTTGGATTTTTTTCCGAGTTAAAGAACATTCTGTTGGTTATAGTGCCCTCAAGGCAATTATCATAGTCACGGACTCATGATTATGATGATTGAGGCCGGACCTATACCGTTAAAACAATCTTACTCAAGCTGACAGTATGCTATCTGGTTTGTCTTTATCATCATATACATGTTGATAGAGCCCATAGGATTCTTGCTTGACTGCCAGCATTGTGATGGAGATCACATACGAAGGAGCTGGGGGTCTATAAGCACATTCTTAAATGTCCCTAGTCGTCGGAGTATCGAGACAGGGCATCGATATTCCAGTGTAGACTAGTGTATACTGATCGAGACCCCGACAAGGGGCGGTGGCCAGGTCTCACAAGCCATTGGTGTTAATTTGTTCACCTAAAATAGTATACAGGTGCTCATTGGGTTATGAGTACACTGGACGGACTCGCCGGGAACCTGCTAGTTTGTATTATACCTATTGTCAGATAGCAGTTCCCAGGTGATATGTGTACAGGTTAGTCTGTCGACTTGAGATCGTCATTTGTCTCATGTGAGTTCACACTATTCTTTGATTACTACCCTACCACGTCTCAAAGGAGTCGTGCTAACAGGTTTTAGTTGGGTACAGTCCTGAGCCACATGGAGGCAGTGATCAGATCGTCGGGGATTCGTCTCTCCCGGTATTGGGGGTTGATGTCGCGTTGTGTACGAATGGACATCACCATAAATCCGTGGCCACGAAGGACGAGAATTATCGATCTAGGATCGATAGTTTCTCAGGTGGTGATGGGTTTCATACCGACACTAAATGTCGCGTTGTTAGGGGTCTGATCTTATCCACCCCCTTAGACTCGATATGCGATACTCTTAGACGAACAGACCGGACCGTACGGATATTGTCACTGACAGGCTCAGTAGGGGTTCCGGATGAGTTTGCTCGTCGGCCTCCCTTTTGCTCAATACCTGGGTAGCCGTTACGTACAGCTTGTACCGCTGACGTGCTTGTGGTTAAACCCACTGCCAGCGTATCGACGAGTCTTTAGGTTCCCATACAGAGGGTTTTCACGATTCAGGCGATATGGTGTACATGTCGTATGTTGGTACATACGGGTGTCCGATTAAATATGTGCACTTGCTGCGCAGGCTTTAATCGGACGGTTGATAATACTAGCGGCTTAGGATTAAGCCAGATTATTAAATCAGTTTTTTTATTTTATAATTTACATATGTATTTATATATATGTATTCTAGTATTATTGTTCTCTATTAATTTTCTCTCTTGGCTATTCGTATTTTTGTACGAATACGCATATATGTATTTCGGTACATGTACCGGGAAGTATTCCGTATTTTATACGGAATAGCTTCTAGAAGTTTTCCCACCTCGTTATTGATTTTCCATTTATGGAAATTCATTTGTATCATAATGAGGTGGAGGGTGTAAGGTGGCATGTGCATAGTATTATGCATAGTCTTAAGCATGGAGCAAAGTATGGAGCAATTGTTTATTGGAAAAATGATATTTTTTGGCGGGATGATAGCGGGGGGGCCGGCCACTTGAAAGTGGAGGATTCATTTCATTTGTCACATTACACTTCATTATTCATCACACACTCCACTCTCTCATCCACCCAAAAAGACTTAGCAAATTTTGCTCATGCCAAAGTCCACCTCCTTCTTCATCTTTCTTGAATTTCTTCTTGAGCTCAAGGGTAGAGAGAAAACATAGTGACATACTACTACACCTCGAGTCTCCATCGCCAGCGACTTTGAAGCGTCGGTTACCTCGTTCGTCGAGGTTGGAGCTTCCGCCGTTTCCCTAAGGTGGATCATCGGAGATGGAGGAAGACCGGCAACCAAACATCATCAAAGGATCACTAGGAGCTTGGAATGAAGACCAAAGAACACGGATCAACTCGGTATAACGATTCTAACTCTTAGTTGGTTTGCTAGTTTAGGATTTATGGTCGATCCGTAAATCGGGTAGCGGTAGCGCCGGTTTAGAAAATTTTTGTTCCGCATTTTGGCCGTTTTTCGACGGCCGGGGCACTGCCGGAACCCTTCATGGTATCAGAGCCACCCTTTAAACCCCTTACTAGCTTGTTTAAACGTGCTTAAAAGATTGATCGACGGAAATTGCCAAAATCACGATTTCAATTTTTTGTTTGCTGTCGATTTTCAAAAGTGTTCAAAAAATTATTTACAGAGACTTAAAAATCCGTGCAGGTGATTTTAAGGGTACAGGAAAAATTTAGGCTCATAAGGCCTCCAAAGAGCTGCGGAACCGCCGCACTTACCCCCCATTAGCGGCGGATCCGTGGCCATTTAGTGGCAACGGGCTTCGAAATTTTTCCTGCAGCACCCTGACTTGGAATTGTGATTTTTGACATATACTGTCTTGGCCCAGGTTTCAGTGAAGTGTTGTTTTTTCTATTGGGGCCAAATTGGAATTTAGTCGATCAATATTTTAAGTGTGCGTTTAACAGTACATACATTTCTATCTGCGACCGCGAATGTCATTTAATCGGTAAACCCGTCTAATTGCTATATGTTCTTTTAGATGAGTTTGCGAACGTGACATTCACGTTGATGTTCTGTGTTGTGCTGTGATGTTTGTTGGATCGTCGTGGTGGATAGCCAGTGGTGCAATGATAGTACAACTTTATTTCATTTGTACATTTGATATTGCGGGGCGGGCGTCCGACATGTGGACTGCCGTCACTGCTAGTTTGTATATTATTCTTTTGGGGCACGACCGGGTTGAGGTCGATGTCACCCTTGTATATTATTTTCTTTTCTGTACTAGGATTATCCCGCGGTGGGGTGAACGAATAGCTGGATTCTAGAGGGCAACGGGTCCGCATCTCATGGCGTTGGGACGGAGGGGATCTTACTCTAGAATTAGCGGGCTATTCGCCGCACTCGTAGGGGGTATAGGTTTCATTGCACATGCTATCCACACGACAGGGAACGTCGGGTCTCACTTACGGCTCAAGTGAAACCCGGGGCTCCAGATTATCCACCATTCTGTATTGCTTCTGTGATGTTTCTATGATGTTGCTTTATATCATGCCTGGGACGAATGTTATATATATATTTATATATACTAGTAGATGTTGTTTATGTTTTGCACCCGCGCTAGCCCAGTCCCTGCTCTGTCGTTAGTTAAGTAACCTAACGGGTGATGATGGGACCCAGTGACGAATGCGGATGGCATATACGTACATTTTATTTTCGTTCTTTCCTGGTGTGATTAATTGATGGGACTGCATTGATTCTTATCAATGCAAGGATAAAACAAACCTATATATGATGTTGTTGGAACCAAGTTTTTTTTTTTTGAAACTGTCATTACAGACGTTCTCTTTTGCTTTGCATAGTGGTATTCAGTTTGAATATCCAGCACCTCATTCGACGAAGCAAGGGCCGAGATCCCTTCATCTGGAGTGACCCCTTGAGTAAAAGTTTGCGTCAATGTAAGAACTTCACTATAGTCAATCTTTTACTTTGCAACGTGGTATGGTTTGGGATATCCTGCACCGCATTCGACGGGGAAAGAGCCGAAATCCCTTCACCGGAAGTGACCTCTTTAGCAAAAGTTTTCGCCACTATATATTTGTAAAACCACTCGGTTCCTTCAACGATATCAAGTTCATTACGTTAAAGGTTTTTCTCCAAAAACCGGCCGTAGCCCTCCGTCATTTCTTACGAGTATTATTTAGTAGTCGTGCTGCGTTTGTTAACCTAGTCAAGGCGTGGTGTTCGGTAGCTAAGTGGTGCTTGTTTGTTGCATTTTAAATACGATTGGTTAGGACAGTCGTGTGGCCTTGTTGACCTAGTCAAGGGTACGTGCGGGTGGGTTTAACGCAATCCAGGATAATGACGGGTTGAACTTGACTAGCGGTTTATGGTTTGTTGACCTAGTCAAGGTCATAAACCGCTTGGGGTAAAAATCATATCGGGAGTTTCAAACATACAGGAAACTTGCCAGGCATGCGCATACCTTCTGGAGTGTGGTGACTTAAGTGGCTTCCATCAAGTTATCATGCGATGATAGTTGGATTCCGATTCCCATTGATGACTAGGATTACTCCTCGGGTTATTCCGACTAATTCTCCTTTTGGGTTTGGAGGAGAATTCGAGAAAACAGTGGGAGCCATCCAAGATTAGATAAAGTGATTGACCATTCTGATCTAGGTTAGAGTGTATGCTGAGTGTTTCTTTTCTCTCTCTCTGGCTGCGACTATGACCCGACCCTTGACTAAAACTCATGAAACCAAGTTAACCGAACCTTCTTAAAACACTTTGGCTTTTGGAATGTCACGGTGTCGCATACATCATTGTCACTTCTAAATCACCTTTGCTTTTCTCCAGAACACCTCGTATCACTACGAACATCCACTTCCATTGGATTAATCCATCGTATAGTTACATACGAACTCGAAGGAACTTTTTCGAGGATGGATTCTGGTTCAGGAGAAAAAGAATAGGATTATTCAGATGTCTTTTCTCTTTACCTTCTCTCAGGTTGCGAGGGCTCCTAGGATTAGGAGAGTACACCTATTACGTTTATTGGATAGTCTTCTTCCAAACCTTAGGCTGGTGCCGAAGGGTAGGGAATGAAGAAAACCAATTAGCGTAAAGGAGGTGTACAGAAAGTAATAAGTAAAGACATAATAAAGGGATTGCAGTGAGGGCAGGTAAGTATATGGTTACTGTCATGATTCAGAATAATGGAAGAGGCGTTACTAGGAATACCAACTAACCGATTTGAAACATTTTCATGTTTCAGTCTGACTGTGCGATGTTAATTGAAAACTGTTTTCCCAATTGGAATCTAACTCCAGGGTATGTATTTACCAGATCAGTTTCTCATATCTGTATGATATTATAGATGGTGAGTGGGAGTAAGGTATTGGGAATTGGATGATTAGATCCTCTTTATATCGGAATTCGTTGTCATTGGTGATATTTGAGAAAATCATCTGGATTTTGCCGGATGGCAAATATTTGATTTTGAATATCCGTTATTATGAACCAATTTCAAACTGATATATCTGTACATTTATTTTATAAAGTGAGATATAACTTTTTGATATTATGTCTGTGACATTTACCTATATCAGCTGGTGATTAGGTAAGGTGCATTCAACAGCGGTGTAATTCTTCTTAACCATACTACAGTTTTTCAACCTACGACGCACAGGGTTTGAGTTGTTGAACTCAGGGGATTTATACAAAGTATTGTATGTTTTCTAGTCTCCACTAGGACAATGGGGTTGGTACTCGCACTGTATTATGTTTACTCGTAACTTCTCTGATTCTAGACATGTATTTCGTTGAAATACAAGGTTCAGATTTTGAGAAGGTATGGGTATAAGAATAAAGTAGAGAACCATTTATTGTAAGTATCAGGATTCTTCGAGGAAGTCGAAGACGTAGATACTTGTGTTTGGTATTCCATTGATAGTAATGGTTTTGAGAACTTGCTTCTCTTTCGGGTTACTCATATATGGATGCACTCATAGATGAGTAATGCTGATTGTCCTCTTTCCATTTGGTTGATATGCACTGGAGACAGCTGCATGATTTTGAATCTGGTTCCAAATTAGATTAGTGCTTTTGTTTCTATATTAGATATATATAGAATCAATTTATATCTTAACGATGTTAAGGTATAGGGAGTTGTCCGGCTGATGCTTAAAACCAGAATCTGGACAAACTCAAGGCACGTTTTAGTAATGGCTGTTAGTGGGTTATCCCTTGCTTTGACGAGGGTTAACTTTCTACCATTAGGAAGATCAATATTTATATTGTTCTTAACTCACCACAGTTTTAATAAAATGGTTTTTTTTCCAGAAAAACATAAGTGGGGGTATGGTAGAACTGGAAGTAATTCCACAACCACAAACGATCACTGAAGATTTAATAGAACCTAAGGATTCAATTAGTTTCAAGATTCCATTAGCCACTCCGCGAATTTGGTGGGTAACCTCAGGCACCTAAGAGGTACTTCGGTCTTCTCAGAGACAGTGACAGAGAGGTTCTTGTTTACCCAGACTTGTCATTGCCACTGTTCTAAACTATAAGACCCGGTAGGAGGATGAGTATAGTATCATTCTAAACTAGCTTTAGAAGTGCACGAGTATATGACTCTGCCAGAGGGTTGTTGTAGTCAATAGGAGCAGCGGAAGCATAGTGGGCAAGTAGCTTATGTCTATTTATAGACTAAAGCAGGTATAGCGGAAATAGATCATCTATTTTTTATGTGACAGTCATAGGTCTTGACCTCATCAGAATAGGAGATAGATCTGGTAAGAAGGTAATAGAGAGTGATGTCCAGGTATTGGGATAACATGCACTTGATAGGAAGGGATATTCTTATACTATGATCGGTTATACTTTGGTTGTCATACAGTTGTTTCTCCATATAGGATATAGAAATAATATCAAGTTTCCTGGTTACTAGATATATGTTTTTAGATCTAGATTTGGGAAGTATCCCAATTTTGGTACTTTGACATTATTCTAAAGATATTTTACAACAGACGACTCCTGGAATGGTGGTGAGCCTGCAGGTGATGGAGTCACCCTCTCTAAAGGTGTCTTATAGACTAAAAGGGAGAGGGATCTGCATGATTAGCATATCACTTGCTTAGGCAATTGAGTTAATCATAAAATTTCAAGTACCACACCAGATATTACTTTTGTACTAGATGCAATAAGCATATATATTATTCTAATCCTAGAGAAACATTGGGAAGCAGTTTATGAACATAACTGAAAGTTCTTGGGATATGGTCATGACAGCCTCCTTGTGAAGACGGTTATCATATCAGGCTTCCAAGGTGACCTGGATGACAGAGTGACTATCAGAGTTATAGTTTTCCCTCTTTTGAGGGACAGTATGTTAGACAGGTGGTCCAAGCGGATACTGAGGAAAGGCAAGGCGCAGGATACTGATTAAATTCAGTGGACGATACAGTCTAAGTAGATTGTTGGATTTGGAGTTCAATTATGAACTGGTCCCATCAGATATCCAGATAAATTCTAAGACAAGTATTGCTCATTTCGGGAGATAGTTTTCTCCGCGAAGTTGAGATTAAGAGAGATACGGAAAGAAACATTGGAGCGGATCCACTCACTGAGGCTATTTCTCGAACCCAATCATTTTAGCGAACAGGCTTTGCAAAACTGATTAGAAGAGAAGTTGGGTGTTCGGTATCACACGGGCTGTGAGTATGCGACATCGCAATAATTGGCCATAAGTGCAAGTGGGAGATTGTTGGCTCTAGTGCCCTCAAGGCAATTATCATAGCCACGGACTAGTGATTATGATTATTGAGGCAGGACCTGTACCGATAAAACAATCTTACTCAAGATGATAGTATGCTATCTGGTTTGTCTTTATCATCATATACATGTTGATAGAGCCCATAGGATTCTTGCATGACTGCCAGCATTGTGATGGCGATCATATACGTAGGAGATGGGGGTCTATAAGCACATCCTTAAATGTCCCTAGTCGTGGGAGTATCGAGACCGGGCATCGATACTGCAGTGTAGACTAGTGTATACTGATCGAGACCCCGACGAGGGGCGGTGGCCAGGTCTCACAGGCCATTGGTGTTAGTTTGTTCACCTAAGATACTATAAAGGTGCTCATTGGGTTATGAGTACACTGGACGGACTCGCCGGGAACCTGCTAGTTGGTATTATACCTATTGTCAGGTAGCAGTTCCCAGGTGACATGTGTACAGGTTAGTCTGTCGACCTGAGATCGTCATTTGTCTCGTGTGAGTTCCCACTGTGCTTTGATTACTACCCTACCAAAGCTCAAAGGAGTCGTGCAAACAGGTTTTAGTTGGGTACAGTCCCGAGCCACATGGAGGTAGTGATCGGATCGTCGGGGATCCGTCTCTCCCGGTATTGGGGGATGATGTCGCGTTGTGTACGGATGGCCATCACCATAAATCCGTGGCCACGGTGGACGAGAATTATCGATCCAGGATCGATAGTTTCTCAGGTGGTGATGGGTTTCATACCGACACTAAATTTCACGTTGTTGGGGGTCTGACTTTATCCACCCCCCTAGACTCGATATGTGATACTCTTAGACGAACAGACCGGACTGTACGGATATTGTCACTGACAGGCTCAGTAGGGATTCAGGATGAGTTTGCTCGTCGGCCTCCCTTTCGCTCAATATCTGGGTAGCCGTTACGTACAGCTAGTGCCGCTGACGTGCTTGTGGTTAAACCCACTACCGGCGTATCGACGAGTCTTTAGAGTCCCACACAGAGGGTTTTCACGGTTCAGGCGATATGGTGTACATGTCGTATGTTGGTACATACGGGTGTCCGATTAAATAAGTGCACTTGCTGCTCAGGCTTTAATCGGACGGTTGATAATACTAGCGGCTTAGGATTAAGCCAGATTATTAAATCAGGTTTTTGATTTAATAATTAACATATGTATTTATATATATGTATTCTAGCATTATTGTTCGCTATTAATTTTCTCTCTTGGCTATTCGTATTTTTGTACGAATACGCGTATATGTATTTCGGTACATGTACCGGGAAGTATTCCGTATTTTATACGGAATAGCTTCTAGAAGTTTTGCCACCTCAATATTGATTTTCCATTTATGGAAATTCATTTGTATCATAATGAGGTGGAGGGTGTGTGGTGGCATGTGCATAGTATTATGCATAGTCTTAAGCATGGAGCAAAGTATGGAGCAATTGTTTATTGGAAAAATGATATTTTTTGCTGGGATGAAAGAGGGGGGGCCGGCCACTTGAAAGTGGGGGATTCATTTCATTTGTGACATTACACTTCATTATTCATCACACACTCCACTCTCCCATTCACCCAAAAAGACTTAGCAAATTTTGCTCATGCCAAAGTTCACCTCCTTCTTCATCTTTCTTGAGTTTCTTCTTGAGCTCAAGGGTAGAGAGAAAAACATAGTGATACACTACTACACCTCGATTCTCCATCGCCGGCGACTTTGGAGCGTCGGTTACCTCGTTCGTCGAGGTTAGAGCTTGCGTCGTTTCCCTCGGGTGGATCATCGGAGATGGAGGAAAACCGGCAACCAAACATCATCAAAAGATCACTAGGAGCTTGGAATGAAGACCGAAGGACATGGATCAACTCGGTATAACGATTCTAACTCTTAGTTAGTTTGCTAGTTTAGGGTTTAAGTTCGATCCATAAATCGGGTAGCGGTAGCGCCGATTTAGAAATTTTTTGTTCCGCATTTTGGCCGCGTTTCGACGTCCGGGGCGCTGCCGGAACCCTTCACATTCAAAAATCATGCAAGTAATGCGATGGACCCTCTAGAAGAACGATACCCTAACTCGATTATGTGACCGTCAAAACCGCCATTGAACCCTAGGGTTTGTGGTAGTTCAGCGATGCCACATGTGAGGCCTCGGTTGACCTTTCTACGGCTGGTTCATTGGTACTGTGGCATGTGATGAATATTTTTAAACTACGCTCATGTGTTGAACTTTTTGGGTAATTTTGGGTGTTTGTTAATTCGATCGGAATGTTTAATATCATCTAGCTATTTCTGTAATGTGATACAATATGTGGAATTCATATAGTTAGGCATGAAATCCAAAGTATGTGATATTTTGGGTTTAAGATATCTAAGGTTATTATGGATTCCAAATGTTGTAGTTTGACAATTCCTTTTCTGCGACCGTAAGTGTAATATGTGGTGTATCGCTGGTTTCGTTGCTATATGTCAACGACAATTGGGATACGCATATTTACTTATGGTGATGACATGTGATGTTATGTGTTGCTGTGATGTGTTATATTGGATCGTCGCGTTTTAAATAGCCGGGGGTTTTATATGAGATGAGAGTTTTTATTTTCATTCATGTAAAATTAATTGTATGTAATATTCTTTTATTAAGGTACTTCCGGGTTGAGAAAGATGTCACCATTGTTGTATATTATTTACTTTTCCGCATTAGGATAGACCCAAGGAGGGGAGCACAAGTAACCGGGTTCTAAAGTCCAGTATGAGACCAACTCGAGCAGTCGAGTCCGGGTCTCCTAACTCTAGAATTGGTAGGGTTGCTTGCCGCTCTCGTAGGGGTCTAAGGATGTGGGTTTCGCTATTCATCGCAACCGTGGAATCCTTTTTTTATACAGGCTCAAAATAAAACACGGACCTCCTACTATATCCAATATTTCATATGTTTCTTCTGCTGCTCTGTGATGTGATCACTGTGGATTCTGAGACGAATGGATATACATTATATATGAGATATATAGTAGACGTTGCTTATATTTTGCACCTGCGCTAGTCCCGTCCTGGTTTGCCGTTAGTTAAGTAACCTAACAGTGCATAACGGGACACTGTGGCGAATGCGGATGGCATAAGCGTACATTGTATTTTCGTTTCTTCTGTGATGCTTAGGAAGCATAAATGACGGGACTTCATTAATGAGATTAATGAAAGAAAAGAAACCTAAAAGATGTTGTAGAAACTTGTTTTAAAGACTGGTAGCTCTAGTTTTTGCTTTGCATAGCGGTATTCCTTGTAGAATATCCAGCACCTTATTCGATAAGGAAAGAGCCAAGATCCCTTCACCAGGGTGACCTCTTTAGCGAAACTAGCAGATGCTACAAACTCGGATTGTCTTTTGATTGATTTTATAGCTTTTGCTTTGTATAGTGGTATTTGTGATATATCTTGCACCTTATTCGATAAGGAAAGAGCCGAGATCCCTTCACCGGTAGTGACCTCTTTAGCAAAACTAGTAAAGGCCTCAAAAACACTCCTTTTTAAAATCACTCAATTCTACAACGATATCAAGTTCATTACGCAAAAGGTTTTCATAAAAACCTGTCGTAGCCCTCCATCATTTCAGATAAGTACTTCATAGTATTCGTGCTACGTTTGTTGGCTTTCGTCAAGGCGTAGTGTGCGGTAGCTATTTATGCTTATCTGTAAAAGCATATGATGCGTTTGAGTTAGGGTAGTCGTGCGACTTTGTTGGCTTTCGCCAAGGGTCATGCGAGTGAGTTTAATTCAATCATGAAATGTACGGGTTGAACTTGACTAGCAGCCTATACTTTGTTGGCTTTCGTCAAGGTCAAAGGATGCTAGGGGCAAAATATTATCGGGAATTTCAAGTGTTGAAATTTGCAATGAGATTGCATACCTTCTATGAGATAGTTGGATCCCGATACCCACTGCGTGTAAGAGTTACTCCTGAGAGAGTTTTGGACATTACAATTAACTGATCAAGTAGGTGTCTAGAAAGGTGTCAACGGGGTTACACCCGTGGGAAAATAAGGTTTATTTTAATTAGGTCCGTGTGAAAGCACGGGGAACCTCCCTTAAATTACCGGCACTGGCTTGGGTGAAGGATTTGCGAAATTGTAGAATGTAATTAATCGCGGCTAGTCTTTCCTTTTAGGGTTTGAAGGAAAATTTGATAAAAACAGTAGGAGCCATCCTGATTAAATAAAATAATAACCAATCTGATCTTGCAAGAGCATACGCTGAGTGTTTTCTTCTCTCTCTCTCCAGGTAGCGACCATGTCACGTGTTCATACCAGAATATTGCATTTAATACCGCCTATTCTTATGCTCGTTTATTTATAGGCAGGTGCTTTTTAATCCATCTTTGCTACATATTTACAGGCTACAGGTTTCTAGTCCAAAATAAAGCAAATGATACAAAATCTCCACAGTTACGCCAAAATACAGAACATCTGTTGTCAACAGATAAAAGCCGGGTTCCGGTCATCCGTATCCGTCCAGTGCCCCGTACCGGTTCCAGAGACAAGACAAATGACAGTGGTCATTCATGTCTGGGACAAGCACAAAGTACAAGAGGGGCAGCACAAGAATCAATGGGTGCGTGGAGCTCGAGGGAGAAAAGGTCAAAAGTATTATTTTTGATGCCATTTTGGACTGTTGCAGATCTGAAAAAATTGTGAAGCAATTTGCAATTTGGAACATGTATAACAATAGAGGAATGTAACACTGGGAAACCCACAAAATACGAATCGCCAACTCCTCAAAATGGCCGCGGATCCGCGGCCAACATGGCGACTCGGCCGCGGATCCGCGGCCGAGTTAACTCGGTAACAGAGGAGTTTTTGGGGGCAGTTTGGTAAATTCATTTTGGGCCAGAATGTTGCCCTAGGGTTTCAGCACGCAGCCTACAATAGCCCAGTTTTGTGACAAGCCAAGGGTCTTCTTCATGTCTTATTTTCCATCTCTTTTTGTTAGGATTTAGTTTAGCTTCTTCTTCTTCTTCATGTCTTCCTCCATTAAAATGTAGTGAGAGCATTGAGTGGATGATGAAATGAAGATGAGGGTTATTTTTCTTATCTTGTATTTTTATTTCATTGCATTGTAATTTAATTTCTAGTGTAACTTTATTATTTGTTGTTAACTAGTTGTTGTTATAACTTTTCTTGTTCTCTTTTCTTTTCTTCTTTTATCCGTATTTTCAAGCGATGATACTCGACGGAGTTCCTTGCTAAGGTGAGGACCCAAGAGTTAGCTTGCTTCACTTGTAAAACCGTATTTTCCTTTCATTTCTTCCTTCTTGTTTTGTTTTCTTTTCTTTTATGATGTGTGAATAATTTCCCTCTTGTTAAGGCTAAGGAAGGTGGTGTGAGGGACGGAGAAATCCCTTGTGCTTCTCTTCGCCAAACATCTTGAAACGAACCCCGACCAAACAACCGCAACCCCCTCGCTTAGGCGCGCTATACGTGACATATAATCGCGACCTAAGTTGAGACGTCCTTTAAGCGCGCTACAACGTGACATGTAGTTGTGACTTAATTGGATACATGGTTGCGGGTGTTTGGCCGAGGGTTGGAAATAAGCGTATTTAGCGGACGGACAAGGGGTACTAAGAATGGATTTAGCGTTGGAAAGCTTGCTTAAACTCGCAAATCCCATTCCAATGTCCTCCTAAACCCCGCTACTTTCGATTATCCCAACACCATTTTAAGAATGGCAAAAGACAAATACAAGACTAATCCTAACTCTACCGACCAACCTTAACCTTAACAAGCTTATTTGAACATAAATACAAACACTTAGGATAGACTTGAGCATACATATACACATTCTTTATTGACTCGTCTAAAACCCGAACGGACATACAACCATCTCCCTGTGGATCGACCCGTGCTCAACCGGCTAGCTCCATAGCGACACCGTCCTGATCGCGGTTATAACTTTAGAACTTTGAACATCCGACACGCCAAAAGCGTGCGATCAAATGGCGCCGTTGCCGGGGAGACGGTAGCGTATTTTCTTTCTTGTTATTCGGGTTAATATTCTTTTTGTAAATATTTATAAATAAAAAAATTAAAATCTTTTTATTATTTTTGATAATTTTTGCGTGCAAGTGTGCAAGTGTGCAGGCTAATCTGGAGAAAGTACAGTAATCCAAAAAGAAAACAGAGCATTTTATTTTGGAGTAGAGATCAAGAGGAGTGCAGGGAACCAAATTTTAGGCACCAGCTCATCAATATGACCGCGGAACCGCGGTCAAAGAAAGGCTTTGGCGGCGGTTCTGCGGCTATATTGAGGCCTCGGTGCCCCAATTGTTTTCTGCCCTTTCTCTGTCCTTTTATCTTCTCTGTGAATTCCACTATACTGTATTTTCTGCAGTTTTCTTTGCACAGATTGTGTAGCCGCCAAATAAATATTTGTTGTTTTAGATTTTGTTTTCTTACCGCTTTGCATATATTAATAGGGACATTAAGGGGCTATAACACCAATTCAGATTCGGTGGGGATTTCATCACCCTTCCTAAGACCCCACAAATCACTAATTGCGTACGCATCACCTTGAGTTAATAAAAAATATCTAGACCAAACCTATAAGGACTTGTCGCGCTCAGTTAGGACAAGTGAAGGTTGCGGGGAATCGGTCGTTTATCTAAACTTGACTTTGTGGTGCCTAGGCTAGACAAGTGAGGATGTAATTTTAAAAGGCCCGTCTCACGGTGATTCGTGAGCGGAACCCTCCTTACCTCACTTGTGCTTACCTGGCCACAATTGGCAGTGAAGAGGCGATTCGAAGGTTATCTTGCAACTTGTCGCTTGGAAGTCTAGGAGCAGTCTAGTTGGACTTTGAAGACCCTAGCTCTAGGTGTGTTCGTGCATATTGTGATTGTGATTGTGCTTGTATAAACTTTAGTCCCATAATTCTGTATTCTTTCAAAAAAAAACAATTTCAAAAACTCCGAAAACGAACATTTTTTAAAAAAAAATATATAAAAATAAATAAATAAATATATATATATATATATATCCACATTCTTTTTCCCCTCCTTTTCTTCTTCTTCTTTTCATATCATAGGTACTCCACCTAGAAAAACTCTTGCCGAACTTTGGTACCCACAACCAGACATAACTTCCTACGGTTCTTGTTTTGGCCGAACTTCGAACGACCCCTCCATGCCCAAAATCTCTTTGAAAGATCGGATAGACGTGTCTAGGATGAACAATTTGACTCCGCAATCCACTTCGTATCAACCGTTTCAAACATTCACCCCTTCTTACGTTGATACTCATTTTTCGAGTCCTGTTGCAACTCCAAGACCCATGACCATCGCTGAACATATTGAACAATCCCGTAGCCGATCTTTCACTCCTTTCACCACTACAAATTCTTAGGATCAACAATTCCATTCACCTTCATATCCAAATGTTGATCCTGCTCCTGTCCAGCCATTTAATTTCTACCAATCCTACCCGACTTTTGCACCTACCCTAGACATTGCTTATGAACTATCTTTTGGGAGTTTCCAGTACCCAAACAACTTCGAATCTTTTACTGAAACCACTTCACAACCCATGTCTAGTCTTGAACAGTTGCTGGAAGACTTTAGGGTAGCGTCTTACCAACAGATGATGGATTTGAATGCGTCCATGGATGCCCTCATACAACCTAGTGAACCGGTAGCTAGTTTACAACTAGCTCCACATTTTCCAATGTATGATGAGGCGGTAAGACAGGCTGCTAATTTGAGTAGAGAGAGAGAGAGATATACACCCTTCCAAATCAAACCTACCCATTGCAAATTGAAACCCACAACTCCAATTTTGAATGCCTATCTAGTGTTCCAAACGATTGATTGATTAAAGATAGAACAGATAATGAGTTGTGTGACTTTGTAGTGTTTGATTTGCCCGATTGTGAAGAGTCCCTTTCGAGTGAAACCGCACCCAACCCTTTTGACCTCTACACCTCCATCTTAGAACCAAAATTGATTGAAATCCATGCTTTTGATGAGGTGTCTGAGAAAATTGATTTTCACTTGATTGATGATATTGACGCTGGAAATATTTTGGATGATGAACCTATAGATTTGGCTGAGTTTTTCTCTCCAATTCATCATCCCGAGTCATTAAATGTTTTTCCCGAACCCCATATGCGTCTGGATTTTGAGGATAAATGCATGGATGTGCTGAATTTTGAGGAGAATATTGAGGATGGTTTTGAGGATGAACCAATTTTAATTGATGAGTCGGATTTTCCAATTCATCCTGTTCCTTTCACCGACTGTGTACACCCTCCAGAACCCTTAACCGATACCCTTCCTCAATCACTTCCCCCCACCCTTTCCATCGTTCCGACCATGCAAGAAACCGTATCACTTTCATTTCATATGTCTGGTTTACCAAGTTCGGCTTACCATGGTTTCTCACGAATCTTGAGGGATTTGACCCCATTTCTCGACGGGTTAATAGATAAGCACAATCACTTTTTACACATCGGTCATCACAAATTGTGCTAATTTATTCACTCCATTTCACCCTCAAGTTCGTATTCGATTTCTTTCTCCCTTCCGCCATATACCGAGACCGTATCCCGCTTCTATCTGCATACGGTCTCGCGTATTCTCCATTTCTTACCTCTCCGCATTCTTTCAACAACCAGCACATTATAGAGATAAAATCTTTGAATGGTTGGTACTAACTTTTGGCCTGTGTAAGGCCTTGTATAGCTTAATACTATTCTCTTTCCCCCCTAATCCTGAACTTCAACGCTTAACAGTGGAAACACTGTTTTACTTAAGTTTCGGGGGAACCTTTTTGTATATATTTTTTGTTTTCCTTTTTTGTTTTGTATACAATTTGTTTTTAGGGAGCACAGAAAATTTTGACCCTCTTGGTGTAGCCTAACAGTGAGGGCACTGTCAAGTTTAAGTTTGGGGGTGTGCTCGGTAAGCTTTCTTCCTTCGCATTCATTTGTATATTCTGCATTTGCATACCTTAGTTAAAAAACCCATAAAAAATCGAAAATTTTCCAAAATATAAAAACTTTGTTGTCAAGTTAGCCAATTGGGTAACTTTGATTTTTATTCTGAAAGTTTAGTTGATATGTTAGAAATAACTAAATTCTAGGCTTAGGAATTGAAAATCCTAAAAATAACCCTCATTCTGTTTAAACTTGGTGATTATACGTCCTTACAGTTTTTTATAGAAGTAGGTAATCTTGAGTTCAGTTCTTGAGTTAAGTTAAGATGAGGGGAAAGTATTGAAGCTTTACTGAAGGATAAGTCTGAAAAATAGTTTCTTTTCTTGAGTTCAAATTTAGAAAGTATATACCCTACAAACTGCACTTACACGCATCTTGAGACTTGGGATAGTAGAGGATACCTAGGAATACTCTTGCCTGAAAACCTAGTATGAAAGAAAAAACGGTATTTAAAGCTAAATAACAAAAGAGCATTATTGAAAAATATATCCGGTCTTGAAAAAGAAAAAAGAAAAAGAAAAATAGAATAAACTCAAGACCTGGAAACTGCTATTTACGCTTTAAGTTCACACATTCGGTAATCGGCCGTTGGTGCCTCAAGAAGCATTAATAGTTGTATGAAAGGTGTGTGAGCAAATCCATCCATCCTTAATGAAAAGAAGTATTATTAGGTATTAGGGCAAGGGTACAATAGCTTGAATTGAATTCTCAAGTGTAGGGGTGCAAATATACACACACGTAGGGGTATACAATCGATGTTTGGATAAAAGATAGAAATAAAGAATAAGACTTATATTTTCTATAAAGTTGATAAAAATCCCTGAATTAAGACCACACTGTTAGAAGGAAAACTCAGGAGAACCAACATCTTTCTAAACTTTTTTGGAACGTATAGGATGTAAAGTTAAATGGATAGGAGGCGTGAAAAATAAGGGTTGGATACTTCTAACTTAGGATAATAGAGTTTCTAACGTAGATACTAAACTGTAGGAGTAGAATCGATGTTAACTTATGACACTAGCTTGACGGGATTTTGTGGGTGTAATCCGCTGAAAACCCTCAGGAGACAACACTCCTCCTTTTAGGGACACCTAAAGGTTTAACGGCTTATTGCACGAGCTCAGTGCAATCGCGTTCCCTGTGAAAGTGAGGTTATGACTTTTTTAATTGGTTTTGCTCGGGACGAGCAAAAGTTAAGTTTGGGGGTATTTGTTCATACCAGAATATTGCATTTAATACCGCCTATTCTTATGCTCGTTTTTTTATAGGCAGGTGCTTTTTAATCCATGTTTGCTACATATTTACAGGCTACAGGTTCCTAATCCAAATTAAAGCAAATGATACAAAATCTCCACAGTTACGCCAAAATACAGAACATCTGTTCTCAACAAATAAAAGCCGGGTTCCGATCATCCGTATCCGTCCAGTGCTGCGTACCGGTTCTAAAGACAAGATAAATGACAGTGGTCATTCATATCTGGGACAAGCACAAAGCACAAGAGGGGCAGCACAAGAATCAATGGGTGCGCGGAGATCGAGGGAGAAAAGGTCAAAAGTATTATTCTTGATGCCATTTTGGACTGTTGCAGATCTGAAGAAATTGTGAAGCAATTTGCAATTTGTAACATGTATAACAACAGAGGAATGTAACACAAGGAAACCTACAAAATACGAATCGTCAACTCCTCAAAAGGGTCGCGGACTCGCGGCCAACATGACGACTCGGCCGTGGATCCGCGGCCGAGTTAACTCGGTAACAGAGGAGTTTTTGGGGGCAGTTTGGTAAATTCATTTTGGGCCAGAATGTTGCCCTAGGGTTTCAGCACGCAGCCGACAAATAGCCCAGTTTTGTGACAAGCCAAGGTTCTTCTTCATGTCTTCTTTTCCATCTCTTTTTGTTAGGATTTAGTTTAGCTTCTTTTTCTTCTTCATGTCTTCCTCCATTAAAATATAGTGAGAGCATTGAGTGGATGATGAAATGAAGACGAGGGTTATTTTTCTTATCTTGTATTTTTATTTCATTGCATTGTAATTTAATTTCTAGTGTAACTTTATTATTTGTTGTTAACTAGTTGTTGTTATTTCTTTTCTAGTTATCTTTTCTTTTCTTCTTTTATCCGTATTTTCAGGCGATGATACTCGACGGAGTTCCTTGCTAAGGTGAGGACCCAAAACTTAGCTTGCTTCACTTGTAAAACCGTATTTTCCTTTCCTTTCTTCCTTATTGTTTTGTTTTGTTTTCTTTTATGATGTGTGAATAATTTCCCTCTTGTTAAGGCTAAGGAAGGTGGTATGAGGGATGGAGAAATCCCTTGTGCTTCTCTTCGCCAAATATCTTGAAACGAACCCCGACCAAACAACCGCAACCCCCTCGTTTAGGCGCGCTATACGTGACATATAGCCGCGACCTAAGTTAAGATGTCCTTTAAGCGCACTACAACGTGACATGTAGTTGTGCTATTTTGGATACATGGTTGCGGGTGTTTGGCCGAGGGTTGGAAATAAGTGTATTTAGCGGACGGACAAGGGGCACTAGGAATGGATTTAGCGTTGGAAAGCTTGCTTAAACTCGCAAATCCCATTCCTATGTCCTCCTAATCCCCGCTACTTTCGATTATCCCAACACCGTTTTAAGAATGGAAAAAGACAAGCATAAGACTAATCCTAACTGTACCGACCAACCTTAACCTTAACAAGCTTACTTGAACATAAATACAAACACTTAGGATAGACTTGAGCATACATATACACATTCTTTATTGACTCGTCTAAAACTCGAACGGACATACAACCATCTCCCTGTGGATCGACCCATGCTCAACCGGCTAGCTGCATAGCGACACCGTCCTGATCGCGGTTATAACTTTAGAATTTTGAACATCCGACACGCCAAAAACGTGCGATCATCACGCCTTAATCAAAATAATAATATGGTTGTATTGACCGAACCCGCTTGTTATACTGTGCTGGGGAACGTTGGTCCCACTCCAACTTATAATTGTTATAAGACCAAGCAGGAAATAGGGGATTACCAGGACTCCTGTGCTGCCAAAATGAAGAATGTGTATATTGATAAAACTTCTTCGGGTGTGTTCATTACCTAGAACTGTTTTTTCAGTATCCTCTACGTCCTGGGTATGATGATACCGGATCAGGATCCTACATATGTAATCTGTTACATGGGCTACAGATAGGTAGAGAACTGAGAACGGGTGATAAAATTTCAAGAGTTGGATACGGTGCAATTGTTGCAGCCAAGTTGTTGGCAGTTATCACCCTGTATTATCAAGTACATTGATTCTGAATGAATATTATTAGATACCGAACCTGATATACAACATCATATCAGTCTCTTTATTTAGTAAAGAAGGATATAAATTTGTATTGTTGGATGACGTTTTGAACATTTCCTATATCAATAGTTGATCGGTTCAGGCACGTTATCTAAAATCATATAAGTTTTAAATCAAACCAAAGTTCCTAACGTACAGAACACACACAAGAGGAAGAGTTCAGAAATGAACGAATCCTTCTTGAGGCATTGTAGAATAGGTCATATCAATGCGACCTGACTAGCTAAGTTACATTAAGATGCATATTTAAATCAGTTTGAATTTACATCTTGTGAAACTTGCCAATCATGTCACAAAGATAAGATGACCATTGCTCCGTTTACTGGAAACAGAGAAAGGGTTGATGAACTCTTGGGATTGATACATGATGATGTATGTAAGTCCCCTATCTACACATGCCAGGACAGGTTCTTTATATTTCATTACATTCACTGAAGATCTCTCAAGATTCGGACATATGTTCATGTTGAAACACAAGTCTGAAGATTTTGAGAAATTCAAAGAATATAAGTCAGAAGCAGAGAACCAAAATGGGTATAAGTATTATGTCCTATGATAAGATCAGGGAGGAGAATACTTGAGGCCGGAATTCCTGGACTATTCAAAAGGATAATAAGATTCTCTCACAGCATTACTCCTTCGAATACACCACAGCACAACGGTGTATCGGGGCGGAGCAATCGCACCCTATTAGATATGGTGCGTTCTATGATGAGTACTACTGAGTTGCCTATTTGCTTTTGGGGTTATGCACTTGTGAAGCTGCATATCTATTGAATATCGTTCCAACCAAATCAGGTGCCTACCACTCCATATAACATATGGTATGGGAAGAGCCCATGTCTTAAGTAAGTTAAGATTTAGGGTTGTCCGGCCTATGTCAAAAGCAAAATCCGGAAAAGCTCGAGGCAAAGTCAGTTCTGTAGAACTTTGTTGGATATCCCAAGCTTTCGCAAGGGAATATCTTCTACCACACCGAGGAACAAAAGGTGTTTTATTTCTCGGCATGCCACCTTTTTTAGAAAAGGAATTTATTTTAGAAAGAAATTTGTGGTCATGACGTAGAAGTGGAAGGAGTTCCAGCTATACAAATTACAGCTGATGATTTGGTAGAACCGGAGGATTCAATAGCTCCTAAGGAACCTCAGCCTCTCCGCCGATCTGGTAGGGTTCCTCATCCGCCTAAGAGATACTTCGGTTTTCTCTATGACAGTGGAAGCACGGATTGCATCATGAGATGATGACCCAACTAGTTTCGAGCAGGCCATCAAGAGTGGGGACTCTGTAAGAATGGCTGGATGTTAAGCGATCTGAGATGGAATCCTTATACACCAACAAAGTATGGTCTTTGATTGGTATATCTGAAGGGTTAAATCCCCATCAGGAGCAAGTATATCTTGAGAAGATTACTTGGTGTATATGGAAAAGTTGAGACTTTTAAAGCTAGACTAGTTGTAAAAGGTTTTCGTCATTAACCAGGTGTGGATTATGATAAGACCTTTTCTTCTGAAGCTATGCTTAAGTCCATCCGGATCCTACTTTCCATTGCTACATACCATGACTACGATATCTGGTGGTTGGGTGTCATGACTGCTTTTCTAAATATTGATTTAGAAAAGAGCGTCTATAAGTACACATCCAGAGGGCTTCGTAGACAGTAGGAACAGCGGAAACGTGTGCAAGTTGCTTTACAGGTTAAAGCAGGCATCGCTGAGTTGGAACATCTGTTTTGATGTGGTAGTCAAATAACTTGACTTCATCAAAATGGTAGATGAACCTTGTATATACAAAAATGTAGTAGAGAGTACGGTGGTTTTCTTCGTATTGTACATAGATGACATACTCTTAATAGGAAAGATGTTTCCTATGCTACACTCGGTCAATCTCCTCTTATCACAAGGATTCTCCATATAGGATCAAAGTGATACCTCCTAAATCCTAGATTTTGGATCTATGAGATAGATCTAAGTGGATGTTAGGATTCTTACTAAGTATAGTGAGATGGTATCAATCGATCCTGGGGAGAATCACTGGATAGCTTCCAGGGTGGTAAGGTCGACTGAATGTCAGTCACAGGCATTGTCTTTACCCTCAGTGGAGGGACGGTATGTTGGAAGAGTTCCAAGCTAGATACCATGGCAAACTAGATGATAAAGGCTAGATACATCGCTACCTAAGATGTTACCAAAGAGGAAGTCTGGGTATATATTAGTCCATGAGATGAACTTCGTTCCTACCATTGTACGACAATGGAGTTGTGGCTTATGCCTAGGAACCCCTGTCCCATCAGTGATCCAGACATATTCTTAGGCAGTATCACCTGATCATGGAGATGGTTGATCTCCACGGGATCGAGGTTAGGAGAGTTGACTCAAAGGACAACACGGCGGATCCACTCACAAAGGCCTTTTCCCAGAGAGAGACATTTATGGGATGGTTGAGTATGAGATACTACAACCACTGCTATATGATGGCCCTAGTGTAAGTAGGAGATTGTTAGTTATATGTATGCCCTAGAGGCCATTAATATACATGAGATATACATTGTAGTGGATGCTTGGACATATATAGGGAGGACTTTCTTGCTCGACATGATAGTATGCTGTCTGGTTACTCTTTATCTTAACATGTATATTGATTGCCTCTCTGTTACATATTGGTAAAGCCCTTAGGATGCATACTTGATTACATAGATTATGATGGAGATCATACTACTGGGACAAAGGTAATCTGTTAGTATATCCTTTAAAGTCCCTAGTCGTGGGTGTATCGAGACGGGGCATCGATATACCAATGTAGACTAGCGTGTACCTTCTCGACCCATGTAGATGGGCGATGGATGATCCCATATCCATTGGTATTTTACATCAGAGATGATATACGGGTGCTCAATGGAGACTGGGTACACTGGACAGACTCGCCGAGAACTCCTAGATGGTATTATACCTTACGTCAGATGGCAGTTCTCTGGTGACACTGGTACAGGTTAGTCTACGACCCGAGATCGTCATAGAGTCTTGTATGATTCCCACTATGCATTGATTTCCACCTTACCACGTTCATGAGAACGTGCAAAACGGTGGTTTTTGGGTACAGTCCCGAGTCACATGGAGGCAATGAGCGATAGGAGGGGATTCATCTCTCCCGGTAATGGGAGTTGATGTTGCGCTGTGCTCGATTGGCTATAAAATGATGTCCCTAGCCAGGGCTGATTCTGAGATTTACTGGTAAGAGTTACCAGTAGTTTCTCGACCTGTTATGAGCCTCACATCAGCATGACATATCGAGTTACTGGGGTCTGAGGTTTACCGCCCCTAGACGAGATATGCGATATATCACACGAAGAGACCGGACTGTACAGTAAGTGTTACTGATTGGATTTGCAGGAGTATGAGCAGGCTTGCTTGTTGATCTTCTGATCGCTCAATACCCGGGTGGCCGTTACATTTAGCATGCCTCTTGCGGCTTGTGGGTGTTTGATATGATCATCACCTACTGCCGGCGTATTGTCGAGTCATTAGAGTCCTACACAGAGGTTTCCTGGCTTAGGCGAAATGGAGTCGGAGCACATATGAGATATGTGCAGGACTGAGATTAATGCGCTTATGTGATACCGCATTCAATTCTTGTGATTTGTATGATCGGGCAGTTAAATGCGATATAGCCGGGTTATCGAATCAAGTGTTGATTCAATATATTGATACACATGATATTAGTCGGTTATATGCGATATGACCGAATCATTAAATCAAGTGTTGATTTAATAATTTAATATATAATTATATATTTGATATTTACTTTACATTAACTAGTATTGGTTCACTTAAGATTATTTTTCTCAGTTGATTATGTATTAAGTATATATGTGATATATACTAGTGTACATGTTTGTGTCATGCTAAATGATACAACAGGTATGGGTGTATGAGACTTACACTAAGCTTATGATAATCCTTGGGTTTTATTTATTTAAAGTTAATCAGATTAGGTAGAAAATGGTCAAATGGATGAAGCTTATGGAAGCTTGTGGAATCATTTGACTTGTCCACTAATTTGTTTTTACTTAAAATATTTTCTTAACCCAACCATGATCCCAAGCTTAAGTTAAGTCTCTACAAGGGTTTGTATGTGATAAAAACTCACCCATGGTTACCTCTCTCATGAGATGAGTTCATTCTTCTTCTTCTTCTTCATCTAAACTCCAAAAGCTTTTTAGGTTTTGGATTAGTGATAAAATATTGTGAGAAAATTAAATCTAAAGTGAGCCCAATTCCTATTTCATCATTTTATACACTTGCTTGGGTAGTAAAGGGTGTTCTCTTCACAAAGTTCTTGACCTACTGAAGGGTTAGCTTGAGTTTGAGTCTCCTCAACGTAGATCATCTTTGGCCTCGAAGACTTCGTGCAAGCTTATTCATTTCTCCAAGGGAACCATTCTAGAGTTCGGGAAATCTTCACTTGCCATGATCGCAGCGAAGGGACGTCAACATAGAGCTTTAGAAGTGAAGGACCGGTCTACAAAGGTTGTATTCCTTGCTCACTACTTGTAATGGTTGATTACATGTTCATTTCGCTTATTTACTCTAGCTTGATCCTAGCTTTGGATTGATTATCACCTTAGAATTTTTAAATTTAGTATGGTAGTTGCTGTGAAAACCCAGTAGGGTGCTAAGGAATCCCAACAGTGTGGCTCCCACTGTGCTTTGATTTCCTCCCTACCATGGCTCAAAGGAGTCATGCAAACAGGTGGATTTTGGGTACCGTCCCGAATCACATGGAGGCAATGAAAGATAGGAGGGGTTTCGTCTCTCCCGGCATTGGGGGTTGATGTTGCGCTATGCTCGATTGGCTATAACTGGACGTCCCTGGCCAGGGCTGCTGCCGAGATTTACTGATAAGTGTTATCAGTAGTTTCTTGAACCGTTATAGGCAGACATCGGCATGACTTATCACGTTACTGGGGTCTGACGTTTACCACCCCTAGACATGATATGCGACATATCAGATGAGGAGACCAGATTGTACGGTTGTGTTACTGATAGGCTTCATTGAGAGTATGGACAAGCTTGCTTGTTGATCTTCATATCCGGATAGCCGTTAGGTCCAGCTAGTACCGCTGACGGCTCGTAGGTGACAGATGCGATCATTACCTACTGCTGGGGTATTGGCGAGTCTTTAGAGTCCCAAACAGAAGTTTCCTGGTTCAAGCATAACGAAGTAGGACACATATGTCATATGTGTGCGGGCCTGATTAAATACGAGTATGTGATATCGTATTGTAATTTGGCAGTTATCTGTTATCAGTCAGGTTATATGTGATATAACCGGATTATCGAATCAAGTGTTGGTTTGATAATGTGATATATATTATATGTGATATAATTATATTTAACTAATATCATTAGCTCACTAATTGCTTCATATATATATATATTAATGTATATTTGATATATATATATATATTTTTATATGAAGCATGGCATGTTTTTCTATTTTTAGAAAATAGAAAAATGAGGTGTAAATTGTTGAGATATTTGTGGTATGGTTCAAGGCATGGGTTTATATGTTTTTATATTAACCTTGACTCACTATTTAAGCATGATTGCAATTTTAATTGCATTTTTATTCCATGCTTGAATGAGTGAGGAGAGAAATGATTCATATTATTGTTTCTACACTTGCTTCATGCTTAATTCTATAGCCATTTTTCTTGAGCTCTTCTCTTCTCTTGCTCTCTACAATTTTCTTCACCTCACCTCCAAGCTCAAAACCCCCACATGTGATGTGAATCATTACGCTTGTGAGACCTTAGTGAGCATTACTTATCCCCTACATCATCATCCCACACCAAACTAGCAATTTGGTGTGTTGTGTTTCCTACACTAAAAGTGTTTAGTGCAGTGAAAAACTTGTGCTTGTGGACTTCGGGTGGATCGTCTTTGGGGCGAAGATCACGAAGGAGGTTCGTTCAACTTCGAGAGAAGCCTTGAAAAGTCGCGTGGACTTCATCCCGGAGATTTTGAATAGAAGGACACAAACTACAAAGGTTGTATGCTCTTAAACTTTCTCTTAAGCTCAATCACATCACAAAGGAAAACCCTAAAATTCTAGTAATGATCTTGGTAGTCTAACATAGCACCTAGAAAAATTAAAATTTGGTATGCTTGATGCCTCTTGAACCCCTTGACGGTGCTAAGGTCGACTTTCATGGTTTCAGAGCCAAGCTAGAATATTAGAATTACTTTTAACGACGTTAGAAATCCGTCATTTTTATAGCGCAAAAACTGCCGGAAAAACAGTTTCGAAATTGATGTTTTGAGTTGTTTGTGTTGGAGATAGTGCCCTCAGAGTCAATTATTGGATCACAGGCACGTGATTGCAATGATTGAGGGAGGACCTATTCCGGTAGGACAGTCTAATTCAAGATGATAGTATGCTATCTGGTTTATCTTTATCATCGTGTAATGCATTAGGTGACCTGACAGGTCGCTATTACACGTTGAAAGAGCCCCTAGGATTCATGCTTGACTGCCAGCAGTATGAGGGCGATCATATACGTGGGAGCTGGTAGTCTATAAGCATATCCTTAAAAGGTCCCTAGTCGTGGGAGTTTCGAGACAGGGCATCGATACTTCAGAGTAAACTAGTGTATACAGTCGAGACCCCGACGAGGGGCGGTGGCCGGTCTCACAAGACACTGGTGTCAGTTGGTTCACCTAAGATGTATACAGGTGCTCATTGGGTTATGAGTACACCGGACAGGACTCGCCGGGAACATGCTAATTGGTCTTATACCTGACGTCAGATAGCAGTTCCCTGGTGACATGTGTACAGGTTAGTTCATCGACCTGAGGATCGTCATTTGTTTCGTGTGAGTTCCCACTGTACTTTGATTACTACCCTACCACGCTCAAAGGAGACGTGCAAACAGGTTTTAGTTGGGTACAGTCCCGAGCCACATGGAGACAGTGAGCGGATCTTCAGGGGTTCGTCTCTCCCGGTATTGGGGGTGAGGTCGCGCTGTGTCTAGGAGAGCCAGTACATGAAAAGACCTTGGCTAAGGCAGGAGATTTACTGGTAGGTATTCCAGTAATATCTCAGGGTGCTCTGGGCTACACTCCGACATGACTTGTACCGCTTTTGGGGGGTCTGACTTTTACCAACCCCCTAGGCCCGCCATGCGATGCTCATAGACGAACGGACCGGACTGTACGGATATTGTCACTGACAGGCTTAGTAGGGTATCAGGGTGAGTTCACTCACAGACGTCCCTTTTGGTCAATAGCTGGTGGCCCGTCACGTATGGCTAATACCTCTGACGTGCTAGTGGTTAAATCCACAGCCATAGTATTGACGAGTCTTTAGAGTCCCCCACAGACCAGTTGCTCAAGTTTTGGGCGAAACGCTGTAGAGGCCGTATGGAGATATGGCAGGGTTCGATCAGATACGTGCTGTATTGCACGGATCATGATCGGACGGATAATACTAGCCGGCTTTGGTTTAAGCCGGATCGTAGTATAGTACAGTGTAGATTTTGTCTCATTGCATTTGTATTTCGGTCGGAATACAAATGCGGGTATGTATATACAGTAGCGGGGTTTTCCTGTAATTTATTACGGGATCAGTTTTTTGGAGTTGCCAGTTTTTTTCCGTTTCAGCCATATTTCTTTGTATCTTTCATTGGCTGAAGATTGGTGGAGAAGGGCTTATTTGCATTTGTGCAAATAAGCATTTGTGGAGGGTGTTATTTGCATCTTGTTGCTTCATGATTGAGGTTGACTCCTTTGGTTCATGATTGCTTGACTTTGTGATGAGATGGTTGTTGTTGGAGTGTTGGGTTTTGTTGTGATCATTTGATTTTCTCATCATCACTTGCTTTCCACCCACCTCCTTGGCTTTGCTCTCTCTCTCTCCATTCACAAGAGAATGGCCGGCCAAATTGAAAGGGGGTTGCCCATTATTTTGTATGGGAATTTTTTGGCTCTCTTGTGCTTGCAAAATCCCAAACTTCATCTCCAAAAATTCTATCATCTCATTCCTCCACAAAAGGCAACTTCCACTACCCCAATGAAACATGAGTTCTACACATTTTCTACAGCAAATCTTGGGCACGTCGACTCGCCAAATTCATGCCCGAGTTGCCACGGACCAGAGGTGGGAGCCCGTAAAAGAAGCAGGCGATGTGGTGCCCTTCCGGCGACGTGATGGAGACCGGGGATTCCGCGGGAGATCGGGACGACGACGAGAAGACCGGAGGACACGGATCACTCGGTATATCTCCCTTCCTATCTTGTAGTTAGCTAGTAGTTAGATTAATGGCCCGATCCAGGATTTTAGTGCGCGGTGGCGCCGGTTTCAAAAAGTTAAAGAAAAGCATCGCTTCCGCATTCCGGCGTCGGATTGACGGCCGGGACGCCGCCGTGCACTTACAGTGGTATCAGAGCCTCGCCATTAACCTAGTCTAGCTTTGTCTAGTGTGTTTACATTTCCGATCGAACAAAATTCCAAAAACCGCGTTTTCATGTGCATCAGTTTCTGTCGAAATTTTTTTAGCTCCAAAAATTTTTCAGGTAGTTGCAGAATGATGTGCAGGAAATTCTAAGCATTCTGAGAAAAATTGGTCGCGTGACGTCACCATATCACCGCGGAACCGCGGCCAAACCCACGCATTGGCCGCGGTTCCGCCGCAGTATTGACTGTTCATTAGACCAAATTTTCACAGAGAGCTTTTGACTTGAAAATAGGGGTTTTGGAATATCCTTTTTGGGCCCAGAATTTCTTTGAGTGCTACAGTAGTGCTTGGGGCCCACTAGGGTAAATTTGATCGATCGAATATTTTAAACACATTAGTTCACAGTATTTACATTATATCTGCGACCGTGAATGCCACTCGATCGGTAAATCCTGTCTAACTGCTATAGCCCGGTTAGACGGATTTGCGAACGTGACATTCACGTTGATGTTCTGTGATTGTGCTGTGTTGTTGCGGATTGGTCGTGGGGGATAGCCTGGATGCAATGCTAGTACAGTTTTTGTTGTATTATGTACATTTGATATTGCGGGGCGAGCGTCCGACATATGGACTGCCGTCACTGCCTGTTTGTATTATTCTTTTGGGGCACGACCAGGTTGCGGTCGATATACCCGTTGTATGTATATTTTACTTTCTGTACTAGGATTACCCCGCGGAGGGGTGCACGGATGGCCGGGTTCTAGAGGGCAACGGGCCCGCATCTCATGGCATTGAGACGGAGGGGGCTTCACTCTAGAATTGGCAGGCTATTCGCCGCACTTGTAGGGGGTACAGGTTAACCCAGGAGGGGTGCCCAAGTTACCGGATTCCGTGAAGTGCTGGGTTGTCCATTCACGTTGCTGAAGGGGGCTGCCTCGCTTCAGGTTTTGGCGGGTGACTTGCCGCGCCCGTAGGGGTCTAGGATTTTCATTGCACAGGCTATCCACACGACCATGGGAACGTCGGGTTTCAGTAGCGGCTCTATGAAACCCGGGGATCCCAGATATCTGTATTGTTCTGTGATGCTGTACATTTCTGTGATGTTGCGTTTTATCACGCCTTGAGCGAAATATTATATATTGATATATATACTAGTAGATGTTGTATATGTTTTACATCCGCGCTAGTCCAGTCCCCGCTCTGTCGTTAGTTAGCTAACCTAACGGGTAATGACGGGACCCAGTAGCGAATGCGGATGGCATATACGTACGTCATTATTTTCGTTCTTTATTGGTGTGATCAATTGATGGGACTGCGTTGATTCGGATCAATGCAAGTTAAAAACAAACTTAATCTGATGTAGTTGGAACATTTTTCAAAAAGCTGTTATTGCAAGGACGTTCACTTTTGTTTTGCACAGTGGTATTCAGTTGGAATATCCAGCTCCTCAGTCGACGAGGCAAGGGCCGAGATCCCTTCACCGGGAGTGACCCCTTGGACAAAAGTTTGCGTCAGGGCAATAACTTCACTATAGCCGATTACTTTTGCTTTGCATCGTGCTAATCAGTTGGAATATCCCGCACCTCATTCTACGGGGAAAGAGCCGAGATCCCTTCACAGGGAGTGACCTCTTTAGCAAAGGTTTTCGTCACTATATTTTTATAAAGCTATCCGGTTCCTTCAACGATATCAAGTTCATTACGTTAAAGGTTTTCGCCAGAAACCATTCGTAGCCCTCCGTCGTTTCATATGGATAGTCAATAGTATTCAAGCTGTGTTTGTTGGCCATAGTCAAGGCACAGTGTTTGGTAGCTATTGGGTGTTCATATGTAGCATAGATAGATGCGTTGGTTTGGGACTGTCGTATAGCCTTGTTGGCCCTAGTCAAGGGCTTGTACGGGTGGGTTCAAATTAACCAGGACAATGACGGGTAGAACTTGACATGTGACTTATGATTTGTTGGCCTTAGTCAAGGTCATAAGAGCATGGGGAAAAAATCACATCGGGAGTTTCAAAAGAAACTGAAACTTGCCAGATATGCGCATACCTTCTGGAGTATGATAGCGTGAGTGGATTCCGTCACGTTATCATGCGATGATAGTTGGATCCCGATTCCCTCTGGTGAGTTGGTTTACTCCTCGGGTGATCCCGACTAATTCTTCTTTCGGGTTTGGAGAAGAATTTGAGGTTACAGTAGGAGGTTTCCTGATTAGATAAATTGGTAACCATTCTGATCTAGGTTAGAGTGCACGCTGAGTGTTTCTTTTCTCTCTCTCTTTGGCAGCGACCATTGACCCGACCCTAGACTATGACTCAGAGACCAAGTTGACCGAACCTTCTTATAAGACTGGCTTTTGGATTGTCAGAGTTGCAAACATCATTGCCACTCCTACTTTTACCCTTTTCTCCGGGACACCCCGTATTACTTCGAACGTCCACTTCCATTGGACAAAACCATCGTATGGTTATATACGAACTCGATAGATTTTATTCGAGGATGGTTTCTGGAGAAAACGAATATGACTATTCAGTTGTCTTTTCCTTTTTACCTTCTCTCAAGTTTCGAGTACTCCTTGGTTTAGGAGATAGTACACCTATTACGCAAATTGGATAGTCTTCTTCCAAACCATAGGTAGGTGCCGAACGGTAGGGAATGAAGAAAACCAATTAGCCTAAACGGTGTACAGAAGGTATTACATAAAGACAAAGAAAGGGATTAGAAGGAGGGCAAAGTGAATTGCGACTGCTATTCACGACCAAACCAAGTATTTCATTACCACTCCCACTTCACCTTTGTATTTCTCCAGGACACTCCGTATCACTACGAAGATCCACAGTTTATTGGATACTCCATCGTATGGTTATATACGAACTCGAAAGGAACTTGTTCCACTTCGGGGATGGATTCTGGTTCAGGAGAAATAGGAATAAGGTTTATTCGGTTGTCTTTTATCATCACCTTCTCTCGCATTGCGAGTGTTCCTAGGATTAGGACAGTACACCCATTATGCTTATTGGATAGTCTTCTTCCAAACCATAGGCTGGTGCCGAACGGTTGGGAAGGAAGAAAACCATTTGGCCTAAAGGGGTGTACAGAAGGTAATGACTAAAGACATATGAAGGGATTTGGAGAGAAGGCAAAGAAGTATACGGTTACAGTTGTGAATCTGGAAGAGGCATTACTAAGAATACCCGGATACCCCTACGAAACATTTCAATGTTTCAGTTTCACTGTGTACTGTTAAAAGAAAACTGATTTCCCGATTAGACACTTGCTCCAGGGTATGTATTTCCCAGGTTTGATTCTCACATCTATGTGGTTTTACAGATGATGAGTGGGGGTAAGTTATTGGGAATTGGGTGATCATCCTCATTATATCGGAATTCGTTGTAATTGGTGATATTTGAGGAAGTCACTTGGGTTGTTTGCCGGACGGCGAATATTTGGTTTTGAATATCCGTTATAATGCACCAATTTCAAATTGATATATCTGTACGTCTATTTTTATAGAGTGAGATATAACTTTTTGGAATTATGTCTATGACATTTACCTATATCGTGGTTGGTTAGATAAGGAGCATTAAACTGCGGTGTAATTCTTCATAACCATAGTACAGTTTTCAACCTACGACACACAGGGAATGAGTTATTAGACTCAGAGGACTTATACAGAGGATTGTATATTGTCCAGTGTCCATTAGGACAGAGGGGACGGTCCTCGTATTATATTCGGTTTACTTATGACTTCTCTAGTTCTTAGACAGGTGTTTCGTAGAAACACAGGGTCCAAGTTTTGAGAAGTTATAGGTATAAGAGTAAAGTAGAGAACCAGATGTTGCAAGTATCGGGATTCTTCAAGGTGATCGAAGATGTAGATACTTGTGTAGGGTATTCAGTTGATAGTAATGATTAAGAGAACTTGCTTCTCTTTCCGGTTACTCATAATTGGAAGCACTCCTAAGTTGAGTAACACTGATCGGCCTCCTTCTATTTAGTTGACATGGACTGGAGACAGCTGCATGATTTGAATCTGGTTCAATTAAATCAGTGCCTCTGTTTCTATATTGGATATAGAACAGTTCATATCTTAACGATGTTAAGGTACGGGGAGTTGTCTGGCTTATGCTTAAAACTAGACTCTGGATAACTCAAGGCGTGTTTCTGTAATGGTTGTTTGTGGGTTTACCCAGGCTATGACGAGGGTTGATTTTCTGCCATCTGGAAGATCAATAGTGATATTGTTCTAGACTCGCCACAGTTTTAATAAAAATGGATTTTTTTTCAGAAAACAGTAGTGGGAGTATGGTAGAACTGGAAGTGATTCCAGAACCACAAACGATTACTGAAGATTTTGATAGGAACCTAAAGATTCAATCTGGTTTGACATTCCATTAGCCACTCCGCAGATATGGTAGGTAACCTCAGGCACCCGAGAGGTACTCCGGTAGCCTCAAGGACGGTGACCGGGAGGTTCTTGTTTACCCAGACTTGCCATTGCTGTTGTTCCAGGCTGCGAGACCCGGCAGGAGGATGAGTATAGCGTCGTTCTAAACTAGCTTTAGAAGTGTATGTCTATATGACTCTGCCAGAGGGTTGTCGTAGTCAGTGGGAGCAGCGGAAGCATTGGTGGACAGGAGGCTTATGTCTATTTATAGACTAAAGCAGATATAGTTAAGATAGATCATCTATTTCTGATGTGACAGTCATAGCTTTGACTTCATCAGAATAGGGGATGGATCTATTAAGAAGGTAGTAGGGTGTGATGTCCTGGTGTATTGAATGACATACACAGAGTAGGAAAAGAAATTCCTATACTACAATCGGTTATACTTTGGTTGTCACACAGTGGTTTATCCACAAAGGATATGGATATTATATCAGACATACTGGTTACTAGATCTATGGTTTTAGATCTAGATTTGGGTGGTTTCCCAATTAAGGGTACTTAGACAGCAATCTAAGAGTATTTAGAATGGTCGACTCCTGGCACGGTAGTGTACCTGCAGGTGATGGAGTCACCCTCTCTAAAGGTGTCTTACAGACTAAAGGGGAGAGGGATGTGCATGATTGGAAGATCACTTGCTTAGGCAATTGAGTCAATCACGAGATGTCAAGTACCACACCAGATGTTGTTTTTGCACTAGATGCAATAAATTGACATTTATCCAATCCTGGAGAAACAGTCGGAAGCAGTTTTAGAACATAAGTGGATGTTATAGGGATATGATAACAACAGCATCATTCAGGAGACAGTTATCATTCCAGGCTTCCAAGGTGACATGGACGACAGGGAGGTTGTCAGAGTTATAATTTTCCCTCTGACGAGGGGCAGTATTTTGGACAGGTGGTCCATGGGGATACTAGGGAGGCATAGCGCAGGATACTGATTAAGTTCAGTTGACGATACAGTCTAAGAAGTTTGGATTTGGAGTTCATTTATGAGCTAGGTCCCATCAGACATCCAGACACATTCTAAGACAAGTATTGCTCATTTCGGGAGATGGCATTCTCCGCGAACTTGAGATATAGAGAGATATAGATAGAAACATCAAAGCGGATCCACTCACTGAGGCTATTCCTCGAACGCAATAGTTTCGCAAACGAGCTTTGTGAGACTGACTAGTAGAGGAGTTGGGTGTTCGGTATCACACGGGCTGTGAGTATGCGACATCGCAATAATTAGCCTTAAGTGCAAGTGGGAGATTGTTGGAGATAGTGCCTTCAGAGTCAATTATTGGATCACAGGCACGTGATTGCAATGATTGAGGGAGGACCTATTCCGGTAGGACAGTCTTACTCAAGATGATAGTATGCTATCTGGTTTATCTTTATCATCGTGTATTGCTTTAGGTGACCTGACAGGTCGCTATTACACGTTGATAGAGCCCCTAGGATTCATGCTTGACTGCCCGCAGTATGAGGGCGATCATATACGTGGGAGCTGGTAGTCTATAAGCACATCCTTAAAAGGTCCCTAGTCATGGGAGTTTAGAGACAGGGCATCGATACTCCAGAGTAGACTAGTGTATACAGTCGAGACCCCGACGAGGGGCGGTGGCCGGTCTCGCAAGCCACTGGTGTCAGTTGGTTCACCTAAGATGTATACAGGTGCTTATTGGGTTATGAGTACACCGGACAGGACTCGCCGGGAACATGCTAGTTGGTCTTATACCTGACGTCAGATAGCAGTTCCCTGGTGACATGTGTACAGGTTAGCTCATCGACCTGAGGATCGTCATTTGTCTCGTGTGAGTTCCCACTATACTTTGATTACTACCCTACCACGCTCAAAGGAGACGTGCAAACAAGTTTTAGTAGGGTACAGTCCCGAGCCACATGGAGGCAGTGAGCGGATCTTCAGGGGTTCGCCTCTCCCGGTATTGGGGGTGAGGTCGCGTTGTGTCTAGGAGAGCCAGTACATGAAAAGTCCTTGGCCAAGGCAGGAGATTTACTGGTAGGTATTCCAGTAGTATCTCATGGTGTTCTGGGCTACACTCCGACACGACTTGTACCGCTTTTGGGGGTCTGACTTTTACCAACCCCCTAGGCCCGCCATACGATGCTCATAGACGAACGGACCGGATTGTACGGATATTGTTACTGACAGGCTCAGTAGGGTATCAGGGAGAGTTCACTCACAGACGTCCCTTTTGGTCAATAGCTGGTGGCCCGTCACGTATGGCTAATACCTCTGACGTGCTAGTGGTTAAATCCACAGCCATAGTATTGACGAGTCTTTAGAGTCCCCCACAAACCAGTTGCTTAAGTTTCGGGCGAAACGCTGTAGAGGCCGTATGGAGATATGGCAGGGTTCGATCAGATACGTGTTGTATTGCATGGATCATGATCGGACGGATAATACTAGCCGGCTTTGGTTTAAGCCGGATCGTAGTATAGTACAGTGTAGATTTTGTCTCATTGCATTTGTATTTCGGTCGGAATACAAATGCGGGTATGTATATACAGTAGCGGGGTTTTCCTGTAATTTATTACGGGATCGGTTTTTTGGAGTTGCCAGTTTGTTTTCCGTTTCAGCCATATTTCTTTGTATCTTGCATTGGCTGAAGATTGGTGGAGGAGGGCATATTTGCATTTGTGCAAATAAGTATTTGTGGAGGGTGTTATTTGCATCTTATTGCTTCATGATTGAGGTTGACTCCTTTGGTTCATGATTGCTTGACTTTGTGATGAGATGGTTGTTGTTGGAGTGTTGGGTTTTGTTGTGATCATTTGATTTTCTCATCATCACATGCTTTCCACCCATCTCCTTGGCTTTGCTCTCTCTCTCCATTCACAAGAGAATGGCCGGCCAAATTGAAAGGGGGTTGCCCATTATTTTGTATGGGAATTTTTTGGCTCTCTTGTTCTTGCAAAATCCCAAACTTCATCTCCAAAAATTCTATCATCTTATTCCTCCACAAAAGGCAACTTCCACTACCCCAATGAGACATGAGTTCTACACGTTTTCTACAGCAAATCTTGGGCATGTCGACTCGCCAACTTCAAGCCCGAGTTGCCTCGGACCAGCGGTGGGAGCCCGTAAAAGAAGCCGGCGATGTGGTGCCCTTCCGGCGACGTGATGGAGATCGGAGATTCCGCGGGAGATCGGGACGACGACGAGAAGACCGGAGGACACGGATCACTCGGTATATCTCTCTTCCTATTTTGTAGTTAGCTAGTAGTTAGGTTGATAGCCCGATCCAGGATTTTAGTGCGCGGTGGCGCCGGTTTCAAAAAGTTAAAGAAAAGCATCGCTTCCGCATTCCGGCGTTGGATTGACGGCCGGGGCGCCGCCGTGCACTTACAGTTTGCACACCCTACGGGCTCACGGTTTGAACCGAGAAGCCGCGGGGTGGAGCGTGTGCACCACGGAGACACCACGGGTTAAGCGTGCGCACCCCAGAGGGACCGAACGGTTGGGCCCACTCCCCAAGACCACCATAAGGTGATCTTGGCAGTGGGGACCCAAAACTGCCCAAACAAAGGCAGTTTCGGGTCTGCCTCACCCCCTGGCCACCTCGTGGTGGCGTTGGGGATAGGGTACCCCCTCTAGTCCCTCCATTCGACACTTAATCTTAGGACTTCGTCCCCATGAAGATTCGGGTGGGTTTCGAGTTCGTTTCGACCCCCATATTGCTTTAAAACGATCGATTTTGAAACTTTAGCTCACTGTTTTTTTAAGTGTTGAAAAAAACTGGTTTAAGTTTGATAAATGAATGCGGAATTCTAATTTCGCAGTTACTTTACAAGCTTTATGATGTGTGATACAATTATTAGAATCTGGATTAATTAGTTTTATGAAAAGTAGTTAGTAAACCTAGCTGTTTAGTCTCAATTGATCGATTGCAAAGAAGTTTTGATTCGGATCAAAACACCGTCGCAATTGCGTATTGTACACGATCACCTAGTCGGGAATCTTGTTGAATTATCTGACACATTATTGAAAAGTGTTATCAATTTGAGAATAAAATGCAAGTTTTACATGTTAGGCATGAAATTCAGAATATAAGATATTCCGGCTTTATGATATCTAAGGATAATGCGGATTCTAATCATTGTAGTTTTCTATTTCTTTTCTGCGACCGTAAATGTAATATGTGGGGTATCCTGATCTCGTTGCTATATGTTAAAGAGTTTTTCGGGATACGCATATTTACTTATGTTGATGATATGCGATGTAATGTGTTGCTTATGATATGATTTATTGGATCGTCGTGATTGAATAGCCGGGGGGTTTTATGTGAGATGCGAGTTTTTACATTTTCATTCATGTAAAATTCATTGTAATATTCTTTTATTGGGGCACTTCCGGGTTGAGGATGATGCCACCACTGTTGTATATTATTTTACTTTTCCGTATTAGGATAGACCCAAGATGGGGAGCACAAGTAACCGGGTTCTATGGTCTAGTGGGAGACCATCTCAAGTAGTTGAGATCGGGTCTCCTAACTCTAGAATTGCATGGGTTACTTGACGCTCTTGTAGGGGTCTAGGGATGTGGGTTTGGGTATTCATCACGACCGTGGAATCCGTGTTTTACATTACTGGCTAAATTTAAAACTCGGAAATCCTAGTATATCCAATATTTCATATGTTGCTTCTGCTGCTTGTTTCTGTGATGTGATCATGTTATATTATATATATGATATATAATAAACATTGCTTATGTTTTGCACCCACGCTAGTCCAGCCCCCGCTCGACCGGTGTTAAGTAACCTAACGGTGCATGACGGGGCCTGATCAGTCGAAAATATTGCATTTTTAACACATCAATTTCCTTACTCTTTGCAATCATCTAAAGGTGTTTGGTATAAATATAGCACATATTAGCAATTTGTCTGTAAAATACCAAATAACATGTGTTATATATTTTAACAGGCATTTTGAGGGAAATTGAGTGTTTATTATTGCACGCATGATCTTTGTATATCGCAACACTTGTCTCGAGATTGTGTGCAGGAAATTCTCCTGGTAAAAGAGCCGGAACTGCGAAAAGTGCTGATAAAATACGCCAAGTCCAAGACTTGAAATCTGGCAATGAAAAAGAAAGTATAAAAATATTTCAGATATCAGAAAAGTGCCACAAAGGCAACACAAAAATACCCTGAATATTTCATGCACCAAGCCCACAATTTGGCCGCGGATCCGCGGCCCAGTTGGCCTATCCGCCGCGGATCCGCGGCTTGATGGACACGTCAGCACTGCAAAATCCTCCACGTGGCTTATTGTAACGGCCAGGCTTCCAGAAGACTCCCAAAGAGCACGTGGCTTTATCCAGAAGGCTCGGCCTAACAACCTTCTTCTAGAATATTCTTTGTAACAACCTCATTCTAGAATATTCACTCTAACATACTCATTCTAGAAGGCTCTCTCTAACAACCTAGCTTTGGAGGGAAGATTCAAATGAGGTGGTTATAAAAATAGATCTAGATCTAGAATTTTGGGGGTTGTTGAAATTGGAGGGAAAAATTGTAGATCCAAATCATTTCAAAATCAAATTGAGTGACACAATTTGATCCAAATCAAGATCTATAGAGTGCCGAGCCAAAGTAAGCACCCAACAAGCCTTTTTGAAGTAACGCCGATCTTCATCCGAGCAAGTGATCCATGACGATCCGCAACTCACGATGACAATGCGAATCTAGTTCTCTCCTCAATTCTTGTAGTCTTTGAGTGAATTGTAACGAAACGTTGAATAATAAAAGGTGAAAATTCTTGATCTTGCTTTTCTTTACATTTGAGCATTATGAATAGTTCTCAATTCTTGATTGGTTTCTTTTTTTCATGATGTTTGAGTGAAAACTCCGCTTGTAGAGGAATCGAGAAAATAGATAGATGATGATGATTAAATTTTTGAACGATTCTAAAGTCTTATGAGTTTTGTAAAATTTAGGAAATTGAATCATCGACAACCTAGTTTTGAGCGAGATACTTTCTTGAATTTTTTCGCTCTTAATTAGAGATCAACGATCGATGATTGAATTTCCTAGAGGCTAGAATTTGAATGCTAATCAACGAAAGGACAAGAGATAGAAGGAGAAACCCTAATTTCTTCAATAGATCCCTAATCCTCGTTGATCGTCATCGATCTAGCAACAAATCATCAATAGATAAGAATTTGTAATCATAATTCTTCATCATCACTATCAATTGGATCGATTCCTACAAGACTCTTTACAAATCTTGATAATTCATTCGATTTGGACATATTCTTGAACTTTATTGATTCTTGATTTTAAATCTAGTTCTTTACGATTCTTGAAACTAAATTTCAAAATTCTTGAATCAATTTTCTTACAATTTTCTTTTATCCTTTAATTTTCAACTCAACTAAAACAAAATCGGTCAAATCACACTTTCCCTGTGGACGATCCGCACTCGCTAACGAACCTACAATTGACACCGTTATTGATTGCGGTTTAAAAATTTCTTTGGTTGTGAAACATTTTCTAAACACGACATGGAAACGATCAATCAAATAGCGCCGTTGCCGGGGATGTTTGCTATTTTGTTCACTTTTGTTATTTAAGTTGAAAATTTATTATTCCATTAGAATTTTTGATCAAAGTTCGCAACAAGCACTTAACGATTTGTTGTGATTTTTGCGAGGGAATCTGGAATCATCGGAGCAAAGGATAAAATATTCAGAACATTTCAGGAAGTCCAGTGGAGTAAAAGGAGTTTCTGTACAAAATTTTGTGCAGGGATCTCGTCATCAGACCGCTGAACCGGGGCCGTAGACCACATCTCGTGGCGTAACCACGGCGTTCCCAGGGCTTCGCTGCACTAAAAGTTTTAGGTGAATTTCTGACATTCTTATCTCCTCCCTTCTCTGCTCCATTAACCAATTTTTGCAGGATTCGTTGCAAAAATTCGCAGCGCCGCAAAAAGAAAAATTGTTGCGTGTTTTTTATCTTGGTTGTTTGCATTTTTAATATGGAAATTAAGGGGCAAAGACTAAATTCAGATTAGGTGGGGAGTTCATTACTCGTTCCTAAGCCCCAAAAATCACAAACTTGCATCCGCATTACCCTTCATTAACTAAAAAATCTAGACAAGATTCTAAGGACCGTCGCGCTCAATTAGGACAGAAGGAGGTCGTGGGTAATCTATTGCTTATCCGCATTTCTTTTGTGGTGTCTAAGGCAACTGTGTCTAAGGCAAGTTGTTACTTAATTAAGCCCACTAGTTACGTAGTGGAGAACCTCCTACTTACCTGGCACTTAACTGGCCACAGTAGAGACAAAGAGGCAGTAGAGAATCTATCTTGCGACTTGTCTTCTGGAAGTCTAGGAGCGGTCTAGAGACTTGACCTAGGTGACCACTAGAATTATGATGATGTGTGCATTTTTTGTGATTTGATTTTTCAAAAAAACCGTATTTTTCAAACCAAACACCAACCAGCTTTTCCCCTAATTATCACAACGCTGCTACTTGTGCTAAACAATTAGTTCAAGCTCGGCTGGACACGGGATTCTAATGCCCGTCTTGTCCGCATTTCCCCCATCGACCCCAAAGTCGGTATTTCTACATTTTCTTTTTCCCACCACCACCGCGATGGACGGATATCCATCACACTTTAACACCACTCTGCCACCGCCCGCAGGTGCGCATAATCCTCCACGCATTTCTCTCCAAGAGAGATGCTATCCTACATATGTTCCCCTTCCCACCTGTCTTTCTATACCACCTGCCAACGGGGAAAATTTTTAAATCAACCCCCAATTTATCAAACTGTTACCCAAATTTCACGGTCTTGAGTCTGATGACGCATACGTTTTTATCTCCAAATTTGAAAATGTATGCGCAATGATTGGAACGTCACAACTGTTTTTGGATGCTCTGCGTTTACGTCTTCTCCAATTCATTTTGTGCGATTTAGCCGAAAAGTGGCTTTATAATACGACCGCACACTCTATTTCAAAATGGGATGAATTTGTTGCAGCATTCCATAAGAAATTTTATCCCAATCATAAGACCAGCCATGTTCGGAGCGAAATGTTCAAATTTACCCAACTTCCCAATGAACCATTTTGGAAATGCTTTGAATAGTTCAAGGATCTTCTTTTACAATGCCCTCATCATGGAATCCATAGATGGGATCTGTGTCGAATTCTTTATGAGGGTATTGATTTCACGACTAAACAGATGCTTGAAACCATGTGTCATTGCCAATTCCTATCTAAAGATGATGGTAAAGCTTGAAAATATCTAGAAGATATAGCTCAAAACACATTACAATGGGAAAGTGTTAGACCACCATCGTCTAGGGATGATATCAATCAGCTCGATGTTTCCGTCATAATGAGAGCCGAAATGGCCGCAATCCAAAGGAAACTCGATGCTCTAGAAAATAAGTTCTCCTCAGCCTCCCTAAACCAATACACACTTCCCAAAATTGTGTGTGGCTGCTGTTCAAACCCATCACATTTGACGGAAGAATGTCCTTTGAATGTACCGTTTCAAGGTCACACTAATGCTGCATTTCAGCAAAGACCTGGAAACGATCCTTCTTCTTCCTCATATAATCAAGATTGGAGGAATCACCCTGATCTTTCTTGGATCCAACACCAAACTCAATACATGGATCCAAACCGGAATAACTTTCAATGGGTCCTTCCACAGCAATAGCAACCACCATAGATGAGTCAGCACCCCTTCCAACCATAAAATTTTCAAAACCTGGCCAACAACTTTGATCCTTTTTCTGTCGGAACCAATAACACCTCTGCACTTGAACAAACCATGAATTTGTTTCTGACAAATTTCATGCAATTTACGGCAAATTTTCAGTCTTCCGTCGATAAAATCCAGAAAAAACACTGACTCCCAAAGTGAGAGTATTAAATTGATGGAAGCACAAATTGTCCGTATAAATGCCGAATTGAGTGCGAGAGAGAAAGGGAATCTTCCATCTCAACTCCTACCTGATCCTGGACCTTCACATTACACTAATGTGAATGCACTTACCATGTTGAGATCTGGAAGAGTGCTAGACAATCATGTGGGTGAACAAATTGATGTTGAGGAATCAATTGAACCCCAGGCTTCCACTTCCACTTCCACTCCCACTTCTACTTCTTACCCTATTTCGTCTAATTTACCTTCTTCTTCCGAACCTATTCTCCATTTTCCCAAAGACTTGAACCCTCAACCCACTTCATCCTTTCCACCACCACAACCTTCTCCACAAATGTGGGACCCAACACTTATTGATAAAGCTCCATTTCCAGAAAGGTTGAGGCCCAGCAAACTAAGTGCACAAATGGAGAAGCTTGTGGAAATGTTTAAGCAAGTTAATGTAGGGTTACTAGGCACACTAACAAGGCTCTACAAGGCATCGACCATGCCCGTTTAAAAAATTTATGTGCCTAAAAATCCTAAGAAAGATCTTGTACTAGAGTTTAGGTGAATCTAAAAGCAAGTAAACAATTTTACTCTAAAGGGAACACAAAATACAACCTTTGTAGATCGGTCCTTCACTTCTTTAGCTCCTTGTTGAAGTCCCTTCACTGCGATCAAGGTTCTCCCGGGCTCTTGCATGGCTTCATGAGGCAAAAGGTGCGACCTTGCTTGATGTCTCCGAGGCCGAAGATGATCTACGTCGAAGGGATGCCAACTCAAGTTTCTACTTCACTAACTTGAGAATTAGTGAAGCAAACACCCTAAACTAAAGTGCTAGTCTAGTAGAGGATGGAGAAATAGGAAGTGGGTTCTCTTTAGAATTTTATTTCTCACACTCTTTCTCACTTTGGATCAAACCCTAACAAGCTTTTTCCTTTTCACAATGACGAAGAAGAAGAAAAGAAAGAGATGAGGATAATGATCAAGTGAGAAGGTTAACCATGGTGAGTGAGTATTATATACTAACTCTTGTAGAGCCATAACCATAGCTAATTGTGTGATGGTTAGGGTAAAGTCCAAAGTAAAAAACAAATCTAGTGTACTTTAGTCAATGCATCCACAAGCTTCCACAAGCTTCATGCATTTTCCAATTTCCTACTAATTTTGTAATTACTTTTAAACATTAAACCCAATCATAACAATTAGGATGGTGTATGTCTCATACACACAAATCATGTGTATCATCAACCATGATACAATATGATAACATATTTTAACATATATTATATACATGTTAAAGTAGTGTATATGTGAGAAAAACCCTAAAGTGAACAAGTGTTAGCAAATGTAAATTAGTATATCTAATATACAATTATACACTTAATTATTAAATCAACACTTGACTTAATAATCCGGTCATATCTCATATAACCGGCTAACATCTATCGTATCGACATATCGAATCAACACTTGATTCGATAACCCGGTCATATCATATATAACCGACCGATACAAAAAGTCGTGAGAATAGAATACGGTATCACATACTCGCATTTATTCTCGGTCTCGCACATATCACATACGTGCTCCTATTTCGTTTTGCCTGAGCCAGTAAAACCTTTGTGTAGGACTCTAAAGACTCGTCAATACGCCGGCAGTAGGTAATGATCACATTACGCATCCACAAGCCGTCAGCGGTACTAGATGGACGTAACGGCTACCTGGGTATTGAGCGATCAGAAGATCAGCAAGCAAGCCCGCTCCAACACCTGTAAAAGCCTGCCGGTAACACTTCCCGTACAGTCCGGTCTCCTCGTCTGATATGTCGCATATCAAGTCTAGGGGTGGTAAACGTCAGACCCCAATAACCGATAAGTCGTGCCGATCTGAGGCTCATAACGGGTCGAGAAACTACTGGTAACACTTACCAGCAAATCGCTAAATCAGCCCTGGCCAGAGACTTCCCTGTTACGGCCAATCGAGCACAGCGCAACATCAACCCTCAATACCGGGAGAGACGAAACCCCTCCTATCGCTCATTGCCTACATGTGACTCGGGACTGTACCCAAAAACCACCGTTTTGCACGTCCTCATGGACATGGTAAGATGGAAATCAAAGCACAGTAGGAATCACACAAGACTCTATAACGATCTCGGGTCTACAGACTAACCTGCATAAGTGTCACCAGAGAACTGCCATCTGACGTGAGGTATAATACCATCTGGGAGTTCTCGGTGAGTCCGTCCAATGTACCTAGTCTCCACTGAGCACCCGTATACCATCTCTGATGTCAAACACCAATGGATATGGGATCATCCATCGCCCATCTTATGGGTCGAGAAGCGTATACGCTAGTCTACTCTTGTATATCGATGCCCTGTCTCGATATACCCACCACTAGGAACATTAAAGGATCTACTTATGGACTACCATGGCCCCACTAGTATGATCTGCATCACAATCCAGGTAGTTAAGTACACATCCTAAGGGCTTTATCAACATGTATCTATAAGACAATATAAAGAGACAAGTATACATGTTAAGATAAGGAGCAACCAGATAGCATACTATCATATCGAGCAAGGAAGTCCTCTCTATATATGTCCAAGCATCCAATATAATATACATCATCTGTACAATACTGGCCTCTAGGGCATACATACAACTAACAATCTCCCACTTGCACTAGGGCCAGCTGCTGTAGTATCGCATACCGAGCATCCCGAAGAGTCTCTCAAACTGTATCTGGGGAATGGCCTTCGTGAGTGGATCCGCTGTGTTGTTCTTCATGTCAACCCTCCTGACCTCGATCTCCCGGCGATCAACTATCTTCCGGATCAGGTGATACCGCCTCAGAATATGCCTGGATCGCTGATGGGACCTTGGTTCCTTGGCCAAAGCCACCGCTCCATTGTTATCACAATACAAAGGTATTGGATGCTCAATGGATGGAACCACTCCAAGTTTTGTAATGAACTTCTTGATCCAGAAAGCCTCTTTGGCAGCATTGTTGGTAGCGATGTATTCAGCCTCCATCGTCGAGTCTGCCACGGTTTCCTGCTTGGAACTCTTCCAGCTAACCGCCCCTCCGTAAAGGGTAAAGACAAATCCGGACTGCGACTTAGAGTTGTCCTTATCACTCTGGAAGCTCGAATCGGTAAAGGACTCCACTTGGAGTTCTCCGTTACCATACACCAAGAGCATCTCTTTAGTCCTTCGTAAGTACTTGAGAATGCTCTTCACAGCTGTCCGGTGACTCTCTCCAGGATCAGCTTGATACCTACTCACTACACTTAGTGAGTATGCTACATCGGGTATGATACATAGCATCGCGTACATGATAGAGCCTACTGCTGAAGCATAGGGTATCCCTTGCATGTGAGCTCTCTCCAAATCAGTCTTGGGAGACATCTCTTTGGAAAGAGTGAGCCCTAAGATCGTCGGTAAAAACCCACGTTTGGACTCTTCCATACTAAACCTCTTTAGTATGGTGTCAATGTACCTGGATTGGGACAATCCCAATATCCTTTTAGATCTATCTCTATAGATCCTAATTCCCTATATGCAGGAGGCATCACCAAGATCTTTCATTGAGAATCTTTGTGATAAGAAGAGCTTGACCGATTGCAGCATAGGAATGTTATTTCCTATCAAGAGTATGTCGTCCACATACAATACGAGGAAGACAACCTTACTCTCTGCTACCTTCTTGTAGATACAAGGTTCATCTACGTTTTTGACGAAATCAAACTCTTTGATAACGACGTCAAAGCAGATGTTCCAGCTCCGCGATGCTTGCTTTGATCCATAAATGGATTTAAGCAGCTTGCACACCTTCCCGCTGCTCCCACTATCTACGAATCCCTCTGGCTGAGTCATGTACACGCACTCTTCTAAATCACCGTTTAGAAAGGCGGTCTTAACATCCATTTGCCAGATTTCGTAGTCATGATATGCAGCGATGGCAAGCATGATCCGGATGGATTTAAGCATAGCCACGGGAGAAAAGGTTTCGTCATAGTGCACACCTGGTTTTTGACGAAAACCCTTTGCAACAAGTCTAGGTTTGAAAGTCTCCACTTTCCCATCTACACCAAGTTTTTTCTTGAAGATCCACTTGCTCCCAATGGGTTTTACCCCTTCAGGAGCATCTTCTAAAGTCCATACTTTGTTGGTGTACATGGATTCCATCTCGGACCGCATTGCATCTAGCCATTTCATTGAGTCACCACTCGTGATGGCCTGCTCGAAACTAGTTGGGTCATCATCAACCATGATGCAATCCTCGCTCCCACCATCCATGAGAAAACCGTAGTATCTCCCAGGTGGGTGAGGAAACCCTACTAGATCGGCGGAGTGGCTGGGGTTCATCGGGAACTACCGAATTGTCTGGTTCCACCAAATCTTCTGTTGCAGCTTTTGCAGCTGTAACCTCTTCCAGTTCTACCTCATGACCACTAATCTCTTTTGCAAGAAATTCCTTTTCTAAAAAGGTGGCATGCCGAGAAACAAACACTCTTTGTTCCTCTGTGTGGTAGAAGATATACCCTTGTGAATTCTTAGGATATCCTATAAACTTGCATAGAACAGACCGTGCCTCGAGTTTGTCCGGATTTTGTCGTTTGACATAGGCTGGACAACCCCATATCTTTACATAGTTAAGACATGGTCTCTTCCCTTTCCATATCTCATATGGAGTGGTAGGCACAGATTTGGTGGGGGCCATATTCAATAGATGTATGGCTGTTTCTAGCGCATACCCCCAGAAGGAAATAGGTAACTCAGCTGTGCTCATCACAGAGCGCACCATATCTAATAGGGTGTGGTTCCTCCATTCCGATACACTGTTATGCTGTGGTATATATGGAGGAGTCAGCTGTGAGAGAATCCCATTCTCTTTTAGGAAGTCCAGGAATTCATTGCTCAAGTATTCACCTCCTCGATCAGATCGAAGGATTTTAATACTTTTTCCAGTTTGGTTCTCGACTTCTTGTTTATATTCTCTAAATTTCTCAAAAGCTTCAGACTTATGTCTTATCAAGAACACATGTCCGTATCTTGAGAGATCGTCAGTAAATGTAATGAAGTACGAAGAACCATCCCTGGCATGTGTAGACATGGGACCGCATACATCACTATGTATCAGTCCCAAGAGTTCGGTAACTCTTTCTCCGTGTCCTGTAAACGGAGTTTTGGTCATTTTTCCTTTGAGACATGACTGGCAAGTGTCATAAGATGAAAATTCGAACGGTTTCAAGTATCCATCCTTATGCAACTTAGCTAGCCGTGTCGAATTTATATGACCGAGTCTACAATGCCACAAGAAGGATTCGTTTTGTTCTGAACTCTTCCTCTTGTGTGTGTTTGTTATGCTCAGAACTGTTGATTGATTTAGAACATAAATGCCATTGCACAACGTGCCTGATCCAACCAACTTTTGGTTAAGGAAAATGTTCATAACATTATCCTGTAATACAAAATTATATCCCTCTTTACTTAGTAAAGAAACTGATATAATGTTGCATATCAGGTTCGGCATGTAATAGCATTCGTTCAGAACCAATGTATCACCAGTCGGCAATACAAGGTGATATTCCCCGACGGTTTTAGCTGCAACAATTGCACCATTTCCAACCCTTATGTCTTTATCACCTTCTCTAAGTTCTCTGCCTTTTCTAAGCCCATGTAACTGATTACATATATGGGATCCTGCCCCGGTATCTAATACCCAGGACGTAGAGCAAATGGAGAAACAGTTCTCCGTAACGAACACACCTGAAGAAAATGCATCAACATGTACTTTCTTCATACGGGTGGCAAAGGAATCCTGGTATTTCCCTATATCCTGTTCAGTCTTATAACTCTTATAAGAAAGAACGGAACCAACGTTCCCCAGCACAGTATAACATGCGGGTTCGGTCAATACATCCATATTATTATCTTGATTAAGGCATGAAATGGTCGCTACCTGGAGAGAGAGAGAAGAAAACACTTTAGTGTATGCTCTTACAAGATCAGATTGGTTATTATTTTATCTAATCAGGATGGCTCCCACTTTTTTTATCAAATCTTCCTTCAAACCCTAAAAGGAAAGACTAGCCGGGATTAATTACACCCTACAACTTCGCCAATCTTTCAGCCAAGCCAGTGTCGGTACTTTGAGGGAGGTTCCCCGTGCTTTCGCACGGACCTAATTAAAGTAAACTTTGTTTTCCCAGAGGCGTAACCCCGTTGACTCCTTTCTAGACACCTACTTGATCGGCTAATTGTCCTGTGTAAAACTCTCCCAGGAGTAACAATTACTCGTAGTGGGTATCGGGATCCAACTATCTCATAGAAGGTATGCAATCTCATTGCAAATTTCAACACTTGAAATTCCCGATAATATTTTGCCCCTAAAGTGCTATGACCTTGACGAAAGCCAACAAACCATAGCCCGCTAGTCAAGTTCAACTCGTACATTTCTTAATTGAATTAAACCCACCCGCACGACCCTTGACGAAAGCCAACAAAGTCATACGACTACTCTAATCCAATTGCATCATATGCAGCAGATAAGCAGCATATAGCTACCGCACACTACACCTTGACGAAAGCCAACAAATGCAGCACGAATACTATATACAACTTATCTGAAATGACGGAGGGCTACGACAGGTTTTTCAGAAAACCTATTGCGTAATGAACCTGATATCGTTGTAGAATCAAGTGAAATTTTGAAATGGAGTGATTTTGAGACTTTCATTAGTTTAGCTAAAGAGGTCACTCCCGGTGAAGGGATCTCGGCTCTTTCCTCATCGAATAAGGTGCAGGACATATCATATATATCACTATGCAAAGCAAAACTCCAAAAGCAGTCAAAAGTCAAACCGAGTGTTGTAGCATCTGCTAGTTTTGCTAAAGAGGTCACTCCCGGTGAAGGGATCTCAGCTCTTTCCTCATCGAATAAGGTGCAGGGTATATCATATATACCGCTATGTAAAGAAAAACTGTAGCTACCCTTTTTATTTGAAAATTTGATTCTACAACATCTTTTAGGTTTCTTTTCTTTCATTAATCACATTAATGAAGTCCCATCATTTAAGTCACCTAAACATCACAGATAAATACGACGTACACTTATGCCATCCGCATTCGTCTCGATGTCCCCTCGTGCACCGTTAGGTTAGGTAACTAACGGCAGAGCAGGGCAGGGCTAGCGCGGGTGTAAAACATAAGTAACGTCTATATAATATATCATATATACTATATATAGTATCTATCACAGCACATCACATGATCACATCACAGATATCGCAGCAGAAGAAACATATGAAACATTGGATATAATAGAACGTCCGTGTTTTATTTTGATCCTCTATAAAACACGGATTCCACGGTCATGACGAATAGCCAAACCCACACCCCTAGACCCCTACGAGAGCGGCAAGCAACCCTACCAATTCTAGAGTTAGGAGACTCGAACTTGACTCCTCGAATTGGTCTCCCACTGGACTCCAGAACCCGGTTACTTGTGCTCTCCTCCATGGGTCTATCCTAGTGTGGAAAAGTAAATAATATACAAAAGGTGACATCAACCTCATCCCGGAAGTGCCCCAATAAAATAATATAACATACATATAATTTTACATGAATGAAAATAAAAAAAACTCTCATCTCACATAAAAAAAACCCGGCTATTCAGAACGCGACGATCCAATATAACATATCCAGCAACACATAACATCGCATGTCATCAACGTAAGTAAATATGCGCATCCCAATTGTCGTTGACATATAGCAACGAAACCGGCGATATCACATATTACACTTACGGTCGCAGAAAAGAAAGTGTAAAACTACAACTTTTGGAATCCACAAACTCTTTAGACATCATAAATCCGAAATATCACATATTTCGCATTTCATGCCTAACCGTATGAATTCCACATATTGTATCACATTCCAGATAAATAGACAGTATTAAACTTTCCGATCGAATAGTCAAATACCCAAGATTTCCTAAATAGCTCAACACTTGAGCGGAGTTCAAAAATTCCAGAATACGTCACAGTAGCAACGGTCCAGCCATAGAAGGGTCAAGCCAATGCCTCACATGTGGCACGTCGTACTACCCCAAACCCTAAGGTTCAAAGGGCAGTTCAAGACGGTCACATAATCGAGTTAAGGTTTGTTGTCTTCTAGAGGGTCCATCGCATCACATGCACGGTTTTCCGAAAGATTTAAACCCGAGAAAAATTCAACACTTGAATGTTTTTCGTGCCGGGAAAAATTGAGTTAATGATATCTGTTCGAACATTTTAATACTTTCTAAATTATCCGGAAATAACAAAACAAAATTAAATACTTCGATCGAATCGACGATTACAAAATAGACCCCTGAATACTCAACCCTCGAGTCATTATAAAAATACCCATAAAATACAAATAACAGAACTAGGAATTACTGTGCAAAAATGAGTACTAATATCCCCTGTACTGCCGCGGATCCGCGGCCCAAGCGCGGTACGACCGCGGTTCCGCGGCGGTTTAGATGTATTGTGTTTTCGTTTTTCACAACCATTCTTATATTCACCTGCTGAATTTTTTTAGGTATTTTTAATTCTGAAAAAACCCAGTTTTTAAAAAATGTACAAAGAGGGGTTTAAATTGTCGTCTTCGGGTTCGATCGGGGTTTTAACTTCGTTAACACATCGCCTAATGCTATAGCTAGGCTCTGATACAACTGTAGGGTTACTAGGCACACTAACAAGGCTCTACAGGACATCGACCATGCCCGTTTAAAAAATTTATGTGCCTAAAAACCCTAAGCAAGATCTTGTACTAGAGTTTAGGCGAATCTAAAAGCAAGTAAACAATTTTACTCTAAAGGGAACACGAAATACAATCTTGGTAGATCGGTCCATCACTTCTTTAGCTCCTTGTTGAAGTTCCTTCGCTGCGATCAAGGTTCTCCCGGGCTCTTGCATGGCTTCAAGAGGCGAAAGGTGCGACCTTGCTTGATGTCTCCGAGGCCGAAGATGATCTACGTCGAGGGGATGCCAACTCAAGCTTCTACTTCACTAACTTGAGAATTAGTGAAGCAAACACCCTAAACTAAAGTGCAAGTCTAGTAGAGAATGGAGAAATAGGAAGTGGGTTCTCTTTAGAATTTTATTTCTCACACTCTTTCTCACTTTGGATCAAACCCTAACAAGCTTTTTCCTTTTCACAATGAAGAAGAAGAAGAAAAGAAAGAGATGAGGATAATGATCAAGTGAGAAGGTTAACCATGGTAAGTGAGTATCATATACTAACTCTTGTAGACCCATAACCATAGCTAATTGTGTGATGGTTAGGTTAAAGTCCAAAGTAAAAACAAATCTAGTGGACTTTAGTCAATGCATCCACAAGCTTCCACAAGCTTCATGCATTTTCCAATTTCCCGCTAATTTTGTAATTACTTTTAAACATTAAACCCAATCATAACAATTAGGATGGTGTATGCCTCATACACACAAGTCATGTGTATCATCAACTATGATACAATATGATAACACATTTTAACATATATCATATACATGTTAAAGTAGTGTATATGTGAGAAAAACCCTAAAGTGAACAAGTGTTAGCAAATGTAAATTAGTATATCTAATATGCAATTATACACTTAATTATTAAATCAACACTTGACTTAATAATCCGGTCATATCTCATATAACCGGCTAACATCCATCGTATCGACTTATCGAATCAACACTTGATTCGATAACCCGGTCATATCATATATAACCGACCGATACAAAAAGTCGCGAGAATAGAATACGGTATCACATACTCGCATTTATTCTCGGTCTCGCACATATCACATACGTGCTCCTATTTCGTTTTGCCTGAGCCAGTAAAACCTCTGTGTAGGACTCTAAAGACTCGTCAATACGCCGGCAGTAGGTGATGATCACATCACGCACCCACAAGCCGTCAGCGGTACTAGCTGGATGTAACAGCTACCCGGGTATTGAGCGATCAGAATATCAGCAAGCAAGCCCGCTCCAACTCCTGTAAAAGCCTGCCGGTAACACTTCCCGTACAGTCCGGTCTCCTCGTCTGATATGTTGCATATCAAGTCTAGGGATGGTAAACGTCAGACCCCAATAACCGATAAGTCGTGCCGATGTGAGGCTCATAACGGGTCGAGAAACTACTGGTAACACTTACCAGCAAATCTCTAAATCAGCCCTGGCCAGGGACTTCCCTGTTACGGCCAATCGAGCACAGTGCAACTTCAACCCCCAATACCGGGAGAGTCGAAACCCCTCCTATTGCTCATTGCCTTCATGTGACTCGGGACTGTACCCAAAAACCACCGTTTTGCACGTCCTCATGGACGTGGTAAGGTGGAAATCAAAGCATAGTGGGAATCACACAAGGCTCTATGACGATCTCGGGTCTACAGACTAACCTGCACAAGTGTCACCAGAGAACTGCCATCTGACGTGAGATATAATACCATCTGGGAGTTCTCGACGAGTCCGTCTAGTGTACCCAGTCTCCACTGAGCACCCGTATACCATCTCTGATGCCAAACACCAATGGATATGGGATCATCCATCGCCCATCTTATGGGTCGAGAAACGTATACGCTAGTCTACTCTGGTATATCGATGCCCTGTCTCGATATACCCATGACTAGGAAAATTAAAGGATGTACTTATGGACTACCATGGCCCCACTAGTATGATCTGCATCACAGTCCAGGTAGTCAAGTACACATTCTAAGGGCTTTATCAACATGTATCTATAAGACAGTATAAAGAGACAAGTATACATATTAAGATAAAAAGCAACCAGATAGCATACTATCATATCGAGCAAGAAAGTCCTCTCTATATATGTCCAAGCATCCAATATAATATACATCATCTGTACAATACTGGCCTCTAGGGCATACATACAACTAACAGTTAACATCAACATCCCTCTCCTAGATGCTATACAACAAGTTCCGTCCTATGCAAAAATTCTTAAGAACTTGTGCACTAGGAAGAGGAGAACTCAAGTGCTTAAAAAAGTGTTCATGTCGAGTACTGTAGATACAGCTTTTCCCCAACAATTACAAAGGAAACGTAAGGACCCTGGCTGTCCTACTATTTCTATTTCTATTGGGGATAAACACATTAACCGTGCTTTACTTGACCTTGGCTCTAGTGTTAATTTTCTTCCATATTCAGTCTATGAGCAACTAGGTATCGGAGTGTTAAAGCTCTCGAACATAACTCTATAGATGGCCGACCGATCAATCACCAAACCTAGGGGTGAACTGGAGGATGTGTTGATAAAAATCAGGGAATTTGCATTCCCTGTGGACTTTGTTGTACTTGATACACAGCCTGTCGTGAACCCACGGAACCAAATTCCGGTGATTCTAGGTCGTCCCTTTTTGGCTACTTCCAACGCTGTAATCAACTGTAGAAAACGGCTCTATTAACCTATCTTTTGGGAATAGGTCAATTGAGCTCAACATTTACAAGTTGGAAAGTCAACCCTCCGATCCTCATGCTCGAGTCTGTTCAGTCGAATTAATGGATGTCGACAGCAGCGAATTTGATCAACTTCACGATACAGATCCAGACTTCCTTTATACGTTGTTGTTTGACCCAGATATGTATCATATACATACGGACCCTTTTTTGAGTTGTCCAGGTCAACATCTAACGTCAATTATGAACCTTTTCTGGAGTCTGAGTATCATCCCGTTCTTTCCAATGACATTATTCTTTGGGATATCGATGAAAGCTTCGCTGATAGACTTGCATTCTTAGCAAACATGGGTGTTGAGATGAATCATCTCCACAACGAAGAAATTGAACCTCCACCCTTTCTTCTTGACAATCACAAGTATGCGAGTAATCCATCACAATCACTGTGTGATCTCTCCAAAACGAGACGCAACCCCTTTCCTTCACACCACTTATCTTTTCCCCACTTCTTCTTGGCTCTTTTCAACTTGTTCTTTCACCAACCGGTGCACTACACAGATAAAATATTCGAATGGTTGGTGTTGACTTTCGGTCTTTGCAAAGCTTGGTATTGACCAGTAACTTTGACCCCCTCTTGTGATTTTCAAAGCTTAACATTGTTTAACTCAAGTTTGGGGGGTATAAGCTGGCTCTTCAAAATAAAATTTTTTACTCAAAATGGTGAGCCAAAAGAATAAGTTTGGGGGAGGATTTTCACGATCATATTTCTTGACCCCGCTAATAAATTTTCCACCCAAATTTACAGGTTTTTTGAGATTTAGCAGATGGCAACAGTGAGGACACTGTTGAAAACAAATTTGGGGGAGGTTTATGCTTATTTGTGTATTCTTTGCATAATATCTTGCATAAGCACAAAACATATAAAAAAAATTAAAAAAAAATTGTACATTTAAATAAGATAATAAATGATTAGATAGTAAAAAATTACATCCAAAAGATTGGAAAAGTTTAAGAAAACCAAGAAAATTAGAAGTTTTCTTAAACGAACTAGTAATAAGTAGTTATGAGCCGTTGTCCCAAGGGTTATTAAGATGAAGGAAGTCACTAATCTGAGGATAAAAATAAGTCTGAAAAATAATTGCTATTCTGGAAGCCAAACATTTGAATGTTGATACCCTACTATACGCACTTACACACGTCTTGAAACTCGGGATAGTAGAGCATACCTTGAAATGCTCTTGTCTAAAAGCCAAAGTATGAAGGAAATAAAAAAATGAAGAAAATATAAAAATGGTGAAAAAAAATGAACACTAGTTTTGTTATCGCCAAGGCAGCAATAAAAAAAATATAGCAAGGGTGCTTCATCACCTAGTGCCTTAGACCAACTGGTGTGGGAGTCACTGCTAAGCCTTAGGTGGTGCAAGACGAGGAAAATACTAATACACCTAATAAGTAAGCACATGAGTAATCGGTCGGTTAGTACCTCAAGAAGTATTAACGGTCGCATGAAAAATGTGTGAGCAATTTCATCTAAATATTCATCGATTAATCGTAATTGGATCGATTCCTACAAGCCTATTTACAAATCTTGATAATTCATTCGACTTGGACATCTTCTTGACCATTATTGATTCTTGATTTTAGATCTAGTTCTTCATGATTCTTGAAACTAAATTTCAAAATTCTTGAATCATTTTTCTTACAATTTTCTTTTATCCTTTAATTTTCAACTCAACTAAAACAAGATCGGTGAAATCACACTTTCCCTGTGGACGATCCGCACTCGCTAACGAACCTACAATTGACACCGTTATTGATTGCGGTTTACAAATTTCTTTGGTTGTGAAACATTTTCTAAACACGACATTGAAACGATCAATCAGGGCCCCGTGGCGAATGCGGATGGCATAAGCGTACGTTCTATTTTCGTTTCTTTTTCTGCAATGTTTAGGAAACGTTATATCATGGGACTTCATTAATGTGAATAATGAAAAGAAATAAACCAAAAGATGTTGTAGAATTAAATTTTCAAAAAGGGTAGCTTTAGTTCTTGATTTGCATAGCGGTATTCCTTGTAGAATATCCAGCACCTTATTCGATAAGGAAAGAGCCGAGATCCCTTCATCAGGAGGGAACTCTTTAGCGAAACTAGCAGATGCTACAACCCACTTAGTTTTGTCTTTTGATTGCTTCCCTAGTTCTTTCTTTTCATAGCGGTATTCATTATAGAATATCCAGCACCTTATTCGATAAGGAAAGAGCCGAGATCCCTTCACTGGGAGTGACCTCTTTAGCGGAACTAGTAAAAGCCTTAAAAACATTCCTTTTCAAAATCACTCTATTCTGCAACGATATCAAGTTCATTACGCAAAAGGTTTTTCTTAAAAACCTGAGGTAGCCCTCCTTCATTGGGAGTGACCTCTTTAGTATTCGTGCTACGTTTGTTGGCCAGCGTCAAGGCGTAGTGTGTGGTAGCTATAAAGTCTGCTGCATATGATGCGATTGGATTAGGGTATTCGTGTGACTTTGTTGGCATGCGTCAAAGGTCGTGCGGGTGGGTTTAATTCAATCAAGAAATGAACGGGTTGAACTTGACTAGCGGCCTATGGTTTGTTGAGCTCCGTCAAGGTCATAGGAAGCTTAGGGTAAAAGTATTATCGGGAATTTCAAGTGTTGAAATTTGCAATAAGATTGCATACCTTCTATGAGATAGTTGGATCCCGATACCCACTGCGAGTAAGAGTTACTCCTGGGAGAGTTTTACACATCACAATAAGCCGATCAAGTAGGTGTCTAGAAAGGTGTTAACGGGGTTACGCCCATGGGAAAATGAGGTTTATTTTAATTAGGTCTGTGCGAAAGCACGGAAAACCTACCTCAAAATACCAACACTGGCCTGGCCGAAAGATTGGAGAACTTGTAAGGTGTAATTAATCCCGGCTAATCTTACCATTCAGGGTTTGAAGGAAGATTTGATAAAAACAGTGGGAGTGTTCACACCATAATATTGCATTATTATATTCCCCATTCTTATTCTTTTTATAAATAAACAGGTGCTTTTAACGAATGTCTGCTACATGTTACAGGTTACAGGTTCTTGGAAAGAAAACAGGGAAAGCGATGTAAAGACGATGAAAAAATGGACTTTGACCAACAAATAGAAGGACCTTGATCAAGCCTACATAAAAGATAGAGTTCACAAAGTACAAGGCAATGCAAAGTCCAAGATCACGAAGCCACGGTTAAAGTCCACCATAATTATTCACTGGAAAATCTGGAAAAGAATCAGAAGGCCAATTGAGAAAAGTACTGAAGAATAAAGAAGCCCAGGAAGCCACAAACAAGAGCACAAAATTTCAGCATACAAGCTCACCAAAGGGCCGCGGAACCGCGGCCCAAGGCCTACCTATGCCGCGGTTCCACGGCCGTCTAGTGCCCGGACCTATATAAAATTTTACCAAAATATGGCTGCGGCGCTGAAAAGATTTCCTGAGGGTATATTTGTAATTGTAGATATGCGGATCAAAATATAACCTAGGGTTCCCTATTCTCTATAAATAGGAACTCTAAAAATTGTAAACTTTATGCCTCCTTTTAATAATAAATTCAGAATTCTTTATGGAGAGCATCGGTGTTTTCTTTTCAATTCATGAATTCAGATCTGACAAACCTGCGTTGATGATTGGAGAGATGCATCTGTAAGTAGATTTAATTCCTTGCTCTAGTTTAGAATTAAATTCTTTGCCCTAGGTAGATTTAATTCATTGCCGTAGATAAATTGTTTAGAGTTAGCTTTGGGGAAGGTTTTTGAGAGATGAGATCTCCCATCCCTTTCTTGCCCATAAAATATTTTTAAAAGGACTCCATGCATACACGCACACACCGCGCCCTACGGCATCCTACCCCTCGAGGTAACGATGACACCGTAGTATAAAGGCCCGGTTACGCGCGTTTTCCATGGAGGTTAGGGTAAGGATCTCTAAAAGAAGGACAAGAACCTAGAGGAAGGAACACCTTCCCGAATGGGTCTAATCCCCTTTATTGATAATTACCATAACTCCTCGTTGATCTTCATTCGGGTAGAGAAAACGTTGAGATTTACTTGCATTTCCAAACCATCCCTAAACCTAACCCTAGCAAGACTAGATCTAGATAATCTTAGATAGATAGATTTAGGTTTTTTTAGATTTAATAATCACTCCGAACACCCTTCGGAATTAACTCATTAGCGCGATTAGGAGACTCACAACATCCCTGTGGACCGACCCGTACTCACCGGCTAGCTACCAAGCGACGTCGTTCTTGATTGCGGTAATAGAAATAGTTTTTGACATATAAATCAAATGGCGCCGTTGCCGGGGATGGCGTAGAACTTTCCTTTTTGCAATTTCGGGTTAATCTAAAATTAAAAAAATCATAAAAATCTAAAAAATCACAAAAAAAAATATAAAAATATATCATCTGTTATTTTTGGAAAGGGTACTTTGTTGTGTGAATTTTGTTAGTGTATATGCCCTAGAGTCCATTACTGTATCATACTGGTTTGTATATTACTTGATGGAGCTTGGGATATTCACACTTGTATATACAATCTTGCTCGAAATGGTAGTATGCTACTTGGTTTGTCTCTACTTCAATATGTGCATGTGTTTCTTTTAGCATATCGCTGATATACATATTATTAGAGCCCTTAGGATCTTTGCTTGATTACCAGCGTTGTGATGGCGCTCACACTAGTGGGAGCTGGGTGATCTATAAGCACATCCTTATACAGGTCCCTAGTCGTTGGACTATCGAGACAGGGCATCGATACTCCGGAGTAGACTAGCGTATGCGCTTCTCATCCCATTGTGGGAGACGGTCTGTCCCACAGCCGTCAGTACGTCGTACTTGAGATAGTATACGGGTGCTCGTTAGGTTACGAGTACACTGGACAGGACTCGTCGGGAACTGTTGGTTGGTAGTATACCTATCGTCAGTTATCAGTTCCCAGGTGACATGAGTACAGCTTAGTCCGTTGACTTGACACTGTCACTTCGCCTCGAGTGTGTTCCCACTGCACTTTGATTACTACCCTATCACGGCTCAAAGGAGTCGTGCAAACAGGTAGTTTTTGGGTGCAGTCCCGAAGCACTTGGAGGCAGTGACGGTTAGACAGGATTCGTCTCTCCCGGTATTGGTGGTTGACATCGCGCTGTGTCCAGGAGAGCCATTACACGAGTAGTCCCTGGCCAGGGCAAGAGAGATATACTGGTAGGTTTCCAGTGTTATCTCAGGGTGTTCTGGGCTACACTCCGACACGACTTGTACCGCTATTAGGGGACTGACGTTCACCGCCCCCCTAGGCCCGCCATGCGATGTATCAGACGAATAGACCGGACTGTACGGAGACTGTCACATACAGGCTCAGTAGGAGTTCAGATGGGGTTCACCTCGTCAGTCTTCTTATTGACATCTACCTGGGGACCGTTACGTACAGCTAGTGCCGCTTGCGGTCTATGGTTAAACCCACTGCCATCGTAGTGTCGAGTCTTTAGAGTCCCACACAGAGAGCTATTCGCCTTTAGGCAAAATGAGTAGAGGTCGCATGGTTTTGTGACAGGTTTCGTTTGCATCCGCGCACTTGTGCACGTTTGCTGTCCGGACAGTTTATACTAGCGGGCTTTGGTTTAAGCCGAATCCTGGTATATGTTTTAGGATTGGTTTTTCTCTTTGTATTCGTGTTCCTCGGATCACGAATGCGGGTGCGTATGCACATTTGCTTGAGACAGAGGGAGAGGACCTTGATTAGGGTTAATGGCTATTATCATTTTATTAACCCTAATTCTTATGTGTGTGTTATAGTTAATTGATAATTAGTTTAATAATTGTGCATGGTTATGGTTGTTGACCATTTGACCTCCTTGACTTGTTGACCTAGGTTGACACTTTGACCATCATCATTTCTTTTGGAAGATGCGTTTTGATCCTTGCAAATTGAAATGATAATGGTCATGTCATGATTAACCATGACAATTATCTTACTAATTATCTAATTAAAATAATACACATATATTTGTAAGAATGGTTGATTCTATTCTCATTCCATCATTTTTCATTTCTCTCTCTTGTTCTTCCTCTCCCTCAAGATCTCTCCCTCTCATGTGTTGAGAAACACTTAAGCTTGAGAAAAACCCTCTCTTGATCATCTCTACTCTCATCTAGGGTTGAGGGACTAGCACTTCTTGAACCCTAGTTACTTCTAGCTTGGAGTTGAAGCCAAAGGTTGAGGCTTTCGGGTGGATCTTTCTTTGACGGGAGAAGACGACAAGGTGACCTCCTTCCACTACTCCAAGGAGCAAGGAGAGAAGGACATAAAGACCAAAGGTATAACCTTTCTAGCACTTAGCTAGTTTCTAGTTAGCTTTAGCAAGTTTTTGTTTAGCAAAGATCCTTTAAAGTCTAGTCCATGTTACCTAAGCTCATAAAAATCCGATTTTTATTCCGTTTTCCGCCTCCCCGCAAGTACCAGGGTGGGCAACGTGGACTTACAGTGGTATCAGAGCCTAACTAAACATAAACTAGCTAGGTAGTGAAGTGTAACGAAGTTCGAAACCGAAAAATCCAAAAACCGAGTATTCAAAAACCCTAGTTTCTGTTAAAAAATTTTCTGGTCAAAACAAAATTTGTTAAACTCCAAAAATCATCTCAGGGTTTTTTAAAGATAACCACCAAACCCGGTCCAGTGACTCGACCAAGGAGCCGCGGTTCCGCGGCAATAGCATGCTATTGCCGCGCAACCGCGGCCAAGTAGGCTCTTCACTGGGTCGAGTTTGGTGCAGTGCATCTCTGACTTGGTTTTAGGATTTTTAAGATATGTTATATGTGCCCAGATTTTCCATAATAGAAATTTATTTTTGGGGGCCTATAAATCCGTATTTTTTTTCGGAACTTCACTACACTTTGACTATGATGGTTATATCTGTGATGTTTGTATGTATTGAACGTCGGCTAATCGCTATATGTCGATTAGTCGGGGTTATACATATCTGTGATCTGTGTTTGATATTGGTATGTGTATATGAATGGGTTGGATTGTCGCGGGTGAATAGCCGGGGTGGATGTGAGATGAGTGTCGTTTTTCCTTTCATTCATTGTAACATGTAAATTGATGTAATATTATTATTTGTATGGCCGCACAACCGGGTCGGGGTTGTAGCCGTCATTGTATAATTCTTTTTACTGTTTTGGCTCTTAGGATAGACCCATGGAGGGGGTGCACAAACTACCGGGTATCTCGAAGTGCCGAGTGGCCTACTCACGGTGTTGAGGGAGGTTGCTTCGCTTCGGGTACTTGGCGGGTAGTTTGCCGCACCCGTAGGGGTCTTGGGTGGGGTATTTGGCTATTCACCGCGACCGTGTAATCCGCTTTTCGTTGCAGGCTCGAACGGATTGCGGATTCCTAGTATATCTAATGTATTCATTTGTGATCTGTAATGTCTATCATTGCTATATTTTTATATATGATAACTATTTAGGCGTTGCTTATGTTTTACAGCCGCGCTAGCCCAGCCCCCGCTCTGTCGTTAGTTAAGTAACCTAATGGGTGATGACGGGGCCCCGTGGCGAATGCGAAAGGCATAAGCGTACGTCATATTTTGGTTGTTTTCTGCAATGGTAGGATTAAATGATGGGACGCATTAAAAGAACTAATGCAAGAAAATAAACTAAGTAAAAGTCGATTGGAACACTTTGAAAACCACTCGGTTCGTTTCAAAACTAAACTTTTAAACGCGGAGCTTGAACCACTCCTTTTAAAAGCTATCTCGTTCCATCGATTATATCAAGTTCACTACGTTCACGGTTTCGCCAAAACCATCCGTAGCCCTCCGTCATTCCACTTGAATGGTAAAAAAGTATTCAAGCTATGTATTTTGGCCAAAGTCAAGGTATAGTGATTGGTAGATATTGGGTATTCATGTGCAGCATAGATAGATGCGTTGGTTTGGGACAGTCATGCTGCCATTTTAGCCAAAGTCAAGGGTAGGTACGGGTGGGTCCAAATTAACCAGGAGAATGACGGGTAGAACTTGACATGTGACTTATGATATTTTGGCCAAAGTCAAGGTCATAAGAGCATGGGCCAAAAATCCACATCGGGAGTTTCATAAGTACTGAAACTTGCTAGCGCTGCATACCATTTGGAGTGTGATGAATCTGGTAGGATTCCTTCGGTTTTATCACGCGATGATATTTGGATCCCGATCCTACTGTGAGTATATGCTACTCCTCGGGAAAACTCTCACTTAACGATCAATGCTATAAACTTAGTAGGTGTCTAGAAAAGTGTTAGCGGGGCTACGCCCACAGGGAAAAGAGGTTACTTAATTAAGGAACTTCGCGAAAGCGTTGGAAAACCTCCCTCGAAGTACCGACACTGGCCTGGCTGAACGGTTAAACAAGTATTGTACGGTGAGATTGATCCTGACTAATCCTTTCTTTACGGTTTGAGAAGGGATTCGAGAGACAGTGGGAGCCATCCAGTTTAGACTAACTAAAAACCACTCTAAACTTGCTAGAGCATCATGCTAAAGTGTTTCTTTTCTCTCTCCTAATTGCAGCGACCATTCAAGATGACCGGACTTAAGTTATTACTAGATAAAAATATACTGACAGGGCCAAACTACAAAGATTGGCTCAGGAATGTCAAGATGGCAATCACTTATGACAAGTTGGGGTATGTACTTACCACCAAAGCTCCCCCTGTCCCAGGTCACACCTCCAGCGTCGCGGATGTAGAAATCCGTAAGACATGGGAGATAGATTGAGCGAGGGCCAAGTGCCTCGTACTTGCCTCGATGGACAACGAACATCAGAGGAGGCACGAGAATATGGACCTAGAGTCCATATTTCTCCATACAAAAGAACTGTATGGAGAGCAGTCTCGTATCGCAAGATACGAAGTGTCGAAGAAGCTTTTTTCGGCAAGGTTGGCCGTCGGATCATCGGTAGCGGAACACGTGCTTAAGATGATTGGCTACATTGAGGAGCTCGCGGACCTTGGGACCATGTTGGAGAATGAACTCTATACTGATTTGATTCTCCAGTCCCTTCCTTCCACTTACGCCCAGTTCATTCTTAACTTCAACATGCAAGGAAAGGAGGTTGAACTCTCCGAACTTCTGAACATGTTGAGGACTGCTGAGGGCACCCTACAGAAGGGTAGGGAGACATCCACTTTGTTTGTAGGAGGTTCTTCCTCTTCTAAGTCCAGGGCGAAAGCCAAAGGCAAGAAGAAGAAAGCCCCCGCCAAACCAAGAGGCGGTGTCGGTAAAGTGGATACGAAGGGAAAAGGAAAAGCAACAAAGATAGCGGGGAAGCTAGTGGGGAAGGAAGAATGCTTCTATTGTCACAAAAGTGGTCACTGGAAACAGGATTGCAAGGCTTGGAAGGCCAGAACACAGGATTTGAAGCGAGTTGCGGCTTCAGCTTCAGGTGTGTATGTTATTGAAAACTGTCTATCAATAAACTCTACATCCTGGGTATTGGATACCGGATCAGGATCTCATATCAGTAATTCTTTGCAGGCGTTGAGAAAGCGTAGAGTTTTGAAGGCAGGTGACATGACCCTCAGAGTTGCAAACGGTGCTAGCATGGATGCTGAGGACGTGGGGGACTATCACCTTGGATTGTCGGATGGACATTTTTTGGTTTTGCGTAGTTGTTATTATGTACCAAATGCAACCTATAATATCATTTCTGTATCTTTATTGTCTAAAGAAGATTATGAATTTGCATTTGTAAGTAATGTAGTGAACATTCACCTTAATCAAGTTTTGATTGGGTCAGGTACATTGAACAACGGTATATACGTACTAAACCAACCACAGATTTTCAATGTCCAGAATACACATAAAAGAAAGTCTCCAGAAATAAATAAAACTTTCTTATGGCATTGTAGACTGGGTCACATCAATGAGAGAAGGTTGACCAAGTTACACACAGAAGGATATTTGGATCCGTTCGAATATAAATCGTATGCAACTTGTCAATCCTGTCTCAAAGGAAAGATGACAAAGACTCCGTTTACTGGACACGGAGAAAGAGCGAGCGAGCTCTTGGGACTCGTACACAGTGACGTGTGCGGTCCAATGTCTACACATGCTCGAAGCGGTTATTCTTACTTCATTACTTTTACGGATGACTTTTCAAGGTACGGTTATGTCTTCTTAATGAAACATAAATCCGAGGCTTTTGAAAAATTCCAGGAATATAAGAATGAAGTAGAAAAACAAACAGGCAAAAGTATAAAGACACTGAGATCTGATCGAGGTGGTGAATACTTGAGTGCCGAGTTCCTGGGTTACTTAAAAGAGAATGGAATTCTCTCTCAGCTTACTCCTCCATACACTCCGCAACATAATAGTGTATCGGAGAGACGGAACCGAACCCTATTGGATATGGTACGGTCCATGATGAGTAACGCTGAGTTGCCGCGATCGTTCTGGGGATATGCGCTAGAATCAGCTGCATACCTTTTGAACCGAGTTCCAACAAAGACTGTGCCTACTACACCATATCAGATGTGGTGTGGGAAGAGACCCTATCTTAATCATATTATGACATGGGGATGTCCAGCTTTTGTAAAAAAGCAGCATGCGGACAAGCTTGAGGCACGCTCAGTACAGTGCAAGTTTGTGGGATATCCAAAGAACTCCAAGGGATATTACTTCTATTGCGAAGAGGAACAAAAAGTCCTTGTTTCTCGCCATGCCCACTTTCTAGAACACCAGTTCATAGAAAAAGAATTAAGTGGGAGCGCAATAGAACTGGAAGAAATTCCAGAACCACGAGCTATTACTGAAAGCTTAGTAGGACCAGAGGGTTCAAAAGATAAGGACATTCCCACGCCACTCCGCAGGAGTAGTAGGCAGTCTCATCCGCCCGAAAGATACTACGGTTTTCTCATTGACGGGGATAGAGAGGATTGCATCATAGATTGTGATGAGCCTACTAGCTTCCAGCAAGCCATTCAGAGCGTCGACTTGGTAAAATGGCTGGATGCAATGCGGACCAAAATGGAGTCCATGTACACCAACAAAGTATGGACGTTGGACATTGCTCCAGATGGGGTAAAACCCGTAGGATGCAAGTGGATCTTCAAAAGGAAGAATGGTGTAGATGGACAGGTTGAGACCTATAAAGCTAGACTGGTAGCAAAGGGTTTTCGTCAGCGACCTGGTTTGGACTATGACGAAACCTTTTCTCCAGTAGCTATGCTGAAATCCATTCGGATTCTTCTTGCCATTGCTGCCTTCCACGATTATGAGATTTGGCAGATGGACGTAATGACAGCTTTTCTAAATGGTCATTTAGAGGAGTGTGTCTATATGGACCAGCCAGAGGGTTTCATTCAGGATGGGAGCAGCGGAAAGGTGTGCAAGTTGCTCAAGTCCATTTATGGACTAAAGCAAGCATCGCGGAGTTGGAACATCTGTTTTGATGAGACGGTCAAGGAATTTGGCTTTATCAAAAATCCAGATGAACCATGTATCTATTGTAGATTTGTAGCGAGAACTGTAGTATTCCTCGTTTTATACGTGGATAACATTCTCTTAATAGGAAATGACATTCCTATGCTACAATCTGTCAAGGGGTTTTTGTCACACAGGTTCTCCATGAAAGACCTGGGTGATGCCTCATACATTCTGGGTATCCGGATCTACCGTGACAGATCTAAGAGGATATTGGGACTTTCGCAGTCCAGGCACATCGACACCATACTGAAGAGATTCAGTATGGAAGATTCCAAGCGCGGTAATCTACCGGCTTATCACGGGATCACCCTCTCCAAAGAGATGTCTCCCAAGACTGATTTGGAGAGGGATCGCATGTCTGTTATAACCTACGCTTCTGCGGTAGGCTCTATAATGTATGCGATGTTGTGTATCGACCGGATGTGGCTTATGCACTGAGTGTGGTAAGCAGGTATCAGTCAAACCCTGGGGAGAAACATTGGATAGCAGTAAAGAACATTCTCAAGTACCTGAGAAGGACTAAAGAGATGTTCTTGGTGTATGGCGGAAAAGACCTGCAGATTGAGGCCTTTGCTGACTCCAGCTTCCAGAGTGACAAGGATGATTCCAAGTCCATGTCGGGTTTTGTCTTCACCCTCAATGGAGGGGCGGTGTGTTGGAAGAGCTCCAAACAGGAAACCGTTGCTGACTCGACTATGGAAGCGGAATACATCGCTGCATCTGATGCCGCAAAAGAAGCTGTCTGGATGAGGAAGTTCTTGAGAGAACTTCAGGTGGTTCCGTCCATTGTTGACCCAATACCTCTGTATTGCGACAACAACGGGGCTATAGCTTTAGCGAAGGAACCCAGGTCCCATCAGAAATCCAGACACATCTTAAGGCGGTATCACCTGATCAGGGAGATCGTGGATCGCCAGGAGATCGAGGTCCGGAGAGTTGCATCAAAGGATAACACAGCAGATCCATTCACCAAGGCCTTGCCCTGGACTCAGTTCGAGCGGCTGATCGAGATGATATACGCCAGTACATGGCCTTAGTGCAAGTGGGAGATTGTTAGTGTATATGCCCTAGAGGCCATTACTGTATCATACTGGTTTGTATATTACTTGATGGAAGCTTGGGATATTCACAGTTGTATATACAATCTTGCTCAAAATGGTAGCATGCTACTTGGTTTTTCTCTACTTCAATATGTGCATGTGTTTCTTTTAGCATATCGCTGATATACATATTAGTAGAGCCCTTAGGATCTTTGCTTGATTACCAGCGTTGTGATGGCGCTCACACTCGTGGGAGCTGGGTGATCTATAAGCACATCCTTATACAGGTCCCTAGTCGTTGGACTATCGAGACAGGGCATCGATACTCCGGAGTAGACTAGCGTATGCGCTTCTCATCCCAGTGTGGGAGACGGTCTATCCCACAGCCGTCAGTACGTCGTACTTGAGATAGTATACGGGTGCTCGTTAGGTTACGAGTACACTGGACAGGACTCATCGGGAACTGTTGGTTGGTAGTTTACCTATCGTCTGTTATCAGTTCCCAGGTGACATGAGTACAGCTTAGTCCGTTGACTTGACACTGTCACTTCGCCTCGAGTGTGTTCCCACTGCACTTTGATTACTACCCTACCACGGCTCAAAGGAGTCGTGCAAACAGGTAGTTTTTGGGTGCAGTCCCGAAGCACTTGGAGGCAGTGACGGTTAGACAGGATTCGTCTCTCCCGGTATTGGGGGTTGACATCGCGCTGTGTCCAAGAGAGCCATTATACGAGTAGTCCCTGGGGAGGGCAAGCGAGATATACTGGTAGGTTTCCAGTGTTATCTCAGGGTGTTCTGGGCTACACTCCGACACGACTTGTACCGCTATTAGGGGACTGACGTTCACCGCCCCCCTAGGCCCGCCATACGATGTATCAGACGAACAGACCGGACTGTACGGAGACTGTCACATACAGGCTCAGTAGGAGTTCACCTCGTCAGTCTTCTTATCGACATCTACTTGGGGACCGTTACTTACAGCTAGTGCCGCTTGCGGTCTGTCGTTAAACCCACTGCCAGCGTAGTGTCGAGTCTTTAGAGTCCCACACAGAGAGCTATTCGCCTTTAGGCAAAATGAGTAGAGGTCGCATGGTTTTGCGACAGGGTTCGTTCGCATCCGCGCACTTGTGCACGTTTGCTGTCCGGACAGTTTATACTAGCGGGCTTTGGTTTAAGCCGGATCCTGGTATATGTTTTGGGATTGGTTTTTCTCATTGTATTCGTGTTCCTCGGATCACGAATGCGGGTGCGTATGCACAGTTGCTTGAGACAGAGGGAGAGGACCTTAATTAGGGTTAATGGCTATTGTCATTTTATTAACCCTAATGCTTATGTGTGTGTTATAGTTAATTGATAATTAGTTTAATAATTGTGCATGGTTATGGTTGTTGACCATTTGACCTCCTTGACTTGTTGACCTAGGTTGACACTTTGACCATCATCATTTCTTTTGGAAGATACTTTTTGATCCTTGCAAATTGAAATGATAATGGTCATGTCATGATTAACCATGACAATTATCTTACTAAGTATCTAATTAAAATAATACACATATATTTGTAAGAATGGTTGATTTTATTCTCATTCTATCATTTTTCATTTCTCTCTCTTGTTCTTCCTCTCCCTCAAGCTCTCTCCTTCTCATGTGTTGAGAAACACTTGAGCTTGAGAAAAACCCTCTCTTGATCGTCTCTACTCTCATCTAGGGTTGAGGGACTAGCACTTCTTGAACCCTAGTTACTTCTAGCTTGGAGTTGAAGCCAAAGGTTGAGGCTTTCGGGTGGATCTTTCTTTGACGGGAGAAGACGACAAGGTGACCTCCTTCCACTACTCCAAGGAGCAAGGAGAGAAGGACATAAAGACCAAAGGTATAACCTTTCTAGCACTTAGCTAGTTTCTAGTTAGCTTTAGCAAGTTTTTGTTTAGCAAAGATCCTTTAAAGTCTAGTCCATACTGCCTAAGCTCATAAAAATCCGATTTTTATTCCGTTTTCCGCCTCCCCGCAAGTACCGGGGTGGGCAACGTGGACTTACAAATTTTGCAGGATCTACAAACAGAGACGGATCTAGAAATATTCAGAAATCGAAAAAGCAAACAAAAGATCAAAACAGAAGGGTATTTCAACAACAGAGCAACTGCAAAAATTTGGTGAACAGAACCCTCCACCTTGCCGCTAAACCGCCGCGCAAACCCACCTTAGACCGCGGATCCGCCGCGGTCTTGGCAGTTTAGAACTTCAGAAAAATTTTGAGGATTCGCACCGTTAACTTGACCGCTAAACCGCGGTGGGAACTAGGTTTTGCCGCGGAAGGGCGGCTCCACAGTGACATCATCTGACTAATTTTGCTCTGTGAGCCTCCTCTTTTCCTCCTCTGTAATTTTTGAAATATCTTTTCTGAAAATTCCTGCAGGATTCCGTGAGCTATAAAATATATTTCCTTTCCAAAATAACAATCTTGTGCAGGATTTTTGCGCCACTCTTAAAATCTAAATTGATTGCAAGTAATATTTTTCTGTTGCATATCTTTTATCAACTATCTTTTTGCAACAATTTCCACATAAATAAAATTTAAAAAAAATTTTGGATAATTTTTATTAAAAAAAACTTGCAAACCTTTGCCGCAAATAAATCCTTGCACCACCACCCAACTTTCTTTCTTTCCTCTTTCTTCTAACATGGGTACCCCACATAATAAATCACTTGCCGAACTTTGGTATCCCGAACCGAATTTTGCGTCGTACGTCAATTTGTTCGGTCAATTTAAAGACGATCCTTCCTTGCCTAAAAAATCTTTGAAAGATCAAATAGAGGCGTCTAGGAGAAACAGTTTGACTTTTCAACCCACTTTGTGTCAACCAAGTCAACCTTTACCACCTACATATGTTGATACCACCTCTTCAAGTCCTACTGTCACTCCTAAGCCGATGACCATTGCTGAGCATATTGCTCAATCTCGTAGCCGATCTTTCACCCCTCTCTACTCATATAGTTCTAGGGATCCACAAGACTATTCACCTTTTTATCCATATGTTGACCCTACCCCTATCCTATCACCCACTTCCTACCAGTCATACCCGACTTTCCCACCTTCACTAGACACTGTTTCTACACAGCCATTAGGGAGTTTTGCATATCCACACGATTTCAAATCTTTTACTGAAACCCCCTTACCACCCAAGTCTAGTTTGGAAGAGTCGTTGGAGGCATATATCGCAGCAACAAACAAAATGACTAGGAATGTGGAAGCGTCCATGGCCGCCCTTATGCAACCTAGTGAAACGGTAGCTAGTTTCCCGCTAGATTCAAAATTTTCAATGTATAAGGAGGCGGTTGGACAGAGTGAGAATGTGAGAGGATTTCCAAATCAAACCTACCCCTACCCAATTGAATCCGACAACTCCAATTTTCAAACATGTGTCCAAAATGATGAGTTGTGCGACTTTGTAGAGTTTGATTTGCCAACTTGTGAAGAACCCCTTTCGAGTGAAACCATACCTAATCCGTTTGACCTTTACACCTCCACTCTAGAACCTAAATCGATAAATATCCATGCTTTTGATGAGGTGTCTAAAGAAATTGATTGTCACTTGATTGAGGATATAGACGGCGGGAATATTTCGGATGATGAACCTGTCGATTTAATTGAGATTTTATGTTCAAATCATCATCCCGAGTTATTAAATGTTTCTCACGAATCTCATATGCGTCTAGATTTTGATGATAATGGCATGGATGAGTTGAATTTTGAGGAGAATTATAAGGATAGTATTGAGGAGAGTTTTGAGGATCATATTGAGGTTAAACCATTTTTGTTTGATGTGTCTGATTTTCCAATTCATCCTCCTGAACCTTTGACTGTTATATCACCCTCCCTCCATTCCATCGTTCCGACCACGCTTGAAGACTGTGAGCTTGAAAATTTTTCCTTTGAATCTGACACAGTTCTCACAGCCGATAACACGTACGAGTGTTTCACTTTTTCGGACGATGTTGATGACTCACCGCCCGAGTTTGAGTCCTTTACATTTTCAGATGAGTTATTTGAACCATCAGACTCGGTTTCTTATAGTAGTTTCGAACCATTGATGGAATCTTTTAAGTTCGAGACAATTTATTACGGTGAGAATGAGACTATCCCTAATTCACTCCCTTTCGTCATTCCCATCATTTCGACCGTACAAGAGACCGTGACGCTTTCATCTTCAATACCAAGTTCGGCGTACCCATGTTTTCTTGCGAATCTTGAGGGATTTAACCCCATTTCACGACGAGTTGATAGACTAGCACAATCGCTTTTAACATATCGGTCATCATAAATTGCGCTAATTTATGCACTCGATTTACACCCTCAAGATCGTGCCACCCTTCTTTCTTCTTTCCGCCATTCTTCTCCCCTACCGAGACCATATTCTACCCTTCTTCCCACATGGTCTCGTGTTTTTCTCATTTCTTTCCTCTACACCCCATCATTTTACCAACTTGACCATTACCATGATAAGATTTTTGAATGGTTGGTGCTAACCTTTGGCTTGTGTAAGGCCAAGCTTAAGTTTGGGGGGAACCTTACTGTATATATGTATATATATTTTTTTGTTTTCTTTTTTTTATAAAAAAAAATTCAAACCAATAAAAAAAATTATAAATAAATAAACAGGGGTGTGCCGAAATTTTGACCCTCTTGGTGTAGCATGATAGTGAGGACACTATCAAGTTTAAGTTTGGGGGTATGCTCGGTACGTCTTCTTCCTTCGCATTCATTTGTACATATTTTTGCATTTGCATATTTATTTGAAAACCCATAAAAATTAAAAAATTTCAAAAATTATAAAAATTTATGTATTCAATTTTGGCTAGTTGACTTGAGTTTGACAAATAGGTTAACTGGCTAGGAACAACTAGATCTTAGACTTACTAAATTAAAATCCCTAAAAATAACCTTCCTTAAAGTTTAACGGTAGAAAGTATATGTCTTTGTAGTTTATTTAGAAATAGGCAAATTTTGAGTTCAGTTCTTGGGCTAAGTTGAAACAAAGGAAAAGTATTGATGTTCTTATTAGAGTATAAGTTTGAAAAATAGTTCCTAACTTAAGTCTAGATTCTGAAAATGTATACCCTATAATTTGCACAAACACGCACCTTGAAACTTGGAATAGTAGAAGAGACCTTGAAATTCTCTTGTCTAAAGTCCTTAGTACAATGAAAATAAAAGAAAAAAAAGTGTGAATAAAGAATAAAAAAAATGAACACTGGTTTTTGTAATTACTTAAGGCTGCAAAAATAGAAAAATATTTAGCGAGGGTGCTTCATCACCTAGTGCCTTAGACCAACTGGTTTAAGAGTCACTGCTAACGCCTTGGGTGTTGCAAGACTAGGAATTACGCTTAAATGTGCAAACACATCTTGTAATCGGTTGTTGGTACCTCAAGAAGTATTAACGATCGCATGAAGGATGTGTAAGCAAAATTCATTTAAATTCACCAACTAATTAGTACTTTGGACAACGGACAAGGGTATGATTGCTAGATTTGAATTTCCAAGTATAGGGGTGACTTATACACACACGTAGGGATATGTGATTGGAGTTTAGATGAGAGAAAGGAATGAAGAATAGAACTTGTATCTTTAGTAGAGTTGATAAAAATTCTTAAGTGGAGATGGAACCCTAGAAGGAAAACTTAAGAAATGCCGAAAGCTAAGTAGGTCTGCAGAACATATATAATCTTAAGTTAGATAATGAGGAAGTGTGAAGAATATGGGTGGATAATTTACGAGTCGACAATAATAGAATTCCTTGTTAGAAAACTTAATTGGAGAACAAAATTCAATGGGCCGAGTTGATAGGATTTTGTGGGTAGTATCCGCTGAAAACCCTCAGGAGACAGCACTCCTCCTACTAGGAACACCTAGAGGTTTAACGGCTTGTTGCATGAGCTCAGTGCAATCTCGTTTCCCTGCGAAAGTGCGGTTAGGTTTTTGTCGAGAATAAAAAATAAGTTTGCTCGAGGACGAGCAAAAGATAAGTTTGGGGGTATTTGTTCACACCATAATATTGCATTATTATATTCCCCATTCTTATTCATTTTATAAATAAACAGGTGCTTTTGACGCATGTCTGCTACATGTTACAGGTTACAGGTTCTTGGACAGAAAACGGTGAAAGCGATGTAAAGACGATGAAAAAATAGACTTTGACCAACAAATAGAAGGACCTTGATCAAGCCTACATAAAAGATAGAGTTCACAAAGTACAATGCAATGTAAAGTCCAAGATCGCGAAGCCACGGTTAAAGTCCACCATAATTATTCACTGGAAAATTTGGAAGAGAATCAGAAACCCAATTGAGAAAAGTACTTAAGAATAAAGAAGCCCAGGAAGCCACAAACAAGCACACAAAATTTCAGCATACAAGCTCACCAAAGGGCCGCGGAACCGCGGCCCAAGGCCTACCTATGCCGCGGTTTCGCGGCCGTCTAGTGCCCGGACCTATATAAAATTTTACCAAAATATGGTTGCGGTGCTGAAATGATTTCCTGAGGGTATATTTGTAATTGTAGACATGCGGATCAAAATGTAACCTAGGGTTCCCTATTCTCTATAAATAGGAACTCTAAAGATTGTAAACTTTATGCCTCCTTTTAATAATAAATTCAGAATTCTTTATGGAGAGCATCGGTGTTTTCTTTTCAATTCATGAATTCAGATCTGACAAACCTGCGTTGATGATTGGAGAGATGCATCTGTAAGTAGATTTAATTCCTTGCTCTAGTTTAGATTTAAATTCTTTGCCTTAGGTAGATTTAATTCATTGCCGTAGATAAATTGTTTAGAGTTAGTTTTGGGGAAGGTTTTTGAGAGATGAGATCTCTCATCCCTTTCTTGCCCATAAAATATTTTTAATAGGACTCCATGCATACACGCACACACCGCGTCCTACGGCATCCTACCCTTCGAGGTAACGATGACACCGTAGTATAAAGTCCCGGTTGCGTGCGTTTTCCATGGAGGTTAGGGTAAGGATCACTAAAGGAAGGACAAGAACCTAGAGGAAGAAACATCTTCCCGAATGGATCTAATCCCCTTTATTGATAATTACCATAACTCCTCATAGATCTTCATTCGGGTAGAGAAAGCGTTGAGATTTACTTGCATTTCCAAACCATCCCTAAACCTAACCCTAGCAAGACTAGATCTAGATAATCTTAGATAGATAGATTTAGGTTTTTTTAGATTTAATAATCACTCTGAACACCCTTCGGAATTAACTCGTTAGCGTGATTAGAAGATTCACAACATCCCTGTGGACCGACCCGTACTCACCGGCTAGCTACCAAGCGACGCCATTCTTGATTGCGGTAATAGAAATAGTTTTTGACATACAAATCAGGGAGCCATCCTGATTAGATAAAAATAACAAATCTAATCTTGCAAAGAGCGCACACAAAGTGATTATCCTTCTCTCTCTCCTGGTAGCGACCAATGAAATGCCATAATCAAGATAATAATATGGATGTATTGACCGAACATACTTATTATATTGGGCTAGGTTCCGCTCTATCTTATGATTGTCATAAGTCTGAGCAAGGAATAGGGGAATATTCGGATTCCCACGCCACCCAAACGAAGAAAAAGCATGTTGATGCATTGTCTTCGGGTGTGTTCGTTACCAAGAACTGTTTCTCAGTTTACCTCTACGTCCTGGGTATTGAATACCGGATCAGGATCCCACACATGTAATTTATTACATAGGCTATAGACTGGTGGAGAACTGGGAACCGGTGATATATCTCAGTAGTAGAGAATGGTGCAATTGTTGCAGCCAAAGCAGTAGGCAAATATCACCTAGTGTTACCAACTGGTAATACATTGATTCTTAGCGACTGTTATTTCATACCAACAAATATTGTGAATATTTTCCTAAATCAAGTGTTGATTTAGTAAGGTATGTTGTATAACAGTATACACGTTATGAATCAATGTATAGTTCTAAAACGTACACACACAAGAGGAACAGTTCAGAAATGAATGAAATCTTCTTGTGGCATTGTAGACTGGGTTATATCGATGAAACAAGACTAGCTAAAGTTCCATAAGTATGCATATTTGAATCTATTTGAATTTACATATTATGAAACATGCCAGTCATGTCTCAAAGACTAGGTGAACAAATCTCCGTTTAGTGGAAATGGAGAAAGAGCTATTGAACTCATAGACAGATACATGGTGATGTATGCGGTCCTATGTCTACCCATGCTAGGGATGGTTCCTCGTACTTCATTACATTCACTGACGATCTCTCAAGATTCGGTCATGTGTTCCTATTGAATCACAAGTCTGAAACTCCTGAGAAATTCAAAAAATATAAGCATGAAGTTGAGAACCAGATGGGTAAAGGTATTCAAATCCTTCGATGTGATCGGGGAGAAGAATTCGGGAGCACAGAACTCCGAGACTATTAAAAAGAGAATGATATTCTCTCTCGGCTTACTCCTCCGTATACACCACAACACAACGGTCTATTGGGGTGGAGGTGTAAGTCGACGTTAGACACCCCACAAGTTGCGGGGAGGCGGAATAGGTAAAACAATCATTTTGTTTAAACTAACATCGACCAACTTTACGGATCTTTGCTAAAATCTAACTAACAAAAACATAGAAGTGATTAGCTACTATGGTAGATGATTATACCTAATGAATCAAGTCCTTCTTGTTCTTGTAGAACACCTCCTCGTTGACCTCCTCGTTGTGATAGAAGATCCACCCGAGTGCTACTTCGCCAAGCTTTAACCTCACACTTGAGGTAACTAAGTGGCTATGAGTGCTAATCAAAGCAACCTAGAGGATATAGAAGAGGATTAGGGATCTATTAGTCTTGCTAACCCTTATATCTCAACACATGCGAGGTTAAGGTTAGTTCTTGAAGAGAGAGAGCTTGAGGAGAGAGAAGGTGAGAGTGAGAATTCTCTTGGAAAAATATCTCATTGTGAATATATGAAGCATAAGATATTTATTAAATGAAATAACAAATAATAATATCATCATGCTCCATTAACTCACCTTGTGTGATTCATCCCATGAGTCATTAATCAATAAATGTATCATTAACTCCTTTGGATGAATCACACCATGAGTCATTAATCCATTTAATGCAAATTCCACCTAAGCCTCCAACTCATCAATCTTCTAGAAGCTTCTCGAAAAATTACGAGAATGCCCCTCCCATCCGTGAAAATAAGGAAATACTGAGACTGTATAAATCCAACAATCCAATACTAGAATCTGGCTTAAACCATAGCCTGCTAGTGTAAACTGTCCGAACATCGTACGTGCATAAATGCACGTGCGTGTCCGAACCCTGTCGTTAAACCATACGACCTCTATATCGTTTCGCCCGAAGCAGGGAAACTCTCTATGTGGGACTCTAAAGACACGACACTACGCTGGCAGTGGGTTTAACCACAGACCGCAAGCGGCACTAGCTGTACGTAACGGTCCCCGGGTAGATGTCGATAAGAAGGCCGATGAGGAAACCTATCCGAACTCCTACTGAGCCTGATGTGACAATCTCCGTACAGTCTGGTCTATTCGTCTAAGACTATCGCATATCGGGCCTAGGGGGCGGCAAGCGTCAGTCCCCTAAAAGCGGTATAAGTCGTGTCGGAGTGAAGCCCATTACACCTTGAGAAGCTACTGGAAAACCTACCAGTAAATCTCGTTCGCCTTGGCCAGGGACTTTGCGTAATGGCTCTCAAAACACAGCGCGATATCAACTCCCAATACCGGGAGAGACGAATCCTATCTAACTGCTACTGCCTCCAGGTGCTTCGGAACTGCACCCAACTGCTACCTGTTTGCACGACTCCTTTGAGCCATGGTAGGTAGCAATCTAAGAACAGTGGGAACACACTCGAGGCGAAGCAGCAGTGTCAAGTCTGCGGACTATACTGTACTCATGTCACCTGGGAACTGTTAACTGACGACGGGTATAATACCAACCAACAGTTCCCTGCGAGTCCTGTCCGATGTACCCGTAACCCAACGAGCACCTGTATACTATCTCCAGTACAACGTACTAATAGTTGTGGGACAGACCATTTCCCCAACTGGGATGAGAAGCGTACACACTAGTCTACTCCAGAGTATCGATGCCCTTTCTCAATAATCCTACGACTAGGGACCTGAAAAAGGATGTGCTTGTAGACTACCTAGCCCCCACTAGTGTGATTGCCATCACAACGCTGGTAGTCAAGCAAGATCCTAAGGGCTCTATCAATATGTATTCTTAATATGCTAGCATATACACATATTAAGATAGAAATAAACCAAGTAGCATACTACCATGTTTAGCAAGACTGTTAATATAACTGTGAATATCCTAAGCTTCCATTAAGTAATATACAAGCTAGTATGATACAATAATGGCCCCTAGGGCATATACACTAAAAATCTCCTACTTGCACTAGGGCCATATACTGGCGTATCGAAGTCCTATCATCTCGAGTAGCCTCTCGAACTGAATCAGAGGTAAGGCCTTAGTGAATGGATCTGCAGTGTTCTCCTCTGTAGGAACTCTTCGCACCTCGATCTCCTGTCAATCTATGATCTCCCTGATCAGGTGATACCGCATTAAGATGTGTCTAGACATCTGATGGGACCTGGGTTCCTTCGCTAAAGCTATAGCTTCGTTGTTGTCGCAATACAGCAGTATTGGATCAACAATAGTAGGAACCACCTGAAGTTCTGTTAGGAACTTCTTTATCCAGACTGCTTCTTTTGTGGCATCGCAAGCAGCGATATACTCCGCTTCCATCGTCGAGTCAGCAACGGTGTCCTGCTTGGAACTCTTCCAGCATACCGCCCCTCCATTGAGGGTAAAGACATAACCTGACATGGACTTGGAGTCATCCTTGTCACTCTAGAAGCTGGAATCAGCAAAGGCTTCGATCTTGAGGTCTTTTCCGCCGTAAACCAAGAACATCTCCTTAGTCCTTCTCAGGTACTTGAGAATGTTCTTTACTGCTATCCAGTGCTTCTCCCCTGGGTCTGAATGATACCTGCTTACCACGCTCAGTGCGTAAGCTACATCTGGTCTGGTACATGACATCGCATACATTATAGAGCCTACCGTAGAAGCGTAGGGTATAACTGACATGCGATCCCTTTCCAAATCAGTCTTGGGAGACATCTTTTTGGATAGGGTGATTCCGTGACAAGCCGGTAAATTACCGCACTTAGAATCTTCCATACAGAATCTTTTCAGTATAGTGTTGATATACCTAGACTGTGATAGTACCAACATCCTCTTGGTTAGATCCGGATCCCCAGAATGTAAGAGGCATCACCCAGGTCTTTCTTGGAGAACCTGTGTGATAAGAATCCTTTGACAGATTGTAGAATAGGAATGTCATTTCCTATCAAGAGAATGCCATCCACGTACAAGACAAGGAATACGACAGTTCATGCTACAATTTTACTATATATACATGGTTCATCTGGATTTTTGATAAAGTTATATTCTTTGACCGTTTCATCAAAACAGATGTTCCAACTCCGTGATGCCTGCTTTAGTCCATAAATGGACATAAGTAACTTGCACACTTTCTCGCTGCTCCCACTCTGATTGAAACCTTTTGGCTGATCCATATAGACGCACTCTTCTAAATTACCATTTAGAAAAGCCGTCTTTACGTCCATCTGCCAGATCTCATAATCATGGAAGGCGGCAATAGCAAGAAGGACCCGAATGGATTTGAGCATAGACACTGGAGAAAAAGTTTCGTCATAGTCCAAACCAGGTCTTTGACGAAAACCCTTTGCAACAAGTCTAGCCTTATAGGTTTCTACCTGTCCATCTACACCAATCTTTTTCTTGAAGATCCATTTGCATCCTATAGGTTTTACCCCATCTGGAGCAATGTCCAAAGTGTATACTTTGTTGGTGTACATGGACTCCATCTCGGTCCGCATTGCATCCAGCTATCTTACCGAGTCACCGCTCTGGATGGCCTGCTGGAAGCTAGTAAGTTCATCATTATCAATGACGCAATCCTCTCTATCCCCATCTATGAGAAAACCGTAGTATCTCTCAGGCGGATGAGACGGCCTACTACTCCTGCGGAGGGGTGCAGGAATGTCCTGTTCTTCTTGAGCTACTGGTTCTACCAAACTTTCAGTAGTAGTTTGTGCTTCTGGAATTTCTTCCAGTTCTATTGCGCTCCTACTTGTTTCCTTTTCTAAAAACTGATGTTCTAGAAAATGGGCATTACGAGAAACAAAAACCTTTTGTTCATCTGCATAATAGAAGAAATACCCCTTGGAGTTCTTTGGATATCACACAAACTTACACTGTACTGATCGTGCCTCGAGTTTGTCCGCATGCTGCTTTTTAACAAAAGCTGGACATCTCCATATCTTTAGATACTGAAGATAGGGTATATTCCCACTCCACATCTGATATGGCGTGGTAGGCACATTCTTGGTAGGAGCCCTGTTCAAAAGATATGCTGCTGATTCTAGCGCATAACCCAAGAAAGATCGCGGTAACTCAGCATTACTCATCATGGAACGTACCATATCCAATAGGGTTCTGTTCCGTCTTTCCGATATACCGTTATGCTGTGGAGTGTATGGATGAGTAAGCTGAGAGAGAATTCCTTTCTCTTTTAGGTAACCTAGGAATTCGGCACTTAAGTATTCACCACCTCGATCAGATCTCAGTGTCTTAATACTTTTTCCGGTTTGGTTTTCTACTTCATTCTTATATTCTTGGAATTTCTCAAAGGCCTCAGATTTATATTTCATTAAGAAAATGAATCCATATCTAGAGTAATCGTCTGTAAAAGTAATGAAATATGAAAAACCAGCTCTTGCATGTGTAGACATTGGACCACATACATCGCTGTGTATGAGTCCTAAAAGCTCGCTCGCTCTTACTCCATGTCCAGTGAATGGAGTCTTTGTCATCTTTCCTTTGAGACATGATTGACAAGTTGCATAAGATTGATATTTGAACGGATCCAAATATCCTTCTCTATGTAACTTAGTTAGCCTTGTCTCATTGATGTGACCCAGTCTACAATGCCATAAGAAAGCCTGATTTATAACTGGAGACTTTTTTTTAGTGTGTTCTGGACATTGAAAATCTGTAATTAGTTTAGCACGTATATACCGTTATCTAGTGTACCGGACCCAATCAAACCATGATTAAGGTGGATGTTAACAACATCGCTTACAAACGTGAAATCATAACCTTCTTTTGATAACAACGATACTGATATGATATTATACGTTAAACTAGGTACACAAAATCAGTTGCACAAAACCAAAATATGTCCACTCGTCAATCCTAGGTGATAATCCCCTACGGACACAGCACCCACGCTAGCTCCGTTAGCAACCTGGAGGGTCATATCACCAATCTTCAGCACTCTACGGTCTCTCAGTGCCTGCAATGAATTGCATATATGAGATCCTGATCCGGTATCCAATACCCAGGAAGTAGAGTTGATTGACAGAAAATTTTCAATTACAAACACACCTGAAGTCGAAGCCACAGCTTGCTTCGGGTCCTGGTTCTTGGCAATCCAAGCTTTGCAATCTTTCTTCCAATGGCCTTTCCTATGACAGTGGAAGCACTCGTCCTTTGCCACTACTGGCACCGCAACCTTTGCTTTTCCCTTAACTCCCACCTTACCAACACCACCTCTAGGTTTGATAGCGGCCTTCTTCTTCCTTCCTTTGGCCCTAGCCTTGGACCCGGAAGAGGAAGCACAGCGAACAAAAATAGTGTGTGTTTCCCTTGCTTTCTGCAAGGTGCCCTCTGCACTCCTCAACATGTTAAGGAGTTCTGGAAGTTCAACTTCATTTCCTTGAATGTTGAAATTCAGAATAAACTGGACATAGGTGGAAGGAAGGGACTGAAGAACCAAGTCTGTATAAAGCTCGTTCTCTAAAGTCGTCCCGAGGTCCGCGAGCTCTTCTATATAGCCAATCATCTTTAGGACATGTTCTCCTACAGATGATCCGACGGCCAGCCTCGACTGAAACAAGTTCTTTGAGGTCTCATATCTAGCTATACGAGATTGCTCTCCATACAGATCTTTTGTATGGAGAAATATGGATTCAAGATCCATATCCCCGTGCCTTCTCTGATGTTCATTATTCATAGAAGCAAGCACGATGCATTTGGCCTTCGCGCAATCTAACTCCCAGGTCTTGTGGATTTCCTTATCCGCAATACTGGAATCTGGATGAGGGAAAGCAGGTACCTTAGCAGTAAGGACATACCCCAATTTGTCATAAATTAAAGCCATCTTAACATTCCGGAACCAATCTTTATCGTATGGCTCTGTCAATATAGTTTTTTCTAATAGTAACTTAATGCCTGTCATGTTCTGGGTCGCTGCAAAGAGAGAGAGAGGGAACACTTTAGCATGATGCTCTTACAAGTTTAGAGTGGTTTTTAGTTTATCTAAACAGGATGGCTCCTACTGTTTCTCGAATCCCTCCTCAAACCAAAAAGGAAGAACTAGTCAGGACAATTCTCACCGTACAATTCTTGCTTAACCGTTCAGCCAGGCCGGTGTCGGTACTTCGAGGGAGGTTTTACGACGCTTTCGCGAAGTTCTTTAATTAAATAACCTCTTTTCTCTGGGGGCGTAGCCCGTCTGACACCTTTCTCGACACCTACTTGGTTTATAGCATTGATCGTTAAGTGACGAATCTCCTGATGAGTAGCGGATACTCACAGTAGGATCGGGATCCAAATATCATCGTGTGATAAAGCTAAAGGAATCCTACCAAAATTATCACACTCCAAATGGTATGCAACTCTTTGCAAATTTCAGTTTCTTTAGAAATTCCCGATATAAATTTCTGCCCCATGCTCTTATGACATTGGCGTTGGTCAAAATGTCATAAGTCACATGTCAAGTTCTACCCATCATTATCTTGTTAATTTGAACCCATCCGTACATACCCCTGACGTTGGCCAAATGATAATACGAATGTCCCAAACTAACTCATCTATGTATGCAACAAATGAATACCCAGCAGCTACCAAACACTATGCCTTGGCGTTGGTCAAAATACATAGCTTGAATACTACTGAATACCCAAATGAAATGACGGAGGACTCCGAATGGTTTTGGCGAAACCGTGAACGTAGTGAATTTCATATGATCGAAGGAACCTGATAGCTTTTAAAAGGAGTGGTTGAAGCTCCGCAATTTAAAAAATATCCTCTGTTTTAAAATAACCGAGTGGTTTTTTTAAAATGTTCCAACGATTCAACTTTGGTTTATTTTCTTTGCATTAATATAATGCGTCCCATCAATTAACCTATCATTGCAGAGAACAACGAAAATACAACGTCCTCTTATCCTATCCGCATTCGCCACTGGGTCCCGTCATTCACCCGTTAGGTTACTTAACTAACGACAGAGTGGGGGCTGGGCTAGCACGGGTGTAAAACATAAGTGACGTCTAATAGCTATCATATATAGATATTGTACATTCGTCAAATGCAATAATAGACATTCCAGATCACAGATGAACATATTGGATTTTCTATGAATCCGCATTCTTTTTTAGCCTACAAAGAAAGACGGATTTCACAGTCGCGATGAATAGACAAAACCCCACCCTAGACCCCTATGAGTACGGCAAACTACCCGCCAAGTACCCGAAGTGAAGCGGTCTCCCTCAACAACGTGAGTAAGGCACTAAACACTTTAAAGTACCCGGTAGTTTGTGCACCCTATCTTGGGTCTATCCTAGGAGCAGAAAACAGTAACTGAAATAATACAACGGTGGCTACAACCTCAGCCGAGATGTGCCCCGCAAAAGAATATTACAACAATTTACAAATTACATTTGAATGAAAGAAACACTCGTCTCATATTCCCGGCTATCCATTCACGACAATCCAACAAGTCTACAAACATAAACCATTACAGAAATGTGCAACCCCCTGCTAACCGACATACTAGCAGTTAGGAGAGGTTTACGAACACATTATACAAATCACAGGTATAATCAAGTTAGCCAAACATCTTAGAATTTCGATCAAGCAAACACAAATGATTCTACTCCAAATAATTCTTTGTGCACCTGAAACCTGAGCAGAAACAGAACATCCCAGAAAATACAAAATTAACACAGAAGAGTTAATGGGGAGTTTTGGGTTGACTCGGCTCCAAATCGGCTGCGGATCCGCGGCGGATCGCTTGGATCAGCCGCGGTTCCGCGGCGGTTTGGCCGAGTTAGGATCCCAAATTTCTCCAGTAATCTTATAATTCCCTGCTTTTATTTTTAAGGGTCCCTGAAAAATTTTAAGACCCCGTTTTAAAATCGGCAGAAACATGGTGAAAAAGTCATATTTTTGGGTTCGTTTTGCGATCGAATTTCTAACGACTTTGCTAAGTTAGTTATGGTTTAGCGAGGCTCTGATACCACTGTAAGTCGACGTTAGACACCTCACAAGTTGCGGGGAGGCAGAATAGGTAAAACAATTATTTTGTTTAAACTAACATCGACTAACTTTACGGATCTTTGCTAAACGCTAACTAAAAACGATATAGAAGTGATTAGCTAATATGGTAGACGATTATACCTAATGAATCAAGTCCTTCTTATTCTCGTAGACCACCTCCTCGTCGGCCTCCTCGTTGTGATAGAAGATCCACCCGAGAGCTACTTCTCCAAGCTTTAACCTCACACTTGAAGTAACTAAGTGGCTAGAAGTGCTAATCAAAGCAACCTAGAGGAAATAGAAGAGGATTAGGGATCTGTTAGTCTTGGTAACCCTTGGATCTCAACACATGAGAGGTTACGGTTAGTTCTTGAAGAGAGAGAGCTTGAGGAGAGAGAAGGTGAGAGCGAGAATTCTCTTGAAAAAATATCTCATTATGAATATATGAAGCATAAGATATTTATTAAATGAAATAACAAATAATAATATCATCATACTTCATTAACTCACCTTGTGTGATTCATCCCATGAGTCATTAATAAATAAATGCATCATTAACTCCTTTGGATGAATTACACCATGTGTCATTAATCCAATTAATGCAAATTCCACCTAAGCCTCCAACTCAATAATTTTCTAGAGTTTCTCGACAAATTACGAGAATGCCCCTTCTATCCGTGAAAACACGGAAATACTGAGATTGTATAAATCCAACAATCCAATACTTGAATCTGGCTTAAACCAAAGCCTGCTAGTATAAACTGTCCGAAGATCGTACGTGCATAAATGCACGTGCGTGTCCGAACCCTGTCGTAAAACCATACGACCTCTATATCGTTTTGCCCGAAGCAGGGAAACTCTCTGTGTGGGACTCTAAAGACTCGACACTACGCTGGCAGTGGGTTTAACCACAGACCGCAAGCGGCACTAGCTGTACGTAACGGTCCCCAGGTTGATGTCAATAAGAAGACCGATGAGGAAACCCATCAGAACTCCTACTGAGCCTGATGTGACATTCTCCGTACAGTCCGGTCTATACGTCTAAGACTATCGCATATCGGGCCTAGGGGGCGGCAAGCGTCAGTCCCCTAAAAGCGGTATAAGTCGTGTCGGAGTGAAGCCTAATACACCTTGAGAAGCTACGGGAAAACGTACTAGTAAATCTCGTCCGCCTTGGCCAGGGACTTTGCATAATGGCTCTACAAACACAGCGCGATATCAACTCCCAATAACGGGAGAGACGAATCCTATCTAACTGCCACTGCCTCCAAGTGCTTCGGGACTGCACCTAACTGCTACCTGTTTGCACGACTCCTTTGAGCCGTGGTAGGGTAGCAATCTAAGAACAGTGGGAACACACTCGAGGCGAAGCAGCAGTGTCAAGACTGCGGACTATGCTGTACTCATGTCACCTGGGAACTGTTAACTGGTGACAGGTATAATACCAACCAATAGTTCCCTGCGAGTCCTGTCCGGTGTACCCGTAACACAACGAGCACCTGTATACTATCTCCAGTACAACGTACTAATGGCTCTGGGACAGACCATTTCCCTAACTGAGATGAGAAGCGTACACACTAGTCTACTCCGGAGTATCGATGCCCTGTCTCGATAGTCCTACGACTAGGGACCTGAAAAAGGATGTGCTTGTAGACTACCCAGCCCCAACTAGTGTGACTGCCATCACAACGCTGGTAGTCAAGCAAGATCCTAAGGGCTCTATCAATATGTATTCTCGATATGTGTTCAGTTGAAAGTATTGCACTTTGGTATAAGTATTTTCTTTACATTTCTTAAATAATAAAAGGTGTTTATTATAAATATTAAACATATTTGGATTTATCTGCAAAATACTATTTGCCATATGTTTATATATTATAATTAATATTATGAAGGAAAATATAAGCATTTTATATTTATATAATATTTTGGTAATTGAAAATATGCATATCATATCAAATATTCTAATCACAATTCTTAAAAGATATAATATCATACAAATGGTTAGAATAATATTTCAAAATATATGCATAATATTTTAGTAATTAAAAGATGTATAGCATATCAAATAATCTTAATCATATTTCTTAAAGATTTATTACCATATAAAGTGCATAGCATATTAAATATTCTTAATCAAGTTTCTTAAAGATTTATTACCATATATAGTGATTAAGATACTCTCTCTAATTTAATTAATAAACTAACATTATTCATAGAGATATTGTACAAGATTTAGCTCAGGTCAAGAGATCAAGATGTTCAAGATGTCAGGATCAAAAATCTGCCAAAATCATAAAATCAATACTGACAGGGACTCAGAATCCAGGCATGGAAAGTCACCATATTAGGAAGTCACCATATATGGTAACTAGTTTTTCTTCTTTGAGGGCTATATAAATGACCAAAGGCTAAAGTTAGAAAGCATCAAGCCGACGAGATCACGAAGTCCAAGACGGCTTACGCATCCAGGCTGATCATCAACGGTTCATCTACCTCCTTGGAAGAGATCGAGAAGCAAACTAGTCTTTGTAATCATTTTCTAAGGAATCAAAGTGTAATGAATATTATTGATTAATAAAGGTAGCTTTCTTTTTCTTCTTCTATTTCTTCGTAGTTTAATTATACATTTTCTCTCCATCTCTTTTTCTCCCAACATGTGCGAGTAATTCTCCGCTTGTTAGGGTTCGTAGTATTAGAGTAGGCTAATGGATGATGAACATCCCTAAACCCTTTTTAAGTCCTATAAAGTTTACGAACATTATCAAAAGAATCATTAACATCCGAATCGGGCGCGCTAACAATTCTTTGTTAGTTCCGACCGTGATTAGAGATTAGATTAATGATTGTTTTGGTAAAGGCTGGATATGAACGGAGTTCCGTGTCAAGATAAGGGTTAAGATTGGGATTCATTTTCCCTCCAGAAACCCTAATCTACACGCATCTCCGTCGTTCTAGTTTTAAATCTATTAAAGGATAAAAGGGTAACTTTTAATTAATCGTCCATAACTACTAAATCCTAACGAACCCTACAAGCCCCCTTATTATATTAACTACATCCATAAAATAATCTAGATCTATAGTTTGTATTCTTGCTTAACGTAGATCTAGAAACCTTTCCACAAAATTCATTATCTCTCCCTTCCTAATCAACACATCTAAAGTAAGAGTAAAAGATTCAACGTTTCCCTGAGGACAACCCGTACTCATCTCGGTCTAGCTACACGCGACACCGTTATTGATTGCGGTTAACAATTACTACAAACACACTCTTTCGTACCAATCAAATGGCGCCGTTGCCGGGGATACGTGCGTAATTTTTTTTTCTTATTATTTGTGTTGAATTCTTAGATGATTCATATCATTATTAAAACAAAACTGCAAATTGCTTATTTAACGATTTGTGCGTGAATTTTTTGCAAGGAGATCTTGAGTCACAGAATTAAGGAAAACAGGAAACAGAGACATTTTTAGAGATCCAGAGGAGCACAGAAGGCTATACAAAAAAATTTCATCAAGTGATCCCTCTGCCACGCGGCGGATCCACGGCAAAAACACCCTTGTGGCAGCGGAAACGCGGCACAACAGAGGAGTTAGGGTTTCAGTCTTCTCTAGTATCTATCTCAACTCCTTCTCTCTCCTCTCAAGTCCAATAAAATCTATTTTCTACAGGATTCTTTGCAAAATAGCGCCGCTCAAAAATCTTTTTGCAAAAGTTTTATGATTGGTTTTGTTTTGCATATTTTAATACGGACTTTAAGGGGCAAAGACCAAATCAAGATTAGGTACGGATTTCATCACCCTTCCTAAGCCCCACAAATCAAAAATCGAGCATCTAGATCAACCCTTCATTAATTTAAAAAATATCTAGACCAGACTCTACGGACTGTCGCGCTCAATAAGGACAGAGGAAGGTCGTGGGTAATCTATCGTTTATCCGCATTACTTTTGTAGTGCCTAGGCTAGTGTGACAAAGGCTAGTGGTTTTTAATTAGGCCCACGACTGTGGTTCCTTCCTATTTACCTGGCACTTACCTGGCTACAAGGGTAGTACGAAGGCGGTAGAGGATTGATCCTGCGGCTTGACCTTTGGAAGTCTAGGAGCGGTCTAGAGACCGGACCTAGGTAACCTTAGTACTAGGGTTGCTTGTGCATTTTAGAGTGATTTGCCTTGAGTCCCACTTTTTTCAAAATAGACCAATTTTAAATCACACACACGCTGCCACTTGCACTAAACCCGCTTATTGCATGCTCGGCTGGACACGGGATCCTAGTGCCCGTCTTGTCCGCGTTCCTGCTATCGACGCCGAAGTCGGTACTTCTTCATCTTCTTTTCCCCCCACCACCACACACCACGACCGAGATGGATGGCACTCCATCAGAATATAACACCACGCTGCCACCGCCCGTAGGTGCGCAGAATCTACCGTGCATCTCTCTCCAAGAGAGATGCTATCCTATCCGTGGTCCTCTTCCTACTTATCTATCTCTTCCACCACCTAACGAGGATAATTTTGAAATTAAACCCACTACATCAATCTGCTGCCCAAATTTCATGGGCTTGAATCGGAAGACGCATACGTTTTCATTACCAAATTTGAAAACGTATGCGCAATGATGGGTACTTCACAATTGACTTTAGATGCTATGCGCTTACGTCTTCTCCCATTCACACTGTGCGACTTGGCAGAAAAATGGCTTTACAATACTGCCGCACACTCTATCACTAATTGGGATGAATTCGTCATACCATTTCTTAAGAAGTTTTACCCAAACCATAAGACTGCCCGTGTTAGAAGCGAGATCAACCAATTCACCCAGCTTCCCAATGAACCATTTTGGAAGTGCTTTGAACGTTTCAAGGATCTGCTTGTCCAATGTTCTCATCATGGATTCAATGGATAGGATTTATGTCGGATTATATATGAGGGCATTAATCCAGCGACAAAGCAGATGCTTGAAACAATGTGTCAATGCAATTTCATGTCTAAAGATGACGGTGAAGCTTGGAAGTATCTGGAAGACCTCGCTGAACACACTTTGCAGTGGGAAAGCGTAAAACCACCTTCATCTAGGGGAGGTGTTCACCAGCTCGATGTTTCCATCACAGTGAAAGCCGAAATGGCAGCGATGCAGAAGAAACTCGACGCTATTGAGAACAGATTCTCATCAGTCTCCCTAAATCAGGTCACGCTTCCCAAAACCGTATGTGGTTGCTGTTCGGATCCTTCACACTTAACGGAAGAATATCCTATGAATGCACCGTTTCACGGTCACGAGCAAACTAATGCTGCTTTTCAGCAGCGACCTAGAAACGATCCTTATTCTTCCATGTACAATCAAGGATGGAGGAATCATCCTAACTTTGCTTGGAATCAAAACCAACAAAGCAATTATCAAAGACCTCCTTCACAGCAACCACAACCACAGAGTCAGCCCCCCTTTCAGTCATAAAATTTCCAAAATCCGGCCAACATTTCTACACCACAAGTGGCCGGTACTGACAACTCACTTGCACAAACCTTGGATTTGTTCATGAAACAATCCATGCAATTGTCGGCTGAGATGAAGTCTTCTATTGATACCATAACGAAAAACTCCGCCTCCCATGGTGAGAGTATTAAATCATTAGAAAACTAAATTGCACAGTTAAATGCCGCAATGAATGCGAGAGAAAAAGGGGAACTCCCATCTCAACCCCTACCGAATCTTGGCCATTCACAAAGTCATAATGTGAATGCCGTTACTACGTTGAGATCGAGGAGAGTGCTGAATAACCGAGTGGGTGAGCAATGTGATGATAGTGACACTAATGATACCCCAGCTTCTTCTTCTTCCCCTAATTCGTTTAGTCTCCCACCTTCATCCAAGCCTATTCTCCATTTTCCCCAAGGCTCAAATCTTTCGCCCATTTCCTTGAATCTACCTAAAACGATCCCCACTCCAATTCTTGGATCCACTCCATCCCCACAATCCTCTCCAATAATGGATCAAACCCTTATTGATAAAGCACCTTATCCAAACATGTTAAGGGGCAACAGACCAAGTCCACAAATGGAGAAGATTGTGGAAATTTTTAAGCAAGTTAACATAAACATTCCTCTCACAGATGCTATTCAACAAGTTCCGTCATATGCGAAAATCCTAAAGGACTTGTGTACTAGGAAGAGAAAAGTTCAAGTACCTAAAAAAGTTTTCCTTGCGAGTAATGTGAGCACTGCTTTTACACAACAACTACCCAAGAAACGAAAGGACCCCGGTAGTCCTACAATTTCTATTTCTATTGGGGGTAAAAATATCAATCGTGCTCTACTCGATTTAGGTGCTAGTGTTAACTTGCTTCCGTATTCTGTTTATGAGCAATTAGGGATCGGAGAGTTAAAACCTACGCATTGCACTCTTCAAATGGCCGATCGATCAATCACCCAACCTAGGGGTGAGCTAGAGGATGTGTTAATCAAAGTCGGGGAATTCATATTTCCCATGGACTTTATCGTTATTGATACACAACCTGTGGCAAACCCACGCAATCAAATCCCGGTGATACTCGTGTTAGTGTATATGCCCTAGAGGCCATTACTGTATCATACTAGTTTGTATATTACTTAATGGAAGCTTGGGATATTCACAGTTGTATATACAATCTTGCTCGAAATGGTAGTATGCTACTTGGTTTGTCTCTGCTTTAATATGTGCATGTGTTTCTTTTAGCATATTGCTGGTATACATATTAGTAGAGCCCTTAGGATCTTTGCTTGATTACCAGCGTTGTGATGACGCTCGCACTCGTGGGAGCTGGGTAATCTATAAGCACATCCTTATACAGGTCCCTGGTCGTTGGACTATCGAGACAGGGCATCGATACTCCGGAGTAGACTAGCGTATGCGCTTCTCATCCCAGTGTGGGAGACGGTCTGTCCCACAGCCGTTAGTACGTCGTACTTGGGATAGTATGCGGGTGCTCGTTAGGTTACGAGTACACTGGACAGGACTCGTCGGGAACTGTTGGTTGGTAATATACCTATCGTCAGTTATCAGTTCCCAGGTGACATGAGTACAGCTTAGTCCGTTGACTTGACACTGCCACTTCGCCTCGAGTGTGTTCCCACTGCACTTTGATTACTACCTTACCACGGCTCAAAGGAGTCGTGCAAACAGGTAGTTTTTGGGTGCAGTCCCGAAGCACTTGGAGGCAGTGACGGTTAGACAGGATTCGTCTCTCCCGGTATTGGGGGTTGACATCGCGCTGTGTCCAGGAGAGCCATTACACGAGTAGTCCCTGGCCAGGGCAAGCGAGATATACTGGTAGGTTTCCAGTGTTATCTCAGGGTGTTCTGGGCTACACTCCGACACGACTTGTACCGCTATTAGGGGACTGACGTTCACCGCCCCCTAGGCCCGCCATGCGATGTATCAGACGAACAGACCGGACTGTACGGAGACTGTCACATACAGGCTCAGTAGGAGTGCAGATGGGGTTCACCTCGTCAGTCTTCTTATCAACATCTACCTGGGGACCGTTACGTACAGCTAGTGCCGCTTGCGGTCTGTGGTTAAACCCACTGCCAGCGTAGTGTCGAGTCTTTAGAGTCCCACACAGAGAGCTATTCGCCTTTAGGCAAAATGAGTAGAGGTCGCAGGGTTTTGCGACAGGGTTCGTTCGCATCCGCGCACTTGTGCACGTTTGCTGTCCGGACAGTTTATACTAGCGGGCTTTGGTTTAAGCCGGATCCTAGTATATGATTTGAGATTGGTTTTTCTCAGTGTATTCGTGTTCCTCGGATCACGAATGCGGGTGCGTATGCACAGTTGCTTGAGATTGGGGGAGAGGACCTTGTTTAGGGTTAATGGCTATTGTCATTTTATTAGCCCTATTGCTTTTGTGTGTATTATAGTTAATTGATAATTAGCTTAATAGTTGTGCATGGTTGTTGTTGTTGACAATTTGACTTCATTGACTTGTTGACCAAGGTTGACACTTTGACCATCATCATTTCTTTTGGAAGATGCTCTTTGGTCTTTGCAAAATTGAAATGATAATGGTCATGTCATGATTTACCATGACAATTTTCAAGCTAATTATTGAATTAAAATAATGCACACATATTAGTGAGAATGGCTCACTAATAATTCATTCTCTCATATCATTTCTCTCTCTTGTTCATCCTCTCCCTCAAGCTCTCTCCCTCTCATGTGTTGAGAAACAAAAAGCTTGAGAAAAACCTTCACTTGATCTTCTCTACTCTCTTCTAGGGTTCAAGTCTTAGCATTTCTTGCACTCTAGTTCCTCCTAGCTTGGAGTTGAAGCTAAAGGTCGAGGCTTTCGGGTGGATCCTTCTTTGACGGGAGAAGACAAGCAAGGTGACCTCTTTCTACCATTCCAAGGAGCAAGGAGAGAAGGACTTTGAGCTCTAGGTATAACATTTCCATCACTTAGCTACTTTGTAGTTAGCTTTAGCAAGTTTATGTTTAGCAAAGATCCTTAAAGCTTAGTCCATGTTGCCTATAGTTGATAAAAATCCAATTTTTATTATGTTTTCCGCCTCCCCGTAAGCACCGGGGTGGGCAACGTGGACTTACAGTGGTATCAGAGCCTAACTAAACCTAAACTAGCTAAGTTGTTAAGTGTAACGAAGTTTCGAAACCGGAAAATCGAAAAACCAAACTCGCAAAACCCTAAGTTTCTGTTAAATTTTTTTCTGGTCAAAATAAAATTTGTTATACACCAATAATTATCTCAGGGTTTTGTTAAGAACACCACCAAAAACGAGACAGAGAGTCGACCAAATGGGCGCGGATCCGCGGCGCTAGGAAGCTATTGCGCCGCGCATCCGCGGCCGTCTAGTCTCTTCTCTGCCTCGATTTTGGTGCAGTGTGTTTCTGTGTTGGTTTTGGGATTTTTAGGATATGTTATATGCGCCCAGATTTTCCAGAACTAAAATTTTCTTTTGGGGGCCTATAAATCCGTATTTTTCGGAACTTCACTACACTTTAACTATATCGGTTATATCTGTGATGCTTGTATGTATTGAACGTCGGCTAATCGCTATAAGTCGATTAGTCGGGGTTATACATCTCTGTGATCTGTGATTGTTATTGGTTTGTGGATATGAATGGATTGGATTGTCGCGGGTGAATAGCCGGGGTGGATGTGAGATGAGCGTTATTTTTCTTTCATTCATTTGTAACATGTAAATTGATGTAATAATATTATTTGTATGGCCGCACAACCGGGTCGGGGTTGTAGCCGTCATTGTATAATTCTTTTTACTGTTTTTGCTCCTAGGATAGACCCATGGAGGGGGTGCACAAACTACCGGGTATCTCGAAGTGCCGAGTGGCCTACTCACGGTGGTGAGGGAGGTTGCTTCGCTTCGGGTGCTTGGCGGGTAGTTTGCCGCACCCGTAGGGGTCTTGGGTGGGGTATTGGCTATTCACCGCGACCGTGTAATCCGCTTTACGTTGCAGGCTCGAACGCATTGCGGATTCCTAGTATATCCAATGTATTCATCTGTGATCTGTAATGTCTATCATTGCTATATATTTATAAATAATAACTATTTAGGCGTTGCTTATGTTTTACAGCCGCGCTAGCCCAGCCCCCGCTCTGTCGTTAGTTAAGTAACCTAACGGGTGATGACGGGGCCCCGTGGCGAATGCGAATGGCATAAGCGTACGTCATATTTTGGTTGTTTTCTGCAATGGTAGGATTAAATGATGGGACGCATTAAAAGAACCAATGCAAGAAATAAACCAAGTAAAAGTCGATTGGAACACTTTGAAAACCACTCGGTTCTTTTCAAAACTAAACTTTCAAACGCGGAGCTTGAACCACTCCTTTTAAAAGCTATCTCTTTCCATCGATTATATCAAGTTCACTACGTTCACGGTTTCGCCAAAACCATCCGTAGCCCTCCATCATTTCGGATAAATATTCGGTAGTATTCAAGCTATGTATTTTGACCTCACGCCAAGGCATAGTGATTGGTAGCTGCCGGATATTTATCCGTTGCATAGATAGAATGCGTTGATTTGAGACAGTCGTACTGCCGTTTTGGCCTACGTCAAGGGTGGGTACGGGTGGGTTCAAATTAACCAGGATAATGATGGGAAGAACTTGACATGTGACTTATGACATTTTGACCTCACGCCAAGGTCATAAGAGCATGGGGCAAAAATCCACATCGGGAGTTTCATAAGTACTAAAACTTGCTAGCGTTGCATACCATTTGGAGTGTGATAATTCTGGTAGGATTCCTTCGGTTTTATCACGCGATGATATTTGGATCCCGATCCTACTGTGAGTATATGCTACTCCTCGGGAAAACTCTCACTTAACGATCAATGCTATAAACCTAGTAGGTGCCTAGAAAGGTGTTAGCGGGGCTACGTCCACAGGGAAAAGAGGTTACTTAATTAAGGAACTTCGTGAAAGCGTTGGAAAACCTCCCTCGAAGTACCGACACTGGCCTGGCTGAACGGTTAAGCAAGTATTGTACGGTGAGAATGATCCCGGCTAATCCTTTCTTTACGGTTTGAGAAGGGATTCGAGAGACAGTGGGAGCCATCCAGTTTAGACAAACTAAAAATCACTCTAAACTTGCAAGAGCATCATGCTAAAGTGTTTCTTTTCTCTCTCCTAATTGCAGCGACCATTCAAGATGACCGGACATAAGTTACTATTAGATAAAAATATATTGACAGGGCCAAACTACAAAGATTGGCTCAGGAATGTCAAGATGGCTATCACTTATGACAAGCTGGGGTATATACTTACCACCAAAGCTCCCCCTGTCCCAGGTCCCACCTCCAGCGTCGCGGATGTAGAAATCCGTAAGACATGGGAGATAGATTGCGCGAGGGCCAAATGCCTCGTACTAGCCTCGATGGACAACGACCATCAGAGGAGGCACGAGAATATGGACCTAGAGTCCATATTTCTCCATACAAAAGAACTGTATGGAGAGCAGTCTCGTATCGCAAGATACGAAGTGTCGAAGAAGCTTTTTTCGGCAAGGTTGGCCGTCGGATCATCGGTAGCGGACCACGTGCTTAAGATGATCGGCTACATAGAGGAGCTCGCGGACCTTGGGACCACGTTGGAGAATGAACTCTATACTGATTTGATTCTCCAGTCCCTTCCTTCCACTTACGCCCAGTTCATTCTTAACTTCAACATGCAAGGAAAGGAGGTTGAACTTGCCGAACTTCTGAACATGTTGAGGACTGCTGAGGGCACCCTACAGAAGGGTAGGGAGAAATCCACTTTGTTTGTAGGAGGATCTTCCTCTTCTAGGCCCAGGGCGAAAGCCAAGGGCAAGAAGAAGAAAGCCCCCGCCAAACCAAGAGGCGGTGTCGGTAAAGTGGATACGAAGGGAAAGGGTAAAGCAACAAAGGTAGCGGGGAAGCTGGTGGGGAAGGAAGAATGCTTCTATTGTCACAAAAGTGGTCACTGGAAACAAGATTGCAAGGCTTGGAAAGCCAGAACACAGGATTTGAAGCGAGTTGCAGTTTCAGCTTCAGGTGTGTATGTTATTGAAAACTGTCTATCAATAAACTCTACATCCTGGGTATTGGATACCGGATCAGGATCTCATATCTGTAATTCTTTGCAGGAGTTGAGAAAGCGTAGAGTTTTGAAGGCAGGTGACATGACCCTCAGAGTTGCGAACGGTGCTAGCATGGATGCTAAGGCCGTGGGGGACTATCACCTGGGATTATCAGATGGATACTTTTTGGTTTTGCGTAGTTGTTATTATGTACCAAATGCAACCTGTAATATCATTTCTGTATCTTTATTATCTAAAGAAGGTTATGAATTTGCATTGATGTGACCCAGTCTACAATGCCATAAGAAAGTTTTATTAATTTCTGGAGACTTTCTTTTGTGTGTATTCTGGATATTGAAAACCTGTGGTTGGTTTAAAACGTATATTACTGAAGGATATTTAGATCCGTTCGAATATCAATCGTATGCAACTTGTCAATCCTGTCACAAAGGAAAGATGACAAAGGCTCCGTTTTCTGGACACGGAGAAAGAGCGAGCGAGCTCTTGGGACTCGTACACAGCGACGTGTGCGGTCCAATGTCTACACATGCGTGAAGCGGTTTTTCTTACTTCATAACTTTTACGGATGATTTCTCAAGATTCGGACATGTCTTCTTAATGAAGCATAAATCCGAAGCTTTTGATAAGTTCCTGGAATATAAGAATGAAGTAGAAAAACAAACAGGCAAAAGTATCAAGATCCTAAGATCGGATCGAGGAGGAGAATACTTAAGTGCCGAATTCCTGAATTACTTAAAAGAGAATGGAATTCTCTCTCAGCTTACTCCTCCATACACTCCGCAATATAACGGTGTATCGGAGAGACGGAACCGAACCCTATTGGATATGGTACGGTCCATGATGAGTAATGCTGAGTTACCGCGATCATTCTGGGGATATGCGCTAGAAACAGCTGCATATCTTTTGAACCGTGTTCCCACTAAGACTGTGCCTACCACACCATATGAGTTATGGAGTGGGAAGAAACCATATCTTCAATACTTGAAGATTTGGGGATGTCCAGCTTATGTCAAAAAGCAGCATACGGACAAGCTCGAGGCACGCTCAGTACTGTGCAAGTTTGTGGGATACCCAAAGAACTCCAGGGGGTATTTTTTCTATTACGCAGAGGAACAAAAAGTCCTTGTTTCTCGTAATGCCCATTTTCTGGAACATCAGTTTTTAGAAAAAGAAATAAGTGGGAGCGCAATAGAACTGGGAGAAATTCCAGAACCACAAACTATTACTGAAAGCTTAGTGGAACCAGAAGGTTCAAAAGAACAGGACATTCCTACGCCACTCCGCAGGAGTAGTAGGCAGTCTCATCCGCCCGAGAGGTACTACGGTTTTCTCATTGACGGGGATAGAGAGGACTGCATCATAGATTGTGATGAGCCTACTAGCTTCCAGCAGGCCATTCAGAGCGTCGACTCGGTAAAATGGCTGGATGCAATGCGGACCGAGATGGAGTCCATGTACACCAACAAAGTATGGACGCTGGACATTGCTCCAGATGGGGTAAAACCCGTAGGATGCAAGTGGATCTTCAAAAGGAAGATTGGTGTAGATGGACAGGTTGAGACCCATAAAGCTAGACTAGTAGCAAAGGGTTTTCGTCAGCGACCTGGTTTGGACTATGACGAAACCTTTTCTCCAGTAGCTATGCTGAAATCCATTCGGATCCTTCTTGCCATCGCTGCTTTCCACGATTATGAGATTTGGCAGATGGACGTAAAGACAGCTTTTCTAAATGGTCATTTAGAGGAGTGTGTCTATATGGACCAGCCGGAGGGTTTCATTCAGGGTGGGAGCAGCGGAAAGGTGTGCAAGTTGCTCAAGTCCATTTATGGACTCAAGCAGGCATCGCGGAGTTGGAACATCTGTTTTGATGAGACGGTCAAAGAATTTGGCTTTATCAAAAATCCAGATGAACCATGCATCTATTGTAGATTTGTAGCGAGAACTGTAGTATTCCTCATTTTATACGTGGATGACATTCTCTTAATAGGAAATGACATTCCTATGCTACAATCTGTCATGGGGTTCTTGTCACACAGGTTCTCCATGAAAGACCTGGGTGATGCCTCATACATTCTGTGTATCCGGATCTACCGTGACAGATCCTAGAGGATATTAGGACTCTCGCAGTCCAGGTACATCGACACCATACTGAAGAGATTCAGTATGGAAGATTCCAAGCACGGTAATCTACCGGCTTGTCACGGGATCACCCTCTCCAAAGAGATGTCTCCCAAGACTGATTTGGAGAGGGATCGCATGTCTATTATACCCTACGCTTCTGCGGTAGGCTCTATAATGTATGCGATGTTGTGTACCAGACCGGATGTGGCTTATGCACTGAGTGTGGTAAGCAGGTATCAGTCAAACCCTGGGGAGAAACATTGGATAGCAGTAAAGAACATTCTCAAGTACCTAAGAAGGACTAAGGAGATGTTCTTGGTGTATGGCGGAAAAGACCTGCAGATTGAGGCCTTTGCTGACTCCAGCTTCCAGAGTGACAAGGATGATTCCAAGTCCATGTCGGGTTTTGTCTTTACCCTCAATGGAGGGGCGGTGTGTTGGAAGAGCTCCAAACAGGAAACCGTTGCTGACTCGACTATGGAACCGGAATACATCGCTGCATCTGATGCCGCAAAAGAAGCTGTCTGGATGAGGAAGTTCTTGAAAGAATTTCAGGTGGTTCCGTCCATTGTTGACCCAATACCTCTGTATTACGACAACAACGGGGCTATAGCTTTAGCGAAGGAACCCAGGTCCCATCAGAAATCCAGACACATCTTAAGGCGGTATCACCTAATCAGGGAGATCGTGGATCGCCAGGAGATCGAGGTCCGGAGAGTTGCATCAGAGGATAACACAGCAGATCCATTCACCAAGGCCTTGCCCCAGACTCAGTTCGAGCGGCTGATCGAGATGATAGGTCTTCGATACGCCAGTACATGGCCTTAGTGCAAGTGGGAGATTGTTAGTGTATATGCCCTAGAGGCCATTACTGTATCATACTAGTTTGTATATTACTTAATGGAAGCTTGGGATATTCACAGTTGTATATACAATCTTGCTCGAAATGGTAGTATGCTACTTGGTTTGTATCTGCTTTAATATGTGCATGTGTTTCTTTTAGCATATTGCTGGTATACATATTAGTAGAGCCCTTAGGATCTTTGCTTGATTACCAGCGTTGTGATGGCGCTCGCACTCGTGGGAGCTGGGTAATCTATAAGCACATCCTTATACAGGTCCCTGGTCGTTGGACTATCGGGACAGAGCATCGATACTCCAGAGTAGACTAGCATATGCGCTTCTCATCCCAGTGTGGGAGACGGTCTGTCCCACAGCCGTTAGTACGTCGTACTTGGGATAGTATGCGGGTGCTCGTTAGGTTACGAGTACACTGGACAGGACTTGTCGGGAACTGTTGGTTGGTAATATACCTATCGTCAGTTATCAGTTCCCAGGTGACATGAGTACAGCTTAGTCCGTTGACTTGACACTGCCACTTCGCCTCGAGTGTGTTCCCACTGCACTTTGATTACTGCCTTACCACGGCTCAAAGGAGTCGTGCAAACAGGTAGTTTTTGGGTGCAGTCCCGAAGCACTTGGAGGAAGTGACGGTTAGACAGGATTCGTCTCTCCCGGTATTGGGGGTTGACATCGCGCTGTGTCCAGGAGAGCCATTACACGAGTAGTCCCTGGCCAGGGCAAGCGAGATATACTGGTAGGTTTCCAGTGTTATCTCAGGGTGTTCTGGGCTACACTACGACACGAATTGTACCGCTATTAGGGGACTGACGTTCACCGCCCCCCTAGGCCCGCCATGCGATGTATCAGACGAACAGACCGGACTGTACGGAGACTGTCACATACAGGCTCAGTAGGAGTGCAGATGGGGTTCACCTCGTCAGTCTTCTTATCGACATCTACCTGGGGACCGTTACGTACAGCTAGTGCCGCTTGCGGTCTGTGGTTAAACCCACTGCCAGCGTAGTGTCGAGTCTTTAGAATCCCACACAGAGAGCTATTCGCCTTTAGGCAAAATGAGTAGAGGTCGCATGGTTTTGCGACAGGGTTCGTTCGCATCCGCGCACTTGTGCACGTTTGCTGTCCGGACAGTTTATACTAGCGGGCTTTGGTTTAAGCCGGATCCTAGTATATGATTTGAGATTGGTTTTTCTCAGTGTATTCGTGTTCCTCGGATCACGAATGCGGGTGCGTATGCACAGTTGCTTGAGATTGGGGGAGAGGACCTTGTTTAGGGTTAATGGCTATTGTCATTTTATTAACCCTATTGCTTTTGTGTGTATTATAGTTAATTGATAATTAGCTTAATAGTTGTGCATGGTTGTTGTTGTTGACAATTTGACTTCATTGACTTGTTGACCAAGGTTGACACTTTGACCATCATCATTTCTTTTGGAAGATGCTCTTTGATCTTTGCAAAATTGAAATGATAATGGTCATGTCATGGTTTACCATGACAATTTTCAAGCTAATTATTGAATTAAAATAATGCACACATATTAGTGAGAATGGCTCACTAATAATTCATTCTCTCATATCATTTCTCTCTCTTGTTCATCCTCTCCCTCAAGCTCTCTCCATCTCATGTGTTGAGAAACAAAAAGCTTGAGAAAAACCTTCACTTGATCTTCTCTACTCTCTTCTAGGGTTCAAGTCTTAGCTTTTCTTGCACTCTAGTTACTCCTAGCTTGGAGTTGAAGCTAAAGGTCGAGGCTTTCGGGTGGATCCTTCTTTGACGGGAGAAGACAAGCAAGGTGACCTCTTTCTACCATTCCAAGGAGCAAGGAGAGAAGGACTTTGAGCTCAAGGTATAACCTTTCCATCACTTAGCTACTTTGTAGTTAGCTTTAGCAAGTTTATGTTTAGCAAAGATCCTTAAAGCTTAGTCCATGTTGCCTATAGTTGATAAAAATCCAATTTTTATTATGTTTTCCGCCTCCCCGTAAGCACCGGGGTGGGCAACGTGGACTTACAACTCGGTCGACCCTTTTTGGCCACCTCCAACGCTGTAATCAATTATAGAAACGGCTCTATGACCCTATCCATTGGAAAGAAGTCAATTGAGCTTAACATTTACAAGTTGGGAAGTGAACCCTCCGAACCCTATGCTCATGTGTGTTCTGTCGAATTAATGGATGTCGACAGCAGCGAATTTGATCAACCTCATAATTCTGACTCTTTTCATATGTCGTTGCTTGACACCGACTCTTCCATTGAGTTGTCTGGGTCAATATCTAACGCTGATGATGAACTTTTTATAGAGTCTGACGATCACCCCATTTTTTCTGATGACATTATTCTTCGGGGTATCGACGAAAGCTTTGAGGAAATTTTCGCTGATGAACTCGTATTTTTACAAGACACGGGTGTTGAGATGAATCAACTCCAAGACAAAGAAATTGAACCTCCACCCCTTCTTCTAGACAATCATGATAATGCGAGTAATCCATCATCAATATCACTGTGTCGTCTCTCCAAATTGAGACGCAATCCTTTTCCATTACTTCTCTTATCACCTCCCCACTTCTTCACGTCGAAAGGTGACATATTCTTCCACCAACCTTGGTATTTCATCGATAAAATTTTTGAATGGTTGGTGTTGACCTTCGGTCTTTGCAAAGTTTGGCATTGACCAATAATCTTGACCCCTTCGTGTGGTTTTAAAAGATTAAAATTGTTAAACTCAAGTTTTGGGGGGGGGGTTATATTTTGGCTCTTGAAAGAAAATGATTTTTACAAAATTGTAAGCCAAAAATAAGTTTGGGGGTGGATTTTTACTTTCATATATTCTTGCCCCCATTAATAATGTCCTCCCAAGCTTACAGGTTTTTGTGATCCAGCAGATAGCAACAATGAGGACACTGTTGAAAACAAGTTTGGGGGAGGTTTGTGCTTATTTACGCATCAATTTGCATCATATTTTGATAAGCACAACATTTTCAAAAAAAAATTTAAATTTTTTTTTTCTTTTATAACATAAGAGTAGAAGGTAAAAAAATTACATCCAAAAGATAGGAATAGTTTAAGAAAACCAAGAAAATTAGAAGTTTTCTTAAACGAACTGGTAATAAGTAGTTATGAGCTGTTGTCCCAACGGTTAGTAAGATGAAGGAAGTCACTAATCTGAGGATAAAAATAAGTCTGAAAAATAGTTTCTATTCTAGAAGCCAATCATTTGAATGTTGATACCCTACTATATGCACTTACACACGTCTTGAAACTCGGGATAGTAGAGGATACCTTGAAATGCTCTTGTCTAAAAGCCAAAGTTTGAAGGAAATAAAAAAATGAAGAAAATATAAATGGTGAAAAGAAAAATGAACACTGGTTTTGTTATCGCCAAGGCAGCAATAAAAAAATATAGCGAGGGTGCCTCTTCACTTAGTGCCCTAAGGCCAACTAGTCTGGGAGTCACTGCTAAGCCTTAGGTGGTACAAGACGAGAAAAATATTATCACCTAATCAGCAAGAACATAAGTAATCGGTCGGCTAGTACCTCAAGAAATATTAACGGTCGCATGAAAATGTGTGAGCAAATCTAAATATTCATCAAATTAAAAAGTACTACGGCAGATGGACAAGAGTATGATAGCTTGAATTGAATTCTCTGAGTGTAGGGATGTTCTATTCACACACGTAGGGGTATATGATCGATGTTTGGATGAATGGTAGGAACGAAAATTAAAGACGATGTTTTATTGAGGGATGATGTGATTTATAATATTTTTTCATGACTATTAAGATAGGGCTCATGACAACTGAAAAGCTAGTGGAGTTGGAAACTCTAAATTTTCAAAGTATTTCTTTTATGGTTCTTATTTTTATATGTAAATTTCACCATCTCTCTTTTGTTATAGGATTTTGTGGGTGTAATCCGCTGAAAACCCTCAGGAGACAACACTCCTCCTACTAGGGACACCTAGAGGTTTAACGGCTTGTTGCACGTGCTCAGTGCAATCGTGTTTGCCTACGAAAGTGTGCTTAGTTTTCTCCTTTCTTTTTTCTCCTTCTCTTGAATAAACTAGTTTGCTCGGGACGATCAAAGATAAGTTTGGGGGTATTTGTTCAGTTGATAAAACTGCACATTTGTTATTACATTTTTCCTACTAATTCCATATTAAAAAAGGTCTCTATTATAATATATCATACATATGAGGGTTTATGTGTAAAAATACTATTTTCCATGTGTTGATATATTATAATTAGCATTTGGTAGGAAAATGTATATAATATTATTGACCTAATCCTAGTAGAACTAAGTCTACTAAATATTATTTAAGATGTTTTGCAGAATTTTCATGTCTTAAATCAAGGAAATCAAGTTGTTAAAGCTAACCTGCCTAATTAAGAAATCAAAATTAAGAAATCAATTCTGGCAGAAGAAAAGAAATGATTTTCAAATTCTGAAGGTTTTAAGGATCGCCACATGCCACAAGGAGCAACCCCCAGAAAATTGATCAACGGAGGAGATCATCAGGCCGCGGATCCGCGGCCCGAGCCCCTTGATGCCGCGGATCCGCCGCGTAGAAGTGGAGTTGAGGGCTGCAACTTTTCTGGTGGGATTGTAACTACCATTCCCCAATTTAGGCATCTAACTTTCTGGTTTTGGGACTATAATAAAGACCGAGAGCCTCTTGAAAAATTTATCAAGCCGACGAGATCATGAAGTCCAAGACGGCTCACGCATCCAGGCTGGTCATCAACTGTTCATCTACCTCCTTGGAAGAGATCGAGAAGCAAACTAGTCTTTGTAATCATTTTCTAAGGAATCAAAGTGTAATGAATATTGTTGATTAATAAAGGTAGCTTTCTTTTTCTTCTTCTATTTCTTCGTAGTTTAATTATGCATTTTCTCTCCATCTCTTTTTCTCCCAACATGCGCGAGTAATTCTCCGCTTGTTAGGGTTCGTAGGATTAGAGTAGGCTAATGGATGATGAAAATCCCTAAACCCTTTTTAAGTCCTATAAAGTTTATGAACTTTATCAAAAGAATCATTAACATGCTAATCGGGCGCGCTAACAATTCTTTGTTAGTTCCGACCGCGATTAGAGATTAGATTAATGATTGTTTTGGTAAAGGCTAGATATGAACGGAGTTCCGTGTCGAGATAAAGGTTAAGAGTGGGATTCCTTTTCCCTCCAGAAACCCTAATCTACACGCATCACCGTCGTTCTAGTTTTAAATCTATTAAAGGATAAAAAGGGTAACTTTTAATTAATCGTCCATAACTACTAAATCCTAACGAACCCTACAAGCCCCCTTATTATATTAACTACATCCATAAAATAATCTAGATCTATATTTTGCATTCTTGCTTAACGTAGATCTAGAAACCTTTCCACAAAATTCTTTATCTCTCCCTTCCTAATCAACACATCTAAAGTAAGAGTAAAAGATTCAACGTTTTCCTGAGGACGACCCGTACTCATCTCGGTCTAGCTACGCGCGACACCATTATTGATTACGGTTAACTAAAAGCACTTTTTCACATCAATCAATATGCTAACATATACACATATTAAGATAGAAATAAACCAAGTAGCATAGTACCATGTTTAGCAAGACTGTTAATATAATTATGAATATCTAAGCTTCTATTAAGTAATATACAAGCCAGTATGATACAATAATGGCCCCTAGGGCATTTACACTAACAGGAGGAATCACACCCAATGAGATATGGTGCGCTCTATGTTGAGTACTGCTGAGTTGCCTATTTCCTTTCATGGACATGCACTTGAGAAGCTGCATACCTATTGAATAAAATTCCGATCAAATTCGTTGCCTAGCACTCCATATGAGATATGGAATGGGAAGAGACCATCTCTTAAACGAGTTAAGATATGGGTTGTCTGGTGATTGTTAGGGATTCTGCGTGTTCAAGTTTAGTTAATTACCGCAATCAAAACGGTTTCGCTTGTAGCTAGCCGGTTGAGTACGGGTCGTCCACAGGGAGATGGGAATCTTTTTCTATGTGCTTTAACGAGTTAAGTCCAATTTTCCAGATTTGTTTGTGATTAACTAAGTGTTAAAATGAGATGTAAAGAGAGCTTGTTAGGGTTAGGATTAGGTTAGTTTGAGTTAGGAGTCGCTCACTTCTTTCATTGCCACTCTTAATATCGGTGTTACGGTAATCGGCAACAACGGGGATTAGCACGACTAGGAAGGAACTTGCGAGTATAAGCTAGGCTTTCCAACGCTTAAGTTCTTCCTTTTGGTGCTTGTCCGTCCGTCCTTGGCTCTTAGCCATAACCTTCGGTTAATTCAACCACAACCGGTCACACTACGAAATCACCGCTATCACGTAGGATAGGGTGCCGTAGGGAGCGGATTGTGGTTCAATTAACGGGAGTCGATTTAAGATGTTGGGAAAGGAAAGAGTGAGAGAGATTTCCTTCTCTCAAACTTCCCATATCCTACCCTGACAAGTATGGAAACTACTCACACATCATAACGAAAAGAAAATAAAACAAAAGAGGAAGATAGAAAGAAAGAGATTAGAAGATAACAACTAGCTATTTGCGACCTCACCTTGGCAAGGATCAAGCGTAAGCATCATGGTTGTTTAAGGATAAAGGAAAAGAGAAAAGAAAGAAACAACAATAAATAACAACAATTACTTATCAATTAAAGATTACAAGCGATTAATATAAAAAGAGCAAGACAAGTATAATAACAAAATGAACTTCTTTATTCATCGTTCTTCACTCACAAAAGCTCACTACAAGTTTTTCAATGGTGAAGAGATGAGAAGAGGAAGAAGAACAACAAGTACTCTAAAATCTAAAAAATACAAGATTAAGCAGCCTTGGTTTTGGCAAGTTCTGAACTATTTATAAGCAGGGAACTGGAAAATTAGTGCAACATACTGAACCACATTGAAAAGACCAAAATACCCCAAAAATACCTTCAGCCGACAAGCCTAAACGGCCGCGGAACCGCGGCCTAGACCCCCTATTGGCCGCGGTTCCGCGGCCGTATTGATGAGTTAGGCCCTCCAATTTTTTGTGCTTCCCTGGTCTTCAATGTCATTTATTCTGGTACATGTTTTTTCTCAGATTTTCTTCACGATTTTTCCAGAATTTCTGTTGAGCAAAAGGTGATTTGATATAGATCATTTTGTCATGATTTTCTCGAGCTCCGCGTAGATTTCTTGGATCTTGTGTTGCCATTGAGCCTTGTGCATGAAAATGACATTGATTTGCCATTTTTTCTCTCAAACTGATGTGTAGCAACAGACGGATAAAGAGCGGAGATCCGTGTTTTATCTGTGATTTGCAGGAACCCGGATTTTGTCGTGTTTTTCCATGAATTTCATCATTTAGAGCCGAGAACCTGTATCCTGCAATTGACTAGCAAACACGGCTCAAGAGTACCTACCGATATGCAATGTGATAAAAATTGGGCGGTATAAAAATGCAAAAATCTGATATGAACAAATACCCCTAAACTTATCATTTGCTCGTCCCGAGCAAAGCCAATTTGTTCACAAAAAATTTCCTAACCTCACTTTCGCAGGGAACGCAATTGCACTGAGCACGTGCAACAAGCCGTTAAACCTCTAGGTGTCCTTAGTAGGAGGAGTGTTGTCTCCTGAGGGTTTTCAGCGGATTACACCCACAAAATCCGGTCAAGTTAGTTTTGTAAAATAAGTAAGATTCAAACCCTAAAGTTTTGTTTCAGAAAATAACAATTCTATTATCCTAAGTCTAGACTATCGAACCTTTATTTATCACACCTCGCTTCTTATTTAACTACAGGTTTTATATGTCTTTACGTGCAGTGCAAATAGTGTCGTTAACTTTCAGAAGGATCGAATAAAGTCATCATATCATACAATAAGTCCAGATAAATTTTTTTAAAAGGATCACATAAGTTTTATAAAGAGTTAAGCATTTTTCAAGTTTCGTTTTCCAGTAAAGTTTCAACTTCAGAATTTCAATCTTCCCTAATAGGAAACTGGGTCTTATTTTTCACTCCACCTTTTTCTTGTTTTCATTTCATACACACCTCTGTGAACGTGCAATAGTCTTTATCATAGAATCAAACCTTCATATCTTCGCTAAATTTTTTTTTTATAAAAGCCTGTCTTTTATCAAGATTATTCTCACACAAAGAACCATTAGGAATTTTAACTCGGAGAGAACACTTGCTTGACTTTGTTTTAATCTGGACTTTCTAGGCTTCTTAGCGAGCTTTAGGCCAATGCACCCAAACCAGTCGGCTTTAGGGCATTAGGTATAGAAACACCCCAGCGGACTTAATTACTCAAGTTACCTAGGTCCAAAAACAAAAGACAGTTTGGCGTGAAAATCATGATGATTTAATACGAACGGAGATAGAACCGGCAGTTCAATTATTTTTTTTGGATAAAAGACGTGTTTAGTGGGTTCGGTGTGTAATCATTCCAATCAAGTTTCAGATGGGTTATTTTTCAGACTTAGTTCCAATTCAGGCATCAATAATATCCCTTCATATTCACTTTACTTCATAAACTATTCTTGATATTACTTATTTCAGAACAAACCTATTTGATCCTCAGAAAATCATTTATCCATTTAAAAGTTTTTAGACATAAAAGACTTGTTATCTAATTTCCAAAACTCACGACACGTGTAGTGTGATGTAAAGACGTATATCAGCTATAGTTAACTTCATAGGAGAGTTATCTTTCAGGTTTTCAAAATCTAAACATAAGATTTAGTTATTCTTATCTTATCAAACAAAACCGTCGAAATGTTGAATCAGAGTCCTCCCACTAGCTAACTTGACAAAAAAGTTTTTATGTTTTTAGAAAATTTTCAGATTTTTATGGATTTTATGGATTTTAATATGTAGATGCAGAATATACATATGAATGCGAAGGTAAGAAATGCGTACCGAGCGTACCCCCAAACTTAAGCTGGACAGTGTTCTCACTGTCATTGCGAGAAGAGATTACTTGAAGGGTCAAAATTGTCGGTTAGCTATACACAAAATTTTTATTTTTATTTTTTTGTTTTTGGTTTTAAAGAAAAGAAAAAGAAAAAAGAATATCCACAAAAATGTACAAAATGGTATATACATACCCTCAAACTTATTTGGAACAGTGTCCACTGTTCTTGGCTGGATAACCGAAGTTTGGTGGTAGGTAGAGGAAGATTATGCAGGGTAAACCGTCTCCTGTAAGACCAGGAGCTCCTCTGTTGGTTCGGCGCTAAGGTACGGTTTGAGTCGGTGTCCATTTACTTTGAAAAATGAACCGTCCATTGGATTCGCCAAATCCACAACGCCATGCGGATACACATTCCGCACAAAATACGGCCCTTTCCAGCGAGATCTGAGCTTTCCTGGATGGAAGTGTAGTCTGGTGTCGTAAAGCAGTACCTGTTGACCAGGTACGAAAGTTTTGCGCAAAAGGTGTTTATCGTGAAACACCTTCGTTCGGTTCTTAACGACAACCGCGTTATCGTAAGCCTCATCCCTAAGCTCGCTTAATTCGTTCAACTGCAGCTTCCGATGGCTGCCCGCATCTTCGAGAGACAGATTCAACTCCTTTATCGCCCAAAATGCGCGATACTCTATTTCGACAGGTAGGTGGCAAGCCTTTCCGTGCACAAGCCGATAGGGAGACATGCCAAGGTCGGTCTTATAAGCGGTTCGAAATGCCTAAAGGGCATCAGTGAGTTTCAGCGACCAATCTTTACGGTTCTTGGAAACCGTCTTCTCCAGTATCTGCTTGATTTGCCGATTTGAAACTTCGGCCTGCCCGCAGGTTTGGGGGTGGTAGGACGTAGAGAGCTTATGATTAATGGAATATTTCCGCATCAAGGCCTCGAAAGTTTTGTTGCAGAAATGGCTTCCATTGTCGCTAATGATCGCTCGGGGGTGCCCAAACCGGGAGAAAATGTTTTCTTTAAGAAACCTAACGACAACCTTGTTGTCGTTAGTCCGGCTGGGCGCAGCCTCGACCCACTTAGAGACGTAATCAACAGCGAGAAGGATGTACAAGTTCCTGAAAGAGCTGGGAAACGCCCCCATGAAATTTATCCCCCAAACATCGAAAATCTCCACAACCAAGATTGGTTGGAGCGGCATCTCGTTCCTCCGGGATATCCGGCCCATGTGTTGGCACCGGGAGCAAGTCTTGCAATAGTCATGAGCGTCTTTGAAGAGTTATGGCCAGTAGAAACCACATTGCAAGATCTTCTCAGCTGTCTTTCTGGGGCCAAAATGCCCGCCACACGCTTGATCGTGGCAAAATGACAGCACACTCTTGAATTCCTCGTTAGGGACACACCGACGAATAATATGGTCGGGACAGTACTTGAACAAATAGGGTTCGTCCCAGTAAAAGTGTTTTACTTGGGATAAGAAGCGAAGTCTGTCCTGACTTGACCATTCAGTCGGTAGTAATCCCGTGGCCAAATAGTTCACAATATCTGCGAACCAGGGTTCGCAAGATACTGTCAAGAGCTGTTCATCCGGGAAAACGTCGTTGATCGGAATTGGAAGCGAAGGCGAAGAAGGAAGTTGTGAGAGATGGTCGGCAACTACGTTTTCACATCCTCGTTTGTCCTTAATGACAAGGTCAAACTCTTGAAGCAAGAGGATCCAACGTATTAGCCGAGATTTTGCATCTTTCTTCGCAAAAAGATGGCGCAGAGAAGAATGGTCAGTATAGACAATGACTGGAGAGCCGATGAGGTAGGGCCTGAACTTTTCGAAAGCAAATACAGCAGCCAAGAATTCCTTCTCAGTTGTTGTATAATTGAGTTGGGCGTCGTTCAGGGTTCGGCTCGCATAATAGATTACGTGCGGCATCTTGTTGATGTGTTGTCCAAGGACAGTACCAATGGCAAAGTCGGATGCATCGCACATAATCTCAAATGGGTGCGTCCAGTCAGGTGAAGAAAGAACGGGAGCAGAAGTGAGTGAGCTTTTCAATGACTCGAATGCAGTCACACAGCTCGAGTTGAAGTCGAATGGCGTGTCCTTGGCCAGCAAAAGAGTCAAGGGCCTAGCAATCTTGCTAAAGTCCTTGATGAACCGTCTATAGAAACCGGCATGGCCAAGGAAGGCTCGGATGTCTCGGACGCATCTGGGAGGAGGTAGATTGGAAATGACCTCAATCTTTGCTTTGTCAACCTCTATGCCATTTTGCGAGATGATATGTCCTAAGACAATACCTTCGCGCACCATGAAGTGGAACTTCTCCCAATTCAAAGTGAGATTCTTGTCCTTACATCGGGTAAGGACAGCGTCAAGATGCAGCAAACACTCGTTGAAGGAATCGCCGAAGATGGAGAAATCGTCCATGAAGATCTCCAGAAATTTTTCCACCATGTCTGAGAAGATTCCCATCATACACCGCTGGAAGGTAGCGGGCGCATTGCATAACCCAAAGGGCATGCGACGATATGCAAACGTGCCGAAAGGACAAGTGAAAGTGGTCTTGTCCTTGTCTTTTTCGGCGATGGGAATTTGATTATAACCGGAGTAGCCATCAAGAAAGCAGTAGTACTCATGTCCAGCCAATCGTTCAAGCATTTGGTCAATGAAAGGTAGCGGAAAGTGGTCCTTCCGCGTTGCGGCGTTGAGTTTTCTGTAATCGATGCATACTCGCCACCCAGATTGGGTGCGAGTAGGGATTAACTCGTTCGCCTCGTTAGTGATGACCGTTATACCTGATTTCTTAGGGACAACGTGAATGGGGCTAACCCACTGGCTATCAGAGATAGGGTAAATGATACCACTATCCAGACATTTTACGATCTCCTTCTTCACAGCCTCTTTCATGACTGGATTGAGACGTCTTTGTGGATCCCGGGCTGGTTTGGCATCATCCATCAGATGAATGTGATGTTCAACGATCAGGGGACTAATCCCCTTGATGTCCGCCATGGACCAGCCAAAAGCTTGCCTGTTGCTGTGGAAGACCGCGAGAAGGGCTTTCTCTTGCTCTGGAGCTAGAGAAGCCGAGATGATGACAGGGAGGGTCTCGTTCTCACCTAAGTAAGTGTACTTAAGGTGAGACGGCAAAGGCTTGAGTTCGAGCGTCGGAGGTGAAACGATGGAAGGCAAGATTGGTGAAGAGGTCTCGAACTCAAAGGACTCCAGCAAAGGTTCAAAACGAGTGTAAGCGACCGAGTCGGATGGTTCAGGTAACTCATCCGAAAATTCGAAGGATTCAAACTCGGGTTGCGAGCGGCTAAGATCGTTCAAGAACGTGAAACACTCGTAGTCGTTGTCGGGCGCAAAAACAGCAGCAGGTTCGAGGAGGAACGCACTAGTGGCGTTAAGGTTATCGTGGTCGAACAGAAACTCCTCGAATTCACACTCTTCTGGGGTGATCTCCTGGATTGAGCAAACGTCCAGTATATGAGCATTAGGTTCGGAGGGCTGATTCCCCAACCTAAAAATGTTGAGTTCAATCGTCATGTTTCCAAAAGAGAGGTTCATCGAACCATTGCGACAATTGATCACAGCATTTGAGGTTGCAAGGAATGGGCGACCGAGTATCACCGGAATTTGATTCCGGGGGTTAGCTACAGGCTGTGTGTCTAATACAATGAAGTCAACGGGGAATATGAAGTCCCCGACTTTGATTAACACATCCTCTAGCTCACCCCTAGGATGGGTGATCGATCGGTCGGCCATTTGGAGAGTACAGTGTGTGGGTTTCAGCTCTCCTACGCCTAATTGCTCGTATACTGAGGACGGAAGCAGGTTAACACTGGCACCAAGATCTAATAGTGCGCGGTTGATGTTCTTATCCCCAATGGTAATAGAAATCGTAGGACAGCCAGGGTCCTTCCATTTTTGTGGTAAAGATTGGGTAAGGGCATCACTCACAGCACTAGCCAAGAAAACTTTCTTGGGTACCTAGACTTCCTCTTTTTCGTGCACAAGTGCTTTAAGATTTTCGCGTAGGACGGGACTTGTTGGACAGCATCTAAAAGAGGAATGTTAATGTTAACCTGCTTAAATAAGTCCAGAATCTTCTCCATTTATGGATTTTATTTGGTAGACTTCAACCGGTTTGGAAATGGAACGTTTTTAAAATTTGTTGAGTCCAATGCTAGAGGAGGAGATCGTGGAGTTGGAACGGATCCCAGAACAGGTGTTTTCGTGGAGTGAGAAGTGGGTCCGTTCAGAGCAGAAGAAGAGGAAGGGGAGCCTGTTGAAGAGCGGAGAATAGGCTCAGAAGACGACGAAGCAGGAGAAGAAGAAGAAGAAGAAGAAGAAGAAGCGGCCGGGGTGTCATCGTTGATCTGTGTGCCAATGTTGTTTTGCAGCATCCTTCCCGATCTCAATGTGGTCACGGTACTCACATTATGGTTCTGTTGTTCAAGAGCAACATGTACATTATGTGGGTGACCGGGATTTGGGAGTGGCTGGGACGGGAGCTTCCCCTTCTCTCGCTCGCTTAAGGCCGCATTCAGCTGTGCAATCTGGGCCTCGATTGTCTTGATGCTTTGCCCGTGAGCGGCAGTGTGTTGCACTAAGGACTGAATGGAAGACTGGATGTTGGCGGTGGACTGAGTCGATTGTTTAACGAACGCCTCCAGACTTCGTTCGAGCGAGGAAACCTTATCGTTGTTTGACGGAACAAAATTGTTTTGGGGAAAAGAATTGTTGGGTGCAAAGTTGTTCGTCTGATTTTGAAAAGGTTGGGGTTGGAAGGGCTGCTGAAACTGATGTTGAGTTTGTTGTTGCGCTTGTTGTTGCGGAGGAGGGGGCCTTTGGAAATTGTTGCCTTGGAATTGATTCTGATTCAGATTCCAGGCGAAATTGGGGTGGTTCCTCCAACCGGGATTGTAGGTGGAAGAGTATGGATCATTCCTCGTTCTTTGCGGAAATGCAGCATTAACCTGATCCTGTCCTTACGATGGTGGGTTGTAAGGACACTCTTCGGTTAAGTGAGAAGGATCGGAACAACAAGCGCAAATGGTACGAAGGGGGAGAACAGGGGTAGGAGCAGGAGAAGAAAATTTTCTCTCTATCGCTTCAAGCTTTCTCGTTATTGCAGCCATTTCAGCTTTCATCGCAATAGAGAAATCAAGTTGGTGAATTCCTACCCTAGACTGACCGGTAGAAGTGGAGGTAGAAGAAGAAGAAGTCGGTCTGGTGCTCTCCCATTGCAGCGTTTGCTCCGCAAGGTCGTCAAAGAATTGCCATGCTTCCTCGTCAGATTTCGATAGGAAGTGGCCCTGACAGATGGTTTCCAACAACTGCTTCGTTGCTGGGTTCAGGCTCTCGTATAAGGTTTGGCAAAGTTGCCATTTCTCTATACTGTGGTGAGGACACTGAACAAGAAGGTCTTTGTACCGGTCAAATCACTTCCAGAAGGGTTCAGAAGGAAGCTGAGAGAATTGGTTGATTTCATTACGGATCCTTGCGGTTTTATGATTTGGATAGAATTTTTTTAGAAATGCTTTAACAAACTCGTCCCAACTGGTTATGGAGTGGGAAGCGGTGCTATACAGCCATTTTTCAGCAAGATCGCATAGAGTGAACGGAATGACCCGTAGACGTATAGCATCGTCCGACAGTTCGGTAGTTTTCATCATGGCACAAACGTTTTGAAATTTATTGATGAAGATATAGGCATCTTCAGATTCAAGCCTATGAAATCGTGGAAGCATGTTGATGAAGTGGGGCTTAATTTCAAAATTATCCCCATTGGCCGGTGGAAGAGAAAGGTTGGTGGGAAGTGCAGAACGGGTGGGATAGAAACGATCCTGGAGCGCGATTCGCTGCGGCGCTACAACAGGCGGTGGTGGTGGGTTATTGGTCTCCGTAGGAGGTGGAGCCAATCCAGGGGTAGTCAAAGAGATGTTCGGATTAAATCCTGACATCGCGGAAGAAGAGGTTGGTGATGGTGAAGGTGAAGATGTATGGACAGAATTCCGGTCAACGTCGGAGTTGGCCGGCAAAGGTAAGGGTGAAAGAGGAGTGGACGGAGTTTCGACGTCTGAGTCGATCGCGTAGTCGGTAGAGACTAACGTAACGCGGACTAGGCGGGCGCTAGTGTCCCGAGTCCAAGCGGACATACACTAAACGAGTTTAGTATAGTCAAAGCGGAGAAGGTGAAGGTAAGAAAACGTCAATGAAGAAATACGATGGGTGGTGGGTGAAAAAATGGATTTTGGCGACAAAGGGCAAGTTTTTATAAAAGTTTTTGATTTTTTTCCTTTTTTTTTTAAGAAAAAGCTTTACAGAAATATGTACGGACTTACGGCTTTAAGCAATCACAACCAAGATATGCACAATCACACCTAGATCTAGGGTCACCTAGGTCTGCTAGACAGCTCCTAACTGTTCCAGAGGGCTAGAAATAGGACCTCAAACCGCCTCTTCTCCGTCAATTGCGACCAGGTAAGTACCAGGTAAGTGGGAGGTTGTCCAACGCTTTCGCGAAGTTCCTTAATTAAATAACCACTTGCCTTCGACACACTTGCCTAGACACCGCAAAAGTCAGATAGGATAAACGGCCGATGCCTGTAACTAGTCCTCTGTCCTATTGAGCGCGAAGTCCTTAGGGCTGAGTCTAGTATTTTTTAATTAACAATGGTCAATGCATATGCTTTTTGTGATTTCTGGGGTCCTGGGAAGGGTGATGAAATCCCCACCCAATCTGAATTGGTTTCAAGCCCCTTAAGTCCGTATTAATGAATGCAAAGCAGTAACAAATCAACTGCAAACAATTTTTTTTTTTAGCGTGGCGCAAAGAATCCTGCACAAGAACAGTTTATTGGAAGGGGGAAGAGAATTTGCGTAAAGAATGCTGCAGAAAACACAGTTTATTGGAGTCCAGAGGAGTGGGGAGAGGGAAAGAAATACTCACAGAAGTTTTGGCACCCTGAAGGGCACAAATGGCCGCGGTTCCGCGGCAATAGGGCTCTAATGCCGCGGTTCCGCGGCTAAGTTGTGGAATTGGGGCTCCAGTTTTGTGCTTCTAGGGGTATCCTCTGCTTGTCCAGATTTCCTGATTTTGGATTTTCTTACTGGAACTGCTCCAGAATCTTACAGTAGACCGTTTGCTTTGTTTTGATCCGTCGCGGTGTAGCCGCGAGATGTGGGTCTATCTTCCCATGTATTTGGCACTGAACTCGAACTTCGTATTATCCTGCACACTTGCACAAAAACTAATCAAAAATAACAAAATGGTTTTTTTTTAAATGTATATTTTTTTTTGTTTTGTTTTTCGGTTAGATTTATATTCACAAGTTAACCCGAAATTACACAAAGAAATAAACTACCGTCTCCCCGGCAACGGCACCATTTGATTGTTAGGGATTCTGCGTGTTCAAGTTTAGTTAATTACCGCAATCAAAACGGTTTCGCTTGTAGCTAGCCGGTTGAGTACGGATCGTCCGCAGGGAGATGGGAATCTTTTTCTATGTGCTTTAACGAGTTAAGTCCAATTTTCCAGATTTGTTTGTGATTAACTAAGTGTTAAAATGAGATGTAAAGAGAGCTTGTTAGGGTTAGGATTAGGTTAGTTTGTGTTAGGAGTCGCTCACTTCTTTCATTGCCACTCTTAATATCGGTGTTACGGTAATCGGCAACAACGGGGATTAGCACGACTAGGAAGGAACTTACGAGTATAAGTTAGGCTTTCCAACGCTTAAGTTCTTCCTTTTGGTGCTTGTCCGTCCGTTCTTGGCTCTTAGCCATAACCTCCGGTTAATTCAACCACAACCGGTCTCACTACGGAATCACCGCTATCATGTAGGATAGGGTGCCGTAACGAGCGGATTGTGGTTCAATTAACGGGAGTCGATTTAAGATGTTGGGCAAGGAAAGAGTGAGAGAGATTTCCTTCTCTCAAACTTCCCATATCCTACCCTAACAAGTATGGAAACTACTCACACATCATAACGAAAGAAAATAAAACAAAAGAGGAAGATAGAAAAAAAGAGATTAGAAGATAACAACTAGCTATTTGCGACCTCACCTTGGCAAGGATCAAGCGTAAGCATCATGGTTGTTTAAGGATAAAGGAAAAGAGAAAAGAAAGAAACAACAATAAATAACAACAACTACTTATCAATTAAAGATTACAAGCGATTAACATAAAAAGAGCAAGACAAGTATAATAACAAAATGAACTTCTTTATTCATCATTCTTCACTCACAAAAGCTCACTACAAGTTTTTCAATGGAGAAGAGATGAGAAGAGGAAGAAGAACAACAAGTATTCTAAAACCTAAAAAATACAAGATTAAGCACCCTTGGCTTTGGCAAGTTCTGGACTATTTATAGGCAGGGAACTGGAAAATTAGGGCAACATACTGAACCACATTGAAAAGACCAAAATACCCCAAAAATACCTTCAGCCGACAAGCCTAAACGGCCGCGGAACCGCGGCCTAGACCCCCTATTGGCCGCGGTTCCGCGGCCGTATTGATGAGTTAGGCCCTCCAATTTTTTATACTTCCCTGGTCTTCTATGTCATTTATTCTGGTACATGTTTTTTCTCAGATTTTCTTCACGATTTTTCCAGAATTTCTGTTGAGCAAAAAGTGATTTGATGTGGATCATTTTGTCATGATTTCCTCGAGCTTCGCATAGATTTCTTGGATCTTGTGTTGCCATTGAGCCTTATGCATGAAAATGACATTGATTTGCCATTTTGTCTCTTAAACTAGTGTGTGGCAACATACGGATAAAGAGCGGAGATCCGTGTTTTATCTGTGATTGGCAGGAACCCGAATTTTATCGTGTTTTTCCATGAATTTCATCGTTTAGAGCCGAGAACCTGTATCCTGCAATTGACTAGCAAACACGGCTCAAGAGTACCTACCGATATGCAATGTGATAAAAATTGGGCGGTATAAAAATGCAAAAATTTGATATGAACATCTGGCCTATGTTGAAAAACAAAATCTGGACAAGCTCGATGTAAGGTCAGTTCTGTGCAAGTTTATAGGATATCCCAAACTTTCGCAAGGGTATCTCTTCTACCACATCGAGGAACAAAAGATGTTTTGCTTCTCGACATGCCAATTTTTTTGAAAAAGGAATTTCTTGTCGAAGAAATTAGTGGCGATGAGGTAGAACTGGAAGAAGTTCCAGCAAAGTAACCTATAACTGATGATTTGGTGGAACCGGAGGATTCAATATTCCCTGATGAACCGAAGCCACTCCGCAGATCTAGTAAGATTCCTCATCCACCTAAGAGATACTACGGTTTTCTCGTAGACAGTGGCAGCGAGGATTGCATCATGGAGATGATGACCCAACTATTTTCGAGCAGGACATCACAAGTGGAGACTATGTGAAATGGCTGGATGCTATGTGATCTGAGATGGAATCCATGTACACCAGCAAAGTGTTGACTTTGCATGTTGCTCCTGAAGGGGTAAAACCCATTGGATGCAAAAGGATTTTTGATAAAGATAAATTGGTGTAGATGGAAAAGTTGAAACTTTCAAAGCTAGACTTGTCGCTAGGCTTAAGTCCATCAAGATCTTACTTGCCATTACTGCATACCATGACTACGATATCTGGCAGATTGCACGTCAAAACCGCTTTTCTAAATGGTGATTTAGAAGAGAGCATGTATATGACACTGTCAGAGGGCTTCGTAGACCGTGGGACCAGCGGAAGCATGTGCAGGCTGCTTAATCCACCTACGGGTTAAAGCAGGCATCGCGGAGATGGAACATATGTTTTAATGAAGCTGTCAAAGAGTTTGACTTCATCAAAAAGATAGATGAACCATGTATAAATAAGAAGGTTGTAGAGGGTATGGTTGTCTTCCTCGTATTGTAAGCGGATGAGATACTCTTGATAGGAAAAGGTGTTCATATGCTATACTCGGTCAAGCACCTCTTATCACACAGGTTCTCCATGAAAGATCTAATGGATGCCTCCTACATTCTTGGGTTATAGATCTATAGAGATAGATCTAAATGGATTTGGGATTGTCCCAATCCGGTTACATAGACACCATGCTAAAAGGGTTTTAATATGGATGATTCTAAGCATGGTAATGTGCCCGCTTGTTCAGCAATCACTCTGTCCAAAGAGATGTCTCTCGAGACGGATTTGGAGAGGGCTCGCATACAAGGGATACCCTATGCTTTGTCAGACGGGTTAACCATGTATATGATGTTATGTACCACACCAGATGTAGCTTACTCACTAGGTGTAGTAAATAAGTATCGAAAAGATCTTTGGGAAAACCACTGGACAGCTGAAGGACATTCTTAAAGTACTTGAGAAGCACTAAAGAGATGTTCTTGGGATTTTGGTAACGGTGAACTGCAGTGGGAGTCCTTACCAATTCGAGCTTCCAGACTGATAAGGTCGATTGAAAGTCAGTCACAAGCATTGTCTTTACCCTCAGTAGAGGGATGGTATGTTGGAAGAGTTTCAAGCTAGATACCGTGACATACTAGACGATAAAGGCTGAATACATTGCTACCAACGATACTGCCAAAGAGGTTGTCTGGATGAATAAAGTTCATGAGATGAACTAGGTTCCTACCATTGGGCATCCAATACCTGTGTATTAGGATGATAATGGAGATGTGGCTTTGTCCTAGGAACCCTGGTCCCGTCGGCGATCCAGACATATTCTTAGACAGTATCACCTGATCAGGGAGATAGTTGATCTCCGGGAGATCGAGGTCAGGAGAGTTGATATAAAGGATAACACAGCGGATCCACTCACCGAGGCCATTCCCCAGATGCTATTCGAGAGAATTTAGGACGTTGGGTATAAGATACTACAACAACTGGCTTTAGTGCAAGTGGGAGATTATTAGTTATATATATGCCCTAGAGGCCATTATTGCACATATGATGTATATTATAGTGGATGCTTGGACATATATAGAGAGGACTTTCTTGCTTGACATGATAGTATACTATCTGGTCACCTTTATCTTAACGTGTAGGCTGGTATTTATTTTGTCTGTCTCTTACATGTTGATAAAGCCCTTAGGATATGTACTTGACTACCAGGACTATGATAGAGATCATACTAGTTGGGCCAGGGTAGTTCACAAGTACATCCTTTAATTGTTCATAGTCGAGCGTGTATCGAGACAGGGCATCGATATTCCAAAGTAGACTAGCGTATACGCTTCTTGACCCATATGATGGGCGATGGATGATCCCACATCCATTGGAGTTTGATATCAAAGATGGTATACGAGTGCTCAGTGGATACTGGGTACACTGAACAGGACTCGTCGAGGACTCTTATGTGGTAGTATACCTATCGTCGGATAGCAGTCCTCTGGTGACACTGGTACAGGTTACTCTGTAGACCCGAGATCGTCATAGAGTCTTATGTGGCTCCTACTGTGCTTTGATTTCCTCCCTACCACGGCTCAAAAGAGTCATGCAAACAGGTGGATTTTGGGTATAGTCCCAAGTCACATGGAGGCAATGAGCGATAGGAAGGGTTTCGTCTCTCCCGGTATTGGGGGTTGATTTTTCTCTATGCTCGATTGGCTATAACTGGAAGTCCCTGGCCAGGGCTGCTGATGAGAACTGCTGATAAGCGTTAACAGTAGTTTCTCAAACCGTTATAGGCCAGACATCGGCATGACTTATCACGTTATTGGGGGCTGACGTTTACCACCCCTAGACATAATATGCGACATATCAGACGAAGAGACCGGACTGTACGGTAGTGTTACTGATAGGCTTCATGGAAAGTATGGACGAGCTTGCCTGTTGATCTTCATATTGTTCAATACCCGGGTAACCGTTACGTCCAGCTAGTACCGCTGACGGCTTGTAGGTGACTGATGTGATCATTACCTATTGCTGACGTATTGACGAGTCTTTAGACTCCCACACAGAAGTTTCCTAATTCAAACGAAACGAAGTAGGACATATATATGATATGTGTGTTGGCCGGATTAAATACGAGTATATGATACCGTATTGTAATCTGGCAATTATCTGTTATCAGTCAGGTTATATATGATATAACCGGATTATCGAATCAAGTGTTGGTTTTATAATGTGATATTCAGATTAATGATATTAGCCGGTTATATGTGATATAACTGGATTATTAGATTAAGTGTTGATTTAATAATGTCATTTATATTATATGTGATATAATTATATTTTAACTAATATCATTAGCTCACTAATTCCTTTATATATATATATATATATTTGATATATATAAATTTATATATATATATATTATTATATGAAGCATGGCATGTTTTTCTATTTTTAGAAAATAGAAAAAAGAGGTGTAAATTGTGGAGATATTTGTGGTATGGTTCAAGGCATGGGTTTATATGTTTTTATATTACTCTTGACTCACTATTCAAGCATGGTTGCAATTTTAATTGCATTTTTATACCATGCTTGAATGAGTGAGGAGTGAGATGATTCATATTATTGTTTCTACACTTGCTTCATGCTTAATGCCTTAACCATTTTTTCTTGAGCTCTTTTCTTTTCTTGCTCTCTACAATTTTCTTCACCTCACATCCAAGCTCAAAACCTTCACATGAGGTGTGAATTAGTGAGCTTGTGAGACCTTAGTGAGAATTACTTATCTTCTATTTCATCATCCCACACCAAACTAGCAATTTGTTATGGTGTGTTTCCTACACTAAAAGTGTTTTGTGTAGTGAAAAGCTTGTGCTTGTGGACTTCGGGTGGATCGCCTTTGGCGTGAAGATCATGAAGGAGGTTCGTTCAACTTGGAGAGAAGCCTTGAAGAGTCGCGTGGACTTCATCCCGAAGATTTTGAAGAGAAGGACACGAACTATAAAGGTTGTATGCTCTTAAACTTTCTCTTAAGCTTAATCACATCACAAAGGAAAACCCTAAAATTCTAGTAATGATCTTGGTAGTCTAACTTAGCACCTAGAAAAATTAAAATTTGGCATGCTTGATGCCTCTTGAACACCTTGACGGTGCTAAGATCGACTTTCATTCTCAACTCATGAGAGAGTTTGGGTGGAGGTTGAAGAAGATGCCATGGGAGAAAAGTGTGAGCTCAAGAAAAAAAGCAAGTGAAGAAAATGGCTTAGTCTTGTGAGTTCTTTTTGTTGTGAGAAAATAATAGCAACTAAAGAAAAGCCACACTAAAGATAAATATCTGCCTCTCTCACATGCTCACAATAAAATATCCCATAAGACAACAAAAACCCTTGTCATGCCATCATGACTTACAATTATGAGTCACCAAGTGCACATGCTAGAACCAAAGCCAAAACTTACACTCACAGTTTCCACCAAATAAACATTTAAGACAAAATGTATAATTTAAAAAGAAATGGCAATCTTCCAAAGTAAACTTGTAACGAAGTACAAGAATACCACTCATCTGTATATATATACTTACATCCGTATTCCGACTGAATACGAATACAACGAGATGAAAATAATCCAACAATATAATAGTAGGATCCGACTTAAACCAAAGCCCACTAGTATTATCCGTCCGATCATGATCCGTGCACAAGTGCATGTATATGATTGAACCTTGCCATAAAACCATACGATCTTTATAACGTTTCGCCCGAAGCAGGGAAACCCTCTGTGTGAGACTCTAAAGACTCGTCAATACGCGGGCAGTGGGTTTAACCACAAGCACGTCAGTGGCACTAGCTGTACGTAACGGCTATCCAGGAATTGAGCGAAAGAGAGGTCGACGAGCAAACTCATCCTAAAACCCTACTGAGCCTGACAGTGAAATATCCGTACAGTCCGGTCCGTTCGTCTATGAGTATCGCATATCGAGTCTACGGGAGTGGATAAAGTCAGACCTCTAATAACGCGATATTTAGTGTCGGCTTGAAGCCCATCACCACTTGACAAACTACTGATCCGAATCATTATTTCTTGACTAGTTTGGCCAAGAATTTCTGGTGATGGCCACCCGTTCATTCCGCGACATCAACCCCTAATACCGAGAGAGACGAAACCCCTGACGATCCGCTCACTGCCTCCATTTGGCTCGAGACTATACCCAACTAAAAACTGTTTGCACGACTCCTTTGAGCCGTGGTAGGATAGTAATCAAAGAACAGTGGGTACTCACACAAGACAAATGACGATCTCAGGTCGATAGACTAACCTGTACACATGTCACCTAGGAACTGCTATCTGAGAATAGGTATAATACCAACTAGCCTATTCCCGGCGAGTCCGTCCGGTGTACTCATAAGCCAATGAGCACCTATATACATCTTAGTGTAAGTCCACGTTACCCACCCCGGTGCTTACGGGGAGGCGGAATAGGTAAAAAATGGTTTTTAACACAAGGTAACATGGACTAGAATTAGAGGATCTTTGCTAAACAAAAACTAACAAACTAACTACAAGTTTTAGCTACTCGGTTAGAAGGTTATACCTAGGTCTTGAACTCCTTCTCTTCTTGTAGTGGTCCTCCATCTTGCTTTCTCCTTAGAGTGGTGTAGACGGCTCCTCCTCGTCTTCTTCTCTTTGCCGAAGAAAGATACACCCGAAGCCTCTACCTTGAGCTCCTACCTCAACCAAGAGGTAACTAGAGTGCTTGGCTTGCTAAACTAAGAACCCTAGAAAGAGTAGAGAGAAGTTTTGATGGTTTTATCTCAGAAGCTCATGTTTCTCAACACATGAGAGATGAGCGCTTTGAAAGAGAGGAAGAGGAAGAGGAAGAGCTAAGCATGAGAGAGAAAGAGCAAGAGAGCATGAGAGAGAAAATAACAACCATCTCTCATATGAGAGAAAATGATAATAATAATAATAATTAAAAGAAATTGTGATGGTTAGTTTGGAATGACTATTATCATTTCACATTAAATGAAATTTGCAAGAATCAAGAAGCATCTTGCAAATGAAATGATGATGGTCAAAATGTCAACAAAAGTCAAACGGTCAACTAAAGTCAAAAGGTCAACAAAAGTCAAATAGTCAACCTAACCAAGGCACAATTATCCTTAATTAATATCATTAATCATATCTCTCATTCTCATTAAAGTTAAGAACAAGTCAACGGTCAATAACCCTAATGAGGTTCCTCTACCTCTGTCGACTGTGCATACACACCCGCATCCGTGTTCCGAGGAACACGAATACAATGAGACAAAACCAATCCCAAAATAAATACTAGGATCTGGCTTAAACCAAAGCCCGCTAGTAATAACTGCCCGGACACCAAACGTGCACAAGTGCGCGGATGTGAATGAACCCCGTCGCAAAACCATGCGACCTCTACTCTGTTTTGCCCAAAGGTGAATAACCCTCTGTGTGGGACTCTAAAGACTCGACACTACGCTGGTAGAGGGATTAACGACAGGCCGCAAGTAGTACTAGCTGTACGTAACGGTCCCAGGTAGATGCCGATAAGAAGACTGATGAGGTGAACCCATCCGAACTCCAACTGAGCATGAATGTGACAATCTCCATACAGTCCACTCTGTTCGTCTGAGAGTATCGCATGGCGGGCCTAGGGGGCGGTAAACGTCAGTCCCCTAATAGCGGTACAAGTCGTGTCGGAGTGTAGCCCAGAACACCCAGAGATAACACTGGAAACGCTACCAGTATATCTCGCTTGCCCTGGCCTGGGACTTTGTGTAATGGCTCTCCTAGACACAGCGCGATATCAACCCCCAATACCGGAAGAGACGAATCCTGTCTAACCGTCACTACCTCCAAGTGCTTCGAGACTGCACCCAACTACTACCTGTTTGCGTGACTCATTTGAGCCGTGGTAGGGTAGCAATCTAAGAACAGTGAGAACACACTCGAGGCGAAGTAACAGTGTCGAGTCAATGGACTAAGCTGTACTCATGTCACCTGGAAACTGATAACCGACGATAGGCATAATACCAACCAACAGTTCCCAGCGAGTCCTGTCCAGTGTACTCGTAACCTAACGAGCACCCGCACACTATCTCCAGTACGACGTACTGATGGCTGTAGGACAGACCATCTCCCCTGCTGGGATGAAAAGCGCACACGCTAGTCTACTCCGGAGTATCGATGCCCCGTCTCGATAATCCTACTACTATGGACCAGTATAAGGATGTGCTTATAGATTACCCAGCTCCCACTAGTGTGACTGCCATCACAACGCTGGTAATCAAGCAAAGATCTTCAGGGCTCCACTAATATGTATAGGTGATATGCTAAAAGAAACACATGCACATATTAAAGTAGAAACAAACCAAGTAGCATACTACCATTTTGAGCAAGATTGTCTATACAACTGTGAATATCCCAAACTTCCATTAAGTAATATACAAACTAGTATGATACAGTAATGGCCTCTAGGGCATATACACTAACAATCTCCCACTTGCACTAGGGCCATGAACTGGCGTATCGAAGACCTATCATCTCGATCAGCCGCTCGAACTGAGTCTAAGGTATGGCCTTCGTGAATGGATCTGCAGTGTTATCTTCTGTAGCACCCCTCCGAACCTCGATCTCCCGGCGATCCACGATCTTCCTGATCAGGTGATACCGCCTTAAGATGTGTCTGGACTTCTGATGGGACCTGGGTTCCTTTCCTAAATCTATAGCCCCGTTGTTGTCACAATATAGAGGTATTGGATCAACAATGGACGGAATGATCTAAAGTTCCGTCAAGAACTTCTTCATCCAGACGGCTTCATTTACGGCATCAGATGCTGCGATATACTCCGCTTCCATCGTCGAGTCAGCAACGGTTTCCTATTTGGAACTGTTCCAACACACCCCACCTCCATTGAGAGTAAAGACATAACCCGACATGGATTTGGAGTCATCCTTGTCACTCTGGAAGCTGGAGTCAGCAAAGGCCTCGATCTGGAGGTCTTTTCCACCGTAAATCAAAAACATATCCTTAGTCCTTCTCAGGTACTTCAGAATGTTCTTTACCGCTATCCAGTGCTTCTCCCCAGGGTTTGACTGATACCGGCTTACTACACTCAGTGCATAAGCTACATCTAGTCTGGTGCATAACATCGCATATATTATAGAGCCTACCGCAGAGGTGTAGGGTATAATAAACATGTGATCCCTTTCCAAATCAGTCTTGGGAGATATCTCTTTGGAGAGAGTGATCGCGTGACAAGCCGGTAAATTACCGCGCTTGGAATCTTCCATGCTGAATCTTTTCAGTATGGTGTTGATGTACCTGGACTGTGAAAGTCCTAATATCCTATTGGACCCATCACGATAGATCTGGATCCCTAGAATGTAAGAGGCATCACCCAGGTCTTTCATGGAGAACCTGTGTGACAAGAACCCTTTGACAGATTGTAGCATAGGAATGTCATTTCCTATCAAGAGAATATCATCCACGTATAAAACGAAGAATACGACAGTTCGTGCTACAATTTGACTATAACTACATCGTTCATCTGGATTTTTGATAAAGCCAAATTCTTTGACCGTCTCATCAAAACAGATGTTCCAACTCCGCGATGCCTGCTTCAGTCCATAAATGGACTTAAGCAACTTGCACACCTTCCCGCTGCTCCCACTCTGAATGAAACCTTCTGGCTGGTCCATATAGACACACTCCTATAAATTTCCATTTAGAAAAGCAGTTTTTACGTCTATTTGCAAAATCTCATAATCGTGGAAGGCAGCAATGGCAAGAAGGATCCGAATGGATTTGAGCATAGCCACTAGAGAAAAGGTTTCGTCATAGTCCAAACCAGATCTTTGACGAAAACCCTTTACAACAAGTCTAGCCTTATAGGTTTCAACCTGTCCATCTACACCAATCTTCCTTTTGAAGATCCATTTGCAGCCTACGGGTTTTACCCCTTCTGGTGCAACGTCCAAAGTCCATACTTTGTTAGTGTACATGGACTCCATCTCGGTCCGTATTGCATCCATCCATTTTACCGAGTCAGTGCTCTGAATGGTCTGCTGGAAGCTAGTCGGCTCATCATTATCAATGATGCAAACCTCTCTATCCACGTCTATGAGAAAACCGTAGTATCTCGCGGCCGGATGAGACTGCCTACTACTCCTGCGGAGTGGCGCAGGAATGTCCTATTCTTTCGAACCCTGTGTTCGAACCCTATGGTTCTACTAAGCTTTCAGTAATAGCTTGTGGTTCTGGAATTTCTTCCAGTTCTATTGCGCTCCCACTTATCTGATTTTCCAAAAATTCAGTTTCCAAGAAGCAGGCATGACGAGAAACAAAAACCTTTTGTTCCTCTGCGTAATAGAAGAAATATCCTTTAAAGTTCTTTGGATATCCCACAAACTTGCACGGTACTGAGCGTGCCTCGAGTTTGTCTGCATGCTGCTTTTTGACAAAAGCTGGACATCCCCATGTCTTAATGTGTTTAAGATAGGGTTTCTTCCCACTCCATATCTGATATGGTGTGGTAGGCACTGACTTAGTTGGAATTCGGTTCAAAAGATATGCAGCTGATTCTAGTGCATATCCCCAGAAAGATCGCGGTAACTCAGCATTACTCATCATGGATCGTACCATATCCAATAGGGTTCGGTTCCGTCTCTCCGATATACCGTTATGCTGTGGAGTGTATGGAGGAGTAAGCTGAGAGAGAATTCCGTTCTCTTTCAAGTAATCCAGGAACTCGGCACTCAAGTATTCACCACCTCGATCAGATCTCAGTGTCTTGATACTTTTGCCTGTTTGTTTTTCTACTTCATTCTTGTATTCCTGGAACTTTTCAAAGACTTCAGATTTATGCTTCATTAAGAAGACATGTCCATACTTTGAAAAATCATCCGTAAAAGTAATGAAGTAAGAATAACCACTTCGCGCATGTGTAGACATTGGACCACATACATCGCTGTGTATGAGTCCCAAGAGCTCGCTCGCTCTTACTCCGTGTCCAGTGAACGGAGTCTTTGTCATCTTTCCTTTGAGACATGATTGACAAGTTGCATATGATTGATATTCGAACGGATCCAAATATCCTTCTTTATGTAACTTAGTCAACCTTGTCTCATTGATGTGACCCAGTCTATAATGCCACAAGAAAGCATGATTTAATTCTGGAGACTTTCTTTTGTGTGTATTCTGGATATTGAAAATCTGTGGTTGGTTTAATACGTATATACCGTTGCTTAATGTACCCAACCAAATCAGAACATGATTAAGGTGAATGTTTACAATATAGCTTAAAATGCAAAATCATCACCTTCTTTAGACATTAAAGATACAGATATGATATTACAAGTCGCACTGGGTACAAAATAACAGTCACGCAAAACCAAAACATGTCCATCTGTCAATCTTAGGTGATAGTCCCCCACGGACTCGGCATCCATGCCTGCTCTGTTTGCAACTCTGAGGGTCATATAACCTGCCTTCAAAACCCTATGCTTTCTCAGTACCTGCAAAGAATTACAGATATGAGATCCTGATCCGGTATCCAATACCCAGGAGGTAGACTTGATTGATAGACAATTTTCAATAACATACACACCTGAAGCCGAACCCACAACTTGCTTCGGGTCCTGGTTCTTGGCCTTCCGTGTTAGTTATATGTATGCCCTAGAGGCCATTACTATACATTGGATGTATATTGTAGTGGATGCTGGGACATATATAGGGAGGACTTTCTTGCACGACATGATAGTATGCTATCTGGTTACTCTTTACCTTAACGTGTACATTGATTGTCTCTCTGTTACATGTTGGTAAAGCCCTTAGGATGTGTACTTGACTAACTGGACTATGATGCAGATCATACTAGTGGGGACAGATAGTCTATAAGTACATCCTTCAAAGTCCCTAGTCGTGGGTGTATCGAGACGGGGCATCGATATACCAGAGTAGACTAGCGCATACCTTCTCGACCCATACAGATGGGCGATGGATGATCCCATATCCATTGGTGTTTGACATCAGAGATGATATACGGTGCTCAGTGGAGACTGGGTACACTGGACGGACTCGCCGAGAACTCTCAGATGGTATTATACCTTACGTCATATGGCAGTTCTCTGGTGACACTGGTACAGAGTAGTCTGTTGACCCGAGATCGTCATAGAGTCTTGTGTGGTTCCCACTGTGCTTTGATTTCCATCTTACCACGTCCAAGAGGGCGTGCAAAACGGTGGTTTTTGGGTACAGTCCCGAGTCACATGAAGGCAATGAGCGATAGGAGGGGATTCGTCTCTCCCGGTATAGGGGGTTGATGTTGCGCTATGTTCGATTGGCTATAACAGGAAATCCCTGGCCAGGGTTGCCGAGATTTACTGGTAAGTGTTACTAGTAGTTTCTCGAATTGTTATAGACCTCATATCGACACGACTTATCGAGCTATTGGGGTCTGACGTTTACCACCCCTAGGCGAGATATGCGACATATCAGACGATCAGACCGGACTGTACGGTAGTGTTACTGGTTGGATTCACTGGAGTGTGAGCGGGCTAGCTCGTCGATCTTCTGATCGCTCAATACCAGGGTGGCCGTTACGTTTAGCAGACCGCTTGCGGCTTGTGGGTGTTTGATATGATCATCATCTGCTGCCGGCGTATTGACGAGTCTTTAGAGTCCTACACAGAGGTTTCCTGGCTCAAGCGAAACGAAATAGGAGTGCATATGAGATATGTGTGGGACCGAGAATAATGCGTGTATGTGATACCTTATTCTATTCTCGCGATGAATGTGTCGACTGGTTGTATTCGATATAACCTAGTTATCGATTCAAGCATTGATTCGATAAACCGATACATAGGATACTAGTCGGTTATATGCGATATGACCGGATCGTTAAATCAAGTGTTGATTTAATGATTTAATGTATAATTATATATTTGATATATTACTTTGCATTAACTAGTATTGGTTCACTTTAAATGGATTTTTTCACTTGGGTTGTACACATTGTATATATGATATACTTTTGTACACAAGTTTGTATCATGTTTGATGATACATGCTTACTAGGGTTTGTGTGAAGATTAAACCATGGTTGTAGATTGGTTAGGGTTTTCATTTTCTTATTCCTTTATTTATTTATTTATTCTTTTTGGAAAAATGAAAAGCATAAAGGAAAATGGTGGCTTTGTTTGTTTTCTAGTTGATGCTTCATGAAGCTTTGACCAAAGTGATCATTTTGTCTCATGCTTAACCCTAACCACTCCATTAACCCTAGTTTAATCTCTACACTTGACCATGGTTCTTTATATGATAAGTATTGATTTTCTTTACAATAGAAATGATCTTATCATAACAATATTCTTTTTCTTCTTCATTTCTTCATGTGAAGAAAGCTTGCCTCCATCAATGGCAAGTGATGATAAAGAGTGAGAAATCCAATTTTAAAGTGAACCCACTTCCTATTTCTTCATCCTCTACCTCTTGCCAAGTAGTATAGGGTGTTTTCTTCACAAGTTTCATGACTTGGTGAAGTGGGAGCTTGATCTAGCGATGCCTCGACGTAGATCATCTTCGGCATGGATATCGACGACCTAGCCCGCCTATTCTCCGATGAAGCCGACGCTAGAGCCCGGGAATTCATTTGTACAGCAAGGGGAATTCGTTGCGGAGCTATGGAGGTGGAGCACCGGATCTACAAAGGTTGTATTTCCGTATAAACCTTAGTTAAGTTGTTAACTAGTTTTGTTTCGCCTAGAAATCTAGCCAACGATCCGTTCTAGGGTTTCTCGGCACCGTTTAAATTTGAAATTGGCATGGTTGATGCCTTGTGAGACCTCATTAGGGTGCCTAGGAACCCTACAGTGGTATCAGAGCCTAGCTAGAGCCTTAGGCGAAGTCTAGACGGAATTTGAAACCCGAACGAACCCGAAACCCAACTCAAAAAATGCTCTCTGTCCTTTTTCTAAAATCTGGGATTTTTCAACATTAAAAATATGCAGAAAACTCAGCAGGGAAATCTAAGAATTATAGAGCAAAAAGTTTTGCATGAACAGTGTAATCGGCGGCGGAACCGCGGCATAAGCCTAGCTTAGGCGGCGGTTCCGCGGCAGAATTGTGACGTCAGCCCTAACTGTTTGCACAGTAATTCATTGTTTCAGGTGCTGAGTTCTCTGGGTATTTTTAAAATTTATTCAAGAGTTGAATTTTCTGGAGTTGTTTTGGGGATTCGGTGTTTTGATCGGAGTATCAAATTTTGTCTGTGTGGCTTTCCGGATAATTTTTTGAATATGTTAAAAAGTTCGACCGGATATAAATACCCAATTTTTCCCCTGTCGGGAAATTTCCAAGTGTTGGATTTTTCCGTAGTTTAACGACGTTCTAAGTAGTGCAAGTAACGCGATAGACCCTCTAGAAGACAACAAACCTTAACTCGATTATGTGACCGTCTTGAACTGTCCTTTGAACCTTCGGGTTTGGGGCAGTACGGCGTGCCACATGTGAGGCGTTGGCTTGACCCTTCTACGGCTGGACCGTTGGTACTGAGGCACGAACTGAATGTTGTTAGACTTATTACATGTGTTGAGCTGTATCGGGAAAACTTGGGTGTTTGACTGTTCGATCGAAAAGTTTAACATTTTCTGTTTATCTGGAATGGGATACAATAATTGGAATTCACAAGAAGTTATGAGATAACTGAATGAATGTTATAAACATAGCAGTTTAGTCTCACTTGATCGGTTGCCACGGAATTTTGATGTGATCAAAAGTCCGTCGCAATCACGTAGCGTACGCGGATACTCGCCGGGTAAACTTAATAGACAGCCTCACTCCATAGCCCCGACCAAGTGACTGTAGGAGAACCCCGTCGCCGAAAGCATCCGTTCGGGTGCTCGCGGCAGCGGTGTTCCGCCTTGGTGCACTTCGTCGACGGTATCAGGGGTGCAGCCGCCTACTAAAGTTTGTGACGAGCATTCGATCAGTTTTTCGGGAATCTTGTTGAATTGCCCGACTTGGTATTGAAAAGTGTTTTCGATAAAGAGACTAAAATGCGGGGTTTATAATTGTTCGGCATGCGATGTCTAAAGAAATTCATTTGGTCAGGCATGCGATGTCTGAGGTGGTTGCGGATTCCAACTGTTGTAGTTTTACACTTTCTTTTCTGTGACCATAAGTGTAATATGTGATATCGCCGGTTTCGTTGCTATATGTCAACGACAATTGGGATGGGCATATTTACTTACGTTGATGACATGTGATGTTATGTGTTGCTGGATATGTTATATTGGATCGTCGTCTTTGAATAGCCGGGGGTTTTTATGTGAGATGAGTGTTTTTCATTTTCATTCATGTAAAAACTTGTATGTAATATTCTTTTATTAGGGCACTTCCAGGTTGCGGAAGATATCACCGTTTGTATATTATTTACTTTTCCGCACTAGGATAGACCCAAGGAGGAGGGCACAAGTAACCGGGTTCTGGAGTCCAGTGGGAGACCAACTCGAGGAGTCGAGTCCGGGTCTCCTAACTTTAGAATTGGTAGGGTTGCTTACCGCTCTCGTAGGGGTCTAGGGGTGTGGGTTTGGCTATTCATCACGACCGTGGAATCCGTGTTTTATACTGGCTCGTATTGAAAACACGGACGTCCTAGTATATCCAATATTTCATATGTTTCTTCTGCTGCGATATTTGTGATGTGATCATGTGATGTTCTGTGATAGATACATTATATAGTATATATGATATATTATATAGACGTTACTTGTGTTTTACACCCGCGCTAGCCCTGCCCCGCTCTGTCGTTAGTTACCTAATCTAACGATGCACGAGGGGACATCGAGGCGAATGCGGATGGCATAAGCGTACGCCGTATTTATCTGTGATGTTTATGTAATTAAATGATGGGACTTCATTAATGTGATTAATGAAATAAAAGAAACCTAAGATGTTGTAGAATCGAATTTCAAAATAAAACAGGTAGCTACAGTTCTTGCTTTGCACAAAGGTATATGTGATATATCCTGCACCTTATTCGATAAGGAAAGGACCGAGATCCCTTCACCGGGAGTGACTCCTTTAGCAATAACTGGCAGATGCTACACACTCGGTTTGTCTTTTGATTGCTTTTAAGAGTTTTTGCTTTGCACAGTGATATATATGATATATCCCGCACCTCATTCGACGAGGAAAGGACCGACGATCCCTTCACCGGGAGTGACTCCTTTAGCAAAACTAGAAAAGCCTCAAAAGCACTTCATTTTAAAATCATTTGATTCTACAACGATATCAAGTTCATTACGCAATAGGTTTTCAGAAAAACCTGTCGTAGCCCTCCGTCATTTCAGATAAATCCTGTTTAGTATTCGTGCTGCGTTTGTTGACCTTGTCAAGGCGCAGTGTGCGGTAGCTAACCAGTATTTATCTGCTTATGCATATGATGCAGATTGGGTTAGGGTAGTCGTGCGGCCTTGTTGACCTTGTCAAGGGTCGTGCGGGTGGGTTTGATTCAATCAAGAAATGACGGGTTGAACTTGACTTGCGGTCTATGGTTTGTTGACCTTGTCAAGGTCATAGATCGTTCGGGGCAAAATATTATCGGGAATTTCAAGTGTTGAAATTTGCAATGAGATTGTATACCTTCTATGAGATAGTTGGATCCCGATACCCGCTGCGAGTAATTGTTACTCCTGGGAGAGTTTTATACATTACAATTAGCCGATCAAGTAGGTGTCTAGAAAGGTGTTAACGAGGTTACGCCTCTGGGAAAACGAGGTTTACATTAATTAGGTTCGTGCGAAAGCACGGGGGACCTCCCTCAAAGTACCGACACTGGCCTGGCTGAAAGATTGGCGAACTTGTAGTGTGTAATTAATCCCGGCTAGTCTTTCCTTTTAGGGTTTGAAGGAAGATTTGATAAAAAGCAGTGGGAGCCATCCTGATTAGATAAAATGATAACCAATCTATTCTTGCAAGAGCGCACGGTGAGTGTTTTCTTCTCTCTCTCTCCTGGTAGCGACCATATCACGCCTTAATCAAGATAATAATACAGAAGGATTGACCGAACCCGCTTGTTATACTGAGCTGGGGAACGTTGGTCCCGCTCCAACTTATAATTGTTATAAGACAGAGCAGGAAATTGGGGAATACCAGAATTCCCGTGCCGCCCAAACAAAGAGAGTGCATGCTGATGCATCATCTTCGGGTGTGTTCATTACAGAGAACTGTTTCTCAGTATTCTTTACGTCCTGGGTATATGATACCAGATCAGGATCCCAGATATGTAATATGTTACATAGGGCTACAGAAAGGTAGAGAACTGAGAACGGGTGATAAGTTTCATGAGACAGAAAACGGGGCATGTGTTGCAGCCAAGTCTGTTGGTCACTGTCACCCTGTATTATCAGTACATTGATTCTGAACAAATGCTATTAGATACCGAACCTGATATACAAAATCATATCAGTCTCTTTATTAGTAAAGAAATGATAAAATTTTGTATTGTTGGATAATGTTTTGAACATTTCCTATATCAAAAGTTGATCGGTTCAGGCACGTTGTCTAAAAGCATTGACGTTCTAAATCAAACTACAGTTCTTAGTATACGGATCACACACAAGAGGAAGAGTTCAGAAATGAACGAATCCTTCTTGAGGCATTGTAGACTAGGTCATATCAATGCGACCTGACTAGCTGAAGATACATTTAGATGCATATTTAAATCTGTTTGAATTTACATCTTATGAAACTTGCGAGTCATGTCACAAAGATACGATGACCATAGCTCAGTTTACTGGAAACAGAGAAAGAGTTAGTAAACTCTTGGGATGATACATGTTAATGTATGTAAGGTCCCCTGTCTACATATGCCAGGACTGGTTCTTTGTACTTCGTTACATTCTCTGATAATCTCTCGAGATTCAGACATATGTTCCTGTTGAAACACAAGTCCGAACCTTTTGAGATATTCACAGAATATAAGTTAGAAGTTGAGAACCAAAATACGGATATAAGTATTATGTCCTTTGATGTGATCAAGGAGGAGAATACTTGAGCACGGAATTTCTGGACTTTTCTAAAGGAGAATGAGATTCTCTCTCAGCATTACTCCTCCGTATATACCATTGCACGATGGTATATCGGGATGGAGCAGATACACCCTATTTGATATGGTGTGCTCTATGATGAGTACTACTGAGTTACCTATTTCCTTTTGGGAGTTATGCACTTGAGAAGCTGCATACCTATTGAATAGGGTTCCACTCAAATCAGTTGCCTACCATTTCATATGTGATATGGAAAGGGAAGAGCCAATATCTTAAGCTAGTTAAGATTTGGGGTTGTCCAGCCTTTGTCTAAAAGAAAAATCCGGACAAGCTCAAGGCAAGGTCTGTTATGTAGAACTGGAAATGTTCCAGCTATACAGACTGCAGCTGATGATTTGATAGAACCAAAGGATTCAGTAGATTCCAAAGAACCTCAGCCTCTCCGCCGATCTAGTAGGGTTCCTCACCCACCTGAGAGATACTTCTATTTCTCTATGACAGTGGGAGCGAGGATTGCATCATGAGATGATGACCCAACTAGTTTCGACCTGGCCATCAGGAGTAGGACTCTGTGAGAATGGCTGGATGTTTTTCGATCTGAGATGGAATCCTTATACACCAACAAAGTATGGACTTTGGTTGCTATATTTGAAGGGTTAAATTCCCATCAGGAGCAAGTATATCTTGAGAAGATTACTTGGTGTACATGGAAAAGTTGAGACTTTCAAAGCTAGACTTGTTAAAAGTTTGCATCATTGACCAGGTGTGGATAATGATGAAACCTTTTCAAGTAGCTATGCTTAAGTCCATCCAGATCCTACTTGTCACGGCTACATACCATGACTGCGATATCTGGTGGTTGGGTGTCTTGACTGCTTTTCTAAATGATGATTTAGAAGAGAGCGTCTATAAGTACACAGCCAGAGGGCTTCGTAGACAGTGGGAGCAGCGGAAACGTGTGCAAGATGCTTTATTTGATAAAGCAGGCATCGCGGAGTTGGAACATCTGTTTTAATGAATTAGTCAAAGAAGTTGACATCATCAAAATGGTAGATGAACCTTGTATAAACAAAAAGGTAGTAGGGAGTATGGTGACGATCCTCGTAGAGTACGTGGATGACATACTCTTGATAAGAAAAGAGTTTCTTATGCTACGCTCGGTCAATCTCCGCTTATCACTAGGATTCTCCGTATAGGATCAAAGTGATACCTACTAAATCCTGGATTTTGGATCTATGAGATAGATTTAATTGGATGTTAGGATTCTCACTAGTTGTAGTGAGATGATATCAATTGATCCTGGGGAGAATCGCTGGAAGTGTTCCAGAGTGATAAGAACGACTGAATGTCAGTCACAGGCATTGTCTTTGCCCTCAAAAGGGACGGTATGTTGGAAGAGTTCTAAGCTAGATACCGTGACATACTAGACGATAAAGGCAGGATACATCGCTACTTAAGATGCTACCAAAGAGGCTGTTTGGGTGTATATTGGTTCATGAGATGAACTATGTTCCTCCCATTGTGTGACAATGGAGTTGTGGCTTATGCCAAGGAACGCAGGTCCCATCAGTGATCTAGACATATTCTAAGGCAGTATCACTTGATCATGGAGATGGATGATCTCTAAGGGATCGAGGTTAGGAGAGTAGACTAAGAGGACAACACGGCGGATCCACTCACGAAGGCCTATTCCCAGAGAGAGACTTTTATGGGATGGTTGAGTATGAGATACTACAACCACTGCTACAGATGGCCCTAGTGCAAGTGGGAGATTGTTAGTTATATGTATGCCCTAGAGGCCATTACTATACATTGGATGTATATTGTAGTGGATGCTGGGACATATATAGGGAGGACTTTCTTGCACGACATGATAGTATGCTATCTGGTTACTCTTACCTTAACGTGTACATTGATTGTCTCTCTGTTACATGTTGGTAAAGCCCTTAGGATGTGTACTTGACTACCTGGACTATGATGCAGATCATAATAGTGGGGACAGATAGTCTATAAGTACATCCTTCAAAGTCCCTAGTCGTGGGTGTATCGAGACGGGGCATCGATATACCAGAGTAGACTAGCGCATACCTTCTCGACCCATACAGATGGGCGATGGATGATCCCATATCCATTGGTGTTTGACATCAGAGATGATATACGGGTGCTCAGTGGAGACTGGGTACACTGGACGGACTCGCCGAGAACTCCCAGATGGTATTATACCTTACGTCAGATGGCAGTTCTCTGGTGACACTGGTACAGAGTAGTCTGTTGACCCGAGATCGTCATAGAGTCTTGTGTGGTTCCCACTGTGCTTTGATTTCCATCTTACCACGTCCAAGAGGGCGTGCAAAACGGTGGTGTTTGGGTACTGTCCCGAGTCACATGAAGGCAATGAGCGATAGGAGGGGATTCGTCTCTCCCGGTATAGGGGGTTGATGTTGCGCTGTGTTCGATTGGCTATAACAGGAAATCCCTGTCCATGGTTGCTGAGATTTACTGGTAAGTGTTACTAGTAGTTTCTCGAATTGTTATAGACCTCATATCAACACGACTTATCGAGCTATTGGGGTCTGACGTTTACCACCCCTAGGAGAGATATGCGACATATCAGACGATCAGACCGGACTGTACGGTAGTGTTACTGGTTGGATTCACTGGAGTGTGAGCGGGCTTGCTCGTCGATCTTCTGATCGCTCAATACTCGGGTGGCCGTTACGTTTAGCAGACCGCTTGCGGCTTGTGGGTGTTTGATATGATCATCATCTGCTGCCGGCGTATTGACGAGTCTTTAGAGTCCTACACAGAGGTTTCCTGGCTCAAGCGAAACGAAATAGGAGCGCATATGAGATATGTGCGGGACCGAGAATAATGCGTGTATGTGATACCGTATTCTATTCCCGTGATGAATGTGTCGACTGGTTGTATGCGATATAACCTAGTTATCGATTCAAGCATTGATTCGATAAACCGATACATAGGATACTAGTCGGTTATATGCGATATGACCGGATCGTTAAATCAAGTGTTGATTTAATGATTTAATGTATAATTATATATTTGATATATTACTTTGCATTAACTAGTATTGGTTCACTTTAAATGGATTTTCTCACTTGGGTTGTGCACATTGTATATATGATATACTTTTGTACACAAGTTTGTATCATGTTTGATGATACATGCTTACTAGGGTTTGTGTGAAGATTAAACCATGGTTGTAGATTGGTTAGGGTTTTCATTTTCTTATTCCTTTATTTATTTATTTATTCTTTTTGGGAAAATGAAAAGCATAAAGGAAAATGGTGGCTTTGTTTGTTTTCTAGTTGAAGCTTCATGAAGCTTTGACCAAAGTGACCATTTTGTCTCATGCTTAACCCTAACCACTCCATTAACCCTAGTTTAATCTCTACACTTGACCATGGTTCTTTATATGATAAGTATTGATTTTCTTTTCAATAGAAATGATCTTATCATAACAATATTCTTCTTCTTCTTCATTTCTTCATGTGAAGAAAGCTTGCCTCCATCAATAGCAAGTGATGATAAAGAGTGAGAAATCCAATTCTAAAGTGAACCCACTTCCTATTTCTTCATCCTGTACCTCTTGCCAAGTAGTATAGGGTGTTTTCTTCATAAGTTTCATGACTTGGTGAAGTGGGAGCTTGATCTAGCGATGCCTCGACGTAGATCATCTTCGGCATGGACATCGACGACCTAGCCCGCCTATTCTCCGATGAAGCCGACGCTAGAGCCCGGGAATTCATTTGGACAGCAAGGGGACTTCGTTGCGGAGCTATGGAGGTGGAGCACCGGATATACAAAGGTTGTATTTCCATATAAACCTTAGTTAAGTTGTTAACTAGTTTTGTTTCGCCTAGAAATCTAGCCAACGATCCGTTCTAGGGTTTCTCGGCACCGTTTAAATTTGAAATTGGCATGGTTGATGCCTTGTGAGACCTCATTAGGGTGCCTAGGAACCCTACATTCCAAGCCCTGTAATCTTTCTTCCAGTGTCCTTTCTTACGACAATAAAAGCACTCTTCCTTCCCCATAAGCTGTCCCGCTACCTTTGCTACCTTTGCCTTTCCCTTGGCTTCCACTTTACTAACACCGCCCCTTGGTTTGGTGGGGCCTTCTACTTCTTTCCTTTGGCTTTTGCCTTGGACCTAGAAGAGGTAGGTCTTCCAACAGACAAAGTGGATGTTTCCCTTACTTTCTTTAGGGTGCCCTCTGCACTCCTCAACATGTTGAGGAGTTCCGGAAGTTCAACTTCTTTTCCATATAAGTTGAAGTTCAGGATAAACTGGGCGTAAGTGGAAGGAAGGGACTGGAGAATCAAGTCAGTGTAGAGCTCGTTCTCTAACGTGGTCCCGAGGTCCGCGAGCACTTCAATGTAGCCAATCATCTTAAGCACGTGTTCCGCTACAGATGATCCGATGGTCAATCTCGCCGAAAACAACTTTTTCGAGACTTCGTATCTGGCGATACGGGATTGCTCTCCATATAGTTCGTTAGTATGGAGAAATATGGATTCAAGGTCCATATTCTCGTGCCTCCTCTGATGTTCATTGTCCATAGTGGAAAGCACGAGGCACTTGGCCTTCGCGCAGTCAATCTCCCAGGTCTTATGGATTTCCTTATCCGCGACGCTGGATTGAGGACCTGGGACAGCGGGGGCTTTGGTGGTAAGGAGATACCCCAACTTGTCATAAGTGATTGCCATTTTGACATTCCTGAGCCAATCTTTGTAGTTTGGCCCTGTCAGTATATTCTTATCTAGTAGTAACTTAAGGCAGGTCATGATGTTTGGTCACTGCAATTAGGAGAGAGAGAAGAAACACTTTAGCATGATGCTCTTGCAAGTTTAGAGTGGTTTTTACTTTATCTAAACAGGATGGCTCCCACCGTTTCTCGAATCCTTCCTCAAATCTGTTGGAGATAGTGCCCTCATAGTCAATTATTGGATCGCAGGTACGTGATTGCAATGATTGAGGAGGACCTATACCGGTAGGACAGTCTTACTCGAGATGATAGTATGCTATCGTGTTTGCCTTTATCAGTCGTGTACATGTTCAGGTGACTGATTACATGTTACACTTTGATAGAGCCCTTAGGATTTTGCTTTACTACCAACAGTATGATGGCGATCATATACGTGAGAGTTGGGTAGTTTATATGCATATCCTTAATTGTGGTCCCTAGTCGTGGGAGTTTCGAGACAGGGCATCGATACTCCGGAGTAGACTAGTGTATACAGTCGAGACCCCGACGAGGGGCGGTGGCCGGTCTCACAAGCCACTGGTGTCAGTTGGATCACCTAAGATGTATACAGGTGCTCATTGGGTTATGAGTACACCGGACAGGACTCGCCGGGAATCTGCTAGTTGGTATCATACATATCGTCAGATAGCAGTTCCCTGGTGACATGTGTACAGGTTAGTTCATCGACCTGAGGTCGTCATTTGTCTCGTGTGAGTTCCCACTGTGCTTTGATTTCTACCCTACCACGGCTCAAAGGAGTCGTGCAAACAGGTAGTTTTTGGGTACAGTCCCGAGCCACATGGAGGCACGTGAGCGGATCGGCAGGGGATTCGTCTCTCCCGGTATTGGGGGCGAGATCGTGCTGTGTCTAGGAGTGCCATTACACAAAGCCCACGGCCGTGGCAGGAGATTTACTGGTAGGTACTCCAGTAGTATCTCAGGGTGTTATTGGGCTACACTCCGACACGACTTATACTGCTATTGGGGGTCTGACGTTACTAGCCCCCTAGGCAGATATGCGATACTCAAAGACGAACGGACCGGACTGTATATACATTGTCACTGTTAGGCTCGGTAGGGTTTCTGGATGAGTTCGCTCATCAGCCTCCCTTGAGGTCAGTCCATAGGCAGCCGTTACGCATTTCTAGTGCCGCTGACGGTTTGTGGTTAAACCCACTGCCAGGGTACTGACGAGTCATTAGAGTTCTCCACAGACAGTTTCCCAAGTTCGGGCGAAACGTTGTAGAGGCCGTATGGTTTTATGGCAGGGTTCGGAAAATGCACGTGCGTTTACGCACGTGTTATTTTTCGGGCAGATGATACTGGTCGGCTTTGGTTTAAGCCGGATCCGAGTATTGTATTGAGTAGATATAATATCTTTGTCTCGGTTGCATTTGTATTCGGTCGTAATACAAATGCGGGTATATTTATATAGTTACGGGGTTATCCTGAAAGTTGTTTCAGGATCACTTTTGGAATTTGCCAGTTTCCAGTTTTCTATCAGCCGTTTTTTAACATTTAGTTAAAGGCGGATTTATCTTTTCTTGGATGAGGGTGAGTCATGCTTCTAGAAGATTCTAGAATTTTCTAGGATGGTGACTAGGTTCATGAACCTTTAATTGCATTTATTATGTGATGACTAGGTTTATGTGAGTCAAGGTTTACATTAATGCTTTTTGTTCTTGTTAAGATCTTTTCTTCATGATAAGCTTCATGTTATGGTCACCACTTGCTCCTACCATCACCTCCCTCCATCTATAAATGGCCGGCCCCTCCCCTCACTCTCACACACTCTCTCACTTGATGCTTTCATTTGGTAGAAAAAGATTATGATAGATTTTTCGGTGTATGGAATTTCACAGCTCATTTCATTCCATCACCCGATTCACACGGCAACTTCATTAACCGATCGTCCACGGATTTGGACGAAGTGAGACAAAGTCATCTACTCATTCTCTATATCATTCTTGGTCGTCTCTTTTAGCAAACTTGACGACCGAGTTGCCTCGAGTCAGAGGCGGGAGCCCGTTTAAAGAATCGTTGACGTGGTGCCACCTAGACGAGCATATTGGAGATCGATGAGATCGGAGCAGCCGCAACGGAGCGTGAGATGATGGTTGAAGAACGAAGGACTCGGATCGTTCGGTATAACCTTTCTACACTCTTTACAGTTTGTTAGTTTAGCAATAATGGCAGATCCGGGTTAAAGTATACGATAGCGCCAGATTAAAAGTTTTTGTTCCGCATTTGGTGTCTGTAGACGGCCGGGGCGCTACCGTAGACTTACAGTGGTATCAGAGCCTCACCATTTTGCTATACTAACTTGTGCTAACGCGTTTAAAACATCGATCGAACCGAAAATCAAAAACCGCATTTTTTCAATTTGACAGTTTCTGTTGATTTTAAATGGTGTCCTAAAAATATTCCACATATCACAAAAATCTGTGCAGGGTTTTATAAGAGCACCGACAAAATTTGGGCACGTGATTCCACCAAACCGCCGCGGAAACGCGGCCAAACCCATGGTTTGGCCGCGCATCCGCGGCCATTTGGTAAGATCATGCTCCCAAATTTGTACAGTGTGTTCTCTTCTGGAAATTGGGGTTTTTGGTATATATCTTTTGGGCCCAGATTTTGTTACTGTTCAGCAGATTTGCGTGGGGCCCACTTTGTGATATTTAGTCGATCGAAATTTAAACACGTTAGTTTACAGTGCTTACATTATATCTCCGATCGGGAATGTCATTTGATCGGTAAACCGCGTCCGATTGCTATAGTTCTTTTAGACGGGTTTGCGAACGTGACATTCGCGTTGATGTTCTGTGTTGTGCTGTGATGTTGCGGATTTGTCGTGGTGGATAGCAGTGTGCAATGATAGTGCATTTTGAGTTTATTTGTACATTTGATATTACGGGGCGAGCGTCCAATATGTGGACTGCCGTCACTGCCTGTTGTATAATATTCTTTTGGGGCACGACCAGGTTGCGGTCGATGTACCTGTTGTACTATTTTTCATTACTGTACTAGGTTTTACCCCGCGACGGAGTGCACGGATAGCCGGGTTCTGAGGGGCAACGGGTCCGCATCTCATGGCTTTGAGAGGCAGAAGGGTCCCACTCTAGAATTGGCAGACTATTCGCCGCACTCGTAGGGGGTACAGGTTGACCCAAGGAGGGGTGCTCAAGCTACCGGATTCCGTGAAGTGCCAGGTGGTCCATTCACTATGCTGTAAGGGGCTGCCTCGCTTCAGGTTTTGGCGGGTAACTTGCCGCACCCGTAGGGGTCTAGGTTTCATTGTACAGGCTATCCACACGACAGGGGAACGTCGAGTTTCAGCAGCGGCTCTGTGAAACTCGGGGATCCCAGATTATCTGTATTGTTCTGTGATGCTTATTACTTTTCTGTAATGTTGCATATTATCACGCCTGGAGCGATTATTGTATATTGGTTTATATGCTATTAGATGTTGTATATGTTTTACACCCGCGCTAGTCCAGTCCCCGCTCTGTCGTTAGTTAAGTAACCTAACGGGCGATGACGGGACCCAGCGACGAATGTGGATGGCATATACGTACATTTTATTTTCGTTCTTTTCTGGTGTGATTGATTGATGGGACTGCGTTGATTCTGATCAATGCAAAGTAAAACAAACCTGTTTACAGTTGTTGGAACAAATTTAAAAAGTGTTATTGAAAAGACGTTTCCTTTTGTTTTGAATAGAGGTATTCAGTGGAATATCCTGCACCTCATTCGACGGGGCAAGGGCTGATATCCCTTCACCGGGACTGACCCCTTGGGCAGAAGTTTGCGTCAGGGTAATAACTTTGCTATAGTCGATTACAAGTTGCTTTGCATAGCGGTATTCAGTGGAATATCCTGCACCTCATTCCACGAGGAAAGAGCCGAGATCCTTTCACCGGGAGTGACCTCTTTAGCAAAAGGTTTTCGTCACTATATTTTAAAAAGCTATCAGGTTCCTTCAACGAGATCAAGTTCATTACCTTAAAGGTTTTTCGCCAAAAACCAACCGTAGCCCTCCGTCATTTCATGTGAATGGTCAGTAGTATTCAAGCTATGTTGGTCTGGCCCTTAGCTAGGACATAGTGATTGGTAGCTGCTGGGGTGTTCATATGTTGCATAGATAGATGCGTTGGTTTGGGACAGTCGTACAGCCTTGTTGGCCCTTAGTCAAGGGCGAGTACGGGTGGGTTCAAATTAACAAGATAATGATGGGAAGAACTTGACATGTGACTTATGATGGGTTGGCCCTTAGTCACGATCATAAGAGCATGGGGTAAAAATCTTATCGGGAGTTTCTAAAGAAACTGAAACTTGCCAAGTATGCGCATACCTTCTGGAGTATGAGTAACGTGGATACATTCCATCACGTTATCATGCGATGAGAGTTGGATCCCGATTCCCACTGATGAGTTGGTTTACTCTTCGGGTGATCCCGATTGATTCTTCTTTAGGTTTGGAGGAGAATTTGATAGGACAGTGGGAGGTTTCCGGATTAGATAAAGTGATAACCATTCTGATCTAGGTTAGAGTGCACGCAGAGTGTTTCTTTTCTCTCTCTCTTTGGCAGCGACCTTTGACCGACCCTAGACTATGACTCAGTGACCAAGTTGACCGAATCTTCTTAAAATACTGGCTTTTGGATTGTCTATGTTGCATAAGTCATTGCCACTCCTTCTTTTACCCTTTGAGTTTCTCAGAACACCCGTATTACTACGGACATCCACTTCCATTGGATAGATCCATCGTATGGTTATATACGAACTCGAAGGGACTTCTTCGAGGATGGATCCAGGTTCAGGAGAAATAGAATTGGTTTATTCAGTTGTCTTTTATTATCACCTTCTCTCAGGTTGCGAGAGCTCCTTGGTTTAGGAGAGTACACCTATTACGCTTATTGGATAGTCTTGTTCCAAACCATAGGCTGGTGCCGAAAGGTAGGGAATGAAGAAAACCAATTAGCCTAAGTAGGGTGTGCAGAAGGTAATAAGTAAAGACAAAATAAAGGGATTAGAAAGAGGGCAAAGTAAATTGCGACTGATATCATTCACGACCAAAACCGCGTACTTCATCGCCACTCCTATTTCACCTTTAAAGGAATAAGGTATTATTCAGTTGTCTTTTATCATCACCTTCTCTCAAGATACGAGTACTCCTTGTTTTAGGAGGGTACACCTATTATGCTTACTGGATAGTCTTCTTCCAAACCATAGGCTGGTGCCGAACAGTAGGGAAGGAAGAAAACCATTTAGCCTAACGATGGTGTACAGAAGGTAACGACTAAAGACAAATAAAGGGATTTGGAGAGATGGCAATAAAATATACGGTTGAAGTCATGAATTGGATTATGGAAGAGGCATTACTATCAATACCAGGATACCCCTACGAAACATTTTCATGTTTCATTGCATTGTTAAAGGAAAAACTGTTTTCCCGATTAGATACTTACTCCAAGGGTATGTATTTACCATGTTTCATTCTCATATCTGTATGGTTTTACAGATGATAAGTGGGAGTAAGTTATTGGGAATTAGGTGATTATCCTCATTATATCGGAATTCGTTAGAATTGGTGATATTTGAGGAAATCGCCAGGGTACAGTTTTCAACCTACGACGCACAGGTTTTGAGTTGTTTAACTCAGCGGACTTATACAGAGTATTGTATGTTGTCCAGTGTCCTTCAGGACAAAGGGGTAGGTCCTCGTACTATATTCTGTTTACTTATAACTTCTCTAGTTTTTAGACAAGTGTTTCGTAGAAATACAAGGTCTATGTTTTGAGAAGTTGTGGGTATAAGAATAAAGTAGAGAACCAGGTATCATAAGTATCGGGATTCTTCAAAGAGATCGAAGATGTAGATTCTAGTGATTGATATTCAGATGATAGTGATGATTTTGAGAAACGTGTTTCTCTTTCAGGTTACTCATAATTGGATGGATTCCTAAGTTGAGTAATGCTAATTAGCCTCTTTCCATTAAAGATGATATGCACTGGAGACAGCTGCATGATTTGAATATGGTTCCAATTAAATAAGTGCCAAAGTTTTTGTATTGGATATAGAATAGTTCGTACCTTAAAAGTTGTTAAGGTACGGGGAGTTGTCCAGCTTATGCTTAAAACCAGACTCTGGATAACTCAGGGCACGTTTCTGTAATGGCTGTTTGTGGGTTGACCCTGGCTATGACGAGGGTTGATATTCTACCATTTGGAAGATCAATAGTGATATTGTTCTTGACTCGCCACAGTTTTAGTAAAATGGATTTTTTCAGAAAAACAGTGGTGGGAGTATGGTAGAACTGGAAGTGATTCCAGAACCGCGAACGATTACGGAAAATTTAATAGGACCTATATATTCAATCAGGTTTGACATTAGCCACTCCGCAGATATGATGGGTAACCTCAGACATCCGAGAGGTACTCCGGTAGCCTCAAGGACGGTGACAGGGAGGATCTTGTTTACCCAGACTTGACACTACTGTTGTTCCAGGATATGAGACCCGGTAGGAGGGTTGTCGTAGTCAGTGGGAGCAGCGGAAGAATAGTGGGCAAGATGCTTATATCTATTTATAGACTTGAGCAGTTATAGCGGAGATAGATCATCTAATTTTGATGTGACAGTCATAGGTTTGACTTCATCAGAATAGGGGATGGATCTGTTAAGAAGGTAGTAGGGTGTGATGTCAAGGTATATGGATGACATACACAAAGTAGGAAGTAAAATTCCTATACTATGATCGGTTGTACTGTGGTCGTCACACAGTTGTTTCTCCAGACAGGATATGGATATAATATTTGACATTCTGGTTTCTAGATCTATGGTTTTAGATCTGGATTTGGGTAGTTTCCCAATGTAGGTACTTTGGCGGTATTCTAATGGTTTTTAGAATAGATGACTCCTAGCATGGTGGTGTACGTGTAGGTGATAGAGTCACCCTCTCTAAAGGTGTCGTATAGACTAAAGAGGAGAGGGATGTGCATGATTGACAGATCACTTGCTTAGGCAGTTGAGTCAATCGTGAGATGTCAAGTACCACACCAGATGTTGTTTTTGCACTAGATGCGATGAGTTTATATTAATCCAATCCTGGAGAAACATAAGGAAGCAGTTTTAAAACATAAGTACATGTTCTACGGATTTGATGACGGCAGCCTCCTTCGGGAGACGATTATCATTCCAGGCTTCAAAGGTGACATGGATGACAGAGTGATTGTCAGAGTTATAGTTTTCCCTCTGACGAGGGACAGTATTATGGACAGGTGGTCCAAGAGAATACTGTGGGAGGCATGGTGCAGGATACTGATTAGGTTCAGTGATCGATACAGTCTAAGAAGTTTGGATTTGGAGTTCATTTATGAACTAGGTCCCATCAGATATCCAGACATATTCTAAGACAGGTATTACTCGATTTAGGAGATGGCTTTCTCCGTGAATTTGAGATTAAGAGAGATATAGAAAGAAACTTCTAGGCGAATCCACTCACTGAGGCTATTTCTCGAACATAATAGTTTTACAAACGGTCTTCTAGAGGAGTTGGATGTTCGGTTTCACACGGGCTGTGAGTAGTCGGCATTGCAATAATTAGCCTTGAGTGCAAGTGGGAGATTGTTGGAGATAGTGCCCTCATAGTCAATTATTGGATCGCAGGTACGTGATTGCAATGATTGCGGAGGACCTATACCGGTAGGACAGTCTTACTCGAGATGATAGTATGCTATCTGGTTTGCCTTTATCAGTCGTGTACATGTTCAGGTGACTGATTGCATGTTACACTTTGACAGAGCCCTTAGGATTTTGCTTTACTACCAACAGTATGATGGCGATCATATACGTGAGAGTTGGGTAGTTTATATGCATATCCTTAATTGTGGTCCCTAGTCGTGGGAGTTTCGAGACAGGGCATCGATACTCCGGAGTAGACTAGTGTATACAGTCGAGACCCCGACGAGGGGCGGTGGCCGGTCTTACAAGCCACTGGTGTCAGTTGGATCACCTAAGATGTATACAGGTGCTCATCGGGTTATGAGTACACCGTACAGGACTCGCCGGGAATCTGCTAGTTGGTATTATACATATCGTCAGATAGCAGTTCCCTGGTGACATGTGTACAGGTTAGTTCATCGACCTGAGGTCGTCATTTGTCTCATGTGAGTTCCCACTGTGCTTTGATTTCTACCCTACCACGGCTCAAAAGAGTCGTGCAAACAGGTAGTTTTTGGGTACAGTCCCGAGCCACATGGAGGCACGTGAGCGGATCGGCAAGGGATTCGTCTCTCCCGGTATTGGGGGCAAGATCGTGCTGTGTCTAGGAGAGCCATTACGCAAAGCCCACGGCCATGGCAGGAGATTTACTGGTAGGTACTCCAGTAGTATCTCAGGGTGTTATTGGGATACACTCCGACACGACTTATACTGCTATTGGGGGTCTGACGTTACTAGCCCCCTAGGCAGATATGCGATACTCATAGACGAACGGACCGGACTGTATATACATTGTCACTGTTAGGCTCAGTAGGGTTTCTGGATGAGTTCGCTCATCAGCCTCCATTGAGGTCAGTCCATGGGCAGCCGTTACGCATTGCTAGTGCCGCTGACGGTTTGTGGTTAAACCCACTGCCAGGGTACTGACGAGTCATTAGAGTTCCCCACAGACAGTTTCCCAAGTTCGGGCGAAACGTTGTAGAGGCCGTATGGTTTTATGGCAGGGTTCGAAAAATGCACGTGCGTTTACGCACGTGTTATTTTTCGGGCAGATGATACTGGTCGGCTTTGGTTTAAGCCGGATCCGAGTATTGTATTGAGTAGATATAATATCTTTGTCTCGGTTGCATTTGTATTCGGTCGTAATACAAATGCCGGTATATTTATATAGTTACGGGGTTATCCTGAAAGTTGTTTCAGGATCACTTTTGGAAGTTGCCAGTTTCCAGTTTTCTATCAGCCGTTTTTTAACATTTGGTTAAAGGCGGATTTATCTTTTCTTGGATGAGGGTGAGTCATGCTTCTAGAAGGTTCTAGAAGTTTCTAGGATGGTGACTAGGTTCATGAACCTTTAATTGCATTTATTATGTGATGACTAGGTTTATGTGAGTCATGGTTTACATTAATGCTTTTTGTTCTTGTTAAGATCTTTTCTTCATGATAAGCTTCATGTTATGGTCACCACTTGCTCCTTCCATCACCTCCCTCCATCTATAAATGGCCGGCCCCTCCCCTCACTCTCACACACTCTCTCACTTGATGCTTTCATTTGGTAGAAAAAGATTATGATAGATTTTTCGGTGTATGGAATTTCACAGCTCATTTCATTCCATCACCCGATTCCCACGGCAACTTCATTAACCGATCGTCCACGGATTTAGACGAAGTGAGACAAAGTCATCTACTCATTCTCTACATCATTCTTGGTCGTCTCTTTTAGCAAACTTGACGACCGAGTTGCCTCGAGTCAGAGGCGGGAGCCCGTTTAAAGAATCGTTGACGTGGTGCCACCTAGACGAGCATATTGGAGATCGATGAGATCGGAGCAGCCGCAACGGAGCGTGAGATGATGGTTGAAGAACGAAGGACTCGGATCGTTCGGTATAACCTTTCTACACTCTTTACAGTTTGTTAGTTTAGCAATAATGGCAGATCCGGGTTAAAGTATACGATAGCGCCAGATTAAAAGTTTTTGTTCCGCATTTGGCGTCTGTAAACGGCTGGGGCGCTACCGTAGACTTACAAAATCATAAAAGAAGAATTAGTCGGGATCAATCTCACCGTAGAATACTTGCTTAACCGTTCAGCCAGGCCAGTGTCGGTACTTCGAGGGAGGTTTTACGATGCTTTCGCGAAGTTCCTTAATTAAATAACCTCTTTTCCCTGTGGGCGTAGCCCCGCTAACACCTTTCTAGACACCTACTTGGTTTATAGCATTGATCGTTAAGTGAGAAAGTTTCCCGAGGAGTAGCATATACTCACAGTTGGATCGGGATCCAAATATCATCGTGTGATAAAGCTGAAGGAATCCTACCAAAATCATCACACTCCAAATGGTATGCAGCACTAGCAAGTTTCAGTTTCTTTTGAAACTCCCGATGTGGATATTTGCCCCATGCTCTTATGACCTTGACTTTGGCCAACAAATCATAAGTCACATATCAAGTTCTACCCGTCATTTTCCAGATTAATTTGAACTCACCCGTACCTACCCTTGACTTTGGCCAACAAGGCAGTACGACTGTCCCAAACCAACGCATCTATCTATGCTACTTATGATTATCCAATAACTACCAATCACTATGCCTTGACTTTGGCCAACAAACACAGCTTGAATACTATTGACTATCCATATGAAATGACGGAGGGCTACGAATGGTTTTGGCGAAACCGTGAACGTAGTGAACTTGATATAATCGAAGGAACCTGATAGCTTTTAAAAGGAGTGGTTTAAGCTCCGCGTTTTTAAAAGTTTTCTGTTTTTGGAAAAAACCGAGTGGTTTTGAAATTGTTCCAATGATTTAACTTTGGTTTGTTTTCTTTGCATCAATTTAATGCGTCCCATCAATTAATCGTACCATTGCAGAAAACAACGAAAATATGACGTACGCTTATGCCATCCGCATTCGCCATGGGGTCCCGTCATCACCCGTTAGGTTACTTAACTAACGACAGAGCGGGGGCTGGACTAGCGCGGATGCAAAACATAAGCAACGCCTACTAGATATCATATATAGATATATACATTCGTTAGATGCAATGATAGCCATTCCAGATCATAGATGAACACATTGGATATGCTAGGAATCCGCGTTTCGTTCGAGCCTGCAATGAAAGACAGATTACACGGTCGAGATGAATACCCAAACCCCACCCTAGACCCCTACGGGTGCGGCAAACTACCCGCCAAGTACCCGAAATGAAGCAACCTCCCTCAACAATGTGAGTAGGCCACTCGGCACTTCAAAGTACCCGGTAGTTTGTGCACCCCACCTTGGGTCTATCCTAGGAGCAAAAACAGTAAAAGAAATAATATACAATGACGGCTACAACCTCAACCCGGATGTGCGGCCATAAAAATAATATTACATCAATTTACATATTACATCAAATGAAAGATAAAGAAACTCTCATCTCACGAACCCCGGCTATTCATCCGCGACAATCCAATAAGTTCATATACACAATCCAACAACACAGATCACAGATATGCACAACCCCCACTAATCGATGTATAGCGATTAGTCAACGTTCAGTACATATATCACATTACAGATATAACCATTTAGCTAAAGTTTATAGAACTTCAATCAAAATACCAATTTGTAACTACCCTAAACACAATATTGTTCTCTGGAGAATCTGGGCAGAAACAAAGTGTCTTAAAAATCACAAAACACCAAGCTGAACAAACTGCAGGAAAAACGAGTCGCGACCGAGTCGACTTAGCCGCGGATCCGCGACGAAACGCTTGGTTTCGCCGCGCTTCCGCGGCGGCTTGATCGACTCGGGGGCTCATTTTTCTTGGTTGTTCCTGAAATACCCTGCACAGATTTTTAAGGTGTGTGGAAATATTTTTAGGGCTGTTCTAAAAATCGGCAGAGAGTATGAGATTTTAACGTGTTTTGCGATTTTTTTTCCGGATCGAAGTTCTAAACACTTTGCTAACATGCTAGTTGTTGTTTTGCTAGGCTCTGATACCATTGTAAGTCCACGTTACCCACCCCGGTGCTTACGGGGAGGCGGAATAGGTAAAAAACGGTTTTTAACATAAGGTAACATGGACTAGAATTAGAGGATCTTTGCTAAACAAAAGCTAACAAACTAACTACAAGTTTTAGCTACTCGGTTAGAAGGTTATACCTAGGTCTTGAACTCCTTCTCTTCTTGTAGTGGTCCTCCTTCTTGCTTGCTCCTTGGAGTGGTGTAGACGGCTCCTCCTCGTCATCTTCTCTTTGCCGAAGAAAGATCCACCCGAAGGCCTCTACCTTGAGCTCCTACCTCAACCAAGAGGTAACTAGAGTGCTTGGCTTGCTAAACTAAGAACCCTAGAAAGAGTAGAGAGAAGTTTTGATGGTTTTATCTCACAAGCTCATAGTTCTCAACACATGAGATATGAGAGCTTTGAGAGATAGGAAGAGGAAGAGCTAAGCATGAGAGAGAAAGAGCAAGAGAGTATGAGAGAAAAATAACAACCATCTCTCATATGAGAGAAAATGATAATAATAATAATAATTGAAAGAAATTGTGATGGTTAGTTTGGAATGACCATTATCATTTCACATTAAATGAAATTTGCAAGAATCAAGAAGCATCTTGCAAATGAAATGATGATGGTCAAAAGGTCAACAAAAGTCAACCGGTCAACCAAAGTCAAAAGGTCAACAAAATTCAAATGGCCAACCTAACCATGGCACAATTATCCTTCATTAATATCATTAATCATATCTCTCATTCTCATTAGGGTTAAGAACAAGTCAACGGTCAATAACCCTAATGAGGTTCCTCTGCCTCTGTCAACTGTTCATACATACCCGCATCCGTGTTCCGAGGAACACGAATACAATGAGACAAAACCAATCCCAAAACAAATACTAGGATCTGGTTTAAACCAAAGCCCGCTAGTAATAACTGCCCGGACACCAAACGTGCACAAGTACGCGGATGTGAACGAACCCCGTCGCAAAACCATGCGACCTCTACTCTGTTTTGCCCAAAGGCGAATAACCGTTTGTATGGGACTCTAAAGACTCGACACTACGCTGGTAGTGGGTTTAACCATAGGCCGCAAGCGGTACTAGCTATACGTAACGGTCCCCAGGTTGATGCCGATAAAAAGACTGATGAGGTAAACTCATCTGAACTCCTACTGAGCCTGAATGTGACAATCTCCGTACAGTCCGGTCAGTTCTTCTGAGAGTATCGCATGGCGGGCCTAGGAGTGGTAAATGTCAGTCCTCTAATAGCGGTACAAGTCATGTCGGAGTGTATCCCAGAACACCCTAAGATAACGCTGGAAACGCTACCAGTATATCTCGCTTGCCCTGGCCAGGGACTTTGTGTAATGGCTCTCTTAGACACAGCGCTGTTAGTTATATGTATGCCCTAGAGGCCATTACCGTACATAGGATGTATATTGTACTGGATGCTGGGACATATATAGGAAGGACTTTCTTGCTCGACATGATAGTACGCTATCTGGTTGCACTTTATCTTAATATGTATACTTGTTGTCTCTCTATTACATGTTGATAAAGCCATTAGAATGTGTACTCGACTTCCAGGACTATGATGTAGATCATACTAGTGGGGCCTGGGTAGTCAATGAGTACAACCTTCAATGTTCCTAGTCGTGGGAATATCGAGACGGGGCATCGATATTCCAGAGTAGACTAGTGTATATCTTCTCGACCCATGTGATAGGCGATGGATGATCCCATATCCATTGGTGTTTGACATCAGAGATGGTATGCTGGTGCTCAGTGGTGACTGGGTACACTGAACGGACTCGCCAAGAACTCCTAGATGGTATTATACCTCACGTCAGATGGCAGTTCTCTTGTGACACTGGTACAGCTTAGTCTGTTGACCCGAGATCGTCATAGAGTCTTGTGTGTCTCCCACTGTGCTTTGATTTCCACCCTACCACGGCTCTACTGAGTCGTGCAAACAGGTGGTTTTTGGGTACAGTCCCGATTCATATGGAGGCAATGTGCGATAGGAGGGGATTCGTCTCTCCCGGTATTGGGGGTTGATGTTGCGCTATGCTCGACTGGCCATAACTGGAAATCCCTGGCCAGGGTTGCACTGATTTACTGGTAAGTGTTATTAGTAGTTTCGTGCTTGTTATGGACCTTACATCGGCATGACTTATCAAGCTACTGGGGTCTGACGTTTTACTACCCCTAGGCGAGATATGCGACATATCAGACGAACAGACCGGACTGTGCGGTAAGTGTTACTGGTTGGATTCACAGGAGTGTGAGCAGGCTTGCTCGTTGATCTTCTGATCGCTCAATACCCGGGTGGCCGTTACGTTTAGCAGACCGCTTGCGGCTTGTGGGTGTTTGATATGATCATCACCTACTGCCGGCGTATTGACGAGTCTTTAGAGTCCTACACAGAGGTTTCCTGGCTCAAGTGAAACGAAATAGGAGCGCATATGAGATATGTGCGGGACTGAGAATAATACTAGTATGTGATACTGTATTCTATTCTCGCGATTTGTATCATTGGACGGTTATATGAGATATAGCCGGGTTACCGAATTAAGTGTTGATTCGATACATTGATACACTTGATATTAGTCGGTTATATACGATATGAACGGATCATTAAATCAAGTATCGATTTAATGATTTAATGTATAATTATATATTTAATATATTACTTTACATTAACTCGTATTTGTTCACTTAAGATTGATTTTCTCACTTGATGTGCACAAGTTGTATATATGATATATGTTTGTGCACTAGTTTGTATCATGTTTGATGATACATGCAAACTTGGGTATGTGTATGACTTACACCAAGTTTAGGTTAATGGTTAGGATTTTATTTATTTATTTATTTAATTTGGCAAAAATAAAATGGTGGCTTTCTTTGTATTATGCTTGAAGCTTCATGAAGCTTTTTAGCATCTTTGAAAAAGTCTAACCATTTTGTTTTGTTCTTTAACATAACCATCAACCTAAACCCTAGTTTATTCTCTACAAAAGTTAACTCACACATGGTTCCAAGATGATAGACTTCACTTGATTATTCATTTTTTTCTATTATTCATTCCTTTCACTTTCTTCTTCTTCTTCTTCCTGTAGAAGTGAAGAAAGCTTGCTAGAAAATTTCAAGTGAAGAAATCAAGTGAGAAATCCAAATCCAAAGTGAACCCACTTCCTATTTCTTCATCCTCCACCACTTGCCATGTAGTAGAGTGTGTTATCTTTACAAGTTTCATGACCTAGTGAAGATGGAGCTTGAGTTTGAGTCGCCTCGACGTAGATCATCTTCGGCATCGAAGTCAACGACCTAGCCCGCTCATTTCTCCGAAGAAACCATCGCTAGAGTCCGAGATCCCGATGATCACAGCGGAGGGACGTCATCACGGAGCTTTAGAAGTGGAGGACCGGATCTACAAAGGTTGTAATCCCTTTCACTTGTAGTTAAAGTAGTTAACTTGCATACTTTCACCTTACCTCTAGTTAACGATCTCAATTAGGGTTTCTCGGCACATGTAAAATTTTTATTTTCGCATGGTTGATGCCTTGTGGAACCTCTTGAGTATGCCTAGGAACCCTACAGTGGTATCATAGCCTAGCTTAAGTTTTAGGCGATGTGTAGACGAAGTTAAAAACCCAATCGAACCCCGAAACCCTAATCGATACCCCTCTCTGTACATTTTCTGAAATTGTTGATTTTTGTGAATTAAAAATGCTCAGAAAATAGAGCAGGAAATTCTAAGAAAAACTGGAGAAAACGACAACCTAACGCTACAGTGCCGCCGCGAAACCGCGGCCGTACCCCACTTCTGGCGGCGGTTCCGCGGTCGTATGTGATGATTAGGCGCTTCATTTTCTACAGTAATGCCCGTAGCAGTTTCCTCTGTTTTCTGGGAATTTTTAATCTACACTGAAGAGTTGAGTTTCTGGATTGTATTGGGGACTCGATGATTCGATCGGATTATTTAACTTTGTTTATTTTTCCGGGTAATTTTAGAATATGTTAAAAAGTTCGACCGGATATAAATACCCACTTTTTCCCATGCCGGAAAATTTCCAAGTGTTGGATTTTTCCGTAGTTTAAAAACGTCTAAGTAGTGCAAGTAACGCGATGGTCCCTATAGAAGACAACAAACCTTAACTCGATTATGTGACCGTCTTGAACTGCCTTTTGAACCTTAGGGTTTGGGGCAGTACGGCGTGCCACATGTGAGGCGTTGGCTTGACCATTCTACGGCTGGACCGTTGGTACTGTGGCATGAAGTGAATGTTTTTAAACTTATTTCATGTGTTGAACTTTTCGGGAAAACCTGGGTGTTTGATTATTCGATCGGAAAGTTTAACATTGTCTATTTATCTGGAATGTGATACAATAATTGGAATCCACAAGTAGTTATGAGATAACTAATTTGAATGTTATAAATCTAGTAGTTTAGTCTCACTTGATCGGTTGCCACGGAATTTTGATGTGATCAAAAGTCCGTCGCAATCACGTTGCGTACGCGGATACTCGCCGGGTAAACTTAATAGATAGCCACACCCCATAGCCCCGACCAAGTGACTGTAGGAGAACCCCGTTGCCAAAAGCATCCGTTCGGTTGCTCGCGGCAGCGGTGTTCCGCCTTAGTGCACTTCGTCGACGGCATCCAGGGGTGCGGCCGTCTACTAAAGTTTGCGACGAGCATTCGATCAGGATGTCGGGAATCTTGTTGAATTGCCCAACTTGATATTGAAAAGAGTTTTCAATTTTGAGACTAAAATGCTGGGTTTATAATTGTTAGGCATGCGATGTCTAAGAAATTCATTTGATTAGGCATGCGATCTCTAAAGAGGTTGCGGATTCCAACTGTTGTAGTTTTACACTTTCTTTTCTGCGACCGTAAGTGTAATATGTGCTACAGATCAACGACAATTGGGATACGCATATTTACTTACGTTGATGACATGTGATGTTATGTGTTGCTGGAGATGTTATATTAGATCGTCGTGTTTGAACGGCCGGGGGTTTTTTATATGAGATGGGTGTTTTTCTTTTTCATTCATGTAAAAACTTGTATGTAATATTCTTTTATTGTGGCACTTCCGGGTTGAGGATGATGTCACCATTGTATATTATTTACTTTTCCGCATTAGGATAGACCCAAGGAGGGGAGCACAGGTAACCCGGTTCTAGGGTCCAGTGGGAGACCATCTCGAGGAGTCGAGTCCGGGTCTCCTAACCCTAGAATTGGTAGGGTTGCTTGCCACTCTCGTAGGGGTCTAAGGGTGTGGGATTGGCTATTCATCACGACCGTGGAATCCGTGTTTTATACAGGCTCAAAATAAAACACGGACGTCCTAATATATCCAATATTTCATATGATATTTTCTGCTGCGTTATCTGTGATGTGATCATGTGATTTGTTCAGATAGATATTGTATATAGTATATATGATATATTATATAGACATTGCTTATGTTTTACACCCGCGGTAGCCCTGCCCCGCTCTGCCGTTAGTTACCTAACCTAACGGTGCAGACGGGACATCGAGGCGAATGCGGATGGCATAAGCGTACGTTGTATTTATCTGTGATGTTTAGGTGGACTTTAATGATGGGACATTCATTAATGAGATTAATGAAAGAAAATAAACCTAAAAGATGTGGAATCGAATTTCAAAAATTAGGTAGCTCTAGTTGTTGCTTTGCATCGCGGTGTTCCTTGTAGAACATCCTGCACCTTATTCGATAAGGAAAGGGCCGACGATCCCTTCACCGGGAGTGACCCCTTTAGCAATAACTGGCAGATGCTACAACCCTCGGTTTGTCTTTCGATTGCTTCTATAGTTTCTTCTTTGCACAGCGGTATATATGATATATCCTGCACCTTATTCGATGAGGAAAGGGCCGACGATCCCTTCACCGGGAGTGACCCCTTTAGCAAAACTAGAAAAGCCTAAAAAACACTCCATTTAAAAACCATTTGATTCCACAACGAGATCAAGTTCAAAGAGTTAAAAGTTTTCATAAAAACCATCCGCAACCCTCCGTCATTTTAGGAAGTAGAGTACTTAGTATTCGTGCTGTGTTTGTTGACCATAGTCAAGGCACAGCGTACGATAGCTAAGTGATGTCTTCCTACACCGCATATGATGCGATTAGTTAGGACAGTCGCGTGACTTTGTTGACCTTAGTTAAGGGTCATGTGGGTGGGTCTAATTAATCACGAAATGACGGGTAGAATTTGACTAGTGCTTATGATTTGTTGACCATAGTTAAGGTCATAAGTGCTAGGGGTAAAAACCTTTATCGGGAGTTTCAAGTGTTGAAATTTGAAATGAGATTGCATACCTTCTATATGATAGTTGGATCCTGATACCCACTGCGAGTAATTGTTACTCCTGGGAGAGTTTTGCACTTTACAATTAGCCGATCAAGTAGGTGTCTAGAAAGGTGTCAACGGGGTTACGCCCCTGGGAAAACGAGGTTTACTTTAATTAGGTCCGTGCGAAAGCACGGGGAGCCTCCCTCAAAGTACCGACACTGTCCTGGCTGAAAGATTGGCGAACTTGTAGTGTGTAATTAATCCCGGCTAGTCTTTCCTTTTAGGGTTTGAAGGAAGATTTGATAAAAACAGTGGGAGCCATCCTGATTAGATAAAATATATAACCAATCTAATCATGCAAGAGCGCACGCAGAGTGTTTTCTTCTCTCTCTCTCTCCAGGTAGCGACCATGTCACGCCTTAATCAAGATAATAATATGGATGTATTGACCGAACCCGCTTGTTATACTGAGCTAGGGAACGTTGGTCCCACTCCAACTTATAATTGTTATAAGACAGAGCAGGAATTAGGGAAATACCAGATTTCCCGTGCCGCCCAAACGAAGAAAGTGCATGATGATGCATCTTCTTCAGGTGTGTTCATTACAAAGAACTGTTTCTCTGTATCCTCTACGTCCTGGGTATTAGATACCGGATCGGGATCCCGCATATGTAATCTTTTACATGGGCTAAAGAAAGGTAGAGAACTGAGAACGGGTGAAAAGTTTCATGAGACAGAAAACGGTGCAAGTGTTACAGCCAAGTCTGTTGGTCACTATCACCCTGTATTACCAGAATACATTGATTCTGAACGAATGTTATTAGATACCGAACCTGATATACAACATCATATCAGTCTCTTTATTAGCAAAGAAAGGATATAGTTTTGTATTGTTGGATAATGTTTTGCACATTTCCTATATCAATAGTTGATCGGTTCAGGCACGTTATCTAAAAGCATATACATTCTAAATCAAACTACAGTTCCTTACGTATAGAACACACACAAGAGGAAGAGTTCAAAAATGAACGAATCCTTCTTGAGGTATTGTAGACTAGGTCATATCAATGTGACCCGACTAGCTAAAGTTACATTTAGATGCATATTTAAATCAGTTTGAATTTACTTCTTGTGAAACTTGCCAGTCATGTCACAAAGATAAGATGACCATAGCTCTGTTTATTGGAAACAGAGAAAGAGTTAGTGAACTCTTGGGACTGATACATGATGATGTATGTAAGGTACCCTGTCTACACATGCCAGGACCGGTTCATTGCACTTCATTACATTCTCTGATAATCTCTCAAGATTCAGTCATATGTTCCTATTAAAACACAAGTCTGAAACTTTTGAGATATTCATAAAATATAAGTTAGAAGTAGAGAACCAAAATACGGGTAAAAGTATTATGTCCTATGATGGGATCAGGGAGGAGAATACTTGTGCATGGAATTCTTGGACTATTCTAAAGGAGAATGAGATTCTCTCTCAGCATTACTCCTCTGAATACACCACAGCACAATAGTGTATCAGGACGGAACAATCACACCCTATATGATATGGTGCGCTCTATGATGAGTACTGCTGAGTTACATGTTTCCTTTTGGGAGTTATGCACTTAAGAAGCTGCATACCTATTGAATTAGGTTCGAATCAGATCACTGCCTACCATTCCATATGAGATATGGTATGGGAAGAGCCCATCTCTTAAGTAAATTAAGATTTGGGGTTTTCCGGCCTATGTCAAAAGCAAAATCCTGACAAGCTCGAGGCAAGGTCAGTTCTGTAGAACTGGAAGGAGTTCCATCTATACAAACTACAACCGAAGATTTGATAGAACCAAAGGATTCAATGGTCCCCGACGAACCTCAGCCTCTCCGCCGATCTAGTAGGGTTCCTCATCCGCCTGAGAGATACTTCGGTTTCTCGATGACAGTGGGAGCGAGGATTGCATCATGAGATGATGATCCAACTAGTTTCGAGCAGGCCATCAAGAGTGGGGACTCTGTAAGAATGGCTGGATGCTTAGCGATCTGAGATGGATTCCATGTACACCAACAAAGTATGGACTTTGGTTGCCATATCTGAAGGGTTAAATCCCCATCAGGAGCAAGTATATCTTGAGAAAATTACTTGGTTTAGATGGAAAAGTTAAGACTTTCAAAGCTAGACTTGTTAAAGGTTTTCGTCATCGACCAGGCGTGGATAATGATGAAACCTTTTCCAGTGGCTGTGCTTAAGTCCATCCAGATCCTACTTGCCACCGCTACATTCCATGACTACGATATCTGGCGGTTGGGAGTCATGACTATTTTTCTAAATATTGATTTAGAAGAGAACGTCTATAAGTACATAGCCAGAGGGCTTCATAAACAGTGGGAGCAGCGGAAACGTGTGTGAGTTGCTTTACAGGATAAAGCAGGCATCGCGGAGTTGGAACGTCTGTTTTGATGTGGTAGTCAAAGAGTTTGACTTTATCAAAATGGTAGATGAACCTTGTATATACAAAAAGGTAGTAGAGAGTAAGGTGGTCATCCTCGTAGAGTACGTGGATAACATACTCTTAGTAGGAAAAGAGTTTCCTATGATACGCACGGTCAATCTCCTCTTATCATAAGGATTCTCCAAATAGGATAAAGGTGATACCTCCTAAATCCTGGGTTTTGGATCTATGAGATAGATCTAATTGGATGTTAGGATTCTCACTAGGTGTAGTGAGATGGTATCAATTAATCCTAGGGAGAATCACTGGAAAAGTTCCAGAGTGATAAGGATGACTGAATGTCAGTCGCAGGCATTGTCTTTACCCTCAGTGGAGGGACGGTATGTTGGAAGAGTTCCAAGCGAGATACCGTGGCAAACTAGACGATAAAGGCTCGTGACATCGCTATCAAAGATACTGCCAAAGAGGCAGTTTGGGTGTATATTAGTTCATGAGATGAACTAGGTTCCTGCCATTGTGTGACAATGGAAGTGTGGCTTTGGCCCAGGAACCCCGGTCCCATTAGTGACCCAGACATATTCTGAGGTAGCATCACCTGATCAAGGAGATAGTTGATCTCCAGGATGATCGAGGTTAGGAGAGTAGACTCAGAGGGCAACACGGCGGATCCACTCACAAAGGCCTTTTCCCAGAGAGAGACTTATATGGGATGGTTGAGTATGAGATACTGCAATCACTGCTACAGATGGCCTTAGTGCAAGTGGGAGATTGTTAGTTATATGTATGCCCTAGAGGCCATTACTGTACATAGGATGTATATTGTAGTGGATACTGGGACATATATGGGTAGGACATTCTTGCTCGACATGATAGTACGCTATCTGGTTGCACTTTATCTTAATATGTATACTTGCTGTCTCTCTATTACATGATAATAAAGCCCTTAGGATGTGTACTTGACTTCTAGGACTATGATGTAGATCATACTAGTGGGGCCTGGGTAGTCAATGAGTACATCCTTCAATGTTCCTAATCATGGGAATATCGAGACGGGGCATCGAAATTCCAGAGTAGACTAGCGTATATCTTCTCGACCCATGTGATGGGCGATGGATGATCCCATATCCATTGGTGTTTGACATCAGAAATGGTATGCGGGTGCTCAATGGTGACTGGGTACACTGAACGGAATCGCCGAGAACTCCCAGATGGTATTATACCTCACGTCAGATGGCTGTTCTCTGGTGACACTGGTACAGCTTAGTCTGTTGACCCGAGATCGTCATAGAGTCTTGTGTGTCTCCTACTATGCTTTGATTTCCACCCTACCACGGCTCTACTGAGTCATGCAAACAGGTGGTTTTTAGGTACAGTCCCGATTCACATGGAGGCAATGAACGATAGGAGGGGATTCGTCTCTCCCGGTATTGGGGGTTGATGTTGCGCTATGCTCGACTGGCCATAACCGGAAATCCCTGGCCAGGGTTGCACTGATTTACTGGTAAGTGTTATCAGTAGTTTCGTGCTTGTTATGGACATTACATCGGCATGACTTATCAAGCTACTAGGGTCTGACGTTTTACCACCCCTAGGCGAGATATGCGACATTCAGACGAACAGACCGGACTGTGCGGTAAGTGTTACTGGTTGGATTCACAGGAGTGTGAGCAGGCTTGCTCGTTGATCTTCTGATCGCTCAATACCCGGGTGGCCGTTACGTTTAGCAGACCGCTTGCGGCTTGTGGGTGTTTGATATGATCATCACCTACTGCTGGCGTATTGACGAGTCTTTAGAGTCCTACACAGGGGTTTCCTGGCTCAAGCGAAACGAAATGGGAGCGCAAATGAGATATGTGCAGGACCGAGAATAATACCAGTATGTGATACTGTATTCTATTCTCGCGATTTGTATCATTGGACGGTTATATGAGATATAGCCGGGTTACCGAATCAAGTGTTGATTCGATACATTGATACACTTGATATTAGTCGGTTACATGCGATATGACCGGATCATTAAATCAAGTATCGATTTAATGATTTAATGTATAATTATATATTTGATATATTACTTTACATTAACTAGTATTTGTTCACTTAAGATTGATTTTCTCACTTGATATGCACAAGTTGTATATATGATATATGTTTGTGCACTAGTTTGTATCATGTTTGATGATACATGTAAACTTGGGTGTGTGTATGACTTACACCAAGTTTAGGTTAATGGTTAGAGTTTTATTTATTTATTTATTTATTTTGGCAAAAATAAAATGGTGACTTTCTTTGTATTATGCTTGAAGCTTCATGAAGCTTTTTAGCATCTTTGAAAAAGTCTAACCATTTTGTTTTGTTCTTTAACCTAACCATCAACCAAAACCCTAGTTTACTCTCTACAAAAGTTAACTCACCCATGGTTGCAAGATGATAGACTTCACTTGATTATTCATTTTTTTTTCTATTGTTCATTCTTTTCACTTTCTTCTTCTTCTTCTTCTTATAGAAGTGAAGAAATCTTGCTAGAAAATTTCAAGTGAAGAAATCAATTGAGAAATCCAAATCCAAAGTGAACCCACTTCCTATTTCTTCATCCTCTTCCACTTGCCATATAGTAGAGTGTGTTATCTTCATAAGTTTCATGGCCTAGTGAAGATGGAGCTTGAGTTTGAGTCGCCTCGACGTAGATCATCTTCGGCATCGAGGTCAACGACCTAGCCCGCTCATTTCTCCGAAGAAACCATCGCTAGAGTCCGGGATCCCGATGATTGCAGTGGAGGGACATCATCACGGAGCTTTAGAAGTGGAGGACCGGATCTACAAAGGTTGTAATCCCTTTCACTTGTAGTTAAAGTAGTTAACTTGCATGCTTTCGCTTTACCTCTAGTTAACGATCTCAATTAGGGTTTCTCGGCACATGTAAAATTTTGATTTTGGCATGGTTGATGCCTTGTGGAACCTCATGAGTGTGCCTAGGAACCCTACAAGCGCGATATCCACTCCCAATACCGGGAGAGACGAATCCTGTCTAACCGTCACTGCCTCCAAGTGCTTTGGTACTGCACCCAACTACTACCTGTTTGCACAACTCATTTGAGCCGTGGTAGGGTAGCAAACTAAGAACAGTGGGAACGCACTCGAGGCGAAGTGACAGTGTCAAGTCAACGGACTAAGCTGTACTCATGTCACCTGGGAACTGATAACTGACGATAGGCATAATACGAACCAGCAGTTCCCAGCGAGTCCTGTCCAGTGTACTCGTAACCAAACGATCACCTGCATACTATCTCCAGTACGACGTACTGATAGCTATGGAACAGACCATCTCCCCTGCTGGGATGAGAAGCGCACACGCTAGTCTACTCCGGAGTATCGATGCCCCGTCTCGATAATCCTACAACTAGGGACCTGTATAAGGATACGCTTGTAGATTACCCAGCCCCTTCTAGTATGACTGCCATCACAACACTGGTAATCAAGCAAAGATCCTAAAGGCTCCACTAATATGTATAGACGATATGCTAAAAGAAACACATGCACATATTAAAGTAGAAACAAACCAAGTAGCATACTGCCATTTTGAGCAAGATTGTCTATACAACTGTGAATATCCCAAGCTTCCATTAAGTAATATACAAACTAGTATGATACAGTAATGGCCTCTAGGGCATATACACTAACACTTAAGTGAACCAACTAACACCAATGGCTTGTGAGACCAGCCACCGCCCCTTGTCGGGGTCTCGATCAATATACACCAGTCTACTCTTGGAGTATCGATGCCCAGTCTCGAAACTCCCACAACTAGGGACATTTTAAGGATATGCTTATAGACCATCCAGCTCTCACGTATATGATCGCCATCATAGTGCTGGTAGTCAACCAAGAATCCTATGGGCTCTATCAACATGTAATAGTGATCTGTAATGTCACTTAAAGCATGCACACGATGATAAAGACAAACCAGATAGCATACTATCATCTCGAGTAAGACTGTTCTACCGGTATAAGTCCTCCCTCAACCATTGCGATCACGTGCCTGCGATCCAATAATTGACTTGAGGGCACTATAACCCATAATACCAACTTTGTCACGTGCCTTTTCCGGGTCGTGACATGCCACCTCCTTTCCACCTCATTTCCAATTAGTTTTCTAGAAAGAAAATCAAATATGAAGTGTTCTTCTTGTAGAAGCATTCCCGTATAAATACGGAATACCTCTCCCGGTATATGTATCGCGGCATATACGCGTATCGGTATAAAAATACGGATAGCACCAAAGAGAGAAAATAAATAGTGAACAATAATACTAAAATATATGTATCAAAATACATACATAAATTATTAAATCAAAACCTGATTTAATAATCCGACTTAATCCTAAGCCGGCTAGTATTATCAATCGTCCAATTAAAGTCCGTGTATTCTATACACATATTTAATCAAATCCCTGCACGTACCAACGTACGGCTCCTACATCTATCGCCTGAACCGGGAAAACCCTCTATGTGGGACTCTAAAAGCTCCATAATACGCTGGCAGTAGGTTTAACCATAAGCACGTCAGTGGCACCTGTTCATATCAGAATTTTGCATTATTATATTCCCCATTCTTAATCATATTGGAAATAACTTTTGATCCATGTCTGCTAAATAGTTGCAGGTTACAGGTTCTCAGAACAATACAGTGAAAATGGTGAAAAGACTCTACAAATGTGAGACTACGACCAACAAATAGATGAATCTGTTTGATGCTGCCTACAGTTTAAGGAACAAATGAAAATCAATGAACAGTTCGATTGCACAAAGTACGAGGGCAGCACAAGATTCAAGACTTCAACGCGAAGCTAACGGTAAAAGTCCACAAATTCTGCACTGTTGGAAATCTGGAAGAAAGTAGAAAAGAGTTTGAAGAACCAAATGAAGAAAACAATAGAAAAATGTAACATGAAGCAACCCTAGAAATATGAGACAGAGAGCCCCCAAGATGGCTGTGGAACCGCGGCCAAACAAGGATTCTGGCCGCGGTTCCACGGCCGTGCAGAGCACGTGTCGGTGCAAAGTGTCGGTGGTGTCGGTACTTTGACCCGGCTTTCTTAGGGTAGTCTTGTAATTTTAAATGCGGATCAGATGTAAACCCTAGGGTTTCTCCTATCTATAAATAGGAAAGCCTACGACCTCTTTTGGGGCATGCCTCATTTTAATTCTAGATTAATCTTTCGATTCCATTGTAATCGTCAAGAGGTGTCAATAAAAGTAAGTTTTTTATCTTGAATTTTACTTATCTGAAATTTTATTTCTCTGCAATTTTTAACTGTCTTTATTTATCAGCAAGTTCATTAGTTAATTAAAAAGAAAATTTATAAAAATGAAATTTGTCGCAATTTCACTAATGAGCGAGTAGTTCCTCACTTGTTAGGGTTAGGATTGGGTAGGTTTGAGAGATGGAAATCTCTCACTCCTTTCTTACTCTCATAACTTTATAAATTAGGACTCTATATAAAACAAACACCCACCACTCACTACAGCACCCTATCCTACGAGATAGCGGTGATTCCCTAGTTAGACCAGCAGTGGTTAATTTACATAGAGGTTAGAGATAAGAGTTAAGAAAGGATGGACAAGGACCAAAAAGAAGAAACTATGTTTCTTCCTAATCGTGCTAATCTTCTTTGTTAATTATTACCCTAACATCTATGTTCTTAATTAGGGCAAAAGAAGCAGTGAGTAGAATTGACTTTCCAAACTAACTCAATCCTAACCCTAGCAAGGTTTTAATCCAAATTAAATTCAATCTTAGTTGTTATAAAATTCAAAACCTACCAGAAATAGGAATTAACTCGTTAGAACAATTAAAAAAGAACACGTTTTCCCTGTGCACCGACCCGTACTCAATCGGCTAGCTACCAAGCGACACCGTTATTGATTGCGGTATTCTTAACTTTGATTTTAAAACGTACGCAAAAGACCTCTCAATCAAATGGCGCCTTTGCCAGGGATAATGGTAGTTATTTTTCTTTTGTAATTTCGGGTTAATTAAAAAATTAAAAAAATCATAAAAACTGAAAAATAAAAAAACCATAAAAAATATCATCTTGTTATTTTTTGAAGGGTTTTTGTGTGAATTGCGTAGGAAAAGAAGAAGGACAGATTCAGATCTGGAAAAATCCAGTGAACAAATCAACAAACAGAGGATCTGAAAAGACAGAGGAGAACCACAACAGAAAACAGGAAAGGTTTGACGGCCTGATCCAAGAGAATCACCGCGGATCCGCCGCAATTTCTTGCATTTGACCGCAGATCCGCCGCTCATTGGTGACGTCAGTAGTCCAGAATTCTCTGTAAGTATTCTTGTCTTCTCTGTAACCCCCTGTGCTCCTCTGAAAAATTTTCCTACTGTGTTCTTTGCGCAAAACTTCTTCCCCATCTCTAATAAATCAATCTTGTGTAGGATTCTTTGCGCCGCAAATAAAAAGAAAAAAAAATTGGCAAGTGTTTTGCATTTTTGTGTGTTTACTGCTTTGCATTTTTAAAATGGACATTTAAGGGGCTATAACACCAATCCAGATTGGGTGGGGATTTCATTACCCTTCCTAGGACCCCAAAAATCACAAAAAGCATATGCATCAATACTCGAGTTAATTAAAAAATATTTAGACTCAGCCAATAAGGACTGTCGCACTCATTAGGACAAAGGAATGTTGTGGGCAATCGGTCGTTTATCTAAACCTGACTTTGTGGTGCCTATGCTAGACAAGTGGGAAATGTAATTTTAAAAGGCCCGTCTCACGGTGATTCGTGAGCGGATCCCTCCTTTCTTTACTTCTGCTTACCTGGCCACAATTGGCGGTGAAGAGGCAATTCGGCTGATATCTCACAACTTGCCCTTTGGAACAGTTAGGAGCAGTCTAATTGACTTAGGAGACCCTAGCTCTAAGCTTGATTGTGCATATTGTGATTGCTTGAAAGTGTGTCGTAGTTCCTTATAAAAAATCTTTTGCAAAACTCCTTATAAAAAAAAACCACAAAACAAAATTTTTACAAAAACTTGCCATTTTGTCGCTAGAAATCCATTGCACCCAACTTGCACCCACATTCTCTCATTGACGTTTTCTTACCCCCACCTTCTACTTTTTGACTACACTACACCTCGTTAGTGTATGTCCGGTTGGACTAGGGACACTAGCGCCCGTTTAGTCCGTATCTCGTTAGTGCCTACTGACGACGCGTTCGACTCCGAAGTCGAAACTCCCTCCACTTCTTTACCTTCATCTTCAAATTCACCATATTCTAAGGAGATGTCGGGATTCAATCCTAACAACTCCTTCCCTACTACAGGACTGATTCCACCTTAACTGGGTGCGAATAACCCACAACACCCTCCTGTTGAAGCGCCCCAACGAATCGCGCTTCAGGATCTTTTCTATCCAACCCGCACCGCACTTCCTACTTGTCTTTCACTTCCATCGGCTAATGGGGATAACTTCGAAATTAAACCCCACTTCATCAATATGTTCCCTAAATTTCACGGGCTTGAATCCGAAGATGCCTACATCTTCATTAACAAATTCTAGAATGTTTGCGCAATGATGAAGACCCCCCAACTTTCCGATGATGCTATAAGACTATGTGTTATTCCATTCACTTTATGTGACATAGCTGAAAAGTGACTATATAGTACAGCATCGCACTCCATAAAAAGTTGGGAAGAGTTTGTTAAGGCTTTTCTTAAAAAGTTTTACCCACACCACAAGACCGCGAGAATCAGAAATGAAATTAAACAATTTTCCCAGCTTCCTTCCGAACCTTTTTGGAAGTGTTTCGAAAGATTTAAGGATCTTCTTGTTCAGCGCCCTCACCACGGTATCGAGAGATGGCTACTTTGCCAAACTTTATACGAAGGACTGAACCCAGCAACTAAGCAGTTCCTGGAAACCATTTGTCAAGGTCACTTTCTTACAAAATCGAGCGAGGAAGCTTGGCAATTTCTCGACGAACTTGCTGAACAAACACTTCAGTGGGAAAGCACTAGACAGACCACTTCATCTACTTCATCAGGTCAGTCTAGGGTAGGCATACATCAACTTGATATGTCGATTGTAATGAAGGCCGAAATGGCTCCACTCACAAAAAAACTAGAAGCAATTGAGAGCAAATTCTCATCGCCTTCTCCAGCCCCAGCCCCCATGCACTATTTGCGCTTGTTGTTCGGATCCGTTCCATTTAACTGAAGAGTGTCCTTAAAACCCTCCTGTTCAAAGACAAGATCAAGTCAATGCTGCCTTTCAGCAAAGACAAAGAAATAATTCATACTCTTCAACTTATAATCCTGGTTGGAGGAGCCACCCAAATTTTTCCTGGAATCAAAATCAACAACAATTCCAAGGTAATAACAATTTCCAGAGGCCTCCTCCACAACAACAAGCCCCTCAACAAACTCAATATCAGCAACCTTTCCAACCCCAACCTTACCAAAATCAAATGAACAATTTTACACCAAACAGCTTTTTTCCTCAAAATAATTTTATTCAACCAAATAACGATAAGATTTTCTCGCTAGAACGAAGTCTGGATGCATTTTTAAAACAATCTACGCAATTCTCAGCCAGTATCCAATCTTCCATTCAGTCTTTAGTGCAACATACTGCATCACATGAGCATAGCATCAAAACCATTGAAGCTCAAATTGCACAACTGAATGCTGCTCTAAGCGAGCGAGAGAAACGGAAACTTCCATCTCAACCACTGCCAAATCCTGGTCACACACAAAATACATATGTTGATCATGAACAACAAAATCATAATGTGAGTGCCGTGACCACATTGATATCTGGAAAGTTATTACACAACAACGTTGGCAATAATAATGACACCCCGGCCGCTGCTTCTTCTTCTTCTTCTTCTTCATCATCATCTTCTTCATCTTCTTCAAAGCCTGTTCTTCATTCTTCACAAGGCTCTACTTCTTCTACTAATTCGAATGGACCCACATCTCACTCAACGAAAACACCAACACTGGGATCCGTTCCAATTCCGCAATCTACTCCACAAATATTGGACTCAACAAATTTTCAAAATATTCCATTTCCAAACAGATTGAGATCCAATAAACCTACTCCACAAATGAAGAAGATTGTGGAGTTATTCAAACAGCTTAGCATTAACATACCTCTCTTGGATGCAATCCAACAAATCTTTTCTTACACTAAAATCTTGAAGGACTTATGCACCAAAAAGTGAAAATCACAGGTACCCAAGAAAGTTTTCTTGGCTAGTGCAGTAAGCGATGCTCTTACCCAACCTTTACCTCAAAAACGCAAGGACCCTGGCTGTCCTACAATTTCAGTAACTATTAGGGATAAGAACATCAATCGCACACTTTTAGATCTTAGTGCCAGTGTTAATTTGCTTCCCTATTCAGTATATGAACAATTAGGCGTTGGAGAGCTGAAACCCACACATTGTACTCTCCAAATGGCCGACCGATCCATCACCCATCCTAGGGGTGAGTTAGAGGATGTGTTAATTAAAGTAGGGGACTTCATTTTCCCCGTTGATTTCATTGTTATGGACACACAGCCTGTAGCTAACCCCCGGAGTCAAATTCCGGTGATACTCGGTCGACCATTCATTGCAACTTCTAATGCGGTGATCAATTGTCGAAATGGTTCGATGAACCTATCTTTTGGAAACATGACAATTGAACTCAACATTTTTAAGTTAGAGAATCAGCCCTTCGAGCCTAATGCTAATATACTTGATGTTTTCTCGATCCAAGAGATCATTCAGGAGGACTGTGAGCTCGAAAAATTTCTGTTCGATCACAGCAGTTTTGACGCCACTAGTGCGTTCCTCCTTGAATCTGACACAGTTTTCACACCCGATAACGATTACCAGTGTTTCACCTTTTCGAATGATTTTGATGAATCACCACCCGAGTTTGAGTCCTTTGAATTTTTGGATGAGTTAGCTGAACCATCCGACTCGGTTGCTTACACTTGCTTTGAAGCTCTATTGGAATCCTTCGAGTTTGAGACAGTTTCACTAATTTTACCTTCAATTGTTTCGCCTCCAAAGCTCGAACTAAAGCTATTGCCATTTCACCTTAAATATGCTCACTTAGGTGAGAATGAGACCCTTCCTTTTATCATATCGGCATATCTAGCCCCCGAGCAAGAGAAAGCCCTTTTAACGGTCTTACAAAACAATCGACAAGCTTTTGGCTGGACTATGGCGGATATCAAGGGGATTAGTCCCCTCATAGTTGAACATCATATTCATATGATGGATGATGCCAAGCCAGCAAGGGATCCACAAAGACGCCTCAACCCTGTAATGCTGGAGGCTGTTAAAAAGGAGATTATAATATGTCTTGATAGTGGTATCATTTACCCTATCTCTGATAGCCAGTGGGTTAGCCCCATCACGTTGTCCCAAAGAAATCGGGTATAACGGTCATAACTAATGAGGCGAATGAGTTAATACCTACTCGCACCCAAACTGGGTGGCGAGTATGTATCGATTATAGAAAAATCAATGCCGCGACACGGAAAGACCACTTTCCATTACTTTTTATCGACCAAATGCTAGAACGATTGGCTGGGCATGAATTTTACTACTTTTTGGATGGCTACTCCGGCTATAATCAAGTTCCCATCGCTGAAAAGGACCAAGACAAGACCATATTTACTTGTCCTTTCGGTACATTCGCTTACCGTCGCATGCCCTTTGGGTTATGCAATGCACCTGCTACTTTCCAGCGGTGTATGATGGGCATTTTTTCAGACATGGTGGAAAAATTCTTGGAGATTTTTATGGATGACTTCTCCATTTTAGAAGATACTTTGATGAGTGTTTGCTACATTTAGACCCAGTTCTTACCCGGTGTAGGGATAAGAACCTCACTTTAAATTCATAGAAATGCCATTTTGTGGTACGAGAAGGTAGATAAAGCTAAGATTGAAGTCATTTACAATCTTCCTCCTCCCAAGTGCGTCAAAGACATCCGAGCCTTTCTTGGCCATGCCGGTTTCTATAGACGGTTCATCAAGGATTTTAGCAAGATAGCTAGACCTTTGATTCTTTTGTTGGCCAAGGACTCCACTTTTGATTTCGACTCAAGCTGTATGAAGACGTTTGAGTCGTTGAAAAACTCACTTATTTCTGCTCCCATTCTTTCATCTCTCGACTGGACACATCCATTTGAAATTATGTGCGATGCATCTGATTTCGCCATCGGAGCTATCCTTAGACAGCACATAAATAAGATGTCGCATGTAATTTATTACGCTAGCCGAACCTTAAACGAGGCCGAATTAAATTACACAACAACTGAAAAATAATTCTTAGCGTTGTGTTTGCACTAGAAAAGTTCAGGCCCTATTTAACTGCTCTCTAGTCATCGTTTACACTGACCACTCGGCTCTTTGCCATCTTTTCACGAAGAAGGATGCTAAATCTCGGTTGATACGTTGGATCCTCTTACTACAAGAGTTTGACCTTGTCATAAGAGACATGAGAGGATGCGAAAACGTAGTCGCCGACCACCTTTCTCGCCTCCCTTCTTCGCCTACACTTCAAATTCTTATAAAAGACGTTTTTCCAGATGAACAGCTCTTAACTGTGTCATGCGAACCTTGGTTCACTGATATCGTAAATTATTTGGCCACCGGACTGATACCAAACGAATGGTCAAATCAGGACAGACTCAGATTTCTATCTCAGGTAAAACATTTTTACTGGGATGAACCGTATCTATTCAAATACAGTCCCGACCAAATTATTCGTCAGTGTATCCTCGACAATGAGTTTAAGAGCGTGCTGTCATTCTACCACGATCAAGCGTGTGGCGGGCATTTTGGCCCCAAAAAGATAGCAGAAAAGATCTTGCAGTGTGGCTTCTACTGGCCACAACTTTTTAAAGACGCATATGAGTACTGCAAGACATGCTCCCGGTGCCAACACTTGGGCAGGATATCTCGGAGAAATGAAATACCGCTCCAACCAATTTTGGTTGTTGAAATTTTTGATGTTTGGGGGATAGACTTTATGGGACCATTTCCCAACTCTTTTGGGAACATGTAGATTCTACTCGCTGTTGACTATGTTTCAAAGTAGGTCGAGGCTGTGCCCAGCCGAACTAATGACAACAAGGTTGTCGTTAGATTTCTCAAAGAAAACATTATTTCTCGGTTTGGGCATCCTCGCGCGATTATCAGTGATAATGGATCTCACTTTTGTAATAGGACTTTCGAGTCCTTAATGCGGAAATACTCCATTACTCACAAGATGTCAACGCTCTATCATCCCCAAACTTATGGGCAAACCATGATTTCAAATCGGAAGATTAAACAGATATTGGTGAAAATGGTTTCCAAAAACCGTAAAGATTGGTCGTCAAAACTTATTGATACCCTTTAGGCATTCCGAACTGCCTACCAGACCGATCTTGGTATGTCTCCATATAGGCTTGTTTATGGAAAGGCTTGCCACCTTCCAGTTAAAATAGAGCATAAGGCATTTTGGGCAATAAAAGAGTTGAATCTATCTTTGGGAGATGCGAGCAGCAATAGAAAGCTGCAGTTGAACGAATTGAACGAGCTTCGGGATGAAGCCTACGAGAATGCAGTAGTTGTTAAAAACCGAACGAAGGTATTCCATGATAAACACCTTATGCGCAAGACTTTCAAACCTGGTCAACAGATTTTACTTTACGACACTTGGTTACATTTCCATCCCGGCAAGCTCAGATCTCGATGGAAAGGGCCATTTTTTATACGCACCGTATATCCGCACGGTGCGATCGATCTAGAAAACCCGGAGGACGGTTCACTATTAAAAGTGAACGGACATAGACTTAAACCATTCCCCACTGCGTACCCTTCGGAGGAGCTCCTGTTTTTACAGGAGCCGATCTACATTGACTTATCTTCCTCCATTTACCCCTAAATTTCGATTATCTAGCCAAAACACTGTTTCAAACAAGTTTGGGGGTATGTATCATTTATGAAAACAAAATAAAAAAATGAAAATTTGAAAATAAAAAAAAATTGGGGGGATTTTTGTAAATTTCCAGTTTTAATAAAAAAATAAAAATTTTATTTACAAATAATTTCCTCTTTTCAGGAGGAGTTTTTTGCAAATAACCAACACATTCCCCACTATAAATAAAACCCGACCCCTCTCTGTTTTCATAACCCTAATTTTTCACCTCTATGAAAACCCTAGCCCCCGCTCAAGTTTCTGCAGTGCGATCCACCTGCGCCGCAGTGTTCCCGCCGCTGTAGCCCACGTTTGACCGCGCAACCGCCGCACCTTGGTATCTTCTCCCTCTGAATTTTTTTCAGAGGAGGTTTGCATCATCTCTCCCTCTCTATTAAATTTTTTAATAAATCTCTGAACTTTCTGAATGACACCAACAATTAGAACGAGATTTTTCACAAATCTTTTCACACACAATTTACGGAAGTTATTTTGGTGAGGAGATCACACGGAGAGGGTAGAACTTTTTAATTTACAATCATCCCAATACCTACGCCCTTCCAGATCTAGTCACTCGTTTTTACGAGTGCATGGAGGAAGGTTGCCTAGCACATTAGTGTTTTATTAAATTACTTTGGGGCGATAGGGAAATAATCATTGGTAGAGACTTCATCCATGAAGTCACTTTAATTCCTTGATTACCTGTTCACGACTAACCCCTTCAATTTGAAGACTACATGCCCTTAATGGGTAATGACTGTTCGAGGGAATACAGGCTAGAACCCTCTTCGCCAATGTTTTAACCGTGTGCCGGTGGGCACAAATCAACATTTTTGGCAGTTCACATAATACCACATTTTTCACCCCGTCTCTTCATATCGTGCACACCTTAATGACTAGGAACCCTAGATTTGACATGTGCATGGTTTTGCTTTATTCAATTGGTGCTGGCAAAAGGGCCTCAAATTACCCATGCCTTATGTTAGTGACACAACTGTGTCGCTATTTCTTCCCTGTGGAGGAATTTGAATTCTACATGCATGGAGGTATACCCATTAGGCCTCTCATTGAGGGCGTATCCACGTCCTATACCGGCTTGACTGATGTATGGTCACAAACAGAACCGGCCGAACATGTACCCGCCAGGACACCCAGCTCCAGCTCGACCGCGAGCGATGAAGAGCTAACTCCTACTGCGCAAGCGCGCTTACAACTGATCATGCTGCGTCATCATTCTAAGCAATTTTTCTATCCCCCTATTTTTTCTTCAAAGCAAGCGCGCATACTTTGAAGAAAAAATAGGGGGATAGAAAAATTGCTTAGAATGATGACGCAGCATGATCAGTGTCTAACACAAGTAGAGCAAGGGATCAGAACCCTGCTAGCTAGAGAGGAGCGTTCACGTTCACGTTCAAGGGGACGGTGAGGGCCTGAGCAGTGAGGACACTGCTTTTGGTAAGTTTGAGGGAGGAGGTGGTTTGTAAATAGTTATCATTGTATTGCATATTTTAATTTTTGTACATAATTTTTCTTTTCTTTCTTTGCATGTTTAATTCTGCATTGCATCTTTATCAAAAAAATTATAATAATTAAAAAAATTTAAATAAATAAATAAAATCAAATAAAAAAATTGAAATTTTTTTAAAAATTATAAAAATTGAAAAATTCAATTTTGGCCATATTTGAGTTAAGTTTGACAAAAAGGTTAACTAGTTTGGAAAAACTAGATTCCAAAACTTAGTAAATTAAAAATCCTAAAAAATAACCTTTCTTAAAATTTAACGGTAGAAAATATATGTCCTTATAGTTTACTTAGAAATAGACAAATTTTGAGTTCAGTTCTTGGGCTAAGTCAAAATAAAGGAAGAGTATTGAAATTTTTATTCAAGTGTGAGTCTGAAAAATAATTCCGAATCTTTAGTCTAAATTTTGAAAATATATACCCTACAACTCGCACATACACGCACCTTGAAATTTGGGATAGTAGAGAATACCTTGAATTGCTCTTGTCTAAAATCCTTAGTATGAGGAAAAAAATTTATAAGTGTGAGTAATAAGATATAAAAAAAATTAACACTGGTTTTGTAATCACTTAAGGCTGCGTAAAATAAAAAATATATATAGCGAGAGCGCTTTATCACCTAGTGCCTTAGACCAACTGGTTTGGGAGTCACTGCTAAAGCCTTAGGTATTACAAGACGAGGAATTACGTCTTAATGCACAAACACATTTTGTAATCGGTCGTTAGTACCTCAAGAAGTATTAACGGTCGCATAAAGGATGTGTGAGCAATTTCATCTAAAATTCACCAACTAAAAGTATTTTGGACGATGGACAAGAGAAAGATAGCTTGAATTGAATTTTCAAGTGTAGGGGTGATACATACACACACGTAGGGGTATATGATTGGGGTTTGGATGAGAGATAAAAATGAAAAATAGGACTTCTATCTTCAGTAGAAATGATAAAAATTCCTAACTTGAGATGGAACTGTAGGGTTCCTAGGCACCCTAATGAGGTCTCACAAGGCATCAACCATGCCAATTTCAAATTTAAACGGTGCCGAGAAACCCTAGAACGGATCGTTGGCTAGATTTCTAGGCGAAACAATAAACTAGTTAACACTTAACTGCAAGAATACGGAAATACAACCTTTGTAGATCCGGTCCTCCACCTCCACGGCTCCGTGATGAAGTCCTCTCCGCTGTCCAAATGAAATCCCGGGCTCAAGCATCGGCTTCATCGGAGAAAGGGCGGGCTAGGTCATCGACGACGTGCCGAAGATGATCTACGTCGAGGCATCACAAGATCAAGCTCCCACTTCACCAAGTCATGAAACTTGTGAAGAAAACACACTCTACTACTTGGCAAGAGGTAGAGGATGAAGTGTAAGTGCACGGCGGCGCCCCGGTCGTCAATCCGACGGCCAAATGCAGAAACGGTGATAAACTTTAATTTTGCGAACTTAGCAAACCGGCACCACCGCGCACTAAACCCCGGATCGGGCCATTAAACTAGTTCTAGCAAAGTAACAAGATAGGGAAGAGATATACCGACTGATCCGAGTCCTCCGGTCTTCATCTCCACTCCGATCTCCTCGCGGAAACTCCGGTCGTCGCCTCCTTGCCGGAAGGGCACCACATCGCCTGTTTCTTTTACGGGCTCCCGCCTCTATACCGAGACAACTCGGGCATGAAGCTGGCAAGTCGACATGCCCAAGATGTGCTGTAGAATGTGTAGTGTAGAGGCTATGTCTCATTTGGGGTTTTGTTGCCATTTGAAAGATGATGGAGGAATCAAGAAGAAAAATGGTGCTTGCATTTTTCTAGCATGAAATGAGATCAAGAATAATGCCACCATACCAAAATCAAAGTCTCTCATATTTTTCTCCCTCTCATCTCAATGTGGCCGGCCAAGTTATATTTTTGAGAATGGTGGAGTGATCAAATACATATACATAACAAGAAGGGAGGTGAGTGTAGGAGATGAGAAGAGGTGACCCCATCAAAGAAGGAAAGTTTCAAATCAAACCCTTAATCAACCCATACCCTTTCTTATCTCATTAATGCACCATCATGGAGGAAAGATATCATAATCAATACAATTGCAAGAAACCCCCTCCACAAATGTTATTTGCACAATTGCAAAAAAAACCCTCCATCGGAAAAGTCCGGCCGGGAAAGAACAAATGAAACCCGGCCGGAACGGAATGCAAACTGGCAACTCCAGAAAACTAGTCCCGTAATAAATTACAGGAAAACCCCGATACTGTGCATACACACCCGCATCTGTATTCCGACCGGATACAAATGCAATGAGACAAAATCTACACTGTACTAAACTAGGATCCGGCTTAAACTAAAACCGGCTAGTAATATCCGTCCGATCCTGATCCGTGCAATACCGCACGTATCTGATCGAACCGTGCTATATAACTATACGGCCTCTAGTACAAACCGTCCGATCCTGACCCGTGCAATACCGCACGTATCTGATCGGACCCTGCCATATCTCCATACGGCCTCTACAGCGTTTCGCCCGAAAGCTGAGTAACTGAATGTGTGGTGGACTCTAAAGACTCGTCAATACTATGGCTGTGGATTTAACCACTAGCACGTCAGAGGTATAAGCCAATACGTAACGGGCCACCAGCTATTGACCAAAAGGGACGTCGATGAGCAAGCTCATCCTGACACCCTACTGAGCCTGTCAGTGACAATATCCGTACAGTCCGGTCCGTTCGTCTATGAGCATCGCATGTCGGGCCTAGGGGGTTGGTAAAAGTCAGACCCCCAAAAGCGGTACAAGTCGTGTCGGAGTGTAGCCCAGAACACCCTGAGATACTACTGGAATACCTACCAGAAAATCTCCTGCCTTGGCCAAGGACTTCGTGTAATGGCTCTCCTAGACACAGCGCGACCTCACCCCCAATACCGGGAGAGACGAACCCCCGAAGATCCGCTCACTGTCTCCATGTGGCTCGGGACTGTACCCAACTAAAACCTGTTTGCACGACTCCTTTGAGCCGTGGTAGGGTAGTAATCAAAGCACAGTGGGAACTCACACGAGACAAATGACGATCCCCAGGTCGATGAACTAACCTGTACACATGTCACCTGGAAACTGCTATCTGACGTCAGGTATAAGACCAACTAGCATGTTCCCTGCGAGTCCTGTCCGGTGTACTCATAACCCAATGAGCACCTGTATACATCTTAGGTGATCCAACTGACACCAGTGGCTTGTGAGACCGGCCACCGCCCCTCGTCGGGGTCTCGACTGTATACACTAGTCTACTCTGGAGAATCGATGCCCTGTCTCGAAACTCCCACGACTAGGGACCTTTTAAGGATGTGCTTATAGACTCCAGCTCTCACTTATATGATCGCCCTCATACTGCTGGCTGTCAAGCAAGAATCCTAGGGGCTCTATCAACGTGTAATAGTGACCTGTCAGGTCACCTAAAGCATTACACGATGATAAAGGTAAACCAGATAGCATACTATCATCTCGAGTAAGACTGTCATCCCGGGATAGGTCCTCCCTCAATCATTGCAATCACGTGCCTATGATCCAATAATTGACTCTGAGGGCACTATCTCTAACAATCTCCCACTTGCACTCAACTCTAATTATTGCGATGTCGCATACTCACAGCCCGTGTGATACCGAACACCCAACTCCTCTACTAGTCAGTTTCACAAAGCTCGTTTGCGAGACTATTGCTTTCGAGGAATAGCCTCAGCGAGTGGATCCGCTCTGAAGTTTCTTTCTATGTCTCTCTCTATCTCAAGTTCGTGGAGAAAGCCATCTCCCGAAATGAGCAATACCTGTCTTAGAGTGTCTGGATGTCTGATGGGACCGAGCTCATAAATGAACTCCAAATCCAAACTTCTTAGACTGTATCGTCAACTGAACTTAATCAGTATCCTGCGCCATGCCACCCTCAGTATTTCCTTGGACCACCTGTCCAAAATACTGCCCCTCGTCAGAAGGAAAACTATAACTCTGACAACTTCCTTGTCGTCCATGTCACCTTGGAAGCCTGGAATGATAACTGTCTCCCAAATGAGGCTGTCGTCATCATATCCCTAGAACATCCACTTATGTTCTAAAACTGCTTCCGACTGTTTCTCCAGGATTGGATCAATGTCAACTTATTGCATCTGGTGCAAGAACAACATCTGGTGTGGTACTTGACATCTCATGATTGACTCAATTGCCTAAGCAAGTGATCTGCCAATCATGCACATCCCTCTATACTTTAGTCTATAAGACACCTTTAGAGAGGGTGACTCCATTACCTGCAGGTACACTACCGTGCCAGGAGTCGTTCATTCTAAATACTCTTAGAATGCTGTCTAAGTACCCTTGTGGAGAAAACACTGTGTGACGACCAAAGTATAACCGATCGTAGTATAGGAATATCACTTCCTACTTTGTGTATGTCATCCAAAACCCGGATATCACACCCTACTACCTTCTCAACAGATCCATCCCCTATTCTGATGACGTCAAACCCATGACTGTCACATCAGAAATAGATGATCTATCTCCGCTATATCTGCTTTAGTCTATAAATAGACATAAGCCAGATGTCCACCAATGCTTCCGCTGCTCCCACTGACTACGACAACCCTCTGGCAGAGTCATATAGACGTGCACTTCTAAAGCTAGTTTAGAACGACGCTATACTCATCCTCCCACCGGGTCTCGCAGCCTGGAACAACAGCAATGGCAAGTGTGGGTAAACAAGAACTTCCCTGTCACCGTCCTTGAGGCTACCGGAGTACCTCTCGGGTGCCTGAAGTTACCCACCTTATCTGCGGAGTGGCCAATGGAATGTCAAAACAGATTGAATCTTTAGGTTCCTTATCAAATCTTCAGTAATCGTTTGCGGTTCTGGAATCACTTCCAGTTCTACCATACTCCCACTACTGTTTTTGAAAAAATCCATTTTTATTAAAACTGTGGCGAGTCAAGAACAATATCACTATTGATCTTTCTTGTGGTAGAAAGTCAACCCTCGTCATAGCCTGGGTCAACCCACAAACAGCCATTACAGAAACGTGCCTTGAGTTATCCAGAGTCTGGTTTTAATCATAAGCCGGACAACTCCCCGTACCTTAACAATGTTAAGATATGAACTGTACTATATCCAATATAGAACCAGAGGCACTGAATTAATTGAACCAGATTCAAATCATGCAGCTATCTCCAGTGCATGTCAACTAAATGGAAGGAGGCCGATCAGCGTTAGTCAACTTAGGAATGCTTCCAATTATGAGTAGCCTGAAAGAGAAGCAAGTTCTCTTAATCATTACTATCAACTGAATACCATACACAAGTATCTACATCTTCGATCACTTTGAAGAATCCCGATACTTGCAATACCTGGTTCTCTACTTTATTCAAATACCTATAACTCCTCAAAACTTAGACCCTGTGTTTCTACGAAACACATGTCTAAGAACTAGAGAAGTTAAAAGTAAACAGAATATAGTATGAGGACCAACCCCTCTGTCCCAATGGACACTGGACAACATACAATACTCTGTATAAGTCCGCTGAGTCTAACAACTCTTTCACTGTGTGTCGTAGGTTGAAAACTGTACTTATGGTTAAGAAGAATTACACCGCTGTTTAATGCTCCTTACCTAACCATCCACTGATATAGGTAAATGTCATCGACATAATATCAAAAGGTATATCTCACTCTATGAAAATAGACGTACAGATATATCAATTTGAAATTGGTGCACAACAGCGGATATTCAAAACCAAATATTTGCCGACCGGCAAACAGCCCAGATGATCTCCTTAAATATCACCGATTACAACGAAACCCGACATAATGAGGATGATCACCCTATTCCCAATAACTTACTCCCACTCATCATCTGTAAAACCATACAGATGTGAGAATCAAACCTGGTAAATACATACCCAGGAGTAAGTGTCCAATCGGGAAATCAGTTTTCTTTTAACAGTACACAGTTGAACTGAAACATTGTAATGTTTCGATGGGGTATCCTGGTATTCCTAGTAATGCCTCTACCATTATCCAGATTCACAACTATAACTGTATAATTCTTTGCCACCTCTCCAAATCCCTTTATATGTCTTTAGTCATTACCTTCTGCTCACCCCTTCAGGCCAATTGGTTTTCTTCCTTCCCTACCGTTCGGCACCAGCCTATGGTTTGGAAGAAGACTATCCAATAAGCATAATGGGTGTACTGTCCTAATCCTAGGAGCACTCGCAATGCGAGAGAAGGTGAAGATAAAAGACAACCGAATAAACCTTATTCCTATTTCTCCTGGACCAGAATCCATCCCCGAACTGGAACAAGTTCCTTTCGAGTTCGTATATAACCATACGATGGAGTATCCAATAAACTGTGGACCTTCGTAGTGATACGGAGTGTCCTGGAGAAATACAAAGGTGATTTAGGATTGGCGAAGAAATACTTGGTTTGGTCGTGAATATCAGTCGCAATTTACTTTGCCCTCTTACTAATCCCTTGCTTTGTCTTAATCTTAATACCTTCTGCACACCGTTCAGGCTAATTGGTTTTCTTCATTCCCTACCGGTCGGCACCAGCCTAAGATTTGGAAGAAGACTATCCAATTTGCGTAATAGGTGTACTATCTCCTAAACTAAGGAGTACTCGTAACTTGAGAGAAGGCAAAAAGGAAAAGACAACTGAATAAATCTTATCCGTTTTCTCCAGAACCGGAAACCATCCTCGAATTCCTTCGAGTTCGTATCTAACCATACGATGGTTTTGTCCAATGGAAGTGGACGTTCGCAGTAATACGGGGTGTCCTGGAGAAAAGGGTAAAAGTAGGAGTGGCAATGAGGTCTGCAACTCTGACAATCCAAAAGCCAGTGTTTAAGAAGGTTCGGTCAACTTGGTCACTGAGTCAAAGTCTAGGGTCGGGTCAATGGTCGCTGCCAGAGAGAGAGAGAAAAGAAACACTCAGCGTGCACTCTATCCTAGATCAGAATGGTTACCAATTTATCTAATCTGGAAACCTCCCACTGTACCTCAAATTCTCCTCCAAACCTGAAAGAAGAATTAGTCGGGGTCACCCGAGGAGTAAACCAACTCATCAGTGGGAATCGGGATCCAACTATCATCGCATGATAACGTGACGGAATCCGCTCACGGTATAACACTCCAGAAGGTATGCGCATATCTGGCAAGTTTCAGTTCTTTTGAAACTCCCGATGTGGATTTTTACCCCATGCTCTTATGACCTTGACTTTGGCCAACAAATCATAAGTCACATGTCAAGTTCTACCCGTCATTCTCCAGGTTAATCTGAGCCCACCCGTACAAGCCCTTGACTTTGGCCAACAAGGCTATACGACTGTCCCAAACCAACGCATCTATCTATGCTGCATATGAATAACCAACAGCTACCAAACACTGTGCCTTGACTATGGCCAACAAACACAACTTGAATACTATTGACTATCCATATGAAACGACGGAGGGCTACGAATGGTTTCTGGCGAAAACCTTTAACGTAATGAACTTGATATCGTTGAAGGAACGGATAGCTTTTTAGAAAATATAGTGACGAAAACCTTTACTAAAGAGGTCACTCCCGGTGAAGGGATCTCGGCTCTTTCCCCGTAGAATGGGGTGCAGGATATTCCAAATGAATACCGCGGTGCAAAGCAAAAGTGATCGGCTATAGTGAAGTTAATGCCCTGACGCAAAACTTCTGTCCAAGGGGTCACCCCGGTGAAGGGATCTCGGCCCTTGCCTCGTCGACTGAGGAGCAGGATATTCCAAATGAATACCACGATGCAAAACAAAAGTGAACGTCCTTGCAGTAACAGCTTTTTGAAAAGTGTTCCAGCAACATCAGATTAGGTTTGTTTATCTTGCATTGATCCGAATCAATGCAGTCCCATCAATTGATCACACCAAAAAGAACGAAAATATACTGACGTACGTATATGCCATCCGCATTCGCCACTGGGTCCCGTCATCACCCGTTAGGTTAGCTAACTAACGGCAGAGCGGGGACTGGACTAGCGCGGATGAAAAGCATATACAACATCTACTAATATATATACCAATATATAGTATTTCGCTCAAGGCGTGATAAAAATGCAACATCACAGAAATGTACAGCATCACAGAACAATACAGATATCTGGGATCCCCGGGTTTCACAGAGCCACTACTGAAACCCGACGTTCCCCTGGTCGTGTGGATAGCCTGTGCAATGAAATCCTAGACCTCTACGGGCGCGGCAAGTCACCCGCCAAAACCTGAAGCGAGGCAGCCCCCTTCAGCACCGTGAATGGACCACCCAGCACTTCACGGAATCCGGTAACTTGGGCACCCCTCCTGGGTCAACCTGTACCCCCTACGAGTGCGGCGAATAGCCCGCCAATTCCAGACTGAAGCCCCCTCCGTCTCAATGCCCTGAGATGCGGGCTTGTTGCCCTCCAGAACCCGGCTATCCGTGCACCCCACCGCGGGGCAATCCTAGTACAGAAAGTAAAATATACATACAACGGGTACATCGACCGCAACCAGGTCGTGCCCCAAAAGAATAATACAAACAGGCAGTGACGGCAGTCCACATGTCGGACGCTCGCCCCGCAATATCAAATGTACATAATACAACAACACTGTACTAGCATTGCATCCAGGCTATCCCCCACGACCGATCAGCAACATCACAGCAAAATCACAGAACATCAACGTGAAAGTCACGTTCGCAAATCCGTCTAACCGGGCTATAGCAGTTAGACCGGATTTACCGATCGAGTGACATTCACGGACGCAGATATAATGTAAATACTGTGAAATAATGTGTTTAAAATATCCGATCGATCAAAAATTAACAAGTGGGCCCCCAAGCAATACTGTAGCACTCACAGAAAATCTGGGCCCAATTTTAATATTCCAGAACCCCTATTTTTAGCCCACAAGCCCACTGCAAAAAAATGATGACATGATTCCTCATTCATGCGGCGGATCTGCGGCCTCCAGAGTGGTAATGGCCGCGGATCCGCGGTCGTACGGAGGGATCGTGTTGTCGAATTTTTCCAGTGTTCTTAGAACTCCCTGCACATCATTCTGAGACAACCTGAAAAAATTTTCGAGACCAAAAAATTTCAACAGAAAACTGATGTGAACAAAAATGCAAGTTTTGGAATTTTGGTCGATCGGAAATGCAAAACACATCAAACGAAGCTAGACGAAGTTAATGGCGAGGCTCTGATACCACTGTAAGTGCACGGCGGCGCCCCGGTCGTCAATCCGATGGCCAAATGCAGAAACGGTGATAAACTTTAATTTTGCGAACTTAGCAAACCGGCACCACCGCGCACTAAACCCCGGATCGGGCCATTAAACTAGTTCTAGCAAAGTAACAAGATAGGGAAGAGATATACCGACTGATCCGAGTCCTCCGGTCTTCATCTCCACTCCGATCTCCTCGCGGAAACTCCGGTCGTCGCCTCCTTGCCGGAAGGGCACCACATCGCCTGTTTCTTTTACGGGCTCCCGCCTCTATACCGAGGCAACTCGGGCATGAAGCTGGCAAGTCGACATGCCCAAGATGTGCTGTAGAATGTGTAGTGTAGAGGCTATGTCTCATTTGGGGTTTTGTTGCCATTTGAAAGATGATGGAGGAATCAAGAAGAAAAATGGTGCTTGCATTTTTCTAGCATGAAATGAGATCAAGAATAATGCCACCATACCAAAATCAAACTCTCTCATATTTTTCTCCCTCTCATCTCAATGTGGCCGGCCAAGTTATATTTTTGAGAATGGTGGAGTGATCAAATACATATACATAACAAGAAGGGAGGTGAGTGTAGGAGATGAGAAGAGGTGATCCCATCAAAGAAGGAAAGTTTCAAATCAAACCCTTAATCAACCCATACCCTTTCTTATCTCATTAATGCACCATCATGGAGGAAAGATATCATAATCAATACAATTGCAAGAAACCCCCTCCACAAATGTTATTTGCACAATTGCAAATAACCCCCTTCATCGGAAAAGTCCGGCCGGGAAAGAACAAAGGAAAACCGGCCGAAACGGAATGCAAACTGGCAACTCCAGAAAACTGGTCCCGTAATAAATTACAGGAAAACCCCGATACTGTGCATACACACCCGCATATGTATTCCGACCGGATACAAATGCAATGAGACAAAATCTACACTGTACTAAACTAGGATCCCGCTTAAACTAAAACCGGCTAGTAATATCCGTCCGATCCTGATCCGTGCAATACCGCACGTATCTGATCGAACCGTGCCATATAACTATACGGCCTCTAGTACAAACCGTCCGATCCTGATCCGTGCAATACCGCACGTATCTGATCGGACCCTGCCATATCTCCATACGGCCTCTACAGCGTTTCGCCCGAAAGCTGAGTAACTGAATATGTGGTGGACTCTAAAGACTCGTCAATACTATGGCTGTGGATTTAACCACTAGCACGTCAGAGGTATAAGCCAATACGTAACGGGCCACCAGCTATTGACCAAAAGGGACGTCGATGAGCAAGCTCATCCTGACACCCTACTGAGCCTGTCAGTGACAATATCCGTACAGTCCGGTCCGTTCGTCTATGAGCATCGCATGTCGGGCCTAGGGGGTTGGTAAAAGTCAGACCCCCAAAAGCGGTACAAGTCGTGTCGGAGTGTAGCCCAGAACACCCTGAGATACTACTGGAATACCTACCAGAAAATCTCCTGCCTTGGCCAAGGACTTCGTGTAATGGCTCTCCTAGACACAGCGCGACCTCACCCCCAATACCGGGAGAGACGAACCCCCGAAGATCCGCTCACTGCCTCCATGTGGCTCGGGACTGTATCCAACTAAAACCTGTTTGCACGACTCCTTTGAGCCGTGGTAAGGTAGCAATCAAAGCACAGTGGGAACTCACACGAGACAAATGACGATCCCCAGGTCGATGAACTAACCTGTACACATGTCACCTGGGAACTGCTATCTGACGTCAGGTATAAGACCAACTAGCATGTTCCCTGCGAGTCCTGTCCGGTGTACTCATAACCTAATGAGCACCTGTATACATCTTAGGTGATCCAACTGACACCAGTGGCTTGTGAGACCGGCCACCGCCCCTCGTCGGGGTCTCGACTGTATAGACTAGTCTACTCTGGAGAATCGATGCCCTGTCTCGAAACTCCCACGACTAGGGACCTTTTAAGGATGTGCTTATAGACTCCAGCTCTCACTTATATGATCGCCCTCATACTGCTGGCTGTCAAGCAAGAATCCTAGGGGCTCTATCAACGTGTAATAGTGACCTGTCAGGTCACCTAAAGCATTACACGATGATAAAGGTAAACCAGATAGCATACTATCATCTCGAGTAAGACTGTCGTCCCGGGATAGGTCCTCCCTCAATCATTGCAATCACGTGCCTGTGATTCAATAATTGACTCTGAGGGCACTATCTCCAACATGAAGAAATAGGAGGTGGGTTCACTTTAGAATTGGATTTCTCACTCAATTGCTCAAGTTGCCATTAAAGCTCTCAAGCTTTTTCTTCAAGTCAAGATGAAGAAGAAGATGAAAGATTATGATAAGTTAATTAAATTGATAAGAAAAATGAATCCTTATCATAATTCCAACCATAGTTAGGTGTAGAGAATAGACTAGGGTTAGTGAATGGTTAGGTTAAGGAGATGAAGACAAAATGGTCAAAGTTGAATGAAGCTTCAAGAAACTTCATGAATCAATGCAACCATTTTGTTTTCTTCTCTCTTTATTAATCCAAAATAAATAGATAAATTAATGGATAAATAAATAAAAAACTAACCATATACTTAACCATAGGTTTAATTCTTTACACTTAACCAAAGCAAACATGTATCATCAAACATGATACAATCAATTGCACAAAAAGTATATCACATATACAATGTGCACATCCGAGTGAGAATATCCATTTAAAGTGAACCGATACTAGTTAACGCAAAGTAATATATCAAATATATAATTATACATTAAATCATTAAATCAACACTTGATTTAACGATCCGGTCATATCGCATATAACCGACTAGTATCCTATGTATCGGTTTATCGAATCAATGCTTGAATCGATAACTAGGGTATATCGCATATAACCTAATCGATACATTCATCGCGAGAATGGAATACGGTATCACATACACGCATTATTCTCGGTCCCGCACATATCTCATATGCGCTCCTATTTCGTTTCGCTTGAGCCAGGAAACCTCTGTGTAGGACTCTAAAGACTCGTCAATACGCCGGCAGCAGATGATGATCATATCAAGCACCCACAAGCCGCAAGCGGTCTGCTAAACGTAACGGCCACCCAGGTATTGAGCGATCAGAAGAACGACGAGCAAGCCCGCTCGCACTCCAGTGAATCCAACCAGTAACACTACCGTACAGTCCGGTCTGTTCGTCTGATATATCGCATATCTCGCCTAGGGGTGGTAAACGTCAGACCCCAATAGCTCGATAAGTCGTGTCGATATGAGGTCTATAACAATTCGAGAAACTACTGGTAACACTTACCAGTAAATCTCAGCAACCCTGGCCAGGGATTTCCTGTTATAGCCAATCGAACACAACGCAACATCAACCCCCTATACCGGGAGAGACAAATCCCCTCCTATCGCTCATTGCCTCCATATGACTCGGGACTGTACCCAAAAACCACCGTTTTGCACGCCCTCTTGGACGTGGTAAGATGGAAATCAAAGCACAGTGGGAACCACACGAGACTCTATGACGATCTCGGGTCAACAGACTACTCTGTACCAGTGTCACCAGAGAACTGCCATCTGACGTAAGGTATAATGCCATCTGACGTAAGGTATAATACCATCTGGGAGTTCTCGGCGAGTCCGTCCAGTGTACCCAGTCTCCACTGAGCACCCGTATATCATCTCTGATGTCAAACACCAATGGATATGGGATCTTCCATCGCCCATCTGTATGGGTCGAGAAGGTATACGCCGGTCTACTCTGGTATATCGATGCCCCGTCTCGATACACCCACGACTAGGGACTTTGAAGGATGTACTTATGGACTACCATGTCCCCACTAGTATGATCCGCATCATAGTCCAGGTAGTCAAGTACAGATCCTAAGGGCTTTACCAACATGTAACAGGGAGACAATCAGTGTACACGTTAAGGTAAAAAGTAACCAGATAGCATACTATCATGTCGAGCAAGTAAGTCTTCCCTATATATGTCCCAGCATCCACTACAATATACATCCAATGTACAGTAATGGCCTCTAGGGCATACATATAACTAACAATCTCCCACTTGCACTAGGGCCATCTGTAGCAGTGGTTGTAGTATCTCATACTCAACCATCCCATAAAAGTCTCTCTCTGGGAACAGGCCTTTGTGAGTGGATCCGCTGTGTTGTCCTCTGAGTCTACTCTCCTAACCTCGATCTCCCTGGAGATCAACCATCTCCATGATCAGGTGACACTGCCTTAGAATATGTCTGGATCACTGACGGGACCTGCGTTCCTTGGCATAAGCCACAACTCCATTGTCACACAATGTGAGGAACATAGTTCATCTCATGAACCAATATACACCCAAACAGCCTCTTTGGTAGCATCTTAAGTAGCGATGTATCCTGCCTTTATCGTCTAGTATGTCACGGTATCTATCTTGGAACTCTTCCAACATACCGTCCCTTTTGAGGGCAAAGACAATGCCTGTGACTGACATTCAGTCGTTCTTATCACTCTGGAACACTTCCAGCGATTCTCCTCAGGATCAATTGATATCATCTCACTACAACTAGTGAGAATCCTAACATCCAATTAAATCTATCTCATAGATCCAAAATCCAGGATTTAGTAGGTATCACTTTGATCCTATATGGAGAATCCTAGTGATAAGCGGAGATTGACCGAGCGTAGCATAAGAAACTCTTTTCTTATCAAGAGTATGTCATCCACGTACTCTACGAGGATCGTCACCATACTCCCTACTACCTTTTTGTTTATACAAGGTTCATCTACCATTTTAATGATGTCAACTTCTTTGACTAATTCATCAAAACAGATGTTCCAACTCCGCGATGCCTGCTTTATCAAATAAAGCATCTTGCACACGTTTCCGCTGCTCCCACTGTCTACGAAGCCCTCTGGCTGTGTACTTATAGACGCTCTATTCCAAATCATCATTTAGAAAAGCAGTCAAGACACCCAACCACCAGATATCGTAGTCATGGTATGTAGCCGTGGCAAGTAGGATCTGGATGGACTTAAGCATAGATCCTTAGAAAAGGTTTCAACATAATCCACACCTGGTCAATGATGCAAACCTTTAACAAGTCTAGCTTTGAAAGTCTCAACTTTTCCATCTACACCAAGTAATCTTCTCAAGATATACTTGCTCCTGATGGGGATTTAACCCTTCAGTTATAGCAACCAAAGTCCATACTTTGTTGGTATACATGGATTCCATCTCAGATCACTAAGCATCCAGCCATTCTTACAGAGTCTTACTCCTGATGGCCAGCTCGAAACTAGTTGGGTCATCTCATGATGCAATCCTCGCTCCCACTGTCATAGAGAAACAGAAGTATCTCTCAGGTGGGTGAGGAACCCTACTAGATCGGCGGAGAGGCCGAGGTTCGTTGGTAACTATTGAATCTTTTGGTTCTATCAAATCAACTTCTGTAGTTTGCATAGCTGAAACCTTTCCAGTTCTACATAACTAACCTTGCCTCGAGTTTGTCCGGATTTTGCTTTTAGACATAGGCTGGACAACCCCAAATCTTAACTAGCTTAAGATATGGGCTCTTCCCTTTCCATATCACATATGAAGTGGTAGGCATCTGATTTGATTCGAACCCTATTCAATAGGTATGCAACTTCTCAAGTGCATAACACCCAATAGGAAAAAGGTAACTCAGTAGTACTCATCATAGAGCACACCATATCATATAGGGTGTGATTGCTCCGCCCCGATATACCATCGTGCTATGGTGTATTCGGAGGAGTAATGCCGAGAGAGAATCTCATTCTCCTTTAGAATAGTCCAGGATTTCCGTGCTCAAGTATTCTCCTCCTCGATCACATCAAAGGACATAATACTTATACCCGTATTTTGGTTCTCTACTTCTAACTTATATTCTGTGAATATCTCAAAAGGTTCGGACTTGTGTTTCAACAGAAACATAGGTCTGAATCTTGAGAGATTATTAGAGAATATAATGAAGTATAAAGAACCAGTTGATCAGTCGAAAATATTGTATATTTTAACCGGCAATTTCCCCATCTTTTGCATTCATTTAGAAGTGTTCGGTATTCATATTTCACATATTAGCAAATCATTCGTAAAATATCAGATTGCATGTATTAGACTTTTAAACTGACACTTTAAGGGAAATTAACCGCATTTCATGGCATCGCATCATTTCTGTATTTGCGCAACACTTGTCTTGAGTCTGTGCAGGAAATACGGAAGAAAAGCAAAAGAGCTGATCAAAAATACGCCAACTAAATCATTGTAGATCTGGTAGCATTTCAGAAGGAGATATTAAATTCAACATATACAATAAAGGCCCATATATCAGCCCAAGCCTGTACCAGAAAGCCCAAGCTCCAACTCCCCCAAAGAGCCGCGGATCCGCGGCGGGAGCCTGCTTGTGCCGCGGATCCGCGCCTCTTATGCCACGTCATCAATTCATTTTTACTGCAGAATCACAATATCAGGGCCCACATTCATTTCTGATACCTCAAGTTCCAGAATACCCTCGAAGCTACTGCCAGATCAGCAAAGAAGATTAAGCAAGGCTAATCCTAATTTAGCTCCTAACTAATCCTCTTCTAGAAGCTCCCTCCTAACTAATCACATCTAGAAGCTTCTCCCCTAACTAACTTTTGGAGGGAAATTTGAATTTCCTCAACAAACTTTAGGAGGGAAACTTAGAATTTGAAAATCCTAGATCTAGGGTTTAGTTATCTATAAATAGGAACCTAGACCTAGGGTTAAAGGCTAATCAATCTTTAGGTAATCAATTTTAGTTAATCTTTCCCTCTTTCATCATCTTCTTCCACAAGTCTCGTGACAAGGCTTGTGCGAAACCCTAACCCTAATTCCACTCCAAATCCAAGATCTTGAGTACCAAATCAAGCGAGAAGCCTTCAACCTTTTAGGAGCCGAGCCGATCTTCAATCGGGCAAGTGATCCGAGCCGATCTTCAATCGGGCAAGTGATCCAAGCCGATCCGCGATCCACGGAGACGAGCGAAGCCAAGTCGACGATCAAATTCTTCCTCTTGTAGTTCTTGAGCGAATGTAATGAAATTGTTGATATAAATAAAAGGTGAAATTCTTTAATCTTGCTTTCTTTTAATTCTTGCATCATGATTAGATCTCAATTTGTAATTGTTGTTCTTGTTGTGATGTTTGAGTAAAACTCCGCTCGTAAAGGAGTCGAGACGATTGTAGAATGATGATGTAAAAAATCTTAATACGATTTTTAAGTCCTACGAGTTTTGTAAACCCTAGTAAGTTCAAGAATCGATGACCTAGTTTCGTAGCGATGCTTTCTTGATTGTGATCGCTCGAAATTAGGGATCTACGATCGTTTCTTGAAATTACTAGAGGCTAGAATATGAATGATATCAATGAAAGAACAAGAGATAAGATGAAACCCTAGTTTCACAAGAGGTCTCTAATTCTCATCGATCATCATCGATCTAGTATCAATTCATCGAAGGATAAGAATACGTAATTGTAAGATTACATCACATCTATAGATCCGATCGATTCCTACGAGCCTTATTTCGATTCTTGAGATTTGGTTTGGAAAAATCAACAAACTATCAATTCTTGATTCTATCTTTTTCTTGTTATTAGATCTAGATTTTCTAATTCTTGAACTTCAACTTTAAATCATGAATTGTTTTCGTTTCTTTTCTTTAAAGTTTCGACTCATCTAATTCAAAAGACGAACGATTACATTGTCCCTGTGGACGATCCGCACTCACTAACAATCTACATCCGACACCGTAGTTGATTGCGGTCAAATAATTTTTGGTTGTGATTTCTATTCTATTTTCTACATACACAACGGAAAATCTTTTCAATCAAATGGCGCCGTTGCCGGGGACTATTTGATTTGATACACAATCGGAAAATTAAGAACAATCAAATGGCGCCGTTGCCGGGGATAGTGCGCTAATAGTTCGTATTTTCAAATTTGAGTTGAAAATTTTATTCCATCTAAATTTTGTGATCAAAATTCGTGCAAACACTAATACGTGTGTTATGATTTGATTGCGAGGAAATCTGGAATCATTGGAGCTGGAGAAAAAATTTTCTGAAAATTCCAGAGGACTCAGAAGCTGAACAGAAGCTCTCTGTAAAAATTTTGTGCAGTGATCTCACCACCCAAGCGCGTTTCCGTGGCAAAACACCCTCATCCGCGGCGGATCAGCGGCATTCCTAACTCTTCACTGCACCAATTTTGCTCTGTAAGTCTCTATCTTTCTTATCTCCTCCTCTGTCTGCTCCAATTGACAATTTCTTGCAGGTTTCTTTGCAAATAAATCGCAACGCGCAAAAGCAAAATAAAAATTTGTGCGTGTTTTGATTCTCTTGGTTGTTTGCATATTAATACGGAAATTAAGGGGCACAACCAAATCCAAATTAGGTGGGGATTTCATTACCCTTCCTAAGCCCCGAAAATCACAAACTTGCATCCGCATTTACCCTCATTAATTAAAAGAAATCTAGAGATGACTCTAAGGACCGTCGCGCTCAATTAGGACAAGAGAAGGCCGTGGGTAATTCATTGCTTATCCGAGTTTTCTTGTGGTGCCTAAGGCGAGTGTGTCTAAGGCTAGTGGTTTTTAATTAGGCCCACTACTTACGTAGTGGAGTACCTTCCCACTTACCTGGCACTTATCCGGCCACAGGGGAACAAAGAGGCAGTGGAGGATTCTATCCTGCGACTTGTCTTTTGGCAGTTAGGAGCGGTCTAGAGCTTTGACCTAGGTGACCCCTAGATTTTAGGGTTTTGTGTGTGCATTTGTTGTGTTGCATCATATTTTCAAAAATCCGTCCAATTTTCAAAACAAACACCGCATTCATCATTCCCATAATTATAAATTCACGCTGCCACTTGTACTAACCCTTTTTAGTGCAAGATAGGCTGGACACGGGTTTCTAGTGCCCGTTAGTCCGCGTTTCCCTCATCGACCCTAAAGTCGGTATTTCTACATTTACCTTTTCTTTACCCACTACCACACCCACATCGATGGATCCACCTCCATCGAACTTCTTTTCCACTACTCTGCCGCCGTCCGTTGGTGCGCAAAATCCACTTCGCATCTCTCTCCAAGAGAGATGCTATCCTACACGAGGCCCATTTTCCACCTGTCTTTCCATTCCACCAGCCAACGGGGAAAATTTTCAAATAAAACCCCAATACATCAACCTTCTACCAAAATTTCACGGTCTCGAGTCTGAAGACGCATACGTGTTTATCACGAAATTTGAAAATGTATGCGCAATGATGGGTACTTCACAGCTTTCTGTGGATGCTTTCCGTCTACGTCTTCTCCCATTTACCTTGTGCGATTTAGCCGAGAAGTGGCTATATAACACTACCGCACATTCCATTTCAAATTGGGACGAATTCGTCAAAGCATTCCTTAAGAAATTCTACCCACATCACAAAACAGCTCGAATCCGTAGCGAAATCTATCAATTCACCCAGCTTCCAAATGAAACATTTTCAAAATGTCTTGAACGATTCAAGGATCTGTTAGTCCAATGTCCACATCACGGCATCCCGAGATGGGAATTATGCAGAATCATTTATGAGGGCATTACTCCTTACACAAGACAGACCCTTGAATCCATGTGTCAAGGCAACTTTATGACCAAAGATGATGGGGAAGCCTGGAATTTTCTAGAAGATTTCGCTGAAAAATCTTTACAGTGGGAGGGTGTAAGTCAATCGTCTAGGGATGGCAATGATATTTCCATAGGAGTTAGAGCTGACATTGCATCTATCAATAAGAAACTCGAGAATATGGAAAATAAATTTTTAGCCGCCACCCTAAATCAAATGTCACTCTCTAAAACTGTATGTGGCTGATGTTCTGATCCGTCTCACTTGACGGAAGAATGTCCATTTCAAGGTCCTGAGCATACAAATGCCGCATTTCAAAGACCTAGAAACGATCCATCTTCCTCCACATATGATCAGGGTTGGAGGAATCACCCTAACCTTGCTTGGAACCAATCACAATCTCAAAACACGGTTCCAACCCAAAACAATTTCCAAAGGGTCCCTTCACCACAACAGCACCCACAACTTCAATTGAGTCAGCATCCCTTCCAATCACAGAACTTCCAAAATCCGGCCAACACTTTTGCACCATCTAGTCCTTTGCAATTGACCGGTACAGATAATACCTCTGCACTAGCACAAACCTTGGATACTTTCATGAAACAATCCATCCAAGGGACGGCAAGTTTGCAATCTTCCGTTGAGAATGTGATGAAGATCATTATCTCTCAAAATGAGAACATCAAATCGATGGAAGAACAAATTGCACAACTAAAAGCCGAAATGAGTGCAAGAGAGAAAGGGAAACTTCCAGCTCAACCTTTACCCAATTCTAGCTATTCACATGATGTGGATGCAATCACGTTGAGATCTGGAAGAGTGCTTGACACTCACCTTGGGGAAGAGTTTGATGATACAGAAAAATCAATCAATAACACCCCGGCTGAGACCTTTTCTCACACACACACTTCTGACCCCAGTTCTTCTACCCCACCATCTTCTTCCGAGCCTATTCTTCGTTTCCCAAAAGGCTCGCCACTACAGCCCACCTCTTTTACCCCTCCACGGACGATCCCCACTTCTATTTTGGGATCGGTTCCACACCCACTTCCTTCTCCTATGATGGACCCAGCGCTTATTGCTAAAGCACCTTATCCTAATCGGTTAAGGGCTAACACACCGAGTCCACATATGGAGAAGATTATGAACATTTTTAAGCAAGTAAACACCAACATCCCTCTCCTAGATGCCATTCAACAAGTTCCGTCTTATGCGAAAACTCTTAAGAACTTGTGCACTAGGAAGAGGAAGAATCCAGTGCCCAAGAAGATATTCATGGAAAAGACAATAGACACGGCTTTCCCCCAACAACTACCGAGGAAACGTAAGGATCCTAGATATCCTACTATTTCCGTTTCTATTGGGGAAAAACACATTAACCGTGCTCTACTAGACCTTGGCGCTAGTGTTAACTTGCTTCCATACTCAGTCTATGAGCAACTAGGTATCGGAGAGTTGAAGCCAACCAATTGCACTCTCCAGATGGCTGACCGATCTATCACCAAACCTAGGGGTGAACTGGAGGATGTGTTAATAAAAATCGGAGAATTCATATTCCCGGTAGATTTTATTGTAATTGATACACAACCTGTAGCGAACCCACGGAATCAAATTCCGGTGATTTTAGGTCGCCCCTTTTTGGCCACTTCCAATGCTATTATCAACTGTCGTAATGGTTCTATGACCCTATCTTTCGGGAATAGGTCAATAGAGCTGAACATTTACAAGTTGGGAAGTGTACCCTCCGAACCTATTGCTCAGGTATGTTCTGTCGACTTAATGGATGTCGACAGCAGCGAATTTGATGATCCTCCTGTTATCGATCTTGACTCTTTTCATACGTTATTGTTTGACCCAACTATGTATCATACACATACGGACTCTTCCACCGAGATGTCCGGGTCAACAATTAACACTGATTATGAACTGCTTTTAGAGTCTGAAGATCACCCCGCACTTTGTGATGACAATATTCATCGGGGTATAGATGGAACTTTTGAGGAAATCTTCGCTGATGAACTCGCATTTTTAAATGACACGGGTGTTGAGATGAATCATGTCCCAATCAATGAAATTGAACCTCCACCCCTTCTTTTGAACTGTAAAAAGAATGCGAGCAATCCATCACAATCACTGCATCGTCTCTCCAAAATGAGACGCACACACATTCTTTTCCACCCCTTTCCCTTTCCACACTTCTTCTTTCACCAACCAGAGCACTGCATTGATAAAATTTTTGAATGGTTGGTGTTGACATTCGGTCTTTGCAAAGCTTGGCATCGACCACTGATTTTTGACCCCCACTTGTGATTTTAAAAGATTAACATTGCATAACTCAAGTTTGGGGGGATATTTTTTTTGGCTCTTGAAAAGAAAAGTTTTACAAAATTTTGAGCCAAAAATAAGTTTCGGGGAGGTTCTTCACTTAAATATTTTGCCCCCACTAATAAATTCCTCCCAAGCTTACAGGTTTTTCGAGATTTAGCAGATGGCAACAGTGAGGACACTGTTGAAAACAAGTTTGGGGGAGGTTTATGCTTATTTACGCATCATTTGCATCATACATTGCATAAGCACAAAACATTTCTTTAAAAACTATAAAAATTTAAAAAATTTCAAAAATTATAAAAATATTCTTTGTATATAAATAAGATAATGAAAGTCTAGATAGTGAAAAATTACATCCATGAGATTAGAAAAATTTAAGAAAACTAAGAAAATTAGAAGTTTTCTTATACGAACTAGTAATAAGTAGTTATGAGCCGTTGTCCCAAGGGTTATTAGATGAAAGACGTCACTAATCTGAGGATAAAAATAAGTCTGAAAAATAGTTTCTATTCTGGAAGCCAAACATTTTGAACGTTGCTACCCTGCTATTCGCACTTACACACGTCTTAAAGCCTGGGATAGTAGAGGATACCTTGAAATGCTCTTGTCTTAAAGACAAAAGTATGAAGGAAAGAAAAAAATGAAAAATGGTGAGAAAAATGGACACTGGTTTTGTTATCACCAAGGGAAATAAATAAAAAAATATATAGCAAGGGTGCTTCTTCACCTAGTGCCCTAAGGCCAACTGGTCTGGGAGTCACTGCTATGCCTGAGGTGGTGCAAGATAAGGAAAATACACCAAGCATGCAAGCACAGGAGTAATCGGTCGGTTAGTATCTCAAGAAGTATTAACGGTCGCATGAAAGTGTGTGAGCAATCTCGTTTATCAAAAAGTACTGAGGCTGACGGGCAAGAGTATGATAGCTTGAATTGAATTCTCCGGGTGTAGGGATGTCTTTACACACACGCAGGGTTATATGATCGATGTTTGGAAGAAAGATAGGAATGAAGAATAAGACGATGTTTTATTGAGGGAGGACGTGATTTCTAACATCTTTTCATGACCATTAAGATAGGGCTCATGACAACCGAAAAGCTAGCTTAGTTGGAAACCCTAATTTTCAAAGTCTTTCTTTTACAATTCTTTTCTTTAAATGTAATATTCATGATCTTTCTTTTATTATTGGATTTTGTGGGTGCAATCCGCTGAAAACCCTCAGGAGACAACACTCCTCCTACTAGGGACACCTAGAGGTTTAAAGGCTTGTTGCACGTGCTCAGTGCAATCGTGTTGCCTACGAAAGTGTGCTAGTTAGTTTTTCTCTTTCTTTATTTTCTCCTTCTTTTTAAGAAAACATTCGCTCGAGACGATCGAAATTAAGTTTGGGGGTATTTGATCAGTCGAAAATATTGTATATTTTAGCCGGCAATTTCCCCATCTTTTGCATTCATTTAGAAGTGTTCGGTATTCATATTTCACATATTAGCAAATCAGTCGTAAAATATCAGATTGCATGTATTAGACTTTTAAACCGACACATTAAGGGAAATTAACCGCATTTCATGGCATCGCATCATTTCTGTATTTGCGCAACACTTGTCTTGAGTCTGTACAGGAAATACGGAAGAAAAGCAAAAGAGCTGATCAAAAATACGCCAACTAAATCATTGTAGATCTGGTAGCATTTCAGAAGGAGATATTAAATTCAACATATACAATAAAGGCCCATATATCAGCCCAAGCCTGTACCAGAAAGCCCAAGCTCTAACTCCCCCAAAGAGCCGCGGATCCGCGGCGGGAGCCTGCTTGTGCCGCTGATCCGCGCCTCTTATGCCACGTCACCAATTCATTTTTACTGCAGAATCACAATATCAGGGCCCACATTCATTTCTGATACCTCAAGTTCCAGAATACCCTCGAAGCTACTGCCAGATCAGCAAAGAAGATTAAGCAAGGCTAATCCTAATTAAGCTCCTAACTAATCCTCTTCTAGAAGCTCCCTCCTAACTAATCACATCTAGAAGCTTCTCCCCTAACTAACTTTTGGAGGGAAATTTGAATTTCCTCAACAAACTTTAGGAGGGAAACTTAGAATTTGAAATCCTAGATCTAGGGTTTAGTTATCTATAAATAGGAACCTAGACCTAGGGTTAAAGGCTAATCAATCTTTAGGTAATCAATTTTAGTTAATCTTTCCCTCTTTCATCATCTTCTTCCACAAGTCTCGTGACAAGGCTTGTGCGAAACCCTAACCCTAATTCCACTCCAATTCCAAGATCTTGAGTACCAAATCAAGCAAGAAGCCTTCAACCTTTTAGGAGCCGAGCCGATCTTCAATCGGGCAAGTGATCCAAGCCGATCCGCGATCCACGGAGACGAGCGAAGCCAAGTCGACGATCGAATTCTTCCTCTTGTAGTTCTTGAGCGAATGTAATGAAATTGTTGATATAAATAAAAGGTGAAATTCTTTAATCTTGCTTTCTTTTAATTCTTGCATCATGATTAGATCTCAATTTGTAATTGTTGTTCTTGTTGTGATGTTTGAGTAAAACTCCGCTCGTAAAGGAGTCGAGACGATTGTAGAATGATGATGGAACAAATCTTAATACGATTTTTAAGTCCTACGAGTTTTGTAAACCCTAGCAAGTTCAAGATTCGATGACCTAGTTCCGTAGCAATGCTTTCTTGATTGTGATCGCTCGAAATTAGGGATCTACGATCGTTTCTTGAAATTACTAGAGGCTAGAATATGAATGATATCAATGAAAGAACAAGAGATAAGATGAAACCCTAGTTTCACAAGAGGTCTCTAATTCTCATCGATCATCATCGATCTAGTATCAATTCATCGAAGGATAAGAATACGTAATTGTAAGATTACATCACTTCTATAGATCCGATCGATTCCTACGAGCCTTATTTCGATTCTTGAGATTTGGTTTGGAAAAATCAACAAACTATCAATTCTTGATTCTATCTTTTTCTTGTTATTAGATCTAGATTTTCTAATTCTTGAACTTCAACTTTAAATCATGAATTGTTTTCGTTTCTTTTCTTTAAAGTTTCGACTCATCTAATTCAAAAGACGAACGATTACATTGTCCCTGTGGACGATCCGCACTCACTAACAATCTACATCCGACACCGTAGTTGATTGCGGTCAAATAATTTTTGGTTGTGATTTTTATTCTATTTTCTACATACACAACGGAAAATCTTTTCAATCAAATGGCGCCGTTGCCGGGGACTATTTGATTTGATACACAATCGGAAAATTAAGAACAATCACCAGTCCTGGCATGTGTAGACAGGAGACCTTGCATACATCATCATGTATCTGTCCCAAAAGTTCATTAACTCTTTCTCTGTTGCCAATAAACAGAGCTGGTGTCATCTTATCTTTGTGACATGACTGGCAAGTTTCACAAGATGTAACTTCAAACTGATTTAAATATACATCTAAATGTAACTTCAGCCAGTCGGGTCGCATTGATATGACCTAGTCTACAATGCCTCAAGAAGAATTCGTTCATTTCTGAACTCTTCCTATTGTGTGTGTTCCGTATACTAAGAACTGTAGTTTGATTTAGAACATCAATGCTTTTAGATAACGTGCCTGAACCGATCAACTTTTGATATAGGAAATGTTCAAAACATTATCCAACAATACAAAATTTTATCATTTCTTTACTAATAAAGAGACAGATATGATTTTGCATAATAGGTTCGGTATCTAATAACATTCGTTCAGAATCAATGTATTTGTAATACAGGGTGACAGTGACCAACAGACTTGGCTGCAACACTTGCCCCATTTTCTGCCTCATGAAACTTATCACCCGTTCTCAGTCCTCTACCTTTCTGTAGCCCTATGTAACAGATTACATATCTGGGATCCTGATCCAGTATCATATACCCAGGATGTAGAGGATACAGAGAAACAGTTCTTTGTAACGAACACACCCGAAGATGATGCATCAGCATGCACTCTCTTCGTTTGGGCGGCACGGGAATTCTGGTAATCCCCAATTTCCTGCTCTGTCTTATAACAATTATAAGTTGGAGCGGGACCAAGGTTCCCCAGCTCAGTATAACAAGCGGGTTCGGTCAATATTTCCGTATTATTATCTTGATTAAGGCGTGATATGGTCGCTACCTGGAGAGAGAGAGAAGAAAACACTCAGCGTGCGCTCTGCAAGAATAGATTGGTTATTATTTTATCTAATCAGGATGGCTCCTACTGCTTTTTATCAAATCTTCCTTCAAACCCTAAAAGGAAAGACTAGCCGGGATTAATTACACACTACAAGTTCACCAATCTTTCAGCCAGGCCAGTGTCGGTACTTTGAGGGAGGTCCCCCGTGCTTTCGCACGAACCTAATTAATGTAACCTCATTTTCCCAGAGGCGTAACCTCGTTAACACCTTTCTAGACACCTACTTGATCGGCTAATTGTAATGTATAAAACTCTCCCAAGAGTAACTCTTACTCGCTGCGGGTATCGGGATCCAACTATCTCATAGAAGGTATGCAATCTCATTGCAAATTTCAACACTTGAAATTCCAGATAATATTTTGCCCCTAGCTCGCTATGACCTTGACGCATGCCAAACAACCCATAGTCTGCTAGTCAAGTTCAACCCGTACATTTCTTGATTGAATTAAACCCACCCGCACGACCCTTGACGCATGCCAAACAACGCCGTACGAATACCCTAATCCAATCGCATCGTATGCTAGCAGATAAGCACTAGTTAGCTACCGTACACTACGCCTTGACGCATGCCAAACAACCGCAGCACGAATACTAACTAGTACTTATCTGAAATGACGGAGGGCTACGACAGGTTTTTCTGAAAACCTATTGCGTAATGAACTTGATATCGTTGTAGAATCAAATGATTTTGAAATGGAGTGCCTTTGAGGCTTTTCTAGTTTTGCTAAAGGAGTCACTCCCGGTGAAGGGATCGTCGGTCCTTTCCTCATCGAATGAGGTGCGGGATATATCTTATATATCACTGTGCAAAGCAAAAACACTTAAAAGCAATCAAAAGACAAACCGAGTGTGTAGCATCTGCCAGTTATTGCTAAAGGAGTCACTCCCGGTGAAGGGATCTCGGTCCTTTCCTCATCGAATAAGGTGCAGGATATATCATATATACCGCTGTGCAAAGCAAGAACTGTAGCTACCTTTTTTATTTTGAAATTCGATTCTACAACATCTTAGGTTTCTTTTATTTTCATTAATCACATTAATGAAGTCCCATCAATTATGTACCTAAACATAACAGATAAATACGACGTACACTTATGCCATCCGCATTCGCCTTGATGTCCCCTCGTGCACCGTTAGGTTAGGTAACTAACGGCAGAGCGGGGCAGGGCTAGCGCGGGTGTAAAACATAAGTAACATGTATATAATATATCATATATACTATATAAAGTATCCATCAAAGAACATCACATGATCACATCACAGATATCGCAGCAGAAGAAACATATGAAATATTGGATATACTAGGACGTCTGTGTTTTCAATACGAGCCAGTATAAAACACGGATTCCACGGTCGTGATGAATAGCCAAGCCCACACCCCTAGACCCCTACGAGAGCGGCAAGCAACCCTACCAATTCTAAAGTTAGGAGACCCGGACTCGACTCCTCGAGTTGTTCTCCCACTGGACTCCAGAACCCGGTTACTTGTGCTCCCCTCCTTGGGTCTATCCTAGTGTGGAAAAGTAAATAATATACAAACGGTGACATCTTCCGCAACCTGGAAGTGCCCCAATAAAAGAATATAACATACAAGTTTTTACATGAATGAAAATGAAAAACACTCATCTCACATAAAAACCCCCGGCTATTCAAACACGACGATCCAATATAACATATCCAGCAACACATAACATCACATGTCATCAACGTAAGTAAATATGCGCATCCCAATTGTCGTTGACATATAGCAACGAAACTGGCGATATCACATATTACACTTACGGTCACAGAAAAGAAAGTGTAAAACTACAACAGTTGGAATCCGCAACCACCTCAGACATCGCATGCCTGACCAAATGAATTACTTAGACATCGCATGCCTAATCAATTATAAACCCCGCATTTTAGTCTCAAAATCGAAAACTCTTTTCAATATCAAGTCGGGTAATTCAACAAGATTCCCGACATCCTGATCGAATGCTCGTCGCAAACTTCAGTAGACGGCCGCACCCCCGATACCGTCGACGAAGTGCACTAAGGCGGAACACCGCTACCGAGAGCACCCGAACGGATGCTTTCGGCGACGGGGTTCTCCTACAGTCACTTGGTCGGGGCTATGGAGTGAGGCTGTCTATTAAGTTTACCCGGCGAGTATCCGCGTACGCTACGTGATTGCGACGGACTTTTGATCACATCAAAATTCCGTGGCAACCGATCTTGTGAGACTAAAGTGCTATGTTTATAACATTCATTCAGTTATCTCATAACTATCTGTGAATTCCAATTATTGTATCACATTCCAGATAAATAGAAAATGTTAAACTTTCCGATCGAGCATTCAAACACCCAAGTTTTCCCGATACAGATCAACACATGAAATAAGTCTAACAACATTCAGTTCGTGCCTCAGTACCAAAGGTCCAGCCGTAGAAGGGTCAAGCCAACGCCTCACATGTGGCACGCCGTACTGCCCCAAACCCGAAGGTTCAAAGGGCAGTTCAAGACGGTCACATAATCGAGTTAAGGTTTGTTGTCTTCTAGAGGGTCCATCGAGTTACTTGCACTACTTAGAACGTCGTTAAACTACGGAAAAATCCAACACTTGGAAATTTCCCGACAGGGGAAAAATTGGGTATTTATATCCGGTCGAACTTTTTAACATATTCTAAAATTTATCCGGAAAGCCACATAGACAAAATCTGATACTCCGATCGAAACACCGAATCCCCAAAACAACCCCAAAACACTCATCTCTATAATAATATTAAAATATCCCAGAAAATACAGCACAACTAAGGAGGAATTACTGTGAAACTTTTACTGTGTGAATCGACCGTACGGCCGCGGATCCGCCGCATGAGCCATGCTCATGCCGCGGAACCGCGGCGGTTTTGATGAATTAGGTCCGCGAAATTTACAGTAATTCCTAAAAAACCCTTCTTGATTTTCTGCATATTTTTAATGTTGAAAAATCCCATATTTTAGAAAAAGGACAGAGAGCATGTTTGGAATTGGGTTTCGGGTTCGTTCGGACTTCAAATTGCGTCTAGACTTCGCCTAAGGCTCTAGCTAGGCTCTGATACCACTGTAGGGTTCCTAGGCACCCTAATGAGGTCTCACAAGGCATCAATCATGCCAATTTCAAATTTAAAAGATGCCGAGAAACCCTAGAACGGATCGTTGGCTAGATTTCTAGGCGAAACAATAAACTAGTTAACACTTAACTGCAAGAATACGGAAATACAACCTTTGTAGATCCGGTCCTCCACCTCCACGGCTCCGTGATGAAGTCCTCTCCGCTGTCCAAATGAAATCCCGGGCTCAAGCGTCGGCTTCATCGGAGAAAGGGCGGGCTAGGTCATCGACGACGTGCCGAAGATGATCTACGTCGAGGCATCACAAGATCAAGCTCCCACTTCACCAAGTCATGAAACTTGTGAAGAAAACACACTCTACTACTTGGCAAGAGGTAGAGGATGAAGAAATAGGAGGTGGGTTCACTTTAGAATTGGATTTCTCACTCAATTGCTCAAGTTGCCATTAAAGCTCTCAAGCTTTTTCTTCAAGTCAAGATGAAGAAGAAGATGAAAGAATATGATAAGTTAATTAAATTGAAAAGAAAAATGAATCCTTATCATAATTTCAACCATAGTTAGGTGTAGAGAATAGACTAGGGTTAGTGAATGGTTAGGTTAAGGAGATGAAGACAAAATGGTCAAAGTTGAATGAAGCTTCAAGAAACTTCATGAATCAATGCAACCATTTTCTTTTCTTCTCTCTTTATTAATCCAAAATAAATAGATAAATTAATGGATAAATAAATAAAAAACTAACCATATACTTAACCATAGGTTTAATTCTTTACACTTAACCAAATCAAACATGTATCATCAAACATGATACAATCAATTGCACAAAAAGTATATCACATATACAATGTGCACATCCGAGTGAGAATATCCATTTAAAGTGAACCGATACTAGTTAACGCAAAGTAATATATCAAATATATAATTATACATTAAATCATTAAATCAACACTTGATTTAACGATCCGGTCATATCGCATATAACCGACTAGTATCCTATGTATCGGTTTATCGAATCAATGCTTGAATCGATAACTAGGGTATATCGCATATAACCTAATCGATACATTCATCGCGAGAATGGAATACGGTATCACATACACGCATTATTCTCGGTCCCGCACATATCTCATATGCGCTCCTATTTCGTTTCGCTTGAGCCAGGAAACCTCTGTGTAGGACTCTAAAGACTCGTCAATACGCCGGCAGCAGATGATGATCATATCAAGCACCCACAAGCCGCAAGCGGTCTGCTAAACGTAACGGCCACCCGGGTATTGAGCGATCAGAAGATCGACGAGCAAGCCCGCTCACACTCCAGTGAATCCAACCAGTAACACTACCGTACAGTCCGGTCTGTTCGTCTGATATGTCGCATATCTCGCCTAGGGGTGGTAAACGTCAGACCCCAATAGCTCAATAAGTCGTGTCGATATGAGGTCTATAACAATTCGAGAAACTACTGGTAACACTTACCAGTAAATCTCGGCAACCCTGGCCAGGGATTTCCTGTTATAGCCAATCGAACAAAGCGCAACATCAACCCCCTATACCGGGAGAGACAAATCCCCTCCTATCGCTCATTGCCTCCATGTGACTCGGGACTGTACCCAAAAACCACCGTTTTGCACGCCCTCTTGGACGTGGTAAGATGGAAATCAAAGCACAGTGGGAACCACACGAGACTCTATGACGATCTCGGGTCAACAGACTACTCTGTACCAGTGTCACCAGAGAACTGCCATCTGACGTAAGGTATAATACCATCTGGGAGTTCTCGGCGAGTCCGTCCAGTGTACCCAGTCTCCACTGAGCACCCGTATATCATCTCTGATGTCAAACACCAATGGATATGGGATCATCCATCGCCCATCTGTATGGGTCGAGAAGGTATACGCTGGTCTACTCTGGTATATCGATGCCCCGTCTCGATACACCCACGACTAGGGACTTTGAAGGATGTACTTATGGACTACCATGTCCCCACTAGTATGATCCGCATCATAGTCCAGGTAGTCAAGTACAGATCCTAAGGGCTTTACCAACATGTAACAGGGAGACAATCAGTGTACACGTTAAGGTAAAGAGTAACCAGATAGCATACTATCATGTCGAGCAAGAAAGTCTTCCCTATATATGTCCCAGCATCCACTACAATATACATCCAATGTACAGTAATGGCCTCTAGGGCATACATATAACTAACAGGAACCTTAGAAGGAAAATTCAAAAGATGCTAAAAGCTAAATAAATTTACAGAACATATTCAATCATAAGTTAAATGATAAGTGAGTGTGAAAAATACGGGTTGATGATTTCTAAGTTGAAGATAATAGAATTTCTTGCTAGAACACCGAATTGAAGAATGAAAGTCAATAGACCAAATTGATCGGATTTTGTGGGTAGTATCCGCTGAAAACCCTCAGGAGACAACACTCCTCCTACTAGCGACACCTAGAGGTTTAACGGCTTGTTGCACGAGCTCAGTGCAATCGCGATTCCCTGCGAAAGTGAGGATAGGTTTTTTCGAGAATAAATTGGTTTTGCTCGGGACGAGCAAAACATAAGTTTGGGGGTATTTGTTCATATCAGAATTTTGCATTATTATATTCCCCATTCCTAATCATATTGCAAATAAAAAGGTGCTTTTGATCCATGTCTGCTAAATAGTTGCAGGTTACAGGTTCTCAGAACAATACAGTGAAAATGGTGAAAAGACGCTACAAATGTGAGACTACGACCAAAAAATAGATGAATCTGTTTGATGCCGCCTACAGTTTAAGGAACAAATGAAAATCAATGAACAGTTCGATTGCACAAAGTACGACGGCAGCACAAGATTCAACACTTCAACGCGAAACTATCGGTAAAAGTCCACAAATTCTGCGCTGTTGGAAATCTGGAAGAAAGTAGAAAAGAGTCTGAAAAACCAAATGAAGAAAACAGGAGAAAAAGGAAACATAAAGAAACCCTGGAAAGATAAGACAGAGAGCCCCTAAGTGTAGGGTTCCTAGGCAGTCATACAAAGGTCTATAAGGCATCAACCATGCCCGATTTAAAATTTAGACGTGCCGAACAACCCATAACCGGGATCTTTGCTAGATTATTAGGGTTTAACATGCAAGTAAACATCTTTACAACTAAAAGTGAGGGACTACAACCTTTGTAGTCCGCTCCTTCGCTTCATAAGCTCCGAGTATAAGTCCCTTCGCCGCGATCCATGATCTCCCGGACTCCACAGAGGCTCCACAACTTGAACGATATATGCTAGCTTGTAGTCTTCCTTTTCTCCGATGATCTACCTCGAAGTTTCTATAATTCAAGCTCTCTCTCTCTAATGAGGTGAACATCCTAATCTAATTGGCTAGATTAGATGAGGATGATGGAGTAGTATTTGTGCTCTCTTTTCTTATCAAATTCTCACTCTTAATCATCACAAAATGAAAACCTAGAAAGCTTTCTAAAACCTCAAGGTTGAAGAAGAAGAAGAAGAAATAATGAATTAATTTCTTTTGTGATGAATAATGAAATGATATATGATTACAAATGCAACCATGGTCAACTATGACAAGGCTAACTCATGTGGAGAATTAACTAAGACAAAGGGTTTGGGTTGGGTTAAGAATGAGTCACTTAAAATATCAACCATAATACCTTAGCTCATGACAAAAGAAAACCTTCTAGAAGCATCAAGAAAGAACTAACCCAAATCAAACCCTAACCTTGTTTAATCTCCATTAAACATGTTGCATTAGTAATCATATTATGTTACAATATTATATATCACATATATAATATATATTTGTAACAAAAGAAAATAATACAATTAGCATATATCGCATATATATCAATATATTATCCGGTGAGAAAATGAAATAATAAAGCGAGCCAATATTAGATAATGTAATGCAATATATCATATATATTATTATACATTAAATTATCGAATCAACACTTGATCCGACAATCCGGCTATATCGAATATAACCGACTAATATATCATGTACGGATTCATCGAATCAACACTTGATCCGATGATCCGGCTCATATCAAAATATCACGAGAATATAATACGGTATCTTATATCGCATTATCCTCGGTCCTGCATATATCACATATGTGCCCCTACTCCATTTTTCCTGAGTCAAGAAACCTCTGTGTAGGACTCTAAAGAATCGTCAATATGCTGGTAGCAGGTGATGATCATATCAAACACCCACAAGTTTTAAGCGGTCAGCTAAACGTAACTGCCATCCAGGTATTGAGCAATCAGAAGATCAACAAGAAAGCATGTACATTCTCCTATGAATCTAATCAGTAACACTCCCGTACAGTCCGGTCATTTCATCTGGTATGTTGCATATCTAGTCTAGGAGTGGTATACGTCAGACCCCAGTAACTGATAAGTTGTGTCGATGTGAGGCTCATAACGGGTTGAGAAACTACTGATAACACTTACCAGTAAATCTCTATATCAGCCCTGGCCAGAGACTTTCAGTTATAGCCAATCGAACACAGCACAACATCAACTCCTTATACCGGGAGTGACGAATCCCCTCCTATCGCTCATTGCCTCCATGTGATTCGGGACTGCACCCAAAAGCCACCGTTTTGCACGCCCTCTTGGACGTGGTATGGTGGAAATCAAAGCACAGTGGGAATCACACGAGACTCTATGACGATCTCGGGTCTACAGACTACCCTGTACCAGTGTCACCGGAGAACTGCCATCTGACATGAGGTATATCACCATCTGGGAGTTCTCGACGAGTCCGTCCAGTGTACCCAGTCTTCACTGAGCACCCGTACACCATCTCTGATGTCAAAACACAGATGGATATGGGATCATCCATCGCCCATCATATGGGTCAAGATGCGTATACGCTAGTCTACTCTGGTGTATCGATGCCTTGTCTCAACACACCCTCGAATAGGAACAGTTATAGGATGTACTCATCGACTACTCTGGCCCCACTAGTATGATCTCATCATAGTCCCAATAGTCGAGTACATATCCTAAGGGCTTTATCAACATGTGAGAGTAAGACAGTAAACATATACAAGTCAACATGTTAAGATAAAGGAAAACCAAATAGCATACTATCATGACGAGCAAGAAAGTCCTCTCTATATATATCCAATCATCCATTATAATATACACATATGTACAACAATGGTCTCTAGGGAATATACATAACTAACAATCTCCCACTTGCACTAAGGCTAGCTGCTGTAGTATCTCATACCTAGCATCCCGAATAATCTCTCAAACTGTATCTGAGGAATGGCCTTCGTGAGTGGATCCGCAGTGTTGTCCTTCATATCTACTCTCCTTACCTCGATCTCCCGGTGATCAACTATCTTCCTGATCAGGTGATAACGCCTCAGAATATGTCTGGACTTTTGATGGGACCGGGGTTCCTTGGCCAAAGCCATAGCTCCATTGTTATCACAATACAGAGGTATTGGATGCTCAATGGATGGAACCACACCAAGTTCACTAATGAACTTCTTTATCCAGACAGCCTCTTTGGCAGCATCGTTGGCAGCGATGTATTCAGCCTTCATCGTCGAGTCTGCAACGGTATCCTGTTTGGAACTCTTCCAACATACCGCCCCTCCATTGTGGGTAAAGACAAATCCCGAGTGCGACTTAGAGTCTTCCTTATCACTTTGGAAGCTGGAATCGGTAAAGGACCCCACCTGGAGTTCTCCGTTACCATACACCAAGAACATCTCCTTATTCCTTTGTAAGTACTTGAGAATGTTCTTCACAGCTGTCCAGTGACTCTCTCCAGGATCTGCTTGATACCGACTCACTACACTTAGTGAGTATGCTACATCGGGTCTCGTACATAGTATCGCATACATGATAGAGCCTACTGCCGAAGCATAGGGTATCCCTTGCATGCGAGCTCTCTCCAAATCAGTCTTGGGAGACATCTCTTTGGAGAGAGTGAGTCCAGAGATCGTGGGTTGGTTCCCACGATTGGATTCTTCCATACTAAATCTCTTTAGTATGGTGTCAATGTACCTGGATTGGGACAATCCTAGTATCCGTTTTGATCTATCTCTATAGATCATGATTCCCAATATGCAGGAGGCATCACCTAGATCTTTCATTGAGAATCTTTGTGATAAGAAGAGCTTGACTGATTGCAGTATAGGAACATCATTTCCTATCAAGAGTATGTCATCCACGTACAACACGAGGAATACAACCTTACTCTCTGCAACCTTCTTATAAATACAAAGTTCATCTATATTTTTGATGAAGTCATACTCTTTGACTACAACATCAAAACAGATGTTCCAACTCCACGATATTTGCTTTAACCCATAAGTGGATTTAAGCAGCTTGCACACGTTTCCGCTGCTCCCACTATTTACGAAGCCCTCTGGCTGAGTCATGTACACGTACTCTTCTAAATCCCCGTTTAGAAAGGCGGCCTTAACATCCATTTTCCAGATTTCGTAGTCATGGTATGCAGCAATGGTGTCACGCCCCGCTTCCCAGAGTACGCAAGATTGGGCACGTGACATAGCCAACCATGCTACCTGTGGGTAGGAAGTATCCATCCACAGTCTCCTTACGGCTGTAGAGATATCAAGAACGAGATAAAACTATATAAAACATGTCCATAATCCAGAATAACAAGAGTCAATGATAAATAAATGCGGAAGCAAATGATCCAATACAATAACGGAAAAGTATGTCCCATAATGCGGGCTCACATCTGGAAATAAAAAAATGCAGGAAATAAAACTAACCACTACAGAACTCATAACTCAGCCTGCTGGCTGAAGTACTCCTGCTCGGACAGCGACAGTGGTAAAGAATCCGGGCCATGCAAAACCCAGACGTCAGCGCGTCAAGTCAACAAGTAATATAATATGGACAGTGTAATAGGCAATGCAGAACTAACATGAATAAAGCAATAATGTGAAACAGGTGGTGCAGGGTAATGTGCAGTGGGTAACTAAACTGTTCTATCGGGATTCCTAGTCTAAAGTCTTTGAAATCAATTTGAGTAATCCTCCATGTAACTCAAAGGATATGTCCCGTTACCCCCCGGGACCACGGATCAGGAATATGTGAACCAATAGTGGTTCTGTCCCGTTACCCCCCGGGACCACGGATCAGGAAAATGTAAGAGTCACGAATGGCTCTGTCCCGTTACACCCCAGGACCACGGATCAGGAAAATGTAAGAGTCACGAATGGCTCTGTCCCGTTACCCCCCGGGACCACGGATCAAGTAATACCCTTTTAAGTTACACTTTAGTTTACACTTTTGATTTTCCCATACCCCCAAGCTATGTATGTCGAGTCAGGTATTCAGTAATTAAGAACTAATGCCAACACAGGATCAGGTAAGAGCAGGTTTGTCTGGATAGACAACAGGAATGGTCCGTGAGGACTACATGTCAGGTTTGTTATCATTAGACGCAAGATCAGGTAACGGGTCAAGCCATGGTACATCAGGTCAAGTCAATAGTAAACGGTACAATACCATGTGTGACAATGTCAATCAAGATGTAACGATATCGTGGGTGTACTCACAAACAGATATATAAGCAGCATCATGTTCAAATCAACACGTTAAACAATAATCTGATTTATTATCTAGCTGTACCATTTTCAATTGTGTTAAATAAATAGTGTCAATATCATGTGAATACAGGACGGTGAACGTAACTGCTGTAGTCAGGTTAATAATATATATTGAGTGTTCCTAGAATGCCACGACAAGTATAATCGGTTTAAAGAATGCAATTGTAATTTAGCCGGTTATGCATATTTGTTAAACTAAACTGGAAATAAAGCATCATAGCAGTGAATCAATGCAATCTATCATGTACGAGTTTATCAGGAAATACTTTATTTGACATGCTACTAGGGTTAAACATGAAGCAAGGTATGTAAGGTGATTTACTAAATAATATATCATTAAACTACAAATGAATATTAAGGCAAGCTATAAAGTAGCAATAGCATGTAGCAAGTATCGAATAATTGCCTCGACGGGTCGCGAACCGGGAAAAACGGAACGTAACGTCGGCGGGGAAACACGCGACAGACGCACGGTTCACGGATTGGACCCAAACGACGAATCAAGGGACCTCACGGGTCAGAGCACTCCGCTGGATCGTCGAGACACGTCGCCGGCACGGCCGGATTCCGGCGAACAGCGACAAAACAACCAGAAAAATTAGTGCACGGCCAAGGTATAAACCAGAGGGAAAAATGGAAAGAGGAAGGGGAGAGAAGGCTTACTGGTGTTGCAGAGGGCGTGACAGCGATGGGGTCGACGGCGGTGGGGCGCCGGCGAGGAGGTTGCAGGCGATGGGCTAGGGCTCGGGTATGGGAAACGGGAAAGAAAGTGGAGAGGGAGAGGAGGTGGTCGGGTCTGGAGTGCGCAAGTGCTGAGGAGGTGCTGAAGGTGGCGCGGGTGACGACGACGAAGGTTGCCGGCGACGTCTCCGGCCGTACAGAGAAGGCACAGGGGGGTTATCCGGGTTGCTGCCGCACCGTGCACACGGGGAGAAGGAGGAGGTGTCGAGGTTGGAACGAGGAGGCGGAGGCGAGGGCAATGGTGGCGCTGGCGCCGGCGTCGGAGCTGCGGCGGCGACGGAAGAGGCGACTAGGGCTAGGGTCGCTGGGTTTCTCGCGATGGGTTTAGCTTTTCTCGTGCTGGGAAATTATGAAGGAAGGATATATATACAGGGAAGAGAGAGAGAGGGTTAAAGAGAGAGAGATGGAGAAAGCTAGAGAGAGAGAGGGATACGAGAGAGCCAGAGAGAGAGGGGGGCGTTAGAGGAGGGGCCCACGGGGGTTAAGAGCCCCGTGATTGGCTGAGGAAACATCAGAGATTTTAAAAGAAAGATTAAAAAGATTTAATAAATTTTAGTAACAGTAAGATTTATATTATAAACGAAATATTATAAGGTTTAGAATATTTTATTAATTTGGGATTTTGGCGCTAAATGAAACATTTCCAAATCGCGCCCGGGTTGGGTCCAAAAATTTGAAATTTAAATAATAGGATTTTAAGCGGGTTCCAAATTTTAAAATGAAATGTTTTATGATTAAAAAGCATACCCCCAAGTCGGACACTTGTACACGCGCGTAGCCGTCCAAACTCGCCCGTTTCACTGAACGGGACGAGAACTCGATGCACGGACGCTACCACGCGGCTAGGGGTGTCGAGTAGGCCAAGATAGATATTTTTAATTTTATTTTAGGTGCTAAAATTTGTTATATGCAGAAATGACTTAGCCAGATAAAATTTTACGGCAAGGGTCAAACAGGCAAGCTAAATGAACTGAGTAATATCTAATGCTCAACCAGTAACAGAAAATAGTAGTATTGGGCTCGGGTGTTACATTATACCCAACTACAAAAAGAATTTCGTCCTCGAAATTCCAAGAATACAAGATAGAAAACTACAGGAAAAGGTGAGGAAACTTCTGCCGGATCTCATCTTCTCGCTCCCAAGTGGACTCTCCATGCGATCGATTACCCCAAGAAACGAGCACAAGGGGGATAACCTTGTTCTTAAGAACCTTTTCCCTTCGATCCATGATTTCAACCGGTCGCTCCTCAAAAGTCAGGTCTTCCCGTACTGTTAACTCCGAATGATCCAAGACGTGTGTTTCATCTCAAACATACCTTCGTAGTTGAGATACGTGAAACACGTCGTGCACACCCGCTAAGGACTGCAGTAACGCCAAACGGTACGCTACCTCTCCAACGCGCTCCAATATCTCGAAGGGTCCAACGAATCGAGGACTAAGCTTTCCTCGACTCCCAAAACGAATCACCCCTCTAGTCGGTGATATCTTCAAGAATACCAAGTCACCCACGGCGAACTCTAGAGGTCTTCTTGACGTGTCAGCCCAACTTTTCTGTCGGTCTTGAGCTGCCTTCATATGCTTTCTGATTGTGTTAACCTTCTCAACTGTCTGTACCACCAAATATGGTCCCAATAATCTTCGTTCACCCACATCATCCCAACAAACAGGTGAACGGCACTTATGACCATACAAAGCTTCAAACGGAGCCATCTGGATGGTTGCTTGGAAACTATTGTTGTAAGAAAACTCCACCAAGTGTAGGTGATCCTCCCATGAACCCTTGAAGTCCAACATACATGCTCTCAACATGTCTTCAAGAGTTTGGATCGTTCCCTCCGACTGACCATCAGTTTGAGGATGATACGTTGTGCTAAACTTCAATCGAGTTCCCAAACTTTCCTGTAAACTCCTCCAGAAGTGTGATAAGAACCGAGTGTCCCGATCGGACACGATGCTCACCGGTACGCCATGTAATCTTACAATCTCCTGCATGTACCGCTCTGCCAAAGTCTCCGTTGATTGACCAACCCGGAAAGGAATAAAGTGAGCTGCCTTGGTCAACCGATCAACATTCACCCATACTGCATTGTTGCCCTTTGGACTCCGCGGTAAGGCCGTCCTGAAATCCATGGTTATATGTTCCCACTTCCACTGAGGAATCGGAAGTGGTTGCAACAAACCAGCAACCCTTTGGTGTTCAGCCTTGACTTGCTGACACACCAAGCACTTAGCCACAAAGCGAGCAATCTCCCGTTTCATGCCTTCCCACCAGAAATGCTGTCGAATATCACGGTACATCTTTGTGCCTCCTGGATGTATTGAATAAGCTGAACTGTGTACCTATTTCACAAGCTCTTCACGAACATTTCCCTTTGGCACACACAAACGGCTACCATACCTCAATGAACCATCTTCGTGGACCAGTAAATCTGTTCGTAGTCCAGCTTCAACCTGCTCTCGAAACTTTTGCAGTCTAGGATCCTGCGATTGTGCCGCTTTAATCTTCTCAACCAAGGACGACTGTACTTACAACTGCATCAACTGTCCCGTAGAACGCGGTAGCACAACTTCCAAGTCAAATCTTCGAAAATCTGCAATGATCTCCCTCTGCGTAGTTAACACCTGAATTGCCGGTAACCGACTAAGCGTATCCGGCACGACGTTAACCTTTCCCGAATGGTACTTAAGATCAAGGTCGTAGTCGGCCATCAGCTCCAACCATCTACGCTGCCTCATATTCAACTCCTTCTGAGTGAACACATACTTCAAACTCTTATGATCTGTAAAAACTTCGACTCTCTCGCCCAAAAGGTTGTGTGTCCAAATCTTCAAAGCAAAGATCACAGCCGCAAGTTCCAAGTCATGAGTTGGATAATTCTTCTCATGGGTCTTCAGTTGTCTTGATGCGTATGCTACGACCTTCCCATGCTGCATCAAAACACATCCCAATCCTTTCCCAGATGCGTTGCTGTGAATCACCAATCCTCAGAAATTGTCTGGCACGGTCAGAATTGGGGCGGTTATCAACTTCTGCTTCAACGTCTCAAAAGCTAACGCACATTTATCCGTCCATACGAAAGATACCTCCTTGCGCGTAAGCTTGGTCAACGGTTCTGCCAGACAAGCGAAGTTCTCCACAAATCTCCTGTAATATCCGGCTAATCTAAGGAAACTTCTTATCTCAGCTACATTCTTTGGAATTGGCCAATCTCGAACTGCTGCAATCTTTTCGGGATCGACGGCGATTCCGTTGCCCGACACAACATGCCCTAGAAACTTCACTTCTTCCAGCCAAAATTCGCACTTACTCATCTTCGCATACTGTTTCTCCTGTCTCAAAGTCTGCAGTGCGATCTTCAATGCTCAGCATGCTCCTCAAAACTCTTCGAGTAAACCAGAATATCGTCAATGAATACCACAATAAACTGGTCCAAGAACGGTGAAAAGATTCGGTTCATCCAGTCCATAAATACTGCCGGCGCATTCGTTACTCCGAAGGGCATCACTAGGTACTCGTAATGTCCATACCGAGTTCGAAACGCCGTCTTGCAAATATCTTCTGCTTTCACTCGGACCTGATGATATCCGGATCGCAAATCCATTTTCGAGAATACCCTCGCGCCATTAAGCTGCTCAAAAAGTTCTCCAATGCGAAGGATCGGGTACTTGTTCTTAATAGTTACCCGGTTTAATTCTCGATAATCGATGCACATCCTTCTGGTGCCATCCTTCTTCTTTACTAGAAGAACTGGAGCTCCCCAAGGCGAGTTACTGCTTCGGATCCAACCCTTCTAAAGCAATTCAGCAACCCGTTTCTTAACTTCTTCCAATTCCACTGGCGCCATTTGATAATACGCTTTAGATACTGGCGCTGCACCAGGAATAAGGTCAATCGCGAACTCCACGTCTCGCTTCGGCGGTAAACCCGATATATCTTCAAATACGTCCATAAAATCGCGAACAACCGCCGGCTCTTCACCACTATCAACTTCTATAGATGCAATAATATTGTTTGTCAGCCTAGCCCTAAATTCGACCGGCCCGACAGAACTGCTTCCTTACCGCAACTGCTGTCTGCATCGTTGGCAGCTAAAGGTCCAGCGAATCTACTGAGCCTCGTCCACTCTGCTGCATGCTCGTCCACGGGTGCTCCATTCTGCCTCAGCCCAATAAAGTTCTCTTCCATTTCCTCCCGTGCAGTCCGCGGGAAGAACTTCTCCAGGAAACTCCGGCCAACTGATCGGCTTGGGCAAGCAGGTCTCTTCTGCAAGCCACCATTCTCGGGCGTAGTCCACTAACTGAGTGCGCACCACATCAACTCTTTTGTCCTCTGGAATCTGTGCCGCAATCAGCAAATTCTCCGTGTCAACCAGCCACTGCTCGGCTGGCAACGGCTCCTCCAAACCAGTGAATGTAGTCGGACCCAAACATCTGAAATCTGCCACGGTCCCTACTCGGTCAACTAGTTTAGCTCCAACGTTGTTTACAGAATGCTGAACGATCTGCAAACCTTCCTGGAACGAGTCTGGTTGCTGCTGGATCAGCTCGGTCTGTTTCTTTGATTCTCCAGCATTCCTCTTATCACTCCAAGCATGGCGGCTTCGTCCACACGCCTCTGGTACGTCTTCAAATTCTTACCTGCCATAATCCTGAATTCAAAACACCCAACATTAGAATGATGATAGATTCTGAATATGGATCAAGGCTAGAACTCCAAGATACCTAAATAGAGTACCGCATTGTAACTATGCCGCGGTATCATAGCCACAATTACTTAACTCCACCCAAGTCGCTTAAGTCCTAGAGATAACAAGAAATCAGGTTTTCGAGTCGACATGCAAAGTAAGTTTGCACGTCGTAAAAGATATAATCAGGAAGAATGTGATTCAAGAATGGTAAATGGCAAAGTGGCAGGACATGTTTCCTAAACACGGGTATTCTGATTCGTGTATTGGGTACAATACCCAACTACAAAAGAATCAACCCAACTAACCTATGGCTTTGATACCAAAAGAACCATATCACGCCCCGCTTCCCAGAGTATGCAAGATTGGGCACGTGACATAGCCAACCATGCTACCTGTGGATAGGAAGTATCAATCCACAGTCACATTACGGCTATAGAGATATCAAGAACGAGATAAAACTATATAAAACATATCCACAATCCAGAATAACAAGAGTAAATGATAAATAAATGCGGAAGCAAATGATCCAATACAATAACGGAAAAGTATGTCCCATAATGCGGGCTCACATCTAGAAATAAAAAAATGCAGGAAATAAAACTAACCACTACAGAACTCACAACTCAGCCTGCTGGCTGAAGTACTCCTGCTCGGACAGCGACAGTGGTAAAGAATCTGGGCCATGCAAAACCCAGACGTCAGCGCGTCAAGTCAACAATTAATATAATATGGACAGTGTAATAGGCAATACAGAACTAACATGAATAAAGCAATAATGTGAAACAGGCGGTGCAGGGTAATGTGCAGTGGGTAACTAAACTGTTCTATCGGGTTTCCTAGTCTAAAGTCTTTGAAATCAATTTAAGTAATCCTCCATGTAACTCAAAGGATATGTCCCGTTACCCCCCGGGACCACGGATCAGGAAAATGTAAGAGTCACGAATGGCTCTGTCCCGTTACACCCCGGGACCACGGATCAGGAAAATGTAAGAGTCACGAATGGCTCTGTCCCGTTACCCCCCGGGACCACGGATCAAGTAATACCTTTTTAAGTTACACTTTAGTTTACACTTTTGATTTTCCCATACCCCCAAGCTATGTATGTCGAGTCAGGTATTCAGTAATTAAGAACTAATGCCAACACAGGATCAGGTAAGAGCAGGTTTGTCTGGATAGACAACAGGAATGGTCCGTGAGGACTACATGTCAGGTTTGTTGTCATTAGACGCAAGATCAGGTAACGGGTCAAGCCATGGTACATCAGGTCAAGTCAATAGTAAACGGTACAATACCATGTGTGACAATGTCAATCAAGATGTAACGATATCGTGGGTGTACTCACAAACAGATATATAAGCAGCATCATGTTCAAATCAACACGTTAAACAATAATCTGATTTATTATCTAGCTGTACCATTTTCAATTGTGTTAAATAAATAGTGTCAATATCATGTGAATACAGGACGGTGAACGTAACTGCTGTAGTCAGGTTAATAATATATATTGAGTGTTCCAAGAATGCCACGACAAGTATAATCGGTTTAAAGAATGCAATTGTAATTTAGCCGGTTATGCATATTTGTTAAACTAAACTGGAAATAAAGCATCATAGCAGTGAATCAATGCAATCTATCATGTACGAGTTTATCAGGAAATACTTTATTTGACATGCTACTAGGGTTAAACATGAAGCAAGGTATGTAAGGTGATTTACTAAATAATATATCATTAAACTACAAATGAATATTAAGGCAAGCTATAAAGTAGCAATAGCATGTAGCAAGTATCGAATAATTGCCTCGACGGGTCGTGAACCGGGAAAAACGGAACGTAACGTCGGCGGGGAAACACGCGACAGACGCACGGTTCACGGATTGGACCTAAACGACGAATCAAGGGACCTCACGGGTCAGAGCACTCCGCTGGATCGTCGGGACACGTCGCCGGCACGGCCGGATTCCGGCGAACAGCGACAAAACAACCAGAAAAATTAGTGCACGGCCAAGGTATAAACCAGAGGGAAAATGGAAAGAGGAAGGGGAGAGAAGGCTTACTGGTGTTGCAGAGGGCGTGAAAGCGATGGGGTCGACGGCGGTGGGGCGCCGGCGAGGAGGTTGCAGGCGATGGGCTAGGGCTCGGGTATGGGAAACGGGAAAGAAAGTGGAGAGGGAGAGGAGGTGGTCGGGTCTGGAGTGCGCAAGTGCTGAGGAGGTGCTGAAGGTGGCGCGGGTGATGACGACGAAGGTTGCCGGCGACGTCTCCGGCCGTACAGAGAAGGCACAGGGGGGTTATCCGGGTTGCTGCCGCACCGTGCACACGGGGAGAAGGAGGAGGTGTCGAGGTTGGAACGAGGAGGCGGAGGCGAGGGCAATGGTGGCGCTGGCGCCGGCGTCGGAGCTGCGGCGGCGACGGTAGGGGCGACTAGGGCTAGGGTCGCTGGGTTTCTCACGATGGGTTTAGCTTTTCTCGTGCTGGGAAATTATGAAGGAAGGATATATATACAGGGAAAAGAGAGAGAGGGTTAGAGAGAGAGAGATGGAGAAAGCTAGAGAGAGAGAGGGATACGAGAGAGCCAGAGAGAGAGAGGGGCGTTAGAGGAGGGGCCCACGGGGGTTAAGAGCCCCGTGATTGGCTGAGGAAACATCAGAGATTTTAAAAGAAAGATTAAAAAGATTTAATAAATTTTAGTAACAGTAAGATTTATATTATAAACGAAATATTATAAGGTTTAGAATATTTTATTAATTTGGGATTTTGGCGCTAAATGAAACATTTCCAAATCGCGCCCGGGTTGGGTCCAAAAATTTGAAATTTAAATAATAGGATTTTAAGCGGGTTCCAAATTTTAAAATGAAATGTTTTATGATTAAAAAGCATACCCCCAAGTCGGACACTTGTACACGCGCGTAGCCGTCCAAACTCGCCCGTTTCACTGAACGGGACGAGAACTCGATGCACGGACGCTACCACGCGGCTAGGGGTGTCGAGTAGGCCAAGATAGATATTTTTAATTTTATTTTAGGTGCTAAAATTTGTTATATGCAGAAATGACTTAGCCAGATAAAATTTTACGGCAAGGGTCAAACAGGCAAGCTAAATGAACTGAGTAATATCTAATGCTCAACCAGTAACAGAAAATAGTAGTATTGGGCTCGGGTGTTACATTATACCCAACTACAAAAAGAATTTCGTCCTCGAAATTCCAAGAATACAAGATAGAAAACTACAGGAAAAGGTGAGGAAACTTCTGCCGGATCTCATCTTCTCGCTCCCAAGTGGACTCTCCATGCGATCGATTACCCCAAGAAACGAGCACAAGGGGGATAACCTTGTTCTTAAGAACCTTTTCCCTTCGATCCATGATTTCAACCGGTCGCTCCTCAAAAGTCAGGTCTTCCCGTACTGTTAACTCCGAATGATCCAAGACGTGTGTTTCATCTCAAACATACCTTCGTAGTTGAGATACGTGAAACACATCGTGCACACCCGCTAAGGACTGCAGTAACGCCAAAAGGTACGCTACCTCTCCAACGCGCTCCAATATCTCGAAGGGTCCAACGAATCGAGGACTAAGCTTTCCTCGACTCCCAAAACGAATCACCCCTCTAGTCGGTGATATCTTCAAGAATACCAAGTCACCCACGGCGAACTCTAGAGGTCTTCTTGTCGTGTCAGCCCAACTTTTCTGTCGGTCTTGAGCTGCCTTCATATGCTTTCTGATTGTGTTAACCTTCTCAACTGTCTGTACCACCAAATCTGGTCCCAATAATCTTCGTTCACCCACATCATCCCAACAAACAGGTGAACGGCACTTATGACCATACAAAGCTTCAAACGGAGCCATCTGGATGGTTGCTTGGAAACTATTGTTGTAAGAAAACTCCACCAAGTGTAGGTGATCCTCCCATGAACCCTTGAAGTCCAACATACATGCTCTCAACATGTCTTCAAGAGTTTGGATCGTTCTCTCCGACTGACCATCAGTTTGAGGATGATACGCTGTGCTAAACTTCAATCGAGTTCCCAAACTTTCCTGTAAACTCCTCCAGAAGTGTGATAAGCACCGAGTGTCCCGATCGGACACGATGCTCACTGGTACGCCATGTAATCTTACAATCTCCTGCATGTACCGCTCTGCCAAAGTCTCCGTTGATTGACCAACCCGGAAAGGAATAAAGTGAGCTGCCTTGGTCAACCGATCAACATTCACCCATACTGCATTGTTTCCCTTTGGACTCCGCGGTAAGGCCGTCATGAAATCCATGGTTATATGTTCCCACTTCCACTGAGGAATCGGAAGTGGTTGCAACAAACCAGCAACCCTTTGGTGTTCAGCCTTGACTTGCTGACACACCAAGCACTTAGCCACAAAGCGAGCAATCTCCCGTTTCATGCCTTCCCACCAGAAATGCTGTCGAATATCACGGTACATCTTTATGCCTCCTGGATGTATAGAATAAGCTGAACTGTGTACCTATTTCACAAGCTCTTCACAAACATTTCCCTTTGGCACACACAAACGGCTACCATACCTCAATGAACCATCTTCGTGGACCAGTAAATCTGTTCGTAGTCCAGCTTCAACCTGCTCTCGAAACTTTTGCAGTCTAGGATCCTGCGATTGTGCCGCTTTAATCTTCTCAACCAAGGACGACTGTACTTACAACTGCATCAACTGTCCCGTAGAACGCGGTAGCACAACTTCCAAGTCAAATCTTCGAAAATCTGCAATGATCTCCCTCTGCGTAGTTAACACCTGAATTGCCGGTAACCGACTAAGCGCATCCGGCACGACGTTAACCTTTCCCGAATGGTACTTAAGATCAAGGTCGTAGTCGGCCATCAGCTCCAACCATCTACGCTGCCTCATATTCAACTCCTTCTGAGTGAACACATACTTCAAACTCTTATGATCTGTAAAAACTTCGACTCTCTCGCCCAAAAGGTAGTGTGTCCAAATCTACAAAGCGAAGGTCACAGCCGCAAGTTCCAAGTCATGAGTTGGATAATTCTTCTCATGGGTCTTCAGTTGTCTTGATGCGTATGCTACGACATTCCCATGCTGCATCAAAACACATCCCAATCCTTTCCCAGATGCGTCGCTGTGAATCACCAATCCTCAGAAATTGTCTGGCACGGTCAGAATTGGGGCGGTTATCAACTTCTGCTTCAACGTCTCAAAAGCTAACTGTAGCGTCTTGAAAAGTCGTTTTGGTGTTTTCCTGAAATTCGGTGAAAATTCGGTATTTTTCCGAAAACCGTCTTTCTTGTTATTTTGCAGTTTAGGGCTAATTATACCTAAAATGGATAGGTAATTGCTTGTTTTTAGTAGCTAATTATGAAATTCTGTTCGTTTAAAAATTTTCTCTAATTTTTCAATTTTTTAATATTATTTTAAGCCGGTAAGAAAATACATTAAATTAGCGATAAATACAAATTTTTCCGGGCTAATTTTAATCTCTAAAATTATGATAATTAAAATCTAGTGGTAACATAAATTTTTAGTAATTTATTTTGATTTTTAACAAATTTTTATGATATGAAACGAATTTATTGAATTTTGAGCTAAAACTTGAAATTTTTGACTTGTAGGGGGCCTTTTTGCATAAAATTTCTTTTGTAAAACCCCTCTCTCTTTTCCCTCAGCCCTAGGACAGCCCCACCTTGTGCAAGTCGAGAAATTTCTGGCCTCATTTCTTTGTTCTCTTTCTTGGGTTGAATTAGTGGTTTATTGAATTATTTTAAATATAGTTAATAAGGTATGGTGCATTGACTTTTGTGGAGTTGACCCTTGACTTTCCCACTCACCCACACCCCTCCCCCTCACCTCTTACTGGCCGAAACCTGCACCTCCCCCTTCTTCATCTCTTTTCTTTTCATTTTGTTCAAATTTCTTCAAGAAAACACATCAAAATTTCAAATTAAAGCTTGCAAATTAAAACCCTCCTTCATCTTTCTTTTCCTTCACCTCCCGAGCTTGGATCTTGATGCTTGAGGCCATCATTTGGAGCAAAATTTATTCTTGCTAGATCTCAATTGAGGTATAATTTCCATCAAGTTACTTTCTTTTTTTGCTAAATTCCTTTAATTACATGGTATTAGTGTTAAAAGTTAGCTAATTTCTAATCTTGTTTTTTTTAAAAAGAGTAGTTTGTTTAAACTAGGGTTTTGAAGCCATGATAGTTAATTAAATTGTTTTGTAGTTGATCTAGTTGTTAATTAACTAATCTATATGGTTACCTTGTTCATGTAGTCTTCAAATTATGCTAATTTAGTTAATTTTAGAAGTGTGATTTGGTTGTAAATTGTTGTTTTAGGAAAATCTAGAAAGGGGTTAGTGTATGGAAATGGGTTGTGAAGCATGATTAATGAGTTGAATTAAGGTTTAGAAACCATTATTTAGTTGATTAAACCTAATTTGTTATCTAGTTGTTTTGCTAACCTAATCTAGAAGGTTAACTTGCTAATTGGGTTTGAAATTAGTGTTAGTTAAGTTTTTCTAGTATGGATTTTGATTTGCAATTGCTTTTGAGAAAAATCAAGAAAGGGTTGGTTGTGGAATTTAGGTTTTGGAGCATGGTTAATGTGTTGAAATTTTGTGTAGTGGTTATCTAATGGTGTGACTTGGGTGATTATGCTAGATTGTAGTCGTTTTGTCGCAAATCGGCGATTTTTGCACCGATTTTGGAATGCAAATGCTTACTAGTTTTGTTATAAATTATGTGATGAATTATTTTTGATATCTTGATGATTGTAATGGCTTGTCCTACGACTTTTAGGATGCGTGAGTGCGGATTTTTGGGTAGTCGGGTTTTAGTTTTGCCGGGCGACCAAATCGGCGTTTTTTGGCAGTTTTTGCGATTTTCGCGTGTGTTCCGCGCACTTTGTGCACGTTGTACCTAGCTAGCGAACGTTAGTAGTTTCGTTTGGGTTTTGCGTCGTTCTTGATATGTAACCTTATGTTTGGTATTGATGTTAATTCCAGGTTCGGTCGCGGAGACGTCAGACGCGGCGCGAAAGGGGAAAGCGGTGATTGGACACAGCTAGCCAGGGATTCCGGTGAGTAGATGTAATATCTACGGGGGACTATCGTTGGATGGCGCAAGCCGCCCGATAGTTTTAGTAACTTACAAGACCCTTAGTGATGTTAGTAATTAGGGGTGAAATACTTATTTGACTATTTGCTGCATCCATGCATTATATTGACATACCTATACGAAACCTTTTTATAGGACACCTGCACCATTGCCAGGGTTTTTATATGCAGCACGAGCACTATTCATGCTTACACACACACCCTGGTAATTGCCATGCCACCACACTAGATAACCTTTAATTTAAACCTTTTACTAATTGATACTTAAACTTGTGCTATTGCCTTTAATTCCTTAAAATGAAACCGTAGGATTGCTATTCATGTGCATGTACTTCATCATATTAATTGTTCATGCTTAATACATTAATCACACATCGCAACTTGATTATTGATACCATATGCATTCATTATCATTGATATATGCACTTATGAGGATTTCTTGAGATTTTATGATATTGCTGGATTTCGGGGGAAAGCCGCAAAATTTCTAAACTTATTATATTTTTTTAAATATGTAAATTGCGGTTATCTAGTGATGTAAGTGTCGTCCACCATGAGTTTGCTGTGGTTTTGGAAATCCGTGTCGAGGAGTGGAGGAACCGGCACGGGTACATGGTCGGCCCGGTAAGGTACCCCGGGGAAAGAGGAATGTGGTGTTGACGTTGAGCCTGGCAGGGGACGGATTACCTACCGGTGACTGTTTGGGACGGCGGATATCCAGAGGATACCGACCGTGGCCGCTAGATGATGAGATATTGATATTTGAGATGGGTCAGCCGGACGGCTGAGGCCAGAGATACATTTATGATATTTGAGACATCTTTTGGGTGTCGTTGCTGGACACCGGTTCTCGTCGATTCTTTGAGTATTATGCTGGCATTCTAAAAGAGTTTCAAAAACAAAAAGAGATAAATGTTTCTTATATATACCTATTGAGACCTCAGATATTCTTGTTGCATACATATTCGTACACTGATGTTGTATACACACCTGCTAGTGCATCCAGTCATACCTGTATTATAGATGCTAGGATGCTTGTGTGCATGCATACGATAGACTTTGTAGATGTTATTTATTACTCACGAGTTGGCAACTCACCCCCATTGTGCCACAATCTTTTGCAGGTCCGCTCCGTCAGTTCAGTAGCGGCGGGCGCACTTGTTCTTTTGCCTCTTTTTCCTGAGCTCGAGATTTGCTCATAGGTGGGTTATGTTATTATTTTTGTACCACCTTGTATATTCTTTGTATCTAGTGTACTCCATCTACTGTTTCTACCAGTTTTATTGTATATTGACCTAGAGATGAGACTGTGAGGTTTGTGGACTTTTATGCTGTATTTTGGGGTCGAGCTCACTTGAGTCGACATGATGTTTTCTTATGCTTTATTATGATTATTATGCTTGTTGTCATTTATATTGCGTGGGATTTGTGACCGCCTTGTGGCGAAGAGCTAGCTCCCGCTTGGGGATGCCCTATTTTGTTGGATTCATGTATATTTTTGTTGTACCCATTTTGGGGGCCAGTATTTACAAAGGAGACTCTGCCGAAATTTTCGGAAAAATTGGTATTGTTTTTAAAAAGGGTTTTACATGACTTATTTGATAACTCGCTTTCAATTGATTGGGTTTTCTTCACTCTTTTGCTTAATTGGTTTTGTTTTCTGGGCTTTGGCTTATTTATTTTACGGACGTCTTTAGACGTTTCGTAAACTTAAGTGCCAGTCACGTTCCGTACCCTACGGGTCGTGACAAAGTTGGTATCAGAGAGATAGGTTTTACCTTTTTGAGTGTAGGATGACCCGTGGTAGATGGAGTAAGTGACTTAAGCAGCGTAACGTAGCGTGCGTTTGTCCGCGGCATACTTACGATACGGTACTCCGCCTAAGTGACTTTAGGATATACTTGCTTGAAAAATTCCTTCTTCAATTCCGTGTATCCTATGATCCTATTGCACTGTCCTTACTATCCGTTTTCTGTAACAGTCACTATGCCGCCGAAGGCTACGAGGGCACAGAGGGCTGCCGCCAGAGACGAGATTCGAGCTGGCTCGTCCGAGACTAGGACTGAGCAGGGTGGTATGCCTACGCTGCAGGGAAAGACCGATCCACCTTTCCCAGGCCGTATGGATAGGCTCGAGACTGGTATGGAGGAGTTGCGACAGATGATGGGAGGCATACAGGAGCTACGTCAGATGGTAGGATCCCTAGTTGCAGCCAGTCGTACACCGAGGCCGGATGACGTACCTACTACATCACAGACGACCATGATACCTGCTCCTACTACTACCACCGTGGCCATTCCGGTTTCGCTACAGGATTTCATGAGGCTGAGACCTCCAGTATTCACCGGCACCGAGACAGCGGAGGACCCACAGACGTTCCTTGACAGTTTAGCCAGGATCTGCCGTTCGCTGAGATGTTCGGATGATCGATGGGTAGAGCTTGCGAGTTTTCGACTAGAGGGTCTCGCGCAGACATGGTGGGAGTCAGTCTTGAGAGGTCGAGCTGCAGGTCTACCGCCTATGACTTGGGTCGAGTTTACAGCCGTCTTTCTAACCCGTTTCCTTCCAGAGAGCGTTCGTGACGCCAGAGCTCGTAGCTTCGAGGCCTTAGTCAAGACACCTGGGATGACGGTGTCTGAGTATGACATCCAGTTTACACAGTTATCCCGATATGCTCAGTATTTGGTGGATACCGAGGAGAAGATGGTGAAGAGGTTCGTACAGGGACTTGATGCCCAGCTATATCTTGCCATTGGCGCCCAGCACTACGACACTTATTCAGCTGCTATGGATACGGCATTGCGGATGGAGGCACGCATATCACGGACTTCGGCCGTTTCTGGGCCGAAGAGGATGCGCACCGATGTACCGTCTCAGAGGCAGCGCGCCAGATTCTTTCCGAGAGATAGGCCTGGCAGAGGATTTGGGCGGGGACAGTTATATGGTTCTTATCCCCAGGGGCAGCAGCCGTCGCCAGGGTGTTTTGGGTGCGGGAGTTTGCACCATCTTGTCAGAGACTATCCGGTGAGACGGCAGGGAGCAGCGACAGTTCCGCATGTGACCCTACCACCATCACCACCCCCTCCTCAGAGAGCCCTACTTCCTACCCCAGGCGATGCTCCACGCCAGTTAGGTGCACCCAGAGGCCGTGGACGCGGCGGTCCTGTTCAGAGAGGACGAGGAGGCAGAGGCCGAGGTCGAGGTCAGCCCGCTATCGGTGGAGGACAGGCCCGAGTTTTTGCTTTGACACCGCAGGATGCGCAGGCATCCAATGCCGTTGTGACAGGTACCTTGCCAGTTTGTTCTTTTGAAGCACGGGTATTATTCGACCCAGGTTCCACACATTCGTACGTATCTACACACTTTGCACCGATGTTGGGCCGTGAGTCGTCGTCGTTAGATCATCCGCTTGTTGTTGTTACTCCGGTAGGCGAGTCGTTTGTCGCTCGTTTTGTTTTTCGTCTGTGTTCCGTTCGTATCGGGGAGAGGGATTCATCAGTTGATTTGATACTCCTCGATATGTTGGACTTTGATGTGCTTCTGGGCATGGATTGGCTAGCCACTTGTTATGCTTCGGTGGACTGCCGTGAGAAGGCAGTCCGATTTAGCTTTCCGGGAGAGCCAGTCCTTGTTATTCGGGGAGACCGCAGTATCACCCTTCCCAGCTTAATTTCGTCTCTTCGCGCTGGTCAGCTCTTGCGGAAGGGATGTCAGGGATTCTTAGCGTGTATTTGTGATACTCGAGCTGCAGAGGTTCCGTTGGACCGGGTCCCGGTTGTTTCTGAGTTCCCTGATGTTTTCCCTGATGAGCTACCTGGGCTACCGCCTGAGCGCGATGTTGAGTTCTGCATTGATTTGATTCCCGGTTCGGGGCCTATTTCTATACCGCCTTATCGGATGGCCCTGGCAGAGCTTCGAGAGCTGAAGGATCAGTTGCAGGATTTGTTAGATAAGGGGCTTATTCGACCGAGTGTTTCTCCGTGGGGTGCTCCGGTCCTGTTTGTCAAGAAGAAGGATGGAAGTTTGCGCTTATGTATCGACTACCGCCAGCTGAACAAAGTTACCGTTCGGAACAGATATCCGTTGCCGCGCATTGATGATTTGTTCGACCAGCTTCAGGGTGCGGGGTATTTTTCGAGGATCGACTTGCGATCAGGATACCATCAGCTGCGAGTTCGACAGGAGGATATACCGAGGACAGCTTTCCGCACGCGCTACGGCCACTACGAGTTTTTGGTGATGTCGTTCGGACTCACCAACGCCCCAGCAGCATTCATGGATTTGATGAACCGTACATTCAGGCCGTATCTTGACTTGTTCATCATCGTGTTTATCGACGATATCTTGGTGTACTCCCGGAGCAGAGAGGAGCACGAGCAGCACTTGCGGATTACGTTACAGACTCTGAGGGAGCACCAGTTGTTCGCGAAGTTCTCCAAGTGTGCATTCTGGCTGGACAGCGTCGGATTCTTGGGTCACGTGGTTACGAGAGACGGCATTTGTGTGGACCCGAAGAAGATTGAGGCTGTTCAGCAGTGGCCCCGACCTACATCGGTGACTGAGATCCGTAGTTTTCTAGGCTTGGCGGGCTACTACAGGCGTTTTGTTCAGGACTTCTCCCGTATAGCTGCACCGTTGACCGGTTTGACCCGGAAGGGAGTTCCTTTCGTTTGGACAGAGGAGTGCGAGCGCAGTTTTCAGCAGCTACGGACTTGTTTGACTACGGCGCCGGTATTATCTTTACCTTCGGGATCAGGCGGATTTGTTGTCTACTGTGATGCTTCGCGGGTGGGATTAGGATGCGTATTGATGCAGCATGGCCGGGTGATCGCTTATGCTTCTCGGCAGTTGAAGAAGCATGAACAGAACTACCCCACTCATGATTTGGAGATGGCTGCAGTGGTCTTTGCACTGAAGATTTGGCGACATTACCTTTAAGGCGAGTCGTGTCAGATATTCACCGATCACAAGAGCTTAAAGTACATATTTCAGCAGCGAGACCTGAACCTCAGACAGCGTCGTTGGATGGAGTTGGTGAAAGACTACGACTTCGAGATCTTATATCACCCCGGCAAGGCGAATGTGGTGGCAGATGCGTTGAGTAGGAGGCCCGGGGGTAGTCTATCCTTTTTGCGTGCAGTGCAGAGGCAGTCGTCAGCAGATTGGCAGATGTTATGCGACAGCCGAGTTGAGTTCGAGTTCACTCAGACAGGGGGATAGCTCGCGCATGTTCGTGCACGCCCACAGTTGCTTGACCGTATATATGAGGCACAGCGCAGTGACGACCGTTGCTCAGAGATCATGGCACAGATGGGACAGGGCAGATTTTCCGAGTTCGTGGTTGACGATCAGGGGATTTTACGATATGGATCTAGACTGTGCGTACCAGATGCTGATGGATTGCGGCGCGACATTCTTGAGGAGGCACACCGATCAGTGTATAGTGTCCACCCCGGTTCCACCAAGATGTACCATGATATGAGAGAGACCTACTGGTGGGACGGGATGAAGAGGGACATTGCGGAGTTCGTTTCGAGATGCCTGACTTGTCAGCAAGTCAAGGCCGAGCACCAGAGGCCCGCAGGAGAGCTACAGCCGTTACCCATTCCAGAGTGGAAATGGGAACAGATTTCGATGGATTTCGTTGTGGGTTTACCCAGGACCAGTCGAGGGTACGACTCCATCTGGGTGATCGTGGATAGATTGACGAAAGCGGCTCACTTCCTGCCAGTGAAGACGACTTTCAGCTTCGCTCAGTATGCTCAGCTCTATATTGACGAGATCGTGCGACTACATGGCGTACCGACTTGTATCGTGTCAGATCGAGGCACTCAGTTCACCAGCCGGCTTTGGCAGAGACTTCAGGAGGCTTTGGGCACTCGTTTGAGCTTCAGCACAGCGTTTCATCCGCAGACCGACGGACAGTCAGAGCGGACCATTCAGACTCTCGAGGACATTCTCAGAGCGTGCGTTTTAGACTTTGGTGGTAGCTGGGATCATCAATTACCTCTAGTGGAGTTCTCCTACAACAACAGCTTCCAGGATACTATTCAGATGGCACCTTTCGAGGCATTGTATGGGAGGAGATGCAGATCGCCCGTTTGTTGGACAGAGCTCAGCGAGAGCAGCATTTTAGGGCCGCAGCTTGTTGAGGAGACGACAGCGAAGATACAGTTGATCCGAGACCGGATGAGAGCGGCTCAGAGCAGGCAGAAATCCTATGCAGACAGGCGCCGTCGCAGATTGGAGTTCGCAGTTGGCGACCATGTTTATCTGAAAGTCTCTCCAATGAAGGGCGTGATGCGTTTTGGGCGAAAGGGGAAGCTTAGCCCTAGATTCGTAGGTCCCTTCGAGATCCTCGAGCGGGTTGGCGCTGTTGCTTATCGTTTGGCTCTTCCTTCCAGCTTTCCCGATGTTCACCCCGTCTTCCATGTTTCGATGCTCCGCAAGTACCTTCACGACCCTTCGCATGCGATTCAGCACCCGACAGTCCAGCTAGAGCGCGACCTTTCTTTTGCAGAGCAGCCGGTGGCCATCCTAGATCGGCAGGTGAAGAAGTTGAGGTCGAAGATTATACGAACCGTCAAGGTCCTTTGGCGTAGCCCGAGCAGCGAGGAGGTTACCTGGGAGACCGAGGGCGAGATGAGGAAGAAATATCCCCATCTCTTTGAAGGTACGCGTAGCTATATTTTTAAATTCGGGGACCGAATTTCTTTAAGTGGGGAAGATTGTAGCGTCTTGAAAAGTCGTTTTGGTGTTTTCCTGAAATTCGGTGAAAATTCGGTATTTTTCCGAAAACCGTCTTTCTTGTTATTTTGCAGTTTAGGGCTAATTATACCTAAAATGGATAGGTAATTGCTTGTTTTTAGTAGCTAATGAGTTAATTATGAAATTCTGGTCGTTTAAAAATTTTCCCTAATTTTTCAATTTTTTAATATTATTTTAAGCCGGTAAGAAAATACATTAAATTAGCGATAAATACAAATTTTTCCGGGCTAATTTTAATCTCTAAAATTATGATAATTAAAATCTAGTGGTAACATAAATTTTTAGTAATTTATTTTGATTTTTAACAAATTTTTATGATATGAAACGAATTTATTGAATTTTGAGCTAAAACTTGCAATTTTTGACTTGTAGGGGGCCTTTTTGCATAAAATTTCTTTTGTAAAACCCCTCTCTCTTTTCCCTCAGCCCTAGGACAGCCCCACCTTGTGCAAGTCGAGAAATTTCTGGCCTCATTTCTTTGTTCTCTTTCTTGGGTTGAATTAGTGGTTTATTGAATTATTTTAAATATAGTTAATAAGGTATGGTGCATTGACTTTTGTGGAGTTGACCCTTGACTTTCCCACTCACCCACACCCCTCCCCCTCACCTCTTACTGGCCGAAACCTGCACCTCCCCCTTCTTCATCTCTTTTCTTTTCATTTTGTTCAAATTTCTTCAAGAAAACACATCAAAATTTCAAATTAAAGCTTGCAAATTAAAACCCTCCTTCATCTTTCTTTTCCTTCACCTCCCGAGCTTGGATCTTGATGCTTGAGGCCATCATTTGGAGCAAAATTTATTCTTGCTAGATCTCAATTGAGGTATAATTTCCATCAAGTTACTTTCTTTTTTTGCTAAATTCCTTTAATTACATGGTATTAGTGTTAAAAGTTAGCTAATTTCTAATCTTGTTTTTTTTAAAAAGAGTAGTTTGTTTAAACTAGGGTTTTGAAGCCATGATAGTTAATTAAATTGTTTTGTAGTTGATCTAGTTGTTAATTAACTAATCTATATGGTTACCTTGTTCATGTAGTCTTCAAATTATGCTAATTTAGTTAATTTTAGAAGTGTGATTTGGTTGTAAATTGTTGTTTTAGGAAAATCTAGAAAGGGGTTAGTGTATGGAAATGGGTTGTGAAGCATGATTAATGAGTTGAATTAAGGTTTAGAAACCATTATTTAGTTGATTAAACCTAATTTGTTATCTAGTTGTTTTGCTAACCTAATCTAGAAGGTTAACTTGCTAATTGGGTTTGAAATTAGTGTTAGTTAAGTTTTTCTAGTATGGATTTTGATTTGCAATTGCTTTTGAGAAAAATCAAGAAAGGGTTGGTTGTGGAATTTAGGTTTTGGAGCATGGTTAATGTGTTGAAATTTTGTGTAGTGGTTATCTAATGGTGTGACTTGGGTGATTATGCTAGATTGTAGTCGTTTTGTCGCAAATCGGCGATTTTTGCACCGATTTTGGAATGCAAATGCTTACTAGTTTTGTTATAAATTATGTGATGAATTATTTTTGATATCTTGATGATTGTAATGGCTTGTCCTACGACTTTTAGGATGCGTGAGTGCGGATTTTTGGGTAGTCGGGTTTTAGTTTTGCCGGGCGACCAAATCGGCGTTTTTTGGCAGTTTTTGCGATTTTCGCGTGTGTTCCGCGCACTTTGTGCACATTGTACCTAGCTAGCGAACGTTAGTAGTTTCGTTTGGGTTTTGCGTCGTTCTTGATATGTAACCTTATGTTTGGTATTGATGTTAATTCCAGGTTCGGTCGCGGAGACGTCAGACGCGGCGCGAAAGGGGAAAGCGGTGATTGGACATAGCTAGCCAGGGATTCCGGTGAGTAGATGTAATATCTACGGGGGACTATCGTTGGATGGCGCAAGCCGCCCGATAGTTTTAGTAACTTACAAGACCCTTAGTGATGTTAGTAATTAGGGGTGAAATACTTATTTGACTATTTGCTGCATCCATGCATTATATTGACATACCTATACGAAACCTTTTTATAGGACACCTGCACCATTGCCAGGGTTTTTATATGCAGCACGAGCACTATTCATGCTTACACACACACCCTGGTAAATGCCATGCCACCACACTAGATAACCTTTAATTTAAACCTTTTACTAATTGATACTTAAACTTGTGCTATTGCCTTTAATTCCTTAAAATGAAACCGTAGGATTGCTATTCATGTGCATGTACTTCATCATATTAATTGTTCATGCTTAATACATTAATCACACATCGCAACTTGATTATTGATACCATATGAATTCATTATCATTGATATATGCACTTATGAGGATTTCTTGAGATTTTATGATATTGCTGGATTTCGGGGGAAAGCCGCAAAATTTCTAAACTTATTATATTTTTTTAAATATGTAAATTGCGGTTATCTAGTGATGTAAGTGTCGTCCACCATGAGTTTGCTGTGGTTTTGGAAATCCGTGTCGAGGAGTGGAGGAACCGGCACGGGTACATGGTGGGCCCGGTAAGGTACCCCGGGGCAAGAGGAATGTGGTGTTGACGTTGAGCCTGGCAGGGGACGGATTACCTACCGGTGACTGTTTGGGACGGCGGATATCCATAGGATACCGACCGTGGCCGCTAGATGATGAGATATTGATATTTGAGATGGGTCAGCCGGACGGCTGAGGCCAGAGATACATTTATGATATTTGAGACATCTTTTGGGTGTCGTTGCTGGACACCGGTTCTCGTCGATTCTTTGAGTATTATGCTGGCATTCTAAAAGAGTTTCAAAAACAAAAAGAGATAAATGTTTCTTATATATACCTATTGAGACCTCAGATATTCTTGTTGCATACATATTCGTACACTGATGTTGTATACACACCTGCTAGTGTATCCAGTCATACCTGTATTATAGATGCTAGGATGCTTGTGTGCATGCATACGATAGCCTTTGTAGATGTTATTTATTACTCACGAGTTGGCAACTCACCCCCGTTGTGCCACAGTCTTTTGCAGGTCCGCTCCGTCAGTTCAGTAGCGGCGGGCGCACTTGTTCTTTTGCCTCTTTTGCCTGAGCTCGAGATTTGCTCATAGGTGGGTTATGTTATTATTTTTGTACCACCTTGTATATTCTTTGTATCTAGTGTACTCCATCTACTGTTTCTACCAGTTTTATTGTATATTGACCTAGAGATGAGACTGTGAGGTTTGTGGACTTTTATGCTGTATTTTGGGGTCGAGCTCACTTGAGTCGACATGATGTTTTCTTATGCTTTATTATGATTATTATGCTTGTTGTCATTTATATTGCGTGGGATTTGTGACCGCCTTGTGGCGAAGAGCTAGCTCCCGCTTGGGGATGCCCTATTTTGTTGGATTCATGTATATTTTATTTGTACCCATTTTGGGGGCCAGTATTTACAAAGGAGACTCTGCCGAAATTTTCAGAAAAATTGGTATTGTTTTTAAAAAGGGTTTTACATGACTTATTTGATAACTCGCTTTCAATTGATTGGGTTTTCTTCACTCTTTTGCTTAATTGGTTTTGTTTTCTGGGCTTTGGCTTACTTATTTTACGGACGTCTTTAGACGTTTCGTAAACTTAAGTGCCAGTCACGTTCCGTACCCTGCGGGTCGTGACACTAACGCACATTTATCCGTCCATACGAAAGATACCTCCTTGCGCGTAAGCTTGGTCAACGGTTCTGCCAGACAAGCGAAGTTCTCCACAAATCTCCTGTAATATCCAGCTAATCTAAGGAAACTTCTTATCTCAGCTACATTCTTTGGAATCGGCCAATCTCGAACTGCTGCAATCTTTTCGGGATCGACGGCGATTCCGTTGCCCGACACAACATGCCCTAGAAACTTCACTTCTTCCAGCCAAAATTCGCACATACTCATCTTCGCATACTGTTTCTCCTGTCTCAAAGTCTGCAGTGCGATCTTCAAATGCTCAGCATGCTCCTCAAAACTCTTCGAGTAAACCAGAATATCGTCAATGAATACCACAATAAACTAGTCCAAGAACGGTGAAAAGATTCGGTTCATCCAGTCCATAAATACTGCCGGCGCATTCGTTACTCCGAAGGGCATCACTAGGTACTCGTAATGTCCATACCGAGTTCGAAACGCCGTCTTGCAAATATCTTCTGCTTTCACTCGGACCTGATGATATCCGGATCGCAAATCCAGTTTCGAGAATACCCTCGCGCCATTAAGCTGCTCAAAAAGTTCTCCAATGCGAAGGATCGGGTACTTGTTCTTAATAGTTACCCGGTTTAATTCTCGATAATCGATGCACATCCTTCTGGTGCCATCCTTCTTCTTTACTAGAAGAACTGGAGCTCCCCAAGGCGAGTTACTGCTTCGGATCCAACCCTTCTAAAGCAATTCAGCAACCCGTTTCTTAACTTCTTCCAATTCCACTGGCGCCATTTGATAATACGCTTTAGATACTGGCGCTACACCAGGAATAAGGTCAATCGCGAACTCCACGTCTCGCTTCGGCGGTAAACCCGATATATCTTCAAATACGTCCATAAAATCGCGAACAACCGCCGGCTCTTCACCACTATCAACTTCTATAGATGCAATAATATTGTTTGTCAGCCTAGCCCTAAATTCGACCGGCCCGACAGAACTGCTTCCTTACCGCAACTGCTGTCTGCATCGTTGGCAGCTAAAGGTCCAGCGAATCTACTGAGCCTCGTCCACTCTGCTGCATGCTCGTCCACGGGTGCTCCATTCTGCCTCAGCCCAATAAATTTCTCTTCCATTTCCTCCCGTGCAGTCCGCGGGAAGAACTTCTCCAGGAAACTCTTAGAAAACTCCGCCCAACTGATCGGCTTGGGCAAGCGGGTCTCTTCTGCAATCCACCATTCTCGGGCGTAGTCCACTAACTGAGTGCGCACCACATCAACTCTTTTGTCCTCTGGAATCTGTGCCGCAATCAGCAAATTCTCCGTGTCAACCAGCCACTGCTCGGCTGGCAACGGCTCCTCCAAACCAGTGAATGTAGTCGGACCCAAACATCTGAAATCTGCCACGGTCCCTACTCGGTCAACTAGTTTAGCTCCAACGTTGTTTACAGACTGCTGAACGATCTGCAAACCTTCCTGGAACGAGTCTGGTTGCTGCTGGATCAGCTCGGTCTGTTTCTTTGATTCTCCAGCATTCCTCTTATCACTCCAAGCATGGCGGCTTCGTCCACACGCCTCTGGTACGTCTTCAAATTCTTACCTGCCATAATCCTGAACTCAAAACACCCAACATTAGAATGATGATAGATTCTGAATATGGATCAAGGCTAGAACTCCAAGATACCTAAATAGAGTACCGCATTGTAACTATGCCGCGGTATCATAGCCACAATTACTTAACTCCACCCAAGTCGCTTAAGTCCTAGAGATAACAAGAAATCAGGTTTTCGAGTCGACATGCAAAGAAAGTTTGCACGTCGTAAAAGATATAATCAGGAAGAATGTGATTCAAGAATGGTAAATGGCAAAGTGGCAGAACATGTTTCCTAAACACGGGTATTCTGATTCGTGTATTGGGTACAATACCCAACTACAAAAGAATCAACCCAACTAACCTATGGCTCTGATACCAAAAGAACCATGTCACGCCCCGCTTCCCAGAGTATGCAAGATTGGGCACGTGATATAGCCAACCATGCTATCTGTGTGTAGGAAGTATCCATCCACAGTCACATTACGGCTGTAGAGATATCAAGAACGAGATAAAACTATATAAAACATATCCACAATCCAGAATAACAAGAGTAAATGATAAATAAATGCGGAAGCAAATGATCCAATACAATAATGGAAAAGTATGTCCCATAATGCAGGCTCACATCTAGAAATAAAAAAATGCAGGAAATAAAACTAACCACTACAGAACTCACAACTCAGCCTGCTGGCTGAAGTACTCCTGCTCGGACAGCGACAGTGGTAAAGAATCTGGGTCATGCAAAACCCAGACGTCAGCGCGTCAAGTCAACAAGTAATATAATATGGACAGTGTAATAGGCAATGCAGAACTAACATGAATAAAGCAATAATGTGAAACAGGCGGTGCAGGGTAATGTGCAGTGGGTAACTAAACTGTTCTATCGGGTTTCCTAGTCTAAAGTCTTTGAAATCAATTTGAGTAATCCTCCATGTAACTCAAAGGATATGTCCCGTTACCCCCCGGGACCACGGATCAGGAATATGTGAACCAATAGTGGTTCTGTCCCGTTACCCACCGGGACCACGGATCAGGAAAATGTAAGAGTCACGAATGGCTCTGTCCCGTTACCCCCCGGGACCACGGATCAAGTAATACCCTTTTAAGTTACACTTTAGTTTACACTTTTGATTTTCCCATACCCCCAAGCTATGTATGTCGAGTCAGGTATTCAGTAATTAAGAACTAATGCCAACACAGGATTAGGTAAGAGCAAGTTTGTCTGGATAGACAACAGGAATGGTCCGTGAGGACTACATGTCAGGTTTGTTGGCATTAGACGCAAGATCAGATAACGGGTCAAGCCATGGTACATCAGGTCAAGTCAATAGTAAACGGTACAATACCATGTGTGACAATGTCAATCAAGATGTAACGATATCGTGGGTGTACTCACAAACAGATATATAAGCAGCATCATGCTCAAATCAACACGTTAAACAATAATCTGATTTATTATCTAGCTGTACCATTTTCAATTGTGTTAAATAATTAGTGTCAATATCATGTGAATACAGGACGGTGAACGTAACTGCTGTAGTCAGGTTAATAATATATATTGAGTGTTCCAAGAATGCCACGAAAAGTATAATCGGTTTAAAGAATGCAATTGTAATTTAGCCGGTTATGCATATTTGTTAAACTAAAGTGGAAATAAAGCATCATAGCAGTGAATCAATGCAATCTATCATGTACGAGTTTATCAGGAAATACTTTATTTGACATACTACTAGGGTTAAACATGAAGCAAGGTATGTAAGGTGATTTACTAAATAATATATCATTAAACTACACATGAATATTAAGGCAAGCTATAAAGTAGCAATAGCATGTAGCAAGTATCGAATACTTGCCTCGACAGGTCGCGAACCGGGAAAAACGGAACGTAACGTCGGCGGGGAAACACGCGACGGACGCACGGTTCACGGATTGGACCCAAACGACGAATCAAGGGACCTCACGGGTCAGAGCACTCCGCTGGATCGTCGGGACACGTCGCCGGCACGGCCGGATTCCGGCGAACAGCGACAAAACAACCAGAAAAATTAGTGCACGGCCAAGGTATAAACCAGAGGGAAAAATGGAAGGAGGAAGGGGAGAGAAGGCTTACTGGTGTTGCAGAGGGCGTGACAGCGATGGGGTCGACGGCGGTGGGGCGCCGGCGAGGAGGTTGCAGGCGATGGGCTAGGGCTCGGGTATGGGAAACGGGAAAGAAAGTGGAGAGGGAGAGGAGGTGGTCGGGTCTGGAGTGCGCAAGTGCTGAGGAGGTGCTGAAGGTGGCGCGGGTGACGACGACGAAGGTTGCCGGCGACGTCTCCGGCCGTACAGAGAAGGCATAGAGGGGTTATCCGGGTTGCTGCCGCACCGTGCACACGGGGAGAAGGAGGAGGTGTCGAGGTTGGAATGAGGAGGCGGAGGCGAGGGCAACGGTGGCGCTGGCGCCGGCGTCGGAGCTGCGGCGGCGACGGTGGAGGCGGCTAGGGCTAGGGTCGCTGGGTTTCTCGCGATGGGTTTAGCTTTTCTCGTGCTTGGAAATTATGAGGGAAGGATATATATACAGGGAAGAGAGAGAGGGGGTTAGAGAGAGAGAGAGATGGAGAAAGCTAGAGAGAGAGGGGGATACGAGAGAGCCAGAGAGAGAGAGAGGGGCGTTAGAGGAGGGGCTCACGGGGGTTAAGAGCCCCGTGATTGGCTGAGGAAACATCAGAGATTTTAAAAGAAAGATTAAAAAGATTTAATAAATTTTAGTAACAGTAAGATTTATATTATAAACGAAATATTATAAGGTTTAGAATATTTTATTAATTTGGGATTTTGGCGCTAAATGAAACATTTCCAAATCACGCCCGGGTTGGGTCCAAAAATTTGAAATTTAAATAATAGGATTTTAAGCGGGTTCCAAATTTTAAAATGAAATGTTTTATGATTAAAAAGCATACCCCTAAGTCGGACACTTGTACACGCGCGTAGCCGTCCAAACTCGCCCGTTTTACTGAACGGGACGAGAACTCGATGCACGGACGCTACCACGCGGCTAGTGTAGGGTTCCTAGGCATCCCAAGGAGGTCTCACAAGGCATCAACCATGCCAATTTCAAAAATTACGGTGCCGAGAAACCCTAATACGGATCGTTGGCTAGAAGTTTAGGCGATAAAAAGAAACTAGTTAACAAGTTAACTACTAGAACGGAAATACAATCTTTGTAGATCCGGTTCTCCACCTCCATAGCTCCGGAATGAAGTCTTCTCGCTGTCCAAATGAAATCCCGGGCTCAAGCGTCGTCTTCATCAGAGAAAAGGCGGGCTAGGTCATCGACGACGTGCCGAAGATGATCTACGTCGAGGCATCATAAGATCAAGCTCCAACTTCACCAAGTCATGAAACTTGTGAAGAAAACACACTCTACTACTTGGCAAGAGGTAGAGGATGAAGAAATAGGAAGTGGGTAGACTTTAGAATTGGATTTCTCACTCTTTTTCATCAATCACCATTGATGGATGCTTGGTTTTCTTCTTGAAGAAGAAGAAGAAGTTAATATTATGATATCTTGATTTAAAATCAAAAGTAAATCAATACTTATCATAATAATAACCATGGTCAAGTGTAGAGAATGAATCATGGTTAGTGGGAATGGTTAGGGTTAAGCATGGAGACAAAATGGTCACTTGGTCAAAGCTTCATGAAGCTTCAACATCCATCCAAAGAAAGCCACCATTTTGCACTTTATGCAAATTATTTTCCAAAAAGAAATGGATAAATTAATAAGTGAATGAAACAAAACCCTAACCATTATCATGTAACCATGGTTTGATCTTTACACAAAAACCCTAGCAAACATGATACAATCAAGTGCACAAAAGTATATCACATATACAATGTGTACATCCGAGTGAGAATATCCATTTAAAGTGAACCAATACTAGTTAATGCAAAGTAATATATCAAATATATAATTATGCATTAAATCATTAAATCAACACTTGATTCAATGATCCGGTCATATCGCATATAACCGACTAGTATCCAATGTATCGGCTTATCGAATCAACCCTCGATTCGATAACTAGGTTATATCGCATATAACCATTCGATACATTCATCGCGAGAATGGAATACGGTATCACATACACGCATTATTCTCGGTCCCGCACATATCTCATATGCGCTCCTATTTCGTTTCGCTTGAGCCAGGAAACCTCTGTGTAGGACTCTAAAGACTCGTCAATACGCCGGCAGCAGGTGATGATCATATCAAACACACACAAGCCGCAAGCGGTCTGCTAAACGTAACGGCCACCCGGGTATTGAGCAATCAGAAGATCGACGAGCAAGCCCGCTCACACTCCTGTGAATCCAACCAGTAACACTACCGTACAGTCCGGTCTCGTCGTCTGATATGTCGCATATCTCGCCTAGGGGTGGTAAACGTCAGACCCCAATAGCTCGATAAGTCGTGTCGATATGAGGTCTATAACAATTCGAGAAACTACTGGTAACACTTACCAGTAAATCTCAGCAACCCTGGCCAGGGATTTCCTGTTATAGCCAATCGAACACAGCGCAACATCAACCCCCTATACCGGGAGAGACGAATCCCCTCCTATCACTCATTGCCTCCATGTGACTCGGGACTGTACCCAAAAACCACCGTTTTGCACGCCCTCTTGGACATGGTAAGATGGAAATCAAAGCACAGTGGGAACCACACAAGACTCTATGACGATCTCGGGTCAACGGACTACTCTGTACCAGTGTCACCAGAGAACTGCCATCTGACGTAAGGTATAATACCATCTGGGAGTTCTCGGCGAGTCCGTCCAGTGTACCCAGTCTCTACTTAGAACCCGTATATCATCTCTGATGTCAAACACCAATGGATATGGGATCATCCATCGCCCATCTGTATGGGTCGAGAAGGTATACGCTAGTCTACTCTGGTATATCGATGCCCCGTCTCGATACACCCACGACTAGGGACCTTGAAGGATATACTTGTGGACTACCATATCCCCACTAGTATGATCCGCATCATAGTCCAGGTAGTCAAGTACATATCCTAAGGGCTTTACCAACATGTAACAGAGAGACAATCAGTGTACACGTTAAGGTAAAGAGTAACCAGATAGCATACTATCATGTCGAGCAAGAAAGTCCTCCCTATATATGTCCCAGCATCCACTACAATATACATCCTATGTATAGTAATGGCCTCTAGGGCATACATATAACTATCAATCTCCCACTTGCACTAGGGCCATCTGATAGCAGTGGTTGTAGTATCTCATACTCAACCATCCCACAAAAATCTCTCTCTGGGAACAGGCCTTTGTGAGTGGATCCGCTGTGTTGTCCTCTGAGTCTGCTCTCCTAACCCCGATCTCCTTGGAGATCAACCATCTCCATGATCAGGTGATACTGCCTTAGAATATGTCTGGATCACTGATGGGACGGGCGTTCCTTAGCATAAGCCACAACTCCATTGTCACACAATGGGAGGAACTAAGTTCATCTCATGAACAAATATACATCCAGACTGCCTCTTTGGTAGCATCTTAAGTAGCGATGTATCGAGCCTTTATCGTCTAGTATGCCACGGTATCTAGCTTGGAACTCTTCCAACATACCGTCCCTTTAACCGAGGGTAAAGACAATGCCTGCGACTGACATTCAGTCATCTTTATCACCCTGGAACCCTTCCAGTGATTCTCCCCAGGATCGATTGATACCGTCTCACTACAACTAGTGAGGCTCTTAACATCCATTTAGATCTATCTCATAGGTCCAAAACCCAGGATTTAGTAGGTATCACTTTGATCCTATTTGGAGAATCATTGTGATAGGCGGAGATTGATCGAGCGTAGCATAGAAAACTCTTTCCCTATCAAGAGTATGTCATCCACGTACTCTACGAGGATCATCACCATACTCCCTACTACCTTTTTGTATATACAAGGTTCATCTACCATTTTCATGATGTCAAACTCTTTGACTATTTCATCAAAACAGATGTTCCAACCCTGCGATGCCTGCTTTATCACATAAAACATCTTGCACACGTTTCCGCTGCTCCCACTGTCTACGAAGCCCTCTGGCTGTGTACTTATAGACGCTCTTTTCTAAAACATCATTTAGAAAAGCAGTCATGGCACCCAACCGCCAGATATCGTAGTCATGGTACGTAGCCGTGGCAAGTAGGATCCGGATGGACTTAAGCATAGCTACTTGAAAATGTTTCATCATTATCCACGCCTGGTCGATGACGAAAAGCTTTAACAAGTCTAGCTTTGAAAGTCTCAACTTTTCCATCTACACCAAGTAATCTTCTCAAGATTTACTTGCTCCTGATGGGGATTTAACCCTTCAGATATAGCAACCAAAGTCCATACTTTGTTGGTGTATAAGGATTCCATCTCAGATCGCTAAACATCCAGCCATTCTTACAGAGTCCCACTCCTGATGGCCAGCTCGAAACTAGTTGGGTCATCATCTCATGATGCAATCCTCGCTCCCACTGTCATAGAGAAACTGAAGTATCTCTCAGGTGGGTGAGGAACCCTACTAGATCGGCGGAGAGGCTGAGGTTCGTTGGTAACTATTGAATCCTTTGGTTCTTTCAAATCATCAGCTGCAGTTTGTATAGCTGGAACCTGTCCAGTTGTACATAACAGACCTTGCCTCGAGTTTGTCCGGATATTACTTTTAGACATAGGCCGGACAACCCCAAATCTTAACTAGCTTAAGACATGGGCTCTTCCCTTTCCATATCATATATGAAGTGGTAGGCAACTGATTTGATTTGAACCCTTTTCAATAGGTATGCAGCTTCTCAAGTGCATAACTCCCAAAAGGAAATAGGTAACTCAGTAGTACTCATCATAGAGCACACCTTATCATATAGGGTGTATCTGCTCCACCCCGATATACCATCTTGCAATGGTGTATAGGAGGAGTAATGCTGAGAGAGAATCTCATTCTCCTTTAGAATAATCCAGGAATTCCGTGCTTAAGTATTCTCCTCCCTGATCACATCAAAGGACATAATACTTATACCCATAGTTTGGTTCTCTACTTCTCGCTTATATTCTGTGAATATCTCAAAAGGTTCGGACTTGCGTTTCAACAAGAACATATGTCTGAATCTAAAGAGATTATCAGAGAATGTAATGAAGTATTAAGAACCTGTCCTGGCATGTGTAGACAGGGGACCTACATACATCAACATGTATCATCCCAAGAGTTCACTAACTCTTTCTCTGTTTCCAATAAACAGAGCTGTGGTCATCTTATCTTTGTGACATGATTGGCGAGTTTCACAAGATGTAAATTCAAACTGATTTAAATATGCATCTAAATGTAATTCAGCCAGTCGGGTCGCATTGATATGACCTAGTCTACAATACCTCAAGAAGGATTCGTTCATTTCTAAACTCTTCCTCTTGTGTGTGTTCTGTATACTAAGAACTGTAGTTTGATTTAGAACATAAATGCTTTTAGATAACGTGCCTGAACCGATCAACTTTTGATATAGGAAATGTCCAAAACATTATCCAACAATACAAAATTTTATCATTTCTTTACTAATAAAGAGAGTGATATGATTTTGTATATCAGGTTCGGTATCTAACAAAATTCGTTCAGAATCAATGTATTGGTAATACAGGGTGACAGTGACCAACAGACTTGGCTGCAACACTTGCCCCGTTTTCTGCCTCATGAAACTTATCACCCGTTCTCAGTTCTCTACCTTTCTGTAGCCCTATGTAACAGATTACATATATGGGATCCTGATCTGGTATCACATACCCAGGACGTAGAGGATACAGAGAAACAGTTCTTTGTAATGAACACACCCGAAGATGATGCATCAGCATGCACTCTCTTCGTTTGGGCGGCACGGGAAATCTGGTATTCCCCAATTTCCTGCTCTGTCTTATAACAATTATAAGTTGGAGCCGGACCAACGTTCCCCAGATCAGTATAACAAGCGGGTTCGGTCAATAATCCGTTTTATTATCTTGATTAAGGCGTGACATGGTCGCTACCAGGAGAGAGAGAAGAAAACACTCAGCGTGCGCTCTTGCAAGAATAGATTGGTTATTATTTTATCTAATCAGGATGGCTCCCACTGCTTTTTATCAAATCTTCCTTCAAACCCTAAAAGGAAAGACTAGCCGGGATTAATTACACACTACAAGTTCGCCAATCTTTCAGCCAGGCCAGTGTCGGTACTTTGAGGGAGGTCCCCCGTGCTTTCGCACGAACCTAATTAATGTAAACCTCGTTTTCCCAGAGGCGTAACCCTGTTGACACCTTTCTAGACACCTACTTGATTGGCTAATTGTAATGTATAAAACTCTCCCAGGAGTAACACTTACTCGCAGCGGGTATCGGGATCCAACTATCTCATAGAAGGTATGCAATCTCATTGCAAATTTCAACACTTGAAATTCCCGATAATATTTTGCCCCTAATGTGCTATGACCTTGACGAAAGCCAATAAACCATAGCCCGCTAGTCAAGTTCAACCCGTACATTTCTTGATTGAATTAAACCCACCCGCACGACCCTTGACGAAAGCCAACAAAGCCGCACGACTACCCTAATCCAATCGCATCGTATGCTGGCAGATAAGCAGCATATAGCTACCGCACACTGCACCTTGATGAAAGCCAACAAATGCAGCACGAATACTATATACAACTTATCTGAAATGACGGAGGGCTACGACAGGTTTTTATGAAAACCTATTGCGTAATGAACTTGATATCGTTGTAGGATCGAATGATTTTAAAATGGAGTGTTTTTTATGCTTTTCTAGTTTTGCTAAAGGAGTCACTCCCGGTGAAGGGATCGTCGGTCCTTTCCTCGTCGAATGAGGTGCGGGATATATCATATATATCATTGTGCAAAGCAAAAACTCTTAAAAGCAATCAAAAGACAAACCGAGTGTGTAGCATCTGCCAGTTATTGCTAAAGGAGTCACTCCCGGTGAAGGGATCTCGGTCCTTTCCTCATCGAATAAGGTGCAGGATATATCATATATACCGCTGTGCAAAGCAAGAACTGTAGCTACCTGTTTTATTTTGAAATTCGATTCTACAACATCTTAGGTTTCTTTTATTTCATTAATCATATTAATGAAGTCCTATCATTTAAGTACCTAAACATCACAGATAAATACGACGTACACTTATGCCATCCGCATTCGCCTCGATGTCCCCTCATGCACCGTTAGGTTAGGTAACTAACGGCAGAGCAGGGCAGGGCTAGCACGGGTGTAAAACATAAGTAACGTCTATATAATATATCATATATACTATATACTGTATCTATCACAGAACATCACATGATCACATCACAGATATCGCAGCAGAAGAATCATATGAAATATTGGATATACTAGGACATCCGTGTTTTCAATACGAGCCAGTATAAAACACGGATTCCACGGTCGTGATGAATAGCCAAACCCACACCCCTAGACCCCTACGAGAGCGGCAAGCACCCCTACCAATTCTGGAGTTAGGAGACCCGGACTCGACTCCTCGAGTTGGTCTCCCACTGGACTCCAGAACCCGGTTACTTGTGCCCTCCTCCTTGGGTCTATCCTAGTGCAGAAAAGTAAATAATATACAAATGGTGACAACATCCACAACCTGGAAGTGCCCCAATAAAAGAATATTACATACAAGTTTTTACATGAATGAAAATGAAAAAACACTCATCTCACATAAAAAAAACCCGGCTATTCAAACACGACGATCCAATATAACATATCCAGCAACACATAACATCACATGTCATCAACGTAAGTAAATATGCGCATCCCAATTGTCGTTGACATATAGCAACGAAACCGGCGATATCACATATTACACTTACGGTCACAGAAAAGAAAGTGTAAAACTACAACAGTTGGAATCCGCAACCACCTCAGACATCGCATGCCTGACCAAATGAATTCCTTAGACATCGCATGCCTAACAATTATAAACCCCGCATTTTAGTCTCAAAATCGAAAACACTTTTTAATATAAAGTCGGGTAATTCAACAAGATTCCCGACATTCTGATCGAATGCTCGTCGCAAACTTTAGTAGGCGGCTGCACCCCCGACGCCGTCGACCAAGTGCACCAAGGCGGAACACCGCTACCGCGAGCACCCGAACGGATGCTTTCGGCGACGGGGTTCTCCTACAGTCACTTAGTCAGGGCTATGGGGTGAGGCTGTCTATTAAGTTTACCCGGCGAGTATCCGCGTACGCTACGTGATTGCGACGGACTTTTGATCACATCAAAATTCCGTGGCAACCGATCAAGTGAGACTAAAGTGCTAGATTTATAACATTCATTCAGTTATCTCATAACATCTTGTGAATTCCAATTATTGTATCACATTCCAGATAAAATAGAAAATGTTAAACTTTTCGATCGAACAGTCAAACACCCAAGTTTTCCCGATACAGATCAACACATGAAACAAGTCTAAAAACATTCAGTTCTTGCCTCAGTACCAACGGTCCAGCCGTAGAAGGGTCAAGCCAACGCCTCACATGTGGCACGCCGTACTGCCCCAAACCCGAAGGTTCAAAGGGCAGTTCAAGACGGTCACATAATCGAGTTAAGGTTTGTTGTCTTCTAGAGGGTCCATCGAGTTACTTGCACTACTTAGAACGTCTTTAAACCACGGAAAAATCCAACACTTGGAAATTTCCCGACAGGGGAAAAATTGGGTATTTATATCCGGTCGAACTTTTTAACATATTCTAAAATTTATCCGGAAAGCCACATAGACAAAATCTGATACTCCGATCGAAACACCGAATCCCCAAAACAACCCCAGAAAATCCAACTCTTGAATAATTATTAAAAAATTCCCAGAAAACTCAGCACTGAAAACAATGAATTACTGTGCAAATTTTAATGGCTGACGTCATACTTTAGCCGCGGAACCGCCGCATAAGCTAGGCTTATGCCGCGGTTCCGCCGCGCATTAGAGGGATCATTAGAAAATTTTTGCGCCGTAATTCTTAGAATTCCCTGCTGAATTTTTTAGCAATTTTTAATTTGGAAAAATCCACGTTTTCAGAAAAAGTCCAGAGAGCGTGGAAAAATGGGGTTTCGGGTTCGATCGGACTTCAAACTCCGTCTAGACTTCGCCTAAGGCTCTAGCTAGTCTCTGATACCACTGTAGGGTTCTTAGACACCCCAAGGAGGTCTCACAAGGTATCAACCATGCCAATTTCAAAAATTACGGTGCCGAGAAACCCTAATACGGATCGTTGGCTAGAAGTTTAGGCGATAAAAAGAAACTAGTTAACAAGTTAACTACTAGAACGGAAATACAACCTTTGTAGATCCGGTTCTCCATCTCCATAGCTCCGTAATGAAGTCTTCTCGCTGTCCAAATGAAATCCCGGGCTCAAGCGTCGGCTTCATCGGAGAAAAGGCGGGCTAGGTCATCGATGACGTGCCGAAGATGATCTACGTCGAGGCATCACAAGATCAAGCTCCAACTTCACCAAGTCATGAAACTTGTGAAGAAAACACACTCTACTACTTGGCAAGAGGTAGAGGATGAAGAAATAGGAAGTGGGTAGACTTTAGAATTGGATTTCTCACTCTTTTTCATCAATCACCATTGATGGATGCTTGGTTTTCTTCTTGAAGAAGAAGAAGAAGAAGATAATATTATGATATCTTGATTTAAAATCAAAAGTAAATCAATACTTATCATAATAATAACCATGGTCAAGTGTAGAGAATGAATCATGGTTAGTGGGAATGGTTAGGGTTAAGCATGGAGACAAAATGGTCACTTGGTCAAAGCTTCATGAAGCTTCAACATCCATCCAAAGAAAGCCACCATTTTGCACTTTATGCAAATTATTTTCCAAAAAGAAATGGATAAATTAATAAGTGAATGAAACAAAACCCTAACCATTATCATGTAACCATGGTTTGATCTTTACACAAAAACCCTAGCAAACATGATACAATCAAGTGCACAAAAGTATATCACATATACAATGTGTACATCCGAGTGAGAATATCCATTTAAAGTGAACCAATACTAGTTAATGCAAAGTAATATATCAAATATATAATTATGTATTAAATCATTAAATCAACACTTGATTCAATGATCCGGTCATATCGCATATAACCGACTAGTATCCAATGTATCGGCTTATCGAATCAACCCTCGATTCGATAACTAGGTTATATCGCATATAACCATTCGATACATTCATCGCGAGAATGGAATACGGTATCACATACACGCATTATTCTCGGTCCCGCACATATCTCATATGCGCTCCTATTTCGTTTCGCTTGAGCCAGGAAACCTCTGTGTAGGACTCTAAAGACTCGTCAATACGCCGGCAGCAGGTGATGATCATATCAAACACACACAAGCCGCAAGCGGTCTGCTAAACGTAACGGCCACCCGGGTATTGAGCGATCAGAAGATCGACGAGCAAGCCCGCTCACACTCCTGTGAATCCAACCAGTAACACTACCGTACAGTCCGGTCTCGTCGTCTGATATGTCGCATATCTCGCCTAGGGGTGGTAAACGTCAGACCCCAATAGCTCGATAAGTCGTGTCGATATGAGGTCTATAACAATTCGAGAAACTACTGGTAACACTTACCAGTAAATCTCAGCAACCCTGGCCAGGGATTTCCTGTTATAGCCAATCGAACACAGCGCAACATCAACCCCCTATACCGGGAGAGACGAATCCCCTCCTATCACTCATTGCCTCCATGTGACTCGGGACTGTACCCAAAAACCACCGTTTTGCACGCCCTCTTGGACATGGTAAGATGGAAATCAAAGCACAGTGGGAACCACACAAGACTCTATGACGATCTCGGGTCAACAGACTACTCTGTATCAGTGTCACCAGAGAACTGCCATCTGACGTAAGGTATAATACCATCTGGGAGTTCTCGGCGAGTCCGTCCAGTCTACCCAGTCTCCACTTAGCACCCGTATATCATCTCTGATGTCAAACACCAATGGATATGGGATCATCCATCGCCCATCTGTATGGGTCGAGAAGGTATACGCTGGTCTACTCTGGTATATCGATGCCCCGTCTCGATACACCCACGACTAGGGACCTTGAAGGATGTACTTATGGACTACCATGTCCCCACTAGTATGATCCGCATCATAGTCCAGGTAGTCAAGTACATATCCTAAGGGCTTTACCAACATGTAACAGAGAAACAATCAGTGTACACGTTAAGGTAAAGAGTAACCAGATAGCATACTATCATGTCGAGCAAGAAAGTCCTCCCTATATATGTCCCAGCATCCACTACAATATACATCGTATGTATAGTAATGGCCTCTAGGGCATACATATAACTAACAGCTAGGGGTGTCGAGTAGGCCAAGATGGATATTTTTAATTTTATTTTAGGTGCTAAAATTTGTTATATGCAGAAATGACTTAGCCAGATAAAATTTCACGGTAAGGATCAAACAGGCAAGCTAAATGAACTGAGTAATATCTAATGCTCAACCAGTAACAGAAAATAGTAGTATTGGGCTCGGGTGTTACAAATGGCAAGTAAGATCCGGATGGACTTAAGCATAGCCACTGGAGAAAAGGTTTCGTCATAATCCACACCTGGTCGTTGACGAAAACCCTTTGCAACAAGTCTAGCTTTGAAAGTCTCAACTTTTCCATCTACACCAATTTTCTTTTTAAAGATCCACTTGCTCCCAATGGGTTTTACCCCTTCTGGAGCATTTTCCAAAGTCCATACTTTGTTGGTGTACATGGATTCCATCTCAAATCGCATTGCATCCAGCCATTTCACAGAGTCACCACTCGTGATGGCCTGCTCGAAACTAGTCGGGTCATCATCTTCCATGATGCAATCCTCGCTCCCACCATCAATGAGAAAACCGTAGTATCTCTCAGGTGGATGAGAAACCCTGCTAGATCGGCGGAGAGGCTGGGGTTCGTCGGGTACTACTGAATTCTCTTGTTCCAATAAATCATCAGTTGTAGTTTGCGGTGCTGGAACCTCTTCCAGTTCTACCTCATCGCCACTAATTTCTTTTGCAAGAAATTCCTTTTCTAAAAAGGTGGCATGTCGAGAAACAAACACCTTTTGTTCTTCGCGATGGTAGAAAAGATATCCATGTGAATGTTTAGGATATCCCACAAAGTTGTATAGAACTGACCGTGCCTCGAGTTTGTCTGGATTTTGCCTTTTGACATAGGCCAGACAACCCCATATCTTAACTCGTTTAAGACATGGTCTCTTCCCACTCCATATCTCATATGGTGTGGTAGGTACAGATTTAGTTGGAACTTGATTCAATAGGTATGCTGCTGTCTCCAGCGCATACCCCCAGAAGGAAATAGGTAACTCAGCTGTACTTATCATCAAGCGTACCATATCTAATAGGGTGCGATTCCTCCGTTTCGATACATCGTTGTGCTGTGGTGTATAAGGAGGAGTAAGCTGAGAGAGAATCCCATTCTCTTTTAGATAATCTAGGAACTCATTGCTTAAGTATTCACCTCCTCGATCAGATCGAAGAATCTTAATACTTTTACCCGTTTGGTTCTCTACTTCATGCTTATATTCTCTGAATTTCTCAAAAGCTTCAGACTTGTGTTTCATCAGGAACACATATCCAAATCTTGAGAGATCGTCAGTGAATGTAATAAAGTAGGAAGAACTGTTCCTGGCATGTGTAGACATGGGACCGCATACATCACTATGTACCAGCCCTAAGAGTTCGGTAACTCTTTCTCTGTGTCCAATAAACGGTGCTTTGGTCATTTTGCCTTTGAGACATGAATGGAAAGTATTATAAGATGATAATTCGAACGGATTCAAATATCCATCCTTATGTAACTTAGCTAGTCGTGTCACATTGATATGACCAAGTCTACGATACCACAAGAAGGATTCATTCATTTCTGAACTCTTCCTCTTCTGTGTTTTGTATATTAAGGACTGTATTTTGATTGAGAATGAACATGCCATTATGTAACGAGCCTGATGCAATCAACTTTTGATCTAAGAAAATGTTCATAACATTATCCTGTACTAAAAAATTATATCCTTCTTTACTTAATAAAGAAACTGATATAATGTTGCACATCATATTCGGTATATAATAGCACTCATTTAGAATCAGTGTATTACTACCTGGTAATACTAGGTGATATTCGCCAACTGCTTTGGCTGCAATACTTGCACCATTCCCTACTTGAACGGAATGATCACCTTTTTCCCAGTTCTCTACCTTTACGTAGCCCATGTAATATTTTACATATATGGGATCCCGATTCGGTATCTAATACCCAGGACGTAGGGTGAACTGGGAAATAGTTCTCAATAACTAACACACTCGAAGAAGGTGCAACAACATGTATGTTCTCCGTTTGGGCGGCATGAGAATCCAGATATTCTCAAGTTTCCTGTTCAGTCTTATAACTCTTATAAGAAAGAACGGGACCAACGATCCCCTGCTCAGTATAATAAGCGGGTTCAGTCAATATATCCATATTATTATCTTGATTATGGCCTGACATGGTAGCTACCTGGAGAGAGAGAGAAGAAAACACTTTAACGTATGCTCTTGCAAGATTAGATTGGTTATTATCTTATCTAATCAGGATGTCTCCCACTGTTTTCATCAAATCTTCCTTCAAACCCTAAAAGGTAAGATTAGCCGGGTTTAATTACACCCTACAATTTCGTCAATCTTTCAGCCAGATCAGTGTCGGTACTTGAGAGAGGTTCCCCGTGCTTTCGTACGGACCTAATTAAAATAAACCTCGTTTTCCCAGAGGCATAACCTCGTTAACACCTTTCTAGACACCTACTTGATCGACTAATTGTCATGTGTAAAATTCTTCCAGGAGTAACTCTTACTCACAGTGGGTATCGGGATCCAACTATCTCATAGGAGGTATGCAATCTCATTGCAAATTTCAACACTTGAAATTCCCAATAATACTTTTGCCCCTAACCCCTATGACCTTGACAAAGGCCAACAAATCATAGGAAGCTAGTCAAGTTCAACCCGTCATTTCTTGATTGAAATAAACCCACCCGCACGACCCTTGACAAAGTCCAACAAGGTCGTACGAATACCCTAATACAATCACATCACATGCTTAAACAGATAAGTACTAGTCAGCTACCGCACACTACTCCTTGATAAAGGCCAACAAACGCAGCACGAATACTAAATAGTCTTTATCTGAAATGACGGAGGGCTACGCAGTTTTTCAGAAAACCATAAGCGTAATGAACTTGATATCGTCGTAGAATCAAGTGATTTTGAAAAGGAGTGTTTTTGAGGCCTTTCTAGTTTCGCTAAAGAGGTCACTCCCGGTGAAGGGATCTCGGCTCTTTCCTCATCGAATAAGGTGCAGGGTATATCATATATACCACTGTGCAAAGCAAAAACGATATAAGCTATCAAAAACTAAACCGTGAGTTTGTAGCATCTGCCAGTTTCGCTAAAGAGGTCACTCCCGGTGAAGGGATCTCGGCTCTTTCCTTATCGAATAAGGTGCATGGTATATCATATATACGGCTATGCAAAGCAAAACTGTAGCTACCCTTTTTTATAAAGTTTTGATTCTACAACATATTTTAGGTTTCTTTTCTTTTATTAATCTCATTAATATATCCCTTCAGCTTATGCTTCCTAAGCATCACAGAAGAAACGAAAGCAGTAATATTTATATATCAGCATATATATATAGTATAAGCATTCGTCTCAGGCAGTAATATGATCTCATCACAGAACATTGCAGCAGAAGTACATACATGAAATATTGGATATACTAGGATGGTCGTGTTTTAATACGAGCCTGTATAAAACACGGATTCCACGGTCGCGATGAATAGCCAAACCCACATCTCTAGACCCCTTTAAGAGCGGCAAGTAACACTGCCAATTCTAGGGTTAGGAGACCCGGTCTCGACTCCTCAAGATGGCCTTCCACTGTACCCTAGAACCCGGTTACTTGTGCTCCCTTCCTTGGGTCTACCTAATGCGGAAAAGTAAATAATATACACTGGTGACATCAACCTCATCCCGGAACTGCCCCAATAAAAGAATATTACATACAAATGAATTTTACATGAATGAAAATAAAAACCCTCATCTCACATAAAAACCCCGGCTATTCAGAACACGATGATCCAATATAACATATCACAGCAACACATAATATCTCATATCATCAATGTAAGTAAGTATGCATACACCGATCGTCGTTGATGTATAGCAACGAAAACCGGCAATACAACTACATACTACACTTACGGTCACAAAAAAGAAATTATAAAACTGCAACATTTGGAATCCACAATCACTTTAGATATCATAAATCCGAAATATCACATACTTCGCATTTCATGCCTAACTATATGAATTCCACATATTGTATCACATTCCAGATAAATAGACAGTATTAAACTTTCCGATCGAGTAATCAAATACCCAAGATTTCCTAAATAGCTCAACACTTGAGCGGAGTCCAAAAAATCCCAGAATATGTCACAGTACCGATGGTCCAACCGTGGAAGGGTCAAGCCAACGCCTCACATGTAGCACGACGTACTGCCCCAAACCCTAAGGTTTAGAGGCGGTTCAGACGGTCATATAATCGAGTTAAGATTTGTGTTCTTCTAGAGGGTCCACCGCGTTACCTGCACGCTTTTCCGAAAGATTTAAACTCAAGAAAAATTCAGCACTTGAAAGTTTTTCGTGCCGGGAAAAAATGAGTTAATGATATCCGTTCGAATATTTTAACAGTTTCTAAATATCCGGAAAAGAGAACGAAATTAAACTTTCCGATCGAATCTACGAATACAAAGGATCTCCGGAACACTCAACACTTGAGTCAGATTAAAAATACGCAGAAGCATATACAAATAACTACGGATTAACAATAAAAACACGAGTTCCCAAATCCCCAGAACGGCCGCGGAACCGCCGCTCGAAGCAGGTTACTACCACGGTTCCGCGGCGGCTGTACGGAATTATGGGTTCGTATTTTAGGATGATCCTTAGAATTCCCTGCTTATTTATTTTAAGTATTTTTAATGCAGAAAAGTCACATTTTTAAAAATTGTCCAGAGAGGGGGTCAAAGTCAGTGTTTTGGGGTTCGATCGGACTTTTAACTTCGTATACACGTCGCCTAATACCCTAGCTAGGCTCTGATACCATTGTAGGGTTCCTAGGCAGTCATACAAAGGTCTTTAAGGCATCAACCATGCCCGATTTAAAATTTAGACGTGCCGAACAACCCAAAGCCAGTATCTCTAATGAGGTGAACACCCTAATCTAATTGGCTAGATTAGATGAGGATGATGGAGTAGTATTTATGCTCTCTTTTCTTATCAAATTCTCACTCTTAATCATCACAAAATGAAAACCTAGAAAGCTTTCTCAAAGCTCAAGGTTGAAGAAGAAGAAGAAATAATGAATTAATTCATTTTGTGATGAATAATGAAATGATATATGATTACAAATGCAACCATGGTCAACTATGACAAGGCTAACTCATGTAGAGAATTAACTAAGGCTAAGGGTTTGGGTTGGGTTAAGAATGAGTCACTTAAAATATCAACCATAATATCTTAGCTCATGACAAAAGAAAACCTACTAGAAGCATCAAGAAAGAACTAACCCAAATCAAACCCTAACCTTGTTTAATCTCCACTAAACATGTTGCATTAGTAATCATATCATGTTACAATATTATATATCACATATATAATATATATTTGTAACAAAAGAAAATAATACAATTAACATATATCGCATATATATCAATATATTATCCGGTGAGAAAATGAAATAATAAAACGAGCCAATATTAGATAATGTAATGTAATATATCATATATATTATTATATATTAAATTATCGAATCAACACTTGATCCGACAATCTGGCTATATCGAATATAACCGACTAATATATCATGTACCGATTCATCGAATCAACATTTGATCCAATGATCCGGCTCATATCAAAACATCGCGAGAATATAATACGGTATCTCATATCGCATTATCCTCGGTCCTGCACATATCGTATATGTGCCCCTACTCCGTTTTGCCTGAGTCAAGAAACCTCTGTATAAGACTCTAAAGAATCGTCAATACGCCGGTAGCAGGTGATGATCATATCAAACACCCACAATCGGCAAGCGGTCAGCTAAACGTAACAGCCACCCAGGTATTGAGCAATCAGAAGATCAACAAGCAAGCCTATACATTCTCCTGTGAATCCAATCAGTAACACTCCCGTACAGTCCGGTCTCTTCGTCTGATATGTTGCATATCTAGTCTAGGGATGGTATACGTCAGACCCCAGTAACCGATAAGTCGTGTCGATGTGAGGCTCATAACGGGTCGAGAAACTACTGATAACACTTACCAGTAAATCTCTATATCAGCCCTGGCCAGGGACTTTCAGTTATAGCAAATCGAACACAGCACAACATCAACTCCCTATACCGGGAGAGACGAATCCCCTCCTATCGCTCATTGCCTCCATGAGATTCGGGACTGCACCCAAAAGCCACCGTTTTGCACGCCCACTTAGACGTGGTAAGGTGGAAATCAAAGCACAGTGGAAATCACACAAGACTCTATGACGATCTCGAGTCTACAGACTACCCTGTACCAGTGTCTCTGGAGAACTGCCATCTGACGTGAGGTATATCACCATCTGGGAGTTCTCGGCGAGTCCGTCCAGTGTACCCAGTCTCCACTGAGCACCCGTACACCATATCTGATGTAAAAACACCGATGGATATGGGATCATCCATCGCCCATCATATGGGTCAAGATGCGTATACGCTAGTTTACTCTGGTGTATCGATGCCCTGTCTCGACACACCCTCGATTAGGAATAGTTATAGGATGTACTCATCGACTACTCTGGCCCCACTAGTATGATCTCATCATAGTCCCAGTAGTTGAGTACATATCCTAAGGGCTTTATCAACATGTGAGAGTAAGACAGTAAACATATACAAGTTAACATGTTAAGATAAAGGAAAACCAAATAGCATACTATCATGACGAGCAAGAAAGTCCTCTCTCTATATATCCAAGCATCCATTATAATATACATCATATGTACAACAATGGCATTTAGGGCATATACATAACTAACACTAAGATGGCCGCAGAACCGCGGCCAAACAAGACTTCTGGCCGCGGTTCCGCGGCCGTGCAGAGCACGTGTCGGTGCAAAGTGTCGGTGGTGTCGGTGCTTTGACCCGGCTTTCTTAGGGTAGTCTTGTAATTTAAAATGTGGATCAGATGTAAACCCTAGGGTTTCTCCTATCTATAAATAGGAAATCCTACAGTCTCTTTTGGGGCATGCCACTTTTTAATTCTAGATTAATCTTTCGATTCCATTGTAATCGTCAAGAGGTGTCAATAAAAGTAAGTTTTTTATCTTGAATTTTTCTTATCTGCAATTTTATTTCTCTTCAATTTTTACCTGTCTTTATTTATCTTCAAGTTCATTAGTTAATTAAAAAGAAAATTTATAAAAATGAATTTTGTCGCAATTTCCCTAATGAGTGAGTAGTTCCTCACTTGTTAGGGTTAGGATTGGGTAGGTTTGAGAGATGGAAATCTCTTACTCCTTTCTTGCCCTCATAACTTTATAAATTAGGACTTTATGTAAAACAAACACCTACCGCTCACTACGGCACCCTATCCTACAAGATAGCGGTGATTCCCTAGATAGACCGGTAGTGGTTGATTTACATGTAAGTCTACGGTAGCGCCCCGGCCGTCGATCCGAGACCAAAATGCGGAAACAAAAACTTTTCATAAACTTGAAACTGGTGCTAACGCAGACTTTAACCCCGGATTGAACCATTAACATTAAACTAGCAATCTAAAGAGTCTTAGAAAGCTATACCGATCGATCCGTGTCCTTCGGTCTTTAGCCACCATTTTTAGCTCCTTGCGGCATTTCCGATCTCGCTAGATCTCCGGTCTCTTCGTCGGAAAGGGCACCACATCTATGAATCCTTTTACGGGCTCCCACTTCGAACCGAAGCAACTCGGACACGAAGTTTGCTAGCCGACGTGTCCAAGGTGAAGTAGAGAATGTGTGTGATAACTTTGTCCCAAACATCCATTGATTCTCAACGCATGAGAGTATATGGATGGAGGTTTAAGTGGATGCCATTAATGGAGATAGTGAGCTCAAGAAGAAAGAGGAAGAAGAAGAGCTTTCTTTTTCTTTTGTGTTGTAATGATAAAATGTGAGAGCAAGAAATGATAAACACAAGAGAAAACCCCTTGTCATATGGTTGCCCTCCCTCCCTCCTCTTATCATTTCAACACATAAATCAAACAATAATATGACATATGCACAAATAAAGAGACCATGAGTCATCACTTGTGCATGTGTCACAATTAATGCTGCTAATCATGACTTTGAGCTCATTATTTCCATTTGTAAACATTTATCTAAATGTTTACCACAATAAAAAGAGAATGGCATCTACCAAAGTAAACTCGTGACGGATCACAAGGATACCCCTCACCTACATATACATACCTGCATCCGCATTCCGACTGAATGCAAATGCGATGAGACTAAAATAATCCAATAAATCTAATACTAGAATCCGGCTTAAACCAAAGCCCACTAGTATGATCCGTCTGATCATGATCCGTGCACTACTGCACGTATATGATCGAACCATGCCATAATATCATACGGCCTCTACAACGTTTCACCCGAAACTTGAGAAACTGTCTGTGGGGGACTCTAAAGACTCGTCAATACACTGGCTGTGGATTTAACCACTAGCACGTCAGTGGTACTAGCCGTACGTAACGGGCTACCAGGTATTGACCAAAAGGGTGGCCGATGAGCGAACTCATCCTAACACCCCATTGAGCCTGTCAGTGACAATATCCGTACAGTCCGGTCCGTTCGTCTATGAGCATCGCATGTCGGGCCTAGGGGCTTTGTAAAAGTCAGACCCCCAAAAGCGGTACAAGTCGTGTCGGAGTGTAGCCTAGAACACCCTGAGATACTACTGGAATACCTACCACTAAATCTCCTGCCTTGGCCAAGGACTTCGTGTAATGGCTCTTCTAGACACAGCGCAATCTCAACCCCAATACCGGGAGAAACGAAAGCTCTGCCGATCCGCTCACTGCCTCCATATGGCTCGGGACTGTACCCAACTAAAACCTGTTTGCATGACTCCTTTGAGCCATGGTAGGGTAGTAATCAAAGCACAGTGGGAACTCACACAAGACAAATGACGATCTCAGGTCGATGAACTAACCCGTACACATGTCACCAGGGAACTGCTATCTGACGTCAGGTATAATACCAACTAGCATGTTCCCGGCGAGTCCTGTCCGGTGTACTCATAACCCAATGAGCATCTGTATACATCTTAGGTGATGCAACTGACACCAATGGCTTGTGAGACCGGCCACCGCCGCTCGTCGGGGTCTCGACTGTATACACTAGTCTACTAATGGAGTGTTGATGCCCAGTCTCGAAACTCCCACGACTAGGGACCACATTAAGGATGTGCTTATAGACTGCCCAACTCTCACGTATATGATCGCCATCATACTGCTGGTAGTCAAGCAAGAATCATAAGGGCTCTATCAACGTGTAATAGTGATCTGTAAGGTCACCTAAAGCATGTACACGATGACACAGATAAACCAGATAGCATACTATCATCTTGAGTAAGACTGTCCTACCGGCATAGGTCCTCCCTCAATCATTGCAATCACGTGCCTGCGATCCAATAATTGACTTTGAGGGCACTATATCCAACAATCTCCCACTTGTACTCAAGGCTAATTATTGTGATGTCGCATATTCACAGCCCGTGTGATACCAAACACCTAACTCCTCTACTGATCATTCTCATAAAGCCCGTATGCGAAACTATTGCGTTCGAGGAATAGCCTCAGTGAGTGGATCCGTCTTGGTGTTTCTTTCTATGTCTCTCTTTATCTCAAGTCGCGGAGAAAGCCATCTCCCAAAATGAGCAATACCTGTCTTAGAATATGTCTGGATATCTGATGCGACGTTGTTTATAAATGAACTCCAAATCCAAACTTCTTAGACTGTATCGTCAACTGAATCTAATCAGTATCCTGCGCCATGCCTCCCTTAGTATCCGCTTGGACCTCTTGTCCAAACTACTGCCCCTCGTCAGAGGGAAAACTATAACTCTGACAGTCACTCTGTCATCCAGGTCACCTTGGAAGCCTGGAATGATAACCGTCTCCCGAAGGAGGGTGACGTTATCATATCCCTAGAACATCCACTTATGTTCTAAAACTGCTTCCGAATGTTTCTCCAGGATTGGATTAATATCAACTTATTGTAGCTTGTGCAAAAACAACACCTGGTGTGGTACTTGACATCTCGTGATTGACTCAATTGCCTAAGCAAGTGATATGTCTATCATGCACATCCCTCTCCTTTTTAGTCTGTAAGACACCTTTAGAGAGGGTGACTCCATCATTTGCAGGTATACTACCATGCCAGGAATCGTCCATTCTAAAATACCTGTAGAATACTGTCTAAGTACCCAGATTGGGAAACTACCCAAATCTAGATTTAAAACCATAGATCTAGTAACCAGAGATATTATATCTATATCCTATGTGGAGAAACCACTGTGTGACAACCAAAGTATAACCGATCGTAATATAGGAATTTCACTTCCTACTCTGTGTATGTCATCCAAATACCAGGACACACTACTACCTTCTTAACAGATCCATCTCCTATTCTGATGAAGTCAAAGTCCATGACTGTCACATCAAAAATAGATGATCTATCTCCGCTAAATCTGCTTTAGTCCATAAATAGACATAAGCTACTTGTCTACTATGCTTCCGCTGCTCACACTGACTAAGACAACCCTTTGGCAGAGTCATATACACGTGCACTTCTAAAACTAGTTTAGAACGATGCTATACTCATCCTCCTGCCGGGTCTCATAGCCTAGAACAACAGTAGTGTCAAGTCTGGGAAAACAAGAACCTCCCTGTCACCTTTCTTGAGCATACCGAAATACCTCTCGAGTGCCTGAGGTTACCCACCATATCTGCGGAGTGGCCAATGGAATGTCAAACCTTATTGAACCTTTAGGTTCTTATCAAATTTTCAGTAATCGTTTGTGGTTCTGGAATCACTTCCAGTTCTACCATACTCCCACTACTGTTTTCTGAAAAAATCCATTTTTAATAAAACTGTGGCGAGTCAAGAACAATATCACTATTGATCTTCCAGATGGTAGAAAATCAACCCTCGTCATAGACCGGGTCAACCAACAAATAACCATTACAGAAACGTGCCTTGAGTTATCCAAAATCTAGTTTTAAGCATAAGCCGAACAACTTCATATACCTTTGTTGGAGATAGTGCCCTCAGAGTCAATTATTGGATCATAGGCACGTGATTGCAATGATTGAGGGAGGACCTATCCCGGTAGAACAGTCTTACTCGAGATGATAGTATGCTATCTGGTTTATCTTTATCATCGTGTACTGCTTTAGGTGACCTGACATATCGCTATTACACGTTGATAGAGCCCCTAGGATTCTTGCTTGACTACCAGCAGTATGATGGCGATCATATACGTAGGAGATGGTAGTCTACAAGCACATCCTTAAAAGGTCCCTAGTCGTAGGAGTTTCGAGACAGGGCATCGATTCTCCAGAGTAGACTAGTGTATACAGTCGAGACCCCGACGAGGGGCGGTGGCCGGTCTCACAAGCCACTGGTGTCAGTTGGTTCACCTAAGATGTATACAGGTGCTCATTGGGTTATGAGTACACCGGACAGGACTCGCCGGGAACCTGCTAGTTGGGATTATACCAGACGTCAGATAGCAGTTCCCTGGTGACATGTGTACAGGTTAGTTCATCGACCTGAGATCGTCATTTGTCTCATGTGAGTTCCCACTGTGCTCTGATACCATGTTGCGCCACGGCAGCGCCCCGGCCTCGTACTCGAGGCCAAAATGCGGAATCAAATTTTTTTTCCTTACTCGGAAACCGGCGCTACCGCGGACAATGAAAACCTAGATCGTAACCATTAACCTAATGCTAGCAATCAAGAGATAGGGTGAGAAGTATACCGAGTGATCCGAGTCCTCCGGTCTTCTCGTCATCGTCCCGATCTCCCGCGGAACCTCCTGGGTCAACCTGTACCCCCTACGAGTGCGTCGAATAGCCCGCCAATTCCAGACTGAAGCCCCCTCCGTCCCAATGCCATGAGATGCGGGCTTGTTGCCCTCCAGAACCCGGCTATCCGTGCACCCCCCCGCGGGGTAATCCTAGTACAGAAAGTAAAATATACATACACCGGGTACATCGACCGCAACCAGGTCGTGCCCCAAAAGAATAATACAAACAGGCAGTGACGGCAGTCCACATGTCGGACGCTCGCCCCGCAATATCAAATGTACATAATACACCAAAACTGTACTAGCATTGCATCCAGGCTATCCCCCACGACCGATCCGCAACATCACAGCATAAACATAGAACATCAACGTGAAAATCACGTTCGCAAATCCGTCTAACCGGGCTATAGCAGTTAGACCGGATTTACCGATCGAGTGACATTCACGGTGCTGAAGGGGGCTGCCTCGCTTCAGGTTTTGGCGGGTGACTTGCCGCGCCCGTAAGGGTCTAGGTTTTCATTGCACAGGCTATCCACACGACCAGGGGAACGTCGGGTTTCAGCAGCGGCTCTGTGAAACCCGGGGCTTCCAGATATCTGTATTGTTCTGTGATGCTGTACATTTCTGTGATGTTGCATTTTATTCACGCCTTGAGCGAAATACTATATATTGGTATATATATTAGTAGATGTTGTATATGTTTTTCATCCGCGCTAGTCCAGTCCCCGCTCTGCCGTTAGTTAGCTAACCTAACGGGTGATGACGGGACCCAGTGGCGAATGCGGATGGCATATACGTACGTCAGTATATTTTCGTTCTTTGTGGTGTGATCAATTGATGGGACTGCATTGATTCGGATCAATGCAAGCTAAACAAACCTATTCTAATGTTGTTGGAACATTTTTCAAAAAGCTGTTATTGCAAGGACGTTCACTTTTGTTTTGCATAGTGGTATTCATTTGGAATATCCTGCTCCTCAGTCGACGAGGCAAGGGCCGAGATCCCTTCACCGGGAGTGACCCCTTGAACAGAAATTTGCGTCAGGGCATTAACTTCACTATAGCCGATTACTTTTTGCTTTGCATCGTGGTATTCAGTTGGAATATCATGCACCTCATTCTACGGGGAAAGAGCCGAGATCCCTTCACCGGGAGTGACCTCTTTAGTAAAGGTTTTCGTCACTATATTTTATAAAAGGCTATGCAGTTCCTTCAACGATATCAAGTTCATTACGTTAAAGGTTTTTCGCCAAAAACCATTCGTAGCCCTCCGTCATTTCTTATGGGTATTATTTAGTATTCGTGCTGCGTTTGTTGACTCCGTCAAGGCGTAGTGTACGGTAGCTAAGTGGTGCTTGTTTGTTGCATAAGTGGGATTGGTTAGGACAGTCGTGCGGCCTTGTTGACTCCGTCAAGGGCACGTACGGGTGGGTTTAATGCAATCCAGATAATGACGGGTTGAACTTGACTAGGACTCTTTGATTTGTTGACTCCGTCAAGGTCACTTGAGTCCTAGGGGTAAAAAAAAACATCACATCGGGAGTTTCAAAAGAACTGAAACTTGCCAGACATGCGCATACCTTCTGGAGTGTAGTGACGTGAGTGGATTCCGTCAAGTTATCATGCGATGATAGTTGGATCCCGATTCCCACTGATGAGTTAGTATACTCCTCGGGTGACCCCGACTAATTCTTCTTTCAGGTTTGGAGGAGAATTTGAGGTACAGTGGGAGGTTTCTAGATTAGATAAAGTGATAACCATTCTGATCTAGGTTAGAGTGCACGCTGAGTGTTTCTTTTCTCTCTCTCTTTGGCAGCGACCATTGACCCGACCCTGGATTTTGACTCAGTGACCAAGTTGACCGAACCTTCTTAACACTGGCTTTTGGATTGTCAGAGTTGCAGACCTCATTGCCACTCCTACTTTTACCCTTTTCTCCAGGACACCCCGTATTACTACGAACGTCCACTTCCATTGGACAAAACCATCGTATGGTTAGATACGAACTCGAAGGACTTCGAGGATGGTTTCTGGTTCTGGAGAAAAAGGATAGGATTATTCAGTTGTCTTTTCCTTTTACCTTCTCTCAGGTTGCGAGTACTCCTTGGTTTAGGAGATAGTACACCTATTACGCAAATTGGATAGTCTTCTTCCAAACCATAGGCTGGTGCCGACCGGTAGGGAATGAAGAAAACCAGTTAGCCTAAAACGGTGTACAGAAGGTATTAAGTTAAGACAAAGCAAGGGATTAGTAGGAGGGCAAAGTAAATTGCGACTGATATTCACGACCAAACCAAGTATTTCTTCGCCAATCATAAATCACCTTTGTATTTCTTCAGGACACTCCGTATCACTACGAAGATCCACAGTTTATTGGATACTCCATCGTATGGTTATATACGAACTCGAAAGGAACTTGTTCCAGTTCGGGGATGGATCCTAGTTCAGGAGAAATAGGAATAAAGTACATTCAGGTGTCTTTTATCTTCACCTTCTCTCGCGTTGCGAGTGCTCCTAGGATTAGGACAGTACACCCTTTATGCTTTTTGGATAGTCTTCTTCCAAACCATAGGCTGGTGCCGAACGGTAGGGAAGGAAGAAAACCATTTGGCCTAAAGGGGTGTACAGACGGTATTGACTAAAGACATATAAAGGGATTTGGAGAGGTGGCAAAGAATTATACGGTTATAGTTGTGAATCTGGATAATGGAAGAGGCATTACTAGGAATACCAGGATACCCCGAAGAAACATTTCAATGTTTCAGTTTCACTGTATACTGTTAATGGAAAACTGATTTTCCGATTAGACACTTACTCCAGGGTATGTATTTACCAGGTATGATTCTCACATCTGTATGGTTTTACAAGATGATGAGTGGGAGTAAGTTATTGGGAATTGGGTGATCATCCTCATTATATCGGGATTCGTTGTAATCGGTGATATTTGAGGAAGTCACCTGGGTTGTTTGCCGGACGGCAATTATTTGGTTTTGAATATCCGCGGTTATGCACCAATTTCAAATTGATATATCTGTACGTCTATTTTCATAGAGTGAGATATACCTTTTGATATTATGTCGATGACATTTACCTATATCAGTGGATGGTTAGGTAAGGAGCATTAAACAGCGGTGTAATTCTTCTTAACCGTAAGTACAGTTTTCAACCTACGACACACAGTGAAAGAGTTGTTAGACTCAGCGGACTTATACAGAGTATTGTATGTTGTCCAGTGTCCATTAGGACAGAGGGGTTGGTCCTCGTACTATATTCTGTTTACTTTTAACTTCTCTAGTTCTTAGACATGTGTTTCGTGGAAACACAGGGTCTAAGTTTTGAGGAATTATGGGTATTTGAATAGAGTAGAGAACCAGGTATAGCAAGTATCGGGATTCTTCAAAGTGATCGAAGATGTAGATACTTGTGTATGGTATTCAGTTGATAGTAATGTTTAAGAGAACTAGCTTCTCTTTCAGGTTACTCATAATTGGAAACATTCCTAAGTTGAGTAACGCTGATCGGCCTCCTTCCATTTAGTTGACATGCACTGGAGACAGCTGCATGATTTGAATCTGGTTCAATTAAATCAGTGCCTCTGTTTCTATATTGGATATAGAACAGTTCATATCTTGACATTGTTAAGGTACGGGGAGTTGTCCGGCTTATGCTTAAAACCAGACACTGGACAACTCAAGGCACGTTTCTGTAATGGCTGTTTGTGGGTTGACCCAGGCTATGACGAGGGTTGACTTTCTACCATCTGGATGAACAATAGCAATATTGTTCCAAACTCGCCACAGTTTTTATTAAAAATGGATTTTTTCAGAAAAAGTAGTGGGAGTATGGTAGAACTGGAAGTGATTCCAGAACCACAAACGATTACTGAAGATTTGATAAGGAACCTAAAGATTCAATCTGATTTGACATTCCATTAGCCACTCCGCAGATAAGGTGGGTAACTTCAGGCACCCGAGAGGTACTCCGGTAGCCTCAAGGACGGTGACAGGGAAGTTCTTGTTTACCCACACTTGCCATTGTTGTTGTTCCAGGCTGCGAGACCCGGCAGGAGGATGAGTATAGCGTCGTTCTAAACTAGTTTTAGAAGTGCACGTCTATATGACTCTGCCAGAGGGTTGTCGTAGTCAGTGGGAGCAGCGGAAGCATTGGTGGACATCAGGCTTGTGTTTATTTATAGACTAAAGCAGATTTAGCGGAGATAGATCATCTATTTCTGATGTGACAGTCATAGGTTTGACGTCATCAGAATAGGGGGTGGATCTGTTGAGAAGGTAGTAGGAAGTGATATTCCTATACTACGATCGGTTATACTTTGGTCGTCACACAGTGGTTTCTCCACATGGGACTTGGATATTATATCAGACATACTGGTTACTAGATCTATGGTTTTAGATCTAGATTTGGGTGGTTTCCCAATGTGGGTACCTTGACAGCATTCTATGAGTATTTAGAATGGACGACTCCTGACACGGTAGTGTACCTGCAGTTGATGGAGTCACCCTCTCTGAAGGGGTCTTATAGACTAAAGGGGAGAGGGATACTCATGATTGGCAGATCACTTGCTTAGGCAATTGAGTCAATCATGAGATGTCAAGTACCGCACCAGATGTTGTTCTTGCACTAGATGCAATAAGTTGATATTGATCCAATCCTGGAGAAACAGTCGGAAGCAGTCTTAGAACATAAGTGGATGTTCTAGGGATATGATAACGACAGCCTCATTTGGGAGACAGTTATCATTCCAGGCTTCCAAGGTGACATGGACGACAAGGAGGTTGTCAGAGTTATAGTTTTCCTTCTGACGAGGGGCAGTATTTTGGACAGGTGGTCCAAGGCAATACTGAGGGTGGCATGGAGCAGGATACTGATTAAGTTCAGTTGACGATACAGTCTAAGAAGTTTGGATTTGAAGTTCTTTTATGAGCTAGGTCCCATCAGACATCCAGACGTTCTAAGACAGGTGTTGCTCATTTCCGGAGATGGCTTTCTCCGCGAACTTGAGATATAGAGAGACATAGAAAGAAACATCACAGCGGATCCACTCACTGAGGCTATTCCTCGAACGCAATAGTTTCGCAAACGAGCTTTGTGAGACTGACTAGTAGAGGAGTTGGGTGTTCGGTATCACACGGGCTGTGAGTATGCGGCATCGCAATAATTAGCCTTGAGTGCAAGTGGGAGATTGTTGGAGATAGTGCCCTCAGAGTCAATTATTGGATCATAGGCACATGATTGCAATGATTGAGGGAGGACCTATCCCGGTAGAACAGTCTTACTCGAGATGATAGTATGCTATCTGGTTTATCTTTATCATCGTGTACTGCTTTAGGTGACCTGACATATCGCTATTACACGTTGATAGAGCCCCTTGGATTCTTGCTTGACTACCAGCAGTATGATGGCGATCATATACGTGGGAGATGGTAGTCTACAAGCACATCCTTAAAAGGTCCCTAGTCGTAGGAGTTTCGAGACAGGGCATCGATTCTCCAGAGTAGACTAGTGTATACAGTCGAGACCCCGACGAGGGGCGGTGGCCGGTCTCACAAGCCACTGGTGTCAGTTGGTTCACCTAAGATGTATACAGGTGCTCATTGGGTTATGAGTACACCGGACAGGACTCGCCGGGAACCTGCTAGTTGGGATTATACCAGACGTCAGATAGCAGTTCCCTGGTGACATGTGTACAGGTTAGTTCATCGACCTGAGATCGTCATTTGTCTCATGTGAGTTCCCACTGTGCTTTGATTACTACCCTACCACGGCTCAAAGGAGTCGTGCAAACAGGTTTTAGTTGGGTACAGTCCCGAGCCACATGGAGGCAGTGAGCAGATCTGCAGGGGTTCGTCTCTCCCGGTATTGGGGGTGAGGTCGCGCTGTGTCTAGGAGAGCCATTACGCAAAGCCCTCGGCCGAGGCAGAAGATTTACTGGTAGGTATTCCAGTAGTATCTCAGGGCGTTCTGGGCTTCACTCCGACACGACTTGTACCGCCTTTGGGGGTCTGACTTTTACCAACCCCCTAGGCCCGACATGCGATACTCATAGACGAACGGACCGGACTGTACGGATATTGTCACTGACAGGCTCAGTTGGGTGTCGGGGTGAGCTTCCTCATCGACGTCCCTTTTGGTCAATAGCTGGTGGCCCGTCACGTATTGGCTTATACCTCTGACGTGCCAGTGGTTAAATCCACAGCCATAGTATTGACGAGTCTTTAGAGTCCACCACACTTACAGTTACTCAAGCTTTCGGGCGAAACGCTGTAGAGGCCGTATGGAGATATGGCAGGGTCCGATCAGATACGTGCGGTATTGCACGGATCAGGATCGGACAGGCTGTACTAGTGGCCGTATAGTTATATGGCAGGGTTCGATCAGATACGTGCGGTATTGCACGGATCAGGATCGAACGGATTTCACTAGCCGGCTTTGGTTTAAGCCGGTACTAGTTTAGTACAGTGTAGATTTTGTCTCATTGCATTTGTATCCGGTCGGAATACAGATGCGGGTGTGTATGCACAGTATCGGGGTTTTCCTGTAATTTATTACGGGACCAGTTTTCTGGAGTTGCCAGTTTGTATTCCGTTCCGGCCGGTTTTCCTTTGTTCTTTCCCGGCCGGACTTCTCTGATGGAGGGGGTAATTTGCAGTTTTGCAAATTACATTTGGTGGAGGTTTTATTTGTAAGATGATTTATTATGATAACCTTTTTAGATTCCATTCCTTTCATTCTTCTTTTCATGCTTTATGAAGATTAGAAGTGATGAGAAAGAATTTGATCTTTGATTAGAGTTGATGTGAGTTTGTTATGATGGCTTTTGATATGGTTACCACTTGCTTTCTCCTACACTCACCTCCCTTCATGCTTCATATTACCTCCTCCACCATTCTCATTTAGAGGATAAGTTTTTCATGAGAGGAAAAAGAAAGTAAGAAGAAGAAGAGAGCTTCATCTTGAGAGTTTCATTCATGATCTCATTTTCTTGCTAGAAAAATGCAAGCACCATTTTTCTATTCTTGATTCCTCCATCACCATGGCAACAAACCCCAAATGAGACAAGCATCTTCTACACTACATTCTACAGCATATCTTGAGCATGTCGAGTTGCCGGCTTCATGCTCGAGTTGCCTCGGTATTGAGGCGGGAGCCCGTAAAAGACGCAGGCATTGTCGTGCCCTTTCCGGCGAGGAGGCGACGATGTGGAGGCAAGACTTTCCGCGGGAGATCGGGACGATGACGAGAAGACCGGAGGACTCGGATCACTCGGTATACTTCTCACCCTATCTCTTGATTGCTAGCATTAGGTTAATGGTTACGATCCGGGTTTTCATTGTCCGCGGTAGCGCCGGTTTCCGAGTAAGGAAAAAAATTTTGATTCCGCATTTTGGTCTCGAGTACGAGGCCGGGGCGCTGCCGTGGCGCAACAACCTTAACATCGTTAAGATATGATGCATTCTATATACAATATAGAAACAGAGGCACTGATTTAATTAGAACCAGATTCAAATCATGCAGCTGTCTCCAGTGCATTTCAACTAAATGGAAGGAGGCCGATCAGCGTTACTCAACTTAGTAATGCATTCAGATATGAGTAATCTGAATGAGAAACAAGTTTCTCAAAACCATTACTATCAACTGAATACCGAATATAAGTATCTACATCTTCGATCACCTTGAAGAATCCTGATACTTGCAACACCTGGTTCTCTACTTTATTCTTATACCTATAATTTCTCAAAACATAGACCTTGCATTTCTACAAAACGCTTGTCTAAAAACTAGAGAAGTCATAAGTAAATAGAATATAGTACGAGAACCAACCCCTCTGTCCTAATGGATACTGGACAGCATACAATACTTTGAATAAGTCCGCTGAGCTGAATAACTCAAACCCTGCGCATTGTAGGTTGAAAACTGTACTATGGTTATGAAAAATTACACCGCTGTTAAATGCTCCTTACCTAACCATCAACTGATATAAGTAAATGCCATGGACATAATTTCAAAAGATTATATCTCACTTTATAAAAATAAACGTACAGATATATCAGTTTGAAATTGGTGCATAACAACGGATATTCAAAACCAAATATTTGTCGTCCGGCAAACACCCAGGCGATTTCCTCAAATATCACCAATTACAACGAATCCCGATATAATGAGGATGATCACCTAATTCCCAATAACTTACTCCCACTCATCATCTGTAAAACCATACAGATGTGAGAATCATACCTGGTAAATACATACCCTGGAGCAAGGGTCTAATTGGAAAATCAGTTTTCTATTAACAACGCATAGTGAAACTGAAACATGAAAATGTTTCGAAAGGGTATCCAGGTATTCCTAGTAATACCTCTTCCATTATCAGATTCACAATTGTAACCGTATATTTCTTTGCCATCTCTCCAAATCCCTTTATATGTCTTTAGTCATTACCTTCTCTACACCATCGTTAAGCTTAATGGTTTTCTTCCTTTCCTACCGTTCGTCATCAGCCTATGGTTTGGAAGAAGACTATCCAATAAGCGTAACAGGTGTACTCTCCTAGTCCTAGGAGCACTCGCAATGCGAGAGAAGGTAAAGATAAAAGACAACTGAATAAACCTTATTCCTATTTCTCCTGAACCAGAATCCATCCCCAAACTGGAACAAGTTCCTTCAAGTTTGTATATAACCATATGATGGAGTATCCAAATAACTGTGGATCTTCGTAGTGATACGGGGTGTTCTGGAGAAATACAAAGGTGAAGTAGGAGTGGCGGTGAAATGCTTGGTTTGGCCGTGAATAGCAGTCGTAATTTATTTTGCCCTCTTTCTAATCCCATTATTTGTCTTTACTTATTACCTTCTGTACATCTCACTTAGGCTAATCAGTTTTCTTCATTCCCTACCCTTCGGCACCTGCCTATGGCTTGGATTAAGACTATCCAATTAGCGTAATAGATGTACCGTCCTAATCCAAGGAGCACTCGCAACCTGAGAGAAGATAAAAGGAAAAGACAACTGAATACTCCTATTCATTTTCTCCAGAACCGGAAACCATCCTCGAATCTGGAACAAGTTCCTTCGAGTTCGTATATAACCATACGATGGTTTTTATCCAATGGAAGTGGATGTTCTTAGTGATACGAAATGTTCCGGAGAAAAAGGGGAAAAGTAGGAGTGGCAATGCGGTATGCAATTCAGACAATCTAAAAGCCAGTGTTTTAAGAAAGTTCGGTTAACTTGGTCACTGAGTTATAGTCTAGGGTCGGGCCATAGTCTCTGCCAAAGAGAGAGAGAAAAGAAACACTCTGCGTACACTCTAACCTAGATCAGAATGGTTATCACTTTATCTAATCAGGAAACCTCCCACTGTATCCTCAAATTCTCCTCCAAACCTGAAAGAAGAATTAGTCGGAATCACCCGAGGAGTAAACCAACTCATCAATGGGAATCGGGATCCAACTATCATCGCATGATAACATGATGGAATCCACTCACGTTATCATACTCCAGAAGGTATGCGCATGCCTGGCAAGTTTCAGTTTCTTTAGAAACCCCCGAAGTGATTTTTAACCCTATGACCCAAGTGACCTTGACTGAGCCAACATATCAAAGGATCCTAGCTAAGTTCAACCCGTCATTATCTTGGTTGCATTAGACCCACCCGCACGAGTCCTTGACTGAGCCAAAATGACCGTACGACTGTCCTAACCAATCACATATCCATAAGACAGAAAAGCATTACAGAGCTACCGCACACCACGCCTCGACTGAGCACGACATACGTAGCACGAATACCAAGCAATACTAATCTGAAATGACGGAGGGCTACGGTTGGTTTTTGGCGAAAAAACCTTTAACGTAATAAACTTGATATCGTTGAAGGAACCGGATAGCTTTTTATAAATATAGTAGCGAAAACCTTTACTAAAGAGGTCACTCCCGATGAAGTGATCTCGGCTCTTTCCCTGTAGAATGAGGTGCAGGTTATTCCAACTGAATACCGTGATGCAAAGAAAAAAGTAATTGACTGTAGTGAAGTTATTACCCTGACGCAAACTTCTGCCCAAGGGGTCACTCCCGGTGAAGGGATCTCGGCCCTTGCCTCGTCGACTGAGGTGCTGGATATTCATAACCGAATACCACTGTGCAAAGCAAATGAGAACATCCTTGCAATAACAGTTTTTTGAAAAATGTTCCAACAACATCAAACAGGTTTGTTTTCCTTGCATTGATCAGAATCAACGCAGTTCCATCAAATGATCACACCACAAAGAACGAAAATATAATGTACATATATGCCATCAACAATCGCCACTGGGTCCCGTCATCACCCGTTAGGTTACTTAACTAACGACAGAGCGGGGACTGGACTAGCACGGATGCAAAACATATACAATATCTACTAGTGTGTGTGTGTGTGTGTGTATGTATATATCAATATATAATAATCGCTCATGGCATAATAAAAGCAACATCACAGAAATGTAATAAGCATCACAGAACAATACAGATAATCTAGGATCCCCGGGTTTCCTTTGAGCCGCAAGTGAAACCCGACGTTCTCCTGGTCGTGTGGATATCCTGTGCAATGAAAACCTAGACCCCTATGGGTGCGGCAAGTTACCCGCCAAAACCAGAAGAAAGGCAGCCCCCTTTAGCAAAGTGAATGGACCACCCAGCACTTCACTCAATTCGGTAACTGGAGCACCCCTCCTTGGGTCAACCTATACCCCCTACGAATGCGGTGAATAGCCTGCCAATTCTAGAGTGAAACCCCCTCCGTCTCAAAGCCATAAGATGCGGGCTCGTTGCCCTCTAGAACCCGGCTATCCGTGCACTCCACCGCGGGATAATCCTAGTACAGAAAATAAAATATGTACAACGGGTACATCGACCTCAACCCTGTCGTGCCCCAAAAGAATAATATACAAACAGGCAATGACGGCAGTCCACATGTCGGACGCTTGCCCCGCAATATCAAATGTACAAATATAACCAAACTGTACTACCATTGCATTCAGGCTATCCACCATGACAAATCCCCAACATCACAGCACAACACAGAATATCAACGTGAATGTCACGTTCACAAATCCGTCTAAAATGGCTATAGCGATTAGACAAGATTTACCGATCGAATGACATTCACGGTCACAGATATAATGTAATGCACTGTGAACTTTAAACAATATTATAAAATATCGAATCTGAAATAACCCCCGAATTTCCCAGAAAAACTGATAAAACCATATCCAAATTGGGCCGAACAAACAATACCACTGAACCAACTTCCCAGAGACCTTCCTGCACCCAAAAATACAACCCTAGACACCCTAAATGGGCCGGCCTGGCCGGAAATATTACCTTGGTGGCCGGTTTTTCCCAGGTGGGTGGGGCTCGTTTTTGGGGTGCAGGCTTAGTTTCCCTCCAGTAGCCTTCTGCACATGTTTGAAAATTTTTCTGAACACTTTTAAAATCGACAGAGACGGGGACAGCAGTGGTAGTGTTTGGGGTCAGTTTCGTTTTCGATAAATTAACATTGCCTAAAACGAGCTAGCTAAGGTTAATGGCGTGGCTCTGATACCATGTAAGTCTACGGTAGCGCCCCGGCCGTCGATCCGAGGCCAAAATGCGAAAACAAAAACTTTTCATAAACTCAAAACTAGCGCTAACGCAGACTTTAATCCCGGATCGAACCATTAACATTAAACTAGCAATCTAAAGAGGGTTAGAAAAGCTATACCGATCGATCCGTGTCTTTCGGTCTTTAGCCACCATCTTTAGCTCCTTGCGACATCTCCGATCTCGCTCGATCTCCGGTCTCCTCGTCGGAAAGGGTACCACATCTATGAATCCTTTTACGGGCTCCCGCTTTGAACCGAAGCAATTCGGACACGAAGTTTGCTAGCCAACGTGTCCAAGGTGAAGTAGAGAATGTATGTGATAACTTTGTCTCAAACATCCATTGATTCTCAACGCATGAGAGTGTATGGATGGAGGTTTAAGTGGATGTTATTAATGGAGATAGTGAGCTCAAGAAGAAAGAGGAAGAAGAAGATCTTTCTTTTTCTTTTGTGTTGTAATGATAAAATGTGTGAGCAAGAAATGATAAACACAAGAGCAAACCCCTTTACATATGGTTGCCCTCCCTATCTTCTCTTATCATTTCAACACATAAATCAAACAATAATGTGACATATGCATAAATAAAGAGAGCATGAGTCATCACTTGTCCATGTGTCACAATTACTGCTCCTAATCATGACTTTAAGCTCATTATTTCCATTTGTAAACATTTATCTGAATGTTTACCACAATAAAAAGAGAATGGCATCTACCAAAGTAAACTCGTGACGGATCACAAGGATACCCCTCACCTACATATACATACCTGCATCCGCATTCCGACTGAATGCAAATGCGATGAGACTAAAGTAATCCAACAAATCTAATACTAGGATTCGGCTTAAACCAAAGCCCACTAGTATGATCCGTCCGATCAGGATCCGTGCACTACTGCACGTATATGATCGAACCCTGCCATAATATCATACGGCCTCTACAACGTTTCACCAGAAACTTGAGAAACTGTCTGTGGGGGACTCTAAAGACTCGTCAATACAAGGGCTGTGGATTTAACCACTAGCACGTCAGTAGTACTAGCCGTAACGGGCTACTAGGTATTGACCAAAAGGGTGGCCGATGAGCGAACTCATCCTAACACCCCACTGAGTATGTCTGTGACAATATCCGTACAGTCCGATCCGTTCGTCTATGAGCATCGCATGTCGGGCTTAGGGGGTTGGTAAAAGTCAGAACCCCAAAAGCGGTACATGTCATGTCGGAGTGTAGCCAAGAACACCCTGAGATACTACTGGAATACCTACCAGTAAATCTCCTGCCTTGGCCAAGGACTTCGTGTAATGGCTCTCCTAGATACAGCGCGATCTCACCCCCAATACCGGGAGAGACGAAACCCCTGCCGATCCGCTCACTGCCTCCATATGGCTCGGGACTGTACCCAACCAAAACCTGTTTGCATGACTCTTTTGAGCCGTGGTAGGGTAGTAATCAAAGCACAGTGGGAACTCACACGAGACAAATGACGATCTCAGGTCGATGAACTAACATGTACACATATCACCAGGGAACTGTTATCTGACGTCAGGTATAATACCAACTGGCATATTCCCGGCGAGTCATGTCCGGTGTACTCATAACCCAATGAGTACCTGTATACATCTTAGGTGATCTAACTGATACCAATGGCTTGTGAGACCGTCCACCGCTCCTCGTCGGGGTCTCGACTGTATACACTAGTCTACTAATGGAGTGTCGATATCCAGTCTCGAAACTCCCACGACTAGGGACCAATTTAAAGATGTGCTTATAGACTACCCAACTCTCACGTATATGATTGTCATCATACTGCTGGTAGTCAAGCAAGAATCGTAAGGGCTCTATCAACGTGTAATAATGATCTGCAAGGTCACCTAAAGCATGTACACGATGATAAAGATAAACCAGATAGCATACTATCATCTTGAGTAAGACTGTCCTACTGGCATAGGTCCTCCCTCAATCATTGCAATCACGTATCTGCGATCTAATAATTGACTTTGAGGGCACTATATCCAACATTACATAGAGGTTAGGGATAAGAGTTAAGAAAGGACGGACAAGGACTAAAAGGAAGAAACTATGTTTCTTCCTAGTCGTGCTAATCCCCTTTGTTAATTATTACCCTAACACCTATGTTCTTAATTAGGGTAAAGGAAGCCGTTAGTAGAATTAACTTTCCAAACTAATCTAATCCTAACCCTAGCAAGGTTTTAATCCAAATTAAATTCAATCTTAGTTGTTATAAAATTCAAAACCTACCAAAAATAGGAATTGACTCGTTAGAACAATTAGAAAAGAACACGTTTTCCCTGTGGACCGACCCGTACTCAATCGGCTAGCTACCAAGAGACACCGTTATTGATTGCGGTATTCTTAACTTTGATTTTAAAACATATGCAAAAGACCTCTCAATCAGCACCATCTGTACGTAACGGCTATCCAGGAACTTGCCGAAAGGAGGGGCAACGATCAAGTACGTCCTTACCCTACTGAGCCTGAATGTGACAATCTACGTACAGTCCGGTCTCTTTATCAAAGAGTATCGCATATCGGGTCTAGGGGTGGATAATGTCAAACCTTTACTAACCCGATAAGTCGAGTCTGAGTCAAGCTCATCACCAACAGAGATACTAATGATCAACTATCAGTAAATATCATCCACCATGGGCATGGATTTCTGTTGATAGCCAACTGAACACAGTGCGACATCGACTCCCAATACCAGGAGAGTCGAATCACTGACAATCGACCACTGCCCTATGTAGCTTGGGATTATACCCAACTAAAAGCTGTTTGCACGACTCCTTTGAGCCGTGGTAGGGTAGTAATCAAAGTACAGTGGGAACTCACACGAGACAAAGGATGATCTTAAGTCAAAGGACTAAATTTTACTCATGCCACCTGAGAACTTCCATCTGACAATAGATATAATACAATCTAGAAGTTCTCGGCGAGTCCGTCCAGTGTACTCACCTTCAGTAAGCACCTGTATACTATATTAAGTGACACAACAACAATGGCTTGTGAGAGCAGCTACCGACCCTCGCTGGAGTCTAGAAGCGTATACACTAGTATACTCCAGAATATCAATACCCAGTCTCGATACTCGCACGACTAAGAACATTTAAGGATGTGCTTATGGACAACCCAGCTCCCACATATATGATCGCCATCAAAATGCTGGTTATCAAGTAACAATCTTACGGGCTTCATTAATGATGAAGAAAAACCAGATAACATACTATCATCTCAAGTAAGACTGTTATACCTGTTTAGATTCTCCCTCAATTATCATAATCGCCTACTTGCGATCACAATAATTGCATTGAGGGCACTATATCCAACATATGGACCATTAAGTACCCACGTATATGATCATCATTATTATGCTCATAGTTAAGCAAGAATCTTATGAGCTCTATCCATATGTAATACTAATCTGTAATACCACATAATGCATGTACATGATGATAGAGACAAACCAGATAACATACCACCATCTTGAGTAAGACTGTTCTACCCATATAGGTTCTCCTTCAATCATCATAATCGCATGCCTACGATTACAATAATTGCCTTGAGAGCACTATAACCAACAAGATCAAATATTACCAGATCCGATCGTAGAAAAAAGTCAATGGATCATTGATTTTTAGAGATGCCACGATAGAGAATTTCATGTAGTGCCACGAAATAGTCTGTTTTCTCTTCATAAAACTAGTTGATCTCACTTATTTATAATAATAACCATAATAATAAAAGACAAGATAGATTCTACGTAAAGATATTTAAACAATTTCAACTTCATGAAGCCCATAACTTTGCACCGTAAGGATATATACTGATTAAAATAAATTTTTTTTTGTAATTTAAATTGATGACCTCTCATTTTAAGCGCTTGCTTGGCAGCTGGAAAGTAGAGGAGCAAGTGGGAAACTAAAAGGAAAGTGATCCACTTTCCGTTTTGTCTTTGGTAAATGGAAAGTCACAATATATGAAGTGGTTTCACTTTCTTTCACATTATATTTAGAAAGACACTCTCTAGTTTTCTCTTACCATCCAAGGGATGAAAAAGTAAGTAAAAAAATTATTTTGAAATCTAAACTAAATTTTTGTCTCTAACAGATTTTTATTATTAATAAAAAAATTTGTCAAATCATTATTCATGGCAATTTTCTGTTTTATTTTCTTCGTCCAAACCAAACATATTTTTTCATGTGGAAATTTAAAAGTTTACACTTGTTTCAGAAAGTACTTTATTTTGACTTGTCGACTATCCTAACTTTCAATCGCTTTCTAGTTGCCAAACATGCCCTAAATAAAAGATGAATGTTTTACGGCTGTGCTTTGCCTAATGGCAATACTTTGGAGCATCGAATACGTTGGAGCATCGATCCATCCAATAAATGTATCTCTAACTAAGGAATACATATCCACTACTATTATGCATTTAAATTAAAAAACAATAATGCACCATGCTAATTGATTACAAGTCTAGCGTAAGCAAAGGCCCAAGTTGGTATTTGTCCACAAGTGATTTCATTGGGGTGGGGTGGGCGGTGGGGTGCGGGGGACCATTTTCAAAGCAGAGGAGAGGATGAGAGGAGGATGAGAGGAGCATCGCAAGCCTATTCTGTCAACATGAGCATCTCAAGCCTAATGTGAACATGTGACTCTCTCTCTCTCTCTCTCACACACAAAACACAAACAAAAAAGAGAATGTGTGGTATATATACAGCATCTTAACTACTCCTAATGAGGAATCTTTTCTATGAAAAGAGGCGGTGGTTGCCTTTTCTTTCTAAGCACTGGTCCACCACTGTTATATGTCACATGATCAAATATAGTTGGTTAAGACAAGAGCATCTAATTAGTATAAACACTGTAACCCTCAGTCTTCATCACCAACAACCTAATTTAAGCTAACATAGAAAATGATGTTTTATCAAATACATAGCTGTTTTCTTTCTTCTTTTTTTTTGATATTTGTAAGATGTAATGTTGGTTAAGAAGATTGACCCGTCGCTAGCTAGTTCCCATCATACCTTTATCATGGAAAATAACAAAGTGTTACGATCGAATTTAGTCTGGCCGCAACCTCGTATTAATTAGTACCAAATCTCAGATATTTCATCATTTTCCCGTGTATGAGAAAGTTCTTTTTACAATTAAGATTGTATTAGCTAAATCAAATTTCTCTTTGCAAGCCCTCATACATTTGTGGATTATATATCTGAATTAATTTCTGAATATTCCTTAATTACTTCATTCTCGCTCCTTTGTTTTACAAGTTTCTTTTTATTTCTTGACACACTTATTAAGAATGGCTTGACCATTCTTAATCCTTTTTGTTTTTTTTGAAAGAAAAGCAGATTTCAACAATGGAGCCTGTCCCATAAAATTTTATTGATAAGAAAATATTTCAAAAAGTACATTTAATCGAATTACACAGCCCTTACATTGGGCCCTCCCATGAATAGAACATATAACAATGAGGAGAAAGGAAATTATGATACAGAAAGAAGAAGAAGAGATAAGGAGAGAAGTTATGAAGCAGCAACACCCATATTGTAGTAGCACAAAAATTAGGCGTAAAGGGATGTATGTATTCTCCAACACTTTGATGCTTTACTCCTTAACAGTCAAAGATATCTTCACAAATCCTGTGTATATCAACATCGTGGATTTTTTCTGATACATCCAGCGGTAATCCATTCTAAAACATACACTATAATAAATGATAAATTTCTGTTTTAACTTTATCTAATACTCCACTGTTTATTAATTTCTTGAAACTTTAATAAGCACAATAAATTTCATAAATGACATGATAAATTAAAGGCATGGGTCCATTGAGAGCGATTTATTCTCGAGATTTGAAAATTCTTATAAATGGTTTATAGGTTTTAGAATAAAGGAGTAACACACGATCTTGAAATTCTAAAAGGATTTGTATTTTGGAAAAAAGTAAAAGAAGATGGACTTGTAAAAAGAAACAGAGGGAATAATATTTTAAATATAAAGAAAAGGAAATACGTTATGATTAAAGGGACTTCTTAAATTTGAGATAAATTTTATTAGGGATGAAAAGATTTACAATATTCAAGAAATTTACTTGAATTAATTAAGTTATTGTTAGTGATATATTGCTCGCTCAACACTTATAGCTCGCTCGCTTGAGGCCTACATGCCTGATTTAGAATAACGATTGGTTTATCGGGTCCGAACCCGCCTATTAATTTATCCCGAGGTCTTATAAGACATTTACCCACAAATCCTATTGGCCTCAAGGCCCAATAGTGTATAAACCCGTTAATCCTAACTGATCAGTTAACCAGTTATTCATATGTCTTTACCTTACTAAAGATATAATAATAACTAATAAATATTCTAAGGACCAAATCAACCCTCGTAGACATACATACCGGCATCACTAGTAGAAAAAACTGCATTATTGATGGGAAACATTTAGGGACAAAATTTTCTCGTCAATTTGTACCTTACCAAACAAAATTTCCCTCTTGTTGATATTCTCTCGTCGATGATCTATTTCTAAGAGGGAAGAATGCATTATCAAGGAAAAGAATAAAAAACGTAAATTTAATGGGTCCAAAGAATGAGGGAAATATTGCCGTGGGATATATTTCTGGCAATAGTTGTATTAGCAACAAAATAATTGCCAAGGGATACTTGGTTCCTAAATCTGGGGGCATCTTTCCATTACACTTCAGACCGACATTATTTCAGTGAGTATGTTCAACATGATATTGGACATGTGACGGTAGGTAATGGTCAGCCGTGTAAGATCGTTGGTAAGAAGACGATCATACTACAACCGTCAAGAGGTTGTCAGTTGTTGAAATTATGGAGAAACTTCATGCAAATGTCTGTACGTGCACACAAGACATCAGAATTTTACTAAAACTGCAGTTTCTTAATTAAGGAATGTCTTATGACGGTTTCATAATTATGGCAGTTTCATAATTAAGAAATGTCTTATGGTAGTTTCTTAACTATGATAGCTTCTAAATTAAGGAATTGATTTGTGTATAAGTAGGGACCTCTTATATATTTTATATACAGCCAAATCGAAGAGAGATCATTGCATGAGAGGGTGACGGTTTAGATCTAAAGAGTTTTGAGAGAAAACTCTTAGGATTGCTCCGTATAATTGATTTAAGGATTCGAGTAGACATTTGTAGATTCCGCTCTGCCGGGGACTATCAATATGGTATGTGAACCCTGCTAACAAATCCTTGTGCTTCTTGATTCTATGTTTGATTTCTTATTTATTTTCATATATTATTTACTTGTGATCTTTTGTTGTTAATTGGGTGTTGTTGATTGCATGATTTGTTTGCATGTTACGAACATTGTTTCGTGCTTCAGCTTCTCCATCCCTAACAACTGGTATCAGAGTGTGGTTTAAGAGAATCTAGGGTTCTTCAATTCTATGATCTAGATCAACGGTGGGTAACGACATTTATGTTCTCTTTCCCAATTTCTTAGATTGTCGTTTTGAAGATGTTGGTTCAAATCAAGGGAGAAGTTGAGTTTGCTGCGACTTAGTCGAAAGATGGCGGAGGATAAAATAAGGATCAAAATATTCAATGATCACAACTATCATTGGTGGCATATGCAGATGGAGGACTAACTGACCAAAAGGATATGTATCTTCCGTTGTTTGGAGAAACACCTGAGAAGATGACCGATGAGGCTTGGAACCTTTTGGATAGGAAAGCTCTGGCGATGATCGGATTGTCGATGACTCCGCAGGTAGCCTTTAACATCTCAATGGAAAAGACAACCATGACGCTAATGACGACGTTAGCGAAGTTATATAAAAATCTTTCAACATCAAACAAGATATTATTCATGAAGATAGTTTTCAACATGAAGATGGCTGAGAGCGGTTTGGTGACGGAACACCTGAACGAGTTCAACAGCATGAAAAGCCAGTTAGAATCCGTCTCGATCGTGTTTGAAGACAAGATTCGGGTCTTGTTATTCCTATGTTCGTTGCTGGAGAGTTGGGAGAACCTAGTTATGGCGATTAGCAACTCTATCTCAGGGACTCTCATGTTTAATGATGCGGTGAGTTGTATATTAAACGAATAGATGCGGAGAAAGTCCGTGAGTGAGAGTTCGGAAACTTTTATACTTTCAGTAGAGAATTGCAGTAGAACGATGGTAGGGGGAAAGAGCAATTCTAATAGCCGAGGAAAATCGAAGGTGAGGATCGAAGGCGATTGTTGGAATTGCGAAAAGAAGGGTCACGAAAAAAGCGAATGTCAACTATTGAAGAAAAACTCGGATGAGAAGGCAGATGAGAAGGAAGCTAATATGGTGTCTACATAAGAACAGAGGGAACAAAGTCTTTGTCTATCGGCGAGCGAGAACATATAAACGGATACTTGGTTGCCAGATTCGGAGGCATCTCTCCATTGCACTTCGGGCTGGAATTATTTCAGTGAGTATGTTCAAGGTGATCTTGGACATGTGACGGTAGGTAACAGTCAGCCGTCTAAGATCGTTGGTAAGGGGAAGATCATACTACAACCGTCAGAAGGTGTTCAAATTAAATTGAAGAATGCTAGTCATATTCCATATTTGAAGAAAAATCTTATTTCCATGAGTCAGCTAGACAGCAAAGGATATATGACGGTGTTTGGAAATTCGAAGTGGAAGATTTCTAAAGGATCGTTGGTGGTCGCTACGGGCAAATTGAGCGGTTCGTTGTACTCATTCAGTGGGAGCAGCGGAGGTTCAGTTGTGTTGGCGGCAAGTTCGGAAATAAATTCGAAGATTTCATTATAGCATAAACGATTGGGGTACCTCAGTGAGAAGAATATGAAAATTCTTCAGGGTAGAGGGCTTCTTTCAAGGCTAAAGAAGGTGGAGTCGGGGCTTTGTGAGAGCTGCGTTTGTGGGAAGCAAAGCGTGCTCAGCTTTCAAATTGGAGGCATTGCAAAGAAGACCAAGAAGCTGGAGATGGTGCATACGGACGTATGGGTTCTGGCCTCGGTAGAGTCTTATGGTGAGAATCGGTACCTCGTTATATTCATCGATGATGCAAGCAGAAAGATATGGGTTTATGCGATGAAGAAGAAGTCTGATGTGTTTGGTATCTGCAAACACTGGATTTGCGCAGGTTGATGTTAGTTATATGTATGGCCTAGAGGCCATTACTATACATAGGATGTATATTGTAGTGGATGCTTGGACATATATAGGGAGGACTTTCTTGCTCGACATGATAGTATGCTATCTGGTTGCTCTTTACCTTAACGTGTACACTGATTGTCTCTCTGTTACATGTTGGTAAAGCCCTTAGGATGTGTACTTGACTACCTGGACTATGATGCGGATCATACTAGTGGGAACAGGGTAGTCCATAAGTACATCCTTCAAAGTCCCTAGTCGAGGGTGTATCGAGACGGGGCATCGATATACCAGAGTAGACTAGCGTGTACCTTCTCGACCCATACAGATGGGCGATGGATGATCCCATATCCATTGGTGTTTGACATCAGAGATGATATACGGGTGCTCAGTAGAGACTGGGTACACTGGACGGACTCGCCGAGAACTCCCAGATGGTATTATACCTCACGTCAGATGGCAGTTCTCTGGTGACACTGGTACAGAGTAGTCTGTTGACCCGAGATCGTCATAGAGTCTTGTGTGGTTCCCACTGTGCTTTGATTTCCATCTTACCACATCCAAGAGGGCGTGTAAAACGGTGGTTTTTGGGTACATTCCCGAGTCACATGGAGGCAATGAGCGATAGGAGGGGATTCGTCTCTCCCGGTATAGGGGGTTGATGTTGCGCTGTGTTCGATTGGCTATAACAGGAAATCCCTGGCCAGGGTTGCTGAGAATTACTGGTAAGTGTTACCTGTAGTTTCTCGAATTGTTATAGACCTCATATCGACACGACTTATCGAGCTATTGGGGTCTGACGTTTACCACCCCTAGGCAAGATATGCGACATATCAGACGATCAGACCGGACTGTACGGTAGTGTTACTGGTTGGATTCACTGGAGTGTGAGCGGGATTGCTCGTCGATCTTCAGATCGCTCAATACCCGGGTGGCCGTTACGTTTAGCAGACCGCTTGCGGCTTGTGGGTGTTTGATATGATCATCGCCTGCTGCCGGCGTATTGACGAGTCTTTAGAGTCCTACACAGAGGTTTCCTGGCTCAAGCGAAACGAAATAGGAGCGCATATGAGATATGTGCGGGATCGAGAATAATGCGTGTATGTGATACCGTATTCTATTCTCGCGATGAATGCATCGATTGGTTATAAGCGATATAACCTAGTTATCGAATCAAGGATTGATTCGATAAGCCGATACATAGGATACTAGCCGGTTATATGCGATATGACCGGATCGTTAAATCAAGTGTTGATTTAATGATTTAATGCATAATTATATATTTGATATATTACTTTGCATTAACTAGTATTGGTTCATTTAAAATGGATTTTCTCACTCGGGTGTGCGCATTGCATATGCGATATGATTTTGTGCACTTGCTTGTATCATGTTTGATGATACATGCCTTATTTGTTAAATGTATAGAATTAAACCTTGGTTAATGGAATGGTTAGGGTTTACTATTTGATTATTCATTTGTTTATTCTTTTTGGAAAAGAAAAAGAGCATGATAAAATGGTGGCATTTTTGTTTGGTTCATGAAGTTTCTTGAACACTTTGACTTTCTAACCCTTTTGTCTCATGCTTAAACCTAACCACTTCATTTAACCCTAATTAGTTATCTACACTTAACCATGGTCATGTTATGATAAGTTTGGATTTTCTTTTCTTTTTTAAATTAACTTATCATAACTTTCTTCTTCTTCTTCTTCATATCTATCATGAAGAAAGCTTAGGTCATCAATGGTGATTGATGATAAAGAGTGAGAAATCCAATTCTAAATTGAACCCACTTCCTATTTCTTCATCCTCTACCTCTTGCCAAGTAGTAGAGTGTGTTTCCTTCACAAGTTTCATGGCTTGGTGAAGGTGGAGCTTGATCTAGCGATGCCTCGACGTAGATCATCTTCGGCATGGACATCGACGACCTAGCTCGCCATTTCTCCGACGAAGCCGACGCTAGAGCCCGGGAATTCACTAGGACAGCGAGGGGACTTCGTTGCGGAGCCGTGGAGGTGGAGCACCGGATCTACAAAGGTTGTATTTCCGTATTCTTCTAGTTTAGTTGTAAACTAGTTTGCTTTTTCGCCTAGATTTCTAGCCAACGATCCGTAGTCGGGTTTCTCGGCACCTAGATTTTTTGAAATTGGCATGGTTGATGCCTTGTGAGACCTCATTAGGATGCCTAGGAATCCTACAGTGGTATCAGAGCCTAGCTAGAGCCTTAAGCGAAGTCTAGACGGATTTTGAAGTCCGAACGAACCGAAAACCCAACCCGGAAAATGCTCTCTGTCCTTTTTCTAAAATCTGGGATTTTTCGAAAATAAAAATATGCAGAAAAATCAGCAGGCTTTTCTATGAATTACTGTGAAATTCGAGAACGTGATTCCACCAATACGCGGCGGAACCGCGGCACAAGCTTGGCTTGTGCGGCGGTTCCGCGGTCTCCTTGTCACATCAGCACTTGAAGTTTGCACAGTAATTCGTATTTTTCTGTGTTGGTTTTCCTGGGATATTTTAAATCTGACTACAGAGTTGAATTTTCTGGAGTTGTTTTGGGGATTCGGTGTTTCGATCGGGGTATCAAATTTAGTCTTTGTGTATTTCCGGATAAATTTTAGAATATGTTAAAAAGTTCGACCGGATATAAATACCCAATTTTTCCCCTGTCGGGAAATTTCCAAGTGTTGGATTTTTCCGTGGTTTAACGACGTTCTAAGTAGTGCAAGTAATGCGATGGTCCCTCTAGAAGACAACAAACCTTAACTCGATTATGTGACCGTCTTGAACTGCCCTTTGAACCTTCGGGTTTGGGGCAGTACGGCGTGCCACATGTGAGGCGTTGGCTTGACCCTTCTACGGCTGGACCGTTGGTACTGAGGCACGAACTGAATGTTGTTAGACTTATATTTCATGTGTTGATCTGTATCGGGAAAACTTGGGTGTTCGATTGTTCGATCGGAAAGTTTCACATTTTCTATTTATCCGGAATGGGATACAATAATTGGAATTCACAAGAAGTTATGAGATAACTGAATGAATGTTATAAACATAGCAGTTTAGTCTCACTTGATCGGTTGCCACGGAATTTTGATGTGATCAAAAGTCCGTCGCAATCACGTAGCATACGCGGATACTCGCCGGGTAAACTTAATAGACGGCCTCACTCCATAGCCCCGACCAAGTGACTGTAGGAGAACCCCGTCGCCGAAAGCATCCGTTCGGGTGCTCGCGGTGGTGGTGTTCCGCCTTGGTGCACTTCGTCGACGGCGTCGGGGGTGCGGCCGCCTACTGAAGTTTCCGACGAGCATTCGATCAGGATGTCGGGAATCTTATTGAATTGCCTGACTTGATATTGAAAAGAGTTTTCGATTTTGAGACTAAAATGCGGGGTTTATAATTGTTAGGCATGCGATGTCTAAGGAATTCATTTGGTCAGGCATGCTATGTCTGAGGTGGTTGCGGATTCCAACTGTTGTAGTTTTACACTTTCTTTTCTGTGACTGTAAGTGTAATATGTGATATCGCCGGTTTCGTTGCTATATGTCAACGACAATTGGGATGCGCATATTTACTTACGTTGATGACATGTGATGTTATGTGTTACTGGATATGTTATATTGGATCGTCGTGTTTGAATAGCCGGGGGTTTTTATGTGAGATGAGTGTTTTTCATTTTCATTCATGTAAAAACTTGTATGTAATATTCTTTTATTGGGGCGCTTCCAGGTTGCGGAAGTTGTCACCGTTTGTATATTATTTACTTTTCCGCACTAGGATAGACCCAAGGAGGAGGGCACAAGTAACCGGGTTCTGGAGTCCAGTGGGAGACCAACTCGAGGAGTCGAGTCCGGGTCTCCTAACTCTAGAATTGGTAGGGTTGCTTGCCGCTCTCGTAGGGGTCTAGGGGTGTGGGTTTGGCTATTCATCGCGACCGTGGAATCCGTGTTTTATACTGGCTCGTATTGAAAATACGGACATCCTAGTATATCCAATATTTCATATGTTTCTTCTGCTGCGATATCTGTGATGTGATCATGTGATGTTCTGTGATAGATACAGTATATAGTATATATGATATATTATATAGACGTTACTTATGTTTTACACCCGCGCTAGCCCTGCCCCGCTCTGCCGTTAGTTACCTAACCTAACGGTGCACGAGGGAACATCGAGGCGAATGCGGATGGCATAAGTGTACGTCGTATTTATCTGTGATGTTTAGGTACTTAAATGATGGGACTTCATTAATGTGATTAATGAAATAAAAGAAACCTAAGATGTTGTAGAATCGAATTTCAAAATAAAACAGGTAGCTACAGTTCTTGCTTTGCACAGCGGTATATGTGATATATCCTGCACCTTATTCGATGAGGAAAGGACCGAGATCCCTTCACCGGGAGTGACTCCTTTAGCAATAACTGGCAGATGCTACACACTCGGTTTGTCTTTTGATTGCTTTTAAGTGTTTTTGCTTTGCACAGTGATATATATGATATATCCCGCACCTCATTCGATGAGGAAAGGACCGACGATCCCTTCACCGGGAGTGACTCCTTTAGCAAAACTAGAAAAGCCTCAAAAACACTCCATTTTAAAATCATTTGATTCTACAACGATATCAAGTTCATTACGCAATAGGTTTTCAGAAAAACCTGTCGCAGCCCTCCGTCATTTCAGATAACTACTTGTTAGTATTCGTGCTGTGGTAGTTTGGCATTCGTCAAGGCGTAGTGTACGGTAGCTAACTAGTATTTATCTGCTTGAGCATATGATGCGATTGGATTAGGGTATTCGTACGGCGTTGTTTGGCATTCGTCAAGGGTCGTGCGGGTGGGTTTAATTCAATCAAGAAATGTACGGGTTGAACTTGACTAGTGGACTATGGGTTGTTTGGCATTCGTCAAGGTCATAGAACACTAGGGGCAAAATATTATCGGGAATTTCAAGTGTTGAAATTTGCAATGAGATTGCATACCTTCTATGTGATAGTTGGATCCCGATACCCGCTGCGAGTAAGAGTTACTCCTGGGAGAGTTTTATACATTACAATTAGCCGATCAAGTAGGTGTCTAGAAAGGTGTTAACGAGGTTACGCCTCTCGGAAAACGAGGTTTACATTAATTAGGTTCGTGCGAAAGCACGGGGGACCTCCCTCAAAGTACCGACACTGGCCTGGCTGAAAGATTGGCGAACTTGTAGTGTGTAATTAATCCCGGCTAGTCTTTCCTTTTAGGGTTTGAAGGAAGATTTGATAAAAAGCAGTGGGAGCCATCCTGATTAGATAAAATAATAACCAATCTATTCTTGACAGAGCGCACGCTGAGTGTTTTCTTCTCTCTCTCTCCAGGTAGCGACCATATCACGCCTTAATCAAGATAATAATACAGAATATTGACCGAACCCGCTTGTTATACTGAGCTGGGGAACGTTGGTCCCGCTCCAACTTATAATTGTTATAAGACAGAGCAGGAAATTGGGGAATACCAGATTTCCCGTGCCGCCCAAACGAAGAGAGTGCATGCTGATGCATCATCTTCGGGTTTGTTCATTATACAGAACTGTTTCTCAGTATCCTTTACGTCCTGGGTATATGATACCGGATCAGGATCCCAGATATGTAATCTGTTACATAGGGCTACAGATAGGTAGAGAACTGAGAACGGGTGATAAGTTTCATGAGGCAGAAAACGGGGCAAGAGTTGCAGCCAAGTCTGTTGGTCACTGTCACCCTGTATTACCAATACATTGATTCTGAACGAATGTTATTAGATACCGAACCTGATATACAAAATCATATCTGTCTCTTTATTAGTAAAGAAACGGTAAAATTTTGTATTGTTGGATAATGTTTTGAACATTTCCTATATCAAAAGTTGATCGGTTCAGGCACGCTATCTAAAAGCATTAATGTTCTAAATCAAACTACAGTTCTTAGTATACGGAACACACACAAGAGGAAGAGTTCAGAAATGAACGAATCCTTCTTGAGGTATTGTAGACTAGGTCAGATCAATGCGACCCGATTGGCGGAAGTTACATTCAGATGTATATTTAAATCAGTTTGAATTTACATCTTGTGAAACTTGCCAGTCATGTCACAAAGATAAGATGACCTTAGCCCTGTTTATTGAAAATAGAGAAAGAGTTAGTAAACTCTTGGGATGATACATGCTGATGTATGTAGGTCCCCTGTCTACACATGCCAGGACTGGTTCTTTATACTTCATTACGTTCTTTGATAATCTCTCAAGATTCAGTCATATGTTCCTGCTGAAACATGAGTCCGAACCTTTTGAGATATTCACATAATATAAGCGAGAAGTAGAGAACCAAAATACGGGTATAAGTATTATGTCCTTCGATGAGATCGAGGAGGAGAATACTTGAGCACGGAAATCCTGGACTATTTTAAAGGAGAATGAGATTCTCTCTCGGCATTACTCCTCCGTATACACCATAGGACGATGGTATATCGGGGCGGAGCAGATACACCCTATTTGATATGGTGTGCTCTATGATGAGTACTGCTGAGTTACCTATTTCCTTCTTGGGGGTTATGCACTTATGAAGTTGCATACCTATTGAATTAGGTTCCAATCAAATCAGTCGCCTACCATTTCATATGTGATATGGAAAGGGAAGAACCCATGTCTTAAGCTAGTTAAGATTTGGGGTTGACCGGCCTATGTCTGAAAGCAAAATCCGGACAAGCTCGAGGCAAACTCTGTAATGTAGAACTGGAAAGGTTCCAGGTATACAAATTACAGCAGATGATTTGAAAGAACCAAAGGATTCAATAGTTACCAACGAACCTCGGCCTTTCCGCCGATCTAGTAGGGTTCCTCACCCACCTGAGAGTTACTTCGGTTTCTCTATGACAGTGGGAGCGAGGATTGCATCATGAGATGATGACCCAACTAGTTTCGACCTGGCCATCAGGAGTAAGACTCTGTAAGAATGGCTGGATGCTTAGCGATCTGAGATGGAATCCATGTACACCAACAAAGTATGGACTTTGGTTGCTATATCTGAAGGGTTAAATCCCCATCAGGAGCAAGTATATCTTGAGAAGATTACTTGGTGTAGATGGAAAAGTTGAGACTTTCAAAGCTAGACTTGTTAAAGGTTTGCATCATTGACCAGGTGTGGATTATGTTGAAACCTTTTCTAAGGATCTATGCTTAAGTCCATCCAGATCCTACTTGCCACGGCTACATACCATGACTATGATATCTGTTGGTTGGGTGTCTTGACTGCTTTTCTAAATGATGATTTGGAAGAGAGCGTCTATAAGTACACAGCCAGAGGGCTTCGTAGACAGTGGGAGCAGCGGAAACGTGTGCAAGATGCTTTATAGGATAAAGCAGGCATCGCGGAGTTGGAACGTCTGTTTTGATGTAATAGTCAAACAGTTTGACATCATCAAAATGGTAGATGAACCTTGTATATACAAAAGGGTAGTAGGGAGTATGGTAATGATCCTCGTAGAGTACGTGGATGACATACTCTTGATAGGGAAGGAGTTTCCTATGCTACGCTCGATCAATCTCCGCTTATCACAATGATTCTCCATATAGGATCAAAATGATACCTCCTAAATCCTGGGTTTTGGATCTATGAGATAGATCTAAATGGATGTTAGGATTCTCACTAGTTGTTGTGAGATGGTATCAATCGATCCTGGGGAGAATCACTGGAAGTGTTCCAGGGTGATAAAGACGACTGAGTGTCAGTCACAGGCATTGTCTTTACCCTCAGTAAAGGGACGGTATGTTGGAAGAGTTCCAAACTAGATACCGTGACATACTAGACGATAAAGGCTGGATACATCGCTATTTGAGATGCTACCAAAGAGGCAGTCTGGAAGTATATTTGTTCATGAGATGAACTTTGTTCCTCCCATTGTGTGACAATGGAGTTGTGGCTTATGCCAAGGAACGCCGGTCCCATCAGTGATCCAGACATATTCTAAGGCAGTGTCACCTGATCATGGAGATGGTTGATCTCCAGGGTGATCGAGGTTTGGAGAGTAGACTCAGAGGACAACACAGCGGATCCACTCACAAAGGTCTGTTCCCAAAGAGAGATTTTTATGGGATGGTTGAGTATGAGATACTACAACCACTGCTATCAGATGGCCCTAGTGCAAGTGGGAGATTGTTAGTTATATGTATGCCCTAGAGGCCATTACTATACATAGGATGTATATTGTAGTGGATGCTTGGACATATATAGGGAGGACTTTCTTGCTCGACATGATAGTATGCTATCTGGTTGCTCTTTACCTTAACGTGTACACTGATTGTCTCTCTGTTACATGTTGGTAAAGCCCTTAGGATGTGTACTTGACTACCTAGACTATGATGCGGATCATACTAGTGGGAACAGGGTAGTCCATAAGTACATCCTTCAAAGTCCCTAGTCGAGGGTGTATCGAGACGGGGCATCGATATACCAGAGTAGACTAGCGTGTACCTTCTCGACCCATACAGATGGGCGATGGATGATCCCATATCCATTGGTGTTTGACATCAGAGATGATATACGGGTGCTCAGTAGAGACTGGGTACACTGGACGGACTCGCCGAGAACTCCTAGATGGTATTATACCTCACGTCAGATGGCAGTTCTCTGGTGACACTGGTACAGAGTAGTCTGTTGACCCGAGATCGTCATAGAGTCTTGTGTGGTTCCCACTGTGCTTTGATTTCCATCTTACCACGTCCAAGAGGGCGTGCAAAACGGTGGTTTTTGGGTACAGTCCCGAGTCACATGGAGGCAATGAGCGATAGGAGGGGATTCGTCTCTCCCGGTATAGGGGGTTGATGTTGCGCTGTGTTCGATTGGCTATAACAGGAAATCCCTGGCCAGGGTTGCTGAGAATTACTGGTAAGTGTTACCTGTAGTTTCTCGAATTGTTATAGACCTCATATCGACACGACTTATCGAGCTATTGGGGTCTGACGTTTACCACCCCTAGGCAAGATATGCGACATATCAGACGATCAGACCGGACTGTACGGTAGTGTTACTGGTTGGATTCACTGGAGTGTGAGCGGGCTTGCTCGTCGATCTTCAGATCGCTCAATACCCGGGTGGCCGTTACCTTTAGCAGACCGCTTGCGGCTTGTGGGTGTTTGATATGATCATCGCCTGCTGCCGGTGTATTGACGAGTCTTTAGAGTCCTACACAGAGGTTTCCTGGCTCAAGCAAAACGAAATAGGAGCGCATATGAGATATGTGCGGGACCGAGAATAATGCGTGTATGTGATACCGTATTCTATTCTCGCGATGAATGCATCGATTGGTTATATGCGATATAACCTAGTTATCGAATCAAGGATTGATTCGATAAGCCGATACATAGGATACTAGCCGGTTATATGCGATATGACCGGATCGTTAAATCAAGTGTTGATTTAATGATTTAATGCATAATTATATATTTGATATATTACTTTGCATTAACTAGTATTGGTTCATTTAAAATGGATTTTCTCACTCGGGTGTGCGCATTGCATATGCGATATGATTTTGTGCACTTGCTTGTATCATGTTTGATGATACATGCCTTATTTGTTAAATGTATAGAATTAAACCTTGGTTAATGGAATGGTTAGGGTTTACTATTTGATTATTCATTTGTTTATTCTTTTTGGAAAAGAAAAAGAGCATGATAAAATGGTGGCATTTTTGTTTGGTTCATGAAGTTTCTTGAACACTTTGACTTTCTAACCCTTTTGTCTCTTGCTTAAACCTAACCACTTCATTTAACCCTAATTAGTTCTCTACACTTAACCATGGTCATGTTATGATAAGTTTGGATTTTCTTTTCTTTTTTTAAATTAACTTATCATAACTTTCTTCTTCTTCTTCTTCATATCTATCATGAAGAAAGCTTATGTCATCAATGGTGATTGATGATAAAGAGTGAGAAATCCAATTCTAAATTGAACCCACTTCCTATTTCTTCATCCTCTACCTCTTGCCAAGTAGTAGAGTGTGTTTCCTTCACAAGTTTCATGGCTTGGTGAAGGTGGAGCTTGATCTAGCGATGCCTCGACGTAGATCATCTTCGGCATGGATATCGACGACCTAGCTCGCCATTTCTCCGACGAAGCCGACGCTAGAGCCCGGGAATTCACTAGGACAGCGAGGGGACTTCGTTGCGGAGCCGTGGAGGTGGAGCACCGGATCTACAAAGGTTGTATTTCCGTATTCTTCTAGTTTAGTTGTAAACTAGTTTGCTTTTTCGCCTAGATTTCTAGCCAACGATCCGTAGTCGGGTTTCTCGGCACCTAGATTTTTTGAAATTGGCATGGTTGATGCCTTGTGAGACCTCATTAGGATGCCTAGGAACCCTACAGTTGAGAACCAAACAGGGGCTAAGCTAAAATGCCTTAAGTCCAATAATGGAAGGGAATACTGCATACAGGAGTTCGAGGCGTTTTGCCCGCAGAAGGGTATTCGTTGGCTGAAAACGGTATCAGGGACGCTACAACAGAATGGCATCGCTGAAAGGATGAACATGATTATCCTAGAGCCATTGCGGAGAATGACTTGAAACGCGGATGTGCCAAAATTTCTATAGGCAGTGGCGGTCATATTGGATATAGTGCCCTCAAAGTAATTATTGTAACTGCGGTAGGCAATTATGTTAATTGAGAGGAGACCTATACGGGTAGAAAAGTCTTGCTCGGGATAATAGTATAATATATGCTTTGTCTTTATCATTCATGTGTATGATTTTTACTTGCTATTACATGTCACTAATACATAATGATAAAACCCACAGGATCCTTACTTGACTACCAGTATTATGATAGCAATCATACTTGTGAGAACTGGGTAGTTCATAAGCACGTCCTTAAATGTTCTTAGTTATGAGAGTATCGAGATTGGGCATCGATATTCCGAAGTAGACTAGTGTATATCTTTTTAGACCCCGACGAGGGGCGGTGGCCGGTCTTACAGTCATTGATGTGTGGCACTTAAGATTGTACAGGTGCTTACTGGAAATGAGTACATCGAACGGACTCGCCGAGAACTTTTAGATGGTATTACAACTATCTTCGGATAACAGTTCTCTGATGACATGAGTATAGGATATTCTTTAGATCTAAGATCTTCATTTTTCTCGTGTGAGTTCCCATTGTACTTAGATTACTATCCTACCACGGCTCAAAGAAGTTGTGCAAGTAGGTTTTAGTTGGGTACAGTCCCGAGCCATATAGAGGCAGTGAGCGATCAAAAAAGATTCATCTCTCCTATTATAGGTGGCCAATATCACGCTGTGTTTGGTTGGCCATCACCATAAGTCCTTGGCCAAGGAAGATAAGATTTACTGATAGGAATCAGTAGTTTCTCGGTTGGTCATAAATCTAACACCAGCACGACTTATCATATTATTAAGGGTCTGACATTAACCACCCCCTAGACCAGGTATGTGACACTTTTAGACGAAAAAGATCGAACTGTACGGAGATTGTCACTTACAGGCTCAAATAGGATACAGACGGAGTTAATTGTCGACCTCTCTTTCGGTACATACCTGGGTAGCCATTACGTACAGTTAGTGCCGCTGACGTGCTTGTGGTTATGAATTTTATCCATTTGAAAATATTAGCCGGCTTATGTTTAAGTCAGATTATTAAATCAAGTATTGATTTAATAATATATATACATATATATATACCTACATATATATATATATATATATATATATATATATATATATATGCTGGTATTATGTTCACTATTCATTTTCTCTCTCTTAGCTATTCGTATTTTTATACGGATACATATATATTTATGCGATACATATACCTGGGTATTATTTATATTATACATAGATATTCTAGAAGGAGGACACCCCATTATTGATTTTCCATTTACGAAAATCATAGGAAATGAGGTGGAGGGTGAGGAGGCATAGGAGCATGGTGAGAGGAATGGCTATTGATTTATTTACTTCATTTGGTTTCACTATTGAGACATGGTTGCATTTGTTTATTGAAAATTGATTTTCATAAAACAAATGATATAGTTCATTTCTCTCTACACACTTTCATTCTCATCCTTGGCTTCTTTATCCTTATCCCCTCTTCCATCCTCTTGAATGCTTTCTTGAGATTAGAAAATGAGAGCTAATGATAGTGATAAATCCCTACATCCCTTACACTCTATTCCTAGCGAGTCTAGAGTGTCAGTTGCTTCATCAAAGATTACTTTGGTGTGAAACTGGAACTTGGATCAGTTTTTCTCGGATGGATCATCTTCGGCACGGGCAATCGTCTCTCAAGCTCGTTCCCGATGGCCTACGTAGTTTAGAGGGGTCTTCCACGATTGGGTGGAAACGCTACAAAGGCTGTATGATCTCAACCTAGTAGACAGATCTCTTGTATGTTTGTTTCTAGTTTAGTGTTTGGAATCGATTTCTAGGTTGTGATTCCTTATGCTCGCATGAAAATTTTCGTTTTGTATTCCGCCTTCATTTTTTGCTTCCACTATGCAAGCACTAGGAACCCAGCAGTGCTATCAGAGCCAACCAAACACTATAACTAGATTTAGAAAATATTATAGTTTCGAAACTGAAATTTTAACCGGATCAAGTTTAGAAAATATCATCTGCTGTGATATCTTTGTTTTCGAGCAACTCGGAAAACTTTTAGATCGAAACTATTGCATTGTTTATTATCCGTTTTTGGTTTATATGTGTTGTTAAACGTCGTCTAATTGCTATATATTCGATCAGACGGGGTTGCACATATGTTGCTTGTGATGTTTTTGTATATATATCTTTGTGATGGTTTAGCCGGATTGTCATGTTCAATAGCCCCCCGTGTGATTATGTATGTACAGTATTTGTGCATTCATTTATTCGGGACTAGCAGCCAACTTGAGGCCATCATTGCCGATGTATATATATTCTTTTATTAGGACACCTCCAGAATGAAGGCATTGTTGCCTTTGTATATATTTCATTACATGTACATGGATAAACCAATAGAGAAGTGCTCGAGTCACCAGGTTCTAGAGTGTTGTAGGTGGCCATCTCATGGAGTTGAGACCGGGTCACCTCGCTCTAGAATTGACGGATTGCTCGCCGCACTTGTATGGGTTTTAGGATTGACCTAAGGAGGGGTGCTTAAGTTAGCGTATTCTAGAAAGTGCTGGGTGATCCATTTATGACATTGAGGCCAGATTGCCCCATTTTTAGGATTGACGGGTAACTTACCGCTCTCGTAGGGGTCCTGGATCGGTGATGTTTAGGCTAGCCACACGACCAGGGAACGTCACATTTTATTTGCGGCTCAAATGAAATGCGGGATTGTTAGTTTATCCGTTATTCCATATTGTTTATTACCTTCCTACGATGATATATATATATATATATATATATATATATATAATGTTTCGATATATTTTGCATTCATGCTAGTCCTGCCTCCGCCCTATCGTAAGTTAAGTAACCTTACGATGAAGATCCGAGGCCCCGTGGAGAATGCGGATGTCTAGTGTGACTAGGAACATAAATGATGGGAGTGCATTATTGTTGGAGACAGTGCCCTCAAAGTCAATTATTGGATCGCAGATACGTGATTGCAATGATTGAGGCAGGACCTATACCGATATGACAGTCTTGCTCGAGATGATAGTATGCTATCTGGTTTGTCTTTGTCATCGTATTTAGTTCACTATTGCATGATTATAGAGCCCATAGGATTCTTGCTTGACTACCAGCAGTATGATGGCGATCATATACGTGGGAGCTGGGGTCTGTAAGCACATCCTTGAAGTGTCCCTAGTCGTAGGAGTTTCGAGACAGGGCATCGATACTCCAGAGTAGACTAGTGTATACAGTCGAGACCCCGATGAGGGGCGGTGGCCGGTCTCACAAGCCATTGGTGTCAGTTGGATCACCGAAGATGTATACAGGTGCTCATTAGGTTATGAGTACACCGGACAGGACTCGCCGGGAACATGCTGGTTGATATTATACATATCGTCAGATAGCAGTTCCCTGGTGACATGTGTACAGGTTAGTTCATCGACCTGAGATCGTCATTTGTCTCGTGTGAGTTCCTACTGTGCTTAGATTACTACCCTACCACGCTCAGGAGTTGTGCAAACAGGTTTTAGTTGGGTACAGTCCCGAGCCACATTGGAGGCAAGTGAGCGGATCGTCGGGGATTCGTCTCTCCCGGTATTAGGGGTTGATGTCGCGCAGTGCACGGGTGGCCATCACTAGGAATCCTCAGCCGAGGTAGTGGAGAATTACTGATTTGGATCAGTAGTTTCTCAGGTGGTGATGGGCTTCATACCGACATGATTTATCGCGTTATTAGGGGTCTGACTTTATCCACCCCCTAGACTCGATATGCGATACTCTTTAGACGAACAGACCGGACTGTATATACATTGTCACTGTCAGGCTCAGTAGGGTTTATAGATGAGTTCGCTCGTCAGCTTCCCTTCCAATCAATACATAGGCAAACCGTTACATACAGCTTGTACCTCTGACGTGCTAGAGGTTATATCTAGTGCTAGTGTGTTGATGAGTCATTAGAGTCCCCCACAGACACTTTCCCAAGTTCGGGCGAAACGTTGTAGAGGCCATATGGGTTTATGGTAAGGTTCGGAAAATGCATGTGCGTTTTCGCACGTGTCATTTTTCGGGCAGATAATACTGGTCGGCTTTGGTTTAAACCGGATCCGAGTATTATACTGTGTAGATATAATATCTTTGTCTCAGTTGCATTTGTATTCGGTCATAATACAAATGCGGGTATGTTTATACTGATATGGGGTTATCCTGAAATCCGTTTCGGGATAGCTTTTGGAAGTTGCCAGTTTCCAGTTTTCTATCAGCCGTATTTAACATTCGGTTAAATGCGGATTTATCTTTTCTTGATGAGGTGAGTCAGTGTTCTAGAAGGTTCTAGAGAGGGTGACAAGGCTTGTGAGTCATTAGGTCATTAATGGTGCATTTAATGACAAGGTGACTAGGTTAATTGTGATTGGTTTGCATTTAATGATTTATATTGATTCATGCTTTGAAGTTATGTGATGATAAGTTCAAAGCTTATTGTCACCCCTCTCTTGCTCCTACACTCACCTCCCTCCTCTCCTTTATATGGCCGGCCCCTCTTGTGGGAATTCCTTGATTCATTTTTGCAAAAGATTATGATAGTTTAGTGTATGGAAATTTCATATAGTTCGATTTCCATTTACCCGATTCCAAATGGCAACTTCTTTTAACCGTTCGTCCATAGCCTTGGACGTAACGAGACAAAGTGTTCTACTCATTCTCCACAACATCTTGGTCATCTTTTTTAGCAAACTTGACGACCGAGTTGCCTCGGTTCAGAGGCGGGAGCCCGTTTAAAGATCCGTCGACGTGGTGCCACCTGGACGAGAAGACTGTAGATTCAGGAGATCGGAGCAGCCGCAACAAGCGTGGGATGATGGTTGAAGACTGAAGGACTCGGATCGTTCGGTATAACCTTTCTACCCACTTTGTAGTTTGTTAGTTTAGCTTTAATGGCAGATCCGGGTTATAGTACGCGATAGCGCCAGTTGTAAAAAGTTTTTGTTCCGCATTTGGCGTCTGTTTGACTGCCGGGGCGCTACCGTGGACTTAAAGTGGTATCAGAGACTCACCATTAAGCTATACTAACTTACGCTAACACGTTTAAAACATCGATCGAACCGAATTTCGAAAATCACATTTTTCAGCACCTGAGTTTCTGTCGATTTTAAATGGGGCCTAAAAATAATTTTACATATCACAGAAAGCATAGCAGGGATTTCTAAGCAAACGGGAAAATTTTGAGCACGTGATCCCACGTGACTACCGCGGAACTGCGGCAGTACTGTGGGAACAGTGCATCAAAATTCTCCAGTGGGCTTTTCTTGGGAAATTGTGGTTTTTAGTACTGTTCTTTTGGGCCCAGATTTTGTTACTGTACAGCAGATGTACGTGGGGCCCACTTCGGGAAATTTAGTCGATCGAAATTTTAAATTTGGTAGTATGCAGTATTTAAATTATATCTCCGACCGGGAATGTCATTTGATCGGTAAACTGCGTCTGATTGCTATAGTTCTTTTAGACGGGTTTGCGAACGTGACATTCGCGTTGATGTTCTGTGTTGTACAGTGATGTTGCGGATTTGTCGTGGTGGATAGCAGGGTGCAATGATAGTGCAGTTTGGATTTATTTGTACATTTGATATTGCGGGGCGAGCGTCCAACATGTGGACTGCCGTCACTGCCTGTTTGTATAATATTCTTTTTGGGACACGACCGGGTCGAGGTCGATGTACCCGTTGTACATATTTTTATTTCGGTACTAGGTTTATCCTGCGAAGGAGAGCACGGATATCCGGGTTCTGGAGGGCAACGGGTCCGTATCTCATGGCTTTGAGAGGCAAAGGGACCTCACTCTAGAATTGGCAGACTATTCGCCGCAATCGTAGGGGGTACAGGTTGACCCAAGGAGGGACGCTCAATTTACCGGATTCCGTGAAATGCCGGGTGTTCCATTCACTATGTTGTGGGGACTACCTCGGTTCAGGTTTTGGCGGGTAACTTGCCGCACCCGTAGGGGTCTAGGTTTCATTGCACCGGCTATCCACACGACCAGGGGAACATCAGGTTTCAGCAGCGGCTCTGTGAAATCCGGGGATCCCAGATTATCTGTATTGTTCTGTGATGCTTATTACTTTTCTGTAATGTTGCATATTATCACGCCTGGAGCGATTATTGTATATTAGTATATATACTATTAGATGTTGTATATGTTTTACACCCGCGCTAGTCCAGCCCTCGCTCTGTCGTTAGTTAAGTAACCTAACGGGTGATGACGGGACCCAGTGGCGAATGCGGATGGCATATACGTACATTATATTTTCGTTCTTTTCTGGTGTGATTGATCGATGGGACTGCGTTGATTCTTATCAATGTAAATAAAAACCTATATTTGATGTTGTTGGAACCAATTTTAAAAGGGGTTATTACAAAGATGTTTCCTTTTGTTTTGCATAGCGGTATTCAGTTAGAATATCCTGCACCTCATTCGACGAGGCAAGGGCAGATATCCCTTCACCGGGAGTGACCCCTTGGGCAGAAGTATACGTCAGGATAATAACTTCAATATAGTCGATTACAAGTTGCTTTGCATCGCGGTATTCAGTTGGAATATCCTGCACCTCATTCCACGAGGAAAGAGCCGAGATCCCTTCACCGGGAGTGACCTCTTTAGCAAAACGTTTTCGCCACTATATTTTTATAAAAAGCTATCAGTTTCCTCCAACGAGATCAAGTTCATTACGTTAAAGGTTTTTCGCCAAAAACCAGTCGTAGCCCTCCGTCATTTCTTTTTGGTATTCAGTAGTATTCAAGCTATATATTTTGACCTTCGCCAAGGCATAGTGTTTGGTAGCTGCTGGGTATTCATTTGTAGCATAGATAGATGTGTTGGTTTGGGACAGTCGTACTACTATTTTGGCCTTCGTCAAGGATATGTACGGATGGGTTCAAATTGACCTGGACAATGACGGGTAGAACTTGGCATGTGACTTATGACATTTTGACCTTCGCCAAGGTCATAAGAGCATGGGGCAAAAATCACATCGGGAGTTTCAAACATACAGGAAACTTGCCAGATATGTGCATACCTTCTGGAGTGTGATAACTTGAGTGGCTTCCATCAAGTTATCATACGATGATAGTTGGATCCCGATTCTCACTGATGAGTTGGTTTACTCTTCGGGTGATCCCGACTAATTCTTCTTTCAGGTTTGGAGGAGAATTTGAGATTACAGTGGGAGGTTTCCTGATTAGATAAAGTGATAACCATTCTGATCTAGGTTAGAGTGCACGCAGAGTGTTTCTTTTCTCTCTCTCTCTTTGGCAGCGACCATTGACCGACCCTAGACTTTGACTCAGTGACCAAGTTGACCGAACCTTCTTAAAATACTGGCTTTTGGATTTTCTATAGTTGCATAAGTCATTGCCGCTCCTTCTTTTACCCTTTGTATTTCTCAGAACACCCCGTATTACTACGGATATCCACTTCCATTGGATTGATCCATCGTATGGTTATATACAAACTCGAAAGGACTTCTTCGAGGATGGATCCAGGTTCAGGAGAAATAGAATTGGTTTATTTAGTTGTCTTTTATTATCACCTTCTCTCAGGTTGCGAGGGCTCCTTAGTTTAGGAGAGTACACCAATTACGCTTATTGGATAGTCTTATTCCAAACCATAGGCAGGTGCCGAAAGGTAAAGAATGAAAAAAACCAACTAGCCTAAGTAGGGTGTGCAGAAGGTAATATGTAAAGACAAGATAAAGGGATTAGAAAGAGGGCAAAGTAAATTGCGACTGTTATCATTCACGACCAAACCGCGTACTTCATCGCCACTCCTATTTTCACCTTTAATAGAATAAGATATTATTCAGTTGTCTTTTATCATCACCTTCTCTCAAGTTACGAGTACTCCTAGGATTAGGAGGGTATACCTATTATACTTACTGGATAGTCTTCTTCCAAACCATAGGCTGGTGCCGAACGGTAGGGAAGGAAGAAAACCACTTAGCCTAAAGGGGTGTACAGAAGGTAACGATTAAAGACAAATAAAGGAATTTGGAGAGATGGCAAAGAAATATACGGTTGTAGTCATGAATTGGATTATGGAAGAGGCATTACTAGGAATACCAGAATACCCCTACGAAACATTTTCATGTTTCAGTGTATTGTTAAAGGAAAACTGTTTTCCCGATTAGATACTTACGCCAGGGTATGTATTTACCAGGTTTCATTCTCATATCTGTATGGTTTTTACAGATGATGAGTGGGAGTAAGTTATTGGGAATTAGGTGATCATCCTCATTATATCGGAATTCGTTGTAATTGGTGATATTTGAGGAAATCACCTGGGTACAGTTTTCAACCTACGATGCACAGGTTTTGTGTTATTCAACTCAGCGGACTTATACAGAGTATTGTATGTTGTCAAGTGTCCGTCAGGACAGAAGGGTAGGTCCTCATACTATGTTCTGTTTACTTGTGACTTCGCTAGTTTTTAGACAAGTGTTTCGTAGAAATACTGTGTCTAAGTTTTGAGATGTTGTGGGTATAAGAATAAAGTAGAGAACCAGTTATCGCAAGTATCGGGATTTTTTAAAGAGATCGAAGATGTAGATTCTTGTGATTGGTATTCAGATGAAAGTAATGGTTTTGAGAAACATGTTTCTCTTTCAGGTTACTCATAATTGGATGGATTCCTAAGTTGAGTAGTGCTGATTAGACTCTCTCCATTAAGTTGATATGCACTGGAGTCAGCTGCATGTCTTTGAATCTGGTTCCAATTAAATTAGTGCCTCTATTTCTATATTGTACATAGAATGGTTCATATCTTAACGATGTTAAGATACGGGGACTTGTCCAGCTTATGCTTAAAACCAGACACTGGATAGATCAAGGCACGTTTCTGTAATGGCAGTTTGTGGGTTGACCCTGGCTTTGACGAGGGTTGACTTTTCTACCATCTGGAAGATCAATAGTGATATTGTTCTTGACTCGCCACAGTTTTAGTAAAATGGATTTTTTCAGAAAACAGTAATGGGAGTATGGTAGAATTGGAAGTGATTCCAGAACCGCAAACGATTACGGAAAATTTAATAGGACCTTTATATTCAGTTAGGTTTGACATTCCATTAGCCACTCCGCAGATATGGTAGGTAACCTCAGACACCCGAGAGGTACTCGGGTAGCCTCAAGGACGGTGACAGGGAGGTTCTTGTTTATCCAGACTTGACACTACCGTTGTTCCAGACTATGAGACCCGGCAAGAGGATAAGTATAACGTCGTTCTAAATTAGCTTTAGAAGTGTACGTATATATTATTCTGCCAGAGGGTTGTCATAGTCAGTGGGAGCAGCGGAAGCATAGTGGGCAAGTAGCTTATGTCTATTTATAGGCTTGAGCAAATATAGCGGAGATAGATCATCTAATTTTGATATGAGAGTCATGGGTATGACTTCATCAGAATAGGGGATGGATCTGTTGAGAAGGTAGTAGGGTGTGATGTCATGGTATTTGGATGACATACACAGAGTAGGAAGTAAAATTCCTATACTACGATCGGTTGTACTGTGGTCGTCACACAGTTGTTTCTCCAGACAGGACATGGATATAATATCAGACATTCTGGTTTCTTGATCTACGGTTTTAGATCTGGATTTGGGTAGTTTTCCAATATGGGTACTTTGACAATATTCTAATAGTATTTTAGAATAGATGACTCCTGGTATGGTGGTGTACCTGCAGGTGATGGAGTGACCCTCTCTAAAGGTGTCTTACAGACTAAAGGAGAGAGGGATGTGCATGATTGGCAGATCATTTGCTTAGGCAATTGAGTCCATCATGAAATGTCAAGTACCACACCAGATGTTGTTTTTGCACTTGATGCGATAAGTTTATATTAATCCAATCCTGAAGAAACATAAGGAAGCAGTTTTATAACATAAGTGCTTGTTCTACGGATTTGATGACGGCAGCCTCCTTCGGGAGACGATTATCATTCCAGGCTTCAAAGTTGACATGGATGACAGAGTGATTGTCAGAGTTATAGTTTTCCCTATGAAGAGGGACAGTATTATGGACAGTTGTTCCAAGAGGATACTGTGGGAGGCATGGTGGTGGATACTGATTAGGTTCAGTTATCGATACAGTCTAAGAAGTTTGGATTTGGAGTTCATTTATGAACTAGGTCCCATCAGATATTCAGACGTATTCTAAGACAGGTATTACTCGATTCGGGAGATGGCTTTCTCCGCGAACTTGAGATTTAGAGAGATATAGAAAGAAACATCAGGGCGGATTCACTCACTGAGGCTATTTCTTGAACACAAGAGTCTTACAAACAAGATTTGTGAAACTGATTAGTAGAGGAGTTGGATGTTCGGTATCACACGGGCTGTGAGTATGCGACATCGCAATAATTAGCCTTGAGTGCAAGTGGGAGATTGTTGGAGATAGTGCCCTTAAAGTCAATTATCGGATCGCAGGTACGTGATTGCAATGATTGAGGCAGGACCTATACCGATATGACAGTCTTGCTCGAGATGATAGTATGCTATCTGGTTTGTCTTTGTCATCGTATACATGCTTTAGTTCACTATTGCATGATGATAGAGCCCATAGGATTCTTGCTTGATTGCGAGCAGTATGATGGCGATCATATACGTGGGAGCTGGGAACTGTAAGCACATCCTTGAAGTGTCCCTAGTCGTAAGAGTTTCGAGACAGGGCATCGATACTCCAGAGTAGACTAGTTTATACAGTCGAGACCCCGACGAGGGGCGGTGGCCGGTCACACAAGCCATTGGTGTCAGTTGGATCACCTAAGATGTATACAGGTGCTCATTAGGTTATGAGTACACCGGACAGGACTCGCCGGGAACATGCTGGTTGGTATTATACATATCGTCAGATAGCAGTTCCCTGGTGACATGTGTACAGGTTAGTTCATCGACCTGAGATCGTCATTTGTCTCGTATGAGTTCCCACCATGGTTAGATTACTACCCTACCACGCTCAAAGGAGTTGTGCAAACAGGTTTTAGTTGGGTACAGTCCCGAGCCACATTGGAGGCAAGTGAGCGGATCGTCGGGGATTCATCTCTCCCGGTATTGGGGGTTGATGTCGCGCAGTGCACGGGTGGCCATCACTAGGAATTCTCAGCCGAGGTAGTGGAGAATTACTGATTTGGATCAGTAGTTTCTCAGGTGGTGATGGGCTTCATACCGACACGATTTATCGCGTTATTAGGGGTCTGACTTTATCCACCCTCTAGACTCGATATGCGATACTCTTTAGACGAACGGACCGGACTGTATATACATTGTCATTGTCAGGCTCAGTAGGGTTTATAGATGAGTTCGCTCGTCAGCTTCCCTTCCAATCAATACATAAGCAAACCGTTACGTACAGCTTGTACCTTTGACGTGCTAGAGGTTATATCTAGTGCCAGTGTGTTGATGAGTCATTAGAGTCCCCCACAGACACTTTCCCAAGTTCGGACGAAACGTTGTAGAGGTCGTATGGGTTCATGGCAAGGTTCGGAAAATGCACGTGCGTTTTCGTACGTGTCATTTTTCGGGAAGATAATACTGGTCGGCTTTGGTTTAAGCCGGATAAATACTGGTCGGCTTTGGCTTAAGCCGGATCCGAGTATTATACTGTGTGGATATAATATCTTTGTCTCAGTTGCATTTGTATTCGGTCCTAATACAAATGCGGGTATGTTTATACTGATATGGGGTTATCCTGAAATCCGTTTCGGGATAGCTTTTGGAAGTTGGCAGTTTCCAGTTTTCTATCAGCCGTATTTAACATTCGGTTAAATGCGGATTTATCTTTTCTTGATGAGGTGAGTCAGTGTTCTAGAAGGTACTAGAGAGGGTGACAAGGCTTGTGAGTCATTAGGTCATTAATGGTGCATTTAATGACAAGGTGACTAGGTTAATTGTGATTGGTTTGCATTTAATGATTTCTAGTGATTCATTCTTTGAAGTTATGTGATGATATGTTCAAAGCTTATTGTCACCCTTCTCTTGCTCTAATACTCACCTCCCTCTTCTCCTTTATATGGCCGGCCCCTCATGTGGGAATTCCTTGATTCATTTTTGCAAAAGATTATGATAGTTTAGTGTATGAAATTTCATATAGTTCGATTTCCATTTACCCGATTCCAAATGGCAACTTCTTTTAACCGTTCTTCCATAGCCTTGGACGTAACGAGACAAAGTGTTCTACTCATTCTCTACAACATCTTGGTCATCTCTTTTAGCAAACTTGACGACCGAGTTGCCTCGGTTCAGAGGCGGGAGCCCGTTTAAAGATCCGTCGACGTGGTGCCACCTGAACGAGAAGACTGGAGATTCAGGAGATCGGAGCAGCCGCAACAAGCGTGGGATGATGGTTGAAGACCGAAGGACTCGGATCGTTCGGTATAACCTTTCTACCAACTTGGTAGTTTGTTAGTTTAGCTTTAATGGCAGTCCGGGTTATAGTACACGATAGCGCCAGTTGTAAAAAGTTTTTGTTCCGCATTTGGCGTCTGTTAGACGGCCGGGGCGCTACCGTGGACTTACAATTATATGTTTAATGCAAAAAAATAAACCCAAACTGATGATGTAGGAACCAACTTTTTCAAAACATTTTATAGTCGTATTCTTTTGCTTTGCATAGAGGTATCCAGTTAGGAATATCATACACCTTATTTGCTGAGGAAAAGAGCTTTGATCCCTTCACGGAGTGTTCGATAAGAAGCAAAAGCTTATGTTACTATAACCACTCAGTTTTCTTCAAAACCACTCATTTAAAAACGAAGCCTAAACCACACCTTTTCAAAACCACTCGGTTTCTTCAACGATATCAAGTTCATTACGTTAAATGTTTTTGTAAAAACCAGCCGTAGCCCTCCATCATTTCAGATGAGTAGTGCTTAGTATTCGTGCTACATATGTTGGCCTTTGTCAAGGCATACCGTGCGGTAGCTAGGTGTTGCTTGTCTGTGCATAGAGATGCAATTATCTAGGATGGTTGCACGGTCATTTTGGTCTCTATCAAGGACTTGTACAGGTGGGTATAAATTAATCAGGATAATAACGGGTTGAACTTGACTTGCGACTTATGATATGTTGGCTTCTGTCAAGGGCATAAGCCGCTTAAGGCAAAAACCTTATCGGGAGTTTCAAATATAAAGAAAACTTGCCAAATATAAGCATACATTCTGAAGTGTGATGACTTTGGTTGGCATCCATCAAGGTTATCACGCGATGATAATTGGATCACAATTCTCACTGATGAGTAGGGGTTACTTTTGGGAGATTTGCACTTCGGAACAAACTAATCCAGTAGCTGTCTAGAAAGTGTTAATGGGGTTATACCTCTATGGAAACAGGATTATTAAATTAGGTCCGTGCAAAAGCACGGGGGACCTCACTCGGAGTACTAACAATGGTCTGGCTGAACGGTAAGCAAACTTGTAAGGTATTGAAGGAGAATTCGAGGAAACAGTACGAGCCATAATGATTCGATAAATTAATTAATCAATCTAATCTTGATAGAGTGCATACTGAGTGTTTTTTCTCTCTCTGGCAGCAACTCAGGACTTACCTTAAACTAAAACTCATCAACCAAGTTAACCGAGCCTTTTTACGAATTTTAGCTTTGGATTTTCGTGGTTCACAACAAAGTCACATATATCCTTGCCGCTCCTACTTTCCCTTTGCCTTCTCCAGAACATTACCGTATTACTACGATGTTCCATATTGTTTGGAAAGACCATATCATATAGTTATATATGAACTGGAAGAAACTTGTTTCAGTCCGAGAATAACTGGTTTTGGAGAAATTGAATTGTATAATTTTGTTGTCTCTTCTTCTTCGCCTTCTCTCAATTTGAAAGCTCTTTATGTAATAAGAGTACACCTATTATGTTTGTTGGATAGTTTTCTTCCAAATCTTAGAAAGGTGCCTAAATGTAGGGAAGGAAGAAAACCAACAAGTTTAAGTTTGTTGTACAGAAAGTAAAATGTAGAGACATATAAAAGGGTTGAAGTGAGGGAAAAGAAAATTGCAACTACTGTCATAAACCTAGGCATTGGAAGAGGCATTACTAGGAATACCCGGCCACCCCCTACAAACATTTTTAATTTTTTAGTTTTTTTGTGTTGTTGCAATTGAAAACTGTTTACCAATTAATTCTGACTCCTGGGATATATATACCGGATCAGAATCACACATCTGTAGGGTGTTACAGATGCTGTGGAGTAGAATATTGGGAAATATGTGATTTGATCCTCAATTTTGGATTCATAGTAATTGGCGATATTGGAAAAATCATCCGGTTTTGTCTTACGACAACTTTTTTTGGTTTTGAATAACCGTTGTTATACACCAATTTTTTAAAACTGATAAATCTGTCTATTTATTTTATAAAGTGGGATATAAATTTTTAAAATATGTTCAGGACATTGACCTTTATCAGTTAAGGATAAGGTAAGATGCATTGAATAACGGTATAGACGTTCTTAACCAAAATACAGTTCTCAATTTACAATACACGGATTTTGAGTTAGTATAATTATAGGACTTATACAAAGTGATGTATGTTGTCCAACTTCCTTTAGGACAAAGAGTTGGTACACTTATTTCATTTCGTTTTACCTATAATTTCTCTGGTTTTAGACACGCATTCGTAGAATTGCAAAGTCCAAAGATTATGAGAAGTTCTTAGAGTATATGAATAAAGTAGAGAACCGGACGTTGGATGTATCAAGATTTTTCGAAGTGGTCGAAAATGTAGATACTTATGCTAGGTATTCTGTAGATATTTAATTTGACAATTTGATTCTCTCTCAGATTACTCATCCGCAGGTGTGGTACTTGATGAGTAATGCTATATGGCCTTTTTCTATTTTGGGATATGCACTTGACACAGCTGCATAACAATTGAATATGGTTCAGTCTAAATTAATGCCTTAGATTCTATATGGACATAGAATGGTAGCATATGTTGAGGATATCAAGATATAGAGTTATCCATTTTTTGTTTGAAAGCAGAATCCAAACATACTCAAGGCACGTTTCAGTAATGGAAGTTTGTGGGTTATCCCAAGCATTCATAAGGGTTTGACTTCCACCATTTTCAAGATCAATAATTGTATTGTTCTTGACTCGCCACCTCTTTAAAAAAGGAATCTTTTTGAAAAAGAAATTAGTAAGAGTATGGTACTGGAATTGAGTCCAGAACCACAAACAGTTACTGAAAATTTAGTAGAACTTAAGAATTCAAATTGACCATGATAAAGCTCTGCAAATTTAGTAGGTGACCTCAGATACCCGAGAGATACTTTGGTTTCCTCGTAGACGGTGACAGGGAGGTTTGCGTCATGCTGATGATGACCTTACTAGTTGTCAGTAGGTCATTAGAAGTGGTGACTTCTAGATGGCCAGATGCAAGATATCCAAGTTAGACTCCACGCACTCCAAAATATTATGGACTTTGGACTTTGCCGGATGCTCTTGAAGGGGTAAAATCTATTAGGAGCTAGTAGATCTTTCGAGATCAGTGCAAGTAGAAAGATAGTAGCCTAATAAAGCTAAATTTGTAGTAAGAGGTTTTCATTAAATACCCGGCATGGATTGTGATGAAACTTTTACTTCAGTGTCTATGCTGAAGTCCATATAGATATGACTTGCTTGCTACTGCTGCTATTCATAATTATGAGATCTGGCAGGTGGATGACTATAATGTATTTCTAAATGGAAATTTAGAAGTGCACTTGTATATGACTCTGTCATAGGGTTGTCGTAGTCTGTGAAAGCAGCGGAAGGTGTGCAAGTTTCTTATGTCTATTTATAAACTAAAGCGGACATAGCAAAAATGGATCATATGTTTTGATGTGACAGTCAAAGTGTTTTACTTCATCAAAAAAAAGATAAATCAGGTAATAAGGATATAGTGAGTACTGTCATAGATGATATACTCCTGATAGGAAGTGATGTTTGTATACTACAATCAGTCAAACTTTGGTTGTCACAGATGTTTCTCCATATAGGATTTAGATAATATATCAAGAATTCCGGTGACTATATCTATGTCGATAGATCAAGATTTAGGAAGTTTCCCAATCTAGGTACTTGGACATCATTCTAAAAGGGTTTAGAATAGACGACTTCTGACGTGATAGTATACCCTCAGGTGATGGAGTCATCCTCTCTAAAAAGATGTTTTCTAGACTGATGAGGAGATGGACTCGCGTGAATGACAATTCAATTGCTTTGGTAATTAGGTCAATCTGGTGATGTCATATACTAGACCAAATGTTGCTTTTGCACTTACTGTAATAAACAGATATTAATCCATTCATGGAGAAACAGAAAGGGAAGCAGTGAAGAACATGTGAGGATGTTCTTGATGTATGGTAATGGCAGCCTCTTACATGAGACGGTTATCGGTTCTGGCTTCAACGATGACCTGGATGATAGAGTGGCTGTCAGAGTTATAAGTTTACCCTCTTCTTAGGGGCATTATGTTAGAAAGGGTTCCAACCAGAATTCTGAGGTATACATGGCACAGGATGCTGATTATGATCAGCGGAGGATACAGCCCAAAAAGTTTGTTGGATAAATTTGTTCATTTATGAACTTGGTTCTATCATCTGTCCAGACAAATTCTAAGGAAGGTATCGCTCATTTTGGGAGATAGTTGATTTCCACAAAATTGAAGTATAGAGAGATAAAATAAGGAACGTTGTAGCGGATCCATTCACTGAGGCTATTTTTCAAACACAGTTGTTTCTCAAACACGATTTGCAAAACTGATTAGTACAGAAGTTGGGTACTCGAAAACACACAAGCTGTGGGTATCCGATATCGTAATAATTTTCCTTAAGTGCAAGCGGGAGATTGTTGGCTATAGTGCCCTAAAGGCAATTATTGTAATTACAGGTAGATAATTATGGTAATTGAGGGAGAAACTATACGGGTAGAATAGCCTTGCTCAAGATAATAGTATGCTATCTGGTTTGACTTTATCATTCATGTGTATACGTTTTACTTGCTATTATTGACAGTCCATGCTACGCACCCCGCGGGATCGCGGTCAGGCGAAAAATATAAAAAATGAAAATTATAAACTTCTTAGTATCGACTAACCGCCAAGATCATAGCTAAACTATAACTAGCACTAAGAATATGAAGTATGCGCTACATGTACAGAAGTTATTCCTCACGTAACTGTTCTTCGGATCTTTATTCCTTACTGTCCTCCACCTCGTCATAGCCTCCTTGGATCGTCCAGATCGGGCTTCCTCGTCGGTCCTCTCATGCCGAAGATGATCCACGCAAGAGAATGTGCATCGAGCTCCTACCTCAACCGAAGCAACTAGGGCATCAAGTTTGCTACACATGATGTCGTTGACGATGTAGAGTATGAAGATGGAATGGAATGTCTTTTTTCATCCTAGGTTACTCAACACATGAGTATTCTAGGGTTTGACGAAGAAGACGATAAAAAGGAAAAGCTAGTGAAAACAAATCATGAAAAAGGAATGAGTTTTCTCTCACTTGTTGTGGACTGAACTCCATCCATTATTCTTAAGATAACTCTCAATGAATAATTAGAAATAGAGTTGAATATTCAACAAATAAGTCATGGCTTGAAAATGCACCAAGTGTCTTAAGAAGCCATGCCCAAAATCATGTAATTTCAACCTCATTTCCTAATTACATAATGCATTATTAATTTAACCTAAAAAGAATAATGAATTACGACATGTCATCTTCAAATAGCATTTTTGAACAAATTACAGAAACGCCCCTCATCCGTATATACATACATGTATCCGTATTCCGAAAAATACGAATACAAAAGAGACGAAAACTATCCATCAGTACAATACTGGGATCCGGCTTAAACCAAAGCCCACTAGTATTGTCCGTCCGTGTCATCATCAGTGTACAAGTATACGTATATGACCGAAGCCTATCGTAAAACCATACGACCTCTACATCTTTTGCCCGATGCAGGGAAACTCTCTGTGTGGGACACTAAAGACTCGACACTATGCTAGCAGTGGGTTTAACCATAGGCCGCAAGCGGCACTAGCTGTACGTAACGGTCCCCAGGTATATGTCGATGAGAAAGCCGATGAGAATAACTCATCCGAACTCCAACTGAGCCTATCTGTGACAATCTCCATACGGGTAGAATAGCCTTGCTCAAGATAATAGTATGCTATCTGGTTTGACTTTATCATTCATGTGTATACGTTTTACTTGCTATTATTGACAGTCCATGCTACGCACCCCGCGGGATCGCGGTCAGGCGAAAAATATAAAAAATGAAAATTATAAACTTCTTAGTATCGACTAACCGCCAAGATCATAGCTAAACTATAACTAGCACTAAGAATATGAAGTATGCGCTACATGTACAGAAGTTATTCCTCACGTAACTGTTCTTCGGATCTTTATTCCTTACTGTCCTCCACCTCGTCATAGCCTCCTTGGATCGTCCAGATCGGGCTTCCTCGTCGGTCCTCTCATGCCGAAGATGATCCATGCAAGAGAATGTGCATCGAGCTCCTACCTCAACCGAAGCAACTAGGGCATCAAGTTCGCTACACATGATGTCGTTGACGATGTAGAGTATGAAGATGGAATGGAATGTCTTTTTTCATCCTAGGTTACTCAACACATGAGTGTTCTAGGGTTTGACGAAGAAGACGATAAAAAGGAAAAGCTAGTGAAAACAAATCATGAAAAGGGAATGAGTTTTCTCTCACTTGTTGTGGACTGAACTCCATCCATTATTCTTAAGATAACTCTCAATAAATAATTAGAAATAGAGTTGAATATTCAACAAATAAGTCATGGCTTGAAAATGCACCAAGTGTCTTAAGAAGCCATGCCCAAAATCATGTAATTTCAACCTCATTTCCTAATTACATAATGCATTATTAATTTAACCTAAAAAGAATAATGAATTACGACATGTCATCTTCAAATAGCATTTTTGAACAAATTACAGAAACGCCCCTCATCCGTATATACATACATGTATCCGTATTCCGAAAAATACGAATACAAAAGAGACGAAAACTATCCATCAGTACAATACTGGGATCCGGCTTAAACCAAAGCCCACTAGTATTGTCCGTCCGTGTCATCATCAGTGTACAAGTATACGTATATGACCGAAGCCTATCGTAAAACCATACGACCTCTACATCTTTTGCCCGATGCAGGGAAACTCTCTGTGTGGGACACTAAAGACTCGACACTATGCTAGCAGTGGGTTTAACCATAGGCCGCAAGCGGCACTAGCTGTACGTAACGGTCCCCAGGTATATGTCGATGAGAAAGCCGATGAGAATAACTCATCCGAACTCCAACTGAGCTTATCTGTGACAATCTCCATACAGTCCGATCTGTTCGTCTAAGAGTATCGCATATCGGGACTAGGAGCGGTAATCATCAGACCCCTAATAGCGCAATAAGTAGTGATGGAGTGTAGCCCATTACACCCTGAGAAACTACTGGAGTACCTATCAGTAAATCTCGCTTGCCCTGGTCAGGGATTTTGTATAATGGCTCTCCAAACACAGCGCGATATCAACCCTCAATACCGGGAGAGACGAATCCTATCTAACTGCCACTGCCTCCAAGTGCTTCGAGACTGCACCCAACTATTACCTGTTTGCACGACTCCTTTGATCCATGGTACGGTAATAATTAAAGTACAATGGGAACACACTCGAGGCGAAGCAACGGAGTCAAGTCGACGGTCTAAGCCGTACTCATGTCACCTGGGAACTTCTACTGGGCGATAGGTATAATACCCACCAAAAGTTCCCGACGAGTCCTGTCCGATATACTCATAACCCAATAAGCACCTGTATACTATCTCCAGTATGACGTACTGATGGTTGTGGGACAGACCATCTCCCCTGCTGGGATGAGAAGCGTATACACTAGTTTACTCTGGAGTATCGATGCCCTGTCTCGATAATCTTACGACTAGGGACCTGTATAAAAATGTGCTTATAGACTACCCAGCCCCCACTAGTATGACTGCCATCACAATGCTGGTGATCAAGCAAAAGATCCTAAGAGCTCTACCAATATGTATAAGCGATATGCTAAAAAAAACACATGCACATATTGAGGTAGAAACAAGCCAGGTAGCATACTACCATTTTGAGCAAGACTGTTATTACAACTGTGAATATACCAAGCTTCCATTAAGTACTATACAAACTAGTACTAAACAATAATGGCCTCTAGGGCATATATCACTAACAATCTCCCACTTGCACTAAGGCCATGTATTGGCATATCGCAGACCTATCATCTCGATTAGCCTTTCTAACTATGTCTGAGAAATGGACATTGTGAGTGGATCTTCAGTGTTATTCTCCGTATCTACTCTCCGCACCTCGATCTCCTGGCAATCATCGATCTTCCTGATCAGGTGGTACCGCCTCAAGATATGTCTAGATCTCTGATGGGACCGGGGTTCCTTCCCTAAAGTTATAGCTCCGTTGTTGTCATAATACTAAAGTATTTGACCAACAATGGAAGGAACCACCTGCAATTCAGTTAAGAACTTCCTCATCCAGACCATTTCTTTCGCGGTGTCACAAGCATCGATATACTCCGCATCCATCGTCAAGTCTACAACGGTGTTCTGCTTGGAGCTCTTCCAACAGACCGTCCCTCCACTGAGGGTAAAGACATAACCCGACATGGATTTAGAGTCATCCTTATCATTCTGGAAGCTGGAGTCCGTAAAGGCCTCGATCTGGAGGTCTTTTTCTGCCATACACCAAGAACATCTCCTTAGTCCTTCTCAGGTACTTGAGAATGTTCACTACTGGTTCCCAGTTGCTTCTCCCCTGGGTTTGACTGATACCGGCTTACCATGCTTAGTGTGTAAGCAACATCTGGTCTGGTACATAACATCGCATACATTATAGAGCCTATCGCAGAAGCGTAGGGTATAATCGACATGCGAGCCCTTTCCAAATCATTATTTTCAGGATATCTCTTTGTATAGGGTGATAACGTAACAAGCCGGTAGACTACGGTGCTGTAAATATTCCATACTAAATATTCTTAGTATGGTGTTGATGTACCTTGACTGTAAAAAGTACCACTATCCTCTTTGATCTATCACGATAGATCTGGATCCCCTGAATGTAGTTGGTATCATCTATGTCTTTCATAGAGAATTTCTGTGACAAGAATCCCTTGACTGATAGTAATATATATACATGGTTCATTTGGATTTTTGATAAGGTCGTTTTCTTTGACCGTCTCATCAAAACAGATGTTCCAACTCCGTGATGCCTGCTTTAGTCCATAAATGGACTTAAGCTACTTGCACACTTTTCGCTGCTCCAATTCTGATTGAAACTCTCTGGCTGATCCATATAAACGCACTCTTCTAAATCACCATTTAGAAAGCCGTCTTTATGTCCATCTACCAATCTCATATCCGTGGAAGGCAGCAATGACAAGAAGTATCCGAATGGATTTGAGCATAGCTACTGGAGAAAAGGTTTCATCGTATTCCAAACCAGGTCTTTGATAAAAACCTTTTTCAACATTCTATCCTTATAGGTTTCAACCTGTCCATCTACACCAATCTTCCTTTTGAAGATCCATTTGCAGCTTATGGGTTTTACCCCTTCTGGAGCAAAGTTCAAAGTTCATACTTTGTTGGTGTATATGGTCTCCATCTCGGTCCGCATTGCATCAAGCCATTTTACCGAGTCGCCGCTCTAAATGGCTATCTTGAATCTAGTTAGCTCACAATCGTTTGATGATGCAATCCTCTCTATCCCCATCTATGAGATAGCCGCAGTATCTTTCGGGCGGATGAGACTGCCTATTAGTTCTGCGGAGTGGCGTAGGGATGTCCTGTTCTTTCGAAACTTCTTGTTCTACCATACATTCAGTAATAGTTTGTGGTTCTAGAATTTCTTCAAGTTTTCATTGCGCTCCTACTATTTTCTTTCAAAAACAAGATTTTCCTAAAATGTGGGCATGACGAGAAACAAAAAACCCTTTGTTCCTCTGCGTAATAGAAAAGATACTCCCTGGAGTTCTTTTTGGTATCCCACAAACTTACACACTACTGAGTGTGCCTCGAACTTGTCCGTATGCTGCTTTTTGACAAAAATCTAGACATCCTTAGATATTCAGATACTGAAGATAGGGTTTCTTCCCACTCCACATCTAATATGGTGTAGTAGGCACATTTTTGGTAGGAACCTTATTCAAAAGATATACAGCTGATTCTAGTGCATAACCCCAGAAGGATCGCGGTAACTCAGCCTTACTCATTATGGAACGAACCATATCCAGAAGGGTTTCCAACTTTCCGATACACCGTTGTGCTGAGGTGTGTATGGAGGAGTAAGATGAGGGAGAATTCCATTCTCTTTAAGGTAATCTAAGAAATCGGCACTTAAGTATTCACTATCCCGATCAGATCTTCAGTATCTTGATACTTTTGCCTGTTTGTATTTTCACTTCATTCTTATATTCTCGGAATTTCTTAAAGGCCTCGGATTATGTTTCAGCATGAAAACATGTCCTTTCTTAAAGAAATTATCCGTAAAAGTAATGAAATAGGAATAACCACTTCGTGCATCTATAGACATTGGACCATACACGTCGCTGTGTATGAGTCCCAAGAGCTCGCTCGCTCTTACTCCATGTCCAGTGAACGGAGTTACTGTCATCTTTCCTATGAGACAAGATTAACAAGTTGCATAAGATGATATTCGAATGAATCCAAATATCCCTCTCTATGTAACTTCGACAACTGTATTTCATTGATGTGACCCTGTCTATAATACCATAAGAAAGCCATATATAATTCTGGAGACTTTCTTATAAGTGTGTTCTGGATGTTTGAAAACCTGATGTAACATTTCAGAAAAATAAAATATTATTTTTGGGGATTTTTATAATTAAATAATATTATATTGAATATTTCAATAAGGCGGTATAATTAAATACCGATAAATTTAGGAAAAATTTGGAAAATTATGGAAATTACTGAAATGAGGGTGCTTTATGTGATTTATGCAAATTATGAAATTTTACGATTTATTATACACTATTTTAATGCTAATCATGATTAAATATCGCTAATCGGGCATTAAGCATGTTTTGTGCACATGACATGCACATGTCATTTTTAACACTTGTGTTACGTTTGTTTCATGGCTTTTCTTTAAAATTCTTCATGCTTGGTATGCAAATTAAAGAGAAGATAAAAGAATAGAAAAAAAGAAAAAAGAAAAGGAAAACATAAAAAAAATAAGGTATGAGTGAGAGAGAGAGAGAGAGGTGAGGGGTCAACCTTGGGCCATAACACTTTCTCCCCTTCATTGTTTCATCTTCATCTTTCTCTCTTCTTTCCCCATGGCAGCACTCTCTCCCCCCTCCATTTCAAACCCTCAAATCATCATCAAATCTTCATCCAAAGTCCATCTCCACTTCAATAAAAACATGTACAAGCCTCCTAGCTACACTTAGGACAAAGAAAAATGGGATATTGATGCTCTAGGGGATTCTTGAGTCCCAAATGAGGTAATTCTTTCACTTTAAGTGTAGTAATTCAACTCTTTTAGCAACCCTGCATGTTTAGATGTGTTAAAGTGGGATTTAGTGCACTTTGGAAATTACTAGAGAGGGTAGGGTTTAATTTGAGTTGTGTGATGAACTTGAAACCCAAAATACGGAAAAATTGAAACTTGTTATGTCGGTTTTGTGAGTATTTGAGGGTGCAGGGAAATCAGGAGTGAACTAGGATTTTTACGAGAGAAGAAAACAAGTCCAGAGACCAAATTGAGACACCACGAGACCACCCTACCAAAACGAACCCTAACTGAACCCCCCAAACCGAGCAGGCCGGATTTACTAAGGATGTGGCCGGCCACATGGTGTAGGGTTACTAGGCACTGTCACAAGGGTCTATAAGGCATCAACCATGCCCGATTTAAAATTTAGACGTGCCGAACAACCTAAAGCGAGGATCTTTGCTAGATTATTAGGGTTAAACATGCAAGTAAATATCTTTACAACTAATAGAGAGGGACTACAACCTTTGTAGTCTGCTCCTGCGCTTCATAAGCTGCGAGTAGTAGTCCCTTCGTCGCGATCCATGATCTCCCGGACTCAAGAGAAGCTCCACAACCCGAATGATCCATGCTTGCTTGATGTCTTCCTCTTCTAAAATGATCTACCTTGAAATTTCTTTAACTCAAGCTCTCACTCACTAATCAAGTATTAATGAAGTGAACACCCTAATCTAATTGGCTAGATTAGATGAGGATGATGAAGTAGGATTTATGCTCTCTTTTATTATCAATATCTCACATTAATCCATCACAAAAGAAAAACCTAGAAAGCTTTTTAGAGCTCAAGGAAGAAGAAGAAGAATAAATTAATTCTTTTGTGATGAATAATCATTTTGTTATATCATTATAATTGCAACCATGGTTAAGTCAAGAAGACTTAACCATTGTAGATATTTAACTAAGGTTAAAGGGTGTGGGTTGGATTAGGAAAATATCTCCAAAAATATCTACACAAAATATCTTTGCAAGAAACAAAACAAAAGCTTCTAGAAGCTTCTAGAAATAATTAACCCAAATCAAACCTTAACCATGTTTAATCTCTACTAATCATGTTGCATTTGTAATCATAACATATTACAATATTATATATCACATATATATAATATATTTTTGTAACAAAAGAAAATAATACAATTAACATATATCGCATATATATCAATGTATTATCCGGTGAGAAAATGAATTAATAAAGCGAGTCAATATTAGATAATGTAATGTAATATATCACATATATAATTTTACATTAAATTATCGAATCAACATTTGATCCGACAATCCGGCTATTTCTCAAATAACCGACTAATATAAACTGTATCATTTCATCGAATCAACACTTGATCCAATGACCCGGCTATATCACATATACCCGGCCGATATCAAATATCGCGAGAATAGTATACGATATCTCATATCGTATTATCCTCTTTCTCGCACATATCACATATGTGCTCCTACACCGTTTTGCCTGAGTCAAGAAACCTCTGTGTAGGACTCTAAAGAATCGTCAATACGCCGGCAGCAGGTGATGATCATATCAAACACCCACAAGCTGCATGCGGTTAGCTAAACGTAACAGCCTCTCAGGTATTGAGCGATCAGAAGATCAACAAGCAAGCATGTACATTCTCCTGTGAATCCAATCAGTAACACTACCGTACAGTCCGGTCTCTTCGTCTGATATGTTGCATATCCAGCCTAGTGGTGGTATACGTCAGACCCCAGTTACCGATAAGTCGTGTCGATGTGAGGCTCATAACAAGTCGAGAACCTACTGATAACACTTACCAGTAGTACTCAATATTCACCCTGGCCAGGGTCATCCAGTTATAGCCAATCGAACACAGCACAACATCAACTCCCTATACCGGGAGAGACGAAATCCTTCCTATCGCTCATTGCCTCCATGTGATTCGGGACTGTACCCAAAAGCCACCATTTTCCACGCCCTCTTGGATGTGCTAAGGTGGAAATCAAAGCACAGTGGGAATCACACAAGACTCTATGACGATCTCGGATCTACAGACGAACCTGTACCAGTGTCACCAGAGAACTGCCATCTGACGTGAGGTATAATACCATCTAGGAGTTCTCGGCGAGTCCGTCCAGTGTATCCAGTCTCCATTGAGCACCTGTACACCATCTCTGATGTCAAACACCAATGGATATGGGATCATCCATCGCCCATCATATGGGTCAAGATGCGTATACGCCAGTCTACTTTGGTGTATCGATGCCCTGTCTCGATACACTCTTGACTAGGAACAATTATAGGATGTACTCATAGACTACGCTGGCCCCACTAGTATGATCTCATCATAGTCCCAGTAGTCGAGTACACATCCTAAGGGCTTTTTCAACATGTGAGAACAAGACAGTAAACTAATACAAATCAACATGTTACGATAAAGTGAAACCAAATATCATACTATCATGACGAGCAAGAAAGTCCTCTCTATATATATCCAAGCATCCATTATAATATATATCATATGTACAACAATGGCCTCTAAGGCATATATATAACTAACAATCTCCCACTTGCACTAAGGCCAGCTGTTGTAGTATCTCATACCCAGCATCCCGAAGAATCTCTGAAACTGTGTCTGGGGAATGGCCATCTTGAGTGGATCCGCAGTGTTTTCCTTCGTGTCAACTCTCCTGACCTCGATCTCCCTGCGATCAACTATCTCCCGGATCAGGTGATACCGCGTCAGAATATGTCTGGACTTCTGATAGGACCTGGGTTCCTTGGCCAAAACCACAGCTCCATTGTTATCACAATACAAAGGTATTGGATGCTCAATGGATGGAACCACACCAAGTTCAGTAATGAACTTCTTTATCCAGACAGCCTCTTTGGCAGCATCGTTGGCAGCGATGTATTCAACCTCCATCGTCGAGTCTGCAACGTTATCCTGTTTGGAACTCTTCCAACACACCGCCCCTCCATTAAGGGTAAAGATAAATCCCGAGTGCGACTTAGAGTCGTCCTTATCACTTTGGAAGCTTGAATCGGTAAAGGACTCCACCTGGAGTTCTCTGTTACCATACACCAAGAACATCTCTTTAGTTCTTCTCAAGTACTTGAGAATGTTCTTCACAGCTATCCAGTGACTCTCTCCAGAATCTGCTTGATACCTATTCACTACACTTAGTGAGTATGCTACATCTGGTCTGGTACATAGCATCGCATACATGATAAAGCCTACTGCCGAAGCATAGGGTATCTCTTGCATGCGAGCCCTCTCCAAATCAGTCTTGGGAGACATCTCTTTGGATAGAGTGAGTCCAGAAATCGTGGGCAGGTTCTCACGTTTGGATTCTTCCATACTAAACCTCTTTATTATGGTGTCAATGTACCTGAATTGGGACAATCCCAGTATCCGTTTAGATCTATCTCTATAGATCATTATTCCCATATGCAGGAAGCATCATCTAGATCTTTCATTGAGAATCTTTGTGATAAGAAGAGCTTGACCGATTGCAGCATAGGAACATCATTTCCTATCAAGAGTATATCATCGACGTACAATACGAGGAAGACAACCTTACTCTCTGCAACCTTCTTATATATACAAGGTTCATCTACGTTTTAGATGAAGTCAAACTCTTTGACTACAACATCAAAGCAGATGTTCCAACTCCACGATGCTTGCTTTAATATATAAATGAATTTAAGTAGCTTGCATACCTTTCCGCTGCTCCCACTATCTACGAAGCCTTCTGGCTGAGTCATGTACACGCACTCTTCTAAATAACCATTTAGAAAGGCGGTCTTAACATCCATCCGCCAGATTTTGTAGTCATGGTATGCAGCAATGGTAAGTAAGATCCGGATGGACTTAAGCATAGCCACTGGAGAAAAGGTTTCGTCATAATCCACACCTGGTCATTGACGAAAACCCTTTGCAATAAGTCTAGTTTTGAAAGTCTCAACTTTTCCATCTACACCAAGTTTCTTCTTAAAGATCCACTTACTCCCAATGGGTTTTACCCCTTCAGGAGCAACATCCAAAGTCCATACTTTGTTGGTGTACATGGATTCCATCTCAGATCGCATTGTATCCAGCCACTTCACAGAGTCCCTACTCGTGATGGCCTGCTCGAAGCTAGTCGGGTCATCATCTTCCATGATGCAATCCTCACTCCCACCATCAATGAGAAAACCGTAGTATCTCTCAGGTGGATGAGAAACCCTACTAGATTGGCAGAGAGGTTGGGGTTCGTTGGGAACTACTAAATCATCTGGTTCTATTAAATCTTTAGTTGTAGTTTGTGTTGCTGGAACTTCTTCCAGCTCTACCTCTTTACCACTAATTTCTTTTGCAAAAAATTCCTTTTCTAAAAAGGTGGCATATTGAGAAACAAACACTTTTTGTTCTTCAGCATGGTAGAAAAATTATTATTGGGAATTCTTAGGATATCCCACAAACTTACAAACAACTGATCGTGCCTCAAGTTTGTCCGGATTTTGCCTTTTAACATAGGCCGGACAACCCCATATCTTAACTCGTTTAAGATATGGTCTCTTCCCACTCCATATCTCATATGGTGTGGTAGTTACAGATTTAGATGGAACTTGATTCAATAGGTATGCTGCTGTCTCAAGTGCATAACCCCAGAAGGAAATAGGTAACTCAGCATTGCTCATCATAGAACGTACCATATCTAATAGGGTGCGATTCTTCCGCTCCGATACACCGTTGTGCTGTAGTGTATAAGGAGGAGTAAGCTGAGAGAGAATCCCATTCTCTTTAAGATAGTCCAGGAACTCATTGCTTAAGTATTCTCCTCCTCGATCAGATCGAAGGATCTTAATAGTTTTGCCCGTTTGGTTCTCTACTTCGTGCTTATATTCTCTGAATTTCTCAAAAGCTTCAGACTTGTGTTTCATCAGGAACACATGTCCGTATCTTGAGAGATCGTCAGTGAATGTAATGAAGTAGGAAGAACCGTTCCTGGTATGTGTAGACATAGGACCGCATACATCACAATATACCATTCCTAAGAGTTCCTCAACTCTTTCTCCGTGTCCACTAAACGGAGTTTTGGTCATTTTACCTTTGAGACATGAATGGCAAGTATCATAAGATGATAATTCGAACGGATTCAAATATCCATTCTTATGTAACTTAGCTAACCGTGTCGCATTGATATGACCAAGTCTACAATGCCACAAGAAGGATTCATTCATTTCTGAACTCTTCCTCTTGTGTGTGTTTTGTATATTAAGGACTGTATTTTGATTGAGAATGAATATGCCATTATGTAACGAGCCTGATCCAATCAACTTTTGATTTAGGAAGATGTTCATAAAATTATCCTGTATTACAAAATTATACCCTTCTTTACTTAATAAAGAAACTGATATAATGTTGCACATCATATTCGGTATATAATAGCACTCATTCAGAATCAATGTATTACTACTTGGTAATACAAGGTAATATTCGCCAACTGCTTTGGCTGCAATACTTGCACTATTCCCTACTTGTACGGAATGATCACCCTTTCCCAGTTTGTTACCTTTACGTAGCCCACGTAACAACTTACATATGTGGGATCCCGATCCGGTATCTAATACCCAGGACGTAGGGTGAACAGAGAAACAGTTTTCAATAACTAACACACCCGAAGAAGATGCATCAACATGCTTGTTTTTTGTTTGGGCGGCATGAGAATTCAGATATTCTCCTGTTTCCTGCTCAGTCTTATAACTCTTATAAGAAAGAATAGGACCAACGTTCCTAAGCTCAGTATAATAAGCGGGTTCAGTCAATACATCAATATTATTATCTTGATTAAGGTCTGACATGGTCGCTACCTGGAGAGAGAGAGAAGGAAACACTTTAGCGTATGCTCTTGCAGGATTAGATTGGTTATTATCTTATCTAATCAGGATGTCTCCCACTGTTTTTATCAAATCTTCCTTCAAATCCTAAAAGGTAAAATTAGCCGGGATTAATTACACCCTACAATTTCGTCAATTTTTCAGCCAGATCAGTATTGGTACTTTGAGGGAGGTTCCCCGTGCTTTCGCACGGACCTAATTAAAATAAACCTTATTTTCCCAGAGGCATAACCCCGTTAACACCTTTCTAGACACCTACTTGATCGACTAATTGTCTTGTGTAAAATTCTCCCAGGAGTAACTCTTACTCGTAGTGGGTATCAGGATCCATCTATCTCATAGAAGGTATGCAATCTCATGCAAATTTCAACACTTGAAATTCCCGATAATGCTTTTACCCCTAGCGTGCTATGACCTTGACGCATGCCAAACAACCCATAGTTCGCTAGTCAAGTTCAACCCGTATATTTCTTGATTGAATCAAACCCACCCGTACGACCCTTGACGCATGGCAAACAACGCCGTACGAATACCCTAATCCAATCGCATCTCATGCTACAGATGAGTAGTAATTAGCTACCGTACACTACGCCTTAACGCATGCCAAACTACCGTAGCAAGAATACTAAATATTACTTATCTGAAATGACGGAGGGCTATACAGGTTTTTCAGAAAACCATGAGCGTAATGAACTTGATATCGTCGTAGAATCGAGTGATTTTTTAAAAAGGAGTGTTTTTGAGGCTTTTTTAGTTTCGCTAAAGAGGTTACTCCCGGAGAAGGGATCTCGGCTCTTTCCCCATCGAATAAGGTGCAGGGTATATCATATATACCGCGGTGCAAAGCAAGAACTATTTAAGCTGTCAAAAACTAAACCGTGAGTTTGTAGTATCTGCCAGTTTTTCTAAAGAGGTCATTCCCGGTGAAGGGATCTCGACTCTTTCGCCATTGAATAAGGTGCAGGGTATATCATATATACCGCGGTGCAAAGCAAGAACTATTTAAGCTGTCAAAAACTAAACCGTGAGTTTGTAGCATCTGTCAGTTTTGCTAAAGAGGTCACTTCCGGTGAAGGGATCTCGGCTCTTTCTCCATCGAATAAGGTGCGGGGTATATCATATATACCGCGGTGCAAAGCAAGAACTATAGCTACCTTTTTATAAAGTTTTGATTCTACAACATCTTTTAAGTTTCTTTTCTTTTATTAATCTCATTAATAAATCCCATCAGTTATGCTTCCTAAGCATCACAGAAGAAACGAAAGAAGTAATATTTATATATCAACATATATATATAGTATAAGCATTCGTCTCAGGCAGTAATATGATCTCATCACAGAACATTGCAGCAGAAGATAACATATGAAATATTGGATATTCTAGGACGTCCGTGTTTTATTTCGAGCTTGTATAAAACATGTATTCCACGGTCGCGATGAATAGCCAAACCCATATCCCTAGACCCCTACGAGAGCAGCAAGCAACACTGCTAATTCTAGGGTTAGAAGAACCGGTCTCGACTCCTCGAGATGGCCTCCCACTGTACTCTAGAACCCGGTTACTTGTGCTCCTCTCCTTGGGTCTACCTAATGCGGAAAAGTAAATAATATACAATGGTGACATCAAGATCATCCCGGAAGTGCCCCAATAAAAGAATATTACATACAAATGAATTTTACATGAATGAAAATAAAAGCCCTTATCTCACATAAAACCCCGGCTATTCAGAATACGACGATCCAATATAACATATCACGGCAATACATAATATCTCATATCATCAACGTAAGCAAGTATGCGTATCCCGACTATCGTTGATGTATAGCAACGAAGCCGGCGATACACTACATACTACGCTTACGGTCACAAAAAAGAACGTGTAAAACTGCAACATTTGGAATCCACAATCACTTTAGACATCGTAAATCCGAAATATCACATACTTCGCATTTCATGCCTAACTTTATGAATTCCATATATTGTATCACATTCCAGATAAATAGACAATATTAAACTTTCCGATCGAATAATCAAACACCCAAGAATTCCCAAATAGCTCAACACTTGAGCGGAGTTCAAAAAACCCAGAACATGTCACCGCCCCAGTGAACCAGCCGTAGAAGGGTCAAAACAACGCCTCACATGTGGCAACGCCAAACTACCACAAACTCTAGGGTTCAGTGGAAGTTTTGAAGGTCACATAATCGAGTTAAGGTTACGTTCTTCTAGAGGGTCCACATATTGCTTGCATGTTTTTCCGAAAGTTTTAAACTCAAGAAATATTCAACACTTGAAAAATTTTCGTGTCGGGAAAAAGCGAGTTACTGATATCCGTTCGAACATTTTAACACGTTCTAAATTATCCGGAAAAAAAAACGAAATTAAACTTTCCGATCGAATAAACGAATACAAAAGATCTCCAGAGAACTCAATACTTGAGCAAGATTAAAAATTCCCAGAAGTATATACTAAAACCTATGGATCAACCCTTCTAATACGAGGCCTTAACTCCCAAGTACGGCCGCGGAACCGCCGCGGTTCCGTGGCGACTTTAGGGAGTTGGCGGCTCGTATTTTACAGTAATCCTTAGAATTGCCTGTTGAATTTTCTGAGTATTTCTAATACGGAAAAAATCAAATTTTTAAAAAATTTCCAGAGATGGGTCAAAACTTGATGTTTCGGGGTTCGATCAGACTTTTAACTTCGTAAACACGTCGCCTAATGCTCTAGCTAGGCTCTGATACCACTGTAGGGTTACTAGGCACTGTCACAAGGGTCTATAAGGCATCAACCATGCCTGATTTAAAATTTATACGTGCCGAACAACCTAAAGCGAGGATATTTGCTAGATTATTAGGGTTAAACATGCAAGTAAATATCTTTACAGCTAATAGAGAGGGATTACAACCTTTGTAGTCCGCTCCTTCGCTTCATAAGCATCGAGTAGTAGTCCCTTCGCCGCGATCCATGATCTCCCGGACTCAAGAGAAGCTCCACAACCCGAATGATCCATGCTTGCTTGAAGTCTTCCTCTTCTAAGATGATCTACCTTGAAATTTCTTTAACTCAAGCTCTCACTCACTAATTAAGTATTAATGAAGTGAACACCCTAATCTAATTGGCTAGATTAGATGAGGATGATGAAGTGTGATTTATGCTCTCTTTTATTATCAATATCTCACACTAATACATCACAAAAGAAAAACCTAGAAATCTTTTTAGAGCTCAAGGAAGAAGAAGAAGAATAAATTAATTCTTTTGTGATGAATAATCATTCTGTTATATCATTACAATTGCAACCATGGTTAAGTTAAGATGACTTAACCATTGTAGAGATTTAACTAGGGTTAAAGGGTGTCGGTTGGGTTAGGAAAATATCTCCAAAAATATCTACACAAAATATCTTTGCAAGAAACAAAGCAAAACCTTCTAGAAGCTTCTAGAAATAATTAACCCAAATCAAACCTTAACCATGTTTAATCTCTACTAATCATGTTGCATTTGTAATCAAAACATGTTACAATATTATATATCACATATATATAATATATTTTTGTAACAAAAGAAAATAATACAATTAACGTATATCGCATATATATCAATATATTATACGGTGAGAAAATGAATTAATAAAGCGAGCCAATATTAGATAATGTAATATAATATATCACATATATAATTATAAATTAAATTATCGAATCAACACTTGATCCGACAATCCGGCTATTTCTCAAATAACCGACTAATATAAACTGTATCATTTCATCGAATCAACACTTAATCCGATGACCCGGCTATATCACATATACCCGGCCGATATCAAATATCGCGAGAATAGTATACGGTATCTTATATCATATTATCCTCGGTCTCGCACATATCACATATGTGCTCCTACTCCGTTTTGCCTGAGTCAAGAAACCTCTGTGTAGGACTCTAAAGAATTGTCAATACGCCGGCAGTAGGTGATGATCATATCAAACACCCACAAGTTGCAAGTGGTCAGCTAAACGTAATAGCCACCCAGGTATTGAGCGATCAGAAGATCAACAAGCAAGCCTGTACATCTCCTGTGAATCCAATCAGTAACATTACCGTACAGTCCGGACTCTTCGTCTGATATGTTGCATATCCAGTCTAGGGGTGGTATACGTCAGACCCCAGTTACCGATAAGTCATGTCGATGTGAGGCTCATAACAGGTCGAGAACCTACTAATAACACTTACCAGTAGTACTCAATATCCGCCCTGGCCAGGGACTTCCAGTTATAGCCAATCGAACACAGCACAACATCAACTCCCTATACCGGGAGAGACGAAACCCCTCCTATTGCTCATTGCCTCCATGTGATTCGGGACTGTACCCAAAAGCCACCGTTTTGCACGCCCTCTTGGACGTGGTAAGGTAGAAATCAAAGCACAGTAGGAATCACACAAGACTCTATGACGATCTCGGGTCTACAGACTAACCTGTACCAGTGTCACCAGAGAACTGCCATCTGACGTGAGGTATAATACCATCTGGGAGTTCTCGGCGAGTCCGTCCAGTGTACCCAGTCTCTACTGAGCACCCGTACACCATCTCTGATGTCAAACACCAATGGATATGGGATCATCCATCGCCCATCTTATGGGTCGAGATGCGTATACGCTAGTCTACTCTGGTGTATCGATGCCCTGTATCCATACACCATCGACTAGGAACAATTATAGGATGTACACATAGACTACGCTGGCCCCACTAGTATGATCTCATCATAGTCCCAGTAGTCGAGTACATATCCTAAGGGCTTTATCAACATGTGAGAACAAGACAGTAAACCAATACAAGTCGACATGTTAAGATAAAGTGAAACCAAATAGCATACTATCATAACGAGCAAGAAAGTCCTCTCTATATATATCCAAGCATCCATTATAATATACATCATATGTACAACAATGGCCTCTAGGGCATATATATAACTAACACTTGGTTGAGTCAGGTGTCTAGGTTGCTTCCATAGCTCATATACACCCTATATATCACCCCAGTATTGTTTGTGCACCTTAAACGAAATCTGGGACCATTTTAATGGATTGCTGCTTTGAATTCTTTTATGTTTATGAATTCAAGTTTTAGTAATTTGGTTTTAACTCGATGGTTTGACGTTTGTATATCGACATCGAGGGTTGTTTGGTTATTCTTGCATGCTTAGGCTATAGGTTTTGACCTATGTATGATACGCGTGCCAATTTGGTTTTCGTATGTCGTTTCGATTTCGAATTGGACTTTAATGCGGCACGATACATTGTGACATGTAGGTACCCCCATGCGGACTTCGAGACGACAAGCAAGCGCGTGGCGACGTCGGCATCGGCAAGCGAAGGTCAAGGTGAGTAGATTTATATCTACGAGGGAAGTCGGGTGGATGGCGTATAGCACCCCCACAGTTCGTAGTGTAGTAGATGATATGATATATATTTACATATGTGTTGTGAATTTGGATGATAGTGTCGTGGTTGATTTCTTAGTCGCGAACCATAGAATATGTTTGCACACACGCACACATACCCTTGCATGCATTATTATTACTTATGCGTATATGGGGATACGTATACACACACACACACACACACACACACACACACATGCGTATAGGACTATATATATATATATATATACGTATACCTATACTTAGATAATGAGGATTGTATATGATATTTGGAGATGAGTCGATGAGGTTGGTCATGATGCCACGATCGGTGATGTGATTTGGATCATATTATGAGATACGACATGTGATGATAGCGGATCGGTAGGCGATGTATTTTCATACACACGCATTTATATACATGTTGATGGTATCAGATCGTACTAGATTGTAGATCAGTACCCCTAATTCATGATGTGATGATAAGGATACCGGGTAAATGATGAGATAGATGTGATAGTTGACCCGTACCCAGATTTGGGATGGCGTACGATGGATTTACCGTACGAGATAACTATGATGATAGATCCGCACCCTTGACTCGAGGATGTCATATGATGTATCATATCGTATGTGGTACTATAGAGGCAGGATCAGAGACTATTGTATATGTATATATATCGACTCAGAGTTAGGTGGTTTCCATACCCCTTTCAATTGGTTTGTTAGTTAGACCTGTATTTTACCTAGTAGATGCTAGACTGGATCCGAGTCATACTTATTTCAAAAACTAACGAATCGTGAGAATTTTAAAGACATACCAAGGGATACTACGGATTTTTCAAAAGACGTACCTTTTCTTAAAAACACTGTAGCCCCTATTTTTCTAAAACCCACGATTCGTGTTATTTCAAATGGTAAAACTGTATGACACATATATTTATGTTTATTCTTCACTATTTTGTTTAGTATTTATTTTCTGTATATTCTTGCTATTCGCATCGCATTGCATGTTTAAATGTGTTTATTGTTATATTAAACCCATGCTGTCAGGATACCAGCACCATTATCGATGATGCGTATGCTTCAGGTACACATGCTTGCCGGCTCACACACTTCATCATCGATAATTGCCATGTCACTACACAGTAGGATTATTGCATCAGGATATGACTCCTTACATGACATACTTGCGTACATACATATTGTACACCCATACTTGTATACATACATAATTGCACATGCATGGATGATTTTGGCTTGATTTTGGAGATTTGGGAACCACATGATATATTTTAAAACTGGATTCATTTAAAAGAGCGGTTTTCCCTCGATATGTGCGTATTACTGTTTATGTTGCATGATATACTAATATGCTTATATTTCTATTATATGTCGCATACATCATGCTTTATGATTACACGCATTGAGATATGTTGTTTTCATGAGATTTCATGATTTGAGAACCGTGGCTATTTCAAAAGAAAGTATGTATTGTTTATAAACCCGGTTTCTCTTGATATGATATTTTAGCAGCCACCATAAGTTTTATCGGTTCTGATATATATACCCTATGCGAGGAAGAGCCCTAGGCCGTTTGCGGGTACATGGTGGTGCCCGGTATGGTTCCCCGGGGCAAGAAAGGGATGCTGTGTAAACAGACGGTGAGCCTGGCAGGGGGACTACTATCTACCGGTGATTGGTTTGGGCTCGGCGGATATCCGGAGGATACCGACCGGAGTCGAGAGATGATACTTGCCGATCCGGGCTGACGGAGCCTATGGACCAATCCGGACCGACGGTGCCCGATATATATATGAGGATTTACGTGCCGATGCTGGGCACGTGTTTCATGATGTTTCGAGTGTCGATGATGGAAACTCAGGTTCCATGATTTTGATGTATCGCGAGGGACACACGTTGATTTATATTCTCATACTTCCATGCATATGCTTTATGATATTTACATGCATGATGTTTTTGTGTCATTGGTTGACACGTAGACGAGATCCACATGCATACAGGAATTATTATATAGTTGGATGATACCCACATACTTATAGATTTCATGCTATAGTTAACACTGATTTCATTGATGATACCTCATGTTTATGATATGTTGCTACCTGAGGCACTGACACGAGCATATGGTATTACACTTGGTATAGATGTTTACCCTTGCCACCTTATCATGCTTCAGACTTTATCATATCGAGGATATATACTACTGATCGTATTGATCTAGGATTGAGTCATACATACAATTTCTGCTCTATGATGTTTTCTACTCACGAGTTGGCAACTCACCCCCGTTGTGCCACAGTTTCTTACAGGTTTTGCTATACAGGTTTCATTGCGGATTTCTGGCACACTGCTTCTATTTTGGGTGATTGCTTGGGTAGGTGGACTCACTTGTATCGTGACTACCATTGTACATTTATTTTCTGTTGTATCTAGTAAAATTCCATCAACCAGACTTGTATATTATTCCAGACTTAGAAAACCAGTTGCTATTCTTTCGACCATAGAGTCGCACGTTGTATTATTATGGTTTTCTTGATGATTTTGAGTTTCCTTTGAGTTTTGATCCTCACCCTTCGACGTTGTATATCATATTGCTTGCGTGGTTGTGACCGTCGATTGACAAAGAGCTAGCTCCCACTTGGGGATGCCTTTTACCATTGTGCATATATTATTTATGTTGTACCCCGTTTGGGGCCAGTATTTACAAAGGAAACTCTGCCGAAATTTTTAGAAAAGACTTGAGATTTTAAAATGCATATTCGGCTTATGTTATTTAAAACCACTTGTTTTAAAAACACGTTTTCTTCACTTCTTTCTTAAAATGGTTTAGATTTCTGGGATTTCTTGGCTTACTTGAATTAGATGGGGTTCTATAGACTTCATATGATACAAGTGCCAGTCACGGGCCATTTCGGGTCATGACAAAGTTGGTATCAGAGTGCTAGGTTAACCTTGGTTCGAGTCTAAGTTTGACTATGCGGAGCCTAGAGCGCTAGTATATATTCGGAACTTAGTCTTGACCTTACGGAACTTAGACTTACTCGAGGAGGTATTATACCTGAACTTTCGTCGCGTAGGTTGACCTTGGTTGATGGATTAGGTGACTTAAGTAGAGTGACGTATCGTGGGCATGTTCCGCGGCATACTTACGATACGCTACTCCGCTTAAGAAGCCTTTGGATGTACATTTCCTTGCACAGTATTATATTCATTCATGATCTATCCTCATCGATATTGGTTTATGTTATTTGCTACCATGATTACACGGTCAGAGAGAGCTACAGCTAGAGTTGCGTCAGCACGAGCTTGTCATGGACGAGGACTGACCGGGGCATGATTCCAGGGACATACGATTGCATGGTGGCGTCGTTTTATTATGTTTTCGCGTCATGAGCGTTTGATGGGTCGCTTTTACGAGATTACTCGGAAATACAGATCAACACCAGAGGATTGAGCCACTGATGGAAGCCAGCCAGATTTTGATGACCGTCAATGCACAGATTATTTTTGATGATCGAAGCACTGTTCAGCGTGTGGACAATGAGCCAGTAGTTGTTGTGAATGACAAGATATCGCCGCAGAGGTTGGAGCTTTTGCCGCACGAGTTGTACTTAGAGATATGATAGAAGATCGCTAGTCGCCCATGGAGGAAGGACTAGAAAAAGTGATTTGTTGCCTATCTCGATGGGAGGTCATCAGATTGATTGATTCCAGCTAGAGACGACTTCACGCAGGTACGTTGAGAGTCGATGGAGACGATCGAATGTCAGAAGCCCATTTTCCAAGTTTAAAGTATTCAGAGACAAATGCAATTAATGCTATGGACCCTCTAGAAGAATGAAACCCTAACTCGACATAATGACCATGGGAACGCTTAGAAACCTTAGGGTTTACGGCAGTTCAACGGTGCCATTAGTGAGGCTTGGGTTTGCCCTTCTACGGTTGGTCCAAAGGTACTGTGGCATGTACTAGAATACTATTAAACTATACCCAAGTTATTGAGCTCTTGGGGGATTATAGAACTTTGACGAAACGATCGAAAAGTTCGACATCTTTCGGATATCATGTGACGGGATACATTCCTTGGGAGACTCCAGATATGAGTATAGCCGTTGGAGCGCAGTCCATGCAGCCACGAAGAGATGAGTCCGAAGCAGTCGACATTAGAGAAAAGTGGAGTAAGAGGTTCATACGAGATCTTGATGAGATGACATTCCACTCCGCTGACATCAGAGATGTGATACGCATGCAGAGGTGTTGGATATGGATATATCTTGCAGAAGGAGTCGCGATGAGTATGCAACCATTCCGGAAATAGAAACAGATATAGAAAAGGGTGATAACCTCCGGGCAGTTCGGCAAAAACTAGATTTGAGAGAGATCTCGACTGGACCTTTCTGGAATACTATATGAGAAGATTTAGACCCAGGATCAGTCATATTACGCACACCCAGTAGGCCAGAGTTCGGCATCGTCGATGAGATAGTTGGCCAGAGATCTTAGAGGATGTGCTAGAGTGGGACTATTTCCGCCATCTTTGATTTGATATTTTGGATGATTTATTTACATGATTGAGATTTTGTGCACCACAGTGGCACCTGACTTCGATTTGATGTCATTCGAGATATTGATTTTTGAGTTCATACCTATGGTATGCATGTGATTTGACTTACGCTTTCGGAATAGTTTTCATGCACTTTTTGTGTTTGATCTGCTTTGTACACGCTGATGCACATGGTGGTGAGATTATGTACCACGGTATACCTGATTTGGATTTGGATTGAAATGTGCTGTATACCGTCGATTTTGATTGTGATACTCGATATTTGTTTTGTGCACCTTGTGCACCGGATAGGATTTTGCGCATGTTCGGGGCTTGATATTGGATTTCGTGATTTCGTGCATGTTGAATGCACATGATTTAGATTTTTTCATGCATGATGGATGCACCTGATTTGGATTTTCGCGCATGTTGGGCGCATGTTATGAGATGCGATTTTGTTGCACACCAGATACACTAAATCGGGATTCTTCGTCCATATCAGATGCACCTGATATTGTTCTTAGGCACACCCGTTGCCTTTGACAGGTGTTTCGTGCGCACCCATTGCACTTAGATTTTGTTTCTGTGCACATGTATGGCACATTCATGGATTTCGATTTCCGTGCGCACCAGACGCAGAGGGTATTCTTATATACATTTTGAGATTGATTTCTTATAGAGCAGTACGTTTTTATGATATTTGCTATTTGTTTTCGTACTGAGCGCAGGACTAGTCAGAGGACAGTACCTGGATATATTTTGCATGCATTGATAGCTATCAAAGGGATTTCCAAAAAAGGGGAGCTATAGCCTCAGTATTTACCTACGTGTCTGATATGACACGAAACGTTTAAAAACAAGGAAACCCTTCTAAATTATTTTCAAAAACGGAGGGACGTACCTATTAAACATAGGATAAGTATATATATAGTTATTTTCTTACAATAGACGTCCGCCATTGTGCCACGATACGCGCATCGCACAGCAACATGAAAGGTTTGGCGTGCATTTCCTCCAGATGTTTACATTTATATCATATTGGTTTTCGTATTGGATTTAACATTTGTGTCTTCACCATAACTCCGATGATTGTGGGATGCTTGACGGAGTTTTGATTTGGAGTTATCTACTCATTTTTCATGCGCATGCATTACGCCATGATGCGTTTTATGTATTGATGATTTCGGAGCCCCGACGACTTGGACTTTTTACTGAAATGTTTTAGTATTTGAGGGGTTTAAATTTAAATTCGGGGACTGAATTTCTTTAAGGGGGAAGACTGTAACATTTCAGAAAAATAAAATATTATTGTTGGGGATTTCTATAATTAAATAATATTATATAGAATATTTTAATAAGGCGGTATAATTAAATACCGATAAATTTGGGAAAAAATTAGAAAATTATGGAAATTTCTGAAATGAGGGTGCTTTATGTGATTTTTACAAATTATGAAATTTTACGATTTATTATACACTATTTTAATGCTAATCGCGATTAAATATCGCTAATCGGGTATTAAGCATGTTTTGTGCACATGACATGCACATGTCATTTCTAACACTTCTGTTACATTTGTTTCATGGATTTTCTTTAAAATTCGTCATGCTTGGTTTGAAAATTAAAGAGAATAGAAAAGAATAGAAAAAAAAAGAAAAGAAAAGGAAAACATAAAAAAATAAGGTATGGGTGAGAGAGAGAGAGAGATGTGAGGGGTCAACCTTAGGCGATAACACTTTCTCCCCTTCATTGTTTCATCTTCATCTTTCTCTCTTCTTTCTCCATGGCAGCACTCTCCCCCCTCCATTTCAAACCCTCAAATAATCATCAAATCTTCATCCAAAGTCCATCTCCACTTCAATAAAAACATGCACAAGCCTCCTAGCAACACTTTAGACAAAGAAAAATGGGATTTTGATGCTCTAGGGGATTCTTGAGTCCCAAATGAGGTAATTCTTTCACTTTAAGTGTAGTAATTCAACTCTTTTAGCAACCTTGCATGTTTTGATGTGTTAAAGTAGGATTTAGTGCACTTTGGAAATTACTAGAGAAGGTTAGGGTTTAATTTGAGTTGTGTGATGAACTTGAGTGTATTTTGTAACCTTAAAACCCCCCATGGTGTTATAAACACAGACCAAACACTAATACCAAACCTGAAACCTAAAATACGGAAAAACAGAAACTTGTTATGTCCGTTTTGTATGTATTTGAGGGTGCAGGGAAATCTGGAGTGAACTGGGATTTTTACGAGAGAAGCAAACAAGTCTAGAGACCAAATTGAGACACCACGAGACCACCCTACCAAAACGAACCCCAACTGAACCCCCCAAACTGAGCAGGCCGGATCAACTAAGTGGCCGGCCACTTAGTTGATTCAGGTGTCTAGGTTGCTTCCATAGCTCATATACACCCTATATATCACCCCAGTATTGTTTGTGCACCTTGTTTTCTCCTTAAACGAAATCTGGGACCGTTTTAGTGGGTTGCTGCTTTGAATTCTTTTGTGCTTATGAATTCAAGTTTTAGTAATTTGGTTTTAATTCGATGGTTTTGTTAGGTTTACCTAGCACCCTATGTAGTGTTTGGAAGCATCACATGTCACAAAGTTCAAGTTTTTATGGTGCTAAGCAAGCATACATGGGATCGATCCTAGAAAATTAGGGTTTCTAAATGTTAAAGGCAATAAAGACTAGGGTTTCGAGACTACAACCTTTGTAGCTCCCTTCGCTAGACTCTTTGGCCTCTTGGGTGTTGGAAGAAGGTCCTCTTGAAGTCTTTTTGTGTCCACGACGATCCACCCGAAGATCCTTCGTCCAAGCTATCGACTTCACTTTCCAAGAGAAGAAAAGAAGATAACACTCTAAACAAGTGGGCTAGACTTGTGTAGAATGATGTTGTGGTTGTAATTCTCACTTCAAAAACCTTTCTTGATGTGTGTTTTGCTTACTATAAAAAACTAGAGAGCAAATGGTGAAGGAGGAAGAAGATGAGGGCTTTCTTTTTAACAAGAGTAAAAAGATAACTCTTGAAAAGAAATGAAAATATATCCTTATATATTTATTTCTTCTCATCTCAAACCATGGTTAAATGTTTGAGTTATTATTTAATTAGAGTTTAAAACATAGAAAGAAAGTTTAATCCATGGTTAAGGGTAGGTGAGGATGGTTAGGTTAAAGAAGGATGTAGAAACAAGTCAAGAATTATCCTTTCCTTTTCCATTTTGTTTTAAACACAAAATCAAATAATAATTCATATATTTATCCATGGTGTGAGTCTTATATTGCCATCATTTTCAATGTGTAATCAACCATGATAGATGATGTATGTATGTATGTATGGACATTCATATGTGCATGAAACTAGAAAGAAAGAAAGAAAAACATACATCCATCATATACAAGAAAAGGTTTTAAGTGAGAAAACTAATGGTTAAATGATAAATCAACACTTGATTTATCAATCCGGCCATATCACATATGACCCCACCAAAAGCAAGCCGCCCGATCAATGTACGGTATCCTATACGCGCATTTTAATCGGGTCCATGCGCATATCGCATACGCGCACCACAACGTTTCGCCTGGACTAGGTAACTCCTTTGTAGGACTCTAAGACTCGTCAATACGCCGGCAGTGGGTGATGATCATATCAAGCACCCCCAAGCCGCAAGCGGTCAGCTAAACGTAACGGCCACCCGGGTATTGAGCGAACAGAAGAAAACAAGCGAACCTGCTACAACTCCCGTCGAGCCAACCGGCAACACTACCGTAAAGTCCGGTCTCTTCGTCAGATATGCTGCATATCGAGCCTTGGGATGGTCACGTTGACCCCAATAACTCAACAAGTCGTGCCGGTGAATGGTCTATAACAGATCGAGAAACTACTAATAACACTTATCAGCAAATCTCAGCAGCCCTGGCCAGGGACTTACTGATATAACCAGTCGGGCACAGCACAGCATCAACTCCCAATACCGGGAGAGACGAAACCCCTCTTATCGCTCATTGCCTTCGTGTGTCTCGGGACTGTACCCAATGGCCACCTGTTTGCACGACTCAGTAGAGCCGTGGTAGGGTGGCAATCAAAGTACAGTGGGAGAACACACAAGACTCTATGACGATCTCGGGTTTACAGACTAACCTGTACCAGTGTCACCTGAGAACTGCTATCCGACGATAGATATAATTCCATATAGGAGTTCTCGGTGAGTCCGTCCAGTGTACCCAGTCACTACTGAGCACCCGTATATGATCTTGATGTCAAACATCGATGAATGTGGGAACATTCATCGCCCATCGTATGGGTCTAGTATCATATACGCTAGTCTACTCTAGTATATCAATGCCCCGTTTCGATATACCTACGACTAGGGACTTTCCAGGATATGCTTATAGACTATAGATGTCCCACTAGTATGATCTCCATCATAATCAGAGTAGTCAAGCCGATATCCTCAGGGCTTTATCAGCATGTATGAATGAATAAAAGCATGATCAAATCAACATGTCAGATAAAGAAGAACCGGATAGCATACTATCATGTCGAGCAAGAATGCATACTGAATATATATATACATGTATAGATACATCTACTATCACATAATGGCCTCTAGGGCATACATATATCCAATAATCTCCCACTTGCACTAAGGCCAGTTATTGGCGTATCTCATACCCAACATCTCAAAAAGTCGCTCATGCTGCGGCTGAGGGAGGGCCTTGGTGAATGGATCCGTGGCGTTATTCTTTGTGTCTACTCTCCTAATCTCGATCTCGCGGCGATCTACAATCTCCCGGATTAAATGAAAACGCCTCAGGATGTGTCTGGACCGCTGATAGGATCTGGGCTCCTTGGCTATCGCCATAGCCCCATTATTATCACAATACAAAGGTATTGGATCAATAATGGTTGGAACTACTCCTAGCTCCGAGACGAACTTCTTCATCCAGACGGCTTCCTTGGCGGCATCATTCGCAGCAATGTACTCAGCTTCCATCGTAGAGTCTGCAACGGTATCCTGTTTGGAACTCTTCCAACTTACCGCCCCTCCATTGAGGGTAAATACAAACCCAGAGATAGATTTGCTGTCGTCCTTATCACTCTGGAAGCTCGAATCGGTAAAGGCCTCCATTTGGAGATTTCTATTACCATACACCAAGAACAATTCTTTAGTCCTTCGTAAGTACTTAAGAATGTTCTTCACAGCTGTCCAGTGGTTCTCCCCTGTGTTGGATTGATACCTGCTTACAACACTAAGCGCATAAGCTACATCTGGACGTGTACATAACATCGCATACATTATAGATCCTACTGCCGAAGCATAGGGTATAACGCTCAGGCGAGCTCTCTCTTCATCGGTCTTTGGACGAGAATCCTTGGAGAGAGTGACCCCATGGAAAGCGGGTAAGGCACCCCGCTTGGAGTCTTCCATACTAAACCTTTTTAGGATGGTGTTGATGTACCTGGTTTGGGACAATCCCAATAACTTTTTGGATCTATCCCTATAGATCCTTATGCCCAGGATGTATGTGGCATCACCCAGGTCCTTCATGGAGAACCTTAGTGATAAGAAAGATTTGAACAACTGTAGCATAGGAATATCATTTTCTATCAGAAGAATGTTATCCACGTACAATACGAGGAATGTGACAGCTCTTCTTGCAGCCTTCTTATAAACACAAGGTTCATCTGGAATTTTGATGAAATCAAACTCTTTGATAACATCATCGAAACAGATGTTCCAACTATGAGATGCCTGCTTTAACCCATATATGGGTTTAAGCAATCTACATGCTTTCCAGCTGCTCCCACTATCAATGAAGCCCTCTGGCTGATCCATATAAACACATTCTTCGAAATCTCCATTTAGAAATGCTGTTTTAACGTCCATCTGCCAGATTTCATAGTCGTAGTGAGCAGCAATAGCAAGTAAGATCCGAATGGATTTAAGCATGGCCACGGGAGAAAAAGTCTCGTCATAGTCCAAACCTGGTCTTTGACGAAAACCCTTCGCCACAAGTCTTGCCTTATAGGTCTCCACCTGCCCATCTACACCAATCTTTCTTTTAAAGATCCATTTGCACCCCACAGGTTTTACCCTAGGGGGTACAACGTCCAAAGTCCATACTTTGTTGGTGTACATAGACTCCATTTCGGATCTCATGGCATCCAGCCACTTCACAGAGTCTCCACTCGTGATAGCTTGCTGAAAACTGGTAGGATCATCATCATCCATGATGCAGTCTTCTCTGTCACCATCAATGAGTAAACCGTAGTACCTCTCCGGTGGGCGAGAAGTCCTACCAGACCTACGGAGTGGCCGAGGTTCCTCATTTTCTATTGCAACAGCTGGTTCAACCAAATCGCTATTTGTAGTTTGTGTCTCTAGAACCTCTTCTAGATCCACCACCTTGCCATCATCTTTATCTGTGAAAAACTCTTTTTCCAAGAATGTGGCATGTTGAGAAACAAACACCTTTTGTTCCTCTTTGTGGTAGAATAGATATCCATAAGAATTCTTTGGATACCCCACAAAATTACACATGACTGACCGTGTCTCGAGTTTGTCCGGATTCTGCTTTTTAACATAGGCCGGGCAACCCTAATTCTTAATTCTCTTAAGAGATGGTCTCTTCCCATGCCATATCTCATATGGCGTGGTAGATACGGCTTTGGTTGGAACCCTGTTTAGTAGAAATGCTGCAATCTCCAATGCATGCCCCCAAAACGAGACAGGTAACTCAGCGTCACTCATCATGGAACAGACCATATCTAATAGGGTCCTATTCCGTCGTTCTGACACACCGTTGTGCTGTGGTGTGTAGGGAGGAGTGAGCTGAGAGAGAATCCCATTCTCTTTTAGGAAGTTTGCAAATTCTGTACTGAGATACTCACCACCTCGATCTGATCGAAGTATCTTGATACTCAAGCCGGTTTGTTTTTCTACTTCTTGTTTATATTCAATGAATTTCTCGAAAGCTTCGGACTTGTGCTTTAATAAAAATACATGACCGAATCTGGAGAAATCGTCAGTGAACGTAATGAAGTATGAAAAACCGCCTCTAGCCTGTGTAGACATTGGCCCACATACATCACTATGTATGAGGCCTAGGAGCTCAGTAGCTCTTTCTCCGTGTCCGGTAAATGGAGTTTTGGTCATTTTACCCTTGATACAAGACTGGTAAGTCGCATAAGATTTATATTCAAAAGAGTTTAAATATCCATCTTTGTGTAACTTGTTTAGTCTTGTTCCATTAATATGACCAAGTCTACAATGCCAAAGAAAAGCTTCATTTAATTCTGAAAGTTTTCTTTTATTGGTGCGTTGTATACTGAAAACTGTGTGTTGATTTAGGACGTATATCCCGTTTTTAAGTGTACCATACCCAACCAACATTTGATTCAGGTAAATGTTCATAACATTGTTCTGCAATATAAAGTTATATCCTTCATTGTCTAACAAAGAAACTGATATTATATTACATAGCATACTTGGTACAAAATAACATGGATACAAAACCAAAATACATCCAGATGGCAACCCCAAGTGATACTCTCCCACTGCGACTGTATGTACATTGGAACCATTTCCAACGCGGAGAGTATGGTCACCTGTCTTCAAAACTTTGCTATTTCTCAGCCCCTGCATAGAATTGCAAATGTGAGAACCTGAACCGGTATCTAATACCCAGGAAGCAGAGTTTATTGAAAAACAGTTTTCTGTCACAAACACACCTGAAGCGGAAGCATCCCCATGCTTCTTCTTGAGGTTCAAGTACTCCGTACAGTTGCGCTTCCAATGTCCTGTCTTGTGGCAATGAAAACATTCACCTTTCCCCGAGTCTCCAGCTTTGGACTTTTCCTTTCCCTTCACCTTTTTAACTCCACCCTTAGGATTGGTGGGCTTCTTCTTTTTCTTTCCCTTGGCCTTAGCTTTCGGGCGAGAAGAGGAAGACTGTCCAACAGTCATAACGGGAGTTTTTGCTGACTTCATAGTGCTCTCTGCACTCCTTAACATGTTAAGGAGTTCAGGGAGTTCCTTCTCCATGCCATGCATGTTGAACTTCACTATGAATTGAGCAAAGGTGAAGGGAAGGGACTGCAGAATAATATCTATATATTGTTCATTGTCCATCGTCCATCCAAGGTCCTCAAGCTCTTCTATAAGAGCTATCATCTTCAGAACATGGTCTCCTACTGGTGTGCCAGGGGCCATTCGCATCTGAAACAATTTCTTTAATGCTTCGTATCGCAATACGCGGGATTGCTCTCCATACAACTCCTTTGTATGGAGCAATATGGTTTGAATGTCCATATTCTCATGCTGCTTTTGATGTGTATTGTCCATCGATGCAAGCGCGAGGCATTTGGCCGTGGCACAATCAGCGTCCCATGTCTTGCGGACTTCTTTGTCCGCAACTGAGGATTTTGGACCTGGGACGGGCTGGGCTGAAGCCGTGAGGACATATGATACTTTATCATAAGTCAGGGCTATTTTCAGATTCCTCGGCCAGTCTTTATAATTGGTCCCATTCAATTTGTTTTTATCTAGTAGAAGCTTGAGTCCAGTCATTGGTATCTGCCATTAAGAGAGAGAAAAGAATACACTCAGCGAAAGCTCTTGCATAGATCAGATTGGTTATTATCTTGTCTAATCGATGTTTCCCACTGCTTTTATCGAGTTTTTCTTTCAAACCTTAAAAAGAAAAACTAGCCAGGATTAATTACAGTCTATAACTTCGCTAACCGTTCAGCCAGGCCAGTGTCGGTACTTAAGGGAGGTTCCCCGTGCTTTCGCATGGACCTAATTAAAGTAAACCTCGTTTTCCCAGAGGCGGAGCCCCGTTAACACCTTTCTAGACACCTAATGAGTTAGCTAATTGTAAACTGTAAAACTCTCCTAGGAGCAACTATTGCCCACAGTGGGATCGGGATCCAACCATCACATGGAAGGTATGCAATCTCATTGCAAATTTCAACTATTGAAATTCCCGATGTGGTTTTTACCCCTAGCACTCGTGACCTTGGCTAAGGTCAACAAATCATGAGTACTAGTCAAGCTCAACCCGTCATTTCTTGATTAATTAGACCCGTTCACATGACCCTTGGTTAAGGTCAACAAAGTCATATGCCAGTCCTAATTGAAAAATACCATCAGGATAATTTTTGTGATTGGGTCACAGATCATGTAAGTTATTCGAATAACATTTTATTGCTATCAGTTTTAATCTAAACTTGTATCGTTATGTATTTGTCGTAAAATTTATTTTGTTAGATCCACGATCCGAACTTGTCTGCATCATTTGAGAGTGATTCAAGATGTTTAGCTCAATTTCCTAGTATGGAAGTTGCATATTACAAAGGATTTGGTGTCCTTGGATACAAATTCGAGGTTAAGGACATAGAAACATCTAGAACCACTCAGAATAGTGGGATTGCGACGGTAGGATCGGACGGTGTGATTTACTATGGGTACTTAAATTGTATACTCGGCATCCACTATCCCGGACGATCAGAACCCTTTTATATATTCCAGTGTACTTGGTACGATCCGCGAACCGATACGGACAGGTGGAGAAGCAGTCTTGGGACTTGGAAAGATGAATATGGATTGACCAGTGTGAACACACTTCGATTTTACGATCAGGACGATCCGTTTATCTTTCCGAACCAAGCGTTCCAAGTATACTACTCACAGTGTTTGAAGCATCCGGGATGGAGTGTTGTATGCCGATGGAAACCCAGAGATGTGTACGATGTCCCAGAATACGAGGACAGCGATGAGGACGAAGAAGAGAGAAGGCTTAAAGTGCTCCGACCGTCTGTTGCGAAGGACGGGTTGTCTTCGACCGATCATGAAGTTACGTGGGTTAGAAATGACATCGACGATGAAATCCAAGTAGATATGTATAATGCGCCCACAAAACGAAAAAGGTTATCAGTAATGTTATATTATTACTTCACATTTTACGCTCTATACATATATAGTCAATACTTGTAATGATTGTCTAATGCGTCCACGAACCGTTTATCTAGATTTGATGACGATGTCGGAAGAAGCGAGGGGCGGTAGGAGCTCCAGCCGCGGCAGAGGCAGAGGCAGAGGCAGAGCGGTTCTGCCGCCCGGAGAGCTCCGTAGGGAGCTTCAGAGGGCCGGTCTTGCACCCAGATCGGAGACCCCTTCGGATGCCTCCTTCCGTGTGGATTTTGCCACATCTCCAGGTATACTGCACGCATATCCATTTTTAATGTAAAATTACAGATATTCATGCCTATTTATGTCAAAATTACTTATATTGTCAATGTTCGATTGTCTAGTTATTGGTGATGCGTCCACATCTGGGACAGAGGCCACCCCCGCTCCTCCAGGTATGTTTATATATCATATAGTGTATGTATATTGATTTAGAATGCTATATCATAAATACACACATTCCTTTTGCTCTTACTTAGCAATTTTTATTATTGTCTAGCTGTAGGTGGTGACACCACCGGACCTGCGGGTATGTTTATATATCCTATAGTGCATGCATATTGATTTAGAACGTTATATTATTGATCTACACATTCTTTTTGCAATTACTTATATAATCTATTTTTAATTGTCTAATTGTAGGTGGTGCGTCCACATCTTCCGCAGGGGCCACTCCTGCCGCTTCCATACCCTACGCATCGTCTGCAGGTTAGTATGAATAAATTTAAAATATTTATTCATTTTACATATGCTCTATAGAATAAATATGGACTTCATGGAAATTTAGCGTCGATGTTTATTTTCTAGTTGGAGGGGATGCGTCCGCATCCGGGACCCCGGTTGTTCCTCACCGGAGGAACTATCGTCCCGCTCGTGCTGCTGCCCGGGCCCAGGCTCGTGCGATAGTCACCGGAGGTATATATCACACTTGAATTTTCGTTTAATCTTGATTTTTTAATACAACTATGTCTTATTATTGATTGTCTTGATATTTCGTGCAGACGCAGGGACTCCCCATCCCCAGAGGGGGACTCGAGGCCCGAATCAGTCCCATAGGCTGAGGCCTGACAGAGCTAGGGGGGAGGCAGCATTCCCCCTTTTTTTACCCTTGACTATCGCTATACCGGTCCTCATGCCGAGAGGTTCGGCCGGTATTTGGGGGACGAGAGCCGGCTCGTGAAAAACTATCCACTTCACGTTGAGTGGGGCGAGCAGCAACAGCGCTCATTCGCCCTCTTCTTTGATCAGGCTCGGGTATGTATTAATATATATTTTCATTTGATCTATCCAATATATTTATTATTAACACTTGCAATCTAATAACAATGTTTTTTTTGTATTTTCAGTTGGATTATGATTTTCAGCCTGTAGCCGACCCTGATCACCTGGGGAGGGTGCTCGACCTTTATGCTCTGTACAATGGCCTGATGAAGAACATGCAGGCCAAGGTCCGATACAACTGGAATGAGCTGAAGGCCGACTGCTACTCCCTGTGGATGGCGACCCCCGAGGCAGAGAGAGCGGCCCTCCTATCTACTCCGGCGTTTGCGAGAGTCGACGTAGAGACATGGCCTCTATTGTGCGCTTATTTCGACTCCCAACGCAAACAGGTATGTATTTTAAATGTAATTCATTATTTATGATATAATTTATTTCTTCGTGTTTCTTAATTAGAAAACTAAATGTTAATGCGTTGTGCAGGAACAGGCCACTCAGAATACAGAGAACAGGAAGTCGGCGAAGAGGGGTCGCCCCACTTACACAGGTGGCTCGAAGAACATTACTCGAGCCATGGAGTTATCGGTAAATTACAATAGACCGACCTTTGTGATATTCTGCAATATTAAGAGTTATTTTCTAATATTTCAAATATTAAGAGTTACTTTCTAATATTGCAGACATCTCGGACCGTGGCGTCAGGTGGTACACCGAGCGTGCTGTCCGCATATCTTGCCGTCCACGGCACCTCGACAGATCCCGCCACGGGCGAGCTTCGATATCCCGACGTCGCTACCCAGGAGTACTATGTAAGTGTTAATATTTTTTCTACCCAAATTTAAAATTTTAGTTTTGGAAGGTTCAAGTTTAAATTTTATACTTATACTTTACTGCTTAATGTGGGTGTAGGAGCGGGTGGTTGAGCAGGCCCAGGCCTCGGGGATCGATTTTACCGGACAGAGCGATCCGAGGCTGCTGAACCCAGTTCTGGACGCCGCACACAGAGGGCACCACGGAGGTTGGGAGAGAGACCGGGGACTGGGCCCTAGCAGGGCCCATATGAGGTTGGACTCCACCCCGGCGGTTACCTCTTCCGTCTCTAGTGACCGACGTGTCCATCAGGAACTGGAGAGCTTGAGGGCCACCGTTCAGGAGTTGAAGGAGATGCTGGTATGTATACTGCTTTATAGTAAAATATCATGTCATATTATATAGATATCAACATATCCATAATTAGTACGTAGCTTGAGCTTATTTGGTTTTAGACTTAAGTTTGATTAATCATACATACAGATGTAATTAAAATAAACAACAAACTAGATATCCAAACGGGGTTTCGAAATAACTTAATAATGATACGAATTCGAATAATACACAGTTCTTACACGCTTATTACACACGTTAGGTCCAGACGCGACAGGGTACATCGGCCGAGCCTCCACATGCATCTCCTTCGGCTGCGGCTCCGCAAGCCACTACATCGGCTGCGGTTCCGCAGACAGCTCCTGTAGCTCCACCGCCCACTCAGACTCCCACAGCCGCGGCTCCGCAAGCGACTCCCTCGACGGCGGCTGCGCAGACCACATCGCCAGCTCCACATGCCGCTCAGACTCCCGCTCGTGCCGAATTGCAGAGTTTATTGACCGAGGAGCAGGCGCGCGTTATTCTATCATTATTTAGAAGTGGAGCTGGACCGAACTAGGGTAGCTTTTTGGTTCTTATTTTTTGAAACATGTATTTATTTATATCATACACATTGTACTACATTTTGAAACGATATTGATATTGGTTTTTATTTATATCATATTCAGTTTTTGGGTTTCTTTTGTATATTATATATATGCGTGAGATGTGATTATGAGTACTACGATATATGTTGTGTGATGATTAATTTTATATTTGATTGATGTATATATTATTGTGCACAGGGCGGGAAAAAATCAAGCAGCCCATTTTTAAAAAAAAAATACAGATAATATGTACCTACGGATTAATCCGTAGGTACACATGTTGCCCCTACGGATATATCCGTAGGGGCACAATATCAGCAGTAACTGATATTTCCCCCCTGATCTCAGTACCAGGGGGTTGGGAGTGCCCCTACGGACATATCCGTAGGGGCCACGGCCTCTCCCCTACAGCGTTATCCGTAGGGGCAACATATCAGGATTCCTAATATTTTGCCCCTACGGATATGTACCTACGTAGATATCAGATATCCGTAGGGGGTAGTACATGGACCTATGGTTATGTCCGTAGGTACATGTAATATATTAAAAAAACCATAAATAATATAAAAAAATTTACCCTACGGACTACTCCGTAGGGGCAACAGGACCAACACAGAAATCCATAGGGGCAAGAATTTGCCCGTAGGGGCAAGTTCAGGGCTTCAACTTGCACCTGCGGCCTTTGCACCTACGGTGTATTTTTTCGCCCCTACGCATATATCCGTAGGGGCAGTGGGTTGCCCCTACGGATAAATCCGTAGGGGCAACCCTTATTTGTAGTAGTGATCATATGCATTTGTAGGAAGACATCACTTAGCTACCGTACACTACGCCTTGGCTAAGGTCAACAAACGTAGCACGAATACTAAGTACTTTACTTCCTAAAATGACGGAGGGTTGCGGATGATTTTTAAGAAAATCTTTAACGCTTTGAACTTGATATCGTTGTAGAATCAAATGGTTTTCAAAAGGAGTGGCTTAAGCTCCGCAGTTTTGAAATATAGCTTTTTCATAAATAGCCGAGTGGTTTTCAAATCTGATTCTACAACATCTTTTTAGGTTTATTTTCTTTACATTAATCACATTAATGTAATACCATCATTTAAGTCCTTAAGCCAATCACAGAAAAGAAACGAAAATAACACGTACGCTTATGCCATCCGCATTCGCCGCAATGTTCCGTTATGCACCGTTAGGTTACTTAACTAACGGCATACCGGGACGGGACTAGTGCGGGTGTAAAACATAAGTAACGTCTACTATATATCATATATATAATATGTCATTCGCCTCAGATATCACAGAACACAGGCAGCAGAAACATAGATATAATGTGGGATATACTAGGATGTCCGTATTTAGTATTTAGCCAGAATAAAAAATACGAATTCCACAGTCGCGATGAATAGCCAAGCCCACACCTTGGATCCCTACGAGAGCAGCAAGTGACCCTACCAATTCTGGAGTTTAGGAGACCCGGTCTCGACTCCTCGAGATGGCCTCCCACAGAACCCCAGAACCCGGTCACCTGTGCTCCCCTCCTTGGGTCGATCCTAATGCGGAAAAAAAATAATATACAACACTGGTGACACAACCTCGACCCGGAAGTGCCCCAAATAAAAGAATATTACATTACATTTGAATTTACATGAATGAAAATATAAAACTCTCATCTCACATAAAACCCCCGGCTATTCAATCGCGACAATCCTGCACATCATATCTCAGCAACACATAATATCTCATATCATCAACGTAAGTAAGTATGCGTACCCCGATTGTCGTTGATGTATAGCAACGAAAACGGTGATATCGAACATACTACACTTACTGTCACAGAAAAGAAAGTGTAAAACTATAATATTTGGAATCCACATTCTCTTTAGACATCATAAATGCGAAATATCACATACTTCGTATTTCATGCCTAAACTATATGAATTCCACATATTGTATCACATTCCAGATAGTTAGACAGTATTAAAGTTTTCGAACGAATAATCAAATACCCAAGATTCCCTAAAGCTCAACACTTGAGCGGAGTTCAAAAACCCGGAGTGTGACACAGTAGTAGCGGTCCAGCCGTAAAAGGGTCAAGCCAATGCCTCACATGTGGCACGCCGTACTGCCCCAAACCCTAAGGTTCAAAGGGTAGCTCAAGACGGTCACATAATCGAGTTAAGGTTTGTTGTCTTCTAGAGGGTCCACCACAAAACTTGCACGTATCTCCAGAATATTTAAACCCCATGAATAGTGAGCAAATGATACTCGTTCAAATACTTCAATACTTTCTAATTTACCCGGAAAAACAACGAAATGAAAATTCCGATCGAATCGTCGAGTCCAAAATCATCTCCAGAATATACAGTACTAGATTCAGATTAAACATACCTAAAAACAAAATACAAGCAGTTATAATAATTACTGTGCAAATTTGAAGCAATGATGCCTCTGTATGGCCGCGGAGCCGCGGCCTAAGCAAGGAACTGCCGCGGTTCCGCGGCGGTTTGTACAGATCAGGGCTTCGAATTTCACAGTTTTTCTTAGTTTTTCCTGCTGTATTTTTTAAGTATTTTTAATTCTGAAAAATGCCAGATTTTAAAATTTGTCCAGAGAAGGTCTCGAAAAGTCGTATTTTGATCCGATCGGGATTTTTACTTCGTAAAAGTGTCGCCTAATGTTCTAGGTCGGCTCTGATACCAATGTTAGATTTACCTAGCACCCTATGTAGAGTTTGGAAGCATCACATGTCACAAAGTTCAAGTTTTTATGGTGCTAAGCAAGCATACATGGGATCGATCCTAGAAAATTAGGGTTTCTAAATGTTAAAGGCAATAAAGACTAGGGTTTCGAGACTACAACCTTTGTAGCTCCCTTCGCTAGATTCTTTGGCCTCTTGGGTGTTGGAAGAAGGTCCTCTTGAAGTCTTCTTGTGTCCACGACGATCCACCCGAAGCTCCTTCGTCCAAGCTATCGACTTCACTTTCCAAGAGAAGAAAAGAAGATAACACTCTAAACAAGTCGGCTAGACTTGTGTAGAATGATGTTGTGGTTGTAATTCTCACTTCAAAAACCTTTCTTAATGTGTGTTTTTCTTACTATAAAAAACTAGAGAGCAAATGGTGAAGGAGGAAGAAGATGATGGCTTTCTTTTTAACAAGAGTAAAAAGATAACTCTTGAAAAGAAATGAAAATATATCCTTATATATTTATTTCTTCCCATCTCAAACCATGGTTAAATGTTTGAGTTATTATTTAATTAGAGTTTAAAACATAGAAGGAAAGTTTAATCCATGGTTAAGGGTAGGTGAGGATGGTTAGGTTAAAGAAGGATGTAGAAACAAGTCAAGAATTATCCTTTCCTTTTCCATTTTGTTTTAAACACAAAATCAAATAATAATTCATATATTTATCCATGGTGTGAGTCTTATATTGCCATCATTTTCAATGTGTAATCAACCATGATAGATGATGTATGTATGTATGTATGTATGCACATTCATATGTGCATGAAACTAGAAAGAAAAAAAGAAAAACATACATGCATGCATACATCCATCATATACAAGAAAAGGTTTTAAGTGAGAAAACTAATGGTTAAATGATAAATCAACACTTGATTTATCAATCCGGCCATATCACATATGACCCCACCAAAAGCAAGCCGCCCGATCAATGTACGGTATCCTATACGCGCATTTTAATCGGGTCCATGCGAATATCGCATACGCGCACCACAACGTTTCGCCTGAACTAGGTAACTCCTTTGTTGGACTCTAAGACTCGTCAATACGCCGGCAGTGGGTGATGATCATATCAAGAACCCCCAAGCCGCAAGCGGTCAGCTAAACGTAATGGCCACCCGGGTATTGAGCGAACAGAAGAATACAAGCGAACCTGCTACAACTCCCGTCGAGCCAACCGGCAACACTACCGTACAGTCCGGTCTCTTCGTCAGATATGCTGCATATCGAGCCTAGGGATGGTCACGTCGACCCCAATAACTCAACAAGTCGTGCCGGTTAATGGTCTATAACAGATTGAGAAACTACTGATAACATTTATCAGCAAATCTCAGCAGCCCTGGCCAGGGACTTACTGATATAACCAGTCGGGCACAGCACAGCATCAACTCCCAATACCGGGAGAGACGAAACCCCTCCTATCGCTCATCGTCTTCGTGTTTCTCGGGACTGTACCCAATGGCCACCTGTTTGCACGACTCAGTAGAGCCGTGGTAGGGTGGCAATCAAAGTACAGTGGGAGAACACACAAGACTCTATGACGATCTTGGGTCTACAGACTAACCTGTACCAGTGTCACCTGAGAACTGCTATCCGACGATAGATATAATTCCATATAGGAGTTCTCGGTGAGTCCGTCCAGTGTACCCAGTCACCACTGAGCACCCGTATATGATCTTGATGTCAAACATCGATGAATGTGGGAACATTCATCGCCCATCGTATGGGTCTAGTATCATATACGCTAGTCTACTCTGGTATATCAATGCCCCGTATCGATATACCTACGACTAGGGACTTTCCAGGATATGCTTATAGACTACAGATGTCCCACTAGTATGATCTCCATCATAATCAGAGTAGTCAAGCCGATATCCTCAGGGCTTTATCAGCATGTATGAATGAATAAAAGCATGATCAAATCAACATGTCAGATAAAGAAGAACCAGATAGCATACTATCATGTCGAGCAAGAATGCATACTGAATATATATATACATGTATAGATACATCCACCATCACATAATGGCCTCTAGGTCATACATATATCCAACAGGTTTAACGTTTATACATCGACATCGAGGGTTGTTTGGTTATTCTTGCATGCGTAGGCTATAGGTTTTGACCTATATGTGATACGCGTGCCGATTTGGTTTTCGTATGCCGTTTCGATTTCGAATTGGACTTTAATGCTGCACGATACATTGTGACTTGTAGGTACCCCTATGCAGACATCGAGACGACAAGCAAGCGCGTGGCGACGTCGGCATCGGCAAGCGAAGGTCAAGGTGAGTAGATTTATATCTACGGGGGAAGTCGGGTGGATGGCGTATAGCACCCCCGCAGTTCGCAGTGTGGTGGATGATATGATATATGTTTACATATGTGTTGTAAATTTGGATGATAGTGTCGTGTTTGATTTCTTAGTCGCGAACCATAGAATAGGTTTGCACACACGCACATACACCCTTGCATGCATTATTATTACTTGTGCGTATATGGGGATACGTATATACACACACACACACATAGGTATAGGACTATGTATATATATACGTATACCTATACTTGGATAATGAGGATTGTATATGATATGAGGTTGGTCATGATGCCACGATCGGTGATGTGATTTGGATCGTATTATGAGATACGACATATGATGATAGCGGATCGGTAGGCGATGTGTTTTCATACACATGCATTTATATACATGTTGATGGTATCAGATCGTACTAGACTGTAGATCAGTACCCCTAATTCATGATGTGATGATATGGATACCAGGTAAATGATGAGATAGATGTGATAGTTGACCCGTACCCAGATTTGGGATGCCGTACGACGGATTTACCGTATGAGATAACTATGATGATAGATCCGCACCCTTGACTCGAGGATGTCATATGATGTATCGTATCGTACATGGTACTATAGAGGCAGGATCACCGACTATTGTATATGTATATATATCGACTCAGAGTTAGGTGGTTTCCATACCCCTTTCGATTGGTTTGTTAGTTAGACCTGTAGTTTACCTAGTAGATGCTAGACTGGACCCAAGTCATACATATTTCCAAAACTAACGAATCGTGAGAATTTTAAAGACATATCAAGGGATACTACGGATTTTTCAAAAGACGTACCTTTTCTTAAAAACACCGTAGCCCCTATTTTTCTAAAACCCACGATTCGTGTTATTTCAAATGGGAAAACTGTATGACACATATATTTATGTTTATTCTTCACTGTTGTGTTTAGTATTCATTTTCCACATATTCTTGCTATTCACATCGCATTGCATGTTTAAATGTGTTTATTGTTATATTAAACCCATGTTGTCAGGACACTAGCACCATTATCGATGATGCGTATGCTCCACGTACACCTGCTTGCGGCTCACACACTTCATCATCGATAATTGCCATATCACTACACAGTAGGATTGTTGCATCAGGATATGACTCCTTGCATGACAGACTTGCGTACATACATATTGTACACCCATATTTGCATACATACATATTTGCACATACATGGATGATTTTGGCTAGATTTTGGAGATTTGGGAACCTCAAGATATATTTTAAAACCAGATTCATTTAAAAGAGCGGTTTTCCCTCGATATGTGCATATTACTGTTTATGTTGCATGATATAGTGATATGCTTAATTTCTATTATATGTCGCATACATCATGCTTTATAATTACACGCATTGAGATATGCTGTTTTCATGAGATTTCTGGATTTGAGAACCGTGGCTATTTCAAAAGAAAGTATGTATTGTTTAAAAACCCGGTTTCTCTTGATATGATATTTCAGCAGCCACCATGAGTTTTATCGGTTCTGATATATATATATATATATATATATATATATATATATATATATACACACACACCATGCGAGGAGGAGCCGTGGGCCGTGTGCGGGTACATTGTAGGGCCCGGTATGGTATCCCGGGACAATAAAAGGATGCTATGTATACAGATGGTGAGCCTGGCAGAGGGACTACTACCTACCTGTGATTGGTTTGGGCTCGGCGGATATCCGGAGGATACCGACCGGAGTCGAGAGATGATACGGGCCGATCCAGACTGACAGAGCCCGTCGGCCGATCCGGACTGACGGAGCCCGATATATATATGAGGATTTACGTGCCGATGCTGGGCACGGGTTTCATGATGTTTCTAGTGTCGATGCTAGACACTCAGGTTCCATGATTTTGATGTGTCGCGAGGGACACACGTTGATTTATATCTTCATACTTTCATGCATATGCTTTATGATATTTACATGCATGATGTTTTTGTGTCATTGGTTGATACGTGGACGAGATCCATATGCATACAGGCATTGATTATATAGTTGGATGATACCCACATACTTATAGACTTCATGCTATAGTTGACACTGATTTCATTGATGATACCTCATGTTTATGATATGTTGCTACCTGAAGCACTGACATGAGCACTTAGTATTACACTTGGTATAGATATTTACCCTTGCCACCTTATCATGCTTCAGACTTTTTCATATCGAGGATATATACTACTGATCGTATTGACTTAGGATTGAATCATACATACGATTTCTGCTCTGTGATGTTTTCTACTCACGAGTTGGCAACTCACCCCTATTGTGCCACAGTTTCTTACAGGTTTTGCCATACAGGTTTCATTGCAGCTTTCTGGTACACTGCTTCCATTATGGGTGATTGCTTGGGTAGGTGGACTCACTTGTATCGTGACCACCATTGTACATTTATTTTCTGTTGTATCTAGTAAAATTCCATCAACCAGACTTGTGTATTATTTCAGACTTAGAAAACCAGTTACTATTCTTTCGACCTTAAAGTCCCACGTTGTATTATTATGGTTTTCTTGATGATTTTGAGTTTCCTTTGAGTTTTGATCCTCGCCCTTCGGCGTTGTATATCATATTGCTTGCGTGGTTGTGACCGTCGATTGACGAAGAGCTAGCTCCCGCTTGAGGATGCCTTTTACCATTGTCCATATATTATTTATGTTGTACCCTATTTGGGGCCAGTATTTACAAAGAAAACTCTGCCGAAATTTTTAGAAAAGACTTGAGATTTTAAAATGCATATTCGGCTTATGTTATTTAAAACCACTTGTTTCAAAAACACGTTGTCTTCACTTCTTTCTTAAAATGGTTTAGCTTTCTAGGATTTCTTCGCTTACTTGAATTAGATAGGGTTCTATAGACTTCATATGATTCAAGTGCCTGTCACGTGCCATTTCGGGCCGTGACACCTGAGCTTGATTTAACACGTATATACTGTCCTCTAGTGTACCTGACCCAATCAAACTTTTATTTAGGTAGATGTGGACCACATCGCTTACAAATGTAAAATCATATCCTTCCTTAGAAAGTAAGGATACAGATATGATATTACAAGCCAGACTATGTACATACAAACAGTTATGTAAAATCAATATCTGCCCACTTGTCAATCCTAGTGGATACTCCACTACGGATACAGCGTCTACGCTCATTCTGTTAGAAACCCTGAGAGCCATATCACCTGCCCTGATAACTCTACGGTTTCTCAAAGCCTGTAACAAATTACAGATATAAGACCTTGATCCGGTATCCAGAACCTAGGAAGTACAGTTAATTGACATGAATTTTTCAATCATAAACACATCCAAAGTCGAAGCCACAACATGCTTCGGATCCTGGATTCTTGGTTTACAAGCCCTACATCCCTTCTGCCAATGTCTCTTCCCGTGACAATAGGAACAATCCTCCTTCCCTGCTGTTAGCCCCGAAACTTTTGCCCTTCCTTTTCTTTCTATCTTACTTACACCGCCTTTCGGGTTTTCGGAGGTTTTCTTTTTCCACCCTTGGCTTTCGCCTCAGATCCAGAAGAGGAAGATTCTCCAATAAGCAGAATAGGTGTTTTCATTGTTTCCTTCAGGGTGCCCTTTACTAGAAGTATAACTTTCTTCTCCTGGGCGTAAGTAGAAGGTAGGGACTGTAGAATCAAGTCAGCATATGACTGGTTCTCCAACGTGGTCTCTAAGTCCGTGAGCTCATCAATATAGCTAGTCATTGTATGGACGTTTCCCTTACAAATGACCCGATAGCCAACTCGCTTGAAGCAATTCCTTCGAGGTCTCATATCTTGCGATACGAGATTGCTCTCATTATAAAACTTTGTTATAATGGAAGATAGAAGCTAAGTCCAGCTTCTCGTGCTCCCTCTGGATTTTACCATCTATTGAGGTCAACACAAAACACTTGGCATTCGCACAGTCTTTTTCCGTTGTCTTACGGATATTTTCCGCGACTATAAAAACTGGACCTGGGATGGTAGGGGCTATAGTAATAAGGAGGTGGTCCAGATTGTCATAGGCAATGGACATCTGGACAAACCTTTGCCAATTAATATAGTCAGGTTCAGTTAATTTATTATCTAGTTGTAACCTATGTGCGGTCACACGGTCGCTGCAATTAGGAGAGAGAGAAGAAACACTCAGCATGATGCTCTTGCAAGTTTAGATTGGTTTTTAGTTTATCTAAATAGGATGGCTCCTACTGTATTTCGAATCCTTCCTCAAACCATAAAAGTGGAATTAGTCAGGATTAATCTCACCCTACAATACTTACTTAACCGTTCAGCCAGGCTGGTAATCGTACTTCGAAGGAGGTTTTCCAACGCTTTCGCGAAGTTTCTTAATTATATAACCTCTTTTTCCTTGAGGCATAGCCCCTCTAACACCTTTCTAGACATCTATTTGGTCCACAACATTGATCGTTTAGTGAAAAAATCTCCCGAGGAGTAGCATATACTCACAGTAGGATGGGGATCCAAATATCATTGTGTTATAAAGCTAAAGAAATCCTACCAAAATTATCACACTCCAAATGGTATGTAGCACTAGCAAGTTTCAGTTTCTTTAGAAACTCTCGATGTGGATTTTTGCCCTATGCTCTTATGACCTTGACGAAAGCCAACAAATCATAAGTCACATGTCAAGTTCTACCCATCATTGTCCAGGTTGATTTGAACCCACCCGTATATATCCTTGACAAAGGCCAACAAGGTAATACGACTGTCCCAAACCAACGCAGCTATCTATACTACATATGAATACCCAGCAGCTACCAATCACTATGCCTTGACGAAGGCCAACAAACATAACTTGAATACTATTGAATATTCATATAAAATGACGGAGGGCTACGAATGGTTTAGGCGAAACCGTGAACGTAGTGAACTTGATTTAATCGAAGGAACCATGATAGTTTTTTAAAGGAGTGGTTTAAGCTCCGCATTTAAAAGTTTCTGTTTTGAAAAAACTGAGTGGTTTTGAAATTGTTCCAACGATTCAGCTTTGATTTATTTACTTTGCATTAATAATGTAGTCCTATCAATTACACCTATCATCATAGAAAAAGACGAAAAATACAATGTCCACTTATGTCATCCGCATTTGCCACTGGGCCCCGTCTAACACCGTTAGGTTACTTAACTAACGCCAGAGTGGAGGGTGGACTAGCGCGGATGGAAAACATAAGTAACCTCTATTATATAATAATTATATAATAATAGCCATTCGTCAGACGTAATTATAGGCATTCCTGATTACAGATGAACACATTGGATATACTAGGAATTCCCCGTTTCGTTTAAGCCTGTAACGAAAGACGAATTCCATGGTCGTGATGAATAGCCAAACCTAACCCCAGACCCCTACGGGTGCGGCAAACTACCCGCCAAATTCCAGAAGTGAAGCAACCTCCCTCAACAAAGTGAGTAGGTCACTTGGCACTTCAAGGAACACGGTAGTTTGTGCACCCCACCTTGGGTCTATCCTAGGAGCAGAAATCAGTAAAAAGAAATAATTCAACGATGGCTAGAGCCTCAATCCGGATGTGCCCCACAAAATAATATTATATCAATTTTACAATTTACATCGAATGAAAGATAAAAAACCACTCATCTCACATCCCCAGCTAATCATCATCGACGATCCAACAATGTTTATATACACAAACCAATCACAGATATGTGCAATCCCAGACTAAATGACATATAGCAATTACCCGAAGTTTAAAAATACATATAACAATACAGAAGGACCAATTGGCCAAGAACAATAAAAATTCGATCAAAACATATTTTCCGTATCTACCTCAAATGCAAACCAGCACTCAGAAACATACTGGGTAGAAACTAAATATTCCAGAAAATAAAATACCATAATTAAGAAATAAAAGAGGAAATTTGAGAAGAATCAGCTTCGACTCGGCCGCGACTCCGCGGCGGAACGGACCGATCCGCCGCAGTTCCACGACCGTCTTGGCGATTCAATTGCTCAAATTTCTTCTGCATTCTTAGAAAACCCTGCACATAATTTTCATCATACTGAAATAATTTTTCAGACGGTTTTAAAAATCGACAGAAAGTGGTGTTTTCGGTGTTTTGTTTTCCGGTTTTTCCAACGATCGAAATTCTAATACTTGCTAATAAGCTAGAATAGGTTTAATTAGTTCTGATACCATTGTAAGTCCACGCTACGCACCCTGCGGGGAGGCGGAAAATATAAAAAACGAAAATTATAAACTTCAATAGCATCGACTAACCGCCAAGATCATAGCCAAACCATAACCAGCACAAAGTATATGAAGTATACACTACATGTACAGAAGTTATACCTCACGTAACTATTCTTCAGGTTTTTATTCTTCACTTTTCTCCACCTCGTCATAGCCTCCTCGGATTGTTTGGATTGGGCTTCCTTGTCGGTCCTCTTATGCCGAAGATAATCCACCCGAGAAAATGTGCATCGAGCTCTTACCTCAACCGAAGCAACTAGGGCATCAAGTTCGCTACACATGATGTCGTAGACGATGTAGAGTATGAAAATGGAATGGAATGTCTCTTTTCATACTAGATTACTCAATACATAAGTGTTCTAGGGTTTGAGGAAGAAGATGATAAAAAGAAAAAGCTAGTGAAAACAAAGCATGAAAAGGGAATGAGTTTTCTCTCACTTGGAGTACCTACCATTAAATCTCTCTTTCCCTGGCCAGTGACTTTATGTAATGGCTCCAAAAGCACAGTGCGATATCAACCCCCAATACCAGGAGAGACGAATCCTATCTAACCACCACTGCCTCCAAGTGCTTCGGGACTGCACCCAACTATTACCTGTTTCCACAACTCCTTTGAGCTGTGGTATGGTAGTAATCAAAGTATAGTGGGAACACACTCGAGGCGAAGCAGCAGTGTCAAGTCGACGGACTAAGTTGTACTCATGTCACCTAGGAACTGCTACCCGACGATAGGTATAATACCTACCAACAGTTCCCGATGAGTCCTGTCCAGTGTACTTATAATTCAATGAGCACTTGCATATTATCTCAAGTACGACATACTAATGGCTGTGGGACAGACCATCTCCCCTGCTGAGATAAGAAGCATATATACTAGTCTACTCTGGAGTATCGATGCCCTGTCTCGATAATCCAACGACTAGGGACCTGTATAAGGATGTGCTTATAGACTACCTAGCCCCCAATAGTGTGACTGCCATCACAATGCTGGTAATCAAGCAAAAGATCCTAAGGGCTCTACCAATATGTATAAGCGATATGCTAAAAGAAATACATGCACATATTGAGGTACAAAAAAACCAGGTAACATACTACTATTTTGAGCAAGACTGTTATTACAATTGTGAATATCCCAAGCTTCCATTAAGTAATATACAAACCAGTACTATACAATAATGGCCTCTAGGGCATATATCACTAACAATTATGTAATACTAATACATAATGATAAGCCCGTAGGATCCTTGCTTGACTATCAGTATTATGATGACGATCATACTTATAGGAACTGGGTAGTCTATAAGCACATCCTTAAATGTTCCTAGTCATGGGAGTATCGAGACTGTGCATCAATATTTCGGAGTAGACTAGTGTATAGGTTTCTAGACCCCGACAAGGGATGGTGGCTTATCTCATAGCCATTGTTATGTGGCACCTAAGATAGTATACAGATGCTCACTGGAGGTGAGTGCACTGAACAAACTTGCCGTGAACTTTTAAATGGTATTATACCTATCATCATATAGCAGTTCTCTGGTGACATGAGTACAGGGTATTCTTTAGATCTGAGATCATCATTTTCTCGTGTGAGTTCCCACTTTACTTAGATTACTACCCTACCATGGTTCAAAGGAGTCGTGCAAACAGGTTTTAGTTGGGTACAGTCTCGAGCTATATGGAGGCAGTGAGCAATCGGAAGGGATTTATCTCTCCTGGTATAGGGAGTCGATATTACTCTATGGTCGGTTGGAGATCACCATAAGTCCCTGGACAGGGCGGATGAGATTTACTGATAGGAGATAAGTAGATTCTTGATTGGTCATGAGCCTCACACCGGCATGAGTTATCGGGTTATTAGAAGTCTGACATTATCCATCCACTAAACTCGGTATGCAACACTCTCGAACGAAGTGACTGGGCCTTACGGAGATTGTCACTTACAGGCTCGGTAGGGTACGGACGACCTTGATTGTCGATCTCCATTTCAACACATACCTGGGTGGCCGTTATGTACAGCTAGTGCCACTGACGTGCTTGTGGTTTTGGATTTTATCCAATAACTCACTACCAACGTATTGTCGAGTCTTTAGAGTCCCGTACAGAGGGTTTTACTAATTTAGACGATACAATGTAGATGTCGTATGTTAATACGTGCAGGAGTCCAATTAAATACGTGTACTGGCTATACGGACTTTAGTGGGACATTTGATAATACTAGCCGGCTTAAGTTTAAGCTGAATTATTAAATCATGTATTGATTTAATAATACACACACACATACATATATTCTAGTATTATGTTCACTAATTATATTCTCTCTATTGGCTATTCATAATTTTATATGGATACACACACACACACACACACACACACACACACACACACACACACACACACACACACACACACACATATATACCGGGGTATTATGTATATTATACATAGATATTCTAGAAAGAAAACACTTCATTATTGATTTTCTATTTAGGAAAATCATAAGAAATGAGGTAAAGGGTGAGGTGGTATGGGAGCATGGTGAAAGGAATGGCTATTGATTTATTTATTTCATTTGGTTTCACTATTGTGGCATGGTTGAATTTGTTTATTGAAAATTGATTTTCATAAAACAAATGATACAGCTCATTTCTCTCTACACACATTCATTCTCATCTTTTTCTTCTTTATCCTCATCTCCTCTTCCTTCATTTTCTTGAGTTCTCTCTTGAGATTAGAAAATGAGAGCTAGTGATAGTGATAATTACCTACATCCCTCATACTCTATTCATAGAGAGTCTAGAGTGTCAGTTGCTTCCTCAAGGTTCACTTTGGTGTGAAGCTGGAGTTTGGATCGGTTTCCCTCTTGTGGATCATTTTCGGTAAGGCGATCGTCTCTCAAGCTCATTCCTGACGGCCTACGTAGCCTAGAAGGGTCTTCAACGATTGGGTGGACACTCTATAAAGGTTGTATGCTCTCAAACTAATAGATAGATCTCTTGTATGCTTGTTTCTATTTGGAATCGATTTCTAAGTTGTAGTTCCTTGTGCTCAAATGAAAATTTTTGTTTTGTATTTCGCCTTCATTTTTCGCTTCCGCTGCGCGAGCACCAGGACCCATCAAGTCGATACTGCTGTGTACTTGATCAATAGAAGCCCAGCAAGTACGCTTGATAGAGGCATTTCGAAAGAAGTTTGGTCAGGTAAACTGATTAATTACGTGCACCTAAAAGTATTTGGTTGTATTGCATATTCATTGGTTGATAAGATAGAAAGAAGTAAGCTTGACTCCAAATTTAGGAAGTGCGCTTCCACCGGGTATGGTGGAGACGAGTTAGGATATAAGCTATGGGATTACACAAGTAAAAAGGTAATACGAAACCGAAACGCCGACTTTGATGAGCAACACTTGTACAAAGAAGAAAAGCAAGCCAAGGATGGTATGGTATCGGAGTTTGTCGAGTTGGATGGAACTCAATAAAGCATTCAGGTACCTCAAGGTGGAGATCAGAACGTGGAGAAAGATATAGTGCAGAATCAGGTTCAAGAACAGGATGGTGACCATGTTCAGCAACCAGATGTATCAGTTCTGAGGAGATTAACGCGAGATAGGCGGCTACCTGAAAAATTTGTGACCGACTTCGTATTGTACACAGATTCGGGGAAGCCTGAATCTCTTGAAGAAGTAACAAGCGATGGTGCTAGAAAGCAGTAGGAGTAAGCAATGAACAAGGAGATGGATTCTTTGAAGAAAAACTATACATGGGATCTAGTGAAGGTACTTAAGGGTCGAAAAACATTGTTGAATGGGTGGGTGTACATAATTAAAGATGAGCTCAACGATGTAAAGCGGTACAAGGCTCGCTTGGTGGTCAAACGATATGCGCAAAAGCAAGGAATTGACTATCAAGAGATTTTTTCCCCAATCGTAAAGATGACATCTATTCGGGTGATTCTCAGTATCATGGTGGTAGAGGATTTGCACTTAGAGCGGCTGGATGTGAAGATTGCATTCCTTCATGGAGATTTGGAGGAGAAGATCTATATGATACAGCCACCGGGATACGAGGTAAAAGGGAAATAAAATATGATGTGTAAACTGCGAAAGAGCTTGTACATCCTTAAGCAAGCTCCTAGGCAGTGGTATTTCAAATTCGATCAGTTTATGTTGGATACGGGAATTACGCACTGTGAATCAGATCACTGCATGTACGTTCAGACTTTCAAGAAAGAAGACTACATTATATTGTCGTTGTACATGGATAACATGTTGGTAGCGGAGCCAAATTTCGAGAAAATTAAAAGTTTGATGAAAATGATGGTGGAGAAATTTTCTATGAAGGATTTGGGAGCGGCAAAGCAAATCTTAGGCATGAAGATCGTGCGAGATAGGAAGCAGCAAAAGCTGTGGTTATTGCAAAGGGACTACATCAAAAAGGTTTTGAAGCGGTTCAGTATGGACAAGTTAAAGCTGATGAGTCCACCCTTTGCGAAGCATTTCAAACTCGGTAAGGAGTTGTGCCCGACAACTTAAAAGAAAAATGATGAGATGGCAAGCGTGCCTTATGCATCTGTGGTGGGAAGTTTGATATATGGGATGGTGAGTACGAGACCAGATATTGCACATACAGAGAAAGTTGTTAGTAGGTATATGCAAAACCCGGGGAAGGGGCATTGGAATGCAGTGAAGTGGATGTTGAGGTATCTAAGGGGTGTGAGCTAGTATTATATCTATCATTTTCTCACGTTTCGGTATTTGTATTTTGATATGAATACAGATATTTATAAGAATATGGGTATTTGTATCTTAATATAAATACGGGTATTTGTATCTTAATAAAAATACAGGTATCGTATTTTATTTGAATACGGGTGTATGTATTTTGATGCGAATACGGGTGTATGTATTTATTGCATATACTTGTATAAGAGTGTGTGTGTGTGTGTGTGTGTGTGTGTGTGTGTGTGTGTGTGTGTGTGCGTGTGTTGGCATTTCTTTTCTGTCATCTCTTCTTGATCTTTCAAGAAGTGTTTGGACTTTGATTTACACTTGTGAGTTACAAATCCACTCACCGGATTTAAAAAGATCAAGAATAAAAAAGAAACAAGAAGATTAGTTTTTAGCCATGCTTGCTTCTCTTTTTCTCATGAGTTTGTCAAGGTGAGAAAAGAAAAAGAAAAAAGGAAAAATAAAGAGAATACCAATACTATATCTCTCTTGTGATCAATTCCTAGTAAGTTTTGTTCATAAGTTGCTTCACTTAGTGTTCTTGTGTGAAGCTAGAGCTTGAGCTAAGGTTCCTACGGTGGATCATCTTCGACAAGTTGCCCCATCATTTCACATGCATACATTTTTACTTGCTGATTTTGTTTGCAAGTTGCCCCATCATTTCGTCTATTTCGCATGCATACATTTTTACTTGCTGATTTTATTTGCAAGTTGCCCCATCATTTCGGCTATTTCGTATGCATGTGTGGCTTGTTGGCTTTTCGCTGCAAGCTCGGAATTAGACACCGGTTTCGGCATTAGCACCGCTACAACTGGGATATTGCCAGGAGCGAATCATCATTTGCCTTCGTCGATGTTGAACAAAGGTGGCTTAGTAGACAGGGTTAGGATTCTGTCGACTAAGGCTTTTGACTTCATGAGCCGTAAGGGTCTTACAAAGGTATTTCTCCCTGTGAGTCATGAGGATCTCGTAGGTGTGTTTTCTCCTTAGTAGTCGTGAGGATTCCTAAGCGTATGACTCCTATAAGTCGTAAGGATCTTACAAGTGTGTTTTCTCCTTCTAAGTCGAGAGGACTTATAAGGGCTGTTCACCGTGCAGATATATCCCTAGTCACGGATGAGACTTTGTTATGGAGATGTTTATTCGCGCCCGTGGTGGATTGTATACAAGGGTCAGTACTGAACCGCTTGTAGGGCATTATCGAAGGTTGTGGGGGCTGCTTAAGAATAGGTTCAGATCCCTGTAGCTTAAGACTTTCAAATCTAATGAGCCGTGAGGGTCCCATAAGAGGGTTCTCCTTACAAGTCGTGAGGATCTCGCAAGTGTAATTTCTCCTTAAGAATCGTGAGGATCCCTAAGTGTGTTGCTCCCTTGTGAGTCGTAAGGATCTCACGCAGGTGGTTTCTCCTTATAAAGTCGAGAAGACCTTGCAAGTGTCTTTTAACGAGATTGCGCCCTTTCGGGTTTTCACAAAACTCGCCGGTAGCCCTGCTGTTTTTACTCACGGAGCCCTTTCGGGTTTTCATCCGTGCCCATTTTTCTTATGGACATACCGTTTTCTTTTTTCTTTTTTTTTTCTTCTTTTTTTTGTATCAGCTTTGGGATGCTGCAATCCACCGTAGTTTATCGACATCTCGGTCAACAACTAGTTTTAGGACATAGTGGTCCGTTGTTAGTTTAAGGACGTTTCGGTCCGTTATTAGTTTAAGGACGTTTTGGTCCGTTGTTAGTTTAAGGACATTTTGTTCCGTTGTTAGTTTTAGGACGTTTCGGTCCGATAAGCCGGCTACTACTCATAGAGTTTGGGCTTAGGAAGATAGTGAGTGGACATAGTCGTCGTCATCTATCATTGACCTAGGCCGTGACTCGTCAAGCGTAGTATTTCTTCAGGAAGCGACCGTTTATTGGCCTGAAACGTCTTTCGCCATGCATGTCCATGAGTAGGTAGGCCCCACCCTGGTAGACCTTGTCTATGATGTACGGGCCTTCATAGTTTGGCTCGAATTTCCCCCGTTTGGCGCGATTGGGGATCATAGGTCTTTTGACCACTAGCACGAGTTCGCCTTGGCGGAATGTTCTCGGCCTAGTCAACCTTTCATATGAGCGCGTCATCTTTGCTTTATAAGCCTCTAGATTTTGTTGTGCCATGAGCCGGGTTTCATCAAGGGCATCGAGCTCCTCAAGACGAAGGTGAGCGTTCTCTTCATCCATTAGCTCGTAATGAACTACCACTCGTAGAGAGGGTAACTCTATCTCGAGGGGGAATACCGCTTCTGTACCGAATACCAATGCGTATGGAGTTGTGTTCATGGCCGTCTTGAACGTGGTCCGATACGCCAAGAGAGCTTCATGCAATCTCTCATGCCAGTCCTTTTTATTTCGAGACACCGTCTTTTTAACGATCTTCCTTAAGGTCATGTTAAAAGCCTCGGCTAGACCGTTAGCTCGAGGATTATAAACCGAGGAGTATCTCCAGTCTATGTTGTGCTGTTGTGCGAAGCAGCTGATCTTGTGGCTTCTGTAGGCTGGTCCGTTATCGGAGATAATCCATCGCGGAGTTCCAAAGCGATAAATGACGTGTGTCTTGAAGAAGTGGAGGATATTCTCCGTCTTCACTTCCCTTAGCGGTACTACTTCTGCCCACTTGGAGAAGTAATCAGTTGTCGCCGAAATGAACCGATGTCCTCTAGACAATACTGGTTTGATGGGGCCGATTATGTCAATTCCACACATCTCGAACGGCCAGCTTGCCATCGTTGGATGTAGTGGATTTGGATGCTGGTGGATAAAGTCCCCATGGATCTGGCACGAGTGGCATTGCTTCGCATACTCAAGGCAGTCCTGGATCATCGTGGGCCAATAGTAGCCCATCCTTTTGATTTTCAGCTTCATCTTCGGCCCGGCTTGGTGAGAACCACAGAGTCCGTCGTGAGTTTCTTGGACGACTCTCTTTGCTTCTTCGGGTCCTAGGCATCTTACCCATAAAGAATCAAACGACCTCTTGTACAGGGTATCATTGACGAAAGCGAAAGACAGAGCTCGTTTCATAAGATGATGTCTTGAGGACGCATCTTCAGGTGTTCGACGGGATTTGAAGTTGTTTATGAAGACTTCTCTCCAATCCTCAACCTTTTCCTGGTCTTTTACTTGTAGAGCCATTTGCTCGGTCGCTCCCTTTTCTTTAGACGACTCTGGAGATATTTCCCGACGGCTTTGTACCACAATTCTTACGTCATCGAGGTTCTCATCAGCTAATTCTTTAGCAAGCTTGGCTAATGCATCCTCTTTGCTATTTTCCGCACGCGGTATGCTTTGCAAGGTGTAAGAAGGGTGTCAGCAGTTGCTGCACTCTCTCGCCGTACTTCACCAATTCTGGTTTGCACGTCTGGTTGTCGCCATTTACTTGACTAACGACCAGCTGGGAGTCTCCGTATATGAGGAGGTTCTCAATCCCCATGTCGATGGCGATCTCGAGACCTGCTATCAAAGCTTCATTGTTCGCCCTCGGCTCTGTTAAAGAGAAGGCAAAGCGCATTATCCCTCCTTGCGGACTTACGAAGATGAGGCCTACCCCTGATTTGATTATGGGGGTGCTTTGTTTGCGCTTCTTCATGGAAGACGCTCCATCAAAATAAAGTTCCCACCGGGTATCACTTCCGTGGATCGTGTCAAACGCATGTTCGTCTGGCAGTTCGCAATTCAAAGGGGAATCGGCAGGTATCGGATGATCAGCGAGGAAGTCGGCGATGGCCTGGCCTTTCACTCCCTTAAGAGGCTGATAAGTTATTGAGAACTCCATCAAGAGCAAGGCCCATTTAGCGAGCCGTCCCGTCAATATGGCTTTTGACATCAAATATTTGAAGGGGTCCACCTTCGATATGAGACGGACTTCATGCGCCAACGCATAGTGCCTAAGTTTCGTTATCGCGAAGATCAACGCCAGGCAGTGTTTTTCAATGGGAGAGTAATTGCTTTCTACCCCCAGTAGAACTCGACTCAAATAGTAGAGCACTCTCTCCTTCCCTTGTTCATTCTCTTGTGCCCATAATGCGCTTAAGGAACATTCAAGGGCGGTTGTATACAGAATGAGGGGTTTTCCTCTGACCGGAGCAGCCAGCACTGGCGGGTTCTGCAGATACTGCTTGATTTTGTCCAGTGCGTGTTGGCATTTGTGATCCCAGACGAACTGGGTCCCTTTCTTCATCAAGTGACTGTACGGGCGGCACTTGCCTGAGAGATTGGCTATAAATCGCCGGATATACGCGAGCTTCCCTTGGAGAGATCGCAATTGCTTGAGAGTCCTTGGCGGGGGCATCTCCATAATTGCTTTGATCTTTGACGGATCTATCTCGATGCCTCGGTGTCGGACAATGAATCCTAGGAATTTGCCCGAGGAAACTCCGAATGCGCATTTGAGAGGGTTCATCTTCAAGTTGTATTGCCGAAGGCATTGAAATACGGTCTTCAGATGCTCCAGATGTTCCTCATATGATTTTCTTTTAACTACGAGGTCGTCGATATAGCATTCGACGATTTCATGTATGAGGTCATCAAAAATCTTCGTCATGGCCCTCTGATAGGTGGCACCGGCGTTCTTAAGACCAAAGGGCATCACCTTATAGCAGAATATGCCCAGAGGTGTCCGGAAAACGGTGTGCTTCTGGTCCTCGGGATGCATCTTTATCTGATTGTATCCCGACGAACCATCCATAAAGGAGAAGACATCGTGAGTGGACGTATTGTCTATCATCAGCTCGGTGACCGGTACCGGGAAATCGTCTTTCGGGAAGGCTTTATTGAGATCTCGAAAGTCCACGCATATGCACACTGTTCCATTTTTCTTCATCACCGGGACGATGTTGGCGATCCAGTCAGGGTACTGCACCTCTTAGATAAAGCAAGAGTCGATTAGCTTCTTGACCTCTGCGTTGATGTTCATCTCAAGCTCGAGCCGTATTCTTCTCGGCGCTTGTTTGATTGGCTTGACGTCTGGGGATATTGCCAGTTTGTGGACAGCAATCTCTGGATCTAGTCCTGGCATCTCGGAATAGTTCCATGCAAAGCAATCTTTATGCTGCATAAGCACATCTTTTAATGTGGTCACCCATTCTTCAGACAGCAACTCACTAACAAACGTCGGTCGTGGATCACTTGCCGTTCCCAAGTCAATTTTCTTGAGTTCATCTACAGTGGTATGTATTCCATCTTCCAGCTCCTTTGGCGCCGGCGGAAACTCCGAGATCACCTCGCCATCGTTGTTTTCGAAGCACCATGGGGGGTCATCCATATCCTCGGGCTCTTCTCTTGATAGCGTTATCATGTGACATGTACGAGCTCGCTTCCAAGACCGACGTTGATCTGGTTCTACCCTCATGGATTTGAGTTCATGCCTTTGCGGCGGGGTTACCCTCCAGCTGCTGGATAGAGCAAACCTGCCCTGTTGATATTGATCTTCGACCCAGTTCTTGAAGGTGAAGCAGTCTTCAATAGGATGTCCTATTGCCCTATGATAGGAGCAATAGTTCGGATGAGAGACTTAGCCTGCTTGCTCGGGGTGCTTGGACTCCGGGAGTATAATCAGTTGATGTCTTATGGCGAGATCGAGCATCTTCTATGTTTTGTTCTGAGGAAAAGAGTATGATCTACTCATCTTCTTTAAAAGAGATGAATCTGGAATACTTGATTCCCGATCGCGTGGCTCGCTGGTCACGCTTTTCGCTGTTGGACGCTTTTCATGCTCCTTGATTTATTTTTGCCTCTGCGTCGGGCCTTTTGTATGACGGGTTGATAAGGAAGAGCATTTTCGTTCTCCGAGCATGTTGAAGGAGGCGCTGCGTCCTGGTTTTCTCGTAAATGGCCATTTCACGGTTATGGTCATCCCGGATCCTTTGACCTGCTTCCCTGATAAGCTTGTCCATTCGTTCTTTAAATGACGGACTCGGCGCTTTGATGACCGGACCTTGTTTTGGTTCAGGATCAGCATCTTTTAACAGGGCGTCCTCTTCTTCATCGAAGTCATATATGACGTAGCTACCATGGACTAGTTCCCGTTTCCGGGATTTCACATATCCAAGCCCGATCATTTCCATTCTCCTGTTGGGCAACTTGCGCTGAGTTTCGGGGACATCACAAATCCTGTTGTAGAATCGAGCTTATCGAGTAGTCTGTCTGAAGGGTACCCCTTGACGCTTTAATAGCCTTTTCAAACCTTTCATGTAATATCTCGGAAGACGAATAGGCTGAAGCTTGTCAAGTGTAGAATCCGCGCCATGCCAAATTTCTTTTTCCACTCTGGTTTCCCCGGATCGGTAGAATAGGATCGCCTTTTCACCTTTTCTCCTGGGAGGGACATAGAATGTCTGTAGTTGTTGCATATTATAAGTTTCAAGTGTATCAAGCTCTTTATAATGTTCGGGCGGAACCATAGAACCTTGCAAACTTTGCTCTTCATCAGCGAATGTTTGTATTGAAGGCCGAGCAGAGAATATAGCATGGACTTCGTCTTCCGAGTCGCTGCCGAATATCAACATGGGGGCGGACGGTCCCGGGTTGTGGCGTTGAGGCGGCCCCGAATAAACTATCTCTTCTTCCTCCTCGGTATCACTCCTAAAGACTGGAATAGTGGTGATAGCTTTGTCCCTCGGCTTGTGACATCTCTCCTTGTCCTCGAAATCTGGTAAGAAGTATTTCGCATCTTCGTATTTTCGGACTTCGTTTATGGAGAATGGATTCAACTCCCCTGTTACAGTGTATTCGAGACCATCCTTGAAGTATTTCATGCACTGATGTTGTGTAGAAGGGATGATGTTGTACTCGTGTAACCAAGGCCGGCCGAGCAAAGCATTGTAGCAAGTCTTAGCATCAATGACGTGAAATTTAATATCCGTGATGAGTAGCCCAAAGTGCAGCATCAGTATCACAGACCCGAGAGTCCGTGACGACTGGGAGTCGAAACCGGAGATGGTAATTTTATCGCGAGCGAGGTGTTGAACGCTCATGCAGATTTCTTTCAACACTCGCACGTTGAGAAGATTGATGGAAGACCCATTGTCGACCAGGATTTTGCCTATCTTTATATCGTGGCAGTATCCTGAGACATATAGAGGACGGTTGTGCTCGCACGTCCCAAGGAGGAGATCTTCGTCGCCGAAGGTGATATCGGCTGTGTACACTTCTTCCAGCTCGTCCTTCATCTTTTCTTCGGCGTGGAAAGCTTGGAATTGTCCTGGCTCTTGTAGCGCCTTGATCAATGAATCTCTCGCCTCTTTGGATAACAGAAGGGCGTCGAGAATGCTGAGCTGCGAGGGTAGCTTCCTCAAGTGTGCCAGAACGTTGTAATCCACCTTGTTCTTCTTTGGCGGGTCCTTAGCAGTCAGTTCTTTCGTGACTTGGTCATCTAGGGCGATATTTTCAGAGACCTTCACTTTTCCCTTATCTTTTCTATTCGCGGATCCGAGATTCTTTTCAGGCAGCGTACAACTGCGTGGCTGGATATTTTCGCAGGTCTTCGGTTCTTCCTCTTTCCCCGAGGTAGATTTTTTGAAAAGAGGGCAAAGATTCATCTTTTCGTCGGAGTCACTTCCGAAGGTGAGGACTTGCGATCCCTCAGCGTTGACCACGCAACAGCTGCCGACGGTCCCTCTAAGCTCCCATGTCATGCTTCTTCGCTCCCGACGAGTTTTGCGTTTCATCCGCTTAAAATGTTGCCGGTGAGCAACATATCATTGCCACCATCTTTTAAAAGCGTTGCACTCTTCGGTGGGGTGCGTAATCTTCCGGTGATATAAGCAGTAGCTAGGATGTATTTCCGCTTCATTAGTAGCGTTTCCTTTAGAGGGTGGCAGCTTCATTCCCATTGATATGGCCTTGACGAACCTTTTCTTCGTCTTGGACTTGTTTTTGTTCGTGATGGATGTACTTTGATCTGGCGGGAGTGTTTCAACCCTTTCGTCCAGCCGCCGGCGTTTGGCTTTCTCAAATATGGCCATCTCACGCTCTCGATCAGCTTTGCTTTCGAAAGAGCTTCGTTTAAGGATGCGTCGATCATCTCGTCTGATGGCCCTGGAAGTTCTGGTTCGGGAGTTGCCCCCAGTTTTTCGGTGCAAGGAGCTTCTTCATCTTCTGTGGACGAGTGAAAGATCATATGGCAACTTGCTACGTAATCCTCAGATTCATCCGACGAGTCTTCTCCATCATCTCTATCTTCAAGGACGTTGCTGAGGAACTCTTGGAGCGTGATTGGGGTCCGCGCTTTCTGGTTATACTCTTACAGCGCGTCGATCTGTTTTTGCAAGTCTGTGCGCTTGTCACCAGGCTTCACGGGCTTTATGGATTTCTTCTTCTTTTTCAAAGATTTCGACGGCTGGGTGTGAGCATTTTAGCTATCACTACCAATCTTTGGAGTTGGGCGCGGCTTCAGCATCCCTTCGATGATCTGGGGTTCCAGCGAATTCTTCCACCTAATTTACGGGCATGCCTGGAGATCATTCAGCATCCTTTTGGTTTTGGCCGAAAGAGCCACCTCCCTTGGAGCTTCTTTAACAAAAAAGCATGTTGCCTCCGGTGTGTCCGTCTTCTTAGGAGTGTGCGGTTGTGGTGGGCTCACTTTCCACTTCTCAGACAACGCAAACTTGCCTTGTTGGTACTGATCCTCGATCTATCCCTTGAAGATGAAGCAATTTTCGATTGGATGGCTCACCGTTTGGTGGTACGGGCAATAATTGGGATTATTCGCTTTGCCGGGTTGCAATGGTCGCTTTAGATTCGGCAAATTGATAAGCCTGTTGCGCATCGCCAGCTCAAAGAGTATTTTCGTTTTATCCCATGGGAACGAGTAAGGACGCTTCATTTTCTCATTATAATAGCGTTGTCTCTCTTCCAATTGATCTGTTAGTCTTGGAGCACTAGGCTGTTGTTGGGTATTCGCAACGAAGGTTGCCTTCCCTTTATCTTTTTCGTTCCGTGGCTCCGGCTTCGGAGGAGACGGTCTATGACCCATCTGGTCCATCTGGGCCAGCTTGTCGATTAAGGCCTGGAAAGTGGTCGGTTTAAAGAATATCATAAACTGTGAAATAGTGGCATGAGGGTCTAGGGTGCCCACGAACATGCCCACCGCTGGTGCTTCTTCGATGCGCTGTTCGCACTTCAACCACAGATTCCGCCATCGGATTGCGTACTGAACCCATGTCTCGCCCGGCTTCACCCTGGTATTGATCAATGCTGTTATTGGGGTGCGTTCACTAGCACTTGCGAATCGCTGGGTGAACAACAACTCCATTTCTGCGAAAGTTTTGACGGAATCGTTTGGAAGTTCGGAGTACCACTCAAACGCCGTCTCCAACAAGCTGCCGACGAATTGACGGAGCAAAAGCTTATCGTCACCACCAGTGTTGCCGCAAAGAGCCCTGAACTGAGCGACATGTTGATGGGGATTGCCTGTCCCCTTGTATACGTGGAATCGTGTAGCCCGGTGGGTACTTTATCTGATCATACCAGCCTGGATACGGTCGCCCAATTTTAACAACTTGGCCAGCCACTTCATTTTCCTGGTGAACTCTTATTTGCTGGGCAATATAGTCATCCAGGGTGGCCTTGGAGATAGTTTCTTCTTTGGCTGCTGAAAGAGCCGGAGGAGGATTCGACGTTTCCCCTTTGTCGTCTTCAATAATGATCGGAGGGTCTTCGGCTGGAGGATCCGGCTGTAACATCATCCCGACCATGTCTTGGAAGAGAAGTGCCATTCGCTTTATGTTAGCCGCTTGCTCTGCGGCTTCTTTGTCCTTCTTTTCGAGGACTCTGCGAAGGAAGTCAGCATCAGTTTCTTGTTCGTGACGCTGCTCCGCGGATGTTTCCGGGCTTTCTTTTGGTTCGGTGAGTGCGGCCATCGCAGTCAGCATCTCTTGAAGCTTCTACTGCTGTTGTTCTTGAGCTCTGGTGAGGGATCGGGTGAGTGGTCGGTGGCCCGTAGAAGCGCGGCTATCCTCTTTCCCGGATACCATATAGACGGTATGCACCACCATGCCCCCAGACTTAGGGCGTTTGGGCTCAGTGCCTTTGACATTTGCCGCAGGCATGGGGAGTTTCTCCGGCCACCTTCTTTTATGACCGGTCGAAGTTGAGGGGGCCGTTGCAGTAGGTACCCAAGTGGTTGTCGTCCGTTTTGTTTTGAAAGGACGGTGCTCTTCCTTCTGAGCCTTCAGCTTCTTCTGTCAGCGGAGATAGTCTTGATCCACCACTGACTCTCGGACTTGCCCGCCAGATCTTGTAAACTTTGGAAGACAGACGTTGAGGGGACTGCTTCGGCTTTATTTTCGTGACAGTCTCCACCGGTGGCGGAGATCTTTTCAGTACGGCAGTCGGCGAATTCCGGCGTATTCTGTTCAGCAGCTCAAAACTGTTCCCGGTTGGGACAGCAGCATTAACTTCCACCGTTGGAGCTGGTGGCATAAGCCCAGAGGGGGAGTTGCCCCCGGCCTTCCTTACTCGGCTCAAGTGGCGACGTCGAGCGTGTCGAGCTGATGGAGTTGGTTCGGTGATGAGGATAGCTTTGTCTTGCCCCTTGTCCAGGTGAGGGGCTGCTGCTGGCGTCATCCTGTTGAAGACTGATGTCCTTTGAGAAGCAATATCCAATCGGTTGAAAATAGTCTTCTGAGTAAGGACAGGAACCATAGCGGAAGCCGGAACAGTCAATCTTGTAAAGACCGACCCTTTGGTAGGAGAAGCCGCCTTGACGACTTCAGGAGCAGGGATGGCTATCCTCTTCAGAACAACCTTCGCTGGGATTGCAAGCTTCATTGCGGGCCCACAGGAATTTTGGCCCAGTCTGGAGAAGACCGAGGAGCTGGAGTTGGACCACCCGTTGAGAGGGGCCGCAGTAGCTGTAAGCCGATCGAAGACCGACTTCTTAGGAGCTTTCGGTGTTGGCACAGGAGCATTGAAGCTCATTGGCGGGAGCATGTTCCCGAAAAACAATCCTGTGGTGGATTGAGTGACCTGTTCCACCGGCATTGTGAACAGGGAAGCCGCCTGGGGCCCATAAGATATACCCCCAGTTGAGGCAGGACGTGGCTTGCAGTTGCATGTGGAACACTTTGAGCAGGTGAACATCATTGATCCTTTGCTTTCTGCACCAAGAAAAATGCTAAATCATAGTACCTCGAAACCCACGGGCAACCATTAGCAAACCGCGATTCGTTTGCGAACACGACACACGAAGTGTGGACTGGAAAGATGGAAAAGGTCCCACCGGGCGTGCCAGAATCTGTTCCCCGCCGAAAGACGCGCAAGATGGACGTCTTGCCTGAGATTCGGGGCAGATGCTAATTGGTGCTATCCGTCCACCTCTCCGAAGATACCAAGTTGATTTATCGACTATGTATCGAAAGTTTAAACGGATGCGGCCGATATAGCAGACTTCGTCAGATTCCCCCTCGCTTGAGGGGTTTTTGATTATGGGGATGCTCTTCCCTGCAGGCGCAAGCCCCTGCAGTTAATTACGCTACCGCATCGTGGTAACAATTTTCTCCTTCTCCAGATAGTCACTTCGTGTCGTGGGTGTTTGTTTTGTGTTTGGTTGCCCGTGGATTGTATACGGAGACTAAGTTATGTTGTCCCCCGTAGGGCGTGGACTAGTCCAAATCCGTATCTTTCTTAGATTTGGGTTTGGGGGTTGGGTTTAAGGATACGTTAGCCTTATTTGAGACTAAGATCAACTTAAATGTTAGTTAAGGATACGTTAGTCTCATTTTAGACTATGATCAACTTAACGGGACCGTTTAGGTTCGACAAGAGAGCAATTGGACTCTATTTTTTAGTTTAGTGATATTGCGGTCGATAATTAGTTTAAGGACATTACGGTCCAATGTTAGTTTAAAGACATCGCGGTCGAGGTTAAGGACATCATAGTCCGTGGATTTAAGTACTCCACAGTCCGTTGTTAGTTTTAAGACATCACGGTCGAGATTAAGGACGTCATAGTCCATGAGTTTAAGGACCTCACAGTCCAATGTTAGTTTTAAGACATCACGGTCGAGATTAAGGACATCATAGTCCATGAGTTTAAGGACTTCACAGTCCAATGTTAGTTTTAATACATAACGGTCAAGGTTAAGGACATCATAGTCCAAGAGTTTAAGGACCCCACAGTCCATAGAAATGTATGGTTGTTGGGACCCGTCACCTCTCTGAAGACGTTGAAGGATTACAACGATAAATATCAGAGGAGTGAAGAGATGTACCCTTGCACCAAAGTGGATTAAATAATCTGTAGTCCAATTTGGAACTGAGATCAATTAATTAAATTATGAGCACATTGGCTCAGTTGAGTCTGAATTGAGGACTTATTGCCAAGTTGGGCTAAGTCCAATTAAGTTTGAAGTATTGGCCCTCTGTTGGACCATTAAACATTTGTCTAGGTTCAAGCCCATATTATTTAGCAATGCTAAACAAGAGTTTGAGGGCTCTGATAACATTTGGGTCTTTGGCTGAAGATTAAACATTATACCTCTGAATTTTTACTCAATTTTGAGATTCAATTGAAGGGGAGGCTTTGCCTCTAGAAAATTAGCCAATTTGGCTAACACTAGAGAACAACAGTGTTAAACACTGGAAATAAGATTACCAAATTAGTGTTAAACACTAGCAATGTGATTCTCAAATTAGTGTTAAACACTAAAAGATAGCAGTGTTAAACACTGGAATCAGAATTGTTAGATTAGTGTTAAACACTAGAAGGAGAAGGGGTCACGTGGGAGCACGTGATGGCATCAAAAGCGGGGCCAGATCCCCTTTATTTTGTTCTGCAAACAAGTGTTAAACACTTTTAATTTTCATAGCCATCACGTGTGGGCACGTGATATATGCTCATGCCCTGATTTATTAGAACATTTATTAGGGGTCACGTGGTAACACATGAGAGCGCCCAAGTTAGATTTTGCCTTTGCTTTTGTTCCATTTACAATGAGGGTCATGTTGGAGCACGTGAGGCATTGCCTCAAAACTAATTTTTTCTCATTTGTGGGGATCTTTTCAGGGGTCACGTGGGGACACGTGACCCTAGTTCTTTGCATGCACAGAGATCTCTTTAGTCTCTTTATTTTATTTTGAGAATTAAATTCTCTGTAGGGTTAAACCCTGATCATGATTTTGAGGAATTAAATTCCTATTAGGAAAGAATTAAATTCTTATATAGGGTTAAACCCTATTATCTTTTAGTGGAATTAAATTCCTATATATGTAAAAGAATTAAAATCTTGTACAGGATGAAACCTTAACTTCATTTTTTAAGAGGAATTAAATTCCTGTGAATTTGAGGGAATTAAATTCTCAATTAGGGTTAAACCCTAGTTCTGTCCATCTTGAAGGAATTAAATTCCCGTAGTTTTTGAAGAATTGAATTCTCATATAGGGTTGAACCCTAGTTTTTATCTTGGAGGAATTAAATTCATATAACTTTGGGAGAATTAAATTCTCATATAGGGTTAAACCCTAGTTTTGTTTTCGGAGAATTAAATTCTCTAAACTCACTTCCCTCTCTAAGTTTCGGATCTGCATGGCAGGATCTCAACCCGACGAGAATTAAATTCTCAACTTATGGGGAGATGTGCTCTTTGCTGATCTTCAACCAGAGAAAGAACTAAGTTCTTTTGTGCAGAAGAGTTAAACTCTTAGATTTGAGAATTAAATTCTCTGTTAGAAGTTTTGATCCCCTTTCTTTTCTCACTTAGGGTTTTTCTTTGTTGAGAATTATATTCTCCTTTCTTTTCTCTCTGAAATTTCAAGATTCCAAAACTTTATCTCCAAAAATTCTCTATCCTCTTTTTTAATTCTTCCTCTTGGCTCCTATTTATAGGAGAAGGAAAAGAATCAATTTGTTTAGTAAATCTTTCATTGAAAGGTCTTGTTTGTTTTCATAATTGATATGAGCCTTTAGATCATTAAGTGAATTTTATCCACCGTTGGATTTTAAATCCAAAGATATTCTGTTTGTTATTTCTGGTGAGATTTTCAGGGAAATCATTCCTTGTCTAAAATCTTTCCATAAATTGGTGATTTTTAATCACCCTTGGATCTTTAATACAATGGTCCCAATAATCCTTTTCCATTTGGAAAGATTTAGAAGCTTTTAGAATTTTAATTCTATTAACTGTAAGGCTTTCGAAGCCAGTCACGTGCTGACACGTGACCCTTGGTAACGTGTGAGCACGTGACTCCCAATTGAGTCCTTTTCTCAGCGTTTACTTACGCTTCAGTTTTAACCATCACGTGTCAACACGTGACCATTGGTCATGTGTGAGCACATGACACCTCATTGAGGTATTTCCTTCAGACGTTTGTTATTTTATTTCTGTTTTAATTGTCACGTGTGAGCACGTGATACCTCATTGAGGTAATTTCCGAATTTTAGAATTAAATTCTATTAAGCTGCAAGGCTTTCAAAGCTTGTCACGTGCTGGCACGTGACCCTTGGTCACGTGTGAGCACGTGACCCCCTAATTGAGTCATCATTCAGCCGTTTATTTTCCTTTCTGCTTGATGGGGTTTTATCCATCACGTGTCATCTAGTGACCATTGGTCACATGTGAACACGTTATACCTCATTATGGTAATTCCGGATTTTTTAATCAGGAAACAATACCTATCACCATGAATGTCATTCGAGCGGTAAATCTTGTCTAATTGCTATAGCTCTTTTAAACGGATTTGCGAACGTGACATTCACGTTGATGTTCTGTGTTGTGCTGTGATGTTGCGGATTTGTCATGGTGGATAGCTTGGATGCAATGGTAGTACAATTTGGTTATATTTGTACATTTGATATTGTGGGGCGAGCATCCGATATGTGGGCTGCCGTCGCTGCCTGTTTGTATATTATTCTTTTGGTGCACGACCAGGTTGAAGTCGATGTACCCGTTGTACATATTTTCTTTTCTGTACTAGGATTACCCTGCGGTGGGGTGTACGGATAGCCGGGTTCTAGAGGGAAACGAGCTCGCATCTCATGGCTTTGAGACGGAGTGGGCTTCACTCTAGAATTGGCGGGCTATTCGCCGCACTCGTGGGGGGTATAGGTTGACCCAAGGAGGGGTGCTCAAGTTACCGGATTCCGTGAAGTGCTAGGTTGTCCATTCACTTTATTGAAGGGGGCTGCCTCACTTCTGGTTTTGGCGGGTAACTTGCCGCGCCCGTAGGGGTCTAGGTTTTTATTGCACAGGCTATCCACACGACCAGAGGAACGTCGGGTTTCACTTGCGGCTCAATGAAACCGGGGGCTCCCAGATTATCTGTATTGTTCTGTGATGATTATTACTTTTCTGTGATGTTGCATTTATCACGCCTGGAGCGATTATTATATATTGATATATATACTAGTAGATGTTGTATATGTTTTACACCCACGCTAGTCCAGACCCCACTCTGTCGTTAGTTAAGTAACCTAACGGGTGATGATGGGACCCACTGGTAAATGCGGATGGCATATACGTACATTTTATTTTCGTTCTTTATTGGTGTGATTAATTGATGGGACTGCGTTGATTCGGATCAATGCAAGGAAAATAAACCTATTCGATATTGTTGGAACAATTTTCAAAAAAAGCTGTTATTACAAGGACATTCTCTTTTGTTTTGCACAGAGGTATTCGGTTATGAATATCCAGCACCTCCTGCGACGAGGCAAGGGCTGGGACCCCTTCATTGTGAGTGACCCCTTAGGCAGAAGTTTGCGTCAGGGTAATAATTTCACTATAGTCGATTACTTTTTGCTTCGCATCGCGGTATTCAGTTAAAATATCCTGCACCTCATTCTACGGGGAAAGAGAAGAGATCCTTTCATCGGGAGTGACCTCTTTAGCAAAGGTTTTCGCTACTATATATTTATAAAAGGATATCCAGTTCCTTCAACGATATCAAGTTCATTACGTTAAAGGTTTTTTGCCAAAAACCAGTCGTAGCCCTCCGTTATTTCTTACAGGTATTACTTAGTATTCATGCTGTGTATATGACCTCTGTCCAGGCATAATGCTTGGTAGCTGGGTAATGCTTGTTTGTTGCATAGATATGTGATTATTTAGGACAGTCGCACGGTCATTTTGACCTCTGTCAAGGGCACGTGCGGGTGGGTTTAAGTTAATCAAGAACAATGACGGGTTGAACTTGACTTGCGACTTATGATATGTTGACCTCTGTCAAGGTCATAATCCGCTTGGAGTAAAAATCACATCGGGAGTTTCTAAAGAAACTGAAACTTACCAGGCATGCACATACCTTCTGGAGTGTGATAACGTGAGTGGATTCCATCACATTATCATGTGATGATAGTTGGATCCCGATTCCAACTGATGAGTTGGTTTACTCCTCGGGTGATCCCGACTAATTCTTCTTTCAGGTTTGGAGGAGAATTTGAGATTACAGTGGGAGGTTTCCTGATTAGATAAATTGATAACCATTCTGATCTAGGTTAGTGTGCACGTAGAGTATTTCTTTTCTCTCTCTCTTTGACAGCGACCATGGCCCGACCCTAGACTAATACTCAGTGACCAAGTTAACCGAACCTTCTTAAAACACTGGCTTTTGGATTGTCTGAGTTGCACACTTCATTACCACTCCTACTTTTACCCTTTTTCTCTGGAACATTTCGTATCACTATGAACGTCCACTTCCATTGGATAAAACTATCGTATGGTTATATACGAACTCGAAGGAACTTGTTCCAGATTCGAGGATAGTTTCCGGTTTTGGAGAAAATGAATAGGACTATTCGGTTGTATTTTCCTTTTACCTTCTCTCAGGTTGCGAATGCTCCTTGGATTAAGACGGTGCACCTATTACGCTAACTGGATAGTCTTCATCCAAACCATAAGCAGGTGCCGAAAAGTAGGGAATGAAGAAAACCATTTAGCCTAAAAGGTGTATAGAAGGTATTAAGTAAAGACAAATAAAGGGATCAGAAAAAGGGCAAAGTAAATTGCAACTGCTATCATTCACGACCAAACCAAGTATTTCATCGCCACTCCTACTTCACCTTTGGATTTCTCCAGAACACCCCGTATCACTGCGAAGATCCATAGTTATTTGGATAATCCATCGTATGGTTATATACGAACTCGAAGGAACTTGTTCCACTTTGGGGATGGATTCTGGTTCAGGAGAAATATGAATAAGGTTTATTCAGTTGTCTTTTATCTTTACCTTCTCTCGCATTGCGAGTTCTCCTAGGATTAGGAGAGTACACCCATTATTCTTATTGGATAGTCTTCTTCCAAACCATAGGCTGGTGCCGAACGGTAGAGAAGGAAGAAAACCATTTAGCCTAAAAGGGTGTACAGAAGGTAATGACTAAAGACATATAAAGGGATTTGGAGAGATGGCAAAGAAATATACGGTTACAGTCATGAATCTGGATAATGAAAGAGGCATTACTAGGAATACCAGAATACCCCTTCGAAACATTTTCATGTTTCAGTCTCACTGTGTATTGTTAAAAGAAAACTGATTTCCCAATTAGCCATTGCTCCTGGGTATGTATTTACCAGGTTGATTCTCACATCTGTATGGTTTTACAGATGATGAGTGGGAGTAAGTTATTGGGAATTGGGTGATCATCCTCATTATATCGGGATTCGTTGTAATTGGTGATTTTGAGGAAATCGCCTGGGTTGTTTGCCGGACGGCAAATATTTGGTTTTGAATATCCGTTGTTATGCACCAATTTCAAATTGATATATCTGTACGTTTATTTTTATAAATTGAGATATAACTTTTTGAAATTATGTCCATGACATTTACCTATATTAGTGGATGGTTAGGTAAGGAGCATTAAACAGCGGTTTAATTCTTCTTAACCATAAGTACAGTTTTCAACCTACAACACACAGGGAATGAGTTATTAGACTCAGGGGGCTTTTACAGAGTATTGTATGTTGTCCTGTGTCCATTAGGACAAAGGGGTTGGTACTCGTACTATATTCTGTTTACTTGTGACTTCTCTAGTTCTTAGACATGTGTTTCGTAGAAATGCAAGGTCTAAGTTTTGAGAAGTTATAGGTATAAGAATAAAGTAGAGAACCAGGTGTTGCAAGTATCAGGATTCTTCAAGGTGATCGAAGATGTAGATATTTGTGTATGGTATTCAGTTGATAATAATGATTTTGAGAAACTTGTTTCTCTTTCAGATTACTCATATCTGGATGCATTCCTAAATTGAGTAACGCTGATCGGCTTCATTCCATTTAGTTGATATGCACTGGAGACAGCTGCATGATTTGAATCTGGTTCCAATTAAATCAGTGCCTCTGTTTCTATATTGGATATAGAACGATTTATATCTTAACGATGTTTAGGAATGGGGAGTTGTCCGGCTTATGCTTAAAACCAGAGTCTGGACAACTCAAGGCACGTTTCTGTAATGGCAGTTTGTGGGTTGACCTGGGCTATGACGAGGGTTGATTTTCTACCATCTGGAAGATCAATAGTGATATTGTTCTTGACTCGCCACGGTTTTAATAAAATGGACTTTTTCAGAAAACAGAAGTGAGAGTATGGTAGAACTTGAACTGATTCCAGAACCGCAAACGATTACTGAAAATTTAATAGGACCTAAAGATTCAATCTGGATTATCATTCCATTGGCCACTCCGCAGATATGTAGGGTAATCTCAAGCACCCGAGAGGTACTCCGGTATCCTCAAGGACGGTGACAGGGAAGTTCTTGTTTACCCAGACTTGACACTACTGTTTTTCCAGGCTATGAGTCCCGGCAGGAGGATGAGTATAGTGTCGTTCTAAACTAGCTTTAGAAGTGCATGTGTATATGACTCTGCCAGAGGGTTGTCGTAGTCAGTGGGAGCAGCGGAAGAATAGTGGGCAAGTAGCTTATGTCTATTTATAGACTAAAGCAAATATAGAGGAGATAGATCATCTATTTCTGATGTGACAGTCATAGGTTTGACTTCATCAGAATAGGGGATGGATCTGTTAAGAAGCTAGTAGGGTGTGATGTCCTGGTATATGGATGACATACACATAGTAGAAAGTGAAATTCCTATACTACGATCGGTTATAATTTGGTTGTCACACAGTGGTTTCTCCATATAGGATGTAGATATAATATCAGACATTCTGGTTACTAGATCTATGGTTTTAGATCTAAATTTAGGTAGTATCCCAATCAGGGTACTTCGACAGCATTCTACAGGTATTCTAGAATAGATGACTCCTGGCACGGTAGTATACCTGCAGGTGATGGAGTCACCCTTTCTAAAGGTGTTTTGCAGACTAAAGGGGAGAGGGATGCGCATGATTGGCATATCACTTGCTTAGGCTATTGAGTCAATCATGAGATGTCAAGTACCATACCAGATATTGTTTTTGCACTTGATGCAATAAGTTGATATCAATCCAATCCTGGAGAAACATTCGGAAGCAGTTTTAGAACATAAGTAGATGTTCGAGGGATATGATAACGACAGCCTCTTTCGGGAGACGGTTATCACTCCACGCTTCGAAGGTGACCTGGATGACAGAGTGACTGTCAGAGTTATAGTTTTCCCTTTGACAAGGGGCAGTTGTTTGGACAGGAGGTCCAAGCGGATACTGAGGGAGTCATAGCACAGGATACTGATTAAGTTCACTTGACGATACAGTCTAAGAAGTTTGTATTTGGAGTTCATTTATGAACTAAGTCCCATCAGATATCCAGACATATTCTAAGACAGGTATTGCTCATTTCGGGAGATGGCTTTCTCCGCGAACTTGAGATAAAGAGAGACATAGAAAGAAACATCTTGGCGGATCCACTCACTGAGGCTATTAGTCAAACGCAATAGTTTCGCAAACGGGATTTATGAGACTAATCAGTAGAGGAGTTGGGTATTCGATATCACACGGTCTGTGATTATGCGACATCGCAATAATTAGCCTTGAGTTCAAGTAGGAGATTGTTGGATATAGTGCCCTCAAAGTCAATTATTGGATCGCAGGCACGTGATTGCAATGATTGAAGGAGGACCTATGCTGGAAGGACAGTCTTACTCAAGATGATAGTATGCTATCTGGTTTTTCTTTATCATCGTGTGCATGCTTTAGGTGACATTACAGGTCACTATTGCACATTGATAGAGCCTTTAGGATTCTTGCTTGACGGCCAGCAGTATGATGGCGATCATATACGTGGGAGATGGGGTCTATAAGCACATCCTTAAAAGGTCCCTAGTCGAGGGAGTTTCGAGACAGGGCATCGGTACTCCAGAGTAGACTACTGTATACAGGTCGAGACCCCGAAGAGGGGCGGTGGCTGGTCTCACAAGCTATTGGTGTCAATTGGTTCACCTAAGACGTATACAGGTGCTCATTGGGTTATGAGTACACCGGACAGGACTCGCCCGGAACATGCTAGTTGGTTTTATACCTAGCGTCAGATAGCAGTTCCCTGGTGACATGTGTACAGGTTAATTCATCGATCTGAGATCGTCATTTGTCTTGTGTGAGTTCCCACTGTGCTTTGATTGCTATCCAACCATGGCTCAAAGGGGTCGTGCAAACAGGTTTTAGTTGGTACAGTCCCGAGCCGCATAGAGGCAGTGAGCGGATCGACAGGGGTTTCGTCTCTCCCGGTATTGGGGGTGAGATCACGCTGTGTCTAGGAGAGCAATTACACGAAGTCCTTGGTCAAGGAAGGAGATTTACTAGTAGGTATTCCAATAGTATCTCAGGGTGTTCTGGGCTACACTCCGACACGACTTGTACCGCTTTCTGGGTTTGACTTTTACCAACCCCCTAGGCCCGACATGCGACACTCATAGACGAACGGACCGGACTGTACGGTTATTGTCACTGACAGGCTCAGTAGGGTGTCAGGATGAGTTCACTCATCGATCTCCCTTTTGGTCAATACCTGGTAGCCCGTTACGTACAGCTAGTACCACTGACGTGCTAGTAGTTAAATCCACAGCCAAAGTATTGATGAGTCTTTAGAGTCCCCCACAGACAGATTCTCATGTTTCAGACGAAACGTTATAGAGGCCGGATGGTATTATGGCAGGGTTCGATCATATACGTGCAATCGTGTACGGATCATGATCGGACGGATCATACTAGTGGGCTTTGGTTTAAGCCGGATCCTAGTATTAGATTTGTTGGATTACTTTAGTCTCATCGCATTCTCATTCAGTCGAAATGCGGATGCAGGTATGTATATACAGGTGAGGGGTATCCTTGTGGTCCGTCACGAGTTTACTTTAGATGTTGCCATATCTTTTTATTGTTCTAAACATTTGCGTTAATATTTAATTTGGTGGAAATTATGAGCTTAGTTCATGATGAGGTGCATTAAATATGACATGGACATGTTTAGTGACTCATGGTCTCTTTTATTGTGCAAATGTCACATTAGTGTTTGATTAAGGGTGTGAAATGATGAATGGAGAGAGAGAGGGAAGCCATAGGCTTAGGGTTGGCTCTTGGATTATCATTCTAGTGCTCTCATCTTTTATCTCACATAATAACAAAAGAAAGCCTCTTCTTCTTCTTCTTCCTCTAGCTCACCATTTCCACTAGTGGCATCATCTTCAAGCTCCATCCATACACTCTCATGTGTTGAGAATCAATGGATACTTGAGACAAAGTTATCACACACATTCTCTACATCACCTTGGACACGTCGACTAGCAAACTTCGTGTCTGAGTTGCTTCGGATGAAGCGGGACCCCGTAAGAAGACTCATTGATGTGGTGCCCTTTCCGACGAGAAGACAGGAGATCGGAGATACCAGGAGGAGCTTAGGATGGTGGCCATAGACCGAAGTACATGGATCGATCGATATAGCCACTCACTTCTTAGTAGTTTGCTAGTTTAGCGTTAATGGTTCGATCTGGGTGAAAGACTACGATAGCGCCGGTTTCCTAAAAAGCTTTTGTATCCGCATTTGGCCTCGGATTGACGGCCGGGGCGTTACTGTAGACTTACAGTTTACCACCCCTAATCCAGATATTCTACATATCAGACGAACAGACCGGATTGTACTGTAGTGTTACTTATTGGATTCACAAGGGTATCAGCAGGCATGCTTGATGATCTTCTGATTGCTCAATACCCGGGTGGCCGTTACGTTTAGCTGACCGCTGACGGCTTGTGGATGACTTATATGATCATCACCTACTGCCGGCGTATTGACGAGTCTTTAGAGTCCTACACAAAGGTTTCTGGCTTAGGCGAAACGGAGTAGGAGCACATATGAGATATCTGCGGGACCGAGATTGATACGCGTATGTGATACCGTATTCTATTCTCGCGATATGTGATATCGGCCGGTTATATGTGATATAGCTGGGTTTTCGGATCAAGTGTTGATTCAAAAAAATGTTACATATGATATTAGTCGGTTATATGTGATATAGCCGGATTATTAAATAAAGTGTTGATTTAATAATTTAATGTATAATTATATATTTGATATATTAAATTACATTAACTAATATTTGCTCACTTACGTATTTATTTTTCCCACTTATGATACATTTAACATATATATATATGATATATTTTAATTGTATTGTTATCTTTTGTGCATACTTAATATATATGTGATATATATTATTGTGTCATGCTAAATGCTACATGCAACATGGGTGTATAAGACTCACACTATGATTATAATAATGGTGGGTTTTTATTTACTTTAAGTAATTCAAAATTACTTGGAAATTAGTCATGGTTGAGCTTGGATGGAAGCTTGTGGAACCATTGACTTAGTCCACTAATTTTGTTTTACCTAAGATATTAATTAACCTAACCATTAATGTTAGCCATAGTTTAGTTTCTACATGAGTTAGTATATAATACTAACTCACCCATGGTTGCCATTCTCATCTCACTCATTCATCACTTCATCTTCTTCTTCATCTCCTTCAAGCTCTCTTGCTTTTGAGGAAGTGAAGAAAAATAGTGAGAAAACAAATTCTAAAGTGAGCAAAATTTCTACTTCATCATCCTCTACTAGATTAGCCATTTAGTTTAGGGTGTTAGCTTCACTAATTCATAATTAGTGAAGAGATAGCTTGATTTGGTGTCTCCTCGACGTAGATCATCATCGGCTTCGAAGACTTCAAGCAAGCTTGCTCCTTTCACCTTGTGGAGTCCGACAAGAGACCGGGAGATCATTACTTGCAGCGAAGGGACCATTACTTGGAGCTATAGAAGTGAAGGACCGGACTACAAAGGTTGTAATCCCTACTCACTTTTAGATGTAAAGTTGTTTACATGCTTTTTCATATGATTCTCTAGTTAAACATCCTTGGTTAAAGTTCATTAGCATGACAAAATTTTAAAATGGCATGAACGATGCCTCCCGAAACCTTGTTGTCGTGCTTAGGAACCCTACAGATAACCGTATATTTCATGCCCTTACTCTAATCCCTTTATATGTCTTTACTTATTACCTTGTGTACACCGCATTTAGGCTAATTCGTTTTCTTCTTTCCCTATCTTTTGGCACCAGCCTATGGTTTGGATAAAGACTATCCAAAAAGCATAATAGGTGTACTCTCCTAATCCTAGGAGCTCACACTACCTGAGAGAAGGTAAAGGAGAAAAAACAACCTGAATAATCCAATTCAATTTCTCTTGAACCAGAATCCATTCTCGAACTGAAACAAGTTTCTGCGAGTTCGTATGTAACTATATGATGGCATATCCAAGCAATATGGATCTTCGTAGTGATACGAAGTGTTCTGGAAAAATGCAAAGGTGAAGTAGGAATGGTAGGGGTATACACGGTTTTGTCGTGAATGATAGCCGTCGCAATTTCCTTTGCCCTCTTTCTAATCCCTTTAAATGTCTTTACTTATTACTTTCTGCACACCACACTTAGGCTAATTGGTTTTCTTCCTTCCCTACTCTTCGGCACCAGCCTAAGTTTTGGAAGAAGACTATCCAATAAGCACAATAGGTGTACTCTCCTAAATACCAGGAGCCCTCGCACCTGAGAAAAGGTAAAGGGAAAAGACAACTGAACAGTCCTATTCAATTTCTCGAAAATCGGAAACCATCCTTGAATCTGAAACAAGTTTCATTGAGTTCGTATGTAACTATACGATGGTCATATCCAATAAATGAGGATCTTCGTACAGATACGAATTGTCCTGGAGAAATGTAAAGGGAAAAAGTAGGAGCGGCAATAATATATGCGACTATGACAATCCAAAAGACAAAAGTGTTTTATGAAGGTTTGGTTAACTTAGTTTATGAGTTCTAGTCTAGGGTCGGGCCATGGTCGCTGCCAGAGAGAGAGAGAAAAGAAACACTCAGCGTGCACTCTAACATTGATTAGAATGGTTAATCACTTTATCTAATCAAGATGTCTCCCACTATTTCCTCGAGTTCTCCTCCAAACCTCAAAGGAGAATTAGTCGGGATCATATAAAATCCCCCGAGAAGTAATCCTACTCATCAGTGGGAATTGAGATCCAACTATCATCGTATGATAACTTGATGGAAATCACTCAAGTTATCACACTCCAGAAGGTATGCGCATGCCTGGAAAGTTTCCTGTATATTTGAAACTCCCGATATAATTTTTACCCTGAGCGGTTTATGACCTTGACAAAAGCCAACAAATCATAAACCACTAGTCAAGTTCAACCCGTCATTATCCTGGATTACTCTAGACCTACCTGTACAAACCCTTGACAAAGACCAACAAGGCTATACGACTGTCCTAGATAATCGCAAATCTATGCAACAAACAAGCAATATCTAGCTACCATACACTACGCCTTGACAAATGACAACAAACGCAGCACGAATACTCGGTACTACTCGTAAGAAATAACGGAGGTCTATGGCTAGTTTTTGTTTTTGGCGAAAAAACTTAAACGTAATGAACTTTATATCGTTAAAAGAATCTAAGTAGTTTTTCAAATATATAGCGGCGAAAACTTTTGCTAACGAGGTCACTCCCTGTGAAGGGATCTTGGCTCTTTCCTCATCGAATGAGGTGCAGGATATTCTAAACTGAATACCACGATGCAAAGCAAAAAGAAATGACTATAGTGAAGTTATTATGATGATGCAAAATATTGCCTAAGAGGTCACTCCTGGTGAAGGGATCTCGTCTCTTGCCTCGTCGAATGAGGTGCAGGATATTCCCAATCGAATACCACTATGCAAAGAAAAAGAAAATGTCTGTAATGTCTGTTTTCAAAAAACTTGGTTCCAACAACATTAAATAGGTTTGTTTTATCCTTGCGTTAATCAAAATCAAAGCTGCCTCATCAATTAAACATATCACACAAGATAAAGGAACGAAAATAAAATGTACGTATATACCATCCGCATTCGCTACTGGACCCCGTCAACACCCGTTAGGTTACTTAACTAACGGCAGAGCGGGACTGGACTAGCGTGGGTGCAAAACATATACAACATCTACTAGTATATATATAAATATATATAACATTCGTCCCAGGCATGATATAAAGCAACATCACAGAAGCATCATAGAAACTCAGCCGAGCAACACAAAGTAGTGGATAATCCTGGAGCCTCGGGATTCACTTAAGCCGCAAATGAGACCTGACGTTCCCTGTCATGTGGATAGCCTGTGCAATGAAAACGTAGACCCCTACGAGCACGGCAAGTTACCATCCAATCCCAGAAGCAGGCAACCCCAATCATCAAAGGAGTGGGCCACCCAAAATTTCATAGAATACGGTAACTTGAGCACCCCTACCATGGATCAAACTATACCCCGTACGAGTGTGGTGAATAACCAACCAATTCTAGAGTAAGGACCCCTCCGTCTCAACGCCTTGAGATGCGTACCCGTTGTGCTCTAGAACCCGGCTATTCATGCACTCCGTCTTAGGGTAATCCTAGTACAGAAAAGACAATAATATGTACAAGGTTGACATCGACCTCAACCCGGTCTTTCCCCAAACAAATAATATACAAACTGGCAGAGATGGCAGTCTACATGTCGGATGCTCACCTCGCAATATCAAATGTACAAAAGAATCTAAACTGTACTACCATTGCACCACTGGCTATCCACCACAAAGACCCAACCAAAACCACAGCACAACACAGAACATCAACGTGAATGCCATGTTAGCAAACCTGTTTAAAAGACATATAGAAATTAGACGGGTTGTACCGCTCAAATTCACGGTCGCAGATAGTAATGCATGTACTGTAAACATTTAAACAGTGTTAAAATATCGATTTCGAAATACCCCGAATTGCCCCCAAACCAAAAGATAACACTATATCCAAACTGGGCAAAACAAACAATACCAATAAACCAATATTTCAGAGACTAGAAAGCACCCAAAAATCCAAGCTCCAAGCCCTCTAGAAAATTGGACAGGACGGATTTTTCCTCAATGTAGCCGGGCCAAAACAGGTGAATGGGGTTCGTTTTTAGGGTGTATTCTAGTTGTCATCAAGGTAGTCTTCTACAATTGTTTAAATAATTTTTGAGGACTATATGAAAATCGACAGAAACTGGAATACTTAGCCGTATTATTTCGGAGTTATTTCGGTTTCGATACTTTAATATTGTTAAAAACTGCTAGTAAGGGGTTAATGGGTTGGCTCTAATACCATGTTGGGTTATGCCAGTGTCTTGGCTATCAAACCGTGGCCGATTGCGGAACAAAAATTTTATAAACTGGCGCTACCATAACCCGCTACCCGGATGTACCATTAACCCTAAACTAGCAATCATATAAAGAGGAGTTACCGAGTTGATCCGTGTCCTTCGGTCTTGAACCACCATCCCAAGCTCCTAGAGTCCTCCTTGATCAAGCTTGATCTCCGGTCTCCCTCCATCAAAGATGATCCACCTGAGAGTCTATGAATCAAGCTCCAACCTCATAACCGAGATAACTAGGGTATCTAGTTTTCTAAACTTGATAGCCTAGAAGAAGTAAAAAGTGATGAAGGATTAGTTTGTCTCTAAACACCCATGATTTCTTAACACATGAGAATTGATGAGTGGAGGTAGAAAAAGATGGCTTGAGGATGAGAGAGTGAAGCAAAAGCCAAGTCAAGAAAAAAAATGGCTAAGTGTTGTGAGATAAATTAGTAAGCATATAAGCAACTAAAGAAAATATCTCCATCTCAAGAAAATATCTCACAACCTTAACTAAATATCAAACATGCTAGAATAGTGCACCATGACTCACCTCATGAGTCACCACAAAGCAAGCCATCAATTTAAAACCAAAGAATGACTCATCCCCTCCATCTCATTGACCATTTAATCTAAATGGTTAAATCTAAAATGAGGTGGCATCTTCTAGAAGTATCTTGTAATGAAGTTACAAGAATACCCATCATTCATATATACATACCCGTATCTGTATTCTGACAGAATATGAATACAATGAGACAAAAAATAATCCAACAATATAATACTAGAATCCGGCTTAAACCAAAGCCAGTAGTATTATCCGTCCGAATCATGATACGTGCACAAATGCATGTATATGATCGAACCCTGTCGTAAAACCATACGGCTTCTACATCGTTTCACCCGAAGCAGGGAAACCTTCTATGTGGGACTCTAAATACTCGTCAATACGCAGGCAGCGGGTTTAACCACAAGCACGTCAGCAGCACTAGCTATACATAACCGCTACCCAGGTATTGAGCGAAAGGGAGGCCAATGAGCAAACTCTTCTTGAAACCCTACTGAGCCTGTCAGTTACAATATCCGTACAGTCCGGTCTGTTCGTTTATGGGTACCGCATATCGAATCTAAGGGATGGATAAAATTAGACCCATAATAACGTGACATTTCGTGTCGGTATGAAACCCTTCATCACCTGAGAAACTACTGATCCTAGATCAGTAATTCTCGATTACCTCGGCCGAGGATTTCTGGTGATGGCCACCCGTGCACTATGCAACATCAACCCCTAATACCGGGAGAGACGAATCCCCGACGATCCGCTCACTGCCTCCATGTGGCTCGGAACTTTACCCAACTAAAACCTGTTTGCACGACTCCTTTGAGACATGGTAGGGTAGTAATCAAAGCACAATGGGAACTCACACGAGAAAATGACGATCTAAGGTCGACAGAATAACATGTACACATGTCACCTGGGAACTGCTATCTGACAATAGGTATAATACCAACTAGCATGTTCCCGGCGAGTCCGTCCAGTGTACTTATAACCCAATGAGCACCTGTATACTATCTTAGGTGAAAAAACTAACACCAATGGCTTGTGAGACCTGGCCACCGTCCCTCGTCGGAGTCTCGATCAGTATACACTAGTCTACTTTGGAGTATCGATGCCTAATCTCGATACTCCCACAACTAGGGACATTTAAGGATGTGCTTATAGACCACCCAGCTCTCATGTATATGATCGCCATCATAATACTGGTAGTCAAGAAAGAATCCTAAGAGCTCTATCAACATATAATAGTGATCTGTAATACTACCTAAAGCATGTACATGATGATAAAGAAAAACCAGATAGCATATTATTCTTGAGTAAGACTGTTCTATCCGTATAGGTCCTCCCTCAATCATCATAATCACCTTCCTACGATTACAATAATTGCCTTGAAGGCACTATAACCAACAGATATTGTCACTGACAGGTTCATGAGTGGTCAGGATGAGTTTGCTCGTCGACCTCCCTTTCGCTCAATACCTGGATGGTCGTTACGTATAGCTAGTGCCGCTGACGTGCTTATGGTTAAACCCACTACCGGCATATTGATGAGTCTTTAGAGTCCCACACATAGGGTTTCCCTGCTTCGGGCGAATCGATGTAGAGGCCGTATGGTTTTCCGGTAGGGCTCGATCATATACGGGCACTTATGCCATATCATGATTCGGACGGATAATACTAGTGGATTTTGGTTTAAGCCGTATCCTAGTATTATATTGATGGATTATTTTCGTCTCTTTGTATTCGGATTCCTCGGAATACGGAAGCGGGTATAATGAGGGGTATTCTAGCAATTTATTACAAGATAGTTTTTAGAAGATGACACCTCATTTTTGTCTTCATTATTTTGTTTAAATGATTAAATTAGGTGGAGGATGGGTTGTGTGTGGCATTAATTCAAGCATGACTCATGTAGTGACTCATGTGGTGACTCATGGGTGTGACTCTGTTTGTTGTATTATGCCCTAGAGGCCATTATTGTACATTATTGTATATTATAGTGGATGCTTAGACATATATAGAGAGGACTTTCTTGCTCGACATGATAGTATGCTATCTAGTTACTCTTTATCTTAACATATATACTTGTATATTTATAATGTCTCTCTATTACATATTGATAAAGCCCATAGGATGTGGACTTGACTACCAGGACTATGATGGAGATCATACTAGTGGGACCAGGGTAGTCCACAAGTACATCCTTTAATTGTTCCTAGTCGAGAGAGTATCGAGACAGGGCATCGATATCCCAGAGTAGACTAGTGTGTATATTTCTTGACCCTGTATGGGGTTATGGTTGATACTACAGCTATTGGTATTTGACATCAAAGATTGTACACAGGTGCTCATTGGAGAATGGGTACACCGAACAAGACTCGCCGAGAACTCCTAGATGGTATTATATCTGACGTCAGATAGCAGTTCTCTGGTGACACTGGTACAGGTTAGTCTATAGACCCAAGATCGTCATAGAGTCTTGTGTGATTCCCACTGTGCTTTGATTTCCTCCCTACCACGCTCAATAGAGTGTCCAAACAGGTAGATTTTTGGTACAGTCCTGAGTCACATGGAGGCAGTGAGCGATAGGAGGGGTTTCGTCTCTCCCGGTATTGGGGGCTGATGTTGTGCTATGCTCGATTGGCAATAACAGGAAGTCCCTAGCCAGGGATGATGATGAAATTTACTGGTAAGTGTTATCAGTAGTTTCTCGACCCGTTATGAGCATCACATCGGAATGACTTATCAAGTTATTGGGGTCTGACGTTTACCACCCCCAGACCTGATATGCGACATATCAGATGAAGTGACCGGATTGTACGGTAGTGTTACTGTTAGTTATATGTATGCCCTAGAGGCCATTACTATACATATGATGTATATTGTAGTGGATGCTTGGACATATATAGAGAGGACTTTCTTGCTCGACATGATAGTATGCTATCTGGTTGCTCTTTACCTTAACATGTACACTGATTGTCTCTCTGTTACATGTTGGTAAAGCCCTTAGGATGTGTACTTGACTATCTGGACTATGATGTGGATCATACTAGTGGGGACATGGTAGTCCATAAGTACATCCTTCAGGGTCCCTAGTCGTAGGTGTATCGAGACGGGGCATCGATATACCAGAGTAGACTAGCGTATACCTTCTCGACCCATACAGACGGGCGATGGATGATCCCATATCCATTGGTGTTTGACATCAGAGATGATATACGGGTGCTCAGTGGAGACTCGGTACACTGGACGGACTCGCCGAGAACTTCCAGATGGTATTATACCTTACGTCAGATGGCAGTTCTCTGGTGACACTGGTACAGGTTAGTCTGTAGACCCGAGATCGTCATAGAGTCTTGTGTGATTCCCACTGTGCTTTGATTTCCACCTTACCACGTCCAAGAGGGCATGCAAAACGGTGGTTTTTGGATACAGTCCCGAATCACATGGAGACAATGAGCGATAGGAGGGGATTCGTCTCTCCCGGTATAGGGAGTTGATGTTGCGCTGTGTTCAATTGGCTATAACTGGAAATCCCTGGTCAGGGTTGCTGAGATTTACTGGTAAGTGTTACCGATAGTTTCTCGAACTGTTATAGACCTCATATCGACACGACTTATCGAGCTACTAGGGTCTGACGTTTACCACCCCTAGGCAAGATATGCGACATATCAGACGAACAGACCTAACTGTACGGTAAGTGTTACTGGTTGGATTCACAGGAGTGTGAGCGGGCTTGCTCGTTGATCTTCTGATCGCTCAATACCCGGGTGGCCGTTACGTTTAGCAGACCGCTTGCGGCTTGTGGGTGTTTGATATGATCATCACCTGCTGCCGGCGTATTGACGAGTCTTTAGAGTCCTACACAGAGGTTTCCTGGCTCAAGCGAAATGAAATAGGAGCGCATATTAGATATGTACGGGACCGAGAATAATACCAGTATGTGATACTGTATTCTATTCTAGCGAATTGTATCATTGGACGGTTATATGAGATATAGCCGAGTTACCGAATCAAGTGTTGATTCGGTACATTGATACACTTGATATTAGTCGGTTATATGCAGTATGACCTGATCATTAAATCAAGTGTTGATTTAATGATTTAATGTATAATTATATATTTGATATATTACTTTACATTAACTAGTATTTGTTCACTTAAGATTGGTTTTCTCACTTGATGTGCACAAGTAGTATATATGATATATTTTTGTGCACTTGATTATATCATGTTTGATGATACATGCAAACTTGGGTGTGTGTATGCTATACACCATGTTTAGATAATGGTTAGGGTTTCATTTGTTTTATTTCATTTATTTTTGGCAAAAATGAAATGGTGGCTAATTTTGTTTTTTTTGCTTTAAGTTTCATGAAGTTTCTTAGCATTATCTACCATTTTGTTTTATCCTAAACCTAAACATTACCTAAACCCTAGTTTATTCTCTACATGAGTTTACTAACCCATGGTTGCTATATGATAAGCATCACTTGAATTTTCCTTTAAAGATAATTCATTTTCTTTTCTTCTTCTTCATCTTCTTCATGAGTTGAAGAATGCTTACTTGAAAATTGTCAAGTGATGAAATCAAGTGAGAAACCCATATCCAAAGTGAACCCACTTCCTATTTCTTCATCCTCTACCACTTGCCATGTTGTATAGGGTGTTTTCTTCACAAGGTTCATGACCAAGTGAAGATGGAGCTTGAGTTTGAGTCGCCTCGACGTAGATCATCTTCGGCACCGAAGTCAACGACCTAGCCCGCTCATTTCTCCGATAAAACCGATGCTAGAGTCCGGGATCCTGATGATCGCAGCGGAGGGACGTCATCTCGGAGCTAAAGAAGTGGTGGACCAGATCTACAAAGGTTGTATTTCCATTCACTTATTAGTAAAGCAGTTTACTAGCTTGTTGTTTCGCCTAATTTCTAGTTAATGATCTAGTTTAGGGTTTCCCGGCACCGGAAAAATTTGAATTTGGTATGGTTGATGCCTTGTGGAACCTCTTGAGTGTGCCTAAGAACCCTAAAGTTATATCAGAGACTAACTAGAGCTTTAGGCGAAGTGTAGACGAAGTTAGAAATCCGATCGAACCCCGAAACCCTAGATTTCACCCTTCTCTGTACAATTTTCAAAACTGTGGATTTTTCCAAATTAAAAATTCTCAAAAATATCAACAGGCGAATACAAGGGTTACTGTGAAAAACGTGACTGTAATACGACTAAACCGTCGCGGAACCGCGGCCTTACCCTGGTAATAGCGGCGGTTCCGCGGTCGTATGTAAAGATCATGGAATCGTTTTCGCTCAGTAACCTCAGTTGGTGTTTGCTGATCATTTTGGGAAATTTTATTTTTCACTCAACAGTTAAGTTTTCTGGGGTGTTTTGGGGATTCGATGATTCGATCGGAAACTTTGACTTTGTCTACGTGTTTTTCCGGGTATTTTAGAACATGTTGAATAGTTCGACCGGATATAAATACCCAATTTTTCCCCTGTCGGGAAATTTCCAAATGTTGGATTTTTCCATGGTTTAAGAACGTTCTAAGTAGTGCATGTAACGCGATGGACCCTCTAGAAGACAACAAACCTTAACTCGATTATGTGACCGTCTTGAACTGCCCTTTGAACCTTAGGGTTTGGGGCAGTACGGCGTACCACATGTGAGGCGTTGGCTTGACTCTTCTACGACTGGACCGTTGCTACTGAGGCATGAAGTGAATGTTCTTAAACTTATTTCATGTGTTGAGCTGTTTCGGGAAAACTTGGGTGTTTGACTGTTCGATCGGAAAGTTTAACATTTTCTATTTATCTGGAATGTGATACAATATTTGGAATCCATAAATAGTTATGAGATAACTAATTTGAATATTATAAACATAGCAGTTTAGACTCACTTGATCGGTTGCCACAGAATTTTGATGCGATCAAAAATCCATCGCAATCACGTAGCGTACGCGGATACTTGCTGGGTAAACTTAATAGACAGCTACACCCCATAGCCCCGACCAAGTGACTGTAGGAGAACCCCGTCGCCGAAAGCATCCGTTCGGGTGCTCGCGGCAGCGGTGTTCCGCCTTGGTGCACTTCGTCGACGGTATCGAGGGTGCGGTCGTCCACTAAAGTTTGCGACGAGCATTCGATCAAAATGTCGGGAATCTTGTTGAATTGCCCGACTTCATATTGAAAAGAGTTTTCGATAATGAGACTAAAATGCGGGGTTTATAATTGTTAGGCATGCGATGTCTAAGGAATTCATTTGGTTAGGCATGCGATGTCTAAAGAGATTGTGGATTCCAACTGTTGTAGTTTTACACTTTCTTTTCTGTGACCGTAAGTGTAAAATGTCATATCGCCGGTTTCGTTGCTATATGTCAACGACAATTGGGATGTGCATATTTACTTATGTTGATGACATGTGATGTTATGTGTTGCTGGATATGTTATATTGGATCGTCGTGTTTGAATAGTCGGGGGTTTTTATGTGAGATGAGTGTTTTTCAATTTCATTCATGTAAAAACTTGTATATAATATTCTTTTATTGGGGCACTTCCAGGTTGCGGAAGATGTCACCGTTGATGTATATTATTTTCTTTTCCGCACTAGGATAGACCCAAGGAGGATGGCACAAGTAACCGGGTTCTGGAGTCCAGTGGGAGACCAACTCGAGGAGTCGAGTCCGGGTCTCCTAACTCTAGAATTGGTAGGGTTGCTTACCGCTCTCGTAGGGGTCTAGGGGTGTGGGTTTGGCTATTCATCGCGACCGTGGAATCCGTGTTTTATACTGGCTCGTATTGAAAACACGGACGTCCTAGTATATCCAATATTTCATATGATTTTTTCTGCCGCGATATCTGTGATGTAATCATTTGATATGTTGTGATAGATACTGTATATAGTATATATGATATATTACATAGACGTTACTTATGTTTTACAACCGCGCTAGCCCTGCCCCGCTCTTCCGTAAGTCACCTAACCTAACGGTGCACGAGGGGATATCGAGGCGAAAGATGGCATAAGTGTACGTCGTATTTATCTGTGATGTTTAGGTGAACTAAATGACGGGACTTCATTAATTTGATTAATGAAAGAAAAGAAACCTAAGATGTTGTGGAATCGAATTTTCAAAAACAGGTAGCTACAGTTCTTGCTTTGCATCGCGGTGTTCCTTGTAGAACATCCTGCATCTTATTCGATGAGGAAAGGGCCGACGATCCCTTCACCGGGAGTGACCCCTTTAGCAATAACTGGCAGATGCTACAACCCTCGGTTTGTCTTTTGATTGCTTCTATAGTTTTTGCTTTGCACAGCGGTATATATGATATATCCTGCACCTTATTCGATGAGGAAAGGGCCGACGATCCCTTCACCGGGAGTGGCCCCTTTAGCAAAACTAGAAAAGCCTAAAAAACGCTCCATTTTAAAATCATTTGATTCTACAACGATATCAAGTTCATTACGCAATAGGTTTTCAGAAAAACCTGTCGTAGCTCTCCGTCATTTCAGATAAGTCCTGTTTAGTATTCGTGCTGCGTTTGTTGACCTTGTCAAGGCACAGTGTGCGGTAGCTGACCAGTATTAATCTGCTTATGCATATGATGCAGATTGAGTTAGGGTAGTCGTACGGCCTTGTTGACCTTGTCAAGGGTCGTGCGGGTGGGTTTAATTCAATCAAGAAATGACGGGTTGAACTTGACTTACGGTCTATGGTTTGTTGACCTTGTCAAGGTCATAGATCGTTTGGGGCAAAATTATCGGGAATTTCAAGTGTTGAAATTTGCAATGAGATTGCATACCTTCTATGAGATAGTTGAATCCCGATACCCGCTGCGAGTAATTGTTACTCCTGGGAGAGTTTTACACATTACAATTAGCCGATCAAGTAGGTGTCTAGAATGGTGTCAACGGGGTTACGCCTCTGGGAAAACGAGGTTTACTTTAATTAGGTCCGTGCGAAAGCACGGGGCACCTCCCTCAAAGTACCGACACTGGCCTGGCTGAAAGATTGGCGAACTTGTAGCGTGTAATTAATCCCGGCTAGTCTTTCCTTTTAAGGTTTGAAGGAAGATTTGATAAAAACAGTGGGAGCGATCCTGATTAGATAATATATTAACCAATCTGATCTTGCAAGAGCGCATGCAGAGTGTTTTCTTCTCTCTCTCTCCAGGTAGCGACCATGTCACGCCTTAATCAAGATAATAATGTTAGTTGTATGTATGCCCTAGAGGCCAGTATTGTACAGATGATGTATATTATATTGGATGCTTGGACATATATAGAGATGACTTTCTTGCTCGACATGATAGTATGCTATCTGGTTGCTCTTTATCTTAACATGTACACTAGTCTCTTTATACTGTCTTATAGTTACATGTTGGTAAAGCCCTTAGGATTTGTACTTGACTACCTGGACTATGATGCAGATCATACTAGTGGGGACATGGTAGTCCATAAGTACATCCTTCAAGGTCCCTAGTCATGGGTGTATCGAGACGGGGCATCGATATACCAGTGTAGACTAGCGTATACGCTTCTCGACCCATGTGATGGGCGATGGATGATCCCATATCCATTGGTGTTTGACATCAGAGATGGTATACGGGTGCTCAGTGGAGACTGGGTACACTGGACGGACTCGCCGAGAACTCCCAGATGGTATTATACCTCACGTCAGATGGCAGTTCTCAGGTGACACTTGTACAGGTTAGTATGTAGACCCGAGATCGTCATAGAGTCTTGTGTGATTCCCACTGTGCTTTGATCTCCACCTTACCACGTCCATGAGGGCGTGCAAAACGGTGGTCCTTGGGTACAGTCCCGAGTCACATGGAGGCAATGAGCGATAGGAGGGGTTTCGTCTCTCCCGGTATTGGGGGTTGATGTTGCGCTGTGCTCGATTGGCCGTAACAGGGAAGTCCCTGGCCAGGGCTGATCAGAGATTTGCTGGTAAGTGTTACCAGTAGTTTCTCGACCCGTTATGAGCCTCACATCGGCACGACTTATCGAGTATTGGGGTCTGACGTTTACCACCCCTAGACTTGATATGCGACGTATCAGACGAACAGACCGGACTGTACGGTAAGTGTTACTGGTTGGATTCACAGGAGTGTGAGCGGGCTAGCTCTTCGATCTTCTGATCGCTCAATACCCGGATGGCCGTTACGTTTAGCAGACCGCTTGCGGCTTGTGGGTGCTTGATATGATCATCATCTGCTACCGGCGTATTGACGAGTCTTTAGAGTCCTACACAGAGGTTTCCTGGCTTAAGCGAAACGAAATAGGAGCGCATATGAGATATGTGCAGGACCGAGAATAATGCGTGTATGTGATACCGCATTTCATTCTCGCGATATATGTTTCGCTTAGTTATATTGGATATGACCTAGTTATCGAATCATTGATTCGATAAGCCGATACATTGAATACTAGTCGGTCGTGTGTGACATGACCGGATCATTGAATCAAGTGTTGATTTAATGATTTAATGTATAATTATATATTTGATATATTACTTTGCATTGACTAGTATTGGTTCACTTTAAACGGATTTTTCTCACTTGGATTGCACATTGTATATGTGATATACTTTTGTGCACATTTTTGTATCATGTTTGATGATACTTGATCATATGGTTAAGTGAATAGAATTAAACCATGGTTATTATGATAATTAGGGTTTTGCATTTTTATTTGTTCATTTATTTGTTTATTCATTTATTTGGATAAGTTTAAATGAGAATGGTGGCATTTTTGTTTCTTATAAGATGCTTCATGAACCCTTGACTTTTGCTACCATTCTTGTCATCATGCTTAACCCTAACCCACCCAACTAACCATGGTATATTCTCTACACTTAACCAAGGTTAAGTTATGATAAGTATTGATTTTCTATTTCATTTTAATTAGAACTTATCATAACTAGCTTCATCTTCTTCTTCTTCTTGAAATAGAAAAGCTTGCTACTTTAATGGCATCTTGAGATCCAAAGTGAGAAATCCAATTCTAAAGGGAACCCACCTCCTATTTCTTCACCCTCTACCTCTTGCCAAGTTGTTTTGGGTGTTTACTTCACAAGTTTCACAAGTTTGTGAAGTCGGAGCTTGAACTAGTGATGCCTCGACGTAGATCATCTTCGGCACGAAGCCGACGACCTAGCTCGCCCGTTTCTCCGACGAAGACGATGCTTGAGTTCGGGATTCGAGATGGACAGCGAGGGCATGACCACGTGGAGCTAAGGAGTTGGATATCCGGATCTACAAAGGTTGTAGCATCTAACTTATAGTTTAGTTGTTAACTAGATTATCGTTTCGCCTAAACATCTAGTCTAAGATCCGTAGTGTAGGGTTTCTCGGCACCATTTTTTTTAAATTGGCATGTTCGATGCCTTGTGAGACCTCACTAGAGTGCCTAGGAACCTTTCACTGGTATCAGAGCCTAGCTAGAGCCTTAGGCGAAGTCTAGACGCAATTTGAAGCCCGAACGAACCCGAAACCCTAAACCAAATGAGCTCTCTGGACATTTTCCAAAAATGGAGTTTTTTCCATATTAAAAATATGCAGAGAAATCAGCAGGAGAATGTAAGACTTACTGTGAAATTCGATGGCATAATTCAATTAAACTGCCGCGGTTCCGTGGCACGAGCATGGCTCGTGCGGCGGTTCCGCGGCCGTACGGCCTCACTGTTCAAAAATTTTCACACAGTAATTCTTACCTTGCAGTGCTGGATTTTCTGGGAATTTTTAATAATTATTCAAGAGTTGGATTTTCTGGAGTGTTTTAGAGCTTCGGTGTTTCGATCGGGGTATCAAATTTCGTCTTTGTGTTTTTCCGGATAATTTATAGAATATGTTAAAAAGTTCGACCGGATATAAATACCCAACTTTTCTCCTGTCGGGAAATTTCCAAGTGTTGCATTTTTCCGTAGTTTAACGACGTTCTAAGTAGTGCAAGTAACGTGATGGACCCTCTAGAAGACAACAAACCTTAACTCGATTATGTGACCGTCTTGAACTGCCCTTTGAACCTTCGGGTTTGGGGCAGTACGGCGTGCCACATGTGAGGCGTTGGCTTGACCCTTCTACCGCTGGACCGTTGCTACTGAGGCACGAACTGAATGTTTCTAGACTTATTTCATGTGTTGGACTGTATCGGGAAAACTTGGGTATTCGACTGTTCGATCGGAAAGTTTAACATTTTCTGTTTATCTGGAATGTGATACAATAATTGGAATTCACAAGTAGTTATGAGATAACTGAATGAATGTTATAAATCTAGCAATTTAGTCCCATATGATATTAAAAAGAGTTTTCGATAATGAGACTAAAATGCGGGATTTATATCTATTAGGCATGCGATGTCTAAAGAAGTTGCGGATTCCAATTGTTGTAGTTTTACACTTTCTTTTCTGTGACCGTAAGTGTAATATGTGATATCGCCGGTTTCGTTGCTATATGTCAACGACAATTGGGATGGACATATTTACTTACGTTGATGACATGTGATGTTATGTGTTGCTGGATATGTTATATTGGATCGTCGTGTTCGAATAGCGGGTTTTTTTTATGTGAGATGAGTGTTTTTCATTTTCATTCCTGTAAAAACTTGTATGTAATATTCTTTTATTTGGGGCACTTCCAGGTAGCGGAAGTTGTCACCCTTTGTATATTATTTACTTTTCCGCATTAGGATAGACCCAAGGAGGGGAGCACAAGTAACCGGGTTCTGGGGTCCAGTGGGAGACCAACTCGAGGAGTCGAGTCCGGGTCTCCTAACCCTAGAATTGGCAGGGTTGCTTGCCGCTCTCGTAGGGGTCTAGGGGTATGGGATTGGCTATTCGTTGCGACCGTGGAATCCGTGTTTTATACTGGCTCGTATTGAAAACACGGACGTCCTAGTATATCCAATATTTCATATGTTTATTCTGCTGCGATATCTGTGTTGTGACTCTGTGATGGATATAGTATATAGTATATTTGATATATTATATAGACGTTACTTATGTTTTACACCCGCGCTAGCCCTGCCATGCTCTGTCGTTAGTTACCTAACCTAACGGTGCACGAGGGGACATCGAGGCGAATGCGGATGGCATAAGTGTACGTCATATCTATCTGTGATGTTTAAGTACTTAAATGATGGGACTTCATTAATGTGATTAATGAAAGATAAGAAACCTAAGATGTTGTGGAATCGAATTTTAAAATAAAACAGGTAGCTACAGTTCTTGCTTTGCACAGCGGTATATATGATATACCCTGCACCTTATTCGATGAGGAAAGGACCGAGATCCCTTCACCGGGAGTGACTCCTTTAGCAATAACTGGCAGATGCTACACACTCGGTTTGCTTTTTGACTGCTTTTGGGTTTTTGCTTTGCACAGCGATATATATGATATATCACGCACCTCATTCGACGAGGAAAGGGCCGACGATCCCTTCACCGGGAGTGACCCCTTTAGCAAAACTAGAAAAGCCTCAAAATCAATCCATTTTAAAACTTCATTTGATTCTACAATGATATCAAGTTCATTACGCAATAGGTTTTCAGAAAAACCTGTCGTAGCCCTCCGTCATTTCAGATAAGTCCTGTTTAGTATTCATGCTGCGTTTGTTGACCTTGTCAAGGCGCAGTGTGCGGTAGCTAACCAGTATTTGTCTGCTTATGCATATGATGCAGATTGGGTTAGGGTAGTCGTACGGCCTTGTTGACCTTGTCAAGGGTCGTGCGGGTGGGTTTGATTCAATCAAGAAATGACGGGTTGAACTTGACTTACGGTCTATGGTTTGTTGACCTTATCAAGGTCATAGATCGTTTGGGGCAAAACATTATCGGGAATTTCAAGTGTTGAAATTTGCAATGAGATTGCATATCTTCTATGAGATAGTTGGATCCCGATACCCGCTGCGAGTAATAGTTACTCCTGGGAGAGTTTTACACATTGCAATTAGCCGATCAAGTAGGTGTCTAGAAAGGTGTCAACGGGGTTACGCCTCTGGGAAAACAAGGTTTACATTAATTAGGTTCGTGCGAAAGCACGGGGGACCTCCCTCAAAGTACCGACACTGGCCTGGCTGAAAGATTGGCGAACCTGTAGTGTGTAATTAATCCCGGCTAGTCTTTCCTTTTAGGGTTTGAAGGAAGATTTGATAAAAAGAAGTGGGAGCCATCCTGATTAGATAAGATAATAACCAATCTGATCTTGCACGAGCTTACGCTAAAGTGTTTTCTTCTCTCTCTCTCCAGGTAGCGACCATTTCATGCCCTAATGAAGATAATAATATGGATGTATTGACCGAACCCGCATGTTATACTGTGCTAGGGAACGTTGGTTCCGTTCTTTCCTATAAGAGTTATAGGAATGAACAGGATATAGGGGAATACCAGGATTCCCATGCCACCCGAATGAAGAAAGTACATGTTGATGCATTTTCTTCGGGTGTGTTCGTTACTGAGAACTGTTTCTCTATTTGCTCTACGTCCTGGGTATTGGATACCGGGTCAGGATCCCATATATGTAATCAGTTACATGGGCTAAGGAAAGGTAGAGAACTTGGAGAAGGTGATAAAGACATTAGAGTTGGAAATGGTGCAATTGTTGCAGCTAAGACTGTCGGGGAATATCACCTTGTATTACCAACTGGTAATACATTGGTTCTGAACGAATGCTATTACATGCCGAACCTGATATGCAACATTATATCGGTTTCTTTATTAAGTAAAGAGGGATATAATTTTGTATTACAGGATAATGTTATGAACATTTTCCGTAACCAAAAGTTGGTTGGATCAGGCACGTTGTGCAATGGCATTTATGTTCTAAATCAATCAACAGTTCTGAGCATAACAAACACACACAAGAGGAAGAGTTCAGAAATGAACGAATCCTTCTTGTGGCATTGTAGACTGGGTCACATCAATGCGACACGACTGGCTAAGTTGCATAAGGATGGATATTTGAAACCTTTCGAATTTTCATCTTATGACACTTGCCAGTCATGTCTCAAAGGCAAGATGACCAAAACTCCGTTTACGGGACACGGAGAAAGAGTTACCGAACTCTTGGGACTTATACATAGTGATGTATGTGGTCCCATGTCTACACATGCCAGGGATGGTTCTGCATACTTCATTACATTCACTGACGATCTCTCTAGGTTCGGGTATGTGTTCCTGATGAAACACAAATCAGAAGCTTTTGAGAAATTTAGGGAATATAAACAAGAAGTTGAGAACCAAACCGGAAAAAGTATTAAAATCCTACGATCTGATCGAGGAGGAGAATACTTAAGCAATGAATTCCTGGACTTCTTAAAAGAGAATGGGATTCTCTCTCAGCTGACTCCTCCATATACACCACAGCACAACGGTGTATCTGAACGGAGGAACCGCACCCTATTAGATATGGTGCGCTCTATGATGAGCACAGCTGAGTTACCTATTTCCTTCTGGGGTTATGCGCTGGAGACAGCAGCATACCTATTGAATCAAGTTCCATCTAAATCTGTACCTACCACACCATATGAGATATGGAGTGGGAAGAGACCATATTTTAAACGAGTTAAGATATGGGGTTGTCCGGCCTATGTCAAAAGGCAAAATCCGGACAAGCTCGAGGCACGGTCAGTTCTCTGCAAGTTTGTGGGATATCCAAAGAATTCATATGGGTATTTTTTCTACCACAGTGAGGAACAAAAAGTGTTTGTTGCTCAACATGCCACCTTTTTAGAAAAGGAATTCCTTGAAAAAGAAATTAGTGGCAAAGTGGTAGAGCTGGAAGAGGTTCCAGATACACAAACCGTAACTGAAGATTTAGTGGAACCAGAAGATTCAGTAGCTCCTAATGAACCTCAGCCTCTCCGCCGATCTAGTAGGGTTCCTCGCCAACCTGAGAGATACTACGGTTTTCTCATGGATGGTGGAAGCGAGGATTGCATCATGGAGGATGATGACCCAACTAGCTTCGATCAGGCCATCACGAGTGGGGACTCAGTGAAATGGCTAGATGCTATGCGGTCCGAGATGGAATCCATGTACACCAACAAAGTATGGACTTTGGAAGTTGCTCCTGAAGGGGTAAAACCCATTGGGAGCAAGTGGATCTTCAAGAAGAAACTTGGTGTAGATGGGAAAGTGGAGACTTTCAAAGCTAGACTTGTAGCAAAGGGTTTTCGTCAAAGACCAGGTGTGGACTATGACGAAACCTTTTCTCCAGTGGATATGCTTAAATCCATCCGAATCATGCTTGCCATCGCTGCATATCATGACTACGAAATCTGGCAAATGGATGTTAAGACCGCCTTTCTAAATGGTGATTTAGAAGAGTGCGTGTACATGACTCAGCCAGAGGGCTTCGTAGACAGTGGGAGCAGCGGGAAGGTGTGCAAGCTGCTTAAATCCATTTATGGATTAAAGCAAGCATCGTGGAGTTGGAACATCTGCTTTGATGTCGTTATCAAAGAGTTTGATTTCGTCAAAAATCCAGATGAACCTTGTATCTACAAGAAGGTGGCAGAGAGTAAGGTTGTCTTCCTCGTATTGTACGTGGACGACATACTCTTGATAGGAAATGATATTCCTATGCTGCAAGCGGTCAAGCTCTTCTTATCACAAAGATTCTCAATGAAAGATCTTGGTGATGCCTCCTGCATATTGGGAATTAGGATCTATAGAGATAGATCCAAACGGATTTTGGGATTGTCCCAATCCAGGTACATTGACACCATACTAAAGAGGTTTAGTATGGAAGAGTCCAAGCGTGGGAACTTGCCCACGATCTCTGGAGTCACTCTCTCCAAAGAGATGTCTCCCAAGACTGATTTGGAGAGAGCTCGCATGCAAGGGATACCCTATGCTTCGGCAGTAGGCTCTATCATGTATGCGATGCTATGTACCAGACCCGATGTAGCATACTCACTAAGTGTAGTGAGCAGGTATCAAGATGATCCTGGAGAGAGTCACTGGACAGCTGTGAAGAGCATTCTCAAGTACTTACGAAGGACTAGAGATATGTTCTTGGTGTATGGTAACGGAGAGCTCCAAGTGGAGTCCTTTACCGATTCGAGCTTCCAGAGTGATAAGGACGACTCTAAGTCGCAGTCGGGCTTTGTCTTTACCCTTTATGGAGGGACGGTTAGCTGGAAGAGTTCCAAGCAGGAAACCGTGGCAGACTCGACGATGGAGGCTGAATACATCGCTGCCAACGATGCTGCTAAAGAGGCTGTCTGGATCAAGAAGTTCATTACTGAACTTGGTGTGGTTCCATCCATTGAGCATCCAATACCTTTGTATTGCGAAAACAATGGAGCAGTGGCTTTGGCCAAGGAACCCAGGTCCCATCAGCGATCCAGGCATATTCTGAGGCGGTATCACCTGATCCGGGAGATAGTTGATCGCCGGGAGATCGAGGTCAGGAGGGTTGACACGAAGGACAACACTGCGGATCCACTCACGAAGGCCATTCCCCAGATACAGTTTGAGAGACTCTTTGGGATGCTCGATATGCGATACTACAGCAGCTGGCCCTAGTGCAAGTGGGAGATTCGTAGTTGTATGTATGCCCTAGAGGCCAGTATTGTACAGATGATGTATATTATATTGGATGCTTGGACATATATAGAGATGACTTTCTTGCTCGACATGATAGTATGCTATCTGGTTGCTCTTTATCTTAACATGTACACTAGTCTCTTTATACTGTCTTATAGTTACATGTTGGTAAAGCCCTTAGGATTTGTACTTGACTACCTGGACTATGATGCAGATCATACTAGTGGGGACATGGTAGTCCATAAGTACATCCTTCAAGGTCCCTAGTCATGGGTGTATCGAGACGGGGCATCGATATACCAGTGTAGACTAGCGTATACGCTTCTCGACCCATGTGATGGGCGATGGATGATCCCATATCCATTGATTGATGTTTGACATCAGAGATGGTATACGGGTGCTCAGTGGAGACTGGGTACACTGGACGGACTCGCCGAGAACTCCCAGATGGTATTATACCTCACGTCAGATGGCAGTTCTCAGGTGACACTTGTACAGGTTAGTCTGTAGACCCGAGATCGTCATAGAGTCTTGTGTGATTCCCACTGTGCTTTGATCTCCACCTTACCACGTCCATGAGGGCGTGCAAAACGGTGGTCTTTGGGTACAGTCCCGAGTCACATGGAGGCAATGAGCGATAGGAAGGGTTTCGTCTCTCCCGGTATTGGGGGTTGATGTTGCGCTGTGCTCGATTGGCCGTAACAGGGAAGTCCCTGGCCAGGGCTGATCAGAGATTTGCTGGTAAGTGTTACCAGTAGTTTCTCGACCCGTTATGAGCCTCACATCGGCACGACTTATCGAGTATTGGGGTCTGACGTTTACCACCCCTAGACTTGATATGCGACGTATCAGACGAACAGACCGGACTGTACGGTAAGTGTTACTGGTTGGATTCACAGGAGTGTGAGCGGGCTAGCTCGTCGATCTTCTGATCGCTCAATACCCGGATGGCCGTTACGTTTAGCAGACCGCTTGCGGCTTGTGGGTGCTTGATATGATCATCATCTGCTACCGGCGTATTGACGAGTCTTTAGAGTCCTACACAGAGGTTTCCTGGCTCAAGCGAAACGAAATAGGAGCGCATATGAGATATGTGCAGGACCGAGAATAATGCGTGTATGTGATACCGCATTTCATTCTCGCGATATATGTTTCGATTGGTTATATTCGATATGACCTAGTTATCGAATCATTGATTCGATAAGCCGATACATTGAATACTAGTCGGTCGTGTGTGACATGACCGGATCATTGAATCAAGTGTTGATTTAATGATTTAATGTATAATTATATATTTGATATATTACTTTGCATTGACTAGTATTGGTTCACTTTAAACGGATTTTTCTCACTTGGATTGCACATTGTATATGTGATATACTTTTGTGCACATTTTTGTATCATGTTTGATGATACTTGATCATATGGTTAAGTGAATAGAATTAAACCATGCTTATTTTGATAATTAGGGTTTTGCATTTTTATTTGTTCATTTATTTGTTTATTCATTTGTTTGGATAAGTTTAAATGAGAATGGTGGCATTTTTGTTTCTTATAAGATGCTTCATGAACCCTTGACTTTTGCTACCATTCTTGTCATCATGCTTAACCCTAACCCACCCAACTAACCTTGGTATATTCTCTACACTTAACCAAGGTTAAGTTATGATAAGTATTGATTTTCTATTTCATTTTAATTAGAACTTATCATAACTAGCTTCATCTTCTTCTTCTTCTTGAAATAGAAAAGCTTGCTACTTTAATGGCATCTTGAGATCCAAAGTGAGAAATCCAATTCTAAAGTGAACCCACCTCCTATTTCTTCACCCTCTACCTCTTGCCAAGTTGTTTTGGGTGTTTACTTCACAAGTTTCACAAGTTTGTGAAGTCGGAGCTTGAACTAGTGATGCCTCGACGTAGATCATCTTCGGCACGAAGCCGACGACCTAGCTCGCCCGTTTCTCCGACGAAGACGATGCTTGAGTTGGGGATTCGAGATGGACAGCGAGGGCATGACCACATGGAGCTAAGGAGTTGGATATCCGGATCTACAAAGGTTGTAGCATCTAACTTATAGTTTAGTTGTTAACTAGATTATCGTTTCGCCTAAACATCTAGTTTAAGATCCGTAGTCTAGGGTTTCTCGGCACCATTTTTTTTAAATTGGCATGTTCGATGCCTTGTGAGACCTCACTAGAGTGCCTAGGAACCTTTCAAATAATACGGATGTATTGACCGAACCCGCTTGTTATACTGAGCTGGGGAACGTTGGTCCCGCTCCAACATATAATTGTTATAAGACAGAGCAGGAACTTGGGGAATACCAGAATTCCTATGCCGCCCAAACGAAGAAAGTGCATATGATGCATCTCCTTCGGGAGTGTTCATTACAAAGAACTGTTTCTCTGTATCCTCTACGTCCTGGGTATTTGATACCGGATCAGGATCCCGCAAATGTAATCCGTTACATGGGCTAGAGAAAGGTAGAGAACTAAGAACGGGTGATAAGTTTCATGAGACAGAAAACGGTGCAAGTGTTGCAGCCAAGTCTGTTGGTCACTGTCACCCTGTATCCCAAATACATTGATTCTGAACGAATGTTGTTAGACACCGAACCTGATATACAAAATCATATCAGTCTCTTTATTAGTAAAGAAATGATAAAATTTTGTATTGTTGGATAATGTTTTGAACATTTCCTATATCAAAAGTTGATCGGTTCAGGCACGTTATCTAAAAGCATTAACGTTCTAAATCAAACTACAGTTCCTAGTATACAGAACACACACAAGAGGAAGAGTTCAGAAATGAACGAATTCTTCTTGAGGTACTGTAGACTAGGTCATATCAATGAGACCCGACTAGCTGAAGTTACATATAGATGTATATTTAAATCAGTTTGAATTTACATCTTATGAAACTTGCCGGTCATGTCACAAAGATAAGATGACCACAGCTCTGTTTATTGGAAACAGAGAAAGAGCTAGTAAACTCTCGGGATTGATACATGTTGATGTATGTAAGGTCCCCCGTCTACACATGCCAGGACCGGTTCTTTGTACTTCATTACATTCTCTGATGATCTCTCAAGATTCAGTCATATGTTCCTGTTGAAACACAAGTCCGAAACTTTTGAGATAATCACATAATATAAGTTAGAAGTAGAGAACCAAAATATGGGTATAAGTATTATGTCCTTTGATGAGATCAAGGAGGAGAATACTTGAGCACGGAAATCCTGGACTATTCTAAAGGAGAATGAGATTCTCTCTCAGTATTACTCCTCCGAATACACCATAGCACGATGGTATATCGGGGTGGAGCAATAGCACCATATGTAATATGGTGTGCTCTATGATGAGTACTACTGAGTTTCCTATTTTCTTTTGGGAGTTATGCACTTGAGAAGCTGCATACCTATTGAATAGGGTTCAAATCAAATCAGTTGCCTACCACTTCATATGTGATATAGAAAGGGAAGAGCCCATATCTTAAGTTGGTTAAGATTTGGGGTTGTCCAGCCTATGTCTAAAAGCAAAATCCGGACAAGCTCGAGGCCAGGTCTGTTATGTAGAACTGGAAAGGTTCCAGCTATACAAACTACAGCAGATGATTTGATAGAACCAAAGGATTCAATAGTAACCAACGAACCTCAGCCTCTCCGCCGATCTAGCAGGGTTCCTCACCCACCTGAGAGATACTTCGGTTTCTCTATGATAGTGGGAGCGAGGTTGCATCATGAGATGATGATCCAACTAGTTTCGAGCTGGCCATCGAGAGTAGGGACTCTGTAAGAATGGATGGATGCTTAGTGATCTGAGATGGAATCCTTATACACCAACAAAGTGTGGACTTTGGTTGCTATATCTGAAGGGTTAAATCCCCATCAGGAGCAAGTATATCTTGAGAAGATTACTTGGTGTACTTGGAAAAGTTGAGACTTTCAAAGCTAGACTTGTTAAAGGTTTGCATCATTGACCAGGTATGGATTTTGTTGAAACCTTTTCTAAGTAGCTATGCTTAAGTCCATCCAGATCCTACTTGCCATGGCTACATACCATGACTACGATATCTGGCGGTTGGGTGTCATGACTGCTCTTCTAAATATTTTAGAAGAGAAAGTCTATAAGTACACAGCCAGAGGGCTTCGTAGACAGTGGGAGCAGCGGAAACGTGTATAAGATGTTTTATAGGACAAAGCAGGCATCGCGGAGTTGGAACGTCTGTTTTGATGTGGTAGTCAAAGAGTTTGACTTCATCAAAATGGTAGATGAACCTTGTATATACAAAAAGGTAGTAGGGAGTATGGTAGTGATCCTCGTAGAGTACGTGGATGACATACTCTTGATGGGGAAAGAGTTTCCTATGCTACGCTCTGTCAATCTCCGCCTATCACAAGGATTCTCCATATAGGATCAAAGTGATACCTCCTATATCCTAAGTTTTGGATCTATGAGATAGATCTAACTGGATGTTAGTATTCTCACTAGTTGTAGTGAGTTGGTATCAATCGATCCTGGGGAGAATCACTGAAAAGGTTCCAGAGTGATAAGGACGACTGAAAGTCAGTCACAGGCATTGTCTTTACCCTCAGTAAAGCGATGGTATGTTGGAAGAGTTCCAAGCTAGATACCGTGACATACTAGACGATTAAAGGCAAGATACATCGTTACCAAAGATGCTACCAAAGAGGCAGTCTGGGTGTATATTAGTTCATGAGATGAGCTTCGTTCCTACCATTGTGAGACAATGGAGTTGTGGCTTATGCCTAGGAACGCCCATCCCATAAGTGATCCAGACATATTCTGAGGCAGCATCACCTGATCATGGAGATAGTTGATCTCCAGGCTGATCAAGGTTAGGAGAGTAGACTCAGAGGACAACACGGCGGATCCACTCACAAAGGCATTTTCCCAGAGAGTGACTTATATGGGATGGTTGAGTATTAGATACAGCAACCACTGCTACAGATGGCCCTAGTGCAAGTGGGAGATTGTTAGTTATATGTATGCCCTAGAGGCCATTACTATACATATGATGTATATTGTAGTGGATGCTTGGACATATATAGAGAGGACTTTCTTTCTCGACATGATAGTATGATATCCGGTTGCTCTTTACCTTAATATGTACACTGATTGTCTCTCTGTTACATGTTGGTAAAGCCCTTAGGATGTGTACTTGACTACCTGGACTATGATGCAGATTATACTAGTGGGGACATGGTAGTCCATAAGTACATCCTTCAAGGTCCCTAGTCGTGGGTGTATCGAGACGGGGCATCGATATACCAGAGTAGACTAGCGCATACCTTCTCGACCCATACAGATGGGCGATGGATGATCCCATATCTATTGGTGTTTGACATGAGAGATGATATACGGGTGCTCAGTGGAGACTGGGTATACTGGACGGACTCGCCGAGAACTCCTAGATGGTATTATACCTTACGTCAGATGGCAGTTCTCTGGTGACACTGGTACAGGTTAGTCTGTAGACCCGAGATCGTCATAGAGTCTTGTATGATTTCCACTGTGCTTTGATTTCCACCTTACCCCGTCCAAGAGGGCGTGCAAAACGGTGGTTTTTGGGTACAGTCCCAAATCACATGGAGACAATGAGCGATAGGAGGGGATTCGTCTCTCCCGGTATATGGAGTTGATGTTACGCTGTGTTCGATTGGCTATAACCGGAAATCCCTAGCCAGGGTTGCTGAGATTTACTGGTAAGTGTTACCAGTAGTTTCTCGAACTGTTATAGACCTCATATCGACACGACTTATCGAGCTACTGGGGTCTGACGTTTACTACCCCTAGGCAAGATATGCGACATATCAGACGAACAGACCGGATTGTACGGTAAATGTTACTGGTTGGATTCATAGGAGTGTGAGCGGGCTTGCTCGTTGATCTTCTGATCGCTCAATACCCGGGTGGCCGTTACTTCTAGCAGACCGCTTGCGGCTTGTGGGTGTTTGATATGATCATCAGCTGCTGCCGGCGTATTGACGAGTCTTTAGAGTCCTGCATAGAGGTTTCCTGGCTCAAGCGAAATGAAATAGGAGCGCATATGAGATATGTGTCGTACCGAGAATAATACCAGTATGTGATACTGTATTCTATTCTCGCGAATCGTATCATTGGACGGTTATATGAGATATAGCCGGGTTACCGAATCAAGTGTTGATTCGATACATTGATACACTTGATATTAGTCGGTTATATGCAGTATGACCGGATCATTAAATCAATTTTTGATTTAATGATTTAATCTATAATTATATATTTGATATATTACTTTACATTAACTAGTATTTGTTCACTTAAGATTGGTTTTCTCACTTGATGTGCACAAGTAGTATATGTGATATATTTTTGTGCACTTGATTGTATCATGTCTGATGATACATGCAAACTTGGGTGTGTGTATGCTATACACCATGTTTAGATAATGGTTAGGGTTTCATTTGTTTTATTTCATTTATTTTTGGCAAAAATGAAATGGTGGCTAACTTTGTTTTTTTTTCTTTAAGCTTCATGAAGCTTCTTAGCATTATCTACCATTTTGTTTTATCCTAAACCTAACCATTACCTAAACCCTAGTTTATTCTCTACATGAGTTTACTAACCCATGGTTGCTATATGATAAGCATCACTTGAATTTTCTTTTAAAGATAATTCATTTTCTTTTCTTCTTCTTCATCTTCTTCATGAGTTGAAGAATGCTTACTAGAAAATTATCAAGTGATGAAATCAAGTGAGAAACCCAAATCCAAAGTGAACCCACTTCCTATTTCTTCATCCTCTACCACTTGCCATGTTGTATAGGGTATTTTCTTCACAAGGTTCATGACCAAGTGAAGATGGAGCTTGAGTTTGAGTCGCCTCAACGTAGATCATCTTCGGCACCGAAGTCAACGACCTAGCCCGCTCATTTCTCCGATGAAATCGACGCTAGAGTCCGGGATCCCGATGATCGCAGCGGAGGGACGTCATCTCGGAGCTAATGAAATGGTGGACCGGATCTACAAAGGTTGTATTTCCATTCACTTATTAGTAAAGAAGTTTACTAGCTTGTTGTTTCGCCTAATTTCTAGTTAACGATCTAGTTTAGGGTTTCTCGGCACCGGAAAAATTTGAATTTGGCATCCTAGGAACCCTACTGTTACTCTCTGGATTCATGGGAGTTTGGACAATCTTTCTTGTTGATCTTCTGATCGCTCAATACCAGTGTAGCCGTTACGTCTAGCTAGTACCGTTGACGGCTTGTGGGTAACTGATATGATCATTACCTATTGCTAGCGTATTGACGAGTCTTTAAAGTCCTCCACAGAGGTTTCTTGGCTCAAGCGAAATGAAGTAGTATGTGATATGTGCGGGACCGAGATTAATACATATATATGATATCATATTCTAATCTCGCGATATATGATATCAGTCAGTTATATGAGATATAGCCGGGTTATTGAATCAAGTGTTGATTCGATAAGTTGATATAAATGATATTAGTCGGTTATATGTGATATAGCCGGATTATTAAATCAAGTGTTGATTTAATAATTTAATATATAATTATATATTTGATATATTAATATATATTAACTAATATTAGCTCACTTAAGAATTTCTTTTCTACTAATACACTTAAATATATATGTGATATATATTAACGTATTTATTTTTGTGTCATGCTTGATGATACATTGGACATGGGTGTATGAGACTCATACCAACTAAAGATAATTTGGGGATTTAATTATTAAGGGAAAAAAGAAAATTAGGTGGAAATTGGCATGGTTTAGGATGCTTGTAGAAGCATGTGGAAAGCTTGACTTAGTCCACTAATTTTATTTTACTCTAGATATTTATTAACCCAACCTTTATCTTCAGCCATCGTTAAGTTTCTACAAATACACTTGAGATATTTTCTCACCATGGTTGATCACTTCATCTTCTTCTTCATCTTAATTTAGCTCTTTAGGTTTTCATGAGGGGAAGAAAGAAAAAGAGAAAAATTATTCTAAAGTGAGCAAAATTCCTACTTCATTAATCTATACCAAACTAGCTATTTAGTATAGGTTGTTTACTTCACTAATTCTCAATTAGTGAAAAGGTGTCTTGAGTTAGAGATTCATCGACGTAGATCATCTTCGGCATCCATGATCCTTGAGCAAGCTCGTTCTTTTTGCCTACTGGAGCCTAAGGAGAGTCCGGGACACTACAACTTGGAGCTAAGTGACTACTACACGGAGCTTTCGAAGTGAAGGTCCGGTCTACAAAGGTTGTATTCCTTGTTCACTTAGAGTAAAGTTGTTTATTTGCTTAGTAAACCCTAATTCTCTAGTTCGATTCCAGGTTAGCTTTTATTAGAACACTAGATTTTTTAAAATTGCATACTCAATGCCTACTAAATTCTAGTAGTCGTGCTAAGGAATTTCAGCATGGTATCAAAACTAAGCTAGAGCATCAAGAGTCGTCTAAACGAAGTTAAAGTGTTCGATCGAACTCCGAAACCCGTAGTTTCCCACTCTCTGGAAATTTTTCCAAATGTTGGAATTTTTGAAACTAAAAATATTCAGAAAATCATGCAGGGTTTTCTATGAATCCCCAAGAAAAACAAGCGCCTAACTCGACCAAACGGCCGTGCAACTGCGGCAAAACCATAGTTTTAGCCGTGGTTCCACGGCGCCGTCGGTGAGGCAAGGACCGACACTTCTTGTGCTGATCCGTAGGTACTTTTGGCGCTTTTGGGGTATTTTTAAATGTGACTTAAGTGTTGAGCTCTCAGGGAATTATGGGTGTTTGTTGATTCGATCGAAATGTTTAATATCGTCTAAATATCTGTGATATGTGAAACAATACTTGGAATCCACAATTAATTAGTTTTTTGAAAACTAGTTAGCGTTTTATAAATCTATCAATTCAGTCTCTTTTGATCGGTTGCTGCGGGGTTTTGATTCGGATCAAAACTCCGTCATAATCATGCAGTGTACGCGGATACTCGTCGGGTAACATTACTAGATAGCCACACCCCATAGCCCGAACCAAGTGACTATAGGAGAACCCCGTTACCAAAAGCATCCACTCGGGTGCTCACGGCCACGGTGTTCCGCCTAAGTGCACTTCGTCGACGGCATCGAGGGTGTATCTGTCTACTAAAGTTTCCGAAGAGCATACGATCAAGTTGTCGGGAATCTTGTAGAATTACACGACTGGTTATTGAAAAGTGTTTTCAATTTAAGACTGAAATGCGGGGTTTATAAGGTCAGGCATGAAATTCGGAATATATGATATTCCGGGTTTATGATGTCTAAGGAATTCATATGGTTAGGCATGAAATCCGAAATATGTGATATTTCGGGTTTATGATGTCTAAGGAAGTTACGGATTCCAATTATTGTAGTTTTCACTTTCTTTTCTGCGACCGTAGGTGTAATATGTGGTGTATCGCCGGTTTCATTTCTATACGTCAACGACAATTGGGATACGCATATTTACTTACGTTGATGACATGTGATATTATGTGTTGCTGTGATATATTATATTGGATCGTCGTGTTTGAATAGCCGTGGGTTTTTGCGTGAGATGAGAGTTTTACATTTTCATTCATGTAAAAAAAATTGTATGTAATATTCTTTTATTGGGACACTTCCAGGTTGAGGATGATATCACCATTGATGTATATTATTTACTTTTCCGCATTAGGATAGAACCAAGGAGGAGAGCACAAGTAACCAGGTTCTAGAGTCCAGTGGGAGGCAATCTCGAGCAGTCGAGACCGGGTCTCTTAACTCTAGAATTAGCAGGGTTGCTTGCCGCTCTTATAGGGGTCTAGGGATATAGGTTTGTCTATTCATCATGACCGTGGAATCTGTGTATTTTACTGGTTTAATTTAAAACACGGACCTCCTAGAATATCCAAAATTTTATATGTTGACTTCTGCAGCAATGTTCTGTGATGAGATCATATAGCTGCGTGAGACGAATTTTTTATTTATTATATATATGACATGTAATAAACGTTGCTTATGTTCTGCACTCGCGCTAGTCCAGCCACCGCTCTGCCAATAGTTAAGTAACCAAATGGTGCATGACGGGGGCCCGTGGCGAATGCAGATGGCATAAGAGTACGTTCTATTTTCATTTCTTTATATGTGATGTTTAGAAAACATAAATGATAGGACTTCATTAATGAGATTAATGAAAAGAAAAGAAACTTAATGATGTTGTAGAATCAAATTTTCAAAAAGGTAGCTCTAATTCTTGCTTTGCATAATGGTATTCCTTGTAGAATATCCAGCACCACATTCGATGAGGAAAGAGCCTAGATCCCTTCACCGGGAGTGACCTCTTTAGCAGAAGTTAGCATATGCTACACCCACTCGGTTTATTTTGAAAAATACATGATTTTAAAAGCGGAGGTTAAACCACTCCTTTTCAAATCACTCGATTCTACAACGATATCAAGTTCATTACGCAAAAGATTTTCTTAAAAACTTGTCGTAGCCCTCCGTCATTTCAGATAAGTGCTATTTAGTATTCGTGCTACGTATGTTGACCATAGCCAAATCATAGTGTGCGGTAGCTAATTAGTACTTATTTGCAACCATATGATGCGATTGGATTAGGGTAGTCATACGGCTTTGTTGACCATAGCCAAGGGTCGTACGGGTGGGTTTAATTCAATCAGGAAATGACGGGTTGAACTTGACCAGCGCTTATGATTTGTTGACCATAGCCAAAGTCATAAGTTGCTAGGGGAAAAACAATATTAGGTATTTCAAGTTGTGAAATTTTCAATGAGATTGCATATTTTCTATGAGATAGTTATATCCTAATACCCACTGCGAATATGTGTTACTCCTGAGAGAGTTTTCCACATTACCATCAACCGAGCTAGTAGGTGTCTAAGAAAGGTATTAACGGGGTTACACCCCTACGAAAATGAGGTTATTTAATTATTTCCATTCGAAAGCATAGGGAGACTCCCTCGGAATACCAATACCTGCCTAGTTGAACAATTGGCGAACTTGTAGGGTGTAATTAATCCCGGCTAGTCTTATCTTTTAGGATTTGAAGGAAGATTTGATAAAAACAGTGGGAGCCATCCTGATTAGATAAGATAATAACCAATCTAATCTTGCAAGAGCATATGCTAAAGTTTTTTCTTCTCTCTCTCCAGGTAGCGATCATGACACGCCTTAATTAAGATAATAATATAGATGTATTGACCGAACCAGCTTGTTATAATAAGCTGGGGAACGTTGGTTCCGCTCTATCTTATAACTGTTATAACTCTGAGTAGGAAATAAGGGAATACTCGGATATCTATGCGACCTGGACGAGGAATGAGCATATTGATCCATCTTCTTCGAGTGTGTTCGTTAACGAGAACTGTTTCTCAGTATACTTTATGTCCTGGATATTAGATACCGGATCAGGATCCCACATATGCAATCTGTTACATAGGCTTAAGAGTGGTAGAGAACTGGGATTGGATGATAAGGATATAAGAGTAGCGAATGGTGCAATTGTTGCAGCCAAAGCAGTGGGCGAATATCATCTTGTATTACCAAGTGGTAATGTAGGGTTACTTAGGACGGCAGCAAGGTTTTGGGAGGCATCGTCCAAGCCGTTTTTAAATTTTTGCCGTTCTAAGTAACTCTAACCTAGAATCTTTAACTAGAAATTTAAACAAATAAGCAATGTTAACAACTTAACATCTAAGTGAATGAGAAATACAACCTTTGTAGATCGGTCTTTCACTTCAATAGCTCCGTGTAGTAGTCCCTTCGCTGTGAGTAAATGATCTTGCGCACACTTGAATGGCTTCATGAGAAGAAAGCAACGATCTTACTTGAAGTCTTCGAGGCCGAAGATGATCTACGTCGAGGAGACACTAACCCAAGTTATCCTCTTCACTAATATGGGATTAGTGAAGCTAACACCGTATACTAAAGTGCTAATCTAGTAGAGGATGATGAAGTAGGATTTTTGCTCACTTTGGAATTAATTTTCTCACTAGGATTTCTCACTTGATACTAGCTCTTGAGCTTTGAAGAGGAAGATGAAGAGAGATAATGTTGTGAGAGAGAATGGAAACCATGGGTGAGAAAATATCTAATATGTCTCATGTAGAGACTTTTAACCATGAGTTAAGATAATGGTTGGGTTAACAAATATCTAGTATAAAACAAAACTAGTGGACTAGTCAATGGGTCTCCAAGCTTCTCAAAGCTTCATACCATGTGACCATTATCCAACTAATAATTGATTTAAACTCAATAAATAAACCCTACATTATCTTTATCATGGTGTAAATCTCATACACCCATGTAGCTTGTATCATTAACCATGACACAAAATAAAACACAATTAATATATATCACATATATATTAAGTGTGCACATGTGAGAAAAATAGATGTTTAAGTGAGCTAATATTAGTTAACGTAAATTAATATATAAAATATATAATTATACATTAAATCATTAAATCAACACTTGATTTAATAATCCGGCTATATCTCATATGACCGACTAATATTATTTGTATCATTATATCGAATCAACACTTGATTCGATAACCCGGTTATATCGCATATTGTTGGCTATAGTACCCTCAAGGCAGTTATCATAGTCGAGGACTTGTGATTATGATGATTGTGTGAGGACTTATACCAATAGAACAGTCTTACTCAAGATTATAGTATGCTATCTGGTTTGATTTTATCATCATGTAAGTATTGATAGAGCCCATAGGATTCTTGCTTGACTGCCAGTATTATGATGGCGATCATATATGTGGGAGCTGGGGTCTATAAGCACATCCTTAAATGTCCCTAGTCGTAGGAGTATCGAGACCGGGCATCGATATTCCAGTGTAGACTAGTGTATACTGATCGAGACCCCGACGAGGGGCAGTGGCCAGGTCTCACATGCCATTGGTGTTAGTTTGTTCACCTAAGATAGTATACATGTGCTCATTGGGTTATGAGTACACTGGACGGACTCGTCGGGAACCTGCTAGTTGGTATTATACCTATTGTCAGATAGCAGTTCGCAGGTAACATGTGTACAAGTTAGTCTGTCGACCTGAGATCGTCATTTGTCTTGTGTGAGTTCCCACCGTGCTTTGATTACTACCCTACCACGGCTCAAAGGAGTCGTGCAAATAGGTTTTAGTTGGGTACAGTCCCGAGCCACATGGAGGCAGTGATCGGATCGTCGAGGATTCGTCTCTCCCGGTATTGGGGTTGGTGTTGCGTTGTGTACGGATGACCATCACCCTAAATCCGTGACCACGGTAAACGAGAACTACCGATCCAGGATCGATAGTTTATCAGGTGGTGATGGGTTTCATGCCGACACTAAATATCGCGATGTTGGGGGTCTGACTTTATCCACCCCCTAGACTCGATATGCAATACTCTTAGATGAACAGACCGGACTGTACAGATATTGTCACTGTCAGGCTCTGTAGGGGTTCAGGTTGAGTTTGCTCGTCGGCCTCCCTTTCGCTCAATACCTGGGTAGCCGTTACGTACAGCTAGTGCCGCTGACATACTTGCGGTTAAACCACTGCCAGCGTATTGACGAGTCTTTAGAGTCCCACACAGAGGGTTTTCACGGTTCAGGCGATATGGTTTACATGTCGTATGTTGGTACATACGGGTGTCCGATTAAATATGTGCACTTGCTGCGCAGACTTTAATCGGACGGTTGATAATACTAGCGGCTTAGGATTAAGCCGGATTATTAAATCGGGTTTTGATTTAATAATTTATATATGTATTTGTATATATGTATTCTAGTATTATTGTTCAGTATTCGTTTTCTTTCTCGGCTATTCGTATTTTGGTATGAATACACGTATATGTATTTCGATACATGTACCGGGAAGTATTCCGTATTTTATACGGAATAGCTTCTAGAAGATGCCACCTCATTTATATGATTTTCCATTTATGGAAATTCATTTTTCTTATAAATGAGGTGGAGGGTGTGATGTGGCAAAGGCATGGTCTTGGACATGGTTCAAGTTATGGTTGGATTTGTTTATTCATTAATTGGTGAGACTTTTTTGGATGGGAGAGAGAGAGGGGGCCGGCCAATAATTTGGAAAAGAGGGGCTCATTTCATTTGGTTGATTGATTTACATTATTACATTAGCCCACTCTCTCACTCTCTCAATTTCACCAAAAAAAAGACTTAGCCATTTTCTTTGTTCTTCATGCTAAAGTTTTCCTCACTCCATTCATCTTCTATGGATGCTCTCTTGAGCTCATGGGTAAGGAGAAAAATATAGTGACACACTACTACACCCCCACTCTCCATCACTAGCGACTTTGGAGCGTCGGTTATCTCGTTCGACGAGGTTGGAGCTTACGCCGTTTCCCTCGGGTGGATCATCGGAAACGAAGGAAGACCGGCAACCAAACCACATCAAGGAGCCGCTAGGAGCTTAGAATGAAGACCGAAGGACACGGATCAACTCGGTATAACGATTCTAACTCTTAGTTAGTTTGCTAGCTTAGGGTTTAAGGTCGATCCGTAAATCGGGTAGCGGTAGAGCCGTTTAGATAAATTTTTGTTTCGCATTTTGGCCGCGTTTTGATGGCTGGGGCGCTGCCGTAACCCAACATGGTATCAAATCCACCCTTTAAACCCTTAGCTAGCTTGTTTAGACAATGTTAATACATTTTAATCGAAACGAACCCGAAACACTACCACTGCTGATTGCGTTCTCTGTTAATTTTCGAAGTGTTAAAAAATTTTTACAAACAAGTGCAGAAGACTCCTTTAGTGACCAGAAGACCATACCCCAAAATCGATCCCACCTTGCCGGATTTGGGTCGATCACTAGTGAAGGAAATCCGGCGAGGCCAGTTTTGTTCGGGTGTTTGGGGTTCAATTTTTGGGTTTGGTTTGGTCTCTGGAAAATTCATGCAGTTGTATTGTTTATTTGGCCCATTTTTGTTATTGTGTTATCAGTTGTTCGGGGGCTTTTTGGGGTGTTTCGGAGTCGATGTTTTAACACTGTTTAAATGTTTATATCAGTACATATATTATTATCTGCGACCGTGAATGTCATTTGATCGGTAAACTTGTCTAATTGCTATATGTCTTTTAGACGGGTTTGCGAACGTGACATTCACGATGATGTTTTGTGTTGTGCTGTGATGTTGGTTGGATCATCATGGTGGATAGCAATGGTGCAATGTTAGTACAGTTTATTTTCATTTGTACATTTGTTATTGCGGGGCGAGCGTCCGACATGTGGACTGCCGTCACTGCCAGTTTGTATATTATTCTTTTGTGGCACGACTGGGTTGAGGTCGATGTCACCCTTGTATATTATTTTCTTTTCTGTACTAGGATTACCCCGCGGTGGAGTGCACGAATAGCCGGATTCTAGAGGGAAACTGGTCCGCATCTCATGGCGTTGGGATGGAGTGGACCTTACTCTAGAATTGGCGGGCTATTCGCCGCACTCGTAGGGGATATAGGATGACCCAGGAGGGGCGCTCAAGCTACCGGATTCCGTGAAGTGCCGGGTGGCCCATTCACGTTGTTGAAGGGGGCTACCTCACTTCTGGTTTTGGCAGGTAACTTTCCGTGCTCATAGGGGTCTAGGTTTCATTGCACATGATATCCACACGACAGGGGTGTTGGATATAATGCCCTCAGAGTCAATTATTGGATCACGGGCATGTGATTGCAATGATTGAGGGAGGAACTATGCCGGTTGGACAGTCTTACTCAAGATGATAGTATGCTATCTGGTTTATCTTTATCATCGTGTAATGCTTTAGATGACCTTACAGGTCACTATTGCATGTTGATATAGCCCTTAGGATTCTTACTTGACGGCCAGCAGTATGATGGCGATCATATATGTGGGAGCTAGGGTCTATAAGCACATCCTTAAAAGGTCCCTAGTCGTGGGAGTTTCGAGACAGGGCATCGATACTCCAGAGTAGATTAGTGTATACAGTCGAGACCCCGAGGAGGGGCGGTGGCTGGTCACACAAGCCACTGGTGTCAGTTGGTTCACCTAAGATGTATACAGGTGCTCATTGGGTTATGAGTACACCGGACAGGACTCGCCGGGAACATGCTAGTTGGTATTATACCTAGCGTCAGATAGCAGTTCCCTGGTGACATGTGTACAGGTTAGTTCATCAACCTGAGATCGTCATTTGTCTCGTGTGAGTTCCCACTGTACTTTGATTACTACCCTACCACGCTCAAAGGAGACGTGCAAACAGGTTTTAGTTGGGTACAGTCCCGAGCCACATGGAGGCAGTGAGCGGATCTTCAGGGGTTCGTCTCTCCCGGTATTGGGGGTGAGGTCGCGCTGTGTCTAGGAGAGCCATTACATGAAGTCCTTGGCCAAGGCAGGAGATTTACTGGTAAGTATTCCAGTAGTATCTCAGGGTGTTCTGGTCTACACTCCGACACGACTTGTACTGCTTTTGGGGGTCTGACTTTTACCAACCCCCTAAGCCCGCCATGCGATGCTCATAGACGAACAGACCGAACTGTACGGATATTGTCACTGACAGGCTCAGTAGGGTGTCAGGATGAGTTCGCTCATCGACGTCCCTTTTGGTCAATACCTGGTAGCCCGTCACGTATGGCTAATACCTCTGACGTGCTAGTGGTTAAATCCACAGCCAAAGTATTGACGAGTCTTTAGAGTCCCCCACAGACCATTTTCTCAAGTTTCAGGAGAAATGTTGTAGAGACCGTATGGAGATATTGCAGGGTTCGATCTTATCCGTACGGTATTGCACGGATCATGATCGGACGGATAATACTAGTGGGCTTTGGTTTAAGCCGGATCCTAGTATTGTACAGTGTAGATTTTGTCTCTTTGCATTTGTATTCGGTTGGAATAGAAATGCGGGTACGTATATACAGTTGCGGGGTTTTCCTGTATTTTATTACGGGATCAGTTTTTTGAAGTTGCCAGTTTGCATTCCGTTTCGGCCAGTTTTCCTTTGTTCCTTCACGGCCGGACTTTTATGATGGGAGGGGCTAATTTGCAATTGTGCAAATTAGTATTGTGGAGGGGGTTTCTTGTGAATGGAGAGATTATGATATGACTAGCATCATTTGATTCTTTTTGAATCAACTCTTTTGCATTAAATGAGAAAGGATGGGATTTGATTTGGTGTGACAATTATTCCTAAATATCAATATATTTCTTATGGTCACCTTCATACACTCTTGTGCTCACCTTTTTAGTTTTTTCCTCTCCAATTTTGCCATAGAGGCCGGCCACATTCTTGAGTGGGAGAAAAAAAAATTTCATTTTTGGTGTGGTTCTCATTTTTGGCTTGCTTAAAATTACATTGCTCATCTCCAAAAGTTCATTCTCTACTCCACATCAAATGGCAACTTCATACCCCAACGAGACAAAGCTTTCTACACTTCATCTACAGTATTCTTGGACACGTCGACTCGCCAACTTCGTGCCCGAGTTGCCTCGGTCCAGAGGTGGGAACCCATAAACGAACCCGGCGATGGGGTGCCCTTTCCGATGAGGAGATGAAGACCGGAGATTCCGCGAGGAGATCGAAGTGGAGGCCGAAGACCGAAGGACACGGATCGCTCGGTATAGCTTCTTTCCCTTTCCTAGTTTGCTAGAGTTTGGTTAATGGCCCGATCCGGGTTCAAGTGCGCGGCGATGCCGGTTTACAAGCTTCGTAAAATTTTTGTTTCCGCATTCCGGCGTCGGATTGACGGCCGGGGCGCCGCCGTGCACATACACTGGTATCAGAGCCACACCATTAAGCTAGTCTAGCTTGCTCTAACGTGTTTACAAGTTCGATCGAACGGATTTTCAAAAAAACCGCGTTTCTATGTCAAGTTTCTGTCGAATTTTTCCAGTGCTTTAAAAATTATTTGGTACATTGTAAAAATACGTGCAGGGTTTTTTTAAGCTTTCTTTGAAAATTTGGTCGCGTGATGTCACTGTTCCACCGCGGAACCACGGCCAAACCCACGCATTGGCCACGGTTCCGCCGCCACTTTAACTCTTCACAGCACCAAATTTTTCCAGTGGGCTTCTGACTTGGAAATAGGGTTTTTGGTATATACTGTTTGGGCCCAGATTTTCTTTAAGTGCTACAGTAGTGCTTGGGGCCCACTTCGGAAAATTTAGTCGATCGAAAATTTTAAACATGTTAGTTCACAGTATTTACATTATATCTGCGACCGTGAATGTCATTTGATCGGGAAATCCTATCTAACTGCTATAGACCTTTTAGACGGATTTGCGAACGTGACATTCACGTTGATGTTCTGTGTTGTGCTGTGATGTTGCGGATTGTCGTGGTGGATAGCCTGGATGCAATGGTAGTACAGTTTGGTTGTATATGTACATTTGATATTGCGGGGCGAGCGTCCGACATGTGGACTGCCGTCACTGCCTGTTTGTATATTATTCTTTTGGGGCACGACCGGGCTGAGGTCGATGTACCCGTTGTATATATTTTACTTTCTGTACTAGGATTGCCCCGCAGAGGGGTGCACGGATAGCCGGGTTCTAGAGGGCAACGGGCCCGCATCTCATGGCGTTGAGACGGAGGGGGCTTTACTTTAGAATTGGCGGGCTATTCGCCGCACTCGTAGAGGTATAGGTTTACCCAGGAGGGGTGCCCAAGTTACCGGATTCCGTGAAGTGCTGAGTGGTCCATTCACGTTGCTGAAGGGGGCTGCCTCGCTTCAGGTTTTGGCGGGTAACTTGCCGCGCCCGTAGGGGTCTAGGATTTCATTGCGCAGGCTATCCACACGACCAGGGGAACGTCGGGTTTCAGTAGCGGCTCTATGAAACCCGAGGATCCCAGATATCTGTATTGTTCTGTGATGCTTATTACATTTCTGTGATGTTGCATTTTATCACGCCTTGAGAGAATATTATATATTGATATATATACTAGTAGATGTTGTATATGTTTTGCATCCACGCTAGTCCAGTCCCCGCTCTGTCGTTAGTTAAGTAACCTAACGGGTGATGACGGGACCCAGTGGCGAATGCGGATGGCATATACGTACATCATTATTTTCGTTCTTTATTGGTGTGATCAATTGATGGGACTGCGTTGATTCGGATCAATGCAAGATAAACAAACCTATTCTGATGTTGTTGGAACAATTTTTCAAAAAAAGCTGTTATTGCAAGGGCGTTCTCTTTTGTTTTTCACAGTGGTATTCGGTTTTGAATATCCAGCACCTCAGTCGACGAGGCAAGGGCCGAGATCCCTTCACCGGGAGTGACCCCTTGGACAGAAGTTTGCGTCAGGGCAATAACTTCACTATAGTCGATTACTTTTCCTTTGCATCGTGGTATTCAGTTGGAATATCCTGCACCTCATTCCACGGGGAAAGAGCCGAGATCCCTTCACCGGGAGTGACCTCTTTAGCAAAGGTTTTCGCCGCTATATTTTCATAAAAGCTATCCGGTTCCTTCAACGATATCAAGTTCATTACGTTAAAGGCTTTTCGCCAAAAACCATTCGTAGCCCTCCGTCATTTCATATGGATAGCCAATAGTATTCAAGCTGTGTTTGTTGGCCAAAGTCAAGGCACAGTGTTTGGTAGCTATTGGATATTCATATGTAGCATAGATAGATGCGTTGGTTTAGGACAGCCGTATAGCCTTGTTGGCCAAAGTCAAGGGCTTGTACGGGTGGGTTCAAATTAACCTAGACAATGACGGATAGAACTTGACATGTGACTTATGATTTGTTGGCCAAAGTCAGGGTCATAAGAACATGGGGCAAAAATCACATCGGGAGTTTCTAAAGAAACTGAAACTTGCCAGATATGCGCATACCTTCTGGAGTGTGATAACGTGAGCGGATTCCGTCACGTTATCTTCCGATGATAGTTGGATCCCGATTCCCACTGATGAGTTGGTTTACTCCTCGGGCGACCCCGACTAATTCTTCTTTCAGGTTTGGGGAAGAATTTGGCGTTACAGTGGGAGGTTTCCTGATTAGATAAAGTGATAACCATTCTGATCTAGGTTAGAGTGCACACTGAGTGTTTCTTTTCTCTCTCTCTTTGGCTGTGACCATGACCCGACCCTTGACTATGACTCAGTGACCAAAATTAACTGAACCTTCTTAAACACTGGCTTTTGGATTGTCAGAGTCGCATACCTCATTGCCATTCCTACTTTTACCCTTTTCTCCAGAACACCCCGTATTACTATGAACGTCCACTTCCATTGGATAAAACCATCGTATGGTTATATACGAACTCGAAGGAATTTATTCGAGGATGGTTTCAGGTTCTGGAGAAAACGAATAGGACTATTCAGTTGTCTTTTCCTTTTACCTTCTCTCAGGTTGCGAGTGCTCCTTGGATTAGGGCAGTACACCTATTACGCAAATTGGATAGTCTTCTTCCAAACCATAGGCAGGTGCCGACCGGTAGGGAATGAAGAAAACCAATTAGCCTAAACGGTGTACAGAAGGTATTAAGTTAAGACATATAAAGGGATTAGAAGGAGGGCAAAGTAAATTGCGACTGCTATTCACGACCAAAACCAAGTATTTCATTACCACTCCCACTTCACCTTTGTATTTCTCCAGAACACTCCGTATCACTACGAAGATCCACAATTTATTGGATACTCCATCGTATGGTTATATACGAACTCGAAAGGAACTTGTTCCAGTTCGGGGATGGATTCTGGTTCAGGAGAAATAGGAATAAGGTTTATTCAGGTGTCTTTTATCTTCACCTTCTCTCGCATTGCGAGTGCTCCTAGGATTAGGACAGTACACCCATTATGCTTATTGGATAGTCTTCTTCCAAACCATAGGCTAGTGCCGAACGGTAGGGAAGGAAGAAAACCATTTAGCCTAAGAGGGTTTACAGAAGGTAATGACTAAAGACATATAAAGGGATTTGGAGAGATGGCAAAGAAATATACAGTTACAGTTGTGAATCTAGATAACGGAAGAGGCATTACAATGAATACCCGGATACCCCATCGAAACATTTCAATGTTTCAGTTTCACCGTGTACTGTTAATAGAAAACTGATTTCCCAATTAGACACTTGCTCCAGGGTATGTATTTACCAGGTATGACTCTCACATCTGTATGGTTTTACAGATAATGAGTGGGGGTAAGTTATTGGGAATTAGGTGATCTTCCTCATTATATCGGAATTCGTTGTAATTGGTGATATTTGAGGAAATCGCTTGGGTTGTTTGCCGGACGGCAAATATTTGGTTTTGAATATCCATCGTTTTGCACCAATTTCAAATTGATATATGTGTACGTCTATTTTTATAGAGTGAGATATACCTTTTTGAAATTATGTCTATGACATTTACCTATATCAGTGGATGGTTAGGTAAGGAGCATTAAACAGCGGTGTAATTCTTCATAACCATAAGTACAGTTTTCAACCTACGATACACAGTGAATGAGTTATTAGACTCAAGGTACTTATACAGAGTATTGTATGTTGTCCAGTGTCCATTAGGACAGAGGGGTTGGTCCTCGTACTATATTCGGTTTACTTATGACTTCTCTAGTTTTTAGAAAAGTGTTTCGTACAAACGCCGGGTCTGAGTTTGAGAAGTTATAGGTATATGAATAAAGTAGAGAACCAGGTATTGCAAGTATTGGGATTTTTCAAGGTGATCGAAGATGTAGATACTTGTGCATGGTATTCAGTTGATAGTAATGATTAAGAGAACTTGCTTCTCTTTCAGGTTACTCATAATTGGAAGCACTCCTAAGTTGAGTAACGCTGATCGTCCTCCTTCCATTTAGTTGACATGCACTGGAGACAGATGCATGATTTGAATCTGGTTCAATTAAATCAGTGCCTCTGTTTCTGTATTGGATATAGAACAGTTCGTATCTTGACAATGTTAAGGTACATGGAGTTGTCCGGCTTATGCTTAAAACCAGACTCTGGATAACTTAAGGCACGTTTCTGTAATGGCTGTTTGTGGGCTGACCCGGGCTATGACGAGGGTTGATTTTCTACCATCTGGAAGATCAATAGTGATATTGTTCTTGACTCGCCACAGTTTTAATAAAAATGGATTTTTTCAGAAAACAGTAGTGGGAGTATGGTAGAACTGGAAGTAATTCCAGAACCGCAAACGATTACTGAAGATTTGATAAGAACCTAAAGATTCAATCTGGTTTGACATTCCATTGGCCACTCCGCAGATATGGTGGGTAACCTCAGGCACCCGAGAGGTACTCCGTTAGTCTCAAGGACGGTGACATGGAGGTTCTTGTTTACCCAGACTTGCCATTGCTATTGTTCCAGGCTGTGAGACCCGGCAGGAGGATGAGTATAGCGTCGTTCTGAACTAGCTTTAGAAGTGTACGTCTATATGACTCTGCCAGAGGGTTGTCGTAGTCAGTGGGAGCAGCGGAATCATAATGGACAAGTGGCTTATGTCTATTTATAGACTAAAGCAGATATAGCGGAGATAGATCATCTATTTCTGATTTGACAGTCATAGGTTTGACTTCATCATAATAGGGGATGGATCTATTAAGAAGGTAGTAGGGTGTGATGTCCTGGTATTAAGATGACACACACAGAGTAGGAAGTGAAATTCCTATACTACGATTGGTTATACTTTGGTTGTCACACAGTAGTTTCTCCACATAGGAATTGGATATTATATCATACATTCTGGTTACTAGATCTATGGTTTTAGATCTAGATTTGGGAAGTGTCCCAATCAGGGTACTTAGACTGCATTCTAAAGGTGTATTTAGAATGGACGACTCCTGGCACGGTAGTATACCTGCAGGTGATACAATCACCCTCTCTAAAGGTGTCTTACAGACTAAAGGGGAGAGGGATGTGCATGATTGGCAAATCACTTTCTTAGGCAATTTATAGGGTTCCTAGGCACACTAAGGAGGTCTCACAAGGCATCAACCATGCCAATTTCAAATTTTTCCGGTGCCAAGAAACCCTAATACGGATCGTTAACTAGAGTTTAGGCGAAACTACAAGCTACTAAACTACTTTAGTGCTAAGTGAACGGAAATACAACCTTTGTAGATCCGGTCCTCCACCTCCATAGCTCCGTGATGAAGTCCCCTCGCTGCGATCATCGGATCCCGGGCTCTAGCGTCGGCTTCATCGGAGAAATGGGCGGGCTAGGTCGTCGACTTCGATGCCGAAGATGATCTACGTCGAGGCAACACAAGATCAAGTTCCAACTTCACCAAGCCATGAAACTTGTGAAGAAAACACCCTATACTACTTGGCAAGTGGTAGAGGAGGAAGAAATAGAAAGTGGGTTCACTTTAGAATTGGATTTCTTACCCTTTTTATCAAATCACCATTGAAGCTAGCAAGCTTCTTTCTTCTTGAAGAAGAAGAAGAAGAAGCAAAAAAATATGATCGGTATTCCTGAAAAAAGAAAATAAGGTGATTCTTATCATATAGCAACCATGGTTATGTGTAGAGAGTAAACTAAGGTTAGGTGAATGGTTAGGTTAGGCATGAAACAAAAATGGTAGACTTTTTCAAAGCTTCATGAAGCTTCAATGTAAAACAAAGCAAGCCACCATTTCTCTTTTTGCCAAAAGAAATAAATAAATAAATGAATAAATAAATTAAAACCCTAACCATTTACTTAACCAAGGTATAAATCAAACATACACCCAAGTTTGCATGTATCATCAAACATGATACAAACTAGTGCACAAAACTATATCATATATACAATGTGCACATCAAGTGAGAAAATCCATCTTAAGTGAACTAATACTAGTTAATGTAAAGTAATATATCAAATATATAATTATACATTAAATCATTAAATCAACACTTGATTTAACGATCCGGTCATATCGCATATAACCGACTAATATCAAGTGTATCAATGTATCGAATCAACACTTGATTCGGTAACCCGGCTATATCACATATAACCTGCCAATGATACAAATCGCGAGAATAGAATACAGTATCACATACTGGTATTATTCTCGGTCCTGCACATATCTCATATGCGCTCCTATTTCGTTTCGCTTGAGCCAGGAAACCTCTGTGTAGGACTCTAAAGACTCGTCAATACGCCGGCAGCAGATGATGATCATATCAAGCACCCACAAGCCGCAAGCGGTCGAGTAAACGTAACGGCCACCCGAGTATTGAGCGATCAGAAGATCGAAGAGCATGCCCACTCACACTCCTCTGAATCCAACCAGCAACACTTACCGTACAGTCCGGTCTCCTCGTCTGATATGTCGCATATCTCGCCTAGGGGTGGTAAACGTCAGACCACAATAGCTCGATAAGTCATGTCGATGTGAGGTCTATAACAGTTCAAGAAACTACTGGTAACACTTACCAGTAAATCTTAGCAACCCTGGCCAGGGATTTCCGGTTATAGCCAATTGAACACAGCGCAACATCAACTCCCTATACCGGGAGAGACGAATCCCCTCCTATCGCTCATTGCCTCCATGTGAATCGGGACCGTACCCAAAAACCACAGTTTTGCACGCCCTCTTGGACGTGGTAAGGTGGAAATCAAAGCACAGTGGGAATCACACAAGACTCTATGACGATCTCGGGTCAACAGACTAACCAGTACCAGTGTCACCAGAGAACTGCCATCTGACGTAAAGTATAATACCATCTGGGGGTTCTCGGCGAGTCCGTCCAGTGTACCCAGTCTCCATTGAGCATCCATATGTCATCTCTGATGTCAAACACTAATGGATATAGGATCATCCATCTCCCATCTGTATGGGTCGAGAAGGTATACGCTAGTCTACTCTGGTATATCGATGCCCCGTCTCGATACACCCACGACTAGGGACCTTGAAGGATGTACTTATGGACTACCATGTCTCCACTAGTATGATCCGCTTCATAGTCCAGGTAGTCAAGTACTCATCCTAAGGGCTTTACCAACATGTAACAGAGAGACAATCAGTGTACACGTTAAGGTAAAGAGCAACCAGATAGCATATTATCATGTCGAGCAAGAAAGTCCTCCCTATATATGTCCAAGCATCCACTACAATATACATCCTATGTATAGTAATGGCCTCTAGGGCATACATATAACTAACAATCTCCCACTTGCACTAGGGCCATCTGATAGCAGTGGTTGTAGTATCTCATACTCAACCATCCCATAAAAGTCTCTCTCTGGGAAAAGGGCTTTGTGAATGGATCCGCCGTGTTGTCCTCTGAGTCTACTCTCCTAACCTCGATCCCTTGGAGATCAACCATCTCCATGATCAGGTGACACTGCCTCAGAATGTGTCTGGATCACTGATGGAACGGACGTTCCTTGGCATAAGCCACAACTCCATTGTCACACAATGGGAGGAACTTAAGTTCATTTCATGAACAAATATACATCCAGACTGCCTCTTTGGTAGTATCTTAAGTAGCGATGTGTCTAGCCTTTATCGTCTAGTAAGCCACGGTATTTAGCATGGAACTCTTCCAACATACCTTCCCTCCACTGAGGGTAAAGACAATGCCTGTGACTGACATTCAGTCGTCCTTATCACCCTGGAACACTTCCAGTGATTCTCCCCAGGATCAATTGATACCATCTCACTTCAACTAGTGAGAATCCTAACATCCATTTAGATCTATCTCATAGATCCAAAACCCAGGATTTAGTAGGTATCACTTTGATCCTATGTGGAGAATCATTGTGATAAGCGGAGATTGATCGAGCGTAGCATAGGAAACTCCTTCCCTATCAAGAGTATGTCATCCACGTACTCTACGAGGATCGTCACCATACTCCCTTCTACCTTTTTGTTTATACAAGGTTCATCTACCATTTTGATGATGTCAAACTCTTTGACTACTTCATCAAAACAGACGTTCCAACTCCGCGATGCCTGCTTTATCCTATAAAGCATCTTGTACACGTTTCCGCTGCTCCCACTGTCTACGAAGCCCTCTGTCTGTGTACTTACAGACGCTCTCTTCTAAAACATCATTTTAGAAAAGCAGTCATGACACCCAACCGCCAGATATCGTAGTCATGGTATGTAGCCGTGGCAAGTAGGATCCGGATGGAATTAAGCATAGCCACTGGAAAAGGTTTCATCATTATCCACGCCTGGTCGATGACAAAAACCTTTAACAAGTCTAGCTTTGAAAGTCTCAACTTTTCCATCTACACCAAGTAATCTTCTCAAGATATACTTGCTCCTGATGGGGATTTAACCCTTCAGATATAGCAACCAAAGTCCATACTTTGTTGGTGTATAAGGATTCCATCTTAGATCGCTAAGCATCCAGCCATTCTTATAGAGTCCCACTCCTGATGGCCAGCTCGAAACTAGTTGGGTCATCATCTCATGATGCAATCCTCGCTCCCACTGTCATAGAGAAACTGAAGTATCTCTCAGGTGGGTGAGAAACCCTACTAGATCGGCGGAGAGGCTGAGGTTCGTTGGTATCTACTGAATCCTTTGGTTGTACCAAATCATCTGCTGTAGTTTGCATAGCTGGAACCTTTCCAGTTCTACATAACTAACCTTGCCTCGAGCTTGTCCGGATTTTGCTTTTAGACATAGGCCGGACAACCCCAAATCTTAACTAGCTTAAGATATGGGCTCTTCCCATACCATATCTCATATGGAGTGGTAGGCTGTGATCTGATTCGAACCCTATTCAACAGGTATGCAGCTTCTCAAGAGCATAACACCCAAAAGGAAACAGGTAACTCAGTAGTACTCATCATAGAGCGCACCATATCGAATAGGGTGCAATTGCTCCGCCCCGATATACCATCGTGCTATGGTGCATACGGAGGAGTAATGCTGAGAGAGAATCTCATTCTCCTTTAGAATAGTCCAGGAATTCCGTTCTCAAGTATTCTCCTCCCTGATCGCATCAAAGGACATAATACTTATACCCTCATTTTGGTTCTCTACTTCTAACTTATATTCCGTAAATATCTCAAAAGGTTCGGACTTGTGTTTCAACAGGAACATATGTCTGAATCTTGAGAGATCATCAGAGAATGTAATGAAGTACAAAGAACCGGTCTTGGCATATGTAGACTGGGGACCTTTATACATCAACATGTATCATCCCAAGAGTTCACTAACTCTTTCTCTGTTTCCAATAAACAGAGCTGGTGTCATCGTATCTTTGTGACATGACCGGCATGTTTCACAAGATGTAAATTCAAACTAATTTAAATATGCATCTAAATGTAACTTCAGCCAGTCGGGTCGCATTGATATGACCTAGTCTACAATGCCTCAAGAAGGATTCGTTCATTTCTGAACTCTTCCTCTTGTGTGTGTTCCGTATACTAAGAACTATAGTTTGAATTAGAACATCAATGTTTTTAGATAACGTGCCTGAACCGATCAACTTTTGATATAGGAAATGTTCAAAACATTATCCAACAATACAAAATTATATCCTTTCTTTACTAATAAAGAGACTGATATGATTTTGTATATCAGGTTTGGTATCTAACAACATTCGTTCAGAATCAATGTATTTGGAATACATGGTGACAGTGACCAACAGACTTGGCTGCAACATTTGCACCGTTTTCTATCTCATGAAATTTATCACCCGTTCTCAGTTCACTACCTTTCTGTAGCCCTATGTAACATATTACATATATGGGATCCTGATCCGGTATCATATACCCAGGACGTAGAGGATACAGAGAAACAGTTCTTTGTAATGAACACACCCGAAGGAGATGCATCATATGCACTTTCTTCGTTTGGGCGGCATAGGAATTCTGGTATTCCCCAATTTCCTGCTCTGTCTTATAACAATTATAAGTTGGAGCGGGACCAACGTTCCCCAGCTCAGTATAACAAGCGGGTTCGGTCAATATATCCGTATTATTATCTTGATTAAGGCGTGATATGGTCACTACCAGGAGAGAGAGAGAAGAAAACACTCAGAGTGCGCTCTTGCAAGAATAGATTGGTTATTATTTTATCTAATCAGGATGGCTCCCACTGTTTTTATCAAATCTTCCTTCAAACCCTAAAAGGAAAGACTAGCCGGGATTAATTACACGCTACAAGTTCGCCAATCTTTCAGCCAGGCCAGTGTCGGTACTTTGAGGGAGGTCCCCCGTGCTTTCACACGAACCTAATTAATATAAACCTCGTTTTCCCAGAGGCGTAACCTCGTTAACACCTTTCTAGACACCTACTTGATCGGCTAATTGTAATGGGTAAAACTCTCCCAGGAGTAACAATTACTCGCAGCGGATATCGGGATCCAACTATCTCATAGAAGGTATGTAATCTCATTGCAAATTTCAACACTTGAAATTCCCGATAATTTTTCCCCTAGCGTTCTATGACCTTGACGAATGCCAAACAACCCATAGTCCACTAGTCAAGTTCAACCCGTACATTTCTTGATTGAATTAAACCCACCCGCACGACCCTTGACGAATGCCAAACAACGTTGTACGAATACCCTAATCCAATCTGCATCATATGCATAAGCAGATAAATACTAGTTAGCTACCGCACACTACACCTTGACGAATGCCAAACTACCGCAGCACGAATACTAACTAGTACTTATCTGAAATGACGGAGGGCTACGACAGGTTTTTCTGAAAACCTATTGCGTAATGAACTTGATATCGTTGTAGAATCAAATGATTTTAAAATGGAGTGTTTTTGAGGCTTTTCTAGTTTTGCTAAAGGGGTCACTCCCGGTGAAGGGATCGTCGGCCCTTTCCTCGTCGAATGAGGTGCGGGATATATCATATATATCACTGTGCAAAGCAGAAACTATAGAAGCTATCAAAAGACAAACCGTGTGTATCATCTGCCAGTTATTGCTAAAGGGGTCACTCCCGGTGAAGGGATCGTCGGCCCTTTCCTCATCGAATAAGGTGCAGGATATATCATATATACCGCTGTGCAAAGCAAGAACTGTAGCTACCTGTTTTATTTTTGAAATTCGATTCTACAACATCTTAGGTTTATTTTTCTTTCATTAATCATATTAATGAAGTCCCATCATTTAAGCACCTAAACATCACAGATAAATACGACGTACACTTATGCCATCCGCATTCGCCTCGATGTCCCCTCGTGCACCGTTAGGTTAGGTAACTAACGACAGAGCGGGGCAGGGCTAGCGCGGGTGTAAAACATAAGCAACGTCTATATAATATATCATATATACTAAATACAGTATTTATCACAGAACATCACATGATCACATCACAGATATCGCAGCAGAAGAAACATATGAAATATTGGATATACTAGGACGTCCTTGTTTTCAATACGAGCCAGTATAAAACACGGATTCCACGGTCGTGATGAATAGCCAAACCCACACCCCTAGACCCCTACGAGAGCGGCAAGCAACCCTACCAAATCTGGAGTTAGGAGACCCGGACTCGACTCCTCGAGTTGGTCTCCCACTGGACTCCAGAACCCGGTTACTTGTGCTCTCCTCCTTGGGTCTATCCTAGTGCGGAAAAGTAAATAGTATACAAAAGGTGACACCTTCCACAACCTGGAAGTGCCCCAATAAAAGAATATTACATACAAGTTTTTACATGAATGAAAAACAAAAACACACATCTCACATAAAAAAACCCGGCTATTCAAACACGACGATCCAATATAACATATCCAGCAACACATAACATCATATGTCATCAACGTAAGTAAACATGCGTATCCCAATTGTCGTTGACATATAGCAACGAAACCGGCGATATCACATATTACACTTACGGTCGCAGAAAAGAAAGTGTAAAACTACAACAGTTGGAATCCGCAACCTCCTCAGACATCGCATGCCTGACCAAATGAATTCCTTAGACATCACATGCCTAACAATTATAAACCCCGCATTTTAGTCTCAAAATCGAAAACATTTTTCAATATCAAGTCGGGCAATTCAACAAGATTCCCGACATCCTGATCGAATGCTCGTCGCAAAGTTTAGTAGACGGCCGTACCCTCGATACCGTCGACGAAGTGCACTAAGGCGGAACGCCGCTGCCGCGAGCACCCGAACGGATGCTTTCGGCGACGGAGTTCTCCTACAGTCACTTGGTTAACTACTTGTGAATTCCAATTATTGTATCACATTCCGGATAAATAGAAAATGTTAAACTTTTCGATCGAACAATCGAACACCCAAGTTTTCCCGAAGCGGCTCAACACATGAAATAAGTTTAAAAACATTCACTTCATGCCTCAGTACCAACAGTCCTGCCGTAGAAGGGTCAAGCCAACGCCTCACATGTGGCACGCCGTACTGCCTCAAACCCTAAGGTTCAAAGGGCGGTTCAAGACGGTCACATAATCGAGTTAAGGTTTGTTATCTTCTAGAAGGACCATCGCGTTACTTGCACTACTTAGAACTTTTCCAAACTACGGAAAAATCCAACACTTGGAAATTTTCCGGCAGGGGAAAAATTGGGTATTTATATCTGGTCGAACTTTTTAACATATTCTTAAATTACCCGGAAAACACATAGACGAAGTTAAATAAACCGATCGAATCATCGAATCCCCAATACAACCCAGAAAACTCAACTCTTGAGTAAAAGTTAAAATATCCCAGAAAATACAGCACTAAAATATAGGAATTACTGTGAAAATTTTATTGGAAGAACCTATCGTACGGCCGCGGAACCGCCGCATTGGGCATCCTCATGCCACGGTTCCGCGGCAGTTTCATCGAATTACGATCACGAATTTCATAGTAACTCCTAAAATTGCCTGCTGAATTTTTTAGGTATTTTTAATTGGGAAAAATCTACATTTCCAGAAAATGTACAGAGAAGGATTATAGATTAGGGTTTCGGGTTCAATCGGGTTTCTAACTTCGTCTACACTTCGCCTAAGGCTTTAGCTAGGCTCTGATACCACTGTAGGGTTCCTAGGCACACTAAGGAGGTCTCACAAGGCATCAACCATGCCAATTTCAAATTTTTCCGGTGCCAAGAAACCCTAATACGGATCGTTAACTAGAGTTTAGGCGAAACTACAAGCTACTAAACTACTTTAGTGCTAAGTGAACGGAAATACAACCTTTGTAGATCCGGTTCTCCACCTCCATAGCTCCGTGATGAAGTCCCCTCGTTGCGATCATCGGATCCCGGGCTATAGCGTCGGCTTCATCGGATAAATGGGTGGGCTAGCTCGTCGACTTCGATGCCGAAGATGATCTACGTCGAGGCAACACAAGATCAAGCTCCAACTTCACCAAGCCATGAAACTTGTGAAGAAAACACCCAATACTACTTGGCAAGTGGTAGAGGAGGAAGAAATAGGAAATGGGTTCACTTTAGAATTGGATTTCTCACTCTTTTTCTCAAATCACTATTGAAGCTAGCAAGCTTCTTTCTTCTTGAAGAAGAAGAAGAAGAAAAAGAATATGATCAGTATTCTTGAAAAAAGAAAATAAGGTGATTCTTATCATATAGCAACCATGGTTATGTGTAGAGAGTAAACTAAGGTTAGGTGAATGGTTAGGTTAGGCATGAAACAAAAATGGTAGACTTTTTCAAACCTTCATGAAGCTTCAATGTAAAACAAAGCAAGCCACCATTTCTCTTTTTGACAAAAGAAATAAATAAATGAATAAATAAGTAAATTAAAACCCTAACCATTTACTTAACCAAGGTTTAAATCAAACATACACCCAAGTTTGCATGTATCATCAAACATGATACAAACTAGTGCACAAAACTATATCATATATACAATGTGCACATCAAGTGAGAAAATCCATCTTAAGCGAACTAATACTAGTTAATGTAAATTAATATATCAAATATATAATTATACATTAAATCATTAAATCAACACTTGATTTAACGATCCGGTCATATCGCATATAACCGACTAATATCAAGTGTATCAATGTATCGAATCAACACTTGATTCGGTAACCCGGCTATATCACATATAACCTGCCGATGATACAAATCGCTTGAATAGAATACAGTATCACATACAGTATTATTCTCGGTCCCGCACATATCTCATATGCGCTCCTATTTCGTTTCGCTTGAGCCAGGAAACCTCTGTGTAGGACTCTAAAGACTCGTCAATACGCCGGCAGCAGATGATGATCATATCAAGCACCCACAAGCCGCAAGCGGTCTGCTAAAAGTAACGGCCACCCAGGTATTGAGCGATCAGAAGATCGACGAGCATGCCCGCTCACACTCTTTTGAATCCAACCAGCAACACTTACCGTACAGTCCGGTCTCGTCGTCTGATATGTCGCATATCTCGCCTTGGGGTGGTAAACGTCAGACCCCAATAGCTCGATAAGTCGTGTCGATGTGAGGTCTATAACAGTTCGAGAAACTACTGGTAACACTTACCAATAAATCTCAGCAACCCTGGCCAGGGATTTCCGGTTATAGCCAATCGAACACAGCGCAACATCAACTCCCTATACCGGGAGAGACGAATCCCCTCCTATCGCTCATTGCCTCCATATGAATCGAGACTGTACCCAAAAACCACCGTTTTGCACGCCCTCTTGGACGTGGTAAGGTGGAAATCAAAGCACAGTGGGAATCACACAAGACTCTATGACGATCTCGGGTCAACAGACTAACCTGTACCAGTGTCACCAGAGAACTGCCATCTGACGTAAGGTATAATACCATTTGGGAGTTCTCGGCGAGTCCGTCCAGTGTACCCAGTCTTCACTGAGCACCCGTATATCATCTCTGATGTCAAACACCAATGGATATGGGATCATCCATCGCCCATCTGTATGGGTCGAGAAGGTATACGCTAGTCTACTCTGGTATATCGATGCCCCGTCTCGATACACCCACGACTAGGGACCTTGAAGGATGTACTTATGGACTACCATGTCCCCACTAGTATGATCTGCATCATAGTCCAGGTAGTCAAGTACTCATCCTAAGGGCTTTACCAACATGTAACAGAGAGACAATCAGTATACACGTTAAGGTAAAGAGCAACCAGATAGCATACTATCATGTCGAGCAAGAAAGTCCTCCCTATATATGTCCAAGCATCCACTATAATATACATCCTATGTATAGTAATGGCCTCTAGGGCATACATATAACTAACACAATTGAGTCAATCATGAGATGTCAAGTACCACACCAGATATTGTTTTTGCACCAGATGCAATAAGTTGATATTGATCCAATCCTGGAGAAACAATCGGAAGCAGTTTTAGAACATAAGTGGATGTTCTAGGGATATGATAACGGCAGCCTCCTTCGGGGGACAGTTATCATTCCAGGCTTCCAAGGCGACCTGGATGACAGAGTGACTGTCAGAGTTATAGTTTTCCCTCTGATGAGGGGCAGTAGTTTGGACAGGAGGTCCAAGCGAATACTGAGGGAGGCATGGCGCAGGATACTGATTAAGTTCAGTTGACGATACAGTCTAAGAAGTTTGGATTTGGAGTTCATTTATGAACTAGGTCCTATCAGACATCCAAACATATTCTAAGACAGTCATTGCTCATTTCGGGAGATGGCTTTCTCCGCGAACTGGAGATAAAGAGAGATATAGAAAGAAACATCAGAGCAGATCCACTTACTAAGGCTATTCCTCGAACGCAATAGTTTCGCAAACGAGCTTTGTGAGACTGACTAGAAGAGGAGTTGGGTGTTCGGTATCACACGGGCTGTGAGTATGCGACATCGCAATAATTAGCCTTGAGTGCAAGTGGGAGATTGTTGGATATAGTGCCCTCAGAGTCAATTATTGAATCACATGCACGTGATAGCAATGATTGAGGGAGGACCTATGCCGGTAGGACAGTCTTAATCAAGATGATAGTATGCTATCTGGTTTATCTTTATCATCGTGTACTGCTTTAGGTGACCTTACAGGTCACTATTGCACGTTGATAGAGCCCTTAGGATTCTTGCTTGTCGGCCAGCAATATGATGGCGATCATATACGTGGGAGCAGGGGTCTATAAGCACATCCTTAAAAGGTCCCTAGTCGTGGGAGTTTCGAGACAGGGCATCGATACTCCAGAATAGACTAGTGTATACAGTCGAGACTCCGACGAGGGGCGGTGGCCGATCTCACAAGCCACTGGTGTCAGTTGGTTCACCTTAGATGTATACAGGTGCTCATTGGGTTATGAGTACACCGGACAGGACTCGCCGGGAACATGCTAGTTGGTATTATACCTAGCGTCAGATAGCAGTTCCCTGGTGACATGTGTACAGGTTAGTTCATCGACCTGAGATCGTCATTTGTCTCGTGTGAGTTCCCACTGTACTTTGATTACTACCCTACCACGCTCAAAAGAGACGTGCAAACAGGTTTTAGTTGGGTATAGTCCCGAGCCACATGGAGGCAGTGAGCGGATCTTCAGGGGTTCGTCTCTCCCGGTATTGGGGGTGAGGTCGCGCTGTGTCTAGGAGAGCCATTACACGAAGTCCTTGGCTAAGGCAGGAGATTTACTGGTAGGTATTCCAGTAGTATCTCAGGGTGTTCTGAGCTACACTCCGACACGACTTGTACCGCTTTTGGGGGTATGACTTTTACCAACCCCCTAGGCCCGCCATGCGATGCTCATAGACGAACGGACCGTACGGTACGGATATTGTCACAGACAGGCTCAGTAGGGTGTCAGGATGAGTTCGCTCATCGACGTCCCTTTTGGTCAATACCTGGTAGCCCGTCACATATGGCTAATACCACTGACGTGTTAGTGGTTAAATTCATAGCCAAAGTATTGACGACTCTTTAGAGTCCCCCACAGACCGTTTTCTCAAGTTTCGGGCGAAACGCTGTAGAGGCCGTATGGAGATATGGCAGGGTTCGATCTTATCCGTGTGGTATTGCACGGATCATGATCGGACGGATAATACTAGTGGGCTTTGGTTTAAGCCGGATCCTAGTATTGTACAGTGTAGATTTTGTCTCTTTGAATTTGTATTCGGTTGGGATACAAATGCGGGTATGTATATACAGTCGCGGGGTTTTCCTGTATTTTATTGCGGGATCAGATATTTGAAGTTGCCAGTTTGCATTCCGTTTCGGCCAGTTTTCCTTTGTTCCTTCACGGCCGGACTTTTGTGATGGGAGGGGCTAATTTGCAATTGTGCAAATTAGTATTGTGGAGGGGGTTTCTTGTGAATGGAGAGATTATGATATGACTAGCATTATTTGATTCTTTTTGAATCAACTCTTTTGCATTAAATGAGAAAGGATGGGATTTGATTTGGTGTGACCATTATTCCTAAATATCAACATATTTCTTATGGTCACCTTCATACACTCTTGTGCTCACCTTTTTAGTTTTTTCCTCTCCAATTTTTCCATAAAGGCCGGCCACATTCTTGAGTGGGAGAAAAAAAAATTCATTTTTGGTGTGGTTCTCATTTTTGGCTTGCTTAAAATTACATTGCTCATCTCCAAAAGTTCATTCTCTACTCCACATCAAATGGCAACTTCATACCCCAACGAGACAAAACTTTCTACACTTCATCTACAGTATTCTTGGACACGTCGACTCACCAACTTCGTGCCCGAGTTGCCTCGGTCCAGAGGTAGGAGGCCATAAACGAACCCGGCGATGTGGTGCCCTTTCCGACGAGGAGATGAAGACCGGAGATTCCGCGAGGAGATCGGAGTGGAGGCCAAAGACCGAAGGACACGGATCGCTCGGTATAGCTTCCTTCCCTTTTCTAGTTTGCTAGAGTTAGGTTAATGGCCCGATCCGGGTTCAAGTGTGCGGTGGTGCCGGTTTACAAGCTTCGTAAAATTTTCGTTTCCGCATTCCGGCGTCGGATTGACGGCCGGGGCGCCGCCGTGCACTTACAAGGGGAACGTCGGGTCTCACTTGCGGCTTAGGTGAAACCCAAGGATCCAAATTATCCACCATTCTGTATTGCTTCTGTGATTTTTCTGTGGTGTTGCTTATATCATGCTTGGGATGATTGTTATATATATTTATATATATACTAGTAGATGTTGTAAATGTTTTGCATCCGCGCTAGCCCAGTCCCCGCTCTGTCGTTAGTTAAGTAACCTAACGGGTGATGACAGGACCCAGTGGCGAATGCGGATGGCATATACGTACATCATATATTTTCGTTCTTTTCTGGTGTGATTAATTGATGGGACTGCATTGATTCTTATCAATACAAGGATAAAACAAACCTATATATATAATGTTGTTGGAACCATGTTTTTAAAAAAACTGACATTACAGACGTTCTCTTTTGCTTTGCACAGTGGTATTCGATTATGAATATCCAGCACCTCATTCAACGAGACAAGGGCCGAGATCCCTTCATCGGGAGTGACCCCTTGAGTAAAAGTTTACGTCAACCTAATAACTTCACTATAGTCAATTCTTTTGCTTTGCATCGTGGTATTCAGCTTGGAATATCCTGCACCTCATTCGACGAGGAAAGAGCCGAGATCCCTTCACCGGGAGTGACCTTTTTAGCAAAAGTTTTTGCCACTATATATTTATAAAACCACTCGGTTACTTCAACGATATCAAGTTCATTACGTTAAAGGTTTTTCTCCAAAAACCAGTCGTAGCCCTCCGTCATTTCAGATTAGTATTGCTTAGCATTCGTGCTACGTATGTTGACTGTGTCAAGGTGTAGTGTGCGGTAGCTCTGTAATGCTTTTCTGTTGCATGGATATGTGGATTGGTTAGGACAGTCGTACGGTCATGTTGACTGTGTCAAGGACTCGTACAGGTGGGTTTAATGCAATCAAGATAATGACGGGTTGAACTTGACTAGGACCCTTTGATATGTTTACCGTGTCAGGGTCACTTGGGTCCTAGGGGTAAAGACACATATCGGGAGTTTCAAACATATAGGAAACTTGCCAGGCTTGCGCATACCTTCTGAAGTGTGGTGACTTGGGTGGCTTCCATCAAGTAATCTTGCGATGATAGTTCGATCCCGATTCCCACTGATGAGTAGGATTACTCCTCGGGTGATTCCGACTAATTCTCCTTTTGGGTTTGGAGGAAAATTCGAGGAAACAGTGGGAGCCATCCAGATTAGATAAAATGATTAACCATTCTGATCTAGGTTAGAGTGCACGCTGAGTGTTTCTTTTCTCTCTCTCTGGCTGCGACTATGACCCGACCTTTGACTAAAACTCATGAACCAAGTTGACCGAACCTTCTTAAAACACTTTGGCTTTTGGAATGTCACGTTGTTGCATACATCAAATGCCACTTCTATATCACCTTTGCTTTTCTCCAGAACACCCCGTATCACTACGAGTATCCACTTCCATTGGATAAATCCATCGTATAGTTACATGCAAACTCGAAGGAACTTTTTCGAGGATGGATTCTGGTTCTGGAGAGAATAAATAGGATTATTCGGTTGTCTTTTCACTTTACCTTCTCTCCGGTTGTGAGGGCTCCTAGGATTAGGAGAGGGTACTCCTATTGAGCTTATTGGATAGTCTTCTTCCAAACCATAGGCAGGTGTCGAACGGTAGGGGAGGAAGAAAACCAATTAAGCTTAAGTCTGGTGTACAGAAGGTAATAAGTAAAGACATATAAAGGGATTAGAATAATGGCAATGGAAATTGCGACCACCATCTTTCACGACAAATACTAAAGTATACCCCTGCCACTCCCATATCTACTTTGCTTTTCTCTAGAAAACTCCGTATCACTACGGATATCCACTTCCATTGGATATTCCATCGTATAGTTACATACGAACTCGAAGGAATTCGTTCCAGATTCGGGGATGGTTTCCGGTTCAAGAGAAATTGGATAGGATTATTCAGATGTCCTTTCTCTTTACCTTCTCTCAGGTTGCAAGGGCTCCTAAGATTAGGAGAGTACACCTATTACGCTTATTGGATAGTCTTCTTCCAAACCTTAGGCTGGTGCCGAAAGGTAGGGAAAGAAGAAAACCAATTAGCCTAAAGAAGTTGTACAGAAGGTAATAAGTAAAGACATAATAAAGGGATTGGAGTGAGGGCAGGAAAGTATATGGTTACTGTCGTGAATCAGGATAGTGGAAAAGGCGTTACTAGGAATACCAGTTAAACCCTTTCGAAACATTTTCATGTTTCAGTTTCATTGTGCGAAGTTAATTGATAACTTTTTTCCCAGTTGGAATCTAATTTCAGGGTATGTATTTACCAGATCAGTTTCTCACATCTGTATGTTATTACAGGTGGTGGGTGGGAGTAAGATATTGGGAATTGGGCGATTAGATCCTCTTTATATCGGAATTCGTTGTAATCGGTGATATTTGAAGAAATCATCTGGATTTTGCCGGATGGCAAATATTTGGTTTTGAATATCCGTCGTTATGCACCAATTTCAAACTAATATATCTGTACATTTATTTTATAAAGTGAGATATAACTTTTTGATATTTTGTCTGTGACATTTACCTATATCAGTTGGTGATTAGGTAAGGTGCATTCAACAGCGGTGTAATTCTTCTTAACCATAGTACAATTTTTTAACCTACGACGCAAAGGGTTTGAGTTGTTGAACTCAGGGGACTTATACAAAGTATTGTATGTTGTCCAGTGTCCATTAGGACAATAGGGTTGGTACTCATACTATATTCTGTTTACTTATGACTTCTCCAGTTCTGGACAAGTATTTTGTAGAAATACAAGGTCCAGATATTGAGAAGTTATAGGTATAAGAATAAAGTAGAGAACCATTTATTGGAAATATCAGGATTCTTCGATGAAGTCGAAGATGTAGATACTTGTGTTTGGTATTCCATTGATAGTAATGGTTTTGAGAACTTGCTTCTCTTTCGGGTTACTCATATATGGATGCACTCCTAGATGAGTAATGCTGATTGACCTCCTTCCATTTGGTTGATATGCACTGGAGACAGCTGCATGATTTTGAATTTGGTTTCAATTAAATTAGTGCTTTCGTTTCTATATTAGATATATATAGAATCAATTTATATCTTAACGATGTTAAGGTATAGGGAGTTGTCCGGCTGATGCTTAAAACCAGAATCCGGATAAACTCAAAGCACGTTTCAGTGATGGGTGTTTGTGGGTTATCCCGGGCTTTGACGAGGGTTAACTTTCTACCATCAGGAAGATCAATATTTATATTGTTCTTGACTCGCCACAGTTTTAATAAGATGGATTTTTTATTTCAGAAAACAGAAGTGGGAGTATGGTAGAACTGGAAGTGATTCCAGAACCACAAACGATCACTGAAGATTTAATAGAACCTAAGGATTCAATTATTTTTGACGTTCCATTAGCCACTCCGCAGATTTTAGTGGGTAACCTCAGGCACCCGAGAGATACTTTGGTCTTCTCAGAGACGGTGACAGGGAGGTTCTTGTTTACCCAAACTTGCCATTGTTGTTGTTCTAGACTATGAGACCTGGCAGGAGGATGAGTATAGCGTCGTTCTAAACTAGCTTTAAAAGTGCACGTGTATATGACTCTGCCAGAGGGTTGTTGTAGTCAGTGGGGCAGTGGAAGCATAGTGAGCAAGTAGCTAATGTCTATTTATAGACTAAAGCAGGTATAGCGGAAATAGATCATCTATTTTTGATGTGACGGTCTTAGGTTTTGACTTCATCAAAATAGGAGATGGATCTGGTAAGAAGGCAGTAGAGAGTGATGTCCAGGTATTAGGATGACATGCACTTGATGGGAAGAGATATTCCTATACTACGATCGGTTATACTGTCGTTGTCATACTGTTGTTTCTTAACATAGGATATGGAAATAATATCAGGGTTTTTCTGGTTACTAGATCTATGGTTTTAGATCTAGATTTGGGAGGTATCCCAATTTGGGTACTTTGACATTATTCTAAATATATTTATAATGGTTGACTCATGGCATGGTGGTGTAACTGTAGGTGATGGAGTCACCCTCTCTAAAGGTGTCTTACAGACTAAAGTAGGGAGGAATCTGCATGATTAGCATATCACTTGCTTAGGCAATTAAGTTAATCAAGAAATGTCAAGTACCACACCAGATGTTGTTTTTGCACTACCTGCAATAATAAACATATATTTATCCAATCCTGGAGAAACATTGGGAAGCAGTTATTGAACATAAGTAGATGTTCTAAGGAAATGATTACGGCAGCTTCCTTCAGGAGACGGTTATCATTTTAGGCTTCCAAGGTGACCTGGATGACAGAGTAACTGTCAGAGTTATAGTTTTTCCCTCTTCTGAGGGACGGTATGTTGGACAGGTGGTCCAAGCGGATACTGAGGAAGGCATGGCGCATGTTACTGATTAAATTCAATGGATGATACAGTCTAAGAGGTTTGCTGGATTTGGAGTTCGTTTATGAACTGGGTCCCATCAGATATCTAGACAAATTCTAAGACAGGTATTGCTCGTTTCGGGAGATAGTTTTCTCAGCGAAGTTGAGATACAGAGAGATACAGAAAGAAACATTGGAGCGGATCCACTCACTGAGGCTATTTCTCGAACGCAATCATTTTCACAAACGGGCTTTACGAAACTGATTAGTAGAGAAGTTGGGTGTTCGGTATCACACGGGCTGTGAGTATGCGATATTGCAATAATTGGCCTTAAGTGCAAGTGGGAGATTGTTGGCTATATTGCCCTCAAGGCAATTATCATAGTCGCGGACTTATGATTATGATGATTGAGTGAGGACCTACACCGATAGAACAGTCTTACTCAAGATGATAGTATGCTATCTGGTTTGTCTTTATCATCATGCACGTGTTCATAGAGCCCATAGGATTCTTGCTAGACTGGAAGCATTATGATGGCGATCATATATGTGGGAGCTGGGGTCTATAAACACATCCTTAAATGTCCCTAATCGTAGGAGTATCGAGACCGGGCATCGATACTCCAGTGTAGACTAGTGTATACTGATCGAGACCCCGACAAGGGGCGGTGGCCAGGTCTCACAAGCCATTGGTGTTAGTTTATTCACCTAAGATAGTATACAGATGCTCATTGGGTAATAAGTACACTGGACGGACTTGCCGGGAACCTGCTAGTTGGTATTATACCTATTGTCAGATAGCAGTTCGCAGGTGACAGGTGTACAGGTTAGTCTGTCGACCTGAGATCGTCATTTTTCTTGTGTGAGTTCCCACTGTGCTTTGATTACTACCCTACCACGGCTCAAAGGAGTCGTGCAAACAGGTTTTAGTTGGGTACAGTCCCGAGCCACATAGAGGCAGTAATCGGATCGTCGGGGATTCGTCTCTCCCAGTATTGGGGGTTGATGTCGCGTTGTGTACGGATGACCATCACCCTAAATCCGTGGCCACGGTAGACGAGAACTACCGATCCAGGATCGATAGTTTCTCAGGTGGTGATGGGTTTCATGCCGACACTAAATATCGTGTTGTTGGGGGTCTGACTTTATCCACCCCCCTAGACTCGATATGCGATACTCTTAGATGAATAGACCGGACTGTAGGATATTGTCACTGTCAGGTTTAGTAGGAGTTCAGGATGAGTTATCTCGTCGGCCTCCCTTTCGCTCAATACCTGGGTAGCCGTTACGTACAGCTAGTGCCGCTTACGTGCTTGTGGTTAAACCCACTGCCAGCGTATTGACGAGTCTTTAAAGTCCCACACAGAGGGTTTTCACGGTTCAGGCGATATGGTGTACATGTCGTATGTTGGTACATACGGGTGTCCGATTAAATATGTGCACTTGCTGAGCAGACTTTAATCGGACGGTTGATAATACTAGCGGCTTAGGATTAAGCCGGATTATTAAATCGGGTTTTGATTTAATAATTTATATATGTATTTGTATATACGTATTGTAGTATTATTGTTCACTATTCGTTTTCTCTCTCGGCTATTCGTATTTTTGGTATAAATACGCGTATATGTATTTCGATACATATACCAGAAAGTTTTCCGTATTTTATACGGAATAGCTTATAGAAGATGCCACATCATTTATATGGTTTTCCATTTATGGAAATTCATTTGTCTTATAAATGAGGTGGAGGTTGTGATGTGGCAAAGGCATGGTCTTGGACATGGTTCGAGTTATGGTTGGATTTGTTTATTCATTAATTGGTGAGACTTTTTTGGACGGGGGAGAGAGGGGGCCGGCCAATAATTTGGAAAAAAGGGGCTTATTTCATTTGGTTGATTGATTTACATTATTACATTAGCCCACTCTCTCACTCTCTCGAGTTCACCAAAAAAAGACTTAGCCATTTTCTTTGTTCTTCATGCCAAAGTTTTGCTCACTCCATTCATCTTCTATGGATGCTATCTTGAGCTCATGGGTAGCGAGAAAAATATAGTGACAGACTACTACACCCCTACTCTCCATCACTAGAGACTTTGGAGTGTCGGTTATCTCGTTCGACGAGGTTGGAGCTTGCACCGTTTCCCTCGGGTAGATCATCGGAGACGAAGGAAGACCGGCAACCAAACCACATCAAGGAGCCGCTAGGAGCTTGGATTGAATACCGAAGGACACGGATCAACTCGGTATAACGATTCTAATTCTTAGTTAGTTTGCTAGCTTAGGGTTTAAGGTCGATCCGTAAATCGGGTAGCGGTAGCGCCGGTTTGATATTTTTGTTCCGCATTTTTGCCGCGTTTTGATGGCCGGGGCGCTGCCGGAACCCAACACATATAACTGACCGATACAGTATCGACTTATCGAATCAACATTTGATTCGATAACCCGGTTATATCACATATAACCGATCGATACTTTATATAGAGAGAATAGAATACGGTATCACATACTCGTATTAATCTCGGTCCCGCACATATCACATATGTGCTCTTACTTCATTTTTCCTGAGCCAGTGAAACCTCCGTGTAGGACTCTAAACACTCGTCAATACGCCGGCACTAGGTGATGATCACATCAAGCACCCACAAGCCGTCAGCGGTACTAGTTGGACGTAACGGCTACTCGGGTATTGAACGATCAGAAGATCAGCAAGCAAGCCCGCTCTAACTCCTGCAAAAGCCTGATAGTAACACTACCGTACAGTCTGGTCTTTTCGTCTGATATGTCGCATATCATCGCCTGGGGATGGTAAAACGTCAGAGCCCAATAGCTTGATAAGTCATGCCGATGCAAGGTCCGTAACGGTTTGAGAAAAATACCGATAACACTTACCAGTAAATCTCAGCAACCCTGGCCAGAGATTTCCTGTTATGGCCAATCGAGTATAGCGCAATATCAACTCCCAATACTGGGAGAGACGAATCCCCTTCTATCGCTCATTACCTCCATGTGACTCGAGACTGTACCCAAAAACCATCGTTTTGCAGGATCTCTTGACCGTGGTAAGGTGGAAATCAAAGCACAGTGGGAATCACACGAGTATCTATGACGATCTCAGGTCAACAGACTAATCTGTACAAGTATCACCAGAGAACTGCTATCTGATGATAGGTATAATACCATCTAGGAGTTCTCGGTGAGTCCGTTCAGTGTACCCAGTCTCCACTGAGCACCCGTACACCATCTTTGATGTCAAACACCAATGGATGTGGGATCATCCATCGCCCATCATATGGGTCAAGATGCGTATACGCTAGTTTACTCTAGAGCATCGATGCCCTATCTCGATACTCTCTCGACTAGGAATAATTATAAGGTGTACTTGTTGACTATCCTTGGCCCTACTAGTATGATCTCCATCATAATCCTGTGTGTCAAGTACACATCCTAAAGGGCTTTGTCAACATGTGAAAGCAAGACAGCATCACGTATACAAGTCAACATGTTAAGACAAAGAGCAACCAGATAGCATACTATCATATCGAGCAAGAAAGTCCTCCCTATATATGTCCAAACATCCACTACAATATAAATCCCATCTACAGTAATGGCCTCTAGGGCATACATATAACTAACAGGTAATACATTGATTCTGAACAAATGTTATTACATACTGAAACTGGTATGCAATATTATATCAGTCTCTTTATTAAGTAAAGAAGGATATAATTTGTTAGTGCATATGCCCTAGAGGCCATTATTGTATCATACCGGTTTGTATATTACTTAATGGAAGCTTGGGATATTCACAGTGGTATTAACAGTCTTGCTCAAAATGGTAGTATGCTACTTAGTTTGTATCTATCTTAATATGTGTACATGTTTCTTTTAACGTATTGCTAATACATATTGATAGAGTCCTTAGGATCTTTTGCTTGACTACCAGCGTTGTGATGGCAGTCACACTAGTAGGGACTGGGTGATCTATAACCACATCCTTATACTGGTCCCTAGTCATGGGATTATCGAGACAGGGCATCGATACTCTAGAATAGACTAATGTATACGCTTCTCATCCCAGCAGGGGAGATGGTCTGTCCCACAGCCATTAGTATGCCGTACCGGAGATAGTATGTAGGTGCTCATTAGGTTATGAGTTACACTGGACAGACTCGTGGGGTTCTACTGGTTGGTAATATACCTATTGTCAGGCGGCAGTTCCTAGGTGACATGAGTACAGTATAGTCCGCTGACTTGACACTGCTGCTTCGCCTCAAGTGTGTTCCCACTGTTCTTAAATTACTACCCTACAACGGTTCTACTGAGTCGTGCAAATAAGTAGTAGTTGGGTGCAGTCCCGAAGCACATGGAGGCGGTCGCGGTTATATTAGATTCGTCTTTCCCGGTATATGGGGTTGATATCGCGCTGTGTTCGAAGAGCCATTACATGAAGTCCCTAGCCAGGGAATGCGAGATTTACCGGTAGGGACCCCGGTAGTTTCTCAGGTTTTTTTGGGCTACACTCCGACACGAATTATTGCGCTATTAGGGGTCTGACGTTTTCTGGCCCCGTAGGCCCGATATGTAATAGTCTTAGACGAACGGACCGGACTGTATGGAGATTGCCACTGATAGGCTCAGTAGGAGTTCGGATGAGTTTCCTCATCGGCCTTCTTATCGACAGGTACCTAGATAACCGTTACGTGCAGCTAGTACCGCTGACGTGCTTGTGGTTAAACCCACTGCCAGCATACTGTCGAGTCTTAAGAGTCCCACATAGAGGGTTCTGCTGCTTCGGGCAAAACGATGTAGAGGTCGTATAGCTTTACGACAGGGTTCGTTCACATACGTGTACTTGTGCATGTGTGATGTTCGGGCGGTTAATACTAGTGAGCTTTGGTTTAAGCCGGATCCTAGTATTAGATTCTTGGATTAGTTTCGTCTCCTTGTATTCATGTATCTCGGAACACAATGTGGGTATGTATATATGGATGAGAGGGGCTTTCTTGTAATTACTCAAGATTGCTTTAAGAAAGAGAGACACCTCATTAGGGTTTTGATTATTTGTTTAATTAACACAATTATGAGGTGGAGGGAATATATTGTCATTTTTATAAATGATAATTTAGCATGGCTACTTGGTTTGACTACGGGGCAAATTCTGACTTAGATAATTTGTGAGATATTTTGTGAGCAATAGATATTTTGTGAGATTATTTTTCATGCCATGCTTATAGTCTAATTAAGTAGCCATCTCATTTATCATTATCAAAAACACTTTCTCTTTCCTCAAGTTCACTCTCTTCTTCTTCCTCTCAACCCTAATGTCTCATGTGTTAAGAATCAATGGTTGTGAGACTTAGCTACCCAAAATCACTCTCTACTCACTCTATGCTACTTAGTTTAGCACACCAAGTACCCTAATTACCTCATCTTAGAAATTAGAGCTCAAGGTAGAGACTCTTGGATGGATCATCTTTGATGTGGAGAAGCCGACAAGGAGGCACCATCCATTACCACTCCAAGGAGCTCACAAGGAGAAACACAACAAGGAGAAGAAGGACTTGGAGCTTGAGGTATAACCTTCTTACATATTAGATACGCTTCTAGTTAGTTTGTTAGTTATGGTTTAGCCAAGATCCTGGAATTCAAGTCGATGTTACCTTGTTTGTGAAAATCGTTTTTTATCCATTCCGCCTCCCCGCAAACCCGCGGGGTGAGTGACGTCGACTTACATAATTTTGTATTGCAGGATAATGTTATGAACATTTTTCTAAATTAAAAGTTGATTAGATCAGGCACGTTATGTAATGGCATATACATTCTAAATCAAACTACAGTTCTTAACATACAGAACACACACAAGAGGAAAAGTTCGGAAATGAAAGAAGCCTTCTTGTGGCATTATAGACTAGGTCATATCAATGCGACACGACTCGCTAAGTTACATAAAGATTGATATTTGAATCTGTTCGAATTTACATCATATGAAACTTGCGAGTAATATCTTAAAGGCAAGATGACCAAAACTCCATTTACTGGACACGGAGAAAGAGCTACTGAACTCTTAGGAATGATACATAGTGATGTATGCAGTCCTATGTCTACACATGCCAGGAATGGTTTCTCGTACTTTATTAAATTCACCGATGATCTCTCAAGGTTCGGACATGTGTTCTTGTTGAAACACAAGTCTGAAACTTTTGAAAAATTCAAGGAATACAAGTACGAAGTTGAGAACCAAACGGGTAAAAATATTAAAATCCTTCGATCTGGTCGGGGAGGAGAATACTTAAGCATGGAATTCCTGGATTATTTAAAAGAGATAGGATTCTCTCTCAACTTAATCCTCCGTATACACAATAGCAAAATGGTGTATCGGAGTAGAGGAATCGCACCATATTAGATATGGTGCGCTCTATGATGAGTACTGCTGAATTGCCTATTTCCGTTTAGGGACATGCACTTGAGACAGCCGCATATCTATTGAATAGGGTTCCTACCAAATTAGTGCCTACCACTCTATATGAGATATGGTATGGGAAGAGACCATCTCTTAAACGAGTTAAGATATGCGGTTGTCCGGCCTATGTTAAAAAGTAAAATCCGGACAAACTCGAGGTAAGATCAGTTCTGTGCAAGTTTGTAGGATATCCAAAGAATTCCTATGAATATCTTCTACCACATTGAGGAACAAAAGGTGTTTGTTGCTCAACATGCCATCTTTTTAGAAAAGAAATTGTAAGTCTACGGTAGCGCTCCGGCCGTCTGTCCGAGGCCAAAATGTGGAAATGAAAACTTTTTCTTAACTAGAAACCGGTGCTATCGCAGACTTTAATCCCGGATCGAACCATTAACCTACAACCAGCAAACTAGAGAAGGGTTGGAAAGGCTATACCGATCGATCCGTGTCTTTCGGTCTTTGGCCACCATCCAAAGCTCCTCGCGGCATCTCCGATTTCGATCTCCTCGTCGGAAAGGGCATCACATCATCGAGTCTTTTTACGGGCTCCCGCTTCATCCGAAGCAACTCGGGCACGAAATTCGCTAGCCGACGTGTCCAAGGTGAAGTAAAGAATGTGTATGATCACTTTGTCTCTTACATCCATTGATTCTCAACACATGAGAGTGTATGGATGGAGGTTAGAGATGATACCATTAATGGAGGTTGTGAACTAGAGGAAGAAGAAGAAGAAGAAGCCTTTCTTTTACTTGTGTTGTATGATAAAATGAGATAGAGAGAGAGAGTTAGAAAAAAATACAAGACCAAGCTCTCATATGGCAGCCCCTCCTCTCTTCTCTTATCATATCAACAACAAATCAATCACAATATGTGACACATGCACAAAGAAAGAGACCATGAGTCACCACTTGTGCATGTGTCACAATTAATGCTCCTATTCATGATTTCTAGCTAATAATTTCCATTTGTAAACATTAACCCAAATGTTTACAACAATAAAAAGATACGGCAACATCTAAAGTAAACTCGTGACGGATCACAAGGATACCCCTCACCTGTATATACATACCTGCATCCGCATTCCGACTAAATGCTAATGCGATGAGACTAAAGCAATCCAACAAATCTAATACTAGGATCCGGCTTAAACCAAAGCCCACTAGTATGATCCGCCCGATCATGATCCGTGCACTGCTGCACGTATAAGATCGAACCCTGCCATATATCATACGGCCTCTATAACGTTTCGTCCGAAACTTGAGAAACTGTCTGTGGGGGACTCTAAAGACTCGTTAATAGTTTGGCTATGGATTTAACCACTAGCACGTCAAAGGTATTAGCCGTACGTAACGGGCTACCGGGTATTGACCAAAAGGGAGGTCGATGAGCGAACTCATCCTGACACCCTACTGTGCCTGTCAGTGACAATATCCATACAGTCCGGTCTGTTCGTCTATGTGCATCGCATGTCGGGCCTAGAGGGTTGGTAAAAGTCAGACCCCCAAAAGCGGTACAAGTCGTGTCGGAGTGTAGCCCAGAACACCCTGAGATACTACTGGAATACCTACCAGTAAATCTCCTGCCTTGGCCAAAGACTTCGTGTAATGGCTCTCCTAGAAACAGCGCGATCTCACCCCGAATACCGGGAGAGACGAAACCCCTGCCGATCCGCTCACTGCCTCCATGTAGATCGGGACTGTACCCAACTAAAACCTGTTTGCATGACTCCTATGAGCCGTGGTAGGGTAGTAATCAAAGAACACTGGGAACTCACACGAGACAAATGACGATCTCAGGTCGATGAACTAACCTGTACACATGTCACCAGGGAACTGCTCTCTGACGTCAGGTATAATACCAACTAGTATGTTCCCGGCGAGTCCTGTTCGGTGTACTCATAACCCAATGAGCACCTGTATACATCTTAGGTGATCCAACTGACACCAATGGCTTGTGAGACTGGCCACCACCTCTCGTCGGGGTCTCGACTGTATACACTAGTCTACTAATGGAGTATCGATACCCAGTCTCGAAACTCCCACGACTAGGACCACTTTAAGGATGTGCTTATAGACTACCCAACTCTCATGTATATGATCGCCATCATACTGCTGGTAGTCAAGCAAGAATCCTAAGGGCTCTATCAACGTGTAATAGCGACCTGTAAGGTCACCTAAAGCAGTACACGATGATAAAGATAAACCAGATAGCATACTATCATCTTGAGTAAGACTGTCCTACCGGTATAGGTCCTTCCTCAATCATTGCAATCACGTGCCTGTGATCCAATAATTGACTCTGAGGGCACTATATCCAACAATCTCCCACTTGCACTCAAGGCTAATTATTGCGATGTCGCATACTCACAGCCCATGCGATACTGAACACCCAACTCCTCTACTAATCAGTCTCACAAAGCCCGTTTGCGAAACTATTGCGTTCGAGGAATAGCCTCAGTGAGTGGATCCGCCCTAATGTTTCTTTCTATGTCTTTCTTTATCTCAAGTTCGCAGTGAAAGCAATCTTCCGAAATGAGCAATACCTGTCTTAGAATATGTCTAGATATCCAATGAGACCTAGTTCATAAATGAACTCCAAATCCAAACTTCTTAGACTGTATCGTCAACTGAACTTAATCAGTATCCTGCGCTACACCTCCCTCAGTATCCGCTTGGACCATCTGTCCAAAATACTGCCCCTCGTCAGAGGGAAAACTATAACTCTGACAGTCACTCTGTCGTCCAGGTCACCTTGGAAGTCTGGAATGATAACCGTCTCCCGAAGGAGGTTGTCGTTATCATATCCCTAGAACATTCACTTATGTTCTAAAACTGCTTCCGAACATTTCTCCAGGATAGGATTAATATCAATTTATTGCATCTAGTGCAAAAAACAATGTCTGGTGTGGTACTTGACATCTCATGATTGACTCAATTGCCTAAGCAAGTTATCTGCTAATCATGCATATCCCTCTCCCCTTTAGTCTGTAAGACACCTTTAGAGAGGGCGACTCCATCACCTGCAGGTACACTACCGTGCCAGGAGTCGTCCATTGTAAAACACCCTTAGAATGCTGTCTAAGTACCCAGATTGGGAAACTACCCAAATCTAGATCTAAAACCATAGATCTAGTAACCAAAATGTCTGATATTATATCTATATCCTATGTGGAGAAAACACTTTGTGTCAACCAAAATATAACCGATCGTAGTATAGGAATTTCATTTCCTACTCTGTGTATGTCATCCAAATACTAGGACATCACACCCTACTACTTTCTTAACAGATCCATCCTCTATTCTGATGAAGTCAAACCAATGACTGTCACATCAAAAATAGATGATCTATCTCCGCTATATCTGCTTTAGTCCAAAAATTGACATAAGCTACTTGTCCACTTGCTTCCGCTGCTCCCACTGATTATAACAACCCTCTGGAAGAGTCATATACACGTATACTTCTAAAACTAGTTTAGAATGACGCTATACTCATCCTCCTACCGGGTCTCACAGTCTGGAACAACAGCAGTGGCATGTCTGGGTAAACAAGAACCTCAATGTCACCGTCCTTGAGGCTACGAGAGTACCTCTCGGGTGCCTGAGGTTACCCACCATATCTGCGGAGTGGCCAATGGAGTGTCAAACCAGATTGAATCTTTAGGTTCTTATCAAACTTTCAGTAATCGTTTGCGGTTCTGGAATCACTTCCAGTTCTACCATACTCCCACTTCTGTTTTCTGAAAAAATCCATTTTGCTAAAACTGTGGTGAGTCAAGAACAATATCACTATTGATCTTCCAAATGGTAGAAAGTCAACCCTCGTCATAACCCGGGTCAACCCACAAACAGCCATTACAGAAACGTGCCTTGAGTTATCCAGAGTCTGGTTTTAAGCATAAGCCGGACAACTCACCGTACCTTAACATTGTTAAGATATGAACTATTCTATATCCAATATAGAAATAGAGGCACTGATTTAATTGGAACCAGATTCAAATCATGCAGCTGTCTCCAGTGCATGTCCACTAAATGGAGAGAGGCCGATCAGCATTACTCAACTTAGGAATACATCCAGATATGAATAACCTGAAAGAGAAGTAAGTTCTCATAATCATTACTATCAACTGAATACCATACAAAAGTATCTACATCTTCGATCACCTTGAAGAATCCTGATACTTGCAATACCTGATTCTCTACTTTATTCATATACCTATAATTTCTCAAAACTTAGACCTTGCATTTCTACGAAACACATGTCTAAGAACTAGAGAAGTCATAAGTAAACAGGATATAGTACGAGTACCAACCCCTCTGTCCTCATGGACACTGGACAGCATACAATATTCTGTATAAGTCCCCTGAGTCTAATAACTCATTCTCTGTGTGTCGTAGGTTGAAAACAGTACTTATGGTTAAGAAGAATTACGCTGCTGTTTAATGCTCTTTACCTAACCATCCACTGATATAGGTAAATGTCATAGACATAATTTCAAAAATTTATATCTCACTTTATAATAATAAATGTACAGATATATCAATTTGAAATTGGTGCATAACAACGGATATTCAAAACCAAATATTTGCCGTCCGGCAAACAACCCAGGCGATTTCCTCAAATATCACCAAATACAACGAATCCCGATATAATGAGGATGATCACCCAATTCCCAATAACTTACTCCCACTCATCATCTGTAAAACCATACAGATGTGAGAATCAAACCTGGTAAATACAAACCCTAGAGCAAGGGCTAATTAGGAAATCAGTTTTCTTTTAACAATACAAAGTGAAACTGAAACATGTAAATGTTTCGGAGGGGTATCCGGGTATTCCTAGGAATGCCTCTTCCATTATCAGATTCATAACTATAACAGTATATTTCTTTGCCATCTCTCCAAATCCCTTTATATGTCTTTAGTCATTACCTTCTGTACACCCCTTTAGGCTAAATGGTTTTCTTCCTTCCCTACCGTTCGGCACCAGCCTATGGTTTGGAAAAAGACTATCCAATAAGCGTAATAGGTGTAATTTCCTAATCCTAGGAGCACTCGCAACCCGAGAGAAGGTAAAGATAAAAGACAACTGAATAAAACCTTATTCCTATTTCTCCTGAACCAGAATCCATCCCCGAACTGGAACAAGTCTCTTTGAGTTCGTATATAACCATACGATGGAGTATCCAATAAACTGTGGATCTTCGTAGTGATATAGGGTGTTCCGGAGAAATACAAAGGTGAAATAGGATTAGCGAAAAAATACATGGTTTGGTCATGAATAGCAGTCGCAATTTACTTTGCCCTCTTACTAATCCTTTTATTTGTCTTTACTTAATACCTTCGGTACACCTTCGTTAGGCTAATTGGTTTTCTTCATTCCCCACCATTCGGCACCTGCCTATGGTTTGCAAGAAGACTATCCAATTAGCATAATAGGTGTACCGTCCTAATCCAAGGAGCACTCGCAACCTGAGAGAAGGTAAAAGGAAAAGACAACTGAATAGTCCTATTCATTTTCTCCAGAACCGGAAACCATCCTCGAATCTGGAACAAGTTCCTTCGAGTTCGTATATGACCATATAATGCTTTTATCCAATGGAAGTGGACGTTCGTAGTAACACGGGGTGTTCTGGAGAAAAAGGTAAATGTAGGATTGGCAATGAGGTATACAACTCTGACAATCCAAAAGCCACCGTTTTAAGAAGGTTCGGTTAACTTGGTCACTGAGTCATAGTCAAGGGTCGGGTCATGGTCTCTGCCAAAGAGAGAGAGAAAAGAAACACTCAGCATGTACTCTAACCTAGATCGGAATGGTTACCAATTTATCTAACCAGGAAAACTCCCACTGTATCGTCAAATTCTCCTCCAAACCTAAAAGAAGAATTAGTCGGGATCACCCGAGGAGTAAACCAACTCAATAGTGGGAATCAGGATCCAACTATCATCGCATGATAACGTGATGAAATCCACTCACGTTATCACACTCCAGAAGGTATGCGCATATCTGGAAAGTTTCAGTTTCTTTAGAAACTCCCGATGTGATTTTTACCCCATGCTCTTATAACCTTGACGAAGGCCAACAAATCATAAGTCACATGTCAAGTTCTACCCGTCATTGTCCAGGTTAATTTGAACCCACCCGTACAAGCCCTTGACGAAGGCCAACAAGGCTATACGACTGTCCCAAACCAACGCATCTATCTATGCAGCAGAAAGGTAACAAGCAGCTACCATACACTATGCCTTGACGAAGGCCAACAAACATAACATGAATACTAAGTGCTACCCGTCTGAAATGACGGAGGGCTATGAATGGTTTTTGGCGAAAAACCTTTAACGTAAAGAACTTGATATCGTTGAAGGAACCGGATAGCTTTTTATAAAAATATAGTGGCGAAAACCTTTGCTAAAGAGGTCACTCCCGATGAAGGGATCTCGGCTCTTTCCCCGTAGAATGAGGTGCAGGATATTCCAACTGAATACCACGATGCAAAGCAAAAAGGCAATCAGCTATAGTGAAGTTATTACCCTGACACAAACTTCTGTCCAAGGGGTCACCCCCGTTGAAGGTATCTCGGCCCTTGCTTCGTCGACTGAGGTGCTGGATATTCATAACCGAATACCACTGTGCAAAACAAAAGAGAACGTCCTTGCAATAACAACTTTTTGAAAAATGTTCCAACAACATCAGAATAGGTTTGTTTAGCTTGCATTGATCCGAATCAATACAGTCCCATCAATTAATCACACTACAAAAGAACGAAAATACGATGTACGTATATGCCACCCGTATTCGCCGCTGGGTCCCGTCATCACCCGTTAGGTTACTTAACTAACGACAAAGCGGGGACTGGACTAGCGCGGGTGTAAAACATATACAACATCTACTAGTATATATATCAATATATAATAATCGCTCCAGGCGTGATAAAAAATGCAACATCATAGAGAGAAATAAGCATCACAGAACAATACAGATAATCTGGGATCCCCGGGTTCCATAGAGCCGCTACTGAAACCCGACGTTCCCATGGTCGTGTGGATAGCCTGTGTAATGAAATCCTAGACCCCTACGGGTGCGGCAAGTTACCCGCCAAAACCTGAAGCGAGGCAGCCCCTTCAACAAAGTGAATGGACCACCCAGCACTTCACGGAATCCGGTAACTTGAGCACCCTTCCTTAGGTCAACCTGTACCCCCTACGAGTGCGGCGAATAGCCCGCCAATTCTAGAGTGAAGCCCCCTCCGTCTCAAAGCCATGAGATGCGGGCTCGTTTCCCTCTAGAACCCGGTTATCCGTGCACCCCATCGCGGGGTAATCCTAGTACAGAAAGTAAAAATATACAACGGGTACATCGACCTCAGCCTGGTCGTGCCCCAAAAGAATAATATAAAAACAGGCAGTGACGGCAGTCCACATGTCGGACACTCACCCCGCAATATCAAATGTACAAATACAACAAAACTGTACTACCATTGCATCCAAGCAATCCACCATGACAAATCCGCAACATCACAGCACAACATAAAATATTAACATGAATGTCACGTTCGCAAATCCGTCTAAATGGGCTACAGCAATTAGACAAGATTTACCGATCAAATGACATTCACGGTCGTAGATATAATGTAAGTACTGTAAACTAACATATTTAAAAAATTTGATCGACAAAATTGTAAGTGCACGGCGGCGCCCCGGCCGTCAATCAAACGGCCAAACGCGGAAACGGTGGTAAACATAAATTTTTGCGGACTTGGCAAAACCGCACCACCGCGCACTAAAACCGGATCGGGCCATTAAACTAAATCTAGCTAACAACAAAGAGAAGGGGAAGAAATATACCGACGATCCAAGTCCTCCGGTCTTCATCTCCACTCCGATCTCCTCGTGGGATCTCCGTCCATCTCCTCCTCGTCGGAAAAGGCACCACGAAGCCGGGTACTTTTACGGGCTCCCACCTCAATACCGAGGCAACTCGCGCATGAAGCCGGCAACTCGACATGCTCAAGATATGCTGTAGGAAGATAGTGTAGAGTGTATGTCTCACTTTGGGGTTGGTTGCCATTTGAAGAGAATGGAGGAAACAAAGATAAGAAAAATGGTGCTTGCATTTTTCTTGGCATGGAATGAGATCAAGAATGAAAACCTCTCTCAAAGATGAAGCTCTCTCATTTTCTTCTCTTTTCTTCTTCTCTCTTTCTTTTCTCACTTAGAAAAAACCAATGGTGGAGGAAAAATGGAATCAACCATCAAATGAACCAAGAAGGAGAGTGAGTGTAGTAAAAGTAGAAAGGTGACCATAACCTTAAACATAATCATCACAAAACTTTCCATCAACCTCAAATCCATCCTAATCACATAATTATATGAAAAGCAAAGATGCTTATCATATCAACCCTTATGCAAATAAGTCCTCCACAAAGTGTAATTTGCAAAACTGCAAATTACCCCCTCCATCGGAAAAGTCCGGCCGGGAAAGAACAAAGAAAAACCGGCCGGAACGGAATGCAAACTGGCAACTCCAGAAAACTGGTCCCGTAATAAATTACAGGAAAACCCAATACTGTGCATACACACCCGCATCTGTATTCCGTCCGGATACAAATGCAATGAGACAAAATCTACACTGTACTAAACTAGGACCGGCTTAAGCCAAAGCCGGCTAGTTATATCCGTTCGACCCTGATCCGTGCAATACCGCACGTATCTGATCGAACCCTGCCATATAACCATACGGCCACTAGTACAAACTGTCCGATCCTGATCCGTGCAATACCGCACGTATCTGATCGGACCCTGCCATATCTCCATACGGCCTCTACAGCGTTTCGCCCGAAACCTGAGTAACTGTAAGTGTGGTGGACTCTAAAGACTCGTCAATACTATGGCTGTGGATTTAACCACTAGCACGTCAGAGGTATAAGCCAATACGTGACGGGCCACCAGCTATTGACCAAAAGGGACGTCGATGAGGAAGCTCACCCCGACACCCAACTGAGCCTGTCAGTGACAATATCCGTGCAGTCCGGTCCGTTCGTCTATGAGTATCGCATGGCGGGCCTAGGGGGTTGGTAAAAGTCAGACCCCCAAAAGCGGTACAAGTCGTGTCGGAGTGTAGCCCAGAACACCCTGAGATACTACTGGAATACCTACCAGTAAATCTCCTTGCCTTGGCCAAGGACTTTGTGTAATGGCTCTCCTAGACACAGCACGACCTCACCCCCAATACCGGGAGAGACGAACCCCTGAAGATACGCTCATTGCCTCCATGTGGCTCGGGACTGTACCCAACTAAAACCTGTTTGCACGACTCCTTTGAGCCGTGGTAGGGTAGTAATCAAAGTACAGTGGGAACTCACACAAGACAAATGACGATCCCCAGGTCGATGAACTAACCTGCACACATGTCACCAGGGAACTGCCATCTGACGTCTGGTATATGACCAACTAGCATGTTCCCGGCGAGTCCTGTCCGGTGTACTCATAACCCAATGAGCATCTGTATACATCTTAGGTGAACCAACTGACACCAGTGGCTTGTGAGACCGTCCACCGCCCCTCGTCGGGGTCTCGACTGTATACACTAGTCTACTAATGGAGTATCGATGCCCAGTCTCGAAACTCCTACGACTAGGGACCTTTTAAGGATATGCTTGTAGACCCCCAGCTCCCACTTATATGATCGCCCTCATACTGCTGGTGGTCAAGCAAGAATCCTAGGGGCTCTATCAACGTGTAATAGCGACGTATCATGTCACCTAAAGCAGTACACGATGATAAAGGTAAACCAGATAGCATACTATCATCTCGAGTAAGACTGTCCTACCGGGATAGGTCCTCCCTCAATCATTACAATCACGTACCTGTGACCTAATAATTGACTCTGAGGGCACTATCTCCAACAATCTCCCACTTGCACTCAAAGCTAATTATTGCGATGTCGCATACTCACAGCCCGTGTGATACCGAACATCCAACTCCTCTACTAGTCAGTCTCACAAAGCTCGTTTGCGGAACTATTGCGTTCGAGGAATAGCCTCAGTGAGTGGATCCGCTTGTGGTGTCTCTTTCTATGTCTCTCTATATCTCAAGTTCGCGGAGAAAGCCATCTCCCGAAATGAGCAATACCTGTCTTAGAATGTCTGGATGTCTGATGGGACCTAGCTCATAAATGAACTCCAAATCCAAACTTCTTAGACTGTATCGTCAACCGAAATTAATCAGTATCCTGCGCCATGCCACCCTCAGTATTGCCTTGGACCACCTGTCCAAAATACTGCCCCTCGTCAGAAGGAAAAATATAACTCTGACAACCTCCTTGTCGTCTATGTCACCTTGGAAGCCTGGAATGATAACTGTCTCCCACATGAGGCTGTCGTTATCATATCCCTAGAACATCTACTTATGTTCTAAAACTGCTTCCGACCGTTTCTCCAGGATTGGATTAATGTCAACTTATTGCATCTAGTGCAAGAACAACATCTGGTGTGGTACTTGACATCTCATGATTGACTCAATTGCCTAAGCAAGTGATCTGCCAATCATGCACGTCCCTCTCCCCTTTAGCCTGTAAGACACCTTTGGAGAGGGTGACTCCATTACCCGCAGGTACACTACCATGCCAGGAGTCGTCCATCCTAAATACTCTTAGAATGCTGTCAAGTACCCTGATTGGGAAACCACCCAAATCTAGATCTAAAACCATAGATCCAGTAACCAGTATGTCAGATATAAAATCCATTTCCTTTGTGGAGAAACCACTGTGTGACGACCAAAGTATAACCGATCGTAGTGTAGGAGTTCTTTTCCTACTCTGTGTATATCATCCAAATACCAGGATATCACACCCTACTATCTTCTCAACAGATCCATCTCCTATTCTGATGAAGTCAAACCCATGATTGTGACGTCAGAAATAGATGATCAATCTCCGCTACATCTGCTTTAGTCTATAAATAGACATAAGTTACCTGTCCACCAATGCTTCCGCTACTCCCACTGACTACGACAACCCTCTGGCAGAGTCATATAGACGTACACTTCTAAAACTAGTTTAGAACGACGCTATACTCATCCTCCCGCCGGGTCTCGCAGCCTGGAACAACAGCAATGGTAATTGTGAGTAAACAAGAACTTCCCTGTCACCGTCCTTGAGGCTACCGTAGTACCTCTCGGGTGCCTGAAGTTACCCACCTTATCTGCGGAGCGGCCAATGGAATGTCAAATCAGAATGAATCTTTAGGTTCCTTATCAAATCTTCAGTAATCGTTTGCGGTTCTGGAATCACTTCCAGTTCTACCATACTCCCACTGCTGTTTTTGAAAAAATTCATTTTTTAATAAAACTGTGGCGAGTCTAGAACAATATCGCTATTGTTCATCCAGATAGTAGAAAGTCAACCCTCGTCATAACCTGGGTCAACCCACAAACAACCATTACAGAAACGTGCCTTGAGTTGTCCAGTGTCTGGTTTTAATCATAAACCGGACAACTCCCCGTACCTTAACAGCGTTAAGATATGAACTGTTCTATATCCAATATAGAAACAGAGGCACTGATTTAATTTAACCAGATTCAAATCATGCAGCTATCCCCAGTGCATGTCAACTAAATGGAAGGAGGCCGATCAGCGTTACTCAACTTAGGAATACTTCCAATTATGAGTAACCTGAAAGAGAAGCAAGATCTCTTAATCATTACTATCAACTGAATACCATACACAAGTATCTATATCTTCGATCTCTTTGAAGAATCCCGATACTTGCTATACCTGGTTCTCTACTCTATTCAAATACCAATAACTTCTCCAAATTCGGACCCTGTGTTTCCACGAAACACTTGTCTAAAAACTAGAGAAGTCATAAGTAAACTGAATGTAGTACGAGGACCAACCCCTCTGTCCTGATGGACCCTGGACAACATACAATACTCTGTATAAGTCCCTTGAGTCTGATAACTCTTTCACTGTGTGTCGTAGATTGAAAACTGTACTTATGGTTAAGAAGAATTACACCGCTGTTTAATGCTCCTTACCTAACCATCCACTGATATAGGTAAATGTCATCGACATAATATCAAAAGGTATATCTCACTCTATGAAAATAGACGTACAGATATATCAATTTGAAATTGGTGCACAACAGCGGATATTCAAAACCAAATATTTGCCGACCGGCAAACAGCCCAGGTGATCTCCTCAAATATCACCGATTACAACGAATCCCGATATAATGAGGATGATCACCCAATTCCCAATAACCTACTCCCACTCATCATCTGTAAAACCATACAGATGTGAGAATCAAACCTGGTAAATACATACCCTGGAGTAAGTGTCTAATCGAGAAATCAGTTTTCCATTAACAGTACACAGTTGAACTGAAACATTGAAATGTTTCGATAGGGTATCCTGGTATTCCTAGTAATGCCTCTACCATTATCCAGATTCACAACTATAACCGTATAATTCTTTGCCACCTCTCCAAATCCCTTCATATGTCTTTAGTCATTACCTTCTGTACACCCCTTTAGGCCAAATGGTTTTCTTCCTTCCCTACCGTTCGGCACCAGCCTATGGTTTGGAAGAAGACTATCCAAAAAGCATAAAGGGTGTACTGTCCTAATCCTAGGAGCACTCGCAATGCGAGAGAAGGTGAAGATAAAAGACACCTGAATGTACTTTATTCTTATTTCTCCTGAACCAGGATCCATCCCCGAACTGGAACAAGTTCCTTTCGAGTTCGTATATAACCATACGATGGATTATCCAATAAAATGGGATCTTCGTAGTGATACGGAGTGTCCTGGAGAAATACAAAGGTGATTTAGGATTGGCGAAGAATTACTTGGTTTGGTCGTGAATAGCAGTCGCAATTTACTTTGCCCTCTTACTAATCCCTTGCTTTGTCTGAACTTAATACCTTCTGTACACCGTTTAGGCTAACTGGTTTTCTTCATTCCCTACCGGTCGGCACCAGCCTATGGTTTGGAAGAAGACTATCCAATTTGCATAATAGGTGTACTACTCCTAAACGAAGGAGTACTCGCAGCCTGAGAGAAGGTGAAAAGAAAAGACAACTGAATAGTCCTATCCGTTTTCTCCAGAACCGGAAACCATCCTCGAATTCCTTCGAGTTCGTATCTAACCATACGATGGTTTTGTCCAATGGAAGTGGACGTTCGTAGTAATACGGGGTGTCCTGGAGAAAAGGGTAAAAGTAGGAGTGGCAATGAGGTTCGCAACTCTGACAATCCAAAAGCCAGTGTTAAGTAGGTTCGGTCAACTTGGTCACTGAGTCATAGTCTAGGGTCGGGTCAACGGTCGCTGCCAGAGAGAGAGAGAAAAGAAACACTCAGCGTGCACTCTAACCTAGATCAGAATGGTTACCAATTTATCTAATCTGGAATCCTCCCACTGTACCTCAAATTCTCCACCAAACCTGAAAGAAGAATTAGTCGGGGTCACCCGAGGAGTAAACCAACTCATCAGTGGGAATCGGGATCCAACTCTCATCGCATGATAAAGTGACGGAATCCGCTCACGTTATCACACTCCAGAAGGTATGCGCATATCTGGCAAGTTTCAGTACTTTTGAAACTCCCGATGTGATTTCTGCCCCATGCTCTTATGACCTTGGCGTGAGGTCAAAATATCATAAGTCACATGTCAAGTTCTGCCCATCATTATCCAGGTTAATTTGAATCCACCCGTACATACCCTTGACGTAGGCCAAAATAGTAGTACGACTGTCCCAAACCAACGCATCTATCTATGCAACAGATAAATACCCGGCAGCTACCAAACACTATGCCTTGGCGTGAGGTCAAAATACATAGCTTGAATACTACCGAATATTTAACTGAAATGATGGAGGGCTACGAATGGTTTCTGGCGAAAACCTTTAACGTAATGAACTTGATATCGTTGAAGGAACGGATAGCTTTTTAGAAATATAGTGACGACAACTTCCGCTAAAGAGGTCACTCCCGGTGAAGGGATCTCGGCTCTTTCCCCGTAGGATGGAGTGCAGGATATTCCAACTGAATACCACGGTGCAAAGCAAAAGTAATCGGCTATAGTGAAGTTAATGCCCTGACGCAAACTTTTTGTCCAAGGGGTCACTCCCGGTGAAGGGATCTCGGCCCTTGCCTCGTCGACTGAGGAGCAGGATATTCCAATGAATACCACGATGCAAAACAAAAGTAAACGTCCTTGCAATAACAGCTTTTTGAAAAGTGTTCCAACAACATCAGATTAGGTTTGTTTAACTTGCATTGATCCGAATCAACGCAGTCCCATCAATTGATCACACCACAAAGAACGAAAATATACTGATGTACGTATATGCCATCCGCATTCGCCACTGGGTCCCGTCATCACCCGTTAGGTTAGCTAACTAACGGCAGAGCGGGGACTGGACTAGCGCGGATGAAAAACATATACAACATCTACTAATATATATACCAATATATTATATTTCGCTCAAGGCGTGAAAAGAAATGCAACATCACAGAAATGTACAGCATCACAGAACAATACAGATATTTGGGATCCCCGGGTTTCACAGAGCCACTACTGAAACCCGACGTTCCCCTGGTCGTGTGGATAGCCTGTGCAATGAAATCCTAGACCCCTACGGGCGCGGCAAGTCACCCGCCAAAACCTGAAGCGAGGCAGCCCCCTTCAGCTCCGTGAATGGACCACCCAGCACTCCACGGAATCCGGCAACTTGGGCACCCCTCCTGGGTCAGCCTGTACCCCCTACGAGTGCGGCGAATAGCCTGCCAATCCCAGAGTGAAGCCCCTTCCGTCCCAATGCCATGAGATGCGGGCTTGTTGCCCTCCAGAACCCGGCTATCCGTGCATCCCACCGCGGGGTAATCCTAGTACAGAAAGTAAAATATACATACAACGGGTACATCGACCGCAACCAGGTCGTGCCCCAAAAGAATAATACAAACAGGCAGTGACGGCAGTCCACATGTCGGACGCTCGCCCCGCAATATCAAATGTACATAATACAACCACAACTGTACTAGCATTGCATCCAGGCTATCCCCCACGACCGATCCGCAACATCACAGCATAAACATAGAACATCAACGTGAAAGTCACGTTCGCAAATCCGTCTAACCGGGCTATAGCAGTTAGACCGGATTTACCGATCGAGTGACATTCACGGTCGCAGATATAATGTAAATACTGTGAAAAATGTGTTTAAAATATCCGATCGATCAAAAATTAACAAGTGGGCCCTCAATCAAAACTGTAGCACTCACAGAAATCCTGGGCCCAATTTTAATATTCCAAAGCCCATAATTTAAGTCCAGAAGGCCTCTGAAAAAATTTGGTGATGTGATGTGAATAGTGCGCGGCGGAAGGGCCGCACAAGGGGGGGTTTCGCGGCGGTTCCGCGCTCCCACTGTGGAGTTACATCGTCAAATTTTTACAGAACTCTTATATTTTCCAGTACATCAATAATTTACAACCTGAAAAATATTTCGAGACCAAAAATTTTCAACAGAAACTGATTCGAACTAAAATGCAGTTTTGGAACATTCGATCGATCGAAACAGAAAAACACATTACACCAAGCTAGACTATATTAATGGCGAGGCTCTGATACCACTGTAAGTGCACGGCGGCGCCCCGGCCGTCAATCAAACGGCCAAACGCGGAAACGGTGGTAAACATAAATTTTTGCGGACTTGGCAAAACCGCACCACCGCGCACTAAAACCGGATCGGGCCATTAAACTAAATCTAGCTAACAACAAAGAGAAGGGGAAGAAATATACCGACGATCCAAGTCCTCCGGTCTTCATCTCCACTCCGATCTCCTCGTGGGATCTCCGTCCATCTCCTCCTCGTCGGAAAAGGCACCACGAAGCCGGGTACTTTTACGGGCTCCCACCTCAATACCGAGGCAACTCGCGCATGAAGCCGGCAACTCGACATGCTCAAGATATGCTGTAGGAAGATAGTGTAGAGTGTATGTCTCACTTTGGGGTTGGTTGCCATTTGAAGAGGATGGAGGAAACAAAGATAAGAAAAATGGTGCTTGCATTTTTCTTGGCATGGAATGAGATCAAGAATGAAAACCTCTCTCAAAGATGAAGCTCTCTCATTTTCTTCTCTTTTCTTCTTCTCTCTTTCTTTTCTCACTTAGAAAAAACCAATGGTGGAGGAAAAATGGAATCAACCATCAAATGAACCAAGAAGGAGAGTGAGTGTAGTAAAAGTAGAAAGGTGACCATAACCTTAAACATAATCATCACAAAACTTTCCATCAACCTCAAATCCATCCTAATCACATAATTATATGAAAAGCAAAGATGCTTATCATATCAACCCTTATGCAAATAAGTCCTCCACAAAGTGTAATTTGCAAAACTGCAAATTACCCCCTCCATCGGAAAAGTCCGGCCGGGAAAGAACAAAGAAAAACCGGCCGGAACGGAATGCAAACTGGCAACTCCAGAAAACTGGTCCCGTAATAAATTACAGGAAAACCCAATACTGTGCATACACACCCGCATCTGTATTCCGTCCGGATACAAATGCAATGAGACAAAATCTACACTGTACTAAACTAGGACCGGCTTAAGCCAAAGCCGGCTAGTTATATCCGTTCGACCCTGATCCGTGCAATACCGCACGTATCTGATCGAACCCTGCCATATAACCATACGGCCACTAGTACAAACTGTCCGATCCTGATCCGTGCAATACCGCACGTATCTGATCGGACCCTGCCATATCTCCATACGGCCTCTACAGCGTTTCGCCCGAAACCTGAGTAACTGTAAGTGTGGTGGACTCTAAAGACTCGTCAATACTATGGCTGTGGATTTAACCACTAGCACGTCAGAGGTATAAGCCAATACGTGACGGGCCACCAGCTATTGACCAAAAGGGACGTCGATGAGGAAGCTCACCCCGACACCCAACTGAGCCTGTCAGTGACAATATCCGTGCAGTCCGGTCCGTTCGTCTATGAGTATCGCATGGCGGGCCTAGGGGGTTGGTAAAAGTCAGACCCCTAAAAGCGGTACAAGTCGTGTCGGAGTGTAGCCCAGAACACCCTGAGATACTACTGGAATACCTACCAGTAAATCTCCTTGCCTTGGCCAAGGACTTTGTGTAATGGCTCTCCTAGACACAGCACGACCTCACCCCCAATACCGGGAGAGACGAACCCCTGAAGATACGCTCATTGCCTCCATGTGGCTCGGGACTGTACCCAACTAAAACCTGTTTGCACGACTCCTTTGAGCCGTGGTAGGGTAGTAATCAAAGTACAGTGGGAACTCACACAAGACAAATGACGATCCCCAGGTCGATGAACTAACCTGCACACATGTCACCAGGGAACTGCCATCTGACGTCTGGTATATGACCAACTAGCATGTTCCCGGCGAGTCCTGTCCGGTGTACTCATAACCCAATGAGCATCTGTATACATCTTAGGTGAACCAACTGACACCAGTGGCTTGTGAGACCGGCCACCGCCCCTCGTCGGGGTCTCGACTGTATACACTAGTCTACTAATGGAGTATCGATGCCCAGTCTCGAAACTCCTACGACTAGGGACCTTTTAAGGATATGCTTGTAGACCCCCAGCTCCCACTTATATGATCGCCCTCATACTGCTGGTGGTCAAGCAAGAATCCTAGGGGCTCTATCAACGTGTAATAGCGACGTATCATGTCACCTAAAGCAGTACACGATGATAAAGGTAAACCAGATAGCATACTATCATCTCGAGTAAGACTGTCCTACCGGGATAGGTCCTCCCTCAATCATTACAATCACGTACCTGTGACCTAATAATTGACTCTGAGGGCACTATCTCCAACAAAAATTTCCCGAAGTGGGCCCCAAGCACAATTCCCAGTACTCAAACAAATCTGGGCCCAAACAAAAAATACCAGAAACCTCAATTCCAACTCAGAGACCACTGTAGAAATTTTGGTGCCCTAATGCTACAGTAGTGCGGCGGAACCATGGCCAAAACAAGGGTCATGCCGTGGTTCCACGGGGCTACACTGTGATCATTTCACAAAATTTCAGCGGTGGTCTTAAAAAAGCCTGCCTGATTTTCTGCAATACTCAAAATAATTTTTTGACGATAAAAAAATTCGACAGAAACTTCATGAAATGGAATCACGGTTTCGGAAATTTCGTTCGATCGAAGTTCTAAACACGTTAGATCAAGCTAGTAAAGGTTAATGGCGTGGCTCTGCTACCATGTAAGTCTACGGTAGCGCCCCGGCTGTCTGTCCGAGGCCAAAATACGGAAACGAAAACTTTTTCTTAACTAGAAACCGGCGCTATCACAGACTTTAATCCCGGATCGAACCATTAACCAACAACTAGCAAACTAGAGAAGGGTTGGAAAGGCTATACCGATCGATCCGTGTCCTTCGGTCTTTGGTCACCATCCCAAGCTCCCCGCGGCATCTCCGATCTCGATCTCCTCGTCGGAAAGGGCACCACATCATCGAGTCTTTTTACGGGCTCCCGCTTCATCCAAAGCAACTCGGGCATGAAGTTCGCTAGCCGACGTGTCTAAGGTGAAGTAGAGAATGTGTGTGATCATTTTGTCTCTTACATCCATTGATTCTCAACAATGAGACTGTATGGATGGAGGTTAGAGATGATGCCATTAATGGAGGTTGTGAGCTAGAGGAAGAAGAAGAAGAAGAAGCCTTTCTTTTTCTTGTGTTGTATGATAAAATGAGAGAGAGAGAGAGAGAGAGTTAGAAAAAAATACAAGTCCAAGCTCTCATATGGCAGCCCCTCCTCTCTCATCTTATCATATCAACCACAAATCAATCACAATATGTGACACATGCATATAGAAAGAGACCATGAGTCACCACTTGTGCATGTGTCACAATTAATGCTCCTAATCATGATTTCTAGCTCATAATTTCCATTTGTTAACATTAACCCAAATGTTTACAACAATAAAAAGATACGACAACATCTAAAGTAAACTCGTGACGGATCACAAGGATACCCCTCACCTGTATAAACATACCTGTATCCGCATTCCGACTGAATGCGAATACGATGAGACTAAAGTAATCCAACAAATCTAATACTAGGATCCGGCTTAAACCAAAGCCCACTAGTATGATCCGCCCGATCATGATCCGTGCACTGCTGCACGTATATGATCGAACCCTGCCATATATCATACGGCCTCTACAACGTTTCGCCCGAAACTTGGTAAACTGTCTGTAGGGGACTCTAAAGACTCGTCAATATTTTGGCTGTGGATTTAACCACTAGCACGTCAGAAGTACTAGCCGTACGTAATGGGCTACCAGGTATTGACCAAAAAGGAGGTCGATGACCGAACTCATCCTGACACCCTACTGAGCCTGTCAGTGACAATATCCGTACAGTCCGGTCCGTTCGTCTATAAGCATCGCATGTCGGGCCTAGGGGGTTGGTAAAAGTCAAACCCCCAAAAGCGGTACAAGTCGTGTCGGAGTGTAGCCCAGAACACCCTGAAATACTACTGGAATACCTACCAGTAAATCTCCTGCCTTGGCCAAGGACTTCGTATAATGGCTCTCATAGACACAGCGCGATCTCACCCCCAATACCGGGACAGACGAAACCCCTGCCAATCCGCTCACTGCCTCCATGTGGCTCGGGACTGTACCCAACTAAAACCTGTTTGCACGACTCCTTTGAGCCGTGGTAGGGTAGTAATCAAAGCACAGTGGGAACTCACACGAGACAGATGACGATCTCAAGTCGATGAACTAACCTGTAGACATGTCACCAGGGAACTTCTATCTGACGTCAGGTATAATACCAACTAGCATGTTCCCGGCGAGTCCTGTCCGGTGTACTCATAACCCAATGAGCACCTGTATACATCTTAGGTGATCCAACTGACACCAATAGCTTGTGAGACCGGCCACCGCCCCTCGTCGGGGTCTCGACTGTATACACTAGTCTACTAATGGAGTATCAATGCCCAGTCTCGAAACTCCCACGACTAGGGACCACTTTAAGGATGTGCTTATAGACTACCCAACTCTCACGTATATGATCGCCATCATACTGCTGGTAGTCAAGCAAGAATCCTAAGGGCTCTATCAACGTGTAATAGCGATCTGTAAGGTCACCTAAAGCAGTACACGATGATAAAGATAAACCAGATAGCATACTATCATCTTGAGTAAGACTGTCCTACCGGTATAGGTCCTCCCTCAATCATTGCAATCACGTGCCTATGATCCAATAATTGACTCTGAGGGCACTATATCCAACAGAAATTTCTTATAAAAGAAATTATTGTTCATGAGGTAGAACTGGAAGAAGTTCCAGCTATACAAACTATGACTGATGATTTGGTCAAACCAGAGGATTCAATAGTCCCCAACGAACCTCAGAAACTCCGCCGATCTAATAGGGTTCCTCATACTATGGTTTTCTCGAAGACGGTGGGAGCGAGGATTGTATCAAGGAAGATGATGACCCAATTAGTTTCGAGCAGGCCATCACGAGTGGGCACTCTGTGAAATGGTTGGTTGCAATGCGATCTGAGATGGAATCCATGTACACCAAAAAAATATGGACTTTGGAAGTTGCTCCTGAAGGGGTAGATGGAAACTTTAAGAAGAGCAAATTGATCTTTAAGAAGAAACTTGGTGTAGATGGAAAAGTTGAGACTTTCAAAGCTAGACTTGTAGAAAAAGGTTTTCGTCAACGACCAGTCATGGATTATGATGAAACATTTTCTCCAGTGGCTATGTTTAAGTCCATCCGGATCCTACTTGCCATCGCTGCATACCATAACTACGAAATTTGGCAGATGGACGTCAAGACCACTTTTCTAAATGGTGATTTAGAAGAGAGCGTATACATGACACAGGCAGAGGGCTTCATAGACTGTAGGAGCAACGGAAAGGTGTGCAAGCTACTTAAATCAATTTACGGGTTAAATCAGGCACCAAGGAGTTGGAACATCTATTTTGATATGACAATCAAAGAGTTTGACATTGTTAAAAGCGTAGATGAACCTTGTATATACAAGAAGGTTGTAGAGAGTAAGATTGTCTTCCTCGTATTGTACGTAGATGACATACTCTTGATAGGAAATGATGTTCCTATGCTACACTCGGTTAAGCTCTTCTTATCACAAAGGTTCTCCATGAAGGATCTGGGTGATGCCTCCTACATCCTGGGGACTAAGATCGATAGAAATAGATCTAAACGAATGTTGGAATTGTCCCAATCCAGATACATTGACACCATACTAAAGAGGTTTAGTATGAAAGATTCTAAGCGTGGTAATTTACACACGATTTCAGGAATCACTCTCTCCAAAGAGATATCTCCTAAGACTGATTTGGAGAGGGCTCGCATGTAAGAGATACCTTATACTTCGACGGTAGGCTCTATCATGTATGTGATGTTATGTACCAGACCAGATGTTGCTTACTCACTAAGTGTAGTGAGCGGGTATCAATCGGATCCTGGGGAGAATCACTGAACATCTGTGAAGAATATTCTTAAGTACTTAAGAAGGACTAAAGAAATGTTCTTGGTGTATGGTAACGGTGAACTCTAGGTGGAGTCCATTACCGATTCGAGCTTCCAGAGTGATAAAGATGATATTAAGTCGGTCTTGGGCTTTCTTTTCACCATCAATGGATGGGCGGTATGTTGGAAGAGTTCCAAGCAAGATACCGTGGCAGACTCGACGATGGAGGCTGAATACATCGCTGCCAACGATGCCGCTAAAGAGACTGTCTGGATGAAAAAGTTCATAACTGAATTTGGTGTGGTTCCATCCATCGAGCATCCAATACCTTTGTATTGTGATAACAATGTAGCAGTGGGTTTGGCCAAGGAACCCAGGTCCCATCAGCGATCCAGACATATTCTTAGGCGGTATCACCTGATTCGGGAGATAGTTGATCGCCGGGAGACCGAGTTTAGGAGAGTTGACATGAAGAATAACATGGCAGATCCATTCACAAAGGCCATTCCCCAGATACAGTTTGAGAGACTCTTCGGGATATCGGGTATCAAATACTACAACAACTAGCCTTAGTGCAAGTGGGAGATTGTTAGTTGTATGTATGCCCTAGAGCCCATTATTATATATGATTGTATATTATAGTGGATGCTTGGACATATATAGAGAGGACTTTCTTGCTCGACATGATAGTATGCTATCTAGTTACTCTTTATCTTAGCATGTAAACTTATATCTTTATACTATCTCTTTGTTACATATTGATAAAGCCCCTAGGATGTGGACATGACGACCAGGACTATGATGGAGATCATACTAGTGGGGCCAGGGTAGTCCACAAGTACATCCTTTAATTGTTCCTAGTCAAGGGAATATTGAGACAGGGCATCGATATTCCAAAGTAGACTAGTGTGTATGTTTCCTAACCCTGTATTGGGCGATGGTTGATCCTTCAGCCATTGGTGTTTGACACCAAAGATTATACACAGGTGCTCATTGGAGAATGGGTACACCGAAGAGGACTCGCCGAGAACTCCAAGATGGTATTATACCTAACGTCAGATAGCAGTTCTCTGGTGACACTGGTACAGGTTAGTCTGTAGACCCGAGATCGTCATAGAGTCTTGTATGATTCCCACCGTGCTTTGATTTCCTCCCTACCACACTCAAGAGAGTGTGCAAACTGGTGGATTTTGGATACAGTCTTGAGTCACATGGAGGCAATGAGCGATAGGAAGGGTTTCGTCTCTCCCGGTATTGGAGGTTGATGTTGCGCTATACTCGATTGGCTATAACATGAGGCCCCTGGCTAGGGCTGATGATGAGATTTACTGGTAAGTGTTATCAGTAGTTTCTCGACCCGTTATGAGCCTTACAACGGCATGAATTATCAAGTTATTGGTGTCTGACGTTTACCACCTCCAGACTCGATATGCGACATATCAGACGAAGAGATCGGACTGTACAGTAGTGTTACTCACTGGATTCACGGAAGTTTGGACAAGCTTGCTTGTTGATCTTCTAGTCACTCAATACCTGGGTAGCCTTTACGTCCAGTTAGTACCGCTGACGGCTTATGGGTACCTAATATGATCATCCTACTGCTGGCATATTGACGAGTCTTTAGAGTCCTACACAGAGGTTTCCTGGCTCAAGCGAAATGAAGTAGGGCACATATGTGATATGTGCGAGACTGAGATTAATACGTGTATGTGATACTTGTTAGTTGTATGTATGCTCTACAGGACATTATTGTACATATGATGTACATTATAGTAGATGCTTGGACATATAGAGAGAGGACTTTCTTGCTCGATATGATAGTATGCTATCTGGTTGTACTTTATCTTAACATATAGATTTGTATTATAATACTGTCTTGCTCTCACATGTTGGTAAAACCCTTAGGATGTGTACTTGACTATCAGGATTATGATGGAGAACATACTAGTGGGGCCTGGGTAGTCCGTAAGTACATCCTTTAATTGTTCTTAGTCGTGGGTGTATCGAGAAGAGGCATCGATATTCCATAGTAGACTAGCGTACACGTTTCTTGACCCATATGATGGGCGATGGATGATCCCACATCCATTAGTGTTTGAAATCAAAGATTGTATACGGGTTGTTCAGTTGATAAAACTGCACTTTTAATATGACATTTTTCCTACTATTTCTATATAAAAAAAGGTGTTTATTATAATATATGACACATATGAGGGTTTATCTGTAAAAATACTATTTTGATGTGTTTATATATTATAATTAATATTATCAAGGAAAAAGTAAGCATATAATATCCATGTAACATTTGGCCCTTTTAATATGCTTACCTTATTAAATACCTTTGACCAATTCTCTAAAAACTAAAATATCATGACAAATGGTTAAAGTTAATATCTCTATATAAACAAATTCTTCTAACATTATTTATTGAGATAATTGTGCGGAAATTATTTCAGGACTGGAATCAAGGAAATCCGAGTTATCGAGATCAAATCTGCCGAAATAGTAAAGTAAATTGAAGAAATCAATTCTGGCAGAGACATAGAGATGATTTTCAGATTCCAGATACCAAAATGTCTAGATGTGTCACCAGAAGAAGCCTCAAGAGAAACGAACCCACGATCCTCCTAATCCACCGCGGATCCGCGGCTAAACCCACCATTACGCTGTGGTTCCGCCGCACTTCTGAGGAGTTAGGGCCCTGGATTTTCTGGTTGGGATCCTAATAACTAGTCACCATATATGGAAAGTTACCATATTAGGAAAGTCACCATATATGGAAAGTCACCATATTAAGAAGTCACCATATATGGTAACTAGGTTTTCTTCTTTGAAGGCTATATAAAGGACTAAGGGATAAAGTTAGAAGGCATCAAACCGACGCGATCACGAAGTCCACGACAGCTCAAGAATCCTGGTTGATAATCAACAGCTCATCTACCTCCTTAGAAGAGATCGAGAAGCAAACTAGCATTTTGTAATCATTTTCTAAGCGAACAAAGTGTAATTGATCTTGTTGATTAATAAAGGTAGTTGTTTTCTTATTTTATTTCTTTGTAGTTTTTTATTATGTTTTCCCTCTCTATCTTTTCTTATCCCAACATGCGCGAGTAATTCTCCGCTTGTCAGGGTTCATAGGATTAGGGTAGATTAATGGATGATGAAGATCCTTAAACTATTTTTAAATCCTATAAAGTTTATAAACTTTATCAAAAGAATCATTAACATCCTAATCGGGCGCGCTACCAATTTATTGCTAGTCTTGACCGCGATTAGAGATTAAATTAATGATTATTTTGGTAAAGGCTAGACATGAACGGAGATCCATGTCAAGATAGGGGTTAAGAGTGAGAACTCTTTTCCCTCCAGAAACCCTAATCTACGTGCATCACTATCGATCTAGTTTTAAATCTATTAAAGAATAAAAGGAGTAATCTTTAATTAATCATCCATGACTACTAAATTTTAACGAACCCTACAAGCCCCCTTCTAATATAAAACCTACATCCGTAGTAAATCTAGATCTATATTCTGCATCCGTGTTTAACGTAGATCTAGAACCTACAACCATTCTTCACCATACTTTATTTTTCTTCCTTTCTTTCTCAACACGCCTAAAGTAAGATTAAAAGATTCCATGTTTCCCTGAGGATGACCCGTACTCATCTCGGTCTAGCTACATGCGACACCGTTATTGATTGCGGTTATTTTACACACAATACTCTAAATACAGAACCAATCAAATGGCGCCGTTGCCGGGGATACGTGCGTAATTTATTTTTCTTACTATTCGTGTTGAATTCTTATTCGATCTATATCATAAAAATAAATAAAACTGCAAATTGTATATTTAACGATTATTGTGTGAATTTTGCGAGGGGATCTGGAGTCACAGAATTGAGGAAACAGAGAGCCAGAGACATTCATCAAGATCGAGAGGAGCAAAGGAGACCACGTAGAAAAAATCTTCATCAGATCTTCCTAGTCGGCGGCGGAACCGTGGCACAAAGAGCACATTGGTTGCGGAACCGCGGCTTTCTAGGGGATTTAGGGTTCAAACCTTCTCTGGTATCTTCTATATATCATTCTCTCTCTTCTGAAATCCAATAAAATATTTTTTCTGCAGGATTCTTTGCAAAATATCGCCGCTCAAAAATCTTTTTGCAAAGTTTAGTAATTGGTTTGATTTGCATATTTTAATACGGACTTTAAGGGGCAAAAACCAAATTCAGATTAGGTGGCAATTTTATCACCCTTCCTAGACCCAGCAAATCACAAAACGAGCATCCGCATCAACCCTACATTAATTTAAAAAAATATCTAGACAAGACTCTAAGGACTGTCGCGCTCAATATGGACAGAGGAAGGTCATGGGTAATATATCGCTTATCCGCATTACTGTTATGGTGTCTAGGCAAGTGTGTCTAAGGCAAGTGGTTACTTAATTTGGCCCGCTATTTTCGGTGATTCGTATAACGGATACCTCCCACTTACCTGGCCGCAAGGGTAGTAAAGAGGTAATAGAGGATTGATCCCGCGGCTTGTCCTTTGGAAGTCTAGGAGCGGTCTAGAGACTTGACCTAGGTAACCTTAATTCTAGGGTTGATTGTGCATTTTTGTGTGATTTGTCTCAAGTCCGACACACTTTTCAAAACAAACCAATCATACACACGCTGCCACTTGCGCTAAACCCTCGTAGTGCATGCTCGGCTGGACACGGGATTCTAGTGTCTGTCTTCTCCGTGTTTCTTCTATCGACTCCGAAGTCAGTACTTCTTCGTTTTCCTTTTCCCCACCACCCACCACGACCGAGATGGATGGTTATCTATCAAATTTTCATGATACCACGCTGCCGCCACCCGTAGGTGCGTAGTATATACCGCGTATATCTCTCCAAGAGAGATGCTACCCTTCACATAGTCCCCTTCCTACTTGTCTTTCTATTCCACCAGCCAATGGGGATAATTTTGAAATCAAACCCCAATTTATCAAACTGTTGCCCAAATTTCACGGGCTTGAGTCCGAAGACGCATACGTTTTTATAAACAAATTCGAAAACGTATGTGCAATGATTGGCACGTCACAACTTTCTGTGGATACTGTGCGTTTACGTCTTCTCCCTTTTTCTTTGTGCGATCTAGCCGAGAAATGGCTTTATAACACTGTCGCACATTTTATTTCTAAATGGGATGAATTCGTTGTAGCATTCCTTAAGAAATTTTATCCCAATCATAAGACCGCCCGTGTTAGGAGCGAAATCAATCAGTTTACCCAGCTTCCCAATGAACCATTTTGGAAATGATTTGAACGGTTCAAGGATCTGCTTGTCCAATGTCCTTATCACGGAATCCACCGATAGGATCTGTGTCGAATTATATATGAGGGTATTGATCCCGCAACAAAATAGATGCTTGAATCCATGTGTCAATGTCAATTCCTGTCGAAAAATGATAGTGAAACATTGAAATTCCTAGAAAATTTTGCTGAACACACTTTACAATGGGAAAGTGTTAGACCTATATCATCTAGGGAAGGTATTCATCAGCTCGAGGTTTTCATCGCAATGAAACCGAAATGGCCGCGATACAAAGGAAACTCGACGCTATAGAAAACAGAATCTCTTCAGCCTCCCTAAACCAATACATGCTTCCCAAAACCGTGTGTGGTTGCTGTTCCGATCCATCACACTTGACGGAAGAATGTCCTATGAATGCACCGTTTCAAGGTCACAAGCAAACTAATGCTGCTTTTCAGCAGCGACCTAGAAACGATCCTTATTCTTCCATGTACAATCAGGGATGGAGGAATCATCCTAATTTTGCTTGGAACCAAAACCAAAATCAAAATCAAAACCAGTTCCAAGGCAATTATCAAAGAACTCCTCCACAGCAACAGCAACCACCACCACAGAGTCAGCACCCCTTTCAATCACAAAATTTTCAAAACCTGGCCAATAATTCTTTCCAAACGACCGGTACCGATAACTCCTCTTCACTCGCACAAACTTTGGATTTGTTTATGAAACATTCGATCCAAATATCGGCTGATATGGGGTCTTCTATTGATTCCATAAAGAAAGACTCTGCCTCCCACGGTGAGAGTATTAAATCAATAGAAGCCCAAATTGCACGATTACACGCCGAAATGATTGCTAGAGAGAAAGGGAAACTTCCGTCTCAACCCTTACCGAATCCTGGCCACTCACAAAGTCATAATGTGAGTGTCGTTACCACATTGAGATCAGGAAGAGTGTTGAACAATCAAATGGGTGAACAGATTGATGATGAGGAATCAATTGAAACCCCGGGTTCTACTTCTTCCCCTAATTCGTCTAGTCTCCCACCTTCTTCCGAGCCTATTCTCCGTTTTCCCCAAGGATCGAACCCTCAGCCCACTTCCACAAATCTATCTAAAACGATCCCCACTCCAATTCTAGGATCCATTCCATCCCCACAATCCTCTCCAATGTTAGACCCAACCCTTATTGATAAAGCACCTTATCCAAACAGGCTAAGGGGCAACAAACCAAGTCCATAAATGGAGAAGATTATGGAAATTTTTAAGCAAGTTAGCATAAACATTCCTCTCCTAGATTCTATTCAACAAGTTCCGTCTTATGCGAAAATCCTAAAGGACTTATGCACTAGGAAGAGAAAAGTTCAAGTACCTAAAAAAGTTTTCCTTACGAGTAATGTGAGCACTGATTTTACACAACAATTACCCAAGAAATGAAAGGACCCCAGAAGTCCTATAATTTCTATTTCTATTGAGGGTAAAAATATCAATCGTGCTCTACATGATTTAGGTGCTAGTGTTAACTTGTTTCCGTATTATGTTTATGAGCAATTAGGGATCGGAGAGTTAAAACCGGCGCATTGCACTCTTCAGATGGCGGATCGATCTATCACCCAACCTAGGGGTGAGCTAGAGGATGTGTTAATCAAAGTCGGGGAATTTATATTTCCTGTGGACTTTATCGTTATAGATACACAAGCTGTAGCGAACCCACGAAACCAAATTCCGGTGATTTTAGGTCGACCTTTTCTTGCGACTTCCAACGCTGTAATCAATTGCCATAACGGCTCTATGAAACTATCCTTCGGGAAGATGTCAATTGAGCTTAACATTTACAAGTTGGGAAGTGAACCCTCCGAACACTATGCTTATGTGTGTTCTGTCGAAACAATAGATTCCGACAGCAGCGAAATTGAAGAGCTTCACGATACTGATCTCGACTTCGCTATTACGTTGTTGTCCGTGTCAACATCTAACGCTAAATGTGAACCTTTTAAGGAGTCCGAGTATCATCCCATTCTTTCCGATGAGATTATTATTCGGGATATCGATGAAAGCTTTGAAGAAATCTTCGCTAAAGAACTCGCATTCTTAGAAGACATGGGTGTTATAATGAATCAACCCCAACCCAAAGAAGTTGAACCGCCACATCCTCTTCTTATCAAGACTGAAAATGCGAGTAATCAATCATCATTGTTTCGTCTCTACAAACCGAGACGTAAACCTTTTCCATTACACCTATTATCTCCTCCCTACTTCTTCACGTCAATAGGCGACATATTCTTCCACCAACCATGGTGCTTCATCGATAAAATTTTGGAATGGTTGGTGTTGACTTTTGGTCTTTGTAAGGCCTTACTTTGACTAATAACTTTAACCCCCGTCATAATTTAAAATGCTTAATACGATTTTACTCAAGTTTTGGAGGGGATAATTTTGGCTCTTGAAAATAAAATTTGTTGTCAAAATTGTGAGCCAAAAATAAGTTTGGGGGAGGATTTTCACTTTCAATTTTTGTTGCCCCCGTTAATAACCTTTCCTCCCAAGTCTACAGGTTTTTGAGATTTAAAAGAGACAACAGTGAGGACACTGCTGCAAACAGCTTTAGGGGAGGTTTGTGCTTATTTACATGTTACATTGCATTATACTATATATAAGCACAAATAAAATTTATAATGCAAGTTAGAAAGTGATAAATTACATTTGAAAGATAGAAATAGTTTAAGAAAAATAAGAAAATTAGATATTTTCTTAAACAAAACTAGTAATAAGTAGTTATGAACTATTGTCCCAAGGGTTAGTAAGATGAAGGAAATTGCTAATCTGAGGATAAAAATAAGTCTGAAAAATAATCCCTATTCTTGAGGCCAAACTTTTGAACGTTGATACCCTACTATATACACTGTCACACAACTTGAAACTTGGGATAGTAGAGAATACTTTGAAATGCTCTTGTCTAAAAGCCTTAGTATAAAGGAAAATAAAAAAATATAGCGAGGGTGAAGGAAAAAAACTAACACTGGTTCTGTATTTACCAAGGCAGCATAAAAAAAATATAGCAAGGGTGCTTTATCACCCAGTGCCTTAGACCAACTGGTTTGGGAGTCACTGCTAAGCCTTAGGTGTGCAAGACGAGGAATTACACCTTAATACGCAAGCACATTTTGTAATCGGTCGGTTAGTACCTCAAGAAGTATTAACGGTCGCATAAAAAATGTGTGAGCAATTTTATCGAAAATATTCACCAACTATAAAGTACTTTGGAAGATGGATAAGAATATGATAGCTTGAATTGAATTCTCTAAGTGTAGAGATGTATTTTACACACGTGTAAAGGTATATGATCAATGTTTGGAAGAAAGATAGGGAGGAAGACTAAAGACGGTGTTTTATTGAGGGATGATGTGATTTCTAACAATTTTTTTCACGACCATTAAGATAGGGCTAATGACAACCGAAAAAATGGTGTAGTTGAAAACGATTATTTTCAAGTTTTTTCTTTCATAATTCTTATATTTGTATGTAACTTTCACTATCTTTCTTTTATTATAGGATTTTGTGGGTGTAATGCGCTGAAAACCCTCAGAAGACAACACTCCTCCTACTAGGGACACCTAGAGGTTTAACGGCTTGTTGCACGTGCTCAGTGCAATCGTGTTGCCTACGAAAGTGTGCTACTTAGGATTTTTCTTTTTTTTTCTTCTTTCTCCTTCTCTTGAATAACTAGTTTGCTCGGGACGATCAAAATTAAGTTTGGGGGTATTTGTTCAGTTGATAAAACTGCACTTTTAATATGACAATTTTCCTACTATTTCTATATAAAAAAAAGTTGTTTATTATAATATATGACACATATGAGGGTTTATCTTCAAAAATACAATTTTCATGTGTTTATATATTATAATTAACATTCTGAAGGAAAAAGTAAGCATATAATATCTATGTAACATTTGGCCCATTTTAATATGCTTACCTTATTAAATACCTTTGACCAATTCTCTAAAAACTAAAATATCATCACAAATGGTTAAAGATAATATCTCAATATAAACAAATTCTACTAACATTATTTATTGAGATAATTGTGCAGAAATTATTTTAGGACTGCAATCATGGAAATCCGAGTTATCGAGATCAAATCTGCCGAAATAGTAAAGTAAATTGAAGAAATCAATTCTGGCAGAGTTGTAGAGAAGATTTTCATATTCCAGATACAAAATAGTTTACATGTGTCATCAGAAGAAGCCTCGAGAGAAACGAACCCACGATCCTCCTAATCCACTATAGATCCGCGACCAAACCCACCATTACGCCGCGGTTCCGCCGCACTTCTGATGAGTTAGGGCCCTGGATTTTCTGGTTGGAATCCTAACAACTAGTCACCATATATGGAAAGTTACCATATTAGGAAAGTCACCATATTAGGAAGTCACCATATATGGTAACTAGGTTTTCTTCTTTGAGAGCTATATAAAGGACTAAGGGCTAAAGTTAGAAGGCATCAAACCAACGCGATCACGAAGTCCATGACGGCTCAAGAATCCTGGTTGATCATCAACAGCTCATCTACCTCCTTAGAAGAGATCGAGAAGCAAACTAGTATTTTGTAATCATTTTCTAAGGGAACAAAGTGTAATTGATCTTGTTGATTATTAAAGGTAGTTGTTTTCTTATTTTATTTCTTTGTAGTTTTTCATTATGTTTTCCCTCTCTATCTTTCCTTATCAAAACATGCGCGAGTAATTCTCCGCTTGTTAGAGTTCGTAGGATTATGGTAGATTAATGGATGATGAAGATCCTTAAACACTTTTTAAATCCTATAAAGTTTATAAATTTTATCAAAACAATCATTAACATCCTAATCGGGCGCGTTACCAATTTATTGCTAGTCTTGACCGCGATTTGAGATTAGATTAATGATTGTTTTGGTAAAGGCTAGACATGATCGGAGATCCATGTCAAGATAGAGGTTAAGAGTGGGAACCCTTTTCCCTCCAGAAACCCTAATCTACATGCATCACTGTCGATCTAGTTTTAAATCTATTAAAGGATAAAAGGAGTAATCTTTAATTAATCATCCATGACTACTAAATCTTAACGAATCCTACAAGCCCCCTTCTAATATAAAACCTATATCCGTAGTTAATCTATATCTATATTCTGCATCCGTGTTTAACGTAGATCTAGAATCTACAACCATTCTTCACCATTCTTTATTCTTGCTCCTTTCTTTCTCAACACGCCTAAAGTAAGATTAAACGATTCCACGTTTCCCTAAGGACGACCCGTACTCATCTCGGTCAAGCTACATGCGACATCATTATTGATTGCGGTTTTTCTATACACACTACTCTAAATACAGAACCAATCACGGGTGCTCAGTGGAGACTGGGTATACTGAACATGACTCGCCGAGAACTCCTAGATGGTATTATACCTATCGTCAGATAGCAATTCTCAGGTGACACTGGTACAAGTTAGTCTGTAAACCCGAGATCATCAAAGAGTCTTGTGTGATTCCCATTGTGCTTTGATTTCCACCTTACCACGTTCAAGAGAACGTGCAAAACGGTGGTTTTTGGGTACAGTCCCGAGTCACATGGAGGCAATGAGCGATAGGAGGGGATTTCGTCTCTCCCGGTATAGGGGGTTGATATTGCGCTATGCTCGATTGGTCATAACAGAAAATCCCTGGCCAGGGTTGCTAAGATTTACTGGTAAGTGTTATCAGTAGTTTCTCGAACCGTTATGAGCCTCACATCGGCATGACTTATCAGGCTATTGGTGTCTGACGTTTACCACCCCCGGGCTGGATATGCGACATATCAGACGAAGAGACCGGACTGTACGGTAGTGTTACTTATTGGATTCACGCGAGTATGAGCAGGCATGCTTGTTGATCTTCTGATCACTCAATACCCGGATAGCCGTTACCTCCACCTAGTACCGCTGACGACTTGTGGGTGACTGATATGATCATCATCTACTGCCGGCGTATTGACGAGTTTTTAGAGTCCTACATAGAGGTTTCCTGGCTCAGGCGAAACGAAATAGGAGCACATATGCGATATGTGCGGGACTGAGATTAATACGTGTATGTGATACCGTATTCCAATCTCGTGATATGTGATATCGGCCGATTGTATGTAATATAGCTAGGTTATCGAATAAAGTGTTGATTCGATAAGTTGATATATATGATATTATCGGTTGTATGTGATATAGCCGGATTATTAAATTAAGCGTTGATTTAATAATTTAATGTATAATTCTATATTTGATATATTAATTTACATTAACTATTATTAGCTCACTTAAGCATTTCTTTTTCTCACTAGTGTACACTTAATATATATGTGATATATATTATTGTGTCATGCTTGTTGCTACATGCTACATGGATGTATGAGACTCACACCATACTAAAGGTAATTATGGGTTTTATTATTTAAAGTAAATCAAAATTAGTTGGAAATTAGTCACATGGTTTGAGCTTAGTGGAAGCTTGTAGAACCATTGACTTAGTCCACTAGTTTTGTTTTATTTGAGATATTTATTAATCCAACCATTACCTCAAGCCATAGTTAAATCTCTACAAGAGTTAGTATGAGATATTATCTCAACCATGGTTGCTACTCTCACACTCATATGATTGATTCCATTCTCCACTTCATCTTCTTCTTCATCTCTAAGAGCTCTCTAGGTTTTTAGGAGGTGAAGAAAATTAGTGAGAAAATTAATTCTAAAGTGAGCAAAAATCCTACTTCATAATCCTCTACTAGGCTAGTCTTTTAGTTTAGGGTGTTTGCTTCACTAATTCCCAATTAGTGAAGAGGTAGCTTAAGTAAGTGTCTCCTCGACGTAGATCATCTTTGGCCTCGAAGACTTCAAGCAAGCTTTTTCCTTTCACCTAGTGGAGCCATTCTTGAGTCCAGGAGATCACTACTTGGAACAAAAGGACTAATACAATGAGCTTTTGAAGTGGAGGACCGGTATACAAAGGTTGTATTCCTTGTTCAATTGATGTAAAGTTGTTTACATTCTAGTTTACGTCTAATTCTCTAGTTGAGATTCTATGACATGGGTTCTTTAGCATGCCAAATTTTTGAAAATGGTATGGTAGATGCCTCCTGAAACCTCATGGTCGTGCAAAGGTGCCTTACAATACCGTATTCTAATCTCGTGTTATATGATATCGGTCGGTTATATGAAATATAGTCGGGTTATTGAATCAAGTGTTGATTCGATAAGTTGATATAAATGATGTTAGTCTATTATATATGATATATCCGGATTATTAAATCAAGTGTTGATTTAATAATTTAATATATAATTATATATTGGATATATTAATATATATTAACTAATATTAGCTCACTTAAGAATTTCTTTTCTACTAATACATTTAAATATATTTGAGACTCATACCAAACTAAAGATAATTTGGGAATTTAATTATTAAGGGAATAAACAAAATTAGGTGGAAATTGGCATGTTTTAAGATGCTTGTAGAAGAATGTGGAAATCTTGACGTAGTCCACTAATTTTGTTTTACTCTAGATATTTATTAACCAAGCTATTTTCGTTAGTCATGGTTAAGTCTCTACAAATACACTTGAGATATTTTCTCACCATGGTTGATCACTTCATTTTCTTTCTCATCTCATTTTAGCTTTCTGGTTTTCATGAGGTAACGAAAGAAAAAGAGAAATTATTCTGAAGTGAGCAAAATTCCTACTTCATCAATTTATACGAAACTAGCCATTTAGTATAGGTTGTTTCCTTCACTAATTCTCAATTAGTGAAGAGGTAGCTTGAGTTAGAGATTTCTCGATGTAGATCATCTTCGGCCTCGAAGATCCTTGAGCAAGCTTGTTCTTTTCGCCTAGTGGAGCCTAAGGAGAGTCTGGAATAACACTACTTGGAGCTAAGGGACTACTACACAGAGCTTTTGAAGTGAAGGTGTTAGGAATATGTATGCTCTAGAGGCCATTATTGTACATTGTTCTATATTGTGATGGATGCTTGGACATATATATATATAGAGAGAGCACTTTCTTGCTCGACATGATAGTATGCTATCTGGTTACTCTTTATCTTAACATGTACACCTAGTATTATTATACTGTCTCTCTGTTACATGTTGATAAAGCCCTTAGGATATGTTGCTCGACTACCAGGACTATGATGCCGATCATACTACTGGGACCAAGGTAGTCTAAAAGCACATCCTTCAATTGTTCCTTATTGAAGGGATATCGAGACAGGGAATCAATAATTGAGAGTAGACTAGTGTGTACGTTTCTTGACCCTGTATGGGGCGATGGTTGATCCTATAGCCATTAGTGTTTGACATCAAATATTGTACACAGGTGCTCATTAGAGAATGGATACAACGAACAGGACTCGCCAAGGTCTCCTAGTTGGTAGTATATCTATCGTTAGATAGCAGTGCTTTGGTGACACTAATACAGGTTAGTCTGTAAACCCGAGATCTTCATAGAGTCTTGTGTAACTCCCACTGTGCTTTGATTTCCTCCTTACCACGGCTCAAAGGACTCGTGCAAATAGGTGGATTTTGGGTACAGTCCCGAGTCACATGAAAGCAATGAGCGATAGGAGAGGTTTCGTCTTTCCCGGTATTGGGGGTTGATGTTGCGCTATGCTCGATTTGCTATAACTAGAAGTCCCTGGCTAGGGCTGCTGCTGAGATTTACTGATAAGTGTTATCTGTAGTTTCTCAAACCATTATAGGCCAGACATCGGCATGACTTATAACGTTACTGGAGTCTGACGATACCACCCCTAGACATGATATGCAACATATCAGACGAAGAGACCAAACTGTACGGTAGTGTTACTGATAGGTTTCATGGAGAGTATAGACAAGCTTGCTTGTTGGTCTTCATATCGCTCAATACCTGGGTAGCCCTTACGTCCAGCTAGTACCGCTGACAGCTTGTGGGTGACTGATGTGATCATTACCTACTGCTGGAGTATTGACGAGTCTTTAGAGTCCCACACAGAAGTTTCCTGGTTCAAGCGAAACGAAGTAGGGCACATATGTGATATGTGCGGGGAGCCTGATTAAATACGTGTATGTGATACCGTATTGTAATCTGGCAGTTATCTGTTATCGTTCAGGTTAGATGCGATATAATCAGATTATTTAATCAAGTGTTGATTTGAGAATGTGATACACAGATAAATGATATTAGTTGGTTATATGTGATATAACCGGATTATTAAATCAAGTGTTGATTAAATAATGTGATACATAGTATATTTGATATAATTATATCTTAACTAATATTATTAGCTCACTAATAATTTGCTTATCTTTAACTATATATATTAATATGTGTGTGTGCGTGTGAGTGTGATATATATATATATATATATATATATATATATATATATATATATATATATTATGTCAAGCATGGCATTATATTTCTATTTTGTGAAAATGGAAATTGTGGTGGAAATTAGAAGTATGGTGTAGTATGACATTTGTTATTTTTTTAATGATCTTAACTCACTATTGAAGCACGGTTCATATATTTTATTTCAAAATATAGAATGGTTCAATATGTGAGCAAGGGGTCATGCCATACAACACTAGATCACTTTATTCTATATGTTGATGTCTTAGCCATTCTTGAGCTCACACTCTCTTGCTCTCTTCTTCTTCTTCCTCTAGTTGAATCAAAACTCCAACCCCTCATATGTGATGTGAATCATAGAGTTCTGAACATATTAGTGAGCAATCGAACACCCCTACTTCACCATCCTACACTTGATTAGCAATCAAGTGTAGTGTTTTTCCTATACTAAAGAGTTTAGTGTAGAGGTAGCTTGAGCTAGAGGGACTTCGGATGGATCGTCTTTGGCACGAAAATCACGGAGAAGGCTCGTTCAACTCGAAGTGGAGCCTAGTGGAGTCGCGTGGACTACAACCTGAAGCCTAAGAAGAGAAGGACTCGATCTACGAGGGTATAACCATCTTCCATTCTTTTTAGTTTTCATATCATCATAGTTTTACACCCTAAACTTCTAGTTTGATCCAAAATTAATTTAGCTTATCACCAAGAAAAATTTAAATTTGGCATGTTTGATGCAACTAGAAGCTCATGGTGGTGTTAGGGTAGATTTTCATGGTATCAGAGACAAGCTAGAATGTTTGGGTAGGTCTTTACGGCGTTAAAATACTCGATCGGATTTCGAAATGCCAAATCGGTGAAGTTTCTGTCGAATTTTTTAGACGTTGAAATTTTCATGATTAAAATATCCAAAATATCGTGCAGGGTTTTCTATGGAGCCCTAAGAAATTTGGAGCCCAAATTCTTTTAAAGCGCGGCGGAAGAGCGACCAAAACCCTTATTTGGCCGTGCTTCCGCCGCCGTTTTGGGTAGCTGTTGGTCCATCTTTCTTGTGCTGCTCTGTGGTTACATTCAGCACTTTCTGGGTGTTTTTAATGATTCTTAAGTTGTTGAGGTCTGTGGATTTTGTGGATGTTTGTAAAACCGATCAAAATGTTTAACGTCGTATAGATCTTGATGATATGTGATACAATTGTTAGAATCCGGAATAATAAGATTTGTGAAAACTAATTAGTATATTATAAATCTAGTGTATTAGTCTCGGTTAATCAGTTTCCACAGAGTTTTGATTCAGATCAAAACTCCGTCACAATCGCGTATTGTAAACGAACACTCGCCGGATAACTCTAGTAGACAGCCACGCCCCATAGCCTCGACCAAGTGACTGTAGGAGAACTTCGTTGCCAAAAGCATCCACTCGGGTGCTCGCGGCCACGGTGTTCCGCCTTAGTGCACTTCATCGACGGCATCGCGGGTATGGCCATCTGCTAAAGTTTCCAACAAGTATTTGATAATGTAGTCGGGAATCCTGTTGAATTACTCGACTAAAGTAATTGAAAAGTGTTTTCAATTTGAGACTAAAATACAAGATTTATAGGTTAGGCATTAAATCCGGAATATGAGATATTCCAGGTTTATGATGTCTAAGGATATATGGATTCTAATTATTGTAGTTTTTTAATTTCTTTTTTGCGACCGTAAGTGTAATATGTGGGGTATCCCGATCTGGTTTCTATATGTCAATGAGTTTCGGAATACGCGTATTTACTTACATTGATGACATAAGATGTTATATGTTGCTGGTGATATGATTTATTGGATCGTCGTGAATGAATAGCCGGGGGTTTTATATGAGATGAGAGTTTTTATTTTCATTCATGTAAAATCATTTTGTAATATTCTTTTATTGGGGCACTTCCAGATTGAGGGTGATATCGCCATTCATGTATATTATTTACTTTTCTGCATTAGGATAGACCCAAGACGGGGAGCACAAGTAGCCAGGTTCTAGAGTCCAATGGGACACCATCTCAAGGAGTTAAGACCGGATCTCCTAACTCTAGAATTGGTAGGGTTACTTGCTGCTCTCGTAGGGGTTTATTGATATGGGTTTGGCTATTCATCATGACCGTGGAATCCGTGTTTTACATTACTGGATAAATTTAAAACATGGACATCCTAGTATATTCAATATTTCATATGTTGTTTCTGCTGCTTAGTTCTGTGATGTGATCATATAACTGTGTGAGACGAATGTAATATTTATATATGATATATAATAAACGTTGCTTATATTTTGCACCCATGTTAGTCCAGCCCCCGCTCTACTGGTAGTTAAGTAACCTAACGGTATATGACGGGGCCCCGTGGCGAATGCGGATTGCATAAGCGTGCGTTCTATTTTTGTTTCATATTTCTATGATGTTTAGGAAACATTAAATGATGGGACTTCATTAATGAGATTAATGAAAGAAAAGAAACCTAAAGATATCGTAGAATCAAGATTTTTCAAAAAATGTAGCTCTGGTTATTGCTTTGCATAGTGGTATTCCTCAATGGATATCCAGCACCTCATTCGATGAGAAAAGAGCCGAGATCCCTTCACCGGAAGTGACCACTTTAGAAAAAACTTGCAAATGCTACAATCCACTTGGTTTAGATTGATAGCTTCTCTAGTTCTTTCTTTGTATAGTGATATTCCTTGATGGATATCTACCACCTCATTTGATGAAGAAAAAGCCGAGATCCCTTCACCGGGAGTGACCTCTTTAGAAAAAGCTAGCAGATGCTATTAGGCTTGTTTTTTTAAAACTACTCGATTTTTAAAGCGGAGCTTAAACCACTCCTTTTCAAAATCACTGAATTCTACAACGATATCAAGTTAATTACGCTGATGGTTTTCTTAAAAACCTGCATAGCCCTCTGTCATTTCAGATAAGTACTATTTAGTATTCGTGCTGCGTTTGTTGACCTTAGCCAAGGCATAGTGTGCGGTAGCTAATTAGTTCTTATCTGCATCATGTGATGCGATTGAGTTAGGATAGTCGTACGGCGTTGTTGACCTTAGCTAAGGGTCGTACGGGTGGGTTTAATTCAATCAAGAAATGACGGGTTGAACTTGGCTATCGCTTATGATTTGTTGACCATAGCCATGGTCATAAGTTGCTAGGGGTAAAAACAGATATCGGGTATTTCAAGTGTTGAAATTTGCAATGAGATTGGTTACCATCTATATGATAGTTGGATCTCGATACCTACTGCGAGTTAGAGTTACTCCTGGGAGAGTTTTGTAATTTACAATTAGCTGATCCAGTAGGTGTGTAGAAAGGTGTCGATGGGGTTATACCTCTAGGGAAACGAGATTTATTTTAATTAGGTCCGTGCAAAAGCATGGGGAACATCCCTCGAAGTACCGACACTGTCCTGGCCAAACAATTAGCGAACTTGTAGGGTGTAATTAATCCCGGCTAATCATACCCTTTTAGGGTTTGAAAGAAGATTTGATAAAAACAGTGGGAGCCATCCTGATTAGATAAGATAATAACCAATTTAATCATGTAAGAGCGTACGCTAAAGTGTTTTTTTCTCTCTCTCTCTCCAGGCAGCGACCAATGACACGCCTTAATCAAGATAATAATATGGATGTATTGACTGAACCAGCCTTTTATAGTAGGCTGGAGAACGTTAGTCCCGCTCTATCTTATGATTGTCATAAGTCTGAGCAAAGAATAGGGAAATACCTGGATTCCCATGCCACCCGTACGAAGAAGGAGCATGCTGATGCATCTTCTTCAGGTGTGTTCGTTACCGAGACATGTTTCTCAGTTTCCTTTACGTCCTGGTTATTAGATACCGGATCAGGATCCCACGTATGTAATTCGTTACATAGGCTAAAGAGAGGTAGAGAACTGGGAAAAGGTGATAATTCTCTACAAGTAGGGAATGGAGCAATTGTTGCAGCCAAAGCTGTTGGCGAATATCACCTTGTATTACCAACTGGTAATACATTATTCTGAACGACTGTTACTACGTGTTAAACAAGATGTGCACCATTATATCGGTTTCTTTGCTAACTAAACAAAGATATAATCTCACATTAGAGGATAATGTTATGAACATTTTCCAAAATCAAGTGTTGATTGAGTTTGGAATGTTATGTAACGGTATATACGTTCTGAATCAAAATACAGTTCTGAACAAGAGGAAGATTTCAAAAATGAATGAAGCCTTCTTTTGGCACTGTAGACTAGGTCATATCAATGCGACAAGACTGGCTAAGTTGCATAAAGATGGATATTTGAATCCGTTCAAATTTTCATCTTATGAAACTTGTCAGTCATGTCTCAAAAGCAAGATGACCAAAACTCCGTTTACTGGACATGGAGAAAGAGATACTGAACTCTCAGGACTGATACATAGTGATGTATGTGGTCCTATGTCTACACATTCCAGGAATGGTTCTGTGTACTTTATTATATTCACCGACAATCTCTCAAGGTTCAGACATGTGTTCTTATTAAAACACAATTCTGAAGCTTTTGAGAAATTCAACCAGACGGGTAGAAGTATTAAAATCCTACGATCCGATCGGGGAGGAGAATACTTGAGCGGGGAATTCCGGGACTATCTAAAAGAGAATGGGATTCTCTCTCAGCTTACTCCTCCGTATACACCACAGCACAACGGTATATCGGAGCAGAAGAATCGCACCCTATTAGATATGGTGCGCTCTATGATGAGTACAACTAAGTTACTTATTTCCTTTTGGGATTATGCGCTTGAGACAGCCGCATATTTATTGAATAGGGTTCTGACCAAATCAGTGCATACCACTCCATATGAGATATGGAATGGGAAGAGATCGTTTATTAAACGAGTTAAGATATAGGGTTGTCCGGCCTATGTTAAAAAGCAAAATCTGGACAAACTCGAAGCAAGGTCTGTTTTGTGCAAATTTGTGGGATATCCAAAAGATTCATATGGATATATCTTCTACCATACTGGGGAACAAAAGGTGTTTGTTTCTCAACATGCCACCGTTTTAGAAAAGGAATTTCTTATAAAAGAAATTAGTGTCAATGAGGTAGAACTGGAAGATGTTCTAGCAGCATAAAATGCAACTAACGATTTAGTTGAACTGGAGGATCTAAAAGTACCCGACGAACTCCAGCCACTCCACAGATCTAGTAGGGATCCTCATCCACCCGAGAGATACTACGGTTTTCTCATAGACGGTGGGAGCGAGAATTGCATCATGGAAGATGATGACCTGACTAGTTTCGAGCAGGCCATCACAAGTGGATACACTGTGAAATGGCTGGATGCTATACGATCTGAGATGGAATCCTTGTACACCAACAAAGTATAGACTTTGGAGGTTTCTCCTGAAGGGGTTGAACCCATTGGGAACAAGTGGATCTTCAAAAAGAAGATCGGTGTAGATGGAAAAGTTGAGACTTTCAAAGCTAGACTTGTAGCAAAAGGTTTTCGTCAACGACCTGGTATCGATTATGATGAAACCTTTTCTCCTGTCGCTATACTTAAGTCCATCAGGATCCTACTTTCCATTGCCGCATACCATGACTACAAAATTTGTCAGATGGACGTCAAGACCGCTGTTTTAAATGGTGATTTAGAAGAGAGCGTGTACATGACACAGCTAGAGGGCTTCGTAGATAGTGCGAGCAGCGGAAGCATGTGCAAGCTGCTTAAATCTATCTACGGATTAAAGAAGGCATCGTGGAGCTGGAATATCTGTTTTGATAAAGCTATCAAAGAGTTTGACTTCGTCAAAAAAGTAAATGAACCTTTTATATACAAGAAGGTTGTAGAGAGTAAGGTTGTCTTCCTCGTATTGTACGTGGATGACATACTCTTGATAGGAAACGATGTTCCTATACTACACTCGGTCAAGCTCTTCTTATAACACAAGTTCTCCATGAAGGATCTTGGTGATGCCTCCTACATCCTGCGGATTAAGATCTATAGAGTTAGATCTAAATGGATGTTGGGATTGTCCCAATTCAGGTACATTGACACCATACTAAAGAGATTTAATGTGGAAGATTCCAAGTGAGGTAATTTACCCGCTTGAAATCACTCTCTCCAAAGAGATGACTTCTAAGACTGATTTGGAAAGAGCTCGCATGCAAGGGATACCCTATGCTTGGACGGTAGGCTCTATCATTTATGCGATGTTATGTACCAGACCGGATGTAGCTTACTCACTAGGTGTAGTGAGAAGGTATCAATATGATCCTGGGAAACATCACTGGACAGCTATGAAGAACATTCTTACGTACTTGAGAAGGACTAAAGAAATGTTCTTGGTGTATGGTAACGGTGAATTCCAGGTGGAGTCCTTTAGCGATTCGAGCTTCCAGAGTGATAAGGACGACAGTAAGTCGGTCTCGGGTTTTGTCTTTACCCTCAATAGAGGAGCAGTATGTTGGAAGAGTTCCAAGCAAGACACCGTAGTAGACTCGACGATGGAGGCCGAATACATCGCTGCCAATGATGCTGCCAAAGAGGCTATCTGGATGAAGAAGTTCATTGCTGAACTTGGTGTGGTTCCATCCATTGTGAATCCAATACATATGTATTATGATAACAATGGAGCCGTGGCTTTAGCCAAGAAACCCCGGCCCCATCAGCGATCCAGATATATTCTTAGGCGGTATCACCCTGATCCGAGAGATAGTTGATCGACGGGAGATCGAGATCAGGAGAGTTGACACGAAGGACAATACAGCGGATCCACTCACGAAGGCCCTCCCCAAGATGCAATTTGAGAGACTATTTGGAATGTTGGGTATGAGATACTATAACAACTGGCCTTAGTGCAAGTGGGAGATTGTTAGGAATATGTATGCCCTAAAGGCCATTATTGTACTTTGTTGTATATTATGATGGATGCTTGGACATATATAAATATATATATATATAGGACTTTCGTGCTCGACATGATAGTATGCTATCTGGTTACTCTTTATCTTAACATGTACACCTAGTATTATGATACCGTCTCTCTGTTACATTTTAATAAAGCCCTTAGGATATGTTGCTTGACTACCAGGACTATGATGCGGATCATACTACTGGGACCAGGGTAGTCTAAAAGCACATCCTTCAATTTTTCCTTTTTGAGAGGATATCGAGACAGGGCATCGATATTCCAGAGTAGACTAGTGTGTACGGTTCTTGACCCTGTATAGGTCGATGGTTGATCCCATAGCCATTGGTGTTTAACATCAAAGATTGTACACAGGTGCTCATTAAAGAATGGGTACACCGAACAGGGATCGCCAAGGACTCCTAGTTGGTAGTATACTTATCGTCAGATAACAGTCCTCTGGTGACACTGGTACAGGTTAGTCTGTAGAGCCGAGATCGTCATAGAGTCTTATGTGTCTTCCACTGTTCTTTGATTTCCTCCCTACCACGGCTCAAAGAAGCCGTGCAAACAGGTGGATTTTGGGTACAGTCCAAAGTTACATATGTTAGTTATATGTATGCCCTAGAGGCCATTACTGTACATTGGATGTATATTGTAGTGGATGCTGGGACATATATAGGTAGGACTTTCTTGCTCGACATGATAGTACGCTATCTGGTTGCTCTTTATCTTAACATGTATACTTTCTGTCTCTCTGATTACATGTTGATAAAGCCCATAGGATGTGTACTCGACTTCCAGGATTATGATGTAGATCATACTAGTGGGGCCTGGGTAGTCCAAGAGTACATCCTTGAAATGTTCCTAGTCGAGGGAATATCGAGACGGGGCATCGATATTTCAGAGTAGACTAGCGCATATCTTCTCGACCAATGCGATGGGCGATGGATGATCCCATATCCATTGGTGTTTGACATAGAAGATGGTATGCGGGTGCTCAGTGGAGACTGGGTACACTGAACGGACTCGCCGAGAACTCCCAGATGGTATTATACCTCACGTCAGATGGCAGTTCTCTGGTGACACTGGTACAGCTTAGTCTGTTGACCCGAGATCGTCATAGAGTCTTGTGTGTCTCCCACTGTGGTTTGATTTCCACCCTACCACGGCTCTACTGAGTCGTGCAAACAGGTGGTTTTTGGGTACAGTCCCGATTCACATGGAGGCAATGAGCGATAGGAGGGGATTCGTCTCTCCCGGTATTGGGGCTCGATGTTGTGCTATGCTCGACTGGCCATAACAGGAAATCCCCGGCCAGGGTTGCAGTGATATACTGGTAAGAGTTATCAGTAGCTTCACGAATGTTATGGACCCTACGTCGGCATGACTTATCGAGCTATTGGGGTCTGACGTTTACCACCCCTAGGCGAGATATGCGACATATCAGACGAACAGACCGGACCGTACGGTAAGTTTTACTGGTCGGATTCACTGGAGTGTGAGCGGGCTTGCTCGTCGATCTTTAGATCGCTCAATACCCGGTTGGCCGTTACGTTTAGCAGACCGCTTGCGGCTTGCAGATGTTTGATATGATCATCATCTGCTACCGGCATATTGACGAGTCTTTAGAGTCCTACACAGAGGTTTCCTAGCTCAAGCGAAACGAAATAGGAGCGCATATGAGATATGTGCGGGACCGAGAATAATGCGTGTATATGATACCGTATTCTATTCTCGCGATCAATGTATCGAATGGTTATATGCGATATAACCTAGTTATCGAATCAAGGATTGATTCGATAAGCCGACACATTGGATACTACCCGGTTATATGCGATATGACCGGATCGTTAAATCAAGTGTTGATTTAATGATTTAATACATAATTATATATTTGATATATTGCTTTGCATTAACTAGTATCGGTTCACTTTAAATGGATTTTCTCGCGCGGATGTGCACATTGTATATTCGATATAGTTTTGTGCACATGATTGTATCATGTTTGATGATACATTCTAGCTTGGTTTTGTGTAAAGTGTTAAACCATGGTTAATTAGTGATTAGGGTTTCTTTTTCATTTACTTAATCATTTATTTATTCCTTTTATTTATTTTGGAAAAAGAAAAGATAAAGAGATAAGAATGGTTGCTAGTTTTTGTTTTTGTTTTTATTTGAAAGCTTCTTGAAGCTTTGAACTTAGTCCACCATTCTTGTCTTTTATCTAACCCTAACCACTATCTAACCTAAGTTAAGTCTCTACACTAAACCATGGTCAAAGATATGATAAGTATTGTATTTTCTTTTCTTTTTATTAAAAAAATTATCATATCTTCTTCTTCTTCATCTTCTTCTTCCATGGTTGTAGCTTGCTACTCCAATGGCAAGTGTTGAAAAAGTGTGAGAAATCCAAATCTAAAGTGAACCCAACTCCTATTTCTTCATCCTCTACCTCTTGCCAAGTAGTATAGGGTGTTTCCTTCACAAGTTTTTCCGACTTGGTGAAGTTGGAGCTTGTTCTTGCGATGCCTCGACGTAGATCATCTTCGGCACCGAACCGACGATCAAGCCCGCTCATTCTTCGACGAAGCCGACGCTAGAGCCCGGGAGTTTACTTGGACAGCGGAGGCACTTCGTTGCGGAGCTATGGAGGTGGACAAACGGATCTACAAAGGTTGTATTTCCGTTATCTTATAGTTTAGTTGTAAACTAGCTTGCTTGCTTTGCCTATACTTCTAGCCAACGATCCGTTCTAGGTTTCCTCGGCACCGTAAATTTTATAAATTGGCATGTTTGATCACTTGTGAGACTTCACTAGAGTGCCTAGGAACCCTACAGTGGTATCAGAGCCTAGCTAGAGCCTTAGGCGAAGTCCAGACGGAATTTGAAGTCCGAACGAACCCGAAACACCAAACCAAAATTGCTCTCTGTCCATTTTTTAAAATCTGGTCTTTTTCCAAATTAAAAGTGCTTAAAAAATTCAGCAGGGTATTGTATGAATTACCATGAAAAACGAGCCACTAATTCCCCAGGTTGACCGCGGAACCGCGGCGTTGACCCCCCTATAGCGGCGGTTCCGCGGCGCATTGAAGGCATTAGCGACGGTTCTTTGCACAGTAATTCATACCTCTGTTGTTTGTATTTTCTGGGCATTTTTAATACTGTTTCAAGAGTTGAATTTTCTGCAGTTGTTTTGGGGATTCGGTGTTTCGATCGGGGTATCAAATTTTGTCTATTTGGCTTTCCGGATAAATTTTAGAATATGTTAAATAGTTCGACCGGATATAAATACCCAATTTTTCCCCTGTCGGGAAATTTCCAATTGTTGGATTTTTCCGTAGTTTAACGACGTTCTAAGTAGTGCAAGTAATGCGATGGACCCTCTAGAAGACAACAAACCTTAACTCGATTATGTGACCGTCTTGAACTGCCCTTTGAACCTTCGGGTTTGGGGCAGTACGGCGTGCCACATGTGAGGCGTTGGCTTGACCCTTCTACGGCTGGACCGTTGCTACTGAGGCACGAACTGAATGTTGTTAGACTTATTTCATGTGTTGAGCTGTATCGGGAAAACTTGGGTGTTCGATTGTTCGATCGAAAAGTTTAGCATTTTCTATTTATCCGGAATGTGATACAATAATTGGAATTCACAAATTGTTATGAGATAACGGAATGAATATTATAAACATAGCAGTTTAGTCTCACTTGATCGGTTGCCACGGAATTTTGATGTGATCAAAAGTCCGTCGCAATCACGTAGTGTACGCGGATACTCGCCGGGTAAACTTGATAGACAGCCTCACTCCATAGCCCCGACCAAGTGACTGTAGGAGAACCCCGTCGCCGAAAGCATCCGTTCGGGTGCTCGTGGTAGCGGTGTTCCGCCTTGGTGCACTTTGTCGACGGCGTGGGGGTGCGGCCGTCTACTGAAGTTTGCGACGAGCATTCGATCAGAATGTCGGGAATCCTGTTGAATTGCCCGACTTGATATTGAAAAGAGTTTTCGATAATGAGACTGAAATGCGGGGTTTATAATTGTTAGGCATGTGATGTCTAAAGAATTCATTAAGTCAGGCATGCGATGTCTGAGGTGGTTGCGGATTCCAACTGTTGTAGTTTTACACTTTTTTTTTCTGTGACCGTAAGTGTAATATGTGATATCGCCGGTTTCGTTGCTATATGTCAACGACAATTGGGATGGACATATTTACTTACGTTGATGACATGTGATATTATGTGTTGCTGGATATGTTATATTGGATCGTCATGTTTGAATAGCCGGGGGGTTTTTATGTGAGATGAGTGTTTTTCATTTTCATTCATGTAAAAACTTGTATGTAATATTCTTTTATTGGGGCACTTCCAGGTTGCGGATGTTGTCACCCGTTGTATATTATTTACTTTTCTGCACTAGGATAGACCCAAGGAGGGGAGCACAAGTAACCGGGTTCTGGGGTCCAGTGGGAGACCAACTCGAGGAGTCGAGTCCGGATTTCCTAACCCTAAAATTGGCAGGGTTGCTTGCCGCTCTCGTAGGGGTCTAGGGGTGTGGGATTGGCTATTCATCACGACCGTGGAATCCGTGTTTTATACTGGCTCGTATTGAAAACACGGACGTCCTAGTATATCCAATATTTCATATGTTTCTTCTGCTGTGTTTTATCTGTGATCATGCGATGTTCTATGTTATGTGACAGGTATTATATATAGTATATATGATATATTATATAGACGTTGCTTATGTTTTACACCCGCGCTAGCCCTGCCTCGCTCTGGCGTTAGTTACCTAACCTAACGGTGCAGACGGGACATCGAGGCGAATGCGGATGGCATAAGCGTACGTTATATTTATCTGTGATGGTTAGGTGGACTTAAATGATGGGATATTCATTAATGAGATTAATGAAAGAAAATAAACCTAATTGATGTTGTGGAATCGAATTTCAAAATAAAACAGGTAGCTACAGTTCTTGCTTTGCATTGTGGTGTTCATTATAGAACATCCTGCACCTTATTCGATGAGGAAAGGACCGAGATCCCTTCACCGGGAGTGATTCCTTTAGCAATAACTGGCAGATGCTACACACTCGGTTTGTTTTTGATCGCTTCTATAGTTTCTGCTTTGCACAGTGATATATATGATATATCCCGCACCTCATTCGACGAGGAAAGGGCCGACGATCCCTTCACCGGGAGTGACCCCTTTTGCAAAACTAGAAAAGCCTCAAAAACATTCCATTTAAAAACCATTTGATTCCGCAACGAGATCAAGTTCAAAGCGTTAAAGGTTTTCGCAAAAACCAGCCGCAACCCTCCGTCATTTTAGGAAGTAGAGTACTTAGTATTCGTGCTGTGTTTGTTGACCATAGTCAAGGCACAGTGTACGGTAGCTAAGTGATGTCTTCCTACACCGCATATGATGCGATTAGTTAGGACAGTCGCGTGACTTTGTTGACCTTAGTTAAGGGTCATGTGGGTGGGTCTAATTAATCACGAAATGACGGGTAGAACTTGACTAGTACTTATGATTTGTTGACCATAGTTAAGGTCATAGGTGCTAGGGGTAAAAACCTTTATCGGGAGTTTCAAGTGTTGAAACTTGCAATGAGATTGCATACCTTCTATGTGATAGTTGGATCCCGATACCCACTGCGAGTAATTGTTACTCCTGGGAGAGTTTTGCACTTTGCAATTAGCCGATCAAGTAGGTGTCTAGAAAGGTGTCAACGGGGTTACGCCTCTGGGAAAATGAGGTTTACATTAATTAGGTCCGTGCGGAAGCACGGGGAACCTCCCTCTAAGTACCGACACTGGCCTGGCTGAAAGGTTGGCTAACTTGTAGAGTGTAATTAATCGCGGCTAGTCTTTCCTTTTAGGGTTTGAAGGAAGATTTGATAAAAACAGTGGGAGCCATCCTGATTAGATAAAATATATAACCAATCTGATCTTGCAAGAGCGCACGCAGAGTGTTTTCTTCTCTCTCTCTCCTGGTAGCGACCATATCACGCCTTAATCAAGATAATAAAATGGATGTATTGACCGAACCCGCTTGTTATACTGAGCTGGGGAACGTTGGTCCCGCTCCAACTTATAATTGTTATGAGACAGAGCAGGAAATTGGGGAATACTAGAATTCCAATGCCGCCCAAACGAAGACAGTGCATATGATGCATCTCCTTCGGGTGTGTTCATCAAACAGAACTGTTTCTGAGTATCCTCCGCATCCTGGGTATATGATACCGGATCAGGATCCCAGATATGTAATCTGTTACATAGGGCTACAAAAGGGTAGAAAAACTGAGAACGGGTGATAAGTTTCATGAGACAGAAACCGGGGCAAGTGTTGCAGCCAAGTCTGTCGGTCACTGTCACCCTGTATTGTAATACATTGATTCTGAACAAATGCTATTAGATACCGAACCTGATATACAAAATCATATCAGTCTCTTTATTTCTAAAGAAAGGATATAATTTTGTATTGTTGGATAATGTTTTGAACATTTCCTATATCAAAAGTTGATCGGTTCAGGCACGTTATCTAAAAGCATTGATGTTCTAAATCAAACTACAGTTCTTAGTATACTGAACACACACAAGAGAAAGAGTTCAGAAATGAACGGATTCTTCTTGAGGTATTGTAGACTAGGTCATATCAATGCGACCCGACTAGCTAAGTTACATAAAGATGCATATTTAAATCAGTTTGAATTTACATCTTGTGAAACTTGCCAGTCATGTCACAAAGATAAGATGACCATAGCTCCGTTTATTAGAAACAGAGAAAGAGTTAGTGAACTCTTGGGATGATACATGTTGATGTATGTAGGTCCCCTGTCTACACATGCCACGACTGGTTCTTTATACTTCATTACGTTCTCTGATGATCTCTCAAGATTCAGACAAATGTTCCTGTTGAAACACAAGTCCGAACCTTTTGAGATATTCACGGAATATAAGTTAGAAGTAGAGAACCAAAATACGGGTATAAGTATTATGTCCTTTGATGCGATCAAGGAGGAGAATACTTGAGCACGGAATTCCTGGACTATTCTAAAGGAGAATAAGATTCTCTCTCAGCATTACTCCTCTGTATACACCATAGCACGATGGTATATCAGGGCGGAGCAATAACACCCTTTGTGATAAGGTGTGCTCTATGATGAGTACTACTGAGTTACCTATTTCCTTTTGGGAGTTATGCACTTAAGAAGCTGCATACCTATTGAATAGGGTTCCAATCAAATCAGTTGCCTACCGCTTCATATGTGATATGGAAAGGGAAGAGCCCATATCTTAAGTTGGTTAAGATTTGGGGTTGTCCGGCCTATGTCTAAAACCATAATCCGGACAAGTTCGAGGCAAGGTCTGTCATGTAGAACTGGAATAGTTCCAGCTATACAAGCTACAGCAGATGATTTGGTATAACCAAAGGATTCAGTAGATTCCAACGAACCTCAGCCTCTCCGCCGATCTAGTAGGGTTCCTCATCCGCCTGAGAGATACCTCGGTTTCTCGATGACAGTGGGAGCAAGAATTACATCATGAGATGATGACCCAACTAGTTTCGAGCAGGCCATCGAGAGTAGGGACTCTGTAAGAATGGCTGGATGCTTAGCGATCTGATATGGAATCCATGTACACCAGCAAAGTATGGACTTTAGCTGCTATATCTGAAGGGTTAAATCCCCATCAGGAGCAAGTATATCTTGAGAAGATTACTTGGTATAGATGGAAAAGTTGAGACTTTCAAAGCTAGACTTGTTAAAGGTTTTCATCATCGACCAGGCGTGGATAATGATGAAACCTTTTTCCAGAAGCTATGCTTAAGTCTATCCAGATCCTACTTACCACGGCTACATACCATGACTATGATATCTGGTGGTTGGGTGTCATGACAGCTTTTCTAAATGATGTTTTAGAAGAGGGAGTCTATAAGTACACAGCCAGAGGGCCTCGTAGACAGTGGGAGCAGCGGAAACGTATGCAAGATACTTTATAGGATAAAGCAGGCATCGCGGATTTGGAATGTCTGTTTTGATGAAGTAGTCAAAGAGTTTGACATTATCAAAATGGTAGATGAACCTTGTATAAACAAAAAGGTAATAGGGAGTATGGTGACGATCCTCGTAGAGTACGTGGATGACATACTCTTGATAGGGAAGGAGTTTCCTATGCTACGCTCGATCAATCTCCGCCTATCACTATGATTCTCCATATAGGATCAAAATGATACCTCCTAAATCCTAAGTTTTGGATCTATGAGATAGATTTAATTGGATGTTAGGATTCTCACTAGTTGTAGTTAGATGGTATCAATCGATCCTGGGGAGAATCAATGGAAGGGTTCCAAGGTGATAAAGACGACTGAATGTCAGTCGCAGGCATTGTCTTTACCCTCAGTAAAGGGACGGTATGTTGGAAGAGTTCCAAGCTAGATACCGTGGCAAACTAGACGATAAAGGCTGGTAACATCGCTATTGAAGATACTACCAAAGAGGCAGTTTGGGTGTATAATGGTTCATAAGATGAACTTGGTTCCTGCCATTGTATGACAATGGAAGTGTGGCTTAGGCCCTGGAACCCTGGTCCCATCAGTGACCCAGACATATTCTGAGGAAGCATCACCTGATCATGGAGATAGTTGATCTCCAGGTTGATCGAGGTTAGGAGAGTAGACTTAGAGGACAACACGGCGGATCCACTCACGAAGGCCCTTTTCCCAAAGAGAGACTTTTAGGGGATGGTTGAGTATGTGATACTGCAACCACTGCTACAGATGGCCCTAGTGCAAGTGGGAGATTGTTAGTTATATGTATGCCCTAGAGGCCATTACTGTACATTGGATGTATATTGTAGTGGATGCTGGGACATATATAGGTAGGACTTTCTTGCTCGACATGATAGTACGCTATCTGGTTGCTCTTTATCTTAACATGTATACTTTCTGTCTCTCTGATTACATGTTGATAAAGCCCATGGGATGTGTACTCGACTTCCAGGATTATGATGTAGATCATACTAGTGGGGCCTGGGTAGTCCAAGAGTACATCCTTGAAATGTTCCTAGTCGAGGGAATATCGAGACGGGGCATCGATATTCCAGAGTAGACTAGCGCATATCTTCTCGACCCATGCGATGGGCGATGGATGATCCCATATCCATTGGTGTTTGACATAGAAGATGGTATGCGGGTGCTCAGTGGAGACTGGGTACACTGAACGGACTCGCCGAGAACTCCCAGATGGTATTATACCTCACGTCAGATGGCAGTTCTCTGGTGACACTGGTACAGCTTAGTCTGTTGACCCGAGATCGTCATAGAGTCTTGTGTGTCTCCCACTGTGCTTTGATTTCCACCCTACCACGGCTCTACTGAGTCGTGCAAACAGGTGGTTTTTGGGTACAGTCCCGATTCACATGGAGGCAATGAGCGATAGGAGGGGATTCGTCTCTCCCGGTATTAGGGGTCGATGTTGTGCTATGCTCGACTGGCCATAACAGGAAATCCCTGGCCAGGGTTGCAGTGATATACTGGTAAGAGTTATCAGTAGCTTCACGAATGTTATGGACCCTACGTCGGCATGACTTATCGAGCTATTGGGGTCTGACGTTTACCACCCCTAGGCGAGATATGCGACATATCAGACGAGCAGACCGGACCGTACGGTAAGTGTTACTGGTCGGATTCACTGGAGTGTGAGCGGGCTTGCTCGTCGATCTTCAGATCGCTCAATACCCGGGTGGCCGTTACGTTTAGCAGACCGCTTGCGGCTTGCGGATGTTTGATATGATCATCATCTGCTACCGGCGTATTGACGAGTCTTTAGAGTCCTACACAGAGGTTTCCTAGCTCAAGCGAAACGAAATAGGAGCGCATATGAGTTATGTGCGGGACCGAGAATAATGCGTGTATATGATACCGTATTCTATTCTCGCGATCAATGTATCGAATGGTTATATGCGATATAACCTAGTTATCGAATCAAGGATTGATTCGATAAGCCGACACATTGGATACTACCCGGTTATATGCGATATGACCGGATCGTTAAATCAAGTGTTGATTTAATGATTTAATACATAATTATATATTTGATATATTGCTTTGCATTAACTAGTATCGGTTCACTTTAAATGGATTTTCTCGCGCGGATGTGCACATTGTATATTCGATATAGTTTTGTGCACATGATTGTATCATGTTTGATGATACATTCTAGCTTGGTTTTGTGTAAAGTGTTAAACCATGGTTAATTAGTGGTTAGGGTTTCTTTTTCATTTACTTAATCATTTATTTATTCCTTTTATTTATTTTGGAAAAAGAAAAGATAAAGAGATAAGAATGGTTGCTAGTTTTTGTTTTTATTTGAAAGCTTCTTGAAGCTTTGAACTTAGTCCACCATTCTTGTCTTTTATCTAACCCTAACCACTATCTAACCTAAGTTAAGTCTCTACACTAAACCATGGTCAAAGATATGATAAGTATTGTATTTTCTTTTCTTTTTATTAAAAAAGTTATCATATCTTCTTCTTCTTCATCTTCTTCTTCCATGGTTGTAGCTTGCTACTCCAATGGCAAGTGTTGAAAAAGTGTGAGAAATCCAAATCTAAAGTGAACCCAACTCCTATTTCTTCATCCTCTACCTCTTGCCAAGTAGTATAGGGTGTTTCCTTCACAAGTTTTTCCGACTTGGTGAAGTTGGAGCTTGTTCTTGCGATGCCTCGACGTAGATCATCTTCGGCACCGAACCGACGATCAAGCCCGCTCATTCTTCGACGAAGCCGACGCTAGAGCCCGGGAGTTTACTTGGACAGCGGAGGCACTTCGTTGCGGAGCTATGGAGGTGGACAAACGGATCTACAAAGGTTGTATTTCCGTTATCTTATAGTTTAGTTGTAAACTAGCTTGCTTGCTTTGCCTATACTTCTAGCCAACGATCCGTTCTAGGTTTCCTCGGCACCGTAAATTTTATAAATTGGCATGTTTGATCACTTGTGAGACTTCACTAGAGTGCCTAGGAACCCTACAACATAGAAGCAATGAGGGATAGGAGGGGTTTCGTCTCTCCCGGTATTAGGGGTTGATGTTGCGCTATGCTTGATCGGCTATAACTGGAAGTCCCTCGCCAGGGCTGCTGCTGAGATTTACTGATAAGAGTTATCAATAGTTTCTCGAACCATTATAGGCTTGACATCGGCATGACTTATCACGTTACTGGGGTCTAACGATACCACCCCTAGACATGATATGCAATATATCAGATGAAGAGACCGGATTGTACGGTAGTGTTACTGATAGGCTTCATTGAGAGTATGGACAAGCTTACTTGTTAATCTTCATATCGCTCAATACCTGGATAGCCGTTACGTCCAGCTAGTACCGCTGGCAGCTTATGGGCGAATGATGTGTTCATCACCTATGCTGGCGTATTGACAACTCTGTAGAGTACCACACAGAAGTTTTCTGGTTCAAGCGAAACGAAGTAGGGCACATATGTGATATGTGCGGGGGACCAGATTAAATATGTGTTGTGATAGTTATCTGTTATCGGTCAGGTTATATGCGATATAACTGGATTATTGAATCAAGTGTTGATTTGATAATGTGATATACAGATAAATGATATTAGTTGGTTATATGTGATATAACCGGATTATTAAATCAAGTGTTGATTTAATAATATGATATATATTATATTTGATATAATTATATCTTAACTAATATTATTAGCTCATTAATAATTTGCTTATCTTTAAATATATATATTAATATATATATGTAATATATAGATATATATATATATATATATATCAAGCATGGCATTATATTTTTATTTTGTGAAAATGGAAATTGAGGTGGAAAATGGGAGCATGGTGTAGTATGGAATTTGTTATTTTTTTAATAATCTTGACTCACTATTGAAGCATGGCTCATATATTTTATTTTAAAATATAAGATGGTTCAATAAGTGAGCAAGGGGTCATGCCATACAACACTAAATCATTTCATTTTATATGTTGATGCCTTAGCCATTCTTGAGCTCACACTCTCTTGCTCTCTTCTTCTTATTCTCTAGTTGAATCAAAACTCTACCCCCTCACATGTGATGTGAATCATGGAGTTTTGAACACATTAGTGAGCAAACCAACACCCTTACTTCACCATCTTACACTTGATCAGCAATCAAGTCTAGTGTGTTTTCTACACTAAAGATTTTAGTGTAGAGGTAGCTTGAGCTAGAAGGATTTCGGGTGGATCGTTTTTGGCGGCAAGATCACGGAGGAGGCTCGTTCAACTCGAAGTGAGCCTAGTAGAGTCGGGTGGACAACAACCCAGAGCCTAAGAAGAGAAGGACTCAATCTACGAGAGTATAACCATCTTCCCTGCTTTTTAGTTTTCATATCATCATAGTTTTAAACCCTAATCTTCTAGTTTGATCCTTAGTTAGTTTAGCTTAGCACCAAGAAAAATTTAAATTTTGCATGTTTGATACCACTAGAACTTCATGGTGGTGCTAGGATAGATTTTCAGAAGGACCGGTCTACAAAGGTTGTATTCCTTTTTCACTTAGAGTAAAGTTGTTTACTTGCTTAGTAAACCCTAATTCTCTAGTTCGATTCTAGGTTAGCATTTCTTAGCACAATAGATTTTTTAAAATTGCATACTCGATACCTCCTAAAACCTAGTAGTCGTGCTAAGGAATTCCAACAGACTCATGGTGCACTATTGAGCCATACTTGATATTTGTTGTGGTTGTGAGATACTTTGTAGACTTGAGATATTTTCTTTACTTGCTTCACATATTATACCTCACAACACTTAGCCATTTTTGTGAGTTGCTATGCTTAGCTTCACACTCTCATCCTCAAGCTGCTTCTTCTACCTCCACCTTTCAATTCTTATATGTTAAGAAACCTAGGGTGTTTGGAGACAAATTAATCCATCATTAGATTCTACATCCTCTAGGCTATCTAATTTAGCAAACTAGGTACCCTAGTTACCTTGGCTATAAGGTTGGAGATCATTTCATAGACTCCCACGTGGATCATCTTTGATGGAGGGAAATCGGAGATCAAACTTGATCATGGTGGCCACTAGGAGCTTGCGATGAAGGTTAAAGACCGAAGAACACGGATCATTCGGTATAACCATCTTAACTCATCTCTTTAGTTTGCTAGATTAGGGGTTTAGGGTAGATCTTGATATCGGGTTGTGTTAGGGCCAGTTTGTAAAAATTTTGTTCCACAATCGGCCATGGTCTGTTGGCCAAGGCACTGCCATAACCCAACATGGTATCAGAGGCAACTCATAAACCCGAAACTATTAGTTGAAGATGCATTAGTTTCAAAACCGAAAAACTGGGATTTCAAAACCCACTCTCTATTCTGAAAAAATTTTGATCTCTAAATTTTTTTTAAATAATTGTAAAGTCTTAGTTTAAACATGAGAATGACATAGAATGAAAACGAGGCATTTTCATGAAATTTTAGCCGGCCGCATTTCCATAATTCCTGATCTCACCTTTTTTACTATTGATTTTGGGCCCCATTTTCATTCTGTGTCTTGGGTTTTGTAAATTGGTGTTCTTGGTCTTGTTTGTTTTCCGCAGATTTCACTTAGTGTTGTTTTTGTTTTGGTGGGACTTAGAAAGTTTCAAAACTTGAAATTTTGCATTGTTGATATCTATGATGTGGTGTATGTTGTAGGGTTCCTAGGCACACTAAGGAGGTCTCACAAGGCATCAACCATGCCAATTTCAAATTTTACAAGTGGCGAGAAACCCTAATACGGATCGTTAACTAGAATTTTAGGCGAAAAAGAAACTAGTTAACAACTTAACTACGAGTAAACGGAAATACAACCTTTGTAGATCCGGTCCTCCACCTCCATTGCTCCGTGATGAAGTCCCCTCGCTGTACAAATCGGATCCCAGACTCTAGCATCGGCTTCATTGGAGAAATGGACGGGCTAGGTCACCGACTACGACGCCGAAGATGATCTACGTCGAGGCATCACTAGATCAAGCTCCAACTTCACCAAGCCATGAAAACTTGTGAAGGAAACACCCTATACCACTTGGCAAGTGGTAGAGGATGAAGAAATAGGAGGTGGGTTCACTTTAGGATTGGATTTCTCACTCAATTTCACTAGTTGCCATTGATGGAGGCAAGCTTCTTCAACTTGAAAAAGAAGAAGAAGAAGATGAATATTATGATAAGTATATTTAAAATATAAAATAATGTGAATACTTATCATATGGCAACCATGGTCAAGTGTAGAGAATAAACTAAGGTTAGTTAAAGGGTTGGGGTTAAGCATGAAGACAAAATGGTCACTTAGTCAAAGATGCTTTGAAGCTTCAAGAAGCTTCAAGCAAAGAACAAAGAAAACCACCATTTTCTCTTTATCATTTCCAAAATAAAATAAATGAATAAGAAAATGAAAACCCTAACCAATATACAATCATGGTTTAATCTTTACACAAACCCTAGTGAGCATGTATCATCAAACATGATACAAACTTGTGTACAAAAGTATATCACATATACAATGTGCACAAACAAGTGAGAAAAACCATTTAAAGTGAACCAATACTAGTTAATGCAAAGTAATATATCAAATATATAATTATGCATTAAATCATTAAATCAACACTTTATTTAACGATCCGGTCATATCGCATATAACCGACTAATATACAATGTATCGATTTATCGAATCAATCCTTGATTCGATAACTAGGTTATATCGCATACAACCATATCGATACATTCATCGCGAGAATAGAATACGGTATCACATACACGCATTATTCTCGGTCCCGCACATATCTCATATGCGCTCCTATTTCGTTTCGCTTGAGCCAGGAAACCTCTGTGTAGGACTCTAAAGACTCGTCAATACGCCGGCAGCAGGTGATGATCATATCAAACACCCACAAGCCGCAAGCGGTCTGCTAAACGTAACGGCCACCCGGGTATTGAGCGATCAGAAGATCGACGAGCAAGCCCGCTCACACTCCTGTGAATCCAACCAGTAACACTTACCGTACAGTCCGGTCTCGTCGTCTGATATGTCGCATATCTCGCGTAGGGGTGGTAAACGTCAGACCCCAATAGCTCGATAAGTCGTGTCGATATGAGGTCTATAACAGTTCGAGAAACTACTGGTAACACTTACCAGTAAATCTCAGCAACCCTGGCCAGGGATTTCCGGTTATAGCCAATCGAACACAGCGCAACATCAACTCCCTATACCGGGAGAGACGAATCCCCTCCTATCGCTCATTGCCTCCATGTGATTCGGGACTGTACCCAAAAACAACCGTTTTGCACGCCCTCTTGGACGTGGTAAGGTGGAAATCAAAGCACAGTGGGAACCACACAAGACTCTATGACGATCTCGGGTCAACAGACTAACCTGTACCAGTGTCACCAGAGAACTGCCATCTGACGTATGGTATAATACCATTTGGGAGTTCTCGGCGAGTCCGTCCAGTGTATCCAGTCTCTACTGAGCACCCGTATATCATCTCTGATGTCAAACACCAATGGATATGGGATCATCCATCGCCCATCTGGATGGGTCGAGAAGGTATACGCTAGTCTACTCTGGTATATCGATGCCCCGTCTCGATACACCCACGACTAGGGACTTTGAAGGATGTACTTATGGACTACCATGTCCCCACTAGTATGATCCGCATCATAGTCCAGGTAGTCAAGTACACATCCTAAAGGCTTTACCAACATGCAACAGAGAGACAATCAGTGTACACGTTAAGGTAAAGAGCAACCAGATAGCATACTATCATGTCGAGCAAGAAAGTCCTCCCTATATATGTCCAAGCATCCACTACAATATACATCCTATGTATAGTAATGGCCTCTAGGGCACACATATAACTAACAATCTCCCACTTGCACTAGGGCCATCTGATAGCAGTGGTTGCAGTATCTCATACTCAACCATCCCATAAAAGTCTCTCTCTGGGAATAGGCCTTTGTGAGTGGATCCGCCGTGTTGTCCTCTGAGTCTACTCTCCTAACATCGATCTCTTAGAGATCAACCATCTCCATGATCGGGTGATACTGCCTTAGAATATGTCTAGATCACTGATGGGACGGACGTTCCTTAGCATAAGCCACAACTCCATTGTCTCACAATGGTAGGAACGTAGTTCATCTCATGAACCAATATATACCCAAACAGCCTCTTTGGTAGCATCTTAAGTAGCGATGTATCCAGCCTTTATCGTCTAGTATGCCACGGTATCTAGCTTGGAACTCTTCCAACATACCGTCCCTCCACTGAGGGTAAAGACAATGCCTGTGACTGACATTCAGTCGTCTTTATCACCTTGGAACCCTTCCAGTGATTCTCCCTAGGATCGATTGATACTATCTCACTACAACTAGTGAGTATCCTAATATCCAATTAGATCTATCTCATAGATCCAAAATCCAGGATTTAGGAGGTATCACTTTGATCCTATATGGAGAATCATTGTGATAAGCGGAGATTGACCGAGCGTAGCATAGGAAACTCCTTCCCTATCAAGAGTATGTCATCCACGTACTCTACGAGGATCACTACCATACTCCCTACTACCTTCTTGTATATACAAGGTTCATCTACCATTTTGATGATGTCAAACTATTTGACTACTATATCAAAACAGATGTTCCAACTCCGCGATGCCTGCTTTATCCTATAAAGCATCTTGCACACGTTTCCGCTGCTCCCACTGTCTACGAGGCCCTCTGGCTGTGTACTTATAGACGCACTCTTCTAAAACATCATTTAGAAAAGCAGTCATGACACCCAACCGCCAGATATCGTAGTCATGGTATGTAGCCGTGGCAAGTAGTATCTGGATGGACTTAAGCATAGGTACTGGAAAATGTTTCATCATTATCCACGCCTGGTCGATGACGAAAACCTTTAACAAGTCTAGCTTTGAAAGTCTCAACTTTTCCATCTACACCAAGTAATCTTCTCAAGATATACTTGCTCCTGATGGGGATTTAACCCTTCAGATATAGCAACCAAAGTCCATACTTTGTTGGTGTATAAGGATTCCATCTCAGATCGCTAAACATCCAGCCATTCTTACAGAGTCCCACTCCTGATGGCCAGCTCGAAACTAGTTGGGTCATCATCTCATGATGCAATCCTCGCTCCCACTGTCATAGAGAAACTGAAGTATCTCTCAGGTGGGTGAGGAAACCTACTAGATCGGCGGAGAGGCTGAGGTTCGTTGGAATCTACTGAATCCTTTGGTTCTATCAAATCATCAGCTGCAGTTTGTATGGATGGAACATTTCCAGTTCTACATAACTGACCTTGCCTCGAGCTTGTCCGGATTTTGCTTTTAGACATAGGCCGGACAACCCCAAATCTTAACCATCTTAAGACATGGGCTCTTTCCTTTCCATATCACATATGAAATGGTAGGCAACTGATTTGATTAGAACCCTATTCAATAGGTATGCAGCTTCTCAAGCGCATAACTTCCAAAAGGAAATAGGAAACTCAGTTGTACTCATCATAGAGCACACCATATCACATATAGTGCTATTGCTCCACCCCGATATACCATCGTGCTATGGTTTATACGGAGGAGTAATGCTGAGAGAGAATCTCATTCTCCTTTAGAATAATCCATGATTTCCGTGCTTAAGTATTCTCCTCCTCGATCAAATCAAAGGACATATTACTTATACCCTTATTAGTTCTCTACTTCTAGTTTATATTCTGTGAATATCTCAAAAGGTTCGGACTTGTGTTTCAACAGGAACACATGTCTGAATCTCGAGAGATCATCAGAGAATGTAACGAAGTACAAAGAACTGGTCCTGGCATATGTAGACAGGAGACCTTACATACATCAACATGTATCATCCCAAGAGTTTACTAACTCTTTCTCTGTTTCCAATAAACAGAGCTATGATCATCTAATCTTTGTGACATGACTGGCAAGTTTCACAAGATGTAAATTCAAACTAATTTGAATATGCATCTATTATGTAACTTCAGCTAGTCGGGTCGCATTGATATGACCTAGTCTACAATACCTCAAGAAGAATTCATTCATTTCTGAACTCTTCCTCTTGTGTGTGTTCCGTATATTAAAGAACTGTAGTTTGATTTAGAACATTAACGCTTTTAGATAACGTGCCTGAACCGATCAACTTTTGATATAGGAAATGTTCAAAACATTATCCAACAATACAGAATTTTATCATTTCTTTACTAATAAAGAGACTGATATGATTTTGTATATCAGGTTCGGTATCTAATAACATTCGTTCAGAATCAATGTATTGGTAATACAGGGTGACAGTGACCAACAGACTTGGCTGCAACTCTTGCCCCGTTTTCTGTCTCATGAAACTTATCACCCGTTCTCAGTTTTCTACCTGTCTGTAGCCCTATGTAACAGATTACATATCTGGGATCCTGATCCGGTATCAAATACCCAGGACGTAGAGGATACTGAGAAACAGTTCTGTATAATGAACACACCCGAAGATGATGCATCAGCATGCACTCTCTTCGTTTGGGCGGCACGGGAAATCTGGTATTCCCCAATTTCCTGCTCTGTCTTATAACAATTATAAGTTGGAGCGGGACCAACGTTCCCCAGCTTAGTATAACAAGCGGGTTCGGTCAATATTCCGTATTATTATCTTGATTAAGGCGTGATATGGTCGCTACTTGGAGAGAGAGAGAAGAAAACACTCTGCGTGCGCTCTTGCAAGAATAGATTGGTTATTATTTTATCTAATCAGGATGGCTCCCACTGTTTTTATCAAATCTTCCTTCAAACCCTAAAAGGAAAGACTAGCCGGGATTAATTACACACTACAAGTTCGCCAATCTTTCAGCCAGGCCAGTGTTGGTACTTTGAGGGAGGTCCCCCGTGCTTTCGCACGAACCTAATTAATGTAAACTTCATTTTCCCAAAGGCGTAACCCCGTTGACACCTTTCTAGACACTTACTTGATCGGCTAATTGTAATGTGTAAAACTCTTCCAGGAGTAACTCTTACTCGCAGCGGGTATCGGGATCCAACTATCTCATAGAAAGTATGCAATCTCATTGCAAATTTCAATACTTGAAATTCCCGATAATATTTTGCCCCTAGCGTCCTATGACCTTGACGCAGGCCAACAAACCATAGTGCGCTAGTCAAGTTCAACCCGTCATTTCTTGATTGAATTAAACCCACCCGCACGACCCTTGACGCAGGCCAACAAAGTCGCACGACTACCCTAATCCAATCTGCATCATATGCATAAGCAGATAAATACTAGTTAGCTACCGCACACTACGCCTTGACGCAGGCCAACAAACGTAGCACGAATACTAACTACCACTTATCTGAAATGACGGAGGGCTACGACAGGTTTTTCTGAAAACCTATTGCGTAATGAACTTGATATCGTTGTAGAATCAAATGATTTTAAAATGGAGTGCTTTTGAGGCTTTTTTAGTTTTGCTAAAGGAGCCACTCCCGGTGAAGGGATCGTCGGTCCTTTCCTCGTCGAATGAGGTGCGGGATATATCATATATATCACTGTGCAAAGCAAAAACACTTAAAAGCAATCAAAAGACAAACCGAGGGTTGTAGCATCTGCCAGTTATTGCTAAACACTAGTAAAATAGGGGGTTGCCCCTACGGATAATGGAATCCGTAGGGGCAGATTTAACTTGGCCCTACGGATTAATCCGTAGGGCTAAAAGGTTGCCCCTACGGGCACAGACGTCCAAGAATAAAAATATTAATTCTTAATTTGGTGTTTGCCCCTATGGAGGCGCAAACAAAAGACCTACGGGTATGTCCGTAGGGGCAAGTAAATATCCTTTTAACATAAGCCCAAATCGATCGCCTACGCTCACTTTCTCTCTCTCTCTCAATCGCGCGCGAGAAAAAAGCCCAAATCGTCGCCACCGTCGTCGCCGTCGTTGCTACTGTTGCCACCGTCGTCGCCACCGCCGGTTTCGTCGCCACCGTCGTCGCCACCGCCGGTTTCGTCGCAAATCGCCACCGTCGTTGCTCCAGCCCACCCGCAGCCGTTCAGGTATAAATCTCGAGGTAAATTAAAGCATGTTTGGATTATTTTGGGCTTAGGGTTCATGGCTGGGTCTGGGTTGCGCGCGCGAGTTGGGGTTGGGCAGGGGTCGCGGTGGCAGAGGCGGTCGGGGTCGGGGTCGGTGTAGGGTTAGGGTTGGGGTTCGGCTGCTGCTGGGGTGGGGCTGGGGTTAGGGTTACGGTGGGGCTGGGGTTAGGGTTACGGTGGGGCTGGGGTTCATCCTAGTACCACAATACCATCTGAAATTTCAGGTAATCATAATTTACTCGACACAGATGGTAGAAAATCAGAAAAAGCTCAAGAAAAAAATAATCGATTTTGATTTTAAGATGCGGGGTGTTGATGCAAGATGTAATATCTAGTAGCAGATGCTAGGCATATAGACTAAAGAATAGTTGTAAATGAACCGCTAGCAAGAAAATCCTATAATTATACACATCGCTTGACGCATGAAGCCTGAAGCTCTTTCTTTTGGGGGATAAAACTAGTTATATTCCTGCATTGCCTAGAAATAGCAATGAGTTGGTTAAAACCTTTCAAACACAACCCCCCCAAAAAAAAGAAAGAAAGAAAGGGCAAGGAAAAAAAAGAATAGCAACAAGCAATACAAGCTAGCAACCGTAAATAACTGCTGAGATTATGTCTACCTTGGCAATTTGAACAATGATGGTCTTGTCTGGATTGTTAAGATCCACTTTATGGGGCTGAGGAACACATTTTGCAACTGTATTTATGATTTTCATTCTGTCAAGTGTTGAAATAAAAATCAACACTTAACAATCAATCCAAGATGCTCAATAACTTGCTTCAAAACCATAATCTAATCTTGATGATGCTCAATATTAGCGATTTCCATGATCACGACACGTGGCAGATGACGTGTCTCATAACGCTTTACGATATCAGTATCCTATATTTGTAGTTTTAATTGTTGATTGTTATAGATGTATACCATTGCAATAATAGTTTTTGGTTGATGAATGCTATTGCAATGTAGGATGATCAGTTCTATCAATCTTGATCTCAATGGTTTAAAATCATGTTACACATACAACACGAATGCACAACAAACGCATAATTAGAGAGCGACTCGAGATATTCAGGTTAAAACCAATATATGATACTCGATGATAATATGAAACCTTCATATTCCCATCGATACCCATATATGAAACTAAAAGCGCCACTTAGTCCCCGTCTATCGGTTAACATACGTGCGATGCTCGTCGTGACCTAGAACCATACGAAGGTTGTTAAATATCGGACAATATAGCTCGATACTAACAACCGTCGTATAGTCTACGCGACGAGAAAATTCAATCGTATGGTAACCCATAGATTTGTCTCGTGTGGACAAGTTAAGAATGTATAAAGCAAACGCCTTCATTCACTTGTGTTTTCATCCGTTTCGAGATATTTCGTCGGTACCTTTCCGCTGATTCTCCGTATACAAAAATAGATTAGATGTTCATTTCAACGTTGTTTCATAGCTTTGAAATGATTATCTATTCTATTACAGAGTACTCGGAGAACAGCGGGGAGGTGCTGCCGAAATTTACTCGAAACGGTTGAAAGCACAAGTGATGGGCGTTCGCTCTATACATTCTTAATGGGATAGAAGCCTACCCCCGACAGCCGGAACACATACATACAAACGCATAATTAGAGAGCGATTCGAGATGTTCGGGTTAAAACCAATATATGATAATATGAAACCTTCATATTCCCATCGATACCCATATATGAAACTAAAAGCGCCACTTAGTCCCCGTCTATCGGTTGACATACGTGCGATGCTCGTCGTGACCTAGAACCTTACGAAGGTTGTTAAATATTGGACAGTATAGCTCGATACTAACAACCGTCGTATAGTCTACGCGACGAGAAAATTCAATCGTATGGTAACCCATAAATTTGTCCCGTGTGGACAAGTTAAGAATGTATAAAGCAAACGCCTTCATTCACTTGTGTTTTCATCCGTTTCGAGATATTTCGTCGGTACCTTTCCGCTGGTTCTCCGTGTACAAAGATAGATTAGATGTTCATTTCAACGTTGTTTCACAGCTTTGAAATGATTATCTATTCTATTACAGTGTACTCGGAGAACAGCGGGGCGGTGCTGCCGAAATTTACTCGAAACGGTTGAAAGCACAAGTGATGGGCGTTCGCTCTATACATTCTTAATGGGATAGAAGCCTACCCCTGACAGCCGGAACACATACATACAAACGCATAATTAGAGAGCGATTCGAGATGTTCGGGTTAAAACCAATATATGATAATATGAAACCTTCATATTCCCATCGATACTCATATATGAAACTAAAAGCGCCACTTAGTCCCCGTCTATCGGTTAACATAACGTGCGATAATTTATTCTTTTCAACGACAAACGCACACACAAAGCATATACACGGATTTTCTCCTTTGTCAGTAACTATCCCGTTCTTATATTTCTCAATATAGTCAGCATAACCTACAATTTATATGTTATTCAGTCTAACATGGCCCATGAGTACGTCAGAGTTAAGGACTGGATGTATGTCGATTGGAAACAACGTATGCAACCTAAGTTTGTCGCAGGAGTTGCTGCTTTTCTTGAATTTGCACGAGCATATAATAAGATCATAATAGAGAAGATTCTCTGTCCGTGCGATAGATGTGGCAATAAGTACTGGCAGAAGGTAGAATTGGCAGAGCTTCATATTGTAAAACATGGGTTTACTAGACTTTATTCAACTTGGAAATATCACGGGGAAGGAGAAGAATGCAGTACTGCGGTAGAAGAAGAAGGAGAACACGATAATGCGGCAGGAGAAGAAGAAGAATTCGGTAATACGGCAGCAGACGGAAATTTATTTCCATCAGAAGAAATGGAGGATATGATAGAGGCTGCCCTAGGTGAATCTATTCGTACCGAAGATGACATTCCTTCCGGTCAAGGACCGCGTGCGGATAAATATGAAAATTTCATGAATGATGCTAGGAAACCAATTTATGAGAATGCGAAGTATTCCACCCTCTCATGGTTCGTCCAACTTTTCCAAATTAAGTGCCTAAATGGATGGAGCAACAAGTCATTCACAATGCTTCTTTCGTTCTTGAAAGATTCTATGCCTCCGGGAAATAATGTGCCCGAAAGCTGGTACGAAGCCCAGAAAATGATGTCTGATTTGGGTCTAAAGTGCGAGAAGATTCAAGCATGTCCTAAAAATTGCGTGTTGTACCGGAAAGAGAATTCAGATTTGAAAGAGTGTCCAACATGCGGAGAGGCCAGGTATAAGCCGAAAGATTCTGATAAGAAGCCTGATATACCTGTGAAGATAGCACGATATTTTTCCATAACACAGAGGCTACAGAGGCTATTCAGGTGCAAGAAAACAGCCGAGGCAATGATTTGGCATCACCGTGCTCCTCCAAGCGAAAATGGAAAAATGAGCCATCCAAGAGATTCACCGGCATGGAAGGATTTTGATAGGAGGCACGCAATATTCAGTAGCGATCCTCGCAATGTCCGGCTCGGACTGGCTACCGATGGATTTTGCCCATTCAACTATATGGCTGGAAGTCACAGTACATGGCCCGTTGTAATGATAATTTATAATCTGTCGCCTTGGTTGGCTATGGACCAATCATACTTTATGATGCCTCTTCTTATCGACGGACCAAACTCACCGGGGAACAATATCGACGTCTATCTCCGACCTCTGATCGAGGAGCTGAAAACTTTGTTCATTGATGGTGTAGAGACATATGATTCAAACACAAATACAACCTTCATACTGCGTGCGGCTTTAATGTGGACAATTAATGACTTTCCTGCGTATGGAATGCTATCAGGTTGGTCTGTACATGGTCACAAAGCATGTCCTCATTGCCATGAACACACAACATCAAAATTTTTGAATTTTAGCAGGAAGGTTTGTTATTGCGGCCATCGACGTTTTCTGCCTCCAGACCACCCCTACAGGTTAGACACGGTTCACTTTGATGGTCATCAGGAGCTTCTTGGAGCTCCATCCCCATTATCCGGAGAGGACGTGACTGCTAAATGGGATGGTTACAATAACGTGACCTTCGGGATGGATCCGACGAAACAGGTCAAACCACAATATTGGAACAAGCTAAGCATTTTCTTCGAGATTCCGTACTTGTCTACAAATTCAGTGCGTCATTGTCTGGACGTCATGCATATAGAGAAGAGAGTATCAGAGCACATACTTAACTTGCTTCTGTGTAAAGACGGGAAATCGAAAGACAACATGAATGCTCGGATGGATCTACAAGAGTGGGGAATAAGAAGTGAATTGCACCCTAGACCGGTAGCGGGTAAACCGGGCAAGTTTGTACTTCCCAATGCCGCTTATCATATATCACAACCGGAGAAGAAAAGATTCCTGCAGGTGTTGCATGATTTGAAAGTGCCCACAGGTTTCTCAGGATCATTCAGCAAGAAAATAAAAATTGTGAAGGGCAAGATCGATGGGCTGAAAAGTCATGATCACCATGTTATCGTGGGGCACCTTCTTCCATTAGCCCTCAGGACTTCTCTCCCCGACTCGGTTGGTCTAGTAATCAACGACCTATGTTGTTTTTTCAGGGAGTTGTGTGCTAAAACACTGGAGGTTGCGACGCTGGATAAATTAGAAAATTCTATTGCATTGATACTTTGCAAGTTTGAGCGTATTTTCCCACCGTCATTTTTCGATATCATAATACACTTGACGGTTCATCTTGCAACTGAGGCGAAGTTAGCCGGACCAGTACAATATCGATGGATGTATCCCGTCGAGAGGTACGTGTAATTTTTCGTTTCGCGCAATTTATAAATTTATTGTTGTCATGTATGCCCGTATTTATTTATTCAACATATTCTCATTAGGTACCTCTGCACTCTTAAGAAGTATATACGCAATAAAAATCGACCAGAGGGTTCTATCATGCAAGGTTATCTTCTTGATGAAGCAACCACATTTTGTTCCCGCTATCTGGACGAGAACATTGAGACAAGGCTTAACCGACCACGAAGAATTCAAGACGGGCCATATGGTAAAGCCGAGAATAAGAGGGTAGACACTATGTTTATCAACAAGATATACCGGTTTATCTTGCTTAATTGCGCATATCTTGAACAAATTAGAGAGTAAGTTCTTTTGGATTAGTTGTTATATCTGTGTTTGTGTTTGTATGAAATGACATAATTAATGTCACAATTACTTGTCGAAAACAGAACTCATTTTAACGAGGTACGTGAGGGGCATCCTGATTGGAACGAAGAACGTTTGGAAAAATACCATCAGGATAATTTTTGTGATTGGGTCACAGCTCATGTAAGTTATTCGAATAACATTTTATTGCTATCAGTTTTAATCTAAACTTGTATCGTTATGTATTTTGTCGTAAAATTTGTTTTGTTAGATCCACGATCCGAACTTGTCTGCATCATTTGAGAGTGATTCAAGATGTTTAGCTCAATTTCCTAGTATGGAGGTTGCATATTACAAAGGATTTGGTGTCCTTGGATACAAATTCGAAGTTAAGGACATAGAAACATCTAGAACCACTCAGAATAGTGGGATTGCGACGGTAGGATCGGACGGTGTGATTTACTATGAGTACTTAAATTGTATACTCGGCATCCACTATCCCGGACGATCAGACCCCTTTTATATATTCCAGTGTACTTGGTACGATCCGCGAACCGATACGGACAGGTGGAGAAGCAGTCTTGGGACTTGGAAAGATGAATATGGATTGACTAGTGTGAACACACTTCGATTTTACGGTCAGGACGATCCGTTTATCTTTCCGAACCAAGCGTTCCAAGTATACTACTCACAGTGTTTGAAGCATGCGGGGTGGAGTGTTGTATGCCGATGGAAACCTAGAGATGTCTACGATGTCCCAGAATACGAGGACAGCGATGAGAACGAAGAAGAGAGAAGGCTTAAAGTGCTCCGACCGTCTGTTTCGAAGGACGGGTTGTCTTCGACCGATCATGAAGTTACGTGGGTTAGAAATGACATCGACGATGAAATCCAAGTTGATATGTATGATGCGCCCACGAAACGAAAAAGGTTATCAGTAATGTTATATTAGTACTTCACATTTTACGCTCTAGATCATATATAGTCGATACTTTTAATGATTGTCTAATGCGTCCACGAACCGTTTATCTAGATTTGATGACGATATCGGGAGCAGCGAGGGGCGGCAGGAGCTCCAGCCGCGGCAGAGGCAGAGCGGTTCTGCCGCCCGGAGAGCTCCGTAGGGAGCTTCAGAGGGCCGGTCTTGCACCCAGATCGGAGACCCCTTCGGATGCCTCCTTCCGTGTTGATTTGGCCACACCTCCAGGTATACTGCACGTATATCCATTTTGAATGTAATATTACAGATATTCATGCATGTTTATGTCAAAATTACTTATATTGTCAATGTTTGATTGTCTAGTTGTTGGTGATGCGTCCACATCTGGGACAGAGGCCACCCCCGCTCCTCCAGGTATGTTTATGTATCATATATTGTATGTATATTGATTTAGAATGCTATATCATAAATACACACATTCCTTTTGCTCTTACTTAGCAATTTTTATTATTGTCTAGCTGTAGGTGGTGACACCGCCGCACCTGCGGGTATGTTTATATATCCTATAGTGCATGCATATTAATTTAGAACGTTATATTATTGATCTACACATTCTTTTTGCAATTACTTATATAATCTATTTTTAATTGTCTAATTATAGGTGGTGCGTCCACACCTTCCACAGGGCCCACTCCTGCCGCTTCCATACCCTCCGCATCGTCTGCAGGTTAGTATGAATAAATTTAAAATATTTATTCATTTTACATATACTCTATAGAATAAATATGAACTTCATGCAAATTTAGCGTCGATGTTTATTTTATAGTTGGAGGGGATGCGTCCGGGTCCGGGACCCCGGTTGTTCCTCACCGGAGGAACTATCGTCCCGCTCATGCTGCTGCTCGGGCCCAGGCTCGTGCGCTAGTCACCGGAGGTATATATCACACTTGAATTTTTGTTTAACCTTGATTTCTTAAAACAACTTTGTCTTATTATTGATTGTCTTGATATTTCGTGCAGACGCAGGGCCTCTCCATCCCCAGAGGGGGACTCGAGGCCCGAATCAGTCCCATAGGCTGAGGCCTGATAGAGCTAGGGGGGAGGCAGCATTCCCCCTATTTTTTACCCTAGACTATCGCTATACCGGTCCTCATGCCGAGAGGTTCGGCCGGTATTTGGGGGACGAGAGCCGGATCGTGAAGAACTATCCACTTCACGTTGAGTGGGGCGAGCAGCACCAGCGCTCATTCGCCCTCTTCTTTGATCAGGCTCGGGTGTGTATTAATATATATTTTCATTTGATCTATCCAATATATTTATTATTAACACTTGCAATCTAATAACAATGTTTTTTTTTGTATTTTCAGTTGGATTACGATTTTCAGCGTGTAGCCGACCCTGATCACCCGGGGAGGGTGCTCGACCTTCATGCTCTGTACAATGGCCTGATGAAGAACATGCAGGCCAAGGTCCGATACAACAGGAATGAGCTGAAGGCCGACTACTACTCCCTGTGGATGGCGACCCCCGAGGCAGAGAGAGCGGCCCTCCTATCTACTCCGGCGTTTGCGAGAGTCGACGTAGAGACATGGCCTCTATTGTGCGCTTATTTCGACTCCCAACGCAAACAAGTACGTATTTTAAATTTAATTCATTATTTATGATATAATTTATTTCTTTGTGTTTCTTAATTAGAAAACTAAATGTTAATGCGTTGTGCAGAAACAGGCCGCTCAGAATACGGAGAACAGGAAGTCGGCGAAGAGGGGTCGCCCCACTTACACAGGTGGCTCGAGGAACATTACTCGAGCCATGGAGTTATCGGTAAATTAAGAGTTATTCTCTAATATTCTGCAATATTAAGAGTTATTCTCTAATATTTCTAATATTAAGAGTTACTTTCTAATATTGCAGACATCTCGGACCGTGGCGTCAGGTGGTACACTGAGCGTGCTGTCCGCATATCTTGCCGTCCACGGCACCTCGACAGATCCCGCCACGGGCGAGCTTCGATATCCCGACGTCGCTACCCAGGAGTACTGCGTAAGTGTTAATATTTTTTCTACCCAAATTTGAAATTTTAGTTTTGGAAGGTTCAAGTTTAAATTTTATACTTATACTTTACTGCTTAATGTGGGTGTAGGAGCGGGTGATTGAGCGGGCCCAGGCCTCGGGGATCGATTTTACCGGACAGAACGATCCGAGGCTGCTGACCCCAGTTCTGGACGCCGCACACGGAGGGCACCACGGAGGTTGGGAGAGAGGCCGGGGACTGGGCCCTAGCAGGGCCCATATGAGGTTGGACTCCACCCCGGCGGTTACTTCCTCCGTCTCCAGTGACCGGCATGTCCATCAGGAACTGGATAGCTTGAGGGCCAGCGTTCAGGAGTTGAAGGAGATGCTGGTATGTATACTACTTTATAGTAAAATATCATTTCATATTATATACATATCAACATATCCATAATTAGTACGTAGCTTGAGCTTATTTGGTTTTAGACTTAAGTTTGATTAATCATACATACATATGTAATTAAAATAAACAACGCTTTTCCAAACTAGATATCCAAACAGGGTTTCGAAATAACTTAATAATGATACGAATTCGAATAATACACAGTTCTTACACGCTTCTTACACACGTTATGTCCAGACGCGACAGGGTAGATCGGCCGAGCCTCCACATGCATCTCCTTCGGCTGCGGCTCCGCAAGCCACTACATCGGCTGCGGTTCCGCAGACAGCTCCTGTAGCTCCACCGCCCACTCAGACTCCCGCAGCCGCGGCTCCGCAAGCGACTACCTCGACGGCGGCTGCGCAGACCACATCGCCGGCTCCACATGCCGCTCAGACTCCCGCTCGCGACGAATTGCAGAGTTTATTGACCGAGAGCAGGCGCGCGTTATTCTATCGTTATTCAGAGGTGGAGCTGGACCGAGCTAGGGTAGATTTTTGGTTCTTATTTTTTGAAACATGTATTTATTTATATCATACACATTGTACTACATTTTGAAACGATATTGATATTGGTTTGTATTTATATCATATTCAGTTTTTGTGTTTCTTTTGTATATTATATATATGCGTGAGATGTGATTATGAATACTGCAATATATGATTTGATTGATGTATATATTATTGTGCACAGGGCGGGAAAAAATCAAGCAGCCCATTTTTTAAAAAAAAATACAGACAATATGTACCTACGGATTAATCCGTAGGTATATATGTTGCCCCTACGGATATATCCGTAGGGGCAAAATATCAGCAGTAACTGATATTTCCCCCCTGATCTTAGTGCCAGGGGGTTGGGATTGCCCCTACGGACATATCCGTAGGGGCCTATGCCACTCCCCTACGGCGTTATCCGTAGGGGCCAAATATCAGGAATCCTGATATTGTGCCCCTACGGACTCACACCTACGCACATATCCGTAGGGGGTAGTACATGCCCCTACGGACATATCCGTAGGTCCAAGTAATATATTACAATAAACCGTAAATAATATAAAATCTTAGTCCCTACGGCTTAATCCGTAGGGACAACAGGACCTACACATAAATCCGTAGGGGCAAAAATTTGCCCGTAGGGGCAAGTTCAGGGCCTCAACTTGCACTTGCGGCCTTTGCACCTACGGGGTATTTTTTTGCCCCTACGTATATATCCGTAGGGGCAGTGGTTTGCCCCTACGGATAAATCCGTAGGAGCAACCCTTATTTGTAGTAGTGAAAGGAGTCACTCCCGGTGAAGGGATCTCGGTCCTTTCCTCATCGAATAAGGTGCAGGATATATCATATATACCGCTGTGCAAAGCAAGAACTGTAGCTACCTGTTTTTATTTTAAAATTCGATTCTACAACATCTTAGGTTTCTTTTATTTCATTAATCTCATTAATGAAGTCCCATCATTTAAGTCACCTAAACATCACAGATAAATACGACGTACACTTATGCCATCCGTGTTCGCCTCGATGTCCCCTCGTGCACCGTTAGGTTAGGTAACTAACGGCAGAGCGGGGCAGGGCTAGCACGGGTGTAAAACATAAGTAACGCCTATATAATATATCATATATACTATATACAGTATCTATCACAGAACATCACATGATCGCATCACAGACATCGCAGCAGAAGAAACATATGAAACAATGGATATACTAGGACGTCCGTGTTTTCAATATGAGCCAGTATAAAACACGGATTCCACGGTCGTGATGAATAGCCAATCCCACACCCCAAGACCCCTACGAGAGCGGCAAGCAACCCTACCAATTCTAGGGTTAGGAGACCCGGACTCGACTCCTCGAGTTGGTCTCCCATTGGACCCCAGAACCCGATTACTTGTGCTCCCCTCCTTGGGTCTATCCTAATGCGGAAAAGAAAATAATATACAAAAGGTAACAACTTCCGCAACCTGGAAGTGCCCCAATAAAAGAATATTACATACAAGTTTTTACATGAATGAAAATGAAAAACACTCATCTCACATAAAAATCCCCGGCTATTCAAACACGACGATCCAATATAACATATCCAGCAACACATAACATCACATGTCATCAACGTAAGTAAATATGCGCATCCCAATTTTCGTTGACATATAGCAACGAAACCGGCGATATCACATATTACACTTACGGTCACAGAAAAGAAAGTGTAAAACTACAACAGTTGGAATCCGCAATCTTTTTAGACATCGCATGCCTAATCAAATGAAATACTTAGACATTGCATGCCTAACAATTATAAACCCCGCATTTTAGTCTCAAAATCGAAAACTCTTTTCAATATCAAGTCGGACAATTCAACAAGATTCCCGACATCCTGATCGAATGCTCGTCGCAAACTTCAGTAGACGGTAGCACCCCCGATACCGGCGACGAAGTGCACCAAGGCGGAACACCGCTACCGCGAGCACCCGAACGGATGCTTTCGGCAACGGGGTTCTCCTACAGTCACTTGGTCGGGGCTATGGGGTGAGGCTGTCTATTAAGTTTATCCGGCGAGTATCCGCGTACGCTACGTGATTGCGACGGACTTTTGATCACATCAAAATTCCGTGGCAACCGATCAGTGAGACTAAACTGCTATCTTTATAACATTCATTCAGTAATCTCATAACTACTTGTGAATTCCAATTATTGTATCACATTCCAGATAAACAGAAAATGTTAAACTTTCCGATCGAACATTCAAACACCCAAGTTTTCCCGATACAGATCAACACATGAAACAAGTCTAAAAACATTCAGTTCGTGCCTCAGTACCAACGGTCCAGCCGTAGAAGGGTCAAGCCAACGCCTCACATGTGGCACGCCGTACTGCCCCAAACCCTAAGGTTCAAAGGGCAGTTCAAGACGGTCACATAATCGAGTTAAGGTTTGTTGTCTTCTAGAGGGTCCATCGCGTTACTTGCACTACTTAGAACGGTTTTAAACCACGGAAAAATCCAACACTTGGAAATTTCCCGATAGGGGAAAGATTGGGTATTTACATCCGGTCGAACTTTTTAACATATTCAATAATTATCCGGAAAGACACATAGACAAAATCTGATAATCCGATCGAATCTTTGATTCCCAATACAACCCCAGAATACTCAACTGTAGAGTCAGAATAAAAATTCCCAGAAAATATAGCATTCAATTATATGAATTACTGTGCAGAAATCATTGGACAAGGAGACAGTAGGGCCGCGGAACCGCCGCACATGCAGGCTTGTGCCGCGGTTCCGCGGTGGAATATTCGAATTAGACCCTCATTTTTCACAGTAATTCAAATAAGACCCTGCTTATTTTTCTGCATATTTTTAATTCACAAAAATCCAAATTTTCAGAAAATTTCCAGAGAGCATTTTAGAGTTTGGGTTTCGGTTCGATCGGACTTCAAACTCCGTCTACGCATCGCCTAAGGCTCTAGCTAGGCTCTGATACAACTGTAGGGTTCCTAGGCACACTAAGGAGGTCTCACAAGGCATCAACCATGCCAATTTCAAATTTTACAAGTGCCGAGAAACCCTAATACGGATCGTTAACTAGAATTTTAGGCGAAAAAGAAACTAGTTAACAACTTAACTACGAGTAAACGGAAATACAACCTTTGTAGATCCGGTCCTCCACCTCCATTGCTCCGTGATGAAGTCCCCTCGCTGTACAAATCGGATCCCAGACTCTAGCATCGGCTTCATTGGAGAAATGGGCGGGCTAGGTCACCGACTACGACGCCGAAGATGATCTACGTCGAGGCATCACTAGATCAAGCTCCAACTTCACCAAGCCATGAAAACTTGTGAAGGAAACACCCTATACTACTTGGCAAGTAGTAGAGGATGAAGAAATAGGAGGTGGGTTCACTTTAGGATTGGATTTCTCACTCAATTTCACTAGTTGCCATTGATGGAGGCAAGCTTCTTCAACTTGAAGAAGAAGAAGAAGAAGAAGATGAATATTATGATAAGTATGTTTAAAAATAGAAAATAATGTGAATACTTATCATATGGCAACCATGGTCAAGTGTAGAGAACAAACTACGGTTAGTTAAAGGGTTAGGGTTAAGCATGAAGACAAAATGGTCACTTAGTCAAAGATGCTTTGAAGCTTCAAGAAGCTTCAAGCAAAGAACAAAGAAAGCCACCATTTTCTCTTTATCATTTCCAAAATAAAATAAATAAAATAAATGAATAAGAAAATGAAAACCCTAACCAATATACAACCATGGTTTAATCTTTACACAAACCCTAGTGAGCATGTATCATCAAACATGATACAAACTTGTGTACAAAAGTATATCACATATACAATGTGCACAAACAAGTGAGAAAAACCATTTAAAGTGAACCAATACTAGTTAATGCAAAGTAATATATCAAATATATAATTATGCATTAAATCATTAAATCAACACTTGATTTAACGATCTGGTCATATCGCATATAACCGACTAATATACAATGTATCGATTTATCGAATCAATCCTTGATTCGATAACTAGGTTATATCGTATACAACCATATCGATACATTCATCGCGAGAATAGAATACGGTATCACATACACACATTATTCTCGGTCCCGCACATATCTCATATGCGCTCCTATTTCGTTTCGCTTGAGCCAGGAAACCTCTGTGTAGGACTCTAAAGACTCGTCAATACGCCGGCAGCAGGTGATGATCATATCAAACACCCACAAGCCGCAAGCGGTCTGCTAAACGTAACGGCCACCCGGGTATTGAGCGATCAGAAGATCGACGAGCAAGCCCGCTCACACTCCTGTGAATCCAACTAGTAACACTTACCGTACAGTCCGGTCTCGTCGTCTGATATGTCGCATATCTCGCCTAGGGGTGGTAAACGTCAGACCCCAATAGCTCGATAAGTCGTGTCGATATGAGGTCTATAACAGTTCGAGAAACTACTGGTAACACTTACCAGTAAATCTCAGCAACCCTGGCCAGGGATTTCCGGTTATAGCCAATCGAACACAGCGCAACATCAACTCCCTATACCGGGAGAGACGAATCCCCTCCTATCGCTCATTGCCTCCATGTGATTCGGGACTGTACCCAAAAACCACCGTTTTGCACGCCCTCTTGGACGTGGTAAGATGGAAATCAAAGCACAGTGGGAACCACACAAGACTCTATGACGATCTCGGGTCAACAGACTAACCTGTACCAGTGTCACCAGAGAACTGCCATCTGACGTAAGGTATAATACCATCTGGGAGTTCTCGGCGAGTCCGTCCAGTGTACCCAGTCTCTACTGAGCACCCGTATATCATCTCTGATGTCAAACACCAATGGATATGGGATCATCCATCACCCATCTGGATGGGTCGAGAAGGTATACGCTAGTCTACTCTGGTATATCGATGCCCCGTCTCGATACACCCACGACTAGGGACTTTGAAGGATGTACTAATGGACTACCATGTCCCCACTAGTATGATCCGCATCATAGTCCAGGTAGTCAAGTACACATCCTAAGGGCTTTACCAACATGCAACAGAGAGACAATCAGTGTACACGTTAAGGTAAAGAGCAACCAGATAGCATACTATCATGTCGAGCAAGAAAGTCCTCCCTATATATGTCCAAGCATCCACTACAATATACATCCTATGTATAGTAATGGCCTCTAGGGCACACATATAACTAACATATGTGTTTTTCAAACGTCGTCTATTTACTATATGTCATTTAGACGGGGTTGCACATACTTCCTTATACTGCTATGATATTGATATTTGTAATGGCTATGGTTGGATTGTCATGGTAGATAGCTTGTTGTGCAATGGTAGTTGTACAGTCCAGATTCATTTGTACATTTGATATTGCGGGACGAGCGTCCGACATATGGACTGTCGTATCTGTCAGGTTGTATATTATTTGTTTGGGGCACGACCGGGTTGAGATCGATGTCCCCATTGTACTATATTTTCTTTTCTGTACTAGGATTACCCCATGGAGGAGTGCTCGAATAAGCCGGTTTCTAGAGGGCAACGGGCCCGCATCTCATGGCGTTGAGACGGAGAGGGTCTCACTCTAGAATTGGCGGGTTCGCCGCACTCACAGGGGGTATAGTTTGACCCATGGAGGGGTGCACAAGTTACCGGATTCTGTGAAGTGCTGGGTGGCCTATTCACTTTGTTGATTAGGATTGCCTCACTTCTGGGATTGGCAGGTAACTTTCAGCGCTCGTAAGGGTCCCGGTTTCCATTGCACAGGCTATCAACATGACAGGGAACGTCGGGTCTCCTTTGTGGCTCAAATGAAACCCGAGACTTCAGGATCATCCACCACTCTGTGTTGCTTGCTGAGATTCTGTGATGCTTCTGTGTTCATGCTTGGGACGAATGTAATATATATTTATATATATACTAGTATATGTTTTGCACCCGTGCTAGTCCAGCCACCGCTCTGCCGTTAGTTAAGTAACCTAACGGGTGATGACGGGGCCCAGTGGTGAATGCAGATGGCATATACGTATATTTTATTTTTCGTTCCTTTATCTGGTGTGATATGTTTAATTGATGGGACTACGTTGATTCTGATCAATGCAAGGAAAAATAAACCTATATGCTGTTGTTGGAACCAAGTTTTGAAAAAGTGACATTACAGCCGTTTCCTTTTTCTTTACACAGTGGTATTCGATTGGGAATATCCTGCACCTCATTCGATGAGGTAAGATCCGGGATCCCTTCATTGGGAGTGTCCTCTTGAGCAGAAGTTTACGTCATCGTAATAACTTCACTATAGTTGATTATTTTGCTTTGTATTGTGGTATTTAGTTTGGAATATCCTACACTTCATTCGATGAGGAAAGAGCAGAGATCCCTTCACAGTGAGTGATCTCTGTAGCAAAAGTTTTCGCCACTATATATTTGTAAAACCACTCGGTTCCTTCAACGATATCAAGTTCATTACGTTAAAGGTTTTTCGCCAAAAATCAGCCGTAGCCCTCCATCATTTCAGATAAGAAGCAGTTAGTATTCGTGCTATGTATGTTGGTCTCTATAAGGCATAGTGTACGGTAGTTGAATGTTAATTATCTGTTGCATTTTTATGGGATTATTTAGGACGGTTGCATAGACACTTTGGTCTCTATCAAGGGCTTGTGCGGGTGGGTCTAAGTTAATCAAGGAAAATGACGGATTGAACTTGACTTGCGACTTATGGTACTTTGGTCTTTATCAAGACCATATGACGCTTAGGGTAAAAATTACATCGGGGGTTTAAAACATACAGGAAACTTGCCTGGCATGCACTTACCTTCTGGAGTATGGTGCCTTGAGTGGCTTCCATCAAGTTATCATGCGATGATAGTTGGATCCCGATTCCCACTGATAAGTAGGTGTTACTCCTCGGGTGATTTTAAATGATCTCGACTAATTCTCCTTTTTGGTTCAGAAGGGCAATTCTAGGAAACAATGGGAGCCATCCTGATTAGATAAAGTGATTAACCATTCTAATCTAGATTAGAGTGCATGCTGAGTGTTTTTTTTCTCTCTCTTTTTGGCAGCTACCATGACCCGACCTAAACTAAAACTCATGAACCAAGTTAACCGAAACTTCTCAAAATATTTTTGGCTTTTGGATTGCCATAGTCGCATATATCATTACCGCTCCTACTCTTACCATTCGCATTTCTCCATGACACTCCGTATCACTACGAAGATCTACATTTATTGGATATGACCATCGTATAGTTACATATGAACTCGAAGAAACTTGTTTTGGATTTGAGAATGGTTTCTGGTTCTGGAGAAATTGAATAGAATTATTCAGTTGTTTTTTCTCTTTATCTTCTCTCAGGTTGCGAGGGCTCCTAGTATTAGGAGAGTACACCTATTATGCTTATTAGATAGTCTTTTTCCAAACCTTAGGCAGGTGCCAAAAGGTAGAAAAGGAAAAAAACCAATTAGCATAAGTGTGGTGTATGGAAGGTAATAAGTAAAGACATATAAAGAGATTAGAAAGAGAGCAAAGGAAATTGTAACTGCTATCATTCACGACAAAACAGCATAGATCATTCCCACTCCTACTTTACTTTTGCATTTCTTCGAAACACTCCATATCACTACGAAGATCCACATTACTTGGATATGCCATCGTATAGTTACATATAAACTCGAAGGAACTTGTTCCAGTTCGAGGATGGCTTACGGTTGAGGAGAAATCGAATAGGATTATTCAGGTTGTTTTTTCCTCTTTACCTTCTCTCAGGTTGAGTGAGCTCCTATGATTAGGAGAGTACACCTATTACACATATTGGATAGTCTTCTTCCAAACCATAGCCTGGTACCGAAAGGTAGGAAAGGAAGAAGACCAATTAGCCTAAGTGTGGTGTACAGAAGATAATAAGTAAAGACATATAAAGGGATTGGAGTGAGGGTATGGAAATATATGGTTACAGTCATGAATCAGGATAGTGGAAGAGGCATTATTAGGAATACCAAGATACCCCTTCGAAATATTTTCATATTTCAGTTTTGATGTGACGTGTTAATTGAAAACCATTTTTCCCAATTAGATTCTAACTCCAGGGTATGTATTTACCAGATTTGATTCTCACATCTGTATAGGGTTACAGATGATGAGTGGGAGTAAAATATTGGGAATTAGGTAATTATATCCTCAACATATCAGAATTCTTTGTAATTGATGATATTTGAGGAAATCGTGTGGGTTTTGCTTGACGGCAAATATTTGATTTTGAATATCCGTTGTTATATACCAATTTAAAATTGTTATATCTGTATGTTTATTTATAAATTGAGATATAAATTTTTGAAATTATGTCTGAGATATTTATCTATATCAGTTGGTGGTTAGGTAAGGTGCATTCAACAACGGTGTAATTCTTCTTAACCATAGTACAGTTTTCAACTTACGACGCACAAGATTTTGAGTTATTGAACTCAGGAGACTTATACAAAGTATTGTATGCTGTCCAATATCCATTAGGACAAAGGGGTTGGTACTCGTACTATATTCTGTTAACTTGTGAGTTCTTTAGTTTTAGACAAGTATTTCTTTGAAATAGAATATTCAAGTTTGAGAAGTTATAGGAATAAGAATAAAGTAGAGAACCATATATTGCAAAACAAGGGGGTTGGTGCTCGTATTATATTCTGTTTACTTTTGACTTCTCTAATTTTAGACAAATATTTCGTTGAAATACAGGGTCCAGATATTGAGAAGTTATAGGTATAAGAATAAAGTAGAGAACCCTTATGCGGGAAGTATCAGGATTCTTCGAGGTGATCGAAGATATATATACTTATGGTAGCTATTCCGTTGTAACTAATGGTTTTGAGAACTAGCTTCTTTTTCTGGTTACTCATATATAAATGCACTCCTAGACGAGTAATGTTTTTTAGCCTCCTTCAATTTGGTTGATATGCAATGGAAACGGCTGCATAAATTTTGAATCTGGTTCCAATTAAATTAGTGCCTCTTATTTCTATAGTGGATATAAAATGGATCATATCTTAACGATATTAAGGTATATAGAGTTGTCCAGCTTATGCTTAAAACTAGAATCCAGATAAACTCAAGGCACGTTTCAGTAATGGCAGTTTGTGGGTTATCTTTGGTATTGACGAGGGATAACATTCTACCATCAGGAAGATCTATAGTTATATTGTTCTTGACTCGCCACCAGTTTTATTAAAATGGATTTTTTTCAGAAAACTTAGTGGGAGTATAGTAGAACTGGAAGTTATTTCAGAACCACAAACGATTACTGAAAATTTAGTAGGATCTAAAGATTCAATTGGATTCGACATTCCATTGGACACTCCGCAGATTTGGTGGGTAATCTCAGGCACCCAAGAGGTACTTTAGTTTCCTTAGAGACGGTGACAGAGAGGTTTATGTTTACCCAAACTTACCAATGTTGGTGTTCTAGAGTATGAAATCCGACAGGAGGATATGTATAACGTCATTCTAAATAAATTTTAGAAGTGCCCGTGTATATGACTCTGCCAGAGGATTGTTGTAGTCAATGGGTGCAGCGGAAGCATAGTGGGCAGGTAGCTTATGTCTATTTATAGACTAAATCAGGTATAGCAGAGATTGATCATCTATTTTTGATGTGACAGTCATAGATTTTGACTTTATCAGAATAAGAGATGGATCTGGTAAGAAGGTGGTAGAGAGTGATGTCCTGGTATTTGGATGATATGCACTTGATAGGAAAAGATCTTCCTATATTACGATCAGTTACAATGTGGTTGTCACAAGGTGATTCTCTACATAGGATATGGATAAAATATCAGAGATTTTGGTCATTAGATCTATGGTTTTAGATCAAGATTTAGGAAGTGTCCCAATTTGGGTACTTTGACATTATTCTAAAGGTGTTTTAGAATGGAAGACTCTTGGCGAGGTGGTGTATCTTCAGGTAATGGAGTCACCCTCTCTAAAGAAATGTCTTCTAGACTGATGAGGAGAGGGATTTCCATGATGAGCATATCACTTGCTTAGGCAATTGAGTTAATCATAAGATGTCAAGTACCACACCAGATGTTGATTTTACACTAAATACAATAAATATATATTTTAATCCAATCCTGGAGAAACGAAGGGAAGCAGTTATGAACATAAGTAGAGGTTCTTGGTATATGGTAACGGTAGCCTCCTTCGGGAGGTGATTATCATTTCAGACTTCCTAGATGACCTGGATGACAGAGAGGCTGTTAGAATTATAGTTTTCCTTCTTTTTAAAGGACAGTATGTTGGACAGTTGGTCCAAGCGGATACTGAGGAAGGCATGGTGCAGGATACTGATTAAATTCAGAAGATGATACAGTCTAAAAACTTTGTTGGATTTGGAGTTCATTTATGAACTGGGTCCCAACAAATATCCAGACAAATTCTAAGACAGATATTGCTCATTTTGTGAGATATTCTTTCTCCACAAAGTTGAGATATAGAGAGATACAGAAAGAAACATTAGAGTGGATCCACTCATTGAGGCTATTTCTCGAACACAATAGTTTCACAAACGAGCTTTGCGTGACTGATTAGTAGAGGAGTTGGGTGTTCGGTATAGCATGGGCTGTGAGTATGCGACACCGCAATAATTAGCCTTAAGTGCAAGTGGGAGATTGTTGGCTATAGTGGCCTCAAGTTAATTATTGGATCGCAGGTACGCGATTGCGATAATTGAGGGAGGATCTATACGGATAGAACAATCTTACTCAAGATGATAGTATGCTATCTGGTTAGTCTTTATCTTCATGTACATGCTTATGTGGTATTACAGATCACGATTATATGTTGATAGAGCCCATATGATTTTTGCTTGACTACCAGTATTATGATGGCGATCATATACGTAAAAGCTGGGTGGTGTATAAGCGCATCCTTAAATGTCCCTAGTCGAGGGAATATTGAGACTGGGCATCTATACTCCAGAGTAGACTGGTGTATACTGATCGAGACCCTGCCGAAGGGCGATGGCCAGGTCTCACAAGCTATTGGTGTTAATTTGTTCACCTAAGATAGTATACAGGTGCTCATTGGGTTATGAGTACACTGGACGGACTCGCCGGGAACATGCTAGTTAGTATTATACCTATTGACAGATAGCAGTTCCCAGTTGACATGTGTACAGGTTAGTATGTCAACCTGAGAGCATCATTTTTCTCGTGTGAGTTTCCACTGTACTTTGATTACTACCCTACCATGGCTCAAAGGAGTCATGCAAATAGGTTTTAGTTCGGTACGGTCCCGAGCAACATGGAGGTAGTGAGTGGATCATCGGGGATTCGTCTCTCCCGCTATTGGGGGTTGATGCCGCATTCTGCACGGGTGGCCATCACTAGAAATCCTTGGCTAAGATAGTCAACAATTACTGATCTAGAATCAGTAGTTTCTCAAGTGGTGATGGGTTTTATACCGACATGACATGTCGCGTTATTAGGGGTCTGACTTTATCCACCCCCTAGACTCGATATGCGATACTCTTAGAAGAATGAACCGGACTGTACGGATATTGTCAATGACAGGCTCAGTAGGGGTCAGGATGAGTTTGCTCGTCGGCCTCCCTTTTGCTGAATACCTGGATAGCCATTATGTATATCTAATGCCGCCGACGTGCTTGTAGTTAAACCCACTACCAGTATATTGACAAGTCTTTAGAGTCCCACACAGAGGATTTCCCTGCTTCGGGCGAATCGATGTAAAGGCCATATGGTTTTGCGTCAGGGTTCGATCATATACGGGCATTTATACACGTATCATGATTCGGACAGATAATACTAGTGGGCTTTGCTTTAAGCCGGATCCTAGTATTATATTGATGGATTAATTTTGTCTCTTTGTATTCGGATTTCTCGGAATACGGATGCGGGTATGTACATACGGATGAGGGGTATTCTTGTAATTTATTACAAGATAGTTTCAAGAAGATAACACCTTATTTTTGTTTTAATCATTTTGTTTAAATGATTAAATGTGGTGGAGGATGAGTTGTGTATGGCATTAATTAAAGCATGACTCATGTGGTGACTCATAAGTGCGACTCATGGTGCACTACTGAGCCACGCTAGATATTTTATATTCTTTCTACACTAATTATACCTCACAACACTTAGCCATTTTTTTGAGTTGCTATGCTTCGCTTCACACTCTCATTCTCAAGCTTCTTCTTCTATCTCCATCCTTCAAGTCGCATGTGTTGAGAAACCTAGGATGTTTGGAGACAAATTAATCCATCATTAGAATCTATATCCTCTAGGGTATCTAGTTTAGAAAAATAAGTACCCTAGTTACCTCGGCTATGAGGTTTGAGCTCATTTTATAGACTCTCAGGTGGATCATCTTCGATGGAGGGAGACCAGAGATCAAACTTGATCATGGTGGCCACTAGGAGCTTGCGATGATGGTTAAAGACCGAAGGACACAGATCATTCGGTATAACCATCTTAACTTATCTATTTAGTTTTCTAGATTAGAATTTAAGGTAGATCCGGGTATCGGGTTGTGTTAGCGCCAGTTTGTAAAAATTTTGTTCCGCGATCGTCCATGGTTTGATGGCTAGGGCTCTACCATAAGCGAACAGTTGATCTAATACCTTTGTATTGTGATAACAATAGGGCTATGGCATTCATAAAAGAACCACAGTCCCCTCGACGATCCAGACACATCTTGAGGCGGTATCACCTGATCAGGGAGATCGTTGATCGCCGGGAGATCATTGATCGCCGGGAGATCGAGGTCTGGAGAGTAGAGACAAATAAGAACACGGCGGATCCATTAACAAAGGCCTTCTATCAAACACGGTTCGAGCGACTTTTTAAGATGTTGAGTATGCGATATACCAACAATTGGCCCTAGAGCAGGCGTTGGGTGCTCGATATGCTAATATCATGCCTTCATTCAAGTGGGAGATTGTTGGATATATATGCCCTGGAGGCCTTTATTGTATAGGACGCTAGGGATATGTATGTACAGGACAATCTTGCTCGATATGATTGTATTCTATTTGGTTTGTTTTTATCTTAACATGTATATTTTACCGGTTATTACATATCGTTGGTACATGTTGATAAAGCCCGTAAGATCTTTGCTTGACTACTAGAGTTATGATGACGATCATACTTGTGGGAGCTGGGCAGTCAATAGGCATATCCTTAAATGTCCATAGTCGTGGGAGTATCGAGACTGAGCATCGATATTCCAGAGTATACTAGTGTATACGTATCTTAACCCCAACGAGGGCAATAGTTGGTCCCATAGCCATTTGTGTATGGCACCAAAGATTGTATACAGGTGCTCATTAGGTTATGAGTTACACTGTACGGACTCGCCAAAAACTTCTATATGGTAATATACCTATAGTCAGATAGCAGTTCTCTGGTGACATAGATACATGGTAGTCTTCAAAACTGACATCGCCATTTGCCTCGAGTTTGTTCCCACTGTACTTAGATTACTACCTTACCATGGCTTTAATGAGTCATACAAACAGGTTTTAGATGGGTACATTCTCGAAGCACCTGGGGGCAGTGAGCGATGGAAGGGATTTGTCTCTCCCGGCGTAAGAAGTCGATGTCATGCTGTGATTGATTGGCCATCATCATAAGATCTTGGCCAAGGCATATGAGATTTAATGGTAGTGAGATCAGTAATTTCTCTGGATGGTTTTGAGCCACTGATTTATATGTTAAAAACTATTTCTATAACCGCAATCAAGAACGGCGTCGCATGAAGCTAGCCGGTGAGTACGGGTCGGTCCACAGGGATGTTGTGAATCTCCTAGTCGCGCTAACGAGTTAATTCCGAAGGGTGTTCGGATTGATTATTAAATCTAAAAATCTAATTAATCTATACTAATTATCTAGATCCATTCTTGCTAGAGCTAGGTTTAGGGATGGTTTGGAAATGCAAGTAAACCTCAACGCTTTCTATACCCGAATGAAGATCTATGAGGAGTTATGGTAATTATCAATAAAGGGGATTAGATCCATTCGGGAAGGTGTTCCTTCCTCTAGGTTCTTGTCCTTCCTTTAGAGATCCTTACCCTAACCTCCATGGAAAACGCGCGCAACCGGGCTTTTACACTACGGTGTCATCATTACTTCGAGGGGTAGGATGTCGTAGGGTGCGGTGTGTGCGTGTATGCATGGAATCCTATTGAAAATATATTATAGGTAAGAAAGAGATGAGAGATCTCATCTCTCAAAATCCTTCCCCAAGGCTAAACCCTAAACAAGTTCCTAAGGCATGAAATTTAATCTACCTAGGGCATGAAAATTAATCTACCCAGGTCAAAGAATTGAAATCTAAACTAGAGCAAGGAATTAAATCTACTTACAGATGCATGTCTCCAATCATCAATGCAGGGTTGTCAGATCTGAATTTCTGAATTGAAGAGAGGTACCGATGCTCTCCATAAAGAATTTCTGAATTTTTATTAAAAGCAGGCATAAGAATTACAATGATTAGAGTTCCTATTTATAAAGAATAGGAAACCCTAGGTTACATCTGAATCGCATGTCTACAATTACAAAAATACCCCCAGGAAATCTTTTCAGAGCCAAGAAAACATTATGGTAAAATTTAATCTGTGTACGGGCATAGGGCGGCCGCGGAACCGCGGCAATGGAGGGCTTGGGCCGCGGTTCCGCGGCCCTTTAGTGAGCTCTTCTGATGGGTTTTTCTGGCCTGCTTCATGGTTCTCTGGTCTGGTTATTTCTTTATTACTTTTTCCATTTGGGCTTCTACATTGGTTCCAGATATTCAGTGAACAATTTGCAATGGATTTTTAACCGTTCACTTTGTATTCTTGGACCTTGCGCTGCCTTATGCTTTGTGAACTTTATCTTTATGTAGGCTTGACTGAGATCCTTCTATTTGTTGGTCAAAGTCCACTTTTGCATCATCTTTTTATCGTTTGCACTGTTTTCTGTTCAAGAACCTGTATCCTGTAATATGCAGTAGACATGCGTCAAAAGCACCTGTTTATTTATAAAAAGAATAAGAATGGGGAATATAATAATACAATATTATGGTGTGAACAAATACCCCCAAACTTATCTTTTGCTCGTCCTCGAGCAAACTTATTTTTATTCACTAAAATCCTAACCGCACTTTCGCAGGGAAACGCGATTGCACTGAGCACGTGCAACAAGCCGTTAAACCTCTATATGTCCATAGTAGGAGGAGTATTGTCTCCTGAGGGTTTTCAGCGGATACTACCCACAAAATCCTACTGATTGTTTGATATTCTTGATGTGTAGTATTTAAAAAATTGTAAAGAGAAATCACAACCAAAAATATTTTGACCGCAATCAATAACGGTGTCGGATGTAGCGCGTTAGTAAGTGCGGATCGTCCACAGGGAAAGTGTAATCGTTCGTGTTTCGAATTAGATGAGTCGAAATTTTAAAGAAAAGAAAAGAAAACAATTCATGATTTAAAATTGCATTTCAAGAAAGAGAAAAATATAGATCTAAGAAAGCATTAAAAATCAAGAAGTGGTAATTTGTTGATTTTTCCAACCAAATATCAAGAATCGAAATGAGGCTCGTAGGAATCGATCGGATCTATAGATGTGATGTAATCTTACAATTACGTATTCTTATCCTTCGATGAATTGATACTAGATCGATGATGATCGATCGAGAATTATGGATTTCTTATGAAACTAGGGTTTCATCTTATCCCTTGTTCTTTCGTCGATATCATTCACATTCTAGCCTCTAGTAAATTCAAGAAACGATCGTAGATCCCTAATTTCGAGCGATCACAATCAAGAAAGATCGCAACGAAACTAGGTCATCGATTCTTGAACTTGCTAGGGTTTACAAAGCTCGTAGGACTTAAGAATCGTGTTAAGATTTGTTACATCATCATTCTATTGATCGTCTCGATTCCTTTACGAGCGGAGTTTTACTCGAACATCACAACAAGAACTACAATCACAAATTGAGATCTAATCATGATGCAAGAATTAAAAGAAAGCAAGATTAAAGAATTTCACCTTTTATTTATATCAACAATTTCGTTACAATCGCTCAAGAACTACAAGAGGAAGAACTCGATCGTCGATTTGGCTTCGCTCGTCTCCGTGAGTCACGAATCGGCTTGGATCACTTGCCCGATTGAAGATCGGCTCGGCTCCTAAAAGGTTGAAGGCTTCTTGCTTGAATGGTACTCGGGATCTTGAATTTGGAATTGGATTTAGAATTTGGGGCTACAAGATGTCTCACTCAACTTGTAGATGGAATGGGGGGGAATAATAGAAGTTGAACCCTTGAACCCTAGATCTAGGCTCCTTTTTATAGAACTTCAAAACCCTAGATCTAGGAATTTAAATTTGAATTTCCCTCCAAAAGTTTGTTAGCAAGATTTGAATTTCCCTCCAAAAGTTTGTTAAGGAGAAGCTTCTAGATGTGATTAGTTAGGAGGGAGCTTCTAGAAATAGTTTGTTAGGAGCTTAATCGAGATTAGCTTAATTAATCATCTTTGCTGATCTGGCAGAAGGTTCGAGGGTTTTCTGGAGTTTGAAGTATATGAAAGGAATGTGGGCCCAGAGATAAGAATTGTGCACTAAAAATTGAGTGTTGAAGTGGCAAAAGGGCCGCGATTCCGTGGCGTAAGCAGGCTCCTGACGAGGAACCGCGGCGCTTTGGAGGCTTCAGCGCTTGAAACTTCTGGTGCTGCTTTGGGCTGAATTATGGGCCTTTATAGGATATGTTTAATTGTATTTTCCCCTTTGGATTGCTACCAGATCTCAAAACTTGGAGTTGGTGTATTTTATCAGCTTCTTTTGGCTTTTGTTCCTACAAATTCTCGAGACAAGTGTTGCGCTATATAGGGATGATGCGATGCCATGATAAACACAATTTCCTCAGAAATGTCGACTTTAGAGTCTAACACATGCAATCTGATATTTCAGGAATGTTTTGCTAATATGTGAAATATGTGTACCGAACACTTCTATAAGAGTGCAAATGATAGTGAAATTGCCGTGTTAAAAATGCAGTATTTTCGACTTATCAAATTCCCCCAAACTTATTTTCGATCTTCTCGAGCGAATTGTTTTATTAAAAAGAGAAGGAGAAAATAAAGAAAGAGAAAAACTAACTAGCACACTTTCGTAGGCACACACGATTGCACTGAGCACGTGCAACAAGCCTTTAAACCTCTAGGTGTCCCTAGTAGGAGGAGTGTTGTCTCCTGAGGGTTTTCAGCGGATTGCACCCACAAAATCCAATAATAAAAGGAAGATCATGAATATTACATTTAAAGAAAAGAATTGTAAAAGAAAAGTCTTGAAAATTAGGGTTTTCAACTAAGCTAGCTTTTCAGTTGTCATGAGCCCTATCTTAATGGTCATGAAAAGATGTTAGAAATCACGTCCTCCCTCAATAAAACATCGTCTTATTCTTCATTCCTATCTTTCTTCCAAATATCGATCATATCATTCTGCGTGTGTGTAAAGGACATCTTTACACCCGGAGAATTCAATTCAAGCTATCATACTCTTGCCCATCAGCCTCAGTACTTTTTGATTAATGAATATTTAAATGAAATTGCTCACAAACTTTCATGCGACCGTTAATACTTCTTGAGGTACTAACCGACCGATTACTCATGTGCTTGCTTATTTGGTGTATTTTCCTCGTCTTGCACCACCTAAGGCATAGCAGTGACTTCCAGACCAGTTGGCTTTAGGGCACTAGGTGAAGAGGCACCCTCGCTATATATTTTTTATTGCCCTTGGTGATAAAAAAACCAGTGTCCATTTTTCTCACCATTTTATATTTTTTTATTAACTTTTTTTTTATTTCCTTCATACATTGGCTTTAAGACAAGAGCATTTCAAGGTATCCTCTACTATCCCAGGCTTCAAGACGTGTGTAAGTGCGTATAGCAGGGTATCAACGTTCAAAATGTTTGGCTTCCAGAATAGGTACTATTTTTCAGACTTATTTTTATCCTCAGATTAGTGACTTCCTCCATCTTACTAACCCGTGGGACAACGGCTCATAACTACTTATTACTAGTTCGTATAAGAAAACTTCTAATTTTCTTGGTTTTCTTAAATTTTTCTAATCTCATGGATGTAATTTTTCACTATCTAATCTTTTATTATCTTATTTATGTACAAAAATATTTTTATATTTTTAAATTTTTATTTTTATTTTTATAGGTTTTCGAAAATGTTTTGTGCTTATGCAAATGATGATGCAAATGATGCGAAAATAAGCACAAACCTCCCCCAAACTTGTTTTCAACAGTGTCCTCACTATTGCCTTCTGCTAAATCTCGAAAAACCTATAAGCTTGGGAGGAATTTATTAGTGGGGGCAAAATATTTAAGTGACGACCCTCCCCCAAACTTATTTTTTTGGCTCATCATTTTGTAAAGATTTTCTTTTCAAGAGACAGAAAAAAAAAATGTACCCCCCCCCAAACATGAGTTAAGCAATGTTAATCTTTAAAAATCATATGAGGGGGTCAAAAATCATTGGTCGATGCCAAGCTTTGCAAAGACCGAATGTCAACACCAACCATTCAAAAATTTTGTCAATGCAGTGCTCTGGTTGGTGAAAGAAAAGGTGGGGAAAGGTCAAGTGGTGGAAGAGAGTGTGTGCGCGTCTCATTTTGGAGAGACGATGCAGTGAATGTGATGGATTACTCGCATTCTTTTTACAGTCCATATGAAGGGGTGGAGGTTCAATTTCATTGATTTGGACATGATTCATCTCAACACCCGTGCTTTTCAGAAATGTGAGTTCATCAGCGAAGATCTCCTCAAAAGTTCCATCAATACCCCGATGAATAATGTCCTCACAAAGTGCGGGGTGATCTTCAGACTCTAAAAGCAGTTCATAATCAGTGTTAGTTTTTTGACCCGGACATCTCGGTGGAAGAGTCCGTATGTGTATGATACATAGTTGGGTCAAACAATAACATATGAAAAGAGTCAAGATCAGTATCAAGAGGATCATCAAATTCGCTGCTGTCGACATCCATTAAGTCGAAAGAACAGACCTGAGCAGTAGGTTCGGAGGGTACACTTCCCAACTTGTAAATGTTCAGCTCTATTGACCTATTCCCGAAAGATAGGGTCATAGAACCATTACGACAGTTGATTATTGCATTGGAAGTGGCCAAAAAGGGGCAACCTAAAATCACCGGAATTTGATTCCGTGGGTTCGCTACAGGCTGTGTATCAATTACAATAAAATCCACAGGGAATATGAATTCCCCGATTTTTATTAACACATCCTCTAGTTCACCCCTAGGTTTGGTGATTGATCGTTCAGCCATCTGGAGAGTGCAATGGGTTGGCTTCAACTCTCCGATACCTAGTTGCTCATAGACTGAGTATGGAAGCCGGTTAACACTTGCGCCCAGATCTAGTAGAGCACGATTGATGTGTTTTTCCCCGATAGAAATGGAAATCGTAGGATATCCAGAATCCTTACGTTTCCTCGGTAATTGTTGGGGGAAAGCCGTGTCTACCGTCTTTGCCATGAATATCTTTTTCGGCACTTGAGTCTTCCTCTTCCTAGTGCACAAGTTCTTAAGAGTTTTCGCATAGGACGGAACTTGTTGGATGGCATCTAGGAGAGGGATGTTGATGTTAACTTGCTTAAAAATGTTCATAATCTTCTCCATATGTGGACTCGGTGTGTTTGCCCTTAACCGATTAGGATAAGGTGTTTTAGCAATAAGCGTTGGGTCCATCATAGAAGAAGAAAGTGGGGGTAGACGAGATCCCAAAAGAGGAGTGGGGATCGTTTGTGAAGAGCTAGAAGAGGTGGCCTGAGGTGGCGAGCCTTTTGGGAAACGAAGAATAGGCTCGCAAGAAGGTGGTGGGGTAGAAGAACTGGGGTCAGAATTAGAAGTGTGTGTGTGAGGAAAGGTCTCAGCCGGGGTATCATTAATTGATTTGTCAGTGTCATCAAACTCTTCCCCAACGTGATTGTCAAGCACTCTTCCAGATCTCAACGTGATTGCATCCACATGATGTGAATAGCCAGGATTTGGTAAGGGTTGAGCTGGAAGTTTCCCTTTCTCTCTTGCACTCATTTCGGCTTTTAATCGTGAAATTTCTGCTTCCATCGATTTAATACTCTCAGCTTGGGACGCAGAGTTTTTCTTTATATCATCGACGGAAGTCTTTATTTCAGCTGATACTTGCATGAGATTTGTCAGAAGCAAGTTTATGAATGAAGAGGATTCATCAGTCCCGGTCAACTGCAAAGGACTAGACGGTGTGGGTGTGTTGACCAGATTTTGAAAGTTATGTGCTTGGAAGGGGTGCTGACTCAATTGAAGTTGTGGTTGCTGTTGTGGTGGAGGGACCCTTTGGAAATTCTGTTGGGTTGGAACCGTGTTTTGAGATTTTGATTGGTTCCAAGCAAAGTTAGGGCGGTTCCTCCAATCCTGATTATATGTGGAAGAAAATGGGTCGTTTCTAGGTCCTTGAAATGCGGCATCGGTATGTTCATGACCTTGAAACGGACATTCTTCCGTCAAGTGAGACGGACAGAACAGCAGCCACTTACAGTTTTGGAGAGTGATATTTGACTTAGGGCGGCTAAAAATTTGTTTTCCATAGTCTCAAGTTTCTTTTGCATAGCCGAAATGTCAGCTCTAACTCCTATGGAAATATCATTGCTATCCCTAGACGATTGACTCACACCCTCCCACTGTAAAGATTTTTCAGCGAAATCTTCTAGGAATTCGCAGGCTTCCCCATCATTCTTAGTCATAAAGTTGCCTTAACACATGGATTCAAGGGTCTGTCTTGTGTAAGGAGTAATGCCCTCATAAATGATTCGGCACAGTTCCCATCTCGGGATGCTGTGATGTGGACATTAACTAACAGATCCTTGAAACGTTCAAGACATTTTGAGAATGTTTCATTTGGAAGCTGGGTGAATTGATAGATTTCGCTACGGACTCGAGCTGTCTTTTGATGTGGGTAGAATTTCTTAAGGAATGCTTTGACGAATTCGTCCCAATTTGAAATGGAATGTGCGGTAGTGTTATATAGCCACTTCTCGGCTATATCGCACAAAGTGAATGGGAGAAGACGAAGATGTAAAGCATCCACAGAAAGCTGTGAAGTACCCATCATTGCGCATACATTTTCAAATTTGGTGATAAATGCATATGCGTCTTCAGACTCGAGACCGTGAAATTTTGGTAGAAGGTTGATGTATTGGGGTTTTATTTGAAAATTTTCCCCGTTGGCTGGTGGAATGGAAAGACAGGTGGAAAGGGGGCCTCGGGTAGGATAGCACCTCTCTTGGAGAGAGATGCGAGGTACATTTTGCGCACCAACAGACGGCGGCAGAGTAGTGGAAAAGAAGTTCAATGGAGACGGATCCATCGATGTGGGTGTGGTGGTGGGTAAAGAAAAGGTAAATGTAGAAATACCGACTTTAGGGACGATCGGGGGACGCGGACTAACAGGCACTAGAATCCCGTTGTCCAGCCTATCTTGTACTAAAAAGGGTTAGTACAAGTGGCAGCGTGAATTATAATTAGGGGGAATGAAGTGTGAATGCGGTGTTTGTTTTGAAAAGTGAACGGATTTTTGAAAAAATGATGCAACACAACGAATGCAACACACAAAACCCTAATTCTAGGGGTCACCTAGGTCAAATCTCTAGACCGCTCCTAACTGCCAAAAGACAAGTCGCAGGATAAATCCTCCATTGCCTCTTTGTCCCCTTGTGGCCAGGTAAGTGCCAGGTAAGTGGGAAGGTACTCCACTACGTAAGTAGTGGGCCTAATTAATAACCACTAGCCTTCGACACACTTTCCTTAGACACCACAAGAAAACGCGGATAAGCAATGAATTACCCACGGCCTTCTTCTGTCCTAAGTGAGCGCGACGGTCCTTAGAGTCATTTCTAGATATTTTTTAATTAATGAGGGTAATGCGGATGCAAGTTTGTGATTTTTGGGGCTTAGGAAGGGTAATGAACTCCCCACCTAATTTGGATTTGGTCTTTGCCCCTTAATGTCCGTATTAATTATGCAAACAACCAAAAATCAAAACACGCACAATTTATTTTTGGTTTTTGCGCGACGCTGCGATTTTTGCAAAGAAGCCTGCAGAAAAATGTTATTTGGAGCAGACAGAGAAGAAGATAAGAAAGTCTTAAAGGACCTGAGTGAAAAATTTCACAGAGAAGCCTTTAGCCAGCCGCGGAACCACCGCTATTGATGGCTTACACCGCGGAATCGCGCCCGTATGTGCTGTTCAGTGCACCAAAATTCTACAGTGAACTTCTGTTCACTTCTTGAGCTCTGTGGAAATTCCTGAAAAAAATTTCTCCAGCTCCAATGATTCCAGATTTCCTCGCAATTAAATCACAACAACACGTATTAGTGTTTGCGCGGATTTTGATCTAAGAAAATTGTAATGGAATAAACTTTTCAACTCAAATTTCAATATACGAACAATTAGCGCACTATCCCCGGCAACGGCGCCATTTGATTGTTTGATATTCTTGATGTGTAGTATTTAAAAAATTGTAAAGAGAAATCACAACCAAAAGTATTTTGACCGCAATCAATAACGGTGTCGGATGTAGCGCGTTAGTAAGTGCGGATCGTCCACAGGGAAAGTGTAATCGTTCGTGTTTCGAATTAGATGAGTCGAAACTTTAAAGAAAAGAAAACAATTCATGATTTAAAATTGCATTTCAAGAAAGAGAAAAATCTAGATCTAAGAAAGCATTAAAAATCAAGAAGTGGTAATTTGTTGATTTTTCCAGCCAAATATCAAGAATCGAAATGAGGCTCGTAGGAATCGATCGGATCTATAGATGTGATGTAATCTTACAATTACGTATTCTTATCCTTCGATGAATTGATACTAGATCGATGATGATCGATCGAGAATTAGGGATTTCTTATGAAACTAGGGTTTCATCTTATCCCTTGTTCTTTCGTCGATATCATTCACATTCTAGGCTCTAGTAAATTCAAGAAACGATCGTAGATCCCTAATTTCGAGCGATCACAATCAAGAAAGCATCGCAACGAAACTAGGTCATCGATTCTTGAACTTGCTAGGGTTTACAAAGCTCGTAGGACTTAAGAATCGTGTTAAGATTTGTTACATCATCATTCTATTGATCGTCTCGATTCCTTTACGAGCGGAGTTTTACTCGAACATCACAACAAGAACTACAATCACAAATTGAGATCTAATCATGATGCAAGAATTAAAAGTAAGCAAGATTAAAGAATTTCACCTTTTATTTATATCAACAATTTCGTTACAATCGCTCAAGAACTACAAGAGGAAGAACTCGATCGTCGATTTGGCTTCGCTCGTCTCCGTGAGTCGCGGATCGGCTTGGATCACTTGCCCGATTGAAGATCGGCTCGACTCCTAAAAGGTTGAAGGCTTCTTGCTTGAATGGTACTCGGGATCTTGAATTTGGAATTGGATTTAGAATTTGGGGCTACAAGATGTGTCACTCAACTTGTAGATGGAATAGGGGCGGGGGGAATAATAGAAGTTGAACCCTTGAACCCTAGATCTAGGCTCCTTTTTATAGAACTTCAAAACCCTAGATCTAGGAATTTAAATTTGAATTTCCCTCCAAAAGATTGTTAGAAAGATTTGAATTTCCCTCTAAAAGTTTGTTAAGGAGAAGCTTCTAGATGTGATTAGTTAGGAGGGAGCTTCTAGAAATAGTTTGTTAGGAGCTTAATCAAGATTAGCTTAATTAATCATCTTTGCTGATCTGGCAGAAGGTTCGAGGGTTTTCTGGAGTTTGATGTATATGAAAGGAATGTGGGCCCAGAGATAAGAATTGTGCACTAAAAATTGAGTGCTGAAGTGGCAAAAGGGCCGCGGTTCCGCGGTGCAAGCAGGCTCCCGCCGCGGAACCGCGGCGCTTTAGAGGCTTCACCGCTTGAAACTTCTGGTGCTGCTTTGGGCTGAATTATGGGCCTTTATAGGATATGTTTAATTGTATTTTCCCCTTTGGATTGCTACCAGATCTCAAAACTTGGAGTTGGTGTATTTTATCAGCTTCTTTTGGCTTTTGTTCCTGCAAATTCTTGAGACAAGTATTGCGCAATATAGGGATGATGCGATGCCATGATAAACACACAATTTCCTCAGAAATGTCGGTTTTAGAGTCTAACACATGCAATCTGATATTTCAGGGATGTTTTGCTAATATGTTAAATATGTGCTATATGAGTGCAAATAATAGGGAAATTGCCGTGTTAAAAATTCAGTATTTTCGACTGATCACCTATCAATTCAGCCCATTAACTTTTGTTCTCCAATTAGGTCTTCTAACAAGGAATTCTATTATCTTTTACTTGTAAATTATCCACCCTTATTCTTCACGCTTCCTCATTATTTAACTTAAGATTATATATATCCTGTGGACTTACTTAGCTTTCGGCATTTCTTAAGTTTTCCTTCTAGGGTTCCATCTCTACTTAGGAATTTCTATCAACTCTATTAAAGATATAAGTTCTATCCTTCATTCCTTTCTCTCATCTAAACTCTAATCACATATCCCCACGTGTGTGTAAATATCACCCCTACACTTGGAAATTCAAATCAAACAATCGTACTCTCGTCCATTGTCCAAAGCACTTATTAATTAGTGAACTTTTTAAATGAAATTTGCTTACATATCCTTCATGCGACCGTTAATACTTCTTGAGGTACCAACAACCGATTACAAGATGCGTTAGCACTTTAAAGCGTACTTCCTAGTTTTGCAACACCCAAGGCTTTAGCTGTGACTCCCAAACCAGTTGGTCTAAGGCACTAGGTGATGAAGCACCATCGCTAAATATTTTTATATTTTTACAGCCTTAAGTAATCACAAAAACCAGTGTCCATTTTTTTCTTTATTCACTTTTTTTTCATTGTACTAAGGACTTTAGACAAGAGCATTTCAAGGTCTTTTCTACTATTCCAAGTTTCAAGGTGCGTGATTGTGCAAGTTGTAGGGTATACATTTTCAGAATCTAGACTTAAGCTAGGAACTATTTTTCAAACTTATACTCTAATAAAAGCTTCAATATTTTTCCTTCGTTTCGACCTAGCCCAAGAAGTGAACCCAAAATTTGCCTATTTCTAAATAAACTACAAAGACATATACTTTCTACCGCTAAACTTTAAGGAATGTTATTTTTAGGGTTTTTAATTCACCAAGTCTAATATCTAGTTGTTCCTAGCCAGTTAACCTATTTGTCAAACTCAAGTCAATTAGCCAAAATTGAATACAATAATTTTTATAATTTTTGAAATTTTTCAATTTTTTATGGGTTTTCAAATAAGTATGCAAATGTAAAAATATGTACAAATGACTGCGAAGGAAGAAGACGTACCGAGCATACCCCCAAACTTGAACTTGACAGTGTCCTCACTGTCATGCTAAACCAAGAGGGTCAAAATACCGATACTCCCCTGTTTATTTATTTACAATTTTTTTATATTTTTTTATTGTTTTGAAATTTTTTTTTATTTTTAAAAAAAACAAAAATATATACATATATACAACAAGGTCCCCCCCAAACTTAAGCTTGGCCTTACACAAGCCAAAGGTTAGCACCAACCATTCAAAGATCTTATCGTGGTAGTAGTATAGTTGGTGCAAGAATGGGGTGTGGATGAAAGAAATGAGAAACACGCGAGACCGTGTGGAAAGAAGAATGGTAGAATATGGTCTCGGTGGGGGAGAAGAAGGGTGGAAAAGAGAAAGAAGGGTAGCGCGAACTTGAGGGTGTAAATCGAGTGAATAAATTAGCGTAATATGTGATGACCAATATGTTATAAGCGATTGCGCTAACCTATCAACCTGTCGAGAAATGGGATCAAATCCCTCAAGATTCGCAAGAAAACATGGGTAAGCCGAACTTGGTATAGGAGATGAAAGCGTAACGGTCACTTGTACGGTCGGAACAATAGGAAGGACGAACGAAAGTGAATTAGGGATAGTCTCATTCTCACCGTAGTAAATTGTCTCGAACATGAAAGATTCCATTGATGGTTCGAAACTACTGTAAGCAACCGAGTCTGATGGTTCAACTAACTCATCTGAAAATGTAAAGGACTCAAACTCGGGCGGTGAGTCATCAATATCGTCCGAAAAGGTGAAACACTCATAAGTGTTATCGTCTGTGAGAACTGTGTCAGATTCAAAGGAAAATTTTTTAAGCTCACAGTCTTCAAGTGGGGTCGGAACGATGGAAAGGAGGGAGGGTGATTTGGGTAAAGGTTTAAGAGGATGAGCTGGAAAATCCGACACATCAAACAAGAATGGTTCAACCTCAATATGATCCTCAAAACTCTCCTCAATACTATCCTTATAATTCTCCTCAAGATTCAACCCATCCATGCCATTATCATCAATATCCAGACGCATATGAAATTTGGGAGAGACATCTAATAACTCGGGATGATGATTTGAACATAAAATTTCAAGCAAATCGACAGGTTCATTATCCGAAATATTCCCGGTGTCTATATCCTCAATCAAGTGAAAATCAATTTTTTCTGACACTTCCTCAAAAGCATGGATATTTATCGATTTAGGTTCTAGAGTGGAGGTGTAAAGATCGAAAGGATTAAGTGCGGTTTCACTCGAAAGGGGTTCCTCATAATCTGGCAAATCAAACACTACAAATTCGCACAACTCGTCATTTTGGACACATGTTTGAAAATTGGAGGTGTTGGATTCAATTGGGTATGGGTAGGTTTTATTTGGAAATCCTCTCTCATTCTCACTCTGTCCGACCGCCTCCTTATACATTGAAAAATTTTAAGCTAGCGGGAAACTAGCTACTGCTTCAGTAGGTTGCATAAGGGCGGCTAAGGACGCTTCCACATTCCTAGTCATTTTATTTGTTGCTGCAATGTACGCTTCCAACGACTCTTCCAAACTAGACTCAGGTAGTGAGGGGGTTTCGGTAAAAGATTCAAAATGGTATGGATATGCAAAACTCCCAACAGGCTGTGTAGAAACAGTGTCTAGTGAAGGTGGGAAGGTCGAGTAGGACTGGTAGGAAGTCGGTGGTTGGGCAAGGGTAGGATCAACATGTGGATATAAAGGTGAATAATCGTGCTGATCCCTAGAACTAGATAAGGGGAGAGGGGTGAAAGATCGGCTGCGAGATTGAGCAATATGCTCAGCAATGGACATCGACTTAGGAGTGACAGAAGGACTTGAAAAAATGGTATCAACATATGTAGGTGGTAAAGGTTGACTTGGTTGACACAAAGTGGGTTGAAAAGTCAAACTGTTTCTCCTAGACGCCTCTATTTGATCTTTCAAAGATTTTTAGGCAAGGAAGGATCGTCTTTAAATTGACCGAACAAATTGACATACGACGCAAAATTAGGTTCGGGATACCAAAGTTCGACAAGTGATTTATTATGTGGGGTCCCCATGTTAGAAGAAGAAAGGTGACAAGAAGGAAGATTCGGTGGTGCAAGGATTTATTTGCGGCTAAAAAAATTTTCCGAGTTTCTAAAAAGATTTGTCCTTTTTTCCTTTTCCTTTTTATTTGGAAATTGTTGCAAAAAGATTTTGATAAAAGATATGCAACAGCAAAATATTACTTGCAATTTATTCCTAATTTATGCGGGGCGCAAAAATCCTGCACAAGATTTGTTATATGGAAGGGAATATATTTTTAAAGTGCACAAAATCCTGCAGGCATTTTTCAGAAAATTTATTAAGAATTACAGAAGGGGAACAGAGAGAAGCTTACAGAGCAAAGTTGGTCAGAGGAAACGACCAAGTCGCCGCCTTTCCGTGGCATAAGAGCGGTATCACCGCGGTTCCACGGCTCTCTGGACAGAACGGATCCCCAAAATTTTTTTTAAGCTCTGATTCGACGAGACGGCCGCGGTTCCGCGGCCTAAGGTGGGTTTTGGCCGCGGATACGCGGTCGGATGGGCGGTTCAAGACTCCAAAATTTTTGTGCTCTTCTGTTTTTTAAAATCCCTTCTGTTCCGATATCTCTTTTTCCGTTTCACTTTCTGGAGATTTCCAGATTCGATTTTGTATATCCTGCAAAAATTCAAACAACAAAGTATCCTTTCCAAAAATAACAATTGATATATTTTTATAATATTTTTTTTCCAGATTTTTATGATTTTTTTAAATTTTATGATTAACCCGAAATCGCGAAAAGGAAATGACATGCCATCCCCGGCAACGGCGCCATTTGATTTGTATGTCAAAAACTATTTCTATAACCGCAATCAAGAAAGGCGTCGCATGAAGCTAGCCTGTGAGTACGGGTCGGTCCACAGGGATATTGTGAATCTCCTAGTCGCGCTAACGAGTTAATTCCGAAGGGTGTTCGGATTGATTATTAAATCTAAAAATCTAATTAATCTATACTAATTATCTAGATCCATTCTTGCTAGGGCTAGATTTAGGGATGGTTTGGAAATGCAAGTAAACCTCAACGCTTTCTATACCCGAATGAAGATCTATGAGGAGTTATGGTAATTATCAATAAAGGGGATTAGATCCATTCGGGAAGGTGTTCCTTCCTCAAGGTTCTTGTCCTTCCTTTAGAGATTCTTACCCTAACCTCCATGGAAAACGCGCGCAACCGGGCTTTTACACTACGGTGTCATCGTTACCTCGAGGGGTAGGATGCCGTAGGGCGCGGTGTGTGCGTGTATGCATGGAGTCCTATTGAAAATATATTATGGGTAAGAAAGGAATGAGAGATCTCATCTCTCAAAATCCTTCCCCAAGGCTAAACCCTAAACAAGTTCGTAGGGCATGAAATTTAATCTACCTAGGGCAAAGAATTGAAATCTAAACTAGAGCAAGGAAATAAATCTACTTACAGATGCATGTCTCCAATCATCAATGCAGGGTTGTCAGATCTGAATTTCTGAATTGAAGAGAGGTACTGATGCTCTCCATAAAGAATTTCTTAATTTTTATTAAAAGGAGGTATAAGAATTACAATAATTAGTGTTCCTATTTATAAAGAATAGGAAACCCTAGGTTACATCTGAATCGCATGTCTACAATTACAAAAATACCCCCAGGAAATTTTTTCAGAGCCGAAAAAACATTATGGTAAAATTTAATATGTGTACGGGAATAGGGCGGCCGCGGAACCGCGGCAATGGAGGGCTTGGGCCGTGGTTCCGCGGCCCTTTAGTGAGCTCTTCTGATGGGTTTTTCTGGGCTGCTTCATGGTTCTCTAGTCTGGTTACTTCTTTATTACTTTTTCCATTTGGGCTTCTACATTGGTTCCAGATCTTCAGTGAACAATTTGCAATGGATTTTTAACCGTTGGCTTTGTATTCTTGGACCTTGCGCTGCCTTATGCTTTGTGAACTTTATCGTTGTGTAGGCTTGACTAAGATCCTTCTATTTGTTGGTCAAAGTCCACTTTTGCATCATCTTTTTATCGTTGCACTGTTTTCTGTTCAAGAACATGTATCCTGTAATATGCAGCAGACATGCGTTAAAAGCACATGTTTATTTATAAAAAGAATAAGAATGGGGAATATAATAATACAATATTATGGTGTGAATAGCCACATTGACACGACTTATCGAATTATTGGGGGTCTGATATTTTCCACCCCCTAGACCCGGTATGTGACACTCTCAGACAAAGAGACTGGACTGTATGGAGATCGTCCCAGATAGGCTCAGTAGGGGTATGTACGAGCTTGCTTGTCGACCTTCCTTTCGTTCAATACCTAGATAGCCATTACGTACAGCTAGTGCTGCTAACATACTTGTGATTAAACTCACTGCCAGCGTATTGTCAAGACTTTAGAGTCCTACACAGAGGGTTTCTTGGCTCAAACGAAACGATATAGTGTGTGTATTTTGATATGTACGGAGGTTCAATTAAATATGTATTTTTAGTACATGTATTTTAATTGGACATTTTGGTAATACTAGCCGCTTGAAAGATGGCTAGATCATCATATATAGATCATATGTGACCTACTATTATATCTCATTTTCTCTCTTTTCGGTAGTTGTATTTTGATATGAATATGGGTAATTATACGAATATGAGCATTGGTATAAATTCGGGTATTTGTATCTTAACGTAAATATGGGTATTTGTATCTTAATACAAATATGAGTATTTGTATTTTATACGAAAACGGATGTATGTATTTTGATACAAATACGGGTGTATGTATTTATAGTATATACTTGTATCAGTATGTATATATATATCTGTGTGTGTGCGCGCGCGCGTGTGTGTACACATATGGGTTAGCTTCTCTTTTTCTCTCATCTCTTCTTGATCTTTTAAGAAATGTGTGGACTTGTGACTCACACTTGTGAGTCACAAATCCACTTACTTGATTTAAGAAGATCAAGAATAGAAAAGAAAGAAGAAAATTAGTTTTTTGCTATGCTTGCTTCTCTTCTTCTTCTCTTGAGTTTTCCAAGTTGAGAAAAGAAAAAAAAAGGAGAAAAAATAAAGAGATTACCCATACTACATCTCTTGTGATCAATTTTTAGCAAGTTTTGTTCATAAGTTGCTTCACTTAGTGTTTTTATATGAAGTTAGAGCTTGAGTTAAGGTTCTTTCGGGTAGATCATCTTCGACAAAGGAAGATCCGCATCCAAACTTGTTCTCGACGACTTAGGAGCTTAAGAAGAAGATTTTTGAAGATGAAGGACACGACTACAAAGCTTAGAAACCATAACCGAGTAGTTCAACTCTTTTTTAGTTTGCTAGTTTAGTGTTTGGAATCGATTCTAGGTCGTAGTAGTTTGTGCTCTCATTTAAATCTTCGTTTTGCATTCCGCCTTGGCCGTGAGTTAGCGGCATGAGCACAAGCATCTAATTACAAGAGATAAGTCAAGTCACTGTTTATTTTTCAGAGGTGACTCTATAAAGGTGTAAGATTACGTTGATGCGGACCACTCAAGAGATCGAGATAGTGGGAAGAGCACGACGGGGTATGTACTGCTGGTTGGGGGAACAGCGGTGAGTTGGGTCTTTCAATTGCAAAAGGTGGTGGCATTTTCGACTACGGAGGCTGAATATATGACAATCACTGAGTCCAGTAAGGAGATGATATGGTTACAATGGCTACTTGAAGAATTGGGGAAAAAATAAGATTTCAATATCTTGTGGAGCGACTGCCAATGTGTGATATATTTGACGGAAAATATGGCATATCACTCTCGGAAGAAGCACATCAAGATGCGGTACCACTTCATATGCATAGCGGTAAAAGAGGGTGAGTTGACACTGCAGAAGATCGCGGGAGAAAACAATCCGGCGGATATGTTTATTAAGGTCGTAGACAGAGATAAGCTCGATCTCTGTTGCAGGTTGGTGAACCTCTCCATAAAAATCCGAGGAGAGGGTAGAGCGGGGTCGTGTGAAGTCTACTAGTATTGAGAATAAAGACTGAAATATCTCCAAGTGGGAGATTGTTGAAATTATAGAGAAACTTCATGCATATGTATGTACGTGCACACAAGCCATATCAGATTTTACCAAAACAATAGTTTCTTAATTAAATGGTGTCTTATGTCAGTTTCTTAATTATGGCGGTTTTTTTAATTAAGGAGTGTCTTATGTCAGTTTCTTAATTATAGCAGTTTCTTAAATAAGGAATTGATTTGTGTATAAATAGGGACGTTTTATATATTTTATGTACAACCAAATAGAAGAAAGATCATTGTATAAAAGGGTGACTGCTTAGATCTGGAGAGTTTTGAGAGAAAACTCCTAAGGTTGCTCCGTGTAATTAATTCAAACATCTAGTACACGTTTACAGATTCCGTTCTGCCGGAGACTAACCATATGGTAGGCGAACCCCGTTAACAAATCCTTATGCCTCTTGTTTCAATGTTTGATTTCTTATTTATTCTCGCATATTATTTACTTGTGGTCTTTTGTTATTAATTGTGTGGTGTTGATTGTGTGATTTTGTTGCTTGTCGCGAGTATTGTTCCGTGCATTGGCTTCTCCAAACCCAACAATATCCTTCGCTAATGTGTTTCTCGGCAATTATTTTGTTGCTAAAGCGACTATTGCCAATGGATATATCCCTCGGTAATATTTTCCTTGCTATATTTTGACCCAATTAAATATAAGCCTTTTATACTTTCCTATGATAATGTATTCTTTTCCTCTTAGAAATAAGGCAACGCCAAAAGAATATTAGTAAGAGGGGAAATTCGCTTGGTAGTTTACACATTGACGGGAGAAATTTATCCCCCGTAAATGTTCTCCCTTGCTATTGTGGGTTTTCCTACAAGTGCATAATTCCCTCAAAAGAGATCTATCTCAAAAATACCCACACAAGGGGAAAACCTAAAAGAGAGGATAGCAAAGACCCAAAGAAGAGGCTAGATACATGCTTGGCGGCCCCACCTAGGGCTCTCACACATCTTCCATCGGAGCCTCTCATCCTCCTGGCATCTTTATATACATTATTCATATTCTTCATACATGCTTTATATCAAAAAATAGGGTTAAATTAACTTATGCATCAGAGGGGGTCCTCAGGTTTAAACCCGGGATACTTGGTTTTGCAGGTTCTTGAATCCGGAGGTCTGTCGTCTTACTCAACAACACATCGAAACAGATTCATTGGTGCACCGGACACACGCATCATTTTATGCCGCATCACTTAGTATTCATTCCTTCGGTACTCAGATGCAATTAAGCTGTTTATGAAAATTGGGTACCAAAATCTATGATCATAAATGTTCAACAATAAGTTCTCGAGGTCACTGCCTAAATGAGGGCTTAAGCAATCAAATGTTCATACATGTGTTAATACTATTCTTTTTAGGGAAAATTATTTCCGGGCCAAGTTTCTATAGTAGATTTATTTTTAAACCCAGAAAATTCAAGAAATATGGAAAAAAACCCAAAATATTTTATTTTAAAACCAATTCTTAATTTGTATGAGCTTCTTTGTATGCATTGCGTGACCATAATACCTTTTAAAATTTCATAAAGTATGTGTTATGATTGATAAATAAGCTTTGTTATGATAAATTGTATTATAATTTGATAAACATTGTTATAGTTTGATAATTAGTTTGATGATTTAATTGGGCAATTAAACCAGAACTTTTTAAAAAAGTATATCGATTTGAATGCATATGGACTTGAAACATTTGTATTTCTAAATACTGGATATTTAACAAGTTTTATAATATCTAAAAGAGAGTCACTTCTCAAAACGGGCCTGAAAAATAATCATTACTTTTTTAAGTTGCAAATTTCATGGATAACATTTTTGCTCCGTTTCTAAATTATTTTTTTTGTTGGGATGCTAGTCCTCTCATCACGTCAAGAACAACACATAACATAGAAACATTGTTACACCATAAGAAAAAGAGAATAGTTGATTTAACACGTTTTAACCAAATCGGCTTACATCTATAGGATAAAACATGAATGTAAGAGTTGGATTAATATGAGAAAGCTACAAGATCTCATGCATCTAGCTTAACTTTCTCTCACGTCTCATTAATCCTCTCTTGCTTTCACACCATAAGAAAGAAGATGCATAATCATCATGCTCACAATGCTACAGCTCTAGTCCTTCTATCTTTTTACTCAAATAAAAGACAGTTATAACAAGTAAGTTCTTAGGAAAGCAGACACGGCACTAGTCCCCGGCGATTGAGGGCTTCCCTGGTGTTACAATCCTAACACCAGTCATCATTCAGTGGTAGCTCACTAATAGATGATCCGGCTCGAATGACCAATAGATAAGTAAACACATACGAGACAAATCTAACATTTTTAGTGAAATTTATGGTTCAATTGGATATTTTTTTTGAAGGAGTGGATAGGATCCATAAGGTACTAGCCTAATAAAGCAAAATCATGGAATGAGAAAACTTATAAATTGCAACATAAAGAGAAAACAATTACTTCTTTTAGAATTTTCAACCCTAAGAAAAGAAACAAAAAATTAGCTACAACTTTAAAAACAACATTGTTCCTTATCCGTCAACAAACAACTTTAGTAGATCAGGTAAAACGACAAACGACTGCTTTTTCTCTGAGAAGCACTAGACCAAATGCAAACCAGGATATTTATCTTATCATGAACAGCCAGTGAAGTAGATTTTACTATAAATGGCTTAATAGAATTGTTTACGATAAATTATATATTCTCAATATATTTATTGATTCTAATTACAATCTTAATAGAAATCAACCGTAATAACTTTAAAAAATTCAAATCTATTCTTTTCCTTAAGATTGGCATGGTTGCGAGGTGCTTGATTTTGTTCTACAAATTTATGTGATATGTATCATCCTATCATACAGGAGATAAAATTCTAGATCTTTAGGCAAAATATAAACTCACTCCAATTTTATTAAATTAAATTCTTTATGGAAAAAAAAGAGAGTTACATAAAGGCTTCTTATATAGATATAAAATAATTCTAACTTTTTTTTGATGAAAAATACTTGTAAATTTAATATGCCTCAAATAAAATATAATATAAAATTATTATTCTAGATAAAATATTTCCCATTAAAATAAAGCACTTCCAAACCTAATAACACTCAAATATAAAATTAGCATACTGATGATGCTCATGAGTGGGAGCTCCCCAGATCGTGACACGTGGCAGATGACGTGTCCCGAGACTTGAGGAACATGAGCCAACACTATACACTTGAGGTATACCCTCGGGCTATTCTGCCGGGGTATATCCCGACCTTTTATGAACGTCTGAGCACTCTTATGCCCGCCTTACAAATGAGCATGGGCTCGCCTCCGAGCCCTCCTACATGCTGAGCTTCCTCAACCTTCCCCGCTAGTCTCCGAGCTATCATATGAACCAGGCATGCTCGGCCTCCCGCTAGTCTCCGAGCCACCCGCGGAGCTAAACCTCACCGGTTCTCCCCAGCAGTCGAGAACGCAGAGCCCGAGCGTCTCCGCCACGGCTCTGCATATCTCGCCCGTAGCGAGATATCCGCCACCCGCCATCCCATGTTCCATGCTAGTGTATCCTTCCATTAACGAACGTATCTCGTCATTAATGGGGTATCCCGTCATTCACGCAAGCGTAACGTTCGGGGCGTAACTTACTGCGGAGATCTCGCGCCAGCTCGCTCCAAGCGACCGCTATAAAATCCCTCTCCCGGACGATTCAGGTAAGGCAATTTTTTATTCCAATAGGCCACTACTCTGCCAAAATATCTCGACTAACTTGATCGTCGGAGGGTCAATGGTGGTACAACCATCCTGGGACCTCTTTACAGGTAGCTCGGCCTCATCCTAAATCAAGCCCACTGAGATCTACACGCTCAAGGAGGCAACTCTCGAAGTCAATCTCAGCCATTCATCGACGCTCGCACAGATCGATGGAAGACAATATCTGAAGGAGATCCAGGCCGCCATCAGTTGGCGCCGTCTGTGGGAACTCAAAATCATTCCACTCATCAAAAGTTGATCTTCCTCTCTTGGCAACATGGCGAGCTAAGACCATGGTAGTCCCGACACAAGCCACCGCCTTCCCCATAATGGGGGAGCGGACGGATCTACTCCTCCCCTAATTCCATCCACGCCCTCTCTGCACGGATCGACAGGCTCACGACCATAGTGGAAGCCCTTGCTCGCATCTAAGCAGCAGGACAAGCACCCCAAGCCGCCGTTCCCCACCTTCAGGATCATGACCTCCGCAGAGGGGGAGTGAATGGTGCCTATACTGGCACCGCTGAACAACGTCCCGCTGTCTCCGGCGAGCACAGATCCCTCGCAGTGACCAATTCGATGACCCGATGGGCGCCTCACAGCTCCACACCGAGGTCTCACGAGAAAGCTCCCCACTGAAGCCCATCACACACCCGTCCCTACCTAGGAGGTGTTGGTCAGCTCGCCTGTTCCTAGGCATGACTGGCACCCTCTCCCTCGACGGGGCCGTACATACGGCACTCACCGTGAGGACTCAAGAATGACCTCGCCAGGAGACCTGAGGAACCTAATAGAGCGGAACTGGAGTCGCAGTCAGGCGCAGGCTGCGAGCGGGAGGGGCCATAACTCTGACTACGCCGAATCATCGGGATACCATGACTGTCTCGATGCCCTCAAAAAGAAAATTGAGGGCATACATCGAGAAAGTTGTCCTTCGAACGAATCGGCCATGTATGCCGCCGACTCGCTTACAAAGCCCTTTACTGAAGAGCTGCTCGCCATCCACGTCTCATCCAGAAATAAGCCTCCAAAAGTGGCCCTCATTGATGGAAAATCCGACCTAAAGGACCATCTGGACACGTTTATGGTAGGCATGTGCTTTCAGGACAACTCCAACGCTGCCCTATATCGAGCGTTCCCCGCTACCCTCATCCGGACTGGACGAAACTGGTTCAGAGGACTCACGCCAAGCTCTATCTCTACCTTTGATGAGCTGGCCGCCCAGTTCCTCGGGCATTTCGTTGATAACAGACGGCAGAAGCAGACTGTCGATTATCTCTAAACTATAAAGAGCGGGGACAAGGAGTCCTTTAAAGGATACATCGCTCTCTTCTACAACGCTCTTCTGGAGGTTCTCGAGCACCGGGAAGAGACTGTCATCACGGCTCTAATGTCAGGTCTTAGGCACAAGGAGTGGCTCCGCTCCTTTGCGTTAGCGCAACCTAATTCCATGGACGAAGTAAAAGCTTAGACCGAGCGGGAAATCCAGCTCAAATCCAAGGTGAACGCGAACCTACCCCGGGACGAATAGACTGTTAGTTATATGTATGCCCTAGAGGCCATTACTATACATAGGATGTATATTGTAGTGGATGCTTGGACATATATAGGGAGGACTTTCTTGCTCGACATGATAGTATGCTATCTGGTTGCTCTTTACCTTAACGTGTATACTGATTGTCTCTCTGTTACATGTTGGTAAAGCCCTTAGGATCTGTACTTGACTACCTGGACTATGATGCAGATCATACTAGTGGGGACATGGTAGTCCATAAGTACATCCTTCAAGGTCCCTAGTCGTGGGTGTATCGAGACGGGGCATCGATATACCAGAGTAGACTAGCGTATATCTTCTCGACCCATACAGATGGGCGATGGATGATCCCATATCCATTGGTGTTTGACATCAGAGATGATATACGGGTGCTCAGTGGAGACTGGGTACACTGGACGGACTCGCCGAGAACTCCCAGATGGTATTATACCTTACGTCAGATGGCAGTTCTCTAGTGACACTGGTACAGGTTAGTCTGTAGACCCGAGATCGTCATAGAGTCTTGTGTGATTCCCACTGTGCTTTGATTTCCACCTTACCACGTCCAAGAGGGCGTGCAAAACGGTGGTTTTTGGGTACAGTCCCGAATCACATAGAGGCAATGAGCGATAGGAGGGGATTCGTCTCTCCCGGTATAGAGAGTTGATGTTGCACTATGTTCGATTGGCTATAACCGGAAATCCCTGGCCAGGATTGCTGAGATTTACTGGTAAGTGTTACCAGTAGTTTCTTGAACTGTTATAGACCTCATATCGACACGACTTATCGAGCTATTGGGGTCTGACGTTTACCAACCCTAGGCAAGATATGCGACATATCAGACGACGAGATCGGACTGTACGGTAAGTGTTACTGGTTGGATTCACAGGAGTGTGAGCGGTCTTGCTCGTTGATCTTCTGATCGCTCAATACCCGGGTGGCCGTTACGTTTAGCAGACCGCTTGCGGCTTGTGGTTGTTTGATATGATCAGCACCTGCTGCCGGCGTATAGACGAGTGTTTAGAGTCCTACACAGAGGTTTCCTGGCTCAAGCGAAACGAAATAGGAGCGCATATGAGATATGTGCGGGACCGAGAATAATGCGTGTATGTGATACCGTATTCTATTCTCGCGATGAATGTATCGATTGGTTGTATGCGATATAACCTAGTTATCGAATCGAGGATTGATTCGATAAGTTAATACATCGGATATTAGTCGGTCATATGCGATGTGACCGGATCGTTAAATCAAGTGTTGATTTAATGATTTAATGTATAATTATATATTTGATATATTACTTTACATTAACTAGTATTTGTTCACTTAAGATGGATTTTCTCACTTGATGTGCACATTGTATATATGATATATGTTTGTGCACTAGTTTGTATCATGTTTGATGATACATGCAAACTTGGGTGTGTGTTTACTTTAAACCATGTTTAGTTAATGGTTAGGGTTTCCATTACCTTATTTATTTATTTACTTATTTATTTTGGAAAGAATAAAATGGTGGCTAACTTTGTTTCATTCTTGAAACTTCATGAAGCTTTGAAAGCTTTGACCATTTTGTTTCTTTTCTTAACCTAACCATTTAACTAAACCCTAATTTATTCTCTACACTTGTTACACTAACCCATGGTTGCATTATGATCAGATCAATTGATTTATTATTATTCATCAATTGATTTTATTATTCTTATCATATTTCTTCTTCTTCTTCTTCTTCTTCTTCAAGAAGAAGAAACCTTGCTACCTTCAATGGTGTCATGAGAAAGAGAGTGAGAAATCCAAATCCAAAGTGAACCCACTTCCTATTTCTTCATCCTCTACCACTTTCCATGTAGTAGAGTGTGTTATCTTCATAAGTTCTATGACCAAGTGAAGATGGAGCTTGATCTTGAGTTGCCTCGACGTAGATCATCTTCGGCATCTTAGTCAAAGACCTAGCCCACCCATTTCTCCAATGAAACCGACGCTAGAGTCCGGGATCCGATGATCGCAGTGAAGGGACATCATCAAGGAGCTAAGAAAGTGGAGGACCGGATCTACAAAGGTTGTATTTCCATTCACTTAGTGGCAAAGTTGTTTGCTTGCATTAGTTTTCGTCTAATCTCTAGTTAACGATCTAGTTTAAGGTTTCTCGGCACCGGAAAATTTTAATTTGGCATGGTTGATGCCTTGTGGAACCTCTTGAGTGTGCCTAGGAACCCTACAGTGGTATCAGAGCCTAGCTAGAGCTTTAGGCGAAGTGTAGGCGATGTTAGAAATCCGATCGAACCCGAAACCCTAATTCTCTACAGTATTGCCGCGGAACCGCGGCGTTGACCCACTTATTGCGTCGGTTCCGCGGCCGTCTGTGATGATTAGGCTGTGCGTTTCCTGCAGTTATCTCTGTAGGTGTTTCTTGTGTCTTCTGGATACTTTTAATTTTGTGAATTAAAAATATGCAGAAAAATCAGCAGGGATTTCTAAGAAATACTGTGCCGCACGTGTGCCTGAATCTACTAAAGCGCCGCGGAAGCACGGCACGAGCATGGCTCATGCGGCGGTTCCGCGGCCATACAGTCAAGTTAGCCTTTGAAAATTGCACAGTAATTCCTATCTGTTAGTGCTGTATTTTCTGGGAATTTTTAACTTTTACTCAAGAGTTAAGTTTTCTGGGTTGTATTGGGAGTTCGTAGATTCGATCGAATTGTCAAACTTTGTCTATGTGTTTTTCCGGGTAATTTTAGAATATGTTAAAAAGTTAGACCGGATATAAATACCCACTTTTTCCCCTGCCGGGAAATTTCCAATTGTTCGATTTTTCCGTAGTTTAATGACGTTCTAAGTAGTGCAAGTAACGCAATGGTCCCTCTAGAAGACAACAAACCTTAACTCGATTATGTGACCGTCTTGAACTGCCCTTTGAACCTTAGGGTTTGGGGCAGTACGGCGTGCCACATGTGAGGCGTTGGCTTGACCCTTCTACGGCTGGACCGTTGGTACTGAGGCATGAAGTGAATGTTTTTAAACTTATTTCATGTGTTGAGCTGTTTCGGGAAAACTTGGGTGTTTGATTGTTCGATCGGAAAGTTTAACATTTTCTATTTATCTGGAATGTGATACAATATTTGGAATCCACAAGTAATTTGAGATAACTAATATGGATGTTATAAACATAGCAGTTTAGTCTCACTTGATCGGTTGCCACGGAATTTTGATGTGATCAAAAGTCCGTCGCAATCACGTAGCGTACGCGGATACTCACCGGGTAAACTTAAAAGACAGCCACACCCTATAGCCCCGACCAAGTGACTGTAGGAGAACCCCGTCGCCGAAAGCATCCGTTCGGGTGCTCGCGGCAGCGGTGTTCCGCCTTGGTGCACTTCATCGACGGCATCGGGGGTGCGGCCGCCTACTAAAGTTTGCGACGATCATTCGATCAAAATGCCGGGAATCTTGTTGAATTGCCCGACTTGATATTGAAAAGTGTTTTCGATAATGAGACTAAAATGCGGGGTTTATAATTGTTAGGCATGCGATGTCTAAGGAATTCATTTGGTTAGGCATGCGATGTCTAAAAGGGTTGCGGATTCCAACTGTTGTAGTTTTACACTTTCTTTTCTGTGACCGTAAGTGTAATATGTGATATCGCCGGTTTCGTTGCTATATGTCAACGACGATTGGGATGCGCATATTTAGTTACGTTGATGACATGTGTTGTTATGTGTTGCTGGATATGTTATATTGGATCGTCGTGTTTGAATAGCCGGGGGGTTTTTATGTGAGATGAGTGTTTTTCATTTTCATTCATGTAAAAAACTTGTATGTAATATTCTTTTATTGGGGCACTTCCAGGTTGCGGTTGTTGTCACCATTTGTATATTATTTACTTTTCCGCACTAGGATAGACCCAAGGAGGAGGGCATAAGTAACCGGGTTCTGGAGTCCAGTGGGAGACCAACTCGAGGAGTCGAGTCCGGGTCTCCTAACTCTAGAATTGGTAGGGTTGCTTGCCGCTCTCGTAGGGGTCTAGGGGTGTGGGTTTGGCTATTCATCACGACCGTGGAATCCGTGTTTTATACTGGCTCGTATTAAAAACACGGACGTCCTAGTATATCCAATATTTCATATGATATTTTCTGCTGCGTTATCTGTGATGTGATCATTTGATGTTCTGTGATAAATACTATATATAGTATATATGATATATTATATAGACGTTACTTATGTTTTACACCCGCGCTAGCCCTGCCCCGCTCTGTCGTTAGTTACCTAACCTAACGGTGCACGAGGGGACATCGAGGCGAATGCGGATGGCATAAGTGTACGTCGTATTTATCTATGATGTTTAGGTACTTAAATGATAGGACTTCATTAATATGATTAATGAAATAAAAGAAACCTAAGATGTTGTGGAATCGAATTTTCAAAAATAAATAAATAAATAAAACAGATAGCTACAGTTCTTGCTTTGCACAGCGGTATATATGATATATCATGCACCTTATTCGATGAGGAAAGGGCCGACGATCCCTTCACCGGGAGTGACCCCTTTAGCAATAACTGGCAGATGCTACACACTCGGTTTGTCTTTTGATAGCTTCTATAGTTTCTGCTTTGCACAGTGATATATATGATATATCCCGCACCTCATTCGACGAGGAAAGGGCCGACGATCCCTTCACCTGGAGTGACCCCTTTAGCAAAACTAGAAAAGCCTAAAAAACACTCCATTTTAAAATCATTTGATTCTACAACGATATCAAGTTCATTACGCAATAGGTTTTCAGAAAAACCTGTCGTAGCCCTCCGTCATTTCAGATAAGTCCTACTTAGTATTGTGCTACGTTTGTTGGCCTGCGTCAAGGCGTAGTGTGCGGTAGCTAACTAGTATTTATCTGTTTATGCATATGATGCAGATTGGATTAGGGTAGTCGTGCGACTTTGTTGGCCTGCGTCAAGGGTCGTGCGGGTGGGCTTAATTCAATCAAGAAATGACGGGTTGAACTTGACTAGCGGACTATGATTTGTTGCCCTGCGTCAAGGTCATAGGACGCTAGGGGCAAAATATTATCGGGAATTTCAAGTGTTGAAATTTGCAATAAGATTGCATACCTTCTATCAGATAGTTGGATCCCGATACCCACTGCGAGTAATTGTTACTCCTGGGAGAGTTTTACACTTTACAATTAGCCGATCTAGTAGGTGTCTAGAAAGGTGTCAATGGGGTTACGCCTCTGGGAAAATGAGGTTTACTGTAATTAGGTCCGTGCGAAAGCATGGGGAGCCTCCCTCAAAGTACCGACACTGGCCTGGCTGAAAGATTGGCGAACTTGTAGCGTGTAATTAATCCCGGCTAGTCTTTCCTTTTAGGGTTTGAAGGAAGATTTGATAAAAACAGTGGGAGCCATCCCGATTAGATAAAATAATAACCAATCTGATCTTGTAAGAGCGCACGCAGAGTGTTTTCTTCTCTCTCTCTCCTGGTAGCGACCATGCCACGCCTTAATCAAGATAATAATACGGATGTATTGACCGAACCCGCTTGCTATACTGAGCTGGGGAACGTTGGTCCCGCTCCAACTTATAATTGTTATAAGACAGAGCAGGAAATTGGGGATTACCAGAATTCCCGTGCCGCCCAAACGAAGAAAGTGCATGCTGATGCATCTTCTTCGGGTATGTTCATTACAGAGAACTGTTTCTCAGTATCCTTTACGTCCTGGGTATGAGATACCGGATCAGGATCCCGCATATATGTAATCTGTTACATGGGCTACAGATAGGTAGAGAACTGAGGACGGGTGATAAGTTTCATGAGATAGAAAACGGTGCAAGTGTTGCAGCCAAGTCTGTTGGTCACTGTCACCCTATATTACCAAAATACATTGATTCTGAACAAATGTTATTAGATACCGAACCTGATGTACAAAATCATATCAGTCTCTTTATTAGTAAAGAAAGGATATAATTTAGTATTGTTGGATAATGTTTTGAACATTTCCTATAACAAAAGTTGATCGGTTCAGGCACGATATCTAAAAGCATTGATGTTCTAAATCGAACTACAGTTCTTAGTATACAGAACACACACAAGAGGAAGAGTTCAGAAATGAACAAATCCTTCTTGAGGTATTGTAGACTGGGTCATATCAGTACGACCCGACTAGCTGAAATTACATATAGATGCATATTTAAATTAGTTTGAATTTATATCTTGTAAAACTTGCCAGTCATGTCACAGAGATAAGATGACCACAGCTCTGTTTATTGGAAACAGAGAAAGAGTTAGTGAACTCTTGGGATGATACATGTTGATGTATGAAGTTCCCCGGTCTACACATGCCAAGACCGGTTCTTTGTACTTCATTACATTCTCTGATGATCTCTCAAGATTCAGTCATATGTTCTTGTTGAAACATAAGTCCGAACCTTTTGAGATATTCACAGAATATAAGTTAGAAGTAGAGAACCAATACGGGTATAAGTATTATATCCTTTGATGAGATCAAGAAGGAGAATACTTGTGCATAGAATTCCTGGAATATTCTAAAGGAGAATGAGATTCTCTCTCAGCATTACTCCTCCGTATACACCATAGCACGATGGTATTTCGGGGCGGAGCAATTGCACCCTATTCGATATGGTGCGCCCTATGATGAGTACTACTGAGTTACCTGTTTCCTTTTGGGGATTATGCACTTGAGAAGCTGCATACCTATTGAATTAGGTTCGAATCAGATCACAGCCTACCACTCCATATGAGATATGGTATGGGAAGAGCCCATGTCTTAAACTAGTTAAGATTTGGGGTTGATCGGCCTATGTCTAAAAGCAAAAATCCGGACAAGATCGAGGCAAGGTCTGTTATGTAGAACTGGAAAGGTTCCAGCTATACAAACTATGTTAGTTATATGTATGCCCTAGAGGCCATTACTATACATAGGATGTATATTGTAGTGGATGCTGGGACATATATAGGGAGGACTTTCTTGCTCGACATGATAGTATGCTATCTGGTTGAAGTTTACCTTAACGTGTACACTGATTGTCTCTCTGTTACATGTTCATAAAGCCCTTAGGATATGTACTTGACTACCTAGACTATGATGCGGATCATACTAGTGGGGACATGGTAGTCCATAAGTACATCCTTCAAAGTCCCTAGTCGTGGGTATATCGAGACGGGGCATCGATATACCAGAGTAGACTAGCGTATACCTTCTCGACCCATACAGATGGGCGATGGATGATCCCATATCCATTGGTGTTTGACATCAGAGATGATATACGGGTGCTCAGTGGAGACTGGGTACACTGGACGGACTCGCCGAGAACTCCCAGATGGTATTATACCTTACGTCAGATGGCAGTTCTCTGGTGACACTGGTACAGAGTAGTCTGTTGACCCGAGATCGTCATAGAGTCTTGTGTGGTTCCTACTGTGCTTTGATTTCCACCTTACCACGTCCAAGAGGGCGTGCAAAACGGTGGTTTTTGGGTACAGTCCCGAATCACATGGAGGCAATGAGCGATAGGAGGGGATTCGTCTCTCCCGGTATAAGGAGTTGATGTTGCGCTGTGTTCGATTGGCTATAACCGGAAATCCCTGGCCAGGGTTGCTGAGATTTACTGGTAAGTGTTACCAGTAGTTTCTCGAATTGTTATAGACTTCATATCGACACGACTTATCGAGCTATTGGGGTCTGACGTTTACCACCCCTAGGCGAGATATGCGACATATCAGACGACGAGATTGGACTGTACGGTAAGTGTTACTGGTTGGATTCACAGGAGTGTGAGCGGGCTTGCTCGTCGATCTTCTGATCGCTCAATACCCGGGTGGCCGTTACGTTTAGCAGACCGCTTGCGGCTTGTGGGTGTTTGATATGATCATCACCTGCTGCCGGCGTATTGACGAGTCTTTAGAGTCCTACACAGAGGTTTCCTGGCTCAAGCAAAACGAAATAGGAGCGCATATGAGATATGTGCGGGACCGAGAATAATGCGTGTATGTGATACCGTATTCTATTCTCGCGATGAATGTATCGAATGGTTGTATGCAATATAACCTAGTTATCGAATCAAGGATTGATTCGGTAAGCCGATACATAGGATACTAGCCGGTTATATGCGATATGACGGAATCGTTAAATCAAGTGTTGATTTAATGATTTGATGTATAATTATATATTTGATATATTACTTTGCATTAACGAGTATTGGTTCACTTTAAATGGATTTTCTCACTCGCTTGTGCACATTGTATATTCGATATAGTTTTGTGCACTTGATTGTATCATGTTTGATGATACATGCAAAATTGGTTAAGTGTAAAGATTGAACCATGGTTATATGAATGGTTAGGGTTATGATTACTTATTCATTTATTTATTTATTAGTTTTGAAAAATAAAAGCATAAAGAGAAAAAACAAAATGGTTTTCTTTCATTCTTTCTTTCATGAAGCTTGTTGAAGCTTCATGAAGCTTTTGACCAAGTGACCATTTTGTCTTCTTCTTTAACCCTAACCACTCACATAAACTCTAGTTAGCTCTCTACACTTAACTATGGTTTGATTATGATAAGAATGATTATTCTTTTCTATTCTTTAATTCATATCATATTATCTTCATCTTCTTCTTCTTCTTCTTCACAAGAAGAAAAAGCTTGACCATCTATGGTGATTGATGAAAAAGAGTGAGAAATCAAAATCTAAAGTGAACCCAGTTCCTATTTCTTCATCCTCTACCTCTTGCCAAGTAGTATAGAGTGTTTCCTTCACAAGATTTCATGGCTTGGTGAAGGTGGAGCTTGATCTTGTGATGCCTCGACGTAGATCATCTTCGGCACGAAGTCGACGACCTAGCCCGCCCATTTCTCCGATGAAGCCGACGCTAGAGCCCGGGTTTCCATTTGGACAGCGAGGAGGCTTCATTGCGGAGCTATGGAGGTGGAGGACCGGATCTACAAAGGTTGTATTTCCGTTTACTCGTAGTTAAGTTGTTAACTAGTTTATTGTTTCGCCTAAAATCTAGTTAACGATCCGTATTAGGGTTTCTCGGTACATGTAATTTTTGAAATTGGCATGGTTGATGCCTTGTGAGACCTCTTGAGCGTGCCTAGGAACCCTACAGTGGTATCAGAGCCTAGCTAGAGCCTTAGGCGATGCGTAGACGGAGTTTGAAGTCCGATTAAACCGAAACCCTAACACAAATTTGCTCTCTGGACTTTTTTCAAAAACTGGGATTTTTCCAGATTAAAAATACTTAAAAAATTCAGCAGGGAATTCTAAGAATTACGGCGCAAAATTTATTTCATTCCCTCCAATGCGCGGCGGAACCGAGGCATAAGCCTAGCTTATGCGGCGGTTCCGCGGCAAAAGTGTGACGTCAGCCCTACCAATTTGCACAGTAATTCCTATTTAACAGTGCTGAGTTCTCTGGGTATTTTTAAATTTTATTCAAGAGTTGAATTTTCTGGGGTTGTTTTGGGGATTCGGTGTTTCGATCGGAGTATCAGATTTTGTCTATGTCCCTTTCCGGATAAATTTTAGAATATGTTAAAAAGTTCGACCGGATATAAATACCCGATTTTTCCCCTGTCGGGAAATTTCCAAGTGTTGGATTTTTCCGAGGTTTAAAGACGTTCTAAGTAGTGCAAGTAACGCGATGGTCCCTCTAGAAGACAACAAACCTTAACTCGATTATGTGACCGTCTTGAACTGCCCTTTGAACCTTCGGGTTTGGGGCAGTACGGCGTGCCACATGTGAGGCGTTGGCTTGACCCTTCTACGGCTGGACCGTTGGTACCGAGGCACGAACTGAATGTTTTTAGACTTATTTCATGTGTTGATCTGTATCGGGAAAACTTGGGTGTTTGACTGTTCGATCGAAAAGTTTAACATTTTCTATTTATCTGGAATGGGATACAATAATTGGAATTCACAAAAGTTATGAGATAACTGAATGAATGTTATAAACATAGTAGTTTAGTCTCACTTGATCGGTTGCCACGGAATTTTGATGTGATCAAAAGTCCATTGCAATCACGTAGCGTACGCGGATACTCGCCGGGTAAACTTAATAGAGAGCCTCACTCCATAGCCCCGACCAAGTGACTGTAGGAGAACCCCGTCGCCGAAAGCATCCGTTCGGGTGCTCGCGGTAGCGGTATTCCGCCTTAGTGCACTTCGTCGACGGCATCGGGGGTGCGGCCGTCTACTGAAGTTTGCGACGAGCATTTTATCAGGATGTCGGGAATCTTGTTGAATTGCCCGACTTGATGTTGAAAAGAGTTTTCAATAATGAGACTAAAATGCGGGGTTTACAATTGTTAGGCATGCGATGTCTAAGGAATTCATTTGATTAGGCATGCGATGTCTATGCAGGTTGCGGATTCCAACTGTTGTAGTTTTACACTTTCTTTTCTGTGACCGTAAGTGTAATATGTGATATCGCCGGTTTCGTTGCTATATGTCAACGACAATTGGGATGCGCATATTTACTTACGTTGATGACATGTGATGTTATGTGTTGCTGGATATGTTATATTGGATCGTCGTGTTTGAATAGCCGGGGGTTTTTATGTGAGATGAGTGTTTTTCATTTTCATTCATGTAAAAACTTGTATGTAATATTCTTTAATTGGGGCACTTCCAGGTTGCGGAAGATGTCACCCTTTGTATATTATTTACTTTTCCGCACTAGGATAGACCCAAGGAGGGGAGCACAAGTAACCGGGTTCTAGAGTCCAGTGGGAGACCAACTCGAGGAGTCGAGTCCGGGTCTCCTAACCCTAGAATTGGTAGGGTTGCTTGCAGCTCTCGTAGGGGTCTAGGGGTGTGGGTTTGGCTATTCATCGCGACCGTGGAATCCGTGTTTTATACTGGCTCGTATTGAAAACACGGACGTCCTAGTATATCCAATATTTCATATGTTTCTTCTGCTGCGATATCTGTGATGTGATCATGTGATGTTCTGTGATAGATACAGTATATAGTATATATGATATATTATATAGGCGTTACTTATGTTTTACACCCGCGCTAGCCCTGCCCCACTCTGCCGTTAGTTACCTAACCTAACGGTGCACGAGGGGACATCGAGGCGAATGCGGATGGCATAAGTGTACGTCGTATTTATCTGTGATGTTTAGGTACTTAAATGATGGGACTTCATTAATGTGATTAATGAAAGAAAAGAAACCTAAAGATGTTGTGGAATCGAATTTCAAAAATAAAACAGGTAGCTACAGTTCTTTCTTTGCACAGCGGTATGTATGATATATCCTGCACCTTATTCGATAAGGAAAGGGCCGAGATCCCTTCACCGGGAGTGACTCCTTTAGCAATAACTGGCAGATGCTACACACTCGGTTTGTCTTTTGATTGCTTTTAAAAGTTTTTGCTTTGCACAGTGATATATATGATATATCCCGCACCTCATTCGACGAGGAAAGGACCGACGATCCCTTCACCGGGAGTGACTCCTTTAGCAAAACTAGAAAAGCCTCAAAAACACTCCATTTCAAAATTCATTCGATCCTACAACGATATCAAGTTCATTACGCAATAGGTTTTCATAAAAACCTGTCGTAGCCCTCCGTCATTTCAGATAAGCTGTATATAGTATTCGTGCTACATTTGTTGGCTTTCGTCAAGGTGTAGTGTGCGGTAGGCATATGCTGCTTATCTGCTGCATACGATGCGATTGGATTAGGGTAGTCGTACGGCTTTGTTGGCTTTCGTCAAGGGTCGTGCGGGTGGGTTTAATTCAATCAAAAAATGTACGGGTTGAACTTGACTAGCGGGCTATGGTTTGTTGGCTTTCGTCAAGGTCATAGCACGTTAGGGGCAAAATATTATCGAGAATTTCAAGTGTTGAAATTTGCAATGAGATTGCATACCTTCTATGAGATAGTTGGATCCCGATACCCACTGCGAGTAAGAGTTACTCCTGGGAGAGTTTTACACATTGCAACTAGCCGATCAAGTCGGTGTCTAGAAAGGTGTCAACGGGGTTACGCCTCTGGGAAAACGAGGTTTACTGTAATTAGGTTCGTGCGAAAGCACGGGGGACCTCCCTCAAAGTACCGACACTGGCCTGGCTGAAAGATTGGCGAACTTGTAGTATGTAATTAATCCCGGCAAGTCTTTCCTTTTAGGGTTTGAAAGAAGATTTGGTAAAAACAGTGGGAGCCATCCTGATTAGATAAAATAATAACCAATCTGATCTTGCAAGAGCATACGCTGAGTGTTTTCTTCTCTCTCTCTCCAGGTAGCGACCATGTCACGCCTTAATCAAGATAATAATACGGATTATTGACCGAACCCACTTGTCATACTGTGCTGGGGAACGTTGGTCCCGCTCCAACTTATAATTGTTATAAGACAGAGCAGGAAATTAGGGATTACCAGAATTCCCATGCCGCCCAAACGAAGAGAGTGCATGCTGATGCATCATCTTCGGGCGTGTTCATTTTACAGAGAACTGTTTCTCAGTATCCTTTACGTCCTGGGTATGTGATACCAGATCAGGATCCCATATATTGTCATGCCCCGCTTCCCAAAATACGGAATACGAGGGGTAGACAAGGCCAGCCATGCTCCTACGGTCAAGGAAAAGTCCTGCCGTAGTCACACTTCGGCTTCTAGTTTATCATGGTAAACAGTAAACGATGCGCAGGTAATGAGAAAATGCAGTAACTGAAAGGAACAATGTAAAGACTGACCTGAAGTGGAACAAATGAAAGTAACTCGGGAAGGCGAGTCAAGAAGTCTGTGAAGCACATCTAGTTCTGATCCAGGCTAAATCTTCTCCTCACACTGAGCATGCATACTCAGGTCGTCAGAGCGACACAATAGCAATATAATGTATATAACCAAGTAACAGTTCTAACAGCGGTGAAGGATATGAATAACAGTAAATCAATAACAGCATGAATATAAATGAGCAGAGATAAATGCAGCGGAGCAGTAAAGCAGTATAACGATATGTCATGTATGTCAACACAGTATATAAGGAATGTAAATGACAGTAACCCTATCAGTCTCTAAGTCTCACTGCACAGGTCAATAAGCCTATCGTCAGTCCAAGTGTGAGAGTCAACCACTCGCGAGTGTCCTCCACCCAAGGGTAGAACCCAAGGGCAAGGGACCACGGGCCCAACATGTAACGAATGTATCACGGTGTATATAGCACATACCCTGTAAATCTCCATATAACTCCCTAAATATATAAGCCGGCATGGGACTCCCGAGATTCTGTTGAATTCACACTTGAACTACCCCACACCCCGTGGTCTACATCAAACGCTAACCATAACCCTAAATACTAATCGATCCGTGACAAGTCTGCGCGAGAATTGGAGGCAGGACCTCCATCAAGCACGTCCCGACTAATACCTAAGATAAATGGCAGTGTCGGATGCCTTATCTGTGACATCCGTGCAAGCGCTTCCATAAGTGTCCCATACCACTTATAGTCACACGTACACGCATCCCACAGACGTCGACAATGCAATAGAATAAAAAGGACACTGATTGTGCACAAGTACGTATCACTTTCACTTAATCACGAATACACGAACACTGACGTACTTGCCACAATCAACACTAAAATCTAACACTGGGTAAATGCACGATGTCACTAGGTTATCAATACAATGACATGGGTATGATATGATGCGTGAACAAGTATATAAACATGGTGAGGATGTTATAAAACCGCATTCTTTCACTTGCACGATTTATCATGAAACATATGTATATAATTTGGCGAAATGACAAACAGGTAGTAATTAGTATGTTCAGTTATCTATCCATCTAATTTGGTTTCGAGCCAATCGGGTTTCAGGATCATTAGTTATAACTGTTTCATTTTAAGCGCACGCGGCTGGAAATCCGGTTTCAGAATCAGGAATCCATTTCGCAACGCATTTTAACCCCAGTTGGGATCATAATTTAGCGACGCTACAGTTGAAAGAATTCTAGGGTTTTCAGTAAAGTTTTCAACGCAACAAACGGATCTTCAATCGCGTCTGTATGTTAGGAGTTATAATCTGTTTAATATCAACATGTCAATTCTGAATCTGCTGGGACTGTTAGGTGTCCCGATATATTAAATCACCGATAAAATATCAAACGGTAATGAAACAGAATGAAACCAGTTGTTTTGTCTAGCTAACAGGTTTCTCTACAATAAACAGCGGATTTCCGCAACCTAAGAGTTAAGTAAATCCTGTGGTACCCATTACGGAACAGCAACCAATAACTGGAGTCGCTCTGGACTGCAGTCCAGAGTCGCATTCCGATCTAATTTTCATCATGGTTTAAGTACAGGAATGTCTGGAAACTAGTACAGGGTTAAATATCGTCGAGTTGGCTTCGATTTGAGCCCTCGAACGCACCATTCTAGTATGTATATGATTTATGGAGAATTTAACAATTTTCAGATGCAACAGAATTACAGTTTTACGGCTAGACTTGGGGGTAGTCGTTTTAATCTTTAACAGTCGTATTTTCTAATGAAACTTGCACAAGGTATTCAACATATCAAGGGCCACAGCATTATATCTAGTTCCGTCAAATTGGATAATGATTTTCTATGAGAACAAGTATCGAACGGTTTTATGGCAATATTTAGCATCAAGCAAAACATGGAATATCTACGATTTTGATTGGTAATTTAATGATAAATAGCATGAAAGCAAGTAAAAACTTGCCTGGAGACGTCTTGGAGCACACGGTAGCGGCAACGACGTGAACGCGCGATGAATGACGCGTGCAAGGTTCGCGGTCTTGGCTCGTGCTCGGGCTCTGGGCATATGGTGGCATGGTGCTGGTGGCATGGTGGCATGGTGCTGGTGGCATAGTGCTGGGCACAAGGTGGGTACGAGAGAGGGAGAGTTGAGAGAGGCAGTTAGAGAGAGAGAGAGAGGCAGAGAGGAGAGTTAAATTTAGAGAGAGGGGGAGGTTAGAGATAGAGAGACAGAGAGAGTGAGTGGGAGAGAGAGCTGAGAGAGAGAAGCAGTGAGATTGAGAGAGAGGGAAAGAGAGAAAAAGCTGGGAAAGAGAGAGAGAGTGATCGGGAGAGAGAGAGAACTGAGTCAGAGAGAGAAAAGAAGAGGGACAGAGAAGGGGAGATGACGAGAACGACGACGATGATGAGGGAGTCGACGGACGGGGCGCCGGCGGTGTGGGTGCCCGGTGGTCGAGCTCGGTGAAAAGGGTGGGTATGCAGGGAAGCTCGACAGGGGTGCTCGGGAGTGGAGAGTTCGTCGGCCAGGGTGAGGGTGCAAGGAGGTTGGATGCACAGGGGGTTCGAGCTTGGTGAGCAGGAGGAAGACGAGGGAGGGGTTCGTTGTCGTCGGCGTTGACGGCGGAGTGATGAGACGGTGAAGTTTTCCGGTGACGACAGAGGGAACGAGGGGGTGACGACGACGACGACGCTGGTGGGGTTGACGAGAAGCAGTGGGACAACAGAGAAGCTCGTCGGTGTGCGGGGAGTTTTGATCTGTGGGTAGCGGGAAAAGGAAGGAGGAGAAAATGAAGACGAGGATGAATGGGGAAGAGGAGTGAACCATTGAGGGAGCGGGTCGCGGGGATAACGTGCGCGTCGTGGGTGTAACGTCGCGAGAACGAGAGCGGAGGAGGCGGCGTGAGCTACGGCGAGGAGAGCGGATCTCGCGCGGTTGAAGGAAAGTTACCGTTGGGGAGTTTTAAAGGAGATAAACAGTAACGAGGCTCGGGTTGAGGGCGTAGCGGCACGGGCGTGGGGGAAAATGAAGCAGGCCAAAAGAATAAAGGAGAATTAGTGAGGGATGTGGGCTGGGCTGAAGTTGGGCCAGAATAGAAAAAATCAATTAGGGAGAAATAGAGCAACGGGCCGGGGCTGGGCCGAGGAGAATTTAGAGAAGGAAATAAATAGCAGTGGGCTTGAAAAGAAAATTTGATGAGAAAGAGGGGGAAATGGGCCGTCGGGAAAATATATTAATTGGGGAAAAAGAGAAGAATGAATTCAAATAAGGGAATGGGAATTGGGGTTCAATTAAAAGAAAAATGGTCTTGCCTAAGGGAATTTGTTGGAAAAAATATAATAGGGTTTGGGTTTTATTTAAATAAAAGAAATGGGCTGAGTGAAATAAATATAGTTTGGTTTAAAATTTGGGTTTATAAAAGAGGTTATAATAAATAAATAATTTCCTAAATAAAACACATAGAATTATAAATAAAATGAATGGAATTCTAAAGTAACAAAATACGGACTTGGTATAAAAGGGGCCGGGTGTTACATCATACCACCCTTATATAAAAATTTCGTCCTCGAAATTTAAAGAAATAATAAGTTATAGAACATAAGCGAAAACCATCATAGTTGCAAACTAATATATAAGGATTTACTAAAAATCCGCGAACGAAGAAACTTGAAAATTATATATATAAGTAAGAACAACATACGGAATGGTAGGTCTAATAGATATAAGACAGGAACAACTATAAGGGTAAATACATGTATACGAGAATATAGGTATCAATAGCGAATAATAATACTCAAGGCTTGTTCGATAGAATCGAACCCAAATATGTGTACATATAAGTATATCAAAAGTAGTAAGGTAGAAATAATAAGTATAAGACACAATCGTTTATGATAGTAAACATAGGCACAACACCCGAAAATATAGTAATGACAATGAGGTAGTGAAAGCTTAGTCGATAGGTTAAAACATTTTGAGCTAATTTATCGATCGAATAGTTTTAAATCAACTTAGAAAACTCACATAACGAAAAAAACGGGGAACATGGAACAATATATGCGCAATGTTAGTTTGCACTACTGAAAAATATGTGAAATAGAGTAATCAATAACACACTCTCTTTGATAAATCCAAAGTACTGAAAACTAAATTTTTGAATAACACAGTCCCTATATATAGTTAGGGTAATAGAAAGAACACAAAATTGCATAGGCTAGTTAGGGTAATGATTACAAGGAAGTGTGGCTCAGTCAGAAGGTCGGAGTGTGGTGGCTTTAGGCTGAAGACCAAGGGGATTTGGACCGGATCAGCACAGGAAGTAAGGTCGAATAACAAATGACTACAAGGGAAAAAGTATGGGTAGGATAGCGGTCGGTACGACATATGAATCAAGATGTGAAGGGTGAGCGAACTCAGAAGTTTCTCCAAAATTTTCTCCTCCCAAAAGGGTTACGAACGAGGCACGAGCGAAGAATGGAGGGTGGCTCATTCTAAGGATCAGGGTGCGGTACTCCCTAATTGAAACGAGCGTGAAAACTATACGATGAGTAGGGATGGACAGTCAGGAACTCAACAGAAGAATAAATAGATATGGGCAGTAAACAAGTATCAAGCGAACCAATAATCAAAAGGTTTACGAATACAGAAGATTTATTTCATTCAAGAAAATTTTGGAACAAGGCATTCTCAAATACGGAAAATGGCCCTAAACTATACATATTTTATTTGGCCAGAAAGACAACATCGAAAGAAATTCTGTCAGCCGCGGTTGTGGAGATTCAATAGGTTGCGGTAGGCTCGCGCACTCAGGTAGGGGCGTCCATTTCCATAGCGTCTCGCAGGTACCTCTATTGGAAGTCTTTCCACCATCGGGGCTTGATCTTCTGGTCCTTCTTCCTCGAGATCCGATTCCATATGATTTTCCTCTTCTGGGTTTTCTTCCGCTGGATTTTCTTCTATCGGTTCTTCCTCGGGGTCTTCCTCTATCGGGTCTTCCTCTATAGAGTTCTCTTCAGGATCTCCTTCTTCTTCGTCAGAATCGGCTATCATGTCAAATTCTGGGGCGGCTGCTCCTTCGTCCTCTGAATCATTGTTTTCGAAGTTGACCTGTGGACCGTTGACCTCATCATCAGAACTCGTCAGTGTGTGATCTAAGAAAACGCATGACTGTGTATCCTCAACTAGATGCTGCGCTACTCCAGGGTGGGCCATGGTCTAAAAGAAAGAGAGTCGTGATTAAACAATGGAAGGAATAAGAAAAATGGCCAAGTGTACGAAGTATCAAAAGATATACAGTAGCAGGAATTGTAGAATCAAGATTAAAAGGTTATGCTACTGAATAATATGAACAAGGGAAATGACAAGAGAATGATACATATAATACGATTCAAATTTTATTGCATTCAACTAAAAGTTCAGCGGACACAAGGTTCAAATGGAAGGAAATGTTTATAAAAGTACGACAACAAAATACTGAAATTGGAAAACATAAAATTCTCCTTTGACTGCCAGAACGCTGCATCATCGTTACGCGAGTTGAATCCTGCGTTAGATCCGCCTTATGGTCGAAGTTCAAACTACGCGATGATCCTCATTTGCAGAAGTGGGGAGTATGGACGAGTTTCCTCCTTGTAGTTCTTTCCTTTCTGGGCAACCGTTGATGAGGTGTTTGTCGGAACCGCATATCAGACATTTCCCTTGGGCACGGCGACAATCCTTCTGAAGATGTCCTGGTCTCTTACAATATCCACAGCAAGGGTTCTTCTGATGCTTCTGTTGACGCTTCATCTTCTTCTCCTTTCCTCGTCCAATAGGGATCCCTTTATGATAGGAGACTCCCGCTGGGGCCTGACTCACCTGTCTTCTCAGTCCTTCAGCCAACAAGTCGTTCGTTCGCTCTTGGGCTTCCCTTAGACCTCTCAGTGCACTCAGAATCTCAACGGTCTGATTCTGGGGAGCGGAAACAGATGAAGAGTTGTTGGAAGACATGATCCTGAAACAACAATTTCGAGAATGATACGAGTCACATGCTAAATGAATTAAAATATGATATGGATAGAACAAGGATTCAAGAATATCAGAGATGATGAATATCATTACAAGCGGGGAATTAACGGTATCACTTTAAGTCACTTGAATAGAGTACGGTAGTGCAATTGCCACCACGTATCCTTGTCAAGTCACCCAAAACCATATTGAATGGATAGCTGAACGCACGATGTGAATATGGATCAAGAATGACAGTTTACAACCTAGACCGAAGGATGTCTTAGATTGCCGAACTGTATACGAAAAACTGCAATCCCAATCGATGCAAAACCTGGATCTGATACCAACTAAACCATGTCACGCCCCGCTTCCCAAAATACGGAATACGAGGGGTAGACAAGGCCAGCCATGCTCCTACGGTCAAGGAAAAGTCCTGCCGTAGTCACACTTCGGCTTCTAGTTTATCATGGTAAACAGTAAACGATGCGCAGGTAATGAGAAAATGCAGTAACTGAAAGGAACAATGTAAAGACTGACCTGAAGTGGAACAAATGAAAGTAACTCGGGAAGGCGAGTCAAGAAGTCTGTGAAGCACATCTAGTTCTGATCCAGGCTAAATCTTCTCCTCACACTGAGCATGCATACTCAGGTCGTCAGAGCGACACAATAGCAATATAATGTATATAACCAAGTAACAGTTCTAACAGCGGTGAAGGATATGAATAACAGTAAACCAATAACAGCATGAATATAAATGAGCAGAGATAAATGCAGCGGAGCAGTAAAGCAGTATAACGATATGTCATGTATGTCAACACAGTATATAAGGAATGTAAATGACAGTAACCCTATCAGTCTCTAAGTCTCACTGCACAGGTCAATAAGCCTATCGTCAGTCCAAGTGTGAGAGTCAACCACTCGCGAGTGTCCTCCACCCAAGGGTAGAACCCAAGGGCAAGGGACCACGGGCCCAACATGTAACGAATGTATCACGGTGTATATAGCACATACCCTGTAAATCTCCATATAACTCCCTAAATATATAAGCCGGCATGGGACTCCCGAGATTCTGTTGAATTCACACTTGAACTACCCCACACCCCGTGGTCTACATCAAACGCTAACCATAACCCTAAATACTAATCGATCCGTGACAAGTCTGCGCGAGAACTGGAGGCAGGACCTCCATCAAGCACGTCCCGACTAATACCTAAGATAAATGGCAGTGTCGGATGCCTTATCTGTGACATCCGTGCAAGCGCTTCCATAAGTGTCCCATACCACTTATAGTCACACGTACACGCATCCCACAGACGTCGACAATGCAATAGAATAAAAAGGACACTGATTGTGCACAAGTACGTATCACTTTCACTTAATCACGAATACACGAACACTGACGTACTTGCCACAATCAACACTAAAATCTAACACTGGGTAAATGCACGATGTCACTAGGTTATCAATACAATGACATGGGTATGATATGATGCGTGAACAAGTATATAAACATGGTGAGGATGTTATAAAACCGCATTCTTTCACTTGCACGATTTATCATGAAACATATGTATATAATTTGGCGAAATGACAAACAGGTAGTAATTAGTATGTTCAGTTATCTATCCATCTAATTTGGTTTCGAGCCAATCGGGTTTCAGGATCATTAGTTATAACTGTTTCATTTTAAGCGCACGCGGCTGGAAATCCGGTTTCAGAATCAGGAATCCATTTCGTAACGCATTTTAACCCCAGTTGGGATCATAATTTAGCGACGCTACAGTTGAAAGAATTCTAGGGTTTTCAGTAAAGTTTTCAACGCAACAAACGGATCTTCAATCGCGTCTGTACGTTAGGAGTTATAATCTGTTTAATATCAACATGTCAATTCTGAATCTGCTGGGACTGTTAGGTGTCCCGATATATTAAATCACCGATAAAATATCAAACGGTAATGAAACAGAATGAAACCAGTTGTGTTGTCTAGCTAACAGGTTTCTCTACAATAAACAGCGGAGTTCCGCAACCTAAGAGTTAAGTAAATCCTGTGGTACCCATTACGGAACAGCAACCAATAACTGGAGTCGCTCTGGACTGCAGTCCAGAGTCGCATTCCGATCTAATTTTCATCATGGTTTAAGTACAGGAATGTCTGGAAACTAGTACAGGGTTAAAGATCGTCGAGTTGGCTTCGATTTGAGCCCTCGAACGCACCATTCTAGTATGTATATGATTTATGGCGAATTTAACAATTTTCAGATACAACAGAATTACAGTTTTACGGCTAGACTTGGGGGTAGTCGTTTTAATCTTTAACAGTCGTATTTTCTAATGAAACTTGCACAAGGTATTCAACATATCAAGGGCCACAGCATTATATCTAGTTCCGTCAAATTGGATAATGATTTTCTATGAGAACAAGCATCGAACGGTTTTATGGCAATATTTAGCATCAAGCAAAACATGGAATATCTACGATTTTGATTGGTAATTTAATGATAAATAGCATGAAAGCAAGTAAAAACTTGCCTGGAGACGTCTTGGAGCACACGGTAGCGGCAACGACGTGAACGCGCGATGAATGACGCGTGCAAGGTTCGCGGTCTTGGCTCGTGCTCGGGCTCTGGGCATATGGTGGCATGGTGCTGGTGGCATGGTGGCATGGTGCTGGTGGCATGGTGCTGGGCACAAGGTGGGTACGAGAGAGGGAGAGTTGAGAGAGGCAGTTAGAGAGAGAGAGAGAGGCAGAGAGGAGAGTTAAATTTAGAGAGAGGGGGAGGTTAGAGATAGAGAGACAGAGAGAGTGAGTGGGAGAGAGAGCTGAGAGAGAGAAGCAGTGAGATTGAGAGAGAGGGAAAGAGAGAAAAAGCTGGGAAAGAGAGAGAGAGTGATCGGGAGAGAGAGAGAACTGAGTCAGAGAGAGAAAAGAAGAGGGACAGAGAAGGGGAGATGACGAGAACGACGACGATGATGAGGGAGTCGACGGACGGGGCGCCGGCGGTGTGGGTGCCCGGTGGTCGAGCTCGGTGAAAAGGGTGGGTATGCAGGGAAGCTCGACAGGGGTGCTCGGGAGTGGAGAGTTCGTCGGCCAGGGTGAGGGTGCAAGGAGGTTGGATGCACAGGGGGTTCGAGCTTGGTGAGCAGGAGGAAGACGAGGGAGGGGTTCGTTGTCGTCGGCGTTGACGGCGGAGTGATGAGACGGTGAAGTTTTCCGGTGACGACAGAGGGAACGAGGGGGTGACGACGACGACGACGCTGGTGGGGTTGACGAGAAGCAGTGGGACAACAGAGAAGCTCGTCGGTGTGCGGGGAGTTTTGATCTGTGGGTAGCGGGAAAAGGAAGGAGGAGAAAATGAAGACGAGGATGAATGGGGAAGAGGAGTGAACCATTGAGGGAGCGGGTCGCGGGGATAACGTGCGTGTCGTGGGTGTAACGTCGCGAGAACGAGAGCGGAGGAGGCGGCGTGAGCTACGGCGAGGAGAGCGGATCTCGCGCGGTTGAAGGAAAGTTACCGTTGGGGAGTTTTAAAGGAGATAAACAGTAACGGGGCTCGGGTTGAGGGCGTAGCGGCACGGGCGTGGGGGAAAATGAAGCAGGCCAAAGGAATAAAGGAGAATTAGTGAGGGATGTGGGCTGGGCTGAAGTTGGGCCAGAATAGAAAAAATCAATTAGGGAGAAATAGAGCAACGGGCCGGGGCTGGGCCGAGGAGAATTTAGAGAAGGAAATAAATAGCAGTGGGCTTGAAAAGAAAATTTGATGAGAAAGAGGGGGAAATGGGCCGTCGGGAAAATATATTAATTGGGGAAAAAGAGAAGAATGAATTCAAATAAGGGAATGGGAATTGGGGTTCAGTTAAAAGAAAAATGGTCTTGCCTAAGGGAATTTGTTGGAAAAAATATAATAGGGTTTGGGTTTTATTTAAATAAAAGAAATGGGCTGAGTGAAATAAATATAGTTTGGTTTAAAATTTGGGTTTATAAAAGAGGTTATAATAAATAAATAATTTCCTAAATAAAACACATAGAATTATAAATAAAATGAATGGAATTCTAAAGTAACAAAATACGGACTTGGTATAAAAGGGGCCGGGTGTTACATATATGTAATCTGTTACATAGGGCTACAGAAAGGTAGAGAACTGAGAACGGGTGATAAGTTTCATGAGGCAGAAAACAGGGCAAGAGTTGCAGCCAAGTCTGTTGGTCACTGTCACCCTGTATTACCAATATATTGATTCTGAACGAATGTTATTAGATACCGAACCTGATATACAAAATCATATCAGTCTCTTTATCAGTAAAGAAATGATAAAATTTTATATTGTTGGATAATGTTTTGAACATTTCCTATATCAAAAGTTGATCGGTTCAGGCACGTTAACTAAAAGCATTGATGTTCTAAATCAAACTACAGTTCTTTAGTATACGGAACACACACAAGAGGAAGAGTTCAGAAATGAATGAATCCTTCTTGAGGCATTGTAGACTAGGTCATATCAATGCGACCCGACTAGCTGAAGTTACATGTAGATGCATATTCAAATCAGTTTGTATTTACATCTTGTGAAACTTGCCAGTCATGTCACAGAGATAAGATGACCATAGCTCCGTTTACTAGAAACAGAGAAAGAGTTAATGAACTCTTGGGATGATACATGTTGATGTATGAAGGTCCCCAGTCTACACATACCAAGAATGGTTCTTTTTACTTCATTACATTCTCTGATGATCTTTCGAGATTCAGACCTATGTTCCTGTTGAAACACAAGTCCGAACCTTTTGAGATATTCACAGAATATAAGTTAGAAGTAGAGAACCAATATACGGGTAAAAGTATTATGTCCTTTGATGTGATCAAGGAGGAGAATACTTGAGCACGGAATTCCTGGATTATTCTAAAGGAGAATGAGATTCTCTCTCAGCATTACTCCTCCGAATACACCATAGAACGATGGTATATCGGGGTGGAGCAATCACACCCTATATGATAAGGTGTGCTCTGTGATGAGTACTACTGAGCTACCTGTTTCATTTTTGGAGTTATGCACTTGAGAAGCTGCATACCTATTGAATAGGGTTCAAATCAAATCAGTTGCCTACCACTTCATATTTGATATGATAAGGGAAGAGCCCATCTCTTAAGTTAGTTAAGATTTGGGGTTGTCCAGCCTATGTCTAAAAGCAAAATTCGGACAAGCTCGAGGCAAGATCTGTTATGTAGAACTGGAAAGGTTCCAGCTATACAAACTACAGCTGATGATTTGATAGAACCAAAGGATTCAATGGTTACCAACGAACCTCAGCCTCTCCGCCGATCTAGTAGGGTTCCTCACCCACCTGAGAGATACTTCGATTTCTCTATGACAGTGGGAGCGAGAATTGCATCATAAGATGATGACCCAACTAGTTTCGAGCTGGCCATCAGGAGTAGGACTCTGTAAGAATGGCTGGATGCTTAGTGATCTGAGATGGAATCCATGTACACCAACAAAGTATGGACTTTGGTTGCTATATCTGAAGGGTTAAATCCCCATCAGGAGCAAGTATATCTTGAGAAGATTACTTGGGGTATATGGAAAAGTTGAGACTTTCAAAGCAAGACTTGTTAAAGGCTTTCGTCATCAACCAGGCGTGGATTTTGTTGAAACCTTTTCTAAGTAGCTATACTTAAGACCATCCAGATCCTACTTGCCACGGCTACATACCATGACTACGATATCTGGCGGTTGGGTGCCATGACTGCTTTTCTAAATGATGTTTTAGAAGTGAACGTCTATAAGTACACAGCCAGAGGGCTTCGTAGACAGTGGGAGCAGCGGAAACGTGCACAAGATGCTTTATAGGTTAAAGCAGGCATCGCGGAGTTGGAACATCTGTTTTGATGTGTTAGTCAAAGAGTTTGACATCATCAAAATGGTAGATGAACTTTGTATAAACAAAAAGGTAGTAGGGAGTATGGTAGTGATCCTCGTAGAGTACGTGGATGACATACTCTTGATAGGGAAGGAGTTTCCTATGCTACGCTCGATCAATCTCCGCTCATCACAATGATTCTCCATATAGGATCAAAGTGATACCTTCTGAATCCTGGGTTTTGGATCTATGAGATAGATCTAATTGGATGTTAGGACTCTCACTAGTTGTAGTGAGATGGTATCAATCGATCCTGGGGAGAATCACTAGAAGTGTTCCAAGGTGATAAAGACGACTGAATGTCAGTCACAGGCATTGTCTTTACCCTCAGTAAAGGGACGGTATGTTGGAAGAGTTCCAAGCTAGATACCATGGCATACTAGACGATAAAGGCTGGATACATCTCTACTTAAGATGCTACCAAAGAGGCAGTCTGGGTGTATATTAGTTCATGAGATGAACTTTGTTCCTCCCATTGTGTGACAATGGAGTTGTGGCTTATGCCAAGGAACGCCGGTCCCATCAGTGATCCAGACATATTCTAAGGCAGTGTCACCTGATCATGGAGATGGTTGATCTCCAGGGTGATCGAGGTTAGGAGAGTAGACTCAGAGGACAACACGGCGGATCCACTCACAAAGGCCTTTTCCCAGAGAGAGACTTTTATGGGATGGTTGAGTATAAGATACTATAACCACTGCTAACAGATGGCCCTAGTGCAAGTGGGAGATTGTTAGTTATATGTATGCCCTAGAGGCCATTACTATACATAGGATGTATATTGTAGTGGATGCTGGGACATATATAGGGAGGACTTTCTTGCTCGACATGATAGTATGCTATCTGGTTGAAGTTTACCTTAACGTGTACACTGATTGTCTCTCTGTTACATGTTCGTAAAGCCCTTAGGATATGTACTTGACTACCTGGACTATGATGCTGATCATACTAGTGGGGACATGGTAGTCCATAAGTACATCCTTCAAAGTCCCTAGTCGTGGGTATATCGAGACGGGGCATCGATATACCAGAGTAGACTAGCGTATACCTTCTCGACCCATACAGATGGGCGATGGATGATCCCATATCCATTGGTGTTTGACATCAGAGATGATATACGGGTGCTCAGTGGAGACTGGGTACACTGGACGGACTCGCCGAGAACTCCCATATGGTATTATACCTTACGTCAGATGGCAGTTCTCTGGTGACACTGGTACAGAGTAGTCTGTTGACCCGAGATCGTCATAGAGTCTTGTGTGGTTCCCACTGTGCTTTGATTTCCACCTTACCACGTCCAAGAGGGCGTGCAAAACGGTGGTTTTTGGGTACAGTCCCGAATCACATGGAGGCAATGAGCGATAGGAGGGGATTCGTCTCTCCCGGTATAGAGAATTGATATTGCGCTGTGTTCGATTGGTTATAACCGGAAATCCCTGGCCAGGGATGTTGAGATTAACTGGTAAGTGTTACCAGTAGTTTCTCTAATTGTTATAGACCTCATATCGACACGACTTATCGAGCTATTGGGGTCTGACGTTTACCACCCCTAGGCGATATATGCGACATATCATACGACGAGATCGGACTGTACGGTAAGTGTTACTGGTTGGATTCACAGGAGTGTGAGCGGGCTTGCTCGTCGATCTTCTGATCGCTCAATACCCGGGTGGACGTTACGTTTAGCAGACCGCTTGCGGCTTGTGGGTGTTTGATATGATCATCACCTGCTGCCGGCGTATTGACGAGTCTTTAGAGTCCTACACAGAGGTTTCCTGGCTCAAGCAAAACGAAATAGGAGCGCATATGAGATATGTGCGGGACCGAGAATAATGCGTGTATGTGATACCGTATTCTATTCTCGCGATGAATGTATCGAATGGTTGTATGCGATATAACCTAGTTATCGAATCAAGGATTGATTCGGTAAGCCGATACATAGGATACTAGCCGGTTATATGCGATATGACCGTATCGTTAAATCAAGTGTTGATTTAATGATTTGATGTATAATTATATATTTGATATATTACTTTGCATTAACGAGTATTGGTTCACTTTAAATGGATTTTCTCACTCGCTTGTGCACATTGTATATTCGATATAGTTTTGTGCACTTGATTGTATTATGTTTGATGATACATGCAAAATTGGTTAAGTGTAAAGATTGAACCATGGTTATATGAATGGTTAGGGTTATGATTACTTATTCATTTATTTATTTATTAGTTTTGGAAAATAAAAGCATAAAGAGAAAAAACAAAATGGTTTTCTTTCATTCTTTCTTTCATGAAGCTTGTTGAAGCTTCATGAAGCTTTTGACCAAGTGACCATTTTGTCTTCTTCTTTAACCCTAACCACTCACATAAACTCTAGTTAGCTCTCTACACTTAACTATGGTTTGATTATGATAAGAATGATTATTCTTTTCTATTCTTTAATTCATATCATATTATCTTCATCTTCATCTTCTTCTTCTTCACAAGAAGAAAAAGCTTGACCATCTATGGTGATTGATGAAAAAGAGTGAGAAATCCAAATCTAAAGTGAACCCACTTCCTATTTCTTCATCCTCTACCTCTTGCCAAGTAGTATAGGGTGTTTCCTTCACAAGTTTTCATGGCTTGGTGAAGGTGGAGCTTGATCTTGTGATGCCTCGACGTAGATCATCTTCGGCACGAAGTCGACGACCTAGCCCGCCCATTTCTCCGATGAAGCCGACGCTAGAGCCCGGGTTTCCATTTGGACAGCGATGAGACTTCATTGCGGAGCTATGGAGGTGGAGGACCGGATCTACAAAGGTTGTATTTCCGTTTACTCGTAGTTAAGTTGTTAACTAGTTTATTGTTTCGCCTAAAATCTAGTTAACGATCCGTATTAGGGTTTCTCGGCACATGTAATTTTTGAAATTGGCATGGTTGATGCCTTGTGAGACCTCTTGAGCGTGCCTAGGAACCCTACAAACTAGAGCAGATGATTTGGTAGAACCAAAGGATTCAGTAGATTCCAACGAACCTCAGCCTCTCCGCCGATCTAGTAGGGTTCCTCATCCACCTGAGAGATACTTCGGTTTCTCGATGACAGTGGGATCGAGGATTGCATCATGAGATGATGACCCAACTAGTTTCGAGCAGGCCATCGAGAGCAGGGACTCTGTAAGAATGGCTGGATGCTTAGCGATCTGAGATGGAATCCATGTACACCAACAAAGTATGGACTTTGATTGCTATATCTGAAGGGTTAAATCCCCATCAGGAGCAAGTATATCTTGAGAAGATTACTTGGTGTAGATGGAAAAGTTGAGACTTTCAAAGCTAGACTTGTTAAAGGTTTTCGTCATCGACCAGGCGTGGATAATGATGAAACCTTTTCCAGTGGCTATGCTTTAGTCCATCCGGATCCTACTTGCCACGGCTACAGACCATGACTACGATATCTGGCGGTTGGGTGTCATGACTGCTCTTCTAAATGATATTTTAGAAGAGAGATTCTTTAAGTACACAGTCAGAGGGCTTCGTAGACAATGGGAGCAGTGGAAACGGGTACAAGATGCTTTATAGGATAAAGCAGGCATCGCGAAGTTGGAACGTCTTTTTTGATGTGTTAGTCAAAGAGTTTGACATCATCAAAATGGTAGATGAACGTTGTATAAACAAAAGGGTAGTAGGGAGTATGGTGGTGATCTTCGTAGAGTACGTGGATGACATACTCTTGATAAGAAAGAAGTTTCCTATGCTACGCTCGGTCAATCTCCGCTTATCACAATGATTCTCCATATAGGATCAAAGTGATACCTCCTAAATCCTGGGTTTTGGATCTATGAGATAGATCTAATTGAATGTTAGGATACTCACTAGTTGTAGTGAGATGGTATCAGTTGATCCTGGGGAGAATCACTGGAAAGGTTCCAGAGTGATAAGGACGACTGAAAGTCAGTCACAGGTATTGTCTTTACCCTCAGTAAATGGACGGTATGTTGGAAGAATTCCAAGCTAGATACCGTGGTAAACTAGACGATAAAGGCTAGATACATCGCTACTTAAGATGCTACCAAAGAGGCAGTCTGGATGTATATTTGTTCATGAGATGAACTTTGTTCCTCCCATTGTGTGACAATGGAGTTGTGGCTTATGCCAAGGAACGTCCGTCCCATCAGTGATCCAGACATATTCTAAGGCAGTTGTTAGTTGTATGTATACCCTAGAGGCCAGTATTGTACAGATGATGTATATTATATTGGATGCTTGGACATATATAGAGATGACTTTCTTGCTCGATATGATAGCATGCTATCTGGTTACTCTTTATCTTAACATGTACACTTGTCTCTTTGCACTGTCTTATAGTTACATGTTGGTAAAGCCCTTAGGATGTGTACTTGACTACCTGGACTGTGATGCAGATCATACTAGTGGGGACATGGTAGTCTATAGGTACATCCTTCAAGGTCCCTAGTCGTGGGTGTATCGAGACGGGGCATCGATATACCAGTGTAGACTAGCGTATACGCTTCTCGACCCATGAGATGGGCAATGGATGATCCCATATCCATTGATGTTTGACATCAGAGATGGTATACGGGTGCCCAGTGGAGACTGGGTACACTGGACGGACTCGCCGAGAACTCCCAGATGGTATTATACCTCACGTCAGATGGCAGTTCTCAGGTGACACTTGTACAGGTTAGTCTGTAGACCCGAGATCGTCATAGAGTCTTGTGTGATTCCCACTGTGCTTTGATCTCCACCTTACCACGTCCATGAGGGCGTGCAAAACGGTGGTCTTTGGGCACAGTCCCGAGTCACATGGAGGCAATGAGCAATAGGAGGGGTTTCGTCTCTCCCGGTATTGGGGGTTGATGTTGCGCTGTGCTCGATTGGCCGTAACAGGGAAGTCCCTGGCCAGGGCTGATCAGAGATTTGCTGGTAAGTGTTACCAGTAGTTTCTCGACCCGTTATGAGCCTCACATCGGCACGACTTATCGGTTATTGGGGTCTGACGTTTACCACCCCTAGACTTGATATGCGACATATCAGACGAACAGACCGGACTGTACGGTAAGTGTTACTGGTTGGATTCACAGGAGTGTGAGCGGGCTAGCTCGTCGATCTTCTGATCGCTCAATACCCGGATGGCCGTTACGTTTAGCAGACCGCTTGCGGCTTGTGGGTGCTTGATATGATCATCATCTGCTACCGGCGAATTGACGAGTCTTTAGAGTCCTACACAGAGGTTTCCTGGCTCAAGCGAAACGAAATAGGAGCGCATATGAGATATGTGCGGGACCGAGAATGATGCGTGTATGTGATACCGCATTTCATTCTCGCGATGAATGTTTCGATTGGTTGTATGCGATATGACCTAGTTATCGAATCATTGATTCGATAAATCGATACATTCGATACTAGTCGGTTATGTGCGACATGACCGGATCATTGAATCAAATGTTGATTTAATGATTTAATGTATAATTATATTTGATATATTACTTTGCATTAACTAGTATTGGTTCACTTTAAATGGATTTTCTCACTTGATGTGCAAGTTGTATATGTGATATATTTTTGCACATCTTTGTATCATGTTTGATGATGCTTGCTCATTTGGTTAAGTGTAAAGAATTAAACCTAGGTTAAGAAAGTGATTAGGGTTTTAATTATCCATTCTTTTATTTATTGATTTTGGAAAAAGAATGGGATAAGAATACAAAATGGTTGCTTTCATTCTTGAACCTCTGTGAAGCTTCATGAAGCTTTGACCAAAGTGACCAATTTGTCTTCATGCTTAACCCTAACCACTCTTCTAACCTTGGTCAATTCTCTACACCTAACCATGGTTCCTATTATGATAAGTATTCATTTCTTTTTCATTTTGGATTAACTTATCATAATATTTCCTTCTTCTTGATCTTCTTCTTCAAGAAAGAAAGCTTGATGCCAACAATGGCAACTTGAGTTCTAAAGTGAGAAATCCAATTCTAAAGTGAACCCACCTCCTATTTCTTCACCCTCTACCTTTTGCCAAGTTGTTTTGGGTGTTTTCTTCATAAGTTTCACAAATTTGTGAAGTCGGAGCTTGAACTTGTGATGCCTCGACGTAGATCATCTTCGGCACGAAGCCGACGACCTAGTCCGCCCATTTCTCCGATCAAGCCGACGATTGAGTCCGGGATTCGAGATGGATAGTGAGAGGACGCCTACGTGGAGCTAAATAAGTGGAGAACCAGATCTACAAAGGTTGTAGCCTCTCTCCTTTAGTTAAGATGTTAACTAGATTCGTATTTCGCCTAAATTTCTAGTCGACGATCCGTATTGGGGTTTCTCGGCACCCATAAAATTTGAAATTGGCATGGTTGATGCCTTATGTGACCCCTATAGTGTGCCTAGGAAACCAACAGTGGTATCAGAGCCTAGCTAGAGCCTTAGGCGAAGTGTAGACGACGTTTGAAACCCGATCGAACATCGAAACCCTAATTTTCCATGCTCTCTGGACAGTTTTCAAAAACTGGGTTTTTTCCAAATTAAAAATATGCAGAAAAATCAGCAGGGAATCCTAAGAATTACTGTGCAACACGTGTCCATGATTCCTCAAAAGTGCGGCGGAACCGCGGCAGAAGCATGGCTTCTGCGGAGGTTCCGCGGCCGTATGATCACGTCACCCATCCAATTTTGCACAGTAACTCCCTTTATTCAGTGCTGAGTTATCTGGGTATTTTTAAATATCACTCAAGAGTTGAGTTTTCTGGGGTGTTTTGGGAGTTCGATGATTCGATCGGATTATCAGATTTTGTCTATGTGGCCTCCGGATAATTTTTGAATATGTTAAAAAGTTCGACCGGATATAAATACCCAACTTTTCCCCTGCCGGAAAATTTCCAAGTGTTGGATTTTTCTGTGGTTTAAGGACGTTCTGAGTAGTGCAAGTAACGCGATGGTCCCTCTAGAAGACAACAAACCTTAACTCGATTATTTGACCGTCTTGAACTGCCCTTTGAACCTTCGGGTTTGGGGCGGTACGGCGTGCCACATGTGAGGCGTTGGCTTGACCCTTCTACGGCTGGACCGTTGGTACTGAGGCATGAAGTGAATGTCTTTGAACTTGTTTCATGTGTTGAACGGTTTCGGGAAAACTTGGGTGTTCGAATGTTCGATCGGAAAGTTTAATATTTTCTATTTATCAGGAGTGGGATACAATAATTGGAATTCACAAACAGTTATGAGATAACTGAATGAATGTTATAAATCTAGCGGTTTAGTTTCATTTGATATTGAAAAGAGTTTTCGATAATAAGACTAAAATGCGGGGTTTATAACTGTTAGGCATGTGATGTCTAAGTATTTCATTTGATTAGGCATGTGATGTCTGAAGAGGTTGCATATTCCAACTGTTGTAGTTTTACACTTTCTTTTCTGTGACCGTAAGTGTAATATGTGATATCGCCGGTTTCGTTGCTATATGTCAACGACAATTGGGATGGACATATTTACTTACGTTGATGACTTGTGATGTTATGTGTTGCTGGATATGTTATATTGGATTGTCGTGTTCGAATAGCCGGGGTTTTTTATGTGAGATGAGTGTTTTTCATTTTCATTCATGTAAAAACTTGTATGTAATATTCTTTTATTGGGACACTTCCAGGTAGCGGAAGTTGTCACCTTTTGTATATTATTTACTTTTCCGCATTAGGATAGACCCAGGAGGGGAGCACAAGTAACCGGGTTCTGGGGTCCAGTGGGAGACCAACTCGAGGAGTCGAGTCCGGGTCTCCTAACCCTAGAATTGGTAGGGTTGCTTGCCGCTCTCGTAGGGGTCTAGGGGTGTGGGATTGGCTATTCATCACGACCGTGGAATCCGTGTTTTGTACTGGCTCGTATTGAAAACACGGACGTCCTAGTATATCCAATATTTCATATGTTTCTTCTGCTGCGATATCTGTGATGTGATCATGTGATGTTCTGTGATGGATACAGTATATAGTATATATGATATATTATATAGACGTTACTTATGTTTTACACCCGTACTAGCCCTTCCCCGCTCTGCCGTTAGTTACCTAACCTAACGGTGCACGAGGGGACATCGAGGCGAATGCGGATGGCATAAGTGTACGTCGTATTTATCTGTGATGTTTAGGTACTTAAATGATGGGACTTCATTAATGTGATTAATGAAAGAAAAGAAACCAAAGATGTTGTAGAATCAAATTTTAAATAAAACAGGTAGCTACAGTTCTTTCTTTGCACAGCGGTATATGTAATATATCCTGCACCTTATTCGATGAGGAAAGGTCCGAGATCCCTTCACCGGGAGTGACTCCTTTAGCAATAACTGGCAGATGCTACACACTCGGTTTGACTTTTGAATGCTTCTATAGTTTCTGCTTTGCACAGTGATATATGTGATATATCCCGCACTTCATTCGACGAGGAAAAGGCCGACGATCCCTTCACCGGGAGTGACCCCTTTAGCAAAACTACAAAAGCTTCAAAATCACTCCATTTCAAAACTTCATTTGATTCTACAACGATATCAAGTTCATTACGCAATAGGTTTTCAGAAAAACCTGACGTAGCCCTCCGTCATTTCAGATAAATCCTACTTAGTATTCGTGCTACGTTTGTTGACCTCCGTCAAGGCGTAGTGTGCGGTAGCTAACTAGTATTTATCTGCTTATGCATGTGATGCAGATTGGATTAGGGTAGTCGTACGACCTTGTTGACCTCCGTCAAGGGTCGTGCGGGTGGGTTTGATTCAATCAAGAAATGACGGGTTGAACTTGACTTGCACCCTGTGGTTTGTTGACCTCCGTCAAGGTCATAGGATACTTGGGGAAAAATATTATCGGGAATTTCAAGTGTTGAAATTTGCAATGAGATTGCATACCTTCTATGAGATAGTTGGATCCCGATACCCACTGCGAGTAAGAGTTACTCCTGGGAGAGTTTTGCACATTGCAATTAGCCGATCAAGTAGGTGTCTAGAAAGGTGTCAACGAGGTTACGCCTCTGGGAAAACGAGGTTTACATTAATTAGGTTCGTGCGAAACCACGGGGGACCTCCCTCAAAGTACTGACACTGGCCTGGCTGAAAGATTGGCGAACTTGTAGTGTGTAATTTATCCTGGCTAGTCTTTCCTTTTAGAGTTTGAAGGAAGATTTGATAAAAACTAGTGGGAGCCATCCTGATTAGATAAGATAATAACCAATCTGATCTTGCACGAGCATACGCTAAAGTGTTTTCTTCTCTCTCTCTCCAGGTAGCGACCGTTTCATGCCCTAATGAAGATAATAATATGGATGTATTGACCGAACCCGTATGTTATACTGTGCTGGGGAACGTTGGTTCCGTTCTTTCTTATAAGAGTTATAGGAATGAACAGGATATAGGGGAATACCAGGATTCCCATGCCACCTGAATGAAGAAAGTACATGTTGATGCATTTTCTTCGGGTGTGTTCGTTACAGAGAACTGTTTCTCCATTTGCTCTACGTCCTGGATATTAGATACCGGGTCAGGATCCCATATATGTAATCAGTTACATGGGCTAAGGAAAGGTAAAGAACTTGGAGAAGGTGATAAAGACATTAGAGTTGGAAATGGTGCAATTGCTGCAGCTAAGACTGTCGGGGAATATCACCTAGTATTACCGACTGGTAATACATTGGTTCTGAACGAATGCTATTACATGCCGAACCTGATATGCAACATTATATCGGTTTCTTTATTGAGTAAAGAGGGATATAATTTTGTATTACAGGACAATGTTATGAACATTTTCCGTAACCAAAAGTTGGTTGGATCAGGCACGTTGTGCAATGGCATTTATGTTCTAAATCAATCAACAGTTCTGAGCATAACAAACACACACAAGAGGAAGAGTTCAGAACTGAACGAATCCTTCTTGTGGCATTGTAGACTGGGTCACATCAATGCGACATGACTGGCTAAGTTGCATAAGGATGGATATTTAAATCCGTTTGAATTTTCATCTTATGACACTTGCCAGTCATGTCTCAAAGGCAAGATGACCAAAACTCCGTTTACGGGACACGGAGAAAGAGTTACCGAACTCTTGGGACTTATACATAGTGATGTATGCGGTCCCATGTCTACACATGCCAGGGATGGTTCTTCGTACTTCATTACATTCACTGACGATCTCTCTAGGTTCAGGTATGTGTTCATGATGAAACACAAATCAGAAGCTTTTGAGAAATTTAGAGAATATAAACAAGAAGTTGAGAACCAAACCGGAAAAAGTATTAAAATCCTACGATCTGATCGAGGAGGAGAATACTTGAGCATTGAATTCCTGGACTTCCTAAAAGAGAATGGGATTCTCTCTCAGCTAACTCCTCCATATACACCACAGCACAACGGTGTATCGGAGCGGAGAAACCGCACCCTATTAGATATGGTGCGCTCTATGATGAGTGTAGCTGAGTTACCTGTTTCCTTCTGGGGATATGCACTGGAAACAGCAGCATACCTACTGAACAGGGTTCCCACCAAATCTGTGCCTACCACACCATATGAGATATGGGAAGGGAAGAGACCATATCTTAATTTTATTAAGATATGGGGTTGCCCGGCCTATGTCAAAAGACAAAAACCGGACAAACTCGAGGCAAGATCTGTTTTGTGTAAATTTGTTGGATATCCCAAACATTCGCGAGGGTATATCTTCTACCACAGTAAGGAACAAAGAGTATTTGTTGCTCAACATGCCACCTTTTTAGAAATGGAATTTCTTGTAAAAGAAATTAGTGACTCTGAGGTAGAACTGGAAGAGGTTCCAGCTAAACAAAACACAACAGAAGATTTAGTGGAACCAGAGCATTCAGTAGCTCCCGACGAACCTCAGCCTCTCCGCCGATCTAGTAGGGTTCCTCGCCCACCTGAGAGATACTACGGTTTTCTCATGGATGGTGGGAGCGAGGATTGCATCATGGAGGATGATGACCCAACTAGCTTCGAGCAGGCCATCACGAGTAGGGACTAAGTGAAATGGCTGGATGCTATGCGGTCCGAGATGGAATCCATGTACACCAACAAAGTATGGACTTTGGATGTTGCTCCTGAAGGGGTAAAACCCATTGGGAGCAAGTGGATCTTCAAGAAGAAACTTGGTGTAGATGGGAAAGTGGAGACTTTCAAAGCTAGACTTGTTGCAAAGGGTTTTCGTCAAAGACCAGGTGTAGATTATGACGAAACCTTTTCTCCAGTGGCTATGCTTAAATCCATCCGGATCATGCTTGCCATCGCTGCATATCATGATTACGAAATCTGGCAAATGGATGTTAAGACCGCCTTTCTAAACAGTGATTTAGAAGAGTGCGTGTACATGACTCAGCCAGAGAGCTTCGTAGACAGTGGGAGCAGCGGGAAGGTGTGCAAGCTGCTTAAATCCATTTATGGATTAAAGCAAGCATCGCGGAGTTGGAACATCTGCTTTGACGTCGTTATCAAAGAGTTTGATTTCGTCAAAAATCCAGATGAACCTTGTATCTACAAGAAGGTGGCAGAGAGTAAGGTTGTCTTCCTCGTATTGTACGTGGATGACATACTCTTGATAGGAAATGATATTCCTATGCTGCAATCGGTCAAGCTCTTCTTATCACAAAGATTCTCAATGAAAGATCTTGGTGATGCCTCCTGCATATTGGGAATTAGGATCTATAGAGATAGATCCAAACGGATTTTGGGATTGTCCCAATCCAGGTACATTGACACCATACTAAAGAGGTTTAGTATGGAAGAATCCAAGCGTGGGAACTTGCCCACGATCTCTGGAGTCACTCTCTCCAAAGAGATGTCTCCCAAGACTGATTTGGAGAGAGCTCGCATCCAAGGGATACCCTATGCTTCGGCTGTAGGCTCTATCATGTACGCGATGCTATGTACCAGACCCGATGTTGCATACTCACTAAGTGTAGTGAGCAGGTATCAAGCTGATCCTGGAGAGAGTCACTGGACAGCTGTGAAGAGCATTCTCAAGTACTTACGAAGGACTAAAGAGATGCTCTTGGTGTATGGTAACGGAGAACTCCAAGTGGAGTCCTTTACCGATTCGAGCTTCCAGAGTGATAAGGACGACTCTAAGTCGCAGTCGGGATTTGTCTTTACCCTTTATGGAGGGGCGGTTAGCTGGAAGAGTTCCAAGAAGGAAACCGTGGCAGACTCGACGATGGAGGCTGAATACATCGCTGCCAATGATGCTGCCAAAGAGGCTGTCTAGATCAAGAAGTTCATTACTGAACTTGGAGTGGTTCCATCCATTGAGCATCCAATACCTTTGTATTGCGATAACAATGGAGCGGTGACTTTGGCCAAGGAACCCAGGTCCCATCAGCGATCCAGGAATATTCTGAGGCGGTATCACCTGATCCGGGAGATAGTTGATCGCCGGGAGATCGAGGTCAGGAGAGTTGACATGAAGAACAACACGGTGGATCCACTCACGAAGGCCATTCCCCAGATACAGTTTGAGAGACTCTTCGGGATGCTCGGTATGCGATACTACAGCAGCTCGCCCTAGTGCAAGTGGGAGATTGTTAGTTGTATGTATGCCCTAGAGGCCAGTATTGTACAGATGATGTATATTATATTGGATGCTTGGACATATATAGAGATGACTTTCTTGCTCGATATGATAGTATGCTATCTGGTTACTCTTTATCTTAACATGTACACTTGTCTCTTTAAACTGTCTTATAGTTACATGTTGGTAAAGCCCTTAGGATGTGTACTTGACTACCTGGGCTATGATGTAGATCATACTAGTGGGGATGTGGTAGTCCATAAGTACATCCTTCAAGGTCCCTAGTCGTGGGTGTATCGAGACGGGGCATCGATATACCAATGTAGACTAGCGTATACGCTTCTCGACCCATGAGATGGGCAATGGATGATCCCATATCCATTGATGTTTGACATTAGAGATGGTATACGGGTGCCCAGTGGAGACTGGGTACACTGGACGGACTCGCCGAGAACTCCCATATGGTATTATACCTCACGTCAGATGGCAGTTCTCAGGTGATACTTGTACAGGTTAGTCTGTAGACCCGAGATCGTCATAGAGTCTTGTGTGATTCCCACTGTGCTTTGATCTCCACCTTACCACGTCCATGAGGGCGTGCAAAACGGTGGTCTTTGGGCACAGTCCCGAGTCACATGGAGGAAATGAGCGATAGGAGGGGTTTCGTCTCTCCCGGTATTGGGGGTTGATGTTGCGCTGTACTCGATTGGCCGTAACAGGGAAGTCCCTGGCCAGGGCTGATCAGAGATTTGCTGGTAAGTGTTACCAGCAGTTTCTCGACCCGTTATGAGCCTCACATCGGCACGACTTATCGGTTATTGGGGTCTGACGTTTACCATCCCTAGACTTGATATGCGACATATCAGACGAACAGACCGGACTGTACGGTAAGTGTTACTGGTTGGATCCACAGGAGTGTGAGCGGGCTAGCTCGTCGATCTTCTGATCGCTCAATACCCGGATGGCCGTTATGTTTAGCAGACCGCTTGCGGCTTGTGGGTGCTTGATATGATCATCATCTGCTACCGGCGTATTGACGAGTCTTTAGAGTCCTACACAGAGGTTTCCTGGCTCAAGCGAAACGAAATAGGAGCGCATACGAGATATGTGCGGGACCGAGAATGATGCGTGTATGTGATACCGCATTTCATTCTCGCGATGAATGTTTCGATTGGTTGTATGCGATATGACCTAGTTATCGAATCATTGATTCGATAAATCGATACATTCGATACTAGTCGGTTATGTGCGACATGACCGGATCATTGAATCAAATGTTGATTTAATGATTTAATGTATAATTATATTTGATATATTACTTTGCATTAACTAGTATTGGTTCACTTTAAATGGATTTTCTTACTTGATGTGCAAGTTGTATATGTGATATATTTTTGCACATCTTTGTATCATGTTTGATGATGCTTGTTCATTTGGTTAAGGGTAAAGAATTAAACCTAGGTTAAGAAAGTGATTAGGGTTTTAATTATCCATTCTTTTATTTATTGATTTTGGAAAAAGAATGGGATAAGAATACAAAATGGTTGCTTTCATTCTTGAACCTTTGTGAAGCTTCATGAAGCTTTGACCAAAGTGACCAATTTGTCTTCATGCTTAACCCTAACCATTCTTCTAACCTTGGTCAATTCTCTACACCTAACCATGGTTCCTATTATGATAAGTATTCATTTCTTTTTCATTTTGGATTAACTTATCATAATATTTCCTTCTTCTTGATCTTCTTCTTCAAGAAAGAAAGCTTGATGCCAGCAATGGCAACTTGAGTTCTAAAGTGAGAAATCGAATTCTAAAGTGAACCCACCTCCTATTTCTTCACCCTCTACCCTTGCCAAGTTGTTTTGGGTGTTTTCTTCACAAGTTTCACAAATTTGTGAAGTCGGAGCTTGAACTTGTGATGCCTCGACGTAGATCATCTTCGGCACGAAGCCGACGACCTAGTCCGCCCATTTCTCCGATCAAGCCGACGATTGAGTCCGGGATTCGAGATGGACAGCGAGAGGACGCCTACATGGAGCTAAGGAAGTGGATAACCGGATCGACAAAGGTTGTAGCCTCTCTCCTTTAGTTAAGATGTTAACTAGATTCGTATTTCGCCTAAATTTCTAGTCGACGATCCGTATTAGGGTTTCTCGGCACCCATAAAATTTGAAATTGGCATGGTTGATGCCTTGTGAGACCTCTATAGTGTGCCTAGGAACCCTACAGCAGTATCACCTGATCATGGAGATGGTTGATCTCCAAGTAGATCGAGGTTAGGAGAGAAGACTCAGAGGACAACACGGCGGATCCACTCACAAAGGCCTTTTCCCAGAGAGAGACTTTTATGGGATGGTTGAGTATGAGATACTGCAACCACTACTACAGATGGCCCTAGTGCAAGTAGGAGATTGTTAGTTATATGTATGCCCTAGAATCCATTACTATACATATGATGTATATTGTAGTGGATGCTTGGAAATATATAGGGAGGACTTTCTTGCTCGACATGATAGTATGCTATCTGGTTGCTCTTTACCTTAACGTGTACACTGATTGTCTCTCTGTAACATGTTGGTAAAGCCCTTAGGATGTGTACTTGACTATCTGGACTATGATGCAGATCATATTAGTGGGGACATGGTAGTCCATAAGTACATCCTTCAAGGTCCCTAGTCGTGGGTGTATCGAGACGGGGCATCGATATACCAAAGTAGACTAGCGTATACCTTCTCGACCCATACAGATGGGCGATGGATGACCTCATATCCATTGGTGTTTGACATCAGAGATGATATACGGGTGCTCAGTGGAGACTGGGTACACTGGACGGACTCGCCGAGAACTCCCAGATGGTATTATACCTTACGTCAGATGGCAGTTCTCTGGTGACACTGGTACAGGTTAGTCTGTAGACCCGAGATCGTCATAGAGTCTTGTATGATTCCCACCGTGCTTTGATTTCCACCTTACCACATCCAAGAGGGCATGCAAAACGGTGGTTTTTGGGTACAGCCCCGAATCACATGGAGGCAATGAGCGATAGGAGGGGATTCGTCTCTCCCGGTATAGGGAGTTGATGTTGCGCTGTGTTCGATTGGCTATAACCGGAAATCCCTGGCCAGGGTTGCTGAGATTTACTGGTAAGTGTTACCAGTAGTTTCTCGAACTATTATAGACCTCATATCGACACGACTTATCGAGCTATTGGGGTCTGACGTTTACCACCCCTAGGCAAGATATGCGACATATCAGACGACGAGACCGGACTGTACGGTAAGTGTTACTGGTTGGATTCACAGGAGTGTGAGCGGGCTTGCTCGTTGATCTTCTGATCGCTTAATACCCGGGTGGCCGTTACGTTTAGCAGACCGCTTGCGGCTTGTGGGTGTTTGATATGATCATCACCTGCTGCCGGCGTATTGACGAGTCTTTAGAGTCCTACACAGAGGTTTCCTTGCTCAAGCGAAAAGAAATAGGAGCGCATATGAGATATGTGCAGGACCGAGAATAATGCATGTATGTGATACCGTATTCTATTCTCGTGATGAATGTATCGATTGGTTGTATGCGATATAACCTAGTTATCGAATGGAGGATTGATTCGATAAGTCGATACATTGGATATTAGTCGGTCATATGCGATGTGACCGGATCGTTAAATCAAGTGTTGATTTAATGATTTAATGTATAATTATATATTTGATATATTACTTTACATTAACTAGTATTTGTTCACTTAAGATGGATTTTCTCACTTGATGTGCACATTGTATATATGATATATGTTTGTGCACTAGTTTGTATCATGTTTGATGATACATGCAAACTTGGGTGTGTGTTTACTTTAAACCATGTTTAGTTAATGGTTAGGGTTTCCATTACCTTATTTATTTATTTACTTATTTATTTTGGCAAGAATAAAATGGTGGCTAACTTTGTTTCATTCTTGAAACTTCATGAAGCTTTGAAAGCTTTGACCATTTTGTTTCTTTTCTTAACCTAACCATTTAACTAAACCCTAGTTTATTCTCTACACTTGTTACACTAACCCATGGTTGCATTATGATAAGATCACTTGATTTATTATTATTCATCAATTGATTTTATTATTCTTATCATATTCTTTCTTCTTCTTCTTCTTCCTCAAGAAGAAGAAACCTTGCTACCTTCAATGGTGCCATGAGAAAGAGAGTGAGAAATCCAAATCCAAAGTGAACCCACTTCCTATTTCTTTATCCTCTACCACTTTCCATGTAGTAAAGTGTGTTATCTTCACAAGTTCTATGACCAAGTAAAGATGGGGCTTGATCTTGAATTGCCTCGACGTAGATCATCTTCGGCATCGAAGTCGACGACTTAGCCCGCCCATTTCTCCAATGAAACCGACGCTAGAGTCCGGGATCCGATGATCGCAGCAAAGGGACATCGTCTCGGAGCTAAGGAAGTGGAGGACCGGATCTACAAAGGTTGTATTTCCATTCACTTAGTAGCAAAGTTGTTTGCTTGCATTAGTTTTCGCCTAATCTCTAGTTAACGATCTAGTTTAGGGTTTCTCGGCACCGGAAAATTTTAAGTTGGCATGGTTGATGCCTTGTGGAACCTCTTGAGTGTGCCCAGGAACCCTACATAGACCGACCAAAAGAAGAGAGGTAGAGAAGAGAAGAAGGTTGACCGGCTAAATCCATAATCTCCGAAGTTCCAGGAGTATACTCTGCTCAACATCTCCCAAACTGAGCTGTTGGAGGAGGCGAAGGGCGAGCGATTCTTCAAGCTCCATCCGGTCACCAATAGAGCGGCTAAAAGGACTCGAGACCCATACTGCACCTTTCACAGGCCGCAAGGGCACCCTACTGAGAATTGTAAACAGCTCCGCGATTACATCTAGGAGTTAATCCGCTCATGGTATTTGGTAAAGTACCTGCGGGAAAAGCGACAGTTTGACCGGGATCAAGACAACCATTTCACTCCCGGTGAATTGACAATCAGCCAAATCATGGTTGTATCAACGGGGGGTACATCAGGAGCCAGCGATATTCGCCGCCTCCTGCCATTCGAGGAAACCATCGACCAACCCCAAAAGAAACACAAAGTATCCCAGCCCATCACCTTCACTGACGAAGACCTCCATGGAATATCCTTGCCTCACAACGACCCTCCTCATGATTACAGCGCGGGTCAACCGCTACGTAGTTTAAAGGATACTGGTCGACTCGAGAAGCTCGGCGGACATTCTTTTCTATCACCGCTTCCTACGTATGGGGCTCGGCCCGTTGGACCTGAGGCCGACCGCCTACATTCTGTCAGGATTCACCAACCACTCCATCCCGACGAAGGGAGTGGTTACACTCCTCCTCAACATTGGTGAGACAGGCCGTACGAGGACAGTACCCGTAGAGTTCATCGTTGCTAGAGTTCCTCCGTCCTATAATATCCTCCTGAGACGCCCGACGCTTAACTCCCTTCGGGCCAAAATTTCCACTTACCACCTCGCGATCAAGTTTCCACTGGATCAAGGGGGAGTAGGCCGCACCTACGGGAACCAACAAGTCGCAAAGATTTGCTTCACAGCGACATCCATCCCCAGGGAGGGAAGTGACGACCTTGAAAGTGCCAACGACTTCCAGGGATCCTTAGATACACGTGACGAACAAAAGGAAATTCGAGGGGCCCCAGTAGAGGCGCTCGTGGAGGTCCCCCTTGTCGAAAGGACGATGAACGCACTGTACAGATTGGGTCACTCTTAATGGGATCCAGGCGCGAAGGATTGGTCAATTTTCTTCAAGGAAACACGGACGTTGTCTCTTGGGAACCCGCCGACATGCCCAGGATCGACCCCTAGGTAATCTCGCATAAGCTCTGGGTCGACCCGACGGCCCGACCCGTCAGGCAGAAGAAGCGAAGCTTCGCCCCTCTCAAGCAAAAGGCGATCGAGGATGAGATCGATAGGTTGCTCGTAGCCAACTTCATTCGACATGTGGCCTACTCAGAATGGCTAGCGAATGTGGTTATGGTTAAAAAAGCAAGCAGAAATGGGTGCATGTATGTCGACTTCACAGACCTCAACAAGGCCTGCCGAAAGACAACTATCCCCTCCTTTGGATAGATCAGCTCATCGATAGTTCGGCGGGTCACAAATTGCTTAGCTTCATGGATGCTTTCTCCGGCTACAACCAGATCCGTATGAACCCGGCTGACGAAGAGCTTACCGCGTTCATAATGGACCGGGGGGTATACTGCTACAAAGTGATTCCCTTCGGCCTCAAAAATACTGGAGCTAAATACCAGCGCCTGATCAACAGGATGTTCAAAGAACAGATCGGGAGGAATATGGGTGTTTACGTCGATGATATACTAGTCAAGTCGACATCATCGAACGAGCACACCAAAGATCTAGGCGAGACATTCGACGTCCTCCGCAAGTACAAGATGAAGCTAAATCCTGCCACGTGCGCGTTCAAGGTCACTAGTGGAAAATTCCTGGGATTCATGGTTACCCACCGAGGGATTGAAGCCAACCCAGAAAAGATCAGCGCCATCCTCAACATGGCCGCTCCAAAGAGCAACGTCGAAATCATGCGACTCATGGGGTGAGTGGCCGCTCTAAGTCGCTTCATGTCAAGGTCCGGAGAAAAGTGCCTACCTTTCTTCAAAGCCTCGAGAAAAATACCAAAGTTCGAATGGTCAGAAGAGTGCCAAGTCGCTTTCGAGCAATTGAAAGTGCACCTGGCGACTCCCCCACTACTCACCCGGCTAATTGAAGGAGATAAGCTATCACTGTATTTTACGGTGTCCGATCAGGCTGCAGGCCTTGTGCTCGTCCGATAAGTCGAAGGAGTCCAAAAGCCGGTCTACCATATAAGCCATGTCTGTAAGGACGCGGAAATAAGGTACCCGGCCATAGAAAAGATCGTCTTGGCGCTCATCATGGCCTCAAGAAAGCTGCGGCACTACTTCCAGACGCACACCATCATCGTCCTCACCGAGCGTCCTTAGGGGCTATTCTCGCTTCCCCCGAGTCATCTGGTCGTTTGGAGAAATGAAAGTGGGAGCTATCTCAATTCGACATCAAGTACTACCTGAGGCAAGCTATTAAAGCACAAGTCTTGGCAGATTTCATCGTCGAATGTACTGTCCCCAACAAGGATGCAGGGCCACAGCCCTTGGTTATAGAGAAGTCCGACTCCGTCCCCGATTGGATCCTCTATGTCGATGGATCCTCTATCAAGGAGGGGAACGGGGCCGACCTAGTCATTCGAGGCCCGAGCGAGGTAGAGATGAAGTACTCTTTGAAGCTCAGGTTCAAAGCCTCAAAAAACGCCGCGGAGTACGATGCTTTGCTAGCTAGACTATGAATCGCCTCCGGAGTGGGGTTGAAGACGATCCGAATTCGCAGTGACTTCTCCCTTGTCATGGGACAGGTGACCGGCCGATTTGAAGCCCAGGAACCTCTGATAGTAAAATATCTAGCCGAGGTAAAAAGACTACGAAAAGATTTTGACGAAATTCAAATGGAACAGATTACTCGGCGCCTAAAAGCCCAGGCTGATGCCCTGAGCAAGCTGGCCTCCTACCACACGGCTAACAATAAGAGGAATATCCTCTTCGAGGTCTTGCCACAGCCTAGCGTGGAAGACAGGGAGATGGAACTTCAGGTTTACACTGCGCAGGAAGGAGGCCGGTATTGGAGGAAGCCCCTTATAGATTTCCTGAAGGGGGTACGCTTCCGGAAGATCGAGGGGAAGCACGTCGCCTTCGAGCCAAAGCCCATTGTTGGTGTGTAGTAGCGCCTGTAGTTAGGTTTAAATAACATAAAGTGATGAACTTTTCAAAACATAGAGTGCTAATACACAAAAACTCTGAATCGAACTAAAGATTAGGGTAAAGCATAGGAGTCTAAACCTAAGTGAAAAAGAATTACAACCTTTGTAGACAACTCCTTCACTCCTTGGACTCCAATGACTCCACTCGAAGCTTGGATCAACTCCGCACAAGGTTCTTCGTCGTCCACAATGATCCACCCGGAGTTCCTTTGCTCAAGCTCTTGCTTCACCAAACTAGGATGTATGAAGCAAACAACCTACACTAATGGGCTAGACTAGTATAGATTAATGAAGTGGAGATTTCTCTCTCTTGAAAATACCTTTCTTTTCTTCTCTTTCAAAACCTAGAAGGCAAAATGAAGAAGAAGAAGAAGCAAGTAGGGTTCAAGCTCAAGTCAAGAAAATGAACCATGGATAATTATCAACACAAAGAAATTTTTGGATATTTATTAAAATGAGAGTGGGTGGAATGATGAGTCATAGAAGATATTTTGAGAATATTGTAGAAGCATGAATCATTTCCAAAAAAGAATTTAAATATCCAAATATATCTATATGTGAGTCTTACACACATGTTGCCTGTATCATCAACCATGAAACTCTTTTAAAACACACACACACACACACATACATCTATGTAAATATAAAAGATAAAGAAAGGATTTTACAAAAAGAGAAATTAAGGATTTTATTAAATCAACAATTGATTTAATAACCCGGTCATATCATATAAAACCCGACTAATTTATCCGCTAGATTAAATACGGTATCATATACTCGCATTTATTCAAGCCTCCGCACATATCTCCAAATGCGCACCCACTTCGTTTCGCCTGAGTTCGGAAACCCCTTTGTGGGACTCTAAGACTCGTCAATATGCTAACAGTAGGTAGTGATCATATCAGATATCCACAAACCGTCAGCGGTACTAGCTGCACGTAACGTCTCCCAGGTATTGTACGAACAGAAGAACAACAAGCGAACCTGTCAAAACTCCCGTAGAGCCATTGGTAATACTTACCGTACAATCCGGTCTCTTCGTCTGATATATTACATATCGAGTCTAGGGATGGAATCGTCGAGCCCTAATAACTCAATAAGTCATGCCGATGTGGACTATAATAGGTCGAGAACTAGTAATAATACTTATCAGTAAATCTCATCAGCCCTGGCCAGAGACTTCGAGTCAAAGCCAATCGCGCATAGCACAACATCAACTCCCAATACCGGGAGAGACGGAACCCCTCCTATCACTCATTGCCTCCATGTGTCTCGGGACTGTACCCAAAAGCTACCTGTTTGCACGACTCAGTAGAGCCGTGGTAGGGTGGAAATCAAAGCACAGTGGGAGAACACACAAGACACTATGACGATCTCGGGTCTACAGACTAACCTGTACCAGTGTCACCTGAGAACTGCTATCTGACGATAGATATAATACCATATAGGAGTTCTCGGTGAGTCCATTCAGTATACCCAGTCTCCACTGAGCACCCGTATACAATTTTTGATGTCAAACACCAATGGATATGGGATCATCCATCGCCCATCATATAGATCAAGAAACGTATACGCTAGTCTACTCTGGAATATCGATGCCCCGTCTCGATATACCCATGACTAGGAACATTTAAGGATATGCTTATAGACTACACATGCTCCACTAGTATGATCTCCATCATAATCATGAAAGTCAAGCAGATATCCTGAGGGCTTTGTCAACATGTATCAAATGAACAGTATAACACAATCAAGTAAACATGTTAAGATAAAGAGCAATCAGATAGCATACTATCATGTCGAGCAAGAAAGTCATCTGTATATATATACATGTCCAAGCATCCACTATACAAATAATGGTCTCTAGGGCATACATATATCCAACAATCTCTCACTTGCACTAAGGCCAATTATTGGCGTATCTCATTCCCAACATCTCAAAATATTGTTCATGTTGCGGCTGTGGAAGGGCCTTGGTGAGTGAATCTACGGTGTTGTTCTTTTTATCTACTCTCCGAATCTTGATCTCGCGGCGATCAACTATCTCCCGGATCAAGTATCGCCTCAGGATGTGTCTGGACCGCTGATGGGACCTGCGCTCTTTAGCAATGCTATAGCCCCTTTATTATCACAATGCAATAGTATTGGATCATAAAGGTTGGAACTACTCCTAGTTCCATATCCAGACGGCTTCCTAGGAAACATCATTTGCAGCATTGTACTCAACATCTAACGTTGAGTCTGAAAACGGTATCCTGTTTGGAACTCTTCCAACAAACCGCCCCTCTACTGAGGGTAAATACAAACCGTGAGAAAAAATTCTGACCGATTGTAGCATAGGAATGTTATTTCCTATCAAGAGAATGTCATTCACGTATAATACGAGGAATGTTATAGTTCTCTCTATAACCTTCTTATAAATACATGGCTCAACTGCCTTTTTGATGAAATCAAACCTTTTGATCGCATCATCAAAACAGATATTCCATCTCCGTAATGCCTGCTTTAATTCATAAATAGATTTAGGCAACCTACATGCTTATCTGCTGCTCCTACTATCAACTAAGCCTTCCGGCAGATCCATAAAAACCCACTCTTCTAAATCACCATTTCGAAATGCAGTTTTAACGTCTATCTGCCAAATTTCAAAGTCATAATGAGCGGCAATAGCAAGTAGGATCCGAATGGATTTTAGCATGGCTACACGAGAGAAAGTTTCGTCATAGTCCAGACCTGGTCTTTGACGAAATCCTTTCGCTATAAGTCTTGCCTTATAGGTCTCTACTTGTCCATCTACACCGATCCATTTGCACCCTACGGGTTTTACCCCAGAGGGTACAACTTCCAAAGTCAATATCTTGTTAGTGTACATGGACTCCATTTCGGATCTCATGGCATCCAGCCACTTCACTGAGTCACCACTCGTGATAGCTTGCTGAAAACTAGCAAGGTCATCATCATCCATGATGAAATCTTCTCTATCACCATCAATGAGAAACCCATAGTATCTCTCTGGTGGGCGAGAAGTTCTACTAGATCTACGGAGCGGCTGAGGTTCTACTGCAATTTCAGGTTCAACCAAGTCGTCATAAGTAATTTGTATCTCTAGAACCTCTTCTAGTTCTACCGCATTGCCATCAGTATTATTTGTAATAAATTCATATTCTAAAAATGTGGCATGTTGAGAAATGAACACTCTTTGTTCCTCCTTATGGTAGAATAGATATCTATATGAATGTTTTGGATATCCCACAAATTTACACATGATCGATCGTGTTTCGAGTTTGTCCGGATCCTGCTTTTTGACAAAAGCCGGACAACCACATATCCTATCTCATTTAAGAGATGGTCTCTTCCCACACCATATCTCATATGGAGTGGTAGACACGGTCTTGGTTGGAACCCTGTTCAATAGATACATTGCTGTCTCCAATGCATGTCCCCAAAAAGAGAGCGGTAACTCAGTATCACTCATCACGGACCGTACCATATCTAATATGGTACGATTCCTCCGTTTTGATATACCGTTGTGTTGTGGTGTGTAAGGGGGAGTGAGCTGAGAGAGAATCCCATTCTCTTTTAAGAAGTCTGAAAACTTTGTACTCAAATACTCTCCACCTCGATCTGATCGAATTTTCTTGATGCTCAAGCCAGTTTGTTTTTCTACTTCAAGTTTGTACTCCTTAAATTTCTCGAAAGCTTCAGATTAATACTTCAACAAGAACACGTATCCGAACCTTGAGAAATTATCAGTAAAAGTGATGAAGTATGAAAAACCGTCTCTAGCATGTATAGACATTGGCCCTCATACATCACTATGTATGAGGCTTAAGAGTTCTATAGCTCTCTCTCTATGTCCAATAAACGGAGTTTTGATCATTTTACCTTTGATGCAGGACTGACCAGTCGCATAAGATTTATATTCAAAAGAATTCAAATATCCATCTTTATGTAGGTTGTTTAGACTTGTTTCATTAATATGACCAAGTTTACAATATCAATGAAAAGCTTCATTTAATATCTGAAAATTTTATTTTATTTGTGTGTAGTATGTTGAAAACTGTGTGCTGGTTTAGGACGTAAATTCCGTTATTTAGTGTACCATACCCAATCAACTGTTGATTCAGATTAATATTCATAACATTATTATGCAACACAAAATGTTATCCTTTATTGTCTAACAAAGAAACAGATATTATATTACATAGCATACTAGGTACATAATAACAAGGGTTCAAAACCAAAATACATCGTGAAGGCAACCCCAGATGATACTCTCATACTGATACATCATGTACATTGGAACCATTTTCAACCCGAAGAGTGTGATCACTAGTCTTCAAAACTCTACTATTTCTCAGTCTCTACATACAATTGCATATGTGAAAACCAGAACCAGTATCTAATATCCAGGATGCAGAGTTTATAGAAAAACAGTTTTCAGTTACGAACACACCTGAAGCGGAAACATCAACATGCTTCTTCTTCTTGAGATCAGCAAGGTACATAGCACAATTGCGTTTCCAGTGTCCCAACTTGTGGCAGAAAAAACATTCTCGTTTTCCACTTTCCGCGACCTTGGATTTGTCTTTACCCTTCGCCTTTCCAACTCCACCTTTCGGTTTGGTGGGTTTCTTCTTCTTTTTTCCCTTGGCCTTAACTTTTGGGAAGGAAGAAGAAGATGGCCCAGCAAGCAGAGCGGGAGTTTTTGCTATCTTAAGCGTGCTCTCTGCACTTCTCAACATATTGAGAAGATCAGGTAGTGACTTCTCCAAATTGTGCATATTGAAGTTCACTACAAATGGAGCAAAGGCAGGGGGGAGAGACTGTAGAACACTATCAATATACTGTTCATTCTCCATGGTCCATCACAGATCCTTAAGTTCTTCTATAAGCCCTATCATCTTCAAGGCATGTTCACCTACTGATGTGCCAGAAGCCATCCGCATCTGAAACAGCTTTCAAGACGCCTCGTAACATAAAGCACGAGATTGCTCTCCATATAACTGCTTTGTATGAAGAAAGATGGATTGAACATCCATCTTCTCACGCTGCTTCTGATGTTCATTGTCTATAGAAGCAAGCGTGAGGCACTTGGCCGTGGCACAATCAATATCCCATGTCTTACGGATCTCCTTATCCGCAATAAATGATTCAGGACCTGGGATGGGTAGGGCTTTGGCAGTGAGGACATATGATACTTTATCATATGTGAAGGCAATGTTCAGGTTCTTCAGCCATTCTTTATAATTCGGTCCCGTCAGTTTGTTTTTATCTAATAGAAGCTTAAGTCTCATCATTAGTATCTGCCATTAGGAGAGAGAAAATAATACACTCAGCGAAATGCTCTAGCAAATATTAGATTAGTTATTATCTTATCTAATCGATATCTCCCACTGTTTTTATCAAATTTTCCTTCAAACCTTAAAAAGAAAACTAGCCAGGATTAATTATATTCTACAATTTCGCTAACCGGTCAGCCAGGCCAGTGTCGGTATTTTGAGGGAAGTTCCCTGTGCTTTCGCACGGACCTAATTAAAGTAAATCTCGTTTTCCCATAGGCATAACCCAATTGAGACCTTTCTAGACACCTACTAGATTAGCTAATTGTAAAGTGCAAAACTCTTCTGAGAGTAACTCTTACTCACAGTGGGATCGGGATCTAACTATCATAAATAAGGTATGCAATCTCATTGCAAATTTTAACTCTTGAAACTCCCGATGTGGTTTTTACCCCAAGCAGCTCATGAGCTTAACTATGGTTAACAAATCATAAGCACTAGCCAATTTCTACCCTTCATTTTGTGATTAATTAGACCCATTCACATGACCCTTGACTATGGTCAACAAATAACATGACTATCCTAATTAATCGCATCATATGCAGTGTAGAAAGACATCACTTAGCTACCGTACACTACGTCTTGATTATGATCAATATACGTAGCACGAATATTAAGTACTCTACTTTCTAAAATGACAGAGGGTTGCGGAGGGTTTTTAAGAAATTCTTTAACGCTTTGAACTTGATCTCGTTGTAAAATCAAATGGTTTAAAAAGGAGTGGCTTAAGCTCCGCATCTTTTGAAACTTGCTTTTTTATAAAAAGGCCGAGTGGGTTTCAAATCCGATTCTACAACATCTTTAGGTTTCTTTTTCTTTACATTAATCTCATTAATGTAGTCCCATCATTAAGTTCCTAATCCATCATAAAAAGAAACGAAAATAGAACGTACGCTTATACAATCCGCATTCGCCATGGGGTCCCGTCATGCACTGTTAGGTTACTTAACTAATGGCAGAGCGGGGGCAGGGCTAGCGCGGGTGCAAAACATAAGCAACGTTTATTATATATCATATATATAATACTAATCCATTTGTCTCAGCATATAAAGCGATCACATCACAGAATAATCAGCAACAGAAGCACATATATGAAAATATAAGATATACTAGGAAGTCCGTATTTTATATTTAGCTTACGATAAAAAATACAGATTCCACGGTCATGATAAATAGACAAACCCACACCCCTAGACTCCTACAAGAGCAACAAGTGACCCTACAAATTCTGGAGTTAGGAGACCCGGTCTCGACTCCTCGAGATGGCCTCCCACTGGATTCCAGAACCCGGTCACTCGTGCTCCCCTCCTTGGGTCTATCCTATTGCGAAAAAGTAAATAATATAAATCAATGGTGACATCATCCTCAATCCGGAAGTGTCCCAATAAAAGAATATTACATACAATGAATTTTACATGAATGAAAAGAAAAACTCTTGTCTCACATAAAACCCTCGGCCATTCAATCACGACGATCCTATACATCATATCACAGCAACACATATCATCACATGTCATCAACGTAAGTAAATATGCGTATCCCAATTGTCGTTGATGTATAGCAATAAAACCGGCAATACAATACATATTACACTTACGGTCGCAAAAAAGAAATATAAAACTACAACATTTAGAATCCACACTTTTCCTTAGACATCGTAAACCCGGAATATCACAAATCCCGGATTTCATGCCTAACACTATAGATCTTACATTTAGGTCTTAATAATGAAAACACTTTTTCGAAAGAAATTGGGTAATTCAACAAGACTCCCGATATCCTACGAGACCGAAATGTTAAATTTACAAATAACCAATTAATTTCTCAAAACTAATTAGCGTAGATTCAAAATATTGCATCACATTCAGAAAGACTAGACGATGTTAAATATTTCAATCAATACATCAACACACCCACTATTCTCAAAGATCTCAACGCTTGAGCCTAATTTAAAAATTCATAGAATGCGCAACTAGTACGTACGGATCAGCATAAGAAGGCACGGTCCAAGTCACACCAACGGCGCCGCGGAACCGCCGCAAATGCTATGCTTTGGCCGCGGTTCCATGATCGTTGTGTCAAGTTAGGTGCTCGTTCTTCTTGGGAATCCATAGAAAACCCTGCACTATTTTCTGAATAATTTTAAATCTAAAAATTCCAACATTTGAAAAATTATCCAAAGAGCATGGAAAAATCACATTTTTTATGTCCGATTGAGTTTTTTAACGTCGTCTAGGTTACCCTAAAGCTCTAGTTCGGTTCTGATACCATGTTGGTGTGTATTAGCGACTCTAGTTAGATTTAAATAATATAAAGTGATGAACTTTTCAAAATATAGAGGGCTAATACACAAAAATTCCGAATCGAACTAGAGATTAGGGTAAAGCATGAAATAAAGGAGTCTAAACCTAAGTGAAAAAGAACTACAACCTTTGTAGACAACACCTTCACTCCTTGGACTCCAATGACTCCACTCGAAGCTTGGATCAACTCCGCTCAAGGTTCTTCGTCGTCAATGATGATCCACCCGGAGTTCCTTTGCTCAAGCTCTTGCTTCACCAAACTAGGATGTATGAAGCAAACAAGCTATACTAATGGGCTAGACTAGTATAGATTGATGAAGTGGGGATTTTTCTCTCTGAAAAATACCTTTCTTTTCTTCTCTTTCAAAACCTAGAAAGCAAAATGAAGAAGAAGAAGAAGCAAGTAGGGTTCAAGCTCAAGTCAAGAAAATGAACCATGGATAATTATCAACACAAAGATATTTTTGGATATTTATTAAAATGAGAGTGAATGGAATGGTGAGTCATAGAAGATATTTTGAGAATATTGCAGAAGCACGACTCATTTCCAAAAAAGAATTTAAATATCAAAATATATCTACATGTGAGTCTTGCACACCTATGTTTCATGTATCATTAACCATGCCACTCTTTTATATATATATATATATATATATATATATATATATATATCAATATATATATACACACACATATACATCTATGTAAATATAAAAGATAATGAAAGGATTTTACAAAAAGAGAAATTAGTGAATTTATTAAATCAACAATTGATTTAATAACCCGGTCATATCACATATAACCCGACTAATTTGTCCGCTGAATTAAATATGGTATCATATACTCGCATTTAATCAAGCCCCCGCACATATCTCCATATGCGCTCCCACTTCTTTTCTCCTGAGTTCGGAAACCCCTTTGTGGGACTCTAAGACTCGTCAATACGCTAGCAGTAGGTAGTGATCATATCAGATACCCACAAACCGTCAGCGGTACAAGCTGCATGTAACGGCTCCCAGGTATTGTACGAACAGAAGAACAACAAGCAAACCTGTCAAAACTCTCGTAGAGCCATTGGTAACACTTACTGTACAATCCGGTCTTTTCATCTGATATGTTGCATATCGAGTCTAGGGATGGAATCGTCGAGCCCTAATAACTCAATAAGTCATGTCGATGTGGAGTATGAAAGGTCGAGAAACTGCTGATAACACTTATCAGTAAATCTCATCAGCCCTGACCAGGGACTTCGAGTCAAAGCCAATCGCGCATAGCACAACATCAACTCCTAATACTGGGAGAGACGAAACCCCTCCTATCGCTCATTACATCTATGTGTCTCGGGACTGTACCCAAAAGACACCTGTTTGCATGACTCGGTAGAGCCGTGATAGGGTGGAAATCAAAGCACAGTGGGAGAACACACAAGACTCTGTGGCGATCTCGGATCTACAGACTAACCTGTACTAGTGTCACCTGAGAACTTCTATCCAACGATAGATATAATACCATATAGGAGTTCTCGGCGAGTCCGTTCAGTGTACCCAGTCTCCACTGAGCACCCGTATACAATCTTTTATGTCAAACACCAATGGATATGGGATCATCCATTGCCCATCATATGGGTCAAGAAATGTATACGCTAGTCTACTCTGGAATATCGATGCCCTATCTCGATATACCCACGACTAGGAATATTTAAGGATATTATTATAGACTATACATGCCCCACTAGTATGATCTCCATCATAGTCATGGAAGCCAAGCAGATATCCTGAGGGCTTTATCAACATGTATCAAATGAACAGTATAAAACAATAATGTAAACATGTTAAGATAAAGAGCAAGTAGATAGCATACTATAAAGTCGAGCAAGAAAGTCATCTGTATATATATACATGCCCAAGCATCCACTATACAAATAATGGCCTCTAGGGCATACATATATCCAACACCCATCACTTTTTCCGGAGCAATGGAAATCTCTATAAGAAGTCCTTCACACAATCTCTGCTTCGGTGCGTCATGTTAGTTGTATGTAAGCCCTAGAGGCCAATATTATACACGTGATGTATATTATATTGGATGCTTGGACATATATAGAGATGACTTTCTTGCTCGATATGATAGTATGCTATCTGGTTACTCTTTATCTTAACATGTACACTTGTCTCTTTAAACTGTCTTATAGTTACATGTTGGTAAAGCCCTTAGGATGTGTACTTGACTACCTGGGCTATGATGTAGATCATACTAGTGGGGACGTGGTAGTCCATAAGTACATCCTTCAAGGTCCCTAGTCGTGGGTGTATCGAGACGGGGCATCGATATACCAGAGTAGACTAGTGTATACGCTTCTCGACCCATGAGATGGGCGATGGATGATCCTATATCCATTGGTGTTTGACATCAGAGATGGTATACGGGTGCTCAGTGGAGACTGGGCACACTGGACGGACTCGCCGAGAACTCCCAGATGGTATTATACCTCACGTCAGATGGCAGTTCTCAGGTGACACTTGTACAGGTTAGTCTGTAGACCCGAGATCGTCATAGAGTTTTGTGTGATTCCCACTGTGCTTTGATCTCCACCTTACCACGTCCATGAGGGCGTGCAAAACGGTGGTCTTTGGGTACAGTCCCGAGTCACATGGAGGCAATGAGCGATAGGAGGGGTTTCGTCTCTTCCGGTATTGGGGGTTGATGTTGCGCTGTGCTCGATTGGCCGTAACAGGGAAGTCCCTGGCCAGGGCTGATCAGAGATTTGCTGGTAAGTGTTACCAGTAGTTTCTCGACCCGTTATGAGCCTCACATCGGCACGACTTATCGGTTATTGGGGTCTGACGTATACCACCCCTAGACTTGATATGCGACATATCAGACGAACAAACCGAACTGTACGGTAAGTGTTACTGGTTGGATTCACAGGAGTGTGAGCGGGCTAGCTCGTCGATCTTCTGATCGCTCAATACCCGGATGGCCGTTACGTTTAGCAGACCGCTTGCTGCTTGTGGGTGCTTGATATGATCATCATCTGCTACCGGCGTATTGACGAGTCTTTAGAGTCCTACACAGAGGTTTCCTGGCTCAAGCGAAACGAAATAGGAGCGCATATGAGATATGTGCGGGAGCGAGAATAATGCGTGTATATGATACCGCATTTCATTCTCGCGATAAATGTTTCGATTGGTTATATTCGATATGACCTAGTTATCGAATCATTGATTCGATAAATCGATACATTGAATACTAGTCGGTTATGTGCGACATGACCGGATCATTGAATCAAATGTTGATTTAATGATTTAATGTATAATTATATATTTGATATATCACTTTGCATTAACTAGTATTGGTTCACTTTATATGGATTTTCTCACTTGATGTGCAAGTTGTATATGTGATATACTTTTGTGAACATATATGTATCATGTTTGATGATACTTGATCATTTGGTTAAGTGTAAAGAATTAAACCATGGTTAAATGATAATTAGGGTTTTGCCTTATCATTTATTTATTCATTTCTTTATTTATTTTAATGGATAAATGAAAATAAAATGGTTTGTTTTTATCATGAAGCTTGTTGAAGCTTCATGAAGCTTTGACCAAAGAGACCATTTTGTCTTCATGCTTAACCCTAACCCATCCACTTACCATGGTTTATTCTCTACACTTAACCCTTGTTAGATTATGATAAGTATGAATTTTCTTTTCATTTTAAAAGGACTTATCATAAACTAGCTTCATCTTCTCCTTCTTCTTCAAGATAGAAACCTTGATGCCATCAATGGCAACTTGAGTTTTAGTGAGAGAAATCCAATTCTAAAGTGAACCCACCTCCTATTTCTTCACCCACTACCACTTGCCAAGTTGCTTTGGGTGTTTTCTTCACAAGTTTCACAACTTTGTGAAGTCGGAGCTTGAACTTGTGATGCCTCGACGTAGATCGTCTTTGACACGAAGCCGACGACCTAGCTCGCCCGTTTCTCCGATGAAGCCGACGATTGAGTTCGGGATTCATGATGGACAGCGAGAGGACACCCACGTGGAGCTAAGGAAGTGGAGAACCGGATCTACAAAGGTTGTAGCATCTAACTTTTAGTTAAGTAGTTAACTAGATTATCTTTTCGCCTAAACTTCTAGTCAACGATCCGTATTAGGGTCTCTCGGCACCCATAGTTTTTGAAATTGGCATGGTTGATGCCTTGTAAGACTTTATTAGAGTGCCTAGGAACCCTACAGTGGTATCAGAGCCTAGCTAGAGCCTTAGGCGAAGTCTAGACGGAGTTTGAAGTCCGAACGAACCCGAAACCCTAACCCGATAATGCTCTCTGGACTTTTCCAAATTTGTGGTTTTTTGTCAATTAAAAATGCTTAAAAAATTCAGCAATGAAATCTAAGAATTACGGTGCAAAAAGTTTCCCATGAACAATACTTTGTGCGGCGGAACCGCGGCAGAAGCCTAGCTTCTGCGGCGGTTCCGCGGCTCTTTGGTGCCGTCAGCCCTAAGTGTTTGCACAGTAATTCCTGATTAATTATTCTGAGTTTTCTGGGAATTTTTAAATTGGCTCTTAAGTTGAGTGTTCTGGGGTTAAATTGGGAAACGATGTTTCGATCGAATTATCGAACCTTGTCTAAGTGTTTTTCCGGATAATTTTTAGAATATGTTAAAAAGTTCGACCGGATATAAATACCCAATTTTCCCCTGTCGGGAAATCTCCAAGTGTTGGATTTTTCTGTGGTTTAAAGACATTCTGAGTAGTGCAAGTAACGCGATGGTCCCTCTAGAAGACAACAAACCTTAACTCGATTATGTGACCGTCTTGAACTGCCCTTTGAACCTTCGGGTTTGGGGCAGTACGGCATGCCACATGTGAGGCGTTGGCTTGACCCTTCTACGGCTGGACCGTTGGTACTGAGGCATGAAGTGAATGTCTTTGAACTTATTTCATGTGTTGATCGGTGTCGGGAAAACTTGGGTGTTCGAATGTTCGATCGGAAAGTTTGATATATTCTATTTATCCGGAATTGGATACAATAATTGAAATTCACAAACAGTTATGAGATAACTGGATGAATGTTATAAATCTAGCGGTTTAGTTTCACTTGATATCGAAAAGAGTTTTCGATAATGGGACTAAAATGCGGGGTTTATAACTGTTAGGCATGTGATGTCTAAAGAGGTTGCGGATTCCAACTGTTGTAGTTTTACACTTTCTTTTCTGTGACCGTAAGTGTAATATGTGATATCGCCGTTTTCGTTGCTATATGTCAACGACAATTGGGATGCGCATATTTACTTACGTTGATGACATGTGATGTTATGTGTTGCTGGATATGTCATATTGGATTGTCGTGTTTGAATAGCCGGGGGTTTTTATGTGAGATGAGTGTTTTTCATTTTCATTCATGTAAAAACTTGTATGTAATATTCTTTTATTTGGGGCACTTCCAGGTACCGGAAGTTGTCACCTTTTGTATATTATTTACTTTTCCGAATTAGGATAGACCTAAGGAGGGGAGCACAAGTAACCGGGTTCTGGGGTCCAGTGGGAGCCAACTCGAGGAGTCGAGTCCGGGTCTCCTAACCCTAGAATTGGTAGGGTTGCTTGCCGCTCTCGTAGGGGTCTAGGGGTGTGGGATTGGCTATTCATCACGACCGTGGAATCCGTGTTTTATACTGGCTCGTATTGAAAACACGGACGTCCTAGTATATCTAATGTTTCATATGTTTCTTCTGCTGCGATATCTGTGATGTGATCATGTGATGTTCTGTGATAGATACTTTATATAGTATATATGATATATTATATAGACGTTACTTATGTTTTGCACCCGCACTAGCCCTGCCCTGCTCTGTCGTTAGTTACCTAACCTAACGGTGCACGAGGGGACATCGAGGCAAATGCGGATGGCATAAGTGTACGTCATATCTATCTGTGATGTTTAGGTATTTAAATGATGGGACTTCATTAATGTGATTAATGAAAGAAAAGAAACCTAAGATGTTGTAGAATCAAATTTTAAAACAAAACAGGTAGCTACAGTTCTTGCTTTGCATAGCGGTATATATGATATACCCAGCACCTTATTCGATGAGGAAAGGACCGAGATCCCTTCACCGGGAGTGACTCCTTTAGCAATAACTGGCAGATGCTACACACTCGGTTTGCTTTTGATTGTTTTTGAGTTTTGCTTTGCACAGTGATATATATGATATATCCCGCACCTCATTCGACGAGGAAAGGGCCGACGATCCCTTCACCGGGAGTGACCCCTTTAGCAAAACTAGAAAAGCTTCAAAATCACTCCATTTCAAAACTTCATTTGATTCTACAACGATATCAAGTTCATTACGCAATAGGTTTTCAGAAAAACCTGACGTAGCCCTCCGTCATTTCAGATAAATCCTACTTAGTATTCGTGCTACGTTTGTTGACCTCCGTCAAGGCGTAGTGTGCGGTAGCTAACTAGTATTTATCTGCTTATGCATATGATGCAGATTGGATTAGGGTAGTCGTACGACCTTGTTGACCTCCGTCAAGGGTCGTGCGGGTGGGTTTGATTCAATCAAAAAATGACGGGTTGAACTTGACTTGCACCCTGTGGTTTGTTGACCTCCGTCAAGGTCATAGGATACTTGGGGCAAAATATTATCGGGAATTTCAAGTGTTGAAATTTGCAATGAGATTGCATACCTTCTATGAGATAGTTGGATCCCGATACCCACTGCGAGTAAGAGTTACTCCTGGGAGAGTTTTACACATTACAATTAGCCGATCAAGTAGGTGTCTAGAAGGGTGTTAACGAGGTTACGCCTCTGGGAAAACGAGGTTTACATTAATTAGGTTCGTGCGAAAGCACGGGGGACCTCCCTCAAAGTACCGACACTGGCCTGGCTGAAAGATTGGCGAACTTGTAGTGTGTAATTAATCCCGGCTAGTCTTTCCTTTTAGGGTTTGAAGGAAGATTTGATAAAAACAGTGGGAGCCATCCTGATTAGATAAGATAATAACCAATCTGATCTTGCACGAGCATACGCTAAAGTGTTTTCTTCTCTCTCTCTCCAGGTAGCGACCATTTCATGCCCTAATAAAGATAATAATATGGATGTATTGACCGAACCCGCATGTTATACTGTGCTGGGGAACGTTGGTTCCGTTCTTTCTTATAAGAGTTATAGGAATAAACAGGAAATAGGGGAATACCAGGATTCCCATGCCACCCGATTGAAGAAAGTACATGTTGATGCATTTTCTTCGGGTGTGTTCGTTACAGAGAACTGTTTCTCCATTTGCCCTACGTCCTGGGTATTAGATACCGGGTCAGGATCCCATATATGTAATCAGTTACATGGGCTTAGAAAAGGTAGAGAACTTGGAGAAGGTGATAAAGACATTAGAGTTGGAAATGGTGCAATTGTTGCAGCTAAGACTGTCGGGGAATATCACCTTACATTACCAACTGGTAATACATTGGTTCTGAACGAATGCTATTACATGCCGAACCTGATATGCAACATTATATCGGTTTCTTTATTAAGTAAAGAGGGATATAATTTTGTATTACAGGATAATGTTATGAACATTTTCCGTAACCAAAAGTTGGTTGGATCAGGCACGTTGTGCAATGGCATTTATGTTCTAAACCAATCAACAGTTCTGAGCATAACAAACACACACAAGAGGAAGAGTTCAGAGCTGAACGAATCCTTCTTGTGGCATTGTAGACTGGGTCACATCAATGCGACACGACTAGCTAAGTTGCATAAAGATGGATATTTAAATCCGTTTGAATTTTCATCCTATGACACTTGCCAGTCATGTCTAAAAGGCAAGATGACCAAAACTCCGTTTACGGGACACAGAGAAAGAGTTACCGAACTCTTGGGACTGATACATAGTGATGTATGCGGTCCCATGTCTACACATGCCAGGGATGGTTCTTCGTACTTCATTACATTCACTGACGATCTCTCAAGATTCGGATATGTGTTCCTGATGAAACACAAATCAGAAGCTTTTGAGAAATTTAGAGAATATAAACAAGAAGTCGAGAACCAAACCGGAAAAAGTATTAAAATCCTACGATCTGATCGAGGAGGTGAATACTTGAGCATTGAATTCCTGGACTTCCTAAAAGAGAATGGGATTCTCTCTCAGCTAACTCCTCCATATACACCACAGTACAACGGTGTATCTGAACGGAGGAACCGCACCCTATTAGATATGGTGCGCTCAATGATGAGTACAGCTGAGTTACCTGTTTCCTTCTGGGGATATGCACTGGAAACAGCAGCATACCTACTGAATAGGGTTCCCACCAAATCTGTGCCTACCACACCATATGAGATATGGGAAGGGAAGAGACCGTATCTTAATTTTATTAAGATATAGGGTTGCCCGGCCTATGTCAAAAGACAAAAACCGGACAAACTCGAGGCAAGGTCTGTTTTGTGTAAATTTGTTGGATATCCCAAACATTCGCGAGGGTATATCTTCTACCACAGTGAGGAACAAAGAGTATTTGTTGCTCAACATGCCACCTTTTTAGAAAAGGAATTTCTTGCAAAAGAGATTAGTGGCTCTGAGGTAGAACTGGAAGAGGTTCCAGCTGAACAAAACACAACAGAAGATCTAGTGGAACCAGAGGATTCAGTAGTACCCGATGAACCCCAGCCTCTCCGCCGATCTAGTAGGGTTCCTCGCCAACCTGAGAGATACTACGGTTTTCTCATGGACGGTGGGAGCGAGGATTGTTAGTGTATATGCCCTAGAGGCCATTACTGTATCATACTAGTTTGTATATTACTTAATGGAAGCTTGGGATATTCACCTTGTATAAACAATCTTGCTCAATATAGTAGTATGCTACTTGGTTTGTTTCTACTTCAATGTGTACATGTGTTTATTTTGCGATATCACCTATACGCATTAGTGGAGCCCTTAGGATCTTTGCTTGATTACCAGCATTGTGATGGCAGTCACACTAGTGGGGGCTGGGTAATCTATAAGCACATCCTTATACAGGTCCCTAGTCGCAGGACTATCGAGACAGGGCATCGATACTCCGGAGTAGACTAGCGTATGCGCTTCTCATCCCAGTGTGGGAGATGGTCTGTCCCACAGCCATCAGTACGTCGTACTGGAGATAGTATACGGGTGCTCGTTAGGTTATGAGTACACTGGACAGGACTCGTCGGGAACTGACAGGTTGGTATTATACCTATCGTCAGTTATCAGTTCCCAGGTGACATGAGTACAGCTTAGTCCGCTGACTTGACACTGGCACTTCGCCTCGAGTGTGTTCCCACTGCACTTTGATCACTACCCTACCACGGCTCAAAGGAGTCGTGCAAACAGGTAGTGGTTGGGTGCAGTCCCGAAGCACTTGGAGGCAGTGACGGTTAGACAGGATTCGTCTCTCCCGGTATTGGGGGTTGACATCGCGCAGTGTCTAGGAGAGCCATTACACGAGTAGTCCCTGGCCAGGGCAAGCGAGATATACTGGTAGGCTTCCAGTGTTATCTCAGGGTGTTTTGGGCTTCACTCCGACACGACTTGTACCGCTATTGGGGGACTGACGTTTTACCGCCCCCTAGGCCCGACATGCGATGTATCAGACGAACAGACCGAACTGTACGGAGAATGTCACATTCAGACTCAGTAGGAGTTTAGATGGGGTTCACCTCGTCAGCCTTCTTGTCGGCATCTACCTGGGGACCGTTACGCACAGCTAGTGCCGCTTGCGGTCTGTGGTTAAACCCACTGCCAGCGTAGTGTCGAGTCTTTAGAGTCCCACACAGAGGGTATTCGCCTCTGGGTAAAATGAGTAGAGGTCGCATGGTTTTGCGGCAGGGTTCGTTCTCATCCGCGCACTTGTGCACGTTTGGAGTCCGGACGGATTATACTAGCAGGCTCTGGTTTGAGCCAGATACTGGTATATGTTTTGGGGTTGCTTTTATATCTCGGTATTCTTGTTCCTCGGAACGAGAATGCAGGTGTGTATGCACAGTTGCTTGAGGCGGAGGATGAGGTTTTTCATTAGGGTTTCGGAACGGGTGCGTATGCACAGTTGACAGTCGTCATTTTCCAAACCCTAATAGATTTATGAAATATCAATTAATAATAGTAATTAAATGAAATATTGTTATGGTTGATTTTTGTTGACTTGTTGACCATGGTTGACTTGTTGACCATGGTTGAATGTTGACCACCATCATTGCTTTGCAAGGATACTCCTTGATTCTTGCTTACACTCATTTATTGAAAGTATGATAGTGGTCATTCCAAAACAACCATCAACTATTCTCATTTCAATTATTATTATTAATTAGATAATTCCTTTTCTTTTAGTTATGGTTGCAAAAGAAAAGAGCTCATTCTATCATAATCATTCTCTCTCCTCACTTCATCTTCTTCTTCCTCTAGCCAAAGGAGAAACCTTCTCATGTGTTGAGAATCCCTCTCCTTAAAAGAAAAGCACCCCTTAGACACTCTCTACTCACTCTAGGATCAAGGGTTTAGCAAGCCGGAGATTCTAGTTCACTCAAAGTTCGAGAAAGAGCCCGAAGGTTGAACCCTCAGGTGGATCCATCTTCGACGGAAGAAGGCGACGAGAAGAGAACCATCAACCTCTACAAAGTTTGAAGAAGAAGGAGTTCAAGTTTAGGTATAACCATCTTTCCGAGTAGCTAACTCTCTTTAGCTTGTTTGCTAGTTTTAGTTTAGGAAAAGATCCCGACTTTGTTAGTCCATGTTGCCCCATGCGCTAAAAATTTGATTTTTATACCGTTTCCACCTCCCCGTAAGAACCGGGGGTCGCAATGTGGACTTACAGTGGTATCAAAGCCTAACTAAACTTAAACTAGCTTGGTAGTGAAGTGTAACGAAGTTCGGAACCGGAAAAATCCAAAAACCAAACTTTTACAAAACCCTAGTTTCTGTTAAATTTTTTTCTGGTCAAAACAAGATTTGTTATACACCTAAATTCGGCTCAGGGTTTTGTGTGAACACCCAAGAAAAACGATCCCCTAATTCCTTCAAAACGACGCAGATCCGCGGCCTCACCTATTCTTTGAGCCGCGGATCCGCCGCCATTTAGAGTCTTCTGGTGATCGGGTTTCGTGCAGTGTGTCTCTGTGTTGGTTTTGGGATTTTTAAAATATGTTATATGTGCCCAGATTTTCCAGAGCAGAAATTTACTTTTGGGGTCCTATAATTCCGTATTTTTTTCCGAACTTCACTGCACTTTGACTATGATGGTTATATCTGTGATGTTTGCATGTATTGAACGTCGGCTAATCGCTATAAGTCGATTAGTCGGGGTTATACATCTCTGTGATCTGTGTTTGATATTGGAATGTGTATATGAATGTGTTGGACTGTCGCGGGTGAATAGCCGGGGTGGATGTGAGATGAGCTTTTGTTTTTCTTTCTTTCATTTGTAAATGTAAATTGATGTAATAATATTATTTGTTTGGCCGCACAACCGGGTCGGGGTTGTAGCCGTCATTGTATAATTCTTTTTACTGTTTTTGCTCCTAGGATAGACCCATGGAGGGGTGCACAAACTACCGGGTACTTGGCGGGTAGTTTGCCGCACCCGTAGGGGTCTTGGGTGGGGTTTTGGCTATTCACCGCGACCGTGTAATCCGCTTTATGTTGCAGGCTCGAACGGATTGCGGATTCCTAGTATATCCAATGTATTCATCTGTGATCTGTAATGTCTATCATTGCTTTATATTTAGGCGTTGCTTATGTTTTACAGCCGCGCTAGCCCAGCCCCCGCTCTGTCGTTAGTTAAGTAACCTAACGGGTGATGACGGGACCCCGTGGCGAATGCGAATGGCATAAGCGTACGTCATATTTTGGTTGTTTTCTGCAATGGTAGGATTAAATGATGGGACGCATTAAAAGAACTAATGCAAGAATATCACGCATTAAAAGAACTAATGCAAGATAATAAACCAAGTTGAAGTCGTTGGAACACTTTCGAAAAACCACTCGGTTCTTTTCAAAACTAACTTTTAAATGCGGAGCTTGAGCCACTCCTTCTAAAAGCTATCTCGTTCCATCGATTATATCAAGTTCACTACGTTCACGGTTTTACCAAAACCATTCGTAGCCCTCCGTCGTTTCACATAAATAGTCAATAGTATTCAAGCTGTGTTTGTTGGCCAAAGTCAAGGCATAGTGATTGGTAGCTATTGAATATTCATGTGTAGCATAGATAGATGCGTTGATTTGGAACAGTCGTACTGCCTTGTTGGCCAAAGTCAAGGGTATGTACGGGTGGATTCAAATTAACCTGGAGAACGACGGGAAGAACTTGACATGTGACTTATGATTTGTTGGCCAAAGTCAAGATCATAAGAGCATGGGGCAAAAATCCACATCGGGAGTTTCATAAGTACTGAAACTTGCTAGATTTGCATACCATTTGGAGTGTGATGATTCTGGTAGGATTCCTTCAGTTTCATCACGCGATGATATTTGGATCCCGATCCTACTGTGAGTATATGCTACTCCTCGGGAAATTTCTCACTAAACGATCAATGCTATAAACCTAGTAGGTGCCTAGAAAGGTGTTAGCGGGGCTACGCCCCCAGGGAAAAGAGGTTCTTAAATTAAGGAACTTCGCGAAAGCGTTGGAAAACCTCCCTCGAAGTACCGACACTGGCCTGGCTGAACGGTTAAGCAAGTATTGTGCGGTGGGATTGATCCCGGCTAATTCTTCCTTTGTGGTTTGAGGAGGGATTCGAGAGACAGTGGGAGCCATCCTGTTTAGACAAATTAAAAACCATTCTAAACTTGCAAGAGCATCGTGCTAAAGTGTTTCTTCTCTCCCCCTTGCAGCGACCAAATTCGAAATGACTGGACTTAAGTTACTTCTAGATAAAAACATACTGACAGGGCCAAACTACAAAGATTGGCTCAGGAATGTAAAATTGGCAATCACTTACGACAAGCTGGGGTATCTTCTTACCACCAAAGCTCCCCCCGTCCCAGGTCCCACCTCCAGCGTCGCGGATAAGGAAATCCGTAAGACTTGGGAGATTGATTGCGCGAAGGCCAGGTGCCTCGTGCTTGCCTCTATGGACAACGAACATCAGAGGAGGCATGAGAATATGGACCTCGAGTCCATATTTCTCCATACAAAAGAACTGTATGGAGAGCAGTCTCGTATCGCTAGATACGAAGTGTCGAAGAAGCTATTTTCGACAAAGTTGGCCGTCGGATCATCGGTAGCGGACCACGTGCTTAAGATGATTGGCTACACTGAGGAGCTCGCGGAACTTGGGACCACGTTGGACAGTGAACTCTATCCGGATTTAATTCTCCAGTCCCTTCCATCCACTTACGCCCAGTTTATACGGAACTTCAACTTACAAGAAAAGGAAGTTGAACTTTCAGAACTCCTCAACATGCTGAGGAGCGCAGAGGGCACCCTACAGAAGGGTAGGGAAACACCCGCTTTGTTTGTAGGAGGATCTTCTTCCTCTAGGTCCAAGGCGAAAGCCAAGGGATAGAGGAAGAAAGCCCCCGCCAAACCAAGAGGCGGTGTTAGTAAAGTGGGTACGAAGGGAAAGGAAAAGGCAACAAAGATTGTGGGGAAGCTTGTTGGAAAGGAAGAATGCTTCTATTGTCATAAGAGTGGACACTGGAAAAAGGATTGCAGGGCTTGGAAGGCCAGGACACAGGAACTGAAGCAGGTTGCGGCTTCAGCTTCAGGTGTGTATGTTATTGAAAACTGTCTTTCTATAAACTCTACTTCCTGGGTATTGGATACCGGATCAGGATCTCATATCTGTAATTCTTTGCAGGCGTTGAGAAACCGTAGGGTTTTGAAGGCAGGTGACTTGACCCTCAGAGTTGCGAACGGAGCTAGCATGGATGCTAAAGCCGTGGGGGACTATCACCTGGGAATGTCAGATGGGCATGTTTTGGTTTTGCGTAATTGCTTTTTTGTACCCAACGCAACTTGTAATATCATTTCTGTATCTTTGGTTTCTAAAGAAGGTTATGAATTTGCGTTTGTAAGTAATGTTGTAAACATTCACCTTAATCATGTTCTGATTGGGTCAGGTACATTGAGCAATGGTATATACGTATTGAACCAACCACAGATTTTTAATGTCCAGAATACACACAAAAGAAAGTCTCCGGAAATCAATCAGACTTTTTTATGGCATTGTAGACTGGGTCACATCAATGAGAGAAGGTTGACTAAGTTACATACAGAAGGATATTTGGATCCGTTCGAATATCAATCGTATGCCACTTGTCAATCCTGTCTCAAAGGAAAGATGACAAAGACTCCGTTCACTGGACACGGAGCAAGAGCGAGTGAGCTCTTGGGACTCGTACACAGCGACGTGTGCGGTCCAATGTCTACACATGCGCGAAGCGGTTATTCTTACTTCATTACTTTTACGGATGATTTTTCAAGGTACGGTTATGTCTTCTTAATGAAACATAAGTCCGAAGCTTTTGAAAAATTCCAGGAATATAAGAATGAAGTAGAAAAACAAACTGGCAAAAGTATCAAGATTCTAAGATCGGATCGAGGTGGAGAATACTTAAGTGCCGAGTTCCTGAATTATTTAAAAGAGAACGGGATTCTCTCTCAGCTTACTCCTCCATACACTCCGCAACACAACGGTGTATCGGAGAGACGGAACCGAACCCTATTGGATATGGTACGGTCCATGATGAGTAACGCTGAGTTACCGCGATCATTCTGGGGGTATGCGCTAGAATCAGCTGCGTACCTTTTGAACCGAGTTCCTACTAAGACTGTGCCTACTACACCATATGAGATGTGGTGTGGGAAGAGACCCCATCTCAGTCATATTAAGACTTGGGGATGTGTAGCTTTTGTTAAAAAGCAGCATGCGGACAAGCTCGAGGCACGCTCAGTGCAGTGTAAGTTCGTGGGATATCCAAAGAACTCCAAGGGATATTTCTTCTACTGTGAAGAGGAACAAAAAGTTCTTGTTTCTCGTCATGCCTACTTCTTGGAAACTGAGTTTTTGGAAAACCAGATAAGTGGGAGCACAGTAGAACTGGAAGAAATTCCAGAACCACGAGCTATTACTGAAAGCTTAGTGGAACCAGAGGGTTCAAAAGAACAAGACATTCCTATGCCGCTCCGCAGAAGTAGTAGGCAGTCTCATCCGCCCGAGAGATACTACGGTTTTCTCATAGACGGGGATAGAGAGGATTGCATCATAGACTATGATGAGCCTACTAGCTTCCAGCAGGCCGTTCAGAGCGTTGACTCGGTAAAATGGCTGGATGCAATGCGGACCGAAATGGAGTCCATGTACACCAACAAAGTATGGACGTTGGACATTGCTCCAGACGGGGTAAAACCCGTAGGATGCAAGTGGATCTTCAAAAGGAAGATTGGTGTAGATGGACAGGTTGAGACCTATAAAGCTAGACTTGTAGCAAAGGGTTTCCGTCAAAGACCTGGTTTGGACTATGACGAAACCTTTTCTCCAGTGGCTATGCTGAAATCCATTCGGATCCTTCTTGCCATTGCTGCCTTCCACGATTATGAGATTTGGCAGATGGACGTAAAAACCGCTTTTCTAAATGGAAATTTAGAGGAGTGTGTCTATATGGATCAGCCAGAGGGTTTCATTCAGAGTGGGAGCAGCGGAAAGGTGTGCAAATTGCTTAAGTCCATCTATGGACTAAAGCAGGCATCGCGGAGTTGGAACATCTGTTTTGATGAAACGGTCAAGGAATTTGGCTTTATCAAAAATCCAGATGAACCATGCATCTATAGTAGATTTGTAGCGAGAACTGTAGTATTCCTCGTTTTATACGTGGATGACATTCTCTTAATAGGAAATGACATTCCTATGCTACAATCTGTCAAGGGGTTCTTGTCACAAAGGTTCTCCATGAAAGACCTGGGTGATGCCTCATACATCCTGGGGATCCGGATCCATCGTGATAGATCCAAGAGGATATTAGGACTTTCACAGTCCAGGTACATCGACACCGTACTGAAAAGATTCAGTATGGAAGATTCCAAGCGCGGTAACCTACCGGCTTGTCACGGGATCACCCTCTCTAAAGAGATGTCTCCCAAGACTGATTTGGAGAGGGATCGCATATCTATTATACCCTACGCTTCTGCGGTAGGCTCTATAATGTATGCGATGTTGTGTACCAGACCGGATGTAGCTTATGCACTGAGTGTAGTAAGCCGGTATCAGTCAAACCCTGGGGAAAAACACTGGATAGCAGTAAAGAACATTCTCAAGTACCTGAGAAGGACTAAGGAGATGTTCTTGGTGTATGGCGGAAAAGACCTCCAGATCGAGGCCTTTGCTGACTCCAGCTTCCAGAGTGACAAGGATGATTCCAAGTCCATGTCGGGTTTTGTCTTTACCCTCAATGGAGGGGCGGTGTGTTGGAAGAGTTCCAAACAGGAAACCGTTGCAGACTCGACTATGGAAGCGGAATACATCGCTGCATCTGATGCCGCAAAAGAAGCTGTCTGGATGAGGAAGTTCTTAAAAGAACTTCAGGTGGTTCCGTCCATTGTTGACCCAATACCTCTGTATTGCGACAACAACGGGGCTATAGCTTTAGCGAAGGAACCCAGGTCCCATCAGAGATCCAGGCACATCTTGAGGCGGTATCACCTGATCAGGGAGATCGTGGATCGCTAGGAGATCGAGGTTCGGAGGGTTGCTTCAGAAGAAAACACTGCAGATCCATTCACCAAGGCCCTACCCCAGACTCAGTTCGAGCGGCTAATCGAGATGATAGGTCTTCGATACACCAGTACATGGCCTTAGTGCAAGTGGGAGATTGTTAGTGTATATGCCCTAGAGGCCATTACTGTATCATACTAGTTTGTATATTACTTAATGGAAGCTTGGGATATTCACCTTGTATAAACAATCTTGCTCAATATAGTAGTATGCTACTTGGTTTGTTTCTACTTCAATGTGTACATGTGTTTATTTTGCGATATCACCTATACGCATTAGTGGAGCCCTTAGGATCTTTGCTTGATTACCAGCGTTGTGATGGCAGTCACACTAGTGGGGGCTGGGTAATCTATAAGCACATCCTTATACAGGTCCCTAGTCGCAGGACTATCGAGACAGGGCATCGATACTCCGGAGTAGACTAGCGTATGCGCTTCTCATCCCAGTGTGGGAGATGGTCTGTCCCACAGCCATCAGTACGTCGTACTGGAGATAGTATACGGGTGCTCGTTAGGTTACGAGTACACTGGACAGGACTCGTCGGGAACTGACAGGTTGGTATTATACCTATCGTCAGTTATCAGTTCCCAGGTGATATGAGTACAGCTTAGTCCGCTGACTTGACACTGGCACTTCGCCTCGAGTGTGTTCCCACTGCACTTTGATCACTACCCTACCACGGCTCAAAGGAGTCGTGCAAACAGGTAGTGGTTGGGTGCAGTCCCGAAGCACTTGGAGGCAGTGACGGTTAGACAGGATTCGTCTCTCCCGGTATTGGGGGTTGACATCGCTGTAGCGTCTTGAAAAGTCGTTTTGGTGTTTTCTTGAAATTCGGTGAAAATTCGGTATTTTTCCGAAAACCGTCTTTCTCGATATTTTGCAGTTTAGGGCTATTATACTTAAAGTGGATAGGTAATTACTTGTTTTTAGTGACTAATGAGTTAATTATGAAATTTTGGTCATTTAAAAATTTTTCCCTATTTTTCAATTTTTTTATATTATTTTAAGCCGGTAAGAAAATACTTTAAATAAGCGATAAATACAAATTTTTCCGGGCTAATTTTAATCTCAAAAATTATGATAATTATATTCTAGTGATAACATGAATTTTTAGTAATTTATTTTGATTTTTAACCAATTTTTATAAATTGAAACGAAATTATTGATTTTTGGGCTAAAACTTGCAATTTTTGAGTTGTAGGGGGCCTTTTTGCATAAAATTTCTTTTGTAAAACCCCTCTATCTTTTCCCTCAGCCCAAGAACAGCCCAATCCTTGGCCAAGACCAGAAAATTCTGACCTCTCTCTTTCTTGAGTTGTTTCTTAAGTTATTTGATAGTTTATGGATTTAATTTAAATAAAATGGTTAATATATGATACTTTTGACTTTAGAAACTTGACCAAGACTTTTCCTCACTTGCCCACACCCCCCACCTTACCTCCAACCTGGCCGAAACTGAACCCTCCCCTTCTTCATCTTTTTCCTTTTCATTTTTCTTCAATTTTCTTCAAAAAATTGCAAGAAAATTCAACAAATATCCATAAATCCTTCTCTTTTTCAACACAAAATCCTTATGCTACCTCTTCTCAAGCCTATTATGGTTGAAATCATGTGGAAAGGAGGCATCTTTGGAGGAAACCTTCTTGCTTGATCTAGTGATCAAGAGGTATAAATTTCCATCTTGTTAAATTCCTTGTTTAAGTGCTTATGTGTTATGGGTTAGTGTTAATTTAGTGTAGTTAATCTAGTTTCCTTAGATTTTGTTTGAAAAATGAACTAGGTTTTGAACCATGATAATTTAATTAAGTTGTTATTTTGTTAATCTAGTTGTTAATGACTAATCTATATAGTTACCTTGTTGTTGTAGTTTCAACTTTGCTAAATTAGTTAACTTTTGAAATGTGAAATTGTTATTTTAGGATTTCAAGAAAAGGTTTTTGTATGGAATTGGTATTTGAAACTTGATTAGTGAGTTGTTTAGGGTTTAGAAACCCTTATTTAGTTGATTAAACCTAATTTGTTAACTAGTATTTTGCTAACCTAAATCTAAGAGATGAACTTGCTAATTGGGGTTGATATTAGTGTTAATTAAGTTTTTCAAGTATGGTTTTTGATTTGCAATGGCTATTTATAAAATCAAGAAAAGGTTTTGTTATGTAAATTAGGTTTTTAAGCTTAGTCAATGGTTTAGAAATTGTGTTTTGGCTAACTTTTTGGTTAGTTTGGAATGTTGGCGTTGGATGGTGTTGACTTGTCGCTAAAGGGTCGATGTTTGCATCAAATTGCAATTTCTGCTTGCTAGATTTTTGTAGAAGTTATGTGATGAGTTATTGTGGCATCTTGATGATTTTGTTGGCTTGTCCTACGACTTTTAGGATGCGTGAGTGCGGTTTTTGGGTAGTCGGGTTTTAGTTTTGCCGGGTGACCCAAAATCGGCGTTTTTGGCAGTTTTTGCGATTTTCGCGTGTGTCCGCGCACTTTGTGCACGTTGTACCTAGCTAGCGAACTTTAGTAGTTTCGTTGGGGTTTTGCGTCGTTCGTGATATGTAACCTTATATTTGGTATTGATATAAATTCCAGGTTCGGTCGCGGAGACGTCAGACGCGGCGCGAAAGGGAAAGGCGGTGATCGGACACAGCTAGCCAGGAATCCCGGTGAGTAGATTTAACATCTACGGGGGACGATCGTCTGGATGGCGCAAGTCGCCCGATAGATTTAGTTAACTGGAAAATAGTAAATTGGATAATCACTTGTGACATTAGAATAATAATACTGGCATGATAATTGCTGCAATTAGATCGATAGGTTATACCATATATGCAAACTCAATTGTAGGACACATGCACCATTACCAGGTTTTTTATATGCAGCACGAGCACTATTCATGTTACACACACACCCTGGTAATTGCCATGCCACCACACTAGATAACCTTTAATTTAAACCTTTTACTAATTGATACTTAAATTGTGTTATTTCCTTAAAATGAAACCCTAGGATTGCTATTCATGTGCATGTACTTCATCATATTCATTGTTCATGCTTAATCCATTAATCACGCATCGCAACTTGATTATTGATATCATACGCATTCATTGTCATTGATATATGCACTTATGAGGATTTTCTTGAGATTTTATGATATTGCTGGATTTCGGGGGAAAGCCGCAAAATTTCCAAACTTATGATATTTTTAAAACATGTAAATTGCGGTTTTCTAGTGATGTAAGTGTCGTCCACCATGAGTTTGCTGTGGCTTTGGAAATCCGTGTCGAGGAGTGGAGGAACCGGCACGGGTACATGGTGGGCCCGGTAAGGTACCCCGGGGCAAGAGGAATGTGGTGATGACGTTGAGCCTGGCAGGGGACGGATTACCTACCGGTGACTGTTTGGGACGGCGGATATCCAGAGGATACCGACCGTGGCCGCTTGATGATGAGATATTGATATTTGAGATGGGTCAGCCGGACGGCTGAGGCCAGAGATACATTTATGAGATTTGAGACAGCTTTTGGGTGTCGTTGCTGGACACCGATTTTCGTCGATTCATTGACATTATGCTGGCATTCTAAAAGAGTTTCAAAAACAAAAAGAGATAAAATATTTCTTATATATATACCTATTGAGACCTCAGATTTTCATGTTGCATGCATATTATTACACTGATGTTATATACACACCTGCTAGTGCATCCAGTCTTACCTGTATTTTAGATGCTAGGATGCTTGTGTGCATGCATTCGATAGCCTGTGTAAATGTTATTTATTACTCACGAGTTGGCAACTCACCCCCGTTGTGCCACAGTCTTTTGCAGGTCCGCTCCGTCAGTTCAGTAGCGGCAGGCGCACTTGTCTTTTGCCTCTTTTGCCTGAGCTCGAGATTTGCTCATAGGTGGGTTATGTTATTTTTGTACCACCTTGTATATTCTTGTATCTAGTATACTCCATCTACTGTTCTATCAGATTATTGTATATTGACCTAGAGATGAGACTGTGAGGTTTGTGGATTTTTTTCTGTATTTGGGGTCGAGCTCACTTGAGCCGACATGCTACTTTTTCATGCTTCCTTATGCTTCATTATGCTTTATTATGCTTGTTGTCATTTACATTGCGTGGGATTTGTGACCGCCGTATGGCGAAGAGCTAGCTCCCGCTTGGGGATGCCCTATTTTGTGGATTCATGTATATATTTTGTTGTACCCATTTTTGGGGGTCAGTATTTACAAAGGAGACTCTGCCGAAATTTTCGGGAAAAATTTGTATTGTTTTTAAAAAGTGTTTTACATGACTTATTTGATAACTCGCTTTCAATTGATTGGGTTTTCTTCACTCTTTTGCTTCATTGGTTTTGTTTTCTGGGCTTTGGCTTACTTATTTTACGGACGCCTTTAGACGTTTCGTGAACTTAAGTGCCAGTCACGTTCCGTACCCTGCGGGTCGTGACAAAGTTGGTATCAGAGCGATAGGTTTACCTTTTTGAGTGTAGGATGACCCTTGGTAGATGGAGTAAGTGACTTAAGCAGGGTAACGTAGCGTACGTATGTCCGCGGCATACTTACGATACGGTACTCCGCCTAAGTGACTTTAGGATATACTTGCTTGAAAAATTCCTTCTTCAATTCCGTGTATCCTATGATCCTATTGCACTGTTCTTATTATCCGTTTTCCTGTAACAGCCACTATGCCGCCGAAGGCTACGAGGGCACAGAGGGCTGCCGCCAGAGACGAGATTCGAGCTGGCTCGTCCGAGACTAGGACTGAGCAGGGTGGTATGCCTACGCCGCTGGGACAGACCGATCCACCTTCCCCAGGCCGTATGGATAGGCTCGAGACCGGTATGGAGGAGTTGCGACAGATGATGGGAGGCATGCAGGAGCTGCGTCAGATGGTAGGATCCCTAGTTGCAGCCAGTCGTACACCGAGGCCGGATGACGTACCTACTACATCACAGACGACCATGATACCTGCTCCTACTACCACCACCGTGGCCATTCCGGTTTCACTACAGGATTTCATGAGGCTGAGACCTCCAGTATTCACCGGCACCGAGGCAGCGGAGGACCCACAGACGTTCCTTGACAGTTTAGCCAGGATCTGCCGTTCGCTGAGATGTTCGGATGATCGATGGGTAGAGCTTGCGAGTTTCCGGCTAGAGGGTCTCGCGCAGACATGGTGGGAGTCAGTCTTGAGAGGTCGAGCTGCAGATCTGCCGCCTATGACATGGGCCGAGTTTACAGCGGTCTTTCTAGCCCGTTTCCTTCCAGAGAGCGTTCGTGACGCCAGAGCTCGCAGTTTCGAGGCCTTAGTCAAGACACCTGGGATGACGGTGTCTGAGTATGATATCCAGTTTACACAGTTATCCCGATATGCTCAGTATTTGGTGGATACCGAGGAGAAGATGGTGAAGAGGTTCGTACAGGGACTTGATGCCCAGCTATACCTTGCCATTGGCGCCCAGCACTACGACACTTATTCAGCTGCTATGGATACGGCATTGCGGATGGAGGCACGCATATCACAGACTCCGGCCGTTTCTGGGCCGAAGAGGATGCGCACCGATGTACCGCCTCAGAGGCAGCGCGCCAGATTCTTTCCGAGAGATAGGCCTGGCAGAGGATTTGGGCGGGGACAGTTATATGGTTCTTATCCCCAGAGGCAGCAGCCGTCACCAGGATGTTTTGGGTGCGGGAGTCTGCATCATCTTGTCAGAGACTGTCCGGTGAGACGACAGGGAGCAGCGACAGTTCCGCACGTGACTCTACCACCATCACCACCCCCTCCTCAGAGAGCCCTACTTCCTACCCCAGGCGATGCTCCACGCCAGCTAGGTGCACCGAGAGGCCGTGGACGCGGCGGTCCTGTTCAGAGAGGACGAGGAGGCAGAGGCCGAGGTCGAGGTCAGCCCGCTATCGGTGGAGGACAGGCCCGAGTTTTTGCTTTGACACCGCAGGATGCGCAGGCATCCAATGCCGTCGTGACAGGTACTTTGCCAGTTTGTTCTTTCGATGCACGGGTATTATTCGACCCAGGTTCCACACATTCGTACGTATCTACACACTTTGCACCGATGTTGGGCCGTGAGTCGTCGTCGTTAGATCAGCCGCTTGTTGTTGTTACTCCGGTAGGCGAGTCGTTTGTCGCTCGTTTTGTATTTCGTTTGTGTTCCGTTCGTATCGGGGAGAGGGATTCATCAGTTGATTTGATACTCCTCGATACGTTGGACTTTGATGTGCTTCTGGGCATGGATTGGCTAGCCACTTGTTATGCTTCGGTGGACTGCCGTGAGAAGGCAGTCAGTTTTAGCTTTCCGGGAGAGCCAGTCCTTGTTATTCAGGGAGACCGCAGTGTCGCCCTTCCCAGCTTAATTTCTTCTCTTCGCGCTGGTCAGCTCTTGCGGAAGGGATGTCAGGGATTCTTAGCGTTTGTTTGTGATACTCGAGCTGCAGCGGTTCCGTTGGACCGGGTCCCGATAGTTTGTGAGTTCCCTGATGTCTTCCCTGATGAGCTACCTGGGCTACCGCCTGAGCGCGATGTTGAGTTCTGCATTGATTTGATTCCCGGTTCGGGGCCTATTTCTATACCACCGTATCGGATGGCCCCGGCAGAGCTTCGAGAGCTGAAGGAGCAGTTGCAGGATTTGTTGGATAAGGGGCTTATTCGACCGAGTGTTTCTCCGTGGGGTGCTCCGGTCCTGTTTGTCAAGAAGAAGGATGGAAGTTTGCGCTTGTGTATCGACTACCGCCAGCTGAACAAAGTTACCGTTCGGAACAGATATCCGTTGCCGCGCATTGATGATTTGTTCGACCAACTTCAGGGTGCGGGGTATTTTTCGAGGATCGACTTGCGATCAGGATACCATCAGCTGCGAGTCCGACAGGAGGATATACCGAGGACAGCTTTCCGTACACGCTATGGCCACTACGAGTTTTTGGTGATGTCGTTCGGACTCACCAACGCCCCAGCAGCATTTATGGATTTGATGAACCGTACATTCAGGCCGTATCTTGACTTGTTCATCATCGTGTTTATCGACGATATCTTGGTGTACTCCCGGAGCAGAGAGGAGCACGAGCAGCACTTGCGGATTACGTTACAGACTCTGAGGGAGCACCAGCTGTTCGCGAAGTTCTCCAAGTGTGCATTCTGGCTGGACAGCGTCGGATTCTTGGGTCACGTGGTTACGAGAGACGGCATTTGTGTGGACCCGAAGAAGATTGAGGCTGTTCAGCAGTGGCCCCGACCTACATCGGTTACTGAGATCCGTAGTTTTCTAGGCTTGGCGGGCTACTACAGGCGTTTTGTTCAGGACTTCTCCCGTATAGCTGCACCGTTGACCAGTTTGACCCGGAAGGGAGTTCCTTTCGTTTGGACAGAGGAGTGCGAGCGCAGTTTTCAGCAGCTACGGACATGTTTGACTACGGCGCCGGTATTATCTTTACCTTCGGGATCAGGCGGATTTGTTGTCTACTGTGATGCTTCGCGAGTGGGATTAGGATGCGTTTTGATGCAGCATGGCCGGGTGATCGCTTATGCTTCTCGGCAGTTGAAGAAGCATGAACAGAACTACCCCACTCATGATTTGGAGATGGCTGCAGTGGTCTTTGCACTGAAGATTTGGCGACATTACCTTTACGGCGAGTCGTGTCAGATATTCACCGATCACAAGAGCTTAAAGTACATATTTCAGCAGCGAGACCTGAACCTCAGACAGCGTCGTTGGATGGAGTTGGTGAAAGACTACGACTGCGAGATCTTATATCACCCCGGCAAGGCGAATGTGGTGGCAGATGCGTTGAGTAGGAGGCCCGGAGGTAGTTTATCCTTTTTGCGCGCAGTGCAGAGGCAGTCGTCAGCAGATTGGCAGACGTTATGCGACAGCCGAGTTGAGTTCGAGTTCACTCAGACAGGGGGACAGCTCGCGCATGTTCGTGCACGCCCACAGTTGTTTAACCGTATATATGAGGCACAGCGTAGTGACGACCGTTGCTCAGAGATCATGGCACAGATGAGACAGGGCAGATTTTCCGAGTTCATGGTTGACGATCAGGGGATTTTACGATATGGATCTAGACTGTGCGTACCAGATGCTGATGGATTGCGGCGCGACATTCTTGAGGAGGCACACCGATCAGTGTATAGTGTCCACCCCGGTTCCACCAAGATGTACCATGATATGAGAGAGACCTACTGGTGGGACGGGATGAAGAGGGACATTGCGGAGTTCGTTTCGAGATGCCTGACTTGTCAGCAAGTCAAGGCTGAGCACCAGAGGCCCGCAGGAGAGCTACAGCCGTTACCCATTCCAGAGTGGAAATGGGAGCAGATTTCGATGGACTTCGTTGTGGGTCTACCCAGGACCAGTCGAGGGTACGACTCCATCTGGGTGATCGTGGATAGATTGACGAAAGCGGCTCACTTCCTTCCAGTGAAGACGACTTTCAGCTTCGCTCAGTATGCTCAGCTCTATATTGACGAGATCGTGCGACTACATGGCGTACCGACTTGTATCGTGTCAGATCGAGGCACTCAGTTCACCAGCCGACTTTGGCAGAGACTTCAGGAGGCTTTGGGCACTCGTTTGAGCTTCAGCACAGCGTTTCATCCGCAGACAGACGGACAGTCAGAGCGGACCATTCAGACTCTCGAGGACATGCTCAGAGCGTGCGTTTTAGACTTTGGGGGTAGCTGGGATCGTCATTTACCTCTAGTGGAGTTCTCCTACAACAACAGCTTCCAGGATACTATTCAGATGGCACCTTTCGAGGCATTGTATGGGAGGAGATGCAGATCGCCCGTTTGTTGGACAGAGCTCAGCGAGAGCAGCATTTTGGGGCCGCAGCTTGTTGAGGAGACGACAGCGAAGATACAGTTGATCCGAGACCGGATGAGAGCGGCTCAGAGCAGGCAGAAATCGTATGCAGACAGGCGCCGTCGCAGATTAGAGTTCGCAGTTGGCGACCATGTTTTTCTGAAGGTCTCACCGATGAAGGGCGTGATGCGTTTTGGGCGAAAGGGGAAGCTTAGCCCTAGATTCGTAGGCCCCTTCGAGATCCTCGAGCGTGTCGGCGCTGTTGCATATCGTTTGGCTCTTCCACCCAGCTTTCCCGATGTTCACCCCGTCTTCCATGTTTCGATGCTCCGCAAGTACCTTCACGACCCTTCGCATGCGATTCAGCACCCGACAGTCCAGCTAGAGCGCGACCTTTCTTTTGCAGAGCAGCCGGTGGCCATCTTGGATCGGCAGGTGAAGAAGTTGAGGTCGAAGATTATACCAACCGTCAAGGTCCTTTGGCGTAGCCCGAGCAGCGAGGAGGTTACCTGGGAGACCGAGGGCGAGATGAGGAAGAAGTATCCCCATCTCTTTGAAGGTACGCGTAGCTATATTCTTAAATTCGGGGACCGAATTTCTTTAAGGGGGGAAGATTGTAGCGTCTTGAAAAGTCGTTTTGGTGTTTTCTTGAAATTCGGTGAAAATTCGGTATTTTTCCGAAAACCGTCTTTCTCGATATTTTGCAGTTTAGGGCTATTATACTTAAAGTGGATAGGTAATTACTTGTTTTTAGTGACTAATGAGTTAATTATGAAATTTTGGTCATTTAAAAATTTTTCCCTATTTTTCAATTTTTTTATATTATTTTAAGCCGGTAAGAAAATACTTTAAATAAGCGATAAATACAAATTTTTCCGGGCTAATTTTAATCTCAAAAATTATGATAATTATATTCTAGTGATAACATGAATTTTTAGTAATTTATTTTGATTTTTAACCAATTTTTATAAATTGAAACGAAATTATTGATTTTTGGGCTAAAACTTGCAATTTTTGAGTTGTAGGGGGCCTTTTTGCATAAAATTTCTTTTGTAAAACCCCTCTATCTTTTCCCTCAGCCCAAGAACAGCCCAATCCTTGGCCAAGACCAGAAAATTCTGACCTCTCTCTTTCTTGAGTTGTTTCTTAAGTTATTTGATAGTTTATGGATTTAATTTAAATAAAATGGTTAATATATGATACTTTTGACTTTAGAAACTTGACCAAGACTTTTCCTCACTTGCCCACACCCCCCACCTTACCTCCAACCTGGCCGAAACTGAACCCTCCCCTTCTTCATCTTTTTCCTTTTCATTTTTCTTCAATTTTCTTCAAAAAATTGCAAGAAAATTCAACAAATATCCATAAATCCTTCTCTTTTTCAACACAAAATCCTTATGCTACCTCTTCTCAAGCCTATTATGGTTGAAATCATGTGGAAAGGAGGCATCTTTGGAGGAAACCTTCTTGCTTGATCTAGTGATCAAGAGGTATAAATTTCCATCTTGTTAAATTCCTTGTTTAAGTGCTTATGTGTTATGGGTTAGTGTTAATTTAGTGTAGTTAATCTAGTTTCCTTAGATTTTGTTTGAAAAATGAACTAGGTTTTGAACCATGATAATTTAATTAAGTTGTTATTTTGTTAATCTAGTTGTTAATGACTAATCTATATAGTTACCTTGTTGTTGTAGTTTCAACTTTGCTAAATTAGTTAACTTTTGAAATGTGAAATTGTTATTTTAGGATTTCAAGAAAAGGTTTTTGTATGGAATTGGTATTTGAAACTTGATTAGTGAGTTGTTTAGGGTTTAGAAACCCTTATTTAGTTGATTAAACCTAATTTGTTAACTAGTATTTTGCTAACCTAAATCTAAGAGATGAACTTGCTAATTGGGGTTGATATTAGTGTTAATTAAGTTTTTCAAGTATGGTTTTTGATTTGCAATGGCTATTTATAAAATCAAGAAAAGGTTTTGTTATGTAAATTAGGTTTTTAAGCTTAGTCAATGGTTTAGAAATTGTGTTTTGGCTAACTTTTTGGTTAGTTTGGAATGTTGGCGTTGGATGGTGTTGACTTGTCGCTAAAGGGTCGATGTTTGCATCAAATTGCAATTTCTGCTTGCTAGATTTTTGTAGAAGTTATGTGATGAGTTATTGTGGCATCTTGATGATTTTGTTGGCTTGTCCTACGACTTTTAGGATGCGTGAGTGCGGTTTTTGGGTAGTCGGGTTTTAGTTTTGCCGGGTGACCCAAAATCGGCGTTTTTGGCAGTTTTTGCGATTTTCGCGTGTGTCCGCGCACTTTGTGCACGTTGTACCTAGCTAGCGAACTTTAGTAGTTTCGTTGGGGTTTTGCGTCGTTCGTGATATGTAACCTTATATTTGGTATTGATATAAATTCCAGGTTCGGTCGCGGAGACGTCAGACGCGGCGCGAAAGGGAAAGGCGGTGATCGGACACAGCTAGCCAGGAATCCCGGTGAGTAGATTTAACATCTACGGGGGACGATCGTCTGGATGGCGCAAGTCGCCCGATAGATTTAGTTAACTGGAAAATAGTAAATTGGATAATCACTTGTGACATTAGAATAATAATACTGGCATGATAATTGCTGCAATTAGATCGATAGGTTATACCATATATGCAAACTCAATTGTAGGACACATGCACCATTACCAGGTTTTTTATATGCAGCACGAGCACTATTCATGTTACACACACACCCTGGTAATTGCCATGCCACCACACTAGATAACCTTTAATTTAAACCTTTTACTAATTGATACTTAAATTGTGTTATTTCCTTAAAATGAAACCCTAGGATTGCTATTCATGTGCATGTACTTCATCATATTCATTGTTCATGCTTAATCCATTAATCACGCATCGCAACTTGATTATTGATATCATACGCATTCATTGTCATTGATATATGCACTTATGAGGATTTTCTTGAGATTTTATGATATTGCTGGATTTCGGGGGAAAGCCGCAAAATTTCCAAACTTATGATATTTTTAAAACATGTAAATTGCGGTTTTCTAGTGATGTAAGTGTCGTCCACCATGAGTTTGCTGTGGCTTTGGAAATCCGTGTCGAGGAGTGGAGGAACCGGCACGGGTACATGGTGGGCCCGGTAAGGTACCCCGGGGCAAGAGGAATGTGGTGATGACGTTGAGCCTGGCAGGGGACGGATTACCTACCGGTGACTGTTTGGGACGGCGGATATCCAGAGGATACCGACCGTGGCCGCTTGATGATGAGATATTGATATTTGAGATGGGTCAGCCGGACGGCTGAGGCCAGAGATACATTTATGAGATTTGAGACAGCTTTTGGGTGTCGTTGCTGGACACCGATTTTCGTCGATTCATTGACATTATGCTGGCATTCTAAAAGAGTTTCAAAAACAAAAAGAGATAAAATATTTCTTATATATATACCTATTGAGACCTCAGATTTTCATGTTGCATGCATATTATTACACTGATGTTATATACACACCTGCTAGTGCATCCAGTCTTACCTGTATTTTAGATGCTAGGATGCTTGTGTGCATGCATTCGATAGCCTGTGTAAATGTTATTTATTACTCACGAGTTGGCAACTCACCCCCGTTGTGCCACAGTCTTTTGCAGGTCCGCTCCGTCAGTTCAGTAGCGGCAGGCGCACTTGTCTTTTGCCTCTTTTGCCTGAGCTCGAGATTTGCTCATAGGTGGGTTATGTTATTTTTGTACCACCTTGTATATTCTTGTATCTAGTATACTCCATCTACTGTTCTATCAGATTATTGTATATTGACCTAGAGATGAGACTGTGAGGTTTGTGGATTTTTTTCTGTATTTGGGGTCGAGCTCACTTGAGCCGACATGCTACTTTTTCATGCTTCCTTATGCTTCATTATGCTTTATTATGCTTGTTGTCATTTACATTGCGTGGGATTTGTGACCGCCGTATGGCGAAGAGCTAGCTCCCGCTTGGGGATGCCCTATTTTGTGGATTCATGTATATATTTTGTTGTACCCATTTTTGGGGGTCAGTATTTACAAAGGAGACTCTGCCGAAATTTTCGGGAAAAATTTGTATTGTTTTTAAAAAGTGTTTTACATGACTTATTTGATAACTCGCTTTCAATTGATTGGGTTTTCTTCACTCTTTTGCTTCATTGGTTTTGTTTTCTGGGCTTTGGCTTACTTATTTTACGGACGCCTTTAGACGTTTCGTGAACTTAAGTGCCAGTCACGTTCCGTACCCTGCGGGTCGTGACAATCGCGCAGTGTCTAGGAGAGCCATTACACGAGTAGTCCCTGGCCAGGGCAAGCGAGATATACTGGTAGGCTTCCAGTGTTATCTCAGGGTGTTTTGGGCTTCACTCCGACACGACTTGTACCGCTATTGGGGGACTGACGTTTTACCGCCCCCTAGGCCCGACATGCGATGTATCAGACGAACAGACCGAACTGTACGGAGAATGTCACATTCAGACTCAGTAGGAGTTTAGATGGGGTTCACCTCGTCAGCCTTCTTGTCGGCATCTACCTGGGGACCGTTACGCACAGCTAGTACCGCTTGCGGTCTGTGGTTAAACCCACTGCCAGCGTAGTGTCGAGTCTTTAGAGTCCCACACAGAGGGTATTCGCCTCTGGGCAAAATGAGTAGAGGTCGCATGGTTTTGCGGCAGGGTTCGTTCTCATCCGCGCACTTGTGCACGTTTGAAGTCCGGACGGATTATACTAGCAGGCTCTGGTTTGAGCCAGATACTGGTATATGTTTTGGGGTTGCTTTTATATCTCGGTATTCTTGTTCCTCGGAACGAGAATGCAGGTGTGTATGCACAGTTGCTTGAGGCGGAGGATGAGGTTTTTCATTAGGGTTTCGGAACGGGTGCGTATGCACAGTTGACAGTCGTCATTTTCCAAACCCTAATAGATTTATGAAATATCAATTAATAATAGTAATTAAATGAAATATTGTTATGGTTGATTTTTGTTGACTTGTTGACCATGGTTGACTTGTTGACCATGGTTGAATGTTGACCACCATCATTGCTTTGCAAGGATACTCCTTGATTCTTGCTTACACTCATTTATTGAAAGTATGATAGTGGTCATTCCAAAACAACCATCAACTATTCTCATTTCAATTATTATTATTAATTAGATAATTCCTTTTCTTTTAGTTATGGTTGCAAAAGAAAAGAGCTCATTCTATCATAATCATTCTCTCTCCTCACTTCATCTTCTTCTTCCTCTAGCCAAAGGAGAAACCTTCTCATGTGTTGAGAATCCCTCTCCTTAAAAGAAAAGCACCCCTTAGACACTCTCTACTCACTCTAGGATCAAGGGTTTAGCAAGCCGGAGATTCTAGTTCACTCAAAGTTCGAGAAAGAGCCCGAAGGTTGAACCCTCAGGTGGATCCATCTTCGACGGAAGAAGGCGACGAGAAGAGAACCATCAACCTCTACAAAGTTTGAAGAAGAAGGAGTTCAAGTTTAGGTATAACCATCTTTCCGAGTAGCTAACTCTCTTTAGCTTGTTTGCTAGTTTTAGTTTAGGAAAAGATCCCGACTTTGTTAGTCCATGTTGCCCCATGCGCTAAAAATTTGATTTTTATACCATTTCCGCCTCCCCGTAAGAACCGGGGGTCGCAACGTGGACTTACAAGGATTGCATCATGGAGGATGATGACCCAACTAGCTTCGAGCAGGCCATCACGAGTGGGGACTCAGTGAAATGGCTGGATGCTATGCGGTCCGAGATGGAATCCATGTACACCAACAAAGTATGGACTTTGGAAATTGCTCCTGAAGGGGTAAAACCCATTGGGAGCAAGTGGATCTTCAAGAAGAAACTTGGTGTAGATGGGAAAGTGGAGACTTTCAAAGCTAGACTTGTAGCAAAGGGTTTTCGTCAAAGACCAGGTGTGGACTATGACGAGACCTTTTCTCCAGTGGCTATGCTTAAATCCATCCGGATCATGCTTGCCATCGCTGCATATCATGATTACGAAATCTGGCAAATGGATGTTAAGACCGCCTTTCTAAATGGTGATTTAGAAGAGTGCGTGTACATGACTCAGCCAGAGGGCTTCGTAGATAGCGGGAGCAGCGGGAAGGTGTGCAAGCTGCTTAAATCCATTTATGGATTAAAGCAAGCATCGTGGAGTTGGAACATCTGCTTTGACGTCGTTATCAAAGAGTTTGATTTCGTCAAAAATCCAGATGAACCTTGTATCTAAAAGAAGGTGGCAGAGAGTAAGGTTGTATTCCTCGTATTGTACGTGGACGACATACTCTTGATAGGAAATGATATTCTTATGCTGCAATCGGTCAAGCTCTTCTTATCACAAAGATTCTCAATGAAAGATATTGGTGATGCCTCCTGCATATTGGGAATCAGGATCTATAGAGATAGATCCAAACGGATATTGGGATTGTCCCAATCCAGGTACATTGACACCATACTAAAGAGGTTTAGTATGGAAGAATCCAAGCGTGGGAACTTGCCCACGATCTCTGGACTCACTCTCTCCAAAGAGATGTCTCCCAAGACTGATTTGGAGAGAGCTCGCATGCAAGGGATACCCTATGCTTCGGCAGTAGGCTCTATCATGTATGCGATGCTATGTACCAGACCCGATGTTGCATACTCACTAAGTGTAGTGAGTAGGTATCAAGCAGATCCTGGAGAGAGTCACTGGACAGCTGTGAAGAACATTCTCAAGTACTTACGAAGGACTAGAGATATGTTCTTGGTGTATGGTAACGGAGAACTCCAAGTGGAGTCCTTTACCGATTCGAGCTTCCAGAGTGATAAGGACGACTCTAAGTCGCAGTCGGGCTTTGTCTTTACCCTTTACGGAGGGGCGGTTAGCTGGAAGAGTTCCAAGCAGGAAACCGTGGCAGACTCGACGATGGAGGCTGAATACATCGCTGCCAACGATGCTGCCAAAGAGGCTGTCTGGATCAAGAAGTTCATTACTGAACTTGGAGTGGTTCCATCCATTGAGCATCCAATACCTTTGTATTGCGATAACAATGGAGCGGTGGCTTTGGCCAAGGAACCCAGGTCCCATCAGCGATCCAGGCATATTCTGAGGCGGTATCACCTGATCCGGGAGACGGTTGATCGCCGGGAGATCGAGGTCAGGAGGGTTGACACGAAGAAAAACACGGCGGATCTACTCACGAAGGCCATTCCCCAGATACAGTTTGAGAGACTCTTCGGGATGCTCGGTATGCGATACTACAGCAGCTGGCCTTAGTGCAAGTGGGAGATTGTTAGTTGTATGTATGCCCTAGAGACCAGTATTGTACACGTGATGTATATTATATTGGATGCTTGGACATATATAGAGATGACTTTCTTGCTCGATATGATAGTATGCTATCTGGTTACTCTTTATCTTAACATGTACACTTGTCTCTTTAAACTGTCTTATAGTTACATGTTGGTAAAGCCCTTAGGATGTGTACTTGACTACCAGGGCTATGATGTAGATCATACTAGTGGGGACGTGGTAGTCCATAAGTACATCCTTCAAGGTCCCTAGTCGTGGGTGTATCGAGACGGGGCATCGATATACCAGAGTAGACTAGCGTATACGCTTCTCGACCCATGAGATGGGCGATGGATGATCCCATATCCATTGGTGTTTGACATCAGAGATGGTATACGGGTGCTCAGTGGAGACTGGGTACACTGGACGGACTCGCCGAGAACTCCCAAATGGTATTATACCTCACGTCAGATGGCAGTTCTCAGGTGACACTTGTACAGGTTAGTCTGTAGACCCGAGATCGTCATAGAGTCTTATGTGATTCCCACTGTGCTTTGATCTCCATCTTACCACGTCCATTAGGGTGTGCAAAACGGTGGTCTTTGGGTACAGTCCCGAGTCACATGGAGGCAATGAGCGATAGGAGGGATTTCGTTTCTCCCGGTATTGGGGGTTGATGTTGCGCTGTGCTCGATTGGCCGTAACAGGGAAGTCCCTGGCCAGGGCTGATCAGAGATTTGCTGGTAAGTGTTACCAGTAGTTTCTCGACCCGTTATGAGCCTCACATCGGCACGACTTATCGGTTATTGGGGTCTGACGTATACCACCCCTAGACTTGATATGCGACATATCAGACGAACAGACCGGACTGTACGGTAAGTGTTACTGGTTGGATTCACAGGAGTGTGAGCGGGCTAGCTCGTCGATCTTCTGATCGCTCAATACCCGGATGGCCGTTACGTTTAGCAGACTGCTTGCGGCTTGTGGGTGCTTGATATGATCATCATCTGCTACCGGCGTATTGACGAGTCTTTAGAGTCCTACACAGAGGTTTCCTGGCTCAAGCGAAACGAAATAGGAGCGCATATGAGATATGTGCGGGACCGAGAATAATGCGTGTATGTGATACCGCATTTCATTCTCGCGATAAATGTTTCGATTGGTTATATTCGATATGACCTAGTTATCGAATCATTGATTCGATAAATCGATACATTGAATACTAGTCGGTTATGTGCGACATGACCGGATCATTGAATCAAATGTTGATTTAATGATTTAATGTATAATTATATATTTGATATATCACTTTGCATTAACTAGTATTGGTTCACTTTATACGAATTTTCTCACTTGATGTGCAAGTTGTATATGTGATATACTTTTGTGCACATATATGTATCATGTTTGATGATACTTGATCATTTGGTTAAGTGTAAAGAATTAAACCATGGTTAAATGATAATTAGGGTTTTGCCTTATCATTTATTTATTCATTTCTTTATTTATTTTATTGGATAAATGAAAATAAAATGGTTTGTTTTTGTCATGAAGCTTGTTGAAGCTTCATGAAGCTTTGACCAAAGAGACCATTTTGTCTTCATGCTTAACCCTAACCCATCCACTTACCATGGTTTATTCTCGACACTTAACCCTTGTTAGATTATGATAAGTATGAATTTTCTTTTCATTTTAAAAGGACTTATCATAAACTAGCTTCATCTTCTCCTTCTTCTTCAAGATAGAAACCTTGATGCCATCAATGGCAACTTTAGTTTTAGTGAGAGAAATCCAATTCTAAAGTGAACCCACCTCCTATTTCTTCACCCACTACCACTTGCCAAGTTGTTTTGGGTGTTTTCTTCACAAGTTTCACAACTTTGTGAAGTCGGAGCTTGAACTTGTGATGCCTCGACGTAGATCGTCTTTGACACGAAGCCGACGACCTAGCTCGCCCGTTTCTCCGATGAAGCCGACGATTGAGTTCGGGATTCATGATGGACAGCGAGAGGACACCCACGTGGAGCTAAGGAAGTGGAGAACCGGATCTACAAAGGTTGTAGCATCTAACTTTTAGTTAAGTAGTTAACTAGATTATCTTTTCGCCTAAACTTCTAGTCAACGATCCGTATTAGGGTCTCTCGGCACCCATAATTTTTGAAATTGGCATGGTTGATGCCTTGTGAGACTTCATTAGAGTGCCTAGGAACCCTACACGTCAACCCTCGCGAAGCTGACTACATCCTGCGTGAGATTCACGAAAGGGTCGGTAGAGCTCACCAAGTGGCCCGTACCTTAGTCCAGAAGACGCTACTCTAAGGGTACTACTGGCCGACCATTCATAAAGACGCTCAGAAGCTCGTCAGAAGATGTACGAGCTGCCAACTCCATAGAAGCATACCCCGTCTTCCTGCTACCGAGCTAACAGCCATCACATCCCCCTGATTGTTTGCCTAGTGGGGGATGGACATGGTGGACCAACTCCTAACCGGCACGGACGGGAACAAGTACATCCTCGTCACGGTGGACTATTTTACGAAATGGATCGAGGCCGTCCCCATCATGAAAACCGGACGCCATCACGACCATCAAATTCCTGCAGAACAACATAATATCCCGATTCGGGATCCTGAGGTGTATTGTTACCGACCACGGGACAAATTTTGAAAATGACAAAGTCAGAAGATTCTGCAGCGAGTACCACGTACTAATGAAGTTCGCCGTGGTAGTGCACCCTCAATGCAATGGGCATGCCGAGGTCGCTAACCGAGACGTCATTCGAGGCCTTCGAAATCGTCTGGAAGGAAGACAGGGTAGCTGGGTCGAGGAGCTTCCCCGGGTTTTATGGGCTCTACGCACTTCGTGGAAGACCCCCACTGGGGAGACCCCCTTCAGCCTCTGCTACGAAACTGAGGCAATGGTCCCAGCGGAGATCGGACTGCCCAGTTACAGAGTCGAGCACTTCAACGACGAGGCGAATACCTTGGCACTCCGGACTACTTTGGACATCTTGCTAGAAAAACGTGACCAGGCGCAGATCAAAGCCGCCGCTTACCAACAGCAGACCGCCCGCTACTACAATGCACGAGTCAAGCATCGCACCTTCAAGACTGGAGATCTGGTCCTAAGGCAGAACGAGTTTATAGACCAAGGCAAGCTACACAAGTTTTCACCGAACTGGGACGGCCATTTCCTCGTCTTCGTGGTACTGCCCTGTGGGGCTTATCGCTTACAAGACGCGGCTGGTCGTAAATTTCCCCGACCTTACAATGCCGAGAAGTTCAAATTGTTTAATTAAATTTAAAATTTGTATCTATGAATATGTGTTTCTTTTTTTCCAAAGTGATGTAAATTTTTCTAAGTCTCCTGAATTAGAAGAGATCTCTCCTATATGTTCCCCTCTTCCTCGGTTTTAAAACCTCTGAGTTCGTTTTTGTGAATGCACGCAAAGCACAAAGAGAACAAAAAGGAGACGAAAGCGCATAGCAAAAGAGTGACTTTATTCATCAAGGGTATTATAGACTCCCCAGCGTTACAAAAAAAATTACAACAGTAGGGTAAAGGGGTGCAGAAAATACTGCTCGTGGTCCTCCATGTTAGTGTATATGCCCTAGAGGCCATTACTGTATCATACTAGTATGTATATTACTTGATGGAAGCTTGGGATATTCACAGTTGTACAGACAATCTTGCTCAATATAGTAGTATGCTACTTGGTTTGTCTCTGCTTTAATGTGTACATGTGTGTTTATTTATTATATCACCTATACGCATTAGTAGAGCCCTTAGGATCTTTGCTTGATTACCGGCGTTGTGATGGCGATCACACTCGTGGGGGCTGGGTAATCTACAAGCACATCCTTATACAGGTCCCTAGTCGTAGGACTATCGAGACAGGGCATCGATACTCCGGAGTAGACTAGCGTATGCGCTTCTCATCCCAGTGTGGGAGATGGTCTGTCCCACAGCCATCAGTACGTCGTACTGGAGATAGTATACGGGTGCTCGTTGGGTTACGAGTACACTGGACAGGACTCGTCGGGAACTGACAGGTTGGTATTATACCTATCGTCAGTTATCAGTTCCCAGGTGACATGAGTACAGCTTAGTCCGCTGACTTGACACTGACACTTTGCCTCGAGTGTGTTCCCACTGCACTTTGATCACTACCCTACCACGGCTCAAAGGAGTCGTGCAAACAGGTGGTGGTTGGGTGCAGTCCCGAAGCACTTGGAGGCAGTGACGGTTAGATAGGATTCGTCTCTCCCGGTATTGGGGGTTGACATCGCGCTGTGTCTAGGAGAGCCATTACACGAGTAGTCCCTGGCCAGGGCAAGCGAGATGTACTGGTAGGTTCCAGTGTTATCTCAGGGTGTATTGGGCTTCACTCCGACACGACTTGTACCGCTATTAGGGGACTGACGTTTTACCGCCCCCTAGGCCCGCCATGCGATGTATCAGACGAACAGACCGGACTGTACGGAGAATGTCACATTCAGACTCAGTAGGAGTTCAGATGGGGTTTCACCTCGTCAGCCTTCTTGTCGGCATCTACCTGGGGACCGTTATGCACAGCTAGTGCCGCTTGCGGTCTGTGGTTAAACCCACTGCCAGCGTAGTGTCGAGTCTTTAGAGTCCCACACAGAGGGTATTCGTCTCTGGGTAAAACAGAGTAGAGGTCGCATGGTTTTGCGACAGGGTTCGTTCTCATCCGCGCACTTGTGCACGTTTGGAGTCCGGACGGATTATACTGGCAGGCTCTGGTTTGAGCCAGATACTGGTATATGTTTTGGGGGTTGCTTTTATATCTTGGTATTCTTGTTCCTCGGAACGAGAATGCAGGTGTGTATGCACAGTTGCTTGAGGCGGAGAATGAGGTTTTTCATTAGGGTTTCGGAACGGGTGCGTATGCACAGTTGACAGTCTTCATTTTTCCGAACCCTAATGGATTTATATATTATCTATTAATAATAGTAATTAAATGAGAATTATGTTATGGTTGATTTTTTTTGACTTGTTGACCTTGGTTGACTTGTTGACCATTGACCACTTTCATGCCTTGAAAGTCTTCCTTGATTCATGCTTACACTTCATTTAAAGAAGCATGATAGTGGTCATTCCAAAATTACCATCAACTATTCTTATTTCAATTATTATCATTTAGATAATACTTTTCTTTTGCATTATGGTTGCAAAAAGAAAAAGAGAGCTCATTCTTTCATATCTATTCTATCTCCTCTCTTCATCTTCTTCCTCCTCAAGCTCAAGGTGATTCCTTCTCATGTGTTGAGATTCCTTCACCTTGAAAAGAAAACAACCCCTAGACACTCTCTACTCTCTCTAGGGTTCAAGGTTTGGCAAGCCGGAAACCCTAGTTCACTCAAAGATCGAGGAAGAGCCCAAAGGTCGAACCTTCAAGGTGGATCTATCTTCGGCAAGAAGAAGGCGACGAGAAGAGAACCATTCAAGCTTCTACAAAGAACAAGAAAGAAGAACAACAACAAGAAGAGAAGGAGTTCAAGTTTAGGTATAACCATCAACATAGTAGCTAACTCTCTTTAGCAAGAATACTAGTTTTAGTTTAGCAAAGATCCGGCTTTTGCGGTCCATGTTACAAAGTTTAGAAAAAATTTTGATTTACCGTTTCCGCAACCCCGTAAGTACCGGGAGAGGTAACGTGGACCTAACAGTGGTATCAGAGCCTAACTAAACTTAAACTAGCTTGGTAGCAAAGTGTAACGAAGTTCGGAACCGAAAAATCACAAAACCGGAAAAACAAAACCCTAAGTTTCTGTTGAAATTTTTTCTGCTCTAAATGAAAAACTTTATACTTGTAAAATCGGCTCAGGGTTTTGTTTGAAGACACAAGAAATTCGATGCCCTAATTTGTTTAAACCGCCGCGCTTCCGCGGCATGAGGTATGCATGGCGCCGCGGAAGGGCCGCAGTTTGTTTCTCTCTCTTCATCGTTTTTCGTGCAGTGTTCTTCTGGTGGGATTTTGGGATTTTTCAGATATATTATATGTGCCCAGATTTTCCAGAACTGAAATTCACTTTTGGGGTCCTATAATTCCGTATTTTTTTCCGAACTTCACTGCACTTTGGCTATGTTGGTTATATCTGTGATGTTTGCATGTATTGAACGTCGGCTAATCGCTATAAGTCGATTAGTCGGGGTTATACATGATCTGTAATGTGCTGGAATGTGTATATGAATGTGTTGGACTGTCGCGGGTGAATAGCCGGGGTGGATGTGAGATGAGCTTTTGTTTTTCTTTCATTCATTGTAAATGTAAATTGATGTAATAATATTTTTGTTTGGCCGCACAACCGGGTCGGGGTTGTAGCCGTCATTGTATAATTCTTTTTACTGTTTTTGCTCCTAGGATAGACCCATGGTGGGGTGCACAAACTACCGGGAACTTGGCGGGTAGTTTGCCGCACCCGTAGGGGTCTTGGGTGGGGTATTTTGCTATTCACCGCGACCGTGTTATCCGCTTTTCGTTTCAGGCTCGAAAGGAATGCGGATTGCTAGTATATCCAATGTATTCATCTGTGATCTGTAATGTCTATCATTGCTTTACTATTTAGGCGTTGCTTATGTTTTACAGCCGCGCTAGCCCAGCCCCCGCTCTGTCGTTAGTTAAGTAACCTAACGAGTGATGACGGGACCCCGTGGCGAATGCGAATGGCATAAGCGTACGTCATATTTTGGTTGTTTTCTGCAATGGTAGGATTAAATGATGGGACGCATTAAAAGAACTAATGCAAGAATATCACGCATTAAAAGAACTAATGCAAGAAAATAAACCTATAAGCCGTTGTTGGAACAAGTTTTTCAAAAAGCTGTTATTGCAAGGACGCTCATTTTTGTTTTGCATCGAGGTATTCGGTTATGAATACCCAGCACCTCAGTCGACGAGGCAAGGGCCGAGATCCCTTCACCGGGAGTGACCCCTTGGACAAAAGTTTGCGTCAGGGTAATAACTTCACCATAGTCGATTATTCTTGCTTTGCATCGAGGTATTCATCTTATGAATACCCAGCACCTCACTCGACGAGGAAAGAGCCGAGATCCCTTCGCAGGGAGTGACCTCTTTAGCAAAAGTTTTCGCCACTATGATTTTCAAAAGGATGCAATCAGGTTCCTTCAACGATATCAAGTTCATTACGTTAACGGGTTTTTCGCCAAAAACCCAGCCGTAGCCCTCCGTCCTTTCGGATAATTAATACTTAGTATTCGTGCTGCGTTTGTTGATTATTCGTCAAGACACAGTGAACGGTAGCTGAGTAGTAATTTTCTGTTGCACTAAAAGATGTGATTGGTTAGGACGGTCGCATGATTTTGTTGATTATTCGTCAAGGATCATGCGGGCGGGTCTAATGCAATCCTGGATAACGACGGGTTGAACTTGACTAGGACCTTTTGATTTGTTGATTATTCGTCAAGGTCACTTGGGTCCTAGGGGCGAAAACCACATCGGGAGTTTCAAAAGAACTGAAACTTGCAGATTTAGCATACCTTCTGGAGTGTGGTGACTAGAGTGGATTCCATCTAGGTTATCACACAATGACAGTTGGATCCCGATCCCACTGATGAGTTGGTTTACTCTCGGGAGATTATTTCACTTAACGATCAATGCTATAAACCTAGTAGGTGTCTAGAAAGGTGTTAGCGGGGTTACGCCCCCAGGGAAAAGAGGTTCTTTAATTAAGGAACTTCGCGAAAGCGTTGGAAAACCTCCCTCGAAGTACCGACACTAGCCTGGCTGAAAGGTTAAGCAAGTATTGTAACGTGAATTAAAACCCGGCTAGTTCTTCTTTTAAAAAGGTTTTAAGAAGGATTTGAGGAAACAGTGGGAGACACCCTGGTTAGATAAATTAATAAACCAATCTAATCTTGCACGAGCATACGCTGAGTGTTTCTTTTCTCTCTCTCCAGGCAGCAACCTTTTCACGCCCTAATCAAGATAATAAAATGTATAGCTTGACCGAACCGAATTCTTATTCGGGACTGGGGAAAGTTGGTTCAGCTCTAACTTGTGACAACAGTCATGAGTATGAGAATGGGAAAGAGGAAAGTATGGATTTCCAGGATGCCCAGTTGAAGAAGAAGCATGGTTTTGCATCTACTTCAGGTGTTCTTGTAATTGAGAACTGTTTTACGGTCAGCCCTACCTCCTGGGTACTTGATACCGGATCAGGATCTCATATTTGTAATTTATTGCAAGGACTGAGAAAAAGTAGGAAAGTTGCACCGGGTGATATGTCGCTCAGAGTAGCGAACGGAGCACAAGTTTATGCGGCAGCCGTCGGTGAATATCACCTAGTATTGCCAAATGGCAAGACTATGATTTTGAACGATTGCTACTATGTACCCTCTATGGTTTGCAACATCATATCAGTTTCTTTACTCGATAAAGATAGATATAAGTTTGTTCTTGAAAAGAATATCATGAACATTTACCTTGATAAGGTACTGGTTGCAGAGGGTACACTGTTTAATGGTATCTACGTTCTAAATCAGAATACAGTTCTCAATATACAAAACACACGCAAGAGGAAGAATTCAGATACAAATGAATCCTACTTGTGGCATTGTAGACTTGGTCATGTCGGAGAGAAAAGACTGAGTAAGTTGCATAAAGATGGACTCTTGGATGCGTTCGAGTTTTCATCTTATGAAACTTGTCAGTCTTGTCTCAAAGGTAAGATGACCAAATCTCCGTTCACCGGACATGGAGAAAGAGCAGCAGAGCTCTTGGGACTCATACATAGTGATGTATGTGGTCCGATGTCTACACATGCAAGGGGTGGGTTCTCGTACTTCATCACATTCACTGACGATCTCTCTAGGTTCGGATATGTGTATCTGATGAAACACAAATCTGAAGCTTTTGAGAAATTCAAGGAATTCAGAAAGGAAGTAGAGAACCAGACAGGCAAAAGTATCAAGATCCTCCGGTCTGACAGGGGAGGGGAGTACTTAAGCACGGAATTCCTAGATTACTTAAAAGAGAATGGTATTCTCTCTCAGCTTACTCCTCCTTATACACCACAGCACAACGGTGTATCGGAGCGGAGGAATCGTACCCTATTGGATATGGTTCGCTCCATGATGAGTAGTGCTGAGTTACCTCTTTCATTCTGGGGACATGCGCTTCAAACAGCGGCATACCTTTTGAATCAAGTTCCGTCCAAATCAGTGCCTAAAACTCCGTATGAAATATGGAGCAGTAAGAAACCATGTCTTAAGTTTATTAAGATATGGGGTTGTCCGGCCTATGTGAAAACACAGAAACCGGACAAGTTAGAGGCACGGTCAGTTCTCTGTAAATTTGTGGGATATCCTAAAGACTCACTAGGATATCTGTTCTACCACACTGAGGAACAGAAGGTGTTTGTATCTCGCCACGCTACCTTCTTAGAAAGGGAGTTTCTTGCAAAAGAAACTAGTGGGAGTTCGGTAGAACTGGAAGAAATTCAGCGACCACAAAATGTAACTGAAAATTTGGAGGAACCGCTAGATTCAATAACCCCAAACGAACCTCAGCCACTCCGCAGATCTGGTAGGATTTCTCATCCGCCCGAGAGATACTACGGTTTTCTCATAGACGGGGATCGAGAGGATTGCATCTTGGAAGAAGATGACCCTACCAGTTTCAGGCAGGCCATTATCAGTAAGGACTCTGATAAGTGGCAGGAAGCAATGCAATCCGAAATGGAGTCCATGTACGCCAATAAAGTGTGGACCTTGGATATTGCTCCACCTGGGGTAAAACCCGTTGGATGCAAATGGATCTACAAAAGGAAACTTGGTGTAGATGGGCAGGTGGAAACCTATAAAGCTAGACTCGTTGCAAAAGGTTTTCGTCAAAGACCTGGTTTGGACTATGATGAGACTTTTTCTCCGGTGGCTATGCTCAAATCCATTCGGATCCTACTTGCCATTGCTGCCTTCCATGACTATGAAATCTGGCAGATGGATGTCAAGACGGCTTTCCTAAACGGTTGTTTGGAAGAGTGCGTTTACATGGATCAACCAGAAGGTTTCGTAGACAGTGGGAGCAGCGGAAAGGTGTGCAAGTTGCTTAAATCCATTTATGGATTAAAGCAGGCATCGCGGAGCTGGAACATCTGTTTTGATGAGGCAATCAAGGAATTTGATTTCATCAAGAACGAAGATGAACCCTGTGTGTATAAGAAGATTGTAGGACGAACTGTCGTATTCCTAGTCTTGTACGTGGACGACATTCTTTTGATAGGAAATGATATTCCTATGCTACAATCGGTCAAGCTATTTTTGTCACAAAGGTTCTCCATGAAGGACCTGGGTGATGCCTCGTACATTCTGGGGATCAAGATCTACAGAGATAGATCCAAGAGACTGTTGGGACTTTCGCAGTCCAGGTACATAGAGACCGTACTAAAGAGATTTAGTATGGAGGATTCCAAGCGCGGTAACATACCCGCATTGCACGGAATTACTCTCTCCAAGAAGATGTCTCCTAAGACTGACGAGGAGAGGGTTCGCATGAGCACTATACCCTACGCTTCGGCGGTAGGATCTATAATGTATGCGATGCTGTGTACAAGACCAGATGTAGCTTACGCGTTGAGCACGGTAAGCCGGTATCAGTCAGACCCAGGGGAGGACCACTGGATAGCAGTGAAGAACATTCTCAAGTACCTGAGGAGGACTAAGGAGATGTTCCTGGTTTACGGTAATGGAGACCTCAGGGTCGAGTCCTTTACCGATTCAAGCTTCCAGAGTGACAAAGATGACAGAAAGTCTGTCTCGGATTTTGTGTTTACCCTCAACGGAGGGGCGGTATGTTGGAGGAGTTCCAAGCGGATACCGTCGCAGACTCGACGATGGAGGCTGAATACATTGCTGCAAGCGATGCCGCAAAAGAGGCGGTCTGGATTAAGAAGTTCATTAGTGAACTTCAGGTGGTTCCGTCCATTGTTGACCCAATACCTTTGTATTGCGATAACAATGGGGCTATAGCTTTAGCGAAGGAACCAAGGTCCCATCAGAAATCCAGGCACATCTTAAGGCGGTATCACATGATCAGGGAGATCATTGATCGACAGGAGATCGAGGTGCGGAGAGTGGACACAAAGGACAACACTGCGGACCCATTCACGAAGGCTTTACCCCAGACTCAGTTCGAGCGGCTGATCGAGATGATAGGTCTTCGATACGCCAGTACATGGCCTTAGTGCAAGTGGGAGATTGTTAGTGTATATGCCCTAGAGGCCATTACTGTATCATACTAGTATGTATATTACTTGATGGAAGCTTGGGATATTCACAGTTGTACAGACAATCTTGCTCAATATAGTAGTATGCTACTTGGTTTGTCTCTGCTTTAATGTGTACATGTGTGTTTATTTATTATATCACCTATACGCATTAGTAGAGCCCTTAGGATCTTTGCTTGATTACCGGCGTTGTGATGGCGATCACACTCGTGGGGGCTGGGTAATCTACAAGCACATCCTTATACAGGTCCCTAGTCGTAGGACTATCGAGACAGGGCATCGATACTCCGGAGTAGACTAGCGTATGCGCTTCTCATCCCAGTGTGGGAGATGGTCTGTCCCACAGCCATCAGTACGTCGTACTGGAGATAGTATACGGGTGCTCGTTGGGTTACGAGTACACTGGACAGGACTCGTCGGGAACTGACAGGTTGGTATTATACCTATCGTCAGTTATCAGTTCCCAGGTGACATGAGTACAGCTTAGTCCGCTGACTTGACACTGACACTTTGCCTCGAGTGTGTTCCCACTGCACTTTGATCACTACCCTACCACGGCTCAAAGGAGTCGTGCAAACAGGTGGTGGTTGGGTGCAGTCCCGAAGCACTTGGAGGCAGTGACGGTTAGATAGGATTCGTCTCTCCCGGTATTGGGGGTTGACATCGCGCTGTGTCTAGGAGAGCCATTACACGAGTAGTCCCTGGCCAGGGCAAGCGAGATGTACTGGTAGGTTCCAGTGTTATCTCAGGGTGTATTGGGCTTCACTCCGACACGACTTGTACCGCTATTAGGGGACTGACGTTTTACCGCCCCCTAGGCCCGCCATGCGATGTATCAGACGAACAGACCGGACTGTACGGAGAATGTCACATTCAGACTCAGTAGGAGTTCAGATGGGGTTTCACCTCGTCAGCCTTCTTGTCGGCATCTACCTGGGGACCGTTATGCACAGCTAGTGCCGCTTGCGGTCTGTGGTTAAACCCACTGCCAGCGTAGTGTCGAGTCTTTAGAGTCCCACACAGAGGGTATTCGTCTCTGGGCAAAACAGAGTAGAGGTCGCATGGTTTTGCGACAGGGTTCGTTCTCATCCGCGCACTTGTGCACGTTTGGAGTCCGGACGGATTATACTGGCAGGCTCTGGTTTGAGCCAGATACTGGTATATGTTTTGGGGGTTGCTTTTATATCTTGGTATTCTTGTTCCTCGGAACGAGAATGCAGGTGTGTATGCACAGTTGCTTGAGGCGGAGAATGAGGTTTTTCATTAGGGTTTCGGAACGGGTGCGTATGCACAGTTGACAGTCTTCATTTTTCCGAACCCTAATGGATTTATATATTATCTATTAATAATAGTAATTAAATGAGAATTATGTTATGGTTGATTTTTTTTGACTTGTTGACCTTGGTTGACTTGTTGACCATTGACCACTTTCATGCCTTGAAAGTCTTCCTTGATTCATGCTTACACTTCATTTAAAGAAGCATGATAGTGGTCATTCCAAAATTACCATCAACTATTCTTATTTCAATTATTATCATTTAGATAATACTTTTCTTTTGCATTATGGTTGCAAAAAGAAAAAGAGAGCTCATTCTTTCATATCTATTCTATCTCCTCTCTTCATCTTCTTCCTCCTCAAGCTCAAGGTGATTCCTTCTCATGTGTTGAGATTCCTTCACCTTGAAAAGAAAACAACCCCTAGACACTCTCTACTCTCTCTAGGGTTCAAGGTTTGGCAAGCCGGAAACCCTAGTTCACTCAAAGATCGAGGAAGAGCCCAAAGGTCGAACCTTCAAGGTGGATCTATCTTCGGCAAGAAGAAGGCGACGAGAAGAGAACCATTCAAGCTTCTACAAAGAACAAGAAAGAAGAACAACAACAAGAAGAGAAGGAGTTCAAGTTTAGGTATAACCATCAACATAGTAGCTAACTCTCTTTAGCAAGAATACTAGTTTTAGTTTAGCAAAGATCCGGCTTTTACGGTCCATGTTACAAAGTTTAGAAAAAATTTTGATTTACCGTTTCCGCAACCCCGTAAGTACCGGGAGAGGTAACGTGGACCTAACACTCCATATGCCAGATTACTGCCTGGTACATCTCCTCGGAGATCGTTTGGTCATACAAGTAGACGTCGTGGAAGGAAATGATCTCTGGGATGGAGTAAATGAATCCTGTCATTTCTATGTTTTGGGGTGCAAAGCTAAGAATAACCAACACGCCTTCGCTATTTATAGCCCCAAAGGAATCCCAGAAGACCGAAGTTTGCACACGCGACTACATGATTCACAAGATCCTTTCAAATTGTCCAATACGAGACAATCACGCAGTGACCATGCCGTAGCCCATGGGCCCATGCGCGGGCAACGGAATTCGGAATGACACAGCTCGTGGAACGTCGCGCCTGCGTTTTTTCTATGTGTCGCCCGTGGACATCACCCTCCTGGATATTGCGGGTCAAGGGAGATTGAACGACACCCCACTAGGACGAAGCGAAGTCAGAAAAGACCTCATCAAGGGGCCACCGAGCAGCTTCCCTGCTTGGTCAATCCCTAGAGGGTAGCTCCTACCCATCCATGCCAAGGATCGAAGCCCTTATCAAGAGGCTACCGAGCAGCTTTCCTGCTCGGTTAATCCCTGGCGGGTAGCTCCTATCCATCCATGCCAAGGATCGAAGCCCTCATCAAGAGGCTACCGAGCAGCTTCCCTGCTCGGTCAATCCTTAGCGGGTAGTACCTATCCATCCATGCTAATGATCCAAAGCCCTCATCAAGAGGCCACCGAGCAGATTCCCTTCACGGTAAACCTTTACTTCTCGGCTAACATCGACCAATTCAAATACGGTTATTGTCTAAACTCGCTCTAAGAGAAGTAGTCGCCGGTCCAACCAATGTATCCTAAATGGGCGATCATCACCTCGACTTCGGAGACACGAGGGCACCGGCCTTCGTTCACTTGGCAAAATAATTACAAAATAATCGGATTTCACTCGACGCATGATCGCCAACTAAAGGACCAGTCACCGACTTATGGTCTGACCCGTCAGACGAGTGTTAGTTATATGTATGCCCTAGAGGCCATTACTGTACATGGGATGTATATTATAGTGGATGCTTAGACATATATAGGGAGGACTTTCTTGCTCAATATGATAGTATTCTATCTGGTTGCTCTTTGTCTTAACCTGTTGACTAGTATACGTGATACTGTCTTGCTCTCACATATTGATAACGCCCTTAGGATGTGTACTTGACTACCAGGACTATGATGGAGATCAAACTAGTAGGGCCAAGGGTAGTCCATAAGTAAACCCTATAATTGTTTCTAGTCCTGGGAGTATCGAGACAGGGCATCGATACTCCAGAGTAGACTAGCGTATACGCTTCTCGACCCATGTGATGGGCGATGGATGATCCCATATCCATTGGTGTTTGACATCAGAGAAGGTATACGGGTGCTTAGTGGAGACTGGGTACACTGGACGGACTCACCGAGAACTCCTAGATGGAATTATACCTATCGTCGGATAGCAGTTCTTTGGTGACACAGGTACAGGTTAGTCTGTAGACCCGAGATCGTCATAGAGACTTGTGTGATTCCCACCGTGCTTTAATTTCCACCATACCACGGTCAAGGGATCGTGCAAAAAGGTTGTTTTGGGGTACATTCTCGAGTGAAATGGAGGCAATGAGCTATAGGAGAGGTTTCGTCTCTCCCGGTATTAGGAGTTGATGCTGCGCTATGCTCGATTGGCCATAACAAGAAATCTTTGGATAGGGTTTCTGAGATTTACTGGTAAGTGTTACCGGTATTTTCTCAAACCGTTATGGACCTTGCATCGGCATGACTTACCAGGCTGTTGGGGTCTGACGTTATACCACCCCTAGGCTGTGATATGCGATATATCAGACGAAGAGATCGGACTGTACGGTAGTGTTACTGAGTGGATTCGCAGGAGTACGAGCAGGCTTGCTTGTTGATCATCTGATCGCTCAAAACACTGGTGGCCGTTATGTTTAACAGACCGCTTGCGGCTTGTGGGTGTTTGATATGATCATCACCTATTGCCGGCATATTGATGAGTCTTTAGAGTCCTACACAGAGGTTTCCTGGCTCAAGAGAAACGGAGTATGAGCACATATGTGATATGTGTGGGGCCGAGATTAATGCGTGTATGTGATACCGCATTCTATTCTTCCGATGTATGACATGATTGGTTATCTGTGATATAGCCCGGTCATCGGATCAAGTGTTTATTCGATAAGATGTTACATTTGATATTAGTCGATTATATGTGATATAGCCGGATTATTAAATTAAGTGTTGATTTGATAATTTAATTTATAATTATATATTTGATATATTACATTACATTAACTAATATTAGCTCACTTAAGATTTCTTTTCTCACATTTGATACACTTTACATATATGTGATATATGTATTGTTTTCTATTTGCACACAAATTATATATGTGATATATATTGTTGTGTCATGCTAGGTTACACTTGCAACATGAATCTATGAGACTTATACCATGCTAGGGTTTGATATTTATCACTTAAGTTATCACAAAATAGTGAAGACTTAGTCAATGTTTCAAGCTTGGATGAAGCTTGTAGAACATTGACCAAGTACACTCTTTTGTCATTCCTTAAGATATTTGTTAACCCAATCTTAACCCTTGACCTTAGTTTATTCTCTACATGAGTTAGACATGATACTTACTCACCCATGGTTGCAATTCTAACCTCACTCTCTTAAGAGTTTCATTTCTTCTTCTTCTTCAACAAAAGAAAAAGCTTGCTATGTTTTTTCCAAGTGAGGAATTAGTGTGAGAAAAATAAAACTAAAGTGAGCCCACTTCATACTTCATCAGTCTCTACTACTTGCCATTTAGTTTAGGGTGTTTACTTCACTAATCTCACCATTAGTGAAGAGATAGCTTGGGTTAGTGTCTCCTCGACGTAGATCATCTTCGGTCTCGAAGACTTCGATGCAAGCTTGTTCGTTTCTTCATGGGAGCCTCTCTAGAGTTCGTGATCGCAGCGAAGGGACTACTACATGGAGCTATTGAAGTGAAGGACCAGTCTACAAAGGTTGTATTCCTTGTTCATTTTAGATTTAAAGTGTTTACATTTTGTTTCGTCGGATTTTCTAGTAGCGATTCTAGGGTTAGGGTTTACTAGAACGGCAAATTTTAAAAATTGCCATGGACGATGTCTCCCAAAAACTTCCTGCCGTGCTAGGATACCCAACAGTGGTATCAGAGCCATGCTAGAAAATCAGATGATGTTTGCTTGGATTACGAAACCGAAACAACTCCGAAACACCCGATAAGAAAACTTGGTTTCTGTCGAATTTTAAAGGTCTTCAAAAAAATTTTTTAAACAACTGTAGAATGTTATATATGATGTAACATGAACACCACCAAAAATTGAAGCAATTTTGTTAAAAAGTGGCCGGCCACATATGCTAAAATTCCGAGCTGCTCGGTTTTTCTGACGAGTTTGGGGTTCGAATTTTGTTAGTGTTCCAGTCTCTGGGTTTTGAGGTTTCAGGTGTTGTTTTTTTTTGCTAAATTTTCATGTGATATTAATTTTCTACAAAAGCAATTTGGAGTATTTCATAATCGTAACCCTAACATGTATTCGGGTTATTTAGACAGTGTTAAAAAGTTCGAATGGATATCAATAACCCAATTTTTCCCCCGCTGGAAAATTTTCAAAGGTTGATTTTTTCCGAGTTTAAAATTTTCAGAAAAACTTGCAAGCGACTCTGTGGACCCTCTAGAAGAAAAAAACCCTAACTCGATTATGTGACCGTCAGAACCGCCATCAAATCCTAGTGTTTGTGATAGTTCAGTGGTGCCACATGTGAGGCATTGGTTGACCCTTCTACGGCTGGTTCATAGGTGTTGTGGCATGTTTCTGGGTACTTTTTGAACTCTACTCAAGTGTTGAGCTTCACGGGAAATTTTGGGTCTTTGTTAATTCGATCGAAAAGTTTATCTTCGTTTAGCTATCTGTGATTGTGATACAATATTTGGAATCCACAAATAGTTATGAGATAACTAGTCTGAATTTTATAAATCTAGCAGTTTAGTCTCATTTGATCGATTGCCACGGGATTTTGATGTTGATCAAAAGTCCGTCGCAATTATGTAGTGTACGCTAATACTCGCCGGGTAACCTTACTAGATAGCCACGCTCCATAGCCCCGACCAAGTGACTGTAGGAGAACCCCGTCGCCAAAAGCATCCGTTCGGATGCTCGCGGCAGCGGTGTTCCGCCTTGGTGCACTTCGTCGATGGGATCGGGGGATGCGGCCGTCTACTAAAGTCTCCGACGAGCATTCGATCAGGTTATCGGGAATCTTGTTGTATTACCCGACAGGTTATTGGAAAGTGTTTTAAATATCGAGACTAAAATGCGGGGTTTATAATTGTTAGGCATGTGATGTCTAAGGAATTCTTTTGGTTGGGCATGAAATCCAAAATATGTGATACGTTGGGTTTATGATGTCTGAGGTGGTTGCGGATTCCAACTGTTGTAGTTTTTCACTTTCTTTTCTGAGACCGTAAGTGTAATATGTGGTGTATCGCCGGTTTCGGTGCTATACGTCAATGACAACTGGGATACACATATTTACTTACGTTGATGACATGTGATGTTATGCGTTGCTGTGATATGTTATATTGGATCGTCGTGTTTTGAATAGCCGGGGGTTTTATGTGAGATGAAGGTTTTATTTTCATTCATGTAAAATTCATTGTATGTAATATTCTTTTATTGGGGCACTTCCGAGTTGAGGATGATGTCACCATTGTATATTACTTATTTTTCCGCATTAAGATAGACCCAAAGCGGGGAGCACAAGTAACCGGGTTCTAGGTTCCAGTGGAAGACCATCTCAAGGAGTTGAGACCGGGTCACCTAACTCTAGAATTGGTAGGGATGCTTGCTGCTCTCCTAGGGGTCTAGGAATATGGGTTTGGCTATTCATCACGACCGTGGAATCCGCGTTTTTACTGGCTTAAATAAAACACGGAATTCCTAGTATATCCAATATTTCATATATGATTCTTCTGCTGCTGATATTCTGTGATGTGATCACTTGATATGTTCTAAGACGAATGCCTATATTATATATATGAGATATAATAAATATTGCTTCTTTCGTTTCTTCTATGATACTTGGGAAGCATAATTTGATGGGAATTCATTAATGAGATTAATGAAATAAAAGAAACTTAAAAGATGTTGTAGAAACTTGTTTTAAAATCTAGTAGCTCTAGTTCTTAGTTTGCATAGCGGTATTCCTTATAGAATATCCAGCACCTTATTCGATAAGGAAAGAGCCGAGATCCCTTCACCAGGAGTGACCACTTTAGCGAAACTAGCAGATGCTACAACCCACTCAGTTTGACTTTTGATTGCTTCTATAGTCTTTGCTTTGAATAGCGGTATTCCTTATGAAATATCCTGCACTCATTCAATGAGAAAAGAGCCGAGATCCCTTCACCGGGAGTGACCTCTTTAGAAAAACTGGTAAAAGCCTAAAAAACACTCCTTTTAAAATTCACTCGATTCTACAACAATATTAAGTTCATTACGCAAAGGGTTTTCATAAAAATCTGTTGTAGCCCTCCGTCATTTCAGATAAGTAGTATTTAGTATTTGTACTGCTTTTGTTGACATTGTCAAGGCGTAGTGTGCGGTAGCTGATTAGTGCTTATTTGTAAAGCATATGATGCGATTGGATTAGGGTAGTCGTGCAGCCTTGTTGACCTTGTCAAGGGTCGTGCGGATGGGTTTAATTCAATCGAGAAATGACGGGTTGAAATTGACTTACGGTCTATGGTTTGTTGACCTTGTCAAGGTCATAGATCACTTGGGGCAAAATATTATTGAGAATTTCAAGTGTTGAAATTTGCAATGAGATTGCATACCTTCTATGAGATAGTTGGATCCCGATACCCACTACGAGTAAGAGTTACTCCTGTGAGAGTTTTACACATTACAATTAGCCGATCAAGTAGGTGTTTAGAAAGGTGTTAACGGGGTTATGCCCCTGGGAAAACGAGGTTTGTTTTAATTAAGTCCGTGCGAAAGCACGGGGAACCTCCCTCAAAGTACCGACACTAGCCTGACCGAAAGATTGGCGAACTTGTAAGGTGTAATTAATCCCGGATAGTCTTACCTTTTAGGATTTGAAGATAGATTTGACTAAAACAGTAGGAGCCATCCTGATTAGATAAATTAATAACCAATCTAATTCTGCAAGAGCGCAGGCGGAGTGTTTTCTTCTCTCTCTCTCTCTCCTGGTAGCGACCATGTCACGCTTTAATCAAGATAATAAAATGGATGTATTGACCGAACCTGCTTATTATACTGAGCTAGGGAACATTGGTTCCGCTCTATCTTATAACTGTTATAAGTACGAGCAGGATGTAGGGGAATATCCGAATTCCCATGCCACCCAATCGAAGAAAGTGCATGTTGATGCATCTTCTTCGTGTGTGTTAATTACCGAGAACTGTTTTTCAGTATCCTCTACGTCCTGGGTAAGTGATACCGGATCAGGATCCTACATATGTAATATGTTACATGGGCTACAGAAAGGTAGAGAACTGGGAAAGGGTGATATGTCTCTAAGTGTTAGAGAATGGTGCAATTGTTGCAGCCAAGTCAGTTGGCAGATATCACCTTGTATTAATACGTTGATTCTGAACAAATGTTATTACATACCGAACCTGAAATACAACATTACATCATGTTCTTTACTGAGTTAAAGAAGCATATAATTCTGTATTGGAGGATAATTTTGTGAACATTTTCCTGAATCAAGAGTTGATTCAATCAGGCACATTATACAATAGCGTATACGTTCTAAATCAAACCACGGTTCAAAATATATAGAACACACACAAGAGGAGTAGTTCAGAAATGAACGAATCCTTCTCGAGGCATTGTAGACTAGGTCATATCAATGCGACATGACCAGCTAAGTTACATAAGAATGAATATGAGAATCTGTTCAAATTTTTATCTTATGATACTTGCAAGTCTTGTCTCAAAGGTAAAATGACCGATACTCCGTTTACAGGAAACAGAGAATGAGTTAGTGAACTCTTGGGACGCATACATGATGATGTATAAGGTCCTATGTTTATATATGCCAAGGTTGGTTCTTGGTAGTTCATTATATTCATCGACTATCTCTCAAGATTCGGACATATGTTCCTATTGAAACATGAGTCTGAAACTTTTGAGAAATTCAAGGAATATAAGCTTGAAGTTGAGAACCAGACGGGTGGAAGTATTAAAGCCCTTCGATGTGAATGAGGAGGAAAATACTTGGGCATGGCGTTCCTGGATTATTTAAAAGGAGAATGTGATTCTCTCTCAGCTTACTCCTTCGTATACACTACATAACTACGGTGTATCGGGGCGGAGGTATCGCACCCTATGAGATATGGCGCGCTCTATGATGAGTACTGCTGAGTTACCTATTTCCTTTTGGTGTTATGCACTTAAGAAGCTTCATACCTATTAAATAGGGTTCCGTCCAAATCAGGGCCTACCACTACATATGAGATATGATGTGGGAAGTGACCATGTCTTAAACGAGTCAAGATATGGGGTTGTCCGGCCTATGTTGAAAGGTAAAATCCGGACAAGCTCGAGACAAGGTCAGTTCGGTACAAGTTTGTTAGGATATCCCAAACAATTGTAAGGGAATATCTTCTACCACTCTGAGGAGCAAAAGGTGTTTTGTTTCTCAGCATGCCACCTTTTTAGAAAAGGAATTTCTTATGAAGAAATTAGTGGTCATGAGGTTGAACTGGAAGCAGTTCCTTCTATACAAACTAACAGCTGATGAATTGGTGAAACCAAAGGATTAAACAGTCTCCAACGAACCTCAGCCTCTCCGCGAATCTGGTAGGGTTCCTCATCCACTTGAGAGATACTATGGTATTCTTGGTGACAGTGGGAGCGAGGATTGCATCATGATAGATGATGGCCCAACCAGGTTCAGGCAGGCCATCAGGAGTGGTGACTCTGTGAAATAGCTGAATGTTATGCGATCAAAGATGGAATCCATGTACACCAACAAATTATGACTTTGCATGTTGCACCTGAAGGGGTAAAACCCATGGGAGAAAATGAATCTTTAGAAGATTCTTAGTATAGATGGAAAAGTTGAGACTTTCAAAACTATGCTTAAGTCCATCAGGATCAATACAAGCATCACGGAATTGGAACATCTGTTTTGATGTGACAGTCAAAGAGTTTGACTTCATCAAAATGGTAGATGAACCTTGTATATACAAGAAAGTTGTAGAGAGTAAGGTTGTCTTCCACGTATTGTACATAGATGACATACTCTTGATAGGAAATGATTTCCTATGCTACACTCGGTCAAGCTCCTCTTATCACGAGGATTCTCAATAAAAGATCTGGATGATACCTACTATATCTTATGGATTATGATCTATGCTGATAGATCTAAAATGGATGTTCGGAGTGTCCCAAATCAAGGTACATAAACACCATACTAAAGGGGTTTAGTATGGACGATTCTAAGCATGGTGTTTCATCCACTTACTCAGGAATCACTCTCTCCAAAAAGATGTCTTCCAAGACTGATTTGGAGAGAGCTCGCGTGCAAGGGATACCATATGCTTCGGCAGTAGGCTCTATCAGAGTATGCGATGTTATGTACCAGACTAGATGTAGCTGACTCACTAGGTGTAGTGATTAGGAATCAATCGGATTTTGGGAGAATCACTGGAAGCTGTGGAGGAAATTCTTAAAGTACTTGAGAAGCACTTAAAGAAAGTTCTTGGTTCCAGCTTCCAGAGTGATAAGTTCGAATGAGAGTCAGTCGCAGGCATTGTCTTTACCCTCAGTGGAGGGACGATATGTTGGAAGAGTTCCAAGCTAGATACCGTGACATACAAGACGATAAAGGCTGAATACATTACTACCAATGATGCTGCCAAAGTGGTTGTCTGGGAATTTCTTGTTCAGAAGATGAACATGGTTCCTACCATTGAGTGTCAATTAAGTGTTATTGTGACAACAATGGAGTTGTGGTTTTGGCCTAGGAACACCGGTCCCATCAGCATTCCAGACATATTCTGAAGCAAGTATCATCTGATCAGGGAGATGGTTGATCTCCAAGGGATCGAGGTCAGGAGAGTCTACATGGAGGTTAACACGGCGGATCCACTCACCAAGGCCTGCTCCCCTAAATAAAATTTGAGAGATTTTGGGATGGTTTAATATGGGATACTACAACCACTGCTATATTGTTGGGTATTGGATACTACAACAGATGGCCTAGTGAAAGTGGGAGATTGTTGGTTATATGTATGCCCTAGAGGCCATTACTGTACATGGGATGTAAATTGTAGTGGATGCTTGGACATATATAGGGAGGACTTTCTTGCTCAATATGATAGTACGCTATCTGGTTGCTCTTTGTCTTAACATGCTGACTAGTATACGTGATGCTGTCTTGCTCTCACATGTTGATAAAGCCCTTAGAATGTGTACTTGACTACCAGGACTATGATGGGGATCATAATATTGGGGCTAAGGGTAGTCCACAAGTACACACTATAATTGTTCCTAGTCGTAGAAGTATCGAGACAGGGCATCGATACTCCAGAGTAGACTAGCGTATACGCTTCTCGACCCATGCGATGGGCAATGGATGATCCCATATCCATTAGTGTTTGACATCAGAGAAGGTATACGGGTGCTCAGTGGAGACTGGGTACACTGGACGGACTCGCCGAGAACTCCTAGATGGTATTATACCTATCGTCGGATAGCATTTTTCTGGTGACATTGGTACAGGTTAGTCTGCAGACCTGAGATCGTCATAGATTCTTGTGTGATTCCCACCGTGCTTTGATTTCCACCATACCACGGTCAAGAGATCGTGCAAAAAGGTGGTTTTTGGGTACAGTCCTGAGTCATATGGAGGCAATGAGAGATAGGAGGTCTCTCCCGATATTGGGAGTTGATGTTGCGCTATGCTCGATTGGCCATAACAAGAAATCCCTAGCCAAGGTTGCTGAGATTTACTGGTAAGTATTACCAGTAGTTCCTCAAACCGTTATGGACCTTGCATCGGCATGACTTATCAGGCTATTGGGGTCTGATGTTATACCACCCCTAGGCTGTGATATGCGACATATCAGACGAAGAGACCGGACTGTACGATAGTGTTACTGAGTGGATTCGCAGGAGTACGAGCAGGCTTGCTTGTTGATCTTCTGATCGCTCAATACCCGGGTGACCGTTATGTTTAGCAGACCGCTTGTGGCTTGTGGGTGTTTGATATGATCATCATCTACTGCCGGCGTATTGACGAGTCTTTAGAGTCCTACACAGAGCTTTCCTGGCTCAAGCGAAACGGAGTGAGAACACATATGTGATATGTGCGAGAGCGAGATTAATGCGTGTCTGTGATACCGCATTCTATTCTCGCGATGTGTGACATGATTGGTTATATGTGATATAGCCGGGTTATCGGATCAAGTGTTGATTCGATAAGATATTACATTTGATATTAGTCGGTTATATGTGATATAGCCGGATTATTAAATCAAGTGTTGATTTGATAATTTAATGTATAATTATATATTTGATATATTATATTACATTAACTAGTATTAGCTCACTTAAGATTTCTTTTCTCACATTTGATACACTTTACATATATGTGATATATATATTGTTTTCTATTTGCACACAAAATATATATATGTGATATTTATTGTTGTGTCATGCTAGATTACACTTGAAACATGAATGTATGAGACTTATACCATGCTAGGGTTAAACCTAGGGTTTGATATTTATCACTTAAGTTATCACAAAATAGTGAAGACTTAGTCAATGTTTCAAGCTTGGATGAAGCTTGTAGAATATTGACCAAGTCCACTCTTTTGTCATTTCTTAAAATATTTGTTAACCCAACCTTAACCCTTGACCTTAGTTTATTCTCTACATGAGTTAGGCATGATACTTACTCATCCATGGTTGCAATTCTAATCTCACTCTCTCATGAGTTTCATTTCATCTTCTTCTTCTTCAACAAAAGAAAAAACTTGCTAGTTTTTTCCAAGTGAAGAATTAGTGTGAAAAAAATTAAACTAAAGTGAGCTCACTTCCTACTTCATCATTTTCTACTACTTGCCATTTAGTTTAGGGTGTTTGCTTCACTAATCTCACCATTAGTGAAGAGATAGCTAGGGTTAGTGTCTCCTCGACGTAGATCATCTTCGACCTCGAAGACTTCGATGCAAGCTTGTTCGTTTCTTCATGGGAGCCTCTCTAGAGTCCAAGAGTTCGTGATCGCAACGAAGGGACTACACGGAGCTATTGAAGTGAAGGACCGGTCTACAAAGGTTGTATTCCTTGTTCACTTTAGATGTAAAGTGTTTACATTTTGTTTCGTCGGATTTTCTAGTAGCGTATCTAGGGTTAGGGTTTACTAGAACGGCAAATTTTTAAAATTGCCATGGATGATGCCTCCCAAAAACTTGCTGCCGTGCTAGACTACACAACAACGAGAAAAACGCTAACATGCTCACACAAGGAAACATAGCCACGCATAATTTACAAAACAGCTTAATTCACAACTTCGGAGTCTTTACAAAGGTATTATGGGCTCCTCAGCCTTACAAAATTGCCCGAAGGTTTACAGAAAAAAATTTCAAAGAAGGAGGCAAGAAGGCTCAGGCCCCGGGACTAGGTAGGATCTCGATCTACTCTTCGCCAGCGTCGAGAGCCGGGGTGATGGTTTCTGGGTCGCCGCTCCTGCCGACGGCCTCTCCCAGGGTGGCGCTTCAGGCGGCCTCCCCCTGCTTCTCATCCTCGAGGGAGGTACTGGAGCCGAAGCTTGCCGTTGGCAAACCTTGGCATCAACACCTTGACGGCATCCAGAGCCTGATGCCAGATGAGGGCCGAGGCATCGGCAAGGTCGGTATAGAATTGTTCCGACAACTTGTACCTCTCCATCACCTTCACAGCCCGGAGGTTGGAGAGCTTCACCTCGTCCTTCTCCACCTCGTCTTCCCTCTAAAGGGTGTCCCGCTTTTTCTTCATCATGGCATTGAGCACCCGAGCCTGCTCCAATATGGCCTCGGCAGACTTGACAAACTCCTTCAGAAGTCGGATGGACTCCCTGTTTTTGGAGTTCACCAGCTCCACAACAACCAACCGCGACTCGAGGCTGGCCGACTTCTCCTTCTCCAGTCACAGCTGATGGAGCAGATCCTCCTCCCACGAGGAGGACTCGCCCGCCTACTGCATCGCCAGGGCAATTTCCTCATGCTCTATGTTGGCGATGAGGGCACAATGCTGGAAGACCTGAGGAAAGTGAAAAGGGGTTAAAGATATTCGATCCGATGGAAAATACTTAACAAAACCCTAAAGGAAAACAGATACTGACCTTTATGGCTTCCTGGGCGATGGCGGCCACTTGGGCCTTAAGGGTCCTCTGGGGAATTTTGCCCCCGGCCGAACTTTCCATCTCCGAGAGCAAGCTATCGGCCACAGAAATCCCCGTGGGCACCTCCAAACACACATCCCCCTCCTGCACAACAATCGAAGAGGCCGAGAATCGAACAACCATCCTCTTGCGCCTCTTGAGGGGGGCTTCGGGGAGATCAACTTCCTCCTCCTCCTCCCTCGCTCGGGGCTCCGATTCCCGAGCATGCACATGACTCTCCCCACGAGTGGATTTCGGAACTCGGGGCACAGATGGAGGCCAATCCAGTGCGGCTGGCCTCGAGGCCGAGCTTGAACCGGGACGCGACGAGCCGGCGCCCTCGGCCTTTTTCCCCTTCTTCGCGGCCATGGCATCCAGGAACTTGGATCGGTCCATCGGTTCTGCAAAAAGGAAAATACACACAGGAAATTAGTGACACCAAAAAGGTCAAAGGAAAAATATTGAAGTCTAGACAGGTCAGCGAGATTCCTAACTTACCCACGAATCGGGCGGGGCTGAGCCCGGCCCAACTGAGGGCCTGCTCGGAAAGCAAAACATCGGCTCGTTGGATCGGCTCCCACATCGACACTGCCCTCGCTTCATGAGAGGACGACCGCTTCACCCGCAGGAAGTCGGCCCTGTGTCATTGTACAGGCACAGGCCAATCTTCGCCCTTGGGTGGCCCGACGAAAACAAACTTCTCCTTCCATTCATGAATGGAGGAGGGCACGGCTACTACACCCGAACCTGCCGCCCTACCTTTGGGTTTTCTAAAGGAAACGTACACCCAGCTCAGTTCGTCCTTACGGGAGCCGGGATGATTTTTGTAACAAAGGGAAGAAAGAAGAAGGGTCAGGCTGAAACGAATCTCTTCAAGTCTAAGCCGGACCAGGAACCCGAGGAGAATCCTTCAGGAGTTCGGCGCTAGCTGGCCCGGGGATAGCTGAAAGCAACGTAGCGCCCCACATACCTCGGGTGAAATGGGGAGACACATTCCAGCCCAGAATGCCTCTAGGTATAAGGAAATCTCCTTACCCTGCACCAGATCCGCTCTCTCGTTCTCCCTTGCTAGATGAAGCGAATAGCTAGGGGGAATGTGGAAACGAGCCTGGATTGTGGTGAGCTCTTCCACATTCTTTAGGAGGGATGGCGCATCGCGAGCGCTCCCGATACGCATTTTGGGGACCCTTCCCGTCTCCCGGCTACGGCCGGCACGGGTAACCTTAACTCTACGCGGGAAGACTGACTTAGAGGGAGCATATAATGAAGCGGAAGAAGACTCCCTAGACCTTACCCTAACTACCTCAAGAGACTCTTCAGAGGAAGGCATCTAACCTGATTCAAAAAAGGTGTCCTCCGAGGAAAGAGCGCGCAAGATCAGACCAAAAGAAAAGAGCGCCGAGCTGTTTCTTGCCAACAGGAAGATGATGTTGAAAGTGTGGACCCGAGGGGACCCTACCCCTATTTATAATTCCTTGAGAATGCATCCAATGGCTCACGCCATTTCCCGCCAAAACGACGCTTTGCAGAGGCAGCTATCGACGCTCCACGTGTCATGCGACCATTCGAGACATCCCTTCGAGCGCAGGAGACGGCGACGACCCGTCACGTCCGCCAATCTGCATCGAACATGTGGCCTGCACCTCAACGAACGTACAATTGAATCGGTGCTCCCCCGTTAATGCACGATCTCCTCGCTGATCCGCTGACGTCACCAAGATAAGCCTAATCGCCTCGGAAATCCGTGCTGACGAGCTCCTAGATAAGAACTGAGCCTACAGAACCAATCAGACCACTCTCGACCCGACCCATAAATAGGTCGGGATGGGAGTAGGGGGATAATGATGATGCTCATGAGTGGGAGCTCCCCGGATCGTGACACGTGGCAGATGACGTGTCCCGGAACTTGCGGAACATGAGCCAACACTATGCATTGGAGGCATACCCTCGGGCTATTCTGCCGGGGTATATCACGACCTTCTATGGACGCCTGAGCACTCTTATGCCCTCCTTAGAAATGAGTATCGGCTTGCCTCCGAGTCCTCCTATATGCCGAGCTTCCCCGCTAGTCTCCAAGTTATCACATGAACCAGGCTTGCTCGGCCTTCCGCTCGTCTCCGAGCCACCCGCCGAGCTAAGCTTCCCCGGTTATCCCCAGCAGCTGAGAATGCAGAGCCTGAGATTCTCCGCCACGGCACCGCGTATCTCACTCGAAGCGAGATATCCGCCACCCGCCATCCCATGTTCCACGCTAGCGTATCCTTCCATTAACGAACGTATCTCGTCATTAATGGAGGATCCCGTCATTCACACAGGCATAACGTTCAGGACGTAACTGACTACGGAGATCTCGCGCCAGCTCGCTTCAAGCGACCGCTATAAAACCCCTCTCCCAGACGATTCAGGTAAGGAATTTTTTAATTCCAATAGGCCGCTACTCAGCCCAAATATCTCGACTAACTTGATCGTTGGAGGGTCCACGGTGGTACAACCACCCCGGGACCTCTTTGCAAGTAGCTCGGCTTCATCCCAATTCAAGCCCACTAAAATCCACACACTCAAGGAGGCAACTCTCGAAGTCAATCTCACCCATTCATCGACGCTCGTACAGATCGACGGAAGACAACAACTGAAGGAGACCCAGGTCTCCATCAGGTACTATTAAATATTAGCAAACTCTGCTTAATGAATCTCTCCTATGGAAAGGAAACAATACACATTCCAACATCTCTGTCAATCATTTTTATTTTATCTTTTTATCAAGCTACGTGAACCTTTAAAATTTCAAGTTAATGCCTCGATGGCCTTATTTACTAACACACAGTTTGCAAACTAGGTCGAGTTCTTTACCTTTTGATAATGCCTTCTCCAGTTTCTTGACTTCCGTTTAGATGGGATTAACTTTCTTAGTTAAGAAAGACTCTTTCTTTGTTACACCAATGGAACATCAGCTAGCCCGTGGCCCGCCACATAGGTCAATCCCCGGTATGTTGGGAGGAAGCCAGGTAAAAAAGATTTGCATTCTGTCTCGAGAACACCACAAGATTGTCCCTGATCCCAAGTTGGGGAGGAGCTGCCTGCTTGGACCTAATGATGTGGGTTTCCATTGTGAAGTGCCTTCTGGCGTTCTTCGGCAAGAACGGCTCGATCTCTTCGCAGATGTCGTTTCTCATATCCGAATCCTCAATCCGAAGGTTCTCCTCCCGAAGGTTCTTGGCTTTCAATTGTGCCGCGTAGAGTGTGGTCTTTTTTGCCTCCCACTTCACTAAATTCCATTTGGCATGGGGATTCCATCTTCATGTGATGGGCCGGCACCATAGCTGGTGCATGACCGTCGGCCTAATATTATATTGTAAGAAGAAGGGATCTCCATTACAGTGAATTCAACTTCCATAGAGATTTGGTTTGGAGGTTCTCCTATCGCAACGGACGGGGAGGGTTATTAGTCCGAGCGGAAACGCTGTGTGGCCGGTCAATCTGAGGGGGGGGGGGAGAAAGCCTTGAGTTGGTTTTCGGCCAAACCCATCTTATTAAAGCATTCTAGAGTCATGATATCTGCCAAGCTCCTAGTGTTCACTGAATTTCTTCTAATTTCAATATTATTTATGTAAGCTGGGTGATGATAGGATCATCGTGTGGCCCACATTGGAATCATTAAAAGTGATATCCTCCTCTTTTTGGAGGTTTTTAGGAGGGATAAGTGTGATGGGTACCTGGTTGATGTTGAGCGCAAACTCCTTTCATCCTTTTACTTGTTGCCTAGCTGGATGCGAGCCCTCCAGCGATGGTTGCTATGATTCCATGCACTTGCCTCGGATTGTCATTTCATGGCTCTCCTTCTTGACGATCATGCCTTTTGTTGGGCTTGGCTCTTTTGTTGTTAATGTGAGGTCGAACTGGAGCTCGCGCTCAGGGGGGAATGTTCTCGGCCATCGCCCTCTTCGGGTTGGTTGACAAACCATCCCAGATACTCTCGCTGGATAAGCTCTTCAATATCGTTCTTCAGGTGACTACACTCGTTGGTGATGTGAGCATACATGTGTGGATATCGAAGAATCGAAAATCCCCGTGTCCTTTAGGCATGACGGATTCGCTCTCTTGATTTGTGTTCTTGATCATGATATAGGGTTCCTCTCGACGGCAGCAAGGTTTCGGGAGATATCGTCCATGCCTTTTTCAAAAATTTACCGTTTCAAGGAACTCTAAACAAGAATCGGTAAGTAGGATATAATACGGAAAATATATAGTAAACCATTTACTATCTAAATGAAGAGAAAATACAATCTTTGTAGATCGGTCTTTCGCTTCATATGCTACTTGTAGTAGTCCCTTCGCTGCGATCATCGTGCTCCCGGACACTCGGACGGCTCCATGAGAAGATAGCAACGATATTGCTTGAAGTCTTCGAGACCGAAAATGATCTACGTCGAGAGAATGCCAACTCAAGCTACTACTTCACTAACTAAAAAATTAGTGAAGCAAACACCCTATATTAAAGTGCTAATCTAGTAGTGAATGGAGAAATAGAAAGTGGGTACACTTTAGAATTTCTTTTCTCAAATTATTTCTCTCTTCATCAAACCCTAGCAAGATTTTTGAAGGAGGAAGAAGATGAACTCAAGAAAAATGAAAATGAAAACTAATCAAGAGAGAGAGCTAACCATGGGTGAGTAGGTATCATATACTAACACGTGTAGAGACATAACCATAGCTAATTGTAGTGGTTAGGTTAATAAAAATCCTAAGTAAAAACAAAATGAGTGGACTTTGTCAAAAGCACCCACAAGTTTCTACAAGCTTCATGCATACAACAATTATCCACTAATTTTGGATTTACTTTGAATATTAAAACCCTACCATTATAATTAATATGGTGTATGTCTTATACACCCATGTAAATTGTATCAACAACCATGATACAAAATGAACGCAAAAAAATATATATCACATATATATTAAGTTGTGCACAAGTGAGAAAAACAAATGCTTAAGTGAACCAATATTAGTTAATGTAAATTAGTATATCACATATACAATTATACACTAAATTATTAAATCAACACTTGACTTAATAATCCGGTTATATCACATATAACCGACTAACATCCAATGTATCGACTTATCGAATCAACCCTTGATTCGATAACCTGGTTATATCGCATATAACCGATCGATACAAACATCGCAAAAGTAGAATACAGCATCACATACACGCATTATTCTCGGTCCCGCACATATCACATATATGCTCCTATTTCGTTTTGCCTGAGCCAGTAAAACCTCTATGTAGGACTCTAAAGACTCGTTAATACGCCGGCAGTAGGTGATGATCATATCAAGCACCCACAAGCCGTCAGCGGTAGTAGCTGGACTTAACGGCTACCCGGGTATTGAGCGATCAGAAGATCAGCAAGCAAGCCCACTCCAACTCCTGCAAAAGCCTGACGGTGACACTATCGTACAGTCCGGTCTCCTCGTCTGATATGTCGCATATCAAGTCTAGGGGTGGTAAACGTCAGACCCCAATAACCGATAAGTCATGCCGATATGAGGCTCATAACGGATCGACAATTACTGGTAACACTTACCAGAAAATCCCTAAACCAGCCCTGGGCAGGGACTTCCCTGTTATGGCCAATCGAGCACAGCGCAACATCAACCCCCAATACCGGGAGAGACGAAACCCCTCCTATCGCTCATTGCCTCCATGTAACTCGGGACTGTACCCAAAAACTGTAACGTTTTGAAAATCGTTTCGGTGAAATTTCGGAAAATCGGTAAAATAAAGGGGTTTTCTGTAAAAATTTAAAATACAAATATTTTTATTATAAAATTAAATATACATATTCTAGCTATGTAATTGCTAGTATTTGGTGTTTATTGAGCCACTGGTAAAATTTCAAATTTTCTGAAAAATTTTCCGAAATTTATTATTTTAATATTATTTTAATCCGACACTAATACATTTAATTAGGGAAAATTACAAATTGGAATGAGTTGAAACAAATTTTGTGCATCATAACACATTAAACAAAATTTTAACATATTGTTTTTGAAACAAAATGAAACTGCCAAACAGTGTTAGAAATTATTGAAGAAAAAGGGCTTTTCTGGTGAAAATAAGTTAAATGGAAATTTGGGGTATAACATTTATCATTTTCCATCACCCCACACTCACACACCCCCACTTGCCATTATTAGTCGGCCATGGGCTGCCCCACTCCCATTTTTTTTCCCCACATAAAGATTTGGAAAGAAAGAATAGAAAATGAAAACAATAAAGAATAAGTAATGGACTTTGTTGACTTTGGAAGTTTTAACCTACACCAAACACCTCAAATTTTCTCTCTCCCCCTCACCTCATCATTCCCGAGCCCTCCCCATCCTTGCTGCAGCAGCAGCCCTCCCAAATCCCCCACTTCTTTTTGCATTAAAAAGTCTTCAAAAATCCATCAAATCCACTCAAAAACCTCAATAATTCTTCAATTAAATCCCTATCCATTTCTCATTGGCCATTCTAGTATGGATTTGGGTGCAAGAAAGAGACCATCTTTGGAGGTTAAATTTTTCATGTTTGATCTCTTGATCATGAGGTATAAGCTTCATCCAAAATTGTTACTTGTTAATTGTTTGTTTGAATTTAGTTTTAATTAGATGTTGTTGTAACCTTAATTGCAAAATGAGAATTTCAAGAGAATGGGTTGTGATCAAATTAGGGTATTTTTTATTAGAGTGTGGTTTTAATGAGTAAGATATCATGCCAATGTTATGTAAAATGTAATCTTGTTGCCTATTGCTAATTGTAACATTAAAACATCCAAATTAGGTTTTTTTAAGCAAACTAGGTTTTAGCAATTAGTTGGAAATGTGAGATTAAAAATTTAATTAGGGTATTCATGGCATTATTAACATTATAAGTTATAATTTAATAGTTTAGATCATGCAAATCAAAGATAAATTATTATTTGTGCATTTTTGCTATAAAATGGTTGAAATTGGTTAATTTTGTTAACTAGATTTTTGGGTTAATGTAATTTATTGAGATTAAAAATATGGAAGTGATTTGTATGACTTAGTTATGATGTTTAGTGGATATTATGGCCATTAGTTTTGTTAAAACATCAAGTTTCGAATTAAAACGAAAATTTAGTGCTTTCTAGGTTTTCAGAAAATAAATCGATTTGATTTATTTTAATGTTTTGATGATTTAAAACATATGTTATATTATAATTAGTGAGTTTTGGGAACTACGATTTGTACGTTTGAGTTTTTCTCGGTCACTCGGCGTTCGTACGCCGATGTCGAGTGTTTTGGGTTGATTTGAGAGAGCAAATCATAGGTTTTGACTTATATGAGATTCGTGTGTCGATTTGGTCGTGAGTAGGACTTTAATGCGGTACGGTGCGTGATCAGTCGAAAATATTGCATCTTTTAATCGGCAATTTCCCTATTATTTGCACTCATCTAGAAGTGGTCGGTATTCATATCGCACATATTAGCAAATCAGTCGTTAAATATCAGAATGCATGTGTTAGACTCTAAAACCGGCACTATAAAGGAAATTGACTACATTTCATAGCATGGCATCATTCCTATATATATCGCAACTTCTGTTTCGAAGTCCGTGCAGGAAAATACAGAAGATCGGTCAAAATTACATAACAGACTGCTAAAAAAATACGCCAACTCATGGATTTGGAATCTGGTATTGATCTACGAAGCATTCAGAGATTTAACAAATCAAGAAATACATCAAAGTACAGAAGAAGCCAACACTGCAAGTTTGAAGCCCCAAGCCAACAAAGTGGCCGCGGAACAGCGGCCGGAGCCGTCTTGAGCCGCGGTTCCGCGGCGGCGCCACCACGTCAGCCCTCCAACTTTGCTGCAATATCTCCACCTCAGCTCCTACAGCTCTTCAAGCCACTACATTTTCCAGAAGACCCCAGATGCTTCTGCCAGTTCATCAAACTTAGGGTTTCTAAGCTAAACATTCCTAGCTTAAAGTCTAAGCTAAGCTCCTAACTAACTTACAACAAACTTTTGGAGGGAATTGCAATTTCAAAACCTAGACCTAGGGTTTGAGAAACCTATAAATAGACCCCTAGGCTCACTTGTAAATCATCTTAGATATCATCTCATATCATTAGATCAATTCTTCATCTCTCCCAAATTCCACCCACAAGTTTAGTGACAAGGCTTGTGTCAAAACCCTAACCCTAATCCAATCTAAAAATACCCAATTCAAGATCCATGGAGTTCGAGCAAAGAAAGTCTTCAAAGATCCTTTAGAAGCAGAGCCGGTATTCAACGGAGCATGAGATTGAAGTGATCCAAGACTCAAGAAGCCGAGCGATGCAAGATTCGACGAACGAAGTTCCTACCTCTTGTAATTCTTGAGAGTTGTAACTACTTGTTGATGTAATAAAGGTGAAGATTCTTTAAACTTGTTTATATTTCAATTCAAGCATCATGATTTCATTTCGATTCTTGAATGTATTCTTTGTGATGATGTGTGAATAAACCCCGCTCGTGGAGGAATCGAGATGATTGTAGAATGATGATGTTGATGAATCTTTAAACGTTTTCTTAACTCCTATAGCAATTGTAAATTCATGAAAATAGAATGATCGATGATCTAGATCGATGCGAAATGTGTTCTTGATTCTTTTCGCACGATCTAGAAAATCAACGATCGATCATTAGATTTTCAAGAAGCTATCTATTGAATGTGATTCATCGAAAGGACAAAGGATAGGACGAAGAACCCTAATTCTTCGCAAGATCCTTAAACCTCGATCAATCGACATCGAGTTAGCATCAATTCGTTAATGGATAAGAAACGTTAATCTTTAGTCTTCGTTACATCTACAATCTAATCGATTCCTACGAGCTTTACATCAAATCTTGAAACCCAAATCGATTGGAATTATATCGAAACTCGATTCTCGATGTTTATCATTTTCTTGATTCTTGATTAGAATAGTGATACTTGAAACTCATTGATAAAAATCTTGAATCATGTTTTCTTTTCTTTTCTATTAAGTTTTCAATTCAAACAAATCAAAAATATAAACGAATCGCACAATCTCTGTGGACGATCCGCACTCCTTACGATCTACATCCGACACCGTAGTTGATTGCGGTCAAATAATTCTTTGATTGTGATTCTATACATTTTCTAAACCGACACACAAAGATAAAGATCAATCAAATGACACCATTACCGGGGATCATTTGATTTACACACACAATCGGAAATTTCAAATCAATCATATGGCGCCGTTGCCGGGGATAGTGTGCTAATTGTTCATTTTTTGAAATTTGAGTTGAAAAGTTTATTCCATCATAATTTTTAGATCAAAATTCGCGCAAAACACTAAACGATTTGTTGTGATTTGTTGCGAGGAAATCTGGAATCATTGGATCCGGAGGAAAATTATTCTGAGCATTCCAGAGAGCTAAGTGAGTGAAAATAGGCTCTCTGTTAAATTTTTGTGCAGTGAACAGTTCACCCTGCGGCGTTTCCGTGGCATTAGGCGACTATTGCGGCGTTTCCGCGGCTAGTTGAGGGCTTTACTGTACCATTTTTTCTCAGGTGACTTTTTACTTTCTTATCTCCTCCTCAAACTACTCCAATTAACAATTTTCTGCAGGTTTCTTTGCAAATAAATCGCAGCGCCGCAAAAAGCAATAAAAATTTTGCGTGTTTTTGATTTTTGGTTGTTTGCATATTAATACGGAAATTAAGGGGCACGGCCAAATTCAGATTAGGTGGGGAGTTCATTACCTTTCCTAAGCTCCAAAAATCACAAATTTGCATCCGCATTACCCTCATTAACTAAAAAAGATCTAGAGATAACTCTAAGGACCGTCGCGCTCACTTAGGACAAAAGAAGACCGTGGGTAATTCATTGCTTATACGCGTTTCTTTTGTGGTGTTTAAGGCAAGTGTGTCTAAGGCTAGTGGTTATTAATTAGGCCCACTACTTATGTAGTGGAGTACCTTCCCACTTACCTGGCCACACGGGAGACAAAGAGGCAGTGGAGGATTGATCCTGCGACTTGTCTTTTGGCAGTTAGGAGCGGTCTAGAGTCTTGACCTAGGTGACCACTAGACTTAGAGTTGCTTGTTGCATTTGTTGTGATTTACATCATTTTTCAAAACTCCGTATATTTTCAAAACAAACACCAAAACACTTCATTCATTCCTCTAATTATAAGCCACGCTGCCACTTGTACTAACCCTTTTTAGTGCAAGATAGGCTGGACACGGGATTCTAGCGCCCGTTTAGTCCGCGTACCCTTTATCGACTCCGAAGTCGGTATTTCTTCATTTACATCTTCTTTACCCACCACCACACCCACATCGATGGATCCATCTCCATCGAACTTCTTTAACACTAATCTGCCGCCATCCGTTGGTGCACAGAATCCACCCCGCGTCTCTCTCCAAGAGAGGTGCTACCCTATTCGAGGTCCTCTTTCGACCTGCTTATCCATTCCACCAGCCAACGGGGATAATTTTGAAATTAAACCCCAATACATCAACCTTTTACCCAAATTCCACGGACTCGAGACTGGGGACGCTTACGTTTTCATTACCAAATTTGAAAACGTATGCGCAATGATGGGTACGTCACAACTTTCAGTGGATGCTATGTGTCTACGGCTTCTTCCATTTATTTTGTGCGATATAGCCGAGAAGTGGCTATATAACACTACCGCACACTCCATTACGAATTGGGAAGAATTCGTCGCGGCATTCCTTAAGAAATTTTACCCTATGCAAAAGACAGCTCAAATCCGTAGCTAACTCAACCAATTTACCCAGCTTCCGAATGAACCGTTCTCGAAGTGCTTTGAACGCTTTAAGGATCTTTTGGTTCAGTGTCCTCATCACGGCATCCCGAGATGGGATCTTTGCCAAATCATTTATGAGAGCATTAATCCAAACACTAAACAGAACCTTGAAAACATGTGTCAAGGCACTTTTATGACTAAGGATGATGGGGAGGCATGGAAATTTTTAGAAGAGTTCGTTGAAAAATCACTACAGTGGGAGAGTGGAACCCAACCATTGAATAGGGGTGGCGTACACCAAATAGATGTGTCCATAGGTGTTCGAGCTGAGATGGCAGCAATGCAAAAGAAGCTCGAGGCTATGGAACACAAATTTGCAGCAGCCTCCCTAAACCCAATGTCGCTCCCCAAAACTGTTTGTGGGTGTTGTTCTGATCCGTCTCACTTAACGGAAGAATGTCCATTAAACTCTGCGTTTCAAGGTCGCGAGCATACTAATGCCGCATTTCAAAGACCTAGAAACGATCCATATTCTTCCACGTACAATCAGGGTTGGAAGAATCACCCGAATTTTGCTTGGAACCAACAACAATCTTAAAACACGGTTCCAAGCCAAAATAATTTCCGAAGGGCTCTTCCTCCACCACAGCAACCCCTTCAACTCACTCAGCACCCCTACCAGTCACAAAATTTCCAAAACCAGGTCAACACTCCTGTACAGTCTAATCCTATGCAGTTGTCCTGCTCTGACGAATTCTCTCAATTCACTCAAACTATGAAATCACTTTTGTTAAATTTCATAGAGGTTTCGGTTGAAGTTAGATCTTCCGTCAGTGAGATAAAGAAAAACTCAGCGTCCCAAGCTGAGAGTATCAGATCGATGGAAGCTGAAATCGCACGACTTAAAGCCGAAATGAGTGCGAGAGAAAAAGGGAAACTTCCTTCTCAACCCCTACCGAACCCTGGGCATTACAATATAAATTCCATCACAACGTTGAGATCAGGAAGAGTGCTGAATAACCATGCTGGGGAAGAAGTTGATGATATTGGAAATCATATCAATACCCCAGCTAAGACCTTTCCTCACACACACACTTCTCCTTCTGATCCTTGTTCTTCTACCCCACCGCCTTCTCGCGAGCCTATTCTCCATTTCCCACTAGGCTCGACACCTCAGTATAGCCCTTCCAGTTCTCCACAGACGATCCCCACTCCTCTTTTGGGATCACGTCTACCCCCTCTTCCTTCTCCTATGATGGACCCGACGCTTATTGCGAAAGCACCTTACCCGAATCGGTTAAGGGGTAATAAAACGATTCCACTTATGGAGAAAATTATGGAAATGTTTAAACAGGTTAATATCAACATCCCTCTCCTACATGCGATTCAACAAGTCCCCGCATATGCGAAAATTCTTAAGGACTTGTGCACTAGGAAGAGGATGACTAAAGTGCCGAAGAAGGTCTTCATGTCTAATAATATTAGCACTGCTTTTATCCCCCAGCTACCAAAGAAACGTAAGGACCCAGGATGTCCTATAATATCGATTTCTATTGGGGGTAAAAACATAAATCGTGCTCTTTTAGACCTTGGCACAAGTGTTAACCTACTTCCATATTCTGTATATGAGCAACTTGGGATTGGAGAGCTAAAACCTGCTCACTGCACTCTCCAAATGGCAGACCGTTCAATCACCAAACCAAGGGGTGAACTAGAGGATGTGTTGATAAAGGTCGGGGAATTTTTTTTCCCTGTAGACTTCATTGTACTCGACACACAGCCTGTAGCAAACCCCCGGGGCCAAATTCCGGTGATTCGGGGTCGTCCTTTCCTTGCCACTTCCAACGCTGTTATAAACTGTAGAAATGGTTCAATGAACTTATCATTTGGAAATATGACCATTGAACTAAATATCTACAAAGTTGGAAGTCAGCCATCAGAATCCTCTGCTCGTATTCTAGATGTGTGCTCTGTCCACGAGATCGCTCCCGATAGTTGCGGAGCTGAGGAACTTTGCTTTTCAGATCTCGAAGACATTACCACATCTCTGTTTGATCTCACACATGATCTTAGTGAGGACACTTTTCCTACACTTGAGTCCTACACTCCTGACTTTTCTCCACCCGAGTCTGTATCTTTCACAGGCTCTGAGCTTCTTTGTAATTCCAAAAATCACTCGATGATCCCTCCTTCTATCATTTCTCCGCCTGAATTAGATCTCAAAATTTTACCTTCTCATCTTAAATATGCTTATTTAGGTGAGAATGAGTCTTTACTGGTTATTATATCTGCTTCTCTAGCATCAGAGCAAGAGAATGCATTTTTATCGGTATTGAGATTAAATAAAGAGGCGTTTGGTTGGACTATGGCGGACATCAAAGGGATTAGTCCCTTGATAGTTGAACATCATATACATGTGATGGATGATGCCAGACCAACCCGAGAACCACAGAGACGGTTAAATCCCGTCATGAAGGAAGCGGTGATGAAAGAGATCGTCAAATGCCTTGATAGCGGTATTATATACCCAATCTCCGATAGCCAATAGGTGAGTCTTATACATGTCGTCCCTAAGAAATCTGGCATCACTGTTATCACCAATGAGGCAAATGAGTTGATTCAGACACGGGCCCAAAATGGGTGGCGTGTATGTATTGATTATAGAAAACTCAATGCCGCCACGAGGAAAGACCACTTTCCTCTACCCTGCATTGATCAGATGCTGGAGCGCTTGGCTAGACGAGAGTATTATTGTTTTATGGACGGATACTCAGGCTATAATCAGGTCCCTATCGCCAAAAAGGATCAAGATAAAACCACTTTTACTTGTCCTTTTGGTACATTTGCTTATAGACGCATGCCCTTTGGGTTATGCAATGCTCCCGCTACCTTTCAGCGGTGTATGATGGGGATATTCTCTGATATGGTAGAGAATTTTCTGGAGATCTTTATGAACGATTTCTCGATTTTTGGAGACTCTTTTTCTGATTGCCTATCGAATTTTGACGCAGTTCTTACTCGTTGCAAAGAGAAGAACTTAACTTTGAACTGGGAAAAATGCCATTTCATGGTCCAAGAAGGAATTGTACTTGGACATGTTATTTCACAGAAAGGCATTGAGGTTGACAGAGCTAAGATAGATGTCATTCAAAATCTTTCTCATCCCAAATGCGTCAAAGATATTCGATCCTTCCTTGTCCATGCGAGCTTTTAGAGGAGATTTATTAAGGATTTTAGCAAAATTGCTAGACCTTTAACTCTTCTCCTGGCCAAGGATATGACCTTCCACTTTGACTCGGACTGTGAGGCAGCTTTCGACTCACTTAAACACTCCCTCACTACAGCCCCCGTTCTATCGTCTCCAAATTGGGACTACCCCTTTGAGCTGATATGTGATGCATCCGACTTTGCAGTTGGTGCAGTCTTAGGACAGCACATTGAAAAGATGCCACACGTGATATACTATACGAGTAAGACCCTGAATGATCCACAAATCAACTATACAACCACCGAGAAAGAACTTTTAGCGGTTGTATTTGCATTAGAAAAATTCAGGCCTTACTTAATTGGCTCTCCTATAGTTGTGTACACTGACCATTCCGCCTTAAAACATCTTCTGGCGAAGAAAGATGCAAAAGGTCGGCTAATACGTTGGATCCTTCTATTACAATAATTTGATCTTATTATCAAAGATAAGAAAGGATGTGAAAACGTTGTAGCTGACCATCTTTCACGCATCTCTTCTTCCCCTGTGACCCTGCCGATCAATAATTCGTTTCCTGACTAACAACTCTTGAGCGTATCAAATGAACCTTGGTTCAGGGATATTGTGAACTATCATGCCACGGGACTGATACCCAGCGATTGGTCAAAACAGGACAAATACCGTTTTCTATCCCACGTAAAACACTTTTACTGGGATGAACCCTATCTGTTTAAGTATTGCCCTGATCAGATCATTCGCCGGTGTGTCCCGAATGAAGAGTTCAAGTGTGTTCTTTCTTTTTGTCATGATCAGGCCTATGGGGGTCACTTCGGTCCTAGAAAGACGGCGGAGAAGGTTTTGCAATGCTGATTTTATTGGCCTACCTTGTTCAAGGACGCATTTGAGTATTGCAAAACCTGTACACAGTGTCAGTACACGGGTAGAATCTCCCAGAGAAATGAAATGCCTCAGCAACCTATCTTGGTTGTTGAAATTTTCGATGTTTGGGGCATTGACTTTTTGGGTCCCTTTCCTAACTCCTTTGGGAATTTGTACATACTGCTGGCGGTTGATTACGTCTCAAAGTGGGTTGAAGCCATTCCCTGTCGCACTAATGACAAGAAAATTGTCATTAAGTTCTTAAAAGAAAATATCTTTTCACGATTTGGACACCCACACGCTATCATTAGCGATAATGGGACATATTTCTGCAACAGGTCTTTCGAGACTCTGATGCGGAAATACGCAATCAACCACCGACTTTCTACACCCTATCATCCCTAAACGAGCGGGCAGGCTGAGATCTCAAATAGACAGATCAAACTAATCCTGGAGAAGACTGTTGCTAATAATAGAAAAGACTGGTCGACCAAACTGACGGATGCTCTTTGGGCATTCCGAACTGCATTTAAAACCGACCTAGGGATGTCTCCATATAGGATAGTGTTTGGGAAGGCATGTCACTTACCTGTCGAGACTGAGCATAAAGCATTGTGGGCTATTAAGGAAATCAATTTTGATCTAAACCAAGCTTGCAACTTTCGGAAGCTGCAACTTAATGAGCTAAGCGAACTCCGCGATAAAGCTTATGATAACGCTGTAATTGTAAAGAATAGGACTAAGGTTTTTCACGATAAAAACATTTTGAGGAAAACATTTACACCTGGTCAACAAGTGCTTCTTTATGATTCACGATTACACCTTCACGCGGGTAAGCTTCGATCTCGGTGGAAGGGACCTTTTGTTGTGCGGAATGTATACCCGCACGGGGTAGTAGAAGTAGAAAATGTTAAAAACGGCACATTTTTTAAAGTGAATGGACATAGACTAAAGCCGTATTTTTGCACTGACCCCACGGAGGAGCTCCTGTTCTTACAGGAGCCACTTTACCTTGATTAAAATTCCTCCGTCTCACCTTCATGTCCTGCATATCACTGCATAATCTTTTTGAATGGAGGTGAGTGAAAAGAGTAAGTTTGGAGGAGGATCTTCACTTATATATTTTAACCCCACTAATAAATTCCTCCCAGGCTTAAAGGTTTTGTAGATATAACGGTTGGCAACAGTGAGGACACTGTTGAAAACAAGTTTGGGGGAGGTTTGTGCTTATTTTTGCATCATTTGCATATCATTTGCATAAGCACAAAACATTTCTTTGAAAAACCTATAAAAATTTAAAATTTTCAAAACCCATAAAAATTTAAAATTTTTCAAAATATAAAAATATTTTAATATTTACACTTTTTTGTATATAAATAAGATAATAAAAGTTTAGATTGTGAAGAATTACATCCATGAGATTGGAAAAATTTAAGAAAACCAAGAAAATTAGAAGTTTTCTTATACGAACTAGTAATAAGTAGTTATGAGCCGTTGTCCCAAGGGTTAGTAAGATGAAGGAAGTCACTAATTTGAGAATAAAAATAAGTCTGAAAAATAGTTTCTATTCTAGAAAGCCAAACATTTTGAATGTTGATACCCTGCTATTCGCACTTACACACGTCTTGAAGCCCGGGATAGTAGAGGATACCTTGAAATGCTCTTGTCTTAAAGCCGATGTATGAAGGAAATATAAAAAAAATGAATGAAAAAAATATAAAGTGGTGAGAAAAATGGACACTGGTTTTGTTATCACCGAGGGCAGTACGAAAAATATATAGCGAGGGTGCCACTTCAGCTAGTGCCCTAAGGCCAACTGGTCTGGGAGTCACTGCTATGCCTGAGGTGGTGCAAGACGAGGAAAATACATCAAATAAGCAAGCACATGAGTAATCGGTCGGTTAGTACCTCAAGAAGTATTAACGGTCGCTTGAAAGTGTGTGAGCACATCTAAATATTCATTAATTAAAAAGTACAGAGGCTGATAGGCAAGAGTATGATAGCTTGAATTGAATTCTCCGGATGTAGGGATGTCTTTACACACACGCAGGGTTATATGATCGATGTTTGGAAGAAAGATAGGAATGAAGAATATGGCGATATTTTATTGAGGGAGGACGTGATTTCTAACATTTTTTCATGACCATTAAGATAGGGCTCATGACAACCGAAAAACTAGCTTAGTTGGAAACCCTAATTTTCAAAGCTTTTCTTTTACAATTCTTGTCTTTAAATGTAATATTCATGATCTTCCTTTTATTATCGAATTTTGTGGGTGCAATCCGCTGAAAACCCTCAGGAGATAACACTCCTCCTACTAGGGACACCTAGAGGTTTAAAGGCTTGTTGCACGTGCTCAGTGCAATCGTGTTACCTACGAAAGTGTGCTAGTTAGTTTTTCTCTTTCTTTATTTTCTCCTTCTCTTTTTAATAAAAAGTTCGCCCGAGATGATCGAAATTATGTTTGGGGGAATTTGATCAGTCGAAAATATTGCATCTTTTAATCGGCAATTTCCCTATCATTTGCACTCATCGAGAAGTGGTCGGCATTCATATCGCACATATTAGAAAATCAGTCGTTAAATATCAGATTGCATGTGTTAGACTATAAAACCGGCACTATAAAGGAAATTGACTACATTTCATAGCATGGCATCATTCCTATATATATCGCAACTTGTGTTTCGAAGTCCGTGCAGGAAAATACAAAACATCGGTCAAAATTACATAACAGACTGCTAAAAAAATACGCCAACTCATGGATTTGGAATCTGGTATTGATCTAAGAAGCATTCAGAGATTTAACATATCAGAAAATACATCAAAGTACAGAAGAAGCCAACACTGCAAGTTTGAAGCCCCAAGCCAACAAAGTGGCCGCAGAACCGCGGCCGGAGCTGCCTGGAGCCATGGTTCCGCGGCGGCGCTACCACGTCAGCCCTCCAACTTTGCTGAAATATCTCCACCTCAGCTCCTACAGCTCTTCAAGCCACTATATTTTCCAGAAGACCCCAGAAGCTTCTGCCAGTTCATCAAACTTAGGGTTTCTAAGCTAAACATTCCTAGCTTAAAGTCTAAGCTAAGCTCCTAACTAACTTACAACAAACTTTTGGAGGGAATTGCAATTTCAAAACCTAGACCTAGGGTTTGGGAAACCTATAAATAGACCCCTAGGCTCACTTGTAAATCATCTTAGATATCTTCTCATATCATTAGATCAATTCTTCATCTCTCCCAAATTCCACCCACAAGTCTAGAGACAAGGCTTATGTCAAAACCCTAACCCTAATCCAATCTAGAAATACCCAATTCAAGATCCATGGAGTTCAAGCAAAGCAAGTCTTCAAAGATCCTTTAGAAGTAGAGCCGACATTCAACGGAGCACGAGATCGAAGCGATCCAAGACTCAAGAAGCCGAGCGATGCAAGATTTGACGAGCGAAGTTCCTACCTCTTATAATTCTTGAGAGTTGTAACTACTTGTTAATGTAATAAAGGTGAAGATTCTTTAAACTTGTTTACATTTCAATTCAAGCATCATGATTTCTTTTCGATTCTTGAATGTATTCTTTGTGATGATGTGTGAATAAACCCCGCTCGTGGAGGAATCGAGATGATTGTAGAATGATGATGTTGATGAATCATTAAACGTTTTCTTAACTCCTACAGCAATTGTAAATTCTTGAAAATAGAATGATCGATGATCTAGATCGATGCGAAATGTGTTCTTGATTCTTTTCGTATGATCTAGAAAATCAACGATCGATCATTAGATTTTCAAGAAGCTATCTAGTGAATGTGATTCATCGAAAGGACAAAAGATAGGACGAAGAACCCTAATTCTTCTCAAGATCCTTAAACCTCGATCAATCAACATCGAGTTAGCATCAATTCGTTAATGGATAAGAAACGTTAATCTTTAGTCTTCATCACATCTACAATCTAATCGATTCCTACACGTTTTACATCAAATCTTGAAACCCAAATCGATTGGAATTATATCGAAACTCGATTCTCGATGTTTATCATTTTCTTGATTCTTGATTAGAATAGTGACACTTAAAACTCATTGATAAAAATCTTGAATCATGTTTTCTTTTCTTTTCTATTAAGTTTTCAATTCAAACAAATCAAAAATATAAACGAATCGCACAATCCCTGTGGACGATCCGCACTCGCTTACGATCTACATCCGACATCGTAGTTGATTGCGGTCAAATAATTCTTTGATTGTGATTCTCTACATTTTCTAAACCGACACACAAAGATAAAGATCAATCAAATGACACCGTTACCGGGGATCATTTGATTTACACACACAATTGGAAATTTCAAATCAATCAGTGTGTTATGATATGTAGGTACCCTCACGAAGACTTCGAGACGACAAGCAAGCGCGTGGCGACGTCGGCACCGGCGAGCGAGGACCAGGTGAGTAGATTTATATCTACGGGGAGATGTCGGGTAGATGGCGGATAGCACCCCCGTAGTTCGTGGTGATGTATACGAATACGTATACACACATATATATTGATTATATATTGTTCAGTTTATTGATGATAAAGATAAATTTTAGGTGTGATTGGATAGGTTTAGTGTTGCGAAATCCTAGAGTAGAGGTTGCACCACACATACACACACACACACCCATACTTGCATACATTCTTCTTTCATATATGCTTATTGGGAGATATATATATAGTTATGTGTTCACATGGGTATGGGACTATGTGTTCACATACGGATTGGGTATGATACTTGGGATTGGGATGAGTCGATGAGATTTGAGTTGAGACCGTGAGATCGGTGATATAGCAGGATTCATACTTGAGATACGTCCTGATGTTATAGCGGATCTTTAGACGATGATACCATGTGAATAGTGATGTACATTGAATGGTTGACATGTAATTGTAATATGAGATAAGATATGTTAAGATAATTATAATGGGTCGCGTTGAGCGATGTATCCTTCTTATTGATGATATGTGCAGATGATATCGGGTTGTACAAGATTGTCGATCAGTAGTCAGATCATGATTATATTGATTATGTTAGTGTTGTACTAGACGTAGGTCAGTACCCCGGATGATGATCTTGATAAAGAGGATACCAGATGAACAGTGTGATGAGTATGATATTGACCTGTACCCAGATTTGGGGATACCGTACGACGGATTTACGTACGAGCTATATATTGATGATTGATCCGCACTCTTGACTTGGGATGTCTGATTATAGATATGGTATCGGATATGATATTATTGAGGCGGGATCACCGACTAATATATATACAGGTATGTATATGTATCGACTCAGATGTTAGGCGGTTTCCTTACCGGTAGTTCAGCTTGTTAGCTTAGCCCTTTTGTTTAGTGTAGTTGTTAGATTAGATTCGACTCCTACCTATTTCGAAAGCTAACGAATCGTGGGTATTTTAAAAGACAGGTCAAGAGATTCTACTGATATTTCAAAAGACGTATCTTTTCCTAAAAACACCGTAGCCCTTATTTTCAAATCACCACGATTCGTTTTATTTCAAAAGGCACTATTGTAGGACTTATATTAGGGTAATGCAGATTTGTTATCATTGTGTCTAGTATTTAGCTCCCGCTCATTATTGTTGTTCGCTCCGCATCGCATGTTTATATTACGATTCATATTCTATTGTTGATATCATGCTGTTAGGACACCAGTACCATTACCGATGATGCATATGTACCACGTACACTTACTTGCCGGATCACACACATCTTCATCGGTAATTGCCATGTCACGTACACTTAGAGAATATTATTACTTGATTTAGCTTGTTAGCTAGTAGTTTGACATGATATTAGTGTACTTGCCTTATATGCCAGCTTAGATATTGTAGTTATTCCTTTTCACTTCATGCATACTGTTATTCATGGTTATGCCGCATTCATGGATTCTCATGCCTATTTTCACGGTTGTACGTGCTATTGATGATTTGGATTCGGATTTCATGAGATTTCTTGGATTTGGAGGAAAACCGCAAAAACATAAATAAACTTCTTCTCTCTCTTTTTAAATAAAAAGTGCGGTTTTCCAATGATGTATGAGTCGTCCACCATGAGTTTTGCTGATGGATTTCGAGACCCGAGTTCGAGAAGTGGAGGAACCGTTTCGGGTACATGGTGGACCCGGTGCGGTACCCCGGGGCAAGAGGATCGCAGATGATGGCATTGAGCCTGGCAGGGGAGCACTACCGACCGGTGATTTTACCCAACGCATCGGATATCCGGAGGATACCGTCGTGGTCTTGAGATTGATGGTAGGGGCCGGTCTGGACGGACGGCGCCCTAGATTGTGAGATTGAGACATACAGAGATATTTGAGATATTGAGGTACAGAGATTGCGACACAGAGATATCGAGATATTTGGATACTTGTTTTGTGTCGATGCTAGGCACTGTTTATGCTGATTTCATTTATGATACCTCATTTTAAAAATACAGAAATCTCACTAATTTATGGAAGCAGTTTTCTTCAGTACATGTATTCTGTTGTCATGCATTCATACATCATCCATATGATATATTGCTACCTGAGGCACTGACACGGGCACATGAGTTTACACTTGGGTTAGATATTTACCCTAGCCATTGTTATAGGCTGCATGTTATATATATTTGTAAGTCCATGCTACCTCTCTCGGTACTTTCGGGCATGCGGAATTTGATAAAAAACGATTTTTATAGAGGTGGTAACAAGGACTTATAACCCGGATCTTGGTTAAACATCTAACTAACAACCTAACTACGAGTTGCTAACTACTCGGTTATGGTGTTTATACCTTGCTTGTCTTGAACTCCTTCGTCTTCAAGCTCCGATGGTGGTCCGGATCGGCTTCTTCCCGTCGTCTCCTTACGCCGAAGATAGATCCACCTGAAAGCTCCAACCTTTGGCTCCTTCTTCGAACTTTGAAGAAACTAGTTCACTCGGTTTGCTAAACCTTGTGAACTAGAGTGAGTAGAGAAGAGTTTGTATGGGATTTTATCTATGGTTCTTGATTCTCAACTCATGAGACAAGTGAACCATAGAGACAAGAGAGGGAGCAAGAGGAAGAGGGTGAGAGCAAAAACAAGAGAGCTCAAGAACAAGAGAGAGAATGGTTAAGTGAGAATGAGCCTCTCTTTTTCCTTTTACCCTCTCATAATCCAAAACAATGATAACTCATCATACCAATCAAGTGTTATGTGATGGTTGAAGCAACCATAACCATATCATTTCATGCACTCATTTTGCACAAAGGAGCAAGCAAGTAAAAGTCTTTGCCATGAAATGATAGCTATGGTTATCATGATGGTCAACTAGTCAAGCCTAGTCAACCGGTCAACAAAAGTCAACAAGTCAACAAAAGTCAACAAGTCAACAAAAGTCAACCCCTCAACAACCATGTCACCATAATACTTAATTAATATAATTGTTAATCACATATCATATTCTCATTAGGGTTGAGCAAAAAGTCAATGGTCAACGGTCAACTGTCAACAACCCTAATGAGAATCCGCTGCCTCTGTCTCCCCGTCAACTGTGCATACACACCCGCATCCGTGTTCCGAGGAACACGAATGCATACTGGATAAATCCAATCCCAAAAGGTACACTAGGATCTGGCTTAAACCAAAGCCCGCTAGTGTAAACTGTCCGGACCCTCTACGTGCACAAGTGCACGGATGTGACCGAACCCTGTCGCAAAACCATGCGACCTCTACTCTTTTGCCTAAAGGCGAAAAGCTTTCTGTGTGGGACTCTAAAGATCGACACTACGCTGGCAGTGGGTTTAACCACAGATCGCAAGCGGCACTAGCTGTGCGTAACGGTCCCCAGGTAGTGCCGACAAGAAGACCGACGAGGCGAAACCCATCTGAACTCCTACTGAGCCTGAATATGACATTCTCCGCACAGTCCGGTCTGTTCGTCTGATACATCGCATGGCGGGCCTAGGGGCGGTAAACGTCAGTCCCCCAATAGCGGTACAAGTCGTGTCGGAGTGAAGCCCAAAACACCCTGAGATAACACTGGAAGCCTACCAGTATATCTCGTTTGCCCTGGCCAGGGACTACTCGTGTAATGGCTCTCCTAGACACAGCGCGATGTCAACCCCCAATACCGGGAAAGACGAATCCTGTCTAACCGTCACTGCCTCCAAGCGCTTCGGGACTGCACCCAACTACTACCTGTTTGCACGACTCCTTTGAGCCGTGGTAGGGTAGTAATCAAAGTGCAGTGGGAACACACTCGAGGCGAAGTGACAGTGTCAAGTCAGCGGACTAAGCTGTACTCATGTCACCTGGGAACTGATAACTGACGATAGGCATAATACCAACTAGTCAGTTCCTGACGAGTCCTGTCCAGTGTACCCGTAAACTAACGAGCACCCGCATACTATCTCAAGTACGACGCACTGACGGCTGTGGGACAGACCGTCTCCCACACTGGGATGAGAAGCGCATGCGCTAGTCTACTCCGGAGTATCGATGCCCTGTCTCGATAGTCCTGCGACTAGGGACCTGCATAAGGATGTGCTTATAGATTACCCAGCCCCACTAGTGTGACTGCCATCACATCGCTGGTAATCAAGCAAAGATCCTAAGAGCTCCACTAATGTGTATAGGTGATATACTAAAATAAACACATGTACACATTGAAGTAGAAACAAACCAAGTAGCATACTACTATTTTGAGCAAGATTGTATATACAAGGTGAATATCCCAAGCTTCCATTAAGTAATATACAAACTAGTATGATACAGTAATGGCCTCTAGGGCATATACACTAACAATCTCCCACTTGCACTTGTTAGTTATATGTATGCCCTAGAGGCCATTACTATAATAGGATGTATATTGTAGTGGATGCTTGGACATATATAGGGAGGACTTTCTTGCTCGACATGATAGTATGCTATCTGGTTGCTCTTTACCTTAACGTGTACACTGATAGTCTCTCTGTTACATGTTGGTAAAGCCCTTAGGATGTGTGCTTGACTACCTGGACTATGATACGGATCATACTAATGGGGACATGGTAGTCCATAAGTACATCCTTCAAAGTCCCTAGTCGTGGGTGTATCGAGACGGGGCATCGATATACCAGAGTAGACTAGCGTATACCTTCTCGACCCATACAGATGGGCGATGGATGATCCCATATCCATTGGTGTTTGACATCGGAGATGATATACGGGTGCTCAGTGGAGACTGGGTACACTGGATGGACTCACCGAGAACTCCCAGATGGTATTATACCTTACGTCAGATGGCAGTTCTCTGGTGACACTGGTACAGAGTTGTCTGTTGATCCGAGATCGTCATAGAGTCTTGTGTGGTTCCCACTGTGCTTTGATTTCCATCTTACCACGTCAAAGAGGGCGTGCAAAACGGTGGTTTTTGGGTACAGTCCCGAGTCACATGGAGGCAATGAGCGATAGGAGGGGATTCGTCTCTCCCGGTATAGAGAGTTGATGTTGCACTGTGTTCGATTGGCTATAACAGGAAGTCCCTGGCCAGGGCTGCTCAGAGAATTGCTGGTAAGTGTTACCAGTAGTTTCTCGACCCGTTATGAGCCTCATATCGACACGACTTATCGAGCTATTGGGGTCTGACGTTTACCACCCCTAGGCGAGATATGCGACATATCAGACGATCAGACCGGACTGTACGGTAGTGTTACTGGTTGGATTCACTGGAGTGTGAGCGGGCTTGCTCGTCGATCTTCAGATCGCTCAATACCCGGGTGGCCGTTACGTTTAGCAGACCGCTTGCGGCTTGTGGGTGCTTGATATGATCATCACCTGCTGCCGGCGTATTGACGAGTCTTTAGAGTCCTACACAGAGGTTTCCTGGCTCAAGCGAAACGAAATAGGAGCGCATATGAGATATGTGCGGGACCGAGAATAATGCGTGTATGTGATACCGTATTCTATTCTCGCGATGAATGTATCGAAAGGTTGTATGCGATATAACCTAGTTATCGAATCAAGAGTTGGTTCGATAAGCCGATACATAAAATACTAGTCGGTTATATGCGATATGACCGGATCGTTAAATCAAGTGTTGATTTAATGATTTAATGCATAATTATATATTTGATATATTACTTTGCATTAATTAGTATTGGTTCACTTTAAGATGGATTTTCTCACTCGGATGTGCGCATTGCATATGCGATATGATTTTGTGCACTTGCTTGTATCATGTTTGATGATGCATGCCTTTTGGTTAAGTGTAAAGAATTAAATCTTGGTTAATGAAATGGTTAGGGTTTACTTTTTCCTTATTCATTTTATTCATTTATTTATTTGTTTATACATTTTGGAAAATAAATGGAAAAGAGAAAAGAATGGTGGCTTTATTTGTTGTTTAGTTGAAGCTTCATGAAGCTTTGACCTTGACCACCATTCTTATCTCATCCTTAACCCTAACCATTCCTTTAACCTTGGTCAATTCTCTACACATAACCATAGTTAGAATTATGATAAGTATTGATTTTCTATTCTTTTTTAATTAACTTATCATAACACTTTCTTCTTCTTCTTCATCTTCTTCATTGAGGAAAGCTTCACTTCATCAATGGTGGATTGATGAAAAAGAGTGAGAAATCCAAATCTAAAGTCTACCCACTTCCTATTTCTTCATCCTCTACCTCTTGCCAAGTAGTAGAGTGTGTTTTCTTCACAAGTTTCATGACTTGGTGAAGTGAGAGCTTGATCTTGCGATGCTTCGACGTAGATCATCTTCTGCATGGACATCGACGACCTAGCTCGCCTATTCTCCGATGAAGCCGACGCTAGAGCCCGGGATTTGTTTTGGACAGCGAAAGGACTTCATTGCGGAGCTATGGAGGTGGAGCACCGGATCTACAAAGGTTGTATTTCCGTATTCTCTTAGTTAAGCTGTTAACTAGTTTCTAGTTTCGCCTAAACTTTAGCCAACGATCCGTATTAGGGTTTCTCGGCACCTAGATTTTTTGAAATTGGCATGGTTGATGCCTTGTGAGACCTCATTAGGGTGCCTAGGAACCCTACAGTGGTATCAGAGCTACTAGGCATTGGATGTCGACCTATGGGAGGTTCTCATTGTGTGACAGTGTGGCGAAGCACAGGCTCTTACCCCCAGGGTGTCCCGAGACCGGAAGGTGTTCCGGCGGGTTGTAGTCCTCGCGAGGGGGTATGCGTAAAAAGTAGCTGCTGAGGGACCCGTGGGTGCCACGGTGACCCTATTGGATGGGGTGGCTGCCTGACCTACAGTGGTATCAGAGCCTAGCTAGAGCCTTAGGCGAAGTCTAGACGCAATTTGAAGCCCGAACGAACCCGAAACCCTAAACCAAACATGCTCTCTGGACTTTTTCCAAAATCTGGAGTTTTTCGATATTAAAAATATGCAGAAAAATCAGCAGGAAATTCTAAGGTTTACTGTGAAATTCGTGTGCCTAATTCCACTAAGCCGGCGCAGATCCGCGGCATGAGCATGGCTCATGCGGCGGATCCGCGGTCGTACGGCCTCAATATTTAAAGAATTTTACACAGTAATTCTTAGTTTCCAGTGGTGATTTTCCTGGGTATTTTTAATAATTATTCAAGAGTTGAATTTTCTGGGGTTGCTTTGGGGATTCGGTGTTTCGATCGGGGTATCAAATTTCGTCTTTGTGTATTTCCGGATAATTTTTAGAATATGTTAAAAAGTTCGACCGGATATAAATACCCAATTTTTCCCCTGTCGGGAAATTTCCAAGTGTTGGATTTTTCCGTAGTTTAACGACGTTCTAAGTAGTGCAAGTAACGCGATGGACCCTCTAGAAGACAACAAACCTTAACTCGATTATATGACCGTCTTGAACTGCCCTTTGAACCTTCGGGTTTGGGGCAGTACGGTGTGCCACATGTGAGGCGTTGGCTTGACCCTTCTACGGCTGGACCGTTGGTACTGAGGCACGAACTGAATGTTGTTAGACTTATTTCATGTGTTGAGTTGTATCGGGAAAACTTGGGTATTCGACTGTTCGATCGGAAAGTTTAACATTTTCTGTTTATCTGGAATGTGATACAATAATTGGAATTCACAAACTGTTATGAGATAACTGAATGAATGTTATAAATCTAGCAGTTTCGTCCCACATGATATTGAAAAGAGTTTTCGATAATGAGACTAAAATGCGGGATTTATATCTATTAGGCATGTGATGTCTAAGTATTTCATTTGATTAGGCATGCGATGTCTAAAGAAGTTGCGGATTCCAATTGTTGTAGTTTTACACTTTCTTTTCTGTGACCGTAAGTCTAGTATGTTCATATCGCCGGTTTCGTTGCTATATGTCAACGACAATTGGGGTATGCGTACTTACTTACGTTGATGACATGTGATGTTATGTGTTGCTGGATATGTTATATTGGATCGTCGTGTTTGAATAGCCGGGTTTTTTTTATGTGAGATGAGTGTTTTTCATTTTCATTCATGTAAAAACTTGTATGTAATATTCTTTTATTTGGGGCACTTCCAGGTAGCGGAAGTTGTCACCATTTGTATATTATTTACTTTTACGCATTAGGATAGACCCAAGGAGGGGAGCATAAGTAACCGGGTTCTGGGGTCCAGTGGGAGACCAACTCGAGGAGTCGAGTCCGGGTCTCCTAACCCTAGAATTGGCAGGGTTGCTTGCCGCTCTCGTAGGGGTCTAGGGGTGTGGGATTGGCTATTCATCACGACCGTGGAATCCGTGTTTTATACTGGCTCGTATTGAAAACACGGACGTCCTAGTATATCCAATATTTCATATGTTTCTTCTGCTGCGATATCTGTGATGTGATTCTGTGATGGATATAGTATATAGTATATATGATATATTATATAGACGTTACTTATATTTTACACCCGCGCTAGCCCTGCCTTGCTCTGTCGTTAGTTACCTAACCTAACGGTGCACGAGGGGACATCGAGGCGAATGCGGATGGCATAAGTGTACGTCATATCTATCTGTGATGTTTAGGCATTTAAATGATGGGACTTCATTAATGTGATTAATGAAAGATAAGAAACCTAAAGATGTTGTAGAATCGAATTTCAAAATAAAACAGGTAGCTACAGTTCTTGCTCTGCACAGCGGTATATGTGATATATCCTGCACCTTATTCGATAAGGAAAGGACCGAGATCCCTTCACCGGGAGTGACTCCTTTAGCAATAACTGGCAGATGCTACACACTCGGTTTGTCTTTTGATTGCTTTTAAGAGTTTTTGCTTTGCACAGTGATATATGTGATATATCCCGCACCTCATTCGACGAGGAAAGGACCGACGATCCCTTCACCGGGAGTGACTCCTTTAGCAAAATTAGAAAAGCCTCAAAAACACTCCATTTCAAAATTCATTCGATCCTACAACGATATCAAGTTCATTACGCAATAGGTTTTCAGAAAAACCTGTCGTAGCCCTCCGTCATTTCAGATAAGTACTAGTTAGTATTCGTGCTGCGGTTGTTTGGCATGCGTCAAGGCGTAGTGTACGGTAGCTAACTAGTGCTTATCTGCTAGCATACGATGCGATTGGATTAGGGTATTCGTACGGCGTTGTTTGGCATGCGTCAAGGGTCGTGCGGGTGGGTTTAATTCAATCAAGAAATGTACGGGTTGAACTTGACTAGCAGACTATGGGTTGTTTGGCATGCGTCAAGGTCATAGCGAGCTAGGGGCAAAACATTATCGGGAATTTCAAGTGTTGAAATTTGCAATGAGATTGCATACCTTCTATGAGATAGTTGGATCCCGATACCCGCTGCGAGTAAGTGTTACTCCTGGGAGAGTTTTATACATTACAATTAGCCGATCAAGTAGGTGTCTAGAAAGGTGTTAACGAGGTTACGCCTCTGGGAAAACGAGGTTTACATTAATTAGGTTCGTGCGAAAGCACGGGGGACCTCCCTCAAAGTACCGACACTGGCCTGGCTGAAAGATTGGCGAACTTATAGTGTGTAATTAATCCCGGCTAGTCTTTCCTTTTAGGGTTTGAAGGAAGATTTGATAAAAAGCAGTGGGAACCATCCTGATTAGATAAAAAATAACCAATCTATTCTTGCAAGAGCGCACGCTGAGTGTTTTCTTCTCTCTCTCTCCTGGTAGCGACCATGTCACGCCTTAATCAAGATAATAAAACGGATTATTGACCGAACCCGCTTGTTATACTGAGCTGGGGAACGTTGGTCCCGCTCCAACTTATAATTGTTATAAGACAGAGCAGGAAATAGGGGATTACCAGAATTCCCGTGCCGCCCAAACGAAGAGAGTGCATGCTGATGCATTATCTTCGGGTGTGTTCATTATGCAGAACTGTTTCTCAATATCCTTTACGTCCTGGGTATGTGATACCAGATCAGGATCCCAGATATTTAATTTGTTACATAGGACTACAGAAAGGTAAAAAACTGAGAACGGGTGATAAGTTTCATGAGGCAGAAAACGGGGCAAGTGTTGCAGCCAAGTCTGTTGGTCACTGTCACCCTGTATTACGAATACATTGATTCTGAACAAATGCTATTAGATACCGAACCTGATATACAAAATCATATCAGTCTCTTTATTAGTAAAGAAAGGATATAATTTTGTATTGATGGATAATGTTTTGAACATTTCCTATATCAAAAGTTGATCGGTTCAGGCACGTTATCTAAAAGCATTGACGTTCTAAATCAAACTACAGTTCCTCGTATACAGAACACACACAAGAGGAAGAGTTCAGAAATGAACGAATTCTTCTTGAGGTATTGTAGACTAGGTCATATCAATGCGACCCGACTAGCTGAAGTTACATTTAGATGCATATTTAAATCAGTTTGAATTTACATCTTATGAAACTTGCCAGTCATGTCACAGAGATAAGATGACCTTAGCTCTGTTTATTGGAAACGGAGAAAGAGTTAGTGAACTCTTGGGATGATACATGTTGATGTATAAAGGTCCCCTGTCTACACATGCCAAGACCGGTTCTTTGTACTTCATTATATTCTCTGATAATCTCTCAAGATTCAGTCATATGTTCCTGTTGAAACATGAGTCTGAACCTTTTGAGATATTCACAGAATATAAGTTAGAAGTAGAGAACCAATTCGGGTTTAAGTATTATGTCCTTTGATGTGATCAAGGAGGAGAATACTTGAGCACGGAAATCCTGGACTATTCTAAAGGAGAATGAGATTCTCTCTCAGCATTACTCCTCCGTATACACCATAGCACGATGGTATATCGGGGCGGAGCAGATACACCCTATTTGATATGGTGTGCTCTATGATGAGTACTACTGAGTTGCCTATTTCCTTTTGGGGGTTATGCACTTGAGAAGCTGCATACCTATTGAATACGGTTCAAATCAAATCAGAAGCCTACCACTTCATATGTGATATGGAAAGGGAAGAGCCCATATCTTAGGTTAGTTAAGATTTGGGGTTGTCCGGCCTATGTCAAAAAGCAGAATCCGGACAAGCTCGAGGCAAGGTTAGTTTTGTAGAACTGGAAAGGTTCCAGCTATACAAGCTACAGCAGATGATTTGATAGAACCAAAGGATTCAATAGTTACCAATGAACCTCAGCCTCTCCGCCGATCTAGTAGGGTTCCTCACCCACCTGAGAGTTACTTCGGTTTCTCTATGACAGTGGGAGCGAGGATTGCATCATGAGATGATGACCCAACTAGCTTCGAGCTGGCCATCAGGAGTAAGACTCTGTAAGAATGGCTGGATGCTTAGCGATCTGAGATGGAATCCATGTACACCAACAAAGTATGGACTTTGGTTGCTATATCTGAAGGGTTAAATCCCCATCAGGAGCAAGTATATCTTGAGAAGATTACTTGGTGTAGATGGAAAAGTTGAGACTTTCAAAGCTAGACTTGTTAAAAGTTTGCATCATTGACCAGGTGTGGATAATGATAAAACCTTTTCAAGTAGCTATGCTTAAGTCCATCCAGATCCTACTTGTCACGGCTACATACCATGACTACGATATCTGGTGATTGGGTGTCATGACTGCTTTTCTAAATGATGTTTTAGAAGAGTGCGTCTATAAGTACACAGCCAGAGGGCTTCGTAGACAGTGGGAGCAGCGGAAACGTGTGCAAGATGCTTTATAGGATTAAAGCAGGCATCGCGGAGTTGGAACATCTGTTTTGATGAATTAGTCAAAGAGATTGACATCATCAAAATGGTAGATGAACCTTGTATAAACAAAAAGGTAGTAGGGAGTATGGTGATGATCCTCGTAGGGTACGTGGATGACATACTCTTGATAGGGAAAGTGTTTCCTATGCTACGCTCGATCAATCTCCGTTTATCACAATGATTCTCCACATAGGATCAAAGTGATACCTCCTAAATCCTGGGTTTTTGGATCTATGAGATAGATCTAAATGGATGTTAGGATTCTCACTAGTTATAGTGAGACAGTATCAACCGATCCTGGGGAGAATCACTGGAAGGGTTCCAGGGTGATAAAGACGACTGAGTGTCAGTCACAGGCATTGTCTTAACCCTCAGTAAAGGGACGGTATGTTGGAAGAGTTCCAAGCTAGATACCGTGGCATACTAGACGATAAAGGCAGGATACATCGCTACTTAAGATGCTACCAAAGAGGCTGTTTGGGTGTATATTGGTTCATAAGATGAACTATGTTCCTCCCATTTTGTGACAATGGAGTTGTGGCTTATGCCAAGGAACGCAGGTCCCATCAGTGATCCAGACATATTCTAAGGCAGTATCACCTGATCATGGAGATAGTTGATCTCCAGGGAGATCGAGGTTAGGAGAGTAGACTCAGAGGACAACACAGCGGATCCACTCACAAAGGCCTGTTCCCAGAGAGAGATTTTTATGGGATGGTTGAGTATGAGATACTACAACCACTGCTATCAGATGGCCCTAGTGCAAGTGGGAGATTGTTAGTTATATGTATGCCCTAGAGGCCATTACTATACATAGGATGTATATTTTAGTGGATGCTTGGACATATATAGGGAGGACTTTCTTGCTCGACATGATAGTATGCTATCTGGTTGCTCTTTACCTTAACGTGTACACTGATAGTCTCTCTGTTACATGTTGGTAAAGCCCTTAGGATGTGTGCTTGACTACCTGGACTATGATGCGGATCATACTAGTGGGGACATGGTAGTCCATAAGTACATCCTTCAAAGTCCCTAGTCGTGGGTGTATCGAGACGGGGCATCGATATACCAGAGTAGACTAGCGTATACCTTCTCGACCCATACAGATGGGCGATGGATGATCCCATATCCATTGGTGTTTGACATCGGAGATGATATACGGGTGCTCAGTGGAGACTGGGTACACTGGACGGACTCGCCGAGAACTCCCAGATGGTATTATACCTTACGTCAGATGGCAGTTCTCTGGTGACACTGGTACAGAGTAGTCTGTTGACCCGAGATCGTCATAGAGTCTTGTGTGGTTCCCACTGTGCTTTGATTTCCATCTTACCACGTCAAAGAGGGCGTGCAAAACGGTGGTTTTTGGGTACAGTCCCGAGTCACATGGAGGCAATGAGCGATAGGAGGGGATTCGTCTCTCCCGGTATAGGGAGTTGATGTTGCACTGTGTTCGATTGGCTATAACAGGAAGTCCCTGGCCAGGGCTGCTCAGATAATTGCTGGTAAGTGTTACCAGTAGTTTCTCGACCCGTTATGAGCCTCATATCGACACGACTTATCGAGCTATTGGGGTCTGACGTTTACCACCCCTAGGCGAGATATGCGACATATCAGACGATCAGACCGGACTGTACGGTAGTGTTACTGGTTGGATTCACTGGAGTGTGAGCAGGCTTGCTCGTCGATCTTCAGATCGCTCAATACCCAGGTGGCCGTTACGTTTAGCAGACCGCTTGCGGCTTGTGGGTGCTTGATATGATCATCACCTACTGCCGGCGTATTGACGAGTCTTTAGAGTCCTACACAGAGGTTTCCTGGCTCAAGCGAAACGAAATAGGAGCGCATATGAGATATGTGCGGGACCGAGAATAATGCGTGTATGTGATACCGTATTCCATTCTCGCGATGAATGTATCGAAAGGTTGTATGCGATATAACCTAGTTATCGAATCAAGGGTTGGTTTGATAAGCCGATACATAAAATACTAGTCGGTTATATGCGATATGACCAGATCGTTAAATCAAGTGTTGATTTAATGATTTAATGCATAATTATATATTTGATATATTACTTTGCATTAACTAGTATTGGTTCACTTTAAGATGGATTTTCTCACTCGGATGTGCGTATTGCATATGCGATATGATTTTGTGCACTTGCTTGTATCATGTTTGATGATGCATGCCTTTTGGTTAAGTGTAAAGAATTAAATCTTGGTTAATGAAATGGTTAGGGTTTACTTTTTCCTTATTCATTTTATTCATTTATTTATTTGTTTATACATTTTGGAAAATAAATGGAAAAGAGAAAAGAATGGTGGCTTTATTTGTTGTTTAGTTGAAGCTTCATGAAGCTTTGACCTTGACCACCATTCTTATCTCATCCTTAACCCTAACCATTCCTTTAACCTTGGTCAATTCTCTACACATAACCATAGTTAGAATTATGATAAGTATTGATTTTCTATTCTTTTTTAATTAACTTATCATAACACTTTCTTCTTCTTCTTCATCTTCTTCATTGAGGAAAGCTTCACTTCATCAATGGTGGATTGATGAAAAAGAGTGAGAAATCCAAATCTAAAGTCTACCCACTTCCTATTTCTTCATCCTCTACCTCTTGCCAAGTAGTAGAGTGTGTTTTCTTCACAAGTTTCATGACTTGGTGAAGTGAGAGCTTGATCTTGCGATGCTTCGACGTAGATCATCTTCTGCATGGACATCGACGACCTAGCTCGCCTATTCTCCGATGAAGCCGACGCTAGAGCCCGGGATTTGTTTTGGACAGCGAAAGGACTTCATTGCGGAGCTATGGAGGTGGAGCACCGGATCTACAAAGGTTGTATTTCCGTATTCTCTTAGTTAAGCTGTAAACTAGTTTCTAGTTTCGCCTAAACTTTAGCCAACGATCCGTATTAGGGTTTCTCGGCACCTAGATTTTTTGAAATTGGCATGGTTGATACCTTATGAGACCTCATTAGGGTGCCTAGGAACCCTACAGCACTAAGGCCATGTACTGGCATATCGAAGACCTATCATCTCGATCAGCCGCTCGAACTGAGTCTGGGGCAGGGCCTTGGTGAATGGATCTGCAGTGTTATCTTCTGAAGCGACTCTCCGAACCCTCGATCTCCTGGCGATCCACGATCTCCCTGATCAGGTGATACCGCCTCAAGATGTGCCTGGATCTCTGATGGGACCTGGGTTCCTTCGCTAAAGCTATAGCCCCGTTGTTGTCGCAATACAGAGGTATTGGATCAACAATGGACGGAACCACCTGAAGTTCTTTCAAGAACTTCCTCATCCAGACAGCTTCTTTTGCGGCATCAGATGCAGCGATGTATTCCGCTTCCATCGTCGAGTCTGCAACGGTTTCCTGTTTGGAACTCTTCCAACACACCGCCCCTCCATTGAGGGTAAAGACAAAACCCGACATGGACTTGGAATCATCCTTGTCACTCTGGAAGCTGGAGTCAGCAAAGGCCTCGATCTGGAGGTCTTTTCTGCCATACACCAAGAACATCTCCTTAGTCCTTCTCAGGTACTTGAGAATGTTCTTTACTGCTATCCAGTGTTTCTCCCCAGGGTTTGACTGATACCGGCTTACCACACTCAGTGCATAAGCTACATCCGGTCTGGTACACAACATCGCATACATTATAGAGCCTACCGCAGAAGCATAGGGTATAATAGACATGCGATCCCTCTCCAAATCACTCTTGGGAGACATCTCTTTAGAGAGGGTGATCCCGTGACAAGCCGGTAGGTTACCGCGCTTGGAATCTTCCATACTGAATCTTTTCAGTACGGTGTCGATGTACCTGGACTGAGAAAGTCCTAATATCCTCTTGGATCTATCACGATGGATCCGGATCCCCAGGATGTATGAGGCATCACCCAGGTCTTTCATGGAGAACCTGTGCGACAAGAACCCCTTGACAGATTGTAGCATAGGAATGTCATTTCCTATTAAGAGAATGTCATCCACGTATAAAACGAGGAATACTACAGTTCTCGCTACAAATCTACTATAGATGCATGGTTCATCTGGATTTTTGATAAAGCCAAATTCCTTGACCGTCTCATCAAAACAGATGTTCCAACTCCGCGATGCCTGCTTTAGTCCGTAGATGGACTTAAGCAACTTGCACACCTTTCCGCTGCTCCCACTCTGAATGAAACCCTCTGGCCGGTCCATATAGACACACTCCTCTAATTTTCCGTTTAGAAAAGCTGTCTTTACGTCCATCTGCCAAATCTCATAATCGTGGAAGGCAGCAATGGCAAGAAGGATCCGAATGGATTTCAGCATAGCCACTGGAGAAAATGTTTCGTCATAGTCCAAGCCAGGTCTTTGACGGAAACCCTTCGCTACCAGCCTAGCTTTATAGGTCTCAACCTGTCCATCTACACCAATCTTCCTTTTGAAGATCCACTTGCATCCTACGGGTTTTACCCCGTCTGGAGCAATGTCCAACGTCCATACTTTGTTGGTGTACATGGACTCCATTTCGGTCCGCATTGCATCCAGCCATTTTACCGAGTCAACGCTCTGAACGGCCTGCTGGAAGCTAGTAGGCTCATCATAATCTATGATGCAATCCTCTCTATCCCCGTCTATGAGAAAACCGTAGTATCTCTCGGGCGGATGAGTCTGCCTACTACTCCTGCGGAGCGGCGTAGGAATGTCCTGTTCTTTTGAACCCTCTGGCTCCACTAAGCTTTCAGTAATAGTCTGTGGTTCTGGAATTTCTTCCAGTTCTATTGTGCTCCCACTTATCTGGGTTTCCAAAAACTCAGTTTCCAAGAAGCGGGCATGCTGAGAAACAAAAACCTTTTGTTCCTCAGCGGAATAGAAAAGATACCCCCTGGAGTTCTTTGGGTATCCCACAAACTTACACTGTACTGAACGTGCCTCGAGCTTGTCCGCATGCTGCTTTTTTACAAAAGCTGGACATCCCCATACCTTAAGATACTTCAGACAGGGTTTCTTCCCAGTCCACATCTGATATGGGGTGGTAGGCACAGTCTTGGTGGGAGCCTTGTTCAATAGATACACAGCTGCTTCTAGTGCATATCCCCAGAATGATCACGGTAACTCAGCATTACTCATCATGGACCGAACCATATCCAATAGGGTTCGGTTCCGTCTCTCCGATACACCGTTATGTTGCGGGGTGTATGGAGGAGTAAGCTGAGAGAGAATTCCGTTCTCTTTTAAATAATTCAGGAATTCTGCACTTAAGTATTCTCCACCTCGATCCGATCTTAGAATCTTGATACTTTTGCCAGTTTGTTTTTCTACTTCATTCTTATATTCCTGGAATTTTCCAAAGGCTTCGGACTTATATTTCATTAAGAAGACATAACCGTACCTTGAAAAGTCATCCGTAAAAGTAATGAAGTAAGAATAACCGCTTCGCGCATGTGTAGACATTGGACCGCACACGTCGCTGTGTACGAGTCCCAAGAGCTCGCTCGCTCTTACTCCGTGTCTGGTAAACGGAGTCTTTGTCATCTTTCCTTTGAGACAGGATTGACAAGTGGCATACGATTGATATTCGAACGGATTCAAATATCCTTCTGTATGTAACTTAGTCAACCTTCTCTCATTAATGTGACCCAGTCTACAATGCCATAAGAAAGTCTGATTTATTTCCGAAGACTTTCTTTTGTGTGTATTCTGGACATTGAAAATCTGTGGTTGGTTTAATACGTATATACCATTGCTCAATGTACCTGACCCAATCAAAACTTGATTAAGGTGAATGTTTACAACATTGCTTACAAACGCAAATTCATAACCTTCTTTAGAAACTAAAGATACAGAAATGATATTACAAGTTGCGTTGGGTACAAAAAAGCAATTACGCAAAACCAAAACATGTCCATCTGACATTCCCAGGTGATAGTCCCCCACGGCTTTAGCATCCATGCTAGCTCCGTTCGCAACTCTGAGGGTCATGTCACCTGCCTTCAAAACCCTACGGTTTCTCAACGCCTGCAAAGAATTACAGATATGAGATCCTGATCCGGTATCCAATACCCAGGAAGTAGAGTTTATTGAAAGACAGTTTTCAATAACATACACACCTGAAGCTGAAGCTGCAACCTGCTTCAATTCCTGTGTTCTGGCCTTCCAGGCCCTGCAATCATTCTTCCAGTGTCCTTTCTTATGACAATAGAAGCATTCTTCCTTATCCACAAGCTTCCCCGCTTTCTTTGTTGCTTTAGCTTTTCCCTTCGTATCCACTTTACTAACACCGCCCCTTGGTTTGGCGGGGGCTTTCTTCTTCTTTCCCTTGGCTTTCGCCTTGGACCTAGAAGAAGATGATCCTCCTACAAACAAAGTGGATGTTTCCCTACCTTTCTGTAGGGTGCCCTCTGCGCTCCTCAGCATGTTAAGGAGCTCTGGAAGTTCAACTTCTTTTTCTTGCAAGTTGAAGTTCAGTATAAACTGGGCGTAAGTGGAAAGAAGGGACTGGAGAACTATGTCCGTATAGAGCTCACTCTCCAATGTGGTCCCTAGGTCCGCGAGCTCCTCAATGTAGCCGATCATCTTTAGCACGTGCTCGGCTACTGATGATCCGACGGCCATCCTTGCCGAAAATAACTTTTTCGACGCTTCGTATCTTGCGATACGAGACTGCTCTCCATACAGTTCTTTTGTATGAAGAAATATGGATTCCAAGTCCATATTCTCGTGCCTCCTCTGATGTTCATTGTCCATAGAGGCAAGTACGAGGCACTTGGCCTTCGCGCTATCAATCTCCCAAGTCTTACGGATTTCCTTATCCGCGACGCTGGAAGTGGGACCAGGGACAGGGGGAGCTTTGGTGGTAAGAAGATACCCCAGCTTGTCGTAAGTGATTGCCATTTTGACATTCCTGAGCCAATCTTTGTAGTTTGGCCCTGTCAGTATGTTTTTATCTAGAAGTAACTTAAGTCCAGTCATGTCGATTGGTCGCTGCAATTAGGAGAGAGAAGAAGAAACACTCAGCATGATGCTCTTGCAAGTTTAGAGTGGTTTTTAGTTTGTCTAAACAGGATGGCTCCCACTGTTTCTCGAATCCCTCCTCAAACCATAAAGGAAGAATTAGTCAGGATCAATCTCACCGTACAATACTTGCTTAACCGTTCAGCCAGGCCAGTGTCGGTACTTCGAGGGAGGTTTTCCAACGCTTTCGCGAAGTTCCTTAATTAAATAACCTCTTTTCCCTGGGGGCGTAGCCCCGCTAACACCTTTCTAGACACCTACTTGGTTTATAGCATTGATCGTTAAGTGAGAAATTTCCCGAGGAGTAGCATATACTCACAGTAGGATCGGGATCCAAATATCATCGCGTGACGAAACTGAAGGAATCCTACCAGAATCATCACACTCCAAATGGTATGCAAATCTAGCAAGTTTCAGTACTTATGAAACTCCCGATGTGGATTTTTGCCCCATACTCTTATGACCTTGACGAAGGTCAACAAATCATAAGTCACATGTCAAGTTCTGCCCGTCATTATCCAGGTTAATTTGAACCCATCCGTATATACCCTTGACGAAGGTCAACAAGGTAATGCGAATGTCCCAAACCAACGCATCTATCTATGCTACATATGAATACCCAACAGCTACCAATCACTATGCCTTGACGAAGGTCAACAAACACAGCTTGAATACTATTGAATATTCATATGAAACGACGGAGGGCTACGAATGGTTTTGGCAAAACCGTGAACGTAGTGAACTTGATATAGTCGATGGAACGAGATAGCTTTTAAAAGGAGTGGCTCAAACTCCGCATTTAAAAGTTGTTTTTGAAAAGAACCGAGTGGTTTTTCGAAAGTGTTCCAACGACTTTTACTTGGTTTATTATCTTGCATTAGTTCTTTTAATGCGTGATATTCTTGCATTAGTTCTTTTAATGCGTCCCATCATTTAATCCTACCATTGCAGAAAACAACCAAAATATGACGTACGCTTATGCCATTCGCATTCGCCACTGGGCCCCGTCATTACCCGTTAGGTTACTTAACTAACGACAGAGCGGGGGCTGGGCTAGCGCGGCTGTGAAATATAAGCAACGCCTAAATAATATCGTATATAGATATAAACTGCAATGAAAATCATTTCAGATCACAGATGAATACATTGGATATACTAGGAATTCGCAATTCGTACGAGCCTGTAACGAAAAGCAAATTACGCGGTCGCGGTGAATAGACAATACCCCACCCAAGACCCCTACGGGTGCGGCAAACTACCCGCCAAGTACCCGAAGCGAAGCAAGCTCCTTCACCTCCGTGAGTAGGCTACTCGGCACTTCGGCATACCCGGTAGTTTGTGCACCCCCTCCATGGGTCTATCCTAGGAGCAAAAACAGTAAAAAGAAATTATACAATGACGGCTACAACCCCGACCCGGTTCTGCGGCCATACAAATAATTATTACATCAATTTAGAAATTTACATGAATTGAAAGAAAAGAAAACTCTCGTCTCACAACCCCGGCTATTCACCCGCGACAATCCAACATATTCATATACACATTCCAGCAACATTACAGATCATAGATTTGTATAACCCCCACTAATCGACATATAGCGATTAGCAGACGTTCAATACAAATATCACATTACAGAAAAACCCGTTAGCTTAAGTCTTTTAGAAGTTCGATCAAAAATATGGATTTTCGGGACTCAAAATCAAAATTTTCGTTCTGGAAAATCTGGGCAGAAAATATATATTCCAAAAATCCTAAAACAACCCCAGAAATACACTGCACCAAAGATGGACCTCGGCCGAGTCAACTCGGCCGCGGAACCGCGGCGGGAGCGTGCTCCCGCCGCGTTTCCGCGGCGCTTTGAAACGATCGAGCGACCAAATTTGGTGGTTATTCTAATAAAAGCCTGAGCCGATTTTTAAGATGAAAATTATTAACTTTTGAACAGAATAAAAATTGACAGAAACTTGAAATTCTCGGGTTCGTTTTCGTGACTTTTTCTTTGATCGATCTTCTAGTTACTTGCTAACATGTTAGATAGAGTTTAACTAGGCTCTGATACCACTGTAAGTCCATGCTACCTCTCCCGGTACTTTCGGGCATGCGGAATTTGATAAAAAAACGATTTTTATAGAGGTGGTAACAAGGACTTATAACCCGGATCTTGGTTAAACATCTAACTAACAACCTAACTACGAGTTGCTAACTACTCGGTTAGGGGGTTTATACCTTGCTTGTCTTGAACTCCTTCGTCTTCAAGCTCCGATGGTGGTCCGGATCGGCTTCTTCCCGTCGTCTCCTTACGCCGAAGATAGATCCACCTGAAAGCTCCAACCTTTGGCTCTCTTCGAACTTTGAAGAAACTAGTTCACTCGGTTTGCTAAACCTTGTGAACTAGAGTGAGTAGAGAAGAGTTTGTATGGGATTTTATCTATGATTCTTGATTCTCAACTCATGAGACAAGTGAACCATAGAGACAAGAGAGGGAGCAAGAGCAAGAGGGTGAGAGCAAAAACAAGAGAGCTCAAGAACAAGAGAGAGAATGGTTAAGTGAGAATGAGCCTCTCTTTTTCCTTTTACCCTTTCATAATCCAAAACAATGATAACTCATCATACCAATCAAGTGTTATGTGATGGTTGAAGCAACCATAACCATATCATTTCATGCACTCATTTTGCACAAAGGAGCAAGCAAGTAAAAGTCTTTGCCATGAAATGATAGCTATGGTTATCATGATGGTCAACTAGTCAAGCCTAGTCAACCGGTCAACAAAAGTCAACAAGTCAACAAAAGTCAACAAGTCAACAAAAGTCAACCCCTCAACAACCATGTCACCATAATACTTAATTAATATAATTGTTAATCACATATCATATTCTCATTAGGGTTGAGCAAAAAGTCAATGGTCAACGGTCAACTGTCAACAACCCTAATGAGAATCCGCTGCCTCTGTCTCCCCGTCAACTGTGCATACACACCCGCATCCGTGTTCCGAGGAACACGAATGCATACTGGATAAATCCAATCCAAAAGGTACACTAGGATCTGGCTTAAACCAAAGCCCGCTAGTGTAAACTGTCCGGACACTGTACGTGCACAAGTGCACGGATGTGACCGAACCCTGTCGCAAAACCATGCGACCTCTACTCTTTTGCCTAAAGGCGAAAAGCTTTCTGTGTGGGACTCTAAAGACTCGACACTACGCTGGCAGTGGGTTTAACCACAGACCGCAAGCGGCACTAGCTGTGCGTAACGGTCCCCAGGTAGTGCCGACAAGAAGACCGACGAGGCGAAATCCATCTGAACTCCTACTGAGCCTGAATGTGACATTCTCCGCACAGTCCGGTCTGTTCGTCTGATACATCGCATGGCGGGCCTAGGGGGCGGTAAACGTCAGTCCCCCAATAGCGGTACAAGTCGTGTCGGAGTGAAGCCCAAAACACCCTGAGATAACACTGGAAGCCTACCAGTATATCTCGTTTGCCCTGGCCAGGGACTACTCGTGTAATGGCTCTCCTAGACACAGCGCGATGTCAACCCCCAATACCGGGAGAGACGAATCCTGTCTAACCGTCACTGCCTCCAAGCGCTTCGGGACTGCACCCAACTACTACCTGTTTGCACGACTCCTTTGAGCCGTGGTAGGGTAGTAATCAAAGTGCAGTGGAAACACACTCGAGGCGAAGTGACAGTGTCAAGTCAGCGGACTAAGCTGTACTCATGTCACCTGGGAACTGATAACTGACGATAGACATAATACCAACTAGTCAGTTCCCGACGAGTCCTGTCCAGTGTATCCGTAAACTAACGAGCACCCGCATACTATCTCAAGTACGACGCACTGACGGCTGTGGGACAGACCGTCTCCCATACTGGAATGAGAAGCGCATGCGCTAGTCTACTCCGGAGTATCGATGCCCTGTCTCGATAGTCCTGCGACTAGGGACCTGCATAAGGATGTGCTTATAGATTACCCAGCCCCACTAGTGTGACTGCCATCACATCGCTGGTACTCAAGCAAAGATCCTGAGGGCTCCACTAATGTGTATAGGTGATATACTAAAATAAACACATGTACACATTGAAGTAGAAACAAACCAAGTAGCATACTACTATTTTGAGCAAGATTGTATATACAAGGTGAATATCCCAAGCTTCCATTAAGTAATATACAAACTAGTATGATACAGTAATGGCCTCTAGGGCATATACACTAACAATATTGAGGATATATTATGATCGTTGACCTAGGATTGCGTTGTTCATGCGGTTTCTGTTCGTAAATGTTTTTCTACTCACGAGTTGGCAACTCACCCCCGTTGTGCCACAGTTCTTGCAGGTTTTACCGTACATGTTTCATTGCGGCTTTGCTGGCACTGCTTCTTTCGGGTGACTTGCTAGTAGGTGGGTTTATTTGTATCGTACCCATCATTATACATTGTATATTATTATTCAGTTGTATCTAGGAGTTCCATCAACCAAACATGCATTTTTTTTTGAGATAGAGACCAGTGATGTTATTCTTTCGACCTTAGAGTCGCGCGTTATATTTCTGTGGATTTCTTGTTGTTTTGAGTTTCCTTTTGAGTTGTGATCCTCGCCCTTGGCGTTGTATATTATATTGCTTGTGTGGTTGTGACCGTCGATTGACGAAGAGCTAGCTCCCTCTTGGGGATGCCTTTTATTGATTTCGTATACTATTCATGTTGTATCCCGTTTGGGAGCCAGTATTTATAAAGGAGACTCTGCCGAAATTTTCAGGAAATATTTGATGTTTTAAAAATGCATATTCCGGCATATGTTGCATCTATTTGGTTTAAAATGGTTTTTCCTACACTCTACTACTTTTCTTGGTTTTGATTTCTGGCTTTTCGGCTTACTTAGAATACGTACGCCCTGAGACGTTCGTAGTTTAAGTGCCGGTCATATTCCGTACTTTCGGGACATGACAAAGTTGGTATCAGAGTGTTAGGTTTTACCTTCGGAGTGTAGGATGACCCTTGGTTGATAGAATAGGTGACTAAAGTAGAGTGACGTACCGTGGCATGTTCCGCGGCGTACTTACGATACGCTACTCCACTTAAGGAGCCTCAGGATGTACATTTCTTTGTTCAGTATTATATTCATTCCTGATCTAGCCTCATCGGTACCAGTTATGGTTTTGCTGCCACGATTATGGGCAGGAAGAGCTACGGCTAGAGTTGCGGTCAGCACGAGCTCATTAAGAACGAGGACTGACCAGGGTATAATTTCGGCGACACACGATTGTAGAGATGTGTCTTTTTACTGTGTTTTCGCGCCACGAGCGTGGGATGGACCGCTGTATGAGGTTACTCGGACGTGCCGATCAGTACCAGAGGATTGAGCCAATGATAGAGGCCAGCCAGATTTTGATGACCGCTGGCGTATTGCTTACTCCTGATGATTGAGGCACTGTTCAGCGTGCAGACGAGTGAGCCAGTCATTACTGCGAACGACGAGATATCGCCCTAGATGTTAGAGCTATTGCAGTATGAGTGGTACTGAGAGATGATAGAAGGTCGCTAGTCATCCGAGGATAAATGACTAGGACATGTGGTTCGTTCGCCTACCCCGATGCGAGGTCATCAGATAGGTTGATTCCAGCTAGAGATGACTTCACGCGGAGACGTTGAGAGTCGACAGAGACGATCGAATGTCAGAAACCTATTATTCCAATTTTAAAGTATTCGGAAAGACATGCAGGCAATTCTATGGACCCTCTAGAAGAATGAAACCCTAACTCGACTTAATGACCGTGTGAAAGCTTTTGAACCTTAAGGTTTGCGGCAGTTCTGCGGCCCCATTAGTGAGGCTTGGGTTTGCCCTTCTACGGCTGGACCATCGATACTGTGGTACATACTCGATATTATTAAACTGTACCCAAGATGTTGAGCTCTTGGGGGATTATAAGGTTTTGACAAATCGATCGGATGTTCGACTTCATTCGGAGGCCAGGTGGTGAGATGCATTTCTTAGGAGACTCCAGATACGAGGATAGCCGTTGGAGCTCAGTCCATGCAGCCACGACGAGACGATTCCGAAGCAGTCGACATTAAAGAAAGTGAAGTAAGAGGTTTGTACGAGATCTTGATGAGATGACATTCCATTCCGCCGACATCAGAGATGCGATACGCATGCTGAGGCATTGTACTTGGATATACCTTCCAGAAGGAGTCGCGATGTGTATGCAGCCGTTCCGGAACGAGAACAGATCTAGTAAGGGACGATGACTTCCGGACAGTTCGGCAGAGACGAGATTTAGGAGAGATCTCGACAGGACCTTTCTGGGATGAATTACGAGAAGACCTGGAACCAGGAGTGGTCATGTTACGCACACCGGTAGGCCAGAGTTCAGGATCGTTGACGAGACATGCTATGAGTGACCACGACAGTTGGCCAGAGATTCTTGGAGGATGTGCTTGAGCAGGACTATTCTGCCATATTTGATTTTGGTATTTTAGGCGATCTACTCGCATGATTGATTTTGAGGATTGAGTTTCATGATGTTTGTTTTCATGCACCATGGTTGCACCTACTGAGTATTTACGATTTTTGCACAGTTATTGCACTTGATATCGTTTTCGTGCTTTGGTTTCTCATGTTTATGATTTTATGGGTTTCATACAGTTGAGTTAATTTTAGTGCATATGTACGCACACGATTTGGTTTTTGCACTCGGTATGGTTCACATATGCTTGTAGTGCAGTGATACGCATTTTGTGCACTTAGATGCACTGGACTTCGATTTCGATTGTGATGCTCGATATTGGTTTTGTGCACCTTGTGCACCTGATTGGATTTTGCGCATGTTCGACGCTATATATTGGATTTCATGGTTTCGTGCATGATGGATACACCTGATTAGGATTTTCGCACATGTTGGGCGCATGTTATGAGGTACGATTTTGGTGCACACCAGATGCACTAAATCGAGATTCTTCGTGCATATCAGATGCACCTGATTTTGCTGTCAGGCACACACGTTGCCTATGACAGATGTTAGGTGCACACCCTTTGCACCTAGATGTTGTTTCTGTGCACATGTATGGCATATTTATGGATTTTGATTTCCGTGCGCACCAGACGCACGTAGTATTCATATATATTTGTGATTGATTTCTTTTGGAGCAGTATATTTTATGATACTTGCTATTTTGCATGCATTGGTAGTTATAGTCTCAGTATTTACCTACGTGTCGGTGATGACACGAAACTGTTTAAAAAAAGGGAAACCCTTCTAAATTATTTTCAAAAACGGCGGAACGTGCACCTTAAACAAAAGGTATATATGTATATGGTTATTTTCTTATGATAGACGTCTGCCAATGTGCAGTGTTATGCGCATTGCACATCGACTTTAGTAGATTTGGCATGCATTACCTTCAGATATTTGCATATATAGATTTGATATTTACATGTAAGGTTTCGAGTTATATCATATTGGTTTTGGTTTGGATTTGGCATTGATGTCTTCCCCATGACTCCGATGATTGCGGGATGCTTGACGGAGTTTTGATTTTGAGTTATATGCTCATTTTTCATGCGCATGCGTTGCGCTATGATTTGTTTTCTGTATTTATGATTTCGGAGCCCCGACGACTTGATGGTTTTGCTTAGATGTTTTAGTATTTGGGGGGAGTTTTAATTTAAATTCGGAGACCGAATTTCTTTAAGGGGGGAAGATTGTAACGTTTTGAAAATCGTTTCGGTGAAATTTCGGAAAATCGGTAAAATAAGGGGTTTTCTGTAAAAAGTCAAAATACAAATATTTTTATTATAAAATTAAATATACATATTCTAGCTATGTAATTGCTAGTATTTGGTGTTTATTGAGCCACTGGTAAAATTTCAAATTTTCTGAAAATTTTCCAAAATTTATTATTTTAATATTATTTTAAGTCGTCACTAATACAGTTAATTAGGGAAAATTACAAATTGGAATGAGTTGAAACAAATTTTGTGCATCATAACACATTAAACAAAATTTTAACATATTGTTTTTGAAACAAAATGAAACTGCCAAACAGTGTTAGAAATTATTGAAGAAAAAGGGCTTTTTTTGGTGAAAATAAGTTAAATGGAAATTTGGGGTATAACATTTATCATTTTCCTTCACCCTACACTCACACACCCCCACTTGCCATCATTGGTCGGCCATGGGCTGCCCCACTCCCATTTTTTTCTCCGCTTAAAGATTTGGAAAGAAAGAATAGAAAATGAAAACAATAAAGAATGAGTAATGGATTTTGTTGACTTTGGAAGTTTCAACCTACACCAAACCCCTCAAATTTTCTCTCTCCCCCTCACCTCATCATTCCCGAGCTCTCCCCATCCTTGCTCCCCCCCACTTCTTTTTGCATTAAAAAGTCTTCAAAAATCCATCAAATCCACTCAAAAACCTCAATAATTCTTCAATTAAATCCTTACCCATTTCTCATTGGACATTCTAGTATGGATTTGGGTGCAAGAGACCATCTTTGGAGGTTAAATTTTTCATGTTTGATCTCTTGATCATGAGGTATAAGCTTCATCCAAAATTGTTACGTGTTAATTGTTTGTTTGAATTTAGTTTTAATTAGATGTTGTTGTAACCTTAATTGCAAAATGAGAATTTCAAGAGAATGGGTTGTGATCAAATTAGGGTTTTTATCATTAGAGTGTGGTTTTAATGAGTAGGAATCATGCTAATGTTATGTAAAATATAATCTTGTTGCCTATTGCTAATTGTAACATTAAAACATCCAAATTAGCTTTTTTTAAGCAAACTAGGTTTTAGCAATTAGTTGCAAATGTGAGATTAAAAATCTAATTAGGGTATTCATGGCATTATTAACATTATAAGTTATAGTTTAATAGTTTAGATCATGCAAATCAAAGCTAAATTGTTGTTTGTGCATTTTTGCAATAAAATGGTTGAAATTGGTTAATTTTGTTAACTAGATTTTTGGGTTAATGTAATTTATTGAGATTAAAAATATGGAAGTGATTTGTATGACTTAGTTATGATGTTTAGAGGATATTATGGCCATTAGTTTTGTTAAAACATCAAGTTTCGAATTAAAACGAAAATTTAGTGCTTTCTAGGTTTTCAGAAAATAAATCAATTTGATTTATTTTAATGTTTTGATGATTTAAAACATATGTTATATTATAATTAGTGAGTTTTAGGAACTACGATTTGTACGTTTGAGTTTTTCTCGGTCACTCGGCGTTCGTACACCGATGTCGAGTGTTTTGGGTTGATTTGAGAGAGCAAATCATAGGTTTTGACTTACGTGAGATTCGTGTGTCGATTTGGTCATGAGTCGGACATTAATGCGGTACGGTGCGTTATGATATGTAGGTACCCTCACGAAGACTTCGAGACGACTAGCAAGCGCGTGGCGGCGTCGGCACCGGCGAGCGAGGACCAGGTAAGTAGATTTATATCTACGGGGAGAAGTCGGGTGGATGGCGTATAGCACCCCCGCAGTTCGTGGTGATGTATACGAATACGTATACACACATAATGATTATATATTGTTGAGTTTATTGATGATAAAGATAAATTTTAGGTGTGATTGGATAGGTTCAGTGTTGCGAAACCCTAGAGTAGAGGTTGCACCACACATACACACACCCATACTTGCATACATTCTTCTTTCATTTCTGCTTATTGGGAGATATATATATAGTTATGTGTTCACATGGGTATGGGACTATGTGTTCACATACGGATTGAGGATGATACTTGGGATTGGGATGAGTCGATGAGATTTGAGTTGAGGCCGTGAGATCGGTGATATAGCAGGATTCATACTTGAGATACGTCCTGATATTATAGCGGATCTTTAGACGATGATACCATGTGAATAGTGATGTACATTGAATGGTTGACATGTGATTGTAATATGAGATAAGATATGTTAAGATAATTATAATGGGTTGCGTTGAGCGATGTATCTTTCTTATTGATGATATGTGCTGATGATATCGGATTGTACAAGATTGTCGATCAGTAGTCAGATCATGATTATATTGATTATATTTGTGTTGTACTAGACGTAGGTCAGTACCCCAGATGATGATCTTGATAAAGAGGATACCAGATGAACAGTGTGATGAGTATGATATTGACCCGTACCCAGATTTGGGGATGCCGTACGACGGATTTACGTACGAGCTATATATTGATGATTGATCCGCACTGTTGACTTGGGATGTCTGATTATAGATATGGTATCGGATATAATATTATGTAGGCGGGATCACCGACTAATATATATACAGGTATGTATATGTATCGACTCAGATGTTAGGCGGTTTCCTTACCGGTAGTTCAGCTTGTTAGCTTAGCCCTTTTGTTTAGTGTAGTTGTTAGATTAGATTCGACTCCTACCTATTTCAAAAGCTAACGAATTGTGGGTATTTTAAAAGACAGGTCAAGGGATTCTACGGATATTTCAAAAGACGTATCTTTTCCTAAAAACACCGTAGCCCTTATTTTCAAATCACCGCGATTCGTTTTATTTCAAAAGCCACTATTGTAGGACTTATATTAGGGTAATGCAGATTTGTTATCATTGTGTCTAGTATTTAGCTCCCGCTCATTATTGCTGTTCGCTCCGCATCGCATGTTTATATTACGATTCATATTCTATTGTTGATATCATGCTGTCAGGACACCAGCACCATTACCGATGATGCGTATGTACCACGTACACTTACTTGCCGGATCACACACATCTTCATCGGTAATTGCCATGTCACGTACACTTAGAGAATATTATTACTTGATTTAGCTTGTTAGCTAGTAGTTTGACATGATATTAGTGTACTTGCCTTATATGCCAGCTTAGATATTGTAGTTATTCTTTGTCACTTCATGCATACTGTTATTCATGGTTATGCCGCATTCATGGATTCTCATGCCTATTTTCACGGTTGTACGTGCTATTGATGATTTGGATTCGGATTTCATGAGATTTCTTGGATTTGGAGGAAAACCGCAAAAACATAAATAAACTTCTTCTCTCTCTTTTTAAATAAAAAGTGCGGTTTTCCAATGATGTATGAGTCGTCTACCATGTGTTTTGCTGATCGATTTCGAGACCCGAGTTCAAGGAGTGGAGGAACCGTTTCGGGTACATGGTGGACCCGGTGCGGTACCCCGGGGTATGAGGATCGCAGATGATGGCGTTGAGCCGGCAGGGGAGCACTACCGACCGGTGATTTTACCCGACACGTCGGATATCCGCAGGATACTGTCGTAGTCTTGAGATTGATGGTAGGGCCAGTCTGGACGGACGGCGCCCTAGATTGTGAGATTGAGACATACAGAAATATTTGAGATATTGAGGTACCGAGATTGCGACACAGAGATATCGAGATATTTGGATACTTGTTTTGTGTCGATACTAGGCACTGTTTATGCTGATTTCATTTATGATATCTCATTTTAAAAATACAGAAATCTCACTAATTTATGGAAGCAGTTTTCTTCAGTACATGTATTCTGTTTTCATGCATTCATACATCATCCATATGATATATTGCTACCTGAGGCACTGACATGGGCACATGAGTTTACACTTGGGTTAGATATTTACCCTAGCCATTGTTATAGGCTGCATGTTATATATATTGAGGATATATTATGATCGTTGACCTAGGATTGCGTTGTTCATGCGGTTTCTGTTCGTAGATGTTTTTCTACTCACGAGTTGGCAACTCACCCCCCTTGTGCCACAGTTCTTGTAGGTTTTGCCGTACATGTTTCATTATGGCTTTGCTGGCACTGCTTCTTTCGGGTGACTTGCTAGTAGGTGGGTTTATTTGTATCGTACCCATTATTATACATTATATATTATTATTTAGTTGTATCTAGAAGTTCCATCAACCAAATACGTATTAATTTTTGAGATAGAGACCAGTGATGTTATTCTTTCGACCTTAGAGTCGCGCGTTATATTTCTGTGGATTTCTTGTTGTTTTGAGTTTCCTTTTGAGTTTTGATCCTCACCCATGGCGTTGTATATTATATTGCTTGTATGGTTGTGACCGTCGATTGACGAAGAGCTAGCTCCCGCTTGGAGATGTCTTTTATTGATTTCGTATACTATTCATGTTGTATCCCGTTTGGGAGCCAGTATTTACAAAGGAGACTCTGCCGAAATTTTCAGGAAATATTTGATGTTTTAAAAATGCATATTTCGGCATATGTTGAAGCTATTTGATTTAAAATGGTTTTTCCTACACTCTACTACTTTTCTTGGTTTGGATTTCTGGGTTTTCGGCTTACTTAGAATACGTACGCCCTGAGACGTTCGTAATTTAAGTGCCGGTCATATTCCGTACTTTCGGGACGTGACAAAAACCACCGTTTTGCACACCCTCTTGGACATGGTAAGGTGGAAATCAAAGCACAGTTGGAATCACACAAGACTCTATGACGATCTCGGGTCTACAGACTAATCTGTACCAGTGTCACTAGAGAACTGCCATCTGACGTGAGGTATAATACCATCTAGGAGTTCTCAGCGAGTCGGTCTGGTGTACCCAATCTCCACTGAGCACCTGTATATCATCTCTGATGTCAAACACCAATGGATATGGGATCATCCATCGCCTATCTATATGGGTCGAGAAGCTATACGCTAGTCTACTCTGGTATATCGATACCCCGTCTCGATACACCCACGACTAGGGACCTTAAAGGATATATTTATGGACTATCATGGCCCCACTAGTATGATCTGCATCATAGTCCTGGTAGTCAAGTACACATCCTAAGTGTTTTACCAACATGTAACAGAGAGACAATCAGTGTACACGTTAAGGTAAAGAGTAACCAGATAGCATACTATCATGTCGAGCAAGAAAGTCTTCCCTATATATGTCCAAGCATCCACTACAATATACATCTCATGTATAGTAATGGCCTCTAGGGCATACATATAACTAACACATGATTGCCACTTGCGGATTTTCTTGGGCCCATCGGACACCCTTGGCAGAGAAGATTGTGTTGTTTGATTCGGTAATTCTCCTTGCAAACGCCTGCACTTCAAAGAGGCTCCTAACTTTATTCGTTGTTACTTCCCTATTTCTTGTCACAAAAAAAAGTTATAGAAATCATGAGCACATGCGGTATAGCATTTTATTCTATGATATGCAAATGATAAACGAAATGGACGATTTGAACTTACCAATCTGACGGTGGGGAAAATGACTTATCTCTACCCCTATGGGTTATGTTGATTAAGATGCATGATACAGTTTTGAAAAATATGATTTATATAATAAAAAGATGGTTTTTATGCTAGGAGATCTAGATCTAATTTACAAGTGAAGAATAAAAAGGAAGGAGGAAGATAAAACCTGTTTTTGAAAGGGTTGCCGCGTTGCGCGTCCTCTGGATCTCGCCAGAATTTCATTCCCTGCTTGCATTGAGAACTTTGGAGTATTTCTCGGACATTTAGAATTGAGTTCGGAGCTTTCCAATTAGGGATGAAGATAAATGAGAGCTCTAGGTATCTATTTATTGAATATGGGGTCAATAACTTAAAAACTTAAAGTTTTGAATAGTTACAGTCGTATAGGTCTCCATGTGTTAGATCCCAACATGCATGGAGAGAAGGAACGAAGTTTTCATCAAAAATTGTTGAGAAAAAGCTGAAAATGGAGCAACAGTTCACCATGCGTGTGATAACCCAACACATGGTGAACTATTGCTTTGAAAATTAGTTTTTAAAACGAGAAAATCTTTAAATTGTTTGGAATTATTGTTGTAGTTCTCCATGCATGTTGTCATCCAATTCATGGTGAGCTACAGTTTTAAAAATTCCTTTTAAAATCGACAACATTTTATTGTTCAGTTTTATTATCGTAGTTCTCCATGCGTGTGGTCATCCAACACATAGTGAACTACAGTTTTGAAAAGTTTGTTTTTATCGAATTTCAACAATTTTATTGTTTTAAAAATAGTAAAATATTATTCCAACTCACCATGCGTTGGGCATGGACAAGTATGGTGAACTATACAAAGAATTTTGCTTCTAGAAACATTATAAAATCCATTTAGGATTTTAAAATTGCAACAGTTCTCCATGCATGTGATCATCCAACGCATGGTGAACTGTTGCTTGGATTTTTCATAAAAATACCCTAATATATTCGATAAAATTCCTGAAAAATATTTAAAATTGGTTTTCACTCATTTTCTCTTAAATTGGTTTTTGGCACTCAAAAAAATTTAAGAGAGCCAAAAATCACTCAGTTTTCTATACTACTAACAGCCCGATTTGATCAAGTTTGACGTGTCAACAAATATGCTCCTCCTGTACTAATGTTGCGAGAGCAACGTTAGTTACAGGAAAAGGTGAGAGGACAAAGGAGACCGAAGAGAGCGCATCTTGACGTCTTTCGAACAGGATTCTCGGATGGGATTTTAAGAAAAGAAGGTCGGAGAAATGCAGTGTTCGATGCTGATGCAAGATTTATGCAAGAATGAAGAGTTTGGACAGGATGTAATCCTGATTTTTGAATACTGCGATAGTCATTTGAAGCTGTTAAAGATGGTAAAGAGAAGTTAAGGTATCGGAGCGAAAAAATCTCCAGGGCTGGACCTTAGGAACAAATCGATGTTTGGTGAGAGCAGGATCTCGACTAGGTCCTTATCCGCTTCCTCAATCCTTAACATTGATGAAACCAATAGGCATTGAACTTTGTTAGCCATGTGCGAATGTCGGCATTCCGTTGATTTCATCGTATGTTAGGTTATGTTTTGTTTTTTTTGAAAAAGATAAGACACGGCGGCTATTACAATTATCTAGATCGGGGTTTAGTCCTGCTCATTCCCTTTAGTTTTCAAGGAGGGGATGAGAAGCAATATGCTGGGCAGTGCAGCGTGCTAAAACAATGCAAGGTATTTCATGAAACATCATTTTTATGTAGGTTTTCAAAATCGGGAGCTAATACAACATCAAGGACGGTAAATGCCTAGGGTTATCGGCACTACCATTCAAGATGAAGTTTTGGAAAATGATATCTAGCACCCAAGGCAATGCCTTGACACTATTGTGCTTCCAAGCAATGACAAAGTCGTTACTTAGGACACGCTGATTCATGAATTCCGGTGCAATAATAAAGTTAGGTGACATTCTTGAGCATGACGGTGTATGTCACACCGGTTTGTAAATGCTATTGCACTTTGTGACAGATGTTGATAGGATGGAGAAGGTTTTACGGTGTTTGTTACACCGATTGATGAAGTGGATGTAGTTGGGATTTGGAGTTGCTACTCGGCACATGTCATACCGGCTGATGATGGGGCTGGAATATGCTACTTGACGGTGCATGTCGCATCGGTATTTGGATCGGATAGGACTGGGATGACTCGGTATGGTTATACCGGTCGTATGAATGGATGGAGATTGATTCCTGACTATATGTGTCGTACCGATATTTTTTCAATTGCTACTAGACGGAGCATGTCGCATCGGTTTTTCTTCATTTTGATGCTTGAACGGCACATGTCATTCCATAGTGTGATGAATTGATGCTAGATGGCACATGTCGTGCTGCTTGGATGAATCTGAAGCTAAATGAAATATGTTGTACCGGTTTAGATTTCATGATGGGAGTACTTGCTTGAAAGCATGTCCATACACTTCTTAATTTGGTGCTAATTCGTCGTGTTTCCTGCACGCTTAAGAAGAAAGCTAGTACGTTCAACAGGTATATTTGCATGATACGGTGAGTGGACCGTGTTTGGGGGGAGTTCTTTTTAACTCAAGATGTCTAGGGTTGCCCCTAGACTTAATTAACCAAGTTGGCTAACCATTCCATCGTAGCTGTAAGAAGGGCTCAAGTCTTTTGTCTTCGATCTAAAGATAGATGACTAAGACTAGAGTGGAAAGGCTATTGAAGTGGTGGATGGGAACCTCCTTGTCGAGCTCAAGAGGTTTTAGGGCAATGCCTCTTAACTTGATCGATTGGTATATATTAGACGCTCCGTCCTCGTTAGAAAAGGAGGGCTTTGGTACATGCTATCTTGTGTAAATGATTTTCAGGAATGGTTTCTCTCCCTATTCCTGCTGGGTTTTGCCGTTCAGTCATTGATAACATGTGCCTCACACCTTGTTAAAGGTCGTAGTTTAGCATCTTCGGACGTTGCGGAAATATTTACAAATGGCAATGTGAAGACGAATCATTTGAATCCTTTATAAGAGACACCGCTTTGGAGTCCTTTTTTTTAAATAGGCAATTTCGTCTTAGCATTCTAGTTGATGCAAGAAAATTCATGAGAATTTTTCAGGGTGTAGGTAGGGAACTAAAGTTTGCTTTTTTATTATTACTATCTTGATTTAATCTTTTGCAAGGTCGAACCTGTATAATCAACTTTTAGTTTTCACTTAAACCGACTAGGTATTCATTTCACCGATATGGGTAAAGATGGACAACTCCTAAGCTTTTCATTCTTTTATAAGGAAGTCAATGTTTTAGATTTTAGCTCACAACTAATTATTTAACCGACGAATAATTTTGTATAAATTGTTCTGTCAAAGGCCAAGATTATTCTCATATGGGAAACCGTTGGACTTTTAACCCGGAGAGAAACATACTTCGCGGGGGTGAAAGAAAGAGACATATCCACACATTTTCCCCTTGATTAGTTTGAGTGTTGTTTTTATCATATTTCAATATTTTTCATTTTTCATTTTCTCTTGAACTTTAACATTTTTCTTTGGGTAAGGAATGATCCACATAGGTGTTGTAGTTTGAAAAAGGAGAAAATCAGTTAGTGAATATTTCGTCAAATCTAATGGCATTAAATTGTTGGTTTCTAGAAGTTTTATTTGTTCGACATTAAATTAAAGATAGGGACAATCTTTTGACCAAAATTTTCATTGACCATATTGCATCATCTGCTCCTAACTTACAACTTCTAGCAGCTAAGAGTCAAAGGCTTATGTCTAATTCAAGAGAAAGCTTTCAAGGAGGGTACCATTGCTTGTATGTCGCATCACAAGGAAGTGACGGTTCATCTTCATTTGATTTAATCAATTTACAATTATTTCATCAATGGCCTCCTTGAATGATGAATGATCCTTCCCATGTTATGGTCCATTTAACATGAGAACGAATTTTGAGCAGAACGAGCTCATCTTGATTAGATTTGTTATGAAAGTTGAGTTGTATTGAGTGAACATTGAGCTCTTGATTCATTAGGTAGATTACCTCCATTCCATGACGGCGTGCGATAGGCGTTTACGCTATTTCAAGGTAGAGGGCATGAGAAAACCTATATAACTTATGAGGGTTGATTGTATTCTTTGCGGAATCACAGATTGGATCTTCTGCCAGAGAATTAGCTATTACGATGGGTCATGGTCCATCTTCTAGTGCTGGGTTGTAGTCTTCTACATATAGCAATGCCTGCATATTGTTGCTGTTTGGAAGGAATCTATTTTGAAGGTTGAAGCGGAAAGCTTAAAATTGCTCTTTAAGGCATGGATTGTATGGTTCTAGAACATGTATGCTTAGGATGATTTCGATGAGAAGTATGGCGATAATTATCTCGAGCAACTTGAACTTTGGCGTTTTTCCGCACTTTTTCATCTGGTTCTTATTTATGCATTGATTATTGAGTTGGACTTGTGACTACCCTTTGCAGAAAATTTTAGCGTGAATAGTCGACGGTAGTATTTCTTGAAAGCTCAAACTAAAGCTTTGCAATTCATCTTCTTGTTCCATCGACTATGAGTCTCCTTGAAAAGAGAGTAGAGGTGTGGAATTCTTAACAGAGATAGAGTCACCTGTTTGAAAAGAAGGTAGACATATGGAACTTTGATCATCTTCTTCTTTATTGAGTTTTAGAGTCTCTTCTGCTTCATAGTAAACATCCGAGTTGGATTCTTGGAAAGAGTATAGAGTTACGAATTTTTGATTGCTGAGTTCTAAAACTTCTTCTGCTTCATAGTAAACCTTTAACTCGTCTTCTTGAAAGGAGGGTAATTTCAATTATCTTCGAGTTCTCGAAATTCTTTTGCTTCATAGTACGCCTCGAACTTATCTTCAAAATTATTCAATTGCTTAAAGGGATGCCCCTTGAGATGGTTTGGCAACTTAGTCGGTTCTTGTGGAAGGGGACCATGGATGTCCCATCTTCTATTGGAATCGTGCCAGTTGATGCTTTTGAAATATCAAGTAAAAAACAATCTTATGAATCTTGTCGAGGAAGCCTTTGGATAACTTTATCAAGAATAATCTTCGAATGCTTCATATGATTATACCAATGTCTTTGATGCATGAACTTGAATTATGAGGGCTCATTTGAAAATATTATCGCTAGCTTTATGTGCATGGATATCTCGTTGAGATTTGGTTGATGGCATTTGGATGTGGTGCTTTGATGTGGCTTTCCAAACTTATTTTCGTAGATTTTGATCGTGGAAGGAGGTGTAATGCTAAGAGAAATATCTACCTCGAATACCGTCGAAGAGATCGTATGACATTCAATACATGGAATGGTTAGATAACAACATAGTTCTAGCTTCTCTTAACTTGGTCTTTGAACATAAACTTTCTCAAGCTATTTGGCGTCACATCATTATCTTCTATTTGTGAGATTTCAAGGCCTTCTTGATGGATATGAGAACATTTTACCAATGAAAGCTCGAAGTCTTGAAGGTGTTTCTCCACTAATGGCTTGGTACTTTTAATTGCGCTTTCTTCTTTCTCCGAAGGGCTCTTTCTTACTTCTTACGATGAACGAATGCTTTGATTTGAAGGTTCCTTCTATTCAAAATTGAGTATGGCATTGAATATTCTTCGCTCTTCTTGCGTTAAATGAATGTATTCGTTATCCATTCTGCCCCTTTTCGCGATGCTAGGGGTGTTGCCAATTGGTGTAGGCGTTGAAGATTTTAAGATTATCGATTGATTATTTGTTCCATACCCTTTGACGATTGATGAAAGTCTCACGACTGCTTTTGGTCTTTTGGATCCGGGATACTCCGCATACCATAAATTTTGTAGTGACGATATTAATTGCATATGAGAGAAAGCATGGCATTTGTAGTGCATTAGATATCGTAGCTTCTTTTAAAGTTAGTGGAGGTTTTAGGGCAACTCCTCCTTTTTCGGCTTTGACCAAATCTCTTGCAGTATTGCATTCCTCAAGATTGTGACCTTAGGATTGGTACTAATTACAAAATTTTGTGAAGTCGACATTGGGCTCGGTCGCTCGGAATGGTGGTGGAAACCTGATAACATCATGGTTATTGAGAAAGTTAAATGTATAAACAAAACTTTCAGGAAAAGGAGGATGGATAGTCCGGCAAGGCCCGTTTTTTCATGTTTTGCTTACTTCGAGAATAGGAGATTTTGCATCATTTTGATTCACCATTAGAATATTTGGAGCTAGAACGCGTTGCTGTATAGGAACTTGGCATGTCTTGTAAAGAAGTTGATGTTCAGGAACTTGATATGTTGGATGAATTGAGGAGATTGATTACGGCTGATAGGATTGTGTAGATTGTTGTAGAACCGCATCATTTTGAAATCATCGATCAATCTTTGTTCTCGGATTCTTCAACTTCCTCATCTTCACTTTCGATTTCTTCATCTTCTAAGGCCTCTTCAATGTTTGGAGTTATAACTATGGGTGTAATTTCGTTTCGTATAACCGCTGCAAATTTGGACATTTTTCATATAGCTTGGCATATGTGTTGCATTTCGTGATTGAGAGCATGAAGTGAAGGTTTTCTTCGGAATTGTAGATGAGGATGTTGATTGCTTGCCTTTTAGGAATGGGCAAACCGGGTCTCGAGTGCATATCACGCCATCTAGTGATAAAGACCATAAATTCCTTATTAGCTATCATCTTCAACTCGATGATGTCGACAAGTGTGGGAAGATAGTCAACATGCCCATGGAAATAGAGACAAAAAGATTTGATGAGTCGATCATGGTCGGAAAGCATTTCTTTATTAATATTTGCAAGCCACTTTTGCGTATTTCCTTCTAGGGATCTTTGGAATAGGTGAATCGTCAAACCAATATTTTCGTCATAAGGGCGTGCCATTCCGCAAAAATGTGTGAAGCCATATATCCAGATCAGAGGTTCCATCGTACGTTCAAATCTTTGGGTATTTGAAACCTCTTGGAAGTTCGAAATTTGGAATCATGCAGAAATCGTTGAAAGTTTGGTACATGTACGTCAATGTTCATGCATGTTTCTAGATAAGATCTAAGATAGAATCACATGTTAGATAATCAGTGTGTTCCTCTACTCCAAAGTGAGGGGCATCACATGCATTTATGTGTGGTTCTACATTTTACCCTTCGTTAATAGCATACACGTGTTTTGTTTAGTTTTGAAGAAAGGAGCCTTTGGATAGATATGGAGAAGGATTCTGGATGAACCCAGTATTAGAATAATATTCTTTAAAAGGAACATTTCTCGTTAAATTGGCACTTGATGTCTATGAAGGTTTTGATGAATTAAAAGTGTTTTGGGCCCTATTTAGAATGAAGGAGTAATGGTTGAACCCTAGAGATGAAGTTGCATTTTGTGCATAAGTGTGCTTGAGACGACATCTTAACTCGTAAGTTAAATCGGGGTAAAATTTAGCAACCATATCTTGGGATTCATCCGGACAAATCCTGCATTCTTCACGAAGTTGTGCATCACTTCTTTTATTATAACCTTCATTTGGAATTGTTGGCTTTTGATTGTGCTTGACTCGAGTCTTCTCCTTTGATCCATCTTACTTTGAATTGGCCTTACTTTCTTCAATGTGTATGGTGCACACGTATTGGACTTCACCTTCAATGAGATAATGCCCATTGGCTTGCTTTGGAAATGATCGAGGGGTTTATTTGGTTTTGCTTAGACATGCATTCTCCATCTTCGATTGATGTGAGTTTGAAAGTGAAACATATTCTATTTTTGATTCGATATGTGCAAAGTTCTTCTTTGATGAGCAAGGGATCTTGAATTTCACGGTTCATTGATTGAATTCTCCCTTGGCTTGACTTGGTTAGATCACCTTCAATGTGGTTTAATAAGAGTGCTTGATCTTCTTCTTTGATAGTACTTGATTTGATACTTTCGATTGAGTTGGATGAGAGGGAATGATCTTCGATTGCATGAATGAAAACTTAGAATTCTTTGAAAGTTGGTTGCTCGAGCTCACATTAGGCTTTGATCTCTTTTGGGTTCGATTGGTACATCATTACGTGTTCTTTTTCTTTGGTCGGATCGGGTATGAGCACAGTGTATTCGACCAGTTTGCATGCTTGAATTTGAATTTCTTGTTCATTGCGAGCTGACGGATTGGATTTGAATTGGGCTTGGATTCCCCTTTGACTTGATTGGCATGTCATTGTGCGTGCTTTAGTTTGGCCCAACATGTTGCTAGATATAGATGCCCTAGAGGCAATTATTGTAATTGTTCTTGGACTTATATGTACAGAACATTCTTTCTTGACATGATAGATGCTATATGCTTTGCTTTATCTTTCATGTGTATATATTTTACATAATATTACGTATTGCTAGTACATGTTTATAAAGCCCATAGGATATTTGCTTGACTACTAGGATTATGATGCGATCATACTAGAGGAGCTTGGATAGTCTATAAGCACATCCTTAAATATTTCTAGTCATGCGAGTATCGGGACTGGGCATTGGTACTTCAGATTAAACTAGTATATATGTTTCATGACCCCGACCGGGACGATAGTTGGTCTTAGAGCCATTGGTATTTGACACCAAAGATTGTATACATGTGCTCATTGGAGAATGGGCACACCAAATGCACACACTGAGAACTCCTGAATGGCATTATACCTATTGTCAGATAGCAGTTCTCTGATGACAATAGTATAGGGTAGTCTTTTGATCTAAGATCATCATAGTGTCTTGTTTGTGTTTCTACTGTAATTTGATTACTATCTAACCACGTCTTTAAAGAGTCATGCATACAGGTTTTAGTTGGGTACAGTCCTGAAGCACATTGAGGCAGTGAGTGGTCGAGATGGGATTCATCTCCCCCGATATAGAATGTTTATTTCACGCTGTGCTTGATAGAATATAACCAGTCCCTGCCCAAGACGGATGAGATAAACTGATAAGGGTGTATCTTGGATGGTTATGAGTTTGACATAGGCATAAGTTATTAAGTTATTGGGGGTTTGACTGTTTCCACCCCTAGACCTGGTATGCGACACTCTCTGACGAAGAGACCAGACTATATAGTGATTGTCATTGATAGGCTCTGTTTGGTATGTATAAGTTTTCTTGTCGACCTTTCTTTTGACATATACCAGACTAGCTGTTACGTATAGTTAGTGCCGCTGACATACTTGTCGGTTATGTATATGATCTGATAACTCACTGCCTGCATACTGTTGAGTCTTTAGAATCCCACACAGAGGATTTTCCCACTCAAGGGAAACGATGTATTGTGCGTATGTTGATACGTGCGGGGGTTCAATTAAGCACATGTATATGATACACGTGCATTAATCGGACGTTTGATAATACTAGTCAGTTATTCAAGAGCCCGGAATTTAAGTCAAGTGTTGACTTAAAATCTTATATGACATGGTTAGGGTTTACAAGTATTCTACATCCCTTACTTTCTCATTCTAGTAAAATTGTGAGAGCAAGTTGCTTCACAAAAAAGTGTTCTTTGGTAAAGTTGAAGCTTGGACTAAGGTTTTCTTCGAAGTGGATCATCTTCGGCAAGGAGGTCCATGATCAATCTCGATCCTGCAACTAAGAAGCCTAGATAGGGTATTCTACTTGTTTGTAGACACGCTTCAAAGGTTGTTACCCTCTCTAAACTCTAGATTAGATGTGTTTTGCTCTCTTGACTTTTAGCAACTACTGGTTCTTGGATGATTTTGGGATTTTGGTTTGTGGTGCTTACTTGTAAAATTCTTTTTTTTATTCCGCCTTGGTTCACAAATATTAGTATAAGAGTAGATTCATCTATTAGTAGTTGTTTCAATAGCTAATAGAATTTAAAAACCTAATTTTTACAAAATCGACATTGAAAAATAGCTCAAAAATCTCTCATTTTTTCATGTACTCGATCCCGGGGGTTCTTGTTTTAGAACAAGAACCCTGTAACTGATCAAGGGTGACCCCGAGCATCTCTAGGAGGCCATGGTTGGGGGCCTCAACCCGAGAGCACCAATTGGTGCTCTTACGTCTGCCCCCAACTCGAGAGCACCAATTATGGTCTTAGGTTGGGGTCCCCCATACCCCCTAGGCTGCTTTATGGTCGAGCCCGAGCACTCCATCGGGCCTGGGGCTCATTTCATGCAAAAAAAAGAAGTTTTTAGGTGCCGGTGTGCACGTCGGATTTCGATTCTTTGAAATTCGGTATGTACGACCTCTAGGTTAAAATTCTTGGCTATTGGTTTCAAATTAACTTGATGAATTGTTCTAACGAGTTGGTTTGAACACATATAAAGATATGCGTTAGTAAAACGTAGCCTAATTGATGAGTGATCAATTAGACTAGGTTGCACATTAGAAGAACGTAATGTTGGCGTGTTATGGTTTGGTTTGGATTCTCATGATGAATAACCTCCATGTGAATGTGAATATATACAAATTTTGTATTTAATTCATGTATTCTGTGGAATGCCATATTTATTATTCTTTTATTCGGGCCACGGTCGGATTGAGACCGTCATGTCCTATTGTATGTATATTACATTTAGTGGTTGCCCCGCGGAAGAGTGCTCGAGCCGTCAGGTTCTAGAATGCGCTAGATTGCCCCCTTAAGGAGTTAAGGCCGGGTCGCCTCATTCTAAGATTGGCGAGTGGCTTACTGTGCTTGTAGGGGTAATGATAATATTTATGCTAGGACTATTCAGACGACCGTGGAATGTCGCGTTTCGTTTGCGGCTCAAACGAAATGCGAGATTCCAAGGATATCCGACTATTCCATTTTCTGTGATGTTTAGCGCATTCATATAATGTGATTACTTGCTTGTGATGTGTGCTCGTGTGTGTCCGATGAGTGTTTTGATGATTGATGTTTTGCGCACACGATGAGTGTTTTGATGATTGATGTTTTTGCACACTGGTTGCACTTGATTGATATTTCCATGCACCTCGATGTACTTGATATTGTTTTCATGCACCCTACCGCACTTGGTGTTATTTTTGTGTACATCCGTTGCACATGATGTTGTTTTTATGCACATCCGTTGCACATGATGTTGTTTTTGTGCACATCTATTGCACTTGACGATTTCGTGCACACCCGTTGTACATGGTTTAGTTTTCGTGCACGCCCGTTGCGGTTGATTTCGTTTTCGTGCAACGCACTTTGATGAGATATATTATTCTATATACATATTATAGCTTTGATTATGTTTGTATTTGGTCATGTGCTTGATTTGAAACGGTTGATTTCGCACTTTTCACTTTGCATCATAACTTTTTTGGTTCTTATATAATTTGTTAGAGTTTTAGTTATATGTGTTTCACACTTTCGTTTTCATGCGCACGCATTGCATCATGGTATTTCTAGCTTGTGTGTAACTTTGGAATCCCGTTGATTTGATTTATCAAAACGTTTTAAGAATTGGTTTTAAATTTAAATTCGTGGACCGAATTTTCTTAAGGGGGATATTATAACATTTCGGAGAATTTAAATATTTATTTTTGGAATTTAATTGGAAATAAAATGAATTTTATAATTATGAAAACATTTATTTAAATGGGATTTATTAAATTGGCTTTAAAGTAATGAACCATACTAGTTATTACACTAAACCAAGTTTTACTTTCCTAACCTTCACTTAAGGTGGCATGACATGTTAATGTGAGATTAATGTTCATTAGGGATTTATATCTTTAAATTTGCATGGATACATTTTTCAAAAATGTTTTTGATGGGATTCTAGTGCTTAGGTCATGGTAATTGTGAACCCGGCGGAAGCAAATAACAAAAATAATGAAGAGCGCAAGCACCACAATCCATACAAGATCAAGCATTTACAAAAATTGCAAAAAACAAAAAATCAAGAGAGCAAGTTAGGGGATACAACTTTTGTAGCGTGTCCGATCTCTATCGGAAGACCCATGTGTTCCCCTAATAATTAAACATAATAAAAGAGCTAAACTTTGTTAAATTCTAATAAGACAGCGCCTCATGTGCTCCCCATAAGAGCGCAAGCACCAGCACCAGTGCCAACCTCTTATAGGATTAAATCCTATGGTGGTGGTGCACGTGAAATTCACATGGGTACCAATGTACAAAAAACAGGAGCGCCTACCATATATAAGAATTAAATTCTTAAGTGACGTCCACGTGCACAACACGTGAGTGCCGGCACCCAAATTAAAAGAAGGTAGAATTAAATTCTACATGGGGGATATTTCCCTAAATTATAGGATATTCTCTGTTAAACAGATCCGTTGGATCAAACATCCAATGGTGATGATAAATCATCAAATAATAGAATTAAATTCTATTAGGAGAAAATATCTCCCTAATCTTTCCAAGGAAGAAAGATATTCTCGGTTGGATAAAAAATCCAATGATATAATTAAATTCTATTTTGGGAATATATTTTCCCAATCTTTCGAAACAAAGAAAAATTATTCTCTGTAAAACAGAGAGCTCTTGGATCAAAAATCCAATGGTTATTAAAAATCACTATTTAATAGAAAAAAATTATATATATGGGAAAATATTTCCCCAATCTTGTTAAAAAAAAGAAAAAATATTCTGTAAAACAGAAATCCTTGGATCAAAGATCCAACGGTGGATAAAATTCCCTAAATAATTTTTGAGACCAATAAAATCAATTGGAATCACTCAATGAGTGATTTTGTCAAATTAATTAACAAACTTGCCTCTTCTATATAAAGGAATTGAGACTTCAAGTCTCATATAGAGGATTGACCCCATAAGTTTCTCCACAAAAAAAGAGAAAAACCAAAAAATTAATTCTCAAAAAGAAGAAGAAGATCTGCCCCCTTTTCAAACTCAAGGTAAAGAAAAATAAGAGATCAAAATATCTCCTTTTCCTAGTAAAAACGAAAACAAAGGTTTAACCCTTCATATACAAGAAATAAATTAGTTCTTCTTTTGATTTAAGATTTGCAAAGCAAATCTCTCTACAAGTTGAGAATTTAATTCTCATCGGGGAGTTTCTGTTCTTTAGACTCAGAACCTAGGGGAAAAGAACAAGGTTAAAAAGAAAGAGAAAGAAAAAGAACCTATATTTTAGGAATTTAATTCCTCTAAATAATAAGAACTTAGTACTTAAAGAAAATTCGATCTAAGAAACAAAGATCTTGGTGATCATTAATGGTCAAAATGCCATTAACAGAGATTCAATCTCTTAAAAAAAAGTGAAAAGGAGCTCAGCGCCTCACGTGAAAAACACGTGGGCTCCCCTAAACAAAAGACATAGCGCCACTCGTGTTTCTCATCTGGGAGCTCAGAACAGAAGGTCGACGCCTTACTTGAAAGACACGTGAGCACTAAGTAAAAGTACTTAACACATCATATGCAGCCAAAACTGTTGGATATATGTATGCCCTAGAGGCCATTATGAGATAGTGGATGTATCTATACATGTATATATATTCAGTTTGCATTCTTGCTCGACATGATAGTATGCTATCTGGTTCTTCTTTATCTGACATGTTTATTTGATCATGCTTCTATTCATTCATACATGCTGATGAAGCCCTGAGGATATCGGCTTGACTACTCTGATTATGATGGAGATCATACTGGTGGGACATCTGTAGTCTATAAGCATATCCTGGAACGTCCCTAGTCGTAGGTATATCGAGACGGGGCATTGATATACCAGAGTAGACTAGCGTATATGATACTAGACCTATACGATGGGCGATGAATGTTCCCACATTCATCGATGTTTGACATCAGGATCATATACGGGTGCTCAGTGGTGACTGGGTACACTGGACGGACTCACCGAGAACTCCTATATGGAATTATATCTATCGTCGGATAGCAGTTCTCAGGTGACACTGGTACAGGTTAGTCTGTAGACCCGAGATCGTCATGGAGTCTTGTGTGTTCTCCCACTGTACTTTGATTGCCACCCTACCACGGCTCTACTGAGTCGTGCAAACAGGTGGCCGTTGGGTACAGTCCCGAGACATACGAAGACGATGAGCGATAGGAGGGGTTTCGTCTCTCCCGGTATTGGGAGTTGATGCTGTGCAGTGCTCGACTGGTCATAACAGCAAGTCCCTGGCCAGGCCTGCTGAGATTTGCTGATAAGTGTTATCAGTAGTTTCTCGATCTGTTATAGACCATTCACCGACACGACTTATTGAGTTATTGGGGTCGACGTGACCATCCCTAGGCTCGATATGCAGCATATCTGACGAAGTGACCGGACTGTACGGTAGTGTTGCCGGATGGCTCGACGGGAGTTGTAGCAGGTTCGCTTGTTGTCTTCTGATCGTTCAATACCCGGGTGGCCGTTACGTTTAGCTGACCGCTTGCGGCTTGAGGGTACTTGATATGATCATTACCCTCTGCCGGCGTATTGACGAGTCTTAGAGTCCCACAGAGGAGTTACCCAGTCCAGGCGAAACGTTGTGGTGCGCATATGCGATATGCGCATGCACCCGATTGAAATGTGCGTATATGATACCGAACATTGATCGGGTGAACTGCTTTTGGTAGGGTCATATGAGATATGACCGGATTGATAAATTAAGTGTTTATTTATCATCTAACCATTAGTTTTCTCACTTGAAACCTTTCTAGGGTTTGATGGATGTATGCATGCATGCATGTGTTTCTTTCTTCTTTTCTAGTTTCATGCACATGAAGATGTGCATACATGTACACATACATACATCAAACCATCATGGTTGATTATATATGGAAATGGTGGCAATATAAGCCTCACACCATTGATTAAACAATGGATAATTATTTAATTTTGGTTTTAAAGTAAAATGAAAAAGGAAAGGATAAACATTCTTGCTTCTACATTCTTCTTCTAACCGAACCTATCTCAACTACCACTAAACTATGGTTATCCTTCTCTTTATCATTCTAAACCCAAGTTAAATTAACTATCTATCATTTAATCATGGTTGAAGTCAAGAAGGAATTAAATATATATAGTGATATATATTTCTTTCTCTTGTTTAACTCAAGGGTTATCTTTTATCTCTTGTTAATATTAGCCACCATCTTCATCTTCCTTCATCTTTTCTTCTCTAGTCTTTTCTAGTGAGTGAAATACAACAAAAGAAAGGTTTTTGAAGTGAGAAACCCAACCACAACATCATTCTACACAAGCTTAGCCGCTTTGTTTAGAGTGTTCTTTTCGGTTTGTCGAAATTGCGAGCTTGGACGGAGTGCTCCGTGGTGGATCGTCGTGGATACAAGGGGACATCAAAAGGACCTTCGTTCAACACCTTAGAGACCAAGGAGTCCAGCGAAGGGGAGCTACAAAGGTTGTAGCCTTCAAACTCTTAACTTTACTAGCTTAAAGTTTAATAACCCTAATTTTCTAGGATCGATCCACTTGCATGTTAGTTTAGCACCTTAAAAATTATAAATTTGGGTCATGTGATGCTTCAAAACACTTCATAGGGTGCTATACTAACCTTACAAAAACGACTGAGTGCTTAGCACAAATTAGGCAACGCTCACATCCTAGCGTCTCACGTGCTTCTCACAAGGACGCCATATAAAAGTGCTTAACACTTCATATGCAGCCAAAACGGCGGATTGCTTAACACTGATTGGCGTCGCCCACATCCTAGCGCTTCACGTGTTTATCACGCGGACGCCATATAAAAGTGCTTATAGATATACAAGTGCTTCTCACACAGACGCCATATAAAAGTGCTTAACACTTCATATGCAGCCAAAACGGCGGATTGCTTAGCACTGATTGGCAACGCCCACATCCTAGCGCTTCACGTGTTTATCACACGGACGCCATATAAAAGTGCTTATAGATATACACACTGTTGGTTATAGTGCCCTCAATGCAATTATCGTAGTCGCAGGCAGGTGATTATGATGATTGAGGAAGGACCTATACCGATAAAACAGTCTTACTCGAGATGATAGTATGTTATCTGGTTTGTCTTTATCATCATATATATGTTGATAGAGCCCATAGGATTCTTGCTTGACTACCAGCATTATGATGGCGATCATATAAGTGGGAGATGGGGGTCTATAAGCACATCTTTAAATGTCCCTAGTCGTGGGAGTATCGAGACTAAGCATCGATACTCCAGTGTAGATTGGTGTATATTTATCTAGACCCTGACAAGGGGCGGTGGCCGGTCTCATAAGCCATTGGTGTCAGTTGTTCACCTAAGATAGTATACAGATGCACATTGGTTATGAATACACTGGACGGACTCGCCGGGAACATGCTAGTTGGTATTATACCTATAGTCAGATAGCAGTTCCCTGGTAACATATGTACAGGTTAGTCTGTCGACCTGAGATCGTCATTTGTTTTGTGTGAGTTCCCACTGTGCTTTGATTACTACCATACTACGGCTCAAAGGAGTCGTGCAAACAGGTTTTAGTTGGGTACAGTCCCGAACCACATGGAGGCAGTGAGCGGATCGTCGGGGATTCGTCTCTCCCGGTATTGGGGGTTGATGTCGCGTAGTGCACGGGTGGCCATCACTAGAAATCCTCGGCCGGGGTATGCGAGGATTACCGATCTAGTATCGATAGTTTCTCGGGTAGTGATGGGTTTCATACCGACACGAATTATCGCGTTGTTATGGACCTGACTTTATCCACCCCCAAGACTCGATATGCGATACTCTTAGACGAACAGACCAGACTGTACGGATATTGTCACTGACAGGCTCAGTAGGGGTTCGTATGAGTTTGGTCGTCGACCTTCCTTTCGTTCAATAACTGGGTAGCCGTTACGTACAGCTAGTACCACTGACGTGCTTGTGGTTAAACCCACTGCCAGCGTATTGACGAGTCTTTAGAGTCCCATAGAGAGGGTTTTCACGGTTCAGGCGATATGATGTAGGTGACGTATGTTGATACATACAGGTGTCCGATTAAATATATGCACGGACTGCACAGACATTAATCGGGCGGTTGATAATACTAGCAGCTTAGGATTAAGCCAGATTGTTAAATCAAGTTTTGATTTAATAATTTACATATGTATTTATATATATGTATTCTAGTATTCTTGCCCACTATTCTTTTTCTCTCTTTGGCTATTCGTATTTTCGTACGAATACGCGTATGTGTATTTCGATACATGTATCGGGAAGTATTCCGTATTTATACGGAATAGCTTCTTGAAGATGCCACCTCATTATTGATTTTCTATTGAAAATCATTTGTTTTGGATGAGGTGGAAAAGGTGACATGGCAAGGGTATGGGCTTTGGGTCCAAGCATGGTCTTTGCACATGTAGAGATTGGTATGGCCTTGATTTGTTTAATGCAAAATGGGATAAGATTTTTGGGTGCATTATTGTGTGAGGAGAGAAAGGGCCGGCCACTTCTTTGGAGTGGGTTTTGCTTTGCTCATTTGATCATTCATTTTGGGCACTCTCTCTACCTCACTCTCATTACACTCATATACCCAAAACATTTAGCCATTTTTAGCTCATGCCTTCCATGCTTTCATCACCTCTACATCTTCCATGGTTGTTCTATGAGCATAATATTTTGAGAGAAAATTATGGTGAGACTATTCTACACTCCCTACTCTCCACTACTAGCGATTTTGGAGAGTCGGTTGGTCCGTTTGGCGAACCTGGAGCTTGTACCATTTCCCTCGGGTGGATCATCTTTGATGAAGGAAGACCGGCGACCAACTTCGTTCAAGCACACCTCAAGGAGCCATGGAGAAAGATGAAGACCGTAGGAAATGGTTCTATTCGGTATAATCTTTCTAACTTGTAGTTTAGCACCCATTGTTTGCTAGTATAGTGTTTGTGGGTTCGATCTTGGGATTGGGTTCCATCGGCGCAAAAATTTTATTCGTCGTTTTTGTTCCACACCGGCCACTTTTGATGGCCAGGGCGCCGGCATAACCCAGCAGTGGTATCAGAGCCACCCATAAACCATTACTAGCTAGGTTTCATGAAGTTAGAACATCGATCGATCAAAATTTCCAAATCATTTTTCCATTTTGCCAAGTTTCTGTCGATTTTAAAACTTGCTCGAAAAATCTTTCTGTATAGCTTAAAAATCCGTGCAGGCAATTATAGAGCACCACAAGAAATTTGGAAGCTTGATTCAATTTTTTGGCCGCGGAACTGCCGCAAAACATGTTATTAGGCGGCGGTTCCGCCGCGCTTTTGTGGCCAAATGCCTCCAAATTTTTTATGGCACTCTCTGACAAGGAAAAATGATTTTTGTGATTTTTAGTTTTAGCCCAGATTCTCTTCAGTACTGGTTTGCATTGGGGCTAGATGGAAATTTTAATCGATCAAAATTTTAACTGTGTAATTATCAGTACTTAGTTTAGCATCTGCGACCGTGAATGTCACTCGATCGGTTAACCCGTCTAATTGCTATATGTTCTTTTAGACGGGTTTGCGAACGTGACATTTTCGTTGATGTTCAGTGTTGTGTTGTGTTGTGGCTGGATCATCGTGGTGGATAGCCGGTAGTGCAATGTTAGTATTACAGTTCAAATTCATGTATATTTGTATTGCGGGGCAAGCGTCCGACATGTGGATTGCCGTCACTGCCAGCTTGTATATTATTTGTTTGGGGTGCGACTGGGTTGAGGTCGATGTCACCCTTGTATATTATTTTTTTTTCTATAATAGGATTACCCCATGGTGGAGTGCATGAATAGCCGGGTTCTAGAGGGCAACGGATCCGCATCTCATGGCATTGGGACGGAGGGGACCTTACTCTAGAATTGGTGGGCTATTCGCCGCACTCGTAGGGGGTATAGGTATGACCCACGGAGGGGAGCTCAAGTTACCGAATTCCGTGAAGTGCTGGGTGGCCCATTCACGTTGTTGAAGGGGGTTGCCTCACTTCTGGGATTGGCGGGTAGGTTGCCGCACTCGTAGGGGTCTAGGACTTTCATTGCACGGGCTATCCACACGACCAGGGGAACGTCGGGTTTTCATTTATGGCTCAATGGAAACCTGGGGATCCCAGATTATCTGTATTGTTCTGTGATACTTATTACTTTTCTGTGATGTTGCATTTATCATGCCTGGAGCGATTATTATATATTTATATATACTAGTTGATGTTGTATATGTTTTGCACCCGCGCTAGTCCAGTCCTCGCTCTGTCGTTAGTTAAGTAACCTAACGGGTGATGACAGGACCCAGTGGCGAATGCGGATGGCATATACGTACATTATATTTTCGTTCTTTTCTGGTGTGATTAATTGATGGGACTGCATTGATTCTTATCAAAGCAAGGATAAAACAAACCTATATATATGATGTTGTTGGAACCAATTTTAAAAACTGACATTATAGACGTAAGCTTTTGCTTTGCACAGTGGTATTCGGTTATGAATATCCAGCACCTCATTCGACGAGGTAAGGGCCAAGATCCCTTCACCGGGAGTGACCCCTTGAGTAAAAGTTTGCGTCAACATAATAACTTTACTATAGTCGATTATTTTTGCTTTGCATCGTGGTATTCAGTTTGGAATATCCTGCACCTCATTCGACGAGGAAAGAGCCGAGATCCCTTCACCGGGAGTGACCTCTTTAGCAAAGGTTTTCGCACCAAAATATTAAAAGCTATCCGGTTCCTTCAACGATATCAAGTTCATTACGTTAAAGGTTTTTCGCCAAAAACCATTCGTAGTCCTCCGTCATTTCAGACGGGTAGCACTTAGTATTCATGCTATGTTTGTTGGCCTACGTCAAGGCATAGTGTATGGTAGCTATTTGTTACTTTTCTATTGCATAGATAGATGCGTTGGTTTGGGACAGTCGTACCACCTTGTTGGCCTATGTCAAAGGTATGTACGGGTGGATTCAAATTAACCTGGACAATGACGGGTAGAACTTGACAAGTGACTTATGATTTGTTGGCCTACGTTAAGGTCATAAGAGCATGCGATAAAAATTACATCGGGAGTTTCAAAAATACAGGAAACTTTCCAGGCATGCGCATACCTTCTGGAGTGTGATAACTTGAGTGGCTTCCATCAAGTTATCATGCGATGATAGTTGGATCCCGATTCTCACTGATGAGTTGGTTTACTCTTCGGGTGATCCCGACTAAGTCTTCTTTCAGGTTTGGAGGAGAGTTTGAGATTACAGTGGGAGGTTTCCTGATTAGATAAAGTGATTAACCATTCTGATCTAGGCTAGAGTGCACGCTGAGTATTTCTCCTCTCTCCCTCTATTTGGCAGCGACCGTGGCCCGACCTTGGACTATAACTCAGTAACCAAGTTAACCGAACTTTCTCAAAACACTGGCTTTTGGATTGTCTGAGTTGCATGCAACATTGCCACTCTTTCTTTTACCCTTTTCATTTCTCCAGACCACCCCGTATTACTACAAACGTCCACTTCCATTGGATAAATCCATCGTATGGTTATATACGAACTCGAAGGAACTTATTCGAGAATGGATTCTGGTTCTGGAGAGAATGAATAGGACTATTCAGTTGTCTTTTCCTCTTACTTTCTCTCAGGATGTGAGTGCTCCTAGGATTCAGAGAGGGTACACCTATTACGCTTATTGGATAGTCTTCTTCCAAACCATTGGTAGGTGCCGAAAGGTAGGGAAATGAGAAAACCAATTGGTTTAAGTAGGGTGTACAGAAGGTAATATGTAAAGACAAAATAAAGGGATCGTAAAGAGGGCAAAGTAAATTGCGACTGTTAACATTCACGACCAAACCACGTATTTTATCGCCACTCCAACTTCACCTTTGTATATATCCAGAACACCCCGTATCACTACGAACATCCAATTCCATTGGATAAATCCATCGTATGGTTATATACGAACTCGAAGGAACTTTTTCGGGAGAAATAGGAATAAGGTTTATTCAGTTGTCTTTTATCATCACCTTCTCTCAGGTTGCGAGTACTCCTAGGATTAGGAGAGTACACCTATTACGCTTATTGGATAGTCTTCTTCCAAACCATAGGCTGGTGCCGATCGGTAGGGAAGGAAGAAAACCATTTAGCCTAACGATGGTGTACAGAAGGAAATGAGTAAAGACAAATAAAGGGATTTAGAGAGAAGGCAAAGAAATATACGGTTATAGTCATGAATCTTGATAATGGAAGAGGCATTACTAAGAATACTCAGATACCCCGTCGAAACATTTTCTTGTTTCAGTTTCACTGTACATTGTTAATTGTAAACTGATTTCCCAATTAGACCCTTACTCCAGGGTATGTATTTACCAGGTATAATTTTCACATCTGTATGGTTTTACAGATAATGAGTGGGAGTAAGTTATTGGGAATCAGGTGACTATCCTCATTATATCGGAATTCGTTGTAATTGGTGATATTTGAGAAAATCTCCTAGGTACAGTTTTCAACCTACGATGCACAGGGTTTGAGTTATTCAACTCAAGGGACTTATACAAAGTATTGTATATTGTCCAGTGTCCATTAGGACAAAAGGGTTGGTACTCGTACTATATTCTGCTTACTTATGACTTCTCCAGTTCTGGACAAGTATTTCATTGAAATGCTAGGTCCAGATATTGAGAAGTTGTAGGTATAAGAATAAAGTAGAGAACCATACTGGATTCTTCGAAGTAGTCGAAGATGTAGATACTTGTGTTTGGTATTCAGTTGATAGTAATGATTTTGAGAACTTGATTCTGTTTCAGGTTACTCATATATGGATGCACTCCTAGTTGAGTAATGCTGATTAGCCTCATTCCATTTGGCAGATATGCACAGGAGACAGCTGCATGATTTTGAATCTGGTTCAATAAAATTAGTGCATTTGTTTCTGTATGGTATATAGAATCAATTTGTATCTTAACGATGTTAAGATATAGGGAGTTGTTTGGCAGATGCTTAAAACCAAAATCTGGACAAACTCATGGCACGTTTCAGTATTGGCAGTTTGTGGGTTATCCCAGGCTATGAGTAGGGGTAACTTTCTACCATCTGGAAGATCAATAGTGATATTGTTCTCTACTCGCCACAGTTTTAGTAAAATGGACTTTTTCAGAAAACAGTAGTAGGAGTATGGTAGAACTTGAAGTGATTCCAGAACCACAAACGATTACGCAAAATTTAATAGAACCTAAAAATTCAATTGGATTCGACATTCCATTAGCCACTCCGCAGGTATGGTCGGTAACCTCAGGCACCCGAGTGGTACCTCGGTATTCTCAGAGACGGTGACAGGGAGGTTCTTGTTTACCCAGACTTTCCATTGATGTTGTTCCTGATTATGAGACCCGGCAGGAGGATGAATATAGCGTCGTTCTAAACTAGCTTTAGAAGTGTACGTATATATAACTCTGCCAGAGGGTTGTTATGGTCAGTGTGAGCAGCGGAAGCATAGCGGACAAGTAGCTTATGTCTATTTATAGACTAAAGCAGATATAGCGGAGATAGATCATCTATTTTTGATGTGACAGTCATAGTTTTTGACTTCATCAGAATAGGAGATGGATCAATTAAGAAGGTAGTAGAGTGTGATGTCCTGGTATTTAGATGACATACATAAAGTAAGAAGTAAAATTTCTATACTACGATCGGTTATACTGTGGTTGTCACACAGTGATTTCTCCACATAAGATTTAGATATTATATCAGACATTCTGGTTACTAGATCTATGGTTTTAGATCTAGATCTGGGTAGTTTTCAAATCTGGGTACTTAGACAGTATTCTAAAGATATTTAGAATGGACGACTTCTGGCATGGTGGTCTACCTGCAGGTGATGGAGTCACCCTCTCTAAATGTGTCTTATAGACTAAAGGGGAGAGGGATGTTCATGATTGGAATATCACTTGCTTAGGCAATTGAGTCAATCATGAGATGTCAAGTACCACACCAAATGTTGTTTTTGCAATAATGCAATAAGTTGATATATTAATCCAATCCTGGAGAAATGTTCGGAAGCAGTTTATGAACATGAATGGATGTTCTGGGGATATGGTAACGGCAGCCTCCTTCGGGAGACGGTTATCATTTCAGACTTCCAAGGTGACGTGGATGACAGAGTAGCTGTCGGAGTTATAGTTATCCCCCTGATGAGGGACAGTATGTTGGACAGGTGATCCAAGCAGATACTGAGGAAGGCATGGCGCAATATATTGATTGAGTTCAGTAGACGATACAGTCTAAGAAGTTTGGATTTGGAGTTCATTTGTGAACTGGGTCCCATCAGATATCCAGACACATTCTAAGACAGGTATTGCTCATTTTGGGAGATAGCTTTCTCCGCGAAGTTGAGATATAGAGAGATACAGAAAGAAACATCAGGGCGGATCCACTCACTGAGGCTATTTCTCGAATACATTAGTTTCACAAGCAGGCTTTATGAGACTGATTAGTAGACAAGTTGGGTTTTTGGTATCACACGGGCTGTGAGTATGCGACATCATAATAATTGGCCTTAAGTGCAAGTGGGAGATTGTTGGTTATAGTGCCCTCAATGCAATTATCGTAGTCGCAGGCAGGTGATTATGATGATTGAGGAAGGACCTATACCGATAAAACAGTCTTACTCGAGATGATAGTATGCTATCTGGTTTGTCTTTATCATCATGTATATGTTGATAGAGCCCACAGGATTCTTGCTTGACTACCAGCATTATGATGGAGATCATATAAGTGGGAGCTGGGGGTTTATAAGAACATCCTTAAATGTCTCTAGTCGTGGTTGTATCAAGACTGGGCATCGATACTCCAGTGTAGACTGGTGTATACTTATCTAAACCCTGACGAGGGGCGGTGGCCGGTCTCACAAGCCATTGGTGTCAGATGTTCACCTAAGATAGTATACATGTGCTCATTGGGTTATGAGTACACTGGACGGACTCGCCAGGAACATGCTAGTTGGTATTATACCTATAGTCAGATAGCAGTTCCCTGGTGACATGTGTACAGGTTAGTCTGTCGATCTGAGATCGTCATTTGTTTCGTGTGAGTTCCTACTGAGCTTTGATTACTACCCTACCACGGCTCAAAGGAGTCGTACAAACATGTTTTAGTTGGGTACAGTCCCGAGCCACATGGAGGCAGTGAGCGGATCGTCGGGGATTCGTCTCTCTCGGTATTGGGGGTTGATGTCGCGCAGTGTACGGGTGGCCATCACTAGAAATTCTCGTTCGGGGTATGTGAGAATTACCGATCTAGGATCGATAGTTTCTCGGGTAGTGATGGGTTTCATACCGACACGAATTATCGCATTGTTAGGGGTCAGACTTTATCCAATCCTCTAGACTCGATATGCGATACTCTTAGACGAACAGACCGGACTGTACGGATATTGTCACTGACAGACTCAGTAGGGGTTCGGATGAGTTTGCTCATTGGCCTTCCATTCGCTCAATACCTGGGTAGCCGTTACGTACAGCTAGTGCCACTGACGTGCTTGTGGTTAAACCCACTGCCAGCGTACTGACGAGTCTTTAGAGTCCCACACAGAGGGTTTTCACGGTTCAGGAAATATGGTTTAGGTGACGTATGTTGATACATACAGGTGTCCGATTAAATATATGCACGGACTGCACAGACTTTAATCGGGCGGTTGATAATACTAGCGGTTTAGGATTAAGCCAGATTGTTAAATCAAGTTTTGATTTAATAATTTACATATGTATTTATATATATGTATTCTAGTATTATTGCTCACTATTTTTTTTCTCTCTTTGGCTATTCGTATTTTCGTACGAATACGAGCATGTGTATTTTGATACATGTACCGGGAAGTATTCCATATTTATACGGAATAGCTTCTTGAAGATGCCACCTCATTATTGATTTTCTATTGAAAATCATTTGTTTTAGATGAGGTGGAAAAAGGTGACATGGCAAGGGTATGGGCTTTGGGTCAAAGCATGGTCTTTGCACATGTAGAGATTGGTATGGCCTTGATTTGTTTAATGCAAAATGGGATAAGATTTTTGGGTGCATTATTGTGTGAGGAGAGAGAGGGCCGGCCACTTCTTTGGAGTGGGTTTTGCTTTGCTCATTTGATCATTCATTTTGGGCGCTCTCTCTAGCTCACTCTCATTACACTCATACACCCAAAACACTTAGCCATTTTAGCTCATGCTTTCCATGCTTTCGTCACCTCTACATCTTCCATGGTTGTTCTATAAGCATAATATTTTGAGAGAAAATTATGGTGAGACTATTCTACACTCCCTACTCTCCACTACTAGAGATTTTGGAGAGTCGGTTGGTCCGTTTGGCGAACCTGGAGCTTGTGCCGTTTCCTTCGGGTGGATCGTCTTTGATGAAGAAAGACCGGCGACCAACTTCGTTCAAGCACACCTCAAAGAGCCATGGAGAAAGATGAAGACCGAAGGACATGGTTCTATTCGTTATAATCTTTCTAACTTATAGTTTAGCACCCTTTGTTTGCTATTATAGTGTTTGTGGGTTCAATCTTGGGATTAGGTTCTGTCGGGGCCAAAATTTTATTCGTCGTTTGCACCGGCCACTTTTGATGGCCAGGGCGCCGGCATAACCCAGCACACACACACACACACACACATATTCGGGCAAGATTACTGAGTGCTTAGCACTGACTGGACAGCGCCCATAACTTAGCGCTTCACTTGATACACATGTGAACGTTAGAACTCAAAACAAGTTCTTAGAACTCCTGTAAAAAAAAGGGGCTGAGCAAACATGACCCAAATATGTGCTTAGCACTTTTGAATAAAAGAAAAAGAAAGAAGAAAATACTGAGCACACCGAGCCCAAATTGGCTAAAAGTCACTCTCTGAAATTTCTAGCATCTGAGCCCAAATGCTCTGTTGTTGGATCTTAAATAAAAAATGATTCTTGAAATGTTGCTAAGTTAATCTTAGTCTCAAATAGGACTAACATATACTTAGTTAAAATAAATTGAGCCAAAATGCTCAAATCTTTAAGTTGATCTTAATCTCAAACTAGATTAATGATCCTTAAACCAAGCAAAACATTTTTGAACTAAAGGAACATATAACCTAAGTTTAAAATCCAAACCCAAATCTCAAAAATATGGATTTGGACTAATTCGCGCCCTACGAGCAATAACATAAAATAGTTTTCGTATACAATCCACGTGCAACCTTAACAAACAAAATAACACATGACACGAAGTGAACTATTGGAGTAGGAGAAAGTGGTTATCGCAATGCGATAACGTAATTAATTGAAAGGGCTTATGCCCGCAGGAAAGAGCGTCTCTACAATCAAAAACACCTCACAAATGAGGGGGAATCTGATAAAGTCTACTACAATGGTCGTATCTATCTAAACCTCCGATATAAGGTGTTATAATTCAACTTGGTATCTTCGGAGAGGTGGATAGATAAGTCCAAATAGCATCTGCCCTTAAATTCAGGCCAGACGTCCCAATGTCTCAGTCCGTTTTTCGGCGGTAAATAGATTCTGGCATGCCCGGTGGGACCTCTTCCTCTTTCCACTCCACACTCCATGTGTCGTGTTTCACAAACAAAATTACGGTTCGCGATGGTTGCCCTTAGATTCCATGAACTAAAACTTGGTGTCTTGCTCCTGTGCAGAAAATCAACGGCTCTCAACTGCACCTCATGCAACAGCAACTCCCGCTCCACCCCAACTAGGGGAGTGACCTATGGGCCCAACACGGTCTCTATTTTCTCATTACCGGTAGGGCAGGTCATACAAGCCACTACTGGACTATTCTTCGGGAACATGCTCCCACCTGTGAGTTTCAGTGCCACAACGCTACCAGAAGAAGCCCCTAGAAGGTTGGTCTTCGATCGACTGACAACCACGACGGCCCCCATCATCAAGCCGTCAAACTCTGGTGACTTGATTGTTTGTATTTTGAAAGAGTAAAGTAGTATACCGCAATCAGCACGACGTCACGTGTAACTAGCTGTGGTGAGTACGGGTGGTCCGTAGGGATATGCGGAACTTTTTAATCTCACTTTAGACGAGTTGAAAATAAAGAGGTAGAAAGGAGTATAGATTCTAGATCTATGTCAAATACGGATGTAGAATATATATATATAAAGAAGGCTTGTAGGGTTCGTTAGGATTTAATAGTCAAGGATGACTAATAAAGATGACTCCTTTTATCTCTTGACGGATTTAAAACTAGATTGATAGTGATGAATGAGGATTAGGGTACTTGGAAGAAACTAGGGTTTCCCCATTATTGACCCTTGTCCTTTCATTGATCTATATTCATGTCTAGCCCTTAACAAAACAGTTGTTAATCTGATCTCAAATCGCTGTTGAGACTAGCAATAAATTGGTAGCGCGCCTGATATGGATGTAAACGATTCTTTTGCTAAAGTTTATAAACTTCATAAGACTTAAAAGGTGTTAAAGTATTTTCTTATCCATTGTTCTACCCTGATCCTACGAATCCTATCAAGCAGAGAATTACTCGCTCATGATGGAGATAGAAGAAGAAAGGATAGAGAAGAAAAACATAATTAAAATGCAGAAAGTAAAAATATAAAGAACTAAACTAATGATCGACCTTTATTAATCAACTTCAAAATTACAAAACCTTCGAGTTTAGATTACAAGAGGAAGTAGAAGTTGCTCTCGATCTCTGCCTCGTAGGAAGTTGATGTTCCATCGAATCTCACGTCGCTTTATCACATCGAATCGCGGACCTGTCGTGGATCACTTGTTCTTTGACGGTGATTGGCTTCGTTTAAAAGGTGATGATTTTTAGCTTTAGCTCTCGGTCCTTTATATAGCCCCAAAGTCAAAAACTATAGATCGCAAGAATTAGGGTTTGTTGTTTCAAATCTAAACCTAAAAATCCAAATCTTAACTCGGTGAATCGGCCGCGGATCCGCCGCATATGGCATGTTTTGGCAGCGGAACCACGGCTGTTTTGTGTGATCTTCGCGTCAAAGTTCTGGGGCTGCTTCATTATGAAACATGGAGATTTATTTGATGTCTGAAACCTGAAAATATTTCCTAAGTCTCTGCTAGTATTTATTCTTCGATTTTATCTAACTTCATTGGCAGATTTTTGATTCCCGACATCTCGATATCCCGATCTCCTGATCTGAACTAAAGCTTGCACCATATCTCAATGAATAATGTTAGTAATATTTGGTATTTTAGATATTATCTTAACAATTTTATATGATATTATATTTTAAGAATATTGATTAAAGATATTTGAATTATTAAAATATTATATAAATATTATATGCATACATTTTCCTTTATAATATTAATTATAATATATATAAACATATGAAAATAGTATTTTGCAGATATACCCTCATATGTGTAATATTTATAATAAACACCTTTAGATATTTAAGAAAAGTAAGGAAAATGTTATATCAAAAGTGCATTATTTTCGACTGAACAAATACCCCCAAATTTAACTTTGATCGTCTGGAGCAAACTTGTTATTTAAGAGAGGGAGAAAGAAGAAAAGTAAAAGAAAAAACTAACTAGCACACATTCATAGGCAACACGATTGCACTGAGCACATGCAACAAGCCGTTAAACCCCTAAGTGTCTCTAGTAGGAGAAGTGTTGTCTCCTAAGGGTTTTCAGCGGATTATACCCACAAAATCCTATAATAAAAGAAAGATGGCGAAAGTTACATATAAAGATAAGAATTATAAAAGAACGAACTTGAAAATAAGAGTTTCCACTACACCAGCTTTTCAGTTGCCATGAGCCCTACCTTAATAGTCGTGAAAAGATGTTAGAAATCACATCATCACTCAATAAAATATCGCCTTTAGTTTTCCTCCCTACCTTTTATCCAAACATCGACACATACCCCTACGTGTATGTGAAAGACATTCCTACACTCGGAGAATTCAATTCAAGCTATCATACTCTTGTCCATCCACCTTAGTAATTTTTAGTTGGTATTATGTTAGATTCTTCTAGCTTACACATTCTTCATGCGACCGTTAATATTTCTTGAGATACTAACCAACCGATTACTAAATGTACTCGCTCATTAGCAATATTCTCGTCTTGCAGCACCTAAGGCTTAGCAATGGCTCCCAAACCAGTTGGTCTAAGGCACTAGGTGATAAAGAACCCTCGCTATATTTTTTTATGCTGCCTTGGTAATTACAAAACCAGTGTTCATTTTTTTCCATCACTTATATAATTTTTTTTTATACTAAGGCTTTTAGAGAAGATCATTTCAAGGTATTCTCTACCATCTTAAGTTTCAAGATGTATGTAAGTGCGTATAGTAGGGTATCAACGTTCAAATGTTTGGCCTCAAGAATAGAGACTATTTTTTCAGGTTTATTTTTATTATCAGATTAGCAATTTCTTCATATTACTAACCCTTGGGACAATGGCTCATAACTACTTATTACTAGTTTCGTTTAAGAAAACATCTAATTTTCTTGCTTTTCTTAAACTATTCCTATCTTTCTTATGCAATTTTTCACTTTCAAACTTTCATTATCAAAATTTTTGTTTGCTCATATATAGTATAATGCAAAGTAATGAGTAAATAAACACAAACCTCCCCCAAACCTGTTTGCAGCAGTGTCCTCAGTGATGTCATCTATTAAGCTCAAAAAAACCCTGTAGACTTGGGAGGAAAAGATTATTGACGGGGATAATAATAAATGATAGTGAAAACCATTCCCAAACTTATTTTTGGCTCATAATTTTGTGTAAAATTTTTATTATCAAGAGCCAAAATACTCCCCCCAAAACTTGAGTTAAACAATATTAAGCATTTTAAAATTATAAGAGTGGGAGTAAAGTTATTGGTCAACATAAAGTTTTACAAAGACCAAAAGTCAACATCAACCATTCAAAAATTTTATCAATGTAACGCACAGGTTGGTAGAAGAACATGTTATATATAGCCAAGAAGAAGTGGGGAGAAGATAAGAGGTGGTATGGTTTACGTCTCAGTGGATAGAGACGAAACAAAGATGGTAGATTTCTCGCATTCTCGTTATTGTTAAGAAGTAGGGGTGGTGATTCAAGTTATTTTAGCGGGGGTTGATTCATCACAACACCCATGTCTTCTAAGAATGCGGGTTCTTCAGCAAAGATTTCTTCAAAACTTTTATCGATATCCCGAATAATAATCTCATCGGTAAGAACGGGATGATACCCAGACTCCATAAAAGGTTCATAATTAGTGTTAGAGGTTGACCCGGACAGCTCGATTGAAGGGTCCGTATGTGTATAATAAATAACGGGGTCAAACAACAATATACTATAGGAGTCTAGATCGGTATCGTGAAGCTCTTCAAATTCGCTACTGTCGGAATCTATTGTTTCGACAGAACATAATTGAGCATAGGGTTCGGAGGGTTCACTTCCTAACTTGTAAATGTTAAGCTCAATTGAAATCTTCCTAAAGGATAGGTTCATAGAGCCGTTTCGTCAATTGATTACAGTGTTGAAAGTCGCTAGAAAAGGCCGACCTAGAATTACCGGAATTTAGTTCCATAGGTTCGCTACAGGCTGTTTATCTAAAACAATGAAGTCCATAGGGAATATAAATTCCCCGACTATGATTAACACGTCCTCTTACCCCTAGGTTGGGTGAAAGATCGATCGATCATCTGAAGAGTGCAGTGTGACGGTTTTAACTCTCCGATCCCTAATTGCTCATAAACGGAATATGGAAGCAAGTTAACACTAGCGCCTAAATCGAGTAGAGCACGGTTAATATTTTTACCCCAAGTAGTGATAGATATTGTAGGATAACCGGGGTCCTTACGTTTCATGGGCATCAATTGGTTAAGAGAATTGCTCATATTACTCGCTAAGAAAACTTTTTTTGGCACTTGGGTTTTCCTCTTCCTAGTGCACAAGTCCTTTAGAATTTTTGTATAGGATGGAACTTGTTGTATAACATCTAGGAGAGGGATATTTATGTTAACTTGCTTAAAAATTTCCATAATCTTCCCTATTTGTGGACACGGTTTCTTTCCGCTTAACTTATTTGGATAAGGAGCTTTATCAATAAGGGTTAGATCCAACATTGGAGAAGATTGTGGGGGTGGAACGGATCTCAGAATTGGAGTTGGAATCGTTTTAGAATGACTCAAGGAGGTGGGCGTAGGGTTCGAGCCTAAGGGAAAACGGAGAATAGGCTCGGAAGAAGGTGGATTAGACGAAATAAGGTTAGAAGTAGAAGCTGAGGTATCATTGATTGATTCCTTATCATCAACCTGTTCATTGACCTGATTGTTCAACACACTTCCTGATCTCAATGTAGTAACGACACTCACATTGTAATTTTGCGAGTGGCCAGGATTCGATATGGGTTGAGGTGGAAGTTTCTCTTTTCTCTCGCACTCATCGTGGCATTTAATTGAGCAATTTGTGCTTCTCTCAATTTTATACTCTCACCGTGGGAGGTGGTGTTCTTTGTTAATGTTTGGATAGAAGCCTTTAAATCAGCCTACGTTTGCATGGAATGTTTAATAAACAGATCGAGTGCAGAGGAGTTTTCGGTATCGGTCGTTTTGAAAGAATTATTATAGGGTGCAGAATTGTTGGCCGGATTTTGAAAGAATTATGGTTGAAAGGGGTGCTGACTCTGTGGTGGTTTCTGTTGATGTGGAGGAGGTATTTGATAGTTGTTTAGGAACTGGTTTTGATTTTGAGTTTGGTTTTGGTTCTATAAATCCCCAGTTCCGTATATAATTTTTCCGTATTTTTCCTTGAATTTTTCTATTTTATATATTATATATATATATTTATTTTAATTATTACCTAAACTAAATCCTAACTCTACCCATACACCCGAACCGACCTATGCCCGACCCGACCCGCACCCGCTTCCCTCTTCTTCCTCCCTCGTCTCTTTTTCCCGCCACTTTCCCCCTCAACGGCTCCTCGCCCCCGCTTCTTGCGCCTGTGACGACCGCACCCACGCACGCTTCTCGCGTCGCTCACCAACTTCCTCGCGCCGCTCACCAACTTCCTCGCGCCCATCTCTCCCAACGGCCACTTTACCCAACGACTCTCCCCCTGACTCCTCCTTTCTCGTGCTGCCATCACGAGACGGGCCCATGTCCTCGACTCCAATGGCCACGACTCCCTCATCACTCTCTCTACTTCACCCTCTCTCCCTTGTTCATTCTCAACTTCACACACACTCTCTCTCGCTCTGCTCTGCCACCGAGCCCCCATCTCCAACTCAGACCGCCATCGACGATCTCCCCGATGACCTCGTCTCTCTCTCCCCTCAAAATCCTGACTCCATCAACACAAACCCACATCCGCCGTCTCCATCACGACAACCACTGACGACTCCCCTCTGCCTTACGCCCCGACCGCTTCCCAACCCAAAACCAACGCCGCACCCCTGCGCCCCACGGCCACTACTTCACTGCTGCCGGCCAACCACCATCAACGAGCTTCTCCCCTGCATCTCGCCGACAAACCCGATCACCTCATCGCCGGCAACCCCATCTCCATCGCCCCCATCGACTACATGACCCCCCACTGCACACCCGAGCCCCGCGCCAAGTCCCCGTGCCACGCCGCGCCAAGTCCCCGTGCCGCGCCAGTGCCAGTCCCGTGCTACGCTGTGCCAAGCCTCGTGCGTGTGTCGTTTTTTGCTCGTGTGTGTGTCGCTGCCGTGCCACCTTCGCCATAGGTAAGTGAAACTTCTCACTTGCTACTCATGCTATCGTATTATGTTACAACGAGTAATCTAAAGTATGAACATTTTTATATATTTTGCCGTATAACCGTTACATTTCAATTACACTCGTAACTATGATGGTTGGAACGTGATTGAGTGGACAACACGTATTGTTATTGTGTAGAGCGCAGAAGAATTACTTACCGTTGTTTGATTGAAAGAAAACGAAGTATTGAACGTGACATAATTATATTTGGAAAGTGTTCGATACACTACCCTAATGAAAACCTCGTTTCAAAATGGCGGAATTTATGGAACATAAAACCCTTTAATGATAATGACGTATAAGAATTTGAGATGAAAATATTGACGTCGTCACTACGAAATGATACCTCCGTCTAGCTACGTCAAATCTAAAATTTTACCGCGCATGTTGCGTATTAAAATCATTGTAAATTAAATACAGATTGGAATTTTGGAGTTCTACAGCTCATATCGAATCCGACTCGATTATATAGAACCATATATAGTTTATTTTTCGATATCGATAGATTACGGCAATGATAATTGACCGGGAATGCAACTCTGGACTGCAGTCCGGGGCAGTATTCTACGGGGGAAACCGGAATTTAAGCACCTGTGCATACCTGCATAAAACTGAAAATGCATGGAACCTCATAGGTTAGCGTAGCTAACTTAATTATATAACACATGAATCTAGTCCGGTGCATTTTCACCATCGTTTGATATTTAAATTGTATTTTAGAGTGTCGTTGTGTTCTGCAGTTTCTGCAGAAATGTTCCTTACACCGTCACATTGAACCGCACATAAATTCTAACACAAAGATGCTGTTGATAATCCATTTGATGAGTTGGAAACTTTAATGATATAACTATATTTCATTCAACTGGAGAAACATTAGAATCTGAACACAATCACTGATAAAACGTGCGTGAAGTTGGGCTTCCAGTTCTGAAACTGGAATTTCAGCGATCAATCGCTACCTTCAAATGATGACAATTCCCTAACCTGAATTCCGATTGACATGAAATAAATTTTAATGTTTAGATAATCAAGTGTACTTCATACTCCTTTTATATTATTTTGGTCAATTCTATACGTGTTATTTATCGTAAATTTTACAAGTTATATGGCATTGGTCGTCATTGAAATAGTGAATACCTGTTCAGTGCATTTCTGCATATTTTCGTGTTTTCTTTATACCTGCTGCATAGTGATCATTCACGTTGAAACCTAGAGACTAATTTGCATTTTCTATATATATCAGTGTTAGTGATTATGTTGTGGTAAATACGATAGTGATATTGATAAGTGGAAAAGTGATTGAAAGTGACAGCGATACGTATTTGTTCACAACCTATCGAATACCTGAGTGCATACTATAACCTGGGGAATGTGGATATCAAGGTGGAATTGAACTCACATTTAGCAAGGCGCAGTGATTTAGAGGATGATCATTCGTTATTAGTGATATACATATATATATACATTAGGTCGTGGGCCTAGCGGCACGGCTGACAGGGTTATGTCCCGGGCACAGAGGACCGTAGTCTCGGGCATGCACGAGACCCTTGTTAAACACGGGCACCCTTTTCACCAATTGATTTCATTGACTAAGTGACCGTTAAGTAGTGACATACACATTTCCTGGTTTACCGACATGATACCCATATTGCACCATTCATATTCAGTTGATGTTTATTATACTCATTTTTTGCATTTTGTTGTATTTCTCATGTTCAATAATATTGCATACCCATTATATATATATATATATATATATATATATATATATATATTTCTATGTGTGTCGCCCTGATGATCTGAGTGTGCATGCTCAGAAAACGAAGTGGATCCAGCCCAGGAACATGACCTGCCCTTCTAGATCGCGGAGATCTAGACTGCTTCATCAGCGCCTTCTCTTTTGCTTTCTGCACTTGTTTGTTGGTTATTTTATTTTTATTCTGTAAAATAAATGTACCACGAACTCTTTTATTTGTAATGTAATAAAGTTATAAGCTGTAATTTTCCTTTACTCGAGTGCTGATTACTGACTACCATGTAATGTTAGAAGCCGAAGTGTGACTACGGCGGGATTATTCCCTGACCGTAGGAGCATGGCTGGCCTAGTCACCTCTCGTATTCTGTATTTTTGGAAGCGGGGCGTGACATGATTTTGTTGGTATCAGATCCAGGTTTTGGATAAAATTACAGTTTCGTCGAGGGACCTATAGATTGAGTTACACCCTTAGCGTATGCCTTATTACATTTATTCATCACTTCTAATCATCGTTGAATCATCGTGAACCCTTCTTTGAATCCGATTTCTTTTGATCTTTTCAGGAATATGGACTCCTCAGGCAACTACTCCGGTGCCGGGACCCACGATCGTACCGAGAAGATCCTTAGCACACTGACGACCCTGGCCCAAGCCCAAGAAAGGAAGAACGATCTCCTGGCCGAGGGATTGAAGGAGGTACAGGAGACTGCAATTACCACCGTGGAGAGATCTATGGTTGTTCCCGCCGCCCACGAGGGCACGCTCGTACCGACTATACAGGCTAGGGTTGGTACCGTTTCAGACTTCAGGAGACTTCATCCAGCTGTGTTCACGGGATCAGCAAGTCCACTTGAGGCCGAGCAATGGCTCATCAACGTGGAGAACCTCTTGACAGCCGCTCGAGTTCCTGACGACGACAGGGTGAATGTGGTGAAGATTCAGCTAGAAGACGAGGCCCGCACGTGGTGGTCCGTACAGGAGAGCCGGCTAGGGAAACCTATTGGCTGGGATATGTTCTCTGCATGCTTCTTGGACCACTACTTTCCGGCTACTGCCAAGGTCGAGATGGAGGAAAAGTTTATTATGTTAAAGCAAAATGGGTGCTCAGTGGACATCTACGCCGTAGAGTTCAATCGGCTGAGTTGCTTCGCATCTTACATGGTAGCCACCGAGGCCGCTAGGGCAAGATAGTTCCAGCAAGGGCTCGATATTGAATTGCAACAACTCATCGCATCTCTTGACCTACCAACCTTCACCCAAGTTTTGAACGCTGCCCGAGTACAGGAAAGATTGGAAGAGAAGGCCACGGGCCAACGATTGATGGACAGGAAACCTCACATGGTTCCAGCACGGACTACCATTCCCTTACGTGGAGAGATCCCAGTTCATAGGCCAGGTGTCACATAGATGAAGCGTACCTTCTCACCTCAGCAACCGCAGCGGAAGGCCCTGTTTTGCGATTATTTCCAGAGGCCAGGACACAAGCAGAGAGATTGCCGCAGAGCTAAGGGACAGTGTCTGATTTGCGGATCCAGCGAGCATAGGATCAACGGGTGTCCCCAGAGATCTGATCTAATTGGAGGGTTCGAGCAACAACCGTCGTATGGCAGTTCAGCTCAGAGGGGTCCACCTCGTGCCCCAGCAGCGGTCCTTCGATCAGAGGCAGACTGGTACAGGTCGGAATCGGGGATGGGCTTTCACCATATCCGCCGAGCAGGCAGAGGCTTATGGAGATGTGGTTACAGGTACCATCATTGTTTATTCTGTACCAGCTAGAATTCTTTTCGATTCGGGTGCTTCGCATTGCTTTATTTCCAAGCGTCTTGTTTACACACACACTCTATACCTCACGAGTCGTTGACCAAGAGTTGGGAGATACATACGGGTAACGATATTATTGTGTCCAACCAAGAGTGTAGATTATGCCCGGTGGTAATATGCGGTATGGAATTCTATGCGAATTTCCTTTTAATCGGGACGGGCAGCGATGACGCGATTCTCGGGATGGATCAGATGAGCACCTTCCATGTGATCATCGATTACCGAGCTAGGAAAGTGACCTTTCGCATGCCCAATCACCCTGAATTCGTTTTCGAAGGCGGGAGCGAGTCTTTAGAGCCATCCAAGTTTAGAGCTAAGTCAAAAGCGTTGACAGCTATGGAGATTGATGAGTGTCCAGCCCCAGAGATCGTTCGAGATTTTCTTGATGTGTTCCCTGAAGATTTACCAGGTCTACCACCTCCCCGTGTCTTGGGATTCTCTATTGACTTGATTCCAGGGACGGCGCCAGTTTCCAAGGCTCCTTACAGGATGGCGCCAGTTGAGTTGGCAGAATTGAAGAAATAAATTGGAGAACTCCTGGAGAAAGGATTTATTTGTCCAAGCGCTTCACTGTGGGGTGCGCCAGTCTTGTTGGTGAAGAAAAAAGATGGATTGCTACAGATGTGCATAGACTACCGGGAGCTAAACAGAGTTACGATAAAGAACAAATACCCCATTCCGCGTATCGACGACTTATTTGATCAGTTGGGTGGGGCCAAGGTATTTTGGAAGCTGGATCTTCGTTCGAGCTATCACCAGATCAGAGTAACGACCGAAGATATATGCAAGACGGCTTTCAGGACCCGATACAGGCATTTTGAGTTTCTTGTGATATCGTTCGGTGTTACCAATGCTCCAGCTATATTTATGGATATGATGAATAGAGTATTTGCGAAATACTTAGACACGTTTGTCTTTGTATTCATCGATGACATACTAGTCTACTCTAAGACCCTGGAGGAGCATCCCGAACACTTGCGGACGGTATTAAAAATTCTCTTTTTAGTAATAGATCTTTTTGATATGTCTCAGTCTCCGCGGCAAGGAATCAGGAAGAGAAGTTATACACAAAATTGAGCAAGTGCGAGTTCTGTCTTGACAAAGTGCAGTTCTTGGGACGCGTTATTTTGGGCGATGGCATCTCAGTGGACCCAGCGAAGATAGAATCGATTAAAGATTGGCCGACACCGAAGTCAGTGGCCGAGATTAGAAGCTTCCTGGGATTGGCAGGATATTATCGGCGGTTCGTTCAAGACTTTGCACGAGCTGCTGAACCTTTGACGAAGTTGATGCGGAAGGAAGTACCGTACGTATGGACGGAGGAGTGTACTCGAGCTTTTGAGGTACTGAAGCAGAAATTGACCACAACACCTATTCTTACAGTGCCAGATAATTCAGGTGGTTTGGTGATACACAGCGATGCTTCGGGGAAAGGCCTAGGCTGCATCCTGATGTAGCAGGTCAGGTAGTTGCTTACACCTCACGACAGCTGAAGAGTCATGAGAGGAACTACCCAACATATGACTTGGAGTTAGCCGGAGTGGTTTTCTCCTTGAAGATTTGGAGACATTACTTGTTAGGCGAAAAGGTGGAAGTGTACACGGATCACAAGAGTCTGAAATACGTGTTCACTTAAAGAGAACTGAATATGAGGTAACGCCGATGGCTAGAATTAATGGCAGACTACAACTTAGACTTACCGGGGAAGGTAAATGTCGTACCCGACGCTCTCAGTCGCAAGCCAGTGGTCATGATGTTGACCAGTCAAAAGAGTATCATCGAGGATTTCCAGAAGCTCGAACTAGAGGTTGTTACACCGAGTGCAATCAGGCAGTTCTGGCAGCTACAGGTGCAGTCTTCTCTTGTAGATCGCCTTAAGCCTGCGCAAGCTAATGATCCTCGACTACAGAAGTTCAGGGAGCAGCTGGAAGCCGGGCTGAGGACGGACTTACTCATACATCGGGACGGTTCTATGAGATTCGGCAGCAGACTCTGCATCCCCAAGGGAGATGTTCGAGAAGAGGTACTAGCTGAGGCTCATAGTTTGGCTTATTCTGTGCATCCGGGAGGCACGAAAATGTATCGAGATCTAAAGCAACACATTTTGTGGAACGGGATGAAGCGAGAGATTGCACGGTTTGTATCCAGGTGTGTAGTATGCCAGCAAATAAAGGCAGAACACCAGAGAACTACTTGACTGTTGCAACCGCTTCCGATACCTGCGTGGAAGTGGGAGCACATCACTATGGATTTTGTGACTGCCTTACCACGGAGCCCTAGGGGCAACAACACTATCTGGGTTATCGTCGACCGTCTTACGAAAGATGCAAACTTTATACCCATCCGTGTGGGCCAGTCGACAGAGTCTCTAGCGGAGAAATACATGCAATAGGTAGTGTGACTTCACGAGTTCCGGTCAGTATAGTGTCAGATCGAGACACCAGATTTGTTTCACACTTTTGGAAGAGCTTACAGGATAGTCTGGGTACCCGTCTAAAGTTCAGCACAGCCTATCATCCACAGACGGACGGACAGTCCGAGCGTACTATTCAGACGCTCGAGGACATGTTGAGGGCTTGCATGCTAGACTTCCAGGGTTCTTGGTAGGATCACCTTCATCTGGTGGAGTTTTCTTATAACAACAGTTTCCAAGCTAGCATCCAGATGGCTCCATTTGAAGCACTTTACGGGCAGAAATGTCGATCCCCTATTTGTTGGGATGACGTGGGAGAACGGAGATTACTGGTCCCCGAACTTATTGTTCAGACGATAGACAAGGTCCATATGATCAGAGAGCGCATTAAGACGGCTCAGGACCAACAGAAGAGTTGAGCGGATGCCAGCAGGAGAGCGCTAGAATTCGAGGTCGGAGATCATGTGTTTCTGAGGATTTCTTCTACCCACGGTGTTATCAAGTTTGGAGGTCGCGGGAAACTCAGTCCCCGATTTATCGGACCTTTTGAAGTGCTAGAGCGAGTGGGAGAGGTAGCCTATCGACTTGCCTTACCTCCATCGCTAGCTGGTGTGAACAATACCTTTCACGTATCCCAATTGAGGTGCTATGTTCGGGATGACAGCCATATTCTAGACCATTCGGAGTTGACATTGGGCATTGATCTTTCCTACGAGGAGCAGCCCACCACCATTCTCGATCGTTGGAAAAAAGTGCCGAAGAACAAAGTTATTCCCTTGGTTCGAGTTTCTTGGGGTGGTCGTTCTCTACGGGAGTCTACATGGGAACACGAGGAGGACATCCGTGCATGTTTTCTCGCATCTGTTTGAATAGTGTGTTTTTCCGTTGTTTTCGTTTTTAATTTCGAGGACGAAATTTTTTGTAAGGAGGGTGTGATGTAAATCCCCAGTTCCGTATATAATATTTCCGTATTTTTCCAAATTTTCCGTGAATTTTTCTATTATATATATATTATATATATATATATATATTTTAATTATTACCTAAACTAAATCTTAACTCACCCATACACTCGACCCGACCCATGCCCGACCCGACCCGCACCCGCTTCCTTCTTCTTCCACCCTTGTATCTTTTTCTCGCCACTTTCCCCCTCAACGGCTCCTCGCCCCCGCTTCCCGCGCCCGCGACGACGGCACCCACGCACGCTTCTCGCACCGCTCGCCAACTTTCTCGTGCCCATCTCCTCCAACGGCCACTTTCCCTAACGACTCTCCCCCTTGACTCCTCCTTTCTTGCACCGGTTTCACGAGACGCGCCCACGTCCTCGACTCCAACAGCCATGACTCCCTCGTCACTCTCTCTACTTCACCCTCTCTCCCTCGTTCTTTCTCTGCTTCACACACTCTCTCTCGCTCTCGCTCTGCTCCTCCACCGAGCCCCCATCTCCAACCCAGACTGCCATCGATGATCTCCCCGACGACCTCATCTCTTTCTCCCCTCCAAACCCCGAATCCATCAACACAAACCCACATCCGCCGTCTCCACCGTGACAACTACCGACGACTCCCTTCTACCTTACGCCCCGACCGCTTCCCAACCCAAAACCAACGCCGCACCCCTGCACCCCACGGCTACCTCTTCACTGCTGCCGGCCAACCACCATCACCGAGCTTCTCCCCTGCATCACGCCGACGAACCCGATCACCTTATCACCGACAACCCTATCTCCATCGCCCTTATCGACTACACGACCCCCCACCGCACACCTGAGCCCCGCGCCAAGTCCCCGTGCCACACTGCGCCAAGTCCCCGTGTCGTGCCAGTGCCATTCTCGTGCCACTCTGTGCCAAGCCTCGTGCGCGTGCTGTGCCTTTCTCGTGTGTATGTCGCTATCGTGTCACCTTCGCCATAGGCAAGTGAAACTCCTCACTTGCTACTCATGCTATCGTATTATGTTACAACGGGCAATCTAAAGCACGGACATTTTTATTTATTTTTTCGTATAACTGTTACATTTTAATTACACTCGTAACTATGATGGTTGGAACGCGATTGAGTGGACAACACGTATTGTTATTGTGTAGAGCGCAGAAGAATTACTTACCGTTGTTTGATTGAAAGAAAATGAAGTATCGATCGTGACATATTTATATTTGGTAAGTGTTCGATACACTACCCTAATGAAAACCTCATTTCAAAATGGCGGAATTTATAGCGCATAAAATCCTTTAATGATAATAAATGACTTACAAGAATTTGAGATGAAAATATTGACGTCGTCACTACGAAATGATACCTCCGTCTAGCTACGTCAAATCTGAAATTTTACCGCGCATGTTGTGTATTAAAATCATTGTAAATTAAATACAGATTGGAATGTGGAATTCTATGGCTCATATCGAATACGACTCAATAATATAGAACCATATATAGTTTATTTTTCGATATCGATAGATTACAGCAACGAGAATTGATCGGGAATGCATCTCTGGACTGCAGTACGGGGCAGCATTCTACAGGGGAAACCAGAATTTAAGCACCTGTACATACCTGTATAAAACTGAAAATTCACATAGCCTCATAGGGACGCGTATATAGCTTAATTATCTAACACATGAATCTGGTCCCGTGCATTTTCATGGTCGTTTGATATTTAAATTGTATTTTAGAGTGTCGTTGTGTTCTGCGGTTTCTGCAGAAATGTTCCTTACACCGTCACATTGAACCACACATAACTTCTAACACAGAGATTCAATTGATAATCTGTTTGATGCGTTGGAAACTTAACTGATATAAATATATTTCATTCAACTGGAGCAACATAGGAATCTGAACACAATCACTGATAAAACATGCACGAATTTGGGTTTGCAGTTCTGAAACTGGAATTTCCGCGATCGATCGCTACCTTCAAATGATGATAATTCCCTAACCTGAATTCTGATTGACATGAAATAAATATTACTGTTTAGATAATCAAGTATACTTTGTACAACTTTTATATTATTTCGATCGATTCTATACGTGTGATTTATCACAAATTTTACAAGTTATATGGCATTGGTCGTCTTTGAAATATTGAATACCTGTTCAGTGCATTTTTGCATATTTTTGTGTTTACTTTATACCTGATGCATAGTGATCATTCACGTTGAAACCTAGCGACTGATCTTCATTGTCGATATATATATCAGTGTTAGTGATTGAGTTGTGGCAAATACGACAGTGATATTGATAATGGGAAAAGTGATTGAAAGTGACAGCGATACATATTTTTTTACAACCTATCTAATACCTGAGTGCATACTATAACCTGGGAAATAGGGAAATCAAGGTTTAATTGAACTCGTATTTAGCAAGGCACAATGATTTAGAGGATGATCATTCGTTCTTAGTGATATAAATATATATACATTAGGTCGTGGGCCTAGTGTCACGGCTGACAGGGCTATCTCCTGGGCACAGTGGACCGTAGTCTTAGGCATGCACGTGACCTATTTTAAACACAGGCACCCTTTCCACCAATTGATTTCATTGACTTAGTGATCTTTAAGTAGTGCCTGTTTTACCGACATGATACCCATATTGCACCATTCATATTCAGTTGATATTTATTATACTCATGTTCTGCATTTTGTTGTACTTCTCATGTTCAATAATATTGCATACCTATTATATATATATTTATTGCTATGTGTGTTACCCTGACGACCTGGGTGTGCATGCTCAGAGAACGAAATGGATCCAGCCCAGGAACAGGACCCGCCCTTTGAGATCGCAGAGATCTAGACTGCTTCATCAGCACCTTCTGTTTTGCTTTCTTCACTTGTTTGTTGGTTAGTTTATTTTTATTCTGGAAAATAAATGTACCTCGAACTCTTTTATTTGTAATGTAAAAAAGTTATGAGCTATGATTTTCTTTTACTCGAGTACTGATTACTAACTATCATGTAATGCTAGAAGCCGAAGTGTGACTACGGCGGGATTATTCCCTGACCGTAGGAGCATGGCTGGCCTAGTCACCCTTCGTATTCCGTATTTTGGGAAGCGGGGCGTGACATGGTTTTGTTGGTATCAGAGCCACATTTTGGATAAAATTATAGTTCCGTCGAGAGACCTCTAGATTGAGTTACACCCTTAGCGTATGCCTTATTACATTTATTCCTCACTTTTAATCATCGTTGAATCATTGTCTAACCTTCTTTGAATCCGATTTCTTTTGATCTTTTCAGGAATATGGACTCTTCAGGCAACTCCTCTGTTGTCGGGCCACACGATCGTACCGAGAACATCCTTAGCACACTGACGACCCTGGCCCAAGCCCAAGAGAGGAAGACCGATCTCCTGGCCGAGGGATTGAAGGCGGTACAGGAGACCGCAATTACCGTCCTGGAGAGATCTACGGCTGTTCCCGCCGCCCCCGAGGGCGCGCTCGTATTGACTACACAGACTAGGGTTGGTACCATTTTAGACTTCAGGAGACTTCGTCCAACAGTGTTCACAGGATCAGCAAGTCTACTTGAGGTCGAGCAATGGCTCATCAACATGGAGAACCTCCTGATAGCCGCTCGAGTTCCTAACGACGACAGGGTGAATGTGGTGAAGATTCATCTAGAAGTTGAGGCCCACATGTGGTGGTCTGTAGAGGAGAGCCGGCTAGGGAAACCTATTGGATAGGATACATTCTCCGCATGCTTCCTGGACCACTACTTTCCGTCTACTGCCAAGGCCGAGATGGAGGAAAAGTTTTTTATGTTAAAGCAAAATGGGCGCTCAGTGGCCGTCTACACCGCAGAGTTCAATCGGCCGAGTCGCTTCGCACCGTACATGGTAGCCACTGAGGCCGCCAGGGCAAGACGGTTCCAGCAAGGGCTCGATATTGAACTGCAACAACTCATCGCATCTCTCGACCTGCCAACCTTCACCCAAGTTTTGAACGCTGCCCGAGTACAGGAAAGATTGGCAGAGAAGGCCATGGGCCAATGATTGATGGACAGGAGACCCTACATGGTTCCAGCACGGACTACCATTCCCCCACGTGGAGAGATCCCGGTTCACAGGCGGGGTGTCACATAGATGAAGCGCACCTTCTCACCTCAGCCGCCGCAGCGGAGGGCCCTGTTTTGCGATTATTGCCAGAGGCCAGGACACATGCAGAGAGATTGCCGCAGAGCTAAGAGGAAGTGTCTAATTTACGGATCCAGCGAGCATAAGATCAATGGGTGTCCCCAGAGATCTGAGCTACAGGGAGGGTTCGAGCAACAACATCCATCGTATGGCACTTCGGCTCAGATGGGTCCACCTCGGGTGACCCAGCAGCGGTCCTTCCATCAGTGGTAGACTGGTACAGGTCGGAATCAGGGACGGGCTTTCACCTTATCCCCCGAACAGGCAGAGGCTTCTGGTGATGTGGTTACAGGTACCATCCTTGTTTATTCTGTACCAGCTAGAATTCTTTTCGATTCGGGTGCTTCGTATTGCTTTATTTCCACGCTGTTTGTTGACACACACTCTATACCTCACGAGCTGTTGACCAAGGGTTGGGAGATACATACGGGTAATGGTATTATTGTGTCCAACCAAGAGTTTAGATTATGTCCGTTTGTATTATTGTGACGTGCCAATCATTGCACATACATTTTCGAATTTGTTTATAAAAACATATGCATCTTCAGACTCAAGCTCGTGAAATTTAGGTAACAGTTTGATGAAGTGGGGTTTAATTTCAAAATTATCCCCATTGGCTAGTGGAATAGATAGACAAGTAGGAAGGGTTCCACGCATGGGGTAGTATCTTTCCTAGAGAGAGATGTACGGTGGATTCTGCGCACTTGCGGGTCATGGCAGGTTGGTGTTATTGAAATTTGATGGAAAACTGTCCATCTCGTTCGTGGTGGGTGGAGGGGAAAAAGATGATGAAGAAGTACCGACTTCAGAGTCGATAGCAGAAACGCGGACAAGACGGGCACAAGAATCCTGTGTCCAGCCGAGCATGCACTGAGCGGGTTTAGCGCAAGTGGCAGCGTATGCGAGTTATGCAAAAGGGTTTGTTTTGAAAAGTGTAAGACTTAGAAAAATCACACAAAAATGCATAATCAACCCTAGATTTAAGGTTATCTAGGTCAAGTCACTAGACCGCTCCTAGACTTCCATAAGACAAGTTGCAGGATCAATCCTCTACCACATCTTTATCTCTCTTATGGCCAGGTAAGTGCCAGGTAAGTGGGAGATATCTGCTATACGAATCACTGAAAATAGCGGGCCTAATTAAGTAACCACTTAACTTAATCACACTTGTCTAGACACCACAAAAGAGATGCTGATAAGCAGTAGATTACCCACGACCCTCCTCTGTCCTTAATGAGCGCAATGGTCCTTAGAGTCTTGGTCTAGATATTTTTTAATTAATGTAGGGTGATGCGGATGCTAGTTTTGTGATTTGTGGGGCCTAGGAAGGGTGATGAAATTCCCACCTAATCTGAATCTGGGTTATGCCCTTTATGGTCCGTATTAAGAATATACAAAAACAAACCAATTTCAAAACACGCAAAAAGATTTTTTAAGCGGTGAATTTTGTAAAGAATCCTGCAGAAAATCAGATTATATGATTTCCAGAGAAGAGAGAAAGAACAGAAAATATAATTGAAGAAATCGGGAGCTTCAACTCGGCAACTAGGCCGCGGTTCTGCCGTCAATAGCTTGACTCGGCCGTAGTTCCGCCGGTCCTTAGTAGAATTAGGGTTAGGGCTTTCTCCTACAGATTCTTTTTCTCCTCTGGGCTTTCTATAAAGTATCTGAATCTTGATTTCCTTGCTACAGTGACTCTAGATACCCTCGCAAAAATCGCACACTAATCGTTAAATATACAAGATGCGGTTTTGAATTATTTTTTGTGGATCAGATAATAATTCAACCTGAATAGCAAGAAAAAAATTACGCACGGATCCCTGGCAACGGCGCCATTTGATTGTTTGTATTTTGAAAGAGTAAAGTAGTATACCGCAATCAGCACGGTGTCGCGTGTAGCTAGATGTGGTGAGTACGGGTCGCCTGCAGGGATACATGGAACTTTTTAGTCTCGCTTTAGACGAGTTGAAAGAAAAGAGATAGAAAGGAGTATAGATTCTAGATCTATGTCAAATACGGATGCAGAATATATATATTGAAGGCTTGTGGTGTTCGTTAGGATTTTGTAGTCATGGATGACTAATAAAGATGACTCCTTTTATCTATTGATAGATTTATAACTAGATTGATAGTGATGAATGAGAATTAGAGTACTTGTAAGAAACTAGGGTTTCCCCACTATTGACCCTTATCCCTTCATTGATCTCTATTCATATCTAGCCCTTAACAAAACAATTGTTAATCTGATCTCAAATTGCGGTTGAGACTAGCAATAAATTGGTAGCTTGCCCGATAAGGATATTAACGATTCTTTTGCTAAAGTTTATAAACTTCATAAGACTTAAAAGGAGTTAAAGTATTTTCTCATCCATTGTTCTACCCTAATCCTACGAACCCTATCAAGCGGAGAATTACTCACGCATGATAGAGATAGAAGAAGAAAAGATAGAGAAGGAAAACATAATTAAAATGCATAAAGTAAAAATATAAAGAACTAAACTAATGATCGATCTTTATTAATCAACTTCACAATTACAAAACCTTCAAGTTTAGATTACAAGAGGAAGAAGAAGTTGCTCTCGATTTCTGCCTCGTAGGAAGTAGATGTTCCGTCGAATCTCGTGTCTCTTTATCAAGTCGAATCGCGGACCTGTCGTAGATCACTTGTTCTTTGACGGTGATTGGTTTCTTGTAAAAGGTGATGATTTTTAGCTTTAGCCCTCGGTCCTTTATATAGCCACAAAGTCAGAAACTATAGATCCAATGAATTAGGGTTTGTTGTTTCAAATCTAAACCTAAAAATCCAAATCCTAACTCGGTGAATCGGCCGCGGATCCACCGCATACGGCATGTTTTGGAGGCGGAACCGCGGCCGTTTTGTGTGATCTTCGCTTCAAAGTTCTGGGGCTTCTTCATTGTGACACATGGAGATTTATTTGATGTCTGGAACTTGAAAATATTTCCTGAATCTCTGTCAGTATTGATTCTTCGATTTTATCTAACATCATTGGCTGATTTTTGATTCCCGACATCTCGATATCCCGATCTCCTGAGCTGAGCTAAATTTTGCACCATATCTCAATGAATAATGTTAATAATATTTGGTATTTTGACGTATTATCATAACCATTTTATATGATATTATATTTTAAGAATATTGATTAAGGATATTTGATATGATATGCATATTTAAATTATTAAAATATTATATAAATATTATATGCATACATTTTCCTTCATAATGTTAATTATAATAATATAAACATATGAAAATAGTATTTTGCAGATAAACCCTCATTTGTGTAATATTTATAATAAACACCTTAAGATATTTAAGAAAAGTAAGGAAAATGTTATATCAAAAATGCAATATTTTTGACTGAACACGTCCCAGTCTTCAAAAGGCTGAGCAAGAACTCCAACAGGCCCATAAAGAAGCTCGTGATACCTGAAGGGGCTACCCCAAAATGGCTAGCCCTCCCCATTCTTATTACAGGTGAAGCCGTCAAAGGTGCTTCCCCCATCAGACGATCAGCCATTGAAAGATTGGCCGGTTCTCCACAAACTCCATCAAGGGCGTCGGCCTTCGACAGGCTGATGCCGATTGAAACCCTTTAGCAAAGTCGGAGGCATAATGAAGCCGCTTCCAAAATTAAAGCGGTCTCTTCTACGAGGCAAGCTCGACGTCGCCACTGGCACCGAGTGAGAAAGGCTGGGGTAACTCCCCGTCTGGGCTCACCCCACCAACTCCTATGGTGGAGATCGATACTGCTGTTCCAACTGGAAACAGTTTTGAACCGCTTAGGAGGGTGCGTAAAAACTCCCCAAGGGCGGTGCTAAAGAAATCTCCCCCACTTGCAAAATAAACAGTGCAGGAAAAGCCGAAGCGGACTTATCAGTGGTTCTCCTAGCAAATTCATAGGGTCTGTCGAAAATTCACAGACTCTGTGATTGACCAAAACTACTCTCATCGACCAAAGAAATCGAAGGTTTAACAAGAAAAAGACCACTCCTCTGCTATACAACGGGGGGTTTCTCTTAAGCTGGCGCCTGTCACAACGGCTCCCTCAACTCCAATCTCTCATAAAAGAACGAGACTGGAGAAAGCTCTACCGTCCGCAGCAAATTGCAAAGGTGATGGATCTAAACATCCCAAGTCTAGGGGCATTATCGTCCATACGGTCTATATGACCAATAGGCAAGATGAGATCCGTGCTTCCGTAAGTCATCGACAGCAAACTTGGTCGCTGACAAGGCTCAAGAGCAACAACAGAAGCTCCAAGAAATTCTGAACAAAATGATGGCAAACAAATAGGCTGAACAACGCCAAGAGCTAGAGACCGATACAGAGTTCTGCTAAGGGTGCTCGAGAGAATAGATAAAGAGGCCGCTGAGAAAGCTACTAACATAAAGCAGATGGCTCTCTTGTTCTAAGATATGGTTGGAATGATGATCCAACCAGAACCCCTGGCCGAAAATCCACCGATAATCATCGAGGATGACAGAGGGGAAACATCAAACCCTCCTCCGGCCTTATCCGCGGCCAAACGAGAAACGGTCTCCAAGGCCGTCCTTGATGATTACATTGCTCAACAAATAAGAGCTCATTAAGCCAATGAAGTCGCCGGCCAAAATTGTCAGAACCGGGAGACTATATCCAGACTGGTATGAGCAAATCAAATACCCGCCGGAATATACGATCCCCAAGTTCTATGTCTACCAAGGAACAGGCAACCCTCATCAACACATTGCGGAATTCAGAGCTCTGTGCGGCAACACTAACGGCGACGGCAAATTGTTGCTTCACCAGTTCGTCGGCAGCTTGTCAGAAATAGCCTTCGAATGGTACTCGGAGCTCCCAAATGATTTCGTGAAATTTGTAGAAATGGAGCTGCTATTCACACATCGTTTCACCAGCGCGAGCGAACGCCGTCCGATCATAGCATTAATCAATGCCAGGGTAAAGCTGGGAGAAACATGAGTCCAATACGCGATCTGGTGGCGGAACCTGTAGTCTAAGAGCGAACAACGCATTGAAGAATCTCCTACCATAGGCATGTTCAACAGGACCCTTGACCCTTAACGACTGTGTCCCAGTTCATGACATTCTTCAAACCAACTACCTTCCAGGCTCTAATAGATAAACTGGCCCAAATGGACCAAATGGGCCTTCCTCCTCAAATAAGGACCCTCAAAATGCTAAGGGTAAAGGGAAAGTGGTCTTCATTGCCAATATGAAACAACAACTGAGTGGCCCAAAACCAGCTGCTCGCCAAAACAACGCGTGTCCGTGCCCATCCTTGGAGAAAAGACTAGGATGTTCTTACTCTTTTCACCATGACAAGACGAGGAGACTGTTCGAATTGTTAATGTGTAACAAAATCATCCCATTGCCAGGCTCACGGCGTTCGCCGCAACCTGACGACGGTAACAACCCTAACTTCTGCTCCTATCACCAAATGGTGAGCCACCCAATTGAAGATTGCTACGTCTTCAAAAACTGGGTTGAAGATCAATATCAACAGGAGAAATTCACGTTGTCCGATAATTGAAAGGTAAACCCACCCCACAAGCACACTCCCAAAAAGGTGGATGCACAAGGGCATCATGCTCACTCATGGAAGAAACTCCATGGGAAGTCGTTCATTCAGCAAAAACCAAAAGAATGCTGAAGGATTTACAAGCATGTCTGGCAGTCAGGTGGAAAAGCCCACTTGAACCCGAAATAATCGAAGGGATGCTAAAACTTTGTCCCGCGCCAAAAATTGCTGACAAAGGGAAAAGCCCCCAAGTCAAGCCTTCGAAGAAAAAGAAGAAGGCTAAGAAACTTGTGCAGCCTGCCGAGTATGACGACAAGCATACAAATCTATAAAAATACATAGATGTGCTGGAGAAGTATAACCAGAAGGAAAGAACACAGGTCATGCTCGAACAATTCCTCAAGCATATTCTTCAGGGCGAAGAAAGTGACAATGATGAGGGAAATGACTCATCAGTGGACACCGAACACCGTGTAGCAAGTTGCCACATGGTCTCCCATTCGTTATTATATGATGAAGAGGCTCTCTCAGCGTCAGAAAACAATGCAGACGAACTAGGGGCAGAGTCGCTAAAATCCCAGAAACTGTCAGAAGAAGACCTGATTGAGAGGCTGCTAAACGAAGCTTTTCAAAAAAGTAAAGTTGACCGAGAATGCGAGACAGCCATATATGAAAAGGCTAAGAGTCAGCGTCTGGATAAAGAAGCTACAGCGAGGACAAGTCGTAAAGTACTCCAACCAAAGCAAAGCACACCTGCAAAAAATAATAGCAGGAACAAAATAGATAAACGATTTGCCAAAGCCCTATCAATGGGGATGAAACCGCCACCTCTCATAAAGAACACTCCCGGGGACATATGCCTCGATGGAGAAATATTACATCTAAATTACTGCCTATATCATCGGAAGGTCACCCTCCCTACCGAGGAATGCAGTGCTTTCAAGAAGTGGTGGTAAGGATACGTTTTCCATCAAAAACACTTCAAGAGGATGAAGTATGAAGCTCGCGCTCATCGATGGAAAAATAGTGGGATGAGCACACATGAAGAAACGACTAGCAACTGTTATATGGTTGGTACCAGTTTGGAAGGGGAAAACCCCAAGTTCTTACCTTCGGGAGCGATTCTGAGGACGAAATACCCCTCAGCCCTCTCTTCAAAGACTCCGCTTCCGAAAAAGAAGAGGAGGAGAAGAACTGTAAGAATATTCATCTGCGTAACCGCTCGCTTCCTGAAAAGAACCTCGGACCTACCAACAAAGATTCGAACAAAAGAGACAAAGGAAAAGGGAAAATCCTTGAGGAAATTGCCCTCGATGACGGACTAGTAAAAGAACTCACTACAGAAGATCTACCTAAGAAAAACAAGGTAGATTACAATGTTCTGGTATATCTGAGAAAAATACCCTCACAATTGAGCATATTGGATGCTCTCCTCCTGTCCAAAGAGGCATGTGATTCTCTGATCAAGGCATTACAAGAGCCTGATCAGTTTCAAGCTTTTCTCGCAGAAGAGAAGATGAAAGATGAACTGGTAGAAGTCCACACGACCGATATTACATTCAGCAATGAGGATCTCCTCCACGGTACGTGTGAACATAATCGTCCGTTATACGTCACCGGGTACTGCCATAAGATAGGGAAAATCCTTATCGACAACAGATCCTTCGTTAACCTTCTTAACATGAGGGTGCTAAAGGAAATTTGCATGAACGTTCAGCACCTTGTCCAAGATAAAATTACCATCTCCGGGTTCGACTCACAGTCGTCACAGACGCTTGGGTCCATAATACTGACGCTACGCTTCGGGCTGCTCGTCACTGACATCAAATTTCATGTCATTGACGCCAAGACTTGCTATAATGCTTTGCTCGGCAGGCCTTGGTTACACGAGTAAAATGTCATCTCTTTTACACAACATCAGTGTATGAATTATTTCAAGGATGGTTAGGAGTACACAGTCACAGGAGAGCTAAATCCGTTCACCATAAACGAAGTCCAGAAATACTAAAACAGAAAGTACTTCCTACCAGACTTTGAGGGTACTGAAAGGTGCCACAGGCCGAAGAGTAAACAAAAATCTATCGCCACTATCCCGATATTTGGGAGCGATACCGAGGAAGACGAAGAAATAGTCTACTTGGGGCAACCTTAAAAATAAAACAATAAGCTCGGACCATCTACTTCTATTTTGGTCTTTGGCAGCGACTCTGAGAATGAGGCCAATACAGTGTTCATGAAAAAGAAAATATTCAACCTTGTCATGAAGTACCGAATGATGATGCTTACGGAGTGTCGGCATCCCGAAAAAATAAATGAGGTCCGTCATCTAGATCATTGATCCTATCACAAAGTAATAGGTCATCCTCTTGAAGACTGCTTCACTTTCAAAGACTGGGTAAAAGACCAGTATCAATAAGGCAGGTTTATGTTATCCGACAGCTGAAGGGTAACCCCGCCACAAAAGCATGAGCCAAAAAAGACCTATATTGTCAGGTTAAGACCAGCTTAACCAAAAGAATGGAAGCGAACTCGTACCTGCCATTTGATAACACTCTCAAAAGAGGAAGGGCATGAGATTATGAATGACCACTACAGGTGCTTCGCAAATGAAGACGAGGACGAGATGATCTTGGAGTTTCCACCAGCACCAAAAGAGCCGGAAGATGGGATACGCACTGCGGCAGACAACCTAAGAAAGATTGACTTAGGGAAGGAAAATGATTTGAGGCCAACATTCGTCAGTGAGCTAATATCTGAAAAAAGGTGGCCACGTTGAAAGACGTGCTCATACAGTATAAAGATTGCTTTTCCTGGAACTACTCTGAATTGCCGGGTCTAGATCCAAAAGTGGCAGTATATAAACTGACGATATCGCCAAGTATAAAGCCAATCAAACAGGCGCCAAGAAGGATGCGACTCGAACTTGAGATGAGTATCAACGCTGAAGTCAAGAAACAAATAGACTCCGGCTTCATCCAAGAAGTTCAATATCCTGATGGATCTCTAACATCGTTCCAGTGATGAAAAAAAATTGGACGGTGCGCATCTGCGTAGATTTTCGGGACCTTAACAAAACATGCCCGTAGGACGACTTCCCAGTGCTCGTTAACAAGCTTATGATCGATAACACGTCTACCCATGAGGTCTTCTCCTTCATGGATGAATCATAAGGATACAACCAAATAAAAATGCATACGGAAGACCAGAAGCATACCGCCTTCTGAACCCCGCTAAGCATATTCTGCTTTAAGCTAACGCCCTTCGGTTTGAAGAACACTGAAGCTACCTACTAGAGGGCTATGACAAAGATCTTCGATGATCTTATCCATCAGATTGTCAAATGCTACATCGACGACCTTATGGTAAGGGCAAATCTCACGAGTAATATTAGGAACATAAAAAAATAGTGTTCCAATATCTTCAAAAGTATAATCTGAAGATGAATCTTCTAAAATGTGTGTTTGGAGTTTTCTCAGGCAAATTCCTAGGATTCATCATACATCACCGAGGTATCGAAATTGACCACTCAAAGATCAATGCGATTATGGAAATGCCCACGCCAAGAACCCTAAAGCAACTGCGGTCTCTCTAAGGAAAGCTCGCATATATCCGGCGGCTCATAGCTAACCTTTCCGGAAAATACCGTCCCTACAGTCATTTGATGAAGAAGGGGACCCCATTCGTCTGGGATCAAAAGTCCCAAAATGCACTAGACGAAATCAAACAATACCTGCAAAATCCGCCGGTATTGACCACTTCTTCTTCAGAACCCATGTCATCTATCGTTTGGGCAGTCTGCAATGGATAATCTCGGATAATGGGCCAGCTTATAGGAGTCATAAAATAAGCCACTTCGCAGCAACATAAAATAGATTAGAGATACTCTTCAGTCTATAATTCTAGGGCCAACGATCTAGTTGAAACTTTCAATAAGTCTTTAATAAAAATTATAAAAAAGAGGGTGTCCAGAAACAAAAAAGACTGGCACGAAAGGCTGCATGAAACTCTCTGGGTATACCGAATAGTGTTCAAGATGGCCATGAATACAACGCTATACGCATTGGTGTTCGGCACAGAAGCAATGCTCCCGTTGGAAATAGAACTCCCCTTTCTATGAGTAGCGGTTCGATACAAGCTGACAGATGAAGAAAATGCTCATCTTAGGCTTGAGGAGCTCGACGCCCTCGACGAAACTCGCCTTATGGCACAACAAAATCTGGAGGCTTATAAGGCAAGGATGGCATGGTCATACGAAAAACTGACCATGCCGAGAACATTCCGCCAAGGTGAACTCGTGCTAATCGTCAAAAGACCAATGATCCTCAATCATGCAAAACGGGGGATGTTCAAGCCGAACTATGAAGGCCCATACATCATAGACGAAGTCTACCAAGGTAGAACCTACCTGCTTATGGATATACATGGCGAAAGATCCTTTCAGCCCATATACGTTCGATTCCTCAAAAAGTACTACGCTTTAAGAGTCATTGTTAGATATAGGTGCCCTCAAGGCAATTATCGTAGTTGCGGGGAGGCAATTACTGAATTCGACGAGGGCATATACTAAGAACAGGTTTACTTGAGATGATAATGTGTTATCCGGTTTGTCTTTATCTGTCATGTGAATGCGTGTTACTAGTTATCGCGTATCAATAATACATGAGATAAAGCCCAAAAGATCTTTGCTTGACCACCAAGATTGTGATAAGGATCATACTAGTGGGGACTAGTAGTTTATAAGCACATCCTTAAATGTCCCTAGACATTGGAGTATCGAGACTGGGGATCGGTACTTATTTTAGAGTAGGGTATACGTTTCATGACCCTGTATGGGGCAATGGTTGTTCCCATAGCCATTGGTGTTTGACACTGATAATTGTATACATGTGCTCATTAGATGAGTTACACTGGAAGGACTCATCGAGAACTCCTAGATGGTATTATACCAATGTCAGATAGCAGTTCTCTGGTGACATGAGTACAGAGTAGTCCCCAGACCTAAAATCGCCACAGTGTCTCGTGTGTGTTCCCACTGTACTTTGATTACTACCTCACCACGGCTCTACCGAGTTATGCAAACAGGTTTTAGTTGGATACATTCCCGAAGAACATGGAGGTAATGAGCGGTCGAGAGAATTCGTCACTCCTAGTATTGGGAGTCGATATCGCACTGTGCAGGATACGATTATAACCCGAATTCCGTGGCCATGGAAATAGAGATACACTTGTAAGTGTTATCAGTTGTATCTCTTTGGTTATGAGTCCTCTGTCAGCATGACTTATCGAGTTATTGGGGGTATGAAAGATTCTACTCCCCAAACCCGGTAGGTGATACTCTTTGACGAAGAGACCGGATTGTATGGTGACTATCACTTATAGACTTTGTTGGGTCTAGATGAGTTCGCTTGATGCCCTGCCTTTATCTTGCTCATACCTGGGTAGCCGTTACGTACAGATAGTATCGCTGACGAGCTTGTAGGTTAACCCGAAAAGGGGTTGAATCTGAAAGTGTTTCAGATTCAATCAGATACGATCCTGTATAACCTACTGCCAGCGTATTGACAGGTCTTTAGAGTCCCGCAAAGAAAGTGCCTGCCCGAGCAAAATGCGATGTGACATACGTATAGGGATACGTATATGTGTTCGATAAAACATGTATATTAGATATACGTGTTCAATCGGACGACTGTTATACTAGCCGATTTCAAAGCTGGAATACTAAGTCAAGTGTCGACTTGATAATCGTAGTAATGATACGGTTTCTAGTATAGTGTATATGATACACACACTCTCTACAGTTTATGATACTGAGAAGATATTGATGGCATTTTGTACATGATATGTATGTGTATAGGATACATGTACTAATACTTGTTTAATATATATATATATATATATTCCCACCATTATAACTTAGGTATAAATATATATATATATATATATATATATATATATGTAAATGTGTGTGTGTGTGTGTAATATTAGTTATTTTATATGCTTAATTAAATGGTGGGGCCCACCCTCTCTCTTGTGTGTTGACACACACATGAGAGAAAGTAGGAGAGGGGATAGTTGTCATGGTTAGACATGACATAATTAGAAAAAATGAGATGACACAATTCATTTTTTTCAAGCCATCAGAAAAATTAGAACATCTTTTTCTTCCTCACAAAACAAGAGCTCAAGCTCTCTTAAAAAATAGAAATGTTGCTATGGTAAGATATTGTTAAAATTAAAGAGTACCCAGAATTCGCATCGCCTTCCTCCACGCCTAGTAAATCTCTGAAGGAAGTCTCTTCGACCGATGACGGAGATGAAGTTCGGGCAGTCCGCTTTCAACGCGGATCATCTACGAAGAGGCAGTCGGCGTGCAGATACGTTCGGGAGCTCACGGATTTTAGACAGGGTCTTTTGGGATCAGTCGGACATGCTACAAAGGTTGTAGCACCTCTGAACTTTCTTATGCTCTTTATCTTTAGCTAGAAACTAGTGCTTGGATGATTTTTGGCGTACGGCTGATCGCACTCCTACAGATTTTTTGTTTTCCGACCAGTCCCACTTTCGCTGCGCGTATGCGCGGGCCACGCCCGTCCTTACAGTCATGAATTAGGTCAATGATAGATGATGATGCATGTGTCCGCTCGCTATCTTCCTAAGTCAGAACTCTGAAAGAAGTACCGAAAAAACTAAAAACTAAAGCACCGCCTCAAACACGGCGATAATGGACCGAAACGTGCCTAAACTAGCGCATCGCCTCAAACACAGCGATAATAGACCGAAATGTCCCTAAACTAGCGTATCGTCTCAAACACGGCGATAATGGACCGAAACTTCCTTAAACTAATACTCGTCCCCAAAATACGGCGATAATGGACCGAGACGTTCTAAAACTAATGATGGACCGAAATGTTCCTAAACTAAAGCATCGCCCCAAACACGGCAATGTGCTCGCTTAAGATCTATATTGCAATCGAAGTTCCAACGGTGAAGGTTGCAACTCAAGTCCCACCGGCTACACAGCTACTCCAGTGGTGAAGCCACCCCAAGACCTACCGGCAAACAGATGGGTCACCTGCGATAAATCTACTCTCGAGAGTTTCACCGCTAAAAAAAAGGATACGTCCACAAGCAAAATAGGCAAGGGTGAAAACCCGAAAGGGCGCCGTGAGTAAAACAGCAGGACTACCGGCGAGCTTGTGAAAAACCCGAAAAGGCACAATCTCGTAAAAAAAATTTACACACTTGCAGGGTCCCTTTGCCCTTATGAAGAGAAAATACCTACGTGAGAACCTTGTGACTCACGACAGAGCAATACACTTAGGAGTCCCCATGATTCATAAGGAGAAATTACACTTGCGAGATCCTCACGACCCGTAAGGAGAATTCCCCCCTATGAGACCCTCATGGCTCATAGGATTCAAAGACCTTAAGTTACAGGGATCTAAACATGTTCTTAAGACATCAAAAAACCTTACAAAACCCTTTTGCCTTACAGGCTGTCCAATAATGACCCTTGTATACAATCCATATGGATAAATAAATGTCCTCCTACCAAGTTTCACCAATTGTGAGAAATGTCCCCATATGGTGAGCAACACTTGTAAGTCCTCTCAACTTACAAGAGGAAAATACTTTTGTAAGATCCTTATGACTTATAAAAAAAAATACACTTAGGAATCCTCACGACTTTTAAGGAGAAAATATACCTCCAAGATCCTCTCGACTCTTAAGGAGAAATACGTTTATGAGACCCTTACGGCTCATAAAGCCACATTGCCTTAGTCGACAAGATCCTAACCTTGTTTGCTAAGCTACCTTTGCTCAAACCAACAAAGGAAAATGATGATTCGCTCCAAGCAATATCCCAGTAGTAGCGATGCCGATACTTCAATAGGTATCAAATTTCAAGTCCTCTCACGGCAAATGTTGATTTTCTCCTAAAAATATTACAGTGGTAGCGATGCTGATGCTAAGATTGGGATCAGATTTCAAATCCCCAACTCAAAAAAAAAACTGATATGATAGGGAAACTCGCAATAAAAAATGGCGAGTAAAAACAAAAAAAACTGAAATGATACTCGCAATAAAAAGCAGTGAGTAAAAACAAAAGAAGCCGAAATGATTGGGCACCGCGATAAACAACCGAAATGATTGGGAAATCGCGACTTTCGCGACATAAAAAGCTGAAAAGATAGAGCAACGCGGAAAGAAACAAAAAAAATGAAAGAAAATGAAACTTTTCTGCCCTGCAAGCATGTCCATATTGACTCTTGTATACGATCCACGGATACAAATGAAAGAAATAGAACCATATTTTCCCACTACGCTTCGTCAAAACGAACTCCAAGTCTCAACGGTACATATATAACGTAGAGACTATCTCGGCGTCCTATCATTTCGTAAGGTGCGGATGCAACTATCAAATGAAATTAGAGCAATGGCATATTCCTAGCTCCGGACTTCAATTACAATACATACAGCATAGAGGTCCTACAGTTGTCTACCCTACTTCAGCAAAGAATTAGTGCAAAATCAACAAAGAAAAAATGAAGTGACGGCATATTCCTAATTTCCGGTCTTGACAACAGTACATACAAAGCTTAAAAATCGTTGGAGATCATCCCACCCCAGAAGGGTACTGTTATGACTCATCGGGGCTCCAAATCGAGCCTAACCTCAAGTAAAATATGTCATGGAAAATACCTAATGCTTGTTCTTCCAACAGTGATATGACCTAAGGAGATTACTTGAAAACGTCTTATCCAGCCTCAGAAGGGATCAGAGACATGACAGTCGCGGGGCTACTGGAATAGCGGCTTAAAGGTTGCATATCGAGAAATATATCAGCCAACGCGACGGTACCATGGACTGAAACCCTAACGGACCTCTGTCATTAAAGAATGGGGGTTATTTGCATACAACGTTAGGACAAGTTTGCCTGTAAACCCAAGGGAAGTAAACTATAAAAAAACTCTGAAATGAGTGAATAAACTAGAGACTCCAAAATGAGTGAATAAACTAGAAATTCCAAAATGAGTACATAAACTAAAGAATCCGAAATGAGTGAACCAACTATAAACTCCGAAATGAGTACGTAAACTAGAGACTCTGAAATGAGTACATAAACTACTTCGCGCCAGATCAAGATATCAAACACAGAAGAGAGCATGCAAAAGAAAAGAACGTATATTCCTTATTCGTGAATCGAAATGCCTGAAAGATATAAAATATATATATATATATATATATAATAATAATAATAATAATACAATTCTAGCCTCTAAGAGGGCAGGGCTTTCAATAAAGCAGCGACCCGCTCTTTCTCTTGCAGCAGCTCCTTTTCATGCTCTACTATTGTGGCTAGCATTGCTTCGACTTGAACCCGTTGTTGCAAGCACAAAGAGGGCTTCTTAGAAATTTCCTGCTTAGCAGCCTCAGATTCCCGCATTCCTCGCTCAGTAGAGTCAAGGTCCCGCCTCAGTGCCACTCCTTCAGAAATGCATCTCTGAAGATTTTCAAAGATAACTCAGAGTTGCGCATCATTTGTTTTTACCTGGGCACATAATTGGCTTGATTCGCTAAAAGCTATCTCATGCTCCTTCTGCTTTAGGACTAGCTTCTGCTCGAAATATTGAATTGAAGCGGCACTTTGTTCGATCCATACGACCAATTGATCCTTTGAGGATAATTCCTCAGGGGTAAGATGTTTGCGCTCGATCTCATTGAGGCAAGTCTCGATTCGCTTACAATAATCAACTCAGATGCTGAAGAAATCTTCATTATGGAAAGTCACAAAAGTTGCCAGCATAGGGTTGACTTCATCAGTGAAGTCCGCAGCAGAAGTGAGAGCCTCGACATTAAGGTCTTCGATAAATTCGCTTAGCATATGCTTGTTATTTGCTGCGCCTCTGGACGATTGGAGCATAGCAAAGGGACCTGTAGGCATAGAAATGCGAGACTCGAAAGGAACCAAAACCAGTGGAGTTGCTACGGAATAAGACACATATAAAGAAGGGTTAGATTTCAACCTAAAATAAAAAAAAGAGATCTAACTTACCAATAGTTGAAAGCAGGAAATCGGGGAGTATAGAGGGCTTAGCTATTTCTTCGTCTTCTCTTTTGAGCCATAAGACTGTGATCAGTACAACGAAAAGCCTATTAGTAAAGGGTCACTCATGGAGAAACGAAATAAAAAATAAAAGATATACTAACAAACGCCAGAAGGAGGGATGGATCCTAATTGGAAGCCGAAGTGCAAGGCTAACATTTTGCATAAATGATTGAAAAGCACTCCTGCAAGATTGCAATAATATACGTTAAGAAATTAATCTAAAGAGTAATATCAATGCTAAAGCGAGGAAATAAAAAAGTTTTACCTTCCGTCGATGAGCCTGAGAAAACTCGCGGAGCAGCAAAAGAGATGGATGGAACAACAACGGTCATGGTACCAGCTAACGAGGGTTCTTCAATCAGCAGATCGCCAGGATTTACCATGCCTACATTGGAAATAAAGGAGATGTTAGCAAATTTTTCTAGCAGGATTAAGGATCCAAAAGTAATAGCACAGAATATACCTAACGTTGTGGAAACTATAGTTGTATCTAAAGCGTCACTAGTTGCGACAGCTTCTTCAACTTCCATCATCATTGGGAAGACGGATTCAACGTTTGCACCCTCGTCTCCCGAATCAATAAAGGTCGTCGTTATGCTAGCATCACCCATAGATATTGGGGATCCACAAGGAGAGGAAGTGAATGCTGAAATAGTCTCGGACTCAAAATGAAGGCCTGTCGCCCTAGAATCCCTAGATGCTGGCATCTTAGTCGCAGCGTAGACACCTAAACTTGTCCCTGCTGTATCATTCAAGGAAAAATATGTTATAATTCCTATAAACTGCTATGGAAAGAAACTTGGAAAAGTAAATAAGTCCTACCAGGTTTTGTTAATGTGTTGTGTGCTTTCTCACCTTGATGTAAACGCTCAGCTTCTTCACGAGCTGTGCGCGTGATCAGCCTATGAGCAGTTGATAAGGCAAGGGGAATGTCCTCCACGTTAGCATCAGGGGGTCGTTTTTCAATCGAACCCGCACCTGTGGCTAAGCTAGCCTGACGCTCCCTCGCTGCATGCTTCCGATGCTTCTTTTCAGCTTTAACTGTATGGAGAGATCTCTCCAGAACCACAGACAGAGGAATATCTTCATCTGAATCTGACTCAGCCTCCGGATCTTCTACAATGTCCATCATCGACTGCTTTAGCAACGCTTCCCATAGTGGCGTCAATAGCCGCCGATAGCTTTGAAGGTTCTGTAGGGGCTATCAGGGGAGGAATATCCTCTGCAATACCACCTAAAGATGGCACCACACTCAGAATAGCGCTAGCTGCGGTGGTTCCAGTATTGAAGAAAAAAGGTTTCAAGGCGTGAACAAAATGAGCCAAAATATTTTAAGGGCGCCACAATATAAATCATACCAAAGCCCATAGAAGCATGAAGCCTCTCCTTTTCTTTGAATGTTCTGGTGGACGCCAGAAGTGCCTTTTTAGTAGAGATTCTTGTTAAGAAAGTAGTGTCAATAAAGCACAATAAACTTTAAAATACACGAAAGAGTATGAATGAGATATACCTGATGCTGCAAGAGCAACAAGAGTTGCTTACTCGTGGGCTAAGTGCTCGGAAGCCTCAATAGAATCTTGAAGGTTAGTCGCGGTGTTCTCATCAGTAAAAGCTTCAAAAAGATTGTAGTTGGTGCCATATTCGGGCAAGCCTTCATTATAGGGAGCATGAGGTTCTTGACCAAATACAACAACAGCTGAAAACAAGGATTTCTTTTTCTTCTGAAAGCCAGCAACAACACCTGATGATAAGAGCTTTCTCTTTACAGGCCTTTTTGGGATGGTGACTCTTGATTTCTGAGTCAATATCCAACTCAGAAGGCACTGCATCCATCACGCCTCTAGGAGCACCCATGTCCGGTCGTGGCTTAGCTGACGACAACATTGGAAAGGCTTGCGGAACTACGATCACGTCACTCTCTCTCTCTCTCTCTCTCTCAAAGAAGGATGGACAACTGCTCATCATTTCAGTGGAACCGTAAGGTTACTGGCAGGGAAAGAATCCTTATGATCAAAGAGCATCCTCCTTTCTTCTTTGATAACGGTGCTCGTCGCATGCTGACACCAGGTAATATAGGCATTGGACGCCTTCGGAATATGACTCGGCCAAGTAATCAGAAAGTATGACCATGTATTCAGCCGCATAAAGTGATGCACCACATTGCGGACGATCTCTTCTGAAGCAATCGGATCAACAAGAAATGCATCGAGGGGAACGCCTTGGTTATAGTCGGATTATTGAGCAAAGCGATACGGGTAATACCTCATGAATAACACCGAGGCATTTTGCCTAAATACTAGGAAACCCAGCCTGATGGAATACAAATACACAATTTCCCGGGCCCTCAAAGCAGATACCCCATTCTTGAAGACATCATGAAGTGGCTGGACCACTTTAAAGGGTTCTTTAATAATGGACAGGACCCTATCAACAATGGTCATGCTATCCCCAACCATGCGTGGATGCAGAAGCAATCGTCGAGCCTCTCGCTGTGTTGGGTCCAAAGAAGAAGCGTTGACCAGTTGCATGATCCGGGGGAAATTGTACCCTCCATAAAATTTAGGCTGGTTATGTACATCAAAGGCACCCAACACATGCCATGAGGTGAAATAATGTAAAGGGAAATTTACAGGCTTCAAACTCGGCTGAGTGGTGTCGGCCGCTATACTTGACCATTATACAAATGGGCCAATCCTGCAACCCCAACAGCCAAACACGTCCCCGCCGCAACACGACGAGCTGGATAGAAAACAGACAGTCTTATGTAGTGATTGTTACAAGCGCTTTCGCGCATTTTGTATTTAAGTTCTAAAGTTAACCGCAATAAGGACGGCGTCGCATGTAGCTAGTCGTGATGTGTACGGGTCGTCCGCAGGGAGATGGAGCATTTTAGGTTCTTGTTATGACGAGTTAATGCGGGGTCGGGAGTGTTTGATTCTAATCTATTTGTGTATATGCAAGTATAATTCTGTTAGGAATAGATATGTTAGTGTAAATTAGTGAAGTCCGTACTCAATCCTTTTAGCCGAGCTTGACCATTGAATCTAGGGTAATCGACAACAACATGGATTAGGGTGCTTAAGCACGATATTTATGAAATCTGGCTTATTGACCCTTGTCCGTCCGTTTTTGTCTCTTGGCTTTTGCCTCCGCCCAAACCGAATGGAACCGGTCACGATTAGGAATCACCGATACCTTGGTAGGGTAGGGTGCCTAACGGAACACTTGCGTAAGGTTTGAGCGGAGTTCAATTGGAAAATATCGGGCAAAGGAAATGAGAAAAGAAACCTTAACTTACCAGACCATTCTTTTTCCTAACAACAACATTATTTACAAACCATCAAAACAATAAAAAAGAAAGAGCAAATGAAATGATAAAAAGGAAAGAATAGAACAACATTGCAAGTGAGTAAATGGTAAGAATTAAATTGCAAGTATGTAAAGCAAGATAGAAAATACTAAGAACCCATAAGCAAAATGAAAGCTTTATTATCTTCAAGTGATGATACAAACCATGAGTTCAATAACCAAAATTTAAACTTGCAAGCTCAATGAAGAGGTTGTAAGATCAAGAGAAGGCTAAGAACTCAAGGTAAAATGAAAGCTTTATTAACTCAAAGTAATGATACAAATCTTGAGCTCAAATAACCAAAACTTAACCTTGCAAGCAATAAAGAGGTTGCAAGATCAGGAGAAGGCAAAGAGCTCAAGATGAACTAGTTATGTACAAGAACTAAAACAAAAGGGAAAATGAAAAAGAGTTTCCTAGTCCAAGTATATGCCCCTTTTCCCTTGCTCACTGATCTGTATTTATAGGCCAAAAATAATATTAAACAAACAATACAAATAAGTTGATGTGACAGCAAGGGAAAGCCAGAAGAAAATTGGAGCAGATTGGGCAACACAAAACCGGTGGGGCCGGGGGTTTGGAGAGTGTTGCCGGTCCAATTTCGAGATAATGGGCTCCTGTTTGTTGTGTGATGTTGTGTTCTCTCGACAATTCCACTTGTGCTGTTTGATTTGTCTATATGACACTGGTCTGCACTCAGGGATTTGGAGGGAAACTTGTAGCTTTTGGTCACATCACAACTTTTTAGATTTATCATTCTTATCATACATGTGTGCCCACCTCTTGCATAAGCCATCATTTGTGTGTGCCAAGTTGTGTGCCCACTTGTGCAAGGCAGCCTCCACCATGGTCCATGTGCCAAAGAGCATATGCACATTTGCATTGTGCTGGACCAAAATTGTGTGCACACATTTATTTGCAAAAGAACTCTTTGGTCATTGATCGGTTTGCAGTTCCGGTTGCGGTGTCGGCTCACAAACGTTATATCCGTGATTTTGAGTGTGTTTCCAGTATTGTGTCACGGATACCTATAATCTACATTTATTGAGAAGACACGGTTAAAAGTACCGATACTATACAAAAATAGATAATGAATAAGTGCTATTAAAATGCAGTTTTCTGAGATGAACAAATACCCCCCAACTTATGCAAAACAAAATCCTAGCCTCACTTTCGTAGGGAACGTGATTGCACAGAGCTCGTGCAACAAGCCGTTAAACCTCTAGATGTCCCTAGTAGGAGGAGTGTTGTCTTCTGAGGGTTTTCAGCGGATTACACCCACAAAACCCCGTCAAGCTAGTTCACAAGTTAACATCGATTCTACTCCTATAGTTTAGTATTTAGGTTAGCAATTCTATCATCCTATGCTAGAAATATTCAACCCTTATATTTCACGCCTCCTATTTATTCAACCCCAGACCCTATACGTTTTACAGTTTAAAAAGATCTCGGTTACTCTTGAGTTTTCCTTCTAAAGCGCGGTCTCCAATCATGGATTTTTATCATCTTTATAGAAAACAAGCGTCTTATTCTTCATCCCTATCTTTACTCCAAACATCGATCGTATATCCCTACGTGTGTATAAAATTTCACCCCTACACTTAAGAATTCAATTTAAGCTATAGTACCCTTGCCTTAATACCTAATACTACTTCTTTTCATTAATGATGGACGGATTTGCTCGCACATCTTTCATGCGATTATTAAAGCTTCTTGAGGTACTAACAGCCGATTACTGTATGGGCTTAAATCTTAAATAGCAGTTTCCAGGTCTTGACTATATTTATTTATTTATTTTTTTTCTTTTTCAAGACCGGATATTTTTTTAATGATGCTCTTTTGGTGGTTAGCTTTAAATACCAATTATTCTTTCATACTAGGCTTTCAGGCAAGAGTATTTCTAGGTATCCTCTACTATCCCAAGTTTCAAGGTGCCTGTATGTGCAGTTTGTAGAGTATATATTTTCTAAATTTGGACTCAAGAATAGAAACTATTTTTCAGACTTATCTTTTAGTAAAGCTTTCAATACTTTCCCTTCATCTCGACTTAACTCAAGAACTGAACTCTGGATTACCTACTTCTAAGAAAAACAGCAAGGACGTATAATTACCAAGGTTAAATAGAAGGAGGGTTATTTTTAGGGTTTTCAATTCCTAAGCCTAGGATTTAGTTATTTCTAACGTATCAACTAAACATTCGGAATAAAAATCTAAGTTACCCTATTAGCTAAATTGAAGACAAATTTTTAAATTTTTGGAATTTTTTTTCGATTTTTGTGGGTTTTTAATAAGTATGCAAATGCAAAATATACATATAAATGCGAAGGAAAGAAAGCTTACCGAGCACACCCCCAAACTTAAACTTGACAGTGCCTTCACTGTCAGGCTATACCAAGAGGGTCAAAATTGTCGGCGCTCCCTCTTTTTTTTTTTCAAAAGAAAAAGCAAACCAAAAATATATATACACAAAATGTCCCCCAAACTTTAGTGAAACAGTATTTCCACTGATTAAGCACTAAAGTTCAGAGTTAGGCGGGAGAAGAGAACAATATTATTCTATACAAGGCCTTACAGGCAAAAAGTTAGCGCCAATCATTCAAAAATTTTATTGCTATAATGTGCGGGTTGGTGAAAGAATGTGGAGAGGAAAGAAATGGAGAATACGTGAGACTGTGTGGGGAGGGAAACAGGATACGGTCTCGGGGGAGGAGAAGAATGGCGGAAGGGGAAAAGAAATGGAATACGAATTTGAGGATGAAAATGTGTTGAGTAAATTAGTACAATCAGTAAGGAACGATGTGAAAAGAGGGATTGTACTAATCTATCAACATGTCTAGAAATGGTGTCAAACCTCTTAAGATTCATAAGAAAATATGGGTAGACAGAACTTGGTAAACAGACAAAAGAACAGAAGGTGATACGGTGGCATGCGAATTGGGAACGATAGAAAGGATGGAGGGAAGTGATAGAGGAATGGGATCGGTTAAAAGGTTCAGGAGGGTGTACACAGTCAATAAAAGGGACATGATGAATTGGAAAATCCGACTGATGAAGAAAAACTATTTCATCCACAATACTATCCTCAAAATTCTCCTCAAAATTAAGCTCATTCATGCATTCATCATCAACAATTTCTAAACGCATATAGAGTTCGGGAAAAACAATTAATGGTTCGGGATGATACCCACATGGAAGTGAAAGATCATGATGAATTGGTGAGAAAAATTCATCAAAAACTGTGGTTTCATCATCCAAAATATTCCCAGTGTCAATATCCTCAATCAAGTGAAAATCAAATTTCTCAGACACCTCATCAAAAGCATGGATTTTGATCAATTCAGGTTCTAGAGTGGAGGTGTACAGATCAAAAGGATTGGGTATGGTTTCACTCGACAATGTCCCTTCAGAATCCGGTAAATCAAACACTACAAAATCGCACAACTCATTAACCGTTCTATCTTCAATTTGTGATTCATTTGGGACACTCGATAGACTTTCGAAACCGGAGTTGTTGAATTCAATTTGCAACAGGTAGGTTTGATTTGGAAGGGTGTACTGCTCACTCTCACCACTCAAATTCTCAACCTTTCCATCGCCTCATCATACATTGAAAAATATAGAGCTAGTTGAAAACTAGTTACTGAGTCACTAGGTTGTATGAGGGCGGCCATGGACGCATTCAAATCCATCATCTGTTGGCATGACGCTACTCGAAATTCTTCCAACGACTGTTCAAGACTAGACATGGGTTGTGGAGGGGTTTCAGTAACAGATTAAAAGTTGTTTGGATATGTGAAACTACCAAATGGCTGTTAAGAAGAAATGTCTAGGGAAGGTGTAAAAGTCGGGTAGGATTGATAGGAATCGAATGTTTGGACAGCAGTAGGATCAACATTCGGATAGGAAGGTGATTGGAATTGTTGATCAAAAGAATTGAAAGTGGTGAAAAGAGTTGTAACATTTCAAAAATATAAAATATTAATTTTGGGAAATTTTATAATTTAATATTATTTTAATGAATATTTTAATATTTCGGTACAATTAAGTACCGATAAATTGGGGTAATTTTTTGAAAATTATAGAAATTACTAAAAGAGAGTGTTTTATGTGAATTATGCAAATTTTAAGTTTTTATGATTAATTTGACACTAATTTAGTGCTAATCGCGATTAAAAATCGCTAATCGCGCTTTAAGCATATTTTGTGCAAAACATGCACCGTATCATTTTTACACTTGTTACACATTTTTCCATGGTTTTCTTACATGTTTTTATCATGGTTGATGATTTATTGGAAAGAAAAGAAAAGAAAAGAAAAGAAAAGAGGTATGGGGGACACTATTTTAGGCATGGGCTTTGACTTTGGAACACACACACCCACACTCTTTCTTTCTCCCCCTCACTCTCCCCTCCTTGGAGCTCGGCCAGAGCAAGCAGCCCCTCCTCCTCATCTTCTTCTTCTTCTTCTCTTCACTCAAACTCCATGCTAAACAACTCAAAAACCAAATCCCATTTCACAAAAACTGTGCACAAGCTCATGGAGAACGCTTTGGACCAAGAAAGAGAAGATTTTGAGGACTTTGAGCAACTCAAGAAAATTGTTGAGTTGCCAAAGGAGGTACTCCCACGGTGATTCGAGGTGATGAAGAAGATGAAGGAAACGTCGACACCGACATGCAGGTTACAAGGTGAGTAGATTATATCTACGGGGGAAGTCGGGTGGATGGCGTATAGCACCCCTGCAGTTCGATACTTAGTATACTAGTTATATACTATATTTATATTTATGATAGCTTATTGTGTGTCGTAGATATTTAAGATGAGATTAGGTGTACTATGATTTGATTAGGGAGTAGAAGTAAACTAGTATAGTACCTAGTTGCGAACCCTAGAATAGGTTTACACCCACACGCACACACATGCTTATTTGTTATGGTTATACCTAGATGATGAGGATTGTGGATGATATTGGAGATGAGTCAATGAGATTGGGCATAGTGCCATGAGATCGATGATATGATGTGATTCGTACTTGGGATACGACATGAGATTTTTAGCAGGCCTTTGGACGTGTGTTTCACACACGCTTTCATATTTATATAGATGGTATCGATTATACTAGACTTAGATCAGTACCCCTGATTATGTGATATGACGATAAGGATACCAGATAATTGATGAGATGAATGTGATATTGACGCGTACCCAGCTATTGGGATGCCGTCCGATGATTTACCGCACGAGCTTTACGTTTATGATAAATCCGCACTCATTACTTGAGGACGTCATATGATATACTGTATCGTACGTGATACTATTGAGGCGGGATCACCGACTATTATATATATATATATATATATATATATATATATCGACTCAGATGTAGGTGGTTTCCATACCCCTCCCGATTAGCGTATTAGCTAGATCTGTAGTTGCTTGGTAGATGTTAGACTAAGCCGATGTTATACCCATTTAAAAACTAACGAATCGGGAATATTTAAATGATAGGCAAAGGGATTCTATGGATATTTTCAAAAGACGCATCTTTTCTTAAAAACACCGTAGCCCTTATTTTACTAAAAACCCCGATTCGTCTTATTTCAAATGGCAAAACTGCATGACATTTATATATTGTTGTAGATTCTTCACTGTTGCGTTGATTATTCGATTTCCGCATATTCATACTATTCGCATCGCATTGCATGTGCAAATGAGTTTATTGTATATTAAACCCATGCTGTTAGGACACCAGCACCATTATCGATGATGCGTATGTTCCACGTACACTTGCTTGCCGGCTCACACACTTCATCATCGATAATTGCCATGTCACTACATAGTACGATTATTGATCAGGATATGACCCTTGCATGTGCATACTATTATTCCATGTTGCATTTCCTTTATATGTCGCATACATCATGCTTATGACCATACGCATTGAGATATTTGTTTTCATGAGATTTCTGGATTTGGGAACCGTAGTTATTTCAAAACAGAATATGTATTGTTTTTAAAAACCCGGTTACCCTTGATATGATATTTCAGTGCGTCCACCATGTGTTTTCTCGGTGCTGAGAGCGACATGTGAAACCTGATTCGAGGAGCGGATGAGGCCGATTGCGGGTACATGGTGGGCCCGGTATAGTACCCCAGGGCGAGAACGGATCTGCTGTGTAGCTAGACGGTGAGCCTGGTAGAAGGACCACTACCTACCGGTGATTGTATTTGAGCTCGGCGGATATCCGGAGGATACCGACCAGAGTTGAGAGATGATATGGGCCGATCCGGGCTGCCGGGGCCCGATATATGAGTATTTTCGTGCCGATGCTAGGCACAGGTTTCATTACGTTTTCGAGTGTCGATGCTTGACACTCAGGTTCCATGATTTTGATGTCGCGAGCGACACATGTTGATTTACATCCTCATACTTCCATGCATATGTTTATGATATTTACATGCATGATGCTTATTGTCATTGGGTGACACGTGGACGATTCCACTTACATATATTGACATTGATGACATTGACCACATAGTTGGATGATATTCATATACTCGTAGATTTCCTGACATCGTTGACATTGATTACATTGATCATACCTCATATTTATGATATGTTATTACCTGAGGCACTGGCACGAGCACTCGGTACTACACTCTTGTATAGATGTTATATTGCCACCTTATCCTGCTTCAGACTTATTCATTTGAGATTTATATATATATCTGATCGTATTGACATAGGATTATGTCATGCATACGATTTCTGCTCTGTGATGTTTTCTATTCACGAGTTGGCAACTCATCCCCGTTGTGCAACAGTTCTTGCAGGTTTCGCCGTACAGGTTTCATTGTGGCTTTTTTGGCACATTGCTCCCTTTCTAGGTGATTGCATTGGTAGATGGGTTCACTCGCATCGTGACCACCCTTGTATTATTTTATTCAGTTGTATCTAGTAATTCCATCAACTAAAACTTGTATATTGTTTCAGACTTAGAAAACCAGTTATGTATTATTTCGACCTTAGAGTCGCGTGTTGTAGTATTATGATTTTCATACTGATTTGAGTTTTGATCCTTGCCCTTTGGCGTTGTATATTATATTGCTTGCGTGGTTGTGACCGTCGATTGACGAAGCGCTAGCTCCCGCTTGGGGATGCCTTTTATCATTTTATATATGCTTTTATCATGTTGTACCCCGTTCGGGGCCAGTATTTACAAAGGAAACTCCGCCGAAATTTTCAGAAAAGACATTGAGGATTTTACAAATGCATATTCGGCTACTTATTTAAAAACCTGGTTCTTTAAACATGTTTTCTTACTTCTTAAAAACTAGTTTTCCTTATTTACTCCTTAAAAATGATTTTAGATTTCTGGGCTTTTGTCTTACTTGAATTAGATAGGGTCCTATAGGCTTCATATGATTCAAGTGCCAGTCACGTGCTATTTCGGGTCGTGACAAAGTTGGTATCAGAGCGCTAGGTTAAGCTTGGTTCGAGTCTAAGTTTGACTATGTGGTGCCTAGAGCGTTTATATATATACGGAACTTAGGCTTGACCTTACGGAACTTAGACTTAGTCGAGGGGGTATTATACCCGAACGTTCTTCGCGTAGGATGACCCTTGGTTGATGGAGTGGGTAGCTTGAGTAGAGTGACGTACCATACGTATGTTCCGCGGCATATTTACGATACTCTACTCCGCTTAAGAAACCTTAGGATGTACATTTCCTTGCACAGTATTATATTCATTCCTATGATTTATCCTCATCGATATTGGTTATGATTTTGCTGCCATGACTACACAGGCAGAGAGAGCTACGGCTAGAGTTGCGTCAACTTGAGCTCGTCACGGACGAGGACTGACCAGGGCATGATTCCAGAGACGTACGATTGCATAGGGAGGCATCGTCTTATTGTGTTTTCGCGCCATGAGCGTTTGATAGATCGCTGTTACGAGATTTCTCGGATGTGCTGATCGGCACCAGAGGATCAGGCTACTGCTAGAGGCCAGCCAGGATGTGATGACCATTAATATGTCGCTTACTCAGGATGATTGAGGCGCTGTTTAGTGTACAGACGAATGAGTGAGTTGTTGCAGCAAATGACGAGATATCGCCCAGACGTTGGAGCTACTGCAGCTTGAGCATATACTCAGAGATGATGGAAGGTCGCTAGTCACCCGAGGATGAATGACTAGGACATATGGTCCGTTCACTTACCCCGATGCGAGGTCATCAGATAGATTGATTCCAGTTAGAGACGACTTCACGCGGATACGTTGAGAGTCGATAGAAGCGATCGAATGTCAGAAACCTATTATTCCAAGTTTAAAGTATTCGGAAAGACATGCAGACAATTCTATGGACCCTCTAGAAGAATGAAATCCCAACTCGACATAATGACCGTGTGAAAGCCTTTAAACCTTAGGGTTTACGACAGATCCGCGGCGCCATTAGTGAGGCTTGGGTTTGCCCTTCTACGGCTGGTCCACCGATATTGTGGTATGTACTCGATACTATTAAACTGAGCCCAAGATATTGATATCTTAGGGGATTATGAGGTTTTGACAAATCGATCGGATAGTTCGACATCTTTCGGATATCATGTGATGGGATACATTGCTTGGGGGACTCTAGATACGAGCATAGCCGTTGGAGCGTAGTCCATGCAGCCACGAAGAGACGAGTCCGAATCAGTCGACATTGGAACAAGTGGAGTAAAGAGTTCGCACGAGATTTCGAAGAGATGACGTTCCACTCCGCTGACATCCGAGATGCGATACGCATGCAGAGGCGTTGTACATGGATATACCTTCCAGAAGGAGTCACGATGAGCATACAGCCATTCCGGATCAAGAATCAGCTTTAGTAAAGGACGATGGCTTCTAGGCAATTCGGCAGAAATGAGATTTGAGAGAGACCTCGACAGGACCTTTCTGGAATATTATACGAGAAGACCTGGACCCAGGAGAAGTCATATTGCGCACACCCAGCAGGCCAGAGTTCGGCATTGTCGACAAGATAGTTGACCAGGTTAGGATAGAGGACCTCACCCAGATGCGTTGTGAATTGATCAAGAAAGGACGAGTATGGAGTATACCTCCGCAGGTTGGGACGAGTTCCCGAGGACATGTTCGGCCAGATATCTTCTACAGAGTGATGAAGATACTGAGTTCGTTATTTCGAGTCCGTATGAGAGACTTCGGATTGACCGAGAGGTGACCAGAGAAGTGCCAGGAAGGAATCGCCCCCATTAGCACCCCTAACAGGGCCGATGAGCTGATGAATTGCGAGATAGGTAATCCATAGAGGAGATAAGGACCCAGAGACAGAGGACGCCAGACCATGAACATGAGGCAAGTAGATATCTTGCGCTACTAGCATTGGATGCACCGACACCTTCGTGACTTTGAAGGAGGATATATCGACGGCGGTATTTATGATTTGTGATTTTGTGATTCGATTATCACGTATCCGTCACCTTGGATTTCAGTATTTTTGGGCGATCTATTCGTATGATTTAGTCTTGATGGCTGAGCTTCATGATATTTGTTTTCATGTACCATGGTTGCAACTACTGGGTATTGATATTTTGCGCATAGTTATTGCGCTTGAGGTATTGATTGTGATTTCATGCCTATTTTATGCTGGTGATTTGATTTACGCTTCCAGCATAGTTTTCATGCACTTTTAGTGTTTTGATTTGATTTGTGCACGCTGATGCATATGATTGTGAGCTTATACACCGCGGTATACCTGATTTGGATTGAGCCGTATAGTATACCGTCGATTTTGATTCTGATATTGAGGTTGATTTCTTGCACTCCGTGCATTTGATTTGGATTTTCGCGCGTGTTGAGCGCATGTTTTAAGATACGATTTTAGTGCACACCAGATGCACTAAATCGGGATTCCTTGTGCATGTCAGATGCACCTGATTTTGCTGTCAGGCACGCCCGTTGCCCTTGGCAGATGTTTCGTGCACACCCGTTGCACCTAGATGATGTTTCTGTGCACATGTATGGCACATATATGGATTTTGATTTCCGTGTGCACCAGACGTACAGGGTATTCTTATATACATTTTGGGATTGACTCCTTATGGATCAGTACGTTTTATGATATTTGCTATATGTTTTCGTACTGAGCAGGTCTAGTCAGAGGACAGTACCTAGATATATTTTGCATGCATTGATAGTGATCGAAGGGATTTCCAAAAAGGGAGCTATAGTCTCAGTATTTACCTACGTGTCCGATATGACACGGAACGTTTAAAACAAGGAAACCCTTCTAAATTGTTTTCAAAATGGCGGAACGTACATATTAGACAAAAGGTATATACATATATGGTTATTTTCTTACAATAGATGTCCGCCACTGTGTAGTGTTATGCGCATCGTACAGCGACTTAAAAAGGTTTAGCATGCATTTCCTCCGGATATTTACATGTATAGTTCTGATTTATATCATATTGGTTTTGTTTCGGATTTGACATTTGTGTCTTTACCATGACTCCGATGATTGCGGGATGCTTGACGGAGTTTTGATTTTGAGTTATCTACTCATTACTCATGCGCGTGCATTGCGCCATGATGTGTCGTATGTATTGATGATTTCGGAGCCCCGACGACTTGGACTTTTTATTGAAATGTTTTGGTATTTGAGTGATTTAAATTTAAATTCGGGGACCAAATTTCTTTAAGGGGGAAGATTGTAACATTTCAAAAAACTAAAATATTATTTTTGGGAATTTTTATAATTTAATATTATTTTAATGAATATTTTAATATTTCGGTACAATTAAATACAGATAAATTGGGGAAATTTTTTGAAAATTATAGAAATTACTAAAAGCGCGATTTATTGGAAAGAAAAGAAAAGAAAAGAAAAGAAAAGAAAAGAAAAGAGGTATGGGGGACACTATTTTAGGCATGGGCTTTGACTTTGGAACACACACACCCACACTCTTTCTCTCTCCCCCTCACTCTCCCCTCCATGGAGCTCGGCCAGAGCAAGCAGCCCCTCCTCCTCCTCATCTTCTTCTTCTTCTTCTCTTCACTCAAACTCCATGCTAAACAACTCAAAAACCAAATCCCATTTCACAAAAAGTGTGCACAAGCTCATGGAGAACGCTTTGGACCAAGAAAGAGAAGATTTTGAGGACTTTGAGCAACTCAAGAAAATTCTTGAGTTGCCAAAGGAGGTACCCCCACGGTGATTAGAGGTGATGAAGAAGATGAAGGCGACGTCGACACCGACATGCAGGATATAAGGTGAGTAGATTATATTTACGGGGGAAGTCGGGTGGATGGCGTATAGCACCCCCACAGTTCGATACTTAGTATACTAGTTATATACTATATTTATATTTATGATAGCTTATTGTGTGTCGTGGAAATTTGAGATGAGATTAGGTGTACTATGATTTGATTAGGGCGTAGAAGTAAACTAGTATAGTACCTAGTTGCGAACCCTAGAATAGGTTTACACCCATACGCACACACATGCTTATTAGTTATGGTTATACCTAGATGATGAGGATTGTGGATGATATTGGAGATGAGTCGATGAGATTAGGCATAGTGCCATGAGATCGGTGATATGATGTAATTCGTATTTGGGATACGACATGAGATTTTTAGCGGGCCTTTGGACGTGTGTTTCACACACGCTTTCATATTTATATAGATGGTATTGATTATAGCAGACTTAGATCAGTACCCCAGATTATGTGATATGACGATAAGGATACCAGATAATTGATGAGATGAATGTGATATTGACCTGTACCCCGCTATTGGGATGTCGTGCGATGATTTACCGTACGAGCTTTACATTTATGATAGATCCGCACTCATGACTCGAGGACGTCATATGATATACTGTATCGTATGTGATACTATTGATGCGGGATCACCGACTATTTTATATATATATATATATATCGACTCAGATGTAGGTGGTTTCCATACCCCTCACGATTAACGTATTAGCTAGATCTGTAGTTGCTTGGTAGATGTTAGACTAGGCCGATGTTATACCTATTTAAAAACTAACGAATCGGATGTATTTCAATGATAGGCAAAGTGATTCTACGGATATTTTCAAAACACACATCTTTTCTTAGAAACACCGTAGCCCTTATTTTACTAAAAACCCCGATTCGTCTTATTTCAAATGGCAAAACTGCATGACATTTATATATTGTTGTAGATTCTTCACTGTTGCGTTGATTATTCGATTTCCGCATATTTATGCTATTCGCATCGCATTGCATGTGTAAATGAGTTTATTGTATATTAAACCCATACTGTTAGGACACCAGCACCATTATCGATGATGCGTATGTTCCACGTACATTTTCTTGCCGGCTCACATACTTCATCATCGATAATTGCCATGTCACTACATAGTAGGATTATTGCATCAGGATATGACTCTTGCATGTGCATACTATTATTCCATGTTGCATTTCTTTTATATGTCGCATACATCAAGCTTATGACCATACGCATTGAGATATTTGTTTTCATGAGATTTCTGGATTTGGGAACCGTGGTTATTTCAAAAGAGAATATGTATTGTTTTTAAAAACCCAGTTACCCTTGATATGATATTTCAGTGCGTCCACCATGTGTTTTCTCGGTGCTGAGAGCGACATGTGAAACCCGATTCAAGGAGCGAATGAGGCCGATTGCGGGTATATGGTGGGCCCGGTATGGTACCCCGGGGCGAGAACGGATCTGCTGTGTAGCTAGACGGTGAGCTTGGCAGAGGGACCACAACCTACTGGTGATTGTATTTGAGCTCGACGGATATCCGGAGGATACCGACCGGAGTTGAGAGATGATATGGGCCGATCCGGGCTGCCGGGGCCCGATATATGAGGATTTTCGTGCCGATGCTAGGCACAGGTTTCATGATATTTTCGAGTGTCGATACTTGACACTCAGGTTCTATGATTTTTTTATGTCGCGAGCGACACATGTTGATTTACATCATCATACTTCCATACATATGTTTATGATATTTACATGCATGATGCTTATTGTCATTGGGTGACATGTGGATGATTTCCACATACATATATTGACATTGATGATATTGACCACTTAGTTGGATGATATTCACATACTCATAGATTTCCTGACATAGTTGACATTGATTAAATTGATCATACCTCATATTTATGATATGTTATTACCTGAGGCACTGGCATGAGCACTTGGCATTACACTCTTGTATAGATGTTATATTGCCACCTTATCCTGCTTCAGACTTATTCATTTGAGCTTTATATATATATCTGATCGTATTGACCTAGGATTATGTCATGCATACGATTTCTGCTCTGTGATGTTTTCTATTCATGAGTTGGCAACTCACCCCCGTTGTCCCACAGTTCTTGCAGGTTTTGCCGTACAGGTTTCATTGCGGCTTTTCTGGCACACTGCTCCCTTTCTGGGTGATTGCATTGGTAGGTGGGTTCACTCGCATCGTGACCACCCTTGTATTATTTTATTCAGTTGTATCTAGTAATTCCATTAACCAAAACTTGTATATTGTTTAAAACTTAGAAAACTAGTTATGTATTATTTCGATCTTAGAGTCGCGTGTTGTAGTATTATGGTTTTCATGCTGATTTGAGTTTTGATCCTTGCCCTTTGGCGTTGTTTATTATATTGCTTGCGTGGTTGTGACCGTCGATTGACGAAGAGCTAGCTCCCGCTTGGGGATGCCTTTTATCATTTTATATATGCTTTTATCATGTTGTACCCCGTTCGGGGCCAGTATTTACAAAGGAAACTCTGCCGAAATTTTCAGAAAAGACATTGAGGATTTTACAAATGTATATTCGGCTACTTATTTAAAAACCTAGTTCTTTAAACATGTTTTCATACTTCTTAAAAACTAGTTTTCCTTATTTACTCCTTAAAAATGGTTTTAGATTTCTGGGCTTTTGGCTTACTTGAATTAGATGGGGTCGTATAGGCTTCATATGATTCAAGTGCCAGTCACGGGCTATTTCGGGTCGTGACAGGAGTGAAAGATCGGCTACGGGATTGTTCAATTCTGTCGGCAATGGACAAGGGTCTTGAAGTAGGAAAATGACTCGAAAAAGGGGTATCAACGTAAGAAGGTGGGGAAGGTCGAAACGTTAGATACGAAGTAGATTGCGGAGTCCAAGTGTTTGTTCTAGACGCGTCTATTTCATCTTTCAATGAAATTTTGGGCATGGAGGGATCGTTCGAAGTTCGACTAAAGCAAGAACCATATGAAGTAATGTCTGGTTGTGGGTTCAAAAGTTCGGCAAGAGTTGGTTTATGTGGGGTACCCATGATATGAAGAGAAGAAGAAGAAGAAAAGGAGATGAAAAAGAATGTGAGTTTTTTTATTTTTTATTTATATGTTAGTTATCAACAAAATAATGAGATATAAAACAGATAAAGAAGAAATAACAATCACGACACAAATACCACATACATAATTGGTATAAGGTTCACCTAGGTCAACTAGACCTACTCAAGAACTTGATTGTTGAAATAAAATTGTATCGAGAAACGGGCTCAAGATATACTGATGACGAGGCCAGGTAAGTGCAGAGATAAGGGGAGATTTTCCAACGCTTTCGCGAAGGACCTTAATTAGATAACCCTTTCTCTTTTGGCGGTTTCGCCGTGAAAACTTTCCTAGACACCCCGTGAACGATATACCGTTAAGCGGTTTTCTAAATACAGTTAACTTCTCCTAATGAGCACGAAGTCCTTAAAGGCTTAAAGTCTAGTTTCTTTTAAAAATTTTGTGGGTAAACGTTATGCTCAATTTCATGATTTGTGGGCCATGGGAAAGGTGATGAAATCTTTTACCGTATGTTGTGGGGTTCGCTTGCCCTTAAGTCTGTATTAATGGATGCAATGCGCAAATCAATGAAAAAATTCAAAACGTCAAACAATAGTTTTTTATGTTTAAGCTCAGCGCTGCAACAAATATGGGCTAGTCACTTTTAGCGTTTGACAGTGAAGTTGCAAAGAATCCTGCAAAGATAATATATTTGATCCGTCGGATTTGAGAAGAAGGTGTTAAGAAATAGGTAACGATAAGTTTTTGGGTTAAGAAACCCCCGTTAAAATGAATCCGGCAAGCTTGAAAAGTTCGCTTGCGCGGGTCAAACTACCCGGATCTTTGGCACTGTACTTCGCAACCACCTTAACTTTAAATGTACACTTTGCTCCACACGATCACAGTTCGCAAAGCCATCAAAATCTAAAAATGTCGGAAAAACTGATTATTAGTGCGAAAAAGCGATATGAATGCCCAAACACCTGCACATATATAATTAAAAAAATCAAACAATAAAATTGGGATGATAATAGAACAATGGAGCATAGAGAAAAATTTTGGAGCAAAATAAGAAGATTAGACCGGCGGTGCCGGATTTTAGGGGAAAGTCGCCGGTTTTCTTGTTGAATTTAGGCTCCAAATTTCTTCAGTGATCTAATTGTTCTATTAGTGTCTCAATGTTAATGTTTATCTTTTTTAATTAGTCCCAAAATGGTAGCAGGTCAAATTTCCAAAGAGCAAAAAGTTAGATATGCTAATTTTTGTTTTGGTTTTGAATTTTTTTTTATTTTTATTTTTGTTTTAGTTTAGTGTTAGATTTATAAACAAGATATCCAGAGATTAAGCCGAAATAATAAGAATAAAATCGTTACCATCTTCCCAGCAACAGCGCCATTTGATTGTTACAAGCGCTTTCGCGCGTTTCATATTTATGTTCTAAAGTTAACCACAATCAGGACGGCGTCACGTGTAGCTAGCCGTGATGAGTACGGGTCGTCCACAGGGAGATGGAGCATTTTAGGTTCTTGTTATGACGAGTTAATGCGGGGCCGCGAGTGTTTGATTCTAACCTTTGTGTGTATATGCAAGTATAAGTTTGTCAGGAATAGATAGGTTAGTGTAAGTTAGTGAAGTCCGTACTCAATCCTTTGAACCGAGCTTGACCATTGAAGGTAGGGCAATCGGAAACAACGTGGATTAGGCTGCTTAAGCATGGTATTTATGAAATCCGGCTTATTGACCCCTGTCCGTCCGTTCTTGTCTCTTGGCTTTTTCCTCCAGCCAAACCGAACGCAACCGGTCATAGTTAGGAATCACCGATATCTTGGCAGGGTAGGGTGCCTAACGGAGCACTTGCGTAAGCTTTGGATGGAGTTCAATTGGAAAATATCGAGCAAAGGAAATGAGAAAAGAAAACTTAACTTACAATAACATTCTTTTTCCTAACAACAACATTATTTACAAACCATCAAAATAACAAAAAGAAAGAGCAAATGAAATGATAAAAAGGAAAGAATAAAACAACATTGCAAGTAAGTAAATGGCAAGAATTAAATTGCAAGTAAAGCAAGATAGATAATACTAAGAACCCATAAGCAAAATGAAAGCTTTATTAACTTCAAGTGATGACACAAACCATGAGTTCAATAACCAAAACTTAAATTTGCAAGCTCAATGAAATGGTTGCATGATCAAGAGAAGGCTAACAACTCAAGGCAAAATGAAAGCTTTATTAACTCAAAGTAATCATACAAACCTTGAGCTTAAATAATCAAAACTTAACCTTGCAAGCTCAATGAAGAGGTTGCAAGATAAAAAGAAGGCAAAGACCTCAAGATGAAATAGCTAAGTACAAGAACTAAAACAAAAAGGAAAATGAAAAGGAGTTTCCAAGTCCAAGTATATGCCCCCCTTCCCTTTCTCACCGATCTGTATTTATAGGCCAAAAATAAGATTATACAAACAATACAAATAAATTGATTTGACAACAAGGGAAAGCCAGAAGAAAATTGGCGCAGATTGGGCAACACAAAACCGGTGGGGCCGGGGATTGGTAGAGTGTCGCCGGTCCAATTCCGAGATAATGGGCTCGTGTTTGTTGTATGATTTTGTGTTCTCTCGATAATTCCACTGGTTCTGTTTGATTTTTCTATATGAAACTTGTATGCACTCAGGGATTTGGAAGGAACTTATAGCGTTTGGTTACATCATAACTTTTTGCATTTATCATTCTTGTTCCCCATGTGTGCCCACTACTCGCACAAGCCATCATTTGTGTGTGCCAAGTTGTGTGCCCACTTATGGAAGGCAGCCCCCACCATGGTACATGTGTCAAAGAGCATGTGCACACTTGCATTGTGTTGGACCAAAATTGTGTGCATAATTTATTTGCAAAAGAACTCTTTGGTCATTGATCGGTTTGCATTTCTGGTTGCGGTGTCGGCTCACAAACGTTATATCCATGATTTTTAGTGTGTTTTCAGTATTGTGTCGCGGATACCTTTAATCTGTATTTATTGAGCAGACACGTTTAATAGTACCGATATTATACAAAAATAGATAATGAATGAGTGGTATTAAAGTGCAGTTTTCTAAGATGAACATGTAGCGAGGATGCATTGGGGGTGCAAACCAACTTAGCTACAAACCAATGAAGCCCACAAAAAGCGTTTCCTCGTCAATGTCCGGAGCGGCAATTTCTGAAAAAGGGTCTATAGGGTTGTCCGGAATAAAGAACTACTTTAAATCCGCATCTGCAGTCAGCAATTTGTCCAAGCCAAACTCGAACGGATCAACAAGCTTGGCAAACTTCGCAGCCTTCTTCGATAAAACCTATGGACGAAGGAAATTATCACGTCCCGGAAGTACGGAACATGACCGGCACTTAGATTACGAATGTCTCGAGGCGTACGTACTCTAAGTAAGCCGAACCCAGAAATCCAAACCAAGAAAAGTAGTAGAGTGACGGAAAACCCATTTTAAAATCAACCAGTTTGCAATATAATATACAACGCCTAAAGGCGAGGATCACAACAGAAAAGGAAACTCCAACAACATGAAATCCACAGAAATATAACACGCGACTCTAAGGTCGAAAGAATAAACATCATAGGTCTCTATCTCAAATAAGTACATGTTTGGTTGATGGAACTTCTAGATATAACTGAAATATAATATACAATGTATAATGATGGGTACGATACAAATAACCCACCTACTAGCAAGTCACCCGAAGGAAGTAGTGCCCGCAAAGCCGGAATGAAACCTGTACGGCAACACCTGCAAGAAACTGGGGCACAACGGGGGTAAGTTGCCAACTCGTGAGTAGAAAAAGATCTACGAACAGAAAATCGCATGTATGACGCAATCCTAGGTCATACGATCATAATATATAATTCTCAAATATATAACCAGCAAGCTATAACAATGGTTAGGGTAAATATCTAACCCAAGTGTAATCCCATGTGCCCGTGTCAGTGACTCAGGTAGCAATGAATCACATGAATAATGTATGAATGCATGAAACAGAATGCATGTACTGAAGAAAACTGCTTTCATAAATTTGTGAGATTTCTGTATTTTTAAAATGAGCTATCATAAATGAAATCAGCATAAACAGTGCCTAGCATCGGCACAAAACATAAATCCCAATATCTCGATATCTCTGTATCACAATCTTTGTACCTCAATATCTCAAATCTCATTGTCTCAATCACAATATCCAGGGCGCCGTCAGTCCAGACCGGCCCCTACCATCCATCTCATGACCACGACGGTATCCTCCGGATATCCGATGCGTCGGGTAAAATCACCGGTCGGTAGTGCTCCTTCTGCCAGGCCCAACGCCATCTCCTGCGATCTTCTTTCCCCGGGGTACCGCACCGGGCCAACCATGTACCCGAAACGGTTCATCTGCCTCCTCGAATCGGGTCTCGAAATCCATCAGCAAAACTCATGGTGGACGACTCATACATCATGGGAAAACCGCACTTTTTATTTAAAAAGAGAGAAAGCAGTTTATATAAGTTTTGCGGTTTTCCCCCAAATCCAGAAAATGTCATGGAAATCCGAGTCTAAATTATCAATAGCATGTAAAACCATGAGTATGAGCATGAGAATCCATGAATGCGGCATATAATGAATCACAGTATGCATGAAGTGACAAGTAATAAGTACAATGTCAAGCTGGCATGTAAGGCAAGTACACTAATATCATGTTACTACTAGCTAACAAGCTAAATCCAGCAATAATATTCTCTAAGTGTACGTGACATGGCAATTACCGATGATGATGTGTGTGCGCCGGCAAATAAGTGTACATGGTACATACGCATTATCGGTAATGGTGCTGGTGTCCTAACAGCAGGATATCATTAATAGAATATGAATCACAACAGTATGCGATGCGGAGCAACAATAATAATATGCGGAAGCTGAATACTAAACACAATGATAGCTAAACTGCATCTAATGGCATAAGAGTCATATAGCTACACCAACTATAAGGCTGAGCTAATAAGCTAACTGCAGGTAAGGGAAACCGCCTAACCTCTGAGTCGATACATATATAGTCGGTGATCCCGCCTCGATAATATCATATCCGATCGCATATCTCTATAATCAGTTATCCCCAAGTCAAGAGGGAGGATCAAACATCAAAATATAGCTCGTACGTAAATCCCTCGTACGACATCCCTAAATCTGGGTACGGGTCAATATCACATTCGTCATATCACGTCTCAGCTATTCTCTTTATCAAAGATCATAATCCGGGTACTGACCTACGTCTAGTACAAAGCTAATATCATCACTATAATTATGATCTGACTACTGATCGACAGTTTCGTATAAATCGATATCATCATCACATATCATCACAAGGAGTAAATATCGCCGAATGCGGCCAATCATAATTACCTTGTCATATCATATCTCGTAACATAATCACTTGTCGATCATTTTATATTTATATCACTATGCACATGGCATCGTCATCCAAGACCCGCTATCATATCAGGACATATATCAAGTACAAATCCTGCCAAACACCGATATCATAATCTCAGACCAAATATCATCGACTCATCTCAGTCCCAAGTATCATCCTTAAGTCCGAATACGAACACGTGGTCCCATACCCATGTGAACACATAACTATATAGAATCCAATATATGCACACATGAAATAAGGATGTATGCAAGTATGTATGTGTGTGTGTAGTGCACCCACTACTCTAGGGTTTCGCGATACTAAATCGATCCAACACACCAATATCCATCCTAAACATCATCAAATATTTCCCAAAAACATATGACAATTGTATATGTGTATACGCATCCGTATACATCACTATGAATTGCGGGGGTGCTATACGCCATCCACTCGACTTATCCCCGTAGATATAAATCTACTCACCTTGCTTATGTGTGCCGGTGCCGATGTCGCCATTTTCATCTCCAACGCTTCGACGCCACGTGGGGTAACTACAAGGATATCACACGCTAAAACACATGAAAACCATGTCGGAAACCAAAATGGTACACGCTATGTCTATAAGTAAAAACCTATAGCCTTGTGTGCAAACATAGCCAATATCCCTCTGCCGTTGGCGTTCAAACGTCAGCCGACAGAAACGAATCATCATATACCCAAAAATCCATGCTAAACAAGTCGTAATCATGCGCCAACTCAAGAAAGTCAACCCAGATTCTACCCTGATTGGAATCAGACAAAACTAGACATACCCAGGGTCAAGTTTACAGGTAAAAGAGCCGTGCACCAAAAACGAGGGGGTTTCCCCCTGCTCTGGCCGCAAATTGCGGCCAGGGGGAATTAATCTGTGGCCTGGAATGGGTTTTGGGGGCTAGGTCTTTGGGTGTGGGTTTCTATCTGCCTGCATATCTCACTGCCAAGTCAATTTTATTTTTGGGTATCTCGGGTTGTAGCAGATTCCAGAAAGGTCACAAAATAGACAAAATTGCTAATTTACGCCAATTCTCACAAAATCTGGTATTTTACTGGAATCTGGGTTAGATCTAGAGTAAACTGGTCTCAACAGCACCTAATTAGGCTATACTAACCATTACAACCACCACTTGGCCAAATCTCACTCAAATTTACCTAAACTAGCACTAATCCACATAATAACACTAAATTTCAGCTTAAAAACTATAACTTAGCAAGATAGGAGTTGAGTTAAGGGGTTATACCTCTAGAGATCTTAGATGAAGGAGAAGGGAAGAAGGAGGAGGAGAATGGGTTGCTGCTGAAGTGGGCTGCTGTTGCTATTGGCTGATGCTATTGCTTTGGCTGCAGCTGCTGCTTGTAATTTGTTTTCTTGTGGCTGTTGCAGCAGCTACTGCTGTTTTTGTTTTTGTTGGGGTGTTGGTGTTGCTGAAGTTGTGGTGGTGTGGTGTTGTGTGATGTTGTGGTATGGTGTTGTTGTGCTAAGGTGCTGGGGCTGTTTCTTGCTGCTGTTGCAGCTACAGATGGGCTGTTTCTGGTGTTTTGAATGATGTTGCTGCTGCTGCAGCAGTGGCTGTTGTGGTTGGTTTAGTTGGTGTGTTGGTTTTTGGTGAGGTTGAAGTATATGATGGTGTGTTGAAGTTGTTGATTGGGCTGTGCTGATGTTGGCTGATGTTACTGTTGCTTATAGCAGCAACTGATGCTGCTGATGTCTGCTGATGCTGATACAAATGGGGGCTGAAGTTGTGTGTTGGGGCTGTTGTTTTGAATGGTGTAGCAGCTGCTGCTGCTGTGTGGTCAAGAGAGATGTGAGTGTGAGAAAAGGATGTGAGTGAAATGAGAGGGAGTGATATGAGTGAGAGAGGGTGTGAAAGAGCACAAAGGATATTGAAGAATGAGATGGATTATGGCACACCCTAGCCACCTCTCTCTCTCTCTCAATAAATGTTTGCACAAACAAGCCATCATGGCTCACTCTCTCTCCCTACACAAGTCAACCCCCATCCTAATCACCTTTAAACAAAGCTAGCAACCCTTAATTAAGCTAATTAACCTAACCAAATGGGTTAGACCATCATGGTCATCTAAGCATGGTTAAACCCTAGGCTACCATTAATCCAAAACATGAAACAAGTGTGACAAGTGTGGAAAATGTTATGTGCACATTTTTGCACAAAAGTCCAAAAATCCAATTAACGATTTTTAATCGCGATTAACACTAAAATAGCATATACTCAACCTTAAAAACTTAAAAATGGCATATTTTCACAAAATAACCGATTTTAGAATTTCCATAAAAAATTTTCCGGAATTTTCCCTATTTATCGGTATTTAATTATACCGAAATATTAAAATATTCATTAAAAATTAATATTAAATTATGAAAATTCACAAAAATAATATTTTATTTTTTTGAAATGTTACAGTCTTTCTCCCTTAAAGAAATTCGGTCCACGAATTTAAATTAAAACCCCCAAATTCTAAAACATTTCAATAAAATGTCCAAGTCAACGGGGCTCCGAAATCATCAATACATAAAACACACTGCAGCGCAATACAAGCGCATGAGTAACGAGCAGATAACTCGTAAACAAAACTCCGTCAAGCATTCCGCAATCATCGGAGTCAAGGTGAAAACACGAATGCCAAATCCAAGCAAAATCGATATGCTATAAATCGGAACTAAACATGTAAATATTTGAAGGAAATACATGCCAAATCCTTTAAAATCGATGTTTAATGCGCATAACACTGTACAGTGGCGGACGTCTCTATAAGAAAATAGCTATATACATGTATATCCTTTGTTTAACGTATACGTTCCGCCGTTTTGAAACAATTTAGAAGGGTTCCCTGTTTTAAATGTTTCGTGTCATATCGGACACGTATGTAAAATACTGAGACAATAGCTCGCTTTTTGGAATCCCTTTGAAATCTATCAACGCATGCAAAACACACTCAAGTACTGTCATCTGACCAGTCCTGCTCAGTACGAAAACAAATCGCAATATCATAAAAATGTACTACTTTATAAGAAATCAATCCCAAAAGTGCATATGAAGACCCTGTGCGTCCGGTGCCTACGGAAATCAAAATCCATACATGTGCAAGGCAGGTGCACAAAACGACATCAATGTGCAACGGGTGTGCACACAACATCGGTCATAGGCTACGTGTGTGCCTGGCAGCAAAATCAGGTGTATCTGACATGCACGAAAAATCTCGATTTAGTGCATCTGATGTGCTCCAAATCGCATCACATAACATGCACCCAACATGCGCTAAAAATCCAAATCTGGTGTATCCATCACGCACGAAATCATGAAATCCAATCTCAAGCATCGAACACGGACAAAATCCAATCAGGTACATAAAGTGCACAAAACAAATATCGAGCATCACCATCGAAATCGAAGTCTAGTTCATCCAAGTTCACAAAATACAAATCACGGCATTGCAGCATATGTGAACTATACCGTGTGCAAAAACCAAATCATGTGCGTACATATGCTCAAAATCAACTCAACTGTATGAAACCCATAAAATCATAGTCATGATAAACCAAGGCATGAAAACAATATCAAGTGCAACAACTGTGCAACAATCGTAAATACTCAATAGGTGCAACCATGGTGCATGAAACCAAATATCATGAAACCCAATCATCAAATCAGTCATGCGAATAGATCGCCCAAAACATCGAAATCAAGTATGGCGGAACAGTCCTGCCCAAGAACATCCTCTAAGGATCTCTGGCCAACTGTCGTGGTCACTCATATTATGTTTCGTCGACGATCCTGAACTCTGGCCTGCTGCTGTGCGTAGCATGACCACTCCTGGGTCCAAGTCTTCTCCGTGGATTACCAATCTCACGATCCATCAGCTCATCTGCCCTGTCAGGTGTGCTAACGGGGATGATCCCATTTTGGCACTTCTCTGGTCATCTCTCGGTCAATCATCACGACCACTCGTAAAGTAGCATGTCACTGGCGTCGGCCTCTGGCTCTCTGAATGCACGTGGCACATCTGATCCTGGGTGCAAATATCATTGCAGCAGTGTCCTGGAAGGAATTCTGCTCAAGGTCTCTTCCAAGTCTCATCTCTGCCAATTGTCCGGAAGTCATCGTCCTTTACTATATCTCCTTCTTGCTCCGGAACGGCTGCATACTCATCACGACTCCTTCTGGAAGGTATATCCAGTACTATGTCTCGGCATGCGCATCGCATCTCTGATGTCGGGGGAGTGGGACGTCATCTTATCCAGATCTTGCACGAACCTCTTACTCCACTTTCCTCTAATGTCGACTGCTTCGGACTCGTCTCGTCGTGGTTGCATGGACTGAGCTCCAACGGCTATCCTTGTATCTGGAGTCTCCCAAGAAATGCATCTCACCACCTAGCATCCGAATTAAGTCGAGCCATCCGATCGATTTGTCAAAACCTCATAATCCCCCAAGAGCTCAACATCTTGGGTACAGTATAATAGTATCGAGTACATACCACAACATCGGTGGTCCAGCCGTAGAAGGGCAAACCCAAGCCTCACTAATGGTGCCGCAGAACTGCCGCAAACCCTAAGGTTCAAAGGCTTACACACGGTCATTAAGTCGAGTTAGGGTTTCATTCTTCTAGAGGGACCATAGAATTACCTGCATGTCTTTCCGAATACTTTAAACTTGGTATAATAGGTTTATGGCATTTGATCGTCTCTGTCGACTCCCAACGTCTCCGCGTGAAGTCGTTTCTAGCTGGAATCAATCTATCTGATGACCTCGCATCGCGGTAGCGAACGAACCACATGTCCTAGTCATTCATCCTCAGTGACTAGCGACCTTCTATCATCTCTTAGTACAATCTCGTACTGCAATGGCTCCAACATCTGGGGCGATATCTTGTCGTTCGTAGCAATAACAGGCTCACTTGTCTGCACGCTGGACAGTGCCTCAATCATCATGAATAAGCTATATGTCAACGGTTATCAAAATCTGGCTGGCCTCAGTCAGTGGCTCAATCCTCTGGTGCTAATTTGCACGTCTGAGTAATCTCATACAGCGATCCATCCAACTCTCGTGGCGCGAAAACACAATAAAAAGACACATCTCCGCAATCGTGTGTCGCCGAAATCACGCCCTGGTCAGTCCTCGTTCGTAACGAGCTCATGTTGACCGCAATTCTAGCCGTAGCTCTCCCTGCCCGTAATCGTGGCAGCAAAACCATAACTGGTACCGATGAGGCTAGATCAGGAATGAATATAATACTGATCAAGGAAATGTACATCCTAACGCTTCTTAAGTGGAGTGGCGTATCGTAAATATGCCGCGGAACATACCCACGGTACGCCACTCTACTTTAATCACTTATTCCATCAACCAAGGGTCATCCTACGCTCCGAAGGTAAAACCTAACGTTCTGATACCAACTTTTGTCACGTCCCGGAAGTACGGAATATGACCGGCACTTAGACTACGAACGTCTCGAGGCGTACGTACTCTAAGTAAGCCGAACCCAGAAATCCAAACCAAGAAAAGTAGTAGAGTGAAGGAAAACCCATTTTTAAATCAACCAGTTTGCAATATAATATACAACGCCTAAAGGCGAGGATCACAACAGAAAAGGAAACTCCAACAGCATGAAATCCACAGAAATATAACACGCGACTCTAAGGTCGAAAGAATAAACATCACAGGTCTCTATCTCAAATAAGTACATGTTTGGTTGATGGAACTTCTAGATACAACTGAAATATAATATACAATGTATAATGATGGGTACGATACAAATAACCCACCTACTAGCAAGTCACCCGAAGGAAGTAGTGCCCGCAAAGTCATAATGAAACCTGTACGGCAACACCTGCAAGAAACTGGGGCACAATTGGGGTTAGTTGCCAACTCGTGAGTAGAAAAAGATCTACGAACAGAAAATCGTATGTATGACGCAATCCTAGGTCATACGATCATAATATATAATCCTCAAATATATAACCAGCACCTATAACAATGGCTAGGGTAAATATCTAACCCAAGTGTAATCCCATGTGCCGGTGTCAGTGCCTCAGGTAGCAATGAATCACATGAATAATGTATGAATACATGAAACAGAATGCATGTACTGAAGAAAACTGCTTTCATAAATTTGTGAGATTTCTGTATTTTTAAAATGAGCTATCATAAATGAAATCAGCATAAACAGTGCCTAGCATCGGCACAAAACATAAATCCCAATATCTCGATATCTCTGTATCACAATCTTTGTAGCTCAATATCTCAAATCTCAATGTCTTAATCACAATATCCAGGGCGCCGTCAGTTCAGACCGGCCCCTACCATCCATCTCATGACCACGACGGTATCCTCCAGATATCCGACGCGTTGGGTAAAATCACCGGTCGGTAGTGCTCCCTCTGCCAGGCTCAACGCCATCTCCTGCGATCTTCTTGCCCCGGGGTACCGCACCGGGCCCACCATGTACCCGAAATGGTTCATCCGCCTCCTCGAATCGGGTCTCGAAATCCATCAGCAAAACTCATGGTGGACGACTCATACATCATGGGAAAACCACACTTTTTATTTAAAAAGAGAGAAAGCAGTTTATATAGGTTTTGCGGTTTTCCCCCAAATCCAGAAAATATCATAGAAATCCGAGTCTAAATCATCAATAGCATGTAAAACCATGAGTATGAGCATGAGAATCCATGGATGCAGCATATAATGAATCACAGTATGCATGAAGTGACAAGTAATAACTACAATGTCAAGCTGGCATGTAAGGCAAGTACACTAATATCATTTCACTACTACCTAACAAGCTAAATCCAGCAATAATATTCTCTAAGTGTACGTGACATGGCAATTACCGATGAAGATGTGTGTGCGCTGGAAAATAAGTGTATGTGGTACATACGCATTATCGGTAATGGTGCTGGTGTCCTAACAGCAGGATATCAATAATAGAATATGAATCACAACAGTATGCGATGCGGAGCAACAATAATAATATGCGGGAGCTGAATACTAAATACAATGATAGCTAAACTGCATCTAATGGCATAAGAGTCATACAGCTACACCAACTATAAGGCTGAGCTAATAATCTAACTGCAGGTAAGGGAAAACCGCCTAACCTCTGAGTCGATACATATATATACATATATAGTCGGTGATCCCGCCTCGATAATATCATATCCGATCCCATATCTCTATAATCAGTTATCCCCAAGTCAAGAGGGCGGCTCAAACATCAAAATATAGCTCGTACGTAAATCCGTCGTACGGCATCCCCAAATCTGGGTACGGGTCAATATCACATTCGTCATATCACTCATCGGGTATTCTCTTTATCAAAGATCATAATCTTGGTACTGACCTACGTCTAGTACAAAGCTAATATCATCACTATAATTATGATCTGACTACTGATCGACAGTCTCGTATAAATCGATATCATCATCACATATCATCACAAGGAGTAAACATCGTCGAATACGGCCTATCATAATTATCTTGTCATATCATATCATATCTCGTAACATAATCACATGTCGATCATTTTATATTTATATCACTATGCACATGGCATCGTCATCCAAGACCCGCTATCATATCAGGACGTATATCAAGTACAAATCCTGTCAAACACCGATATTATAATCTCAGACCAAATATCATCGACTCATCTCAATCCCAAGTATCATCTTCAAGTCCGTATGCAAACACGTGGTCCCATACCCATGTGAACACATAACTATATAGAATCCCATATATTCACACATGAAATAAGGATGTATGCAAGTATGTATGTGTGTGTGTAGTGCACCCACTACTCTAGGGTTTCGCGATACTAAATCGATCCAACACACCAATATCCATCCTAAACATCATCAAAAATTTCCCAAAAACATATGATAATTGTATGTGTGTATACGCATCCGTATACATCACTACGAATTGTGGGGGTGCTATACGCCATCCACCCGACTTCTCCCCGTAGATATAAATCTACTCACCTTGCTTATGTGTGCCGGTGCCGATGTCGCCATTTGCATCTCCAACGCTTCGACGCCACGTGGGGTACCTACAAGGATATCACACGCTAAAACACATGAAAACCATGTCGGAAACCAAAATGGTACATGTTCACATCATAATATTGTATTATTATATTCCCCATTCTTATTCTTTTTATAAATAAACAGGTACTTTTGACGCATGTCTGCTACATGTTACAGGTTACAGGTTCTTGGATCTAAAACAGTGCAAACGATGTAAAGACGATGAAAATATGGACTTTAACCAAAAAAAACAGAGGACTTTTGATCAAGCCTACATCAAAGATAAAATTCACAAAGTAAAGGGCAGTGCAAGGTCCAAAATGTCAAGGCAAACGGTTAAAAGTCCGCTACAAATGTTCACTGGAGATCTGGAGAAGAATCAGAAGCTAAACAGAGAAATGAACTGAAGAAATAAAATACCCAAAGAACCAAGAAGCAACCCACAAAACCTCACACTTTGATCTCTCTAAAGGGCCGCGGAACCGCGGCCCAAGCCTGCCATTGCCGCGGTTCCGCGGCCGTCTGGTGCCCGTGCTTCGAGAAATTTTACCAAAATTCGTTTGCGGCTCTGAAAAGATTTCCTAAGGGCTATTTTTGTAATTTCAGACATGCGAAACAAATGTAACCCTAGGGTTTCCTATTCTTTATAAATAGGAACTCTAATCATTATAATTTCTTATGCCTCCTTTTAATAATAAATTCCAGATCTCTTTATGGAGAGTATCGGTGTTTCTTTTCAACTCATAAATTCAGATCTGACAAACCTGCGTTGATGATTGGAGAGATGCATCTGTAAGTAGATTTAATTCCTTGCTCTAGTTTAGATTTCAATTCTTTGCCCTAGGTAGATTTAATTTCTTGCCGTAGATAAATTGTTTAGAGTTAGCTTTTGGAAAGGATTTTGAGAGATGAGATCTCTCATCCCTTTCTTACCCATCATATATTTACAATAGGACTCCATGCATACACGCACATACCGCGCCCTACGGCACCCTATCCCTCGAGGTAGCGATGATACCGTAGTATAAAAGCCCAGTTGCGCGCGTTTTCCATGGAGGTTAGGGTAAGGATCTCTAAAGGAAGGACAAAAACTTAGAGGAAGGAACACCTTCCCGAATGGATCTAATCCCCTTTATTGATAATTACCATAACTCCTCATAGATCTTTATTCGGGTATAGAAAGCGTTGAGATTTACCTGCATTTCCAAACCATCCCTAAACCTAACCATAGCAAGACTAGATCTAGATAATCGTAGTATAGAATAATTAGGTTTTTAGATTTAATAATCAATCCGAACCCCCTTCGGAATTAACTCGTTAGCGCGACTAGGAGATTCACAAAATCCTTGTGGACCGACCCGTACTCACCGGCTAGCTTCATGCGACGCCGTTCTTGATTGCGGTAATAGAAATAGTTTTTGACATACAATCAAATGGCGCCGTTGCCGGGGATGGCGTGTCATTTTCTTTTCGCAATTTCGGGTTAATCAAAATTTAAAAAAAATCATAAAAATCTAAAAAAATCACAAAAAAAATTATAAAAATATATCAATTGTTATTTTTGGAAAGGATACTTTGTTGTTTGAATTTTCGCAGGATATACAAAATCTGATCTGGAAATTTCTAGAAAGCGAAACAGAAATCAGAAGATCTAAACAGCAGTGGATTAATTCAACAGAACACCAGAGGAAATTTGGAGATCTGAACCGTCCAAAATATCGCGGATCCGCCGCATTACTCTGCTCTCACCGCGGAAGCGCCGCCATTTGGTGACGTCAGCGAAATCTGAACATGTGTCTCGCACGTATAGCCGCGGAACCGCCGCGGTAGGCCCTCTTTGACCGCGGAAACGCGGCCTTTTGGTGACATCATCCTCTGCAATTTGCACTGTAAGCTCCTCTGTTATTTCTCCTCTGCAAATTTCAATATATTTTCTGAAAATTGCCTGCAAAATTTCTCGCGCTTTAAAAATATATTCCCTTCCATATAACAATCTTGTGCAGGATTTTTGCGCCTCACTTTAATTAGATTGCAAGTAATATTTTGCTGTTGCATATCTTTTGTCGAAAATCTTTTTGCAACAAAATTTTCCTAATAAAGAGAAAAAGAATAAAAAAAAGAAGGGGAAAATTTTTTTAGAAAGCTTGAAAACTTTAATCGCAAATAAATCCTTGCACCATCACCCATCTTTCTTTCTTTCCCCTTTTTTACAACATGGGTACCCCACATAATAAATCACTTGCCGAACTTTAGTATCCCGAACCTAATTTTGCGTCGTACGTCAATTTGTTCGGTCAATTTAAAGACGATCCTTCCTTACCTAAAAAATTTTTGAAAGATCAAATAGAGACGTCTAGGAGAAACAGTTTGACTTTTCAACCCACTTTGTGTCAACCAAGTTAACCTTTACCACCTCCATATGTTGACACCACTTTTTCGAGTCCTTCTGTCACTCCTAAGCCGATGTCCATTGCTGAGCATATTGCTCAATCTCGCAGTCGATCTTTCACCCCTCTCCACTCATCTAGTTCTAGGGATCCACACGACTATTCACCTTTTTATCCATATGTTGACCCTACCCCTGTCCAATCATCCACTTCCTACCAGTCCTACCCGACCTTCCCACCTTCACTAGACACTGTTTCTACACAGCCTGTTTGGAGTTTGGCATATCCATACCATTTTGAATCTTTTACCGAAACCCTCTTACCACCCAAGTCTAGTTTGGAAGAGTCGTTGGAGGCGTATATTGCAGCAACAAACAAAATGACTAGGAATGTGGAAGCGTCTGTGGCCGCCCTTATGCAACCTAGTGAACCAATAGCTAGTTTCCAACTAGCTTCAAATTTTTCAATGTATAAGGAGGCGGTTGGACAGAGTGAGAATGTGAGAGGATTTCAAAATCAAACCTACCCTTACCCAATTGAAGCCCACAACTCCAGTTTTCCATCGAATGTCCTAAATGATTCACCAGTTCAAAATAAAAATGAGTTGTGTGATTTTGTAGTGCTTGATTTGCCAAATTATGAAGAACCCCTTTCGAGTGAAACCGCACTTAATCCTATCGATCTTTACACCTCCACTATAGAACCTAAATCGATAAATATCCATGATTTTGATGAGGTGTCTAAAGAAATTAATTTTCACTTGATTGAGGATATAGACGCCGGGAATATTTTGGATGATGAACCCGTAGATTTGATTGATGTTTTATGTCCAAATCATCATCCCGAGTTATTAAATGTTTCTCCCGAATCTCATATGCGTCTTGATTTTGATGATAATGGCATGGATGAGTTGAATTTTGAGGAGAATTATAAGGATAGTATTGAGGAGAGTTTTGAGGATCATAATGAGGTTGAACCATTTTTCTTTGATGTGTCGGATTTTCCAATTCATCCTCTTGAACGTTTAACTAAATCACCCGCCCTCCTTTCCATCGTTCTGACCACGCTTGAAGACTGTGAGCTTGAAAATTTTTCTTTTGAATCTGACACAGCTCTCACAGCCGATAACACATACGAGTGTTTCACTTTTTCGGACGATGTTGATGACTCACCGCCCGAGTTTGAGTCTTTTACATTTTCAGATGAGTTAGTTGAACCATCAGACTCGGTTGATTACAGTAGTTTCGAACCATTGATGGAATCTTTTAAGTTCGAGACAGTTTACTACGGTGAGAATGAGACTATCCCTAATTCACTTCCTTTCGTCCTTCCTATTGTTCCGACCGTGCAAATGACCGTTACGCTTTCATCTCCTATACCAAGTTCGGCGTACCTATGTTTTCTTGCGAATCTTGAGGGATTTGACCCCATTTCTCGACGGGTTGATAGGTTAGCGCAATCGCTTATAACATATCGGTCATCACATATTGCGCTAATTTATTCACTCGATTTACACCCTCAAGATCGTGCGACCCTTCTTTCTCCTTTCCGCCATTCTTCTCCCCCACCGAGACCATATTCTACCATTCTTCTTTCCACACGGTCTCGCGTGTTTCTCATTTCTTTCCTCTACACCCCATTCTTGCACCAACTATACCATTACCACGATAAGATTTTTGAATGGTTGGTGCTAACCTTTGGCTTGTGTAAGGCCAAGCTTAAGTTTGGGGGGGAACCTTGTTGTATATATGCATATATTTTTGTTTTCTTTTTCTATAAAAAAAAATAAATTTCAAAACATTAAAAATATAAAAAAAATTATAAATAAATAAACAGGGGAGTGCCGGTATTTTGACCTTCTTGGTTTAGCATGACAGTGAGGGCACTGTCAAGTTCAAGTTTGGGGGTATGCTCGGTACGTCTTCTTCCTTCGCATTCATTTGTACATATTTTTGCATTTGCATACTTATTTGAAAACCCATAAAAATTGAAAAATTTCAAAAATTATAAAAATTAATGTATTCAATTTTGGCTAATTGACTTGAGTTTGACAAATAAGTTAACTGGTTAGGAACAACTAGATCTTAGACTTAGTGAATTAAAAACCCTAAAAATAACATTCCTTAAAGTTTAACGGTAGAAAGTATATGCCTTGTAGTTTATTTAGAAATAGGCAAATTTTGGGTTCACTTCTTAGGCTAAGTCGAAACAAGGGAAGAGTATTGATGTTCTTATTAGAGTATAAGTTTGAAAAATAGTTCCTAACTTAAGTCTAGATTCTGAAAATGTATACTCTACAATTTGCACAATCACGCATCTTGAAACTTGGAATAGTATAAGAGACCTTAAAATGCTCTTGTCTAAAGTCCTTAGTACGAAGAAAATAAAAGAAAAAAGTGTGAATAAAGAATAAAAAAATGGACACTGGTTTTTGTGATTACTTAAGGCTGCAAAAATAGAAAAATATTTAGCGAGGGTGCTTCATCACCTAGTGCCTTAGACCAACTGGTTTGGGAGTCACTGCTAAAAGCCTTGGGTGTTGCAAGACTAGGAAGTACGCTTTAAAGTGCAAACGCATCTTGTAATCGGTCATTGGTACCTCAAGAAGTATTAACGGTCGCATGAAGGACGTGTAAGCAAAATTCAATTAAAAATTCACCATTTAAGATGTGCTTTGGACAATGGACGAGAGTATGATTGCTTGATTTGAATTTCCAAGTGTAGGGGTGATCTATACACACACGTGGGGATATGTGATTTGAGTTTAGATGAGAGAAAGGAATGAAGAATAGAACTTGTATCTTTAGTAAGAGTTGATAAAAATTCCTAAGTGGAGATGGAAACCTAGAAGGAAAACTTAAGAAATGCCGAAAGCTAAGTAGGTCTGTAGGACATATATAATCTTAAGTTAAATAATGAGGAAGTGTGAAGAATGTGGGTGGATAATTTACGGGTCAAAGATAATAGAGTTCCTTGTTAGAAAACCTAATTGGAGAACAAAAGTTAATGGAACGAATTGATAGGATTTTGTGGGTAGTATCCGCTGAAAACCCTCAGAAGACAACACTCCTCCTACTAGGGACACCTAGAGGTTTAACGGCTTGTTGCACGTGCTCAGTGCAATCGCGTTTCCCTGCGAAAGTGTGATTAGGATTTTAGTGAATAAAAATAAGTTTGCTCGAGGACGAGCAAAAGATAAGTTTGGGGGTATTTGTTCACATCATAATATTGTATTATTATATTCCCCATTCTTATTCTTTTTATAAATAAACAGGTACTTTTGACGCATGTCTGCTACATGTTACAGGTTACAGGTTCTTGGATCTAAAACAGTGCAAACGATGTAAAGACGATGAAAATATGGACTTTAACCAAAACAAAAAACAGAGGACTCTTGATCAAGCCTACATCAAAGATAAAATTCATAAAGTAAAGGGCAGTGCAAGGTCCAAAATGTCAAGGAAAACGGTTAAAAGTCCGCTACAAATGTTCACTGGAGATCTGGAAAAGAATCAGAAGCCAAACAGAGAAATGAACTGAAGAAATAAAATACCCAAGAACCAAGAAGCAGCCCACAAAACCTCACACTTTGATCTCTCTAAAGGGCCGCGGAACCGCGGCCCAAGCCTGCCATTGCCGCGGTTCCGCGGCCGTCTGGTGCCCGTGCTTCGAGAAATTTTACCAAAATTCGTTTGAGGCTCTGAAAAGATTTCCTAAGGGCTATTTTTGTAATTTCAGACATGCGAAACAAATGTTACCCTAGGGTTTCCTATTCTTTATAAAAAGGAACTCTAATCATTGTAATTTCTTATGCCTCCTTTTAATAATAAATTCCAGATTTCTTTATGGAGAGCATCGATGTTTCTTTTCAACTCATGAATTCAGATCTGACAAACCTGCGTTGATGATTGGAGAGATGCATCTGTAACCAGATTTAATTCCTTGCTCTAGTTTAGATTTCAAATCTTTGCCCTAGGTAGATTTAATTTCTTGCCGTAGATAAATTGTTTAGAGTTAGCTTTGGGGAAGGATTTTGAGAGATGAGATCTCTCATCCCTTTCTTACCCATCATATATTTACAATAGGACTCCATGCATACAGGCACATACCGCGCCCTACGGCACCCTATCCCTTGAGGTAGCGATGATACCGTAGTATAAAAGCCCGGTTGCGCGCGTTTTCCATGGAGGTTAGGATAAGGATCTTTAAAGGAAGGACAAGAACCTAGAGGAAGGAACACCTTCCCGAATGGATCTAATCCCCTTTATTGATAATTACCATAACTCCTCATAGATGTTCATTCGGGTTTAGAAAGCGTTGAGATTTACCTGCATTTCCAAACCATCCCTAAACCTAACCCTAGAAAGACTAGATCTAGATAATCGTAGTATAGAATAATTAGGTTTTAGATTTAATAATCAATCCGAACCCCCTTTGGAATTAACTCGTTAGCGCGACTAGGAGATTCACAAAATCCCTGTGGACCGACCCGTACTCACCGGCTAGCTTCACGCGACGCCGTTCTTGATTGCGGTAATAGAATTAGTTTTTGACATACAATCAGTTCACGCTACGTCTATAAGTAAAAACCTATAGCCTCGCGTACAAACACAGCCAATATCCCTCTGCCGTTGGCGTTCAAATGCCACCCGATAGAAACGAATCATCAGATACCCAAAAATCCATGCTAAACAAGTCGTAATCATGTGCCAACTAAAGAAAATCAACCCAGATTCTACCATGATTGGAATCAGACAAAACTAGACATACCCAGGGTCAAGTTTACACGTAAAAGAGCCGTGCACCAAAAACGGGGGGGTTTCCCCCTGCTCTGGCCGCAAATTGCGGCCAGGGGGAATTAATCTGCGGCCTGGAATGGGTTTTGGGGGCTAGGTCTTTGGGTGTGGGTTTCTATCTGCCTGCATATCTCACTGCCAAGTCAATTTTATTTTAGGGTATCTCGGGTTGTAGCAGATTCCGGAAAGCTCACAAAATCGACAAAATTGCTAATTTACGCCAATTCTCACAAAATCTGGTATTTTACTGGAATCTGGGTTAGATCTAGAGTAAACTGGTCTCAACAGCACCTAATTAGGCTATACTAACCATTACAACCATCACTTGGCCAAATCTCACTCAAATTTACCTAAACTAGCACTAATCTACATAATAACACTAAATTTCAGCTTAAAAACTATAACTTAGCAAGATAGGTGTTGAGTTAAGGGGTTATACCTCTAGAGATCTTAGATGAAGGAGAAGGGAAGAAGGAGGAGGAGAATGGGTTGCTACTGAAGTGGCCTGCTGTTGCTATTGGCTAATGCTATTGCTTTGGCTGCATCTGCTGCTTGTAATTTGTTTTCTTGTGGCTGTTGCAGCAGCTACTGCTTTTGTTGTTTTTGTTGGGGTGTTGGTGTTGCTGAAGTTGTGGTGGTGTGGTGTTGTGTGATGTTGTGGTATGGTGTTGTTGTGCTAAGGTGCAGGGGCTGTTTCTTGCTGCTGTTGCAGCTACAGATGGGCTGTTTCTGGTGTTTTGAATGATGTTGCTGCTGCTGCAGCAGTGGCTGTTGTGGTTGGTTTAGTTGGTGTGTTGGTTTGTGGTGAGGTTGAAGTATATGATGGTGTGTTGAAGTTGTTGATGGGTTTGTGCTGATGTTACTGTTGCTTATAGCAGCAGCTGATGCTGCTGATGTGTGCTGATGCTGATACAAATGGGGGCTGAAGTTGTGTGTTTAGGCTGTTGTTTTGAATGGTGTAGCAGCTGCTGCTGCTGTGTGGTCAAGAGAGATGTGAGTGTGAGAGAAGGATGTGAGTGAAATGAGAGGGAGTGATATGAGTGAGAGGGGGGTGTGAAAGAGCACAAAGGATATTGAAGAATGAGATGGATCATGGCACACCCTAGCCACCTCTCTCTCTCTCTCTTAATAAATGCTAGCACACACAAGCCATCATGGCTCACTCTCTCTCCCTACACAAGTCAACCCCCATCCTAATCACCTTTACACAAAGCTAACAACCCTTAATTAAGCTAATTAACCTAACCAAATGGGTTAGACCATCGTGGTCATCTAAGCATGGTTAAACCCTAGGCTACCATTAATCCAAAACATGAAACAAGTGTGACAAGTATGGAAAATGTTTTGTGCACATTTTTGCACAAAAGTCCAAAAATCCAATTAGCGATTTTTAATCGCGATTAACACTAAAATAGCATATACTTAACCTTAAAAACTTAAAAATGGCATATTTCCACAAAATAACCGATTTTAGAATTTCCATAAATTTTTTTCCAGAATTTTCCCCATTTATCGGTATTTAATTATACCGAAATATGAAAATATTCATTAAAAATTAATATTAAATTATGAAAATTCCCAAAAATAATATTTTATTTTTTTTGAAATGTTACAGAAATGGGCGACAAAGTCCGTTAAGCTAACCCCATGCCCCCCGGACTCCAAAAACAAGCTTTCATAGATATTTAACATTTTGATCAGACTCGGGAACTTGTGTTGGATAGCATTTTCCGGATTAAGGCCCATGACTACCGATTCGTGGGCGAAGATATACTCGTCAAGAGGAACTATCTCCTCATAATGCTCCCCTCTAACGGGTAATCCAGAAATATCTCCGAATTCCTCCAGCAAAATTGATACTTCCTGGTCCGATAATAGAAACGCGTGGGTCGGAATATTCCACTGTTCCAAGAAAGATTTAACCCATCACACATGAGGAGTGTGGTAATAGAAAAGAGATGCGTAGACCGCTGGGTATAACCCGGTTTTCAGCAGCAACTATTTCTTGGCCGATAAGATGTAGCGGGCCCACTAGAGGTAACCAGCCGGATGTCGATGGGTCACTCCTATTGTATAAACCTGACCATAAGGACGTGCCTCTCTTTGACATATGTGATGCTCTAAAATATCTAGGGCCATCGGCGGCTAGACTGGTATCGATGCCATAGAAGGTTGAAGACGACCCTCCGCAGTCCCATTGACTTCTTCCTTAGCATAAGGACCCTGCAGAGGGTCAGCATAATGAATCAAAGGGATCGGTTCCTATGGCGCCTCACAAGTAAAGCCGCGCTGACCCTGGATAATATAGCTATACCACACTCCACATAGATGAAGAGATTTCCGTTCCGGATCGTAGTCCCGGATTAAAGCAAGGACTTCATGATCAGTAGGGGCGTCGACAAAAGCACTCTCTGAACGAACATAGGGAACAAAGGAACTAGAAGCCATGGTACCTGAAAAGAAAACCCAGTGGAGGGTTAGCGATTGAAATACTAAAGTCACTAAAGTTTATAAAAATAGTGGTCCCCACAAAATCAAGGTGGTGGCAAATCAATGATGAGACATGTGCCCATTGTGAGAATCTAAAAGGATCCTCATTAAATGAATAGTGCTTATTAAACAGTGGGTTTTGCATCACCCTCAATGGAGGGGCGGTATGTTGGAAGAGTTCTAAGCAAGATACCGTAGCAGACTCAACGATGGAGGCTTAATACATCGCTGCCAATGATGCTGCCAAAGAGGCTGTCTGGATGAAAAAGTTCATAGCTGAACTTGGTGTGGTTCCATCCATTGAGCATCTAATATCTGTGTATTGTGATAACAATTGAGCTGTGGCTTTGGCCAAGGAACCCCGATCCTATCAGAGATCCAGAAATATTCTTAGGCGGTATAACCTGAACCGGGAGATAGTAGATCGACGGGAGATCGAGATCAGGAGAGTTGACACGAAGGATAACACAGTGGATCCACTCATTAAGGCCCTCCTCCAGACACAATTCGAGAGACTATTTGGGATGTTGGGTATGAGATACTACAACAACTGGCCTTAGTGCAAGTGGGAGAATTTGTTAGGAATATGTATGCCCTAGAGGCTATTATTGTATATTAAGTAGATCCTTGGACATACACACACACACATACACACACACATATATATATAGGACATTCTTGTTCGACATGATAGTATGCTATCTGGTTGCTCTTTATCTTAACATGTACACTTATATTATTATACTGCCACTTTGATACATGTTGATAAAGTCCTTAGGATGTTTGATTGACTATCAGGACTATGATACAGATCATACTACTAGGACCTGGATAGTCCACATGCACATCCTTTAACCATTCCTAGTCGAGGGGATATCGAGAGAGGGCATGGATATTCCAGAGTAGACAAGTGTGTATGTTTCTTAACCCTGTATGGGGGCGATGGCTGATCCCATAAACCATTGGTGTTTGACATCAAAGATTGTACACAGGTGCTCATTAGAGATTGGGTACATCGAACAGGACTCGCTGATAACTCCTAGATGGTACCTACCTATCGTTAGATAGAAGTTCTTTGATGACACTGGTATAGGTTAGTCTGTAGACTCGAGATCATCATAGAGTCTTTGTGGCTCCCACTGTGCTTTGATTTCCTCCCTACCATGGCTCAAAGAAGTCATTCAAACAGGTAGATTTTGGGTACAGTCCTGAGTCACATGAAGACAATGAGCGATGGGAGGGGTTTTGTCTCACCTGGTATAGCGAGTTGATGCTGCACTATGCTCGATTGGCTATAAAAGTAAGTCTCTGGCCAGGGATGATGAGATTTACTGATAAGAGTTTTCAGTAGTTTCTTGAACCGTTATGAGCCATACATCGGCATGACTTATCAAGTTATTGGGGTCTGATGTATCCACCCCCAGACTCGATATGCGACATATCATACGAAGAGACTGGATACAGTAAGTGTTACCTATAGGCTTCATAGGAGTTTGGAAAAGCTTGCTTGTTGATTTTCTAATCGCTTAATACCTAGGTAGCCGTTACGTCCAGCTAGTTCCGCTAACGGCTTGTGGGTGACTGATGTGATCATCACCTACTGCTGGCATATTAACGAGTCTTTAGAGTCCTATACAGAGCTTTCATAGTTCAAGCGAAACGAAGTAGGGCACATATACTGATATGTGCGGAGGGCCTGATTAAATACGAGTATGTGATACCGTATTCTAATTTGGCGGTAATCTGATATCGATTAGGTTATATGTGATAAAACCGGATTATTGAATCAAGTGTTAATTTGATAATGTGATATACAAATAAATGATATTAGTCGGTTATATGAGATATAACCGGATTATTGAATCAAATGTTGATTTAATAATTTGATATATATTTATATTTTATATAATTATATGTTAACTAATATTATTGCTCACTAATTATTTTCTTAATAAATATTAATATATGTGTGTGTGTGTATATATATTAATATATATATATATATATATACAAGTACATAAATCAAAATATATTAATACACACACACACACACACAAGTATATATATATATATATATATTAAATGAAGCATGGATAGATTTTCTATTTTGAGAAAATAGAAAATGAGGTGGAAAATTAGAGAGAGACTGGTCAACCGCAGATATTTGTGGTATGGTGAGGAATGGTTTTTCTTATTATTTTAATGGTTTGGCTTTACTATTGAAGTATGGTTCAATTTTTATATTGGATTGAATTTTATTCTTCAATAATAGAGTTCATTTGTAAAGCCATTCAACACTTGTTAATTTTCCTCACCTGAGCTTATTTTTCTTGCCAGCTCTCTCCAGTTTTCTTCACCTCTTACTTCAAGCTCTAACTATCACATGTGTTGTGAACCATAGAGCTTGAGATCCTAAGTGAGCAAACAAAACCCCTACTTCATCATCATACACTTGATTAGCACTTGATTGTAAGGTGTTTACTTCATTATAAGATAGTTTAGTGAAGAGCTAGCTTGGATTAGAGGAGCTTATGGTGGATCATCTTCGGCATGAAGATCACGATAGAAGCTCATTCAATCTTTAAGTGGAGCCTTGTGGAGTCGTAGGGACTACTACCCGAAGCTATAGAAGTGAAGGACACTATCTTCAAAGGTTGTATATTCTTTCACTTAGCTTAGATTTATGCATATCGTCATAGAAAACCTTAATTATCTAGTTAGATTCTAGGTTAGTGCTCCTTAGCATCCCGAATTTTTGAAAATTTCATGCTTGATGCCGGTTTTAACCTTGTCGTGGTGCTGAGAAACACTTTCATAGTATCATAGCTAAGCTAGAACATTAGGGGATGCCTTTACGACGTTAAAGTGTTCGATCGGTTTTCGAAACCCAGATTTCACCCAGTTTCTGTCCATTTTTCAAAGGTTGGAATTTTCAAGATTAAAAATAAGCAGAAAATTGTGCAGGATATTTAATGGAGCCCTGAGAAATATGAGGGGCCAACTCTAACATATGGTCGCGGAACAGCGGCATACCCCTAGGGTTTTGCCATGGTTCCGCCGTACATTAGTTAGTTAGGCACTTGTGTTTCTTGTGCTACTCCATGATGATATTTAGCACTTTCTGGATGTTTTTAGTGATGCTCAAGTTGTTGAGATCTTTGGAATTTGTGGGTGTTTGATAAATCGATCGAAATTTTTAACGTTGTCTAGGTTATGATGATATGTGTTACAATATTTAGGATCCACATTAAATTAGTTTGGTAAAAACTAGTTTGTAATTATAAATCTAGCGTTTTAGTCTCGGTTGATCGAATGTTATGAAGTTTCGATTCGGATCGAAATTCTGTCGCAATCTTGTATAGTATGCGAACACTCACCGGGTAACTCTTGTTGACAATCACACCCCGTAGCCCCGACCAAGTAAATTTATGAGAACCTCGTTGCTAAAATCATTCACTCGGGTGCTCGCGGCCATGGTGTTCGGCCTAAGTGCACTTCGTCGACGGCATCGGGGGTGCGGCCATCTACTAAAGTTCCCGACGAGCATTCGATCAGGTAGTCGGGAATCTTGTTGAATCACCTAACCAAGTTATTGAAAGGTGTTTTCGATTTGAGACTAAAATGCAAGGTTTATAGGGTTAGGAATGAAATCCAGAATATGAGATTTTCCGTGTTTATGATGACAAAGGAATATGTCGATTCTAATTATTGTAGTTTTTCATTTCTTTTCTGAGACCGTAAGTGTAATATATGGGGTATCCCTGATCTCGTTGCAATATGTCAACGACATTCAGGATATTCATAGTTGCATACGTTGATGACATGTGATGTGATGTGTTGTTGTGATATGTAATATTGGATCGTTGTGATTGAATAGTTGGGTTTTTTTACATGAGATGAGTGTTTTTCATTTTCATTCATGTAAAAAAATTTGTATGTAATATTCTTTTATTAGGACACTTCCGAGTTGAGGATGATGTCACCATTGATGTATATTATTTACTTTTCCGCGTTAGGATAGACCCAAAGCGGGGAGCACAAGTAACCGGGTTCTCGAGTCCATTGGGAGGCCATCTCAAGGAGTCGAGACCGGATCTCCTAACTCTAGAATTGGTAGGGTTACTTTCCGCTCTCGTAGGGGTCTAGGGATGTGGGTTTGTCTATTCATCATGACCGTGGAATCCGTGTTTCTCATTACTGGCTTGATTTACAACACGGACCTCCTAGTATATCAAATATTTCATATGTTGACTTCTACTGCTCGGTTCTGTGATATGATCATATAACTGCGTGAAAAGAATTCTATTATATATATGATATATAATAAACGTTGCTTATGTTTTGCACCCGTGCTAGTCCAGCCCCCGCTCTGCCATTAGTTAAGTAACCTAACGGTAAATGACGGGGCCCCGTGGCAAATGCGGATAGCATAAACATACGTTCTATTTTCATTTCTTTTCTGTGATGTTTATGAAATATTAAATGATAAGACTTCATTAATGAGATTAATGGAAAGATAAAAAGTAATCTAAATATGTTGTAGAACAATATTTTCAAAAATGTAGCTCTAGTTCTTACTTTGCATAGTGGTATTCCTTGATGAATATCCAGCACCTCATTCGATGAGGAAAGAGCGGAGATCCCTTCACCGTTAGTGACCTCTTTAGCGAAACTAGAAAATGCTACAAATCACTCGATTTGTTTTGCCAGCTGCTCTAGTTCTTGTTTTGCATAGTGGTATTTCTTGATGAATATCCAGCACCTCATTCGATGAGGAAAGAGCCGAGATCCTTTCACCGGGAGTGACCTCTTTAGCAAAACTAAAAAATGCTACAAAACTACCCGATTTTAAAACGGAGCTTAAACTACTCCAAATCACCTGATTCTACAATGATATCAAGTTCATTATGTTAAAGGTTTTCATCAAAACCATTTGTAACCTTCCTTTATTATAGGAAGTAGAGTATTTAGTATTCGTGCTATATTTGTTGACCATAGTTAAGGCGTAGTGTATCGTAGCTAAGTGATGTCTTCCTATAAAGCATATGATGCGATTGTTTAGGAAATTCGTACGACTTTGTTGACCATAGTTAAGGGTCGTCCGAGTGGGTTTAATTTAATCACGAAATGTCGGGTTGAACTTGGCTAGCGGTTATGATTTCTTGACCATAGTTAAGGTCATAAGTCGCTAGGGGTAAAAACAGATATTGTGAATTTCAAGTGTTGAAATTTGCAATGAAATTGTATACCTTCTATAAGATAGTTGGATCCCGATACCTACTGCGAGTAAGTGTTACTCCTGAGAGTGTTTTCCACTTTACAATTAGCTGATCAAGTAGGTGTCTAAGTGTCACGACCCGCAGGGTACGGAACGTGACTGGCCCTTAAGTTACGAAACGTCTCAAGGCGTCCGTAAAATAAGTAAGCCAAAGCCCAGAAATCAAAACCCGATTAAGAAGATAGAGTGAAGGAAAAACCAATTTATTGAAAGCGATTTAATCCATTAAGTCACATCAAGCTTTTAAAAGCAACATCCCTTTTTCCAAAAATTCCGGCAGAATCTCTTTTGAAAAAAAGGCCCCTAACCGGGTACAAACTGGAGTATAAATGAATAACATGAAATATGGCATCCCCAAGCGGGAGCTAGCTCTTAGCCCCAAGGTGGTCACAAATCCCACACAATATAAATCAGCAATGTGCAAAAATAAGCATGAGCAGCACAAGTAAAATATCAGGTCGACTCTAGTGAGCTCGACCCCAAATACAGCATAAAAGTCCCCAAATCTCACAGTCTCGTCTCTAGGTCAATATACAACAATACAAATAACAGGTGCAGTTGATACAGTAGATGGAGTACTCTAGATACAATGAATATACAAGGTGGTACAAAATGATAACACAACCCACCTACGGGCAAAACTCTAGAGTCCGGGCAAAAGAGGCAAAAGAAGCTAGTGCGCCCGCCGCTACTGTGCTGACGGGACGGACCTGCAAAAAAGCTGTGGCACAACGGGGGTGAGTTGCCAACTCGTGAGTAATAAATAACATCAATAGAGGCTATCGCAAGCATGCACGTAAGTATACTAGCATCTACAATACAGATAAGGCAGGATATACTAGTAGGTATGCATGCAACATGAAGGTGCTAGCAGGTATGTATACAACATGAAGGTGCTAGCAGGTATGTATGCAACATGAATCAACTCGTGATCTGAATAGGCAGGTATAAGAATCATTATTTTCTTTTTGGAATCTCTTTTGAAATATCAGCAAAACATCACTAGAATCATCAAGAATCTGTGTCCTGCATCGACACCTCAAAACTGTCTCAAATCTCATGTATCCATATCACAGTATATCTGGCCTCAGTCGTCCGGCTGACCCATCTCAAATAACCATATCTCAACATCTCGTGGCCACGGTCGGTATTCTCTGGATATCCGCCGTGCCAAAAAGTCACCGGTAGGTAGTGCTCCCCTGCCAGGCTCAACGCCATCATCTGCATCCTTCTCGCCCCGGGGTACCTTACCGGGCCCACCATGTACGCGAGACGGTTCATCCAACTCCTCGAAACGGGTCTCAAAAACCACAACAAACTCATGGTGGACGACACTTACATCACTAGAAAACCGCAACTTTGCATATTTTAAAAGAGTTAATAAGTTTAGAAATTCTTGCGGCTTTCCCCCGAAATCCAGAAATATCATAAATCTCAAGAAATCATCATAAGTGCATATGTCAATGATAATGAATGCATATGGTATCAATATTCAGGTTGCAATGTATGATTAATAGACTAGGCATGAACAAATGATGCAATGAGGTACATGCACATGAATAGCAATCCTACAATTTCATCTTAAGGATTTAAATGCAATAGCACAGGTTTAAGCATCAATTATAGTGAAAATGTTTCAGATTATAAGTTATCTAGTGTTGTGGCATGGCAATGACCAAGGCGCGTGTGTACACATAAATAGTGCTCGTGCTGCATATAAAAACCCTGGCAATGGTGCAGTTGTCTTATGCAATGAGTTCGCATATGTATGTCAATATAGAGCATGAATGTGGCAAGATGTTACGCAAGCATTAACTCATAATTATTAATATCACTAGGAATCTTTAACTTTCTTAAACTATCGGGCGACTTGCGCCATCCAAATGATTGTCCCCCGTAGATGTTACATCTACTCACCCATGATCTCGCGGTAGGTGTGTCCGACTACCTGCTTTCCTTTCTCCGCGGCACTCGGAGTCCCCGCCTGCGAACCTAGAATTTACACAAAGCAACACATAAGCTAAAATCCTACAAAAACGCGATATTAAAACCAAACGAGAAACTCGCGTCGCGAACTAAACGAGCGCGTATACGTAACACGTGTGCATACGCCAAAACTAACGCGACACGCCGTGGCACACAGTGATACGCTGTTACACACAGTAAACCAACTCGACACGTATCGTACGTATCGCGCAAGTCCCGCTACGCTAAAAATAGGTAAACGGTCCCAGATTTTATCTGGAGCAAAAACAAGAAAAATAAACAAGACCAAACCCCTAACCATACCTACAGACAACTACCTGCAAAAATCTAACAATTTCCCACACAAATGGGCTGGCCACCATAGGGTCGATATCTGCCAAAATCTGGTGAAAGGGGTCCAGGTTTCTACACTGTATTCCTAACACAATGTATAGCCTAATGTATATGTTTTCTTACTAAAAATTACACCCTAGATACAGCAGATTCTACATATCTTAAACTTTTATTTTAAAAACGTTTTAAAGCACTAAGTTTGCAACAATAGGGTGTTTTGTGAAATTAGGTGAATTTACAAGAGTCAAGTGATACCAACAGCAAATATTAGAGCTAATCTAACCTTAAAAACCCTGATTTACCCCATTCTCCAACTAAACCATCAAACCTCGCAAAAAGTCCACCAAAAACACTACAACTATCCAAACACTCCTAGATTTCACCAACAGATAAAACCCAAAACCCAAACAATACCACACACAGCCAAAAACCTACATGCACCACTCAGCACAGCACCATCACTCATCTCACCAGGGGGGCCGGCGACGCCAGAAATAAGGGGGAGGGCGCCGGATTTCAGGGAGGGAGACGAGCACGAAAACCTACACACTACTCTAAAAAGCCTGCACACCATTCTGTAGGTATTTGCTAAACTATAAAATGATCAAAGTTGTAGCAGATCTCGGATATCCTAAAAGGTCTATACAAAAAGCTAAGTTAGACCAATTTGCAACGATCTAGTATTTTAATGAAATCTGGGGTAAATCTTAGGTTAACTGGCCTTAAACACACTTAGTCAAGCTATATTATCTATAAAACCATCACTTGGCTAAATCTCACTCAAATCACTAAAACTAGCACTAAACTATATAATAAACACTAACTTAAGCTAAATTAACCATATCCTAGCAAGGAAAGAAGTTAAATTAAGAGATTATACCTCTAGAGATCCTAGGATGCAGGAGAAGAGAATATGAAGAGAAGAATAAGATGTTGCTGCTGGTGAAGTGCTGCTGCTATTGTTACTGCTGCCTGCTACTATTGTTGCTGTTTTTGTGCTGCTGCAGCTGCTTCCAGAGCTGCTGCTGTTGCTGATGCTATTGCTGAAGCTGCTGCTCCTGATGCTGCTGCTGCTAGTGTTGCTTCAACTGCTGATGCTGAAGCTGCTTGCTACTACTACTGCTGTTGTTGTGTTGTTGTTGCATTGTTGTTGTTGCTGTGCTGCTGCTGATGCTATGGTGTTGTTGTTGCTGCTGCTGCCACTTCTTCTGCTGCTGTGTTGTGTTGGGTGTGTGTGTGAGAGTGAGAGGGAGAGATATGAGTGAGAATGAGTGTGAGGGAAAAAAATACAAGGGTTTTTGAAAATAATATGAGAGTCAACCCTTCACCCTCTCTCCTCGTTAAATGCCAAGCATGGCATAAGCCATCATGGCCTCTCTCTCTCACCTTAAACTAGTCAACCCCTACACTAATTCAAATTTTAAAACTAAACCCCTTAATTAAAAACAAATTAACTTAACACATGGGTTAGTCCACCATGGTCATCTAAACATGGTTTAACCATAGATTTAACCCTAGTTAACATGAACAAGTGTGTACAGTCCAGATAAAATTCTAATAAAATATTCATAAAACCAGATAAATTATTTGAAAACCGTTTTGGTAAACTTTTTACCAAAACCCCCACAATAAAACACAATTACCACTAAACCCAATCTAAGGTGTTACAATCTTCCCCCTTAAGAAAATTCGTCCTCAAATTAAAAATATTTAGCTACGCGTACCTTCAAAGAGATGAGGGAATTTCTTCCGCATCTCTCCCTCGGCCTCCCAAGTGATCTCTTCACCATTCGGGCTGCGCCAAAGAACCTTCACACAAGGAAGGACCTTTGATCGAAGTTTCTTCACCTGCCGATCCAATATCACTACTGGCTGCACGGTGAACGAAAGATCACGCTCAAGCTGAACGGTCTGATGCTGAATCTTGTGAGAAGGGTCATGAAGATATCTGCGTAGCATCGACACATGGAAGACAGGGTGAACATCTAGAAAGCTGGGTGGAAGAGCCAAACGATATGCAACTGTGCCGACATGCTCGAGAATCTTGAAGGGACCCACAAATCTGGGACTAAGCTTTCCTTTTTGCCCAAATCTCATCACGCCCTTCATCGGAGAGACCCTCAGAAAAACGTGATCGCCAACTGCGAACTCTAGTCTGCGACGGCGTCTGTTTGCATACGATTTCTGCCTGCTCTGAGCCGCTCTCATCCGATCTCGAATCAACTGTACTTTCTCGGTCGTCTCCTGCACGATCTGCGGCCCCAAAATACTGCTCTCGCTAAGCTCAGTCCAACAGACGGGCGATCTACATCACCTCACATACAAGGCCTCGAAAGGTGCCATCTGAATAGTATCCTGGAACCTGTTGTTGTAGGAGAACTCCACTAAAGGTAAATGATGATCCCAGCTACCACCAAAGTCCAAAACGCACGCTCTGAGCATGTCCTTGAGAGTCTGAATAGTCCGCTCTGACTGGCCGTCGGTTTGCGGATGAAATGCTGTGCTGAAACTCAAACGGGTGCCCAATGCCTCCTGAAGTCTTTGCCATAGTCGGCTGGTAAACTGGGTTCCTTGGTCTGACACGATACAAGTCGGTACGCCATGCAACCGTATGATTTCGTCGATGTAAATCTGGGCATACTGAGCAAAACTGAAAGTGGTCTTCGCTTGCAGGAAGTGAGCCGCTTTCGTCAATCGATCCATGATCACCTAAATGGAGTCGTACCCTCTCCTGGTCCTGGATAGACCCACAACGAAGTCCATAGAAATCTGCTCCCATTTCCACTCCGGAATGGGCAAAGGCTGCAACTCTCCTGCTGGCCTCTGGTGCTCGGCCTTGACTTGCTGACAAGTCAGGCATCTCGACACGAAGTCTGTGACGTCCCACTTCATCCCGTCCCACCAATAAACATCCCTCAAATCGCGGTACATCTTGGTGGAACCTGGATGAACGTTGTATATCGATCCATGTGCCTCCTCAAGAATCTCACGCCGCAGTCCCTCAGAATCTGGTACGCACAATCGAGTCCCAAATCGCAGTACTCCCTGATCATCGATCACGAACTCGGAATCTCTGCCCTGCCTAATCTGCTCCGTGATCTCTGAAAGATGGTCATCACTGGGTTGTGCCTCTCGAATACGGTCAAGTAACTGCGGACGTGCATGAACATGCGCAAGCTGTCCCCCTGTCGGAGTGAACTCGAACTCAACTCGGCTGTCACATTAAATCTGCCAATCTGCTGACGACTGCCTCTGTACTGCGCTCAAACATGATAGACTACCCCCGGGCCTCCTGCTCAAAGCATCTGCCACTACATTAGCCTTGCCCGGGTGATACAAAATCTTGCAATCGTAGTCCTTTACTAGTTCCATCCAACGACGCTGCCTGAGATTCAGGTCTCGCTGCTGAAATATATACTTTAAGCTCTTGTGATCAGTGAATATCTGGCACGACTCGCCGTATAGGTAGTGTCGCCAGATCTTAAGTGCAAAGACCACTGCAGCCATCTCCAAATCGTGAGTGGGGTAGTTCTGTTCATGGTTCTTCAACTGCAGTGAAGCATACGTGATCACCCTGTCATGCTGCATCAATATGCACCCTAGCCCCACTCGTGAAGCGTCACAATAGACTACAAATCCGCCTGATCCTGAAAGAAATGATAACACCGGCGCCGTAGTCAAACAAGTCCGTAGCTGCTAAAAACTATGCTCGCACTCCTCCGTCCAATCGAAAGGAACTCCCTTCCGGGTCAATCCGGTCAAAAGTGCAGCAATGCGGGAGAAATCTTGTACAAATCGCCTGTAGTAACCAGCCAGGCCTAGGAAACTGCGGATCTCTGTAACTGATGTCGGTCTGGGCCACTGCTGAATGGCCTCGATCTTCTTTGGGTCCATAGATATGCCATCTCTCGTAATCACGTGGCCCAAGAAACCAACGCTGTCCAGCCAGAATGCACACTTGGAGAATTTTGCGAAAAGCTGGTGCTCCCTCAAAGTCTGCAATGTGATCCGCAAGTGCTGCTCGTGCTCCTCTCGGTTCCAGGAATACACCAAAATATCATCAATAAACACGATGATGAACAAGTCAAGATACGGCCTGAATACACGGTTCATCAAATCCATGAATGCTGCTGGGGCGTTGGTGAGTCCGAACGACATCACCAAAAACTCATAGTTGACGTAGCGCGTGCGGAAAGCTGTCCTCGGTATATCCTCCTGTCGAACTCGCAGCTGATGGTATCCTGATCGCAAGTCGATCCTTGAAAAATATCCTGCCCCCTAAAGCTAGTCGAACAAATCGTCGATACGTGGTAAGGGATACCTATTCCATACGGTTACTTTGTTCAGCTGGCGGTAGTTAATACACAAACGCAAACTGCCGTCTTTCTTCTTGACGAACAGGACAGGAGTATCCCACGGAGAAACGCTAGGTCGAATAAGCCCTTTATCTAACAAATCCTGCAACTGATCCTTCAGCTCTCTAAGCTCCGCCGGGGCCATCCGATAAGGCGGTATAGAAATAGGCCCCGAGCCGGGAATCAAGTCAATGCAGAACTCCACATCGCGCTCAGGCGGTAGCCCAGGCAGTTCATCAGGGAAAACATCAGGGAACTCACTAACAATCGGAACCCGGTCCAAAGGAACCTCTGCAGCTCGAGTATAACAAATATATGCTAAGAATCCTTGACATCCCTTTCGCAAGAGCTGACTAGCGCGAAGAGACGAAATCAAACTGGGAAGGGTGACGCTGCGGTCTCCCTGAATAACAAGGACTGGCTCTCCCGGAAAGCTAAATCTGACTGCCTTCTCACGACAGTCCACAGAACCATAACAAGTGGCTAGCCAATCCATACGCAGAAGCACATCAAAGTCCAACATATCGAGGAGAATCAAATCAAACGATGAATCCCTCTCCCCGATACGAACGGAACACAAACGAAACGCAAAACGAGCGACAAACGACTCGCCTACCAGAGTAATAACCACAAGCGGCTGATCTAACGACGATGACTCACGGCCCAACATCGGTGCAAAGTGTGTAGAGACATACGAATGTGTGGAACCTGGGTCGAATAATACTCGTGCGTCGAAAGAGCAAACTGGTAAGGTACCTGTCACAACGGCGTTGGATGCCTGTGCATCCTGCGGCGTCAAAGCAAATACTCAGGCCTACCCACCACCAATAGCTGGCTGTCCTCGGCCTCGGCCTTCCCGTCCTCTCTGAATGGGACCGCCACGTCCACGGCCTCTGGGGACGCCTAACTGACGTGGAGCATCGCTTGGGGTAGGAAGTAGAGCTCTCTGAGGAGGAGGTGGTGAAGGTGGTAAGGTCACATGTGGAACTGTCGCCGCTCCCTGTCGTCTCATCGGACAGTCTCTGATACGATGGTGCGGACTCCCGCACCCATAACATCCTCCCGATGCCTGCTGTCCCTGCGGATATGAACCATATAACTGACCCTGCCCAACTCCTCTGCCGGCACCATCTCTCGTAAAGAATCTGGCACGATACCTCTGAGCTGGCACATCGGTACGAATTCTCTTCGGCCTAGAAACGGCCGAAGTCACTGAAATACGTGCCTCCATCCGTAATGCCGTGTCCATAGTAACTGAATAAGTATCGAAGTGCTGGGCGCCGATGGCAAGAAATAGCTGGGTATCAAGTCCTTGCACAAACCTCTTCACTCTCTTTTCTTCCGTATCAACCAAATACGGAGCATATCTGGACAACTGCGTGAACTGGGCATCATACTCAGACACTATCATCCCGGGAGTCTTGATCAAAACCTCAAAACTATGAGCTCTAGCGTCACGAACACTCTCTGGAAGGAAACGAGCTAGAAATACCGCTGTGAACTCGGCCCAAGTCATATGAGGTAGACCTACAGCTCGACCTCTCTCGACGGACTCACACCACGTCTGCGCAAGGCCCTCTAGACGGAAACTCACAAGCTCCACCCATCGATCGTCAGAACATCTGAGCGAACGGCAAATCCTGGCTAATCTGTCAAGGAATGTCTGTGGATCCTCCGCTGCATCTGTGCCGGTGAAGACTGGAGGTCTCAGCCTCATGAAATCCTGTAGCGATACTGGAATAGCCACGGTAGTAGTTGTAGGAGCAACTTTCTGGACAGCAGGTACCATGGTAGTCTGTGATGTGGTAGGTACGTCCTCCGATCTCAGTGCACGACTAGCCTCTACTAAGGATCCCACCATCTGTCGTAGCTCCTGCATACCTCCCATCATCTGTCGTAGCTCCTCCATACCAGACTCTAGCCTATCCATGCGGCCTGGTGAAGGCGGATCAGTCTGTCCCTGAGGCGTAGGTATAACACCCTGCTCGGTCCTCGTCTCGGACGAGCCTGCTCGGATCTCATCTCGGGCGGCAGCCCTCTGCGCTCTCATAGCTTTCGGCGGCATAGTGGCTGGTACAGGAAACAGGACAGTAAGAATAGTGCAATAGAATCATAGGATACACGGAATTGAAGAAGGAATTTCAAGCAAGTATATCCTAAAGTCACTTAGGCGGAGTACCCTATCGCAACTATGCCGCGGACATACACACGCTACGTTACCCTGCTTAAGTCACTTACTCCATCTACCAAGGGTCATCCTACACTCGGAAAGGTAAAACCTATCGCTCTGATACCAACTTTGTCATGACCCGCAGGGTACGGAACGTGACTGGCCCTTAAGTTTCGAAATGTTTCAAGGCGTCCGTAAAATAAGTAAGCCAAAGCCCAGAAATCAAAACCCGATTAAGAAGATACAGTGAAGGAAAAACTAATTTATTGAAAGTGATTTAATCCATTAAGTCACATCAAGCTTTTCCAAAAATTCCGGCAGAATCTCCTTTGAAAAAAACAGGCCCCCAACCGGGTACAAACTGGAGTATAAATGAATAACATGAAATATGGCATCCGCAAGGGGGAGCTAGCTCTTTGCCCCAAGGCGGTCACAAATCCCACGCAATATAAATCAGCAATGTGCAAAAATAAGCATGAGCAGCAAAAGTAAAATATCAGGTCGACTCTAGTGAGCTCGACCCCAAATACAACATAAAAGTCCTCAAATCTCACAGTCTCGTCTCTAGGTCAATATACAACAATACAAATAACCGGTACAACTGATACAGTAGAGGGAGTACTCTAGATACAATGAATATACAAGTTGGTACAAAATAATAACACAACCCACCTACGGGCAAAATCCTCGAGTCCAGGAAAAAGAGGCAAAAGAAGCTAGTGCGCCTGCCGCTACTGTGCTGACGGAGCGGACCTGCAAAAAGGCTGTGGCACAACTGGGGTGAGTTGCCAACTCGTGAGTAATAAATAACATCTGTAGAGGCTATCGCAAGCATGCACGCAAGTATACTAGCATCTACAATACAGATAAGGAAGGATATACTAGCAGGTATGCATGCAACATAAAGGTGCTAGCAGGTATGTATGCAATATGAAGGTGCTAGCAGGTATGTATGCAACATGAATCAACTCGTGATCTGAATAGGTAGGTATAAGAATCATTATTTTCATTTTGGAATCTCCATTGAAATATCAGCAAAACATCACTAGAATCATCAAGAATATGTGTCCAGCATCGACACCTCAAAACTGCTTCAAATCTCATGTATCTATATCACAGTATCTCTGGCCTTAGCCGTCCGGCTGACCCATCTCAAATATCCATATCTCAACATCTCGTGGCCACGGTCGGTATCCTCTGGATATCCGCCGTGCCAAAAAGTCACCGGTAGGTAGTGCTCCTGTGCCAGGCTCAACGCCATCATCTGCGACCTTCTCGCCCCGGGGTATCTTACCGGGCCCACCATGTACCCGAGACGGTTCATCCAACTCCTTGAAACGGGTCTCGAAAACCACAGCAAACTCATAGTGGACGACACTTACATCACTAGAAAACCGCAACTTTGCATATTTTAAAAGAGTTAATAAGTTTAGAAATTCTTGCGGCTTTCCCCCGAAATCCAGAAATATCATAAATCTCAAGAAATCATCATAAGTGCATATGTCAATGATAATGAATGCATATGGTATCAATATTCAGGTTGCAATGTATGATTAATAGACTAGGCATGAACAAATGATGCAATGAGGTACATGCACATGAATAGCAATCCTACAATTTCATCTTAAGGATTTAAATGCAATAGCACAGGTTTAAGCATCAATTATAGTGAAAATGTTTCAGATTATAAATTATCTAGTGTTGTGGCATGGCAATTACCAAGGCGTGTGTGTACGCATGAACAGTGCTCGTGCTGCATATAAAAACCCTGGTAATGGTGCAGGTGTCCTATGGAATGAGTTCGCAATTGTATTATAATATAGACCATGAATGTAGCAAGATATTACGCAAGCATTAATTCATAATTATTAATATCACTAGGAATCTTTAACTTTCTTAAACTATCGAGCGAGTTGCGCCATCCAAACGATTGTCCCCCGTAGATGTTACATCTACTCACCCGTGATCTCGCGCTAGGTGTGTCCGACCACCTGCTATCCTTTCTTCGCGGCACTTGAAGTCCCCGCCTGCGAACCTAGAATTTACACAAAGCAACACATAAGCTAAAATCCTGCAAAAACACGATATTAAAACCAAACGAGAAACTCGCGTCACGAACTAAACGCGCGAGTATACGTAACGCGTGCGCATACGCCAAAACCAACGCGACACGCTGTGGCACACAACGATATGCTGTAACACACAGCAAACTAACTCGACATGCATCGTACGTGTCGCGCAAGTCCCGCTACGCTAAAAATAGGTAAACGGTCCCAGATTTTATCTGGAGCAAAAACAAGAAAAATAAATAAGACCAAACCCCTAACCATACCTACAGACAACTACCTGCAAAAATCCAACAATTTCCCACACAAATGGGCCGGCCACCATAGGGTCGATATCAGCTAAAATTTGGTGAAAGGGGTCCAGGTTTCTACACTATATTCCTAACACAATATATAGCCTAATGTATATGTTTTCTTACTAAAAATTACACCCTAGATACAGCAGATTCTACATATCTTAAACTTTTATTTTAAAAACGTTTTAAAGCACTAAGTTTGCAACAATAGGGTGTTTTGTGAAATTAGGTGAATTTACAAGAGTCAAGTGATACCAACAACAAATATTAGAGCTAATCTAACCTTAAAACCCCTGATTTACCCCATTCTCCAACTAAACCATCAAATCTCGCCAAAAGTCCACCAAAAACACTACAACTATCCAATCTCTCCCAGATTTCACCAACATAAAAAAACCAAAACCCAAACAATACCACATACAGCCAAAAACCTATATGCACCACTCAGCACAGCACCATCACTCATCTCACCAGGGGGGTCGGCGATGCCGGAAATAAGGGTGAGGTCGCCGAATTTCAGGGAGGGAGACGAGCACGAAAACCAACACACTACTCTAAAATGCCTGCACACCATTCTGTAGGTGTTTGCTAAACTATAAAATGATCAAAGTTGTAGCAGATCTCGGATATCCTAAAAAGTCTATATAAAAAGCTAAGTTACACCAATTTGCAACGATCTGGTATTTTAATGAAATCTGGGGTAAATCTGGGGTAAACTGGCCTTAAACACACTTAGTCAAGCTATATTATCAATAAAAACCATCACTTGGTCAAATCTCACTCAAATCACTAAAACTAGCTCTAAACTACATAATAAACACTAATATCCAAGTAAGGAAAGAAGTTAAGTTAAGAGATTATACCTCTTGAGATCCTAGGATGCAGGAGAAGAGAATAAGAAGAGAAGAAGAAGATGTTGCTGCTGCTGAAGTGCCGCTGCTATTGTTACTGCTGCCTGCTGCTGAGCTGCTGCTATTGTTGCTGTTTTTGTGCTGCTGCTACTGCTGCTGTTGCTGATGCTATTGCTGAAGCTGCTGCTCCTGATGCTGCTGCTGCTAGTGTTGCTTCAACTGCTGATGCTGAAGCTGCTTGCTACTACTACTGCTGTTGTTGTGTTGTTGTTGCATTGTTGTTGTTGCTGTGCTGCTGCTGATGCTATGGTGTTGTTGTTGCTGCTGCTGCCACTTCTTCTGCTGCTGTGTTGTGTTGGGGGTGTGTGTGTGAGTGAGAAGGAGAGATATGAGTGAGAATGAGTGTAAGGGAAAACAATTCAAGGGTTTTTGAAAATAATATGAGAGTCAACCCCTCACCCTCTCTCCTCATTAAATGCCAAGCATGGCACAAGCCATCATGGCCTCTCTCTCTCTCACTAAACTAGTCAACCCCTACACTAATTCAAATTTTAAAACTAAAACCCTTAATTAAAAACAAATTAACTTAACACATTGGTTAGTCCACCATGGTCATCTAAACATGATTTAACCCTAGACTTAACCCTAGCTAACATGCACAAGTGTGTGCAGTCCAGATAAAATTCTAATAAAATATTCATAATACCAGATAAATTATTTGAAAACCGTTTTGGTAAACTTTTTACAAAAAACCCCACAATAAAACACAATTACCACTAAACATAATCTAAGGTGTTACACTAAGAAAGGTGTTAAAGGGGTTATGACTCTGCGGAAATGAGGTTATTTAATTAGTTCCATACGAAAATATGGGGAGACTATCTTGGAGTACCAATACCTCCCTAGCTGAACGATTAGCGAACATGTAGGGTGTAATTAATCCCAGTTAATCTTACCTTTTAGGCTTTGAAGGAAGATTTGATAAAAACAGTCGGAGCCATCCTGATTAGATAAAATAATAACTAATCTAATCTTGCAAAGAGCGCACGCTATTGTTTCCTTCTCTCTCTCTCTCTTGGTAGCGATCTTGACACGTCTTAATAAAGATAATAATATTGACCGAACCTGCCTTTTATACTAGGCTGGGGAACGTTGGTCCCGCTCTATCTTATGACTGTCATAAGTCCGAGTAAGAAATAGTAGAATACTACGATTCCCATGCTTCCCGAACGAAGAATGACCATGTTGATGCTTCTTCTTCATGTGTGTTCGTTAGCGAGAACTATTTCTCAGTTTGCTCTACGTCCTGGGTATTAGATACCGGATCCGGATCCCGCATTTATAATTTGTTACATGGGTTAAGAAAGGTAGAGAACTGGGAAAAATGTGATATGTCTATAAAAGTAGGGAATGGAGCAATTGCTGAAGCCAAAGGAGTTGGCGAATATCACCTTGTATTACCAACTGGTAATACATTGATTCTGAAGGACTGTTATTACGTACCAAAAATGATGTGCAATATTATATCAGTTTCTTTGCTAACTAAAGAAGAATATAATGTCACATTAAACGATAATGTTATGAACATTTTCCTAAATCAAGTGTTGATTGGGTTTGGTATGTTGCGTAACGGTATATACGTTCTGAATCAAACTACAGTTCTGAACATACAGAACACATAAAAAAGGAAGTGTTCATAAATGAACGAAGCCATTTTGTAGCACCGTAGACTTGGTCATATCAATGCGAAAGGACTAGCTAACCTGCATAAAGATGGATATTTGAATCCGTTCGAATTTACATCTTATGAAACTTGCCAGTCAGGTCTTAAAGGAAAGATGACTAAAACCCAGTTTACTGGACATAGAGAAAGAGCTACTAAACTCTTGGGATTGATACATAGTGATGTATGCGGTCTTATGTGTACACATGCCAAGAATGGTTTCTTATACTTTATTATATTCACCGATGATCTCTCAAGATTCGGACATGCGTTTCTGTTGAAACACAAGTCTGAAACTTTTGAGAAATTCAAGGAATATAAGTACGAAGTACAAAACCAAACGGGTAAAAGTATTAAAATTCTTCGATCTGATCGGGGAGGAGAATACTTGAGCATGGAGTTTCGGGACTATTTAAAAGAGAACGGGATTCTTTTTTAGCTTACTCCTTCGTATACACCACAACACAACGGTGTATCGGAGCGGAGAAATTGCACCCTATTAGATATGGTGTGCTTTATGATGAGTACTACTGAGTTACCTATTTTTTTTGGGGTTATGCGCTTGAGACAGCCGCATACCTATTGAAACAAGTTCCATCAAAATCTGTGCCTAAAACACCATATGAGATATGAAGTGGAAAGTGACCGTATCTTAAACAAGTTAAAATATGGGGTTGTCCGGCCTATATCAAAAAGCAAAATCTGGAGAAGCTCGAGGCAAGGTTAGTTCTATGTAAGTTTATAGGATATCCCAAACATTCACGAGGGTATATCTTCTACCACACAGAGAAAAAAGTGTTTATTTCTCGACATGCCACCTTTTTAGAAAAAGAATTTCTTGTGAAAGAAATTAGTGATAATGAGGTAGAACTGGAAGATGTTCCAGCAGTACAAACTACAACTGATAATTTGATAGAACCGGAGGATCCAATAGTACCCAACAAACCCCAGCCGCTTCACAGATCTAGTAGGATTCCTCATCCACCTGAGAGATACTATGGTTTTCTCATAGACGATGGGAGCGAGAATTGCATCATGGAAGATGATGTCCCAACTAGTTTCGAGCAGGCCATCACAAGTGGAGACTCTGTGAAATGGCTGGATGCTATGAGATCTGAGATGGAATCCATGAACAACAACAAAGTAAGGACTTTGGAAGTTTCTCCTGAAGTGATAAAACCCATCGGGAGCAAGTGGATTTTTAAGAAGAAAATTAGTGTTGATCGAAAGGTTGAGACCTTCAAAGCTAGACTTATAGCAAAAGGATTTCGTCAATGACCAAGTATCGACTATGGTGAAAACTTTTCTTTAGTCACTATACTCAAGTCCATCAGGATCCTACTTGCCATTGCTGCATATCATGACCACGAAATCTGGTAGATGGACGTCAAGACCAATTTTCTAAATGGTGATTTAGAAGAGAGCGTGTACATGACACAAGCAGAGGGCTTCGTAGAAAGTGGGAGCAGCGGAAGCGTATGCAAGCTGCTTAAATCCATTTACGGATTAAAGCAGGCATCACGAAGCTGGAACATCAGTTTCGATGAAGCTATCAAAGAGTTTGCCTTCATAAAAAATGTAGATGAATCTTGTATATACAAGAAGGTTGTAGAGAGTACGGTGGTCTTCCTCGTATTGCACGTGGATGACATACTCTTGATAGGAAATGATATTCCTATGCTACACTCGGTCAAGCTCTTCTTATCACACAAGTTCTCCATGAAAGATCTTGGTGATGCTTTATACATCCTGGGATAAAGATCTATAGAGATAGATCTAAACGGGTATTGGGATTGTCCCTATCAAGGTACATAGACACCATACTAAAGAGCTTTAGTATGGAATATTCTATACATAGTAATTTACTCGCTTTCTCAGGAATCACTCTCTCCAAAGAGATGTCTCCCAAGACTGATTTGGAAAGGGCTCACAAGCAAGGGATACCCTATGCTTCTGTAGTCGGGTCTATCATGTATGCGATGTTTTGTACCAGACCGGATGTAGCATACTCACTAGCTGTAGTGAGTAGCTATCAATCAGATCCTGGGGAAAAGCACTGGACAGTTGTGAAGAACATTCTTAAGTACTTTAGAAGGACTAAAGAAATATTCTTGGTGTATGGTAACAGTGAACTCCAGGTGGAGTCTTTTAGCGATTCGAGCTTCCAGAGTGATAAGGACGACAGTAAATCGGTCTTGGGTTTTGTCTTCACCCTCAATAGAGGGGTGGTATGTTGGAAGAGTTCCAAGCAAGATACCGTAGCAGACTAGACGATGGAGGCTGAATACATCACTGACAACGATACTGCAAAAAGAATGTCTGGATTAAGAAGTTCATAGTTAAACTTGGTATGGTTCCATCCATTGAGCATCCAATACCCATGTATTGTGATAACAATAGAGCCGTGGCTTTGGCCAAGAAATCCCAGTCCCATCAGAGATCTAGACATATTCTTAGGCGGTATCACCAGATCCGAGAGATAGTAGATCGACGGAAAATCGAGATCAGAAGAGTTGACATGAATGATAACACAGCGGATCCACTTATGAAAGCCTTCCCCCAGACGCAATTCGAGAGACTATTTGGGATGTTGGGTATAAGATACTACAACAACTGGCCTTAGTTCAAGTAGGAGATTGTTGGGAATATGTATGCCCTAGAGGCCATTATTTTATATTATAGTGGATGCTTGTGTAGGGTTAGCTTAGCACCTTATGAAGGTTTTGGCAAACATCAATCATACTACTTTAAAATTTTTGGGGTGCTAAACAAACCCTAGCCAAGATCTTAACTAGAGAATTAGGAATAACAAAGCATGTAAACAACTTTACATCTAAGAGTTAGGGATTACAACCTTTGTACTCCGTTCCTTCACTTCTAAAGCTCCGTGTTGAGGTCCCTTCGCTGCGATCATCGAGTACCCGGATTCAAGAGAGGCTCCATGAAGAGAAAAATGCAAACTTGCTTCCAATCTTCAACAACAAAGATGATCTACCTTGAAAAAACTCAAGCCCAAGCTCTTGCTTTACTAATCAAGTATTAGCAAAGCAAACACCCTAATCTAAGTGGCCAGAATAGATGGGGATGATGAAGTAGGAATTTAGCTCTCATTTGTTTTCAATTTCTCACTCAAAATCATCACATAAGAAAAAGCTAGAAAGCTTTTCTCAAAGGAAGAAGAAGAAGAAATCACTCTGTGATGAATAATGAAATCATTGTTGTGGTTACAAATCAACCATGGGTTAAGAATGAAGACTTAACCCATGTAGAGAGTTTACTAGAGTAAAAGGTTTAGGTTGGGTTAGAAAATATCATCATAAAATATCTTAGCAAAAAACAAAAGGAAGCTTCTTGAAGCTTCATGCAAAAGCTAACCCAAATGCTAACCCAAATCAAACCCTAACTTGTTTAATCTCCACAAATCATGTTGTATTTGTAACCCTAACTTGTTACAATATTATATATCACATATATAATATATTTTTGTAACAAAATAAAATAATACAATTAACATATATCATATATATATCAATGTATTATCCAAGTGAGAAAAATAATCTTTTAGTGAGCTTATATTAGTTAATGTAACTTAATATATCACATATATAATTATACATTAAATTATCGAATCAACACTTGATCCGATAATCCGGCTATATCACATATAACCGACTAATATAATCTGTATCAGTTCATCGAGTCAACACTTGATCCGATGACCCGGCTATATCACATATACCCGGCCGATATCTCATATCGCGAAAATCTAATACGGTATCGCATACTCATATTATTCCAGGTCCCGCACATATCATATATGTGCTCCTACTCCGTTTTGCCTAAGCCAGGAAACCTCTGTGTAGGACTCTAAAGAATCGTCAATACGCCGGCAGTAGGTGATGATCATATCAAACACCAACTAGATGCAAGCAGTCAGCTAAACGTTACAGCCACCCAGGTATTGAGCGATCAGAAGATCAACAAGAAAGCCTGTACATTCTTCTGTGAATCCAACCAGTAACACTCCCGTACAGTCCGGTCTCTTCGTCTAATATGTCGCATTTCTTGCCTAGGGGTGGTAAACGTCAGACCCCAGTAGCTTGATAAGTCGTATCGATATGAGGTCTATAACAGTTCGAGAAACTAGTGATAACACTTACCAGTAGATCTCAGCAACCCTGACCAGGGATTTTCTGTTATAGCCAGTCGAATACAGCGCAACATCAACTCCCTATACCGGCGAAATGAAACCCCTCATATCCCTCATTACCTTCATGTGATTCGGGACTGTACCCAAAAGCCACCGTTTTGCACGCCTTCTTGGACGTGGTATGATGGAAATCAATGCACAGTGGGAATCACACAAGACTCTATGACAATCTCGGGTCTACAGACTAACCTGTACCAGTGTCATCAGGGAACTGCCATCTGACGTGAGGTATAATACCGTCTGGGAGTTCTCGGCCAGTCCGTCCAGTGTACCCAGTCTCCACTGAGCACCCATATACCTTCTCTGATATCAAACACCAATGGATATGGGATCATCCATCGCCCATTTTATGGGTCAAGAAGCGCATACGCTAGTCTACTCTGGAGTATCGATGCCCTGTCTCGGTACTCCCACGACTAGGAACATTTGAAGGATGTACTTAGCGACTACACTGTCCCCACTAGTATGATCTGCATCATAGTCCTCGTAGTCAAGTACTCATCCTAAGGGCTTTATCAACATGTAACATAGAGACAATCAGAGTACATGTTAAGATAAAGGGCAACCAGATAGCATACTATCATGTCAAGCAAGAAATTCCTCCCTATATATGTCCAAGCATCCACTACAATATACATCGTATGTACAGTAATGGCCTCTAGGGCATACATATCACTAACAATCTTCCACTTGTACTATGGCCATCTGTTGTGGTATCACATACCCAACAATCAGCTGTGGTTGAAGTATCTCATACTCAACCATCCCATAAAAGTCTCTGCTGGGAAATAGGCCTTTGTGAGTGGATCCGCGCTGTTGTCCTCTGTGTCTACTCTCCTATCCTCGATCTCCCTGGAGATCAACCATCTCCATGATCAGGCGATACTGCCTAAGAATATGTCTTGATCTCTGATGGGACTAGGGTTCATAGGCATAAGCCACAACTCCATTGCCACACAATGGTAGGAACGAAGTTCATCTCATGAACTAAAATATATCCAGACTGCCTCTTTGGTAGCATCCTTGGTAACGATGTATCTTGCCTTTAATCGTCTAGTAAGTCACGGTATATAGCTTGGAACTCTTCCAACACACCGTCCCTCCTCTGAGGGTAAAGACAATGCCTGCGACTGACATTCAGTCATCCTTATCATCCTGGAACCTTTCCAGTGATTCTCCCCAGGATCGATTTGATACCATCTCACTACAACTAGTGAGAATCCTAACATCCAATTAGATCTATCTCATAGATCCATAACCCAGGATTTAGGAGGTATCACCTTGATCCTATATGGAGAATCTTTGTAACAAAAGGAGATTGACCGAGCATAGCATAAGAAACTTCTTCCCTATTAAGAGTATGTCATCCACGTACTATACAAGGATCACCACTATACTCCCTACTACCTTTTTGTATATACAAGGTTCATCTACCATTTTGATGAAGTCAAACTCTTTAACTACTACATCAAAGCAGACGTTCCAACTCCGCGATGCCTGATTTATCCCATAAAACATCATGCTCACGTTTCCGCTGCTCCCTCTGTCTACGAAGCCCTCTGGCTGTGTACTTATAGACGCTCTCTTCCAAATCATCATTTAGAAAAGCAGTCATGATACCCAACCACCAGATATCATAGTCATGGTATGTAGCAGTGGCAAGTAGGATCTGGATAGACTTAAGCATAGCTTTGAAAGTCTCAACTTTTCCATGTACACCAAGTAATCTTCTCAAGATATACTTGCTCCTGATGGGGATTTAACCCTTCATATAAAGCAACCAAAGTCCATACTTTATTGGTGTATAAGGATTCCATCTCAGATCGCAAAGCATCCAGCCATTCTCACAGAGTCCCCACTCCTGATGGCCTGCTCGAAACTAGTTGGGTCATCATCTCATGATGCAATCCTTGCTCCCACTGTCATAGAGAAACCGAAGTATCTCTTAGGTGGACGAGGAACCATACCAGATCGGCGAAGAGGCTGAGGTTCGTTGGAGACCATTGAATCCTCCGGTTCAACCAAATCATCAGCTGCAGTTTGTATAGCTGGAGCTCCATCCAGTTCTACCTCATGACCACTAATTTCCTCATAAGAAATACCATTTCACAAAGGCGGCATGCTGAGAAAACAAAACATCTTTTGTTCCTCAGTTTGGTAGAAGATATTCCCTTGCTAATGCTTGGGATATCCAACAAACTTCTACAGAACTGTCCTTGCCTCGAGCTTGTTCGGATTTTGCTTTTGATATAGGCCGGATAACCCCAAATCTTAACATCTTTATGAGATGGGCTCTTGCCATACCATATCACATATGGAGTAGTAGGCATCTGATTTGGTTGGAATCTTATTCAATAGGTATGCAACTTCTCAAGTACATAACCCCAAAAGAAAATAGGCAACTCAGTAGTACTCATCATAGAGCACACCATATCATATAGGGTGCGATTGCTCCATCCCGATACACCGACGTGCTGTGGTGTATCCGGAGGAGTAATGCTGAGAGAGAATCTCATTCTCCTTTCGAATAGTCCAGGAATTCCGTGCTCAAGTATACTCCTTCTTGATCACATCAAAGGACATAGTACTTATACCCATTTTTGGTTCTCTACTTCTAACTTATATTCTGTGATTATCTCAAAAGTTTCGGACTTGTCTTTCAACAAGAACATATGTCTGAATCTTGAGAGATCATCAGTGAATGTAATGAAGTATAAAGAACCTGTCCTGGCATATGTAGACATGGGACTATCATACATCATCATGTATCAATCCTAAGAGTTCACTAACTCTTTCTCTGTTTCCAATAAACGGAGCTTTGGTCATCTTATCTTTGTGGCATGACTGGCAAGTTTTACAAGATGTAAATCCAAACTAATTTAAATATGCATCTTTATGTAACTTCAGCTAGTCGGGTCGCATTGATATGACCTAGTCTACAATGCCTCAAGAAGGATTCGTTCATTTCTGAACTCTTTCTCTTGTGTGTGTTCTGTACGTTAAGAACTGTGGTTTGATTTAGAACATCTATGCTTTTAGATAACATGCCTGAACCGATCAATTCTTGATATAGGAAATGTTCAAAACATTATCCAACAATACAAAATTATATCCTTCTTTACTAATAATGAGACTGATATGATGTTGTATATCAGGTTCGGTATCTAATAACATCTGTTCAGAATCAATGTATTCTGTTAATACAGGGTGATAACTGCCAACAGACTTGGCTGCAAGACTTGCATTATTTCCAACTCTTGAAACTTATCACCCGTTCTCAGTTCTCAACCTATCTATAGCCCATGTAACAAATTACATTTATAGGATCCTGATTCGGTATCTCATACCCAGGACGTAAAGGATACTGAGAAACAGTTCTCGGTAATGAACACACCCGAAGAAGATGCATCAGCATGTACTTTCTTCTTTTGGGCGGCATGGGAATTCTGGTAATCCCCTATTCCTGTTTTGTCTTATAACAATTATATGTTGGAGCGGGACCAACGTTTCCCAGCTTAGTATAACAAGCGGGTTCGGTCAATACATCCGTATTATTAACTTGATTAAGGCGTGACATGGTCGCTACCTGGATAGGGATAGAAGAAAACACTCAGCGTATGCTTATGCAAGATTAGATTGGTTATTTGTAGGGTTCCTAGGCAGTCATACAAGGGTCTATAAGGCATCAACCATGCCCGATTTAAAATTTAGACGTACCGAAACAACACAAAGCCGGGATCTTTGCTAGATTATTAGGGTTTAACATGCAAGTAAACATCTTTACAACTAAGAGTGAGGGATTACAACCTTTGTAGTCCGCTCCTTCACTTCATAAGCTCCGAGTAGAAGTCCCTTCGCTGCGATCCACGATCTCCCAGACTCAAGAGAGGCTCCACAACTCGAACGTTCCATGCTAGCATGTAGTCTTCCTTTTCTCCGATGATCTACCTCGAAGTTTCTATAACTCAAGCTCTCTCTCTCTCTAATGAGGTGAACACCCTAATCTAATTGGCTAGATTAGATGAGAATGATGGAGTAGTATTTGTGCTCTTTTTTTTTTATCAAATTCTCACTCTTAATCATCATAAAATGAAAACCTAGCAAGCTTTCTCAAAGCTCAAGGTTGAAGAAGAAGAAGAAATAATGCATTAATCCTTTTGTGATGAATAATGAAATGAGATATGATTAATAATGTAACCATGGTCAAGGATGACAAGGATAACTCATGTAGAGATTTAACTAGGGCTAGGGTTTGGGTTGGGTTAAAGAATGAGTCACTAGAAAATATCAATCATAATATCTAAACTCATGACAAAAGAAAACCTTCTGGAAGGTTCATGAAAGAACTAACCCAATTCAAACCCTAACCTTATTTAATCCCCACTAAACATGTTGTATTAGTAATCATATCATGTTACAATAATATATATCACATATATATTATATATTTGTAACAAAAGAAAATAATACAATTAATATATATCGCATATATATCAATGTATTATCCGGTGAGAAAAAGAATCAATAAAGCGAGCTAATATTAGATAATGTAATGCAATATATCATATATATTATTATACAATAAATTATAGAATCAACACTTGATCCGACAATCCGGCTATATCGAATATAACCGACTAATATATCATGTACCGATTCATCGAATCAACACTTGATCCGATGACTCGGCTCATATCTAAATATCACAAGAATATAATACAGTATCTCATATCGCATTATCCTCGGTCGTGCACATATCAGATATGTGCCCCTACACCATTTTGCCCGAGTCAAGAAACCTCTGTGTAGGACTCTAAAGAATCATCAATAAGCCGGTAGCAGGTGATGATCATATCAAACACCCACAAGCTGTAAGCGGTCAGCTAAACGTAACAGCTACCCAGGTATTGAGCGATCAGAAGGTCAACAAGCTAGCATGTACATTCTCCTATGAATCCAATTAGTAACACTCCCGTACAGTCCGGTCTCTTCGTCCGATATGTTGCATATCTAGTCTAGGGGTGGTATACGTCAGACCCCAGTAACAGATAAGTCGTGTCGATGTGAGGCTCATAACGGGTCGAGAAACTACTGGTAACACTTACTAGTAAATATCTATATCAGCCCTGGCCAGGGACTTCCAGTTATAGCCAATCGAACACAGCACAACATCAACTCCCAATACCGGGAGAGACGAATCCCCTCCTATCGCTCATTGCCTCCATGTGATTCGGGACTGTACCCAAAAGCCACCGTTTTGCTGCCCTCTTCGACGTGGTAAGGTGGAAATCAAAGCACGGTGGGAATCACACAAGACTCTATGACGATCTCGGGTCTACAGACTACCCTGTACCAGTGTCACCGGAGAACTGCCATCCGACGTGAGGTATATGTTGCGCCACGGCAGCGCCCCGGCCGTCTTACCGAGGCCAAAATACGGAATCAAAAATTTTCCTTACTTGGAAACTGGCGCTACCGCGGACAATAAAACCCGGATCGTTAACCATTAACCTATACTAGCAAACAAGAGATGGGAAGAGAAGTATACCAAATGATCCGAGTCCTCCGGTCTTCTCCACGCCGTCCCGATCTCCTGCGGAAACTCCGGTCGTCGCCTCCTCGCCGGAAGGGCACCACATCGCCTGTATGTTTTACGGGCTCCCACCTCAATACCGAGGCAACTCGGGCGCGAAGTAGGCTAGCCGACGCGTCCAAGATTTGCTGTAGAATGTGTAGGGTTGAAGCTATGTCTCATTTGGGGTTTTGTTTCCTTTGAAGATGATGGAGGAATCAAGATAAGAAAAATGGTGCTTGCATTTTTCTAGCATGAAAATGAGATCAAGAATGCCACACTCTCAAGAATGAAACTCTCATCTTTTTTCTTCTCTCCATAAAATGAATAACCTCTTTCTTAGAATGGTGGAGGAAAGAATACATAAGCAAGAGGGAGGTGAGTGTAGGAAAAGAGAGAGGGTGACCATATCCAAACATCATCATAACTAATTCACATCAACTACTAATCACCTCAAATCAATAAAAAAGCAAGTGATGATGATAGATAAGAATGGTATCAAAAAGATGCTATCATAATTAAACCATTTGCATGAAAACCCTCCACAATGTGTTATTTGCAAACTTGCAAATAACACCCTCCATCAAAAGGTTCGGCCGGGAAAGAACAAAGGAAAACCGGCCGGAACGGAATGCAAACTGGCAACTCCAGAAAACTGGTCCCGTAATAAATTACAGGAAAACCCCGATACTGTGCGTACACACCCGCATCTGTATTCCTACCGGATACAAATGCAATGAGACAAAATCTACACGGTACTATACTAGGATCCGGCTTAAACCAAAGCCGGCTAGTAATATCCGTTCGATTCTGATCCGTGCAATACCGCACGTATCTGATCGAACCCTGCCATATATCCATACGGCCACTAGTACAAACCGTCCGATCCTGATCCGTGCAATACCGCACGTATCTGATCAGACCCTGCCATATCTCCATACGGCCTCTACAGCGTTTCGCCCGAAAGATTGAGTAACTGTAAGTGTGGTGGACTCTAAAGACTCGTCAATACTATGGCTGTGGATTTAACCACTAGCACGTCAGAGGTATTAGCCAATACGTGACGGGCCACCAGCTATTGACCAAAAGGGACGTCGATGAGCGAACTCATCCTGACACCCTACTGAGCCTGTCAGTGACAATATCCGTACAGTCCGGTCCGTTCGTCTATGAGTATCGCATGGCGGGCCTAGGGGGTTGGTAAAAGTCAGACCCCCAAAAGCGGTACAAGTCGTGTCGGAGCGTAGCCCAGAACGCCCTGAGATACTACTGGAATACCTACTAGTAAATCTCCTGCCTCGGCCGAGGGCTTTGCGTAATGGCTCTCCTAGACACAGCGCGACCTCACCCCCAATACCGGGAGAGACGAACCCCTGAAGATCCGCTCACTGCCTCCATGTGGCTCGGGACTGTACCCAACTAAAACCTGTTTGCACGACTCCTTTGAGCCGTGGTAGGGTAGTAATCAAAGCACAGTGGGAACTCACACGAGACAAATGACGATCTCAGGTCGATGAACTAACCTGTACACATGTCACCAGGGAACTGCTATCTGACATCTGGTATAAGACCAACTAGCAGGTTCCCGGCGAGTCCTGTCCGGTGTACTCATAACCCAATGAGCACCTGTATACATCTTAGGTGAACCAACTGACACCAGTGGCTTGTGAGACCGGCCACCGCCCCTCGTCGGGGTCTCGACTGTATACACTAGTCTACTAATGGAGTATCGATGCCCTGTCTCGAAACTCCTACGACTAGGGACCTTTTAAGGATGTGCTTATAGACTATCAGCTCCCACGTATATGATCGCCATCATACTGCTGGTAGTCAAGCAAGAATCCTAGGGGCTTTATCAAAGTGTAATAGCGACATGTCAGGTCACCTAAAGCAGTACACGATGATAAAGATGAACCAGATAGCATACTATCATCTCGAGTAAGACTGTCCTACCGGGATAGGTCCTCCCTCAATCATTGCAATCACGTGCCTGTGATCCAATAATTGGCTCTGAGGGCACTATCTCCAACAATCTCCCACTTGCACTCAAGGCTAATTACTGCGATGTCGCATACTCACAGCCCGTGTGATACCGAACACCCAACTCCTCTACTAGTCAGTCTCACAAAGCTCGTTTGCGAAACTATTGCGTTCGAGGAATAGCCTCAGTGAGTGGATCCGCTGTGATGTTTCTTTCTATGTCTCTCTATATCTCAAGTTCGCGGAGAAAACCATCTCCCGAAATGAGCAATACCTGTCTTAGAATATGTCTGGATATCTGATGGGACCTAGCTCATAAATGAACTCCAAATCCAAACTTCTTAGACTGTATCGTCAACTGAACTTAATCAGTATCCTGCGCCATGCCTCCCTCAGTATCTTCCTGGATCACCTGTCCAGAATACTGTCCCTCGTCAGAGGGAGAACTATAACTCTGACAACCTCCTTGTCGTCCATGTCACCTTGGAAGCCTGGAGTGATAACCGTCTCCTAAAGGAGGCAGCCGTTATCATATCCCTAGAACATTCACTTATGTTCTAAAACTGCTTCCGACTGTTCCTCCAGGATTGGATCAATATCTACTTATTGCATCTAGTGCAAGAACAACATCTGGTGTGGTACTTGACATCTCATGATTGACTCAATTGCCTAAGCAAGTGATCTGTCAATCATGCGTATCCCTCTCCCCTTTAGTCTGTAAGACACCTTTAGAGAGGGTGACTCCATTACCTGCAGGTGTACTACCGTGCCAGGAGTCGTCCATTCTAAATACTCATAGAATGCTGTCAAGATACCCAGATTAGGAAACCACCCAAATCTAGATCTAAAACTATAAATCTAGAAACCAGAATGTCTGATATAATATCCAAGTCCTGTGTGGAGAAAACACTGTGTGACAACCAAAGTATAACCGATCGTAGTATAGGAATATCACTTCCTACTACCTTCTCAACAGATCCATCCCCTATTCTGATGACGTCAAACCTATGACTGTCACATCAGAAACAGATGATCTATCTCTGCTATATCTGCTTTAGTCTATAAATAGACATAAGCCTGATGTCCACCAATGCTTCCGCTGCTCCCACTGACTACGAAAACCCTCTGGCAGAGTCATATAGACGTGCACTTCTAAAGCTAGTTTAGAACGACGCTATACTCATCCTCCAGCCGGGTCTCGCAGCCTGGAACAACAACAATGGCAAGTGTGGGTAAACAAGAACTTCCCTGTCACCGTCCTTGAGGCTACCGGAGTACCTCTCGGGTGCCTGAAGTTACCCACCTTATCTGCGGAGTGGCCAATGGAATGTCAAATCAGATTGAATCTTTAGGTTCCTTATCAAATCTTCAGTAATCGTTTGCGGTTCTGGAATCGCTTCCAGTTCTACCATACTCCCACTACTGTTTTCTGAAAAATAACCATTTCTTTTTAAAATGTGGCGAGTTAAGAACAACATCACTATTGATCTTCCAGATGGTAGAAAGTCAACCCTCGTCTTAGCCTGGGTCAACCCACAAACAGCCATTACAGAAACGTGCCTTGAGTTGTCCAGTGTCTGGTTTTAATCATAAGCCGGACAACTCCCCGTACCTTAACATCGTTAAGATATGAACTGTTCTATACCCAATATAGAACCAGAGGCACTGATTTAATTGAACCAGATTCAAATCATGCAGCTGTCTCCAGTGCATGTCAACTAAATGGAAGGAGGCCGATCAGCGTTACCCAACTTAGGAATGCTTCCAATTATGAGTAACCTGAAAGAGAAGCAAGTTCTCATTACTATCAACTGAATACCATACACAAGTATCTACATCTTCGATCACTTTGAAGAATCCCGATACTTGCAATACCTGGTTCTCTACTCTATTCTTATACCAATAACTCCTCAAAACTCAGACCCTGTGTTTCTACGAAACACATGTCTAAGAATTAGAGTAGTTAAAAGTAAACAGAATATAGTATGAGGACCAACCCCACTGTCCTAATGGACACTGGACAATATACAATACTCTGTATAAGTCCCTGAGTCTAACAACTCATTCACTGTGTGTCGTAGGTTGAAAACTGTACTATGGTTAAGAAGAATTACACCGCTGTTCAATGCTCCTTACCTAACCATCCACTGATATAGGTAAATGTCATAGACATAATTTCAAAAGGTATATCTCACTCTATAAAAATAGACGTACAGATATATCAATTTGAAATTGGTGCATAACAACGGATATTCAAAACCAAATATTTGCCGACCGGCAAACAGCCCAGGTGATCTCCTCAAATATCACCGATTACAACGAATCCCGATATAATGAGGATGATCACCCTATTCCCAATAACTTACTCCCACTCATCATCTGTAAAACCATACAGATGTGAGAATCAAACCTGGTAAATACATACACTGGAGCAAGTGTCTAATCAGGAAATCAGTTTTCTTTTAACAGTACACAGTTGAACTGAAACATTGAAATGTTTCGATAGGGTATCGTGGTATTCCTAGTAATGCCTCTACCATTATCCAGATTCACAGCTGTAACCGTATATCTCTTTGCCATCTGTCCAAATCCCTTTATATGTCTTTAGTCATTACCGTCTGCACACTCCCTTAGGCCAAATGGTTTTCTTCCTTCCCTACCGTTCGGCACCAGCCTATGGTTTGGAAGAAGACTATCCAATAAGCATAATGGGTGTACTGTCCTAATCCTAGGAGCACTCGCAATGCGAGAGAAGGTGAAGATAAAAGACAACCGAATAAACCTTATTCCTATTTTTCCTGGACCAGAATCCATCCCCGAACTGGAACAAGTTCCTTTCGAGTTCGTATATAACCATACGATGGAGTATCCAAATAAACTGTGGATCTTCGTAGTGATACGGAGTGTCCTGGAGAAATACAAAGGTGATTTAGGATTGGCGAAGAAATACTCGGTTTGGTCGTGAATGGCAGTCGCAATTTACTTTGCCCTCTTACTAATCCCTTTCTTTGTCTTAACTTAATACCTTCTGCACACCATCGTTATGCTAATTGGTTTTCTTCATTCCCCACCGTTCGGCACCAGCCTAAGGTTTGGAAGAAGACTATCCAATTTGCATAATAGGTGTACTATCTCCTAAACCAAGGATTACTCGCAATGAGAGAAGGTGAAAAGAAAAGACAACTGAATAATCCTATTCGTTTTCTCCAGAACCAGAAACCATCCTCGAAGTCCTTCGAGTTCGTATATAACTATACGATGGTTTTGTCCAATGGAAGTGGACGTTCGTAGTAATACGGGGTGTCCTGGAGAAAAGGGTAAAAGTAGGAGTGGCAATGAGGTTTGCAACTCTGACAATCCAAAAGCCAGTGTTAAGAAGGTTCGGTCAACTTGGTTACTGAGTCATAGTCCAGTGTCGGGTCAATGGTTGCTGCCAAAGAGAGAGAGAGAAGAAACACTCAGCGTGCACTCTAACCTAGATCAGAATGGTTATCACTTTATCTAATCTGGAAACCTCCCACTGTAACGTCAAATTCTTCCCCAAACCTGAAAGAAGAATTAGCCGGGATCACCCGAGGAGTAAACCAACTCATCAGTGGGAATCAGGATCCAACTATCATCGCATGATAACGTGACGGAATCCACTCACGTCACCACACTCCAGAAGGTATGCGCATGTCTGGCAAGTTTTAGTTCTTTTGAAACTCCCGATGTGATTTTTACCCCTAGGACCCAAGTGACCTTGACACAGTCAACAAATCAAAGAGTCCTAGTCAAGTCAACCCGTCATTATCCTGGATTGCATTAAACCCACCCGTACGAGCCCTTGACACAGTCAACAAGGCCGCACGACTGTCCTAACCAATCCCATTAATATGCTACAAACAAACACTACTTAGCTACCGCACACTACGCCTTGACACAGTCAACAAACGCAGCACGAATACTAAGTAATATTTGTAAGAAATGACGGAGGGCTACGTCTAGTTTTTGGTGAAAAACCTTTAACGTAATGAACTTGATATCGTTGAAGGAACTGCATAGCCTTTTTAGAAAATATAGTGACGAAAACCTTTACTAAAGAGGTCACTCCCGGTGAAGGGATCTCGGCTCTTTCCCCGTAGAATGAGGTGCAGGATATTCCAACTGAATACCATGATGCAAAGCAAAAGTAATCGGCTATAGTGAAGTTAATGCCCTGACGCAAACTTCTGTCCAAGGGGTCACTCCCGGTGAAGGGATCTCGGACCTTGCCTCGTCGACTGAGGAGCAGGATATTCCAAATGAATACCACGATGCAAAACAAAAGTGAACGTCCTTGCAATAACAGCTTTTTTGAAAAATGTTCCAACAACATCAGAATAGGTTTGTTTATCTTGCATTGATCCGAATCAATGCAGTCCCATCAATTGATCACACCACAAAGAACGAAAATATACTGACGTACGTATATGCCATCCGCATTCGCCACTGGGTCCCGTCATCACCCGTTAGGTTAGCTAACTAACGGCAGGGCGGGGACTGGACTAGCGCGGATGAAAAACATATACAACATCTACTAATATATATACCAATATATTATATTTCGCTCAAGGCGTGATAAAAGTGCAACATCACAGAAATATACAGCATCACAGAACAGTACAGATATCTGGAAGCCCCGGGTTTCACAGAGCCGCTGCTGAAACCCGACGTTCCCCTGGTCGTGTGGATAGCCTGTGCAATGAAAACCTAGACCCCTACGGGCGCGGCAAGTCACCCGCCAAAACCTGAAGCGAGGCAGCCCCCTTCAGCAACGTGAATGGACCACCCAGCACTTCACGGAATCCGGTAACTCGGGCACCCCTCCTGGGTCAACCTGTACCCCCTACGAGTGCGGCGAATAGCCCGCCAATCCTGGAGTGAAGCCCCCTCCGTCCCAATGCCATGAGATGCGGGCTTGTGGCCCTCCAGAACCCGGCTATCCGTGCACCCCACCGCGGGGCAATCCTAGTACAGAAAGTAAAATATACATACACCGGGTACAGCGACCGCAACCAGGTCATGCCCCAAAAGAATAATACAAAAAGGCAGTGACGGCAGTCCACATGTCGGACGCTCGCCCCGCAACAACAAATGTACATAATACAACAGAAACTGTACTAGCATTGCATCCAGGCTATCCCCCACGACCGATCCGCGACCTCACAGCATAAACACAGAACATCAATGTGAAAATCACGTTCGCAAATCCGTCTAACCGGGCTATAGCAGTTAGACAGGATTTACCGATCAAGTGATATTCACGGTCGCAGATATAATGTAAATACTGTGAAATAATGTGTTTAAAATATCCGATCGATCAAACATTAACAAGTGGGCCCCCAAGCAATACTGTAGCACTCACAGAAAATCTGGGCCCAATATTAATATTCCAAAACCCAAAAAATAGCCCAGAAGCCCACTGGAAAAATATGCTACAGTGAAGACACCAATGCGCGGCGGAACCGCGGCCCAAGGGGGGGTTTGGCCGCGGTTCCGCGCTTGAGGGATCGACTGACTGTGTCGAATTTTTCCAGTAGTCTTAGAATTTCCAGTACATTAGTTTTTCACAACCTGAAAAATTTTTAGAGCTCGGAAAAAATCGACAGAAAACTGATGCACACGAAATGTGTTTTTTTTTTTGGGATTTTGTTCGATCGGAAATGTAAAACACACTAGAACAAGCTAGGCAAGGTTAATGGCGTGGCTCTGATACCATGTTGCGCCACGGCAGCGCCCCGGCCGTCTTACCAAGGCCAAAATGCGGAATCAAAAATTTTCCTTACTTGGAAACTGGCGCTACCGCGGACAATAAAACCCGGATCGTTAACCATTAACCTATACTAGCAAACAAGAGATGGGAAGAGAAGCATACCAAATGATCCGAGTCCTCCGGTCTTCTCCTCGCCATCCCGATCTCCTGCGGAAACTCCGGTCGTCGCCTCCTCGCCGGAAGGGCACCACATCGCCTGTATGTTTTACGGGCTCCCACCTCAATACCGAGGCAACTCGGGCGCGAAGTAGGCTAGCCGACGCGTCCAAGATTTGCTGTAGAATGTGTAGGGTTGAAGCTATGTCTCATTTGGGGTTTTGTTGCCTTTGAAGATGATGGAGGAATCAAGATAAGAAAAATGGTGCTTGCATTTTTCTAGCATGAAAATGAGATCAAGAATGCCACACTCTCAAGAATGAAACTCTCATCTTTTTTCTTCTCTCCAAAAAATGAATAACCACTTTCTTAGAATGGTGGAGGAAAGAATACATAAGCAAGAGGGAGGTGAGTGTAGGAAAAGAGAGAGGGTGACCATATCCAAACATCATCATAACTAATTCACATCAACTACTAATCACCTCAAATCAATAAAAAAGCAAGTGATGATGATAGATAAGAATGGTATCAAAAAGATGCTATCATAATTAAACCATTTGCATGAAAACCCTCCACAATGTGTTATTTGCAAACTTGCAAATAACACCCTCCATCAAAAGGTTCGGCCGGGAAAGAACAAAGGAAAACCGGCCGGAACGGAATGCAAACTGGCAACTCCAGAAAACTGGTCCCGTAATAAATTACAGGAAAACCCCGATACTGTGCATACACACCCGCATCTGTATTCCTACCGGATACAAATGCAATGAGACAAAATCTACACTGTACTATACTAGGATCCGGCTTAAACCAAAGCCGGCTAGTAATATCCGTTCGATTCTGATCCGTGCAATACCGCACGTATCTGATCGAACCCTGCCATATATCCATACGGCCACTAGTACAAACCGTCCGATCCTGATCCATGCAATACCGCACGTATCTGATCAGACCCTGCCATATCTCCATACGGCCTCTACAGCGTTTCGCCCGAAAGCTTGAGTAACTGTAAGTGTGGTGGACTCTAAAGACTCGTCAATACTATGGCTGTGGATTTAACCACTAGCACGTCAGAGGTATTAGCCAATACGTGACGGGCCACCAGCTATTGACCAAAAGGGACATCGATGAGCGAACTCATCCTGACACCCTACTGAGCCTGTCAGTGACAATATCCGTACAGTCCGGTCCGTTCGTCTATGAGCATCGCATGGCGGGCCTAGGGGGTTGGTAAAAGTCAGACCCCCAAAAGCGGTACAAGTCGTTGTCGGAGCGTAGCCCAGAACGCCCTGAGATACTACTGAAATACCTACCAGTAAATCTCCTGCCCCGGCCGAGGGCTTCGTGTAATGGCTTTCCTAGACACAGCGCGACCTCACCCCCAATACCGGGAGAGACGAACCCCTGAAGATCCGCTCACTGCCTCCATGTGGCTCGGGACTGTACCCAACTAAAACCTGTTTGCACGACTCCTTTGAGCCGTGGTAGGGTAGTAATCAAAGCACAGTGGGAACTCACACGAGACAAATGACGATCTCAGGTCGATGAACTAACCTGTACACATGTCACCAGGGAACTGCTATCTGACATCTGGTATAAGACCAACTAGCAGGTTCCCGGCGAGTCCTGTCCGGTGTACTCATAACCCAATGAGCACCTGTATACATCTTAGGTGAACCAACTGACACCAGTGGCTTGTGAGACCGGCCACCGCCCCTCGTCGGGGTCTCGACTGTATACACTAGTCTACTAATGGAGTATCGATGCCCTGTCTCGAAACTCCTACGACTAGGGACCTTTTAAGGATGTGCTTATAGACTACCAGCTCCCACGTATATGATCGCCATCATACTGCTGGTAGTCAAGCAAGAATCCTAGGGGCTCTATCAAAGTGTAATAGCGACATGTCAGGTCACCTAAAGCAGTACACGATGATAAAGATGAACCAGATAGCATACTATCATCTCGAGTAAGACTGTCCTACCGGGATAGGTCCTCCCTCAATCATTGCAATCACGTGCCTGTGATCCAATAATTGGCTCTGAGGGCACTATCTCCAACAGTATAATACTATCTGGGAGTTCTCGGCGAGTCCGTCCTGTGTACCCAGTCTCCACTGAGCACCCATACACTATCTTTGATGTCAAAAACCGATGGATATGGGATCATCCATCGCCCATCATATGGGTCAAGATACGTATACTCTAGTCTACTATGGTGTATCGATGCCCTGTCTCGACACACTCTCGACTTGGAACAGTTATAGGATGTACTCTTCGACTACGCTGGCCCCACTAGTATGATCTCATCATAGTTCAAGTAGTCGAGTACATATCCTAAGGGTTTTATCAACATGTGAGAGTAAGACAGTAAACTAATATATGTCAATATGTTAAGATAAAGAGAAACCGAATAGCATACTATTATTTCGAGCAAGAAAGTCCTCTCTATATATATCCAAGCATCCATTATAATATACATCATATGTACAACAATGGCCTCTAGGGCATATATATAACTAACAATCTCCCACTTGCACTAAGGCCAGCTGCTGTAGTATCTCATACCTAGCATCCCGAATAATCTCTCAAACTGTATCTGGGGAATGGCCTTTGTGAGTGGATCCACGGTGTTGTCCTTCGTATCTACTCTCCTGACCTCAATCTCCCGGCGATCAACTATCTCCCTGATCAGGTGATACCGCCTCAGAATATGTCTGGACTTCTGATGGGACCTGGGTTCCTTGGCCAAAGCTATAGCTCCATTGTTATCGCAATACAAAGGTATTGGATGTTCAATGGATGGAACCACACCAAATTCAGTAATGAACTTCTTTATCCAGACAGCCTCTTTGGCAGCATATTTGGCAGCGATGTATCCAGCCTCCATCGTCGAGTCTGCAACGGTATCCTGTTTGGAACTCTTCCAACACACCGCCCCTCTATTGAGGGTAAAGACAAATCCCGAGTGCGACTTAAAGTCATCATTATCACTTTGGAAGCTTGAATCGGTAGAGGACTCCACCTGGAGTTCTCCGTTACCATACACCAATAACATCTCTTTAGTTCTTCTCAAGTACTTGAGAATGTTCTTCACAGCTATCCAGTGACTCTCTCCAGGATCTGCTTGATACCTACTCACTACACTTAGTGAGTATGCTACATCGGGTCTGGTACATAGCATCGCATACATGATAGAGCCTACTGCCGAAGCATAGGGTATCCCTTGCATGCGAGTCCTCTCCAAATCAGTCTTGGGAGACATCTCTTTGGAGAGAGTGAGTCCAAAGATCGTGGGTAGGTTCCCACGCTTGGATTATTCCATACTAAACCTCTTTAGTATGGTGTCAATGTACCTGGATTGGGACAATCCCAATATCCGTTTAGATCTATCTCTATAGATCATAATTCCCAGTATGTAGAAGGCATCACCTAGATCTTTCATTGAGAATCTTTGTGATAAGAAGAGCTTGACTGACTGCAGTATAGGAACATCATTTCCTATCAAGAGTATGTCATCGATGTACAATACGAGGAAGACTACCTTACTCTCTGCAACCTTCTTATAGATACAAGGTTCATCTACGTTTTTGATGAAGTCAAACTCTTTGACTACAACATCAAAGCAGATGTTCCAACTCCGCGATGCTTGCTTTAACCCATTAATGGATTTAAGCAGTTTGCACATCTTTCCGCTGCTCCCACTATCTACGAAGCTGTCTGGCTGAGTAATGTACACGCTCTCTTCTAAATCACCATTTAGAAAGGCGGTCTTAACATCCTTCTGCCAGATTTAGTAGTCATGGTATGCTGCAATGGCAAGTAAGATCCGGATGGACTTAAGCATAGCCATTAGAGAAAAGGTTTTGTCATAATCCACACCTGGTCGTTGACGAGAACCTTTTGCAACAAGTCTCAACTTTTCCATCTACACCAATTTTCTTTTTAAAGATCCACTTGCTCCCAATGGGTTTTACTCCTTCAGGAGCAAGTTCCAAAGTCCATACTTTGTTGGTGTACATGGATTTCATCTCAGATCGCATTGCATCCAGCCATTCACAGAGTCACCACTCGTGATGGCCTGCTCGAAACTAGTCGGGTCATCATCTTCAATGATGCAATCCTCGCTCCCACCATCAATGAGAAAACCGTAGTATCTCTCAGGTGGATGAGAAACCCTACTAGATCGGCGGAGAGGCTGGGGTTCGTCGGGAACTACTGTATCCTCTGGTTCTACCAAGTCATCTGTTATAATTTGTGTCGCTGGAACCTCTTCCAGTTCTACCTCCTCGCCACAAATTTCTTTTGCAAGACATTCCTTTTCTAAAAAGGTGGCATGTCGAGAAACAAACGCCTTTTGTTCCTCAGTGTGGTAGAAGATATACCCTTGTGAGTTCTTGGGATATCCTACAAACTTGCATATGACAGACCTTGCCTCGAGTTTTTCCGGATTTAGCCTTTTGACATAGGTCGGACAACCCTATATCTTAACATACTTAAGAGATGGTCTCTTCCCTTTCCATATCTCATATGGAGTGGTAGGCACTGATTTGGTAGGAACCATATTCATTAGGTGTATGGCTGTCTCAAGCGCATACCCCCAGAAGGAAATAGGCAACTCAGCATCGCTCATCATAGAGCGTACCATATCTAATAGGGTGCGATTCCTCCGCTCCGATACACCGTTGTGCTGTGGTGTATAAGGAGGAATAAGCTGAGAGAGAATCCCATTCTCTTTTAGATAATCCAGAAAATCATTGCTTAAGTATTCTCCTCCTCGATCAGATCGAAGGATTTTAATACTTTTGCCCGTTTGGTTCTCTACTTCGTTCTTATATTCTCTGAATTTCTCAAAAGCTTCAGACTTGTGTTTCATCAGGAACACATGTCCGTATCTAGAGAGATCGTCAGTGAATGTAATAAAGTAGGAAGAACCGTTCCTGGCATGTGTAGACATAGGACCACATACATCATTATGTACCAGCCCTAAGAGTTCCTTAACTCTTTCTCCGTGTCCACTAAACGGAGTTTTGGTCATTTTACCTTTGAGACATGAATGGCAAGTATCATAAGATGATAATTCGAACGGATTCAAATATCCATCCTTATGTAACTTAGCTAGCCGTGTCGTATTGATATTACCAAGTCTACAGTGCCACAAGAAGAATTCGTTCATTTCTGAACTCTTCCTCGTGTGCGTGTTTAGTATATTAAGGACTGTATTTTGATTGAGAATGAATATTCCATTATGTAACGAGCCTGATCCAATCAACTTTTAATTTAGGAAGATGTTCATAACATTATCCTGTATTACAAAATTATACCCTTCTTTACTTAATAAAGAAACTGATATAATGTTGCACATCATGTTCGGTATATAATATCACTCATTCAGAATCAGTGTTTTACTACTTGGTAATATAAGGTGATATTCGCCAACTGCTTTGGCTGCAATACTTGCACCATTCCCTACTTGTACGGAATGATCACCCTTTCCCAGTTCTCTATCTTTACGTAGCCCACGTAACAATTTACATATGTGGGATCCCGATCCGGTATCTAATACCCAGGACGTAGGGTGAACTGAGAAACAGTTCTCAATAACTAACACACCCGAAGAAGATGCATCAGCATGCCTGTTCTTCATTTGGGAGGCGTGAAAATCCATAATTTCTCCTGTTTCCTGCTCAGTCTTATAACTCTTATAAGAAAGAACGGGACCAACGATCCCCTGCTCAGTATAATAAGCAGGTTCAGTCAATACATCCATATTATTATCTTGATTAAGTCCTGACACGGTCTCTACCTGGAGAGAGAGAAGGAAACACTTTAGCATATGCTCTTGCAAGATTAGATTGGTTATTATCTTATCTAATCAGGATATCTCCTACTGTTTTTATCGAATCTTCCTTCAAACCCTAAAAGGTAAGATTAGCCGGGATTAATCACACCCTATAATTTCGTCAATCTTTCAGCCAGATTAGTGTTGGTACTTGAGGGAGGTTCCCCGTGCTTTCGCACCGACCTAATTAAAATAAACCTCGTCTTCCCAGAGGCATAACCCCGTTAACACCTTTCTAGACACCTACTTGATCGGCTAATTGTCCTGTGTAAAACTCTCCCAGGAGTAACTCTTACTCGTAGTGGGTATCAGGATCCATCTATCTCATAGAAGGTATGCAATCTCATTGCAAATTTTAACACATGAAATTCCCGATAATATTTTGCTCCTAACGTGCTATGACCTTGACGAATGCCAACAAACCATAGTCCGCTAGTCAAGTTCAACCCGTACATTTCTTGATTGAATTAAACCCAGCAGTACGCCCCTTGACGAAATCCAACAAAGCCGCACGACTATCCTAACCCAATCTCATCATATGTTACAGATAAGCAATAGTTAGCTACCGCACACTACGCCTTGACGAAAGCAAACAAACGCAGCACGAATACTAAGTATTACCTATCTGAAATGTCGGAGGGCTACGCAGTTTTTTTTTAGAAAACCTATTGCGTAATGAACTTGATATCGTTGTAGAAACAAGTGATTTTTGAAAAGGAGTGTTTTTTTAGGCTTTTCTAGTTTCGCTAAAGAGGTCACTCCTAGTGTAAGGATCTCGGCTCTTTCCCCATCGAATAAGGTGCAGGGTATATTATATATACCGCTGTACAAAGCAAGAACTATATAAGCTGTCAAAAACTAAACCACGAGTTTGTAGCATCTGCCAGTTTTGCTAAAGAGGTCACTCCCGGTGAAGGGATCTCGGCTCTTTCCTCATCGAATAAGGTGCAGGGTATATCATATATACCGCTGTGCAAAGAAAGACTGTAGCTACCTTTTTTATAAAGTTTTGATTCTACAACATCTTTTAGGTTTCTTTTCTTTTTATTAATCTCATTAATAAATCCCATCCGCTTATGCTTCCTAAGCATCACAGTAGAAACGAAAACAGTAATATTTATATATCAACATATATATATAGTATAAGCATTCGTCTCAGGCAGTAATATGATCTCATCACCGAACATTGCAGCAGAAGAACATATATGAAATATTGGATATACTAGGATGTCCGTGTTTTTAATACGAGCCGGTATAAAACACAGATTCCACGGTCGCGATGAATAGCCAAACCCACATCCCTAGACCCCTACGAGAGCGGCAAGTAACACTGCCAATTCTAGGGTTAGGAGACCCGGTCTCGACTCCTCGAGATGGCCTCCCACTGTACCCTAGAACCCGCTTACTTATGCTCTCTTCCTTAGGTCTACCTAATGCGGAAAAGTAAATAATATACACTGGTGACATCAACCTCATCCCGGAAGTGCCCCTATAAAAGAATATTACATACAAATGAATTTTACATGAATAAAAATAAAAGCCCTCATCTCACATAAAACTCCGGTTATTCAGAACACGACGATCCAATATAACATATCACAGCAACTCATAATAGCTCATATCATCAACGTAAGTAAGTATGCATACACCAATCGTCATTGATGTATAGCAACGAAAACCGGCAATACAACTACATACTACACTTACGGTCACAGAAAAGAAATTGTAAAACTACAACATTTGGAATCCATAATCACTTTAGACATCATAAATCCAAAACATCACATACTTCGCATTTCATGCCTAACTATATGAATTCCACATATTATATCACATTCCAGATAAATAAACAGTATTAAACTTTCCGATCGGATAATCAAATACCCAAGATTTCCTAAATAGCTCAACACTTGAGCGGAGTTCAAATAATCCCAGAATATGTCACAGTACCAATGGTCCAGCCGTAGAAGGGTCAAGCCAACGCCTCACATGTGGCACGCCGCACTGCCCCAAACCCTAAGCTTTAGAGGCGGTTCAGACGGTCACATAATCGAGTTAAGGTTTGTGTTCTTCTAGAGGGACCACCGCGTTACTTGCACGTTTTTTCGAAAGATTTAAACTCAAGAAAAATTCAACACCTGAAAGTTTTTCGTGCCGGGAAAAAATGAGTTAATGATATCCGTTCGAATATTTTAATAGTTTCTAAATTATCCGGAAAAAGAACGAAATTAAATTTTCTGATCGAATCAACGAATTCAAAATAATCCCCAGAACATTCAACACTTGAGTCAGATTAAAAATACCCAGAAATATGCACCAACAGCTACGGATATTGCTGTGCCAAAACCAAAACACAATTCGACTGTGCGCAAGCAAGGTATTGCCGCGGTTCCGAGGCGGTCCGTACGAATTGCCTGCTTGTTTTTCAGAGTAATACTTATAATTCCCTGCTGAATTTTTTGAGTATTTTTAATACAGAAAAAATCACATTTTTAAAAACTGTCCAGAGAGGGGGTCAAAATCGGTGTTTCGGGGTTTGATCGGAGTTTTAACTTCGTATACACGTCGCCTAATGCTCTAGCTAGTCTCTGATACCACTGTAGGGTTCCTAAGCAGTCATACAAGGGTCTATAAGGCATCAACCATACCCGATTTAAAATTTAGACGTGCCGAAACAACCCAAAGCCGGGATCTTTGCTAGATTATTAGGGTTTAACATGCAAGTAAATATCTTTACATCTAAGAGTGAGGGATTACAACCTTTGTAGTCCGCTCCTTCGCTTCATAAGCTCCGAGTAGAAGTCCATTCACCGCGATCCACGATCTCCCGGACTCAAGAGAGGCTCCACAACTCGAACGATCCATGCTAGCTTGTAGTCTTCCTTTTCTCCGATGATGTACCTCGAAGTTTCTATAACTCAAGCTCTCTCTCTCTCTAATGAGGTGATCACCTTAATCTAATTATCTAGATTAGATAAGGTTGATGGAGTAGTATTTGTACTCTCTTTTCTTATCAAATTCTCACTCTTAATCATCACAAAATGAAAACCTAGAAAGCTTTCTCAAAGCTCAAGGTTGAAGAAGAAGAAGAAGAAGAAATAATGCATTAATCCTTTTGTGATGAATAATGAAATTGTATATGATTAATAATGTGACCATGGTCAAGGATGACATGGATAACTCATGTAGAGATTTAACTAGGGCTAGGGTTTGGGTTGGGTTAAAGAATGAGTCACTAGAAAATATCAACCATAATATCTAAGCTCATGACAAAAGAAAACCTTCTAGAAGGTTCATGAAAGAACTAACCCAATTCAAACCCTAACCTTGTTTAATCTCCACTAAACATGTTGCATTAGTAATCATATCATGTTACAATAATATATATCACATATATATATTATATATTTGTAACAAAAGAAAATAATACAATCAACATATATCGTATACATATCAATGTATTATCCTGTGAGAAAAAGAATCAATAAAGCGAGCCAATATTAGATAATGTAATTCAATATATCATATATATTATTATACATTAAATTATCGAATGAACACTTGATCCGACAATCCGGCTATATCGAATATAACCGGCTAATATATCATGTATTGATTCATCGAATCAACACTTGATCCGATGACCCGGCTCATATCTAAATATCACGAGAATATAATACGGTATCTCATATCGCATTATCCTCGGTCGTGCACATATCACATATGTGCCCCTACTCCATTTTGCCTGAGTCAAGAAATCTCTGTGTAGGACTCTAAAGAATCGTCAATATACCGGTAGCAGGTGATGATCATATCAAACATCCACAAGCTGCAAGCGGTCAGCTAAACGTAACTGCTACCCAGGTATTGAGCGATCAGAAGATCAACAAGCTAGCCTGTACATTCTTTTGTGAATCCAATCAGTAACACTCCCGTACAGTCCGGTCTCTTCGTCTGATATGTTGCATATCTAGTCTAGGGGTGGTATACGTCAGACCCCAGTAACCGATAAGTCGTGTTGATGTGAGGCTCATAACGGGTCGAGAAACTATTGGTAACATTTACCAGTAAATCTCTATATCAGCCCTGGCCAGGGACTTCCAGTTATAGCCAATCGAACCCAGCACAACATAAACTCCCTATACTTGGAGAGACGAATCCCCTCCTATCGCTCATTGCCTCCATGTGATTTGGGACTGTACCCAAAAGCCACCATTTTGCACGCCCACTTGGACGTGGTACGGTGGAAATCAAAGCACAGTGGGAATCATACAAGACTCTATGACGATCTCGGGTCTACAGACTACCCTATACCAGTGTCACTGGAGAACTGCCATCTGACCTGATGTATAATACCATCTAGGAGTTCTCGGCGAGTCTGTCCAGTGTACCCAGTCTCCACTGAGCACCCAAACACTATCTTTGATGTCAAACACCGATAGATATGGGATCATCCATGGCCCATCATATGGGTCAAGATACGTATATGCTAGTATACTCTGGTGTATCGATGCCTTGTCTCGACACCCCCTCGACTAGGAACAGTTATAGGATGTACTTGTCGACTATGCTGGCCCCACTAGTATGATCTCGTCATAATCCCAGTAGTCGAGTACATATCCTAAGTGTTTTATCAACATGTGAGAGTAAGACAGTAAACTAATATAAGTCAACATGTTAAGATAAAGAGAAACCAAATAGCATACTATCATGTCGAGCAAGAAAGATCTCTCTATATATATCCAAGCATCCATTATAATATACATCATATGTACAACAATGGCCTCTAGGGCATATACATAACTAACATTATTAATATATCTAATCAGGATGTCTCCCACTGTTTTAGTCAAATCTTTTTTCAAACCCTAAAAGGAAAGACTAGCCGGGATTACTTACACCCTACAAGTTCTCCAATTTTTTAGCCAGGCCAGTGCCGGTACTTTGAGGGAGGTTCCCTGTGCTTTCGCACAGACCTAATTAAAATAAACCTCGTTTTCCCAGAGGCGTAACCCCGTTGACACCTTTCTAGACACCTACTTGATCGGCTAATTGTAATGTGTAAAACTCGCCCAGGGTAACTCTTACTCGCAGCAGTATCGGGATCCAACTATCTCATAGAAGGTATGCAATCTCATTGCAAATTTCAACACATGAAATTCCCGATAATATTTTACCCCGAGCGATCTATGACCTTGACAAGGTCAACATACCATAGACCGCAAGTCAAGTTTAACCCGTCATTTCCCGATTGAATTAAACCCACCCGCATGACCCTTGACAAGGTCAACAGAGTCACACGACTACCCTATCTCAATCGCATCATATGCTTTTGCAGATAAGCATAAATAGCTACCGCACACTACGCCTTGACAAGGTCAACAAATAAGGTGCAAGATATTTCACAAATATCACTATGCAAAGAAAAAACTATAAAAACAATCAAAAGACAAACCGAGTTTGTAGCATCTGCTAGTTTCGCTAAAGAGGTCACTCCCGGTGAAGGGATCTCGGCTCTTTCCTTATCGAATTAGGTGCTGAATGTTCTACAAGGAACACCACTATGCAAAGAAAGAATTAGAGCTACCAGTTTTTGAGACAAGTTTCTACTACATCTTTCGGTTTCTTTTAGTTTCATTAATCTCATTAATGAAGTCCCTTTTTTTTATGCTTCACAAGCATTACATTTGAAACGAAATCAGCAATATAACATATATCTCATATATATAATATGAACATTCGTCTCAGGCAGTAATATGATCTCATCACAGAACATTGCAGCAGAAGATAACATATGAAATATTGGATATACTAGGATGTTCATGTTTTAATACGAGCCTGTATAAAACGTGGATTCCACGGTCGCGATGAATAGCCATACCCATATCCCTAGAACCCTACGAGAGAGGCAAGTAACCCTGCCAATTTTAGAGTTAGGAGACCCGGTCTCGACTCCTCGAGATAGTCTCCCACTGGACCCTAGAACCCGGTTACTTGTGCTCCCCGCCTTGGGTTTATCCTAATGCGGAAAAGTAAATAATATACAATGGTGACATCATCCTCAACCCGGAAGTGCCCCAATAAAAGAATATTATATACAATGAATTTTACATGAATGAAAATAAAAAACCCTCATCTCACATAAAACCCCCGGCTATTTAAAAACACGATGATCCAATATAACATATCACAGTAACACATAATATCTCATATCATCAACGTAAGCAAGTATGCGTATCCCGATTGTCGTTGATGTATAGCAACGAAGCCAGCGATATACCACATACTACGCTTACGGTCACAGAAAAAAAGTGTAAAACTACAACAGTTGGAATCCGCAACGTCCTTAGACATCTCATGCCTAACCAAATGAATTCCTTAGACATCGCATGCTTAACAATTATAAACCCCGTATTTTAGTCTCAATATCGAAAACTCTTTTCAATATCAAGTCGGGCAATTCAACAAGATTCCCGACATCCTGATCGAATGCTCGTCGGAAACTTTAGTAGACGGCCGCACCCCTGGATGCCATCGACGGAGTGCACTAAGGCGGAACACCGCTGCCGCGAGCACACTATTGGATGCTTTTGGCGACGGGGTTCTCCTACAGTCACTTGGTCGGGGTTATGGGGCGTGGCTATCTATTAAGTTTACTCGGCGAGTATCCGCGTACGCTACGTGATTGCGACGGACTTTTGATCACATCAAAATCCCGTGGCAACCAATCAAATGAGACTAAACTGCTAGATTTATAACATTCAAATTAGTTATCTCATAACTACTTGTGGATTCCAAATATTGTATCACATTCCAGATAAATAGACAATGTTAAACTTTCCAATCGAATAAACAAACACCCAAAATTTCCCTTTTTGCTCAACACTTGAACTTAGTTTAAAAGCATCCATCACATGCCACAGTACCAATGGTCCAGCCGTAGAAGGATCAAACCAACGCCTCACATGTGGCAACCCCGTACCGCCCCAAACCCTAAGGTATAGAGGCGGTTCAGACGGTCACATAATCGAGTTAAGGTTTGTGTTCTTCTAGAGGGTTCACCGTGTAACTTGCACGACTTTGAACGTTCTTTAACTGAGGAAAAATCCAACACTTGGAAATTTTCCGGAAGGGGAAAAAGTGAGTTATTGATATCCGTTCGAACTTTTTAACACGTTCTAAATTACCCGAAAAAAATTAAACGAAGTTAAACTTTCCGATCGAATAAATGAGTTCCAAATATTTCCCAGAAAACTCAACACTTGAGTAGAATTAAAAATTCCCAGAAGCATGAAAAAGTACCCAAGAATATAGCCCAGAAGTATTGGCCCCTAACACCTCATGTTGGCCGCGGAACCACCGCCAAACGCATGGTTTGGCCGCGGTTCCGTAGTTACGTAATGGTGTTGTGGCTCCGTACTTCACAGTAATTCTTAGAATTTCCTGCATGATTTTCTGAATATTTTTAATATGAAAAATTTCAACTTTTGAAAAAATTTCCAGAGAAGGGGGATATATCGGGTTTCGGAGTTCGATTGGACTTCAAACTTCGCCTACACGATGTCTAAAGCTCTAGCTTGGCCCTGATTCCATGTTGGTCAGGCAGCCAGCCCATCCAATGGGGTCACCGTGGCACCAACGGGTCCCTCAGAAGCTACTTTTTACGCATGCCCCCTCGCGAGGACTACAACCCGCCGGAACACCTTCCGGTCTCGGGACACCCTGGGGGTAAGAGCCTATGCTTCGCCACACTATCGCACAGTGAGAACCCCCTATAGGTCGACATCCAATGCCTAGTAGCTCTGATACCACTGTAGGGTTAGCTTAGCACCTTATGAAGGTTTTGGAAAGCATCATGCTACTTTAAAATTTTTGGGTACTAAACAAACCCTAACCAAGATCTTAACTAGAGAATTAGGAATAACAAAGCATGTAAACAACTTTACATCTAAGAGTTAGGGTTTACAACCTTTGTAATCCGTTCCTTCGCTTCTAAAGCTCCCTGTTGAGGTCCCTTCGCTGCGATCATCGAGTACCCGGACTCAAGAGAGGTTCCATGAAGACAAAAAGGTAAGCTTGCTTCCAATCTTCAACAACAAAGATGATTTACCTTGAAGAAACTCAAGCCCGAGATCTTGCTTTACTAATCAAGTATTAGCAAAGCAAACACCCTAATCTAAGTGGCTAGAATAGATGAGGATGATGAAGTAGGAATTTAGCTCTTATTTATGTTCAATTTCTCACTCAAAATCATCACATAAGAAAAAGCTAGAAATCTTTTCTCAAAGGAAGAAGAAGAAGAAATCACTTTGTGATGAATAATGAAATCATTGTTATGGTTACAAATCAACCATGGGTTAAGAATGAAGACTTAACCAATGTAGAGAGTTTACTAGAGTAAGGTTTGGGTTAGGTTAGAAAATATCATCATAAAATAACTTAGCAAAAAACAAAAGGAAGCTTCTTGAAGCTTCATGCAAAAGCTAACCCAAATGCTAACCCAAATCAAACCCTAACTTGTTTAATCTCCACAAATTATGTTGCATTTGTAACCCTTACTTGTTACAATATTATATATCACATATATAATATATTTTTGTAACAAAATAAAATAATACAATTAACATATATCACACATATATCAATGTATTAACCAAGTGAGAAAAATAATCTTTTAGTGAGCTTATATTAGTCAATATAACTTAATATATCACATATATAATTATACATTAAAGTATCGAATCAACACTTGATCCGATAATCCGGCTATATAGCATATAACCGACTAATATAATCTGTATCAGTTCATCGAATCAACACTTGATCCGATGACCCGGCTATATCAAATATACCCGGCCGATATCTCATATCGCGTGAATCTAATACGGTATCGCATACTCGTATTATTCCCGGTCCCGCACATATCACATATGTGCTCCTACTCTGTTTTGCCTGAGCCAGGAAACCTCTGTGTAGGACTCTAAAGAATCGTCAATACGCCGGCAGTTGGTGATGATCATATCAAACACCCACAAGCTGCAAGCGGTCAGCTAAACGTAACAGCCACCCAGGTATTGAGCGATCAGAAGATCAACAAGCAAGCCTGTACATTCTTCTGTGAATCCAACCAGTAACACTCCCGTACAGTCCGGTCTTTTCGTCTGATATGTCGTATATCTCGCCTAGGGGTGGTAAACGTCAGACCCCAGTAGCTTGATAAGTCGTGTCGATATTGTTGGATATAGTGCCCTAAGTGTCAATTATGTAAGATTACTAGGCACTATCACAAGGGTATATAAGGCATCAATCATGCCCGATTTAAAATTTAGACATGCCGAACAACATAAAGCGAGGATCTTTGCTAGATAATCACGGTTAAACCTGTAAGTAACCACCTTTACAACTAAAAGAGATGGATTACAACCTTTGCAGTCCGCTCCTTCGCTTCATAAGTTTTGAGTAGAAGTCCCTTCGCCGCGATCCATGATCTCTCGGACTCAAGAGAGGCTCCACAACCCGAATGATCCATGCTTGCTTGTAGTCTTCCTTTTCAAAGATGATCTACCTTGAAGTTTCTTTAACTCAAGCTCTCACTCACTAATCAAGTATTAATGATGTTAACACCCTAATCTAATTGGCTAGATTAGATGAGGATGATGAAGTAAGATTTATGCTCTCTTTTATTTTCATAATCTCACACTAATTCATCACAAAACTCAAAGCTAGAAAGCTTTGCAAGGAGAAAGAAGAAGATGAACTCATTTGTGATGAATAATGAATTGTAATGATTATTACTAATGCAACCATGGTTGATAAAAGAAAGGGCTAACCAATGTAGAGAGTTAACTAAGGTTAAGGGTTTGGGTTGGGTTTAAAAATATCTCACAAAATATCAACATATAATATCTTAGCTCAAAACAAAATAAAAGATTCTAGAAGCTACAAGAAAGAGCTAACTCAAATCAAACCCTAATTTTGTTTAATCTCCACTAATCATGTTGCATTAGTAATCATAACTTGTTACAATATTATATATCATATATATAACATATTTTTGTAACAAAAGAAAATAATACAATTAACATATATCGCATATATATCAATGTATTATCCGGTGATAAAATGAATCAATAAAGCGAGCCAATATTAGATAATGTAATGTAATATATCACATATATAATTATACATTAAATTATCGAATCAACACTTGATCCGACAATCCGTCTATTTCTCAAATAACCGACTAATATAAATTATATCATTTCATCGAATCAACACTTGATCCGATGACCCGGCTATATCACATATACCCGACCGATATCAAATATCATGAGAATAGAATACGGTATCTCATATCTTATTATCCTCGGTCCCGCACATATCACATATGTGCTCCTACTCCGTTTTGCCTGAGTTAAGAAACCTCTGTGTAGGACTCTAAAGAATCGTCAATACGCCGGTAGCAGGTGATGATCATATCAAACACCCACAAGCTGCAAGCGGTCAGCTAAACGTAACAGCCACCCAGGTATTGAGCGATCAGAAGATCAACAAGCAATCTTGTACATTCTCCTGTGAATCCAATCAGTAACACTACCGTACAGTCCGGTCTCTTCGTCTGACTTGTTGCATATCTAGTCTAAGGGTGGTAAACGTCAGACCCCAGTAACCGATAAGTCGTGTCGATGTGAGGCTCATAACAGGTCGAGAACCTTCTGATAACACTTACCAGTAGTACTCAATATCCGCCCTGGCCAGGGACTTCCAGTTATAGCCAATCGAACACAGCACAACATCAACTCCCTATACCGGGAGAGACGAATCCCCTCCTATCGTTCATTGCCTCCATGTGATTCGGGACTGTATCCAAAAGCCACCGTTTTGCACGCCCTCTTAGACGTGGTAAGGTGGAAATCAAAGCACAATGGGAATCACACAAGACTCTATGACGATCTCGGGTCTACAGACTAACCTGTACCAGTGTCACCAGAGACTGCCATCTAACATGAGGTATAATACTAGCTGAGAGTTCACGGCGAGTCCGTTCAGTGTACCCAGTCTCTACTGAGCACCCGTACACTATCTTTGATGTCAAACACCGATGGATATGGGATCATTCATCGCCCATCATATGGGTCAAGATACGTATACGCTAGTCTACTCTGGTGTATCGATGCCCTGTCTCGACACACCCTCGACTAGGAACAGTTACAGGATGTACTCGTTGACTACCGTGGCCCCACTAGTATGATCTCATCATAATCCCAGTAGTCGAATACATATCCCAAGGTCTTTATCAACATGTGAGAACAAGACAGTAAACTAATATAAGTCAACATGTTAAGATAAAGTGAAACCAAATAGCATACTATCATGACGAGCAAGAAAGTCCTCTCTCTTTATATATATTTCCAAGCATCCATTATAATATACATCGTATGTACAACAATGGCCTCTAGGGCATATACATAACTAACAAATTATTGGATCGCAGGCACGGGATTGCAATGATTGAGGGAGGACCTATACCGGTAGGACAGTCTTACTCAAGATGATAGAATGCTATCTGGTTTATCTTTATCATCGTGTACATGCTTTAGGTGACATTACAGGTGACTATTGCACGTTGATAGAGCCCATAGGATTCTTGCTTGACGGCCAGCAGTATGATGGCGATCATATACGTGGGAGCTGGGGTCTATAAGCACATCCTTAAAGTGGTCCCTAGTCATGGGAGTTTCGAGACTGGGCATCGATACTCCATTATTAGACTAGTGTATACAGTCGAGACCCTGACGAGGGGCGGTGGCCAGTCTCATAAGCCATTGGTGTCAGTTGGTTCACCTAAGAAGTATACAGGTGCTCATTGGGTTATGAGTACATCGGACAGGACCCGCCGGGAACATGCTAGTTGGTATTATACTTGACGTCAGATAGCAGTTCCCTTGTGACATGTTTACAGGTTAGTTCATCGACCTGAGATCGTCATTTGTCTCGTGTGAGTTCCCACTGTGCTTTTATTATTACTCTATCACGGCTCAAAAGAGTCGTGCAAACAGGTTTTAGTTGGGTACAGTCCCGTGCCACTTGGAGGCAGTGAGCGGATTGGCAGGGGTTTTGTCTCTCCCGGTATTGGGGGTGAGATCGCGCTGTGTCTAGGAGAGCCATTACACGAAGTCCTTGGCCAAGGCAGGAGATTTACTGGTAGGTATTCCAGTAGTATCTCAGGGTGTTCTGGGATACACTCCGACACGACTTGTACCGCTTTTGGGGGTCTGACTTTTACCAACCCCCTAGGCCCGACATGCGATGCTCATAGACGAACGGACCGGACTGTACGGATAGTGTCACTGACAGGCTTAGTAGGGTGTCAGGATGAGTTCGCTCATCGACCTCCCTTTTAGTCAATACCTGGTATCCCGTTACGTACGGCTAGTACCTCTGACGTGCTAGTGGTTAAATCCACAGCCAAAGTATTGACGAGTCTTTAGAGTCCCCTACTGACAGTTTCTCAAGTTTCGGGCGAAACGTTGTAAAGGCCGTATGATATATGGCAGGGTTCGATCATATACATGCAGTAGTGCACGGATCATGATCGGGCGGATCATACTAGTGGGCTTTGGTTTAAGCCGGATCCTAGTATTCGATTTGTTGGATTACTTTAGTCTCATCGCATTCGCATTAAGTCGGAATGCGGATGCAGGTATGTATATACAGGTGAGGGGTATCCTTGTGATCCGTCATGAGTTTACTTTTGATGTTGCCGTATCTTTTTATTGTTGTAAACATTTGGGTTAGTGTTTACTTTGGTGGAAATAGTGAACTTAATTCATGATGAGGTGCATTAATTATGACATGGACAAGGGTGGTGACTCATGGTCTTATTCTTTGAACCATGTCAGGTTTAGTGATTGATTTAAGTGTTGAAGGTGTGGTGCCCTTTCCGACAAGGAGATCGTAGATCGGAGATGCCGCGAGGTGCTTGGGTTGGTGGCCAAAGACCGAAGGACACGGATCGATCGGTATAGCTTTTCTAACCCTTCTCTAGTTAGCTAGTTGTAGGTTAATGGTTCGATCCGGGATTAATGCCTGTGATAGTGCCGGTTTGATGTTTTGAAAAAGTTTTCGTTTCTGCATTTTGGCCTCGGACAGACCGTCGGGGCTCTACCGTAGACTTATATGGTATTAAAGCCATGCCATTAACCTTTACTAGCTTGCTCTAACGTGTTTAAAACATCGATCGAATGAAATTTCCAAAACTGCGATTCCAATTTTGCAGTTTCTGTCGAATTTTTTATGTGGTCTAAATTTTTTTTTGGGTATGTCAGAAAATCAGGCAGGCATTTCTAAGACCACTGTAGAAATTTTATACAACGATCTCACTGTAGCACCGCGGAACCGCGGACGTACCCACTTTTTGGCCGCGGTTCTGCCGCACTACTGTAGCTTCTGTGTACCATTTTTCCTACTGTGGTCTCTGACTTGGAAATCGGGTTTCTTCTACTTTTTGTTTTGGCCTAGATTATTTTGAGTGCTAGATTTGTGCTTGGGGCCCACTTCGGGAAATTTTGTCGATCGAAAATTTTAAATATGTTAGTTCACAGTGTTTACTTTATATCTGTGACCGTGAAAGTCATTTGATCGGTAAATCTTGTCTAATTGCTATAGCTCTTTTAGACGGATTTGCGAACGTGACATTCACGTTGATGTTCTGTGTTGTCCTATGATGTTGCGGATTGTCGTAGTGGATAGCTTGGTGCAATGTTAGTACAGTTTTGTTATATTTGTACATTTGATATTGCGGGGCGAGCGTCCGACATGTGGACTGCCGTCACTGCCTGTTTGTATATTATTCTTTTGGGGCACGACCGGGCTGAGGTCGATGTACCCGTTGTATATATTTTTACTTTCTGTACTAGGATTACCCCAAGGTGGGGTGCACAGATAGCCAGGTTCTAGAGGGCAACGGGCCCGCATCTTATGGCTTTGAGACGGAGGGGGCTTCACTCTAGAATTGGCGGGCTATTCGCCGCATTCGTAGGGGGTACAGGTTGACCCAAGGAGGGGTGCTTAAGTTACTGGATTCCGTGAAGTGCTGGGTGGTCCATTCACTTTGCTGTAGGGGGCTGCCTCGCTTCAGGTTTTGGCGGGTAATTTGCCGTGCCCGTAAGGGTCTAGGATTTCATTGCTCAGGCTATCCACACGACCAAGGCACGTCGGGTTTCAGTAGCGGCTCTATGAAATCCGGGGATGCCAGATTATCTGTATTGTTCTGTGATGCTTATTACATTTCTATGATGTTGCATTTTATCACGCCATGAGCGAATATTATATATTAATATATATACTAGTAGATATTGTATATGTTCTACACCCGCGCTAGTCCAGTCCCCGCTCTGTCGTTAGTTAAGTAACCTAACGGGTGATGATGGGACCCAGTAGCGAATGCGAATGGTATATACGTACATCGCATTTTCGTTCTTTTGTTGTGTGATTAATTGATGGGACTGCATTGATTCGGATCAATGCAAGCTAAACAAACCTGTTTGATATTGTTGGAACATTTTTCAAAAAAAGCTGTTATTGCAAAGACGTTTTCTTTTGTTTTGCATAGTGGTATTCGGTTATGAATATCTAGCACCTCACTCGACGAGGCAAGGGCCGAGATCCCTTCATCGGGAGTGACCCCTTGGACAGATGTTTGCGTCAGGGTAATAACTTCACTATAGCCGATTGCCTTTTTGCTTTGCATCGTGGTATTCAGTTGAAATATCCTGCACCTCATTCTACGGGGAAAGAGCCGAGATCCCTTCACCGGGAGTGACCTCTTTAGCAAAGGTTTTTGCAACTATATTTTTATAAAAAGCTATCCGGTTCCTTCAAATATATCAAGTTCATTACGTTAAAAGTTTTTCGCCAAAAACCATTCATAGCCCTCCGTCATTTCAGACGGGTAGCACTTAGTATTCATGCTATGTTTGTTCACCTTTGTCAAGGCATAGTGAATGGTAGCTGCTTGTTACCTTTCTGTTGCATAGATAGAGACGTTGGTTTAGAACAGTCGTATAGACTTATTGACCTTTGTCAAGGGCTTGTACGGGTGGGTTCAAATTAACCTGGACAATGATGGGTAGAACTTGACATGTGACTTATGATTTGTTGACCTTCGTCAAGGTCATAAGAGCATGGGGTAAAAATCACATCGGGAGTTTCTAAAGAAACTGAAACTTACCAGATATGCGCATACCTTCTGGAGTATGATAACGTGAGTGGATTCCATCACGTTATCATGCAATGATACTTGGATCCCGATTCCTACTGATGAGTTGTTTTATTCCTCGGGTGATCCCGACTAATTCTTCTTTCAGGTTTGGAGGAGAATTTAAGGTTACAGTGAGAGGTTTCCTGATTAGATAAATTGATAACCATTCTGATCTAGGTTAGAGTGCACACAGAGTGTTTCTTTTCTCTCTCTCTTTGGCTGCGACCATGGCCCGACCCTAGACTATGACTCAGTGACCAAGTTAACCGAACCTTCTTAAACACTGGCTTTTAGATTGTCAGAGTTGCATACCTCATTGCCACTCCTACTTTTACCCTTTTCTCCAGAACACCCCGTATTACTACGAACATCCACTTCGATTGAATAAAACCATCGTATGGTTATATACGAAATCGAAGAACTTGTTCCAGATTCGAGGATGGTTTCCGATTCTGGGGAAATTGAATAGGACTATTCAGTTATCTTTTCCTTTTACCTTCTCTCAGGTTGCGAGTGCTCCTTGGATTAGGACGGTACATCTATTACGCTAATTGGATAGTCTTCATCCAAACCATAGTCAGGTGCCGAAAGGTAGGGTATGAAGAAAACCATTTAGCCTAAAAGGTGTACAAAAGGTATTAAGTAAAGACAAATAAAGGGATTAGTAAGAGGGCAGAGTAAATTGCGACTGCTATTCACGACCAAACCAAGTATTTCATCGCCACTTCTACTTCACCTTTGTAATTCTCCAGGACACTCCGTATCACTACGAAGATCCACAGTTATTTGGATACTCCATCGTATGGTTATATACGAACTCGAAGGAACTTGTTCCAGTTCGGGGATGGATTCTGGTTCAGGAGAAATAGGAAAAAGGTTTTATTCAGTTGTCTTTTATCTTTACCTTCTCTCAAGTTGCGAGTGCTCCTAAGATTAGGACAGTTCACCTATTACGCTTATTGAATAGTCTTCTTCCAAACCATAGGCTGGTGCCGAACGGCATGGAAGGAAGAAAACCATTTAGCCTAAAGGGGTGTACAGAAGGTAATGACTAAAGACATATAAAGGGATTTGGAGAGATGGAAAAGAAATATATGGTTACAGTTGTGAATCTGATAATGGAAGAGGCATTACTAAGAATACCCGGATTCCCCTTCGAAACATTTACATGTTTCAGTTTCTCTGTGTATTTTTAAAAGAAAAACTGATTTCCCAATTAGTCCTTGCTCCAGGGTATGTATTTACCAGGTTTGATTCTCACATCTGTATGGTTTTACAGATGATGAGTGGGAGTAAGCTATTGGGAATTGGGTGATCATCCTCATTATATCGGGATTCGTTGTAATTGGTGATATTTGAGGATATCACCTGGGTTTTTTGCCGGAGGGCAAATATTTGGTTTTGAATATCCATTGTTATGCACCAATTTCAAATTGATATATCTGTACGTTTATTTTTATAAAGTGAGATATAACTTTTTGAAATTTTGTCCATGACATTTACCTATATCAATGGATGGTTAGGTAAGGAGTATTAAACAGCGGTGTAATTTTTCTTAACCATAAGTGCAGTTTTCAACCTACGACGCACAGGGTTTGAGTTATTCAACTCAGCAGACTTATACAAAGTATATTGTATGTTGTTCTGTGTCTATTTGGACAGAGGGGTTGGTACTCGTACTATATTCTGTTTTTCTTGTGACTTCTCTAGTTCTTAGACATGTGTTTCGTAGAAATGCAAGGTCTAAGTTTTGAGAAGTTATAGGTATATGAATAAAGTAGAGAACCAGATATTGCAAGTATCAGGATTCTTCAAGGTGATCGAAGATATAGATACTTGTGTATGGTATTCAGTTAATAGTAATGATTAAGAGAACTTGCTTCTCTTTCAGGTTACTCATAACTGGAAGCACTCCTAAGTCGAGTAATGCTGATTGGCCTCTCTCTATTTAGTTGACATGCACTGAAGACAGCTGCATGATTTGAATCTGGTTCCAATTTGATCAGTGCCTCTGTTTCTATATTGGATATATAATAGTTCATATCTTAACAATATTAAGGTATGGGGAGTTGTCCGGCTTATGCTTAAAACCAAACTCTGGATAACTCAAGGCGCGTTTCTGTAATGGATGTTTGTGGGTTGACCCGGGCTATGACGAGTGTTGACTTTCTACCATCTGGAAGATCAATAGTGATATTGCTCTTGACTCGCCACAATTTTGATAAAAATGGATTTTTCAGAAAGTAGTTAGTGGGAGTACGGTAGAACTGGAAGTGATTCCAGAACAGCAAACGATTACTGAAAATTTGATAAGAACCTAAAGATTCAATCTGATTTGACATTCTATTGGCCACTCCGCAGATATGGTGGGTAACCTCAGGCACCCGAGAGGTACTCTGGTAGCCTCAAGGACGGTGACAGGGAGGTTCTTGTTTACCCAGACTTGCCATTGCTTTTGTTCCAGACTGTGAGACCCGGCAGGAGGATGAGTATAGCATCGTTCTAAACTAGCTTTAGAAGTGTGCGTGTATATGACTCTGCCAGAGGGTTGTCGTAGTCAGTGGGAGCAGCGGAAGCATAGTGGACAAGTAGCTTATGTCTATTTATGGACTAAAGCAGATATAGCGGAGATAGATCATCTATTTCTGATGTGACAGTCATAGGTTTGACTTCATCAGAATAGGGGATGGATCTGTTAAGAGGGTAGTAGGTTGTGATGTCCTGGTACATGGATGACATACACATAGTAGGAAGTGAAAATCCTATACTACGATCGGTTATACTTTGGTTATCACACAGTGGTTTTTCCACATAGGATATAGATATAATTTCAGACATTCTAGTTACTGGATCTATTGTTTTAGATCTAGATTTGGGTAGTTTCCCAATCAGGGTACTAAGACAGCATTCTAAAGGTGTTTTAGAATGGACGACTCCTGACATGGTAGTGTACCTGCAGGTGATGGAGTCACCCTCTTTAAAGGTGTCTTACAGACTAAAGGGGAGAAGGATGTGCATGATTGGTAGATCACTTGCTTAGGCAATTGAGTTGATCATGAGATGTCAAGTACCACACCAGATGTTGTTTTTGCATGAGATGCAATAAGTTGATATTAATCCAATCCTGGAGAAACGATCGGAAGCAGTTTTAGAACATAAGTGGATGTTCTAGGGATATGATAACAACAGCCTCTTTTAGGAGACGGTTATCATTCCAGGCTTCCAAGGTGACCTGGATGACAGAGTGACTGTCAGAGTTATAGTTTTCCCTATGACGAGGGGCAGTTGTTTGGACAGAAGGTCCAAGCGGATACTGAGGGAGGCATGACGCAGGATACTGATTAAGTTCAGTTGACGATACAGTCTAAGAAGTTTGAATTTGGAGTTCATTTATGAACTAGGTCCCATCAGACATCCAAACATATTCTAAGACAGGTATTGCTCATTCCGGGAGATGGCTTTCTCCGCGAACTTGAGATAAAGAGAGACATAGAAAGAAACATTAGGGCGGATTCACTCACTGAGGCTATTCCTCGAATGCAATAGTTTCGCAAACGGGCTTTGTGAAAATGATTAGCAGAGGAGTTGGGTGTTCGGTATCACACGGGCTGTGAGTATGCGACATCGCAATAATCAGTCTTGAGTGCAAGTGGGAGATTGTTGGATATAGTGCCCTCAGAGTCAATTATTGGATCACAGGCACGTGATTGCAATGATTGAGGGAGGACCTATACCGGTAGGACAGTCTTACTCAAGATGATAGTATGCTATCTGGTTTATCTTTATCATCGTGTACATGCTTTAGGTGACATTACAGGTCACTATTGCACATTGACAGAGCCCATAGGATTTTTTCGTGACGGCCAGCAGTATGATAGCGATCATATACGATGGAGCTGGGGTCTATAAGCACATCCTTAAAGTGGTCCCTAGTCATAGGAGTTTCGAGACTGGGCATCGATACTCCATTAGTGGACTAGTGTATACAGTCGAGACCCCGACGAGGGGCGGTGGCCGGTCTCACAAGCCAGTGGTGTCAGTTGGTTCACCTAAGATGTATACAGGTGCTCATTGGGTTATGGGTACACCAGACAGGACTCGCCGGGAACATGCTAGTTGGTATTATACCAGACGTCAGATAGCAGTTCCCTGGTTACATATGTACAGGTTAGTTTATCGACCTGAGATCGTCATTTGTCTCGTGTGAGTTCCCACTGTGCTTTGATTACTACCCTACCACGGCTCAAAGGAGTCGTGCAAACAGGTTTTAGTTGGGTACAGTCCTGAGCCACATGGAGGCAGTGAGCGGATCGGCAGGGGTTTCGACTCTTCCGGTATTGGGGGTGAGATTGTGCTGTGTCTAGGAGAGCCATTACACGAAGTCCTTGGCCAAGGCAGGAGATTTACTGGTAGGTATTCCAGTAGTATCTCAGGGTATTCTAGGCTACACTCCGACACGACTTGTACCGCTTTTGGGGGTCTGACTTTTACCAACCCCCTAGGCCCGACATGCGATGCTCTTAGACGAACAGACCAGACTGTACGGATATTGTCACTGACAGGCTCAGTAGGGTGTCAGGATGAGTTCGCTCATCGACCTCCCTTTTGGTCAATACCTGATTGTTAGTTATATGTATGCCCTAGAGGCCATTACTGTACATTGGATGTATATTGTAGTGGATGCTGGGACATATATAGGGAGGACTTTCTTGCTCGACATGATAGTATGCTATCTGGTTGATCTTTACCTTAACGTGTACACTGATTGTCTCTCTGTTACATGTTGGTAAAGCCCTTAGGATGTGTACTTGATTACCTGGACTATGATGCGGATCATACTAGTGGGGACAGGGTAGTCCATAAGTACATCCTTCAAGGTCCCTAGTCGTGGGTATATCGAGACGGGGCATCGATATACCAGTGTAGACTAGCGTATACCTTCTCGACCCATACAGATGGGCGATGGATGATCCCATATCCATTGGTGTTTGACATCAGAGATGATATACGGGTGCTCAGTGAAGACTGGGTACACTGGACGGACTCGCCTAATGCCGCGGTTCCGCCGCCCTTTTGTCTCTTCTCCCATCAAATTTTGCACAGTAATTCCTATTTGGCAGTGCTGGTTTTCTTGGGAATTTTTAATCTGAAATCTAGAGTTGAGTATTTTGGGTTGTATTGGGAGTTCGTACATTCGATCGGATTGTCAAACTCTGTCTATGTGTTTTTCCGGATATATTGAATATGTTAAAAAGTTCGACCGGATATAAATACCCACCTTTTCCCCTGTCGGGAAATTTCCAAGTGTTGGATTTTTCCGTGGTTTAAAGACGTTCTATGTAGTGCAAGTAACGCGATGGTCCCTCTAGAAGACAACAAACCTTAACTCGATTATGTGACCGTCTTGAACTGCCCTTTGAACCTTAGGGTTTGGGGCAGTACGGCGTGCCACATGTGAGGCGTTGGCTTGACCCTTCTACGGCTGGACCGTTGGTACTGAGGCATGAAGTGAATGTCTTTGAACTTGTTTCATGTGTTGAGCTGTATCGGGAAAACTTGGGTGTTTCGATTGTTCGATCGGAAAGTTTAACATTTTCTATTTATCTGGAATGGGATACAATAATTGGAATTCACAAGAAACATAGCACTTTAGTCTCACTTGATCGGTTGCCACGGAATTTTGATGTGATCAAAAGTCCGTCGCAATCACGTAGCATACGCGGATACTCGCCGGGTAAACTTAATAGACAGCCTCGCTCCATAGCCCCGACCAAGTGACTGTAGGAGAACCCCATCGCCGAAAGCATCCGTACGGGTGCTCGCGGTAGCGGTGTTCCTCCTTGGTGCACTTTGTCGACGGCGTCGGGGGTGTGATTGGTAGGATACGTGCGTGTTCAAGTTCTAGTTTAAATACCGCAATCAAGACGGTTTCGCTTGTAGCTAGCCGGTTGAGTACGGGTCGTCCGCAGGGAGATGGGAATCTTTTTCTATGTGTTTTTCGACGAGTTAAGTCCTGTGTTCAGATTTTGTTGTGGTTATCTAAGTGTTAAGTTGATATTTAAAGAGAGCTTGTTAGGGTTAGGATTAGGTTAGTTTGAGTTAGGAGTCTCCACATCTTTCGTTGCCCCACTTAATATCGGTGTTACGGTAATCGGCAACAACGGGGATTAGCACGACTAGGAAGGACTTTGCGAGTATAAGCTAGGCTTTCCAACGCATAAGTCTTCCTTTTGGTGCTTGTCCGTCCGTTCTTGGCTCTTATCCATAACCTCCGGTTAATTCAACCACAACCGGTCTCACTACGGAATCACCGCTATCATGTAGGATATGGTGCCGTAAGGAGCGGATTGTGGTTCAATTAACGGGAGTCGATTCAAGTTGTTGGGCAAGGAAAGAGTGAGAGAGATTTCCTTCTCTCAAACTTCCCTTATCCTACCCTAACAAGTAAAAAACTACTCACACTTCATGATAGGAAAAACAAAACAAAACAAAAGAGGAAGATAGAAAGAAGGAGATTAGAAGAATACGACTAACTGTTTGCGACCTCACCTTGGCGAGGATCGAGCGTAAGTATCATTGTCGTATGTAAGGATAAAGAAAAAGAGAGAAGAAAGAAACAACAAGGAAATAACAACAACTACTTAACAATTAAAATTACAACAAGTAAAGAAAGAGCAAGACAAGCATGATAATAAAATGATCTTCTTTATTTATCATTCCTCCCTCACAAAGCTCACTACAAGTTTAATGGAGAAGAGATGAGAAGAAGAAGAACAAGTGAACTAAATCCTAGAAAAAGAAAATACAAGAATGGACCCCCTTCCTTCACAAAGTTCTGGGATATTTATAGGCCAGAAAATGAAACCCTAGGGCAACCACCAGAACCCAAACAAAAAGACCAAAACACCCCCCAAAAATCTGCATGCTTGGCGCCTAAACGGCCGCGGATCCGCGGCCTGGACCCCACTTTGGCCGCAGATCCGCGGCCTTATTGTCGAGTTGGGCTTTGGGCTTTTTGGTGGTGGCCTGATCTGATGAGTACTTCATTCTGGTATATGTATTTTCTTATAATTGCTTCACGAATTTTCCAGAATTCTGTTGAGGGAAAGGTGGACTTTTTGTCAAGATTTTGTCATGATTGCCTCGAGCTCCGCGTAGATCTCTTGGATCTTGTGCTACCATTGAGCCTTGTGCATGAAGGTGACATTGATTTGACCTTTTGTCTTCCTATTGATATCTGGCAACATACGGATGAAGAGCGGAGACCGTGTTTTATCTGTGGTTGGCAGGAACTCGGATTTTGTCGTGTTTTCCATGAATTTCACCGTTTTGGAACCGAGAACCTGTATCCTGCAATTGACTAGCAAACACGGCTCAAGAGTATCTACGGATATGCAATGTGATAAAAATTGGGCGGTATGAAAATGCAAAAATCTGATAGGAACAGGGTGCGGCCGTCTACTAAAGTTTGCGACGAGCATTCGATCAGGATGTCGGGAATCTTGTTGAATTGCCCGACTTTATATTGAAAAGTGTTTTTGATTTTGAGACTAAAATGCGGGGTTTATAATTGTTAGGCATGTGATGTCTAAGGAATTCATTTGGCTAGGCATGCGATGTCTAAAGAGGTTGCGGATTCCAACTGTTGTAGTTTTACACTTTCTTTTCTGTGACCGTAAGTGTAATATGTGATATCGCCGGTTTCGTTGCTATATGTCTACGACAATTGGGATGCGCATATTTACTTACGTTGATGACATGTGATGTTATGTGTTGCTGGATATATTATATTGGATCGTCGTATTTGAATAGCCGGGGGTTTTTATGTGAGATGAGTGTTTTTCATTTTCATTCATGTAAAAACTTGTATGTAATATTCTTTTATTGGGGCACTTCCAGGTTGCGGAAGATGTCACCTTTTGTATATTATTTACTTTTATGCACTAGGATAGACCCAAGGAGGGGAGCACAAGTAACCGGGTTCTGGAGTCCAGTGGGAGACCAACTCGAGGAGTCGAGTCCGGGTCTCCTAACTCTGTAATTGGTAGGGTTGCTTTCCGCTCTCGTAGGGGTCTAGGGGTGTGGGTTTGGCTATTCATCACGACCGTGGAATCCGTGTTTTATACTGGCTCGTATTAAAAACACGGATGTCCTAGTATATCCAATATTTCATATGATTCTTCTGCTGTGATATCTGTGATGTGATCATGTGATGTTCTGTGATAGATACTGTATATAGTATATATGATATATTATATAGGCGTTACTTATGTTTTACACCCGCGCTAGCCCTGCCCCGCTCTGCCGTTAGTTACCTAACCTAACGGTGCAACGAGGGGACATCGAGGCGAATGCGGATGGCATAAGTGTACGTCGTATTTATCTGTGATGTTTAGGTAATTAAATTATGGGACTTCATTAATCTGATTAATGAAAATAAAAGAAACCTAAGATGTTGTAGAATCGAATTTCAAAATAAAACAGGTAGCTACAGTTCTTGCTTTGCACAGAGGTATATGTGATATATCCTGCACCTTATTCGATGAGGAAAGGACCGAGATCCCTTCACCGGGAGTGACTCCTTTAGCAATAACTGGCAGATGCTACACACTCGGTTTGTCTTTTGATTGCTTTTAAGAGTTTTTGCTTTGCACAGTGATATATATGATATATCCCGCACCTCATTCGACGAGGAAAGGACCGACGATCCCTTCACCGGGAGTGACTCCTTTAGCAAAACTAGAAAAGCCTCAAAAACACTCCATTTCAAAATCATTTGATTCTACAACGATATCAAGTTCATTACGCAATAGGTTTTCAGAAAAATCTGTCGTAGCCCTCCGTCATTTCAGATATGTACTGGTTAGTATTCGTGCTGCGTTTGTTGACCTCTGTCAAGGCGTAGTGTGCGGTAGCTGATTAGTGCTTATCTGCATAAGCATATGATGTGATTGATTTAGGGTAGTCGTGCGACCTTGTTGACCTCTGTCAAGGGTCGTGCTGGTGGGTTTACTTCAATCAGGAAATGACGGGTTGAACTTGACTAGCAGCCTATGGTTTGTTGACCTCTGTCAAGGTCATAGGACGCTAGGGGCAAAATATTATCGGGAATTTCAAGTGTTGAAATTTGCAATGAGATTGCATACTTTCTATGAGATAGTTGGATCCCGATACCCGCTGCGAGTAAGAGTTACTCCTGGGAGAGTTTTACACATTACAATTAGCCGATCAAGTAGGTGTCTAGAAAGGTGTTAACGAGGTTACGCCTCTGGGAAAACGAGGTTTACATTAATTAGGTTCGTGCGAAAGCACGGAGGACCTCCCTCAAAGTACCGACACTGGCCTACCTGAAAAATTGGCGAACTTGTAGTGTGTAATTAATCCCGGCTAGTCTTTCCTTTTAGGGTTTGAAGGAAGATTTGATAAAAAGCAGTGGGAGCCATCCTGATTAGATAAAATAATAACCAATCTATTCTTGCAAGAGCACACGCTGAGTGTTTTCTTCTCTCTCTCTCCAGGTAGCGACCATATCACGCCTTAATCAAGATAATAATACGGAATATTGACCGAACCCGCTTGTTATACTGAGCTGGGGAACGTTGGTCCCGCTCCAACTTATAATTGTTATAAGACAGAGCAGGAAATTGGGGATTACCAGAATTCCCGTGCCGCCCAAACGAAGAGAGTGCATGCTGATGCATCATCTTCGGGTGTGTTCATTATATAGAACTGTTTCTCAGTGTCCTTTACGTCCTGGGTATGTGATACCAGATCAGGATCCCAGATATGTAATCTGTTACATAGGGCTACAGAAAGGTAGAGAACTGAGAATGGGTGATAAGTTTCATGAGGCAGAAAACAGGGCAAGTGTTGCAGCCAAGTCTGTTGGTCACTGTCACCCTGTATTACCAATACATTGATTCTGAACGAATGTTGTTAGATACCGAACCTGATATACAAAATCGTATCAGTCTCTTTATTAGTAAAGAAAGGATATAATTTTGTATTGTTGGATAATGTTTTGAACATTTCCTATATCAAAAGTTGATCGGTTCAGGCACGTTATCTAAAAGCATTGCTGTTCTAAATCAAACTACAGTTCTTAGTATACAAAACACACACAAGAGGAAGAGTTCAGAACTGAACGAATTCTTCTTGAGGCATTATAGACTAGGTCAGATCAATGTGACCCGACTAGCTAGAGTTACATATAGATGCATATTTAAATCAGTTTGAATTTACATCTTGTGAAACTCGCCAGTCATTTCACAAAGATAAGATGACCATAGCTCCGTTTACTGGAAACAGAGAAAGAGTTAGTAAACTCTTGGGATGATACATGTTGATGTATGTAGGTCCCCAGTCTACACATGCCAAGACCGGTTCTTTGTACTTCATTACATTCGCTGATGATCTCTTTAGATTCAGACATATGTTCTTGTTGAAACACAAGTCCGAACCTTTTGAGATATTCACAGAATATAAGTTAGAAGTAGAGAACCAAAATACAGGTATAAGTATTATGTCCTTTGATGAGATCAAGGAGGAGAATACTTGTGCATGGAATTCCTGGACTTTTCTAAAGGAGAATGAGATTCTCTCTCAGCATTACTCCTCCGAATATAGCACGATGGTATATCGGGGCGGAGTGATAGCACCCTATGTGATATGGTGTGCTCTATGATGAGTACTACTGAGTTTCCTATTTCCTTTTGGGAGTTATGCACTTGAGAAGCTGCATACCTATTGAATAGTGTTCAAATCAAATCAATGCCTACCACTTCATATATGATATGGAAAGGGAAGAGCCCATGTCTTAAGCTAGTTAAGATTTGGGGTTGACCGGCCTATGTCTAAAAGAAAAATCCGGACAAACTCGAGGCAAGGTTAGTTATGTAGAACTGGAAAGGTTCCAGCTATGCAAACTACAGAAGATGATTTGATGGAACCAAAGGATTCAATTGTTACCAACGAACCTCGGCCTCTCCGCCGATCTAGTAGGGTTCCTCACCCACCTGAGAGATACTTCGGTTCCTCTATGACAGTGGGAGCGAAGATTGCATCATGAGATGATGACCCAACTAGCTTCGAGCAGGCCATCGAGAGTAAGACTCTGTAAGAATGGCTGGATGTTTAGCGATCTGAGATGGAATCCTTATACACCAACAAAGTATGGACTTTGGTTGCTATATCTGAAGGGTTAAATCCCCATCAGGAGCAAGTATATCTTGAGAAGATTACTTGGTGTAGATGGAAAAGTTGAGACTTTCAAAGCTAGACTTGTTAAAAGTTTGCATCATTGACCAGGTGTGGATAATGATGAAACCTTTTCAAGTAGCTATGCTTAGGTCCATCCAGATCCTACTTGTCACGGCTACATACCATGACTACGATATCTGGTGGTTGGGTGTCATGACTGCTTTTCTAAATAATGTTTTAGAAGAGTGCGTCTATAAGTACACAGCCAGAGGGCTTCGTAGACAGTGGGAGCAGCGGAAACGTGTACAAGATGCTTTATAGGATAAAGAAGGTATCGCGGAGTTGGAACATCTGTTTTGATGTGTTAGTCAAAGAGTTTGACATCATCAAAATGGAAGATGAACCTTGTATAAACAAAAAGGTAGTAGGGAGTATAGTGACGATCCTCATAAGTATGTGGATGACATGCTCTTGATAGGGAAGGAGTTTCCTAAGCTACGCTCGGTCGATCTCCGCTTATCACAATGATTCTCCATATAGGATCAAAATGATACCTCCTAAATCCTGGATTTTGGATCTATGAGATAGATCTAATTGGATGTTAGGATTCTCACTAGTTGTAATGAGATGGTATCAATCGATCCTGGGGAGAATCACTGGAAGGGTTCCAGAGTGATAAGGACGACTGAATATCAGTCACAGGCATTGTCTTTACCCTCAGTAAAGGGACGGTATGTTGGAAGAGTTCCAAGCTAGATACCGTGGCATACTAGACGATAAAGGCTGGATACATCGCTATTTGAGATGCTACCAAAGAGGCAGTCTGGGTGTATATTAGTTCATGAGATGAACTTCGTTCCTCCCCTTGTGTGACAATGGAGTTGTGGCTTATGCCAAGGAACACCCATCCCATCAGTGATCCAGACATATTCTATGGCAGTATCACCTGATCATGGAGATAGTTGATCTCCAGGGTGATCGATGGTAGGAGAGTAGACTCAGAGGACAACACGGCGGATCCACTCACAAAGGCCTTTTCCCAGAGAGAGACTTTTATGGGATGGTTGAGTATGAGATACTACAACCACTGCTATCAGATGGCCCTAGTGCAAGTAGGAGATTGTTAGTTATATGTATGCCCTAGAGGCCATTACTGTACATTGGATGTATATTGTAGTGGATGCTGGGACATATATAGGGAGGACTTTCTTGCTCGACATGATAGTATGCTATCTGGTTGATCTTTACCTTAATGTGTACACTGATTGTCTCTCTGTTACATGTTTGTAAAGCCCTTAGGATGTGTACTTGATTACCTGGACTATGATGCGGATCATACTAGTGGAGACAGGGTAGTCCATAAGTACATCCTTCAAGGTCCCTAGTCGTGGGTATATCGAGACGGGGCATCGATATACCAGTGTAGACTAGCGTATACCTTCTCGACCCATACAGATGGGCGATGGATGATCCTATATCCATTGGTGTTTGACATCAGAGATGATATACGGGTGCTCAGTGAAGACTGGGTACACTGGACGGACTCGCCGAGAACTCCCAGATGGTATTATACCTTACGTCAGATGGCAGTTCTCTGGTGACACTGGTACAGAGTAGTCTGTTGACCCGAGATCGTCATAGAGTCTTGTGTGGTTCCCACTGTACTTTGATTTCCACCTTACCACGTCCAAGAGGGCGTGCAAAACGGTGGTTTTTGGGTACAGTCCCGAGTCACATGGAGGCAATGAGCGATAGGAGGGGATTCGTCTCTCCCGGTATAGGGAGTTGATGTTGCGCTGTGTTTGATTGGCTATAACCGGAAATCCCTAGCCAGGGTTGCTGAGATTTACTGGTAAGTGTTACCAGCAGTATCTCAAATTGTTATAGACCTCATATCGACACGACTTATCTTGCTATTGGGGTCTGACGTTTACCACCCCTAGGAAAGATATGCGACATATCAGACGATCAGACCGGACTGTACGGTAAGTGTTACTGGTTGGATTCACAGGAGTGTGAGCGGGCTTGCTCGTCGATCTTCTGATCGCTCAATACCCGGGTGGCCGTTACGTTTAGCAGACCGCTTGCGGCTTGTGGGTGTTTGATATGATCATCACCTGCTGCCGGCGTATTGACGAGTCTTTAGAGTCCTACACAGAGGTTTCCTGGCTCAAGCGAAACGAAATAGGAGCGCATATGAGATATGTGCGGGACCGAGAATCTTGCTTGTATGTGATACCGTATTTCATTCTCGCGATAAATGTATCGATTGGTTATATGCGATATAACCTAGTTATCGAATCAAGTATTGATTCGATAAGCCGATACATAGGATACTAGTCGGTTATATGCGATATGACCGGATCGTTAAATTAAGTGTTGATTTAATGATTTAATGTATAATTATATATTTGATATATTACTTTGCATTAACTAGTATTGGTTCACTTTAAATGGATTTTCTCACTTGAAGTTCACAAGTTGTATATGTGATATACTTTTGTGCACTTGATTGTATCATGTTTGATGATACATGCTTACTTGAGTTTGTGTAAAGATTAAACCATGGTTATTTAAATTGTTAGGGTTTTGTTTTTCATTTTCTTAATCATTTATTTATTTGTTTATTCATTTTGGAAATGATAAGAAAAGAATGGTGGCTTTATTTGTAGTTTAGTTGAAGCTTCATGAAGCTTTGACCTAGTCCACCATTCTTATCTCATCCTTAACCCTAACCATTCCAACTAACCCTAGTTTATTCTCTACACATTACCATGGTTAATTTTATGATAAGAATGAATTTATTATTCTTTTCAAAAATAACTTATCATCTTCTTCCTCTTCTTCTTCTTCATGAAGAAACCTTACTTCATCAATGGTGGATTGATGAAACAAGTGAGAAATCCAATTCTAAAGTCTACCCACTTCCTATTTCTTCATCCTCTACCTCTTGCCAAGTAGTAGAGTGTGTTCTCTTCACATGTTTTTGGACTTGGTGAAGTTGGAGCTTAATCTAGCGATGCCTTGACATAGATCATCTTCGGTATGGACATCGACGACCTAGCTCACCATTTCTCCGACGAAGCCGACGCTAGAGCCCGGGAATTCATTTGGACAGCGAGGGGACTTCGTTGCGGAGCTATGGAGGTGGAGCACCGGATCTACAAAGGTTGTATTTCCGTTTACTTGTAGTTAAGTGTTAACTAGTTTGTTTTTCGCCTAGACATCTAGCCAACGGTCCGTATTAGGGTTTCTCGGCACCGTTAAAATTTGAAAATGGCATGGTTGATGCCTTGTGAGACCTCACTTGTGTGCCTAGGAACCCTACACTGATAGCCCGTTACGTACGGCTAGTAACATTGACGTGCTAGTGGTTAAATCCACAGCCAAAGTATTGACGAGTCTTTAGAGTCCCCAATAGACAGTTTCTCAAGTTTCGGGCGAAACGTTGTAGAGGCCGTATGATATATGGCAGGGTTAGATCATATACGTGCAGTAGTGCACGGATCATGATCGGGCGGATCATACTAGTGGGCTTTGGTTTAAGCCGGATCCTATTATTAGATTTGTTGGATTACTTTAGTCTCATCGCATTCGTATTCAGTCGGAATACGGATGCAGGTATGTATATACAGGTGAGGGGTATCCTTGTGATCCGTCATGAGTTTACTTTAGATGTTGCCGTATCTTTTTATTGTTGTAAACATTTGGGTTAATGTTTACTTTTGTGGAAATAGTGAGCTTAATTCATGATGAGGTGCATTAATTATGACATGGACAAGGGTGGTGACTCATGGTCTTATTCTTTGAACCATGTCATGTTTAGTGATTGATTTAAGTGTTGATATGATAAGAAGAGAGAGAGAGGGGGCAGCCAAAAGGTAGAGTTTGCTCTAGTATTATTTCATCTCACTCTCTCATTTTTATCATAGAGAATTAGAAAGAAAAGCCTCTTCTACTTCTTCCTCCTCTAGCTCACCATTTCCTCCAATGGCTTCGTCTTCAAGCTCTATCCATACACTCTCATGCGTTGAGAATCAATGGATGCAAGAGACAAAGTGATCACACACATTCTCTACATCACCTTGGACACGTCGGCTAGCAAACTTCGTGTCCGAGTTGCTTCGGACGAAGCGGGAGCCTGTAAAAGGATTCGAAGATGTGGTGCCTTTTCCGACGAGGAGACCAAAGATCGGAGATGCCGCGAGGAGCTTGGGTTGGTGGCCAAAGACCGAAGGACACGGATCGATCGGTATAGCTTTTCTAACCCTTCTCTAGTTAGCTAGTTGTAGGTTAATGGTTCGATCCGGGATTAAAATCTGCGATAGCGCCGGTTTCAAGTTTTGAAAAAGTTTTCGTTTCCGCATTTTGGCCTCGGAAAAACGGTCGGGGCGCTACCGTAGACTTACAGATATAAGGTCTATAACAGTTTGAGAAACTACTGATGACACTTACCAGTAAATCTCAGCAACCCTGGCCAGGGATTTCCAGTTATAGCCAATCGAACAAAGCGCAACATCAACTCCCTATACCGGGAGAGACGAAACCCCTCCTATCGCTCATTGCCTCCATGTGAATCGGGACTGTACCCAAAAGCCACCGTTTTGCACGCCCTCTTGGACATGGTGTGATGGAAATCAAAGAACAGTGGGAATCACACAAGACTCTATGACGATCTCGGGTCTATAGACTAACCTGTACCAGTGTCACCAGAGAACTGTCATCTGACGTGAGGTATAATACCATCTGGGAGTTCTTGGCGAGTCCGTCCAGTGTACCCAGTCTCCACTGAGCACCCGTATACCTTCTCTGATGTCAAACACCAATGGATATGGGATCATCCATCGCCCATCATACGGGTCAAGAAGCGCATACGCTAGTCTACTCTGGAGTATCGATGCCCTGTCTCAGTACTCCCATGACTAGGAACATTTGAAGGATGTACTTGGCGACTACACTGTCCCCACTAGTATGATATGCATCATAGTCCTGGTAGTCAAGTACTCATCCTAAGGGCTTTATCAACATGTAACATAGAGACAATCAGAGTACATGTTAAGATAAAGGGCAACCAGATAGCATATTATCATGTCGAGCAAGAAAGTCCTCCCTATATATGTCCAAGCATCCACAACAATATACATCGTATGTACAGTAATGGCTTCTATTGCATATATATCACTAACTGCTTGGACATATATATATATATAAGACTTTCTTGCTCGACATGATAGTATGCTATCTGGTTGCTCTTTACCTTAACATGTATACTTGTATTATTATACTGTCACTTTGATACATGTTGATAAAGCCCTTAGGATGTTTGATTGACTACCAGAATTATGATGCGGATCATACTACTAGGACCTGGATAGTCCACAAGCACATCCTTTAACAGTTCCTAGTCGAGGGGATATCGAGACAGGGCATCGATATTCCAGAGTAAACTAGTGTGTACGTTTCTTATCCCTATATGGGGGCGGTGGTTGATCTCATAAACCATTGGTGTTTGACACCAAAGATTGTACAAAGGTGCTCATTAGAGAATGGTTACACAAAATAGGACTCGCCAAGAACTCCTAGATAGTACCATATCAATCGTCAGATAGCAGTTCTCTGGTGACACTGGTACAGGTTAGTCTGTAGACCCAAGATCGTCATAGAGTCTTTTATGGCTCCCACAGTGCTTTGATTTCCTCCTGTTAGTTATATGTATGCCCTAGAGGCTATTACTGTACATGTAATGTATATTGTAGTGGGTGCTTGGACATAAAAATGGAGGACTTTCTTGCTCGACATGATAGTATGCTATCTAGTTGCACTTTATATTAACATGTACACTTATTGTCTCTCTATTACATGTTTATAAAGCACTTTGGATGAGTACTTGACTACTAGGATTATGATGCAGATCATACGAGTGGGGCAGAGGTAGTCAATAAGTACATCCTTCAAATGTTCCTAGTCATAGGAGTATCGAGGCAGGGCATCGAAACTCCAGAGTAGACTAGCGTATACGCTTCTCGACCCATGTGATGGGCAATGGATGATCCTATATCCATTGGTGTTTGACATCAGAGAAGGTATATGGGTGCGCAGTGGAGACTGGGCACACTGATAGGACTCGCCGAGAACTCCTAGATGGTATTATACCTATCATCAGATAGCAGTTCTCTGGTGATACTGGTACAGGTTAGTCCGTCGACCCGAGATCGTCATAGAGTCTTGTATGATTCCCACCGTGCTTTGATTTCCACCATACCATGGTCAATAGATCGTGCAAAAAGATGGTTTTTGGATACAGTCCCGAGTCACATGGAGGCAATGAGCTATAGGAGGGGATGCGTCTCTCCCGGTATTGGGAGTTGATGTTGAGCTATGCTCGATTGGCCATAACAGGAAATCCCTGGCCAGGGTTGCTGAGATCTACTGGTAAGTGTTATCAGTAGTTTCTCAAACCGTTATGGACCTTGCATCGGTATGACTTATTAGGCTATTGGGGTCTGTCGTTATACCAACCCCAGACTGTGATATGCGACATATCTGACGAAGAGACCGGACTGTAAGGTAGTGTTACTGATTGGATTTGCGGGAGTATGAGCAAGCTTGCTTTTTGATCTTCTGATCGCTCAATACCCGGGATGCCGTTATGTTAGAAGACCGCTTGCGGCTCGTGGGTGTTTGGTAAGATCATCACCTACTGCCGGCGTATTGACGAGTCTTTAGAGTCCTATACAGAGGTTTCCTGGTTCATGAGAAATTAAGTAGGAGCACATATGTGATATATGCAGGACCGAGAATAATACGATATGTGATACCGTATTGTATTCTCGCGATATGTGATATCGGTCGGTTATATAAGATATAGCCGGGTTATCGGATCAAGTGTTGATTCGATAAGTTGATTCATATGATATTAATCGGTTGTATGTGATATAGCCGGATTATTAAATTAAGTGTTAATTTGATAATTTAATGTGTAATTATATATTTGATATATTAACTTACATTAACAATTATTTGCTCACTAAACATTTCTTTTTCTTACTTGTGTGCATATAGTATATATGTGATATATATAAATGTACATTTATTGTGTCATGCTTGATGATACATGTTACATGGGTGTATGAGATTTACACTATAGTTAGGATAATCCTAGGGTTTTTATTTATCAAAGTAATTCTAAAATGATGGAATTTGTCATGGTAGAAGCTTTGAGAAAGCTTGTGGATAACCATTGACTAAGTCCACTATTTTTGTTTTGCTAAAGATATTTATTGACCTAACCATTATCCTTAGCATGGTTAACTCTCTATATGGGTTAGTGTATGATACTAACTCACCCATGATTGCTCTTCTCACCTCATGAGTTTCATTGCTCATCATCATTCTTCATCTTCTTCTTTCTTGAGAATGCTTGCTAGCTTTTCTAAAGGTGAGAAAATATTGTGAGAAAAACAAATCTAAAGTGAGACCATTTCCTACTTCATCATCCTATACTATTAGCCCTAGTTTAGGGTGTTTGCATCACTAAACCCTAATTTAGTGAATATGTAGCATGGACTTGAGTCTCCTCGACATAGATCATCTTCGGCCTCGAAAATATCGAGCAAGCTTGTTCATTTCTTCATGTGAACCTTTACTAGAGTTCGGATGTTCATTACTTGGAGCGAAGGGACTACTACACAGAGCTTTAGATGTGAAAGACCAATCTACAAAGGTTGTATTCCTCATTCACCTGTATGCAAAGTTGTTTGCATGATGTTTTGCTTAAATCTCTAGTTAAGATTCTAGGGTTAGGGTTGTTTAGAACGACAAAATTTTGGAAACGGCATGGACAATGCCTCCCGAAACTTTGCTGCTGCGGTACGTAACCCTACAGTGGTATCAGAGCCAAGCTAGAGATTTAAATGATGTTTGTTAGGATTACGAAACTGAAAAAACTCCGATACACCCGATACAAATTCCTGTTTTTTGTCGAATTTTAAATGGCCTCTAAAATTTTTTTAGCAACTGCAGAATGTTGTATGAGATGCAATATGAACACAATAGAAAATTGAACCCCTTTCCTCAGATTTTCGCCGGCCACAGAGCAAGTAAAACCGGTGTGCTCGGTTTTTCTAGGGTGTTCAGGGTTCATTTTTTTAGTGTGTTCCTGTCTATGGGTTTTGGTGTTTCAGGTGTTGCTTGTTTTTGCTAAATTTGCATGTGATGTTAACTTTCTGCAAAGGCATTTCAGAGTGTTTCGTAGTCGTAATTCTAACATGTATTCGGGTTATCTAGACGACGTTAAAAAGTTCGAACGGATATCAATAACTCATATTTTCCCTCGCTGGAAATTTTCCAAGAGTTGGATTGTTTTTTCAAGTTTAAAATCTCCAGAAAATCATGCAAGCGATTCTGTGGATCCTCTAGAAGAACGACACCCAAACTCGACTTTTTGGATCGCGGAACCGCTTATACCCTAGGGTTTGCGGCAGTTCCATGACGACATGAGTGAGGCATGGGTCGGCCCTTCTACGGATGGTTCATAGGAGCTGTGGCATGTTTTGGATACTTTTTGAACTCCGCTCAAGTGTTGAGCTCTTTGGGAAAGTTTGGGTGTTTGTTTATTCGATCGAAAAGTTTAACATCGTCGAGCTATATGTGATTGTGATACAATATTTGGAATCCACATAATTAGTTATGAGATAACTAGTTTGAATATTATAAATCTAGCAGTTTAGTCTCATTTGATCGGTTTCCACGGAATTTTGATGTGGATCAAAAGTTCGTCGCAATTACTTAGTGTACGTGGATACTCGCCGGGTAACCTTACTAGATAGACACACCCCATAGCCCCGACCAAGTGACTGTAGAAGAACCCCGTCGCCAAAAGCATCCGTTCGGGTGCTCGCGGCCTCGGTGTTTTGCCTTAGTGCACTTCGTCGACGGTATCGGGGTTGCGGACATCCACTAAAGTTTCTGACGAGCTGTCGATCAGGTTATCGGGAATCTTGTTGAATTACCCGACAGGTTATTGGAAAATGTTTTCAATATCGAGATTAAAATATGGGGTTTATAATTGTTAGGCATGTGATGTCTAAGGAATTTACTTGGTTGGGCATGAAATCCAAAGTATGTGATACATTGGGTTTATGATGTCTAAGGTGGTTACGGATTCCAATTGTTGTAGTTTTTCATTTTCTTTTCTGTGACCGTAAGTGTAATATGTGGTGTATCGCTGGTTCCATTGCTATACGTCAACGACAATTGGGATACACATATTTACTTACGTTGCTGAAATGTGATGTTATGTGTTGCTGCGATATGTTATATTGGATCGTCGTGTTTTGAATAGCTGGGTTTTTTTTATGTGAGATGAGAGTTTTTCATTTTCATTCATGTAAAAGCTTTATGTAATATTCTTTTATTGGGGCACTTCCGGGTTGAGGATGATGTCACCATTGATGTATATTATTTACTTTTCTGCATTAGGATAGACCCAAGGCGGGGAGCACAAGTAACCGGGTTCTAGAGTCCAGTGGGAGACCATCTCGAGGAGTCGAGACCGGGTCTCCTAACTCTAGAATTAGGAGGGTTGCTTGCCGCCCTCGTAGGGGTCTAGGGATGTAGGTTTGGCTATTCATCACAACCGTGGAATCCGTGTTTTTTATTGGCTTAATTAAACCACAGAATTCCTGGTATATCCAATATTTCATATATGTTCTTCTGCTGCTGATATTCTGTGATTTGATTACTTGATATGTTCTGAGACGAATGCCTATATTATATATATGATATATAATAACTATTGCTGCTTTCTTTTCTTCTGTGATGCTTAGGAAGCATATATTGATGGGACTTCATTAATGAGATTAATGAAATAAAAGAAATCTAAAGATGTTGTAGAAACTTGTTTTAAAACTGGTAGCTCTAGTTCATGCTTTGCATAGCGGTATTCCTTGTAGGATATCCAGCACCTTATTCGATAAGGAAAGATCCGAGATCCCTTCACCGGGTGTGACCTCTTTAGCGAAACTAGCAGATGCTATAACCCACTCGGTTTGTATTTTGATTGCTTCTATAGTTTTTGCTTCGCATAGTGGTATTTGTGAAATATCCTGCACCTTATTCGATAAGGAAAGAGCCAAGATCCCTTCACTGGGAGTGACCTATTTAGCGGAACTAGTAAAAGCCTAAAAAACACTCCTTTTCAAAATCACTCGATTCTACAACGATATCAAGTTCATTAGGCAAATGGTTTTCTTAAAAACCAGTCGTAACCCTCCGTCATTTCAGATAAGTACTACTTAGTATTCGTGCTGCGGTAGTTCGGCCTTCGTCAAGGCATAGTGTTCAGTAGCTAACTAGTGCTTATATGCAGCATGAGATGTGATAGGGTATTTGTACGGCGTAGTTTGGCCTCCATCAAGGGTCGTACGGGTGGGTCTAATTCAATCAAGAAATGAACGGGTTGAACTTGGCTAGCGACCTATGGGTAGTTTGGCCTCCGTCAAGGTCATAGGACACTAGGGGTAAAAACCATTATCGGGAATTTCAAGTGTTGAAATTTGCAATGAGATTGCATACCTTCTATGAGATAGTTGAATCCCGATACCCACTGTGAGTTAGAGTTACTCCTGAGAGAGTTTTACACATTACAATTAGCCGATCAAGTAGGTTTCTCGAAAGGTGTTAACGGGGTTACGCCCCTGGGAAAATGAGATTTATTTTAATTAGGTCCGTGCGAAAGCACGGGGAACCTCCCTCAAAGTACCGACACTGGCCAGCCGAAAGATTAGCGAACTTGTTGGGTGTAATTAATCCCTACTAGTCTTACCTTTTAGGGTTTGAAGGAAGATTTGATAAAAACAGTGGGATCCATCCTGATTAGATAAAATAATAACCAATCAGATCTTGTAAGAGCATACGCTGAGTGTTTTATTCTCTCTCTCTTTTGGTTGTGACCATGTCACGTCTTAATCAAGATAATAATATGGATGCATTGACCGAACCTGCTTATTATACTGAGCTGGGGAACATTGGTTCTGCTCTATCTTATAATTTTTATAAGTCCGAGCAGGAAATAGGGGAATACTAGGATTCCCATGTCACCCAATCGAAGAAAGTGCATGTTGATGCATTTTCTTCGGGTGTGTTCATTACCGAAAACTGTTTTTCAGTATCCTCTACGTCCTGGGTATGTGATTCTGGATCAGGATCCCGCATATGTAAGAGTTACATGGGCTAAAGAAAGGTAGAGAACTGAAAATGGGTGATATATCTCTAAGTATAGAGAATGGTGCAAGTGTTGCAGCCAAGTCAATTGGCAAATATCACCTTGTATTAATACATTGATTCTGAACAAATGTTATTAGATACTGAACCTGATATACAACATTACAATAGATTCTTTATTAAGTTAAAGAAGGATATAATTCTGTATAGGGGATAATGTTGTGAATATTTTCCTGAATCAAGAGTTGATTGGATCAGGCACATTAGGAAATGACATATATGTTCTAAATCAAACCACAGTTCAAAGTATCTAGAACACACATAAGAGAAGTAGTTCCGAAATGAACGAATCCTTCTTCTGGCATTGTAGACTAGGTCATATCAATGTGAACTACCAGCTAAGTTACATAAGGATGAATATGAGAATCTGTTCGAATTTTCAACTTATGCTACTTGTCAGTCTTGTCTCAAAGGTAAAATGACCAATACTCCGTTTAGCTGGAAACAGAGAAAGAGTTACTGAACTCTTGGGACATATACATGATGATGTATACGGTCCAATGTCTACAAATGCTAAGGTTGGTTCTTCGTACTTCATTATATTCACTGATCTTCTCTCAGGATTCGGTCATATGTTCCTGTTGAAACACAAGTCTGAAACTTTTGAGAAATTCAAGGAATATGAGATTGAAGTTGAGAACCAGACGGGTAGAAGTATTAAAGTCCTACGATGTGATCGAGGAAGAGAATATTTGCTTATGGAGTTCCTGGAGTTTCTAAAAGGAGAATGTGATTCTATCTCAGCTTACTCCTTCGAGTACACCACAGCACAACGGTGTATCGGGGCAGAGGTATCGCACCCTATGAGACATGGCGCGCTCTATGATGAGTACTGCTTTGTTACCTATTTTCTTTTAGAGTTATGCACTTGAGAAGATGCATACCTATTAAATGGGGTTCCATCCAAATCAAGGCCTACCACTACATATTAGATATGGAATAGGAAGAGACCATGTCTTAAACGAGTTAAGATATGGGGTTGTCCGGCCTATGTTGAAAGGCCGAATCCGGACAAGCTCGAGGCAAGGTCAGTTCTGTAAGTTTATTAGGATATCCTAAACATTTGCGAGGGCATATCTTCTACCTAACTGAGGAGTAAAAGGTGTTTTGTTTCTCACCATGCCACCTTTTTAGAAAAGAAATTTCTTGTGAAGAAATTTGTGGACATGAGGTAGAACTGGAAGTTGTTCCAGCTTGACAAACTAACAGCTGATGTGTAACATTTCAAAATAATAAAATATTATTTTTGGGAATTTTCATAATTTAATATTATTTTATTGATTATTTTAATATTAAATTTATAATTAAATACCGATAAATGGGAAAAATTTTGAAAAAAATTATGGAAAATTCTAAAATAATGTATTTTATGGAATTATGTCATTTTTAAGTTTTTATGGTTAGTTATATGCTAATTTAGTGTTAATCGCGATTAAAAATCGCTAATCGGGTTTTTAGCTTTTTTTGAGCAAAAATATGCAGATATCATTTTTCCACACTTGTTGCAATTTCTTATATGTTGTGGGTAGTTGGTTACCTAGAGTTACCTTTGAGTGAGAAGGAATAAAGAAAAAGGAAAACAAAAGAAAAAGGTTGGAATGATTAGGAGAGAGAGAGGAATGGGTCAACCCTTCTTTTTTTAAACCATCCCCCATCATTTTCCCCTTCTCATTCTCTCTCCTCTCCTTCCTTTGCTGCTGCAGCCCCTCCCACTTCTTCCTCATCCCTCTTCAAGCTTAGATCCACCATGGAAACGACCCCGAAACCCCATTTTGTCTTCACAAAACTTGCTCACAAGCTCGAAAGGATCGCATTGGACTAAGAAAGAGTGCATCTTGAGGACCTTGAGCAACTCAAGAAAATTCTTGAGTTGCCAAAGGAGGTAATTTCTGCACCCTAGCATAGTATTTCAATTCTAATTACATCCATACTAGTTTCAAGTCGATATGGTGTCGTTTGATGAACTTTTGAAATTTCAAGTTAGGATTAGGAGTTGAATTGAGTTGTAAAGTGAAATTGAGGCTTGTAGTGACCTTAGAATCCTGTTAGTAATGTTACATTGGACCAGACCTGAGAGTTAAACCCAAAAATATGGAATTACAGGACTTCTGTGTCGGTTTGTGAGATGTTTTAGTGTGCACGAAAAATCTGGAATGTGCTGGGAGTTTTGCTGGAAAATTAAACAACCCCAGGGACTCATTTGAGACCATAGGAACCCACTGTAGCGAGACGAATCCTATTGGATCACCCTGGGCCTGCCAGGCCAGTTTTTCCTGAAGAGGGGCTCGGCCACTTGGTGAGGGGATGGGTCCGGGTTTCTACTGTAGGTCACATACACCCTATACATCACTCTAGACTTGTTTGCTTGCCTTTATTTGGCCTGAGACGAAATCTGGGATCATTTTCTTGGGTTGCTGCTTTGAAATGAGTTTTGGTTTTGCGTATTTCGATTTCCAGATTTTGATATTTGTGCGTTATCTCGACCGTGTGACGTTTGTACGTCTATATCGGGTCATTTTGCGAAGGCTAACCATAGGTTCTAACCTATAGGCCTTTTAGCGTATCGTGTTGGTTTTCGCGTGTCGTTTTAAATTTCTATTTGGTTTTAATGCGATGCGATACGTGTGATATGTAGGTACCCCACGGCGATACGAGACGATGCAGAAGATGAAGGCGACATCGACACCGATACACAGGATACAGGTGAGTATATTTATATCTACGGGGAGAAGTCGGGTGGATGGCGTATAGCACCCCCGCAGTTCGTGGTGATGTATACGAATACGTATACACACATATATATTGATTATATATTGTTGAGTTTATTGATGATAAGGTAGATTTTAGGTACGATTGGATAGGTTTAGTGTTGCGAGACCCTAGAGTAGAGGTTGCACCACACATACACACACACCCATACTTGCATACATTCTTCTTTCATTGTGCTTATACGAGAATGTGAATTTATGTGTTCACATGGATATGGGACTATGTGTTCACATACTGGATTTGAGGATAGTATTTTGGATTTGAGATGAGTCGATAAGATTTGATTGAGACCGTGAGAACGGTGATATGGCAGGATTCGTACTTGAGATACGTCCTGATGTTATAGCGGATCTTGGGACGACGATACATGTGAATAGTGTTATACATTGAATGGTTGACATGTGATCGTGATATGAGATAAGCTATGTTAAGATATTCATAATAGGTCGCATTAGGCGATGTATACCTCTTTATGACGATATATGATGATGATATCAGTTTGTATGAGGCTGTAGATCAGTAGTCAGATCATGATTATATTGATGATATTGGTATTGTACTAGACGTTGATCAGTACCCGGATTATGATCTTGATAAAGAGGATACCAGATGAATAATATGATGAATGTGATATTGACCGTACCAAGATTTGGTATGCCGTACGACGGATTTACGTATGAGCTATATATTGATGTTTGATCCGCACTTTTGACTTGGGAATATTTGATTATAGATATGGTATCGGATATGATATTATCGAGGCGAGATCACCGACTAATATATATATATATATATATATATATATGTATATGTATCGACTCAGACGTTACGCGGCTTCCTTACCCTTAGTTTAGCTTGATAGCTCAGCCCTATAGTTTAGTGTAGTTGTTAGCCCATATTAGTTGTCGTTGTATCCAGTATTCAGCTCCCGCTCATTATTGCTGTTCGCTCTGCATCGCATACTTATATTGTAATTTCTTATTGCATTGTTGATATCATACTGTTAGGACACCAACACCATTACCGATGATGCGTATGTACCACGTACACTTACTTGCCGTCTCACACACATCTTCATCGGTAATTGCCATGTCACGAACACTTTAGAAAATACTATTTCATTGACATAGTTTGTTAGCTAATAGTTTTGACATGATATTAGTGTACTTGCCTTATATGCCAGCTTAGACATTGTAGTTATTACTTGTCACTTCATGCATACTGTTATTCATTGTTATGCCACATTCATGGATTCTCATGCCTATATTCACTAGTTTACATGCTATTGAGGATTTGGATTCGGATTTCCATGAGATTTTCTGGATTTGGGGGAAAACCGCAAAACTTATATAAACTTCTTTTCTCTCTTTTAAAATAAAAAGTGCGGTTTTCCCATGATGTATGAGTCGTCCACCATGAGTTTGCTGATGGATTTCGAGACCCGATTCGAGGAGATGGATGAACCATTTCGGGTACATGGTAGGCCCGGTGCGGTACCCCGGGGCAAGAGGATCGCAGATGATGACATTGAGCCTGGCAGGGGAGCACTACCGACCGGTGATTTTATCCGACGCGTCGGATATCCGGAGGATACCGTCGTGGTCTTGAGATGGATGGTAGGGGCCGGTCTGGACTGACGGAGCCCTAGAAATTGAGATTGAGACATTGAGATTTCGAGATATTGAGGTACTGAGATTTGATGATACAGGCCAGTCCGGATAGCCGGAGCCTGAGATTTTGAGACATTGAGATTTATGTTTTGTGTCGATGCTAGACACTGTTTATGTTGATTTCATTATGATACCTCATTTTAAAAATACAAAGGAAATCTCGCTAAATTAGGAAAGCAGTTTCTTTAGTACATATATTCTATTTTCATGCATTCATACATCGTCCATATGATATATTGCTACCTGAGGCACTGATACGGGCACATAAGATTACACTTGGGTTAGATATTTACCCTAGCCATTGTTATAGGCTGCTGGTTATATATTTGAGGATATATTATGATCATATGACCTAGGATTGCGTTGTTCATGCGATTTCTGTTCGTAGATGTTTTTCTACTCACGAGTTGGCAACTTACCCCCGTTGTGCCACAGTTTCTTGCAGGTTTGCCGTACAGGTTTCATTACGGCTTTGCTGGCACTACTTCCATTTTCGGGTGATTTTCTAGTAGGTGGGTTTATTGTATCGTACCTATCATTATACTTTGTATATTATTATTCTGTTGTATCTAGAATTTCCATCAACCAAACATGTATTTATTTTTCAGATAGAGACCAGTGATGTTTATTCTTTTGGCCTTAGAGTCGCGCGTTGTATTTCTATGGATTTCATGCTCTTTTGAGTTTCCTTTTCTGTTGTGATCCTCGCCTTTTGGCGTTGTATATTATATTGCTTGCGTGGTTGTGACCGTCGATTGACGAAGAGCTAGCTCCCGCTTGGGGATGCATTTTTCATTATATATATGCTTTATCAGGTTTTGTACCCGTTTGGGGTCAGTTTTTACAAAGGAAACTCTGCCGAAATTTTTAGAAAAGATTTGTGATTTTAAAATGCACATCTCGGCATATGTTGCAAAATATTTGATTTAAAATGGTTTTCCTTCACTCTATTATCTTTTCTTGGTTTGGATTGCTGGGTTTTCGGCTTACTTAGATTACTTACGCCTCGAGACGTTTCGTAGTTTAAGTGCCGTTCATGTTCCGTACTTTCGGGTCGTGACAAAGTTGGTATAAGAGCGTTATGTTTTACCTTCAGAGCGTAGGATGACCCTTGGTTGATGGAATAGGTAGATTGAGTAGAGTGATGTACCGTACGTATGTTCCGCGGCATATTTACGATACGCTACTCCACTTAAGAAGCCTTAGGATGTACATTTCTTTGCTCAGTATTATATTCATTCCTGATCTAGCCTCATCGGTACCGGTTATGGTTTTGTTGCCACGATTACGGGCAGGGAGAGCTACGACTAGAGTTGCGGTCAGCACGAGCTCGCCACGAAACGAGGACTGACCAGGGCGTAATTCCGGCGACACACGATTGCGGAGATGTGTCTTTTATTGTGTTCGCGCCACGAGCATGGGATGGATCGCGGTATGAGGTTACTCGGATGTGCTGATCGACACCAGAGGATTGAGCCACTGACAGAGGCCAGCTAGATTTTGATGACTGTTGATGTATTGCTTATTCATGATGATTGAGGCACTGTTCAGCGTGCAGACGAGTGAGCCAGTTATTGTTGCGAACGACGAGATATCGCCCCAGATGTTGGAGCTATTGCAGTACAATTTGTACTAAGAGATGATAGAAGGTCGCTAGTCATCGAGGATGAATGACTAGGACATGTGGATCGTTCGCCTACCCCGATGCGAGGTCATCAGATAGATTGATTCCAGCTAGAGACGACTTCACGCGGAGACGTTGAGAGTCGACAGAGACGATCGAATGTCAGAAACATATTATTCCAAGTTTAAAGTATTCGGAAAGACGTGTAGGCAATTCTATGGACCCTCTAGAAGAATAAAACCCTAACTCGACTTAATGACCGTGTGAAAGCCTTTGAACCTTAGAGTTTGCGGTAGTTCCGCGGCGCCATTAGTGAGGCTTGGGTTTGCCCTTCTACGGCTGGATCACCGATGCTGTGGTATGTACTCGATACTATTAAACTGTACCCAAGATGTTGAGCTCTTGGGGGATTATGAGGTTTTGATGAATCGATCGAATGGTTCGATTTTATTTGGAGGCTAGGTGGTGAGATGCATTTCTTGGGAGACTCGAGATACGAGGATAGCCGTTGGTGCTCAGTTCATGCATCTACGATGAGACGAGTCCGAAGAGGTCAACATTAGAGAAAAGTGGAGTAAGAGGTTCGCACGAGATCTGGATAAGATGACGTTCCACTCCGCCGACATAAGAGATGCGATACGCATGCCGAGATATTGTACCTGGATATACCTTCCAGAAGGAGTTGCGATGAGTATGCAGCCGTTCCGGAACAAGAAACAGATATAGTAAAGGACGATGACTTCCGGACGGTTCGGCAGAGACGAGATTTGGGAGAGACCTCGACAGGACCTTTATGGAATAAATTACGAGAAGACTTGGACCCAGGAGTGGTCATGTTATGCACACCAGCAGGCCAGATTTCAAGATCGTCGATGAGACATGCTTTGGGTGACCAGGAGCAGAAGTGTGGTGAGCATTCAAAGGACCAGAGGTCGGCGCCAGTGACGCGCTTCTTTACGAGTGGTCATGAGGATTGACCGAGAGATGACCAGAGAAGTGCCAGAACGGAATCATCCCCATTAGCACACCTGACAGGCCGATGAGCCGATGGATTGCGAGATTGGTAATCCACAGAGAAGATAGGACCCGGAGACCGAGGACGCCAAGCGTGAGCAAGAGGCAAGTAGATATCTTGCGCTTCTAGAATTGGATGCACTGCACCTCCTCGACTGCGAAGGAGGGAATATCAACGACAGTATTTATGATTTGTGATTGTGTGATTCGATTATCACTTATCCGTCACTTTGGATTTCGGTATTTTGGGCGATTTATTCGCATGATTTGGTTTTGATGGCTGAGTTTCATGATGTTTGTTTCTTTATGCACCATGGTTGCACCAACTGAGTATTTATGATTTTTGCACAGTTGCTGCACTTGATATCGTTTTCGTGCCTTGGTTTCACATGTTTATGATTTTATGTGTTTCATACAATTGAGTTGATTTTGTGCATATGTACGCATACGATTTAGTTTTTGCACTCAGTATAGTTCACATATGCTTGCAGTGCAGTGATGCGCATTTTGTGCACTTAGATGCACTGGACTTCGATTTCGATTGTGATGCTTGATATTTGTTTTGTGCACCTTGTGCACCTGATTGGATGTCGCACATGTTGGGCGCATTTATGAGATACGATTTTGATGCACACCAGATACACTAAATCGAGATTCTTCATGCATGTCAGATGCACCTGTTTTTGCCGTCAGGCGCACCTGTTGCCCTTGACAGATGTTTCGTGCACACACGATGCACTTAGATGCTGTTTCTGTGCGCATGTATGGCACATATTTGGATTTGATTTCTATGCGCACCAGACGCACAGGGGTTTCATATGCACATTTTGGGATTGATTCTTATGGAGAAGTATGTTTTTATGATATTTGCGATTTGTTTTCGTACCGAGCAGGACTGGTCAGAGGACAGTACCTGGATATATTTTCCATGCATTGATAGTTATCAAAGGGATTTCCAAAAAGCGAGCTATGGTCTCAGTATTTACCTACGTGTCCGTTATGACACGAAACGTTTAAAATAAGGAGACCCTTCTAAATTGTTTCCAAAACGGCGGAACGTACACACTAAACAAAAGATATATATACGTATATGGTTATTTTCTTATGAGAGACGTCTGCCAATGTTCAGTGTTATGTGCATTGCACAACGACTTTAAAAGATTTGGCATGCATTTCCTTCAGATATTTACATATATAGATTTGATAATTACATGAATAGTTTCGATTTATATCATATTGGTTTTGCTTGGGATTTGGCATTCGTGTCTCTACCTTAACTCCGATGATTGCGGGATGCTCGACGGAGTTTCGTTTTTGAGTTATCTGCTCATTACTCATGCGCATGTATTGCGCTATGATGCGTTTTATGTATTGATAATTTCGGAGCCCCGATGACTTGGACTTTTACTGAAATGCTTTAGAATTTGGGGGTTTAAATTTAAATTCGGGGACCGAATTTCTTTAAGGGGGAAGATTGTAACATTTCAAAATAATAAAATATTATTTTTGGGAATTTTCATAATTTAATATTATTTTATTGATTATTTTAATATTAAATTTATAATTAAATACCGATAAATGGGAAAAATTTTGAAAAAAATTATGGAAAATTCTAAAATAATGTATTTTATGGAATTATGTCTTTTTAAAGTATTTATGGTTAGTTATATGCTAATTTAGTGCTAATCGCGATTAAAAATCGCTAATCGGGTTTTTAGCTTTTTTTGAGCAAAAATGTGCACATATCATTTTTCCACACTTGTTGCATTTTCTTACATGTTGTGGGTAGTTGGCTGCCTAGGGTTACCTTTGAGTGAGAAGGAATAAAGAAAAAGGAAAACAAAAGAAAAAGGTTGGAATGATTAGGAGAGGGAGAGGAATGGGTTAACCCTTCTTTTTTTAAACCATCCCCCATCATTTTCCCTTCTCATTCTCTCTCCTCTCCTTCCCTTGCTGCCGAAGCCCCTCCCGCTTCTTCCTCCTCCCTCTTCAAGCTTAGAACCACCATGGAAACGACCCCGAAACCCATTTCAACTGCACAAAACTTGCTCACAAGCTCGAGAGGATCGCATTGGACTAAGAAAGAATGCATATTGAGAACCTTGAGCAACTCAAGAAAATTCTTGAGTTGCCAAAGGAGGTAATTTCTGCACCCCTAGCATAGTATTTCAATTCTTATTGCATCCATACTAGTTTCATGTCGATATGGTGTCGTTTGATGGACTTTTGAAATTTCATGTTAGGGTTAGGAGTTGAATTGAGTTGTAAAGTGAAACTGAGGCTTGTAGTGACCTTAGAATCCTGTTAGTGATGTTACATTGGACCAGACCTGAGAGTTAAACCCAAAAATACGGAATTACGGGACTTCCGTGTCGGTTTGTGCGATGTTTTAGTGTGCAGGAAAAATCTGGAATGTGCAGGGAGTTTTGCTGGAAAATTAAACAACTCCAGGGACCCATTTGAGACCATAGGAACCCAGTATAGCGAGACGAACCCTATTAGATCACCCTGGGCCGGCCAGGCCGGTTTTGCCTGAAGAGGGGCTCGGCCACTTGGTGAGGGGATGGGTCCGTGTTTCTACTGTAGGTCACATACACCCTATACATCACCCTAGACTTGTTTGCTTGCCTTTATTTGGCCTGAGACGAAATCTGGGATCATTTTCTTGGGTTGCTGCTTTGAAATGAGTTTTGGTTTTGCGTATTTCGATTTCCAGATTTTGATATTTGTGTGTTATCTCGACCGTGTGACGTTTGTACGTCTATATCGAGTGATTTCGAGTTGTTTTGCGAAGGCTAACTATAGGTTCTAACCTATAGGCCTTTTAGCGTATCGTGTTGGTTTTCGTGTGTCGTTTTAAGTTTCGATTTGGTTTTAATATGATGCGATATGTATGATATATAGGTACCCCCACGGCGATCCGAGACGATGCAGAAGATGAAGGCGACATCGACACCGATACACAGGATACAGGTGAGTAGATTTATATCTACGGGGAGAAGTCGGGTGGATGGCGTATAGCACCCCCGTAGTTCGTGGTGATGTATACGAACATGTATACGCACATATATATTTATTATATACTATTGAGTTTATTGATGATAAGGTAGATTTTAGGTGTGATTGGATAGGTTTAGAGTTGCGAGACCCTAGAGTAGAGCTTGCACCACACATACACACACCCCCATACTTGCATACATTCTTCTTTCATTGTGCTTATACGAGAATGTGTATTTATGTGTTCACATGGTTATGAGACTATGTGTTCACATACTGGATTTGAGGATAGTATTTGGGATTTGAGATGAGTCGATAAAATTTGATTGAGACCGCGAGAACGGTGATATGGCAGGATTCGTACTTGAGATACGTCCTGATGTTATAGCGGATCTTGGGACGACGATATATGTGAATAGTGTTATACAATGAATGGTTGACATGTGATCGTGATATGAGATATGATATGTTAAGATATTCATAATAGGTCACATTAGGCGATGTATACCTCTTTATGACAATATATGATGATGATATCAGTTTGTATGAGGCTTTAGATAAGCAGTAAAATCATGATTATATTGATGTTATTGGTATTGTACTAGACGTAGATCAGTACCCGGATTATGATCTTGATAAAGAGGATACCAGATGAATAATATAATGAATGTGATATTGACCGTACCCAGATTTGGGATGTCGTACGACGGATTTTTGTACGAGCTATATATTGATGTTTGATCCGCACTCTTGACTTGGGAATATTTGATTATAGATATGGTATCGGATATGATATTATCGAGGCGAGGTCACCGACTAATATATATATATATATATGTATGTATGTATCGACTCAGACGTTAGGCGGCTTCCTTACCCTTAGTTTAGCTTGATAGCTCAGCCCTATAGTTTAATGTAGTTGTTAGCCCATATTAGTTGTCGTTGTGTCTAGTATTCAGCTCCCGCTCATTATTGCTGTTCGCTCCGCATCGCATACTTATATTGTAATTTTTTATTGCATTGTTGATATCATACTGTTAGGACACCAGCACCATTACCGATGATGCGTATGTACCACGTACACTTACTTGCCGGCTCACACACGTCTTCATCGGTAATTGCCATGTCACGAACACTTTAGAAAATACTATTTCATTGACATAGTTTGTTAGCTAATAGTTTTGACATGATATTAGTGTACTTGCCTTATATGCCAGTTTAGACATTGTAGTTATTACTTGTCACTTCATGCATACTGTTATTCATTGTTATCCCGCATTCATGGATTCCCATGCCTATATTCACTAGTTTACATGCTATTAAAGATTTGGATTCGGATTTCCATGAGATTTTCTGTATTTGGGGGAAAACCGCAAAACTTATATAAACTTTTTTTCTCTCTTTTTAAATAAAAAGTGCGGTTTTCCCATGATGTATGAGTCGTCCACCATGAGTTTGCTGATGGATTTCGAGACCCGATTCGAGGAGATGGATGAACCATTTCAGGTACATGGTGGGCCCGGTGCGGTACCTCTGGGCAAGAGGATCGCAGATGATGGCGTTGAGCCTGGCAGTGGAGCACTACCGACCGGTGATTTTACCTGACGCGTCGGATATCCGGAGGATACCGTCGTGGTCTTGAGATGGATGGTAGGGATCGGTCTGGACTGACGGCGCCCTAGATATTGAGATTGAGACATTGAGATTTCGAGATATTGAGGTACTGCGATTTGATGATACAGGCCAGTCCGGATAGTTGGAGCCTAAGATTTTGAGACATTGAGATTTATGTTTTGTGTCGATACTAGACACTGTTTATGCTGATTTCATTATGATACCTCATTTTAAAACTACAAAGGAAATCTCGCTAAATTAAGAAAGCAGTTTCTTTAGTACATGTATTCTGTTTTCATGCATTCATACATCGTCCATATGATATATTGCTACCTGAGGCACTGATACGGGCACATGAGATTACACTTGGGTTAGATATTTACCCTAGCTATTGTTATAGGCTGCTGGTTATATATTTGAGGATATATTATGATCATATGACCTAGAATTGCGTTGTTCATACGATTTCTGTTCGTATATATTTTTCTACTCACGAGTTGGCAACTCACCCCCGTTGTGCCACAGTTTCTTGCAGGTTTGCCGTACAGGTTTCATTACGGCTTTGCTGGCACTACTTCCATTTTCCGGTGATTTGCTAGTAGGTGGGTTTATTGTATCGTACCCATCATTATACTTTGTATATTATTATTCTGTTGTTTCTAGAAGTTCCATCAACCAAACATGTATTTATTTTTCAGATAGAGACTTGTGATGTTTATTCTTTCGACCTTAGAGTCGCGCGTTGTATTTCTATGGATTTCATGCTCTTTTGAGTTTCCTTTTCTGTTGTGATCCTCGCCTTTTGGCGTTGTATATTATATTGCTTGCGTGGTTGTGACCGTCGATTGATTAAGAGCTAGCTCCCGCTTGGGGATGTATTTTTCATTATATATATGCTTTATCAGGTTTTGTACCCGTTTAGGGTCATTTTTTACAAAGGAAACTCTGCCGAAATTTTTAGAAAAGATTTGTGATTTTAAAATGCACATCTCGGCATATGTTGCAAACTATTTGATTTAAAATGGTTTTCCTTCACTCTACTATCTTTTCTTGGTTTGGATTGCTGGGTTTTCGGCTTACTTAGATTACGTACGCCTCGAGACGTTTCGTAGTTTAAGTGCCGGTCATGTTCCGTACTTTCGGGTCATGGCATGATGATTTGGTGAAACCAAAGGATTCAATATTCTCCAACGAACCTCAGCCTCTCCGCGAATCTGGTAGGGTTCCTCATCCACTTGAGAGATACTACGGTCTTCTCGGTGACAGTGGGAGCAAGAATTGCATTATGGAAGATGATGGCCCAACTAGATTCAGGCAGGCCATCACAAGTGGAGACTTTATGAAATGGCTGGATACTATGCGATCAAAGATGGAATCCATGTACACCAACAAAGTATGACTTTGCATGTTGCACCTGATGGGGTAAAACCCATTGGGAGCAAATGGATCTTGAGAAGATTCTTGGTGTAGATGGAAAAGTGAGACTTTCAAAGCTCTGCTTAAGTTCTTCAGGATCAATGCCAGCATTGCGGAGTTGGAACATCTGTTTTGATATGACAGTCAATGTGTTTAACTTCATCAAAATGGTAGATGAACCATGTATATACAAGAAGGTTGTAGAGAGTGAGGTTGTCTTACATGTATTGTACGTAGATGACATTCTCTTGATAGGAAAAGGTTTCTTATGCTACACTCGGTCAAGCTCCTCTTATCACGAGGATTTTCCATGGAAGATCTGGATGATACCTATTACATCTTGTGGATTATGATCTATGATGATAGACCTAAGTGGATGTTGGGAGTGTCCCAAATCCAGGTACATTAAAACCGTACTAGAGGGGTTTAGTATGGAAGATTCTAAGCGTGGTAGTTCGTCCACTTACTCAGGAATCACTCACTCCAAAAAGATGTCTTCCAAGACTGATTGGGAGAGAGCTCGTGTGCAAGGGATACCCTATGCTTCGGCACTAGGCTCTATCATGTATGCGATGTTATGTACCAAACCAGATGTAGATGTCTCACTAGGAGTTGTGATAAGGAACCAATCGAATCTTGGGAGAATGACTGGACAGCTGTGGAAGACATTCTTAAGTACTTGAGAAGCACTAAATGAATGTTCTTGGTTCGAGCTTCCAGAATGATAAGGTCGAATGAAAGTCAGTCCCATGCATTTTCTTTACCCTCAGTAGAGGGACGGAATGTTGGAAGAGTTCCAAGCTAGTTACCGTGGCATACTAGACGATAAAGGTTGAATACATTGCTACCAACGATGCTGCCAAAGTGGCTGTCTGGACATTTCTTGTTCATGAGATGAACATGGTTCCTACCATTGAGCTTCCAATAACTGTTATTGTGACTACAATGGAGTTGTGGCTTTAGATTAGGAACACCGGTCCCATCAACTATCCAGACATATTCTGAGGGAAGTATCACCTGATCAGGGAGATGGTTGATCTCCAGGGGATCCAGGATGGGAGAGTAGACGCAAAGGATAACATAACGGATCCACTCACAAAGGCCTTTCCCTGGAGAGTCTTCTATAGGACGTTGAGTATGAGATACTGCAACAAATGGCCTTAGTGCAAGAAGGAGATTGTTAGTTATATGTATTCCCTAGAGGCCATTACTGTACATGTGATGTCTATTGTAGTGGATGCTTGGACATATATAGGGAGGACTTTCTTGCTCGACATGATAGTATGCTATCTGGTTGCACTTTATCTTAACATGTACACTTATTGTCTCTCTATTACATGTTGATAAAGCCCTTAGGACGAGTACTTGACTACCAGGATTATGATCTGGATCATACTAGTGGGGCAGAGGTAGTCGGTAAGTACATCCTTCAAATGTTCCTAGTCGTGGGAGTACCGAGACAGGGCATCGATACTCCAGAGTAGACTAGCGTATACGATTCTCGACCCATATGATGGGCGATGGATGATCCCATATCCATTGGTGTTTGACATCAGAGAAGGTATACGGGTGCTCAGTGGAGACTGGGTACACTGAACGGACTCGCCGAGAACTCCTAGATAGTATTATATCTATCGTTGGATAGCAGTTCTCTGGTGACACTGGTACAGGTTAGTCTGTCGACCCGAGATCGTCATAGAGTCTTTTGTGATTGCCACTTTGCTTTGATTTCCACCGTACCACGGTCAAGAGATCGTGCAAAAAGGTGGTTTTTGGGTACAATCCTGAGTCACATGGAGGAAATGAGCGATAGGAGGAGATTCGTCTCTCCCGGTAATTGGAGTTGATGTTGCGCTATGCTCGATTGGCCATAACAGGAAATCCCTGCCCAGTGTTGCTGAGATGTACTAGTAAGTGTTATCGGTAGTTTCTCAAACCGTTATGGACCTTACGTCGGCATAACTTATCAGGCTATTAGGGTATGACATTATACCACCCCTAGCTGTGAAATGCGACATATCTGACAAAGAGACTGGACTGTACGGTAGTGTTACTGATTAGATTCGCAGGAGTTTGAGAAGGCTTGCTTGTTGATCATCTGATCGCTCAATACCCGGGAGGCTGTTACTTTTAGCAGACCACTTGCGGCTTGTGGGTGTTTGATATGATCATCACCTACTTCCGGCGTATTGACGGGTCTATAGAGTCCTACACAGAGGTTTTCTGGTTCATGCGAAACAAAGTTGGAGCACACATGTGATATGTGCGGGACCGAGATTAATACGATATGTGATACCGTATTCTATTCTCGCGATATATGATATCGGTTGGTTATATAAGAAATAGCCGGGTTATCGGATCAAGTGTTGATTCGATAAGTTGATTCATATGATATTAGTCGGCTGTATGTGATATAGCCGGATTATTAAATCAAGTATTGATTTGATAATTTAATGTATAATTATATATTTGATATATTAACTTACATTAACTAATATTTGCTCACTAAACATTTCTTTTTCTCACTTGTGTGCATATAGTATATATGTGATATATATAAATGTACATTTTATTGTGTCATGCTTGATGATACATGTTACATAGGTGTATGAGATTTACACTATAGTTAGGATAATCCTAGGGTTTTTATTTATCAAAGTATTTCTAAAATGATAGAATTTGTCATGGTAGAAGTTTTGAGAAAGCTTGTGGATAACTATTGACTAAGTCCACTATTTTTGTTTTGCTAAAGATATTTATTGACCTAACCATTATCCTTACCATGGTTAACTCTCTACATGGGTTAGTGTATGACACTAACTCACCCATGGTTGCTGTTCTCACCTCATGAGTTTCATTTCTCATCTTCATTCTTCATCTTCTTCTTCATTGAGAAAGCTTGCTAGCTTTTCTAAAGGTGAGAAAATATTGTCAGAAAAACAAATCTAAAGTGAGCTCATTTCATACTTCATCATTCTTTACTATTAGCCATTTAGTTTAAGGTGTTTGCTTCACTAAACCCTAATTTAGTGAAGAGCTAGCATGAGCTTGAGTCTTATTGATGTAGATCATCTTTGCCCAAGAAGATATTGAGCAAACTTGTTCATTTCTTCATGTGAATCCTTACTATTTCGGATGTTCACTACTTGGAGCGAAGGGACCACTACACGGAGCTTTACAAGTGAAGGGCCGGTCTACAAAAGTTATATTCCTCATTCACTTGTATGCAAAGTTTTTTGCATGATGTTTTGTTTAAATCTCTAGTTAAGATTCTTGGGTTAGTGTTGTTTAGAACGGCAAATTTTTGAAAACGGCATAGATGATGCCTCCCGAAACCTTTCTGCCGCGCTACGTAACCCTGCACCTCCCTACCACGGCTCAATGGAGTCGTGCAAATAGGTGGATTTTAGGTATGGTCTCGAATCACATGGAGGCAATGAGCGATAGGAGGGGTTTCTTCTCTCCTGGTATAGGGAGTTGATGTTGCACTATGCTCGATTGGCTATAACAACAAGTCCTTGGCAAGGGCTGATGAGATTTACTGATAAGAGTTATCAGTAGTTTCTCGAACCATTATGAGCCACACATCGGCATTACTTATCAAGTTACTGGGGTCTGACATATCCACCCCCAGACTCGATATGCGACATATCAGACGAAGAGACCGAACTGTACGATAAGTGTTACTTATAGGCTTCATGGGAGTTTAGGCAAGCTTGCTTGTTGATTTTCTAATCGCTCAATACCTGGGTAACAGTTACGTCCAGCTTGTACCGCTGACGGCTTATGGGTGACTGATATGATCATCACCTACTGCTGGCTTATTGACGAGTCTTTAGAGTCCCGCACAGAGGTTTCATAGTTCAAGCGAAACGAAGTATGGCATATATGCTGATATGTGCGGAGGGCCTGATTAAATACGAGCATCTGATACCGTATTCTAATCTGGCGATAATCTGATATCGATTAGGTTATATGTGATATAGCCGGATTATTGAATCAAGTGTTGATTTGATAATGTGATATACAGATAAATGATATTATTCGATTATTTGCGGTATAACCTGATTATTGAATCAAGTGCTGATTTAATAATTTGATATATATTTATATTTGATATAATTATATGTTAACTAATATTATTGCTCACTAATTATTTTTTTAATATATATATATATATATATATTAAATGAAGCATGGATATATTTTCTATTTTGAGAAAATAGAAAAATGAGGTGGACAATTGGAGAGATATTTGTGGTATGGTGATAATTGGCTTTGCTTATTATTTTAATGGTTTGGCTTTATTATTGAAGTATGGTTCAATTTTTATAATGGATTGAATTCTATGCTTCAATAATAGAGTTCATTTGTAAAAACATTCAACACTTGTTTATTTTCCTCACTTGAGCTCATTTTGTTTGCTAGCCCTCTCCATTTTTCTTCACCTCTTGCTTCTAGCTCTAACCATCACATGTGTTTTGAAACATAGAGCTTGAGATCCTAAGTGAGCAAACAAAATCCCAACTTCAACATCCTACACTTGATTAGCACTTGAGTGTAGGGTGTTTATTTGACTATAAGATAGTTTAGTGAAGAGGTAGTTTGGATTAGAGGAGTTTCGGGTGGATCATCTTTGGCATGAAGATTAGGAAGGAAGCTCGTTCAATATTCAAGTGGAGCCTTGTGGAGTCATAGGGACTGCTACTCGGAGCTATAGAAGTGAAGGAAACGATCTTCAAACGTTGTATATTCTTTCACTTACCTTAGATTTATTCATATCATCATAAAAAACCCTAATTTTCTAGTTAGATTCTAGGTTAGTGTTCTTTAGAACCCCGAATTTTTGAAAATTGCATGCCTGATGCTGGTTTTAACCTTGTCGTGGTGCTGAGAAATACATTCAGAATTAAATTTTTAAGTGGCGTCCACGTGCACAACACGTGAGTGTCGACGCCCAAATTAAATGCAGTTAGAACTAAATTCTACATAAGGGATATTTCCCTAAAATCTGGGATATTCTCTATTAAACAGAGCCGTTGGATCAACAATCCAATGGTAATGATAAATCATCAAATAATAGAATTAAATTCTACTAGGAGAAAATATCTCCATAATCTTCCAAGTGAGAAAGATATTCTCAGTTGGATCAAAGATCCAAAAATAGAATTAAATTCTAATCTGGCAATATATTTCCCCAATCTTTCCAAACAAAGATAGATTGTTCTCTGTAAAACAGAGAGCTCTTGGATAAAAAATCCAATGGTTATTAAAAATCATCGATTAATAGAAAAAAATTTATATATAGGAAATTTTTTTCCCAATCTTATTAAAATTAAGAAAACATATTTTGTAAAACCGAAATCCTTGGATTAAAGATCCAAGGTGGACAAAATTCCCCAAATAATTTTTGAGACCAATAAAATCAATTGGAATCTCTTGATGAAAGATTTTCTCAAATCAATTAACAAACTTGCCTCTTCTATATAAAGAAATTAAGACTTCAAGTCTCATATAGAGGATTGACCCCATAAGTTTCTCCACACACAAAAAGGAGAAAAACAGAGAATTTAGTTCTCAAAAAGAAGAAGATGATCTCCCCCTTTTTCAAACTCTAGGTAAAGAAAAAGAAGAGATAAAAATATCCCATTTCCTAGTAGAAACGAAAACAAGAGTTTAACCTTTTATATAAAAGAAAGAATTTAGTTCTTCCTCTGATTTAAGATTTGCAAAGCAAATCTCCCCATAAATTGAGAATTTAATTCTCATCAGGGAGATTCTGTTCTTCAGACTGAAAACCTAGGGGAACTAGGTTAAAAAGAAAGAGAACGAAAAAAATCCTATGTTCTAGGAATTTAATTCCTCTAAACAATAAGAACTTAGTTCTTAAAAAAATTCGATACCAGAGACAAAGATCTTGGTGATCATTAATGGCCAAAATGCTATTAACAGAGATTCAATCTCTAAAAGAAAGAAGAAAAAGTGAAAAGGAGCTTAGCGCCTCACGTGAAAAACACGTGGGTGCCCCTAAATAAAAGACTCAGCGCCCTACGTGTTTCTTATATGGGTGCTCAAAACAGAAGGCCGGTGCCTCACGTGAAAGACACGTGAGTGCTGAATAAAAGTGCTTAGCACTTCATATGCAGCCAAAACAGCTGAGTGCTTAGCACCGATTAGGCAATGCCCATATCCTAGGGCCTCACGTGCTTCTCATGCGGACACCATATAAAAATACTTAGCACTTCATATGCAGCCAAAACGGCCGAGTTCTTAGCACTGATTGGGCAACGCCCACATCCTAGTGCCTCACGTGCTTCTCACGCGGGCGCCATATAAAAGTGCTAAGCACTTGTTTGGTGCTCTGGCGCTCACATGTGTATCATGTGAAGTCACTCTCTTTCATAGGACTGATTGGGCAACACCCACATCCTAGCGCCTCACGTGCTTCTCATGCGGATGCCATATAAAAGTGCTTATCACTATATTTATATTCAGTCAAAATGACTAAGTGCTAAGTACTAATTGGGCAGTGCCCATAACTGAGGGCTTCACATGATACCCATATGAGCGCCAGAGCACCAAACAAGTGCTTAGCACTACTGTAAAAAAAAGGGCTGAGCAAACAGGACCCAAATAAATGCTCGGCACTTTTGAATAAAAGAAAAAGAAAGAAGAAAAGACTGAGCAGACCGAGCCCAAATTGGCTAAAAGTCTCTCTCTGAAATTCTAGCATCTGAGCCAAAATGCTCTGTTGTTGGATCTTAAATAAAAAATGATCCTTGAAATGTTGGTAAGTTGATTTTAGTCTCAAACAGGACTAATGTTTTCTTAGCTAAAATAAATTGAACCCAAATACTCATATGTTTAAGTTGATCTTAATCTCAAATTAGATTAATGGTCCTTAAACCAAACAAAATATTTTTGAACTAAAGGAACAAACCTAAGTTCAAAATCCAAACCCAAATCACAAATATACGGATTTAGACTAATCCACGCCCTATGAGCGACAACATAAAATAGTCTCCGTATACAATCCATGGGCAACCTTAACAAACAAAATAACACACGACATGAAGTGAACTACTGGAGTAGGAGAAAGTGGTTATCGCAACGCGATAACATAATTAACTGCAGGGGTTTGCGCCTGCAAAGAAAAGCATCCCCAAAATAAAAAACCCCTCACAAATGAGGGGGAATCTGATAAAGTCTGCTACAACGGTCACATCTATCAAAACCTCCGATATACGGTGCCATAAATCAACTTGGAATTTTTGTAGAGGTGGATGGATAAGTCCAAATAGCATCTGGCCCTAAATTCAGGCCAGATGTCCTAACATCTCAGTCCGGTCTTTGGCGGTAGACACTGTGCTAAATTTTGAGTTCCCGAATGGGTTTACCAGCTGACCGTCTCGTCGTAGATGATCCGCGGTGATAGGAACATGCCCGTAGCTCCATCTCCATTATCTAGTGGAGAAACCCTCTCATTGGACTTTCTAGGTGAATGAAGATGATGATGTGGTCATGAAAGTCACTCCCTTTCTTAATTTCCCTCACTAATTCCTCTCTTGCCATTTTTAAATTTAGCAAGCACTTGAGCTTGAGGAAGAAGAAGAAGAAAATAGATGTCTAAAGAAAAAGAATGAATCCACCTTTTCTTTTTCCATCTCATAATATTTATGAGACTGCCCTCAACTCCTCTCTCTCCTCTTTGTTGTCACAAAGAGAGAGAGAGAGAGGGAGGCACCCACCATCACATGGTTATGGAAACAATAATGAAAAAAAAAACAAAACAATATAAAACAATACACACACATACCCATAACCATAATGAGAGTGTTATACACACACGCGCGCGCGCGCACACACACACACACACAAATACACAATAATACCATCAGTATCAAGTTCAGGAGAGAGTGAGTGTGTATCATATACAAAATACTAGAAACCATATCTTATTTATAGTTATCAAGTCAACACTTGACTTGATATTCCGGCTTATAAATAAACCATCTAGTATTCAAGTCGTCCAATTAAATCTTGTATATCCAATATATGTATTTAATTGAACTTATGCAAGTATCCCCATATGCACGCCACATCACATTTTTTCTGGGCATGAACTTTCGTTGCGGGACACTAAAGACCTGTCAATACGATGGCAATAGGTTATACAGGATCGTATCCGATTGAATCTGAAACACTTTCAGATTCAACCCCTTCATGGGTTAACCCACAAGCTCGTCAGCGGAACTAGCTGTACATAACGGCTACCTATATGATCAAGATGAAGGCAGGTCGACGAGCAAACTCATTCGAACCCGACAAAGTCTATCGGCGATGAAAACCATATAGTCCAATCACTTTGTCAAAGAGTATCACATACCGGGTCTGGGGATGGAATCTGTCTGACCACCAATAATCCGATAAGTCATGTTGATAGAGAACTTATAACCATCTGAGATACAACTGATAACACTTATCAGTTTATCTTATCTTCCATGGCTATAAACTTCTGGTTATAATCATGTACTGCACAGCACAATATCGACTCCCTATACGGGGATAGACGAATCTCCTCGGCCGCTCACTGCCTCCATGTGCTTCCGGACTATGCCCAACTAAAACCGTTTTGCACGACACAGTATGTTGGCTATAGTGCCCTCAATGCAATTATTGTAATCAAAGGCAAGCGATTATGATTGAAGGAGGATCTATATGGTTGATCAGTCTTACTCAAAATGATAGTATACTATCTGGTTCATCTCTATCATTATGTACATGTATTATATGGTATTACGGATCACTATTACATGTTGATAGAGTCCTTATGATTCTTGCTTGATTACCAGGGTTATTGTGGCAATCACACTTGTGAGAACTGGGTAGTCTATAACCAAATCCTTAAATGTACCTAGTCATGGGAATATGGAGACTGGGCATCGATATTCCAAATTAGACTAGTGTAAACGTTTTTTGACCCCGATAAGGGGCGATGGACAGTCTCACAGCCATTGTGTTGGAGATAGTGCCCTCAGAGTCAATTATTAGGTCACAGGTACGTGATTGCAATGATTGATGGAGGACCTATCCCGGTAGGACAGTCTTACTCGAGATGATAGTATGCTATCTGGTTTACCTTTATCATCGTGTACTGTTTTAGGTGACCTGACAAGTTTCTATTACACGTTGATAGAGCCCCTAGGATTCTTGCTTGACCACCAGCAGTATGAGGGCGATCATATAAGTGGGAGCTGGGGGTCTACAAGCATATCCTTAAATGGTCCCTAGTCGTGAGAGTTTCGAGACAGGGCATCGATACTCCATAGTAGACTAGTGTATACAGTCGAGACCCCGACGAGGGGCGGTGGCCGGTCTCACAAGCCACTGGTGTCAGTTGGATCACCTAAGATGTATACAGGTGCTCATTGGGTTATGAGTACACCGGACAGGACTCGCCGAGAACATGCTAGTTGGTCATATACCAGACGTCAGATGGCAGTTCCCTGGTGACATGTGTGCAGGTTAGTTCATCGACCTGGGGATCGTCATTTGTCTCGTGTGAGTTCCCACTGTACTTTGATTACTACCCTACCACGGCTCAAAGGAGTCGTGCAAACAGGTTTTAGTTGGGTACAGTCCCGAGCCACATGGAGGCAGTGAGCGTATCTTCAGGGGTTCGTCTCTCCCGGTATTGGGGGTGAGGTCGTGCTGTGTCTAGGAGAGCCATTACACGAAGCCCTCGGCCGAGGCAAGGAGATTTACTGGTAGGTATTCCAGTAGTATCTCAGGGTGTTCTGGGCTACACTCCGACACGACTTGTACCGCTTTTGGGGGTCTGACTTTTACCAACCCCCTAGGCCCGCCATGCGATACTCATAGACGAACGGACCGGACTGTACGGATATTGTCACTGACAGGCTCAGTAGGGTTGTCAGGCTGAGTTCACTCACAGACATCCCTTTTAGTCAATACCTGGTAGCCCGTTATGTATTGGCTTATACCTCTAACGTGCTAGTGGTTAAATCCACAACTAAGGTGTTGACGAGTCTTTAGAGTCCCCCACATTCAGTTACTCAAGCTTTCGGGCGAAACGCTGTAGAGGCCATATGGAGATATGGCAGGGTCCGATCAGATACGTGTGGTATTGCACGGATCAGGATCGGACGGTTTGTACTAGTGGCCGTATAGTTATATGGCAGCGTTCGATCAGATACGTGCGGTATTGCACGAATCAGGATCGGACGGATATTACTAGCCGGCTTTGGTTTAAGCCAGATCCTAGTATAGTACAGTATAGATTTTGTCTCTTTGCATCTGTATCCGGTCGGAATACAGATGCGGGTGTGTATGCACAGTATCGGGGTTTTCCTGTAATTCATTACGGGACCAGTTTTCTGGAGTTGCCATTTTGCTTTCCGTTCTGGCCGGTTTTCCTTTGTTCTTTCCCGGCCGGACTTTTTGATGGAGGGGTTAATTGCAAGTTTGCAATTAACTTATTTGATGAGGGGTTCATTGCATATTTGATCAATCACTTTTTCTCCATCCTCTAGGGGGGCCGGCCACTTTATGAATGTGCAGGGGACATGCTTCTTGGTTTTTGTGTATACTTTTCATATTAATTTGAAGAGGTATGGGCCGGCCACTGTTTCCTTCTTGATTAATGTGTGGAGTGTGCTGGAATGATGGACTTAGTGGATTAATTAATAAAAAGGTTCTGAAAAAGAATTGAGGTGGAGGATGTTCTGTTGGAATGAAGGATTAATTATTTTAGTAAGGAATAAAAAACTTAATGAGTGTGCTGTGTTAAGATGGATAACATGATGGTTAGTGAAAAAGATCATCATTCATTTCATTTCCAGAGGACAACAAAATGAGTGTGCAGGGGGGGCTCATTTTCTTTGACAGCAAGAAAGAGAGAGAGACTTCTTGCTTCATTTTTTTTCATTCTCCAGTGAGCACCAAATGGGCTGGCCGAGCTCATTTCTTGACATGCTCAATTTCTCCATCAACCATCCATGAAATTCTAGTGTATCATTCCTCCACCAAAATGGCAATCTCCACAACCCCAAATGAGACTTGTAAACTACATTCTACAGCAAATCTTGGGCGCGTCGGCTAGCCAACTTCGCGCCCGAGTTGCCTCGGCATTGAGGTGGGAGCCCGTAAAAGAAGTAGGCGATGTGGTGCCCTTCCGGCGACGAGGTGGAGACCGGACATTCCGCGGGAGATCGGGACGACGACGAGAAGACCGGAGGACTCGGATCACTCGGTATATCTCTTCCCCTTCTCTTTGTAGTTAGCTAGATTTAGTTTAATGGCCCGATCCGGGTTTAGTGCGCGGTGGTGCCGGTTTGCTAAGTTCGCAAAATTAAAGTTTATCACCGCTTCCGCATTCCGGCGTCGGTTTGACGGCCGGGGCGCCGCCGTGCACTTACAGTGGTATCAGAGCCTCGCCATTAACTTAGTCTAGCTTGGTTTAATGTGTTTTACATTTCCGATCGATCAAAATTCCAAAATCTACATTTTAGTTCGCATCAGTTTTCTGTTGAAAATTTTAGGTCTCGAAAAATTTTTCAGGTTGTCTCAGAATGATGTGCAGGGAAATATAAGCATACTGTAAAAATTTGGTAGCATGAACTCTTCATACCACCGCGGAAGAGCGGCCAAACCCTTGCTGGGGCCGCGCTTCCGCCGCAATGTGAACAGTTCACCCCCCCAAAACTTTACAGTATGTTCCTGAGTAAGAAATGTGGTTTCTGGAATATTAAAATTGGGCCCAGGTTTTCTGTGAGTGCTGCAGTATTGGTTTGGGGCCCACTTCTTAATTTTTGGTCAATCGGAAAATCTTAAACACATTTTTCACAGTATTTACATTATATCTGCGACCGTGAATGTCACTCGATCGGTAAATCCGGTCTAACTGCTATAGCCCGGTTAGACGGATTTGCGAACGTGATTTTCACGTTGATGTTCTATGTTTATGCTGTGATGTTGCGGATCGGTCGTGGGGGATAGCCTGGATGCAATGCTAGTACAGTGCTGTTGTATTATGTACATTTGATATTGCGGGGCGAGCGTCCGACATGTGGACTGCCGCCACTGCCTGATTGTATTATTATTTTGGGGCACGACCAGGTTGCGGTCGATGTACCCGGTATATGTATATTTTACATTCTGTACTAGGATTACCCCAAGGAGGGGTGCACGGATGGCCGGGTTCTAGAAGGCAACAAGCCCGCATCTCATGGCATTGAGACGGAGGGGGCTTCACTCTAGGATTGGCGGGCTATTCGCCGCACTCGTTGGGGGTACAGGTTGACCCAGGAGGGGTCTAGGATTTCATTGCACAGGCTATCCACACGACCAGGGGAACGTCGGGTTTCAGTAGTGGCTCTGTGAAACCCGGGGATCCCAGATATCTGTATTGTTTCTGTGATGCTGTACATTTTCTGTGATGTTGCATTTCTTTCACGCCTTGAGCGAAATATAATATATTGGTATATATATTAGTAGATGTTGTATATGTTTTGCATCCGCGCTAGTCCAGTCCCCGCTCTGTCGTTAGTAAGCTAACCTAACGGGTAATGACGGGACCCAGTGGCGAATGCGGATGGCATATACGTACATCAGTATATTTTCGTTCTTTTTGGTGTGATCAATTGATGGGACTGCATTGATTCGGATCAATGCAAGTTAAAACAAACCTAATCTGATGTTGTTGGAACACTTTTTCAAAAAGCTGTTATTGCAAGGACGTTTACTTTTGTTTTGCATCGTGGTATTCAGTTGGAATATCCTGCTCCTCAGTCGACGAGGCAAGGGCCGAGATCCCTTCACCGGGAGTGACCCCTTGGACAAAAAGTTTGCATCAGGGCATTAACTTCACTATAGCCGATTACTTTTGCTTTGCACCGTGGTATTCAGTTGGAATATCCTGCACCCCATTCTACGGGGAAAGAGCCGAGATCCCTTCGCCGGGAGTGACCTCTTTAGCAACGGTTTTCGTCACTATATTTTTAAAAAGCTATCCGTTCCTTCGACGATATCAAGTTCATTACGTTAAAGGTTTTCGCCAGAAACCATTCGTAGCCCTCCGTCGTTTCATATGGGTGGTCAATAGTATTCAAGCTGTGTATGTTGGCCAAAGTCAAGGCACAGTGATTGGTAGCTATTGGGGTATTCATATGCAGCATAGATAGATGCGTTGGTTTGGGACAGTCGTACTGCCATTTTGGCCAAAGTCAAGGGTATGTACGGGTGGATTCAAATTAACCTGGAGAATGACGGGTAGAACTTGACATGTGACTTATGATATGTTGGCCAAAGTCAAGGTCATAAGAGCATGGGGCAGAAATCACATCGGGAGTTTCAAAAGTACTGAAACTTGCCAGATATGCGCATACCTTCTGGAGTGTGATACCGTGAGCGGATTCCGTCACGTTGTCATGCGATGAGAGTTGGATCCCGATTCCCACTGATGAGTTAGTTTACTCATCGGATGATCCCGACTAATTCTTCTTTCAGGTTTGGAGGAGAATTTGAGATACAGTGGGAGGTTTCCAGATTAGATAAATTGGTAACCATTCTGATCTAGGTTAGAGTGCACGCTGAGTGTTTCTTCTCTCTCTCTCTTTGGCAGCGACCATTGACCCGACCCTATGACTATGACTCAGTGACCAAGTTGACCGAACCTTCTTTAACACTGGCTTTTGGATTGTCAGAGTTGCGAACCTCATTGCCACTCCTACTTTTACCCTTTTTCTCCAGGACACCCCGTTTTACTACGAACGTTCACTTCCATTGGACAAAACCATCGTATGGTTATATACGAACTCGAAGGGATTTATTCGAGGATGGTTTCAGGTTCTGGAGAAAACGGATAGGACTATTCAGTTGTCTTTTCTTTTCACCCTCTCTCAGGTTGCGAGTACTCCTTGGTTTAGGAGCAGTACACCTATTACGCAAATTGGATAGTCTTCTTCCAAACCATAGGCTGGTGCCGACCGGTAGGGAAGGAAGAAAGCCAATTAGCCTAAACGGTGTACAGAAGGTATTAAGTTAAGACAAAGCAAGGGATTAGTAAGAGGGCAAAGTAAATTGCAACAGATATTCACGACCAAACCAAGTATTCCTTCACCAATCCTAAATCACCTTTTTATTTCTCCAGGACACTCCGTATCACTACGAAGATCCCAGTTTGTTGGATAATCCATCGTATGGTTATATACGAACTCGAAAGGAACTTGTTCCAGTTCGGGGATGGATCCTGGTTCAGGAGAAATAGGAATAAAGTACATTCAGGTGTCTTTTATCTTCACCTTCTCTCGCGTTGCGAGTGCTCCTAGGATTAGGACAGTACACCCTTTATGCTTTTTGGATAGTCTTCTTCCAAACCATAGGCTGGTGCCGAACGGTAGGGAAGGAAGAAAACCATTTGGCCTAAAGGGGTGTACAGAAGATAATGACTAAAGACATATGAAGGGATTTGGAGAGGTGGCAAAGAATTATACGGTTACAGTTGTGAATCTGGATAATGGATGAGGCATTACTAGGAATACCAGGATACCCCATCGAAACATTTCAATGTTTCAGTTTCACTGTGTAATGTTAAAAGAAAACTGATTTCCCAGTTAGACACTTGCTCCAGGGTATGTATTTACCAGGTACGATTCTCACATCTGTATGGTTTTACAGATGATGAGTGGGAGTAAGTTATTGTGAATTGGGTGATCATCCTCACTATATCGGGATTCGTTGTGATCGGTGATATTTAAGGAAATCACCTGGGCTGTTTACCGTTCGGCAAATATTTGGTTTTGAATATCCGCTTTTATGCACCAATTTCAAATTGATATATCTGTACGTCTATTTTCATAGAGTGAGATATACCTTTCTGAAATTATGTCTACGACATTTACCTATATCAGTGGATGGTTAGGTAAGGAGCATTAAACAGCGGTGTAATTCTTCTTAACCATAAGTACAGTTCTCAACCTACGACACACAGTGAATGAGTTATCAGACTCAAGGGACTTATACAGAGTATTGTGTGTTGTCCAGGGTCCATCAGGACAGAGGGGTTGTTCTTCTTACTATATTCGGTTTACTTATGACTTCTCTAGTTTTTAGACAGGTGTTTCGCTGAAACACAGGGTCTGAATTTTGAGAAGTTATAGGTATTTGAATAGAGTAGAGAACCGGGTGTAGCAAGTATCGGGATTCTTCAAAGAGATCGAAGATGTAGGTACTTGTGTATGGTATTCAGTTGATAGTAATGATGAAGAGAAATTACTTCTCTTTCAGGTTACTCACAATTGGAAGCATTCCTAAGTTGAGTAACGCTGATCGGCCTCCTTCCATTTAGTTGACATGCACTGGAGACAGTTGCATGATTTGAATCTGGTTCAATTAAATCAGTGCCTCTGTTTATATATTGAAGATAGAACAGTTCATATCTTAACGTTGTTAAGGTACGGGGAGTTGTCCGGTTTATGCTTAAAACCAGACACTGGACAACTCAAGGCACGTTTCTGTAATGGCTGTTTGTGGGTTGACCCAGGCTATGACGCGGGTTGACTTTCTACCATCTGGAAGATCAATAGCAATATTGTTCTTGACTCGCCACAGTTTTAAATTAAAAATGGATTTTTTCAGAAAAACAGTAGTGGGAGTATGGTAGAACTGGAAGTGATTCCAGAACCACAAACGATTACTGAAGATTTGATAACGAACCTAAAGATTCAATCTGGATTGACATTCCATTGGCCACTCCGCAGATACGGTGGGTAACTTCAGGTACCCGAGAGGTACTCCGGTAGCCTCAAGGACGGTGACAGGGAAGTTCGTGTTTACCCACAATTACCATTGCTGTTGTTCCAGGCTGCGAGACTCGGCGGGAGGATAAGTATAGCGTCGTTCTAAAACTAGTTTTAGAAGTGTACGTCTATATGACTCTGCCAGAGGGTTGTCGTAGTCAGTGGGAGCAGCGGAAGCATTGGTGGACAGGAAGCTTATGTCTATTTATAGACTAAAGCAGATGTAGCGGAGATAGATCATCTATTTCTGACGTGACAGTCATGGGTTTGACTTCATCAGAATAGAGGATGGATCTGTTGAGAAGGTAGTAGGGTGTGATGTCATGGTATTTGGATGACATACACAGAGTAGGAAAAGAAACTCCTACACTACGATCGGTTATACTTTGGTCGTCACACAGTTGTTTCTCCACAAAGGAAATGGATTCTATATCAGACATACTGGTTACTAGATCTATGGTTTTAGATCTAGATTTGGGTGGTTTCCCAATCAGGGTACTTGACAGCATTCTAAGAGTATTTAGGATGGACGACTCCTGGCACGGTAGTGTACCTGCAAGTAATGGAGTCACCCTCTCCAAAGGTGTCTTGCAGACTAAAGGGGAGAGGGACGGGCATGATTGGCAGATCACTTGCTCAGGCAATTGAGTCAATCGTGAGATGTCAAGTACCACACCAGATGTTGTTCTTGCGGTGGGTGCAATAAGTTGATAATGATCCAATGCTGGAGAAACAGTCGGAAGCAGTTTTAGAACATAAGTGGATGTTCTAGGGATATGATAACGACAGCCTCATTCAGGAGACAGTTATCATTCCAGGCTTCCAAGGTGACCTGGACGATAGGGAGGTTGTCAGAGTTATAGTTTTTCCCTCTGACGAGGGGCAGTATTTTGGACAGGTGATCCAAGGAAATACTAAGGGAGGCATGGCGCAGGATACTGATTAAGTTCAGTTGTCGATACAGTCTAAGAAGTTTGGATTTGGAGTTCATTTATGAGCTATGTCCCATCAGACATCCAGACACATTCTAAGACAGGTATTGCTCATTTCGGGAGATGGGTTTCTCCGCGAACTTGAGATATAGAGAGACATAGAAAGAAACAGCAAAGCGGATCCACTCACTAAGGTTATTCCTCGAACGCAATAGTTTCGCAAACGAGCTTTGTGAGACTGACTAGTAGAGGAGTTGGATGTTCGGTATCACACGGGCTGTGAGTATGCGACATCGCAATAATTAGCCTTGAGTGCAAGTGGGAGATTGTTGGAGATAGTGCCCTCAGAGTCAATTATTAGGTCACAGGTACGTGATTGCAATGATTGATGGAGGACCTATCCCGGTAGGACAGTCTTACTCGAGATGATAGTATGCTATCTGGTTTACCTTTATCATCGTGTACTGTTTTAGGTGACCTGACAAGTTGCTATTACACGTTGATAGAGCCCCTAGGATTCTTGCTTGACCACCAGCAGTATGAGGGCGATCATATAAGTGGGAGCTGGGGGTCTACAAGCATATCCTTAAATGGTCCCTAGTCGTGAGAGTTTCGAGACAGGGCATCGATACTCCATAGTAGACTAGTGTATACAGTCGAGACCCCGACGAGGGGCGGTGGCCGGTCTCACAAGCCACTGGTGTCAGTTGGATCACCTAAGATGTATACAGGTGCTCATTGGGTTATGAGTACACCGGACAGGACTCGCCGGGAACATGCTAGTTGGTCATATACCAGACGTCAGATGGCAGTTCCCTGGTGACATGTGTGCAGGTTAGTTCATCGACCTGGGGATCGTCATTTGTCTCGTGTGAGTTCCCACTGTACTTTGATTACTACCCTACCACGGCTCAAAGGAGTCGTGCAAACAGGTTTTAGTTGGGTACAGTCCCGAGCCACATGGAGGCAGTGAGCGTATCTTCAGGGGTTCGTCTCTCCCGGTATTGGGGGTGAGGTCGTGCTGTGTCTAGGAGAGCCATTACACGAAGCCCTCGGCCGAGGCAAGGAGATTTACTGGTAGGTATTCCAGTAGTATCTCAGGGTGTTCTGGGCTACACTCCGACACGACTTGTACCGCTTTTGGGGGTCTGACTTTTACCAACCCCCTAGGCCCGCCATGCGATACTCATAGACGAACGGACCGGACTGTACGGATATTGTCACTGACAGGCTCAGTAGGGTTGTCAGGCTGAGTTCACTCACAGACATCCCTTTTAGTCAATACCTGGTAGCCCGTTATGTATTGGCTTATACCTCTAACGTGCTAGTGGTTAAATCCACAACTAAGGTGTTGACGAGTCTTTAGAGTCCCCCACATTCAGTTACTCAAGCTTTCGGGCGAAACGCTGTAGAGGCCATATGGAGATATGGCAGGGTCCGATCAGATACGTGTGGTATTGCACGGATCAGGATCGGACGGTTTGTACTAGTGGCCGTATAGTTATATGGCAGCGTTCGATCAGATACGTGCGGTATTGCACGAATCAGGATCGGACGGATATTACTAGCCGGCTTTGGTTTAAGCCAGATCCTAGTATAGTACAGTATAGATTTTGTCTCTTTGCATCTGTATCCGGTCGGAATACAGATGCGGGTGTGTATGCACAGTATCGGGGTTTTCCTGTAATTCATTACGGGACCAGTTTTCTGGAGTTGCCATTTTGCTTTCCGTTCTGGCCGGTTTTCCTTTGTTTTTTCCCGGCCGGACTTTTTGATGGAGGGGTTGATTGCAAGTTTGCAATTAACTTATTTGATGAGGGGTTCATTGCATATTTGATCAATCACTTTTTCTCCATCCTCTAGGGGGGGCCGGCCACTTTATGAATGTGCAGGGGACATGCTTCTTGGTTTTTGTGTATACTTTTCATATTAATTTGAAGAGGTATGGGCCGGCCACTGTTTCCTTCTTGATTAATGTGTGGAGTGTGCTGGAATGATGGACTTAGTGGATTAATTAATAAAAAGGTTCTGAAAAAGAATTGAGGTGGAGGATGTTCTGTTGGAATGAAGGATTAATTATTTTAGTAAGGAATAAAAAACTTAATGAGTGTGCTGTGTTAAGATGGATAACATGATGGTTAGTGAAAAAGATCATCATTCATTTCATTTCCAGAGGACAACAAAATGAGTGTGCAGGGGGGGCTCATTTTCTTTGACAGCAAGAAAGAGAGAGAGACTTCTTGCTTCATTTTTTTTCATTCTCCAGTGAGCACCAAATGGGCTGGCCGAGCTCATTTCTTGACATGCTCAATTTCTCCATCAACCATCCATGAAATTCTAGTGTATCATTCCTCCACCAAAATGGCAATCTCCACAACCCCAAATGAGACTTGTAAACTACATTCTACAGCAAATCTTGGGCGCGTCGGCTAGCCAACTTCGCGCCCGAGTTGCCTCGGCATTGAGGTGGGAGCCCGTAAAAGAAGTAGGCGATGTGGTGCCCTTCCGGCGACGAGGTGGAGACCGGACATTCCGCGGGAGATCGGGACGACGACGAGAAGACCGGAGGACTCGGATCACTCGGTATATCTCTTCCCCTTCTCTTTGTAGTTAGCTAGATTTAGTTTAATGGCCCGATCCGGGTTTAGTGCGCGGTGGTGCCGGTTTGCTAAGTTCGCAAAATTAAAGTTTATCACCGCTTCCGCATTCCGGCGTCGGTTTGACGGCCGGGGCGCCGCCGTGCACTTACACATTGGTGTCAGTTAGTCAGCAAAGATAGTATACATGTGCTCATTGGATTATGAGTTACACTGGATGGACTCGCCAGGAACATGCTAGATGGTACTATACCTATTGTTATGTAGCAGTTCTCTGGTGACATGAGTACAGGTTAGTCTGTCGACCTGAGATCGTCATTTATCTTGTGTGAGTTCCCACTGTGCTTTCATTCTTACCCTACCACGGCTCTACTGAGTCATGCAAACAGCTTTTAGTTAGGTATAGTCCCGTGCCATATGGAGGCAGTGAGCGGATTGTCGGGGATTCATCTCTCCCGGTATTGGGGGTAGATGTCGCACTTTGCATGGGTAACCATCACCATAAATCCTTAGCCGATGTGGATGAGAATTACTGAGTTGGATCAATACTTGCTCATTGGGTGATGGGCTTTATACCGACATGACTTATCGCGTTATTAGGGGTCTGACTTTTTCTACCCCCTTAGACCCGCTATGCGATACTCCTAGTTGAACAGACCAAATTGTACGAAGACTGCCACTTTCAAGCTCAGTAGGGATATAGACAAGTTTGCTTGTCGGTCTTCCTTTCGATCAATATCTGGGTAGCTGTTACGTACAGCTAGTACCGCTGATGTGCTTGTGGTTAAATCCATTACCAGCATATTTTCGAGTCTTTAGAATCCCACACAGAGGGTTTCCCAGCTCGGGCGAAAAGATATGGTGTATGTATTTTCATACGTATTTGGTTCGATTAAAACACTTGCGTTTGTACACGTGCTTTTAATTGGGCATCTTGTTAATACTAGCCAGTTTGAAAGATAACAAGGTTATCACATTTTGATTTAAATGTGAGCTAGTATTATATATCTCTTTTAGTATCTCTTATTTCGGTATTCCTATTTTGACAGAATACGATATTTATACGAATACGGGTATTTATATAAATACGTGTATTTGTGTCTTGATATTAATACGAGTATTTGTATCATTAGTAAAAATACGGGTATTCATATATTATACAAATACGGTATTCAATTTTCGATACAAATACGGATGTATGTATTTATAGCATATACTTGTATTAGTGTATTTGTATATTTTTGATATATGCATATACATATGTATATGTGTGCAATGAGGTGTCCTCTACCTTGTCTTCTCTTCTCTTCTAGTATATGCAGGAATGTTGTGGACTTGTGACTTACTATGGCGAGTCACAACCCCACTCATTCCAAACACATAAAGAAAAGAAAGAAGAAAAATAGAGTGGATTTTTCTTGAGTTGCCTCACCTGCTCATTCACCAAGTTCTTCTTCTTATCCTCTCTTGGTTTTTAGTTATGGAGAATTAGAAAAAGGTAATGAGAGATTAACTAGAGATTAACCACTACATCAATCTAGTGATCAAATCCTAGCAAGTCTTGAGCACTAGTTGCTTCATGTTAGAAGCTAAAGCCGTAGTCCGGATTATTTCGAGGTGGATCATCTTAGGCAAGGAAGACCGACTCGCAAGCTCCTTCCGACGACCTAAGGAGCTAAAGAAGTGGAAAGAAGATGAAGGACACGACTACAAAGGTTGTAATCACAAACCTAGTAGTTAAAAAACCTTTTTTAGTTCCTAGTTTAGTATTTGGATTCGATTCTAGGTTGTAGGGTTCGTGCTCGAGTTTTGAAAATTTTCGTTTTGTATTCTGCATTGCTGCTAGTTTGTGCGTGAGCACTGTTAGTTATATGTATGCCCTAGAGGCCATTACTGTACATACGTTGTATATTGTGGTGGATGCTTGGACATATATAGGGACGAATTTCTTGCTCGACATGATAGTATGCTATCTGGTTACTCTTTATCTTAACATGTACTCTGATTGTCTCTATGTTACATGTTGATAAAGCCCTTAGAATAAGTACTTGACTACCAGGACTATGATGCAGATCATACTAGTGGGGACAGTGTAGTCGCTAAGTACATCTTTCAAATGTTCCTAGTCGTGGGAGTACCGAGACAGGGCATCGACACTCCAGAGTAGACTAGCGTATGCGCTTCTTGACCCATATGATGGGCGATGGATGATCCCATATCCATTGGTGTTTGACATCAGAGAAGGTATACGGGTGCTCAGTGGAGACTGGGTACACAGGACAGACTCGCCGAGAACTCCCAGATGGTATTATACCTCACGTTAGATGGCAGTTCTCTGGTGACACTGGTACAGGTTTGTCTGTAGACCCAAGATCGTCATAGAGTCTTGTGTGATTCCCATTGTGCTTTGATTTCCATCATACCACGTCCAAGAGGGCATGCAAAACGGTGCCTTTTGGGTACAGTCCCGAATCACATGGAGGCAATGAGCGATAGGAGGGGTTTCGTCTCCCTCGGTATAGGGAGTTGATGTTGTGCTGTGTTCGATTGGATATAACTAGAAATCCCTGGCCAGGGTTGCTGAGATTTACTGGTAAGTGTTATCAGTAGTTTCTCGAACTGTTCTAGATCTCATATCGACACGACTTATCAAGCTACTGGGTCTGACTTTTACCACCCCTAGGCGAGATAAGCGACATATCAGATGAAGAGACCGGAATGTACGGGAGTGTTACTGGTTGGATTCACGGGAGAATATACAAGCTTGCTTGTTGATCTTCTGATTGCTCAATACCTGGGTGGCTGTTACATTTAGCTGATCGCTTGCAGCTTGTCGGTGTTTGATATGATCATCACCTACTGCCGGCGTATTGACGATTCTTTAGAGTCCTACACAGAGGTTTCCTGGCTCAGGCGAAACGGAGTAGGAGCACATATGTGATATGTGCGGGACCGAGAATAATACGAGTATGCGATACCGTATTAGTTTCTCGCGATATGAGATATCGACCGGGTATATGTGATATAGCCGGGTCATCGGAACAAGTGTTGATTCGATGAACTGATACGGATTATATTAGTCGGTTTTATGCGATATAGCCGGATTATCGGATCAAGTGTTGATTCGATAATTTAATGTATAATTATATATGTGATATATTAAATTACATTAACTAATATAAGCTCACTTAAAGATTCTTTTTCTCACTTGGATAATACATGGATATATATGTGATATATATTAAATGTATTATTTTATTTTGTTGCAAAATATAATATATATGTGATATATAATATTGTAACAAGTTAAGGTTACAAATGCAACACGTTTTGTAGAGTTTAAACATGGTTAGGGTTTGGATTAGGGTTAAGCTTTCTTGAAGCTTCTAGAAACTTTTTTTTTGTTTTTAACCAAAGATATTTTGTAAAGATATTTTGTTGATATTTCTTAACCAAACCCAAACCCTTTACCATAGTAAATTCTCTACATGGGTTAAGTCTTCATTCTTAATCCATGGTTGCATTTCTAACCTCACACAAGGTTTTCATTATTCATCACAAAATAATTTCTTCTTCTTCTTCCTTTGGAAAAACCTTTCTAGCTTTTTCACATGTGATGATTTTGAGTGAGATAAAGAAATCAAATGAGAGCTAAATTCCTACTGCATCATCCTCATCTATTCTAGCCACTTAGATTAGGGTGTTTGCTTTGCTAATACTTGATTAGTGAAGCAAAAGCTTAGGCCTGAGTTTCTTCAAGGTAGATCATCTTTGTTATTGAAGATCGGAAGCAAACTTGCATCTTTTTCTTCTTGGAACCTCTCTAGAGTCCGGATACTCGATGATCGCAGCGAAGGGAACTCAATACGGAGCTTTAGAAGTGAAGGAACGGACTACAAAGGTTGTAATCCCTAAGTCTTAGAAGTAAAGTTGTTTACTTGCTCTTTGTTTCACCTAATCTCTAGTCTAATATCTTGGTTAGGGTTGTTCGGCACATGAAAAATTTGACTTTGGCATGGTTGATGCCTTGTAGAATCTTGTTCTAGTGCCAAGTAACCCTACAGTGGTATCAGAGCCAAACTAGAGCTTTAGGCGTTGTCTAGACGAAGTTTAAAGTCCGATCGAATCCCGAAACGTCGATATACACCCCCTCTCTGGAAATTTTTTAAAATGTTGATTTTTTTTGTATTAAAAATACTCAGAAAATTCTAAGGATTACTGTGAAAAACGAACCACTAATCCCATCAAGTCGCCGCGGACCCGCGGCAATAACATGCCTTGTGCGGCAGTTCCGCGGCCAAACATAGGTATTAGGGTTAGATTTTTCACAGTAAACATCCGTACTTGTTTCTACATGCTTCTGGGAATTTTAATATTACTCAAGTGTTGAGTTTTCTGGAGATCTTTTGTATTCGTTGATTCATTTGGAATGTTTAACTTCGTTTAAGTTTTTCCGGGTAATTTAGAACGTGTTAAAAAGTTCGAACGGATATCAATAACTCACATTTTCCCCTGCCGGAAAATTTCCAAGTGTTGGATTTTTTCCTTAATTAAAGAACATTCATAATCATGCAAGTAACGCGGTGGACCCTCTAGAAGAACACAAACCTTAACTCGATTATGTGACCGTCTAAACCGCCTCTAATCCTTAGGGTTTGGGGCAGTACGGCGTTGCCACATGTGAGGCATTGGTTTGACCCTTCTACGGCTGGACTATTGGTACTGTGGCATGTGATGGATATTTTTTGAACTCCGCTCAAGTGTTGAGCTATTTGGGAAATCTTGGGTGTTTGTTTATTCAATCGGAAAGTTTAACATTGTCTATTTATCTGGAATGTGATACAATATTTGGAATCCACAAGTAGTTATGAGATAACTAATTTGAATGTTATAAATCTAGCTGTTTGTCTAATTAGATCGGTTGTCACGGGATTTTGATGTGATCAAAAGTTCGTCGCAATCACGTAGCGTACACGGATACTCGCCGGGTAAACTTAAGAGATAGCCACGGCCCATAGCCCCGACCAAGTGACTGTAGGAGAACCCCGTCGCCAAAGGCATCCGTTCGGGTGCTCGCGGCAGCGGTGTTCCGCCTTAGTGCACTCCGTCGACGGCATCCGGGGGTGCGTCCGTCTACTAAAGTTTCCGACGAGCATTCGATCAGGATGTCGGGAATCTTGTTGAATTACCCGACTAGATATTGAAAAGTGTTTTCGAGATCGAGACTAAAATGCGGGGTTTATAATTGTTAGGCATGCGATGTCTAAGGAATTCATTTGGTTAGGCATGCGATGTCTAAGGTGGTTGCGGATTCCAGCTGTTGTAGTTTTTCAGTTTCTTTTCTGCGACCGTAAGTGTAATATGTGGTGTATCGCCGATTTCGTTGCTATACATCAACAACAACTGGAATACGCATATTTATTTACGTCGATGACATGCGATATTATGTGTTGCTGTGATATGTTATATTGGATCGTCGCGTTTTGAATAGCCGGGGGTTTTATGTGAGATGAGGGTTTTTATTTTCATTCATGTAAAATTCTTTGTATGTAATATTCTTTTATTGGGGCACTTCCGGGATGTGGATGATGTCACCATTGTATATTATTCACTTTTCCGCATTAGGATAGACCCAAGGCGGGGAGCACAAGTAACCGGGTTCTAGGGTCCTGTGGGAGGCTATCTCGAGGAGTCGAGACCGGGTATCCTAACCCTAGAATTGGCAGTGTTGCTTGCCGCTCTCGTAGGGGTCTAGGGATGTGGGTTTGGATATTCATCACGACCGTGGAATCCGCGTTTTATACAGGCTCGCATAAAATACGAAAATCCTAGTATATCCAATATTTCAAATGTTATCTTCTGCTGCAATGTTCTGTGATGAGATCATACTGTTGGATAAATGTATGCCCTAGATGCCATTATGTGATAGTGGATGTATCTATACATGTATATATATTCAGTATGCATTATTGCTCGCCATGATCGTATGCTATCTGGTTCTTCTTTATCTGACATGTTAATTTGATCATGCTTTTATTCATTCATACATGCTGATAAAACCCCGAGGATATCGGCTTGACTACTCTGATTATGATAGAGATCATACTAGTGGGACATCTGTAGTCTATAAGCATATCCTGGAAAGTCCCTAGCCGTAGGTATATCGAGACGGGGCATTGATATACCAGAGTAGACTAGCGTATATGATACTTGACCCATACGATGGGCGATGAATGTTCCCACATTCATCGATGTTTGACATCAAGATCATATACAGGTGCTCAGTGGTGACTGGGTACACTGGACGGACTCACCGAGAACTCCTATATGGAATTATATCTATCATCGGATAGCAGTTCTCAGGTGACACTGGTACAGGTTAGTCTGTAGACCCGAGATCGTCATAGAGTCTTGTGTGTTCTCCCACTGTACTTTGATTGCCACCCTACCACGGCTCTATTGAGTCGTGCAAACAGGTGGCCGTTGGGTACAGTCCCGAGACACACGAAGGCAATGAGCGATAGGAGGGGTTTCGTCTCTCCCGGTATTGGGAGTTGATGCTGTGCTGTGCCCGACTGGTTATATCAGTAAGTCCCTGGCCAGGGCTGCTGAGATTTGCTGATAAGTGTTATGAGTAGTTTCTCGATCTGTTATAGACCATTCACCGGCACGACTTATTGAGTTATTGGGGTCGACGTGATCATCCCTAGGCTCGATATGCAGCATATCTGATGAAGAGACCGGACTGTACGGTAGTGTTGCCGGTTGGCTCGACGGGAGTTGTAGCAGGTTCGCTTATTTTCTTCTGATCGCTTAATACCCGGGTGGCCGTTACGTTTAGCTGACCGCTTGCGGCTTGGGGGTGCTTGATATGATCATCACCCTCTGCCGGCATATTGACGAGTCTTAGAGTCCCACACAGGAGTTACCTAGTCCAGGCGAAACGTTGTGGTGCGCGTATGCGATATGCGCATGGACCCGATTAAAATGCGCGTATAGGATACCGAACATTGATTGGGCGGCTTGTTTTTGGTGGGGTCATATGTGATATGGCCGGATTGATAAATCAAGTGTTGATTTATCATTTAACCATTAGTTTTCTCACTTAAAACCTTTCTTGAATATGATGGATGTATGCATGCATGTATGTGTTTCTTTCTTTCTTTCTAGTTTCATGCACATATGGATGTGCATACAAACATACATACATACACCTATCTATCATGGTTGTTTACACATGGAAATGGTGGTAATATAAGACTCACACCATGGATAAATATATATATTATTATTTAATTTTATGTTTAAAACAAAATAGAAAAGGAAAGGATAATTCTTGAGTTGTTTCTACACTCTTCTTTAACCTAACCATTCTCACCTACCCTTAACCTTGGATTAAACTTTCCTTGTATGTTTTAAACCCTAATTAAATAATAACTCAAAGATTTATCCATGGTTTGTAGTGAGAAGAAATAAAATATATATAGATATATTTCATTTCTTTTCAATGGTTATCATTCTACTCTTGTTAAAAGAAAGCCTCCATCTTCTTCCTCCTTCACTATTTGCTCTCTATTTTATTCTAGTGAGTAAAACACACATAAAGAAAGGTTTTTGAAGTGAGAATCTTAACCACAACATCATTCTACACAAGTTTAGCCAACTTCTTTAGAGTGTTCTCTTCGTTTCTCATCTTGAAAATCAAAGTTGCGAGCTTGGACGAGGAACTCCGGGTGGATCGTCGTGGACGTGAAAGAACTTTAAGAGGACCTTCTTCCTACACCCAAGAGACCAAAGAGTCCAGTGAAAGGGAGCTACAAAGGTTGTAGTCTCGAAACCCTAATTTTTATTGGTTTTAATTTCGAAACCCTAATTTTCTAGGATCGATTCCTTTGTATGCTTGTTTAGCACCATAAAAATCTAAACTTTGAGACATGTGATGCTTGAAAACTCTACATAGGGTGCTAGGCAAACCTAACATTGGTATCAGAGCCAACCTAGAACATTAGGCGACGCTTTTACGAAGTAAAAATCCCGATCGGACAAAAATACGGCATTTCGAAGCCTTCTCTGAACATTTTTTGAAATCTGACATTTTTTAGAATTAAAAATACTTAAAAATTACAGCAGGAAATTCTAAGAATAACAGTGAAATTCGATGACCTGAACAGTGTAAACTGCTGCGGAACCGCCGCATTTCCTGGCTTAGGCCGCGGTTCCGCGGCCGTATAGAGGTATCATTGCATGAAATTTCTACTGTAATTCTTAGAACTGCTTGTACAGTGTTTTAGGTATGTTTAATCTGAAAATAGCACTGTATTTTTTGGAGATGGTTTTGGACGCGTAGATTCGATCGGAATTTTCATTTCGTAGCTTTTCCGGGTAAATTAGAAAGTATTGAAGTGTTTGAACGAGTATCATTTGCTTACTATTCACGGGGTTTAAATACTTTGGAGATACGTGCAAGTCTTTTTGTGGTGGTCCCTCTAGAAGACAACAAACCATAACTCGATTATGTGACCGTCTTGAACTGCCCTTTGAACCTTAGGGTTTGGGGCAGTACGGCGTGCCACATGTGAGGCGTTGGCTTGACCCTTCTACGGCTGGACCGCTACTACTGTGTCACACTCCGGGTTTTTAAACTCTGCTCAAGTGTTGAGCTTTAGTGAATCTTGGGTATTTGATCGTTCGTTCGAAAACTTTAATACTGTCTTTTTATCTGGAATGTGATACAATATGTGGAATTCATATAGTTTAGGCATAAAAGACGAAATATGTGATATTTCACATTTATGATGTCTAAAGAGAATGTGGATTCCAAATATTGTAGTTTTACACTTTCTTTTCTGTGACCGTAAGTGTAGTATGTTCGATATCGCCGGTTTCGATGCTATACATCAACGACAATTGGGGTATGCATACTTACTTACGTTGATGATATGAGATATTATGTGTTGCTGAGATATGATGTGCAGGATTGTCGCGATTGAATAGCCGGGAAATTTTTTTATGTGAGATGAGAGTTTTATATTTTCATTCATGTAAATTCAAATGTAATGTAATATTCTTTTATTTGGGGCACTTCCGGGTTGAGGTTGTGTCACCAGTGTTGTATATTATTTACTTTTCCGCATTAGGATGGACCCAAGGAGGGGAGCACAGGTGACCGGGTTCTGGGGTTCAGTGGGAGGCCATCTCGAGGAGTCGAGACCGGGTCTCCTAAACTCCAGAATTGGTAGGGTCACTTTCCGCTCTCGTAGGGGTCCAGGGTGTGGGCTTGGCTATTCATCGCGACTGTGGAATCCGTATTTTCTATTCTGGCTAAATACTAAATACGGACGTCCTAGTATATCCCACTTTATATCTATGTTTCTGCTGCCTGTGTTCTGTGATATCTGAGACGAATGGCATATCATATATATGATATATAGTAGACGTTGCTTATGTTTTACACCCGCGCTAGTCCCGTCCCGGTATGCCGTTAGTTAAGTAACCGAACGGTGCATAACGGAACATTGCGGCGAATGCGGATGGCATAAGCGTACGTGTTATTTTCGTTTCTTTTCTATCATTGGCTTAAGGACTTAAATGATGGGATTACATTAATGTGATTAATGTAAAGAAAATAAACCTAAAAAGATGTTGTATTATCGGATTTGAAAACCACTCTGCTATTTATGAAAAAGGTATATTTCAAAACTGCGGAGCTTAAGCCACTCCTTTTGAAAACCATTTGATTCTACAACGATATCAAGTTCAAAGCGTTAAAGATTTTCTTAAAAATCACCCGCAACCCTCCGTCATTTTAGGAAGTAGAGTACTTAGTATTCGTGCTACGTTTGTTGACTATAGTTAAGGCGTAGTGTATGGTAGCTAAGTGATGTCTTCCTACATTGCATATGATGCAGATTAATTAGGACATTCTTATGACTTTGTTGACCATAGTTAAGGGTCATATGAGTGGGTCTAATTAATCAAGAAATGACGGGTAGAACTTGACTGGTACTTATGATTTGTTGACCTTAGTTAAGGTCATAAGTACTAGGGGTAAAAACAACATCGGGAATTTCAATAGTTGAAATTTGCAATGAGATTACATACCTTCCATGTGATGGTTGGATCCCGATCCCACTGTGGGCAATAGTTGCTCCTAGGAGAGTTTTACAGTTTACAATTAGCTAACTCATTAGGTGTCTAGAAAGGTGTTAACGGGGCTCCGCCTCTGGGAAAACGAGGTTTGCTCTAATTAGGTCCGTGTGAAAGCACGGGGAACCTCCCTCAAGTACCAACACTGGCCTGGCTGAACGGTTAGCGAAGTTGTAGACTGTAATTAATCCTGGCTAGTTTTTCTTTTTAAGGTTTGAAAGAAAAACTCGATAAAAGCAGTGGGAAATATCGATTAGACAAGATAATAACCAATCTAATCTATGCAAGAGCTTTCGCTGAGTGTATTCTTTTCTCTCTCTTAATGGCAGATAGCCATGACTGGACTCAAGCTTTTACTAGATAAAAACAAACTGAATGGGACCAACTATAAAGACTGGCTGAGGAATCTGAAAATCGCCTTGACTTATGATAAAGTATCATATGTCCTCACGGCTTCAGCCCCGCCCGTCCCAGGTCCAAAATCCTCAGTTGCGGACATTGAAGTCCGCAAGACATGGGACGCTGACTGTGCCACGGCAAAATGCCTCGCGCTTGCATCGATGAATAACACACATCAAAAGCAGCACGAGGACAAGGACATTCACGGTATATTGCTTCATTTAAAGGAGTTGTATGGAGAGCAATCCCGCGTATTACGATACGAAGCATCAAAGAAATTGTTTCAGATGCGAATGGCCCCTGGCACACCAGTAGGAGACCATGTTCTGAAAATGATAGCTCTTATAGAAGAGCTTGAGGACCTTGGATGGACGATGGACAATGAACAATATATAGATATTATTCTGCAGTCCCTCCCCTCCACCTTTGCTCAGTTCATAGTGAACTTCAACATGCATGGCATGGAGAAGGAACTCCCTGAGCTCCTTAACATGTTAAGGAGTGCAGAGAGCACTATGAAGTCAGTAAGAACTCCCATTATGACTGTTGGACAATCTTCTTCTTCTCGCCCGAAAGCTAAGGCCAAGGGAAAGAAAAAGAAGAAACCCACTAATCCTAAGGGTGGAGTTAAAAAGGTGAAGGGAAAGGAAAAGTCCAAGGCTGGAGACTCAGGGAAGGGCGAATGTTTTCATTGCCACAAGACAGGACATTGGAAGCGCAATTGCACGGAGTACTTAAGTCTCAAGAAGAAGCATGGTGATGCTTCTGCTTCAGGTGCGTTTGTGACAGAAAACTATTTTTCAATAAACTCTGCTTCCTGGGTATTGGATACCGGTTCAGGTTCTCACATTTGCAATTCTATGCAGGGGCTGAGAAATAGCAAGGTTTTGAAGACAGGTGACCATACTCTCCGCGTTGGAAATGGTTCCAATGTACATACAGTCGCAGTGGGAGAGTATCACTTGGGGTTGCCATCTGGATGTATTTTGGTTTTGAATCCATGTTATTTTGTACCAAGTATGCTATGTAATATAATATCCGTTTCTTTGTTGGACAATGAAGGATATAATTTTGTATTGCAGAATAATATTATGAACATTCACCTGAATCAAATGTTGGTTGGGTATGGTACACTTAATAACGGAATATATGTCCTAAATCAACACACAGTTTTCAGTATACAACACACTAATAAAAGAAAACTTTCAGAATTAAATGAAGCTTTTCTTTGGCACTGTAGACTTGGTCATATTAACGAAACAAGACTAAACAAGTTACACAAAGATGGATATTTAAACTCTTTTGAATATAAATCTTATGCGACTTGCCAGTCTTGTATCAAGGGTAAAATGACCAAAACTCCGTTTACCGGACACGGAGAAAGAGCTACTCAGCTCCTAGGCCTCATACATAGTGATGTATGCGGGCCAATGTCTACACAGGCTAGAGGCGGTTTTTCATACTTCATTACATTCACTGACGATTTCTCAAGATTCGGTCATGTATTTTTATTAAAGCACAATTCCGAAGCTTTCGAGAAATTCATTGAATATAAACAAGAAGTAGAAAAACAAACCGGCTTGAGTATCAAGATGCTTCGATCAGATCGAGGTGGTGAGTATCTCAGTACAGAATTTGCAAACTTCCTAAAAGAGAATGGGATTCTCTCTCAGCTCACTCCTCCTTACACACCACAGCACAACGGTGTGTCAGAACGACGAAATAGGACACTATTAGATATGGTCCGGTCCATGATGAGTGACGCTGAGTTACCAGTCTCGTTTTGGGGGCATGCATTGGAGACTGCAGCGTTTCTGCTAAACAGGGTTCCAACCAAAACCGTGTCTACCACGCCATATGAGATATGGCATGGTAAGAGACCATCTCTTAAGAGAATTAAGATTTGGGGTTGCCCGGCCTATGTTAAAAAGCAGAATCCGGACAAACTCGAGACACGGTCAGTCATGTGTAACTTTGTGGGATATCCAAAGAATTCTTATGGATATCTGTTCTACCACAAAGAGGAACAAAAAGTGTTTGTTTCTCAGTACGCCACATTCTTGGAAAAAGAGTTTTTCACAGATAAAGATGGTGGCAAGGTGGTGGATCTAGAAGAGGTTCTGGAGACACAAACTAAAAATGACGATTTGGTTGAACCGGCTGTTACAATAGAAACTGAAGAACCTCGGCCACTCCGTAGGTCTGGTAGGACTTCTCACCCACCGGAGAGGTACTACGGTTTCCTCATTGATGGTGACAGAGAAGACTGTATCATGGATGATGATGATCCTACTAGTTTTCAGCAAGCTATCACGAGTAGAGACTCTGTGAAGTGGCTGGATGGCATGAGATCCGAAATGGAGTCTATGTACACCAACAAAGTATGGACTTTGGACGTTGTACCCCCTGGGGTAAAACCTGTGGGGTGCAAATGGATCTTTAAAAGAAAGATTGGTATAGATGGGCAGGTGGAGACCTATAAGGCAAAACTTGTGGCGAAGGGTTTTCGTCAAAGACCAGGTTTGGACTATGACGAGACTTTTTCTCCCGTAGCCATGCTTAAATCCATTCGGATCCTACTTGCTATTGCTGCTCACTACGACTATGAAATCTGGCAGATGGACGTTAAAACCGCATTTCTAAATGGAAATTTAGAAGAATGCGTTTATATGGATCAGCCAAAGGGCTTCATTGACAGTGGGAGTAGCGGGAAAGCATGTAAATTGCTTAAATCCATATATAGTTTAAAGCAGGCATCACGGAGTTGGAACATCTGTTTCGATGATGTCATCAAAGAGTTTGATTTCATCAAAAATCCAGATGAACCTTGTGTTTATAAGAAGGCTGTAGGGAGAGCTGTCACATTCCTCGTATTGTACGTGGACGACATTCTTCTGATAGGAAATGATATTCCTATGCTGCAGTCGGTCAAATCTTTCTTATCACTAAGGTTCTCCATGAAGGACCTGGGTGATGCCACATACATTCTGGGCATAAGGATCTATAGGGATAGATCCAAAAGGTTATTGGGATTGTCCCAAACCAGGTACATTGACACCATCCTAAAAAGTTTTAGTATGGAAGACTCCAAGCGGGGTGCCTTACCCGCTTGCCATGGAGTCACTCTCTCCAAGGACTCTTGTCCAAAGACCGATGAAGAGAGAGCTCGCATGAGTGTTATACCCTATGCTTCGGCAGTAGGATCTATAATGTATGCGATGTTATGTACACGCCCAGATGTAGCTTATGCACTTAGTGTAGTAAGCAGGTATCAATCTAACCCAGGGGAGAATCACTGGACAGCTGTGAAGAACATTCTTAAGTACTTGCGAAGGACTAAAGAATTGTTCTTGGTGTATGGTAATGGAAATCTCCAAATGAAGGCCTTTACCGATTCGAGCTTCCAGAGCGATAAGGACGACAGCAAATCTATCTCTGGGTTTGTATTTACCCTCAATGGAGGGGCGGTGAGTTGGAAGAGTTCCAAACAAGATACCGTTGCAGACTCTACGATGGAAGCTGAGTACATTGTTGCAAATGATGCTGCCAAGGAAGCCGTCTGGATGAAGAAGTTCGTCTCGGAGCTAGGAGTAGTTCCAACCATTATTGATCCAATACCTTTGTATTGTGATAATAATGGGGCTATGGCGTTAGCCAAGGAGCCCAGATCCCATCAGCGGTCCAGACACATCCTGAGGCGTTTTCATTTGATCCGGGAGATTGTAGATCGCCGCGAGATCGAGATTAGGAGAGTAGATACAAAGAATAACGCCGCGGATCCATTCAGCAAGGCCCTCCCTCAGCCGCAGCATGAGCGACTTTTTGAGATGTTGGGTATGAGATACGCCAATAACTGGCCTCAGTGCAAGTGGGAGATTGTTGGATATATGTATGCCCTAGAGGCCATTATGTGATAGTGGATGTATCTATACATGTATATATATTAACTATGCATTCTTGCTCTACATGATAGTATGCTATCTGGTTCTTCTTTATCTGACATGTTAATTTGATCATGCTTTTATTCATTCATACATGCTGATAAAGCCCTGAGGATATCGGCTTGACTACTCTGATTATGATAGAGATCATACTAGTGGGACATCTGTAGTCTATAAGCATATCCTGGAAAGTCCCTAGTCGTAGGTATATCAAGACGGGGCATTGATATACCAGAGTAGACTAGCGTATATGATACTAGACCCATACGATGGGCGATGAATGTTCCCACATTCATCGATGTTTGACATCAAGATCATATACGGGTGCTCAGTGGTGACTGGGTACACTGGACGGACTCACCGAGAACTCCTATATGGAATTATATCTATCGTCGGATAGCAGTTCTCAGGTGACACTGGTACAGGTTAGTCTGTAGACCCGAGATCGTCATAGAGTCTTGTGTGTTCTCCCACTGTACTTTGATTGCCACCCTACCACGGCTCTACTGAGTCGTGCAAACAGGTGGCCGTTAGGTACAGTCCCGAGACACACGAAGGCAATAAGCGATAGGAGGGGTTTCTTCTCTCCCGGTATTGGGAGTTGATGCTGTGCTATGCCCGACTGGTTATATCAGTAAGTCCCTGGCCAGGGCTGCTGAGATTTGCTGATAAGTGTTATCAGTAGTTTCTCGATCTGTTATAGACCATTCACCGGCAAGACTTATTGAGTTATTGGGGTCGACGTGACCATCCCTAGGCTCGATATGCAGCATATCTGATGAAGAGACCGGACTGTACGGTAGTGTTGCCGGTTGGCTCGACGGGAGTTGTAGCAGGTTCGCTTATTTTCTTCTGATCACTCAATACCCGGGTGGCCGTTACGTTTAGCTGACCGCTTGCGGCTTGGGGGTGCTTGATATGATCATTACCCTCTGCCGGCGTATTAACGAGTCTTAGAGTCCCACACAAGAGTTACCTAGTCCAGGCGAAACGTTGTGGTGCGCGTATGCGATATGCGCATGGACCCGATTAAAATGCGCGTATAGGATACCGAACATTGATCGGGCGGCTTGTTTTTGGTGGGGTCATATGTGATATGGCCGGATTGATAAATCAAGTGTTGATTTATTATTTAACCATTAGTTTTCTCACTTAAAACCTTTCTTGAATATGATGTATGCATGCATGCATGTATGTGTTTCTTTCTTTCTTTCTAGTTTCATGCACATATGGATGTGCATACAAACATACATACATACATACACCCATCTATCATGGTTGTTTACACATGGAAATGGTGGCAATATAAGACTCACACCATGGATAAATATATGGATTATTATTTAATTTTATGTTTAAAACAAAATAGAAAAGGAAAGGATAATTCTTGAGTTGTTTCTACACTCTTCTTTAACCTAACCATTCTCACCTACCCTTCACCTTGGATTAAACTTTCCTTGTATGTTTTAAACCCTAATTAAATAATAACTCAAAGATTTAACCATGGTTTGTAGTGAGAAGAAATAAAATATATATAGATATATTTCATTTCTTTTCAATGGTTATCATTCTACTCTTGTTAAAAGAAAGCCTCCATCTTCTTCCTCCTTCACCATTTGCTCTCTATTTTCTTCTAGTGAGTAAAACCCACATAAAGAAAGGTTTTTGAAGTGAGAATCTTAACCACAACATCATTCTACACAAGTTTAGCCAACTTGTTTAGAGTGTTCTTTTCGTTTCTCATCTTGAAAATCGAAGTTGCGAGCTTGGACGAGGAACTCCGGGTGGATCGTCGTGGACGTGAGAGGACTTCAAGAGGACCTTCTTCCAACACCCAAGAGACCAATGAGTCCAGCGAAAGGGAGCTACAAAGATTGTAGTCTCGAAACCCTAATTTTTATTGGCTTTAATTTCGAAACCCTAATTTTCTAGGATCGATTTCTTTGTATGCTTGTTTAGCACCATAAAATTCTAAACTTTGAGACATGTGATGCTTCAAAACTCTACATAGGGTGCTAGGCAAACCTAACACATACTACTGCCTGAGACGAATGTTTATATTATATATATGAGATATATGTTATATTGCTGATTTCGTTTCAAATGTGATGCTTGTGAAGCATAATAAAATGAGACTTCATTAATGAGATTAATGAAACTAAAAGAAACCTAAAAATGTTGTAGAAACTTGTCTCAAAAACAGGTAGCTCTAGTTCTTGCTTTGCATAGCGGTATTCCTTATAGAATATCCAGCACCTTATTCGATAAGGAAAGAGCCGAGATCCCTTCACCGGGAGTGACCTCTTTAGCGAAACTAGCAGATGCTACAAACTCTGTTTGTCTTTTGATTGCTTTTTTAGTTTTTGCTTTGCATAGTGATATTTGTGAAATATCCTGCACTTATTCGATGAGGAAAGAGCCGAGATCCCTTCACCGGGAGTGACCTCTTTAGCAAAACTAGAAAAGGCTTCAAAAACATTCCATTAAAAATCCCTCGATTCTACAACGATATCAAATTCATTACGCAAAGGGTTTTCTTAAAAACGTGTCGTAGCCCTCCGTCATTTCAGATAAGTACTACTTAGTATTCGTGCTACGTTTGTTGGCCTGCATCAAGGCGTAGTGTGCGGTAGCTAACTAGTGCTTATCTGCAGCATACGATGCGATTGGATTAAGGTAGTCGTGCGACTTTTTTGGCCTGCGTCAAGGGTGTGCGGGTAGGTTTTATTCAATCAGGAAATGTACGGGTTGAACTTGACTAGCGGACTATGGTTTGTTGGCCTGCGTCAAGGTCATAGGACGCTAGGGGTAAAATATTATTGGGAATTTCAAGAGTTGAAATCTGCAATAAGATTGCATACCTTCTATGAGATAGTTGGATCCCGATACCCGCTGCGAGTAAGAGTTACTCATGGGAGAGTTTTACACATTACAATTAGCCGATCAAGTAGGTGTCTAGATAGGTGTCAACGGGGTTATGCCTCTGGGAAAACGAGATTTATTTTAATTAGGTCTGTGCGAAAGTGCGGGGAACCTCCCTCAAAGTACCGGCACTGGCCTGGCTGAAAGATTGGCGAACTTGTAGAGTGTAATTAATTCCGGCTAGTCTTTCCTTTTAGGGTTTGAAGGAAGATTTGACTGAAACAGTGGGAGACATCCTGATTAAATATATTAATAACCAATCTAATCTTGCAAGAGCATACGCTGAGTGTTTTCTTCTCTCTCTCTCTCCTGGTTCCGACTATGTCACGCCTTAATCAAGATAATAATACGGATGTATTGACCGAACCCACTTGTTATACTGCACTAAGGAACGTTGGTCCCGTTCCAACTTATAATTGTTACAAGACAGAGCAGGAAATAGGGGATTACCAGAATTCCCGTGCCGTCCTAACGAAGAAAGTGCATGTTGATGCATCATCTTCGGGTATGTTCATTACCGAGAACTGTTTCTCAGTATCCTTTACATCCTGGGTATGAGATACCGGATCAGGATCCCACAAATGTAATTTGTTACATGGGCTACAGACAGGTAGAGAACAGAGAACGGGTGATAAGTTTCAAGAGTTGGAAATGATGCAAGTGTTGCAGCCAAGTCTGTTGGCAGTTATCACCCTGTATTACCAGAATACATTGATTCTGAACGAATGTTATTAGATACCGAACCTGATATATAACATTATATCAGTCTCTTTATTAGTAAAGAAGGATATAATTTTGTATTGTTGGATAATGTTTTGAACATTTCCTATATCAAGAGTTGATCGGTTCAGGCACGTTATCTAAAAGCATAGACATTCTAAATCAAACCACAGTTCTTAACATACAGAACACACACAAGAGGAAGAGTTCAGAAATGAACGAATCCTTTTTGAGGCATTGTAGACTAGGTCATATCAATGCGATCTGACTAGCTGAAGTTACATAAAGACGCATATTTAAATTAGTTTGGATTTACATCTTGTAAAACTTTTCAGTCTTGTCACAAAGATAAGATGAGCACAGCCCCGTTTATTGGAAACAGAGAAAGAGTTAGTGAACTCTTGGGAATGATACATGATGATGTATGATAGTCCCAAGTCTACATATGCCAGGAAAGGTTCTTTGTACTTCATTACATTCACTGATGATCTCTCAAGATTCAGACATATGTTCCTGTTGAAACACAAGTCCGAAACATTTGAGATAATCACAGAATATAAGTTAGAAGTAGAGAACCAAAAACAGGTATAAGTATTATGTCCTTTGATGAGATCAAGGAGGAGAATACTTGAGCACGGAATTCCTGGACTATTCTAAAGGAGAATGAGATTCTCTCTCAGCATTACTCCTCCGAATATACCACAGCACGTCGGTGTATCGGGGCGGAGCAATTGCACCCTATGTGATATGGTGTGCTCTATGAAGAGTACTACTAAGTTGCCTATTTTCTTTTGGGGTCATGCACAAGAGAAGTTGCATACCTATTGAATAGGGTTCCAACCAAATCAGATGCCTACCACTCCATATGTGATATGTTATGGGAAGAGCCCATCTCCTAAAGATGTTAAGATTTGGGGTTGTCCGGCCTATGTCAAAAGAAAAATCCGGACAAGCTCGAGGCAAGGTCATTTCTGTGGAAGTTTGTTGGATATCCCAAGCGTTCGAAAGGGAATATCTTCTACCACACCGAGGAACAAAAGATGTTTTAATTCTCGGCATACCACTTTTTGAGAAAAAGGGAATTTCTTGTGAAGAAATTAGAGGTCATGAGGTAGAACTGGAAGAAGTTCCAGCTATACAAACTGCAACTGATGATTTGGTAAACCCGGAGGATTCAATAGTCTCCAACGAACCTCAGCCTCTCCGCCGATCTGGTAGGGTTCCTCATCCACCTGAGAGATACTTCGGTTTTTCTATGACAGTGGGAGAGAGGATTGCATCATGAGATGATGACCCAACTATTTTCGAGAAGGCCATCAGGAGTGGTGACTCTGTGAGAATTGCTGGATGCTTAGCGATCTGAGATGGAATCCTTATACACCAACAAAGTATGGACTTTGGTTGCTTTATCTAAAGGGTTAAATCCCCATCAGGAGCAAGTATATCTTGAGAAGATTACTTAGTATACATGAAAAAGTTGAGACTTTCAAAGCTATGCTTAAGTCCATCCAGATCTTACTTGCCGCTGCTACATACCATGACTACGATATCTGGTGGTTGGGTGTCATGACTGCTTTTCTAAATGATGATTTAGAAGAGAGTGTCTATAAGTACACAGCTAGAGGGTTTCATAGACAGTGGGAGCAGTGGAAACGTGTGCAAGTTTTTTTATGGGATAAATCAGGCATTGCGGAGTTGGAACATCTGTTTTGATATAGTAGTCAAAGAGTTTGACTTCATCAATTTGGTAGATGAACCAAGTATATACAAAAAGGGTAGTAGGGTGTATGGTGGTGATCCTCGTATAGTACGTGGATAACATACTCTTGATAGGGAAGGAGTTTCCTATGCTACGTTCGGTCAATCTCCTCTTATCACAAAGATTCTCCATATAGAATCAAGGTGATACCTCCTAAATCCTGGGTTTTGGATCTCTGAGATAGATCTAATTGGATGTTAGGATACTCACTAGTTGTAGTGAGATGGTATCAATCGATCCTTGGGAGAATCACTGGAAAGGTTCCACGGTAATAAGGACGACTGAATGTCAGTCACAGGCATTATCTTTACCCTCAGTGGAGGGACGGTATGTTTGAAGAGTTCCAAGCTAGATACCGTGACATTCTAGACGATTAAAGGCAAGATACATCGTTACCAAGGATACTACCAAAGAGGCAGTCTGGATATATTTAAGTTCATGAGATGAACATCATTCCTGCCATTGTGTGACAATGGAGTGTGCCTTAAGCCTAGGAACCCCCGTCCCATCTGAAATCCAGACATATTCTTAGGCAGTATCGCCTGATCATGGAGATGGTTGATCTCCAGGGAGATCGAGGTTAGAAGAGTAGACACAGAGGACAACAGCGCGGATCCACTCACAAAGGTCTATTTCCCAGTAGAGACTTTTATGGGATGGTTGAGTATGAGATACTTCAACCACAGCTTATTGTTGGGTATGAGATACTACAACAGATGGCCCTAGTGCAAGTAGGAGATTGTTAGATATATGTATGCCCTAGAGGCCATTACTGTACATACGTTGTATATTGTAGTGGATGCTTGGACATATATAGGGAGGACTTTCTTGCTCGACATGATAGTATGCTATCTGGTTACTCTTTATCTTAACATGTACTCTGATTGTCTCTATGTTACATGTTGATAAAGCCCTTAGGATGAGTACTTGACTACCAGGACTATGATGCAGATCATACTAGTGGGGACAGTGTAGTCACTACGTACATCCTGCAAATGTTCCTAGTCGTGGGAGTACCGAGACAGGGCATCGATACTCCACAGTAGACAAGTGTATGCGCCTCTTGACCCATATGATGGGCGATGGATGATCCCATATCCATCGGTGTTTGAAATCAGAGAAGGTATACGGGTGCTCAGTGGAGACAGGGTACATTGGACGGACTCGCCGAGAACTCCCAGATGGTATTATACCTCACGTCAGATGGCAGTTCTCTGGTGACACTGGTACAGGTTAGTCTGTAGACCCAAGATTGTCATAGAGTCTTGTGTGATTCCCACTGTGCTTTGATTTCCATCATACCACGTCCAAGAGGGCATGCAAAACGGTGGCTTTTGGGTACAGTCCTGAATCACATGGAGTTAATGAGCGATAGGAGGGGTTTCGACTCTCCCGATATAAGGAGTTGATATTGTGCTGTGTTTGATTGGTTATAACTAGAAATCCCTGGTTAGGGTTGCTGAGATTTACTGTTAAGTGTTATCAGTAGTTTCTCGAACTGTTATAGACCTTATATTAACACGACTTATCAAGCTACTGGGGTCTGACGTTTACTACCCCTAGGCGAAATATGCGACATATCAGACGAAGAGACCGGACTGTTCGGGAGTGTTACTAGTTGGATTCACGGGAGAATGTTCAGGCTTGCTTGTTGATCTTCTGATTGCTCAATACCTGGGTGGCTGTTACGTTTAGCTGACCGCTTGCAGCTTGTGGGTGTTTGATATGATCATCACGTACTGCCGGCGTATTGACGATTCTTTAGAGTCCTACACAGAGGTTTCCTGGCTCAGGCGAAACGGAGTAGGAGCACATATGTGATATGTGCGGGACTGAGAATAATACGGGTATGCGATACCGTATTAGTTTTTCGCGATATGAGATATCGGCCGGGTATATGTGATATAGCCGGGTCATCGGATCAAATGTTGATTCGTTGAACTGATACAGATTATATTAGTTGGTTGTATGCGATATAGCCGGATTATCGGATTAAGTGTTGATTCGATAATTTAATGTATAATTATATATGTGATATATTAAGTTACATTAACTAATATAAGCTCACTTAAAAATTCTTTTTCTCACTTGGATAATACATTGATATATATGTGATATATATTAAATGTATTCTTTTATTTTGTTACAAAATATATTATATATGTGATATATAATATTGTAACAAGTTAAGGTTCCAAATGCAACTTGTTTTGTGGAGTTTAAACATGGTCAGGGTTTGGATTAGGGTTAAGCTTTCTTGAAGCTTCTAGAAGCTTTATTTTTGTTTTTCAGCAAAGATATTTTGTAAAGATATTTTGTTGATATTTCTTAACCAAACCTAAACCGTTTACCATAGTAAATTCTCTATATGGGTTAAGTCTTCATTCTTAACCCATGGTTGCATTTCTAACCTCACACATGGTTTTCATTATTCATCCCAAAGTAATTTCTTCTTCTTCATCCTTTGGAAAAAGCTTTCTAGCTTTTTCACATGTGATGATTTTGAGTGAGATAAAGAAAACAAATGAGAGCTAAATTCCTACTTAATCATCCTCATCTATTCTAGCTACTTAGATTAGGGTGTTTGCTTTGCTAATACTTGGTTAGTGAAGCAAAATCTTGGGCTTGAGTTTCTTCAAGGTAGATCATCTTTGTTATTGAAGATCGGAAGCAAGCTTGCATCTTTTTCTTCTTGGAGCCTCTCTAGAGTCCGGGTACTCAATGATCACAGCGAAGGGACCTCAACACGGAGCTTTAGAAGTGAAGGAACGGACTACAAAGGTTGTATTCCCTAACTCTTAAAAGTAAAGTTTTTTACTTGCTCTTTGTTTCGCCTAATCTCTAGTCTAAGATCTTGGTTAGGGTTGTTTGGCACATGAAAAATTTGATTTTCTCATGGTTGATGCCTTGTAGAACCTTGTTCTAGTGCGAAGTAACCCTACAAGCACGAGCATCTACTTACATGGTATCAGTATCACCCAAACACTAGAACTAGTATTAGACAATGTTTACGTTTCGAAACTAAAAGTTTCCGTATTTTTCAAAACCGAAAATCAAGTTTCTGTCGATTTAATTTTGATCTCTAAAAATTTTTGAACAAATGTAGAGATCATCTCAAGAGATAGAAGAAGTAAGGTACAAAAATGATGACCCAATTCCCAATAAAAGCCGTTGGAAATGCTCATTTCCCCGACGGTGGCGGCTTTGTTGTGGAATCTGGACCCCAATTTTTTCCAGTGGCTAACTCTTATGAAAACTTGATTTTTGGTTATGTTTGATTTTGCCCAGAATTCACTTGGTGTTATTTCTGCATTCGGGCAACACTCGAATCTTTAGCATCGTTTAATATCTTCAAGTTCGTAATTGTGTTTGTGAATGTTGTTTAATTGCTATAGGTCGATTAGACAGGGTTGCAAATACTTGTTCCTTCTGTGATGTATATCTTGATTGAAATAGTTTCGGTAGTGGTTGTGAATAGCCAGGGGTTTTAGTGAGATGGGAGTTTTATATTTACATTGGTATATCCATATTGCGGGGAGAGCATTCGGCTTATGGACCACTGTCACTGCATGATATATATTCTTTTGAGAGGCATACCCAGGTTGAGGATGTGTCGCCTATGTATTATATCTGTTTCATCTCTTGTACCAAGGATGGACCCAGGAGGAGTGTTCAAGTAGCCGGATTCTAAGGGCAACGGATGGCCATCTTATGGTGTTGAGAACGGGACATCCCATTCTAAAATTGGCGGGACTATTTGCTGCACTTATAGGGGTCTAGGGGACTAGGTTTGGCTATTCACATGGCCATGAAATCCGTGTTTTATTTATGGATTAAATGAAATACGGAATTTCTAGTATACCCTCTAGTTCATACTGTTTTCTTCTGTTGTGATTCTGTGTTTGCGATATATTTTCATTCCTGAGACGAATGTTTGTTATATATATATATATATATATATATATATATATATTGTTGGATATAGTGCCCTCAGAGTCAATTATTGGATCACAAGCACGTGATTGCAATGATTGAGGAGGACCTATGCCGGTAGGACAGTCTTACTCGAGATGATAATATGCTATCTGGTTTATCTTTATCATCGTGTACTGCTTTAGGTGACCCTGCGAGACGCTATTATACGTTTATAGAGCCCCTAGGATTCTTGCTTGACTACCTGCAGTATTAGGGCGATCATATACGTGAGAGCTGGAGTCTATAAGCACATCCTTAAAAGGTCCCTAGTCGTGGGAGTTTCGAGAAAGGGCATCGATACTCCGGAGTAGACTAGTGTATACAGTCGAGACCCCGACGAGGGGAGGTGGCCGGTCTCACAAGCCACTGGTGTCAGTTGGTTCACCTAAGATGTATACAGGTGCTCATTGGGTTATGAGTACACCGGACAGGACTCGCCGGGAACCTGCTTGTTGGGATTATACCAGACGTCAGATAGCAGTTCGCTGGTGACATGTGTACAGGTTAGTTCATCGACCTGAGATCGTCATTTGTCTCGTGTGAGTTCCCACTGTGCTTTGATTACTATCCTACCACGCTCAAAGGAGACGTGCAAACAGGTTTTAGTTGGGTACAGTCCCGAGCCACATGGAGGCAGTGAGCGGATCTGCAGGGGTTCGTCTCTCCCGGTATTGGGGGTGAGGTCACGCTGTGTCTAAGAAAGCCAGAACATGGAAAGTCCTTGGCCAAGGTAGGAGATTTGCTGGTAGGTATTCCAGTAGTATCTCAGGGTGTTCTGGGCTACACTCCGACACGACTTGTACCGCTTTTGGGGGTCTGACATTTACCAACCGCCTAGGCCCGCCATGCGATACTCATAGACGAACGGACCGGACTGTACGGATATTGTCACTGACAGGCTCAGTAGGGTGTTAGGATGAGTTCGTTCATCGACGTCCCTTTTGGTCAATAGCTGGTGGCCCGTCACGTATGGCTAATACCTCTGACGTGCTAGTGGTTAAATCCACAGCCATAGTATTGATGAGTCTTTAGAGTCCACCACACTTAGTTACTCAAGTTTTGGGCGAAACGCTGTAGAGGCCGTATGGAGATATGGCAGGGTTCGATCAGATACGTGCGATATTGCACGGATCGTGATCGGACGGTTTTTACTAGCCGGCTTTGGCTTAAGCCGGATCCTAGTATTAGATTGTGTAGATTTTGTCTATTTATATTTGTGTTCAGTGGGAATACAAATGCGGGCATGTATATGCAGTAGCGGGGTTTTCCTGTAATTTATTACGGGATCAGTTTTCTGAAGTTGCCAGTTTGCATTCCGTTCCGGCCGGTTTTCCTTTGTTCCTTCACGGCCGGACTTTTCGATGGAGGGGGTTATTTGCAAGTTTGCAAATAACTTATTGTGGAGGGTTTTCTTGTACTTTGTGGCTTCATGATTGTTCTCTCATGATGAGATTCTTTATTGGTCTTTTCCTTTGCTTTTTGAGATTGGATTTGGATGTGATGAGATGAGAAGTGGGTGTGACCTTTTTCTTATTCTTATTCTTCTCTTGATTATTAATTCTTTTCTTACCACCATGATATGGGGGGGCACTTGGGCAAGAGGAGAGAGATGAGAGGAAATTTCATTTTTGGTTTGGTTCTCATTTTTTGCTTGCTAAAAATTACATTTTTCATCTCTCCAAAGGTATTCTTCCCTCCACATCAAAGGCAACTAAACCCCAAAGAGACATAGCCTACTACACTACATCTACAGCAAATCTTGGACGCGTCGGCTAGCCAATTTCAAGCCCGAGTTGCCTCGGTCCAGAGGTGGGAGCCCGTAAAAGAACTCGGCTACGTGGTACCCTTTCCGACGAGGACTTGACGGACGGAGATTCCGCGGGAGATCGGAGTGGAGACGAAGACCGAAGGACACGGATCGCTTGGTATAACTCTCTACCCATCTTGTAGTTTGCTAGTAGGTAGGTTAATGGCCCGATCCGGGATAAAAGTGCATGGTGGTGCCGGTTTGCTAGTTTGCAAAGTTTTTCGTTTCCGTATTTCCGGCGTCGGATTGACGGCCGGGGCGCCGCCGTGCACTTACATTGGTATCAGAGCCAGGCCATTAAGCTAGCCTAGCTTGCTCTAGTGTGTTTACATCTTCGATCGAACAAAATTCCAAAACCCGCGTTTTGAAATACACAGTTTCTGTCGAAATTTTTTCAGCTCCAAAAATTTTTCAGGTTGTTGCAGAATTCTGTGCATGAAAATCTAAGCACTCTGGGAAAATTTGGTCGCGAGATCTCACCATACCACCGCGGAACCGCGGCCAAACCCATGCTTGGTCTGCGGTTCCGCCGCGCTTTTAACTGTTCAGGGTGCCAAATTTTTCCAGAGGGCTTTAGACATGGAAATAGGGGTTTTGGGATATTATTTTTGGGCCCAGATTTTCTATAAGTGCTACAGTAGTGCTTGGGGCCCACTTGGGTAAATTTGTTCGATCGGATATTTTAAACACATTAGTTCACAGTATTTACATTAAATCTGCGACCGTGAATGTCACTTGATTGGTAAATCCTGTCTAACTGCTATAGCCCGGTTAGACGGATTTGCGAACGTGACTTTCACGTTGATGTTCTGTGTTGTGCTGTGATGTTGCGGATCGGTCGTGGGGATAGCCTGGTTGCAGTATTAGTACAGTTTTGTTTTATATGTACATTTGATATTGCGGGGCGAGCGTCCGACATATGGACTGCCGTCACTGCCTGTTTGTATTATTCTTTTGGGGCACGACCAGGTTGCGGTCGATGTACCCGTTGTATGTATATTTTACTTTCTGTACTAGGATTACCCCGCGGAGGGGTGCACGGGTAGCCGGGTTCTAGAGGGCAATGAGCCCGCATCTCATGGCATTGAGACGGAGTGGGCTTTACTCTAGAATTGGCGGGCTATTCGCCACACTCGTAGGGGGTATAGGTTGACCCAGGAGGGGTGCTCAAGTTACCGGATTCCGTGAAGTGCTGGGTGGTCCATTCACGTCGCTGAAGGGGGCTGCCTCGCTTCAGGTTTTGGCGGGTGACTTGCCGCGCCCGTAGGGGTCTAGGATTTCATTCCACAGGCTATCCACACGGCCAGGGGAACATTGGGTTTCAGTAGCGGCTCTATGAAACCCGGGGATCCCAGATATCTGTATTGTTCTGTGATGCTGGTTACATTTCTGTGATGTTGCATTTTATCACTCCTTGAGCGAATATTATATATTATATATATACTAGTAGATGGTGTATATGTTTTGCATCCGCGCTAGTCCAGTCCCCGCTCTGTCGTTAGTTAACTAACCTAACGGGTGATGACGGGACCCAGTGGTGAATGCGGATGGCATATACGTACATCATTATTTTCGTTCTTTTGTGGTGTGATCAATTGATGGGACTGCGTTGATTCGGATCAATGCAAGATAAACAAACCTATTCTGATGTTGTTGGAACACTTTTCAAAAAGCTGTTATTGCAAGGGCGTTCTCTTTTGTTTTGCATAGTGGTATTCAGTTGGAATATCCTGCTCCTCAGTCGACGAGGCAAGGGCCGAGATCCCTTCATCGGGAGTGACCCCTTGGATAGAAGTTTGCGTCAGGGAAATAACTTCACTATAGCCGATTACTTTTGCTTTGCATCGTGGTATTCAGTTGGAATATCCTGCACCTCATTCCACGGGGAAAGAGCCGAGATCCCTTCATCGGGAGTGACCTCTTTAGCAAAGGTTTTCGTCACTATATTTTTATAAAAGCTATCCGTTCCTTCAACGATATCAAGTTCATTACGTTAAAGGTTTTCGTCAGAAACCATTCGTAGCCCTCCGTCGTTTCATATGGATAGTCAATAGTATTCAAGCTGTGTTTGTTGGTCAAAGTCAAGGCACAGTGTTTGGTAGCTGTTGGTTATTCATATGTAGCATAGATAGATGCGTTGGTTTGGGACAGTCGTATACCCTTTTTGGCCATAGTCAAGGGCTTGTGCGGGTGGGTTCAAATCAACCTGGAGAATGACTGGTAGAGCTTGACATGTAACTTATGATTTGTTGGCCAAAGTCAAGGTCATAAGAGCATGGGGCAAAAATCCACATCGAGAGTTTCTAAAGAAACTGAAACTTGCCAGATATGCGCATACCTTCTGGAGTGTGATAACGTGAGCGGATTTTGTCACGTTATCATGCGATGATAGTTGGATCCCGATTCCCACTGATGAGTTGGTTTACTCCTCGGGTGATCCCGGCTAGTTCTTCTTTCAGGTTTGGGGAAGAATTTGACGTTACAGTGGGAGGTTTTCAGATTAGATAAAGTGATAACCATTCTGATCTAGGTTAGAGTGCATGCTGAGTGTTTCTTTTCTCTCTCTCTTTGGCAGCGACCATTGACCTGACCCTAGGCTATGACTCAGTGACCAAGTTGACCAAACCTTCTTAACACTGGCTTTTGGATTGTCAGAGTTGCAAACCTCATTGCCACTCCTACTTTTACCCTTTTCTCCAGGAAACCCCGTATTACTACGAACGTCCACTTCCATTGGACAAAACCATCGTATGGTTATATACGAACTCGAAGGAATTCGAGGATGGTTTCCGGTTCTGGAGAAAACGAATAGGACTATTCAGTTGTCTTTTCCTTTTACCTTCTCTCTCAGATTGCGAGCACTTCTTGGTTTAGGAGATAGTATACCTATTACGCAAATTGGATAGTCTTCTTCCAAACCATAGGCAGGTGCCGACCGGTAGGGAATGAAGAAAACCAATTAGCCTAAACGGTGTACAGAAGGTATTAAGTAAAGATAAAGTAAGGGATTCGTAAGAGGGCAAAGTAAATTGCGACTGCTATTCACGACCAAACCAAGTATTTCTTCGCCAATCCTAAATCACCTTTGTATTTCTCCAGGACACTCCGTATCACTACGAAGATCCCAAGTTTATTGGATAATCCATCGTATGGTTATATACGAACTCGAAAGGAACTTGTTCCAGTTCGGGGATGGATCCTGGTTCAGGAGAAATAGGAATAAGGTTCATTCGGTTGTCTTTTATCTTCACCTTCTCTCGCATTGCGAGTGCTCCTAGGATTAGGACAGTACACCAATTATGCTTATTGGATAGTCTTCTTCCGAACCATAGGCTGGTGCCGAACGGTAGGGAAGGAAGAAAACCATTTGGCCTAAAGGGGTGTGCAGAAGGTAATGACTAAAGACATAAAAAGAGATTTGGAGAGGTGGCAAAGAATTATACGGTTATAGTTGTGAATCTGGATAATGGAAGAGGCATTACAAAGAATACCGGGATACCCCATCGAAATATTTCAATGTTTCAGTTTCACTGTGTACTGTTAAAAGAAAACTGATTTCCCAATTAGACACTTGCTCCAGGGTATGTATTTACCAGGTTTGATTCTCACATCTGTATGGTTTTACAGATGATGAGTGGGAGTAAGTTATTGGGAATTAGGTGATCATCCTCATTATATCGGGATATGTTGTAATTGGTGATATTTGAGGAAGTCACCTGGGTTGTTTGCCGGACGGCAAATATCTGTTTTTGAATATCCGTTGTTATGCACCAATTTCAAATTGATATATCTGTACGTCTATTTTCATAGAGTGAGATATACCTTTTTGAAATTATGTCTATGACATTTACCTATACCAGTGGATGGTTAGGTAAGGAGCATTGAACAGCGGTGTAATTCTTCTTAACCATAAGTACAATTTTCAACCTACGGCACACAGTGAATGAGTCATTTGACTCAAGGGACTTATACAGAGTATTGTATGTTGTCCAGTGTCCGTTAGGACAGAAGGGTAGGTACTCGTACTATATTCTGTTTACTTGTGACTTCTCTAGTTCTTAGACAGTTGTTTCGTAGAAACGCAGGGTCCAAGTTTTGAGAAGTTATAGGTATAAGAGTAAAGTAGAGAACCAGGTATTGCAAGTATCGGGATTCTTCAAGGTGATCAAAGATGTAGATACTTGTGAATGGTATTCAGTTGATAGTAATGATTAAGAGAACTAGCTTCTTTTTCAGGTTACTCATAATTGGAAGTACTCCTAAGTTGAGTAACGCTGATCGGCCTCTCTTCCATTTAGGTGACATGCACTGGAGACAGCTGCACGATTTGAATCTGGTTTAATTAAATCAGTGCCTCTGTTTCTATATTGGATATAGAACAGTTCATATCTTGACTTTGTTAAGATACGGGGAGTTGTCCGGCTTATGCTTAAAACCAGACTCCGGATAACTCAAGGCACGTTTCTGTAATGGCTGTTTGTGGGTTGACCCGGGCTATGACGAGGGTTGACTTTCTACCATCTGGAAGATCAATAGTGATATTGTTCTAGACTCGCCACAGTTTTAACAAAAATGGATTTTTTTCAGAAAACAGTAGTGGGAGTATGGTAGAACTGGAAGTGATTCCAGAACCGCAAACGATTACTGAAGATTTGATAAGAACCTAAAGATTCAATCTAGTTTGACATTCCATTGGCCACTCCGCAGATATGGTGGGTAAGCTCAGGAACTTGAGAGGTACTTCGGTATGCTCAAGGACGGTGGCAGGGAGGTTCTTGTTTACCCAAGCTTGCCATTGCTGTTGTTCCAGACTGTGAGACCCGGCAGGAGGATGAGTATAGCGTCGTTCTAAACTAGCTTTAGAAGTGTACGTCTATATGACTCTGCCAGAGGGTTGTCGTAGTCAGTGGGAGCAGCGGAAGCATTGGTGGACAGGTGGCTTATGTCTATTTATAGACTAAAGCAGATATAGCGGAGATAGATCATCTATTTCTGATGTGACAGTCATAGGTTTGACTTCATCAGAATAAGGGATGGATCTGTTAAGAAGGTAGTAGGGTATGATGTCCTGGTATTTGATGACCTACACAGAGTAGGAAGTGATATTCCTATACTACGATCGGTTATACGTTGGTCGTCACACAGTGGTTTCTCCACATAAGGAATTGGATGTTATATCAGACATTCTGGTTACTAGATCTATGGTTTTAGATCTAGATTTGAGTGGTTTCCCAATCTGGTTACTTTGACAACATTCTATGAGTATTTAGAATGAACGACTCCTGGCAGGGTAGTATACCTGTAGGTAATGGAGTCACCCTCTCTAAAGGTGTCTTGCAAACTAAAGGGGAGAGGGATGTGCATGATTAGCAGATCACTTGCTTAGGCAATTGAGTCAATCATGAGATGTCAAGTACCACACCAGATGTTGTTCTTGCAGTAGGTGCAATAAGTTGATACTGATCCAATCCTGGAGAAACGATCGGAAGCAGTTTTAGAACATAAGTGAATGTTCTAAGGATGTGATAACGGCAGCCTCTTCGGGAGACAGTTATCATTCCAGGCTTCCAAGGTGACCTGGATGACAGAGTGGCTGTCAGAGTTATAGTTTTCCCTCTGACGAGGGGCAGTAGTTTGGACAGGAGGTCCAGGCGGATACTGAGGAAGGATGGCGCAGGATACTAATTAAGTTCAGTTGACGATACAGTCTAAGAAGTTTGGATTTGGAGTTCATTTATGAGCTAGGTCCCATCAGACATCCAGACATTCTAAGACAGGTATTGCTCATTTCGGGAGATGGCTTTCTCCGCGAACTTGAGATAAAGAGAGACATAGAAAGAAACACCAGAGCGGATCCACTCACTGAGGCTATTCCTCGAACGCAATAGTTTCGCAAACGAGCTTTGTGAGACTGACTAGTAGAGGAGTTGGGTGTTCGGTATCATACAGGCTGTGAGTATGCAACATCGCAATAATTAGCCTTGAGTGCAAGTGGGAGATTGTTGGATATAGTGCCTTCAGAGTGAATTATTGGATCACAGGCACGTGATTGCAATGATTGAGGAGGACCTATGCCGGTAGGACAGTCTTACTCGAGATGATAGTATGCTATCTGGTTTATCTTTATCATCGTGTACTGCTTTAGGTGACCTTACGAGTCGCTATTACACGTTGATAGAGCCCCTAGGATTCTTGCTTGACTACCAGCAGTATGAGGGCGATCATATACGTGAGAGCTGGAGTCTATAAGCACATCCTTAAAAGGTCCCTAGTCGTGGGAGTTTCGAGACAGGGCATCGATACTCCGGAGTAGACTAGTGTATACAGTCGAGACCCCGACGAGGGGCGGTGGCCGGTCTCACAAGCCACTGGTGTCAGTTGGTTCACCTAAGTTGTATACAGGTGCTCATTAGGTTATGAGTACACCGGACAGGACTCGCCGGGAACCTGCTAGTTGGGATTATACCAGACGTCAGATAGCAGTTCCCTGGTGACATGTGTACAGGTTAGTTCAACAACCTGAGATCGTCATTTGTCTCGTGTGAGTTCCCACTGTGCTTTGATTACTACCCTACCACTCTTAAAGGAGACGTGCAAATAGGTTTTAGTTGGTTACAGTCCCGAGCCACATGGAGGCAGTGAGCAGATCTGCAGGGGTTTGTCTCTCCCGGTATTGGGGGTGAGGTCGCGCTTTGTCTAGGAGAGCCAGAACATGGAAAGTCCTTGGCCAAGGCAGGAGATTTGCTGGTATGTATTCCAGTAGTATCTCAGAGTGTTCTGGGCTACACTCCGACACGACTTGTACCGCTTTTGGGGGTCTAACTTTTACCAACCCCCTAGGCCCGCCATGCGATACTCATAGACGAACGGACCGGACTGTACGGATATTGTCACTGACAGGCTCAGTAGGGTGTCAGGATGAGTTCGCTCATCGACGTCCCATTTGGTCAATAGCTGGTGGCCCATCACGTATGGCCAATACCTCTGACGTGCTAGTGGTTAAATCCACAGCCATACTATTGACGAGTCTTTAAAGTCCACCAAACTCAGTTACTCAAGTTTCGGGCGAAACACTGTAGAGGCCGTATGGAGATATGGCAGGGTTCGATCAGATACATACGGTATTGCACGGATCGTGATCGGACGGTTTTTACTAGCCGGCTTTGGCTTAAGCCGGATCCTAGTATTAGATTGTGTAGATTTTGTCTCTTTGCATTTGTGTTCAGTGGGAATACAAATGCGGGCATGTATATGCTGTAGCGGGGTTTTCCTGTAATTTATTACGGGATCAGTTTTCTGAAGTTGCCAGTTTGGATTCCGTTCCGGCAGGTTTTCCTTTGTTCCTTCACGGCCGGACTTTTCGATGGAGGGGGTTATTTGCAAGTTTGCAAATAACTTATTGTGGAGGGTTTTCTTGCACTTTGTGGCTTCATGATTGTTCTCTCATGATGAGATTCTTTATTGGTCTTTTTCTTTGCTTTTTGAGATTGGATTTGGATGTGATGAGATAAGAAGTGAGTGTGACCTTTTTCTTATTCTTATTCTTCTCTTGATTATTAATTCTTTTCTCGCCACCATGATATGGGGGGGCCACTTGGGCAAGAGGAGAGAGATGAGAGGAAATTTCATTTTTGGTGTGGTTCTCATTTTTTGCTTGCTAAAAATTACATTGCTCATCTCTCCAAAGTTATTCTTCCCTCCACATCAAAGGCAACTAAACCCCAAAGAGACATAGCCTACTACACTACATCTACAACAAATCTTGGACGCGTCGGCTAGCCAACTTCGCGCCCGAGTTGCTTCGGTCCAGAGGTGGGAGCCCGTAAAAGAACTCGGCTACGTGGTGCCCTTTCCGACGAGGACGTGACGGACGGAGATTCCACGGGAGATCGGAGTGGAGACGAAGACCGAAGGACACGGATCGCTTGGTATAACTCTCTACCCATCTTGTAGTTTGCTAGTAGCTAGGTTAATGGCCCGATCCGGGATAAAAGTGCACAGTGGTGCCGGTTTGCTAGTTTGCAAAGTTTTTCGTTTCCGCATTTCCGGCGTCGGATCGACGGCCGGGGCGCCGCCGCGGACTTATATATATATATATATATATATATATATATATAGAGAGAGAGAGAGAGAGAGAGTAGATGCTATTTATGTTTTGCATCCGCGCTAGTCCTGTCCCCACCCTGCCATAAGTTAAGTAACCTTACAGTGAAGACCCGGGACCCTGTGGCGAATGCGGATGGCATATACGTGCATGCTTATTTTCGTTTCTTTTTAGTGTGATATTGTTAATTGATGGGATAGTATTATAGTTCTAATGCAAGTAAAACAAACCTAATTGATATTGTCGGAATAAATTTTTAAAACTACTCGGTTTTCTTCAAAACCAAAAGTTATATTCTTTTGCTTAGAATTAGGGTATTCGGTTATGAATATCCAACTCCTCATTCGATGAGGAATGAGCCTTAATCTCTTCATGGGGAGTTCGCTTTTGAGAAAAAGTTTATGTTACTAGTTTTAAAAGCGGAGCCTAAACCACTCCTTTTCAAAGCTACTCGGGTTCCTTCAACGATATAAAGTTCATTACGTTAAAGATTTTTCACCAAAAACCAGCCATAGCCCTCCATCATTTCCAACGAGTAGTACATAGTATTCGTGATGCGTTTGTTGACTCAGTCAAGGCGTAGTGTGCGGTTGCTAAGTGGTGCTTGTTTGTTGCGTGTATTGGGATTGGTTAGGACAGTATTAGGCCTTGTTGACTCAGTCAAGGGCTCGTGTGGATGGGTTTAATGCAATCAAGATAATGATGGGTTGAACTTGACTAGGACCCTTTGATTTGTTAACTCGGTCAAGATCATTGTGGTCATAAGGGTAAAAATCCACATCGGAAGTTTCAAATATACAGGAAACTTACGAGGCATGCGCATACCTTCTGGAGTGTGTTGACTTGAGTGGATTCCATCAGGTTATCACGTGATGATAGTTGGGTCCCGATTCCTACTATTGAGTAGGATTACTCCTCGGGAGATTTTCACTTCACAATTAGCGAACCTATTAGGTGTCTAGAAAGTGTTAACAAGGTTACGCTTCTCTGGAAATGGGGTTATTTAATTAGGTCTGTGCAAGTACATAGGGAGCCTCCCTCGGAGAACGGTTAGCGAACTTGTAAGGTGTAAATGATCTCGACTAGATCTCCTTTTAGGATTTGAAGGAGAATTTGAGGAAATAGTGGGAGCCATCCAGATTAGATAAAGTAATTAACCAATATAATCTAAATTAGAGTGCACGCTGAGTGTTTCTTTTCTCTCTCTCTCTCTCTCAAGCTGCGACCATGACTTGCCATAAACTAAAACTCATAAACCAAGTTGACTGAAACCTTTTTACAAACCTGGATTTAGATTGTCACAATTCATGACAAAGTCACATATATCCATGCCACTCCTGCTTTACCCATTACTTTCTCCAGAACATTTCGTATCATTATGAAGATCCACCTAAAATGGATGTAACCATCGCGTATAGTTACATACGAACTCATAGAAATTTATTTCAGTTCGATAATGGATTCCGGTTCTGGTGAAATATAATAGGATTATTCGGCTGTCTTTTTGCTTTATCTTCTCTCAGGTTGCGAGGGCCCCTAATATTAGGAGAGTACACCTATTACGCTTATTGTATAGTCTTCTTCCAAAACTTAGACAGGTGTCGAAAGGTAGGGAAAGAAGAAAACCAATTAGTCTAAATAAGATGTATAGAAGGTAAGAAATAAAGACATATAAAGAGATTGGAGTATGGACAATAGAAATTGTAACTAATAACATGAGTCAGATATTGGATAATTACTAGGAATACCCAGCCACCTTCTCGAAATTTGTTCATGTTCCAGTTTTACTGTGCGATACTAATTGAGAACTGCTTTCCTAATAAAATTCTAACTCTAAGGTATGTATTACTAGACTAGATTCTCACATCTGTTTAGTATTACAGATGCTAAGTGGGAGTAGAATATTGGGAATTAAGTGACAAGATCCTCAAAAAATCAGAATTTTTTGTAATTGGTGATATTTGAGGAAATCACCTGGGTTTTGTCTAACTGCAAATATATGGTTTTGAATATCCGTTGTTATGCACCAATTTCAAACTGATATATCTGTATATTTATTTTATAAAGTAAGATATAACGTTTTTAAATTGTGTTGATAACACTTACCTTTATCAGTTAATGATTAGGTAAGGTGCATTCAATAACGGTGTAATTCTTATTAACCATAATACAGTTTTCAACCTACAACACACAGGGTTTGACTAATTAAACTCAGTCGAACTTATACAAAGTATTATATGTTGGCTGATGTCCATTAAGACAAGGGGTTGGTACTCGTACTATATTCCATTTCCTTATGACTTCTTTTGTTTTAGAAATGCATTTCGTTGAAATACAAGGTCCAAATTTTAAGTTATAGGTATAAGAATAAAGTAGAGAACCATGCGTTGGAAGTATCAAGATTCATCAAGGTGATCGAAGATGTAGATACTCATGTTAGGTATTCTGCCATAGTAATTTTGAGAACTTGCTTCTCTCACTTGTTACTCATCCGTGAGTACACTCTTTGATGAGTAACGATGCATGGCCTTTTTCTCTTTGTTTATGCACTGGAAACAGCTGCATATTTTTTTGAATCTGGTTCAAATTAAATTAATGCCAATGTTTTTATATTGGATATAGAATGGATGCATATCTTAACGATGTTAAGGTATATGGAGCTATCTGGCTTATGCTTAAAATCAGAATCTGGATAAACTCAAGCTTAGGTTCGAAGCAAAGAAGTTCTTTCTCTCCGCACATTTTCTATAATGGCAGTTTGTGAGTTTTTCCGGGCATAGATGAGGGTTAACATTCTACCATCTGCAGGATCAATAGTTATATTGTTCTTAACTCACCACATTTTAGTAAAATGAATTCTTTTCAGAAAACATTAGTGGGTGTATGGTAGAATTGGAAGTGATTCCAGAACCACAAGCGGTTAATGAATATTTAATAGAACCTAAGAATTCAATTGGATTTGACAATCCATTAGCCAATCCTCAGATATAATAGATAACCTCAGGCACCCGAGAGGTACTTCGGTTTTCTCATAGACGGTGATAGGAAGGTTTGCATCATGGTTATGATGGCCCTACTAGTTATCAGTTGTCCATCAGAAGCGGTGAATTCCGGATGATGGCCAGATGCCATTTATCCAAGTTGGACTTCATGCACTTCAGCAAATTATAGAATTTGCTGGGTGTTCCTGAAAGGATAAAACCCATTAGGAGCAAGTAAATCATTCGAGATCAATGCAGGTAGAAATGTAGTAACCTAATAATACGAGACTTATAGTAAAGAGTTTTCATCAAATACCCATTGTGGATTTGATAGAACTTTTTCTTCAATATCTGTGCTGAAGTCCATACGGATATAGCTTATCACTACTACTGTCCATGACTATAAGATCTGGCAGATGTATGATTATAACTTCTTTCTAAATAGGAATTTAGAAATGCACGTATATATGACTCTGCCAGAGGGTTGTCGTAATCAGTGAGAGCAGCGGACGCATGGTGGGCCAGTAGCTTATGTCTATTTATAGACTGAAGTAAGTATAGCGGAGACTGGTCATCTATTCTTGATGTGAAAGTCATAGTGTTTGACTTCATCAAGATTGGCTGATAGACCTAGTAAGAAGGTTAAGTAGGGACTACTATTTTGGGATTTAGATGACATACTCCACATAAGAAGTGATGTTCCTATACTACAATTGGTTAGACTATGGTTGTCATAAGTGTTCCTTCATAAAATTATTGGATAAAATATCAGATATTCTGATGGCTAGATCTATAATTTTAGATCTAAATTTAGGAAGTGTCCTAATTCGGGTATTTAAACACTATTCTAAAGCATTTTAGAATTGACGACTTCTGGCGTGGTGGTGTATCCGCAGGTGATTGAGTCACCCTCTCGAAAAAGATGTCCCCAGACTAATGAGAAGAAGGATTTGCATGATCGACATATAACTTGCTTAGGCAACTGAGTCAATCATGAGATTTCAAGTACCACATTAGATATTACTTTTGTACTAGATGCAATAAGCGGATATTAATCCAATCTTTGAGAAACACATGAAAGCAGTTCTGAACAAGAGAGAATGTTCTTGGTATATGGTAATGGCAGCCTCCTTGAGAAGGCTGTTATCATTTCAGGTTTTCAAGACGACCTTGATGACAGAGTAACGGTCAAAGTTAGAGTTTACCCTCTTCTGAGGGGATGTATGTTGGACAGAGGGTCTAAGCAGATACTGAGGTAGGGATGGCGTAGGATACTGATTAAATTCAGCAAATAATATAGTCTAAGAATTTTGTTGGATTTGGAGTTCATTTTTATGAACTAGGTCTTTTCAGATATCTAGACAAATTTCAAAACAGGTATCGCACATTTCGGGAGACAGTCGTTCTCCGTGAAGTTGAGATATAGAGAGGTTAAGATAGATGAATTAGAGCAGATTCACTCACTGAGGCTATTTCTCGAACATGAATATCTCGGAAACATGTTTTGCAAAACTGATTAGTAGAGATGTTGGGCATTCGGCATCACACGGGCTGTGAGTGTGCGACACCGCAATAATTAGTCTTAAGTGCAAGTGGGAGATTGTTGGTTATAATGCCATCAATACAATTATTGTAATCGCAGGCAAGAGATTATGATGATTGAAGGAGGACCTATATGGGTAGAACAGTCTTACTCGAGATGATAGTATGCTATCCGGTTCATCTCTATCATTATGTACATATATTATGTGGTATTACGGATTACTATTACATGTTGATAGAGCCTTTAGGATTCTTGCTTAACTACAAGATTTATTGTGGTGATCACACCTGTGAGAACTGGGTAGTCTATAAGCAAATCCTTAAATATACCTAGTCATGGGAATATCGAGGCTGAGCATCGATATTCTAGAATAGACTAGTGTATACGTTTCTTAACCCTGACGAGGGGCGATGGCCATTCTCACAACCATTGGTGTCAGTTACTCACTAAAGATAGTATACAGCTGCTGATTGGGTTATGAGTTACACTGAACGGACTCACCGGGAACATGCTAGATGTTATTATATGTTAGTGTATATGCCCTAGAGGCCATTACTGTATCATACTATTTTGTATATTACTTAATGGAAGCTTGGGATATTCACCTTTTATAGTCAATCTTGCTCAAAATGGTAGTATGCTACTTGGTTTGTCTCTACTTCAATATGTGCATGTGTTTCTTTTAGCATATCGCTTATACATATTAGTAGAGCCCTTAGGATCTTTGCTTGATTACCTGCGTTGTGATGGCAGTCACACTCGTGGGGGCTGGGTAATCTATAAGCACATTCTTATGCAGGTCCCTAGTCGCAGGACTATCGAGACAGGGCATCGATACTCCAGAGTAGACTAGCGTATGCGCTTCTTATCCCAGCTTGGGAGACGGTCTGTCCCACAGCCGTCAGTACGTCGTACTTGAGATAGTATGCGGGTGCTCGTTAGGTTACAAGTACACTGGACAGGACTCGTCGGGAACTGATTGGTTGGTATTATACCTATCGTCAGTTATCAGTTCCCAGGTGACATGAGTACAGCTTAGTCCGCTGACTTGACACTGTCACTTCGCCTCGAGTGTGTTCACACTGTACTTTGATTACTACCCTACCACGGCTCAAAGGAGTCGTGCAAACAGGTAGTTTTTGGGTGCAGTCCTGAAGCACTTGGAGGCAGTGACGGTTAGACAGGATTCGTCTCTCCCGGTATTGGGGGTTGACATCACGCTGTGTCTAGGAGAGCCATTACACGAGTAGTCCCTGGCCAGGGCAAGCGAGATATACCGGTAGGTTTCTAGTGTTATCTTAGGGTGTTCTGGGCTACACTCCGACATGACTTGTACCGCTATTAGGGGACTGACGTTCACCACCCCCTAGGCCTGCCATGCGATGTATCAGACGAACGGACCGGACTGTACGGAGATTGTCACATTCAGGCTCAGTAGGAGTTCAGATGGTTTTCACCTCGTCCATCTTCTTATCGGCATCTACCTGGGGGCCGTTACGCACAGCTAGTGCCGCTTGCGGTCTGTGGTTAAACCCACTGCCAGCGTAGTGTCGAGTCTTTAGAGTCCCACACAGAGAGCTATTCGCTTTTAGCCAAAAGAGTAGAAGTCACATGGTTTTGCGACAGGTCGTATGGTTTTGCGACAGGGTTCGGTCACATCCGTGCACTTGTGCACGTTTAGTGTCCGGACAGTTAACACTAGCGGGCTTTGGTTTAAGCCAGATCCTAGTGTACGTTTTGGGATTGGTTTTATCTCGTTTGTATTCGTGTTCCTCGAAACGCGGATGCGGGTGTGTATGCACAGTTGACAGAGAGACAGAGGCAGAGGATTCTCATTAGGGTTGTTGACTGTTAACCATTGACTTTTTTCTAAACCCTAATGAGAATAAGAAATATGATTAGCAATAATATTAATTAAGTATTATAGTGACATGGTTGTTGAGGGGTTGACTTTGTTGACTTGTTGACTTTGTTGACCGGTTGAGTAGGTTGGACTAGTTGACCATCATCATTACAATGGTTGTCATTTTCATGCAAAGACTTTTGCTTGCTTGTTGTGGTTTGCAAAATGAGTGCATGAAAATGATGTTGCCTTTGATATGATATGAACCATCACATAATACTTGATTATTATTATGGCTCATGATGCTTTTGGATTATGAGAGGTTGGATGAGAAAAGAGTTGCTCATTCATTCATTTGTTTTCTCATCCTCAAGCTCTCTCATCCTCAAGCTCTCTCCCTCTTCCTCTTGCTCTCTCGCTCTCTAGTTCATGGTTCACTTGTCTCATGTGTTGAGAAACACGAACCATTGAGATAAAACCCAACACACTCCTCTACTCATCCTAGTTCACAAGGTTTAGCAAACCAAGTGTTCTAGTTTCTTCAAGTTTGAAGAGAAGCCAAAAGGTAGAAGCTTTCGGGTGGATCCATCTTCGGCGCGAGAAGACGACGAGGGGAGGCTGGTCCGTACACCACAAGAGTTGAAGATGAAGGAGCTCAAGAAAGGTATAACCCCCTAACCGAGTAGGTAAAACTCTTAGTTAGGCTTGTTACATGGTTGTTTAACAAAGATCCGTATTTGTAGTCCATGTTACCACCTCTAGAAAAATCGTTTTTCACTACTTCCGCAAGCCCGTAAGTACCGGGAGAGGTAGCATGGACTTACAGTGGTATCAGAGCCTAGTTAAACACCATCTAACATGTTAGCAAAGTAACTAGAAATTCGATCGGAGAAAAAGTCGCGAAACGAACCCGCAAAATCAACTTTCTGTCGAATTTTTCCTCTGTTCAAAAATTAATAAATCTTGGCTTAAAATTCGACTCAGGGTTTTTATAACAATCTGCAGAAAAATGGCCCAGTGAATCGATCAAAGCTCCGCGGATCCGCGGCAGGAGGGTGCTCCCGCCGCGGATCCGCGGCCGAGTTGACTCGGCCGTAGTGTATTTTTCGAGTAGTTTGTTCACAGGGGTGTTTTGGGATTTTTAAAGTATGTTTTTTCAGCCCAGATTTTCCAGAAAGCAAAGTTTGTTTTTGGGGCTTAAAAATCCGTATTTTGATCGAACTTCTAAAGACTTAAGCTGACGGGTTTATATCTGTGATGTGTTATATGTATTGAACGTCTGCTAATCGCTATACGTCGATTAGTGGGGGTTATACATATCTGTGATCTGTAATGTTGATGGTATGTGTATAAGAATTCATTGGATAGTCGCGGGTGAATAGCCGGGGCTATGAGATGAGAGTTTTCTTTTCTTTCAATTCATTTAAATATGTAAATTGGTGTAATATTATTTGTATGGCCGCGCAACCGGGTCGGGGTTGTAGCCGTCATTGTATAATTTCTTTTTACTGTTTTTGCTCCTAGGATAGACTCAAGGTGGGGTGCATAAACTACCGGGTATCTCGAAGTGCCGAGTGGCCTACTCACGAGTTGAGGGAGGTTGCTTCGCTTCGGGTACTTGGCGGGTAGTTTGCCACACCCGTAGGGGTCAAGGGTGGGGTTTGGCTATTCACCGCGACCGTGTAATCCGCTTTTCGTTACAGGCTCGTACGAATTGCGGATTCCTAGTATATCCAATGTGTTCATCTGTGATCTGAACTGGTTATCATTGCAATATATCTATATATGATATTATTTAGGCGTTGCTTATGTTTTTTCAGCCGCGCTAGCCCAGCCCCCGCTCTGTCGTTAGTTAAGTAACCTAACGGGTAATGACGGGGCCCCGTGGCGAATGCGATTGGCATAAGCGTACGTCATATTTTGGTTGTTTTCTGCAATGGTAGGATTAAATGATAGGACGCATTAAAAGAACTACTGCAAGAAAATAAACCAAGTAAAAGTCGTTGGAACACTTTCAAAACCACTCGGTTCTTTTCAAAAACAACTTTTAAACGCGGAGCTTAAGCCACTCCTTTTAAAAGCTATCAAGGTTCCTTCAATTATATCAAATTCACTACGTTCACGGTTTCGCCAAAACCATTCATAGCCCTCCGTCGTTTCATATGAATATTCAATAGTATTCAAGCTATGTTTGTTGACCTTCATCAAGGCATAGTGATTGGTAGCTATTGGATGTTCATATGTAGCATAGATAGATGCGTTGGTTTGGGACAGTCGTATTACCTTGTTGACCTTCGTCAAGGGTATATACGGGTGGGTTCAAATTAACCTGGACAATGACGGGTAGAACTTGACATGTGACTTATGATTTGTTGACCTTCGTCAAGGTCATAAGAGCATGGGGCAAAAATCCACATCGGGAGTTTCAAAAGAACTGAAACTTGCTAGCGCTGCATACCATTTTGAGTGTGATGATTCTGGCAGGATTCTTTCAGTTTTGTCACCCGATGATATTTGGATCCCGATCCTACTGTGAGTATATGCTACTCCTCGGGAACTTTCTCACTTAACGATCAATGCTATAAACCAAGTAGGTGTCTAGAAAAGTGTTAGCGGGGCTACGCCCCTAGGGAAAAGAGGTTATTTAATTAAGGAACTTCGCGAAAGCGTTGGAAAACCTCCCTCGAAGTACCGATACTAGCCTGGCTGAACGGTTAAGCAAGTATTGTACGGTGAGATTGATCCCGACTAATTCTTCCTTTATAGTTTGAGGAGGGATTCGAGAGACAGTGGGAGCCATTCTGTTTAGATAAATTAAAAACCAATCTAAACTTGCAAGAGCATCATGCTGAGTGTTTTCTTCTCTCTCTCTTAATTGCAGCGACCCAGTGACCACACATCTAGATAATAAAATGACTGAACCTGACTGTTATGATTGGCCAAGGTCTGTCCAGATGTCCATTACCTATGACAAGCTGGGACACCTCTTAACCAATGAAACCCCTGCCGTCTCAGGACCAGTTTCCCCTGTCACGGACATTGACATCGGAAAAAGACTGTGCGAAAGCCAAGTGCTTCGTGTTAGCCTCAGTTAATGGTGCAAACCAGAGGCAGCACGAGAAGATGGACTCAGTTTCTATCTTCCTCCATAACAAAGATTTATATGGAGAGCAATCTCGTATCACATGATATGAGACCTCGAACGAATTGCTTCAAGCGAGGTTGGTTGTCGGGTCATCTGTAGGGGGCAACGTCCTTGCAGAGACCAGCTATTTTGAGCTCACGGACCTGAATACCACATTGGAGAACGGGTCAAATACTGACTTGATTCTACAGTCCCTGCCCTCTGCTTATACCCTGAAGAAACCAGGGAAGAAGAAGGAAAAGGAAGGGCAAAAGTTTTGGGACTGGATATAGTTAAAGAGGGACGTTCCTATTGTAACGGGAATGAACATTGGCAGAAGGATTGCAGGGCTAGCAAAGCCAGTAGCCAGAATAAAAAGCATGTTGTGGCTTCGGCTTCGGGTGTGTTTGTAGTTGAGAACTGTATGTCAGTTAACCCTACTTCCTGGTTATTGGATACCGGATCAGGATCTCACATCTGTAATTCATTACAGGCTCTGAGAAATCGTAGGGTTATCAGGAAAAGCGATATGACTCTCAGGGTTGCTAATAGAATGAGCATGGATGCTGAATCCGTAGGGGAATATCATCTTGGACTGACAACTGGACAGATATTGATTTTGCGTAACTGTTTGTATGTACCAGGTGCGACTTGTAATATCATATCTGTATCTTTACTTTCTAAGGAAGGATATGGTTTTACTTTTGTAAGCGATATAGTACACATCCACCTAAATCAAGTTCTGATTGGGTCAGGTACATTAAATAACGGGATATACGTATTGAATCAAGCTCAGATTTTCAGTGTCCAGAACACACTTAAAAGAAAGTCTCCGGAAACAAATCAGGCTTTCTTATGGCATTGTAGACTGGGTCACATTAATGAGACACGATTAACTAAGTTACATAAAGAGGGATACTTGAATCCATTCGAGTGTCAGTCTTATGCCACTTATGAAACTTGTCTCATGGGAAAGATGACAAAGACTCCGTTCACTGGACACAGAGTAAGAGCGAGCGAGCTCCTGGGACTCATACACAGTGATGTGTGTGGTCCAATGTCTACACATGCGCGAAGTGGTTATTCATACTTCATTATTTTCACAGATGATTTCTCTATCTATGGACATGTCTTCTTAATGAAGAACAAATCCGAGGCCTTTGAGAAATTTCGGGAATACAAGAATGAAGTTGAAAAACAAACAGGAAAGAGTATAAAGACACTGAGATCTGATCGAGGTGGTAAATACTTGAGTGCCGAGTTTCTGGACTACTTAAAAGAAAATGGAATTCTCCCTCCGCGTACTCCTCCATACACACCACAACACAACGGTGTATCTGAAAGATGGAATCGAACCCTATTGAATATGGTTCGTTCCATGATGAGTAAGGCTGAGTTACCGCAATCCTTCTGGGGTTATGCACTAGAAACAGCTGCATATCTCTTGAACAAGGCTCCAACCAAGACTGTGCCTACCACCCCATATCAGATGTGGAGTGGGAAGAAACCCTGTCTTAAGTAACTTAAGACATGGGGATGTCCAGCTTTTGTAAAAAAGCAGCATGCGGACAAGCTCGAGACACTCTCAGTACTGTGTAAGTTTGTGGGATACCCAAAGAACTCCAGAGGGTATCTTTTCTATTCCGCAGAAGAACAAAAAGTTTTTGTTTCTTCGCATGCCCACTTCTTGGAAACTGAATTTTTGGAAAATCAGATAAGTGGGAGCGCAATAGAACTGGAAGAAATTCCAGAACCACAAGCTATTACTGAAAGCTTGGAAGAACCAGAAGTTTCAGGGGAACCGGACATTCCTGCACCACTCCGCAGGAATAGTAGGCAGTCTCATCCGCCCGAGAGATACTACGGCTTTCTCATAGACGGGGATAGAGAGGATTGCATCATTAATTATAACGAGCCTACTAGCTTCCAGCAAGCCATTCAGAGCGGTGACTCGGTAAAATGGCTGGATGCAATGCGGACCGAGATGGATTCCATGTACACCAACAAAGTTTGGACTTTGGACTTTGCTCCAGAAGGGGTAAAACCCGTAGGCTGCAAATGGATCTTCAGAAAGAAGATTGGTGTAGATGGGCAGGTTGAAACCTATAAAGCTAGGCTTGTTGCAAAGGGTTTTCGTCAAAGACCTTGTTTGGACTATGACGAGACTTTTTCTCCGGTAGCTATGCTCAAATCCATTCGGATCCTTCTTGCCATTGCTGCCTTCCACGATTATGAGATCTGGCAGATGGACGTAAAGACGGCTTTCCTAAATGGAAATTTGGAAGAGCGCGTCTTTATGGATCAGCCAGAGGGATTCATTCAGAGTGGGAGCAGCGGTAAAATGTGCAAGTTGCTCAAGTTCATTTATGGACTGAAGCAGGCATCGCGAAGTTGGAACATCTGCTTTGATGATACTGTCAAAGAATTCAACTTTATCAAAAACCCAGATGAACCATGCATTTACAATAAGATTGTAGGGAGAAATGTGGTATTCCTCGTCTTGTACGTCGATGACATTCTCCTAATAGGAAATGATATTCCTATGTTACAGTCAGTCAAAGGATTCTTGTCGCAGAGGTTCTCCATGAAGGACCTGGGCGATGCTAACTACATTTTGGGGATCCAGATCTATCATGATAAATCTAAGAGGATGTTGGGACTTTCACAGTCAAGGTACATCGACACCATACTGAAAAGATTCAGTATGGAAGATTCCAAGCGCGGTAATCTACCGGCTTGTCACGGAATCACCCTCTCCAAAGAGATGTCTCCTAAGACTGATTTGGAAAGGGCTCGCATGTCATCAATACCCTACGCATCTGCGGTAGGCTCTATTATGTATGCGATGTTATGTACCAGACCAGATGTAGCATACGCATTGAGCGTTGTAAGCCGGTATCAGTCGAACCCAGAGGAGAAACACTGGATAGCAGTAAAGAACATTCTCAAGTACCTGAGAAAGACTAAGGAGATGTTCTTGGTGTATGGCGGAAAAGACCTCCAGATCGAGGCCTTTGCTGACTCCAGCTTCCAGAGTGACAAGGATGACTCCAAGTCCATGTCGGGTTATGTCTTTACCCTCAATGGAGGGGCGGTTTGCTAGAAGAGCTCCAAGCAGGAAACCGTTGCTGACTCAACTATGCAAGCGGAGTACATAGCTGCTTGCGATGCCGCAAAGGAAGCTGTCTGGATGAAGAAGTTGCTCACGGAGCTTCAGATGGTCCCTACCAGTGTTGATCCAATACCACTGTATTGTGACAACAATGGAGCTATAGCTTTAGCGAAGGAACCCAGGTCCCATCAGAAGTCCAGGCACATTTTGAGGCGGTACCACCTGATCAGGGAGATCGTTGATCGTCGGGAGATCGAGGTGAAGAGAGTAAATACAGAAGATAACATTGCTGATCCACTCACGAAGGCCTTACCCCAGACTCAGTTTGAGCGGCTAATCGAGATGATAGGTCTTCGATACGCCAGTACATGGCCTTAGTGCAAGTGAGAGATTGTTAGTGTATATGCCCTAGAGGCCATTACTGTATCATACTAGTTTTTATATTACTTAATGGAAGCTTGGGATATTCACCTTGTATAGACAATCTTGCTCAAAAAGGTAGTATGCTACTTGGTTTGTCTCTACTTCAATATGTGCATGTGTTTCTTTTAGCATATCGCTTATACATATTAGTAGAGCCCTTAGGATCTTTGCTTGATTACCAGCGTTGTGATGGAAGTCACACTCGTGGGGGCTGGGTAATCTATAAGCACATCCTTATGCAGTTCCCTAGTCGCAGGACTATCGAGACAGGGCATCGATACTCCGGAGTAGACTAGCGTATGCGCTTCTTATCCCAGCTTGGGAGACGGTCTGTCCCACAGCCGTCAGTACGTCGTATTTGAGATTGTATGCGGGTGCTCGTTAGGTTACGAGTACACTAGACAGGACTCGTCGGGAACTGATTGGTTGGTTTTATACCTATCGTCAGTTATCAGTTCCCAGGTGACATGAGTACAGCTTAGTCCGCTGACTTGACACTGTCACTTCGCCTCGAGTGTGTTCCCACTGTACTTTGATTACTACCCTACCACGGCTCAAAGGAGTCATGCAAACAGGTAGTTTTTGGGTGCAGTCCCGAAGCACTTGGAGGCAGTGACGGTTAAACAGGATTCGTCTCTCCCGGTATTGGGGGTTGACATCGTGCTGTGTCTAGGAGAGCCATTACACGAGTCGTCCCTGGTCAGGGCAAGCGAGATATACCGGTAGGTTTCCAGTGTTATCATAGGGTGTTCTGGGCTACACTCCGACACGACTTGTACCGCTATTAGGGGACTGGCGTTCACCACCACCTAGGCCCGCCATGCGATGTATCAGACGAACGGACCGGACTGTACGGAGATTGTCATATTCAGGCTCAGTAGGAGTTCAGATGGTTTTCACCTCGTCCGTCTTCTTATCGGTATCTACCTTGGGGCCGTTACGCACAGCTAGTGCCACTTGCGGTCTGTGGTTAAACCCACTGCCAGCGTAGTGTCGAGTCTTTAGAGTCCCACACAGAGAGCTATTCGCCTTAAGGTAAAAGAGTAGAAGTCGCATGGTTTTGCGACAGGGTTCGGTCACATCCGTGCACTTGTGCACGTTTAGTGTCCGGACAGTTAACACTAGCAGGCTTTGGTTTAAGCCAGATCCTAGTGTACGTTTTGGGATTGGTTTTATCTTGTTTGTATTCGTGTTCCTCGGAACGCGGATGCGGGTGTGTATGCACAGTTGACAGAGAGACAGAGGCAGAGGATTCTCATTAGGGTTGTTGACTGTTAACCATTGACTTTTGGCTAAACCCTAATGAGAATAAGAAATATGATTAGCAATAATATTAATTAAGTATTATAGTGACATGGTTGTTGAGGGGCTGACTTTGTTGACTTGTTGACTTTGTTGACCAGTTGACTAGGTTGGACTAGTTGACCATCATCATTACAATGGTTGTTATTTTCATGCAAAGACTTTTGCTTGCTTGTTGTGGTTTGCAAAATGAGTGCATGAAAATGATATTGCCTTTGATATGATATGAACCATCATATAATACTTGATTATTATTATGGCTCATGATGCTTTTGGATGATGAGAGGTTGGATGAGAAAAGAGTTGCTCATTCTTTTATTTGCTTTCTCTCTCTAGAGCTCTCTCATCCTCAAGCTCTCTCCCTCTTCCTCTTGCTCTCTCTCTCTCTCTCTCTAGTTCATGGTTCACTTGTCTCATGTGTTGAGAAACAAGAACCATTGAGATGAAATCCAACACACTCTTCTACTCATCCTAGTTCACAAGGTTTAGCAAACCAAGTATTCTAGTTTCTTCAAGTTTGAAGAGAAGCCAAAAGGTAGAAGCTTTCGGGTGGATCCATCTTCGGCGTGAGAAGACGACGAGGGGAGGCCGGTCCATACACCACAATAGTTGAAGACGAAGGAGTTCAAGAAAGGTATAACCCCCTAACCGAGTAGGTAAAACTCTTAGTTAGGCTTGTTAGATGGTTGTTTAACAAAGATCCGTATTTGTAGTCCATGTTACCACCTCTAGAAAAATCGTTTTTCACTACTTCCGCAAGCCCGTAAGTACCGGGAGAGGTAGCATGGACTTACATTATACTTATTGTCAGGTAGAAGTTCTCTGGTGAGACTACAGGTTAGTCTGTCGACTTGAGATCATCATTTGTCTCCTGTGAGTTCTCATTGTGCTTTGATTATTACTCTACCACGGTTCTATTGAGTCATGCAAAAAGGTTTTAGTTGGATACACTCTCGATCCATATGGAGGCAGTGAGCGGATCGTCGGGGTTTCGTCTCATCCTGTATTGGGGGTAGATGTCGCTCTGTGCATGGGTATCCATCGCCATAAATCCTCGGTCGAGGTGGATGAGAATTATTGATTTGGATCAGTAGTTTCTCAATGGGTGATGGGCTTTATACCGACATGACTTATCGCGTTATTAGGGGTCTACCTTTATCCACCCTTGGACCAGATATGTGATACATTTATACGAACAAACCAGACTGTATGGAGACTGTCACTTTCAGGCTCAATAGGGATACGAAAAAGTTTTCTTATCGGCCTTCCTTTCATTCAATACCTGGGTAGCCGTTACATACAGTTAGAACCACTAATGTACTTGTGGTTAAACCACTGCCAGCATATTATTGATTCTTTAGAGTCCCACACAAAAGGTTTCGAAATGATGTAGTGTACGTATTTTCATACGTATTTGGTTCAATTAAAACACGTGCGTTTTTACACATGCTTTTAATTAGACAGTTTGTTAATACTAGCCGGTTTAAAAGATAGTCAGGTTATCACATTTTGGTTTAAATATGAGCTAGTATTGTATATCTCTTTTCGTATCTCTCATTTCGGTATTCGTATTTTGACAAAATACGATATTATACTAATACGAGTATTTGTGTTTTGATATTAATATGAGTATTTGTATCATTAATACAAATACGGGTGTTCGTATTTTCATACGAATACGGTATTCGTATTTTGATACGAATACGGGTGTGTGTATTTGTAGCATATATTTGAATTTGTGTATTTGTATATATTTTGATATATGCATATACATATGTATATTTATGCAATGAGGTGGCATCACTCTTGTCTTCTCTTCTCTTCTAGTATGTGTAGGAATGTTGTGGGCTTGTAACTTACTATGTTGAGTCACAACCCCACTCATTTCAAACACATAAAGAAAAGAAAGAAGAAAAAGAGTGTGGATTTTTCTTGAGTTGCCTCACTTGCTCATTCACCAAGTTCTTCTTCTTCTCCTTTCTTGGTTTTTAGTTATAGAAAATTAGAAAAAGATAATGAGAGATTAACTAGAGATTAGCCACTACATCAATCTAGTGATCAAATCCTAGCAAGTATTGTTCACTAGTTGATTCAAGTTTGAAGTTAGAGCCTTAGTTCAGATTCCTTCGAGGTGGATCATATTCGGCAAGGAAGACCGACTCCCAAGCTCGTTCCGACGACCTAAGGAGCTAAGGAAGTGGAAAGAAGACAAAGGACATGACTACAAAGGTTGTAATCACAAAACTAGTAGTTAAAACTCCTTATTTAGTTTCTAGTTTAGTGTTTGGATTCGATTCTAGGTTGTTGGGTTCGTGCTCGAGTTTCAAAAATTTTCGTTTTGTATTCTGCATTGCCGCTAAATTATTGCATAAGAACGAGCGTCTACCTGCACAGTAAAGCCGTGGTAGGGTAGTAATCAAAATATAGTAGGAACACACACAAGACACTATGACAATCTCAGGTTAAGAGACTACCCTGTACTATCGTCACCAGAGAAATGCTATCTGACAGTAGGTATAATACCATCTGGGAGTTCTTGGTGAGTCCGTCCTGTGTAACTCATTCCTAATGAGCACCAGTATACAATCCTTGGTGTCAAATACCAATAGCCGTAGGATCAGCTATCGCCTTCCAACCGGGTCAGGAAACGTATACACTAGTCTAAACTGGAGTATTGATATCTAGTCTCAATACTCCTGCGACTAGAGACGTTTAAGGATATGCTTATGGACAACACAGGCCCCACTAGTATAATCCATATCATTAATCCTAGTAGTCAAGCAAAAATTTTATAGACTTTATCTCATATATTGGCGATACATGATAACGAGTAAAACGTATACACATAAAAGATAAAGACAAACCAGGTAGCATACTATCATCTCGAGTAAGAATGTTCTCCATATAGGTCCTCCTTGAATTCAGCAATTGCATTCGTACAATTAAGATTATTGCCTTAAGGGCACTTATATTGAACAATCTCCCACTTGTACTTAAGACCAATTATTGCAGTATCGTATACCCACGTCTCATGTGATATTGCATACCCAACTTCTCAACTAACAGTTTCATAAACCGTGTTCGAGAAACAATCTTAGTGAGTGGATCCATTTTAATGTTTCTAACTGTATCTTTTTAAATCTCAATTTCGCGGAGATCAACTATCTCCCAAATCAAGTGATACTTACCTTAGAATTTGTCTGGATAAATGATAGGACCAAGTTCGTAAATGAACAATGTTATCCAACAATTTATTAGGTTGTATCATCTGCTATATCATAATCAGCATCCAGTGCCACATGTATCCACTTACTTCAACAATAGTATAAGCTATATCTGGTCTGGTATAAGACATCGCATGATTGACCCAACTGCTAAAACAAGTGGAATTTCATTCATGTGATTACCTCTCCTCGTCAGTTATGAAGACATCTCTTTAGAGAAGATGACTCGATTACATGTGGCTACACTACCATGCCAGGAGTCGTCTATTCTAAACCCTTTTAGAATGGTGTCAGAGTACCCAAATTGGGAAACTTCCTAAATCCTATTAGATCTATCATCATAGGCCTAGTCACCAGAATTAATGAATATTAAATCCTATATGGAGAAACGAATGTGACAACCATAGTTTTACCAATTATAGCATAGGGACATCACTTCTTATCAAGAGTATATCTTCCACATCTTATATGAAGAATTTGACAGTACTCCCAATATCCTTGTTACAAACATCGGGTTCATCTATAATTTTGATGAATTCAAACACTTTGACCGTAATATCAAAATAGATGATCCATCTTCACTATGCCTGCTTTAGTCTACAAATAGACTTAAGCAACTTGCACACTTTCCGCTGCTCCCACTGACTATGACAACCCTATGGCAGAGTCATATAAATATACACTTCTAAATCCCTATTTAGAAAGATGTTATAGTCATTCACTTTCTAGATATCATATTCATGAAAGCAGCAGTAGCAAGTTATATCCATATGGACTTCAGTACAGACACTGAAGTAACAGTTTCATCATAATCTACACCGGGTATTTGATGAATACCTTTTACTAAAAGTCTAGCCTGATTATGTTACTACCTTTCCATTCTCACTAATCTCGAAAAATCAATTTACTCCTAGTGTGTTTTATCCTTTCAGGAGCACCCAATAAAGTCCATACTTTGTTGTAGTGTATAAATTCAAACTTGGATAATTCTACATCCAGCTATCAGTCGGAAGTCACCACTTTCTATGGCCTGCTAATAACTAGTTGGGTCATCATCAACATGATGCAAATTTTCCTATCACCGTCTATGAGGAAACCGAAGTATCCTTTGGGTGGCAGAAGTCGCCTACTAAATCTGCAGAGTGGCAAAGATTTGTCATGGTCAATTAAATTCTCGGGATCTAATAAATTTTCAGTAACTATTTGTGGTTTTGGGATCACTTTCATTTCTATAATACCCCCACAAATTTCTTTTGCGAGAAATTCCTTTTTCTAAGAAGGTGGTGAGTCAAGAACAAAACACTTTTGATCATGTAAACGGTAGAAATTAATCCCTTGCTGATTCTTGGGATTACTTACAAATCGCTCATTACTTAAATGTGCCTTGAGTTTTTCCGGATTCTGGTTTTAATTATAAACCGGATAACTCAATATCTTAACAAGCTTAAGATATGAAACTATTCTATATCGAATACAGAATCTCATGCACTCATTTAGATGGAACCAAAAACAATTGGTATGAAGTTGTTTCCAATGCATTTCTCTTATTTGAAAAGGGCCACTCGGTATTACTCATCATGGAAGGCACCCTCGTAGGAGTAATCTGAGAAAGAATCAAATTCTCAATCCGGAGTACCTAACATAAGTATCCACATCTTCAAACACTTTGAAGAATTTTGATACTTCCAACGTCGAGTCCTCTATTTTATTCTCATACTCTTAAAAGTTCTCAATAGTTTCGGACTTTGTGTTTCAACAAGAACGTGCGTCTAAAACCATAGAACTCATTGGTAAACGGAATGAAGTATGAGTGCTAATCCCTTGTGCAGATGGACATCGGACAACATACATTAATATGTATAAGTCTCTAGAGTTCACTAACTCAAATTCCGTGTACTGAAAGTTGAAAAACTATATTTTTGTTAATAAAAAAAAAGCTTGCCGTTAGGCAAAACCAGGCGATTTTCCCCAATAGCAACAATTGCTTTGAAATACGACATTGAGAATCAAATCACCCTTTCTCAATTCTCTACTCCTTCTTAGCATCTACAACGTCCTATAGATATGGGATTCTAATCTGGTATCCATATACCCAAGAGTGAGAGTTTATTGAGAAATAATTTTCAAAAACAAACACAAAGGAAAACTGAAACATCAAAATGTTTCAAGGGGTGGACCATGTATTCCGTGTAATGCCTCTACCAATGCCTAGGCTCATGACACAAGATTAAATTTTCTTTCCTTCACTTCAACCCTTTTTGATGTCTCTCTTTCTTACCTTCAGTATACCATGTTAGTTGTATGTATGCCCTAGAGGCCAGTATTATACAGATGATTTATATTATATTGGATGCTTGGACATATATGGAGATGACTTTCTTGCTTGATATGATAGTATGCTATCTGGTTACTCTTTATCTTAACATGTATACTAGTCTCTTTAAACTGTCTTATAGTTACATGTTGGTAAAACCCTTAGGATGTGTACTTGACTGCCTGGACTATGATGCAGATCATACTAGTGGGGACAAGGTAGTCCATAAGTACATCCTTCAAGGTCCCTAGTCGTGGGTGTATCGAGACAGGGCATCGATATACCAGTGTAGACTAGCGTATACCCTTCTCGACCCATGAGATGGGCGATGGATGATCCCATATCCATTGGTGTTTGACATCAGAGATGGTATACGGGTGCTCAGTGGAGACTGGGTACACTGGACGGACTCGCCGAGAACTCACAGATGGTATTATACCTCACGTCAGATGGCAGTTCTCAGGTGACACTTGTGCAGGTTAGTCTGTAGACCCGAGATCGTCATAGAGTCTTGTGTGATTCCCACTGTGCTTTGATCTCCACCTTACCACGTCCATGAGGGCGTGCAAAACGGTGGACTTTGGGTACAGGCCCGAGTCACATGGAGGCAATGAGCGATAGGAGGGGTTTCGTCTCTCCCGGTATTGGGGGTTGATGTTGCGCTGTGCTCGATTGGCCGTAACAGGGAAGTCCCTGGCCAGGGCTGATCAGAGATTTGCTGGTAAGTGTTACCAGTAGTTTCTCTACCCGTTATGAGCCTCACATCAGCACGACTTATCGGTTATTGGGGTCTGACGTTTACCACCCCTATACTTGATATGCGACATATCAGACGAACAGACCGGACTGTACGGTAAGTATTACTGGTTGGATTCACAGGAGTATGAGCGGGCTAGCTCGTCGATCTTCTGATCGCTCAATACCCGGGTGGCCGTTACGTTTGGCAGATCGCTTGCGGCTTGTGGGTGTTTGATATGATCATCATCTTCTACCGGCGTATTGACGAGTCTTTAGAGTCCTACACAGAGGTTTCCTGGCTCAAGCGAAACGAAATAGGAGTGCATATGAGATATGTGCGGGACCGAGAATAATGCATGTATGTGATACTGTATTTCATTCTCGCGATGAATTTATCGATTAGTTATATTCGATATAACCTAGATATCGAATCAAGCCATGATTCGATAAGCCGATACAAAGGATACTAGTCGGTTATATGCGATATGACCGGATCGTTAAATCAAGTGTTGATTTAATGATTTAATGTATAATTATATATTTGATATATTACTTTGCATTAACTAGTATTGGTTCACTTTAAATGGATTTTCTCACTTGAATTTCACAAGTTGTATATGTGATATACTTTTGTGCACTTGATTGTATCATGTTTGATGATGCATGAATATTGGCTTTGTGTAAAGAATTGTACCATGGTTATGATAATGGTTAGGGTTTTGATTTATTCACTCATTTATTTATCCACTCTTTATTTATTTAAATGGATAAAAGAAAATAAAATGGTTTCTTTTTAATCATGAAGCTTGTTGAAGCTTCATGAAGCTTTGACTAAAGAGACCATTTTGTCTTCATGCTTAACCCTAACCATTCCCACTTACCATGGTCTATTCTCTACACTTGACCATAGTTAGGATATGATAAGTATTGATTTATTTTCTATTATGAAAATACTTTTTATCATTATTCTATCTTCATCTTCTCCTTCTTCTTCAAGAAAGAATACTAGACTCCATTAATGGCATCTTGAGTTCTAAAGTGAGAAATCCAATTCTAAAGTGAACCCACTTCCTATTTCTTCACCCTCTACCTCTTGCCAAGTAGTATAGGGTGTTTTCTTCACAAGTTTCACAACTTGCTGAAGTTGGAGCTTGATCTTGTGTAACCTCGACGTAGATCATCTTCGGCATCGTACCCGACGACTAGTCCGCCCATTTCTCCGATGAAGCCGATGCCAGAGTCCGAGACCCGACTTGGACAGCGGGAGGACATCTACGTGGAGCTAGGGAAGTGGAGAACCGGATCTACAAAGGTTGTAGCCTCTTTCTTATAGTTATGATGTTAACTAGTTTCTTTTCGCCTAAAATTCTAGTTGACGATCCGTATTAGGGTTTCTCGGCACCCATAAAATTTGAAATTGGCATGGTTGGTACTTTGTGAGACCTCTTGAGAGTGCCTAGGAACCCTACAGTGGTATCAGAGCCTAGCTAGAGCCTTAGGCGATGCTCAGACGATGTTTGAAACCCGATCGAACTCGAAACCCTAAACACAAATTGCTCTCTGGACTTTTTTCAAAAACTGAGTTTTTTCCAGATTAAAAATGCTTAAAAAATTCAGCAGGGAATTCTAAGAATTACGGTGCAAAAATTATCTCATGATGCCTCAATAGCGCGGCGGAACCGCGGCAGAAGCCTAGCTTCTGCGGCGGTTCCGCGGCCACTTGATGGGATATGCCTCCAAACTTTGCACAGTAATTCATGTTTTCAGGTGCTGAGTTTTATGGGAATTTTTAATATTTATTCAAGAGTTGAATTTTCTGGGGTGTTTTGGGAGTTCACTGATTCGATCGGATTATCAGACTTTGTCTATGTGGCTTTCCGGATATTTTGGAATATGTTAAAAAGTTCGACCGGATGTAAATACCCAATCTTTCCCCTGCCGGAAAATATCCAAGTGTTGGATTTTTCTGTGGTTTAAGGACGTTCTGAGTAGTGCAAGTAACGCGATGGTCTCTCTAGAAGACAACAAACCTTAACTCGATTATGTGACCGTCTTGAACTGCCCTTTGAACCTTCGGGTTTGGGGCAGTACGGCGTGCCACATGTGAGGCGTTGGCTTGACCCTTCTACGGCTGGACCGTTGGTACTGAGGCATGAAGTGAATGTCTTTGAACTAATTTCATGTATTGAACGGTTTCGGGAAAACTTGGGTGTTCGAATGTTCGATCGGAAAGTTTAATATTTTCTATTTATCCGGAATGGGATACAATAATTGGAATTCACAAACAGTTATGAGATAACTGAACGAATGTTATAAATCTAGCGGTTTAGTCTCACTTGATATTGAAAAGAGTTTTCGATAATGGGACTAAAATGCGGGGTTTCTAATTGTTAGGCATGTGATGTCTAAGTATTTCATTTGATTAGGCATGTGATGTCTAAAGAGATTGCCGATTCCAACTGTTGTAGTTTTACACTTTCTTTTCTGTGACCGTAAGTGTAATATGTGATTTCGCCGGTTTCGTTGCTATATGTCAACGACAATTGGGATGCGCATATTTACTTACGTTGATGACATGTGATGTTATGTGTTGCTGGATATGTTATATTGGATTGTCGTGTTTGAATAGCCGGGGGTTTTTATGTGAGATGAGTGTTTTTCATTTTCATTCATGTAAAAACTTGTATGTAATATTCTTTTATTGGGGCACTTCCAGGTTGCGGAAGATGTCACCTTTTGTATATTATTTACTTTTCCGCATTAGGATAGACCCAAGGAGGGGAGCACAAGTAACTGGGTTCTAGGGTCCAGTGGGAGACCATCTCGAGGAGTCGAGTCCGGGTCTCCTAACCCTAGAATTGGTAGGGTTGCTTGCCGCTCTCGTAGGGGTCTAGGGGTGTGGGATTGGCTATTCATCACGACCGTGGAATCCGTGTTTTATACTGGCTCGTATTGAAAACACGGATGTCCTAGTATATCCAATGTTTCATATGTTTCTTCTGCTGCGATATCTGTGATGTGATCATATGATGTTCTGTGATAGATACAGTATATAGTATATATGATATATTATATAGACGTTACTTATGTTTTGCACCCGCACTAGCCCTGCCCTGCTCTGTCGTTAGTTACCTAACCTAACGGTGCACGAGGGGACATCGAGGCGAATGCGGATGGCATAAGCGTACGTCGTATTTATCTGTGATGTTTAGGTGACTTAAATGATGGGACTTCATTAATGTGATTAATGAAAGAAAAGAAACCTAAGATGTTGTAGAATCAAATTTTAAACAAAACAGGTAGCTACAGTTCTTGCTTTGCGTAGTGGTATATATGATATACCCTGCACCTTATTCGATGAGGAAAGGACCGAGATCCCTTCACCGGGGGTGACTCCTTTAGCAATAACTGGCAGATGCTACACACTCGGTTTGTCCTTTGATAGCTTCTATAGTTTTTGCTTTGCACAGTGATATATATGATATATCCCGCACCTCATTCGACGAGGAAAGGGCCGACGATCCCTTCACCGGGAGTGAACCCTTTAGCAAAACTAGAAAAGCCTCAAAATCACTCCATTTCAAAACTTCATTTGATTCTACAACGATATCAAGTTCATTACGCTCATGGTTTTCAGAAAAACCTGCGTAGCCCTCCGTCAATTCAGATATGTAATATTCAGTATTCGTGCTACGGTTGTTTGGCATGCGTCAAGGCGTAGTGTACGGTAACTGATTATTACTTATCTGTAGCATGAGATGCGATTGGATTAAGGTATTCGTACGGCGTTGTTTGGCATGCGTCAAGGGTCGTACGGGTGGGTTTAATTCGATCACGAATTGTACGGGTTGAACTTGACTAGCGGACTATGGGTTGTTTGGCAAGCGTCAAGGTCATAGCACGCTAGGGGCAAAATATTATCGGGAATTTCAAGTGTTGAAATTTGCAATAAGATCGCATACCTTCTATGAGATAGTTGGATCCCGATACCCACTGCGAGTAAGAGTTACTCCTGGGAGAGTTTTACACATTACAATTAGCCGATCAAGTAGGTGTCTAGAAAGGTGTCAACGGGGTTACGCCTCTGGAAAAACGAGTTTTACATTAATTAGGTTCGTACGAAAGCACGGGGGACCTCCCTCAAAGTACCGACACTGGCCTGGCTGAAAGATTGGCGAACTTGTAGTGTGTAATTAATCCCGGCTAGTCTTTCCTTTTAGGGTTTGAAGGAAGATTTGATAAAAACCAGTGGGAGCCATCCTGATTAGATAAGATAATAACCAATCTGATCTTGCAAGAGCATACGCTAAAGTGTTTTCTTCTCTCTCTCTCCAGGTAGCGACCATGTCGTGCCCTAATAAAGATAATAATATGGATGTATTGACTGAACCCGCATGTTATACTGTGCTGGGGAACGTTGGTTCCGTTCTTTCTTATAAGAGTTATAGGAATGAACAGGATATAGGGGAATACCAGGATTCCCATGCCACCCGAATGAAGAATGTACATGATGATGCATTTTCTTCGGGTGTGTTCGTTACAGAGAACTGTTTCTCCATTTGCTCTACGTCCTGGGTATTAGATACCGGGTCAGGATCCCATATATGTAATCAGTTACATGGGCTAAGGAAAGGTAGAGAACTTGGAGAAGGTGATAAAGACATTAGAGTTGGAAATGGTGCAATTGTTGCAGCTAAGACTGTCGGGGAATATCACCTTGTATTACCAACTGGTAATACATTGGTTCTGAACGAATGCTATTACATGCCGAACCTGATATGCAACATTATATCGGTTTCTTTGTTAAGTAAAGAGGGATATAATTTTGTATTACAGGATAATGTTATGAACATTTTCCGTAACCAAAAGTTGGTTGGATCAGGCACGTTGTGCAATGGCATTTACGTTCTAAATCAATCAACAGTTCTGAGTATAACAAACACATACAAGAGGAAGAGTTCTGAACTGAACGAATCCTTCTTATAGCATTGTAGACTGGGTCACATCAATGCGACACGATTAGCTAAGTTGCATAAGGATGGATATTTAAATCCATTTGAATTTTCATCTTATGACACTTGCCAATCATGTCTTAAAGGCAAGATGACCAAAACTCCATTTACGGGACACGGAGAAAGAGTTACCGAACTCTTGGGACTCATACATAGTGATGTATGCGGTCCCATGTCTACACATGCCAGGGATGGTTCTTCGTACTTCATTAAATTCACTGACGATCTCTCTAGATTCGGATATGTGTTCCTGATGAAACACAAATCAGAATCTTTTGAGAAATTTAGAGAATATAAACATGAAGTCGAGAACCAAACCGGAAAAAGTATTAAAATCCTTCGATCTGATCGAGGAGGTGAATACTTGAGCAATGAATTCCTGGACTTCCTAAAAGAGAATGGGATTCTCTCTCAGCTGACTCCTCCATATACACCACAGCACAACGGTGTATCTGAACGGAGAAACCGCACCCTATTAGATATGGTGCGCTCAATGATGAGTACAGCTGAGTTACCTATTTCTTTCTGGGGATATGCGCTTGAAACAGCCATGGACCTATTGAATAGAGTTCTTACCAAATCAGTGCCTACCACTCCATATGAGATATGGAAAGGGAAGAGACCACATCTTAATTATATTAAGATATGGGGTTGTCCAGCCTATGTCAAAAGACAAAATCCGGACAAACTCGAGGCAAGATCAGTCTTATGTAAGTTTATAGGATATCCCAAAAATTCACAAGGGTATATCTTCTACCATCCCGAGGAACAAAAAGTGTTTGTTTCTCGACATGCCACTTTCTTAGAAAAAAGTTTTCTTATGAAACAGATAAGTGGCATTGAGGTAGAACTGGAAGAGGTTCCAGCGACACAAACTATAACAGAAGACTTGGTAGAACCAGAGGATTCAGTAGCACCCGACGAACCCCAGCCTTTCCGCCGATCTAGTAGGGTTCTTCGCCAACCTGAGAGATACTACGGTTTTCTCATGGATGGTGGGAGCGAGGATTGCATCATGGAGGATGATGACCCAACTACCTTCGAGCAGGCCATCACGAGTAGGGACTCAGTGAAATGGCTGGATGCAATGCGGTTCGAGATGGAATCCTTGTACACCAACAAAGTATGGACTTTGGAAGTTACTCCTGAAGGGGTAAAACCCATTGGGAGCAAATGGATCTTCAAGAAGAAACTTGGTGTAGATGGGAAAGTGGAGACTTTCAAAGCTAGACTTGTTGCAAAGGGTTTTCGTCAAAGACCAGGTGTGGACTATGACGAAACCTTTTCTCCAGTGGCTATGCTTAAATCCATCCGGATCATGCTTGCCATCGCTGCATATCATGACTACGAAATCTGGCAAATGGATGCTAAGACCGCTTTTCTAAATGGTGATTTAGAAGAGTGCGTGTACATGACTCAGCCAGAGGGCTTCGTAGACAGTGGGAGCAGCGGGAAGGTGTGCAAGCTGCTTAAATCCATTTATGGATTAAAGCAAGCATCGCGGAGTTGGATTTCGTCAAAAACCCAGATGAACCTTGTATCTACAAGAAGGTGGCAGAGAGTAAGGTTGTCTTCCTCGTATTGTACGTGGACGACATACTCTTGATAGGAAATGATATTCCTATGCTGCAATCGGTCAAGCTCTTCTTATCACAAAGATTCTCAATGAAAGATCTTGGTGATGCCTCCTGCATATTGGGAATTAGGATCTATAGAGATAGATCCAAACGGATTTTGGGATTGTCCCAATCCAGGTACATTGACACCATACTAAAGAGGTTTAGTATGGAAGAATCCAAGCGTGGGAACTTGCCCACGATCTCTAAAGTCACTCTCTCCAAAGAGATGTCTCCCAAGACTGATTTGGAGAGAGCTCGCATGCAAGGGATACCCTATGCTTCGGCTGTAGGCTCTATCATGTACGCGATGATATGTACCAGACCCGATGTTGCATACTCACTAAGTGTAGTGAGCAAGTATCAAGCTGATCCTGGAGAGAGTCACTGGACAGCTGTGAAGAGCATTCTCAAGTACTTGCGAAGGACTAAAGAGATGCTCTTGGTGTATGGTAACGGAGAACTCCAAGTGGAGTCCTTTACCGATTCGAGCTTCCAGAGTGATAAGGACGACTCTAAGTCGCAGTCGGGATTTGTCTTTACCCTTTACGGAGGGGCGGTTAGCTGGAAGAGTTCCAAGCAGGAAACCGTGGCAGACTCGACGATGGAGGCTGAATACATCGCTGCCAACGATGCTGCCAAAAAGGCTGTCTGGATCAAGAAGTTCATTACTGAACTTGGAGTGGTTCCATCCATTGAGCGTCCAATACCTTTGTATTGCGATAACAATGGAGCGGTGGCTTTGGCCAAGGAACCCAGGTCCCATCAGCGATCCAGGCATATTCTGAGGCGGTATCACCTGATCCGGGAGATAGTTGATCGCCGGGAGATCGAGGTCAGGAGGGTTGACACGAAGAACAACACGGCGGATCCACTCACGAAGGCCATTCCCCAGATACAGTTTGAGAGACTCTTCGGGATGCTCGGTATGCGATACTACAGTAGCTGGACCTAGTGCAAGTGGGAGATTGTTAGTTGTATGTATGCCCTAGAGGCCAGTATTGTACAGATGATGTATATTATATTGGATGCTTGGACATATATGGAGATGAATTTCTTGCTCGATATGATAGTATGCTATCTGGTTACTCTTTATCTTAACATGTATACTAGTCTCTTTAAACTGTCTTATAGTTACATGTTGGTAAAGCACTTAGGATGTGTACTTGACTGCCTGGACTATGATGCAGATCATACTAGTGGGGACAAGATAGTCTATAAGTACATCCTTCAAGGTCCCTAGTCGTGGGTGTATCGAGACGGGGCATCGATATACCAGTGTAGACTAGCGTATACCCTTCTCGACCCATGAGATGGGCGATGGATGATCCCATATCCATTGGTGTTTGACATCAGAGATGGTATACGGGTGCTCAGTGGAGACTGGGTACACTGGACGGACTCGCCGAGAACTCCCATATGGTATTATACCTCACGTCAGATGGCAGTTCTCAGGTGACACTTGTGCAGGTTAGTCTGTAGACCCGAGATCGTCATAGAGTCTTGTGTGATTCCCATTGTGCTTTGATCTCCACCTTACCACGTCCATGAAGGCGTGCAAAACGGTGTTCTTTGGGTACCGTCCCGAGTCACATGGAGGCAATGAGCGATAGGAGGGGTTTCGTCTCTCCCGGTATTGGGGGTTGATGTTGCGCTGTGCTCGATTGGCCGTAACAGGGAAGTCCCTGGCCAGGGCTGATCAGAGATTTGCTGGTAAGTGTTACCAGTAGTTTCTCGACCCGTTATGAGCCTCACATCAGCACTACTTATCGGATTTTGGGGTCTGAGGTTTACCACCCCTAGACTTGATATGCGACATATCAGACGAACAGACCGGACTGTACGGTAAGTGTTACTGGTTGGATTCACAGGAGTATGAGCGGGCTAGCTCGTCGATCTTCTGATCGCTCAATACCCGGGTGGCCGTTACGTTTGGCAGACCGCTTGCGGCTTGTGGGTGCTTGATATGATCATCATCTGCTACCGGCGTATTGACGAGTCTTTAGAGTCCTACACAGAGGTTTCCTGGCTCAAGCGAAACGAAATAGGAGTGCAAATGAGATATGTGCGGGACCGAGAATAATGCGTGTATGTGATACCGTATTTCATTCTCGTGAGGAATGTATCGATTGGTTATATTCGATATAACCTAGATATCGAATCAAGCCTTGATTCGATAAGCCGATACAAAGGATACTAGTCGGTTATATGCGATATGACCGGATCGTTAAATCAAGTGTTGATTTAATGATTTAATGTATAATTATATATTTGATATATTACTTTGCATTAACTAGTATTGGTTCACTTTAAATGGATTTTCTCACTTGAATTTCACAAGTTGTATATGTGATATACTTTTGTGCACTTGATTGTATCATGTTTGATGATGCATGAATATTGGCTTTGTGTAAAGAATTGTACCATGGTTATGATAATGGTTAGGGTTTTGATTTATTCACTCATTTATTTATCCATTCTTTATTTATTTAAATGGATAAAAGAAAATAAAATGGTTTCTTTTTAATCATGAAGCTTGTTGAAGCTTCATGAAGCTTTGACTAAAGAGACCATTTTGTCTTCATGCTTAACCCTAACCATTCCCACTTACCATGGTTTATTCTCTACACTTGACCATAGTTAGGATATGATAAGTATTGATTTATTTTCTATTATGAAAATACTTTTTATCATTATTCTATCTTCATCTTCTCCTTCTTCTTCAAGAAAGAATACTAGACTCCATTAATGGCATCTTGAGTTCTAAAGTGAGAAATCCAATTCTAAAGTGAACCCACTTCCTATTTCTTCACCCTCTACCTCTTGCCAAGTAGTATAGGGTGTTTTCTTCACAAGTTTCACAACTTGGTGAAGTTGGAGCTTGATCTTGTGTAACCTCGACGTAGATCATCTTCGGCATCGTACCCGACGACTCCGCCCATTTCTCCGATGAAGCTGATGCCAGAGTCCGAGACCCGACTTGGACAGCGGGAGGACGTCTACATAGAGCTAGGGAAGTGGAGAACCGGATCTACAAAGGTTGTAGCCTCTTTCTTATAGTTAAGATGTTAAATAGTTTCTTTTCGCCTAAAATTCTAGTTGACGATCCGTATTAGGGTTTCTCGGCACCCATAAAATTTGAAATTGGAATGGTTGATGCTTTGTGAGACCTCTTGAGAGTGCCTAGGAACCCTACATACCAAACTTAGGCTAGTTGGTTTTCTTCTTACCCTTCCATTCAGCTCCAGCCTCAAGATTAGAAGAAAATTATCCAACAAGCGTAACTGGTATATTCTCCTTATTTATGAAACTTTCGAACTTAAGATAATGTGGAGGGGAGAGACAAATGAACAATTCATTTTCTCCAGAAGCTGTGGCCAATCTCTGACTGAAACAATTTCTTCAAGTTCGTATCTAACCATACGATAGCCTTCCAAGAAATATGGATATCTGTACCAGATATAGAGGGTTGTGGACCTACAAAAAGGGAAAGTAGGATAAGAAAGGATATATGCGATTTTTTCGTGAATTAGGGCAACATGACATCCCAAAGCCAAAGTTTGTAAAAAGGTCGGTTAACTTGGTTAATGAGTTTCTCTTTAAAGTCAATCATAGGTCACTGCTAGAGAGAGAAAAGAAATACTTAGAGTGCACTCTATCAATATTAGATTGGTTTTTTTAATTTATCTAATTATGATGGATCCCACTGTATCGTCGAATTCTCCTTCAAACCCTAAAACGAGAACTAGCCTGGATCATGTATAGAAAATCTCTCGGGACTAACTATTACGCACAGTGGGAATCGGGATCCAAACTATCATGACATAGTAACCTTGACGGAGGCTAACAAGTCACCCCACTCCATAGAAGGTATGTAATCACATTGCAAATTTCAACACTTGAAACTGCCGATGTGGTTTTTACCCCTAACGTGACCTTGACGGAGGCTAACAAACCATAGGCCGCTAGTTAAGTTATAGCCGTCATTTCGTGACTAACTTAAACCTACCCACACTAACCCTTGATGGAGGCCAATAAAGCCGTGTGATTGTTTAGGCTAATCGCTTCACATGCAAGCAGGAATACATCACTTAGCTACCGTACACTACGTCTTGACGGACGCAGCACGAATACTAAGTACTCTACTTCCTGGAATGATAGAGGGCTACGACTAGTTTTGAAGAAAACCATTAACATAATGAACTTGATATCATTGAAGAAACAGAGTGGTTTTGCAAATATATAGTTACATAGACTTTTGCTTAAGTACGGATTCCCCGTGAAGGGATCAGGGCTCTTACCTCATCGAATAGGATCCAGGATATTCCTGACCGAATACCTCTATGCAAAGCAAAATATTACGGCTATAATTTATTTCGAAAATTAAAATGTTTATAGATTTTTTTTCTTGGCATTAATTCGAATTAATGCAATCCCATCATTTTGATAATCACATATTATCTAGCATCTTCTCACACAATTACAGAAAAAGCATGATGTTAAAAGAAAAATAAAACGTTATATATGCTATACACATTCGCCATGGGGTCTCGGGTCTTCACCATAAGGTTACTTAACTTACGGCAGGGCGGAGACAGGGCTAGCGTGGATGCTAAACATATATCAGCATATATATATCGCAGGCAGATAATCATCATATGAGTGTCCGAACTGAATCGATCAAACACTTTGATCGACTCGATTAGAAACAACGGCCAATGAATTCCGTAAACCCATGAGTCCGATCTTGAAATTCCAAAAAATGAATTGCATGATCAGCCCCGGCCTCGAAACCATCTCATTTCTTGCTCGTTTCGAATCTCAAATGACCCGAAAAGTTCCTGAGACCCGGGGGCCTCGGGCATGACTCAAAGGGTCCTAGGGGCTATAGGTGGGTCCCCCTAACCCATGGCCACAGATTTGTGGCCATGGTTTGCTGCTAGACAGAGAACAACAAGTAGGTTGTTATATGTCCAGTCCACTTTCGAGACCACTTTTGGTGGTCTTGGGTGTGGGGGGACCACTTAAGCCCCTAGGGAAAGCGTCGGGGTCATTCTCGCACCCTCAAGGGACGCTTGATCTGAACCGAGAGCCCCAGGTAACGAGAAAAGGCTAAAATAGTCATTGGTTTGAGGCAAATTTTAAAAAAGTTTTAAAATGAAGTGGTTACGACAATTCAATGGCAAGAAAATGCAATTAAATGTAAATGATTGGCTCTGATACCATGATGGGATTCCGATGCTTAGGTCGCAACAATCCCGTACCTGGCAGAACCAAATACAAAAAATAATTATGAGCGCAAGCACCACAATCCATACAAGATCAAGCATTTACAAAAATTGCAAAAACAAAAAATCAAGAGAGCAAATTAGGGGCTACAACCTTTGTAGCGTGTCTAATCATTATCGGAAGACATATGCTAAACTTGTGAGCTTTCGGATGTGTATACCATCCGACCGCCTCATCGTAGATGATCTGCGGTAAAACAAACAAGCCCGTAACTCCATCTCCATCATCTTGTGGAGAAACCCTCTTATTGGAATTGCTAGGAGAATGAGGAGGAGGATGTGGTAATGAAATTCACTCTCTTTCTTAATTTCCCTCACTAATTCCTCACTTGCCAAGTACTTGAGATTGAAGAGGAAGTAGAAGAAAATAGATGGCTACGGCAAAAAGAATGAATCCACCTTTTCTTTTTCCATCTCATAATATTTATGAGAATACCCTTAACTCCTCTCTCTCCTCTTTGTCAAACAAAGAGAGAGAGAGAGGGTGGACCCCACCATCACATGGTTATGGAAACAATGATGACAAAAAAAATCAAAACAATACACACACACACACATACATACTCATAACCATAATGAGAGTGTTAAACATATATCATAAATTTTTTTAATGAGAGCAAGTATATGTATCATACACATACAAGTCATGTATTAAATACACGATAATATCATCAATATCAAATACAGGGGGGGAGAGAGTGTGTGTGTGTTTGTGTTTATACAAAATACTAGAAACTAAATCTCATATATGGTTATCAAGTCAACACTTGACTTGACATTCAGGCTTATAAATAAACTGGCTAGTATTCAAGTAGTCCAATTAAATCATGTATATCCAATATTAATTGAACACATGCACGTATCTCCATACGCACGCCACATCACATTTTTCCCGGCCAGGCACTTTCGTTGCGGGACTCTAAAAACCTGTCAATATGTTGGCAGTAGCTTATATAAGATCGTATCCGATTGAATCTAAAACACATTCAGATCCAACCCCCTCACGGCTTAACCTATAAGCTCGTCAGCGATACTGGCTATACGTAACGGCTACCCAAGTATGATCAATATAAAGGCAGGTCGATGAGAAAACTTATCCAAACCCGACAAAGTCTATAAGCGATGAATACAGTACAGTCCGGTCTCTTTATCAAAGAGTATCACCGGGTCTATGGTGGAATCTATCAGACCCCCAATAACCCGATAAATCATGCTGATATAGGACTCATAACTATCTGAGATACAACTAAAAACATTTATCAGTTTATCTCATCTTCCATGGCCATGGACTTCTGGTTATAGTCATGTCCTACATAGCGCGATATCGACTCTCTATACCGGGATAGACGAATCCTCTCGACCACTCACTGCCTCCATGTGCTATGGGACTATACCCAACTAAAACATGTTTGCATGACATAGTAGAGCCGTGGTAAAGTAGTAATCAAAGTATAGTGGGAACACACACAAGTCTCTACGGTGATCTCAGGTCAAGGTACTACCCTATACTATCATCACCAGAGAACTGCTATCTGACAATAGGTATAATACCATCTAGGAGTTCTCGGTGAGTCTGTCTAGTGTAACTCGTTCCTAATGAGCACCTGTATACAATCCTTGGTGTCAAACACCCATAGCCGTAGGATTAGCTATTGCCCTTCAACTGAGTCAGGAAACGTATACACTAGTCTAAACTGGAGTATCGATACCTAGTGTTGATACTCCTAAGAATATGGACATTTAAGGATGTGCGTATGGACTACCCAGGCCTCACTAGTATGATCCCTATCATTAATCCTGGTAGTCAAGCAAAGATCATATAAGCTTTATCTCATATATTAGCGATACTTGATAACGAATAAAACGTATACATATGAAAGATAAAGACAAACCGGGTTGCATACTATCATCTCGAGTAAGACTGTTCTCTGTATAGGTCCTCCTTGAAGGCAACTATATCCAACAGTTTTTAGGAGTGAGAGTCATAGTGAGCCTATGCCTAGTGTCCAATGCCCCCACATTCCTCCTGTGTTTCTTCTCATTCTCCTCCCATTCTTCTTATTTATTTCTCTTTCTCCCTCTCACAACTCCTTTGGCTACTCTCATTCTCTCCTAAAAGAAATCCCAACTCCAAACAACTCGCATATTCACTCTCACACAAAAACTCCAAGTTCCAAACTCCAAACTTAATGCAAACCCTAATCAAACTCAAAATTGATCAAGTTGAAGCCAACTCAAGTTCAGGTGACCTCCATCCAAGCTTAGAACCTCCTTTTATCATCATTGAATAGGTAAATTCCTTTTTTCTATAAGTTCTTAAGGTCTTGTGCAAGAAAAAGTGTATTTTCTTACATAAAAATGATATTTTTATTGGTTTAACTCTTCTAAATTTGGTTTTGAAGTGATCCACTAGTGGTGGTAGAAATTAGTATGGTATACCTTATGACTACACCTTATTTTGGAAAGTAGAGGGTATTCTAGTAGAAAAGAGTGATTTTAAGGTCTTCAAGAAGTTTTGATTTTTAAAAATTTCATTTCAGCGGATTTATTCTACAGACGTGTTCTCCATAAAGCTTCTGACATCTGCCCATGATTTGTGTTTCATGATTTTCCTTCTGCAGATGTCTGGCCCCAAAAGCTTCAGACGGCTGCCTTTAAAACTGTTGTTTATGATTTTGTTCAGCAGACGTCTGATGCTCCATGAGACAGACATCTGTCTTTGATTTGTATTTCTTGATTTTAACCTTCAAACATCTGGAAATCCTTCCTCAGACGTCTATTTTTCTCTCTGTGCACAGTAACAGTTTAGCCCGACGTCTTCCCTTGAGGACTGCAGATAACTGCCCTTCACTCTTTTTGACAGTTTTGAATGTTTTCATCGTATTTCATTTTATTGGGTTTGTATTGATTTTAATGGAGTTTCCTTGCATATTTATGACTACTCTGGTTATAGGGTCGATTGCGGGGACTTCCAAGACGACGAGAAAGGGCAAGGCGGTCGTGGGCTTCGGCTACCTTGAGAAGCGCTCGGTGAGTAGATTTATATTTATGGAGGAGGTCGGGTGGATGGAATATATCACCCTCGAAACAAGTTCTAGGGAAAAATTAGTTAGTATAGAAAACATATATACGTAACCCAGATACTTAGCCTATAATTAGTTCATAGACTGTGTAATTAGTGTATAATTCATAACTAGTAGGCTATATATATATATATGATTAATGATATATGTTGTACGCGACTAGATGTTCATACTATATGAGCTATGTATTTGCGTACACGCCTTGTTGTCCGTTCTGATTGATTGGATATTTGGATTGAGATCGTAAGAAGTAAGATTCCGTACTTGATGAAATGAAGACAGATTGCCGAATGCGGCCGATATTTATCTGACTCGTGGAGTCATGCTTTTACCCCAATTAGGATACTATGTTTGTTCTAAGTCATACTCATTTTAAAACAAACGACTCATTTCTATTTTAAATTGATAATATCAAGGATGCACTGCTAATTTCAAATGAATATCTATTTTAAAAACACCGCAGCCTTCTCATTTCCAAAACAACGTTTCGTTCTATTTTAAAACCATATAGCTTGTAAGTAATTAACTATTTATAATACTTGTTCACGTTATGATTATTTTACTCATTATATGCTCGCGCTTCAATTACTTTATTATATACGATGCGCTTATACCACTAGTTCTTATTACTTTTGTATGCTAGTTTACTATTGCCATGCTTATATGAATATACTGATAAAACACTGCATAACTACCAATGATTGATATGTAGCACAAATCACAGATGTGCATACTACACTACACAACATTGGTACTTCCATGACATTATAGGATTGCCATGCTAAATTATATCCATGTTGATGTCGATGTTGTCTATTATGCCTTCATTATATATATGTGATTGATTAATATATCCGTGTATTTAATCATCAACTGAAGAAAGATGCATAATTCATTGTTGACGATTATGATATTGATATTTTTGATGGGAATTGAGAATTATTCTTGTACGAATACACTTGATAGAACCCTTACACAACTACTAATAATTGCCTCGTTGAATGATAAAAAAACGCGTATGCTACACTACACATCATTAGCACTGTCATGACATAGTAGAAACTGCCAGGCTCATTCTTGTTTTTGTTATCTATGCTATTATGCATGATACTTGCTAATTTTGATATACAAATAACATTTTCATGGATATTCATATATGATTGTTGCCACCTATGGTAAAAATGAATTATATAAGTGTTCTTCGGAACTCGATGTTTTCTATAGATTTAAGAAGCCGCGGTGTAATTTATAAAACTTGTGTATGTTTAAAAATGCGGTTTTCTATTAATATGGTAATTTGGACATCCATTATAATCGAGATAGAGGATAATCAATTACGGATACATGGTGGACCTAGTATGACTCCGATGGGTTGCAAGGCTGCCGGGAAGCTCGGAAAGCCTAACAGGGATGATCGTTTCTGATGATAGTTTGGATCACGGCGGATATGTGGAGGATACCGACCGGTGATAGTCTTGAATACGGTGGATATGACCAGTGTTCAAAGACGAGATTGAGATTTTGAGTGTCGATAATGGACACTCATTTGATGAGATTTCGAATGTCGATGATGATTTCGAATGTCGATGATGGACACTCATTTGATGATGTTGATCTTGTAGATGATATATTTCCATGTTGCACGACCCGATATGATGCGCTGATACTCATATATGTTGTATATATATGTTATCATATATTATGATATGTGTGGGATCAATATAGATGCTCTGCATAGACTAAGATGGTTTATACTATATTGTAGCCTAACAGGACTAATCCTAAAGACAGTACCTGAATTACTATTTTCATATATCGGTGTATATTAAAGAGGTTTCCAAAGGAGCTATAGTCTCCCCATTTTTCCACGGGTCTATGACGACACAAGAAACTTTCAAAAGAAAACCCTCTTAAATCATTTCTAAAAGGTGTGACGTATACTTTAAACAAATGCATATATTGCTTCATAAATCAACATCTGTTACGTGTGCTGTAATATACATATCATATGGTTATTTTGAAACAATTTATATGCAAACATATTTCGGTTACTTTATATACTTACTTAGATGCATGCTATATATGAGATGTTTACGTGATCCATTGGGATGTGCATTTAGTACTTATATAGCATATATATGTTATAACATAGTATGATAGTGCTATACTTTATGACCTAAGCAGATCGTTATGCATTTCGATTTCTACTTTGTGATATCATTTTACTCACCAGTTGGCAACTCACTCCCATTGTGCCATAGTTTCTTATAGGATCGACCGCTCTGATCAGTAGCGGTTTGCTGGAACATTTCTTTTCTTCGGGTTATTATTTTTGCTAGGTGGGTTACACGATTGTTTCATAATCGCCTTTTTGTATAAGTAGATACTATCTTGTATCAAGTTAAAACTTCATCGACCATTTATATATTTGTAACTTAGAGTCGAGACTTAGATGTTTATGTGTTTTGGATGTTGTACTCGTGTGGAGTCGAATTGATATTGATTTTATCGTGTTTATGGTTTCTCTTTCTATTCTTCGTCTTGGGCATCGTGTATTAACAACATGGTTGCTCCACAGTTTGGGCATAGAAGTTAAGGCCTGTTGGGATTCTTTTGTATATTTTTTTGCATTGTACATGATTTTATTCAAAATTCACAAAAAGGGTGCTACCAGATTTTTAAACGACGAAAATATTTTCAATCAAACTTTCTTATACTTTAAAAAGGAACTTGATTTCATTTAGTAATTGTTTCCAAAACTCCACCTCCACTATTTCTTTTACAAATAGTTTAGATTCCTGGTTTTTGGCTTACTTGGGTTAGAGTGAGGTCCTATATACTTCACGTGTTTCAAGTGCCAATCATATGCCATTTCCGGGCCGTAACATGCACGCATCCGTGTGTCACAACACGTCTACAGAAAATACCTTTAAACCGATACTTTGAAATTCTTAAAAATTTCGGCGGCATCTCCCCCTGAACCCGACTCGAGCGGCACATTGCATACTGTCGATCTATGCCGAAGTATATAATTCTGAGGTGTCCCCGATGGCGTCTTGATGCTAATGTACCAGAAGACTACCCCTTTGGTTCCAGCTGAGTTTTGCGATCATCACAACGTTTCTGTTTTGGGCCGCTAGCCACTCTATTGATTGATCTTTGTTTGCTTAAGAGATTGTTGCCTTTCCTGTGCCTCGTAAACTGGCGCCAATCGAGTCGCAAGCTACCTTCGGTATATATCCCTTGAAATAGAAAATTTCTTCCTTTAGAAATGTTCTTGTAGTAAACAGTTCAAGAAAAAAGCATACTAGAAAAGAAAGAGGAAAAGAGAGAACTCACGAGCCTGATGGCCAAGGAAAATCTATCCTTACCCCTTTTTGGTCTTAAAAAAGATTGAGTTTTATAAAACTATGGATTTTTTTATTATTTTTATGACTGCAAGAGGGAAAAAAAAGATGCATGATGATTAAAGAGATGGTTTAGAAGGAGCCTAATTGCGCTTGTATCGCAGCATATGAAAATCCCTAAAGAATCCTGCGATCCCCGCAAGTAAACACCCGAATTTTAAAGAGAGAACTTTACCTCTAGAGAGCTCTGAGAGATTGGGGATGAAGAATTCTGCAAAAATGGGGCTGCTTATATAGTCTTCCTGAAAAATTTAGAGTGAATCTTCGGAATTTGGAAAAAATATAACTTGAAGACGCGCATGCGGACGACCTTCGTCAGCATGTGTGTCAAATTGGATCATTTTTGGCAGTTTTTATATGATTGTATGTTTGAAAATCTTTGAAAATCCGCCGACGGTACACATGCGAACAACATTCGTTCGCATGTGTGCCATAGTAGACTGTTTTTTACCAATTTTGTTTGGCTTAGGAATCAAGTAAAATCAAATTTTGCGATCGACGACACGTATGCGGACGAGGTTCGACTGCATGTTTACCACTGACTGCATTTTTAAGAATTTTTTTTTTACTTGAATTCAAAGTAAAATCTTTTAAAATCTTTTGAATTTAACGATGCATCCTGTTCAGTCGAAAATATTGCACTTTTGATATAAATTTTCTTTACTTTCCTTAAATATTTAAAGGTGTTTATTATAAATATAGAACATATTTGGGTTTATCTGCAAAATACTATTTACCATATGTTTATACATTATATTTAAGATTATGAAGGAAAATATATGCATATAATATTTTGATAATTAAAATATGCATATCATATCAAATATTCTAATCACAATTCTTAAAAGATATAATATCATACAAATGGTTAGAATAATATTTCAAAATATATGCATAATATTTTAGTAATTAAAAGATGAATAGTATATCAAATATTCTTAATCAAGTTTCTTAAAAATTTATTACCACATAAAGTGAATAGCATTTCAAATATTCTTAATCATGTTTCTTAAAGATTTATTACCATATAAAATAATTAAGATACTCTCTTTAATTTAATAAATATTACTAATCTTATTTATGGAGATTTGTGCAGATTTGGCTCAGGTCAAGAGATCAAGATATTCAAAATGTCAGGATCAAAAATCTGCAAATAAAATCATAGGATCTGAATACTTGGAAAGTGGATCTTTATGGTATGTCTAAACCTATGAGATTTAGGATTTCTAATTTGAAGGCTATATAAAGAACCGATGGCTAAAATTAACACTCATCACCTTTACACTAAGTAAATCACCGTCAAAGAACAAGAGATCCATGACAAGTCCACGATTTGACTGTTAGTTATATGTATGCCCTAGAGGCTATTACTGTATATACGATGTATATTGTAGTGGATGCTTGGACATATATAAGGAGGACTTTCTTGCTCGACATGATAGTACACTATCTGGTTGCTCTTTAACTTAACATGTACTCTGATTGTCTCTATATTACATGTTGATAAAGCCCTTAGGATAAGTACTTGACTACCAGGACTATGATGCAGATCATACTAGTAGGGACAGTGTAGTCGCTAAGTACATCCTTCAAATATTCCTAGTCGTAGGTGTATCGAAACAGGGCATCAATATACCAGAGTAGACTAGCGTACAGCTTCTCGACCCATGTTGATGGGCGATGGATGATCCCATTTTTAGTTATATGTATGCCCTAGAGGCCATTACTGTACATACGTTGTATATTGTAGTGGATGCTTGGACATATATAAGGAGGACTTTCTTGCTCGACTTGATAGTAAGCTATCTGGTTACTCTTTATCTTAACATGTACTCTGATTGTCTCTATGTCACATGTTGATAAAGCCCTTAGGATAAGTACTTGACTATCAGGACTATGAAGCAAATCATACTAGTGGGGACAGTGTAGTCGCCAAGTACATCCTTCAATTGTTCCTAGTCATGGGAGTACCGAGACAAGGCATCGATACTCCAGAGTAGACTAGCGTATGCGCTTCTTGACCCATATGATGGGCGTTGGATGATCCCATATCCATTGGTGTTTGACATCAGAGAAGGTATATGGGTGCTCAGTAGAGACTAGGTACACTGGACGGACTCGCCGAGAACTCCGAGATGGTATTATACCTCACGTCAGATGACATTTCTCTGGTGACACTGGTACAGGTTAGTCTGCAGACCCGAGATCGTCATAGAGTCTTGTGTGATTCCTACTGTGCTTTGATTTCCATCATACCACGTCTAAGATGACGTGCAAAATGGTGGCTTTTGGATACAGTCCCGAATCACATGAAGGCAATGAGCGATAGGAGGGGTTTCGTCTCTCCAGGTATACGGAGTTGATGTTGCGCTGTGTTCGATTGGCTATAACTGGAAATCCCTGGCCAGGGTTGTTGAGATTTACTGGTAAGTGTTATCAGTAGTTTCTTGAACTGTTATAGACCTCATATCGACACGACTTATCAAGCTTCTGGGGTCTGACGTTTACCACCCCTAGGCGAGATATGTGACATATCAGACGAAGAGACCGGACTGTACGGGAGTGTTACTAGTTGGATTCACAGAAGAATGTACAAGCTTGCTTGTTGATCTTCTTATTGCTCAATACTTGGGTGGCTGTTACATTTAGCTGACCGCTTGTAGCTTGTGGGTGTTTGATATGATCATCACCTACTACCGGCGTATTGACGATTCTTTAGAGTCCGACACAGAGGTTTCCTTGCTAAGGAAAAATGGAGTAGGAGCATATATGTGATATGTGTGGGACCGAGAATAATATGAGTATGCGATACCGTTTTAGATTCTCGCGATATGAGATATCAACCGGGTATATGTGATATAGCTGGGTCATCGGATCAAGTGTTGATTCAATGAACTAATACAGATTATATTAGTCGGTTATTTGTGAAATAGTCGGATTATCGGATCAAGTGTTGATTCGATGAACTGATACATATTATATTAGTCGGTTATTTGTGAAATAGTCGGATTATCGGATCAAGTGTTGATTCGATAATTTAATGTATAATTATATATTTGATATATTATATTACATTAACTAATATAAGCTCACTTAAAGATTTTTTTCTCACTTGGATAATATATTGATATATATGTGATATATGTTAATTGTATTATTTTATTTTGTTACAAAATATATTATATATGTGATATATAATATTGTAACATGTTAGGATTAAAATTGCAACTAGGGTTTTGAGAATAAAACATGTTAGGGTTTTGGAATAGGGTTAATGTTATGGATGAACTTTGTGGAAGTTTCTTGAAGCTTTGACTTTAGTCTTCATCCTTTGATATTTTATGAAGATATTTGTTAACCCAACCCAAACCTCAACCCATGGTTTATTCTCTACAAGAATTAAGGATGTTTTTTTAACCCATGGTTGCAATTCTAACCTCATACAATAATTCATTATTCATCACAAATAGATTACTTCTTCTTCTTCTTCCTCTTGAAAAGCTTTCTAGCTTATAGCTTTGTGATAATTTTGGGTGAGATAAAGAAAACAAATGAGTGCTAAATTCCTATTTCATCATCCTCATCTATTCTAGCCACTTAGATTAGGGTGTTTGCTTTGCTAATACTTGATCAGTGAAGCAATAGCTTGGGTTTGAGATTCTTCAAGGTAGATCATCATAGTTGTTGAAGATTGGAAGTAAGCTTGCATCTTTCTCTTCATGAAGCCTCTCTAGAGTCCGGGTACTTGATGATCGCAGCGAAGGAACCTCAACAAGAAGCTTATGAAGTGAAGGAACGGACTACAAAGGTTGTAATCCCTAACTCTTAGATGTAAAGTTGTTTACATGCATGTTTAACCCTAAGTCTCTAGTTAAGATCTTGGTTAGGGTTTGTTTAGCACCCCAAAATTTTTAAAGTAGCATGATTGATGCTTGCCAAAACCTTCACAAGGTGCTAAACTAACCCTACAGTGGTATCAGAGCCAAGCTAGAGCATTAGGCATTGTCTAGAGGAAATTAAAAGTCCGATCGAACCCCGAAACATCAATTAAGACCCCCTCTCTGGAAATTTTCTAAAACGTTGGTTTTTTCCGTATTAAAAATAATCAGAAAATTAAGCAGGGAATTCTAAGGATTACTGTGAAGTACGAAGCCATAACTCCACCAAGTGACCGCGGAACCACGGCCAAGCCATGCGTTTGGCGGCGGTTCCTTGACCAACTTAAGGAGTTAGGGGCCAATACTTCAGGGCTTTATTCTTGGGTACTTTTTCATGCTTCTGGGAATTTTTAATTTTACTCAAGTGTTGAGTTTGCTGGAGATGTAAAGAATTCGTTGATTCGATCAGAAAGTTTAACATCGTTTAGTTTTTCGGGTAATTTAGAACATGTTCAAAAGTTCGAACGAATATCAATAACTCACTTTTTCCCCCGTCAGAAAACTTTCAAGTGTTGGATTTTTCTTGAGTTTAAAACTTTCAGAAAATCTTGCAAGCGAATTTGTGGACCCTCTAGAAGAACGTAACCTTAACTCCATTATGCGACCGTCAAAACCGCTACTGAACCATATGGTTTGTGGTAGTTTAGCGTTGCCATATGTAAGGCGTTGGTTTGACCCTTCTACGGCTTGTTCATTGGGGCTGTGACTTGTTCTGGGATTTTTTGGACTCCGCTCAAGTGTTGAGCTTTTTAGGAAATCTTGGGTGTTTGTTTATTCGATCGGAATGTTTAACATTGTCTATTTATCTGAAATGTGATACAATATTTGGAATCCACAAGTAGTTATGAGATAACTAATTTGAATGATATAAATCTAGCAGTTTTTAGTCTCATTTGATCGGTTGCCACGGGATTTTGATGTGATCAAAAGTCCGTCGCAATCACGTAGCGTACGCGGATACTCGCCGAGTAAACTTAATAGATAGCCACGCCATATAGTCTCGACCAAGTGACTGTAGGAGAACCCTGTCGCCAAAAGCATCCGTTCGGGTGCTTGCGGCTGCGGTGTTCCGCCTTAGTGCACTTTGTCGACGGCGTCGGGGGTGCGGTCGTCTACTAAAGTTTCTGACGAGCATTCGATCAGGATGTCGGGAATCTTGTTGACTTGCCTAACTTGATATTGAAAAGAGTTTTCGATATTGAGACTAAAATGCGGGGTTTATAATTGTTAGGCATGCGATGTCTAAGGAATTCAATTGGTTAGGCATGGGATGTCTAAGGAGGTTGCGGATTCCAACTGTAGTAGTTTTACACTTTCTTTTCTACAACCGTAAGTGTAATATGTGGTGTATTGCCGGTTTCGTTGCTATACATCAACGACAACTGGGATACACATATTTACTTACGTTGATGACATATGATGTTATGTGTTGCTGTGATATGTTATATTGGATCGTCGCGTTTTGAATAGCCGGGGGTTTTATGTGAGACGAGAGTTTTTCATTTTCATTCATGTAAAATTCATTGTATATAATATTCTTTTATTGGGGCACTTCCGGGTTGAGGATGATGTCACCATTGTATATTATTTACTTTTCCGCATTAGGATAGACCCAAGACGGGGAGCATAAGTAACCGGGTTCTAGGGTCCAGTGGGAGGCCATCTCGAGGTGTCGAGACCGGGTCTCCTAACTCTAGAATTGGTAGGGTTGCTTGTCGCTCTCGTAGGGTTCTAAGGATATGGGTTTGGCTATTCATCGTGACCATGAAATCCGTGTTTTATACAGGCTCGCATAAAATACGGAAATCCTAGTATATCCAATATTTCATATGTTATCTTCTACTGCAATGTTCTGTGATGAGATCATATTACTGCCTGAGATGAATGTTTATATTATATATATGAGATATATGTTATATTGCTGATTTCGTTTCAATTGTGATGCTTGTGAAGCATAATAAAATGGGACTTCATTAATGAGATTAATGAAATAAAAGAAACCTAAAAATGTTGTAGAAACTTGTTTAAAAACTGGTAGCTCTAGTTCTTGGTTTGCATAGCGGTATTCCTTGTAGAATATCCAGCAGCTTATTCGATAAGGAAAGAGCCGAGATCCCTTCACCGGGAGTGACCTCTTTAGCGAAACTAGCAGATGCTACAAACTCGGTTTGTCTTTTGATTGTTTTTATAGTTTTTGCTTTGCATAGTGATATTTGTGAAATATCCTGCACCTTATTTGATGAGGAAAGAGCCGAGATCCCTTCATCGGGAGTGACCTCTTTAGCAAAACTCGAAAAGGCCTAAAAAACATTCCATTTAAAATCACTCGATTCTACAACAATATCAAGTTCATTACGCAAAGAGTTTTCTTAAAACCTGTTGTAGTCCTCCGTCATTTCAGATAAGTTCTACTTAGTATTCGTGCTACGTTTGTTGACCTCCGTCAAGGCATAGTGTGCGGTAGCTAACTAGTATTTATCTGCTTATGCATATGACGCAGATTGGATTAGGGTAGTCGTACGGCCTTTTTGACCTCCGTCAAGGATCGTGCGGGTGGGTTTGATTCAATCAAGAAATGACGGGTTGAACTTGACTAGCACCCTATGATTTGTTGACCTCCGTCAAGGTCATGGGATGCTTGGGGCAAAATATTATCGGGAATTTCAAGTGTTGAAATTTGCAATGAGATTGCATACTTTCTATGAGATTGTTGGATCCCGATACCCACTGCGAGTAACAGTTACTCCTAGGAAAGTTTTACACATTACAATTAGCCGATAAAGTAGGGGTCTAGAAAGGTGTCAACGGGGTTATGCCTCTGTGAAAACGAGGTTTACTTTAATTAGGTCCATGCGAAAGCACGGGGAACCCCCCTCAAAGTACCGGCACTGGCCTGGCAGAAAGATTGACGAACTTGTAGGGTGTAATTAATCCCGGCTAGTCTTTCCTTTTAGGGTTTGAAGGAAGATTTGACTAAAACAGTGGGAGACATCCTGATTAGATATATCAATAACCAATCTAATCTTGCAAGAGTATACGCTGAGTATTTTCTTTTATCTCTCTCCAGGTAGCGACCATGTCACGCCTTAATCAAGATAATAATATGGATGTATTGATCGAACCCGCTTGTTATACTACGCTAGGGAACGTTGGTCCCGCTCAAACTTATAATTGTTATAAGACAGAGCAGGAAATAGGGGATTACCAGAATTCCCGTGCCACCCAAATGAAGAAAGTCCATGCTGATGCATCATCTTCGGGTGTGTTCATTACCGAGAACTGTTTCTCAGTATCCTTTACGTCCTGGGTATGAGATACCGGATCAGGATCCCGCAAATGTAATCTGTTACATGGGCTACAGAAAGGTAGAGAACTGAGAATGGGTGAAAAGTTTTAAGAGTTGGAAATGATGCAAGTGTTGCAGCCAAGTCTGTTGGCAATTATCACCCTGTATTACCAGAATACATTGATTCTGAACGAATGTTATTAGATACCGAACCTAATATACAACATCATATCAGTCTCTTTATTAGTAAAGAAGGATATAATTTTGTATTGTTGGATAATGTTTTTAACATTTCCTATATCAAGAGTTGATCGTTTCAGGCACGTTATCTAAAAGCATATACATTCTAAATCAAACCACAGTTCTTAACGTACAGAACACACACAAGAGGAAGTGTTCAGAAATGAATGAATTCTTCTTGAAGCATTGTAGACTAGGTCATATCGATGCGACCCGACTAGCTAAAGTTACAAAAAGATGCATATTTAAATGAGTTTAAATTTACATCTTGTGAAACTTACCGGTCATGTCACAAAGATAAGATGACCATAGCTCTGTTTATTGGAAACAGAGAAAGAGTTAGTGAACTCTTGGGATTGATACATGCAGATGTATGAAAGTCCCCTGTTTACATATGCCAGGACCAGTTCTTTGTACTTCATTACATTCACTGATGATCTCTGAAGATTCAGACATATGTTCCTGTTGAAACACAAGTACGAATCTTTTGAGATATTCAATGAATATAAGTTAGAAGTAGAGAACCAAAACAGGTATAAGTATTATGTCCTTTGACGAGATCAAGGAGGAGAATACTTAAGCACAAAATTCCTGGACAATTCTATATGAGAATGAGATTCTCTCTCCGCATTACTCCTCCATATACACCACATCACGTCGGTATATCGGGGCGGAGCTATCACGACCCAAAATTTGGCCCGTAACCGGCACTTAAACTACGTAACGTCTACAGGCGTACGCAACTCAAGTAAGCCGAAACCCAGAAATCTAAACCACCCAAATCTGGATCAACGAAGAAAAACATAGTTTTAACATTTGTAAAATCACAAGTAAAATCTCTAACTCTAGTTTTCTTTCTTGAAAATTTCCGCAGCACCTCCTTTGTAAAAACCATCCTCGAAAACGGGTACAACAAAGATAAAATATAAAGCATCCCAAATAGGAGCAAAATCGCGCCCAATGGTGGAAACAATCACCACAACATGTATACGACGCCGAAGTGAAGAAATATCAAAGAAAAGACTGCAATAAGAAGTAAACTTTCCAAAACAAAACCGGCTCCCACGAGCACGGCACCCAAAGTCACCAAAATAATACAACACCGAATCCTCACAAGTCGTCTCTAAGTCATATACAAACAGTGGTAGATGAAGAATACTAGATCCAGCAAAAAGATATACAATGTACAAGCAGAAAACCGCAAACCCACCTAAAAACAAAGGCCTCACAGCCCAACGTAGCGGTATCTGCAAAAGTAGAGATGATAAGACGCCCTGCCGCAACTACTCTGAAGGTAAGTCCTGCAAAACACTGTGGCACAATGGGGGTGAGTTGACAACTCGTGAAAAGTAATTAACATCATACTGTAACCATAAGTATGCACGAATAGCGATTAATCTATCACACGTAATCCAATGGCATAAGTACGATAAGTGAATATGCAACAATCATGTAAAGGTACATCATCAGGGTACTACAACTACATGAAGCAATGCATAACAAGAAAATCCTGACTTTGCGATGATATAATATAAAATCTCATGAAAAATCAGCAGCATGGAAAAACACCAGTGTCCGTCACTGACACATCAAATCCTAAATCCTCAGGCACTGCATCCTCAGATCGGCCCTCACATGTAAGTCTCATGGAACCTGAGTGTCTATCATCGACACCCGAAACATCATGAAAACCGTGTCTAGCATCGACACGTAAGTCCCCATAACTCAGGCACTGTCACCATGACTGGCCCTGACGATATGTCAAACATCACTCCGGCCGGTATCCTCACGATAACCGCCGAGTCTAATTACTATCACTGGTAGGTACTGGTCCCTCTGCCAGGCTTATCGTCTACACCAAGAAATTACCACTCGCCCAGGGGTACCATACCGGGTCCACCATATACACGCAGACGGTGCCTCCTGCTCCTCGAATCGGGTATCACAAGCCAAATCTCAGAACCGAGAAATCATATGGTAGACGCCCTGAAATATCATATCAAGAGAAACCGGGTTTTCAAACAATACATAGTTTTCTTGAAATACCCCCACGGTTCTCAAATCCATAAATCATATGAAATCCAAATCTCAATATGTAAATCCATGAAAAACTGATATATGCAATACAAAACAACAATATGAGCATGTCAAGGAAAATCCGCTCTTTTAAATGAATCCATCTTTAAAATATATCTTGCGGTTCCCAAAATCCTCCGAATAACAAGTGCAACATCATATGTGGTGTACATGTAAGTGTAGCAAGGTTTAAGTATCTACATGTAAGCAAGTATGTATGATGCATTTCATAAGCGCAATGATCAAGAACTCAATATCAGATATCAAAACAATACCACTTAGGGTATATACAACTATAGCGAAAATATGCGGGTGTACATGTCAATATGTGTGCAAGATGTACAAGTAGCCATAGTAAGGTATACGTGAAATGGATTAAGAGTTACTATCTAAACTATCCATGTCAAACACAATAACACATATATAGGTGTCAACTATATCTCCTATGCACAAAGGAATAAAAGTTACTATCTTAACTATCCATGTCAAACACAATAACACGTATGTAGGTGTCAACTATATCTCCTATGCACAAAAGAATAAGAGTTACTACCTCCACTATCCCTATCCACTACCATATCACGTATGTAGGTGGTGTGTGCGTGTCATGGCAATTACTGACGATGTGGGTATAGCATACAATTTAGTGCTCGTGTAACAAGAACCGTCAGTAATGTGTTATATCTAAAGGTACAACAGATACTACTATGCAAAGACATTCATATGAAATTAACCAATATGCAATAACATGCAGCTAACATATCATATCAGCCCCGACGCATAACGCCATACGGGCGATTTCCCCGTAGATGTTAAGTCTACTCACCAAAGGTCTCCAGCTATGAAAATCCGACCACTTGCTTCCCCTTGTTCGCAGTGTCCGAAGTCCCCGCTTGCGACGCTATAAATTCACAAACACACAAATAGTGCAAACATCTCAGAATTGACTAATATAACGTAAAACTACACTGTAAATGACGCACCAACACTAAACTAACTCATAAGTCTCCGTCTAGTAGCTAACGTGCGTTGCGACACTACTAAACCAATCTGAGTACAGCAGCTGCATTAGATCACGATTCGTGTCGGATTACGTAACATGCGGATTCAAAACACTAGATTATAGGTAAACGATTCAATATTTTTCATACAGCTATTACTAAAAAAGTAACAGTACCAACCACCCCTAAACCACAGCAGACAACTACCCACAAAAACCAAACCCCAACAGCTCCCTACATAGCCGGCGTCTCCGGAACTCGCCAAAGGGGTCGCCGGCCAAGGCCGGTGGGTTGGGTCACGTGTCTCAGGTGGAGTCTTAGGTTAACTAGTACATTACTATAATTTTGTTTAGTTACCCAGTAAAAATTCCAGGTCGGAGCAGATCCCAGAAATCCAAAAAGATACAAAAGAATACGATATTTCACTAATCGATATCTAACGTGTTCTAAATAATAACCAACGAGCTACACAATATAAAAACTCAAAATTAACAGATTAGGGATTATACCTAACAATCCTTGCTCCTAAGATCCAAGCTTTCCAAGCTCCAAGTGATCAAGAAGCAAAAACTAAGACTTGTAGTATTTTTGTGATATATTTTGGGAATTTTGGGGATTTATGAGCTTTGAAATTGTTGCAAATGGAGAAAAAAAGATCAAAGGCAGAAGAGGGAGGGAGGGGTGATTTATAGAGATTTTACGATCAAAAATATAATTACCGCAATCAGAAACGGCGTCGCTTTGCAGCTAGCCGGTGAGTGCGGGTCGATCCACAGAGACGGGTAAATTTCTTTTATGTGTTTTAACGAGTTGATTCTTTTTGTCGTTTTGGTTTTATAAAAATCTAGATCTAAAACTTAAAACTTAATTAACCTAATTTAAATTCTTGCTAGGGTTAGGCTTAGAGGAAGTTTTGGAGATTGATGTTTCCTCACCGCTTTCAATGCCGTAGATCCATTAGGTGTTATAGTAATTATCGATAAAGTGGATACGACTCTTTTGGGAAGATGTTTTCTTCCTCTAGATTCGTATCCTTACTTTATCGTTAATTACCCTAACCCCCATGGAAAACGCGCGCAACCGGCCCTTTATACTGCGGTTCACCGTTACCTCGAGGGGTAGGGTGCCGCAGGGAGCGGTTGTGCGCGCATGCATGGAGTTCTTAATGGTTACGTATTGAAAGGGGTGAGAGATCTCATCTCTCAACCCTTTCCCTAAGGCTAACCCTAACAAGCGAGGAGACTACTCGCTCATTAGGGGATGAAATAACATTATAATTAAAAGAACTAAAAGCAATGAAATAAATTACCTAAGATTTGATGGCTCCCTCCAAACGATAAAGAACAGATCTGAATGTCACCTCCAGAATTTCTGAATTTTATTTATTGAAAAGAGGCATACAATTTTTAGATCTAAAATTACAATTTATAGGAAAATAGAAACCTAGGGTTACAGACTCTCGCACACGTGAATTTACAGATTTGACCCCTTAGAATCCCAACAACAGAACAGTCGCGCCGACTCAGAAAAGATCCACCGACATGCTCTCTGTACGGCCGCGGAAGAGCGGCACCAGGCTAGGTTTGGCCGCGCTTCCGCGGCCAAAGTGTGGACTCGGGATTTGTGCTTTTTGGGCTTGGTTCAGTGGCTCTTTGGACTTCTTATTCCATATATAGTTTCTCTGTTGGGCTTTTGGGTCTTCTCCAGATTTTTAGTGAAGACTTGTATTGGGCTTTTTAACCGTTTCACTTGACTTTTTGGACCTTGCACTGTTCTTCGACTAGGCTCGACTGAGATCCGTCTAATTGTTGGTCAAAAGTCCCTTTTTCTGTTGTTTTGTGTCTTTCTCACTATATTTGCTCCAGAAACCTGTAACCTGTAATATGCAACAAACGTGCGTCAAGAGTACCTGTTTATTTATAAAAAGGATAAGAATAGGGAATGATAAATGCAATATTATGGTCTGAACAAATACCCCCAAACTTACCTTTTGCTCGTCCTCGAGCAAACTTATTATTTTATTCTCTACAAAAAACCTAACCGCACTTTCGCAGGGAAACGCGATTGCACTGAGCACGTGCAACAAGCCGTTAAACCTCTAGGTGTCCCTAGTAGGAGGAGTGTTGTCTCCTGAGGGTTTTCAGCGGATTACACCCACAAAATCCTATCAATTTGGCCCATTGACTTTTGTTCTCTAATGAGGTTTTCTAACAAGGAATTCTATTATCTTTTGACTCGCAAATTATCCACCCATATTCTTCACACTTTCTCATTATTTAACTTAAGATTATATATATCCTGCAGATCTACTTAGCTTTCGGCATTTCTTAAGTCTTCCTTCTAGGGTTTTATCTCCACTTAGGAGTTTCTATCAACTCTATTAAAGATACAAGTTCTATTCTTCATTCCTTTCTCTTATCTAGATTCCAATCACATACCCCTACGTGTGTGTATAGATCACCCCTACACTTGGAAATTCAAATCAAGCAATCGTACTCTCATCCATTGTCCAAAGTACTAATTAGTTGGTGAATGAAATTTGCTTACACATCCTTCATGCGACCGTTAATACTTCTTGAGGTACCAACGACCGATTATAAAATGCGTTTGCACTTTAAAGCGTACTTCCTAGTCTTTGCAACCCCAAGGCTTTAGCAGTGACTCCCAAACCAGTTGGTCTAAGGCACTAGGTGATGAAGCACCCTCGCTAAATATTTTTCTATTTTTACAGCCTTAAGTAATCACAAAAACCAGTGTCCATTTTTTTTTTCTTTATTCACCTTTTTTTTCTTTTATTTTCATTGTACTAAGGACTTTAGACAAGAGCATTTCAAGGTCTCCTCTACTATTCCAAGTTTCAAGGTGCGTGATTGTGCAAATTGTAGGGTATATATTTTCAGAATCTAGACTTAAGCTAGGAACTATTTTTCAAACTTATACTCTAATAAGAACATCAATACTCTTCCCTCATTTCGACTTAGCCCAAGAAGTGAACCCAAAATTTGCCTATTTCTAAATAAACTACAAGGCATATACTTTCTACCGTTAAACTTTAAGAAAGGTTATTTTTAGGGTTTTTAATTTACTAAGTCTAAGATCTAGTTGTTCCTAACCAGTTGACCTATTTGTCAAACTCTAGTCAATTAGCCAAAATTGAATACATTAATTTTTATAATTTTTGAAATTTTTCAAATTTTTATGGGTTTTCAAATAAATATGCAAATGCAAAAATATGTACAAATGAATGCGAAGGAAGAAGACGTACCGAGCATACCCCCAAACTTGAACTTGACAGTGTCCTCACTGTCATGCTAAACAAAGAGGGTCAAAATGCCGATACTCTCCTGTTTATTTATTTACAATTTTTTTTATATTTTTAATGTTTTGAAATTTTTTTTTTTATTTTTTAGAGAAAAAGAAAACAAAAGGATATATACATATATACAAAGGTTCCCCCCAAACTTAAGCTTGGCCTTACACAAGCCAAAGGTTAGCACCAACCATTCAAAGATCTTATCGTGGTAATGGTACAGTTGGTGCAAGAATAGGGTGCGGAGGAAAGAAATGAGAGACACGCGAGACCGTGTGGGAAGAGGGGTAGAATACGGTCTCGGTGGGGGAGAAGAAAGATGGAAAGAAGAAAGAAGTGAAGTGCGATCTTGAGGGTGTAAATTGAGTGAATAAATTAGCGCAATATGTGATGACCGATGTGTTAAAAGAGATTGCGCTAACCTATCAACTCGTCGTGCAATGGGGTCAAATACCTCAAGATTCGCAAGAAAACATGGGTACGCCGAACTTGGTATAGGAGATGAAAGCGTGACAGTCATTTGTTCGGTCGGAACAGTAGGAAGGAGGGAGGGTGATATAACAGTCAAAGGTTCAGGAGGCTGAACTGGAAAATCCGACACATCAACTAAAAATGGTTCAACCTCGATATTATCCTCAAGACTCTCCTCAATATTTAATTCATCCATGCCATTATCATCAAAATCTAGACGCATATGAGATTCGGGAGAAACATTTAATAATTCGGGATGATGATTTGAACATAAAATTTCTATTAAATCGACAGGTTCATCATCTGAAATATTCCCGGCGTCTATATTCTCAATCAAGTGAAAATCAATTTCTTTAGACACTTCATCCACAGCATGGATATTTATCAATGTAGGTTCTAGAGTGGAGGTGTAAAGATCGAAAGGATTAGGTGCAGTTTCACTCGAAAGGGGTTCCTCACAATTTGGCAAATCAAACACTACAAAATCACACAACTCATTTTTATTTTCAACTGGTGAATCATTTGGAACAATCGATGGAAAACCGGAGTTGTGGGTTTCAATTTGGTAAGGGTAGGTTTGATTTGAAAATCCTCTCTCATTCTCACTCTGTCCAACTGCCGCCTTACACATTGAAAAATTCGGAGCTAGCGGGACACTAGCTACCGGTTCACTAGGTTGCGTAAGGGCGGCCATGGATGCTTCCATTGTCCTCATCATTTTATTTGTTGCAGCAATATATGCTTCCAACGACTCTTCCAAACTAGACTTAGGTGGTGAGGGGGTTTCAGTAAAAGGTTCAAAATTGGTTGGATATGTGAAACTCCCTAATGGCTGTGAAGAAACAGTGTCTAGTGAAGATGGAAAAGTCGGGTAGGACTGATAGGAAGTGGGTGGTAGGACAGGAGTAGGGTCAACATATGGATAAGAAGGTGAATAATCGTGTGGATCCCTAAAACTAGATGAGTGGAGAGGGGTGAAAGATCGACTGCGAGATTGAGCAATATGCTCAGCAATTGACATCGGCCTAGGAGTGACAGAAGGACTTGAAAAAGTGGTGTCAACATATGGAGGTGGTGAAGGTTGACTCGGTTGACACAAGGTGGATTGAAAAGTCAAATTGTTTCTCCTAGACTCCTCTATGTGATCTTTCAGAGATTTTTTTGGCATGGAGGGATCGTTTTTAAATTGACCGAAACAATTGACGAACGACGCAAAGTTAGGTTCGGGATACCAAGATTCGGCAAGAGATTTATGATATGGGGTACCCATGATAGAAGAATGCAATGATTTCTAAGCGACAAAATTTTTGCAAGTTTTTAAAAGATTTTTCTTTAATTTTTTATTGGAGAGTTTGGCAATAAGGCTTTAGAAAATGGGACTCGTGACACAAATGTATCAACCACACATGCACAATCAGACCTAGATCTAGGGTTGCCTAGGTCTACTAGACAGCTCCTAACTAGGGCTAGAAATAGACCTCAAACCGCCTCTTCACGGACAAATACGGCCAGGTAAGTGGGAAGGAACCACCACTACAGTGGGCCTAATTAAAAACCACTAGCCTAGACACCGCAATGTCGGTTAGGATAAACGGCCAATGCCTACCCTAGTCCTTTTCCTATTGAGCTCGCTGTCCTTAGGTCTGAGTCTAATCTTTTTTAATTAAATGTGGTCGATGCAAAATGCTTAGGTGTTTTCTGGGGTCCTGGGAAGGGTGATGAAATCCCCACCCAATCTGGATTTGGTCAAATAGCCCCTTAGAGTCCGATTAAAATATGCAAAACAACAAAATCACTTGCAATCAATTTTAGCGCAGCGCAAAGAAACCTGCAGAAAATCTGTTATCGAGAAGGGGGTAGAAGATTTTTTTTTTTTTTTTTTAGCCCAAGAACCCTGCAGAAGATTTTTATAGAGGAATATATGGGAGATTGCAGAGGGGAGAGAGAAAGATCAAACCAGAAAAATTTTCACATGCTGACGTGGCCAAGGGAGCGCGGATCCGCGGCGATAAACCCATATTTGCGGCGGAAGAGCGGTCAGGTGAAGAGATCAGATTCTGGAAAAAATTCTATGGTTCTGTACTTTAAATTCCTCTCTGTTTGTATGTACGAAATTTTTATTTGCCCTCTGTAAAATTCCAGATCCACTTTTCTTCGCTGTTCTGCAAGATTCAAATAATACACCCTTCAAACAGATCAAGTTTGATAAATTTTTTTATTTTTTATATTTTCAGATTTTTATAATTTTTAAAATTTATATCAACCCGAAAATTCACAAAAAAGAAAAATTACGCCGTCCCCGGCAACGGCGCCATTTGATTTATAGAGATTTTACGATCAAAAATATAATTACCGCAATCAGAAACGGCGTCGCTTTGCAGCTAGCCGGTGAGTGCGGGTCGATCCACAGAGACGGGTAAATTTCTTTTATGTGTTTTAACGAGTTGATTCTTTTTGTCGTTTTGGTTTTATAAAAATCTAGATCTAAAACTTAAAACTTAATTAACCTAATTTAAATTCTTGCTAGGGTTAGGCTTAGAGGAAGTTTTGGAGATTGATGTTTCCTCACCGCTTTCAATGCCGTAGATCCATTAGGTGTTATAGTAATTATCGATAAAGTGGATACGACTCTTTTGGGAAGATGTTTTCTTCCTCTAGATTCGTATCCTTACTTTATCGTTAATTACCCTAACCCTCATGGAAAACGCGCGCAACCGGCCCTTTATACTGCGGTTCACCGTTACCTCGAGGGGTAGGGTGCCGCAGGGAGCGGTTGTGCGCGCATGCATGGAGTTCTTAATGGTTACGTATTGAAAGGGGTGAGAGATCTCATCTCTCAACCCTTTCCCTAAGGCTAACCCTAACAAGCGAGGAGACTACTCGCTCATTAGGGGATGAAATAACATTATAATTAAAAGAACTAAAAGCAATGAAATAAATTACCTAAGATTTGATGGCTCCCTCCAAACGATAAAGAACAGATCTGAATGTCACCTCCAGAATTTCTGAATTTTATTTATTGAAAAGAGGCATACAATTTTTAGATCTAAAATTACAATTTATAGGAAAATAGAAACCTAGGGTTACAGACTCTCGCACACGTGAATTTACAGATTTGACCCCTTAGAATCCCAACAACAGAACAGTCGCGCCGACTCAGAAAAGATCCACCGACATGCTCTCTGTACGGCCGCGGAAGAGCGGCACCAGGCTAGGTTTGGCCGCGCTTCCGCGGCCAAAGTGTGGACTCGGGATTTGTGCTTTTTGGGCTTGGTTCAGTGGCTCTTTGGACTTCTTATTCCATATATAGTTTCTCTGTTGGGCTTTTGGGTCTTCTCCAGATTTTTAGTGAAGACTTGTATTGGGCTTTTTAACCGTTTCACTTGACTTTTTGGACCTTGCACTGTTCTTCTACTAGGCTCGACTGAGATCCGTCTAATTGTTGGTCAAAAGTCCCTTTTTCTGTTGTTTTGTGTCTTTCTCACTATATTTGCTCCAGAAACCTGTAACCTGTAATATGCAACAAACGTGCGTCAAGAGTACCTGTTTATTTATAAAAAGGATAAGAATAGGGAATGATAAATGCAATATTATGGTCTGAACAAGGGGCTCTGCCAAAATGAAGGAGGTGAGGAAATTGTATGGATTTTCTAGCTAATTCTAGCATTAAATGCAATAAATGCATTCACATGCACATTCATGCACCTCTTGCAGTCTTTTCTTTTCCTTTAATCTTAATTCTAATTTCCAAACAAAAATCTAGATATTGTGTGAAGGTTTAATTTATTCAAACTTAATTTGTTACAAAGATCACTTAAGAGAAATTTCCTAAAATATGAATACTGCATTAAAATAATATTAAAATTGGGAAAAATTCTAATTGAACCAAAACGTCCCATATACCCCCAAAGCTTGCGCGCTAGCTTTATTTTTGCTAAACTAGGTGCTGGCAAGTCTATATGGTCGTTTGAACACAGTCGGGTTAAAACGGAAAATACCGACAATTTAACCCTAAAACGGAAAAATTCGCATAACGATTTCTAAAACGTTACAATCTGCCCCCTTATAGAAATTCGGTCCCCGAATTAAAATTTCATACTAAGCGTACCTTCAAAGAGATGATGGGATTTCTTCCGTATCTCGCTTTCATCCTTCCAAGTGATCTCCTCACTAGTAGGGCTATGCCAAAGAACCTTTACAGACGGCAAGACCCTTGACCAAAGTTTCTTCACCTGCCGATCCCAAATAACTACCGACTGTTCAGTGAATGAAAGATCGCGTTCAAGCTGAACGGTCTCGTGCTGAATCATGTGAGAAGGATCATGAAGGTATCTACGAAGCATCGACACATGGAAAACAGGGTGAACATACGGAAAACTGGGCGGGAGCGCCAAACGATAAGTAACAGAACCCACTCGCTCAAGGATCTCGAAAGGACAAATAAATCTGGGACTGATCTTCCCCCTCTTCCCAAATCGTATAACGCCCTTCATCGGAGAAATCCTCAGGAATACATGATCCCCCACAGCGAACTCAAGTCCGCGACGACGACGGTCAGCATAAGCCTTTTGCCTGCATTGGGCTGGTCTCATCCTGTCCTGAATCACCTGGATCGTCTCCGTAGTCTCCTGAACTAGCTGGGGTCCCAAAACCAGACTCTCACTAAGTTCAGTCCAACAGACCGGCGATCGACACTTCCTACCATATAAACCCTCAAAAGGTGCCATCTGAGTAGTCTCCTGAAAGCTGTTGTTGTAGGAGAACTCAATCAACGGCAAGTGACGATCCCAACTGTCACCAAAATCAAGCACACATGCACGGAGCATATCCTTCAGAGTCTGTATAGTCCACTCCGACTGACCATTGGTCTGTGGATTAAAAGCGGTGCTAAAACTCAACCGGGTACCTAAAACTTTTTGAAGCTTCTGCCAAAGACGGCTAGTAAACTGGGTGCCTCTGTCGGATACTATGCATGTGGGAACACCATGCAAACGCATAATCTTATCTATATACAGCTGTGCATAATGAGCATACCCGAAAGTGGCCTTCACTGAAAGGAAGTGAGTCGCTTTCGTCAACCAGTCAACAATCACCCAAATGGAGTCATACCCTCTACTGGTCCTGGGTAGACCCACAATGAAGTCCATGGAAATCTGCTCCCATTTCCACTCCGGAACGGGTAAAGGCTGTAACTCTCCAGCCGGTCTCTGGTGCTCGGCCTTGAGTTGCTGACAAGTCAGGCACCTCGAAACGAAGTCCGAAATATCGCGTTTCATCCCTTCCCACCAGTAAAAGTCTCTCAAGTCACGGTACATCTTGGTGGAACCTGGATGAACGCTAAAGGCCGACTGATGTGCCTGCTCTAGGATCTCGCGTCTCAACCCATCAGATCTGGTACACACAAGCGAGTCCCGAATCGTAGCACACCCTGGTCATCAATCATGAACTCCTAAACTGTTCCCTGATGAACAAGCTCAAGAATCTCGGACAAACGGGCATCACTGGGTTGTGCCTCACGGATACGATCAAATAGTAGTGGACAGGCGCGGACATGAGCAAACTGTCCCCCAGCAGAAGTAAACTCGAACTGCACTCTACTATCACACAAGAGCTGCCAATCTGCAGAAGATTGACGCTGAACTACGCTCAACTGGGACAAGCTACCCCCAGGCCTATGACTAAAAGTATCTGCTACCACATTCGCCTTGCCCGGGTGATAAAGGATCTCACAATCATAATCCTTCACTAGCTCCATCCAACGGCGCTGTCTCAGATTCAGATCCCGCTGCTGGAATATGTACTTCAAGCTCTTGTGATCCGTGAACATCTGACACGACCCCCCGTACAAGTAGTGTCTCCAAATCTTCAACGCAAAGACCACCGCGGCCATCTCGAGATCGTGAGTGGGGTAATTCTGCTCATACTTCTTCAGCTGCCTAGGAGTGTAAGCAATCACCCTGTCATGCTGCATCAATACACAGCCGAGCCCCACTTGAGAAGCATCACAATAAAAAACATAGCGGCCTGATTCAGAAGGTAAAGAAAGAACTGGTGATGTCGTCAACCGTGTCTTCAACTGCTGAAAACTCTGTTTGCACGCATCAGTCCATAGAAAAGTAACTCCCTTCCGGGTCAGTCCAGTCAGCGGTGCAGCGATACTCGAGAAATCCTGCACAAAACGGCGATAATAAGCAGCTAAGCCCGAAAAGCTGCGGACCTCAGTCACCGATACAGGTCTGGGCCAAAGCTGTACAGCCTCGATCTTCCTCATGTCCACAAGAATACCATCACCCGTCACCACATGACCCCGGAATTCAACTCTATCAAGCCAAAGCGCGCATTTTGAGAATTTAGCATACAGCTGGTGCTCTCTCAATATCTGTAAAGTAATCTTCAAGTGCTGCTCATGCTCCTCACGACTCCTAGAGTAGACCAGTAAGTCATCAATAAACACTATAATAAACTGGTCGAGGAACGGCCTGAAAATCCGGTTCATTAGATCCATGAATGCTGCTGACACATTGGTGAGTCCGAACGACATCACCAAAAACTCATAGTGCCCATAGCGCGTACGAAAAGCAGTCTTCGGAATGTCATCATTCCGAACCCGCAACTGATGATAACCCGAACCTAAATCAATCTTAGAAAAATGTTTCGCACCCTGGAGCTGATCAAATAAATCGTCAATGCGAGGTAAAGGATACCTATTCCGCACCGTAACTCGGTTCAACTGACGATAATCCACACATAGCCTCAAACTGCCGTCCTTCTTCTTGACGAACAGAACAGGAGCTCCCCACGGCGAAACACTCGGACGCACAAGTCCCAAATCAAGCAACTCTTGCAATTGATCTTTAAGCTCTCTAAGCTCTACCGGAGCCATCCGATAAGGCGGTATAGAAATAGGCTCCGTGCCAGGAATCAGATCAATGCAGAACTCTATATCGCGCTCTGGCGGCAACCCAGGTAACTCATCGGGAAAGACATCGGGAAACTCTCGCACGGTAAGAACCTGGTCAAACGACTCCACTATAGTCCCAGTATCATGAACAAAAGCCAAGAATCCCCAACATCCCCTCCTCAAAAGCCGACTAGCACAAAGGACAGAAATCAAACTATGAGGGGCGGCACCACGGTCCCCCTGCACAACAACACCGACTCTCCCGGAAAACAAAACCTAACTGTCTTCTCTCGGCAGTCCAAGGACGCATAGCACGTAGCTAACCAGTCCATGCCCAACAGAACATCGAAGTCCAACATCTCAAGAAGGATCAAGTCGATGGACAGATCTTTGTCTCCTATACGGACAGCATACGACCGGAACACGTGTCGCGCAACGAACGACTCTCCCACAAGAGTGGTCACGACAAGCGGCTGATCTAGCTAACACGACTCTCGGCCTAACCTCGGCACGAAATGCATAGAAACATACAAATGCGTAGACCCCGAATCAAAAAGAATATGTGCATCATAAGAACATACAGAAAGGATACCTGAAACCACATCATTAGATGCCTGAGTGTCCTGGTGAGTCAAAGCAAAAACCTGTGCCTGCCCTCTACCGGCTACTGGCTGTCCCCTGCCTCTGCCACCTCATCCTCTCGGCACAAAACTACCACTACCACGACATTTCTGAATAGGAGTCTGACGCAGCGCAACCACAGGAATAAGAGGCAACGCTCTCTGAGGCGGAGAAGGTGGTAAGGTAACCTGGGGTACTGCTGGCCCTCTCTGACGCACCACGGTACCATCTCGAAGAAGGTGATGTAGACTGCCGCACCCAAAGCATCCATAAGACGGTCGCTGGCCCTCCTGAGAGTAAGAGCTGAATAACTGGCCCCGTCCCATATCTCTGCTACTCCTCGAGTCTGAAGGAACTCTGCCTCTGCGTGCAAACCTCGATCTCCATGCCAGTACATCCGCACGAGTCCTCTTCGATTCTGGAACAACCGATGACTCAGCTAGACGCTCCTCCACTAATAGGGCTACTTCGACAGCTGCCACATTTGTGTCGCAATGCTGAATGCTGATGGCTAGGAACAACTGGGTAAGTAGGCCTCGAACGAACCTCTTCACCCTCATCTCCTCAGTCGCCACCAAGTACGGAGCATACATAGACAGTTCGGTAAACAACACATCATACTAGACACTGTCATCCCTGGAGTCTGACGCAAAGACTCAAATCAGCATGCTCGCGCATCTCTGACGCTCGGTGGAAGAAAACGGGCGAGAAACGACGTCACAAACTCAGCCCAGGTTATAGGAGCAAGACCCGCGGCTCTGCCCTTCTCCAAGGACTCACACCACTTCTGGGCCATACACTCCAGCCGGAAACTCGCAAACTCCACCCATCTCTCGTCAGAGCTTCGGAGCGAACGACAAATCCTGGCCATTCGTTCGATAAACGACTGCGGATCCTCAGTAGTATCTGTGCCAGTGAACACCGGAGGCCTCAGCCTCATGAACTCTGTCAGTGACACGGTAATAACCTCCGGAGCTGTAACTGTAGGTACCATCATGGTCCCTGCAACGGGTGGAACAACTGCCGACCCATGCACTCGAATGGCCTCTACTAAAGTCCCCATCACCTGGCTCAGGTCCTGCATACCAGCTCCAATCATAGCAATATGCTCCGGTACAACAGGCGTACCGCCCTGGTCATTCCTCGCCTCAGACGAGTCAACTCTGACCTCGGCCCTCGCAGCCGCTCTCTGTTCCCTCGTAGTCTTCGGCGGCATATAGGTTGGAAATTGAAACATGATTCGAAAAGGAAACAAGAATCGAATCACAAAAATGTATATCATCACGGAAGAATATCAATCAATAAGTCCTACGGTCACTTAGGCGGAGTACCGTGTCGTAAGTATGCCGTGGAACATACACACGCTACGTCACTCGGCTTAAGCTACCTACTCCATCATAGCAAGATCATCCTACACTCCGAAAGGTAAAACCTAGCGCTCTGACACCAACTTTGTCACGACCCAAAATTTGGCCCGTAACCGGCACTTAAACTACGTAACGTCTACAGGCGTACGCAACTCAACTAAGTCGAAACCCAGAAATCTAAACCACCCAAATCTGGATCAATGGAGAAAAACATAGTTTTAACATTTGAAAAATCACAAGTAAAATCTCTAACTCTAGTTTTCTTTCTTGAAAATTTCGGCAGCACCTCCTTTGTAAAAACTAGCCCCGAAAACGGGTACAACATAGATAAAATATAAAGCATCCCAAATGGGAGCAAAATCACGCCCATCGGCGGAGACAATCACCACAACATGTATACGACGCCAAAGCGAAGAAATATCAAAGAAAGGACTGCAATAAGAAGTAAACTTTCCAAAACAAAACCGGCTCCCACGAGGACGACACCCAAAGTCACCAAAATAATACAACACCGAATCCTCACAAGTCATCTCTAAGTCATATACAAACAGTGGTAGATGGAGAATACTAGATCCAGCAAAAAGATATACAATGTACAAGCAGATAACCGCAAACCCACCTAAAAACAAAGGCCTCACAACCCAACGTAGCGGTATCCGCAAAAGTAGAGATAATAAGACGCCCTACCGCAACTACTCTGAGGGTAAGTCCTGCAAAACACTATGGCACAACGGGGATGAGTTGCCAACTTGTGAATAGTAAATAACATCATACTGTAATCGTAAGTATGCACGAATATCGATTAATCTATCACACGTAATCCGATGGCATAAGTACAATAAGTGAATATGCAACAATCATGTAAAGGTATATCATCAGGGTACTACAACTATATGAAGCAATGCATAACAACAAAATCCTGAGTGTGGGATGATATAATATAAAATCTCATGAAAAATCATCAGCATGGAAAAACACCAGTCTCCCTCACTGACACATCAAATCCCAAATCCTCAGGCACAGCATCCTCAGATCGGCCCTCACATGTATGTCTCATGGAACCTGAGTGTCTATCATCGACACCCGAAACATCATGAAAACCGTGTCTAGCATCGACACGTAAATCCCCATAACTCAGGCGCTATCACCATGACTGTCCCTGACGATATGTCATACATCACTCCGGTCGGTATCCTCACGATAACCGCCGAGTCCAATTACTATCACCGGTAGGTAGTGGTCCCTCTGCCAGGCTTATCGTATACACCACGAAATCACCACTCGTCCCGGGGTACCATACCGGGTCTACCATGTGTACGCAGACGGTGCCTCCCGCTCATCGAATCGGGTATCACAAGCCAAATCTCAGAACCGAGAAATCACATGGTGGACGTACTGAAATATCATATCAAGAGAAACCGGGTTTTCAAACAATACATAGTTTTCTTGAAATACCCCCACGGTTCTCAAATCCATAAATCATATGAAATCCATATTTCAATGCGTAAATCCATGAAAAACTGATATATGCAACATAAAACCACAATATGAGCATATCAAGGGAAATCCGCTCTTTCAAATGAATCCATCATTAAAATATATCTTGCGGTTCCCAAAATCCTCCGAAAAACAAGTGCAGCATCATATGTGGTGTACATGTAAGTGTAGCAAGGTTTAAGTATCTACATGTAAGTAAGTATGTATGATGCATTTCATAAGCGCAATGATCAACAACTCAATATCACATATCAAAACAATACCACTTAGGGTACATACAACTATAGCGAAAATATGCGCGTGTACATGTCAATATGTGTGCAAGATGTATAAGTAGCCATAGTAAGGTATACGTGAAATGGATTAAGATTTACTATCTTAACTATCCATGTCAAACACAATAACACGTATGTAGGTGTCAACTATATCTTTTATGCACAAAGGAATAAAAGTTACTATCTTAACTATCCATGTCAAACACAATAACACGTATGTAGGTGTCAACTATATCTCCTATACACAAAGGAATAAGAGTTACTACCTCCACTATCCCTATCCACTACCATATCACGTATGTAGGTGGTGTGTGCGTGTCATGGCAATTATTGACGATGTGGGTGTAGCATACAATTTAGTGCTCGTGGAACATGAACCGTCAGTAATGTGTTATATCTAAAGGTACAACAGATACTACTATGCAATGACATTCATATGAAATTAACCAATATTCAATAACATGCAGCTAACATATCATATCAGCCCCGACACATTACGCCATACGGGCGATTTCCCCGTAGATCTTAAATCTACTCACCAAAGTTCTCTAGCTATGAAAATCCGACCACCTGCTTCCCCTTGTTCGCAGCGTTCGAAGTCCCCGCTTGCGAAGCTATAAATTCACAAACATACAAATAGTGCAAACATCTCAGAATCGACTAATATAACATAAAACTACACTATAAACGACGCACCAACACTAAACTAACTCACAAGTCTCCGTCTAGTGGCTAACGTGTGTTGCGACACTACTAAACCAATCTGAGTACAGCAGCTGCATCAGATCACCATTCGTGTCGGATTATGTAACACGCGGATTCAAAACACTAGATTATAGGTAAACGATTCCAGATTTTTCATAGAGCTATTACTAAAAAAGTAAACAGTACCAACCACCCCTAAACCACAGCAGACAACTACCCACAAAACCAAACCCCCAACACCACCCTACATAGCTGGCGTCGCCGGAACTCGCCAAAGGGGTCGCCGGCCGAGGCCGGTGGGTTGGGTCACGTATCTTAGGTTGAGTTTTAGGTTAACTAGTACATCACTATAATTTTGTTTAGTTACCTAGTAAAAATTCCTGGTTGGAGCAGATCCCAGAAATCCAAAAAGACACAAAAGATTACGATATTTCACTAATCGATATCTAACGTGTTCTAAACAATAACCAACGAGCTACACAATATAAAATCTCAAAATTAACTGATTAAGGATTATACCTAACAATCCTTGCTCCCAAGATCCAAGCTTTCCAAGCTCCAAGCTTTCCAAGCTCCAAGTGATCAAGAAGCAAAAACCAAGACTTGTAGTATTTTTGTGATATATTTTCGGAATTTTGGGGATTTATGAGTTTTGAAATTGTTGAAAATGGAGAAAGAAAGATCAAAGGCAGAAGAGAAAGGGAGGAGCTCGGCCAAAATGAAGGAGGTGAGGAAATTGTGTGGAGTTTCTAGCTAATTCTAGCATTAAATAAAATAAATGCATTCACATGCACATTCATGCACCTCTTGCATTCTTTTCTTTTCCTTTAATCTTAATTCTAAATTCCAAACAAAAATCTAGATATTGTGTGCAGGTTTAATTTATTCAAACTTAATTTGTTACAAAGATCACTTAAGAGAAATTTCCCAAAATGTGAATACCGTATTAAAATAATATTAGAATTGCGAAAAATTCTAATTGAACCAAAACGTCCCATATACCCCCAAAGCTTGCGCACTAGCTTTATTTTAGCTAAACTAGGTGTTGGGAAGTCTATATGGTCGTTTGAATACAGTGGGGTTAAAACGGAAAATACCGACAATTTAACCCTAAAACGGAAAAATTCGCATAACGATTTCTAAAACGTTACAGGAGCAATCGCACACTATGTGATATGGTGTGCTCTATGATGAGTACTACTGAGATGCCTATTTTCTTTTGGGGTTATACACTTGAGAAGTTGCATACCTATTGAAAAGCGTTCCAACCAAATCAGATGCCTACCACTCCATATGTGATATAGTATGGGAAGAGCCTATCTCTTAAGAAAGTTAAGATTTGGGGTTGTCCGGCTTATGTCAAAAGCAAAATCCGGACAAACTCGAGGCAAGATCAGTTCTGTAGAAGTTCGTTGGATATCCCAAGCATTCGCAAGGGAATATCTTCTACCACACCGAGGAACAAAAGATGTTTTATTTCTCGGCATACCACTTTTTGAGAAAAAGGGAATTTCTTGTGATGAAATTAGTAGTGATGAGGTAGAACTGGAAGGAGTTCCAGCTATACAAACTGCAGCTGATGATTTGGTAAACCCGGAGGATTCAATAGTTTCCAACGAACCTTAGCCTCTCCGCCGATCTGGTAGGGTTCCTCATCCACCTGAGTGATACTTCGGTTTCTCTATGACAGTGGGAGAGAGGATTGCATCGTGAGATGATGACCCAACTAGTTTCGAGCAGGCCATCAGGAGTGCGGACTCTGTGAGAATGGCTGGATGCTTAGCGATCTGAGATGGAATCCTTATACACCAACAAAGTATGGACTTTGGTTGCTTTATCTGAAGGGTTAAATCGCCATCAGGAGCAAGTATATCTTAAGAAGATTACTTGGTGTACATGGAAAAGTTGAGACTTTCAAAGCTATACTTAAGTCCATCCGGATCCAACTTGCCATATGCTACATACCATGACTACGAAATCTGGCGGTTGGGTGTCAGGACTGCTTTTCTAAATAGTGATTTAGAAGAGAGCGTCTATAAGTATAAAGCTAGAAGGCTTCGTAGACAGTAGGAGCAGTAGAAACGTGTGCAAGTTGCTTTATGAGTTAAAGCAGGCATCGCGGAGTTGGAACATCTGTTTTGATGTGGTAGTCAAAGAGTTTGACTTCATCAAAATGTTAGACGAACCTTGTATATACAAAAAGGTAGTAGGGTGTATGGAGGTGATCCTCGTATAGTACGTGGATGACGTACTCTTGATAGGGAAGGAGTTTCCTATGCTACGCTCGGTCAATCTCCTCTTATCACAAAGATTCTCCATATAGGATCAAGGTAATACCTCCTAAATCCTGGGTTATGGATTTATGAGATAGATCTAATTGGGTATTAGTATTCTCACTAGTTGTAGTGAGATGGTATTAATCGATCCTGGGGAGAATCACCGGAAAGGTTCCAGGGTGATAAGGACGACTGAATGTCAGTCGCAGGCATTGTCTTTACCCTCGGTAGAGGGATGGTATGTTGGAAGAGTTCAAAGATAGATACCGTGACATACAAGACGATTAAAGGAAAGATACATCGTTACCAAGGATGCTGCCAAACAGGCAGTCTGGATATATATTTTAGTTCATGAGATGAACTTCGTTCCTGCCATTGTGTGACAATGGAGTTGTGGCTTATGCCTAGGAACCCCCGTCCCATCAGAGATCCAGACATATTCATAGGCAGTATCGCCTGATCTTGGAGATGGTTGATCTTCAGGAAGATCGAGGTTAGGAGAGAAGACCCAGAGGACAACAGCGCGGATCTACTCACAAAGGCCTATTTCCCAGTAGAGACTTTTATGGGATGGTTGAGTATGAGATACTTAAACCTTAGCTTATTGTTAGGTATAAGATACTACAACAGATGGCCCTTTTGCAAGTGGGAGATTGTTAGTTATATGTATGCCCTAGAGGCCTTTACTGTACATACGTTGTATATTGTAGTGGATGCTTGGACATATATAGGGAGGACTTTCTTGCTCGACATGATAGTATGCTATCTGCTTACTCTTTATCTTAACATGTACTCTTATTGTCTCTATGTCACATGTTGATAAAGCCCTTAGGATGAGTACTTGACTACCAGGACTATGATGCAGATCATACTAGTAGGGACAGTGAAGTCTCCAAGTACATCCTTCAAATGTTCCTAGTCGTGGGAGTACCGAGACAGGGCATCGATACTCCAGAATAGACTAGCGTATGCGCTTCTTGACCCATATGATGGGCGATGGATGATCCCATATCCATTGGTGTTTGACATCAGAGAAGGTATACGGGTGCTCAGTGGAGACTGGGTATACTGGACGGACTCGCCGAGAACTTCCAGATGGTATTATACCTCACGTCAGATGGCAGTTCTCTGGTGACACTGGTACATGTTAGTCTGTTGACCCGAGATCGTCATAGAGTCTTGTGTGATTCCCACTGTGCTTTGATTTCCATCATACCATGTCCAAGAGGGCGTGCAAAACGGTGGCTTTTGGGTACAGTCCCGAATCATATGGAGGCAATGATCGATAGGAGTGGTTTCGTCTCTCCCGGTATAGGGAGTTGATGTTGCGCTGTGTTCGATTGGCTATAACTGGAAATCCCTAGACAGGGTTGCTGAGATGTACCGGTAAGTGTTATCAGTAGTTTCTTGAACTGTTATAGACCTCATATCGACACGACTTATCAAGCTACTGGGGTCTGACGTTTACCACCCCTAGGCGAGATATGTGATATATCAGACGAAGAGACCGGACTGTACGGGAGTGTTACTAGTTGGATTCACAGGAGAATATACAGGCTTGCTTGTTGAGCTTCTGATTGCTAAATACCTGGGTGGCTGTTACGTTTAGCTGACCGCTTGCAGCTTGTGGGTGTTTGATATGATCATCACCTACTGCCGGCGTATTGACGATGCTTTAGAGTTCCACACAAAGGTTTCCTGGATCAGTCAAAACGGAGTAGGAGCACATATGTGATATGTGCGGGACCGAAAATAATAGGAGTATGCGATACCGTAATAGATTCTCGCGATATGAGATATCGGCCGGGTATATGTGATATAGCCGGGTCATCGGATCAAGTGTTGATTCGATGAACTGATACAGATTATATTAGTCGGTTATTTGTGAAATAGCCGGATTATCGGATCAAGTGTTGATTCGATAATTTAATGTATAATTATACATTTGATATATTATATTACATTAACTAATATAAGCTCACTTAAAGATTCTTTTTCTCACTTGGATAATACATTGATATATATGTGATATATATTAATTGTATTATTTTATTTTGTTACAAAATATATTATATATGTGATATATAATATTGTAACATGTTAGGGTTAAAATTGCAACTAGGGTTTTGAAAATAAAACATGTTAGGGTTTTGGATTAGGGTTAATGTTATGGATGAACTTTGTGGAAGCTTTTTGAAGCTTTGACTTTAGTCTTCATCCTTAGATATTTTGCGAAGATATTTATTAACCCAACCCAAACCTCAACCCATGGTTTATTCTCTACAAGAGTTAAGGATATTTTCTTTAACCCATGGTTGCAATTCTAACCTCATACAATAATTCATTATTCATCACAAATAGATTTATTCTTCTTCTTCCTCTTTAAATGCTTTCTAGCTTTTGGATTTGTGATGATTTTGAGTGAGATAAAGAAAACAAATGAGAGCTAAATTCCTACTTCATCATCCTCATCTATTCTAGCCAATTAGATTAGGGTGTTTGCTTTGCTAATACTTGATTAGTAAAGCAATAGCTTGGGTTTGAGATCCTTCAAGGTAAATCATCTTAGTTGTTGAAGATTGGAAGCAAGCTTGTATCATTGTCTTCATGGAGCCTCTCTAGAGTCTGGGTACTTGATGATCGCAGCGAAGGGACCTCAACACGGAGCTTATGAAGTGAAGGAACGGACTACAAAGGTTGTAATCCCTAACTCTTAGATGTAAAGTTGTTTACATGCATGTTTAACCCTAAGTCTCTAGTTAAGATCTTGGTTAGGGTTTGTTTAGCACCCTAAAAATTTTAAAGTAGCATGATTGAGGCTTGCCAAAACCTTCACAAGGTGCTAAGCTAACCCTACACCCATATCCATTGGTATTTGTCATCAGAGACAGTATATGGGGTGCTCAGTGGAGACTGGGTACACTGAACGGACTCGCCGAGAAATCCCAGATGGTATTATACCCCACGTCAGATGGCAGTTCTCTGGTGACACAGGTAAAGGTTAGTCTGTAGACCCAAGATCGTCATAGAGTCTTTTGTGATTCCCACTATGCTTTGATTTCCGCCTCACTACGTTCAAGAGAACGTGCAAAACGGTGGCTTTTGGGTAAAGTCCCGAATCACATGGAGGCAATGAGCGATATGAGGGGTTTTGTCTCTCCCGGTATTGGGAGTTGATGTTGCACTGTGCTCGATTGGTTATAACAGGAAGTTCTTGGCCAAGGCTGCTTCAGAGATATACTGGTAAGTGTTATCATTAGTTTCTTGACCCGTTATGAGCCTCATATCGACACGACTTATCAAGTTACTGGGGTCTGACATTTACCACCCCTAGACGAGATATGCGACATATCAGACGAAGAGACCGGACTGTAATGTAGTGTTATTGATTGGATTCGCAGGAGTGTGAGCAGGCTTGCTTGTTAATCTTCTGATCGATCAATACCCGGGTTGCCGTTACTTTTAGCAAACCGCTTGCGGCTTGTGGATGTCTGATATGATCATTACCTACTGCCGGCGTATTGACGAGTCTTTAAAGTCCTACATAGGGTTTTCCTAGCTCAAGCGAAACGGAGTAGGAGCACATATATGATATGTGCGGGACCAAGATTGATACAATATGAGATACCGTATTCTATTCTCGCGATATGAGATATCGGTCGGTTATATATGATATAGCTGGGTTATCAGATCAAGTGTTGATTCGATAAGTTGATTCATATGATATTAGTCTGTTATAAGTGAAATAGCCGGATTATTAAATCAAGAGTTGATTTGATAATCTAATGTATAATTATATATTTGATATATTACATTACATTAATTAGTATTAGCTCACTTATGATTTCTTTTCTCACTTTGGATACATTGATGTATATGTGATATATGTTAAATGTATCCAGCAAGGTAACAAATGCAACTAGGGTTAATGAGGGTTAAACCATGCTAGGGTTAAGATTAGGGTTTATAATTTATCATTAAGTAATTCAAATATTAAGGATAAATGTCATGGTTGATATTTGTTGAAAGCTTGTAGAAGGTTCAAGGCATCTTTGACTTTATCCATTTTCTTTGTCTTGCTTAAGATATTTTTGACCTAACCTTTAACCATAGCACATGGTTAACTCTCTATGAGGGTTAAGCATGACATGCTTAAAACTTGGTTGCATTATTAACCTTACCAATAATTCATTTAATGAGTTAGTTCTTCTTCTTCCTCCTCAAAAGCTTTCTTGCTTCAATGGAGGTATGAGAAAAAGTGTGAGAAAATGAAATCTAAAGTGAGCCCACTTCCTACTTCATCATCCCCTACTACTTGCCATTTAGTATAGGGTGTTCTCTTCACAAAGTTCTTGACCTAATGAAGAAATAGCTTGGGTTAGTGTCTCCTCGACGTAGATCATCTTCGGCCTCGAAGACATCAAAGCAAGCATGCTCGTTTCTTCATGAGAGCCTCTCTAGAGTCCGGAGTTCACGATCGCAGCGAAGGGACTACTACATGGAGCTATTGAAGTGAAGGACCGGTCTACAATGGTTCTATTCTTTGATCACTTCTTATTACAAAGTGTTTGCATTTGATTTTCCGTCGATTTCTAGTTAACGATTCTTAGTTTGGGTTAGCTAAAACGACAAATTTTTGAATTTGGCATGGACGATGCCTTCCAAAACCTTACTGCCATCTTAGGTAACCTTGCTTCCGTCTTAGGTACATAGTAGAAATTTATACGGATTTTGTTAAGATTGCGAAGCCGAAATACTCCAAAACTTGAAAGGCCGAAATTGTAGCTTCTACCGATTTAAATTTTCTTCAAAAAATTATTTAAACAATTGCAGAATCTTGTATGAGATGAAACATGAACACAAAAGAAATTTCACCCCACCTCCTCGGAAAATGGCCGGTGAGATACCCAGGGATTCCGGCGACCTCGGCCAATTTTTGGCTTTTGGGGGTAAATTTTTTGGTGTGTTCCAGGCACCGGGTTTTGGTGTTTTTTGTTTTTGCTAATTTTACATGTGATGTAATCTTACACTAAAAACAATTCGGAGTGTTTCGTATTCAAAGTTTTAATATTGTTTCGGGTCATTCACATATTGTCTAGACGAAGTTAAAAAGTTCGATCGAATGTCAAAAACTCATTTTTCCAAGTTTAACGTATTCGAAAAAAATATTCAAGTAATCCTATGAACCCTCTAGAAGAATGAAACCCTAACTCGACTTTTTTAGATCGCGGAACCGCGGTCAAACCCTAGGGTTTGCCCGCGGTTCCGTGGCGACATGAGTAAGGCTTGGGTTTGCCCTTCTAAGGCTGGTGCATAGGTACTGTGGCATATTCTGGGTATTAATAAAACTGTGCTCAAGTGTTGAGTTGTCGGGAAATTGTGGGACTTTGATGACTCGATCGAAAAGTTTAACGTCGTCCGGATATTATGTTATGGGATACAATATTTGGAATTCATAAGTAGTTATGAGATAACTAATTTGAATGTTATAAATCTAGCAATTTAGTCTCATTTGATCGGTTGCCATGGGATTTTGATGAGATCAAAAGTCCGTCGCAATCACGTAGCATACACGGATACTCGCTGGGTAAACTTAATAGATAGCCATGCCCCATAGCCCCGACCAAGTGACTGTAGGAGAACCCCGTCACCAAAAGCATCCGTTCGGGTGCTCGCGGCAGCGGTGTTCCGCCTTAGTGCACTTCGTCAGCGGTATCGGGGGGTGCGGCCGTCTACTAATGTTTCCGACGAGCATTCGATCAGGTTATCAGGAATATTGTTGAATTGCACGACTAGATATTGAAAAGTGTTTTCGAGATCGAGACTAAAATGCGGGGTTTATAATTGTTAGGCATGCGATGTCTAAGGAATTCATTTGGTTAGGCATGTGATGTCTATGGTGGTTGCGGATTCCAACTGTTGTAGTTTTTCAGTTTCTTTTCTGTGACCGTAAGTGTAATATGTGGTGTATCGCCGATTTCATTGCTATATGCCAACGACAATTGGGATACGCGTATTTACTTACGTTGATGACATGTGATGTTATGTGTTGCTGTGATATGCTATATTGGATCATCGTGTTTTGAATAGCTGGGGGTTTTATATGAGATGAGAGTTTTTCATTTTCATTCATATAAAATTCATTGTATGTAATATTCTTTTATTGGGGCACTTCCGGGTTGAGGATGATGTAACCATTGTATATATTTACTTTTTCGCATTATGATAGACCCAAGGTGGGGAGCACAAGTAACCGGGTTCTGAAGTCCAGTGGGACACCATCTCGAGAAGTCGAGACCGGGTCTCCTAACTCTAGAATTGGTAGGGTTGCTTGTCGCTCTCGTAGGGGTCTAGGGATATGGGTTTGGCTATTCATCGCGACCGTGGAATCCGTGTTTTATACAGGCTTAAAATAAAACCCGGAAATCCTAGTATATCCAATATTTCATATGTTTTGTTCTGCTGCGATATTCTGTAATGTGATCATTGATTATATTCTGAGACGAATGCCTATATTATATATATGAGATATAATTAATATTGCTGCTTTAGTTTCATATCCGATGCTTGGGAAGCATAATAAATGGGACTTCATTAATGAGATTAATGAAATAAAAGAAACCTAAAGATGTTATAGAAACTTGTCTCGAAAACTTCTAGCTCTAGTTCTTTCTTTGCATAGCGGTATTCCTTGTAGAATATCCAGCACCTTATTCGATAAGGAAAGAGCCGAGATCCCTTCACCGGGAGTGACCTCTTTAGCGAAACTAGCAGATGCTATAAAATTGGTTTGTATTTTGATTGCTTTTATAGTTTTTGCTATGTATAGTGGTATTTGTGAAATATCCTGCACTTTATTCGATAAGGAAAGAGCCAAGATCCCTTTACCGGGAGTGACCTCTTTAGCAAAACTATTAAAAGCCTCAAAAACACTCCTTTATAAAATCACTCGATTTTACGACGATATCAAGTTCATTATGCTTATGGTTTTCTTAGAAACTGTCGTACTCCTCCGTCATTTTAGATAAGTACTACTTAGCATTCGTGCTGCGGTAGTTTGGCCTGCGTCAAGGCATAGTGTACGGTAGCTAAGTAGTGCTTATCTGCTAGCATACGATGCAATTGGATTAGGGTATTCGTACGTCGTTGTTTGGCCTGCGTCAAGGGTCATGCGGGTGGGTTTAATTCAATCAAGAAATGTACGGGTTGAACTTGACTAACGGACTATGTGTTGTTTGGCCTGCGTCAAGGTCATAGGACGCTAGGGGTAAAAACCATTATCGGGAATTTCAAGTGTTGAAATTTGCAATGAGATTGCATAGCTTCTATTAGATAGTTGGATCCCAAAACCCATTATGAGTAAGAGTTACTCCTGGGAGAGTTTTACACATCACAATTAGTCGATCAAGTAGGTGTCTAGAAAGGTGTTAACGGGGTTACGCACTTTGGAAAATGAGGTTTATTTTAATTAGGTCCGTGCGAAAGCATGGGGAACCTTCCTCAAAGTACCGGCACTGGTCTGGCTGAATGATTAGCGAAATTATAGGGTGTAATTAATCCCGGCTAGTCTTTCCTTTTAGGGTTTGAAGGAAGATTTGACTAAAACAGTGGGAGTCATCCTAATTAGATAAATTAATAACCAATCTAATCCTGCAAGTGCATACGCTGAGTGTTTTCATTTCTCTCTCACCAGGTAGCGACCATGTCACGCCTGAAGGGTTACCTACAACGGCAGTAAGGTTTCGGGAGTCATCGTCCATGCCAAATTAAAATTTTGCCGATTTAGATAACCCAAACTAGAATCGTTAACTAGAAATAATACGGAAAACTAATGCAAACACTTTATAATATGAAAAGAGAGCAAGGAATACAACCTTTGTAAACCGGTCCTTCACTTCAAATAGCTCCGTGTAGTAGTCCCCTGCGCTGCGATCTCAAGCTCCGGACTCTAGAGAGACTCCGTAGAAGAAACGAACGTGCTTGCTTCGAAGACTTCAAGCCCGAAGATGATCTACGTCGGGGAGACACTAACTCAAGGTATTCTTTCACTAGGTCATGAACTTTGTGAAAAGAACACCCTATAGTACATGGCAAGCAATAGAGGATGATGAAGTAGGAGGTGGGCTCACTTTAGAATTTATTTTCTCACACTTTTTCTCATAGCACCATTAGAGCTAGCAAGCTTTTTCATGGAGCTTGATGAAGAAGAAGAAGAAAGAATGATTCATCCTATGAATTAATCCCCTCAATAATGTAACCATGGGTGAGTTAAGCTATCATGCTTAACTCATATAGAGAATTGACAAAGGTATGAGGTTAAGGGTTGGGTTAAAGAATATCAAGAGAAATGACAAAAGAGTGGACTTTGTCAAAGTTTCTCCAAGCTTCTTCCAAGCTTGAGAACTTTGACTAAGACTTTCTCATTTGTTAAATCTTAAGATATAAACAAAACCCTAATCTTGACCCTAATCATGATATAAGTCTCATACACCCATCTTGTATGTATCATCAAGCATGATACAAACATGTACACTTGCATATATCACATATAAACAATGTGCACAATCTTGTGAGAAAATAAATCTTAAGTGAGCAAATACTAGGTAATGTATTGTAATATATCAAATATATAACTATACATTAAATTATTAAATCAACTCTTGATTTAATAATCCGGGTATAACCGACTAATATCATGTGTAACAACTTATCGAATGAACACTTGATCCGATAACCCAGCTATATCGCATACAACCAATAAATGTCACAAATTGTGAGAATAGAATACAGTATCACATATCGTATCAATCTCGGTCCCGCACATATCACATATTTTCTCCTACTCCGTTTCACTTGAGCCTGGAAACCCCTGTGTAGGACTCTAAAGACTCGTCAATACGCCGGCAGTAGGTGATGATCATATCAAACACCCATAAGCCGCAAGCGGTCTTCTAAACGTAACGACCACCCAGGTATAGAGCGATCAAAAGATCAACAAGCAAGCCTGCTCACACTCCTGCAAATCCAGTAAGTAACACTACCGTATAATCCGGTCTCTTCGTCTGATATGTCGCATATCTCATCAAGGGGTGGTAAATGATCAGTCGAAAATACTGCATTTTTAAGACGGCAATTTCCCTATCTTTTGCACTCATCTAGAAGTGTTCGGCATTCATATTACACAAATTAGCAAATCAGTCGTTAAATATCAGATTGCATGTGTTAGACTCTAAAACCGGCACTATAAAGGAAATTGACTGCATTTCAGGGCATCGCATCATCCCTATATTGCGCAACACTTGTCTCGAGAATTTGCAGGAACAAAAGACAAAAGAAGCTGATAAAATACACAAACTCCAAGTCTTGAGTTCTGGTAGCAATCTAGAGGGCAAAACACAATTCAACATATCACAACAGGGCCCAAAAGTCAATAACAGAGAAGTTCAGAAATCCCAAGCCCCAAGCCTCCAACATGGCCGCGGAACCGCGGTGGGAGCCGGCTTGCGCCGCAGTTCCGCGGCGGTATTGCCACATCAGCGCTCCATTTTCTGTGCACAACTCTTATCTCAGGGCCCACATTAAATTCTGATATGTCAAATTCCAGAATTCTCGCGAAGCTACTGCCAGATCAGCAAAGATGATTAATTAAGCTAATCTTGATTAAGCTCCTAACAAACTATTTCTAGAAGCTCCCTCCAAACTAATCACATCTAGAAGCTTCTCCTTAACAAACTTTTGGAGGGAAATTCAAATTTAAATTCCTAGATCTAGGGTTCTGAAGTTCTATAAAAAGGAGCCTAGATTTATGGTTCAAGGGTTCATCTTCTTCATTATCTCTCCCTCTTCTTCCACAAGTCTAGTGACAAGACTTGTGCGAAACCCTAACCCTAATTCCAATCCAAATTCAAGATCCCGAGTACCAAATCAAGTGAGAAGCCTTCACCTTTTATGAGCCGAGCCGATCTTCAATCGAGCAAGTGATCCAAGCCGATCCGCGACTCACGGAGATGAGCGAAGCCAAATCGACGATCGAGTTCTTCCTCTTGTAGTTCTTGAGCGATTGTAACGAAATTGTTGATATAAATAAAAGGTGAAATTCTTTAATCTTGCTTTCTTTAAATTCTTGCATCATGATTCGATCTCAATTTGTGATTGTGATTCTTGTTGTGATGTTTGAGTAAAACTCCGCTCGTAAAGGAGTCGAGACGATCAATAGAATGATGATGATTTAGATCTTTTTACAATTCTTAAATCCTATAACGATTGTAAATTCTCGTGAATCAAATGATCGATGAACTAGTTTTGGGATAATCCTTTCTTGATTGTGTTCACTCAAAACTGGGGAACAACGATTGATCATTTGATTAATTAGAAGCTAGAATTTTAATGAGATTCATCGAAAGGATAAAGGATAAAGACGAGGAAACCCTAGCTTCTTCGCAAGATCCTTAATCTCGACGAATCATCATCGATCTAGTATCAATTCGCTAAAGGATAAGAACATGAAATCATTAGATCTCATCACATCTATAGATCCGATCGATTCCTACGAGCCTCATTTAGATTCTTGATATTTGGTTGGAAAAATCAATAAATTACCACTTCTTGATTTTTAATGCTTTCTTAGATCTTGATTTTTCCTTTTCTTGAATAGCAATTACAAATCATGAATTGTTTTCTTTTCTTTCCTTAAAGTTTCGACTCATCTAATTCGAAAGACGAATGATTACACTTTCCCTGTGGACGATCCGCACTTACTAACGCGCTACATTCGACACCGTTATTGATTGCGGTCAAATATTTTTGGTTGTGATTTCTATACAATTTTCTAAAAACCATACACACATCCTAAAAATCGATCAATCAAATGGCGCCGTTGCCGGGGACAGTGCGCTAATTGTTCGTATTTTGAAATTTGAGTTGAAAAGTTTATTCCATCTATATTTTTTTAGATCTAAACTCGCAGAAACCCTAATACGAGTGTTGTGATTTGTTGCTAGGTAATCTGGAAATTTTGGATCTTGAGAAAATTTTTTCAGAAAAGTCCAGAGAGCTCTTGAGGTGATCAGGAACAGTGCCAAAAATTTCAGTGCAGTGATCCCTTGACAAGACCGCGATTCCGCGGCAATAGCTTGCAACTGCGGCGATTCCGCGTCGTTCTGACGTCATCGCAGCGAGAAAATTTCTCTGTAACCCCCTGACTTTCTTATCTCTCTCTCAATCTGCTCCATTAACAATTTTGTGCAGGTTTCTTTGCAAAAATCGCAGCGCCGCAAAAAGCAAAATTTAAATTATGTGTGTTCTTGATCTTTGTGGTTGTTTGCATAATTAATATGGAAATTCTGGGGCACGACCAAATCCAGATTAGGTGGGGAGTTCATTACCCTTCCTAAGCCCCGAAAATCACAAACTTGCATCCGCATTTACCCTCATTAATTAAAAAATATCTAGAGATGATTCTAAGGACCGTCGCGCTCACTTAGGACAGAAGAAGGCCGTGGGTAATTCATTGCTTATCCACGTTTCTTTTATGGTGTCTAAGGCAAGTGTGTCGAAGGCTAGTGGTTACTTAATTAGGCCCACTACTTACGTAGTGGAGAACCTCCCACTTACCTGGCACTTACCTGGCCACAGGAGAGACAAAGAGGCAGTGGAGGATTTATCCTGCGACTTGTCTTTTGGCAATTAGGAGCGGTCTAGAAATTTGACCTAGGTGACCCCTAGAATTAGGGTTTTGTGTGTTGCATTTGTTGTGTTGCATCAATTTTTCAAAAGTCCGTATCATTTTTCAAAACAAACACCACATTCATCATTTCCCCTAATTATAAATTCACGCTGCCACTTGTACTGACCCTTTTTAGTGCAAAATAGGCTGGACACGGGATTCTAGTGCCCGTTAGTCCGCGTTTCCCTCATCGAACCAAAAGTCGGTATTTCTACATTTACCCTTTCTTTTACCCACCACCACACCCACATCGATGGATCCACCTCCATCGAACTTCTTTAACCCTAATCTGCCGCCGTCTGTTAGTGCTCAGAATCCACCTCGCATCTCTCTCCAAGAGAGGTGCTATCCAACACGAGGTCCCCTTTCCACCTATCTTTCCATTCCACCAGTCAACGGGGAAAATTTTCAAATAAAACCCCAATACATCAACCTTCTGCCAAAATTTCACGGTCTCGAGTCTGAAGATGCATATGCATTTGTCACCAAATTTGAAAATGTATGCGCAATGATGGGTACTTCACAACTTTCTGTGGATGCTTTACGTCTTCGTCTTCTCCCATTTACCTTGTGCGATATAGCCGAGAAGTGGCTGTATAACACTACCGCACATTCCATTACAAATTGGGAAGAATTCGTCAAAGCATTCCATAAGAAATTTTACCCACATCACAAAACAGCTCGAGTCCGTAGCGAAATCTATCAATTCACCCAACTTCCAAATGAAACATTTTCAAAATGTCTTGAACGCTTCAAGGATCTGTTAGTCCAATGTCCACATCACGACATCCCGAGATGGGATCTGTGCCGAATCATTTATGAGGGCATTAATCCTAACACAAGACAGACCCTTGAATCCATGTGTCAAGGCAACTTTATGACCAAAGATGATGGGGAAGCATGGAACTTTCTAGAAGATTTCGTTGAAAAATCTTTACAGTGGGAGGGTGTGAGTCAATCATTTAGGGATGGCAATGATATTTCCATAGGCGTTAGAGCTGACATTTCAGCTATGCAAAAGAAACTCGAGACTATGGAAAATAAATTTTTAGCCGCCCTAAGTCAAATGTCACTCTCCAAAACTGTATGTGGCTGCTGTTCTGATCCATCACATCTCACGGAAGAATGTCCATTGAATTCTCCGTTTCAAAGTCACGAGCATACCAATGCCGCATTTCAAAGACCTAAAAACGATCCTTATTCTTCCACATATAATCAGGGTTGGAGGAATCACCCTATCTTTGCTTGGAACCAATCACAATCTCATGACACGGTTCCAACCCAACACAATTTCCAAAGGGTCCCTCCACCACAACAGCAACCACAATTAAGTCAGCACCCCTTCCAAGCTCAAAACTTCCAATATCCGGTCAACACACCTGCACTGTCTAGTCCTTTACAGTTGACCGGGACTGATGAATCCTCTTCATTTGCACAATACATGAATTTGGTCTTAACAAATATCATACAAGTTTCAGCTGAAATGAAGTCTTCTGTCGATAAAATTGAGAAAAACTCTGCGTCCCAAAGCGAGAGTATTAAATCGATGGAAGCAGAAATTGCACGATTAAAAGCCGAAATGAGTGCAAGAGAGAAAGGGAAACTCCCAGCTCAACCTTTACCTAATCCTGGCTATTCACATCATGTGAATGCAATCACCACGTTGAGATCTGGAAGAGTGCTTGACAATCAAGTTGGGGAAGAGATTGATGACACAGAAAAATCTATCGATGATACCCCGGCTAAGACCTTTCCTTCCACCTCTACTTCTAATTCTAACCCCAGTTCTTCTACCCCACCACCTTCTTTGCGAGCCTATTCTTCGTTTCCCAAAAGGCTCGCCACCTAAGTCCACCTCTTCTAGTTCTTCACAGACGGTCCCCACTCCTCTTTTGGGATCTCGTTTACCCCCTCTTCCTTCTCCAGTGTTGGACCCTGAGCTTATTGCTAAAGCACCTTATCCTAATCGGTTAAGGGCTAACACACCAAGTCCACATAGGGAGAAGATCACTGAGATGTTTAAACAGGTTAACATAAACATCCCTCTTCTAGATGCTATCCAACAAGTCCCCGCGTATGCGAAAGTTCTTAAAGACTTGTGCACTAGAAAGAGGAAGAAACAAATGCCCAAGAAGATATTCATAGCAAAGACTGTAGACACGGCTTTCCCCCAGCAATTACCGAGGAAACGTAAGGATCCAGGCTATCCTACGATTTCCATCTCTATTGGGGAGAAACACATCAACCGTGCTCTACTAGACCTTGGGGAAAGTGTTAACCTGCTTCCTTTCTCAGTCTATGAGCAGTTAGGGATCGAAGAGTTGAAACCATCTCCTTGCACTCTCCAGATGGCTGACCGATCAATCACCAAACCTAGGGGTGAACTGGAGGATGTGTTAATAAAAATCGGGGAATTCATATTCCCTGTGGACTTTAATGTAATTAATACACAGCCTGTAGCGAACCCACGGAATCAAATTCCGATGATTTTAGGTCGCCCCTTTTTGGCCACTTCCAATGCAATAATCAACTGTCGTAATGGTTCTATGACCCTATCCTTCGGGAATAGGTCAATAGAGCTGAACATTTACAAGTTGGGAAGTGTACCCTCCGAACCTACTGCTCAGGTCTGTTCTGTCGACTTAATGGATGTCGACAACAGCGAAGTTGATGATCCTCTTGATACTGATCTAGACTCTTTTCATATGTTATTTGACCCAACGATGTATCATACACATACGGACTCTTCCACCGAGATGTCCGGGTCAACAACTAACACCGATTATGAACTGTTCTTAGAGTCTGAATATCACCCCGCACTTTGTGATGACATTATTCATCGGGGTATTGATGGAACTTTTGAGGAAATCTTCGCTGATGAACTCGCATTTCTGAATAACACGGGTGTTGAGATGAATCATGCCCCACTCACTGAAATTGAACCTTCACCCCTTCTTCTGAACTGTAAAAAGAATGCGAGTAATCCATCACAATCACTGCATCGTCCCTCCAAAATGAGACGCACACACACTCTCTTCCACCACTTAACCTTTCCCCACTTCTTCTTCCATCAACCAGAGCACTGCATTGATAAAAAATTTGAATGGTTGGTGTTGACATTCGGTCGTTGCAAAGCTTGGCATCGACCAATGATTTTTGACCCCCTCATGTGATTTTCAAAGATTAATATTGCATAACTCAAGTTTGGGGGGAGGCATTTTTTCTAGCTCTTGAAAAGAAAATTTTACAAAATTTTGAGCCAAGAATAAGTTTGGGGGAGGATCTTCACTTAAAAATTTTGCCCCCACTAATAAATTCCTCCCAAGCTTACAGGTTTTTCGAGATTTTGCAGATGGCAACAGTGAGGACACTGTTGAAAACAAGTTTGGGGGAGGTTTGTGCTTATTTTCGCATCATTTGCATCATACTTTGCATAAGCACAAAACATTTTTTGAAAACCTATAAAAATTTAAAAAATTTCAAAACTATAAAAATATTTTTGTACATAAATAAGATAATAAAAGATTAGATAGTGAAAAATTACATCCATGAGATTAGAAAAATTTAAGAAAACTAAGAAAATTAGAAGTTTTCTTATACGAACTAGTAATAAGTAGTTATGAGCCGTTGTCCCAAGGGTTGGTAAGATGAAGGAAGTCACTAATCTGAGGATAAAAATAAGTCTGAAAAATAGTTCCTATTCTGGAAGCCAAACATTTTGAACGTTGATACCCTGCTATTCGCACTTACACACGTCTTAATGCCCGGGATAGTAGAGGATACCTTGAAATGCTCTTGTCTTTAAGCCGATGTATGAAGGAAATAAAAAAAAATGGAAGAAAATATTAAGTGATGAGGAAAATGGATACTGGTTTTGTTATCACCAAGGGCAATAAAAAATATATAGCGAGGGTGCCTCTTCACCTAGTGCCCTAAGGCCAACAGGTCTGGGAGTCACTGCTATGCCTGAGGTGGTGCAAGATGAGGAAAAACACCAAATAAGCAAGCACATGAGTAATCGGTCGGTTAGTACCTCAAGAAGTATTAACGGTCGCATGAAAGTGTGTGAGCAATCCTAATGTTCATTAATTAAAAAGTATTGAGGCTGATGGGCAAGAGTATGATAGCTTGAATTGAATTCTCCGGTTGTAGGGATGTCCTTTACACACACGCAGGGTGATATGATCGATGTTTGGAAGAAAGATAGGAATGAAGAATAAAGACGATGTTTTATTGAGGGAGGACGTGATTTCTAACATCTTTTCATGACCATTAAAATAGGGCTCATGACAACCGAAAAGCTAGCTTAGTTGGAAACCCTAATTTTCAAGGCTTTTCTTTCACAATTCTTTTCTTTAAATGTAATATTCATGTTCTTTCTTTTATTATTGGATTTTGTGGGTGCAATCCGCTGAAAACCCTCAGGAGACAACACTCCTCCTACTAGGGACACCTAGAGGTTTAAAAGCTTGTTGCACATGCTCAGTGCAATCGTGTTGCCTACGAAAGTGTGCTAGTTAGTTTTTCTCTTTCTTTATTTTCTCCTTCTTTTTAATAAAACAGTTCGCTCGAGACGATCGAAAATAAGTTTGGGGGAATTTGATCAGTCGAATATACTGCATTTTTAACACGGCAATTTCCCTATCTTTTGTACTCATCTAGAAGTGTTCGGCATTAATATTACACATATTAGCAAATTAGTCGTTAAATATCTGATTGCATGTGTTAGACTCTAAAACCTGCACTATAAAGGAAATTGACTGCATTTCATGGCATCGCATCATCCCTATATTGCGCAACACTTGTCTCGACAATTTGCAGGAACAAAAGCCAAAAGAAGCTGATAAAATACACCAACTCCAAGTCTTGAGTTCTGGTGGCAATCTAGAGGGCAAAACACAATTCAACATATCACAAAAGGGCCCAAAAGTCAGTACCAGAGAAGCCCAGAAATCCCAAGCCCCAAGCCTCCAACATGGCCGCGGAACCGCGGTGGGAGCCGGCTTGCGCCGCGGTTCCGCGGCGGTATTTCCACATCAGCGCTCCATTTTCTGTGCATAACTCTTATCTCAGGGCCCGCATTCATTTTTGATATGTCAAATTCCAGAATTCTCGCGAAGCTACTGCCAGATCAGCAAAGATGATTAATTAAGCTAATCTTGATTAAGCTCCTAACAAACTATTTCTAGAAGCTCCCTCCTAACTAATCACATCTAGAAGCTTCTCCTTAACAAACTTTTGGAGGGAAATTCAAATCTTGCTAACAAACTTTTGGAGGGAAATTCAAATTTAAATTCCTAAATCTAGGGTTTTGAAGTTCTATAAAAAGGAGCCTAGATTTATGGTTCAAGGGTTCATCTTCTTCATTATCTCTCTCTCTTCTTCCACAAGTCTAGTGACAAGACTTGTGCAAAACCCTAACCCTAATTCCAATCCAAATTCAAGATCCCGAGTACCAAATCAAGTGAGAAGCCTTCAACCTTTTATGAGCCGAGCCGATCTTCAATCGAGCAAGTGATCCAAGCCGATCCGCAACTCACGGAGACGAGCGAAGCCAAATCGACGATCGAGTTCTTCCTCTTGTAGTTCTTGAGCGATTGTAACAAAATTGTTGATATAAATAAAAGGTGAAATTCTTTAATCTTGCTTTCTTTAAATTCTTGCATCATGATTCGATCTCAATTTGTGATTGTGATTCTTGTTGTGATGTTTGAGTAAAACTCCGCTCGTAAAGGAGTCGAGACGATCAATCGAATGATGATGATTTAGATCTTTTTACAATTCTTAAATCTATAACGATTGTAAATTCTCGTGAATCAAATGATCGATGACCTAGTTTCGGGATGATCCTTTCTTGATTATGTTCACTCAAAACTAGGGAACAACGATTGATCATTTGATTAATTAGAAGCTAGAATTTTAATGAGATTCATCGAAAGGATAAAGGATAAAGACGAGGAAACCCTAGCTTCTTCGCAAGATCCTTAACCTCGACGAATCATCATCGATCTAGTATCAATTCGCTAAAAGATAAGAACATGAAATCATTAGATCTCATCACATCTATAGATCCGATCGATTCCTACGAGCCTCATTTAGTTTCTTGATATTTGGTTGGAAAAATCAACAAATTACCACTTCTTGATTTTTAATGCTTTCTTAGATCTAGATTTTTCTCTTTCTTGAATTGCAATTACAAATCATCAATTGTTTTCTTTTCTTTCCTTAAAGTTTCGACCCATCCAATTCGAAAAACGAACGATTACACTTTCCCTGTGGACGATCAGCACTTACTAACGCGCTACATTCGACACCGTTATTGATTGCTGTCAAATATTTTTGGTTGTGATTTCTATACATTTTCTAAACATACACAATCGGAAATCGTATAAAATCAGTAAACGTCAGACCCCAGTAACTGGATAAGTCGTGTCGATATGAGGCTCATAATGGGTCGAGAAACTACAGATAACACTTACCAGTATATCTCTGAAGCTGCCTTGGCCAAGGACTTCCTGTTATAGCCAATCAAACACAGCGCAACAATAACTCCCTCTACCGGGAGAGACGAAACGCCTCCTATCGCTCATTGCCCCCAAGTGATTCGGGACTGTACCCAAAAGCCACAGTTTTGCATGCCCTCTTGGACGTGGTATGATGGAAATCAAAGGACGGTGGGAATCACACAAGACTCTATGACGATCTCGGGTCTACAAACTAACCTGTACCAGTGTCACCAGAGAACTGCCATCTGACGTGAGGTATACTACCATCTGGGAGTTCTCGGCGAGTCCGTCCAGTGTACCCAGTCTCCCCTGAGCACCCGTATACTATCTCTGATGTCAAACACCAATGGATATGGGATCATCCATCGCCCATCTACATGGGTCGAGAAGCTATACGCCAGTCTACTCTGGTATATCGATGCCTTGTCTCGATACACCTACGACTAGGGACATTTGAAAGATGTACTTAACGACTACACTGTTCCCACCAGTATGATCTTTATCATAGTCCAGGTAGTCAAGTACTCATCCTAAGGTCTTTATCAACATGTAACACAGAGATAATAAATGTACATGATAAGATAAAGAGCAACCAGATAGCATACTATCATGTCGAGTAAGAAAGTCCTCCCTATATATGTCCAAGCATCCACTACAATATATATCGTATGTACAGTAATGGCCTCTAGGGCATACATATAACTAACAATCTCCCACTTGCACTAGGGCCATCTGTTGTAGTATCTCATACCCAACAGTCAGCAGTGGTTGAAGTATCTCATACTCAACCATCACATAAAAGTCTCTACTGGGAAATAGGCCTTTGTGAGTGGATCCGCGCTGTTGTCCTCTGTGTCTACTCTCCTAACCTCGATCTCCCTGGAGATCAAACATCTCCATGATCAGGTGATACTGCATAAGAATATGTCTGGATGACTGATGGGACGGGGGTTCCTAGGCCAAAAGCCATAACTCCATTGTCACACAATGGTAGGAACGAGGTTCATCTCATGAACTAATATACATCAAGACTGACTCTTTGGTAGCATCTTAGGTAGCAATATATCCAGCCTTTATCGTTTAGTATGTCTCGGTATCTAGCTTGGAACTATTCCAACATACCGTCCCTCCTATGAGGGTAAAGACAATGCCTGCGACTGACATTCAATCGTTCTTACCACCATGAATCCTATCCAGTGATTCTCCACAGGATCGATTGACACCATCTCACTACACCTCGTGAGAATCCTAACATCCACTTAGATCTATCTCATAGATCCAAAACCCAGGATTTATGAGGTATCACTTTGATCTTATATGGAGAATCCTTGTGATAAGAGGAGATTGACCGAGCGTAGCATAGGAAACTCCTTTCCAATCAAGAGTATGTCATCCACGTACATTACGAGGATCATCACCATACTCCCTACTACCTTTTTGTATATACAAGGTTCATCTAACATTTTGATGAAGTCAAACTCTTTGACTACCACATCAAAACAGATGTTCCAACTCCGCGATGCCTACTTTAACTCATAAAGCAACTTGCACACGTTTCTGCTGCTCCCACTGTCTACGAAGCCTTCTGGCTTTATACTTATAGACGCTCTCTTCTAAATCACTATTTAGAAAAGCAGTCCTGACACCCAACCGCCAGATTTCGTAGTCATGGTATGTAGCATATGGCAAGTTGGATCCGGATGGACTTAAGCATAGCTTTGAAAGTCTCAATTTTTCCATGTACACCAAGTAATCTTCTCAAGATATACTTTCTCCTGATAGGGATTTAACCCTTTAGATAAAGCAACCAAAGTCCATACTTTGTTGGTATATATAGATTCCATCTCAGATCGCTTAGCATCCAGCTATTCTCACAGAGTCCCCACTCCTGATGGCCTGCTCGAAACTAGTTGGGTCATCATCCTATAATGCTATGCTCGCTCCCACAGTCATAGAGAAAACCGAAGTATCTCTCAAGTGGATGAGGAACCCTACTAGATCGGCAAAGAGGCTGAGGTTCGTCGGGAAAACTATTGAATCCTCCGGGTATAACAAATTATCAGCTGCAGTTTGTATAGCTGGAACTCCTTCCAGTTCTACCTCATGACCAGTAATTTCTTCACAAGAAATTCCCTTTCTAAAAAGGTGGCATGCTGAGAAACAAAACACCTTTTGCTCCTTAGTGTGGTAGAAGATATTCCCTTGCGAATGCTTGGGATATCCAACAAACTTCCACAGAACTGACCTTGCCTCGATCTTGTCTGGAATTTACTTTTGGCATAGGCCGGACAACCCCAAATCTTAACAGACTTAAGACATGGGCTCTTCCCATTCCATATCACATATGGAGTGGTAGGCACCTGATTTGATTAGAACCCTATTCAATAGGTATGCAGCTTCTTAAGTGCATAACTCCAAAAAGGAAATAGGCAACTCAGGAGTACTCATCATAGAGCACACCATATCACATAGGGTGTGATTGCTCCGCCCCGATATACCAACGTGTTATGGTGTATACGGAGGAGTAATGCTGAGAGATAATCTTATTCTCTTGTAAAATAGTCCAGAAATTCCGTGGACAAGTATTCTCCTCCCTGATCTCATCATAGGACATAATACTTATACCCATTTTGGTTCTCTACTTCTAACTTATATTCTTTGAATATCTCAAAAGTTTCAGACTTGTGTTTCAACAGGAACATATGTCCGAATCTTGAGAGATCATCAGTGAATGTAATGAAGTATAAAGAACCGGTCTTGGCATGTGTAGACAGGGGACTTTCATACATCAGCATGTATCAATCCCAAGAGTTCACTAACTCTTTCTCTGTTTCTAATAAACGGAGTTATGGTCATTTTATCTTTGTGACATTACTGGCAAGTTTCACAAGATGTAAATTCAAACTGATTTAAATATGCATCTAAATGTAACTTAGCTAGTCGGGTCGCATTAATATGACCTAGTCTACAATGCCTCAAGAAGGATTCGTTCATTTCTGAATACTTCCTCTTGTGTGTGTTCTGTACATTAAGAACTGTAGTTTGATTTAGAACGTATATGCTTTTAGATAATGTGCCTGAACCGATCAACTCTTGATATAGGAAATGTTCAAAACATTATCCAACAATACAAAATTATATCCTTCTTTACAAATAAAGAGACTGATATGATGTTGTATATCAGATTCGGTATCTAATAACATTCGTTCAGAATCAATGTATTTTGTAATACAGGGTGATAACTGCCAACAAACTTGGCTGCAACACTTGCACCATTTCCAATTTTTGAAACTTATCACCCATTCTCAGTTCTCTACCTTTCCTGTAGCCCATGTAACAGATTACATATGTGGGATCCTGATCCGGTATCACATACCCAAGACATAGAGGATACTGAGAAACAATTCATGTAATGAACACACCCGAAGATGATGCATCAGCATGCATTTTGTTCGTTTGGGCAGCACGGGAATTCTGGTAATCCCCTATCTCCTGCTCGGTCTTATAACAGTTATAAGTTGGAGCGGGATCAAAGTTCCTTAGCGCAGTATAATAAGTGGATTCGGTCAATACATCTATATTATTATCTTTATTAAGGCGTGACATGGTCGCTACCTGGAAAGAGAGAGAAGAAAACACACATCGTATGCTCTTGCAAGATTAGATTGGTTATCAATATATATAATCAGGATGGCTCCCACTGTTTTAGTCAAATCTTCCTTCAAATGCTAAAAGGAAAGACTAGCCGGGATTAATTACACCCTACAAGTTCGCCAATCTTTCAGCCAGGTCAGTGCCGGTATTTTGAGGGAGGTTCCCCGTGTTTTCGCACGGACCTAATTAAAATATGTAGGACTACGGTAGCGCCCCGGCCGTCTTTCCTCGGCGAAAATGCGGAAACGAAAAATTTTCTTGACTTGAAAACCGGCACTACCGCATCCTAAAACCCCGGATCGTAACCATTAACCTAATGCTAGCTAACAAGAGAAAGGGTGGAATGCTATACCGAGCGATCCGTGTCTTTCTTTCTTCGGCCTCCACTACGATCTCCTCGCGGAATCTCCGGTCTTCATTTCCTCGTCGGAACGGGCACCACATCGCCGGATTCTTTTACGGGCTCCCACCTCTGGACCGAGGCAACTCGAGTATGAAGTGGGCGAGTCGACGTGCCAAAGGATGCTGTAGGCTAATTGTAGTAATGTTTGTCTCATGGGGTTGTGAAGTTGCATTTTTAGATGGAGGAATGAAAACAATGGAGATAAATGATTTTTTTGTAGCAAGCAAAATTATATGAGATGAACATTTTTCCCCACCAAATGAAATGCCCTCTCCTCCCCATAAAAGAGTGGCCGGCCATGCATAAATTGGGAGTGGAAAAATGCAAGGGAGGTGAGCACAAGGGAGTGTGAGGTGACCATAAAGAAATGAGTGATAACAAGGAAATTTAGTCACACTCAAAATAAATCAATCCAATCTCAAATCTTTTCTCATTAATGCAAAACCATAATGAATGAAAAAGCAAAGATGCTAGAACCATCATAATCCTCCATTTACAAATAATACCCTTGCAATTAGCTAAATGCCACTTTGCAAGAAAACCCCTCCCATGGAAAATTCAGCCAAAGAATGGAAGAAAGAAAAACTGGCTGAAACAGAATGGAAACTAGCAACTTCAAAAAGACGACCCCGTAATAAATTACAGGAACACCCCGCGACTGTATATACATACCCGCATTTGTATTCCGACCGAATACAAATGCAAAAAGACAAAATCTACACTGTACAATACTGGGATCCGGCTTAAACCAAAGCCCGCTAGTATTATCCGTCCGATCATGATCTGTGCAATACCGCACGTATACGATCGAACCCTGCCATATCTCCATACGGCCTCTACAGCGTTTCGCCCGAAACTTGAGTAACTGTCTGTAGGGGACTCTAAAGACTCGTCAATACTTTTGGCTGTGGATTTAACCACTAGCACGTCAGAGGTATTAGCCATACGTAACGGGCTACCTGGTATTGACCGAAAGGGATGTCTGTGAGCGAACTCATGCTGACACCCTACTGAGCCTGTCAGTTACAATATCCATACAGTCCGGTCCGTTTGTCTATGAGCATCGCATGGCGGGCCTAGGGGGTTGGTAAAAGTCAGACCCTAAAAAGCGGTACAAGTCATGTCGGGGTGTAGCCCAGAACACCCTGAGATACTACTGCAATAACTACCAGTAAATCTCCTGCCTCGGCCAAAGGCTTTGTGTAATAGCTCTCCTAGACACAGCGCGACCTCACCCCCAATACCGGGAGAGACGAACCCCTGCAGATCCGCTCACTGCCTCCATGTGGCTCGGGACTGTACCCAACTAAAACCTGTTTGCACGACTCCTTTGAGCCGTGGTAGGGTAGTAATCAAAGTACAGTGGGAACTCACACGAGAAAAATGACGATCTCAGGTCGATGAACTAACCTGTACACATGTCACCAGGGAACTGCTATCTGACGTCTGGTATAAGACCAACTAGCATGTTCCCGGCGAGTCCTGTCCGGTGTACTCATAACCCAGTGAGCACCTGTATACATCTTAGGTGAACCAACTGACACCAGTGGCTTGTGAGACCTACCACCGCCCCTCGTCGGGGTCTCGACTGTATACACTAGTCTACTCTGGAGTATCGATGCCCTGTCTCGAAAAATCCCACGACCAGGGACCTTTTAAGGATGTGCTTATAGACCCCAGCTCCCACGTATATGATCGCCATCATACTGCTGGCAGTCAAGCAAGAATCCTAAGGGCTCTATCCATGTGCAATAGTGACCTGTAAGGTCGCCTAAAGCAGTACACGATGATAAAGATAAACCAGATAGCATACTATCATCTTGAGTAAGACTGTCCTACCAGTATAGGTCCTCACTCAATCATTGCAATCACGAGCCTGTGATCCAATAATTGACTCTGAGGGAACTATCTCCAACAATCTCCCACTTGCACTCAAAGCTAATTATTGCGATGTCGCATACTCACAACCTGTGTGATACCGAATACCCAACTCCTCTACTAATCTGTCTCACAAAATCCGTTTGCGAAATTATTGCGTTCGAGGAATAGCCTCAGTGAGTGGATCAGCTCAGATGTTTCTTTCTATGTCTCTCTTTATCTCAAATTCGTGGAGAAAGCCATCTCCCGAAACGAGCAATACCTGTCTTAGAATGTGTCTAGATATCTGATGGGACCTAGTTCATAAATGAACTCCAAATCCAAACTTCTTAGACTGTATCATCAACTGAACTTAATTAGTATCCTGCGCCATGCCTCCCTCAGTATCTGCTTGGACCACCTGTCCAAAATACTGCCCCTCGTCAGAGGGAAAACTATAACTCTGACAGATACTTTGCCATCCAGGTCACCTAGGAAGCCTTGAGTGATAACTGTCTCCCGAAGGAGGATGCCGTTATCATATCCCTAGAACATCTACTTATGTTCTAAAACTGCTTCCGATCGTTTCTCCAGGACTGGATTAATATCCTATGTGGAGAAACCACTGTGTGATAACCAAAGTATAACCGATCGTAGTATAGGAATTTCACTTCTTATACTGTGTATGTCATCCAAATACCAGGACATCACACCCTACTACCTTCTTAATAGATCCATCCCCTATTCTGATGAAGTCAAACCTATGACTGTCACGCCAGAAATAGAAGATCTATCTCTGCTATAACTGCTTTAGTCCATAAATAGACATAAGCTACTTGTCCACTATGCTTCCGCTGCTCCCACTGACTACGACAACCCTCTGGCAGAGTTATATAAACGTACACATCTAAAGCTAGTTTAGAACGATGCTATACTCATACTCCTGCCGGGTCTCACAGTCTGGAACAACAGCATCGGCAAATCTGGGTAAACAAGAACCACCCTGTCACCTTCCTTGAGGCTACCGGAGTAGCTCTCGGGTGCCTAAGGTTACCCAGCATATCTGCGGAGTGGCTAATGGAGTGTCAAACCAGATTGAATGTTTAGGTTCTTATCAAATTTTCAGTAATCGTTTGCGGTTCTGGAATCACTTCCAGTTCTACCATACTCCCACTACTGTTTTCTCAAAAAATCCATTTTCATTAAAACTGTGGCGAGTCAAGAACAATATCACTATTGATCTTCCAGATGGTAGAAAGTCAACCCTCATCATAGCTCGGGTCAACCCACAAACAGCCATTACAGAAACGTGCCTTGAGTTGTCCAGTGTCTGGTTTTAAGCATAAGCTGAACAACTTCCCGTACCTTAACAATGTCAAGATATGAACTGTTCTATATCCAATACAGAAACAGAGGCACTGATTTAATTGAACCAGATTCAAATCATGCAGCTGTCTCCAGTGCATGTCAACTAAATGGACGGAGGCCGATCAGCGTTACTCAACTTAGGAGTGCTTCCAATTATGAGTAACCTGAAAGAGAAGCAAGTTCTCTTAATCATTACTATCAAGTGAATACCATACACAAGTATCTACATCTTCGATCACCTTGAAGAATCTTGATACTTGCAACGCCTGGTTCTCTACTCTATTCTTATACCTATAACTTCTCAAAACTTGGACCTTGTGTTTCTACGAAACACATGTCTAAGACCCAAAGAAGTCACACGTAAACAGAATCTAGTACGAGTGCCAACCCCTCTGTCCTAATGGACACTGGACAACATACAATACTCTGTATAAGTCCCTTGAGTCTAATGATTCATTCCCTGTATGTCGTAGGTTGAAAACTGTACTTATGGTTAAGAAGAATTACATCGCTGTTTAATGCTCCTTACCTAACCATCCACTGATATAGGTAAATGTCATGGACATAACTTCAAAAAGGTATATCTCACTCTATAAAAATAGATCAACAGATATATCAATTTGAAATTGGTGCATAACAACAGATATTCAAAACCAAATATTTGCCGTCCGGCAAACAACCCAGGCGATTTCCTCAAATATCACCAATTACAACGAATCCCGATATAATGAGGATAATCACCCAATTCCCAATAACTTACTCCCACTCATCATCTGTAAAACCATACAGATGTGAGAATCAAACCTGGTAAATACATACCGTAGAGCAAGGGCTAATTGGGAAATCAGTTTTCTTTTAACAATACACAGTGAAACTGAAACATGTAAATGTTTCAAAGTGGTATCCGGGTATTCCTAGTAATGCCTCTTCCATTATCCAGATTCACAGCTGTAACCGTATATTTCTTTGCCATCTCTCCAAATCCCTTTATATGTCTTCAGTCATTACCTTCTGTACACCCCTTTAGGCCAAATGGTTTTCTTCCTTCCCTACCGTTCGGCACCAGCCTATGGTTTGGAAGAAGACTATCCAATAAGCATAGTGGGTGTACTGTCCTAATCCTAGGATCACTCGCAATGCGAGAGAAGGTGAAGATAAAAGACACCTGAATAATCCATATTCCTATTTCTCCTGAACCAGAATCCATCCCCGAACTGGAACAAGTTCCTTTCGAGTTCGTATATAACCATAGGATGGAATATCCAAATAACTGTGGATCTTCGTAGTGATACGGAGTGTCTGGGAGAAATACAAAGGTGAAGTGGGAGTGGTAATGAAATACTTGGTTTGGTCGTGAATAGCAGTCGTAGTTTACTTTGCCCTCTTACTAATCCCTTTATTTGTCTTTACTTAATACCTTCTGTACACCTTCGTTAGGCTAATTGGTTTTCTTCTATCCCCACCGTTCAGCACCTGCCTATGGTTTGGAAGAAGACTATCCAATTAGCATAATAGGTGCACTGTCCTAATCCAAGGAGCACTCGCAACCTGAGAGAAGGTAAAAGGAAAAGACAACTGAATAGTCCTATTCGTTTTCTCCAGAACCAGAAACCATCCTCGAATAAATTCGTTCGAGTTCGTATATAACCATACGATGGTTTTATCCAATGAAAGTGGACGTTCGTAGTAATACGGGGTGTTCTGGAGAAAAGGGTAAAAGTAGGATTGGCAATGAGGTATGCAACTCAGACAATCCAAAAGCCAGTGTATAAGAAGGTTCGGTTAATCTTGGTCACTGAGTCATAGTCAAGGGTCGGGCCATGGTCGCTGCCAAAGAGAGAGAGAAAAGAAACACTCAGCATGCACTCTAACCTAGATCAGAATGGTTATCATTTTATCTAATCAGGAAACCTCCCACTGTAATCTCAAATTCTCCTCCAAACCTGAAAGAAGAATTAGTCGGGATCACCCGAGGAGTAAACCAACTCATCTGTGGGAATCGGGATCCAACTATCATCGCATGATAACTTGACGGAATCCACTCAAGTCACAACACTCCAGAAGGTATGCGCATGCCTGGCAAGTTTCAGTTTCTTTAGAAACTCCCGATGTCTGTTTTTACCCCTAGGACCTAAGTGACCTTGATGGAGTCAACAAATCAAAGAGTCCTAATCAAGTTCAACCCGTCATTATCTGGATTGCATTAAACCCGCCCGTATGTGCCCTTGACGGAGTCAACAAGGCCGCACGACTGTCCTAACTAATCCCATATCCATGCTACAAACAAGCACCACTTAGTTACCGTACACTACGCCTTGACGGAGTCAACAAACGCAGCACGAATACTAAATAATACCCGTAAGAAATGACGGAGGGCTACGTCTAGGTTTTGGCGAAAAACTTTTAACGTAATGAACTTGATATCGTTGAAGGAACTGCATAACCTTTTATAAAAATATAGTGGCGAGAACCTTTGCTAAAGAGGTCACTCCCGGTGAAGGGATCTCGGCTCTTTCCCCGTAGAATGAGGTGCGGGATATTCTAACTGAATACCACGATGCAAAGCAAAAAGTAATCGGCTATAGTGAAGTTATTACCCTGACGCAAACATCTGTCCAAGGGGTCACTCCCGGTGAAGGGATCTCGGCCCTTACCTCGTCGACTGAGGTGCTGGAAATTCATAACCAAATACTACTATGCAAAACAAAAGAGAACGTCCTTGCAATAACAAATTTTTGAAAAATTGTTCCAACAACATCAGAATAAGTTTGTTTAGCTTGCATTGATCCGAATCAACGCAGTCCCATCAATTGATCACACCAATAAAGAACGAAAATACGATGTACGTATATGCCATCCGCATTCGCCACTGGGTCCCGTCATCACCCGTTAGGTTACTTAACTAACGACAGAGCGGGGACTGGACTAGCGCAGATGCAAAACATATACAACATCTACTAGTATATATATCAATATATAATAATCGCTCAAGGCGTGATAAAATGCAACATCACAGAAATGTAATAAGCATCACAGAACAATACAGATATCTGGGATCCCCGGGTTTCACAGAGCCGCTGCTGAAACCCGACGTTCCCCTGGTCGTGTGGATAGCCTGTGCAATGAAATCCAAGACCCATACGGGCGAGGCAAGTTACCCGCCAAAACCTGAAGCGAGGCAGCCCCCTTCAGCAATGTGAATGGACCACCCAGCACTTCACGGAATCCGGTAACTTGGGCACCCCTCCTTGGGTCAACCTGTACCCCCAACGAGTGCGGCGAATAGCCCGTCAATTCTAGAGTAAAGCCCCCTCCGTCTCATCGCCATGAGATGCGGGCCTGTTTCCCTCTAGAACCCGGCTATCCGTGCACCCCTCCGTGGGGTAATTCTAGTACAGAAAGTAAAATATACTTACAACGGGTACATCGACCTCAGCCCGGTCATGCCCCAAAAGAATAATATACAAACAGGCAGTGACGGCAGTCCACATGTCGGACGCTCGCCCCGCAATATCAAATGTACATATACAACCAAATTGTACTACCATTGCATCCAGGCTATCCACCACGACAAATCCGCAACATCACAGCACAATACAGAATATCAACGTGAATGTCATGTTCGCAAATCCGTCTAAAAGGGCTATAGCAGTTAGACAGGATTTACCGATCAAGTGACATTCACGGTCGTAGATATAATGTAAATACTGTGAACTAACATGTTTAAAATTTTCGATCGACCGAATTTCCCGAAGTGGGCCCCAAGCACAACTGTACCACTCAAAATAAATCTGGGCCCAAAAATAATATAACAAAAACCCCATTTTCAACACAGGAATCACTGTAAGAAATTTGGTGCAGTGACGTCACTGTTTTGCGGCGGAACCGCGGCCAAAAGGGGGTTAAGGCTGCGGTTCCGCGGCGATACTGTGGCTTCATGCAACCAAATTTCTACAGCATTCATATAACAGCCTGCACGATTTCTTGAAACATACCAAATAATTTTTTGAGCACAAATGAAAATCAACAAAAACTGTCAAATTTGAAAACGCGGTTTTGGGATTTTTGTTCGATCGAGTTCTAAACACGTTAGAGCAAGCTAGACTAGGTTAATAGCGTGGCTCTGATACCATGTAGGACTACCGTAGTGCCCCGGCCGTCTTTCCTCGGCCAAAATGCGGAAACGAAAAATTTTCTTGACTTGAAAACCGGCACTACCGCATCCTAAAACTCCGGATCCGAGCGAAAGGGTGGAATGCTATACCGAGCGATCCGTGTCCTTCGGTTTTCGGCCTCCACTCCGATCTCCTCGCGGAATCTCCGGTCTTCATTCCTCGTCGGAACGAGCACCACATCGCCGGGTTCTTTTACGGGCCCCCACCTCTGGACCGAGGCAACTCGAGCACGAAGTGGGTGAGTCGACATGCCCAAGGATGCTGTAGGCTAAGTGTAGTAATGTTTGTCTCATGGGGTTGTGAAGTTGCCTTTTTAGATGGAGGAATGAAAACAATGGAGATGAATGATTTTTTGTAGCAAGCAAAAATATATGAGATGAACATTTTTCCCCACCAAATGAAATGCCCTCTTCTCCCCACAAAAGAGTGGCCGGCCATGGATAAATTGGGAGTGGAAAAATGCAAGGGAGGTGAGCATTAGAGAGTGTGAGGTGACCATAAAGAAATGGGTGATAACAAGGAAATTTAGTTACACTCAAAATAAATCAATCCAATCTCAAATCTTTTCTCATTAATGCAAAACCATGATGAATGAAAAAGCAAAGATGCTAGAACCATCATAATCCTCCATTTACAAATAATACCCTTGCAATTAGCAAAATGCCACTTTGCAAGAAAACCCCTCCCATGGAAAATTCAGCCAAAGAATGGAAGAAAGAAAAACTGGCTGAAACGGAATGGAAACTAGCAACTTCAAAAAGACGATCCCGTAATAAATTACAGGAACTCCCCGTGACTGTATATACATACCCGTATTTGTATTCCGACCGAATACAAATGCAAAGAAATAAAATCTACACTATACAATACTAGGATCCGGCTTAAACCAAAACCCGCTAGTATTATCCGTCCGATCATGATCCGTGCAATACCGCACGTATACGATCGAACCCTGCCATATCTCCATACGGCCTCTACAGCGTTTCGCCCGAAACTTGAGTAACTGTCTGTGGGGGACTCTAAAGACTCGTCAATACTTTTGGTTGTGGATTTAACCACTAGCATGTCAGAGATATTAGCCATACGTAATGGGCTACCAGGTATTGACCAAAAGGGACGTCTGTGAGCGAACTCATACTGACACCCTACTGAGCCTGTCAGTGATAATATCCGTACAGTCAGGTCCGTTCGTCTTTGAGCATCGCATGGCGGGCCTAGGGGGTTGGTAAAAGTCAAACCCCCAAAAGCAGTACAAGTCGTGTCGGAGTGTAGCCCAGAACACCGTGAGATACTACTGGAATATCTACCAGTAAATCTCCAGCCTCGGCCGAGAGCTTTGTGTAATGGCTCTCCTAGACACAGCGCGACCTCACCCCCAATACCGGGAGAGACGAACCCCTGCAGATCCTCTAACTGCCTCCATGTGGCTCGGGACTGTACCCAACTAAAACTTGTTTGCACGACTCCTTTGAGCTGTGGTAGGGTAGTAATCAAAGTACAGTGGGAACTCACACGAGACAAATGACGATCTCAGGCCGATGAACTAACCTGTACACATGTCACCAGGGAACTGCTATCTGACGTCTGGTATAAGACCAACTAGCATGTTCTCGGTGAGTCCTGTCCGGTGTACTCATAACCCAATGAGCACCTGCATACATCTTAGGTGAACCAACTGACACCAGTGGCTTGTGAGACCGGCCACCGCCCCTCGTCACGGTCTCGACTGTATACACTAGTCTACTCTGGAGTATCGATGCCCTGTCTCGAAAACTCCCACGACTAGGGACCTTTTAAGGATGTGCTTATAGACTCCAGCTCCCACGTATATGATCGCCATCATACTGCTGGCAGTCAAGCAAGAATCCTAAGGGCTCTATCAACGTGTAATAGTGACCTGTAAGGTCACCTAAAGCAGTACACGATGATAAAGATAAACCAGATAGTATACTATCATCTTGAGTAAGACTGTCCTACCGGTATAGGTCCTCACTCAATCATTGCAATCATGAGCCTGTGATCCAATTATTGACTTTGAGGGCACTACCTCCAACAAAATAAACCTCGTTTTCCTAGGGGCGTAACCCCGTTGACACCTTTCTAGACACCTACTTGACCGGCTAATTGTAATGTGTAAAACTATCCCAGGAGTAACTCTTACTCGCAGTGGGTATCGGGATCCAACTATCTCATAGGAGGTATGCAATCTCATTGCAAATTTCAACACTTGAAACTCCCGATAATATTTTACCCCTAGAAGCTATATGACCTTAACATAGTCAACAAATCATAAGTGCTAGTCAAGTTCAACCAGTCATTTCCCGATTGAATTAAATGCACCCGCACGACCCTTAACATAGTCAACAAAGTCGTGTTACTTATATGTATGCCTAGAGGCCATTACTGTACATACGTTGTATATTGTAGTGGATGCTTGGACATATATAGGGAGGACTTTCTTGCTCGACAAGATAGTATGCTATCTGGTTACCCTTTATCTTAACATGTACTCTGATTGTCTCTATGTCACATGTTGATAAAGCCCTTAGAATGAGTACTTGACTACCGGGACTATGATGCAGATCATACTAGTGGGGACAGTGTAGTCGCCAAGTATATAATTCAAATGTTCCTAGTCGTGGGAGTACCAAGACAGGGCATCGATACTCCAGAATAGACCAGCGTATGCGCTTCTTAACCCATATGATGGGCGATAGATGATCTCATATCCATTGGTGTTTGACATCAGAGAAGGTATACGAGTGCTCAGTAGAGACTGGGTACACTGGACGGACTCACCGAGAACTCCCAAATGGTATTATACCTCACTTCAGATAGCAGTTTTCTGGTGACACTGGTACAGAGTAGTCTGTAGACCCGAGATTGTCATAGAGTCCTGTGTGATTCCCACTATGCTTTGATTTCCATCATACCACGGCCATGAGGGCGTGCAAAAAGGTGGCTTTTGGGTACAGTCCCGAATCACATGGAGGCAATGAGCGATAGGAGGGGATTCGTCTCTCCCGGTACAGGGAGTTGATGTTGCGCTGTGTTCGATTGGCTATAACTAGAAATCGCTGGCCAGGGTTGCTGAGATTTACTGGTAAGTGTTATCAGTAGTTTCTTGAACTGTTATAGACCTCATATCGACACGACTTATCAAGCTACTGGGGTTTGACGTTTACCACCCTTAGGCGAGATATGCGACATATCAGACGAAGAGACCGGACTGTACGGGAGTGTTACTGATTGGATTCGCGGGAGAAAGTACAGGCTTGCTTATTGATCTTCGAATCGCTCAATACCTGGGTGGCTGTTACGTTTAGCTGACCGCTTGCAGCTTGTGGGTGTTTGATATGATCATCACCTACTGCCGGCATATTGACGATTCTTTAGAGTCCTACATAGAGGTTTCTTGACTCAGGCAAAACGGAGTAGGAGCACATATATGATATGTGCGGGACCAAGAACAATACGTGTATGTGATACCGTATTAGATTCTCGCGATATGAGATATCGGCCAGGTATATGTGATATAGCCGTGTCATCGGATCAAATGTTGATTCGATGAACTGATACAGATTATATTAGTCGGTTATTTGTGAAATAGCCGAATTATCGGATCAAGTGTTGATTCGATAATTTAATGTATAATTATATATTTGATATATTAAATTACATTAACTAATATAAGCTCACTAAAAGATTCTTTTTCTCACTCGGGTAATACATTGATATATATGCGATATATGTTAATTGTATTATTTTATTTTGTTACAATAAATATTGTATATGTGATATATAATATTGTAACATGTTAGGGTTATTAATGTAACATGATTAGTGGAGATTAAATATGATTATGATTTGATTTGGGTTAATTTTTTCTAGAAGCTTCTAGAAGGTTTTCTTTTGTTTCTTGCTAAAGATTTTTTCTGAAGATATTTTGGCGATATTTGTTAACCCGACCCAACCCTGCACCATGGTTATGTCTCTACATGGGTTAAGTTATCATACTTAACCCATGGTTGCATTTCTAACCTCATCACTTTTCATTATTCATCGCAAAAGAAAGGCTTCTTCTTCTTCCTTCTTCTTTTAGATGGAAAATCTTTCTAGCTTCTTCATTAGTGATGATTTTGAGTGAGATTAAGAAAACAAATGAGAGCTAAAATCCTACTTCATCATCCTAATCTATCCTAGCCATTTAGATTAGGGTGTTCACTTCATTAATGAGTGAGAGCTTGTGTTAAAGAAACTTCAAGGTAGATCATCTTTGTTATCGAAGATCGGAAGCAAGCATGCATCTTTCTCTTCGTGGAGCCTCTTTAGAGTCCGGGAAATTGATGATCGCAGTGAAGCGACCTCAACACGGAGCCTTAGAAGTGAAGGACCGGACTACAAAGGTTGTAATCCACAAATCTTAGATGTTAAAGTGTTTAACATGCTTTGTTTCGCCTAATCTCTTGTTTAAAGATCTTGGTTAGGGTTGTTCGGCACGTCTAAATTTTAAATCGGGTATGGTTGATGCCTTATAGACCCTTGTGAGAGTGAATAGTAACCCTACAAGTCGCACGACTACCCTAATCCAATCGCATCATATGCTTATACAGATAAGCACTAATCAGCTACCGCACACTACGCCTTAACATAGTCAACAAACGTAGCATGAATACTAACTAGTACTTATCTGAAATGACGGAGGGCTATGACAGGTTTTTAAGAAAACCCTTTGCGTAATGAACTTGATATCGTTGTAGATTCAAATGATTTAAAATGTAGTGTTTTTGAGGCCTTTGCTAGTTTTGGTAAAGAGGTCACTCCAGGTGAAGGGATCGTCGGCTCTTTCCTTATCGAATAAGGTGCAGGATATTCATAATACCACTGTGCAAAGCAAAAACTAGAAAAGCAATCAAAAGACAAAACTAAGGGTTGTAGCATCTGCTAGTTATTGCTAAAGAGGTCACTCCCGGTGAAGAGATCTCGGCTCTTTCCTTATCGAATAAGGTGCTGAATGTTCTACAAGGAGCACCGCTATGCAAAACAACAACTAGAGCTACCTGTTTTTGAAAATTCGATTCCACAACATCTTTAGGTTCCTTTTATTTCATTAATCACATTAATGAAGTCGCATCATATAAGTTACATAAACATCACAGATAAATACAACGTACGCTTATGCCATCCGCATTCGCCTCGATGTCCCTCGTGCACCGTTAGGTTAGGTAACTAACGGCAGAGCGGGGCAGTGCTAGCGCGGGTGTAAAACATAAGCAACGTCTATATAATACATCACATATACTATATCATGTATCCATCTCAACATATCAAATGATCACATCACAGATAACGCAGCAGTAGAACAACATATGAAATATTGGATATACTAGAATTTCTGTGTTTTATTTTAAGCCTGTATAAAATACGGATTCCATGGTCATGATGAATAGCCAATCTCACACCCCTAGATCCCTACGAGAGCGGCAAGCAACCCTGCCAATTCAATAGTTAAGAGACCCGGTCTCGACTCCTCGAGATGGTCTCCCATTGGACCCTAGAACCCGGTTACTTGTGCTCCCCTCCTTGGGTCTATCCTAATGCGGAAAAGTAAATAATATATAATGGTGACATCATCCTCAACCCGGATGTGCCCCAATAAAAGAATATTATATACAATGAATTTTACATGAATGAAAATGAAAAACTCTCATCTCACATAAAATCCCCGGCTATTCAAAAACACGACGATCCAATATAACATATCACAGCAACACATAACATCACATGTCATCAACGTAAGTAAATATGTGTATCCCAATTGTTGTTGACATATAGCACCGAAACCGGTGATACACCACATATTACACTTACGGTCGCAGAAAAGAAAGGAAAAACTACAACAATTGGAATCCGCAACCACCTTAGACATCATATGCCTAACCAAATGAATTTCTTAGACATCGCATGCCTAACAATTATAAACCCCGTATATTAGTCTTGATCTCGAAAACACTTTTCAATATATAGTCGGGCAATTCAACAAGATTCCCGACGTCCTGATCGAATGCTCGTCGGAAACTTTAGTAGACGGCCGCACCCCTTGAGACCGTCGACGAAGTGCACTAAGGCGGAACACCGCTGCCGCGAGCACCCGAAAGGATGCTTTTGGCGACGGGGTTCTCCTACAGTCACTTGGTCGGGGATATGGGGCGTGGTTATCTATTAAGTTTACCCGGCGACTATCCGCATACGCTACGTGATTGCGACGGACTTTTGATCACATCAAAATCCCGTGGCAACCGATCATTTGAGACTAAACCGCTAGATTTATAACATTCAATTTAGTTATCTCATAACTACATGTAGATTCCAAATTTTTTATCCCATCACATAATATTCGGAAAATGTTAAACCCTTCGATCGATTCATCAAAGTCCCACAATTTCTCGACAGCTCAACACTTGAGCACAGTTTTAATAATATCCAGAAGATGCCACAGTACCTATGAACCAACCGTAGAAGGGTCAAACCAACGCCTCACATGTGAAACGCTAAATTACTACAAACCCTAGGGTTCAAATGGCGGTTTTGATGGCCACATAATCGAGTTAAGGTTCACGTTCTTCTAGAGGGTCCAAAAAATCGCTTGCATGTTTTTCCGAATACGTTAAATTTGGAAAAATGGGTTTTTGACATTCGATCGAACATTTTAACATTGTCTAGACAGTATGTGAAAACCCGAAACAAAAACTATGAATACGAAACATTCTGAATTGCTTAAAGTGTAAGATTACATCACATGCAAAATTAACAAAATTAAACAACACCTGAAACCCCAAACCACAGCACCTGGAACACAACCCAAAACTTAACCCTTTCCCTCACTCTGGAACCGAGGTCGCCGAACCTGCAATGAATGTCGCCGGCTGTGGTCCGAGGGGAGGGGTTAAATTTTTTTGTGTGTTCATGTGGCATCACATACTACATTCTGCAATTGTTTAAAAAAAAATTTGAACTCTTTTCAAAATCGATAGAAACTATAGTTTCGGGTTTCAAGTTTCGGAGTTGTTTCGGTTTCGTGATTCTAACAAAATCCGTATTTATTTCTAGCATGGTTCTGATACCACTGAAGGGTTACCTACGACAGCAGGAAGGTTTCGGGAGGCATCGTCCATGCCAAATTAAAATTTTGCCGATTTAGATAACCCTAACTAGAATCGTTAACTAGAAATAATACGGAAAACTAATGCAAACACTTTGCAATATATAAAGAGAGCAAGGAATACAACCTTTGTAGACCGGTCCTTCTCTTCAAATAGTTCCGTGTAGTAATCCCATCCGCTGCGATCTCAAGCTCCGGAACCTAGAGAGGCTCCGTAGAAGAAACGAACTTGCTTTCTTCGAAGACTTCGAGGCCGAAGATGATCTACGTCGGGGAGACACTAACTCAAGCTATTCCTTCACTAGGTCATGAACTTTGTGAAGAGAACACCCTATACTACATGGCAAGTAGTAGAGGATGATGAAGTAGGAAGTGGGATCACTTTAGAATTGATTTTCTCACACTTTTTCTCATAGCACTATTAGAGCTAGCAAGCTTTTTCATGGAGCTTAATGAAGAAGAAGAATGAAAGAATGATTCATCCTATGAATTAATCCCTTCAATAATGTAACCATGGGTGAGTTAAACTATCATGCTTAACTCATATAGATAATTGACCAAGGTATGAGATTAAGGGTTGGGTCAAAGAATATCAAGAGAAATGACAAAAGAGTGGACTTTGTCAAAGTTTCTCCAAGCTTCTTCCAAGCTTGAGAACTTTGACTAAGTCTTTCTCATTTGTTAAATCTTAAGATATAAACAAAACCCTAATCTTAACCCTAATCATGGTATAATTCTCATACACCCATCTTGTATATATCATCAAGCATGATACAAACATGTACACTTGCATATATCACATATAAACAATGTGCACAATCTTGCGAGGAAATAAATCTTAAGTGGGCAAATACTAGTTAATGTAATGTAATAAATCAAATATATAGTTATGCATTAAATTATTAAATCAACTCTTGATTTAATAATCCGGTTATAACCGACTAATATCATGTGTAACAACTTATCGAATCAACACTTGATCCGATAACCCGGCTATATCATATACAACCGATCAATGACACAAATCGCGAGAATAGAATACGGTTCACATATTGTATCAATCTCGGTCTCGCAAATATCACATATTTGCTCCTACTCCATTTCGCTTGAGCCAGGAAACCCTTGTGTAGGACTCTAAAGACTTGTCAATACGCCGGCAGTAGGTGATAATCATATCAAACACCCACAACCCGCAAGCGGTCTGCTAAACATAACGTGTTAGTTGTATGTATGCCCTAGAGGCCAGTATTGTACATATGATGTATATTATATTGGATGGTTGGACATATATAGAGATGACTTTCATGCTCGATATGATAGTATGCTATCTGGTTGCTCTTTATCTTAACATGTTTACTAGTCTCTTTAAACTGTCTTATAGTTACATGTTGATAAAGCCCTTAGGATGTGTACTTGACTACCTGGACTATGATGCAGATCATACTAGTGGGGACATGGTAGTCCAAAGGTACATCCTTCAAGGTCCCTAGTCGTCGGTGTATCGAGACGGGGCATCGATAGACCAGTGTAGACTAGCGTATACGCCTCTCGACCCATGAGATGGGCGATGGATGATCCCATATCCATTGGTGTTTGACATCAGAGATGGTATACGGGTGCTCAGTGGAGACTGGGTACACTGGACGGACTCGCCGAGAACTCCCAGATGGTATTATACCTTACGTCAGATGGCAGTTCACAGGTGACACTTGTGCAGGTTAGTCTGTAGACCCGAGATCGTCATAGAGTCTTGTGTGATTCCCTCTGTGCTTTGATCTCCACCTTGCCACGTCCATGAGGGCGTGCAAAACGGTGGTCTTTGGGTACAGTCCCGAGTCATATGGAGGCAATGAGCGATAGGAGGGGTTTCGTCTCTCCCGGTATTGGGGGTTGATGTTGCGATGTGCACGATTGGCCGTAACAGGGAAGTCCCTGGCCAGGGCTGATCAGAGATTTGCTGGTAAGTGTTACCAGTAGTTTCTCGACCCGTTATGAGCCTAACATCGGCACGACTTATCGGTTATTGGGGTCTGACGTTTACCACCCCTAGACTTGATATGCGACATATCAGACGAACAGACTGGACTGTACGGTAAGTGTTACTGATTGGATTCACAGGAGTGTGAGCGGGCTAGCTCGTCGATCTTCTGATCGCTCAATACCCGGGTGGCCGTTACGTTTAGCAGACCGCTTGCGGATTGTGGGTGATTGATATGATCATCATCTGCTACCGGCGTATTGACGAGTCTTTAGAGTCCTACACAGAGGTTTCCTGGCTCAAGCGAAACGAGATAGGAGCGCATATGAGATATGTGTAGGACCGAGAATAATGCGTGTATGTGATACCGTATTCCATTCTCACGATGAATGTTTCGATTGGTTGTATGCGATATAACCTAGTTATCGAATCATTGATTCGATAAATCGATACATTGTATACTAGTCGGTTATGTGCGACATCACTGGATCATTGAATCAAGTGTTGATTTAATGATTTAATGTATAATTATATATTTGATATATTACTTTGCATTAACTAGTATTGGTTCATTTTAAAGGGATTTTCTCACTTGTATAGCACATTGTATATGTGATATATTTTGTGTGCACATGATTGTATCATGTTTGATGATACATTCTCACTTGGATTTGTGTAAAGACTTAAATCATGTTTAGTGAATGGTTAGGGTTTCTTATTTTCACTTAATTATTAAACTTTTCCTTTTTGAGAAAAAGATATAAGAAAACAAAATGGTTTCTTTTTATCATGAAGCTTGTTGAAGCTTCATGAAGCTTTGACCAAGTGACCACTTTGTCTTCTTCTCCTAACCCTAACCACTCATCTAAACTATAGTTAACTCTCTACACTTGACCAAGGTTAGGATATGATAAGTATTTCATTTTGATTATTCTTTTAATTTAACACTTATCATATTCTTTCTTCTTCTTCATCATCTTCATCAAGAAAGAAAGCTTAAGCCCATCAATGGCAACTTGAGCAAAAGTGTGAGAAATCCAATTCTAAAGTGAACCCACCTCCTATTTCTTCACCCTCTACCTCTTGCCAAGTAGTATAGGGTGTTTTCTTCACAAGTTTCATAACTTGGTGAAGTTGGAGCTTGATCTTGTGCAACCTCGACGTAGATCATCTTCGGCATCGTAGCCGACGACTTGTCCGCTTATTTCTCCGATGAAGCCGATGAGAGAGTCCCGGATCCGAGATGGATAGCGAGGGGACAACTACGAGGAACTAAGGAAGTGGATAACCGGATCTACAAAGGTTGTAGTTTCCTACTTTTAGTTAAGATGTTAACTAGTTTTTGTTTCGCCTAAAATTCTAGTTGACGATCCGTATTAGGGTTTCTCGGCACCCATAAAATTTAAAATTGGCATGGTAGATACCTTGTGAGACCTCTTGAGAGTGTCTAGGAACCCTACAGTGGTATCAGAGCCTAGCTAGAGCCTTAGGCGAAGTGTAGACGACGTTTGAAACCCGAATGAACATCGAAACCCTAAATCAATTTGCTCTCTGGACTTTTTTCAAAAACTGGGTTTTTTCCAGATTAAAAATGCTTAAAAAATTCAGCAGGGAATTCTAAGAATTACGGTGCAAAATTTTCCTGAAGATGTGTCAATAGTGCGGCGGAACCGCGGCAGAAGCATGGCTTCTGCGGTGGTTCCGCGGCTAGATTGTGTGAACATGCCACCCTTTTTGCACAGTAATTCTTGTTTTATGATACTGAGTTTTATGGGAATTTTTAATATTTATTCAAGAGTTGAATTTTCTGGGGTTGTTTTGGGGATTCGATGATTCGATCGGATTATCAGATTTTGTCTATGTGGATTCCGGATAATTTTAGAATATATTAAAAAGTTCGACCGGATATAAATACCCAACTTTTCCCCTGCCGGAAAATTTCCAAGTGTTGGATTTTTCTGTGGTTTAAGGACGTTCTGAGTAGTGCAAGTAACGCGATGGTCCCTCTAGAAGACAACAAACCTTAACTCGATTATGTGACCGTCTTGAACTGCCCTTTGAACCTTCGGGTTTGGGGCAGTACGGCGTGCCACATGTGAGGCGTTGGCTTGACCCTTCTACGGCTGGACCGTTGGTACTGAGGCATGAAGTGAATGTCTTTGAACCTATTTCATGTGTTGAACGGTTTCGGGAAAACTAGGGTGTTCGAATGTTCGATCGAAAAGTTTAATATTTTCTATTTATCCGGAATGGGATACAATAATTGGAATTCACAAACAGTTATAAGATAACTGGATGAATGTTATAAATCTAGCGGTTTAGTCTCACTTGATATTGAAAAGAGTTTTCGATAATGGGACTAAAATGCGGGGTTTATAATTGTTAGGCATGTGATGTCTAAGTATTTTATTTGATTAGGCATGCGATGTCTAAAGAAATTGCGGATTCCAACTGTTGTAGTTTTACACTTTCTCTTCTGTGACCGTAAGTGTAATATGTGATATCGCCGGTTTCGTTGCTATATGTCAACGAAAATTGGGATACGCATGTTTACTTACGTTGATGACATGTGATGTTATGTGTTGCTGGATATGTTATATTGGATTGTCGTGTTTGAATAGCCGGGGTTTTTTATTTGAGATGAGTGTTTTTCATTTTAATTCATGTAAAAACTTGTATGTAATATTCTTTTATTTGGGGCACTTCCAGGTTGCGGAAGTTGTCACCTTTTGTATATTATTTACTTTTCCGCATTAGGATAGACCCAAGGAGGGGAGCACAAGTAACCGGGTTCTAAGGTCCAGTGGGAGACCATCTCGAGGAGTCGAGTCCGGGTCTCCTAACCCTAGAATTGGTAGGGTTGCTTGCCGCGCTCTCGTAGGGGTCTAGGGGTGTGGGATTTGCTATTCATCACGACCGTGGAATCCGTGTTTTATACTGGCTCGTATTGAAAACACGGACGTCCTAGAATATCCAATGTTTCATATGTTTCTTCTGCTGCGATATCTGTGATGTGATCATGTGATGTTCTGTGATAGATACAGTATATAGTATATATGATATATTATATAGACGTTACTTATGTTTTGCATCCGCACTAGCCCAGCCCTGCTCTGTCGTTAGTTACCTAACCTAACGGTGCATGAGGGGACATCCAGGCGAATATGGATGGCATATGTGTACGTCGTATTTATCTGTGATGTTTAGGTGACTTAAATGATGGGACTTCATTAATGTGATTAATGAAAGAAAAGAAACCTAAGATGTTGTAGAATCAAATTTTAAACAAAACAGGTAGCTGCAGTTCTTGCTTTGCATAGCGGTATATATGATATACCCTGCACCTTATTCGATGAGGAAAGGACCGAGATCCCTTCACCGGGAGTGACTCCTTTAGCAATAACTGGCAGATGCTACACACTCGGTTTGACTTTTGATTGCTTCTATAGTTTATGCTTTGCACAGTGATATATATGATATATCCCGCACCTCATTCGACGAGGAAAGGGCCGACGATCCCTTCACCGGGAGTGACCCCTTTAGCAAAACTAGAAAAGCCTCAAAATCACGCCATTTCAAAACTTCATTTGATTCTACAACGATATCGAGTTCATTACGCAATAGGTTTTCAGAAAAACCTGTCATAGCCCTCCGTCATTTCAGATAAGTAGTAGTTAGTATTCGTGCTACGTTTGTTGGCCTGCGTCAAGGCGTAGTGTGCGGTAGCTAACAAGTATTTATCTGCTTATGCATATGATGCAGATTGGATTAGGGTAGTCGTGCGACTTTGTTGGCCTGCGTCAAGAGTCGTGCGGGTGGGTTTAATTCAATCAGGAAATGACGGGTTGAACTTGACTAGCGCACTATGGTTTGTTGGCTTGCGTCAAGGTCATAGGATGCTAGGGGCAAAATATTATCGGGAATTTCAAGTGTTGAAATTTGCAATGAGATTGCATACCTTCTATGAGATAGTTGGATCCCGATACCCACTGCGAGTAAGAGTTACTCCTGGGAGAGTTTTACACATTGCAATTAGCTGATCAAGTAGGTGTCTAGAAAGGTGTCAACGGGGTTACGCCTCTGGGAAAACGAGGTTTACATTAATTAGGTTCGTGCGAAAGCACGGGGGACCTCCCTCAAAGTACCGACACTGGCCTGGCTGAAAGATTGGCGAACTTGTAGTGTGTAATTAATCCCGGCTAGTCTTTCCTTTTAGGGTTTGAAGGAAGATTTGATAAAAACCAGTGGGAGCCATCCTGATTAGATAAGATAATAACCAATCTGATCTTGCACGAGCATACGCTAAAGTGTTTTCTTCTCTCTCTCTCCAGGTAGCGACCATTTCATGCCCTAATCAAGATAATAATATGGATGTATTGACCGAACCCGCATGTTATACTGTGCTGGGGAACGTTGGTTCCGTTCTTTCTTATAAAAGTTATAGGAATGAACATGATATAGGGGAATACCAGGATTCTCATGCCACCTGAATGAAGAAAGTACATGTTGATGCATTTTCTTCGGGTGTGTTCGTTACAGAGAACTGTTTCTCCATTTGCTCTACGTCCTGGGTATTAGATACCGGGTCAGGATCCCATATATGTAATCAGTTACATGGGCTTAGGAAAGGTAGAGAGCTTGGAGAAGGTGATAAAGACATTAGAGTTGGAAATGGTGCAATTGTTGCAGCTAAGACTGTCGGGGAATATCACCTTGTATTACCAACTGGTAATACATTGGTTCTGAACGAATGCTATTACATGCCGAACCTGATATGCAACATTATATCGGTTTCTTTATTGAATAAAGAGGGATATAATTTTGTATTACAGGACAATGTTATGAACATTTTCCGTAACCAAAAGTTGGTTGGATCAGGCACGTTGTGCAATGGCATTTATGTTCTAAATCAACCAACAGTTCTGAGCAAAACAAACACACACAAGAGGAAGAGTTCAAAACTGAACGAATCCTTCTTGTGGCATTGTAGAATGGGTCACATCAATGTGACACGACTGGCTAAGTTGCATAAGGATGGATATTTGAATCCGTTCGAATTTTCATCTTATGACACTTGCCAGTCTTGTCTCAAAGGCAAGATGACCAAAACTTCGTTTACGGGACACGGGGAAAGAGTTACCGAACTCTTGGGACTTATACATAGTGATGTATGTGGTCCCATGTCTACACATGCCAGGGATGGTTCTTCGTACTTCATTACATTCACTGACGATCTCTCTAGATTCGGATATGTGTTCCTGATGAAACACAAATCAGAAGCTTTTGAGAAATTTAGAGAATATAAACAAGAAGTCGAGAACCAAACCGGAAAAAGTATTAAAATTCTTCGATCTGATCGAGGAGGAGAATACTTAAGCAATGAATTTCTGGACTTCCTAAAAGAGAATAGGATTCTCTCTCAGCTGACTCCTCCATATACACCACAGTGTATCAGAACGGAGGAACCGCACCCTATTTGATATGGTGCCCTCTATGATGAGCACAGCTGAGTTACCTATTTCCTTCTGGGGATATGCACTGGAAACAGCTGCAGACCTAGTGAATATGGTTCCTACCAAAACCGTGCCAACCACTCCATATGAGATATGGAAAGGAAAGAGACCATGTCTTAATTATGTTAAGATATGGGGTTGTCCGGCATATGTAAAAACGCAAAATCCGGACAAACTCGCGGCAAGGTCCATTTTGTGTAAGTTTATTGGATATCCCAAACATTCGCGCGGGTATATCTTCTACCACACCGAGGAACAAAAGGTGTTTGTTTCTCGACATGCCACCTTTTTAGAAAAGGAATTTCTTGAAAAAGAGATTAGTGGCAAGGCGGTAGAACTGGAAGAGGTTCCAGCAATACAGACTACAACAGAAGATTTGGTTGAACCAGAGGATTCAGTAGTTCCCGATGAACCTCAGCCTCTCCGCCAATCTAGTAGGGTTCCTCGCCCACCTGAGAGATACTACGGTTTTCTCATGGATGGTGGGAGCGAGGATTGCATCATGGAGGATGATGACCCAACAAGCTTCGAGCAGGCCATCACGAGAAGGGACTCAGTGAAATGGCTGGATGCTATGCGGTCCGAGATGGAATCTGTCACGACCCGAAAGTACGGAACATGACCGGTACTTAGATTACGAAGCGTCTAGAGGCGCCACGTAACCTAAGTAAGCCAAAGCCCAGAAATCTAAACCATAAAAGAAGAAGAAGAAGAAAAAGAAAACAAGTTTAAAAGCATCAGCAAATTTTCTCAAAAATTTCGGCAGAGTCTCCTCTATAAAAACTGGCCCCCAAACGGGTACAACAAGTATAATATACATAAACAATAAAAAGCATCCCCAAACGGGAGCTAGCATCAACGCCAACAGGCGGAAACAACCACAACAAGCACAATAATATACAACGCCAAAGGGCGAGGCTCAAAACTCAAAGAAAACAAAACCACCAAATCAGAATAATACATGCGCGACTCTAAGGTCAAAATAAAAGACTGGTCCAATAAACTTATCAAGTAATACAAGTATGGTTGATAGAGCTTACTAGATACAAATGAAAGAATAAAAGTACAATGGTGGTTCGGATACAAGTGAACCAACCTACCGTGCAAATCACCCTGAAAGAATAGATGTGCCAGCAAGCTGCCAGGGAAACCTGTACATCGAACCTGTAATAAAATTTGGCACAACGGGGGTGAGTTGCCAACTCGTGAGTAGAAGACATCTACGAAAAGAAATCGAATGCACGACGCTATCCTAGGTCATAATAATACACTACTAAGTCCCAATCATCTAGTAATAGCAGGGTAATACTACGTGTAAGTGCAGATACTCCGTGCTCGTGTCAGTGCCTCATATAGTACTATGTCATATGAATGGATATGCATGCACCATGAATATAAAACAATCAATCCTGAAATCCAGATATATCTGTATAAGAAATCTATAACTGTTATCATAGTAAAATGTGTATAGGAATCTGAAATTTCAATAATGAAATCCATGGAAATCCGTGTCAAGCGTCGACACAAACATGTAAATCTCAAGTCTCATAGTCTCAATACCTCGGGCTCCGTCAGTCCGGATCGGCCCATATCACTAAATCTCACGACAACAGTCGGTATCCTCCGGATATCCGCCGCGCCAGACATCACCGGCAAGTAGCCTTCCCCTGCCAGGCTCATCGTCTACAACTCGATCTTCTTGCCCCGGGGTACCATACCGGGCCCACCATGTATCCGAGACGGTTCATCCACTCCTCGAATCGGGTCTCGAAATCCAACAGAAAACATGAAATCTCATGGTGGACGACACATACATCACGAGAAAACCGCATCTTATTTTAAAAAGAGAGGAGGAGAGAGAGAAAAGTTTTTTTTTTATATTCTTGCGGTTTTCCCCAAAAATCCAGAAATCTCATAGAAACCCAAATCTCAAAATCATGAGTAAGTATATGATAAGTGTCGGCATATGCCCATAATACTGCATGATAACATGAAAACATGAATGCATGAATGTCTAAGTAATAATTATCATGTCTATAGTAACATCAGAGAGTAATCACAATATTATATCGGTCAAGTTGTTAACTGATTCTATCAATAAAAGATAATATAATCTAAAGTGTACGTGACATAGCAATTACCGATGATGATGTGTGTGAGCCGGCAAATAAGTGTGCGTAGAATATGCGCATCATCGGTAATGGTGCTAGTGTCCTAACAGGTAAGGTTTATACTGATTATAGCAACATATGTAAGAACATGCGTCATTATGATTCCAGTGTGAAAGTAAAGACGGATGTGTGTTATCTACTCATTTGATATACCATTACCACTACCACTATATGACTCGAACCTAACCTAGTGTCCATCTAACCTCCTAAGGAACAAAACCTAAGAAACTAGTCAATAAGAAACAAGAGTCTACCTAAGGTCTGAATCAATATCTCTAATAGTCGGCGATCCGGCCTCAATAGCGTCACGTACGTAGTACGGCTTCCTCAAATCAAGAGTGCGGATCAATCATCATATTTATGCCTCGTACGGTAAAATGCATCGTACGGCATCCCAATATCAGGGTACGGGTCAAGTATCCCCCAGGTGTCTCATCATTAGTATAATGTCATCATCAACACATCTCATTATCAAGGTGCTAAACTGTGATCGCATACATCAATCATATATCATTGCCATCATAATAAGCATTATTAGTTTATCCTCAGAAATATCATGTCATATGTATCATATTGTCCTCAAGTCACACCTCTATGATATCGACATCAGGTCACACCTATATGATGTCGTAATCAAGTCATACATATCCCATATCGTGATCAATCACAAGTTACAGTCCGGGTACTATTTTAGAGTCCCATGTACCTCAATATCATCACCACCCATTATAATTTAAGTATACATGTTCATTATCTCATTCTCTAATGATCCGCTAACACTTAATACGACTGTATAGCCAAGAATCACGGCATCAAGCCCAGTTACAATGTTTCATCATACCTCGGATATCATATCACATCAATGTATCCCATATACGTGTTGTATATATATATATACCTATACCTCGTCCTATATATATATATACATATGCACGTATACACCATGTCGAGTTTCAGTGTGTGCGTGTGTGTGTTTCTACCTGAAACCTACGAACCTCTTCCAAGGTATTCATCTTCTGGTATGGTTTTCCTAAATCAGTCTAGTCCAGTCTAGGGTCATTACTAGGGTCCTACTCATTAAGAATCTAGGGTCACATCTGGTTTCCTAATGTCAATAAGGACTATTCCTATTCTACATTGCGGGGGTGCTAAATTCCATCCACCCGACTTCCCCCCGTAGATATACAACTACTCACCTGGTCCATGTCTGCCGAAGACGGTGTCGCCATCCTCCTCTTCATCACCCGCAGTCCACGTGAGGGGTACCTAAACGCAATCATATAAATAGCATCGTAAACTGAATCACATACAAAAGTCAAAACGACGCAAGGAACAAGCATAGGTTAAAACCTATGTCCCGTCCATGCAAAAGAACCAAATTTCGCTCGATATCGGCGTACAAACTCCGATGGATCGAGATAAACATCAACAAATAACTCATAGTTTTAAAACACATTACTTATATTATAAAACATGATTAAATCCATCGAAACCCTAAAATCCATCAAACCGTCCAATTTCGTAAAAACCGAAAATGCCAATTTACCGTTTTTCATCAAAACTTGACATTTAGATGAAACCAATGGTTATAAATCTCATTAAATAACATAATTAGACTATACAAACCATTACTACATTTTTATTACACAAATTTATATTAATTTGAAATTTCAAGTTTGCAACCTTTAACAATTTTCAACATTTTTCAAGCAAAATACCACGATTCCACCACAAAACATGATGTTGCATGAATTAATGTACTAAACTACAATTCATGATGATAATGATATGATGAAACCATAATTATATTTTTAACCTCATTTATTTAGGAATTTCCCAAAATCTAGTTTACAAAAATAGCCTTTTATTAGTATTTTTCCAATTATCACAAGAAACTAGTGATCAAACTAAGTTTTTCTTTCCATTAACATGCTAAGATTCTCACTAAAACTACAATATAATGATAACAACCTTAATTGGAATTTTATTTTATCCACAAATACATTTTATAAAAACTAGTTAGCTAAATAACATTATTAAATCAATTTGAATACACAAATTATTATATAATAACCATGCAAGATTTTTCCACTTATAAAAATGCTAGACTAGTTATTATAACCCTAATTAATTAATAAAAATCATAACTTGAATTTACAAACCCTAACTTGAATTTTCAAAATTGAACATAGACTTAATCTAATAAAACTAATTATGCTTTAAAAGAAACATCTAATGGAAATAAAACAAAAGAGATAGATTTATACCTTCACAACCTCAAGTCCAAACATGAAAATGAGCCTCAAATATGCATGCTTTTCATCTCCAAAATCCATGTAAAAATGAGCAAGGAATAAAGGGTATGAAATAAATATGATTTTGTGGAATTTTAATTGAATTTTTGAAGTATTTTTGATGAATTTTGAATAAAAATGAAGTGGGAAATGGGGTGGGGGGGGGGCTGCCATGGGGTTGTTAAGGCCGGCCACAATTAGGAGGAGGGGGTGGAGAATGAGAAAAGTGAAGAAAGATGTAGAAAGTTCCACCAAAATATCATATCATTATGTCTTTTCATGCTTTTATTAAATTTTCTTTTAATTCTTTACCATAGCAACTCAAGAAAACTCTAGAAAATTGGAAAAATTTGCAAATGAATTTTACATGATACTCACTAAATTATAATATGTCATGGCTCACTTTTACAAATTAAAACCATTCAAATTTGTAATTTACACTAATTTAGTGTAAAAATAAAGCTTATGCTAATATTTAAAATAATTAGTTTAGGAAAAATATTTAATTAAATTAAAAATTTATAAGTGGCTAAATAAACACCATTTACTAGTAATTACATAATTAAAATAGGTATTTTTGAAATTATAATGAAAAACAATCACGGTTAGGTTTTACGAAAAATACATTTTATTTTGCCGAAAATCATAAAATTCACTTAAACAATTTTATTCATTTAATTATTTATTTAATTATTTTTAAAACGTTACAATCTTCCCCCCTTTAAGAAATTCGGTCCCTGAATTTAAATTAAAACTTCCCTTCCGAATACTAAAACATTTAACAAAACACTCAAATCGTCGGGGCACCGAAATCATCAATGCATAACAAAAATCAACTCCGTCAAGCATAACGCAATCATCGGAGTTATGGCGAGAATAAAATATCAAAACCCAATATGAAAACCAGCATAATATACATCAATCTACAACTTATATATATAGTGCGCATCATAGTAAACCGTCCAAATATCTGGATAAAGAAATATGCAAAAACCCCTTTTGAAAATCGCCGTGCAATGCACGTGTCACGGCATAAGTAGTGGACGTTTATTTTTAAAAAAAAAAATAGCTATATATATATATCTTTTATTTAACATACACGTCCCGCCTGGTTACTAAATCAAATAGTAATGATTATAAAAAAAACACTGCTCAAACTGAAATCAATCCCAATCACATCAATAAAATATCATGTGCGTCCGGTGCGCACTGAAATCGAAACCAAATACAGATACCACGACTACACCCAAAAACAAAATTTAGTGCAACAGGAGTGCACCAAAAATATCTGTCAAGTGCAACGGGCGTGCACGACTCAATATCAGGTGCATCTAATCTGCACAAAACCCCGATTTAGTGCATCTGGTGTGCACAAAATCGCATCAAGTACGCCAAGTATGCGTAAGAATCTTAATCAGGTGCACATGGTGCACAGAAATATACATCAATTATCAAAAGCGAAATCACAGTACAAATGCATGAAAACTAGGTCGAAGCATATATCAAAATCATGTGTAACCCATATGCACGAAATCAAATCAAAAATCTCAAAATATATAAAACCAAATCAAGTGTACTGGGTGTATACTAAACAACATCAATACAACAGATATATAAAACACAAATAGAATATAATGAAGGTACACATAAGAAATACCAATCGTAGAACAAAATCCTCAAAATACCAAAATCCAATAACAGAAATATGAAATTCAAATCACCAAATCACAATCGTAAACACTATCGTCAATGTGCGCCTCTTTCCTCGGATGTCGGCTGCTTCAAACTCGTCTCTTCGTAGCTGTGCTGACTGCGCTACTAACGGCAATACTCATATCTAGAGTCTCCCACGTAGTCGATCCCTTCACTTGATATCCGGACTACATTAAACTTTTCGATCGATCCATCAAAATCCCATAATTCCCCGAAAGCTCAACACTCAAGTATAGCTTAAAAATATCCGGTACATACCCCAACATCGATGATCCAGCTGTAGAAGGGCAAACCCAAGCCTCACTAATGGCATCGTGGAACTGCCGTAAACCCTAAGGTTCAAGGGCGTTCTCGTGGTCATTATGTCGAGTTAGGGTTTCATTCTTCTAGAGGGTCCATCGAAATACCTGCATGTTCTTCCGAATACTTTAAACTTGGGAAAATGGTTTTCTGATAATCGTTCTAACCCTTTAACTTCATCCGGACGGCATGTGAATACCCTTCGTCCGCACGCTAAACAATGCTTCAATTCTCAAGAATAACCAATACTCTAATGGTTATCGCATTCGAGCCGCAGCTCCCTCTGCCAGTGCGCCCGTGGTAACAGAATGAATCACCCTCCGACATCGAGGAAGATAGATCGAAGGAACGAATGAAATACGGTGCAAACAATGTACATCCTAGGGCTCCTTAAGTAGAGTAGCGTATCGTACGTATGCCGCGGACCATACCCACGGTACGTTACTCTACCAAAATCGCCTACTCCATCAACCAAGGGTCACCTAGACTTATACAAGGTTAAACCTAGCGCTCTGATACCAACTTTGTCACGACCCGAAAGTACGGAACATCACCGGCACTTAGATTACGAAGCGTCTAGAGGCGCCACGTAACCTAAGTAAGCCAAACCCCAGAAATCTAAACCATAAAAGAAGAAGAAGAAGAAAAAGAAAACAAGTTTAAAAGCATCAGCAAATTTTCTCAAAAATTTCGGCAGTCTCCTCTATAAAAACTGGCCCCCAAACGGGTACAACAAGTATAATATACATAAACAATAAAAAGCATCCCCAAACGGGAGCTAGCATCAACGCCAACAGGCGGAAACAACCACAACAAGCACAATAATATACAACGCCAAAGGGCGAGGCTCAAAACTCAAAGAAAACAAAACCACCAAATCAGAATAATACATGCGCGACTCTAAGGTCAAAATAAAAGACTGGTCCAATAAACTTATCAAGTAATACAAGTATGGTTGATGGAGCTTACTAGATACAAATGAAAGAATAAAAGTACAATGGTGGTTCGGATACAAGTGAACCAACCTACCGTGCAAATCACCCTGAAAGAATAGATGTGCCAGCAAGCTGCAGGGAAACCTGTAATAAAATTTGGCACAACGGGGGTGAGTTGCCAACTCGTGAGTAGAAGACATCTACGAAAAGAAATCGAATGCACGACGCTATCCTAGGTCATAATAATACACTACTAAGTCCCAATCATCTAGTAATAGCAGGGTAATACTACGTGTAAGTGCAGATACTCCGTGCTCGTGTCAGTGCCTCATATAGTACTATGTCATATGAATGGATATGCATGCACCATGAATATAAAACAATCAATCCTGAAATCCAGATATATCTGTATAAGAAATCTTTAACTGTTATCACAGTAAAATGTGTATAGGAATCTGAAATTTCAATAATGAAATCCATGGAAATCCGTGTCAAGCGTCGACACAAACATGTAAATCTCAAGTCTCATAGTCTCAATACCTCGGGCTCCGTCAGTCCGGATCGGCCCATATCACTAAATCTTACGACAACAGTCGGTATCCTCCAGATATCCGCCGCGCCAGACATCACCGGTAGGTAGCCTTCCCCTGCCAGGCTCATCGTCTACAACTCGATCTTCTTGCCCCGGGGTACCATACCGGGCCCACCATGTACCCGAGACGGTTCATCCACTCCTCGAATCGGGTCTCGAAATCCAACAGAAAACATGAAATCTCATGGTGGACGACACATACATCACGAGAAAACCGCATCTTATTTTAAAAAGAGAGGAGGAGAGAGAGAGAAGTTTTTTTTTATATTCTTGCGGTTTTCCCCAAAAATCCAGAAATCTCATAGAAACCCAAATCACAAAATCATGAGTAAGTATATGATAAGTGTCGGCATATGCCCATAATACTGCATGATAACATGAAAACATGAATGCATGAATGTCTAAGTAATAATTATCATGTCTATACTAACATCAGAGAGTAATCGCAATATTATATCGGTTGTCTAAGTAATAATTATCATGTCTATACTAACATCAGAGAGTAATCGCAATATTATATCGGTCAAGTTGTTAACTGATTCTATCAATAAAAGATAATATAATCTAAAGTGTACGTGACATAGCAATTACCGATGATGATGTGTGTGAGCCGGCAAATAAGTGTGCGTGGAATATGCGCATCATCGGTAATGGTGCTAGTGTCCTAACAGGTAAGGTTTATACTGATTATAGCAACATATGTAAGAACATGCGTCATTATGATTCCAGTATGAAAGTAAAGACGGATGTGTGTTATCTACTCATTTGATACACCATTACCACTACCACTATATGACTCGAACCTAACCTAGTGTCCATCTAACCTCCTAAGGAACAAAACCTAAGAAACTAGTCAATAAGAAACAAGAGTCTACCTAAGGTCTGAATCAATATCTCTAATAGTCGGCGATCCGGCCTCAATAGCGTCACGTACGTAGTACGGCTTCCTCAAATAAAGAGTGCGGATCAATCATCATATTTATACCTCGTACGGTAAAATCCATCGTACGGCATCCCAATATCAGGGTACGGGTCAAGTATCCCCCAGGTGTCTCATCATTAGTATAATGTCATCATCAACACATCTCATTATCAAGGTGCTAAACTGTGATCGCATACATCAATCATATATCATTGCCATCATAATAAGCAACATTAGTTTATCCTCAGAAATATCATGTCATATGTATCATATTGTCCTCAAGTCACACCTCTATGATATCGACATCAGGTCACACCTATATGATGTCGTAATCAAGTCATACATATCCCATATCGTGATCAATCACAAGTTACAGTCCGGGTACTATTTTAGAGTCCCATGTACCTCAATATCATCACCACCCATTATAATTTAAGTATACATGTTCATTATCTCATTCTCTAATGATCCGCTAACACTTAATACGACTGTATAGCCAAGAATCACGGCATCAAGCCCAGTTACACTGTTTCATCATACCTCGGATATCATATCAGATCAATGTATCCCATATACGTGTTGTATATATATATATACCTATACCTCGTACTATATATATATATACATATGCACGTATACACCATGTCGAGTTTCAGTGTGTGCGTGTGTGTGTTTCTACCTGAAACCTACGAACCTCTTCCAAGGTATTCATCTTCTGGTATGGTTTTCCTAAATCAGTCTAGTCCAGTCTAGGGTCATTACTAGGGTCCTACTCATTAAGAATCTAGGGTCACATCTGGTTTCCTAATGTCAATAAGTACTTTTCCTATTCTACGTTGCGGGGGTGCTAAACGCCATCCACCCGACTTCCCCCCGTAGATATACATCTACTCACCTGGTCCATGTCTGCCGAAGACGGTGTCGCCATCCTCTTCTTCATCACCCGCAGTCCATGTGAGGGGTACCTAAACGCAATCATATAAATAGCATCGTAAACTGAATCACATACAAAAGTCAAAACGACGCAAGGAACAAGCATAGGTTAAAACCTATGTCCCGTCAATGAAAAAAAACCAAATTTCGCTCGATATCGGCGTACAAACTCCGATGGATCGAGATAAACATCAACAAATAACTCATAGTTTTAAAACACATTACTTATATTATAAAATATGATTAAATCCATCGAAACCCTAAAATCCATCAAACCGTCCAATTTCGTAAAAACCGAAAATGCCAATTTACCGTTTTTCATCAAAACTTGACATTTAGATGAAACCAATGGTTATAAAACTCATTAAATATCATAACTAGACTATACAAACCATTACTACATTTTTATTACACAAATTTGTATTAATTTGAAATTTCTAGTTTGCAACCTTTAACAATTTTCAACATTTTTCAAGCAAAATACCACAATTCCACCACAAAACATGATGTTGCATGAATTAATGTACTAAACTATAATTCATGATGATAATGATATGATGAAACCATAATTATATTTTTAATCTCATTTATTTAGGAATTTCCCAAAATCTAGTTTACAAAAATAGCCTTTTATTAGTATTTTTCCAATTATCACAAGAAACTAGTGATCAAACTAAGTTTTTCTTTCCATTAACATGCTAAGATTCTCACTAAAACTACAATATAATGATAACAACCTTAATTGGAATTTTATTTTATCCACAAATACATTTTATAAAAACAAGTTAGCTAAATAACATTATTAAATCAATTTGAATACACAAATTATTATATAATAACCATGCAAGATTTTTCCACTTCTAAAAATGGTAGACTAGTTATTATAACCCTAATTAATTAATAAAAATCATAACTTGAATTTACAAACCCTAACTTGAATTTTAAAAATTGAACATAGACTTAATCTAATAAAACTAATTATGCTTTAAAAGAAACATCTAATGGAAATAAAACAAAAGAGATAGATTTATACCTTCACAACCTCAAGTCCAAACATGAAAATGAGCCTCAAAAATGCATGCTTTTCATCTCCAAAATCCATGTAAAAATGAGCAAGGAATAAAGAGTATGAAATAAATATGATTTTGTGGAATTTTAATTGAATTTTTGAAGTATTTTTGATGAATTTTGAATAAAAATGAAGTGGGAAATGGGGGGGGGGCTGCCATGGGGTTGTTGAGGCCGGCCACAATTAGGAGGAGGGGGTGAAGAATGAGAAAAGTGAAGAAAGATGCAGAAAGTTCCACCAAAATATCATATCATTATGTCTTTTCATGCTTTTATTAAATTTTCTTTTAATTCTTTACTATAGCAACTCAAGAAAACTCTAGAAAATTGAAAAAATTTGCAAATTAATTTTACATGATACTCACTAAATTATAATATGTCATGGCTCACTTTTACAAATTAAAACCATTCAAATTTGTAATTTACACTAATTTAGTGTAAAAATAAAGCTTATGTTAATATTTAAAATAATTAGTTTAGGAAAAATATTTAATTAAATTAAAAATTTATAAGTGGCTAAATAAACACCATTTACTAGTAATTACATAATTAAAATAGGTATTTTTGAAATTATAATGAAAAACAATCACGGTTAGGTTTTACGAAAAATACATTTTACTTTGCCGAAAATCATAAAATTCACTTAAACAATTTTATTCATTTAATTATTTATTTAATTATTTTTAAAACGTTACAGAATCCATGTACACCAACAAAGTATGGACTTTGGATGTTGCTCCTGAAGGGTTAAAACCCATTGGGAGCAAATGGATCTTCAAGAAGAAACTTGGTGTAGATGGGACAGTGGAGACTTTCAAAGCTAGACTTGTTGCAAAGGGTTTTCGTCAAAGACCAGGTGTGGACTATGACGAAACCTTTTCTCCAGTGGCTATGCTTAAATCCATCCGGATCATGCTTGCCATCGCTGCATATCATGACTACGAAATCTGGCAAATGGATGTTAAGACCGCCTTTCTAAATGGTGATTTAGAAGAGTGCGTGTACATGACTCAGCCAGAGGGCTTCGTAGACAGTGGGAGCAGCGGGAAGGTGTGCAAGCTGCTTAAATCCATTTATGGATTAAAGCAAGCATCGCGGAGTTGGAACATCTGCTTTGACGTCGTTATCAAAGAGTTTGATTTTGTCAAAAATCCAGATGAACCTTGTATCTACAAGAAGGTGGCAGAGAGTAAGGTTGTCTTCCTCGTATTGTACGTGGACGACATACTCTTGATAAGAAATGATATTCCTATGCTGCAATCAGTCAAGCTCTTCTAATCCCAAAGATTCTCAATGAAAGATCTTGTTGATGCCTCCTGCATATTGGGAATTAGGATCTATAGAGATAGATCCAAACGGATTTTGGGATTGTCCCAATCCAGGTATATTGACACCATACTAAAGAGGTTTAGTATGGAAGAATCCAAGCGTGGGAACTTGCCCACGATCTCTGGAGTCACTCTCTCCAAAGAGATGTCTACCAAGACTGATTTGGAGAGAGCTCGCATGCAAGGGATACCCTATGCTTCGGCTGTAGGCTCTATCATGTACGCGATGCTATGTACCAGACCCGATGTAGCATACTCACTAAGTGTAGTGAGCAGGTATCAAGCTGATCCTGGAGAGAGTCACTGGACAGCTGTGAAGAGCGTTCTTAAGTACTTACGAAGGACTAAAGAGATGCTCTTGGTGTATGGTAACGGAGAACTACAAGTGGAGTCCTTTACCGATTCAAGCTTCCAGAGTGATAAGGACGACTCTAAGTCGCAGTCGGGATTTGTCTTTACCCTTTACGGAGGGGCGGTTAGCTGGAAGAGTTCCAAGCAGGAAACCGTGGCAGACTCGACGATGGAGGCTGAATACATCGCTGCCAACGATGCTGCCAAAGAGGCTGTCTGGATCAAGAAGTTCATTACTGAACTTGGAGTGGTTCCATCCATTGAGCATCCAATACCTTTGTATTGCGATAACAATGGAGCGGTGGCTTTGGCCATGGAACCTAGGTCCCATCAGCGATCCAGGCATATTCTGAGGCGGTATCACCTGATCCGGAAGATAGTTGATCGCCGGGAGATCGAGGTCAGGAGGGTTGACACGAAGAACAACATGGCGGATCCACTCACGAAGGCCATTCCCCAGATACAGTTTGAGAGACTCTTCGGGATGCTCGGTATGCGATACTACAGCAGCTGGCCCTAGTGCAAGTGGGAGATTGTTAGTTGTATGTATGCCCTAGAGGGCAGTATTGTACAGATGATGTATATTATATTGGATGCTTGGACATATATAGAGATGACTTTCTTGCTCGATATGATAGTATGCTATCTGGTTGCTCTTTATCTTAACATGTTTACTAGTCTCTTTAAACTGTCTTATAGTTACATGTTGATAAAGCCCTTAGGATGTGTACTTGACCACCTGGACTATGATGCAGATCATACTAGTGGGGACATGGTAGTCCAAAGGTACATCCTTCAAGGTCCCTAGTCGTGGGTGTATCGAGACGGGGCATCGATATACCAGTGTAGACTAGCGTATACGCCTCTCGACCCATGAGATGGGCGATGGATGATCCCATATCCATTGGTGTTTGACATCAGAGATGGTATACGGGTGCTCAGTGGAGACTGGGTACACTGGACGGACTCGCCGAGAACTCCCAGATGGTATTATACCTCACGTTAGATGGCAGTTCTCAGGTGACACTTGTGCAGGTTAGTCTGTAGTCCCGAGATCGTCATAGAGTCTTGTGTGATTCCCACTGTGCTTTGATCTCCACCTTACCACGTCCATGAGGGCGTGCAAAACGGTGGTCTTTGGGTACAGTCCCGAGTCATATGGAGGCAATGAGCGATAGGAGGGGTTTCGTCTCTCCCGATATTGGGGGTTGATGTTGCGCTGTGCACGATTGGCCGTAACAGGGAAGTCCCTGGCCAGGGCTGATCAGAGATTTGCTGGTAAGTGTTACCAGTAGTTTCTCGACCCGTTATGAGCTTAACATCGGCACGACTTATCGGTTATTGGGGTCTGACGTTTACCACCCCTAGACTTGATATGCGACATATCAGACGAACAGACTGGACTGTACGGTAAGTGTTACTGATTGGATTCACAGGAGTGTGAGCGGGCTAGCTCGTCGATCTTCTGATCGCTCAATACCCGGGTGGCCGTTACGTTTAGCAGACCGCTTGCGGCTTGTGGGTGATTGATATGATCATCATCTGCTACCGGCGTATTGACGAGTCTTTAGAGTCCTACACAGAGGTTTCCTGGCTCAAGCGAAACGAGATAGGAGCGCATATGAGATATGTGCAAGACCGAGAATAATGCGTGTATGTGATACCGTATTCCATTCTCGCGATGAATGTTTCGATTGGTTGTATGCGATATAACCTAGTTATCGAATCATTGATTCGATAAATCGATACATTGTATACTAGTCGGTTATGTGCGACATGACCGGATCATTGAATCAACTGTTGATTTAATGATTTAATGTATAATTATATATTTGATATATTACTTTGCATTAACTAGTATTGGTTCACTTTAAAGGGATTTTCTCACTTGTATAGCACATTGTATATGTGATATATTTTGTGTGCACATGATTGTATCATGTTTGATGATACATTATCACTTGGATTTGTGTAAAGACTTAAACCATGTTTAGTGAATGGTTAGGGTTTCTTATTTTCACTTAAGTATTAATCTTTTCCTTTTTGAGAAAAAGATATAAGAAAACAAAATGGTTTCTTTTTATCATGAAGCTTGTTGAAGCTTCATGAAGCTTTGACCAAGTGACCACTTTGTCTTCTTCTCCTAACCCTAACCACTCATCTAAACTATAGTTAACTCTCTACACTTGACCAAGGTTAGGATATGATAAGTATTTCATTTTGATTATTCTTTTAATTCAAGACTTATCATATTCTTTCTTCTTCTTCATCATCTTCATCAAGAAAGAAAGCTTAAGCCCATCAATGGCAACTTGAGCAAAAGTGTGAGAAATCCAATTCTAAAGTGAACCCGCCTCGTATTTCTTCACCCTCTACCTCTTGCCAAGTAGTATAGGGTGTTTTCTTCACAAGTTTCACAACTTGGTGAAGTTGGAGCTTGATCTTGTGCAACCTCGACGTAGATCATCTTCGGCATCGTAGCCGACGACTTGTCCGCTTATTTCTCCGATGAAGCCGATGCGAGAGTCCCGGATCCGAGATCGACAGCGAGGGGACAACTACGAGGAGCTAAGGAAGTGGATAACCGGATCTACAAAGGTTGTAGTTTCCTACTTTTAGTTAAGATGTTAACTAGTTTTTGTTTCGCCTAAAATTCTAGTTGACGATCTGTATTAGGGTTTCTCGGCACCCATAAAATTTAAAATTGGCATGGTTGATGCCTTGTGAGACCTCTTGAGAGTGCCTAGGAACCCTACATAACGGCCATCCGGGTATTGAGCTATCAGAAGATCAACAAGCAAGCCTGCTCACACTCCTAGGAATCCAGTCAGTAACACTACCGTACAGTCCGGTCTCTTCGTTTGATATGTCGCATACCTCGTCTAGGGGTGGTAAACGTCAGACCCCAGTAACTCGATAAGTCGTGTCGATATGAGACTCATAACGGGTCGAGAAACTACTGATAACACTTACCAGTATATCTCTTAAGCTGCCTTGGCCAAGAACTTCCTGTTATAGCCGATCAAACACAACGCAACAACAACTCCCTATACCGGGAGAGACGAAACCCCTCCTATCGCTCATTGCCTCCATGTGATTCGGGATTGTACCCAAAAGCCACCGATTTGCACGCCCTCTTAGATGTGGTATGATGGAAATCAAAGGCCAGTGGTAATCACACAAGACTCTATGACAATATCGGGTCTACAGACTAGCCTGTACCAGTGTCACCAGAGAACTGCCATCTGACTTGAGGTATAATACCATCTGGGAGTTCTCGGCGAGTCCGTCCAGTCTACCCAGTCTCCACCGAGCACCCGTATACTATCTCTGATGTCAAACACCAATGGAAATGGGATCATCCATCGCCCATCTACATGGGTCGAGAAGCTATACACTAGTCTACTCATGTATATCGATGCCCTGTCTCGATACACCTACGACTAGGGACATTTGAAGGATGTACTTAACGACTACACTTTCCCCACTAGTATGATCTGCGTCATATCCTGGTAGTGAAGTACTCATCCTAAGGGCTTTATCAACATGTAACACAGAGACAATAAATGTACATGTTAAGATAAAGAGCAACCATGTAGCATACTATTTTGTCGAGCAAGAAAGTCCTCCCTATATATGTCCAAGCATCCACTGCAATATACATCGTATGTACAGTAATGGCCTCTAGGGCATACATATAACTAACAACACCTTAATCAAGATAATAATATGGATGTATTGACCGAACCCGCTTGTTATACTGAGCTGGGGAACGTTGGTCCCGCTCCAACTTATAATTGTTATAAGACCGAGCAGGAAATAGGGGATTACTAGGATCCCTGTGCCACCCAAACGAAGAAAGTGTATGATGATGCATCTTCTTCGGTTGTGTTCATTACAGAGAACTGAGAATGGGTGATAAGTTTCAAGAGTTGGAAATGGTGCAAGTGTTGCAGCCAAGTTAGTTGGCAATTATCACCCTGTATTACCAAATACATTGATTCTGAACGAATGTTATTCAATATCGAACCTGATATACAACATCATATCAGACTCTTTATTTACATAAAGAAGGATATAATTTTGTGTTGTTTGATAATGTTTTGAGCATTTCCTATATCAAGAGTTGATCGGTTCAGGCACGTTATCTAAATGCAAATACGTTCTAAATCAAAACACAGTTCTTAATATACAGAACATACACAAGAGAAAGAATTCAGAAATGAAAGAATCCTTACTGAGGCATTGTATACTAGGTCATATCAATGCGACCCGACTGGCTAAGTTACATAAAGATGCATATTTAAATCGGTATGAACTTACATCTTGTGAAACTTGCTAGTCATGTCATAAAGATAAGATGATCATAGCTCCGTTTACTGGAAACAGAGAAAGAGTTGGTGAACTCTTGGGATTGATACATGATGATGTATGTAAGTCCCCTGTCTACATATGCCAGGACCGGTTCTTTATACTTCATTACATTCATTAATGATCTTTCAAGATTCGGACATATGTTCCTGTTGAAATACAAGTCTGAAACTTTTGAGAAATTCAATGAATATAAGTCAGAAGTAGAGAACCACAACCTGTATAAGTATTATGTCCTTTGATGTGATGAAGGAGGAGAATACTCGAGCATGGAATTCCTGGACTATTCTAAAGGAGAATGAGATTCTCTCAGCATTACTCCTCCGTATACAGCACAACACGTTGGTGCATCGGGGTGGAGAAATCGCACCCTATGTGATATGGTGTGCTCTATGATGAGTACTACTGAGTTGCCTATTTCTTTTTGGGAGTTATGCACTTGTGAAGCTGTATACCTATTGAATAGGGTTCCAACCAAATCAGGTGCCTACCACTCCATATGTGATATGGTATGGGAAGAGCCCATCTCTTAAGTATGCTAAGATTTGGGGTTGTCCGGCCTATGCCTAAAAGCAAAATCCGGACAAGCTCGAGGCAAAGTCAGTTAAGTGGAAGTTTGTTGGATATCCTAAGCATTCGCAAGGGAATATCTTCTACCAAACTGACGAGAAAAAGTTGTTTTATTTTCTCAGCATGCCACCTTTTGGAAAGGGAATTTCTTGTGAAGAAATTAATGGTCATGTGGTAGAACTGGAAGGAGTTCCAGCTATACAAACTGCAGCTGATGATTTGGTAGAATCGGAGGATTCAATAGCTCCAAACGAACCTCAGCCTCTCCGCCGATCTGGTAGGGTTCCTCAACCATCTGAGAGATACTTCGGTCTTCTCTATGACAGTAGGAGTGAGGATTGCATCATGAGATGTAGACCCAACTAGTTTCGAGCAGGCCATCAAAAGTGGTGACTCTGTGAGAATTGCTGGATGCTAAGCGATCTGAAATGGAATCTATATACACCAACTGAGTATGGACTTTGGTTGCTTTATCTAAAGGGTTAAATCCCCATTAGGAGCAAGTATATCTTGAGAAGATTACTTGGTGTATATGAAAAAGTTGAGACTTTCAAAGCTAAGACTTGTTGCAAAAGGTTCTCGTCATCCACCGGGTGTGGATTATGATGAAACCTTTTCTAGTCCCTATGCTTAAGTCCATCCAGATTCAACTTGCCATTGCTATATCCCATGACTACGATGTCTGGCGGTTGGGAGTCATGACAGCTTTTCTAAATAGTGAATTAGAAGCGAGTGTCTATAAGTACACAGCCAGAGGGCTTCGTAAACAGTGGGAGCAGTGGAAACGTATGCAAGTTGCTTTATGGGTTAAAGCAGGCATCGCGGAGTTGGAACATCTGTTTTGATGTAGTAGTCAAAACGTTTGACTTCATCAAAATGGTAGATGAACCTTGTATATACAAAAAGGTAGTAGGGAGTTTGGTGGTGATCCTCGCATTATACGTGGATGACATACTCTTGATAGAAAAGGAGTTTTCTATGCTACACTCGGTCAATATCCTCTTATCACAAGGATTCTCCATATAGGATCAAGGTGATACCTCCTAAATCCTGGTTTTGGATCTATGTGATAGATCTAAGTGGATGTTAGGATTCTTACTAGGTGTAGTAAATTGGTATCAATCGATCCTGGGGAGAATCACTCGATAGCTTCCAAGGTGGTAAGGTTGACTGAATGTCAGTCACAGGCAATGTCTTTAGCCTCAATAGAGGGACAGTATGTTGGAAGAGTTCCGAGCTAGATGCCATGGCATACTAGACGATAAATGCTGGATACATTGCTACCAAGGATGCAACCAAAGAGGTAGTCTGGACGTATATAAGTGTATGAAATGAACTTCGTTCCAACCATTGTATGACAATGGAGTTGTGGCTTATGCCTAGGAACCCCCGTCCCATAAGAAATCCAGACATATTCTTGGGCAGTATCACCAGATCATGGAGATGGTTGATCTCCAGGTAGATCAAGGTTAGGAGAGTAGACACAGAGGAGAACATGGCGGATCCACTCACAAAGGCCTACTCCCAGGAGAGACTTTTATGGGATAGTTGAGTATGAGATACTTCAACCACTGCTGATTGTTGGGTATGAGATACTGTTAGTTGTATGTATGCCCTAGAGGCCAGTATTGTACAGATGATGTAAATTATATTGGATGCTTGGACATATATATAGAGATGACTTTCTTGCTCGATATAATAGTATGCTATCTGGTTGCTCTTTATCTTAACATATACACTAGTCTCTTTAAACTGTCTTATAGTTACATGTTGGTAAAGCCCTTAAGATGTGTACTTGACTACCTGGACTATGATGCAGATCATACTAGTGGGGACATGGTAGTCCATAGGTACATCCTTCAAGGTCCCTAGTCGTGGGTGTATCGAGACGGGGCATCGATATACCAGTGTAGACTAGCGTATACGCTTCTCGACCCATGAAATGGGCGATGGATGATCCCATATCCATTGATGTTTGACTTCAGAGATGGTATACGGGTGATCAGTGGAGACTGGGTACACTGGACGGACTTGCCGAGAACTCCCAGATGGTATTATACCTCACGTCAGATGGCAGTTCTCAGGTGACACTTGTGCAGGTTAGTCTGTAGACCCGAGATTGTCATAGAGTCTTGTGTGATTCCCACTGTGCTTTGATCTCCACCTTACCACGTCCATGAGGGCATGAAAAATGGTGGTTTTTGGTTACAGTCCCGAGTCAAATGGAGGCAATGAGCGTTAGGAGGGGTTTCGTCTCTCCCGGTATTGGGGGTTGATGTTGCGCTGTGCTCGATTGGCCGTAACAGGGAAGTCCCTGGCTAGGGCTGATCAGAGATTTGCTGGTAAGTGTTACCAGTAGTTTCTCGACCCGTTATGAGCCTCACATCGGCACGACTTATCGGTTATTGGGGTCTGACGTTTACCACCCCTAGACTTGATATGCGACATATCAGACGAACAGACCGGACTGTACGGTAAGTGTTACTGGTTGGATTCACAGGAGTGTGAGCAGGCTTGCTCGTCGATCTTCTGATCGCTCAATACCCAGGTGGCCGTTACGTTTAGCAGACCGCTTGCGGCTTGTGGGTGCTTTATATGATCATCATCTGCTGCCGGCGTATTGACGAGTCTTTAGAGTCCTACACAGAGGTTTCCTGGCTCAAGCGAAACGAAATAGGAGCATATATGAGATATGTGCGGGACCGAGAATAATGCGTGTATGTGATACCGTATTTCATTCTCGCGATGGATGTTTTGATTGGTTGTATGCGATATAACCTAGTTATCGAATCGAAGATTGATTCGATAAGTCGATACATTGGATACTAGTCGATTATGTGCGACATGACCGGATCATTGAATCAAGTGTTGATTTAATGATTTAATGTATAATTATATATTTGATATATTACTTTGCATTAACTAGTATTGGTTCACTTTAAAAGGATTTTCTCACTTAATGTGCACATTGTATATGTGATATGTTTTTGTGTGCACTTGATTGTATCATGTTTGATGATACATGCAAACTTGAGTTTGTGTAAAGATTAAACCATGGTTATATGAATGGTTAGGGTTTTGTTTACTTATTCATTTATATTTTTTTGATTATTTATTTTGGAATGAAAAATGGAAATGGTGGCTTTCTTTGTTTCTTTCATGAAGCTTCATGAAGAGTTGAAAGTTTGACCATTTTGTTTGCTTCCCTTAACCTAACCATTCACCTAACCCTAGTTTACTCTCTACACTTGACCATGGTTAGTTTATGATAAGTCTTCATATTATTTCCTTTTTTTTAAAAGAGTGACTTATGAGATATTATCATCATCTTCTTCTTCTTCTTCAAGAAGAGAGCTTGCCACCATTAATGGCATCTTGAGAAAAAGAGTGAGAAATCCAATTCTAAAGTGAACCCACCTCCTATTTCTTCATCCTCTACCTCTTGCCAAGTAGTATAGGGTGTTTTCTTCACAAGTTTCACGACTTGGTGAAGTTGGAGCTTGATCTTGTGTTGCCTCGACGTAGATCATCTTCGGCATCGAAATCGACGACCTAACCCGCCCATTTCTCTAATGAAGCCGATGCTAGAGTCCGGGATCCGATATGGACAGCGAGGGGACGTCTACATGGAGCTAAGGAAGTGGAGAACCGGATCTACAAAGGTTGTAGCCTATTTCTTTTAGTTAAGTTGTTAACTCGTTTCACTTTTCGCCTAAACTCTAGTCAACGAATCCGTATTAGGGTTTCTCGGCACTTGTAAAATTTGAAATTTGCATGGTTGATGCCTTGTAAGACCTCATTAGCGTGTCTAGGAACCCTACAGTGGTATCAGAGCCTAGCTAGAGCCTTAGGTGAAGTGTAGACGACGTTTGAAATCCGAACGAACATCGAAACCGAGCCAAAATGCTCTCTGGAAATTTTCTGAAAATTTGGATTTTTGTGAATTAAAAATATGCAGAAAACTAAGCAGGAATTTCTAAGAATTACAGTAAAGTACGATCACATGATTCCATCAAAGTGCGGCGGAACCGCGACATTAGCATGGCTAATGCGGCGGTTCCGCGGCCACTTTTTCTCTTCTCCTATTGATTTCTGCACAGTAATTCTTATATTTGAATGCTATATTTTCTGAGTATTTTTATTATGACTCAAGAGTTGAGTATTCTGGGGTTGTAATGGGAATCGAAGATTCGATCGGATTATCAAGCTTTGTCTATGTGTTTTTCCGGATAATTTTAGAATATGTTAAAAAGTTCGACCGGATGTAAATACCCAACCTTTCCCCTGCCGGGAAATTTCCAATTGTTGGACTTTTCCGTAGTTTAATGACGTTCTAAGTAGTGCAAGTAACGCGATGGTCCCTCTAGAAGACAACAAACCTTAACTCGATTATGTGACTGTCTTGAACTGCCCTTTGAACCTTAGGGTTTGGGGCAGTATGGCGTGCCACATGTGAGGCGTTGGCTTGACCCTTCTACGGCTGGACCGTTGGTACTGAGGCATGAAGTGAATGCCTTTGAACTTATTTCATGTGTTGAACGGTTTCGGGAAAACTTGGGTGTTCGAATGTTCGATCGGAAAGTTTAATATTTTCTATTTATCCGGAATGGGATACAATAATTGGAATTCACAAACAGTTATGAGTTAACTGAATGAATGTTATAAATCTAGTGGTTTAGTCTCACTTGATATTGAAAAGAGTTTTCGATAATGAGACTAAAATGCGGGGTTTATATTAGTTAGGCATGTGATGTCTAAGTATTTCATTAGATTAGGCATGAGATGTCTATAGAGGTTGCGGATTCCAACTGTTGTAGTTTTACACTTTCTTTTCTGTGATCGTAAGTGTAGTATGTAGTGGTATTGCCGATTGTCGTTGCTATACGTCGACGACAATCGGTGTATGCATACTTACTTACTTTGATGACATGTGATGTTATGTGTTGCTGGATATGTTATATTTGATCGTCGTGTTCGAATAGCCGGGGGTTTTTATGTGAGATGAGTGTATTTCATTTTCATTCATGTAAAAACTTGTATGTAATATTCTTTTATTGAGGCACTTCCAGGTTGCGGAAGATGTCACCGTTGATGTATATTATTTAATTTTCCGCATTAAGATAGACCCAAGGAGGGGAGCACAAGTAACCGTGTTCTAGGGTCCAGTGGGAGACCATCTCGAGGAGTCGAGTCCGGGTCTCCTAACCCTACAATTGGTAGGGTTTCTTGCCGCTCTCGTAGGGGTCTAGGGGTGTGGGATTGGCTATTCATCACGACCGTGGAATCCGTGTTTTATACTGGCTCGTATTAAAAACACGGACGTCCTAGTATATCTAATATTTCATATGATATATAATGCTGCGATATCTGTGATGTGATCATTTGATATGTTCTGATGGGTACAGTATATAGTATATATGATATATTATATAGACGTTGCTTATGTTTTGCACCCGCACTAGCCCTGCCCTGCTCTGTTGTTAGTTACCTAACCTAACGGTGCACGAGGGGACATCGAGGCGAATGCGGATGGCATAAGTGTACGTCGTATTTATCTGTGATGTTTAGGTGACTTAAATGATGGGACTTCATTAATGTGATTAATGAAAGAAAAGAAACCTAAAAGATGTTGTAGAATCAAATTTTAAATAAAAAGGGTAGCTACAGTTTTGCTTTGCATAGCGGTATATATGATATACCCTGCACCTTATTCGATGAGGAAAGAGCCGAGATCCCTTCACCGGGAGTGACCCCTTTAGCAATAACTGGCAGATGCTACACACTCGGTTTGACTTTTGATTGCTTCAATAGTTTCTGCTTTGCACAGTGATATACATGATATATCCCGCACCTCATTCGACGATCCCTTCACCGGGAGTGACCGCTTTAGCAAAACTAGAAAAGCCTCAAAATCACTCCATTTCAAAACTTCATTTGATTCTACAACGATATCAAGTTCATTACGCAATAGGTTTTTAGAAAAACCTGTCGTAGCCCTCCGTCATTTCAGATAAGTTGCATATAGTATTCGTGCTATATTTGTTGGCTTTCGTCAAGGTGTAGTGTGCGGTAGCTATGTGCTGCTTATCTGCTGCATATGATGCGACTGGATTAGGGTAGTCGTACGGCTTTGTTGGCTTTCGTCAAGGGTCGTGCGGGTGGGTTTAATTCAGTCAAGAAATGTACGGGTTGAACTTGACTAGTGGGCTGTGGTTTGTTGGCTTTCGTCAAGGTCATTGCACGCTAGGGGCAAAAGCATTATCGGGAATTTCAAGTGTTGAAATTTGCAATGAGATTGCATACCTTCTATGAGATAGTTGGATCCCGATACCCACTGCGAGTAAGAGTTACTCCTGGGAGAGTTTTACACATTACAATTAGCCGATCAAGTAGGCGTCTAGAAAGGTGTCAACGGGGTTACGCCTCTGGGAAAACGAGGTTTACTTTAATTAGGTCCGTGCGAAAGCACGGGGAACCTCCCTCAAAGTACCGACACTGGCCTGGCTGAAAGATCGACGAAGTTGTAGGGTGTAATTAATCCCAGCTAGTCTTTCCTTTTAGGGTTTGAAGGAAGATTTGATAAAAACCAGTGGGAGCCATCCTGATTAGATAAGATAATAACCAATCTGATCTTGCAAGAGCATACGCTAAAAGTGTTTTCTTCTCTCTCTCTCCAGGTAGCGACCATGTCATGCCCTAATCAAGATAATAATATGGATGTATTGACTGAACCCGCATGTTATACTGTGCTGGGGAACGTTGGTTCCGTTCTTTCTTATAAGAGTTATAGGAATGAACAGGACATAGGGGAATACCAGGATTCTCAAACCACCCGAATGAAGAAAGTACATGATGATGCATTTTCTTCGGGTGTGTTCGTTACAGAGAACTGTTTCTCCATTTGCCCTACGTCCTGGGTATTAGATACCGGGTCAGGATCCCATATATGTAATCAGTTACATGGGCTTAGGAAAGGTAGAGAACTTGGAGAAGGTGATAAAGACATAAGAGTTGGAAATGGTGCAATTGTTGCAGCTAAGACTGTCGGGGAATATCACCTTGCATTACCAACTGGTAATACATTGGTTCTGAACGAATGCTATTACATGCCGAACCTGATATGCAACATTATATCGGTTTCTTTATTGAGTAAAGAGGGATATAATTTTGTATTACAGGATAATGTTATGAACATTTTCCGTAACCAAAAGTTGGTTGGATCAGGTACGTTGTGCAATGGCATTTATGTTCTAAATCAATCAACAGTTCTAAGTATAACAAACACACATAAAAGGAAGAGTTCTGAACTGAATGAATCCTTCTTGTGGCATTGTAGACTGGGTCATATCAATGTGACACGACTAGCTAAGTTGCATAAGGATGGATATTTGAAACCATTCGAATTTTCATCTTATGACACTTTCCAGTCATGTCTCAAAGGCAAAATGACCAAAACTCCGTTTACGGGACATGGAGAAAGAGTTACCGAACTCTTGGGACTAATACATAGTGATGTATGTGGTCCCATGTCTACACATGCCAGGGATGGTTCTTCATACTTCATTACATTCACTGACGATCTCTCAAGATACGGACATGTGTACTTGATAAGACACAAGTCTGAAGCTTTTGAGAAATTTAGAGAATATAAACAAGAAGTCGAGAACCAAACCGGAAAAAGTATTAAAATCCTTCGATCTGATCGAGGAGGTGAATACTTGAGCAGTGAATTCCTGGACTTCCTAAAAGAGAATGGGATTCTCTCTCAGCTGACTCCTCCATATAGACCACAGCACAACGGTGTATCAGAACGGAGAAACTGCACCCTATTAGATATGGTACGCTCTATGATGAGCACAGCCGAGTTACCTATTTCCTTCTGGGGGTATGCGCTTGAAACAGCCATACATCTATTAAATATGGTCCCCACCAAATCTGTGCCTACCACTCCATATGAGATATGGAAAGGGAAGAGACCATGTCTTAACTATGTTAAGATATGGGGTTGTCCAGCCTATGTCAAACGACAAAATCCGGACAAACTCGAGGCACGGTCTGTTCTATGCAAATTTATAGGATATCCCAAGAATTCACAAGGGTATATCTTCAACCACCCTGAGGAACAAAAAGTGTTTGTTTCTCGGCATGCCACCTTTTTAGAAAAGGAATTTCTTGAAAAAGAGATTAGTGGTCATGAGGTAGAACTGGAAGAGGTTCCAGCTACAGAAGCTACAACAGAAGATCTGGTGGAACCAGAGGATTCAATAGTTCCCAATGAACCCCAACCACTCCGCCGATCTAGTAGGGTTCCTCGCCCACCTGAGAGATACTACGGTTTTCTCATGGATGGTGGGAGCGAGGGTTGCATCATGGAGGATGATGATCCAACTAGCTTCGAGCAGGCCATCACGAGTAGGGACTCGGTGAAATGGCTGGATGCAATGCGGTCCGAGATGGAATCCATGTACACCAACAAAGTATGGACTTTGGAAGTTGCTCCTGAAGGGGTAAAACCCATTGGGAGCAAGTGGATCTTCAAGAAAAAACTTGGTGTAGATGGGAAAGTAGAGACTTTCAAAGCTAGACTTGTTGCAAAGGGTTTTCGTCAAAGACCAGGTGTGGACTATGACGAAACCTTTTCTCTAGTGGCTATGCTTAAATCCATCCGGATCATGCTTGCCATCGCTGCATATCATGACTACGAAATCTGGCAAATGGATGTTAAGACTGCTTTTCTAAACGGTGATTTAGAAGAGTGCGTGTACATGACTCAGCCAGAGGGCTTCGTAGACAGTGGGAGCAGCGGAAAGGTGTGCAAGCTGCTTAAATCCATTTATGGATTAAAGCAAGCATCGCGGAGTTGGAACATCTGCTTTGACGTCGTTATCAAAGAGTTTGATTTCGTCAAAAACCCAGATGAACCTTGGATTTACAAGAAGGTGGCAGAGAGTAAGGTTTTCTTCCTCGTATTGTACGTGGACGACATACTCTTGATAGGAAATGATATTCCTATGCTGCAATCAGTCAAGCTCTTCTTATCACAAAGATTCTCAATGAAAGATCTTGGTGATGCCTCCTGCATATTGGGAATCAGGATCTATAGAGATAGATCCAAACGAATATTGGGATTGTCCCAATCCAGGTAGATTGACACCATACTAAAGAGGTTTAGTATGGAAGAATCCAAGCGTGGGAACTTGCCCACGATCTCTGGAGTCACTCTCTCCAAAGAGATGTCTCCCAAGACTGATTTGGAGAGAGCTCGCATGCAAGGGATACCCTATGCTTCGGCTGTAGGCTCTATCATGTACGCGATGCTATGTACCAGACCCGATGTTGCATACTCACTAAGTGTAGTGAGCAGGTATCAAGCTGATCCTGGAGAGAGTCACTGGACAGCTGTGAAGAGCATTCTCAAATACTTGCGAAGGACTAAAGAGATGCTCTTGGTGTATGGTAACGGAGAACTCCAAGTGGAGTCTTTTACCGATTCAAGCTTCCAGAGTGATAAGGACGACTCTAAGCCGCAGTCGGGATTTGTCTTTACCCTTTACGGAGGGGCGGTTAGCTGGAAGAGTTCCAAGCAGGAAACCGTGGCAGACTCGACGATGGAGGCTGAATACATCGCTGCCAACGATGCGGCCAAAGAGGCTGTCTGGATCAAGAAGTTCATTACTGAACTTGGTGTGGTTCCATCCATTGAGCATCCAATACCTTTGTATTGCGATAACAATGGAGCGGTGGCTTTGGCCAAGGAACCCAGGTCCCATCAGCGATCCAGGCATATTTTGAGGCGGTATCACCTGATCCGGGAGATTGTTGATCGCCGGGAGATTGAGGTCAGGTGGGTTGACACGAAGAACAACACGGCGGATCCACTCACGAAGGCCATTCCCCAGATACTCTTTGAGAGACTCTTCGGGATGCTCGGTATGCGATACTACAGCAGCTGGCCCTAGTGCAAGTGGGAGATTGTTAGTTGTATGTATGACCTAGAGGCCAGTATTGTACAGATGATGTATATTATATTGGATGCTTGGACATATATATAGAGATGACTTTCTTGCTCGATATAATAGTATGCTATCTGGTTGCTCTTTATCTTAACATGTACACTAGTCTCTTTAAACTGTCTTATAGTTACATGTTGGTAAAGCCCTTAGGATGTGTACTTGACTACCTGGACTATGATGCAGATCATACTAGTGGGGACATGGTAGTCCATAGGTACATCCTTCAAGATCCCTAGTTGTGGGTTTATCGAGACGGGGCATCGATATACCAGTGTAGACTAGCGTATACACTTCTCGACCCATGAGATGGGCGATGGATGATCCCATATCCATTGATGTTTGACTTCAGAGATGGTATACGGGTGCTCAGTGGAGACTGGGTACACTGTACGGACTTGCCGAGAACTCCCAGATGGTATTATACCTCACGTCATATGGCAGTTCTCAGGTGACACTTGTGCAGGTTAGTCTGTAGACCCGAGATCGTCATAGAGTCTTGTGTGATTCCCACTGTGCTTTGATCTCCACCTTACCACGTCCATGAGGGCGTGCAAAACGGTGGTTTTTGGGTACAGTCCCGAGTTACATGGAGGCAATGAGCGATAGGAGGGGTTTCGTCTCTCCCGGTATTGGGGGTTGATGTTGCGCTGTGCTCGATTGGCCGTAACAGGGAATTCCCTGGCCAGGGCTTATCAGAGATTTGCTGGTAAGTGTTACCAGTAGTTTCTCGACCCGTTATAAGCCTCACATCGGCACGACTTATCTGTTATTGGGGTCTGACGTTTACCACCCCTAGACTTGATATGCGACATATCAGAAGAACAGACCGGACTGTACGGTAAGTGTTACTGGTTGGATTCACAGGAGTGTGAGCGGGCTTGCTCGTCGATCTTCTGATCGCTCAATACCCGAGTGGCCGTTACGTTTGGCAGACCGCTTGCGGCTTGTGGGTGCTTGATATGATCATCATCTGCTGCCGGCGTATTGACGAGTCTTTAGAGTCCTACACAGAGGTTTCCTGGCTCAAGCGAAACGAAATAGGAGCGCATATGAGATATGTGCGGGACCGAGAATAATGCGTGTATGTGATACCGTATTTCATTCTCGCGATGGATGTTTCGATTGGTTGTATGCGATATAACCTAGTTATCGAATCGAAGATTGATTCGATAAGTCGATACATTGGATACTAGTCGGTTATGTGCGACATGACCGGATCATTGAATCAAGTGTTGATTTAATGATTTAATGTATAATTATATATTTGATATATTACTTTGCATTAACTAGTATTGGTTCACTTTAAAAGGATTTTCTCACTTGATGTGCACATTGTATATGTGATATGTTTTTGTGTGCACTTGATTGTATCATGTTTGATGATACATGCTAACTTGAGTTTGTGTAAAGATTAAACCATGGTTATATGAATGGTTAGGGTTTTGTTTACTTATTCATTTATATCTTTTTGATTATTTATTTTGGAATGAAAAATGGAAATGGTGGCTTTCTTTGTTTCTTTCATGAAGCTTCATGAAGAGTTGAAAGTTTGACCATTTTGTTTGCTTCCCTTAACCTAACCATTCACCTAACCCTAGTTTTCTCTCTATACTTGACCATGGTTAGTATATGATAAGTCTTCATATTATTTCCTTTTTTTTAAAAGAGTGACTTATGAGATATTATCATTTTCTTCTTCTTCTTCTTCTTCAAGAAGAGAGCTTGCCACCATTAATGGCATCTTGAGAAAAAGAGTGAGAAATCCAATTCTAAAGTGAACCCACCTCCTATTTGTTCATCCTCTACCTCTTGCCAAGTAGTATAGGGTGTTTTCTTTACAAGTTTCATGACTTGGTGAAGTTGGAGCTTGATCTTGTGTTGCCTCGACGTAGATCATCTTCGGCATCGAAATCGACGACCTAACCCGCCCATTTCTCTGATGAAGCCGATGCTAGAGTCCGGGATCCAATATGGACAGTGAGGGGACGTCTACGTGGAGCTAAGGAAGTGGAGAACAGGATCTACAAAGATTGTAGCCTCTTTCTTTTAGTTAAGTTGTTAACTAGTTTCACTTTTCGCCTAAACTATAGTCAACGAATCTGTATTAGGGTTTCTCGGCACTTGTAAAATTTGAAATTGGCATGGTTGATGCCTTGTAAGACCTCATTAGCGTGCCTAGGAACCCTACAGATACTACAAATAATGGCCCTAGTGCAAGTGGGAGATTGTTAGTTATATGTATGCCCTAGAGTCCATTACTGTACATACGGCGTATATTGTAGTGGATTCTTAGACATATATATGGGGGACTTTCTTGCTCGACATGATAGTACGCTATCTGGTTGCTCTTTATTTTAACATGTACTCTGATTTTCTCTATGTTACATGCTGATAAAGCCCTTAGGATGAGTACTTGACTACCAGGACTATGATGCAGATCATACTAGTAGGGACAGTGTAGTCGCTAAGTACATACTTCAAATGTTCCTAGTCGTAGGTGTATCGAGACAGAGCATCGATATACCAGAGTAGACTAGCGTATAGCTTCTCGACCCATGCCGATAGGCGATGGATGATCCCATATCCATTTGTGTTTGACATCAGAGACAGTATACGGGTGCTCAGTGGAGACTGGGTACACTGAACGGACTCGCCGAGAACTCCACGATGGTATTATACCTTACGTCAGATGGCAGTTCTCTGATGACACTGGTACAGGTTAGTCAGTAGACCCGAGATCGTCATAGAGTCTTGTGTGATTCCCACTGTTCTTTGATTTCCACCTTACGACGTTCAAGAGAACGTGCAAAACGGTGGCTTTTGGGTACAGTCCCGATTCACATGGAGGCAATGAGCGATAGGAGGGGTTTCGTCTCTCCTGGTATTGGGAGTTGATGTTGCGCTGTGCTCGATTGGCTATAACAGGAAGTCCTTGGCCAAGGATGCTTCGGAGATATACTGGTAAGTGTTATCAGTAGTTTCTCGACCCGTTATGTGCCTCATATCGACACGACTTATCGAGTTACTGGGGTCTGACGTTTACCACCCCTAGACGAGATATGCGACATATCAGACGAAGAGACCGGACTGTACGGTAGTGTTACTGATTGGATTTGCAAGAGTGTGAGAAGGCTTGCTTGTTGATCTTCTGATCACTCAATACCCGGGTGGCCGTTATGTTTAGCAGACCGCTTGCGGCTTGTGGGTGTCTGATATGATCATCACTTACTGCCGGCGTATTGATGAGTCTTTAGAGTCCTACACAGGGGTTTCCTGGCTCAAGCGAAACGGAGTAGGAGCAAATATGTGATATGTGCAGGACCGAGATTGATACGATATGAGATACAGTATTCTATTCTCGTGATATGAGATATCGGTCGGTTATATATGATATAGCCTGGTTATCGGATCAAGTGTTGATTCGATAAGTTGATTCATATGATTTTAGTCGGTTATAGGTGAAATAGCTGGATTATTAAATCAAGAGTTGATTTGATAATCTAATGTATAATTATATATTTGATATATCACATTAAATTAACTAGTATTAGCTCACTTATGATTTCTTTTCTCACTTTGGATACATTGGTGTATATGTGATATATGTTAAATGTATCAAGCAAGGTTACAAATGCAACTAGGGTTAATGAGGGTTAAACCATACTAGGGTTAAGATTAGGGTTTATAATTTATCATTAATTAATTCAAATGTTATGGATAAATGTCATGGTTGATATTTGTTGAAAGCTTGTAGAAGCTTCAAGGCATCTTTGACTTTGTCCATTTTCTTTGTCTTGCTTAAGATATTTTTGACCTAACCTTTAACCATAGCACATGGTTAACTCTCTACAAGAGTTAAGCATGACATGCTTAACCCTTGGTTGTATTATTAACCTTACCAATAATTCATTTGATGAGTTAGTTCTTCTTCTTCTTCTTCTTCCTCAAAAGCTTTCTAGCTTCAATGGAGGTATGAGAAAAAGTGTGAGAAAATGAAATATAAAGTGAGCCCACTTCCTACTTCATCATCCTCTACTACTTACCATTTAGTATAGGGTGTTCTCTTCACAAAGTTCTTGACCTAGTGAAGAAATAGCTTGGGTTAGTGTCTTCTCGACATAGATCATCTTCGGCCTCGAAGACATCGAAGAAAGCATGTTCGTTTCTTCATGGGAGCCTCTCTAGAGTCCGGAGTTCACAATCGCAGTGAAGGGAATACTACACGGAGCTATTGAAGTGAAGGAACGGTCTACAAAGATTGTATTACTTGCTCACTTCTTATTGCAAAGTGTTTGCATTTGATTTTCTGTCGATTTCTAGTTAACGATTCTTAGTTAGGGTTAGCTAAAATGGAAAATTTTTGAATTTGGCATGGACGATGCCTCCCGAAACCTTGTTGCCGTCTTAGGTAACCCTGCATCGACGTGATAGAGCGACGTGAAAATTGACGGAGCATCTACTTCCTACGATGCAGAGATCGAGAGTAACTTCTTCCTCTTGTAATCTAAATCCGTAAGATTTGTACTTGTGAAGTTTATTAATAAAGTTAGATCATTTTGTTTAATTATTTATTTTATGCATTTTAATTATGATCTCATTCTCTATCCTTTCTTCTTCTTCTAACAACATGCGTGAGTAATTCCTAGCTTGCTAGGGTTCGTAGGATTAGGGTAGAACAATGGATGAGAAAATACTTTAATTTCTTTTAAATCATAAGAAGTTTATAAAGTTTAGCAAAAGAATTGTTAGCATCCTTATCGGGCGCGCTACCAATTTATTGCTAGTCTCGACCGCGATTTGAGATCAGATTAACAATTGTTTTGTTAAGGGCTAGACTTGGATGGAGATCAATGAAAGGACAGGGGTCAATAGAGGGGAAACCCTAGTTTCTTCCAAAGAACCCTAATTGTCATTCATCCCCAACAATCTAGTTTTAAATCTATCAATAGATAAAAGGAGTCATCTTTATTAGTCATCCATGACTACTAAATCCTAACGAACCCTATAAGCCATTTTATAGATAATCTATATCCGTATTTAAATAGATCTTCAAAATTATTCTCCTTTCTTCTTTTATTTTATTCAACTCGTCTAAAACAAGATTAAAAGTTCTACGCACCCCAGCGGACGACCCGTACTCATCTCGTCTAGCTAGACGCGACACCGTTATTGATTGCGGTTATTCTACAAACACTTTTCCACAACCAATCACACCCGCAAGTCCACTGGATCTTTTGGAAAATTTGATTTTCTCGAAAATTCTTTCTAAAAACTGGAAATTCATTGGAAAATTTGATGCCGTCTGTATAAGCTAGCAGGTCCGGTTTTAAGTTCGTTTTCTTATCAAGTATTATTTGGTTATTTCTTGTGTGTTCATGCATAAATCATAGGTATTTATTTTATATTGACATGATTAGTATATTATAAATTCTAGAGTATCAACCATAGTGCATTATTTTTCTTGAGATTACCTGGATTTATCGATAGTAGAGGATGTGGGGTAAGTATATGCTGTGAAACATCTATATTAAGGTAGTGAGCACAAGTTAGTTGATATGTGGGTACAAATCTCTCTTTATGTAAGTATATGAGTAGAACAAATATATTATTGATGTATTTTGGCCTCTTGAGAGATAAGTTTATGTTAGGTATTGCACTTCAATTTTCATGTTCTTCGGCTTTGCTTATCTCTTAGATTTTTATAAAGTAACACGGTCTCAGATTTTGTGGGTGCAATCCGCTAAAACCCTCATGAGATAAAACTCGTCCTCTGGGGAACCTAGAGGTTTAACGGCTTGTTGCACGTGCTAAGTACAATCTTGACGCCAATGAAAGTGAGCTAGGACCTTTTGTTTTCCTTTTAGATTTTGTTTTGCTAGAAGACAAGAAAAAGATAGGTTTCGGGGTATTTATTCGGCGCGATTAATTGCATTGTATACATCCCATTCCTGTTCATCTATATATATAAATAAGTGCTACTAAGCTGCTTTGTTGCAATTGTGTAGGTTATAGGTTCTAACGTCCATTGGATGAAGAAGACAATGAAACACGGGTTTTGAGCACTTAATTCTATCACGTTCAAAGCACATTCCCCATGAACAAACAAGGAAGTCGTCTTTTTTCATTACAAAGTCAATATTAGCTGCAATTATTAGCCAAAATACCCGACAGAAATTCTTGGTGAATTATGAAAAACATAGGATGTTTTGGAGTCCCTTAGAAGCATACAAGGCCACTGTAGAAGCCCCAAAGCAAAATTCAAAAAAAGTGTTGTCTGGGACGGCTAAAGAAGCGTCCTGGAAGACACTATAGTTTCCAAATGAGCCTGGAAATTTGGAGGCTCCTTTTCATTTCTTGTCTGGCCTATTTGTATATTTTAAATGTTTTACGTAGCAGGTCGGCAAAGAAGAGGGGGTTGGATTTTAGGTTCTAAACTTAACCTACATCTTCTTCTTCCTTTTTAAAGCTCTCCATTGGAGTGCTTGGAAAGTGGAGGTTGGAGTTATGAGCTTATCTTGTACTTTTATCCCTCCAATGTGAATAAAACCTCATTTTCTTTTAATATCTTGTGATCTTTTCATTTATAGTTTGCAATTTCATTTCTTGCTCTGTATTTCTTATACTTCATTTTCCATGCTCTTTACTTTCTTTGCTCCATACTTGTGGTAATGTTTGAGTAGTTAATCTTTGCCATGGAAAATGGAAGGACGGATTAATGAATGGCTATGCCTTTTTACCATATTCTTAGATCATATTCTTATGATTGAAATGGAAATTAATGGTGGGATTGTTGATGTGTTGAGCTAAGTTTGATAAGGCATGTAGCTTGTATGTGAAGGTTATACCTTCTTAGCATATGCCTTATACTTTCATGACCTCAAGACATTTAGTTGTATGTATGCCCTAAAGGCCATTATTGTACATGAATGCATATTATAATGTAAGCTTGGACAGATATAGGGAGGACTTTCTTACTCGACATGATAGTATGCTATCTGGTTGCTCTTTATCTTAACATGTACACTTATACTGTCTCTTTGTTACAGATTGATAAAGCCCTTAAGATGTGGACTTGACTACCAGGATTATGATGGAGATCATACTAATGGGGCCAGGGTAGTCCATAAGTACATCCTTTAATTGTTCCTAGTCGTGGGAGTATCGAAACGGGGAATCGATATTCCAGAGTAGAATAACGTATACGTTTCTTGACCTATATGATGGGCGATGGATGATCCCACATCCATTGGTGTTTAACATCAAAGATTGTCTATGGATGCTCAGTGGAGACAGGATACACTGAACAGGTCTCACCGAGAACTCCTAAATGGTATTATACCTCATGTCAGATAGCAGTTCTCTGGTAACACTGGTACAGGTTAGTCTATAGACCCAAGATCGTCATAGTGTCTTGTGTAATTCCCACTATGCTTTGATTTTCACCTTACCATGTTCAAGAGAACGTGCAAAATGGTGTTTTTTGGTTACAGTCCCGAGTCACATGGAAGCAATGAGCGATTGGAGGGGATTTCGTCACTCCTGGTATTGGGGGTTGATGTTGCGTTGTGCTTGATTGGCTATAACGGGAAGTCCCTGGCCAGGGCTGATTATAAGATTTACTGGTAAGTGTTATTAGTAGATTTTTGACCCGTTATGAGCCTCATATCGGCATGACTTATCAAGCTATTGGGGTCTGTTGTTTACCACCCTCAGGCTAGATATGCGACATATCAGACGAAGAGACCGGACTGTCTGGTAGTGTTACTTATTGGATTCACGGGAGTATGAGCAAGCTTGCTTGCTGATCTTCTGATCACTCAATACCCGGGTAGCCATTACATCCAACTAGTACCGCTGATGGCTTGTGGGTGACTGATATGATCATCACCTACTGCCGACGTATTGACGAGTCATTAGAGTCCTACAAAGAGGTTTCCTGGCTCAGGAGAAACGAAGTAGGGCACATATGTGATATGTGCGGGACCGAGATTAATACGTGCATGTGATACTATATTCTAATCTCGCGATATGTGATATCGGTCGGTTTTATGTAATATAGCCGGGTTATCGAATCAAGTGTTGATTCGATAAGTTGATATAAATAATATTAGTCGGATATATGTGATATAGCCAGATTATAAATCAAGTGTTGATTTAATAATTTAATGTATATGAGACTTGATGATAAAGGTGGATTCTAGGTGTTCATGGATTAGTTTAGTGTTAGTTGCGAAAGCCTAGAGTAGTTGTTACACCCACACACGCACGCACACACATGCATACATCTATGTTATTACCTGTGCGTATATGGGGAGAGGTGGTTATGTGTTCACCTGGGTATGGGACTAGGTGTTCACATACTGGATTTGCGGATGATACTTAGGTTTGAAATGAGTCGAAGAGATTTGAGTTGAGGCCGTGAGATTGGTGATATGGCAGGATTCGTACTTGAGATACGTCCTGATGTTATAGCGGATCTTTGGATGACAATGCCATGTGAATAGTGATATTAGTAGTGTACTAGACGTAGGTCAGTACCCCAGATGATGATCTTGATACAGAGGATACCAGATGAACAGTGTGATGAGTATGATATTGACCCGTACCCAGATTTGGGGATGCCGTACGATGGATTTAATTGATCCGCACTCTTGACTTGGGATGTCTGATTATAGATATGGTTTCGGATATGCTATTATTAAGGCGGGATCACCGACTAATATATATACAGGTATGTATACGCATCGACTCAGATGTTAGGCGGTTTCCTTACCTGTAGTTCAGCTTGTTAGTTCAGCCGTATAGTTTAGTGTAGTTGTTAGATTAGATTAGACTCCTACCTATTTTAAAACCAACGAATCATGGGTATTTTAAAAGACAGGTCAAGGGATTCTACGGATATTTCAAAAGACGTATCTTTTCTTAAAAACACCGTAGCCCTTATTTTCAAAACACCGCGATTCGTGTTATTTCAAAGGCACTATTGTAGGACTTATATTAGGGTAATGCAGTTTAGTTATCGTTGTGTCTAGTATTCAGCCCCTGTATATTATTGTTGTTGCTCCGCATCGCATACTTATTGTAATTCATATTTCATCATTGATATCATGCTGTTAGGACACCATCACCATTACCGATGATGCGTATGTACCACGTACACTTACTTGCCGGCTCACACACATCTTCATCGGTAATTGCCATGTCACGAACACTTTAGAAAATACTATTTCATTTGACATAGGTTGTTAGCTAATAGTTTAGACATGATATTAGGGTACTTTCCTTATATGCTAGTTTAGACATTGTAGTTATTACTTGCTACTTCAAGCATGTTATTATTCATTGATATGCCGCATTCATGGTTTTTTATGTCCATATTCACTGTTTACATGCTATTGAGGATTTGGATTCGGATTTCTATGAGATTTCCTGGATTTGGGGGAAAACCGCAAAAACACTTATAAACTTCTTTCTCTTTTTTTTTAAAAGAAAAAGTGCGGTTTTCCTATGATGTATGAGTCGTCCACCATGAGTTTGCTGATGGATTTCGAGACCCGATTCGAGGAGTTGGATGAGCTGTTTCGCGTACATGGTGGACCCAGTAAGGTACCCCGGGGCAAGAAGGTCGTGTTGCTGACGTTGAGCTTGGCATGGGAGCACTACCTACCGGTGATTTTACCCGACGCGTCGGATATCCGGAGGATACCGTCGTGGTCTTGAGATTGATGGTAGGGGCCGGTCTGGACTGAAGGCGCCCTAGATAGTGAGTTTGATACAGAGATTCTGAGATATTTGAGATACAGAGATTTGATGATACAGGCCAGTCCGGATAGCCGGAGCCTGAGATTTTGAGACATTGGGATTTACGTTTTGTGTCGATTCTAGACACTGTTTATGCTGATTTCCTTATGATACCTCGTTTTAAAAATACAAAAAAAATCTCACTAATTTATGAAAATAGTTTTCTTCAGTACATGCATTCTGTTTCGTGCATTCATACATCATCCATGTGATACATTGCTACCTGAGGCACTGACACGGGCATATAGGATTGCACTTGGGTTTGATATTTACCCTAACCATTGTTATAGGCTACTGGTTATATATTTGAGGATATATTATGATCGTTGACCTAGGATTGTGTTGTTCATGCGATATCTGTTCATAGATGTTTTTCTATTCACGAGTTAGCAACTCACCTTCTTTGTGCCACAGTTTCTTGCAGGTTTTGCCGTACAGGTTTCTTTACGGCTTTGCTGGCACTGCTTCCTTCGGGTGACTTGCTAGTAGGTGGGTTTATTTGTATCGTACCCATCATTATACATTGTATATTATTATTCAGTTGTATCTAGAAATTCCATCAACCAAAAATGTATTTATTGAGATAGAGACCAGAGATGTTATTCTTTCGACCTTAGAGTCGCGCGTTATATTTCTGTGGAATTCTTGTTGTTTGAGTTTCCTTTTGAGTTTTGATCCTCGCCCTTGGCGTTGTATATTATATTGCTTGTGTGGTTGTGACCGTTGATTGACAAAGAGCTAGCTCCCGCTTGGGGATGCCTTTTTATTGATCTCGTATACTATTCATGTTGTATCCCGTTTAGGGGCCAGTATTTACAAAGGAGACTCTGCCGAAATTTTCAGGAAATATTTGATATTTTTTTAAAAACGCATAATTCGGCTATGCTATTAAAACTACTTGATTTAAATTGGTTTTTTCCTTCACTCTACTACTTTTCTTGGTTTGGATTTCTGGGTTTTCGGTTTACTTAGATTACGTACATCTCGAGACTATTCGTAGTTTAAGTGCCGGTCATATTCCGTACTTAGATTACGTTCGAGGCCAAATTCCATATAGGATCAAAGTGATACCTCCTAAATCCTGAGTTTTGATCTATGAGATAGATCTAAATGGATGTTAGGATTCTCACTAGATGTAGTGAGATGGTATCAATCGATCCTGGGAAGAATCACTGGAAGGGTTCCAGGGTTATAAAGACGACTAAATGTCAGTCACAGGCATTGTATTTACCCTCAGTAAAGGGACGGTATGTTGGAAGAGTTCCAAGCTAGATACCGTGGCAGACTAGACGATTAAGGCTTGATACATCGCTACTTAAGATACTACCAAAGAGGCTGTCTGGGTGTATAATAGTTCATGAGATGAACTCAGTTCCTCCCATTGTGTGACAATGGAGTTGTGGCTTATGCCAAGGAACGTCCATCCCATCAGTGATCCAGACATATTCTGAGGCAGCATCACTTGATTATGGAGATAGATGATCTCCAGGGTGATCGAGGTTAGAAGAGTAGACTCAGAGGACAACACGGCGGATCCACTCACAAAGGCTTTTTCCCAGAGAGAGACTTATATGGGATGGTTGAGTATGTGATACTGCAACCACTGCTACAGATGGCCTTAGTGCAACCACATATATAGGTAGGACTTTCTTGCTCGACATGATAGTACGCTATCTGGTTACTCTTTATCTTAACATGTATACTTTCTGTCTCTCTGTTATATGTTGATAAAGCCCTTAGGATGTGTACTCGACTTCCAGGACTATGATGCAGATCATACTAGTAGGGCCTAGGTAGTCAATGAGTACATCTTTCAATGTTCCTAGTCGTGGGAATATCGAGACGGGGCATCGATATTCCAGAGTAGACTAGCGTATATCCTCTCGACCCATGTGATGGGCGATGGATGATCCCATATCCATTGGTGTTTGACATCAGAGATGGTATGCGGGTGCTCATTGGTGACTGGGTATAATGAACGGACTCGCCGAGAACTCCCAGATGGTATTATACCTTACGTCAGATGGCAGTTCTCTGGTAACACTGGTACAGCTTAGTCTGTTGACCCGACATCGTCATAGAGTCTTGTGTGTCTCCCACTGTGCTTTGATTTCCACCCTACCGCGGCTCTACTGAGCCGTGCAAACAGGTGGTTTTTGGGTACAATCCCGATTCATATGGAGGCAATGAACGATAGGAGGGGATTCGTCTCTCCCGGTATTGGGGGTTGATGTTGCGCTATGCTCGACTGGCCATAACAGGAAATCTCTGGCCAGGGTTGCAGTGATCTACTGGTAAGTGTTATCAGTAGTTTCATGCTATGTTATGGACCTTATATCGGCATGACTTATCAAGCTACTGGGGTCTGACGTTTACCACCCCTAGGCGAGATATGCGGCATATCAGACAAACAGACCGGACTGTACGGTAAGTGTTACTGGTTGGATTCACAGGAGTGTGAGCGGGCTTGCTCGTCGATCTTCTGATCGCTCAATACCCGGGTGGCCGTTACGTTTAGCAGACCGCTTGCGGCTTGTGGGTGTTTGATATGATCATCACCTGCTGCCGGCGTATTGACGAGTCTTTAGAGTCCTACACAGAGGTTTCCTGGCTCAAGAAAAACGAAATAGGAGCGCATATGAGATATGTGCGGGACCGAGAATGATGCGTGTATGTGATACCGTATTCTATTCTCGCGATGAATTTATCGATTGGTTGTATGCGATATAACCTAGTTATCGAATCGAGGATTGATTCGATAAGTCGATACATTGGATATTAATCGGTCATATGCGATATGACTGGATCGTTAAATCAAGTGTTGATTTAATGCTTTAATGTATAATTATATATTTGATATATTATTTTGCATTAACTAATATTGGTTCACTTAAAATGGATTTTCTCACTTGAAGTGCACATTGTATATGTGATATATTTTTGTGCACTTGATTGTATCATGTTTGATGATACATGCAAGCTTGGGTGTGTGTATGCTTTTAACTATGTTTAAGTGAATGGTTAGGGTTTTATTATATTCTCTTGATTATTTATGTTATTTATTTATTCTTTTAGCAAGAAAAGAAATGGTTGCTTCTTTTGGATTTTCTTTGAAGCTTCAAGAAGCTTTGAAAAGTTCAACCATTTTTGTTTCTTTTGCCTAACCTAACCATTCACCTAACCCTAGTTTATTCTCTACACTTAAACATGATTGCATTATGATAACCATCACTTGTTTTTCTATTATTGATAATTCTTTTACATTCTTCTTCTTCATCTTCTTCATGAAGAGAAAAAGAAAACTTTTGCTTGAAATTTCTAAGTGATGATTCTAAGTGAGAAATCCAAATCAAAAGTGAACCCACTTCCTATTTCTTCATCCTCTACCACTTGCCATGTAGTATAGGTTGTTTTCTTCAAAAGTTTCATGACTTGATGAAGTTGGAGCTTGATCTTGAGTTGCCTTGACGTAGATCATCTTCGGCATCGAAGTCGACGACCTAGTCCGATCATTTCTTCGACGAAACCATCGCTAGAGTCCAGGATCCGATGATCGCAGCGGAGGGATGTCAACGCGGAGCTATGGAGGTGGAGGACCGGATCTACAAAGGTTGTAGTCACTTTTCCTTTTAGTTAATTTGTTAACTTGCATGCATCGCCTTACCTCTAGTAACGATCTAGTTTAGGGTTTCTCGGCACATAGAAAATTTTTGAATTGGCCATGTTTGATCACTTGTAGAACCTCATGGGTGTGCTTAGGAACCCTACAGCTAGTCACCAAGGATGAATGACTATGACATGTGGTTCGTTCGCTACCCCGATGCGAGGTCATCAGATAGATTGATTCTAGCTAGAGACGACTTCACGCGGAGACGTTGAGAGTCGACAGAGACGATCGAATATCAGCAACCTATTATTCCAAGTTTAAAGTATTCGGAAAGACATGCAGGCAATTCTATGGACCCTCTAGAAGAATGAAACCCTAACTCGACTTAATGACAGTGTGAAAGCCTTTGAACCTTAGGGTTTGTGGCAGTTCCGCGGCGCCATTAGTGAGGCTTGGGTTTGCCCTTCTACGGCTGGACCATCGATGCTGTGGTACGTACTCGATACTATTAAAATGTACCAAGATGTTGAGCTCTTCGGGGATTATGAGGTTTTGACGAATCGATCGGATGGTTCGACTTCATTCGGATGCTAGGTGGTGAGATGCATTTCTTGGGAGACTCCAGATACGAGGATAGCCGTAGGAGCTCAGTCCATGCAGGCACGACGAGACGAGTCTGAAGCAGTCGATATCAGAGAAAAGTGGAGTAAGAGGTTCGTACGGGGTCTTGATGAGACGACTTCCACTCCGCCGACATCAGAGATGCGATACGCACACCGAGGCATTGTACTTGGATATACCTTCCAGAAGTAGTCGCGATGAGTTTGTAGCCGTTCCGGAACGAGAACAGATCTAGTAAGGGACGATGACTTTCGGATAGTTCAGCAGAGACGAGATTTGGGAGAGATCTCTATAGGACCTTTCTAGAATAAATTACGAGAAGATTTGGACCCAGGAGTGCTCATGTTATGCACACCGGCAGGCCAGAGTTCAGGATCGTCGACGAGACATGCTATGAGTGACCACGACAGTTGGCCAGAGATTCTTGGAGGATGTGCTTGAGCGGGACTATTCCGTCATATTTGATTTCGGTATTTTGGATGATCTATTCGCAAGACTGATTTTGATGATTGAGTTTCATGGTATTTGTTTTCAAGCACCATGGTTGGACTTACTGAGTATTTACGATTTTAGCACAGTTGTTGCACTTGAGATAGTTTTCGTGCCTTGGTTTCTCATATTTGTGATTATATGGATTTTATACAGTTGAGTTGATTTTGTGTGTATATACGCACACGATTTGGTTTTTGCACTCGGTATGATTCACATATGCTTGCAGTGCAGTGATACGCATTTTGTGCACTTAGATGCACTGGACTTCGATTTCGATTGTGATACTCGATATTTGTTTTGTGCACCTTGTGCACCTGATTTGATTTTGCGTATGTTCGACACTTGATATTGGATTTCATGATCTCGTGCATGATGGATGCACCTGGTTTGGATTTTCGCGCATGTTGAGCGCATGTTTTGAGAAGCGATTTTGGTGCACACCAGATGCACTAAATCGAGATTCTTCGTGCGTGTCAGATGCACCTGTCCTTGCTATCAGGAACATAAGTTGCCTATGACAGATGTTGTGTGCACACCCGATGCACTTAGATGTTGTTTCTGTGTGCATGTATGGCACATGTATGGATTTTGATTTCCGTGCGCACCAGACGTACGTAGTATTCATATGCGTATTTTGGGATTGATTCCTTATAGAGCAGTACATTTTTATGATATTTGCTATGTGTTTTCATATTGAGCAGGACTAGTCAGAGGACAGCACCTGAATGTATTTTGCATGCATTGATAGCTATCGAAGGGAATTCCAAAAGCGAGCTATAGTCTCAGTATTTATCTATGTGTCTGATATGACACGAAACGTTTAGTACAAGGAAACCCTTCTAAATTGTTTCCAAAACGGCGGAAGTACATTTTAAACAAAAGGTATATATGTATATGGTTATTTTCTTATGATAGACGTCCGCCACTGTGCAGTGTTATGCGCATTGCACAGCGACTTAAAGAGATTTGACATGCATTTCCTTCAGATATTTACATATATAGATTTGATATTTACGTGTATAGTTTTGAGTTATATCATATTGGTTTTATATTGGATTTTACATTTGTGTCTTTACCATGACTCCGATTATTGCGAGATGCTTGACGGAGTTTTGATTTTTCTCATTTTTCATGCGCATGCGCTGCGCTACGATTTGTTTTATGTATTTACGATTTTGGAGCCCCGACGACTTGATGGTTTTCCTTAGATGTTTTAGTATTTGGGGAGAGTTTTAATTTAAATTCGGGAACCGAATTTCTTTAAAGGGGGAAGATTTTAACGTTTTGAAAATCGTTTCGGTGAAATTTCGGAAAATCGGTAAAATAAGGGGGTTTTCTGTAAAAAGTCAAAATACAGATATCTTTATTATAAAATTAAATATACATATTCTAGCTATGAAATTGCTAGTATTTGGTGTTTATTGAGCCACTGGTGAAATTTCAAATTTTCTGAAAAATTTTCCGAAATTAATTATTTTAATATTATTTTAAGGCGTCCCTAATACATTTAATTAGGGAAAATTACAAATTAGAATGAGTTGAAACAAATTTTGTGCATCATAACACATTAAACAAAATTTTATCATGTGGTTTTTGAAATGAAATGGTTTGCCAAAACGGTTTAGAAAATATCGAAGAAAAAGGCTTTTTTCGGTGAAATTAGTGTTAATGGAAGTGGGGTACAACATTTATCTTTTTTTCTCACCCAAACAAAACCCACCCTCCTCCCCTATAGCTCTGGCCGGCCCCTTTTCAGCCCACCATTCTTGGGCCTCTCATCTCACAAAAAAAAACAAAGAAAAGAGAACAAAGGAATGAAAGAAATTGGGCAAAAGGAGTTTGGGCTTTGACTTTTGGGTATTGCCTTGACTTTTTCCCTACCTCCCTCTCTCCCCCCCTCCCCATTCAGCCGACCCTCTCTCTCTCCTTTCCCACAACAGCAGGCCCTCTCTCTTTTCCTCTCATTTCTCATCAAAATTTCATCACAAAATGCCCAAAAATCAACACAAAAATCCCACAAAATAAAAATCCAATCCCTACCCATTTTCCCTTATCTCTTTTAGCATGGATCTTGATGCAAAGATTTCAATTTGGAGGCCATGTTCTATGTATGTTCCATTGTTCTTGTGGTATAATAAATCTTGGCTTTTTGTTAAATTGTTTGATTATTTCTTCAATTAAGTTAATGAGTGGTTTAAATTAAGTTTTGAATTGCTAGTTAGAATTTTAAAGTTAGGGTTTGGAAATTCAAGAATTGGGTTTTTAACATTGTTTAAGATTGTATAGTGTGTTATCATGCTAAGTCATGCAAAGTGTAATCTAAGTGCCAAATTTGCTAATTTCTACATCTAAATTATCATAATTAAGCTAATTGCAAACTAGTTTTTTTAGATCTATTATAATTAGTGAGTTTAAAATATAGTTTGGGTTTGGGTGACTTAATTAAGTTATTTAGTTGGCATTTTGGCCACTAGAATTGTTAAAATAGTTAAAATTGATTAAAACACCAAGTTTTGTGCTAAAATGGAAAATTATGCTAGTTTTGTTAACTAGGTTTTGTAAATATATATATTTTGATGACAATAAATTATTGTAATGGTTTATATGACTTGGTTATGATATTGAATGGATATTGCGGCTGCTAGATTTGTTTAAACGTCGAGTTTTGTACTAAAACGGTAAATTTTTGCTTGCTAGATTTTCGGAAAAATGGCTTATAAAGTGAGTTTGAGTTTTTTGTGAATTTTAACCTATTTTATATTATAATTAGTGCATGTGATTGTGCAAATGAGTGTTTTTGGGTTTTCTCGATGGTTTGGAGTTTGTACGCAGACGTCGAGGGTTTTGGGGTTGATTTATAAAAGCAACCATAGGTTTTGACCTATGTGGGATTCGTGAGTCATTTTGGTCATGAGTCGGATTTTAATGCAATACGGTGCATTATGATATGTAGGTACCCCATGCGGACTTCGAGACGACAAGCAAGCACGTGGCGACGTAGGCACTGGCGAGCGAGGACCAGGTGAGTAGATTTATATCTACGGGGAGAAGTCGGGTGGATGGCGTATAGCACCCCCGCAGTTCGTGGTGATGTATACGAATACGTATACACACATATATTTTGATTATATATATTATGTTGATATGATACTTGATGATAAAGGTGGATTCTAGGTGTTCATGGATTAGTTTAGTGTTAGTTGCGAAAGCCTAGAGTAGTTGTTACACCTACACACGCACGCACACACATGCATACATCTTTGTTATTACTTATGCGTATATGGGGAGAGGTGGTTATGTGTTCACCTGGGTATGGGACTAGGTGTTCACATACTGGATTTGCGGATAATACTTGGGTTTGAGATGAGTCGATGAGATTTGAGTTGAGGTCGTGAGATCGGTGATATGGCAGGATTCGTACTTGAGATACGTCCTGATGTTATAGCGGATCTTTGGATGACAATGCCATGTCAATAGTGATATTAGTATTGTACTAGACGTAGGTCAGTACCACAGATGATGATCTTGATACAGAGGATACCAAATGAACAGTGTGATGAGTATGATATTGACCCGTACCCAGATTTGGTGATGCCGTACGATGGATTTAGTTGATCCGCACTCTTGACTTGGGATGTCTGATTATAGATATGGTTTTGGATATGATATTATTGAGGCGGGATCACCGACTAATATATATACAGGTATGTATACGTATCGACTCAGATGTTAGGCGGTTTCCTTACCTGTAGTTCAGCTTGTTAGTTCAGCCGTATAGTTTAGTGTAGTTGTTAGATTAGATTAGACTCCTACCTATTTCAAAACTAACGAATCGTGGGTATTTTGAAAGACAGGTCAAGGGATTCTACGGATATTTCAAAAGATGTATCTTTTCTTAAAAACACCGTAGCCCTTATTTTCAAAACACCGCGATTCGTGTTATTTCAAAGGCACTATTGTAGGACTTATATTAGGGTAATGCAGTTTAGTTATCGTTGTGTCTAGTATTCAGCCCCCGTATATTATTGTTGTTGCTCCGCATCGCATACTTATTGTAATTCATATTTCATCATTGATATCATGCTGTTAGGACACCATCACCATTACCGATGATGCGTATGTACCACGTACACTTACTTGCCGGCTCACACACATCTTCATCGGTAATTGCCATGTCACGAACACTTTAGAAAATACCATTTCATTTGACATAGGTTGTTAGCTAATAGTTTAGACATGATATTAGGGTACTTGCCTTATATGCTAGTTTAGACATTATAGTTATTACTTGCTACTTCATGCATGTTATTATTCATTGATATGCCGCATTCATGGTTTTTTATGTCCATATTCACTGTTTACATGCTATTGAGGATTTGGATTCTGATTTTCATGAGATTTCCTGGATTTGGAGGAAAACCGCAAAAACACTTATAAACTTCTTTCTTTTTTTTTTAAAGAAAAAGTGCGGTTTTCCCATGATGTATGAGTCGTCCACCGTGAGTTTGCTGATGGATTTCGAGACCCGATTCGAGGAGTTGGATGAGCCGTTTCGGGTACATGGTGGACCCGGTAAGGTACCCCGGGGCAAGAAGGTCGTGTTGCTGACGTTGAGCCTGGCAATGGAGCACTACCCACCGGTGATCTTACCCGACGCGTCGGATATCCGGAGGATACCGTCGTGGTCTTGAGATTGATGGTAGGGGGCCGGTCTGGACTGACGGCGCCCTAGATAGTGAGATTGATACAGAGATTCTGAGATATTTGAGATACAGAGATTTGATGATACAGGCCAGTCCGGATAGCCGGAGCCTGAGATTTTGAGACATTGGGATTTACGTTTTGTGTCGATGTTAGACACTGTTTATGCTGATTTCCTTATGATACCTCGTTTTAAAAATACAAAAAAAAATCTCACTAATTTATGAAAATAGTTTTCTTCAGTGCATGCATTCTTTTTCGTGCATTCATACATCATCCATGTGATACATTGCTACCTGAGGCACTGACACGGGCACATAGGATTGCACTTGGGTTAGATATTTACCCTAGCCATTGTTATAGGCTGCTGGTTATATATTTGAGGATATATTATGATCATTGACCTAGGATTGCGTTGTTCATGCGATTTCTGTTCGTAGATTATTTTTTTACTCACGAGTTGGCAACTCACCCCCGTTGTGCCACAGTTTCTTGCAGGTTTTGCCATACAGGTTTCTTTACGGCTTTGCTGGCACCGCTTCCTTCGGGTGACTTGCTAGTAGGTGGGTTTATTTGTATCGTACCCATCATTATACATTGTATATTATTATTCAGTTGTATCTAGAAGTTCCATCATCCAAAAATGTATTTATTGAGATAGAGACCAGAGATGTTATTCTTTCGACCTTAAAGTCGCGCGTTATATTTCTGTAGAATTCTTGTTGTTTGAGTTTCCTTTTGAGTTTTGATCCTAGCCCTTGGCATTGTATAATATATTGCTTGTGTGGTTGTGACCGTCGATTGACGAAGAGCTAGCTCCCGCTTGGGGATGCCTTTTTATTGATTTCGTATACTATTCATGTTGTATCCCGTTTGGGGGCCAGTATTTACAATGGAGACTCTGCCGAAATTTTCTGGAAATATTTGATGTTTTTTTAAAAACGCATAATTCGGCAATGCTATTAAAACTACTTAATTTAAATTGGTTTTCCTTCACTCTACTACTTTTCTTGGTTTGGATTTCTGGGTTTCCGGTTTACTTAGATTACGTACGCCTCGAGACGTTTCGTAGTTTAATTGCCGGTCATATTCCGTACTTTCGGGACGTGACAGGGGATTTCTCGACTTGACACCACTCGCACTCACTCACCTCTCCCCTCTCCGCGATCCCATTTCTAGCCGAAAATTCCTGCAGTCCCCTCCCCCTTTTCTCCATCTCATTTTCGTCTCAAAAATCCTCATTTTTCCATCAAAAATCCACACAAATTCTCACTAATTCATAGTTAAACCTTCACCCAAAATTTCTTGGCCTAAACTAGCTCGGATCTTGAAGCAAGAAAGTATTTTGGGAGGCCATGTTTGCAAGTTAGATCTCTAAATTTTTTAGGTATAAACCTTAACCCAATAGTTACTTTGTTGGTTAATTATTTTAATCTAATTTATTTAGGTATTAATATGGTTCTAATTGCAAGTTTAAGATTTTAAAGAGAAGGGTTTGAGTTAATGTTAGGGTTTTACCCATCATTACTAAGTTAGTTAAGTATAGTTTGCTATCTAGTGGCTTTACAAAACTAATCTAGATGATTACCTTGTTAAAGTGGCTTCTAATTATCCTAATTAGGTGGTTATGCAAGTAAATTTCATGATTAGTGTGTGTTTGTGTGATGTTATATTTAATTAGTGATGAATGGCTTAATTAGGATATTTACTTGTGATTATGGCCACTAGGTCGCTAATCCATAAAGTTTTGCACCAAAATACCATTTGTTAGCTTACTAGGTTTTTAGAATAAATAGATTTTAATTTAGTTTGAGGTTGTAATGATCTAAAACCGATTTCATATAATATTTAGTGTGTTGTGAATGCGTGATCGGTATGATTGGGTTCTAGGTTTGGTGGTTGTCACGTATAGCGACCCCTAGTTGCGGTTCGTGGCGATGTCGTGCGCGTTTTGTGTACCAAGTGCACACAAGTCTAACTTGTGGACGTTAATTCTTTTGTATCTTTATCTTCGTGTCTTCTCAGAGTTCTAGCCTCATGTATTATGTTTGTGCAATTCTAGGATCAGTTGCGTAGGCATCGGATGCGGCGCGGAAAAGCTAGGCTGTGATCGGATCAGATTAGCCGAAGCGTCCCGGTGAGTAGATGTACACATCTATGGGGGGATCGTCTAGATGGCGCAAGGCGCCCGATAGTTAGGAATAATTAGTAATTCTGGTAGCAACATGCAATAATTAGTAGTTCTGGTAGCAACATGCGTAGTCTTAAACCATTCATATCATGCATCACATTATCTTACATATGATGTCATTTCCTAGGACACTTGCACCATTACCATTAGTTTATGCTGCATATGCACTATTCATAAGAATACACACACGCCGTTGGTATTTTCTATACCACGAACACTATAGAATTTGCCTAAATCAGTATCTGAGCATTTCATTATTTATGATATGTAACTTGTAGTTGTATATTCATTTCATTTGGATGGATACGTAAAATTGCTAGTCATATTTATATGCCTCATTGCATCATCATTCATGAATAGTTTTATAGTCACACATCGTATTTCATATTAGTGATACCATGGACATTCATCTTCGCCGACATGCATTCATCTTCGCCTACGTGTTTACATATTGAGATTCTTCTTGAGGATTTCAATACTTATGATATTTCTGGATTTTGGGAGAAAACCACAAGAATTTATAAAATTATTATCCTTTTAAAAATGCAAATTGCAGTTTTCTCATGATTGATGTATGTGTCTTCCACCATGAGTTTTCCTGATTTCTGTTGGTTTTCGAGACCCGATTCGAGGAGTAGGATGAACCGTCTCGGGTAAATGGTGAGCCCGATATGGTATCCCGGGGCGAGAGTGTTTTTATGGGGATGACGATGAGCCTGGCTGGGGCAAACTATCTACCGGTGATGTCTGGCACGGCGGATATCTGGAGGATACCGACCGTTGTCGTGAGATTTGATGATATGGGCCGATCCAGACTGACGGAGCCCGAGATATTGAGGATATTGTATCGATGCTTGACATGGACTTTTCTGTCGATTTTACTGATGATACTCCAGTGTTTACTATACAAAAGTTTTACTGAGATAAGGATATAGATCTTCTTATATTAGTTATATCTGGATTTCGTGTTGATTATCCATTCATGTTGCATACATACTAGTGCATTGCATCATATTTGTATATGTAGGGTGTGAGGCATTTGCGTGCATGCTTACGATAGCCTTATTAGATGTTTCTTACTACTCACGAGTTGGCAAGTCACCCCCGTTGTGCCACAGTATCATGCAGGTCAGACTCGTCTGCACAGTAGCGGCGGGCGTACGTACTTCCTCATTTTGTTTCAATTACTTAGACTTGCGGCATTGCTCGTAGGTGGGTTGCGATAATATTTTTGATTCCACCTTGTATTATTATTTGCATCTAGTATTCTCCATCTACCGCTTCTACCATTGTATATGTGACTTAGATGTGTGAAAGTGAGATTAGTATATGTGTTGTTTCTCTGGTGTCGATCTCACTTGAGCAGACGTGATGCTTTCTTATTTTCGTACTTTTATATGCTTATTTTGCACTATTATGATCTATATTGCATGTGGTTGTGTTCCGTCATTGGCGAAGAGCTAGCTCCCGCTTGGGGATACCTTTATTCATTACTTATTCGTATTCTTGTTTTGTACCCATTTAGGGGCTAGTATTTACAAGGGAGACTCTGCCGAAATTTTCGAGAAAAATTGGATGTTTAAAATGTTCTAATATGACTCTATTTTACTAAAATCATCATTTTAAGTTAGGTTTTCCTTCACTCTATTTCTTTTAACGGTTTTGGATTCTGGGCTTTGGCTTACTTGGATTACGTTACGCCTTAAGTCGTTTCGTAATTTAAGTGCTAGTCACATTCCGTACCTTTGGGTCATGACAAAGTTGGTATCAGAGTGATAGGTTTTACCTTTCTGAGTGTAGGATGATCCTTGATAGATGGAGTAGGTGACTTAAGCAGAGTGACGTAGCGTGTGTATGTTCCGCGGCATCTTTACGATACAGTACTCTGCCTAAGTGACCTTAGGACATAATTGCTTGTATTTCCTTCTTCGATTCCTTATATTTCTTGATTCAATTGCACTGTTCTTATCAGTCATGTTTCTTGTTCCAGCCTCTATGCCGCCGAACACTACGAGGGCACAGAGGGCTGCCGCTAGAGATGAGATTCGAGCGGGCTCATCTGAGACGAGGACCGATCAGGGCGGTACGCCTACTCCTCTGGGACAGATTGATCCACCTTCTCCAGGATGTATTGCTCGGTTAGAGGCCGGTATGCAGGAGTTGCGTCAGATGATGGGATCTTTAGTTGAGGCCAGTCGGGCACAGAGGTCTGAGGATGGTCCTCCCACTGCAGAGACCACGATTGTACCTACTGCCCAGACAGTTGTTCCTGCTATTACTGAGACTACCCCAGAGAGGACGAGGAGGCAGAGGGAAAGGACAGCCGGCAACTAGTGGGGGACAGGCCCGAGTGTTCGCATTGACTCCTCAGGATGCGCAGGCATCCAATGCCGTTATGACGGGTATTCTACCGGTATGTTCTTTCAACGCATAGGTATTGTTCGACCTAGGTTCCATACATTCCTATGTATCTACGTACTTTGCACCGAGGTTGGGCCGAGAGTCGTCTTCGCTAGATCAGCCACTCGTTGTTATTACTCCAGTAGGCGAGTCGTTTGTCACTCGATTTGTGTTTCGATCTTATTCTGTCCGTATCGGGAAGAGGGATTCTTCGATTGATTTGATTCTCCTCGATATGTTAGACATTGACGTTCATCTGGACATGGACTGGCTAGCCACTTGTTATGCATCCGTAGACTGCCGTGAAAAGGAAGTCAGATTTAGCTTTCCGGGTGAGCCAGTTCTTGTTATTCAGAGAGACCGTAGAACCACCCTTCCCAGCTTTATTTCTTCTCTTCACGCTAGTTAGCTCTTGAGGAAAGAATGTCAGGGATTCTTAGCATATGTTTGTGATACTAGAGCCACAGAGGTCCCGTTGGACCAGGTCCCGACTGTGAGGGAATTTCCAGATGTCTTTCCTGACGAGCTGCCTGGTTTACCGCCTAAGCGCGATATTGAGTTCTGCATTTACTTGATCCCCGGTATGGGGCCTATTTCTATACCACCTTATCGGATGGCCCCCGGCGGTGCTTAAAGAGCTGAAGGATCGGTTGTAGGATTGGTTGGATAAAGGGCTTATTCGACCGAGTGTGTCGCCTTAGGGTGCTCCTGTCCTGTTCATCAAAAGAAGGACAGCGGTTTGCGTTTGTGCATCGATTATCGTCAGTTGAATCGAGTGACTGTGCGGAACAGATATCCCCTACCTCTTATTGACGATTTGTTCGATCAGCTCCAGGGTGCGGGACATTTCTCGAAGATAGATTTACGGTCGGGTTATCATCATCTGCGGGTTCGGAAGGATGATATTCCGAAGACTGCTTTTTGCACACGTTACGGGCATTATGAGTTTTTGGTGATGTCGTTCGGGCTCACCAATGCCCCAACAGCGTTTATGGACTTGATGAATCACATATTCAGGCCGTTTCTTGATCAGTTTGTCATCATGTTCATTGATAACATCTTAGTATATTCCCAGAGTCGAGAGGAGCATGAGCAGCACTTGCGGATCACATTGCAGACTTTGAGAGAGCACCAGTTGTTCGCAAAATTCTCCAAGTGCGCATTCTGTCTTGACTGTGTCGATTTCTTAGGTCATGTGGTTACGAGAGATGGTATATGTGTGGACCCGAAGAAGATCAAGGCCATTCAGCATTGGCCCAGACAGGTATCAGTTTCAGAGGTCCGCATCTTTTTAGGTCTGGCCGGCTACTATCGACGTTTTGTTCAGGATTTCTCCCGTATTGCTGCACCATTGACCAGGTTGACCCGGAAGGGAGTTCCTTTTCTTTAGGCCAAAACAATCGAGCAGAGCTTTCAGCAGCTGAAGACTCGTTTGACTACCGCGCCAGTATTATCCTTACCTTCAGCTTCAGGCGGTTTTATCGTTTATTGTGATGCTTTTGGAGTAGGGCTAGGCTGTGTGTTGATGCAGCACGGCAGGTTCGTTGCTTATGCTTCTCGGTAGTTGAAGAAACACGAGCAAAACTATCCCACTCATGCTTAGAGATGGCTGCGATGGTTTTTGCACTCAAGATCTGGAGACACTACTTATATGGTGAGTGTGCCAGATATTCATGGACCACAAGAGCTTGAAGTATATCTTTCAGCTGCGAGATCTAAATCTGAGACAGCGCCGTTGGATGGAGCTAGTGAAAGACTATGACTGGGGGATTCTTTATCATTCGGGCAAGGAGAATGTTGTGGCAGATGCTTTCAGTCGGAGGCCCGGAGGTAGCTTATCTTGTTTGAGCGAAGTTCAGAGGCAGTCGATGGTAGATTGGCAGATTTTATGTGACAGCCGAGTGCAGTTCAAGATTACTCCGACCGGGGAACAGCTTTCCAATATCTGTGCGCGTCCACAGTTACTTGACCGTATCCAAGAGGCATAATCTGGCGATGCCCGCTTTTCGGAGATCATGGAGCAGGTTCGAAAGGGCAGAGATTCTGAGTTCGTGATCGATGATCAGGGGGTACTGCGATTTGGGACCCGACTGTGCGTACCAGATTCTGATGGACTGAGACGCGAGATTATAGAGGAGGCGCATCGGTCAGTATATAGTGTTCATCCGGGTTCCACCAAGATCTACCATGATTTGAAAGATGTTTACTGGTGGGAAAGGATGAAGAGAGATGTCACGGTCTTCGTTTCGAGATGCCTGACTTGCCTGCAAGTCAAGGCCGAGCATCATAGGCCAGCAGGAGAATTACAGCCTTTGCCCATTCCGGAGTGGAAGTGGGACTGATCTCTATGGAATTCATTGTGGGTCTACCCAGGACCAGTCGAGCGTATGACTCTATTTGGGTGATAGTAGACCGACTGACGAAAGAGGTTCACTTTCTGCCCGTGAAGACCACTTTCGGATTTGCTCAGTATGCCCAGATATGCATTGATGAGATTGTGCGATTGCATGGCGTCCCGACCTGTATTGTGGTCGACCGAGGCACCCAGTTCACCAGTCGACTATGGCAGAAACATCAGGAGGTTTTGGGCACCCGATTGAGTTTCAGTAAAGCTTTTCATCTGTAGACCGACGGTCAATCAGAGCAGACCATTCAGACTCTTGAGGACATGCTCCGAGTTTGCATTTTAGATTTCGGTGGCAGCTGGGATTGTCATTTACCCTTGATAGAGTTCTCCTACAATAACAGCTTCCAGGAGACGATTCAGATGGCACCCTTCGAGGCGTTATATGGAAGGAGATCTCGATTGCCCGTTTGTTAGACAGAGCTCAGTGAGAGCAGTATTTTGGGACCATAGATTGTGTAGGAAACGACCGAGAAGATCCAGTTGATTCGGGATAGAATGAGAGCGGCCCAGAGAAGGCAAATCTTATACCGATAGACGTCATCGCAGACTTGAGTTCGCTGTTGGCTATCATGTTTTCTTGAGGGTCTCTCTAATGAAAGGCGTGATGAAATTCGGGAGGAAAGGGAAGCTTAGTCCCAGATATGTGGGTCCCTTCGAGATCCTCAAGCGAGTCGGCTCGGTTGCTTATCGCTTGGCTCTTCCACCCAGCTTCCCAGATGTTCACCCTGTGTTCCATGTATCGAAACTCCGCAAGTACCTTCATGACCCCTCTCACGAGATTTAGTACCAGAAGATCCAGCTAGAACGTGATCTTTCTTTCACCGAGTATCCTATAGTTATTCTTGATCGGCAGGTGAAGAAACTGAGCTCAAAGGTTATACCGTCCGTAAAGGTTCTTTGGCGTGGCCCGAACAGCGAAGAAGTCGCTTGGGAGCCGTAGAAAGACATGGGGAAGAAATATCCCCATCTCTTCGAAGGTACACGAAGTTAAATTTGAAATTTTAAATTCGGGGACCAAATTTCTTTAATGGGGGAAGATTGTAACGCTTTAAAAATCGTTTAGGTTAATTGTCCGATAATCAGTAATATAACTCGTGTTTTCCATAAAGCATAGTTATAATTATTTTTCCACATAATCTTAGATATACGTATTTTAGCTATGTAATTGCTAGTATTTGGTATTTAATTAGTCACTTATTAATTGCTAGTTTACTTAAATATTTTCCGTAATTAATTATTTTTAAATATTATTTTAAGCATTCATTTATACACTAAATTAGTGTTAATTACAAATTAGAATTGGTTAAGTATACATTAGTGCAACATGACAACTTAATATCTAGTTTGTAATTTATTCTTTTTCTTTAATTTGTCTTCTAGATAATTCTAGGAAAAAATTTAATTAGAAATGAAATAATTAAGAAATAAATTAATAGATGAGATAATGGGGGGATTTTCTTGACTTGACACCACACACACATTCTCACCTCTCCCCTCTCCTATTTCTAGCCGAAAATTCCTGCAGTCCCCTCCCCCATTTCTCCATCCTATTTTCATCACAAAAATACTCATTTTCCATACAAAAATCCACACAAATTCTCACTAATTCATAGTTAAAGCTTCACCCAAAATTCCTTGGCCTAAACTATCTTCGATCTTGAAGCAAGAAAGCATTTTGGGAGGCCAAGTTTGCAAGTTAGATCTCTAAATTTTTTAGGTATAAATTTTAACCCAATAGTTAATTTGTTGGTTAATTACTTTAATTTAACTTATTTAGGTATTAATATGGTTCTAATAGCAAGTTTAAGATTTTAAAGATAAGGGTTTAAGTTAAAGTTAGGGTTTTACCCATCATTACTAAGTTAGTTAAGTATAGTTTGCTATCTAGTGGCTTTACAAACCTAATATAGATGATTCGCTTGTTAAAGTGGCCTCTATTTATCCTAATTAGGTGGTTATGCAAGTAAATTTCATGATTAGTCTGTGTTTGTGTGATGTTATATTTAATTAATGAAGAATGGCTTAATTAGGATGTTTACTTATGATTGTGGCCACTAGGTCACTAATCCATAAAGTTTTGCACCAAAATACCATTTGTTTTCTTACTAGGTTTTAAAAATAAATAGATTTTAATTTAGTATGAGGTTGTGATGATCTACAACCTATTTCCTATGATATTTAGTGTGTTGTGATTGCGCGATCGGTACGATCGATTCTAGGTTTGGTGGTTGTCACATATAGCGACCCCTGATTGCAGTTCATGGCGAAGTCATGCGCGTTTTGTGCACCAAGTACACACAAGTCTAACTTGTAGACGTTAATTCTTTCGTATCGTTATCTTCGTGTCTTCTCATAGTTTTAGCCTCATGTATTGTGTTTGTGCAATTCTAAGATCGGTTACGGTGGCGTCGGACGCAGCACGGAAAGGCAAGGCTGTGATCAGATCAGATTAGCTGAGGTGTCCCGGTAAGTAGATGTATACATCTATGGGGGGATCGTCTGGATGGCACAAGGCGTCCGATAGTTAAGAATAATTAGTAGTTCTGGTAGCAACATGCGTAGTCTCAAACCATTCATATCATTCATCGCAACATCTTACATATGACGTCATTACCTAGGACACTTGCACCATTACCATCGGTTCATACTGCACATGCACTATTCATGAGAATACACACACATCCTTAGTAATTGCTATGCCATGAACACTATAGAATTTGCCTAAATCAGTATCTGAGCATTTCATTATTTATGAAATGTAACTTGTAATTGTATATTCATTTCATTAGGATGGATACGTAGGATTACAAGTCATATGTATATACCTCATTGCATCATCATTCATGCATAGTTTTCTAGTCACACATCGTATTTCATAGTAGTGATACCATGGACATTCATCTTCACCGACAAGCATTCATCTTCGCCGACATATTTACATATCGTGATTCTTCTTGAGGATTTCAGTACTTATGATATTTCTGGATTTTGGGGGAAAACCGTAAGAAATTATAAACTTATTATCATTTTAAAAATGCAAGTTGCGGTTTTCTCGTGATTTATGTATGCTGATTAGTATGAAAATTTGTGTTAACCGCAATCAGAAACGGCGTCGCTTTGCAGCTAGCCTGTGAGTACGGGTCGATCCACAGAGATGGGTAATTATCTTAATGTGTTTTTACGAGTTGATTCCAACTGTTGTTTGGATTGGTTTATTAAATCTATAAACTAGATCTATCACTAAACTAAATTAATCCAAATTAAAGTCTTGCTAGGCTTAGGTTTAGGGGAAGTTTGGAGATTAAAGGTTTCCTCACCGCTTTCATTGCCCTATTTTTGATCTATTAGATGTTGGTGTAATTATCAATAAAGCGGATTAGAATCTTTTGGGAAGATGTTTCTTCCTCTAGATTCTTATCCTTCCTTTATCGATACTTACCCTAACCCCCATGGAATACACGCGCAACCGGGCCTTTATACTATGGTGTCACCGTTACCTCGAGGGGTAGGGTGCCGTAGGGAGCGGTTGTGCGTGTATGCATGGAGTTCTAATTCTTGTGAAGGGGCATGAAAGGGGTGAGAGATCTCATCTCTCAAACCTTTCCCTAAGGCTAACCCTAACAAGCGAGGAGATTACTCGCTCATTAGGGGATGATAAAACATACTAATTAAAATAGAATAAAATCAAATTACTTACTAATTTGGTGGCTCCCTCCAAGCAAGAAAACAGAACAGATCTGAATTTTATTTATTGAAAAGAGGCATAGGGTTTTACAATTTTTGATTACAATTTATAAGCAAACAAGGAAACTAGGGTTACAGACTCTCGCACATGTGAAATTACAGATTTGCCCACGGAAAATCCCAACACCCGCATCGACACACCAACTCAGAAAGTTTGCGCCGACACGGGCATTAGACGGCCGCGGAACCGTGGCAATAGGGCTCTTGGGCCGCGGTTCCGCGGCCCTTTGGTGAGCTCAGCTCACCAAAATTCTTGAGCTGTATTATGGGCATTTGGGCTTCTTGTTTCTTCACCACTTTTCTCTGTTTGACTTCTGGGTCTTCTACAGATCTTCAGTGAAAACTTGTAAGGATCTTTTGACCGTTTCACTTTCGTCTTTTTAGACCTTGCACTGTTCTTCGTCTCAGCTTGAGTAAGATCCGCCTACTTGTTGGTCAAAAGTCCCTTTTCTGTATCAACTTTCGTCTTTTTCACTGTATTTGCTCCAAGAGCCTATATCCTGTAACATGCAACAAACGTGCGTCAAGAGTACCTGTTTATTTATAAAACGGATAAGAATAGGGGAATGAAAAATGCAATATTATGGTCTGAACAAATACCCCCAAACTTATCTTTTGTTCGTCCTCGAGCAAACTTATTATTATTTTTATTCACTAAAAAAAAATCCTAACCGCACTTTCGCAGGGAAACGCGATTGCAATGAGCACGTGCAACAAGCCGTTAAACCTCTAGGTGTCCCTAGTAGGAGGAGTGTTGTCTCCTGAGGGTTTTCAGCGGATACTACGCACAAAATCCTATCAATTCAGCCCATTTACTTTTGTTTTCCAATTAGGTCTTCTAACAAGGAATTCTATTATCTTTTGACTCGCAAATTATCCACCCACATTCTTCACGCTTCCTAATCATCTAACTTAAGATTATATATGTTATGTAGACATACTTAGCTTTTGGCATCTCTTAAGTCTTCCTTCCAGGGTTTCATCTCTACTTTGGAATTTCTATCAACACTACTAAAGATACAAGTTCTATCTTTCATTCCTTTCTCTCTTCTAAACTCTAATCACATATCCCCACGTGTGTGTAAATATCACCCCTACACTTGGAAATTCAAATCAAGCAATCGTACTCTCGTCCATTGTCCAAAGCACTTATTAATTCGTTAATTTTGAATTTCGCTTACACATCCTTCATGCGACTGTTAATACTTCTTGAGGTACCAACAACCGATTACAAGATGCGTTAGCACTTTAAAGCGTACTTCCTAGTTTTTGCAATACCCAAGGCTTTTAGCAGTGACTCCCAAACCAGTTGGTCTAAGGTACTAGGTGATGAAGCACCCTCGCTAAAGATTTTTCTATTTTTACAGCCTTAAGTAATCACAAAAACCAGTGTCCATTTTTTTTTATTCACTTTTTTTTTCTTTATTTTCATTGTACTAAGGACTTTAGACAAGAGCAATTCAAGGTCTCTTCTACTATTCCAAGTTTCAAGGTGCGTGATTGTGCAAGTTGTAGGGTATACATTTTCAGAATCTAGACTTAAGCGAGGAACTATTTTTCAAACTTATACTCTAATAAGAACATCAATACTCTTCCCTTGTTTCGACTTAGTCCAAGAAGTGAACCCAAAATTTGCCTATTTCTAAATAAACTACAAGGCATATACTTTCTACCGTTAAACTTTAAGGAATGTTATTTTTAGGCTTTTTAATTCACTAAGTCTAAGATCTAGTTGTTCCTAGCTAGTTAACCTATATATCAAACTCTAGTCAAATAAGGCCAAAATTGAATACAATTATTTTTATAATTTATAAATTTTTTTCAATTTTTATGGGTTTTCAAATACGTATGCAAATGCAAAAATATGTACAAATGAATGCGAAGGAAGAAGACGTACCGAGCATACCCCCAAACTTGAACTTGACAGTGTCCTCACTGTCATGCTAAACCAAGAGGGTTAAAATACTGGCACTTCCCTGCTTATTTATTTATAATTTTTTTATTGTTAAGAAAAAAAAAATATATACAAAAAGGCCCTCCCCCAAACTTCATTTAAACTATGTTAGATATTACTGCCAAACTTTGCATAGACCAAAAGTCAACACCAACCAATTGAAAAATTTATCAGTAAGAAGTATTGGTTGGTGGAAGAATAAGTTGTGGCGGTCCAAAAAGAATTGGGGAAGATAGAAGTGGTGGTATGGAAAGTATGGAGGTGAATAGACAGGAGGTGGTGATGAATCAAAACGAGAATGTGAATGATCAGCAATCAATGGAATATTGGTATTCTCGTAGCTTATTAAAAGAAATGGGGGTGGTTCAACTTCTAAAAGAGGAGGTTGACTAACCACAATATCCCCAAAATGTTCCTGTGGGTCCTCTATTGACTTGGCATCATCCATCAATTTCATATGATATTCAATTATAAGGGAACTGATTTCCTCGATGTCCGCCACAGTCCAACCGAAAACTTGCCGCCTATCTTATAAGACCATCAAAAGGGCGTTCTCTTGCTCAAGGGCTAGAGAAACTGATATTATAATAGGAAAGGTCTCATTTTCACCTATGTAAGGATATTTAAGGTGAGGCGGTAAGGACATGAGTTCGAGTTTCGGAGGCGAAAGAATCATTGCGGAATCTACCTCGAACTCAAAGGACTCCAACACAGGTTCGAAATCACTGCAAACAACCGATTCGGATGGTTCAACTAACTCATCCACAAATTCAAAAGACTCATATTCGGGCTGTGAGTCGTCGTCATCCGAAAAAGTGAAACATTCATAATCCATATCGGCTGTGTCAACTATGGTAGGCTCAAGGAGGGACGCACTAGTGGCGTCAAAACTGTTTTTATCAAATAGAAATCTTTCAAGCTCGCAGTCCTCCTGCATGATTTCGTGAATAGAGCAAACATCTCGTGTACTAGTTTTAGGCACGGGGGGCAGACTTCCCATCTTATAAATATTGAACTCACTATACATCTTCCCAAAGGATAGAGTCATGGAGCCATTGCGACAGTTTATTACAGCATTGGAAGTGGCCAAAAATGGTCGACCTAGGATTACCGGAATTTAGTTTCTTGGGTTAGCAACAGGTTGTGTATCCATAACAATAAAATCAACGGGGAATATGAACTCCCCCACTTTGATCAACACATCCTCTAGCTGACCCCTTGGATGGGTGATTGATCGATCAGCCATTTGGAGAGTACAACGAGTGGGTTTCAACTCTCCAACCCCTAATTGTTCGTACACGGAGTAGGGAATCAGGTTAACACTAGACCCAAGATCTAAAAGTGCTCGATTAATTTTCTTATCCCCAATTGTGATTGAAATCGTAGGACAGCCGGGGTTCTTTCGTTTTTGGGGTAAGGTTTGATGGTGGTTAATAGCATTGCTCACTGCACTAGCCACTAGCACTTTCTTGGGTACTTGAGATGCCTTTCTCTTCGAGGTGCATAAGCCCTTTAAGATTTTCGCGTATGAAGGGACTTGTTGGATAGCATCCAAGAGAGGTATATTTATGCTAACCTGCTTAAATAATTCCACAATCTTCTCCACTTGTGCAGTTGGTTTATTGGGACTCAACCTGTTTGGAAATGGAGCATTTTGAAAATTTGTTGAGTCAAATGTCTGTGGGGTATAATGTGGAGTAGGAACGGATCCCAGTGTGGATGTGTTCGTGTTGTGAGAAATGGGTCTGTTCGAGTTAGAAGAAGTAGAGCCGTGTGAAGGGTGGAGAATAGGCTCTAAAGAAAAAGGTGAAGAAGAAAGTGAAGAAAATGAAGAAGGGGAAGATGACGATGGAGAAAAAGAAGAAGAAGAAGAAGAAGAAGAAGAAGAAGAAGAAGAAGAACCACCGGCAGGGATGTCATCACTAATTTCCACATTAATCTGCAACACTCTTCAGGATCTCAACGTGGTCTCCGCATTTACATTGTGATTGTGATATGCGTTTTGTGTGTGACCGGGATTTGGCAATGGTTGAGATGGAAGCTTTCCCTTTTCTCTCTCGCTCAATGCAGCAGTTAATTATGCAATTTGTGCCTCAATAGATCTGATACTTTGATCGTGTGAGGCATTGTTATGCATCAAAGACTGAACATAATTTTCAAATCTTGCTGCGGATTCTGTAGATTGCTTAAGAAATGCATCTAGACTTTTTTCGAGCGAGATAACCTTATCATCATTTGGTTGAACCAAATTGTTCGTTTGATTTGTATAAGGTTGTTGTTGGAAAGGTTGCTGGTTTTGAGTTTGTGATGGTGCTTGTTGTTGTTGTGGAGAAGGAGGTCTTTGAAAATTGTTATTTCCTTGGACTTGTTGATTTTGGTTCCAAGCAAAATTTGGGTGACTCCTCCACCCCGGATTGTATGTCGAAGAGTACGGATCATTTCTTTGTCGTTGCTGAAATGCAGCATTGACTTGATCTTGTCCTTGAATAGGTGCATTATAAGGACACTCTTCGATTAGATGCGATGGATTCGCACAACAAGCACAAACAGTTCGTGGAGGTAAAATAGGGGCAGGAGAAGACGATGAGATTTTGGTCTCAATGGCTTCTAGCTTTTTCATAAGTGCGGCCATCTCGGCCTTCATAGCAATCGACATATCCACTTGGTGTATGCCTGCCCTAGATTGACCAACAGAAGAAAATGATGTGGTCTTGATACTCTCCCACTGAATTGTTTGCTCACTAAGATCCTCAAGAAACTGCCAAGCTTCGTCGCTAGACTTGGAGAGAAAATGACCTTGACATATGGTTTCTAGCAACTGCTTCGTTGCCGAGTTCAATCCCTCGTATAATGTTTGGCAAAGTTGCCAACTTTCGATCCCATGATGAGGGCATTGAACGAGTAGGTCTTTAAATCTCTCGAAGAACTTCCAAAATGGTTCGGAAGGAAGCTGTGAAAATTGTATAATCTCGTTGCGGATTCTAGCAGTTTTGTGATGAGGATAGAACTTTTTCAGAAAAGCTCTCACAAACTCGTCCCAATTTCTAATGGAATGTGATGCGGTGCTATATAGCCACTTCTCGGCTAGGTCACATAAGGTGAAAGGAATGACCCTTAGCCTTATAGCGTCATCACTTAATTGGGTTGTTTTCATCATAGCGCAAACGTTTTGGAATTTATTGATAAAGATATATGCATCTTCAGATTCCAAACCATGAAATTTTGGCAGCATATTAATGAAATGTGGTTTTATTTCAAAATTGTCCCCATTTGCCGGTGGGGGTGAAAGACATGTAGGTAAAGAAGTGCGGACGGGGTAGAAGAGATCCCGGAGCGCAACTCGTGCGGGCGCTACAACAGGCGAAAGATTCGGGTTATTCGCACCTAACGGAGGTGGAATCATTCTCGTCGGAAAGGTATCGTTGGGGTTGAATCCCGACATACCTTCGAAAGAAGAATTTGAAGGTGGAGGTAAGGAAATGGACGGAATGTCGACGAAGGGTTCGTCGGTCGGTACCAACGAAACACAGACTAATCGGGTGTTAGTATCCCTAGTCCAAAATGACATAAACTAAAAGGGGTAGTGTAGTCAGAAAAAAGAAAGACAGAATGCGGGGGTAAGATAACGTCAGTGAAGGGAAGTGGTGGAAGTGAGTTGCAAGTTTTCTTAGCGACAAGTTGCAAGTTTTGAAAAGATTTTTTCTCTTTTTTTTTTATGTGTGAGTTTTGCAAAGAAGTTTTGAAAAGAGACTCGTGACACAATTGCTATCAACCACACATGCACAATCAGGCCTAGATCTAGGGTCGCCTAGGTCTGCTAGACAGCTCCTAACTAGGGCTAGAAATAGGACCTCAAACCGCCTCTTCACCGACAAGTACGGCCAGGTAAGTGGGAAGGAACCACAATAGTGGGCCTAATTAAAAACCACTAGCCTAGACACCGCAAAGTCAGTTAGGATAAACGGTCGATTCCTATACTAGTCCTTTTCCTATTGAACTCGATGTCTTTAGGTCTGAGTCTAGTATTTTTTTTTAATTAATTGTGCTCGATGCAAAATGCTTTAAGTGTTTTCTGGGGTCCTGGGAAGGGTGATGAAATCCCCACCCAATCTGAGTTTGGTCAATTAGCCCTTTAAAGTCCGATTAAATTATGCAAAACAATAAAATTCACTTGCAATCAATTTTTTTTAGCGCGGAGCAAAAAAACCTGCAGAAAATCTGTTATTTAGAAGGGGAGAGAAGATTTTTAGCGCAAAGAAATCCTGCAGAAAATTTTCACAAAAGATATATGGGGATTTTCAGAGGGGAGAAGGAGAAAACAGACCAGAAAATATCGCGCACTGAAGGGCCAAAGTGGCCGCGGTTCCGCGGCTATTGGTATGTCAAAGCCGCGGTTCCGCGGTATTCTGGTAGAATTAGGGCTCTGTAAAAATTGTACGGCTCTGTTGTGATGTTTCTCCTCTGTTCTGATATGCACTTTTCTAATTTGCCCTCTGTAAAATTCCAGATCCGAGCTTTTTCGCTATTCCTGCAAAATTCAAAAGATACACCCTTCAAACAGATCAAAATTGATAATTTTTTTATTTCTTTTTTTTTTATTTTCAGATTTTTATAATTTTTAAAATTTATATCAACCCGAAATTACACAGAAAGAAATTTTACGCCATCCCCGGCAACGGCGCCATTTGATTAGTATGAAAATTTGTGTTAACCGCAATCAGAAACGGCGTCGCTTTGCAGCTAGCCGGTGAGTACGGGTCGATCCACAGAGATGGGTAATTATCTTAATGTGTTTTTACGAGTTGATTCCAACTGTTGTTTGGATTGGTTTATTAAATCTATAAACTAGATCTATCACTAAACTAAATTAATCTAAATTAAAGTCTTGCTAGGGTTAGGTTTAGGGGAAGTTTGGAGATTAAAGGTTTCCTCACTGCTTTCATTGCCCTATTTTTGATCTATTAGATGTTGGTGTAATTATCAATAAAGTGGATTAGAATCTTTTGGGAAGATGTTTCTTCCTCTAGATTCTTATCCTTCCTTTATCGATACTTACCCTAACCCCCATGGAATACACACGCAACCGGGCCTTTATACTACGGTGTCACCGTTACCTCGAGGGGTAGGGTGCCGTAGGGAGCGGTTGTGCGTGTATGCATGGAGTTCTAATTCTTATGAAGGGGCATGAAAGGAGTGAGAAATCTCATCTCTCAAACCTTTCCCTAAGACTAACCCTAACAAGCGAGGAGATTACTCGCTCATTAGGGGATGATAAAACATACTAATTAAAATAGAATAAAAAGCAAAGAAATCAAATTACTTACTAATTTGATGGCTCCCTCCAAGCAAGAAAATAGAACAGATCTGAATTTTATTTATTGAAAAGAGGCATAGGGTTTTACAATTTTTGATTACAATTTATAAGCAAACAAGGAAACTAGGGTTACAGACTCTCGCACATGTGAAATTACAGATTTGCCTACGGAAAATCCCAACACCCGCACCGACGCACCAACACAGAAAGTTTGCACCGACACGGGCATTAGACGGCCGCGGAACCGCGACAATAGGGTGCTTGGGCCGCGGTTCCGCGGCCCTTTGGTGAGCTCAGCTCACCAAAATTCTTGAGCTGTATTATGGGCATTTGGGCTTCTTGTTTCTTCACCACTTTTCTCTGTTTGACTTCTGGGTCTTCTACAGATCTTCAGTGAAAACTTGTAAGGATCTTTTGACCGTTTCACTTTCGTCTTTTTAGACCTTGCACTGTTCTTCGTCTCAGCTTGAGTAAGATCCGTCTACTTGTTGGTCAAAAGTCCCTTTTCTGTATCAACTTTCGTCTTTTTCACTGTATTTGCTCCAAGAGCCTGTATCCTGTAACATGCAACAAACGTGCGTCAAGAGTACCTGTTTATTTATAAAACGGATAAGAATAGGGGAATGAAAAATGCAATATTATGGTCTGAACATATGCGTTGTCCACCATTAGTTTTCCTGATTTCTGTTGGTTTTCGAGACTCGATTCAAAAAGTAGGATGAACCGTCTCCGGTACATGGTGGGCCCGGTACGGTACCCCTGGGTGAGAGTGTTTTTGTAGTGATGACGATGAGCCTGGCTGGGGCAGACTAACTACCGGTGATGTCTGGCGCGGCCGATATTCCGAGGATACCGACCGTTTGTAACAATTCGAAATATTTTAGATAATTAATCAATTTATTTATTTAATTAAAAATGTTAATTTGAAGTTTATTGTAATATAAAACCTTTTAATACATAGTAAGTTAAATTAGTAAAGAAGGTGGTTTGTTACATAATAATAAGTATCATGATGGGTTTTGTGAAAAGTTTAATTATTGTGGGAATTGGAAGTTTTGTGAGGGTTTTTATGTTAAAAGGGTTAGGTCATGGTTAAGATTAAATTAATCTCATGGACTATCATAACCTAGATGACACATCCTACTTGCATGAACACTTAATGCTCACACCTCCTACTTGCATGGATACACAACACTCCTTCTAGGTGACACTTCCTCCTAAACCTCATCATTTATTATTCTTATCCTTGCATTTAGCTCAGTTGATATATCAATTAGAAACAAATTGGCCAAGTTAGAAAATAAAGAAAATCTTAGAACACACCAAAGAAGAAGAGAAGAAGAGAAGCTAAGTACTAAGTGATTCCTTACCTAAACTCACAAGCTAGGCTACCTTGTTCTTATGCTTTCCTTGATGAATTAACTCACTGGATCCTTCAGTTGGTATAATCTCATATCTCAGATCTTGTTTAATTCTGTTTTGCTATAAATGTATGATATCGGAATATAGCGTATTTAGATAAATTTAGGCTCAGTTGTGAATCTTCTATAGTCTAGATAATATTTATTAAGATCAAACAGTACTTTAATCTTATAAATTGGACTTAGAATACATACCAGAAACACGAACCCATTCCTAAAATGTTCGACCGGCGACATCAGCCCAAAATCCGAGCTCGTCGGTTTTCGTAGGGAGTTAGGTGTTGGGGTTTTTAGGGTAGCTCTCTGTTTATATTTTAGGATGTCAGGTATTATTAGTTTATGTTATATTTTCTGTATATAAAATCTGGAAGCAAATAACTGTTTTGGTGTTAAAGGTTCTAAATACGACAAGGATGGTTGTGACACGATTCTGTTTTTACCTGTTATGAATAGCCAAGGGTTAGCTCGGGTTAGTTTAAGTTTTAGATAGTTCACAATATTCGTACATAGCGTATTTAGTATGTAAGTCTTGTAGTTTCACGTTTTCGCCGTATCGGAGTTTAGTCGTTTCTTATACGAAAGTCAATTTCAATGTTAGGTTCGACTGCGGGGACTTCGGAGGCCGCAAGAAAAGGGAAAGGGGTTGATGACATTCTAGTAGACTCGACGTATTCCGGTGAGTAGACTAAATATCTACCGGGGGATTTTGCATGGATGGCGTAATACGCCCGTGATTTAAGCTAGTTATAATTGTTCCTTGTGTATAAAATTGAATTTAGAAACTTTCTCGTATGCATTTATATATATAAAATGTCATGTTTAACAATTGTTAGAACATTGTACAAATTATCGACGAGTCATGTTGCACGCGCACATATTTACATGTTACACTACACCTCGTCGATATTGACATGTCACATATACACTTAGTACCTGCTATGTCATATATGATTCACTTTATACCGTAAGCATCAGTAATAGTGGTAATTTTGCAATAATGTTATTATGAACACATATCATGCTACATTTTCAAGTATTATCAATTATGATATAAAATGCATTGAATTATGCGGACTTCTGGTTTTGAGTTTTAGGTGCTATGTAGTATATTCGGCGATTCTTCATGTTTGATGTGATATGTCCACCATGAGATGTTGTTTTTATGATTTGGTTTTATTCCGAACCGAGTAGGGGAGCTATAAGGTTGCATATTTTAACGTTATCCAGACTGAGTGGAGGAGTTATACAGTCGGATTAATGGTGGACCCGGTCGAGACCGAGGGGCAGGATAGCCGCATTTGAGGCGAGAAGCCTAGGAGGATACTCGATACCGGATATAGTTGTGAAACACGGCGGATATCTAGATGATACCGACCGGTGTTACTGACCGACAGGATCGTTTGGGGAACGATGCATGATGAAAACAGAAGATTTATGTCGATGTTGGACACGGGAAAATGAATCTTATTGGAAATAATTGATGAGATGTTTGTTTTGATTTATACATTTAGTAGTACATATTTATGCTTCCACATGTTATCATACACTATGCTCTTCTTTGTTACAGTTAGCTCTAGTTCGTCATACTTACATTATCAGCTGTTAGATGTTAGTTTTATTCACTGAGTTGGCAACTCACCCCCGTTGTGCCTTAGTTCCTTGCAGGAGTCGCGTTGACGTATAGCAGCAGTGCGGATCCACTTATCAGCTTATATCGCTTATTTTGCTAGGTGAATTACCTACGCAGTAACCTCCTATTTTAGTATATGTATATTGGATCTAGTATTACTCCATAAAACTTGTATATTTGACTTAGAACGATCTATATTTGTATATGTTAAATTTGGCTGAGTGAGATCGTTTAGTTGTGTTGATTTATGCTTTCTTTACTTATGCATGAAATTCTTCGCCTTGAGTGTCGTATTATTATTGCGTATTGATTTCTTCCGTTTGGCGTTGTTTTTCTCCCAACTAGGGATGCAACTAAATTAAACATTGTGAACCTGCTTTTATTAATGATTAATAAGGAGGTGTTGTCGAACTTTTTAAAATTCTAAAAGTCAGTGGTTTTGATTTCATTTCTTAAAATTATTCGACATACTACCTCATCCTTTTACTTAATAAAAAAATTCTAAATTCCACAAAAAGGGTTTTTGATCTTGGTTTTTGGAATACTCATATTGTGTTGACATCTTTAGATATCATACAATCTATGTGCCGGTCACATCCGAATTTCGGGTCGTGACATAGTTGGTATCAGAGCTTAAGATTAACCTTACGGAATCGAGTAGTGATTTGAAGTTAGTAGGCTTTAAATTTCCTTATGTAGGTCGACCCTTGGTTCGATAGAGTAGGTGATTTAGGATGAGTAGAGTACCGTGCATATGTTCCGCGGCATATTTACGCTACGATACTCAGCCTAAGTAACTGTAGGATGTATATCTTGATAAATCCTTCCTTGATTCCATGTATCCTTTGATTCAATTGCAATGTACTTATCAGTCCTTTTTCTTACTCCAGCCACTATGCCGCCGATGGCTACGAGGGCCTAGAGGGCCGCCATCAGAGATGAGTTTAGAGCGGGCTCGTCTGAGATGAGGGCTGACCAAGGCAGTGCGCCTATCTTTTGTGGACGGATTGATCCACCCTCTATTGATAGTATGGCTAGGCTGGAGGCGAGTATTCAAGATTTGCGCAAAATGATCGGATCCTTGATAGAGATTAGTCGAACACGGAGATCGGACATTGCTCCACTTACGGTTGTTCCGAGACCAAGGAGGATTCATACTGATATATCAGCTCCTAGGCGTGTTCGCAGAGGCCGTGTCGGATTCTTTATGAACCAGTTATATTTCTTTTACGCACATGATCAACAGCCATCGCAAGGATGTTTCAGGTGTGGGAGTTCGTATCACTTTATTAGAAATTGTACCGTGAGGCGACAGGGTGAGGCATCGGTATCACATGTGACTTCACAACCTTCACTACCTCCTCCAAGCATATTACCTCCTACACCTGTTGTTGTTCCACGCCAGATCAACGCCCATAGAGGCCATGGTCATGACGGTCGTATTCCAAGAGGACGAGGAGGCAGTGGCAGACGAAAGTTGGTCGCTGGTAGAGGGCAGGCTTTAGCTTTTGTGTTGACTCCTCGGGATGCGCAGGCGTCGAACGTTGTCATGACAAGTATTCTTTCAGTGTTTTCTTTCGATGAGCTTGCCTCTTTCGTTGTTTGAACCTGTATCCACGCACTTTGTACCTAGGTTTAGCAGAGAGTCGTCGTTGTTAGAATTACCGCTTGTTGTGATTACTCATGTGGGAGATTCTTTTGTTGCCCGACAAGTATTCAGGTCCTGTTCAGTACGTATTAGTGATAGAGATTTTTTAGTCGATTTGATTCTCCTGGAATGCTAGATTTTGATATATTTATCGGTATAGATTGGCAGGCCGCTCGTCATGCTTATGTTAATTGTCGGGGGGAAAGTAGTCAGATTCTGTTTTCCAGGCGAACCGATTTTTGTTGTGCAGGGAGACTGCGGTATAAATCCTGCCAACCTGATTTCTTCTTTTTATGCAGAACGGCTATTGAAGAAGGGTTGTCATAGTTTCTTAGCATTTGTTCAGGACGTAGGAGCCACTAAGGTCCCGTTGGAACAAGTTCCGATCGTACGAGAATTTCCTGATCTGTTCCCTGCTGAGTTACCAGGATTGTCGCCTGATCACGATATTGAATTCTGCATTGACTTAATTCCCGGTGCGGGGACTATTTCTATACCGCCTTATCGGATGGCCCCGAAGGAGCTGAAGGAGCTTAAGAGCCTGTTGCAAGAATTGCTTGACAGGGGGCTCGTTCGTCCGAGTGTATCGCTGTGGGGAGCTCCTATCCAATTCATTAAAAAGACGGACGACAATATGAGATTGTCCATCGACTATAGGCAGCTTAATCGAGTTACGGTGCGAAATCGGTATCCATTACCTCATATTGATGACTTATTCGATCAACAGCAGGGAGCTGGCTATTTCTCGAAGATCGATTTGCGGTCAGGGTATCACCAGTTGAGAGTTCGGAAGGATGACATTCCGAAAACTGCTTTTCGCACACGTTATGTGCATTATGAGTTTCTGGTGACGTTCGGGCTCACCAATGCCCTAACAGCTTTCATGGATATGATGAATCGCATTTTTAGGCCGTTTCTTGATCAGTTCATTATTGTGTTCATTGATGATATTCTTATATACTCCCGTAGTCGAGAAGAGCATGAGCAGCACTTGCGAATTACATTAGAAATTTTGAGGGAACACCTGTTGTTCGCTAAATTCTCTAAGTGTGCTTTCTGGCGGGATAGTGTGGATTTCTTGGGACACGTAGTTACCAGAGATGGTATACGTGTGGACCAAATGATGATCGAGGCATTACAACACTGGCCCAGACCTATATCAGTTACAGAGATTCGCAGCTTCTTAGGTTTGACCGGTTACTACCGACGTTTTGTGCAGGAATTTTCTCGAATTGCTTCACTACTGACCGGGTTGACCAGGAAGGAGGTTCCATTTCTTTGGACAGAGGCATGCGAGCAGAGTATCCAGCAGTTAGAGACTCGCTTGACGACTGCACCGGTCTTATCATTACTTTCTGGGTCAGGTGGTTTTGTTGTTTATTGTGACGCATCTCGAGTGGGTTTAGGCTGTGTGTTGATGCAGCATGACAAGGTCATTGATTATGTTTCTCGGCAGTTGAAGAAGCACTAGCAGAACTATCCCACTCATGACTTAGAGATGGCCGCAGTGGTCTTCGCACTCAAGATTTGGAGGCATTACTTATACGGTGAGTCGTGCCAGATATTCACAGACCACAAGAGCTTAAAGTTTATCTTTCAGCAGCGGGATCTGAATTTGAGGCAGCATCGATGGATGGAGCTCGTAAAGGACTATGTCTGCGAGATTCTTTTTGACTTGTCGGCAAGTTAAGGCCGAGCACCAGAGGCCGGTAGGAGAGTTACAGCCCTTGCCCATTCCGGAGAGGAAAAGGGAGCAGATTTCTATGGATTTCATTATGGGTCTGCCCAGGAATAGCAGAGGGTATGATTCCATCTAGGTGATTATGGATCAATTGATAAAGACAGCTCACTTTCTTCCGTTGAAGACGACTTATGGATATGGGCGGTATGCCCATATCTACATTGACGAGATTATGCGATTGCATAGAGTTCCGACTTGCATAGTGTCCGATAGAGGTGCAAAATTCACTAACCTACTATGGCAGAAACTTCAAGAGGCTCTAGGCACCCGATTGAGTTTTAGTATAGCTTTCCACCCGCAGACCGACATCAGTCAGAGCGGACCATACAGACTCTTGAGGATATGCTCCGAGCCTGCAGTTTAGATTTCGGTGGCAGTTGGGATCGTCACTTTTGCATGGTAGAATTCTCTTACAAAGTTTTCAAGAGACGATTCAGATGGCGCACTTCGAGGCTTTGTATGGGAGAAGTGTCGATCGCCCGTTTTTTAGACTGAACTCAGCGAGAGCAGCATTTTTGGACCGCAGCTAGTGCAGGAGACTACAGAAAAGATCCAGTTGATACGGGACAGGATGAGAGCGGCCTAGTGTAGACAGAAATCGTATGCTGATCGATGTCGTCGTAGACTTGAGTTCGATGTGGGAGACCATGTGTTCCTCCGAGTCTCTCCAATGAAGGGTGTGATGCGTTTCGGGAAAAAGGTGAAGCTCGGTCGCAAATATGTCGGACCCTATGAGATTCTGGAAAGAGTGGGCGCTGTAGCTTAGCGTTTAGCACTTCCACCATGTTTTCCCGATGTACATCCGGCGTTCCATGTATCTATGCTTCACAAGTATTTTTACGATCCTTCTCATGCCATCCAGCATCAATCTTTATAGCTTGAGCAGGATTTATCCTATACTGAGCAGCCGGTAGCTATTCTAAACCGGCAGGTAAAGAAGCTAAGATCAAGAGTACTTCCATCTGTAAAGGATCTTTGGCGAGAACCAAACAGCGAGGAAGTCACTTGGGAGGCTGAGGATGACATACGGAAGAAATTCCCGCATCTTTTTGAAGGTACGTGTAGTTAAGTTTTAAATTCGGGGACCGAATTTCTTAAGTGGGGGATATTGTTACAATTTGATATATTTTAGATAATTAATCAATTTATTTATTTAATTAAAAATGTTAATTTAAATTTTATTGTAATATATGACCTTTTAATATGTAGAAGGTTAAATTAGTAAAGAAGGTAGTTTGTTATATAATAATATGTATCATGAGGGGTTTTGTGAAAAGTTTAATTATTGTGGGTATTGGAAGTTTTGTGAGGGTCTTTATGTAAAAAGGGTTAGGTCATGGTTAAAATTAAATTAAACTCATGGAATACAATAACCTAGATGACACATCCTACTTACATGAACACTTCATGCTCACACCTCCTACTTGCATGGATGCACAACACTCCTTCTAGGTGACACCTCCTCCTAAATCTCATCATTTATTATTCTTATCCTTGCATTTAGCTCAATTGATATATCAATTAGAAACAAATTGGCCAAGTTACAAAATAAAGAAAATCTTAGAACACACCAGAGAAGAAGAGAAACTAAGTACTAAGTGATTCCTTACCTTAACTCTCAAGCTAGGCTACCTTGTTCTTGTGCTTTCCTTGATGAATTAACTCAGTGGATCCTTCAGTTGGTATAATCTCATATCTCAGATCTTGTTTAATTCTGTTTTAGTATAAATGTACGATATCGAAATATAGCGTATTTAGATAAATTTAGGCTCTGTTGTGAATCTGATATAGTCTAGATAATATTTAACAAGATCAAACAGTACCTTAATCTTATAAATTGGACCTAGAATACATAAAAGAAACACAAACCCATTCCTAAAATGTTCGACCGGCGACATCTGACCAAAATCCGAGCTCGCCGGTTTTCGTAGGGAGTTAGGTGTTGGGGTTTTTAGGGTAGCTCTCTGTTTATATTTTAGGATGTCTGGTATTATTAGTTTATGTTATATTTTCTGTATATAAAATCTGGAAGCAAATATCTGTTTTGGGGTTAAAGGTTCTAAATACGACACGGATGGTTGTGACACGATTCTGTTTTTGCCTGTTATGAATAGCAAAGAGTTAGCTCAGGTTAGTTTAAGTTTTAGATAGTTCACAATATTCGTGCGTAGCATATTTAGTATGTATGTCTTGTAGTTTCACGTTTTCTCCGTATCAGAGTTTAGCCGTTTCTTATACGAAAGTCAATTTCGATGTTAGGTTCGACCGCAGGGACTTCGGAGGCCGCAAGAAAGGGAAAGGGGTTGACAACATTCGAGTAGATTCGACATATTCCGGAGAGTAGACTATATATTTACCAGGGGATTTTGTATGGATAGTGTAATACGCCCTGATTTAAGCTAGTTATAAATGTTCCTTGTGTATAAAATTGATTTTAGAAACTTTCTCGTATGCATTCATATATATAAAATGTCATGTTTAACAATTGTTAGAACACAGCACAAATTATCGAGGAGTCATGTTGCCCGTGCACATATTTTCATGCTACACTACACCTCGTCGATATTGACATGTCATATATACACTTAGTACTTGCTATGTCACATATGGTTCACTTCATACCGTAAGCATCAGTAATAGTAGTAATTTTGCAACAATGTTATTATGAACACATATCATGCTTCATTGTTAAGTATTATCAATTATGATATAAAATGCATTGAATTATGCAGATTTCTGGTTTTGAGTTTTAGGTCCTATGTAGTATATTCGGCGATTCTTCATGTTTGATGTGATATGTCCACCATGAGATATTGTTTTTATGATTTGGTTTTATTCCGAACCGAATGGGGGAGCTATACAGTTGCATATTTTTACGTTATCCAGACTGAGTGGAGGAATTATACAGTCGGATTAATTGCGGACCCGGTCGAGACCGAGGTGCGGGATAGCCGCATTTGAGACGTGGAGCCTAGCGAGAATACTTGATACCGGAGATAGTTGTGAAACACGGCGGATATCTAGATGATACCGACCGGTGTTACTGACTGATAGGATCATTCGGGGAACGATGCCTGATGAAAACAGAAAATTTTTGTCGATATTGGACACGAGAAAATTAATCTTATTGGAAATAATTGCTGAGATTTCACTTTGATTTATAGATTTTGTAGTACATATTTGTGTTTCCACATGTTACAATACATTATGCTCATGTTTGTTACTGTTAGTTCTAGTCGTCATACTTACATTATCAGCTGTTAGATATTAGTATTATTCACTGAGTTGGCAACTCACCCCCGTTGTGCCTTAGTTCCTTGCAGGAGTCACGTGGATGCATAGCAGCAGTGCGGATCCACTTGTCAAATTATATCGCTTATTTTGCTAGGTGGGTTACCTACGCAGTAATCTCCTATTTTGGTATATGTATATTGGATCTAGTATTACTCCATCAGACTTGTATATTTGACTTAGAACGATCTATATTTGTATATGTTAAATTTGGCTGAGTGAGATCGTTTAGTTATGTTGATTTATGCTTTCTTTACTTATGCACGAAATTCTTCGCCTTGAGCGTCGTATTATTATTGCGTATTGATTTTCGCCATTTGGCGTTGTTTTTCTCCCAACTAGGGATGCAACTAAATTAAACATTGTGAATCTGCTTTTATTAATGATTAATAAGGAGGTGTTGCCGAACATTTTAAAATACTAAAAGTTAGTGGTTTATATTTCATTTCTTAAAATTATTCGACATACTACCCCATCGTTTTACTTTAAAAAAATAATAAAAATATAATTCTAATTCTGCATAAAGGGTTTTTGATCTTGGTTTTTGGCTTACTCAGATTGTGTTGACATCTTTAGATATCATACAATCTAAGTACCAGTCACATTCTAATTTCGGGTCATGACACCGTTGTCGTGAGATTTGATGATTTGGGCCGATCCGGACTGACGGAGCTTGAGATATTGAGGATATTGTATCGATGCTTGACACGGACTTTTCTGCCGATTTTACTGATGATACTCCAGTGTTTACTATACCAAAGTTTTACTGAGATAAGGACAGAAATCTTCTCATATCAGTTATATCTGGATTTCGTGTTGATTATCCATTCATGTTGCATACATACTAGTGCATCGCATCACATTAGTATGTGTATGGAGTGACGCATTTGCGTGCATGCTTACGATAGCCTTATTAGATGTTACTTACTACTCACGAGTTGGAAACTTAACCCCGTTGTGCCACAGTATCTTGCAGGTCAGACTCGTCTGCACAGTCGCGGCGGGCGTACTTCCTCATTTTGTTTCATTTGCTTAGACTTGCGGCATTGCTCGTAGGTGGGTTGTGAGGATATTTTTGTTTCCACCTTGTATTATTATTTGTATCTAGTATTCTCCATGTACCGCTTCTACCATTGTATATGTGACTTAGAGGTGTGACAGTGAGATTAGTATATGTGTTGTTTCTCTGGTGTCGAGCTCACTTGAGCCGACGTGATGCTTTCTTATTTTCGTGCTTTTATATGCTTATTTAGCACTATTATGATATATATTACGTGTGGTTGTGATTCCGTCTTTGGCGAAGAGCTAACTCCCGCTTGGGGATGCCTTTATTCATTACTTATGCATATTCTTGTTTTGCACCCGTTTAGGGGCTAGTATTTACAAGGGAGACTCTGCCAAAATTTTCGGGAAAAATTGGATGTTTAAAATGTTCTAATATAACTCTATTTTACTAAAATCACCTTTTTAAGTTATGTTTTCCTTCACTCTATTTCTTTTAACGGTTTAGATTTCTGAGCTTTAGCTTACTTGGATTACAATACGACTTAAGACGTTTCGTAATTTAAGTGCCAGTCACGTTCCGTACCTTCAAGTCGTGACAATGAGCAAGCTTGCTTGTTTATCTTTTGATCGCTCAATGCCCGGGTAGCCGTTACTGTTAGATCTGTGTATGCCCTAGAGTCCATTATTGTATATTATAGTGGATGCTTGTACATATATATAGAGGATTTTCTTGCTCGACTTGATAGTATGCTATCTGGTTACTCTTTATCTTAACATGTATACATATACTGTCTCTATGTTATATGTTGATAAAGCCCTTAGGATGTGTACTTCACTTTCAGGATTATGATGGAGATCATACTAGCGGGTCTTGGGAAGTTTGTAAATACATCCATTAATAGTTCCTAGTCGTGGGAGTATCGAGACGAGGCATCGATATTCCAGAGTAGACTGGAGTATACGTTTCTTGACCCATATGATGGGCGATGGATGATCCCACATCCATTGGTGTTTGACATCAGAGATTGTGTATGGGTGCTCAGTGTAGACTGGATACACTGAACCGGACTCGCTGAAAACTCCTAGATGGTATTATACTTCACATCATATAGCAGTTCTCTGGTGACACTGGTACAGGTTAGTCTGTAGACCCGAGATCATCATAGTGTCTTGTGTGTTTCCCACTGTGCTTTGATTTCCACCATACCATGGTTCTACTGAGTCATGCAAACAGGAGGTTTTTGGGTACAGTCCCGAGTCACATGGAGGCAATGAGTGATAGGAGGGCATTTCGTCTCTCCTGGTATTGGGGGTTGATGTTGCGCTGTTCTCGATTGGCCATAATAGAAAATCCCTGGCCAGAGTTCCTGAGATTTACTGGTAAGTGTTATCAGTGGTTGCTCGAACCGTTATGGGCCTCACATCGACATGATTTATTAGTCTATTGGGGTCTGATGTATACCACCCTCAGGTTAGATATGCGACATATCAGACGAAGAAATCGGACTATACGGTAGTGTTACTTATTGGATTCACGGGAGAATGAACAAGCCTGCTTGTTAATCTTCTAATCGCTCAATACCTGGGAGCCGTTACGTACAGCTAATGCCGCTGACGGTTTATGGGTATGTGTTATGATCACTGCCTACTGCTAGCGTATTGACGAATCTTCAGAGTCCTACATAGAGGTTTCCTGGCTCAGGTTAAACGAAATAGGAGCACATATATGATATGTGCGGGACCGAGATTAATACGTGTAAGTGATACTGTATTCTAATCTCGCGATATATGATATTAGTCGGTTATATGTGATATAGCCAGATTATTAAATCAAGTGTTGATTTAATAATTTAATGTATAATTATATATTTGATATATTAGTATACATTAACTAATATTAGCTCACATAAGAATTTCTTTTTCTCACTTATACATTTAATATATATGTGATATATGTTAATTGTATTTGTTTACTTTGTATCATGCTTGATGGTACATTGTTGATGGGTGTATGAGACTCATACCGTGTCATAAATAAGTAGGGTTTTTATTTATTTAAGTAAATACAAAAATTAGGTGGAAAATTCATGGTTTATGATGCTTGTGGAAGCTTGTAGTAACCATTGACTAAGTCCATTAATCTTGTCTTTACTTTAGATATTTATTTACCCAACCATTATCTTTAGCCATGGTTAAGTCTCTACATGAGTTATATAAGATATTTTCTCACCCATGGTTGCCATTGCTTCTCTCATTCCATTCTACACTTCTTCATCTTCTTCACCTCAAGAAAGCCCTCTAGGTTTTCTTGAGGTAAAGAAATATAGTGAGAAAAATTATTCTAAAGTGAGCAAAATTTCTACTTCATTAGCCTACACTAGACTATCCATTTAGTATAGGTTTTTTGCTTCACTAATTCTTAATTAGTGAAAAGGTAGCTTGAGATAGAGTCGTCTCGACGTTGATCATCTTCGGCCTCGAAGACTTCAATCGAGCTTGTTCATTTCGCTTAGTGGAGCCTAACGAGAGTCCGGGAGACCATTACTTGGAGCGAAGGGACTACTAGATGGAGCTATTGAAGTGAAGAACCGGTTTACAAAGGTTATATTCCTCATTCACTTAGTGTAATGTTTGATTACATGTTTGTTAACTCTAATTCCCTAGTTAGATCCTAGGCTTGGGTTCTTAAGCACTCCAAAAAATTTAAAATTGCATGCTTGATGCATTAGAAAACCTAGTGGGGGTGCTAAGAAACTCTAACATGGTATCAGAGCAAAACTAGAGCATTAGGAGTTGTCTAGACGAAGTTAAAAGCACTAACGAACTCTGAAACCCCGATTTTTACCTCTCTGTGGAATTTTTTCCAAATGTTGGATTTTTCCAGATTAAAAATATTCAAGAAATCATGCAGGTAATTTTATAGATCCCCGAGAAGAACGAAACCCAAACTCGACCTTACAACTGCGGAACCGCGGCTAAATAGGGCTATTTGCGGCGGTTCCGCGGCGTTGCAGGTGAGGCAGGGTCGAGCCTTCAACGGTTGGCCCGTAGGTACTGTTGGCATGTTCTGGGTATTTTTAAAACTGCTCAAGTGTTAAGCTCTCTGGGAAATGTGGGTGTTTGTTGATTCGATCGAAATATTTAATTTCGCCTAGCTATCTGTGTAATGTGATACAATATTTGGAATTCACAATAATCTGTTTTGTGAAAACTGGTTTGAATTTTATAAATCTAGCAATTTAGTCTCATTTGATCGGTTTCCGCAGGGTTTTGATTCGGATCAAAACTCCGTCGCAATTACGTAGTGTATGCGGATACTTGCCGGATAACATTACTAGATAGCCACGCTCCATAACCCCGACCAAGCGACTGTAGAAGAACCCCATTGCCTAAAACATCCGTTCGGGTGCCCGCGGCTGCGATATTCCGTCTAAGTGCACTTCGTCGACGACATTGGGGGTGCGGCCGTCTATTAAAGTTTCCGACGAGCATTTGATCAGGATGTTGGGAATCTTGTTGAATTGACGAGACTAAAATGCAGGGTTTATAATTGTTAGACATGAAATTTGGAATATGTGATATTCTGGGTTTATGATGTCTAAGGAATACATTTGGTTGGAGATGAAATCCGAAGTATGTGATATTTTGGGTTTATGATGTCTAAGGATATTGCGGATTCTAATTGTTGTAGTTTTTCGTTTTCTTTTCTATGACCGTAAGTGTAATATGTGGGGTATCGCCGGTTTCGTTGCTATATGTCAACGACAACTGAGATACGCATATTTACTTACGTTGATGACATGTGATGTTATGTGTTGTTGTGATATATTATATTGGATCATCGTGTTTGAATAGCCAGGGGTTATTATGTGAAATGAGAGTTTTTCATTTTCATTTATGTAAAAACTTGTATGTAATATTCTTTTATTGAAGCACATCCAGGTTGAGGATGATGTCACCATTGATGTATATTATCTAGTTTTCCATATTAGGATAGACCCAAGGAGGGGAGCACAAGTAACCAGGTTCTAGGGTCCTGTGGGAGACCATCTCGAGGAGTCTAGACTGAGTTTCCTAACTCTAGAATTGGCAGGGTTGCATGCCGCTCTCGTAGGGGTCTAGGAATGTGGGTTTGGCTATTCATCGTGGATGTGGAATCCGTGTTTTTTACTGGCTTAATTTAAAACGCGGAAATCCTAGTATATCTAATATTTCATATGTTGTCTTCTGCTACTGATATGCTTTGATGTGATCACTTTATAAGATGAAACGATTGGTATATTATATATATGATATATAATAAACGTTGTTTATGTTTTGCATCCGTGCTAGTCCTGCCCCACTATGCCGTTAGTTCAGTAACCTAACGGTGCATAACGGGACACTGTGGCGAATGCGGATGGCATAAGCGTACATTATATTTTCGTTTCTTATATGTGGTTCTTAGGAAGCATAAATGACGGGACTTCATTAATAAGATTATTGAAAGAAAATAAACCTAAAAGATGTTGCAGAATCGAATTTGAAACTCACTCGGCCTTTTTATGAAAAACCAAGTTTCAAAATGCGGAGCTTAAGCCACTCCTTTTAAAACTATTTGATTCTACAACGATATCAAGTTCAAAGTGTTAACGGTTTTCTTAAAAACCATCCGCAACCCTCCGTCCTTTTATGAAGTAGAGTACTTAGTATTTGTGCTATGTTTGTTGACCATAGCCAAGACGTAGTGTGCGGTAGCTAAGTGATGTCTTCCTACACAGTATATGATGCGATTAATTAGGACAGTCATGTGACTTTGTTGATCATAGCCAAGGGTCATGTGAATGGGTCTAATTAATCATGGCAGGTAGAACTTGACTAGTGCTTGTGATTTGTTGACCATAGCCAAGGTCATTAGTGCTCGGGTTAAAAACCATCATCGGGAATTTCAAGTGTTGAAATTTGCAATGAGATTGCATACCTTTTATAAGATAGTTGGATCCCGATACCCACTGCGAGTAAATGTTACTCCTGGGAGAGTTTTGCACTTTACAACTAGCTAACCCATTAGGTGTCTAGAAAAGTGTCAATGAGATGATACCTTTGGGAATACGACGTTTACTTTAATTAGGTCAGTGCAAAAGTACGGAGAACCTCCCTCAAAGTACCGATGCTGGTCTGGCTGAACGGTTAGCGAACTTGTAGGGTGCAATTAATCTTGGCTAATCATATCTTTTAGGGTTTGAAGGAAGATTTGATAAAAACAGTGGAAACCATCCTGATTACATAAAATAATAAACCAATCTAATCTTGCAAGAGCACATGCAGAGTGTATTCTTCTATCTCTCTCTCCTGGTAGAGACCGAGACATGCCTTAATCAAGATAATAATATGGATGTATTGACCGAACGTTCTTATTATACTGAGCTGGGGAACATTGGTCTCACTCTTTGTTATAATTGTTATAAGATTGAGCAGGAAATATGGGAATACCAGGATTCTCATGCCACCCAAATGAAGAAAAAGCATGTTGATGTATCTTCTTCAGGTGTGTTCGTTACCAAGAACTGTTTCTCAGCATCCTCTACGTCCTGAGTATTTGATACCGGATTAGGATCCCACATATATAATCTATTACATGGGCTTAAAGAGGTAGAGAACTGGGATCGGGTGACAGTGTAATTATTGCAGCCAAATCAGTTGGCAAATATCACCTTGTATTTCCAAATGGTAAATACATTAATTCTAAACGAATGTTATTACATACCGAACCTGATATACAACATTATACCAGTCTCTTTATTAAGTTAAAGAAGGATATAATTTTGTATTGCAGGATAATGTTATAAACATTTTCCTACATCAAAAGTTGATTAGATCAAGCACGTTATGCAATGGCATATACGTTCTAAATCAAATAACAGTTCTATGTATACAGAATACACACAAAAGGAAGTGTTCAGATATGAACGAATCCTTCTTGTGGCATTGTAGACTAGGTCATATCAATACGACACGACTAGCTAAGGTACATAAAGATGAATATTGGAATCCGTTCAAATTTACATCTTATGAAACTTGTGATTCATGTCTCAAAGGTAAAATGACCAAAACTCCGTTTACTGAAAATGGTGAAAGAGTTACTGAACTCTTGGGACAAATACATGGTGATGTATGCGATCCCATGTCTACACATGCCAGGGACGGTTCCTCATATTTTATTATATTCACTGATTATCTATTAAGATTCGGACGTGTGTTCCTAATGAAACACAAGTCTGAAACTATTGAGAAATTCAAAGAATATAAGCATGAAGTTAAGAACCAGACGAGTAAAAGTATTAAATCCTTCGATCTGATCGGGGAGGAGAATACTTTAAGCACGGGGTTCCTGCATTATTTAAAAGAGAATAGGATTCTCTCTCAGCTTACTCCTCCATATGCACCACAGCACAACGGTGTATCGGGACAGAGGAATCGCACCCTTTTAAATATGGTGCGCTCTATGATGAGCAATGTTGAGTTACCTATTTTCTTTTGGATTTATACACTTGAGAAAGCTGCATACCTATTGAATGGGTTTCACACCAAATCAGTGTCTACCACTCCTTATGCGATATGGTATAGGAAGAGACCATATCTTAAACAAGTTAAGATATGGGGTTGTCCGGCCTATTTTGAAAAGAAAAATCCGGAAAAGCTCGAAGCAAGGTCAGTTATGTAAGTTTGTTGGATATCCCAAACATTTGTGAGGGTATATCATCTACCATACCGAGGAAAAAAAGGTGTTTTGTTTCTCGGCATGCCACCTTTTTAGAAAGAGGAATTTCTTGAAAAACAAATTAGTGGTTATGAGGTGGAAATGGTTCCAGCTATACAAAATACAACTGGTAATTTAGTGGAACTAGAGGATTGGATAGTCTCCAATGAACCTCCGCCTCTCCCACCTGAATGATACTATGGTTTTCTCAGTGACGGTGGGAGCAAGGATTGCATCATGGTAGATGATGACCCAACTAGATTCAGGTAGGCCATCACGAGTGGGGACTCTATGAAACGGCTTGATGCAATGCGATCGGAGATGAAATCCATGTACATCAACAAAGTATGGACTTTGCATGTTGCTCCTGAAAGGGTAAAACCCAACGGAAGCAAGTGGAACTTTAAGAAAGATACTTGGTGCAGATTGAAAAGTTGAGACTTTCTAAGCTAGACTTGTAGCAAAAGATTTTCGTCATACATCCATGTGTGGATCATGATGAAACCTTTTTCTCCAATGGCTATGCTTAAGTCCATTCGGATCCTACTTGCTATCGCTGCATACCATGAATAAAAAATCTGGCAGTTGCACGTCATGGCTGTTTTTCTAAATGGTGATTTAGAAGGGAGCGTGTGCATGACTTCCAGAGGACTTCTTGGACAATGGGAGTAGCAGAAAGGTGTGCAAGCTACTTAATTTCAATCTATGGGTTGAAGCAGGCATCGCGGAGTTGAAACATCTGTTTTGATGTGGCAGTCAAAGAGTTTGACTTAATCAAGAAGATAGATGAATCTTGTATATACATGAAGGTTGTAGAGAGTAAGATTGTCTTGCTCGTATTGTACATAGATGACATACTCTTGATAGGAAATGGTGTTCGTATGCTACACTCGGTCCAGTTCCTCTTATCACAAGGATTCTCCATGATAGATCTGGGTGATGCCTCCTACACCTTGACGATTAAGATCTATAGAGATAGATCTACACGGATTTTGGGATTGACCCAATCCAGGTACACTAACACCATACTAAAGGGGTTTGCCCGCTTACTCAAGAACCACTCTCTCGAAAAAGATGTCTCACAAGACTGATCTGGAAATAGCTTACGTGCAGAGGATACCCTATGCGTCGGCTGTAGTCTCTATCATGTAAGCGATGTTATATACCAGACCAGGTGTAGTGATCAGGAATCAATCGGATCTTGGGATAATCACTGGACAGCTGTGAAGGACATTCTCAAGTACTTGAGAAGCACTAAAGAAATATTCTTCGTGTATGGTAACGGTGAACTCCAGTGGGAGTTCTTTACCGATTCGAGCTTCCAGAGTGATAAGGTCGTCTAAAAGTCAGTCTCTGGTTTTGTCTTCACCCTCAGTGGAGGGACGGTATGTTGGAAGTGTTCCAAGCTAGATACCTTATCAAACTCAATGATAGAGGCTAAAGACATTGCTACCAATGATGCTACCAAAGAGTCTGTCTGGATATTTCTTGTTCATAAGATGAACTTGGTTCCTACCATTGAGCGTCCAATAACTGGTATTATGAAAACAATGGAGTTGTGGCTTTTGCCTAGGATCCCCGGTCCCATCAGCGATCCAAATATATTCTGATGCAGTATCACCTGATCTGGGTGATGGTTGATCTCCAGGGGATCGAGGTTAGGAGAGTTGACTTGAAGAATGACACGGCGGATCTACTCACGAAGGCCTTTCCCAAGAGAGAATTTTATGGGACGTTGGGTATGTGATACTACAACAACTGGTCTCAGTGCAAGTGGAAGATTATTAGTTGTATGTATGCCCTAGAGGCCATTATTGTACATGATTGTATATTATAGTGGATGCTTGGACATATATAGGGAGGAATTTCTTGCTGGACAAGATAGTATGCTATCTGGTTACTCTTTATCTTAACATGTATACTTGTACTGTCTCTCTGTTACATGTTGAGAAAGCCCTTAGGATGTGTACTAGACTTCCAGGATTATGATGGAGATCATACTAGTGGGGCCTGGGTAGTCTGTAAGTATATCCTTTAATAGTTCCTAATCGTTGGAGTATCGAGACGGGGCATCAATATTCCAGAGTAGACTAGCGTATACGTTTTTTGACCCATATGATGAGCGATGGATGATCTCACATCCATTGGTGTTTGACATCAGAGATTGTGTACGGGTGCTCAGTGGAGACTTGGTACACTGAACAGGACTCGCCGAGAACTCCTAAATGGTATTTTACCTCATGTCAAATAGCAGTTCTCTGGTATAGGTTATTCTGTAGTCCCGAGATCATCATAGAGTCTTGTGTGTCTCCCACTGTGCTTTGATTTCCAACATACCACAGCTCTACTGAGTCGTGCAAACAAGTGGTTTTAGGGTACAATCCCGAGTCATATGGAGGCAATGAGCGACAGGAGGGGATTTCGTCTCTCCTGGTATTGGGGGTTGATGTTGCGCTGTGCTCGATTGGCCATAACAGGAAATCCATGGCTAGGGTAGAAGAGATTTACTGGTAAGTGTTATCAGTAGTTTCGCGAACCGTTATGAGCCTTACATCGGCATGACTTATCAAGCCATTGTGGTTTGACGTATACCACCCCCACACTAGATATGCGATATATCAGATGAAGAGACTAGATTGTACAGTAGTGTTACTTATTGGATTCATGGGAGTATGAGCAAACCTGCTTGTTGATCTTCTGGTTGATCAATACCTGGGAGTCGTTACGTACAGGTAGTGCCGCTGACGGTTTGTGGGTATGTGATATGATCATTGCCTACTGCTAGCTTATTGACGAGTCTTTAAAGTCCTACACAGAGGTTTCCTAGCTCAGGCAAAATGAAGCAGGAGCACATATGTGATATGTGCGGGACCGAGATTAATACGTGTATGTGATACCGAATTCTAATCTCGCGATATATGATATTAGTCGGTTATATGTAATATAGCTGGATTATTAAATCAAGTGTTGATTTAATAATTTAATGTATAATTTATATATTTGATATATTAATATACATTAAATAATATTAGCTCACTTAAGAATTTCTTTTTCTCCCTTATATATTTAATATATATGTGATATATGTTAATTGTATTTGTTTACTTTGTATCATGTTTGATGATACATTGTTGATGGGTGTATGAGACTCATATCATGTCATAGATAAGTAGGGTTTTTATTTGTTTAAGTAAATACAAAATTAGGTGGAAAATGCATGGTTTATGAAGCTTGTGGATGCTTGTAGTAGGCATTGACTAAGTCCACTAATCTTGTCTTTACTTTAGATATTTATTAATCCAACGATTATCTTTAGCCATGGTTAAGTCTTTACATGAGTTATATGAGATATTTTCTCACCCATGGTTGCCATTGCTTCTCTCATTCCATTCTACACTTCTTCATCTTCTTCATCTCAAGAAAGCTCTCTAGGTTTTCTTGAGGTGAAAAAATATAGTGAGAAAAATTATTCTAAATTGAGCAAAATTCCTACTTCATCAACCTACACTAGACTAGCCATTTAATATATTGTTTGCTTCACTAAATCATAATTAGTGAAGAGGTAAGTTGATCTAGAGTCTACTCGACATAGATAATCTTCGGCCTCGAAAACTTCACGCAAGCTTGTTCATTTCGCTTAGTGGAGCCTAACAAGAGTCCAAGAGACCACTACTTGGAGCGAAGGGACTACTACACGGAGCTATTGAAGTGAAGGACCAATCTACAAAGGTTGTATTCCCCATTCACTTTGTGTATTGTTTGATTACATGTTTGTTAACCCTAATTCTCTAGTTAGATCCTAAGCTTGGGTTCTTTAGCACTCCAAAAAATTTTAAATTGCATGCTTGATGCATTAGAAAACCTAGTGAGGATGCTAAGGAACTCTAACAGTTACGTCCATCCAGTACCGCTGACGGCTTATCGATGACAGATATGATCATCACCAACTGTCGGCGTATTAACGAGTATTTAGAGTCCTACACATAGGTTTCTTGGCTCAGGCGAAACGAAGTAGGGCACATATGTGATATGTACGGGACCGAGATTAATACGTATATGTGATACCATATTCTAATCTCACGATATGTGATATCGGTCGGTTATATGTAATATAGCCGGGTTATCGAATCAAGTGTTGATTCGATAAGTTGATATAAATAATATTAATTGGATATATGTGATAGAGCCAGATTATTAAATCAAATGTTGATTTAATAATTTAATGTATAATTATTTATTTGATATATTAATATACATTAACTAATATTAGCTCACTTAAGAATTTCTTTTTCTCACTTATACATTTAATATATATGTGATATATATTAATGTATTATTTTTGCTTTGTGTCATGCTTGATGATACAATGTACATGGGTGTATGAGACTCATAACAAGCTATAGATAATTAAGGGTTTTAATATTAAAGGGAAAATCAAAATTAGGTGGAAAATTGTCATGGTTAAGATGCTTTGGAAGCTTGTGGAAACCATTGAATTAGTCCACTAATTTTATCTTACCTTAAATATTTATTAACCTAACTATTATCTGTAGCCATGGTTAAGTCTCTATATGAGTTTATATATGGTATTTTCTTTCCCATGGTTGCTATTCATTGTACTTCATTCTTGACTTCATCTTCTTCATCTTACTTGAGCTTTCTAGGTTTTCTTGAGGTGAAGAATGAGAGTGAGAAAAATTATTCTAAAGTTAGCAAAATTCCTACTTCATCAATCTACACTAGACTAGCCATTTAGTATAGGTTGTTTGCTTCACTAATTCTCAATTAGTGAAGAGATAGCTTGAGTTGGAGATTCCTCGACATAGATCATCTTCGGTCACGAAGACTTCAAGTATGCTTATTTCTTTCGCCTAGTAAAGCCTAACGAGAGTTCGGGAGACCACTACTTGGAGCAAATGGACTACTATACGGAGCTTTTAAAGTGAAGGACTGGTCTACAAAGGTTGTATTTCTTGTTCATTTAGTGTAAAGTTGTTTACATGTTAAGCTTAACCCTAATTCTCTAGTTAGATCCTTTTGTTAGGGTGTCCTAGCATCCAAGATTTTTTAAACAATGGCATGCTTGATGCATTATAAAATATAGTGAGGGTGCTAAGGAACCTTTCAAAGACAATCTCAAGACTAAGATTAAGTTTAGCTCAATTCCAAACTTTCTAGGTGTTTGACATAATGCTTGACATGACATGTCGCAAAGTTGGATGATTTCACCTTCCCTTGTATATGTTCTATATTTGCACACTCTCATTTAACAAGTTTTGGGGTTGATATTTTAATTTAGATGTTAGTTTGCAAGGTGTTTGACAAAATGCTTTATAGGGAATGCAGCTTACTTCTGTGGCTTTGCCTCCTCTTTAGCAAATCCTCTATACTTGCTATGTCACATTGAACAAGCTCAACAATAAGTCACTTTACTTCTTATTTGTTACTTGTTATTTGTTGATGTTGTATGCTTTATAATCCTTGGTGATTTGCTTTGATAGTTCATGCCTGTATACTCAAATGCAAAGTAAGAATGTAACGAATTCATAAGATCAAGAGAGGGAGTTGAGGGCATAGCCGTGATTCATTCGTCCGAGCCGAAGCTGAGGGCTTTTACCTTTCCTTTATTTTCGTTTTTCTTAAACTCATGAAAAACACCAAACTATATTCTTTTCTTTGAACTCAACTTAGAAATTCTTAATCTCCATCTGTCCATGCATCGACCCGTACTTGTCAACTCGCTACAATAAGTCGTGCTCTTGTGATTACTATATTGTAAAACAAAACTAACTCGCGTGCGGTTCATTTCCAACTTAACTCACTTTTTATAAAGCGCGCACGCAGGTGAAATCTTAACAAGTTTTTGACTCTGTTGTTAGGGAGACGGTAGTAATAGGCATTGTTGATTCAAGTTCACTTTGTATATATAAAACTAACTTAAAATAGAAAACAACATAAAAATCTGAAAATTATCAAAAACTTAAACTTTTTGGCTTTTGCTCTCTGTTATTTTGATCTGATGTAATTTTTCTTTTCAAATATTAATTTAGTTGAAAAAATTGGAACCAAAAAGCAATAGGGAGTAATCTGCAGAAGACCCAAACCCTAACTCCCTCATTTAGACATCCAGGGCTGCCTTTATCCATTTCGAATGCCATTCTATGCATTCAGTGCATAGGCCTTTTGCAGATTACTACAAGCTCTTTGAACATCCTAAATTTGTTCTCTAAATTTGACAAATATTAAATTGCAGTAGTTTGGACATAAGCATCGCATTTCTCGCGAAAAAGGATTCTATTTCGTGATTTTCAGAATTTAGTGAGACCGGTGAGCGGCGAACGAGTGGAAAAAAGCTACAACAGCAAGCAGGGATTAGAACGAAGTCAGTGCCAAAGACCCGGGGTAGGTTTTCCTTGACAAGAATACATTTTCAAGCACACGAGGTCGTCTCAATGGGGATTTCTTAACCCAAAAACTCTAGGTGGCTCAATTCTAACTCCTTCTCTCTCGAATTCAATGCCTTCCAATACTTCTTCTCTAAGTCGATGACACGTTCGTTACAAGGTTCAGAGAGAGGTAGAATTTGCAAAAAACAATTTTATAGCAAGCAATATCGACTAAACTTCCAAGATCTACCATAAGCCCTAGCTAACAAAACTTACAAAGGTTCTAATATACTATGAAGTGATTTATACCTTTATGTTCAAGTCCTTCTGGTATTCTTATCCTCTTCTTAACCTCCTTGTTTGTATGGATCGAGTTTGGTCATCGGCCTTCTCGTGTCGAAGACGATCCACCCGAGAGTCTATGGTTTAAGCTTTAACCTCAAGAATGAGATAACTAAAGTACCTAGTTTTCTAATCTAGAAATCTTAGATGATGTAGAGAATATTTATTGGATTAGTTTATCTTAATTACCCAAGATTTCTCAACTTATGAGAGTGATAGGGTTTGAGGAAGAAGAAAAGAGCAAAGGAGGAATGAGTGTATGAAGTCAAGAATGAGATCAATAATGGTTAAGTCTTGATAATATCAAGCATATCATTTACAATAAAATAATATGACATGCTTCAACAGTCATCCAAATGAATGAGTCATCCAAAGTATCTATGCTTCAACCATGCTTAAATAACACCTCATTTCTCCATCTCATTATCCATTTAAATAAATGGATTTATCACAAATGAGGTGTCTCTTCTAGAAGCACTCTTGTGAAAATACAAGAATGCCCCTCACGGTATATACATACCCATATTCGTACCACAAATACCAAGAGATGAAAATAATACAATATTATAATACTAGAATGCGGCTTAATTCTAAGCCCGCTCGTATTATCCGTCCGAACAAAAATGCATGCAGCCAGTACAAGTATATAATCGAAACCCTGCACGTAAAACCATATGGCCTTTATATCGTTTTGCTTGAACTAGGAAATCTCTGTATGTAGTACTCTAAAAACTCGACAGTATGCTACGAGTAGGTTTAACCACAAGCACATTAGTGGCACTAGCTGTATGTAACGGCTACCCAGGTATCTGTCGATAAGAAGGCCGACGAGCAAACTCGTCCGAACTCCTACTGAGCCTGTTCGTGACAATCTCTGTATAGTCTGGTTTGTTCTTCTGAGAGTATCACATGCTGGGTCTAGAGGTGGAAAACGTCAGACCCCTAATAACCTGACAAGTCGTGCCGATATGGCTCAAGACCATTTGAGAATCTACTGATCTAACTACCAATAATTCTCAATCCACCCTGACCAGGTACTTATAGTGTTGGCCAACCGAAGATAACGTGACATCAACTCCCTATACCGGGAGAGACGAATCCCCAACAACCACTCACTGCCTCCATATGGCTCAAGACTATACCCAACTAAAACCTATTTATACGACTTGGTAAAGCCGTGGTAGCATAGTAATCAAAGTACAGTGGGAACTCACATGAGACAAATGACGACCTGAGGTCGACAGACTATCTGCACTCATGTCACCAAAGAACTACTATCTGACATTAGGTATAATACAATCTAGCCAATTTTTGGCGAGTCCGTCCAGTATACTCACCCCAGTAAGCACATGTATACAATCTTAGGTGCAACACACCAATAGCTGCGGGACCAACCATCGCCCATCGTCAGGGTCTAGAAATTTATACACTAGTCTACTCTGGAGTATCGATGCCTAGTCTCAATACTCCCACAACTAGGGACATTTAAGGATGTGCTTATCGACTACCCAGCTCCCAGAAGTATGATGGCTATCATAACGCCGGTAGTCAAGAAATGATCCTACGGACTTTACCACCATAAACAAGTGATATGAAATAACAAGTAAAACATATACACATGTTAAGATAAAGACAATCCAAATAGCATACTATCATATTGAGCAAGATTGTCATGTACACACATATCACAATGAAGGCCTCTAGGGTATACATATCAAACAATCTCCCACTTGCACTAATGACTATTATTGGCGTATTAAGTACCCATTGTCTGAACTAGAGCCAGTTGCTGGTGTACCGCATACCCAACATCTCGAACAGTCTCTCGAAATGGACTTGAGGGATGGCCTTGGTGAATGGATCTGCCGTGTTGTCCTTTGTATCTACTCTCCGCACCTCGATCTATTGGTGATCGACGATCTCCCTGATTATGTGATTCCGCCTCAATATATGTCTGGATTTCTGATGGGACCATGGTTAATTTACCAAAGTCATGGCTCCATTGTTATCGCAATACAAAGGTATTAGATCAGTAATGGATGGAACCACCTAAAGTTCAGAAATGAACTTCCTCATCCAGACTTCCTCTTTTGCTGCATCGTTAGCAGCGATGTACTCAGCCTCCATCGTCGAGTCTGCTACGGTATCCTGTATAGATCTCTTCCAATAGACCGCCCCTCCGTTGAGGGTAAATATAAAACTCGAGACGAATTTAAATCCATCCTTGTCACTTTGGAAGATAGAGTTGGTAAAAGCCTCGATCTAGAGGTCCCTATTACCGTACACTAAGAACATCTCCTTTTTCCTTCTCATGTAATTAAGAATGTTCTTTACTTTTATCCAATGTTTCTTACCTGGGTGGACTGATACTTGCTTACGATGCTGAGTGCGTAAGCATCATCTGCTCTCATACACAACATGGCATACATTATCGACCCTGCCACCGAAGCATATGGTACAATGCTCATACGAGCCATCTCTTCATCAGTCGTAGAAGACATCTCTTTGGAGAGGGTGATTCCTTGATAGGCGGGTAAATTACCGCACTTGTAATCTTCCATACTAAACCTCTTCATTACGGTGTCTATGTACCTTGACTATGAAAATCCCAACATTCTTTTAGATCTGTCATGATAGATCTTAATCCCCAGAATGTACGAGGTATCACCCAGGTCTTTCATAGAGAACTTCTGTGACAAGAATAGCTTGGATGATTGTAGCATAGGAATATCATTTCTTATTAGAAGAATATCATCTACGTATAAAACAAGGATTACCACAGCTCTCCCAACAATCTTCTTATAAATACAAAGTTCATCTATTTTTTTTGATAAAGTCAAATTCCTTGATCGTCTTATCAAAGCAGATGATCCAACTCCGCAATACCTACTTTAATCCATAAATGGATTTAAACAACTTGAACAACTTTCTCCTGCTCCCACTGCCTATGAAACCATCTGGTTGATCCATGTAAACACACTCTTCTAAACTTCCATTTAGAAAAAAGGTTTTAACATCCATCTGCCAGATGTCATAGTCATGGAAGGCTACAATGGAAAGTAGGATCCGAATGGATTTAAGCATAGTCATTGGTGAAAAAGTTTCGTTTATAGTCCAATCCTAGTCTTCGACAAAAAACTTTAGCAACAAGTCTAGCTTTGTAGGTTTCTACCAGTTCATCTACACCAGTCTTCTTTTTGATGATCCATTTGCATCCAACAGGTTTTACCCTAGGAGGAGAAACATCCAAAGTCCATACTTTATTGGTATACATGGATTCCATCTCGGATCGCATAGCATCCAGCCACTTCACCGAGCCTCTATTCATGATAGCTTGCTGAAAACCAGTCGGCTCATCATCATCAATGATGCAATCTTCTCGATTCCCGTCTACGAGAAAACTACAGTATCTCTCGGGCGGATGAGACTGCCCACTAGATCTGCGGAGTGGTGTAAGTACGTCCGGTTCCATTAAAATTTCAAGTTCTACTAAGTCTTCAGTAATAATTTATGGTTCTGGAATTTCTTCTAGTTCCATTGCTCTCCCTCTAATCTATTTTTCAAGAAATTGAGTTTCCATAAATAAGGCATGAAGAAAAATAAAGACCTTTTGTCCCTCAGCATAATAGAAATAATATCCCTTAGAGTTCTAGGGGTATCACACAAACTTACACAGTACTGAACGTGCCTCGAGTTTGTTGGGATGAACCTTTTTGACAAAAATAGGACAACCCCATATCATAAGATACTTAAGACAGGGTTTCCTCCCACTCCACATTTCATATGAAGTGGTAGGCACAAACTTAGTAGGAACCTTATTCAATAGGTATACAGCAAATTCTAGTGCATAACCCTAGATGGATGGCGGCAGCTCAGCATTACTCATCATGGAACGCACCATATCAAGTAGGGTGTGATTCCGTCTTTCTGATACACCATTGTGTTGTGGTGTGTTTGGAGGAGTAAGTTGAGAGAGAATTTCATTCTCTTTTAGATATTCTAAGAACTCGGCACTTAAGTATTCACCACCCCGATCAGATCGGAGCATCTTAATACTTTTGCTGGTTTGCCTTTCTGCTTCATTCTTATACTCCTTGTTAAGACTTTACCCGCACATGCTTTTATAGTTTTGAAAGAAATGGTTTTATAAATAGTGCACACATGAGCTTGGTCTCGTTTAAAATTTATAAACTGCAAGTGCACGGCGCGTTGTAGAAAGCTAACAAGTACGAGTCGATCCATAGGGAATTGGTGATTAGAGATTGTTGCTAAAGGTTCAAAAAGAAAGAATTTAGGTTTTGTCACAAGAATTAGAAAATACAAAATTATAAATAAGTTAAGAAAACATGGCCGTAGCTCCGGATCAAATGGTTGAATCGCGGCGATTTCTTCGTCGCTCTCTTGATCATGAGTTATTCAGTTCTTGTGTTGATTCCAACGTGAAGCATGGCTTGTCAAGGCATTTGCGAAGTACAAACCATCAAATTGCCGATATTCGACGCAAGATATAAAATGGTTCTGTTACGTTCTTACTGTTAGTTATATGTATGCCCTAGAGGCCATTACTGTACATAGGATGTATATTGTAGTGGATGCTGGGACGTATATAGGAAGGACTTTCTTGCTCGACATGATAGTATGCTATCTGGTTGAACTTTACCTTAACGTGTATACTGATTGTCTCTCTGTTACATGTTGGTAAAGCCCTTAGGATCTGTACTTGACTACCTGGACTATGATGCGGATCATACTAGTGGGGACATGGTAGTCCATAAGTACATCCTTCAAAGTCCCTAGTCGTGGGTGTATCGAGACAGGGCATCGATATACCAGAGTAGACTAGCGTGTACCTTCTTGACCCATACAGATGGGCGATGGATGATCCCATATCCATTGGTGTTTGACATCAGAGATGATATACGGGTGCTCAGTAGAGACTGGGTACACTGGACGGACTCGCCGAGAACTCCCAGATGGTATTATACCTCACGTCAGATGGCAGTTCTCTGGTGACACTGGTACAGAGTAGTCTGTTGACCCGAGATCGTCATAGAGTCTTATGTGGTTTCCACTGTGCTTTGATTTCCATCTTACCACGTCCAAGAGGGCGTGCAAAACGGTGGTTTTTGGGTACAGTCCCGAGTCACATGGAGGCAATGAGCGATAGGAGGGGATTCGTCTCTCCCGGTATAGGGGGTTGATGTTGTGCTGTGTTCGATTGGCTATAACAGGAAATCCCTGGCCAGGGTTGCTGAGATTTACTGGTAAGTGTTACCAGTAGTTTCTCGAATTGTTATAGACCTCATATCGACACGACTTATTGAGCTATTGGGGTCTGACGTTTACCACCCCTAGGCGAGATATGCGACATATCAGACGATCAGACCGGACTGTACGGTAGTGTTACTGGTTGGATTCACTGGAGTGTGAGCGGGCTTGCTCGTCGATCTTCAGATCGCTCAATACCCGGGTGGCCGTTACGTTTAGCAGACCGCTTGCGGCTTGTGGGTGTTTGATATGATCATCATCTGCTGCCGGTGTATTGACGAGTCTTTAGAGTCCTACACAGAAGTTTCCTGGCTCAAGCAAAACGAAATAGGAGCGCATATGAGATATGTGCGGGACCGAGAATAATACGAGTATGTGATACTGTATTCGATTCTCGCGATGTGACATTGATCGGTTATATGCGATATAGCCGGGTTATCGGATCAAGTGTTGATTCGATAAGATGTTACTAATGATACCAGTCGGTTATGTGCGTCATGACCGGATCGTTAAATCAAGTGTTGATTTAATGATTTAATGCATAATTATATATTTGATATATTACTTTGCATTAACTAGTATCGGTTCACTTTAAATGGATTTTCTCGCTCGGTTGTGCACATTGTATATACGATATATTTTCGTGCACTTGATTGTATCATGTTTGATGATACATGTTTAACTATAGTTAAGTGTAATGGATTAAGCCATGGTTAAACTAATGATTAGGGTTTTCTTTTCTTACTTATTTATTTATTTATTTATTTTGAATAGATAAGAAAAGAATGGTTGCTAATTTTAGAGTTTAGTTGAAGCTTCATGAAGCTTTGACTTTGTAACCATTCTTGTCTTCATCTTTAACCCTAACCATTAATCTAACCTTAGTTAATTCTCTACACTTGACCATGGTTTAGATTATGATAAGTTTTGATTTTTCTTTTCATTTTATATAACTTATCATATATCATTTCTTCTTCTTCTTCCTTGAACTCAAGAAGAAAACCTTGAGGTCATCAATGGTGATTGATGATAAAGAGTGAGAAATCCAATTCTAAAGTCTACCCACTTCCTATTTCTTCATCCTCTACCTCTTGCCAAGTAGTAGAGTGTGTTTCCTTCATAAGTTTTTAGGGCTTGGTGAAGGTGGAGCTTGATTTAGCGATGCCTCGACGTAGATCATCTTCGGCATGGACATCGACGACCTAGCTCGCTTTTTCTCCGACGAAGCCGACTCTAGAGCCCGGATTCCTTTGGGACAGCGGAGACGAGTTCGTTGCGGAGCTAAGGAGGTGGAGCACCGGATCTACAAAGGTTGTATTTCCGATATCCCATTAGTTAAGATGTTAACTAGATTGTTTTTCGCCTAGATTTCTAGCCAACGATCCGTAGTCGGGTTTCTCGGCACCTAGAATTTTTGAAATTGGCATGGTTGATGCCTTGTGAGACCTCACTAGTGTGCCTAGGAACCCTACAGTGGTATCAGAGCCTAGCTAGAGCCTTAGGCGAAGTCTAGACGGAGTTTGAAGTCCGATCGAACCGAAATTTTGAACCCAAAATAGCTCTCTGTCCTTTTTCTAAAAACTGGGATTTTTCCAAATTAAAAATTACTAAAAAATTCAGCAGGGAAATCTAAGAATTACGATGCAAAAATTATTTCATGAACAGTAATTTTCGCGGCGGATCCGCGGCAGAAGCATGGCTTCTGCGGCGGATCAGCGGCCCCTTGATGACGTCAGCCCTGTTCCTTTGCACAGTAATTCCTAGTTCAAAGTGCTGAGTTTTCTGGGAATTTTTAAATTGATTCAAGAGTTGAATTTTTCTGCTGTGTTTTTGGGGATTCGGTGTTTCGATCGGAGTATCAAATTTTGTCTGTGTGGCTTTCCGGATAAATTTTTAGAATATGTTAAAAAGTTCGACCGGATATAAATACCCAATTATTCCCCTGTCGGGAAATTTCCAAGTGTTGGATTTTTCCGTAGTTTAACGACGTTCTAAGTAGTGCAAGTAACGCGATGGACCCTCTAGAAGACAACAAACCTTAACTCGATTATGTGACCGTCTTGAACTGCCCTTTGAACCTTCGGGTTTGGGGCAGTACGGCGTGCCACATGTGAGGCGTTGGCTTGACCCTTCTACGGCTGGACCGTCGGTACTGAGGCACGAACTTAATGTTGTTAGACTTATTTCATGTGTTGATCTGTATCGGGAAAACTTGGGTGTTCGATTGTTCGATCGGAAAGTTTGACATTTTCTATTTATCCGGAATGGGATACAATAATTGGAATTCACAAGAAGTTATGAGATAACTAAATGAATGTTATAAACATAGCACTTTAGTCTCACTTGATCGGTTGCCACGGAATTTTGATGTGATCAAAAGTCCGTCGCAATCACGTAGTGTACGCGGATACTCACCGGGTAAACTTAATAGACAGCCTCACTCCATAGCCCCGACCAAGTGACTGTAGGAGAACCCCGTCGCCGAAAGCATCCGTCCGGGTGCTCGCTGTAGCGGTGTTCCGCCTTGGTACACTTCGTCGACGGTAACGGGGGTGCGGCCGTCTACTGAAGTTTGCGACGAGTATTCGATCAGGATGTCGGGAATCTTGTTGAATTGCCCGACTTGATATTGAAAAGAGTTTTCGATTTTGAGACTAAAATGCGGGGTTTATGATTGTTAGGCATGCGATGTCTAAGTAATTCATTTGGTCAGGCATGCGATGTCTGAGGTGGTTGCGGATTCCAACTGTTGTAGTTTTACACTTTCTTTTCTGTGACCGTAAGTGTAATATGTGATATCGCCGGTTTCGTTGCTATATGTCAACGACAATTGGGATGGACATATTTACTTACGTTGATGACATGTGATGTTATGTGTTGCTGGATATGTTATATTGGATCATCGTGTTTAATAGCCGGGGGTTTTTATGTGAGATGGGTGTTTTTCATTTTCATTCATGTAAAAACTTGTATGTAATATTCTTTTATTGGGGCGCTTCCAGGTTGCGGAAGTAGTCACCCGTTGTATATTATTTACTTTTCCGCACTAGGATAGACCCAAGGAGGAGAGCACAAGTAACCGGGTTCTGGAGTCCAGTGGGAGACCAACTCGAGGAGTCGAGTCCGGGTCTCCTAACTCTAGAATTGGCAGGGTTGCTTGCCGCTCTCGTAGGGGTCTAGGGGTGTGGGTTTGGCTATTCATCACGACCGTGGAATCCGTGTTTTATACTGGCTCGTATTGAAAACACGGACGTCCTAGTATATCCAATATTTCATATGATTCTTCTGCTGCGATATCTGTGATGTGATCATGTGATGTTCTGTGATAGATACAGTATATAGTATATATGATATATTATATAGACGTTACTTATGTTTTACACCCGCGCTAGCCCTGCCCCGCTCTGCCGTTAGTTACCTAACCTAACGGTGCACGAGGGGACATCGAGGCGAATGCGGATGGCATAAGTGTACGTCGTATTTATCTGTGATGTTTAGGTACATTAAATGATGGGACTTCATTAAAGTGATTAATGAAATAAAAGAAACCTAAGATGTTGTAGAATCGAATTTCAAAATAAAACAGGTAGCTACAGTTCTTGCTTTGCATAGTGGTATATGTGATATATCCTGCACCTTATTCGATGAGGAAAGGACCGAGATCCCTTCACCGGGAGTGACTCCTTTAGCAATAACTGGCAGATGCTACACACTCGGTTTGTCTTTTGATTGCTTTTAAGTGTTTTTGCTTTACACAGTGATATATATGATATATCCCGCACCTCATTCGACGAGGAAAGGACCGACGATCCCTTCACCGGGAGTGACTCCTTTAGCAAAACTAGAAAAGCCTCAAAAGCACTCCATTTCAAAATCATTTGATTCTACAACGATATCAAGTTCATTACGCAATAGGTTTTCAGAAAAACCTGTCGTAGCCCTCCGTCATTTCAGATATGTACTAGTTAGTATTCGTGCTGCGGTAGTTTGGCATTCGTCAAGGCGTAGTGTACGGTAGCTAACTAGTATTTATCTGCTTAAGCATATGATGCGATTGGATTAGGGTATTCGTACGGCGTTGTTTGGCATTCGTCAAGGGTCGTGCGGGTGGGTTTAATTCGATCAAGAAATGTACGGGTTGAACTTGACTAGTGGACTATGGGTTGTTTGGCATTCGTCAAGGTCATAGCGAGCTAGGGGCAAAATATTATCGGGAATTTCAAGTGTTGAAATTTGCAATGAGATTGCATACCTTCTATGAGATAGTTGGATCCCGATACCCGCTGCGAGTAATTTTTACTCCTGGGAGAGTTTTACACATTGCAATTAGCCGATCAAGTAGGTGTCTAGAAAGGTGTTAACGAGGTTACGCCTCTGGGAAAACGAGGTTTACATTAATTAGGTTCGTGCGAAAGCACGGGGGACCTCCCTCAAAGTACCGACACTGGCCTGGCTGAAAGATTGGCGAACTTGTAGTGTGTAATTAATCCCGGCTAGTCTTTCCTTTTAGGGTTTGAAGGAAGATTTGATAAAAAGCAGTGGGAGCCATCCTGATTAGATAAAATAATAACCAATCTATTCTTGAAAGAGCGCACGCTGAGTGTTTTCTTCTCTCTCTCTCCAGGTAGCGACCATATCACGCCTTAATCAAGATAATAATACGGAATATTGACCGAACCCACTTGTTATACTGAGCTGGGGAACGTTGGTCCCGCTCCAACTTATAAATGTTATAAGACAGAGCAGGAAATTGGGGAATACCAGATTTCCCGTGCCGCCCAAACGAAGAGAGTGCATGCTGATGCATCATCTTCGGGTGTGTTCATTATACAGAACTGTTTCTCAGTATCCTCCAAATCCTTGGTATATGATACCGGATCCGGATCCCAGATATGTAATCTGTTACATAGGGCTACAAAAGGGTAGAAAAACTGAGAACGGGTGATAAGTTTCATGAGACAGAAAATGGGGCAAGAGATGCAGCCAAGTCTGTCGGTCACTGTCACCCTGTATTACCAATACATTGATTCTGAACGAATGTTATTAGATACCGAACCTGATATACCAAATCATATCACTCTCTTTGTTAGAAAAGAAAGGATATAATTTTTTATTGATGGATAATGTTTTGAACATTTCCTATATCAAAAGTTGATCGGTTCAGGCACGTTATCTAAAAGCATTGATGTTCTAAATCAAACTACAGTTCTTAGTATATGGAATACACACAAGAGGAAGAGTTCAGAAATGAACGGATTCTTCTTGAGGTATTGTAGACTAGGTCATATCAATGCGACCCGACTGGCTGAGTTACATTTAGATGTATATTTAAATCAGTTTGAATTTACATCTTGTGAAACTCGCCAGTCATGTCACAAAGATAAGATGACCATAGCTCCGTTTACTGGAAACAGAGAAAGAGTTGGTAAACTCTTGGGATGATATATGTTGATGTATAAAGGTCCCCTGTCTACATATGCCAAGACCGGTTCTTTGTACTTCATTACATTCTCTGATAATCTCTCAAGATTCAGACATATGTTCCTGTTGAAACACAAGTCCGAACCTTTTGAGATATTCACAGAATATGATTTAGAAGTAGAGAACCAAAATACGGGTATAAGTATTATGTCCTATGATGAGATCAGGGAGGAGAATACTTGTGCATGGAATTCCTGGACTATTCTAAAGGAGAATGAGATTCTCTCTCAGCATTACTCCTCCATATACACCATTGCACGATGGTATGTCGGGGCGGAGCAGTTACACCCTATGTGATAAGGTGTGCTCAATGATGAGTAATACTGAGTTACCTATTTCCTTTTGGGTGTTATGCGCTTGAGAAGCTGCATACCTATTGAATAGGGTTCGAATCAAATCAGTTCCTACCACTTCATATGTGATATGGAATGGGAAGAACCCATGTCTTAAGCTAGTTAAGATTTGGGGTTGTCCGGGCTATGTCTGAAAAGAAAAATCCGGACAAGCTCGAGGCAAGGTCTGTTATGTAGAACTGGAAATGTTCCAGCTATACAAACTACAGCAGATGATTTGATAAAACCAAAGGATTCAGTAGATTCCAACGAACCTCAGCCTCTCCGCCGATCTAGTAGGGTTCCTCACCCACCTGAGAGATACTTCTGTTTCTCTATGACAGTGGGAGCGAGGATTGCATCATGAGATGATCACCCAACTAGTTTCGAGCAGGCCATCAGGAGTAAGACTCTGTAAGAATGGCTGGATACTTAGTGATCTGAGATGGAATCCATATACACCAACAAAGTATGGACTTTGGTTGCTATATCTGAAGGGTTAAATCCCCATCAGGAGCAAGTATATCTTGAGAAGATTACTTGGTGTACATGGAAGAGTTGAGACTTTCAAAGCTAGACTTGTTAAAGGTCTGCATCATTGACCAGGTATGAATGATGATGAAACCTTTTCTAAGTAGCTATGCTTAAGTCCATCCAGATCCTACTTGCCACGGCTACATACCATGACTACGATATCTGGTGGTTGGGTGTCATGACAGCTTTTCTAAATGATGTTTAGAAGAGAGCGTCTATAAGTACACAGCCAGAGGGCCTCGTAGACAGTGGGAGCAGCGGAAACGTGTGCAAGATGCTTTATAGGATAAAGCAGGCATCGCGGAGTTGGAACATCTGTTTTGATGGATTAGTCAAACAGTTTGACATCATCAAAATGGTAGATGAACCTTGTATATATAAAAAGGTAGTAGGGAGTATGGTGGTGATCCTCGTAGAGTACGTGGATGACATACTCTTGATAGGGAAGGAGTTTCCTTTGCTACGCTCGATCAATCTCCGGTTATCACAAGGATTCTCCATATAGGATCATAATGATACCTACTAACTCCTGGATTTTGGATCTATGAGATAGATTTAATTGGATGTTAGGATTCTCACTAGTTGTAGTGAGGTGGTATCAATCGATCCTGGGGAGAATCACTGGAGGGGTTCCAGGGTGATAAAGACGACTGAATGTCAGTCACAGGCATTGTCTTTACCCTCAGTAAAGGGATGGTATGTTGGAAGAGTTCCAAGCTAGATACCGTGACATACTAGACGATAAAGGCACGATACATCGCTACTTAAGATGCTACCAAAGAGGCTGTTTGGGTGTATATTGGTTCATAAGATGAACTACGTTCCTACCATTGTGTGACAATGGAGTTGTGGCTTATGCCAAGGAACGCCCGTCCAATCAGTGATCCAGACATATTCTAAGGCAGTATCACTTGATCATGGAGATGATTGATCTCCAGAGTGATCGAGGTTTGGAGAGTAGACTCAGAGGACAACACAGGGGATCCACTCACAAAGACCTGTTCCCAGAGAGAGACTTTTATGGGATGGTTGAGTATGAGATACTACAACCACTACTATCAGATGGCCCTAGTGCAAGTGGGAGATTGTTAGTTATATGTATGCCCTAGAGGCCATTACTGTACATAGGATGTATATTGTAGTGGATGCTGGGACGTATATAGGAAGGACTTTCTTGCTCGACATGATAGTATGCTATCTGGTTGAACTTTACCTTAACGTGTATACTGATTGTCTCTCTGTTACATGTTGGTAAAGCCCTTAGGATCTGTACTTGACTACCTGGACTATGATGCGGATCATACTAGTGGGGACATGGTAGTCCATAAGTACATCCTTCAAAGTCCCTAGTCGTGGGTGTATCGAGACAGGGCATCGATATGCCAGAGTAGACTAGCGTGTACCTTCTCGACCCATACAGATGGGCGATGGATGATCCCATATCCATTGGTGTTTGACATCAGAGATGATATACGGGTGCTCAGTAGAGACTGGGTACACTGGACGGACTCGCCGAGAACTCCCAGATGGTATTATACCTCACGTCAGATGGCAGTTCTCTGGTGACACTGGTACAGAGTAGTCTGTTGACCCGAGATCGTCATAGAGTCTTGTGTGGTTCCCACTGTACTTTGATTTCCATCTTACCACGTCCAAGAGGGCGTGCAAAACGGTGGTTTTTGGGTACAGTCCCGGGTCACATGGAGGCAATGAGCGATAGGAGGGGATTCGTCTCTCCCGGTATAGGGGGTTGATGTTGCGCTGTGTTCGATTGGCTATAACAGGAAATCCCTGGCCAGGGTTGCTGAGATTTACTGGTAAGTGTTACCAGTAGTTTCTCGAATTGTTATAGACCACATATCGACACGACTTATTGAGCTATTAGGGTCTGACGTTTACCACCCCTAGGCGAGATATGCGACATATCAGACGATCAGACCGGACTGTACGGTAGTGTTACTGGTTGGATTCACTGGAGTGTGAGCGGGCTTGCTCGTCGATCTTCAGATCGCTCAATACCCGGGTGGCCGTTACGTTTAGCAGACCGCTTGCGGCTTGTGGGTGTTTGATATGATCATCATCTGCTGCCGGCGTATTGACGAGTCTTTAGAGTCCTACACAGAGGTTTCCTGGCTCAAGCAAAACGAAATAGGAGCGCATATGAGATATGTGCGGGACCGAGAATAATACGAGTATGTGATACTGTATTCGATTCTCGCGATGTGACATTGATCGGTTATATGCGATATAGCCGGGTTATCGGATCAAGTGTTGATTCGATAAGATGTTACTAATGATACCAGTCGGTTATGTGCGTCATGACCGGATCGTTAAATCAAGTGTTGATTTAATGATTTAATGCATAATTATATATTTGATATATTACTTTGCATTAACTAGTATCGGTTCACTTTAAATGGATTTTCTCGCTCGGTTTTGCACATTGTATATACGATATATTTTCGTGCACTTGATTGTATCATGTTTGATGATACATGTTTAACTATAGTTAAGTGTAATGGATTAAGCCATGGTTAAACTAATGATTAGGGTTTTCTTCTCTTACTTATTTATTTATTTATTTATTTTGAATAGATAAGAAAAGAATGGTTGCTAATTTTGGAGTTTAGTTGAAGCTTTATGAAGCTTTGACTTTGTAACCATTCTTGTCTTCATCTTTAACCCTAACCATTAATCTAACCTTAGTTAATTCTCTACACTTGACCATGGTTTAGATTATGATAAGTTTTGATTTTTCTTTTCATTTTATATAACTTATCATATATCATTTCTTCTTCTTCTTCCTTGAACTCAAGAAGAAAACCTTGAGGTCATCAATGGTGATTGATGATAAAGAGTGAGAAATCCAATTCTAAAGTCTACCCACTTCCTATTTCTTCATCCTCTACCTCTTGCCAAGTAGTAGAGTGTGTTTCCTTCACAAGTTTTTAGGGCTTGGTGAAGGTGGAGCTTGATTTAGCGATGCCTCGACGTAGATCATCTTCGGCATGGACATCGACGACCTAGCTCGCTTTTTCTCCGACGAAGCCAACTCTAGAGCCCGGATTCCTTTTGGACAGCGGAGACGACTTCGTTGCGGAGCTAAGGAGGTGGAGCACCGGATCTACAAAGGTTGTATTTCCGATATCCCATTAGTTAAGATGTTAACTAGATTGTTTTTCGCCTAGATTTCTAGCCAACGATCCGTAGTCGGGTTTCTCGGCACCTAGAATTTTTGAAATTGGCATGGTTGATGCCTTGTGAGACCTCACTAGTGTGCCTAGGAACCCTACACTTACTTACCATTTTTATCTCCATGCATGATGTATCAACACTAAGCGCAAGGGTTAGTAAGCATACAACATTAACACACATCAATTTTCAAATAAGTAGTAAAAATTTATATTATTCTTGTTAAGTAGGTGGGTGAGAGTATATAGTATATGCTTGATGAAAAGTGTCAAGAAATATAACCAACATACCATATCTAAAATTCCTAGCAAGTTTAACACAAAATTGATTCTGACCTTAACATTGCAAATGGTGATCATGAGAGAGTAGGATATGTGATAAAGGTAGCAAGTAACCATCAAAATCAACATACCATATCATACATATCCATTTAGCAATCTTAAGGTTACCATCACAATTAAGCACTTTTAAACATTCACAAGAGGAAGAGAAAGGAAAAGCCATTCATCTCACATTCTCACCATCACAACCATATAGAATTACTCAAACATTACAAAAAAGAAAATAAAATACAAAAGAACAGAAAAGAAAACAAAAGAACAAATGTTAAAGCAAAAGAGAGTGCAAGTTCTTTATTCACAAAAGTGGAAGACTTGAGCTATAAGGTAGATAGAAACTTCAACCTCCTTAATGGAGCACTCAAGTGAGAGCTCAAAGAGGGAAGAAGAAGAAGCTATCAAGTATCACACACTATTCTCACTCCAAAAAGCCCACCCAGAACTTAATCTGATATCTGCTATATATAGGCAACCAAAAATCAAAAGTTGCATATAGCAATGGACTGACATGATAACAAGGGACCCACCAAAAGAGCACGAGCTAATTTGGCCATGAGTTGGCCGCAAATTGCGGCCAAAATGATTAAATTTGCGGCCTCATGTTGGAGTCTGTGGCCCATCTTTAGTCTAGGTCTTCTAGTCTTTTGATATCTCTATGTGTTTGCTATTTCTTTTAATTTACACCTTAGTGTAATCTGTAATAATGTATAGAAAGGGAAATGATCAACTGGCCTTTTGTTTCTCACCTCACAACAACACTTTTCCTACATACATATACTTTGCTCACTTGGTGTATCCACATACCTAAGTCTACTTGCAAAACATCATGATGTTGTTTGTCAATTTGATGTATCATGATGGTGCATCCACTTGATGATGGTTCACACTTGAATTTGATATTGTACCATGTTGGACCAAAACCAAATATTTATTTGTACACAACCATTATTTGTTGTAAACTCATTCGATCTAATATGTATTCTGTAGTTCTGGCTAAAAATCGTCATTCCTGTGCAGGTTGTGTGCCGTCACCAGTATTTTTGCCTGTGTACCTATAATCTGTACTAATGAGCAGACACAGATTAAATAGCACTGTTTATTGACAAAATGATAGAAAATGAGTGGTATTTAAATGTAGTAAATCGTGCCGAACAAATACCCCCAAACCGCTCTTTTACTCGTCCCGTGCAAAACAAAATCCTAATCTCACTTTCCTAGGGAACGCGATTGCACTGAGCCCGTGCAACAAGTCGTTAAATCTCTAGGTGTCCCTAATAGGAGGACTTTAGTCTCCTGAGGGTTTTCAGCAGATTACACCCACAAAATCCCGTCAAGCTAGTTTAGTGAGAAAACTGTTGATTCTAATCTTAAGATTTAGTATCAAAACTAGAAAATCTATTACCATAGTCAAAAATGTCCAACCCATATTTTTCACTCCTCACATCTTATTTAACCATAAGTTCATATACGTCATTACATGATTGTGCTAATAGTGTCGTCAAGTTTTAAAAATTTTGATTAGGGTCATCATGTCATAAATACAGACCAGGGAAGACGTCTAAAGGATCACCCGAGTTTGAAAAGACTTAAAATTTTCTCAAGTTTCATTCTCCAATTAAATTTTAATTCAGAAATTATATAATTTTTAACATAATTAAGTCTTATTCTTCACTCCTACCTTTTACCTGTTTTAATTCATACACACCTTTTGTGATCGTGCAAAAAGACTTGTAATCTTACAAATGAAACTTTCATATCTCCGCCAAAAAATCTGTTTATAATAGAAAACTTGTCCCTGCCAAGATTATTCTTTCATAAAGAACCGTGAGGACTTTTAACTCAGAATGAACACTTGCTTAGCTTGTTTTATTTGACGATTGGAGACTTAGAGAGCTTTGGGTCAATAACTACCAAACCAGATAGTTTTAGGGCATTATGTGTGGAGACACCCCTAAGACTTGATTGCCCAAATTACCAAGGCCACAAAACAAAAGACTTATTTTGTTGCATTTAAAATATTCTGAAAGCAGTGCGAACGGGGATATTTCTAGTGTTTCTTTTTAATCGCAAAGACGTGTTCGTGTGGATAAGGCGTGTAATCACTCCAACAAGATTCCAGATGGGTTATTTTTCAGACATTTTAGCTTCTATTAAAACTTTCAATAATATCCCTTATATCCATTTTACTTTATGAACTATTCTTGATATTACTTAATTCAGAACAAATCTGTTTGATCCTAAAGAAGTTTAACGATTTCTCATAAAGTTTTAAGGCATTTTCAGACTTTGCATCTAATTCTAAAAAACTCACGACACGTATAAAGTGATATAAAGACGTATATTAGTTAAGGTTAAACTCAAAGGAGGGTTTTCTTTCATGTTTTAAATCCCTCGAAAAGAACTTAGCAGTTTTAATTTTATCAACTGAACCGTCAGGCTTTGAGTCTAAGTTTCCCCAGTTAGCTAACATGACGACAAAGTTTTATGTTTTGAAAATTTTTCAAATTTTTTGGGTTTTCAAATGTATGCAATGTAGAATTTACACATGATGCATAAACAAGTAAACGGAGTGCTTACCCCCAAACCTGAGTATTACAATATCCTCATTGTTACCCCCGTCTCCGGTAGCTATACTTTAGACATCAGGGTGAATTTTTATTCACAAAAAGAAAAAATGTAAGAGCTAATTACATTATTTACAAATTAAGAGATTGCGTTAGTCCAGAAATTAGTACCATCCATTTAAAAATTTTGTCGATATAAGGCCAGGGCTGGTGATTGATCGTTTGGATCGTGTTTTGAAAAGTAATCACAATCAAAGAATTTATACCGCAATCAATAATGGTGTCGATGTAGTTTCGTTAATGAGAACGGATCGTCCACTGAGATGCATGTTTTATTTGATCTAGTTTTAGATAAGTCGAAATGAAAATATAAAAGAAAACGATTCAAGATTTAATTGAGTTGTCATTTCAAGAAAATCAAGAAAATGTTCAAGAATCAAGAAGATGTCCAAATCAATTTAGTTATCAAGAATAAGAAGAATAGCTTGTAGGAATCGATCGAATTAATAGCAATAATGAATACTAATATTGACTAATCTTATCAATTGATAGATTGTAGCTAGATCGATGATGATGAATGCAGATTAAGGATCTATTGAAGAAACTAGGGTTTCTCCTTTCACCATCCCTTGTCTTTTCATTGATCATCATTCACATCTAGCCTCAAGCAAAGAGGATCATCAATCATTTGATCTCTAATTTGCAACGAAATAATCAAGAACATGATCTCGCTCCAAATTAGGTCATTGACGATTCTTTTTCCTAAAGTTCACAATTCTCATAAGACATAAATTTAGTTTTAGGATTTCATCATCATTTAATCTACCGATTCTCTCAATTCCTTTACAAGCGGAGATTTTACTCACACCTCTTGAAAATTAAAGAATCAAGAATGAGAAATTTCAGAATGCAAGAATGTAAAGAAAGCGAGAATGAACAATTTATCACCTATATTAAATCTTCTTCAAATTATACCTCTCAATTTGAGATTACAAGACTAGCTCTCGATCACTCTTTTGAAAGGGAATTTGTCGTCGATCTTTGCGTGGCTCGATCGCCGTGAGACGTGGATCGATCGCGGATCACTTGCTCTTGATGATGATCGGCGTTGCGGTAAAGGATCTTCGATTGTCGCTTGATTTTTCTCTCAACGGATCTTTATTTGATTGGATTTTGATTGGATCTCAAGTTGTTTCACTCAACTTGAATTGAATTGTAATTGTGTAACTAATTAACAACCTATTGAACTACCTATTCCACCCAAAAATTAAGATCTAGATCCCCATTTTTAGCCCCCAAATCAAACTTCCACAAGAAGCTTGGTTGTTATGCAGAGCCTTCTAGAAAAAGCAACGTGGTAATGAAGCGTCTTGAGGAAGTTAGGAGGTTACAGAGAAGGTTCTAGAGAAGTTTCGTCAGCGGCGCCCCTAACTCGGCCGTGGATCCGCCGCGGATCGGATTGGATCGGCCGCGGTTCCACGGCCATTTGGTGAGATCTCTGCTTCATTTTTATAGGGTATTCTGGTGTTGGTATTTATGTTTTGTTATGACATCTAGAATTTTATTATCCTTTCTGAATCTCTGCCAGATTTTATTTCTTTGACTTGCTACATTTTATCGGCAATTTTGCGATTCCAGTTCTTTGACCTGAATAATTTCCTGCACACAATCTCGATAAACTGTGTTGAGATATACAGTATCATGCGTGAAGTAATAAACACATAATTTCCTATAAAGAATGTTGAATATATATATAACACGGGGTAATTAGTATTTTCCAGACAAACTGGTAATATGTGTTACATTTATATCAACTATCCTTAGATGATTAGAATAATGAGGAAATTGATGTGTTATAGATTGCATTATTTTCGACTGAATAAATTCTCCCAAACTTGATTTTGATCGTCTCGAGCAAACTTCTTTTATTCAAGAGAAGGAGAAAATATAAGAAAAAGAAAAACTAACTAGCACACTTTCGTAGGCAACACGATTGCACTGAGCACGTGCAACAAGCCATTAAACCTCTAGGTGTCCCTAGTAGGAGGAGTGTTGTCTCCTGAGAGTTTTTAGCGGATTGCACCCACAAAATCCCATAATAAAAAGGAAGACTGTGAAAGTTACATATAAAGATAAGAATTGTAAAAGAAAGACTTTGAAAATTAGAGTTTCCAACTACACTAGCTTTTCGTTTGTCATGAGCCCTATCTTAATAGTCATGAAAAGATATTAGAAATCACATCATCCCTCAATAAAACGGCGTCCTTATTCTTCATTCTTACCTTTCTTCCAAATATTGATCATATACCCCTACATGTGGTAAAAGACATCCCTACACTCGGAGAATTCAATTCAAGCTATCATACTTTGTTCCATCTACCTCAGTACTTTTTAATCGATGAATATTTAGATGGAATTGCTCACACATTTTTCATGCGATCGTTAATACTACTTGAGTTACTAACCAACCGATTACTAAATATGCTCACATATTAGGCGTAATCAGTATTTTCCTCGTCTTGCAACACCTAAGACTTAGCGGTGACTCCCAAACCAGTTGGTCTAAGGCACTAGGTAAAGAAGCACCCTTGCTATATTTTTTTATTGCTGCCTTGGTGATTACAAAACCAATGTTCATTTTTCTACACCATTTTATATTTTTATTCTTCATTTATTATTTTCTTCGTACTTTGTCTTTTAGACCAGAGTATTTCAAGGTATGCTATACTATTCCGAGCTTCAAGACGTGTGTAAGTGCGTATAATAGGGTATCAACATTCAAATGTTTGGCTTCCAGAATAGGAACTAATTTTCAGATTTATTTTTATCCTCGGATTAGTGACTTTTTTAATTTTACTAACTCTTGGGACAACGGCTCATAACTATTTATTACTAGTTCATCTAAGGAAACATCTAACTTTCTTGGTTTTCTTAAACATTTCCAATCTTTTAGATGTAATTTTTTATTTTCTAATCTTTTATTATAAAAGAAAATTTTTGAAATTTTTGAAAATGTTGTGCTTATGCAAAGTATGATGCAAATTGATGCGTAAATAAGCACAAACCTCCCCCAAACTTGTTTTCAACAGTTTCATCACTGTTGTCATCTGTTAAATCTCAAAAACCTGTAGGCTTGGGAGGAAAAGATAATAACGGGGACAAGAATATATGAATGTGAAAATCTTCTCTAAACTTATTTTTGGCTCACAATTTTGAGAACAACATTTATTTTCAAGAGCCAAAAATATCCCCCCCCCCAACTTGAGTTAAACAATATGAAGCATTTTAAGAGGTGGTAAAGTAATTTGGTCAAAATAAAGCTTTACAAAGACCAAAAATTAATACCAACCATTCAAACATTTTATCAATGTAACGACCCGGTTGGTGGAAGAACATGTTGTATAGAGTCAAGAAGAAGTGGGGAAGAGATAAGTGGTGGTATGGAATGAGTTTGAGTCTTAAATTATAGAAATGAAAGAATGAAGATGAATGACAGCGAGAATGTGAATGATTAGGAATGAGTGGAACATTAGCATTCTCGTATCTTATAAGAAGGAGTGGTGGCGGTTCAACTTCTATAGGTGGAGGTTGATTAATCACAAAATCCGTGTTGTTTAGGAATGCAAGTTCGTCAGCAAAAAGTTCTTCAAAACTTTCATCGATGGTGTGACTGAACATTTTGCTGTCAATAAGTTTTGTGCCAGAATTTATCGTATTTGATTTGTCAAAAATTATGGAGATATGAGACTTGAAAAACTCATCTACCTCATTTTCAAAAGTATCCAAATCAAGTTGGTTTTCAAGAATTATCGAACTTGAATTATCGGATTGTGATTCATCAACACTTACTGAAGTTATAGGAAGAATAGAAGAAGAACCTGAGAAAGTAGAAGGTGAAATGGGTAAACAAATTGGTGTATCAAGGATCACTAAACCAGATGTGGGAGATATAGGCTGAATTTCGGTCTGCTGTTCGGTTTACCTTTACTATCAACTTCAATACACATTTGGGGTTTGGGAAGAATAATTAAGGGCTCAAGATGATGACCATAAGGAAGTGAAAGGACCTGATGAATTGGTGGGACAAACTCATCCAAAATTTCGGGAACATCATCCAATATATCCCCAACGTGTATCTCCTCATTCAAGTGAAAGTAAGAATTCTCAAACAGCTCATTAAAAGTATGGTTTTCAATCAATTTTGGTTCAAGAGTGTAGGTGTAGAGCTCACAAGGGTTGGGTATGGCTTCACTTGAAATGGACCCATCACAATTCGGTAAATCAAACACTTCAAAGTCACACAACTTATTAGACATCCTATCTTCAATTGATGGATCATTTGGTGTACTCGATGAATCTATGAAACTGGAGTTGTGGATTTCTGCTTAGAAAGGGAAGGTTTGATTAGGAAGAGTGTACAGTTCTGTCTCACTACCCAAATTCTCACTTTGTCCTATGCCTGTATTATATACTGAAAAATTTTGGGCAGGTTTGAAATTATTTTTTTGCATCCACTCTGTCATCTCCTTCCTAATTTGGTTCGACATTTCCAGATATTTTTCTAATGTCTGCTCAAGACTAGACTTGGATCGATAAAGGGTTTCAGTATAAGATTGAAATTCTTGTGGATAATTAAAATTCCCAAGTGATTGATTAGAAGGACTGTCTATAGAAGGTGGAAAAGTTGGATTGGATTGATAAGAATAGAACGGTTGCGAAAATTGGGCAGGAGTAGGATCAACATTACGATAAGAAGAATATTGATATTGGTTGGTTGGTTAGCTATTTTCAATAGACATCATACATGCCACAAACCGATTATGAAATTCTTCTTTAGAAGGTGGTGGTGATGGTTGATATTGGTCCGGATTGAAACTTTAGCCTTTAGCCCTCGCTATATGCTCAGCAATGGACATGCATCTAGGGGTATCCTCACTCGGAGTATCAACTGAAACAGATGTAGAATTAGGATACGGTTAATAAGACCTAAACTGAGGTGGCCAACTGTTTCTATCCGATCTTTTATAGACATGGGAGAGTCGGATGGTATACCGAAGAGATTACAAAAAAAAGAAATATCTGGTTGTGGATAGCAAAGCTCGGAAAGAGTTCGTCTGTTTGGGTTACACATTATAAGAAGGGAAGATGAGAGAAAAAGGGTAAAAAGGAGAGAAAAAGGGTAAATTTGTTTTGAAAAGAGACGGATTTATGAAAATTCACAAAAAAATGCACACGCAACCCTATATCTAATGGTCACCTAGGTCAAGTCACTAGACCGCTTCTAGACTTCCAGAAGACAAATCGCAGGATAAATCCTCTACTGCCCCTTTATCCCTTCTGTGGCCAGGTAAGTGCCAGGTAAGTAAGAGGTTTTCCGCTATGTAAGTAGCGGGCCTAATTAAGTAACCACTTTTCTTAAACACACTTACCTTAAACACCATAAAAGAAATGCGGATAAGCAATAGATTACCCACAACCTTCTTCTGTCCTAATTGAGCGCGACGGTCCTTAGAGTCATATCTAGATCTTTTTTAGTTAATGAGGGTGATGCGGATGCTAATTTTGTGATTTTTGGGGCTTAGGAAGGGTAACGAAATCTCTACCTAATCTGAATTTGGTCTTTTCCCCTTAATTTCCGTGTTAAAATATGCACAAACAACCAATTTCAAGAAACGCAACAATAATTTTTTTTCTTTTAGCAGCACTGCGAATTTTTGCAAAGAATCCTGCAGGAAATTTGTTATTGGACAAGATCCAAGAAGAGAAGAGAGAACAGAGAATATACCACAGAAGTTTTATGCTCTGATTCACCTAAACGGCGGCGGAACCGCCGCAAAAACCTTGATACCGCCGCGGATCAGCGGTGTAAAGAGGGAATTAGGTTTTGCAAATTTTCCTGTAACTTCCTGTGATCCTCTGGAATCTTTAGAAAGTCTCTGAATCTTGATGTCCCTTCTGTAGTGATGCCAGATTCCCTCGCGAAAATTCAAACACTAATCGTTAATCACACGAAGCGATTCTTGAATTAAAATTTGATGGAATAATAAATTTTCAACTCAGATGGAAAGAAAGAACAAAATAGCACGCATCCCCGGCAACGGCGCCATTTGATTGATCTTTAAGATCGTGTTTTGAAAAGTAATCACAATCAAAGAATTTATACCGCAATCAATAACGGTGTTGATGTAGTTTCGTTACTGAGAACGGATCGTCCACTGAGATGCGTGTTTTATCCGATCTTGTTTTAGATGAGTCGAAATGAAAATATAAAAGAAAACGATTCAAGATTTAATTGAGTTGTCATTTCAAGAAAATCAAGAAAATGTTCAAGAATCAAGAAGATGTTCAAATCAATTTAGTTATCAAGAATAAGAAGAATAGCTTGTAAGAATTGATCGAATTAATAGCAATGATGAATACTAACAATGACTAATCTTATCTATTGATGGATTGTAGCTAGATCGATGACGATGAATGAAGATTAGGGATCTATTGAAAAACTAGGGTTTCTCCTTTCACTATCCCTTGTCTTTTCATTGATCATCATTCACATCTAGCCTCTAGCAAAGAGGATCATCAATCATTTGATCCCTAATTTGAAATGAAATAATCAAGAACATGATCTCGCTCCAAATTAGGTCATTGACGATTCTTTTTCCTAAAGTTCACAATTCTCATAAGACTTAAATTTAGTTTTAGGATTTCATCATCTTTTAATCTAACGATTCTCTCGATTCCTTTACAAGCGGAGATTTCACTCACATCTCATGAAAATTAAAGAATCAAGAATTAGAAATTTCATAATGCAAGAATGTAAAGAAAGCAAGAATGAGAAATTTCATAATGCAAGAAGGTTCTGGAGAAGTTTCGTCACCGGCGCCCCCAACTCGGCCGCGGATCAGCGGTGGATCGGGCTGGATCGGCCGCGGTTCCGCGGCCATTTGGTGAGATCTCTGCTTCATTTTTATAGGGTATTCTGGTGTTGGTATTTGGGTCTTCATGTGACATCTGGAATCTTATTATCCTTTCTGAATCTCTGCCAGATATTATTTCTTTAACTTGCTGCGTTTTATCGGCAATTTTGCGATTCCAGTTCTTTGACCTGAATAATTTCCTGCACACAATCACGATAAACTGTGTTGAGATATACAATATCATGCGTGAAGTAATAAACACATTATTTCCTATATAGAATGTTGAATATATATATAACACAGGGTAATTAGTATTTTCCAGTCAAACTGATAATATGTGTTATATTTATATCAACTATCCTTAGATGATTAGAATAATGAGGAAATTGATGCGTTACAGATTGCATTATTTTCGACGGAACAGCTGGTTAAAGAAAAAATATATGAAAAAGAAAAATAAAATATACATGTTAGTAGTATGGTTAGATATTTGTAAAGGGCAAGGGTTTGTGAAAGTAGGGAACAGAAGACGCTGAAGATGAAGACGATGTTTTGAAGGAGTCAAAGAATTGTTGCCCAAATGGATTGTATATTTAAGAAGCATGTGTTGAGTTTCGAGGTTAGGTTTTTTTAAAAACCAGAGTTCATCCTCAAAAATTCCAGTAAAAGAAAGGTCCAAAGGATATTTCCAAAGTGATCCTAACTCAAAGTCTTAAAGAATATCGAGTTCATCAGTAAATATCTCCGCAAAACTCGGCATGAAAGAATGTTTCTCAATATTTTCTTTCTTCCTATAATCCTGCACAATCCTACTCTCCTGTATACGGCTCACATCTCCCAGATCAAGTTCTCCCTCATCACATATAGGTATGTCCATGTCATCTAAAAATGTAAGTTCCCACTCTAAATTTTCGTCAAACACTTCTTTAATTGGTAAAACTAAAGTCGTGGGTTCCATATCCTTGATTTTCTCTAACAAGATGCCCCAACCATACCTGTCAAAATCATAAGTTTTCTCCTTTAAAATTTCTTCGATATAATCAGTCGGTGATAGAATCTCACCTTCAATTAGTATATCAGTTAAATTATCCTTAATATCACACGTGATAGGAGGCCTATTTGATACCTGAATGCTAGTGTCGGGCTGACTCGGGGGGTTTTCTTGAATGTCCTTATAACACTCAGTCAACTCAATTACATCAACATCATCTATGAACTCATCAAAATTTGTTTTATCTTTTATCTCACTCAGCTGACTTCCTAGATGACAGATATTGACATTATTAGGTTCAAATTGACTGTGCTCACTCCTTATAATTTTCATTGCTAAATATTTCACTTGTTCGTCGTTTCTAGCCAATGATTGAGCTTCAGTGTGAAACAATTGATCATATTGCTGTATGAACATGGCTAGCGTCGAATCTGTTTGATTCTCAACCACAATCATCACTTCTAAACCTTTCTCTAAAGCGGTCAACCTAGAATCCATCTCACTATCATACCCTAATTGTGTGTCAACTATTTCAGGAAGGGAGGGTTGTGATGTTTGAAGTGGGATTGGGTTCAAGAGTGTTAAGTGGACGACCGATATCAAAATTCGGGAAGGGTTGGCCACCCCCTAGAAAAGGACAGTTTTAAAAAATGTGGGATGAATCTTGGCAATTTGAACAAAAGAATTGGGTATGTTTATAAACAAAAGAATATGGATCGTGAAAAATCGAATTAAACTGTGTATCACCCATATGAACAATTATTCACAAAATCTTAAAAAAATATCACACCCCTAGCAGTCTATATTATGCTAAGTCAACTAGACTTGCTCAAGAACCTGATTGTCGAAAGAAAATTGTGTTAAGAAACGGGCTCAAGATATACGGATCATGAAGCCAGGTAAATGCAGAGATAAGGGGAGGTTGTCCAACGCTTTCGCGAAATTCCTTAATTAGAATAACAATTTCTATTTTGGCGGTTTCGCCATGAACACTTATCTGGACACGTCGTAAATAATATAACATTAAGCGGTGCTCTAAACACAATTAACTTGCCGTATTGAGCGTGAATCCTTAAAGTTAGAGTTCTAACTGATTTTAAAATTACTGTGGGTATGCAAGAATATAGTTTTGTGATTTGTGGGCCAAGGAAAAAGGTGATAAAATCCTTTACCATATCTTGTTTGGTTCTCGTGCCCTTAATATCCGTATTAAGATGCAAATGCACAAACCAATAAAAGAATTTAAGCAAATAAATCAATCAAGCAAATCTTTTTCGTTTTAGGATTAAGCACTGTAAAAAATACCGGTTAGTTCTTTGTTATATTGGCGGAAAAATTTTGCGAAGAATCCTATAGAGGATAAAATAGTGAAATGCGTCGGATTTAAGTGAAGGTGTTAGAAAAATACGTACCGATGTGATTTGGGTTAAGAAACCACTATTGAAGTGATCATGAGTACTTGAATGTTCTCTTGCGTGGGTCAAACTACCCGGATTTTTGGTACTGTACTTCACTAACATCATGCTCTCGAAAGTGATCCTTATTCCGCACGATCGCTGCACGTAAATCAATTAAAATCTAAAAATGTCGGAAAATAGGATATTTCGTACAAAAAGCCATATATGGCCAATCAGCTACGCACACACAATTGTGAAATTTTGCATATAAAAATGGATCAAAAATAGGTCAAAGAAGCAAACACTAAAAAGTTGGAGCAAATGGGGCAAGTGGTGCCGCAAATTGCGGCCAGAGGGAATTTATTGGCGGCCAACTCTTTGAGTTGGTCCTCTAACTTTATACTGTGTGCTTCTAGTCCTATTAGTGTCCCATTGTTATATGCAAAATTTTATAATTAAACTCAGAGTGATAGCAGATCAAAAAGACAGAGAATAGCGGTTACTAAAGTTAGTTTTGTTTGTTTTGTTTTTGAAAATTTGTAGTTAAAGTTAGTTTGTTGGTTTGTATATACAATTAAACCAGAAATAACAACCCCTAATGACTACCGCTTCCCCGGCAACGGCGCTAAAAACTTGTTCGGATTTTACCCCCGCGCGCTTTTATGGTTTTAGAAATAGTGCGCATATGAGCTTGGTCTCGTTTTAAAATTTATAAACCACGAGTGCACGGCGCGTTGTAGCAAGCTGGCAAGTACGGGTCGATCCATAGGGAATTGGTGATTAGAGATTATTGTTAAAGGTTCAAAAAGAAAGAATTTGTGTTTTTTCACAAGAATTTAAAAATGCGAAATTATAAATAAGTTAAGAAAACATGGCCGTAGCTCCGGATCGGATAGTTGAATCACGGCGATTTCTTCATCGCTCCCTTGATCATAATTTGTTACATCCTTGTGTTGATTCCGACATGAAGCATGGATTGTCAAGGCGTTTGCAAAGCACAAACCATCAAGTTGTCGATATTCGACATAAGATATGAAACGATTCCGTTACGTTCTTACTTACCATTTTTAAGTCCATGCATGATGTATCAACACTAAGCACAAGGGTTAGCAAGCATACAATATCAACACACATCAATTTGCAAATAAGAAGTAAAAGTTTGTGTTATTCTTTCTAAGTAGGTAGGTGAGAGTATATGGTATATGCTTGATGAAAGGTGTCAATAAACCTAAGCAACATACCATATCTGAACTTCCTAGCAAGTTTAACACAAAATTGATTCTAACCTTAACATTGCAAATGGTGATCATGAGAGAGTAAGATATGTGATACAGGTTGCAAGTAACCATCAAAATAAACATACCATATCAAACATATCCATTTAGCAATCTTAAGTTTACTATCACAATTAAGCACTTTTAAACATTCATAAGAGGAAGAGGAAGGCAAAGCCATTCATCTCACATCCTCACCATCACCACAACCATATAGAATTACTCAAACATTACAAAATAGAAAATTAAAAAACATTACAAAATAGAAAATTAAACACAAAAGAAAGAACACATAAGAATGTAGGGTTCCTAGGCACACCCATGAGGTTCTACAAATGATCAACCATGGCCAATTCAAAAAATTTCTATGTGCCGAGAAACCCTAAACTAGATCGTTACTAGAGGTAAGGCGATGCAAGCAAGTAAACAACTTTATTGCTAAAGGAAAGTGACTACAACTTTTGTAGATCCGGTCCTCCACTTCCTTGGCTCCATGATGACGTCCCTCCGCTGTACCCATCGGAATCCTAGACTCTGGCGGTGGTTTCATCGGAGAAACGATCGGGCTAGGTCGTCGACTTCAATGCCGAAAACGATCTACGTTGAGGTAACTCAAGATCAAGCTCCAACTTCACCAAGTCATGAAACTTGTGAAGAAACATCCAATACTACATGGCAAGTGGTAGAGGATGAAGAAATAGGAAGTGGGTTCACTTTGGATTTGAATTTCTCACTCTTTTTCTCAAGTCACCATTGAAGGTAGCAAAGGTTTTCTTCATCTTTAAGAAGAAGAAGAAGAATAAAGAATATGATAAGTCTATTAAAATCATTTGATTAATTATAATAAATCAAGTGACCTTATCATATAGCAACCATGGTTGAGTGTAGAGAATAAACTAGGGTTAGGTGAATGGTTAGGTTAAGGAAAAAACCAAATGGTAGATAAAGCTAAGAAACTTCATGAAGCTTAAGTAAAGAACAAATTTTGCCACCATTTCATTTTTACCAAAAGATAACTGAAATGAATAAGTAATTAAGAAAAGATTACTAAACCCTAACCATTAACCTAAACAAGGTTTAAAGCATACACATACCCAAGTTTGCATGTATCATCAAACATGATACAAACTAGTGCAGAAAACTATATCATATATACAATGTGCACATCAAGTGAGAAAATCTATCTTAAGTGAACCAATACTAGTTAATGCAAAGTAATATATATCAAATATATAATTATGCATTAAATTATTAAATCAACACTTGATTTAATGATCCGGTCATACTATATATAACCGACTAATATCAAGTGTATCAATGTATCGAATCAACATTTGATTCGGTAACCCGGCTATATCACATATAACCGTCCCATGATACATATCGCGAGAATAGAATACAGTATCACATACTGGTATTATTCTCGGTCCTGCACATATCTCATATGCGCTCCTATTTCGTTTCGCTTGAGCCAGGAAACCTCTGTGTAGGACTCTAAAGACTCGTCAATACGCCGGCAGCAGGTGATGATCATATCAAACACCCACAAGCCGCAAGCGGTCTGCTAAACGTAACGGCCACCCGGGTATTGAGCGATCAGAAGATCGACGAGCAAGCCCGCTCACACTCCTGTGAATCCAACCAGTAACACTTACCGTACAGTTCGGTCTGTTCGTCTGATATCTCGCATATCTCGCCTAGGGGTGGTAAACGTCAGACCCCAATAGCTCGATAAGTCATGCCGACGTGAGGTCCATAACAATCGTGAAACTACTGATAACTCTTACCAGTATATCACTGCAACCATGGCCAGGGATTTCCGGTTATGGCCAGTCGAGCATAGCACAACATCAACCCCAATACCGGGAGAGACGAATCCCCTCCTATCGCTCATTACCTCCATGTGAATCGGGACTGTACCCAAAAACCACCTGTTTGCATGACTCAGTAGAGCCATGGTAGGGTGGAAATCAAAGCACAGTGGGAGACACATAAGACTCTATGACGATCTCGGGTCAACAGACTAAGCTATACCAGTGTCACCAGAGAACTGCCATCTGACGTGAGGTATAATACCATCTGAGAGTTCTCGGTGAGTCCGTTCAGTGTACCCAGTCTCTACTGAGCACCCGCATACCATCTCTGATGTCAAACACCAATGGATATGGGATCATCCATCGCCCATCACATGGGTCGAGAGGATATACGCTAGTCTACTCTGGAATATCGATGCCCCGTCTCGATATTCCCACGACTAGGAACATTGAAGGATGTACTCATTGACTACCCAGGCCCCACTAGTATGATCTGCATCATAGTCCTGGAAGTCGAGTACACATTCTAAGGGCTTTATCAACATGTAACAGAGAGACAGAAAGTATACATGTTAAAATAAAGAGTAACCAGATAGCGTACTATTATGTCGAGCAAGAAAGTCCTACCTATATATGTCCCAGCATCCACTACAATATACATCCAATGTACAGTAATGGCCTCTAGGGCATACATATAACTAACAATCTCCCACTTGCACTAGGGCCATCTGTAGCAGTGGTTGCAGTATCACATACTCAACCATCCCATATAAGTCTCTCTCTAGGAAAAAGCCTTTGTGAGTGGATCCGCCGTGTTGTCCTCTGAGTCTACTCTCCTAACCTCGATCACCCTGGAGATCAACTATCTCCATGATCAGGTGATGCTGCCTCAGAATATGTCTGGATCACTGATGGGACGGACGTTCCTTGACATAAGCTACAACTCCATTGTCACACAATGGGAGGAACAGAGTTCATCTCATGAACTATTATACACCCAGACAGCCTCTTTGGTAGTATCTTAAGTAGCGATGTATCCAGCCTTAATCGTCTAGTCTGCCACGGTATCTAGCTTGGAACTCTTCTAACATGTCGTCCCTCTACTGAGGGTAAAGACAATGCCTGTGACTGACATTCAGTCGTCCTTATCATCCTGGAACCTTTCCAGTGATTCTCCCCAGGATCGATTGATACCATCTCACTAAACCTAGTGAGAAGCCTAACATCCATTTAGATCTATCTCATAGATCCAAATCTCAGGATTTAGGAGGTATCACTTTGATCCTGTATGGAGAATCCTTGTGAAAAGCAGAAATTGACCGAGCGTAGCATATGAAACTCCTTTCCTATCAAGAGTATGTCATCCACGTACTCTACGAGGATCATCACCATACTCCATACTACCTTTTTGTACATATAAGGTTCATCTACCATTTTGATGAAGTCAAACTATTTGACCACTACATCAAAACAGATGTTCCAACATCGCGATGCCTGCTTTATCCTGCAAAGCATCTTGCACACGTTTCCGCTGCTCCCACTGTTTACGAAGCCCTCTGGCTGTGTTCTTATAGACGTTCTCTTCTAAATCATTATTTAGAAAAGTAGTCATGGCACCCAGCCACCAGATATCGTAGTCATGGTATGTAGCAATGGCAAGTAGGATCCGGATGGACTTAAGCATAGCCTCTGAAAAAGTTTCATCATTATCCACGCCTGGTCGATGATGAAAACCTTTAACAAGTCTAGCTTTGAAAGTCTCAACTTTTCCATCTACACCAAGTAATCTTCTCAAGATATACTTGCTCCTGATGGGGATTTAACCCTTCAGATATAGCAGCCAAAGTCCATACTTTGCTGGTGTACATGGATTCCATCTCGGATCGCTAAGCATCCAGCCATTCTTACAGAGTCCCTACTCTCGATGGCCTGCTCGAAGCTAGTTGGGTCATCATCCCATGATGCATTCCCCGCTCCCACTGTCATCGAGAAACCGAAGTATCTCTCAGGCGGATGAGAAACCCTACCAGATCGGCGGAGAGGCTGAGGTTCGTCGGGAACTATTGAATCCTTTGGTTCTGTCAAATCATCAGCTGCAGTTTTGTATAGCTGGAACCTTTCCAGTTCTACAGAACTGACCATGCCTCGATCTTGTCCGGATTTTGCTTTAGACATAGGCCGGACAATCCTAAATTTTAACTTACTTAAGAGATAGGCTCTTCCTATACCATATCTTATATGGAGTGGTAGGCAGTGATCTGATTCGAACCTAATTCAATAGGTATGCAGCTTCTCAAGTGCACAACCCCAAAAGGAAATAGGTAACTCAGTAGTACTCATGATAGAGCACACCATATCTAATACGTTGCGATTGCTCCGCCCTGATACACCGTTGTGCTGTGGTGTATTTAGAGCAGTAATACTGAGAGAGAATCTCATTTTCTTTTAGAATAGTCCAAGAATTCCATGCACAAGTATTCTCCTCCCTGATCTTATCATAGGACATAATACTTATACCCGTATTTTGTTTCCCTACTTCTAGCTTATATTCTGTGAATATCTCAAAAGGTTCGGACTTGTGTTTCAACAGGAACATATGTCTGAATCTTGAGAGATCGTCAGAGAACGTAATGAAGTATAAAGAACCGGTCTTGGCATGTGTAGACAGGAGACCTTACATACATCATCATGTATTAGTCCCAAGAGTTCACTAACTCTTTCTCTGTTTCCAATAAACAGAGCTATGGTCATCTTATCTTTGTGACATGACTGGCAAGTTTCACAAGATGTAAATTCAAATTGATTTAAATATGCATCTAAAATGTAACTTCAGCCAGTCGGGTCGCATTGATATGGCCTAGTCTACAATGCCTCGAGAAGGATTCGTTCATTTCTGAACTCTTCCTCTTGTGTGTGTTCTGTATACTAGGAACTGTAATTTGATTTAGAACATCAATGCTTTTAGATAACGTGCCTGAACCGATCAACTTTTGATATAGGAAATGTTCAAAACATTATCCAACAATACAAAATTTTATCATTTCTTTAATAAATAAAGAGATTGATATGATTTTGTATTTCAGGTTCGGTATCTAAGAGCATTTGTTCAGAATCAATGTATTGGTAATACAGGGTGACAGTGACCAACAAACTTAGCTGCAACACTTGCCCCGTTTTCTGTCTCATGAAACATATCACCGGTTCTCAGTTCTCTATCTATCTGTAGCCCATGTAACGGATTACATATCTGGGATCCTGATCCGGTATCAAATACCCAGGACGTAGAGGTTACAGAGAAATAGTTCTTTGTATTGAACACACCCGAAGGTGATGCATCATATGCACTTTCTTCGTTTGGGCGGCATGGGAATCCTGGTATTCCCCTATTTCCTGCTCTGTCTTATAACCATTATAAGTTGGAGCGGGACCAACGTTCCCCAGCTCAGTATAAAAAGCGGGTTCGGTCAATACATCCATATTGTTATCTTGATTAAGGCGTGATGTGGTCGCTACCTGGAGAGAGAGAGAAGAAAACACTCTGCGTGCGCTCTTGCAAGATTAGATTGGTTATATATTTTATCTAATCAGGATGGCTCCCACTGTTTTTATCAAATCTTCCTTCAAACCCTAAAAGGAAAGACTAGCCGGGATTAATTACACTCTACAAGTTCGCCAATCTTTCAGCCAGGCCAGTGTTGGTACTTTGAGGGAGGTTCCCCGTGCTTTCGCACGGACCTAATTACAGTAAACCTCGTTTTCCCAGAGGCGTAACCCCGTTGGAACCCTTTCTAGACACCTACTTGATCGGCTAATTGTAAAGTGCAAAACTCTCCCAGGAGTAACAATTACTCGTAGTGGGTATCGGGATCCAACTATCACATAGAAGGTATGCAATCACATTGCAAATTTCATCACTTAAAACTCCCGATAAAGGTTTTTACCCCTAGCACCTATGACCTTGGCTAAGGTCAACAAATCATAAGCACTAGTTAAGTTCTACCCGTCATTTCGTGATTAGTTAGGCCCACCCACATGACCCTTGGCTAAGGTCAACAAAGCCACATGACTGTCCTAACTAATCGCATCATATGTGGTGTAGGAAGACATCACTTAGCTACCGTACACTACACCTCGGCTATGGTCGACAAACGTAGCACGAATACTAAGTACTCTACTTCCTAAAATGATGGAGGGTTGCGGATGGTTTTTAAGAAAACCTTTAACGCTTTGAACTTGATCTCGTTGCGGAATCAAATGGTTTTTAAATGAAATGTCTTTGAGGCTTTTCTAGTTTTGCTAAAGGGGTTACTCCCGGTGAAGGGATCGTCGGCCCTTTCTGTAGGGTTCCTAGGCACTCCCATGAGGTTCCACAAGGCATCAACCATGCCGAATTCTATTTTTTCATGTGCCAAAGAAACCCTATACTAGATCGTTACTGGAGTTTAGGCGAAACTACAAGCTAGTAAACAACTTTACTCTAAAGTGAAAGAGACTACAACCTTTGTAGATCCGGTCCTCCACTTCCTTAGCTCCGTGACGATGTCCCTCCGCTGCGATCATCGATTCCCGGACTCTAGCGATGGTTTCGTCGAAGAAATGATCGGGCTAGGTCGTCGACTTCGATGCCGAAGATGATCTATGTCGAAGCAACTCAAGATCAAGCTCCAACTTCACCAAGTCATGAAACTTGTGAAGAAAACACCCTATACTACATGGCAAGTGGTAGAGGATGAAGAAATAGGAAGTGGGTTCACTTTAGAATTGGATTTCTCACACTTTTTCTCAAGGCACCATTGAAGCTAGAATGGTTTCTTCTTCTTGAAGAAGAAGAAGAAGAAGAAAAAGGATATGATAAGAATAATGAAATAAATGGAAATAATGTGATTCTTATCATTTTAGCAACCATGGTTGAGTGTATTGAATAAACTAAGGTTAGGTGAATGGTTAGGTTTACGAAAGAAACAAGAATGGTCAAAGCTTCTTGAAGCTTCAAGGAAACAAACAAAAGAAGCAACCATTTCTTTTCTTGCCCAAAAATAAATAAATAAAATAAATAGTTAAGAAAAGATAAAAAAACCTAACCATTCACTTAAACATAGTTTAAAGTAAACATACACCCAAACATGCATGTATCATCAAACATGATACAATCAAGTGCACAAAAAAATATATCACATATACAATATGCACATCAAGTGAGAAAATCCATTTTAAGTGAACAAATACTAGCTAATATAAAGTAATATATCCAATATATAATTATACATCAAATCATTAAATCAACACTTGATTTAACGATCCGGTCATATCGCATATGACCGACTAATATCCATTGTATCGACTTATCGAATCAATCCTTGATTCGATAACTATGTTATATCGCATACAACCAATCGATACATTCATTGTTAGAATAGAATACGGTATCACAGACACGCATTATTCTCGGTCCCGCACATATCTCATATGCGCTCCTATTTCGTTTCACTTGAGCCAGGAAACCTCTGTGTAGGACTCCAAAGACTCGTCAATATGCCGGCAGTAGGTGATGATCATATCAAACACCCACAAGCCGCAAGCGGTCTGCTAAACGTAACGGCCACCTAGGTATTGAGCGATCAGAAGATCGACGAGCAAGCCCGCTCACACTCCTGTGAATCCAACCAGTAGCACTTACCGTACAGTCCGGTCTCGACGTCTGATATGTCGCATATCTCGCCTAGGGGTGGTAAACGTCAGACCCCAATAGGTCGAAAAGTCGTGTCGATATGAGGTCTATAACAGTTCGAGAAACTACTGGTAACACTTACCAGTAAATCTTAGCGACCCTGGCCAGGGATTTCCGGTTATAGCCAATTGAACACAGTGCAACATTAACTCCCTATACCGGGAGAGACGAATCCCCTCTTATCGCTCATTGCCTCCATGTGATTCGGGACTGTACCCCAAAACCACCGTTTTGCACGCTCTCTTGGACGTGGTAAGGTGGAAATCAAAGCACAGTGGGAATCACACAAGACTCTATGAAGATCTCGGGTCTACAGACTAATCTGTACCAGTGTCACCAGAGAACTGCCATCTGACGTAAGGTATAATTCCATCTGGGAGTTCTCGGCGAGTCCGTCCAGTGTACCCAGTCTCCACTGAGCACCCGTATATCAACTCCAATGTCAAACACCAATGGATATGGGATCATCCATCGCCCATCTGTATGGGTCGAGAAGGTATACGCTAGTCTACTCTGATATATCGATGCCCCGTCTCGATACACCCATGACTAGGGACCTTGAAGGATGTACTTATGGACTACCATGTCCCCACTAGTATAATCTGCATCATAGTCCAGGTAGTCAAGTACACATCCTAAGGGCTTTATGAACATGTAACAGAGAGACAATCAGTGTACACGTTAAGGTAAAGAGCAACCAGATAGCATACTATCATGTCGAGCAAGAAAATCCTCCCTATATATATCCAAGCATCCACTACAATATACATCCTATGTATAGTAATAGCCTCTAAGGCATACATATAACTAACAATCTCCTACTTACACTAGGGCCATCTGTAGCAGTGGTTGCAGTATCTCATACTCAACCATCCCATAAAAGTCTCTCTCTGGGAAAAGGCCTTTGTGAGTGGATTCGCCGTGTTGTCCTCTGAGTCTACTCTCCTAACCTCGATCACCCTGGAGATCAACCATCTCCATGATCACGTGATACTGCCTTAGAATATGTCTGGATCACTGATGGGACAGGCGTTCCTAGGCATAAGCCACAACTCCATTGTCTCACAATGGTAGGAACGAAGTTCATCTCATGAACCAATATACACCCAGACTTCCTCTTTGGTAGCATCTTAAGTAGCGATGTATCCAGCCTTTATCGTCTAATATGCCACGGTATCTAGCTTGGAACTCTTCCAACATACCGTCCCTTTACTGAGGATAAAGACAATACCTGTGACTGACATTCAGTCGTCCTTATCACCCTGGAACCTTTCCAGTGATTCTCCCCAGGATCGATTGATACCATCTCACTACTACTAGTGAGAATCCTAGCATCCAATTACATCTATCTCATAGATGAAAACTCAGGATTTAGGAGGTATCACTTTGATCCTTTGTGGAGAATCCTTGTGATAAGCGGAGATTGACCGAGCGTAGCATAGGAAACTCCTTCCCTATCAAGAGTATGTCATCCACGTACTCTACGAGGATCACTACCATACTCCCTAGTACCTTTTTATATATACAAAGTTCATCTACCATTTTGATGATGTCAAACTGTTTGACTAACTCATCAAAACAGATGTTCCAACTCCGTGATGCCTGCTTCATCACATAAAACATCTTGCACATGTTTCCGCTGCTCCCATTGTCTATGAGGCCCTCTGGCTGTGTACTTATAGACGCTCTCTTCCAAAACATCATTTAGAAAAGCAGTCATGACACCCAACCACCAGATATCGTAGTCATGGTACGTAGCCGTGGCAAGTAGGATCTGGATGGACTTAAGCATAGATCCTTAGAAAAGGTTTCAACATAATCCATACCTGGTCAATGATGCAAACTTTTAACAAGTCTAGCTTTGAAAGTCTCAACTTTTCCATGTACACCAAGTAATCTTCTCAAGATATACTTGCTCCTGATGGGGATTTAACCCTTCAGATAAAGCAACCAAAGTCCATACTTTGTTGGTGTATTGGATCCAATCTCAGATCGCTAAGCATCCAGCCATTCTTACAGAGTCCCACTCCTGATGGCCAGCTCGAAACTAGTTGGGTCATCATCTCATGATGCAATCCTCGCTCCCACTGTCATAGAGAAACAGAAGTATCTCTCAGGTGGGTGAGGAACCCAACTAGATCGGCGGAGAGGTTGAGGTTCGTTGGAATCTACTGAATCCTTTGGTTCTACCAAATCATCAGCTGTAGTTTGTATAGCTAGAACCTTTCCAGTTCTACATAACAGACTTTGCCTCGAGCTTGTCCGAATTTTTCTTTTAGACATAATCCGGACAACCCCAAATCTTAACCAACTTAAGATATGGGCTCTTCCCTTTCCATATCACATATGAAGTAGTAGGCAACTGATTTGATTTGAACCCTGTTCAATAGGTATGCAGCTTCTCAAGTGCATAACTCCCAAAAGGAAAATAGGAAACTCAGTAGTACTCATCATAGTGCACACCATATTACATAGGGTGCTATTGCTCCGCCCCGATATACCATCATGCTATGGTGTATACGGAAGAGTAATGCTGAGAGAGAATATCATTCTCCTTTAGAATAATCCAGGATTTTCGTGCTCAAGTATTCTCCTCCTTGATCACATCAAAGGACATAATACTTATACCCATTTTGGTTCTCTACTTCTAACTTATATTCTGTAAATATCTCAAAAGGTTCGGACTTGTGTTTCAACAAGAACATATGTCTGAATCTAAAGAGATCATCAGAGAATGTAATGAAGTACAAATAACCGGTCTTGGTATGTGTAGACAGGGGACCTACATACATCATCATGTATCAGTCCCAAGAGTTTACTGACTCTTTCTCTGTTTCCAATAAACAGAGCTATGGTCATCTTATCTTTGTGACATGACTGGTAAGTTTCACAAGATGTAAATTCAAACTGATTTAAATATGCATCTAAATGTAACTTCAGCCAGTCGGGTCGCATTGATATGACCTAGTCTACAATACCTCAAGAAGGATTCGTTCATATCTGAACTCTTCCTCTTGTGTGTGTTCTGTATACTAGGAACTGTAGTTTGATTTAGAACGTTAATGCTTTTAGATAACGTGCCTGAATCGATCAACTTTTGAAATAGGAAATGTTCAAAATATTATCCAACAATACAAAATTATATCCTTCTTTAATGAATAAAGAGATTGATATGATTTTGTATATCAGGTTCGGTATCTAATAACATTTGTTCAGAATCAATGTATTTGGAATACAGGGTGACAGTGACCAACAGACTTGGCTGCAACACTTGCACCGTTTTCTGCCTCATGAAACTTATCACCCATTCTCAGTTCTTTACCTATCTGTAGCCCATGTAATAGATTACATATGCGGGATCCTGATCCGGTATCATATACCCAGGACGTAAAGGACATTGAGAAACAGTTCTCTGTAATGAACACACCCGAAGATGATGCATCATCATGCATTTTCTTCGTTTGGGCAGCACGGGAATTCTGGTAATCCCCTAATTCCTGCTCGGTCTTATAACAATTATAAGTTGGAGCGGGACCAACGTTCCCCAGCTCAGTATAACAAGCGGGTTCGGTCAATAATCCGTATTATTATCTTGATTAAGGCGTGATATGGTCGCTACCTGGAGAGAGAGAGAAGAAAACACTCAGCGTGCGCTCTTGCAAGATCAGATTGGTTATTATTTTATTTAATCAGGATGGCTCCCACTGCTTTTATCAAATCTTCCTTCAATCCCTAAAAGGAAAGACTAGCCGGGATTAATTACACACTACAAGTTCGCCAATCTTTCAGCCAGGTCAATGTCGGTACTTTGAGGGAGGTCCCCCGTGCTTTCGCACGAACCTAATTAATGTAAACCTCATTTTCCCAGAGGCGTAACCTCGTTAACACCTTTCTAGACACCTACTTGATCGGCTAATTGTAATGTGTAAAACTCTCTCAGGAGTAACTCTTACTCGCAGCGGGTATCGGGATCCAACTATCTCATAGAAAGTATGCAATCTCATTGCAAATTTCAACACTTGAAATTCCCGATAATATTTTTCCCCCAGCAGCTATATGACCTTAACATAGTCAACAAATCATACGTGCTGGTCAAGTTCAACCCGTCATTTCCCGATTGAATTAAACCCACCCACACGACCTTTAACATAGTCAATAAAGTCGCACGACTACCCTAATCCAATCGCATTATATGCTTATACAGATAAGCACTAATTAGCTACCGCACACTACGCCTTAACATAGTCAACAAACGTACCACGAATACTAACTAGTACTTATCTGAAATGACGGAGGGCTACGAAAGGTTTTTCTGAAAACCTATTGCTTAATGAACTTGATATCGTTGTACAATCAAATGATTTTGAAATGGAGTGTTTTCGAGGCTTTTCTAGTTTTGCTAAAGGGGTCACTCCCGGTGAAGAGATCGTCGGCCCTTTCCTCGTCGAATGAGGTGCGGGATATATCATATATATCACTGTGCAAAACAGAAACTATAGAAGCAATCAAAAGACAAACCGAGGGTTGTAGCATCTGCCAGTTATTGGTAAAGGGGTCACTCCCGGTGAAGGGATCGTCAGCCCTTTCCTCATCGAATAAGGTGCAGGATATATCATATATACCGCTGTGGAAAACAAGAACTGTAGCTACCTGTTTTATTTTCGAAATTCGATTCCACAACATCTTAGGTTTCTTTTTATTTCATTAATCATATTAATGAAGTCCTATCATTTAAATCACCTAAACATCATAGATAAATACGACGTACACTTATGCCATCCGCATTCGCCTCGATGTCCCCTCGTGCACCGTTAGGTTAGGTAACTAACGGCAGAGCGGGGCAGGGCTAGCGCGGGTGTAAAACATAAGTAACGTCTATATAATATATCGTATATACTATATATAGTATCTATCACAGAACATCACTTGATCACATCACAGATATCGCAGCAGAAAAAACATATATGAAATATTGGATATACTAGGACGTCCGTGTTTTCAATACGAGCCAGTATAAAACACGGATTCCACGGTCGTGATGAATAGCCGAACCCACACCCCTAGACCACTACGAGAGCGGCAAGCAACCCTACCAATTCTAGAGTTAGGAAACCCGGACTCGACTCCTCGAGTTGGTCTCCCACTGGACTCCAGAACCCGGTTACTTATGCTCCCCTCCTTGGGTCTATCCTAATGCGGAAAAGTAAATAATATACAAACGGTGACATCTTCCGCAACCTGGAAGTGCCCCAATAAAAGAATATTACATACAAGTTTTTACATGAATGAAAATGAAAAACACTCATCTCACATAAAAAAAACCCTGGCTATTCAAAACGCGACGATCCAATATAACATATCCAGCAACACATAACATCACATGTCATCAACGTAAGTAAATATGCCCATCCCAATTTTCGTTGACATATAGCAACGAAACCGGCGATATCACATATTACACTTACGGTCGCAGAAAAGAAAGTGTAAAACTACAACAGTTGGAATCCGCAAACTCTTTAGACATCGCATGCCTAACCAAATGAATTCCTTAGACATCACATGCCTAACAATTATAAACCCCGCATTTCAGTCTCATTATCGTAAACACTTTTCAATATTAAGTAGGGCAATTCAACAAGATTCCCGGCATTCTGATCGAATGCTCGTCGCAAACTTTAGTAAGCGGCCGCACCCCCGACGCCGTCGACGAAGTGCACCAAGGCGGAACACCGCTGCCGCGAGCACCCGAACGGATGCTTTCGGCGACGGGGTTCTCCTACAGTCACTTGGTCGGGACTATGGGGTGAGGCTGTCTATTAAGTTTACCCGGCGAGTATCCGCGTACGCTACGTGATTGCGACGGACTTTTGATCACATCAAAATTCCATGGCAACCGATCAAGTGAGACTAAAGTGCTATGTTTATAACATTCAAATCAGTTATCTCATAACTACTTGTGGATTCCAAGTATTGTATCCCATTCCAGATAAATAGAAAATGTTAAACTTTCCGATCGAACATTCAAACACCCAAGTTTTCCCGAAACAGCTCAACACATGAAATAAGTTTAATGACATCCAGTTCATGCCTCAGTATCAACGGTCCAGCCATAGAAGGGTCAAGCAAACGCCTAACATGTGGCACGCCGTACTGCCCCAAACCCGAAGGTTCAAAAGGCATTTCAAGACGGTCACATAATCGAGTTAAGGTTTGTTTTCTTCTAGAGGGTCCATCGCGTTACATGAACTACTTTAGAACGTTTTTGAACCACGGAAAAATCCAACACTTGGAAATTTCCCGACAGGGAAAAATCGGGTATTTATATCCAGTCGAACTTTTTAACAATTTCTAAAATATCCGGAAAAACATAAACGAAGTTAAAGTATCCGATCAAATTAACGAGTCTCCAATAAAACCCTAGAAAACTCAACACTTGAGTGGAATTAAAAAATTCCCATAAAAAATTGCCAAGAAAGGACCTAAGAACAAATATATGAAATTTCAGGGACTAAGTCCAAATTTTGGCCGCGGAAGCGCCGCCAAACCCATGGTTTTGCCACGGTGCCGCGGTCAAATTATTGACTTAGTGGACCGTACTTCACAGTAATTCTTAGTTTTTCCTGCTTGTTTTTCTGAGAATTTTTAATTCACAAAAATCCACTGTTTTGAAAAATGTACAGAGAAGGGTTTTGTCGGGGTTTACGGGTTCGATCGGACTTCTAACTTCGTCTACACTTTGCCTAAAGCTCTAGCTAGGCTCTGATACCACTGTAGGGTTCCTAGGCACTCCCATGAGGTTCCACAAGGCATCAACCATGCCAAATTCTAATTTTTCATGTGCCAAAGAAACCCTATACTAGATCGTTACTGGAGTTTAGGCGAAACTACAAGCTAGTAAACAATTTTACTCTAAAGTGAAAGAGACTACAACCTTTGTAGATCCGGTCCTCCACTTCCTTAGCTCCGTGATGATGTTCCTCCGCTGCGATCATCGGTTCCCGGACTCTAGCGATGGTTTCGTCGAAGAAATGATCGGGCTAGGTCGTCGACTTCGATGCCGAAGATGATCTACTTCCAGGCAACTCAAGATCAAGCTCCAACTTCACCAAGTCATGAAACTTGTGAAGAAAAAACCCTATACTACATGGCAAGTGGTAGAGGATGAAGAAATAGGAAGTGGGTTCACTTTAGAATTGGATTTCTCACTCTTTTTCTCAAGGCACCATTGAAGCTAGAATGGTTTCTTCTTCTTGAAGAAGAAGAAGAAGAAAAATAATATGATAAGAATAATGAAATAAATGGAAATAAAGTGATTCCTATCATTTTAGCAACCATGGTTGAGTGTAGAGAATAAACTAAGCTTAGGTGAATGGTTAGGTTTAGGAAAGAAACAAGAATGGTCAAAACTTCTTGAAGCTTCAAGGAAACAAATAAAAGAAGCAACCATTTCTTTTCTTTCCCAAAAATAAATAAATAAAATAAATAGTTAAGAAAAGTTAACAGAACCCTAACCATTCACTTAAACATAGTTTAAAGTAAACATACACCCAAACATGCATGTATCATCAAACAGATACAATCAAGTGTACAAAAAAATATATCACATATACAATGTGCACATCAAGTGAGAAAATCCATTTTAAGTGAACAAATACTAGTTAATGTAAAGTAATATATCTAATATATAATTATACATCAAATCATTAAATCAACACTTGATTTAACGATCCGGTCATATCGCATATGACCGGCTAATATCCAATGTATCGACTTATCGAATCAATCCTCGATTCGATAACTAGGTTATATCGCATACAACCAATCGATACATTCATCGCGAGAATAGAATACGGTATCACATACACGCATCATTCTCAGTCCCGCACATATCTCATATGCGCTCCTATTTCGTTTCGCTTGAGCCAGGAAACCTCTGTGTAGGACTCTAAAGACTCGTCAATACGCCGGCAGTAGGTGATGATCATATCAAACACCCACAAGCCGCAAGCGGTCTGCTAAACGTAACGGCCACCCGGGTATTGAGCGATCAGAAGATCGACGAGCAAGCCCGCTCACACTTCTGTGAATCCAACCAGTAACACTTACCGTACAGTCCGGTCTCGATGTCTGATATGTCGCATATCTCGCCTAGGGGTGGTAAACGTCAAACCCCAATAGCTCGATAAGTCGTGTCGATATGAGGTCTATAACAGTTCGAGAATCTACTGGTAACACTTACTAGTAAATCTCAGCAACCCTGGCCAGGGATTTCCGGTTATAGCCCATCGAACACAGTGCAACATCAACTCCCTATACCGGGAGAGACGAATCCCCTCCTATCGCTCATTGCCTCCATGTGATTTGGGACTATACCCAAAAACCACCGTTTTGCACGCCCTCTTTGACGTGGAAAGGTAGAAATCAAAGCAGAGTGGGAATCATATAAGACTCTATGACGATCTCGGGTCTACAGACTAACATGTACCAGTGTCACCAGAGAACTGCCATCTGACGTAAGGTATAATACCATCTGGGAGTTCTCGGCGAGTCCGTCCAGTGTACCCAGTCTCCACTGAGCACCCGTATATCAACTCTGATGTCAAACACCAATGGATATGGGATCATCCATCGCCCATCTGTATGGGTCGAGAAGGTATACGCTAGTCTACTCTGGTATATCGATGCCCCGTCTCGATATACCCATGACTAGGGACCTTGAAGGATGTACTTATGGACTACCATGTTGTAAGTGCACGGCGGCGCCCCGGCCGTCAATCCGAGGGCCAAATGCGGAAGCGGTGAAAAACTTTAATTTTCTTGAACTGGAAAACCGCCGCGCACTAATACCCGGATCGAACCATTAATTAGTCCTTGCTATCTACAAGAAGGGAAGAGAAGTATACCGACAGATCCGAGTCCTCCGGTCTTCTCGTCGTCGTCCCGATCTCCTGCGGAATGTCCCGTCTCCTCCTAATCGCCGGAAGTGCACCCATCGCCTACATCATTTACGGGCTCCCACCTCAATGCCGAGGCAACTCGGGCACGAAGCCGGCTACTCGACGTGCCCAAGATTTGCTGTAGAATATAATGTGGATTACATGTCTCATTTGGGATTATGGAGTTGCCTTTTTTTTTGTGGAGGAATTGAAGTGAAAGAAAAATCCATGGAGGCTTGCTGGGAATGATAATGAAGCATGCTTTGCAAAAATGGCTCGGCCAAAGCCATTTTGGCTCACTGGAAATTTGTATGAAGAGTGCATAAATTAACTTCATGCAAAAAGGAAATAACCATTTCTCAGCACACACACAATGGGAGGGGTCCACCAATTAGCATGAAGAAATATTTCACTCAAAAATAAACCTCCCTTCCTACAACAGTGGCCGGCCCACTCAAAAAATGGGTGGGGAAAAAATTGGAAATGATTAATTCATGGAGAAAAAGAAAAGATAATGATAAGGTCACACCAAATCAAAACCCACACTCAACCATCTTCCACCAACCTCATCATCAACAACCATGATGCTTACAAAGTCAAGCCATCATGAAGTGATCAAGTCAAAGGATGGTGCTATAATCATGACATGATAAAATGCAAAGACCCCCTCCACAATTGCTTATTTGCAACAATGCAAATAAGCCCTCCTCCACCAAACTTCGGCCAATGAACGATACAAAGGAAATCGGCCGAAACGAAAAGCAAACTGGCAACTCCAGAAAACTGGTCCCGTAATAAATTACAGGAAAACCCCGATACTGTGCATACACACCCGCATCTGTATTTCGACCGAAATACAAATGCAATGAGACAAAGTCTACACTGTACTATACTAGGATCCGGTTTAAACCAAAGCCGGCTAGTAATACCTGTTCGATCCTGATCCGTGCAATGCCGCACGTATCTGATCGAACCCTGCCATATAATCATACGGCCTGTAGTACAAACTGTCCGATCCTGATCCGTGCAATACCGCACGTATCTGATCGGACCTTGCCATATCTCCATACGGCCTCTACAACCTTTCGCCCGAAAGCTAAGTAACTGAATGTGGGGGACTCTAAAGACTCGTCAACACCTTGGTTGTGGATTTAACCACTAGCACGTTAGAGGTATAAGCCAATACATAACGGGCTACCAGGTATTGACCAAAAGGGACGTCTGTGAGCGAACTCAGCCTGACTCCCTACTGAGCCTGTCAGTGACAATATCCGTACAGTCCGGTCCGTTCGTCTATGAGCATCGCATGGCGGGCCTAGGGGGTTGGTAAAAGTCAGACCCCCAAAAGCGGTACAAGTCGTGTCGGAGTGTAGCCCAGAACACCCTGAGATACTACTGGAATACCTACCAGTAAATCTCCTTGCCTCGGCCGAGGGCTTCGTGTAATGGCTCTCCTAGACACAGCACGACCTCACCCCCAATACCGGGAGAGACGAACCCCTGAAGATACGCTCACTGCCTCCGTGTGGCTCGGGACTGTACCCAACTAAAACCTGTTTGCACGACTCCTTTGAGCCGTGGTAGGGTAGTAATCAAAGTACAGTGGGAACTCACACGAGACAAATGACGATCCCCAGGTCGATGAACTAACCTGCACACATGTCACCAGGGAACTGCCATCTGACGTCTGGTATATGACCAACTAGCATGTTCCCGGCGAGTCCTGTCCGGTGTACTCATAACCCAATGAGCACCTGTATACATCTTAGATGATCCAACTGACACCAGTGGCTTGTGAGACCGGCCACCGCCCCTCGTCGGGGTCTCGACTGTATACACTAGTCTACTATGGAGAATCGATGCCCTGTCTCGAAACTCTCACGACTAGGGACCTTTTAAGGATATGCTTATAGACCCCCAGCTCCCACTTATATGATCGCCCTCATACTGCTGGTGGTCAAGCAAGAATCCTAGGGGCTCTATCAACGTGTAATAGCGACGTGTCAGGTCATTTAAAACAGTACACGATGATAAAGGTAAACCAGATAGCATACTATCATCTCGAGTAAGACTGTCCTACCGGGATAGGTCCTCCATCAATCATTGCAATCACGTACCTGTGATCCAATAATTGACTCTGAGGGCACTATCTCCAACAATCTCCCACTTGCACTCAAGGCTAATTATTGCGATGTCGCATACTCACAGCCCGTGTGATACCGAACACCCAACTCCTCTACTAGTCAGTCTCACAAAGCTCGTTTGCGAAACTATTGCGTTCGAGGAATAGCCTCAGTGAGTGGATCCGCCTTGATGTTTCTTTCTATATCTCTCTAAATCTCATGTTCGCGGAGAAAGCCATCTCCCGAAATGAGCAATACCTGTCTTAGAATGTGTCTGGATGTCTGATGGGACATAGCTCATAAATGAACTCCAAATCCAAACTTCTTAGACTGTATCGTCAACTGAATTTAATCAGTATCCTGCGCCATGCCACCCTCAGTATTGCCTTGGATCACCTGTCCAAAATACTGCCCTTCGTTAGAAGGAAAACTATAACTCTGACAACCTCCTTGTCGTCCAGGTCACCTTGGAAGCCTGGAATGATAACAGCTCCTGAATGAGGCTGTCGTTATCATATCCCTAGAACATCCACTTATGTTCTAAAATTGCTTCCGACTGTTTCTCCAGGATTGGATTAATGTCAACTTATTGCATCTAGTGCAAGAACAACATCTGGTATGGTACTTGACATTTCATGATTGACTCAATTGCCTGAGCAAGTGATCTGCCAATCATGCACATCCCTCTCTACTTTAGTCTGTAAGACACCTTTAGAGAGGGTGACTCCATCACCTGCAGGTATACTACCGTGCCAGGAGTCGTTCATCCTAAATACTCATAGAATGCTGTCTAAGTACCCAGATTGGGAAACCACCCAAATCTAGATCTAAAACCATAGATCTAGTAACCAGTATGTCTGATATAAAATCCATTTCCTTTGTGGAGAAACCACTGTGTGACGACCAAAGTATAACCGATTGTAGTATAGGAGTTTTCTTTCCTACTCTGTGTATGTCATCCAAATACCATGACATCACACCCTACTACCTTCTCAACAGATCCATCCCCTATTCTGATGAAGTCAAACCCATGACTGTCACGTCAGAAGTAGATGATCTATCTCCGCTACATCTGCTTTAGTCTATAAATAGACATAAGCTACCTGTCCACCAATGCTTCCGCTGCTCCCACTGACTACGACAACCCTCTGGCAGAGTCATATAGACGTACACTTCTAAAACTAGTTTAGAACGACGCTATACTCATCCTCCCACCGGGTCTCGCAGCCTGGAACAACAGCAATGGTAATTGTGGGTAAACAAGAACTTCCCTGTCACCGTCCTTGAGGCTACCGTAGTACCTCTCGGGTGCCTGAAGTTACCCACCTTATCTGCGGAGTGGCCAATGGAATGTCAATCCAGATTGAATCTTTAGGTTCCTTATCAAATCTTCAGTAATCGTTTGTGGTTCTGGAATCACTTCCAGTTCTACCATACTCCCACTACTGTTTTCTGAAAAAATCCATTTTTAATAAAACTGTGGCGAGTCTAGAACAATATTGCTATTGTTCATCCAGATGGTAGAAAATCAACCCTCGTCATAGCCTGGGTCAACCCACAAACAGCCATTACAGAAACGTGCCTTGAGTTGTCTAGTGTCTGGTTTTAATCATAAACCGGACAACTCCCCGTACCTTAACATCGTTAAGATATGAACTGTTCTATATCCAATATAGAAACAGAGGCACTGATTTAATTGAACCAGATCCAAATCATGCAGCTATCTCCAGTGCATGTCAACTAAATGGAAGGAGGCCGATCAGCGTTACTCAACCTAGGAATGCTTCCAATTATGAGTAACCTGAAAGAGAAGCAAGATCTCTTTATCATTACTATCAACTGAATACCATACACAAGTATCTACATCTTCGATCACTTTGAGAAATCCCGATACTTGCTACACCTGGTTCTCTACTCTATTCAAATACCTATAACTTCTCAAAATTCAGACCCTGTGTTTCCACGAAACACTTGTCTAAAAACTAGAGAAGTCATAAGTAAACCGAATATAGTACGAGGACCAACCCCTCTGTCCTGATGGACCCTGGACAACACACAATACTCTGTATAAGTCCCTTGAGTCTGAAAACTCATTCACCGTGTGTCGTAGGTTGAAAACTGTACTTATGGTTAAGAAGAATTACACCGCTGTTTAATGCTCCTTACCTAACTATCTACTGATATAGGTAAATGTCGTAGACATAATTTCAGAAAGGTATATCTCACTCTATGAAAATAGACGTACAGATATATCAATTTGAAATTGGTGCATAACTGCGGATATTCAAAACCAAATATTTGCCAACCGGCAAACTACCCAGGCGATCTCCTCAAATATCACTGATTACAACGAATCCCGATATAATGAGGATGATCACCCAATTCCCAATAACCTACTCCCACTCATCATCTGTAAAACCATACAGATGTGAGAATCGTACCTGGTAAATACATACCCTGGAGTAAGTATCTAATCGGGAAATCAGTTTTCCTTTAACATTACACAGTGAAACTGAAACATTGAAATGTTCCGATGGGGTATTCTGGTATTCCTAGTAATGCCTCTTCCAGATTCACGACTGTAACCGTATAGTTCTTTGCCACCTCTCCAAATCCCTTCATATGTCTTTAGTCTTTACCTTCTGTACATCCCTTTAGGCCAAATGGTTTTCTTCCTTCCCTACCGTTCGGCACCAGCCTATGGTTTGGAAGAAAACTATCCAATAAGCATAATGGGTGTACTGTCCCAATCCTAGGAACACTCGCAATGAGAGAGGGTGAAGATAAAAGACAACCGAATAAACCTTATTCCTATTTCTCCTGGACCAGAATCCATCCCCGAACTGGAACAAGTTCCATTCGAGTTCGTATATAACCATACGATGGAGTATCCAAATAAACTGTGGATCTTCGTAGTGATACGGAGTGTCCTGGAGAAATACAAAGGTGATGTGGGAGTGGTAACGAAATATTTGGTTTGGTCGTGAATATCTGTTGCAATTTACTTTGCCCTCTTACTAATCCCTTGCTTTGTCTGAACTTAATACCTTCTGCACACCATCGTTATGCTAATTGGTTTCCTTCATTCCCTACCGGTCGGCACCAGCCTAAGGTTTGGAAGAAGACTATCCAATTTGCGTAATAGGTGTACTATCTCCTAAACCAAGGAGTACTCGCAACCTGAGAGAAGGTAAAAGGAAAAGACAACTGAATAGTCCTATCCGTTTTCTCCAGAACCGGAAACCATCCTCGAATAAATTCTTTCGAGTTCGTATCTAACCATACGATGGTTTTGTCCAATGGAAGTGGACGTTCGTAGTAATACGGGGTGTCCTGGAGAAAAGGGTAAAAGTAGGAGTGGCAATGAGGTTTGCAACTCTGACAATCCAAAAGCCAGTGTTAAGAAGGTTCGGTCAACTTGGTCTCTGAGTCAAAGTCTTAGGGTCGGGTCAATGGTCGCAGCCAAAGAGAGAGAGAAAAGAAACACTCAGCGTGCACTCTAACCTAGATCAGAATGGTTACCAATTTATCTAATCTGGAATCCTCCCACTGTACCTCAAATTCTCCTCCAAAACTGAAAGAAGAATTAGTCGGGGTCACCCGAGGAGTAAACTAACTCATCAGTGGGAATCGGGATCCAACTATCATCGCATGATAACGTGACGGAATCCGCTCACATCATCATACTCCAGATGGTATGCGCATATCTGGCAATTTTCAGTTCTTTTGAAACTCCCGATGTGATTTCTGCCCCATGCTCTTATGACCTTGGCGTGAGGTCAAAATATCATAAGTCACATGTCAAGTTCTGCCCGTCATTATCCAGGTTAATCTGAACCCACCCGTACATACCCTTGACGTAGGCCAAAATAGTAGTACGACTGTCCCAAACCAACGCATCTATCTATGCAACAGATAAATACCCGGCAGCTACCAATCACTATGCCTTGGCGTGAGGTCAAAATACATAGCTTGAATACTACCGAATATTTAACTGAAATGACGGAGGGCTACGAATGGTTTCTGGCGAAAACCTTTAACGTAAAGAACTTGATATCGTTGAAGGAACGGATAGCTTTTAAAAATATAGTGACGAAAAACGTTGCTAAAGAGGTCACTCCCGGTGAAGGGATCTCAGCTCTTTCCCCGTAGAATGGGGTGCAGGATATTCCAACTGAATACCACGGTGCAAAGCAAAAGTAATCGGCTATAGTGAAGTTAATGCCCTGACGCAAACTTCTGTCCAAGGGGTCATTCCCGGTGAAGGGATCTCGGCCCTTGCCTCGTCGACTGAGGAGCAGGATATTCCAACTGAATACCACGATGCAAAACAAAAGTGAACGTCCTTGCAATAACAGCTTTTTGAAAAGTGTTCCAACAACATCAGATTAGGTTTGTTTTAACTTGCATTGATCCGAATCAATGCAGTCCCATCAATTGATCACACCAAAAAGAACGAAAATATACTGATGTACGTATATGCCATCCGCATTCGCCACTGGGTCCCGTCATTACCCGTTAGGTTAGCTAACTAACGACAGAGCGGGGACTGGACTAGCGCGGATGCAAAACATATACAACATCTACTAATATATATACCAATATATTATATTCGCTCAAGGCGTGAATAAAATGCAACATCACAGAGAATGAACAGCATCACAGAAACAATACAGATATCTGGGATCCCCGGGTTTCACAGAGCCACTGCTGAAACCCGACGTTCCCCTGGTCGTGTGGATAGCCTGCGCAATGAAATCCTAGACCCCTACGGGCGCGGCAAGTCACCCGCCAAAACCTGAAGCGAGGCAGCCCCCTTCAGCACCGTGAATGGACCACCCAGCACTTCACGGAATCCGGTAACTTGGGCACCCCTCCTGGGTCAACCTGTACCCCCTACGAGTGCGGCGAACAGCCTGCCAATTCTAGAGTGAAGTCCCCTCCGTCTCAATGCCATGAGATGCGGGCTTGTTGCCCTCCAGAACCCGGCTATCCGTGCACCCCTCCGCGGGGTAATCCTAGTACAGAAAGTAAAATATACATACAACGGGTACATCGACCGCAACCAGGTCGTGCCCCAAAAGAATAATACAAACAGGCAGTGTCGGCAGTCCACATGTCGGACGCTCGCCCCGCAATATCAAATGTACATAATACAACCACAACTGTACTAGCATTGCATCCAGGCTATCCCCCACGACCGATCCGCAACATCACAGCAAAAACAGAACATCAACGTGAAAGTCACGTTCGCAAATCCGTCTAACCGGGCTATAGCAGTTAGACCGGATTTACCGATCAAGTGACATTCACGGTCGCAGATATAATATAAATACTGTGAAATAATGTGTTTAAAATATATCCGATCGATCAAATTATAACAAGTGGGCCCCAAGCGATACTGTAGCACTCACAGAAATAATTGGCCCAATATTAATATTCCAAAACCCATATTTTAAGCCCACAAAGATACTGTAGAAATTTGGTGCAGGGATGTGCACAGTGCGCGGCGGAACCGCGGCCCCAAGGGGGTTTTGGCCGCGGTTCCGCGCCTCCACTGTCGACTGACCATGTCGAATTTCTACAGTATCCTTGTAACATCCAGTGCATCACTATTTTACAACCTGAAAAATTTTTCGAGACCAAAAATTTTCAACAGAAACTGATGCGAACTAAAATGCAGTTTTGGAACTTTTTGATCGATCGGAAATGCAAACACATTACACAAAGCTAGACTAAGTTAATGGCGAGTCTCTGATACCACTGTAAGTGCACGGCGGCGCCCCGGCCGTCAATCCGACGGCCAAATGCGGAAGCGGTGATAAACTTTAATTTTCTTGAACTGGCAAACCGCCGCGCACTAATACCCGGATCGAACCATTAATTAGTCCTTGCTATCTACAAGAAGGGAAGAGAAGTATACCGACAGATCCGAGTCCTCCGGTCTTCTCGTCGTCGTCCCGATCTCCTGCGGAATGTCCCGTCTCCTCCTCGTCGCCGGAAGTGCAACACATCGCCTACATCGTTTACGGGCTCCCACCTCAATGCCGAAGCAACTCGGGCACGAAGCCGGCTACTCGACGTGCCCAAGATTTGCTGTAGAATATAATGTGGATTACATGTCTCATTTGGGATTATGGAGTTGCCTTTTTTTTTGTGGAGGAATTGAAGTGAAAGAAAAATCCATGGAGGCTTGCTGGGAATGATAATGAAGCATGCTTTGCAAAAATGGCTCGGCCAAAGCCATTTTGGCTCACTGGAAATTTGTATGAAGAGTGCATAAATTAACTTCATGCAAAAAGGAAATAACCATTTCTCAGCACACACACAATGGGAGGGGTCCACCAATTAGCATGAAGAAATATTTCACTCAAAAATAAACCTCCCTTCCTACAACAGTGGCCGGCCCACTCAAAAAATGGGTGGGGAAAAAATTGGAAATGATTAATTCATGGAGAAAAAGAAAAGATAATGATAAGGTCACACCAAATCAAAACCCACACTCAACCATCTTCCACCAACCTCATCATCAACAACCATGATGCTTACAAAGTCAAGCCATCATGAAGTGATCAAGTCAAAGGATGGTGCTATAATCATGACATGATAAAATGCAAAGACCCCCTCCACAATTGCTTATTTGCAACAATGCAAATAAGCCCTCCTCCACCAAACTTCGGCCAATGAACGATACAAAGGAAATCGGCCGAAACGAAAAGCAAACTGGCAACTCCAGAAAACTGGTCCCGTAATAAATTACAGGAAAACCCCGATACTGTGCATACACACCCGCATCTGTATTTCGACCGAAATACAAATGCAATGAGACAAAGTCTACACTGTACTATACTAGGATCCGGCTTAAACCAAAGCCGGCTAGTAATACCTGTTCGATCCTGATCCGTACAATGCCGCACGTATCTGATCGAACCCTGCCATATAATCATACGGCCTGTAGTACAAACTGTCCGATCCTGATCCGTGCAATACCGCACGTATCTGATCGGACCTTGCCATATCTCCATACGGCCTCTACAACCTTTCGCCCGAACGCTGAGTAACTGAATGTGGGGGACTCTAAAGACTCGTCAACACCTTGGTTGTGGATTTAACCACTAGCACGTTAGAGGTATAAGCCAATACATAACGGGCTACCAGGTATTGACCAAAAGGGACGTCTGTGAGCGAACTCAGCCTGACTCCCTACTGAGCCTGTCAGTGACAATATCCGTACAGTCCGGTCCGTTCGTCTATGAGCATCGCATGGCGGGCCTAGGGGGTTGGTAAAAGTCAGACCCCCAAAAGCGGTACAAGTCGTGTCGGAGTGTAGCCCAGAACACCCTGAGATACTACTGGAATACCTACCAGTAAATCTCCTTGCCTCGGCCGAGGGCTTCGTGTAATGGCTCTCCTAGACACAGCACGACCTCACCCCCAATACCGGGAGAGACGAACCCCTGAAGATACGCTCACTGCCTCCATGTGGCTCGGGACTGTACCCAACTAAAACCTGTTTGCACGACTCTTTTGAGCCGTGGTAGGGTAGTAATCAAAGTACAGTGGGAACTCACACGAGACAAATGACGATCCCCAGGTCGATGAACTAACCTGCACACATGTCACCAGGGAACTGCCATCTGACGTCTGGTATATGACCAACTAGCATGTTCCCGGCGAGTCCTGTCCGGTGTACTCATAACCCAATGAGCACCTGTATACATCTTAGGTGATCCAACTGACACCAGTAGCTTGTGAGACCGGCCACCGCCCCTCGTCGGGGTCTCGACTGTATACACTAGTCTACTATGGAGAATCGATGCCCTGTCTCGAAACTCTCACGACTAGGGACCTTTTAAGGATATGCTTATAGACCCCCAGCTCCCACTTATATGATCGCCCTCATACTGCTGGTGGTCAAGCAAGAATCCTAGGGGCTCTATCAACGTGTAATAGCGACGTGTCAGGTCATTTAAAACAGTACACGATGATAAAGGTAAACCAGATAGCATACTATCATCTCGAGTAAGACTGTCCTACCGGGATAGGTCCTCCATCAATCATTGCAATCACGTACCTGTGATCCAATAATTGACTCTGAGGGCACTATCTCCAACACATGTCCCCACTAGTATGATCTGCAACATAGTCCAGGTAGTCAAGTACACATCCTAAGGGCTTTACCAACATGTAACAGAGAGACAATCAGTGTACAAGTTAAGGTAAAGAGCAACCAGATAGCATACTATCATGTCGAGCAAGAAAGTCCTCCTTATATATGTCCAAGCATCCACTACAATATACATCCTATGTATAGTATTGGCCTCTAGGCCATACATATAACTAACACTTTCCTCATCGAATAAGGTGCGGGATATATCATATATATCACTGTGCAAAGCAGAAACTATAGAAGTAATCAAAAGACAAACCGAGTGTGTAGCATCTGCCAGTCATTGCTAAAGGAGTCACTCCCGGTGAAGGGATCTCGGTCCTTTCCTTATCGAATAAGGTGCAGGATGTTCTACAAGGAACACCGCGATGCAAAGCAAGAACTGTAGCTACCTGTTTTATTTTAGAAATTCGATTCCACAACATCTTTTAAGTTTATTTTCTTTCATTAATCTGATTAATGAATGTCCCATCATTTAAGTCCACCTAAACATCACAGATAAATATAACGTACGCTTATTCCATCCGCATTCGCCTCGATGTCCCGTCTGCACCGTTAGGTTAGGTAACTAACGCCAGAGCGAGGCAGGGCTAGCGCGGGTGTAAAACATAAGCAACGTCTATATAATATATCATATATACTATATATAATATCTATCTGAATATATCACATGATCACATCACAGATAACGCAGCAGAAAATATCATATGAAATATTGGATATACTAGGACGTCCGTGTTTTTAATACGAGCCAGTATAAAACACGGATTCCACGGTCGTGATGAATAGCCAATCCCACACCCCTAGACCCCTACGAGAGCGGCAAGCAACCCTACCAATTCTAGGGTTAGGAGACCCGGACTCGACTCCTCGAGATGGTCTCCTACTGGACCCTAGAACCCGGTTACTTGTGCTCCCCTCCTTGGGCCTATCCTAATGCGGAAAAGTAAATAATATACATCAACGGTGACATCTTCCGCAACCTGGAAGTGCCCCACTAAAAGAACATTACATACAAGTTTTTACATGAATGAAAATGAAAAACACTCATCTCACATAAAAACCCCCGGGCTATTCAAACACGACGATCCAATATAACATATCTAGCAACACATAACATCACATGTCATCAACGTAAGTAAACATGCGTATCCCAATTGTCGTTGACATATAGCAACGAAACTGGCGATATCACATATTACACTTACGGTCACAGAAAAGAAAGTGTAAAACTACAACAGTTGGAATACGCAACTTACATAGACATCGCATGCCTAATCAAATGAATTCCTTAGACATCGCATGCCTAATCAAATGAATTCCTTAGACATCGCATGCCTAACAATTATAAACCCCGCATTTTAGTCTCATTATCGAAAACTCTTTTCAATATCAAGTCGGGCAATTCAACAAGATTCCCGACATTTTAATCGAATGCTCGTCGCAAATTTTAGTAGGCGGCCGCACCCCTGATACCGTCGACGAAGTGCACCAAGGCGGAACACCGCTGCCGCGAGCACCCGAACGGATGCTTTCGGCGACGGGGTTCTCTTACAGTCACTTGGTCGGGGCTATGGAGTGAGGCTGTCTATTAAGTTTACCAGGCGAGTTTCCGCGTACACTACTTGATTGCGACGGACTTTTGATCACATCAAAATTCCGTGGCAACCGATCAAGTGAGACTAAACCGCTAGATTTATAACATTCATTCAGTTATCTCATAACTAGTGAATTCCAATTATTGTATCACATTCCAGATAAATAGAAAATGTTAAACTTTCCGATCGAACAATCGAACGCTCAAGTTTTCCCGAAACAGCTCAACACATGAAACAAGTTTAAAAACATTCACTTCATGCCTCGATACCAACGGTCCAACCGTAGAAGGGTCAAGCCAATGCCTCACATGTGGCACGCCGTACTGCCCCAAACCCTAAGGTTCAAAGGGCAGTTCAAAACGGTCACATAATCGAGTTAAGGTTTGTTGTCTTCTAGAGGGATCATCGCATTACTTGCACTACTTAGAACGTCATTAAACTTCGGAAAATCCAACAATTGGAAATTTCCCGGCAGAGGAAAAAGTGGGTATTTATATCCGGTCGAACTTTTTAACATATTCTAAAAATACTCGGAAAAACACAGTAAACAAAGTTAAATAATCCGATCGAATCATCGAGTCCCCAATACAACCCCAGAACACTCAACTCTTGAGTCATAATAAAAATACCTATAAAATATAAATCACAGAAATAGGAATTATGGTGCAAAAATGATAACCTAAATCCTCTGTACGGCCGCGGAACCGCGGCCCAAGCAGACTATTGCCGCGGTTCAGCGGTGGAATGTACGATTTAGGAGGTCGTTTTTCACTACAATTCTTATATTTCCCTGCTGTATTTTTCAGGTATTTTTAATTCAGAAAAATCCACAATTTTCAAAAATGTACAGAAAGGGGTTAAGGATTAGGGTTTCGGGTTTGATCGGGTTTCTAACTCCGTCTACGCATAGCATAAGGCTCTAGCTAGGCTCGGATACCACTGTAGGGTTCCTAGGCACACCCATGAGGTTCTACAAGTGATCAAACATGGCCAATTCAAAAATTTTCTATGTGCCGAGAAACCCTAAACTAGATTGTTACTAGAGGTAAGGCGATGCAAGCAAGTAAACAACTTTATTGCTAAAGGAAAGTGACTACAACCTTTGTAGATCCGGTCCTCCACTTCCTTGTCTCCGTGATGACGTCCCTCCGCTGTACCCATCGGAATCCTAGACTCTGGCGTGGTTTCATCGGAGAAACGATCGGGCTAGGTCGTCGACTTCGATAACGAAGATGATCTACGTCGAGACAACTCAAGATCAAGCTCCAACTTCACCAAGTCATGAAACTTGTGAAGAAAACACCCTATACTACATGGAAAGTGGTAGAGGATGAAGAAATATAAAGTCGGTTCATTTTGGATTTGAATTTCTCACTCTTTTTCTCAAGTCACCATTGAAGGTAGCAAAAGTTTTCTTCATCTTGAAGAAGAAGAAGAAGAATAAAGAATATGATAAGTCTATTAAAATCAATTGATTAATTATAATAAATCAAGTGACCTTATCATGTAGCAACCATGATTAAGTGTAGAGAATAAACTAGGGTTAGGTGAATGGTTAGGTTAAGGAAAAAACAAAATGGTAGATAAAGCTAAGAAGCTTCATGAAGCTTAAGTAAAGAACAAATTTTGCCACCATTTCATTTTTAGCAAAAGATAACTAAAATGAATAAGTAATTAAGAAAAGATTACTAAACCCTAACCATTAACCTAAACATAGTTTAAAGCATACACATACCCAAGTTTGCATGTATCATCAAATATGATTCAAACTAGTGCACAAAACTATATCATATATACAATGTGCACATCAAGTGAGAAAATCCATCTTAAGTGAACCAATACTAGTTAATGCAAAGTAATATATCAAATATATAATTATGCATTAAATCATTAAATCAACACTTGATTTAATGATCCGGTCATACTGCATATAACCGACTAATATCAAGTGTATCAATGTATCGAATCAACATTTGATTCGGTAACCCGGCTATATCACATATAATCGTCCCATGATACATATCGCGAGAATAGAATACAGTATCACATACTGGTATTATTCTCGGTCCTGCACATATCTCATATGCGCTCCTATTTCGTTTCGCTTGAGCCAGGAAACCTCTGTGTAGGACTCTAAAGACTCGTCAATACGCCGGCAGCAGGTGATGATCATATCAAACACCCAAAAGCCGCAAGCGGTCTGCTAAACGTAACGGCCACTCGGGTATTGAGCGATCAGAAGATCGACGAGCAAGCCTGCTCACACTCCTGTGAATCCAACCAGTAACACTTACCGTACAGTCCGGTCTGTTCGTCTGATATGTCGCATATCTCGTATAGGGCTGGTAAACGTCAGACCCCAATAGCTCGATAAGTCATGCCGACGTGAGGTCCATAACAATCGTGAAACTACTGATAACTCTTACCAGTATATCACTTGAACCCTGGCCAGGGATTTCCGGTTATGGCCAGTCGAGCATAGCACAACATCAACCCCCAATACCGGGTGAGACGAATCCCCTCCTATCGCTCATTGCCTCCATGTGAATCGGGACTGTACCCAAAAACCACCTGTTTGCACGACTCAGTAGAGCCGTGGTAGGGTGGAAATCAAAGCACAGTGGGAGACACACAAGACTCTATGACGATCTCGGGTCAACAGACTAAGCTATACCAGTGTCACCAGAGAACAGCCATCTGACGTGAGGTATAATACCATCTGGGAGTTCTTGGCAAGTCCGTTCAGTGTACCCAGTCTCCACTGAGCACCCGCATACCATCTCTGATGTCAAACACCAATGGATATGGGATCATCCATCGCCTATCACATGGGTCGAGAGGATATACGCTAGTCTACTCTGTAATATCGATGTCCCGTCTCGATATTCCCACGACTAGGAACATTGTAGGATGTACTCATTGACTACCCGGGCCCCACTAGTATGATCTGCATCATAGTCCTGGAAGTCGAGTACACATCCTAAGGGCTTTATCAACATGTAACAGAGAGACAGAAAGTATACATGTTAAGATAATGAGTAAACAGATAGCGTACTATCATGTCGAGCAAGAAAATCCTACCTATATATGTCCCAGCATCCACTACAATATACATCCAATGTACAGTAATGGCCTCTAGGGCATACATATAACTAACAAAGAAAACACAAGAACAAAAGTTAAAGTAAAAGAGAGTGCAAGTTCTTTATTCACAAAAGTCGAGGGCTTGAAAAACAAGGTAGATAGCAATTTCAACCTCCTTAGTGATGCACTCAAGTGAGAGCTCAAAGAGGGAAGATGAAGAAGCTATCAAGTATCACACACTATTCTCACTCCAAAAATCCCACCCAAATGGGCAACCCAAAATCAAGAGTTGCATATAGCAATAAACTTACATGACAACAAAGGACTCACCAAAAAAGCACGAGTCAATTTGGCCAAAATGATTAAATTTGCGGCCTCAAGTTGGAGTTTGGGGCTCATCTATTGTTTATGGTCTTCTAGTCTTTTGAGTATCTCTCTGTGTTTGCTATTTCTTTTAATTTACACCTAAGTGTAATCTGGAGTAATGTACATAGAGGGATGTGATCAAGTGGCCTTATGTTTCACACCTCACATCAACACTTTTCCTACAAACATATTCTACGCCCACTTGATGTATCGACTTAGCTAAGTCTACTTGCAAAATATCTAGATGGTGTTTGCCAACTTGATGTATCATGATGGTGTATCCACTTGATGATGGTTCACACATGAATTTGATATTGTATAATGTTGGACCAAAACCAAATATTTATTTGTACACAACCATTATTTGTTGCAAACTCATTCGATCTAATATGTATTCTGTCCCGTTTGCAGTTCTAGGTATAAATCGTCGTTTTTGTGCATGTTGTATACCGTCTATAGTGTTTTATCCTGTGTACCTGTAATCTGTACTAATGAGTTGACACAGATTAAATAGCACTGTTTATTGACAAAATGATAGGAAATGGGTGGTATTAAAATGTAATAAATCATGCCGAACACTCCTGGAATTTCTCAAAGACCTTAGATTTATATTTCGTCAAGAATACATATCCATACCTTGAGAAATCATCAATAAAAGTAATAAAGAATGAATAGCCACTTCTTGCATGTGTAGACATTGGCCCACACACGTCGCTGTGTATGAGTCACAGGAACTCGGTAGCTCTTTCTCCGTGTCTAGTGAATGGTATTTTTGTCATTTTCCATCTGATACATGACTAACAAGTTGCATATGATTGACATTCAAATGGATCTAAATATCTATCTTTTTGTAATTTAATTAATCGTGTTTCGTTGACATGACCAAGTCTACAATGCTGTCAGAAAGCTTGATTTGATTCTGGAGTCTTTCTTTTTAGCGTGTTTTGGACGTTGAAAATTTGATGTTGATTGAGAATGCATATTCCGTTACTATGTGTATCCGACCTAATCATTTCATAATTTTGGTGAATGTTTATGATATTGCTCTAAAGTGCAAAATTATATCCTTTATTAGATAACAAAGATACAGATATAATATTACACATCAAACTGGGTACACAAAAGTAGTTATGCAATAACAAAATATGTCCACTCATCAATCCTAGGTGATATTCTCCTACTGAAACAACATCCAGACTGGTTCCGTTGCCAACCCTGAGGGTCTTATCACCTTTCCTTAAAACTCTACTACTTCTCAACACCTTGAAGGAATTACAAATGTGAGATCTTGATCTGGTATCCAAAACCCGGAAGTAGAGTTAATAGAGAAACGGTTTTCAATCACGAACACACCTGAAGCCAAAGTTACAACTTGCTTCATATCCTGATTCTTGGCTTGTAAAGCCCGGCAATCATTCTTCCAATATCCCTTCTTGCGACAGTAGAAGCATTCTTCATTTGTAGCTCCCCCTCCCCCGATCTTTTCTTTTCCGTTACCTTCCACCTTCTGCACACCTCCTCTCAATTTGGTGGGGGCCTTCTTCTTCTTCTTCCTCTTAGCCTTAACCTTGGATTTAGCGGAAGAGGATTCCCCAATAAACATAGCGGGTGTTTCCCTAGATTTCTTCAAGGTTCCCTTTACCACCCTCAACATGTTGAGGAGCTCAGGAAGTATAACTTCCAATTTTTGTATATTGAAATTTAATATGAATTGGGCATAGTTAGAGGGAAGGGACTGTAGAATTAAGTCGGTACACAACTCATTCTCCAATGTAGTTCCCAGGTCCACGAGCTCTTCATTTAGAGTAATCATCTTCAGGACGTGGTCCCCAATAGATGATCCGACAGCTAACCTCGCTTGAAACAATTTTTTCGAGGTCTCGTATCTTGCGATACAAGATTGTTTTCTATATAAATCTTTGGTTTGGAGGAAGATGGAAGCAAGGCTCATCTTCTCGTGCCACCTCTTATATTCTTTATCCATGAGGCCAACATGAGGCACTTGGCTTTTGTGCAATTAAGATCCCAATTATTACGGACCTCAATGTCCGCGGCCGAGGATTTTGGAGCAGGTACGGGGGGCTTTAGCCGTGAGGATTATACAACCTTATCATAAGTAAGGGCCATATAGACATTCCTCAGCCAGTCTTTTTAGTTTGGCCCAGCCAGTTTATTTTTATCTAGTATAAACTTAAATCCCGTCATGGTCGCTGCAATTAAGAGAGAGAGAAGAAACACTCAGCATATTCTCTTGCAAGTTTAGATAAGCTATTAGTTTATCTAAACAGGATGGCTCCCACTGTTTCTTCGAATTCTTCTTCATACCCTAAAAGAAGCATTAGTCAGGATTAATCGCACCGTACAACTTCGCTTATCTTTTAGCCAGGCCAGTGTTGGTACTTCGGAGGGAGGTGCCCCGTGCTTGCGTATAGACCTAATTAAATAACCATGTTTTTCCAGAGGCATAGTCCTGTTAACACCTTTCTAGATACCTACTTGATTAGCTAATTGCAAAGTGAAAAATTCTCTCGAAAAGTAGCGGATACTCATAGTAGGATCAGGATCCAACTATCATTGTGTGATAATTTTGATGTAAGCCTACCAAAACTACCACACTCCAGAATATATGCAACACTAGAAAGTTTCCTGTATTTTTTAAACTCCCGATGTGGTTTTTTCCCCGAGCGCTTATAAGCTTGACGAAAGTCAAAACACTATAAATCGCAAGTCAAGTTCAACCCATCTTTGTCCAGATTAATTTAGACACATTCGTACAAGCCCTTAACGCAGGCCAAAAAAGTTGTACGCATTTCCTAAATTAATCCATCTATCTATGCTACAGATAAGCACCCACTAGCTACCAAACACTATGCCATGGCGAAGGTAAAAACACATAGCATGAATACTAGTAGATACCTATTTGAAATGACGGAGGGTTATGGATAGTTTTGGCAAAAATCGTTAACGTAATGAACTTGATATGGTCGAAAGAACCGAATAGCTTTTGAAAAGGAGTGGTTTAAGCTCCGCTGTTAAAAGTTGTTTTTGAAGACCGAACGATTTTCCAATTGTTCTAACGACGCAGATTATAGGTTTGTTACTGTGCATTAAGTGAGATTAATGTGGTCCCATCAATTAACCTTATCACACAACAAAAAGAACAAAAATAGAATGTATGTATACGCTAACCACATTTGCCATGGGGCCTCGACATGCACTCTGTTAGATATAGTGCGCTCTATGATGAGTAAAGTCGTGTTACCACTTTCCTTCTGGGGATATGTGCTGGAAACAGCAATATATATTTTGAATAGTGTTCAGACTAAATCCATGCCTACCGCTCCACATGAGATGTGAGAAGGGAAGAGACCATACTTTAATTTTATTAAGATATGGGGTTTTCCTACTTATGTTAAAAAACAAAATCCAGACAAACTCAAGGTAAGATCAGTTTTGTGTAAGTTTGTGGGATATCCAAAACATTTACAAGGATATCTATTCTAACATATCGAGGAACAAAAAGTGTTTGTTTCTCGATACGCCACCATTTTGGAAAAAGAATTTCTTTTTAAAGTAATTAGTGGTACTGCAGTAGAACTGGATTAAACTCAAGAAACACAAACTACAATTGAGGATTTGGTAGAACCAGAAAATTCAATAGTCCCCGACGAACTTCAGCCACTCCGCAGATCTAGTAGGGTTTCTCACCCACCTGAGAGATGTTAGTTGTATGTATGCCCTAGAGGCCATTATTGTATATGATTGTATATTATAATTGATGCTTGGACATATGTATTGAGGACTTTCTTGCTCGACATGATAGTATGCTATCTGGTTACTTTTTATCTTTACATGTATCTATATAATGTCTCCCTGTTACATGTTGATAAAGCCTATAGGATGTGGCCTTGACTATCAGGACTTTGATGGAGATAATACTAGTGGGGCCAGGGTAGTCCACAAGTACATCTTTTAATTGTTCCTAGTCGAGGGAGTATCGATACGGGACATCGATATTCCAGAGTATATTAGCGATGGTTGATCCCACCACCATTGGTGTTTGACATCGAAGAATGTGCATAGGTGCTCATTAGATAATGGGTACACCAAACAGGACTCGTCGAGAACTCCTAGATAGTACTATACCTAACGTCAGATAGCAGTTCTCTGGTGACACTTGTACAGGTTAGTCTGTAGACCCGAGATCATCATAGAGTTTTGTGTGATTCCTACTCTGCTTTGATTTCCACCCAAACACGCTCAAGAGGAGTTGTGCGAACAGGTGTTTTTAGGTACAGTCCCGAGCCACATGGAACCAATGAGCGATGGGACGGATTTCGTCTCTCCCGTTATTGGGGGTTGATGTTGCGCTATATTCGATTGGCTGTAACAGGAAGTCCCTGGCCAGGGCTGATGATGAGATTTACTGGTAAGTGTTTTAAGTAGTTTCTCGACCCGTTATGAGCCACACATCGGCATGACTTATCAAGTTCCTGGGGTCTGACGTTTACCACCTCTAGACTAGATATGCGATATATCAGACAAAGAGACCGGGTAGTGTTACTGATAGGCTTTGCGGGAGTTTGTACAAGCTTGCTTTCTGATCTTCTGATCGCTCAATACTTGGGTAGCCGTTACATCCATCTAGTACCGCTGACGACTTGTAGGTGATTAATATGATCATCACCTACTGCTGGCGTATTGACGAGTCTTCAGAGTCCTACACAGAGGTTTCCTGGCTCAAACGAAACGAAGTAGCGCACATATGTGATATGTACGGGATCGAGATCAATACGTGTATATGATATCGTGTTCTAATCTCGCGATATAGGTTATATGTGATATAACCGGATTATTGAATCAAGTGTTGATTCAATGATTTGATATTAGTCAGTTATATATGATATAACCGGATTACTAAATCAAGTGTTGATTTAATGATTTAATATATAATTGTATATTCGATATATTAACATATATTAACTAATATTAGCTCACTTAAGAATTTCATTTATGTAATTACATTAAACATACATTTATGTGATATATATATAAACATAATTATATTGTCATTTGTATCGTGCTAGATGATACATTGGACAAGGGTGTATGAGACTCATACCATGCTTAAGATATTGTGGGAATTTATTTATTTAAAGAAAATTCAAAATTAGGTGGAATTTGTCATGGCTTATGAAGCTTGGAGAAGCTTGTGGAAGTCTTGATCTAATTCCACTAATTTTTATTTAACTCTAGATATTTGTTAACCTAACTATTATCTTAACCCTTGGTTAAGTCTCTACAAAAGAGTATGAGATATTCTTTCACCCATGGTTCACTTGAAGTTCATCTTCTTCATCTCTCATTTTTTCTCTTGATTTCTTGAGGTGCAAAAGAAAAAGCAAAGAAAAAATTCTAAAGTGTGTAAAAATCCTACTTCATCAATTTATATCATATCACCCATTTAGTATAAGTTGTTTGCTTCAATAATTTATCAATTAGTGAAGAGGTAGCTTGAGTTAGAGTCTCCTAAACGTAGATCATCATCGGCCTCAAAGATCTTTGAGCAAGATCATTCTTTTCGCCTAATGGAGCCAAAAGAGAGTCCGAGACACCACTACTTGGAGCGAAGGGACTTCTACATGGAGATTTAGAAGTGAAAGACCGGTTTGCAAATGTTGCATTTGTTAGTTGTATGTATGCCCTAGAGGCCAGTATTGTACAGATGTTGTATATTATATTGGATGCTTGGACATATATAGAGATGACTTTCTTGCTCGATATGATAGTATGCTATCTGGTTGCTCTTTATCTTAACATGTACACTAGTCTCTTTAAACTGTCATTTAGTTACATGTTGGTAAAGCCCTTAGGATGTGTACTTGACTGCCTGGACTATGATGCAGATCATACTAGTGGGGACATGGTAGTCCATAAGTACATCCTTCAAAGTCCCTAGTCGTGGGTGTATCGAGACGGGGCATCGATATACCAGTGTAGACTAGCGTATGCGCTTCTCGACCCATGAGATGGGCGATGGATGATCCTATATCCATTGGTGTTTGACATCAGAGATGGTATACGGGTGCTCAGTGGAGACTCAGTACACTGGACGGACTCGCCGAGAACTCCCAGATGGTATTATACCTCACGTCAGATGGCAGTTCTCAGGTGACACTTGTACAGGTTAGTCTGTAGACCCGAGATCGTTATAGAGTCTTGTGTGATTCCCACTGTGCTTTGATCTCCACCTTACCACGTCCATGAGGGCGTGCAAAACGGTGGTCTTTGGGTACAATCCCGAGTCACATGGAGGCAATGAGCGATAGGAGGGGTTTCGTCTCTCCCGGTATTGAGGGTTGATGTTGCGCTGTGCTCGATTGGCCGTAACAGGGAAGTCCCTGGCCAGGGTTGATCAGAGATTTGCTGGTAAGTGTTACCAGTAGTTTCTCGACCCATTATGAGCCTCACATCGGCACGACTTATCGGTTATTGGGGTCTGACGTTTACCACCGCTAGACTTGATATGCGACATATCAGACGAACAGACCGGACTGTACGGTAAGTGTTACTGGTTGGATTCACAGGAGTGTGAGCGGGCTAGCTCGTCGATCTTCTGATCGCTCAATACCCAGATGGCCGTTACGTTTAGCAGACCGCTTGCGGCTTGTGGGTGCTTGATATGATCATCATCTGCTACCGGCGTATTGACGAGTCTTTAGAGTCCTACACAGAGGTTTCCTGGCAAAAGCGAAACGAAATAGGAGCGCATATGAGATATGTGCAGGACTGAGAATAATGCATGTATGTGATACCGTATTTCATTCTCGCGATGAATGTATCGATTGGTTATATGCGATATAACCTAGATATCGAATCAAGGATTGATTCGATAAGCCGATACATAGGATACTAGTCGGTTATATGCGATATGACCGGATCGTTAAATCAAGTGTTGATTTAATGATTTAATGTATAATTATATATTTGATATATTACTTTGCATTAACTAGTATTGGTTCATTTTAAAAGGATTTTCTCACTTGATGCACATTGTATATGTGATATATTTTTTGTGCACTTGTTTGTATCATGTTTGATGATGCTTGCTCACTTGGGTTTTTGTAAAGATTAAACCATGGTTATATGAATGGTTAGGGTTTTGATTATTTACTTATTTATTTATTTATTCATTCATTTTGGATATTATTAAGAATGGTGGCTTATTTTGTTTCTATGTTGAAGCTTCTTGAAGCTTTGAAAAAGTCCACCATTCTTATCTCATCCTTAACCCTAACCATTCCAACTAACCTTAGTTTAATCTCTACACTTGACCATGGTTAGTATATGATAAGTATTCATATTAGTTTCATTTTTAAATATGAAACTTATGATATTCTTTCTTCTTCATCATCTTCTTCTTCAAGAAAGCTTGATGCCATCAATGGCAACTTGAGTTCTAAAGTGAGAAATCTAATTCTAAAGTGAACCCACCTCCTATTTCTTCACCCTCTACCTCTTGCCGAGTTGTTTTGGATGTTTTCTTCACATGTTTCACAAATTTGTGAAGTCGGAGCTTGAACTTGTGATGCCTCGACGTAGATCATCTTCGGCACGAAGCCGACGACCTAGTCCGCCCATTTCTCCGATCAAGCCGACGATTGAGTCCGGGATTCGAGATGGACAGCGAGAGGACGCCTACGTGGAGCTAAGGAAGTGGATATCCGGATCTACAAAGGTTGTAGCTTCTTATCTTTAGTTAAGTTGTTAACTAGATTCGTGTTTCGCCTAAACTTCTAGTCAACGATCCGTATTAGGGTTTCTCGGCACCCGTAAAATTTTAAATTGGCATGGTTGATGCCTTGTGAGACCTTTATTGTGTGCCTAGGAACCCTACAGTGGTATCAGAGCCTAGATAGAGCCTTAGGCGAAGTCTAGACGACGTTTGAAACCCGAACGAACCCGAAACCCTAAAACCCAAGTGCTCTCTGGACTTTTTCTAAAATCTGGGTTTTTTCTAGATTAAAAATGCTTAAAAAATTCAGCAGAGAATTCTAAGAATTACGGTGCAATTTTTTTCCAATGAACAGTGAAGTGTGCGGCGGAACCGCGGCAGAAGCATGGCTTATGCGGCGGTTCCGCGGCCTAGTGATGACGTCAGCCCTCCTACCTTGCACAGTAATTCATCATTTCTGCAGCTGAGTTTTATGGGTATTTTTAATATTTATTCAAGAGTTGAATTTTCTGGGGTGTTTTAGAGCTTCGATGTTTCGACCGGATTATTAAATTTCGTCTTTGCGTATTTCCGGATGACTTTAGAATATGTTAAAAAGTTCGACCGGATATAAATACCCAACTTTTCCCCTGCCGGAAATATATCCAAGTGTTGGATTTTTGTGTGGTTTAAGGACGTTCTGAGTAGTGCAAGTAACGCGATGGTCCCTCAGGAAGACACAAACCTTAACTCGATTATGTGACCGTCTTAAACTGCCCTTTGAACCTTCGGGTTTGGGGCAGTACGGCGTGCCACATGTGAGGCGTTGGCTTGACCCTTCTACGGCTGGACCGTTGGTACTGAGGCATGAAGTGAATGTCTTTGAACCTATTTCATGTGTTGAACGGTTTCGGAAAACTTGGGTGTTCGAATGTTCGATCGGAAAGTTTAATATTTTCTATTTATCCGGAATGGGATACAATAATTGGAATTCACAAACAGTTATGAGATAACTGAATGAATGTTATAAATCTAGCAGTTTAGTCCCACATAATATTGAAAAGAGTTTTCGATAATGAGACTAAAATGCGGGATTTATATCTGTTAGGCATGTGATGTCTAAGTATTTCATTTGATTAGGCATGCGATGTCTAAAGAAGTTGCGGATTCCAATTGTTGTAGTTTTACACTTTCTTTTCTGTGACCGTAAGTGTAATATGTGATATCGCCGGTTTCGTTGCTATATGTCAACGACAATTGGGATGCGCATATTTACTTACGTTGATGACATGTGATGTTATGTGTTGCTGGATATGTTATATTGCATCGTCGTGTTTGAATAGCCGGGGTTTTTTATGTGAGATGGGTGTTTTTCATTTTCATTCATGTAAAAACTTGTATGTAATATTCTTTTATTTGGGGCACTTCCAGGTAGCGGAAGTTGTCACCTTTTGTATATTATTTACTTTTCCGCATTAGGATAGACCCAAGGAGGGGAGCACAAGTAACCGGGTTCTGGGGTCCAGTGGGAGACCAACTCGAGGAGTCGAGTCCGAGTCTCCTAACCCTAGAATTGGTAGGGTTGCTTGTCGCTCTTGTAGGGGTCTAGGGTGTGGGATTGGCTATTCATCACGACCGTGGAATCCGTGTTTTATACTGGCTCGTATTGAAAACACGGACGTCCTAGTATATCCAATGATTCATATGTTTCTTCTTCTGCGATATCTGTGATGTGATCATGTGATGTTCTGTGATAGATACAGTATATAGTATATATGATATATTATATAGACGTTACTTATGTTTTGCACCTGCACTAGCCCTGCCCTGCTCTGTCGTTAGTTACCTAACCTAACGGTGCACGAGGGGACATCGAGGCGAATGCGGTTGGCATAAGTGTACGTCGTATTTATCTGTGATGTTTTAGGTGACTTAAATGATGGGACTTCATTAATATGATTAATGAAATAAAAGAAACCAAATGATGTTGTAGAATCAAATTTCAAATAAAACAGGTAGCTACAGTTCTTGTTTTGCATAGTGGTATATATGATATACCCTGCACCTTATTCGATGAGGAAAGGACCGAGATCCCTTCACCGGGAGTGACTCCTTTAGCAATAACAGGCTGATGCTACATACTCGGTCTGCTTTTGATGGCTTCTATAGTTTCTTCTTTGCACAGTGATATATATGATATATCCCGCACCTCATTCGACGAGGAAAGGGCCGACGATCCCTTCACCGGGAGTGACCCCTTTAGCAAAACTAGAAAAGCCTTAAAATCACTCCATTTCAAAACTTCATTTGATTCTACAACGATATCAAGTTCATTACGCTCATGGTTTTCAGAAAAACCTGCGTAGCCCTCCGTCATTTCAGATAATTTGCATATAGTATTCGTGCTACATTTGTTGGCTTTCGTCAAGGTGTAGTGTGCGGTAGCTATGTGCTGCTTATCTGCTGCATATGATGCGACTGGATTAGGGTAGTCGTACGGCTTTGTTGGCTTTAGTCAAGGGTCGTGCGGGTGGGTTTAATTCAGTCAAGAAATGTACGGGTTGAACTTGACTAGCGGGCTATGGTTTGTTGGCTTTCGTCAAGGTCATAGCACGCTAGGGGCAAAAGCATTATCGGGAATTTCAAGTGTTGAAATTTGCAATGAGATTGCATACCTTCTATGAGATAGTTGGATCCCGATACCCACTGCGAGTAAGAGTTACTCCTGGGAGAGTTTTACACATTACAATTAGCCGATCAAGTAGGTGTCTAGAAAGGTGTCAACGGGGTTACGCCTCTGGGAAAACGAGGTTTACATTAATTAGGTTCGTGCGAAAGCACGGGGGACCTCCCTCAAAGTACCGACACTGGCCTGGCTGAAAGATTGGCGAACTTGTAGTGTGTAATTAATCCCAGCTAGTCTTTCCTTTTAGGGTTTGAAGGAAGATTTGATAAAAACCAGTGGGAGCCATGCTGATTAGGTAAGATAATAACCAATCTGATCTTGCACGAGCATACGCTAAAGTGTTTTCCTCTCTCTCTCTCCAGGTAGCGACCATGTCATGCCCTAATAAAGATAATAATATGGATGTATTGACCGAACCCGCATGTTATACTGTGCTGGGGAACGTTGGTTCCGTTCTTTCTTATAAGAATTATAGGAATGAACAGGATATAGGGGAATACCAGGATTCCCATGCCACCCGATTGAAGAAAGTACATGATGATGCATTTTCTTCGGGTGTGTTCGTTACAGAGAACCGTTTCTCCATTTGCCCTACGTCCTGGGTATTAGATACGGGGTCAGGATCCCATATATGTAATCAGTTACATGGGCTTAGAAAAGGTAGAGAACTTGGAGAAGGTGATAAAGACATTAGAGTTGGAAATGGTGCAATTGTTGCAGCTAAGACTGTCGGGGAATATCACCTTGAATTACCTACTGGTAATACATTGGTTCTGAACGAATGCTATTACATGCCGAACCTGATATGCAACATTATATCGGTTTCTTTATTGAGTAAAGAGGGATAAAATTTTGTATTACAGGATAATGTTATGAACATTTTCCGTAACCAAAAGTTGGTTGGATCAGGCACGTTGTGCAATGGCATTTATGTTCTAAATCAATCCACAGTTCTAAGTATAACAAACACACACAAGAGGAAGAGTTCTGAACTGAACGAATCCTTCTTGTGGCATTGTAGACTGGGTCACATCAATGCGACACGACTGGCTAAGTTGCATAAGGATGGATATTTGAAACCTTTCGAATTTTCATCTTATGACACTTGCCAGTCATGTCTCAAAGGCAAGATGACCAAAACTCCATTTACGGGACACGGAGAAAGAGTTACCGAACTTTTGGGACTGATACATAGTGATGTATGCGGTCCTATGTCTACACATGCCAGGGATGGTTCTTCGTACTTCATTACATTCACTGACGATCTCTCAAGATACGGACATGTGTACTTGATAAGACACAAGTCTGAAGCTTTTGAGAAATTTAGAGAATATAAACAAGAAGTCGAGAACCAAACCGGAAAAAGTATTAAAATCCTTCGATCTGATCGAGGAGGTGAATACTTAAGCAATGAATTCCTGGACTTCCTAAAAGAGAATGGGATTCTCTCTCAGCTGACTCCTCCATATACACCACAGCACAACGGTGTATCAGAAAGGAGGAACCGCACCCTATTAGATATGGTGTGCTCTATGATGAGCACAGCTGAGTTACCTATTTCCTTCTGGGGGTATGCGCTTGAGACAGCCATACATCTATTGAATATGGTCCCCACCAAATCAGTGCCTACCACTCCATATGAGATATGGAAAGGGAAGAGACCATGTCTTAACTATGTTAAGATATGGGGTTGTCCAGCCTATGTCAAACGACAAAATCCGGACAAACTCGAGGCATGGTCTGTTCTATGCAAATTTATAGGATATCCCAAAAATTCACAAGGGTATATCTTCTACCACCCTGAGGAACAAAGAGTGTTTGTTTCTCGGCATGCCACCTTTTTAGAAAAGGAATTTCTTGAAAAAGAGATTAGTGGTCATGAGGTAGAACTGGAAGAGGTTCCAGCTACAGAAGCTACAACAGAAGATCTGGTGGAACCAGAGGATTCAGTAGTACCCGACGAACCCCAGCCTCTCCGCCGATCTAGTAGGGTTCCTCGCCGACCTGAGAGATACTACGGTTTTATCATGGATGGTGGGAGCGAGGATTGCATCATGGAGGATGATGACCCAACTAGCTTCGAGCAAGCCATCACGAGTAGGGACTCAGTGAAATGGCTGGATGCTATGCGGTCCGAGATGGAATCCATGTACACCAACAAAGTATGGACTTTGGATGTTGCTCCTGAAGGGGTAAAATCCATCGGGAGAAAGTGGATCTTCAAGAAGAAAATTGGTGTAGATGGGAAAGTGGAGACTTTCAAAGCTAGACTTGTTGCAAAAGGTTTTCGTTAAAGACCAGGTGTGGACTATGACGAAACCTTTTCTCCAGTGGCTATGCTTAAATCCATCCGGATCATGCTTGCCATCGCTGCATATCATGACTACGAAATCTGGCAAATGGATGTTAAGACCGCCTTTCTAAATGGTGATTACATGACTCAGCCAGAGGGCTTCGTAGATAGTGGGAGCAGCGGGAAGGTGTGAAAGCTGCTTAAATCCATTTATGGATTAAAGCAAGCATCGCGGAGTTGGAACATCTGCTTTGACGTTGTTATCAAAGAGTTTGATTTCGTCAAAAATCCAGATGAACCTTGTATCTACAAGAAGGTGGCAGAGTGTAAGGTTGTCTTCCTCGTATTGTACGTGGACGGCATACTCTTGATAGGAAATGATATTCCTATGCTGCAACCGGTCAAGCTCTTCTTATCACAAAGATTCTCAATGAAAGATCTTGGTGATGCCTCATGCATATTGGGAATCAGGATCTATAGAGATAGATCCAAAAGGATATTGGGATTGTCCCAATCCAGGTACATTGACACCATACTAAAGAGGTTTAGTATGGAAGAATCCAAGCATGGGAACTTGCCCACGATCTCTGGAGTCACTCTCTCCAAAGAGATGTCTTCCAAGATTGATTTGGAGAGAGCTCGCATGCAAGGGATATCCTATGCTTCGGCTGTAGGCTCTATCATGTACGCGATGCTATGTACCAGACCCGATGTTGCATACTCACTAAGTGTAGTGAGCAGGTATCAAGCTGATCCTGGAGAGAGTCACTGGACAGCTGTGAAGAGCATTCTCAAGTACTTACGAAGGACTAAAGAGATGCTCTTGGTGTATGGTAACGGAGAACTCCAAGTGGAGTCCTTTACCGATTCGAGCTTCCAGAGTGATAAGGACGACTCTAAGTCGCAGTCGGGATTTGTCTTTACCCTTTACGGAGGGGCGGTTAGCTGGAAGAGTTCCAAGCAGGAAACCGTGGCAGACTCGACGATGGAGGCTGAATACATCGCTGCCAACGATGCTGCCAAAGAGGCTGTCTGGATCAAGAAGTTCATTACTGAACTTGGAGTAGTTCCATCCATTGAGCATCCAATACCTTTGTATTGCGATAACAATGGAGCGGTGGCTTTGGCCAAGGAACCCAGGTCCCATCAGCGATCCAGGCATATTCTGAGGCGGTATCACCTGATCCGGGAGATAGTTGATCGCCGGGAGATCGAGGTCGGGAGGGTTGAAACGAAGAACAACACGGCGGATCCACTCACGAAGGCCATTCCCCAGATACAGTTTGAGAGACTCTTCGGGATGCTCGGTATGCGATACTACAGCAGCTGGCCCTAGTGCAAGTGGGAGATTGTTAGTTGTATGTATGCCCTAGAGGCCAGTATTGTACAGATGTTGTATATTATATTGGATGCTTGGACATATATAGAGATGACTTTCTTGCACGATATGATAGTATGCTATCTGGTTGCTCTTTATCTTAACATGTACACTAGTCTTTTTAAACTGTCATTTAGTTACATGTTGGTAAAGCCCTTAGGATGTGTACTTGACTGCCTGGACTATGATGCAGATAATACTAGTGGGGACATGGTAGTCCATAAGTACATCCTTCAAGGTCCCTAGTCGTGGGTGTATCGAGACGGGGCATCGATATACCAGTGTAGACTAGCGTATGCGCTTCTCGACCCATGAGATGGGCGATGGATGATCCCATATCCATTGGTGTTTGACATCAGAGATGGTATACGGGTGCTCAGTGGAGACTCAGTACACTGGAAGGACTCGCCGAGAACTCCCAGATGGTATTATACCTCACGTCAGATGGCAGTTCTCAGGTGACACTTGTACAGGTTAGTCTGTAGACCCGAGATCGTCATAGAGTCTTGTGTGATTCCCACTGTGCTTTGATCTCCACCTTACCACGTCCATGAGGGCATGCAAAACGGTGGTCTTTGGGTACAGTCCCGAGTCACATGGAGGCAATGACCGATAGGATGGGTTTCGTCTCTCCCGGTATTGGGGGTTGATGTTGCACTGTGCTCGATTGGCCGTAACAGGAAAGTCCCTGGCCAGGGCTGATCAGAGATTTGCTGGTAAGTGTTACCAGTAGTTTCTCGACCCGTTATGAGCCTCACATCGGTACGACTTATCGGTTATTGAGGTCTGACGTTTACCACCCCTAGACTTGATATGCGACATATCTGACGAACAGATCGGACTGTACGGTAAGTGTTACTGGTTGGATTCACAGGAGAGTGAGCGGGCTAGCTCGTCGATCTTCTGATCGCTCAATACCCGGATGGCCGTTACGTTTAGCAGACCGCTTGCGGCTTGTGGGTGCTTGATATGATCATCATCTGCTACCGGCGTATTGACGAGTCTTTAGAGTCCTACACAGAGGTTTCCTGGCTCAAGCGAAACGAAATAGGAGCGCATATGAGATATGTGCAGGACCGAGAATAATGCGTGTATGCGATACCGTATTTCATTCTCACGATGAATGTATCGATTGGTTATATGCGATATAACCTAGATATCGAATCACGGATTGATTCGATAAGCCGATACATAGGATACTAGTCGGTTATATGCGATATGACCGGATCGTTAAATCAAGTGTTGATTTAATGATTTAATGTATAATTATATATTTGATATATTACTTTGCATTAACTAGTATTGGTTCATTTTAAGAGGATTTTCTCACATGATGCACATTGTATATGTGATATATTTTTTGTGCACTTGTTTGTATCATGTTTGATGATGCTTGCTCACTTGGGTTTGTGTAAAGATTAAACCATGGTTATATGAATGGTTAGGGTTTTGATTATTTACTTAGTTATTTATTTATTTATTCATTTTGGATATTATTAAGAATGGTGGCTTATTTTGTTTCTATGTTGAAGCTTCTTGAAGCTTTGAAAAAGTCCACCATTCTTATCTCATCCTTAACCCTAACCATTCCAACTAACCTTGGTTTAATCTCTACACTTGACCATGGTTAGTATATGATAAGTATTCATATTAGTTTCATTTTTAAATATGAAACTTATGATATTCTTTCTTCTTCATCATCTTCTTCTTCAAGAAAGCTTGATGCCATCAATGGCAACTTGAGTTCTAAAGTGAGAAATCCAATTCTAAAGTGAACCCACCTCCTATTTCTTCACCCTCTACCTCTTGCCGAGTTGTTTTGGGTGTTTTCTTCACAAGTTTCACAAATTTGTGAAGTCGGAGCTTGAACTTGTGATGCCTCGACGTAGATCATCTTCGGCACGAAGTCGACAACCTAGTCCACCCATTTCTCCGATCAAGCCGACGATTGAGTCCGGGATTCGAGATGGACAGCGAGAGGACGCCTACGTGGAGCTAAGGAAGTGGATATCCGGATCTACAAAGGTTGTAGCTTCTTATCTTTAGTTAAGTTGTTAACTAGATTCGTGTTTCGCCTAAACTTCTAGTCAACGATCCGTATTAGGGTTTCTCGGCACCTGTAAAATTTTAAATTGGCATGGTTGATGCCTTGTGAGACCTCTATTGTGTGCCTAGGAACCCTACAGCATTCCATGTTCACTTCATGTAATGTTTGATTATATGCTACAAAACCCTAATTTTCTAGTTCGATTCTAAATTTGAGTTCATTAGCACACTAAAATTTTAAAATTGTATACTCGATGCATCTTTAAACCTTAGTAGTCATGCTAACGAAGTCCAACATGGAATCAGAGCCAAGCTAAAGCATTAGGAGTGGCCTATACGACGTTAAAGTGTTCGAACGAACTTCGAAACCCCGATTTAACCCCCTCTCTGGAATTTTTTCAAAATGTTGAAATTTTTCATATTAAAAATTATCAGAAAATTGTGCAAGGTTTTCGATGGATCCCTAAGAAAAAAGACGGCCCAACTCGACTGTACGGCTGTTGAACTGCGGCCAAATTATAGGGTTTGCGGCGGTTCCGCGACTCCGTAGTTGAGGCTGGGAGCTTGCCTTTATTGTGCTGATCCGTTGGTACTAGGTGCACTGTCTGGGTATTTTTAACTATGCTCAAGTGTTGAGCTCTCTGGGAATTTTTGGAATTTGTTGATTCGATCGAAATCTTTAACATCGTCTAGTTATCTGTGATTTGTGATACAATATTTGGAATCCACAAAAATCAGTTTTGTGAAAACTAATTTATATCTTATAAATCTAGTAATTTATTCTTAAATGATCAGTTGCAACGGAGTTTCCATTTGGATCAAAACTCCGTCGCAATCATGTAGTGTGTACGCGGATACTCGCCGGGTAACATTACTAGATAGCCTCGCCCTATAGCCCCAACCAAGTGACTGTAGGAGAACCCCGTTGCCAAAAGCATCCCTCGGGTGCTCGCGACCACGATGTTCCGCCTAAGTGCACTTCATCGACGGTATCGGGGGTGTGGCCGTCTACTAAAGTTTTCGATGTGCATTCAATCAAGTTGTCGAGAATCTTGTTGAATTGCCCGACTAGTTATTGAAAAGTGTTTTCAATATCGAGACTAAAATGCAAGGTTTATAATGTTAGGCATGAAATTCGGAATATAAGATATTCCGGGTTTATAATTTCTAAGGAGTTAACTTGATTAGAAATGATATCCGAAATATGTGATATTTCGGGTTTATGATATCTAAGTATGTTGCGGGTTCTAATTATTGTAGTTCACATTTCTATTCTGCGACCATAAGTGTAATATATGGTGTATCACCGATTTCGTTGCTATATGTCAACGACAATTGGGATACGCATATTTACTTACGTTGATGACATATGATATTATGTGTTGCTGTGATATGTTATATTGGATCGTCGTATTTGAATAGCCGGGGGTTTTTGTGTGAGATGAGAGTTTTTCATTTTCATTCATGTAAAAACTGTATGTAATATTCTCTTATTGGGGCGCTTCCGGGTTGAGGATGATGTCATCATTGATGTATATTAATTATTTTTCCGCATTAGGATAGACCCAAGGAGGGGAGCACAAGTAACCGGGTTCTAAGGTCCAGTGGGAGACCAACTCGAGGAGTCAAGACCGGGTCTCCTAACTCTAGAATTGGCAGGGTTTCTTGCCGCTCTCATAGGGGTCTAGGGATGTAGATTTAGCTATTCATCACGACCGTGAAATCCATGGTTTTTACTAGCTTAATTTAAAACACGGAAATCCTAGTATATCCAATATTTCATATGTTGTCTTCTGCTGCAATGTTCTGTGATGAGATCATATAACTGCATGAGACGAATGTTATTTATATATATGATATATAATAGGAATTGCTTATGTTTTCCACCCGCGCTAGTCCAGCCCCTGCTCTGCCGGTAGTTAAGTAACCTAACGGTGAAGACGGGGCCCCATGGCGAATGTGGATGGTATAAGCATACGTTGTATTTTCGTTTCTTTATCTGTGATGCTTAGGAAGCATAAATGATGGGACTTCCTTAATGAGATTAATGAAAAGAATGAAACCTAATGTTGTTATGGAATCAAATTTTCAAAAAAAGGGTAGCTCTAGTTCTTTCTTTGCATAGTGGTATTCCTTATAGAATATCCAGCACCTTATTCAATAAGAAAAGAGGCGAGATCCCTTCACCGGGAGTAACCTTTTTAGCGGAACTAGTAAAAGCCTTTAAAACACTCCTTTTCAAAATCACTCGATTCTGCAACGATATCAAGTTCATTACGCAAAAGGTTTTCTTAAAAACCTGTCGTAGCCTACCGTCATTTTAGATAAGTGCTATTTAGTATTCATGCAACATTTGTTGGCCTCCGTCAAGTCATAGTGTGCGGTAGCTGATTAGTGCTTATCTGCTAAAGCATATGATGCGATTGGATTAGGGTAGTCGTGCGACTTTGTTGGCCTCCGTCAAGGGTCATGCGGGAGGGTTTAATTCAATCACGAAATGTATGGGTTGAACTTGACTAGGCCTCCGTCAAGGTTATAGGACGCTAGGGGCAAAATATTATCGGGAATTTCAAGTATTGAAATTTGCAATAAAATTGCATACCTTCTATAAGATAGTTGGATCCCGATACCCGCTGGGAGTAAGTGTTACTCCTGGGAGAGTTTTTCACTTTACAATTAGCTAACCCATTAGGTGTCTAGAAAGGTGTCAACAGGGTTATGCCTCTGGGAAAACAAAGTTTACTTTAATTAGATCCGTTCAAAAGCACGGGGAACCTCCCTAAAAGTACCGACGCTGGCCTGGTTGACCGGTTAGTGAACTTATGGGGTGTAATTAATCCCGGCTAGTCTTACCTTTTAGGATTTGTAGGAAGATTTGATAAAAAGTAGTGGGAGCCATCCTGATTAGATAAGATAATAACCAACCTAATCTTGCAAGAGCATACGCTAAAGTGTTTTCTTCTCTCTCTCTCTCTAGATAGCGACCATGTCATGCCTTATTAAAGATAATAATATGGATGTATTGACTGAACTCTCTTATTATACTGAGCTGGGGAACGTTGGTTCCGCTCTTCCTTATAATTGTTAGAAGACTGGGTAGGAAATAGGGCAATACCAGGATTCCCATGCCACCCAAATAAGGAATGAGCATGTTGATGTATCTTTTTCGGGTGTGTTCATAACAGAGAACTGTTTCTCAGTACACTCTACGTCTTGGGTATTAGATACCGGATTAGGATCCCACATATGTAATATATTATAAGGGCTTAGAAGAGGTAGAGAACTGGGAAAAGGTGAACATTCTTTAAAAATAGGGAATGGTGCAACTGTTGCAGCCAAATCAGTTGGCAAATATCATCTTTTATTATCAAGTAGTAATACATTGATTCTGAACAAATGTTATTATATACCGAACCTGTTATACAACATTATGTCAGTCTCTTTATTAAGTTAAAGATGGATATAATTTTGTATTGCAGGATAATGTTATGAACATTTTCCTAAATCAATAGTTGATTGCCTCAGGCACGTTATGTAATGGCATATACGTTCTAAATCAAACCACAGTTCTAAACATACAGAACACACACAAGAGGAAAAGTTCAGAAATGAACGAATTTTTCTTCTGGCATTGTAGACTAAGTCATATCAATGCGACACGACTAGCTAAGGTATATAAGGATGAATATTTGAATCCGCTCGAATTTACATCTTATGAAACTTACGATTCATGTATCAAAGGTAAAATGACCAAAACTTCATTTATTGGACACGGAGAAAGAGCTATAGAACTCTTGAGACTGATACATAGTGATGTATGCGATCCCATGTCTATACATGCCAGGGACAGTTCCTCATACTTCGTTATATTCACTGATGATCTCTCAAGATTCGGACATGTGTTCTTGTTGAGACAAAAGTCTAAAACTTTTGAGAAATTCAAAGAATATAAGCATAAAGTTGAGAACCAGATGGATAAAAGTATTAAAATCCTTCGATCTGATCGGGGAGGAGAATACTTGAGCATGGAGTTCCTGGATTATCTAAAAGAGAATGGGATTCTCTCTCAGCTTACTCCTCCATATACACCACAACAGAAGGGTGTATCGGGGCGGAGGAATCACATCCTATTAGATATAATGCACTCTATGATGAATACTGCTGAGTTACCTATTTTCTTTTGGGAATATTCACTTGAAAAAGCTGCATACCTATTGAATAGTTTTTCACTGAGTCGGTGCCTACCACTCCATATGCGATATGGTAAGGGAAGAGACCATGTCTTAAATGAAGTTAAGATATGGGGTTGTCCGGCCTATGTTGAAAAGCAAAATCCGGACAAACTCGAGGCAAGGTCAGTTCTGTAATTTTGTTGGATGTCCTAAACATTCGCGAGGGAATATCTTCTACATCACTGAGTATTAAAAATATTTTATTTCTCGGCTTGCCACCTTTTTTAGAAAAAGGAATTTCTTGAAATTTTTTTTATGGTTATAAGGTAGAACCGGAAGAAGTTCCAGCTGTACAAACTACAACTAATGATTTAGTTGAACCAGAGGATTCGATAGTCTCCAACGAACCTCAGCCTCTCCACAGATCTTGTAGGGTTCCTCATCCACCTGAGAGAAACTACCATTTTCTCAGTGACGGTCGGAGCGAGGATTGCATCATAGAAGATGATGACCCAACTAGATTCGGGCAGGCCATGACGAGTAGGGACTCTGTGAAATGGCTGGATGCAATGCGATCTGAGATAGAATCTTTATACACCAACAAAGTATGGACTTTGCATGTTGCTTCTGAAGGGGTTAAACCCATCGGGAGCAACTGGATTTTTGAGAAAGATACTTGGTGTAGATGGAAAAGTTGAGACTTTCAAATCTAAACTTGTAGCAAAAGGTTTTTCGTCATACAACCAAGTATGGATTATGATGAAACCTTTTCTCCATAGTCTATGCTTAAGTCCATCCGAATCCTATTTGCCATCTCTGCATACCATGAGTACGAAATCTGGTACATGGACGTCAAGACCGTTTTTCTAAATGGTGATTTAGTAGGGAGCATGTAAATGACAGCCCGAGGGCTTCGTGGACAGTGGGAGCAACGGAAAGGTGTGCAAGTTGCTTAATTTAATTTACGGGCTGAAGCAAGCATCGTGGAGTTGGAACATCTGTTTTGATGTGGCAGTCAAAGAGTTTGACTTCATCAAAAAGGTAGATGAACCTTTTATATACAAGAAGGTTGTAAAGAGTAAGTTTGTCTTCCTCATATTGTACGTGGATGACATAATCTTGACAGGAACAGGTGTTCCTATGCTACATTCGGTTAAGCTCCTCTTATCACAATGTTTCTCCATGAAGGATCTGGGTGATGCCTCCTACATCCAGTGATTAAGATCTATAGAGATAGATCTAAGAGAATGTATAATACTCACTAGGTGTAGTGAGTAAGTGTCAATCCGATCCTAGGGAGAAACACTAGACAACTATGAAGAACATTCTTAAGTACTTGAGAAGCACTAAAGAAGTGTTCTTGGTGTATGGTAACGGTGAACTCCAGATTGAGTCCTTTACCGATTCGAGCTTTCAAAGTGATAAGGAAGACTGTGAGATAGTCACGGTTTTTGTCTTTACCCTCAGTGGAGGAACAGTATGTTGGAAGAGTTCTAAGCTAGATACCATAGCAGACTCGATGGTAAAGGCTAAATACATCACTACCAACGATGCTACCCAAGAGGCCGTCTGGATAAAGATGTTCATGAGATGAACTTGGTGAGGTTCCTACCATTATGGTGACAATGGAGTTGTGGATTTGGCCTAGGAACCCCGGTCCCATCAGTGATCCAGACATAATCCTAGGCGGTATCACTTGATCTGGGAGATGGTTGATCTCCGGAAGATCAAGGTCAAGAGAGTTGACAAGAAGAATAACACGGCGGATCCACTCACGAAGGCCTTTCCCAAGAGAGACTTTAATAGGACGTTGGGTATGAGATACTACAACAATCGACCTTAGTGCAAGTGGGAGATTGTTAGTTGTATGTATGCCTTAGAGGCCATTATTATACATGATTGTATATTATAATGGATGCTTGGACATATGTAGGGAGGACTTTCTTGCTCGACATGATAGTATGCTATCTGGTTACTCTTTATCTTAACTTGTATCTATATACCATCTCTCTATTACATGTTGATAAAGCCCTTAGGATATGGACTTGACTACCTGGTCTATGATAGAGATCATACTAGTGGGGCCAGGGTAGTCTATAAGTACATCCTTTAATTGTTCCTAGTCTAGAGAGTATTGAGACGGGGCATCGATATTCCAGAGTAAACTAGTATGTACGATTCTTGACCCTGTATGGGGTAATGGTTGATCCCACAACCATTGGTGTTTGACATCAGAGAATGTACACAAATGCTCATTGGAGTATGTGTACACCGAACAGGACTCGCCGAGAACTCCTAGATGGTATTATACCTAACATCAGATAGCAGTTCTTTGGTGACACTGGTACAGGTTAGTCTGTAGATCCGAGATCGTCATAGATTCATGTGTGATTCCTATTGTGCTTTAATTTCCACGCTACCACTCTCAAGAGGAGTTGTGCAAACAGGTGGTTTTTGGGTAGAGCCCAAGTCAGATGGAGGCATTGAGCGATAGAAGGGGTTTCATCTCTCCCGGTATTGGTGTTTGATGTTGCGCTATGCTCGATTGGCTATAATAGGAAGTACCTGGCCAGGGATGATGATGAGATTTACTGGTAAGTGTTATTACTAGTTTCTCGACCCGTTATAAGCCTCACATTGGCATGACTTATCAAGTTACTGGGGTTTGATGTTTACCACCCCTAAACTAGATATGCGACATATCAGACGAAGAGACCGGACTGTACGGTAGTGTTACTAATAGGCTTTGCGGGAGTTTGGACAAGCCTGCTTGCTGATCTTCTGATCGCTCAATACCTAGGTAGCCGTTACATCTAGCTAGTACAGCTAACGGCTTGTTGGTGATTTATATGATTATCACCTACTGCTGGCGTATTGACGAGTCTTCAGAGTCCTACACAGAGGTTTTCTGGCTCAAGCAAAATGAAGTAGGTCACATACGTGATATGTGCGGGACCGAGATCAATACGTGTATATGATACCATATTCTAATCTCGCGATATAGGTTATATGTGATATAACTGGATTATTGAATCAAGTGGTGATTCAATGATTTGATATTAGTCGGTTATATATGATATAACCTGATTATTAAATCAAGTGTTAATTTAATGATTTAATATATAATTATATATTTGATATATTAACTAATATTAGCTCACTTAAGAATTTCTTTTATGTAATTACATTAAACATACATATATGTGATATATATATATATATATATAATTATATTTTCATTTGTATCATGCTAGATGATACATTGGACAAGGGTGTATAAGGCGCATACCAAGCTTAAGATATTGTGGGGATTTATTTATTTAAGGAAAAATCAAAATTAGGTGGAATTTGTCATGGCTTATGAAGCTTAGAGGAGCTTGTGGAAGTCTTGACCTAATTCCACTAATTTTTTTTACTCTAGATATTTGTTAACCTAACTATTATCTTAGCCCTTGGTTAAGTCTCTACAAAAGTGTATGAGATATTCTTTCACCCATGGTTCACTTGAAGTTCGTCTTCTTCATCTCTCATTTTCTTCTCTTAATTTCTTGAGGTGAAAAAGAAAAAGCAAAGAAAAAATTCTAAAGTGAGCAAAAATCCTACTTCATCAATCTATACCATATTAGCCATTTAGTATAAGTTGTTTACTTCACTAATTTATCAATTAGTGAAGAGGTACCTTGAGTTAGAGTCTTCTCGGTGTAGATCATCTTCGGCCTCGAAGATCTTTGAGCAAGATCGTTCTTTTCGCCTAGTGGAGCCAAAGGAGAGTCCGGGACACCACTACTTGGAGCGAAGGGACTTCTACACTGAGCTTTAGAAGTGATGGTCCGGTCTACAAAGGTTGCATTCCTTTTTTCACTTTATGTAATGTTTAATTACATGCTACTAAACCTTAATTCTCTAGTTCGATTCTAGGTATGTGTTCATTAGCACATTAAATTTATAAAATTGTATACTCGATGCATCTTTAAACCCTAGTAGTCATGCTAACGAAGTCCAACAAGAGATACTACGGTTTTCCCATAAACGGTGGGAGCGAGGATTGCATCATGGAAGATGATGACCCGAGTAGTTTTGAGCAGGCCATCATAAATGGGGACTTTATGAAATGGCTGGATGCTATGCGATCTAAGATGGGATCCATGTACACCAACAAAGTATGGACTTTGGAATTTGCTTTTGAAGGGGCAAAACCCATTGGTAGCAAATGGATCTTCAAGAAGAAGATCGGTGTAGATGGAAAGGTTGAGACCTTCAAAACTAGACTTATAGCAAAAAATTTTCGTCAACGACCAGGTGTTGACTATAAAGAGACCTTTCTCCAGTAGCTATACTTAAGTCCAAGAGGATCCTACTTTCCATTGCTGCATACCATGACAATGAAATCTGGCAGATGGACGTTAAAACCGCTTTCTAAATGGTGATTTAGAAGAGAGCGTGCATATGACACAACCAGAGGGCTTCATAGATAGTGGGAGCAGTGAAAAGGTGTGCAAGCTGCTTAAATCAACTTATGGATTAAAGCAAACATTGCGGAGCTGGAACATTTATTTTGATGTAGCAGTCAAAGAGTTTTGCTTCATCAAAAACGTAGATGAACCTTATATATATGAAAAGGTAGTAGAGAGTAAGGTCATTTTTCTCGTATTGTATGTGGATAACATACTCTTGATGGGAAATAATGTTCCTATGCTGCACTCAGTCAAGCTCTTCCTATTACAAATGTTCTCCATGAATGATCTGGGTGATGCCTCCTACATCTTAGGGATAAAGATCTATAGAGATAAATCTAAAAGGATGTTGGGATTGTCCCAATCGAGATACATACACACCATACTAAAGAGGTTTAGTATGGAAGATTCCAAGCATAGTAATTTACCCGCTTGCTCCAGAATCACCCTCTCTAAAGAGATGTCTCCCAAGACTGATGAGGAAAGGGCTCGTATAAACATGACACCCTATGCTTCAGTAGTTGGGTCTATCATGCACATGATATTTTGTACAAGACTGGATATGCACTCAGTGTGGTAAGTAGGTATCAATCAGACCGAAGGAAGAAGCACTGGATAGCTGTGAAGAACATTCTTAAGTACTTACGAAAGACTAAAGAAATGTACTTGGTGTATGGTAACGGAGAACACCAAGTGGAGTCATTTTCCGATTTGAGCTTCAAGAGTGATAAGGATTATAGAAAGTATGTCTTGGGTTTTTTCTTCACCCTTAATGGAGGGGCGATACGTTAGAAAAGTTCCAAGAAAGATACCGTTACGGACTCAATGATGGAGCCTGAATACATCGCTGCTAATGATGCTGCCAAAGTGGCTGTCTGGATGAAGAAGTTCATCATTGAACTTGGTGTGGTTCCATCCATTATTTATCCAATACCTTTATATTGTGATAACAATGGAGTCGTAGGTTTAGCCAAGGAACCCCGGTCCCATCTGTGATCCAGACATATTCTGGGGCTCCATTAAAAGTTCCTAGTGCCATCGCTTCTAACCCGCGGCCTATATGGAATACGAAAACGAAATTTTTCATGGCACTAAAAACTTGTAACCAAGAATCTAAACAAAACACTTAAACTAGCAAACATAAAATGATAGAAATCACAACCTTTGTAGCGTCTTCATTTGCTGCAATTGGGTTGGACTCTAGAATGCACTCAAAAGCTCCGGATTGCGCTTGCAAGCCGGTCTCCTTTTGCCGAAAATGATTCATCCGAAGGAACCAAGTTCAAGGTTCAACTTCATCCATGAAGTAACTAAAGATCCTAGGATACTAATCTTGGATGCTTAGTGATGTGTATGAGTGTTCTAATGATGTTTCTCTCTTTTAATTCTCTTGAATCTCAACTCATGAGAAGGTGGAGGAAGAAGAAAAAAGAAGAGCCATGGAAGAGAGAGGAGCAAGAATGGTAGAATGAATGAAAATCCTTAACCAATTCAAGCATGCTTCATTTCTTTTGTAAAAAGAATTTTTCCATTTTAAAATTATAGCGATGCTTGAATAGTAAATGCAAATGAATTTATAATTCATTTGCCCATACTCTCCACCATTTCTCTTTTCCACTTCATTTTATATTTTTTTTAAAAGAAAATCCTATAAATGAGTTATCCTTCTTCTAGAAATAATCTTGTATAAATATAAGAATATGTTCCTGCAAATACATGCCCGTATTCGTATCAAAATACAAATATCTAAGAGATAGAAAAATACAATGAACTTAATACTAGATTATACATATCGAAATATATACATGTAAATTATTAAATCAAAACTTGATTTAATAATCCGGCTTAATTCTAAGCCAGCTATTATTACCATCCATCCGATTGAAGTCCTTGTGGCTAGCACATATACCTAATCGGAACCCTACACATATCAATACACAGACAATACATCATTTTTCCTGAACTGGAAAAACCTTCTGTGTGACACTCTAAAGACTCATCAATACGTTGGCAGTGAGTTTAACCACAAGCAAGTCAGCAGTACTAGTTGTACGTAAGGGCTACCCAGATATTGAACGAAAAGAAGGACGACGAGAAAACTAATCCGTACCCTTACTGAGTCTATCTATGACAATATCTGTATAGTCCGGTCTCTTCATCTAACATAATCGCATACCGAGTCTAGGGGTGGATAACGTCAGACCCCTACTAACCTGATAAGTCATGCCGGTCTGAAACTCATCACCCACTAAGAAACTACTGATATCACATCAGTAAATCTTATCCACCTTGGCTAAGGATTTCTGGTGATGGCTGACCTAACATAGCGCGACATCGACTCCCAATACCGGGAGAGACGAATCCCTGATGATTGTCCACCGCCTCCATATGGCTCGGGACTGTACCCAACTAAAACCTGTTTGCACGACTCTTTTGAGCCGTGGTAGGGTAGTAATCTATGTACAGTGGGAACTCACAGGAGATAAATGAAAACTTTAGATCAAATGAATAACCTGTATACATGCCATAAGAGAACTTCTATCTGACAACAGGTATAATACCATCTAGAAGTTCTCGGCGAATCCGTCCGGTGTACTCACCTCAAGTGAGCACCTGTATACTATCTTAGGTGACTCAACACCAATAGCTTGTGAAACCGGCCATTGCCCTCGTCGGGATCTTGAAAAGTATACACTAGTCCACTTTGGAGTATCAACGCTCGGTCTCGATACTCCCTCGATTAGGGACATTTAAGGATGTGCTTATGGACCACCCATCTCTCACGTAAATGATCGCCATCATAATGCTGGTAATCAAGAAATAATCCTACGGGCTTTATCAAAATGTATACACATAATAATAAATACAAAACAAATAGCATACTATCATCTTGAGTAAGACTGTTCTACTCGTATAGGTTCATGTTCAATTATCATAATCGCTTACCTGCAATTACAATAATTGCCTTAAGGGCACTATATCTAACAGGTATCACCTGATCCAGGAGATAGTTAATTGCCGTGAGATCGAGTTTAGGAGAGTTGACACGAAGGACAACACGCCGGATTTATTCACGAAGGCCCTTCTCCAGACGTAGTTCGAGAGACTTTTTGGGATCTTGAGTATGAGATACTACAATATCTGGACTTAGTGCAAGTGGGAGATTGTTAGGAATATGTATGCCCTAGAGCCCATTAATGTATATTATAGTAGATGCTTGGACATATATAAAGAGGACTTTCTTGCTCAATATGATTGTATGCGATCTAGTTACTCTTTGTCTTAACATGTATATTTGCTCTAATTTACTATTTCACTGATACATGTTGATAAAGCCCTTAAGATGTTTGCTTGACTACTAGGAATATGATGTAGTTCATACTAGTGGGGCTTGAGTATTCCATAAGTACATCCTCAAACTTTTGCTAGTCGAAGGAGTATCGAAACAGAGCATTAATATCCCAGAGTATACTAATGTCTATGTTTCTTGAACTTCTACGAGGCGATGATTGATCCCACAACTATTGGTGTTTTACATAAAAGATTTTACACAGATGCTCATTAGAGAATGAGTACTCCGAACAGACTCACCGAGAACTCCTAGATAATACCATACCTATCATCAGATAGCAGTTCTCTGGTGACACTTATACAGCTTAGTCTGTAGACCCGAGATCATCATAGTGTCTTATATGGTTCCCACGATGCTTCAATTACTTCCCTACTATGGCTCTACTGAGTCGTACAAACAGGTGGTAGTTGGTTACAGTCCCGAGTCACATAGAGGCAGTGAGCGATAGGAGGGGTTTCATCTCTTCCGGTATTGGGGGTTGATATTATGCTATGCACGATTAGTTATAACAGCAAGTCTCTGGACAGGGATTATGTGATTTATTAATAAGTGTTATCGGTAGTTTCTCGATATGTTATAGGCCACACATCGGCATGACTTATCGAGTTATTTGGGTATGACGATACCACCCCCAGACTCGATATGTAACATATCAGACGAAGAGACCGGACTGTACGGTAAGTGTTGCTTATAGACTCTACAGGAGTTTAGATAAGTTTACTTGTTGATTTCTATTTGTTCAATACCTGGGTAGCCGTTACGTGTAGCTACTATCGCTGAAGACTTGTTGGTGTTTGATATAATCATTACCTACTGCCAAAGTATTGGCTAGTCTTTAGAGTCCCACATAGACGTTTCCTAGCTCAAGAGAAACGAAGTAGAGCATGTATGGGAGCTTGATTAAATACCAGTATATGAAATTGTATTCGAATTTAGCGTTAATTGATATTAGCCGGGTTATATATGATGTAACCAGATTATTAAATCAAGTGTTGATTTGATAATTTAATATATATATATATATATATAACTAATATTATGCTCACTTAAGATTTTCTTCTCTTTATATATATTTATATATATGATATAAATATATATATTCTATTGTGTCATGGTTGATGATACATGGAAGATGGGTGTAGGAGAATTACATTGGAAATAGGATAAGAATCAAAATATTTAAGAATAAAAAATAATGAGTCATTTTTTTAAGATGTGTGTAGAACATATGACACATTCTTGTTTTATTCCAAAAGATAACCATGGCTAAAATATCTAGGATACTTATCTTAATTCTAAGTTGATGTTATCATCTTCTTCTTCAACTCCTCTCTTGGTTTTTTCTATTGAAAAAAATGGTGGAGAAAAAGAAAAGTATTTCTAGTTAGCAAAAACCTTACTTTATCAACCTAAACCATTCTAGTAATATAGTTTAGGTTGTTTACTTCATTAATACTCTGATTAGTGAATTGTGAGCTTGAGTATGAGTTACCTCAAGGTGGATCATTTTTGACGAAGAAGACAACAATCAAGCTTGTTCTTTTCTTAAAGTAGAGCCCAGGAAGGAGTTCAAGGGACTACTACAAGGAGCTATTGAAGTGAAGGATTTGGCTACAAAGGTTGTAGCTCCTCTTCATTTAGAATAGAACTTTAGTTTGCTATCTTTAAAACCCTAATCCTTTAGTATGATCTTGTTTGTAGACATAGCCCTCTAGAATTTTTAAAATTGCATACATGATATTCTTAAAAGCCAAATAGAGGTGTTAAGATCTACTTTCATTATGTCATCTATGTCCTCAAGAAAGATAGTTGCCTTGCCCTATGGAAGAAAGAAGGTATGTGTGTAAGGATTCTACTGCTCAATCAGTGCTTCAAGCAAGCTCCAAATGAGAAGAGATTTAAAGAAATAACAGTAAATCATCATGTTACCTTACGCCAAGAAATCAACGTGCACCGGCGGTAAACTGTCTAAAGCTTCAAATAACTGTGATAGCAAGTCAAAGTCGTCGCGATTCAGTCCAGAAGGAGAACGATGATTATATAATGCGAACATAGCATTGTAATCCTGTTGATTGGCGATGAATTTAACTTCCCTTGGTCGATCGAGACCCCCACATGCCTTCAAAGTCGTGAAATCCCATGGAGTCACCATTCTATCAGCAGGAAATTCAGAATAAGCGAAAAAGATCTCGGAATTCAATATAAATAGCCTCAGAAACCCGATATCAGATAATAAAAAATCTGGATTCTCAGGATCCTCAAACCCGTTAATCATGCGGTCAACTGACAACCACTTCATGACTTATAATCCACATGATTGGTCATCGACTGTATCATGAACTATGAAAGAAATTTTCCCCTAAATAGTGGACCCTGCCAAGTGAAGTCTGTAATTTACACCATTCGTCCCATCTAATTCCCTTTTCTAAAAGTTCATAAACAGGTACGACATGTGACGAGTAGCTGAGAAGTCATTAACCGGTATGATAAGAGCCGAGTAGCCGAAAGTTCACAGACCAATACGACATGTGCCGAGTAGCCAAGCGGTCAGAAATCGGAATGACATGTGTTGAGTAACTGAAAGTTCACATATACGACATGCGCCGAGTAGCAGAACGATTTATAGAAAAATTACATCACCAAAGGTGTGACATGCACCAAAGATGCAGATAAAATCCTACGATCACGAAGTCTCAATCACTCCAGTCCCATCAACGGTGTGATAGACACCATGAAGCTTCATCCATTCCATTTACGAGCAACATCATGTATCAAACCGGTGTAACATAAAACATTATGCTCAAGAACGATGCCTAACCCTTATCATCACACCGAAAATTCATGAATCATCGCGTCCTATGTAATGACTTCGTTATTGCTTGGAAGCACAATATTGTTAAGACATTATCTAAGACGCTAGAAACCTTTTTCGAAAACCTCGTCTTGGACGGTAGTACCGATACATTTAGGTATCTACTATCCTCGATATTGTATTAGCTCCCATTTTTCAAAATTTGCATAAACTAATTTTCATGAAAACTTTGCATATTTTAGCACGCTGCATCCACCCGCATATTACTTTCATCCCCTCCTTTGAACACAAATGGAATGGGCGGGACAAACCCCCGATTCGAAAAACTGCAAAAGTCGCCATTGATCTTCTTTCAAAAGACAATTAAAATAAAAACATACGATTAAATTAGTAGAAGGCCGATCACATCCATGCATGGATAACAAAGTATCATGCCTATTAATTTCATCGATGATAGAATTAAGGAATTAATAGCACGCAATCGAGCACCAATTCTTATCAAACCACGATTTGGTCCTAAGGTCCAACCCTGGGGTTTGTTTTTGATCCGATTCCATATGCTCGTTCTTTCTACAAGCTATAACAGGCTCAAACGAATGTCACATTGTTTTAAAATTAGGATTATGTCACGTCCATACTCTTTCATTCTTGCATAAAAAATTTCATTTTCTCCAACCACGCATTTTCTCTGTATCACTTCTTAAAAATCTGATGCAAAAGCCTGCTCGGAAATCGTTAAATCACGCCCTCTTCAGTCTCATCTTATCCTATCCATTTTTTCCTAAAACAAACATTTTTTCCTAAAACAAACATTTCTCTCTCAACGTTCGTACAGGAAGGGCATAACAATTGATACACCAAACTCGGCCAACTCGATCTTCATTTTATATAGTAATCGTCAAAACTAGGTGATTTTGATCTTTTAAACCATCCTAAGTGCTATATGAACAATTTTTGAAAAAAAAATGTGAAGGAATTTCTTTTTTTGAAAATTTTAATGAATTTTATTCCAATTTTAAAGCTGGTAGTTCATCGTGCGTTCTTGATGGAGGCTGAGATCTCCTTCAGATGTTATCCTCCGTCAATCTGTTGCAAGTGTTATAGGACGGTTGAGATTTGGTTAGGAGGTTGTCTCCTGAAGCTTGTGGATCCTAATGGATTGGTTTTGTTGTGGAAACCGAGCTATCTACAAAATAAGTCCTGGGGTGGATGACCACCGTAGGACCCTCCGACGATCAAGTTAGCCGAGGAATTTAAGCAGAGTAGGGGCTTGTTAGATTAAAATTGCCTTACCTGAGTCGTCTGAGAGAGTGGTTTTTATAGGGGTCGTATGGAGCGAGCAGGCACGAGATCTTCGCTTTCGGTTACGCCCATAGCGTTATACCCGCGTGAATGATGGGATCCCCCATTAATGACAGGATACGCTCATTAATAGGGAAATGCGCCAGCGTAAGATGTGGGACGTGGGGCGGCAGATATCTCGCTTCGGCGAGATATGCAGAGCCGTTGCAAAAGCGCTAAGGCCCCGCGCTCACGTATGACCAAGGGAGCTGGGGAGGCTTAGTTCAGCGTGAGGCTTGGAGACTAGCTGGGAGGTTGAGGAAGCTCAGCTCTGCAATTGCTCGGAGACGAGCAAAGGAGGATATGCGCCAATTCGGCGGCTAGGTCGCTTTTGGGTAAGAGGTTGAGCGTAATCTCGGGGATGAGCTAAGGAATGTCATCCATGTTCTGCCTTGATTTTACATCGGTAGCCCCCAGGAGTCAAGTGAGCTTTCACGGGTGACACATCATGAGCCACGTGTCGTGATCTAAGGAATTCCTACTTGTGAGAATAATCATTAGCCCCTCACGCTCATTTTGACCTATTTATATGTTAGGTCGAGAGTGGCTCGATCAGTTTTCAAGGAACAGTCTGTTTCCAAGAATTTTTGGTGCGAATTTCTGGGGCGACTCGGTATAGGGCAGTTGTGTCGTTCAGATTTATGAGCCCACGCGGCGTATCCTGAGCGCTTGGATCTTCACGCGTATCTTTAATGATGTCAACGGATCAGAGAAATGATCGCGCATTAAAGAGGGGGAACCGATTTTCTCGTTTGACTGTTGGGCTACAGGCCACGTTTCCAATCAGGATTGGCGGACAGTGACAGGCTGTCACTGTCATCTGTGGCTGAAGGAACGTCCCTAATGGTCGTTCGACACATGGAGATTTAACGGCTGGCAGGCGTGACGCTTCGTTTTGACGGGAATTGATCTGGGCCATTGGATGTCTTCTTTTGGGTTGTATAAATACGAAAGGATGCCCTTAGGGCCAACACATCTGTTATAATTTCCCTTCCTTGCCAAAGATTGCTCGGCGCACCGTCCTTTAGTTCGGATCCTTTGAGCTTTTTCCTCGGAGATCCAATCCTTTTAAATCAGGTTGGATGACTTCATCTGAGGAGTCGGTAGAAATAATTAGGGTTGAGTCGGACGATGAGGTTCTAGTTGTTGGAGCCAAGTCTAGAGAGTTTTCCGCCTCTTTGGCTGCTGACAGCCACGAGAGTTCCCTTGTCGCTTCATCTGAGTTGGGCTCGTCCCGCAGAGTCAAGGTTACCCGCATCACTCGCCGCCAGGTGATGACAAGGGCCTCTGAGGTGCCTATCGGGAATGTTCGCGATGCGCCCTCCGTCCTGAAGGATGTGGACGAGCTTACCGAGATTCGGGCTCGATTCCACATTCATCCTAACTACTCGCTTCGTTGAGCTAGGAGGGGCGGATCTGGTGCATGTTGGGGTAAAAATTTACACCCCGGTTGACCAAGTCAAAATCAAAGTCAACCCCAAGCCAGGTGGGCCCAAGCCCAGGTCAAGGGGGCCCATGCCCAAGTCGAGCCCGCAGCCAGCCTCCCCATGACAACAACAAAATCATGTAATAAATAAGTTTTATGTAATTGTTTATGCATGAATGTAAACAAAATGGGCATAAAGCCAATATTTTGTAAGCCCATGGCTTATGTGCAAAAATGAAATGGCACATGAGCCATGGGATGGCTAAAATGCCATTTTTGTAAAGCCCAAGGGGCTATATGTAAATATGTAAGTCTATAAAAGGCAACATGATGAATAAAAAAAGAACTTTTCATTCTCTCCACAAAAATTTTAGATCTGAGGGTTTGTGCCTCTTTCCCCTTTCTGAAGGTCTCAAACCTTCTTCTTTCTTTTGAATTAAATCAAGGGTTTTACTCTCCTTTTTTCAAAACTAAATAGTTTTTCACCACAAAACCCACAAAGGGGAACTTGGATCTACCATCAGATCTCAAAAATAAAAGATTTTTAAAATCTCACATCTCTTGATCTTCAAGATCCGGCCAAACAACCGGAGGAGGAAGAAGAACCCCTTCATCAGCTTCAAAACATCATAAGAGTTTAACTCCATACATATATATATAATAAATATTTCCTTTTTGAAGCATAGCTTCTGGTTCTGGGACTAAAAGCCCCTTTTTCCTCGCCGGCGCTCAAGCGCCGAGCGCCCACGTGCCGACAAGTGGTGCGCTAGCGCTCGAGCGCAAAGCGCCTACGAGCCGACACGTGGCGCGCTAGCGCTCGAGCAAAGCGTCCACGTGCCGACACGTGGCGCGTTTGCGCTCCAGCGCCCTGCGCTCGAGCGCAAAGAGCCCACGTGCCGACACGTGGCGCGTTTGCGCACCAGCGCCCTGTGCCCGAGCGCAAAGCGCCCACGTGCCGACATGTGGCGCGCTTGCGCTCAAGCGCACTGCGCCCGGGCACAAAGCGCCCACGTGCCGACACGTGGCGGGCTTGCACTCCAGCGCACTGCGCCCGAGCGCAAAGCGCCCACGTGCCGACACGTGGCGCGCTTGCGCTCCAGCGCACTGCGCCCGAGCGCAAAGCGCCCACGTGCCGACACGTGGCACGCTTGCGCTCCAGCGCCTTGCGCCCGAGCGCAAAGCGCCCACGTGCCGACACGTGGCGCGCTTGCGCTCATGCGCAAAGCGCCCACATGCTGACACGTGGTGCGCTTGCTCCTAAGCGCACAGCGCTCGAGGCGCTGGCCCCCACTCATCCTTTGGATGTCTTTTCCCCCTCTTTTTATGTACATACATATACATATACATATACATATGTATACATATTTGCACACACACGTGCTCCACGACACCGTCCCTGTTAGAAAAAAATTTCTAACGGGGCGCTGTCCAGCACCCCGCAAGGGGGCTGCTTGCCCCCTTGATCTCCAGCCCGCTATCCGGGTAGCGGGACCCCCGTAAAAACTCTGCGTGGCTCCCGATATATCCAGAACCCCCTTTCAAAACACAACACACGCACACCGCACATTGAGTTCGCATGACCAGTTTAACCCGTTAATCGGAGGTTTCCTCGCCCCAAAGGCGGGGGGTAATTAACGGCAGCTTAGTCCGCGGCTACCGGAGATTCGGATCCCCACAATCATTAAACCCCGGCCTACCTTAGGCAAGGGGAATCTGTAGTACGCCTGACAAGCGCACGCGTATTCCCATCTCAATGGGGTGACGAAAAACACCCAACAGATTCTGGCACGCCCGGTGGGACCAATCTTTCCTCCCATATTTCGGGTTAAACGTTCATGCGAACTCAATCAATTTACATGTCTATATTTATACTAAAATAATGCTCTTTCATGCAGGTTTTCAAGCAATTGCCTTTCAACATTGTCTCCAATGATGAACTCAGCTCCCATCTCGTACACGATGAAGATGGACTCCAGGACGGTCCTCCCAGCCAGCCTTGGGCGACAGTGGGAGGAGCCGCTGCTACCGTTCGGCTCTATTCTGTTCGTGCCCGCTAACGCCATTCCCGCTCCTCAAGCTCTGGCAACAGACAGACCGGTCTCAAAAGGAAAGAGACCAAATGTGGTGATCTCGAGGGCGCCCCAACCCAAATGCAAGTCGGTGCCTGAACGACTTTCCTTGGCCCCAACTGGGGGCAAGGCCATCAACACCAACAAAGCTACAACGCGTCTTGAGCAATCTCCAGCGGCGCCTCCGATAACTGCTCGATTGGGTGTCTTCTCAAGCCTCCCCTTCACTCAGCCTATGGCGGCTCCCCGAAGAGCAGAAGCCTGCCAAGCGCTTAAGGCAGAGAAGCTGAGGCAGAAGCGGCTCAGATATAGATCCAACAAAAGGGCTAGGTATGGGGTTCGCACTGTCTACATGGTCGGACATGAAGAAACGAATCCTCCTCTTCTTCACAGCCATGGTGATGATATGGTTGACGCTACCCAGTATCGGCTCGATCTAAATGATGAAGAGCCCGCTCAGGCCGATAAGCCAGAGGAGCCCATGGTTCCTACGGAATTGTGCTCAGGCAATAAAGATTACCCGGTTGTCATAGCCGGAACTACAGAACAAGCATTATTCCAATGGCTTCAAAGGCAATTTCAGGACAGGGATGAGAAGATGGCCGAGGTCTATTCCAAAGTCGACGAGCTGGCAAACGTCGTGGCAGATCTCGCGACCCAAGTCGCCCAATTGCAATTACAGCAAAATCAAATTTTGGCTCATGAGCCAGGGATTGATACCCAGGGGCAGCCAACTGATATCCCTCTCAACCTAAAAGCGGAGCGTCTTCGCGAAAAACGGCAACAATCAGCCTCTAGTCCCTCCGATACATACACCGAGGGGGGAATCGCCTCTGAAAGAGAAGCTGGAAAATGTCTATTCCTTCAAGAGGGAAAAGGTCCACAAGATATTCAGGGACGCCCTAAGAAACGGTCTACAACTGCCTGAATCAAAGAGACCGCAAGAAGAGAATATGACCGACGACCCAAAATATTGCCCCTATCACAGGGTGATAGGTCATGCCATTAAGGACTGCTTCGTCTTCAAAGATTGGGTCGAAAGGCAATACAGGACGGGAGAGATAGAACTTTCTAAAGGCGCGTTAGCAAACAGTCAAGCTACGACCGCCGATTTCATGCAAATGGAGACCGAAGCCTTTCGGGAACCTAATCCTCCCAGACATGTGCCATTAACTGAAAAGGGCGAAGCAAAGACCGATCGGCTTCGAGGACCAGCATCAGTACAGGCACCTACTCCAATGGAGGGAAAGAAGAAGGTATACTCCTTCAGGAGGGATGAAGTCCGCAAAATATTCATGGACGCCCTGAACAGCGGTCTGCAACTGCCTGTTTCAAAGAGGCCACAGGAAATGAACATGACCGGCAATCCTATATACTGCCCATATCATAGAGTGGTGGGTCATACCATCGAAGACTGCTATATTTTCAATGATTGGGCAGAGGACCAATATAAGTTTGGAAAAACCTCACAATTCTCGGATGTATCGGCAAGCCACAGAGCTAGGTCATCAACACAGCTCCGCCAAGATCAAAGTTCAAGGAGCTGGGATAAGCAAAAAGGACCACCACGTCGTTAAACTGGGAACAGTTGACCACCATGTCATTAAACTGGGAACAGTCGACCTCTAAGTCGTTAAACTGGGAATGCAAAAATATACATATATATATGTAAATAAAAAATGTGTAAATAAAAGAAAAATAAAGAAAAGCCGAAATGATGGGGCAACTCGCAATAAAAATCAGCGAGTAAAATAAAGATGAAAATAAAGCCGAAATGATGGGGCAACCGCGAATAAAAGCCGAAATTACAGGGCAATCGCGATCTTCGCGACAAGAAAAGCTGAAAGGATAGAGCAATCGCGGTAAAACAAAAACAAAAATAAAAAAAAACAAAAAAAAACAAAAAAAAACAAAAAAACAAAGGCGAATGATGAGTCGCTCCTGGTACCATATTCCAGTGCAGCGACGCAGACGCCAACAAAATTCAAATTCCCAAAATTTTCCCGGCCCTACGTCCAGTACCCAAATTGACTGCCGTATACAATTCACGGGCTCAAATAATTCTCATCATACCCATGCCCCACCATAATCACCAGTTACGCGGCTGGTCTCCGCCTTTGGAGTTATGCTCCATTGAGAAGACCCACTCATATGTCCTCACGATACATGAAGAGAACAAACCTTTGTGAGATCCTTGCGACTCACAAAGGAAAAACACGCTTAGGAGTCCTCACGACTCCTAAGGAGAAAATACACCTGCTGGATCCTCACAACTCGCAGGGAGAAAATGCTTTTATGGGACCCTCACGGCCCATAAAATTGAAAAGCCTTAGGCGATAGGGACCTAAACCCATCTCCTAAGCCATCGCTCCGCCTACAAGAGTAGGCAAATGATGAATTGCTTCCGGCACCTCTGCTTCAGTGTTAGCAACGTTGATGCCGGCCCCTACCCCAAAACTCCAAGCTCGCCATCAATAGACCCCTAAGTCCTTAAACTGGAAACAGATGACCTCTAAGTCGTTAAACTGGAAACAGATGACCACCAAGTCGTTAAACTGGAAACAGAGGACCTCTAAGCCGTTAAACTGGAAACATACGACCTCTATGTCGTTAAACTGGAAACATATGACCTCTAAATCGTTAAACTGGAAACAGTAGACCTCTAAGTCTCTAAACTGGAAACAGATGACCTCTATGTTGTTAAACTGGGAACAGATGACCACCACGTCGTTAAACTGGAAACAGATGACCGCTAAGTCGTTAAACTGGGCACCACAGAACCTTAAGTCTTTAAACTGGAAACAGATGACTGCTAAGTCATTAAACTGGGCACCACAGACCCCTAAGTCTTTAAACTGGAAACAGATGACCGCTAAATCGTTAAACTGGAAACAGTTGACCTCTAAGTCGTTAAACTGGGAACGAGGGAAATCCACTCATGTATCCTCACGATACATGAGGACAACAAACCTTTGTGGGATCCTTACGACCCACAAAGGAAAAACACACTTAGGAGTCCCCATGACTCCTAAGGAGAAAATACACCTATGGGATCCTTACGACCCGTAGGGAGAATTTGCCTTTATGGGACCCTCACGGCCCATAAAATTGAAAAGACTTAGGTGATAGGGATCTGAACCTGTCTCCTAAGCCATCACTCCCCAATCCACAAGTGGCGAATGATGAGTCGCTCCTGGTACCATATTCCAGTGTAGCGATGCAGACGCCAACCGAATTCCAAATTCCAATCCCCAAGTGGCGAATGATGAGTCTCTCCTGGTACCATATTCCAGTGAAGCGATGCAGACGCCAACCAAATTCCAAATCCCATACCCCAACGGCGAATGATGAGTCGCTCCTGGTACCATATTCCAGTGCAGCGATGCAGACGCTGACAAAGCCCCGAAATTTTTATGGCCCTACGGTCTGGATCATACATCCTGCAAAACCGTATACAATCCACGGGCGTAAAACAATCCCAATCTCTCCCAAGTCCTACTGGTGAGACTGCATCCAAAGTCCCAAAAAAATAAATAAAAAATGAAAAAAAATAATATAAATAAAATAAATAAAATGGTATGTCCACAAGCAAAATGGGCACGGATGAAAACCCGAAAGGGCTCCGTGAGTAAAAACAGCAGGACTACCGGCGAGTTTATGAAAACCCGAAAGGGCGCAAACTCGTGAAAAAGAGATGAAATACACTCACAAAGTCCTCTCGACTTTATGAGGAGAAAATCCCCGCGTGAGATCCTTACGACTCACAAAGGAGCAACACACTTGGGATTCCCCACGACTCCTAAGGAGAAAATACACCTACGAGATCCTTTCGACTCGTAGGGAGAAAATGCTTTTATAGGACCCTTACGGCCCATAAAATTGAGAAGCCTTAGGCGATAGGGATCTAAACCTGTCTCCTAAGCCACCAATTCCCAAATCCTCCCGAGGCAAATGATGAGTTGCTCCTGGCATTATTCCAGTGCAGCAATGCAGATGCCAAACAAAAAAACCAACTCCAAAATCCTCTCGGGGAAAATGATGAGTTGCTCCTGGCATTATTCCAGTGCAGCAATGCAGATGCCAAACAAAAAAACCAATTCCCAAATCCTCTCGGGGAAAATGATGAGTTGCTCCTGGCATTATTCCAGTGCAGCAATGCAGATGCCAAACAAAAACCCCAATTCCCAAATCCTCTCGGGGCAAATGATGAGTTGCTCTTGGCATTATTCCAGTGCAGCAATGCAGATGCTGACAAAAATACCAATCCCAGAATTCTTTCCAAGACAGATGATGATGCGCTCCTAGTACCATATTCCAGTGTAGCGATGCTGATATCGACTCAAATCAAACAAATCAAACCAACCAATTCCAACATCGACCTCTACGTCAACAAGCGACACTCCGCGACGGGGAAAAGTCTATCAGCGACACTCCGTGCCGTGGAGAAGTCAACCCGACACTCCACGCCGGGGAAAAGTCGATCAGCGACACACCGTGCCGGGGAGAAGTCCACCAGCGACACTTCGCGCCGGGGAAAAGTCGATCAGCGACACTCCGCGCCGGGGAAAAGTCAACCCGCGACACTCCGCGCCGGGGAAAAGTCGATCAGCGACACTCCGTGTAGGGGAAAAGTCAACCCGACACTCCGCACCGGGGAAATGTCAACCCGCGACACTCCGCGCTGGGGAAAAGTCGATCAGCGACACTCCGTGCCGGGGAAAAGTCAACCTGACACTCCGCACCGGGGAAAAGTCGATCAGCGACACTCCGTGCCGGGGAAAAGTCAACCCGACACTCCGTGCCGGGGAAAAGTCAACCCGCGACACTCCGCGCCGGGGAAAAGTCGATCAACGACACTCCGTGTCGGGGAAAAGTCAACCCGACACTCCGCGCCGGGGAAAAGTCGATCAGTGACACTCCGTGCCGGGGAAAAGTCAACCCGACACTCCACGCCGGGGAAAAGTCGACCAGCGATACTCCGCGCCGGGGAAAAGTCGATCAGCGACACTCGACGGCGGGAAAAAGTCGATCAGCGACACTCCGAGCCGGGGAAAAGTCAATCAGCGACACTCCGTGCCGGGGAATTATCAAGCAGACACTCCATCTCGGGGAAACATCCTACCACAGGCACTCCGTCTCGAGGAAACGTCCTACCACAGGCACTCCGTACCGTGGAAACGTCCTACTACAGGCACTCCGTCTCGGGGAAACGTCCTACCACAGGCACTCCGTCTCGGGGAAACATCCTACAACAGACACTCTGCGCCGGGGATACGTCAACCAGCAGACACTCTGCGTTGGGGAAAAGTCGATCAGCGACACTCCGTGACGGAGAAAAGTCAACCCGACACTATGCGCCGGGGAAAAGTCGATCAGCGACACTCTGTGTCGGGGAAAAGTCAACACGCGACACTCCGCGCCGGCGAAAAGTTGATCAGCGACACTCCGTGCCGGAGAAAAGTCAACCCGACACTCCGCGCCGGGGAAAAGTCGATCAGTGACACTCCGCGCCGGGGAAAAGTCGATCAGCGACACTCCGTGCCAGGGAAAAGTCAACCCGCGACACTCCGCGCCGGGGAAAATTCGATCAGCGACACTCCGTGCCGGGGAAAAGTCAACCAGACACTCCGCGCCGGGGAAAAGTCGATCAGCGACACTCCGCGCCGGGGAAAAGTCAACCCGACACTCCGTGCCGGGGAAAAGTCGATCAGCGACACTCCGCGTCGGGGAAAAGTTAACCTGCGACACTCCGCGTCAGGGAAAAGTCGATCAGCGACACTCCGCGCGGGGAAAAGTCAACCTGACACTCCGCGCTGGGGAAAAGTCGATCAGCGACACTCCGTGCCGGGGAAAAGTCAACCAGCGACACTCCGCGCCGGGGAAAAGTCGATCAGCGACATTCCGTGACGGGGAAAAGTCAACCAACGACACTCCGCACCGGGGAAAAGTCAATCAGCGACACTCCGTGCCAGGGAAACGTCAAACAGACACTCCGTCTCGGGGAAACGTCCTACCACAGGCACTCCGTCTCGGGGAAACGTCCTACCACAGGCACTCCGTACCGGGGAAACGTCCTACCACAGGCACTCCGTCTCAGGGAAATGTCTAACCACAGGCACTCCGTCTCGGGGAAACGTCCTACAACAGACACTCCGTCTCTGGGAAACGTCCTACAACAGGCACTCCGTCTCGGGGAAACGTCCTACAACAGCGACCCTCTATTTCGGGGATACGTCAACCAGCAGACACTCCGTGCCGGGGATACGTCGACCAGAGACACTCCGTCTCGGGGAAACGTCAAGCAGACACTCCGTCTCGGGGACACGTCAACCAGCCGATACTCTGCCTCGGGGAAATGTCGGCCAGCGACACTCCGCGCCGGGGGCACGTCAACGAAATCACTCCGGGCTAGGGAAACGTCTACCACGGACACGCTATCTCGGAGACGCGTTAAGCGCCGACCGTCCATGTTGTAAAAAGGGCAGTGCATCCCAAAAAATGGGAGCCAAAGCAAGTCGCCTCCACGCAAAAGAAGATCCATCAATTTCATGCCCACGACCCACATATGCTGTGTGCATTTATTGATGGGGGCAATTTGTTGGGGTAAAAATTTACACCCCGGTTGACCAAGTCAAAATCAAAGTTAACCCCAAGCCAGGTGGGCCCAAGCCCAGGTCAAGCGGGCCCATGCCCAAGTCGAGCCCGCAATCAGCCTCCCAATGCCAACAACAAAATCATGTAATAAATAATTTTTATATAATTGTTTATGCATGAATGTAAACAAAATGGGTATAAAGCCAATATTTTGTAAGCCCATGGCTTATGTGCAAAAATGAAATGGCACATGAGCCATGGGATGGCTAAAATGCCATTTTTGTAAAGCCCAAGGGGCTATATATAAATATGTAAGTCTATAAAAGGCAACATGATGAATAAAAAAAGAACTTTTCATTCTCTCCACAAAAATTTTAGATCTGAGGGTTTGTGCCTCTTTCCCCTTTCTGAAGGTCTCAAACCTTCTTCTTTCTTTTGAATTAAATCAAGGGTTTTACTCTCCTTTTTTCAAAACTAAATAGTTTTTCACCACAAAACCCACAAAGGGGAACTTGGATCTACCATCAGATCTCAAAAATAAAAGATTTTTAAAATCTCACATCTCTTGATCTTCAAGATCCGGCCAAACAACTGGAGGAAGAAGAAGAACCCCCTTCATCAGCTTCAAAACATCATAGGAGTTTAAGTCCATACATATATATATATATATATATATATATATATAATAAATATTTCCTTTCTGAAGCATAGCTTCTGGTTCTGGGACTAAAAGTCCCTTTTTCCTCGCCGGCGCTCAAGCGCCGAGCGCCCACGTGCCGACACGTGGTGCACTAGCGCTCGAGCGCAAAGCGCCCACGAGCCGACATGTGGCGCGCTAGCGCTCGCGCAAAGCGCCCACGTGCCGACACGTGGCGCGTTTGCGCTCCAGCACCCTGCGCTCGAGCGCAAAGAGCCCACGTGCCGACACGTGGTACGCTTGCGCTCCAGCGCTCTGTGCCCGAGCGCAAAGCGCCCACGTGCCGACACGTGGCGCGCTTGCGCTCAAGCGCACTGCGCCCGGGCGCAAAGCGCTCACGTGCCGACACGTGGCGCGCTTGCCCTCCAACGCACTGCGCCCGAGCGCAAAGCGCCCACGTGCCGACACGTGGCGCGCTTGTGCTCCAGCGCCTTACGCTCAAGCGCAAAGCGCCCACGTGCCGACACGTGTTGCGCTTGCGCTCGAGCGCCAAGCGCTCATGCGCAAAGCGCCCACGTGCTGACACGTGGCGCGCTTGCTCCTAAGTGCACAGCGCTCGAGGCGCTGGCCCCCAAGCATCCTTTAGATGTCTTTTCCCCCTCTTTTTATGTACATACATATACATATACATATACATATGTATACATATTTGCACACACACGTGCTCCACGACACTGTCCCTGTTAGAAAAAAATTTCTAACTGGGCGCTGCCCCGCACCCCGCAAGGGGGCTGCTTGCCCCCTTGACCCCCGGCCCGCTATCCGGTTAGCGGGACCCCCGTAAAAACTCTGTGTGGCTCCCGATATATCCAGAACCCCCTTTCAAAACACAACACACGCACACCGCACATTGAGTTCGCATGACCAGTTTAACCCGTTAATCGGAGGTTCCCTCGCCCCAAAGGCGGGGGGTAATTAACGGCAGCTTAGTCCGCGGCTACCGGAGATTCGGATCCCCACAATCATTAAACCCCGGCCTACCTTAGGCAGGGGGAATCTGTAGTACGCCTGACAAGCGCGCGCGTATTCCCATCTCAATGGGGTGACGAAAAACACCCAATAGTGCAGAGCAAATAGATTACCCTATATTTGGATGCATTTCGGGCAAGAATGCATCTGCCCCTTCAAACCGAAGTATGCAGGGTGCTTCGTTGCTTCCAACTTGCCCCAGGCCAGCAAGCGCCGAACTCGTGGAGAATCATCCTCGGGTTTCTAATCCGGTTGAAACTTGAGGACATCCCCTTCAGCTTGACCCTTCTTACTTTCTTCCTCTGCTATAAGAATCACCCTGGCACCAGCAAGAACGAGCCGAGCGGTTGTATTTTTCCTTTAAAAAATGTAAGGGCCGGGTGGCCAGGTCGGGTGTGGTAGTCGTTCCTTCTTCCATTCATGAATGAATGGAGAAGTTCGTATTCGTCGAGCAACTCGAGGGCGAGGATTGGCATATGCATACACAGTGGCACAGGGCCGACTGCCCGAGGATGAAGCAATCGTCCTCACCTAAGGCGAGGGCGGTATCCATATGGGTGCCGATCCAGTGGACAACGTCTTGCTTTCCGATCAGGTCCTTAGCTGGGTCGGGCTCAGCCCCGCGCGCTTCGTTGGTAACTTAGATGTTAGGGTGATATGTTTAGACTTGAATAATTTCCTTTTGCACTTCTAGCATCACTAACTTGTTATTGCATTCTCCTTTTGCAGGACAAATGGACCGATCCAAGATCTTAGCCGCCATGTCGCAGAAGAAGAGCGGAGGAGTGAACTTATCCCGAGCCGGCCCAAGCTCGGCCCCGATACCATTTCCAATGGCGAGGCCTTCTGCAGCACCCCGAGCCCCCAATGACCGCCGTGGGGGCAGCCAGAAGCATGCGCGAGACCCGGCGCCCTAGGCGAAGGAGGAGGAGGAAGAATCCGAGGTTTCTCTCAAGAGGAAAAAGACGATCTCCCACCCGTCGCCCACCGAGATCCCTGTAGGGATTCCTATGAAGGAGGGGGATGTCTACTTCAAGGTTCCCTCGAGGCTTTCGGCCGCCGACAGCTTTCTCTCCGACATGGAGCGATCGGCCGGGGGCAAAATTCCCCGGGGGACCCTAAAGGCCCACGTGGCCGACATTGCTCAGAAGGAAGTTCAGGTCGGTATTCGTTTCCTTTAAGGATATCCTTAGGTGCTCTTTCTCAGTTTGAATATTTCTAACTCCTTTTGTTGTTTCTCTCAGATCCTCCAACACTGCGCTCTCATCATCAATATAGAATCCGAGGAAATTGGCCTGGCCATGAGGAAGGCAGGGGAATCTTCTTCGGTGGTGGAGGATCTGTGCCTTCAGCTGCGGTAGGAGAAGGAGAAGACAGCCACCCTCGAAACCCGGTTGGTCGCAGGTGAGATAATGGTCTCTAAGTGCCAAGAGTTTCACCTCCTTCTGAGTGAGTTCCACCAAGCCGTCCAGGCTAAATTGGAGGAGTTGGGAAAGCGCTATGCCCTGATAAAGAAGACAAGGGACGTCAGCATGGAGGGGACCGAGGCGGCACTTGAGGCGGTGAAGATTGCCGAGCTCCGAGCTGGCAAGTCGGTGGAGAAGTACAAGGCGTCAGACCAGTTCTACACCGACATCACCGAATCCTCGGCTATCATTTGGCATGAAGCTCTAGACGTCGTCAAGGCGTTAATGCCGGAGTTCGCCGATTGCGAGCTCCATGCCACGGTCTCGATCTCGATGGTTACGCCACAGGTGGCTGGCGCCGGGTGATGATCGAGGGAGAGGCGGTTGCGGAGGTAGAAGCCCCGGCCCTAGAGGGCGATGCCGAGCAAGGTGAGATCCATGCGGAGCCGGCAGCCTGAGACTTTTTGCCTTGTACCTTATTTTGTTTTCTTCTTTTTTCAAATTTTGTAAGCCTTCGAGCGCTTTTTGTAAGGTTGAGGAGCCCAGAGTACCTTGTAAAAACTTTTTGAACATGAATAAAGCTGAGCTTATTTTCCTCTGCATGACTATGTGTTTTCTGCATGAGTACTTTAGCTTGTTAGTATTTTCCTCGAATCAAGTGTTATGCCGCAAGTCGGTGACCGGCCTTTTAGATGACGATCGTGTGTCGAGTACAAGTTGATTAATTGCCAAGTGTAGGAAGGTCGGTGTCCTCCCGCTACCCGGAGTCGAGGTGGCGATCATTAATTCAAGATGAATCAATAGATTTCAAAGTGTTGGAAGGTCGGTGTCATAACCTGGAAAAGGCACGTGACTGATACTTGAATCACGCTTTGGGTTACCTTTGCACCTATTCTAGGGTTTAGTACCATCACTCATGGGAATTTTAAAAATTAGAGAGGTGCAAAGCTAACTAACCATGAATCTTGCTAGAATTTCTACGGTAACATAAATTGTATCACATACAAAGAAGTAAAAAGGTAGGGATTATAACCTTTGTAGTCCGTTCCTTCGCTTCATAAGCTCCGTGTTGAGGTCCCTTCGCCGCGATCATCAAGAACTCCGACTCTCGTGAGGTTCCAAGAGGTGAATGATGCATCTTGCTTGAAGTCTTCTTGATCCAAGATGATCTACTTTGAAGAATCTCTAACCCAAGCTTACACTTCATTAAACAACTTATTAGAGAAGTGAACACCCTAATCTAAATGGCTAGAATATATGAGGATGATGAAGTAGGAATTTTTCTCTCTTTTGATTTCAATTTCTCACTCATTATCATCACAAATGAAAAAGGGTAGTGAAGCTTTTCAAGAGCTAGAAGAAGAAGAAAAAGAATCTCAATCCTTTTGTGATGAATAATGAATTATTGTAGTGGTTACAAATCCAACCATGAGTTAAGCATGAAGGCTTAAACCTTGTAGAGAATAAACTAGAGTTAATGGTTTTGATTGGGTTAAATAATATCTTCATAAAATATCAAGAATGAAGACAAAAGTCAAAGCTTCTTGAAAGCTTCATCCAAAAGCTAACCCTAATCCAAACCCTAACTAGGTTTAAACCGTAAAACATGGTTGCATTTGTAACCCTAACATGTTACAATATTATATATCAAATATATAATATATTTTGTAATAAAAAAAATAATACAGTTAACATATATCGCATATACATCAATGTATTATCCCGTGAGAAAATGAATTAATAAAGCGAGCTAATATTAGTTAATTAATGTAATGTATCTCATATATATAATACATTAAATTATCGAATCAACACTTCATCCGATAAACAGGCTATAATACATATAACCGACTAATATAACATGTACCGTTTCATCGAATCAACACTTGATCCGATAACCCGGCTATATCACATATACCCGGCCGATATCATATATCGCGAGAATAGATTACGGTACCTCATATCGTATTATTCTGGTCCCGCACATATCATATATGTGCTCCTACTCCGTTTTGCCTGAGCCAGGAAACCTCTGTGTAGGACTCTAAAGAATTGTCAATACACCGGAAGTAGGTGATGATTATATCAAACACCCACAAGCTGCAAGCGGTAAGCTAAACGTAAAATCCACCCAGGAACTGAGTGATCAAAAGATCAATAAGCAAGCCTGTACATTCTCCTTTGAATCCAATCAGTAACACAACCGTACAGTCCGGTCTCTTTGTCTGATATGTCGCATATCCAGTCTAGGGGTGGTAAACGTAAGACCCCGGTAACTGATAAGTCGTGTAGATGTGAGGCTCATAACAGGTCGAGAAACTACTGATAACTCTTACCAGTAGCACTCCATATCAGCCCTGGCCAGGGACTTCCAGTTATAGCCAATCGAACACAGCACAATATCAACTCCCTATACCGGGAGAGACGAAACCCCTCCTATCGCTCATTGCCTCCATGTGATTCGGGACTGTACCCAAAAGCTACCATTTTGCATGCCCTCTTGGACATGGTAAGGTGGAAATCAAAGCACAGTGGAATCACACAAGACTCTATGATGAGCTCGGGTCTACAGACTAACCTGTACCAGTGTCACCGGAGAACTGCTATCTGACGATAGGTATAATACCATCTAGGAGTTCTCGGCGAGTAAGTTCAGTGTACCCAGTATCCACTGAGCACCTATACACCATCTTTGATGTCAAACTCCAATGGATATGGGATCATCCATCGCCCATCATATGGGTCAAGATGCGTATACGCTAGTCTACTCTGGTGCATCGATGCCCTGTCTCGATACACCCTAGAATAGGAACAATTATAGGATGTACTCGTTGACTACCCTGGCCCCACTAGTATGATCTCATCATAGTCCCAGAAGTTAAGTACATATCCTAAGGGCTTTATCAACATGTGAGAGCAAGACAGTAAACTAATACAAGTCAATATATTAAGACAAAGTGAAACCAAATAGCATACTATCATGACGAGCATGAAAGTCCTCTCTATATATATCCAAGCATCCACTATAATATACATCATATGTACAACAATGGCCTCTAGGGCATATATATAACTAACAATCTCCTACTTGCACTAAAGCCAGCTGTTGTAGTATCTCAAGCCCAACATCCCGAAGAGTCTCTCAAATTGTATCTGAGGAATGGCCTTTGTGAGTGGATCCACAGTGTTGTCCTTCGTGTCAACTCTCCTGACCTCGATCTCGCGGCGATCAACTATCTCCCGGATCAGGTGATACAGCCTCAGAATATGTCTGGACTTCTGATGGGACTTGGGTTACTTAACCAAAGCCACAACTCCATGGTTATCACAATACAAAGGTATTGGATGCTCAATGGAAGGAACCACACCAAGTTCAGTGATGAACTTCTTCATCCAGACAGGCTCTTTCGCAGCATCATTGGCAGCGATGTATTCAGCCTCCATCGTTGAGCCTGCCACGATTTCTTGCTTGGAACTCTTCCAACAAACCGCCCCGCCATTTAGGATAAAGTCAAATCCTGAGTGCGACTTAGAGTCGTCCTTATCACTTTGGAAGCTTCAATCGGTAAAGGACTCCACCTGGTTCTCAGTTACCATACACCAAGAACATCTCTTTAGTCCTTCTCAAGTACTTGAGAATGTTCTTCACAGCTGTCCAGTGACTCTCTCCAGGATCTGCTTGATACCTACTCAATACACTTAGTGAGTATGCCACATCGGGTCTGGTACATAGCATCGCGTACATGATAGATCCTACGGCCGAAGCATAGGGTATCCCTTGCATGCGAGCTCTCTCAAAATAAGTCTTGGGAGACATCTCTCTAGAGAGAGTGAGTCCAGAGATCGTGGGATGGTTCCTACGCTTGGATTCTTCTATACTAAACCTCTTTAGTATAGTGTCAATGTACCTGGATTGGGACAATCCTAGTATCCGTTTAGATCTATCTCTATAGATCTTGATTCCCAAAATGTAGGAGGCATCACCTAGATGTTTCATTGAGAATCGATGTGATAAGAAGAGCTTGACCGAGTGCAGCATCGAAACATCATTTCTTATCAAGAGTATGTCATCTGCGTACCTTTCCGCTGCTCCCACTGTCTACGAAGCCCTCTGGCTGAGTCATGTACACGCGTTCTTCTAAATCACCATTTAGAAAGACGGTCTCAATATCCATCTGCCATATTTCGTAGTCATGGTATGCACAATGGCATGTAGGATCCGTATGGACTTAAGCATAGCCAGTGGAGAAAAGGTTTCGTCATAATCCATATCTGGTCGTTGACGAAAACCCTTTGCAACAAGTCTAGCTTTGAAAGTCTCCACTTTTCCATCTACCCCAAGTTTCTTCTTAAAGATTCATTTGCTCCCAATGGCTTTTACCCCTTCAGGAGCAACTTCCAAAGTCCATACTTTGTTGGTGTACATGGATTCCATCTCAGATCGCATTGCATCCAGCCACTTCAAAGAGTCCCTACTCGTGATGGCCTGCTCGAAGCTAGTCGGGTCATCATCTTCCATGATACAATCCTCGCTTCCACCGTCTACGAGAAAACCGTAGTATCTCTCAAGTGGATGAGGAACCCTACTAGATCGGCGGAGAGATCGGGGTTCGTCGGGAACTACTGAATCCTCTGGTTCAATTAAATCTTCTGTCGCAGTTTGTGTTGCTGGAACTTCTTCCAGTTCTACCTCCTCGCCACTAATTTCCTTTGCAAGAAATTCCTTTTCTAAAAAGGTGGCATGTCGAGAAACAAACACCTTTTGTTCCTCAGTGTGGTAGAAGATATACCCTTATGAGTTCTTGGGATATCCTAAAAACTTGCACAGGACAGACCTTGCCTCGAGTTTTTCCGGGTTGTTCCTTTTGACATAGGCCGGACAACCCCATATCTTAACATACTTAAGAGATGGTCTCTTCCCCTTCCATATCTCATATGGAGTGGTAGAAACTGATTTAGTTAGAAACATATTCAATAAGTGTATGGCTGTCTCAAGCGCATACTCCCAGAAGGAAATAGGCAACTCAGCATTGCTCATCATAGAGCACACCATATCTAATAGGGTGCGATTCCTCCTCTCCGATACACCGTTGTGTTGTGGTGTATAAGGAGGAGTAAGCTGAGAGAGGATCCATTATCTTTTAGATAATCTAGGAACTCATTGCTCAAGTATTCTCCTCCTCGATCAGATCGAAGGATCTTAATACTTTTGCCCGTTTGGTTCTCTACTTCGTGCTTATATTCTCTGAATTTCTCAAAAGCTTCAGACTTGTGTTATAACAGGAACACATGTCCGTATCTTGAGAGATCGTCAGTGAATGTAATGAAGTAGGAAGAACCGTTCCTGGCATGTGTAGACATGGGACCACATACATCACTGTGTATCAGGCCCAAGAGTTCTGTAACTCTTTCTCCGTGTCCACTAAACGGAGTTTTGGTCATCTTGCCTTTGAGACATGACTGGCAAGTGTCATAAGATGAAAATTCGAACGGATTCAAATATCCATCCTTACGTAACTTAGCTAGCCGTGTCGCATTTATATGACCTAGTCTACAATGCCACAAGAAGGATTCGTTCATTTCCGAACTCTTACTCTTGTGTGTGTTTTGTACATTAAGTACTGTAGTTTGGTTGAGAACATATATGCCATTATTTAACGATCCTGATCCAATCAACTTTTGATTTAGGAATATGTTCATAATATTATCCTGTAGGACAAAATTATATCCTTTACTCAATAAAGAAACTGATATAAGATTGCATATCAGGGTCGGAATGTAATAGCATTCGTTCAGAACCAATGTATTACCATTTGGTAACACAAGGTGATATTCGCCAACTGCTTTGGTTGCAACATTTGCATCATTCCCTACTCTTATGGAATGATCACCCTCTCCCAGTTCCCTACCTTTGCGTAGCCCATGTAACATATTACATATATGGGATCCCGATCCGGCATCTAATACCCAGGACGTAGAGTGAACTGAGAAACAGTTCTCGATAACTAACATGCCTGAAGAAGATGCATCAACATGCTTATTCTTCGTTTGGGTAGCATGAGAATCCAGATATTATACTATTCCCTGCTCGGACTTATAACAATTATAAGTGGAAGCGGGACCAACGTTTCCCTGCTCAGTATAAAAAGCGGGTTCGGTCAATACATCTATGTTGTTATCTTGATTAAGGCCTGACATGGTCGCTACCTGGAGAGAGAGAGAAGAAAACACTTTAGCGTACGCTCTTGCAAGATTATATTGGTTATTATCTTATCTAATCAGGATGGCTACCGCTGCTTTTTTTCAAATCTTCCTTCAAAACCTAAAAGGTAAGATTAGCTGGGATTAATTACACTTTACAATTTCGCCAATCTTTCAGCCAGGCCAGTGTTGGTACTTTGAGGGAGGTTCCCCATGCTTTCACACGGACCAAATTAAAATAAATCTCGTTTTCCTAGAGGCATAACCCCATCAACACTTTTCCAGAAACCTACTTGATCGGCTAATTGTCCTGTGTAAAATTATCCCAGGAGTAACTTTTACTCGCATTGGGTATCGGGATCCAACTATCTCATAGGAGGTATGCAATCTCATTGCAAATTTCAACACTTGAAATTCCCGATAATGCTTTTACCCCTAATGTGCTATGACCTTGACGAATGCCAACAAACCATAGTCCGCTAGTAAAGATCAACTCGTGCATTTCTTGATTGAATTAATCCCACCCGCACGACCCTTGACGAAAGCCAACAAAGACGTACAACTACCCTAATCCAATCGCATCATATGCATAATCAGATAAGTAGTAAATAGCTACCGCATACTACGCCTTGACGAAAGCCAACAAACGTAGCACGAATACTAAATATTACTTATCTGAAATGACGGAGGGCTACGCAGGTTTTTTCAGAAAAACCATGAGCGTAATGAACTCGATATCGTTGTAGAAACAAGTGATTTTGAAAAGGAGTGTTTTTGAGGCTTTTTCTAGTTTCTCTAAAGAGGTCACTCCCAGTGAAGGGATCTCGGCTCTTTCCTCATCGAATAAGGTGCAGGGTATATCACATATACCGCTATGCAAAGCGAGAACTATAGAAGTAGTCAAAAACTAAACCGTGAGTTTGTAGCATCTACCAGCTTTGCTAAAGAGGTCACTCCCGGTGAAGAGATCTCGGCTCTTTCCTCATCGAATAAGGTGCAAGGTATATCACATATACCGCTATGCAAAGCAAAACTGCAGCTACCCTTTTTATAAAGTTTTGATTCTACAACATCTTTTAGGTTTCTTTTCTTTTATTAATCTCATTAATAAATCCCATCATTTATGCTTCCTAAGCATCACAGAAGAAACGAAAATACAACGTACGCTTATGCCATCCGCATTCGCCATAATGTTCCGTTATGCGGCGTTAGGTTACTTAACAAACGGCATACCGGGATGGGACTAGAGCGGGTGCAAAACATATGCAACGTTTATTATATATCATATATACAATAATAAAGCATTCGTCTCATACATATAATATGATCACATCACAGTATATCAGCAGCAGAAGAAACATATGAAATATTGGATATACTAGGAGGTCCGTGTTTTATATCGAGCCTGTATAAAACACGGATTCCATGGTCGCGATGAATAGCCAAACCCATATCCCTAGACCCCTACGAGAGCGGCAAGCAACACTGCCAATTCTAAGGTCAGGAGACCCGGTCTCGACTCCTCGAGATGGCCTCCCACTGGACCCTAGAACCTGGTTACTTGTGCTCCTCTTCTCGGGTCTATCTAATACGGAAAAGTAAATAATATACAATGGTGACATCAACCTCAACCCGGAAGTGCCCCAATAAGAGAATATTACATACAATGAATTTTAGATGAATGAAAATAAAAACCCTCATCTCACATAAAACCCCCGGCTATTCAGAACTTGACGATAAAATATAACATATCACAGCAACATATAATATCTCATATTATCAACGTAAGCAAGTATGCGTATCCCGATTTTCGTTGATGTATAGCAACGAAGCCGGTGATACACCACATACAACACTTACGGTCACAGAAACGAAAGTGTAAAACTACAACATTTGGAATCCACAATCGACTTAGACATCGTAAACCCGAAACATCACATATTACGGATTTCATGCCTAACTATATGAATTCCATATATTGTATCACAATCACAGAATATCATGACGATGTTTAACGTTTCGATCGAATCAACATACACGCACAGTTTACCCCCGTGAGCTCAACACTTGAGCAAAGTCAAAACACTCAAAAATCGTGCCACAGTGTACATGGACCAGCCGTAGAAGGAGTTAACCAACGTCTCACCTATGACACCACAGAACTACGGCAAACCCGAAGGTTCGAACGCGGTTCTGTGGGCATAGAATCGAGTTAAGGTTATTATAGTCTTCTAGGGGGTCTATATGGGTACTTGCACGATTTTACGAGTATAATCAACTTCGAAAAATTACAACACTTGGAAATTTCAGCAGGGTACAAAATGTGGTGTGTGAAGTTCGATCGAACTGCTAAAAATAGTCAAGGTTACCAATACAGAGTTAAGTTATACGACTACGAAGTACTACGAATTAGCCCCTGGTCAAACCAATCATCACATGAAAATTGGGTTAAATAAACAATCCTAGGAAACCCAAAATGAACCCAAAAGACCACAGCTGGAATACGGAGGCTAGATCATGAAGTGGGACCGGCCTAGCCGGAATTTCACCTCATGTGGCCGGTTCAAAATATTAGAGAGGTGCAAGCTAACTAACCATGAATCTTGCTAGAATTTCTAGGGTAACATAAATTGTATCACATACAAAAAAGTAAAGAGATAGGGATTAAAACCTTTGTAGTCCGTTCCTTCGCTTCATAAGCTCTGTGTTGAGCTCCCTTCGCTGCGATCATCAAAAACTCCGACTCTCGTGAGGCTCCAAGAGGTGAATGATGTATCTTTCTTGAAGTCTTCTTGATCCAAGATGATCTACCTTGAAGAATCTCTAATCAAAGCTTACACTTAACTAAACAACTTATTAGAGAAGTGAACACCCTAATCTAAGTGGCTAGAATAGATGGGGATGATGAAGTAGGAATTTTGCTCTCTTTTGTTTTAAATTTCTCATTCATTATCATCACAAATGAAAATGGGTAGTGAAGCTTTTCAAGTGCTATAAGAAGAAGAAAAAGAATCTTAATCCTTTTGTGATGAATAATGAATTATTGCAGTGGTTACAAATCTAATCATGAGTTAAGCATGAAGGCTTAACCCTTGTAGAGAATAAACTAGAGTTAATGGTTTGGATTGGGTTAAACAATATCTTCACAAAATATCAAGAATGAAGACAAAAGTCAAAGCTTCATTAAGCTTCTTGAAAGCTTCATCCAAAAGCTAACCCTAATCCAAACCCTAACTAGGTTTAAACCCTAAAATATGGTTGCATTTGTAACCTTAATATGTTACAATATTATATATCACATATATAATATATTTTGTAATAAAAAAAAATAATACAATTAACATATATCGCATATACATCAATGTATTATACAGTGAGAAAATGAATTAATAAAGCGAGCTTATATTAGTTAATGTAATGTAATATATCTCATATATAATATACATTAAATTATCGAATCAACACTTGATCCGATAACCCGGCTATAATACATATAACCGACTAATATAACATGCACCGTTTCATCGATTCAACACTTGATCCGATGACCCGGCTATATCACATATACCCGGCCGATATCATATATCACGAGAATAGAATATGGTATCTCATATCGTATTATTCTCGATCCCGCACATATCACATATGTGCTCCTACTCCGTTTTTCCTGAGCCAGGAAACCTCTGTGTAGGACTCTAAAGAATCGTCAATACGCCGGCAGTAGGTGATGAACATATCAAACACCAACAAGCTGCAAGCGGTCAGCTAAACGTAACAGCCACCTAGGTATTGAGTGATCATAAGATCAAAAAGCAAGCCTGTACATTCTCTTGTGAATCCAATCAGTAACACTACCGTACAGGCCGGTCTCTTTGTCTGATATGTCGCATATCCAGTCTAGGGGTGGTAAACGTCATACCCCAGTAACTGATAAGTCGTGTCGATGTGAGGCTCATAACGGGTCGAGAAATTACTGATAACTCTTACTAGTAGCACTCCATATTAGCCCTGGCCAGGGACTTCCAGTTATAGCCAATCGAACACAGCACAACATCAACTCCCTATACCGGGAGAGACGAAACCCCTCCTATCGCTCATTGCCTCCATGTGATTCGGGACTATACCCAAATGACACCGTTTTTCATGCCCTCTTGGACGTGGTAAGGTGGAAATCCAAGCACACTGGGAATCACACAAGACTCTATGATGATCTCGGGTTTACAGACTAACCTGTACCAGTCTCACCGGAGAACTGCTATCTGACGATAGGTATAATACCATCTAGGAGTTCTCGGCGAGTACGTTCAGTGTACCCAGTCTCCACTAAGCACCCGTACACCATCTTTGATGTCAAATACCAATGTATATGGGATCATCTATCGCCCATCATATGGGTCAAGATGCGTATACGCTAGTCTACTCTGGTGCATCGATGCCCTGTCTCGATACACCCTCGACTAGAAACACTTATAGGATGTACTCGTTGATTACCCTGGCCCCACTAGTTATAAGTGCACGGCGGCGCCCCGGCCGTCAATCCGACGCCGGAATGCGGAAGCGATACTTTTCTTTAAAGTTTTCTAACCGGCACCACCGCGCACTATAAACCCGGATCGGGCCATTAACATAGTCCTAGCTAAACTAGAGAAGGGGGAAGAGAGATATACCGAGCGATTCATGTCCTCCGGTCTTCTCGTCGTCGTCCCAATCTCCCGCGGAGTGTCTGGTCTCCACCTCCTCACCGGAAGGGCACCACGTCGCCGGCTTCTTTTACGGGCTCCCACCTCTATACCGAGACAACTCGGGCACGAAGCTGGCGAGTCGACGTGCCCAAGATTTGCTGTAGAATATAGTGTAAAAAGCTATGTCTCATTTGGGGTATTGGAAGTTGGCCTTGGTGGAGGAAATGAACTTGTAAGCTTTTGTAGATGAACATGGGACCTTTTGTAGCATGAAAAGAGCAAAAATTCTCACACCAAAATAATGGGCAGCCCCTCCTTGGCTTTGCCGGCCATGGCATGGTCAAGGGAGTGAGAAAAAGAGGAGTGTCATAATATGTAGTGAATTGGAATGGAAAAAGAAATGAGCCCCCAACATAATGCAAGAGAGAGAAAGGGTGATGATGATAAGCAATGATCATCAACCAAAACCAATACTCCAACAAGTAATTATCAACAACCATGATTACTCCAAAACCAATACTCCAACAACCTAATCATCAACCACCATGATGAAATGAAGAAGAAGTCAAATGAAGTCAAATGGTGGAGGAATTATCAAGATACAAGAATATGCAAATAACACCCTCCACAATACTTATTTGCACAAATGCAAATAAGCCCTCCTCCACCAATCTTCGTCCAATGAAAGATACAAAGAAAAATGGCCGAAACGGAAAGCAAACTGGCAACTCCAAAAAACTGATCCCGTAATAAATTACAGGAAAACCCCGCTGCTGTGTATACACACCCGCATTTGTATCCCGACTGAATACAAATGCAATGAGACAAAATCTACACTGTACAATACTAGGATCCGGCTTAAACCAAAGCCCGCTAGTATTTTCCGTCCGATTATGATCCGTACAATACTGCACGTATCTGATCGAACCCTTCCATATCTCCATACGGCCTCTACAACGTTTCCCCCGAAAACTTGAGCAATTGAATGTGGGGGACTCTAATGACTCGTCAATATTATGGCTGTGGATTTAACCACTAGCACGTCAGAGGTATTAGCCATACGTGACGGGCTACCAGCTATTGACCAAAAGGGACGTCTGTGAGCAAACTCATCCTGACTCCCTACTGAGCCTGTCAGTGACAATATCCGTACAGTCCGGTCCGTTCGTCTATGAGCATCGCATGGCGGGCCTAGGGGGTGGTAAAAGTCAGACCCCCAAAAGCGGTAGTAGTCATGTCGGAGTGTAGTCCAGAACACCCTGAGATATTACTGGAATACCTACCAGTAAATCTCCTGCCTTGGCCATGGACTTCGTGTAATGGCTCACCTAGACACAGCGCGACCTCACCCCCAATACCGGGAGAGACGAACCCCTGAAGATCCGCTCACTGCCTCTATGTGGCTCGGGACTGTACCCAACTAAAACCTGTTTGCACGTCTCCTTTGAGCGTGGTAGGGTAGTAATCAAAGTACAGTGGGAACTCACACGAGACAAATGACGATCCTCAGGTCGATGAACTAACCTGTACACATGTCACGAGGGAACTGCTATCCGACGTCAGGTATAAGACCAACTAGCATGTTCCCGGCGAGTCCTGTCCGGTGTACTCATAACCCAATGAGCACCTGTATACATCTTAGGTGAACCAACTGACACCAGTGGCTTGTGAGACCGGCCACCGCCCCTCGTCGGGGTCTCGACTGTATACACTAGTCTACTCTGGAGTATCGATGCCCTGTCTCGAAACTCCCACAACTAGGGACCTTTTAGGGATGTGCTTATAGACTACCAGCTCCCACGTATATGATCGCCCTCTTACTGCTGGCAGTCAAGCAAGAATCCTAGGGGCTCTAACAACGTGCAACAGTGACCTGTCAGGTCACCTAAAGTAGTACATGATGATAAAGATAAACCAGATAGTATACTATCATCTTGAGTAAGACTGTCCTACCGGAATAGGTCCTCCCTCAATCATTGCAATCACGTGCCTGTGATCCAATAATTGACTCTGAGTGCACTATCTCCAACAATCTCCCACTTGCACTCAAGGCTAATTATTGCGATGTCGCATACTCACAGCCCGTGTGATACCGAACACCCAACTCCTCTACTAGTCAGTCTCACAAAGCTCGTTTGCGAAACTATTGCGTTCGAGGAATAGCCTCAGTGAGTGGATCCGCCTTGATGTTTCTTTCTATGTCTCTCTTAATCTCAAGTTCGCGGAGAAAACCATCTCCCGAAATGAGCAATACCTGTCTTAGAATGTTTCTGGATGTCTGATGGGACCTAGCTCATAAATGAACTCCAAATCCAAACATCTTAGACTGTATCGTCAACTGAACTTAATCTGTATCCTGCGCCATGCCTCCCTCAGTATTGCCTTGGACCACCTGTCCAAAATACTGCCCCTCGTCTGAGGGAAAACTATAACTCTGACAACCTCCCTGTCGTCCAGGTCACCTTGGAAGCCTGGAATGATAACTGTCTCCCGAATGAGGCTGTCGTTATCATATCCCTAGAACATCCACTTATGTTCTAAAACTGCTTCCGACTGTTTCTCCAGGATTGGATCGATGTCAACTTACTGCATTTAGTGCAAAAACAACATCTGGTGTGGTACTTGACATCTCATGATTGACTCAATTGCCTGAGCAAGTGATCTGCCAACACTACTACGAATAATGGTTGCCCCTACGGATTTATCCGTAGGGACAACCCACTGCCCCTACGGATATCTGCGTAGGGGCGAAAAAATACCCCGTAGGTGCAAAGGCCGCAGGTGCAAGTTGAGGCCCTGAACTTGCCCCTACGGTTAAATTCTTGCCCCTACGGATATATATGTAGGTGTTATTGCCCCTACGGAGTACTCCGTAGGGGTAATCTAATCATATATGTATTTTTTTTTTAATATATTGTATATACCTACGGAGTTATCCGTAGGTCCTTGTACTACCCCTACGGATAACTCCGTAGGGGATAGGCAGTGGCCCTCATGAACATATCCGTAGGGGCACTCCCAACACCCTGCACTGAGATCAGGGGGGAAAATGTCAGGAAACCTGATATTTTGCCCCTACGGATAAACCCGTAGGGGATAGACAGTGGCCCCTACGGATTTATCCGTAGGGGCAACCCACAACACCCTGCACTGAGATCAGGTGGGAAAATATCAGGTTTCCTGATAGTTTGCCCCTACGGTTAACTCCGTAGGGGCAACGTATGTACCTATGGCTTAATCCGTAGGTATATATTGTCTGTATTTTTTTTTTTAAAAATGGGCTGCTAGATTTTTTCCCGCCCTGTGCACAATACTATATACATCAATCAAATCATATATTGCAGTATTCATAATCACATCTCACGCATATATATAATATACAAAAGAAACCCAAAAACTGAATATGATATAAATACAAACCAATATCAATATCGTTTCAAAATGTAGTACAATGTGATATAAATACATGTTTCATAAAATAAGAACCAAAAAGCTACCCTAGTTCGGTCCAGCTCCACCTCTGAATAACGTTAGAATAACGCGCGCCTGCTCCTCGGTCAATACACTCTGCAATGCTACAAATAAGGGAGTCTGAGCGGCATGTGGAGCTGGCGATGTGGTCTGCGCAGCCGCCGTCGAGGTAGTCGCTTGCGGAGCCGCGGCTGCGGGAGTCTGAGTGGGCGGTGGAGCTACAGGAGCTGTCTGCGGAACCGCAGCCGATGTAGTGGCTTGCGGAGCCGCAGCCGAAGGAGATGCATGTGGAGGCTCGGCCGATCTACCCTGTCGCGTCTGGACATAACGTGTGTAAGAAGCGTGTAAGAACTGTGTATTATTCGAATTCGTTTCATTATTAAGTTATTTCAAAACCCTGTTTGGATATCTAGTTTGGAAAAGCGTTGTTTATTTTAATTACATATGTATGTATGATTAATCAAACTTAAGTCTAAAACCAAATAAGCTCAAGCTACGTACTAATTATGGATATGTTGATATGTATATAATATGAAATGATATTTTACTATAAAGTAGTATACATACCAGCATCTCCTTCAACTCCTGAACGGTGGCCCTCAAGCTATCCAGTTCCTGATGGACATGCCGGTCACTGGAGACGGAGGAAGTAACCGCCGCGGTGGAGTCCAACCTCATATGGGACCTGCTAGGGCCCAATCCGCGGCCTCTCTCCCAACCTCCGTGGTGCCCTCCGTGTGCGGCGTCCAGAACTGGGGTCAGCAGCCTCGGATCGTTCTGTCCGGTAAAATCGATCCCCGAGGCCTGGGCCTGCTCAACCACCTGCTCCTACACCCACATTAAGCAGTAAAGTATAAGTATAAAATTTAAACTTGAACCTTCCAAAACTAAAATTTCAAATTTGGGTAGAAAAAATATTAACACTTACGCGGTACTCCTGGGTAGCGACGTCGGGACATCGAAGCTCACCCGTGGCGGGATCTGTCGAGGTGCCGTGGACGGCAAGATATGCGGACAGCACGCTCGGTGTACCACCTGACGCCACGGTCCGAGATGTCTGCAATATTAGAAAGTAACTCTTAATATTAGAAATATTAGAGAATAACTCTTAATATTGCAGAATATTAGAGAATAACTCTTAATTTACCGATAACTCCATGGCTCGAGTAATGTTCCTCGAGCCACCTGTGTAAGTGGGGCGACCCCTCTTCGCCGACTTCCTGTTCTCCGTATTCTGAGCGGCCTGTTTCTGCACAACGCATTAACATTTAGTTTTCTAATTAAGAAACACAAAGAAATAAATTATATAAAAAATAATGAATTAAATTTAAAATACATACTTGTTTGCGTTCGGAGTCGAAATAAGCGCACAATAGAGGCCATGTCTCTACGTCGACTCTCGCAAACGCCGGAGTAGATAGGAGGGCTGCTCTCTCTGCCTCGGGGGTCGCTATCCACATGGAGTAGCAGTCGGCCTTCAGCTCATTCCTGTTGTATCGGACCTTGGCCTGCATGTTCTTCATCAGGCCATTGTACAGAGCATGAAGGTCGAGCACCCTCCTCGGGTGATCAGGGTCGGCTACAGGCTGAAAATCGTAATCCAACTGAAAATACAAAAAAAAACATTGTTATTAGATTGCAAGTGTTAATAATAAATATATTGGATAGATCAAATGAAAATATATATTAATACATACCCGAGCCTGATCAAAGAAGAGGGCGAATGAGCGCTGGTGCTGCTCGCCCCACTCAACGTGAAGTGGATAGTTCTTCACGATCCGGCTCTCGTCCCCCAAATACCGGCCGAACCTCTCGGCATGAGGACCGGTATAGCGATAGTCAAGGGTAAAAAATAGGGGGAATGCTGCCTCCCCCCTAGCTCTATCAGGCCTCAGCCTATGGGACTGATTCGGGCCTCGAGTCCCCCTCTGGGGATGGAGAGGCCCTGCGTCTGCACGAAATATCAAGACAATCAATAATAAGACAAAGTTGTATTAAGAAATCAAGGTTAAACAAAAATTCAAGTGTGATATATACCTCCGGTGACTAGCGCACGAGCCTGGGCCCGAGCAGCAGCACGAGCGGGACGATAGTTCCTCCGGTGAGGAACAACCGGGGTCCCGGACCCGGGCGCATCCCCTCCAACTATAAAATAAACATCGACGCTAAATTTCCATGAAGTTCATATTTATTCTATAGAGCATATGTAAAATAAATAAACATTTTAAATTTATTCATACTAACCTGCAGACGATGCGGAGGGTATGGAAGCGGCAGGAGTGGCCCCTGTGGAAGGTGTGGACGCACCACCTATAATTAGACAATTAAAAATAGATTATATAAGTAATTGCAAAAAGAATGTGTAGATCAATAATATAACGTTCTAAATCAATATGCATGCACTATAGGACATATAAACATACCCGCAGGTGCGGTGGTGTCACCACCTACAGCTAGACAATAATAAAAATTGCTAAGTAAGAGCAAAAGGAATGTGTATATTTATGATATAGCATTCTAAATCAATATACATACACTATATGATATATAAACATACCTGGAGGAGCGGGGGTGGCCTCTGTCCCAGATGTGGATGCATCACCAACAACTAGACAATCAAACATTGACAATATAAGTAATTTTGACATAAACATGCATGAATATCTGTAATATTACATTCAAAATGGATATGCGTGCAGTATACCTGGAGGTCTGGCCAAATCAACACGGAAGGAGGCATCCGAAGGGGTCTCCGATCTGGGTGCAAGACCGGCCCTCTGAAGCTCCCTACAGAGCTCTCCGGGCGGCAGAACCGCTCTGCCTCTGCCTCTGCCTCTGCCGCGGCTGGAGCTCCTGCCGCCCCTCGCTGCTCCCGACATCGTCATCAAATCTAGATAAACGGTTCGTGGACGCATTAGACAATCATTAAAAGTATTGACTATATATGATCTAGAGCGTAAAATGTGAAGTAATAATATAACATTACTGATAACCTTTTTCGTTTTGTGGGCGCATCATACATATCTACTTGGATTTCATCGTCGATGTCATTTCTAACCCACGTAACTTCATGATCGGTCGAAGACAACCCGTCCTTCGAAACAGACGGTCGGAGCACTTTAAGCCTTCTCTCTTCTTCGTCCTCATCGCTGTCCTCGTATTCTGGGACATCGTAGACATCTCTAGGTTTCCATCGGCATACAACACTCCACCCCGGATGCTTCAAACACTGTGAGTAGTATACTTGGAACGCTTGGTTCGGAAAGATAAACGGATCGTCCTGACCGTAAAATCGAAGTGTGTTCATACTGGTCAATCCATATTCATCTTTCCAAGTCCCAAGACTGCTTCTCCACCTGTCTGTATCGGTTCGCGGATCGTACCAAGTACAGTGGAATATATAAAAGGGTTTTGATCGTCCGGGATAGTGGATGCCGAGTATATAATTTAAGTACCCATAGTAAATCACACCGTCCGATCCTACCGTCGCAATCCCACTATTCTGAGTGGTTCTAGATGTTTCTATGTCCTTAACTTCGAATTTGTATCCAAGGACACCAAATCCTTTGTAATATGCAACCTCCATACTAGGAAATTGAGCTAAACATCTTGAATCACTCTCAAATGATTCAGACAAGTTCGGATCGTGGATCTAATAAAACAAATTTTACGATAAATACATAACGATACAAGTTTAGATTAAAACTGATAGCAATAAAATGTAATTCGAATAACTTACATGCTCTGTGACCCAATCACAAAAATTATCCTGATGGTATTTTTCCAAACGCTCTTCGTTCCAATCAGGATGCCCCTCACGTACCTCGTTAAAATGAGTTCTGTTTTCGACAAATAATTATGACATTAATATTATGTCATTTCATACACACACAAACACAGATATAACAATTAATCCAAAAGAACTTACTCTCTAATTTGTTCAAGACATGCGCAATTAAGCAAGATAAACCGGTATATCTTGTTGATAAACATAGTGTCTACCCTCTTATACTCGGCTTTACCATATGGCCCGTCTTGAATTCTTCGTGGTCGGTTAAGCCTTGTCTCAATGTTCTCGTCCAGATAGCGGGAACAAAATGTGGTTGCTTCATCAAGAAGATAACCTTGCATGATAGAACCCTCTGGTCGATTTTTATTGCGTATATACTTCTTAAGAGTGTAAAGGTACCTAATGAGAATATGTTGAATAAATAAACACGGGCATACAGGACAACAATAAATTTATAAATTGCACGAAACGAAAAATTACACGTACCTCTCGACGGGATACATCCATCGATATTGTACCGGTCCGGCTAACTCCGCCTCAGTTGCAAGATGAACCGTCAAGTGTATTATGATATCGAAGAATGACGGTGGGAAAATACACTCAAACTTGCAAAGTATCAACGCAATAGAATTTTCTAGTTTATCCAGCGTCGCAACCTCCAGTGTTTTAGCGCACAACTCCCTGAAAAAACAACATAGGTCGTTGATTACTAGACCAACCGAGTCGGGGAGAGAAGTCCTGAGGGCTAATGGAAGAAAGTGCTCCACGATAACATGGTGATCATGACTTTTCAGCCCATCGATCTTGCCCTTCACAATTTTTATTTTCTTGCTGAATGATCCCGAGAAACCTGTAGGGACTTTCAAATCATGCAACACCTGCAGGAACCTTTTCTTCTCCGGTTGTGACATATGATAAGCGGCATTGGGAAGTACAAACTTGCCCGGTTTACCCGCTACCGGTTTAGGGTGCAGTTCACTTCTTATTCCCCACTCTTGTAGATCCATCCGGGCATTCATGTTGTCTTTCGATTTCCCGTCTTTACACAGAAGCAAGTTAAGTATGTGCTCTGATACTCCCTTCTCTATATGCATGGCGTCCAGACAATGACGCACTGAATTTGTAGACCAGTACGGAAGCTCGAAGAAAATGCTTAACTTGTTCCAATATTGTGGTTTGACCTGTCTCGTCGGATCCATCCCGAAGGTCACGTTATTGTAACCATCCCATTTAGCAGTCACGTCCTCTCCGGACAATGGGGATGGAGGCCCAAGAAGCTCCTGATGACCATCAAAGTGAACCGTGTCTAACCTATAGGGGTGGTCTGGAGGCAGAAAACGTCGATGGCCGCAATAACAAACCTTCCTGCTAAAATTCAAAAATTTTGATGTTGTGTGTTCATGGCAATGAGGACATGCTTTGTGACCATGTACGGACCAACCTGATAGCATTCCATACGTAGGAAAGTCATTAATTGTCCACATTAAAGCCGCACGCAGTATGAAGGTTGTATTTGTGTTTGAATCATATGTCTCTACACCATCAATGAACAAAGTTTTCAGCTCCTCGATCAGAGGTCGGAGATAGACGTCGATATTGTTCCTCGGTGAGTTTGGTCCGTCGATAAGAAGAGGCATCATAAAGTATGATTGGTCCATAGCCAACCAAGGCGACAGATTATAAATTATCATTACAACGGGCCATGTACTGTGACTTCCAGCCATATAGTTGAATGGGCAGAAGCCATCGGCAGCCAGTCCGAGCCGGACATTGCGAGGATCGCTACTGAATATTGCGTGCCTCCTATCGAAATCCTTCCATGTCGGTGAATCTCTTAGATGGCTCATTTTTCCATTTTCGCATAGAGGAGCACGGTGATGCCAAATCATTGCCTCGGCTGTTTTCTTGCACCTGAATAGCCTCTGTAGCCTCTGTGTTATGGGAAAGTATCGTGCTATCTTCACAGGTATATCAGGCTTCTTATCAGAATCTTTCGGCTTATACCTGGCCTCTCCGCATGTTGGACACTCTTTCAAATCTGAATTCTCTTTCCGGTACAACACGCAATTTTTAGGACATGCTTGAATCTTCTCGCACTTTAGACCCAAATCAGACATCATCTTCTGGGCTTCGTACCAGCTTTCGGGCACATTTTTTCCCGGAGGCATAGAATCTTTCAAGAACGAAAGAAGCATTGTGAATGACTTGTTGCTCCATCCATTTAGGCACTTAATCTGGAAAAGTTGGACGAACCATGAGAGGGTGGAATACTTCGCATTCTCATAAATTGGTTTCCTAGCATCATTCATGAAATTTTCATATTTATCCGCACGCGGTCCCTGACCGGAAGGAATGTCATCATCGGTACGAATAGATTCACCTAGGGTAGCCCCTACCATATCCTCCATTTCTTCTGATAGAAATAAATTTCCGTATCCTGCCGTATTACCGAATTCTTCTTCTTCTCCTGCCGCATTATCGTGTTCTCCTTCTTCTTCTACCGCAGTACTGCATTCTTCTCCTTCCCCGTGATATTTCCAAGTTGAATAAAGTTTAGTAAACCCATGTTTTACAATATGAAGCTCTGCCAATTCTACCTTCTGCCAGTACTTATTGCCACATCTATCGCACGGACAGAGAATCTTCTCTATTATGATCTTATTATGTGCTCGTGCAAATTCAAGGAAAGCAGCAACTCCTGCGACAAACTTAGGTTGCATACGTTGTTTCCAATCCACATACATCCAGTCCTTAACTCTGACGTACTCATGGGCCATGTTAGACTGAATAACATATAAATTGTAGGTTATGCTGACTATATTGAGAAATATAAGAACGGGATAGTTACTGACAAAGGAGAAAATCCGTGTATATGCTTTGTGTGTGCGTTTGTCGTTGAAAAGAATAAATTATCGCACGTTATGTTAACCGATAGACGGGGACTAAGTGGCGCTTTTAGTTTCATATATGGGTATCGATAGGAATATGAAGGTTTCATATTATCATATATTGGTTTTAACCCGAACATCTCGAATCGCTCTCTAGTTATGCATTTGTATGTGTGTGTTTCGGCTGTCGGGGGTAGGCTTCTATCCCATTAAGAATGTATAGAGCGAACGCCCATCACTTGTGCTTTCAACCGTTTCGAGTAAATTTCGGCAGCACCTCCCCTCTGTTCTCCGAGTACACTGTAATAGAATAGATAATCATTTCAAAGCTGTGAAACAACGTTGAAATGAACATCTAATCTATCTTTGTACACGGAGAACCAGCGGAAAGTTACCGACGAAATATCTCGAAACGGATGAAAACACAAGTGAATGAAGGCGTTTGCTTTATACATTCTTAACTTGTCCATACGGGACAAATCTATGGGTTACCATACGATTGAATTTTCTCGTCGCGTAGACTATACGACGGTTGTTAGTATCGAGCTATACTGTTCGATATTTAACAACCTTCGTATAGTTCTGGGTCACGACGAGCATCGCACGTATGTTAACCGATAGACGGGGACTAAGTGGCGCTTTTAGTTTCAAATATGAGTTTCGATGGGGATATGAAGGTTTCATATTATCATCGAGTATCATATATTGGTTTTAACCCGAACATCTCGAATCGCTCTCTAGTTATGCATTTGTATGTGTGTGTTCCGGCTGTCGGGGGTAGGCTTCTATCCCATTAAGAATGTATAGAGCGAACGCCCATCACTTGTGCTTTCAACCGTTTCGAGTAAATTTCGGCAGCACCTCCCCGCTGTTCTCCGAGTACACTGTAATAGAATAGATAATCATTTCAAAGCTGTGAAACAACGTTGAAATGAACATCTAATCTATCTTTGTACACAGAGAACCAGCGGAAAGGTACCGACGAAATATCTCGAAACGGATGAAAACACAAGTGAATGAAGGCGTTTGCTTTATACATTCTTAACTTGTCCACACGGGACAAATCTATGGGTTACCATACGATTGAATTTTCTCGTCGCGTAGACTATACGACGGTTGTTAGTATCGAGCTATACTGTCCGATATTTAACAACCTTCGTATAGTTCTAGGTCACGACGATCATCGTACGTATGTTAACCGATAGACGGGGACTAAGTGGCGCTTTTAGTTTCATATATGAGTTTCGATGGGGATATGAAGGTTTCATATTATCATCGCGTATCATATATTGGTTTTAACCCGAACATCTCGAATCGCTCTCTAATTATGCGTTTGTTGTGTATTCTTGTTGTATGTGTGTGTTCCGGCTGTGGGGGGTAGGCTTCTATCCCATTAAGAATGTATAGAGCGAACGCCCATGCCCCTTTTACCAATCAAGAGAATACTACTAATAACTTATTGATAACATAAACAATATAATAATATTTCAGTATGTCAGGTTAAAATAATTGTATTAGCAAATACATTTTAGATAGTTATATAGACTACAAATTTCCAGAGAGAAAAAGTGGATGGGCAAGGAGAACTGAAGTTCCACTGTATTCACTTTTTGGATGGAACGATTTTGGTAGGCGGAAATCTATCATATACCAAAAAAGTTCTAACTGAAACCATCAACTTCCAATATTAGATTCATTCATAACTAACAATAAAAGGTTCTACTTCTCATTTTATTTGACTGGCACCAAATAAACCTATCCCATTAAAGATATACTTCAAAGTTCCAAACACCAATTCCAATTGACTAACCCCCTTACTTAATTTGGGTCAACAACATAAGCTTATTGAATATTATCAATCACTAAAGTAATATTAAGGAGTATGATAAAGTTCAATGTCAAGACCATGCATAAATTCTCGGAAGAAATATTCAAAAAAAATGATATCATGATCACTCAAGTAATATCTAATTTTCCCACAATAATTGAAAGGCATAGAGTTGAAGGAGATTATGAAGAAAGAATGGACCCAGTCACCACCCATCAAGCAGCTTTCTCCCTACACCAATTTACTTTCTGTTTTATGAAAGACATCCTAGTGTTGTCAAATATCTTACGACATGCAAATCAATCTTACGATTCAATACAAGATACAGGAAAATTAATAAGTATCTTATGAATGTATTTGTTGGATGATTGGATCAAGTAGTTTTAGGATACAATTTCTGCATCTTACAATATAATATAATGGAATCACAAATATTCAACCCAACTAATAAATGTGTTTCAAATATATTTAGAAAGATTTTTTAGTCACATTTTGGTTGCTAGTTTTAAGATGAGAAAACGGAGTATACGTTTGAATTTCCTATGTTGGCGGGACACATAACATCACTAAATTCATCGATCCAGCCATGTATTTTGTTGTCATCAATCCACCTAACCCTAACCCCAACCTAACCCTAGCCCCAGCCCAGCCCAGCCCCAGGGGCAGCCCCCAGCCCCAGCCCAGCCCAGCCCCAGCCCCCAGCCCCCAGCCCCAGCCCAGCCCAGCCCCAACCTAACCCTAACCCTAACCCCAGCGCGGCCAGCTAAACCCCAACACCAACCCTAAGGAAAACCCTAACCCCAGCCCCAGCCCCAGCAGCAGCAAACCCCAACCCTAACCCTAACCCCAACCCCGACCTCGACCCCGACCGCGACCCCTGCCGAACTTCAACTCGCGCGCGCGCAACCCCTGACCCCAGACCCAGCACGTATGTTGATCAAGAAATTCTTTAATTTACCTCAAGATTTACTCACCTGACCGGCGGTGGCGACGACCTGAACGGCGCTGGCGACGACCTGAACGGCGGTGGCGACGAGAACGCCGGTGGCGATGAGGAGGACAACGGTGGCGACGAGGAGTTGTTTTCGCGTGCGATCGAGATCGAGAGAGAAATAAATTGTGAGCGTAGGCGATCGAGATCTGAGCTTTAGTAATTTGATATTTAGTTGCCCCTACGGATATACCCGTAGGTTCTTTGTTTGCGGCTCCGTAGGGGCAAACACCAAATTAAGAATTAATATTTTTATTCTCGGACGTCTGGGCCCGTAGGGGCAACCTTTTAGCCCTACGGATTAATCCGTAGGGCCAAGTTAAATCTGCCCCTACGGATTCCAATATCCGTAGGGGCAACCCCCTATTTTACTAGTGCAATCATGCACATCCCTCTCCCCTTTAGTCTGTAAGACACCTTTAGAGATGGTAACTCCATCACCTGCAGGTACACCACCATGCCAGGAGTCATCCACTCTAAATACTCTTAGAATGCTGTCTAAGTACTCTTAATTGGAAAACCACCCAAATCTAGATCTAAAACCATAGATCCAGGAACCAGAATGTCTTATATAATGTCCAAGTCCCATGTGGAGAAACCACTGTGTGACGACCAAAGTATAACCGATCGTAGTATTGGAATATCACTTCCTACTCTGTGTATGTTATCCAAATACCATGACATCATACCCTACTACCTTCTCAACAGATCCATCCCCTATTCTGATTAAGTCAAACCTATGACTGTCACATCAGAAATTGATGATCTATCTCCGCTATATCTTCTTTAGTCTATAAATAGACATAAGCCACTTGTCCACCATGCTTCCGCTGCTCCCACTGACCACGACAACCCTCTGGCAGAGTCGTATAGACGTACACTTCTAAAGCTAGTTTAGAACGATGCTATACTCATCCTACCGCCGGGTCTCACAGTCTGGAACAACAGTAATGGCAAGTCTGGGTAAACAAGAACTTCCCTATCACCGTCCTTGAGGCTACCGGAGTACCTCTCGGGTGCCTGAAGTTACCCACCTTATCTGCGGAGTGGCCAATGGAATATCAAACCAGATTGAATCTTTTAGGTTCCTATCAAATCTTCAGTAATCGTTTGTGGTTCTGGAATCATTTCCAGTTCTACCATACTCCCACTACTGTTTTCTGAAAAATCCATTTTTATTAAAACTGTGGTGAGTCAAGAACAATATCACTATTGATCTTCCAGATGGTAGAAAGTCAACCCCCGTCATTGCCTGGGTCAACCCACAAACAGCCATTACAGAAACGTGCCTTGAGTTATCCAGAGTCTGGTTTTAAGCATAAGCCGGACAACTACCCGTACCTTAACATCGTTAAGATGTGAACTGTTCTATATCCAATATAGAACCAGAGGCACTGAATTAATTGAACCAGATTCAAATCATGCAGCTGTCTCCAGTGCATGTCAACTAAATGGAAGGAGGCCGATCAACGTTACTCAACTTAGGAATGCTTCTAATTATGAGTAACCTGAAAGAGAAGCAAGTTCTCTTAATCATTACTATCAACTGAACACCATACACAAGTATCTACATCTTCGATCTCCTTGAAGAATCCCGATACTTGCAACACCCGGTTCTCTACTTTATTCATATACCTATAACTTCTCAAAATTCGGACCTTGTGTTTCCACGAAACACCTGTCTAAAAACTAGAGAAGTCATAAGTAAACCGAATATAGTACGAGGACCAACCCCTCTGTCCTAATGGATGCTGGACAACATACAATACTCTGCACAAGTCCTTTGAGTTTAATAACTCACTCCCTGTGTGTCGTAGGTTGAAAACTGTACTTATGGTTAAGAAGAATTACACCGCTGTTTAATACTCCTTACATAACCATCCACTGATATAGGTAAATGTCACGGACATAATTTCAAAAAGGTATATCTCACTCTATAAAAATAGACGTACAGATATATCAATTTGAAATTGGTGCATAACAACGGATATTCAAAACCAAATATTTGCCGTCCGGCAAACCGCCCAGGTGACTTCCTCAAATATCACCGATTACAACGAATCCCGATATAATGAAGATGATCACCTAATTCCCAATAACTTGCTCCCACTCATCATCTGTAAAACCATACAGATGTGAGAATCAAACCTGGTAAATACATACCCTGGAGCAAGTGTCTAATTAGGAAATCAGTTTTCTTTTAACAGTACACAGTGAAACTGAAACATTGAAATGTTTCGATAGGGTATTCCGGTATTCCTGGTAATGCCTCTTCCATTATCCAGATTCACAACTGTAACCGCGTAATTCTTTGCCATCTTTTCAAATCCCTTTTTATGTTTTTAGTCATTACCTTCTGCATACCCCTTTAGGCCAAATGGTTTTCTTCCTTCCCTACCGTTCGGCACCAGCCTATGGTTTGGAAGAAGACTATCCAATAAGCATAATGGGTGTACTGTCCTAATCCCAGGAGCACTCGCAATGCGAGAGAAGGTGAAGATAAAAGTCAACCGAATAAACCTTATTCGTATTTCTCCTGAACCAGAATCCATCCCCGAACTGGAACAAGTTCCTTTCGAGTTCGTATATAACCATACAATGGAGTATCCAATAAACTGTGGATCTTCGTAGTGATACGGAGTGTTCTGGAGAAATACAAAGGTGATTTTAGGATTGGCGAAGAAATATTTGGTTTGGTCGTGAATATCAGTCGCAATTTACTTTGCCCTCTTACTAATCCCTTGTTATGTCTTTACTTAATACCTTCTATACACCATCGTTATGCTAATTGGTTTTCTTCATTCCCTACCGTTCGGCACCAGCCTAAGGTTTAGCAGAAGACTATCCAATTTGCGTAATAGGTGTACTATCTCCTAAACCAAGGAGTACTCGCAACTTGAGAGAAGGTAGAAGGAAAAGACAACTGAATAGTCCTATTCGTTTCCTCCAGAACCGGAAACCATCCTCGAATAAATTCCTTCGAGTTCGTATATAACCATTCGATGGTTTTGTCCAATGGAAGTGGACGTTCGTAGTAATACGGGGGTGTCCTGGAGAAAAGGGTAAAAATAGGAGTGGCAATGAGGTTTGCAACTCTGACAATCCAAAAGCCAGTGTTTAAGAAGGTTCGGTCAACTTGGTCACTGAGTTATAGTCTTAGGGTCGGGTCAATGGTCGCTGCCAAAGAGAGAGAGAAAAGAAACACTCAGCGTGCACTCTAACCTAGATCAGAATGGTTATCACTTTATCTAATCTGGAAACCTCCCACTGTACCATCAAATTCTCCTCCAAACCTGAAAGAAGAATTAGTCGGGATCACCCGAGGAGTAAACCAACTCATCAGTGGGAATCGAGATCCAACTAGCATCGCATGATAACGTGACGGAATCCGCTCACGCTATCACACTCCAGAAGGTATGCGCATATCTGGCAAGTTTCAGTTTCTTTAGAAACTCCCGATGTGATTTTTGCCCCATGCTCTTATGACCTTGGCGTGAGGTCAAAATATCATAAGTCACATGTCAAGTTCTACCCATCATTGTCCAGGTTAATTTGAACCCACCCGTACATACCCTTGACGTAGGCCAAAATAGTAGTACGACTATCCCAAACCAACGCATCTATCTATGCAGCAGATAAATACCCGGCAGCTACCAATCACCATGCCTTGGCGTGAGGTCAAAATACATAGCTTGAATACTACCGAATATTTAACTGAAATGATGGAGGGCTACGAATAGTTTCTGGAGAAAACCTTTAACGTAATGAACTTGATATCGTTGAAGGAACGGATAGCTTTTTATAAAATATAGTAACGAAAACCATTGCTAAAGAGGTCACTCCCGGTGAAGGGATCTCGGCTCTTTCCCCGTAGAATGAGGTGCAGGATATTCCAACTGAATACCACGATGCAAAACAAAAGTGAACGTCCTTGCAATAACAGCTTTTTGAAAAAAATGTTCCAACAACATCAGAATAGGTTTCTTTTGAACTTGCATTGATCCGAATCAACGCAGTCCCATCAATTGATCACACCACAAAGAACGAAAATATAATGATGTACGTATATGCCATCCGCATTCGCCACTGGGTCCCGTCATTACCCGTTAGGTTAGTTAACTAACGACAGAGCGGGGACTGGACTAGCGCGGATGCAAAACATATACAACATCTACTAGTATATATATCAATATATAATATTTCGCTCAAGGCGTGATAAAATGCAACATCACAGAAATGTATAGCATCACAGAACAATACAGATATCTGGGATCCCCGGGTTTCACAGAGCCGCTACTGAAACCCGACGTTCCCCTGGTCGTGTGGATAGCCTGTGCAATGAAATCCTAGACCCCTACGGGCGCGGCAAGTTACCCGCCAAAACCTGAAGCGAGGCAGCCCCCTTCAGTACCGTGAATGGACCACCCAGCACTTCACGGAATCCGGTAACTTGGGCACCCCTCCTGGGTCAGCCTGTACCCCCTACGAGTGCGGCAAATAGCCCGCCAATTCTAGAATGAAGCCCCCTCCGTCTCAATGCCATGAGATGCCGGCTCGTTGCCCTCTAGAACCCGGCTATCCGTGCACCCCTCCGCGGGGTAATCCTAGTACAGAAAGTAAAATATACATACAACGGGTACATCGACCGCAACCTGGTCGTGCCCCAAAAGAATAATATACAGACAGGCAGTGACGGCAGTCCACATGTCGGATGCTCGCCCCGCAATATCAAATGTACATAATACAACAAAAACTGTACTAGCATTGCATCCAGGCTATCCCCACGACCAATCCGCAACATCACAGAACAATCACAGAACATCAACGTGAATGTCACGTTCGCAAATTCGTCTAACCGGGCTATAGCAGTTAGACAGGATTTATCGATCAAGTGACATTCACGGTCGCAGATATAATGTAAATACTGTGAACTAATGTGTTTAAAATATCCGATCGATCAAATTTTACCAAGTGGGCCCCAAGGATTACTGTAGCATTTAAAGAAATTCTGGGCCCAAAAATAACATTCCAAAAACCCTAATTTACACTCAGGAGCTCTCTGTAAAATTTTGGGGCCATGAACAGTACATAGTGCGGCGGAACCGCGGCCCAAGCATGGGTTTCGCCACGATTCCGCGGTGGTATAGTGGGTTCGTGAAACTAAATTTTTACAGAGTGCATATACTCCCCTGCACATCATTCTGCAACTACCTGAAAAAATTTTGGAGCCAAAAAAATTTTGACAGAAACTGATGCTATTGAAAACGCGGATTTTGGAATTTTTTGTTCGATCGGAAATGTAAACACATTAGACAAAGCTAGACTAGGTTAATGGCGAGGCTCGGATACCACTGTAAGTGCACGGCGGCGCCCCGGCCGTCAATCCGATGCCGGAATGCGGAAACGATGCTTTTCTTTAAACTTTTCAAACCGGCACCACCGCGCACTATAAACCCGGATCGGGCCATTAACATAGTCCTAGCTAAACTAGAGAAGGGGGAAGAGAGATATACCGAGCGATCCGTTTCCTCCGGTCTTCTCATCGTCGTCCCAATCTCCCACGAAGTGTCCGGTCTCCACCTCCTCGCCGGAAGGGCACCACGTCGCCGGTTTCTTTTACGGGCTCCCACCTCTATACCGAGGCAACTCGGGCACTAAGCTGGTGAGTCGACGTGCCCAAGATTTGCTGTAGAATATAGTGTAAAAAGCTATGTCTCATTTGGGGTATTGGAAGTTGCCCCTGGTGGAGGAAATGAACTTGTAAGCTTTTGTGGATGAACTTGGGACCTTTTGTAGCATGAAAAGAGCAAAAATTCTAACACCAAAATAATGGGCAGCCCCTCCTTGGCTTGGCCGGCCATGGCATGGTCAAGGGAGTGAGAATGAGAGGAGTGTCATAATATGGAGTGAATTGGAATGGAAAAAGAAATGAGCCCCTAACATAATGCAAGAGAGAGAAAGGGTGATGATGATAAGCAATGATCATCAACCAAAACCAATACTCCAATAAGTAATCATCAACAACCATGATTACTCCAAAACCAATACTCCAACAACCTAATCATCAACCACCATGATAAAAAGAAAAAGAAGTCAAATGAAGTCAAATGGTGGAGGAATTATCATGAGACAAGAATATGCAAATAACACCCTCCACAAAACTTATTTGCACAAATGCAAATAAGCCCTCCTCCACCAATCTTCGGCCAATGAAAGATACAAAGAAAAATGGCCGAAACGGAAAGCAAACTGGCAACTCCAAAAAACTGATCCCGTAATAAATTACAGGAAAACCCCGCTGCTGTGTATACACACCCGCATTTGTATCCCGACTGAATACAAATGCAATGAGATAAAATCTACACTATACAATACTAGGATCCGGCTTAAACCAAAGCCCGCTAGTATTTTCCGTCCGATTATGATCTGTGCAATACCGCACGTTTCTGATCGAACCCTGCCATATCTCAATACGGCCTCTACAGCGTTTCGCCCGAAAACATGAGCAACTGAATGTAGGGGACTCTAAAGACTCGTCAGTACTATGGCTGCGGATTTAACCACTAGCACGTCAGAGGTATTAGCCATACGTGACGGGCTACCAGCTATTGACCAAAAAGGACGTCTGTGAGCGAACTCATCCTGACTCCCTACTGAGCCTGTCGGTGACAATATCCGTACAGTCCGGTCCGTTCGTCTATGAGCATCGCATGGCGGGCCTAGAGGGTTGGTAAAAGTCAGACCCTCAAAAGCGGTACAAGTCGTGTCGGAGTGTAGTCCAGAACACCCTGAGATACTACTGGAATACCTACCAGTAAATCTCCTGCCTTGGCCAAGGACTTCGTGTAATGGCTCTCCTAGACACAGCGCGACCTCACCCACAATACCGGTAGAGATGAACCCCTGAAGATCCGCTTACTGCCTCCATGTGGCTCGGGACTGTACCCAACTAAAACCTGTATGCACGTCTCCTTTGAGCATGGTAGGGTAGTAATCAAAGTACAGTGGGAACTCACACGAGACAAATGACGATCCTCAGGTCGATGAACTAACCTGTACACATGTCACCAGGGAACTGCTATCTGACGTCAGGTATAAGACAAACTAGCATGTTCCCGGCGAGTCCTGTCCGGTGTACTCATAACCCAATGAGCACCTGTATACATCTTAGGTGAACCAACTGACACCAGTGGCTTGTTAGACCGGCCACCGCCCCTCGTCAGGGTCTCGACTGTATACACTAGTCTTCTCTAGAGTATCGATGCCCTGTCTCGAAACTCCCACGACTAGGGACCTTTTAAGGATGTGCTTATAGACTACCAGCTCCCACGTATATGATCGCCCTCATACTGCTGGCAGTCAAGCAAGAATCCTAGGGCCTCTATCAAAGTGCAATAGTGACCTGTCAGGTCACCTAAAGCAGTACACGATGTTAAAGATAAACCAGATAGCATACTATCATCTTGAGCAAGACTGTCCTACCGGAATAGGTCCTCCCTCAATCATTGCTATCACGTGCCTGTGATCAAATAATTGACTCTTAGTGCACTATCTCCAACACTAGTATGATCTCATCATAGTCCCAGTAGTCAAGTACATAACCCAAGGGCTTTATCAACATGTGAGAGCAAGACAGTAAACTAACACAAGTCAATATGTTAAGACAAAGTGAAACCAAATAGCATACTATCATGACCAGAAAGAAAGTCCTCTCTATATATATCCAAGCATCCACTATAATATACATCATATGTACAACAATGGCCTCTAGGGCATGTATATAACTAACATCATGTCAAGTCTATAAGACCCCACCTAATTCAAGTAAGCCAAATGCCAAGAAATCTAAACCTTTTTGGGAAATTAGTGCTGGTGCAGTTTGAAATAAGGTTACTGAAATCAATTTCTTTCTACAAAACATAAATAATATATACGAAAACACCATGTACATAGTTAACTTGAAAACATTTTCGTCATTGAAAATTTGGGCAACACCTCCCTTATAAAACTTAACCCGAAAAGGATACAAAAAATATAATATAAGGCATCCCCAAACGGGAGCTAGCTATTCGCCAATTAGAGAAAACAACCACGCAAATAATGCAAATATACAACGCCGAAAGCGAGGATCAAAACTCAGAATAAAGGTAAGGAAAATATGCATCATCAAGAAAACCAGAAAACAGCAAAAAATACATGAGAACGACTCTAAGGGCGAAAGAATATACAAACTGAGGTTATCTAAGTCTACAAAATATACAAGTCTGGTTGATGGAGCTTTTAACTAGATACATTCAATCGGAGATGCTTCGGTACTGGGAGAGAACCTGAAGTAAATAACAAGTACAACAGCGACGGTGGTCATGATGCAATCTAACCCACCTACTAAAACAATCACCCGAAAGAAATGATGTGCCAGCGCCGCTACAGAACCTGTATGACTAAACCTGCAAGAAACAGTGGCACAACGGGGATGATTTGCCAACTCGTGAGTAGAAGACATCACCGGTTAGAAATCGCATGTATGACGATCTCCTAGGTCATACGATAATATACCCATAATATAACACTAAACATCTAGTAGCGGTAAGGGTAACAATCTAAGCATAAGTGATACTAAATACTCCTGTTAGTGTCACTTAGTAGCAGCATGTCATATATCTGGTGTATGAATGCATCATGAATGAATAAATAACATGAAATCCAAATATATCAATATGATAAAATCTCTGTTCTTATTTTAGTAAAATGTTGATATTATAAAACTGGAGTATCATCAAATGAAATCGACAGAAATCCATGTCAAAACTCGACACCAAATATATGTATCTCAAATCTCGGTAGCCGTCTCTCAGATCGGCCTTCAAATCTGTCAAATTACACGACTCCGTTCGGTATTCTCCGGATGACCGCCGGGTCAACAATAACCGGTAGGTAGTGCTCCCCTGCAGGGCTCAACGCCTTCTCAATACGTCCATCTCACCCCGGGGTACCTCACCGGGCCCACCATGTACCCGTAGACAGTGCATGCCTTCCTCGAATCGGGTATGTGATACAGCTCAAGAACCGAGAAAACTCATGGTGGACGCCATACACATCACATTATGAGAAAACTGCAACTTGCATTTTTGAAATGATAATAAGTTTATAAAATCCATACGGTTTTCCCTCAAATCCAGAAATCTAATGGAAAATCTGAAATCTTAAAATCATGAGTCAATGAACAGTGAATATCAGCATAGAGCCCCACAACAATGCATAACAGAATGAATATATGAATGCATGGGTATCTAAGTAAGGAATGCAATATCCAAACTAGCATATGAGAGCAACCATGCTAATAATATGTGTAAACTACCAGCTAGCAGGTGATACCAAATGAAGTAGCATTTTCTAATATATACATGATATGGCAATTACCGATGATGATGTGTGTGAGCCGGCAAGTAAGTGTGCATGAAACATGCGCATCATCGGTAATGGTGCTGGTGTCCTAACAGATGGGATTCATAATAATTAAAGAAAACACATGTAATAAATATGCAACGCAATGAGAACGACATAAAAGTAACAGAACCGAATAGTAAATAAAGTATATAAATATACATATCGGGTACGAGTCATACGGTTTTAGTGTTTGAAATACCTGAATCGTGGTTTTTAGAAAAGTAGGAGCTACGGTGTTTTTGAGAAAAGATACATCCTTTGAAAAATCCGTAGTATCTCTCAGCTGTCTTTAAAAATACTCATGATTCGTTAGTTTTGAAAATAGGTATGACTCGAGCCTAGTCTAGCATCTACCTAAATAACTAAGAGACTAACTAAGAAACTAGTCGGAAGGAGAAAAAATCTAATTATATAAACCGAATCGATATATCTAGTGGTCGGCGATTCAGCCTCATAACGTCACGTACTGTATAATATAGAGTACGGTATTCTCGAGTCAAGAGTGCGGATTAATCACCTTATATATCTCTTACGGTAATATCCATCGTACGACATTCTCAAAATCAGTCAAATCACACAATATCATCATTCGTACAGTATCATCATAGTATAATATCATGATCATGGGTACGGTACTAAGGACTCGTACATTCAAACATCATTAATTCACATATAATCGCACGTATGATTACATATCGCTCAACGATCCATTATAATATCATATCGTATATCATGTCACGACTCAATCACATATCCAATATCTCACAGTGTCATGCCCGATCATATCGACTCGTCTCCACATATCACATACGATCCTTATCACCCGTGTATATGTGTACACATACACACATCATGTATGTATATATATATATATATATAGACACACACACACACATACATATACACACAAATCAAGTGTGCGTGTGTGCGTATGTATGTGTCTACATATAACCTGCGATTCACCACCAAGGTAATCATCCTATAAATAGGTTTTCTTAGATCAACCTAATCTAACCCAAGGATTCCTAAATATCCTATTTTCCAAGTATCCAATATCGTATCCAAACTCATAATAATATAGCAATAACCCTATCCTACGATTGCGGGGGTGTTATATGCCATCCACCCGACTTCCCCCGTAGATATACATCTACTCACCTCGATCCTCGATGGCCGAAGTCGATTACGCCACGCTCTCCTCGTCATCCCGAAGTCCACGCGAAGTTACCTATATATATATACACACACTCATACACACACACACACACAGAGTATCATAAACAAGAATCGTGTACGAAAACCAAAAAGGCATACGAAACACACGTAGACTAGAACCTATGGTCTATGCATGCAAGAACAACCAAACGACTCTCGACGATTGTCTTATAAACGTAATCGATTGATATAAAACACGAATATCAAATCTTAAGTTAATAAAAATCGCGAAAAGAAAACAGAAACTTAGGAAAATAGCTTCATATTTTGCCTTGGGACAAATTGGGAGAAGTTGCATACCGGATAGGTCTTATTATAAGATATATGATCCATGGAACAAAGATGGGGCCCACCCAACTATTCCAGGCTGCAAATTGTGGCCATTCTAGATATATTTATGGCCAAAACTAGGAGATAGAGTCTCGGATCTCTAGGGTATCTTCTAGGTTTCCTGCACGACTCACTGTAATCGCTAAATAATTTTTAGGGTCCCCAGGTTATAGCAGATCTTTATAACACATCACAATTCCCACAAAAACCGATATCGGAGATTTCTAAGTCTAAGTCTTGGGTTTTAGTCTCTGTTTTCAGTCCATAAAACTAACTCTACAGGAGTTGTAGTCACCAAAAACACTTCAATTGCACCATCACAAGTCATACTAAACCCTAAACCTTATGCTGGAAATTCCAAGATCACTAATCCTCATTAGTTCTACTCTAAACTATACTAGAAAATAAGGAGAAACAAATTCTAAACTAATGGTGTGGAAATATACTTCATTTGGCAACTCAAGAATTTTCTTGAGTTGCTCAAAGTCTTCAAAGTAGCAACTTGATCACACCGAGTGTTGACGACTCACGTCTCTTCGTAAGGTAGGAATCTACCCGTCGAAGATTAACCGGGTAGGAATCTCCACGGTGGCCTTTTGAGGAGGGCTTTACATCCTAAGCATCGATGGGAAGAAATCTACCCAATAGGAATTGACTGGGTAGGGAAGCTGCTTGGTGGCCTCGTGAGGAGGGATTTTGATCCTTAGCGTACCTGTGTAGGAATCTGCCCGCCAGGGATTGACCAGGCAAGGAAGCTGCTTGGTGGCCTCATGAGGAGGGCTTTTGATCTTTAGCGCAGATGGGTAGGAATCTACCCACCAGGGATTGACCGGGAAGGGAAGCTGCTCGATGGCCTCGTGAGGAGGGCTATTGATCCTTGGCGTATATGGGTAGGAATCTACCCGGCAAGGATTGACCGGGCAGGGAAGCTGCTCGGTGGCCACCTGAGGAGGGTTTCGATTCTTGGTACAGATGGGTAGGAATCTACCCACTAGGGATTGACCGGGCAGGGAAGCTGCTTGGTGGCCTCGTGAGGAGGGCTTTTGATCCTTGGCGCATATAGGTAGGAATCTACCCATCCGGGATTGACCGGGCAGGGAAGCTACTCAGTGTCCTCTTGAGAAGATCTTTTGATCCTTGGCACAGATAGGTAGGAATCTACCCACCAGGGATTGACCGGGTAGGGAAGCTGCTCGGTGGCTTCTTGAGGAGGGCTTTTGATCCTTGGCGTAGATGGTAGGAATCTACCCATCAGGGATTGACCGGGCAGGAAAGCTGCTCGGTGGCCTCGTGAGGAGGGCTTTTAGATTCCCTTTCGTAGGGCGTCTTTCAAACTTCCATGGTCCGTAAAATCACGACGAGTGACCATCGCGGATGACGCATGGTATAAAAGTACTAGTAGGGCACGGTACTTCCGAGATTCACGTCGTTCAATCTTCCCTTGACCGCTTAGGGGTCCGTGTGGATCGGCATGGTCGCTACGTGGCAGCTCCGTATCGGGAATTTAAGGAATCCTGGGATTCGAGCCGTAGCGCGCGTAACGCTCGGCCTTTGGTGATCTTCGTTGAGGCTATAAATAGTGAAGGCATGTTGCTTTCTTTTAGCCTTATGGTTCAAAAAAATGGCCGGGTACATTTACTCCATCAAAGAGATCATCTCCTATGATGACGTGTACCTGTATGACCCTGAATGCTCTAATCAGACGTACCAAACGGTGATAGAGTGTTGATTTGTCAAAAATATTTATAACCGCAATCAAGAACGGCGTCGCTTGGTAGCTAGCCGGTGAGTACGGGTCGGTCCTCAGGGATTTTATGAATTTCCTAATTGCTCTTACGAGTTAATTCCGAACGGTGTGAACGGATTAATTAAATCTAAAAACTAAATTAATTTAGATCTAAATCTTGCTAGGGTTAGCTTTAGGTTAAGTTTGGAAAGTCAATAAATCTTACCGCTTTCTATACCCATATTAAGATCTACTAGGTGTTATGGTAATTATTAATAAAGGGGATTAGAACCATTCGGGAAGATGTTTCTTACTCTAGCTTCTTGTCCTTCCTTTATCAATCCTTACCCTAACCTCCATAGAAAACATGCTCAACCGGGCCTTTATACTACGGTATGACCACTACCTCGAGGGATAGGGTGCCGTAGGGAGCGGTGTGTGCATGAATGCATGGAGTCCTATTAATTATATGTGATGGGCAAGAAAGGGGTGAGAGATCTTCATCTCTCAAACCTTCCCCAAATCTAACCCTAACAAGCAAGGAGACTACTCGCTCATTAGGGAATTGAAAAACATTTATCTAGGGCAGAAAATAAAAGATCTAACTATCTAACTAGGGCAAGGGATAGAAATTACTTAGGGCAGATAAGAAATTTAACCTAAGGCAGAAAAATAAATTAAGAACTTACAAATTGATGCTCTCCAAAAGAAATCTGAATTTTATTAATGAAGGGAGGCATGACCTAATAAAAGAAATTGGGCTTCTATTTATAGGACATAGAAAACCCTAGGTTTTACAATCGCCGCATGTCTGCATTTACACAAATACCCCTAGGAAGACTAGTCATCGCCGCCTCGTCATTTGGTAAAATTTTTACCAACTCCGGGCCATACACAGCCGCGGAACCGCGGCCGCAGCCATGCTTTGGGCGCGGTTCCGCAGCCAAAAGGTGGTCTTAAAGGCTGAGTCTTCTGGGCTGGGTTCTGGTTACATTGGGCTACTTTTTTCTTCACTTTTTTCTTCATAATAGCTTCTGGTTCTCTTCCAGATTTCCACAGTGAGTAAAGTCGTGGACTTTTACCGCTTGCTTCATATCGAAGTCTTGAACCTTACTCTGCCTTGTACTTTGTGAACTGATCTTTGTGTAGGCTTTACCAAGATTCCACCATTTGTTGGTCGTACTCTCACTTTTGTATCATCTTATGTCTTCTTCACTGTTTTTGCTCCGAGAGCCTGTAACCTGTAACTAAGTAGCAAACATGGGTCAAAAGTACCTGTTTATTTTTAAAAAGCATAAGAATGGGGAATATAATAATGCAATATTATGATATGAACAAATACTCCCAAACTTATCTTTTGCTCGTCCCCGAGCAAACCTAGTTTTATTCTCGACAAAAACCTAACCTCACTTTCGCAGGAAAACGCGATTGCACTGAGCTCGTGCAACAAGCCGTTAAACCTCTAGGTGTCCCTAGTAGGAGGAGTGTTGTCTCCTGAGGGTTTTCAGCGGATACTACCCATAAAATCCTATCAATTCAGCCCATTGACTTTTATTCTCCAATTAGGTTTTCTAACAAGGAATTCTATTATCTCCGACTCATAAATTATCCATCCGTATTCTTCACGCTTCCATATCATTTAACTCAAGATTATATATATTTCCTGTAGACTTACTTAGCTTTTGGCATCTCTTAAATTTTCCTTCTAGGGTTCTATCTCAACTTAGGAATTTTTGTCATCTTTACTAAAGATACAAGTCCTATTCTTCATTCCTATCTCTTATCTAAACCCTAATCACATACCCCTACTTGTGTATATAAATCACCCCTACACTTAGAAATTCAAATCAAGCAATCATACTCTTGTCCGTTGTCCAAAGCACTTCTTAATAGGTGAATTTTTAGATGAATTTCGCTCACACATCCTTGTGCGATCGTTAATACTTCTTTAGGTACCAACAACTGATTAAAAAATGTGTATGCACATTAAAGCGTAATTCCTAGTCTTGTAACACCTAAGGGTTTAGCAGTGACTCCCAAACCAGTTGGTCTAAGGCACTAGGTGATGAAGCACCGTCGCTAGATATTTTTCTATTTTTTGCAGCCTTAAGTAATCACAAAAACCAGAGTTCATTTTTTTTTCTTATCTCTTTATTCACACTTGAGTTTTTTCTTTTATTTTCTTTTTACTAAGGACTTTAGAAAAGAGCATTTCAAGGTCTCCTCCACTATTCCAAGTTTCAAGGTGCGTGTTTGTGAAAATTGTAGGGTATACATTTTCAGAATCTAAACTTAAGCTTAGGAATTATTTTTCAAACTTATACTCTAATAAAAATATCAATACTTTTCCTTTGTTTTGACTTAGCCCAAGAAGTGAACTCAAAATTCGCCTATTTCTAAATAAACTACAAAGACATATACTTTCTACCGTTAAATTTTAAGAAAGGTTATTTTTAGGGCTTTTAATTTACTAAGTCTAAGATCTAGTTGTTCCTAGCTAGTCAACCTTTTTGTCAAACTCAAGTCAATTATGGCCAAAATTGAATACATTAATTTTTAAAAATTTTTGAAATTTTTCAATTTTTTATGGGTTTTAAAATAAATATGCAAATGCCAAAAATGTACATATGAATGCGAAGGAAGAAGGCTTACCGAGCATACCCCCAAACTTAAACTTAACAGTTTCCTCACTGTCATGCTACACCAGGTGGGTCAAAATGTCGGCACTCCCCTGTTTATTTATGTATAATGATTTTTTTTAATTTTTTTTATTGTTAAAAGAAAACAAAATATATATACAACAAGGTTCCACCCAAACTTAAGTGAAACAATGTTTCCACTGTTTAAGCGTTAAAGTTTAGAGTTAGGGAGGAGAAAAATCAAACTATACAAGGCCTTACACAGACCAAAAGTTAGTACCAACCATTCAAAAATTCTATCGTGATAATGGTGGGGTTGGTGAAAGAATGGAGTGTAAAGAAAAGAAATGAGAAACACATGAGACCGTATGGGAAGAAGAGTGGAATATGGTCTCGGGGGAGGAGAAGAATGACGGAAGGGAAAAAGAAAGGGTAGTGGTTCTATTTCTTCGAGTGGAGGTTGATTAATCACAAAATTCGTATCGTTTAAGAATGCGAGTTCGTCGGCGAAAATATCTTCGAAACTTTCATCGAAGGTCCAATTGAAAATTACTGAACTCAAAATATCAGATTGTGAGTCATCAACACTCGGTATCATTAAAGGAAGATTAGAAGAACCAAAGAAAGTGGGAATACGAAATTGAGGGTGGGGATGGAGCATATAAATTAGCACAATTTGTAATGACCGATGTGTACAAAGCGATTGTGCGAATCTATCAACCCGCGGATAAATGATATTAAATCCCTTAAGATTCGTGAGCAAACATGGGTACGTCGAACTTGGTAAATCCTCCATTGAATTTGGAAACGCGACGGATTCTTGCATGGTTGAAACGATAGGAAGGACGAAAGGGAGTGAATTAGGGATAGTCCCATTCTCACCGTAGTAAACTGTCTCGAACTTGAAAGATTCCATCAAAGGTTCGAAACGACTGTAAGCAACCGAGTCTGATGGTTCAACTAACTCATCTGAAAATTCAAAGGACTCAAACTCGGGCGGTGAGTCTTCAACATCGTCTGAAAAAGTGAAACACTCGTAAGTGTTATCTGCTGTGAGAACTGTGCCAGATTCAAAGGGAAATTTTTCAAGCTCACAGTCTTCAAGAGCGATCTTTTGCGTGGTCGAAACGATGGAAAAGAGCGAGGGTGATATAACAGATAAAGGTTCAGGAGGATGAATTGGAAAATCCGTCACATCAAACAAAAATTGTTCAACCTCAATATTATCCTCAATACTCTCCTCAATACTATCCTCATAATTCTCCTCAAAATTTAGCCTATGCATGCCATTATCATCAAAATTAAGACGCATATGAGGTTCAAGAGAAACATTTAATGACTCGGGATGATGAGTTGGGGATAAAAGTTCAGTCAAATCAACGGGTTCATCATCCAAAATATTCCCGGCGTCTATATCCTCAATCAAGTTAAAATTAATTTTTTCTGACACCTCATCAAAAGCATGGATATTTATCAATTCAGGTTCTAGATTGGAGGTGTAGAGATCAAAGGGATTAGTGATGGTTTCACTCGGAAGGGACCCTTCACAATCTGGCAAATCAAGCACTACAAAGTCTCATAACTCATCATTTTGGACACTTGTTTGAAAACTGGAGTTGTTGAATTCAATGGGTAATGGGTAGGTTTGATTTGGAAGGGTGTAAAACTCACTCTGTCATCTCAAATTCTCACTCTGTCCAACCGCCTCCTCATACATTGGAAATCTTGGAGCTAATTGGAAACTAGCTGCCGGTTCACTTGGTTGCATAAGGGCAGCTATGGACGCATCTACATTCCTCATCATTTTATTTGTTGCTGAAATATAAGCTTCCAACGACTGTTCCGAACTAGACATAGGTTGTGAAGGGGTTTCGATAAAAGATTCGAAATTGTTTGGATACATGAAACTCCCAAATGGCTGTGTAGAAGCAATGTCTAATGAAGGCGGGAAAGTCGGGTAGGACTGGTAGGAATTGGATGGTTGGACAGGAGTAGGTCAACATTTAGATAAAAAGGTGAATAAACTTGTTGATCCCTAGAACTGGATGTGTAGAGAGGAGTGAAAGATCGGCTACGAGATTGTGCAATATGCTCAGCAATAGATATCGGTTTAGGAGTCACAATAGGACTGGAAAAAGTGGTATCAACATAAGAAGGTGGTGAAGGTTGACAGGGTTGACACAAAGTGGATTGCAACGTCGAACTGTTTCTCCTAGACGCTTCTATTAGGTCTTTCAAAGAAATTTTGGGCATGGAGGGATCGTCCTTAAATCGACCGAAACAATTGACGTATGAAGCAAAGTTAGGTTCAGGATACCAAAGTTCGGCAAGAAATTTATGAGGTGGGGTACCCATGATGTAAAAGTGGGGTGCAAGGATTTCTTAGCGACAAAATTTTGCAAGGTTTTATAAAAAAATTTCCCTTTTTTTATTTGGAACTGTTTGCAAAAAAAGATTTTTAATAAAGGGCCTAGACAAAAATGCAATCAACTAGAAATGCACAATCAGGCCTAGATCTAGGGTCACCTAGGTCAGCTAGACAGCTCCTAACTGTTCCAAAGGGCTAGAAATTGGACCTCAAACCGTCTCTTCACCGCCAATTGCGGCCAGGTAAGTACCAGGTGAGTGGGAGGCTCCCCATTACAAGTAGTGGACCTAATTAAGTAACCACTCTCCTTAGACACCGCAAAGTCAGGTTAGGATCAACGGCTGATGCCAATAACTAGCCCTTTGTCCTATTGAGCACGACGTCCTTAGGGCTGAGTCTAGTATTTTTTAATTAAATATTGGTCAATGCGAATGCCTTATGTGATTTCTGGGGTCCTGGGATGGGTGATGAAATCCCCACCCAATCTGAATTGGTCTCAAGCCCCTTAAAGTCCGATTAAAATATGCAAAGCAGTAAATCACTTGCAATAAATTTTTTTTTATTTTAGCGCGGCGCAAAGAATCCTGCAGAGATTCAATTATTGGAAAGGGGAAGATTTTTAAGCGCAACGAATCCTGCAGAAAGTTTGGCAAAAGATATATGGGGATTTGCAGAAGAGGGAAAGAGAAAACAAACAGTGCAAATTCTGCGCGCTGTCGACACTAGGGAACCGCGGATCCGCGGTCGCAAGGGCGTTTTGGCAGCGGAAGGGCGGTCACGGCGGCGGTGCGGATCCCGAGAATTTTTCCTACGTATTGAATCGCCAAGGCCGCGGCGGATCCGCGGTCGGAGGTGGGTTACGGCGGCGGTTTAGCGGCGCGGTGGGGGGTTCAGATCTCCAGAAAAATTCTACTGTTGTGTTTTTGAAATCCCCCTCTGTTCTGATCTCCCAATTTCTGTTTCGCACTCTGGATTTTTTCCAGATCCGTCGATCCTGCAAAGATTCAAACAAAAAATACCCTTCACAAAAATAAAAGATGATATATTTTTATATATTTTTTGATTTTTCAGTTTTTATGAATTTTTTTAATTTTATATTAACCCGAAATTGCAAAAAGGAAGTAACATGCCATCCCCGGCAACGGCGCCATTTGATTTGTCAAAAATATTTATAACCGCAATCAAGAATGGCGTCGCTTGGAAGCTTGCCGGTGAGTACGGGTCGGTCCACAGGGATTTTGTGAATTTCCTAATTGCTCTTATGAGTTAATTCCGAATGGTGTGAACGGATTAATTAAATCTAAAAACTAAATTAATCTAGATCTAAATCTTGCTAGGGTTAGGTTTAGGTTAAGTTTGGAAAGTCAATAAATCTCACCGCTTTCTATACCCATATTAAGATCTATTAGGTGTTATGGTAATTATTAATAAAGGGGATTAGAACCATTCGGGAAGATGTTTCTTCCTCTAGCTTCTTGTCCTTCCTTTATCAATCCTTACCCTAACCTCCATGGAAAACACGCTCAACCGGGTCTTTATACTACGGTATCACCACTACCTCGAGGGATTGGGTGCCGTAGGGAGCGGTGTGTGCATGTATGCATGGAGTCCTATTAATTATATGTGATGGGCAAGAAAGGGGTGAGAGATCTTCATCTCTCAAACCTTCCCCAAATCTAACCCTAACAAGCGAGGAGACTACTCGCTCATTAAGGAATTTAAAAACATTTATCTAGGGCAGAAAATAAAAGATCTAACTATCTATCTGGGGCAAGGAATAGAAATTACCTAGGGCGGATAAGAAATTTAACCTAAGGCAGAAAAATAAATTAAGAACTTACAAATTGATGCTCTCCAAAAGAAATCTGAATTTTATTAATGAAGGGAGGCATGACCTAATACAAGAAATTGGGCTTCTATTTATAGGACATAGAAAACCCTAGGTTTTACAATCGCCGCATGTCTGCATTTACACAAATACCCCTAGGAAGACTAGTTAGCGCCGCCTCGTCATTTGGTAAAAATTTTACCAACTCCGGGCCATACACGGCCGCGAAACTGCGGCCGCAGCCATGGTTTGGCCGCGGTTCCGCGGCCAAAAGGTGGTCTTGAAGGCTGAGTCTTCAGGGCTGGGTTGTGGTTACATTAGGCTACTTTTTTCTTCACTTTATTCTTCATAATAGCTTCTGCTTTTCTTCCAGATTTCCACAGTGAGTAAAGTCGTGGACTTTTACCGCTTGCTTCGTATCGAAGTCTTGAACATTGCTCTGCCTTGTACTTTGTGAACTGATCTTTGTGTAGGCTTTATCAAGATTCCACCATTTGTTGGTCGTAGTCTCACTTTTGTATCATCTTATGTCTTTTACACTGTTTTTGCTCCGAGAAGCTGTAACCTGTAACTAAGTAGCAGACATGGGTCAAAAGTACCTATTTATTTGTAAAAGGTGTAAGAATGGGGAATATAATAATGCAATATTATGATATGAACAAGCGTGTGGAGGGCCACTTCGGTCGCCTACTTCCCCGGCGCTCACCTCTCCTCCAATTGCTCATGTACGCGAATTAGAGGATGTCCCCAGGTTTGAACAATGCCTTGTCTCCACAGCTGCAGAACGAGTCACTTGACAAGCTCCATACGTTCTACTACTTCGTCCTAATCACAAAAAGCAGGCAGGATTGATTGGTGGCCATTCTTCTGGAGTGTTTCCGGAAAAGGCAGATCGCGGACTCTTGTCCGGCGGGTGGGCTCCTCGGCGCTTCCGTGGATTCTTAGGTTCGTGGGCACCATCAGAGGGAACTGGCTGAAGAAGTAAGTGCTCTGCTGACGGAGATCTCCTCTGAGTACCATCAGCAGTGCTTCCTCAACCCCGACACCCTATGTTGTAACTTTATCGTAGTTTTTTTTTGTAAGGCTGAGGAGCCTGTATTACCTCTTAAAAGTTCTCCTTTTCTGATGTGTTTCATCTCTTTTTATTCCTTATTACCCTTATTACTTTTCACATACATCTTAGCACTTTTTGCATACTAAAAAAACGAATCATGGGATCTCGGCATGGGGGGAGAGAACAGATTTTTCGAAAGAAGTCCCTTTTAATTCAGGGGGCTTAATAATAACTAGCAAAATTACATCGCATTGAAAATAAGAAAATATATTCATTTGTACAATTTGAGCTTCTCGGCGTTGTAGGGCCGAAGAAACAAACGTCCCCCAGCGTCTTGCAAGCGATATGCTCCACCGGGCAATACCTTTGCGTTGAGGAAAGGGCCATCCCACTTCGGAGAGAACTTGTGTAGTTTGCCCAGATCTACGAACTCGTTCCGTCATAAGACCAGATCTCCCGTCTTGAAGGCGCGATATTTAACTCGTGCGTTGTTGTAGCGAGTAGTTTGTTATTGGTAAGCGCCTGCTCTGATCTGTGCTCGGTCCCGTTTCTCTAGCAAGATGTCTAAGTTGGTCCGGAGCGCAGAGGTATTAGCTTCGTCGTCGAAGTGTTCGACTCTGTAGCTGGACAATTAGATCTCCGCCGGGACCATTTCCTCGGTACCGTAGCAGAGGCTAAAGGGGGTTTCTCCCATAGGTGTTTTCTTCAAAATGCGTAATGCCCATAGCACCCGCGGTTGTTCCTCGACCCAGCTGCCCCGTCTTCCTTCCAAACAAGCTCGGAGACCTCAGATAACGCCTCAGTAAGCTACCTCGGCCTGCCCGTTACATTGAGGATGTGCGACCGCGGAGAACTTCATTAGTATGTGGTAGTCGTTGCGGAACTCTTTGACTTTATCATTTTCGAAATTTGTCCCGTGGTCAGTAACGATGCACCTTGAGATCATGAATCGAGAAATTATATTGTTCTACAGGAACTTTATGGTAGTGGTGGAGTCCGGTTTTCTGATGGGGACAGCTTCAATCCACTTCGTGAAATAGACTACCCTGACGAGGATATACTTGTATCTGCCTATGCCAGTGGGGAGTTGGCCTACTATGTCCATTCCCCATTGCGCAAACGGCCAAGGGGAACTGAGGGTTGTTAGCTCGGTAGCCGGAAGACGAGGTATGCTGCCATAGAGTTGGCAGCTTTTGCATATCCTGACAATCTTCTTGGCGTCTTGGTATATCTTCGGCCAATAGTACCCTTAGAGCAGCGTCTTCTGGACCAAGGTACGGGCCCCTTGATATGCTCCGCCGACCCCCTCCTGTATCTCTCGCAGAACATAATCGTCTTTGTGAGGGTCTACACATCGGAGCAAAGGCTGTGTGTACGACTTCTTGTAAAGGTTTCCATTGCTCCATATAAAATGACGGGCTTTGGCTCGAAGACGGCGTGCATCCTCTCGGTCTTCCGAAAGGGTGCCATCTTTTAGAAACTCCACAAGGGGCTTCCTCCAGTATTGTCCTTCCTCCTGAGTCATGTATACTTGGAGCGTTACCTCTCTGTCATCGACGCTGGGCTACAGCAAGACTTTGAAGAGGATATTCCTCTTATGGTTAGCCGTATAGGAAGAGGTGAGCTTGCTTAAAGCGTCGGCTTGGGTGTTTAGGTTCCGGGGAATCTCCTCCAACTGGACTTCGTCGAATTTTTTGCCAAGTCTTTTTACCTCGGCCAGGTACTTCACAATGAGTGGCTCTCGGGCCAAAAAATGCCCGAGCACTTGGCCGACGGCTAGGACGGAGTCACTGCGAATTCAGATTGTCTTTAGCCCTACCCCAGAGGTGATTCACAATCCTTCTAACAAAGCCTCATATTCCGTGGCATTGCTTGACGCTCTGAACCCAAGCTTCAAAGTGTATTCCATCCCGGCCTCGTCCGGGCCTCGGATGATCAGGCCAGCACCGCTCCCTTCCTCGGTAGAGTACCCATCCACATAGAGAACCCAATTGGAGACAGAGTTGAGTATTTCTTCGATCGAGGGTCGGGATCCGGGATCCCATGCTGCTGCTCCTTCCTTTGTAGGAATAGTACACTCGACCACGAAGTCTGCTAGGACTTGTGCTTTGATGACTTTCCTGGGGTGGTATTTGATGTCAAATTAGGATAATTCCCACCTCCATTTCTTCAGACGACTTGATGATCCAGGGGAGGCAACAATAGTCCCTATAGGTCGCTCGGTAAGTACGAGGATGGTGTGCGCCTGGAAGTAGTGTCGTAGCTTCCTTGAGGCGACGATGAGTGCCAAGACTATCTTTTCTATAGCCGGGTATCTTTTTTTCACGTCTTTGAAGACATGGCTCACGTAGTAGACCGGCTTCTGTACACCTTCAACTTCTCTAACGAGCACCAAGCCAGCAGCTTGGTCGAAGACCGCAAGGTACAATAATAGCTCTTCTCCTTCGACTGGTCGGGTGAGCAGTGGGGCGAGTCGTTAGGTGCACTTTAAGTTGCTCGAAAACATTTTGACACTCCTTGGACCATTCGAACTTAGACATCTTTCTTAAGGCTTTGAAGAACGGGAGGCACTTCTCTTCGGATATTGACATTAAGCGACTCAGAGCGGCCACTCTCCCTGTAAGCCGCATGATCTCAACGTTGCTCTTTGGTGTGGCCATGTTGAGAGTGGCGCTGATCTTTTATGGGTTCGCTTCGATTACTCGGTAGGTAACCATGAATCCGAGGAATTTGCCGCCTGTGGCTCTGAACGCGCACTTAGCTGGGTTCAGCTTCATTTTGTACATACGGAGGACGTCGAATGTCTCGCCAAGATCTTTTGTGTGCTCGCCTGATAAGGCTGATTTTACGAGCATGTCGTCGACGTAGACATCCATGTTCCTCCCGATCTGGGGTTTGAACAGCTTGTTAACTAGGCGCTTATATCTAGCCCCAGCATTCTTATGACCGAAGGGCATCACTTTATAGCAATATACCCCCCGGTCCGTAGTGAACGAGGTAAGTTCTTCATCTTCCAGGTTCATCCGGATCTGATTGTAGCCGGAGAAGGTGTCTATGAAGCTTAGCAACTCGTGGCCAGCCGAGCTGTCTGTAAGTCCATATTGCGACCCCCGGTGCTTACGGGGAGGCGGAAACGGTATAAAAAAACGAATTTTTATCGCAAGAGGCAACATGGACTAAACTTGGTCGGGATCGTTGTCTAAACTAAAACTAGCAATCTAGCTAAAGAGAGTTAGCTACTATGGAAGATGGTTATACCTAAACTTGAACTCCTTCTTCTTCAAACCTTGTAGAGGTTGATGGTTCTCTTTACGTCGCCTTCTCCCGTCGAAGATGGATCCACCTCGAAGGTTCGACTTTGGGCTCTTCCTCGATCTTTGAGTGAACTAGGGTTTCCGGCTTGCTAAACCTTCATCCTAGAATGAGTAGAGAGAGATTAGGGTTTGCTTTTCTTTCTAAAGAGAATGATTCTCAACACATGAGAAGGTTTCTCTTTTCAAGAGGAAGAAGAAGATGAAATGAGGAGAGAGAGAGGTTATGATAGAATGAGCTCAATTATTTCTTTCTTGCAACCATATTGCAAAAGAAATGAATTATCTAAATGATAATAATGGAAATAAGAATAGTTGATGGTGAATATGGAATGACCACTATCATACCTCTTTTAATGAAGTGTAAGCATGAATCAAGGAAGACTTTCAAGGCATGAAAGTGGTCAATGGTCAACAAGTCAACCAAGGTCAACAAGTCAAAAAAAAAACAACCATAACATAATTCTTATTTAATTACTATTATTAATAGATAATAAACAAATCCATTAGGGTTTGGAAAATGAAGACTGTCAACTGTGCATACGCACCCGATCCGAAACCCTAATGAAAAACCTCATTCTCCGCCTCAAGCAACTGTGCATACACACCTGCATTCTCGTTCCGAGGAACAAGAATACCAAGATATAAAAGCAACCCCCAAAACATATACCAGTATCTGGCTCAAACCAGAGCCTGCCAGTATAATCCGTCCGGACTCCAAACGTGCAGAAGTGCGCGGATGAGAACGAACCCTGTCGCAAAACCATGCGACCTCTACTCTGTTTTGCCCAGAGGCGAATACCCTCTGTGTGGGACTCTAAAGACTCGACACTACGCTGGCAGTGGGTTTAACCACAGACCGCAAGAGGCACTAGCTGTGCGTAACGGTCCCCAGGTAGATGCCGACAAGAAGGCTGACGAGGTGAAACCCCATCTGAACTCCTACTGAGTCTGAATATGACATTCTCCGTACAGTCCGGTCTGTTCGTCTGATACATCGCATGGCGGGCCTAGGGGGCGGTAAAACGTCAGTCCCCCAATAGCGGTACAAGTCGTGTCGGAGTGAAGCCCAAAACACCCTGAGATAACACTGGAAACCTACCAGTATATCTCGCTTGCCCTGGCCAGGGACTACTCGTGTAATGGCTCTCCTAGACACAGCGCGATGTCAACCCCCAATACCGGGAGAGACGAATCCTGTCTAACCGTCACTGCCTCCAAGTGCTTCGGGACTGCACCCAACCACCACCTGTTTGCACGACTCCTTTGAGCCGTGGTAGGGTAGTGATCAAAGTGCAGTGGGAACACACTCGAGACGAAGTGTCAGTGTCAAGTCAGCGGACTAAGCTGTACTCATGTCACCTGGGAACTGATAACTGACGATAGGTATAATATCAACCTGTCAGTTCCCGACGAGTCCTGTCCAGTGTACTCGTAACCCAACGAGCACCCGTATACTATCTCCAGTACGACGTACTGATGGCTGTGGGACAGACCATCTCCCACACTGGGATGAGAAGCGCATACGCTAGTCTACTCCGGAGTATCGATGCCCTGTCTCGATAGTCCTACGACTAGGGACCTGTATAAGGATGTGCCTATAGATTACCCAGCCCCCACTAGTGTAACTGCCATCACAACGCTGGTAATCAAGCAAGGATCCTAAGGGCTCCACTAATGCGTATAAGTGATATACTGAAATAAACACAAGTACACATTGAAGTAGAAACAAACCAAGTAGCATACTACTATGTTGAGCAAGATTGTTTATACAAGGTGAATATCCCAAGCTTCCATCAAGTAATATACAAACTAGTATGATACAGTAATGGCCTCTAGGGCATATACACTAACAATCTCCCACTTGCACTAAGGCCATGTACTGGCGTATCGAAGACCTATCATCTCGATCAGCCGCTCGAACTGAGTCTGGGGTAGGGCCTTGGTGAATGGATCTGCAGTGTTCTCTTCTGAAGCAACCCTCCGAACCTCGATCTCCTTGCGATCCACGATCTCCCTGATCAGGTGATACCGCCTCAAGATGTGCCTGGATCTCTGATGGGACCTGGGTTCCTTTGCTAAAGCTATAGCCCCGTTGTTGTCGCAATACAGAGGTACTGGGTCAACAATGGACGGAACCACCTGAAGTTCTTTTAAGAACTTCCTTATCCAGACAGCTTCTTTTGCGGCATCAGATGCAGCGATGTATTCCGCTTCCATAGTCGAGTCTGCAACGGTTTCCTGTTTGGAACTCTTCCAACACACCGCCCCTCCATTGAGGGTAAAGACAAAACCCGACATGGACTTGGAATCATCCTTGTCACTCTGGAAGCTGGAGTCAGCAAAGGCCTCAATCTGGAGGTCTTTTCCGCCATACACCAAGAACATCTCCTTAGTCCTCCTCAGGTACTTGAGAATGTTCTTTACAGCTATCCAATGTTTCTCCCCAGGGTTTGACTGATACCGGCTTACTACACTCAGTGCATAAGCTACATCCGGTCTGGTACACAACATCGCATACATTATAGAGCCTACCGCAGAAGCGTAGGGTATAATAGACATGCGATCCCTCTCCAAATCAGTCTTGGGAGACATCTCTTTAGAGAGGGTGATCCCGTGACAAGCCGGTAGGTTACCGCGCTTGGAATCTTCCATACTGAATCTTTTCAGTACGGTGTCGATGTACCTGGACTGTGAAAGTCCTAATATCCTCTTGGATCTATCACGATGGATCCGGATCCCCAGGATGTAAGAGGCATCACCCAGGTCTTTCATGGAGAACCTGTGTGACAAGAAACCCTTGACAGATTGTAGCATAGGAATGTCATTTCCTATTAAGAGAATGTCATCCACGTATAAAACAAGGAATACCACAGTTCTCGCTACAAATCTACTATAGATGCACGGTTCATCTGGATTTTTGATAAAGTCAAATTCCTTGACCGTCTCATCAAAACAGATGTTCCAACTCCGCGATGCCTGCTTTAGTCCATAGATGGACTTAAGCAACTTGCACACCTTTCCGCTGCTCCCACTCTGAATGAAACCCTCTGGCTGATCCATATAGACACACTCCTCTAAATTTCCATTTAGAAAAGCGGTTTTTACGTCCATCTGCCAAATCTCATAATCGTGGAAGGCAGCAATGGCAAGAAGGATCCGAATGGATTTCAGCATAGCCACTGGAGAAAAGGTTTCGTCGTAGTCCAAGCCAGGTCTTTGACGGAAACCCTTTGCTACAAGTCTAGCTTTATAGGTCTCAACCTGTCCATCTACACCAATCTTCCTTTTGAAGATCCACTTGCATCCTACGGGTTTTACCCCGTCTGGAGCAATGTCCAACGTCCATACTTTGTTGGTGTACATGGACTCCATTTCGGTCCGCATTGCATCCAGCCATTTTACCGAGTCAATGCTCTGAACGGCCTGCTGGAAGCTAGTAGGCTCATCATAGTCTATGATGCAATCCTCTCTATCCCCGTCTATGAGAAAACCGTAGTATCTCTCGGGCGGATGAGACTGCCTACTACTTCTGCGGAGCGGCATAGGAATGTCCTGTTCATTTGAACCCTCTGGTCCCTCTAAGCTTTCAGTAATAGCTCGTGGTTCTGGAATTTCTTCCAGTTCTACTGTGCTCCCACTTATCTGGTTTTCCAAAAACTCAGTTTCCAAGAAGTAGGCATGACGAGAAACAAGGACTTTTTGTTCCTCTTCATAGTAGAAGAAATATCCCTTGGAGTTCTTTGGATATCCCACGAACTTACACTGTACTGAACGCGCCTCGAGCTTGTCCGCATGCTGCTTTTTAACAAAAGCTGGACATCCCCAAGTCTTGATGTGACTGAGATGGGGTCTCTTCCCACACCACATCTCATATGGTGTAGTAGGCACAGTCTTAGTAGGAACTCGGTTCAATAGGTACGCAGCTGATTCTAGTGCATACCCCCAGAATGATCGCGGTAACTCAGCGTTACTCATCATGGACCGTACCATATCCAATAGGGTCCGGTTCCGTCTCTCCGATACACCGTTATGTTGCGGGGTGTATGGAGGAGTAAGCTGAGAGAGAATCCCATTCTCTTTTAAATAATTTAGGAACTCGGCACTTAAGTATTCTCCACCTCGATCCGATCTTAGAATCTTGATACTTTTGCCGGTCTGTTTTTCTACTTCATTCTTAAATTCCTGGAATTTTTCAAAAGCTTCGGACTTATGTTTCATTAAGAAGACATAACCGTATCTTGAAAAATCATCCGTAAAAGTAATGAAGTAAGAATAACCGCTTCGCGCATGTGTAGACATTGGACCGCACACGTCGCTGTGTACGAGTCCCAAGAGCTCGCTCGCTCTTACTCCGTGTCCAGTGAACGGAGTCTTTGTCATCTTTCCTTTGAGACAGGATTGACAAGTGGCATATGATTGATATTCGAACGGATCCAAATATCCTTCTGTATGTAACTTAGTCAACCTTCTCTCATTGATGTGACCCAGTCTACAATGCCATAAGAAAGTCTGATTAATATCTGGTGACTTTCTTTTGTGTGTATTCTGGACATTGAAAATCTGTGGTTGGTTTAATACGTATATACCATTGCTCAATGTACCTGACCCAATCAGAACTTGATTAAGGTGAATGTTAACAACATTACTTACAAACGCAAATTCATAACCTTCTTTAGAAACCAAAGATACAGAAATGATATTACAAGTTGCGTTGGGTACAAAAAAGCAATTACGCAAAACCAAAACATGTCCATCTGACATTCCTAGGTGATAGTCCCCCACGGCTTTAGCATCCATGCTAGCTCCGTTCGCAACTCTGAGGGTCATGTCACCTTCCTTCAAAAACCTACGGTTTCTCAACGCCTGCAAAGAATTACAGATATGAGATCCTGATCCGGTATCCAATACCCAGGAAGTAGAGTTTATAGAAAGACAGTTTTCAATAACATACACACCTGAAGCTGAAGCTGCAACCTGCTTCAGTTCCTGTGTCCTGGCTTTCCAAGCCCTGCAATCTTTCTTCCAGTGTCCACTCTTGTGACAATAGAAGCATTCCTCTTTACCAACAAGCTTCCCCGCTATCTTTGTTGCCTTTTCCTTTCCCTTCGCACCCACTTTACTAACACCGCCCCTTGGTTTGGCGGGGGCTTTCCTCTTCTTTCCCTTGGCTTTCGCCTTGGACCTAGAAGAAGAAGATCCTCCTACAAACAAAGTGGATGTATCCCTACCCTTCTGTAGGGTGCCCTCTGCGCTCCTCAGCAGGTTGAGGAGTTCTGAAAGTTCAACTTCCTTTTCTTGCAAGTTGAAATTCAGTATGAACTGGGCGTAAGTGGATGGAAGGGACTGGAGAATTATATCCGTGTAGAGTTCACTATCCAACGTGGTCCCAAGTTCCGCGAGCTCCTCAGTGTAGCCAATCATCTTAAGCACGTGGTCCGCTACCGATGATCCGACGGCCAACTTAGTCGAAAATAACTTCTTCGACACTTCGTATCTTGCGATACGAGACTGCTCTCCATACAGTTCTTTTGTATGAAGAAATATGGATTCCAAATCCATATTCTCGTGCCTCCTCTGATGGTCGTTGTCCATCGAGGCAAGTACGAGGCATCTGGCCTTTGCGCTGTCTATCTCCCAAGTCTTACGGATTTCCTTATCCGCGACGCTGGAGGTGGGACCTGGGACGGGGGGAGCTTTGGTGGTAAGAAGATACCCCAGCTTGTCGTAAGAGATTGCCAATTTGACATTCCTGAGCCAATCTTTGTAGTTTGGCCCTGTTAGTATGTTTTTATCTAGAAGTAACTTAAGTCCAGTCATTTCGATTTGGTCGCTGCAGGGGGAGAGAAGAAACACTTAGCACGATGCTCTTGCAAGTTTAGAATGGTTTTTAATTTGTCTAAACAGGATGGCTCCCACTGTCTCTCGAATCCCTCCTCAAACCACAAAGGAAGAATTAGCCGGGATCAATCCCACCGTACAATACTTGCTTAACCGTTCAGCCAGGCCAGTGTCGGTACTTCGAGGGAGGTTTTCCAACGCTTTCGCGAAGTTCCTTAATTTAAGAACCTCTTTTCCCTGGGGGCGTAGCCCCGCTAACACCTTTCTAGGCACCTACTAGGTTTATAGCATTGATCGTTTAGTGAGAAATTTCCCGAGGAGTAGCATATACTCACAGTAGGATCGGGATCCAAATATCATCGCGTGACGAAAATGAAGGAATCCTACCATAATCATCACACTCCAAATGGTATGCAAATCTAGCAAGTTTCAGTACTTATGAAACTCCCGATGTGGATTTTTGCCCCATGCTCTTATGACCTTGACTTTGGCCAACAAATCATAAGTCACATGTCAAGTTCTTCCCGTCGTTATCCAGGTTAATTTGAATCCACCCGTACATACCCTTGACTTTGGCCAACAAGGCAGTACGACTGTTCCAAATCAACGCATCTATCTATGCTGCACATGAATATCCAATAGCTACCAATCACTATGCCTTGACTTTGGCCAACAAACACAGCTTGAATACTATTGACTATTTATGTGAAACGACGGAGGGCTACGAATGGTTTTGGCGAAACCGTGAACGTAGTGAACTTGATATAATCGATGGAACGAGATAGCTTTTAGAAGGAGTGGCTCAAGCTCCGCATTTAAAAGTTAGTTTTGAAAAGAACCGAGTGGTTTTTCGAAAGTGTTCCATCGACTTAAACTTGGTTTATTATCTTGCATTAGTTCTTTTAATGCGTGATATTCTTGCATTAGTTCTTTTAATGCGTCCCATCATTAAATTCCTACCATTGCAGAAAACAACCAAAATATGACGTACGCTTATGCCATTCGCATTCGCCACGGGGTCCCGTCATCACTCGTTAGGTTACTTAACTAACGACAGAGCGGGGGCTGGGCTAGCGCGGCTGTAAAACATAAGCAACGCCTAAATAGAAAGCAATGATAGACATTACAGATCACAGATGAATACATTGGATATACTAGCAATCCGCATTTCTTTCGAGCCTGAAACGAAAAGCGGATAACACGGTCGCGGTGAATAGCAAATACCCCACCCAAGACCCCTACGGGTGCGGCAAACTACCCGCCAAGTTCCCGGTAGTTTGTGCACCCCACCATGGGTCTATCCTAGGAGCAAAAACAGTAAAAAGAATTATACAATGACGGCTACAACCCCGACCCGGTTGTGCGGCCAAACAAATAATATAATTACATCAATTTACATTTACAATGAATGAAAGAAAAACAAAAGCTCATCTCACATCCACCCCGGCTATTCACCCGCGACAGTCCAACACATTCATATACACATTCCAGCACATTACAGATCATGTATAACCCCGACTAATCGACTTATAGCGATTAGCCGACGTTCAATACATTCATACATCACAGATATAACCAACATAGCCAAAGTGCAATGAAGTTCGGAAAAAAATACGGAATTATAGGACCCCAAAAGTGAATTTCAGTTCTGGAAAATCTGGGTACATATAATATATCTGAAAAATCCCAAAACCAACACAGAAGAACACTGCACGAAAAACGATGCAAAGATGACTACAACCTGCGGCGGTTCCGCGGCCAGATGAGTAGGTGAGGCCGCGGAAGGGCGGCGGATTGGAGGAAACATGCTATCGTTTTTCTTGTGTGTTCTTAGAAAACCCTGAGACGAATTTACAAGTATAAAGTTTTTCATTTTAAGCAGAAAAAATTTCAACAGAAAGTTAGGGTTTTGAATTTCCGGTTTTGTGATTTTTCGTTTCCGAACTTCGTTACACTTCACTACCAAGCTAGTTTAAGTTTAGTTAGGCTCTGATACCACTGTAAGTCCATATTGCGACCCCCGGTGCTTACGGGGAGGCGGAAACGGTATAAAAAAATGAATTTTTATCGCAAGAGGCAACATGGACTAAACTTGGTCGGGATCGTTGTCTAAACTAAAACTAGCAATCTAGCTAAAGAGAGTTAGCTACTATGGAAGATGGTTATACCTAAACTTGAACTCCTTCTTCTTCAAACCTTGTAGAGGTTGATGGTTCTCTTTACGTCGCCTTCTCCCGTCGAAGATGGATCCACCTCGAAGGTTCGACTTTGGGCTCTTCCTCGATCTTTGAGTGAACTAGGGTTTCCGGCTTGCTAAACCTTCATCCTAGAATGAGTAGAGAGAGATTAGGGTTTGCTTTTCTTTCTAAAGAGAATGATTCTCAACACATGAGAAGGTTTCTCTTTTCAAGAGGAAGAAGAAGATGAAATGAGGAGAGAGAGAGGTTATGATAGAATGAGCTCAATTATTTCTTTCTTGCAACCATATTGCAAAAGAAATGAATTATCTAAATGATAATAATGGAAATAAGAATAGTTGATGGTGAATATGGAATGACCACTATCATACCTCTTTTAATGAAGTGTAAGCATGAATCAAGGAAGACTTTCAAGGCATGAAAGTGGTCAATGGTCAACAAGTCAACCAAGGTCAACAAGTCAAAAAAAAAAAACCATAACATAATTCTTATTTAATTACTATTATTAATAGATAATAAACAAATCCATTAGGGTTTGGAAAATGAAGACTGTCAACTGTGCATACGCACCCGATCCGAAACCCTAATGAAAAACCTCATTCTCCGCCTCAAGCAACTGTGCATACACACCTGCATTCTCGTTCCGAGGAACAAGAATACCAAGATATAAAAGCAACCCCCAAAACATATACCAGTATCTGGCTCAAACCAGAGCCTGCCAGTATAATCCGTCCGGACTCCAAACGTGCAGAAGTGCGCGGATGAGAACGAACCCTGTCGCAAAACCATGCGACCTCTACTCTGTTTTGCCCAGAGGCGAATACCCTCTGTGTGGGACTCTAAAGACTCGACACTACGCTGGCAGTGGGTTTAACCACAGACCGCAAGCGGCACTAGCTGTGCGTAACGGTCCCCAGGTAGATGCCGACAAGAAGGCTGACGAGGTGAAACCCCATCTGAACTCCTACTGAGTCTGAATATGACATTCTCCGTACAGTCCGGTCTGTTCGTCTGATACATCGCATGGCGGGCCTAGGGGGCGGTAAAACGTCAGTCCCCCAATAGCGGTACAAGTCGTGTCGGAGTGAAGCCCAAAACACCCTGAGATAACACTGGAAACCTACCAGTATATCTCGCTTGCCCTGGCCAGGGACTACTCGTGTAATGGCTCTCCTAGACACAGCGCGATGTCAACCCCCAATACCGGGAGAGACGAATCCTGTCTAACCGTCACTGCCTCCAAGTGCTTCGGGACTGCACCCAACCACCACCTGTTTGCACGACTCCTTTGAGCCGTGGTAGGGTAGTGATCAAAGTGCAGTGGGAACACACTCGAGGCGAAGTGTCAGTGTCAAGTCAGCGGACTAAGCTGTACTCATGTCACCTGGGAACTGATAACTGACGATAGGTATAATATCAACCTGTCAGTTCCCGACGAGTCCTGTCCAGTGTACTCGTAACCCAACGAGCACCCGTATACTATCTCCAGTACGACGTACTGATGGCTGTGGGACAGACCATCTCCCACACTGGGATGAGAAGCGCATACGCTAGTCTACTCCGGAGTATCGATGCCCTGTCTCGATAGTCCTACGACTAGGGACCTGTATAAGGATGTGCCTATAGATTACCCAGCCCCCACTAGTGTAACTGCCATCACAACGCTGGTAATCAAGCAAGGATCCTAAGGGCTCCACTAATGCGTATAAGTGATATACTGAAATAAACACAAGTACACATTGAAGTAGAAACAAACCAAGTAGCATACTACTATGTTGAGCAAGATTGTTTATACAAGGTGAATATCCCAAGCTTCCATCAAGTAATATACAAACTAGTATGATACAGTAATGGCCTCTAGGGCATATACACTAACACTGTCCACTAGCTAGTTTATTCGAGGAAAGGGATAGTTGTCTTAGGGGCAGGCCTCGTTCAGGTCTGTAAAGTCGACGCACATGCGCTATTTCCCGTTCACCTTTTTTACCATGAACACATTCGCTCGCTAATGTAAGTGCACGGCGGCGCCCCGGCCGTCAATCCGACGCCGGAATGCGGAAGCGGTGCTTTACTTTAACTTTTCAAACCGGCACCACCGCGCACTATAAACCCGGATTGTGCCATTAATCTAGTCCTAGCTATCAAGGGAAGGGGGAAGAGATATACCGAGCGATCCGTGTCCTCTGGTCTTCTCGTCGTCGTCCCGATCTCCCGCGTAATGTCCGGTCTCCACCTCCTCGCCGGAAGGGCACCACGTCGCCGGCTTCTTTTATGGGCTCCCACCTCTATACCGAGGCAACTCGGGCACGAAGCTGGCGAGTCGACGTGCCCAAGATTTGCTGTAGAATAGTGTAGTACTTTTTTTGTCTCTAGGGGTTGAAGTTGCTATGTATATGGTGGAGGAATGATATAAGCTAAAGGAGATAGAACTTTGGGGATTTTTAGCAAAGCCAAAAGAACAAAAATCCCACACCCACAATTTGGACAGCCCCTCCCCCTTTGGCCCGCCATGCACACATGAGGAAATCAAAGAGATGAGTTGAGAGAAAAGAGTGAGGGAGCCACACTATAATGCAAAAAGGGAATGATGTGAGATCATGAGAAGAAATCATCACCCATCAAAAACAATACTCCACCAACCTCATCATAACCCATCACCATCACAAAAGTCATGCCATCATGAACTCAAGAAAGTCAAGGGTGGAAGAATCATCATGACACAATAATATGCAAAAACCACCCTCCACAAATGCTTATTTGCACAATTGCAAATAAGCCCTCCTCCACCAATCTTCAGCAAATGATAGATACAATGAAATATGGTCGAAACGGAAAACAAACTGGCAACTCCAAAAAACTGATCCCGTAATAAATTACAGGAAAACCCCGCTATTGTGTATACATACCTGCATTTGTATTCCGACCGAAATACAAATGCAATGAGACAAAATCTACACTGTACTATACTAGGATCCGGCTTAAACCAAAGCCGGCTAGTATTATCCGTCCGATCCTGATCCGTGCAATACCGTACGTATCTGATCGAACCCTGCCATATCTCCATACGGCCTCTACAGCGTTTCGCCCGAAAACTTGAGCTACTGTCGGTAGGGGACTCTAAAGACTCGTCAACTATGGCTGTGGATTTAACCACTAGCACGTCAGAGGTATTAGCCATACGTTAAGGGCTACCAGCTATTGACCAAAAGTGACGTCGATGAGCGAACTCATCCTGACACCCTACTGAGCCTGACAGTGACAATATCCGTACAGTCCGGTCCGTTCGTCTATGAGCATCGCATGGCGGGCCTTGGGGGTTGGTAAAAGTCAGACCCCCAAAAGCGGTACAGGTCGTGTCGGAGTGCAGCCCAGAACACCCTGAGATACTACTGGAATACCTGCCGGTAAATCTCTTGCCTCGACCGAGGGCTTTGTGTAATGGCTCTCCTAGACACAGCGAGACCTCACCCCCAATACCGGGAGATACGAACCCCTGAAGATCCGCTCACTGCCTCCATGTGGCTCGGGACTGTACCCAACTAAAACCTGTTTGCATGACTCTTTTGAGCGAGGTAGGGTAGTAATCAAAGTACAGTAGGAACTCACACGAGACAAATGACGATCCTCAGGTCGATGAACTAACCTGTACACATGTCACCAGGGAACTGCTATCTGACGTCAGGTATAAGACCAACTAGCATGTTCCCGGCGAGTCCTGTCCGGTGTACTCATAACCCAATGAGCACCTGTATACATCTTAGGTGTGCCAACTGACACCAGTGGCTTGTGAGACCGGCCACCGCCCCTCGTCGGGGTCTCGACTGTATACACTAGTCTACTCTGGAGTATCGATGCCCTGTCTCGAAACTCCCACGACTAGGGACCTTTTAAGGATGTGCTTATAGACTACCAGCTCCCACGTATATGATCGCCCTCATACTGCTGGCAGTCAAGCAAGAATCCTAGGGGCTCTATCAACGTGTAATAGCAACCTATATGGTCACCTAAAGCAGTACACGATGATAAAGATAAACCATATAGCATACTATCATCTTTAGTAAGACTGTCCTACCGGGATAGGTCCTCCCTCAATCATTGCAATTACGTGCCTGTGATCCAATAATTGACTCTGAGGGCACTATCTCCAACAATCTCCCACTTGCACTCAAGGCTAATTATTGCGATGTCGCATACTCACAGCCCGTGTGATACCGAACACCCATCTCCTCTACTAGTCAGTATCACAAAGCTCGTTTGCGAAACTCTTGCATTCGAGAAATAGCCTCAGTGAGTGGATCCGCTTTCAAGTTTCTTTCTATGTCTCTCTATATCTCAAGTTCGCGGTGAAAGCCCTCTCCCGAAATGAGCAATACCTGTTCTAGAATGTGTCTGGATGTCTGATGGGACCTAGCTCATAAATGAACTCCAAATCAAAACTTCTTAGACTGTATCGTCAACTGAACTTAATCAGTATCCTGCGCCATACCTCCCTCAGTATTTCCTTGGACCACCTGTCCAAAATACTTCCCCTCGTCAGAAGGAAAACTATAACTCTGACAACCTCCTTGTCGTCCAGGTCACCTTGGAAGCCTGGAATGATAACTGTCTCCCGAATGAGGCTGTCGTTATCATATCTCTAGAACATCCACTTATGTTCTAAAACTGCTTCCGACTGTTTCTCCAGGATTGGATCAATGTCAACTTATTGCATCCACTGCAAAAACAACATCTGGTGTGGTACTTGACATCTCATGATTGACTCAATTGCCTAAGCAAGTGATCTGCCAATCATGCACATCCCTCTCCCCTTTAGTCTGTAAGACACCTTTAGAGAGGGTGACTCCACCACCTGCAGGTACACTACCGTGCCTGGAGTCGTCCATTCTAAATACTCTTAGAATGCTGTCTAAGTACCCTGATTGGGAAACCACCTAAATCTAGATCTAAAACCATAGATCTAGTAACCAGAATGTCTGATATTATATCCAAGTCCTATGTGGAGAAACCACTGTGTGACAACCAAAGTATAACCGTTCGTAGTATAGGAATCTCACTTCCTACTCTGTGCATGTCATCTAAATACCAGGACATCACACCCTACTACCTTCTTAACAGATCCATCCCCTATTCTGATGAAGTCAAACCTATGACTGTCATATCAGAAATAGATGATCTATCTCCGCTATATCTGCTTTAGTCTATAAATAGACATAAGCCACTTGTCCACCAATACTTCCGCTGCTCCCACGGACTACGACAACACTCTGGCAGAGTCATATACACGTACACTTCTAAAGCTAGTTTAGAACGACGCTATACTCATCCTCCCGCCGGGTCTCACAGTCTGGAACAATAGCAATGGCAAGTCTGGGTAAACAAGAACTTCCCTGTCACCGTCCTTGAGGCTACCAGAGTACCTCTCGGGTGCCTGAAGTTACCCAGCTTATCTGCGGAGTGGCCAATGGAATGTCAAACCAGATTAAATCTTTAGGTTCCTATCAAATCTTCAGTAATCGTTTGTGGTTCTGGAATCACTTCCAGTTCTATTATACTCCCACTACTGTTTTCTGAAAAATCCATTTTATTAAAACTGTGGCGAGTCTAGAACAATATCGCTATTGTTCTTCCAGATGGTAGAAAGTTAACCCTCGTCATAGCCTGGGTCAACCCATAAACAGCTATTACAGAAACATGCCTTGAGTTTTCCAGTGTCTGGTTTTAATCATAAGCCGGACAACTCCCCGTACCTTAACATCGTTAAGATATGAACTGTTCTATATCCAATACAGAAACAGAGGAACTGATTTAATTGAACCAGATTCAAATCATGCAGCTGTCTCCAGTGCATGTAAACTAAATGGAAGGAGGCCGATCAGCGTTACTCAACTTAGGAATGCTTCCACTTATGAGCAACCTGAAAGAGAAGCAAGTTCTCTTAATCATTACTATCAACTGAATACCACACACAAGTATCTACATCTTCGATCACCTTGAAGAATCCCGATACTTGCAACACCTGGTTCTCTACTTTATTCAAATACCTATAACTTCTCAAAATTCGGACCTTGTGTTTCTACGAAACACTTGTCTAAAATCTAGAGAAGTCATAAGTAAACCGAATATAGTACGAGGACCAACCCCTCAGTCCTAATGGACACTGGACAACATACAATATTCTGTATAAGTCCCTTTAGTCTAATAACTCATTTCCTGTGTGTCGTAGGTTGAAAACTGTACTTATGGTTAAGAAGAATTACACCGCTGTTTAATGCTCCTTACCTAACCATCCACTGATATAGGTAAATGTCATCGACATAATTTCAAAAAGGTATATCTCACTCTAGAAAAATAGAAGTACCGATATATCAATTTGAAATTGGTGCATAACAACGAATATTCAAAACCAAATATTTGCCGTCCGGCAAACAACCCAGGCGATTTCCTCAAATATCACCAATTACAACGAATTCCGATATAATGAGGAAGATCACCTAATTCCCAATAATTTACTCCCACTCATCATCTGTAAAATCATACAAATGTGAGAATCATACCTGGTAAATACATACCCTGGAGTAAGTATCTAATCGGGAAATCAGTTTTCCTTTAATAGTACACAGTGAAACTGAAACATTGAAATGTTTCAATGGGGTATCCTGGTATTCCTAGTAATGCCTCTTCCATTATCAGATTCACAACTGTAACCGTATATTTCTTTGCCATCTCTCCACATCCCTTCATATGTCTTTAGTCATTACCTTCTGCACACCCCTTTAGGCCAAATGGTTTTCTTCCTTCCCTACCGTTCGGCACCAGCCTATGGTTTGGAATAAGACTATCCAATAAGCATAATGGGTTTACTGTCCTAATCCTAGGAGCACTCGCAATGCGAGAGAAGGTGAGGAGAAAAGACAACTGAATAAACCTTATTCATATTTCTCCTGAACCAGAATTCATCCCCGAACTGGAATAAGTTCCTTTCGAGTTCGTATATAACCATACGATGGAGTATCCAATAAACTGTGGATCTTTGTAGTGATACGGAGTGTCATGGAGAAATACAAAGGTGAAGTGGGAGTGGTAATGAAATATTTGGTCTGGTCGTGAATAGCAGTCGCAATTTACTTTGCCCTCTTACTCATCCCTTGATATGTCTTTACTTAATACCTTCTGTACACCGTTTAGGCTAATTGGTTTTCTTCATTCCCCACCGTTCGGCACCAGCCTAAGGTTTGGAAGAAGACTTTCCAATTTGCGTAACAGGTGTACTATCTCCTAAACCAAGGAGTACTCGCAACCTGAGAGAAGGTAAAAGGAAAAGACAACTGAATAGTCCTATCCGTTTTCTCCAGAACCGGAAACCATCCTCGAATAAATCCCTTCGAGTTCGTATATAACCATACGATGGTTTTGTCCAATGGAAGTGGACGTTCGTAGTAATACGGGGTGTCCTGGAGAAAAGGGTAAAAGTTGGAGTGGCAATGAGGTTTGCAACTCTGACAATCCAAAAGCCAGTGTTTAAGAAGGTTCGGTCAATTTTGGTCTCTGAGTCATAGTCTAGGGTCGGGTCAATGGTCGCTGCCAAAGAGAGAGAGAAAAGAAATACTCAGCGTGCACTCTAACCTAGATCAGAATGGTTATCACTTTATCTAATCACGAAACCTCCCACTGTACCGTCAAATTCTCCTCCAAACCTGAAAGAAGAATTAGTCGGGATCACCCGAGGAGTAAACCAACTCATCAGTGGGAATCGGGACCCAACTATCATCGCATGATAACGTGACGGAATCCGCTCACGACATCACACTCCAGAAGGTATGTGCATATCTGGCAAGTTTCAGTTTCTTTAGAAACTCCCGATGTGGATTTTTGCCCCATGCTCTTATGACCTTGACTTTGGCCATCAAATCATAAGTCACTGTTAGTTATATGTGTGCCCTAGAGGCCATTACTATACATAGGATGTATATTGTAGTGGATGCTTGGACATATATAGGGAGGACTTTCTTGCTCGACCTGATAGTATGCTATCTGGTTGCTCTTTACCTTAACGTGTACACTGATTGTCTCTCTGTTACATGTTGGTAAAGCCCTTAGGATGTGTACTTGACTACCTGGACTATGATGCGGATCATACTAGTGGGGATATGGTAGTCCATAAGTACATCCTTCAAAGTCCCTAGTCGTGGGTATATCGAGACGGGGCATCGATATACCAGAGTAGACTAGCGTATACCTACTCGACCCATACAGATGGGCGATGGATGATCCCGTATCCATTGGTGTTTGACATCAGAGATGATATACGGGTGCTCAGTGGAGACTGGGTACACTGGACGGACTCGCCGAGAACTCCCACATGGTATTATACCTTACGTCAGATGGCAGTTCTCTGGTGACACTGGTACAGAGTAGTCTGTTGACCCGAGATCGTCATAGAGTCTTGTGTGGTTCCCACTGTGCTTTGATTTCCACCTTACCACGTCCAAGAGGGCATGCAAAACGATGGCTTTTGGGTACAGTCCCGAATCACATGGAGGCAATGAGCGATAGGAGGGGATTCGTCTCTCCCAGTATGGGGAGTTGATGTTGCGCTGTGTTCGATTGGCTATAACCGGAAATCCCTGGCCAGGGTTGCTGAGATTTACTGGTAAGTGTTACCAGTAGTTTCTCGAACTGTTATAGACCTCATATCGACACGACTTATCGAGCTACTGGGGTCTGACGTTTACCACCCCTAGGCGAGATATGCGACATATCAGACGATCAGACCGGACTGTACGGTAAGTGTTACTGGTTGGATTCACAGGAGTGTGAGTGGGCTTGCTCGTCGATCTTCTGATCGCTCAATACCCGGGTGGCCGTTACGTTTAGCAGACCGCTTGCGGCTTGTGGGTGTTTGATATGATCATCACCTGCTGCCGGCGTATTGACGAGTCTTTAGAGTCCTACACAGAGGTTTCCTGGCTCAAGCGAAACGAAATAGGAGCGCATATGAGATATGTGCGGGACCGAGAATAATGTGTGTATGTGATACAGCATTCTATTCTCGCGATGAATGTATCGAATGGTTGTATGCGATATAACCTAGTTATCGAATCAAGGATTGATTCGATAAATCGATACATTGGATATTAGTCGGTCATATGCGATATGACCGGATCGTTAAATCAAGTGTTGATTTGATGATTTAATGCATAATTATAAATTAGATATATTACTTTGCATTAACTAGTATTGTTTCACTTTAAATGGATTTTCTCACTTGAAGTTCACAAGTTGTATATGTGATATACTTTTGTGCACTTGATTGTATCATATTTGATGATACATGTTAACTTGAGTATGTGTAAAGATTAAACCATGGTTATATGAGTGGTTAGGGTTTTGTTTATTTACTTATTCATTTATTTATTTCTTTTGTTCATTTTGGCAAAAGAAAATGATAAAGAGAAAATGGTGGCTTTCTTTGTTTTTCTTTGAAGCTTCTTGAAGCTTTGACTAAAGTGACCATTTTGTCTCATACTTAACCCTAACCATTCCACTTAACCTTAGTACATTCTCTACACCTAACCAAGGTTAGAAAATGATAAGTGTTGATTTTATTTTCCATTTTTTAATAACACTTATCATATCTTTTCTTCTTCTTCTTCATCTTCAACATGAAGAAAACCTAGCTACCATCAATGGCAACTAGTGAAAATAAGTGAGAAATCCAATTCTAAAGTGAACCCACCTCCTATTTCTTCATCCTCTACCTCTTGCCAAGTAGTATAGGATGTTTTCTTCACAAGTTTCATGACTTGGTGAAGTGGGAGCTTGATCTTGTGATACCTCGACGTAGATCATCTTCGGCATCGAAGCCGACGACCAAGCCCGCCCATTTCTTCGATGAAGCTGATGCTAGTGTCCGGAGTCTGATTTGGACAGCGGAGGGACATCATCGCGGAGCTTAGGAAGTGGTGTACCGGATCTACAAAGGTTGTAGCCCCTTCTCTTTTTAGTTAAAGTCGTTAACTTGCATCGCATAGCCTACACATCTAGTTAACGATCCGTATTAGGGTTTCTCGGCACTTGTAAAATTTGAATTAGCCATGTTTGATGCCTTGTGAGACCTCATTAGAGTGCCTAGGAACCCTTCAGTGGTATCAGAGCCTAGCTAGAGCCTTAGGCGATGCGTAGACGACGTTTGAAATCCGAACGAACCGAAACCCTAACTCTCAAAATGCTCTCTATACAATTTTTGAAATCGGGGATTTTTCCAAATTAAAAATATGCAGAAAAATCAGCAGGAGATTTTAAAAATTACTGTGAAATTCGAGCGACCAATTCGTCTAAACTGCGGCGGAACCGCGGCAATAGCATGGCTATTGCGGCGGTTCCCCGGCCAAGTTGTCACATCAGGTTTTACTTTTTGCACAGTAATTCCTATAATGTAGTGCTGGTTTTCCTGGGAATTTTTAATCTGAACTCAAGAGTTGAGTTTTCTGGGTTGTATTGGGAGTTCGTATATTCGATCGGATTATCAAACTTTGTCTATGTGTTTTTCCGGCTAATTTTAGAATATGTTAAAAAGTTCGACCGGATAAAAATACCCAATTTTTCCCTTGCCGGAAAATTTCCAAGTGTTGGATTTTTCCGAGATTTAAAGACGTTCTAAGTAGTGCAAGTAACGCGATGGTCCCTCTAGAAGACAACAAACCTTAACTCGATTATGTGACCGTCTTGAACTGCCCTTTGAACCTTCGGGTTTGGGGCAGTAGGGCGTGCCACATGTGAGGCGTTGGCTTGACCCTTCTACGGCTGGACCGTTGGTACTGAGGCACGAAGTGAATGTTTTTAAACTTATTTCAAGAGTTGAGCTGCTTCGGGAAAACTTGGGTGTTTGACTGTTCGATCGGAAAGTTTAACATTTTCTGTTTATCTGGAATGGGATACAATAATTGGAATTCACAATAAGTTATGAGATAACTGAATGAATGTTATAAACATAGCAGTTTAGTCTCACTTGATCGGTTGTCACGGAATTTTGATGTGATCAAAAGTCCATCGCAATCACGTAGCGTACGCGGATACTCGCCGGGTAAACTTAATAGACAGCCTCGCTCCATAGCCCCGATCAAGTGACTGTAGGAGAACCCCGTCGCCGAAAGCATCCGTTCGGGTGCTCGCGGCAGCGGTGTTCCGCCTTGGTGCACTTCGTCGACGGCGTCAGGGGTGCGGCCGCCTACTAAAGTTTGCGACGAGCATTCGATCAGAATGTCGGGAATCTTGTTGAATTGCCCGACTTGATATTGAAAAGATTTTTCGATAAATGAGACTAAAATGCGGGGTTTATAATTGTTAGGCCTGCGATGTCTAAGGAATTCATTTGATCAGGCATGCGATGTCTATGGAGGTTGCGGATTCCAACTGTTGTAGTTTTACATTTTCTTTTCTGTGACCGTAAGTGTAATATGTGATATCGCCGGTTTCGTTGCTATTGTAAGTCCACGTTGCGACCCCCGGTTCTTACGGGGAGGCGGAAACGGTATAAAATCAAAATTTTAACGCAAGAGGCAACATGGACTAAGCTAGGTCGGGATCTTTACCTAAACTAAAACTAGCATACTAAGCTAAAGATATTTAGCTACTCGGATGAAGATGGTTATACCTAAACTTGAACTCCTTCTCTTCGAGCTCCGATGGTGGTTCGATGGCTCCTTCTCGTTGTCTCCGTACGCCGAAGATAGATCCACTTGTAAGCTCCAACCTTTAGCTCCTTCTTCGTTCTTTGAAGAAACTAGTTCACTTGGTTTGCTAAACCTAGTGAACTAGAATGAGTAGAGATGATTTAGAATGGGATTTTATCTATGGTTCTTGATTCTCAACTCATGAGACAAGAGAACCATAGATCAAGAGAGGGAGCAAGAGGTTGAGGGTGAGAGCAAGAGGAGAGCTCAAGAACAAGAGAGAGAATGAGCAAGAAAGAATGAGCAAGTATTTTGTCTCTCACCCTCTCATAATCCAAAGTGATCATAACTCATCATATCAAAAAAGTCTTATGTGATGGTCAGAAGCAACCATAACCTTATCATGTCATGCACTCATTTTACTCAAATGAGCAAGCAAGAAAAAGTCTTTGGCATGAAATGATAACCATGGTTATCATGATGGTCAATTAGTCAAGCCTAGTCAACCGGTCAACAAGTCAACAAAAGTCAACAAGTCACCAAAGTCAACAAGTCAACAAAAGTCAACAAGTCAACAACCATATCACCATAATACTTAATTAATATAATAGTTAATCACATATCATATTCTCATTAGGGTTGAGCATAAAGTCAAAAAGTCAACGGTCAACTGTCAACAACCCTAATGAGAATCCGCTGCCTCTGCCTCCCTGTCAACTGTGCATACACACCCGCATCCGCGTTCCGAGGAACACGAATGCAAACTGGATAAATCCAATCCCATAAGGTACAGTAGGATCTGGCTTAAACCAAAGCCCGCTAGTGTAAACTGTCCGGACACTGTACGTGCACAAGTGCACGGATGTGACCGAACCCTGTCGCAAAACCATGCGACTTGTCGCAATACCATGCGACCTCTACTCTTTTGCCTAAAGGCGAAAAGCTTTCTGTGTGGGACTCTAAAGACTCGACACTACGCTGGCAGTGGGTTTAACCACAGACCGCAAGCGGCACTAGCTGTGCGTAACGGTCCCCAGGTAATGCCGACAAGAAGACCGACGAGGCGAAACCCATCTGAACTCCTACTGAGCCTGAGTGTGACATTCTCCGTACAGTCCGGTCTGTTCGTCTGATACATCGCATGGCGGGCCTAGGGGGCAGTAAACGTCAGTCCCCCAATAGCGGTACAAGTCGTGCCGGAGTGAAGCCCAATACACCCTGAGATAACACTGGAAACCTACCAGTATATCTCGTTTGCCCTGGCCAGGGACTACTCGTGTAATGGCTCTCCTAGACACAGCGCGATGTCAACCCCCAATACCGGGAGAGACGAATCCTGTCTAACTGTCACTGCCTCCAAGTGCTTCGGGACTGCACCCAACCACTACCTGTTTGCACGACTCCTTTGAGCCGTGGTAGGGTAGTGATCAAAGTACAGTGGGAACACACTCGAGGCGGAGTGACAGTGTCAAGTCAGCGGACTAAGCTGCACTCATGTCACCTGGGAACTGATAACTGACGATAGGTATAATACCAACTAGTCAGTTCCCGACGAGTCCTGTCCAGTGTACCCGTAACCTAACGAGCACCTGCATACTATCTCAAGTACGACGTACTGACGGCTGTGGGACAGACCGTCTCCCACACTGGGATGAGAAGCGCATGCGCTGGTCTACTCCGGAGTATCGATGCCCTGTCTCGATAGTCCTGCGACCAGGGACCTGAATAAGGATGTGCTTATAGATTACCCAGCCCCCACTAGTGTGACTGCCATCACAACGCTGGTAATCAAGCAAAGATCCTAAGGGCTCCACTAATGCGTATAAGTGATATACTGAAATAAACACAAGTACATATTGAACTAGAAACAAACCAAGTAGCATACTACTATTTTGAGCAAGATTGTATATACAAGGTGAATATCCCAAGCATCCATTAAGTAATATACAAACTAGTATGATACAGTAATGGCCTCTAGGGCATATACACTAACAATCTCCCACTTGCACTAAGGCCATGTACTGGCGTATCGAAGACCTATCATCTCGATCAGCCGCTCGAACTGAGTCTGGGGCAAGGCCTTGGTGAATGGATCTGCAGTGTTGTCTTCTGAAGCGACTCTCCGAACCTCGATCTCCTGGCGATCCACGATCTCCCTGATCAGGTGATACCGCCTCAAGATGTGCCTGGATCTCTGATGGGACCTGGGTTCCTTCGCTAAAGCTATAGCCCCGTTGTTGTCGCAATACAGAGGTATTGGATCAACAATGGACGGAACCACCTGAAGTTCTTTCAAGAACTTCCTCATCCAGACAGCTTCTTTTGCGGCATCAGATGCAGCGATGTATTCCGCTTCCATCGTCGAGTCTGCAACGGTTTCCTGTTTGGAACTCTTCCAACACACCGCCCCTCCATTGAGGGTAAAGACAAAACCCGACATGGACTTGGAATCATCCTTGTCACTCTGGAAGCTGGAGTCAGCAAAGGCCTCGATCTGGAGGTCTTTTCCGCCATACACCAAGAACATCTCCTTAGTCCTTCTCAGGTACTTGAGAATGTTCTTTACCGCTATCCAGTGTTTCTCCCCAGGGTTAGACTGATACTGGCTTACCACACTCAGTGCATAAGCTACATCCGGTCTGGTACACAACATCGCATACATTATAGAGCCTACCGCAGAAGCGTAGGGTATAATAGACATGCGATCCCTCTCTAAATCAGTCTTGGGAGACATCTCTTTAGAGAGGGTGATCCCGTGACAAGCCGGTAGGTTACCGCGCTTGGAATCTTCCATACTGAACCTCTTCAGTATGGTGTCGATGTACCTGGACTGCGAAAGTCCTAATATCCTCTTGGATCTGTCACGGTAGATCCGGATACCCAGAATGTATGAGGCATCACCCAGGTCTTTCATGGAGAACCTGTGTGACAAGAACCCCTTGACAGATTGTAGCATAGGAATGTCATTTCCTATTAAGAGAATGTCATCCACGTATAAAACGAGGAATACTACAGTTCTCGCTACAAATCTACTATAGATGCATGGTTCATCTGGATTTTTGATAAAGCCAAATTCTTTGACCGTCTCATCAAAGCAGATGTTCCAACTCCGCGATGCCTGCTTTAGTCCATAGATGGACTTAAGCAACTTGCACACCTTTCTGCTGCTCCCACTCTGAATGAAACCCTCTGGCTGGTCCATATAGACACACTCCTCTAAATTTCCATTTAGAAAAGCTGTCTTTACGTCCATTTGCCAGATCTCATAATCGTGGAAGGCAGCAATGGCAAGAAGGATCCGAATGGATTTCAGCATGGCTACTGGAGAAAAGGTTTCGTCGTAGTCCAAGCCAGGTCTTTGACGAAAACCCTTTGCTACCAGCGTAGCTTTATAGGTCTCAACTTGTCCATCTACACCAATCTTCCTTTTGAAGATCCACTTGCATCCTACGGGTTTTACCCCGTCTGGAGCAATGTCCAACGTCCATACCTTGTTGGTGTACATGGACTCCATTTCGGTCCGCATTGCATCCAGCCATTTCACTGAGTCAACGCTCTGAACGACCTGCTGGAAGCTAGTAGGCTCATCATAATCTATGATGCAATCCTCTCTATCCCCGTCTATGAGAAAACCATAGTATCTCTCGGGCGGATGAGACTGCCTACTACTTCTGCGGAGCGGCGTAGGAATGTCCTGTTCTTCCGAACCTTCTGGTTCCACTAAACTTTCAGTAACAGTCCGTGGTTCTGGAATTTCTTCCAGTTCTATTGTGCTCCCACTTATCTGGTTTTCCAAAAACTCAGTTTCCAAGAAGTAGGCATGACGAGAAACAAGAACTTTTTGTTCCTCTTCACAGTAGAAGAAATATCCTTTTGAGTTCTTTGGATACCCCACAAACTTGCACTGTACTGAGCGTGCCTCGAGCTTGTCCGCATGCTGCTTTTTGACAAAAGCCGGACATCCCCATGTCTTAATGTGCTTAAGATAGGGTCTCTTCCCACACCACATTTCATATGGTGTGGAAGGCACAGTCTTAGTCGGAACTCGGTTCAAAAGGTACGCTGCTGATTCTAGCGCATACCCCCAGAATGATCGCGGTAACTCAGCATTACCCATCATGGACCGCACCATATCCAATAGGGTGCGGTTCCGTCTCTCCGATACACCGTTATGTTGCGGGATGTATGGAGGAGTAAGCTGAGAGAGAATTCCGTTCTCTTTTAAATAGTCCAGGAATTCGGCACTTAAGTATTCTCCACCTCGATCCGATCTTAGAATCTTAATACTTTTGCCGGTCTGTTTCTCTACTTCATTCTTATACTCCTGGAATTTTCCAAAGGCCTCGGACTTATGTTTCATCAAGAAGACATAACCGTACCTTGAGAAGTCATCCGTAAAAGTAATGAAGTAAGAATGTCCGCTTCGGGCATGTGTAGACATTGGAACGCACACGTCACTGTGTACGAGTCCCAAGAGCTCGCTCGCTCTTACTCCTTGTCCAGTAAATGGAGTCTTTGTCATCTTTCCTTTGAGACAAGATTGACAAGTGGCATACGATTGATATTCGAACGCATTCAAATATCCTTTTGTATGTAACTTAGTCAACCTTCTCTCATTGATGTGACCCAATCTACAATGCCATAAGAAAGTCTGATTTATTTCTGGAGACTTTCTTTTGTGTGTATTCTGGACGTTGAAAATCTGTGGTTGGTTTAACACGTATATACCATTACTCAATGTACCTGACCCAATCAAAACTTGATTAAGGTGAATGTTTACAACATTACTTACAAACCCAAATTCATAACCTTCTTTAGAAACTAAAGATACAGAAATGATATTACAAGTTGCGTTGGGTACAAAAAAGCAATTACGCAAAACCAAAACATGTCCATCTGACATTCCCAGGTGATAGTCCCCCACGGCTTTAGCATCCATGCTAGCTCCGTTCGCAACTCTGAGGGTCATGTCACCTGCCTTCAAAACCCTACGGTTTCTCAACGCCTGCAAAGAATTACAGATATGAGATCCTGATCCGGTATCCAATACCGAGGAAGTAGAGTTTATTGAAAGACAGTTTTCAACAACATACACACCTGAAGCTGAAGCTGTAACCTGCTTCAATTCCTGTGTTCTGGCCTTCCAGGCCCTGCAATCATTCTTCCAGTGTCCTTTCTTATGACAATAGAAGCATTCTTCCTTATCCACAAGCTTCCCCGCTATCTTTGTTGCTTTTCCTTTTCCCTTCGTATCCACTTTACTAACACCGCCCCTTGGTTTGGCGGGGGCCTTCTTCTTCTTTCCCTTGGCTTTCGCCTTGGACCTAGAAGAAGATGATCCTCCTACAAACAAAGTGGATGTATCCCTACCTTTCTGTAGGGTGCCCTCTGCGCTCCTCAGCATGTTGAGGAGCTCTGAAAGTTCAACTTCTTTTTCTTGAAGGTTGAAGTTCAGTATAAACTGGGCGTAAGTGGAAGGAAGGGACTGGAGAACTATATCCGTATATAGCTCACTCTCCAATGTGATCCCTAGGTCAGCGAGCTCCTCAATGAAGCCGATCATCTTTAGCACGTGCTCGGCTACTGATGATCCGACGGCCATTCTTGTCGAAAATAACTTTTTCGACGCTTCGTATCTTGCGATACGTGATTGCTCTCCATACAGTTCTTTTGTATGGAGCAATATGGACTCCATGTCCATATTCTCATGCCTCCTCTGATGTTCGTTGTCCATCGAGGCAAGCAGGAGGCACTTGGCCTTCGCGCTATCAATCTCCCAAGTCTTGCGGATTTCCTTATCCGCGACACTGGAAGTTGGACCAGGGACAGGGGGAGCTTTGGTGGTAAGAAGATACCCCAGCTTGTCATAAGTGATTGCTATCTTGACATTCCTGAGCCAATCTTTGTAGTTTGGCCCTGTCAGTTTGTTTTTATCTAGGAGTAACTTAAGTCCAGTCATGTTGATTGGTCGCTGCAATTAGGAGAGAGAAGAAGAAACACTCAGCATGATGCTCTTGCAAGTTTAGAGTGGTTTTTAGTTTGTCTAAACAGGATGGCTCCCACTGTTTCTCGAATCCCTCCTCAAACCATAAAGGAAGAATTAGGCAGGATCAATCCCACCGTACAATACTTGCTTAACCGTTCAGCCAGGCCGGTTTCGGTACTTCGAGGGAGGTTTTCCAACGCTTTCGCGAAGTTCCTTAATTAAAGAACCTCTTTTCCCTGGGGGCGTAGCCCCGCTAACACCTTTCTAGGCACCTACTAGGTTTATAGCATTGATCGTTAAGTGAGAAATTTCCCGAGGAGTAGCATATACTCACAGTAGGATCGGGATCCAAATATCATTGCGTGACGAAACTGAAGGAATCCTACCAGAATCATCACACTCCAAATGGTATGCAAATCTAGCAAGTTTCAGTACTTATGAAACTCCCGATGTGGATTTTTGCCCCATGCTCTTATGACCTTGACTTTGGCCAACAAATCATAAGTCACATGTCAAGTTCTGCCCGTCGTTCTCCAGGTTAATTTGAATCCACCCGCACCTACCCTTGACTTTGGCCAACAAGGCAGTACGACTGTTCCAAACCAACGCATCTATCTATGCTGCACATGAATACCCAATAGCTACCAATCACTGTGCCTTGACTTTGGCCAACAAACACAGCTTGAATACTATTGACTATTCATGTGAAACGACGGAGGGCTACGGATGGTTTTGGCAAAACCGTGAACGTAGTGAACTTGATTTAGTCGATGGAACGAGATAGCTTTTAAAAGGAGTGGCTCAAGCTCCGCATTTAAAAGTTGGTTTTGAAAAGAACCGAGTGGTTTTTCGAAAGTGTTCCAACGACTTTAACTTGGTTTATTATCTTGCATTAGTTCTTTTAATGCGTGATATTCTTGCATTAGTTCTTTTAATGCGTCCCATCATTTAATCCTACCATTGCAGAAAACAACCAAAATATGACATACGCTTATGCCATTCGCATTCGCCACGGGGCCCCGTCATTACCCGTTAGGTTACTTAACTAACGACAGAGCGGGGGCTGGGCTAGCGCGTCTGTAAAACATAAGCAACGCCTAAATAATATCATATATAGATATACTGCAATGATAAACATTTCAGATCACAGATAAATACATTGGATATACTAGGAATCTGTAATTTGTACGAGCCTGTAACAAAAACAGATTACACGGTCGCGGTGAATAGCCAAAACCCCACCCAAGACCCCTACGGGTGCGGCAAACTACCCGCCAAGTACCCGAAGCGTAGCAACCTCCCTCATCTCCATGAGTAGGCCACTCGACACTTCGGCATACCCGGTAGTTTGTGCACCCCTCCATGGGTCTATCCTAGGAGCAAAAACAGAAAAAAGAAATTATACAATGACGGCTACAACCCCGACCCGGTTGTGCGGCCATACAAATAATTATTACATCAATTTACAAATTTACATGAATTGCAAGAAAAGAAAACTCTCGTCTCACAACCCCCGGCTATTCACCCGCGACAATCCAACATATTTATATACACATTCCAGCACATTACAGATCATGTATAACCCCGACCAATCGACTTATAGCGATTAGCCGACGTTCAATACATGCAAACATCACAGATATAACCATCATAGTCAAAGTGCAGTGAAGTTCGGAAAAAATACGGAATTATAGGACCCCAAAAGGAAATTTCTTTTCTGGAAAATCTGGGCACATATAATATATTCCAAAAATCCCAAAACCAACACAGACACACACTGCACGAAAAACGATGCACAGAAGACGACAAAGCGCGGCGGTTCCGCGGCGGATGCCTAGCTCGCGCGGCGGAAGGGCAGCGGTTTGGACGAATTACTGTATCGTTTTTCTTGGGTGTTCACACAAAACCCTGAGCCGAATTTACAAGTGTAAAGTTTTTCATTTTGAGCCAAAAAAATTTCAACAGAAACTCAGTTTTTTTTTGTAAAAGTTTGGTTTTTGGATTTTTCTGGTTCCGAACTTCGTTACACTTCACTACCAAGCTAGTTTAAGTTTAGTTAGGCTCTGATACCACTGTAAATCCACGTTGCGACCCCCGGTTCTTACGGGGAGGCGGAAACGGTATAAAATCAAAATTTTAACGCAAGAGGCAACATGGACTAAGCTAGGTCGGGATCTTTACCTAAACTAAAACTAGCATACTAAGCTAAAGATATTTAGCTACTCGGATGAAGATGGTTATACCTAAACTTGAACTCCTTCTCTTCGAGCTCCGATGGTGGTTCGATGGCTCCTTCTCGTTGTCTCCGTACGCCGAAGATAGATCCACTTGAAAGCTCCAACCTTTAGCTCCTTCTTCGTTCTTTGAAGAAACTAGTTCACTTGGTTTGCTAAACCTAGTGAACTAGAATGAGTAGAGATGATTTAGAATGGGATTTTATCTATGGTTCTTGATTCTCAACTCATGAGACAAGAGAACCATAGATCAAGAGAGGGAGCAAGAGGTTGAGGGTGAGAGCAAGAGGAGAGCTCAAGAACAAGAGAGAGAATGAGCAAGAAAGAATGAGCAAGTATTTTGTCTCTCACCCTCTCATAATCCAAAGTGATCATAACTCATCATATCAAAAAAGTCTTATGTGATGGTTAGAAGCAACCATAACCTTATCATGTCATGCACTCATTTTACTCAAATGAGCAAGAAAGAAAAAGTCTTTGGCATGAAATGATAACCATGATTATCATGATGGTCAATTAGTCAAGCCTAGTCAACCGGTCAACAAGTCAACAAAAGTCAACAAGTCACCAAAGTCAACAAGTCAACAAAAGTCAACAAGTCAACAACCATATCACCATAATACTTAATTAATATAATAGTTAATCACATATCATATTCTCATTAGGGTTGAGCATAAAGTCAAAAAGTCAACGGTCAACTGTCAACAACCCTAATGAGAATCCGCTGCCTCTGCCTCCCTGTCAACTGTGCATACACACCCGCATCCGCGTTCCGAGGAACACGAATGCAAACTGGATAAATCCAATCCCATAAGGTACACTAGGATCTGGCTTAAACCAAAGCCCGCTAGTGTAAACTGTCCGGACACTGTACGTGCACAAGTGCACGGATGTGACCGAACCCTGTCGCAAAACCATGCGACTTGTCGCAATACCATGCGACCTCTACTCTTTTGCCTAAAGGCGAAAAGCTTTCTGTGTGGAACTCTAAAGACTCGACACTACGCTGGCAGTGGGTTTAACCACAGACCGCAAGCGGCACTAGCTGTGCGTAACGGTCCCCAGGTAATGCCGACAAGAAGACCGACGAGGCGAAACCCATCTGAACTCCTACTGAGCCTGAGTGTGACATTCTCCGTACAGTCCGGTCTGTTCGTCTGATACATCGCATGGCGGGCCTAGGGGGCGGTAAACGTCAGTCCCCCAATAGCGGTACAAGTCGTGCCGGAGTGAAGCCCAATACACCCTGAGATAACACTGGAAACCTACCAGTATATCTCGTTTGCCCTGGCCAGGGACTACTCGTGTAATGGCTCTCCTAGACACAGCGCGATGTCAACCCCCAATACCGGGAGAGACGAATCCTGTCTAACCGTCACTGCCTCCAACTGCTTCGGGACTGCACCCAACCACTACCTGTTTGCACGACTCCTTTGAGCCGTGGTAGGGTAGTGATCAAAGTACAGTGGGAACACACTCGAGGCGGAGTGACAGTGTCAAGTCAGCGGACTAAGCTGCACTCATGTCACCTGGGAACTGATAACTGACGATAGGTATAATACCAACTAGTCAGTTCCCGACGAGTCCTGTCCAGTGTACCCGTAACCTAACGAGCACCCGCATACTATCTCAAGTACGACGTACTGACGGCTGTGGGACAGACCGTCTCCCACACTGGGATGAGAAGCGCATGCGCTGGTCTACTCCGGAGTATCGATGCCCTGTCTCGATAGTCCTGCGACCAGGGACCTGAATAAGGATGTGCTTATAGATTACCCAGCCCCCACTAGTGTGACTGCCATCACAACGCTGGTAATCAAGCAAAGATCCTAAGGGCTCCACTAATGCGTATAAGTGATATACTGAAATAAACACAAGTACACATTGAAGTAGAAACAAACCAAGTAGCATACTACTATTTTGAGCAAGATTGTATATACAAGGTGAATATCCCAAGCATCCATTAAGTAATATACAAACTAGTATGATACAGTAATGGCCTCTAGGGCATATACACTAACAGCTATATGTCAACGACAATTGGGATGGACATATTTACTTACGTTGATGACATGTGATGTTATGTGTTGCTGGATATGTTATATTGGATCGTCGTGTATGAATAGCCGGGGGTTTTATGTGAGATGAGTGTTTTTCATTTTCATTCATGTAAAAATCTGTATGTAATATTCTTTTATTGGGGTACTTCCAGGTTGCGGAAGATGTCACCGTTTGTATATTATTTTCTTTTCCGTACTAGGATAGACCCAAGGAGGGGAGCACAAGTAACCGGGTTCTGGAGTCCAGTGGGAGACCAACTCGAGGAGTCGAGTCCGGGTCTCCTAACTCTAGAATTGGTAGGGTTGCTTGCCGCTCTCGTAGGGGTCTAGGGGTGTGGGTTTGGCTATTCATCACGACCGTGGAATCCGTGTTTTATATTGGCTCGTATTGAAAACACGGATGTCCTAGTATATCCAATATTTCATATTATTCTTCTGCTGCGATATCTGTGATGTGATCATGTGATATGTTCTGTGATGGATACTTTATATAGTATATATGATATATTATATAGGCGTTACTTATGTTTTACACCCGCGCTAGCCCTGCCCTGCTCTGCCATTAGTTACCTAACCTAACGGTGCACGAGGGGACATCGAGGCGAATGCGGATGGCATAAGTGTACGTCGTATTTATCTGTGATGTTTAGGTAATTTAAATGATGGGACTTCATTAATATGATTAATGAAAGAAAAAGAAACCTAAGATGTTGTAGAATCGAATTTCAAAAATAAAACAGGTAGCTACAGTTCTTGCTTTGCACAGAGGTATATATGATATATCCTGCACCTTATTCAATAAGGAAAGGACCGAGATCCCTTCACCGGGAGTGACTCCTTTAGCAATAACTGGCAGATGCTACACACTCGGTTTTTTTTTGATTGCTTCTATAGTTTTTGCTTTGCACAGTAATATATATGATATATCCCACACCTCATTCGACGAGGAAAGGGCCGACGATCCCTTCACCGGGAGTGACCCCTTTAGCAAAACTAGAAAAGCCTCAAAAGCACTCCATTTTAAAATCATTTGATTCTACAACGATATAAAGTTCATTACGCAAAAGGTTTTCTTAAAAACCTGACGTAGCCCTCCGTCATTTCAGATAAGTCCTAGTTAGTATTCGTGCTGCGTTTGTTGACTCAGTCAAGGCGTAGTGTGCGGTAGCTGATTAGTGCTTATCTGCAAAGCATATGATACGATTGGATTAGGGTAGTCGTGCGGCCTTGTTGACTCAGTCAAGGGTCGTGCGGGTGGGTTTAATTCAATCGAGAAATGACGGGTTGAACTTTACTTGTGGTGTATGATTTGTTGACTCAGTCAAGGTCATAGATCGCTTGGGGCAAAATTATCGGGAATTTCAAGTGTTGAAATTTGCAATGAGATTGCATACCTTCTATGAGATAGTTGGATCCCGATACCCGCTGCGAGTAAAAGTTACTCCTGGGAGAGTTTTACACATTACAATTAGCCGATCAAGTAGGTGTCTAGAAAGGTGTTAACGAGGTTACGCCTCTGGGAAAACGAGGTTTATATTATTTAGGTTCGTGCGAAAGCACGGGGGACTTCCCTCAATGTACCGACACTGGCCTGGCTAAAAGATTGGCGAACTTGTAGTGTGTAATTAATCCCGGCTAGTCTTTCCTTTTAGGGTTTGAAGGAAGATTTGATAAAAACAGTGGGAGCCATCCTGATTAGATAAAATAATAACCAATCTATTCTTGCAAGAGCGCACGCTGAGTGTTTTCTTCTCTCTCTCTCCAGGTAGCGACCATATCACGCCTTAATCAAGATAATAATACGGATATTGACCGAACCCGCTTGTTATACAGAGCTGGGGAACGTTGGTCCCGCTCCAACTTATAATTGTTATAAGACAGAGCAGGAAATTGGGGAATACAAGAATTCCCGTGCCGCCCAAACGAAGAGAGTGCATTCTGATGCATCATCTTCGGGTGTGTTCATTACAAAGAACTGTTTCTCAGTATCCTCCGCATCCTTGGTATATGATACCGGATCAGGATCCCAGATATGTAATCTGTTACATAGGGCTACAAAAAGGTAGAAAAACTGAGAACGGGTGATAAGTTTCATAAGACAGAAAACGGGGCAAGTGTTGCAGCCAAGTCTGTTGGTCACTGTCACCCTGTATTACCAATACATTGATTCTGAACAAATGCTATTAGATACCGTACCTGATATACAAAATCATATCAGTCTCTTTAATAGTAAAGAAATGATAAAATTTTTGTATTGATGGATAATGTTTTGAACATTTCCTATATCAAAAGTTGATTGGTACAGGCACGTCATCTAAAAGCATTGACGTTCTAAATCAAACTACAGTTCCTAGTATATAGAACACACACAAGAAGAAGAGTTCAGAAATGAACGGATCCTTCTTGAGGCATTGTAGACAAGGTCATATCAATGCGACCCGACTGGCTGAAGTTACATTCAGATGCATATTTAAATTAGTTTGAATTTACATCTTATGAAACTTTCCAGTCATGTCACAAAGATAAGATGGCCATAGCTCTGTTTATTGAAAACGGAGAAAGAGTTAGTAAACTCTTGGGACTGATACATGATGATGTATGTAAGGTCCCCTGTCTGCAAATGCCAAGACAGGTTCTTTATACTTCGTTACATTCTCTGATAATCTCTCAAGATTCAGACATATGTTCCTGTTGAAACACAAGTCCGAACCTTTTGAGATATTCACAGAATATAAGCTAAAAGTAGAGAACCAAAACGGGTATAAGTATTATGTCCTTTGATGTGATCAAGGAGGAGAATACTTGAGCACGGAAATCCTGGACTATTCTAAAGGAGAATAAGATTCTCTCTCAGCATTACTCCTCCGTATACACCATAGCACGATGGTGTATCGGAGCGGAGCAATCACACACTATATGATATGGTACGCTCTATGATGAGTACTGCTGAGCCTCCTATTTCCTTTTGGGAGTTATGCACTTGAGAAGATGCATACCTATTGAATAGGGTTCAAATCAAATCAGTTGCCTACCACTTCATATGTGATATGGAAAGGGAAGAGCCCATATCTTAAGTTAGTTAAGATTTGGGGTTGTCCGGCCTATGTCTAAAAGCAAAATCCGGACAAGCTCGAGGCAAGGTCTGTTATGTAGAACTGGAAATGTTCCAGCTATACAAATTGCAGCTGATGATTTGATAGAACTAAAGGATTCAGTAGATTCCAACGAACCTCAGCCTCTCCGCCGATCTAGTAGGGTTCCTCACCCACCTGAGAGATACTTCGGTTTCTCTATGACAGTGGGAGCGAGGATTGCATCATGAGATGATGACCCAACTAGTTTCGAACTGGCCATCAGGAGTAAGACTCTGTCAGAATGGCTGGATGCTTAGCGATCTGAGATGGAATCCATGTACACCAACAAAGTATGGACTTTGGTTGCTAAATCTGAAGGGTTAAATCCCCATCAGGAGCAAGTATATCTTGAGAAGATTACTTGGTGTAGATGGAAAAGTTGAGACTTTCAAAGATAGACTTGTTAAAGGTTTTCGTCATCAACCAGGCATGGATAATGATGAAACCTTTTCCAGTGGCTATGCTTAAGTCCATCCAGATCCTACTTGCCACGGCTACATACCATGACTACGATATCTGGCAGTTGGGTGTCATGACTGCTTTTCTAAATGATGTTTTGGAAGAGAGCGTCTATAAGTACACAGCCAGAGGGCATCGTAGACAGTGGGAGCAGCGGAAACGTGTGTAAGATGTTTTATGTGATAAAGCAGGCATCGCGGAGTTGGGACATCTGTTTTGATGTGCTAGTCAAAGAGTTTGACATCATCAAAATGGTAGATGAACCTTGTATATACAAAAAGGTAGTAGGGAGTATAGTGACGATCCTCGTAGAGTACGTGGATGACATGCTCTTAATAGGGAAGGAGTTTCCTATGCTATGCTCGGTCAATCTCCGCTTATCACTATGATTCTCCATATAGGATCAAAATGATACCTCCTAAATCCTGGGTTTTGGATCTATGAGATAGATCTAATTGGATGTTAGGATTCTCACTAGTTGTAGTGAGATGGTATCAACCGATCCTGGGGAGAATCACTGGAAGGGTTCCAGGGTGATAAGGACGACTGAATGTCAGTCACAGGTATTGTCTTTACCCTCAGTAAAGGGACGGTATGTTGGAAGAGTTCCAAACTAGATACCGTGGCTAACTAGACGATAAAGGCAGGATACATCGCTACTTAAGATGCTACCAAAGAGGCAGTCTGGATGTATATTTGTTCATAAGATGAACTTAGTTCCTCCCATTGTGTGACAATGGAGTTGTGGCTTATGCCAAGGAACGCCCGTCCCATCAGTGATCCAGACATATTCTGAGGCAGTAACACCTGATCATGGAGATAGTTGATCTCCAGGGCGATCAAGGTAAGGAGAGTAGACTCAGAGGACAACACGGCGGATCCACTCACAAAGGCCTATTCCCAGAGAGAGACTTTAATGGGATGGTTGAGTATGAGATACTGCAACCACTGCTATCAGATGGCCCTAGTGCAAGTGGGAGATTGTTAGTTATATGTATGCCCTAGAGGCCATTACTATACATAGGATGTATATTGTAGTGGATGCTTGAACATATATAGGGAGGACTTTCTTGCTCGACCTGACAGTATGCTATCTGGTTGCTCTTTACCTTAACGTGTACAATGATTGTCTCTCTGTTACATGTTGGTAAAGCCCTTAGGATGTGTACTTGACTACCTGGACTATGATGCGGATCATACTAGTGGGGACATGGTAGTCCATAAGTACATCCTTCAAAGTCCCTAGTCGTGGGTATATCGAGACGGGGCATCGATATACCAGAGTAGACTAGCGTATACCTACTCGACCCATACAGATGGGCGATGGATGATCCCATATCCATTGGTGTTTGACATCAGAGATGATATACGGGTGCTCGGTGGAGACTGGGTACACTGGACGGACTCGCCGAGAACTCCAAGATGGTATTATACCTTACGTCAGATGGCAGTTCTTTGGTGACACTGGTACAGAGTATTCTGTTGACCCGAGATCGTCATAGAGTCTTGTGTGGTTCCCACTGTGCTTTGATTTCCACCTTACCACGTCCAAGAGGGCGTGCAAAACGGTGGCTTTTGGGTACAGTCCCGAATCACATGGAGGCAATGAGCGATAGGAGGGGATTCGTCTCTCCCGGTATGGAGAGTTGATGTTGCGCTGTGTTCGATTGGCTATAACCGGAAATCCCTGGCCAGGGTTGCTGAGATTTACTGGTAAGTGTTACCAGTAGTTTCTCGAACTGTTATAGACCTCATATCGACACGACTTATCGAGCTACTGGGGTCTGACGTTTACCACCCCTAGGCGAGATATGCGATATATCAGACGATCAGACCGGACTGTACGGTAAGTGTTACTGGTTGGATTCACAGGAGTGTGAGCGGGATTGCTCGTCGATCTTCTGATCGCTCAATACCCGGGTGGCCGTTACGTTTAGCAGACCGCTTGCGGCTTGTGGGTGTTTGATATGACATCACCTTCTGCCGGCGTATTGACGAGTCTTTAGAGTCCTACACAGAGGTTTCCTGGCTCAAGCGAAACGAAATAGGAGCGCATATAAGATATGTGCGGGACCGAGAATAATGCGTGTATATGATACCGCATTCTATTCTCGTGATGAATGTATCGAATGGTTGTATGCGATATAACCTAGTTATCGAATCAAGGATTGATTCGATAAATCGATACATTGGATATTAGTCGGTCATATGCGATATGACCGGATCGTTAAATCAAGTGTTGATTTGATGATTTAATGCATAATTATATATTAGATATATTACTTTGCATTAACTAGTATTGGTTCACTTTAAATGGATTTTCTCACTTGAAGTTCACAAGTTGTATATGTGATATACTTTTGTGCACTTGATTGTATCATGTTTGATGATACATGTTAACTTGAGTTTGTGTAAAGATTAAACTATGGTTATATGAGTGGTTAGGGTTTTGTTTATTTACTTATTCATTTATTTATTTCTTTTGTTCATTTTGGCAAAAGAAAATGATAAAGAGAAAATGGTGGCTTTCTTTGTTTTTCTTTGAAGCTTCTTGAAGCTTTGACTAAAGTGACCATTTTGTCTCATACTTAACCCTAACCATTCCACTTAACCTTAGTACATTCTCTACACCTAACCAAGGTTAGAAAATGATAAGTGTTGATTTTATTTTCCATTTTTTAATAACACTTATCATATCTTTTCTTCTTCTTCTTCATCTTCAACATGAAGAAAACCTAGCTACCATCAATGGCAACTAGTGAAAATGAGTGAGAAATCCAATTCTAAAGTGAACCCACCTCCTATTTCTTCATCCTCTACCTCTTGCCAAGTAGTATAGGATGTTTTCTTCCCAAGTTTCATGACTTGGTGAAGTGGGAGCTTGATCTTGTGATGCCTCGACGTAGATCATCTTCGGCATCGAAGCCGACGACCAAGCCCGCCCATTTCTTCGATGAAGCCGATGCTAGACTCCGGAGTCCGATTTGGACAGCGGAGGGACATCATCGCGGAGCTTAGGAAGTGGTGGACCGGATCTACAAAGGTTGTAGCCCCTTCTCTTTTTATTTAAAGTCGTTAACTTGCATCGCATAGCCTACACATCTAGTTAACGATCCGTATTAGGGTTTCTCGGCACTTGTAAAATTTGAATTAGCCATGTTTGATGCCTTGTGAGACCTCATTAGAGTGCCTAGGAACCCTTCAGTCACATATCAAGTTCTACCCGTCATTCTCCAGGTTAATTTGAGCCCACCCGCACAAGCCCTTGACTTTAGCCAACAAGGCTATACGACTGCCCCAAATCAACGCATCTATCTATGCTGCACATGAATACCCAATAGCTACCAATCACTATGCCTTGACTTTGGCCAACAAACATATCTTGAATACTAATTGACTATCCATGTGAAATGACCGAGGGCTACGAATGGTTTCTGGCGAAAACCTTTAACGTAAAGAACTTGATATCGTTGAAGGAACGGATAGCTTTTATAAAAATATAGTAACGAAAACCTTCGCTAAAGAGGTCACTCCCAGTGAAGGGATCTCGGCTCTTTCCCCGTAGAATGAGGTGCAGGATATTCCAACTGAATACCTCGATGCAAAGCAAAAGTAATCGGCTATAGTGAAGTTATTGCCCTGACGCAAACTTTTGTCCAAGGGGTCACTCCCGGTGAAGGGATCTCGACCTTTGCCTCGTCGACTGAGGAGCATGATATTCCAACTGAATACCATGATGCAAAACAAAAGTGAACGTCCTTGCAATAACAGCTTTTTGAAAAGTGTTCCGACAACATCAGATTAGGTTTGTTTTTAACTTGCATTGATCCGAATCAATGCAGTACCATCAATTGATCACACCACAAAGAACGAAAATATACTGATGTACGTATATGCCATCCGCATTCGCCACTGGGTCCCGTCATTACCCGTTAGGTTAGCTAACTAACGACAGAGCGGGGACTGGACTAGCGCGGATTGAAAACATATACAACATCTACTAGTATATATATATCAATATATAATATTTCGCTCAAGGCGTGAAAAAAATGCAACATCACAGAAATGTACAGCATCACAGAACAATACAGATATCTGGGATCCCCGGGTTTCACAGAGCCGCTACTGAAACTCGACGTTCCCCTGGTCGTGTGGATAGCCTGTGCAATGAAATCCTAGACTCCTACGGGCGCGGCAAGTTACCCGCCAAAACCTGAAGCGAGGCAGCCCCCTTCAGCAACGTGAATGGACTACCCAGCACTTCACGGAATCCGGTAACTTGGGCATCCCTCCTGGGTTAACCTGTACCCCCTACGAGTGCGGAGAATGGCCCGCCACTTCTAGAGTGAAGCCCCCTCCGTCTGAATGCATTGAGATGCGGGCCCGTTGCCCTCTAGAATCCGGCAATCCGTGCACCCCTCCGCGGGGCAATCCTAGTACAGAAAGTAAAATATACATACAACGGGTACATGGACCGCAACCTGGTCGTGCCCCAAAAGAATATTATACAGACAGGCAGTGACGACAGTCCAAATGTCGGACGCTCGCCCCGCAATATCAAATGTACATAATACAACATAAAACTGTACTAGCATTGCATCTAGGCTATCCCCCACGACCGATCCGCAACATCACAGCACAAACACAGAACATCAACGTGAATGTCACGTTCGCAAATCCGTCTAACTGGGCTATAGCAGTTAGACAGGATTTACCGATCAAGTGACATTCACGGTCACAGATATAATGTAAAAACTGTGAACTAATGTGTTTAAAATGTCGGATCGATCAAATTTTACCAAGTGGGCCCCAAGGATTACTGTAGAACTTAAAGAAATTTTGGGCCCAAAAATAATATTCCAAAAACCCTAATTATAAATCAGGAGGCCTCTGTAAAAAATTGGCGGACTGAACAGTTAAAACAGCGGCGGAATCACGGCCAAAGTATGGGTTTGGCCGCGGTTCCGCGGTGGGATAATGAGATCGCGCGACCAAATTTTTACAGGAGGCTTATACTTCCCTGCACATCATTTTGCAACTACCTGAAAAATTTTTGGAGTCCAAAAAATTTCGACAGAAATTGATGCTATTGTAAACGCGGGTTTTGGAATTTTTGTTCGATCGGAAATGTAAACACATTAGACAAAGCTAGACTAGGTTAATGGTGAGGCTCTGATACCACTGTAAGTGCACGGCGGCGCCCCGGCCGTCAATCCGACGCCGGAATGCGGAAGCGGTGCTTTACTTTAACTTTTCAAACTGGCACCACCGCGCACTATAAACCCGGATCGTCCATTAATCTAGCCCTAGCTATCAAAGGAAAGGGGAAGAGATATACCGAGCGATCCGTGTCCTCCAGTCTTCTCGTCGTCGTCCCGATCTCCCACGGAATGTCCGGTCTCCACCTCTTCGCCGGAAGGGCACCACGTCGCCGGCTTCTTTTACGGGCTCCCACCTCTATACCGAGGCAACTCGGGCACGAGGCTGGCGAGTCGACGTGCCCAAGATTTGCTGTAGAATAGTGTAGTGCTTTTTTTGTCTCTAGGGGTTGAAGTTGCCATGTATATGGTGGAGGAATGATATAAGCTAATGGAGATAGAACTTTGGGGATTTTTAGCAAAGCCAAAAGAACAAAAATCCCACACCCACAATTTGGACAGCCCCTCCCCCTTTGGCCCGCCATACACACATGAGGAAATCAAAGAGATGAGTTGAGAGAAAAGAGTGAGGGAGCCACACTATAATGCAAAAAGGGAATGATGTGAGATCATGAGAAGAAATCATCACCCATCAAAAACAATACTCCACCAACCTCATCATAACCCATCACCATCACAAAAGTCATGCCATCATGAACTCAAGAAAGTCAAGGGTGGAAGAATCATCATGACATAAGAATATGCAAAAACCACCCTCCACAAATGCTTATTTGCACAATTGCAAATAAGCCCTCCTCCACCAATCTTCAGCCAATGATAGATACAAAGAAATATGGCCGAAACGGAAAACAAACTGGCAACTCCAAAAAACTGATCCCGTAATAAATTACAGGAAAACCCCGCTACTGTATATACATATCTCCATTTGTATTCCGACCGAAATACAAATGCAATGAGACAAAATCTACACTGTACTATACTAGTATCCGGCTTAAACTAAAGCCGGCTAGTATTATCCGTCTGATCCTGATCCGTGCAATACCGTACGTATCTGATCGAACCTTGCCATATCTCCATACGGCCTCTACAGCGTTTCGCCCGAAAACTTGGGCAACTGTCTGTGGGGGACTCTAAAGACTCGTCAACACTATGGCTGTGGATTTAACCACTAGCACGTCAGAGGTATTAACCATACGTGACGGGCTTCCAGCTATTGACCAAAAGGGACGTCGATGAGCGAACTCATCCTGACACCCTACTGAGCCTGTCAGTGACAATATCCATACAGTCCGGTCCGTTCGTCTATGAGCATCGCATGGCGGGCCTAGGGGGTTGGTAAAAGTCAGACCCCCAAAAGCGGTACAAGTCGTGTCGGAGTGTAGCCTAGAACACCCTGAGATACTACTGGAATACCTACCAGTAAATCTCCTGCCTCGGCCGAGGGCTTTGTGTAATGGCTCTCCTAGACACAGCGCGACCTCACCCCCAATACCGGGAGAGACGAACCCCTGAAGATCAGCTCACTGCCTCCATGTGGCTCGGGACTGTACCTAACTAAAACCTGTTTGCACGTCTCCTTTGAGCGTGGTAGGGTAGTAATCAAAGTACAGTGGGAACTCATACGAGACAAATGACGATCCTCAGGTCGATGAACTAACCTGTACACATGTCACCAGGGAACTGCTATCTGACGTCAGGCATAAGACCAACTAGCATGTTCCCGGCGAGTCCTATCCAGTGTACTCATAACCCAATGAGCACCTGTATACATCTTAGGTGAACCAACTGACACCAGTGGCTTGTGAGACCGGACACCGCCCCTCGTCGGGGTCTCGACTGTATACACTAGTCTACTCTGGAGTATCGATGCCCTGTCTCGAAACTCCCACGACTAGGGACCATTTAAGGATGTGCTTATAGACTACCAGCTCCCACGTATATGATCGCCATCATATTGCTGGCAGTCAAGCAAGAATCCTAGGGGCTCTATCAACGTGTAATAGCGACCTGTCTGGTCACCTAAAGCAGTACACGATGATAAAGATAAACCAGATAGCATACTATGATCTTTAGTAAGACTGTCCTACCGGGATAGGTCCTCCCTCAATCATTGCAATCACGTGCCTGTGATCCAATAATTGACTCTGAGGGCACTATCTCCAACAGCTAATTCGAGTAGTTAATATTTCTAATGAAGTTGGCTACGAGCAATATATTGACCTCGTCTTCAATCGCCTTTTGCTTGATTAGCGCAAAACTTCGCTTCTTTTTCCTGACGGGTCGGGTCTTCAGGTCGACCCCGAGCTTATGAGAGATTACTTTAGGGTCGATCCTGGGCATGTTTGATGGTGCCCAGGCGAACACGTCCGAGTTCCCTTGAAGAAAGCGGATCATGTCCTTGCGACGGTCTCCTGTCAAAAGGGATCCGATCTAGACGGTTCATCCATCAACCCCTTCGACAAGGGAAACTTCTGTCAACGCTTCTACCGAGACTCTTCGGATTTCTTTCTGGTCATCGCGCTTGTCCAAGGACCCCTGGAAGTCGCTTTAGTCGTCAACTTCGTCGCTCTGCTCTCCGGCATGGGACGTCGAGATGAAGCAAATCAAGGCGATCTACTGGATCCTGTAGGTTCGGCCTATCTCCCCTTGATCTAATGGAAATTTGATTACAATGTGATTGGTTGAGATTTGCGCTTGAAGGGTGTTTAACGTCGGGCGTCCCAAGAGGATGTTGTTGGATGAAGGGATCCTAGCGATGATGAATTCCACCGGTACAGTCCTCGTTTGTCCCGTTTCTCCGATGTCGAGGAGGAGGGTGACCACTCCTTCGGATGGAATGGAGTGGTTGGTATACCTCGAAAGGACGTTTGTTGTGGGCCGTAGGTCGCACGGTCGTAGCCCCATATGCTGGAAGCAGTCATAGAAGAGGATGTCTGCCGAGCTTCCGGAATCGACCAATATCCTTTGTACCTCGTAACGGTGGACCCGTGCTGTTATCACGAAAGGGTCGTTGTGAGACAAGGATATACCGTGGAGGTCTTCATCGGTGAAGATGATAGGCTCGGCAATTCTTCCGAGGTGGACTTCTTGTATCCTCGATGAGTAGGAGGCGATGATTTTCGCCCGCTCCTCAGGCAGATCCTAAGGAAAATCCCGGCTGTCGCCGACCCATTTCAGGTCGTCAATTCCCCGGGCGGGGGCTGGTTCTCCTGCTCCCTATCGGCCTGCCGCTTATCCCGTAGGTACTTCACCAAGTGGCCAGAGTTGATCAACTCCTCGATGTAGTCTTGGAGCTGTTTGCAATTTTCGGTGAGGTGGCCCTGCGACCTACGGAAGGCGCAGTACGGTCCCCGGATATGTTTAGTCGCTCTGTGGGTGACTGGCGGGAGCTTGAAGAATCTCCCGCCTTTCGCCTCTTCCAACAGCTCAGTCTGGGAGATGTTAAGAGAAGTGTACTCCTGGAACTTTGGGGGGTATGGTTTTGGTCGGTCGACCCTTTTCTTCTCTTCTCTGCCCCTCTTCTTTTGGTCGGCTTGGTCGCCCCGGGGCAGATTGGCGTTCACCTCCGACTCAAGTTGGATCTCTCGCTCGGTCTAAGCTTTTACCTCAGCCATGGTCTTAGGTTGCACTAATGCAAAAGAGCGGAGCCACTCTTTGTGCCAAAGACCGGACCTTACTGCGGTGATGACGGTTTCATCCCGGTGCTCGGAAACCTCTAGGAGAGCGTTGTAGAAACCGATGATAGATCCCTTAAAGGATTCCTTTCCCCCGCTCTTTATGGTGAATAGGTAGTCGACTGTTCTCTTCTGTCCCCTGTTCCCGACAATGTGATCGAGGAACTGGGTGGCCAACCCATCAAATGTTGAGATAGAGCATGGTGCCAGACCCCGGAACCAGTCCTGACCAGCACGGATGAGGGTGGTAGGAAAGGCTCGTTATTGAGCTGCATCCGAGTTGTCCTGAAAGCTCATGCTCGCCGTGAATGCGTCAGGTTGTCCTTCGGGTCGGACTTCCCATCGAAGAGGGCCGACTTGGGCGGCTTATTTTTGGACGAGACGTGTATGGCTAGCATCTCCTCAGTGAAGGGCTTTGTGAGCGAGTCGACGGAGTACCTGGCTCCTTCACCAGATGAATGCCCATCCCTCCGTATGCCATCGATATTCTTCTCGAGGGTCTCGAGGAGGTTGTGATACCCTGATGATTCGGCATAGTCGGAGTGGTGATCATTTTTGCTCCTGGTCTGTGCGGTGGTGCGGCTTCAGTTTAGCTCTATCAGATTTCTTAGATCCTCGGGCGATGTCCTTTTCGAGTGGCCTTGACAAGGGTTGTTTGCGTAGTATCGATGAGGGATAGGGCATTAGTCATTCCTTGAAGCAGGAGAGCTGACCGACACCTCCTTGGGTGGCATGGGAGCATGATGGGCGTAGCGGCGATGGCCTCTTTCCCGGGATCATGGCGTAGAGTCGTGCGGCACCCAGCGAGTCATTGAATCGGTCACCGCGTGGGAGCCGTGGTAGCCGGAGTTAGTATGCCGATGTTCGGAGGCATCGAGGGGAGCAACGTTATCTGCCCTTCTATTGGTGTCGTGATCCCTAGGAGGGGGAACTGCAATCTGGGGGCTGGGCCCACTGCTTGAACGCGAATGAGCATGTCTACCATCGACGTAAGTCTGTCGATCCACGGCGATAGGGCATTGATAATGTTTGGAGGGGGAGTAAAATTGTCTACACCTCTATTGTGGGGAAGGCGGCAGCTCGTGCTGTGATCATCATGGTTCTCGCTCGGCATGATGTCAATGGCGGAAGATCAATATTGATGAGTGGAAGAAATTTACGTTCCCACAGACGGCGCCATCTGATGGAGGCTAAGATCTCCTTCAGATATTGTCCTCCGTCGATCTGTCACGAGCGTTGTAGGATGGTTAAGATTTGGTTAGGAGGTTATCTTCTGAAGCGTGCAGATCTCAATAGATTGGTATTGAGATGGAAACCGAGCTATCTGCAAAAGAAGTCCTGGGTTGGATGACCACCGTAGGACCCTCCGACAATCAAGTTACCTAAGAAATTTAAGTAGAGTAGGGGCTTGTTGGATTAAAATTGTCTTACCTGAGTTGTCTGAGAGAGGAGTTTTATAAGGGTTGCATAGAGAGAGCAAGCATGAGATCTTCGCCTTGGTTACTTCCCTGGCGTTACGCCCGCGTGAATGATGGTATCCCCCCATTAATGACGGGATACGATCATTAATGGGGGGATGCGCCAGCGTGGGATGCGAGACGTGAGCCGGCGGATATCACGCTTCGGCGAGATACACGCTGTCGTTGCGGAAGCGCTAAGGCCCCGCGCTCACATTTGACCGGGGGAGCTGGGGAGGCTTAGTTCGGCGTGAGACTCAAAGACGAGCCAGGAGGCCAAGGAAGCTCAGCTCTGCAATAGATCGGAGACGAGAAAAGGAGGATTTGCTCCAGTTCGGCACCTAGGTCGCTCTTAGGTAAGAGGCTAAGCGTAAGCTCGGGGATGAGCTGAGGAATTTCATCTATGTTCCGCCCTATTTTTACCTCGGTAGCCTCCATGAGTCAAATGAGCTGTCATGGTTGACACGTCATTAGCCATGTGTCGTGATCTAAGGAATTCCTAGTTATGAGCATCATCAGGTCTCCTTTAGACCGCATGTTGAACTATGAGAACATTTTAAACCCAAAATGGTTTTAATGGAAATTTTGTACTTCATAATTCGGTCTAGGACAGACCGCACCTAGACCGCATATTGACCTACAACAAGAAATACTGTTTGGATCCCAAATTATCTTCGAAGCATGAAAATTCAATGAAGTAATTCACCTTGAAGCCTAGGACAGACCGCAGTCATAACTGCAACAAGAAAATAATGTTTGTATAATTATCGCAAGAAACTGGAAAATCGACGAAGCAGTTAACGATGTGGTCTAGGGCCGACCACATGATGAACTACGTACCCAAAATCCCAATGAAATGATTTTTCTTTGCGTATATGCTTCAAAAATACCGAAGTAGTTCACCATGTGGTCGGACCAACCACATGGATCAGACGAAGTCAAGAATGCAACAAATTGTAACAAAAATGTGTTTTAAATTGCGTAAAAAGGGTCGATGCGATCCAGGACCAACCACATGGTGAACTATGAAACCGTAACAATCTAAAACTTTCAGATTCACTAGATTTGGCCCCAAACACTATAAATAAGACCTTGGCCCTCTAAATTTTTCTCATCTTGAAAATTCTGAGCCTTTTGAAATTTCTCTAAGAGCACCGTGCATAAAATTTTCTCCCTTGTCCTTGAGTAAAGCCAGGCTGGGAAATCTCTGCGATGACAAATCTCTGTGGGATCCGGAAGAGGTATGACGTAGTGATCTTCCAAAGGATAGCGTTTTCTTATCCTTTCTCCTTTTATTTTTATTTCGGTATTTAGGATTAAAAAATCATATTTTTATATTTACATTAGCATATTTTAGTCATAACCCATAGGAGTAGGGATAGACATTTCCCCGGCCATTTGGCTAGTAAGATTCTCGTCCATTGCTCTTTCCTTTTACTGCCTATTTTTGAGTTTGATACTGCACCGCATGTCCGTTCTAAATTTCCAACTTTTGTGACAGGAAACATGGAAGGGAAAACACCAAAGAAGCTAAGAACCCTTGGAGGGCATGCATTTACAAGGAGGGTGGACGAATCGAGAATCGTTCTCACTGTACAAAGGTGTCTGGTGGCCTTACAAATCCACAAGTGGAGATAGTGATCACAGCAACAACTTGGCATTAAGAGCATCGTCATATCACAGACACGGGGATACCTCGATCCTTCAACATCCACATTTACAAGATAGATTCCTTAGTCTATTTGAATCGGCTAAAAGCAACAAAGTTTCGATCATGAGTTAGTGGAACGGGAACAGATGGCTGTCGAGGTTTAAATGGGCACTTATAGCTGGAGAGAAAAGAGAACATAGTGCGATGGTCGAGTTATATTAGGATTAGAAATTGACTGAGTCTAGCAGAGAGGATACGGTAGGATGGAAGTTGGCGACAAGTCTAACTTTCTCTGTTAAGTCTTTTTATGCAATTCTCAACTTTGGTAGGGTTCAATCGAAAAGTAATAAAGTAATTTGGAAGATACAAATACCTTTAAAGGTGTGGGGATTTTTTTGGTTAGACTTAAATAATGAAATACTGCCTCGAAACAACCTTAAGAGACGTAAATGGGTAGAGGAAAAGCAATTTGGACTCTACGAAATACATTCTGATATGGTTGATCATTTGTTTTTCACATGTGTCGTGGCTAAGTAAATTTGGGATAGGTTCTGTGTGGGTTAGGAATAGGCCACCCCTGCTTACCTCTGGTGATCTTTAGAGACATCAAAGGGAAAGGAGGATTGGTGAAGGTTCAGGGAATTTGAAGGTTCAGAGATTTGGTTAGAAAGGAATAATAGAATCTTTAAAAATTCTAAGAAATCTATTATGCTCATTATGTCTTTAAATTAAAACAAATATTGCTTTTGGGTCAAGCAACACAGCATCGAGGGCTACCAAGTAGGTAAAGACTTCCATACATGAGGTGGGTTCATAGCCACCGCATAGGGATCACAAGGCACAAATTATAGCGGAGGTCTTAGGTCAGGACATGGGAGATGCACCATAAGAACTGGGCTTTGGTATGACTAGGGGATAGTGTCGGGTGTTTTTATTTTATTAAAAGATCAATTTCTATGAGAGGTTTCTGTAGGGGAATTGGCCCTCGCTTTCTTTTCTCTTTTTTTCTCTCTCTATGTTCTTTTTTATTGTTTTATGTTTTTTCAGATCGATTATTTGATGTAGTTTCGTTAAATTTTCGTTTAATGAAACACTTGGGCTTTTCGTCTTCCTTTTGATAAGGAAAAAAAGATATTTGAATGATAATGATGTAATCATTTATGGGCCAGGTACATATGGCTTGTTTGTAGCAAACAATTATGTTTATGCCAATGCTTAGTGTATCCATGAAAAGTCATGGATTTTTTATGGCTAAATAATCAAAACACCCCTGGCCCAATTTAGGGTTGTCAAAAGACCACTGGGCCTTTGGCATTTGATATAAAACCCTAGGCCCACTTTAAACTCCCTATTTTACTTTTCACCTTTATTTTCATTATATTTCTATAATACCTTTGCCCATGTGACCTTTCAGAAAGGACAGTTGTCGAGTGTACTTGATTGTACTTGGCAGTTGCATGTAATATCTAGACAGTTGCCTGTTCTATCTAGGAAATTACTTGCCTGCGATAGCTACATATTTTTCTGTAATATCTAAGCAGTTGAATGTTATATATCATATTTTTTGTCCATTTTTTAGTCTAAGCATTTAATTATCCTACCAACTTTCATAACCCTCTAAAAATAGTTGTTTACCATAAAAAAAGCCCCTCATTCACTCCAACTACAACCTATTACTCTCCATTTTCCCATTAACTTCTTTCATTAACTCCTCTTTTCTTTTATTTACTCTCTTGCTCACATTGCTTTCCTTAGCAACCTAGTATCCACACTTATTATGGTCTAATCATGAACTTTATAATGTTTTAGCCCTGTTAATAATGTTTAATATCATGTAGATTCAAACTGCCTAAGCATTTGCATATAATATCTTGTTAGTTGTATGTAATATCTAAAAAGTTGTTATATCTAGATAGTTGTGTGTGATATCTAGAAGGAGTGACGGAAGAGGAAGATAAGGTAGGAGGAGGAGCGTCAATAGAGGAGCGAGCGAAAGAGGGGGAAGAAGAGGTAGGAGAAGCTCAATCAGGGTGGAGGAAAGAGATGAGGAGGAACAACGGAGAAGAAGCAGGGGGAGGAGAGGAAGAGCGATGGAGGATGGAGGAGAGCGAAGAGGAGAAACAGCGGAGGATGAAGTGGAGGGAGGAGGAGGGGATACGGCGGATGAGGGTGGTGGGAGCAGGAGGGGCTACGGCGAATGAGGGAGTGGAGGAGGATGAGGATCTCCAGTGAAGGATGCAGGGAGTAGAGGAAGAGCGGCAAAGAAGGGAGGAGCGGACAAGGGGAAGTGGAAGGTGGAGAAGGACTTGCGGCGGGGTGGAGGAGGACTTGCGGCGGGGTGGAGGAGGAAAGAGATGGGTTTTGGGTATTGAGAAAAATGAAAAAGAGAGGGGTTGGAGAATAAGATGGACAGATTTTATAATTCCGCTCAAAATTAATTGTTTAGCCTATTGAAAAAGGATCAGAGTGGCTGCTTTTTCCAGGATATTAGCACCCATGCTATTGTCATGAACGGTCTAGATTCATCAAAAATATGGACCAACGGTCGAGATTTGTGTGAAACAGAGGGCCTTTAGTATTGGTGTATCTTACGTGCTTAGCACATTGGATTTGTGGCCCAGATTCAATCAGAGCACCCCTGCTATTATTTTCAAATAGCTGGGACTCTTTTTCCATTGAAAAGAAAGTTAAGGGAGGTTTTTACATGGGTCTAGGGAGATTTTATCATGAAAATAATACTATTACAAATGTTGGTTGCCCTTACGGATTGAAAAATACGTAGGGAAACTTTTGTTTGCCCCTATGGTTATCACCATAGGGACAAAGATTATAAAAAAATTTATTTCCTTTCGTTATCCCTATGGTGCCGCAAAAGAAACCCCTATAGTTGGCACCATAGGAGCAAAGTCAAGGACTTAAAAAAAATTAAAAAGCAAAACCTTATGCCCAAAATCCTCAGCCCAAAATTTCCCCCCCTAAATTTTCCCTGTCGCCTCCTCCTCCTTCCCGAGATTGCCTGTAACACCTTAGAATGTGTTTGGTGGTTATTTGTGCTTTAATGTGGGGGGTTTTTAGCAAAATGTTTACAAAAACGGTTTTCAAATATTTTAAATGAATTTATGAATATTTTATTAGAATTTGATTTGGACTGCACACACATGTGCATGTTAACTAGGGTTAAGTTTGCGGTTACATGTTTAGATAAACATGGTGGACTAACCCATTTAATTAAGTTAATTTGATTTTAATTAAGGGTATTTCTTTTTTTAAAAGAAAATAGAATTAGTATTAGGGGTCGACTTGAGTAAGAGAGAGAGAGAGAGAGAGCATGATGGCTTGAGCATGCTTGATAATTAATGAGGGGAGAGAGGGGTTGACTCTCTTCTCTTTGTTTTCAAAAAAATTATATTTTGTGCCTCACTCACTCTCACACATCTCTCTCACTCTCACACACATACATCAGCAGCAGCAACACTTGCAACAACTACGGCAGCAGCATCTGGAGTAGCAGCAGCAACACCAACAATAGCAACATCAACAACACAACAACAGCAACAGCAGTAGCAGCTGCAACAGAAGCAACATCTGCAGCAGCAGAAGAGCTCACCCCCTCCTCCTTCTCATTCTTCTTCTTCTTCTTCTTCTTCTTCTTCCTGCATCCTAGGATCAAGTGAGGTATAATCTCTTAAACCCAACTCATTTCTTTGCTAGCGTGTAGTAAATTAGCTTCGGTTAGTATTTAATATGGATTTTTGGTGCTAGTTTGTAGTTTAAGTGGGGTTTAAGCTAAGTTAGAGTTTTTATGCCATAATTAACTTAGGTAGGTTTTATTAGTGCTGTGTTAAACTAGTAGTATCACTAGATTTAGCTAAATCACCTTAAAGTCTAAAATTTAAAATTTTAAAATACAGTTTTGAAGCAAACTGTAGGATATATGAGATCTGCTATATCAATGCTCTTTTTCTAGTTTAGCGAACACCTACAGAATAGTGTGCAGGCTTTTTAGAGTAAAGTGTAGGATTTCGTGCTCGTTTCCCCTCCCAAAATCCGGCGACATCCCTTAATTTTCTGGCGTCGCCGGCCCCCATGAAGAGTTGGGTGGTTGTGCTTTGGATAGTGGTGTCTGTGAGTGTTTTAAAGTGTTTGGTATTGTTTGGTTTTTGGGGTTTAGCAGTTAGTGAAATCTGGGGAGCTTTGATAGGTTTAGTGTTTTGTGGACTTTGACGATGTTGTTGATGGTTTAGTTGGAGAATAGGATAGACTAGGATTTTTAAGGTTAGATTAGCTCTAATATATGCTGTTGGTATCACTTGATTCCAGTAATTTCACCTAATATCACTTGTGCACCCTATTATTGCAAACTAAGTGTTTTAAAACGTTTTAAACTAAACTTTAAGATACGTAGAATCTGTTGTATCTAGGGTAGTAATTTTAGTAAGCAAACATATACATTAGGCTATACATTGTGTTAGGAATATAGTGTAGAAACCTGAACCCGTTCACCTGTTTTTGGCCGATATCACCCCTATGGTGGCCGGCCCAATTTTGGTAGAATTTGTTGGATTTTTGTTGGTAGTTGTCTGTAGGTTTTTTGAGGGGTTTGGTCTTATTTGATTTTCTTGTTTTTGCTCCATATTAAATCTGGGACCGGTTACCTATATTTAGCGTTGCGGGACTTGGACGACACGTATGATACGAATCTAGGTGGTGTGCTGTGCGTCACAGCGTGTCGCGTTGGTTTTTGACGTATGCATACACGTTACATATATGCACGCGTTTAGCTTGCGACGCTAGTTTTTTGTGTAATCTTGACTTCACGTTTTTGCAGGATTTTGCCTTATGTGTGTACCTTATGTAAAATCCAGGTTCGCAGGCGGGGACTTCGAGCGTCGCGGAGAAAAGAAAGCAGGTGGTCGGATACACCTAGCATGAGATCACGGTGAGTAGATGTAACATCTACGGGAGAAAATCGTTTGGATGGCGTAAGACGCCCGATGGTTCAGGTAATTTATAATCTTCTAGTAGTACTAGCATCTATGAGTATAGTGCCTAGTTAACCATCTTGCTGCATTCATGATCCTATATATTTACATACATGTGCGAACTCATTTCATAGGACACCTGCACCATTTCCATGGTTTCTATGCAGCACGAGCACAATTCATGCGTACACTGTAGGGTTCCTAGGCACACTGCTGAGGTCTCACAAGTGATCAAACATGGCTAATTCTAAATTTTCCATGTGCCTACAAACCCTAATACGGATTGTTAACTAGATGTATACACGATGCAAAGCAAATAAACAACTTTACTTGAAAGGAAAGAGGCTACAACCTTTGTAGATCCGGTCCTCCACCTCCTAGGCTCCGTGATGACGTCCCTCCGCTGTCCATATCGAATCCCGGACTCTAGCATCGGCTTCATCGGAGAATTGATCGGGCTAGGTCGTCGACTTCGATGCCGAAGATAATCTACGTCGAGGCAACTCAAGATCAAGCTCCAACATCACCAAGTCATGAAACTTGTGAAGAAAACACCCTATACTACTTGGCAAGAGGTAGAGGATGAAGAAATAGGAGGTGGGTTCACTTTAGAATTGGATTTCTCACTCTTTTTCTCAAGTTGCCATTGATGGAGGCAAGCTTTCTTCATTGTTGAAGATGATGAAGAAGAAGAAATAATATGATAAGTATTTTCAAAATAGAAAATAAAAGGAATACTTATCATATAGCAACCATGGTTAGGTGTAGAGAATAGACTATGGTTAGGTTGAATGGTTAGGGTTAACCATGAGACAAATATGGTGGACTTGTTCAAAGCTTCATGAAGCCTCAACAAGCAAACAAAGAAAGCCACCATATCATTTTCCTTTTGCCAAAATAAATAAACAAAATAAATAAATGAATAAGTAAATCAAATGAAACCCTAACCATTAACTAACCATGGTTTAATTCTTTACACAAACCCAAGTTAGCATGTATCATCAAACATGATACAATCTTGTGCACAAAAATATATCACATATACAATGTGCGTTTCAAGTGAGAAAATCCATTTAAAGTGAACCAATACTAGTTAATGCAAAGTAATATATCAAATATATAATTATACATTAAATCATTAAATCAACACTTGATTCAATGATCTGGTCATGTCGCATATAACCGATTAGTATCCAATGTATCGACTTATCGAATCAATCCTTGATTCGATAACTAGGTTATATCACATACAACCATTCGATACATTCATCGCGAGAATGGAATACGGTATCACATACACGCATTATTCTCGGTCCCGCACATATCTCATATGCGCTCCTATTTCGTTTTGCTTGAGTCAGGGAACCTCTGTGTAGGACTCTAAAGACTCGTCAATACGCCGGCAGCAGATGATGATCATATCAAACACCCACAAGCCGCAAGCGGTCTGTTAAACATAATGGCCACCCGGTTATTGAGCGATCAGAAGATCGACGAGCAAGCCCGCTCACACTCCTGTGAATCCAACCAGTAACACTTACCGTACAGTCCGGTCTGTTCATCTGATATGTCGCATATCTCGCCTAGGGGTGGTAAATGTCAGACCCCAGTAGCTTGATAAGTCCTGCCGACGTAGGGTCCATAACATTCGTGAAACTACTGATAACTCTTACCAGTATATCACTGCAACCCTAGCCAGGGATTTCCTGTTATGGCCAGTCGGGCATAGCGCAACATCAACCCCCAATACCGGGAGAGACGAATCCCCTCCTATCGCTCATTGCCTCCATGTGAATCGGGACTGTACCCAAAACCACCTGTTTGCATGACTCAGTAGAGCCGTGGTAGGGTGGAAATCAAAGCATAGTGGGAGACACACAAGACTCTATGACGATCTCGGGTCAACAGACTAAGCTGTACCAGTGTCACCCGAGAACTGCCATCTGACGTGAGGTATAATACCATCTGGGAATTCTCGGCGAGTCCGTTCAGTGTACCCAGTCTCCACTGAGCACCCGCATACAATCTCTGATGTCAAACACCAATGGATATGGGATCATCCATCGCCCATCACATGGGTCGAGAAGATATGCGCTAGTCTACTCTGGAATATCGATGCCCCGTCTCGATATTCCCATGACTAGGAACATTGAAGGATGTACTCATGGACTACCCAGGCCCCACTAGTATGATCTACATCATAGTCCTGGAAGTCGAGTACACATCCTAAGGGCTTTATCAACATGTAATCTGAGAGACAGAAAGTATACATGTTAAGATAAAGAGCAACCAGATAGCGTACTATCATGTCGAGCAAGAAAGTCCTACCTATATATGTCCCAGCATCCACTACAATATACATCCAATGTACAGTAATGGCCTCTAGGGCAGACATATAACTAACAATCTCCCACTTGCACTAGGGACATCTGTAGCAGTAGTTGTAGTATCTAATACTTAACCATCTCCTAAAAGTCTCTCTTTGGGAAAAGGCCTTCGTGAGTGGATCCGCCGTGTTGTCCTCTGAGTCTACTCTCCTAACCTCGATCACCCTGGAGATCATCTATCTCCATGATCAGGTGATGCTGCCTCAGAATATGTTTGGGTCACTGATGGGACCAGGGTTCCTTGGCCAAAGCCACACTTCCATTGTCATACAATGGTAGGAACCTAGTTCATCTTATGAACCAATATACACCCAAACTGCCTCTTTGGTAGTATCTTTAATAGCGATGTTACCAGCCTTTATCGTCTAGTTTGTCACGGTATCTAGCTTGGAAATCTTCCAACATACCGTCCCTTTAGTGAGGGTAAAGACAATGCCTGTGACTGACATTCAGTCGTCTTTATCACCCTGGAACCCTTTCAGTGATTCTCCCCAGGATCGATTGATACCATCTCACTACATCTAGTAAGAATCCTAGCATCCAATTACATCTATCTCATAGATGAAAACTCAGGATTTAGGAGGTATCACTTTGATCCTATTGGAGAATCCTTGTGATAAGAGGAGATTGACCGAGCGTAGTATAGAAAACTCTTTTCCTATCAAGAGTATGTTGTCCACGTACAATACGAGGATAACCACCTTACTCTCTACTACCGTTTTGTATATACAAGGTTCATCTACCATTTTGATGAAGTCAAACACTTTCACTACCACATCAAAACAGACGTTCCAACTCTGCGATGCCAGCTTTATTATGTAAAGCAACTTGCACACGTTTCCGCTACTCCCACTGTTTACGAAGAAACCGAAGTATCTCTCAGGCGGATGAGAAACCCTACCAGATCGGCGGAGAGGCTGAGGTTCGTCGGGGACTATTGAATCCTTTGGTTCTGTCAAATCATCAGCTTTAGTTTTGTATAGCTGGAACCTTTCCTGTTCTACAGAACTGGCCTTGCCTCGATCTTGTCCGGATTTTGCTTTTGACATAGGCCGGACAATCCCAAATCTTAACTTACTTAAGAGATAGGCTCTTCCCATACCATATCTCATAAGGAGTGGTAGGCACTGATTTGATTCGAACCTAATTCAATAGGTATGCAACTTCATAAGTGCACAACCCCAAAAGGAAATAGGTAACTCAGTAATACTCATCATAGAGCACACCATATCTAATATTGTGCGATTGCTCCGCCCCGATACATCGTTGTGCTGTGGTGTATCAGAGGAGTAATACTGAGAGAGAATCTCATTTTCTTTTAGAATAGTCCAAGGATTCCATGCACAAGTATTCTCCTCCCTGTCTCATCATAGGACATAATACTTATACCCGTATTTTGGTTCTCTACTTCCAACTTATATTCTGTGAATACCTCAAAAGCTTCAGACTTATGTTTCAACAGGAACATATGACAGAATCTTGAGAGATTATCAGAGAATATAATGAAGTACAAAGAACCGGTCCTGGCATGTGTAGACAGGATACCTTACATACATCATCATGTATCAGTCCTAAGAGTTCATTAACTCTTTCCCTGTTTCCAATAAACAGGGCTATGGTCATCTAATCTTTGTGACATGACTGGCAAGTTTCATAAGATTTAAATTCAAACTGATTTAAATATGCATCTAAAATGTAACTTCAGCCAGTCGGGTCGCATTGATATGACCTAGTCTACAATGCCTCAAGAATGATTCATTCATTTCTGAACTCTTCCTCTTGTGTGTGTTCTGTATACTAGGAACTGTAGTTTGATTTAGAATGTCAATGCTTTTAGATAACGTGCCTGAACTGATCAACTTTTGAAATAGGAAATGTTCAAAACATTATCCATCAATACAAAATTATATCCTTCTTTACTAATAAAGAGACTGATATGATTTTTTATATCCGGTTCGGTATCTAATAGCATTTGTTCAGAATCAATGTACTGGTAATGCAGGGTGACAGTGACCAACAGACTTGGCTGCAACACTTGCCACGCTTTCTGTCTCATGAAACTTATCACCCGCTCCCAGTTTTCTACCCTTTTGTAGCCCTATGTAACAGATTACATATCTGGGATCCTGATCCAGTATCAGATACCTAGATGCAGAGGATACTGAGAAACAGTTCTTTATAATTAACACACCCGAAGGAGATGCATCTCATGCACTTTCTTCGTTTGGGCGGCATAGGAATTCTGTTATTCCCCTATTTCCTGCTCTGTCTTATAACAATTATAAGTTGGAGCGGGACCAACGTTCCCCAGCTCAGTATAACAAGCGGGTTCGGTCAATACATCCATATTATTATCTTGATTAAGGCGTGATATGGTCGCTACCTGGAGAGAGAGAAAAGAAAACACTCTGCGTGCGCTCTTGCAAGATTAGATTGGTTATATATTTTATCTAATCAAGATGGCTCCCACTGTTTTTATCAAATCTTCCTTCAAATCTTAAAAGGAAAGACTAGCCGGGATTAATTACACTATACAAGTTCGCCAATCTTTCAGCCAGGCCAGTGTCGGTACTTTGAGGGAGGTTCCCCGTGCTTTCGCACGGACCTAATTACAGTAAACCTCGTTTTCCCAGAGGCGTAACCCCGTTGACACCTTTCTAGACACCTACTTGATCGGCTAATTGTAAAGTGCAAAACTCTCCTAGGAGTAACAATTACTCGCAGTGGGTATCGGGATCCAACTATCACATAGAAGGTATGCAATCTCATTGCAAATTTCAAGACTTGAAACTCCCGATAATGGTTTTTACCCCTAGCACCTATGACCTTGGCTAAGGTCAACAAATCATAGGTACTAGTCAGGTTCTACCCGTCATTTCGTGATTAATTAGACCCACCCACATGACCCTTGGCTAAGGTCAACAAAGCCACATGACTGTCCTAACTAATCGCATCATATGCTGTATAGGGAGACATCACTTAGCTACCGCACACTACGCCTCGGCTATGGTCGAAAAACGTAGCACGAATACTAAGTACTCTACTTCCTAAAATGACGGAGGGTTGCGAATGGTTTTTAAGAAAACCTTTAAAGCTTTGAACTTGATCTCGTTGCGGAATCAAATGGTTTTTAAATGGAATGTTTTTGAGGCTTTTCTAGTTTTGCTAAAGGGGTCACTCCCGGTGAAGTGATCGTCGGCCCTTTCCTCATCGAATGAGGTGCGGGATATATCATATATATCACTGTGCAAAGAGGAAACTATAGAAGCGATCAAATGACAAACCGAGTGTATAGCATCTGCCAGTTAATGCTAAAGGAGTCACTCCTGGTGAAGGGATCTCGGTCCTTTCCTCATCGAATAAGGTGCAGGATGTTCTACAATGAACACCGCGATGCAAAGCAAGAACTGTAGCTACCTGTTTTATTTTGAAATTCGATTCCACAACATCAATTAGGTTTATTTTCTTTCATTAATCTCATTAATGAATATCCCATCATTTAAGTCCACCTAAACATCACAGATAAATATAACGTACGCTTATGCCATCCGCATTCGCCTCGATGTCCCGTCTGCACCGTTAAGTTAGGTAACTAACGCCAGAGCGAGGCAGGGCTAGCGTGGGTGTAAAACATAAGCAACGTCTATATAATATATCATATATACTATATATAATATCTATCTGAACAAATCACATGATCACATCACAGATAACGCAGCAGAAAGTATCATATGAAATATTGGATATACTAGGACGTCCGTGTTTTTAATACGAGCCCGTATAAAACACGGATTCCACGGTCGTGATGAATAGCCAATCCCACACCCCTAGACCCCTATGAGAGCGGCAAGCAACCCTACCAATTCTAGGGTTAGGAGACCCGGACTCGACTCCTCGAGATGGTCTCGCACTGGACCCCAGAACCCGGTTACTTGTGCTCCCCTCCTTGGGTCTGTCCTAGTGCGGAAAAGTAAATAATATACAAAAGGTGACATCTTCCGCAACCTGGAAGTGCCCCAATAAAATAATATTACATACAAGTTTTTACATGAATGAAAATGAAAAAACACTCATCTCACATAAAAAACCCCGGCTATTCAAACACGACGATCCAATATAACATATCCAGTAACACATAACGTCACATGTCATCAACGTAAGTATATATGCGCATCCCAATTGTCGTTGACATATAGCAACGAAACCGGCGATATCACATATTACACTTACGGTCACAGAAAAGAAAGTGTAAAACTACAACACTTGGAATCCGCAAACTCTTTAGACATCGCATGCCTAACCAAATGAATTCCTTAGACATCGCATGCCTAACAATTATAAACCCCGTATTTTAGTCTCATTATCGAAAACTCTTTTCAATATCAAGTCGGGCAATTCAGCAAGATTCCCGATACTCTGATCGAATGCTCGTCGCAAACTCTAGTAGGCGGCCGCACCCCTGATACCGTCAACGAAGTGCACCAAGGCGGAACACCGCTGCCGCGAGCACCCAAACGGATGCTTTCGGCGATGAGGTTCTCCTACAGTCACTTGGTTGGGGCTATGGAGTGAGGCTGTCTATTAAGTTTACCCGGCGAGTATCCGCGTACACTACGTGATTGCGACGGACTTTTGATCGCATCAAAATTCCGTGGCAACCGATCAAGTGAGACTAAACCGCTAGATTTATAACATTCATTCAGTTATCTCATAACTACTTGTGAATTCCAATTATTGTATCACATTCCGGATAAATAGAAAAATGTTAAACTTTCCGATCGAACGATCGAACACCCAAGTTTTCCCGATACAGCTCAACACATGAAATATGTCTAAAAACATTCAGTTCGTGTCTCAGAACCAACGGTCCAGCCGTAGAAGGGTCAAGCCAACGCCTCACATGTGGCACGCCGTACTGCCCCAAACCCTAAGGTTCAAAGGGCAGTTCAAGACGGTCACATAATCGAGTTAAGGTTTGTTGTCTTCTAGAGGGACCATCGCATTACTTGCACTACTTAGAACGTCATTAAACTACAGAAAAGTCCAACACTTGGAAATTTCCCAACAGGGGAAAAATTGGGTATTTATATCCGGTCGAACATTTTAACATATTCTAAAATTATCCGGAAAAGCACACAGACAAAATTAGACAATCCGATCGAAACACCGAGTCCCCAATACAACCCAGAAAACTCAACTCTTGAGTAAGATTTAAAAATTCCCAGAAAATACAGCAACAAAATATAAGAATTACTGTGCAGAAATTATTGTCTGAAGAGACTAAGTAGCCACGGAACCGCCGCAATAGGCATGCTATTGCCGCGGTTCCGCCGCGTTTTTATCGATTCAGGTGGTCAGGCTTCACAGTAATTCTTAGAAATTCCTTCTTAGTTTTCTGCATATTTTTAATTCTAAAAAATCCCCGATATCAAAAAATGTACAGAGAGCTATTTTGAATTAGGGTTTCGGTTCGATCGGACTTCTAACTCCGTCTACGCATCGCCTAAGGCTCTAGCTATGCTCTGATACCACTGTAGGGTTCCTAGGCACACCACTGAGGTCTCACAAGTGATCAAACATGGCTAATTCTAAATTTTCCATGTGCCTACAAACCCTAATACGGATCGTTAACTAGATGTATAGACGATGCAAAGCAAATAAACAACTTTACTTGAAAGGAAAGAGGCTACAACCTTTGTAGATCCGGTCCTCCACCTCCTAGGCTCCGTGATGACGTCCCTCCTATCCATATCGAATCCCTGACTCAAGCATCGGCTTCATCGGAGAATTGATCGGGCTAGGTCGTCGACTTCGATGCCGAAGATGATCTACGTCGAGGCAACTCAAGATCAAGCTCAAACTTCACCAAGTCATGAAACTTGTGAAGAAAGAACCCTATACTACTTGGCAAGAGGTAGAGGATGAAGAAATAGGAGGTGGGTTCACTTTAGAATTGGATTTCTCACTCTTTTTCTCAAGTTGCCATTGATGGAGGCAAGCTTTCTTCGTTGTTGAAGATGAAGAAGTAGAAGAAAGAATATGATAAGTATTTTCAAAATAGAAAATAAAAGGAATACTTATCATATAGCAACCATGGTTAGGTGTAGAGAATAGACTATGGTTAGGTTGAATGGTTAGGGTTAAGCATGAGACAAATATGGTGGACTTGTTTAAACCTTCATGAAGCTTCAACAAGCAAACAAAGAAAGACACCATATCATTTTCCTTTTGCCAAAATAAATAAACAAACAAAATAAATAAATGAATAAGTAAATCAAATGAAACCCTAACCATTAACTAACCATGGTTTAATTCTTTACACAAACCCAAGTTAGCATGTATCATCAAACATGATACAATCTTGTGCACAAAAATATATCACATATACAATGTGCATTTCAAGTGAGAAAATCCATTTATTGTGAACCAATACTAGTTAATGCAAAGTTATATATCAAATATATAATTATACATTAAATCATTAAATCAACACTTGATTCAATGATCCGGTCATGTCGCATATAACCGACTAGTATCCAATGTATCGACTTATCGAATCAATCCTTGATTCGATAACTAGGTTATATCACATACAACCATTCGATACATTCATCGCGAGAATGGAATACTGTATCACATACACGCATTATTCTCGGTCCCGCACATATCTCATATGCGCTCCTATTTCGTTTCGCTTGAGCCAGAGAACCTCTGTGTAGGACTCTAAAGACTCGTCAATACGCCGGCAGCAGATGATGATCATATCAAACACCCACAAGCCGCAAGCGGTCTGCTAAACATAACGGCCACCCGGGTATTGAGCGATCAGAAGATCGACGAGCAAGCCCACTCACACTCCTGTGAATCTAACCAGTAACTTTTACCGTACAGTCCGGTCTGTTCGTCTGATATGTCGCATATCTCGCCTAGGGGTGGTAAACGTCAGACCCCAGTAGCTTGATAAGTCCTTCCGACGTAGGGTCCATAACATTCATGAAACTACTGATAACTCTTACCAGTATATCACTGCAACCCTGGCCATGGATTTCCTATTATGGCCAGTCGGGCATAGCGCAACATCAACCCCCAATACCGGGAGAGACGAATCCCCTCCTATCGCTCATTGCCTCCATGTGAATCGGGACTGTACCCAAAAACCACCTGTTTGCACGACTCAGTAGAGCCGTGCTAGGGTGGAAATCAAAGCACTGTGGGAGACATACAAGACTCTATGACGATCTCAGGTCAACAGACTAAGCTGTACCAGTGTCACCAGAGAACTGCCATCTGACGTGAGGTATAATACCATCTGGGAGTTCTCGGCGAGTCCGTTCAGTGTACCCAGTCTCCACTGAGCACCCGCATACCATCTCTGATGTCAAACACCAATGGATATGGGATCATCCATCGCCCATCATATGGGTCGAGAAGATATGCGCTAGTCTACTCTGGAATATCGATGCCCCGTCTCGATATTCCCACGACTAGGAACATTGAAGGATGTACTCATGGACTACCCAGGCCCCACTAGTATGATCTACATCATAGTCCTGGAAGTCGAGTACACATCCTAAGGGCTTTATCAACATGTAATCTGAGAGACAGAAAGTATACATGTTAAGATAAAGAGCAACCAGATAGCGTACTATCATGTCGAGCAAGAAAGTCCTACCTATATATGTCCCAGCATCCACTACAATATACATCCAATGTACAGTAATGGCCTCTAGGGCATACATATAACTAACATACACACACGCCTTGGTAATTGCTATGCCACAACACTAAATACTTGTAATCTAAAACATTTTCACCATATATGATGCTTAACCCTGTGCTAATGCAATTTTAATTCCTCAAGATAAACATGTAGGATTTCTATTAATATGCATGTATCTCATTACATCATTCGTTCATGCCTAGCCTATTAGTTATGTAAGACTACGGTAGCGCCCCGGCCGTCTTTCCAAGGCCAAAATGCGGAAACGGAAATTTTTCACAACTAGAAAACCGGTGCTATCGTATGCTTAAAACCCGGATCGTAACCATTAACCTAATGCTAGCTAACTAGAGATGGGATAGAATGCTATACCGTTCGATCCGCGTCCTTCGGTTTTTGGCCACCATCCCAAGCTCCCCGCGGCAACTCCGGTCTTCATCTCCTCGTCGGAAAGGGCACCACATCGAGAAGTCTTTTTACGGGCTCCCGCTTCATCTGAAGCAACTCGGGCACGAAGTGTGCTAGCTGACGTGCCCAAGGTTGAAGTAGAGAATGTTGTGATCACTTTGTCTCTTGCATCCATGGCTTTGGATGGAGGTTAAAGTGTTGCCATTGGTGGAAGCAATAAGCTAGAGGAAGAATAAGAAGAACAAGAGCTTTTCTTTTTCTTTTCTTTTCTTTTGTTGGAATGAGAGTGAGAGAGTGAGATTATGAAAATACAAGACCAATAAAACCAACCATGGCAGCCCCTCTCTCTCTCCATCTCATTTCAACACATTAAACAAAACATTAATGTGACATATTTGCTAAAAAAGAGACCATGAGTCATCTAAATGTCCATGTCACATTTAATGCATTGCATGATGAATTTCTAGCTCATTATTTCCATTAACAAACATTAATCTTAAGGTTTGCAACAATAAAAAGATACGGCAACATCTAAAGTAAACTCGTGACGGATCACAAGGATACCCCTCACCTGTATATACATAGCTGCATCCGTGTTCCGACTTAATGCGAATGCGACGAGACTAAAGTAATCCAACAAATCTAATACTAGGATCCGGCTTAAACCAAAGCCCACTAGTATGATCCGTCCGATCACGATCCGTCCAATACTGCACGTATAAGATCGAACCCTGCCATATATCATACGGCCTCTACAACGTTTCGCCCGAAACTTGAGAAACTGTCTGTGGGGGACTCTAAAGACTAGTCAATACTTTGGCTGTGGATTTAACCACTAGCACGTCAGAGGTACTAGCTGTTCATAACGGGCTACCAGGTATTGACCAAAAGGGAAGTCGATGAGCGAACTCATCCTGACACCCTACTGAGCCTGTCAGTGACAATATCCGTACAGTCCGGTCCGTTCGTCTATGAGTATCGCATGGAGGGCCTAGGGGGTTGGTAAAAGTCAGACCCCCAATAGCGATACAAGTCGTGTCAGAGTGCAGCCCAGAACACCATGAGATACTACTGGAATACCTAGGCCTTTGTGTAATGGCTCTCCTAGACACAGCGCGACCTCACCCCCAATACCAGGAGAGACGAACCCCTGCCGATCCGCTCACTGTCTCCATATGGCTCGGGACTGTACCCAACTAAAACCTGTTTGCACGACTCCTTTGAGCCGTAGTAGGGTAGTAATCAAAGTACAGTGGGATCTCACACGAGACAAATGACGATCTCAGGTCGCTGAACTAAACTGTACACATGTCACCAGGGAATTGCTATCTGACGTCAGGTATAATACCAACTAGCATGTTCCCGGCGTGTCCTGTCCGGTGTACTCATAACCCAATGAGCACCTGTATACATCTTAGGTGAACCAACTGACACCAATGGCTTGTAAGACCGGCCACCGCCCCTCGTCGGGGTCTCGACTGTATACACTAGTCTACTCTGGAGTATCGATGCCCTGTCTCGAAAACTCCCACGATTAGGGACCACTTTAAGGATGTGCTTATAGACCCCAGCTCCCACGTATATGATCGCCATCATACTGCAGGCAGTCAAGCAAGAATCCTAAGGGCTCTATCAATGTGTAATAGTGACCTCTAAGGTCACCTAAAGCAGTACACGATGATAAAGATAAAGCAGATAGCATACTATCATCTTGAGTAAGACTGTCCGGTATAGGTCCTCCCACCGGTATAGGTCCTCCCACAATCATTGCAATCACGTGCCTGTGATCCAATAATTGACTCTGATGGCACTATATCCAACAATCTCCCACTTGCACTCAAGGCTAATTATTGCGATGTCGCATACTCACAGCACGTGTGATACCGAACACCCAATTCCTCTACTAATCAGTCTCACAAAGCCCGTTTGCGAAACTATTGTGTTCGAGGAATAGCCTCAGTGAGTGGATTCGCCCTGATGTTTCTTTTTATGTCTCTCTTTATCTCATGTTCACGGAGAAAGCCATCTCCCGAAATGAGCAATACCCGTCTTAGAATATGTCTGGATATCTGATGGGACCTAGCTCATAAATGAACTCCAAATCCAAACTTCTTAGACTGTATCTTCAACTGAAAACAATCAGTATCCACTTGGACCACCTGTCCAAAATACTGCCCCTCTTCAGAGGGAAAACTATAACTCTGACAGTCATTCTGTCATCCAGGTCACGTTGGAAGCCTGAAGTGATAACCGTCTCCTAAAAGAGGTTGTTGTTATCATATCCCTAGAACATCCACTTATGTTCTAAAACTGCTTCCGAACGTTTCTCCAGGATAGGATTAATATCAACTTACAGCTTCTCGTGCAAAAAACAACATCTGGTGTGGTACTTGACATCTCATGATTGAATCAATTGCCTAAGCAAGTGATCTGCCAATCATGCACATCCCTCTCCCCTTTAGTCTGTAAGACACCTTTAGAGAGGGTGACTCCATCACCTGCAGGTACACTACCGTGCCGGGAGTCGTCCATTCTAAAACACCTTTAGAATGCTGTTTAAGTACCCAGATTAGGAAACTACCCAAATCTAGATCTAAAACAATAGATCTAGTGACCAGAATGTCTGATATAATATCCAAGTCCTATGTGGAGAAACCACCGTGTGACAACTGTGACAACCAAAGTATAACCGATCGTAGTACAGGAATTTCACTTCCTACTCTGTGTATGTCATCCAAATACCAGGACATCACACCTTACTACCTTCTTAACAGATCCATCCCCTATTCTGATAAAGTTAAACCTATGACTGTCACATCAGAAATAGATGATCTATCTCCGCTATATCTGCTTTAGTCTCTAAATAGACACAAGCTACTTGTCCATTATGCTTCCGCTGCTCCCACTGACTACGACAACCCTCTGGTAGAATAATATACACGTGCACTTCTAAAGCTAGTCTAGAACGACGCTATACTAATCTTCCTGCCGGGTCTCACAGTCTGGAACAACAGCAATGGCAAGTCTGGGTAAACAAGAACCTCCCTGTCACCGTCCTTGAGGTACCGGAGTACCTCTCAGGTGCCTGAGGTTACCCACCATATCTGCGGAGTGGCCAATGAAATGTCAAACCATATTGAATCTTTAGGTTCTTATCAAATTTTCAGTAATCGTTTACGGTTCTGGAATCACTTCCAGTTCTACCATACTCCCACTACTGTTTTTTGAAAAAAAAATCCATTTTGCTAAAACTGTGGCGAGTGAAGAACAATATCACTATTGATCTTCCAGATGGTAGAAAATCAACCCTTGTCATAGCCCGGGTCAACCCACAAACAGCCATTACAGAAACGTGCCTTGAGTTATCCAGAGTCTGGTTTTAAGCATAAGCCGGACAACTCCCCATACCTTAACATTGTTAAGATACGAACTATTCTATATCCAATATAGAAACAGAGGCACTGATTTAATTGGAATCAGATTCAAATCATGCAGCTGTCTCCAGTGCATGTCAACTACATGGAGAGAGCCCGATCAGTATTACTCAACTTAGGACTGCTTCCAATTATGAGTAACCTGAAAGAGAAGCAATTTCTCTTAATCATTACTATCAACTGAATACCATTCATAAGTATCTACATCTTCGATCACCTTGAAGAATCCCGATACTTGCAATATCTGGTTCTCTACTTTATTCATATACCTATAACTTCTCAAAACTTAGAGCTTGTGTTTCTACGAAACACTTGACTAAAAACTAGAGAAGTCATAAGTAAACAGAATATAGTACAAGGACCACCCATTTTGTCTTAATGGACACTGGACAATATACAATACTCTGTATAAGTCCCTTGAGTCTAACAACTCATTCACTGTGTGTCGAAGGTTGAAAGCTGTACTTATGGTTAAGAAGAATTACACCGTTGTTTAATGCTCCTTACCTAACCATCCACTGATATAGGTAAATGTCATGGACATAATTTCAAAAAGGTATATCTCACTCTATAAAAATAGACGTACAGATATATCAATTTGAAATTGGTGCACAGCAACGGATATTCAAAACCAAATATTTGCCGTCCGGCAAACAACCCAGGTGACTTCCTCAAATATAACCAATTACAACGAATTCCGATACAATGAGGATGATCACCTAATTCCCGATAACTTTCTCCCACTCATCATCTGTAAGACCATACAGATGTGAGAATCATACCTGGAAAATAGATACCCTGGAGCAAGGGCTAATTGGGAAATCAGTTTTCCTTTAACAGTACACAGTGAAACTGAAACATTGAAATGTTTCGAAAGGGTATCCGGGTATTCCTAGTAATGCCTCTTCCATTATCAGATTCACAACTGTAACCGTATATTTCTTTGCCATCTCCAAATCCGTTTATATGTCTTTAGTCATTACCTTCTATACACCCTCTTAAGCTAAATGGTTTTCTTCCTTCCCTACCGTTCGGCACCAGCCTATGGTTTGGAAGAAAACTATCCAATAAGCATAATGGGTGTACTGTCCTAATCCTAGGAGCACTCGCAACACGAGAGATGGTAAAGATAAAAGATACCTGAATAAACCTTATTCCTATTTCTCCTGAACCAGAATCCATCCCCTGAACTGGAACAAGTTCCTTTCGAGTTCGTATATAACCATACGATGGAGTATCCAAATAACTGTGGATCTTCGTAATGATACGGAGTGTTCTGGAGAAATACAAAGGTGATGTAGGATTGGCGAAGAAATACATGGTTTAGTCGTGAATAGTAGTCGCAATTTACTTTGCCCTCTTACTAATCACTTTATTTGTCTTTACTTAATACCTTCTGTACACCTTTTAGGCTAAGTGGTTTTCTTCATTCCCTACCATTCGGCACCTGCCTATAGTTTGGAAGAAGACTATCCAATTAGCGTAATAGGAGTACTATCCTAAACCAAGGAGCACTCGTAACCTGAGAGAAGGTAAAAGGAAAAGACAACTGAATAGTCCTATTCATTTTCTCCAAAACCGGAAACCATCCTCGAATCTGGAACAAGTTCCTTCGAGTTCGTATATAACCATACGATGGTTTTATCCAGTGGATGTTCGTAATAATACGGGGTGTTCTGGAGAAAAGGGTAAAAGTAGGACCGGCAATGAGGTATGCAACTCTGACAATCCAAAAGCCAGTATTTAAGAAGGTTCGGTTAACTTGGTCACTGAGTCATAGTCAAGGGTCGGGTCATGGTCGCTGCCAAAGAGAGAGAGAAAAGAAACACTCAGCGTGCACTCTAACCTAGATCAGAATGGTTATCAATTTATCTAATCAGGAAACCTCCCACTGTATCCATAAATTCTCCTCCAAACCTGAAAGAAGAATTAGTCGGGATCAACCGAGGAGTGAACCAACTCATCAGTGGGAATCGGGATCCAACTATCATCGCATGATAACGTGACGGAATCCACTCACGTTATCACACTCCAGAGGGTATGCGCATGCCTGGCAAGTTTCAGTTTCTTTAGAAACTCCCGATGTGATTTTTACCCCTAGGACCCAAGTAACCTTGACTGAGCCAACATATCAAAGGATCCTAGTCAAGTTCAACCCATCATTATCTTGATTGCATTAGACCCACCCGCACGAGTCCTTGACTGAGCCAAAATGACCATACGACTGTCCTAACCAATCACATATCCATAAGACAGAAAAGCATTAGAGAGCTACCGCACACTATGCCTCGGCTGAGCACGACATACGTAGCACGAATACTAAGCAATACTAATCTGAAATGACGGAGGGCTACGGCGGGTTTTTGGTGAAAAACCTTTAACATAATGAACTTGATATCGTTGAAGGAACCGGATAGCTTTTTATAAAAATATAGTGGCGAAAACCTTTGCTAAAGAGGTCACTCCCGGTGAAGGGACCTCGGCTCTTTTCCCGTAGAATGAGGTGCAGGATATTCCAACTGAATACCACGATACAAAGCAAAAATTAATCGGCTATAGTGAAGTTATTACCCTAACGTAAACTTCTGTCCAAGGGGTCACTCCCGGTGAAGGGATCTCGGCCCTTGCCTCGTCGACTGAGGTGCTGGATATTCATAACCGAATACCACTGTGCAAAACAAAAGAGAACGTCCTTGCAATAACAGCTTTTTGAAAAATTGTTCCAACAATATCAAAATAGGTTTGTTTAGCTTGCATTGATCCGAATCAATGCAGTCCCATCAATTGATCACACCATAAAAGAACGAAAATAATGATGTATGTATATGCCATCCGCATTCGCCACTGGGTCCCGTCATCACCCGTTTGGTTACTTAACTAACGACAGAGCGGGGACTGGACTAGCGAGGATGTAAAACATATACAACATCTACTAGTATATATATCAATATATAATATTTGCTTAAGGCGTGATAAAATGCAACATCACAGAAATGTAATAAGCATCACAGAACAATACAGATATCTGGGATCCCCGGGTTTCATAGAGCCGCTAATGAAACCCGACGTTCCCCTGGTCGTGTGGATAGCCTGTGCAATGAAATCCTAGACCCCTACGGGTGCGGCAAGTTACCCGCCAAAACTTGAAGCGACGCTGCCCCCTTCAGCAACGTGAATGGACCACCCAGCACTTCACGGAATTCGGTAACTTGGGCACCCTTCCTGGGTCAACCTATACCCCTTACGAGTGCGGCGAATAGCCCGCCAATTCTAGAGTGAAGCCCCCTCCGTCTCAACGCCATGAGATGCGGGCCCGTTTCCCTCTAGAACCCGGCTACCCATGCACCCCTCCGCGGGGTAATCCTAGTACAGAAAAAAAAATTACATACAACGGGTACATCGACCTCAGCCCGGTCGTGCCCCAAAAGAATAATATACAAACAGGCAGTGACGGCAGTCCACATGTCGGACGCTCGCCCCGCAATATCAAATGTACAAATACAACCAAACTGTACTAACATTGCATCCAGGCTATCCACCATGACAAATCAGCAACATCACAGCACAATACAGAACATCAACGTGAATGTCACGTTCGCAAATCCGTCTAAAAGGGCTATAGCATTTAGACAGGATTTACTGATCAAATGACATTCACGGTCGCAGATATAATGTAAATACTGTGAACTAACATGTTTAAAATTTTCGATCGACAAAATTTACCGAAGTGGGCCCCAAGCACAACTGTAGCACTCAAAATAAATCTGGGCCCAAACAGAATTTACCAAAAACCCTATTTCCATGTCAGAGAGGCACTGTAGAAAATTGGTGCAGAGAGGAGTCAAAATGGCGGCGGAACCGCGGCCAGAGCATGGGTTTGGCCGCGGTTCCACGGCTGAACAGTAAGATTAGGGCACCAAATTTTCACAGAATTCCTAGAAAATCCTACACGTATTACTGCAATACACCAAATAATTTTTTGACCACTGCAAAAATTCGACAGAAACTGTGACATGAAAACGCGGTTTTTGGAAAATCCGTTCGATCGAAATTGTAAAGACGTTAGAGCAAGCTAGACTAGGTTAATGGCGTGGCTCTGATACCATGTAAGACTACGGTAGCGCCCCGGCCGTCTTTCCGAGGCCAAAATGCGGAAACGGAAATTTTTCACAACTAGAAAACCGGTGCTATCGTATGCTTAAAACCCGGATCGTAACCATTAACCTAATTCTAGCTAACTAGAGATGGGATAGAATGCTATACCGATCGATCCGTGTCCTTCGGTCTTTGGTCAGCATCCCAAGCTCCCTGTGGCAACTCCGGTCTTCATCTCCTCGTCGGATAGGGAACCACATCGAGAAGTCTTTTTACGGGCTCCTGCTTCATCCGAAGCAACTCGGGCATGAAGTGTGCTAGCCGACGTGCCCAAGGTTGAAGTAAAGAATGTTGTGATCACTTTGTCTTTTGCATCCATGGCTTTGGATGGAGGTTAAAGTGTTGCCATTGGTGGAAGCAATAACCTAGAGGAAGAAGAACAAGAACAAGAGCTTTTCTTTTGTTGGAATGAGAGTGAGAGAGTGAGATTATGAAAATACAAGACCAATAAAACAAACCATGGCAGCCCCTCTCTCTCTCTCCATCTCATTTCAACACATTAAACAAAACACTAATGTGACATATTTGCTAAAAAAGAGACCATGAGTCATCTAAATGTCCATGTCACATTTAATGCATTGCATGATGAATTTCTAGCTCATTATTTCCATTAACAAATATTAATCTAAATGTTTGCAACAGTACAAAGATACGGCAATATCTAATGTAAACTCGTGACGGATCATAAGGATACCCCTCACCTGTATATACATACCTGCAGCCGCATTCCAACTGAATGTGAATGCGACGAGACTAAGTAATCCAACAAATCTAATACTATGATCCGGCTTAAACCAAAGCCCACTAGTATGATCCGTCCGATCATGATCCGTGCAGTACCGCACGTATAAGATCGAACCCTGCCATATATCATACGGCCTCTACAACGTTTCGCTCGAAACATGAGAAACTGTCTGTGGGGGACTCTAAAGACTTGTCAATACTTTGGCTGTGGATTTAACCACAAGCACATCAGAGGTACTAGCTGTACATAACGGGCTACCAGGTATTGACCAAAAGGGAAGTCGATGAGCGAACTCATCCTGACACCCTACTGAGCCTGTCAGTGACAATATCCGCACAGTCCGATCCGTTCGTCTATAAGTATCGCATGGCGGGCCTAGGGGTTTGGTAAAAGTCAGACCGCCAAAAGCGGTACAAGTCGTGTCGGAGTGTAGCCCAGAACACCCTGAGATACTACTGGAATACCTACCAGTAAATCTCCTGCCCCGGCCGAGGGCTTTGTGTAATGGCTCTCCTAGACACAGCGCGACCTCTCCCCCAATACCGGGAGAGACGAACCCCTGCCGATCCGCTCAATGCCTCCATGTGGCTCGGGACTGTACCCAACTAAAACCTGTTTGCATGACTCCTTTGAGCCGTGGTAGGGTAGTAATCAAAGTACAGCGGGAACTCACACGAGACAAATGACGATCTCAGGTCGATGAACTAACCTGTACACATGTCACCAGGGAACTGCTATCTGACGTCAGGTATAATACCAACTAGCATGTTCCCGGCGAGTCCTGTCCGGTGTACTCATAACCTAATGAGCACCTGTATACATCTTAGGTGAACCAACTGACACCAATGGGTTGTAAGACCGGCCACCGCCCCTCGTCGGGGTCTCGACTGTATACACTAGTCTACTCTAAAGTATCGATGCCCTGTCTCGAAAACTCCCACGACTAGGGACACTTTAAGGATGAGCTTATTGACCCCAGCTCCTACGTATATGATCGCCATCATACTGCTGGCAGTCAAGCAAGAATCCTAAGGGCTCTATCAATGTGTAATAGTGACCTCTAAGGTCACCTAAAGCAGTACACGATGATAAATATAAACCAGATAGCATACTATCATCTCGAGTAAGACTGTCCTACCGGTATAGGTCCTCCCACAATCATTGCAATCACGTGTCTGTGATCCAATAATTGACTCTGAGGGCACTATATCAAACAAGTTATACATTGCAGTTCGACTTGTTGGTACTATAAGCATTCATTATCATTGACATGTGCACTTATGATGATTTTCTTAAGATTTATGAGATTTCTGGATTTTGGGGGAAAACAGCAAGAATTTATAAAGTTATTACTCTTTTTAAAATATGCAAGTTGTGGTTTTCTAGTGATGTATGTGTCGTCCACCATGAGTTTTTCTGTTGGTTTTCGAGACCCGTTTCGAGGGGTTAGATGAACCGTCTCGGGTACATGGTGGGCCCGATAAGGTACCCCGGGGCAAGAAGATCGAGGTGTAGACGATAAGCCTGGCAGGGGGCAAACTACCTACCGTTGATTGTTGGCGCGACGGATATCCAGAGGATACCGACTGTGGCCGTGAGATGTTGAGATATTAATACTTGAGATGGGTCAGCCGGACGGCTTGGGCCAGAGATACTTTGATATGGATACATGAGATTTGAGATAGTTATTGAGGTGTCGCTGCTGGACACGGATTTCTGTTGATTCTATTGATATTATGCTGATATTTCAAAAGAGATTTCTAAGAAGAAAATAATGATTTTTTATATCAACATATTCCGATCACGAGTTGATTCATGTTGCATACATACCTGCTAGTACTTCATGCCAGATTAGTATTGTACATTGATTCATATTGCATACATATCTGCTAGTACATCATGCCATATCAGTATTGTTGATGTTATGACACTTGCGTGGATGCTTACGATAGCCTCTATAGATATTCTTTATTACTCACGAGTTGGCAAATCACCACCGTTGTGCCACAGCCTCTTTGCAAGTCCGCTCCGTCAGCACAGTAGCGGTGGACGCACTTGCTCCTTTTGCTCCATTTGTTTCATTTACCTAGACTCGAGGCTTTTGCTCGTAGGTGGGCTATGATATTATTTTGTTTTCACCGTGTACATTCATTGTCTGGAGTACTCCATCTACTTTGTCTACTGAACCTGTTATAGTATTGATGTATATTGACCTGCAGAAGAGGCAATAAGATTTGTGGACTTTTCAGTTTTATTTTGGGTTCGAGCTCACTTGAGCCGATATGATGTTTTTACTTGTGCTTTTTATACTTATTTTGCATATTGCTGATTTATATTGCGTGGGATTTGAGTCCGCTTCGGCGAAGAGCTAACTCCCGCTTGGGGATGCCTTGTCATGATGTTTATACATATAATCCTGTTTCGCACCTGTTTGGGGGCCTGTATTTACAAAGGAGACTTTGCCGAAATTTTCGGAAAAAAAATGGATGTTGCTGTTAAAAAAAAGATTGATGTGACTTATTTGATTTAATCGCTTTCAATAAATTGGGTTTTCTTCACTCTATTGCTTAAACGGCTTTTGATTTCTGGGCTTTGGCTTACTTAGATTGCGTACGCCATGAGACGTTTCATAATTTAAGTGCCAGTCGCATTCCGTACCTTTCGGGTCGTGACAAAATTGGTATCAGAGCGTTAGGTTTTCCCTTTCTAAGTGTAGGATGACCCTTTGGTAGATGGAGTAAATGACTTAAGCAGGGTAACGTACCGTGTGTATATCCGCGGCATACTTGCGATTCGGTACTCCGCCTAAGTGACTTTAGGATATACTTTCTTGAAATTCCTTCTTCAATTCCGTGTATCCTATGATTCTATTGCACCGTTTTTATTATCATGTTTCTTGTACCAGCCACTATGCCGCCGAAAGCTACGAGAGCGCAGAGGGCTGCCGCCCGAGATGAGATCCGAGCAGGCTCGTCCGAAATGAGGACCGAGCAGGGTGGCATACCTACTCCCCAGGGACAGACTGATCCGCCTTCCCCAGGCCGCATGGATAGACTAGAGTCTGGTATGGAGGAGCTACGACAGATGTTGGGGGGTATGCAGGAGTTACGACAGTTGGTGGGATCCTTAGTAGAGGCCAGTCGTGCACCAAGATCGAAGGACGTACCTACCACAGCACAGACTACAATGGTACCTGCTTCCCAGATTTTCTCCTACTACTACTACCACCATGGATATTCCAGTATCACTACAGGATTTTATGAGGCTGAGAGACCCAGTCTTCACCGGCATAGATGCAGCGGAGGATCCACAGACTTTCCTTGACAAATTAGCCAGGATTTGCCGTTCTCTCAGATATTCTGATGACAGATGGGTAGAGCTTACGAGTTTCCATTTAGTGGGCCTTGCTCAGACATGGTGTGAGTCGGTCGAGAGAAGTCAAGCTGCAGGTCTACCTCCTATGACTTGGGCCGAGTTCACAGCAGTATTTCTAACCCGTTTCCTTCCCGGGAGCGTTCGTGATACTAGAGCTCGTAGTTTTGATGCTTTACACAAGACTCCAGGGATGACAGTGGGCGAGTATGATGTCCATTTTACACAGTTGTCCAGATATGCTCCGTACTTGGTTGATACTGAAGAGAAGAGGGTAAAGAGGTTCGTGCAGGGACTTGACACCCAGTTATTTCTTGCCATCGGCGCCTTGCACTTCGACACTTATGCAGCTGTTATGGACACGGCCTTACGGATGGAGGCGCGCATTTCAGAGACGTCGGTCGTTTCTGGGCCGAAGAGGATTCGTACCGATATGCCAGCTCAGAGGCATCATGCCAGATTCTTCCCAAGAGATGGTGGCGGTAGAGGAGTTGGACGGAGTCAGCTATTTGGTTCATATCCGCAGGGACAGCAGGCGTCACCAGGATGTTTTGGGTGCGGGAGCCCGCACCATCGTGTCAGAGACTGTCCGGTGAGACGATAGAGAGCGGCGACAGTTCCACACGTGACCTTACCACCTTCACCACCTCCTCAGAGGGCTCTACTTCCTACCCCCGGTGGTGCTCCATGTCAGTCAGATGCCCCCAGAGGCCGTGGATGTGGCGGTCCTGTTCAGAGAGGACGAGGAGGCAGAGGCGGAGGCAGAGGTCAGCCAGCTTTTGGTGGGGGACAGGTCCGAGTGTTCGCTTTGACTCCGCAGGATGCGCAGGCATCCAATGCCGTTGTGACAGGTACCTTTTCAGTATATTCTTTCGACGTGCGAGTATTATTCGACACAGGTTCCACACATTCATATGTATCTACACTCTTTGCACCGATGTTGGGCCGTGAGTCATCGTCGTTAGATCAGCCGTTTGTGGTTATTACTCCGGTAGGCGAGTCGTTTGTCGCTCAGTTTGTGTTTCGTTTGTGTTCCGTTCGTATCGAGGGGAGGGATTCATCGGTTGATTTGATTCTCCTCGATATGTTGGACTTTGATGTGCTTCTGGGCATGGACTGGCTAGCCACTTGTTATGCATCTGTGGACTGCCGCGAGAAGGCAGTCAGATTTAGCTTTCCGGGAGAGCCAGTCCTTGTTATTCAGGGAGACCGTAATGTCACCCTTCCCAGCTTAATTTCGTCTCTTCGCGCCGGTCAGCTCTTGCAGAAGGGATGTCAGGGATTCTTAGCTCCTGTTTGTGATACTCGAGCTGCAGAGCTTCTGTTGGACCAGGTCCCGATTGTGTGTGAGTTCCCTGATGTTTTCCTTGATGAGCTGCCTGGGCTACCGCCTGAGCGCGATGTTGAGTTCTGCATTGACTTATTCCCGGCTCGGGGCCTATTTCCATACCACCTTATCGGATGGCCCCGGCAGAGCTTAGAGAGCTGAAGGATCAGTTGCAGGATTTGTTAGATAAGGAGCTTATTCGACCTAGTGTTTCTCCGTGGGGTGCTCCTGTCCTGTTCGTCAAGAAGAAAGACGGCAGTTTGCGCATGTGCATTGATTACCGCCAGCTGAATAGGGTTACCATACGGAACAGATATCCCTTATCACGTATCGATGACTTGTTCGACCAGCTTCAGGGTGTGGGATACTTTTCGAGGATTGACTTGCGATCAGGTTACAATCAGTTGCGGGTGTGGCAGGAGGATATTCCGAGGACGGATTTTCGCACGTGTTACGGACACTATGAGTTTTTGGTGATGTCGTTCGGACTCACCAATGCACCAGCCGCGTTTATGGATCTGATGAACCGTGTTCTCAGGCCATATCTAGATCTGTTCATCATCGTTTTTATTGACGATATTTTGGTGTATTCCCGGAGCCGAGAGGAGCACGAGCAGCATTTGCGGATCACGTTGCAGACTTTGAGGGAGCACCAGCTGTTCGTGAAATTTTCCAAGTGCGCATTTTGGATCGACAGCGTTGATTTTTTGGATCACGTGAGTACGAGAGATAGCATATATGTGGACCCGAGAAAGATCGATGTCGTTCAGCATTGGCCAAGAACGACATCAGTTACGGAGATCCGCGATTTCCTAGGCCTGGCTGGCTACTACCGATGATTTGTTCAGGACTTCTCCTGTATCGCTGCACCGTTGACCGGGTTGACCTGGAAGGGAGTTCCTTTTGATTGGATCGAGGCATGCGAGCATAGCTTCCAGCAGTTGAAGACTCGTCTGACTACTGCACCGGTGTTGTCATTGCCTTCGGGATCAGGCGGATTCGTGGTTTATGTAGGGTTCCTAGGCACACAAGTGAGGTCTCACAAGGCATCGATCATGCCAAATTAAAATTTTAACGGTGCCGAGAAACCCGACTACGGATCGTCGGCTAGAAGTTTAGGCGAAAAAGCTAACTAGTTAACACTTAACTAAGAGAATACGGAAATACAACCTTTGTAGATCCGGCGCACCACCTCCATAGCTCCGCAATGAAGTCTCCTCGCTGTCCAAGACGGATCCCGGGCTCTAGCATCGGCTTCATCGGAGAATGGACGGGCTAGGACATCGACAACGTGCCGAAGATGATCTACGTCGAAGTATCACTAGATCAAGCTCCACCTTCACCGAGCCTTGAAAACTTGTGAAGGAAACACACTCTACTACTTGGCAAGAGGTAGAGGATGAAGAAATAGGAAGTGGGTAGACTTTAGAATTGGATTTCTCACTCTTTTCATCAATCCACCATTGATGAAGAGAAGCTTTCTTCATTGAAGAAGATGAAGAAGAAGAAGCTAGTTCTTATGATAAGTTATTTTAAAATCAATAGAAAATCAAAACTTATCATAATGTTAACTAAGTCAAGTGTAGTGAATGAATCATGGTTAGTGGGAATGGTTAGGGTTAAGGATGAGATAAGAATGGTTGACTTGATCAAAGCTTCATGAAGCTTCAACTAAACTCCAAATAAAGCCACCATTCTTTTCTCTTTTCCATTTAATTTCCAAAATGAAATGGATAAATAAATAAGTGAATAAAACAAAACCCTAACCATAATCATGTAACCATGGTTTGATCTTTACACAAAAACCCTAGCATAACATGTATCATCAAACATGATACAATCAAGTGCACAAAAGTATATCACATATACAATGTGTACAATCCGAGTGAGAAAATCCATTTAAAGTGAACCAATACTAGTTAATGCAAAGTAATATATCAAATACATAATTATACATTAAATCATTAAATCAACACTTGATTCAATGATCCGGTCATGTCGCACACAACCGACTAGTATTCAATGTATCGGCTTATCGAATCAATACTTGATTCGATAACTAGGTTATATCGCATACAACCATTCGACACATTCATCGCGAGAATGGAATACGGTATCACATACACGTATTATTCTCGGTCCCGCACATATCTCATATGCGCTCCTATTTCGTTTCGCTTGAGCCAGGAAACCTCTGTGTAGGACTCTAAAGACTCGTCAATACGCCGGCAGCAGATGATGATCATATCAAACACCCACAAGCCGCAAGCGGTTTGCTAAACGTAACGGCCACCCGGGTATTGAGCGATCTGAAGATCGACGAGCAAGCCCGCTCACACTCCAGTGAATCCAACCAGTAACACTACCGTACAGTCCGGTCTGATCGTCTGATATGTCGCATATCTCGCCTAGGGGTGGTAAACGTCAGACCCCAATAGCTCGATAAGTCGTGTTGATATGAGGTCTATAACTGTTCGAGAAACTACTGGTAACACTTACCAGTAAATCTCAGCAACCCTGGCCAGGGATTTCCTGTTATATCCAATCGAACACAGCGCAACATCAACTCCCTATACCGGGAGAGACGAATCCCCTCCTATCGCTCATTGCCTCCATGTGACTCGGGACTGTACCCAAAAACCACCGTTTTGCACGCCCTCTTGGACGTGGTAAGATGGAAATCAAAGCACAGTGGGAACCACACAAGACTCTATGATAATCTCGGGTCAACAGACTACTCTGTACCAGTGTCACCAGAGAACTGCCATCTGACGTGAGGTATAATACCATCTGGGAGTTCTCGGCGAGTCCGTCCAGTGTACCCAGTCTCTACTGAGCACCCGTATATCATCTCCGATGTCAAACACCAATGGATATGGGATCATCCATCGCCCATCTGTATGGGTCGAGAAGGTATACGCTAGTCTACTCTGGTATATCGATGCCCCGTCTCGATACACCCACGACTAGGGACTTTGAAGGATGTACTTATGGACTACCATGGACCCACTAGTATGATCCGCATCATAGTCCAGGTAGTCAAGCACACATCCTAAGGGCTTTACCAACATGTAACAGAGAGACAAACAGTATACATGTTAAGGTAAAGTTCAACCAGATAGCATACTATCATGTCGAGCAAGAAAGTCCTCCCTATATATGTCCCAGCATCCACTACAATATACATCCTATGTACAGTAATGGCCTCTAGGGCATACATATAACTAACAATCTCCCACTTGCACTAGGGCCATCTGATAGCAGTGGTTGTAGTATCTCATACTCAACCATCCCATAAAAGTCTCTCTCTGGGAACAGGCCTTTGTGAGTGGATCCGCTGTGTTGTCCTCTGAGTCTACTCTCCAAACCTCGATCTCCCTGGAGATCAACCATCTCCATGATCAAGTGATACTGCCTTAGAATATGTCTGGATCACTGATGGGACCGGCGTTCCTTGGCATAAGCCACAACTCCATTGTCACACAATGGGAGGAACATAGTTCATCTCATGAACCAATATACACCCAAACAGCCTCTTTGGTAGCATCTTAAGTAGCGATGTATCCAGCCTTTATCGTCTAGTATGTCACGGTATCTAGCTTGGAACTCTTCCAAATACCGTCCCTTTACTGAGGGTAAAGACAATGCCTGCGACTGACATTCAGTCGTCTTTATCACCTTGGAACACTTCCAGTGATTCTCCCCAGGATCGAATGATACCATCTCACTACAGCTAGTGAGTATCCTAACATCCAATTAAATCTATCTCGTAGATCCAAAACTCAGGATTTAGGAGGTATCATCTTGATCCTATATGGAGAATCATAGTGATAAGCGGAGATTGATCGAGCGTAGCATAGGAAACTCCTTCCCTATCAAGAGTATGTCATCCACGTACTCTACGAGGATCGTCACCATACTCCCTACTACCTTCTTGTTTATACAAGGTTCATCTACCATTTTGATGATGTCAACTTCTTTGACTAACACATCAAAACAGACGTTCCAACTCCGCGATGCCTGCTTTATCCTATAAAGCATCTTGCACACGTTTCCGCTGCTCCCACTGTCTACGAAGCCCTCTGGCTGTGTACTTATAGACGCTCTCTTCCAAATCATTATTTAGAAAAGCAGTCAAGACACCCAACCACCAGAGATCGTAGTCATGGTATGCAGCCGTGGTAAGTAGGATCTGGATGGACTTAAGCATAGATACTTGAAAAAGTTTCATCATTATCCACGCCTGGTTGATGACGAAAACGTTTAACAAGTCTAGCTTTGAAAGTCTCAACTTTTCCATATACACCAAGTAATCTTCTCAAGATATACTTGCTCCTGATGGGGATTTAACCCTTCAGATATAGCAATCAAAGTCCATACTTTGTTGGTGCATAAGGATTCCATCTCAGATCGCTAAACATCCAGCCATTCTTACAGAGTCACACTCCTGATGGCCAGCTCGAAACTAGTTGGGTCATCATCTCATGATGCAGTCCTCACTCCCACTGTCATAGAGAAACAGAAGTATCTCTCAGGTGGGTGAGGAACCCTACTAGATCGGCGGAGAGGCTGAGGTTCGTTGGAATCTACTAAATCCTTTGGTTCTATCAAATCATCAGCTGTAGTTTGTATAGCTGGAACCTTTCCAGTTCTACATAACAGACCTTGCCTCGAGTTTGTCCGGATTTTACTTTTAGACATAGGCCGGACAATCCCAAATCTTAACTAACTTAAGATATGGGTTCTTCCCTTTCCATATCACATATGAAGCGGTAGGCAACTGATTTGATTTGAACCCTATTCAATAGGTATGCAGCTTCTCAAGTGCATAGCTCCCAAAAAGGAAATAGGTAACTCAGTAGTACTCATCATAGAGCACACCTTATCATATAGGGTGTTATTGCTCCACCCCGATATGCCGTCGTGCTATGGTGTATATGGAGGAGTAATGCTGAGAGAGAATCTCATTCTCCTTTAGAATAGTCCAGTATTTCCGTGCTCAAGTATTCTCCTCCTTGATCGCATCAAAGGACATAATACTTTTACCCGTATTTTGGTTCTCTACTTCTCGCTTATATTCTGTGAATATCTCAAAAAGTTCGGACTTGTGTTTCAACAGGAACATATGTCTGAATCTAAAGAGATCATCAGAGAACGTAATGAAGTATAAAGAACCAGTCTTGGTATGTGTAAACAGGGGACCTACATACATCAACATGTATCATCCCAAGAGTTCACTAACTCTTTCTCTGTTTCCAGTAAACGGAGCTATGGTCATCTTATCTTTGTGACATGACTGGCGAGTTTCACAAGATGTAAATTCAAACTGATTTAAATATGCATCTAAATGTAACTCAGCCAGTCGGGTCGCATTGATATGACCTAGTCTACAATACCTCAAGAAGGATTCGTTCATTTCTGAACTCCTCCTCTTGTGTGTGTTCCGTATACTAAGAACTGTAGTTTGATTTAGAACATCAATGCTTTTAGATAACGTGCCTGAACCGATCAACTTTTGATATAGGAAATGTTCAAAACATTATCCAACAATACAAAATTTTATCATTTCTTTACTAATAAAGAGATAGATATGATTTTGTATATCAGGTTCGGTATCTAATAACATTCGTTCAGAATCAATGTATTTGGAATACAGGGTGACAGTGACCAACAGACTTGGCTGCAATACTTGCCCCGTTTTCTGCCTCATGAAACTTATCACCCGTTCTCAGTTCTCTACCTTTCTGTAGCCCTATGTAACAGATTACATATCTGGGATCCTGATCTGGTATCAAATACCCAGGACGCAGAGAATACTGAGAAACAGTTCTTTGTAACGAACACACCCGAAGATGATGCATCAGCATGCACTCTCTTCGTTTGGGTGGCACGGGAAATCTGGTATTCCCCAATTTCCTGCTCGGTCTTATAACAATTATAAGTTGGAGCGGGACCAACGTTCCCCAGCTCAGTATAACAAGCGGGTTCGGTCAATAATCCGTATTATTATCTTGATTAAGGCGTGATATGGTCGCTACCAGGAGAGAGAGAGAAGAAAACACTCAGCGTGCGCTCTTGCAAGAATAGATTGGTTATTATTTTATCTAATCAGGATGGCTCCCACTGCTTTTTATCAAATCTTCCTTCAAACCCTAAAAGGAAAGACTAGCCGGGATTAATTACACACTACAAGTTCGCCAATCTTTCAGCCAGGCCAGTGTCGGTACTTTGAGGGAGGTCCCCCGTGCTTTCGCACGAACCTAATTAATGTAAACCTCGTTTTCCCAGAGGCGTAACCTCGTTAACACCTTTCTAGACACCTACTTGATCGGCTAATTGTAATGTATAAAACTCTCCCAGGAGTAACTCTTACTCGCAGCGGGTATCGGGATCCAACTATCTCATAGAAGGTATGCAATCTCATTGCAAATTTCAACACTTGAAATTCCCGATAATATTTTGCCCCTAGCTCGCTATGACCTTGACGGAGGCCAAACAACCCATAGTCCGCTAGTCAAGTTCAACCCGTCATTTCCTGATTGAATTAAACCCACCCGCACGACCCTTGACGGAGGACAAACAACGCCGTACGAATACCCTAATCCAATCGCATCATATGCTAGCAAATAAGCACTAGTTAGCTACCGTACACTACGCCTTGACGGAGGCCAAACAACCGCAGCACGAATACTAACTAGTACGTATCTGAAATGACGGAGGGCTACGACAGGTTTTTCTGAAAACCTATTGCGTAATGAACTTGATATCGTTGTAGGATCGAATGATTTTAAAATGGAGTGCTTTTGAGGCTTTTCTAGTTTTGCTAAAGGAGTCACTCCCGGTGAAGGGATCGTCGGTCCTTTCCTCGTCGAATGAGGTGCGGGATATATCATATATATCACTGTGCAAAGCAAAAACACTTAAAAGCAATCAAAAGACAAACCGAGTGTGTAGCATCTTCCAGTTATTGCTAAAGGAGTCACTCCCGGTGAAGGGATCTCGGTCCTTTCCTTATCGAATAAGGTGCAGGATATATCACATATACCGCTGTGCAAAGCAAGAACTGTAGCTACCTATTTTATTTTGAAATTCAATTCTACAACATCTTAGGTTTCTTTTATTTCATTAATCATATTAATGAAGTCCCATCATTTAAATACCTAAACATCACAGATAAATACGGCGTATACTTATGCCATCCGCATTCGCCTCGATGTCCCCTCATGCACCGCTAGGTTAGGTAACTAACGGCAGAGCAGGGCAGGGCTAGCGCGGGTGTAAAACATAAGTAACGCCTATATAATATATCATATATACTATATACTGTATCTATCATCAGAACATCACATGATCACATCACAGATATCGCAGCAGAAGAATCATATGAAATATTGGATATACTAGGACGTCCGTGTTTTCAATACGAGCCAGTATAAAACACGGATTCCACGGTCGTGATGAATAGCCAAACCCACACCCCTAGACCCCTACGAGAGCGGCAAGCAACCCTACCAATTCTGGAGTTAGGAGACCCGGACTCGACTCCTCGAGTTGGTCTCCCACTGAACTCCAGAACCCGGTTACTTGTGCTCCCCTCCTTGGGTCTATCCTAGTGCGGAAAAGTAAATAATATACAAAAGGTGACTACTTCCGCAACCTGGAAGCGCCCCAATAAAAGAAAATTACATACAAGTTTTTACATGAATGAAAATGAAAAACACTCATCTCACATAAAAACCCCCCGGCTATTCAAACACGACGATCCAATATAACATATCCAGCAACACATAACATCACATGTCATCAACGTAAGTAAACATGCGCATCCCAATTGTCGTTGACATATAGCAACGAAACTGGCGATATCACATATTACACTTACGGTCACAGAAAAGAAAGTGTAAAACTACAACAGTTGGAATCCGCAACCACCTCAGACATCGCATGCCTGACCAAATGAATTACTTAGACATCCCATGCCTAACAATTATAAACCCCGCATTTTAGTCTCTAAATCGAAAACTCTTTTCAATATCAAGTTGGGCAATTCAACAAGATTCCCGACATCCTGATCGAATGCTCGTCGCAAACTTTAGTAGACGGCCGCACCCCCGATGCCGTCGACGAAGTGCACCAAGGAGGAACACCGCTACCGCGAGCACCCGAACGGATGCTTTCGGCGACGGGGTTCTCCTACAGTCACTTGGTCGGGGCTATGGAGTGAGGCTGTCTATTAAGTTTACCCGGCGAGTATCCGCGTACGCTACGTGATTGCGACGGACTTTTGATCACATCAAAATTCCATGGCAACCGATCAAGTGAGACTAAACTGCTATGTTTATAACATTCATTTAGTTATCTCATAACTTTTGTGAATTCCAATTATTGTATCCCATTCCAGATAAATAGAAAATGCTAAACTTTTCGATCGAACAATCGAACACCCAAGTTTTCCCGATACAAATCAACACATGAAACTAGTCTAACAACATTCAGTTCGTACCTCAGTACCAACGGTCCAGCCGTAGAAGGGTCAAGCCAACGCCTCACATGTGGCACGCCGTACTGCCCCAAACCCGAAGGTTCAAAGGGCAGTTCAAGACGGTCACATAATCGAGTAAAGGTTTGTTGTCTTCTAGAGGGACCATCGCGTTACTTGCACTACTTAGAACATCGTTAAACCACGGAAAAATCCAACACTTGGAAATTTCCCGACAGGGGAAAAATTGGGTATTTATATCCGGTCGAACTTTTTAACATATTCTAAAATTTATTCGGAAAGCCACACAGACAAAATTTGATAATCCGATCGAACTCATGAAAACCCAAAACAACCCCTGAAAACTCAACTGTATAATAAATATTAAAATATCCCAGGAAAATCAGCACAGAAATCTGAGAATTACTGTGAAAAGAAAAATGCGCAAAACGACAAAACCACCGCTGAACCGCCGCGGCATGCATAGCACGTGCCGCGGTTCCGCGGTGGAAAAGTTGACCTAGGTCCACGAAATTTACAGTAATTCTTAGAAAACCCTGCTTGATTTTCTGCATATTTTTAATCTTGAAAAATCCACAATTTTAAAATCTGGACAAAGAGCATTCTCGGGTGTGGGTTTCGGGTTCGTTCGGGTTTCAAATTCCGTCTGGACTTCGCCTAAGGCTCTAGCTAGGCTCTGATACCACTGTAGGGTTCCTAGGCACACAAGTGAGGTCTCACAAGGCATCGATCATGCCAAATTAAAATTTCAACGGTGCCGAGAAACCCGACTACGGATCGTCGGCTAGAAGTTTAGGCGAAAAAGCTAACTAGTTAACACTTAACTAAGAGAATACGGAAATACAACCTTTGTAGATCCGGCGCACCACCTTCATAGCTCCGCAATGAATTCTCCTCGCTGTCCAAGACGGATCCCGGGCTCTAGCGTCGGCTTCATCGGAGAATGGACGGGCTAGGTCATCGACAACGTGCCGAAGATGATCTACGTCGAAGTATCACTAGATCAAGCTCCACCTTCACCGAGCCTTGAAAACTTATGAAGGAAACACACTCTACTACTCGGCAAGAGGTAGAGGATGAAGAAATAGGAAGTGGGTAGACTTTAGAATTGGATTTCTCACTCTTTTCATCAATCCACCATTGATGAAGAGAAGCTTTCTTCATTGAAGAAGATGAAGAAGAAGAAGCTAGTTCTTATGATAAGTTATTTTAAAATCAATAGAAAATCAAAACTTACCATAATGTTAACTATAGTCAAGTGTAGAGAATGAATCATGGTTAGTGGGAATGGTTAGGGTTAAGGGTGAGATAAGAATGGTTGACTTGATCAAAGCTTCATGAAGCTTCAACTAAACTCCAAATAAAGCCACCATTCTTTTCTCTTTTCCATTTAATTTCCAAAATGAAATGGATAAATAAATAAGTGAATAAAACAAAACCCTAACCATAATCATGTAACCATGGTTTGATCTTTACACAAAAACCCTAGCATAACATGTATCATCAAACATGATACAATCAAGTGCACAAAAGTATATCACATATACAATGTGTACAATCCGAGTGAGAAAATCCATTTAAAGTGAACCAATACTAGTTAATACAAAGTAATATATCAAATACATAATTATACATTAAATCATTAAATCAACACTTGATTCAATGATCCGGTCATGTCGCACACAACCGACTAGTATTCAATGTATCGGCTTATCGAATCAATACTTGATTCGATAACTAGGTTATATCGCATACAACCATTCGACACATTCATCGCGAGAATGGAATACGGTATCACATACACGTATTATTCTCGGTCCCGCACATATCTCATATGCGCTCCTATTTCGTTTCGCTTGAGCCAGGAAACCTCTGTGTAGGACTCTAAAGACTCGTCAATACGCCGGCAGCAGATGATGATCATATCAAACACCCACAAGCCGCAAGCGGTCTGCTAAACGTAACGGCCACCCGGGTATTGAGGGATCTGAAGATCGACGAGCAAGCCCGCTCACACTCCAGTGAATCCAACCAGTAACACTACCGTACAGTCCGCTCTGATCGTCTGATATGTCGCATATCTCGCCTAGGGGTGGTAAACGTCAGACCCCAATAGCTCGATAAGTCGTGTTGATATGAGGTCTATAACTGTTCGAGAAACTACTGGTAACACTTACCAGTAAATCTCAGCAACCCTGGCAAGGGATTTCCTGTTATAGCCAATCGAACACAGCGCAACATCAACTCCCTATACCGGGAGAGACGAATCCCCTCCTATCGCTCATTGCCTCCATGTGACTCGGGACTGTACCCAAAAACCACCGTTTTGCACGCCCTCTTGGACGTGGTAAGATGGAAATCAAAGCACAGTGGGAACCACACAAGACTCTATGACGATCTCGGGTCAACAGACTACTCTGTACCAGTGTCACCAGAGAACTGCCATCTGACGTGAGGTATAATACCATCTGGGAGTTCTCGGCGAGTCCGTCCAGTGTACCCAGTCTCTACTGAGCACCCGTATATCATCTCCGATGTCAAACACCAATGGATATGGGATCATCCATCGCCCATCTGTATGGGTCGAGAAGGTATACGCTAGTCTACTCTGGTATATCGATGCCCCGTCTCGATACACCCACGACTAGGGACTTTGAAGGATGTACTTATGGACTACCATGTACCCACTAGTATGATCCGCATCATAGTCCAGGTAGTCAAGCACACATCCTAAGGGCTTTACCAACATGTAACAGAGAGACAAACAGTATACACGTTAAGGTAAAGTTCAACCAGATAGCATACTATCATGTCGAGCAAGAAAGTCCTCCCTATATATGTCCCAGCATCCACTACAATATACATCCTATGTACAGTAATGGCCTCTAGGGCATACATATAACTAACAGTTTATTGCGACGCTTCGCGAGTGGGACTAGGTTGCGTGTTGATGCAGCACGACAGAGTTATCGCGTATGCTTCTCAGCAGCTGAAGACGCATGAATAGAGCTATCCTACACACGATTTAGAGATGGCTGCAGTAGTGTTTGCACTCAAGATCTGGAGACATTACCTATACGGAGAGTCATGCCAGATATTCACGGACCACAAGAGCTTGAAGTACATATTTCAGCAGCGAGACCTGAATCTGAGACAGCGCCGTTGGATGGAACTGGTGAATGACTATGATTGTGAGATCGTGTACCATCCGGACAAGGCGAACGTGGTGGCTGATGCTTTGAATAGGAGGCCCGGAGGTAGTCTATCTTATTTGAGCGCCGTGCATAGGCAATCGTCGGCAGATTGGCAGATTTTATGCGACAGTCGAGTTGAGTTCGAGTTCACTCCGACAGGGGGACTGCTTGCGCATATTCGTGCATGTCCGTAGTTGCTTGACCGTATTCGCGAGGCGCGGCCCAGTGATGACCGTCTTTCAGAGATCATGGAGCAGAATAGGCAGGGCAGAGATTCCGAGTTTCTGATCGATGATCAGGGAGTACTGCGATTTGGGACTCGATTGTGCGTACCAGATTCTGAGGGACTGCGGTGTGGGATTCTTAAGGAGGCGCATAGATCGATATATAGCGTTCGTCCAGGTTCCACCAAGATGTAACGCGATCTGATAGATGTCTATTGGTGGGACGGAATGGAGAGGGACGTCACAGACTTCATGTCGAGATGTTTGACTTGTCAGCAAGTAAAGGCCGAGCACCAGAGGCCCGCTGGAGAGTTGCAACCTATGCCCATTCCCGAGTGGAAATGGGAGCAGATTTCTATGGACTTCATGGTGGGTCTACGCAGGACCAGTAGAGGGTATGACTCCATCTGGGTAATCATCGAATGATTGACGAAAGCGGCTCCCTTCTTACCAGGGAAGACTACTTTCAGTTTTCCTCAGTATGCCCAGATTTACATTGACGAGATCGTACGGTTGCATGGCGTCCCGACTTGTATCGTGTCAGACCGAGCCACCCAGTTTACCAGCCGACTATGGCAGAGACTTTAGGAGGCGTTGGGCACCTGTTTGAGTTTCAGCACAGTATTTCATTCGCAGACCGACGGCCAGTCAGAGCAGACTATTCAGACTCTCGAGGACATGCTCCGAGCATGCGTTTTAGACTTCGTTGATAGCTGGGATCATCATTTACCCTTGGTAGAGTTCTCCTGCAACAACAGCTTCCAGGATACTATTCAGATGGCAACTTTCGAGGCCTTGTATGGGAGGAGATGTAGATCGCCCGTCTGTTGGACTGAGCTTAGCGAGAGCAGTATTTTAGGGCCGCAGATCGTGCAGGAGACGACCTAGAAAGTACAGCCGATTCAAGATCGGATGAGAGCAGCTCAGAGCAGGCCGAAATCGTATGCGGACAGGTGCTGTCGCAGACTAGAGTTCGCAGTTGGCGATCACGTTTTTCTGAGGGTCTCTCCTATGAAGGGCGTGATGAGATTTGGGCGAAAAGGAAAGCTTAGTCCCAGATTTGTAGGTCCCTTCGAGATCCTCGATCGTGTCGGCGCGGTCACATATCGTTTGGCTCTTCCACCCAGCTTTTCGGACGTTCACCCCGTGTTCCATGTGTCGATGCTACGCAGATATCTTCATGACCCTTCTCACATGATTTAGCACCAGACCGTTCAGCTTGAGCGCGATCTTTCGTTCACTGAGCAGCCAGTTGTGATATTGGATCGGCAGGTGAAGAAATTTCGATCAAAGATCTTGCCATCTGTGAAGGTTCTTTGGCGCTGCCCGAATGGTGAAGAGATCACTTGGGAGGCCGAGGGCGAGATGCGGACGAAATTCTCTCATCTCTTTGAAGGTACGCGTAGCTATATTTTTAAATTCGGGGACGAATTTTCTTTAAGGGGGGAAGATTGTAACACCTTAGAATGTGTTTGGTGGTTATTTGTGCTTTAATGTGGGGGTTTTAGCAAAAAGTTTATCAAAACGGTTTTCAAATATTTTATCTGAATTTATGAATATTTTATTAGAATTTGATTTGGACTGCACACACATGTGCATGTTAATTAGGATTAAGTTTGGGGTTAAACCATGTTTAGATAACCATGGTGGACTAACCCATTTAATTAAGTTAATTTGATTTTAATTAAGGGTATTTGTTTTTTTTAAAAGAATATAGAATTAGTATTAGGGGTTGACTTGAGTAAGAGAGAGAGAGAGAGCATGATCGCTTGAGCATGCTTGATAATTAATGAGGAGAGAGAGAGGGGTTGACTCTCTTCTCTTTGTTTTCAAAACAATTATATTTTGTGCCTCACTCACTCTCACACATCTCTCTCACTCTCACACACACACATCAGCAGCAGCTGCAGCAGAAGCAGTAGCAACACTTGCAACAACAACAGCAGCAGCATCTGGAGCAGCAGCAGCAACACTAACAACAGCAACATCAACAACACAACAACAGCAACAGTAGCAGCAGCTGCAATAGAAGCAACAGCAGCAGCAGAAGAGCTCACCCCCTCCTCCTTCTCATTCTTCTTCTTCTTCTTCTTCCTCCTGCATCCTAGGATCAAGTGAGGTATAATCTCTTAAACTCAACTCCTTTCTTTGCTTGCATGTAGTTAATTAGCTTCGGTTAGTGTTAATATGGATTTTTAGTGCTAGTCTCTATTTTAAGTGGGGTTTAAGCTAAGTTAGAGTTTTTATGGCTTAATTAACTTAGGTAGGTGTTATTAGTGCTATGTTAACCTAGTAGTATCACTAGATTTAGCTAAATCACCTTAAAGTCTAAAATTTAAAATTTTAAAATACGGTTTTGAAGAAAACTATAGGATATATGAGATCTGCTATATCAGTGCTCTTTTTCTAGTTTAGCAAACACCTACAGAATAGTGTGCAGGCTTTTTAGACTAAGGTGTAGGATTTCGTGCTCGTTTCCCCTCCCAAAATCCGGCGACATCCCTTGATTTTCCGGCATCGCCGGCCCCCATGAAGAGTAGGATGGTTATGCTTTGGATAGTGGTGTCTGTGAGTGTTTTAAAGTGTTTGGTATTGTTTAGTTTTTGGGCTTTAGCAGTTGGTGAAATCTGGGGGAGCTTGGATAGTTTTAGTGTTTTGTGGACTTTGACGATGTTGTTGATGGTTTAGTTGGAGAATAGGGTAGACTCGGGTTTCTAAGGTTAGATTAGCTTTAATATATGCTGTTGGTATCACTTGATTCCTGTAATTTCACCTGATATCACATGTGCACCGTATTGTTGCAAACTAATTGTTTTAAAACGTTTTAATCTAAACTTTAAGATACGCAGAATCTGCAGTATCTAGGTTAGTAATTTTAGTAAGCAAACATATACATTAGGCTATACATTGTGTTTGGAATATAGTGTAGAAACCTAGACCCCTTTCACCAGTTTTTGGCCGATATCACCCTTATGGTGGCCGGCCCAATTTTGGTAGAATTTGTTGGATTTTTGTAGGTAGTTGTCTGTAGGTTTTTTAAGGGGTTTAGTCTTCTTTGATTTTCTTTTTTTGCTCCAGATTAAATCTGGGACCTGTTGCCTATATTTAGCGTAGCGGGACTTGCGCGACATGTACGATACGAATCGAGGTGGTTTGCTGTGTGTCACGGTGTGTCGCGTTGGTTTTTGACGTATGCACACATGTTACGTATACGCACGCGTTTAGCTTGCGACACTAGTTTTTCGTGTAATCTTGACATCACGTTTTTGCAGGATTTTTCCTTATGTGTGTACCTTGTGTAAATTCCAGGTTCACAGGCGGGGACTTCGAGCATCGCGGAGAAAGGAAAGCAGGTGGTCGGATACACCTAGCACGAGATCACGGTGAGTAGATGTAACATCTACGGGGGAAAATCGTTTGGATGGCGCAAGACGCCTGATGGTTCAGATAATTTATAAACTTCTAGTAGTACTAGCACTTATGAGTATAGTGCCTAGTTAACCATCTTGCTTCATTCATGATCCTATATATTTACATACATGTGCCAACCCATTTCATAGGACAGCTGCACCATTGCTAGGGTTTTTATGCAGCACGAGCACTATTCATGCGTACACGCACGCCTTGGTAATTGCTATACCACAACACTAGATAATTGTAATCTAGAATAATTTCACCATATATAATGCTTACACCTGTGCTAATGCAATTTAAATTCCTCAGGATAAACATGTAGGATTGCTATTCATATGCATGTACCTCATTAAATCATTCGTTCATGCCTAGCCTATTAGTTATACATTGCAGTTCGACTTGTTGATACTATAGGCATTCATTATCATTGACATGTGCACTTATGATGATTTTCTTGAGATTTATGAGATTTCTGGATTTTGGGGGAAAACCACAAGAATTTATAAACTTATTACCCTTTTTAAAATATGCAAGTTGCGGTTTTCTAGTAATGTATGTGTCGTCCACCATGAGTTTTTCTGTTGGTTTTCGAGACCCATTTCGAGGAGTTGGATGAACCGTCTCGGGTACATGGTGGGCCCGGTAAGGTACCCCGGGGAAAGAAGATCGAGGTGTAGACGATGAGCCTGGCAGGGGGCAGACTACCTACTGGTGATTGTTGGCGCGGCGGATATCCAGAGGATACCGACCGTGGCCGTGAGATGTTGAGATATTGATACTTGAGATGGGTCAGCCGGACGGCTGGGGCCAGAGATACTGTTATATGGATACATAAGATTTGATATAGTTATTGAGGTGTCGCTGCTGGACACGAATTTCTGTTGATTCTATTGATATTATGCTGATATTTCAAAAGAGATTTCTAAGAAGAAAATAATGATTTTCTATATCAACATATTCAGTTCATGAGTTGATCCATGTTGCATACATACCTGCTAGTACTTCATGCCAGATTAGTATTGTACATTGATTTAAGTTGCATACATATCTGCTAGTACATCCTGTCATATCAGTATTGATGATGTTATGACACTTGCGTGCATGCTTACGATAGCCTCTATAGATGTTATTTATTACTCATGAGTCGGCAACTCACCCCCGTTGTGCCACAGCCTTTTTGCAGGTCGGCTCCGTCAGCACAGTAGCAGCGGACGCACTTACTCCTTTTGCTCCATTGTACATTGATTCATGTTGCATACATATTTTTTTTCACCGTGTACATTCATTGTATCTAGAGTACTCCATCTACTGTGTCTGTTGTACCTGTTATTGTATTGATGTATATTGACCTGGAGACGAGGCAGTGAGATTTGTGGACTTTTCTGTTGTATTTTGGGGTCGAGCTCACTTGAGCCGATATGATGTTTTTACTTGTGCTTATTATACTTATTTTGTATATTGCTGATTTATCTTGCGTGGGATTTAAGTCCGCTTCGGCGAAGAGCTAGCTCCCGTTTGGGGATGCCTTTTCATGTTGTTTATACATCTACTCATGTTTCGTACCTGTTTGGGGGCCTATATTTACAAAGGAGACTCTGCCAAAATTTTCGGGAAAAGAAATGGATGTTGCTGTCAAAAAAAAAGCTTGATGTGACTTATTTGATTTAAATCGCTTTCAATAAATTGGGTTTTGTTTACTCTTTTGCTTAAACGGGTTTTGATTTCTGGGCTTTGTCTTACTTAGATTGCGTACGCCTTGAGATGTTTCGTAATTTAAGTGCCAGCCGCGTTCCGTACCTTTCGGGTCGTGACAAAGTTGGTCTCAGAGCGTTAGGTTTTACCTTTATGAGTGTAGGATGACCCTTTAGTTGATGGAGTAAGTGAGTTAAGCAGGGTAACGTACCGTGTGTATGTCCACGGCATACTTGCGATATGGTACTCCGCCTAAGTGACTTTAGGATATACTTTCTTAAAATTCCTTCTTCAATTCCGTGTATCCTATGATTCTATTGCACCGTTCTTATTATCATGTTTCCTGTACCGGCCACTATGCCGCCGAAGGCTACGAGAGCGCAGAGGGCTGCCACCTGAGATGAGATCCGAGCAGGCTCGTCCGAGACGAGGATCGAGCAGGGTGGCATACCTATTCCCTAGGGACATACTGATCCACCTTCCCCAGGCCGCATGGATAGACTAGAGTCTGGTATGGAGGAGCTACGACAGATCATGGGAGATATGCAGGAGTTACGACAGTTGGTGGGATCCTTAGTAGAGGCCAGTCACGCACCGAGATCGGAGGACGTACCTACCACAGCATAGACTATGATGGTACCTGCTTCCCAGACAGTTGCTCCTACTACTACAACTACAGTGGCTATTCCAGTATCACTACAGGATTTCATGAGGCTGAGACCCCCAGTCTTCACTGGCACAGATGCGGCGAAGGATCCGCAGACTTTCCTTGAAAAATTGGCCAGGATTTGCCGTTCGCTCAGATATTCTGACGACAGATGGGTGGAGCTTACGAGTTCCCGTTTATAGGGCCTTACTCAGACATGGTGTGAGTCGGTCGAGAGAGGTCATGCTGCAGGTCTACCTCCTATGAGTTGGGCCGAGTTCAGAGCAGTATTTCTAGCCCGTTTCCTTCCCGAGAGCGTTCGTAATGCTAGAGCTCGTAAATTTAATGCTTTGCGGACCACTCCAGGGATGACAGTGTCCGAGTATGATGTCCAGTTTACGCAGTTGTCCAAATATGCTCCGTACTTGGTTGATACTGAAGAGAAGAGGGTAAAGTGGTTCGTTCAGGGACTTGACACCCAGTTATTTCTTGCCATCGGCGCCCAGCACTTCGACACTTATGCAGCTGTTATGGACACGGCCTTACGGATGGCGGCGCGCATTTCAGAGATGTCGGCCGTTTCTGGGCTGAAGGGGATTCGTACCGATATGCCAGCTCAGAGGCGTCGTGCCATATTCTTCCCGAGAGATGGTGGCGGCAGAGGAGTTGGGCGGGGTCAGCTATTTGGTTCATATCCGCAGGGACAGCAGGCGTCGCCAGGATGTTTTGGGTGCGGGAGCCCGCACTATCGTGTCAGAGACTGTTCGGTAAGACGACAGGGAGCAGCGACAGTTCCATACGTGACCTTACCAACTTCACCACCTCCTCAGAGGGCTTTATTTCCTACCCCCGTTGGTGCTCCACGTCAGTTAGATTCCCAAGAGGCCGTGGACGCGGCGGTCCTGTTCAGAGAGGATGAGGAGGCAGAGGCCGAGGGAGAGGTCAGCCAGCTATTGGTGGGGGACATGCCCGAGTGTTCGCTTTGACTTCGCAGGATGCGCAGGCATCCAATGCCGTTGCGACAGGTATCTTTGCAGTATATTCTTTTGACGCGCGAGTATTATTCGACACTGGTTCTACACATTCGTATGTATTTACACTCTCTGCACCGATGTTGGGCCATGAGTCATCATCGTTAGATCAGCCACTTGTGGTTATTATTCTGGTAGGCGAGTCGTTTGTCGCTCGTTTTGTGTTTCGTTTGTGTTCCGTTCGTATCGAGGTGAGGGATTAATCGGTTGATTTGATTCTCCTCGATATGTTAGACTTTGATGTGCTTCTGGGCATGGACTGGCTAGCCACTTGTTATGCATCTGTGGACTGCCGCGAGAAGGCAGTAAGATTTAGCTTTCCGAGAGAGCCAGTCCTTTTTATTCAGGGAGACCGTAGTGTCACCCTTCCCAGCTTGATTTCGTCTCATCGCGCCGGTCAGCTCTTGCGGAAGGGATGCCAGGAATTCTTAGCTTATGTTTGTGATACTCGGGCTGCAGAGCTTCCATTGGACCAGGTCCTGATTGTGTGTGAGTTCCCTGATGTTTTCCTTGATGAGCTGCCTGGGCTACTGCCTGAGCACGATGTTGAGTTCTGCATTGACTTGATTCCTGGCTCGGCGCCTTTTTCTATACTGCCTTATCGGATGGCCCCGGCGGAGCTTAGAGAGCTGAAGGATCAGTTGCAGGATTTGTTAGATAAAGAGCTTATTCGACCTAGTGTTTCTCCGTGGGGTGCTCCTGTCCTGTTCGTCAAGAAGAAAGACGGCAGTTTGTGCTTGTGCATTGATTACCGCCAGCTGAACAGGGTTACCATGCGGAATAGATATCCCTTACCACGTATCGATGACTTGTTCGACCATCTTTAGGGTGCGGGATACTTTTCGATGATTGACTTGCGATCGGGTTACCATCAGTTGCGGGTACGGCAGGAGGATATTCCGAGGGCGGCTTTTCGCACGCGTTACGGACACTATGAGATTTTGGTGATGTCGTTCGAACTCACCAATGCACCAGCCGCATTTATCGATCTGATTAACCGTGTTTTCAAGCCGTATCTAGATCTGTTCATCATCGTTTTTATTGACGATATTTTGGTGTATTCCTGGAGTCGAGAGCAGCTCGAGCAGCATTTGCGGATCATGTTGCAGACTTTGAGGGAGCACTGGCTGTTCGCGAAATTTTCCAAGTGCGCATTTTGGTTCGACAGCGTTGATTTCTTGGGTCACGTGATTATGAGAGATGGCATATGTGTGGACCCGAGGAAGATCGATACCGTTCATCATTGGCCTAGACCGATATCAGTTACGGAGATCCGCAGTTTCCTAGGCCTGGCTGGCTACTACCGACGATTTGTTTAGGACTTCTCCCATATCGCTGCACCATTGATCGGGTAGACTCGGAAGGGAGTTCCTTTTGATTGGACCAAGGCGTGCGAGCATAGCTTCCAGCAGTTGAAGACTTGTCTAACTACCGCACCGGTGTTGTCATTGCCTTTGGGATCGGGCGGATTCGTGGTTTATTGCGACGCTTCGCGAGTGGGACTAGGTTGCGTGTTGATGCAGCACGACAGAGTTATCGCATATGCTTCTTGGCAGCTGAAGATGCATGAACAGAACTATCCTACACACGATTTAGAGATGGCTGCAGTGGTGTTTGCACTCAAGATCTGGAGACATTACCTATACGGAGAGTCGTGCCAGATATTCACGGACCACAAGAGCTTGAAGTACATATTTCAGCAGTGAGACCTGAATCTGAGACAGCGCCGTTAGATGGAACTGTTGAAAGACTATGATTGCGAGATCCTCTACCATCCAGGCTAGGCGAACGTAGTGACTGATGCTTTGAGTAGGAGGCCGGAAGGTATTCTATCTTATTTGAGTGCCATGCAGAAGCATTCGTCGGCAGAATGGCAGATTTTATGCAACAGCCGAGTTGAGTTCGAGTTCATTCTGACAGGGGGACAACTTGCGTATATTCGTGCACGTCCGCAGTTGCTTGACCATATTCGTGAGGCACAGCCTAGTGATGACCGTCTTTCAGAGATCATGGAGCAGATTAGGCAGGGCATAGATTCCGAGTTTGTTATCGATGATCAGGGAGTACTGCGATTTGGGACTCGATTGTGCGTACCAGATTCTGAGGGACTGCGGCTTGAGATTCTTGAGGAGGCGCATAGATCGATATATAGCATTCATCCAGGTTCCACCAAGATGTAACACGATCTGAAAGATGTCTATTGGTAGGATGGAATGAAGAGGGACATCACAGACTTCGTGTCGAGATGCCTGACTTGTCAGCAAGTTAAGGCCGAGCACCAGAGGCCCGCTGGAGAGATGCAGCCATTGCCCATTACGGAGTGGAAATGGGAGCAGATTTCTATGGACTTCATGGTGGGTCAACCCAGGACCAGTAAAGGGTATGACTCCATCTGGGTAATCGTGGATCGATTGACGAAAGCGGCTCACTTCGTGCCAGTGAAGACCACTTTCAGTTTTGCTTAGTATCCCATATTTACATTGACGAGATCGTATGGTTTCATGGCGTCCCGACTTGTATCTTGTCAGACCGAGGCACCCAGTTTACCAGTTGACTATGGCAGAGACTTCAGGAGGCGTTGGGCACCCGTTTGAGTTTCAGCAAAGCATTTCATCCGCAGACCGACGGCCAGTCAGAGCGGACTATTCAGACTCTCGAGGACATGCTCCGAGCGTGCGTTTTAGACTTCGGTGGTAGCTGGGATCATCATTTACCTTTGGTAGAGTTCTCCTACAACAACATCTTCCAGGATACTATTCAGATGGCACCTTTCGAGGCGTTGTATGGAAGGAGATGTAGATTGCCCATCTGTTGGACTGATCTTAGCGAGAGAAGTATTTTGGGGCCGCAGATCGTGTAGGAGACGATCGAGAAAGTACAGCTGATTCGAGATCGAATGAGAGCAGTTCAGAGCAGGCAGAAATGGTATGCGGACAGGCGCCGTCGCAGACTAGTGTTCGCAGTTGGCGATCACGTTTTTCTGAGGGTCTCTCCTATGAAGGGCGTGATGAGATTTGGGCGAAAAGGAAAGCTTAGTCCCAGATTTGTGGGTCCCTTCGAGATCCTCGTGCGTGTCGGCGCGGTCGCATATCGTTTGTGTTAGTTGTATGTATGCCCAAGAGGCCAGTATTGTACAGATGATGTATATTATATTGGATGCTTGGACATATATAGAGATGACTTTCTTGCTCGATATGATAGTATGCTATCTGGTTGCTCTTTATCTTAACATGTATACTTGTCTCTTTATACTGTCTTATGGTTACATGTTGGTAAAGCCCTTAGGATGTGTACTTGACTATCTGGACTATGATGAGGATCGTACTAGTGGGGACCTGGTAGTCTATAAGTACATCCTTCAAGGTCCCTAGTCGTGGGTGTATCGAGACAGGGCATCGATATACCAGAGTAGACTAGCGTATATACTTCTTGACCCATGAGATGGGCGATGGATGATCCCATATCCATTGGTGTTTGACATCAGAGATGGTATACGGGTGCTAAGTGGAGACTGGGTATACTGGACGGACTCGCCGAGAACTCCCAGATGGTATTATACCTCACGTCAGATGGCAGTTCTCAGGTGACACTTGTGCAGGTTAGTCTGTAGACCCGAGATCGTCAAAGAGTCTTGTGTGATTCCCACTGTGCTTTGATTTCCACCTTACCATGTCCATGAGGGCATGCAAAACGGTGGTTTTTGGGTACAGTCCCGAGTCACATGGAGGCAATGAGCGATAGGAGGGGTTTCGTCTCTCCCGGTATTGGGGGTTGATGTTGCGCTGTGCTCGATTGGCCGTAACAGGGAAGTCCCTGGCCAGGGCTAATTCAGAGATTTGCTGGTAAGTGTTACCAGTAGTTTCTCGACCCGTTATGAGCCTTACATCGGCACGACTTATCAGTTATTGGGGTCTGACGTTTACCACCCCTAGACTTGATATGCGACATATCAGATGAGGAGACCGGACCGTACGAGAAGTGTTGCCGGTTGGCTCGACGGGAGTTGTAGCAGGTTTGCTTGTTCTCTTCTGATCGCTCAATACCCGGGTGACCGTTACGTTTAGCTGACCGCTTGCGGCTTGGGGGTGCTTGATATGATCATCACCTACTGCCGGCGTATTGACGAGTCTTAGAGTCCCACAATGGAGTTACCTAGTCCAGGCGAAATGTTGTGGTGCGCGTATGCGATATGCGCATGGACCCGATTAGAATACGTGTATAGGATACCGTATATTGATCGGGCGGCTTGCTTTTGGTTAGGGTCGTATGTGATATGGCCGGATTGATAAATCAAGTGTTGATTTATCATTTAACCATTAGATTCTCACTAGAAATCCTTTCTTGTTTCTATGGATGTATGGATGCATGTATGCATTCCTTTTTGTTTCATGCACATATGGATGTGCATGCACACATGCATACATACATCATTCTATCATGGTTGCTTATACAAGGAAATGGTGGCAATATAAGACTCACACCATGGTTTTAAATATGGATTTTATTACATTTGATTTAAAATAAAAAGGAAAAAAAAAGAAAATGGTTATGATTGATTTGTTTCTACACTCTTCTTTTGACCTAACCATTCTCACCCACCTTTTAACCTTGGGTAAACTTTCCTTTTGTGTTTTAACTCAAGTTTAATAATATATTCATTGTTTAAACCATGGTTTGAGATGAGAACAAGAAAATATATATTGATATATTTTCTTTTTCCTTTGACAAGAGTTATTCTTTTACTCTTGTTAAGAATATAGCCATCATCTTCTTCTTCCTCTCTCATTTTGCTCTCAAGATTTTTGTAGTGAGCAATATACTCATCAAGTTAGGATTTTGAAGTGGGAAAGAGAACCACAACACCATTCTACACAAGTCTAGCCCACTTGTTTGGAGTGTTAGCTTCATTTCGTTTTCTTGATCGGGTGAAGTTGCAAGCTTGGACAAAGTGGACTCCGGATGGATCATCGGTGACCTAGAGGAGTTCAAACAGAGCTTTTTCAAACCCCAAGAAGCCGAGGAGTCTAGCGTAGGGAGCTACAAAGGTTGTACTCTCTAAACCTTTGCTTTTCTTTCATATAATGATATGCAAGTTTTAGAAACCCTAATTTTCTAGGATACATCCTTTGTATGTTTACATAGCACCATAAAGATTCCATCTTTGGTACATGTGACGCTTCCAAACCCCTCATAGGGTGCTAAGTAAACCCTTCAGTTTGGCTCTTCCACTCAGCTTTCCGGACGTTCACCCCGTGTTCTATGTGTCGATGCTACGCAGATATCTTCATGACCCTTCTCACATGATTCAACACCATACAGTTCAGCTTGAGTGCGATCTTTCGTTCACCGAGCAGCCAGTAGTGATATTGGATCGGCAGGTGAAGAAATTTCGATCAAAGGTCTTGCCATCTGTGAAGATTCTTTGGCGCAGCCCAAAGGGTGAAGAGATCACTTAGGAAGCTGAGGGCGAGATGCAGAAGAAATTCCCTCATCTCTTTGAAAATACGCGTAGCTATATTTTTAAATTCAGGGACGAATTTTCTTTAAGGGGGGAAGATTGTAACACCTTAGAATGTGTTTGGTGGTTATTTGTGCTTTAATGTGGGGGTTTTAGCAAAACGTTTTCCAAAACGGTTTTCAAATATTTTATCTGAATCTATGAATATTTTATTAGAATTTAATTTGGACTGCACACACATGTGTATGTTAACTAGGGCTAAGTTTGGGGTTAAACCATGTTGAGATAACCATGGTGTACTAATCCATTTAATTGAGTTAATTTGATTTTAATTAAGCGTATTTATTTTTTTTAAAAGAAAATAGAATTAGTATTAGGGGTTGACTTGAGTAAGAGAGAGAGAGCATGATAGCCTGAGCATGCTTGATAATTAATTAGGAGAGAGAGGGGTTGACTCTCATCTCTTTGTTTTCGAAAAAATTATATTTTGTGCCTCACTCATTCTCACATATCTCTCGCACTCTCTCACACACACACATCAGCAGCAGCTGCAGTAGCAGCAGCAACAACATTTGCAACAACAACAGCAATAGCATCTGAAGCAGCAGCAGCAACACCAACAACAGCAACATCAACAACACAACAACAGCAACAGCAGTAGCAGCTGCAACAGAAGCAACATCAGCAGCAGAAGGGCTCACCCCCTCATCCATCTCATTCTTCTTCTTATTCTTCTTCCTGCATCTTAGGATCAAGTGAGGTATAATCTCTTAAACTCAACTCCTTTCTTTGCTAGCATGTAGTTAATTAACTTCGGTTAGTGTTTAATATGGATTTTTAGTGCTAGTTTGTAGTTTAAGTGGGGTTTAAGCTAAGTTAGAGTTTTTATGGCTTAATTAACTTAGGTAGGTGTTATTAGTGCTGTGTTAACCTAGTAGTATCCCTAGATTTAGCTAAATCACCTTAAAGTCTAAAATTTGTAATTTTAAAATACGGTTTTGAAGCAAATTGTAGGATATATGAGATCTACTATATCAGTGCTCTGTTTCTAGTTTAGCAAACACCTATAGAATAGTGTGCAGGCTTTTTAGAGTAAGGTGTAGGATTTCGTGCTCGTTTCCCCTCCCAAAATCCGGCGACATCCCTTGATTTTCCGGCGTCGCTGGCCCCCATGAAGAGTTGGGTGGTTGTGCTTTGGATAGTGGTGTCTGTGAGTGTTTTAAAGTGTTTGGTATTGTTTGGTTTTTGGGGTTTAGCAGTTGGTGAAATTTGGGGGAGCTTGGATAGTTTTAGTGTTTTGTGCACTTTGACGATGTTGTTGATGGTTTAGTTGGAGAATAGGGTAGAGTAGGGTTTTTAAGATTAGATTATCTCTAATATATGCTGTTGGTATCACTTGATTCCTGTAATTTCACCTAATATCACTTGTGCACCCTATTGTTGCAAACTAAGTGTTTTAAAACGTTTTAAACTAAACTTTAAGATAAGTAGAATCTGTTGTATCTAGGGTAGTAATTTTACTAAGCAAACATATACATTAGGCTATAAATTGTTTTAGGAATATAGTGTAGAAACCTGGACCCCTTTCACCAGTTTTTGGCCGATATCACCTCTATGGTGGCCGGCCCAATTTTGGTAGAATTTGTTGGATTTTTGTAAGTAGTTGTCTGTAGGTTTTGTGAGGGGTTTGGTGTTTTTTGATTTTCTTGTTTTTTCTCCGGATTAAATCTGGGACCTGTTACCTATATTTAGCATAGCGGGACTTGCGCGACACAAATGATACGAATCGAGGTGGTGTGCTGTATATCACAGCATGTCGCGTTGGTTTTTGACGTATGCACACACGTTACGTATGCATACGCTTTTAGCATGCGACGCTAGTTTTTCATGTAATCTTGACATCACATTTTTGCAGGATTTTGCCATATGTATGTACCTTATGTAAATTCCAGGTTCACAGGTGGGGACTTCGAATGTCGTGGAGAAAGGAATGCAGGTGGTCGGATACACCTAGCACGATATCACGGTGAGTAGATGTAACATCTACGGGAGAAAATCGTTTGGATGGTGCAAGACGCCCGATAGTTCAGATAGTTTATAAACTTCTAGTAGTACTAGCATCTATGAGTATATTGCCTAGTTAACCATCTTGCTGCATTCATTATCCTATATATTTACATACATGTGCGAACCTATTTCATAGGACACATGCATTATTGCCAGGGTTTTTATGCAGCACGAGCACTATTCATGCGTACACACACGCCTTGGTAATTGCTATGCCACAACACTAGATACTTGTAATCTAGAATAATTTCACCATATATGATGTTTAAACATGTGCTAATGCAATTTAAATTCCTCAGGATAAACATGTAGGATTGCTATTCATATGCATGTACCTCATTACATCATTCGTTCATACCTAGCCTATTAGTTATACATTGCAGTTCGACTTATTGATACTATAGGCATTCATTATTATTGACATGTGCACTTATGATGATTTTCTTGAGATTTATGAGATTTCTGGATTTTGGGGGAAAACCGCAAGAATTTATAAACTTATTACCCTTTTTAAAATATGCAACTTGCGGTTTTCTAGTGATGTATGTGTCGTCCACCATGAGTTTGTCTGTTGGGTTTCGAGACCCGTTTCGAGGAGTTGGATGAACCGTCTCGGGTACATGGTGGGCCCGGTAAGGTACCCTGAGACAAGATGATCGAGGTGTAGACGATGAGCCTGGCAGGGGGCAGACACCTACCGGTGATTGTTGGCTGCGGATATCCAGAGGAAACCGACCGTGGCCGTGAGATATTGAGATGTTGAGATATTGATATTTGAGATGGGCCAGCCGGACGGCTGCGACCAGAGATACTGTGATATGGATACATGAGATTTGAGATAGTTATTGAGGTGTCGCGGCTGGACACGGATTTCTATTGATTCTATTGATATTATGCTGATAATTCAAAAGAGATTTCTAAGAAGAAAATAATGATTTTCTATATAAACATATTCAGATCACGAGTTGATTCATGTTGCATACATACCTGCTAGTACTTCATGCCAGATTAGTATTGTATATTGATTCATGTTGCATACATATCTGCTAGTACATCCTGCCATATCAGTATTGTTGATATTTTGACACTTGCGCCCATGCTTACGATAGGCTCTATAGATATTATTTATTAGTCACGAGTTGGCAACTCACCCCCGTTGTGCCACAACCTTTTTGTAGATCCGCTCCGTCAGCACAGTAGGGGCGGACGCACTTGCTCCTTTTGCTCCATTTGCTTCTTTTGCCTGGACTCGAGGCTTTTACTCGTAGGTGGGTTATGATATTATTTTGTTTTCACCATGTACATTCATTGTATCTAGAGTACTCTATCTACTGTGTCTACTTTACCTGTTAATTTATTGATGTTTGTTGACATGGAGACGAGGCAGTGAGATTTGTGGACTTTTCTGTAGTATTTTGGGGTTGAGCTCACTTGAGCCGATATGATGTTTTTACTTGTGCTTTTTATACTTATTTTGCATATTGCTGATTTTTATTGTGTAAGATTTAAGTCCGCTTCGGCGAAGAGCTAGCTCCCGCTTGGGGATGCCTTTTCATGTTCTTTATATATATACTCATGTTTTGTACCCGTTTGGGGGCCTCTATTTACAAAGGTGACTCTGCCGAAATTTTCAGAAAAAATATGGAGGCTGCTGTTAAAAAAAAAGCTTGATGTGACTTATTTGATTTAAACCACATTCAATAAATTGGATTTTCTTCACTCTATTACTCAAACGGGTTTTGATTTCTGGGCTTTGGCTTACTTAGATTGCGTACGCCTTGAGATGTTTCGTAATTTAAGTGCCAATCGCGTTCCGTACCTTTCGGGTCGTTACATCGCCCTCCTTATTTTCATCGCCCTGGGGCTCATCATCGTCGTCGTTGTCGCCTAAATCCTCCCCTAAATTTTCACCTCGTCGCCATCGCCTTCCTCTTCCTCGTCGTCATCGCCCTGGCCCTCCTTCTTATCACGGTCGCCCTCCTCCTTCCCCGACCTCCCGTCGTCGATCCTCTTTCCCGGCTTCCTCCTTGCCACCGCAGTAGCCACCCCCTCCTCCTCCTCGTCGCTGCAATGCCAACCTCCTCCTTGTCGCCGCCACCTCCCTCCTAGTTTGTTCGATTTACCGATTAGTTTCAGCAATTTTAATTTTAATTTTCCTAAAATTTTGTTATTAATTTCTTCAATTTTAGGTATTTAATTGTTAATTTTTAATAATTTTTTGGTGTTGTTGTTGATTTCTAATAATTATTAAAAATTATTATAATTTTGTTGTTAGGGTTAGAGCCGGTTTAAGGCTGGATTGAGTTAATTAGGGTTAGGGTTATGATTAGGGTTAATAGTTAGGGGTTAATTAGGGCCGGGTTAGGGTTAATTAGGGTTAGGATTAATGGTTAGGGTTAGGTTTAGGGTTAGGGTTAAAGATTAAGGTTAGTGTTAATAGTTAAGGTTAGGTTTAGGGTTGTGGTTGTGGTTAGGATTAGGGTAAATAATTAGGTTTAGGTTAGGTTAGGGTTAGGGTTAATGTTTAGGTTTAGTGTTAGGGTTAGGGTAAAGGTATTTTAGTGTAATTTAGCAAACCAACAATAGTTAAGGGTACTTTAACGAATTGTGTATGTATGTGTGTATGTGTATGCATGTATGTGTACACTTATACGCAGACACATACACACATACAAATAAGGCCAAACCTTAATTCATCATCATTCTCCTCTAAAGTGAAATCTTGTCAAATCCCATCTTAATCCCAATAAATTCAAAAATCTTAAATTTGATTAAGAAAACCCTTAACTTAAAAAAAACTTTACTCTAAACTAAAAACTTCGAACCCTTATAATTGAAAATAAACATAAAACCAATTGAAGTTAAATCTTCCACTAAGTGTATGTATGATACTCGATGATAATATGAAACTTTCATATTCTCATCGATAGTCATATATGAAATTCAAAGCGCGACTTAGTCTCCGTCTATCGGTTAACACACGTTCGATGTTCGTCGTGACATAGAACTATACGAAGGTTGTTAAATATAGGACGGTAACATTCAGTGCTAACAATCGTCGTGTAGTCTATGTGACAAGAAGATTCAATTATATGATAACCTATAGATTTGTCTAGTGTGGACAAGTTAGGAATGTATAAAGAAAACACCTGCATTCACTTGTGTTTTCATTCGATTCAAGTTAGTTCGTCGGTACTTTTCCGCTGGTTCTCTATGTACAAAAATAGATTAGATGTTCATTTCAACGTTGTTTCACAGCATTGAAATAATTGTCTATTCTATTACAGTGTACTCAGAGAACAACGGGGAGGTGCTGCCGAAATTTACTCGAAATGGATGAAAGCACAAGCGAATAGGTGTCTGCTCTATACATTCTTAATAGGATAGAAGCCTTACCCCCGACAGCCGAAACACATACATACAACACGAATACACAACAAACGCACACACAAAGCACATATACACTAACAACCTTACACCTAAGCGAAATCATAAATTGAAACACACATACACAGAATACAAGTCATACTTGGGTATCTTCAAATCTAACTTTGGTAATCGATAATTTATTCTTTTCAATGACAAACTTGCCTCTACAGATTTTCTTCTTTATCAGTAACCATCTCGTTCTTAAATTTCTCAATATAGTCACCATAACCTACAATTTATATGTTATGCATTCTAACATGGCCTATGAGTATATCAGACTTAAGGACTGGATGCATGTGGATTGGTAACAACGTATGCAATCTAAGTTTGTCACAGGAGTTTCTGCTTTCATTGAATTTGTACGCGCACATAATAAGATCGTGTTAAAGAAGATTCTCTGTCCGTGCGATAGATATGGGAATAAGTTCTGGGAAAAGGTAGAAATCATAGAGCTTCACATCGTTAAACACGGTTTTACTAGATTTTATACAACTTGGCTATATCACGGGGAAGGAAAAGAAGAATACAGTAATGCGGCAGAAGAAGAAAGAGAAGTAGGTAATGCGGCAGAAGAAGAAGACGATAACTTCTTTCAAGGAGAAGAAATGGGGGATATGGTAGAGGCTGCTCTCGGTGATAGTATTCCTACCGAAGATGACATTTCTTCCGGTTGACCGCGTGCGTGTTGGGTTTTGCCAGTGCCCTGGCTATCTATCATAACCGGTGCAGAACAAAAATGGCGTTTAAATACTTAGCGCTGACAAAGAACTTGTCATGGTCGAACCATAAACCTAGACTAGCAAAGGAGTTAGAAATGGTTATAACGAATGATCCGTGTCTTTCGGTCCTCTACCATCATCCTTAGCTCCTAAAGGCCTCCTTGATCAAGCTTGATTGTCTGTCTCTCTCAGTTGAAGATGATCCACCCGTGAGTCTATAGTTCGAGCTCCAACCTCAATACCGAGGTAAGTAAGGTACCTAGTTCTCTAAACTAGATAGCCTAGAGGATGTAGAAAGTGATGATGGATTAATTTGTCTCAAAATAACCTAGCTTTCTCAACGCATGAGACTTTTAGGGTTGAGGAAGAAGAAGGAAGCTAGAGGTGATGAAAGTGTTGTGTCCATCATTTTTCATCAAAGAAAAATGGCTAAGTCTTATGAATCATTAAGCATGCTAATAATTCACCAAAGCATGAGTCACCCCATGAGTCACTAAGTGAGCCATGCTTCATTAAATATAAAGCACACCTTATACCTCTACCTCATTTAACCATTTAATCAAAAATGGTTATACACAAATGAGGTGTCTTCTTCTAGAAGCACCCTTGTAATAAATTGCAAGAATGCCCCTCACCATATATATACATATCCGTATCCGTATTCCAAAACATACGAATATAAATAGACAAAAATAATCCAATAATCTAATACTAGGATCCGGCTTAAACCAAAGCACACTAGTATTATCCGTCTGAATCATGATACGTGTAGCTAGTACACGTATATGATCGAACCCTGCCGTAAAACTATACAGCCTCTACACCGTTTCGCCCGAAGCTGGAAAACCCTTTGTTGGATATATGTATGCTCTAGAGGCCATTATTTGTATAGTGGATGCTTGGACATGTATATATGTATATGATTTTCTTTCTCAACATGATAGTATGCTATCTGGTTCCTTTTATCTTAACATGTTCATTTCATTGTATTACTGTTAATTTGATACATGTTGATAAAGCCCTTAGGATATCAGCTTGACTACCATGACTATGATGGAGATCATAATAGCTGGGCAAGTGTAGTCTATAACCATATCCTTAACTGTTCCTAATCGTGGGAGTATAAAAAAAGGGGCATCGATATTCCAGAGTAGACTAGTGTATACGTTTCTTGACCCATTTTAGGGGCGATGGATGATCCTATATCCATTGGTGTTTGAAATCAAAGATTGTATACAGGTGCTCATTGGAGACTGAGTACACCGAACGGGCTCGCCAAGAACTCCTATATGGTATTATATCTATCATCGGATAGCAGTTCTCAGGTGACACTTGTACAGGTTAGTCTGTAGACCCGAGATCGTCATAGGGTCTTGTGTGTTTCCTACTGTGCTTTGATTTCAATCCTACCACAGCTCTACTCAGTCGTGCAAACAAGTGGCTTTTAGGTACAATCTTGAGACACATGGAGGCAATGAGCGATAGGAGGGGTTTCTTCTCTCCCGGTATTGAGAATTGATGTTGCACTATGCACGATTGGCTATAACTGGAAGTCTCTGGACATGGCTAATGAGATTTACTAATAAGTGTTATCAGTAGTTTCTCGACCTATTATAGGCCACATCGGCATGACTTATTGAGTTATTAGGGCTCGACGACACCATCTATAGACTCAATATGCAACATATCAGACGAAGAGACCGGACTGTACGGTAAGTGTTGCCATTGGCACTATGTGAGTTTTTTCAAGTTCGATTGTTGTTATTCTGTTCGTACAATACCTTGGAGCCGTTACGTGCAGATAGTAACGCTGACGGTTTGTAGGTATCTGATATGATCAAAACCTACTTCTAGCGTATTAACGAGTCTTAGAGTCCAACATAGGAGTTTCCGAGCTCAGGCGAGACGAAGTGGGGCACATATGGAGATATGTGCATGAGCTTGATTAAATACGAGTATTTGACACCATATTTTAATCTGGCATTTTCTATTAGTCGGGATATATGTGATATGACCGGATTATTAAATCAAGTGTTGATTTAATATGATGACTAATTGCTCATTAGTAATTCCTTTCATTTTGTGTGCATGTATGTATGTATATTTATTTGGATTTATATACATATATATACATGTGTAGATGTATCATGGTGGATGATACATTGGACATGGCTATGCTAGACTCACTTGGAAATATAGTAGTTGATTATTGATTTTGAGTAAATGGATTATTGAATAATGATCTCATGCTTTCTACACTCTTCTTAAAATATCCTATTAACCATGATTCATTATTTAATCCTCCACTAACTCACTCTCAAAATATCTAAGATGTTTTCCATGGCATATTTATTAGATGGTGAGTGTAACTCTCTCTCATAGATGATAATCATTATCTCAAGCCTGGCCATTTCTTCATCTTCTTCCTCTAGCTCTCTACCCTTTTTCTAGTGAGTAAAAGAGAAAGAAAAAGAAATGATTTTTAGTGAGAAATAATCCACTTCATCAATCTATATTAGTCTAGCACACTAGTATAGCTTGTTTGCCTCACTTCTACTTAGTTTATGTGAAGCAAGAGCTTGAGTGTAAGGAACTCTAGGTGGATCATCGTGGACAACGAAGGCTACAAGCAGACTTAATCCAAGTTTCAAGTGGAGCCAAGAGGAGTCCAAAGGACATCTACACGGAGCTAATGAAGAGAAGAAGTGGTCTACAAATGTTGTAGTTCTTCTTCTCTTAGTGTTAGACACTCTTGTATATGATACTAACCCTAATCTCTAGTTCCATTCATGGCTTGTGTGATTTAGCACTCTAGTTTTTTAAAAAAACATCATATATTGTAGTTTAAACACTTGTAGAGGTGCTAAGTCACACCAACATAGTATCAGAGCTACACTAGAGCTTTAGGGTTGTTTAGACGACATTAAAAGTGTTCGATCGAAATCAAAAACCGTATTTTTCCATGTTTCTGTACATTTTTCCAAAAGTTGGTATTTTGCAGAATAAAAATATCTAAAAAATCATGCAGGTGAATTTATGGAACCACATGAAATACGAACACCCAACTCCCTAAGATGGCCGTGGAACTACGAAAAAACCTAGGGTTTAACCACGGTTCCGCAGCGTATTTAGTGAGTTAGGTTTTCAAGTTTTCTGTGCTGCTCCATTTTGACATTTGTGGCTCTCTGCATATTTTTGTTAGGGCTCAAGGTGTTGAGTTCTCTGTGGTTTGAAGAAATCATTGATATCGATCGAAATGTTTAATATCGTCAAGACAGTTACTATGTGTGATACAATATTTGGAATCTACACTAATTAGTTTTGAGAAAATTAATTGGTCGTTTATAAATCTAACATTTCAGTTTCATTGATAATCGAGAATCTTGTTGAATTATCCGTTATCTTTCTGAAAAGGTGTTTTCACTTCAAGACTTAAATGTAAGATTTATGGAGTTGGGCATGAAATCTGGATTATGAGATAATCCGTATTTATGATGTCTGAGGATAAGTGTGGATTCCAACTGTTGTAGTTTTACATTTCTTTTCTGCAACCGTAACTGTAATAGGTGTATCCTTAATGTCGTTGCTATACGTTGACGATATTAGAAATACGCATATTTACTGAAAGTATTCCTTAGCACGACTACTAGGTTTCTAGAGGTATTGAGTATGCAATTTTAAAAATTCCAGTGTGCTAAGTAATACTAACCTAGAATCAAACTTGAGAATTAGGGTTTTTAAACAAGTAAACAAACTTTACTCTAAGTGAATTAGCAATACAATATTTGTAGACCGATCCTTCAATTCTAAAGCTCTGTGTAGGAGTCCCTTAGCTCCAAGTAGTGGTCTCCCAGACTCTTCTTAGGCTCTGATTGAATGAAATTTCTCGATGTGTATGTAGAAAATGTAAGAAATCACAACCAAAAATTATTTGACCGCAATCAATAACGGTGTCGATTGTAGCGCGTTAGTAAGTATGGATCATCCACAGGGAAAGTGTAATCGTTCGTATTTCGAATTAGATGAGTCGAAAATTTAAAGAAAAGAAAAGAAACAATTCATGATTTAAAGAATTGAAGTTCAAGAATTAGTAAAATCTAGTCTAAATCAAGAAACAATAAAATCAAGAATTGAGAATTTGTGATAATTTCCAAATCAAATATCAACAATCGAAGTGAGGCTCGTAGGAATCGATCGGATCTATAGATGTGATGATATCTAGCGATTACATATTATTATCCATCGATGAATTGATACTAGATCGATGATGATCAATGAGAATTAGGGATTTCTTGTGAAACTAGGGTTTCATCATATATCCCTTGTTCCTTCATCGATATCATTCACATTCTAGTCACTAGTAAATTCAAGAATCGATTGTGGATCCCTAATTTTGAGCGATCACAATCAAGAAAGTATCGCATTGAATCTAGGTCGTCGATTCTTCAATTTGCTAAAGTTTACAAACTTGTAGGACTTAAGAATCGTTTTAAGATTTGTTACATCATCATTCTATTGATCGTCTTGACTCCTTTACGAGCGGAGTTTTACTTAAACATCACAACAAGAACAACAATCACAAATTGAGATCGAATCATGATGCAAGAATTTAAAGAAAGCAAGATTAAAGAATTTCACCTTTTATTTATCAACAGTTCTGTTACAATTCGCTCAAGAACTACAATGAGGAATGAACTCGATCGTCGATTTGGCTTCGCTCGTCTCCTTGAGTCGCGGATCGGCTTGAATCACTTGCTCAGTTGAAGATCGGCTCCGCTCCTAAAAGGTTGAAGGCTTCTCACTTGATTTGGTACTCGGGATCTTGAATTTGGCTTTGGATTTTGAATTAGGGTTAGGGTTACAAGTTGTGTCACTCAACTTGTGGGTGGAAGATGAAGAACTTTCAACAACCTTTTCAAGTGAAGCGTAGGGTCCCTTTTATAGCCTTAAGAATGATTAGCTTCCTTAAGAAGCTAGGATTAGGTTAGCTTCTCTCATAAGTTTGGTAGTTAGGAGGATGGTTCTAGAATTAGTTAGTTAGGGTTAGCTTCCTTCCTAACCTTGGAGGTTAGAGAGAAGTTTCTAGGCTTTAAGGTAGTTAAGGGGGAAGCTTGCTTTGGAAACTTGGAGTGTTTAGCTTTGATCAAGGAGCCTTGCTGATCTGGCAGAATGTTCTGGAGTGTTCTGGAAATTGCAGTGGCTTAAAGGAGTTCTGAAGCTGAGAGGAGAATACTGAAGCAAAGCAGAAGTGATGACGTGGCATATCCACCGCGGATCCGCGGCACGTGCCTGCTCTGGCCGCGGATCCGCGGTCACGTGAGGGCATCTCTGTGTCAATTTCACAGTGTGTCTTTCTGCTGACTTCATGATATTGTTCTGATATGTTGATTCTCAAAACTCCTTCTATATCATTGCCAGATCTCAGATCTTTGAGTTGGCGTATTTTTTTATCAGCACTTTGACAATTTTGGCTCGGTTCCTGAAATTTCCTGCACCGACTTCGAAACAAGTGTTGCGCTACACAAGAAAGATGCAATGCCATGATAAACACTCAATTTCCCTTAAAATGCCGGTTTTAGTATACAACACAGGTAATCTGGTATTTTACGACTGTTTTGCTAATATGTGCAGTATGCAAACCGAACACTTCTAGATGAGTGCAAATGATAGGGAAATTGACGTGTTAAAAATACAATATTTTCGACTGATCAGGCTCCACTAGGCGAAAGGAACGAGCTTGCTCAAAGATCTTCGAGGCCGAAGATGATCTACCTAGAGGTTTCTCTAACTCAAACTAACTCTTCACTAATTTAGGAATTAGGGAAAGAAACAATCTATACTAAATAGCTAGTTTGGTATAAATTGGGGAAGTAGGAATTTTGTTCACTTTAAAATTATTTTTCTCTTTTTCTTTCCTCACTCATGAAAAGGTAGAGAGTAAATATGAGATGAAGAAGAAGATGAAAAACGGTGAACCATGTTGGAAAAATATTTCAGTTGATATTTGTAGAGACTTATGTTAGATATATGTATGCCCTATAGGCCATTATATGTATAGTGGATGCTTGGACATGTATATATGAATATAGATGACTTTCTCGCTCAACATGATAGTATGCTATCTGTTTTACTTTATCTTGACATGTTGATTTGATCATGCTTTTATTAATTTGCACATGTTCATAAAGCCCTCAGGATATTCGCTTGACTATTGTGACTATGATGCGGATCATACTAGTGGGGCATGTGTAGTTTATAAGCATATCCTTGAACTGTTCCTAGTCGTGGGTGTATCGAGATGGGGTATCGATATTCCAGAGTAGACTAGCGTATACTATTCTTGTCCCATATGATGGGCGATGGATGATCCCATATCCATCTGGTGAGGTGACACCAAAGATTGTATGCAGGTGCTCAGTGGAGACTGGATACACTGAACGGACTCACAGAGAACTCCTATGTGGTATTATATATATCGTCCGATAGCAGTTCTCAGGTGACACTGGTACAGGTTAGTCTGTAGACCCAAGATCGTCATGGAGTCTTATGTGTCCTCCCACTGTAATTTGATATGCACCGTTCCACGGCTCTACTGAGCCGTGCAAACAGGTGGACTTTGGGTACAGTCCCGAGGCACATGGAGGCGATGAGCGATAGGAAGGGTTTCGTCTCTCCCGGTATTGGGAGTTAATGTTGTGCTATGCTCGATTGGCTATAACAGAAAGTCCCTGGCCAGGGCTACTGAGATTTTCTGATAAGCGTTATCAGTAGTTTCTCGATCTGTTATGAGCCATACACCAGCATGACTTATTGAGTTATTGTGGTCGACGATTCCATCCCTAGACTCGATATGCAACATATCTGATGAGGAGATCGGACTGTACGGTAAGTGTTTCCAGTTGGCTCGACGGAAGTTTTGACAGCTTCGCTGGTTTTCTTCTGATCGCTCAATACCTGGGTGGCTGTTACGTTTAGCTGACCGCTTGCGGCTTTTAGGTATTTAATATGATCATCACCTACTACCGGCGTATTGACGAGTCTTAGAGTCCCACAATGAAGTTTCCTGGCTCAGGCGAAAATATGTGGTGTGCATATGAGATATGCGCGGGGACCCGATTAAATGCGGATATGTGATACCGTATATTAATCGGGCATTTTCTATTGGTCGGATCGTATGTGATATGACCGTTTTGCAAAATCAAGTGTTGATTTAACAAATGACTTTTAGATTAATTCTTTAATTAAACCCTTTTTCTATTTTTGTATGCATGCATGTATGCACATGATGATGTGCATGGACACATACATACATACATAGTATCATGGTTGTTGATACATATTTGGTGGCAATGCAAGACTCATATTGTAGTAATTATTTATTTATTTATCATTTTGAATTAAAAAGAAAGGATAATTCACTCATGGTTGATGTTTATCATCTTTGACCATACTTCAACTACTTTTTAACCTTGAGTTAATTATCCTTTTGATTGATTAACTCATTGATAAAGATCTAGATAATTACTAACCATGGTTGAAGTGAGAAGGATAAAATATAGATTATTCATTCTCATCTCAATAATTCATCATATTATCCTTTGAGCTCAAGCTTTGCCTCCATTATCTTCTTCTTCCTCTCTTGAGATTTTTCTTTGAGTGAAGTTGATAAAAAGAAAGGGTTTCGATTATAGAATATAAACCACATCATCATACTACACACATCTAGCCCATTTTTGTAGGGTGTTTGCTCTACTTCATTCACATATCAAGTAAAGCAAGGAGCTTTGGGTAAAGGGAATTCGGGTGAATCTTCGTGGACTAGGAAGGCTTCCATCGGTCCGTTCCAAACCCTCATAGTGCCAAGGAGTCACTAAGAGGGGTCTACAAAGGTTGTAATCTCTACCCTTAATGATAGTTTTTCCATTTGCATGTGATGCTTAGTTGAAAGAAACCCTAAATTTCTAGTTATGATTCTTGTCAAGTTAACTTAGCACCTTTAAAATTTGATTATGGCATATGTGATACTTCTAAACCCTTGATGAGGTGCTAGGTAAACCCTACAATGGTATCCGAGCCAAGCTAGAGCTTTAGGCGATGTTTAGGCGAAGTTAAAACTCCGATCGAAACACGAAACACCATATTAGACCCTTCTCTGGAAATTTTCTAAAAAATTGTTTTTTTCCGCATTAAAAATGCTCGTAAAAATCAGCAGGGAATTCTAAGGATAACCCTGAAATACGAGCCCCCAAGGCTCTCAAAGAGCCACGGAACCGCGGCAAGAACATGCTTGCCGCGGCGGTTCCGCAGCCAAAAAGGGGAATTGGGGACACGTGTTGGTACAGTAATATCCGTAGCAGTTCCTACATATTTCTGGGTATTTTTAATCTGACTCATTTGTTGAATGTTCTGGGGATTATTTTGAATTCATTGATTCGATCGAAAAGTTTAATTCCGTTCTGTTTTCCGGATAATTTAGAAAGTATTAAAATGTTCGAACGGGTATCATTAACTCACTTTTTCCCGGCACGAAAAACTTTCAAGTGTTGAATTTTTCTTGGGTTTAAATTTTTCGGAAAAACATGCAAGTAACGCGATGGACCCTCTAGAAGAACACAAACCTTAACTTGATTATGTGACCGTCTGAACCGCCTCTAAATCTTAGGGTTTGGGGCAGTACGGCATGCCATATGTGAGGCGTTGGCTTGACCCTTCTACGGCTGGACCATTGCTACTGTGACATATTCTGGGATTTTTGAACTCCGCTCAAGTGTTGAGCTATTTAGGAAATGTTGGGTATTTGATTATTCGATCGGAAAGTTTAATACTGTCTATTTATCTGGAATGTGATACAATATGTGGAATTCATATAGTTAGGCATGAAATGCGAAGTATATGATATTTCGGATTTACGATGTCTAAAGAGATTGTGGATTCCAAATGTTGTAGTTTTACATTTTTTTTCTGTGACCGTAAGCGTAGTATATGGGGTATCGCCGGCTTCATTGCTATATATCAATGACAATCGGGATACGCATACTTGCTTACGTTGATGATATGAGGTATTATGTGTTGCTGAGATATGATGTGCAGGATTGTTGCGATTGAATAGCCGGGGTTTTTATGTGAGATGAGAGTTTTATTTTCATTCATGTATAAATCAATTGTATGTAATATTCTTTTATTTCGGGCACTTCCGGGATGAGGAAGATGTTTCCATCATTGTATATTATTTACTTTTCCGCATTAGGATAGACCCAAGGAGGGGAGCACAAGTGACCGAGTTCTAGGGTTCAGTGGGAGGCCATCTCGAGGAGTCGAGACCGGGTCTCCTAAACTCTAGAATTAGCAGGATCACTTGCCGCTCTCGTAGGGGTCTAGGGGTGTGGGCTTGGCTCTTCATCGCGACCGTGGAATCCGTATTTTCTATTGTTGGCTAAATACAAAATACGGACATCCTAAATATCCGTTTATTTTCATATGTGCTTCTGCTGTTGATATTCTGTAATGTGATTACTTAGTATCTGAGTCGAATGGATTATTATTATATATATGATATATAATAAACGTTGCTTATGTTTTACACCCGCACTAGTCCCGCCCTGCTATGCCGTTAGTTAAGTAACCTAATGGTGCATAACGGAACACTGTGGCGAATATGGATGGCATAAGTGTACGTTCTATTTTCGTTTCTTTTCTGTGTTGTCTTAGGAACTTAAATGATAGGATTACATTAATTAGATTAATGTAAAGTAAAAGAAACCTAAAAGATGTTGTAGAATCAGATTTGAAACCACCTCGGCCTTTTTATGAAAAATGCAAGTTTCAAAAGATGCGGAGCTTAAGCCACTCCTTTTCTAAACTGTTTTGATTCTACAACGAGATCAAGTTCAAAGCGTTAAAGGTTTTCATAAAAACCATCTGCAACCCTCCGTCATTTTAGGAAGCAGAGTACTTAGTATTCGTGCTGCGTATTTTGATCATAGTCAAGGCGTAGTGTACGGTAGCTAAGTGATGTCTTCCTATAAAGCATATGATGCAATCAGTTAGGACATTCATATGATTATGTTGATTATAGTCAAGGGTCATATGGGTGAGTCTAGTTAATCTCGAAATGACGGGTAGAACTTGACTAGTACTTATAATATTTTGACCATAGCCAAGGTCATAAGTAACTAGGGGTAAAAACAATATCTAGAGTTTCAAGAGTTGAAATTTGCAATGAGATTGCATACCATCTATATGATAGTTGGATCCCGATCCCACTGTGAGTAAGTGTTACTTCCAGGAGAATTTTACACTTTACAATTAGCTAATCCAGTAGGTGTCTAGAAAGGTGTTAACGGGGTTTGGCCTATGGGAAAACGAGGTTTATTTTAATTAGGTCCGTGCGAAAGCATGGGGAACCTCCCTCAAAGTACCGACACTGGCCTGGCTGACCGGTTAGCGAAACTGTAGAATGTAATTAATCCTGGCTAGTTTTCTTTTCAGGTTTTGAAAGAAAATTTGATAAAAGCAGTGGAAGATATCGATTAGATAAGATAATAACCAATCTAATTCATTCGAAGAGCGTTTCGCTGAGTGTATTATTTTCTCTCTCCTAATGGCAGATACCGATGACGGGACTTAACCTTCTACTGGAGAAAAATAAACTGACAGGACCGAACTATAAAGAATGGTTGAGGAACTTGAACATTGCACTTACATATGATAAAGTATCATATGTCCTCACAACCTAAGCCCCACCCGTCCCAGGACCTGAATCATCTGTCTCGGATAGGGAGTTCTGAAAAACTTGGGATATTGATTGTAATACGGCCAAGTGTCTCGCGCTTGCTTCTATGGAAAATATCCATCAGAAACAACACGAGAATATGGATGTACAATCCATCTTTCTTCACACAAAAGACTTGTATGAAGAGCAATCTCGTACTTTGAGATACGAGGGATCTCGAAAGCTGTTTCAGATGTGAATGGCCCCTGGTACATCAGTAGGAGACCATGTTTTGAAGATGATTGGTTTTATAGAAGAACTTGAGGAACTGGGATGGACCATGGATAATGAGCAATATACGGATATTGTTCTACAGTCTCTCCCCGCTGCCTTTGCTCCGTTCTTAGTGAATTTCAATATAAACGATTTAGAGAAATCTTTGCCTGAACTTCTCAATATGTTGAGAAGTGCAGAGAGAACGTTGAAAACAACGAGGACTCCCGCTCTGCTTGCTGGGCCATCTTCCTCTTCAGTCCCAAAAGCCGAGGCCAAGGGAAAGAAAAAGAAGAAGTCCATCAAACAGAAAGGTGGAGTTAATAAGGCAAAGGGGAAAGACAAATCCGGGGCTGCGGGAAGCGGGAAAGGAGAATGTTTTTACTGCCACAAGTCGGGACATTGGAAATGCAACTGTGCTGTGTATCTTGCTGATCTCAAGAAGAAGAAGCATGCTGATGCTTCCACTTCAGGTGTGTTTGTAACTGAAAACTGTTTTTCTTTAAACTCTGCATCTTGGGTATTGGATACCGGTTCTGGTTCTCACATCTGCAATTGTATGCAGGGATTGAGAAATAGTAGAGTTTTGAAGACAGGTGACCATACTCTGTGGGTTGGAAATTGTTCCAATATACATGCTGTATCCGTAGGAGAGTATCATCTTGGGTTGCCTTCGGGTTGTATTTTGGTTTTGAACCCGTGTTATTTTGTACCTAGTATGCTATGTAATATAATATCCGTTTCTTTGTTGGACAATGAAGGATAATATTTTGTATTGCAAAATAATGTTACGAACATTAAATTGAATCAAGAGTTAATTGGGTATGGTACATTAAATAACGGTATTTATGTCCTAAACCAACACACAGTTTTCAATATACAACATACTAATAAAAGAAAGTTTTCAGATATAAATGAAGCTTTTCTTTGGCACTGTAGACTTGGTCATATTAATGAAACAAGACTAAAGAAACTACATAAAAATGGATATTTAAATTCTTTTGAATATAAATCTTATGCGACTTGCCAGTCCTGTATCAAAGGTAAAATGACCAAAACTCCGTTTACTGGACACGGAGAAAGAGCTGTGGAACTCTTAAGCCTGATACATAGTGATGTATGCGGACCAATGTCTACACATGCTAGAGGTGGTTTTTCATACTTCATTAATTTTACTGATGATTTCTCAAGATTCGGATACGTGTTTTTGATAAAGCACAAATCCGAAGTTTTCGAGAAATTCAAGGAGTACAAACTTGAAGTAGAAAAATAAACAGGCTTGAGCATCAAAAAACTTCGATCAGATCGAGGTGGAGAATATTTAAGTACAGAGTTTTTAGACTTCTTAAAAGAGAATGGGATTCTCTCTCAGCTCACTCCTCCTTACACACCACAGCACAATAGTGTGTCAGAACGGAGGAATCGTACCCTATTAGATATGGTACGATCCATGATGTGTGATGCTGAGTTACCGCTTTCCTTTTGGGGGCATGCATTAGAGACAGCGATGTATCTGTTAAACAGGGTTCCAACCAAGACCATGTATACCACTCCATATAAGATATGGAGTGGAAAGAGACCATCTCTTAAAAGAGATAGGATTTGGGGTTGTCCGGCTTTTGTTAAAAAGCAGAATCCAGATAAACTCGAGACACGATCGGTCATGTATAAATTTGAGGGGTATCCAAAACATTCGTATGGATATCTATTCTACCACAAGAAGGAACAAAAGGTGTTTGTTGCTCAGCATGCCACATTTTTGGAAAATGAAATCTTTACAGATAGTACTGATGGCAATGCGGTAGAACTAGAAGAGGTTCTAGAGACACAAATTACCTAGGACGAATTGGTTGAAACTGATGTTGCAGTAGAACATCAAGAACCTCAGCCGCTACGGAGATCTAGTAGAACTTCTCGCCCACCAGAGAGATACTATGGGTTTCTCATTGATGGTGATAGAGAAGATTGCATCATGGATGATGATGACCCTACTAGTTTTTGTTAGTGTATATGCCCTAGGGGCCATTATTGTATCATACTTGTATGTATATTACTTAATTGAAGTTTGGGATATTCACAGTTGTATATACAGTCTTGCTAAAAATGGTAGTATGCTACTTGGTTTGTATCTACTTTAATATGTGCATATGTTTCTTGTAACGTATCACTTATATATATTAGTAGAGCCCATATGATCTTTGCTTGATTACCAGCGTTGTGATGGCAGTCACACTAGTGGAGGCTGGGTAGTCTGTAAGCAACATCCTATACAAGTCCCTGGTCATTGGATTATCGAGATAGGGCATCGATATTCCGGAGTAGACTAAGTGTGTACGCTTCTCATCCCAGTTAGGGAGATGGTCTGTCCCACAGCCATCAGTACGTCGTACTGGAGATAGTATACAGGTGCTCGTTAGGTTACGGGTACACCGGACAGGACTCGCAGGGGAACTGATTGGTTGGTATTATACTCGTCGTCAGTTAACAGTTCCCAGGTGACATGAGTATAGCATAGTCCGCAGACTTGACACTGTTACTTCGTCTCGAGTGTGTCCCAATGTTCTTAGATTGCTACCCTACCACAGCTCAAAGGAGTCGTGCAAACAGGTAGCAGTTGGGTGCAGTCCCGAGTACTTTGAGGCAGTAGTGGTTAGACAGGATTCATCTCTCCCGGTATTGGGAGATGATATCGCGCTGTGTCAGAGAGCCATTACGCAAAGTCTCTGGCCAGGGCAAGCGAGATATACTGGTAGGTTCCAGTAGCTTCTCAGGGTGTAATGGGCTTCGCTCAGACACGACTTATACAGCTATTAGGGGACTGACGCTTGCCGCCCCCTAGGCCAGATATGCGATAGTCTTAGACGAACAGACCGGACTGTACGGAGATTGTCACATCAGGCTCAGTGGGAGATCGGATGGGTTTCCTCATCGTCCTTCTTATCGACATCTACCTGGGGACCGTTACGTACAGCTAGTGCCGCTTGCGGTCTGTGGTTAAACCCACTGCCAGCGTAGTGTTGAGTCTTTAGAGTCCCACACAGAGAGTTTCCCTGCTCCAAGCGAAACGATATAGAGGTCGTATGGTTTTACGACAAGGGTTCGGACGCATACGTGTGTTTACGCACGTACGACTTTTCGGACAGTTTTTACTAGCCGGCTTTGGTTTAAGCCAGATTCTAGTATCGGGTTATTGGATTTATACAGCCTAAAGTTTTTCCGTGTTTTCACGGATTGGAAAGGCGTTCTCATAATTTGTCGGGAAGCTTCTAGAAGAGTGGTGACTTTGGGGGGTTAGGTGGCATTGCATTAAATGAGATTAGTGACTCATTTGTGTGATTTATCAATGTTATTAATGCATCATAAATGCTTAATGACTCATGGAGATGAATCACTCATAGATATTTATGAAGCATGGTTGTTAATTCTATTATTTCATTTTTGGATAAATAAATAATACTTCATATATATTATGATAGATCATTATCTCATTTCATTATCATTTTCACCTTCTCTCTCCTCAAGCTCTCTCATTCTTCAAACCCTAACCCTAACCTCTCATGAGTTGAGATCAAGGGTTAGCTAGACTAATACATCCATAACCTCACTCTATATCCCCTAGGTAGCTTAGATTAGCACTTTAAGCAACCTAGTTATCTCAAGTTTGAGATTAAGCTTGGCGTAGAAGCTTTCGGGTGGATCGTCTTTGATTCGAGGAGGCCGTTGAGGTGCCGATGTTCTAAGGAGCCAACGAGGAGTGGAGGACAGCGATGAAGACCCGAAGGACATGTAACGTGAGGTATAACTTCGAATCCGAGTAGTTAAACCTCTATTTGATAGTTCGCAATGGTTTAGATAACGATTCATGCGCTCAAGTCCGTGTTACGAAGCTTTGATAATCGTTTTTCATATATTCCGCCTCCCCGCAAGTTGGTGGGGTGCGTGACATTGACTTACAGTGGTATCAAAGCCAACCAAACCATTACTAGCTTGTTAGCAACTAATTAGAAGTTCGATCGACGGAAAACACGAAAACAAAACCCCGGAAATTCCAAGTTTCTGTTAATTTTAAAAGTGTCTTAAAAAATATTTGGCATACCTTAAAATTCACAGCAGGGAAATACAAGAATACTGGGAAAATATGATGTTCCAACTCGGTTTTATGGCCGCGGATCCGCGGCAATAGAGTGCTTCTTGTTAGGTTTACTTAGCACTCTATGAGAGGTTTGGAAGCATCACATGTCACAAAGATCAAATTTTTATGGTGCTAAGTAAGCATACAAAGGATCTATCCTAGAAAAATTAGGGTTTCATAATTTTACAAGTAGCAAAGACCAGGGTTTTGAGATTACAACCTTTGTAGCTCCCTACGCTAGACTCCTTGGCCACTTGAGGGTTGGAGGAGGGTTCGCTTGAGGTCTTCTAGTGTCCACGACGATCCACCCGAAACTCCTTGTCCAAGCAAACAACTTCACTTTTTCAAGAGAATGAAATGAAGCTAACACTCTAAACAAGTGGGCTAGACTTGTGTAGAATGATGTTGTGGTTCTTATTCTCACTTCAAAATCCAATCTTGTTAAGTATTTTGCTCACTACAAAAGTCTAGAGAGTAAAAGAGGAAGGAAGAAGAAGATGATGGCTTTTCATTGAACAAGAGTGAAAAGAATAACTCATGAAAAGAAAATGAAAATATATCTATATATATTTTCCTCTTCTCATCTCCTACCATGGTTAAATGATGGAGATATTATTTAATTTGAGTTTAAAACATAGAAGGAAAGTTTAATCCATGGTTAAGAGTAGGTGAACAAGGTTAGGTCAAAGAAGGATGTAGAAACTAACCATGAATTATCCTTTCCTTTTCCATTTTGTTTTTAACACAAATATAAATAATAATCCATATAAATAATCAAGGTGTGAGTCTTATATTGCCACCATTTTCTTTGTATAAGCAACCATGAAGGATGATGTATGTATGTATGTGTGCATGCACATCCATATGTGCATGAATCTAGAAAGAATGCATACAAGCATGCATACATCCAAAAATACAAGAAAGGATTTCTAGTGAGAATCTAATGGTTAAATGATAAATCAAGACTTGATTTATCAATCCGGCCATATCACATACAACCCTAACCAAAAGCAAGCCGCCCGATTAATATACGGTATCTCATACTCGCATCTTAACCGGGCCCATGCGCATATCGCATACGCGCTCCACAACGTTTCACCTAGACTAGGTAACTCCTTTGTAGGACTCTAAGACTCGTCAATACGCCGGCAGTGGGTGATGATCATATCAAGCACCCCCAAGCCGCAAGCGGTCAGCTAAACGTAACGGCCACCCGGGTATTGAACGATCAGAAGAGAACAAGCGAACCTGCTACAACTCCCGTCGAGCCAACCGGCAACACTACCGTGCAGTCCGGTCTCTTCGTCAGATATGTCGCATATCAAGTCTAGGGATGGTAAACGTCAGACCCCAATAACCGATAAGTCGTTCCGATGTGAGGCCCATAACGGGTCGAGAAACTACTGGTAACACTTACCAGCTAATCTCTAATCAGCCCTGGCAAGGGACTTCCCTGTTACGGCCAATCGAGCACAGTGCAACATCAACCCCTAATACTGGAAGAGACGAAACCCCTCCTATCGCTCATTGCCTCCATGTAACTCGGGACTGTACCCAAAAACCACCGTTTTGCACGCCCTCATGGACGTGATAAGGTGGAAATCAAAGCACAGTGGGAATCACACAAGTCTCTATGACGATCTCGGGTCTACAGACTAACCTGCACAAGTGTCACCTGAGAACTGCCATCTGACGTGAGGTATAATATCATCTGGGAGTTCTCGGCGAGTCCGTCCAGTGTACCCAGTCTCCACTGAGAACCCATATACCATCTCTGATGTCAAACACCAATGGATATGGGATCATCCATCCCCATCTCATGGGTCGAGAAGCGTATACGCTAGTCTACACTGGTATATCGATGCCCCGTCTCGATACACCTACGACTAGGGACCTTGAAGGATGTACTTATGGACTACCATGTCCCCACTAGTATGATCCGCATCATAGTCCAGGTAGTCAAGTACACATCCTAAGTGTTTTACCAACATGTAACTATAAGACAGTATAAAGAGACAAGTATACATGTTAAGATAAAGAGCAACCAGATAGCATACTATCATATTGAGCAAGAAAGTCATCTCTATATATGTCCAAGCATCCAATATAATATACATCATCTGTAAAATTCTGGCCTCTAGGGCATATATACAACTAACAATCTCCCACTTGCACTAGGGCCAGCTGCTGAAGTATCGCATACCGAGCATCCCGAAGAGTCTCTCAAACTGTATCTGGGGAATGGCCTTCGTGAGTGGATCCGCTGTGTTATTCTTCGTGTCAACCCTCCTGACCTCGATCTCCCGGCGATCAACTATCTCCCGGATCAGGTGATATCGCCTCAGAATATGCCTGGATCGCTGATGGGACCTGGGTTCCTTGGCCAAAGCCACCGCTCTGTTGTTATCGCAATACAAAGGTATTGGATGCTCAATGGATGGAACCATTCCAAGTTAAGTAATGAACTTCTTGATCCAGACAGCCTCTTTGGCAGCATTGTTGGCAGCGATGTATTCAGCCTCCATCGTCGAGTCTGCCACGGTTTCCTGCTTGGAACTCTTCCAGCTAACCGCCCCTCCGTAAAGGGTAAAGACAAATCCCGACTGCGACTTAGAGTCGTCCTTATCACTCTGGAAGCTCGAATCGGTAAAGGACTCCACTTGGAATTCTCCGTTACCATACACCAAGAGCATCTCTTTAATCCTTCGTAAGTACTTGAGAATGCTCTTCACAGCTGTCCAGTGACTCTCTCCAGGATCAGCTTGATACCTGCTCACTACACCTAGTGAGTATGCTACATCGGGTCTGGTACATAGCATCGAGTACATGATAGAGCCTACAGCCGAAGTATAGGGTATCCCTTACAAGCGAGCTCTCTCCGAATCAGTCTTGGGAGACATCTCTTTGGAGAGAGTGACTCCAGAGATCGTGGGTAAGTTTCCACGCTTGGATTCTTCCATACTAAACCGCTTTAGTATAGTGTCAATGTACCTGGATTGGGACAATCCCAGTTTCCGTTTAGATCTATCTCTATAGATCCTGATTCCCAATATGCAGGAGGCATCACCAAGATCTTTCATTGAGAATCTTTGTGATAAGAAGAGCTTGACCGATTGCAGCATAGGAATGTCATTTCCTATCAAGAGTATGTCGTCCACGTACAATACGAGGAAGACAACCTTACTCTCTGCCACCTTCTTGTAGATACAAGGTTCATCTACGTTTTTGACGAAATCAAACTCTTTGATAACGACGTCGAAGCAGATGTTCCAGTTCCGCGATGCTTGTTTTAATCCATAAATGGATTTAAGCAGCTTGCACACCTTCCCACTGCTCCCACTATCTACGAAGCCCTCTGGCTGAGTCATGTACACGCACTCTTCTAAATCACCGTTTAGAAAGGCGGTCTTAACATCCATTTGCCAAATTTCGTAATCATGATATGCAGAGATGGCAAGCATGATCCGGATGGATTTAAGCATAGCCACTGAAGAAAAGGTTTCGTCATAGTCCACACCTGGTCTTTGACGAAAACCCTTTGCAACAAGTCTAGTTTTGAAAGTCTCCACTTTCCCATCTACACCAAGTTTTTTCTTGAAGATCCACTTGCTCCCAATGGGTTTTACCCCTTCAGGAGCAACTTCCAAAGTCCATACTTTGTTGGGGTACATGGATTCCATCTCGGATCGCATTGCATCCAGCCATTTCACTGAGTCCCCACTCGTGATAGCCTACTCGAAGCTAGTTGGGTCATCATCTTCCATGATGCAATCCTCGCTCACACCATCCATGAGAAAACCGTAGTATCTCTCAGGTGAGTGAGAAACCCTACTAGATCGGCGGAGTGGTTGGGGTTCATCGGGAACTACGGAATCCTCTGGTTCCACCAGATCTTCTGTTTCAGCTTTTGTAGCTGGAACGTCTTCCAGTTCTACCTCATGTCCACTAATCTCTTTTGCAAGAAATTCCTTTTCTAAAAAGGTGGCATGCCGAGAAACAAATACTCTTTGTTCCTCAATGTGGTAGAAGATATACCCTTGTGAATTCTTGGGATATTCTATAAATTTGCATAGAACAGACCGTGCCTCGAGTTTGTCCGGATTTTATCGTTTGACATAGGCTGGACAACCCCATATCTTAACATAGTTAAGACATGGTCTCTTCCCTTTCCATATCTCATATGGAGTGGTAGGCACAGATTTGGTGGGGACCATATTCAGTAGATGTATGGCTGTCTCTAGCGCATACCCCCAGAAGGAAATAGGTAACTCAGCTGTGCTTATCATAGAGCGCACCATATCTAATAGGGTGCGGTTCCTCCGTTCCGATACACCGTTGTGCTGTGGTGTATATGGAGGAGTCAGCTGAGAGAGAATCCCATTCTCTTTTACGAAGTCCAGGAATTCATTGCTCAAGTATTCACCTCCTCGATCAGATCGTAGGATTTTAATACTTTTTCCGGTTTGGTTCTCGAATTCTTGTTTATATTCTCTAAATTTCTCAAAAGCTTCAGACTTGTGTCTTATCAAGAACACATGTCCGTATCTTGAGAGATCATCAGTAAATGTAATGAAGTACGAAGAGCCATCCCTGGCATGTGTAGACATGGGACTGCATACATCACTATGTATCAGTCCCAAGAGTTCGGTAACTCTTTCTCCGTGTCCCGTAAACGGAGTTTTGGTCATCTTCCCTTTGAGACATGACTGGAAAGTGTTATAAGATGAAAATTCGAACGGTTTCAAATATCCATCCTTATACAACTTATCTAGTCGTGTCGCATTGATGTGACCTAGTCTACAATGCCACAAGAAGGATTCGTTCAGTTCTGAACTCTTCCTCTTGTGTGTGTTTGTTATGCTCAGAACTGTTGATTGATTTAGAACATAAATGCCATTGCACAACGTGCCTGATCCAACCAACTTTTGGTTAAGGAAAATGTGCATAACATTATCCTGCAATACAAAATTATAACCCTCTTTACTCAACAAAGAAACCGATATAATGTTGCATATCAGGTTCGGCATGAAATAGCATTCATTCAGAATCAATGTATTACCAGTTGGCAATATAAGGTGATATTCCCCGACGGTTTTAGCTGCAACAATTGCACCATTTCTAACCCTTATGTCTTTATCACCTTCTCCAAGTTCTCTACCTTTCTTAAGCCAATGTAGCTGATTACATATATGGGATCCTGACCTGGTATCTAATAACCAGGACGTAGGGCAAATGGAGAAACAGTTCTCTGTAACGAACACGCCCGAAGAAAATGCATCATCATGTACTTTCTTCATTCGGGTGGCATCGGAATCCTGGTATTCCCCTATGTCCTGTTCAATCGTATAACTCTTATAAGAAAGAACGGAACCAACGTTCCCCAGCACAGTATAACATGCGGGTTCGGTCAATACATCCATATTATTATCTTGATTAAGGCATGACATGGTCGCTACCTGGAGAGAGAGAGAAGAAAAACACTTTAGCGTATGCTCTTGCAAGATCAGATTGGTCATTATCTTATCTAATCAGGATGGCTTCCACTGTTTTTATCAAATCTTCCTTCAAACCCTAAAAGGAAAGACTAGCCGGGATTAATTACACCCTACAACTTCGCCGATCTTTCAGCCAGGCCAGTGTCGGTACTTTGAGGGAGGTTCCCCGTGCTTTCGCACGGACCTAATTAAAGTAAACCTCGTTTTCCCAGAGGCGTAACCCCGTTGACACCTTTCTAGACACCTACTTGATCGGCTAATTGTCCTGTGTAAAACTCTCCCGGGAGTAACAATTACTCGCAGTGGGTATCGGGATCTAACTATCTCATAGAAGGTATGCAATCTCATTGCAAATTTCAACACTTGAAATTCCCGATAATATTTTGTCCCTAACGTACTATGACCTTGACGAAAACCAACAAACCATAGCCCGCTAGTCAAGTTCAACCCGTACATTTCTTGACTGAATTAAACCCACCCGCACGACCCTTGATGAAAGCCAACAAAGCCGTACGACTACCCTAATCCAGTCGCATCATATGCAGCAGATAAGTAGCATATAGCTACCGCACACTACACCTTGACGAAAGCCATCAAATGTAGCACGAATACTATATACAACTTATCTGAAATGACGGAGGGCTACGACAGGTTTTTCTGAAAACCTATTGCGTAATGAACTTGATATCGTTGTAGAATTATATGAATTTTGAAATGGAGTGATTTTGAGGCTTTTATTAGTTTTGCTAAAGAGGTCACTCCCGGTGAAGGGATCTCGGCTCTTTCCTCATCGAATAAGGTGCGGGATATATCATATATATCGCTATGCAAAGCAAGACTGTAGCTATCCTTTTATTTGAAAATTTGATTCTACAACAACTTTTAGGTTTCTTTTCTTTCATTAATCACATTAATGAAGTCACATCATTTAAGTCACCTAATCATCACAGATAAATACGACGTACACTTATGCCATTCACATTCGCCTCGATATCCCCTCGTGCACCGTTAGGTTAGGTAACTAACGACAAATCAGGGCAGGGCTAGTGCGGGTGTAAAACATAAGTAACGTCTATATAATATATCATATATACTATATACAGTATCCATCAGAACATATCAAATGATCACATCACAGATATCGCAGCAGAAACATAGATATAATGTGGGATATACTAGGACGTCCGTATTTAGTATTTAGCCAACAATAGAAAATACGGATTCCACAGTCGCGATGAATAGCCAAGCCCACACCCTGGACCCCTACGAGAGTGGCAAGCGACCCTACCAATTCTGTAGTTTAGGAGACCCGGTCTCAACTCCTCAAGATGGCCTCCTATTGAACCCCAGAACCCGGTCACCTGTGCTCCCCTCCTTGGGTCCATCCTAATGCGGAAAAGTAAATAATATACAACACTGGTGGCATCAACCTCAACCCGGAAGTGCCCCAAATAAAAGAATATTACATTACATTTGAATTTACATGAATGAAAATATAAAACTCTCATCTCACATAAAAAAAACCCCGGCTATTCGATCACGACAATCCTGCACATCATATCTCAGCAACACATAATATCATATATCATCAACGTAAGTAAGTATGCGTAACCCGATTGTCGTTGATGTATAGCAACGAAACCGGCGATATCGAATATACTACACTTACGGTCACAGAAAATAAAGTGTAAAACTACCATATTTGGAATCCGCATTCTCTTTAGACATCATAAATGCGAAATTCACATACTTCGTATTTCATGCCTAAACTATATGAATTCCACATATTGTATCACATTCCAGATAAATAGACAGTATTAAAATTTTCGACCGAATGTACAAATACCCAAAATTCCCTAAAGCTCAACACTTGAGCGGAGTTCAAATATCCGGAGTGTGACACAGTAGTAGCGGTCCAGCCGTAGAAGGGTCAAGCCAACGCCTCACATGTGGCACGCCGTACTACCCCAAACCCTAAGGTTCAAAGGGCAGTTCAAGACGGTCACATAATCAAGTTAAGGTTTGTTGTCTTCTAGAGGGTCCACCATAAAAAAAACTTGCACGTATCTCCAAAATATTTAAACCCCGTGAAAAGTGAGCAAATGATACTCGTTCGAACACTTCAATACTTTCTAATTTACCCGGAAAAGCAATGAAATGAAAATTCCGATCGAATCGTCGAGTCCAAAACCATCTCCAGAATATTCAGTACTAGATTCAGATTAAACATACCCAAAAATGTACACATGCAGATATGAGAGAAACCATGCAAAAACGAGCCAGTGAGTCACCTATACGGCCGCGGAGCCGCGGCCTAAGCAAGATTTTGCCGCGGTTCCGCGGCGGAACTTACTGTTCACTGCTTCGTTTTTCAGGGTTTGTCTTAGATTTTCCTGCTGTATTTTTTAAGTATTTTTAATTCTGAAAAACAACAGATTTTAAAAAATGTCCAGAGAAGGTCACGAAATATCGTATTTTGATCCGATCGGAGTTTTTACTTCGTAAAAGTGTCGCCTAATATTCTAGGTCGTCTCTGATACCAATGTTAGGTTTACTTAGCACTCTATGAGAGGTTTGGAAGCATCACATGTCACAAAGATCAAATTTTTATGGTGCTAAGTAAGCATACAAAGGATCTATCCTAGAAAAATTAGGGTTTCATAGTTTTACAAGTAGCAAAGACTGGGGTTTTGAGATTACAACCTTTGTAGCTCCCTACGCTAGACTCCTTGACCACTTGAGGGTTGGAGGAGGGTTCGCTTGAGGTCTTCTAGTGTCCACGACGATCCACCCGAAGCTCCTTGTCCAAGCTAACAACTTCACTTTTCCAAGAGAATGAAATGAAGCTAACACTCTAAACAAGTGGGCTAGACTTGTGTAGAATGATTTTGTGGTTCTTATTCTCACTTCAAAATCCAATCTTGTTAAGTATTTTGCTCACTACAAAAGTCTAGAGAGCAAAAGAGGAAGGAAGAAGAAGATGATGGCTTTTCTTTGAACAAGAGTGAAAAGAATAACTCATGAAAAGAAAATGAAAATATATCTATATATATTTTCCTCTTCTCATCTCCTACCATGGTTAAAAGATGGAGATATTATTTAATTTGAGTTTAAAACATAGAAGGAAAGTTTAATCCATGGTTAAGAGTAGGTGAACATGGTTAGGTCAAAGAAGGATGTAGAAACTAACCACGAATTATCCTTTCCTTTTCCATTTTGTTTTTAACACAAATATAAATAATAATTCATATAAATAACCAAGGTGTGAGTCTTATATTGCCACCAATTTCTTTGTATAAGCAACCATGAAGGATGATGTATGTATGTATGTGTGCATGCACATCCATATGTGCATGAATCTAGAAAGAATGCATACATGCATGCATACATCCAAAAATACAAGAAAGGATTTCTAGTGAGAATCTAATGGTTAAATGATAAATCAACACTTGATTTATCAATCCGGCCATATCACATATGACCCTAACCAAAAGCAAGCAACCCGATTAATATATGGTATCTCATACTCGCATCTTAACCGGGCCCATGCGCATATCGTATACGCGCTCCACAACGTTTCGCCTGGACTAGGTAACTCCTTTGTGGGACTCTAAGACTCGTCAATACGCCGGCAGTGGGTGATGATCATATCAAGCACCCCCAAGCCGCAAGCGGTCAGCTAAACGTAACGGCCACCCGGGTATTGAACGATCAGAAGAGAACAAGCGAACCTGCTACAACTCCCGTCGAGCCAACCGGCAACACTACCGTGCAGTCCGGTCTCTTCGTCAGATATGTCGCATATCAAGTCTAGGGGTGGTAAACGTCAGACCCCAATAACCGATAAGTCTTGCCGATGTGAGACCCATAACGGGTCGAGAAACTACTGGTAACACTTACCAGTAAATCTCTAATCAGCCCTGGCCAGGGACTTCCCTGTTACGGCCAATCGAGCACAGTGCAACATCAACCCCCAATACCGGGAGAGACGAAACCCTTCCTATCGCTCATTGCCTCCATGTGACTTGGGAATGTACCCAAAAACCACCGTTTTGCACGCCCTCATGGATGTGGTAAGGTGGAAATCAAAGCACAGTAGGAATCACACAACACTCTATGACGATCTCGGGTCTACAGACTAACCTGCACAAGTGTCACCTGAGAACTGCCATCTGACGTGAGGTATAATATAATCTAAGAGTTCTCGGCGAGTGCGTCCAGTGTACCCAGTCTCCACTGAGCACCCGTATGCCATCTCTGATGTCAAACACCAATGGATATGGGATCATCCATCGCCTATCTCATGGGTCGAGAACCATATACGCTAGTCTACACTGGTATATCAATGCCCCGTCTCGATACACCTACGACTAGGGACCTTGAAGGATGTACTTATGGACTACCATGTCCCCACTAGTATGATCCGTATCATAGTCCAGGTAGTCAAGTACACATTCTAAGGGCTTTACCAACATGTAAATATAAGACAGTATAAAGAGACAAGTATACATGTTAAGATAAAGAGTAACCAGATAGCATACTATCATATCGAGCAAGAAAGTCATCTCTATATATGTCCAAGCATCCAATATAATATACATCATCTGTATAATACTGGCCTCTAGGGCATACATACAACTAACACTTCTGTCGCGGATTCGCCGCCGAGTCAATGCCGAGTTGACTCGGATTTGCTCTGTTATTCATATTTGTTGATGTTTTGGTTTCCTGTATGTTCTGTTTATACCCAGGTTACTTCAGTGCTGGCTTGCTATTGGGGTAGACACGGAAAATGGTTGTCGATCGATGTTCTAAGATATTTGCTAATTAGGTTTTTATCTGTAATGTTTAATGTGTTCGTAAACCTCCCCTAACTGCTAGTATGTCGGTTGGTAGGGGGTTGCACATTTCTGAAATGTTTACTGTTTGTGTATATGAACTGTATTGGACTGTTATGATGATTAGCCGGGGTTTGAGATGTGTTTAATATTCATTCATTCAATGTAAATGTAATGAGATGTAATATTCTTTTGCGGGGCACATCCAGGTTGCGGTTGTAGCCATAGTTGTATTATTTCTTTTTACTGTTTTTGCTCCTAGGATAGACCCAAGATGGGTACACAAACTACTGGGTACGTCAAAGTGTTTTGTGGCCTACTCACGTTGTCGAGGGAGACCGCTTCACTTCAGGTACTTGACGGGTAGTTTGCCGTACCCGTAGGGGTCTAGGGTGGGGTAATGGCTATTCATCACAACTGTGTAATCCGTCTTTTATTGTAGGCTCAAAGCAAATGCGGATTGCTAGTATATCCAATAAAGTTCATCTGTGATCTGGAATGCTTATTATTGCGTCTGACGAATGTACAATATCTATATATGATAGCTATTAGACATCACTTATGTTTTATACCCGCGCTAGCCCAGCCCCCGCTCTGTCGTTAGTTAAGTAACCTAACGGGTGATGACGGGTCCCAGTGGCGAATGCGGATGGCATAAGAGGACGTAGTATTTTCGTTGTTTTCTGCAATGATGGGACGCATTATTATAATGCAAAGAAAATAAACCAAAGTTCAATCGTTGGAACAAATTTAAAAGAAACCACTCGGTTATTTTAAAAGAGCAGAATTTTTTAATTGCGGAGCTTTAACCACTCCTTTTAAAAAGCTATCAGGTTCCTTCGATTATATCAAGTTCACTACATTCATGGTTTTTTCCAAAACTATTCGTAGCCCTCCGTCATTTCATTTGGGTATTCAGTAGTATTCAAGCTATGTATTTTGGCCAAAGTCAAGGCATAGTGTTTGTTAGCTGCTGGGTATTCATTTGTTGCATAGTTAGATGAGTTAGTTTGGGACAGTCGTATTATCATTTGACCAAAGTCAGGGGTATGTACGGATGAGTTCAAATTAACCTGGATAATGATGGGTAGAACTTGACATTTGACTTATGACATTTTGACCAAAGCCAAGGTCATAAGAGCATAGGGCAAAAAAATTTATATCAGGAATTTCTAAAGAAACTGAAATTTGCAGAGAGAGCATACCATTTTGGAGTTTGATGAATGTTGGTAGGATTCCTTCAACATAATCATACGATGATATTTTTGATCCCGATCCTACTGTGAGTACATGCTACTTATCAGGAGATTCGTCACTTAACGATCAATGCTATAAACCAAGTAGGTGTCGAGAAAGGTGTCAGCGGGGCTACGCCCCCAGAGAAAAGAGGTTATTTAATTAAGGAACTTCGTGAAAGCGTTGGAAAACCTCCCTCGAAGTATCGACACTGGCCTGGCTGAACGGTTAAGCAAGTATTGTACGGTGAGAATAAATCCTGGCTAATTCTTCTTTTATGGTTTGAGAAAGGATTCGAGAAACAGTGGGAGCCATCCAGTTTAGATAAACATAAAACCAATCTAAACTTGCAACAGTATCATGCTAAAATATTTTCTTCTCTTTCTCTCAATGCAGCGACCTTGTGACCACACATAGGTTACATCTAGATAACAAATTGACTTAATCTGACTTATATGACTGGCAAAGGTCTGTCCAGATGTCCATTGTCTATGACTGTTAGTTGTATGTATGCCCTATAAGCCAGTATTGTACAGATGCTGTATATTATATTGGATGCTTGGACATATATAGAGAGGACTTTCTTGCTCGATATGATAATATGCTATCTGGTTGCACTTTACTTTAACATGTATACCTGTCTCTTTATACTGTCTTATAGTTACTTGTTGGTAAAGCCCGTAGGATGTGTACTCGACTACCTGTACTATAATGCGGATCATACTAGTAGGGACCTGGTAGTCCATAAGTACATCCTTCAAGGTCCCTAGTCGTGGGTGTATCGAGACGGGGCATCGATATACCAGAGTAGACTAGCGTATACGTTTCTCGACCCATGAGATGGGCGATGGATGATCCCATATCCATTAGTGTTTGATATCAGAGATGGTATACGGGTGCTCAGTGGAGACTGGGTACACTGGACGGACTCGCCGAGAACTTCCAGATGGTATTATACCTCACGTCAGATGGCAGTTCTCTGGTGACACTTGTGCAGGTTAGTCTGTAGACCCGAGATCGTCATAGAGTCTTGTGTGATTCCCACTGTGCTTTGATTTCCACCTTACCACGTCCATGAGGGCGTGCAAAACGGTGGTTTTTGGGTACAGTCCTGAGTCACATGGAGGCAATGAGCGATAAGAGGGGTTTCGTGTCTCCCGGTATTGGGGGTTGATGTTGCGCTGTGCTCGATTGGCCGTAACAGGGAAGTCCCTGGCCAGGGCTGATTTAGAGATTTACTGGTAAGTGTTACCAGTAGTTTCTCGACCCGTTATGAGCCTCACATCGGCACGACTTATCGGTTATTGGGGTCTGACGTTTACCACCCCTAGACTTGATATGCGACATATCAGACGAGGAGACCGGACTGTACGGGAAGTGTTACCGGCAGGCTTTTTACAGGAGTTGGAGTGGGCTTGCTTGCTGATCTTCTGATCGCTCAATACCCGGGTAGCCTTTACGTCCAGCTAGTACCGCTGACGGCTTGTGGGTGCTTGATGTGATCATCACCTACTGCCGGCGTATTGACGAGTCTTTAGAGTCCTACATAGAGGTTTTACTGGCTCAGGCAAAATGAAATAGGAGCGCATATGTGATATGTGCGAGACAGAGAATAATGCGTGTATGTGATACCGTATTCTATTCTCGCGACTTTTTGTATCGGTCGGTTATATATGATATAGCCGGGTTATCGAATCAAGTGTTGATTCGATAAGTCGATACAATGGATGTTAGTTGGTTATATGAGATATGACCGGATTATTAAGTCCAAGTGTTGATTTAATAATCAAGTGTATAATTGTATATTAGATATACTAGTTTACATTTACTAACACTTGTTCACTTTAGGGTTTTTCTCACATGAGCACAATTTTAATGTATATATGATATATATTAAAATGTGTTTTTCTTATTGTATCATGTTTGATGATACACTTGACATGGGTGTACAAGACATACACCATTCTATTTTTAAATGGTGGTTTATATTTATTTAAAGTAATTACAAATTAGTGGAATTTTTTCATAAGCATAAAGCTTGTAGAAGCTTGTGGATGTTTTGAAAAAGCCTACTAGTTTTGTTTTTCTTTAGATTTTTATTGACCTAACCATTTACACTTAGTTATGGTTATGGCTCTACAAGCGGTAGTATATGATACTCACTCACCATGGTTACACTTCACACTTGATCATTATCTTCTCCTCTTTCTTTTGTTCATCTTCTTCATTTTGAACAAAAGAAAAAGCAAACTAGGGTTTTGAAAAGAGAGCAAAAGATTGTTAGAAATAAAATTCCAAAGAGAACCCACTTCCTATTTCTCCATCCTCTACTAGACTAGCACTTTAGTTAAGGGTGTTTACTTCACTAATTCTCTAGTTAGTGAAGTAGGAGCTTGAGTCGGAATTCTCTCGACGTAGATCATCTTCGGCCTCGGAGACTTCAAGCAAGGTCGCATCTTTCGCCTCGTGAAGCCATGCAAGAGTCCGGGAGAACCATGATCGCAGCAAAGGGACTTCATCAAGGAGCTTTAGAAGTGATGGACCGATCTACAAAGGTTGTATTTCGTACTCCCTTTAGAGTAAAGTTGTTTACTTGCTATTAGTTTCGCCTAAACTCTAGTATACGATCTTGCTCAGGGTTGTTCGGCACATAAAAATTTAATTTTGGCATGGTCGATGCCTTGTAGAGCCTTGTTAGTGTGCCTAGTAACCCTACAGTGGTATCAGAGCCTAGCTAGAGCATTTGGCGATGTGTTAACGAAGTAAAAAACCCGATCGAACTCGACAATGTCAAAATTAACCCCCTCTCTGTACATTTTTTCAAAACTGTGTATTTTCAGAATTAAAAATACCTTAAAAAATCAGCAGGTAATTTTAAGGGTTGCCATGAAAAACGAGCACACAAAGCCTCCACGTGGCCGCGGAACCGCGGCACTAAGCCACCATTTGCGGCGGTTCCGCGGTAGTGAAGGAGTATTGGGGACAGTTCTTCATGCAGTAATTTCCAGTACCATTCCTGCATCTTTATGGGTATTTTTTTTGTGACTCATGTGTTGAGTATTTTTGGGGTTTATGTTATAATCTTCGATTCGATCGGAGAATTTAATTTTGTTATGTTATTCCGGATAATTTAGAAAGTACTAAAATGTTCGAACGGATATCATTAACTCAATTTTTCCCGGCACGAAAAACATTCAAGTGTTGAATTTTTCTAGGGTTTAAATATTTCGGAAAAACGTGCATGTGATGCAATGGACCCTCTAGAAGACAACAAACCTTAACTCGATTATATGACCGTCTTGAACTGCCCTTTGAACCTTAGGGTTTCGGGCAATACGGCGTGCCACATGTGAGGCGTTGGCTTGACCCTTCTACGGCTGGACCGTTGCTACTGTGACGTATTTTGGAATTTTTGAACTCCGCTCAAGTGTTGAGCTATTTAGGAAATCTCAGGTATTTGATTATTCGATCGGAAACTTTAATACTGTGTATTTATCTGGAATGTGATACAATATGTGGAATTCATACAGTTAGGCATGAAATGCGAAGTATGTGATATTTCGGATTTACGATGTCTAAAAAGATTGTGGATTCCAAATGTTGTAGTTTTACACTTTCTTTTCTGTGACCGTAAGTGTAATATGTGATATCGCCGGTTTCGTTACTATATGTCAACGACAATTAGGATGCGCATATTTACTTACGTTGATGACATGCGATGTTATGTGTTGGTGGATATGTTATATTGGATCGTCGCATTTTGGATAGCTGGGGGTTTTTATGTGAGATGAGAGTTTTTATTTTCATTCATGTAAAATAAAATGTATGTAATATTCTTTTATTGGGGCACTTCCGGGATGAGGTTGATGTCACCTTTTGTATATTATTTACTTTTCCGCACTAGGATAGACCCAAGGAGGAGAGCACAAGTAACCGGGTTGTAGAGTCCAGTGGGAGACCAACTCGAGGAGTCGAGTCTGGGTCTCCTAACTCTAGAATTGGTAGGGTTGCTTGCCGCTCTCGTAGGGGTCTAGGGGTGTGGGTTTGGCTATTCGTCGCGACCGTGGAATCCGTGTTTTATAAAGGCTCAAAATAAAACACGGACGTCCTAGTATATCCAATGTTTCATATGTTTCTTCTGCTGCGATATCTGTGATGTGATCATTTGATGTTCTGTGATAAATACTGTATATAGTATATATGATATATTATATAGACGTTACTTATGTTTTACACCCGTGCTAGCCCTGCCCTGCTCTGCCGTTAGCTACCTAACCTAATGGTGCACGAGGGGACATCGAGGCGAATGCGGATGGCATAAGTGTACGTCGTATTTATCTGTGATGTTTAGGTGACTTAAATGATGGGACTTCATTAATGTGATTAATGAAAGAAAAGAAACCTAAAAGATGTTGTAGAATCAAATTTTTCAAAAAGGGTAGCTACAGTTTTGCTTTGCATAGCGATATATATGATATATCCCGCACCTTATTCGATGAGGAAAGAGCCGAGATCCCTTCACCGGGAGTGACCTCTTTAGCAAAACTGGCAGATGATACAATACTCGGTTTGACTTTTGACTGCTTTTGGAGTTTTGCTTTGCATAGCGATATATATGATATATCCTGCACCTTATTCGATGAGGAAAGAGCCGAGATCCCTTCACCGGGAGTGACTTCTTTAGCAAAACTAATGAAAGCCTCAAAATCACTCCATTTCAAAATTTCACTCGATTCTACAACGATATCAAGTTCATTACGCAATAGGTTTTCAGAAAAACCTGTCGTAGCCCTCCGTCATTTCAGATAAGTCCTACTTAGTATTTGTGCTACGTTTGTTGGCCTGCGTCAAGGCGTAGTGTGCGGTAGCTAACTAGTATTTATCTACTTATGCATATGATGCAGATTGGATTAGGGTAGTCATGCGACTTTGTTGGCCTGCGTCAAGGGTCGTACGGGTGGGTTTAATTCAATCAAGAAATGACGGGTTGAACTTGACTAGCGCACTATGGTTTGTTGGCCTGCGTCAAGGTCATAGGACGCTAGGGGAAAAATATAATCGGGAATTTCAAGTGTTGAGATTTGCAATGAGATTAGATACCTTCTATGAGATAGTTGGATCCCGATACCCACTACGAGTAATTGTTACTCCTGGGAGAGTTTTACACAGGACAATTAGCCGATCAAGTAGGTGTCTAGAAAGGTGTCAACGGGGTTACGCCTCTGGGAAAACGAGGTTTACTTTAATTAGGTCTGTGCGAAAGCACGGGAAACCTCCCTCAAAGTACCGACACTGGCCTGGCTGAAAGATTGGCGAAGTTGTAGGGTGTAATTAATCCCGGCTAGTCTTTCCTTTTAGGGTTTGAAGAAAGATTTGATAAAAACAGTGGGAGCCATCCTGATTAGATAAAATAATAACCAATCTGATCTTACAAGAGCATACGCTAAAGTTTTTTCTTCTCTCTCTCTCTCTCCAGGTAGCGACCATATCATGCCTTAATCAAGATAATAATATGGATGTATTGACCGAACCCGCATATTATACTGTGCTGGGGAACGTTGGTTCCGTTCTTTCTTATAAGAGTTATAGGATTGAACAGGATATAGGGGAATACCAGGATTCCCATGCCACCCGAATGAAGAAAGTACATGTTGATGCATTTTCTTCGGGTGTGTTCGTTACTGAGAACCGTTTCTCCATTTGCTCTACGTCCTTGGTATTAGATACCGGGTCAGGATCCCATATATGTAATCAGTTACATGGGATTAGGAAAGGTAGAGAACTTGGAGAAGATGATAAAGACATAAGGGTTGGAAATGGTGCAATTGTTGCAGCTAAAACCGTCGGGGAGTATCACCTTATATTGCCAACTGGTAATACATTGGTTCTGAACGAATGCTATTACATGCCGAACCTGATATGCAATATTATATCGGTTTCTTTGTTGAGTAAAGAGGGATATAATTTTGTATCACTGGATAATGTTATGAACATTTTTCTAAACCAAAAGTTGGTTGGATCAGGCACGATGTGCAATGGCATTTATGTTCTAAATCAATCAACAGTTCTGAGCATAACAAACACATACAAGAGGAAGAGTTCAGAAATGAACGAATCCTTCTTGTGGCATTGTAGACTGGGTCACATCAATGCGACACGACTAGCTAAGTTACATAAAGATGGATATTTGAATCCGTTTGAATTTTCATCTTATGACACTTGCCAGTCATGTCTCAAAGGCAAGATGACCAAAACTCCATTTACGGGACACGGAGAAAGAGTTACGGAACTCTTGGGACTAGTACATAGTGATGTATGCGGCCCTATGTCTATACACACCAGGAATGGTTCTACGTACTTCATTACATTCATTGACCATCTCTCTAGATTCGGATATGTGTTCTTAATGAAACACAAATCAGAAGCTTTTGAGAAATTTAGAGAATATAAACATGAAGTCGAGAACCAAACTGGGAAAAGCATTAAAATCCTTCGATCTGATCGAGAAGGTGAATACTTGAGCAATGAATTCCTGGACTTCCTAAAAGAAAATGGGATTCTCTCTCAGCTGACTCCTCCATATACACCACAGCACAACGGTGTATCGGAACGGAGGAACCGCACCCTATTAGATATGGTGCGCTCTATGATGAATACAGCTGAGTTACCTATTTCCCTCTGGGGATATGCACTGGAAACAGCTGCAGACCTATTGAATATGGTTCCCACCAAATCTGTGCCAACCACTCCATATGAGATATGGAAAGGAAAAAGACCATGTCTTAATTATGTTAAGATATGGGGTTGTCCGGCCTATATAAAAACACAAAATCCAGACATACTCGCGGCAAGGTCCATTCTGTGTAAGTTTATTGGATATCCCAAACATTCGCGCCAGTATATCTTCTACCACACCGAGGAACAAAAGGTGTTTGTTTCTCGACATGCCACCTTTTTAGAAAAGGAATTTCTTGAAAAAGTGATTAGTGGCATAGAGGTTGAACTGGAAGAGGTTCCAGCAATACAGACTACGACAGAAGATTTGGTTGAACCAGAGCATTCGGTAGTTCCCGATGAACCCCAGCCACTCCGCCGATTTAGTAGGGTTCCTCACCCACCTGAGAGATACTATGGTTTTCTCATGGATGGTGGGAGCGAGGAGTGCATCATGGTTGATGATGACCCAACTAACTTCGAGCAGGCCATCACGAGTGGGGACTCAGTGAAATGGCTGGATGCAATGCGGTCCGAGATGGAATCCATGTACACCAATAAAGTATGGACTTTGGAAGATGCTCCTGAAGGGGTAAAACCCATTGTGAACAAGTGGATCTTCAAGAAAAAACTTGGTGTAGATGGGAAAGTGGAGACTTTCAAAGCTAGACTTGTTACAAAGGGTTTTCGTCAAAAACCAGGAGTGGACTATGACGAAACCTTTTCTCCAGTGGCTATGCTTAAATCCATCCGGATCATGCTTGCCATCGCTGCATATCATGACTACGAAATCTGGCAAATGGATGTTAAGACCGCCTTTCTAAACGGTGATTTAGAAGAGTGTGTGTACATGACTCAGCCAGAGGGCTTCGTAGATAGTGGGAGCAGCGGGAAGGTGTGCAAGCTGCTTAAATCCATTTATGGATTAAAGCAAGCATCACAGAGTTGGAACATCTGCTTTGACGTCGTTATCAAAGAGTTTGATTTCGTCAAAAATGTAGATGAACCTTGTATCTACAAGAAGGTGGCAGAGAGTATTGTCTTCCTCGTATTGTATGTGGACGACATACTCTTGATAGGAAATGACATTCCTATGCTGCAATCGGTCAAACTCTTCTTATCACAAAGATTCTCAATAAAAGATCTTGGTGATGCCTCCTGCATATTGGGAATTAGGATCTATAGAGATAGATCTAAAAGGATATTGGGATTGTCCCAATCCAGTTACATTGACACCATACTAAAGAGGTTTAGTATGGAAGAGTCCAAACGTGGGTTTTTACCCACAATCTCAGGGCTCACTCTCTCCAAAGAGATGTCTCCCAAGACTGATTTGGAGAGAACTCGCATGCAAGAGATACCCTATGCTTCGGCTGTAGGCTCTATCATGCACGTGATGCTATGTACCAGACCCGATGTAGCATACTCACTAAGTGTAGTTAGTAGGTATCAAGTTGATCCTGGAGAGAGTCATTGGACAAATGTGAAGAGCATTCTCAAGTACTTGCGAAGGACTAAAGAGATGCTCTTGGTGTATGGTAACGGAGAACTCAAAGTGGAGTCCTTTACCGATTCGAGCTTCCAGAGTGATAAGGACGACTCTAAGTCGCAGTCAGGATTTATCTTTACCCTTTACGGAGGGGCGGTTAGCTGGAAGAGTTCCAAGCAGGAATCCGTGGCAGACTCGACGATGGAGGCTGGATACATTGCTGCCAACGATGCTGCCAAAGAGGCTATCTGGATCAAGAAGTTAATTACTGAACTTGGAGTGGTTCCATCCATTGAGCATCTAATACCTTTGTATTGCAATAACAATGGAGCGGTTGCTTTGGCCAAGGAACCCAGGTCCCATCAGCGATCCAGGCAAATTCTGAGGCGGTATCACCTGATCCGGAAGATAGTTGATCGCCGGGAGATCGAGGTCAGGAGGGTTGACACGAAGAACAATACAGCGGATCCACTCACGAAGGCCATTCCCTAGATACAGTTTGAGAGACTCTTCGGGATACTTGGTATGCGATACTACAGCAGCTGGCCCTAGTGCAAGTAGGAGATTGTTAGTTGTATGTATGCCCTATAGGCCAGTATTGTACAGATGATGTATATTATATTGGATGCTTGGACATATATAGAGAGGACTTTCTTGCTCGATATGATAGTATGCTATCTGGTTGCACTTTACTTTAACATGTATACTTGTCTCTTTATACTGTCTTATAGTTACATGTTGGTAAAGCCCTTAGGATGTGTACTTGACTACCTGGACTATGATGCGGATCATACTAGTAGGGACATGGTAGTCCATAAGTACATCCTTCAAGGTCCTTAGTCATGGGTGTATCGAGACGGGGCATCGATATACCAGAGTAGACTAGCGTATACGCTTCTCGACCAATGAGATGGGCGATGGATGATCCCATATCAATTGGTGTTTGACATCAGAGATGGTATACGGGTGCTCAGTGGAGACTGGGAACATTGGACGGACTCGACGAGAACTCCCAGATGGTATTATACCTCACGTCAGATGGCAGTTCTCTGGTGACACTTGTGCAGGTTAATCTGTAGACCCGAGATCGTCATAGAGTCTTGTGTGATTCCCACTGTGCTTTGATTTCCACCTTACCACGTCCATGAGGGCGTGCAAAACGGTGGTTTTTGGGTACAGTCCCGAGTCACATGGAGGCAATGAGCGATAGGAGGGGTTTCGTCTCTCCTGGTATTGGAGGTTAATGTTGCGCTGTGCTCGATTGGCCGTAACAGGGAAGTCCCTGGCCAGGGCAGATTTAGAGATTTACTGATAAATGTTACCAGTAGTTTCTCGACCCGTATTGAGCCTCACATCGGCAAGACTTATCGGTTATTGGGGTCTGACGTTTACCACCCCTAGACTTGATATGCGACATATCAGACGAGGAGACCGGACTGTACGGGAAGTGTTACCGGCAGGCTTTTTACAGGAGTTGGAGCGGGCTTGCTTGCTGATCTTCTGATCGCTCAATACCCGGGTAGCCGTTACGTCTAGCTAGTACCGCTGATGGCTTGTGGGTGCTTGATGTGATCATCACCTACTGCCGGCGTATTGGCGAGTCTTTAGAGTCCTACATAGAGGTTTTACTGGCTCAGGAAAAACGAAATAGGAGCGCATATGTGATATGTGCGAGACCGAGAATAATGCATGTATGTGATACCGTATTCTATTCTCGCGACTTTTTGTATCGGTTGGTTATTTATGATATAGCCGGGTTATCGAATCAAGTGTTGATTCGATAAGTCGTCACAATGGATGTTAGTTGGTTATATGAGATATGACCGGATTATTAAGTCAAGTGTTGATTTAATAATCAAGTGTATAATTGTATATTAGATATAGTAGTTTACATTTACTAACACTTGTTCACTTTAGGGTTTTTCTCACATGAGCACAATTTTAATGTATATATGATATATATTAAAATGTGTTTTTCTTACTGTATCATGTTTGATGATACACTTGATATGGGTGTACAAGACATACACCATTCTATTTTTAAATGGTGGTTTATATTTATTTAAAGTAATTAGTGGAATTTTTTCATAAGCATAAAGCTTGTAGAAGCTTGTAGATGTTTTGAAAAAGTCCACTAGTTTTGTTTTACTTTAGATTTTTATTGACCTAACCATTTACACTTAGCTATGGTTATGGCTCTACAAGGGTTAGTATATGATACTCACTCACCATGGTTACACTTCACACTTGATCATTATCCTCTCCTCTTTCTTTTGTTCATCTTCTACATTTTGAACAAAAGAAAAAGCAAACTAGGGTTTTGAAAAGAGGGCAAAAGATTGTGAGAAATAAAATTCCAAAGAGAACCCACTTCCTATTTCTCCATCCTCTACTAGACTAGCACTTTAGTTTAGGATGTTTACTTCACTAATTCTCTAGTTAGTGAAGTAGGAGCTTGAGTCGGAATTCCCTCGACGTAGATCATCTTCGGCCTCATAGACTTCAAGCAAGGTCGCATCTTTCGCCTCGTGAAGCCATGCAAGAGTCCGGGAGAACCATGATCGCAGCAAAAGGACTTCATCAAGGAGCTTTAGAAGTGAAGGACCGATCTACAAAGGTTGTATTTCGTATTCCCTTTAGAGTAAAGTTGTTTACTTGCTATTAGTTTCGCCTAAACTCTAGTATACGATCTTGCTTAGGGTTGTTCGGCACATAAAAATTTAATTTTGGCATGGTCGATGCCTTGTAGAGCCTTGTTAGTGTACCTAGTAACCCTACAATGACAAGCTGGACCACCCTATTACTACTCAAGATCCCGCCGTCCCAGGTCCAGTTTCCACCGTCACGGATATGGATATCCGCCAGAAAAGGGAAAAGGATAAAGTAAAAGCCAAGTGCCTCGTGTTAGCTTCAGTTGATGGTGTATACCAGAAACAGCACGAGAAGTTGGACTCAGTTTCCATCTTTCTCCATAACAAAGATTTATATGGAAAGCGGTCTCATATCGCAAGATATGAGACCTCGACCGAATTAATTCAAGCGAGTTTGGCTGTCGGGTCATCTGTAGGGGACAACGTCCTTACAATTACTAGCTATATTGATGAGCTCCAGGACCTGAAGACCATGTTGGGATACAGGTCAGATACTGACTTGATTCTACAGTCTCTACCTTCTACCCTGAAGGAAACCAGGGAAGTGGAAGGAAAGAGAAGGGCAAAAGTTTCGGGACTGAATGTAGTAAAAGAGGGACGTTCCTATTGTTATGGGATTGGGCATTGGCAGAAAGATTGTAGGGCTTTAGAAACCAGTAGCCAGGATACGAAGCATGTTATGGCTTCAGCCTCAAATGTGTTTGTAATTGAGAACTGTTTGTCAATTAACCCTACTTCCTGGGTACTAGATACTGGAGCAGGATCTCATATCTGTAATTCATTACATGCTTTGAGAAACTGTAGAGTTATGAAGGTAGGTGATTTGTCTCTCAGAGTTGCAAACGGAATGAGCGTGGACGCTGAATCCATGGGAGAATATCGCCTAGGTTCGACAAGTGGGCAGATATTGATTCTACGTAACTGTCTGTATGTACCTAGTATGACTTGTAATATCATATCAGTGTCCTCACTTTCAAGAGAGAGATATGATTTTACATTCGTAAGAGATGTAGTTAACATCCACCAAAATCAAGTTCTGATTGGGTCCGGTACATTAGATAACGGTATATACGTATTAAGTCAAGCTTAGTTTTTCTATGTCCAGAACACACTTAAAAGAAAGTCTCCAGAAATAAATCAGGGTTTCTTATGGCATTGTTGACTTGGTCACATCAATGAGAGAAGGTTGACTAAGTTACATAGAGAAGAATATTTGAATCCGTTCGAATATCAATCTTATGCTTATTGTGAATCTTGTCTCATAGGACAAAGACTCCGTTTACTGGATACGGAGTAAGAGCAAGCGAGCTCTTGGGACTCGTACACACTGACGTGTGCGGTCCAATATCTACACATGTGCGAGGAGGTTATTCCTACTTCATTACTTTTACGGATGATTTCTCTAGGTATGGATATGTCTTCCTAATGAAGCATAAATCCGAGGCCTTTGAGAAATTCTAAGAATACAAGAATGAAGTGGAAAACCAAACAGGAAAGAGTATAAAGACACTGAGATCTGATCGAGGTGGTGAATACTTAAGTGCCGAGTTCCTGGGTTACTTAAAAGAGAATGGAATTCTCTCTCAGCTTACTCCTCCATACACGCCACAACATAACGGTGTATCAGAAAGGAGGAATCGAACCCTATTAGATATGGTTCGTTCCATGATGAGTAACGCTGAGTTACCGCAATCATTCTGGGGTTATGCGCTAGAATCAGCGGCATATCTTCTAAACAGGGCTCCTGCCAGGATTGTGCCTACCACACCATATCAAATATGGAGTGGAAAGAAACCCCATCTTCAGCATCTGAAGATATGGGGATGTCCAGCTTTTGTTAAAAAGCAGCATGTGGACAAGCTCGAGGCACGATCAGTACAGTGTAAGTTTGTAGGATATCCGAAGAATTCCAAAGGATATTATTTCTATTACGCAGAGGAACAAAAGGTTTTTGTTTCTCGTAATGCCCATTTTCTAGAACATCAGTTTTTAGAAAAGGAAACAAGTGGGAGTGAAATAGAACTGGAAGAAATTCCAGAAACACAAACTACAACTGAAAGTATGGTAGAACCAGAAGTTTCAGAAGAAAGGGACATCCCGACGTCACTCCGCATGAGTAGTAGGCAGTCTCATCAGCCTGAGAGATACTACGGTTTTCTCATAGACGGGGATAGAGAGGATTGCACTATTGACTATGATGAGCCTACTAGCTTCCAGCAAGCCATTCAGAGCGGTGACTCAGTAAAATGGCTGGATGCAATGCGGACCGAAATAGAGTCCTTGTACACTAACAAAGTATGGATTTTGGACTTTGCTCCAGATAGGGTAAAACCCGTAGGATGCAAATGGATCTTCAGAAAGAAGATTGGTGTAGATGGACAAGTTGAAACCTATAAGGCTAGACTTGTTGCAAAAGGTTTCCGTCAAAGACCTGGTTTGGACTATGACGAAACCTTTTCTCCAGTTGCTATGCTGAAATCCATTCGGGTCCTTCTTGCTATTGCTGCCTTCCACGATTATGAGATCTGGCAGATGTATATAAAGATGGCCTTTCTAAATGGAAATTTGGAAGAAAGCGTCTATATGCATAAGCCAGAGGTATTCATTCAGAGTGGGAGCAGCGGTAAAGCATGCAAGTTACTTAAGTCCATTTATGAACTAAAGCAGGCATCGCGGAGTTGGAACATCTGTTTTGATGATACTGTCAAGGAATTTGACTTTATCAAAAATCCAGATGAACCATGCATATACAGTAAGATTGTAGGGAGAGCTGTAGTATTCCTCGTCTTGTACGTGGATGAAATTCTCCTAATAGGAAATGATATTCCTATGTTACAGTCAGTCAAAAGTTTTTTGTCACAGAAGTTCTCCATGAAAGACCTAGATGATGCCACCTACATTCTGGGAATCCAGATCTATCGTGATAGATCAAAGAGGATGTTGGGACTTTCGCTGTCCAGGTATATAGACACCATATTGAAAAGATTCAGTATGGAAGATTCTAAGCGCGGTAACCTACCGGCTTGTCACGGAATCACCCTCTCCAAAGATATGTCTCCCAAGACTGATTTGGAAAGGGATCGCATGTCGATTATACCCTACGCTTCAGCGGTAGGCTCTATAATGTATGCGATGTTATGTACCAGACCAGATGTAGCATACGCATTGAGCGTAGTAAGGCGGTATCAAGCAAACCCAGGGGAGAATCACTGGATAGCAGTAAAAAACATTCTCAAATACCTGAGGAGGACTAAAGAGTTGTTCTTGGTGTATGGCGGAAAAGACCTCCAGATGGAGGCCTTTGCCGACTCCGGCTTCCAGAGTGACAAAGATGACTCCAAGTCCATGTCGGGTTATGTCTTTACCCTCAATGGAGGGGCGGTCTGTTGGAAGAGTTCCAAGCAGGAGACTGTTGCTGACTCAACAATGGAAGCGGAGTACATAGCTGCTTGCGATGCCGCAAAAGAAGCTGTCTGGATGAAGAAGTTCCTCACAGAACTTCAGGTGGTTCCTTCCAGTGTTGGTCCAATACCTCTGTATTCTGACAACAACGGCGCTATAGCTTTAGCAAAAGAACCCAGCTCCCATCAGAAGTCCAGACACATCTTAAGGCGGTATCACCTGATCAGGGAGATCGTAGATCGCCGGCAGATCGAGGTGAAGAGAGTAGAGACGGAGAATAACATTGCTGATCCATTCACAAAGGCCCTTCCTCAGACGCAGTTCGAGAGGCTATTCGAGATGATAGGTCTACGATATGCCAACTCATGGCCCTAGTGCAAGTGGGAGATTGTTAGTGTATATGCCCTAGGGGCCATTATTGTATCATACTTGTATGTATATTACTTAATTGAAGTTTGGGATATTCACAGTTGTATATACAGTCTTGCTAAAAATGGTAGTATGCTACTTGGTTTGTATCTACTTTAATATGTGCATATGTTTCTTATAACGTATCACTTATACATATTAGTAGAGCCCATAGGACCTTTGCTTGATTACCAGCGTTGTGATGGCAGTCACACTAGTGGGGGCTGGGTAGTCTGTAAGCAACATCCTATACAAGTCGCTGGTCGTTGGATTATCGAGATAGGGCACCGATATTCCGGAGTAGACTAAGTGTGTACGCTTCTCATCCCAGTTGGGGAGATGGTCTGTCCCACAGGCATCAGTACGTCATACTGGAGATAGTATACAAGTGTTCGTTAGGTTACGGGTATACCGAACAGGACTCGCATGGGAACTAATTGGTTGGTATTATACCCATCGTCGGTTAACCGTTCCCAGATGACATGAGTACAGCATAGTCCCCAGACTTGACACTACTACTTCGCCTCGAGTGTGTCCCACTGTTCTTAGATTGCTACCCTACCAGGGCTCAAAGGAGTCGTGCAAACAGGTAGCAGTTGGGTGCAGTCTCGAGCACTTGGAGGCATTAGTGGTTAGACAGGATTCGTCTCTCCCGGTATTGGGAGATGATATCGCGCTGTGTCAGAGAGCCATTACGCAAAGTCCCTGGCCAGGGCAAGCGAGATATACTGGTAGGTTCCAGTAGCTTCTTAGGGTGTAATGGGCTTCGCTCCGACACGACTTATACAGCTATTAGGGGACTGACGCTTGCCGCCCCCTAGGCCAGATATGCGATAGTCTTAGACGAACAGACCGGACTGTACGGAGATTGTCCCATCAGGCTCAGTGGGAGTTTGGATGGGTTTCCTCATCGTCCTTCTTATCGACATCTACCTGGGGACCGTTACGTACAGCTAGTGCCGCTTGCGGTCTGTTATTAAACCCACTGCCAGCGTAGTGTCGAGTCTTTAGAGTCCCACACAGAGAGTTTCCCTGCTCCAGGCGAAACGATATAGAGGTCATATGGTTTTACGACAAGGGTTCGGACGCATACGTGTGTTTATGCACGTACGACTTTTCGGACAGTTTTTACTAGCCGGCTTTGGTTTAAGCCAGATTCTAGTATCGGGTTATTGGATTTATACAGTCTAAAGTTTTTCTGTGTTTTCACGGATTGGAAAGGCGTTCTCGTAATTTGTCGGGAAGTTTCTAGAAGAGTGGTGACTTTGGGGGGTAAGATGGCATTGCATTAAATGAGATTAGTGACTCATTTGTGTGATTCATCCATGTCATTAATGCATCATAAATGCTTAATGACTCATGGAGATGAATCACTCATAGATATTTATGAAGCATGGTTGTTAATTCTATTATTTCATTTTTGGATAAATAAATAATGCTTCATATATATTATGATAGATCATTATCTCATTTCATTATCATCTTCACCTTCTCTCTCCTCAAGCTCTCTCATTCTTCAAACCCTAACCCTAACCTCTCATGAGTTGAGATCAAGGGTTAGCTAGACTAATACATCCATAACCTCACTTTATATCCCTTAGGTAGCTTAGATTAGCACTTTAAGCAACCTAGTTATCTCAAGTTTAAGATTAAGCTTGGCGTAGGAGCTTTCGGGTGGATCGTCTTTGATTCGAGGAGGCCGTTGAGGTGCCGATGTTCCAAGGAGCCTACGAGGAGTGGAGGACAGCGATGAAGACCCGAAGGACATGTAACGTGAGATATAACTTCGAATCCGAGTAGTTAAACATCTAGTTGATAAGTAGCAATGGTTTAGATAATGATTCATGCGCTCAAGTCCGTGTTACGAAGCTTTGATAATCGTTTTTCATATATTCCGCCTCCCCGCAAGTTCGTGGGGTGCGTGACATGGACTTGCAGTTTTCAACAAGCTATCACGAGTGGTGACTCAGTGAAGTGGCTAGAAGCCATGAGATTCGAAATGGATTCCATGTATACCAACAAAGTATGGACTTTGGACGTTGCGCCTCCTGGGATAAAACCTGTTGGGTGCAAATGGATCTTTAAAAGAAAGATTGGTATAGATGGACAGGTAGAGACCTTTAAAGCAAGGCTAGTAGCGAAAGGTTTTTCTTCAAAGACCAGGATTGGACTATGATGAAACTTTCTCTCCAGTAGCAATGCTTAAATCCATTAGGATCCTACTTGCTTTTGCTGCTCACTATAATTATGAAATCTGGCAGATGGACGTTAAAACTGCATTTCTAAATGGTGATTTAGAAGAATGCGATTTTATGGATCAGCCAGAGGGCTTCATTGACTGTGGGAGCAGCGGGAAAGCATGTAGATTGCTTAAATCCATTTATGGATTAAAGCAGGCCTGACGGAGCTGGAACATCTGCTTTGATGATACAATCAAAGAGTTTGATTTTATCAAAAATATAGATGAACCATACATTTATAAGAAGATTGTAGGGAATACTGTCACATTTCTCGTATTGTACGAAGATGACATTCTTCTGATAGGAAATGATATTCCTATGCTACAATCGGTCAAACTATTCTTATCACAAAGGTTCTCCATGAAAGACCTGGGTGTTGCCTCATGCATTTTGGGCATAAGGATCTATAGAGATAGATCCAAAAGCTTATTGGGATTGTCCCAATCAAAGTACATAGACACCATCCTAAAAAGGTTTAGTATGGAAGATTCCAAGCGTGGTGCCTTACCTGCTTGTCATGGAATCACTCTCTCCAAGGACTTCTGTCCGAAGACTGATGAAGAGAGAGCTCGCATGAGCGTTATACCCTACGGTTCAGCCATAGGATCTATAATGTATGCGATGTTATGTACTCGCCCTGATGTAGCTTATGCACTAGCTGTAGTAAGCAGGTATGAATCCAACCCAGAGAAGAAACATTGGATAGCAGTGAAGAACATTCTTAAATACTTGCGAAGGACTAAAGAATTGTTTTTGGTGTATGGTAATGAGGATCTCCAGATGGAGGTCTTTACCGATTCCATCTTCCAAAGTGATAAGGATGACAGCAAATCTATCTCAGGGTTTGTATTTACCCTCAATGGAGGGGCGGTTAGTTGGAAGAGTTCCAAACAGGATACCGTTGCAGACTCTACGATGGAAGCTGAGTATATTGCTGCAAATGATGCTGCCAAGGAAGCCGTCTGGATGAGGAAGTTCATCGCGGAACTGGAGTAGTTCCAACCATTATTGATCCAATACCATTGTATTGTGATAATAATGGAGCTATGGCGTTAGCCAAAGAACCAAGGTCCCATCAGAAATCCAGACACATCCTGAGGCGATATCATTTGATCCGGGAGATAGTAGATCGCCAGGAGATCGAGATTCGGAGAGTAGATACAAAGGATAACACAGCGGATCCACTCACCAAGGCCTTTCCACTGCCGCAGCATGAGCGACTTTTTGAGATGTTGGGTATGAGATACGCCAATAATTGGCCTTAATGCAAGTGGGAGATTGTTGATATATGTATGCCCTAGAGGCCATTATATGTATAGTGGATGCTTAGACATGTATATATGAATATTGATGACTTTCTCGCTCAACATGATAGTATGCTATCTGGTTTACTTTATCTTGACATGTTGATTTGATGATGCTTTTATTCATTTACACATGTTGATAAAGCCCTCAGGATATTCGCTTGACTACTGTGACTATGATGCGGATTATACCAGTGGGGCATGTGTAGTTTATAAGCATATCCTTGAACTGTTCCTAGTCGTGGGTGTATCGAGACGGAGCATCGATATTCCAGAGTATACTAGCGTATTACTATTCTTGTCCCATATGATGGGCGATGGATGATCCCATATCCATCTGGTGAGGTGACACCAAAGATTGCATGCGGGTGCTCAGTGGAGACTGGGTACACTGAACGGACTCATAGAGAACTCCTATGTGGTATTATATCTATCGTCGGATAGCAGTTCTCAGGTGACACTGGTACAGGTTAGTCTGTAGACCCAATATCGTCATATAGTCTTGTGTGTCCTCCCACTGTACTTTGATATCCACCCTACCACGGCTCTACTAAGTCATTCAAATAGGTGGACTTTGGGTACAGTCTCGAGGCACATGGAGGCGATGAGCGATAGGAGGGGTTTCCTCTCTCCCGGTATTGGGAGTTGTTGTTGTGCTATGCTCGTTGGCTATAACAGGAAGTCCCTGGCCAGGGCTACTGAGATTTACTGATAAGCGTTATCAGTAGTTTCTCGATCTGTTATGAGCCATACACCAGCATGACTTATTGAGTTATTGGGGTCGACGATTCCATCCCTAGACTCGATATGCAACATATCTGACGAGGAGACCGGACTGTACGGTAAGTGTTGCCAGTTGGCTCGACGGGAGTTTTGACAGCTTCACTGGTTTTCTTCTGATCGCTCAATACCCGGGTGGCCGTTACGTTTAGCTGACCACTTGCGGCTTGTAGGTATTTGATATGATCATCACCTACTGTCGGCATATTGACGAGTCTTAGAGTCCCACAATGAAGTTTCCTAGCTCAGGCGAAAAGATGTGGTGTGCATATGAGATATGCATGGGGACCCGATTAAATGCGGATATGTGATACCGTATATTAATCGGGCATTTTCTATTGGTCAGGTCGTATGTGATATGGCCGGTTTGCAAAATCAAGTGTTGATTTAACAAATGACTTTTAGATTAATTCTTTAATTAAACCATTTTTCTATTTTTGTATGCATGCATGTATGCACATGATGATGTGCATGGACACATACATACATAGTATCATGGTTGTTGATACATATTTGGTGGCAATGCAAGACTCATAATGTAGTAATTATTTATTTATTTATCATTTTGAATTAAAAAGAAAGGATAATTCACTCATGGTTGATGTTTATCATTTTTGACCATACTTCAACTACTTTTTGACCTTGAGTTAATTATCCTTTTGATTTATTAACTCATTGATAAAGATCTAGATAATTACTAACCATGGTTGAAGTGAGAAGGATAAAATATAGATTATTCATTCTCATCTCAATAATTCATCATATTATCCTTTGAGCTCAAGCTTAGCCTCCATTATCTTCTTCTTCCTCTCTTGAGATTTTTCTTTGAGTGAAGTTGATAAAAAGAAAGGGTTTTGATTATAGAATACAAACCACATCATCATACTACACACTTCTAGCCCATTTGTGTAGGGTGTTTGCTCTACTTCATTCACATATCAAGTAAAGCAAGGAGCTTTGGGCAAAGGGACTTCGGGTGGATCTTTGTGGACTAGGAAGGCTTCCATCGATCCGTTCCAAACCCTCATAGTGCCAAAGAGTCACCAAGAGAGGTCTACAAAGGTTGTAATCTCTACCCTTAGTGATAGTTTTTCCATTTGCATGTGATGCTTAGTTGAAAGAAACCCTAAATTTCTAGTTATGATTCTTGTCAAGCTAACTTAGCACCTTTAAAATTTGATTATGGCATATGTGATGCTTCTAAACCCTTGATGAGCTGCTAGGTAAACCTAACAATGGTATCAGAGCCAAGCTAGAGCTTTAGGCGATATTTAGGCGAAGTTAAAACTCCGATCGAAACACGAAACACCATATTAGACCCTTCTCTGGAAATTTTCTAAAAAATTATTTTTTTCCGCATTAAAAATACTCAAAAAATCAACTGGGAATTCTAAGGATAACCCTGAAATACGAGCTCCCAAGGCTCTCAAAGAGCCGCGGAACCGCGGCAAGAACATGCAGATATGTCGCATATCGAGTCTGGGGTAGTAAACGTCAGACCCTAATAATTTGATAAGTCATGCCGATGTGAGGCTCATAACGATTCGAGAAACTACTAATATCACTTACCAGTAAATCTCATCATCATCCTCGGACAGGGACTTCCTGTTATAGCCAATCGAGCATAGCGCAACATCAACTCCTAATACCAGGAGAGACGAAACCCCTACTATCGCTCATTGCCTCTATGTGACTCGGGACTGTACCCAAAATTTACCTGTTTGTACACTCACTTGAGCGTGGTAGGGAGGAAATCAAAGCACGGTGGGAATAACACAAGACTCTATGACGATCTCAGGTCTACAGACTAACATGTACCAGTGTCACCAAGGAACTGCTATCTGACGGCAGGTATAATACCATCTAGGAGTTCTCGGCGAGTCATGTTCTGTGTACCCATTCTTTAATGAGCACCTGTGTACAATCTCTGATGTCAAACACCAATGGCTGTAGGATCAACCATTGCCCCATACCGGGTTAAGAAACATACACACTAGTCTACACTGGAATACATGTCTCGATACTCTCTCAACTAGGAACAATTCAAGGAAGTACTTATGGGCTATCCTGGCCCTACTAGTATAATCTACATCATAGTCCTGGTAGTCAAGTATGCATCCTAAGGGCTTTATCAACATGTAATAAAGAGATGGTATAATAACACAAGTGTACATGTTAAGATAAAGAGTAACCAGATAGCATACTATTATGTCGAGCAAGAAAGTCCTCTATATATATATATATATCCAAGCATCCACTATAATATACAATTATGTACAATAATGGCCTCTAGGGCATACATATAACTAACAATCTCGCACTTGCACTAAGGCCAGTTGTTGTAGTATCGCATACCCAACATTCCAAAGCCTCTCAAATTGTGTCTGGGGAATCGCCTTCGTGAGTGGATCCGCCATGTTATTCTTCGTGTCAACTCTCCTGATCTCGATCTCCCGGCGGTCAACTATCTCCCGGATCAGGTGATACCACCTAAGACTATGTCTAGATCGCAGATGGGATTGGGGTTCCTTGGCTAAAGCCACTGCTCCATTGTTATCACAATACAAGTATATTGGATAATCAATGAATGGAACAACACCAAGTTCAGTTATGAACTTCTTCATCCAGACAGCCTCTTTGGCGGCATCAATGGCAGTGATGTATTCGGCCTCCATCGTCCAGTCTGCCATGGTATCTTGCTTGGAACTCCTCCAACATACCACCCCCTGCTGTTTAGGGAAAATCCAAAACCCGATACCGACTTACTATCGTCCTTATCACTCTGGGAGCTCGAATCAGTAAAGGAATCCACCTGGAGCTCACTGTTACCATACACCAAGAACATTTTTTTTGTCCTTCTCAAGTACTTAAGAATGTTCTTCACAGCTGTCCAGTGGTTCTCCCCAAGATCCGATTGATACCTACTTACTACACTAAGTGCGTAAGCTACATCCGTTCTGGTATATAACATCACATACATGATAGAGCCTACCGCCGAAGCATAGGGTATCCCTTGCATGCGAGCCCTCTCCAAATCAGTCTTGGGAGACATCTCTTTAGAGAAAGTGATTCCTGAGATAGTGGGTAAATTACAATACTTATAATCATCCATACTAAACCTCTTTAGTATAGTGTCAATGTACCTGGATTGGGACAATCCCAACACCCATTTAGATCTATCTCTATAGATCTTAATCCCCAGGATGTAGGAAGCATCACCCAGATCTTTTATGGAGAACTTGTGTCATAAGAAGAGCTTGAACGAGTGTAGCATAGGAACATCGTTTCCTATCAAGAGTATGTCATCCACGTACAATATGAGGAAGGCAATCTTACTCTCTACAAGTTTCTTGTATATGCATGGTTCATCTATGTTTTTAATGAAGTCAAACACTTTGACCGCTACATCAAAACAGATGTTCCAACTCTGCGATGCCTGTTTTAATCCATAAATTGATTGAAGCAGTTTGCACACCTTTACACTACTTGTTCATATCAGATTTTTGCATTTTTATACCGTCCATTCTTAATCACATTGCATATGGGTAGGTACTTTTAATCCGTGTTTGCTGAATAATTACATGTTACAGGTTCTTAGCCCTTTACAGTGAAATTCATGAAAAGTTGCAACAAATGCGGGACTACGACCAACAACAGATGAACACTGATCTCCGCTAACTATCTGTATGTTGCCGCCTACAAGTTCAAGGGACAAAATAGCAAATCGTTGGTCACTTCAATGCATAAAGCACAAGCGAAGTACAAGATCTAAGGCTTCAAGTGCGAAGCTCAAGGCAAAAGTCCACTGCTGAATATCTGGAAAAGAAGTGAAGAGCTTTTAAAGAAACCAAGTGTGCTAAACAGAAGAAAAAATCAACATGGAGAAGCCCCGAAAATATGATCCCATAAGTCCACCAAATGGCCGCGGAACCGCGGCCAAATAGGCACTTCTGCTGCGGTTCCACGGCCGAGTTGAAGCAGTGTCGGTGGCAGTTAGCTCCGTGTTTACTCGGCTCTTTTTGGGTAGTTTTGTAATTTCAGGTTTAGCTCAGAATGTAACCTAGGGTTTCACCTTCCTATCAATAAATAGAAGTGCTCAAAGCCAAATAATGTATGCTTTTCTTTAGTTAGAATTTTAGAATTTAATTTTGTAGCTTTTCTTTTCTATGAAAATTGTAGTGAGTTATGAGCATTGGTTAATAAAAAAAAAGAGTTCTTTTATTTATCTTGCTTGTTTATTTAATTTATGCAATTCTTAGTTGTTACTCAAGTTGCTAATTTTTATTGTTGCTTTTCTCTTGTTTTCTCTTTTTCTATTTTTTTTTAATTCTTAAAACAACGATGATGCTTGAGTAAGATCGTTACCAAGGTGAGGTCTCAAATAGCTAGTTGTAAATTCGCATCAATCTCATTTCTTTCTACCTTCTTTTTGATTTTATCCTTTTAATAGGTGAGTAATCTCTCACTTGTTAGGGCAGGAGAAGGAAAGTTTGAGAGAAGGAAATCTCTCTCACTCTTTCCTTTGTCCATCATATTAATTCGGACACCTTTTAATTGAACCACAATCCGCTCACTACGGCACCCTATCATGTATGATAGAGGTGATTCCCTTGTTAGACCGGTTGTGGTTGAATTAACCGGAGGTTAGGGCTAAGAGCCAAGAACGGACAGACAAAGACCAAAAGGAAGAAACTAAGCATGGAAAGCCTAGCTTATACTTGCAAGTTCCTTCCTAGTCATGCTAATCCCCGTTGTTGCCGATTACCTTAACACCGATATCAATAAGGGCATTGAGAAAAAGTGAGGAATTCCTAAAACTCGAACCAACCTAATCCTAACCCTAGCAAGTTTTTTATCATCTTTTATCTCAGTAGTAGAACTTAAAACAAATCACCAAATTTTTGGATTAACTCGTTAAAACATAAAGAAAAAGATTTCATCTCTCTGTGGATCGACCCGTACTCAACCGGCTAGCTACGAAGCGAAACCGTCTTGATTGTGGTAATTAAAATTACGCAAAAACGTAAAAACCAAAATGGCGCCGTTGCTGGGGAGACGGTAGTTTATTTCGTTGTGTAGTTTCGGGTAAGTTAAAAATATAAAAATATAAAAATTGAAAAACAAAAAAAAAACAAAATAAAATCATCTTGTTATTTTTGATTAGTTTTTGTGCAAGTGTGCAGGCTTGGAGCAAACTCTGTTTCAGTTCTGGAGCAAACTCAGTGAACAAATCAAGATTCAGGGGATCTAAACAAAAAGAGGAGAACCAACTAAGCACAGGGACCAAATTTGATGATCCAAACCAACTATTCAACTGCGGAACCGCGGCATAAGCAAGGGTTTGACCACGGAAGCGCGGTCAACTGCTGACGTCAGCGACCCAATTTCTCTGTGAGTATCCCTTTTCTCTTCTCCTCTCCTCTGCACTCCACCGAAATATTTTTCCTGCAGGATTCTTTGCACAGATTCACTTCCCTTCTCCAATAAACTGATTTTTTTTTAGGATTCTTTGCGCAGCCAAAATAAAATTTTTTGCAAGTGTTTAGATTTTTAGTTGTTACTGCTTTGCATAACTAATACAGACATTAAGGGGCTATAACACCAATTCAGATTGGGTGTGGATTTCATCACCCTTCCTAAGACCCAAAAAATCAGTAAAAGCATACGCATCACCCTTAAGCTTAATTAAAAAATATCTAGACTCAGCCAACTAAGGACTGTCGTGCTCAATAAGACAGAGGAAGATTGTGGGCGTTCAATCGTTTATCTAAATTTGACTTCGTAGTGCCTAGGCTAGACAAGAGAGAAAGGTAGTTTTAAAAGGCCCGTCTCACGGCGATTCATGAGCGGAACCCTCGTTTCTTCATTTGTGCTTACCTGGCCATAATTGGCAGTGAAGAGACGATTTGAGGGTTATCTCACAACTTGTCATTTTGGAACAGTTAGGAGCAGACTAATGGACTTAGAAGACCGTAGCTCTAGATATGATTGTGCATGTTTTAACTGTGATTGTTTGAAGTAAATCCGTACACATTCTTGCAAAACTCTTTCTAAAATAACACAAAAACAAAAAATTTTATAAAAACTTACCCTTTGACGCCAGAATCCCATTTCACCCACCTTTCATTCACATTTCTTCATTGACGTTTTCTTACCCTCACATTCTACGTTTTGACTATACTAAACGTGTTTAGTGTATGTCCGGTTGGACTCGGGACAATAGTGTCCGCCTAGTCCGTGTTTTGTTAGTCGCTACCGACTACGCGATCGACTCTGAAGTCGAAACTCCCTCCACACCTCTTTCGCCTTTACCTTTGCCGTCCAACTCCGACGTTGACCAGAATTCTGTTCATACATCTTCATCTTCACTTTCATCACCACCAAATTCTTCTGAGATGTCAGGATTTCCTCCTAACATCCTTTTACCTCCTTCGGGACTGATTCCACCTCATCTGGGTGCGAATAACCCGCAACCACCTCCCGTTGATGCGCCACAGCGAATCGTGCTCCAGGACCGTTTCTATCCTACCCGCTCCGCACTTCCTACCTGTCTTTCACTTCCGCAGGCCAATGGGGATAATTTCGAAATTAAGCCCCACTTCATCAACATGTTGCCCAAATTTCACTGGCTGGAATCCGAAGATGCCTATATCTTCATTAATAAGTTCCAGAATGTTTGTGCAATGATGAAGACCACCCAACTATCCGACGATGCTATACGGCTACGAGTCATTCCTTTCACTTTGTGGGACCTAGCTGAGAAGTGGCTGTATAGTACCGCATCGCATTCCATAAACAGTTAGGATGAGTTCGTAAAAGCGTTTCTTAAAAAATTCTACCCAAATCACAAAGCCGCGAGAATACGAAACGAAATTAACCAATTTTCCCAACTTCCTGCCGAACCTTTTTGGAAGTGATTTGACCGTTATAAAGACATTCTTGTTCAGTGCCTTCATCATGGTATTGAGAGATGGCAACTTTGCCAGACCTTATACGAGGGACTGAACGCAGCAACTAAGAAGTTGTTGGAGATCATTTGTCAAGGACACTTCCGATCCAAATCTGATGAGGAAGCTTGGCAATTTCTCGACGATCTCACGGAGCAAACGCTTTAATGGGAAAGCACCAGACCGAACAATTCATCTACTTCATCTACTTCTTCTGGTCCCTCTACGGCAGGTGTTCATCAACTTGACCTCTCAATTGCAATGAAGGCCGAAATGGCTGCGATCACACGAAAACTAGAAGCACTTGAGAGCAAATTCTCATCGCCTTCTACTGCCCTGCTCTTCCTCCTCTTACCATCAGCGCTTGTTGTTCAGACCCATCCCATCTGACCGAAGAGTGTCCTTACAACCCACCTGCTCAAGGACAAGATCAGGTCAATGCTGCATTTCAGCAAAGACAAAGAAATGATCCATACTCTTCCACTTACAATACTGGTAGGAGGAACCACCCCAATTTCTCCTGGAATCAGAACCAACAACAAATTCAAGGCCACAACAACTTCCAAAGGCCTCCTCCTCCTCAACAACAAGCTCAAAATCAATATCAGCAACCTTTCCAAACCCAACCTTTTCAAAATCTTATGAACAATTTTATACCCAACAATTCTTATCCTCAAAACAATTTTGTTCCCTCAAACAACGATAAGGTTTCCTCGCTACAACGAAGTCTGGAGGCAATTGTAAAGCAATCGACCCAATCAAACACTAACATCATGTCTTCCATTCAGTCTTTGGTGCAACACACTGCTGTGCAAGGGCATTGCATGAAAACCATTGAAGCCCAGATTGCACAACTGAATGCAGGTTTAAGCGAGCGAGAGAAGGGGAAGCTTCCATCTCAACCACTCCCAAATCCTGGTCACCCACATAATATAAATGTTGCTCTTGAACAACAAAACCATAATGTGAGTGCCGTGACTACGTTGAGATCTGGAAGGATACTGCACAACAACGTTGGCACAGATGATGACATCCCGGCCGCTTCTTCTTCTTCTTCTTCTTCTTCTTCTTCGTCTTTTGAGCCTGTTCTCCATTCTTCAAAAGGCTCCTCTTCTTCTGCTGCTCCGAATGGACCAACATTTCACTCCACGAAAACACCAGCATTGGGATCCGTTCCAACTCCACAATCTCCTCCACATGCATTGGACTTAACCAATTTCAAAAATGTTCCTTTTCCAAACCGGTTGAAATCCAATAAACAAAGTCCACAAATGGAGAAGATTGTGGAGTTGTTTAAGCAGGTTAATATTAACATTCCCCTCTTGGATGCAATCCAACAAGTCCCTTCCTACGCAAAAATCTTGAAGGACTTGTGCACTAAGAAGAGGAAATCTCAGGTACCCAAAAAGGTTTTCTTAGCTAATGCCGTGAGTAATGCTCTCACTCAAACTTTACCTCAAAAACGGAAGGACCCTGACTGTCCTACGATTTCAATAACCATTAGGGATAAGAACATCAACTGCGCACCTTTGGATCTTGGTACCTGTGTTAACATGCTTCCGTATTCGGTATATGAGCAACTAGGTGTAGGAGAGCTGAAACCCACACACTGTACTCTCCAAATAGCTGACCGATCTATCACCCATCCTAGTGGTGAGCTAGAAGATGTGTTAATAAAGGTAGGGGACTTCATATTCCCCGTTGATTTTATTGTTCTAGATACACAACCTATAGCAAACCCACGGAACCAAATTCCAGTGATTCTCGGTCGACCCTTTTTGGCCACTTCTAATGCTGTAATCAACTGCCGTAACGGCTCTATGACTCTATCATTCGGGAAGATGACAATTGAGCTTAATATCTACAAGCTAGGAAGTCAACCCTCCGAACCTTATGCTCATGCATGTTCTGTCGAATTAATGGATGTCGACAGCAGTGAATTTTATCAGCTTCACGATACTGATCTAGACTCTTTTCATATGTTTGACCCAACTATGTATTATGCACATATGGAATCTTCCATTTAGTTGTCCGGGTCAACATCTAACGCTGATTATGAATCTTTAATGGAGTCTAGAGATCATCTCGCTCTTTCTGATGACATTATTCTTCGGGGTATCGATGAAAGCTTTGAGGAAATTTTCGCTGATGAGCTCGCATTTTTAGCAAATACTGGTGTTGAGATGAAACAACTTCAAAAAGAAATTGAACCTCCATCCCTTCTTCTTGTCAATCACAAAAATGCGAGTAATCCATCATCACTATCACTGAGTCGTTTCTCCAAATTGAGATGCAAACCCTTTCTTTTACACCACTTATCTCTTCCCCACTTCTTCCTGGCTCCATACAACATGTTCTTCCACCAACCGGTGCGTTTCACTGATAAATTCTTCGAATGGTTGGTATTGAATTTTGGTCTTTGCAAAGCTTGGCATTGACCAGTAACTTTGACCCCCCTCTTTAAAAGCTTAACATTGTTTAACTCAAGTTTGGGGGGTATAATTTGGCTCTTGAAAATAATTTTTTTTTTACTTAGAGTGGTGATTCAAAAATAAGTTTGGGGGAGATTTTCACAATCATATTTCATGTCCCCATTAATAAATTTTTCCTCCTAAGTTTACAGGTTTTTGAGATTTAACAGATGACAACAGTGAGGACACAGTTGTAAATAAGTTTGGGGGAGGTTTGTACTTATTTACGCATCAATTTGCATCATACTTTGCATAAGCACAAAATTTTCAAAAAAATTTCTTTTATAATAAAAGATTAGAAAGTGAAAAATTACATCCAAAAGATTAGAAAAATTTAAGAAAACCTAGAAAGTTAGATGTTTTCTTAAATGAAACTAGTAATAAGTAGTTATGAGCCATTGTCCCAAGGGTTAGTAAGATGAAAGAAGTCACTAATCTGCGGATAAAAATAAGTTTGAAAAATAGTTCTTATTCTGGACGCTAAACATTTGAATATTGATACCCTACTATACACACTTACACACGTTTTGAAACTCGGGATAGTAGAGGATACCTTGAAATGCTCTTGTCTTAAATCCAAAGTATGAAGGAAATTATAAATGGAGTATAAAAGATAAAATGGTGTAGAAAAATGAACACTGGTTTTGTAATCACCAAGTCAGCAATAAAAAAATATAGCGAGGGTGCTTCATCACCTAGTGCCGTGTAGGGTTACTAGGCACTCTCACAAGGTTCTACAAGGCATCAACCATGCCCGATTTAAAATTTAGACATGCCGAACAACCCTAACCAAGATCTTTAAACTAGAGATTAGGCGAAACAAAGCAAGTAAACAACTTTACTTCTAAGAGTTTGGGATTACAACCTTTGTAGTCCGGTCCTTCACTTCTAAAGCTCTGTGTTGAGCTCCCTTCGCTGCGAACATCGAGTACCCGGACTCTGGAGAGGCTCCATGAAGAGAAAGATGCAAGCTTGCTTCCGATCTTCGATTACAAAGATGATCTACCTTGAAGTTTCTTTAACACAAGCTCTCACTCACTAATGAAGTGAACACCCTAATCTAAATGGTTAGGATAGATTAGGATGTTGAAGTAGGATTTTAGCTCTCATTTGATTTCTTAATCTCACTCATTTTTATCACAAAATAAAAAGCTAGAAAGCTTTTTCATGAAAGAAGAAGGAAGAAGAAGAACCATTACATGGGTTAAGTTATCATACTTAATCCATGGTTGCATTTCTAACCATACTACACTTTCATTATTCATCACAAAGAGACTTAACCATGGTCAAGGGTTGGGTTGGATTAATAAATATCTACAAAAATATCTTTACAAAATATCTATGCAAAAACAAAACAAAAGCTTCTAGAAGCTTCTAGAAAAATTAACCCAAATCAAATCTTAATCAAGTTTAATCTCTACTAATAACGTTGCATTAATAACCCTAACATGTTACAATATTATATATCACATATACAATATTTATTGTAACAAAATAAAATAATAAAATTAACATATATCGCATATATATCAAATATTACCCGCGTGAGAAAAATAATCTTTTAGTGAGCTTATATCAGTTAATGTAATTTAATATATCAAATATATAATTATACATTAAATTATCGAATCAACACTTGATCCGATAATCCGGCTATTTCATAAGTAACCGACTAATATAATTTGTATCAGTTTATCGAATCAACACTTGATCCGATGACCCGGCAATATCACATATACCCGGCCGATATCTCATATCGCGAGAATCTAATACGGTATCACATACACGTATTGTTCTCGGTCCCGCACATATCATATATGTGCTCCTACTCCGTTTTGCCTGAGTCAAGAAACCTCTGTGTAGGACTCTAAAGAATCGTCAATACACCGGCAGTAGGTGATGATCATATCAAACACCCACAAGCTGCAAGCGATCAGCTAAACGTAACAGCCACCCAGGTATTAAGTGATCAGAAGATCAACACGCAAGCCTGTACTTTCTCCCACGAATCCAATCAGTAACACTCCCGTACAATCCGGTCTCTTCGTCTGATATGTCGCATATCTCGCCTAGGGATGGTAAACGTCAAACCCCAGTAGCTTGATAAGTCATGTCGATATGAGGTCTATAACAGTTCGAGAAACTACTGAAAACACTTATCTGTAAATTTCAACAACCCTGGTAAGGGATTTCCAGTTATAGCCAATCGAAACAGCACAACATCAACTCCCTATACCGGGAGAGACGAAACCCCTCCTATCGCTCATTGCCTCCATGTGATTCGGGACTGTACCCAAAAGCCACATTTTTGCACGCCCTCTGGGACGTGGTATGATGGAAATCAAAGCACAGTAGAAATCACACAAGACTCTATAACGATCTCGGGTCTACAGACTAACCTGTACCAGTGTCACCAGAGAACTGCCATCCGACGTGAGGTATAATACCATCAGGGAGTTCTCGGCGAGTCCGTCCAGTGTACCCTGTCTCTACTGAGCACCCATACACCATCCTTGATGTCAAACACCGATGGATATGGGATCATCCATCGCCCATCATATGGGTCAAGATGCGTATACGCTAGTCTACTCTGGTGTATCGATGCCCTGTCTCGATACACCCTCGACTAGGAACAGTTATAGGATGTACTCGTTGACTACCGTGGCCCCACTAGTATGATCTCATCATAGTCCCAGTAGTCGGGTACATATCCTAAGGGCTTTATCAACATGTAACATAGAGACAATAAGAGTACATGTTAAGATAAAGAGCAACCAGATAGCGTACTATCATGTCGAACAAGAAAGTCCTCCCTATATATGTCCAACCATCCACAACAATATACATCGTATGTACAGTAATGGCCTCTAGGGCATACATATAACTAACAATCTCCCACTTGCACTAGGGACATCTGTTGTGGTATCGCATATCCAATAATTAGCTGTGGTTAAAGTATCTCATACTCAACCATCCCATAAAAGTCTCTACTGGGAAAAAAAGGCCTTTGTGAGTGGATCCGCGCTGTTATCCTCTGTGTCTACTCTCCTAACCTTGATCTCCCTGGAGATCAACCATCTCCATGATCTGGTGATACTGCCTAAGAATTATATCCGGATTTCTGAAAGGACGGGGGTTCCTTGGCATAAGCCATAACTCCATTATCACACAATGGTAGGAACGAAGTTCATCTCATGAACTAGTATATATCCAGACTGCCTCTTTGGTAGCATCCTTGGTAGCGATGTATCTTGCCTATAATCGTCTAGGAAGTCATGATATCTAGCTTGGAACTCTTCCAACACACCGTCCCTCCTGTGAGGGTAAAGACAATGCCTGCGACTGACATTCAGTCGTCCTTATCACCCTGGAACCTTTCCAGCGATTTTCCCCAGGATCGATTGATACCATCTCACTACAACTAATGAGTATCCTAATATCCAATTAGATCTATCTCATAGATCCATAACCCAGAATTTAGGAGGTATCACCTTGATCCTCTAGAGAATCCTTATGATAAGAGGAGATTGACCGAGCGTAGCATAGGAAACTCTTTCCTATCAAGAGTATGTCATCCACGTACTCTATGAGGATCATCACCATACTCCCTACTACCTTTTTGTATATAAAAGGTTCATCTACCATTTTGATGAACTCAAACTCTTTGACTACCACATCAAAACAGACGTTCAAACTCCGCGATGCCTGATTTATCGCATAAAAACACACGTTTCCACTGCTCCCACTGTCTACGAAGCCCTCTGGCTGTGTACTCATAGACGCTCTCTTCCAAAACATCATTTAGAAAAGCAGTCATGACACCCAATCACCAGATATCGTAGTCATGGTATGTAGCAGTGGCAAGCAGGATCTGGATGGACTTAAGCATAGCTTTGAAAGTCTCAACTTTTCCATGTACACCAAGTAATCTTCTCAAGATATACTTGCTCCTGATGGGGATTTAACCCTTCAGATAAAGCAACCAAAGTCCATACTTTGTTGGTATATAAGGATTCCATCTCAGATCGCTAAGCATCCAGCCATTCTTACAGAGCCCACTCCTGATGGCCTGCTCGAAATAAATTGGGTCATCATCTTATGATGCAATCCTCGCTCCTACTGTCATAGAGAAACCGAAGTATCTCTTAGGTGGGTGAGGAACCCTACTAGATCGGCGGAGAGGCTGAGGTTCGTTAGAAACTATTGAATCCTCCGGTTCTACCAAATCATCAGCTGTAGTTTGTATAGCTGGAACACCTTCCAGTTCTACCTCATAACCACTAATTTCTTCACAAGAAATTCCCTTTCACAAAGGTGGCATGCTGAGAAACAAAAAATACCTTTTGTTCCCCAGTTTGGTAGAAGATATTCCCTTGCGAATGCTTGGGATATCCAACAAACTTCCACAGAACTGACCTTGCCTCGAGCTTGTCCGGATTTTGCTTTTAGACATAGGCCGGACAGCCCCAAATCTTAAAATCCTTAAGAGATAGGCTCTTCTCATACCATATCACATATGGAGTGGTAGGCATCTGATTTGGTTGGAACCCTATTCAATAGATATGCAGCTTCTCAAGTGCATAACTCCCAAAAGGAAATAGAAAACTTAGTAGTACTCATCATAGAGCACACCATATCACATAGGGTGCTATTGCTCCACCCCGATATACCATCGTGCTATGGTGTATACGGAGGAGTAATGCTGAGAAAGAATCTCATTCTCCTTTAGAATAGTCCAGGAATCCCGTTCTCAAGTATTCTCCTCCCTGATCACATTAAAGGACAAAATACTTATACCTATTTCTGGTTCTCTACTTCTAACTTATATTTTGTGAATATCTCAAAAGGTTCAGACTTGTGTTTCAACAGGAACATATGTCTGAATCTTGAGAGATCATCAGAGAATGTAATGAAGTACAAAAAACCGGTCCTGGCATATGTAGACAAGGGACTTTCATACATCAACATGTATCTATCCCAAGAGTTCACTAACTCTTTCTCTGTTTCCAATAAACGGAGCTATGGTCATCTTATCTTTGTGACATGACTGGCAAGTTTTTACAAGATGTCAATTAAAACTAATTTAAATATGCATCTTTATGTAAGTTCAGCTAGTCGGGTCGCATTGATATGACCTAGTTTACAATGCCTCAAGTAGGATTCGTTCATTTCTGAACTCTTCCTCTTATGTGTGTTCTGTACATTAAGAACTATAGTTTGATTTAGAACGTATATGCTTTTAGATAATGTGCCTGAACCGATCAACTCTTGATATAGGAAATGTTCAAAACATTATCCAACAATATAAAATTATATCCTTCTTTACTAATAAAGAGACTGATATGATGTTGTATACCAGGTTCGGTATCTAATAACATTCGTTCAGAATCAATGCATTCTGATAATACAGGGTGATAACAGCCAACAGACTTGGCTGCAACACTTGCATCATTTCCAACTCTTGAAATTTATCACCCGTTCTAAGTTCTCTACCTATCTGTAGCCCATGTAACAAATTACATTTGCGGGATCCTGATTCGGTATCTCATACCCAGGACGTAAAGGATACTGAGAAACAGTTCTCGCTAACGAACACATCCGAAAAAGGTGCATCAGCATGTACTTTCTTTGTTTGGGTGGCACGGGAATTCTGGTAATCCCCAATTTCCTGCTCGGTCTTATAACAATTATAAGTTGGAGCGGGACCAACGTTCCCTAGCGCAGTATAACAAGCAGGTTCGGTCAATACATCCGTATTATTATCTTGATTAAGGCGTGACATAGTCGTAACCAGGAGAGAGAGAGAAGAAAACACTCAGCGTGCGCTTTTACAAGATTAGATTGGTTATCAATTTATCTAATCAGGATGTCTCCCACTGTTTTAGTCAAATCTTCCTTCAAACCCAAAAAAGTAAGACTAGCCGGGATTAATTACACCCAACAAGTTCGCCAATCTTTCAGCCAGGCCAGTGTCGGTACTTTGAGGGAGGTTCCCCGTGCTATCGCACGAAACTAATTAAAGTAAACCTCGTTTTCCCAGGGGCGTAACCCCATTAAAACCTTTCTAGACACCTACTTGATCGGCTAATTGTAATGTGTAAAAGTCTCCCAGGAGTAACTCTTACTCGCAGCGGGTATCGGGATTCAACTATCTCATAGAAGGTATGCAATCTCATTGCAAATTTCAACATTTGAAATTCCCAATAATATTTTTCCCCAAGCGATCTATGACCTTGACTAAGTCAACAAAGCATAGACCGCAAGTAAAGTTCAACCCGTCATTTCCCGATTGAATTAAACCCACCCGCACGACCCTTGACTAAGTCAACAAGGCCGCACGACTGCCCTAATCCAATCGCATCATATGCTTTGCAGATAAGCATTAATCAGCTACCGCACACTACGCCTTGACTAAGTCAACGAACGCAGCACGAATACTAAATACTACTTATCTGAAATGACGTATGGCTACGACAGGTTTTTAAGAAAACCCTTTGCGTAATGAACTTTATATCGTTGTAGAATCGAGTGAACTGCTAGATTTATTACATTCAAATTAGTTATCTCATAAGTACTTTTGGATTCCAAATATTGTATCACATTCCAGATAAATAGACAATGTTAAACTTTCCGATCGAATAATCAAACATCCAAGTTTTCCCAAATAGCTCAACACTTGAGCGGAGTTCAAAAAGGTATCCATCACATGCCACAGTACCAATGGTCCAGCCGTAGAAGGGTCAAACCAACGCCACACATGTGGCAACGCCGTACTGCCCCAAACCCTAAGGTTTAGAGGCAGTTCAGACGGTCACATAATCGAGTTAAGGTTTGTTTTCTTCTACAGGGTCCACCGCGTTACTTGTACGCCTGAGAACGTTCTTAAACTACGGAAAAATCCAACACTTGGAAATTTTCCGGCAGGGGAAAAAGTGAGTTATTGATATCCGTTCGAACTTTTTAACACGTTCTAAAAATTACCCGGACAAACTAAACAAAGTTATACTTTCCGATCGAATCAACGAGTTCCCAATACTACCCAGAAAACTCAACACTTGAGTAGAATTAAAAATTCCCAGAAGCATCAGGAAATACATACGGATATTACTATAGAAAAATAAAACCCTAATTCTACTGTAGCGCCGCGGAACCGCCGCGCAAGTCATGTCTTTGCCGCGGTTCCATGGCTCTTTAATGGGCTTACTGGCTCGTTTTTCACAGATATCCTTATAATTCCCTGCTTATATTTCTGAGTATTTTTAATACGAAAAAATCAAAATTTTTAAAAATTTTCCAGAAACTAGGTTTTATCGGGTATTCGGAGTTCGATCGGACTTTAAACTTTGCCTAGACTTCGCCTAAACCTCTAGCTTGTCTCTGATACCACTGTAGGGTCACTAGGCACTATCACAAGGTTCTACAAGGTATCAACCATGCCCGATTTAAAATTTAGACGTGCCGAACAACCCTAACCAAGATCTTTAAACTAGAGATTAGGCGAAACAAAGCAAGTAAACAACTTTACTTCTAAGAGTTTGGGATTGCAACCTTTGTAGTCCGGTCCTTAACTTCTAAAGCTCCGTGTTGAGGTCCCTTTTCTGCGATCATCGAGTACCCGGACTCTGAAGAGGCTCCACAAAGAGAAAGATGCAAGCTTACTTCCGATCTTCGATAACAAAGATGATCTACCTTGAAGTTTTTTTAACACAAGCCCTCACTCACAAATGAAGTGAACACCCTAATCTAAATGGATAGGATAGATTAGGATGATGAAGTAGGATTTTAGCTCTCATTTGTTTTCTTAATCTCACTGATTTTCATCACAACATAAAAAGATAGAAAGCTTTTTCCTGAAAGAAGAAGGAAGAAGAAGAACCATTCTCTTTGTGATGAATAATGAAAGTGTAGTATGGTTAGAAATGCAAGCATGGGTTAAGTATGATATCTTAACCCATGTAGAGACTTAACCATAGTCAAGGGTTGGGTTGGGTTAACAAATATCTACAAAAATATCTTTACAAAATATCTTTGCAAAAAAAAAACAAAAGCTTCTAGAAGCTTCTAGAAAAATTAACCCAAATCAAACCTTAATCATGTTTAATCTCCACTAATAACGTTGAATTAATAACCCTAACATGTTACAATATTATATATCATATATACAATATTTATTGTAACAAAATAAAATAATACAATTAACATATATCGCATATATATCAATGTATTACCCGTGTGAGAAAAAGAATCTTTTAGTGAGCTTATATCAGTTAATGTAATTTAATATATCAAATATATAATTATACATTAAATTATCGAATCAACACTTGATCCGATAATCCGGCTATTTTACAAATAACCGACTAATATAATCTGTATCAGTTCATCGAATCAACACTTGATCCGATGACCCGGCTATATCACATATACCCGGCCGATATCTCATATCGCGAGAATATAATACAGTATCACATACACGTATTGTTCTCGGTCCCGCACATATCATATATGTGCTCCTACTCCGTTTTGCCTGAGTCAAGAAACCTCTGTGTAGGACTCTAAAGAATCATCAATACGCCGGTAGTAGGTGATGATCATATCAAACACCCACAAGCTGCAAGCGGTCAGCTAAACGTAACAGCCACCCAGGTATTGAGCGATCAGAAGATCAACAAGCAAGCATGTACTTTCTCCCGCGAATCCAATCAGTAACACTCCCGTACAGTCCGGTCTCTTCGTCTGATATGTTGCATATCTCGCCTAAGGGTGGTAAACGTCAGACCCCAGTAGCTTGATAAGTCGTGTCGATATGAGGTCTATAACAGTTCGAGAAACTACTGATAACACTTACCAGTAAATCTCAGTAATCCTGGCCAGGGATTTTCAGTTATAGCCAATCGAACACAGCACAACATCAACTCCCTAAAGCGGGAGAGACGAAACCCCTCCTATCGCTCATTGCCTCCATGTGATTTGGGACTGTGCCTAAAAGCCACCTTTTTGCACGCCCTCTTGGACGTGGTATGATGGAAATCAAAGCACAGTAGAAATCACACAAGACTCTATGAAGATCTCGGGTCTAAAGACTAACCTGTACAAGTGTCACCAGAGAACTGCCATCTGATGTGAGGTATAATACCATCTGGGAGTTCTCGGCGAGTCCGTCCAGTGTACCCAGTCTCTACTGAGCACCCGTACACCATCCTTGATGTCAAACACCGATGTATATGGGATCATCCATCGCCCATCATATGGGTCAAGATGCGTATACGCTAGTCTACTCTGGTGTATCGATGCCCTGTCTCGATACACCCTCGACTAGGAACAGTTATAGGATGTACTCGTCGACTAACGTGGCCCAACTAGTATGATCTCATCATAGTCCCAGTAGTCGAGTACGTATCCTAAAGGCTTTATCAACATGTAACATAGAGACAATCAGAGTACATGTTAAGATAAAGAGCAAGCAGATAGCGTACTATCATGTCGAGCAAGAAATTCCTCCCTATATATGTCCAACCATCTACTACAATATACATCGTATGTATAGTAAAGGCCTCTAGGGCATACATATAACTAGCATGCCTTAGACCAACTGGTTTGGGAGTCACTGGTAAGCCTCAGGTGTTGCAAGATGAAGAAAATATTAAATACACCTAATAAGCAAGCACATGAGTAATTAGTCGGTTAGTACCTCAAGAAGTATTAACGGTCGCATCAAAAATGTGTGAGCAATTCCATCTAAATATTCATTAATTAAAAAGTACTAAGGTAGATGGATAAGAGTATGATAGTTTGAATTGAATTCTCCGGGTGTAGGGATGTTCTTTACACACATTTAGGAATATATGATCATTGTTTGGAAGAAAGGTAGGAATAAAGAATAAAGACGATATTTTATTGCGGAATGATGTGATTTCTAACATTTTTTCATTACTATTAAGATAGGGCTCATGGCAAGCGAATAGAAAGTGTAGTTGAAAAATCTAATTTTCAAAGTTTTTCTTTTATAATTCTTATCTTTATATGTAACTTTCACAGTCTTCCTTTTATTATAGGATTTGTAGGTAGTATTCGCTGAAAACCCTCAGGAGACAACACTTCTCCTACTAGGGACACCTAGAGGTTTAACGGCTTGTTGCACGAGCTCAGTGCAATCGTGTTCCCTGCAAAAGTGAGGTTAGGACTTTTTGAGAATAAAATTGGCTTTGCTCGGGACGAGCAAAAGATAAGTTTGGGGGTATTTGTTCATATCAGATTTTTGCATTGAGCTCAAGGAAAAAGTCCACTGCTGAATATCTGGAAGAGAACTGAAGAGCTTTTAAAGAAACCAAGTGTGCTAAACAAAAGATAAATGAAACATGGAGAAGACCTGAAAATATGATCCCACAAGTCCACCAATTGGCCACAGAACCGCGGCCAAATAGGCACTTTTACCGCGGTTCCGCGGCCGCGTTGAAGCTGTGTCGGTGCAGTTAGCTCCGTAATGACTCGGCTCTTTTGGGGTAGTTTTGTAATTTCAGATTTAGCTCAGAATGTAGCCTAGGGTTTCACCTTCCTATCTATAAATAGAAGAGCTCAAAGACAAATAATTTATGCTTTTCTTTAAATAGAATTTTAGAATTTAATTTTGTAGCTTTTCTTTTCTATGAAAATTGTAGTGAGTTATGAGCGTTGATTAATAAAAATAAAAAAAAGAGTTCTTTTATTTATCTTGCCTGTTTATTTAATTTCTGCAATTCTTAGTTGTTAATCTAATTGCTAATTTTTATTGTTGTTTTTCTCATGTTTTCTCTTTTTCTATTTTTGTTTATCCTTAAAACAATGATGATGCATGAGCAAGATCCTTGCCAAGGTGAGGTCTCAAATAGCTAGTTGTAAATTCCCATTAATCTCATTTCTTTCTACCTTCTTTTTGTTTTTTTATCTTTTTAATGGTTGAGTAATCTCTCACTTGTTAGTGCAGGAGAAGGAAAGTTTGAGAGAAGGAAATCTCTCTCACTCTTTCCTTTGCTGATCATATTAATTCGGACTCCTTTTAATTGAACCACAATCCGCTCACTACGGCATCCTATCCTACATGATAGAGGTGATTCCCTAGTTAGACCGGTTGTGGTTGAATTAACCGGAGATTAGGGCTAAGAGCCAAGAACGGACGGACAAGGACCGAAAGGAAGAAACTAAGCATGGAAAGCCTAGCTTATACTTACAAGATCCTTCCTAGTCGTGCTAATCCCTGTTGTTGCCGATTATCTTAACACCGATATCAATAACGGCATTAAGAAAAAGTGAGGAATGCCTAAAGCTCGAACCAACCTAATCCTAACCCTAGCAAGCTTTTTATCATCTTTTATCTCATTAATAGAACTTAAAACAAATCACCAAATTTTTGGATTTAACTCGTTAAAATATAAAGAAAAAGATTCCATCTCCCTGTTGATCGACCCGTACTCAACCGGCTAGCTACCAAGCAAAATCTTCTTGATTGTGGTAATTAAAAATACGCAAAAACGTAAAAATCACAGCTCCCACTATCTACGAAGCCTTTCTGCTGTGTCATATACACGCTCTCTCCTAAATCACCATTTAGAAAAGCGGTCTTGACGTCCATCTGCCAGATTTTGTTGTCATGGTATGCAGCGATAGCAAGTAGGATTCGGATGGACTTAAGCATAGCAACTGAAGAAAAGGTTTTATCATAATCCACACCTGGTCGTTGACGAAAACCTTTTGCTACAAGTCTAGCTTTGAAATTTTCAACTTTTCCCTGTACGCCAAGTTTCTTTTTAAAGATCCATTTTCTCCGGATGGATTTTACCCTTTCAGGTGTAACGTCCAAAGTCCATGCTTTGTTGGTGTACATGGATTCCATCTCAGATCGCATAACATCCAACTATTTCATAGAGTCCCCGCTTATGATTACCTGCTCGAAACTAGTAAGGTCATCATCTTCTATGAGGCAATCCTCGGGGCCACCATCTATGAGAAAACCATAGTATCTCTCTGGTAGATGAGGAACTGCGGAGTAGCTGAGCTTCGTTAGAGACTATCGAATCCTCTGGTTCTACTAAATCATCGGTCATAGTTTGTGTAGATGGAACTTCTTCTTGTTCTAGCTCATGACCGCTAATTTATTTTACAAGAAATTCCTTTTCTAAAAAGGTGGCATGTCAAGAAATAAACACTTTTTTTCCTCGGTGTGGTAGAAGATATACCCACGCGAATTTTTAGGATATCCTATAAACTTGCACAGAACTGACCTTGCCTCGAGCTTTTCTGGATTTTCCATTTTAAAATAAGCCGGACAACCCCATATCTTAATAAAATTAAGACATGATCTCTGCCCTTTCCATATCTCATATGGAGTGGTAGGTACAGATTTTGTGGGAACCATATTCAATAGGTGTGCAGCTGTTTCAAGAGTATAACCCCAAAAAGAAATAGGTAACTCAGCAGTACTCATCAAAGAGCGCACCATATCTAATAGGGTGTGATTCTTCCACTCCGATACAACATTGTGATGTGGTGTATACGGAGGAGTTAGCTAAAACAAAATCTCATTCTCTTTTAAATAACCTAAGAACTCCGTGCTTAAGTATTCTTCTCCCCGATTAGATCGAAGGATTTTAATACTTTTACCCGTTTAGTTCTCTACTTCGTACTTATATTTCCTGAATTTCTTAAAAACTTCAGAGTTATGTTTCAACAAGAACACATGTACGTATCTTGAGAGATCATCGGTGAATGTAATAAAGTACGAGAAACCATTCCTGGCATGTATAGACAAAGGACCGCATACATCACTATCTATTAGTCCCAAGAGTTCAGTATCTCTTTCTCCGTGTCCAGTAAACGGAGTTTTGGTCATCTTACTTTTAAGACATGACTCGCAGGTTTCATAAGATGTAAATTCGAACGAATTCAAATATCCACCTTTATGCAACTTAGTTAGTCTTGTCGTATTGATATGACTTAGTCTACAATACCACAAGAAGGCTTCATTCATTTCTGAAATTTTCCTCTTGTGTGTGTTCTGTATGTTAAAAACTGTGCTATGATTCAGAACGTATATACCATTACTTAACATAGCAAATCCAATCAACACTTGATTAAGAAAAATGTTCATAACATTATCCTGTAATACAAAATTATATCCTTCTTTATTCAATAAAGAGACTGATATAATGTTGCAAATCAGGTTTGGTATGTAATAACAGTTGTTTAGAATCATTGTTTTATTACTTGGAAATACTAGATGATATTCGCCAACTGCTTTGGCTGCAACAAGGGCACCACTCCGTACTCTTACTTCTATATCACCCAATCTCAGTTCTCTACCTTTCTTTAGACAATGTAATATATTACATATGTGTGATCCTGATCCAGTATCTAATACCCAGGACGTAGAGTGTACTGAGAAACGGTTCTCGGTAATGAACATACCCGAAGAACATGCATCAGCATGCCCTTTCTTCGTTTAGGTTGCGTGGGGATCTTGGTATTCTCCTATTTCCTACTCAGACTTATAACAGTTATAAGATAGAGCAGAACTAACGTTCCCCAGCTCAGTATAATAAGCGGGTTCGGTCAATACATCAATATTATTATTTTGATTAAGGCATGTCATGATCTCTACCTGGAGAGAGAGAAAGAAGAAAACACGTTAACGTATGCTCTTGTAAAATTAGATTAGTTATTATCTTATCTAATCAGGATGGCTCCCACTGTTTTTATGAAATCTTCCTTCAAACACTAAAAGGTAAGACTAGCCGAGATTACTTACACCCTATAAGTTCGCTAATCATTCGGACAAGCAGGTATTGGTACTCCGAGAGAGTCTTCCCATGCTTTCACATGGATCTAATTAAATAATCCCGTTTGCATAGGGTTGTAATCCCGTTAACACCTTTCTTAGACACCTACAAAATCGGCTAATTGTAAAGTGGAAAACTCTCCAAGGAGTAACACTTACTCACAATGGGTATCGGGATCCAACTATCATATAGAAGGTATGCAATCACATTGCAATTTTCAACACTTGAAATTCCCAATATTGTTTTTGTTAGTTGTATGTATGCCCTAGAGGCCATTATTGTACATGAGATGTATATTACAGTGGATCCTGGGGCATATATAGGGAGAACTTTCTTACTCGACATGATAGTACGCTATCTGGTTCCTCTTCATCTTAATATGTGTTGTGTTGTGTTTCATATCTTTATATGCATGTTGATGAAGCCCTTAGGATTATGCTTGACTACCAGGATTATGATGAGATCATACTCGTGGGGCCTAGACAGTCTATAAGCATATCCTTTAATGGTTCCTAGTTGAGGGTATCTCGAGACAGGGCATCGGTATTACCAAATTAGACTAGTGTATACGTTTCCTGACCCTGGGGGCGATGGTTGATTCCACAACCATTGGTGTTTGACATCAAAGATTGTACACAGGTGCTCATTGGAGAATGGGTACACCGAACAGGACGCGCTAAGAACTCCTAGATGGTATATATACCTAATGTCAGATAGCAGTTCTCTGGCGACACTTATACAGGTTAGTCTGTAGACCCGAGATCGTCATAGTGTCTTGTGTGATTCCCATTGTGCTTTGATTTCCTCCCTACCGCGGCTCTGCCGAGTCGTGCAAACAGGTGGATTTTGGGTACAGTCCTGAATCGCATTGAGGTAGTGAGCGATAGGATGGGTTTCGTCTCTCCCGGTATAGGGAGTTGGTGTTGCGCTATGCTTGATCGGACATAACATCAAATCCCCGGCTCGGGTTCTTGAGATTTTCTGATAAGTGTTATCAGTAGTTTCTTGAACCGTTATGGGTCGTAAATTAGCATGACTTATAAAGTTACTGGGGTCTGACATTTACCACCCCTAGACTTCATATGCGACATATCAGACAAAGAGACCGGACTGTACGGTAAGTGTTGCTTGCAGGCTCGTTGGGATTGTGATGAGTTCGCTCGTCGGCCACTTTTTCGTCAAGTACTTGGGTAGCCGTTAAGCACAGCTAGTGCCGCTGACGTGCTTGTGGGTAAACCCACTGCCAGCGTACTGTCGAGTCTTTAGAGTCCTACACAGAGGGTTCCCTCATTCAGGCGAAAGATGTAGAGGCCGTAAGTTGTTACGGTAGCCGTAAGGTGTTACGACAGGGTTTCGATTATATTCGTGTAATTGTTACAGGAATAATAATCGGAAGGATAATACTGGTAGGTTTTGTCTTAAGCCGGATACCGGTATTATATTATTGGATTAATAGTATTCGGATTTTTCGGAATTCGGATACGGGAATACGGTATACGGAGGAGGGGTATTCTTGTAATTGTTACAAGAATACCTTCTAGAAGGTGCCACCTCATAATGACATTATTTATTTTATGAAAATAAATAAATGAGGTGGAAATAAGAAAGTCCAAGCATGGTTGCAAGAATGGGTTGTTTAATTTTATATTGTTTTGGAATTACTATTGAAGCATGGTGCTAATTTTATACTATATGCTTCAATTATTTCATTTGCAATATATCATTTTTTCTCATGCTTGAACTCTCTCATTATCAAAAACACTTTCTCTCTCCTTCTTCTCTCCTCCTCCTTCATCCTAAGCTTTACCCTTCACATGTGTTGTGAATCAAAAGCTTAGGGTAAAAGATAATTCAATACACTAATCTCTACATCATCTTAGTGATCTCTTCTAGCAAACTTGATCTCTAGGTTTAACTCTTGTGAAGAGTTTGTAGCTTGCATGATAGCTCTCGCGTGGATCATCTAGGTCTTGAGGTGGCCGGAGATCGAGGACATCGGCAACATCCAAAGGAGCTAAGGAGTTCATCAAAAAAGAAAGCAAGGAGTAAAGGAGTTGCTCCAAAGAGAAGACCCGAAGGACCGTATCATCAAGGTATAATCCCTATCATAATAGATAAGATCTCTAGTTAGGGTTTTCTAGTTATGGTTTAGACAAGATTTTTGGAAAAGTGCGTGTTGTATGCAAAGAAAATTTTCGTTTACCGCTTCCACCGCCTCACAAGAGTTGTGGGAGCATTCAACATGCACTTACATGGTATCAGAGCCTAACTAAACCATAATTAGATTGTTAGCCAAAAGTTACAACTTCGATCGACAAATTTTTCCCGGAAAACACGATTTCTGTCCCCGTTTTCTGTCGATTTTTAAAGTGTTCAAAAAATCATTTTAGTGGCCTTAAAAATACATGCAGGGTTTTATAAGCACACTATAGAAAAACGAGACTTTAACTCACCAAGAACGCCATAGATCCGCGGCCAAACTTAGTGTTTGGCCGTCGATCCGCAGCCGAGTCATGGCTGAGTTGACTCACTTTTCAGCAGTTTGTTTAGATTAAGAAAATAGTGTTTCTGAGATATCTGAAATTTACACAATGTTGTTTTTGCTCTGGATTGTGACAAGTGTTGGCATGGTTTAAAATTATCGATCGAAATTCTAAAGTGGTTGGTTAATTGGGTCTTCTTATTTTTTGATATGTGTGTTTGAAACGTCGACTAATTGCTATAAGTCGATTAGTCGGGGTTGCACACTTCTGTAATGATATCAAGAGATGGTATGTGTATATGAATATGTCAGATCGTCGTGATGAATGGCCGGGGGATGTGATAAGAGCGTTTTTCTTTTCTTTCATTCAATGTAATTTGTGAAAAGCAATGTAATATTATTTTGCGGGGCGCATCCGGGTTGAGGTTGTAGCCACCGTTTTATAATTTCTTTTTACTGTTTCTGCTCCTAGGATAGACCCAAGGTGGGGTGCACAAACTACCGGGATTTTGAAGTGCCGAGTGGCCTACTCACTTTGTTGAGGGAGGTTGCTTCACTTCGGGAATTTGGCGGGTAGTTCGCCACACCCGTAGGGGTCTAGGGTGGGGTTTGGCTATTCATCACGACCGTGGAACCCGTCTTTCATTAAGACTTGAATGAAATACTGAATTCCTAGTATATCCAATGTATTCATCTGTGATCTGTAATGGCTATATTTATATATGAGATATATAATAAACGTTGCTTATGTTTTGCACCCGCGCTAGTCTAGCCCCCGCTCTGCCGTTAGTTAAGTAACCTAACGGTGCATGACGGGGCTCAGTGGCGAATGCGGATGGCATAAGCGTACGTTCTATTTTCGTTTCTTTTCTGTGATGTTTAGGAAACGTAAATGATAGGACAGCATTAATGTGATTAATGTGAGGAAAAAGAAACCTAAAGATATTGTAGAATCAAATTTTTTTAAAAATAGGTAACTCTAGTTTTTTCTTTGCATAGTGGTATTCTTGAATATCCTGCACCTCATTCGATCAGGAAAGGGCCGAGATCCCTTCACCGGGAGTGACCCCTTTAGCGAAACTAGCTAATGTTACAAAGAACTCGATTATTTTTATAGTTGATCTAAATTTTGCTTTGCATCGTGGTATTCATGAATATCCTGCACCTCATTCGATGAGGAAAGAGCCGGGATCCCTTCACCGGGAGTGACCTCTTTAGCAAAATTAGAAAGATACTACAAAACCATTCGATTTTTTAAAACTGGAGCATAAACCACTCCTTTCACTCGATTCTACAACGAGATCAAGTTCAAAGCGTTAAAGGTTTTCTTAAAAACCATCCGCAACCCTCCGTCATTTTAGGAAGTAGAGTACTTAGTATTCGTGCTGTGTTTATTGACTATAGTTAAGGAACAGTGTACGGTAGCTAAGTGATGTCTTCTTACATAGCATATAATGCGATTAGTTAGGACAGTCATATGACTTTGTTGACCATAATTAAGGGTCATGTGGGTGGGTCTAATTAATCATGAAATGATGGGTAGAACTTGACTAGTGCTTATGATTTGTTGACCATAGTTAAGGTCATAAGTTACTAGGGGTAAAAACTATTATCGGGAGTTTCAAGTGTTGAAATTTGCAATGAGATTGCATACCTTCTATGAATTAATTGGATCCTGATACCCACTGCGAGTAATTGTTACTCCTGAGAGAGTTTTGCACTTTACAATTAGCCGATCAAGTAGGTGTCTAGAAAGGTGTCAACGGGGTTACGCCCCTGTGAAAACGAGCTTTATTTTAATTAGGTCCGTGTGAAGGCACGGGGAACCTCTCTCAAAGTACCGGCAGTGTCCTGGCTGAAAGATTGGCAAACTTGTAGGGTGTAATTAATCCCGGCTAGTCTTTCCTTTTAAGGTTTGAAAGAAGATTTGATAAAAACAGTGGGAGCCATCCTGATTAGATAAAATACATAACCAATCTAATCTTGTAAGGGCGCATGCAGAGTGTTTTCTTCTCTCTCTCTCTCCAGGTAGCAAGCATGTCACGCCTTAATCAAGATAATAATATCGATGTATTAACCGAACCCGCTTGTTATACTGGGCTGGGGAACGTTGGTCCCGCTCCAACTTATAATTGTTATAAGACCGAGTAGGAATTAGGGGAATACCAGGATTCCCATGCCGCCAAACGAAGAAAGTGCATGATGATGCATCATCGTTGGGTGTGTTCATTACAGAGAATTGTTTCTCAGTATCCTCTACGTCCTGGGTATTTGATACCAGATCGGGATCCCGCATATGTAATTTATTACATGGGCTACAGATAGGTAGAGAACTGGGAATGAGTGATATGTCTCTAAGTGTAGCGAATAGTGCAATTGTTACAGCCAAGGTGTTGGCAGATATCACCTTGTAAGACTAAATACATTGATTTTGAACGAATATTATTAGATACCGAACCTGATATGCAACATTATATCAGTCTCTTTATTTACTAAAGAAGGATATAATTTTATATTGTTGGATATTGTTTTGAACATTTTCTATATCAAAGTGTTGATCGATTCAGGCACGTTATCTAATGACATATACGTTCTAAATCAAACCACAATTCTTAATTTACAGAACACACACAATAGGAAGTGTTCAGAAATGAACGAATCCTTCTTGAGGCATTATACACTAGGTCATATCATTGCGACCCGGCTAGCTAAGTTACATTTAGATGCATATTTAAATCGGTTTGAATTTACATCTTATGAAACTTGCCAATAATGTCACAAAGATAAGATGACCATAGCTCCGTTTACTTGAAACAGAGAAAGGGTTAGTGAACCATTGGGACTGATATATATAGATGTATATCGTCCCCTGTCTACACATGCCAGGACTGGTTCTTTGTACTTTCTTACATTCACTAATGATCTCTCAAGATTCGGATACACGTTCCTGTTGAAACAAAAGCCTGAACCTTTTGAGAAATTCAATGAATATAAATCCGAAGTAGAGAACCAAAATGGGTATATGTATTATGTCCTATGATGTGATCAGGGAGAAGAATACTTGTGCATGAAATTCTTAGACTATTCAAAAGGAGAATAAGATTCTCTCTCCGCATTACTCCTCCGTATACACCACAGCACAACAGTGTATCGGGGTGAGGCAATCGCACCCTATTTGGTATGGTGCGCTCTATGATGGGTACTACTGAGTTACATGTTTCCTTTTGGGAGTTATGCACTTGAGAAGCTCCATACCTATTGAATTGGGTTCCAACCAAATCAGTGCCTACCACTCCATATATGATATGGTATGGGAAGAGCCCATCTCTTAAGTAAGTTAAGATTTAGGTTGTCCGGACTATGTCTAAAAGCAAAATCCGGACAAGCTCGCGGTAAGGTCAGTTCTGTAGAACTGGAAGGAGTTCCAGCTATACAAACTACAACTGATGATTTGGTAGAACAAGAGGATTTAATAGTTCTCGACGAACCTCAGCCTCTCCGCCGATCTGGTAGGGTTCCTCATCCGCCTGAGAGATATTTAGGTTTCTCGATGACAGTAGGAGCGAGAATTGCATCATGGAGATGATGACCCAATTAGTATCAAGAAGGCCATCAAGAGTAGGGACTCTGTAAGAATGGCTGGATGCTTAGCGATCTGAGATATAATCTATATACACCAACAAAGTATGGACTTTGGTTGGTATATCTGAAGGGTTAAATCCCCATCAGGTGCAAGTAAATCTTGAGAAGATTACTTCGTGTAGATGGAAAAGTTGAGACTTTCAATACTAGACTTGTTGCAAAAGGTTCTCGTCTTGGCCAGGCGTGGATAATGATGAAACCTTTTCTCCACAGGCAATGCTTAAGTCCATCCGGATCCTACCTGCCATTGCTACATACCATGACTACGATATCTGGTGGTTGGGTGTCATGACTGCTTTTTTAAATAATGATTCAGAAGAGAGCGCCTATAAGTACACAGCCAGAGGGTTTTTTAGACAGTGGGAGCAGCGGAAATGTGTGCAAGTTGCTTTACAGGATAAAGCAGGCATCGCGGAGTTGGAACATCTGTTTTGATAGTCAAAGCATTTGACTTCATCAAAATGGTAGATGAACCTTGTGTATACAAAAAGGTAGTAGAGAGTAAGGTGGTCTTCCTCGTATTGTATGTGGATGCCATACTCCTGATAGGAAAGGAGTTTCCTATGCTACACTCGGTCAATCTACTCTTATCACATTGATTCTCCATATAGTATTTAGGTGATACCTCTTAAATCCTGGTTTCTGGAACTATGAGATAGATCTATGTGGATGTAGGGATTCTCACTAGGTGTAGTCAGAGGGTATCAATCGATCCTGGGGAGAATCATTGGATAGCTTCCAGGGTGGTAAGGACGACTGAATGTCAGTCACAGACATTGTCTTTACCCTCAGTGGAGGGACGGTATGTTGGAAGAGTTCCACGCTAGATACCATGACAAACTAGACGATAAAGACTGGATACATCGCTACCAATGATGCAACTAAAGAGGAAGTCTGGGTGTATATTTGTTCATGAGATGAACAAGGTCCTACCATTGTGTGACAATGGAGGTGTGGCTTTTGGCCTAGGAACCTCGGTCCCATCAGTGACCCAGACATATTCTAAGGTACTATCACCTGATCAAGGAGATGGTTGAACTCTGAGAGATCGAGGTTAGGAGAGCAGACTCAGAGGTTAACACGGCGGATCCACTCACTGAGGCCTTTCCAGCGAGAGACTTTAATAGGGTGATGGGTATGCTATACTACAACAACTGGCCTTAATGCAAGTGGGAGATTGTTAGTTGTATGTATGCCCTAGAGGCCATTATTGTACATGAGATGTATATTACAGTGGATCCTGGGGCATATATAGGGACGACTTTCTTGCTCGACATGATAGTACGCTATCTGGTTTCTCTTCATCTTAACATGTGTTGTGTTGTGTTTCATATCTTTATATGCATGTTGATGAAGCCCTTAGGATTATGCTTGACTACCAGGATTATGAAGAGATCATACTAGTGGGGCCTAGACAGTCTATAAGCATATCCTTTAATGGTTCCTAGTCGAGGGTATATCGAGACAGGGCATCGGTATTACCAAATTAGACTAGTGTGTACGTTTCCTGACCCTGGGGGCGATGGTTGATTTCACAACCATTAGTGTTTGACATCAAAGATTGTATACAGGTGCTCATTGGAGAATGGGTACACCGAACATGACTCACCGAGAACTCCTAGATGGTATATATACCTAATGTCAGATAGCAGTTCTCTGGCGACACTTGTACAGGTTAGTCTGTATACCCGAGATCATCATAGTGTCTTGTGTGATTCCCACTGTGCTTTGATTTCCTCCCTACCGCGGCTCTGCCGAGTCATGCAAACAGGTGGATTTTGGGTACAGTCCCGAATCGCATGGAGGCAGTGAGCGATAGGAGGGGTTTCGTCTCTCCCAGTATAGGGATTTGGTGTCGTGTTATACTTGATCGGACATAACATCAAATCCCTGGCCATGGTTCTCGAGATTAACTGATAAGTGTTATCAGTAGTTTCTCGAACCGTTATGGGCCATAAATCAGCATGACTTATAAAGTTACTGGGGTCTGACATTTACCACCCGTAGACTTCATTTGCGACGTATCAGATGAAGAGACCGGACTGTACGGTAAGTATTGCTTGCAGGCTCGTTGGGGTTGTGATGAGTTCGCTCGTCGGCCACTTTTTCGTTAAGTACCTGGGTAGCCGTTACGCACAGCTAGTGTCGCTGATGTGCTTGTGGTTAAACCCACTGCCAGCGTACTGTCGAGTCTTTAGAGTCCCACACAGAGGGTTCTCTCATTCAGGCGAAAGATGTAGAGGCCGTAAGTTGTTACGGCAGCCGTAAGGTGTTATGACAGGGTTTCGATTATGTTCGTGTAATTGTTACAGGAATAATAATCGGAAGGATAATACTGGTAGGTTTTGGCTTAAGCCGGATACCGGTATTATATTATTAGATTAATAGTATTCGTATTTTTCAGAATTCAGATACGAGAATACGGTATACGGTATACGGAGGAGGGGTATTCTTGTAATTGTTACAAGAATACCTTCTAGAAGGTGCCACCTCATAATGACATTATTTATTTTATGAAAATAAATAAATGAGATTGAAATAAGAAAGTCCAAGCATGGTTGCAATAATGGGTTGTTTAATTTCATATTGTTTTGGAATTACTATTGAAGCATGGTGCTAATTTTATATTATATGCTTCAATTATTTCATTTGGAATATATCATTTTTCTCATGCTTGAACTCTCTCATTATCACAAACACTTTCTCTCTCCTTCTTCTCTCCTCCTCCTTCATCCTAAGCTTTACCCTTCACATGTGATGTGAATCAAAAGCTTAGGGTAAAAGATAATTCAATACACTAATCTCTACATCATCCTAATGATATATTCTAGCAAACTTGATCTCTAAGTTTAACTCTTGTGAATATTTTGTAGCTTGCATGATAGCTCTCGCGTGGATCATCTAGGTCTTGAGGTGGCCAAAGATCGAGGATATCGGCAACATCCAAAGGAGCTAAGGAGTTCATCAAAAGAGAAGGCAAGGAGGAAAGGAGTTGCACCAAAGAGAAGACCCGAAGGACTGTATCATCAAGGTATAATCCCTAACATAGTAGATAAAATCTCTAGTTGGGGTTTTCTAGTTATTGTTTAGACAAGATTTTTGGAAAAGTGCGTGTTGTATGCAAAGAAAATTTTCGTTTACCGTTTCCGCCGCCTCACAAGAGTTGCGGGAGCATTAAATGCACTTACAGCTTTTGCCCTTAGCGTCCTATGACCTTGACAAAGTCCAACAAACCATAGGGCGCTAGTGTCATGACCCGAAATGGCACGTGACTGGCATTTTAATCATATGAAGTCTATAGGACCCCATCTAATTCAATTAAGCCAAGAAATCCAAGAAATCTAAACCATTTAAAGAAAGAAGTGAAGAAAACATGTTTTAAAATAAGGGGTTTTTTAATAACATATGCCGAAGTATGCATTTTCAAAATCCCAAGTCTTTTTTGAAAATTTCGGCAGAGTTTCCTTTGTAAATACTGGCCCCAAAAGGGGTACAACAAGTATAATATGAATAAAGGCATCCCCAAGCGGGAGCTAGCTCTTCGTCAATTGACGGTCAAAACCACGCAAGCAATATAATATACAACACCGAAGGGCGAGGATCAAAACTCAAAACAAAATCAAAATATCAAGAAAACCATATTCATACAACGCGCGACTCTAAGGTCGAAAGAAAATACAACTGGTTTTCTAAGCCAGAAAAAAATATACAAGTCTGGTTGATGGAGTTTACTAGATACAACTGAATAAATAAAAATACAATGGTGGTCACGATACAAGTGAACCCACCAACCAAGGCAATCACCCGGAATGGAAGCAGTGTACCAGAAAGCCGCAATGAAACCTGTACGGCAAAACCTGCAAGAACTGTGGCACAACGGGGGTGAGTTGTCAACTCGTGAGTAGAAAACATCACAGAGCAGAAATCGTATGTATGACTCAATCCTAGGTCAAACGATCAGTAATATATATATATATATATATATATATATATATCCTCAATATGATAAAATCTGAAGCATGAAAAGGCGGCAAGGGTAAACATCTATACCAAGTGTAATACCAAGTGCTCGTGTCAGTGTCTCAGGTACCAACATATCATAAACATGAGGTGTGATCAATGTAATCGTTTTGAAATCTATGTCAACTATATCATGAAGTCTATAAGTATGTGGATATCATCCAACTATGTAATCAATACCTGTAAGCATGTGGACCTCGTCCACGTGTCAACCAATGACAAAACAACATCATGCATGTAAAAGTCATAAATCATATGCATGAAAGTATGAGGATATAAATCAACGTGTGTCCCTCGCGACACATCAAAATCATGGAACCTGAGTGTCCAGCATCGACACTCAAAACATCATGAAACCCGTGTCCAGCATCGACACATAAATCCTCATATATCTCAAACACCGCACACCCTGGTAGGCCATCATATCCATATATCTTAGGCGCCACACACCCTGGTCGGCCCTCATATCCATCTCACTACTCCGGTCGGTATCCTCCGGATAACCGCCGAGTCCAAATAGTATCACCAGTAGGTAGTACTCTCCTGCCAGGCTCACCGTCTAACAATACGAGTCTTCTTGCCCCGGGGTACCTCACCGGGTCTACCATGTACTCGCAGACTGTGCCTACTGCTCCTCGAATCGGGTTTCACTTGCCACTCTCAGAACCGAGAAAACACAAGGTGGACGCACTGAAATATCATATCAAGGGTAACCGGGTTTTTAAAACAATGCATACTCTCTTTTGAAATAACCACGGTTCCCAAATCCAGAAACCTCATGAAAACAACATATCTTAATGCGTATATTCATAAAGTATGATGTATGCGACATATAAAAGAAATGTAAGAATATCCGTATATCATGCAACATGGAACAGTAATATGCACATATCGAGGGAAAACCGCTCTTTTTAAAATGAATCCAGCTTTAAAATATATCTTATGGTTCCCAAATTTGCAAAATCAAGCCAGAATTATCTATGTATGTGCAAATACGTATGTATCCAAGTATGGGTGTACAATATGCGTGTACACAAGTATGAGTGTACAATATGTATGTACACAAATATGTGTGTTGATTTAATGCGATTCTCGGATGTGTTTGTAGAAAGTAAGTATCGAATCAATTGTTTCCCGATAACGGTTTCATTTGATCGATAATAGTATTTTGTATCGGTATTTAGAAAATTGTATAAAGAACTCACTATCAAAGAATTATATTTGACCGCAATCAACTACGGTGTCAGTTGTAGATCGTAAGCGAGTGCGGATCGTCCACAGGGATTGTGCGATTCGTTTTTATATTTGCTTTGTTTGAATCGAAAAGTTAATTGAAAAGAAAAGAAAACATGATTCAAGAATTTATCAATTGATTCAGGTGTCACGATGTTTAATCAAGAATCAAGAAACTGATAAACAATCAAGAATTGGGTTTCGATAATATTTCCAACCAAAAATGCCAAGAATCTAAATGAGGCTCGTAGGAATCGATCGGATCTATAGACGTGATGTAATATCAAGATTTCGTGTTCTTGTCCTTTGAAGGATTGATACTAGATCGATGATGGTCGATGAGAGTTAGGGCTATCTTGATGAAACTAGGGTTTCATCGTTTAACCCTTGTTCTTTCATTGATTATCATTCACATTCTAGCCTCTAGCAATTTCAAGAAACAATCGTAACTCCCCAATCTCGAGCGATATCAATCAAGAAAGCATCGCAATGAATTGGGTTGTCGATTCTTGATCTTGCTAGGGTTTACAAAACTCGTGGGATTCAAGAATCGATTTACAGTATATTACATCATCATTCTATTGATCGTCTCAACTCCTCGACGAGCGGAGTTTTACTCAGACATCACAACAAGAATTATAACTAGAAGTTTAGATTGACTCATGATGCAAGAATTTAAAGAGAACAAGATAAAAGAATATCACCTTTTATTTATATCAACAATTTGATTACAGTCGCTCAAGAACTACAAGAGGAAGAATTAAATTGTCGACTTGGCTTTGCTCGGCTCCGTGAGTCGCGAATCGGCTTGGACCACTTGCTCTGTTGAAGACCGGCTCGGCTCCTAAAAGGTTGCAAGGCTTCTTGCTTGAATGGGTACTCGGGATCTTGGTTTTTGATTGGAATTAGGATTAGGGTTTCACACAAATCTTCTCACTAGATTTGTGGAAGAAAGAGAGAGATAGAATGGCTCTAAATTGACTACTAAAATCAACTAATCAAAAGATCAAGTCCCCTCTACAAGTGAGCCTAGGGTCTTATTTATAGATCTCACAAACCCTAAGCCTTTGAGTTCCCTCCAAAAGTTTGTTGAAAGACTTCTAGAAAGAGTTTGTTAGGCTTAGCTTAGGGTTTAAGCTAGGGTTTAGGGAGAAGGTTCTAGAATGATAGGCTAGTTTAGTGTAGATCCCAAAGTTCGCTGATCTGGCAGAAGTCTCTGGAGTCTTCTGGAGTTTGAAGTATATGAGCTGAATGTGGGCCCAGAGTGAAGCATTGTGCAGCAAAAATTTATGGCTGACGTGGCAATACGGCCGCGGAATCGCGGCGCAAGCAGGCTCCGGCCGCGGTTCCGCGGCCATATTGGAGGCTTGGGCTTTGATCTTTTTGCAATGGTCTTTGGCTCATATTTTGGGCTTCCTCTGATATGTTGATTTGTATTTTCCCTTTTTGATTGATACCAGATCTGAAATCATTGAGTTGACGTAACGTTTTAGCTGTACCCTGTAAGTTTTGGCCTTTCTGCTGGATTTTCCTGCACAGATCTCAAAACAAGTGTTGCGCAAATGTAGGGATGATGCGATGCCATGAAATGTGGTCAATTTCCTTTATAGTGTCGGTTTAAGAGTCTAATACATGTAATCTGATATTTTGCGACAGTTTTACTAATATGTGAGATATGAATGCCGAACACTTCTATATGAATGCAAATGATGAGGAAATTGCCGTGTAAAATATGCATTATTTTCGACTAATCAAATTCCCCCAAACTTAATTTCGATCGTCTCGAGCGAACTGTTTTATTAAAAAGAGAAGGAGAAAATAAAGAAAGAGAAAAACTAACTAGCCGCTTTCGTAGGCAACTCGATTGCACTGAGCATGTGCAACAAGCCTTTAAACCTCTAGGTGTCCCTAGTAGGAGGAGTGTTATCTCCTGAGGGTTTTCAGCGGATTGCACTCACAAAATCCAATAATAAAAGAAAGATCATGAATATTACATTTAAAGAAAAGAATTGTAAAAGAAAAGCTTTGAAAATTAGGGTTTCCAACTAAGCTAGCTTTTCGGTTGTCATGAGCCCTATCTTAATGGTCATGAAAAGATGTTAGAAATCACGTCCTCCCTCAATAAAACATCGTCTTATTTTTCATTCCTATCTTTATTCCAAACATCGATTATATAACCCTGCGTGTGTGTAAAGACATCCCTACACCCGGAGAATTCAATTCAAGCTATCGTACTCTTGCCCATCAGCCTCAGTACTTTTTAATTAATGAATATTTAGATGAGATTGCTCACACACTTTCATGCGACCGTTAATACTTCTTGAGGTACTAACCGACCGATTACTCCTGTGCTTGCTTACTTGGTGTATTTTCCTCGTCTTGCACCACCTCAGGCATAGCAGTGACTCCCAGACCAGTTGGCCTTAGGGCACTAGGTGAAGAGGCACCCTCGCTATACATTTTTTTAATGCCTTTGGTGATAACAAAACCAGTGTCCATTTTTCTCACCACTTTATATATTTTTTATTCACTTTTTTTTTAATTTCCTTCATACATCGGCTTTAAGACAAGAGCATTTCAAGGTATCCTCTACTATCCCAGGCTTCAAGACGTGTGTAAGTGCAAATAGCAGGGTAGCAACGTTCAAAATGTTTGGCTTCCAGAATAGAAACTATTTTTCAGAATTATTTTTATCCTCAGATTAGTGACGTCCTTCATCTTACTAACCCTTGGGACAACGGCTCATAACTACTTATTACTAGTTCGTATAAGAAAACTTCTAATTTTCTTAGTTTTCTCAAATTTTTCTAATCTCATGGATGTAATTTTTCACTATCTAAACTTTTATTATCTTATTTATGTACAAAAAAGTGTAAATATTAAAATTATTTTTATACTTTGAAAATTTTTAAATTTTTATGGGTTTTGAAAATTTTTCAATTTTTATAGATTTTTAAAGAAATGTTTTGTGCTTATGCAGATGATATGCAAATGATGCGAAAATAAGCACAAACCTCCCCCAAACTTGTTTTCAACAGTGTCCTCACTGTTGCCAAATGCTATACCTACAAAACTGTAAGCCTGGGGGGAATTATTAGTGGGGGCAAAATATATAAGTGAAGAACTTCCCCCAAACTTACTCTTTTCACTCACCTTCATTCAAAAAATGATGCAATGATATACTGGACATGAAGGTGAGACGGAGGAATTTTAATCCAAATAAACTGGCTCTTGTAAGAACAAGAGCTCCTCCGTGGGGTCAGTGGAAAAATACGGCTTTAGTCTATCTCCGTTTACTTTGAAAAAGGTGCCGTTTTTAACATTTTCTACTTCTACTGCCCCGTGCGGGTATACAGACCGCACAACAAAAGGTCCCTTCCATCGAGATCGGAGCTTACCCGTGTGAAGGTGTAATCGTGAATCATAAAGAAGGACTTGTTGACCAGGTGAAAATGTTTTCCTCAAAATGTTTTTATCGTGAAAAACCTTAGTCCTATTCTTTGTGATTACAGCGTTATCATAAGCTTCATCGCGGAGTTCGCTTAGCTCATTAAGTTGCAGCTTCCGAAAGTTGCAAGCAAGGTTTAGATCAAAATTTATTTCTTTTATAGCCCACAATGCTTTATGCTCTATCTCGACGGGTAAATGACATGCTTTCCCAAACACTATCCTATATGGAGACATTCCTAGGTCGGTTTTATATGCAGTTCTGAATGCCCAAAGAGCATCCGTCAATTTGGTCGACCAGTCTTTTCTATTTTTAGCAACAGTCTTCTCCAAGATAAGTTTGATTTGTCTGTTTGAGATTTCAGCCTGCCCGCTTGTTTGGGGATGATAGGGTGTAGAAAGTCGGTGGTTGATTGAGTATTTTCGCATCAGAGTCTCAAAAGATCTGTTGCAGAAATGTGTCCGATTATCGTTAATGATAGCGCATGGGTGTCCAAATCGCGAAAAGATATTCTCTTTCAAGAACTTAATGACAACTTTCTTGTCATTAGTGCGACATGGAATGGCTTCTACCCACTTTGAGACATAATCAACCGCCAGCAATATGTACAAATTCCCAAAGGAGTTGGGAAAAGGACCTATAAAATCAATGCCCCAAACATCGAATATTTCAACAACCAAGATGGGTTGCTGAGGCATTTCATTCCTCTGGGATATTCTACCCGTATACTGACATTGTGTACAGGTTTTGCAATACTCAAATGCGTCCTTGAATAAGGTCGGCCAATAAAATCCACATTGCAAAACCTTTTCCGCTGTCTTTCTAGGACCAAAGTGACCCCCACAGGCCTGATCATGACAAAATGAAAGAACACTCTTGAACTCTTCATTCGGGACACACCGGCGAATGATCTGATCAGGACAATATTTAAACAAATAGGGCTCGTCCCAGTAAAAGTGTTTTACTTGGGAAAGAAAACGATATTTGTCCTGTTTTGACCAATCGCTCGGTATTAGTCCCGTGGCATGATAGTTCACAATATTCCTAAACCATGGTTCAGCTGATATGCTCAAGAGTTGTTCGTCAGGGAACGAGTCATTAATCGGCAGGGTCACAGGGGAAGAAATGATGCGTGAAAGATGGTCAGCTACTACGTTTTCATATCCTTTCTTATCTTTGATAACAAGATCAAATTCTTGTAACAGTAGGATCCAACGTATTAGTCGACCTTTTGCATCTTTCTTCGCCAGAAGATGTTTTAAAGCAGAATGGTCAGTATACACAACTATAGGAGAGCCAATTAAGTAAGGCCTGAATTTTTCTAATGCAAATACAACCGCTAAGAGTTATTTTTCTGTGGTTGTATAATTGATTTGCGCATCATTCAGGGTCTTACTTGCATAGTAAATCACGTGTGGCATCTTTTCGATGTGCTGTCCTAAGACTGCACCTACTGCAAAATCAGATGCGTCACACATCAGCTCAAAGGGGTAGTCCCAGTTTGGTGATGATAAAACGGGGGCTGAAGTGAGTGAGTGTTTAAGTGAGTCGAAAGCTGTCTCGCAGTCCGAGTCAAAATGGAAGGTTGTATCCTTGGCCAGGAGAAGAGTTAAAGGTCTAGCAATTTTGCTAAAGTCCTTAATGAATCTCCTATAAAAGCCCGCATGGCCAAGGAAAGATCGAATATCTTTGACGCTTTTGGGATGAGGGAGGTTTTGAATGACATCTATCTTAGCTCTGTCAACCTCAATGCCTTTCTGTGAATTGACATGTCCAAATACTATTCCTTCTTGGACCATAAAATGGCATTTTTCCCAGTTCAAAGTCAAGTTCTTCTCTTTGCAACGAGTAAGAACAGCGTCAAGATTCGCTAGGCAATCGGAAAAAGAGTCTCCAAAAATCGAGAAATCGTCCATAAAGATCTCCAGAAAATTCTCTACCATATCAAAGAATATCCCCATCATACACCGCTGAAAGGTAGCGGGAGCATTGCATAGCCCAAAGGGCATGCGACTGTAAGCAAAGGTACCAAAAGGACAAGTAAAAGTGGTTTTATCTTGATCCTTTTTGGCGATGGGGACCTGATTATAGCCTGAGTATCCGTCCATAAAATAATAATACTCTCGTCCCGCTAAGCGTTCCAGCATCTGATCAATGAATGGTAGAGGAAAGTGGTCTTTCCTCGTGGCAGCATTGAGCTTTCTATAATCAATACATACACGCCACCTAGTTTGGGCGCGTGTCTGAATCGACTCATTTGCCTCATTGGTTATAACTGTGATGCCGGATTTCTTAGGAACGACATGTATAGGACTCACCCACTGGCTATCGGAGATAGGATATATAATACCATTATCTAAGCATTTGACGACCTCTTTCATGACCGCTTCCTTCATGACGGGATTCAACCGTCTCTGTGGTTCTCGGGTTGGTCTGGCATCATCCATCACATGTATATGATGTTCAACTATCAAGGGACTAATCCCTTTGATGTCCGCCATACTCCAACCAAACGCCTCTTTGTTAGATCTCAATACCGATAAAAGTGCATTTTCTTGCTCTGATGCAAGAGAAGCGGATATGATAACCGGTAAAGACTCATTCTCACCTAGATATGCATATTTCAGGTGAGAAGGTAAAATTTTTAGATCTAATTCGGGCGGAGAAATGATAGAAGGAGGGATCATTGAGTGATTTTTGGATTTACAAAGAAGCTCAGAGCCTGTGAAAGATACAAACTCGGGTGGAGAAAAGTCAGAAGTGCCGGACTCAAGTGTAGAGAAAGTGTCCTCACTAAGATCATGTGTGAAATCAAACAGAGATGTGGTAATGTCATCGAGATCAGTAAAGCAAAGTTCCTCGGCTCCACAACTATCGGGAGCGATCTCATGGACAGAGCACACATCTAAAATATGAGCAGAGGGTTCTGATGGCTGACTTCCAACTTTGTAAATATTTAGTTCAATGGTCATATTTCCAAATGATAAGTTCATTGAACCATTTCTACAGTTTATAACAGCGTTGGAAGTGGCAAGGAAAGGACGACCCAGAATCACCAGAATTTGGCCCCGGGGGTTTGCTACAGGATGTGTGTCGAGCACAATGAAGTCTACAGGGAAAACAAATTCCTCGACCTTTATTAATACATCCTCTAATTCACCCCTTGGTTTGGTGATAGATCGGTCTGCCATCTGGAGAGTGCAGTGAGCAGGTTTCAGCTCTCCTATCCCTAATTGCTCATAGACAGAATAAGGGAGCAGGTTAACACTTGCGCCAAGGTCTAAAAGAGCACGATTTATATTTTTACCCCCAATCGAAATCGATATTGTAGGACATCCTGGGTCCTTTCATTTCTTTGGTAGCTGGGGAATAAAAGCAGAGCTGATATTATTAGATATAAAGACCTTCTTCGGCACTTGAGTCTTCCTCTTCCTAGTGCACAAGTCCTTAAGAATTTTCGCATAAGCGGGGACTTGCTGAATAGCATCTAGGAGAGGGATATTGATGTTAACCTGTTTGAACATTTCTATTATTTTCTCCATATGAGGACTCGTTCTATTAGCCCTTAACCGGTTCGGGTAAGGAGCTTTCGCAATAAGTGCAGGGTCCATCACAGGAGAAGGAAGAGGGGGTAGACATGGTCGCAAAAGAGGTGTGGAGACCGTCTGTTGAGAACTACAAGGGTTGGGAGAAAGTGTCGAGCCTAGTGGGAAATGGAGAATAGGCTCGCGAGAAAGTAGTGTGGTAGAAGAAGAAGGATCAGAAGGAGAAGTGTGTGTGTGTGGAAAGGTCTCAACCGGGGTGTTGATATGATTTTCAGTATCATCAATACCTTCCCCGACATGATTGTTCAGCACTCTTCTCGATCTCAACGTTGTGACGGCATTTATATTGTAATGCCCAGGATTCTGTAGGGGTTGAGAGGGAAGTTTCCCTTTTTTTCTCGCACTCATTTCGGCTTTTAGGCGTGCGATTTCAGCTTCCATCGATCTGATACTCTCAGCTTGGGACGCTGAGTTTTTCTTTATCTCGCTGACGGAAGATCTAACCTCAGTCGAAACCTCTATGAAATTTGACAAAAGTGATTTCATGGTTTGAGTGAATTGAGAGAACTCGTCAGAACAGGACTGCATAGGATTAGACTGTGTAGGAGTGTTGCCCTGGTTTTGGAAATTTTGTGACTGATAGGGGTGCTGAGTGAGTTGAAGGGGTTGCTGTTGTGGTGGAGGAAGAACCCTTTGAAATTGATTTGTGTTAGGAACCGTGTTTTGAGATTGGTTTTGGTTCCAAGCAAAATTTGGGTGATTCCTCCAACCCTGATTGTGCGTGGAAGAATATGGATCGTTTCGAGGTCTTTGAAATGCGGCATTAGAATGCTCGTGACCTTGAAACGCAGAGTTTAATGGACATTCTTCCGTTAAATGAGACGGATCAGAACAGCACCCACAAACAGTTTTGGGGAGTGACACTGGGTTTAGGGAGGCTGCTGCAAATTTGTGTTCCATAGCGTCGAGCTTCTTTTGCATTGTTGCCATTTCAGCTCGAACACCTATGGACACATCTATTTGGTGTACGCCACCCCTATTCAATGGTTGGGTTCCACTCTCCCACTGTAGTGATTTTTCAGCGAACTCTTCTAAATACTTCCAAGCTTCCCCATCATCTTTGGTCATAAAAGTACCTTGACACATGTTTTCAAGGCTCTGTTTAGTGTTTGGGTTAATGGCCTCATAAATGATTCGGCACAATTCCCATCTCGGGATGCCGTGATGAGGACACTGAACTAATAGATCCTTGAAACGTTCAAAGCATTTTGAAAATGGTTCAGCAGGGAGCTGGGCAAATTGATTCAGTTCGCTACGGATTCGAGCTGTCTTTTGTATTGGGTAAAATTTCTTAAGGAATGCAGCGACGAATTCTTCCCAATTCGTAATAGAGTGTGCGGTAGTGTTATATATCCACTTCTCGGCTATATCGCACAATGTAAATGGAAGAAGTCGTAGACGCATAGCATCCACTGAAAGTTGTGACGTACCCATCATTGCGCATACGTTTTCAAATTTGGTAATGAAAACGTAAGCGTCCTCAGTCTCGAGTCCGTGGAATTTGGGTAAAAGATTGATATACTGGGGCTTAATCTCAAAGTTATCCCCATTGGCTGGTGGTGTAGATAAGCAGGTCGAAAGAGGACCTCGAATAGGGTAGCACCTCTCCTGGAGAGAGATGCGGGGTGGATTCTGCGCACCAACGGACGGTGGCAGATTAGGGTTAAAGAAGTTTGATGGATTCGGATCCATCGGTGTGGGTGTGGTAGTGGGTAAAGAAAAGGTAAATGGAGAAATATCGACTTCGGAATTGATAAAGGGTACGCGGACTAAACGGGCACTAGAATCCCGTGTCCAGCCTATCTTGCACTAAAATGGGTTAGTACAAGTGGCAGCGTTGACTTATAATTAGGGTAATGAATGAATGCGGTGCTTGCTTTTGAAAAGGGACGGATTTTTTTTTTAAAAAAAATGATGCGACAAAACAAATGCAGCACACAAACCCTAGAATCTAGTGGTCACCTAGGTCTGGCTCTAGACCGCTCCTAACTGCCAAAAGACAAGTCGCAGGATAGAATCCTCCACTGCCTCTTTGTCCCCCTGTGGCCGGATAAGTGCCAGGTAAGTGGGAAAGTACTCCACTACGTAAGTAGTGGGCCTAATTAAAAACCACTAGCCTTAGACACACTCGCCTTAGGCACCACAAGAAAACGCGGATAAGCAATGAATTACCCATGGCCTTCTCTTGTCCTAATTGAGCGCGACAGTCCTTAGAGTCTTCTCTAGATTTCTTTTAGTTAATGTGGGTCAATGCGGATGCAAGTTTTGTGGTTTTCGGAGCCTAGGAAGGGTAAAGAAATCCCCACCTAATTCAGATTTGGCCGTGCCCCTTAATATCCGTATTTAGAATGCAAACAACCAAGAAATCAAAATCACGCACATATTTAATTTTTCTTTTGCGGCGCTGCGATTATTTGCAAAGAATCCTGCAGCAAAGTGTTAGTTGGAGCTAAAAAGAGGAGAGAGGAGAAGGTAAGGAATCACCTGAGGAATTTTTGCACAGAGACCCCCCAGAACTGCCGCGGAACCGCCGCTATTGGGCACTCCCACCGCGGAAACACGGTTGAATGGTGAGATCACTCCACCAAAATTCTTCAGGGAGCTTCTGTAGACTCCCTCTGCTCTCTGGTATATTCCAAAAATTTTCTTCAATTTCCAAACAGCTCCAGATTTCCTTGCAATGAACAACAGCAAATCGTTTAGGGTTTGCACGAATTTTGATCTCAAAAACAACAATGGAATAATTCTTTCAATTCAAACTATAATATGAAACGAATTAACGCGCGATCCCCGGCAACGGTGCCATTTGATTTAATGCGATTCTGGGATGTGTTTGTAGAAAGTAAGTATCGAATCAATTGTTTCCCGATAACGGTTTCATTTGATCGATAATAGTATTTTGTATCGGTATTTAGAAAATTGTATAAAGAACTCACTATCAAAGAATTATATTTGACCGCAATCAACTACGGTGTCAGTTGTAGATCGTAAGCGAGTGCGGATCGTCCACAGGGATTGTGCGATTCGTTTTTATATTTGCTTTGTTTGAATCGAAAAGTTAATTGAAAAGAAAAGAAAACATGATTCAAGAATTTATCAATTGATTCAGGTGTCACGATGTTTAATCAAGAATCAAGAAACTGATAGAAAATCAAGAATTGGGTTTCGATAATATTTCCAACCAAAAATGCCAAGAATCTAAATGAGGCTCGTAGGAATCGATCGGATCTATAGACGTGATGTAATATCAATATTTTGTGTTCTTGTCCTTCGAAGGATTGATACTAGATCGATGATGGTCGATGAGAGTTAGGGCTTTCTTGATGAAACTAGGGTTTCATCGTTTAACCCTTGTTCTTTCATCGATTATCATTCACATTCTAGCCTCTAGCAATTTCAAGAAACAATCGTAACTCCCCAATCTCGAGCGATATCAATCAAGAAAGCATCGCAATGAATTGGGTTGTCGATTCTTGATCTTGCTAGGGTTTACAAAACTCGTGGGATTCAAGAATCGATTTACAGTATATTACATCATCATTCTATTGATCGTCTCAACTCCTCGACGAGCGGAGTTTTACTCAGACATCACAACAAGAATTATAACTAGAATTTAGATTGACTCATGATGCAAGAATTTAAAGAGAATAAGATAAAAGAATATCACCTTTTATTTATATCAACAATTTGATTACAGTCGCTCAAGAACTACAAGAGGAAGAATTAAATTGTCGACTTGGCTTTGCTCGGCTCCGTGAGTCGCGAATCGGCTTGGACCACTTGCTCTGTTGAAGACCGGCTCGGCTCCTAAAAGGTTGCAAGGCTTCTTGCTTGAATGGGTACTCGGGATCTTGGCTTTTGATTGGAATTAGGGTTAGGGTTTCACACAAATCCTCTCACTAGATTTGTGGAAGAAAGAGAGAGATAGAATGGCTCTAAATTGACTACTAAAATCAACCAATCAAAAGATCAAGTCCCCTCTATAAGTGAACCTAGGGTCTTATTTATTGATCTCCCAAACCCTAAGCCTTTGAGTTCCCTCCAAAAGTTTGTTGAAAGACTTCTAGAAAGAGTTTGTTAGGCTTAGCTTAGGGTTTAAGCTAGGGTTTAGGGAGAAGGTTCTAGAATGATAGGCTAGTTAGTGTAGATCCCAAAGTTCGCTGATCTGGCAGAAGTCTCTGGAGTCTTCTGGAGTTTGAAGTATATGAGCTGAATGTTGGCCCAGAGTGAAGCATTGTGCAACAAAAATTTATGGCTGACGTGGCAATACGGCCGCGGAATCGCGGCGCAAGCAGGCTCCGGCCGCGGTTCCGCGGCCATGTTGGAGGCGTGGGCTTTGATCTTTTTGCAATGGTCTTTGGCTCATATTTTGGGCTTCCTCTGATATGTTGATTTGTATTTTCCCTTTTTGATTGATACCAGATCTGAAATCATTGAGTTGACGTAACGTTTTAGCTGTACCCTGTAAGTTTTGGCCTTTCTGCTGGATTTTCCTGCACAGATCTCAAAACAAGTGCTGCGCAAATGTAGGGATGATGCGATGCAATGAAATGTGGTCAATTTCCTTTATAGTGTCGGTTTAAGAGTCTAATACATGTAATCTGATATTTTGCGACAGTTTTACTAATATGTGAGATATGAATGCCGAACACTTCTATATGAATGCAAATGATGAGGAAATTGCCGTGTAAAATATGCATTATTTTCGACTAATCATGTGTAGAATATGCATGTACGCCAATATGGATGTACAAGTAGGTATATACGCAAGTATGAGTGTACAATATGCCTGTGCGCGAATATGGATGTACAAGTAGGTATATACGCAAGTATGAGTGTACAATATGCATATGCGCCAATATGGATGTACTAGTAGGTATATACGCAAGTATGAGTGTACAATATTACTGTGCGCCAATATGGATGTACAAGTAGGTATATACGCAAGTATGAGTGTACAATATGCCTGTGCGCCAATATGGATGTACAAGTAGGTATATATGAAAGTATGAGTGTTCAATATGCCTGTACGCCAATATGGATGTACAAGTAGGTATATACGTAAGTATGAGTGTACAATATGCCTGTACGCCAATATGGATGCACAAGTAGGTATATACGCAAGTATGAGTGTACAATATGCCTGTGCGCCAATATGGATGTACAAGTAGGTATGTACGCAAGTATGAGTGTACAATATGCCTGTGCGTCAATATGGATGTGCAAGTAGGTATATACGCATGTATGGCATGCAAGGAGTCATATCCTGATGAAACAATCCTACTGTGTAGTGACGTGACAATTATCGATGATGAAGTGTGTGAGCCGGCAAGCAGGTATACGTGGAACATACGCATCATCGATAATGGTGCTGGTGTCCTGATAGCATGGGTTTAATATAACAATAAACATATTTAAACATGCAATGTGATGCGAATAGCAAGAATATGCGGAAAATGAATAATAAACACAACAGTGAAGAATCTACATCAATATATATATATGTCATACAGTTTTGCCATTTGAAATAACACGAATCGTGGTGTTTAGAAAAATAAGGGCTACGGTATTTTTAAGAAAAGATGCGTTTTTTGGAAATATCCATAGAATTCCTTGGCCTGTCTTTAAAATTCTCACGATTCGTTAGTTTTGAAATAGGTATGACTCGAGTGTTGTCTAACATCAAGTAAACTACAGGACTAATCGAAAGGTAAGGAAACTGTCACGACCCGCAGGGTACGGAACGTGACTGGCACTTAAGTTTACGAAACGTCTAAAGGCGTCCGTAAAATAAGTAAGCCAAAGCCCAGAAAACAAAACCAATGAAGCAAAAGAGTGAAGAAAACCCAATCATTTGAAAGCAAGTTATCAAATAAGTCATGTAAAACACTTTTTAAAAACAATACCAATTTTTCCCGAAAATTTCGGCAGAGTCTCCTTTGTAAATACTGACCCCCAAAAATGGGTACAACAAAATATATACATGAATCCAACAAAATAGGGCATCCCCAAGCGGGAGCTAGCTCTTCGCCATAAGGCGGTCACAAATCCCACGCAATGTAAATGACAGCAAGCATAATAAAGCATAAGGAAGCATGAAAAAGTAGCATGTCGGCTCAAGTGAGCTCGACCCCAAAATACAGCATAAAATCCACAAACCTCACAGTCTCATTTCTAGGTCAATATACAATAATCTGGTAGAAACAGTAGATGGAGTACACTAGATACAAGAATATACAAGGTGGTACAAAATAATAACATAACCCACCTATGAGCAAATCTCGAGCCCAAGCAAAACAGGCAAAAGAACAAGTGCGCCCGCCGCTACTGAACTGACGGAGCGGACCTGCAAAAGACTGTGGCACAACGGGGGTGAGTTGCCAACTCATGAGTAATAAATAACATCTGCAAAGGCTATCGTATGCATGCACACAAGCATCCTAGCATCTAAAATACAGGTATGACTGGATGCACTAGCAGGTGTGTATATCATATCAGTGTGCTAATATGTATGCAACATGAATATATGAGGTCTCAATATGTATATATAAGAAATATTTATTCTCTTTTTGTTTTTGAAACTCTTTTAGAAAGCCAGCATAATGTCAATGAATCGACAAAAATCGGTGTCCAGCAACGACACCTAAAAGCTGTCTCAAATCTCATAAATGTATCTCTGGCCTCAGCCGTCCGGCTGACCCATCTCAAATATCAATATCTCATCATCTAGCGGCCACGGTCGGTATCCTCTGGATATCCGCCGTCCCAAACAGTCACCGGTAGGTAATCCGTCCCCTGCCAGGCTCAACGTCATCACCACATTCCTCTTGCCCCGGGGTACCTTACCGGGCCCACCATGTACCCGTGCCGGTTCCTCCACTCCTCGACACGGATTTCCAAATCCACAGCAAACTCATGGTGGACGACACTTACATCACTAGAAAACCGCAATTTTTACATATTTTAAAATATAATAAGTTTAGAAATTTTTCGGTTTTCCCCCGAAATCCAGCAATATCATAAAATCTCAAGAAATCCTCATAAGTGCATATATCAATGATAATGAATGCGTATGATATCAATAATCAAGTTGCGATGTGTGATTAACGTATTAAGCATGAACAATGAATATGATGAAGTACATGCACATGAATAGCAATCATACGGTTTCATTTTAAGGAAATAGCACAATTTAAGTATCAATTAGTAAAAGGTTTAAATTAAAGGTTATCTAGTGTGGTGGCATGGCAATTACCAGGGTGTGTGTGTAAACATGAATAGTGCTCGTGCTGCATATAAAAACCTGGTAATGGTGCATGTGTCCTAGAATTGAGTTTGCGTATATGGATATAACATATTGATCTAATTGCAGCAATTATCATGCCAGTATTATTATTCTAATGTCACAAGTGATTATCCAATTTACTATTTTCCAGTTTACTAAATCTATCGGGCGACTTGCGCCATCCAAACGATCGTCCCCCGTAGATGTTAAATCTACTCACCGGGATCCCTGGCTAGCTGTGTCCAATCACCGCCTTTCCCTTTCGCGCCGCGTCTGACGTCTCCGCGACCGAACCTGGAATTTACATCAATACCAAATATAAGGTTACACATTCAAGAACGACGCAAAACCCCAACGAAACTACTAAAGTTCGCTAGCTAGGTACAACGTACACAAAGTGCGCGGAACACACGCGAAAATCGCAAAACTGCCGAAAAACGCCGATTTGGGTCGCCCGGCGAAACTAAAACCCGACTACCCAAAAATCCGCACTCACGCATCCTAAAAGTCGTAGGACAAGCCATACAATCATCAAGATATCAAAAATAATTCATCACATAACTTTTGTACAAAAGTAGTAAGCATTTCAATCCAAAATCGGTGCAAAAATCGCCGATTAGCGACAAAACGACTACAATCTAGCACAATTACCCAAGCACACTACAAGCAATCTACAAACACTAATTACAACACAATAGCAATGATTCCAATCCTATTTTCCATAAACAACCATTCTTGAATTTATAACTTAGCAAAACCAATCAATTTCCTCACTTGAAACTTTAAATTAACACAACAAAGCCCACTTAAGACAATTAACCTCTTAGGTTAGGTTAGCAAGAAAACTAGATAGCAATTTAGGTTTAATCAACCAAATAATGTTTTCTAAAACTTAATCAACTCACTAATCATGTTTCACAAACCATTACCAAACATAAACCCTCTCTTGAAAATTTAAAACAACAATTTCACCCTTCTAAAATTAACTAATTTAGCAAAATTGAAAACTACATCAACAAGATAACTATATGGATTAGTTAATTAACCACTAGATTAACTATAAAACAACTTAATTAAGTATTATGGCTTCAAAACCCTAGCTAAAATTTTCAAGCAAAACCTAAGAAACTAGATTAAACTACACTAAATTAACACTAAACCATCTAACATAAGAACTTAAACAAAAGAATTTAACATGATAGAAATTATACCACTTGATCTATGGATCAAGCAAGAAAATTTTGCTCCAAATGATGGCCTCAACACCAAGATCCAAGCAAGAATGGCTAAGGATAATGATAGCTTAAGGATTTTGTTTGGATTTTTGAATTAAATCATGGATTTTGATGTATTTTCTTGAAGAAATTGAAGAAAATGAAAAGAAAAGAGAGGAAGAAGAGGGTGTGCAGGATTTTCGGCCAGAGGAGGAATGGGGGAGGGTGTGGGCAAGTGGGGAAGGTCATGGGTCAAGTCCACAAAGTCAAATGCACCTTACTTTATTCATTTTAATTAAAATAAATCCAAAAAACCCCTTAAATCACTCAAGAAAGCAACTAAAGAAAAGAGATCAGAATTTTCTGGTCTCACACAAGGTGGGGCTGTCCTAGGGCTGAGGAAAAAGAGAGAGGGGTTTTACAAAAGAAATTTTATGCAAAAAGGCCCCCTACAACTCAAAAATTGCAAGTTTTAGCTCAAAATTCAATAAATTCGTTTCAATTTATAAAAATTTATTAAAAATCAAAATAAATTACTAAAAATTCATGTTATCACTAGATTATAATTATCATAATTTTAGAGATTAAAATTAGCCCGGAAAAATTTGTATTTATCGCTTATTTAATGTATTTTCTTACCGGCTTAAAATAATATTAAAAAATTGAAAAATTGGGAAAAAATTTTAAATGACCAAAATTTCATAATTAACTCATTAGATACTAAAAACAAGTAATTAGCTATCCATTTAAGGTATAATTAGCCCTAAACTGCAAAATATCGAGAAAGACGGTTTTCGGAAAAATACCGAATTTTCACCGAATTTCAGGAAAACACCAAAACGACTTTACAAGACGCTACAATCTTCCCCCCTTAAAGAAATTCGGTCCCCGAATTTAAAAATATAGCTACGCGTACCTTCGAAGAGATGGGGATACTTCTTCCTCATCTCGCCCTCGGTCTCCCAGGTAACCTCCTCGCTGCTCGGGCTACGCCAAAGGACCTTGACGGTTGGTATAATCTTCGACCTCAACTTCTTCACCTGCCGATCCAGGATGGCCACCGGCTGCTCTGCAAAAGAAAGGTCGCGCTCTAGCTGGACTGTCGGGTGCTGAATCGCATGCGAAGGGTCGTGAAGGTACTTGCGGAGCATCGAAACATGAAAAACGGGGTGAACATCGGGAAAGCTGGGAGGAAGAGCCAAACGATATGCAACTGCGCCGACACGCTCGAGGATCTCGAAGGGACCTACGAATCTAGGGCTAAGCTTCCCCTTTCGCCCAAAACGCATCACGCCCTTCATCGGAGAGACCCTCAGAAAAACATGGTCGCCAACTGCGAACTCTAATCTGCGACGGTGCCTGTTGTTTCCCCCAATCAGAGCAAGGCTCTACTGAATTTTGAAAATTCAAAATTTGAAGCAACGCTTCGGTGCGCAGTGCGCAATTTGCCACGTGGCAGAAACCAATTCGGCAGCGTAACGCCCGAGACAGTGCGTCCCATCAGAGCAAGGCTCTTCAGAAAACAAAATTAAAGACTTAACTGCGCAAATGCATGGCAGCGCGACACGTGTCTGCGCAAGCGCATGGATGCACGACGCGTGTCTGCGCAGTTGCGCAATCGCAACTGCGCAAGCGCACGGATGCGCGACACGTGTCTGCGCAAGCGCACGGATGCGTGACACGTGTCTGCGCAGTTGCGCAGTCGCAGCTGCGCAAACGCACAGATGCGTGACACGTGTTTGCGCAAGCAAACAGATGCGTGACACGTGTCTGCGCAGTTGCGCAGTCGCAGCTGTGCAAACGCTCGGATGCGCGATACGTGTCTGCGCAGTTGCGCAATTGCAACTGCGCAAGCTTTCGGATGCGCGACACGTGTCTGCGCAGTTGCGCAACCGCAACTGCGCAAGCGCACGGATGCGTGACACGTGTCACACGCTGATGAGTTGCGCAGCAACTGAATGAAGATTTAGATAAATCTTTTCTGTTCTCCTGTAAAACAGGAACCCTCGGATCAGAGATCCAATGGTGGGAAAATTCCCAAAATTATTCAGGAAAGATTTTGTTAACAAATCCAACAAATTGGTGGGCACTATAAATAAGACCCCAGGCCTCATTCAAAGGGCATCAGATAATCAATCATCATCGAGAGAGGGAAAAAGCTTCTGAAAAAAGAGAGCTCTTGAAGATTAATCAAGAACCAAAAAAAAAAAAAGAAGGTAAAATTTCTGAAGAACAGAAAATAAGAAAATAAATAGTGCCTTGCACTTGATAGGAACCCCTGGTTCTAAAAAAAAATATAAATAAAAGAATAATAAATAGTGCCTTGCACTTGATATGAACCCTTGGTTCTAAAAAAAATAATAATAATAATAATAAATAGTGCCTTGCACTTAATATGAACCCTCGGTTCTGTATGATCAGGAAAAAACAAGAACTTGTTTTCCTTTGATCCAAATTCAAATCAAAAGTGCCATGCACTTGTGTTCTTCAATCTGAAGATTTCTAGGGTTTCTGCAACCCCTTGTTTTGGGCCCGGCCCAAATTAAATTGAAATAATAAAAGGGCAAGGCCCTGTTTGGAAAAATTCCTGAGTTTCTGCAAACTCGTTATTCAAATGGGCCTGGCCCAAACTAAATTACAGAACAATAAAAGGGCAAAGCCCTGTTTGTAAAAACTTCTTGAGTTTCTGAAACTCATTATTTAAAAGGGCCTAGCCCAATTGCAAAAAAAAAAAAAAAATAAAATAAAAAGGGCAAGGCCCTGTTTGGAGAATTCCGGAGTCCTTGTAACTCATTAATTAGAAGGGCCTGGCCCAAATCAGACTTGCAAAATAATGAAAGGGGCAAAGCCCTGTTTAGATTGATTCTTCTAATCAGGCAAAGCCTAAAATAAAAATTGGACTTAACCCAATCCTGGCTGTAAGTCCTTAAATTAAATGCCCCTCATAAACCAAGTCATGACCGGTTCGAGGGTACATCTCCGAACTCCTCTGACATCTGTCGTTGTAATTCCTCAGCGACGTCAGAGAGGTAACGAGTCCCAATGACCACTCATCTAATATCGGACCGAAACGTCCCTAAACTAATATCGGACCGAAACGTCCCTAAACTAATATCGGACCGAAACGTCCCTAAACTAATATCAGACCGAAACGTCCCTAAACTAATATTGGACCGAGACGTCCTTAAACTAATGACGGACCACTACGTCCCTAAACTGGCGACGGACCGAAACGTCCCTAAACTAATATTGGACCGAGACGTCCTTAAACTAATAACGGACCACTACGTCCCTAAACTGGCGACGGACCGAAACGTCCCTAAACTAAAATCGGACCGAAACGTCCCTAAACTAATAATGGACCACCACGTCCCTAAATTGGAATATGGACCGCTACGTCCCTAAACTGACATAATAGGGCCCAAACGCTCTTTTGTCGGATCTAAACGGTCCCGCCTAAGTTGATCTTAACCCCAAATACGGTTAACGTGTCCTTAGACATCTAAATAAACAATGAAATCCCAATCCAACTTTGGTTCAAGGGTACATCTCGGAACTCCTCAGACGTATGTCGTTGTAATCCCTCAATGACGTCAGAGAGGTGACGAGTCCCGACGGCCGGATAATTAAATCAATCACTACGTCAGGTCGATCTTAGTCCAAAACAGGACTAGCGTATCCTTGATGAACGTTTAAGTTGATCTTAGTCGCAACGCGACCAATGCATCCTTAAACTAAAAACACCAAACTCAAATCTAAGCAAACACGGATTTGGACTAATCCACGTCCTATGGGCGACGACATCACTAAGTCTCCGTATACAATCCACGGGCAACCACAAATAAAATAAACATACACGACACGAAGTGAAATTCTGGAGAAGGAGAAAGTTGTTATCGCAACGCGATAGCGTAATTAACTGCAGGGGCTTGCGCCTGCAGGGAAGAGCGTCCCCACAATCAAAAACCCCTCACCCTGAGGGGGAATCTGACAAAGTCTGCTACATCGGCCGCATCCGTCTAAACCTCCGATACTCGGTGCCATAAATCAACTTGGCATCTTCGGAGAGGTGGACGGATAAAAACCAAATAGCATCTGCCCCGAACCTCAGGCACGTGACGTCCTAACGTCGCAGGCCGCCGTTCGGAGGGGAACAGATTCTGGCACGCCCGGTGGGACCTTTTCCTCTTTCCACTCCACACTTCGTGTGTCGTCTTCGCGAACCAATCGCGGTTTGTTAAATGGTTGTCCTCGGATTTCAAGTTGCTAAGATTTGGTCTTTTGTCTGGCGCAGAACTCAAGATCCAATGGCCACCAACTGCACCAACTGCTCGAAATGCCATTCCAGCGGACGTTCCACCTCACCGAGAGGTGTAGCGTATGGGCCCCAGGCGGCTTCCTTCCTGACTCTGCCGGTAGACCAGGTGACGCAAGCCACCACCGGCTTGTTCTTCGGGACCATGGTCCCACCTACAAGCTTCTCCATGCCGATATCCGCACCAGAAACGAACAAGAAGTCGGTATTCGACCGGCTCACTGCTACCACGACCCCTGTCAACGGGTCGCCCGCTACTAAGCTGACAGCCTCTGTTTTCACCAGGCTAGGTCAGGATCATAAAGTGGCTGTCCCAAAGAGGGCAACGGCCACAGCTTCGGAAGTCGTTGAAGCGGCTTCTCCTATCAGAAAGTCAGTCTTCACAAGATTGACGGTTCCTACTCCTCCTTCAGCTGGTCAAAAAGCATCAGTCTTTGATAGGCTGACACCGGCAGTTACCCCACACCCAAACAGGGGGCAACAAGAAACTATCCCGATTTCCGAGCCAGTCCCAATGGCTCGTCGTGCGCGACGTCGTCACTGGCAACGAATAAGGAAAGCAGGGGGCAACTCCCCTTCAGGGCTAACCCCGCCCGCTCCAGTGGCGGAGGTCAATGCTGCTGTTCCAACTGGGAACAGCTTTGAATTACTGAGGAAAGTGAGAAAGAACTCCCCAATTGCCGTATTGAAAAGATCTCCTCCGCACGTAGAGAAAGCTCCGGAGGCAAAACAAGAACAGCCCTCTCAACGGCTGTCGTCCAAAATTTATAAAGTCTGGCGGAGAGTTCAAGACTCCGTGATTGACTCAGACCACTTCCGTCGACAGAAAAGGGCGAAGGTGGAAAAAGACAAGAACCACCCCATTAAACGGCAGGGGGCAACAAATGCTAGGAGGCCCACTTCAACGGCTCCTTCAACCTCAAAGGTCCATAAAAGGAAAAGACCAGAGAAATCTCCCGCGATGATGACAAAATCTAAAAGCGGCGAACCTAAACGCCCCAAGTCAGGGGGCATGATAGTACATACGGTCTATATGGCTTCGGGAAAAGAAGAAAGTCGTACTTCTACGGGCCACCGACCGCTAACCCGATCCGTGACGAAAACCCAGGAGCAGCAACAAAAGCTTCAAGAAATGATGAATGCTATGGCCGCGCTCACCGGACCAAAAGAAAACCCAGAAACGTCCCCAGAAGTGCGCCGGGAGGAAGAAACCGACGCTGAATTCCTTCGCCGGACACTGGAGAAAAGGGACAAAGAGGCTGCTGAACAAGCGGCCAACATACAACGGATGGGCCTTCTCTTCCAAGATGTGATAGGAATGATGATCCAGCAGGACTTACCCGCCGAGGATTCCCCGATCGTTCTTGAAGACGACCGAGGAGAAACGTCAAATCCACCGTCAGCCCTCTCAACGGCCAAGGAGGAAGCAATCTCTAAGGCTGACTTGGCTGACTACATAACCCAGCAAATCCGAGTTCATCACGCGACTGAGGCGGCTGGTCAAGTCATGAAAACGGGGCGGCCGTATCCGAGCGGGTACGACCAAATCAAATACCCACAAGGCTATACGATACCAAAATTCCACGTGTATAAGGGGACCGGCAATCCCCATCAACATGTCGCCCAGTTTCGGGCCCTATGCGGTAACACCGGTGGTGATGATAAATTGTTGCTCCGCCAGTTCGTGGGCAGTTTATCAGAAACAGCGTTCGAATGGTATTCGGAACTTCCGAACGATTCTATCAAAACGTTCGCTGAAATGGAGTTGTTGTTCACTCAGCGATTTGCAAGTGCCAGCGAACGCACTCCAATAACTGCACTTATCAACGCCAGGGTAAAACCGGGCGAAACCTGGGTCCAGTACGCTATACGCTGGCGGAACTTGTGGTCGAGATGTGAGCAACGCATTGAGGAAGCACCTGCGGTGGGCATGTTCGTGGGAACTCTAGACCCCCACGCAACTATCTCTCAGTTTATGATGTTCTTTAAGCCGACCACATTCCAGGCTTTAATCGAGAAGTTGGCTCAGATGGACCAAATGGGTCATAGACCGTCTCCCCCGAAGCCAGAACCTCGGAATGACAAGGGTAAAGGAAAAGCAATCATTGTCGCTAATGCTCAACAACAGCCGAACAACCCGAAGCCGACCATCCGCCAAAATAATATGCGTCCGAATGTACCTCTTGGAGAGAGGCTAGGACGTCCTTACTCGTTTCCCCGAGATAAGACGAGAAGATTATTCGAGCTGGCATTGCGCAACCAACTCATAAATCTGCCGGATCCAAAACGTCCATCACAACCAAATGATGTCAACGAGCCCAACTACTGTCCTTATCATCGAGTACTAGGTCATTCGATCGAGGATTGCTACGTCTTCAAAGATTGGCTTGAAGACCAGTACCAACAGGGCAAGTTCGTGTTATCCGACAAATGGAAGGTGAATCCGCCACAACCTCACACCTCTAACAGGACAAATACACCGGGGGCAACGTGCTCCCTCATTGAGGAAGCCCCATGGGAGGTTATGCTATCAGCTAAAACAAAGAGGATGCTGAACGATCTTCAAGCATGTCCAGCGATTAGGTGGAAGAACCCGTTGGAGCCTCAAATCATTGAAGGGATGTTGAAACCGCGTTCAACTCAAACGATCGATGGGAGTGGCCCGAACGTTCACAACCAGCCGTTGAAATCTTCGAAGAAAAAGAAGAAGAAATCTAAGAAGCCCGTGAAGCCTGGCGACAAGCGCACGGACTTACAAAAACAACTTGATGCACTGGAGGAATACAGCCAAAAAGCACGGACCCCGATCACGCTCCAGGAGTTCTTCAACCCCGTCTTTCAAAAGGAAAAAGAGGGGGAGAGTTCGTCGGATGAATCCGAAGACTACGTAGCGACTTGTCATGTGATTTCTCATTCGCTAACGGATGATGAGGAGGATCCTTGCGTTGAGAAATCAATGGCGGACCCTGAAACAGAAATTCCGCGGCTGTCAGACAAGTCGATCGATGCCTTCCTAAATGAAATTCGTCTGAAAGCAAAAGCCAATCAAGAGCACGAAATGGCCATACTGGAAAGAACCAAGGTATTCCCGTCAAATCAAAAGCCATACACTGCGGGTAAAAACAAATTCAAGACGAGGAAACGGTTCGCCAAAGCTCTATCAGTAGGAATGAAGCTACCGCCCTCTGAAGAAAATTCTTTCTCTGAGGTAGAGATGCACCCTAACTTCTGTTTATATCATCAGAAGATCATGCACCCTACCGAAGACTGCGAATCCTTTAACTGTTGGTGGCAAGGGTATGTCGCTCACAAGGATTACGCCAATAGAACAAAGCGGGAAGCTCGTAGACGGTCAGAAAATGCGACGGATAAGCATAAAAGAGTCACCGGCAATTGCCCCAGGAATGACCCTGATGGAAAAACAGCCTTCAACCCTCTCTTCGAGGTATCCATCTCTGAAAAATTGAAGAATCATGAAAACTTTCATCCGCGCGAGAGCATACTACCCGGAAAGAATCACGGACCCGCAAACGACGGAGCGAACAAAAGGGATAAAGGAAAGGGAAAAATGACCTTCGCCGCCAACACTCAACAACAGCCGAGCGACTCAAAACCAGTTGTTCGCCAAAGCAACATGCGTCCACGCCCATCACTCGAAGAAAGACTGGGACGTCCTTACTCGTTTCCTCAAGATAAAACAAGGAAACTATTTGAGCTGGCATTGCGCAACCAACTCATAAATCTGCCAAATCCGAGACGTCCACTACAACTAGGGGATGTAAACGATCCTAATTACTGCCCCTACCATCGAGCAGTAAGTCATCCGATCGAAGATTGCTTTGTCTTCAAAAACTGGGTTGAAGACCAATACCAACAAGGTGAGCTCGCGCTGTCCGAAAATTGGAAGGTGAGCCCACCACAACCACATACTCCAAAAAAGATGGATATGCCGGGGGCATCATGCTCATTCATGGAAAAAGCCTAACGGACCACTACGTCCTAAAACTGGATAGCAGGACCGAAACGTCTTTAAACTACTACTGCTGCATCTTTAGGCTTAAAAAAAAAAAAAAAAAAAAAACGGTATGTCCATAAGCAAAAAGGGCACGGATGAAAACCCGAAAGGGCTCCGTGAGTAAAAACAGCAGGGCTACCGGCGGGCGTTCGTGAAAACCCGAAAGGGCGCGACCTCGTAAAAAAAAAGAGAAAAAGAAAAGAAAAAGAATAAAAAAAAACGGTATGTCCATAAGCAAGATGGGCACGGATGAAAACCCGAAAGGGCTCCGTGAGTAAAAAAGGCAGGACTACCGACGCGTGTTTGTGAAAACAGGCGCAACCTCGTTAAAAGACACTTATGGGGTCCTCTCGACCCTGTAAGGAGAAACCACCCGCGTGAGATCCTTACGACTCACAAGGGAGCAACACACTTAGGGATCCCCACGATTCCTAAGGAGAAAATACACCTATAAGATCCTCACGACTTGTAGGGAGAAGTAGCTTTGTGAGACCCTTACGGCTCATGAAGTCAAAAGCCTTAGTCGACAGGACCTTAACCCTGGTCGCTAAGCCTCCTTTGCTTGACAACGACAAAGGCAAATGATGATTCGCTCCTGGCAATATCCCAGTCGTAGCGGTGCTGATGCCGAAATCGGTGTCCAAATTCAGGTTTACAGCGAAAAGCCAGTAGGCCGCACATGCATGCAAAATAGCCGAAATGATTGGGCAACTCGTAATAAAAAGCAACGAGTAAAGATAAAATAAATAGCCGAAATGATTGGGCACCGCGAAAAATAGCCGAAATGATTGGGCAATCGCGACCTTCGCGATATAAAAGCTGAAATGATAGAGCATCGCGGAAATAAAATAAAATAAAAAGAAGAAATGATAAACTTTAGCCCTACAGTTAAGGTCACATCGATCCCTGTATACAATCCAAGGGCGTAAACAAAGAAGGAACCATACTTCCCCGGCGAAGTCCGTCGAACGACGAAGCCAAAACCTCAACGGTCCATTTCAACCGAAGGAGCCAATGACTTCAACAAAGACTTCTCAACTCACGGATACAAACACTCCTTGACGAGAGCCTTCTGATCCGCGTCAACTCGCAGAGCCACCAGCGCCTCCGTGGGAATCATCGATTCATTTCAAATCCCAAGGACACAAATAATCCTTGGCGCTTGGGAAACAAATAATCCCTCACAAAAACTTCTCAACTCACGGATACAAACACTCCTTGACGAGAGCCTTCTGATCCGCGTCTACTCGCTGAGTCAGCCAACGACCTCCGTCACGGAAACAAGTCAACAAACGACCTCCGTCACGGAAACAAGTCAACAAACGACCTCCGCCACGGAAACAAGTCAACAAACGACCTCCGCCACGGAAACAAGTCAGCCAATGACCTCCGTCACGGAAACAAGTCAACAAACGACCTCCGTCATGGAAACAAGTCAACCAACGACCTCCGTCACGGAAACAAGTCAACAAACGACCTCCGCCACGGAAACAAGTCAACAAACGACCTCCGCCACGGAAACAAGTCAGCCAATGACCTCCGTCACGGAAACAAGTCAACAAACGACCTCCGTCATGGAAACAAGTCAACCAACGACCTCCGTCACGAAAACAAGTCAACAAACGACCTCCGTCATGGAAACAAGTCAACCAACGACCTCCGTCACGGAAACAAGTCAACAAACGACCTCCGTCACGGAAACAAGTCAGCCAATGACCTCCGTCACGGAAACAAGTCAACAAACGACCTCCGTCATGGAAACAAGTCAACCAACGACCTCCGTCACGGAAACAAGTCAACAAACGACCTCCGTCACGGAAACAAGTCAACAAACGACCTCCGTCACGGAAACAAGTCAACAAACGACCTCCGCCACGGAAACAAGTCAACAAACGACCTCCGCCACGGAAACAAGTCAGCCAATGACCTCCGTCACGGAAACAAGTCAACAAACGACCTCCGTCATGGAAACAAGTCAACCAACGACCTCCGTCACGGAAACAAGTCAACAAACGACCTCCGTCACGGAAACAAGTCAGCCAACGACCTCCGTCATGGAAACAAGTCAACAAACGACCTCCGTCACGGAAACAAGTCAACAAACGACCTCCGCCACGGAAACAAGTCAACAAACGACCTCCGTCACGGAAACAAGTCAACAAACGACCTCCGTCATGGAAACAAGTCAGCCAACGACCTCCGTCACGGAAACGAGTCAGCCGGCGACCTCCCCGTCAGAGCAATACTTCGACCAGGAAACAAGTCAACTCGCCAACCGCTTACAAGTCCTCTCGACTCGTAAGAGGGAGAAATTCTCTCATAAGATCCTTTCGACTTACGAGAGAAAACCACACTTGGGAATCCTCACGACTCCTAAGGAGAAAATCCACCTACGAGATCCTCTCGATCCGTAGGGAGAAAAGTCTCTATGGGACCCTCACGGCTCATAGAGTTGAAAAGTCTTAGGCAGCAGATCTGAACCTGCGGCCTAAGCCATCGCTATATCTCGAAGAAACCAAAATGCTTACTCTATTACCTGTCAATCATGTTTATCAAGACAGCATGCTGATATTAAGAGAAGGGAGAAAGCAAAGAAATGATACAAGACATTGCAAAAAATGTGTATCTTTATTTATTAATTCAATCAAGTACATGGCGAATCGTACAAAAGAATAAAGAATGTATACATCTTATTCGAAAAAGAAAATTACAAGTATATTGATACAAGGGCAACTACTGGGAAGGAAGCGTCTTAAATAGCCCTATCAATTGCTCGCGTACTTCCTCCCACGCCTTCTCCTGAGCAACTACCACTGCCAGTTCCGCCTCTACTTGAGCCCGCTGCTGCGTGAAGGATGCAAGCTCTTCCCCAACAACCTGCTGAGCTTCTTCTTGGCCTCGGGCATCACGTTCAGCAGCATCAAGTTTCCGCCTCAGTGCTAGCCCATTAGATATACGCTTGAGAAGACCTTCAAAGACAGCTTTCACCTCAGCAGCATTCGTCCTGACTTCGGCACGAAGGCAAGCGGTTGCGTTTGAAGATTCCTGATGCGCCTTTAGCCGTAAAGCGGCCTCCTGCTCAAAATGGCGGAGATAAGAGGCGCTTTGCTCAAGCCAAGCTGTCCGTTCGGCGCTCGCGGCCAAAACCTCGGGAGAAGGGCGTGTCGACTCCAACCGATGCAGGCGAGCCTCGATCTCTCTGCAGTAGTTAACCCACGATTCGACGACGCCTTCGTTATGAAAAGTTACGAGCGCCGCCAACATTGGGTTAACATCCACAGCGAAATCTACGGCAGAAGGAAGGGCATCCATGTTGAGCTCTTCGATGTACCCGCTCAGCATACCCAGGCTCATCACAGCACCCTTTGAAGACGGGCGTCTCAAGAAAGGACCCGCCGGTGAGAGGACGTGAGATTCAAAAGAGATCAGAGCTGGAACAATAGCTGCAAAACGAAACATGGTCAAACAATGATTCGAAAAATCGGTAAAAGATCATATAAAAAAAGGGGAAAGGAATATTTATACCAGTCGCAACGGACGGCAAAGCCGGAGGCGCCGGTGGCAGCGCAGGCCTAGTGTCCCCTCCTTCGATTTGAGGCACTGCAATCAGGAGGAGGAAAAGTCAGATGCGATCCTATATTCCCTCAAAAGAGACCAAGACAACACTTACCGGCACCCCTAGAGGGAGAAGCGAGCTCGGATGGGAAGAGGAAGTGTGGGAGCAGCACTTGATACAGATGATCGAGGAACACTCCTGAAAAGAGCATAGTGGTATAATGTTAGTGCATAGGCTACACGTTAAAAGATTAATGCATAAGTCGTAAATTCATACCTTCCGACATCCGTGATGGCACAAGGGAAGGCTGAGGAGTAACCACCGCCAAGGCAATGGTTGAAGGTGTGCCTTCAAGCAATGGAGCATCGGCACTAGCCGCACCTGCGTTTAAAACAAGGACGAACTGGTTAAAAGAGATCGTGAGGCACATATAAATGGAGAACATTGGCCATTTAAAACTTACCCGACAAGCTGCCCGCAGAAACAGAGGCAATTCCTTCCTCCACTGACGGAAGGCCACCGCCTGTAGCTTCGTCGCCCGACTCAAGGGGAACCGTTGTTATGCTCTCAAGCTCTACAAGCGGCGGGGGACCATAGGCAGGGAGGGCTATGATAGGAACATTGCCAGATTCCTGAGAAGGAGCGCCTAACTCGTCTTCAGGAATCATGGCCGCCTCACCTGCTGCTCCCTCAGGATCGGCGATTACAGCTGCCTCGTCCATCGGTACCACGAGGTCCCCAGCCTCAAGCACTTCGCCCTCTACCGCTTTCGGCTGGGTTGAGACAACCATCTCATCTGCCGCCACTTCAGGCGCGGCATCAATGGCCCTCTCCGCGGCAGGTTCCTCAATCTCGGTTTCAGGCACCGTGGCCCCGACGACGGTGCCCACCGTCGGCTCAGGTTCGGCAGGCGCCGCCTCCGCCGTTTCCTGGGGTCCAACGGTCTCCGCCTCCCCCTCAGTCGGACTAGGCCCTGCCAGATGAAATGCATGTGAGCCAATGGCTTTATAATTCTAACAACAAAGCTCTGAAAGAAGTACTACCTAAAGAAGATTTACCATTTGCACTTCGGGCCGCGCGCGCCGCTCGCCTATAAGCAGTAGATAGGGCAACAGGGGCCTCCTCAGAAGGAGTGTCTGCGCGAGGAATGGTGCTAGGGCCCGCTCCCGTGGCCAAAGCAACTCCGCTCGCCTCTGCTTCAGAAGGAGTGTCGGCACAAGGAACAGTGCTAGGGCCCGCTCCTGCGGCCAGAGCAGCTCTGCGCGCCTTAGCTTCGCGTCTGGACCGCTTCCGCTCCTCTCGAGCCGATGAGACGGATGCCATTAGGGCTTCCTTGAGTGAGGCCCCCTCGTCCGTATATAGGGATGCCTCTAGATTCTTCAAAGCATCCCTCATCGTCTTGTCAAGCCGAGGCTCTTGCGGCAGCTTCGACGGAGCTGGGGCTTCGATAACGGACTTGGGAAGGACCCCTGCGTCAATTGATATAGCGCCTGCAAAGAAACAAAAGAAGGTCAGGTTGATTATAAAAAAAAAAAAGAGAGAAAACAAACTTTTCTTGTAAAAGAGAAAGGGGTGAAACATACCAACGCCTGCTAGGGCACGCTTCTCCTCCTCCTCCTGAAAGGTTTTCAGGGAGGCAGCAATAGCCTCTTCAGCGGAGACATCTGTTGAAAATGGAGCGAATATTATTTAAGGATAACAATATAAAATGCAATAGAATGACAAATAAAGCGTTTGATAATTACCGGACTCAGCGAGTTTGCTCAACATCGCTTCAAGCCTCGCCGATCGCTCTGAAGCTGCGATGGCGGCAGCCAAATTGGTGTCCGTAGGGTCCACCACAAAGCCCTCATTGCTGCCGTACTCGCATATGGTCTTGGCTGGAGAAGCCGCAGGCTTTAACCCGAGGATCGCATCAAGGGAAAGGGCGGACTTTTTCTTTTTCTTCTGTCCACCAGCTTTAGATCCACCTGGAGCGGATTTGCGCTTGGAAGCCACTTTAGGGCGGCGGGTCCCAACATCTGCCCCTACGCCTGACTCTGGCGATACTACTTTAGTCGCCTTCGTGGGAGCACGAAGCACCGATGGTACATCCACCGTAGCAGGCAACGGCAATCCCCGCGGAGGACTCAATACGCGTGGTCGATCGACTCCAGCATCTTTTAGCGGAAGGACGACCGGGAGCCTTGGCTGCAAAGGGGCCTTGCGATCACCGCCAGGAGGCGCACCCTTACGGTTAACCAATAGGCGTCTCTCCATCAAAATGATTGGACCCATAGCGTGCGCATACCATGCCACATATGAATTAAGCATCTTAGGGACACAGCTGGGTTCACTAATGAAGAAATAAGAACCCGTGTTAAGCCGTATAAAGTGATGCATCGCATTCTTTACCCCCTCTGGGCCAACCACAGGCGTTTCCAAAAAGGCTTCCATCGGGATCCCCTGGTTGTAGCTTGATTGCTGAGCAAATCGATGTGGATTATACCTCATGAATAAAGCCGTCTCATTCTGCCGAAACACTAGGTAGCCCGGCCGAATGGAGTAGAGATGGACGATTTCCCGAGCCTTCAGTACAGAAGCCCCGCCCTTAAACTCGTCACGTAGGGGCACCACCGACTTAGCAGTTTCCGAGCCTATGGTGACAACTTTATCCACGAAAGAAGTCGTCGCTCCGACCAAATGTGGGCGCAGGAGGAGTCCCCTAGAATCCCGCGGGGATGCGAACACAATTGAAGCCCCGATTAACCGTATGACTCTCGGGAGTCTGTACTTCTCGAAGAATGGGGGAGTCTTGTGGGCGCCAAACACCCCTCGCACGTGCATCTCCATCCAAGAAACGAAGTAATGCATTGGGAAGTTAGCAGGCTGTGTCCCAGGATCATTAGCGTCCGCCGCTACGCTGAGTCCATGATAAAGATAAGCTAACCCAGCAATCCCTACCGACAACTGTAGACCGGCCACCATCCGATGTGCCGGGTAAAAAACAGAGGGCCGCATGAAGCGCGGGTGCATAGGGAGCGCAAAGTTGCATAACCACAGGCCCAGGAATCCAATAAAGAAAGTTTCCTCATCCATACCGGGGACGGCGATTTCCGAGAAAGCAACGATGGCAGCATTGGGGAGATAGAAATCCCTCTGGTTATTCTCCGATACGGGTCGGCGATCCAAACCGAAACCAAAAGGGTCGTCAAGCTGAGCGAACTTCTCGCTCTGCTCTGATAAGAACTCCGGACGGATAAAGCGAGCAATGAAAGCTGCGAAACTGACGCCCTTATCCCCCGATTCCAAATGGAGTTCCTCATAGATCTCCAACACTTTCACCAAACCCGGATACTGATGCTGAATGGCATTCTCCGGGGTTAAGTCAAATACCAGCTGCTTAGTGGCAAAGACATACTCATCAGGAGGAAGCAACTCCTCGTAATGCTCTCCCCTCATTGGCAGACCTGAAATTTTGGCAAATTCCTCTAAAGAGATAGAAACTTCCTTATCCGCCATCAGAAAGGTATGGGTGGGTATATTCCATTGTTCAACAAAAGCCTTTATCCACCACGTTGGAGGAGAGGGGTACTCGAAGAGCGAGACGAAGATGGCTGAGTATAGACCAATCTTCGTTAGGTGGGTCCTCTTCGCCGATAGAATGTACCGGGCCCACTGCAAATATCCGGCGGGGGGTCGCGGGATCATTCCAATGTTATAAGCCTGTCCCCAAGGGCGTGCTTCGCCCTGACAGATTCGCTTCCCCAGGATATCTATCGCCGGCGGCGGCTGCACGGGGATGGCGCCGATTGCAGGTTGAAGGAGGTTATCAGAATTCCAATTCTTAACCTCCACGGCATACTTCACCGGGGGTTCGTCCGCATAAGGGATCGTGACTATGGGCTCAGAGGGCACGGCGGAACTAAAACTGCGGCGGCCTTGGATGATCTGGCTATACCACCTTCCCCACAGATGAAGCTTTTTGCACTCAGGATCGCGGTCTTTAATAAGAGCGAGTACCACCCGATCCACTGGCGCATGGGGGAACCCCCCTTCCGAGCGAACGAAGGGGAAAGACAAGTCGTCAGACATCTTTTCTGTGGAAAGACAAAGAAACATACATCATTAGTGGCCTAACGCTTGGCATTTAAAAAATATATATATATTTTGCTCCACCCTGTGATGCAGTAAGTAGGGGACCAAAGGGGGACCCACAAAATCTGGATGATGTGCATCATTTAATAAGACAATCCCATCATTAGATGGGACTGTCGATTCGTAAAAAAATTCCCAATAGGATACACCCATTGGTGGGAAGATCCCTAGAGACAAGGAGAAAATCTCCTCTTTTAGAGCAAAGCTCTGTCGCAGAGTGACATTTGTCAAACTCTGGTCTCAGGGGAACAAGATTCCTTAAAAGAGCATGGCTCTGTGGTAATGATTGAAAAATCCATCAACACTTAAAAGAATTTGAAAACTCATAAAAAAAAAAAGATTCATAAAGAAATTTTTGCTAAAAGAAATCTGCAGGTCATCCAAGAGCAAAGCTCTGTTCATAGGTCAAAACCCATGAACAGGACCTCTGCAAATCTCAAGAGCAAGGCTCTGTTGAAGAAATCCCAATGGGGTTTTCTTTGAATCAAAGATCTCAAGAGCAAGGCTCTGGGGTTTTCTTTAGATCGAAGATCTACAAGAGCAAGGCTCTGTGAATTAAAATTTAAATTAAATTAATTTAATTTTACCTAAAAGTGATTCTGAGTTCTGAAGTTCAAAGGAACGAGAGCAAGGCTCTAGAAATTCTCAAAAAAAAGAGCAAGGCTCTGAGGAGTAAAATTCTCGAAGGAACAGTAAGAAAATTACCAAGGACCAAGGGTCCTATTTATAGGCGCTTGCGCCCCTTCAACTAGCCCCTTGATCCGACGGCTAGGATCTTACCACCGTTGCGCTCACGTGGCGCCACGTCAGCACAACGGTGGGGGGGCATTTGTTTCCCCCAATCAGAGCAAGGCTCTACTGAATTTTGAAAATTCAAAATTTGAAGCAACGCTTCGGTGCGCAGTGCGCAATTTGCCACGTGGCAGAAACCAATTCGGCAGCGTAACGCCCGAGACAGTGCGTCCCATCAGAGCAAGGCTCTTCAGAAAACAAAATTAAAGACTTAACTGCGCAAATGCATGGCAGCGCGACACGTGTCTGCGCAAGCGCATGGATGCACGACGCGTGTCTGCGCAGTTGCGCAATCGCAACTGCGCAAGCGCACGGATGCGCGACACGTGTCTGCGCAAGCGCACGGATGCGTGACACGTGTCTGCGCAGTTGCGCAGTCGCAGCTGCGCAAACGCACAGATGCGTGACACGTGTTTGCGCAAGCAAACAGATGCGTGACACGTGTCTGCGCAGTTGCGCAGTCGCAGCTGTGCAAACGCTCGGATGCGCGACACGTGTCTGCGCAGTTGCGCAATTGCAACTGCGCAAGCTTTCGGATGCGCGACACGTGTCTGCGCAGTTGCGCAACCGCAACTGCGCAAGCGCACGGATGCGTGACACGTGTCACACGCTGATGAGTTGCGCAGCAACTGAATGAAGATTTAGATAAATCTTTTCTGTTCTCCTGTAAAACAGGAACCCTCGGATCAGAGATCCAATGGTGGGAAAATTCCCAAAATTATTCAGGAAAGATTTTGTTAACAAATCCAACAAATTGGTGGGCACTATAAATAAGACCCCAGGCCTCATTCAAAGGGCTTCAGATAATCAATCATCATCGAGAGAGGGAAAAAGCTTCTGAAAAAAGAGAGCTCTTGAAGATTAATCAAGAACCAAAAAAAAAAAAAAAAGAAGGTAAAATTTCTGAAGAACAGAAAATAAGAAAATAAATAGTGCCTTGCACTTGATAGGAACCCCTGGTTCTAAAAAAAAAATATAAATAAAAGAATAATAAATAGTGCCTTGCACTTGATATGAACCCTTGGTTCTAAAAAAAAAAATAATAATAATAATAAATAGTGCCTTGCACTTAATATGAACCCTCGGTTCTGTATGATCAGGAAAAAACAAGAACTTGTTTTCCTTTGATCCAAATTCAAATCAAAAGTGCCATGCACTTGTGTTCTTCAATCTGAAGATTTCTAGGGTTTCTGCAACCCCTTGTTTTGGGTCCGGCCCAAATTAAATTGAAATAATAAAAGGGCAAGGCCCTGTTTGGAAAAATTCCTGAGTTTCTGCAAACTCGTTACTCAAATGGGCCTGGCCCAAACTAAATTACAGAACAATAAAAGGGCAAAGCCCTGTTTGTAAAAACTTCTTGAGTTTCTGAAACTCATTATTTAAAAGGGCCTAGCCCAATTGCAAAAAAAAAAAATAAAAATAAAAAGGGCAAGGCCCTGTTTGGAGAATTCCGGAGTCCTTGTAACTCATTAATTAGAAGGGCCTGGCCCAAATCAGACTTGCAAAATAATGAAAGGGGCAAAGCCCTGTTTAGATTGATTCTTCTAATCAGGCAAAGCCTAAAATAAAAATTGGACTTAACCCAATCCTGGCTGTAAGTCCTTAAATTAAATGCCCCTCATAAACCAAGTCATGACCGGTTCGAGGGTACATCTCCGAACTCCTCTGACATCTGTCGTTGTAATTCCTCAGCGACGTCAGAGAGGTAACGAGTCCCAACGACCACTCATCTAATATCGGACCGAAACGTCCCTAAACTAATATCGGACCGAAACGTCCCTAAACTAATATCGGACCGAAACGTCCCTAAACTAATATCGGACCGAAACGTCCCTAAACTAATATCAGACCGAAACGTCCCTAAACTAATATTGGACCGAGACGTCCTTAAACTAATGACGGACCACTACGTCCCTAAACTGGCGACGGACCGAAACGTCCCTAAACTAATATTGTACCGAGACGTCCTTAAACTAATAACGGACCACTACGTCCCTAAACTGGCGACGGACCGAAACGTCCCTAAACTAAAATCGGACCGAAACGTCCCTAAACTAATAATGGACCACCACGTCCCTAAATTGGAATATGGACCGCTACGTCCCTAAACTGACATAATAGGGCCCAAACGCTCTTTTGTCGGATCTAAACGGTCCCGCCTAAGTTGATCTTAACCCCAAATACGGTTAACGTGTCCTTAGACATCTAAATAAACAATGAAATCCCAAACCAACTTTGGTTCAAGGGTACATCTCGGAACTCCTCAGACGTATGTCGTTGTAATCCCTCAATGACGTCAGAGAGGTGACGAGTCCCGACGGCCGGATAATTAAATCAATCACTACGTCAGGTCGATCTTAGTCCAAAACAGGACTAGCGTATCCTTGATGAACGTTTAAGTTGATCTTAGTCGCAACGCGACCAATGCATCCTTAGACTAAAAACACCAAACTCAAATCTAAGCAAACACGGATTTGGATTAATCCACGTCCTATGGGCGACGACATCACTAAGTCTCCGTATACAATCCACGGGCAACCATAAATAAAATAAACATACACGACACGAAGTGAAATTCTGGAGAAGGAGAAAGTTGTTATCGCAACGCGATAGCGTAATTAACTGCAGGGGCTTGTGCCTGCAGGGAAGAGCGTCCCCACAATCAAAAACCCCTCACCCTGAGGGGGAATCTGACAAAGTCTGCTACATTGGCCGCATCCGTCTAAACCTCCGATACTCGGTGCCATAAATCAACTTGGCATCTTCGGAGAGGTGGACGGATAAAAACCAAATAGCATCTGCCCCGAACCTCAGGCACGTGACGTCCTAACGTCGCAGGCCGCCGTTCGGAGGGGAACACCTGTCTGCATAGGATTTCTGCCTTCTCTGAGCCGCTCTCATCCGGTCTCGGATCAACTGTATCTTCGCTGTCGTCTCCTCAACAAGCTGCGGCCCCAAAATGCTGCTCTCGCTGAGCTCTGTCCAACAAACGGGCGATCTGCATCTCCTCCCATACAATGCCTCGAAAGGTGCCATCTGAATAGTATCCTGGAAGCTGTTGTTGTAGGAGAACTCCACTAGAGGTAAATGACGATCCCAGCTACCACCAAAGTCTAAAACGCACGCTCTGAGCATGTCCTCGAAAGTCTGAATGGTCCGCTCTGACTGTCCGTCTGTCTGCGGATGAAACGCTGTGCTGAAGCTCAACCGAGTGCCCAAAGCCTCCTGAAGTCTCTGCCAAAGTCGGCTGGTGAACTGAGTGCCTCGATCTGACACGATACAAGTCGGTACGCCATGTAGTCGCACGATCTCGTCAATATAGAGCTGAGCATACTGAGCGAAGCTGAAAGTCGTCTTCACTGGCAGGAAGTGAGCCGCTTTCGTCAATCTATCCACGATCACCCAGATGGAGTCGTACCCTCGACTGGTCCTGGGTAGACCCACAACGAAGTCCATCGAAATCTGTTCCCATTTCCACTCTGGAATGGGTAACGGCTGTAGCTCTCCTGCGGGCCTCTGGTGCTCGGCCTTGACTTGCTGACAAGTCAGGCATCTCGAAACGAACTCCGCAATGTCCCTCTTCATCCCGTCCCACCAGTAGGTCTCTCTCATATCATGGTACATCTTGGTGGAACCGGGGTGGACACTATACACTGATCGGTGTGCCTCCTCAAGAATGTCGCGCCGCAATCCATCAGCATCTGGTACGCACAGTCTAGATCCATATCTTAAAATCCCCTGATCGTCAATCACGAACTCGGAAAATCTGCCCTGTCCCATCTGTGCCATGATCTCTGAGCAACGGTCGCCACTGCGCTGTGCCTCATATATACGGTCAAGCAACTGTGGGCGTGCACGAACATGCGTGAGCTGTCCCCCTGTCTGAGTGAACTCGAACTCAACTTTGCTGTCGCATAACATCTGCCAATCTGCTGACGACTGCCTCTGTACTGCGCGCAAAAAGGATAGACTACCCCCGGGCCTCCTACTCAACGCATCTGCCACCACATTCGCCTTGCCGGGGTGATATAAGATCTCGCAGTCGTAGTCTTTCACCAACTCCATCCAACGACGCTGTCTGAGGTTCAGGTCTCGCTGCTGAAATATGTACTTTAAGCTCTTGTGATCGGTGAATATCTGACATGACTCGCCGTAAAGGTAATGTCGCCAAATCTTCAGTGCAAAGACCACTGCAGCCATCTCCAAATCATGAGTGGGGTAGTTCTGTTCATGCTTCTTCAACTGCCGAGAAGCGTAGGCGATCACCCGGCCATGCTGCATCAATACGCATCCTAATCCCACTCGCGAAGCATCACAGTAGACAACAAATCCGCATGATCCCGAAGGCAAAGATAATACCGGCGCCGTAGTCAAACAAGTCCGTAGCTGCTGAAAACTGCGCTCGCACTCCTCTGTCCAGACGAAAGGAACTCCCTTCCGGGTCAAACCGGTCAACGGTGCCGCTATACGGGAGAAGTCTTGAACAAAACGCCTGTAGTAGCCCGCCAGGCCTAGAAAACTACGGATCTCAGTAACCGATGTAGGTCGGGGCCACTGCTGAACAGCCTCAATCTTCTTCGGGTCCACACAAATGCCGTCTCTCGTAACCACGTGACCCAAGAATCCGACGCTGTCTAGCCAGAACGCACACTTGGAGAACTTCGCGAACAGCTGATGCTCCCTCAGAGTCTGTAACGTAATCCGCAAGTGCTGCTCGTGCTCCTCTCTGCTCCGGGAGTACACCAAGATATCGTCGATAAACACGATGATGAACAGGTCAAGATACGGCCTGAATGTACGGTTCATCAAATCCATAAATGCAGCTGGGGCGTTGGTGAGTCCGAACGACATCACCAAAAACTCGTAGTGGCCATAGCGTGTACGGAAAGCTGTCCTCGGTATATCCTCCTGTCGAACTCACAGCTGATGGTATCCTGATCGCAAGTCAATCCTCGAAAAATACCCCGCACCCTGAAGCCGGTCGAACAAATCATCAATGCGCGGCAACGGATATCTGTTCCGAACGGTAACTTTGTTCAGCTGGCGGTAGTCGATACATAAGCGCAAACTTCCATCCTTCTTTTTGACAAACAGGACCGGAGCACCCCACGGAGAAACACTCGGTCGAATAAGCCCCTTATCCAACAAATCCTGCAACTGATCCTTCAGCTCTCGAAGTTCTGCCGGGGCCATCCGATAAGGCGGTACAGAAATAGGCCCCGAACCGGGAATCAAATCAATGCAGAACTCAACATCGCGCTCAGGCGGTAGCCCAGGTAGCTCATCAGGGAAAACATCAGGGAACTCACAAACTACCGGAACCCGGTCTAACGGAACCTCTGCAGCTCGAGTATCACAAACAAACGCTAAGAATCCCTGACATCCCTTCCGCAAGAGCTGACCAGCGCGAAGAGACGAAATTAAGCTGGGAAGGGTGACACTGCGGTCTCCCTGAATAACAAGGACTGGCTCTCTCGGAAAGCTAAATCTGACTGCCTTCTCACGGCAGTCCACCGAAGCATAACAAGTGGCTAGCCAATCCATGCCCAGAAGCACATCAAAGTCCAACATATCGAGGAGTATCAAATCAACTGATGAATCCCTCTCCCCGATACGAACGGAACACAAACGAAATACAAAACGAGCGACAAATGACTCGCCTACCGGAGTAACAACAACAAGCGGCCGATCTAACGACGACGACTCACGGCCCAACATCGGTGCAAAGTGTGTAGATACGTATGAATGTGTGGAACCTGGGTCGAATAGTACCCGTGCGTCGAAAGTACAAACTGGCAAGGTACCTGTCACAACGGCATTGGATGCCTGCGGATCCTGCGGTGACAAAGCAAAAACTCGGGCCTGTCCTCCACCGATAGCGGGCTGACCTCGACCTCGGCCTCTGCCTCCTCGTCCTCTCTGAACAGGACCGCCGCGTCCACGGCCTCTCAGTGCACCTAACTGGCGTGGAGCATCGCCTGGGGTAGGAAGTAGGGCTCTCTGAGGAGGGGGTGGTGATGGTGGTAGGGTCACATGCGGAACTGTCGCTGCTCCCTGTCGTCTCACTGGACAGTCTCTGACAAGATGGTGCAGACTCCCGCACCCAAAACATCCTGGCGACGGCTGCTGCCCCTGGGGATAAGAACCATATAACTGTCCCCGCCCAAATCCTCTGCCAGGCCGATCTCTCTGAAAGAATCTGGCACGCTGCCTCTAAGGCGGTACATCGGTGCGCATCCTCTTCGGCCCAGAAACGGCCGAAGTCCGTGATATGCGTGCCTCCATCCGCAATGCCGTATCCATAGCAGCTGAATAAGTGTCGTAGTGCTGGGCGCCAATAGCAAGATATAGCTGGGCATCAAGTCCCTGTACGAACCTCTTCACCATCTTCTCCTCGGTATCCACCAAATACTGAGCATATCGGGATAACTGTGTAAACTGGATGTCATACTCAGACACCGTCATCCCAGGTGTCTTGACTAAGGCCTCGAAGCTACGAGCTCTGGCGTCACGAACGCTCTCTGGAAGGAAACGGGCTAGAAAGACCGCTGTAAACTCGTCCCAAGTCATAGGCGGTAGACCTGCAGCTCGACCTCTCAAGACTGACTCCCACCATGTCTGCACGAGACCCTGTAGTCGAAAACTCGCAAGCTCTACCCATCGATCATTCGAACATCTCAGCGAACGGCAGATCCTGGCTAAACTGTCAAGGAACGTCTGTGGGTCCTCCGCTGCCTCGGTGCCGGTGAATACTGGAGGTCTCAGCCTCATGAAATCCTGTAGTGAAACCGGAATGGCCACGGTGGTAGTAGTAGGAGCAGGTATCATGGTCGTCTGTGACGTAGTAGGTACGTCATCCGGCCTCGGTGTACGACTGGCTGCAACTAGGGATCCTACCATCTGACGTAGCTCCTGCATGCCTCCCATCATCTGTCGCAACTCCTCCATACCGGTCTCGAGCCTATCCATACGGCCTGGGGAAGGTGGATCGGTCTGTCCCTGCGGCGTAGGCATACCGCCCTGCTCAGTCCTAGTCTCGGACGAGCCAGCTCGAATCTCGTCTCTGGCGGCAGCCCTCTGTGCCCTCGTAGCCTTCGGCGGCATAGTGGCTGTTACAGGAAAACGGATAGTAAGGACAGTGCAATAGGATCATAGGATACACGGAATTGAAGAAGGAATTTCAAGCAAGTATCCTAAAGTCACTTAGGCGGAGTACCGTATCGTAAGTATGCCGCGGACATACGCACGCTACGTTACCCTGTTTAAGTCACTTACTCCATCTACCAAAGGTCATCCTACACTCACAAAGGTAAAACCTATCGCTCTGATACCAACTTTGTCACGACCCGCAGGGTACGGAACGTGACTGCCACTTAAGTTTACGAAACGTCTAAAGGCGTCCGTAAAATAAGTAAGCCAAAGCCCAGAAAACAAAACCAATGAAGCAAAAGAGTGAAGAAAACCCAATCATTTGAAAGCAAGTTATCAAATAAGTCATGTAAAACACTTTTTAAAAACAATACCAATTTTTCCCGAAAATTTCGGCAGAGTCTCCTTTGTAAATACTGACCCCCAAAAATGGGTACAACAAAATATATACATGAATCCAACAAAATAGGGCATCCCCAAGCGGGAGCTAGCTCTTCGCCATAAGGCGGTCACAAATCCCACGCAATGTAAATGACAGCAAGCATAATAAAGCATAAGGAAGCATGAAAAAGTAGCATGTCGGCTCAAGTGAGCTCGACCCCAAAATACAGCATAAAATCCACAAACCTCACAGTCTCATTTCTAGGTCAATATACAATAATCTGGTAGAAACAGTAGATGGAGTACACTAGATACAAGAATATACAAGGTGGTACAAAATAATAACATAACCCACCTATGAGCAAATCTCGAGCCCAAGCAAAACAGGCAAAAGAACAAGTGCGCCCGCCGCTACTGAACTGACGGAGCGGACCTGCAAAAGACTGTGGCACAACGGGGGTGAGTTGCCAACTCGTGAGTAATAAATAACATCTGCAAAGGCTATCGTATGCATGCACACAAGCATCCTAGCATCTAAAATACAGGTATGACTGGATGCACTAGCAGGTGTGTATATCATATCAGTGTGCTAATATGTATGCAACATGAATATCTGAGGTCTCAATATGTATATATAAGAAATATTTATTCTCTTTTTGTTTTTGAAACTCTTTTAGAAAGCCAGCATAATGTCAATGAATCGACAAAAATCGGTGTCCAGCAACGACACCCAAAAGCTGTCTCAAATCTCATAAATGTATCTCTGGCCTCAGCCGTCCGGCTGACCCATCTCAAATATCAATATCTCATCATCTAGCGGCCACGGTCGGTATCCTCTGGATATCCGCCGTCCCAAACAGTCACCGGTAGGTAATCCGTCCCCTGCCAGGCTCAACGTCATCACCACATTCCTCTTGCCCCGGGGTACCTTACCGGGCCCACCATGTACCCGTGCCGGTTCCTCCACTCCTCGACACGGATTTCCAAATCCACAGCAAACTCATGGTGGACGACACTTACATCACTAGAAAACCGCAATTTTTACATATTTTAAAATATAATAAGTTTAGAAATTTTGCGGTTTTCCCCCGAAATCCAGCAATATCATAAAATCTCAAGAAATCCTCATAACTGCATATATCAATGATAATGAATGCGTATGATATCAATAATCAAGTTGCGATGTGTGATTAACGTATTAAGCATGAACAATGAATATGATGAAGTACATGCACATGAATAGCAATCCTACGGTTTCATTTTAAGGAAATAGCACAATTTAAGTATCAATTAGTAAAAGGTTTAAATTAAAGGTTATCTAGTGTGGTGGCATGGCAATTACCAGGGTGTGTGTGTAAACATGAATAGTGCTCGTGCTGCATATAAAAACCTGGTAATGGTGCATGTGTCCTAGAATTGAGTTTGCGTATATGGATATAACATATTGATCTAATTGCAGCAATTATCATGCCAGTATTATTATTCTAATGTCACAAGTGATTATCCAATTTACTATTTTCCAGTTTACTAAATCTATCGGGCGACTTGCGCCATCCAAACGATCGTCCCCCGTAGATGTTAAATCTACTCACCGGGATCCCTGGCTAGCTGTGTCCAATCACCGCCTTTCCCTTTCGCGCCGCGTTTGACGTCTCCGCGACCAAACCTGGAATTTACATCAATACCAAATATAAGGTTACACATTCAAGAACGACGCAAAACCCCAACGAAACTACTAAAGTTCGCTAGCTAGGTACAACGTGCACAAAGTGCGCGGAACACACGCGAAAATCGCAAAACTGCCGAAAAACGCCGATTTGGGTCGCCCGGCGAAACTAAAACCCGACTACCCAAAAATCCGCACTCACGCATCCTAAAAGTCGTAGGACAAGCCATACAATCATCAAGATATCAAAAATAATTCATCACATAACTTTTGTACAAAACTAGTAAGCATTTCAATCCAAAATCGGTGAAAAAATCGCCGATTAGCGACAAAACGACTACAATCTAGCACAATTACCCAAGCACACTACAAGCAATCTACAAACACTAATTACAACACAATAGCAATGATTCCAATCCTATTTTCCATAAACAACCATTCTTGAATTTATAACTTAGCAAAATCCAATCAATTTCCTCACTTGAAACTTTAAATTAACACAACAAAGCCCACTTAAGACAATTAACCTCTTAGGTTAGGTTAGCAAGAAAACTAGATAGCAATTTAGGTTTAATCAACCAAATAATGTTTTCTAAAACTTAATCAACTCACTAATCATGTTTCACAAACCATTACCAAACATAAACCCTCTCTTGAAAATTTAAAACAACAATTTCACCCTTCTAAAATTAACTAATTTAGCAAAATTGAAAACTACATCAACAAGATAACTATATGGATTAGTTAATTAACCACTAGATTAACTATAAAACAACTTAATTAAGTATTATGGCTTCAAAACCCTAGCTAAAATTTTCAAGCAAAACCTAAGAAACTAGATTAAACTACACTAAATTAACACTAAACCATCTAACATAAGAACTTAAACAAAAGAATTTAACATGATAGAAATTATACCTCTTGATCTATGGATCAAGCAAGAAAATTTTGCTCCAAATGATGGCCTCAACACCAAGATCCAAGCAAGAATGGCTAAGGATAATGATAGCTTAAGGATTTTGTTTGGATTTTTGAATTAAATCATGGATTTTGATGTATTTTCTTGAAGAAATTGAAGAAAATGAAAAGAAAAGAGAGGAAGAAGAGGGTGTGCAGGATTTTCGGCCAGAGGAGGAATGGGGGAGGGTGTGGGCAAGTGGGGAAGGTCATGGGTCAAGTCCACAAAGTCAAATGCACCTTACTTTATTCATTTTAATTAAAATAAATCCAAAAAACCCCTTAAATCACTCAAGAAAGCAACTAAAGAAAAGAGATCAGAATTTTCTGGTCTCACACAAGGTGGGGCTGTCCTAGGGCTGAGGAAAAAGAGAGAGGGGTTTTACAAAAGAAATTTTATGCAAAAAGGCCCCCTACAACTCAAAAATTGCAAGTTTTAGCTCAAAATTCAATAAATTCGTTTCAATTTATAAAAATTTGTTAAAAATCAAAATAAATTACTAAAAATTCATGTTATCACTAGATTAATTATCATAATTTTAGAGATTAAAATTAGCCCGGAAAAATTTGTATTTATCGCTTATTTAATGTATTTTCTTACCGGCTTAAAATAATATTAAAAAATTGAAAAATTGGGAAAAATTTTTAAATGACCAAAATTTCATAATTAACTCATTAGCTACTAAAAACAAGTAATTACCTATCCATTTAAGGTATAATTAGCCCTAAACTGCAAAATATCGAGAAAGACGGTTTTCGGAAAAATACCGAATTTTCACCGAATTTCAGGAAAACACCAAAACGACTTTAGAAGACGCTACAGAAACCCACCTAAATCTGGGTCGATATATATAAATATAATAGTCGGTGATCCCGCCTCAATAGTATCACCTACGATACAATATACAATATGATATCCTCGAGTGAAGAGTGTGGATCTATCATCGATATATAGCTCGTACGGTAAATCCATCGTATGGCACCCCAATCTGGGTACGAGTCAAATATCGCATTCATCTCATCATTTATCTGGTATCCTTACCATCATATCTCATGAACTGGGGGTACTGATCTAAGTCTAGTACAAACTGATACCATCTGCAAAAAAATATGCATGTATGAAAACACACGCCTAAAGGCCCACTAAAATCTCATGTCGTATCTCATAATATGAATCAAAACATATCACCGATCTCATGGCATGATGCCCAATCTCATTGACTCATCTCCAAGTACTATAAACAATCCTTTTCATCCTTGTATATGCAAATGTATATATATACATAGTCCCATAACGCACAAGTAAAATAATGTAAACATATGTGTGTGTGTGTGTGTAAACCTTATTCTAAGGTTCGCGACTAAACTAACTAACGACACTATCATCCATGTACACTAAAGTTATCCATGAATCCCCAAAGTCTATCTAGATAAATCAAAATCTCACAATAAACATATAAATATATCCATATAATATATACCATACAGTACACTACGAACTGCGGGAGTGCTATACGCCATCCACCTGACTTCCCCCGTAGATATAGATCTACTCACATTGCTCTTCGCTTGCCGTTGTCGACATCGCCACGCGCTTGCTTGTCGTCTTGAAGTCCTCATGGGGGTACCTACACATCATAACGTATCATGCCGTATTAAAACCCAATTCAAAACCAAAACGACACGCTAAAAGACTATAGGTTAAAACCTATGGACTACGCCTTCAAAACCACCAAATAAACCTCGATATCTTCGTACAAACGTCAAGTGATCGAGGTAAAACACAAATACTAAAATCCAGAATCCAAAATACGAAAAATATAACCCCGAATCAGAACAGCAACTCATGAATTTAGTCCCAGATTTTACCCAAGGTCAAATCAGCCAATTTTGCATATGTGGAGAGTCTAGATTACAGATACTGGAGCCATGAAAAAAACACGAGCCCACGAGTCCCTAGTCTGGCCGCAAATTGCTGCCAGAATGAATATAACTGCAGCCAAAAGGTGGAGGTGGGGTCTCGGGTCTTCAGGGTAGCATCTATGTCACCTGCACTTTGCTAAATAATTTTACAGGTCCCCGAGTGTTAGCAGATTTCATTTTCCCTGCACAATTTCCATAAAATACGATATCGGGGATTTCTAAGTTTGCTAAATGGGGTTCTAGTCTCAGGTTTAGATCTAAAATACAATCATTACAGGGGTTTAAGTTCACTATAAGCCTCAATTATACATCACAACTCAAGAATTCCTCAAACCCTAACTAGAAATTTCTAAACCCCACTAAACGACAGTAAATCGGTTCTAATCAAACATGAATGTAAAATAAATGGAAATACTATGCTAATATTTAAGAGAATAGCTCATTTGGCAACTCAAGAAAATTCTTAAGTTACCCCAAGTGTCCAAAATCAAATTTTTCTTGGTCCAAAGGGTAGCTTGTGAGCTTGTGCAAGCTTTTTGTGAAGTGGGAATGAACTTTGGATGAGTTTTTGATGATGTTTTAGGGGTTTTAGTGAAGGAGGGAAGGAGGTGCTGCCATGAGAGAAGAGAGGGGAGAGAAATGAAGAAGAAAAATGAATGGACAAGGTGCTATGGTCTTGGGTTGACTCCTCACCTCTCTCTTTCTCTCTCTCACCCATACCTATTTGTTTATTCCTTTTCTTTTCTTTTCTTTTCTTTTCTTTTCTCTTTAATTTAGAACCATCCTTGATAAATGAGAAAGGCATGTTAAAAAAAATGTAACAAGTGTAAAATAACATGGTGCATGTCATGTGCACAAAACAAGCTTAATGCACGATTAACGATATTTAATCGCGATTAGCATTCAATTAGTGTATAATAAATCATAAAATTTCACAATTTGCTTAAATCCAATAAAACGCCCTCTTTTTAGTAATTTCCAAAATTTTCCAAATTTTTTCCCATTTATCGGTATTTAATTATACCGCCTTATTAAAATATTCAATATAATATTATTTAATTATAAAAATTCCCAAAAATAATATTTTATTTTTCTGAAATGTTACAGTCCTCCCCCTTTAAAGAAATTCGGTCCCTGAATTTAAATTTAAACCCCTCAATACTAAAACATTTCAGTAAAAAGTCCAAGTCGTCGGGGCTCCGAAATCATCAATACATAAGACGCATCATAGCGCAATGCATGCGCATGAACAATGTGCAGATAACTCAAAAAAACAGAACTCCGTCAAGCATCCCGCAATCATCGGAGTCATGGTGAAAACACAAATGTCAAATCCAAAATGAAACCAATATGATATACATCAAAACTATACATGTAAACATCAAATCTATATATGTAAACATCTGAAGGAAATGCATGCCAAACCTTTCATGTTGCTGTGCGATGCGCATATCGCGGCACAGTGGTGGACGTCTATTGTAAGAAAATAACTATATATATATTTATCCTTTGTTTAATATGTACGTCCCGCCGTTTTTGAAAATAATTTAGAAGGGTTTCCTTGTTTTAAACGTTTCGTGTCATATCAGAGACACGTACGTTAATACTGAGACTATAGCTCCCTTTTTGGAAATCCCATCGATAACTATCAATGCATGCAAAATATATTCAGGTACTGTTCTCAGACTAGTCCTACTCAGCTACTATATCAAATAGTAAATATCATAAAACATGCTGCTCAAGGGAAATGAATACCAAGATGTACATATGAATGCTACATGTGTTTGGTGCACACGGAAATCGAAACCTATGAATGTGACATACATGTGCACAGAAACAACATCTAAGTGTATCGGGTGTGTGTGAAACATCTGTCAAGGGCAACGGGTGTGCCAGAAAGCAATATCAGGTGCATCTGATATACATGAAGAATCTCGATTTAGTGCATCTGGTGTGCACCAAAATCGCATCTCATATCATGCGCCCAACGTGCGCGAAAATCCAAATCAGCTGCAGCTATCATGCATGAATAAAATCTAAATTATGTGCATCCAGCATGCACGAAATCCAATATAAAGCGCCGAACATGCGCAAAAGTCTAATCCAAGCGCGTCAGATATGCGCAAGAATCCAATAAGGTGCACAAGGTGCACAAAACAAATATTGAGTATCACAATCGAAATCGACGGTAAACAACACATTTCAATTCTGTAACATTTCAAAAAAATAAAATATTATTTTGGGAATTTTCATAATTTAATATTAATTTTTAATGAATATTTTAATAGTCGGTATAATTAAATACCGATAAATAGTGAAAATTCCGGAGAAAATTTTGGAAAATTCTAAAATAGGTTATTTTGTATAAATATGCCATTTTACAGTTTTTTTGGCGAATTATATGCGACTTTAGTGTTAATCGCGATCAAAAATCGCTAATTGGATTTTTTGGCTTTTTGTGCAAAAATGTGCACATAACATTTTCCACACTTGTCTCATGTTATGGACTCATGATGGCTTAGAGTTGAACCATGTTTAGATGATCATGGTGGGTCTAAACCATTTGGTTAAATTAAGTGGGTTAATTAACCGTTTAGCTTGTTTAGGGATTGGATTAAGTGGGGGTTGACTTGTGTTAAGAGGGGAGAGAGAGAGAGGTGGGTAGGTAATGTCACAATCCCTTTTCACCTCAACCCTTTTTCTTGTCTTTCAACTCTCTCTCACACTCACATCTCTCGCACCTACACACACACACATCAGCCTACCATCAAGCACAACCTCAGCCCAAACAAAAGCAACAGCCACATCAACTGCTGCAACAGCAGCTGATGTAATACATCAGCCCCAAATTGTTCACAGCAGCTGCAGAACCAGCTCCAGCAACACCATAAGCCCCTGCTACAGCCTACAACACCACACACATCATCATACACTACATCAGCACAACACCCCAATAGAAAATAGCCACAACAAAATATTACGAGTTTCAAACAGCAGCAGCAACCTGACCTGCAACAGCAACAAGAAACCCCTAACTTCAGCAAAAACTCTCACACTTCACCACAAAGCCACACCAACAGCCACTGCTGCTGCAACTACAGCAAACATAAACAAATCCTAAACACCAGCCACAACCAAAACCACAGCATCAGTAACAAAACTGTTGTTAAAAACAGCATCAGCATCAGCAACTACGGCAACACAGCTGCTCCACAGCAGCAACAGCCCTTCCTCCTTCCTTCATCCTCTCTTCTCCTACATTCTAGGATTTTCTTGAGGTATAATCTTGCAACCCAACTCCTTTCTTGCTTGATCATGGTTATTTAGCTGAAATTTTAGTGTTATTAAGTAGATTAGTGCTAGTTTAGGAGAATTTGAGTGAGATTTGGTCAAGTGTTGGTTTTGAATGTTGGTATAACCTTATTAGGTGTCTTTCAGACCAGTTTAACCAAGATTACTCCAGTTTCCCAGCTGGTTACCTGAAAGTTTCAACTTGGCGTATTTTATCGATATTGTCGACTTTGTGGCTTTTCTGGAAACTGCTATCAACCCGGTCTTCCTAAAATAATTTTGACTTGGCGGTAGGATGTGCAGGTAGATAGGAACCAACACCCAAAACCCTAGCCCCAACCTCCATTTTCTGGCCGCCATTTAATTCCCTCTGGCCGCAATTTGTGCCCAGACCATGGTGGAACAGCCTCGTTTTGCGTGCACGGCTCTTTTACCTGTAAACTTGACCCTGGGTATGTCTAGTTTTGTCTGGTTCCAACCAGGGTAGAATCTGGGTTGATTTTCTTGAGTTGGCGCATGATTTACGACTTGTTTTCGTATGGATTTTGGTATTCGATGATTCGTTTTTTTCGGGTGGCGTTTGAACGCCAACGACAGAGGGTTATTGGCTGTGTTTGCACGCGAGGCTACAGGTTTTTACCTATGGGCGTAGTGTGCACCATTTTGGTTTCCGACATGGTTTTCATGTGTTTTAGCGTGTGATATCCTTTTAGGTACCCCACGTGGCATCGAGGCGTTGGAGATGCAAATGGCGACATCGGCACCGGCACACATGAGCAAGGTGGGTAGATTTATATCTACGGGGAGAAGTCGGGCGGATGGCGTATAGCACCCCCGCAGTCTGTGGTGATGTATACGGATGCGTATACATACTTACAAATATTATATGTTATTTGTGATTCATGATGATGTTTAAGATGGATATTGGTGTGTTGGATTGGTGAAAGGTTACGAAACCCTAGGGTAGTGGGTGCACTATACATACACATACACACATACATACTTGCATACATCCTTATTTCATATGTACTTATGGGATTCTATATAGTTATGTGGTCACATGGGTATGGGACTACGTGTTCACATACGGATTTGAGAATGATATAAGGGATTGAGATGAGTCGATGAGTTTGATTTGAGGTTATGATATCGGTGATATGATACGTCTTGATGCTTTAGAGGATTTTGGGGATGATGATGCCATAAGAATGGTGACATATATATCAAATGGTCGACATGTGATTACGTTACGGGATATGACATGATATGATATGACAAGATTAGTATGATAGGCCGCATTCGGCGATGTATACTCCTTGAGATGATATGTGATGATGATATCGATTTATACGAGACTGTCGATCAGTAGTCAGATCATAATTATAGTGATGATGTTAGCTTGTACTAGACGTAGGTCAGTTCCCAGATTATGATATTTGATATAGAGAATACCAGATGAATGATATGACGAATGTGATATTGACCCGTACCCAGATTTGGGGATGCCGTACGACGGATTTACGTACGAGCTATATTTTGATGTTTAATCCGCACTCTTGACTTGGGAATAACCGATTATAGAGATATGGTATCGGATGTGATATTATCGAGGCGGGATCACCGACTATACATATATATATATATATATATATGTATGTATTGACTCAGAGGTTAGGCGGTTTCACTTACCTACTGCTAGCTTTAGCTCAGCCTTATAGTGGTGTAGCTATGACTCTTATGACATTAGATACAGTTCAGCTATCATTGTGTTTAGTGCTCAGCTCCCGCACTTTATTATTGTTGCTCTGCACCGCATACTGTTGTGATTCATATTCCGTTATTGATATCCTGCTGTTAAGACACCAGCACCATTACCGATGATGCGTATGTACCACGTACACTTATTTGCCCGCTCACACACATCTTCATCGGTAATTGCCATGTCACGAACACTTAGAAAATATTATTGCTTGATTTAGCCTGTTAGCTAGTAGTGACATGATAATAGTATGCTTGCCTTATATGCCATCTTGACATTGTAGTTATTACTTGTCACTTCATGCATACTGTTATTCATTATATGCTGCATTCATGGATTCTCATGCTTATATTCATGATTTCACATGCTATTGATGATTTGGATTCGGGTTTCCATGAGATTTTCTGGATTCGGAGGAAAACCGCAAAACATATATATAAACTGCTTTCTCTTTTTAATAAAAATGCGGTTTTCCCATGATGTATGAGTCGTCCACCATGAGTTTTGCTGATGGATTTCGAGATCTGATTCGAGGAGACGGATGAACCATTTCGGGTACATGGTAGGCCCGGTGCGGTACCCCGGGGTAAGAAGATCGCAGCATATGGTGTTGATCCTGGCATGGGAGCACGACCGACCGGTGATATTACCCGACGCGTCGGATATCCGAAGGATACTGTCGTGGTCATGAGATGGATGGTAGGGGCCGTTCTGGACTGACGGCGCCCTGGATATTATGATTGAGACATTGAGATTTTGAGATATTGAGGTACAGAGATTGTGATACAGAGATATCGAGATATTGGGATTTATGTTTTGTGTCGATGCTAGGCACTGTTTTATACTGATTTCATTATGATACCTCAGTTTAAAAATACAGAAATCTCACAAATTTATGAAAGCAGTTTTCTTCAGTACTTGCATTCTGTTTCATGCATTCATATATCATCCATATGACATATTGCTACCTGAGGCACTGACACGGGCGTATGGGATTACATTTGGGTTAGATATTTACCCTAGCCATGGTATAGGCTGTTGGTTATATATATTTGAGGATTATATATTATGATCGTATGACCTAGGATTGCGTCATACATGCGATTTTCTGTTCGTAGATCTTTTTCTACTCACGAGTTGGCAACTCACCCCCGTTGTGCCCCAGTTTCTTGCAGGTGTTGCCGTACGGGTTTCATTACGACTTTGCGGGCACTGCTTCTGTTCGGGTGACTTGCTAGTAGGTGGGTTATTGTATCTTACCCATCATTATACGTTGTATATTATATTTCAGTTGTATCTAGAATTTCCATCAACCAAACATGTACTTATTTGAGATTGAGACCAGTAATGTTTATTCTTTCGACCTTAGAATCGCGCGTTATATTTCTGTGGATTTCATGCTGATTGGAGTTCCCTTTTCTGTTGTGATCCTCGCCGTTAGGCGTTGTATATTATATTGCTAGTTGGTTGACTTGTAGTGGTTTTCCTATATTTTACTACTTTTCTTGGTTTGGATTTCTGGGCTCGGCTTACTTAGAGCACGTACGCCTTGAGACGTTCGTAGCCTAAGTGCCGATCAAGTTCCGTACTTTCGGGTCGTGACAAAGTTGGTATCAGAGCGTTAGGTTTTACCTTCGGAGCATAGGATGACCCATGTTTGATGGAATAGGTGACTAAAGTAGAGTGACATATCGTGGGTATGTTCCGCGGTATATTTACGACACGCCACTCCACTTAAGGAACCTTAAGATGTACATTTCCTTGTTCAGTATCCTATTCATTCCTGATCTAGCCTCATCAGTACCGGTTATGGTTGTGCTGCCACGATTACGGCAGGGTGAGCTAAGGCTAGAGTTGCGGTCAGCATGAGCTCATTACGAATGAGGACTGACCAGAGCATAATTCCGGCGACACGCGATTGTAGAAATATGTCTTTTGATTGTGTTTTGTACGCCGAGCGTTGGATGGATCGCTGTATGAGATTGCTCGGACGTGCCGATCAGCACCAGAGGATTGAGCCACTGACAGAGGCCAGCCAGATTTTGATGACCGTTGGTGTATTGCTTACTCATGATGATTGAGGCACGGTTCAGCGTGCAGACGAGTGAGCCAGTTGTTGCTGCGAACGACGAGATATTGCCCCAGATGTTGGAGCTATTGAGGTACGAGTGGTACTAAGGGATGATAGAAGGTCGCTAGTCACCAAGGGTGAATGACTAGGACATGCGGATCGTTCGCTACCCCGATGCGAGGTCATCAGATAGATTAATTCCAGCTAGAGAGGACTTCATGCGAAGACGTTGGGAGTCGACAGAGACGATCGAATGTCAGAGACCTATTATTCCAAGTTTAAAGTATTCGGAAGGACATGCAGGCAATTCTATGGTCCCTCTAGAAGAATGAAACCCTAACTCGACTTAATGACCGTATGAAAGCCTTTGAACCCTAGGGTTTGTGGCAGTTCTGCGGCGCCATTAGTGAGGCTTGGGTTTGCCTTTTTACGGCTGGACCACCGATGCTGTGGTATGTACTCGATACTATTATACTGTACCCAAGATGTTGAGCTCTTGGGGGATTATGAGGTTTTGACAATCGATCGGATGGCTCGACTTAATTCGGATGCTAGGTGGTGAGATGGATTTCTTGAGAGACTCCAGATACGAGGATAGCCGTTGGAGCTCAGTCCATGCAGCCACGACGAGACGAGTCCGAAGCAGTCGACATTAGAGAAAGGTGGAGTAAGAGGTTCGTACAAGATCTGGATATGATGACGTTCCACTCCGCCGACATCAGAGATGCGATACGCATGCCGAGGCATAGTACTGGATATACCTTCCAGAAGGAGTCGCGATGAGTATACAGCCGCTCCGGAACAGAAGCAGATATAGTAAAGGGCGATGACTCCCGGACAATTGGCAGAGATGAGACTTGGAAGAGACCTTGAGTAGGATTCCTTCCAGGACACTGCTGCAATGATACTTGCACCCAGGATCGGATGTGTCACATGCATTCAGAGAGCCAGATGCCGACGCCAGTGACATGCTGCCTTACGAGTGATCGCGATGATTGATCGAGAAATGACGAGAGGAGTGCCAGAACGGAATCGTCCCCGTTAGCACACCTGACAGGGCCGATGAGCCGATGGATCGTGAGATTGGTAATCCACAGAGAAGACTTGGACCCAGGAGTGGTCATTGATACGCACACCAGTAGGCCAGAGTTCAGGATCGTCGACGAGACATACTATGAGTAATCACGACAGTTGGCCAGAGATTCTTGGAGGATGCGCTTGAGCGGGTCTATTCCGCCATACTTGATTTCGATGTTTTGGGCGATCTATTCGCATGACTGATGTTGATGATTCGTTTTCATGACATTTGTTTTCATGCACCATGGTTGCACCTGCTGAGTATTTGCGAGTTTTGCGCAGTTGTTGCACTTGATATTGTTTTCGTGCCTTGGTTTCATATGTTTATGATTTCATGGGTTTCATACTTTCGAGTTGATTTTGTGCGTATGCACGCACGCGATTTGGTTTTTGCACTCTGTATAGTTTACATATGCTTGCAGTGCAGTGACATGTATTTTATGCACTTGGATGCAATGGACTTCGATTTCGATGGTGATGCTCGATATTTGCTTTGTGCACTTTATGCACCTGATTGGATTTTGCGCATGATCGGCGCTTGATATTGGATTTCATGATTTCGTGCATGATGGATGCACCGGATTTGGATTTTAGCGTATGTTGGGCGCAGGTTATGAGATGCGATTTGGTGCACACTAGATGCACTAAATCGGGATTTTTCGTGCTTGTCAGATGCACCTGATTTTGCTGTCAGGCACACACGTTGCCTATGACCGATGTTGTGTGCACACCCATTGCACCTTGATGTCGTTTTTGTGCACCTGCTTGGCACATGTATGGATTTTGATTTCCGTGCACACCGGACGCATAGGGTATTCATATGCATATTTTGGGATTGATTTCTATGGAGCAGTACATTTTATGATATTTGCTATGTGTTTTCGTACTGAGCAGGACTAGTCAGAGGACAGTGCCTGGATATATTTTGCATGCACTGATAGATTTCAAAGGGATTTCCAAAAGCGAGCTATAGTCTCATTATTTACATACGTGTCCGATATTACACGAAACGTTCAGGGAACCCTTCTAAAATTGTTTTTAAAACGACGGATCGTGCATATTAAACAAGAGATATATACGTATATGGCTATTTTCTTATAGAGATGTCCGCCACTATGCAGTGTTATGCGCATTGTACATCGACTTTAAAGAATTTTGGCATGCATTTTCTTCATATATTTACATGTATAGTTCCGATTTCTAGCATATCGGTTTTGCCTTGGATTTGGCATTCGTGTTTTCACCTTGACTCCGATGATTGCGAGATTCTTGACGGAGTTTTCTTTTCGAGTTATCAGCTCGTTACTTATGCGCATGTATTACGCTACGAGGCGTTTCATGTATTGATGATTTCGGAGCCCCGTTGACTTGGACATTTTATTGAAATGTTTTAGAATTTGGGGGTTTAAATTTAAATTCGGGTACCGAATTTCTTTAAGGGGGGAAGACTGTAACATTTCAAAAAAATAAAATATTATTTTGGGAATTTTCATAATTTAATATTAATTTTTAATGAATATTTTAATAGTCGGTATAATTAAATACCGATAAATGGTGAAAATTCCGGATAAAATTTTGGAAAATTCTAAAATAGGTTATTTTGTGGAAATATGCCATTTACAGTTTTTATGACGAATTATATGCGACATTAGTGTTAATCGCGATCAAAAATCGTTAATTGGATTTTTTGGCTTTTTGTGCAAAAATGTGCACATAACATTTTCCACACTTGTCTCATGTTATGGACTCATGATGTCTTAGGGTTGAACCATGTTTAGATGACCATGGTGGGTCTAAACCATTTGGTTAAATTAAGTGGGTTAATTAAGGGTTTAGCTTGTTTAGGGATTGGATTAAGTGGGGGTTGACTTATGTTGAGGGGACAGAGAGAGAGAGAGGTGGCTAGGTAATGTCACAATCCCTTTTCACCACAACCCTTTTTCTTGTCTTTCAACTCTCTCTCTCACTCACATCTCTCACACCTACACACACACACACCAGCCCACCATCAAGCACAACCTCAGCCTAAACAAAAGCAACAGCCACATCAACTGCTACAACAGCAGCTGATGTAACACATCAGCCCCAAATTGTTCACAGCAGCTGCAGAACCAGCTCCAGCAACACCATAAACCCCTGCTGCAGCATACAACACCACACACAACATCATACACTACATCAGCACAACACCCCAACAGAAAACAGCCACAACAAAATATTACGAGTTTCAAACAGCAGCAGCAACCTGACCTGCAACAGCAACAAGAAACCCCTAACTTCAGCAAATACACTCACACTTCACCACAAAGCCACACCAACAGCCACTGCTGCTGCAACTACAGCAAACACAAACAAATCCTAAACACCAGCCACATCCAAAACCACAGCATCAGTAACAAAACTGCTGTTAAAAACAGCATCAGCATCAGCAACTGCAGCAACACAGCAGCTCCACAGCAGCAACAACCCTTCCTCCTTCCTTCATCCTCTCTTCTCTTACATTCTAGGATTTCCTTGAGGTATAATCTTGCAACCCAACTCCTTTCTTGCTTGATCGTGGTTATTTAGCTGAAATTTTAGTGTTATTAAGTAGATTAGTGCTAGTTTAGGAGAATTTGAGTGAGATTTGGCCAAGTGTTGGTTTTGAATGTTGGTATAACCTTATTATGTGTATTTGAGACCAGTTTAACCAAGATTACCCCAGTTTCCCAGTTGGTTACCTGAAAGTTTCAACTTGGCATATTTTATCGATATTGTCGACTTTGTGGCTTTTCTAGAAACTGCAATCAACCCGGCCCTCCTAAAATAATTTTGACTTGGCAGTAGGATGTGCACGCAGATAGGAACCAACACCCAAAACCTTAGCCCCAACCTCCATTTTCTGGCCGCCATTTAATTCCCTCTGGCCGCAATTTGCGGCCAGACCAGGGTGGAACTGCCTCGTTTTGTATGCACGGCTCTTTTACCTGTAAACTTGACCCTGGGTATGCCTAGTTTTGTCTGGTTCCAACCAGGGTAGAATCTGGGTTGATTTTCTTGAGTTGGCGCATGATTTACGACTTGTTTTTGTATGGATTTTGGTATTCGATGATTCATTTCTGTCGGGTGGCGTTTGAACGCAAACGGCAGAGGGTTATTGGCTGTGTTTGGACGCGAGGCTATAGGTTTTTACCTATGGGCATAGCGTGCACCATTTTGGTTTCCGACATGGTTTTTATGTATATTAGCGCGTGATATTCTTGTAGGTACCCCACGTGGTATCGAGGCGTTGGAGATTCAAATGGCGACATCGGCACCGGCTCACATGAGCAAGGTAAGTAGATTTATATCTACGGGGAGAAGTCGGGTGGATGGCGTATAGCACCCCCGCAGTCTGTGGTGATGTATACGGATGCGTATACACACTTACAAATATTATATGTTATTTGTGATTCATGATGATGTTTAAGATGGATATTGGTGTGTTGGATTGGTGAAAGGTTACGAAACCCTAGGGTAGTGGGTGCACTATACATACACATACACACATACATACTTGCATACATCCTTATTTCATATGTGCTTATGGGATTCTATATAATTATGTGGTCACATGGGCATGGGACTATGTGTTCACATACGGATTTGAGGATGATACATGGGATTGAGATGAGTCGATAAGTTTGATCTGAGGTTATGATATCGGTGATATGATACGTCTTGATGCTTTAGAGGATTTTGGGGATGATGATGCCATAGGAATGGTGACATATATATTAAATGGTCGACATGTGATTACGTTACGGGATATGACATGATATGATATAACAAGATTAGTATGATAGGCCGCATTCGGCGATGTATACTCCATGAGATGATATGTGATGATGATATCGATTTATACGAGACTGTCGATCAGTAGTCAGATCATAATTATAGTGATGATGTTAGCATGTACTAGACATAGGTCAGTACCCAGATTGTGATATTTGATATAGAGAATACCAGATGAATGATATGACGAATGTGATATTGACCCGTACCCAGATTTGGGGATGCCGTACGACGGATTTACGTACGAGCTATATTTTGATGTTTGATCCGCACTCTTGACTTGGGAATAACCGATTATAGAGATATGGTATCGGATGTGAAATTATCGAGGCGGGATCACCGACTATATATATATATATATATATATATATATATATATGTATCGACTCAGAGGTTAGGCGGTTTCCCTTACCTACTGTTAGCTTTAGCTCAGCCTTATAGTGGTGTAGCTATGACTCTTATGACATTAGATGCAGTTCAGCTATCATTGTGTTTAGTGTTCAGCTCCCGCACTTTATTATTGTTGCTCTGCCCCGCATACTGTTGTGATTCATATTCCGTTATTGATATCCTGTTGTTAGGACACCATCACCATTACCGATGATGCGTATGTACCACGTACACTTATTTGCCAGCTCACACACATCTTCATCGGTAATTGCCATGTCACGAACACTTAGAAAATATTATTGTTTGATTTAGCCTATTAGCTAGTAGTGACATGATATTAGTATGCTTGCCTTATATGCCAGCTTGACATTGTAGTTATTACTTGTCACTTCATGCATACTGTTATTCATTATATGCTGCATCCATGGATTCTCATGCTTATATTCATGATTTCACATGCTATTGAAGATTTGGATTCGGGTTTCCATGAGATTTTCTGGATTCGGAGGAAAACAGCAAAACATATATATAAACTGCTTTCTCTTTTTAATAAAAATGCGGTTTTCCCATGATGTATGAGTCGTCCACCATGAGTTTTGCTGATGGATTTCGAAACCCGATTCGAGGAGGCGGATGAACCATTTCGGGTATATGATAGGCCCGGTGCGGTACCCTGGGGCAAGAAGATCGCAGAAGATGGCGTTGAGCCTGGCAGGGGAGCACGACCGACCGGTGATATTACCCGACGCGTCGGATATCCGGAGGATACCGTCGTGGTCATGAGATGGATGGTAGGGGCCGGTCTGGACTGACGGCGCCTTGGATATTATGATTGAGACATTGAGATTTTGAGATATTGAGGTACAGAGATTGTGATACAGAGATATCGAGATATTGGGATTTATATTTTGTGCCGATGCTAGGCACTGTTTTATGCTGATTTCATTATGATACCTCATTTTAAAAATACATAAATCTCACAAATTTATGAAAGCAGTTTTCTTCAGTACATGCATTCTGTTTCATGCATTCATATATCATCCATATGACATATTGCTACCTGAGGCACTCACACGGGCATATGGGATTACATTTGGGTTAGATATTTACCCTAGCCATGGTATAGGCTGTTGGTTATATATATTTGAGGATTTTATATTATGATCGTATGACCTAGGATTGCGTCATACATACGATTTTTTGTTCGTAGATCTTTTTCTACTCACCCCCGTTGTGCCCCAGTTTCTTGCAGGTGCTGTCGTACGGGTTTAATTACGGCTTTGTGGGTACTGCTTCAGTTCGGGTGACTTGCTAGTAGGTGGGTTATTGTATCTTACCCATCATTATACATTGTATATTAATTTCGGTTGTATCTAGAAGTTCCATCAACCAAACATGTACTTATTTGAGATTGAGACCAGTGATGTTTATTCTTTCGACCTTAGAGTCGCGCGTTATATTTCTGTGGATTTCATGCTGATTGGAGTTCCCTTTTCTGTTGTGATCCTCGCCGTTAGGCGATGTATATTATATTGCTAGCTGGTTGACTTGTAGTGGTTTTCCTATACTCTACTACTTTTCTTGGTTTGGATTTCTGGGCTCGGCTTACTTAGTGCACGTACGCCTTGAGACGTTCGTAGCCTAAATGCCGGTCATGTTCCGTACTTTCTGGTTGTGACAAATTCAAATCCAAGTCCGGTATACCGTGGTATATAATCTCACAACCATGTGCATTAGCGTGAACAAAAGCAAATCAAAATACTAAAAGTGCATGAAAACTATGCCGGAAGCATAAATCAAATCATATGCATGCCCTAGGCATGAAATCACAATCAATATCTCAAATGACATCAAAACGAAGTCAGGTGTAACTGTGGTGCACAAAATACATATCAATGCACTGCAAGCATATGTGAACTATACCGAGTGCAAAAACTAAATCGAATGCGTACCATATGCACAAAATCAACCCAACTGTATGAAATCCATGAAATCACAAACATGTGCAGCCAAGGCACAAAACGATATTAAGTGCAATAACTGTGCACAAATCATCAACACAAAGGTGTATTAAGCATATCTCAAGTGTAATAACTACGCGCAAAATATAAATACCCAGTTGGTGCAACCATGGTGCACGAAAACAAATATCATGAAACTCAGTCATCAAGACTAAATCATGCGAATGGGTCGCCCAAAACACCGAAATCCAAAAATGACGAATGCGTGATATTCGAATCACCAAATCCCAGATCGTAAACACGGTCGTCGATATTTCCTTCCTTCGTAGTTGAGAAGGTGTCGGTGCATCCAAAGCTAGCAGAGCAAGATGTCTACTTGCCTCCTGTTCATGGCCTGGCACCTGGTGCCTTCAGGCTCTTGTCTCTCACTGTGAATTACTAGATATATAGCTCCTCGGCTCGACGGCCCAATATGGAATGACGACAGAAACAGTCCCGCTGTGGCGCATCCTCTAAAGATCTCTGGCCAACAATCTTGTCGACGATGCCGAATTCTGGCCTGCTGGGTGTGCAGAATATGACCTCACCTGGGTCCAAGTCTTCTCGTATAGTATTACAGAATGTTTCTGTCGAAATCTCTCCCAAATCTTGTTTCTGCCGAACTGCCCGAAAGTTATCATCTTTTACTAAATCTGTATCTTGTTCCGGAACGGCTGCATACTCATCGCGACTCCTTCTGGAAGATACATCCATAAATAACGCCTCTCCATGCGTATTACATCTCTGATGTCGGCCCATTGGAACGTCATCTCATCAAGATCTCGTACGAATATCTTACTCCACTTTTTTCTAATATCGACTGCTTCAGACTCGTCTCTTCGTGGCTTCATGGACTGCGCTCCAACGGCTATACTCGTATCTGGAGTCTCCCAAGCAATGTATCTCATCACTTGATATCCGAATGACGTCGAACCTTTCGATCGATTTGTCAAGTTCCAGAATCCCCCAAGATCTCAACAACTTGGGTACAGTTTAATAGTATTCTAGTACATGCCACAGTACCTGTGGACCAACCATAGAAGGGCAAACCCAAGCCTTACTAATGGACCGCTGAACTGCCGCAAACCCTAAGGTTACGAAGCGTTCTCATGGTCATTATGACGAGTTAGGGTTTCATTCTTCTAGAGGGTCCATAGCATTACATGCATTTATCTCTGAATACTTTAAACTTGGAAAATAGGCTTCTGACATTCGATCGTCTCTATCGACTCCCAACATACCTGCGTGAAGTCGTTTCTAGTTGGAATCAATCAATCTGATGACCTCACATCGGGGTAAGCGAACGAACCACATGTCCTAGTCATTCATCCTCGGACGACTAGCGACCTTCAATCATATCTCTGAGTATAAACTTGTGCTGCAGTAGCTCCAACATCTGGGGTGATATCTCGTCATTCGCAGCAACAATTGGCTCATTCGTCTGCACGCTGAATAGTGCCTCAATCATAAAGAATAATCTATGCATTGACGGTCATCACATTCTGGCTGGCATCTATCAGTGGCTTAATCCTCTGGTGCTGAGCTACACGTCCGAGTAATCTTGTAAAAGCGATCCATCAAACGATCCTGGCGCGAAAACACAATAAAACGACGCCTCTATGCAATCGTATATCCCTGGAATCATGCCCTGGTCAGTCCTCGTCCGTGACGAGCTCGTGCTGACGCAACTCTAGCCGTAGCTCTCTCTGCCCGTGTAATCATGGCAGCAAAACCATAAACCAATACTGATGAGGATAGATCATAGGAATGAATATATTACTGTGTAAAGAAATGTCCATCCTAAGGCTCCCTAAGCGGAATAGTGTATCGTAAGTATGCCACGGAACATACACACGGTACGTCACTCTCCTTAAGTCACATACTCCATCAAACAAGGTCAACCTACGCGAAAAAAGTTCGGGTCTAATACCCCCTTGACTAAGTCTAAGTTCCATAAGGTCAAGCCTATGTTCCGAATATATACAAACGCTCTAGGCTCCGCATAGTCAAACTTAGACTCGAACCAAGGTTAACCTAGCGCTTTGATACCAACTTTGTCACGACCCGAAATGGCACGCGACCGGCACTTGAATCATATGAAGTCTATAAGACCCCATCTAATTCAAGTAAGCCAAGAAATCACAGAAATTTAAACCATTTAAAGAAAGAAGTGAAGAAAACATGTTTTAAAACAAGGCGTTTTTTAATAACATATGCCGAAGTATGCATTTTTAAAATCTCAAGTCTTTTCTGAAAATTACGGCAGAGTTTCCTTTGTAAATACTGGCCCTAAAAGGGGTACAACAAGCATAATATGAATAAAGGCATCCCCAAGCGGGAGCTAGCTCTTCGTCAATTGACGGTCACAACCACGCAAGCAATATAATATACAATGCCGAAGGGCGAGGATCAAACCTCAAAAGGAACTCAAAATATCAAGAAAACCATAATCATACAACACGCGACTCTAAGGTCGAATGAAAATATGTAACATTTCAGAAAAATAAAATATTATTTTTGGGAATTTTTATAATTAAATAATAATTATATTGAATATTTTAATAAGGCGGTAAAATTAAATAACGATAAATTTTGGGAAAATTTGGAAAATTATAGAAATTACTGAAATGAAGGTGCTTTATGTGAAACATGCAAATTATAAGTTTGTATGATTAATTATACACTATTTAGTGCTAATCACGATTAAATATCGCTAAACGCGCATTAAGCTTGTTTTGTGCAAAACATGCAACATGTCATTTTTACACTTGTTACATTTTATCATGGCTTTACTTTATTTCTTCATGCTTGATTTGGGTTTTATTATGAGAAGAGAGAAGAAAAGAAAAGAAAAGAAAAGAATAAAGAATGAGGGATGGGCATGAGAGAGAGAGAGGGTGAAGGGTCAAAGCATGGTCTTCGGTTCTTGTTTCTTTCCTCATCTTCATCTTCTCCCTCTCTTCTCTTCAGCCCATAGTAGCACCTCACACCCTCTCCACTACAAACCCTCAAAACATCATTAAAACAAACTCCAAAGCTCTTCCCAACTTCACAAAAAACTTGCACAAGCTCACAAGCTACACTATGGACCCAAGAAAGTTTGCATTTTGGTGCTCTAGGGAATTCATGAGTGCCAAAGGAGATAATTTCTGCACCATGATAATTGTATTTCGATTCCTTAAGTATCCATAAAAGTTTAGAATCGATATTGTGTAGTTTAGCGAACTTTGAAAATTTCAAGTTAGGGATTAGGGTTGAATTGATCCCAAAGGTGAAATTGAGGTGTAATTAAGGACTACAACCCCTGTTATGATGATGTAGTGGACTGAACACGAGACTTAAACCCCGGATTACGAACTTAGAAACCCAATATCGGAAAAATTATGGATTCTGTGAGAGTTTAATGAAATCTGCTAACACCCGGGGGACCTGAAAATTATTTAGCAAACACAGAGGAGTGTGTAGGCAACCTATGACCCCCTACCAAAACCCTAGCCCATATACCCTCTTTATAGCCACAAATTTAATCTGTCTGGCTGCAATTTGAGGCTAGGGCGGGACCATTAGTGTTCGTATTTATTCTGTGGCTTTATCTTCAGTAAACTAGACCCTTGACATATGCAAAATGGGCTAATTTCTGTTAGGGTAAAATCTGGGACCATTTTCAAGAGTTGCTGTTTTAATTCGGGGTTTTGTTTTTCGTATTGTGAATTCTGGATTTTAGTATTTTTGCTTTACCTCGATCACTTGACGTTTATGCGTCTATATCGAGTGTTGTTTGGTGGTTTGAAGGGCGTAGTCCGTAGGTTCTAACCTATAGGCTTTTAGCGTATCGTTTTGGCTTTGATTTGGATTTTAATGCGATACGATACATTATGATGTGTAGGTAACTCACGTGGACTTCGAGACGACGAGGATGAGCGTGGCGTCATCGACTCCAGAGAGCGAAGATCAAGGTGAGTAGATTTATATCTACGGAGGAAGTCGGGTGGATGGCGTATGGCACCCCAGCAATGTCGTAAGAAATGGTATGATGTGATATAGATTTACTTAGATGTGTTATTGAGAGATATGAACACTTAGCAAGAAAACCTTTAGGAGATCATGGGTTAGTATTAGCTAGAATTGAAAGAAGGATTTAGTTGGTTTCTTAGTCGTGAACCCTAGAGTAAGGTTGTACACATACATATATACACACGGGATTTGGTTTTGGGTGTATACGTCATATATATATATATATATATATAGGATTATGTGGATATTTTGGTGCTTATATATATATATATATATATATATATATATATATATATATATATATATATATATATATATAGACACACGAATGTGGAGGCGAGTCGATATGATCGGGTATGATGCCGTGAGTTGTGATATGTGTTTGGGTCATGATATGAGATGCGGCAGGATATTATAGTGGATCGTTGGGTGATGTGATTTTATTCACACGAGGACATATGTATGATGATATTGGTATCAGTTTGTACTAGACTTTAGATCAGTACCCCACCAGTTCATGATATGTGATGATGATACCATATGGATGTTTTGTTATATGTGATAGTTCATGATATGTGATGATGATACCATATGGATGTTGTCTTATATGTGATAGTTCATGATATTGGATGATGATACCATATGGATGTTGTGTTATATGTGATATTCGACCCGTACCCTGATTTGGGATGTCATACGATAGATTTACCGTATGAGATATAATTTTGATGATAGATCCGCACTCTTGACTCGAGGATGTCATATTATTTATTGTATCGTATGTAATACTATTGAGGCGAGATCACCGACTACTAGATATATATATAAATCGACTCGGACTTAGGTGGATTCCTTTACCCTTTTGACTGGGCTCGAGTCATACTCATTTTCAAAAGTGGAGAATCGTAGGTATTTTAAATACCAAATTGTATGACTCATTTATTGGGTAGGTATATTTTTCAGTGTTGTTGTTACTACATCACCTTCTGTATATTCGTGATGTTTCATCGCATTGCATACTTGTATATATGTTATCTATAATTATCATGAAACCCTGTTGTCAGGACACCAGCACCATTACCGATGATGCATATGTTCCACGTACACCTGCTTGCCGACTCACACACATCATCATCGGTAATTGCCATGTCATGTACACTTTAGAAAATACTGTTCATGGACATAGCTTGCTAGTTGATAGTTGCAACATGTTATAGCTTTCATATGCTAGTTTAACTATTACATTTATTGCATGATATCAGATGCATTCATATATTCAGTGGTCATGCAGTATTATGGAGATTTATGCCAGTATTCACTGTTTATTGATATCGTGATTTTTATGATTTCGGACCCTTCTTGAGATTTCTAGTTTGGAAACCGCATGTGAAAGTTTTATAAACTGATGATTTGTTTTTAAAAGATTGATGCGGTTTTCCTTGATATGATGAGTATTGTCCACCATGATATTTTCTCGGTTCTGAAATGGTTTTCGAGACCCGATTCGAGGAGTTGGATGAACCGTCTACGGGTAGATGGTGGACCCGGTATGGTACCCGGGGCAAGAAGCTCGAGTTGTAGACGATGAGCCCGGCAGGGGCAGACTTCCTACCGGTGATTGTTTGGCGCTGCGGATATCCGGAGGATACCGTTCGTGGTCGTGTGATTGATGATATGGGCCGATCCGGACTGACGGAGCCCGAGGTATTGAGATATTGAGATTTGAGACACTGAGATATTACGATTTGATGATACAGGCCAGTCCGGATAGCCGTAGCCTGAGATATTGAGATTCATATTTTGTGTCGATGCTTGACACCGATTTCTCTATTGATTTCATTGAAGATATTCGATTTATATACATACAGGAATCTCATTAAATAAAGAAAACAGTTGTCTCACTCATGATTTATTCTGTTTCCATTCGTAATTCATTCTATGTTGCTATTTGAGGCACTGACACGAGCACGTGGTATTGCACTTATGTGTTGTTGGATCAGGATATTTATTGAGGATATTACTTGATATGACCTAGGATAGCGTCATGCATGCGATTTTTACTCGTAGATGTTTTCTACTCACGAGTTGGCAACTCACCGCTGTTGTGCCACAGTTCCTTGCAGGTTTTGCTGTACAGGTTTCGTTGCGGCTTTGCTGGCACATTGTTCCTTCCGGGTGATTACTTTGGTAGGTGGGTTCAGTTGCATCGTGACCACCATTGTACATTTATTATTTCAGTTGTATCTAGTAAACTCCATCAACCAGACTTGTATATTTGATAGAGATAGATGACCAGTGTATATTCTTTCGACCTTAGAGTCGCGCGCTGTATTATTATGGTTTTCCTCTGGTTTCTTGATGATGCTGGATTTTTATCCTGAGTTTGATCCTCGCCTTTCGGCATTGTATATTATATTGTTGTATGGTTTAGTCCGCCGGTTGGCGAAGAGCTAGCTCCCGCTTGGGGATGCCTTTATTCATTAGATATGCTTTATTATGTTTGTACCCGTTTGGGATTAGTTTTTACAAAAGAAACTCTGCAGAAATTTTCAGAAAAGACTTGAGATTTTAAAAATGCATATTTCGGGTTATGTTGTTAAACTTCTTGCTTTAAAATTGGTTTTTCCTTCACTCTACTTCTTTACTTGGTTTGGATTTCTGGGTTTTTGGATTTACTTAGATTACGTATGCCTCAAGACATTTCGTAGTTTAAGTGCCGGTCATGTTCCATACTTTTCGGGTCGTGACAAAATACAACCGGTTTTCTAAGTCTGAAAAAAATATAGAAGTCTGGTTGATGGAGTTTACTAGATACAACTGAATAAATAAAATTACATTGGTGGTCACGATACAAGTGAACCCACCTACCAAGGCAATCACCCGGAATGGAAGCAGTGTGCCAGAAAACCGCAATGAAACCAGTACGGCAAAACCTGCAAGAACTGTGGCACAACGGAGGTGAGTTGCCAACTCGTGAGTAGAAAACATCACAGAGCAGAAATCGTATGTATGACTCAATCCTAGGTCAAACGATCAGTAATATATATATATATATATATATATATATATATATATATATTCTCAATATGATAAAGTCTGAAGCATGAAAAGGTGGCAAGGGTAAACATCTATACCAAGTGTGCTACCAAGTGCTCATGTCAGTGCCTTAGGTAGCAACATATCATAAACATGAGGTGTGATCAATGTAATCATCATGAAATCAGTGTCAACTATATCATGAAGTCTATAAGTATGTGGATATCATCCAACTATGTAATCAATGCCTGTATGCATATGGATCTCATCCACGTGTCAACCAATGACATAACAACATCATGCATGTAAAAGTCATAAAGTATATACATGAAAGTATGAGGATATAAATCAACGTGTGTCCCTCGCGACACATCAAAATCATGGAACGTGAGTGTCCAGTATCGACACTCAAAACATCATGAAACCCGTGTTCAGTATCGATACGTAAATCCTCATATATCTCAAGCGCCGCACTCCCTGGTCGACCCTCATATCCATATATCTCAGGCGCCGCACAACCTGGTTAGCCCTCATATCCATCTCACTACTCCGGTCGGTATTCTCCGGATAGCCGCTGAGTCCAAATACTATCACCGGTAGGTAGTACTCACCTGCCAGGCTCACCATCTAACAATACGAGTCTTCTTGCCCCGGGGTACCTCATCGGGTCCACCATGTACCCGCAGACGGTGCCTACCGCTCCTCGAATTGGGTTTCACATGCCACTCTCAGAACCGAGAAAACACATGGTGCACGCACTGAAATATCATATCAAGGGTAACCGGGTTTTTAAAACAATGCATAATCTTTTTTGAAATAACCACGGTTTCCAAATCCTGAAACAACATATCTCAATGCGTATAATCATAAAGCATGATGTATGCGACATATAACAAAAATGTAAGCATATCCGTATATCATGCAACATGGAACAGTAATATGCACATATCGAGGGAAAAACGCTCTTTTTAAAATGAATCCAGTTTGAAAAAATATATTGTGTTTCCCAAATCTCCAAAATCAAGCCAGAATCATCTATGTATGTGCAAATATGTATGTATTCAAGTATGGGTATATAATATGTGTGTACGCAAGTATGAGTGTACAATATGTATGTACGCAAGTATGTGTGTACAATATGCCTGTGTGCCAATAAGGATGTACAGGTAGATATATACGCAAGTATGAGTGTACAATATGCATGTGCGCCGATATGGATGTACAAGTAGGTATATACGCAAGTATGAATGTACAATATGCCTGTGCGCCAATAAGGATGTACAAGTAGGTATATACGCAAGTACGAGTATACAATATGCCTGTGCGCCAATAAGGATGTACAAGTAAGTATATACGCAAGTATGAGTGTACAATATACCTGTGCGCTAATATAGATATACAAGTAGGTATATACGCAAGTATGAGTGTACAATATGCCTGTGCGCCAAAATGGATGTACAACTAGGTATATACGCAAGTATGAGTGTATAATATGCTTGTGCGCCAATATGGATGTATAAGTAGGTATATACGCAAGTATGAGTGTACAATATGCTTGTGCGCCAATATAGATATACAAGTAGGTATATACGCAAGTATGAGTGTACAATATTCCTGTGCGCCAATATGGATGTACAAGTAGGTATATACACAGGTATGAGTGTACAATATGCCTGTGCATCAATATAGATGTACAATTAGGTATATATGCAAGTATGAGTGTACAATATGCCTGTGCGCCAATATGGATGTACAAGTAGATATGTACGCAAGTATGAGTGTACAATATGCATGTGCGCCAATATGGACGTACAAGTAGGTATATACGGAAGTATGGCATGCAAGAAGTCATATCCCGATGTAACAATCCAACTGTGTAGTGACCTTGCAATTATCGATGATGAAATGTGTGAGCCGGCAAGCAGGTGTACGTGGAATATACGCATCATCGATAATAGTGCTAGTGTCCTGACAGCATGGGTTTAATATAACAATAAACACATTTAAACATGCAATGCGATGCGAATAGCAAGAATATGCAGAAAATGAATAATAAACACAACAGTGAAGAATCTATATCAATATATATATGTCATACAGTTTTGTCATTTGAAATAACACGAATCGTGGTGTTTAGAAAAATAAGGGCTACGGTGTTCTTAAGAAAAGATGCATCTTTTGAAAATATCCATAGAATCACTTGGCCTATCTTTAAAATACTATCGATTCGTTAGTTTTGAAATAGGTATGACTCGAGTCTTGTCTAACATCAAGTAAACTACAGGACAAATCGAAAGGTAAGGAACCAATCTAAATCTGAGTCGATATATATAAATATAATAGTCGGTGATCCCGCCTCAATAGTATCACATACGATACAATGTACAATATGACATCCTCGAGTCAAGATTGCGGATCTATCATCAATATATAGCTCGAATGGTAAATCCATCGTACGGCACCCAAATCTGGGTACTGGTCAAATATCATATTCATCTCATCATTTATCTGGTATCCTTATCATCATATATCATAAACTGGGGGTACTGATATAAGTCTAGTATAAACTGATACCATCTGCATAAATATGCATTTATGAAAACACACGCCTAAAGGCCCGCTAAAATCTCATATCGTATCTCATAATACGAATCAAAACATATCACCGATCTCATGGCATGATGCCCAATCTTATCGACTCATCTCCAAGTACCATAAAAAATCCTCTTCATCCATATATATGCATATGTGTGTGTGTGTATATATATACATAGTCCCATAAACGCACAAGTAAAACAATGTAAACATGTGTGTGTGTGCGTGTGGGTGTAAACCTTATTCTATGGTTCGCGACTAAACTAACTAACGACACTATCATCCAAGTACACTAAAGTTATCCATGACTCTCCAAAGTCTATCAAGATAAATCAAAATCTCACAATAAACATATAAATATATCCATATAATATATACCATACACCACACTACGAACTGCGGGGGTGCTATACGCCATCTAACCGACTTCCCCCGTAGATATAGTTCTACTCACATTGCTCTTCGCTTGCCGTTGCCAACGTCGCCACGCGCTTACTTGTCATCTTGAAGTCTTCGTGGGGGTACCTACACATCATAACGTATCGTATCGCATTAAAACCCAATTCAAAACAAAAACGACACGCTAAAGTCCTATAAGTTAAAACCTATGGACTACACCTTCAAAACCACCAAATAACCCACGATATCGTCGTACAAATGTCAAGTGATCGAGGAAAAACATAAATACTAAAATCCAGAATCCAAAAATACGAAAAATATAACCCCAAATCAAAACAGTAACTCATGAATTTAGTCCCAGATTTTACCCTTGGTCAAATTAGCCAATTTTGCATATGTGGAGGGTCTAGATTACAAATACTGGAGCCATGAAACAAACACGAGCCCACGAGTCCCTTCTATGGCCGCAAATTGTAGCAAGAATGAATATAACTGCGGCCAAAAGGTGGATGTGGGGTCTCGGGTCTTCAGGGTAGCATCTAGGTCACCTGCCCTACTCACTGTGTTTGCTAAATAATTTTACAGGTCCCCGAGTCTTAGCAGATTTTATTTTTCCTACACAATTTCCAGAAAATACAATATCGAGGATTTCTAAGTTCGCTAAATGGGGTTCTTATCTCAGGTTTAGGTCTAAAATACAATCATCACAGGGGTTTAAGGTCACTATAAGCCTCAATTACACATCACAACTCAAGAATTCCTCAAACCCTAACTAGAAATTTCCAAACCTCACTAAATGACACTAAATCAGTTCTAATCAAACATGGATGTAAAAGCAATGGAAATACTTTGCTAATGGTTAAGAGAATACCTTATTTGGCAGCTCAAGAAAATTCTTGAGTTGCCCCAAGTATCTAAAATCAAATTTTGTTTCGTCCAAAGTGTAGCTTGTGAGCTTGTGCATGATTTTTATGAAGCGGGGATGAACTTTGGATGAGTTTTTGAAGATGTTTTGGGGGTAGTAGTGGAGAAGGGAAGGAGGTGCTGCCATGAGAGAAGAGAGGGGAGAGAAATGAAGAAGAAAAATGAATGGACAAGGAGCCATGGTCTTGGGTTGACCCCTCACCTCTCTCTCTCTCACCCATACCTATTTGTTTATTCCTTTTCTTTTCTTTTCTTTTCTCTTCCCTTTAAATTAAAACCATGCTTGATAAATGAGAAATGCCATGTTAAAAAAAATGTAACAAGTGTAAAATAACACGGTGCATGTCATGTGCACAAAACAAGCTTAATGCACGATTAGCGATATTTAATTACTATTAGCATTAAAGTAGTGTATAATAAATCATAAAATTTCACAATTTGCTTAAATCCAATAAAACTCCCTCTTTTTAGTAATTTTCATAATTTTCCAAAATTTTTCCCAATTTATCGGTTTTTAATTATACCGCCTTATTAAAATATTCAATATAATATTATTTAATTATAAAAAATCCCAAAATTAATATTTTATTTTTTTGAAATGTTACAGCTAGTCAAGTTCAACCCGTTCATTTCCTGATTAAATTAAACCCACCCGCATGACCCTTAATGAAAGCCAACAAAGTAGTACTACTATCCTAATCCAATCGCATTATATGGTTGCAGATAAGCACTAATCAGCTACCGCACACTACGCCTTGACGAAGGCCAACAAACGCAGAACGAATACTAAATAGCACTTATCTGAAATGACGGGAGGGTACATTGGTTTTTAAGAAAACCTTTAGCATAATGAACTTGATATCGTTGTAGAATCGAGTGATTTGAAAAGGGGTGGTTTAAGCTCCACTTTTAAAATCATGTGTTTTCAAAATAAACCGAGTGGGTGTAGCATCTGCTAGCTTCTGCTAAGGAGGTCACTCCCGGTGAAGAGATCAAGGGTCTTTCCTCATCGAATGAGGTGCTGGATATTCTATGAAGAATACCACTATACAAAGCAAGAACTAGAGCTACCTTTTTTGAAAATTTGATTCTACAACAATATTAGATTTCTTTCCTTTTCATTAATCTCATTAATGAAGTCCCATCATTTATATTTCCTAAAAATCACATATAAAGAAATGAAAATAGAACGTACGCTTATGCAATCTGCATTCGCCACTGGGCCCCGTCATGCACAGTTAGGTTACTTAACTACCGGCAGAGCGGGGGCTGGACTAGCGTGGGTGAAAATATAAGCAATGTTTATTATATATCATATATATATATATATATAATAACATTTATCTCACGCAGTTATATGATCACATCACAGAACATTGCAGCAGAAATCAACATATGAAATATTGGATATACTAGGAGGTCCTTGTTTTAAATTAAGAAAGTAAAAACACGGATTCCACGGTCGTGATGAATAGCCAAACCCACATCCCTAGACCCCTACGAAAGCGGCAAGCAACCCTTCCAATTCTAGAGTTAGGAGACCCGGTCTCGACTTCTCGAGATGGTCTCCCACTGGACTCTAGAACCCGGTTACTTGTGCTCCCCGCCTTGGGTTTATCCTAAAGCGGAAAAGTAAATAATATAGATCAATGGTGACATCATCCTCAATCCGAAAGTGTCCCAATAAAAGAATATTACATACAGTTTTTACATGAATAAAAATGAAAAAACTCTAATCTCGCGAAAAAACCCCAGCTATTCAAACATGACGATCCAATATAACATATCACAGCAACACATAACATCACATATTATCAACGTAAGTAAATATGCATATCCCAATTGTCATTAACGTATAGCAACGAAACCGGCGATACACCACATATTACACTTGCGGTCGCAGAAAACTACAATAATTAGAATCCGTAATATCTTTAGACATCATAAACCTGAAATATCATATACTTCGAATTTCATGCCTAACCATATAAATCCCTTAGACATCATAAACACGGAATATCACATATCCCGAATTTCATGCCTGACGTTATAAACTTCGCATTTTAGTCTCAAATTAAAAACACTTTTCAATAACCAGTCAGGCAATTCAACAAGATTCCCGATAACTTGATCGAATGCTCGTCGGAAACTTTAGTAGACGGCCGCACCCCCGATACCATCGACAAAATGCACTTAGGCGGAACACCGTGGCCGTGAGCACCCGAGTGGATGCTTTTGGCAACGGGGTTCTCCTATAGTCACTTAGTCGGGGCTATGTTGTATGACTATCTAGTAATATTACCAGGCGCATCCGCATCCTATCAAGAAATGCCTGTGGGTCCTCTGTCGCATCCTTACCGGTAAAAGCTGGAGGTCTCAATCTCATGAACTCCTGTAGTGAAACAGGGATAGTCGCAGTAGTAGCAGGAGTGACCATCTGTGCAACAGGTACTATCGTTGTCTGTGCGGTGGAAGGAACATCCTCGGACCTCTGTGCCCGACTGGACTCAACTAAAGATCCCATCATCTGTCGCAACTCCTGCATGCCGGCCTCTAATCTGGCAATACGGTCTGGATAAGGCGGATCAATATGACCCTGAGGGGTAGGTGTATCATCCCGCTCGATCCTCGCCTCAGACGAGCCCGCTCTAATGTCATCCCTAGCGGCAGCCCACTGAGCTCTTGTAGTCTTTGGCGGCATCGAAGCTGGAATAAGAAACAGGACCGATAAGAACATTGCAATTGAATCAAGGAATGCAAGGAATCAAGAAAGGGAATATAAGCAATTATGTCCTATGGTCACTTAGGCGGAGTACCGTATCGTAAGTATGCCGCGGATCATACCCACGCTACGCCACTCTACTTAAGTCACCTACTCCATCTACCAAGGTCATCCTACACTCATAAAGGTAAAACCTACACTCTGATACCAACTTTGTCACGACCCGAAAGTACGGAACGTGACTGACACTTAGATTACGAGACGTCTAAAGGCGTAACGTGACCTAAGTCAGCCAAAGCCTAGAAAAATCTAAACCAAAACCAAAAGAGAGTGAAGGAAAACCTTTCATGAAAACCACTTGAAATCAATTGAGTTGCATTGAACCCCTTTCTAAAAACATAAAAAATTTCCGAAAATTTCAGCAGAGTCTCCTTTGTAAATTCTATCTCCCAAAATGGGTACAACAAGATATATAACCTGTAATCACAAAATGGCATCCCCAAGCGGGAGCTAGCTCTTCGCCCAAGGCGGATCACAATCACACGCAATATATATATGTAATCTCAAGAAAAAGAGCATAAAGAAATGCGAAATGTAAGAAAACACAACGTCGGCTCAAATGAGCTCGACCCAAAAGAACCCACATATACACAAATCTCTCAGTCTCATCACTAGGTCGAATATACAAATAAGAAGTGGTAGATGGAGAATACTAGATACAAAAATAGTACAAAAAGGAGATAATAGGACTCTCGCAACCCACCTACGAGCAATGTCGTGAGTCTGAGCAAAAGAAGTCACTGATAAGATAAGCCGCTGCTACTAGGCTGATAAGTCCGACCTGCAAGACACTGTGGCACAACGGGGGTGAGTTGCCAGCTCGTGAGTAGAATATAACATCTAGTAAGGCTATCATAAGAATGCACGCAAATGCGTCACAGCATGTATGCCCAGATGTGATGTAATACCTCTAGTATGCATGCACATGTATGCAATGTCAATACTAAATCTTTAAGTGTTTTAAATGCTATGAGTTCTGCATTCTTAACTTTAGAAAAAGAATATCTGTATAATAGCTAAATACCATCAAGAAATCATCTGAAACCCGTGTCAAGCATCGACACCAAATATGGAAACACATCTGTCTCAATGTCTCACTGTATCAATGTCTCAATACATCGGGTTCCGTCAGTCCGGATCGGCCCATATCATCAAATCTCATGACAACGGTTGGTATCCTCCGGATATCCGCCGCGCCAGACATCACCGGTAGGTAGTCTTCCCCTGCTAGGCTCATCGTCTACAACTCGATCTTCTTGCCCCGGAGTACCATACCGGGCCCACCATGTACCCGAGACGGTTCATCCTCTCCTCGACTCGGGTCTCGAAATCCAACAGAAAACATGAAAACTCATGGTGGACGACACATACATCATGAGAAAACCGCAACTTTGTTTTTAAAAATGATAAATATAAGCTTTTATTAAATTCTTGCGGTTTTCCCCAAAAAATCCAGAAATCGCAGCAATACTGAAAGCCTCTAGAAAATCATAATACCCAGCATGTTGTATGTGATAAATGTCTATGATATCAAGGTATGCGATGTGATTTATGCCTAGAAATCTATGTAAGTATGATGATGATGCTAGGTATATATATGCTATACGATTTCATATATCATGTATGATGCAAGTGGTGACACTAAGCTAAACAGGTTCTATGGTGCTCGTGGCATGGCAATTACCAAAGGCGTGTGTTGTGTCACATGAATAGTGCGCGTGCAACAAGAGCCAATGGTAATGGTGTTCATATCCTACGAAGTGATATCGCACATGTGTACATGAATATCCATGCAATCTAACAAACGATTAGTTATAAGGGTATGCAATGTGAATGAGGGGGGGTTAGCTAACTAACAATGCAAATCTTGCAATAAATAAAGTAATCCTAACTACGGGGTGCCTCGCGCCATCCAGACGATTCCCCCATAGATGAATACATCTACTCACCTGAGTACCTTGCTAATCCGATCCAACCACCGTCTTGTCTTTGCGCGCCGCGTCTGATGTTTCCGCGACCGATCCTAGAATTGCATAACACAAAGTATAAGATTACAGATTCCTGAAATGACACAACTCACATTATGAAAAGATCGACACTCTCGAATTAATCACAAAGTACACTCGGTGCGCGGTAAACGCACGAAAATCGCTAAAACATTAACTAAAATCGCCGTTTCGGTGCAATCGTCTAAACTAAAACCCGACTGGACAAAACTCCACATTCACCCACCCTAATAGTCATATGAGATGCTAATTATATCGCTAATATAACGCAATTAGATCACTTCCTAAAATTCATAAAAATCTAGTAAGCGTTAGCATACCGATTTCAAAGCAAACATCGCGAATTTACGATATCGCGATCGCAACATCGCACAAATATTCGATCTAACCCACTAGATAGCCACAACACTAACTTAAACCCACTTATCCAACACCAAACCCTAATTAGTGCATCAACACCTCTCTTGAATTTTCAAAAACCAACCATTACAATGAAATCAAGACTTTAAAATACTAATCTAGTTTATTTAAACTACAAATTTAACAACTAGTTTAGGATTTATACCTCCCAAGTTATGATCCTCTTGCAATTAGCCTCTAAAGATGCCTCTTTTCTCATTGTCTTAGACCAATTTGGGCTTGAGAAGGGATGGAATAGGGTTTAGGTTTGAATTAGTGAAGAAAAGTGTGAATTTTTGTGGATTTCGGAGGATTTTTTGCAAGAATTTTGAGCTAAACAAAATGGGGAAAATGGGGGCTGTTTGCTGCAGAAAATTTCGACCAGCAAGATGAAGGAAGAGATGTGAGGGAATGGTGTGGAATTTTCTACCCAAAAGTCCTTCACAAGATCAATTAATGAATGTTACATCAACTTTTTACAAAAAAAACCCATTTTAATGCATTTTTTACACCATAAAACCACAATTCTTGGAAAGTTTTGGTAAAATTTTTGTTACTACTATATTTTAGTTTATAATGGTTTCCTAAGTGTGTAATTTACCTAATTAAATTTGTATTTATCACTAATTTAATGTATTTTTAAAAGCTTAAAATAATATTAAAAATAATTAATTAAGGAATTTTTTTTTAATTAACTAGAAAATTTTAAGTAATATTTTAGTGACCAATTTATAGTAATATCTTATCTAAATTTTGTATAATTAGATCTATAATAAAAAAAATTACCCATTTTTACTTTTTACGGAAAAAGCTGCTAATTCAGCCAATTACCGAAAAACTGCCTAAACGATTTTCGAAGCGTTACAATCTTTCCCCCCTTAAGGAAATTCGGTCACCGAATTTAGAATTTAACTACGCGTACCATAAAAAAGATGGGGATATCTCTTCCTCATCTCGACCTCGGTCTCCCAGGTGACCTCCACGCTGTTCGGGCCACGCCAAAGGACCTTGACGGACGGTATAACTTTCGATCTCAATTTCTTCACCTGCCGATCCAAAATGACCACCGGCTGCTCGGTGAATGAAAGATCACGCTCTAGCTGGATAGTCTGGTGCTGAATCGCATGGGAAGGATCATGAAGGTACTTGCGGAATATCGAAACATGGAACACGGGGTGAACATCGGGGAAGCTGGGCGGAAGAGCTAACCGATAAGCGACTGGACCAACACGCTCTAGGATCTCGAAGGGACCAATATATCTAGGACTAAGCTTCCCTTTCCGTCCAAATCTCATCACACCCTTCATCGGAGAGACCCTCAGGAAAACATGATCGCCAACAGCGAACTCGAGTCGGCGACGGCGCCTGTCAGCATATGATTTCTGCCCACTCTGTGCCGCTCTCATCCTGTCCCGAATCAGCTGTATCTTTTCGGTCGTCTCCTGTACGATCTGCGGGTCCAAAATACTGCTCTCCCTAAGCTCTGTCCAACATACATGCGATCGACATCTCCTCCCATATAAAGCCTCGAAAAGTGCCATCTGAATCGTCTCCTGGAAGCTATTATTGTAGGAGAACTCGATCAAAGGCAAATGACGATCCCAGCTACCTCCGAAATCTAAAACATAAGCTCTGAGCATGTCCTCAAGAGTCTGTATAGTACGCTCTGACTGACCGTCAGTCTGCGGTGAAAGGCTGTGCTAAAACTCAATCGGGTGCCCCAAAGCTTCCTGAAGTTTCTTCCATAATCGGCTGGTAAACTGGGTGCCCCGGTCGGACACGATGCAAGTCGGAACACCATGCAGTCGCACGATCTCATCAATATAAACCTGGGCGTATTGAGAAAATCCAAAAGTGGTCTTCACTGGCAGGAAGTGAGCCGCTTTCGTCAGTCGATCCACAATCACCCAAATAGAGTCATACCCTCGACTGGTCCTATGTAGACCCACAATGAAGTCCATGGAGACCTGCTCCTACTTCCACTCAGGGATGGGCAAAGGCTGTAACTCGCCGGCTGGCCTCTGGTGCTCGGCCTTGACTTGCTGACAAGTCAGGCATCTCGACACAAAGTCCATGACATCCTTCTTCATCCCGTCCCACCAGTAAACCTCTCTCAAATCATGGTACATCTTGGTGGAACCTGGATGCACATTATATACCGATCTATGTGCCTCCTCAAGGATATCACGCCTCAGTCCCTCAGAATCTGGTACGCACAGTCGAGTCCCAAATCGAAGTATCCCCTGATCATCAATCACGAACTCAGAAACTCTGCCTTGCCGAATCTGCTCAATAATCTCTAAAATATGGGCATCGCCGGACCGTGCCTCGCGGATACGGTCAAGTAACTGTGGGCGTGCTCTGAAATGGGCCAGCTGTCCCCCTGTAGGAGTAAATTCGAACTGCACTCTGCTATCACATAAAACCTGCCAATCCGCCGTCGACTGCATCTGTACAGCGCTCAAACAAGATAAGCTACCTCCGGGCCTCCTACTCAAAGCATCTGCCACGACATTCGCCTTGCCCGGATGGTATAGAATCTCGCAGTCATAATCCTTCACCAACTCCATCCAACGGCGCTGTCTCAGATTCAGATCTCGCTGCTGAAAGATATACTTCAAACTCTTGTGGTCAGTGAATATCTGGCACGACTCACCGTAAAGGTAATGTCTCCAAATCTTAAGTGCAAATACCACTGTAGCCATCTCTAAATCATGAGTGGGGTAGTTCTGTTCGTGTTTCCTTAGCTGCCGAGAAGCATACGCGATAACTCTATCGTGCTGCATCAATACACAGCCCAGCCCCACTCGAGAAGCATCACAATATACCACGAACCCGCCTGATCCTGAAGGCAATGCTAACACTGGTGCAGTAGTCAGACGAGTCTTCAACTGCTGGAAACTATCCTCACATGCCTGGGTCCAATCGAAAGGAACCCCCTTCCGGGTCAACACGGTCAATGGTGCAGCAATGCGCGAGAAATCCTAGACAAAACGTCGATAATAGCCGGCCAGACCTAGAAAGCTGCGAACCTCTGTAACTGATACCGGTCTAGGCCAACGCTGAACTGCCTCGATCTTCTTCGGGTCCACAAAAATACCATCTCTCGTCACCACATGACCCAAGAAGTTGACACTGTCTAACCAGAATGCGCACTTGGAAAATTTGGCAAACAGCTGATACTCCCTCAAGGTCTGCAATGTGATACGCAAGTGCTGCTCATGCTCCTCCTGGCTCCGAGAATAAACCAAGATGTCTTCAAAGAACACAATGATGAACTGATCGAGATACGGCCTGAATACACGGTTCATCAAGTCCATAAATGCTGCCGGGGCATTGGTGAGCCCGAACGACATCACCATGAACTCATAATGACCATATCGAGTACGGAAAGCGGTCTTCGGAATATCCTCCTTCCGAACCCGCAACTGGTGATAACCTGATCGTAAATCAACCTTCGAGAAAAACCCTGCACCCTGGAGCTGATCGAATAAGTCATCAATGCGGGGTAGGGGATATCTATTACGCACAGTAACCCGGTTCAGCTGACGATAATCAATGCATAAACGCATACTTCCGTCCTTCTTCTTAACAAACAAGACGGGAGCACCTCAAGGTGACACACTCGGTCGGATAAGCCCTTTATCCAGCAAGTTCTGTAACTGATCCTTCAGCTCTCTCAGCTCAGCCGGGGCCATCCGATAAGGCGGTATAGAGATAGGCCCCGTGCCGGGGATCAAGTCGATGCAGAACTCAATCTCGCGCTCAGGTGGTAGACCAGGCAGCTCGTCAGGGAATACATCAGGAAATTCACTCACAACAGGGACCTGGTCCAACGGAACCTCTGTGGAGCTAGTATCACAAACATAAGCTAAGAATCACTGACACCCTTTCCTTAAGAGCTGACCGGCGCAAAGAGAAGAAATCAAGCTGGGAAGGGTAGCGCTACGATCTCCCTGAATAACCAGAACAGGCTCACCAGGAAAACTGAATCTGACTGCTTTCTCACGGCAGTCCACGGATGCATAACAGGTGGCTAGCCAGTCCATACCAAGAAGAACATCAAAGTCTAGCATATCGAGGAGAATCAAATCAACTGACGAATCTCTCTCCCCGATACGAACGGAACATGATCGATACACGAAACGGGCAACAAACGACTCGCCTACCGGTGTAAAAACGATAAGCGGCTGATCTAACGGAGAAGACTCTCGGCCCAACCTCGGTGCAAAGTACGTGGATACATAGGAATGTATGGAGCCTGGATCAAATAATACCCGTGCATCGAAAGAGCATACTGGCAGAGTACCTGTCACGATGGCATTGGATGCCTGTGCATCCTGAGGAGTCAACGCGAACACTCGGGCCTGTCCACCACTAGTAGTTGGCTGTCCTCTGCCTCTACCTCGGCCTCTGCCTCTGCCTCTGTCGCCTCGTCCTCTCTGAACCGGACCGCCACGCCCACGACCTCTAGAAACATCTGGCTGGCATGGAGCATCATCAGGAGTAGGATGTAGAGCTCTCTGAGGAGGTGGTGAGGGTGGTAAGGTCACATGCGGGACTGTCGCCGTACCCTGGTGCCTCATGGTACAGTCTCTGATACGGTGGTACTGACTCCCGCACCAAAAACATCCTGGCGACGACTGCTGGGTCTGTGGATATGAACCAAATAACTGACCTCGTCTCAATCCTCTGCCTCCACCATCTCCCGAAAATAATCTATCGCGTTGTCTACCCATCTGCCGCAGAGCTGGCATATCAGTACGGATCCTCTTCGGCCCAGAAACGACCGGAGTCTCAGAAATACGCTCCTCCAAAAGTAAGGTTGCGTCCATCGCGGCTGCGTATGTATCAAAGTGCTGGGTGCCGATGGCAAGGAATAGCTGTGTATCAAGCCCTCGCACAAACCACTTTATTCTTTTCTCTTCTGTGTCTACTAGGTACGGAGCATATTGAGACAACTGGGTAAACTGTATATCATACTCCGACACCGTCATCCCAGGAGTCTTGCGCAGAGACTCAAAACTACGGGCTCGAGCATCTCGGACACTCTCCGGAAGAAAACGGGCAAGAAACGCAGCTGTAAAGTCATCCCAGGTCATAGAAGGTAGACCTGCAGCTCGGCCTCTCTCTACTGAATCGTACCATGTCTGGGAAAGACTCTCCAGACGAAAACTCGCGAACTCCACCAATCTATCATCAGAACACATCAACGAACGGCAAATCCGAGCCATCCTATCAAGAAATGCCTGTGGGTCCTCTGTCGCATCCGTACCGGTAAAAGCTGGAGGTCTCAATCTCATGAACTCCTGTAGTGAAACAGGGATAGTCGCAGTAGTAGCAGGAGTGACCATCTCTGCAGCAGGTACTATCGTGGTCTGTGCGGTGGAAGGAACGTCCTCGGACCTCTGTGCCCGACTGGACTCAACTAAACATCCCATCATCTGTCGCAACTCCTGCATGCCGGCCTCTAATCTGGAAATACGGTCTGGATAAGGCGGATCAATATGAACCTGAGGGGTAGGTGTATCATCCCGCTCGATCCTCGCCTCAGACGAGCCCGCTCTAATCTCATCCCTAGCGGCAGCCCGCTGAGCTCTCGTAGTCTTTGGCGGCATCGAAGCTGGAATAAGAAACAGGACCGATAAGAACATTGCAATTGAATCAAGGAATGCAAAGAATCAAGAAGGGAAATACAAGCAGTTATGTCCTAAGGTCACTTAGGCGGAGTACCGTATCGTAAGTATGCCGCGGATCATACCCACGCTACACCACTCTACTTAAGTCACCTACTCCATCTACCAAGGTCATCCTACACTCAAAAAGGTAAAACCTACGCTCTGATACCAACTTTGTCACGACCCGAAAGTACGGAACGTGACTGGAACTTAGAATACGAGACGTCTAAAGGCGTAACGTAACCCAAGTCAGCCAAAGCCCAGAAAAATCTAAACCAAAACCAAAAGAGAATGAAGGAAAACCTTTCATGAAAACCACATGAAATCAATTGAGTTGCATTGAACCCCTTTTTAAAAACATCAAAATTTTCCGAAAATTTCGGCAGAGTCTTAGTTGTAAATTCTATCCCCCAAAATGGGTACAACAAGATATATAACCTGTAATCACAAAATGGCATCCCCAAGAGGGAGCTAGCTCTTCGCCCAAGGCGGATCACAACCATACGCAATATATATATGTAATCTCAAGAAAAAGAGCATAAAGAAATGCGAAATGTAAGAAAACACAACGTCGGCTTAAGTGAGCTCGACCCAAAAGAACCCACATATACATAAATCTCTCAGTCTCATCACTAGGTCGAATATACAAATAAGAAGTGGTAGATGGAGAATACTAGATACAAAAATAGTACAGAAAGGAGATAATAGGACTCTCGCAACCCACCTACGAGCAATGTCGCATGTCTGGGCAAAAGAAGTCACTGATAAGAAAAGCCGCTGCTACTAGGTTGATAAGTCAGACCTACAAGACACTTTGGCACAATGGGGGAGAGTTGCCAGCTCGTGAGTAGAATATAACATCTAGTAAGGCTATCGTAAGAATGCACGCAAATGCGTTACAGCATGTATGCCCAGATGTGATGTAATACCTCTAGTATGCATGCACATGTATGCAATGTCAATACTAAATCTTTAAGTGTTTTAAATGCTATGAGTTCTGCATTCTTAACTTTAGAAAAAGAATATATGTATAATAGCTAAATACCATCAAGAAATCATCTGAAACCCGTGTCAAGCATCGACACCAAATATGAAAACACATCTGTCTCAATGTCTCACTGTATCAATGTCTCAAAACATCGGGCTCCGTCAGTCCGGATCGGCCCATATCATCAAATCTCACGACAACGGTCGGTATCCTCTGGATATCCGCCGCGCCAAACATCACCGGTAGGTAGTCTTCCCCTGCCAGGCTCATCGTCTACAACTCGATCTTCTTGCCCCGGGGTACCATACCGGGCCTACCATGTACCCGAGACGGTTCATCCACTCCTCGAATCGGGTCTCGAAATCCAACAGAAAACATGAAAACTCATGGTGGACGACACATACATCACGAGAAAACCGCAACTTTCTTTTTAAAAATGATAAATATAAGCTTTTGTTAAATTCTTGCGGTTTTCCCCAAAAATCCAGAAATTGCAGCAATACTGAAATCCTCAAGAAAATCATAATACCCAACATGTTGTATGTGATAAATGTCTATGATATCAAGGTATGCGATGTGATTTGTGGCTAGAAATCTATGTATGTATGATGATGATGCAAGGTATATATATGCTATACGATTTCATATATCATGTATGATGCAAGTGGTGACACTAAGCTAAACAGGTTCTATGGTGCTCGTGGCATGGCAATTACCACAGGCGTATGTGTTACATGAATAGTACGTGTGCAACAGGAGCCAATGGTAATGGTGTTCGTGTCCTACGAAGTGATATCGCACATGTGTACATGAATATCCATGCAACTAACAGACGATAAGTTATAAGGGTATGCAATGTGAATGAGGGGGGTTAGCTAACTAACAATGAAAATCTTGCAATAAATAAAGTAATCCTAACTACGGGGCGCCTCGCGCCATCCAGACGATTCCCCCATAGATGAATACATCTACTCACCTGAGTACCTTGCTAATCCGATCTAACCACCGTCTTGCCTTTGCGCGCCGCGCCCGATATTTCCGCGACCGATCCTAGAATTGCATAACACAAAGTATAAGATTACAAATTCCTGAAATGACACAACTCACATTATGAAAAGATCAACACTCTCGAATTAATCACAACGTACACTCGGTGCGCGGAAAACGCACGAAAATCGCTAAAACATTAACTAAAATCGCCGTTTCGGTGCAATCGTCAAAACTAAAACCCGACTAGACAAAACTCGGCATTCACACACCCTAATAGTCATATGAGATTCTAATTATATCGCTAATATAACGCAATTAGATCACTTCCTAAAATTCATAAAAATCTTGTAAGCGTTAGCATACCGATTTCAAAGCAAACATCGCGAATTTACGATATCGCGATCGCAACATCGCACAAATATTCGATCTAACCAACTAGATAGCCACAACAGTAACTTAAACCCACTTATCCAACATTAAACCCTAATTAGGGCATCAACACCTCTCTTGAATTTTCAAAAACCAACCATTACAATGAAATTAACACTTTAAAATACTAATCTAGCTTATTTAAACTACAAATTTAACAACTAGTTTAGGATTTATACCTCCCAAGTTATGATCCTCTTGCAATTAGCCTCTAAAGATGCCTCTTTTCTCATTGTCTTAGACCAATTTGGGCTTGAGAAGGGATGGAATAGGGTTTAGGTTTGAATTAGTGAAGAAAAGTGTGAATTTTTGTGGATTTCGGAGGATTTTTTTGCAAGAATTTTGAGCTAAACAAAATGGGGGAAATGGGGGCTGTTTGCTGCAGCAAATTTCGACCAGCAAGATGAAGGAAGAGATGTGAGGGAATGGTGTGGAATTTTCTACCCAAAAGTCCTTCACAAGATCAATTAATGAATGTTACATCAACTTTTTTAAAAAAAACCCATTTTAATGCATTTTTTACACCATAAAACCACAATTCTTGGAAAGTTTTGGTAAAATTTTTGTTACTACTATATTTTAGTTTATAATGGTTCCTAAGTGTGTAATTTACCTAATTAAATTTGTATTTATCACTAATTTAATGTATTTTTAAAAGCTTAAAATAATATTAAAAATAATTAATTAAGGAAATTTTTTTAATTAACTAGAAAATTTTAAGTAACATTTTAGTGACCAATTTATAGTAATATCTTATCTAAATTTTGTATAATTAGGTCTATAATGAAAAAAAATACCTATTTTGACTTTTTACGGAAAAAGCTGCTAATTCAGTCGATTACCGAAAAACTGCCTAAACGATTTTCGAAGCGTTACACTTTAGAATTATTTTTCTTTTTTTCTTTCTTCACACATGAAAAGCTAGAGAGCAAATATGAGATGGAGAAAAAGAAGAAAAATGGTGAACCATGGTGGAATAATATCTCAATTGATATTTGTAGAGTGATTGAGATATGTTTTTGCGTGCTTTTAAAATTAAGAGAATACCGCAATCAAGACGGTGTCGCTTAGTATCTAGCCGGTTGAGTACGGGTCGGTCCACAGGGAAATGGTGTTCTTTGTTTAAGTTCTAAGGAGTTAAGTCCTATTTTTGGTAGGTTTTGTTTTAAAATCTAAGAATGAAATTCAATTGATTTAAAAGCTTGCTAGGATTAGGATTAGGTTAGTTTGGAATAAGGATTCTATTCACTGCTTTCCTTGCCCTAGTTAAGAATATAGGTGTTAGGGTAACAGTCAACAAAGGGGATTAGCACGACTAGGAAGCAACGTAGTTTCTTCCTTTTGGTCCTTTTCCGTCCTTTCTTAACTCTTAGCCCTAACCCCTATTTAAATAAACCACAACCGGTCTAACTAGGGAATCACTGCTAGCTTGTAGGATAGGGTGCCGCAGTGAGCGGTGTGTGGTTAATCTAAATAGAGTCCGTATTAATTAAAATTATAGGGGCAAGGAAAGGAGTGAAAGAGATTTCCTTCACTCAAACCTTCTCCATCCTAACCCTAATAAGTGAGGAATTACTCACTCATTAGGAAGTTAGCGATAAAATTCATTTTTATAATTTTTATATTAGAAAACTAAATTTCAGATAAAGAAAGATAGATAAAAAAAATGCAGGAATTAAATTCAGAAAAACAAAAGAATGCAAGATAGAAAATAAAAAAACCTTACTTTATTGATGACCTCATCAACGATTACAAGGAAATAAAATTTTAATCTAGAAAATAAAATGAGGCATGCCAAATTAAGCTTTCGGCTTTCCTATTTATAGATAGGAGAAACCCTAGGTTTATATCTGATCCATATTTGAATTTACAGAACTACCCTAAGAAAGCTGGGTCAAAGCACCGACACCCACTGTAACGTTTTAGAAATCGTTATGTGAATGTTTCCGTTTTTGGGTAAAATTGTCGGTATTTTCTGTTTTATCCCGACTGTGATCAAACGACCATATAGACTTGCCAGCAACTAGTTTAGTTAAAATAAAGCTAGTGCGCAAGTTTTGGGGTTATATGGGATATTTTGGTCCAATTTGAATTTTTCCCAATTTTAATATTATTTTAATGCGGTATTCACATTTTGGGAAATTTTCTCTTAGATCTTCTTTTCAAAAATTTTGTTTGAGTTAATAAACCCTTCGCATAGAATCTAAATATTTGTATGGGTTTTGTTTTAACTCAAAAGAAAAAGAAAAGAAACAGAAAAGAGATGCATGCATGTGTGCAAGTGTGTGTATGAATGCATTAATGAGCATTTATCACAAGAAGTTGCTAGGTAATTCCTCACTAAACCCTCACCCTCTCCTCCTTGGGCGAGCCCTCCCTCTCACTTCTACCCTTGTGCATTTCTCTCATCATTTACTTCAATTCTAGCTCATAAAATCTCCAAAATTCCACAATAAATCATAAAAATACCCCAAGTCTTGATTTGAGCATCTTGGAGCTAGGAAAGCTTGGTTCTTATGTTCTTAAGGATAGGTAATGATCCTTATTTGTTCTTTATTTAGTTTTTGGCTTTGTGGCTAGTTAGTTTCAGTTTAGATAAGGTATGGTTAGTTTTGTGCAATATATCGTATTTTAGTGTCGATTTCCGATATCTGCGACTTGCTATGATCCCGAGAACATACTAGAAAACTAAAAAATATTGTAGTGATGTACTAGTGACCCTGGAGCACCACCTGAGACACGAGCCCCATCCCACCGGCCAGGGCCGGCGACCTCTGATGAGGATTCCGGCGAGATCGGCCGTGGGTTTGAGTTAGGGTTTGGATTTTTGAGGGTAGGTCTATACTGTGGTTTGGGTGTATTTGGTCTTGTTTGTTTGTTTAGTTTTCACTGTATGCAAAATCTGGGATCACTTAGGTAGGTTGTAGTGTTTCGTGTTCGCGCGATGCGTTATACGACACGGATCGTGCACTTTGGGTGGTTTTGCTCTTTAGTTGTTTTCGTCGGGTCGCTACGTACGTTAGCCACAATACGAACACTTGAGAGTATGTTTTGTGTTGTTGCGTCGGTATAATGTAGTGTGTACGTGTTTTAGGGTTATTATTAATATATACTTGCTTTATTGTTTTGATGTGGTAGGTTCACAGGCGGGGACTTCGGACACAGCTACAAAGGGAAAACAGGTGGTTGGCTACACTTAGCCAGGAGTGTTGGTGAGTAGATTTAACATCTACAGGGGAATCGCCCGCATGGCGTTATGCATCTGGGCTAGAGATGTTAATTATATCGCATATTCTATGTCATGTTTAGAATTGCGCATTCACCATACTGCTTAGTTATTGTTGTGCCTGGACTAGTATCATTAGGAAACTGCACATATTATTGACGATTCATATTGCACGAGCACTGATTGTAGCTACGCACACCGTCAATAATTGCCATGTCGCGCACAACCCATATATAGAAATGATATTGTCTGGTTAGGGACATTGTGAGATTGATTCATATTTCTTATCGCATATGACATATAACTTACCTGTATACCTATAGGGTATCGTACCATTAGCGATAGGTACATACATACCTGAGGACATAGCTATAGGTGTGCTTTGCATTCCATACTTCACTTATATCTGGGAGGTATATCACATCATTACTAATAGGTAGATACCTATATTTTCTGCTATACCTTCACGTGTTCACATATATCTGGTTATAGCTACGTATTTACCCTTATTGATGTATTATTAAGAATTGGAGATATTAGAAACCGCATGATATTTATACTAACTGGTTGCAGTTAATTAGCGGCTTTTCCTTTATACGTTTACATTACAGTTTTATGTTGCGTATACTTTATTCATGGATTTTCGCATTGAGATATGGATTTTCATGATGTTTTTTGGGATTTGGGAACCGTGCGAGTTCATGAAATTATGCATTATTTGAAAAACCCGGTTTCCCTTGATATGATATTTCAGCAGCCACCATGAGATTTATCGGTTCAGATATATATATACCCTACGCGAGGAAAGGAGGGATCCGTGTGCGGGTACATGGTGGGTCCCGGAGGTACCCCGGGGCAAGAATCTCAGTGAGGAGATGAGTTAGTGGGGGAACCATACCATCCGGTGACATTATCATTGACTCGGCGGTAATCATGGGGATACCGTTGGGAGTCATGTATGTGGATACGTGGAAAGACGGGGGTCAGAGCTAGGCACTCGTGCTTTTCGGATAGCGTGTGTTACGTACCTATCAGGGGGCCAGTCATGGAGAAAGCACCTGATAGATCAGCATTTCTGTGTCGACGCTTGACACATTGGTTTCATGATATTCTTTTTATTCCGTTGTATATATAACAGGGGATTGAGCCGCTGTAATATATGCCCTTAAACCAATATTAGTGGAATGGGACGCTAATATATGTGTATTGACTTTAATTATATACATAATCATATTTATTCATGAAAATATACTTAGAATGTAAATGACTCGTTGACATTGGATTTAGGACATTTGAGATATACTGGATATTGTACATACGGTGAGATCTACTTGATGTTGTATATTCGAGATATGTGAGATATACTTGATATTGTACATACGGGATATGTGAGATCTACTTGATGTTGTACACTCGAGATATTTGAGATATACTTGATATTTTACATACGGGATATGTGAGATCTACTTGATGTTGTACATTCGAGATATGTGAGATATACTTGTTATTGTACATACTGGATATGTGAGTCTACTGGATAGTGTACATTCAGGATTTGTGAGACTTATATGATATGAGAGCCAATTTGGGGGCTGATTTGAGGAATTGGAATTTGGATTGTCTTGATGGATTTTGATCCTACCACGATGTCAGGATTCCGTGGAAATGACATGTTTCATTCCATACTCTACATTTACTTTTTATGCACTGTTTCATGCATTAGTGTACCTGTTAGAGTACCTTCCATGACTGTTGTTTTTACATACCTTTATTCATATCATTTCTTCATGTATTTGTAGTACCTGATAGAGCACTTTACATGATTGTTACCTACATATCGTCATATTATTGCTTCATCTATTAATTGTACCTGCTAGAGTAATTTTCATGATTATTGCATTACATATGACTATTCATTGATTTTAAATGCTTATGTTAGATTTGCGTTGTACGTGCATACTCGCGATTACCTGCATATGTTATTTACTATTCACGAGTTGGCAAATCACCCCCGTTGTGCCACAGTGTTTGCAGGTGTTCCTCAGGATAGTCAGAGGCAGGCTATTTCCATCCATCGTATCATCTTTTGGCTGTGGATACCACTTCGCCTGACAGTGTGCAGTTTTGCCCAGGTGGGTTTTGTGGTTATCCGATGTTGTATTGTATATTCATTGTATCCATGTACTCTCCATCTACCAGTATTATGTATGACTTAGTGACTTGGTGTGAGCACGATATTGTATATTATTTTGTGACTTGGAGGTTTTTATGTAGTTTTATTTATATCGTCTCTTTCTTCTCTACGGCGTCGTATATCTATTGTAGTGTTTGTTTTCCGCCGTTGGGCGTGGATTTTGCTCCCGTTTGGGATGCTTTATGTATATTTATGTTGTACCCATTTTTGGGGCTGGTTTTTACAACGGAGGTGCTGCCAAAATTTTAAGAAATAAAAGTGAGACTTTAAAGAATTTGGGTTGTGATTTCAAATGTTTTGAAAATACTATTATCACTTTTTTATTATTTTGATGGTTTAGATTTCTGGGTTTTGGCTTTCTTTTACTGCGTTACGCCTGGAGACGTTGCGTAGTATTAGGGCCGTTACGTGCCAATTTAGGGTAGTGACAAAGTTGGTATCAGAGCGCTAGGTTTTACCTTTCGGAGTGTAGGATGACCTTGGTATGATGGAGTAGGTAGCTTAAGCAGAGTAACGTAGAGTGTGTATGTCTGCAGCATACTCACGATGCAGTACTCCGCCTAAAGTGCCTGAGTACAAATTTCTTGAAAATCCTTCCTTGATGATACATATTCTTTTGATTCGATTTCCGTATTCTTATCGAATCTTATATTCTATTTATAGACTTTGACGCAGATGACTATGTGGACTCAGAGTGATGCAGCGAGGGCCGAGTTCAGGATTGACTCGGGTGAGACGAGGACTGACCAGGATGACATGCTCGTTGCACAAGTGCAGACGGTTTTTCCTTCGACTGATAGTATCGTTAGGCTTGTGGCAGAGATGCAGGACTTGCGCCAGACGATGAGTTCTTTGGTCGAGGCCATCAGAGCGCAGCGATAAGAGGTTGTCACCCCTGTTACCTAGTTGTTCCTTGCAGTCAGCACTCAGCCTTGTGTTACTTATACAACTCCAGTGGACGCAACCCGTTTTGACGAGGAGTGTTTTTCCGAGACTTTGGGAGTTCCGGAACAGAGGAGTGCTCGTACAGGTGTACCAGACCAGAGATAGAGGCTTAGGCGTCGAGACAGATTTCGTGACCGTCGCGGGAGTAGTAGAGGCTTGGGACGAGGACAGTCGTTCAGGTCTCATCCCCAGGAGGGTCAGCAGCCATCGTATGGATGTTTTCGACATGGGAGCCTTCATCACCACATCAGGGATTGTTCCTTAGTACTGCGTCAAACCCATGTTCAGAGAGGTCGCGATCGCGTAGGATTGGTTACGAGAGAACAGTCTGGCAGAGGAAGAGTTCTGACAGTTCCGGGTAGAAGGCAGACACGGGAGTTTGTTTCTACTCATCGGGACGCACAGGCGTCCAGTGCAAGGTTTTCAGGTATTCTTAATTTGTATGTTCTTTTGATTCATAAGTTGGTGTTGTTCGGGATCTTTGCACTTGTTGTTTACACACTTTGTGCCTTTGTTGGGCTGAGGGTTGTGTATGCTAGATCAGTCGTTGTTGTGTTAACTTCTGTCTGCGATTCTTTTGTTGCGCGACACGTGCTTCAGTCGTGTGCTAGTCGGATAGGAGATAGTGTTTCGTCCGTCGTTGTGATCCTTCTAGAGATGTTGGATTTAACGTTCTCCTGGGCACGGACTGATTAACTACATGCTATGCGTCTGTGGACTACCGTGAGAAAACAGTTAGGTTTGTTTTCCCGGCAAGTCGTTTCTTGTTGTGCAGGGGGACAGTGGTGCCGCCTCTCACAGCTTGAATTTAGCCTTTTTCGTTAGTCGACTTTTGAGGAGAGGATTTCGTGGATTCATGGCGTTCATTCGAGATACCGGAGCCACATTGGATTTGTTGGACCGGGTTCCTATCGTACGAAAGTTTTCCGACATCGTTCCAGATGAGACGGCGAAGCTTAGGGAGCTTAAGGATCAGCTGCAGAGTTGTTTGTTGGGGGGGCTAGTGCGTCTAAGTGTTTCACATTAGGGAACTCTTATTTCTGTTCGTCAAGGAGAAAGATGGCAGTTTGAGGTTGTGTATTGATGGATCGTCAGTTGAACCGGCTTACGGTGCGGATAGGTATCCTTTATCTCGCATTGACGATTTCTTTGCCCAGCTCCAGAGTGTGAGACATTTTCTAAGTTGTTTGGGATCAGGTCATCATCGTTGCGGGTTCGGAGTGATGGCATTCCGAATACCGCTTGTGTGCGTGCTACGGGCAGTTTGTGTTGTAATGGTGTCGTTGGACTTGCCAATGCCCTAGCAACATTCCTGGATATGATGAACCAGATTTCTTCAGGCCGTTCCTCGACCAGTTATTGTTGTGTCATGATAACATCTGGTCTTTTCCTTGTGTCGTGAGGAACAGGAGCAGCATTTGAGGATTCGTTTTGCAGACGTTGGGAGAGTGCCAGCTGTTTGCTAGATTCTCGGAGTGTTCCTTCAGGCTTGTTTGTGTTGACTCCTAGGTCTTGTTGTTACGGGAGACGGTTTCGTATGGTTCCGTGGGAGATCGAGACCGTATAGGTTTGGCCCAGACTGGTGTACAGACGGAGGTCCGTTGATTTTTAGGCTTAGCAGGTTTTTACCGCCGTTTCATGTAGGATTGCTAGTGTAGTGCTGCACCGTTGACTGGACTGACCTGAAAGGAGGTTCTTTTCTTTGGACTGAGGCATGTGTGCGGAGTTTTCAGTAGTTGAAGTCTCGGTTGACAACTGCACCAGTTCTTTCTTTGTGTGTTGGTTGAGCATCTGAGACCGGCCGGAGAGTTGCAACCTTTAACCGTTCCGATGTGGGAATGGGAGCAGATATCCACGAACTTCGTTATTGTGTCTACCCAGGTTTAGTAAGGGTGTGACTTCATTCGGGTGTTTGTTGTCCGGTTATGCTCAGTTTGCTTAGTTGTTCTTTGTTAAGTTTGTGCGTTGCACAGAGTTCCTTTATGGGTCGTATCCAATGAGGGCACCCTGTTTGCTTGCCGTCTTGGGCAGGAGCTTTAGGAAGTCTTGGGTACCGGTTGAGCTTTAGCTCCATCTTTCCATCCGCAGGATTATGGTTTTGTGAGAACGGGCTATACCGACTCTTGAGGTTATGCTTGTGCATACGTACTAATTGTTGTCGGCAGTTGGGGATCGTCACTCGCCATTGTTAGGGTTCTCCTTCGATAGCTGTTATCAGGAGACACTCCAATTGGCAACCTTTAGGTTTGGTTGTTAGGTCGTGTCGATCACCAATCTGTTTTTCTGACTCTGCGTAGTAGGATTTTTGAACCCCAGCTAGTCTAGAGACTTCGGAGATGATCCAGTTGGTTCAGGCCAGGATGAGTGTAGCCAGTGCAGACAGAGGTCTTATGCCGACCGTGATGGTCACAGACTTGAGTTCGCAGTGGGAGATCATGTATTCCTACGGACTTTTCCGATGAATGACATGTTGAGTTTTGGGAAGATTATCCCAGGATTATAGGTCCTTTTGAGATCCTTAATGCGAGTTAGTTTCGTTGCCTTTTACTAGGCACTTCCGCCCAGATTTTTGACTATTCACCCCATTTTCTTTGTGTTGATACTTTGCAATTACCTTCATGACTTTTCACATGATTCAGCACCAGACCATTTAGCTTTGACACAATCTTTTCGTTTACCGGCAGCCATTGGTGTAAATGGTTCGGCAGGTGGAGAAACTTCGGTCAAGAGTCTTGCCATCTGTGGAGAGTTTTCTTTGACGTAGCCGTTTAGTGAGGTGATCACTTGGGAGGCTGCGAGCGAGATTTGAGACATTGTAATCTTCTCTTCGAAGGTACTCTTAGTGAGAATTTTAAATTCGGGGACGAATTTTTATAAGGGGGATTGTAACGTTTTAGACATCGTTATGTGAATGTTTCCGTTTTTGGGTAAAATTGTCGGTATTTTCTGTTTTATACCGACTGTGATCAAACGACCATATAGACTTGCCAGCACCTATTTTAGTTAAAATAAAGCTAGTGCGCAAGTTTTGGGGTTATATGGGACGTTTTGGTCCAATTTGAATTTTCCCAATTTTAATATTATTTTAATGCGGTATTCACATTTTGGGAAATTTTCTCTTAGGTCTTCTTTTCAAAAATTAAGTTTGAGTTAATAAAACCTTCACATATCATCTAGATATTTGTATGGGTTTTGTTTTAACCCAAAAGAAAAAGAAAAGAAATAGAAAAGAGGTGCATGCATGTGTGCAAGTGTGTGTGTGAATGCATTAATGAGCGTTTATCACAAGAAGTTGCTAGGTAATTCCTCACTAAACCCTCACCCTCTCCTCCTTGGCCGAGCCCTGCCTCTCTCTTCTACCCTTGTGCATTTCTCTCATCATTTACTTCAATTCTAGCTCATAAAATCTCCAAAATTCCATAATAAATCATAAAAATACCCTGAGTCTTGATTTGAGCTTCTTGGAGCTAGGAAAGCTTGGTTCTTGTGTTCTTGAGAATAGGTAATGATCCTTATCTGTTCTTTATTTAGTTTTTGTGCTTTGTGGCTAGTTAGTTTCAGTTTAGATAAGGTATGGTTAGTTTTGTGCAATATATCGTATTTTAGTGTCGATTTGCGATATCTGTGACCTGCTGTGATCCCGAGAAGATACTAGAAAATCAAACAATATTGTAGTGATGTACTAGTGACCCTGGAGCACCACCTGAGACACGAGCCCCATCCCACCGGCCAGGGCCGGCGACGTCTGATGAGGATTCCGGCGAGATCGGCCGTGGGTTTGAGTTAAGTTTTGGATTTTTGAGGGTAGGTCTATGCTGTGGTTTGGGTGTATTTGGTCTTGTTTGTTTGTTTAGTTTTCACTGTATGCAAAATCTGGGATCACTTAGGTAGGTTGTAGTGTTTAGTGTTCGCGCGATACGTTATACGACACGGATCGTGCACTTTGGGTGGTTTTGCTCTTTAGTTGTTTTCTTCGTGTCGCTACGTACGTTAGCCACAATACGAAAACTTGAGAGTATGTTTTATGTTGTTGCATCGGTCTAATATAGGGTGTACGTGTTTTAGGGTTATTATTAATATATACTTCCTTTATTGTTTTGATGTGGTAGGTTCACTGGCGGGGATTTCGGACACAGCTACAAAGGGAAAACAGGTGGTTGGGTACACTTAGCCAAAAGTGTTGGTGAGTAGATTTAACATCTACAGGGGAATCGCCCGCATGGCGTTATGCGTCTGGGCTAGAGATGTTAATTATGTCGCATATTTTATATCATGTTTAGAATTGCGCATTCACCATACTGCTTAGTTATTGTTGTGCTTGGACTAGTATCATTAGGACACTGCACATATTATTGACGATTCATGTTGCACGAGCACTGATTGTATGCTACACACACCGTCAAAAATTGCCATGTCATGCACAACCCACAGATAGAAATGATATTGTCTTGGTAAGGACATTGTGACATTGATTCATATTTCTTATCTCATATGACATATAGCTTACCTGTATACCTATAGGGTATCAGAACATTAGCGATAGGTACATACACACCTGAGGACATAGCTATAGGTGTGCTTTGCATTCCATACTTCACTTATACCTAGGAGGTATATCACATCATTACTAATAGGTAGATACCTATATTTTCTGCTATACCTTCATGTGTTCACATATATCTGGTTATAGCTACGTATTTACCCTTATTGATGTATTATTAAGAGTTGGAGATATTAGGAACAACATGATATTTATACTAACTGGTTGCAGTTAATTAGCGGGTTTTCCTTTATACGCTTACATTACAGTTTTATGTTGTGTAAACTTTATTCATGGATTTTCGCATTGAGATATGGATTTTTCATGATGTTTTCTGGATTTAGGAACCGTGGGAGTTCATGAAATTATGCATTATTTGAAAAACCCGGTTTCCCTTGATATGATATTTCAGCAGCCACCATGAGATTTATCGGTTCAGATATATATATACCCTACGCGTGGAAAGGAGGATCCGTGTGCGGGTACATGGTGGGGCCCGGAGGTACCCCGGGGCAAGAATCTCAGTGAGGAGATCAGTTAGTAGGGGAACCATACTATCCGGTGACATTAGCATTGACTCGGCGGTAATAATGGGGATACCGTTGGGAGTCACGTACGTATGGATACGTGGAAAGACGGGGGTCAGAGTTAGGCACTCGTGCTTTTCGGATAGCATGTGATACGTACCTATCAGGGGGCTGTTCATACTATAATATTGCATTTTTCATTCCTCTATTCTTATCCGTTTTATAAATAAACAGGTACTCTTGACGCACGTTTGTTGCATATTACAGGACACAGTCTCTTGGAGCGAATACAGTGAAAAAGACGAAAGTTGATACAGAAAAGGGACTTTTGACCAACAAGTAGACGGATCCTAGTCACGAAGAACAATTTACAATTGTATAAGGCAATGCAGTCCGAAATGTCAAAGTGAACGGTCAAAAGATCTTTACAAGTTTTCACTGAAGATCTGGAGAAGGCCCAGAAGTTAAATAGAGAAAAGAAGTATAAAAGTGGAAAGCCCATGAAGCATATAAGGAAGCCCAGAAGTTTGGTGAGCTGAGCTCACCAAAGGGCCGCGGAACAGCGGCCCTACCCCAACATTTGCCACGGTTCAGCGGCCGCTTAGTGCCCGTGTCGGTGCATTTTTCCCGTGTCAGTGCGTCGGTGCGGGTGTTGGGATTTTCCGTGGGCAAATCTGTAATTTCACATCTGCGAGAGACTGTAACCCTAGTTTTCATGTTTTCCTATAAATCGTAATCACAGATCTGTAAAACTCATGCCTCTTTTCAATAAACAAATTCAGATCTGTTCTGTTTTTCTTGCTTGAAGGGAGCCATCAATACAATTAGTAAGTTATTTTTCACAGCTTTGTTTTAATTCTCTTTTACTTTAGAATTTTTATTAATCCCCTAATGAGCGACTAATCTCCTCGCTTGTTGGGGTTAGCCTTAGGGAAAGGTTTGAGAGATGAGATCTCTCACTCCTTTCATGCACCTTCACAAGAATTAGAACTCCATGCATACACGCACAACCGCTCCCTACGGCACCCTACCCCTCAAGGTAACGGTGACACCGTAGTATAAAGGCCCGGTTGCGCGTGTTTTCCATGGAGGTTAGGGTAATTATCGATAAAGGAAGGATAAGAATCTAGAGGAAGAAACATCTTTCCAAAAGATTCTAATCCACTTCATTGATAATTACCACAACATCTAATAGATCTAAAATAAGGCATTGAAAGCAGTGAGGAAACCTTAAATTTCCAAACTTCACCTAAACCTAACCCTGGCAAGACTTTAATTTAGATTAATTTAGTTTATTGATAGATCTAGGTTTTCTAGAATTAATAAATCAATCAAAACAACATTTCGAATCAACTCGTAAAAACACATTAAGATAATTACCCATCTCTGTGGATCGACCCGTACTCACCGGCTAGCTGCAAAGCGACGCCGTTTCTGATTACGGTAAACTTAATATTTTTGGACTAATCAAATGGCGCCGTTGCCGGGGATGGCGTAAAATTTCTTTCTGTGTAATTTCGTGTTGATATAAATTATAAAAATTATAAAAATCTGAAAATTGAAAAAAATAAAAAATTTATCAATTTTTATCTGTTTGAAGGGTTTGCCTTTTGAATTTTGCAGGAATAGCGAAGATTCTCGGATCTGGACTTTTACAGAGGGAAAATCAGAAAAGTGCATATCAGAATAGAGGGGAAATTTGATAACAGAGCAGTGCAATTTTTTTCAGAGTGTGATCCCACCAGATCGCCGCGTTTCCGCGGTGTTTGCGCGCCCCAGACCGCAGTTCCGCCGCGCCATTGCCACATCAGCGCACCCAATTTTGCTGGTTTGTTTTCTCTCTCTCTCCTCTGTCAACCTCCATATATCTCTCTGTAAAAAATTTTCTGCAGAAATTCTTTGCGCTAAAAATCTTCTCTCCCCTTCTAAATAACAGATTTTCTGCAGGTTTCTTTGCGCCGCGCTAAAAATTGATTGCAAGTGAATTTTATTGTTTGCATAATTTAATCGGACTTTAAGGGGTTATTTGACCAAACTCAGATTGGGTGGGGATTTCATCACCTTTCCCAGGACCCCAGAAATCACCTTAAAGCCTTTTGCATCGACCACAATTGATTAAAAAATACTAGATTCAGACCTAAGGACATCGAGCTCAATAGGAAAAGGATTAGTATAGGCATCGACCGTTTATCCTAACTGACTTTGCGGTGTCTAGGCTAGTGGTTATTAATTAGGCCCACTATTGTGGTTCCTTCCCACTTACCTGGCCGTACTTGTCGGTGAAGAGGCGGTTTGAGGTCCTATTTCTAGCCCTAGTTAGGAGCTGTCTAGCAAACCTAGGCGACCCTAGATCTAGGCCTGATTGTGCATGTGTGGTTGATACATTTGTGTCACGAGTCTCTTTTCAAAACTTCTTTGCAAAACTCTCACATAAAAAAAAAAAAATCTTTTCAAAACTTGCAACTTGTCGCTAAGAAAACTTGCAACTCACTTCCACCACTTCCCTCCATTGACGTTATCTTACCCCCACATTCTGTTTTTCTATTTTTCTGACTACACTACCCCTTTAGTGTATGTCACTTTGGACTAGGGATACTAACGCCCGATTAGTCCGTGTTTCGTTGGTACCGACCGACGAACCTTTCGACACCGAAGTCGAAATTCCCTCCATTTCCTTACCTCTACCTTCAAGTTCTTCTTTCGAAGGTATGTCGGGACACGACCCCAACGATACCTTACCGACAGGAATGATTCCACCTCCATTAGGTGCGAATAACTCGAATCTTCCGCCTGTTGTAGCGCCCGCACGAGTTGCGCTCCAGGATCTCTTTTACCCCGTCCGCACTTCTTTACCTACATGTCTTTCACCCCCACCGGCAAATGGGGACAACTTTGAAATAAAACCACATTTCATCAATATGCTGCCAAAATTTCATGGTTTGGAATCCGAAGATGCATATATCTTTATCAATAAATTCCAAAACGTTTGCGCTATGATGAAAACGACCCAATTAAGTGATGACGCTATAAGGCTAAGGGTCATTCCTTTCACCTTATCTGACCTAGCCGAGAAGTGGCTATACAGCACCGCATCACATTCCATTAGAAATTGGGACGAGTTTGTGAGAGCTTTTCTGAAAAAGTTCTATCCTCATCACAAAACTGCTAGAATCCGTAACGAGATAATGCAATTTTCACAGCTTACTTCCGAACCATTTTGGAAGTGCTTCGAGAGATTTAAAGACCTACTCGTTCAATGCCCTCATCATGGGATCGAAAGTTGGCAACTTTGCCAAACATTATACGAGGGATTGAACTCGGCAACGAAGCAGTTGCTAGAAACTATATGTCAAGGTCATTTTCTTTCCAAGTCTAGCGACGAAGCGTGGCAGTTTCTTGAGGATTTTAGTGAGCAAACAATTCAGTGGGAGAGTACCAAGACCACATCATCTTCTTCTGTTGGTCAATCTATGGCAGGCATACATCAAGTAGATATGTCGATTGCTATGAAGGCCGAGATGGCCGCACTTATGAAAAAGCTAGAAGCCATTGAGACCAAAATCTCATCGTCTTCTCCTGCCCCTGCTTTACCTACACGAACTGTTTGTGCTTGTTGTTCGAATCAATCGCATCTAATCGAAGAGTGTCCTTATAATGCACCTATTCAAGGACAAGATCAAGTCAATGCTGCATTTCAGCAACGACAAAGAAACGATCCGTACTCTTCGACATACAATCCGGGGTGGAGGAGTCACCCAAATTTCGCTTGGAACCAAAATCAACAAGTCCAAGGAAATAACAATTTTCAAAGACCTCCTCCACAACAACAACAAGCACCTTCACAAACTCAAAACCAGCAACATTTCTAACAACAACCTTATACAAATCAAACGAACAATTTGGTTCAACCAAATGATGATAAGGTTATCTCGCTCGAAAAAAGTCTAGATGCATTTCTCAAGCAATCTACAGAATCCGCAGCAAGATTTGAAAATTATGTTCAGTCTTTGATGCATAACAATGCCTCACACGATCAAAGTATCAAATCTATTGAGGCACAAATTGCATAATTAACTGCTGCGTTGAGCGAGAGAGAAAAGGGAAAGCTTCCATCTCAACCATTGCCAAATCCCGGTCACACACAAAACGCATATCACAATCACAATGTAAATGCGGTGACCACGTTGAGATCCGGAAGAGAGTTGGAAAATAATATGGGTACTAGTGATGACTTCCCCGCCGGTGGATCTTCTTCTTCTTCTTCTTCTCCATCATCATCTTCCCCTTCTTCATTTTCTTCACCATTTTCTTCACCTTTTTCTTTAGAGCCTATTCTCCACCCTTCACTTGGCTCTACTTCTTCAGACTCGAACGGACCCATTTCTCACAACACGAACACATCCACACTGGGATCCGTTCCTACTCCACAGACTTTTGACTCAACAAATTTTCAAAATGCTCCATTTCCAAACAGGTTGAGTCCCAATAAACCAACTGCACAAGTCGAGAAGATTGTGGAATTATTTAAGCAGGTTAGCATAAATATACCTCTCTTGGATGCTATCCAACAAGTCCTTTCATACGCGAAAATCTTAAAGGGCTTATGCACCTCGAAGAGAAAGGCATCTCAAGTACCCAAGAAAGTGCTAGTGGCTAGTGTAGTGAGCAATGCTATTAACCACCCTCAAACCTTACCCCAAAAACGAAAGGACCCCGGCTGTCCTACGATTTCAATCACAATTGGAGATAAGAAAATTAATCGAGCACTTTTAGATCTTGGGTCTAGTGTTAACCTGATTCCCTACTCCGTGTACGAACAATTAGGGGTTGGAGAGTTGAAACCCACTCGTTGTACTCTCCAAATGGCTGATCGATCAATCACCTATCCAAGGGGTCAACTAGAGGATGTGTTGATCAAAGTTAGGGAGTTCATATTCCCCGTTGATTTTATTGTTATGGATACACAACCTGTTGCTAACCCAAGAAACCAAATTCCGGTGATCCTCGGTCGACCATTTTTGGCCACTTCCATTGCTGTAATAAACTGTCGCAATGGCTCCATGACTCTATCCTTTGGAAAGATGTCTAGTGAGTTCAATATTTATAAGATGGGAAGTCTGCCCTCCGTGCCTAAAACTAGTACACGAGAAGTTTGCTCTATTCATGAAATCACGCAGGAGGACTGCGGGCTTGAAAGATTTCTATTTGATGAAAACAGTTTTGACGCCACTAGTGCGTCCCTCCTTGAGCCTACCACCGTTGACACAACCGATATTGATTATGAATGTTTCACTTTTTCGGATGATGACGAATCACAGCCCAAATATGAGTCTTTTGAATTTTTGGATGAGTTAGTTGAACCATCCGAATCGGTTGTTTGCAGTGATTTCGAACCTGTGTTGGAGTCCTTTGAGTTCGAGGTAGATTCCGCAATGATTCTTTCGCCTCCGAAACTCAAACTCATGTCCTTACCGCCTCACCTTAAATATGCTTACATGGGTGAAAATGAGACCTTTCCCATTATCATATCAGCTTCTCTAGCCCTTTTGATGGTCTTACAAGATAGGCGGCAAGTTTTCGGTTGGACTATGGCGGAAATCGAGGAAATCAGTTCCCTTATAATTGAATATCATATGAGATTGATGGATGATGCCAAGTCAATATAGGACCCACAGGAACATTTTGGGGGTATTGTGGTTAGTCAACCTCATCCTTTAGAAGTTGAACCACCCCCATTTCTTTTAATAAGCTACGAGAATGCCAACATTCCACTGATTGCTGATCATTCGCATTCTCGTTCTGATTCATCACCACGTCCTGTCTATTCACCTCCATACCTTCCATACCACCACTTCTATCTTCTCCAATTCTTTATGGATTGCTACGACCTATTCTTCCACCAACCAATACTCTTTACTGATAAATTTTTCAGCTGGTTGGTGTTGACGTTTGGGTTATGCAAAGTTTGGCAGTAATGTCTAACATAGTTTAAATGAAGTTTGGGGGAGGGCCTTTTTGTATATATTTTTTGTTTTTCTTAACAATAAAAAATTATAAATAAATAAACAGGGAAATGCCGGTATTTTGACCCTATTGGTTTAGTATGACAGTGAGGACACTGTCAAGTTCAAGTTTGGGGGTATGCCCGGTACGTCTTCTTCCTTCACATTCATTTGTACATATTTTTGCATTTGCATATTTATTTGAAAAAGCACAAAAATTTGAAAAATTTCAAAAATTATAAAAATTATTGTATTCAATTTTGGCTTATTTGACTAGAGTTTGACAGATAGGTTAACTGGCTAGGAGCAACTAGATCTTAGACTTAGTAAATTAAAACCCTAAAACTAACATTCCTTAAAGTTTAACAGTAGAAAGTATATGCCTTGTAGTTTATTTAGAAATAGGCAAAATTTTGGGTTCACTTCTTGGGCTAAGTCAAAACTAGGAAAGAGTATTGATGTTCTTATTAGAGTATAAGTTTGAAAAATAGTTCCTAACTTAAGTCTAGATTCTGAAAATGTATACCCTACAAATTGCACAATCACACACCTTGAAACTTGGATTAGTAGAAGAGACCTTGAAATGTTCTTGTCTAAAGTCCTTAGTATAATGAAAATAAAAGAAAAATAAAAGTGAATAAAGAATAAAAAAATGGACACTGGTTTTTGTGATTACTTAAGGCTGCAAAAATAGAAAAATGTTTAGCGAGGGTGCTTCATCACCTAGTGCCTTAGACCAACTGGTTTGGGAGTCACTGCTAAAGCCTTAGGTGTTGGAAAACTAGGAAGTACGCCTTAAAGTGCTAACACATCTTGTAATCGGTTGTTGGTACCTCAAGAAGTATTAATGGTCGCATGAAGGATGTGTAAGCAAATTTCAGTTAAAAATTCACTAATTAATAAGTGCTTTGGACAATGGACGAGAGTGCGATTGCTTGATTTGAATTTCCAAGTGTAGGAGTGATCTACACACACACGTAGGGTATGTGATTGGAATTTAGATAAGAGAGAGGAATGAAAGATTGAACTTGTATCTTTAGTAGAGTTGATAGAAATTCCTAAGTGGAGATGGAAACCTAGAAGGAAAACTTAGGAAATGCCGAAAGCTAAGTAGATCTGCAAGATATATATAATCTTAAGTTAGATGATAAGGAAGTATGAAGAATATGGGTGGATAATTTGCGAGTCAAAAGATAATAGAATTCCTTGTTAAAAGACCTAATTGGAGAACAAAAGTCAATCGGCCGAGTTGATAGGATTTTGTGGGTGTAATCCGCTGAAAACCCTCAGGAGACAACACTCCTCCTACAAGGGACACCTAGAGGTTTAACGGCTTGTTGCACGTGCTCAGTGCAATCGCGTTTCCCTACGAAAGTGCGGTTAGGATTTTATTGAGAATAAAATAATAAGTTTGCTCGAAGACGAGCAAAAGATAAGTTTGGGGGTATTTGTTCATACTATAATATTGCATTTTTCATTCCCGTATTCTTATCCGTTTTATAAATAAACAGGTACTCTTGAAGCACGTTTGTTGCATATTACAGGACACAGGCTCTTGGAACGAATACAGTGAAAAAGACGAAAGTTGATACAGAAAAGGGACTTTTGACCAACAAGTAGAAGGATCCTAGTCACGAAGAACAATTTACAATTGTATAAGGCAATGCAGTCCGAAATGTCAAAGTGAACGGTCAAAAGATCTTTACAAGTTTTCACTGAAGATCTGGAGAAGGCCCAGAAGTTAAATAGAGAAAAGAAGTATAAAAGTGGAAAGCCCATGAAGCATATAAGGAAGCCCAGAAGTTTGGTGAGCTGAGCTCACCAAAGGGCCGCGGAACCGCGGCCCTACCCCTACATTTGCCGCGGTTCCGTGGACGCTTAGTGCCCGTGTCGGTGCATTTTTCCCGTGTCGGTGCGTCGGTGCGGGTGTTGGGATTTTCCGTGGGCAAATCTGTAATTTCACATCTGCGAGAGACTGTAACCCTAGTTTTCATGTTTTCCTATAAATTGTAATCACAGATCTGTAAAACTCATGCCTCTTTTCAATAAACAAATTCAGATCTGTTCTGTTTTTCTTGCTTGGAGGGAGCCATCAATATAATTAGTAAGTTATTTTTCACAGCTTTGTTTTAATTCTCTTTTACTTTAGAATTTTTATTAATCCCCTAATGAGCGACTAATCTCCTCGCTTGTTAGGGTTAGCCTTAGGGAAAGGTTTGAGAGATGAGATCTCTCACCCCTTTCATGCACCTTCACAAGAATTAGAACTCCATGCATACACGCACAACCGCTCCCTATGGCACCCTACCCCTCGAGGTAACGGTGACACCGTAGTATAAAGGCCCGGTTGCACGTGTTTTCCATGGAGGTTAGGGTAATTATCGATAAAGGAAGGATAAGAATCTAGAGGAAGAAACATCTTCCCAAAATATTCTAATCCACTTCATTGATAATTACCACAACATCTAATAGATCTAAAATAAGGCATTGAAAGCGGTGAGGAAACCTTAAATCTCCAAATTTCCCCTAAACCTAACCCTAGCAAGACTTTAATTTAGATTAATTTAGTTTATTGATAGATCTAGGTTTTCTAGAATTAATAAATCAATCAAAACAACATTTTGAATCAACTCGTAAAAACACATTATGATAATTACCCATCTCTGTGGATCGACCCGTACTCACCTGCTAGCTGCAAAGCGACGCCGTTTCTGATTACGGTAAACTTAATATTTTTGGACTAATCAGGGGCCAGTCATGGAGACAGCATCTGATAGATCAGCATTTCTGTGTCGATGCTTGACACATTGGTTTCATGATATTCTTTTTATTCCGTTGTATATATAACAGGGGATTGAGCCGCTGTTATATATGCCCTTACACCAATATTAGTGGAATGGGACGCTAATATAAGTGTATTGACTTTAATTATATACATAATCATATTTATTCATGCAAATATACCTAGAATGTAAATGACTCATTGTCATTGGATTTAGGACATTTGAGATATACTGGATATTGTACATACGGTGAGATATACTTGATATTGTACATTTGAGATATGTGAGATATACTTGATATTGTACATACGAGATATGTGAGATCTACTTTATGTTGTACACTCGAGATATGTGAGATATACTTGATATTGTACATACGGGATATGTGAGATCTACTTGATGTTGTACATTCGAGATATGTAAGAAATACTTATTATTGTACATACTGGATATGTGAGATCTATTGGATAGTGTATATTCAGGATTTGTGAGACTTATATGATATGAGAGCCAATTGGGAGGCTGATTTGAGGAATTGGGATTTGGATTGTCTTGATGGATTTTTATCCTACCACGATGTCAGGATTCCGTGGAAATGACATGTTTCATTCCATACTCTACATTTACTGTTTATGCACTGCTTCATGCATTAGTGTACCTGTTAGAGTACCTTCAATGACTGTTACATTTACATACCTTTATTCATATTATTTCTTCATGTACTTGCAGTACCTGATAGAGTACCTTTCATGACTTTTACCTACATATCGTCATATTATTGCTTCATGTATTAATTGTACGTGCTAGAGTAATTTTCAGGATTATTGCATTACATATGACTATTCATTGATATTAAATGCTTATGTTAGATTCGCGTTGTACGTCCATACTCGCGATTACCTGCATATGTTATTTAGTATTCACGAGTTGGAAACTCACCGCCGTTGTACCACAGTGTTTGCAGGTGTTCCTCAGGATAGTCAGAGGCAGGCTATTTCCATCCATCTTATCATCTTTTGGCTACGGATACCACTTCGCCTGACAGTGTGCAGTTTTGCCCATGTGGGTTTTGTGGTTATCCGATATTGTATTGTATATTCGTTGTATCCATGTACTTTCTATGTACCAGTATTATGTATGACTTAGTGACTTGGTGTGAGGGCGATATTGTATATTATTTTGTGACTTGGAGGTTTTTATGCAGTTTTATTTATATCGTCTCTTTCTTCGCTACGGGGTCGTATATCTGTTGTGGTGTTTGTTTTCCGCTGTTTGGAGTGGATTTTGCTCCCGTTTGGGATGCTTTATGTATATTTATGTTGTACCCATTTTTGGGGCTGATTTTTACAAAGGAGGTGCTGCCAAAATTTAAGGAATAAAAGTGAGACATTAAAGAATTTGGGTTGTGATTTCAAAGGTTTTGAAAATACTATTATCACTTTCTTATTATTTTGATGGTTTAGATTTTTGGGTTTTGGTTTTCTTTTACCACGTTACGCCTGGAGACGTTGCGTAGTATTAAAGCCGTCACGTGCCAATTTAGGGTCGTGACACCCACCGACACGTGCACTGCACGGCCGCGGAACCGCGGCAGAAAGCCATGTTTGGCCGCGGTTCCGAGGCCAATTAGTAGGATCTCTGGCTTAAACATCTAGGGTTGCTTCATGTTGCATTTTCCTTCTGTTTTCTTCACTTGGTTCCATAAAATATCTTCTATTTTCTTCCAGATTTCCACAGTGAAGAATGTTGTGGACTTTTTGCCGTGAGCTTGGCGTTGAAGTCTTTAATCCCGTGCTGCCCTTGTACTTTATGCATTGAACTGTCTACTGATCTTCGTTTGTTCTTTAAACTGGTAGGCGGCATTATACGGATTCATCAATTGTTGGTCGTAGTCTCACATTTGTAGCATTTTTTCATGAATTTCACTGTATTGTTCTGAGACCCTGTAACTTGCAACTATTTAGCAGACATGGATCAAAAGCACCTATTTATTTGTAATATGATTAAGAATGGGCGATATAATAATGCAATATTCTGAAATGAACCTAGAGACTTAACCATGGTTAAAGATAATGGTTAGGTTAATAAATATCTAGAGTAAAATAAAATTAGTGGAATTGGATCAAGGCTTTTACATGCTTCCACAAGCATCTTAAGCCATGCCAATTTCCACCTAATTTTGGTTTTTCCCTAAATAAATAACTATCCTAATTATCTTTAGTTTGGTGTGAAACTCATACACCCATATCCAATGTATCATCTAGCTTGACACAAAAATAAATACATTAATATATATCTCAAATATATTTAAATGTATTTGTAGAAAAGAAATTCTTAAGTGAGCTAATATTAGTTAATATTTATTAATATATCAAATATATAATTATATATCAAATTATTAAATCAACACTTGATTTAATAATCCGGCTATATCATATATAACCGACTAATATCACGTATATCAATTTATCAAATCAACACTTGATTCAACAATCCGGCTATATCTCATATAACCGACCGATATCATATATCATGAGATTAGAATAGGGTATCACATACACGTATTAATCTCGGTCCCGCACTAATCACATATATGCCCTACTTCGTTTCGCTTGAGCCAGGAAACCTCTGTGTAGGACTCTAAATACTCGTCAATACGCCAGCAGTAGGTAATGATCATATTAGTCACTCACCAAGGTATTGAGCAATCAGAAGATCAGCAAGCAAGCTTTTCCAAACTCCTTCAAAGCCTATAAGTAACACTACCGTAAAGTCTGGTCTCTTCATCTGATATGTCGCATATCGAGTCTGTAGGGTGGTAAACGTCAGACCCTAATAACTTGATACGTTATGCCGATATGAAACTCATAACAGTTCGAGAAACTACTGATAACACTTATCAGTAAATCTCATCAATAGTCTTGGCCAGAGACTTCCTTTTTTAGCCAATCAAGCATAGCGCAATATCAACTCCAATAACGGGAGAGACGAAACCCCTCCTATCGCTCATTGCCTACATGTGACTCAGGACTGTACCCAAAATCCACTTGTTTGCTTGCTCTTTTGAGCGTGGTAGGGAGGAAATCAAAGCACAATGGAAATCATACAAGACTCTTTGATGATCTCTGGTCTACAGACTAAACTGTACCAGTGTCACCAAAGAACTGCTATCTGACGTCAGGTATAATACCATCTAGGAGTTTTCGACGAGTCATGTTCAGTGTATCCATTCTCTAATGAGCACCCATGTACAATCTCTGATGTTAAACACCAATAGCGGTGGGATCAACCATAGCCCCATACAGGGTCAAGAAACGTACACACTAGTCTACACTTGAATATCGATGCCCTATCTCGATACTCTCTCGAATAGGAACAATTAAAGGATGTACTTGTGGACTATTCTGGCCCCACTAGTATGATCTACATCATAGTCCTGGTAGTCAAGTACGCATCCTAAGGGCTTTATCAATATGTAACAGAGAGACGGTATAATAACATAAGTGTACATGTTAAGATAAAGAGTAACCAGATAGCATACTATCATGTCAAGCAAGAAAGTACTCTCTATATATATCCAAGCATCCACTATAATATACAATCATGTACAATAATGGCCTCTAGGGCATACATATAACTAACATTTACTTACGTTGATGATCTGTGGTTATTCTGTTGCTGTTCTGATATGATGTGTAGGATCGTCGTGATTGAATAGCAGGGGGCTTTATGTGAGATGAAAGATTTTCTTTTTCATTCATATAAAATTAAATGTATGTAATATTCTTTTATTGGGACACTTCCGGGTTGCGGATGATGTCACCATTGATGTATATTATTTACTTTTCCATATTAGGATAGACTCAAGGAGGGGAGCACAAGTGACCGGGTTCTAGAGTTTAATGGGAGGTTATCTCGAGAAATCGAGACTAGTTCTCCTAACTCTAAAATTGGCAAGGTTGCTTGCAGCTCTCGTAGGGGTCTAGGGATGTGGGCTTGGCTATTCATCATGACCATGAAATCCGTATTTTTTATCATTGGCTTAATATAAAATACGGGCCTCCTAGTATATTCTATATTTTCATATATTTGCTTCTGCTGCTGTTAGTATATGATGTTATCATATAAACCGCGTGAGACGAATTTTATTTATATATATGATATATAATAAACGTTGCTTATGTTTTGCTTCCGCGTTAGTCCTGACCCGCTCTGCCGTTAGTTAAGTAACCTAACGGTGCATGATGGGGCCCGCGGCGAATGCGGATGGCATAAGAGTACGTTCTTTTTTCGTTTCTTTCTGTGATGCTTAGGAACTTAAATGACGGGACAACATTAATGAGATTAATGTAAAGAAAAAGAAACCTAAAGATATTGTAGAATCGAATTTGAAACCCAGTCGGCCTTTTTACGAAAAAGCAAAGTTTCAAAATGCAGAGCTTAAGCCACTTCTTTTTTAAAATTATTTGGTTCTACAACGAGATCAAATTCAAAGCGTTAAAGATTTTCATAAAAACCATCCGCAACTCTCTGTCATTTTAGGAAGTAGAGTACTTAGTATTCGTGCTGCGTTTGTTGACCATAGTTAAGGCTTAGTGTACGGTAGCTAAGTGATGTCTTCCTACAAAGCATATGATGCGATTAATTAGGATATTTATATGACTTTGTTGACCATAGTTAAAGGCCATATCAGTGGGTCTAATTAATTATGAAATGACGGGTAGAACTTGACTAGTGCTTATGATTTGTTGACCACAGTTAAGGCCATAAGCTGCTAGGGGTAAAAACCGTATCGGGAATTTCAAGAGTTGAAATTTGCAAAAAGATTGCTTACCTTCTATATTGATAGTTGGATCCCAATCCCACTGTGAGTAAAAGTTACCCCGTGAGAGTTTTGCACTTTACCATTAGCTAATCCAATAGGTGTCTAGAAAGGTGTCAACGGGGTTATTCCTTTATAGAAACGAGGTTTAATTTAATTAGGTCCATGCGGAAGCACGGGGAAGCTCTCTCAAAGTACCGACACTGGCCTGGCTTACCAGTTAGTGAACTTGTAGAATATAATTAATCCTGGCTAATTTTCTTATTAAGGTTTGAAGGAAAATTTGATAAAAGCAGTAGGAGATATCGATTAGATAAGATAATAACCAATATAATCATGCAAGAGCTTTCGCTGAGTGTATTCTTTTCTCTCTCCTAATGGCAGATACCAATGACTGGACTTAAGCTTCTACTAGAGAAAAATAAACTGACGGGACCTAATTTTAAATAATGGCTGAGGAACGTGAACATTGCCCTTACATACGATAAGGTTGCATATGTTCTCACTGCTCCAGCCCCTCCCATCCTAGGCCCTGACTCTTCTTTAGCGGATAAGGAGATTCTCTAGACATGGGATATTGATTGTGCCACAGTCAAATGCCTCACGTTAACTTCGATGGACAATGAACATCAGAAGTAACATGAGAAGATGGATGTTCAATCCATCTTTCTCCATACAAAGGAGTTGTATAGGGAGCAATCTCGTGCACTTCGTTACGAGGCATCTAGAAAGTTGTTTGAGATGAAAATGGTTGCTGGCACATCAGTAGGTGATCATGTCTGGAATATGATAGGAATTATTGAAGAAAAAAAGGATATGGGATGGACCATGGAGAAAGAACAATATGTTGATATAGTTCTAGAGTCTCTCCCCCTGCCTTTGCTCAGTTTATAGTGAACTTCAATATGCACAATATGGAGAAGTCACTTATTGAACTTCTCAATATATTGAGAAGTGCAGGGAGCATGCTTAAGGAGAAAACTCCTACTCTGTTTAATGGGCCAATTTCCCCTTTCGTCCCAAAAGCCAAGGCCAAGGAAAGAAAGAAGAAAAAACCCACTTAACCGATAGGAGGAGTTGAAAAGGCAAAGGGGAAAAGCAAATCCAGGGCTGCGGGATCAGGAAAGGGAGAATGTTTTTTCTGCCATAAGTCAGGACATTGGAAATGCAATTGTACTCTATACCTCGCTGATTTCAAGAAGAAGAAGTATGGTGATGCTTCCGCTGCTGGTGCGTTCATGACTAAAAACTATTTTTCTATAAACTCTGCTTCCTTGGAATTAGATACTGGTTCGGCTTCTCACATCTGCAATTGTGTGTAGGGACTGAGAAATAGCAAAGTTTTGAAGACAGGTGATCACACTCTCCGGGTTAGAAATGGTTCCAATATACATGCAGTATCAGTGGGAGAGTATCATCTGGGGTTGCCTTCGGGATGTATTTTGGTTTTGAAACCTTGTTATTTTGTACCAAGCATGCTATATAATATAATATTAGTTTCTTTGTTAGACAATGAAGGATATCATTTTACATTGCAAAATAATGTTATGAACATTAACTTGAATCAACAGTTGATTGTGTATGGTATATTAAATAACGGTATTTACGTCCTAAATCAACACACGGTTTTCAACATACAACACACAAACAAAAGAAAATTTTCAGATATAAATGAAGATTTTCTTAGGCATTGTAGACTTGGTCATATTAACAAAACAAGACTAACAAAGCTACATAAAAATGGATATTTAAATTCTTTTGAATATAAATCTTATGCGACTTGTCATTCTTGTATCAAAGGTAAAATGACCAAAACTCCGTTTACTGGACACGGAGAGAGAGCAACTGAACTCTTAGGCCTCATACAAAGTGACGTATGTGGACCAATGTTTACGCATGCTAGAAGCAGTTTTTCTTACTTCATAACTTTTATTGATAATTTCTCATTGTTCGGACATGTGTTCTTGTTGAAACATAAGTCCGAAGATTTCGAGCAATTCAAGGAGTATAAAATTGAAGTAGAAAAACAAACTTGTTTGAGCATCAAGAAACTTCGATCAGATCGAGGAGGAGAGTATTTAAGTACAGAGTTTCTAGATTTCCTAAAAGAGAATGGGATTCTCTCTCAGCTCACTCCCCCTTACACACCACAGCACAACAGTGTGTCAGAGCGGAAGAATCGTACCCTATTAGATATAGTACATCCCATGATGAGTGATGCTGAGTTATCACTTTCCTTTTGGGGACTTGCATTGGAGACTGCTATGTATCTATTGAACAGGGTTCCAACCAAGACTGTGCCTACCACTCCATATGAGATATGGTATGGGAAGAGACCGTCTCTTAAACGAGTTAGGATATAGGCTTGTCCTGCCTTTGTTAAAAAGCATAATCCAGACAAACTCGAGACACGGTCAATTCTGTATACATTTATGGGATATCCAAAATATTCATATGGATATTTTTTCTACCATAAGGAGGAACAAAGGGTGTTTGTTTCTCAGTATGCCACATTTTTAGAAAATAAATTTTTTACAAATAATACTGATAGCAATTCGGTAGAACTAGAAGTGATTCTAAAACCACAAATAACTAATGACAACTTGGTTGAACCTGAGGTTGCAATAGAACCCCACGAACCTAAGTCACTCCGTAGATCTAGTAGGACTTCTCACCAACTGGAGAGATACTATAGTTTCCTCATTGATGGTGATAGAGAAGACTGCATCATGGATGATGATGGCCCTACAAGTTTTCAGCAAGCTATCACGAATGGTAACTCAGTCAAGTGGCTGGATGCCATAGGATCCGAAATGGAGTTTATGTATACCAACAAAGTATGGACTTTGGAAGTTTCACCTTCTGGAGTAAAACCCGTAGGATGCAAACGGATCTTTAAGAAAAAGATCGGTGTAGGTGGACAGGTAGAGACCAATAAAGCGAGGCTTGTAGTGAAAGGATTTCGTCAAAGACCAGGACTGGACTATGATGAAACTTTCTCTCCAGTAACAATGCTTAAATTCATTCAGATCCTACATGCTATTGCTGCTCACTACGACTATGAAATCTGGCAGATGGAAGTTAAAATTGCATTTCTAAATGGTGATTTAGAAGAATGCATTTTTATGGATCAGCCAGAGGGCTTCATTGACAATGGGAGCAGCGATAAGTCATGTAGGTTGCTTAAATCCATTTATGGAATAAAGCAGGCATCACGGAGTTGGAACATCTGCTTTGATAATACATCAAAGAGTTTGATTTTATCAAAAATCTGGATGAACGTTACATTTATAAGAAGATTGTAGGGAGTACTGTGACATTCCTCGTATTGTACGTGGATGACATTCTCTTGATAGGAAATAACATTCCTATGCTATAATCGGTCAAACTATTCTTATCACAGAGGTTCTCCATGAAGGACCTGGGTGATGACTCATATTTTGGGCATTAAGATCTATACAGATAGATCCAAGAGATTGTTGGGATTGTCCTAATCTAAATACATTGACACTATCCTAAAGAGCTTTAGTATGGAAGATTCCAAGCGAGGTACTTTATCCGCTTGCCACGGAATCACTCTCTCCAAGGACTTTTGTCCAAAGTCCGATGAAGAGAGAGCTCACATGAGTATGATACCCTACGCTTCTGCTGTAGGGCCTATCATATATGCGATGTTATGTACTCTCCCTAATGTTGCTTATGCACTTCATGTGGTAAGAAGGTATCAATCCAATCCTGGGGAGAAACACTAGACAGCTGTGAAGAACATTCTTAAGTACTTGTGAAGGAATAAAGAAATCTTCTTCATGTATGGTAATAGGGATCTCCAGATGGAGGCCTTTACCAATTCCAGCTTCCAGAGTGATAAGGATGACTGTAAATCTATCTCGAGTTTGTATTTACCCTCAATGGAGGGGTGGTTTGTTGGAAGAGTTCGAAACAGGATACCATTGCAGACTCAACGATGGAAGCTGAGTACATTGCTGCAAATGATGCTGCCAAGGAAGCCGTCTAAATAAAGAATTTCATCTCGGAACTAGGGGTAGTTCCAACCATTATTGATCCAATACCATAGTATTGTGATAATAATGGGGCTATGGCATTGGCTAAAGAGCCCAGGTCCCATCAGCGGCCCAGATACATCCTGAGACGATATCATTTTACCCGGGACATAATTGATCACCGCGAGATCGAGATTAGGAGAGTAGACATAAAGAATAACACCGTGGATCAAATCACAAAGGTCCTTCTTTAGCTACAACATAAGCGACTTTTTGAGATATTGGTTATGAGATACGCTAATAATTGGTCTTAATGCAAGTGGGAGATTGTTGGATATATGTATGCTCTAGATGCCATTATTTGTATAGTGGATGGTTGGACATGTATATATGTATAAGAATTTCTTTCTCGACATGATAGTATGCTATCTAGTTTCTCTTTATCTTAACATGTTCATTTGATTTTGTTTACTGTTCATTTGATACATGTTGATAAAACCCTTAGAATATCGGCTTGACTACCATGACTATGATGGAGATCATACTAGTGGGGCCTGTGTAGTCTATAAGCAAATCCTTTACTATTCCTAGTTGTGGGAGTATCGAGACGGGGTATCAATGTTCAAGAGTAAACTAGTGTATACGTTTCTTGGCCCATTTTGGGGGCGATGGATGATCCTACATCCATTGGTGTTTGACATCAAAGATTGTATACAGGTGCTTATTGGAGACTGAGTACACCAAATGGACTGGCCGAGAACTCCTATATGGTACTTATCTATCGTCGGATGGCAGTTCTCAGGTAACACTTGTACTGGTTAGTCCGTTGACCCGAGATCGTCATAAAGTCTTATTTGTTTCCTACTGTGCTTTAATTTCCACCCTACAACGGCTCTACTGAGTCCTGCAAATAGGTGGTTTTTGGGTACAGTCCCGAGACACATGGAGGCAATGAGCGATAGGAGGGGTTTCATTTCTCGGTATTGAGAGTTGATGTTGCACTATGCGCGATTGGCTATAACTGGAAGTCCCTAGCTAGGGCTAATGAGATTTACTGATAAGTGTTATCAATAGTTTCTCGACTTGTTATAGGCCACATTGGAATGACTTTTTGAGTTATTAGGGCTCGACGACACCATCCCTAGACTCAATATGCAACATATCAGACGAAGAGACTGGACTATACGGTAGGTATTGCCATTGGCTCTACGGAAGTTTTGACATGTTCACTTGTTGTTCTTCTGTTCGTACAATACCTGAGAGTCGTTACGTGCGGCTAGTACCGCTGATGGTTTATGGGTATCTGATATGATCAATACCTATTGCTAGCATATTGATGAGTCTTAGAGTCCCACATAAGAGTTTCCGAGCTCAGGAGAGACGAAGTGAGGCACATATGGAGATATGTGCGAGAACTTGATTAAATACGAGTATATGATACCGTATTTTAATCTGACGTTTTCTATTATTCGGGTTATATGTGATATGACCGGATTGTTAAATCAAGTGTTAATTTAATATAATGACTAATTGTGTTGGATATAGTGTCTTCAGAGTCAATTATTGAATCACAGGCACGTGATTGCAATGATTGAGAGGGGACCTATACCGGTAGGACAGTCTTACTCAAGATGATAGTATGCTATCTGGTTTGTCTTTATCATCGTGTACTGCTTTAGGCGACCTTACAGGTCACTATTGCGTGTTGATAGATCCCTTAGGATTCTTGCTTGACGGCCAGCAGTATGATGGCGATTATATACATGGGAGCTGGGGTCTATAAGCACATCCTTAAAAGGTCCCTAGTCGTGGGAATTTTCGAGACAGGGCATCGATACTCCAGAGTAGACTAGTGTATACAGTCGAGAACCGGACGAGGGGCGGTGGCCGGTCTCACAAGCCACTGGTGTCAGTTAGTTCACCTAAGATGTATACAGGTGCTCATTGGGTTATGAGTACACCGGACAGGACTCGCCGGGAACATACTAGTTGGTATTATACCTGATGTCAGATAACATTTCCCTGGTGACATGTCTACAGGTTAGTTCATTGACCTGAGATCGTCATTTGTCTCGTGTGAGTTCCCACTGTGCTTTGATTACTACCCTACTACGGCTTAAAGGTGTCGTGCAAACAGGTTTTAGTTGGGTACAGTCCCGAGCCACATGAAGGCAGTGAGCGGATCTGCAGGGGTTCGTCTCTCCCGGTATTGGGGATGAGGTCGCGCTGTGTCTAGGAGAGCCATTACACGAAGTCCTTGGCTAAGGCAGGAGATTTACTGGTAGGTATTCCAGTAGTATCTCAGGGTGTTCTGGGCTACACTCCGACACGACTTGTACCGCTTTTGGGGGTCTGACTTTTACCAATCCCCTTGGCCTGCCATGCGATGCTCATAGACGAACGGACAGGACTGTACGGATATTGTCACTGACAGGCTCAGTAGGGTGTCAGGATGAGTTCGCTCATTGACGTCCCTTTTAGTCAATACCTGGTAGCCCGTTACGTACGGCTAATACCTCTGACGTGCTAGTGGTTAAATCCACAGCCAAAGTATTGACGAGTCTTTAGAGTCCACCACAGACAGTTTCTCAAGTTTCGGGCGAAACGTTGTAGAGACCGTATGATATATGGCAGGGTTCGATCTTATATGTGCGGTATTGCACGGATCATGATCGGACGGATCATACTAGTGGGCTTTGGTTTAAGCCGGATCCTAGTATTAGATTTGTTGGATTACTTTAGTCTCTTCGCATTCGCATTCAGTCGGAATGCGGATGCAGGTATGTATATACAGGTGAGGGGTATCCTTGTGATCCGTCACGAGTTTACTTTAGATGTTGCTGGATCTTTTTGTTGGACTAAACATTTGGATTAATATTTGGATGGTGGAAATAATGAGCTATAATTTCATCATGACATGCATTAATGTGACATGGACATATATATATGACTCATGGTCTCTTTTTTGTTTTAAAAATACGTCACATTAGTGATTGTTTTAGGTTGAGATGATGGGAAGAGAGAGAAGGGTGTCGCCATATGTTATGTTAGCTCTTGTATTTCTTTTTCTAACACTCTCACTATTATTCATAGCATCACAAGAAAAGAAAAGAAAAGAAAGCCTCCTCCTTCTTCTTCTTCCTCTAGCTTATTACTTCCATCAATGGCAATATCTCTAACCACCATCCAAGCCATGGATGCAAGAGAAAAAGTGATCACAACATACTCTACTTCAACCTTGGGCACGTCGGCTAGCACACTTCGTGCCCGAGTTGCGTTGGACGAAGCGGGAGCCCGTAAAAAGACTTCTCGATGTGGTGCCCTTTCCGACGAGGAGATGAAGACCGGAGATTCCGCGAGGAGATCGGGATGGTGGCCGAAGACCGAAGGACACGGATCGCTCGGTATAGCTTTCTACCCTTTCTCTTGTTTGCTAGTAGTAGGTTAATGGTCCAATCCGGGTTTTTAGTATGCGGTAGCGCCGGTTTAAAGTTAAAGAAAAAGTTTCATTTCCGCATTTTGGCCTCGTACAGACGGCCGGGGTGCTACCGTAGACTTACATGGTATCAGAGCCATGCCATTAACCTTTACTAGCTTGCTCTAGTGTGTTTAGAACTTCGATCAGACGAAATTTTCAAAAACCGCGTTTCCAAGTCTTCAGTTTCTGTCGAAATTTTTCTTTTGTAAAAAAATTATTTGGTGTATTGCAGAAAATCAGGCAGGGTTTTTTAAGAAAATTGAGAAAATTTGGTGGGCTGATTTTACTGTAGCGCGGCGGATCCGCGGCCATACCCATGTTTTGGCCGCGGATCCGCGGCCGAACTGTAGCCACAGTGCACCAAGTTTCTTCAGTAGGTTTCTGACTTGGAAATGGGGTTTCTGGTAATTTTTGTTTGGGCCTAGATTTGTTTGAGTACTGGGTATTGTACTTAGGGCCCACTTTGGGAAATTTAGTTGATCGAAAATTTTAAACATATTAGTTCACAGTATTTACATTTTATCTGCGACCGTGAATGTCATTTGATCGGTAAATCCTGTCTAATTGCTGTAGCCCTTTTAGACGGATTTGCGAACGTGACATTCATGTTGATGTTCTGTGTTGGGCTGTGATGTTGCGGATTTGTCGTGATGGATAGCCTGGATGCAGTGTTAGTACAGGTTTGGTTATATTTGTACATTTGATATTGCGGGATGAGCGTCCGACATGTGGACTGCCGTCACTGCTTGTTTGTATATTATTCTTTTGGGGCACGACCGGGCTGAGGTCGATGTAACCGTTGTATATATTTTTACTTTCTGTACTAGGATTACCCCAAGGTGGGGTGCACGGATAGCCGGGTTCTAGAGGGCAAAGGGCCCGCATCTCATGGCTTTGAGATGGAGGGGGCTTCACTCTAGAATCGGCGGGCTATTCGCCGCACTCGTAGGGGGTACAGGTTGACCCAAGGAGGGGTGCTCAAGTTACCGGATTCCGTGAAGTGCTGGGTGGTCCATTCACGTTGTTGAAGGGGGCTGCCTCGCTTCAGGTTTTGGCGGGTAACTTGCCGCGCCCGTAGGGGTCTAGTATTTCATTGCACAGTCTATCCACACGACCAGGGGAACATCGGGTTTCAGTAGCGGCTCTATGAAACCAGGGGATCCCAGATTATCTGTATTGTTCTGAGATACTTATTACATTTCTTGTTGGATATAGTGCCCTCAGAATCAATTATTGGATCACAGGCACATGATTGCAATGAGTGAGGGAGGACCTATGCCGGTAGGACAGTCTTACTCAAGATGATAGTATGCTATCTGGTTTATGTTTATCATCGTGTACTGCTTTAGGTGACCTTACAGGTCACTATTGCGCGTTGATAGAGCCCTTAGGATTCTTGCTTGACGTCCAGCAGTATGATGGCGATCATATACGTGGGAGCTGGGGTCTATAAGCACATCCTTAAAAGGTCCCTAGTCGTGGGAGTTTTGAGACAGGGCATCGATACTCCAGAGTAGACTAGTGTATACAGTCGAGACCCCGACGAGGGGCGGTGGCCGGTCTCATAAGCCACTGGTGTCAATTGGTTCACCTAAGATGTACATGTTGGATATAAGTATGCCCTAGAGGCCATTATATGATAGTGGATGTATTTATACATGTATATATATATATTCAGTGTACATTGTTGCTCGACATGATAGTATGCTATATGGTTCTTCTTTATCTGACATGGTTATTTGATCATGTTTTTATTGATTCATACATGTTGATAAAGCCCTGAGGATATAGGCTTGACTACTGTGATTATGATGGAGATCATACTAGTGGGACATCTGTAGTTTATAAGCATATCCTGAAATGTCCCTAGTCGTAAGTGTATCGAGACGGGGCATCGATATACCAGAGTAGACTAGCGTATATGATACTAGATCCACATGATGGGCGATGGATGTTCCCACATTCATCGATGTTTGACAACGAGATCGTATACGGGTGCTCAGTGGTGACTGGGTACACTGGACGGACTCACCGAGAACTCTTATATGGAATTATATCTATCGTCGGATAGCAGTTCTCAGGTGACACTGGTGCAGGTTAGTCTGTAGACCCGAGATCGTCATAGAGTCTTGTGTGTTCTCCCACTGTACTTTGATTACCACCCTACCACGGCTCTACTGAGTTGTGCAAACAGGTAGCCGTTTGGTACAGTCCCGAGACACACGAAGGCGATGAGCGATAGGAGGGGTTTCGCCTCTCCGGGTATTGGGTGTTGATGCTGTGTTGTGCTCGACTGGCTATATCAGTAAGTCCCTGGCCAGGGCTGTTGAGATTTACTGATAAGTGTTATCAGTATTTTCTCGATTTGTTATAGACCATTCTTCGGCACGACTTATTGAGTTATTGGGGTCGATGTTACCATCCCTAGACTCGATATGCAGCATATCTGACGAAGAGACCGGACTGTACGGTAGTGTTGCCGGTTGGCTCGACGGGAGTTGTGACAGGTTCGCTTGTTTTCTTCTGATCGCTCAATACCCGGGTGGCCCATACGTTTAGCTGACCACTTGCAGCTTGTAGGTATTTAATATAATCATTACCTACTGCCGGCGTATTGACGAGTCTTAGAGTCCCACAATGATGTTTCCTGGCTCAGGCGAAAAGATGTGGTGTGCATATGAGATATGCGCGGGGACCCGATTAAATACGGATATGTGATACCGTATATTAATCGGGCATTTTCTATTGGTCGGGTCGTATGTGATATGACCGGTTTGCAAAATCAAGTGTTGATTTAACAAATGACTTTTTGATTAATTCTTTAATCAAACTCTTTATCTATTTTTGTATGCATGCATGTATGCACATGATGATGTGCATGGATACATACATACATACATAGTATCATGGTTGTTGATACATGTTTGGTGGCAATGCAAGACTTATATTGTAGAATTATCTATTTATTTATCATAAAAAGAAAGAGAAAGGATAATTCACACAAGGTTTATACTTATCATCTTTGACCATGCTTCAACCACCATTTAACCTTGAGTTAATTATCCTTTTGACTTTAACCCATTTGATAAAAATCTAGATGATTCTAACCATGGTTGAAGTGAGAAAGGATTAATATAGATTATTCTTTTTCTCATTTCAATTATTATTCACTCTCATAACTTTTCTTTTGTGAGAAAGCTTAGCCACCATCTTCTTCTTCCTCTCTTGATAATTTCCTTGAGTGAGGTTGATAAAAAGAAAGAGTTTTGATTATAGAATACAAACCACATTATCGTACTACACACATCTAGACCATTTGTGTAGGGCGTTTGCTCTACGTCATTCACATATCGAGTAAAGAAAGGAGCATTGGGCAAAGGAGCTTCGGGTGGATCATCGTAGACCTAGAGGATCTCAAGCGGACTTTTTCCAACCCTCAAGTAGCCAAGGAGTCTAGCATAGGGAGCTACAAAGGTTGGACTCTCAACCCGCTAGCTTTTTCTACTTGTGATGGTGTACATGTAATGAAACCCTAAATTTCTAGTGATGATTCTTTGTATATTCACTTAGCACCTTAAAAATTTGATTTTAAGACATGTGATGCTTCCAAACCCTTCATGAGATGCTAGGTAAACCTAACATTGGTATTTGAGCCAAGCTAGAGCTTTAGGCGACGCTTTAGCGAAGTTAAAACTCCGATCGAACCAAAATTACAGATTTTTTAACCCCCTCTGGACATTTTTTGAAACCGTGTTATTTTCAGAATTAAAAATACGTAAAAAATTCTGCAGGGAATTCTAAGAACTTATGTAAAAAACGAAGCCATAAGCCGTACAGGCCGCCGTGGAACCGCGGCCATACCTTGCTTGGGCCGCGGCTCCGCGGCCGTACAGATGCTTTATGGCCTCGTATTTATACAGTAATGTCTATAACTGCTCGTATATATTTTTGGGTATTTTTAATCGGATTCAAGTGTTGAATGTTCTAGGGGATTGTTTTGGATTCGGTGATTCGATCGGAATTTTAATTTCGTGCCTTTTTCGGATAATTTAGAAAGTATTAAAAAGTTCGAACGGATATCATTAACTCACTTTTTCCCGGCACGAAAAATTTTGAAGTGTTGAATTTTTTCTCGAGTTTAAATCTTTCGGAAATACGTGCAAGTTTTGTGGTGGACTCTCTAGAAGAACACAAACTTAACTCGATTATGTGACCGTCTGAACTGCCTCTAAACCTTAGAGTTTGGGGCAGTACGGCGTACCATATGTGAGGCGTTGGCTTGACCCTTCTACGGCTGGACCGCTGCTACTGTGACACATTCCGGGTTTTTTGATCTCCGCTCAAGTGTTGAGCTTTAGAAAATTTTGGGTATTTGATTATTCGATCGAAATGTTTAATACTGTCTATTTATCTGGAATGTGATACAATATGTGGAATTCATATAGTTTGGCATGAAATGCGAAGTATGTGATATTTCAGATTTACGATGTCTAAAGAGAATGTGGATTCCAAATGTTGTAGTTTTACACTTTCTTTTCTGTGACCGTAAGTGTAGTATGTCTCTTATCGCCGGTTTCGTTGCTATACATCAATGACAATCGGGGTACGCATACTTACTTACGTTGATGATATATGATATTATGTGTTGCTGAGATATGATGTGCAGGATTGTCGCGATTGAATAGCCGGGGGGGTTTTGTGTGAGATGAGAGTTTTATTTTCATTCATGTAAAATTCAAATGTAATGTAATATTCTTTTATTTGGGGCACTTCCGGGTAGAGGTTGATGTCACCAGTGTTGTATATTATTTACTTTTCCGTATTAGGATAGACCCAAGGAGGGGAGCACAAGTGACCGGGTTCTGGGGTTCAGTGGGGGGCCATCTCGAGGAGTCGAGACCGGGTCTCCTAAACTCCAGAATTGGTAGGGATGCTTGACGCTCTCGTAGGGGTCTAGGGGTGTGGGCTTCGCTATTCATCGCGACTGTGGAATCCGTATTTTTCTATTGTTGGCTAAATACTAACTACGGACGTCCTAGTATATCCCACATTATATCTGTGTTTCTGCTGCCTGTGTTCTGTGATATCTGAGACGAATGATATATTATATATGAGATATATAGTAGACGTTGCTTACGTTTTACACCCGCGCTAGTCCCGTCCCGGTATGCCGTTAGTTAAGTAACCTAACGGTGCATAACGGAACATTGCGGCGAATGCGGATGGCATAAGCATACTTTGTATTTTTGTTTCTTTTCTGTGATTGGCTTAAGGACTTAAATGATGGGACTACATTAATATGATTAATGTAAAGAAAATAAACATAAAAAGATGTTGTAGAATCGGATTTGAAAACCTCTCGGCTCTTTATGAAAAAGCTACATTTCAAAAATGCGGAGCTTAAGCCACCCCTTTTGAAAACCATTTGATTCTACGATGATATCAAGTTCAAAGAGTTAAAGATTTTATTAAAAATCATTCGCAACCCTTCGTCATTTTAGGAAGGAGAGTACTTAGTATTCGTGCTACGTTTGTTGACTATAGTTAAGGCGTAGTGTACGGTAGCTAAGTGATGTCTTCCTACACTGCATATGATGCAGATTAATTAGGACATTCATGCGACTTTGTTGACCGTAGTTAAGGGTCATATGAGTGGGTCTAATTAATCAAGAAATGACGGGTAGAATTTGACTGGTACTTATGATTTGTTGACCATAGTTTAGGTCATAGATACTAGGGGTAAAAATCACATCGGGAATTTCAAGTGTTGAGATTTGCAACGAGATTGCATACCTTCCATATGATGGTTGGATCCCGATCCCACTGTGGGCAATAGTTGCTCCCAGGAGAGGTTTGCAGTTTACAATTAGCTAACTCATTAGGTGTCTAGAAAGGTGTTAACGGGGCTACGCCTCTGGGAAAACGAGCTTTACTTTAATTTGGTTCGTGCGAAAGCACGGGGAACCTCCCTCAAGTACCGACACTGGCCTGGCTGAACGGTTAGCGAAGTTGTAGACTGTAATTAATCCTGGCTAGTTTTCTTTTTAAGGTTTGAAAGAAAAACTTGATTAAAGCAGTGGGAGACATCGATTAGACAAGATAATAACCAATCTGATCTTTGCAAGAGCTTTCGCTGAGTGTATTCTTTTCTCTCTCTTAATGGCAGATACCAATGACTGGACTCAAGCTTCTACTAGATAAAAATAAACTGAATGGGACCAATTATAAAGACTGGCTGAGGAATCTGAAAATTGCCTTGACTTATGATAAAGTATCATATGTCCTCACGGCTTCAGCCCCGCCCGTCCCAGGTCTAAAAACCTCAGTTGCGGATATTGAAGTCCGCAAGACATGGGACGCTGACTGTGCCACGGCCAAATGCATCGCGCTTGCATCGATGGACAACACACATCAAAAGCAGCACGAGAATATGGACATTCAAACCGTATTCCTCCATTCAAAGGTGTTGTATGGAGAGCAATCCCGCGTATTATGATACGAAGCATCAAAGAAATTGTTTCAGATGCGAATGGCCCCTGGCACATTAGTAGGAGACCATGTTCTGAAGATGATAGCTCTCATAGAAGAGCTTGAGGACCTTGGATGGACGATAGACAATGAACAATATACGGATATTATTCTGCAGTCCCTCCCCTCCACCTTTGCTCAATTCATAGTTAACTTCAACATGCACAACATGGAGAAGGAACTACCTGAACTCCTTAATATGTTAAGGAGTGCAGAGAGCAGACTGAAATCAGTGAAAACTCCCATTTTGACTGTTGGACAATCTTTCTCTTCTCGCCCAAAGGCTAAGGCGAAGGGAAAGAAAAAGAATAAGCCCACCAATCCTTAGGGTGGAGTTAAAAAGGTTAAGGGGAAGGACAAGTCCAAAGCTGGAGAATCGGGGAAAGGTGAATGTTTTCATTGCCACAAAATAGGACATTGGAAGCGCAACTGTACCGAGTACTTAAATCTCAAGAAGAAGCATGGGGATGCTTCCACTTCAGGTGTGTTTGTGACAGAAAACTGTTTTTCAATAAACTCTGCTTCTTGGGTATTAGATACCGGTTCAGGTTCTCACATTTGCAATTCTATGCAGGGGCTGAGAAAAAGCATGGTTTTGAAGATAGGTGACCATACTCTAACCGTTGGAAATGGTTCCAATGTACATACAGTCGCAGTGGGAGAGTATCATTTGGGGTTGCCATCTGGGTGTATATTGGTTTTGAACCCATGTTATTTTGTACCAAGTATGCTTTGTAATATCATATCTGTTTCTTTGTTAGACAATGAAGGATATAATTTTGTATTGCAGAACAATGTTATGAACATTCACCTGAATCAAATGTTGGTTGGGTATGGTACGCTTAATAACGGGATATACGTCCTAAATCAGCACACAGTTTTCAGTATACAACACACTAATAAAAGAAAACTTTCAGAAATAAATGAAGCTTTTCTTTGGCACTGTAGACTTGGTCATATTAGCGAAACAAGACTAAACAAGTTACACAAAGATTGATATTAAAACCCTTTTGAATATAAATCTTATGCAACTTGCCAGTCTTGTATCAAGGGTAAAATGACCAAAACTCCGTTTACCGGACACGGAGAAAGAGCTACAGAGCTCCTAGGCCTCATACATAGTGATGTATGTGGGCCAATGTCTACACAGGCTAGAGGTGGTTTTTCATACTTCATTACGTTCACTGACGATTTCTCAAGATTCGGTCATGTATTTTTATTAAAGCACAAGTCCGAAACTTTTGAGAAATTCACTCAATATAAACAAGAAGTAGAAAAACAAACCGTCTTGAGTATCAAGATGCTTCGATCAGTTCGAGGTGGAGAATATCTCAGTACAGAATTTGCAAACTTCCTAAAAGAGAATGGGATTCTCTCTCAGCTCATTCCTCCTTACACACCACAGCACAACGGTGTGTCAGAACGACGGAACCGGACCCTATTAGATATGGTCTGTTCCATGATGAGTGATGCTGAGTTACCTGTCTCATTTTGGGGGCATGCATTAGAGACTGCAGCGTTTCTACTGAACAGAGTTCCAACCAAAACCGTGTCTACCACGCCATATGAGATATGGCATGGGAAGAGACCATCTCTTAAGAGAATTAAGATTTGGGGTTGCCCGGCCTATGTTAAAAAGCAGAATCCGGACAAACTCGAGACACAGTCAGTCATGCGTAACTTTGTAGGATATCCAAGGAATGCTTATGGATATCTATTCTACCACAAGGAGGAACAAAAGGTGTTTGTTTCTCAGTATGCCACATTCTTAGAAAAAGAGTTTTTCACAGATAAAGATGATGGCAATGTGGTGGATCTAGAAGAGGTTCTAGAGACACAAACTACAAATGACGACTTGGTTGAACCGGCTGTTGCAATAGAAACTGAGGAACCTCAGCCACTCCGTAGGTCTGGTAGGACTTCTCGCCCACCGGAGAGATACTACGGTTTCCTCATTGATGGTGACAGAGAAGACTGCATCATGGAGGATGATGATCCTACCAGTTTTCAGCAAGCTATCACGAGTGGACACTCTGTGAAGTGGCTGGATGCCATGAGTTCCGAAATGGAGTCTATGTACACCAACAAAGTATGGACTTTGGACGTTGTACCCCCTGGGGTAAAACCTGTGGGGTGCAAATGGATCTTTAAAAGAAATATTGGTGTAGATGGGCAGGTAGAGACCTATAAGGCAAGACTTGTGGCGAAGGGTTTTCGTCAAAGACCAGGTTTGGACTATGACGAGACTTTTTCGCCCGTAGCCATGCTTAAATCCATTCGGATCCTACTTGCTATTGCTGCTCACTACGACTATGAAATCTGGCAGATGGATGTTAAAACGGCATTTCTAAATGGGGATTTAGAAGAATGCGTTTATATGGATCAGCCGGAGGGCTTCATTGACAGTGGGAGCAGCGGGAAAGCATGTAGATTGCTTAAATCCATATATGGGTTAAAGCAGGCATCACGGAGTTGGAACATCTGTTTCGATGATGTTATCAAAGAGTTTGATTTCATCAAAAATCCAGATGAACCTTGTATTTATAAGAAGGCTGTAGGAAAAGCTGTCGCATTCCTCGTATTGTACGTGGATGACATTCTTCTGATAGAAAATGATATTCCTATGCTATAGTCGGTCAAATCGTTCTTATCACTAAGGTTCTCCATGAAGGACCTGGGTGATGCCACATACATTCTGGGCATTAGGATCCATAGGGATAGATCCAAGAGGTTGTTGGGATTGTCCCAAACCAGGTACATCAACACCATCCTAAAAAGGTTTAGTATGGAAGACTCCAAGCGGGGTTCCTTACCCGCTTGCCATGGGGTCACTCTCTCCAAGGACTCTTGCCCAAAGACCGATAAAGAGAGAGCTCGCATGAGCATTATACCCTATGCTTCAGCAGTAAGATCTATAATGTATGCGATGTTATGTACACGCCTAGATGTAGCTTATGCACTTAGTGTTGTAAGCAGGTATCAATCCAACCCAGGGGAGAATCAATGGATAGCTGTGAAGAACATTCTTAAGTACTTGCGAAGGACTAAAGAGTTGTTCTTGGTGTATGGTAATGGAGATCTCTAAATGGAGGCCTTTACCGATTCGAGCTTCTAGAGCGATAAGGACGACAACAAATCTATCTCAGGGTTTGTATTTACCCTCAATGGAGGGGCGGTAAGTTGGAAGAGTTCCAAACAGGACACCGTTGCAGACTCTACGATGGAGGCTGAGTACATTGCTGCAAATGATGCCGCCAAGGAAGCCGTCTGGATGAGGAAGTTCGTCTCGGAGCTAGGAGTAGTTCCAACCATTATTGATCCAATACCATTGTATTATGATAATAATGGGGCTATGGCGTTAGCCAAGGAGCCCAGGTCCCATCAGCGTTCCAGACACATCCTGAGGCGCTTTCATTTGATCCGGGAGATTGTAGATCACCGCGAGATCGAGATTAGGAGAGTAAACACAAAGAATAACGCTGCGGATCCACTCACCAAGGCCCTCCCTCAGCCGCAACATGAGCGACTTTTTGAGATGTTGGGTATGAGATACACCAATAACTGGCCTTAGTGCAAGTGGGAGATTGTTGGATATATGTATGCCCTAGAGGCCAGTATATGATAGTGGATGTATTTATACATGTATATATATATATATATTCAGTGTACATTCTTGCTCGACATGATAGTATGCTATCTGGTTCTTCTTTATCTGACATGTTGATTTGATCATGTTTTTATTCATTCATACATGTTGATAAAGCCCTGAGGATATAGGCTTGACTACTGTGATTATGATGGAGATCATACTAGTGGGACATCTGTAGTTTATAAGCATATCCTGAAATGTCCCTAGTCGTAGGTGTATCGAGACGGGGCATCGATATACCAGAGTAGACTAGCGTATATGATATTAGACCCATATGATGGGCGATGGATGTTCCCACATTCATCGATGTTTGACATCAAGATCGTATACGGGTGCTCAGTGGTGACTGGGTACACTGGACGGACTCACCGAGAACTCCTATATGGAATTATATCTATCGTCGGATAGCAGTTCTCAGGTGATACTGGTGCAGGTTAGTCTGTAGACCCGAGATCATCAAAGAGTCTTGTGTGTTCTGCCACTGTACTTTGATTACCACCCTACCACGGCTCTACTGAGTCGTGCAAACAGGTGGCAGTTGGGTATAGTCCCGAGACACACGAAGGCGATGAGCGATAGGAGGGGTTTCGTCTCTCCCGGTATTGGGAGTTGATGCTGTGCTGTGCTCGACTGGCTGTATCAGTAAGTCTCTGGCCAGGGCTATTGAGATTTACTGATAAGTGTTATCAGTAGTTTCTCGATCTGTTATAGACCATTCTTCAGCACGACTTATTGAGTTATTGGGGTCGACGTTACCATCCCTAGACTCGATATGCAGCATATCTGACGAAGAGACCGAACTGTACGGTAGTGTTGCCGGTTGGCTAGACGGGAGTTGTGACAGGTTCGCTTGGTTTCCTCTGATCGCTCAATACCCGGGTGGCCGTTACGTTCAGCTGACCGCTTGCGGCTTGTAGGTATTTGATATGATCATTACCTACTGCCGGCGTATTGACGAGTCTTAGAGTCCCACAATGAAGTTTCCTGGCTCAGGCGAAAAGATGTGATGTGCATATGAGATATGCGCGGGGACCTGATTAAATACGGATATGTGATACCGTATATTAATCGGGCATTTTCTATTGGTCGGGTCGTATGTGATATGACCGGTTTGCAAAATCAAGTGTTGATTTAACGAATGACTTTTAGATTAATTCTTTAATCAAACTCTTTTTCTATTTTTGTATGCATGCATGTATGCACATGATGATGTGCATGGATACATACATACATACATAGTATCATAGTTGTTGATACATGTTTGGTGGCAATGCAAGACTTATATTGTAGAATTATCTATTTATTTATCATAAAAAGAAAGAGAAAGGATAATTCACACAAGGTTTATACTTATCATCTTTGACCATGCTTCAACCACCATTTAACCATGAGTTAATTATCCTTTTGTCTTTAACCCAATTGATAAAAATCTAGATGATTCTAACCATGGTTGAAGTGAGAAAGGATTAATATAGATTATTCTTTTTCTCATTTCAATTATTATTCACTCTCATAACTTTTCTATTGTGAGAAAGCTTAGACACCATCTTCTTCTTCCTTTCTTGATAATTTCCTTGAGTGAGGTTGATAAAAAGAAAGAGTTTTGATTATAGAAAACAAACCACATCATCATACTACACACATCTTTCCCATTTGTATAGGGTGTTTGCTCTACTTCATTCACATATCGAGTAAAGCAAGGAGCTTTGGGCAAAGGAGCTTCGGGTGGATCATCGTGGACCTAGAGGATCTCAAGCGGACTTTTTCCAACCCTCAAGTAGCCAAGGAGTCTAGCGTAGGGAGCTACCAAGGTTGTACTCTCAAAACCCTAGCTTTTTCTACTTGTGATGATGTACATGTAATGAAACCCCAAATTTCTAGTGATGATTCTTTATATGTTCACTTAGCACCTTAAAAATTTGATTTTGAGACATATGATGCTTCCAAACCCTTCATGAGGTGCTAGGTAAACCTAATAGTATACAGGTGCACATTGGGTTATGAGTACACCGGATAGGACTCGCCGGGAACATGCTAGTTGGTCTTATACCTGACGTCAGATAGCAGTTCCCTGGTGACATGTGTACAGGTTAGTTCATCGACTTGAGATCGTCATTTGTCTCGTATGAGTTCCCACTGTACTTTGATTACTACTCTACCACGGCTCAAAGGAGTCGTGCAAATATGTTTTAGTTGGGTACAGTCCCGAGCCACATGGAGGCAGTGAGCGGATCTGCAGGGGTTCGTCTCTCCCGGTATTGGGGGTGAGGTCGCGCTGTGTCTAGGAGAGCCATTACACGAAGTCTTTGTCCAAGGCAGAAGATTTACTGGTAGGTATTGCAGTAGTATCTCAGGGTGTTCTGGGCTACCCTCCGACATGACTTGTACCGCTTTTAGGGGTCTGACTTTTACCAACCCCCTAGGCCCGCAATGCGATGCTCATAGACGAACGGACCTGACTGTATGGATATGGTCACTGACAGGCTCAGTAGGGTGTCAGGATGAGTTCGCTCATCGACGTCCCTTTTGGTCAATAGCTGGTAGCTCGTTACGTATGGTTAGTACCTCTGACGTGCTAGTGGTTAAATCCATAGCCAAAGTATTGACGAGTCTTTAGAGTCCCCCACAGACAGTATCTCAAGTTTCGGGCGAAACGCTGTAGAGTCCGTATGGAGATATAGCAGGGTTCGATCATATACGTGCGGTATTGCACGGATCATGATCGGACGGATAATACTAGTGGGCTTTGGTTTAAGCTGGATCCTAGTATTGTACAGTGTAGATTTTGTCTCTTTGCATTTGTATTCTGTCGGAATACAAATGCTGGTATGTATATACAGTCGCGAGGTTTTCCTGTAATATATTACGGGATCGGTTTTTTGAAGTTGCCAGTTTGCTTTCCGTTTCGGCCATTTTCCTTTGTTTCTTTCTTTGGCTGAAAATTAGTGCGGAGGGGGGTTATTTGCAATTGTGCATTTTATTATGGAGAAGACTTTTGTGATGATAGCTTCATGATGGTTGAACCATCATTTGACTTCTTGGTTCATGATTGTTCATGATTGCTTGACTTTTGGGTTATGATGATGAAGGGTTATGATGATGGAGTGAGGATTGCTATTGGTTTATGATCACCCCTTTCCTTTTTCCTACACTTACCTTCCTTCATTGTTTATTTCCCCCTCTCTCCATATGCTTTGGCCAGCCACTAGATAAAGGCAGCCCATTCTTTTTGGTGATGAGATGATGCATCTCATTTTTCATTTCATGCAAAAAGACTAGCTCCATTTCATTGCTCATTTCATCTCCACATCTTAAATGGCAACATCATACCCCCATGAGACAAACCACTCTATACTAGCCTACAGCATTTCTTGGACACGTCGGCTCGCCAACTTCGTGCCAGAGTTGCCTCGGTCCAAAGGTGGGAGCCCGTAAAAGAACCCGGCGATGTGGTGCCCGTTCCGACGACGAGATGAAGACCAGAGATTCCGCGAGGAGATCGGGATGGAGGACGAAGACCGAAGGACACGGATCGCTCGGTATAACTCTCTACCCCATTCTCTAGTTAGCTAGGAGTCGGTTAATGGCCCGATCCGGGTTTTTAGTACGCGGTAGCGCCAGTTTTAAAAGTAAAAGAAAAGTATCGTTTCCGCATTTTGGCCTCGGGATGACGGCCGGGGCGCTGCCGTGCACTTACATTGGTATCAGAGCCACGCCATTAGCCTAGTCTAGCTTGCTCTAACTGTTAGTTATATGTATGCCCTAGAGGCCATTACTATACATAGGATGTATATTGTAGTGGATGCTTGGACATATATAGGGAGGACTTTCTTGCTCGACATGATAGTATGCTATATGGTTGCTCTTTACCTTAACGTGTACACTGATTGTCTCTCTGTTACATGTTGGTAAAGCCCTTAGGATATGTACCTGACTACCTGGACTATGATGCATATCATACTAGTAGGGACATGGTAGTCTATAAGTAAATCCTTCAAGGTCCCTAGTCGTGGGTGTATCGAGATGGGGCATCGATATAATAGAGTAGACTAGCGTATACCTTCTCGACCCATACAGATGGGCGATGGATTATCCCATATCCATTGATGTTTGACATCAGAGATGATATATGGGTGCTCAGTGGAGACTGGATACACTGGACGGACTCGCCGAGAACTCCCAGATGGTATTATACCTCACGTCAGATGGCAGTTCTCTGGTGACACTGGTACAGATTAGTCTGTAGACCCGAGATCGTCATAGAGTCTTGTGTGATTCCCACTGTGCTTTGATTTCCACCTTACCACGTCCAAGAGGTCGTGCAAAACGGTGGTTTTTGGGTACAGTCCCGAATCACATGGAGGCAATGAGCGATAGGAGGGGATTCGTCTCTCCCGGTATAGGGAGTTGATGTTGCGCTGTGTTCGATTGGCTATAACCAGAAATCCCTGGCCAGGGTTGCTGAGATTTACTGGTAAGTGTTACCAGTGGTTTCTCGAACTATTATAGACCTCATATCGACACGACTTATCGAGCTACTGGGGTCTGACGTTTACCACCCCTAGGCGAGATATGCGACATATCAGACGACGAGACCGGACTGTACGGTAAGTGTTACTGGTTGGATTCACAGGAGTGTGAGCGGGCTTGCTCGTTGATCTTCTGATCGCTCAATACACGGATGGCCGTTACGTTTAGCAGACCGCTTGCGGCTTGTGGGTATTTGATATGATCATCACCTGCTGCCGGCGTATTGACGAGTCTTTAGAGTCCTACACAGAGGTTTCCTGGCTCAAGCGAAACGAAATAGGAGCGCATATGAGATATGTACGGGACTGATTGTCACGATCTAGCTGTGTCGTGTTTAAAAAGAATTCTGAAATTACCGCAATCAAAACGGTGTCGCTTGTAGCGAGCCGCGATGAATACGGGTCGTCCGCAGGGAGATGGTAAGTTTCTTATTGCTTGTTTTAACGAGTTAATTCCGTGTTTTGATTTGTTGGTTAACTAATTGTCGTAACAAAGATATGAATAAAAAGGGCTTGTTAAGGGTAGTAATAAGTTAGATTGTATGAAGGTGATGTTTGCCAATTCCTTATAGCCCCGACTTGGTATTGATACTAAAGCAATAGGTAACAACGCGGATTAGGGAACTTGAAATACGGTATTTGCGGTATTTCGCTAAATCCGTTTTCCTTGTCCCTTGTCCTTCTGATGTTATCTCTTGATTTTAGCCTTCGGCAAACCACGGGCAATCCGGTCATGATTAGGAATCATCACTATCGGGGTAGGATAGGATGCCTAGTGAGCGGAGTTGCGGGTGATTTGCACGAAGTTTCAATAGGCAAGTTTTAGGTTTTAAAGTTTGGACAAAGAAAATCTTCGAATACGATCTAACATATTACACCCTTAACAAGTGAAAAGATTACTCACACATATTTACAAATTAACAAGAAAGAAAAGAGAAGATACATAAAAACATGCAATGAAATAAAGAGGAAAAGAGAACCGATGAGTTCAAGCGTTTTATCTCCCAGTGTTCAATGCCCGGCAACGTGTGAGATCCAAACACCAAGCTTTAAGGTTGCAAGCTCACTTAAGAGGTTGCAAGATCAAAGCAAGGCATGAATTTCACAATTGAAATCATGTAAAGTGGAACAAGACATGTAATAAAAATACGAACTTTTATTGAAGAACAAACTTGTTACAAGAGATCTTGAAGTCAAGAACCTAAGCCTTAAGCTTGCAAGTTCTAAATGAGAAGTTGCAAGGTCAAGACAAAGGGGCAAGAGCTCAAGAATGAAAAGAAAAATTACAAGAATTCTAAGATAGAACTAAAGAAAAAGCTACCCTTTCCTCTTCCCTCTGGTCTCTATTTATAGGCTCAGAAAGAAATATTCATATCTGCCCCATTATGGCTCATGCTGATTTGTTTGATTGCCTTTGATTTGAACACATGCTTTTTAGTCTTGAATGCATATAATATCATATGCATATAAAATCATATCCTTGATTTCATATAAAATCATATCCTTGATGATTGCATATAAAATCATATCCTTGATTGCATATAGAATCATATCCTTGATGATTGCATATAAAATCATATCCTTGATTGCATATAGAATCATATCCTTGATTGCATATAAAATCATATCCACATGTGCTTAAAAGTCTTGTGTACACACTTGTTGTGTTGGACCATTTAGAAAAAAATGTGTACACAACTTGTTGCATAAAGGAACTCCTGAAGTATCGGTCGGTTAGCGTTTCTGGTCGCAGTGTCTTCCCTCAAGTGATATATCCACGCTGTTGGATGCATTTCCAGTATTTTGTCATGGATACCTGTAATCTGTAATACTGAGCAGACACTGGTCAATAATACCGATAAATACAACAATTAGATAATGAATGAACGGTATTAGAATGCAATTTTCTGATATGAACAAATACCCCCAAACTTATCTATTGCTCGTCCCGAGCAAAACCAATTTATTCACAAAAAAATTCCTAACCTCACTTTCGCAGGGAACGCGATTGCACTGAGCAAGTGCAACAAGCCGTTAAACCTCCAAGTGTCCCTAGTAGGAGGAGTGTTGTCTCCTGAGGGTTTTCAGCGGATACTACCCACAAAATCCGGTCAAGCTAGTTTTGTAAAATAACTAAGATTCAAACCCTAAAGTTTTGTTTCAGAAAATAACAATTCTATTATCCTAGGTCTAGACTATCGACCCTTTATTTTTCACACCTCGCTTCTTGTTTAACTACAGCTTTTATATGTCTTCACGTGCAGTGCAAATAGTGTCGTTAAATTCCCGAAAGGTCGAATAAAGTCATCATATCACACAATTAAGCCCGGATAAAAATTTTAAAAGGATCACATAAGTTTTATAAAGAGTTAAGCAATTTTTTTCAAGCTTCGTTTTCCAGTAAAAAGTTTCAACTTCAGAATTTCTATCTTCCTTAACAGGAAACTAGGTCTTATTTTTCACTCCACCCTTTCCTTGTTTTCATTTCATACACACCTCTGTGAATCGTGCAATAGTCTTTATCATAGAATAAAACCTTCATATCTCCGCTAAATTTTTTTTTAAAAAGCCTGTCTTTTATCAAGATTATTCTCACACAAAGAACCGTTAGGAATTTTAACTCGGAGAGAACACTTGCTTGACTTTGTTTTAATCTGGACTTTCTAGGCTTCTTAGCGAGCTTTGGGCCAATGCACCCACACCAGTTGGTTTTAGGGCATTAGGTGTAGAAACACCCCGGCGGACTTAATTACTCAAGTTACCCAGGTCCAAAAACAAAAGACAGTTTGGCGTGAAAATCAGATGATTTAATACGAACGGAGATATAACCGGCAGTTCAATTATTTTTTGGATAAAGACGTGTTTAGTGGGTTTGGTGTGTAATCATTCCAATCAAGTTTCAGATGGGTTATTTTTCAGACTTAGTTCCAATTACGGCATCAATAACATTCCTTCATATTCGCTTTACTTCATAAACTATTCTTGACACTACTTATTTCAGAACAAACCTATTTGATCCTCAGAAAATCATTGATCCATTTAAAAGTTTTTCAACATAAAAGACTTATCATCTAATTCCCAAAAACTCACGACACGTGTAGTATGATGTAAAGACGTATATCAGCTATAGTTAACTTCAAAGGAGAGTTATTTTTCAGGTTTTCAAAATCTAAACATAAGATTTAGTTATTCTTATTTTATCAAACAAAACCGTCGAAATATTGAATCAGAGTCCTCCCACTAGCTAACTTGACAGAAAAGTTTTTATGTTTTTAGAAAATTTTCAGATTTTTATGGATTTTATGGATTTTAATATGCAGATGCAAAATATACATATGAATGCGAAGGTAAGAAATGCGTACCGAGCGTACCCCCAAACTTAAACTGAATAGTGTCCTCACTGTCATTGCATGAAGAGATCATTTGAAGGGTCGAAAATTGTCGGTTAGCGATACACAATTTTTATTTGTTTTTGTTTGTAAAGAAAAGAAAAAGAAAAAGAATGGAAAAGAATATTCACAAATATATACAAAAGGCTTTATACATACCCCCAAACTTATTTGGAACAGTGTCCACTGTTCTTGGCTGGATAACCGAAGTTTGGAGGTGGGCAGAGGAAGATCAGGCAGGGTAAACCGGCTCCTGTAAGAATAGGAGCTCCTCTGTTGGTTCGGTGCTAAGGTACGGTTTTAGTCGGTGTCCGTTCACTTTGAAAAATGAACCGTCCTTTGGATTTTCCAAATCCACAGCGCCCTGCGGATACACATTCCGCACAAAATACGGCCCTTTCCAGCGAGATCGGAGCTTTCCTGGATGGAAATGAAGTCTGGTGTCGTAAAGCAGTACCTGCTGACCAGGTACGAAGGTTTTGCGCAAAAGGTGTTTATCGTGAAACACCTTCGTTCTATTCTTAACGACAACCGCGTTATCGTATGCCTCATCCCTAAGCTCGCTCAGTTCGTTCAGTTGCAGCTTCCGATGGCTGCCCGCATCTTCGAGAGATAGATTCAGCTCTTTTATCGCCCAAAATGCGCGATGCTCTATTTCGACAGGGAGGTGGCAAGCTTTTCCGTATACAAGCCGATAGGGAGACATGCCAAGGTCGGTCTTATAAGCAGTGCGAAAAGCCCAAAGGGCATCAGTTAGTTTCAGCGACCAATCCTTACGGTTCTTGGAAACCGTCTTCTCCAGTATCTGCTTGATTTGCCGATTTGAGACTTCGGCTTGACCACAGGTTTGGGGGTGATAGGGCGTGGATAGCTTATGATTAATGGAATACTTCCGCATTAAGGCCTCGAAAGTCTTATTGCAGAAATGACTTCCATTGTCGCTAATGATCGCTCGGGGGTGCCCAAAATGGGAGAAAATGTTTTCTTTAAAGAACCTAACGACAACCTTGTTGTCGTTAGTCTGGCTGGGCACAGCCTCGACCCACTTAGAGACGTAATCAACAGCTAGAAGGATGTACAAGTTCCCGAAAGAGCTGGGAAACGGCCCCATGAAATCTATCCCCCACACGTCGAAAATCTCCACAACCAAGATTGGTTGGAGCGGCATCTCGTTTCTCCGGGATATCCGGCCCATATGTTGGCACCGGGAGCAAGTCTTGCAATAGTCATGAGCGTCTTTGAAGAGTTGTGGCCAGTAGAAACCACATTGCAAGATCTTCTCAGCTGTCTTTCTGGGGCCAAAATGCCCGCCACACGCTTGATCGTGGCAAAATGACAGCACACTCTTGAATTCCTCATCAGGGACACACCTACGAATAATCTGGTCAGGACAGTACTTGAACAGATAGGGTTCGTCCCAGTAAAAATGTTTTACTTGGGATAAAAAGCGAAGTCTGTCCTGACTTGACCATTCGGTTGGTAGTAACCCTGTGGCCAAATAGTTCACAATATCTTCGAACCAAGGTTCGCGAGATATTGTCAAGAGTTGTTCATCAGGGAAAACGTCATTGATCGGGATTTGAAGCGACGGCGAAGAAGGAAGTCGTGAGAGATGGTCGGCAACGACGTTTTCACATCCTCGTTTGTCCTTAATGACAAGGTCAAACTCTTGAAGCAAGAGGATCCAACGTATAAGCCGAGATTTGGCATCTTTCTTCGCAAAAAGATGGCGCAGAGCAGAATGATCAGTGTAAACAATGACTGGAGAGCCGATGAGGTAGGGCCTGAACTTCTCTAAAGCAAATACAACAGCCAAGAATTCCTTCTCAGTTGTTGTATAATTGAGTTGGGCGTCGTTCAGGGTTCGTCTAGCGTAATAGATTACGTGCGGCATCTTGTTGATGTGTTGTCCAAGGACAGCACCGATGGCAGAGTCGGATGCATCGCACATAATCTCGAATGGGTGCGTCCAGTCAGGGGAAGAGAGAACTGGAGCAGAAGTGAGTGAGTGTTTCAATGATTCAAAAGCAGCCACACAGCTCGGGCTGAAGTCGAATGGCGTGTCCTTGGCCAGTAGAAGAGTCAAGGGCCTAGCAATCTTGCTAAAGTCCTTGATAAACCGTCTATAGAAACCGGCGTGGCCAAGGAAGGCTCGGATATCTCGGACGCATCGGGGAGGAGGAAGATTGGAAATGACCTCAATCTTTGCTTTGTCTACCTCAATGCCTTTCTGCGAGATGATATGTCCTAAGACAATACCTTCGCGCACCATGAAGTGGCATTTCTCCCAGTTCAAAGTGAGATTCTTGTCCTTACATCTGGTAAGGACAGCGTCGAGATGCAGCAGACACTCGTCAAAGGAATCGCCAAAGATGGAGAAGTCGTCCATGAAGATCTCCAAGAATTTCTCCACCATGTCTGAGAATATTCCCATCATACACCGCTGGAAGGTAGCGGGCGCATTGCATAACCCAAAGGGCATGCGACGATATGCAAACGTGCCGAAAGGACAAGTGAAAGTAGTCTTGTCCTGGTCTTTTTCGGCGATGGGAATTTGATTATAGCCAGAGTAGCCATCAAGAAAGCAATAATACTCATGTCCGGCCAATCGTTCGAGCATCTGGTCAATAAAAGGTAGCGGAAAGTGGTCTTTCCGCGTTGCGGCGTTGAGTTTTCGGTAATCAATGCATACTCGCCACCCAGTTTGGGTGCGAGTAGGGATTAACTCGTTCGCCTTGTTGGTTATGACCGTGATGCCCGACTTCTTGGGGACAACATGAATGGGGCTAACCCACTGGCTATCGGAGATAGGGTAAATGATACCACTATCCAGACATTTGACGATCTCCTTCTTCACAGCCTCCTTCATGACTGGATTGAGACGTCTTTGTGGATCCCGGGCTGGTTTGGCATCATCCATCAGATGAATATGATGCTCAACGATCAGGGGACTAATCCCCTTGATGTCCGCCATGGACCAGCCAAAAGCTTGCCTATTGCCGTGTAAGACCGAAAGAAGGGCTTTCTCTTGCTCGGGAGCAAGAGAAGCCGAAATGATAACCGGGAGGGTCTCGTTCTCACCTAAGTAAGCGTACTTAAGGTGAGACGGCAAAGGCTTGAGTTCGAGAATTGGAGGTGAAATGATTGAAGGCTGGATTGGAGAAAAGGTCTCGAACTCAAAGGATTCCATCAAAGGTTCAAAACGAGCGTAAGCTACCGAGTTGGATGGTTCATGTAACTCATCCGGAAAGTCAAAAGATTCAAACTCGGGTTGTGAGTGGCTAAGATCGTGTGAGAACGTAAAACACTCATAGTCGTAGTCGGGCGCGGAAGCAGCAGCAGGTTCGAAGAGAAACGCACTAGTGGCGTCAAGGTTATCGCGTTCAAACAGAAACTCCTCGAATTCACACTCTTCCGGGGTGATCTCCTGGATCGAGCAGACGTCCAGTATATGAGCATTAGGTTCGGCGGGCTGATTCCCCAACCTAAAAATGTTGAGTTCAATCGTCATATTTCCAAAAGAGAGGTTCATCGAACCATTGCGACAATTGATCACAGCATTTGAGGTTGCGAGAAATGGGCGACCGAGTATCACCGGAATTTGATTCCGGGGGTTAGCTACAGGCTGTGTATCTAATACAATGAAGTCAACGGGGAATATGAAGTCAACGGGGAATATGAACACATCCTCTAGCTCACCCCTAGGATGGGTGATCTATTGGTCGGCCATTTGGAGAGTGCAGTGCGTGGGTTTCAGCTCTCCGACGCCTAATTGCTCGTATACTGAATACGGAAGCAAGTTAACACTGGCACCAAGATCTAATAGTGCGCGGTTGATGTTCTTATCCCCAATGGTAATTGAAATCGTAGGACAGCCAGGGTCCTTCCGTTTTTGTGGTAAAGATTGGGTAAGGGCATCACTCACAGCACTAGCCAAGAAAACTTTCTTGGGTACGTGAGATTTCCTCTTTTTCGTGCACAAGTCCTTTAAGATTTTCGCGTAAGACGGGACTTGTTGGACAGCATCTAAAAGAGGAATGTTAATGTTAACTTGCTTAAATAACTCCAGAATCTTCTCCATTTGAGGATTTTGTTTATTAGATCTCAACCGGTTTGGAAATGGAACATTTTGAAAATTGGTTGAGTCTAATGCTGGAGGAGGAGATTGTGGAGTTGGACCGGATCCCAGAATAGGTGTTTTCGTGGAGTGAGAAGTGGGTCCGTTCATAGAAGAAGAGGAAGGAGAGCCTTGTGAAGAACGGAGAATAGGCTCAGAAGATGAAGAACAAGAAGGAGAAGAAGAAGAAGAAGAAGAAGAAGCGGCCGGGGTGTCATCGTTGATCCGTGTGCCAATGTTGTTTTGCAGCATCCTCCCCGATCTCAGTGTAGTCACGGCACTCACATTATGGTTTTGTTGTTCAAGAGCAACATGTGCATTATGTGGGTGACCGGGATTTGGAAGTGGCTGGGACGGGAGCTTCCCCTTCTCTCGCTCGCTTAAGGCCACGTTCAGCTGTGCAATCTGGGCCTCGATGGTCTTGATGCTTTGCCTGTGTGCGGCAGTGTGTTGCACTAAAGATTGAATCGAAGACTGGATGTTGCCGGTGGATTGAGTCGATTGTTTAACAAACGCCTCCAGACTTCGCTCGAGCGAGGAAACCTTATCGTTGTTTGACGGAACAAAGTTGTTTGGTGGAAAAGAGTTGTTGGGTGCAAAGTTGTTCGTCTGGTTTTGGAAAGGCTGGGGTTCGAAGGGCTGCTGATATTGATGTTGAGTTTGTTGTTGCGCTTGTTGTTGCGGTGGAGGGGGCCTTTGGAAGTGGTTGCCTTGGAATTGATTCTGATTCTGATTCCAGGCGAAATTGGGGTGGTTCCTCCAACCGGGATTGTACGTGGAAGAGTACGGATCATTCCTTGGTCTTTGCTGAAATGCAGCATTAACCTGATCCTGTCCTTGAGATGGAGAATTGTAAGGACACTCTTCGGTTAAATGAGAGGGATCGGAACAACAAGCGCAGATGGTACGAAGTGGAAGAACAGGGCTAGGAGCAGGAGAAGAAAATTTGCTCTCTATCGCTTCAAGCTTTCTAGTTATTGCAGCCATTTCAGCTTTCATTGCAATAGAGACGTCAAGTTGATGAATTCCTACCCTAGACTGACCGGTAGAAGTGGAGGTAGAGGAAGAAGAAGTCGTCGGTCTCGTGCTCTCCCACTGTAGCGTTTGCTCCGCAAGGTCGTCAAAGAATTGCCATGCTTCCTCGTCAGATTTGGATAGGAAGTGGCCCTGACAGATGGTTTCCAACAACTGCTTCGTTGCTGGGTTCAGGCCCTCGTATAAGGTTTGGCAAAGTTGCCATTTCTCTATACCGTGGTGAGGACACTGAACAAGAAGGTCTTTGTACCGGTCAAAGCACTTCCAGAAGGGTTCAGAAGGAAGCTGGGAGAATTGATTGATTTCATTGCGAATCCTTGCAGTTTTGTGATTTGGATAAAACTTTTTGAGAAACGCTTTAACAAACTCATCCTAACTGGTTATGGAATGGGAAGCGGTGCTATACAGCCATTTTTCAGCGAGATCGCATAGAGTGAACGGAATGACCCGTAGACGTATAGCATCGTCCGACAGCTGGGTGGTTTTCATCATGGCACAGACGTTTTGAAATTTGTTGATGAAGATATAGGCATCTTCAGATTCAAGCCTATGAAAACGTGGAAGCATGTTGATGAAATGGGGCTTAATTTCAAAGTTGTCCCCATTGGCCGGAGGAAGAGAAAGGCAGGTGGGAAGTGCAGAACGGATGGGGTAGAAACGATCCTGGAGCGCGATTCGCTGCGGCGCTACAACAGGCGGAGGTGGTGAGATATTGGTCTCCGTAGGAGGTGGAGCCAATCCAGGGGTGGTCAAAGAGATGTTCGGATTGAATCCCGACATCGCGGAAGAAGAGGTTGGTGAAAGCGAAGGTGAAGGTGAAGAAGTATGAACAGAATTCCGGTCAACGTCGGAGTTGGCCGGCAAAGGTAGGGGTGAAAGAGGAGTGGAAGGAGTATCGACTTCGGAGTCGATCGCGTAGTCGGTAGCGACTAACGTAACGCGGACTAGACGGGCGCTAGTGTCCTGAGTCCAAGCGGACATACACTAAACGAGTTTAGTATAGTCAAAGCGGAGAAGGTGAGGGTAAGAAAACGTCAATGGAGAAAGGCGATGGGTGATGGGTGAAAAATGGATTTGGCGACAAAGGGCAAGTTTTTTTTATAAAAGTTTTTGATTTTTCCTTTATTTTTTTTTTAGAAGGAGATTTACAGAAATATGTACGGATATACGGCTTAAGCAATCACAAACAAGATATGCACAATCACACCTAGATCTAGGGTAACCTAGGTCTACTAGACCTGCTCCTGAACTTGATTGTCGAAGTTAAACAGTGTCGAGAAACGGGCTTAAAAATACACTGATCACAAGGCCAGGTAAGTGCAGAGATAAGGGGAGGTTGTCCAACGCTTTCGCGAAGTTCCTTAATTAAGTAACCCTTTCTCTTTCGGCGGTTGCGCCTTTAACACTTTCCTAGACACCCCGTAAACAATATACCGTTAAGCGAGGTTCTAAACACGGTTTATCTTCTCCTAATGAGCGCGAAGTCCTTAGGGCTGAAGTCTAGTATTTTTTAATTTACAATGGACAATGCATATGCTTTAGTGATTTTTGGGGTCCTGGGAAGGGTGATGAAATCCCCACCCAATCTGGATTGGTGTTAGAGCCCCTTAAGTCCGTATTAAATGATGCAATGCGCAAAATTCAACCAAGTTTTGTTTTCAAGCAATCAGTTATCGTTTTTTACTTTTAATGCGGCGCTGCAACAAATACGGTTAGTTTTTTTTTTGGCTTTTTGCGGCGATTTTTGCTAAGAATCCTGCAAAGACAAGAATATTGGAGCGTCGGGTTTGAGAGGGGAAGTTTAGAAAAATACGTACCAAAAAGCACGAGTTTCAGAAACTCGTGTTGATATTGCCTCCGAGTGGTCGAATGGTTCGCTTGCGCGGGTCTAACTACCCGGATCTTTGGCACTGAGTGTTCACCCTCCTTTGCACTTGAAAATGCACCTTTGTTCCGTATGATCGCTGCTCAAAATCCGTCAAATCTGCATATGTTGGAAAAATACGGATATTTGAGCCAAAAAGCAATATTAACAACCACAATTCTGAACACAAATAATTAAGAAAATCAGAGTGTTAGCAGAATTCAAATCCAGAGAAGAAAAGAATTTTATTTGTGTTTGTGGTTGGTTTCAAAAAGAATGGTTATTTGTTTGAATGTGTTAGAAGTTAGTTTTATACAGAATATGCACAAATTTAACCCGAAACCACAAGTATAAAAAGTGTTACCGTCTCCCCGGCAACGGCGCCATTTGATTGTCACGATCTAACTGTGTCGTGTTTAAAAAGAATTCTGAAATTACCGCAATCAAAACGGTGTCGCTTGTAGCGAGCCGCGATGAATACGGGTCATCCGCAGGGAGATGGTAAGTTTCTTATTGCTTGTTTTAACGAGTTAATTCCGTGTTTTGATTTGTTGGTTAACTAATTGTCGTAACAAAGATATGAATAAAAAGGGCTTGTTAAGGGTAGTAATAAGTTAGATTGTATGAAGGTGATGTTTGCCAATTCCTTATAGCCCCGACTTGGTATTGATACTAAAGCAATAGGTAACAACGCGGATTAGGGAACTTGAAATACGGTATTTGCGGTATTTCGCTAAATCCGTTTTCCTTGTCCCTTGTCCTTCCGTTGTTATCTCTTGATTTTAGCCTTCGGCAAACCACGGGCAATCCGGTCATGATTAGGAATCATCACTATCGGGGTAGGATAGGATGCCTAGTGAGCGGAGTTGCGGGTGATTTGCACGAAGTTTCAATAGGCAAGTTTTAGGTTTTAAAGTTTGGACAAAGAAAATCTTCGAATACGATCTAACATATTACACCCTTAACAAGTGAAAAGATTACTCACACATATTTACAAATTAACAAGAAAGAAAAGAGAAGATACATAAAAACATGCAATGAAATAAAGAGGAAAAGAGAACCGATGAGTTCAAGCGTTTTATCTCCCAGTGTTCAATGCCCGGCAACGTGTGAGATCCAAACACCAAGCTTTAAGGTTGCAAGCTCACTTAAGAGGTTGCAAGATCAAAGCAAGGCATGAATTTCACAATTGAAATCATGTAAAGTGGAACAAGACATGTAATAAAAATACGAACTTTTATTGAAAAACAAACTTGTTACAAGAGATCTTGAAGTCAAGAACCTAAGCCTTAAGCTTGCAAGTTCTAAATGAGAAGTTGCAAGGTCAAGACAAAGGGGCAAGAGCTCAAGAATGAAAAGAAAAATTACAAGAATTCTAAGATAGAACTAAAGAAAAAGCTACCCTTTCCTCTTCCCTCTGGTCTCTATTTATAGGCTCAGAAAGAAATATTCATATCTGCCCCATTATGGCTCATGCTGATTTGTTTGATTGCCTTTGATTTGAACACATTCTTTTTAGTCTTGAATGCATATAATATCATATGCATATAAAATCATATCCTTGATTTCATATAAAATCATATCCTTGATGATTGCATATAAAATCATATCCTTGATTGCATATAAAATCATATCCTTGATGATTGCATATAAAATCATATCCTTGATTGCATATAGAATCATATCCTTGATTGCATATAGAATCATATCCTTGATTGCATATAAAATCATATCCTTGATTGCATATAAAATCATATCCACATGTGCTTAAAAGTCTTGTGTACACACTTGTTGTGTTGGACCATTTAGAAAAAAATGTGTACACAACTTGTTGCATAAAGGAACTCCTGAAGTATCGGTCGGTTAGCGTTTCTGGTCGCAGTGTCTTCCCTCAAGTGATATATCCACGCTGTTGGATGCATTTCCAGTATTTTGTCTTGGATACCTGTAATCTGTAATACTGAGCAGACACTGGTCAATAATACCGATAAATACAACAATTAGATAATGAATGAACGGTATTAGAATGCAATTTTCTGATATGAACAGGGACCGAGCGCATATGAGATATGTGCGGGACCGAGAATAATACCAGTATGTGATACTGTATTCTATTCTCGCGATTTGTATCATTGGACGGTTATATATGATATAGCCAAGTTACCGGATCAAGTGTTGATTCGATACATTGATACACTTGATATTAGTCGGTTATATGCGATATGACCGGATCATTAAATCAAGTGTTGATTTAATGATTTGATATATAATTATATATTTGATATATTACTTTACATTAACTAGTATTTGTTCACTTAAGATGATTTTCTCACTTGATGTGCACATTGTATATATGATATATTTTTGTGCACTTGTTTGTATCATGTTTGATGATACATGCAAACTTGGGTGTGCATGCTTTAAACCATAGTTTAGGTTAATGGTTAAGGTGTTATTTATTTATTTATTTATTATGGCAAGAAATAAAATGGTGGCTTATTTTGTTTCATACTTGAAGCTTCATGAAGCTTTGAAAAGCTTTGACCATTTTGTTTCTTTCCTAAACCTAACCATTACCTAAACCCTAGTTTATTCTCTATATGAGTTTACTAACCCATGGTTGCTATATGATAAGCATCACTTGAATTTTCTTTTGAAGATAATTCATTTTCTTTTCTTCTTCTTCTTCATCTTCTTCATGAGTTGAAGAATGCTTACTAGTGTAGGGTTCCTAGGCACACTAATGGAGTCTTACAAGTGATCAAACATGCAAATTTCTAAAAATTATGGTCCCGAGAAAACCTAGAACGGATCGTTAACTAGATATTTAGGCAAAGCAAGCAGGTAAACGGAAATATAGAAATAGGGAAGGGGCTACAACCTTTGTAGATCCGGTCCACCACTTCCTAAGCTCCGCGATGATCTCCCTCCGCTGTCCAAATCGAATCCCGAACTCAAGTATCGGCTTCGTCGAAGAAATGGGCGGGCTTGATCGTCGGTTCGATGCCGAAGATGATCTACGTCGAGGCATCACAAGAACGAGCTCCGCCTTCGCCAAGTCAAGAAACTTGTGAAGACAACACACTCTACTACATGGCAAGTAGTAGAGGATGAAGAAATAGGAAGTGGGTAGACTTTAGATTTGGATTTCTCACTTGATTTGGCTAGTTGCCATTGAACTAGAAAGCTTTTCTTTTTCTAGCTCTTGAAGAAGAAGAAGAAAGATATGATAGATTCAATTATCAAAAAAATGAATAAGAATTAAATCTTATCATACTTTTAACCTTAGTTAAGTGTAGAGAAAAGACCATGGTTAACGGAATGGTTAGGGTTAAGGATAAGAACAAAAAAAGTGACTTAGTCAAAGTTTCAAGAAACTTTAACTAAAAACAAAACATTCAATCATTCATTTATCTTTTTCTTTTTCCAAAAAGAATAAATAAGAAAGATAAATGAATAAATAATCAAAACCCTAATCATTAACTTAAACCATGGTTTGATTCTTTACACTTAACCAAGTAAGCATGTATCATCAAACATGATACAAACATGTGCACAAAACTATATCGCATATACAATGTGCACAATTCAAGTGAGAAAATCCTTTTAAAGTGAACCAATACTAGTTAACGCAAAGTAATATATCAAATATATAAATATGCACTAAATCATTATATCAACACTTGATTTAACGATCCGGTCATATCGGATATAACCGACTAGTATCATATGTATCGGCTTATCGAATCAATCCTTGATTCGATAACTAGGTTATATCGCATATAACCAATCGATACATTGATCGCGAGAATGGAATACGGTATCACATACTCGAATTATTCTCGGTCCCGCACATATCTCATATGCGCTCCTATTTCGTTTCGCTTGAGCCAGGAAACCTCTGTGTAGGATTCTAAAGACTCGTCAATACGCCGGCAGCAGATGATGATCATATCAAGCATCCACAAGCCGCAAGCGGTCTGCTAAATGTAACGGCCACCCGGGTATTGAGCTATCAGAAGATCGACGAGCAAGCCCGCTCACACTCCTGCGAATCCAACCAGTAACACTTACCGTATAGTCCGGTCTGTTCGTCTGATATGTCGCATATCTCGCCTAGGGGTGGTAAACGCCAGACCCCAGTAGCTTGATAAGTCATGCCGACGTGAGGTCCATAACATTCGTGAAACTACTGATAACACTTACCAGTAGGTCACTGCAACCCTGGCCAGGGATTTCCTGTTATGGCCAGTAGAGCATAGCACAACATCAACCCCCAATACCGGGAGAGACGAATCCCCTCCTATCGCTCATTGCCTCCATGTGAATCGGGACTGTACCCAAAAACCATCTGTTTGCACAACTCAGTAGAGCCGTGGTAGGGTGGAAATCAAAGCACAGTGGGAGACACACAAGACTCTATGACGATCTCGGGTCAACAGACTAAGCTGTACCAGTATCACCAGAGAACTGCCATCTGACGTGAGGTATAATACCATCTGGGAGTTCTCGGCGAGTCCGTTCAGTGTACCCAGTCTCCACTGAGCACCCGCATACCATCTTCGATGTCAAACACCAATGGATGTGGGATCATCCATCGCCCATCACATGGGTCGAGAAGATATACGCTAGTCTACTCTGGAATATCGATGCCCCGTCTCGATATTCCCACGACTAGGAACAATGAAGGATGTACTCATTGACTACCCAGGCCCCACTAGTATGATCTACATCATAGTCCTGGAAGTCGAGTACACATACTAAGGGCTTTATCAACATGTAATCAGAGAGACGGAAAGTATACATGTTAAGATAAAGTGCAACCAGATAGCGTACTATCATGTCGAGCAAGGAAGTCCTTCCTATATATGTCCCAGCATCCACTACAATATACATCCAATGTACAGTAATGGCCTCTAGGGCATACATATAACTAACAATCTCCCACTTGCACTAGGGCCATCTGTAGCAGTGGTTGCAGTATCACATACTCAACCATCCCCTAAAAGTCTCTCTTTGGGAAAAAGGCCTTCGTGAGTGGATCCGCCGTGTTGTCCTCTGAGTCTTCTCTCCTAACCTCGATCACCCTGGAGATCAACTATCTCCATGATCAGGTGATGCTGCCTCAGAATTTGTCTGGGTCACTGATGGGACCAGGGTTCCAGGGCCAAAGCCACACTTCCATTGTCATACAATGGCAGGAACCTAGTTCATCTTATGAACAAATATACACCCAAACTTCCTCTTTGGTAGTATCTTCAATAGCGATGTTACCAGCCTTTATCGTCTAGTTTGCCACGGTATCTAGCTTGGAACTCTTCCAACATACCGTCCCTTTACTGAGGGTAAAGACAGTGCCTGTGACTGACATTCAGTCGTCTTTATCACCCTGGAACACTTCCAGTGATTCTCCCCAGGATCGATTGATACAATCTCACTATACCTAGTGAGAACCCTAATGTCCCTTTAGATCTATCTCATAGGTCCAAATCTCAGGATTTAGGAGGTATCATCTTTATCCTATTTGGAGAATCCTTGTGATAATAGGAGATTGATCGATCGTAGTATAGGAAACTCTTTTCCTATCAAGAGTATGTTGTCTACGTACAATACGAAGATGACCACCTTACTCTCTACTACCCATTTGTATATACAAGGTTCGTCTACCATTTTGATGAAGTCAAACACTTTGACTATCACATCAAAACAGACGTTCCAACTCCGCGATGCCTGCTTCATTATGTAAAGCAGCTTGCACACGTTTCCGCTGCTCCCACTGTTTACGAAGACCTCTGGCTGTGTTCTTATAGACGTTCTCTTCTAAATCAGTATTTAGAGAAGCAGTCATGGCACCCAACCGCCAGATATCGTAGTCATGGTATGTAGCCGTGGTAAGTAGGATCTGGACAGACTTAAGCATAGCTACTGGAAAAAGGTTTCATCATTATCCACGCCTGGTCGATGACGAAAACCTTTAACAAGTCTAGCGTTGAAAGTCTCAACTTTTCCATTGAAAACCAAGTAATCTTCTCAAGATATACTTGCTCCTGATGGGGATTTAACCCTTCAGATATAGCAGCTAAAGTCCATACTTTGCTGGTGTACATGGATTCCATCTCAGATCGCTAAGCATCCAGCCATTCTTACAGAGTCCCTACTCTCGATGGCCTGCTCGAAACTAGTTGGGTCATCATCTCATGATGCAATCCTTGCTCCCACTGTCATCGAGAAACCGAGGTATCTCAGGCGGATGAGGAACCCTACTAGATCGGCGGAGAGGCTGAGGTTCGTCGGGAACTATAGAATCTTATGGTTCTGTCAAATCATCAACTGCAGTTTTGTATAGCTGGAACCTTTCCAGTTCTACAGAACTGATCCTGCCTCGATCTTGTCCGGATTTTGCTTTTGACATAGGACGGACAATCCCAAATCTTAACTTACTTAAGAGATAGGATCTTCCCGCACCATATCTTATATGGAGTGGTAGGCACTGATTTGATTCGAACCTAATTCAATAGGTATGCAGCTTCTCAAGCGCATAACTCCCAAAGGAAAAAGGTAACTCAGTAGTACTCATCACAGAGCACACCATATCAAATAGGGTGTATCTGCTCCGCCCCGACATACCATCGTGCTATGGTGTATTCGGAGGAGTAATGCCGAGAGAGAATCTTATTCTCCTTTAGAATAATCCAGGAATTCCGTGCTCAAGTATTCTCCTCCTCGATCACATCAAAGGACATAATACTTATACCCGTATTTTTGGTTCTCTACTTCCATATCTTATATTCTGTGAATACCTCAAAAGTTTTGGACTTATGTTTCAACAGGAACATACGACTGAATCTTGAGAGATTATCAGAGAATATAATGAAGTATAAAGAACCAATCCTGGCATGTGTAGACTGGGGACCTACATACATCAATATGTATCATCCCAAGAGTTCACTAACTCTTTCTCTGTTTCCTTTAAACAGAGCTATGGTCATCTTATCTTTGTGACATGACTGGAAAGTTTTCACAAGATGTAAATTCAAACTGATTAAATATGCATCTAAAATGTAACTTCAGCCAGTCGGGTCGCATTGATATGACCTAGTCTACAATGCCTCAAGAAGAATTCGTTCATTTCTGAACTCTTCTTCCTGTGTGTGTTCAGTATACAAAGAACTGTAGTTTGATTTAGAACGTCAATGCTTTTAGATAACGTGCCTGAACCGATCAACTTTTGATATAGGAAGTGTTCAAAACATTATCCATCAATACAAAATTATATCCTTTCTTTACTAATAAAGAGACTGATATGATTTTGTATATCAGGTTCGGTATCTAATAGCATTTGTTCAGAATCAACGTATTCGTAATACAGGGTGACAGTGACCAACAGACTTGGCTGCAACACTTCCCCCGTTTTCTGTCTCATGAAACTTATCACCCGTTCTCAGTTTTTCTACCCTTTTGTAGCCCTATGTAACAGATTACATATCTGGGATCCTGATCCGGTATCATATACCCAGGATGCAGAGGATACTGAGAAACAGTTCTTTGTAATGAACACACCCGAAGGAGATGCATCATATGCACTTTCTTCGTATGGGCGGCATAGGAATTCTGGTATTCCCCAATTTCATGCTCTGTCTTATAACAATTATAAGTTGGAGCGGGACCAACGTTCCCCAGCTCAGTATAACAAGCGGGTTCGGTCAATACATCCGTATTATTATCTTGATTAAGGCATGATATGGTCGCTACCAGGAGAGAGAGAGAAGAAAACACTCTGCGTGCGCTCTTGCAAGATCAGATTGGTTATATATTTTATCTAATCAGGATGGCTCCCACTGTTTTTATCAAATCTTCCTTCAAACCCTAAAAGGAAAGATTAGCCGGGATTAATTACACTCTACAAGTTCGACAATCTTTCAGCCAGGCCAGTGTCGGTACTTTGAGGGTGGTTCCCCATGCTTTCGCACGGACCTAATTACAGTAAACCTCGTTTTCCCAGAGGCGTAACCCCGTTGACACCTTTCTAGACACCTACTTGATCGGCTAATTGTAAAGTGCAAAACTCTCCCAGGAGTAACAATTACTCGCAGTGGGTATCGGGATCCAACTATCACATAGAAGGTATGCAATCTCATTGCAAGTTTCAACACTTGAAACTCCCGATAAAGGTTTTTACCCCTAGCACCTATGACCTTAACTATGGTCAACAAATCATAAGTACTAGTCAAGTTCTACCCGTCATTTCGTGATTAATTAGACCCACCCACATGACCCTTAACTAAAGTCAACAAAGTCACGCGACTGTCCTAACTAATCGCATCATATGCGGTGTAGGAAGACATCACTTAGCTACCGTACACTGTGCCTTGAGTATGGTCAACAAACACAGCACGAATACTAAGTACTCTACTTCCTAAAATGACGGAGGGTTGCGAATGGTTTTTGTGAAAACCTTTAACGCTTTGAACTTGATCTCGTTGCGGAATCAAATGGTTTTTAAATGGAATGTTTTCGAGGCTTTTCTAGTTTTGCTAAAGGGGTCACTCCCGGTGAAGGGATCGTCGGCCCTTTCCTCGTCGAATGAGGTGCGGGATATATCATATATATCACTGTGCAAAGAAGAAACTATAGAAGCTACCAAAAGACAAACCGAGGGTTGTAGCATCTGCCAGTTATTGCTAAAGGAGTCACTCCCGGTGAAGGGATCTCGGTCCTTTCCTCATCGAATAAGGTGCAGGATGTTCTATAATGAACACCGCGATGCAAAGCAAGAACTGTAGCTACCTGTTTTATTTTGAAATTCAATTCCACAACATCAATTAGGTTTACTTTCTTTCATTAATCTCATTAATGAATATCCCATCATTTAAATTACCTAAACATCACAGATAAATATGACGTACACTTATGCCAACCGCATTCGCCTTGATGTCCCCTCGTGCACCGTTAGGTTAGGTAACTAACGGCAGAGCGGGGCAGGGCTAGCGCGGGTGTAAAACATAAGTAACGTCTATATAATATATCATATATACTATATATAATATCTGTCACAGAACATCACATGATCTCATCACAGATAAATCACAGCAGAAGAAACATATGAAATATTGGATATACTAGGACGTCCGTGTTTTCAATACGAGCCAGTATAAAACACGGATTCCACGGTCGTGATGAATAGCCAATCCCACACCCCTAGACCCCTACGAGAGAGGCAAGCAACCCTACCAATTCTAGGGTTAGGAGACCCGGACTTGACTCCTCGAGATGGTCTCCCACTGGACCCCAGAACCCGGTTACTTGTGCTCCCCTCCTTGGGCCTATCCTAATACGGAAAAGTAAATAATATACATCAACGGTGAAAACTTCCGCAACCTGGAAGTTCCCCAATAAAAGAATATTACATACAAGTTTTTTATATGAATGAAAATGAAAAACACTCATCTCACATAAAAACCCCCCGGCTATTCAAACACGACGATCCAATATAACATATCCAGCAACACATAACATCTCATGTCATCAACGTAAGTAAATATGCGCATCCCAATTGTCGTTGACATATAGCAACGAAACCGGCGATATCACATATTACACTTACGGTCACAGAAAAGAAAGTGTAAAACTACAACAGTTGGAATCCGCAACCACCTCAGACATCGCATGCCTGACCAAATGAATTACTTAGACATCGCATGCCTAACAATTATAAACCCCGCATTTTAGTCTCATTATCGAAAACACTTTTCAATATCAAGTCGGGCAATTCAACAAGATTCCCGACATTCTGATCGAATGCTCGTCGCAAACTTTAGTAGACGGCCGCACCCCCGAAACCATCGACGAAGTGCACCAAGGCGGAACACCGCTACCGCGAGCACCCGAACGGATGCTTTCGGCGACGGGGTTCTCCTACAGTCACTTGGTCGGGGCAATGGAGTGAGGCTGTCTATTAAGTTTACCCGGCGAGTATCCGCGTACGCTACGTGATTGCTACGGACTTTTGATCACATCAAAATTCCGTGGCAACCGATCAAGTGAGACTAAACTGCTACGTTTATAATATTCATTCCGTTATCTCATAACAATTTGTGAATTCCAATTATTGTATCACATTCCGGATAAATAGAAAATGCTAAACTTTTCGATCGAACAATCGAACACCCAAGTTTTCCCGATACAGCTCAACACATGAAATAAGTCTAACAACATTCAGTTCGTTCCTCAGTACCAACGGTCCAGCCGTAGAAGGGTCAAGCCAACGCCTCACATGTGGCACGCCGTACTGCCCCAAACCCGAAGGTCCAAAGGGCAGTTCAAGACGGTCACATAATCGAGTTAAGGTTTGTTGTCTTCTAGAGGGTCCATCGCGTTACTTGCACTACTTAGAACGTCGTTAAACTACGGAAAAATCCAACAATCGGAAATTTCCCGGCAGGGGAAAAAGTGGGTATTTATATCCGGTCGAACTTTTTAACATATTCTAAGATTTATCCGGAAAAACACACCGACAAAATTAGACAATCCGATCGATACACCGAGTTCCCAATACAACCCAGAAAATGCAACTCTGGAAAAATTATTAAAAATCCCCAGGAAAACCAGCACAGACAACTAAGAATTACTGTGCAAAATTGGATGCACAAAACGACAAAAGGGCCGCGGATCCGCCGCATGAGCCTTCTGTAAGGCCGTGGATCCGCGCCTCATTTATGGAATCAAGCCCTCGAATTTTACAGTAACCCTTATATCTTCCTGCTGATTTTTCTGAATATTTTTAATTCACAAAAAACCACGAATTTCAAAAAAGTCCAGAGAGCATTTTTAGGTTTGGGTTTTGGGTCGATCGGACTTCTAATTCCGTCGGGACTTCGCCTAAGGCTCTAGCTAGGCTCTGATACCACTGTAGGGTTCCTAGGCACACTAATGGAGTCTTACAAGTGATCAAACATGCAAATTTATAAAAATTACGGTGCCGAGAAAACCTAGAACGGATCGTTAACTAGATATTTAGGCAAAGCAAGCAGGTAAACGGAAATATAGAAATAGGGAAGGGGCTACAACTTTTGTAGATCCGGTCCACCACTTCCTAAGCTCCGCGATGATCTCCCTCCGCTGTCCAAATCGAATCCCGAACTCAAGTATCGGCTTCGTCGAAGAAATGGGCGGGCTTGATCGTCGGTTCGATGCCGAAGATGATCTACGTCGAGGCATCACAAGAACGAGCTCCGCCTTCGCCAAGTCAAGAAACATGTGAAGACAACACACTCTACTACATGGCAAGTAGTAGAGGATGAAGAAATAGGAAGTGGGTAGACTTTAGATTTGGATTTCTCACTTGATTTGGCTAGTTGCCATTGAACGAGAAAGCTTTTCTTTTTCTAGCTCTTGAAGAAGAAGAAGAAAGATATGATAGATTCAATTATCAAAAAAATGAATAAGAATTAAATCTTATCATACTTTTAACCTTAGTTAAGTGTAGAGAAAAGATCATGGTTAATGGAATGGTTAGGGTTAAGGATAAGAACAAAAAAAGTGACTTAGTCAAAGTTTCAAGAAACTTCAACTAAAAACAAAACATTCAATCATTCATTTATCTTTTTCTTTTTCCAAAAAGAATAAATAAGAAAGATAAATGAATAAATAATCAAAACCTTAATCATTAACTTAAACCATGGTTTGATTCTTTACACTTAACCAAGTAAGCATGTATCATCAAACATGATACAAACATGTGCACAAAACTATATCGCATATACAATGTGCACAATTCAAGTGAGAAAATCCTTTTAAAGTGAACCAATACTAGTTAACGCAAAGTAATATATCAAATATATAAATATGCACTAAATCATTAAATCAACACTTGATTTAACGATCCGGTCATATCGGATATAACCGACTAGTATCATATGTATCGGCTTATCGAATCAATCCTTGATTCGATAACTAGGTTATATCGCATATAATCAATCGATACATTGATCGCGAGAATGGAATACGGTATCACATACTCGAATTATTCTCGGTCCCGCACATATCTCATATGCGCTCCTATTTCGTTTCGCTTGAGCCAGAAAACCTCTGTGTAGGACTCTAAAGACTCGTCAATACGCCGGCAGCAGATGATGATCATATCAAGCATCCAAAAGCCGCAAGCGGTCTGCTAAACGTAACGGCCACCCGGGTATTGAGCGATCAGAAGATCGACGAGCAAGCCCGCTCACACTCCTGCGAATCCAACCAGTAACACTTACCGTACAGTCCGGTCTGTTCGTCTGATATGTCGCATATCTCGCCTAGGGGTGGTAAACGTCAGACCCCAGTAGCTTGATAAGTCATGCCGACGTGAGGTCCATAACATTCGTGACACTACTGATAACACTTACCAGTAGGTCACTGCAACCCTGGCCAGGGATTTCCTGTTATGGCCAGTCGAGCATAGCACAACATCAACCCCCAATACCGGGAGAGACGAATCCCCTCCTATCGCTCATTGCCTCCATGTGAATCGGGACTGTACCCAAAAACCACCTGTTTGCATGACTCAGTAGAGCCGTGGTAGGGTGGAAATCAAAGCACAGTGGGAGACACACAAGACTCTATGACGATCTCGGGTCAACAGACTAAGCTGTACCAGTGTCACCAGAGAACTGCCATCTGACGTGAGGTATAATACCATCTGGGAGTTCTCGGCGAGTCCGTTCAGTGTACCCAGTCTCCACTGAGCACCCGCATACCATCTTCGATGTCAAACACCAATGGATGTGGGATCATCCATCGCCCATCACATGGGTCGAGAAGATATACGCTAGTCTACTCTGGAATATCGATGCCCCGTCTCGATATTCCCACGACTAGGAACAATGAAGGATGTACTCATTGACTACCCAGGCCCCACTAGTATGATCTACATCATAGTCCTGGAAGTCGAGTACACATCCTAAGGGCTTTATCAACATGTAATCAGAGAGACAGAAAGTATACATGTTAAGATAAAGTGCAACCAGATAGCGTACTATCATGTCGAGGAAGAAAGTCCTTCCTATATATGTCCCAGCATCCCCTACAATATACATCCAATGTACAGTAATGGCCTCTAGGGCATACATATAACTAACAACTAGAAAATTCCAAGTGATGATTTCAAGTGAGAAATCCAAATCCAAAGTGAAGCCACTTCCTATTTCTTCATTCTCTACCACTTGCCATGTAGTATAGGGTGTTTTCTTCACAATTTTCATAACTTGGTGAAGATGGAGCTTGATCTTGAGTTGCCTCGACGTAGATCATCTTCGGTATCGAAGTCGACGACCTAGCCCGATCATTTCTTCGACGAAACCATCGCTAGAGTCCGGGATCCGATGATCGCAGTGGAGGGACGTCATCACGGAGCCAAAGAAGTGGAGGACCGGATCTACAAAGATTCTATTTCTATTCACTTAGTAGTTAAGTTGTTAACTTGCTTGATGTTTCGCCTAATCTCTAGTTAACGATCGCATTAGGGTTTCTCGGCACCGGAAAAATTTGAATTTGGCATGGTTGATGCCTTGTGGAACCTCTTGAGTGTGCCTAGGAACCCTACACTAACATGTTTACAAGTTTGATCGAACGGATTTTCCAAAAACCCCATTTTCAAGTTCAGGTTTCTGTCGAATTTTTGCTGTGCTAAAAAAATTATTTGGTACATTGCAAAAATATGTGCAGGGTTTTATAAGCATTCTGTGAAAATTTGGTTGGCTGATATTACTGTAGCGCGGCGGATCAGCGGCCAAAACCACGTTTTGGCCGTGGATCCGCCGCCGTACTGTGGCCAAACTGCACAAAATTTCTACAGTGGGTTTCTGACATGGAATTAGGGTTTCTGGTATATTCTTTTTAGGCCAAGATTTATTTTGAGTGCTACAGTAATGCTTGAGGCCCACTTCGGAAAATTTAGTCAATCGAAAATTTTAAATATGTTAGTTCACAGTATTTACATTATATCTGCGACCGTGAATGTCATTTGATCGGTAAATCCTGTCTAACTGCTATAGCCCTTTTAGACGGATTTGCGAACGTGACATTCACGTTGATGTTCTGTGTTGTGCTGTGATGTTGCGGATTGGTTGTGGAGGATAGCCTAGATGCAATGGTAGTACAGTTTGGTTGTATATGTACATTTGATATTGCGGGGCGAGCGTCCGACATGTGGACTGCCGTCACTGTCTGTTTGTATATTATTCTTTTGAGGCACAACCGGGCTGAGTTCGATGTACCCGTTGTATGTATATTTTACTTTCTGTACTAGGATTATCCCGCGGTGGGGTGCACGGATAGCCGGGTTCTAGAGGGCAACGGGCCCGCATCTCACGGCGTTGAGACGGAGGGGGCTTTACTCTAGAATTAGCAGGATATTCGCCATATTCTTAGGGGGTACAGGTTGACCCAAGGAGGGATGCTCAAGTTACCGGATTCAGTGAAGTGCTGGGTAGTCCATTCACGTTGTTGAAGGGGCTGACTCGCTTCAGGTTTTGGCGGGTAAATTGCCGCGCCCGTAGGGGTCTAGGATTTCATTGCACAGGTTATCCACACGACCGGGCGAACGTCGGGTTTCAGCAGCGGCTCTATGAAACCCGGGGATCCCAGATATCTGTATTGTTCTGTGATGCTTATTAAAATTCTGTGATGCATTTTTATCACGACTTGAGCGAATATTATATATTGATATATATACTAGTAGATGTTGTATATATTTTGCACCCGCGCTAGTCCAATCCCCGCTCTGTCGTTAGTTAAGTAACCTAACGGGTGATAACGGGACCCAGTGGCGAATGCGGATGGCACATACGTACATCATTATTTTCGTTCTTTATTAGTGTGATCAATTGATGGAACTGCGTTGATTCGGATCAATGCAAGCTAAACAGACCTGTTTGATGTTGTTGGAACATTTTTCAAAAAAAAGTTGTTATTTCAAGGTCGTTCTCTTTTGTTTTGCACAGTGGTATTCGGTTATGAATATCCAGCACCTCAGTCGACAAGGCAAGGGCGGAGATCCCTTCACCGGGAGTGACCCCTTGGACAGAAGTTTGCTTCAGGGCAATAATTTCACTATAGTCGATTACTTTTGCTTTGAATCATGGTACTCAGTTGGAATATCCTGCACCTCATTCTACGGGGAAAGAGCCGAGATCCCTTCACCGGGAGTGACCTCTTTAGCAAAGGTTTTCGCCACTATATTTTTTATAAAAAGCTATCTAGTTCCTTCAACGATATCAAGTTCATTACGTTAAAGGTTTTTCGCCAAAAACCATTCGTAGCCCTCCGTCATTTCAGAAAGGTAGCACTTAGTATTCATGCTATGTATGTTGGCTTTCGTCAAGGCATAGTGTATGGTAACTATTTGTTACTTTTCTGCTGCATAAATAGATGCGTTGGTTTGGGACAGTCGTACTACTATTTTGGCCTTCGTCAAGGGTATGTACGGGTGGGTTCAAATTAACCTGGATAATGACGGGTAGAACTTGACATGTGACTTATGATATGTTGGCCTTCGTCAAGGTCATAAGAGCATGGGGCAAAAATCACATCGGGAGTTTCTAAAGAAACTGAAACTTGCAAGATATGCGCATACCTTCTGGAGTGTGATAACGTGAGTGGATTCCATCACATTATCATGCAATGATAGTTGGATCCCGATTCCCACTGATGAGTTGGTTTACTCCTCGAGTGATCCCGACTAATTCTTCTTTCAGGTTTGGAGGAGAATTTGACGTTACAGTGGGAGGTTTCCTGATTAGATAAAGTGATAACCATTCTGATATAGGCTAGAGTGCACGCAAAGTGTTTCTTTTCTCTCTCTCTTTGGCAGTGACCATGGCCCGACCCTAGACTATGACTCAGTGACCAAAATTAACCGAACCTTCTTAAACACCGGCTTTTGGATTGTTAGAGTTGCATATCTCATTGCCACTCCTACTTTTACACTTTTCTCCAGAACACCCCGTATTACTACGAACGTCCACTTCCATTGGATAAAACCATCGTATGGTTATATACGAACTCGAAGGAATTTATTCGAGGATGGTTTCCGGTTCTGGAGAAAACGAATAGGACTATTCAGTTGTCTTTTCCTTTTACCTTCTCTCAGGTTGCGAGTGCTCCTTGGATTAGGGGAAAGTACACCCGTTACGCCTATTGGATAGTCTTCTTCCAAACCTTAGGCTGGTGCCAAACGGTAGGGAATGAAGAAAGCCGATTAGCCTAAGTGTGGTGTATAGAAGGTATTAAGTTAAGACAAATAAAGGGATTAGAAGAAGGGCAAAGTATATTGCGACTGCTATTCACGACCAAACCAAGTATTTCATTACCACTCCCACTTCACCTTTGTATTTCTTCAGGACACTCCGTATCACTATGAAGATCCACAGTTTATTGGATATTCTATCGTATGGTTATATACGAACTCAAAAGGAACTTGTTCCAGTTCGGGGATGGATTCTGGTTCAGGAGAAATAGGAATAAGGTTTATTCAGGTGTCTTTTATCTTTACCTTCTCTCAGGTTGCGAGTGCTCCTAGGATTAGGACAGTACACCCATTATGCTTATTGGCTAGTCTTCTTCTCAACCATAGGCTGGTGCCGAATGGTAGGGAAGGAAGAAAACCATTTGGCTTAAAGGGGTGTGCAGAAGGTAATGACTAAAAGACATATAAAGGGATTTGGAGAGATGGCAAAGAAATATACGGTTACAGTTGTGAATCTGGATAATAGAAGAGGCATTACTAGGAATACCCGGATACCCCTTCGAAACGTTTTTATGTTTCAGTTTCACTGTGTACTGTTAATAGAAAATTGATTTCCCAATTAGACACTTGCTCCAGGGTATGTATTTACCAGGTATGATTCTCACATCCGTATGGTTTTACAAATGATGAGTGAGAGTATGTTATTGGGAATTAGGTGATCATTCTTATTATATCGGAATTCGTTGTAATTGGTGATATTTGAGGAAGTCACCTGGGTTGCTTGCCGGACGGCGAATATTTGATTTTGAATATTCGTTGTTATGCACCAATTTCAAATTGATATATCTGTACGTTCATTTTTTATGAATTGAAATATAACTTTTTGAATTATGTCGATGACATTTACCTATATCAGTAGATGGTTAGGTAAGGAGCATTAAACAGCGGTGTAATTCTTCTTAACCAAAAGTACAGTTTTCAACCTACAACGTACAGGAATTGAGTTATTCAACTCAGGGGACTTATACAGAGTATTGTATGTTGTCCAGTGTCCATTAGGACAGAGGGGTTGGTCCTCATACTGTATTCAGTTTACTTATGACTTCTCTGGTTTTTGGACATGTGTTTCGTAGAAACACAAGGTCCAAGTTTTGAGAAGTTATAGGTATATGAATAGAGTAGAGAACCAGGTATTGCAAGTATCAGAATTTCTCAAGGAGATCGAAGATGTAGATACTTGTGTATGGTATTCAGTTAATAGTAATGATTAAGAGAACTTGCTTCTCTTTCAGGTGACTCATAATTGGAAGCATTCCTAAGTTGAGTAATGCTGATCGGCCTCTCTCCATTTAGTTGACATGCACTGGAGACAGCTGCATGATTTGAATCTGGTTCCAATTAAATCAGTGCCTCTGTTTCTGTATTGGATATAGAATAGTTCATATCTTAACATTGTTAAGGTACGGAGAGTTGTCCGGCTTATGCTTAAAACCAGACTCTGGATAACTCAGGGCACATTTCTGTATTGGCTGTTTGTGGGTTGACCCAGGCTATGACGGGGATTGACTTTCTACTATCTGGAAGATCAATAGTGATATTGTTCTTGACTCGCCACAGTTTTAATAAAAATTTATTTTTTTCAGAAAACAGTAGTGGGAGTATGGTAGAACTGGAAGTAATTCCAGAACCGCAAACGATTACTGAAAATTTGATAAGAACCTAAAGATTCAATCTGGTTTGAAATTTCATTGGCCACTTCGCAGATATGGTGGGTAACCTCACGAACTCGAGAGGTACTTCGGTATGCTTATAGACGGTGACAGGGATGTTCTTGTTTACCCAGACTTGCCATTGTTGTTGTTCCAGACTGTGAGACCCGGCTGGAGGATGAGTATAGCGTCGTTCTAAACTAGCTTTAGAAGTGTACGTGTATATGACTCTGCTAGAGGGTTGTCGTAGTCAGTGGGAGCAGCGGAAGCATTAGTGGACAAGTGGCTTATGTCTATTTATAGACTAAAGCAGATATAGCGGAGATAGATCATCTATTTCTGATGTGACAGTCATAGGTTTGACTTCATCAGAATAGGGGATGGATCTGTTAAGAAGGTAGTAGGGTGTGATGTCCTGCTATCTTGATGACATACACAGAGTAGGAAGTGAAATTCCTATACTACGTTCGGTTATACTTTGGTTGTCACACATGGTTTCTCTACAAAGGATATAGATATTATATCAGACATTCTGGTTACTGGACCTATGGTTTGGATCTAGATTTGGGTAGTTTCCCAACTAGGGTACTTAGACAGTATTCTAAAGGTGTTTTAGAATGGACGACTCCTGGCACGGTGGTATAGCTACAGGTAATGGAGTCACCCTCTCTAAGTTGTCTTACAGACTAAAGGGGAGAGAGATGTTCATGATTCGCAGATCACTTGCTTAGGCAATTGAGTCAATCATGAGATGTCAAGTACCACACCAGATGTTGTTTTGCACAGGATGCAATAAGTAGATATTGATCCAATCCTGGAGAAACATTCGGAAGCAGTTTTAGAACATAAGTGGATGTTCTAGGGATATGATAACGACAGCCTCTTTCGGGAGACGGTTATCATTCCAGGCTTCCAAGGTGACCTGGATGACAGAGTTACTGTCAGAGTTATAGTTTCCCCTCTAACGAGGGGCAGTGTTTTGGACAGGTGATCCAAGCGGACACTAAGGGAGGCATTACGCGGGATACTGATTAAAGTTCAGTTGACGATACAGTATAAGAAGTTTGGATTTGGAGTTCATTTATGAGCTAGGTCCCATCAGATATCCAGACATATTCTAAGACAGGTATTGCTCATTTCGGGAGATGGGTTTCTCCGCGAACTTGAGATTAAGAGAGACATAGAAAGAAACATCAGAGCGGATCCACTCACTGAGGCTATTCCTCGAACGCAATAGTTTCGCAAACGGGTTTTGTGAGACTGAATAGTAGAGGAGTTGGGTGTTCGGTATCACACGGGCTGTGAGTATGTGACATCGCAATAATTAGCCTTGAGTGCAAGTGGGAGATTGTTGGATATAGTGTCCTCAGTGTCAATTATTGGATCATAGGCACGTGATTGCAATGATTGAAAGAGGACCTATGCCGGTAGGACAGTCTTACTCAAGATGATAGTATGCTATCTGGTTTATCTTTATCATCGTGTACTGCTTTAGGTGACCTTACAGGCCACTATTCTTGATGAAACATAAATCAGAAGTTTTTGAGAAATTTAGAGAATATAAACAAGAAGTCGAGAACCAAACCGGAAAAAGTATTAAAATCCTTCGATCTGATCGAGGAGGTGAATACTTGAGCAATGAATTCCTGGACTTCCTAAAAGAGAATGGGATTCTCTCTCAGCTGACTCCTCCATATACACCACAGCACAACGGTGTATCAGAATGGAGGAACCGCACCCTATTAGATATGGTGCGCTCTATGATGAGCACAACTGAGTTACCTATTTCCTTCTGGGGATATGCACTGGAGGCAGCAGCATACCTATTGAATCAAGTTCCATCTAAATCTGTACGTACCACACCATATGAGATATGGAGTGGGAATAGGACATATCTTAAACGAGTTAAGATATGGGGTTGTCCGGCCTATGTCAAAAGACAAAATCCGGACAAACTCGAGGCACGGTCAGTTCTTTGCATGTTTGTGGGATATCCAAAGAACTCATATGGGTATTTTTTCAACTACAGTGAGGAACAAAAAGTGTTTGTTGCTCAACATGCCACCTTTTTGGAAAAGGAATTTCTTGTAAAAGAAATTAGTGGCAAAGTGGTAGAGCTGGAAGAGGTTCCAGATACAGAAACCGCAACTGAAGATTTAGTGGGACCAAAGGATTCAGTAGCTCCCAACGAACCTCAGCCTCTCCGCCGATCTAGTAGGGTTCCTCGCCAACCTGAGAGATACTACGGTTTTTGTAAGTCGATGTACAATACCCCACGACTTGCGGGGAGGCAGAAATATGAAAAACGATCTTGTTCTTTGCTTAAACATCGACTAACCGCATGAATAGAAGCTAAACGATAACTAACATCAAACATAGAAGTTCTAAACTACTATTTAAAGGGATTATTCCAAAAGAACCGTGTCCTTCGTCTTTACGAACTCCACCTCCTCCTCGGCCTTCTCCAAGTAGTAGACGATCCACCACGAGAGCTAAACTCCAAGCTTTGCCTCTAAACTTGAGGCAACTAGGTATCTTTAAATGCTAATCAAAGTACCTAGATGAAATAGAGTATGGTTATGGATTAAGTAGTCTAACTAATCCTTGTACTCAACACATGAGAGGGGAGGATTAGGATTTGAAGAGAGAGAGCTTGAGGAGAGAGAAGATGAACATAATAATGAGAAGAGAAAATGAGTTATCATAATATATATCAAGCATTTTATTTTATTAAGAAAAGAAAAGAAAATGATTTACAACCATGCTTGATAATTATCTTGTAGTGATTCATCTCCATGAGTCATTAAGCAATTATGAAGCATTAATGACATGGATGAATCATCCATATGACTCGCTAATCTCATTCATTGTATATGCCACCTAAACCTTTTTAGTCACAATCTTCTAGAAGCTTTTCGCGCAATTACGAGAATGCCCCTCCTATCCGTGAAAACACGGAAAAACTTTAGACTGTATAAATCCAATAACCGGATACTAGTAACTGGCTTAAACCAAAGCCGACTAGTAAAAACTGTCCGAAAGTCGTACGTGTGTAAACACACGTATGCGTCCGAACCCTTGTCGTAAAACCATACGACTTCTATATCGTTTCGCCTGGAGTAGGGAAACTCTCTGCGTGGGACTCTAGAGACTTGACAACTACGCTGGCAGTGGGTTTAACCACAGACCGTAAGCGGCACTAGCTGTACGTAACGGTCCCCAGGTAGATGTCGATAAGAAGGCCGATGAGGAAACCCATCCGAAATCCTACTGAGTCTGATGTGACAATCTCCGTACAGTCCGGTCCGTTCGTCTAAGACTATCGCATATCGGGCCTAGGGGGGCGGCAAGCGTCAGTCCCCTAATAGCGGTATAAGTCCTGTCGGAGCGAAGCCTATTACACCCTTAGAAACTACTGGAACCTACCAGCAAATCTCGCTTGCCCTGGCCAGGGACTTTGCGTAATGGCTCTCTGACACAGCGCGATAACAACCCCCAATACCGGGAGAGACGAATCCTGTCTAACCGCCACTGCCTCCAAGTGCTCGGGACTGCACCCAACTGCTACCTGTTTGCATGACTCCTTTGAGCCGTGGTAGGGTAGCAATCTAAGAACAGTGGGACACACTCGAAGCGAAGTAGCAGTGTCAAGTCTGCGGACTATGCTGTACTCATGTCACCTAGGAACTGTTCACTGACGACTGGTATAAAACTAACCAACAGTTCCCTGTGAGTCCTGTCCGGTGTACCCGTAACCTAACGAGCACCTGCATACTATCTCCAGTACGACGTACTGACGGCTGTGGGACATACCATCTCCCCAACTGGGATGAGAAGCATACACACTAGTCTACTCCGGAGTATCGATGCCCTGTCTCGATAATCCAACGACTAGGGACCTGAATAAGGATGTGCTTGTAGACTACCCAGCCCCCACTAGTGTGACTGCCATCACAACGCTGTTAGTCAAGCAAGATCCTAAGAGCTCTATCAACACGTATACTCACATATTAAGATATAAAAAACAAGTAGCATACTACCTTGTTTAGCAAGACTGTTATATACATGTGAATATCCCAAGCTTCCATTAAGTAATATACAAACTAGTATGATACAATAATGGCCCCTAGGGCATATACACTAACAATCTCCAACTTGTTAGTTATATGTATGCCCTAGAGGCCATTACTATACATAGGATGTATATTGTAATGGATGTTTGGACATATATAGGGAGGACTTTCTTGCTCGACATGATAGTATGCTATCTGGTTACTCTTTACCTTAACGTATATACTGATTGTCTCTCTGTTACAAGTTGGTAAAGCCCTTAGGATGTGTACTTGACTACCTGGACTATGATGCGGATCATACTAGTGGGGACAAGGTAGTCCATAAGTACATCCTTCAAGGTCCCTAGTCGTAGGTATATCGAGACAGAGCATCGATATACCAGAGTAGACTAGCGTATACCTTCTCGACCCATACCGATGGGCGACGGATGATCCCATATCCATTGGTGTTTGACATCAGAGATGATATACGGGTGCTCAGTGGAGACTGGGTACACTGGACGGACTCGCCGAGAACTCCCAGATGGTATTATACCTTACGTCAGATGGCAGTTCTCTGGTGACACTGGTACAGAGTAGTCTGTTGACCCGAGATCGTAATAGAGTCTTGTGTGATTCCCACTGTGCTTTGATTTCCATCTTACCACGTACAAGAGGGCGTGCAAAACGGTGGTTTTTGGGTACAGTCCCGAATCACATGGAGGCAATGAGCGATAGGAGGGGATTCGTCTCTCCCGGTATAGGGAGTTGATGTTGCGCTGTGTTCGATTGGCTATAACCGGAAATCCCTGGCCAGGGTTGCTGAGATTTACTGGTGAGTGTTACCAGTAGTTTCTCAAACTCTTATAGACCTCATATCGACACGACTTATCGAGTTATTGGGGTCTGACGTTTACCACCCCTAGGCAAGATATGCGACATATAAGACGACGAGACCGGACTGTACGGTAAGTGTTACTGGTTGGATTCACAGGAGTATGAGCGGGCTTGCTCGTCAATCTTCTGATCGCTCAATACCCGGGTGGCCGTTACGTTTAGCAGACCGCTTGCGGCTTGTGGGTGTTTGATATGATCATCACCTGCTGCCGGCGTATTGACGAGTCTTCAGAGTCCTACACAGAGGTTTCCTGGCTCAAGCGAAACGAAATAGGAGCGCATATGAGATATGTGCGGGACCGAGAATAATGCGTGTATGTGATAGCGTATTCTATTCTCGCGATGAATGTATCGAATGGTTGTATGCGATATAACCTATTTATCGAATCAATGATTGATTCGATAAGTCGATACATTGCATATTAGTCCGTTATATGCGATATGACCGGATCGTTAAATCAAGTGTTGATTTAATGATTTAATGCATAATTATATATTTGATATATTACTTTGCATTAACTAGTATTAGTTCACTTTAAATGGATTTTCTCACTCGGATGTGCACAATGTATATGTGATATACTTTTGTGCACTTGATTGTATCATGTTTGATGATACATGTTTACTTGGGTTTGTGTAAAGATTAAACCATGGTTATATGAATGGTTAGGGTTTTGTTTTCTTATTCATTTATTTATTTATTTATTCTTTTTGGAAAATAAATGGCATAAAGAGAAAATGGTGGCTTTCTTTGTTTGCATCATGAAGCTTTGACTAGGTGACCATTTTGTCTCATGCTTAACCCTAACCACTCCACTTAACCCTAGTTCAATCTATACACTTGACCATGGTTGTATTATGATAAGTATTGATTTTCTTTTGTATTTTATAATGAACTTATCATAATATTCCATCTTCTTCTTCTTCTTCTTCAAGAAGAAGCTTGCCTCCATCAATGGCAACTAGTGAAAAAGAGTGAGAAATCCAATTCTAAAGTGAACCCACTTCCTATTTCTTCATCCTATAGCTCTTGCCAAGTAGTATAGGTTGTTTTCTTCACAAGTTTCATGACTTGGTGAAGTGGGAGCTTGATCTTGTGATGCCTCGACGTAGATCATCTTCGGCATCGTAGTCGATGAGCTAGCCCGCCCATTTCTCCGATGAAGCCGACACTAGAGTCCAAGATCCGATTTGTACAGCGGAGGGACGTCTACGTGGAGCTAAGGAAGTGGAGAACCGGATCAACAAAGGCTGTAGCCACTTTCTTTTAGTTAAGTTGTTAACTAGTTGCTTGTTTCGCCTAAAATCTAGTTAACGATCCGTATTAGGGTTTCTCGGCACTTGTAAATATTTGAAATTGGCATGGTTGATGCCTTGTGAGACCTCATTAGTGTGCCTAGAAACCCTACAGTGGTATCAGAGCCTAGCTAGAGCCTTAGGCGTAGTCTAGACGACATTTGAAATCCGAACGAACCCGAAACCCTAACTCTAAAATGCTCTCTGGAAATTTTCTGAAAATTTGGATTATTGTGAATTAAAAATTGCTAAAAAATTCAGCAGGGTGTTATTTGAATTACTGTGAAATTCGAGGGGCTGATTCAACTAAAGCGCGGCGGAACCGCGGCACAAGCATGGCTTGTTCGGCGGTTCCGCGGCCATTTTTTCGCATTCATTTATGAATTTTGCAAAGTAATTCATGTTTTCTGGTGCTGAGTTTTCTGGGAATTTTTACTTTGAACTCAAGAGTTGAGTTTTCTGGGGTGTTTTGGAGCTTGGATGATTCGATCGGATTATCAGACTTTGTCTATGTGGCTTTCCGGGTATTTTTAGAAACTGTTAAAAAGTTCGACCGGATATAAATACCCACTTTTTCCCCTGTCGGGAAATTTCCAAGTGTTGGATCTTTCCGTAGTTTAATGACGTTCTAAGTAGTGCAAGTAACGCAATGGTCCCTCTAGAAGACAACAAACCTTAACTCGATTATGTGACCGTCTTGAACTGCCCTTTGAACCATAGGGTTTGGGGCAGTACGGCGTGCCACATGTGAGGCGTTGGCTTGACCCTTCTACGGCTGGACCGTTGGTACTGAGGCATGAAGTGAATGTTTTTAAACTTGTTTCATGTGTTGAGCTGTTTCGGGAAAACTTGGGTGTTTGAATGTTCGATCGGAAAGTTTAATATTTTCTATTTATCCGGAATGTGTGACAATAATTGGAATTCACAAGTAGTTATGAGATAACAGAATGAATGTTATAAACATAGCAGTTTAGTCTCACTTGATCGGTTGCCACGGAATTTTGATGCGATCAAAAGTCCGTCGCAATCACGTAGCGTACGCGGATACTCGCCGGGTAAATTTAATAGACAGCTACACCCCTTAGCCCCGACCAAGTGACTATAGGAGAACCCCGTCGCCGAAAGCATCCGGCCGGGTGCTTGAGGTAGCGGTGTTCCGCCTTGGTGCACTTCGTCGACGGTATCGGGGGTGCGGCCGTCTACTGAAGTTTGCGACGAGCATTCGATCAGGATGTCGGGAATCTTGTTGAATTGCCCGACCTGATATTGAAAAGAGTTTTCGATAATGAGACTAAAATGCGGGGTTTATAATTGTTAGGCATGCGATGTTTAAGGAATTCATTTGATTAGGCATGCGATGTCTATGCAGGTTGCGGATTCCAACTGTTGTAGTTTTATATTTTCTTTTCTGTGACCGTAAGTGTAATATGTGATATCGCCGGTTTCGTTGCTATATGTCAACGACAATTGGGATGCGCATATTTACTTACGTTGATGACATGTGATGTTATGTGTTGCTGGATATGTTATATTGGATCGTCGTGTTCGAATAGCCGGGGGTTTTTATGTGAGATGAGTGTTTTTCATTTTCATTCATGTAAAAACTTGTATGTAATATTCTTTTATTGGGGCACTTCCAGGTTGCGGAAGATGTCACCCTTTGTATATTATTTACTTTTCCGCACTAGGATAGACCCAAGAAGGAGGGCATAAGTAACCGGGTTCTGGAGTCGAGTGGGAGACCAACTCGAGGAGTCGAGTCCGGGTCTCCTAACTCTAGAATTGGTAGGGTTGCTTGCCGCTCTCGTAGGGGTCTAGGGGTGTGGGTTTGGCTATTCATCGCGACCGTGGAATCCGTGTTTTATACTGGCTCGTATTGAAAACACGGACGTCCTAGTATATCCAATATTTCATATGTTTCTTCTGCTGCGATATCTGTGATGTGATCATGTGATATGTTCTGTGATGGATACTTTTTATATAGTATATATGATATATTATATAGGCGTTACTTGTGTTTTACACCCGTGCTAGCCCTGCCCCGCTCTGTCGTTAGTTACCTAACCTAACGGTGCACGAGGGGACATCGAGGCGAATGCGGATGGCATAAGTATACGTCGTATTTATCTGTGATGTTTAGGTACTTAAATGATGGGACTTCATTAATATGATTAATGAAAGAAAAAGAAACCTAAAGATGTTGTGGAATCGAATTTCAAAATAAAACAGGCAGCTACAATTCTTGCTTTGCACAGCGGTATATATGATATATCCTGCACCTTATTCGATAAGGAAAGGACCGAGATCCCTTCACCGGGAGTGACTCCTTTAGCAATAACTGGCAGATGCTACACACTCGGTTTGTCTTTTGATTGCTTTTAAGAGTTTTGCTTTCCACAGAGATATATATGATATATCCCGCACCTCATTCGACGAGGAAAGGACCGACGATCCCTTCACCGGGAGTGACTCCTTTAGCAAAACTAGAAAAGCCTCAAAAGCACTCCATTTTAAAATCATTTAATTCTACAACGATATAAAGTTCATTACGCAAAAGGTTTTCTTAAAAACCTGTCGTAGCCCTCCGTCATTTCAGATAAGTCCTAGTTAGTATTCGTGCTGCGTTTGTTGACTCAGTCAAGTCGTAGTGTGCGGTAGCTGATTAGTGCTTATCTGCAAAGCATATGATGCGATTGGATTAGGGTAGTCGTGCGGCCTTGTTGACTCAGTCAAGGGTCGTGCGGGTAGGTTTAATTCAATCGAGAAATGACGGGTTGAACTTTACTTGTGGTCTATGATTTGTTGACTCAGTCAAGGTCATAGATCGCTTGGGGCAAAATATTATCGGGAATTTCAAGTGTTGAAATTTGCAATGAGATGGCATACCTTCTATGAGATAGTTGGATCTCGATACCCGCTGCGAGTAATTGTTACTCCTGGGAGAGTTTTACACATTACAATTAGCCGATCAAGTAGGTGTCTAGAAAGGTGTCAACGAGGTTACGCCTCTGGGAAAACGGGGTTTACATTAATTAGGTTCGTGCGAAAGCACGGGGGACCTCCCTCAAAGTACCGATACTGGCCTGGCTGAAAGATTGGCGAACTTATAGTGTGTAATTAATCCCGGCTAGTCTTTCCTTTTAGGGTTTGAAGGAAGATTTGATAAAAACAGTGGGAGTCATCCTGATTAGATAAAATAATAACCAATCTGATCTTGCAAGAGCATACGCTGAGTGTTTTCTTCTCTCTCTCTCTCCAGGTAGCGACCATATCACGCCTTAATCAAGATAATAAAACGGATTATTGACCGAAACCGCTAGTTATACTGTGCTGGGGAACGTTGGTCCCGCTCCAACTTATAATTGTTATAAGACAAAGAAGGAAATTGGGGAATACCAGAATTCCCGTGCCGCCCAAACGAAGAGAGTGCATGCTGATGCATCATCTTCGGGTATGTTCGTTACAATGAACTGTTTCTCTGTATCCTCTACGTCCTGGGTATTTGATACCGGATCAGGATCCCAGATATGTAATCTGTTACATAGGGCTACAGCTAGGTAGAGAACTGAGAACGGGTGATTAGTTTCATGAGGCAGAAAACGGGGCAAGCGTTGCAGCCAAGTCTGTTGGTCACTGTCACCCTGTATTCCAAATACATTGATTCTGAACGAATGTTATTAGATACCGAACCTGATATACAAAATCATATCAGTCTCTTTATTAGTAAAGAAAGGTTTTAATTTTGTATTGTCGGATAATGTTTTGAACATTTCCTATATCAAAAGTTGATCGGTTCAGGCACGTTATCTAAAAGCATTGATGTTCTAAATCATACTACAGTTCTTAGTATACGGAACACACACAAGAGGAAGAGTTCAGAAATGAACAAATCCTTCTTGAGGCATTGTAGACTAGGTCATATCAATACGACCCGACTAGCTGAAGTTACTTGTAGATGCATATTTAAATCAGTTTGAATTTACATCTTGTGAAACTTGCAAGTCATGTCACAAAGATATAATGACACCAGCTCTGTTTATTGGAAACAGAGAAAGAGTTAGTGAACTCTTGGGATGATACATGTTGATGTATAAAGGTCCCCTGTCTACACATGCCAAGACCGGTTCTTTGTACTTCATTACATTCTCTGATGATCTCTTTAGATTCAGACATATGTTCTTGTTGAAACACAAGTCCGAACCTTTTGAGATATTCACAGAATATAAGTTAGAAGTAGAGAACCAAGAGGGTATAAGTATTATATCCTTTGATGAGATCGAGGAGGAGAATACTTGAGCACGGAAATCCTGGACTATTCTAAAGGAGAATGAGATTCTCTCTCAGGATTACTCCTCCGTATACACCATAGCACGATGGTATATCGGGGCGGAGCAATCACACCCTATATGATAAGGTGTGCTCTATGATGAGTACTACTGAGTTACCTATTTCCTTTTGGGGAGTTATGCACTTAAGAAGCTGCATACCTATTGAATAGGGTTCAAATCAAATCAGTTTCCTACCACTTCATATGTGATATGGAAAGGGAAGAGCCCATATCTTAAGTTAGTTAAGATTTGGGGTTGTCCGGCCTATGTCTAAAAGCAAAATCCGGACAAGCTCGAGGCAAGATCTGTTATGTAGAACTGAAAAGGTTCCAGCTATACAAACTACAGCAGATGATTTGATAAAACTAAAGGATTCAATTGTTTCCAACGAACCTCAGCCTTTTCGCCGATCTAGTAGGGTTCCTCACCCACCTGAGAGATACTTCGGTTTCTCTATGACAGTGGGAGCGAGGATTGCATCATGAGATGATGACCCAACTAGTTTCGTGCTGGCCATCAGGAGTAGGACTCTGTAAGAATGGCTGGATGCTTAGTGATCTGAGATGGAATCCTTACACACCAACAAAGTATGGACTTTGGTTGCTATATCTGAAGGGTTAAATCCCCATCAGGAGCAAGTATATCTTGAGAAGATTACTTGGTGTAGATGGAAAAGTTGAGACTTTCAAAGCTAGACTTGTTAAAGGTTTTCGTCGTCGACCAGGCGTGGATAATGATGAAACCTTTTCTAAGGATCTATGCTTAAGTCCATCCATATCCTACTTGCCACGGCTACATACCATGACTACGATATCTGGCGGTTGGGTGTCATGACTGCTTTTCTAAAATGATGTTTTAGAAGAGAGCGTCTGTAAGTACACAGCCAGAGGGCTTCGTAAAAAGTGGGAGCAGCGGAAACGTGTACAAGATGCTTTATAGGTTAAAGCAGGCATCGCGGAGTTGGAACATCTGTTTTGATGTAGTAGTCAAAGAGTTTGACATCATCAAAATGGTAGATGAACCTTGTATAAACGAAAATGTAGTAGGGAGTATGGAGGTGATCCTCGTAGAGTACGTGGATGATATACTCTTGATAGGGAAGGAGTTTCCTATGCTACGCTCGATCAATCTCCGCTTATCACAATGATTCTCCATAAAGGATCAAAGTGATACCTCCTAAATCCTGGGTTTTGGATCTATGAGATAGATCTAATTGGATGTTAGGATACTCACTAGCAGTAGTGAGATGGTATTAATCGATCCTGGGGAGAATCACTGGAAGTGTTCTAGAGTGATAAGGACGACTGAATGTCAGTCACAGGCATTGTCTTTACCCTCAGTAAAGGGACGGTATGTTGGAAGAGTTCCAAGCTAGATACCGTGGCTAACTAGACGATAAAGGCAGGATACATCGCTACTTAACATGCTACCAAAGAGGCTGTTTGGGTGTATATTGGTTCATGAGATGAACTACGTTCCTACCATTGTGAGACAATAGAGTTGTGGCTTATGCCAAGGAACGCCGGTCCCATCAGTGATCCAGACATATTTTGAGGCAGTGTCACCTGATCATGGAGATGGTTGATCTCCAGGGTGATCGAGGTTAGGAGAGCAGACTCAGAGGATAACACGGCGGATCCACTCACGAAGGCCTATTCCCAGAGAGAGACTTTTATGGGATGGTTGAGTATGAGATACTACAACCACTGCTACAGATGGCCCTAGTGCAAGTGGGAGATTGTTAGTTATATGTATGCCCTAGAGGCCATTACTATACATAAGATGTATATTGTAGTGGATGCTTGGACATATATAGAGAGGACTTTCTTGCTCGACATGATAGTATGCTATCTGGTTACTCTTTACCTTAACGTGTATACTGATTGTCTCTTTGTTACAAGTTGGTAAAGCCCTTAGGATGTGTACTTGACTACCTGGACTATGATGCGGATCATACTAGTGGGGACATGGTAGTCCATAAGTACATCCTTCAAGGTCCCTAGTCGTGGGTATATCGAGACAGGGCATCGATATACCAGAGTAGACTAGCGTATACCTTCTCGACCCATACAGATGGGCGATGGATGATCCCATATCCATTTGTGTTTGACATCAGAGATGATATACGGGTGCTCAGTGGAGACTGGGTACACTGGACGGACTCGCCGAGAACTCCCAGATGGTATTATACCTTACGTCAGATAGCAGTTCTCTGGTGACACTGGTACAAAGTAGTCTGTTGACCCGAGATCGTCATAGAGTCTTGTGTGATTCCCACTGTGCTTTGATTTCCATCTTACCACGTCCAAGAGGGCGTGCAAAACGGTGGTTTTTGGGTACAGTCCCGAATCACATGGAGGCAATGAGCGATAGGAGGGGATTCGTCTCTCCCGGTATAGGGAGTTGATGTTGCGCTGTGTTCGATTGGCTATAACCGGAAATCGGTGGTTTTTGGGTACAGTCCCGAATCACATGGAGGCAATGAGCGATAGGAGGGGATTCGTCTCTCCCGGTATAGGGAGTTGATGTTGCGCTGTGTTCGATTGGCTATAACCGGAAATCCCTGGCCAGGGTTGCTGAGATTTACTGATAAGTGTTACCAGTAGTTTCTCGAACTGTTATAGACCTCATATCGACACGACTTATCGAGCTATTGGGGTCTGACGTTTACCACCCCTAGGCAAGATATGCGACATATAAGACGACGAGACCGGACTGTACGGTAAGTGTTACTGGTTGGATTCACAGGAATATGAGCGGGCTTGCTTGTCGATCTTCTGATCGCTCAATACCCGGGTGGCCGTTACGTTTAGCAGACCGCTTGCGGCTTGTGGGTGTTTGATATGATCATCACCTGCTGCCGGCGTATTGACGAGTCTTTAGAGTCCTACACAGAGGTTTCCTGGCTCAAGCGAAACGAAATAGGAGCGCATATGAGCTATGTGCGGGACCGAGAATAATGCGTGTATGTGATACCGTATTCTATTCTCGCGATGAATGTATCGAATGGTTGTATGCGATATAACCTAGTTATCGAATCAAGGATTGATTCGATAAGTCGATACATTGCATATTAGTCGGTTATATGCGATATGACCGGATCGTTAAATCAAGTGTTGATTTAATGATTTAATGCATAATTATATATTTGATATATTACTTTGCATTAACTAGTATTGGTTCACTTTAAATGGATTTTCTCACTCGGATGTGCACATTGTATATGTGATATACTTTTGTGCACTTGATTGTATCATGTTTGATGATACATGTTTATTTGGGTTTGTGTAAAGATTAAACCATGGTTATATGAATGGTTAGGGTTTTGTTTTCTTATTCATTTATTTATTTATTTATTCTTTTTGGAAAATAAATGGCATAAAGAGAAAATGGTGGCTTTCTTTGTTTGCATCTTGAAGCTTCATGAAGCTTTGACTAGGTGACCATTTTGTCTCATGCTTAACCCTAACCACTCCACTTAACCCTAGTTCAATCTCTACACTTGACCATGGTTGTATTATGATAAGTATTGATTTTCTTTTCTATTTTATAATGAACTTATCATAATATTCCATCTTCTTCTTCTTCTTCTTCTTCAAGAAGAAGCTTGCCTCCATCAATGGCAACTAGTGAAAAAGAGTGAGAAATCCAATTCTAAAGTGAACCCACTTCCTATTTCTTCATCCTCTACCTCTTGCCAAGTAGTATAGGGTGTTTTCTTCACAAGTTTCATGACTTGGTGAACTGAGAGCTTGATCTTGTGATGCCTCGACGTAGATCATCTTCGGTATCGTAGTCGATGACCTAGCCCGCCCATTTCTCCGATGAAGCCGACACTAGAGTCCAAGATCCGATTTGTACAGCGGAGGGACGTCTACGTGGAGCTAAGGAAGTGGAGAACCGGATCTACAAAGGTTATAGCCTCTTTCTTTTAGTTAAGTTGTTAACTAGTTGCTTGTTTCGCCTAAAATCTAGTTAACGATCCGTATTAGGGTTTCTCGGCACTTGTAAATATTTGAAATTGGCATGGTTGATGCCTTGTGAGACCTCATTAGTGTGCCTAGGAACCCTACACCACCTGCACTAGGGCCATGTACTGGCATATCGAAGACCGATGATCTTGAGTAGCCTCTCGAACTGAATCTGAGGTAGGGCCTTCGTGAATGGATCAGCAATGTTCTCTTCAGAAGCAACTCTCCGAACCTCAATCTCCCGACGATCAATGATCTCTGTGATCAGGTGATACTGCCTTAAGATGTGTCTGGACTTCTGATGGGACCTTGGTTCCTTTGCTAAAGCTATAGCTCCGTTGTTGTCACAATACAGAGGTATTGGATCAACTATGGTAGGAACCACCTGAAGTTCTGTTAGGAACTTCTTCATCTAGACTGCTTCTTTTGCGGCATCGCAAGCAGCTATATACTCCGCTTCCATCATCGAGTCAGCAACGGTGTCCTGCTTGGAGCTCTTCCAGCACACCGCCCCTCCATTGAGGGTAAAGACATAACCCGACATGGACTTGGAATCGTCCTTATCACTCTGGAAGCCGGAATCAGCAAAGGCCTCCAACCTGAGGTCTTTTCCGCCGTAAATCAAGAACATCTCCTTAGTCCTTCTTAGGTACTTGAGAATGTTCTTTACTGCTATCCAGTGCTTCTCCCCTGGGTCTGACTGATACCGGCTTACCACACTCAGTGCGTAAGCTACATCTGGTCTGGTGCACAACATCGCATACATTATAGAGCCTACCGTAGAAGCGTAGCGTATAATAGACATGCGTTCCCTTTCCAAATCAGTCTTGGGAGACATCTCTTTGGAGAGGGTGATTCCGTGACAAGCCGGTAGATTACCGCGCTTAGAATCTTCCATACTGAATCTTTTCAGTACAGTGTCGATATACCTGGACTGCGAAAGTCCCAACATCCTCTTGGATCTATCACGATAAATCCGGATCCCCAGAATGTAAGAGGCATCACCCAGGTCTTTCATGGAGAACCGGTGTGACAAGAATCCTTTGACAGATTGTAGCATAGGAATGTCATTTCCTATCAATAGAATGTCATCCACGTACAAGATGAGGAATACGACACTTCTGGCTACAACTTTACTATATATGCACGGTTCATCTGGATTTTTGATTAAGTCATATTCTTTGACTGTCTCATCAAAACAGATGTTCCAACTCCGCGATACCTGCTTTAGTCCATAAATGGACTTAAGCAGCTTGCATATTTTCCCGCTGCTCCCACTCTGATTGAAACCCTCTGGCTGATCCATATAGACGCACTCTTCTAAATTTCCATTCAGAAAAGCCGTCTTTACGTCCATCTGCCAGATTTCATAATCATGGATGGCAGCAATAGCAAGAAGGACCCGAATGGATTTGAGCATAGCCACTGGAGAAAACGTTTCGTCATAGTCCAAACCAGGTCTTTGACGAAAACCCTTTGCAACAAGTCTAGCCTTATAGGTTTCCACCTGTCCATCTACACCAATCTTTTTCTTGAAGATCCATTTGCATCCTATGGGTTTTACCCCATCTGGAGCAAAGTCCAAAGTCCATACTTTGTTGGTGTACATGGACTCCATTTCGGTCCGCATTGCATCTAGCCATCGTACTGAGTCCCCGCTCTGGATGGCCTGCTGAAAGTCAGTAGGTTCATCATCATCTATGATGCAATCCTCTCTATCCCCATCTATGAGAAAACCGTAGTATCTCTTAGGCGGATGTGACGGTCTACTACTCCTGCGGAGGGGTGCGGGAATGTCCTGTTCTTCTTGAACTACCGGTTCTACCAAACTTTCAGTATTAGTTTGTGGTTCTGGAATTTCTTCCAGTTCTATTTCGCTCCCACTTGATTCCTTTTCTAAAAATTGATGTTCTAGAAAATGGGCATTACGAGAAACAAATACCTTTTGTTCCTCTGCGTAATAGAATAGATATCCCCTGGAGTTCTTTGGATATCCCACAAACTTACACTTTACTGATCGTGCCTCGAGCTTGTCCACATGCTGCTTTTTAACAAAAGCTGGACATCCCCAAATCTTTATATACTGTAGATGGGGTTTCTTCCCGCTCCACATCTGATATGGAGTGGTAGGCACAGTCTTGGTAGGAACCATGTTCAAAAGATATGCCGCTGATTCTAGCGCATAACCCCAGAAAGATCGCGGTAACTCAGCATTACTCATCATGGATCATACCATATCCAATAGGGTTCGATTCCGTCTCTCCGATACACCGTTATGCTGTGGAGTGTATGGAGGAGTAAGCTGAGAGAGAATTCCTTTCTCTTTTAGGTAACCTAGGAACTCGGCACTCAAGTATTCACCACCTCGATCAGATCTTAGTGTCTTGATACTTTTGCCGGTTTGGTTTTCTACTTCATTCTTATACTCTTGGAATTTCTCAAAAGCCTCGGATTTATGTTTCATCAGATAAATGAATCCGTACCTTGAGTAATCATCCGTGAAAGTAATGAAATAGGAAAAACCACCTCTTGCATGTGTAGACACTGGACCGCATACATCGCTGTGTATGAGTCCGAAGAGCTCGCTCGCTCTTACTCCATGTCCAGTAAATGGAGTCTTTGTCATCTTTCCTTTGAGACAAGATTGACAAGTGTCATAAGTTTGATATTCGAACGAGTCCAAATATCCTTCTCTATGCAACTTAGTCAATCTTCTCTCATTGATATGACCCAGTCTACAATGCCATAAGAAAGCTTTATTTAAATCTGGAGACTTTCTTTTAAGTGTGTTGTGGACATTGAAAATTTGGAGTTGGTTTAAAACATATATACCGTTATTTAGTGTACCGGACCCAATCAAACCATGATTAAGGTGGATGTTAACAACATCTCTCACAAACGTGAAATCATAACCTTTATTTGATAACAAGGAAACTGATATGATATTACACGTTAAGCTTGGTACAAAAAACAGTTATGTAAAACCAAAATGTGTCCACTCGTCAATCCTAGGTGATAATCCCCGACGGACGCAGCTCCAACGCTAGCTCCGTTAGCAGCCTTTAGGGTCATATCACCTTCCTTCTGCACTTTACGGTTTCTCAGTGCCTGCAATGAATTGCAAATATGAGATCCTGATCCGGTATCCAATACCCTGGAAGTAGAGTTGATCGACAGACAATTCTCAATTACAAACACACCTGAAGTCGAAGCCACAGCTTGCTTCGGTTCCTGGTTCTTGGCGTTCCACGCCTTGCAATCTTTCTTCCAGTGCCCTTTCCTGTGACAATGGAAGCACTCATCCTGGCCCACTACCGGTACCGCAAACTTTTTCTTTCCCTTCCCTCCCACCTCCTCTAGGTTTGGTGGCGGCCTTCTTCTTCCTTCCTTTGGCCCTAGCCTTGGACCCGGAAGAAGATGCACCGCTAACAAACATAGCGGGTGTTTCCCTTGCTTTCTGCAAGGTGCCCTCTGCACTCCTTAACATGTTCAGGAGTTCCGGAAGTTCAACTTCTTTTCTTTGAATGTTGAAGTTCAGGATAAACTGGGCGTAGGTGTGAGGAAGGGACTGGAGAATAAGGTCTGTATAGAGCTCACTATCCAAAGTCGTCCCAAGGTCTGCGAGCTCTTCTATATAGCCGATCATCTTTAGGACATGTTCTCCTACCGATGAACCGACAGCCAACCTCGCTCGAAACAAGTTCTTAGAGGTCTCGTATCTTGCTATACGAGATTGCTCTCCATAAAGTTCCTTTGTATGGAGAAATATGGCATCTAGTTCCATATCCTCGTGCTTCCTCTGATGTTCATTGTTCATCGAGGCAAGCACGATGCACTTGGCTTTCGCGCAATCGAAATCCCAGGTTTTGCGGATTTCCTTATCCGCATTACTGGATTTGGGACCAGGGACAGCAGGTGCCGTAGCGGTGAGGACGTACCCCAATTTGTCATAGGTCAAAACCATTTTGACATTCCGCAGCCAATCTTTATAGTTTGGCCCTGTCAGTATATTTTTTTCTAAAAGTAACTTAAGTCCAGTCATTTTCAGGGTCGCTGCAATTAGAAGAGAGAGAAGAAAACTCTTTAGCATGATGCTCTTGCAAGTTTAGAGTGGTTTTTAGTTTATCTAAACTGGATGGCTCCCACTGTTTCTCGAATCCTTCCTCAAACCATAAAAGAAGAATTAGCCAGGACTATTTTCACTGTACAATTCTTGCTTAACCGTTCAGCCAGGCTAGTGTCGATACTTCGAGGGAGGTTTTCCAACGCTTTCGCGAAGTTCCTTAATTAAAGAACCTCTTTTCTCTGCGGGCGTAACCCCGCTGACACTTTTCTTGACACCTACTTGGTTTATAGCATTGATCGTTAAGTGACGAATATCCTGATAAGTAGCATATACTCACAGTAGGATCGGGATCCAAATATCATCGTATGATAATGTTGAAGGAATCCTACCAACATTCATCAAACTCCAAATGGTATGCATCTCTTTGCAAATTTCAGTTTCTTTAGAAATTCCCGATATATATTTTTGCCCCATGCTCTTATGACCTTGGCATTGGTCAAAATATCATAAGTCACATGTCAAGTTCTACCCATCATTATCTTGTTAATTTGAACCCATCCGTACATATCCTTGACGTTGGCCAAAATGATCATACGACTGTCCCAAACTAACTCATCTATCTATGCAACAAATGAATACCTAGTAGCTACCAAACACTATGCTTTAGCGTTAGGTCAAAATACATAGCTTGAATACTACTGAATACCCAGATGAAATGACGGAGGGCTACGAATGGTTTTGGCGAAACCGTGAACATAGTGAACTTGATATAACCGAAGGAACCTGATAGCTTTTAAAAGGAGTGGTTAAAGCTCCGCATTTAAAAATATCTGTTTTTAAAATTAACCGAGTGGTTTCTTTTAAATTGTTCCAACGATTAAACTTTTTGGTTTATTTTCTTTGCATTATAAATAATGCGTCCCATCATTAACCTATCATTGCAGAAAACAACGAAAATACAACGTCCTCTTATGCCATCCGCATTCGCCACGGGGTCCCGTCATCACCCGTTAGGTTACTTAACTAACGACAGAGCGGGGGCTGGGCTAGCGCGGGTGTAAAACATAAGTGACGTCTAAATAGCTATCATATATAGATATTGTACATTCGTCAGACGCAATAATAGGCATTCCAGATCACAGATGAACTTTATTGGATTTGCAAGTAATCCGTGTTTGTTTTGAGCCTGCAACAAAAGACGGATTACACAGTTGTGATGAATAGCCATTACCCTACCCAAGACCCCAACGAGTACGGCAAACTACCCGCCCGGCAGTTTGTGCACCCCACCTTGGGTCCGTCCTAGGAGCAAAAAACATTAAAATGAAATAATACAACGGTGGCTACAACCGCAACCTGGATGTGCCCCGCAAAATAATATTACAACAAATTACATTTACATCAAATGAATTAAATAATAACCCATCACAAAACCCCGGCTATACATCACAACAGTTCAACACAGTTCATATCCACAAACAGTAAAATCCATTACAGAAATGTGCAACCCCCTGCCAACCGACATACTAGCAATTAGGGGAGGTTTACGAACACATTATACAAACACAGATATAATCCAACAAGCAAATACCGTATAATTTCGATCGATTAAACACATTTAATTTTGCTCCAATACTTCTCTATAAATCTGAAACCTGAGCAAAAATTAAAAATTCCAGAATATAGCAAATATCACAGAGAACCAGCACAGGAAAATTGGGCTTGTGAATCGGCAACTCGGCGGCGGAATCGCGGCGGATCGGGGGGATTCGCCGCGGTTCCGCGGCGGTTTAGTCGATTCGTGAGCCCAGTTTTCTTGGGTGTTCTAATACTATCATTTTGGGCTTTCTGAACCTACCTGAAAAATTTTTGGACTTCATTTAAAAATCGACAGAATACCATGATATCGGGGTTTTCCGGTTTTGTTTTTTCCGTTCGAAATTCATACAATTTTGCAAGTGAGTTATTTATTGTTTAGCGAGGCTCTGATACCACTGTAAGTCGATGTACAACACCGCACGACTTGCGGGGAGGCGGAAATATGAAAAACGATCTTGTTCTTTGCTTAAACATCGACTAACCGCATGAATCGAAGCTAAACGATAACTAACATCAAACATAGAAGTTCTAAACTACTATGTAAAGGGATTATTTCTAAAGAACCGTATCCTTCATCTTTACGAACTCCACCTCCTCCTCGGCCTTCTCCAAGTAGTAGACGATCCACCACGAGAGCGAAACTCCAAGCTTTGCCTCTAAACTTGAGGCAACTAGGTATCTTTAAGTGCTAATCAAAGTACCTAGATGAAATAGAGTATGGTTATGAATTAAGTAGTCTAACTAATCCTTGTACTCAACACATGAGAGGGGAGGGTTAGGGCTTGAAGAGAGAGAGCTTGAGGAGAGAGAAGATGAACATAATATTGAGAAGAGAAAATGAGTTATCATAATATATATCAAGCATTTTATTTTATCAAGAAAAGAAAAGAAAATGATTTACAACCATGCTTGATAAATATCTTGTGGTGATTCATCTCTATGAGTCATTAAGCAATTATGAAGCATTAATGACATGGATGAATCATCCATATGACTCACTAATCTCATTCATTGTATATGCCACCTAAACCTCCTTAGTCACCATCTTCTAGAAGCTTCTCGCACAATTACGAGAATGCCTCTCCTATCCGTGAAAACACGGAAAAACTTTAGACTGTATAAATCCAATAACCGGATACTAGTAACTGGCTTAAACCAAAGCCGACTAGTAAAAACTGTCCGAAAGTCGTACGTGCGTAAACACACGTATGCGTCCGAACCCTTGTCGTAAAACCATACGACCTCTATATCGTTTCGCCTGGAGTAGGGAAACTCTCTGCGTGGGACTCTAGAGACTCGACTACTACGCTGGCAGTGGGTTTAACCACAAATCGCAAGCGGCACTAGCTGTACGTAACGGTCCCTAAGTAGATGTCGATAAGAAGGCCGATGAGAAAACCCATCCGAACTCCTACTGAGTCTGATGTGACAATCTCCGTACAGTCCGGTCCGTTCGTCTAAGACTATCGCATATCGGGCCTAGGGGGGCAGCAAGCGTCAGTCCCCTAATAGCGGTATAAGTCGTGTCGGAGCGAAGCCCATTACACCCTGAGAAACTACTGGAACCTACCAGCAAATCTCGCTTGCCCTGGCTAGGGACTTTGCGTAATGGCTCTCTGACACAGCGCGATATCAACCCCCAATACCGGGAGAGACGAATCCTGTCTAACCGCCACTGCCTCTAAGTGCTCGGGACTGCACCCAACTGCTACCTGTTTCCACGACTCCTTTGAGCCGTGGTAGGGTAGCAATCTAAGAACAGTGGGACACACTCGAGACGAAGTAGCAGTGTCAAGTCTGCGGACTATGCTGTACTCATGTCACCTGGGAACTGTTCACTGACGACTGGTATAAAACCAACCAACAGTTCCCTGTGAGTCCTGTCCGGTGTACCCATAACCTAACGAGCACCTGCATACTATCTCCAGTACGACGTACTGACGGCTGTGGGACAGACCATCTCCCCAACTGGGATGAGAAGCGTACACACTAGTCTACTCCGGAGTATCGATGCCCTGTCTCGATAATCCAACGACTAGGGACCTGAATAAGGATGTGCTTGTAGACTACCCAGCCCCCACTAGTGTGATTGCCATCGCAACGCTGGTAGTCAAGCAAGATCCTAAGAGCTCTATCAACACGTATACTCACATATTAAAATAGAAAAACCAAGTAGCATACTACCATGTTTAGCAAGACTGTTATATACATGTGAATATCCCAAGCTTCCATTAAGTAATATACAAACTAGTATGATACAATAATGGCCCCTAGGGCATATACACTAACAGTTTTCTCATAGATGGTGGGAGCGAGGATTGCATCATGGAGGATGATGACCCAACTAGCTTCGAGCAGGCCATCACGAGTGGGGACTTAGTGAAATGGATGGATGCTATGCGGTCCGAGATGGAATCCATGTACACCAACAAAGTATGGACTTTGGAAGTTGCTCCTGAAGGGGGAAAACCCATTGGGGGCAAGTGGATCTTCAAGAAAAAACTTCGTGTAGATGGGAAAGTGGAGACTTTCAAAGCTAGACTTGTTGCAAAGGGTTTTCGTCAAAGACCAGGTGTGGACTATGATGAAACCTTTTCTCCAGTGGCTATGCTTAAATCCATCCAAATCATGCTTTCCATTGCTGCATATCATGACTACGAAATCTGGCAAATGGATGTTAAGACCGCCTTTCTAAACGGTAATTTAGAAGAGTGCGTGTACATGACTCTGCCAGAGGGCTTCGTAGATAGTGGGAGCAGCGGGAAGGTGTGCAAGCTGCTTAAATCCATTTATGGATTAAAGCAAGCATCGCGGAGTTGGAACATCAGCTTTGACGTCGTTATCAAAGAGTTTGATTTCGTCAAAAACGTAGATGAACCTTGTATCTACAAAAAGGTGGCAGAGAGTAAGGTTGTCTTCCTCGTATTGTACGTTGACGACATACTCTTGATAGGAAATGACATTCCTATGCTGCAATCGGTCAAGCTCTTCTTATCACAAAGATTCTCAATGAAAGATCTTGGTGATGCCTCCTGTATATTGGGAATAAGGATCTATAGAGATAGATCTAAACGAATACTGGGATTGTCCCAATCCAGGTACATTGACACTATACTAAAACGGTTTAGTATGGAAGAATCCAAGCATGGGAACTTACCCACGATCTCTGGAGTCACTCTTTCCAAAGTGATGTCTCCCAAGACTGATTTGGAGAGAGCTCGCATACAAGGGATACCCTATGCTTCGGCTGTAGGCTCTATCATGTACGCGATGCTATGTACCAGACCTGATGTAGCATACTCACTAAGTGTAGTGAGTAAGTATCAAGCTGATCTTGGAGAGAGTCACTGGACAGCTGTGAAGAGCATTCTCCAGTACTTACGAAGGACTAAAGAGATGCTCTTAGTGTATGGTAACGGAGAACTCCAAGTGGAGTCTTTTACCGATTCAAGCTTCCAGAGTGATAAGGACGACTCTAAGTCCCAGTCGGGATTTGTCTTTACCCTTTACAGAGGGGTGGTTAGCTGGAAGAGTTCCAAGCAGGAAACCGTGGCAGACTCGACGATGGAGGCTGAATACATCGCTGCCAACGATGCTGCCAAAGAGGCTGTCTGGATCAAAAAGTTCATTACTGAACTTGGAGTGGTTCCATCCATTGAGCATCCAATACCTTTGTATTGTGATAACAATGGAGCTGTGACTTTGGCCAAGGAACCCAGTTCCCATCAGCGATCCAGGCATATTCTGAGGCGGTATCACCTGATACGGGAGATAGTTGATTGCCGGGAGATCGAGGTCAGGAGGGTTGACACGAAGAACAACACAGCGGATCCACTCACGAAGGCCATTCCCCAGATACAGTTTGAGAGACTCTTTGGGATGCACGGTATGCGATACTACAGCAGCTGGCCTTAATGCAAGTGGGAGATTGTTAGTTGTATGTATGCCCTAGAGGCCAGTATTGTAAAGATGATGTATATTATATTGGATGCTTGGACATATATAGAGATGACTTTCTTGCTCGATATGATAGTATGCTATCTGGTTGCTCTTTATCTTAACATGTATAATTGTCTCTTTATATTGTCTTATAGTTACATGTTGGTAAAGCCCTTAGGATGTGTACTTGAATACCTGGACTATGATATGGATCATACTGGTGGGGACATGTTAGTCCGTAAGTACATCCTTCAAGGTCCCTAGTCGTGGGTGAATCGAGACGGGGCATCGATATACCAGTGTAGACTAGCGTATACGCTTCTCGACCCATGAGATGGGCGATGGATGATCCCATATCCATTGGTGTTTGACATCAGAGATGGTATACGGGTGCTCAGTGGAGACTGGGTACACTGGACGGACTCGCCGAGAACTCCCAGATGGTATTATATCTCTCGTCAGATGGCAGTTCTCTGGTGACACTTGCGCAGGTTAGTCTGTAGACCCGAGATCGTCATAGAGTCTTGTGCAATTTCCACTGTGCTTTGATTTCCACCTTACCACGTCCATGAGGGTGTGCAAAACGGTGGTTTTTGGGTACTGTCCTGAGTCACATGGAGGCAATGAGCGATAGGAGAGGTTTCGTCTCTCCCGTTATTGGGGGTTGATGTTGCGCTGTGCTCGATTGGCCGTAACAGGGAAGTCCCTGGCCAGGGCAGTTTTAGAGATTTATTGGTAAGTGTTACCAGTAGTTTCTCGACCCGTTATGAGCCTCACATCGGCACGACTTATTAGTTATTGGGGTCTGACGTTTACCTCCCCTAGACTTCATATGCGACATATTAGACGAGGAGACCGGACTGCACGGGTAGTGTTACCGGTTGGCTCGACGGGAGTTGTAGCAGGTTCACTTGTTTTCTTCTGATCGCTCAATACTCGGGTGGCCGGTACGTTTAGCTGACCGCTTGCGGCTTAGGGGTGCTTGATATGATCATCACCCACTGCCGGCGTATTGACGAGTCTTAGAGTCCCACAAAGGAGTTACCTAGTCCAGGCGAAATGTTGTGGTGCGCGTATGCGATATGCGCATGGACCCGGTTAAAATGCGTGTATGAGATACTGAATATTAATCGGGCGGCTTGCTTTTGGTTGGGTCGTATGTGATATGGCCGGATTGATAAATCAAGTGTTGATTTATCATTTAACCATTAGATTCTCACTAGAAATCCTTTCTTGTATTTTTGGATGTATGCATGCATGTATGCATTCTTTCTTGATTCATGCACATATGGATGTGCATGCACACATACATACATACATCATCATTCATGGTTGTATATACAAAGAAAATGGTGGCAATATAAGACTCACACCATGGTTTTATATATATGAATTATTATTGCATTTGTTTTAAAACAAAATGAAAAAGAAAAGGATAATTCATGCTTTGTTTCTACACTCTTCTTTGACCTAACCATGCTCACCTACTTTTAACCATGGATTAACTTTCCTTTTATGTTTTAACTCAAATTCAATAATATCTTTATCATTTAACCATGATTTGAGATGAGAGGTGGAAAATATATATACATATATTTTCTATTTATTCACAAGACAATAAAATTTTCTCTTCTTCTTAAAAAAGCCATCATCTTCTTCCTCCTTCTTCTTTTGCTCTCTAGATTTCTCTAGTGAGCAAATTACTCACCAAGTTAGGATTTTGAAGTGAGAAAAGCCACCACAACATCATTCTACATAAGTCTTCCCCACTTGTTTAGAGTGTTAGCTTCATTTCTTTCTCTTGATCAAGTGAAGTTGCAAGCTTGGACAAAGCGGACTCCGGGTGGATCATCGTGGACCTAGAGGAGTTCAAGCGGACCTTTTCCAAACCCCAAGTAGCCGAGGAGTCTAGCGTAGGGAGCTACAAAGGTTGTACTCTCAAAACCCTAGTTTTTCTTACTTGTGATGATTTGTTGTTTTGAAACCCTAATTTTTCTAGGAATGATTCTTTGTATGCTTACTTAGCACCCTAAAAATTCAATCTTTGGTACATGTGATGCTTCCAAACCCTTCATGAGGTGCTAGGTAAACCTAACATTTGTATCAGAGCCGACCTAGAACATTAGGCGACACTTTAACGAAGAAAAAACTCCGATCGAACCGAAATACGGATTTTCGGGACACTCTATGGACATTTTTTGAAAACTGTTATTTTCCAAAATTAAAAATATGCAAAAAATTCAGCAGGTAAATCTAAGAACAAATGTAAAAAACGATGCCATGAACAGTTCTTTCCACCGCGGAACAGTGGCAAAAGCCTGCTTAGGCCGCGGTTCCGCGGCCGTACGGATGCATCATTGTGTCGTTTTTGTACAGTAACTATTTTATCTGCTTGTATATTTTTTGGGGTATTTTTAATCTGAATTTAGTGCTGTTTGTTCTGGAGATTTTTTTGAGTTCATTGATTCGATCGGAATTTTAACTTCATGTTTTTTTCCGGATAATTAGAAAGTATTGAATTGTTCGAACGAGTGTCGTTTGCTCACTTTTCACGGGGTTTAAATCTTTCGGAAATATGTGCAAGTTTTGTGGTGGACCCTCTAGAAGACAACAAATCTTAACTCGATTATGTGACCATCTTGAACTACCCTTTAAACCTTAGGGTTTGGGGCAGTACGGTGTGCCACATGTGAGGCGTTGGCTTGACCCTTCTACGGCTGGACCGTTACTACTGTGACACACTCCGGGTTTTTGAACTTCGCTCAAGTATTGAGCTTTAGGGAATTTTGGGTATGTGATCATTCGTTCGAAAACTTCAACACTGTCTATTTATCTGGAATGTGATACAATATGTGGAATTCATATAGTTAGGCATGAAATAAGAAATATATGATATTTCGCATTTACGATATCTAAAGAGAATGTGGATTCCAAATATTGTAGTTTTACACTTTCTTTTCTGTGACCGTAAGTGTAGTATGTCGATATCGCCGGTTTCGTTGCTATACATCAACGACAATCGGGGTATGCATACTTACTTACATTGATGATATATGATATTATGTGTTGCTGAGATATGATGTGCAGGATTGTCGCGATTGAATAGCCGGGTGGTTTTATGTGAGATGAGAGTTTTATATTTTCATTCATGTAAATTCAAATTTAATGTAATATTCTTTTATTTAGGGCACTTCCGGGTTGAGGTTGATGTCACTAGTGTTGTATATTATTTACTTTTCCGCATTAGGATGGACCCAAGGGAGGGAGCACAGGTGACCGGGTTTTGGGGTTCAGTGGGAGGCCATCTCGAGGAGTCGAGACCGGGTCTCCTAAACTCCAGAATTGGTAGGGTCGCTTGCCGCTCTCATAGGGGTCCAGGGTGTGGGCTTGGCTATTCATCGCGACTGTGGAATCCGTATTTTCTATTGTTGGCTAAATACTAAATACGGACGTCCTAGTATATCCCACATTATATGTATGTTTCTGCTGTGATATCTGTGATGTGATCTTTTGATATGTTGTGATGGATACAGTATATAGTATATATGATATATTATATAGACGTTACTTATGTTTTACCCCTGCACTAGCCCTGCCCTGCTCTGTCGTTAGTTACCTAACCTAACGGTGCACGAGGGGACATCGAGGCGAATGCGGATGGCATAAGTGTACGTCGTATTTATCTGTGATGTTTAGGTGACTTAAATGATGGGACTTCATTAATGTGATTAATGAAAGAAAAGAAACCTAAAAGATGTTCAAATAAAAGGGTAGCTACAGTCTTGCTTTGCATAGTGGTATATATGATATATCCTGCACCTTATTCGATGGGGAAAGAGCCGAGATCCCTTCACCGGGAGTGACCTCTTTAGCAAAACTGGCAGATGCTACAAAACTCGGTTTGGTTTTTTGATTGCTTTTGGAGTTTTGCTTTGCACAGTGATATATATAATATATCTCGCACCTTATTCGATGAGGAAAGAGCCGAGATCCCTTCACCGGGAGTGACCTCTTTAGCAAAACTAATAAAAGCCTCAAAATCACTCCATTTCAAAATTCACTCGATTCTACAACGATATCATGTTCATTACGCAATAGGTTTTCAGAAAAACCTGTCGTAGCCCTCCGTCATTTCAGATAAGTCCTGCTTAGTATTCATGCTGCGTTTGTTGACCTTGTCAAGGCACAGTGTGCGGTAGCTGACCAGTATTTATCTGCTTATGCATATGATGCAGAATTGATTAGGGTAGTCGTACGGCCTTGTTGACCTTGTCAAGGGTCGTATGGGTAGGTTTAATTCGATCAAGAAGTGACGGGTTGAACTTGACTTACGGTCTATGGTTTGTTGACCTTTTCAAGATCATAGATCGTTTGGGGCAAAATATTATCGGGAATTTCAAGTGTTGAAATTTGCAATAAGATTGCATACCTTCTATGAGATAGTTGGATCCCGATACCCACTGCGAGTAATTGTTACTCCTGGGAGAGTTTTACACAGGACAATTAGCCGATCAAGTAGGTGTCTAGAAAGGTGTCAACGGGGTTACGCCTCCGGGAAAACGAGGTTTATTTTAATTAAGTCCGTGCGAAAGCACGGGGAACCTCCCTCAAAGTACCGACACTGGCCTGGCTGAAAGATTGGCGAAATTGTAATGTGTAATTAATCCCTGCTAGTCTTTCCTTTTAGGGTTTGAAGGAAGATTTGATAAAAAAAACAGTGGGAGCCATCCTGATTAGATAAAATAATAACCAATCTGATCTTGCAAGAGCATACGCTAAAGTGTTTTCTTCTCTCTCTCTCCAGGTAGCGACCATGTCATGCCTTAATCAAGATAATAATATGGATGTATTGACTGAACCCGCATGTTATACTGTGTTGGGGAACGTTGGTTCCATTCTTTCTTATAAGAGTTATAGGACTGAACAGGATATAGGGCAATACCAGGATTCCCATGCCACCCAAATGGAGAAAGTACAAGTTGATGCATTTTCTTCGGGTGTGTTCGTTACCGAGAACTGTTTCTCCATTTCCTTTACGTCCTGGGTATTAGATACTGGGTCAGGATCCCATATATGTAATCAGTTACATGGGCTTAGAAAAGGTAGAGTACTTGGGGAAGGTGATAAAGACATAAGGGTTGGAAATGGTGCAATTGTTGCAGCTAAAACCGACGGGGAATATCACCTTATATTGCCAACTGGTAATACATTGATTCTGAACGAATGCTATTACATGCCGAACCAGATATGCAACATTATATCGGTTTCTTTATTGAGTAAAGAGGGATATAATTTTGTATTACAGGATAATGTTATGAACATTTTCCGTAACCAAAGGTTGGCTGGATCAGGCACGTTGTGCAATGGCATTTATGTTCTAAATCAATCAACAGTTCTGAGTATAACAAACACACACAAGAGGAAGAGTTCAGAACTGAACGAATCCTTCTTGTGGCATTGTAGACTGGGTCACATCAATGCGACACGACTAGCTAAGTTGCATAAGGATGGATATTTAAATCCTTTTGAATTTTCATCTTATGACACTTGCCAGTCATGTCTCAAAGGCAAGATGACCAAAACTCCGTTTACGGGACACGGAGAAAGAGTTACCGAACTCTTAGGACTGATACATAGTAATGTATGCGGTCCCATGTTTACACATGCCATGGATGGTTCTTCGTACTTCATTACATTCATTGACGATCTCTCTAGATTCAGATATGTGTTCCTGATGAAACACAAATCAGAAGCTTTTGAGAAATTTAGAGAATATAAACAAGAAGTCGAGAACCAAACCGGAAAAAGTATTAAAATCCTTCGATCTGATCGAGAAGGTGAATACTTGAGCAATGAATTCCTGGACTTCCTAAAAGAGAATGGGATTCTCTCTCAGCCGACTCCTCCATATACACCACAGCACAACGGTGTATCAGAACGGGGGAACCGCACCCTATTAGATTTGATGCGCTCTATGATGAGCACAACTGAGTTACTTATTTCCTTCTGGGGATATGCACTGGAGACAGCAGCATACCTATTGAATCAAGTTCCATCTAAATCTGTACCTGCCACACCATCTGAGATATGGAGTGGGAAGAGGCCATATCTTAAACGAGTTAAGATATGGGGTTGTCCGGCCTATGTCAAAAGACAAAATCCGGACAAACTCGAGGCACGGTCAGTTCTTTGTAAGTTTGTGGAATATCCAAAGAACTCATATGGGTATTTTTTCTACCACAGAGAGGAACATAAGTGTTTGTTTCTCAACATGCTACCTTTTTAGAAAAGGAATTTCTTGTAAAAGAAATTAGTGGCAAAGTGGTAGAGCTGGAAGAGGTTCCAGATACACAAACGGCAACTGAAGATTTAGTGGAACCAGAGGATTCAGTAGCTCCCAACGAACCTCAGCCTCTCCGCCGATCTAGTAGGGTTCCTCGCCAACCTGAGAGATACTACGGTTTTCTCATAGATGGTGGGAGCAAGGATTGCATCATGGAGGATGATGACCCAACTAGCTTTGAGCAGGCCATCACGAATGGGGACTCAGTGAAATGGCTGGATGCTATGCGGTCCGAGATGGAATCCATGTATACCAACAAAGTATGGACTTTGGAAGTTGCTCCTGAAGGGGTAAAACCCATTGGGAGCAAGTGGATCTTCAAGAAAAAACTTGGTGTAGATGCGAAAGTGGAGACTTTCAAAGCTAGACTTGTAGCAAAGGGTTTTCGTCAAAGACCAGGTGTGGACTATGACAAAACCTTTTCACCAGTGGCTATGCTTAAATCCATCCGGATCATGCTTGCCATTGCTGCATATCATGACTACGAAATCTGGTAAATGGATGTTAAGACCGCCTTTCTAAACGGTGATTTAGAAGAGTGCGTGTACATGACTCAGCCAGAGGGCCTCGTAGATAGTGGGAGCAGCGGGAAGGTGTGCAAGCTGCTTAAATCCATTTATGGATTAAAGCAAGCATCGCGGAGTTGGAACATCTGCTTTGACGTCGTTATCAAAGAGTTTGATTTCGTCAAAAACGTAGATAAACCTTGTATCTACAAAAAGGTGGCAGAGAGTAAGGTTGTCTTCCTCGTATTGTACGAAGACGACATACTCTTGATTGGAAATGACATTCCTATGCTGCAATCGGTCAAGCTCTTCTTATCACAAAGATTCTCAATGAAAGATCTTGGTGATGCCTCATACATATTGGGAATCAGGATCTATAGAGATAGATCTAAATGGATACTGGGGTTGTCCCAATCCAGGTACATTGACACTATACTAAAGCGGTTTAGTATGGAAGAATCCAAGCGTGGGAACTTACCCACGATCTCTGGAGTCACTCTCTCCGAAGAGATGTCTCCCAAGACTGATTTGGAGAGAGCTCGCATGCAAAGGATGCCCTATGCTTCGGCTGTAGGCTCTATCATGTACGCGATGCTATGTACCAGACCCGATGTAGCATACTCACTAAGTGTAGTGAGTAGGTATCAAGCTGATCCTGGAGAGCGTCACTGGACATCTGTGAAGAGCATTCTCAAGTACTTACGAAGGACTAAAGAGATGCTCTTGGTGTATGGTAACGGAGAACTCCAAGTGGTGTCCATTACCGATTCAAGCTTCCAAAGTGATAAGGACGACTCTAAGTCGCAGTCGGGATTTGTCTTTACCCTTTACGGAGGGGAGGTTAGCTGGAAGAGTTCCAAGCAGGAAACCGTGGCAGACTCGACGATGGAGGCTGAGTACATCGCTGCCAACGATGCTGCCAAAGAGGCTGTCTGGATCAAAAAGTTCATTACTGAACTTGGAGTGGTTCCATCCATTGAGCATCTAATATCTTTGTATTGCGCTAACAATGGAGTGGTGGCTTTGGCCAAGGAACCCAGGTCCCATCAGCGATCCAGGCATATTCTGAGACGGTATCACCTGATCCGGGAGATAGTTGATCGCCGGGAGATCGAGGTCAGGAGGGTTGACACGAAGAACAATACAGCGGATCCATTCACGAAGGCCATTCCCCAGATACAGTTTAAGAGACTCTTCGGGATGCTCGGTATGCGATACTACAGCAGCTGGCCATAGTGCAAGTGGGAGATTGTTAGTTGTATGTATGCCCATGAGGCCAGTATTGTACAGATGATGTATATTATATTGGATGCTTGGACATATATAGAGATGACTTTCTTGCTCGATATGATAGTATGCTATCTGGTTGCTCTTTATCTTAACATGTATACTTGTCTCTTTATACTGTCTTATAGTTACATGTTGGTAAAGCCTTCAGGATGTGTACTTGACTACCTGGACTATGATGTGGATCATACTAGTGGGGACATGGTAGTCCATAAGTACATCCTTCAAGGTCCCTAGTCGTGGGTGTATCGAGACGGGGCATCGATATACCAGTGTAGACTAGCGTATACGCTTCTCGACCCATGAGATGGGCGATGGATGATCCCATATCCATTGGTGTTTGACATCAGAGATGGTATACGGGTGCTCTGTGGAGACTGGGTACACTGGACGAACTCGCCGAGAACTCCCAGATGGTATTATACCTCACGTCAGATGGCAGTTCTCTGGTGACATTTGTGCAGGTTAGTCTGTAGACCCGAGATCGTCATAGTGTCTTGTGTGATTCCCACTGTGCTTTGATTTCCACCTTACCACGTCCATGAGGGCATGCAAAACGGTGGTTTTTGGGTACAGTCCCGAGTCACATGGAGGCAATGAGCGATAGGACGGGTTTCGTCTCTCCCGGTATTGGAGGTTGATGTTGCGCTGTGCTCGATTGGCCGTAACAGGGAAGTCCCTGGCCAGGGCTGTTTTAGAGATTTACTGGTATGCGTTACCAATAGTTTCTCAATCCGTTATGAGCCTCACATCGGCACGACTTATCGGTTTTTGGGGTCTGGCGTTTACCACCCCTAGACTTGATATGCGACATATCAGACGAGGAGACTGGACTGCACGAGTAGTGTTACCAGTTGGCTCGACGGGAGTTGTAGCAGGTTCGCTTGTTTTCTTCTGATCGCTCAATACCCGGGTGGCCGTTACGTTTAGCTGACCACTTGCGGCGTGGGGGTGCTTGATATGATCATCACCCACTGCCGGTGTATTGACGAGTCTTAGAGTCCCACAAAGGAGTTACCTAGTCCAGGCGAAACGTTGTGGTGCGCGTATACGATATGCGCATGGACCCGGTTAAAATGCGCGTATGAGATACCGTATATTAATCGGGAGGCTTGCTTTTGGTTGGGTCGTATCTGATATGGCTGGATTGATAAATCAAGTGTTGATTTATCATTTAACCATTAGATTCTCACTAGAAATCCTCTCTTGTATTTTTGGATGTATGCATGCATGTATGCATTCTTTCTTGATTCATGCACATATGGATGTGCATGCACACATACATCATCATTCATGGTTGTATATGCAAAGAAAATGGTGGCAATATAAGACTCACACCATGGTTTTATATATATGAATTATTATTGCATTTTTTTTAAAACAAAATGAAAAAGAAAAGGATAATTCATGCTTTGTTTCTACACTCTTCTTTGACCTAACCATGCTCACCTACTTTTAACCATGGATTAACTTTCCTTTTATGTTTTAACTCAAATTCAATAATATATTTATCATTTAACCATGGTTTGAGATGAGGGATGGAAAATATATATACATATATTTTCTATTTATTCACAAGACAATAGATTTTTCTCTTCTTGTTAAAAAAGCCATCATCTTCTTCCTTCTTCTTCTTTTGCTCTCTAGATTTCTCTAGTGAGCAAATTACTCACTAAGTTAGGATTTTGAAGTGTGAAAAGCCACCACAACATCATTCTACACAAGTCTTGCCCACTTGTTTAGAGTGTTAGCTTCATTTCTTTCTCTTAATCAAGTGAAGTTGCAAGCTTGGACAAAGCGGACTCCGGGTGGATCATCATGGATCTAGAGGAGTTCAAGCGGACCTTTTCCAAACCCCAAATAGCCGAGGAGTCTAGCGTAGGGAGCTACAAAGGTTGTACTCTCAAAACCCTAGCTTTTCTTACTTATGATGATGTGTTGTTTTGAAACCCAAATTTTTCTAGGAATGATTCTTTGTACGCTTACTTAGCACCCTAAAAATTCAATCTTTGGTACATGTGATGCTTCCAAACCCTTCATGATGTGCTAGGTAAACCTAACACATATACGTGGGAGCTGGGGTCTATAAGCATATCCTTAAAAGGTCACTAGTCGTAGGAGTTTCGAGACAGGGCATCGATACTCCACAGTAGACTAGTTTATACAGTCGAGACCCCGACAAGGGGCGGTGGCCGGTCTCATAAGCCACTGGTGTCAGTTGGTTCACCTAAGATGTATACAGGTGCTCATTTGGTTAGGAGTAGACCGGACAGGACTCACCGGGAACATGCTAGTTGGTCTTATACCTGACGTCAGATAGCAGTTCCCTGGTGACATGTGTACAGGTTAGTTCATCGACCTGAGATCGTCATTTGTCTCGTGTGAGTTCCCACTGTACTTTGATTACTACCCTACCATGGCTCAAAGGAGTCATGCAAACAGGTTTTAGTTGGGTACCGTCCCGAGCCACATGGAGGCAGTGAGAGGATCTACAGGGGTTCGTCTCTCCCGGTATTGGGGGTGAGGTCGCGCTTTGTCTAGGAGAGCCATTACACGAAGTCCTTGGCCAAGACAGGAGATTTACTGGTAGGTATTCCAGTAGTATCTCAGGGTATTCTGGGCTACACTCCGACACGACTTGTACCGCTTTTGGGGGTCTGACTTTTACCAACCCCCTAGGCCTGCCATGCGATGCTCATAGACGAACGGACCGGACTGTATGGATATTGTCACTGACAGGCTCAGTAGGGTGTCAGGATGAGTTCGCTCATCGACGTCCCTTTTGATCAATAGCTGGTAGCTCGTTACGTATGGCTAATACCTCTGACGTGCTCGTGGTTAAATTCACAGCCAAAGTATTGACGAGTCTTTAGAGTCCCCCACAGACAGTTTCTCAAGTTTCGGGCGAAACACTGTAGAGGCTGTATGGAGATATGGCAGGGTTCGATCATATACGTGCGGTATTGCACGGATCATGATCGGACGGATAATACTAGCGGGCTTTGGTTTAAGCCGGATCCTAGTATTGTACAGTGTAGATTTTGTTTCTTTGCATTTGTATTCGGTCGGAATACAAATGCTGGTATGTATATACAGTCGCGGGGTTTTCCTGTAATTTATTACGGGATCGGTTTTTTGAAGTTGCCAGTTTGCTTTCCGTTTCGGCCATTTTCCTTTGTTTCTTTATTTGGCTGAAAATTGGTGTGGAGGGAGTTATTTGCAATTGTGCATTTTATTACGGAGAAGACTTTTTGCGATGATAGCTTCATAATGGTTCAACCATCATTTGACTTCTTGGTTCATGATTGTTCGTGATTGCTTGACTTTTGGGTTATGATGATGAAGGGTTATGATGATGGAGTGAGGATTGCTTTTGGTTTATGATCACCCCTTTCCATTTTCCTACACTTACCTTCCTTCATTGTTTTTTCCCCCTCTCTCCATAAGCTTTGGCCGGCCACTAGATAAAGGCAGCCCATTCTTTTTGGTGAGGAGATGATGCATCTCATTTTTCATTTCATGCAAAAAAACTAGCTCCATTTCATTGCTCATTTCATCTCCACATCTTAAATGGTAACTTCATACCCCCATGAGACAAACCACTCTACACTAGCCTATAGCATTTCTTGGACACGTCGGCTCGCCAACTTCGTGCCCGAGTTGCCTCGGTCCAGAGGTGGGAGCCCATAAAAGAACCCGGCGATGTGGTGCCCGTTCCGACGAGGAGATGAAGACCAGAGATTCCGCGAGGAGATCGTGGTGGAGGCCGAAGACCGAAGGACACGAATCGCTCGGTATAGCTCTCTATCCCATTCTCTTGTTAGCTAGGAGTAGGTTAATGGGCCGATCCGGGTTTTTAGTACGCAGTAGCGCCAGTTTTAAAAGTAAAAGAAAAGTATCGTTTCCGCATTTTGGCCTCGGGATGACGGCCGGGGCACTGCCGTGCACTTACATTGGTATCAGATCCACGCCATTAACCTAGTCTAGCTTGCTCTAACATGTTTACAAGTTCGATCGAACGGATTTTCCAAAAACCCCATTTTCAAGTTCAGGTTTCTGTCGAATTTTTGTTGTGCTAAAAAAATTATTTGGTACATTGCAAAAATACGTGCAGGGTTTTATAAGCATTCTGTGAAAATTTGGTTAGCTGATATTACTGTAGTGAGGCGGATCAGCGGCCAAAACCACGTTTTGGCCGCGAATCCGCCGCCGTACTGTGGCCAAACCGCACCAAATTTCTACAGTGGGTTTCTGATATGGAATTAGGGTTTCTGGTATATTCTTTTTGCGCCAAGATTTATTTTGAGTGCTACAGTAGTGCTTGGGGCCCACTTCGGAAAATTTAGTCGATCGAAAATTTTAAACATGTTAGTTAACAGTATTTACATTATATCTGCGACCGCGAATGTCATTTGATCGGTAAATACTGTCTAACAGCTATAGCCCTTTTCGACGGATTTGCGAACGTGACATTCACGTTGATGTTCTGTGTTGTGCTGTGATATTGCGGATTGGTCATGGGGGATAGCCTGGATGCAATGGTAGTACAGTTTGGTTGTATATGTACATTTGATATTGCGGGGCGAGCGTCCGACATGTGGACTGCCGTCACTGCCTGTTTGTATATTATTCTTTTGAGGCACGACCGGGCTGAGGTCGATGTACCCGTTGTATGTATATTTTACTTTCTGTACTAGGATTATCCCGCGGTGGGGTGCACGGATAGCCGGGTTGTAGAGGGCAACGGGCCCGCATCTCATGGTGTTGAGACGGAGGGGGCTTTACTCAAGAATTGGCAGGCTATTCGCCGCACTCATAGGTGGTACAGGTTGACCCAAGGAGGGGTGCGCAAGTTACCGGATTCAATGAAGTGCTGGGTGGTCCATTCACGTTGTTGAAGGGGGCTGACTCGCTTCAGGTTTTGGCGGGTAACTTGCCGCGCCCGTAGGGATCTAGGATTTCATTGCATGGGCTATCCACACGACCAGGGGAACGTCGGGTTTCAGCAGCGGCTCTATGAAACCCGGGGATCCCAGATATCTGTATTGTTCTGTGATGCTTATTACATTTCTATGATGTTGCATTTTTATCACGCCTTGAGCGAATATTATATATTGCTATATATACTAGTAGATGTTGTATATGTTTTGCACCCGCGCTAGTCCAGTCCCCGCTCTGTCGTTAGTTAAGTAACCTAACGGCTGGTGACGGGACCTAGTGGCGAATGTGGATGGCACATACGTACATCATTATTTTCGTTCTTTATTGGTGTGATCAATTGATGGGACTGCGTTGATTCGGATCAATGCAAGCTAAAAAGACCTGTTTGATGTTGTTGGAACATTTTTCAGAAAAAAAGCTGTTATTGCAAAGTCGTTCTCTTTTGTTTTGGACATTGGTATTCGGTTATGGATATCCAGCACCTCAGTCGACAAGGAAAGAGCCGAGATCCCTTCACCGGGAGTGACCCCTTGGACAGAAGTTTTCTTCCGGGCAATAACTTCACTATAGTCGATTACTTTTGCTTTGAATCGTGGTATTCAGTTGGAATATCCTGCACCTCATTCTACGGGTAAAGAGCCGAGATCCCTTCACCGGGAGTGACCTCTTTAGCAAAGGTTTTCGCCACTATATATTTTATAAAAAGCTATCCAGTTCCTTCAACGATATCAAGTTCATTACGTTAAAGGTTTTTTGCCAAAAACAATTCGTAGCCCTCCGTCATTTTAGAAAGGTAGCACTTAGTATTCATGCTATGTATGTTGGCCTTCGTCAAGGCATAGTGTATGGTAGCTATTTGTTACTTTTCTGCTGCATAGATAGATGCGTTGGTTTGGGACAGTCGTACTACTATTTTGTCCTTCGTCAAGGGTATGTACGGGTAGGTTCAAATTAACCTGGATAATGACGGGTAGAACTTGACATGTGACTTATGATATGTTGGCCTTCGTCAAGGTCATAAGAGCATGGGGCAAAAATCACATCGGGAGTTTCTAAAGAAACTGAAACCTGCCAGATATGCGCATACCTTCTGGAGAGTGATAATGTGAGTGGATTCCATCACATTATCATGCGATGATAGTTGGATCCCGATTCCCACTGATGAGTTGGTTTACTACTCGGGTGATCCCGGCTAATTCTTCTTTCAGGTTTGGAGGAGAATTTGACGTTACAGTGGGAGGTTTCCTGATTAGATAAAGTGATAACCATTCTGATCTAGGCTAGAGTGCACGCAGAGTGTTTCTTTTCCCTCTCTCTTTGGCAGCGACCATGGCCCGACCCTAGACTATGACTCAGTGACCAAAATTAACCGAACTTTCTTAAACACCGGCTTTTGGATTGTCAGAGTAGCATATTTCATTGCCATTCCTACTTTTACCCTTTTCTCCAGATCACCCCATATTACTACGAACGTCCACATCCATTGGATAAAACCATCGTATAGTTATATACGAACTTGAAGGAATTTATTCGAGGATGGTTTCCGGTTCTGGAGAAAACGAATAGGACTATTCAGTTGTCTTTTCCTTTTACCTTCTCTCAGGTTGCGAGTGCTCCTTGGATTAGGGGAAAGTACACCCGTTACGCCTATTGGATAGTCTTCTTCCAAACCTTAGGCTGGTGCCAAACGGTAGGGAATGAAGAAAGCCGATTAGCCTAAGTGTGGTGTACAGAAGATATTAAGTTAAGTCAAATAAAGGGATTAGAAGGAGGGCAAAGTATATTGCGACTGCTATTCACGACCAAACCAAGTATTTTATTACCTCTCCCACTTCACCTTTGTATTTCTCCAGGACACTCCGTATCACTACGAAGATCCACAGTTTATTGGATATTCCATCGTATGGTTATATACGAACTCAAAAGGAACTTGTTCCAGTTCATGGATGGATTCTGGTTCAGGAGAAATAGGAAAAAGGTTTATTCAGGTGTCTTTTATCTTTACCTTCTCTCGGGTTGCGAGTGCTCCTAGGATTAGGACAGTACACCCATTATGCTTATTGGCTAGTCTTCTTCCCAACCATAGGCTGGTGCCGAACGGTAGGGAAGGAAGAAAACCATTTGGCCTGAAGGGGTGGGTAATGGAATTTACGGTTACAGTTGTGAATCTGGATAATGGAAGAGGCATTACTAGGAATACCCGGATACCCCTTCGAAACGTTTTTATGTTTCAGTTTCACTGTGTACTGTTAATAGAAAACTGATTTCCCAATTAGACACTTGCTCCAGGGTATGTATTTACCAGGTATGATTCTCATATCTGTATGGTTTTACAGATGATGAGTGAGAGTAAGTTATTAGGAATTAGGTGATCATCCTCATTATATCGGAATTCGTTGTAATTGGTGATATTTGAGGAAGTCACCTGGGTTGTTTGCCGGACGACGAATATTTGGTTTTGAATATCCGTTGTTAGGTACCAATTTCAAATTGATATATATGTACGTCCATTTTTTATGAAGTGAGATATAACTTTTTGAAATTATGTCGATGACATTTACCTATATCAGTGGATGGTTAGGTAAGGAGTATTAAACAGCGGTGTAATTCTTCTTAACCATAAGTACAGTTTTCAACCTACAACGTACAGGGATTGAGTTATTCAACTCAGGGGACTTATACAGAGTATTGTATGTTGTCCAGTGTCCATTAGCACAGAGGGGTTGGTCCTCGTACTGTATTCGGTTTACTTATGACTTCTCTGGTTTTTAGACAAGTGTTTCGTAGAAACACAAAGTCCAAGTTTTGAGAAGTTATAGGTATATGAATAGAATAGAGAACCAAGTATTTCAAGTATCAAAATTTCTCAAGGCGATCGAAGATGTAGATACTTGTATATGGTATTTTGTTAATAGTAATGATTATGAGAACTTGCTTCTCTTTCAGGTAACTCATAATTGGAAGCATTCCTAAGTTGAGTAATGCTGATCGGCCTCTTTCCATTTAGTTGACATGCACTGGAGACAGCTGCATGATTTGAATCTGTTTCCAATTAAATCAGTGCCTCTGTTTCTGTATTGGATATAGAATAGCTCATATCTTAACATTGTTAAGGTACGGGGAGTTGTCCGGCTTATGCTTAAAACCAAACTCTGATAACTCAGGACACGTTTCTGTAATGGCTGTTTGTGGGTTGACCCAGGCTATGACGGGGGTTGACTTTCTACCATCTGGAAGATCAATAGTGATATTGTTCTTGACTCGCCACAGTTTTAATAAAAATGGATTTTTTCAGAAAGCAGTAGTGGGAGTATGGTAGAACTGGAAGTGATTCCAGAACCGCAAACGATTACTGAAAATTTGATAAGAACCTAAAGATTCAATCTGGTTTGACATTCCATTAGCCACTCCGTAGATATGGTGGGTAACCTCAGGAACTCGAGAGGTACTTCGTTATGCTCAAAGACGGTGACAGGGAGGTTCTTGTTTACCCAGACTTGCCATTGCTGTTGTTCCAGACTGTGAGACCCGGCAGGAGGATGAGTATAGCGTCGTTCTAAACTAGCTTTAGAAGTGTACGTGTATATGACTCTGCTAGAGGGTTGTCGTAGTCAGTGGGAGCAGCGGAAGCATTAGTGGACAAGTGGCTTATGTCTATTTATAGACTAAAGCTGATATAGCGGAGATAGATCATCTATTTCTGATGTGACAGTCATAGGTTTGACTTCATCAGAATAGGGGATGGATCTGTTAAGAAGGTAGTAGAGTGTGATGTCCTAGTATCTTGATGACATACACAGAGTAGGAAGTGAAATTCCTATACTACGGCCGGTTATACTTTGGTTGTCACACATGGTTTCTCCACAAAGGATATAGATATTATATCAGACATTCTGGTTACTGGACCTATGGTTTTGGATCTAGATTTGGGTAGTTTCCTAATTAGGATACTTAGATAGCATTCTAAAGGTGTTTTAGAATGGACAACTCCTGGCACAGTGGTATACCTACAGGTAATGGAGTCACCCTCTCTAAAGGTGTCTTACAGACTAAAGGGGAGAGGGATGTTCATGATTGGCAGATCACTTGCTTAGGCAATTGAGTCAATCATGAGATATCAAGTACCACACCGGATGTTGTTTTGCACGGGATGGAATAAATTGATATTGATCCAATCCTGGAGAAACATTCGGAAGCAGTTTTATAACATAAGTGGATGTTCTAGGGATATGATAACGACAGCCTCTTTCAGGAGACGGTTATCATTCCAGGCTTCCAAGGTGACCTGGATGAGAGAGTTACTGTCAGAGTTATAATTTTCCCTCTAACGAGGGGCAGTGTTTTGGACAGGTGATTCAAGCGGATACTGAGGGAGGCATTACGCGGGATACTGATTAAGTTCAGTTGACGATACAGTCTAAGAAGTTTGGATTTAGAGTTCATTTATGAGCTAGGTCCCATCAGATATCCAGAGATATTCTATGACAGGTATTGCTCATTTTGGGAGATGGGTTTCTCCGCGAACTTGAGATTAAGAGAGACATAGAAAGAAACATCAGAGCGGATCCACTCACTGAGATTATTCCTCGAACGCAATAGTTTCGCAAACGGGTTTTCTGAGACTGACTAGTAGAGTAGTTGGGTGTTCGGTATCACACGGGCTGTGAGTATGCGACATCGCAATAATTAGCCTTGAGTGCAAGTGGGAGATTGTTGGATATAGTGCCCTCAGAGTCAATTATTGGATCACAGGCACGTAATTGCAATGATTGAGGGAGGACCTATGCCGGTAGGACAGTCTTACTCAAGATGATAGTATGCTATCTGGTTTAGGGTTCCTAGGCATCCTAATGAGGTCTCACAAGGCATCAACCATGCCAATTTCAAAAATTCTAGGTGCCGAGAAACCCGACTACGGATCGTTTGCTAGAAAACTAGGCGAAAATATAATCTAGTTAACACTTAACTAAGGGATACGGACATACAACCTTTGTAGATCCGTTTGTCTACCTCCATAGCTCCATGAAGAAGTCATCTCCGCTGTACAAATCCGAAATCCGGGCTCTTGCGTCGGCTTCATCGGAGAAGAAGTGGGCTAGGTCATCGACGACGTGCCGAAGATGATCTACGTCGAGGCATCGCTAAATCAAGCTCCGACTTCACCAAGTCCAAAAACTTATGAAGAGAACACACTCTACTACTTGGCAAGAGGTAGAGGATGAAGAAATAGGAAGTGGGTAGACTTTAGAATTGGATTTCTCACTTGTCTTCGTCAATCACCATTGATGAAGTGAACTTTCTTCATGTGAAGAAGATGAAGAAGAAGAAGAAAGAAATATGATAAGTTAATTTAAAAAGAATAGAAAAACCAAAACTTATCATAATTTTAACTATGGTTATGTGTAGAGAATTGACCAAGGTTAAAGGAATGGTTAGGGTTAAGGATGAGATAAGAATGGTGGACAAAGTCAAAGCTTCATGAAGCTTCAACTAAACAACAAATAAAGCCACCATTCTTTTCTCTTTTCCTTTTATTTTCCAAAATGTATAAACAAATAAATAATGGAAAAATAAAACCCTAATTATATGTTTAACCATGGTTTAATTCTTTACACTTAACCAAGTATACATGTATCATCAAACATGATACAATCAAGTGTACAAAAGTATATCACATATACAATGTGCACAAACCAAGTGAGAAAATCCATCTTAAGTAAACCGATACTAGTTGATGCAAAGTAATATATCAAATATATAAATATGCATTAAATCATTAAATCAACACTTGATTCAATGATCCGGTCATGTCGCACACAACCGACTAGTATACAATGTATCGGCTTATCGAATCATCGCTTGAATCGATAACTAGGTTATATCGCATACAACCATTCGATACATTCATCGCGAGAATGAAATACGGTATCACATACACACATTATTCTCGGTCCCGCACATATCTCATATGCGCTCCTATTTCGTTTCGCTTGAGCCAGGAAACCTCTGTGTAGGACTCTAAAGACTCGTCAATACGCCGGCAGCAGATGATGATCATATCAAACACCCACATGCCGCAAGCGGTCTGCTAAACGTAACGGCCACCCGGGTATTGAGCGATCAGAAGATCGATGAGCAAGCCCGCTCATACTCCTGTGAATCCAACCAGTAACACTACCGTACAGTCCGGTCTGATCGTCTGATATGTCGCATATCTCGCCTAGGGGTGGTAAACTTCAGACCCCAATAGCTCGATAAGTCGTGTCGATATGAGGCTCATAACGGATCGAGAAACTACTGGTAACACTTACCAGCAAATCTCTGATCAGCCCTGGCCAGGGACTTCCTGTTATAGCCAATCGAACACAGCGCAACATCAACCCCCTATACCGGGAGAGACGAATCCCCTCCTATCGCTCATTGCCTCCATGTGACTCGAGACTGTACCCAAAAACCACCGTTTTGCACGCCCTCTTGGACGTGGTAAGATGGAAATCAAAGCACAGTGGGAACCACACAAGACTCTATGACGATCTCGGGTCAACAGACTACTCTGTACCAGTGTCACCAGAGAACTGCCATCTGACGTGAGGTATAATACCATCTGGGAGTTCTGGGCGAGTCCGTCCAGTGTACCCAGTCTCTACTGAGCACCCGTCTATCATCTCCGATGTCAAACACCAATGGATATGGGATCATCCATCGCCCATCTGTATGGGTCGAGAAGCTACACGCTAGTCTACTCTGGTATATCGATGCCCCATCTCGATACACCCACGACTAGGGACTTTGAAGGATGTACTTATGGACTACCATGTCCCCACTAGTATGATCCGCATCACAGTCCAGGTAGTCAAGTACACATCCTAAGGGCTTTACCAACATGTAATAGAGAGACAATCTGTGTACACGTTAAGGTAAAGAGCAACCAGATAGCATACTATCATGTCGAGCAAGAAAGTCCTCTCTATATATGTCCCAGCATCCACTACAATATACATCCAATGTACAGTAATGGCCTCTAGGGCATACATATAACTAACAATCTCCCACTTGCACTAGGGCCATCTGTAGCAGTGGTTGTAGTATCTCATACTCAACCATCCCATAATAGTCTCTCTCTGGGAATAGGCCTTCGTGAGTGGATCCGCCGTGTTGTCCTCTGAGTCTGCTCTCCTAACCTTGATCACCTGGAGATCAACCATCTCCACGATCAGGTGATACTGCCTTAGAATATGTCTGGATCACTGATTGGACCTGCGTTCCTTGGCATAAGCCACAACTCCATTGTCACACAATGGGAGGAACATAGTTCATTTTATGAACCAATATACATCCAAACAGCCTCTTTGGTAGCATCTTAAGTAGCGATGTATGCTGCCTTTATCGTCTAGTATGTCACGGTATCTAACTTGGAACTCTTTCCAACATACCGTCCCTTTACTGAGGGTAAAGACAATGCCTGCGACTGACATTCAGTCGTCTTTATCACCCTGGAACACTTCCAGTGATTCTCCCCAGGATCAATTGATACCATCTCACTACTACTAGTGAGATTCCTAACATCCAATTAGATCTATCTCATAGATCCAAAATCCAGGATTTAGTAGGTATCACTTTGATCCTATATGGAAAATCATTGTGATAAGCGGAGATTGATCGAGCGTAGCATAGGAAACTCCTTTCTTATCAAGAGTATGTCATCCACGTACTCTACGAGGATCGTCACCATACTCCCTACTACCTTTTTGTATATACAAGGTTCATCTACCATTTTGATGATGTCAAACTCTTTGACCGCTTCATCAAAACAGATGTTCCAACTCCGCGATGCCTGCTTTATCCTATAAAGCATCTTGCACACGTTTCCGCTGCTCCCACTGTCTACGAAGCCCTCTGGCTGTGTACTTATAGACGCTCTCTTCTAAATCATCATTTAGAAAAGCAGTCAAGACACCCAACCACCAGATATCGCAGTCATGGTATGTAGCCGTGGCAAGTTGGATCTGGATGGACTTAAGCATAGTCACTTGAAAAGGTTTCATCATGATCCACGCCTGGTCGATGACGAAAAACTTTAACAAGTCTAGCTTTGAAAGTCTCAACCTTTCCATCTACACCAAGTAATCTTCTCAAGATATACTTGCTCCTGATGGGGATTTAACCCTTCAGATATTGCAACCAAAGTCCATACTTTGTTGGTGTACATGGATTCCATCTCAGATCGCTAAGCATCCAGCCATTCTTACAGAGTCTTACTCCTGATGGCCAGCTCGAAGCTAATTGGGTCATCATCTCATGATGCAATCTTCGCTCCCACTGTCATAGAGAAACAGAAGTATCTCTCAGGCGGGTGAGGAACCCTACTATATCGGCGGAGAGGCTAAGGTTCGTTGGAATCTACTGAATCCTTTGGTTCTACCAAATCATCTGCTGTAGTTTGTATAGCTGGAACCTTTCCAGTTCTACATAACAGACTTTGCCTCGAGCTTGTCCAGATTTTGCTTTTAGACATAGGCCGGACAACCCCAAATCTTAACTGACTTAAGACATGGGCTCTTCCTATACCATATCTCATATGGAGTGGTAGGCAACTGATTTGATTCGAACCGTATTCAATAGGTATGCATCTTCTCAAGCGCATAACTCCCAAAAGGAAAAAGGTAACTCAGCAGTACTCATCATAGAGCACACCATATCATATAGGGTGTATTTGCTCCGCCCCGACATACCATCGTGCAATGGTGTATTCGGAGGAGTAATGCTGAGAGAGAATCTCATTCTCTTTTAGAATAGTCCAGTATTTCCGTGCTCAAGTATTCTCCTCCTTGATCTCATCATAGGACATAATACTTATACCCGTATTCTAGTTCTCTACTTCTCGCTTATATTCTGTGAATATCTCAAAAGGTTCAGACTTGTGTTTCAACAGGAACATAGGTCTGAATCTCGAAAGATCATCAGAGAATGTAATGAAGTATAAAGAACCGGTCTTGGCATGTGTAGACAGGGGACCTACATACATCAACATGTATCATCCCAAGAGTTCACTAACTCTTTCTCTGTTTCCAATAAACAGAGCTAGTGTCATTTTATCTTTGTGACATGACTGGCGAGTTTCACAAGATGTAAGTTTAAACTAATTTAAATATGCATCTTTATGTAACTCTAGCCAGTCGGGTCGCATTGATCTGACCTAGTCTACAACACCTCAAGAAGGATTCGTTTATTTCTGAACTCTTCCGCTTGTGTGTGTTCCATATACTAAGAACTGTAGTTTGATTTAGAACATCAATGCTTTTAGATAACGTGCCTGAACCGATCAACTTTTGATATAGGAAACGTTCAAAACATTATCCAACAATACAAAATTTTATCATTTCTTTACTAATAAAGAGACTGATATGATTTTGTATATCAGGTTCGGTATCTAACAACATTCGTTCAGAATCAATGTATTGGTAATACAGGGTGACAGTGACCAACAGACTTGGCTGCAACACTTGCCCCGTTTTCTGCCTCATGAAACTTATCACCCGTTCTCAGTTCTCTACCTTTCTGTAGCCCTATGTAATATATTACATATCTGGTATCACATACCCAGGACGTAGAGAATACAGAGAAACAGTTCTTTGTAATGAACACACCCGAAGATGATGCATCAGCATGCACTCTCTTCGTTTGGGCGGCACGGGAATTCTGGTAATCCCAAATTTCCTGCTCTGTCTTATAACAATTATAAGTTGGAGCGGGGCCAACGTTCCCCAGCTCAGTATAACAAGCGGGTTCGGTCAATAATCCGTTTTATTATCTTGATTAAGGCGTGATATGGTCGCTACCAGGAGAGAGAGAGAAGAAAACACTCAGCGTGCGCTCTTGCAAGAATAGATTGGTTATTATTTTATCTAATCAGGATGGCTCCCACTGCTTTTTATCAAATCTTCCTTCAAACCCTAAAAGGAAAGACTAGCCGGGATTAATTACACACTACAAGTTCGCCAATCTTTCAGCCAGGCCAGTGTCGGTACTTTGAGGGAGGTCCCCCGTGCTTTCGCACGAACCTAATTAATGTAAACCTCATTTTCCCAGAGACGTAACCCCGTTGACACCTTTCTAGACACCTACTTGATCGGCTAATTGTAATGTATAAAACTCTCCCAGGAGTAACTCTTACTCGCAGCGGGTATCGGGATCCAACTATCTCATAGAAGGTATGCAATCTCATTGCAAATTTCAACACTTGAAATTCCCGATAATATTTTGCCCCTAACCTCCTATGACCTTGACAAAGGCCAACAAACCATAGGATGCTAGTCAAGTTCAACCCGTCATTTCCTGATTGAATTAAACCCACCCGCACGGCCCTTGACAAAGGCCAACAAGGTCGCACGACTACCCTAACTCAATCTGCATCATATGCATAAGCAGATAAGCACCAGTTAGCTACCGCACACTGCGCCTTGACAAAGGCCAACAAACGCAGCACGAATACTAACTACTACTTATCTGAAATGACGGAGGGCTACGACAGGTTTTTCTGAAAACCTATTGCGTAATGAACTTGATATCGTTGTAGAATCAAATGAATTTTGAAATGGAGTGTTTTTGAGGCTTTTCTAGTTTTGCTAAAGGAGTCACTCCCGGTGAAGGGATCGTCGATCCTTTCCTCGTGGACTGAGGTGCGGGATATATCATATATATCACTGTGCAAAGCAAAAACTCTTAAAAGCAATCAAAAGACAAACCGAGTGTGTAGCATCTGCCAGTTATTGCTAAAGGAGTCACTCCCGGTGAAGGGATCTCGGTCCTTTCCTCATCGAATAAGGTGCAGGATATATCGTATATACCGCTGTGCAAAGCAAGAACTGTAGCTACCTGTTTTATTTTGAAATTCGATTCTACAACATCTTAGGTTTCTTTTATTTCATTAATCACATTAATGAAGTCCCATCATTTAATTACCTAAACATCACAGATAAATACGACGTACACTTATGCCATCCGCATTCGCCTCGATGTCCCCTCGTGCACCGTTAGGTTAGGTAACTAACGGCAGAGCGGGGCAGGGCTAGCGCGGGTGTAAAACATAAGTAACGCCTATATAATATATCATATATACTATATACTGTATCTATCACAGAACATCACATGATCACATCACAGATATCGCAGCAGAAGAATCATATGAAATATTGTATATACTAGGACGTCCGTGTTTTCAATACGAGCCAGTATAAAACACGGATTCCACGGTCGTGATGAATAGCCAAACCCACACCCCTAGACCCCTACGAGAGCGGCAAGCAACCCTTCCAATTCTAGAGTTAGGAGACCCGGACTCGACTCCTCGAGTTGGTCTCCCACTGGACTCCAGAACCCGGTTACTTGTGCTCTCCTCCTTGGGTCTATCCTAGTGCGGAAAAGTAAATAATATACAAACGGTGACAACTTCCGCAACCTGGAAGCGTCCCAATAAAAGAATATTACATACAAGTTTTTACATGAATGAAAATGAAAAACACTCATCTGACATAAAAACCCCCGGCTATTCAAACACGACGATCCAATATAACATATCCAGCAACACATAACATCACATGTCATCAACGTAAGTAAATATGTCCATCCCAATTGTCGTTGACATATAGCAACGAAACCGGCGATATCACATATTACACTTACGGTCACAGAAAAGAATGTGTAAAACTACAACAGTTGGAATCCGCAACCACCTCAGACATCGCATGCCTGACCAAATGAATTCCTTAGACATCGCATGTCTAACAATTATAAACCCCGCATTTTAGTCTCAAAATCGAAAACACTTTTCAATACCAAGTCGGGCAATTCAACAAGATTCCCGACAACCTGATCGAATGCTCGTCGCAAACTTTAGTAGGCGGCCGCACCCCCGATACCGTCGACGAAGTGCACCAAGGCGGAACACCGCTGCCGCGAGCAACCGAACGGATGCTTTCGGCGACGGGGTTCTCCTACAGTCACTTGGTCGGGGCTATGGAGTGAGGCTGTCTATTAAGTTTACCCGGCGAGTATCCGCGTACGCTACATGATTGCGACGGACTTTTGATCACATCAAAATTCCGTGGCAACCGATCAAGGGAGACTAAACTGCTACGTTTATAATATTCATTCCGTTATCTCATAACATCTTGTGAATTCCAATTATTGTATCCCATTCCAGATAATTAGAAAATGTTAAACTTTCCGATTGAACATTCGAACACCCAAGTTTTCCCGATACAGATCAACACATGAAATAAGTCTAACAACATTCAGTTCGTGCCTCAGTACCGACGGTCCAGCCGTAGAAGGGTCAAGCCAACGCCTCACATGTGGCACGCCGTACTGCCCCAAACCCGAAGGTTCAAAGGGCAGTTCAAGACGGTCACATAATCGAGTTAAGGTTTGTTGTCTTCTAGAGGGTCCATCGCGTTACTTGCACTACTTAGAACGTTGTTAAACTACGGAAAAATCCAACACTTGGAAATTTCCCGACAGGGGAAAAAGTGGGTATTTATATCCGGTCGAACTTTTTAACATATTCTAAAATTTATCCGGAAAGCCACACAGACAAAATTTGATACTCCGATCGAAACACCGAATCCCCAAAAACACAGCAGAAAAATTCAACTCTTGAATCAATTTAAAAATTCCCAGAAAGCTCAGCATAATTTATCAGGAATTACTGTGCAAAACATAAGGGCTGACGTCACCATAAGGCCGCGGAACCGCCGCAGAAGCCAGGCTTCTGCCGCGGTTCCGCCGCACAAATCACTGTTCACCAGAAACTTTTTGCACCGTAATTCTTGTTTTTCCCTGCTGATTTTTTTAGCAATTTTTAATTTGGAAAAATCCCAGTTTTTGAAAAAAGGACAGAGAGCTATTTTGGGTTTGGGTTTTCGGGTCGTTCGGACTTCAAACTCCGTCTGGACTTCGCCTAAGGCTCTAGCTAGGCTCTGATACCACTGTAGGGTTCCTAGGCATCCTAATGAGGTCTCACAAGGCATCAACCATGCCAATTTCAAAAATTCTAGGTGCCGAGAAACCCGACTACGGATCGTTTGCTAGAAAACTAGGCGAAAATATAATCTAGTTAACACTTAACTAAGGGATACGGACATACAACCTTTGTAGATACGTTTGTCTACCTCCATAGCTCCATGAAGAAGTCATCTCCGCTGTACAAATCCGAAATCCGGGCTCTTGCGTCGGCTTCATCGGAGAAGAAGCGGGCTAGGTCATCGACGACTTGCCGAAGATGATCTACGTCGAGGCATCGCTAAATCAAGCTCCGACTTCACCAAGTCCAAAAACTTATGAAGAGAACACACTCTACTACTTGGCAAGAGGTAGAGGATGAAGAAATAGGAATTGGGTAGACTTTAGAATTGGATTTCTCACTTGTCTTCATCAATCACCATTGATGAAGTGAACTTTCTTCATGTGAAGAAGATGAAGAAGAAGAAGAAAGAAATATGATAAGTTAATTTAAAAAGAATAGAAAAACCAAAACTTATCATAATTCTAACTATGGTTATGTGTAGAGAATTGACCAAGGTTAAAGGAATGGTTAGGGTTAAGGATGAGATAAGAATGGTGGACAAAGTCAAAGCTTCATGAAGCTTCAACTAAACAACAAATAAAGCCACCATTCTTTTCTCTTTTCCTTTTATTTTCCAAAATGTATAAACAAATAAATAATGGAAAAATAAAACCCTAATTATATGTTTAACCATGGTTTAATTCTTTACACTTAACCAAGTATACATGTATCATCAAACATGATACAATCAAGTGTACAAAAGTATATCACATATACAATGTGCACAAACCAAGTGAGAAAATCCATCTTAAGTAAACCGATACTAGTTGATGCAAAGTAATATATCAAATATATAAATATGCATTAAATCATTAAATCAACACTTGATTCAATGATCCGGTCATGTCGCACACAACCGACTAGTATACAATGTATCGGCTTATCGAATCATCGCTTGAATCGATAACTAGGTTATATCGCATACAACCATTCGATACATTCATCGCGAGAATGAAATACGGTATCACATACACGCATTATTCTCGGTCCCGCACATATCTCATATGCGCTCCTATTTCGTTTCGCTTGAGCCAGGAAACCTCTGTGTAGGACTCTAAAGACTCGTCAATACACCGGCAGCAGATGATGATCATATCAAACACCCACAAGCCGCAAGCGGTCTGCTAAACGTAACGGCCACCCGGGTATTGAGCGATCAGAAGATCGATGAGCAAGCCCGCTCATACTCCTGTGAATCCAACCAGTAACACTACCGTACAGTCCGGTCTGATCGTCTGATATGTCGCATATCTCGCCTAGGGGTGGTAAACTTCAGACCCCAATAGCTCGATAAGTCGTGTCGATATGAGGCTCATAACGGGTCGAGAAACTACTGGTAACACTTACCAGAAAATCTCTGATCAGCCCTGGCCAGGGACTTCCTGTTATAGCCAATCGAACACAGCGCAACATCAACCCCCTATACCGGGAGAGACGAATCCCCTCCTATCGCTCATTGCCTCCATGTGACTCGGGACTGTACCCAAAAACCACCGTTTTGCACGCCCTCTTGGACGTGGTAAGATGGAAATCAAAGCACAGTGGGAACCACACAAGACTCTATGACGATCTCGGGTCAACAGACTATTCTGTACCAGTGTCACCAGAGAACTGCCATCTGACGTGAGGTATAATACCATCTGGGAGTTCTCGGCGAGTCCGTCCAGTGTACCCAGTCTCTACTGAGCACCCGTATATCATCTCCGATGTCAAACACCAATGGATATGGGATCATCCATCGCCCATCTGTATGGGTCGAGAAGCTACACGCTAGTCTACTCTGGTATATCGATGCCCCGTCTCGATACACCCACGACTAGGGACTTTGAAGGATGTACTTATGGACTACCATGTCCCCACTAGTATGATCCGCATCACAGTCCAGGTAGTCAAGTACACATCCTAAGGGCTTTACCAACATGTAATAGAGAGACAATCTGTGTACATGTTAAGGTAAAGAGCAACCAGATAGCATACTATCATGTCGAGCAAGAAAGTCCTCTCTATATATGTCCCAGCATCCACTACAATATACATCCAATGTACAGTAATGGCCTCTAGGGCATACATATAACTAACAATCTGGTTTATCTTTATCATCGTGTACTGCTTTAGGTGACCTTACAGGTCACTATTGCGCGTTGATAGAGCCCTTAGGATTCTTACTTGACAGCCAGCAGTATGATGGAGATCATATACGTGGGAGCTGGGGTCTATAAGCACATCCTTATAAGGTCCCTAGTTGTGGGAGTTTCGAGACAGGGCATCGATACTCCAGAGTAGACTAGTGTATACAGTCGAGACCCCGACAAGGGGCGGTGGCCGGTCTCACAAGCCACTGGTGTCAGTTGGTTCATCTAAGATGTATACAGGTGCTCATTGGGTTATGAGTACACCGGACAGGACTCGCCGGGAACTTGCTAGTTGGTCTTATACCTGACGTCAGATAGCAGTTCCCTGGTGACATGTGTACAGGTTAGTTCATCGACCTGAGATCGTCATTTTTCTCGTGTGAGTTCCCACTGTACTTTGATTACTACCCTACCACGGCTCAAAGGAGTCGTGCAAACAGGTTTTTGTTGGGTAAAGTCCCGAGCCACATGGAGGCAGTGAGCGGATCTGCAGGGGTTCGTCTCTCCCGGTATTGGGGGTGAGGTCGCGCTGTGTCTAGGAGAGCCATTACACGAAGTCCTTGGCCAAGGCTGGGGATTTACTGGTAGGTATTCCAGTAGTATCTCAGGGTGTTCTGGGCTACACTCCGACATGACTTGTACCACTTTTGGGGGTCTGACTTTTACCAACCCCTTAGGTCCGCCATGCGATGCTCATAGACGAATGGACCGGACTGTATGGATATTGTCACTGACAGGCTCAGTAGGGGGTCAGGATGAGTTCGCTCATCGACGTCCCTTTTGTTCAATAGCTGGTAGCCCGTTACGTAAGGCTAATACCTCTGACGTGCTAGTGGTTAAATCCACAGCCAAAGTATTGACGAGTCTTCAGAGTCCCCCACAGACAGTTTCTTAAGTTTCGGGCGAAACGCTGTAGAGGCCATATGGAGATATGGCAGGGTTCGATCATATACGTGCGGTATTGCACGGATCATGATCGGACGGATAATACTAGCGGGCTTTGGTTTAAACCGGATCCTAGTATTGTACAGTGTAGATTTTGTCTCTTTGCATTTGTATTCGGTCGAAATACAAATGCTGGTATGTATATACAGTCGCGGGGTTTTCCTGTAATTTATTACTGGATCGGTTTTTTGAAATTGCCAGTTTGCTTTCTGTTTCGGCTATTTTCCTTTGTTTCTTTCTTTAGCTGAAAATTGGTGTGGAGGTTTTTTTTTGCAATTGTGCATTTTATTATGGAGAAGAATTTTTGTGATGATAGCTTCATGATGGTTCAACCATCATTTAATTTCTTGGTTCATGATTGTTCATGATTGCTTGACTTTTGGGTTATGATGATGAAAGGTTATGATGATGGAGTGAGGATTGCTTTTTGTTTATGATCACCCCTTTCCTTTTTCCTACACTTACCTTCCTTCATTGTTTTTATCCCTCTCTCCATATGCTTTGGCCGGCCACTAGATAAAGGCAGCCCATTCTTTTTGGTGAGGGGATGATGCATCTCATTTTTCATTTCATGCAAAAAGACTAGCTCCATTTCATTGCTCATTTCATCTCCATATCTTAAATGGCAACTTCATACCCCTATGAGACAAACCACTCTACACTAGCCTACAGCATTTCTTGAACACGTCGGCTCGCCAACTTCGTGCCCGACTTGCCTCGGTCCAGAGGTGGGAGCCCGAAAAGAACCCGGCGATGTGGTGCCCGTTCCGGCGAGGAGATGAAGACCAGAGATTCCGCGAGGAGATCGGGATGGAGGCCAAAGACCGAAGGACACGGATCGCTCGGTATAGCTCTATACCCCATTCTCTAGTTAGCTAGGAGTAGGTTAATGGCCTGATCCGGGTTTTTAGTACGCGGTAGCGCCAGTTTTAAAAGTAAAAGAAAAGTATCGTTTCCGCATTTTGGCCTCGGGATGACGGCCGGGGCGCTGCCGTGCACTTACATTTCTGTGATGTTGCATTTTATCACACCTTGAGAAAATATTATATATTGATATATTTACTAGTAGATGTTGTATATGTTTTACACCCACGCTAGTCCAGTCCCCGCTCTGTCGTTAGTTAAGTAACCTAACGGGTGATGACGAGACCCAGTGGCGAATGCGGATGGCATATACGTACATCGTATTTTTGTTCTTTTGTGGTGTGATCAATTGATGGGACTGCATTGATTCGGATCAATGCAAGCTAAACAAACCTGTTTGTATGCAAGCTAAACAAACCTGTTTGATGTTGTTGGAACATTTTTCAAAAAAAAAAAGCTGTTATTGCAAGGACGTTCTCTTTTGTTTTGCACAGTGGTATTCGGTTATGAATATCCAGCACCTCAGTCGTCGAGGCAAGGGCCGAGATCCCTTCACCGGGAGTGACCCCTTGGACAGAAGTTTGCGTTAGGGTAATAACTTAACTATAGCCGATTACTTTTTGCTTTGCATCGTGGTATTCAGTTGGAATATCCTGCACCTCATTCTACGGGGAAAGAGCCGAGATCCCTTCACTGGGAGTGACCTTTTTAGCAAAGGTTTTCGTCGCTAAATTTTTATAAAAAGCTATGCAGTTCCTTCAACGATATCAAGTTCATTACGTCAAAAGTTTTTCGCCAAAAACTAGATGTAGCCCTCCGTCATTTCTTACAAGCATTACTTAGTATTCGTGCTGCGTTTGTTGACTGTGTCAAGGCGTAGTATACGGTAGCTCAGTAGTGTTCGTTTGTGGCATATTAATGGGATTGGTTAGGACAGTCGTGCGGCCTTGTTGACTATGTCAAGGGCTCGTACGGGAGGGTTTAATGCAATCCAGCATGATGACGGGTTGAACTTGATTGGGACTCTTTGATTTGTTGACTGTGTCAAGGTCACTTGTGTCCTAGGGGTAAAAATCTCATCGGGAGTTTCTAAAGAAACTGAAACTTGCCAGGCATGCGCATACCTTCTGAAGTGTGATAACGTGAGTGGATTCCATCACGTTATCATGCGATGATAGTTGGATCCTGATTCCCACTGATGAGTTAGTTTACTCCTCGGGTGATCCCGACTAATTCTTCTTTCATGTTTGGAGGAGAATTTGAGGATACAGTGGGAGGTTTCCTGATTAGATAAAATGATAACCATTCTAATCTAGGTTAGAGTGCACGCAGAGTGTTTCTTTTCTCTCTCTCTTTGGCCGCGACCACGACCCGACCCTTGACTATGACTCAGTGACCAAGTTGACCGAACATTCATAAACACTGGATTTTTGATTGTCAGAGTTGCATACTTCATTGCCACTCCTACTTTTACCCTTTTCTCCAGAACACTCCGTATTATTACGAACAACCACTTCCATTGGATAAAACCATCGTATGGTTATATACGAACTCGAAGGAAGTTGTTCCAGATTCGAGGATGGTTTCCGGTTTTGGAGAAAACGAATAGGACTATTCAGTTGTCTTTTTCTTCTACCTTCTCCTAGGTTGCGAGTGTTCCTTGGATTAGGACGGTACACCTATTACACTAATTGGATAGTCTTCTTCCAAACCATAGGCAGGTGCTGAACGGTAGGGGATAAAGAAAACCATTTAGCCTAAAAGGTGTACAGAAGGCATTAAGTAAAGACAAATAAAAGGATTAGCAAGAAGGCAAAGTAAACTGCGACTGCTATTCACGACCAAACCAAGTATTTCATCGCCACTCCTATTTCACCTTTGTATTTCTCCTGGACACTCCGTATCACTACGAAGATCCACAGTTATTTGGATACTCCATCGTATGGTTATATACGAACTCGAAGGAACTTGTTCCAGTTCGGGGATGGATTCTGGTTCAGGAGAAATAGGAATAAGGTTTATTCAGTTTTCTTTTAACTTTACCTTCTCTCGGGTTGCGAGTGCTCCTAGGATTAGGACAGTATACCTATTATGCTTATTGGATAGTCTTCTTCCAAACCATAGGCTGGTGCCGAACGGTAGGGAAGGAAGAAAACCATTTAGCCTAAGAGGGTGTACAGAAGGTAATGACTAAAGACATAAAATGGGATTTGGAGAGATGGCAAAGAAACATACGGTTGAAGTCATGAATCTGGATAATGGAAGAGGCATTACTAGGAATACCCGAATACCCCTTCGAAACATTTACATGTTTCAGTTTCACTGTGTATTGTTAAAAGAAAACTGATTTCCCAATTAGCCCTTGCTCCAGGGTATGTATTAACCGGTTATGATTCTCACATCTGTATGGTTTTACAGATGATGAGTGGGAGTAAATTATTGGGAATTTGGTGATCATCCTCATTATATCAGAATTCGTTGTAATTGGTGATATTTGAGGAAGTCACCTGGGTTGTTTGTCGGACGACAAATATTTGGTTTTGAATATCCGTTGTTATGCACCAATTTCAAATTGATATATCTGTACGTTTATTTTTATAAAGTGAGATATAACTTTTTGAAATTATGTCTATGACATTTGCCTATATCAGTGGATGGTTAGGTAAGGAGCATTAACCAGCGGTGTAATTTTTCTTAACCATAAGTACAGTTTTCAACTTACGACACACAGGGATTGATTTATTAGACTGAGGGGACTTATACGGAGTATTTTATGTTGTCCAGTGTCCATTAGGACAGAGGGGTTGGTACTCGTACTATATTCTGTTTACTTATGAGTTCTCTAGTTCTTAGACATGTGTTTCGTAGAAATGCAAGGTCCAAGTTTTGAGAAGTTATAGGTATATGAATAAAGTAGAGAACCAGGCGTTGCAAGTATCGGGATTCGTCAAAGAGATCGAAGATATAGATACTTGTGTATGGTATTCAGTTGATAGTAATAATTAAGAGAAGTTGCTTCTCTTTCAGGTTACTCATAATTGGAAGTACTCCTAAGTTGAGTAATGCTGATGGCCTCCTTCCATTTAGTTGACATGTACTGGAGACAGCTGCATGATTTGAATCTGGTTCCAATTTAATAAGTGCTTCTGTTTCTATATTGGATATAGAATAGTTCATATCTTAACAATGTTAAGGTACGGGGAGTTGTCCGGCTTATGCTTAAAACCAAACTCTGGATAACTCAAGGCACGTTTCTGTAATCTCTGTTTGTGGGTTGACCCGGGCTATGACGAGGGTTGACTTTCTACCATCTGGAAGATCAATAGTGATATTGTTCTTGACTCACCACAGTTTTAGTAAAATGGATATTTTCAGAAAACAGTAGTGGGAGTATAGTAGAACTGGAAGTGATTCAAGAACCGCAAACGATTACTGAAAATTTAATAGGACCTAAAGATTAAATCTGGATTGACATTCCATTAGCCACTCCATAGATATGGTGGGTAACCTCAGGCACCAGAGAGGTACTCCGGTAGCCTCAAGGACAGTGACAGGGAGGTTCTAGTTTTCCCAGACTTGCCATTGCTGTTGTTCCGGGCTATGAGACCCGGCAGGAGGATGAGTATAGCGTCGTTCTGAACTAGCTTTAGAAGTGCATGTGTATATGATTCTGCCAGAAGGTTGTCATAGTCAGTGGCAGCAGCGGAAGCATAGTGGACAAGTAGCTTATGTTTATTTATAGACTAAAGCAGATATAGCGGAGATAGATCATCTATTTCTGATGTGACAGTCATAGGTTTGACTTCATCAGAATAGGGGATGGATCTGCTAAGAAGGTAGCAGGGTGTGATGTCCTGGTATTTGGATGACATACACAGAGTAGGAAGTGAAATTCCTATACTACGATCGGTTATAGTTTGGTTGTCACACAGTGGTTTCTCCACAAAGGACAAGGATTTCATATCAGACATTCTGGTTACTGGATCTATGGTTTTAGATCTTGATTTGGGTAGTTTCCCAATCAGGGTACTTAGACAGCATTCTAAAGATGTTTTAGAATGGACGACTCCTGGCACGGCAGTGTACCTGCAGGTGATGGAGTCACCCTCTCTAAAGATGTCTAACAGACTAAAGGGGAGAGGGATGTGCATGATTGGCAGATCATTTGCTTAGGCAATTGAGTTGATCATGAGATGTCAAGTACCACAGCAGATGTTGTTTTTGCACGAGATGCAATAAGATGATATTGATCCAATCCAGGAGAAACATTCGGAAGCAGTTTTAGAACATAAGTGGATGTTCTAGGGATATGATAACGACAGCCTCATTCGGGAGACAGTTATCATTCCAGGCTTCCAAAGAGACCTGGATGACAGAGTGACTGTCAGAGTTAAAGTTTTTCCTCTGACGAGGGGCAGTATTTTAGACAGGTGGTCCAAGAGGATACCGAGGGAGGCATGGCGCAGGATACTGATTGGTTTCAGTTGACGATACAATCTAAGAAGTTTGGATTTGGAGTTCATTTATGAACAAGGTCCCATCAGATATCCAGACATATTCTAAGACAGGTATTGCTCATTTCGGAAGATGGCTTTCTCCACGAACTTGAGATAAAGAGAGACATAGAAAGAAACACCAGAGCGGATCCACTCACTGAGGCTATTCCTCGAACGCAATAGTTTCGCAAACGGGTTTTGTGAGACTGATTAGAAGAGGAGTTGGGTGTTCGGTATCATACGGGCTGTGAGTATGCGACATCGCAATAATTAGCCTTGAGTGCAAGTGGGAGATTGTTGGATATAGTGCCCTCAGAGTCAATTATTAGATCACAGGCACGTGATTGCAATGATTAAGGGAGGACCTATACCGGTAGGACAGTCTTACTCAAGATGATAGTATGTTATCTTGTTTGTCTTTATCATCGTGTACTGCTTTAGGTGACCTTACAGGTCACTATTGCGCGTTGATAGAGCCCTTAGGATTCTTACTTGACGGCCAGCAGTATGATGGAGATCATATACGTGGGAGCTGGGGTCTATAAGCACATCCTTAAAAGGTCCCTAGTCGTGGGAGTTTTCGAGACAGGGCATCGATACTCCAGAGTAGACTAGTGTATACAGTCGAGACCCCGACGAGGGGCGGTGGCCGGTCTCACAAGCCACTGGTGTCAGTTGGTTCATCTAAGATGTATACAGGTGCTCATTGGGTTATGAGTACACCGGACAGGACTCGCCGGGAACATGTTAGTTGGTATTATACCTGACGTCAGATAGCAGTTCCCTGGTGACATGTGTACAGGTTAGTTCATCGACCTGATATCGTCATTTGACTCGTGTGAGTTCCCACTGTGCTTTGATTACTACCCTACCATGACTCAAAGGAGTCATGCAAACATGTTTTAGTTGGGTACAGTCCCGAGCCACATGGTGGCAGTGAGCGGATCTGCAGGGGTTCGTCCCTCCCGGTATTGGGGGTGAGGTCGCGCTGTGTCTAGGAGAGCCATTACACGAAGTCCTTGGCCAAGGCAGGAGATTTTCTGGTAGGTATTCCAGTAGTATCTCAGGGTGTTCTGGGCTACACTCCGACACGACTTGTACTTCTTTTAGGGTCTGACTTTTACCAACCCCCTAGGTCCGCCATGCGATGCTCATAGACGAACGGACCGGACTGTACGGATAATGTCACTGACAGGGTCAGTAGAGTGTCAGGATGAGTTCGCTCATCGACGTCCCTTTTGGTCAATACCTGGTAGCCCGTTACGTACGGCTAATACCTCTGACGTGCTAGTGGTTAAATCCACAGCCAAAGTATTGACGAGTTTTTAGAGTCCCCCACAGACAGTTTCTCAAGTTTCGGGCGAAACATTGTAGAGGCCGTATGATATATGGCAGGGTTCGATCTTATACGTGCGGTATTGCCCGGATCATGATCGGACGGATCATACTAGTGGGCTTTGGTTTAAGCCGGATCCTAGTATTAGATTTGTTGGATTATTTTAGTCTCATCGCATTCGCATTCAGTCGGAATGCGGATGCTGGTATGTATATACAGGTGAGGGGTATCCTTGTGATCCTTCACGAGTTTACTATAGATGTTGCCGGATCTTTTTGTTGGACCAAACATTTGGATTAATGTTTGAATGGTGGAAATAATTAGCTAGAATTTCATCATGACATACATTAATGTGACATGGACATATATATATGACTCATGGTCTCTTTTTTATAAAAATATGTCACATTAGTGATTGTTTTGGGTTGAGATGATGGGAGGAGAAAGAAGGGGGCTGCCATATGTTATGTTAGCTCTTGTATTTCTTTTTCTAACACTCTCACTATTATTCATAGCATCACAAGAAAAGAAAAGAAAAGAAAAGAAAGACTCCTTCTTCTTCTTCTTCCACTAGTTTATTACTTCCATCAATGGCAACATCTCTAACCTCCATCCAAGCCATGGATACAAGAGAAAAAGTGATCACAACATACTTTACTTCAACCTTGGGCACCTCGGCTAGCACACTTTGTGCCCGAGTTTCTTCGGACGAAGCGGGAGCCCGTAAAAAGACTTCTCGATGTGGTGCCCTTTCCGACGAGGAGATGAAGACCGGAGATTCCGCGAGGAGATCGGGATAGTGGCCGAAGACCGAAGGACACGGATCGCTCGGTATAGCTTTTTACCCTTTCTCTTGTTTGCTAGTAGTAGGTTAATGGTCCGATCCGCGTTTTTAGTATGCGGTAGCGCCGGTTTAAAGTTAAAGAAAAAGTTTCGTTTCCACATTTTGGCCTCGTACAGACGGCCGGGGCGCAACCGTAGACTTACAAATTGATCATTAGTAATTCCTTTCTTTATGTGTGCATGTATGTATGTATATTTATTTGGATTTATATACATATATATACATGTTTACATGTATCATGGTGGATGATACATTGGAAATGGCTATGCTAGACTCACATGGAAATATATTAGATGATTATTGATTTTGAGTAAACGGGTTATTGAATAATGATCTCATGGTTTATACACTTTTCTTAAAATATCCTAATAACCATGGTTCATTATTTAATCCTCCACTAACTCACTCTTAAAATATCTAAGATATTTTCCATAGCTCATTTATTAGATGGTGAGTGTGACTCTCTCTCTCATAGATGATAATCATTATCTCAAGCCTAGCCATTTCTTCATCTTCTTCCTCTATCTCTATCCTTTTTCTAGTGAGTAAAAGAGAAAGAAAAAGAAACGATTTTTAGTAAGAAATAACCCACTTCATCAATCTATATTAGTCTAGCACACTAGTATAGGTTGTTTGTCTCACTTCTACTTAATTTAAGTGAAGCAAGAGCTTGAGTGTAAGGAACTCTGGATGGATCATCGTGGACAACGAAGGCTACAAACGGACTTTATCCAAGCTTTGAGTAGAGACAAGAGGAGTCTAAAGGACATCTACATGGAGCTATTGAAGAGAAGGAGTGGTCTACAAAGGTTGTAGTTCTTCTTCTCTTAGTGCTAGACACTTTTATATATGATACTAACCCTAATCTCTAGTTCGATTCGTGGCTTGTGTGATTTAGCTCTCTAATTTTTTGAAAATACATCATATATTGTAGTTTAAACACTTGTAGAGGTGCTATGTCACACCAACACCTTCTGTGTGGGACTCTAAAGACTCGTCAATACGCTGGCAGTGGGTTTAACCACAAACATGTTAGCGGCACTAGCTGTACGTAACGGTTACCCAGGTATTGAGTGAAAGGAAGGCCGACGAGCAAACTCATCTGAACCCCTACTGAGCATATCCGTGATGATCTCCATACAGTCTGGTCTGTTCGTCTTAGAGTATCGCAGATCGGGTCTAGGGGTGGATAAAGTCAAATCCCGAATAACGCGATATTTTGTGTTGGTATGAAGCCCATCACCAACTGAGAAACTACTTATCCTAATTTGTAATTCTCATTTACCTTGGCCAAGAATTTCTGGTGATGGCCACCCGTGCACCACGCGACATCAACCCCCAATACCGGGAGAGACGAATTCTCGACGATCCGCTCACTGCCTCCATATGGCTCGGGACTGTACCCAACTAAAAGCTGTTTGCACGACTCCTTTGAGCCATGGTAGGATAGTAATAAAAGTACAGTGGGAACTCACATGATACAAATGACGATCTCAGGTCAATAGACTAATCTATACACATGTCACCTGGGAACTGCTATCTGACAATAGGTATAATACCATCTAGGTTGTTCCCGACGAGTCCGTCCAGTGTACTCATAACCCAATGAGCATCTGTATACTATCTTAGGTGAATAACTGACACGAATGGCTTATGAGACCGGCCACTGCCCCTCGACGGGGTCTCGATAAGTATACACTAGTCTACTCCGGAGTATCGATGCCCAGTCTTAATACTCCATTGACTAGGGATATTTAAGGATGTGGTTATAGACCACCGAGCTCCCACGTATATGATCGTCATCATAATACTAGTAGTCAAGCAAAAATCCTATGGGCTCTATCAACATGTAATAGTGATCTGTAATACCACATAATGCATATACATAATGATAAAGTTAAACTAGATAGCATATTATCATCTTGAGTAAGACTGTTCTGCCCGTATAGGTCATCCTTCAATCATCTCAATCGCATGCCTGCAATGACAATAATTGACTTGAGGGCACTATAACCAACAATCTCCCACTTGCACTTAAAGCTAATTATTGCGGTGTCTCATACTCACAACCCGTGTGTTACCGAACACCCAACTTCTCTACTTATCAGTCTCACAAAGCCCATTTGTAAAACTATTGCATTCGAGAAATAGCCTCAGTGAGTGGATCCGCTCCAATGTTTCTTTCTTTATCTCTTTATATCTCAACATCGCGGAGATAGACTATCTTCCAAAATCAGCGATACCTGTCTTAGAATTTGTCTGGATATCTGATGGGACCCAGTTCACAAATGAACTCCAAATCCAACAAACTTCTTAGACCGTATCATCCACTGAATTTAATAAGTATCCTATGCCATTCCTTCCTCAGTATCCGCTTGGACTACATGTCCAACATACTGTCACTCAAAAGAGAGAAAACTATAACTCTGACAGCCACTCTAGCATCAAGCTCACCTTGGAAGCCTGAACTGATAACCGCCTCCTAAAGTAGGCTGCCGTTACTATATACCAAGAACATCTACTTATGTTCATAACTGCTTCCCTCCGTTTCTCCAGGATTGGATTAATATATATGCTTATTGCATCTTGTGCAAAAGCATTATCTGGTGTGGTACTTGACATTTCATGATTAACTCAATTGCCTAAGCAAGTGATATACCAATCATGCAAATCTCTCTCCTCATCAGTCTAGAAGACATCTGTTTAGAGAGGATGACTCAATCACCTGTGGGTACACCACCACGCCAGGAGTCGTCCATTCTAAAAACACTTTAGAATATTGTTAAAGTACCCAAATTGGGACACTTCCCAAATCTAGATCTAAAACCATAGATCTAGTGACCAGAATCTCTGATATTTTATCCAGATCTTATATGGAGAAATACCTTGTGACAACCACAGTATAACTGATCATACTATAGGAAGATCGCTTCCTATCAAGTGCTTTTCATCCAAATACTAGGACATCACTCCCTACTATCTTCTTATCAGGTCCATTTATTATTCTGATGAACTCAACTCTATGACTGTCTCATCAAAAATAGATGATCTATCCCCGTTATACCTACTTTAGTCTATATATAGTCATAAGCTACTTGCCCACTATGCTTCTGCTGCTCCCATTGACTACAACAGCCATCTAGCAGAATCATATACACGTGCACTTCTAAAGATAATTTAGAACAACGTTATACTCATCCTCCTGCCAGATCTCATAGTCTAGAACAACAGTAGTGACAAGTTTTGGGTAACAAAAACCTCCCTGTCACCATCTTTGAGGAAACCGAAGTATCTCTCACGTGGCTGAGGTTACCCACCAAATCTGCGGAGTGGCTAATGGATTGTGGAGTCCAATTGAATCTTTAGGCTCTAATAAATTTTCATTAATCGTTTATGGTTCCAGAATCACTTCCAGTTCTACCATACTCCCACTAATATTTTCTGAAAAGAATTCATTTTACTAAAACTGATGGCGAGTCAAGAATCAATATAATTATTGATTTTCCAGTAGGTAGAATGTTAACCCTCGTCAATGCCCGGGATAACCCACAAACTGCCATTACTGAAACGTGCCTTTAGTTTATCCAGAATCCGGTTTTAAGTATAAGCCGGACAACTCCATATACCTTATCATCGTTAAAGTATGAATCCATTCTATATTCAATATAGAAACAAAGACACTAATTTAATTGGAATAAAATTCAAAATACATGCAGCCATTTCCAGTGTATATCAACTAAATGGAAGGAGGCCAAGCATCATTACTCATCAAGGAATGCACCCACATATGAGCAACCTGAAAGAGAAACGAGTACTCAAATATATTACTTATGACGGAATACCTGACACAAGTATCTACATCTTCGATCACCTTGAAAAATCCTGATACTTGCAACATATGGTTCTCTACTTTATTCATATACCTATAACTTCTCAAAATTTTGACCCTGTATTACAACGAAATACTTGTCTAAAACTAGAGAAGTCATAAGTAAACAAAATATAGTACGAGTACCAACCCCTTTGCCCTAATGGATATCGGACAACATACAATACTTTGTATAAGTCCTCTGAGTTCTATAGCTCAAACCATATGCTTTGTAGGTTGAAAACTGTGCTATGGTTAAGAAGAATTACACAGCTGTTGAATGCACCTTACCTAACCATCAACTGATATAGGTAAATATCATAGATATAATTTCAAAAATTTATATCTCACTTTATAAAATAAACGTATAGATATATCAGTTTGAAATTGGTGCATAACAACAGATATTAAAAACCAAAAATTTGTCGTCAGGCAAAACCCAGATGATTTCTTTAAATATCATCAATTACAAAGAATTCTGATGTATTGAGGATATAATCACCAATTCCCAATATTCTACTCCTACTCAACATCTGTAATGCCATACAGATGTGAGAATCAAAACTGGTAAATACATACCCTGGAGTCAAAATCTAATTGGGAAAACAGTTTTCAATTAACACTGCACATCAAAACTGAAACATGAAAATGTTTTGAAGGGGTAGCCGAGTATTCCTAGTAATGCATTTTCCATTATCCAGATTCATGACAGTAACCGTATATTTCATTTCCCTTACTACAATCCCTTTATATGTCTTTACTTGTTACCTTCTGTACACTGCACTTAGGTTAAATGGTTTTCTTCCTTCCCTACCTTTTGGCACCAGCCTATAGTTTGAAAGAAGACTATCCAATAAGCATAATAGGTGTACTCTCCTAACACTAGGAGCCTTCGTAACCTGAGAGTAGGTAAAGAGAAAAGACAACCGAATAATCTTATTCAATTTCTCCAGAACCGGAAACCATCCTCGAAATGAAACAAGTTTCATCGAGTTCATATGTAACTATACAATGGCATATCCATGTAATATAGATCTTCGAAGTGATACGGAGTGTTCCGAAGAAATGCAAAGGGGAAGTAGGAGTGGTAGGGATATACGCGGCTTTGTCGTGAATGATATCACTCGCAATTTCCTTTACCCTCATTCTAATCCCTTTATATGTCTTTACTTATTACCTTCTGTACACTACACTTAGGTTAGTTGGTTTTCTTTCTTCCCTACCTTTCGGCACCTGCCTATGGTTTGGAAGAAAACTATCCAATAAGCGCAATAGGTGTACTCTCCTAATACTATGAGCCCTCGCAACCTGAGAGATGGTAAATAGAAAAGATAACCGATGTAACGTTTTAGAAATCGTTTTGCGAATTTTCCGTTTTTACGGTAAAATTGTCGGTATTTTCCGTTTTACTCGATTGTGATCAAACTTCTGTATAGACTTGTCGGCACCTAATTTAGCTAGAATAAAGCTAGTGCGCGGAGTTTGGGGTCAATTGGAAGTTTTGGTTCACATAAAATTTTTCCCTAATTAAAATATTATTTTAATACTTTATTTGTGCACTTTATTAATGGTAATTACATTTTTATGTGGGTTAATTACTACTAATGTGAATCTATGCTAATCTAATCACTAGAATTAGTTTAGAACCTTCTTACCAAAATATCTAGATATTTGGTTAAATTAATTGAATTTTCAAGAAAAGAAAATGGTGACAAAAAGGTTTTCTTGTTTTATTATGCAATTATTGAAGTTTTCTTCTAGATTTTTCTACAATTTTTCACAAACCTCTACCTTTTTTCCCCAAGGCCGGCCACTTCTCCCCTTGCTGCCCTTCATTTTTCCCACACAATTTCAACTCATTTTGCTCCAAAAAAATGATCAAAAATCCTAAATAAATCAAAAAAATCAAATATAAATCAAACTCTTCTTTCTTCATCACAAAACAAGCTTTGTTCTTCATTCAAGTGAGGATTTTTGGAGTCTAATCTTTGGATTTTCTAGTTTCAAGTTGTGTTTCTTTGAAGGTATAAATCCAAACCCTAATCTCTTTATGTGGTGTAAATACTTTAATTAGCTTATTTAGATGTTTAAATTAAGCTTTTAAATTCATATTTAGAATTTCTAGTAAGGGTTTTGTTAATTAATTTGGTGTTTTGATTAGTGAAATGGTTAGTTGATAATTTTAGACAAATAAAAACTAAACCAAGTTGCTAATTTGTTAAATGATATTTTCCAAATTGGTTAATTAAGCTAATTAGCAAAATAAACTTTTACTAATCCTAATTGGTTGAGATTAAAATTTTAGTAATGGTTTAAATTGTTTAATCTTGGTAATTAGTGATGATTATAAATGCTAGTTTGGTAAAAACTTGTAGTTTGGTACTAAAATGATATATGCTGCTTACTAGATTTCGGTAAGTTTTGGCGTGGGTTTCTTTGAATGTTGAGACGTTATTTATATTAGATTCCACGTTTATTATTGTGTTGTGAATGCGCGATCGGTACGATCAGGGTCTAGACTTGGTAGTTGTATCGCTTTGCGTTCCTAGTTAGGGTCGTGCCGATGTCCTTCGTGTCTTTGTGTACCTTTTGCTCTTGAGTTGGTTTCGTAGTGTTGCTACGCGCGTTAGCCACAATACGAACACTTGAGAGTAAGTTTTGTGTTGTCGCGTTGGTCAGCGTAGTTTGTACGTGTTTTGGGTCTATTGCTAATATATACCTGTTATATGGTTTATGTTATAGGATCGCAGGCGGGGACTTCGGGCGCCGCGAACAGGGGAAAGCGAGTAGTTGGCTTTACTTAGCCAGGAACGTTGGTGAGTAGATTTAACATCTACAGGGGATCGCCTGCAAGGCGTTATGCGTCTGGACTAGATCAAATGACATGACTATTAGTTATAAGTATACGGATATTGATTGTACATGTAAACCTTTGTTGCTTATCTCATTTCCTTGTATATGGACTTAGTATTAATGAGACATAACGCCATTATTGACGGTTCATGTTTCACGAGCACTAATTGTATGCTACACACACACCGTCAATAATTTCCAGTACACGCACAACACCTATACATATATGATATTGTATTGTTTTGGGACATTGAGACACGATCCTCATTTTCATTGTGCATATGACATATAGCATACCTGTATTCCTACATGCTTACACATATGCCTTGATATGTTTAAATGCTAGTTACCCATATACCTATAGGGTAATGTCCCATTAGTGATAGGTATATACACATATGAGGCATAGCTATATGTACAACTTGCTTACATACTTATACATACACCTGGGGGGTATTACATCATTATTGATAGGTAGATACGCATATCTTGTTATGTCAACATGATTACGCATACCTGGCTATAGCTGCATGTTCACCTTTAATTGATGTTGTATGGACTTGGAGAAATTAGGATGCGCATGATATATATATATATATATATATATATATATATATATTAACTTGTTGTAGTTAAATAGCGGTTTTTCCTTTATATGCTCATATTACTGTTTCATGTTGCATATATTACATTCATAAATTTCATATGATGTTCTCTGATATTTTTATTCCTACGTATATATAACAGTGGAATGGGACACTGTTATTTATGCCTATAAATATTAATATATATATATATATATATATATATATATATATTAGTGGAATGGGACGCTAATATATATGTATTGATTAAAGAAGTTATACTTATTCATTACTTGATATTTTTTGGATTTGAGGACCGTGGTTGTTTCATGAAATTATGCATTATTTGAAAGACCCAATTTCTCTTGATAAGATATTTCAGCTTCCACCATGAGATTTTTCGATTCTGAGCTTATATATACCCATGCGAGGAGGTGTCGTGGGCCGTGTGCAGGTACATGGTGGAGCCCGGTTGGTTCCCCGGGGTAAGAAGATCGAAAGTCCATGCCGTTGAGCCCGGCTGGGGGCGTTTGCCATCCGGTGATAGTATTTGTATTCGACGGATATCTGGGAGATATCGATCGAGGTTATGTACGCACATGCCTTGCAGATTTCGAGTGGTGCTTACCCAGGTTCATAAGATGTATGTACATGACGTAGGAGGCCCAGTCCCAGGTGACGGCGCCTCAGAGATGAGAATTTAAGTGTCGATGCTAGACACTTGTTTTCATGATGTTTTTAGGTGTCGATGTTGGACACTCAGGTTACATGATACATACTCGATATTAGATACTGGTTATATGAGACTTACTTGAGGTTGGATACTGGTTATATGAGACTTACTTGAGGTTGGATACTGGTTATATATATGATCTTACAGGATATGGGAGCCAATTTGGGGGCTGATTTGAGTATATTTGGGATTTAGATTATCTTGATGGACATTGGTTCTGCCACGAGGTCAGGATTCCGTGAGGATGACATGTTTTATCCCATACTACGCATTTGTTTTATATGCTTTGCTTCATGTATTAGTAGTACCTGATAGAGTACGTTTCATGACTGTTGCATATATATATTGTCATATTATTGCTTCATGTATTAGTTGTACCTGCTAGAGTATCTTTCATGACTGTTGCATACATATGACCGTTTATTTCTATCCGCTTGCATGTATTAGATTCGCGTTGTACGTGCATACTTGCGATTACCTGCATATATTATTTACTATTCACGAGTTGGCAACTTACCCACGTTGTGCCACAGTGTTTTACAGGTTGTCCCTCAGGGCAGTCGCGGCAGGCTTTCCATCTTTCGTATCATCTTTTGCAGCGGATACCGCTACGGCTGACTGTGTACAGTTTTGCTATAGGTGGGTTTTACGGTTATCCGATGTTTCTTATTGTATATTTGTTGTATCCTGTAATCTCCATCTACCATTTTCATGTGTATGACTTAGAGACTTGATGTGAGAACAATATTGTATATTTTGGTGACTTGGATGACTTTTATGCAGTTTTACTCCTATATTTCTTCGCTACGGTGTCGTATATCTGTTGTGGTGGTTGTTTTCCACCGTTGGGCGTGGATTTGCCCCCGTTGGGGATGCTTTACTTGATATTTATGTTGTACCCATTTTTGGGGTTAGTTTTTACAAAGGAAGCACTGCCAAAATTTTTAAGAAAGTAAAGTTGGACTTTAAAGAATTTGGTTTGAGATTTCAAAAGTTTGAAAATGCTATTATCACTTACTACTTTTGATGGTTTAGATCGCTGGGTTTTCGGCTTACTTAAATTGCGTTATGCCTGTAGACGCTGTGTAGTTTAAGGGCCGTCACGTGCCAATTTCGGGTCATGATAAAGTTGGTATCAGAGCGCTAGGTTTTACCTTTCGGAGTGTAAGATGGCCTTGGAATGATGGAGTAGGTAGCTTAAGCAGAGTAACGTAGTGTATGTATGTCCGTGGAAAACTCACGACACGGTACTCCGCCTAAAGTGACCAAAGTACTAATTGCTTGAAATTCCGTCCTTGATGATACATCCTTGTGAATCGATTTCCGTGTTCTTATCGAATCCTATTTTCAGTTATAGCCTTGTGCCGCCGATGACTAGGAGGACACAGAGAGGTGCATCAAGAGCTGAGGTCAGAGTTGACTCTTTTGGGACGAGGACTGACCAGGATGGTATGCCCGTTGCACAGGAGCAGATGGATCCGCCTTCGACAGATCATCTCGCTAGGCTTGTGGCAGATATGCAGGACTTGCGCCAGATGATGAGGTCATTGGTTAAGGCCATTCGAGCGCAGCGACAGGAGGTTGCCACCCCTGTTATCCAGTTTTTCCTTGCGATCAGCACACAGCATAGTGTTACGTATACAGCACCAGTGGATGCAGCACCAGTTGAGAAGGCACGTCCTCCCGAGACTTTGGATGTTCCGAGACCGAGAGACTCGTATAGGTATATCAGCTCGGAGACAGATGTTTAGACATCGTGACAGGTTTCATGCACGTCGCGGGAGTAGCAGAGGCTTGGGACGAGGACAGTTGTCTAACTCTAATCCCTAGGAGGGTCAGCCGTTCTTATCTGGATGCTATCGTTGCGGGAGTTTGGATCATCGAGTTTGAGTTTGTACAAAGCCACGTGAGTGCGGGGCAGCTGTACCGCAGAGAGGAGGAGTTCAGCCAGTTGCGGGTAGAGGGCAGACTCGAGAGTTTGCTTCTACTAATCGGGACACGCGGGCGTCCAATACAGAGTTTTCAGGTATTCTTAATTCGTATGTTCTTTTGATGCACTTGTTTGTTTTACACACTTTGTGCCGTGGTTGGGCCGAGAGTCGTGTTAGCTCGATCATTCGTTTGTTGTGTTAACTTCTGTCAGTAATTCTTTTGTTGTGCGACACGTATTTCAGTCGTGTGCCAATCGGATAGGAGATAGAGATTCGTCCATCGTTGTGATCCTTCTAGAGATGTTGGATTTGACGTTCTCCTGGGCACGGACTAGTTAACTACATGCTAGGGGTCTGTGGACTACAGCGAGGAAACAGTCAAGTTTTGTTTTCCCGGCGAGTCAGTTCTCGTTGTGCAGGGGGACAGTGGTGCCGCCTCTCATAGCTTGAATTCAGCCTTTTTCGCTAGTCGGCTTTTAAGGAGGGGATGTCGAGGATTCTTGTCGTTCATTCGCGATACCGGAACCACAGTGGGTTTGTTGGACCGGGTTCCTTTCGTGCGAGAGTTTCCGACGTTGCTCCAGATGAGCCGGCAGAGGTTAGGGAGCTTAAGTATATGCTGCAGAGTTGCTAGATAAGTGGGGCGTATGCGTCTGAGTGTTTCGCTATGGGGAGCTCCTATTCTGTTCGTCAGGAGAAGGACGAAAATTTGAGGTTGTGTATTGATGGATCGTCAATTGAACCGGCTTACAGTGCGGATAGGTATCCTTTACCTCACATTGACGATTTCTTCTATCAGCTCCAGAGTGAGACATTTTCTAAGTTTGTTTGAGATTGGGTCATCATTGGTTGCGGGATCGGAGTGGTGACATTCCGAAGACTGCTTTTTGTATGCTACGGGCTGCATGAGTTCTTGGTGGTGTTGTTGGACTCACTAATGCTCTAGCAGCATTCAACGATGTGATGAACCAGATTTCTTCAGGCCGTTCTTCGACCAGTTGATTGTTTTGTTATTGATGTCATTCTGGTCTATTCCAATGTATCGTGGGGAACTTGAGCGTTACTTGAGGATTTGCTTGGCAGACATTGGGCGAGCCCTAGTGATTGATACAAAAAAGTGTTTGTTTGTAGTTAACCGCAATCAATAACGGTGTCGCACGTAGCTAGACCGAGATGAGTACGGGTCGTCCTCTGGGAAACGTGGAACCTTTTACTTTTACTTTAGATGTGTTGAGAAAGAGAGGAGGGATAAAAGAATTTTTATAGAATGGTTTCTAGATCTACGTTAAACAAGAATGTAAAATATAGATCTAGATTATTTTAGAGATGTAGATAATATAATAAGAGGGCTTGTAGGGTTCGTTAGGATTTAGTAGTTATGGACGATTAATTAAAAGTTACCCTTTTAATCCATTAATAGATTTAGAACTAGAATGACCGTGATGCGTGTAGATTAGGGTTTCTGGAGGGAAAAGGAATCCCACTCTTAACCCTTATCTCGTCACGGAACTCCGTTCATATCTAGCCTTTACCAAAACAATCATTAATCTAATCTCTAATCGCGGTCGGAACTAGCAAAGAATTGCTAGCACGCCCGATTAGGATGTTAATGATTCTTTTGATAAAGTTCCTAAACTTTATAGGACTTAAAAAGGGTTTAATTATTTTCATCGTCCATTAGCCTACCCTAATCCTACGAACCCTAACAAGCGGAGAATTACTCGCGCATGTTGGGAGAAGAAGAGATGGAGAGAAAATGCATAATAAACTACGAAGAAATAGAATAAGAAGAAGAAAGCTACCTTTATTAATCAACAATATCAAATACACTTTGATTCCTTAGAAAATGATTACAAAAACCTAGTTTTCTTCTCGATCTCTTCTAAGGAGGTAGATGAACCGATGATGATCAGCCTGGATGCGTGAGCCGTCTTGGACTTCATGATCTCATCGGCTTGATAGCTTTTCCAAGAGGCCCTCGGTGCCCTTTTATAGTGCAAAGCCAGAATCTTTTAGTTGGAAACTTGGTAAAATTCAGCAGAGATTTACTCCACAAAATTTTAGCACACAATCTCTCTAGATTGCCGCGGATCCGCGGCCAACAGGGGGTTTGGCCGCGGTTCCGCGGCCAATGGTGAGGATCTCTTCACCAATTTTCTCGGGCTCTCTGATTTTGACATTTGGCAATCCTAGGCATCTTTAGAATTCAGAAATCTTCTCTCGGTTGCTTCCAGACTTGGTCTCCAAGTTTTGCTTCTTAATTTGGCAAGTTTTCTTCAACAAATTGATTTGTTTGATAAATTCTGCATAACAACTTGGAAATATTCTGCACAACAACTCAAATAAGATTTTAGTAGACTTTGTTCTACTAGGATTAGATCAATAATATTTGCATACATTTTCCTACCAAATGATAATAAAAATATATTAACAAATGAAAAATAATGTTTTTACACATAAACCCTCATATGTATAATATATCATATTAAAGTCCTTTTTTAATATAAAAATGATAGGAAAAATGTAATACAAATGTGCAGTTTTATCAACTGAACAAATACCCCCAAACTTATCTTTGATCGTCCCGAGCAAACTAGTTTATTTAAGGGGAGAAAAAGAAAGGGGAAAACTAAGCACACTTTCGTAGGCAGACACTATTGCACTGAGCACGTGCAACAAGCCATTAAACCTCAAGGTGTCCCTAGTAGGAGGAGTGTTGTCTCCTGAGGGTTTTCAGCGGATTACACCCACAAAATCCAATAACAAAAGAAAGATGGTGAAATTTACATATAAAGATAAGAACCATAAAAGAAAGGCCTTGAAAAGAAGAGTTTCCAACTATACTAGCTTTTCAGTTGTCATGAGCCCTATCTTAATAGTCATGAAAAAATGTTATAAATCACATCATCCCTCAATAAAACATCGTCTTTATTCTTCATTCCGACCTTTCATCCAAACATTGATCATATAACCCCACGTGTGTGTGAAGAACATCCCTACACTCGGAGAATTCAATTCAAGCTATCATACTCTTGTCCATCTACCTTAGTACTTTTTAATTTGATGAATATTAAGATTCGCTCACACCTTTTCATGCGACCGTTAATACTTCTTGAGGTACTAACCGACCGATTACTTATGTGCTTGCTGATTAGGTGATAATATTTTCCTCGTCTTGCACCACCTAAGGCTTAGCAGTGACTCCCAGACCAGTTGGCCTTAGGGCACTAGGTGAAGAGGCACCCTCGCTATATTTTTTTATTGCTGCCTTGGCGATAACAAAGCCAGTGTTCATTTTTTTTCTTTTCACCATTTTTATATTTTCTTCATTTTTTTTTCATTTCCTTCATACTTTGGCTTTTAGACAAGAGCATTTCAAGGTATCCTCTACTATCCCGAGTTTCAAGACGTGTGTAAGTGCATATAGTAGGGTATCAACATTCAAATATTTGGCTTCCAGAACAGAAACTATTTTTCAGACTTATTTTTATCCTCAGATTAGTGACTTCCTTTATCTTACTAACCCTTGGGACAACAGCTCATAACTACTTATTACCAGTTCGTTTAAGAAAACTTCTAATTTTCTTGGTTTTCTTAAACTATTCCTATCTTTTGGATATAATTTTTCACTTTCTACTCGTTTGTTATAAAAGAGAATTTTTTTTTAAAAATTTTTTTTGAAAAATGTTGTGCTTATGTAAAATATGATGCAAATTGATGTGTAAATAAGCACAAACCTCCCCCAAACTTGTTTTCAACAGTGTCCTCACTGTTGCTATCTGCTAGATCACAAAAACCTGTAAGCTTGGGATGACATTATTAATGGGGGCAACAATATATGAAAGTGAAAATCTTCCCCCAAACTTATTTTTGGCTCACAAATTTGAGGACAAAAGTTATGTTCAAGAGCCAAAAATATACCCCCCCTCAAACATGAGTTAAACAATACGAAGCATTTTAAGAGGGGGTGAGTCATTTGGTCAAAGTAAGACTTTACAAAGACCAAAAGTTAACACCAACCATTCAAATATTTTATCGGTATATCGTATAGGTTGGTGGAAGAATGTGTTGTATCGAGTCAAGAAAAAGTGGAGAAGGGATAAGAGGTGGCCTGGAAAGGGTTTGAAATTAGAGAAAAGAAAGAATGAGGATGAATGTGAATGATTAGGAAGAAGGAATGGTGATGGTTCAACCTCTATAGGTGGAGATTGATTAATCACAAAATCCGTATTGTTTAAAAATTCAAGTTCGTCAGAAAAAAGTTCAAAACTTTTATCAATGGTGTGATTGAACATTCTGCTGTAAAAGAGTTTTGTGCCAGAATTAATCCTACTTGATTCAAAAATTATTGAGGTAGAGGACTCGAAAAACTCATCTACCTCATTTTCAAAAATATCCAAATCAAGTTGAATTTCTGGTATTATTGAAGTTGAATTAACGGATTGTGATTCATCAAAACTCACTGAAACTATAGGAACAGAAGAAGAACCGGAGAAAGTAGAAGGTGAAATGGGTAAACAAATTGGTGTGTCGAGTGTTGCTGTACCAGATGTGGAAGATGGATGCTGTATTTCGGTCTGATCTTCGGGTATACCATTATCATCAACTTCAAGACATATTTGGGGTTCGGGAAGAATTAAAGGCTCAAGATGATGACCACACGGAAGTGAAAGGATTTGATGAATTGGTGGGACAAAATCATCCAAAATTTTGGGTTCATCAATCAATATATCCCCAACGTCAATCACCTCATTCAAGTGAAGGTTAAAATTCTCAAACACCTCATCAAAAGTATGGTTTTCAATCAGTTTTGGTTCAACAGTGGAGGTATAGAGATCACAAGGGTTGGCTATGGTTTCACTTGAAATGGACCCTTCACAATCGGGTAAATCAAACACTACAAAGTCACACAACTTATCAGACATTCTATCTTCAATTGATGAATCATTTGGTGTACTTGATGAATCTGTGAAACTAGAGTTGTGGATTTCGGTTTGGAAATGGAAGGTTTGATTAGGAAGGGTGTATAATTCTGTCTCTCTACCCAAATTCTCATTTTGTCCGATACCCGTATTATATACTGAAAAATTTTGAGCTGGATCGGAACTCGTTGCCCTTTCATATTTAGCCATGCTTTCCTTCCATTCCTCTCTAATGCGGTTCATCATCACTATACCTTCTTCTAATTTCCGCTCGAGACTAGACTTTGGTTGATAAGGGGTTTCGGTATAAGATTGAAATTCTTGTGGATAATTAAAACTCCTAAATGACTGATTAGAAGAACTGTTTAGAGAAGGTGGAAAAGTCGGATTGGATTGATAGGAATAGAATGGTTGCGAAAATTGGGTAGGAGTAGGATCAATATTATGATAAGAAGAATATTGATATAGGTTGGTCGGTTGGCCATCAAACTCTTCTTTGGAAAGTGGAGGTGATGGTTGATATTGGTCCGGGTTGAAACTTTGGCCTCTAGCCCTAGCTATGTGCTCAGCAATGGACATTCGTCTAGGGGCTTCCTCACTCTGGGTATCAACTGAAACAGGTGTAGGATTAGGATACGGTTGATAAGACCTAGACTGAGGTGGCCAACTGTTTCTTCCTGCTTGTTCTATATGATCTCTTAAGGACATGGAATAGCCGGACAGTATACCGAAGGGATTACGAAAACAAGAGATATCTGGCCGTGGACAGCAAAGCTCGGCAAGTGTTCTTCTGTTTAGGTCACCCATTATAAGAAGAGAAGAAGGGGGAAGGGGAGAAAATAATTGGTTTGTTTTCAAAAATGACGGATTTAGACAAATCACACAAAAATGCACAAACAACCCTAGAATTAAGGTTACCTAGGTCCAGTCTCTAGACCGCTCCTAGACTTCCAAAGGACAAGCCGCATGATCAATCCTCTACCGCCTCCGTACTACCCTTGTAACCAGGTAAGTGCCAGGTAAGTGGGAAGGAACCACAGTAGTGGGCCTAATTAAAAACCACTAGCCTTTGACACACTTGCCTAGGCATTACAAAAGTAATGCGGATAAACGATAGATTACCCACGACCTTCCTCTGTCCTTAATGAGCGCGACAGTCCTTAGAGTCTTATCTATGTTAGTTGTATGTATGCCCTAGAGGCCAGTATTGTACAGATGATGTATATTATATTGGATGCTTGGACATATATAGAGATGACTTTCTTGCTCGATATGATAGTATGCTATCTGGTTGCTCTTTATGTTAACATGTATACTAGTCTCTTTAAACTGTCTTATAGTTACATGTTGGTAAAGCCCTTAGGATGTGTACTTGACTACATGGACTATGATGCAGATCATACTAGTGGGGACATGGTAGTCCATAAGTACATCCTTCAAGGTCCCTAGTCGTGGGTGTATTGAGACGGGGCATCGATATACCAGTGTAGACTAGCGTATACGCCTCTCGACCCATGAGATGGGCGATGGATGATCCCATATCCATTGGTGTTTGACATCAGAGATGGTATACGGGTGCTCAGTGGAGACTGGGTACACTGGACGGACACGCCGAGAACTCCCAGATGGTATTATACCTCCCGTCAAATGGCAGTTCTCAGGTGACACTTGTACAGGTTAGTCTGTAGACCCGAGATCGTCATAGAGTCTTGTGTGATTCCCACTGTGCTTTGATCTCCACCTTACCACGTCCATGAGGGCGTGCAAAATGGTGGTCTTTGGGTACAGTCCCGAGTCACATGGAGGCAATGAGCGATAGGAGGGGTTTCGTCTCTCCCGGTATTGGGGGTTGATGTTGCGCTGTGCTCGATTGGCCGTAACAGGGAAGTCCCTGGCCAGGGCTGATCAGAGATCTGCTGGTAAGTGTTACCAGTAGTTTCTCGACCCGTTATGAGCCTCACATCGGCACGACTTATCGGTTATTGGGGTCTGATGTTTACCACCCCTAGACTTGATATGCGACATATCAGACGAACAGACCGGACTGTACGGTAAGTGTTACTGGTTGGATTCACAGGAGTGTGAGCGGGCTAGCTCGTCGATCTTCTGATCGCTCAATACCCGGGTGGCCGTTACGTTTAACAGACCGCTTGCGGCTTGTGGGTGCTTGATATGATCATCATCTGCTACCGGCGTATTGACGAGTCTTTAGAGTCCTACACAGGGGTTTCCTGGCTCAAGCGAAACGAAATAGAAGAGCATATGAGATATGTGCGGGACCGAGAATAATGCGAGTATGTGATACCGTATTTCATTCTCGCGATGAATGTTTCGATTGGTTGTATGCGATATAACATAGTCATCGAAACGTTGATTCGATAAATCGATACATTGTATACTAGTCGGTTATGTGCGACATGACCGGATCATTGAATCAAGTGTTGATTTAATGATTTAATGTATAATTAAATATTTGATATATTACTTTGCATTAACTAGTATTGGTTCACTTTAAATGGATTTTCTCACTTGTTGTTCACAAGTTGTATATGTGATATACTTTCGTGCACTTGATTGTATCATGTTTGATGATACAAATACACTTGGATTTGTGTAAAGACTTAAACCATGTTTAGTGAATGGTTAGGGTTTCATATTTTCACTTAATATTTATCTTTTCTTTTTTGAGAAATAGATAAAAGAAAACAAAATGGTTTCTTTTTATCATGAAGCTTGTTGAAGCTTCATGAAGCTTTGACCAAGTGACCATTTTGTCTTCATGCTTAACCCTAACCATTCCCACTAACCATGGTCTATTCTCTACACCTAACCAAGGTTAGAAGATGATAAGTATTCATTTTATTATTCTTTTTGACAACACTTATCATATTCTTTCTTCTTCTTCATCATCTTCATCAAGAAAGAAAGCTTGATTCCATCAATGGCATCTTGAGCAAAAGTGTGAGAAATCCAATTATAAAGTGAACCCACCTCCTATTTCTTCACCCTCTATCTCTTGCCAAGTAGTATAGGGTGTTTTCTTCACAAGTTTCACAACTTGGTGAAGTTGGAGCTTGATCTTGTGTAACCTCGACATAGATCATCTTCGGCATCGTAGCCGACGAATTGTCCGCTCATTTCTCCGATGAAGCCGATGCTAGAGTCCGAGATCCGACTAGGACAGCGAGAGGACGTCTACGTGGAGCTAAGGAAGTGGAGAACCGGATCTACAAAGGTTGTAGCTTCTCACTTTTAGTTAAGTCGTTAACTAGTTTCCTTTTTCGCCTAAAATTCTAGCCGACGATCCGTATTAGGGTTTCTCGGCACTCATAAAATTTGAAATTGGCATGGTTGATACCTTGTGAGACTTTATTAGCGTGCCTAGGAACCCTACAGTTGTATCAGAGCCTAGCTAGAGCCTTAGGCGAAGTGTAGACGACGTTTGAAACCCGATCGAACCGAAACCCTAAAAACCAAAATGCTCTCTAGACTTTTTCTAAAAACTGGGTTTTTTCCAGATTAAAAATGCTTAAAAAATTCAGCAGGGAATTAAAAGAATTACTGTGCAAAATTTGACCATTGACACCACAAAACGGCGGCGGAACCGCGGCAGAAGCCTAGCTTCTGCGGCGGTTCCGCGGCCCTCTGATGACATCATCATTCCCTGTTTGCACAGTAACTCCTATTTTATTATGCTGAGTTTTCTGGGAATTTCTAAATTGACTCAAGAGTTGAGTATTCTGGGGTTGTATTGGGAATCAAAGATTCGATCGGATTATCAGACTTTGTCTATGTGGCTTTTCGGATATTTTAGAATATGTTAAAAAGTTCGACCGGATATAAATACCCAACTATTCCCCTGCCGGAAAATTTCCAAGTGTTGGATTTTTCTGTGGTTTAAGGACGTTCTGAGTAGTGCAAGTAACGCGATGGTCTCTCTAGAAGACAACAAAGCTTAACTCGATTATGTGACCGTCTTGAACTGCCCTTTGAACCTTAGGGTTTGGGGCAATACGGCGTGCCACATGTGAGGCGTTGGCTTGACCCTTCTACGGCTGGACCGTTGGTACTGAGGCATGAAGTGAATTTCTTTGAACCTATTTCATGTGTTGAACGGTTTCGGGAAAACTTGGGTGTTCGAATGTTCGATCGGAAAGTTTAATATATTCTATTTATCCGGAATGGGATACAATAATTGGAATTCACAAACAGTTATGAGATAGCTGAATGAATGTTATAAATCTAGCGGTTTAGTCTTGCTTGATATTGAAAAGAGTTTTCGATAATGAGACTAAAATGCGGGGTTTATAATTGTTAGGCATGTGATGTCTAAGTATTTCATTTGATTAGACATGCGATGTCTAAAGAGGTTGCGGATTCCAACTGTTGTAGTTTTACACTTTCTTTTCTGTGACCGTAAGTGTAATATGTGATATCGTCGGTTTCATTGCTATATGTCAACGATAATTGGGATGCGCATATTTACTTATGTTGATGACATGTGATGTTATGTGTTGCTGGATATGTTATATTGGATCGTCGTGTTCGAATAGCCGGGGGTTTTTATGTGAGATGAGTGTTTTTCATTTTCATTCATGTAAAAAAAAAAATTGTATGTAATATTCTTTTATTTGGGACACTTCCAGGTTGCGGAAGTTGTCACCTTTTGTATATTATTTACTTTTCCGCATTAGGATAGACCCAAGGAGGGGAGCACAAGTAACCGGGTTCTAAGGGTCCAGTGGGAGACCATCTCGAGGAGTCGAGTCCGGGTCTCCTAACCCTAGAATTGGTAGGGTTTCTTGCCGCTCTCGTAGGGGTCTAGGGGTGTGGGATTGGCTATTTATCACGACCGTGGAATCCGTGTTTTATACTGGCTCGTATTGAAAACACGGACGTCCTAGTATATCCAATGTTTCATATGTTTCTTCTGCTGCGATATCTGTGATGTGATCATATGATGTTCTGTGATAGATACAGTATATAGTATATATGATGTATTATATAGACGTTACTTATGTTTTGCACCCGCACTAGCCCTGCCATGCTCTGTCGTTAGTTACCTAACCTAACGGTGCACGAGGGGACATCGAGGCGAATGCGGATGGCATAAGTGTACGTCGTATTTATCTATGATGTTTAGGTAACTTAAATGATGGGACTTCATTAATGTGATTAATGAAAGAAAAGAAACCTAAGATATTGTAGAATCAAATTTTAAATAAAAAGGGTAGCTACAGTTCTTGCTTTGCATAGCGGTATATATGATATACCCTGCACCTTATTCGATGAGGAAAGGACCGAGATCCCTTCACCGGGAGTGACTCCTTTAGCAATAACTGGCTGATGCTACACCCTCGGTTTGACTTTTGATTGTATCCATAGTTTCTGCTTTGCACAGTGATATATATGATATATCCCGCACCTCATTCGACGAGGAAAAGGCCGACGATCCCTTCACCGGGAGTGACCCCTTTAGCAAAACTAGAAAAGCCTCAAAATCACTCCATTTCAAAACTGTATTTGATTCTACAACGATATCAAGTTCATTACGCAATAGGTTTTCAGAAAAACCTGTCGTAGCCCTCCGTCATTTCAGATAAGTACTAGTTAGTATTCGTGCTACGTTTCTTGACTATGTTAAGGCGTAGTGTGCGGTAGCTGATTGGTGCTTATCTGTATAAGCATATGATGCGATTGGATTAGGGTAGTCGTGCGACTTTGTTGACTATGTTAAGGGTCGTGCGGGTGGGTTTAATTCAATCAGGAAATGACGGGTTGAACTTGACTAGCACTTATGATTTGTTGACTATGTTAAGGTCATATAGCTGCTAGGGGCAAAATATTATCGGAAATTTCAAGTGTTGAAATTTGCAATGAGATTGCATACCTTCTATGAGATAGTTGGATCCCGATACCCACTGCGAGTAAGAGTTACTCCTGGGAGAGTTTTACACATTGCAATTAGCTGATCAAGTAGGTGTCTAGAAAGGTGTCAACGGGGTCACGCCTCTGGGAAAACGAGGTTTACATTAATTAGGTTCGTGCAAAAGCACGGGGGACCTCCCTCAAAGTACCGACACTGGCCTGGCTGAAAGATTGGCGAACTTGTAGTGTGTAATTAATCCCGGCTAGTCTTTCCTTTTAGGGTTTGAAGGAAGATTTGATAAAAACCAGTGGGAGCCATCCTGATTAGATAAGATAATAACCAATCTGATCTTGCACGAGCATACGCTAAAGTGTTTTCTTCTCTCTCTCTCCACGTAGCGACCATTTCATGCCCTAATCAAGATAATAATATGGATGTATTGACCGAACCCGCATGTTATACTGTGCTGGGGAACGTTGGTTCCGTTCTTTCTTATAAGAGTTATAGGAATGAACAGGATATAGAGGAATACCAGGATTCCCATGCCACCCGAATGAAGAAAGTACATATTGATGCATTTTCTTCGGGTGTGTTCGTTACAGAGAACTGTTTCTCCATTTACTCTACGTCCTGGGTATTAGATACCGGGTCAGGATCCCATATATGTAATCAGTTACATGGGCTTAGGAAAGGTAGAGAGCTTGAAGAAGGTGATAAAGACATTAGAGTTGGAAATGGTGCAATTGTTGCAGTTAAGACTGTCGGGAAATATCACCTTGTTATACCAACTGGTAATACATTGGTTCTGAACGAATGCTATTACATGCCGAACCTGATATGCAACATTATATCGGTTTCTTTGTTGAGTAAAGAGGGATATAATTTTGTATTACAGGACAATGTTATGAACATTTTCCGTAACCAAAAGTTGGTTGGATCAGGCACGTTGTGCAATGGCATTTATGTTCTAAATCAATCAACAGTTCTGAGCATAACTAACACACATAAGAGGAAGAGTTCTGAACTAAACGAATCCTTCTTGTGGCATTGTAGACTGGGTCACATCAATGCGACACGACTGGCTAAGTTGCATAAGGATGGATATTTGAAACCATTCGAATTTTCATCTTATGACACTTGCCAGTCATGTCTCAAAGGCAAGATGACCAAAACTCCGTTTACGGGACACGGAGAAAGAGTTACCGAACTCTTGGGACTGATAAATAGTGATGTATGTGGTCCTATGTCTACACATGCCAGGGATGGTTCTTCATACTTCATTACATTCACTGACGATCTCTCTAGGTTCGGGTATGTGTTTCTGATGAAACACAAATCAGAAACTTTTGAGAAATTTAGAGAATATAAACAAGAAGTTGAGAACCAAACCGGAAAAAGTATTAAAATCCTACGATCTGATCGAGGAGGTGAATACTTGAGCAATGAATTCCTGGACTTCCTAAAAGAGAATGGGATTCTCTCTCAGCTGACTCCACCATATACACCACAGCACAACGGTGTATCAGAACGGAGGAACCGCACCCTATTAGATATGGTGCGCTCTATGATGAGCACAGCTGAGTTACCTATTTTCCTTCTGGGGATATGCGCTGGAAACAGCAACATACCTATTGAATCAAGTTCCATCTAAATCTGTACCCACCACACCATATGAGATATGGAGTGGGAAGAGACAATATTTTAAACGAGTTAAGATATGGGGTTGTCCGGCCTATGTCAAAAGGCAAAATCCAGACAAACTCGAGGCACGGTCAGTTCTTTGCAAGTTTGTGGGATATCTTAGGAATTCACAAGGATATTTTTTCTACCATGCTGAAGAACAAAAGGTGTTTGTTTCTCAATATGCCACCTTTTTAGAAAAGGAATTCCTTGAAAAAGAAATTATTGGCAAAGTGGTAGAGCTGGAAGAAGTTCCAGATACACAAACCGTAACTGAAGATTTAGTGGAACCAGAAGATTCAGTAGCTCCCAATGAACCTCAGCCTCTCCGCCGATCTAGTAGGGTTCCTCGCCAACCTGAGAGATACAATGGTTTTCTCATGGATGGTGGGAGCGAGGATTGCATCATGGAGGATGATGACCCAACTAGCTTCCAGCAGGCCATCACGAGTAGGGACTCAGTGAAATGGCTGGATGCAATGCGGTCCGAGATGGAATCCATGTACACCAACAAAGTATGGACTTTGGAAGTTGCTCCTGAAGGGGTAAAACCCATTGGGAGCAAATGGATCTTCAAGAAGAAACTTGGTGTAGATGGGAAAGTGGAGACTTTCAAAGCTAGACTTGTTGCAAAGGGTTTTCGTCAAAGACCAGGTGTGGACTATGACGAAACCTTTTCTCCAGTGGCTATGCTTAAATCCATCCGGATCATACTTGCCATCGCTGCATATCATGACTACGAAATCTGGCAACTGGATGTTAAGACTGTTAGTTATATGTATGCCCTCGAGGCCATTACTGTACATTGGATGTATATTGTAGTGGATGCTGGGACATATATAGGGAGGACTTTCTTGCTCGACATGATAGTATGCTATCTGGTTGCTCTTTACCTTAACGTGTACACTGATTGTCTCTCTGTTACATGTTGGTAAAGCCTTTAGGTTGTGTGCTTGACAACCTGGACTATGATGCAGATCATACTAGTGGGGACATGGTAGTCCATAAGTACATCCTTGAAAGTCCCTAGTCGTGGGTGTATCGAGATGGGGCATCGATATACCAGAGTAGACTAGCATGTACCTTCTCGACCCATACAGATGGGCGATGGATGATCCCATATCCATTGGTGTTTGACATCAGAGATGATATACGGGTGCTCAGTGGAGACTGGGTACACTAGACGGACTCGCCGAGAACTCCCAGATGGTATTATACCTCACGTCAGATGGCAGTTCTCTGGTGACACTGGTACAAAGTAGTCTGTTGACCCGAGATCGTCATAGAGTCTTGTGTGGTTCCCACTGTGCTTTGATTTCCATCTTACCACGTCCAAGAGGGCGTGCAAAACGGTGGTTTTTGGGTACAGTCCCGAGTAACATGGAGGCAATGAGCGATAGGAGGGGATTCGTCTCTCCCGGTATAGGGGGTTGATGTTGCGCTGTGTTCGATTGGATATAACAGGAAATCCCTGGACAGGGTTGCTGAGATTTACTGGTAAGTGTTACCAGTAGTTTCTTGAATTGTTATAGACCTCATATCGACACGACTTATCGAGCTATTGGGGTCTGACGTTTACCACCCCTAGGTGAGATATGCGACATATCAGACGATCAGACCGGACTGTACGGTAGTGTTACTGGTTGGATTCACTGGAGTGTGAGCGGGCTTGCTCGTCAATCTTCAGATCGCTCAATACCCGGGTGGCCGTTACGTTTAGCAGACCGCTTGCGGCTTGTGGGTGATTGATATGATCATCACCTGCTGCCGGCGTATTGACGAGTCTTTAGAGTCCTACACAGAGGTTTCCTGGCTCAAGCGAAACGAAATAGGAGCGCATATGAGATATGTGCGGGACCGAGAATAATGCGTGTATGTGATACCGTATTTCATTCTCGCGATGAATGTGTCGAATGGTTGTATGCGATATAACCTAGTTATCGAATCAAGGATTGATTCGATAAGCCGATACATTGTATACTAGTCGGTTGTGTGCGACATGACCGGATCATTGAATCAAGTGTTGATTTAATGATTTAATGCATAATTATATATTTGATATATTACTTTGCATTAACTAGTATTGGTTCACTTTAAATGGATTTTCTCACTTTTTGTGCACATTGTATATGTGATATACTTTTGTACACAAGATTGTATCATGTTTGATGATACATGCTAGTTTGGGTTTGTGTAAAGAATTAAACCATGGTTACTTAAGTGGTTAGGGTTTCATTTCCTTTTCTCATTTATTTATTTTATTTATTCATTTTGAAATAAATAAGAATAAAGAGAAATAATGGTGGCTTTATTTGTAGTTTAGTTGAAGCTTCATGAAGCTTTGACCAAAGTCCACCATTCTTATCTCATTCTTAACCCTAACCATTCAACTAACTTTGGTTAATTCTCTACACATTACCATGGTTAGATTATGATAAACATTCCATTTATTTTTTTTGGAATAACTTATCATAAGACTTTCTCCTTCTTCTTCATCTTCTACACATGAAGAAGCTTACTTCATCAATGGTGATTGATGAAAACAAGTGAGAAATCCAATTCTAAAGTCTACCCACTTCCTATTTCTTCATCATCTACCTCTTGCCAAGTAGTAGAGTGTGTTTCCTTCACAAGTTATCATGGTTTGGTGAAGGTGGAGGTTGATCTAGCGATGCCTCGACGTAGATCATCTTCGGCATGGACATCGATGACCTAGCCCGTCCATTCTCCGATGAAACCGACGCTAGAGCCCGGGACTTGTTATGGACAGCGAAGAGACTTCATTACGGAGCTATGGAGGTGGAGAACCGGATCTACAAAGGTTGTATTTCCGTATCTCTTAGTTAAGTGTTAACTAGTTATCTTTTCGCCTAGAATTCTAACCAACGATCCGTACTCGGGCTTCTCGGCACCTAGATTTTTTGAAATTGGCATGGTTGATGCCTTGTGAGACCTCACTAGGGTGCCTAGGAACCCTACAGTGGTATCAGAGCCTAGCTAGAGCCTTAGGCGAAGTCTAGACGGAATTTGAAGTCCGAACGACCCGAAAACCCAAACCTAAACATGCTCTCTGTCCTTTTTCTAAAAACAGGGATTTTTGTGAATTAAAAATATGCAGAAAAATCAGCAGGCAATTTTAAGAGATACTGTGAAGTTCGACTGTCTAACTCCATCAACCTGCCGCGGTTCCGCGGCACGAGACTGGCTCGTGCGGCGGTTCCGCGGCCGTACGGCATCATTGGTCAGCGAATCTTACACAGTAACTCCTAATAGATAGTGCTGGATTTTCTGGGAATTTTTAATATTTATTCAAGAGTTGAATTTTCTGGGGTTGTTTTGGGGATTCGGTGTTTCGATCGGAGTATCAAATTTTGTCTATGTGGCTTTCCGGATAAATTTTTAGAATATGTTAAAAAGTTCGACCGGATATAAATACCCAATTTTTCCCCTGTCGGGAAATTTCCAAGTGTTGGATTTTTCCGTAGTTTAACGACGTTCTAAGTAGTGCAAGTAACTCGATGGACCCTCTAGAAGACAACAAACCTTAACTCGATTATGTGACCGTCTTGAACTGCCCTTTGAACCTTCGGGTTTGGGGCAGTACGGCGTGCCACATGTGAGGCGTTGGCTTGACCCTTCTACGGCTGGACCGTTGGTACTGAGGCACGAACGGAATGTTGTTAGACTTATTTCATGTGTTGAGCTGTATCGGGAAAACTTGGGTGTTCGAATGTTCAATCGGAAAGTTTAACATTTTCTAATTATCTGGAATGGGATACAATAATTGGAATTCACAGAAGTTATGAGATAACTGAATGAATGTTATAAACATAGCAATTTAGTCTCACTTGATCGGTTGCCACGGAATTTTGATGTGATCAAAAGTCCGTCGCAATCACGTAGTGTACGCGGATACTCGCCGGGTAAACTTAATAGACAGCCTCGCTCCATAGCCCCGACCAAGTGACTGTAGGAGAACCCCGTCGCCGAAAGCATCCGTACGGGTGCTCGCGGCAGTGGTGTTCCGCCTTGGTGCACTTTGTCGACGGTATCGGGGGTGCGGCCGCCTACTGAAGTTTGCGACGAGTATTCGATCAGGATGCCGGGAATCTTGTTGAATTACCCGACTTAATATTGAAAAGTGTTTTCAATGATGAGACTAAAATGCGGGGTTTATAATTGTTAGGCATGTGATGTCTAAGGTATTCATTTGATTAGGCATGCGATGTCTATGCAGATTGCGGATTCCAACTGTTGTAGTTTTACACTTTCTTTTCTGTGACCGTAAGTGTAATATGTGATATCGCCGGTTTCGTTGCTATGTGTCAACGACAATTGGGATGCGCATATTTACATACGTTGATGACATGTGATGTTATGTGTTGCTGGATATGTTATATTGGATCGTCGCGTTTGAATAGCCGGGGGTTTTTATGTGAGATGAGTGTTTTTCATTTTCATTCATGTAAAAACTTGTATGTAATATTCTTTTATTGGGGCACTTCCAGGTTGCGGAAGTTGTCACCCATTGTATATTATTTACTTTTCCGCACTAGGATAGACCCAAGGAGGGGAGCACAAGTAACCGGGTTCTGGGGTCCAGTGGGAGACCAACTCGAGGAGTCGAGTACGGGTCTCCTAACTCCAGAATTGGTAGGGTTGCTTGCCGCTCTCGTAGGGGTCTAGGGGTGTGGGTTTGGCTATTCATCACGACCGTGAAATCCGTGTTTTATACTGGCTCGTATTGAAAACACGGACGTCCTAGTATATCCAATATTTCATATGATTCTTCTGCTGCGATATCTGTGATGTGATCATGTGATGTTATGTGATAGATACTGTATATAGTATATATGATATATTATATAGACGTTACTTATGTTTTACACCCGCGCTAGCCCTGCCCCGCTCTGCCGTTAGTTACCTAACCTAACGGTGCACGAGGGGACATCGAAGCGAATGCGTATGGCATAAGTGTACGTCGTATTTATCTGTGATGTTTAAGTACTTGAATGATGGGACTTCATTAATGTGATTAATGAAATAAAAGAAACCTAAGATGTTGTAGAATCGAATTTCAAAATAAAACAGGTAGCTACAGTTCTTGCTTTGCACAGAGGTATATATGATATATCCTGCACCTTATTCGATAAGGAAAGGACCGAGATCCCTTCACCGGGAGTGACTCCTTTAGCAATGACTGGCAGATGCTACACACTCGGTTTGTCTTTTGATTGCTTTTAAGAGTTTTTGCTTTGCACAGTGATATATATGATATATCCCGCACCTCATTCGACGAGGAAAGGACCGACGATCCTTTTACCGGGAGTGACTCCTTTAGCAAAACTAGAAAAGCCTCAAAAGCACTCCATTTTAAAATCATTTGATTCTATAACGATATCAAGTTCATTACGCAATAGGTTTTCAGAAAAACCTGTCGTAGCCCTCTATCATTTCAGATAAGTGCTGTTTAGTATTCGTGCTGCGTTTGTTGGATTCCGTCAAGGCGCAGTGTGCGGTAGCTAACCAGTATTTATCTGCTTATGCATATGATGCAGATTGAGTTAGGGTAGTCGTGCGACCTTGTTGGCCTCCGTCAAGGGTCGTGCGGGTGGGTTTGATTCAATCAAGAAATGATGGGTTGAACTTGACTAGTAGCCTATGGTTTGTTGGCCTCCGTCAAGGTCATAGGGTGCTAGGGGCAAAATATTATCGGGAATTTCAAGTGTTGAAATTTGCAATGAGATTGCATACCTTCTATGAGATACTTGGATCCCGATACCCGCTGCGAGTAATTGTTACTCCTGGGAGAGTTTTACACATTACAATTAGCCAATCAAGTAGGTGTCTAGAAAGGTGTCAACGAGGTTACGCCTCTGGGAAAATGAGGTTTACATTAATTAGGTTCCTGCGAAAGCACGGGGGACCTCCCTCAAAGTACCGACACTGGCCTGGCTGAAAGATTGGCGAACTTGTAGTGTGTAATTAATCCCGGCTAGTCTTTCCTTTTAGGGTTTGAAGGAAGATTTGATAAAAAGCAGTGGGAGCCATCCTGATTAGATAAAATAATAACCAATCTATTCTTGCAAGAGCGCACGCTGAGTGTTTTCTTCTCTCTCTCTCCTGGTAGCGACCATATCACGCCTTAATCAAGATAATAATACGGATTATTGACCGAACCCGCTTGTTATACTGAGCTGGGGAACGTTGGTCCTGCTCCAACTTATAATTGTTATAAGACAGAGCAGGAAATTGGGGAATACCAGATTTCCCGTGCCGCCCAAACGAGGAGAGTGCATGATGATGCATCATCTTCGGGTGTGTTCATTATATAGAACTGTTTCTCAGTGTCCTTTACGTCCTGGGTATGTGATACCAGATCAGGATCCCAGATATGTAATCAGTTACATAGGGCTACAGAAAGGTAGAGAACTGAGAACAGGTGATAAGTTTCATGAGACAGAAAACGGGGCAAGTGTTGCAGCCAAGTCTGTTGGTCACTGTCACCCTGTATTACAATACATTGATTCTGAACGAATGTTATTAGATACCGAACCTGATATACAAAATCATATCAGTCTCTTTATTAGTAAAGAAATGATAAAATTTTGTATTGATGGATAATGTTTTGAACATTTCTTATATCAAAGGTTGATCGGTTCAGGCACGTTATCTAAAAGCATTGATGTTCTAAATCAAACTACAGTTCTTAGTATATGGAACACACATAAGAGGAAGAGTTCAGAAATGAACGAATTCTTCTTGAGGCATTGTAGACTAGGTCAGATCAATGTGACCTGACTAGCTAGAGTTACATATAGATGCATATTTAAATCAGTTTGAATTTACATCTTGTGAAACTCGCCAGTCATGTCACAAAGATAACATGACCATAGCTCCGTTTACTGAAAACAGAGAAAGAGTTAGTGAACTCTTGGGACTGATACATGATGATGTATGTAAGGTCTCCTGTCTACATATGCCAAGACCGGTTCTTTGTACTTCATTACATTCTCTGATAATCTCTCGAGATTCAGACATATGTTCCTGTTGAAACACAAGTCCGAACCTTTTGAGATATTCACAGAATATAAGTTAGAAGTAGAGAACCAATACGGGTATAAGTATTATGTCCTATGATGAGATCAAGGAGGAGAATACTTGTGCACGGAAATCCTGGATTATTCTAAAGGAGAATGAGATTCTCTCTCAGCATTACTCCTCTGAATACACCATAGCACGATGGTATATCAGGGCGGAGCAGATACACCCTATTTGATATGGTGTGCTCTATGATGAGTACTACTGAGTTACCTATTTCCTTTTGGGAGTTGTGCACTTAAGAAGCTGCATACCTTTTGAATAGGGTTCCAATCAAATCAATTGCCTACCATTTCATATGTGATATGGAAAGGGAAGCGCCCATATCTTAAGTTAGTTAAGATTTGGAGTTGTCCGGCCTATGTCTAAAAGCAAAATCCGGACAAGCTCGAGGCAAGGTCTGTTATGTAGAACTGGAAATGTTCCAGCTATACAGACTGCAGCTGATGATTTGATAGAACCAAAGGATTCAGTAGATTCCAACGAACCTCAGCCTCTCCGCCGATCTAGTAGGGTTCCTCACCCACCTGAGAGATACTTCTGTTTCTCTATGACAGTGGGAGCGAGGATTGCATCATGAGATGATGACCCAACTAGTTTCGAGCTGGTCATCAGGAGTGAGACTCTGTAAGAATGGCTGGATGCTTAGCGATCTGAGATGGAATCCTTATACACCAACAAAGTATGGACTTTGGTTGCTATATCTGAAGGGTTAAATCCCCATCAGGAGCAAGTATATCTTGAGAAGATTACTTGGTGTACATGGAAAAGTTAAGACTTTCAAAGCTAGACTTGTTAAAGGTTTTCGTCATCGACCAGGCGTGGACAATGATGAAACCTTCTCAAGTGGCTATGCTTAAGTCCATCCAGATCCTACTTGTCACGGGTACATACCATGACTACGATATCTGGCGGTTGGGTGTCATGACTGCTTTTCTAAATGATGTTTTAGAAGAGTACGTCTATAAGTACACAGCCAGAGGGCTTCGCAGACAGTGGGAGCAGCGGAAACGTGTGCAAGATGCTTTATAGGATAAAGCAGGCATCGCGGAGTTGGAACATCTGTTTTGATGGATTAGTCAAAGAAGTTGACATCATCAAAATGGTAGATGAACCTTGTATAAACAAAAAGGTAGTAGGGAGTATGGTGACGATCCCCGTAGAGTACGTGGATGACATACTCTTGATAGGGAAGGAGTTTCCTATGCTACGCTCGATCAATCTCCGCAAATCACTATGATTCTCCATATAGGATTAAACTGATACCTACTAAATCCAAGGTTTTGGATCTATGAGATAGATCTAAATGGAAATTAGGATACTCACTAGTTATAGTGAGATGGTATCAATCGATCCTGGGGGGAATCACTGGAAGTGTTCCAAGGTGATAATGACGACTGAGTGTCAGTCACAGGCATTGTCTTTACCCTCAGTAAAGGGACGGTATGTTGGAAGAGTTCCAAGGTAGATACCGTGACATACTAGACGATAAAGGAAGGATACATCGCTACTTAAGATGCTACCAAGGAGGATGTTTGGGTGTATATTGGTTCATGAGATGAACCACGTTCCAACCATTGTGAGACAATGGAGTTGTGGCTTATGCCAAGGAACGTCCGTCCCATCAGTGATCCAGACATATTCTAAGGCAGTATCACCTGATCATGGAGATAGTTGATCTCCAGGGTGATCGAAGTTTGGAGAGTAAACTCAGAGGACAACACAGCGGATCCACTCACAAAGGCCTGTTCCCAGAGAGAGACTTTTATGGGATGGTTGAGTATGAGATACTACAACCACTGCTACATATGGCCCTAGTGCAAGTGGGAGATTGTTAGTTATATGTATGCCCTAGAGGCCATTACTGTACATTGGATGTATATTGTAGTGGATGCTGGGACATATATAGGGAGGACTTTCTTGCTCGACATGATAGTATGCTATCTGGTTGCTCTTTACCTTAACGTGTACACTGATTGTCTCTCTGTTACATGTTGGTAAAGCCCTTAGGATGTGTGCTTGACTACCTGTACTATGATGCAGATCATACTAGTGGGGACATGGTAGTCCATAAGTACATCCTTGAAAGTCCCTAGTCGTAGGTGTATCGAGATGGGGCATCGATATACCAGAGTAGACTAGCGTGTACCTTCTCGACCCATACAGATGGGCGATGGATGATCCCATATCCATTGGTGTTTGACATCAGAGATGATATACGGGTGCTCAGTGGAGACTGGGTACACTGGACGGACTCGCCGAGAACTCCCAGATGGTATTATACCTCACGTCAGATGGCAGTTCTCTGGTGACACTGGTACAGAGTAGTCTGTTGACCCGAGATCGTCATAGAGTCTTGTGTGGTTCCCACAGTGCTTTGATTTCCATCTTACCACGTCCAAGAGGGCGTGCAAAACGGTGGTTTTTGGGTACAGTCCCGAGTCACATGGAGGCAATGAGCGATAGGAGGGGATTCGTCTCTCCCGGTATAGGGGGTTGATGTTGCGCTGTGTTCGATTGGATATAACAGGAAATCCCTGGCCAGGGTTGCTGAGATTTACTGGTAAGTGTTACCAGTAGTTTCTCGAATTGTTATAGACCTCATATCGACACGACTTATCGAGCTATTGGGGTCTGACGTTTACCACCCCTAGGTGAGATATGCGACATAACAGACGATCAGACCGGACTGTACGGTAGTGTTACTGGTTGGATTCACTGGAGTGTGAGCGGGCTTGCTCGTCGATCTTCAGATCGCTCAATACCCGGGTGGCCGTTACGTTTAGCAGACCGCTTGCGGCTTGTGGGTGATTGATATGATCATCACCTGCTGCCGGCGTATTGACGAGTCTTTAGAGTCCTACACAGAGGTTTCCTGGCTCAAGCGAAACGAAATAGGAGCGCATATGAGATATGTGCGGGACCGAGAATAATGCGTGTATGTGATACCGTATTTCATTCTCGCGATGAATGTGTCGAATGGTTGTATGCGATATAACCTAGTTATCGAATCAAGGATTGATTCGATAAGCCGATACATTGTATACTAGTCGGTTGTGTGCGACATGACCGGATCATTGAATCAAGTGTTGATTTAATGATTTAATGCATAATTATATATTTGATATATTACTTTGCATTAACTAGTATTGGTTCACTTTAAATGGATTTTCTCACTTTTTGTGCACATTGTATATGTGATATACTTTTGTACACAAGATTGTATCATGTTTGATGATACATGCTAGTTTGGGTTTGTGTAAAGAATTAAACCATGGTTACTTAAGTGGTTAGGGTTTCATTTCCTTTTCTCATTTATTTATTTCATTTATTCATTTTGAAATAAATAAGAATAAAGAGAAAGGATGGTGGCTTTATTTGTAGTTTAGTTGAAGCTTCATGAAGCTTTGACCAAAGTCCACCATTCTTATCTCATTCTTAACCCTAACCATTCAACTAACTTTGGTTAATTCTCTACACATTACCATGGTTAGATTATGATAAACATTCCATTTATTTTTTTTGGAATAACTTATCATAAGACTTTCTCCTTCTTCTTCATCTTCTACACATGAAGAAGCTTACTTCATCAATGGTGATTGATGAAAACAAGTGAGAAATCCAATTCTAAAGTCTACCCACTTCCTATTTCTTCATCCTCTACCTCTTGCCAAGTAGTAGAGTGTGTTTCCTTCACAAGTTATCATGGTTTGGTGAAGGTGGAGGTTGATCTAGCGATGCCTCGACGTAGATCATCTTCGGCATGGACATCGATGACCTAGCCCGTCCATTCTCCGATGAAGCCGACGCTAGAGCCCGGGACTTGTTATAGACAGCGAGGAGACTTCATGGCGGAGCTATGGAGGTGGAGAACCGGATCTACAAAGGTTGTATTTCCATATCTCTTAGTTAAGTGTTAACTAGTTATCTTTTCGCCTAGAATTCTAGCCAACGATCCGTAGTCGGGCTTCTCGGCACCTAGATTTTTTGAAATTGGCATGGTTGATGCCTTGTGAGACCTCACTAGGGTGCCTAGGAAGGTGTGCGGGAAGGTGTGCAAGCTGCTTAAATCCATTTATGGATTAAAGCAAGCATCGCGGAGTTGGAACATCTGCTTTGACGTCGTTATCAAATAGTTTGATTTCGTCAAAAACCCAGATGAACCTTGTATCTACAAGAAGGTAGCAGAGAGTAAGGTTGTCTTCCTCGTATTGTACGTGGACGACATACTCTTGATAGGAAATGATATTCCTATGCTGCAATCGGTCAAGCTCTTCTTATCACAAAGATTCTCAATGAAAGATCTTGGTGATGCCTCCTGCATATTGGGAATTAGGATCTATAGAGATAGATCCAAACGGATATTGGGATTTTCCCAATCCAGGTACATCGACACCATACTAAAGACGTTTAGTATGGAAGAATCCAAACGTGGGAACTTACCCACGATCTCTGGAGTCACTCTCTCCAAAGAGATGTCTCCCAAGACTGATTTGGAGAGAGCTCGCATGCAAGGGATACCCTATGCTTCGGCTGTAGGCTCTATCATGTACGCGATGCTGTGTACCAGACCCGATGTAGCATACTCACTAAGTGTAGTGAGCAGGTATCAAGCTGATCCTGGAGAGAGTCACTGGACAGCTGTGAAGAGCATCCTCAAGTACTTGCGAAGGACTAAAGAGATGCTCTTGGTGTATGGTAACGGAGAACTCCAAATGGAGTCCTTTACCGATTCGAGCTTCCAGAGTGATAAGGACGACTCTAAGGCGCAGTCGGGATTTATCTTTACCCTTTACGGAGGGGCGGTTAGCTGGAAGAGTTCCAAGCAGGAAAACGTGGCAGACTCGACGATGGAGGCTGAATACATCGCTGCCAACGATGCTGCTAAAGAGGCTGTCTGGATCAAGAAGTTCATTACTGAACTTGGAGTGGTTCCATCCATTGAGCATCCAATACCTTTGTATTGCGATAACAATGGAGCGGTGGCTTTGGCCAAGGAACCCAGGTCCCATCAGCGATCCAGGCATATTCTGAGGCGGTATCACCTGATCCGGGAGATAGTTGATCGCCGGGAGATCGAGGTCAGGAGGGTTGACACGAAGAACAACACGGCGGATCCACTCACGAAGGCCATTCCCCAGATACAGTTTGAGAGACTCTTCGGGATGCTCGGTATGCGATACTACAGCAGCTGGCCCTAGTGCAAGTGGGAGATTGTTAGTTGTATGTATGCCCTAGAGGCCAGTATTGTACAGATGATGTATATTATATTCGATGCTTGGACATATATAGAGATGACTTTCTTGCTCGATATGATAGTATGCTATCTGGTTGCTCTTTATCTTAACATGTAAACTAGTCTCTTTAAACTGTCTTATAGTTACATGTTGGTAAAGCCCTTAGGATGTGTACTTGACTACCTGGACTATGATGAAGATCATACTAGTGGGGACATGGTAGTCCATAAGTACATCCTTCAAGGTCCCTAGTCGTGGGTGTATCGAGACGGGGCATCGATATACCAGTGTAGACTAGCGTATACGCCTCTCGACCCATGAGATGGGCGATGGATGATCCCATATCCATTGGTGTTTGACATCAGAGATGGTATACGGGTGCTCAGTGGAGACTGGGTACACTGGACGGACTCGCCGAGAACTCCCAGATGGTATTATACCTCACGTCAGATGGCAGTTCTCAGGTGACACTTGTACAGGTTAGTCTGTAGACCCGAGATCGTCATAGAGTCTTGTGTGATTCCCACTGTGCTTTGATCTCCACCTTACCACATCCATGAGGGCGTGAAAAACGGTGGTCTTTGGGTACAGTCCCGAGTCACATGGAGGCAATGAGCGATAGGAGGGGTTTCGTCTCTCCCGGTATTGGGGGTTGATGTTGCGCTGTGCTCGATTGGCCGTAATAGGGAAGTCCCTGGCCAGGGCTGATCAGAGATCTGCTGGTAAGTGTTACCAGTAGTTTCTCGACCCGTTATGAGCCTCACATCGGCACGACTTATCGGTTATTGGGGTCTGACGTTTACCACCCCTAGACTTGATATGCGACATATCAGACGAACAGACCGGGCTGTACGGTAAGTGTTACTGATTGGATTCACAGGAGTATGAGCGAGCTAGCTCGTCGATCTTCTGATCGCTCAATACCCGGGTGGCCGTTACGTTTAGCAGACCGCTTGCGGCTTATGGGTGCTTGATATGATCATCATCTGCTACCGGCGTATTGACGAGTCTTTAGAGTCCTACACAGGGGTTTCCTGGCTCAAGTGAAACGAAATAGGAGCGCATATGAGATATGTGCGGGACCGAGAATAATGCGAGTATGTGATACCGTATTTCATTCTCGCGATGAATGTTTCGATTGGTTGTATGCGATATAACCTAGTTATCGAATCGTTGATTCGATAAATCGATACATTATAGACTAGTCGGTTATGTGCGACATGACCGGATCATTGAATCAAGTGTTGATTTAATGATTTAATGTATAAGTATATATTTGATATATTACTTTGCATTAACTAGTATTGGTTCACTTTAAATGGATTTTCTCACTTGATGTTCATAAGTTATATATGTGATATACTTTCGTGCACTTGATTGTATCATGTTTGATGATACAAATACACTTGGATTTGTGTAAAGACTTAAACCATGTTTAGTAAATGGTTAGGGTTTCATATTTTCACTTAATATTTATCTTTTCTTTTTTGAGAAATGGATAAAAGAAAACAAAATGGTTTCTTTTTATCATGAAGCTTGTTGAAGCTTCATGAAGCTTGTTGAAGCTTCATGAAGCTTTGACCAAGTGACCATTTTGTCTTCATGCTTAACCCTAACCATTCCCACTAACCATGGTCTATTCTCTATACCTAACCAAGGTTAGAAGATGATAAGTATTCATTTTATTATTCTTTTTGACAACACTTATCATATTCTTTCTTCTTCTTCATCATCTTCATCAAGAAAGAAAGCTTGATTCCATCAATGGCATCTTGAGCAAAAGTGTGAGAAATCCAATTCTAAAGTGAACCCACCTCCTATTTCTTCACCCTCTACCTCTTGCCAAGTAGTATAGGGTGTTTTCTTCACAAGTTTCACAACTTGGTGAAGTTGGAGCTTGATCTTGTGTAACCTCGACGTAGATCATCTTCGGCATCGTAGCCGACGAATTGTCCGCTCATTTCTCCGATGAAGCCGATGCTAGAGTCCGAGATCCGACTAGGACAGCGAGAGGACGTCTACGTGGAGCTAAGAAAGTGGAGAACCGGATCTACAAAGGTTGTAGCTTCTCACTTTTAGTTAAGTCGTTAACTAGTTTCCTTTTTCGCCTAAAATTCTAGCCGACGATCCGTATTAGGGTTTCTCGGCACTCATAAAATTTGAAATTGGCATGGTTGATGCCTTGTGAGACTTCATTAGCGTGCCTAGGAACCCTACAATCTAGATATTTTTTAAATTAATGAAGGGTTGATCTATATGCTCAGTTTGTGATTTGTGGGGCTTAGGAAGGGTGATGAAATCCCCACCTAATCTTGATTTAGTCTTTGTCCCTTAAAGTCCATATTAAAATATGCAAAACAAACCGCAAAACAAAACTTTGCAAAAAGATTTTTTTGAGCGGCGATATTTTTGCAAAGAATCCTGCAGAAAAGATATTTTATTGGATTTCAGAGGAGAGAGAAAGAGGTTAGAATCTTACCAGAGAAGTTTTGAGCCCTAGATCCTCTAACTGGCCGTGCTTCCGCCGCCGATGTGCACTTCCAGCCGCGGTTCCGCCGCAAGAGAGAGAGAGATCACTTGATGAAGTTTGCTACATGGCCTCCTGTCCTCTTCTGGATTTTGATGAATGTCTCTGTCTCTCTGTATCCTTAAGTATGTGACTCCAGATTCCCTCGCAAAATTCACACAATAATTGTTAAATATACAATTTGCAGTTTTGTTTTATTTATGATATTGATCGTATAAGAATTCAACACAAATAGTAAGAATAAAAAATTACGCACGTATCCCCGGCAACGGCGCCATTTGATTGATACGAAAAAGTGTTTGTTTGTAGTTAACCGCAATCAATAACGGTGTCGCACGTAGCTTGACCGAGATGAGTACGGGTCGTCCTCTGGGAAACGTGGAACCTTTTACTTTTACTTTAGATGTGTTGTGAAAGAGAGGAGGGATAAAAGAATTTTTATAGAATGGTTTCTAGATCTACGTTAAACAAGAATGTAAAATATAGATCTAGATTATTTTAGAGATGTAGATAATATAATAAGAGGGCTTGTAGGGTTCGTTAGGATTTAGTAGTTATGGACGATTAATTAAAAGTTACCCTTTTTATCCATTAATAGATTTAGAACTAGAATGACCGTGATGCGTGTAGATTAGGGTTTCTGGAGGGAAAATGAATCCCACTCTTAACCCTTATCACGACACGGAACTCCGTTCATATCTAGCCTTTACCAAAACAATCATTAATCTAATCTCTAATCGCGGTCGGAACTAGCAAAGAATTGCTAGCGCGCCCGATTAGGATGTTAATGATTCTTTTGATAAAGTTCCTAAACTTTATAGGACTTAAAAAGGGTTTAATTATTTTCATCGTCCATTAGCCTACCCTAATCCTACGAACCCTAACAAGTGGAGAATTACTCGCGCATGTTGGGAGAAGAAGAGATGGAGAGAAAATGCATAATTAAACTACGAAGAAATAGAATAAGATGAAGAAAGCTACCTTTATTAATCAACAATATCAAATACACTTTGATTTCTTAGAAAATGATTACAAAATCCTAGTTTGCTTCTCGATCTCTTCTAAGGAGGTAGATGAACCGTTGATGATCAGCCTAGATGCGTGAGCCGTCTTGGACTTCGTGATCTCGTCGGCTTGATAGCTTTTCCAAGAGGCCCTCGGTGCCTTTTTATAGTGCAAAGCCAGAATCTTTTAGTTGGAAACTTGGTAAAATTCAGCAGAGATTTACTCCACAAAATTTTAGCACACAATCTCTCTAGATTGCCGCGGATCCGCGGCCAACAGGGAGGTTTGGCCGCGGTTCCGCGGCCAATGGTGAGTATCTCTTCACCAATTTTCTTGGGCTCTTTGATTTTGACATTTGGCAATCCTAGGCATCTTTAGAATTCAGAAATCTTCTCTCGGTTGCTTCCAGACTTGGTCTCCAAGTTTTGCTTCTTAATTTGGCAAGTTTTCTTCAACAAATTGATTTGTTTGATAAATTCTGCATAACAACTTGGAAATATTCTGCACAACAACTCAAATAAGATTTTAGTAGACTTTGTTCTACTAGGATTAGATCAATAATATTTGCATACATTTTCCAACCAAATGATAATAAAAATATATTAACACATGGAAAATAATGTTTTTACACATAAACCCTCATATGTATAATATATCATATTAAAGTCCTTTTTTAATATAAAAATGATAGGAAAAATGTAATACAAATGTGCAGTTTTATCAACTGAACACCCAGCGGTTTGCTAAATTCTCGGAGTGTTCCTTCAGGCTTGATTATGTTTACTTCCTAAGGTCTTGTGGTTACGGGAGACTTTGTTGTTCACTGTAATGTTTCGCGAGTGGGGCTCAATTGTGTACTGATATAGCACTATTGAGTTATCGCTCGTGCTTCTCGACAGTTGGAGGAAGTACGAGCAGGATATCCCACTCATGATCTGGAGATGACCGCGGTGGTTTTGCGTTGAAGATTTGGGGACACTACTTGTACAGAGAGTCGTATCATATTTTCATGGACCACCAGAGCTTAGTGTACATCTTCCTGCAGCGGGTTTTGATCGTTGAGACAGCCTTCTGCAGATTTACAGTTCTTGTGCGATCGTGGAGTACAGCTAGGTTCGCCTCCTCTAAGGGGGATAACTTGCTCATGTCCGCGTCCATCCATTTTTACTTAATCGTTTTGTGAGGCACAGCCCGCCGATGCTCGTTTTTCTGAGATTCTGAGCATGTTCGGCTGGTAAAGATTCTGAGTTCTTGATTTGTGACTAGGGTGTGCTGCGTTTAGGGACGTGTTTGTGTGTACCTGATACTGATGGGTAGAGACACGAAGTCCTAGAGCAGGCACACCAGTCAGCCTTCTGTGTTCGTCCAAGTTCCATCATGATGTGACATGACTTGAGAGTTAGTTACGGGTGGGCAGGGATGAAAAGTGAAGTTTCGGATTTCGTTTCGAGGTGTCTGACTTGTTGCGAGCTAAGCTTGAGCATCTGAGACCGGATGGAGAGTTGCAATATTTAACCATTTTGGAGTGAGAATAGGAGCAGATCTCCATGAATTTCATTGTGGTGTCTACCCAGGTTTAGTCAGGGTGTGATTCCATTTGGGTGTTTGTTGTCTGGTTTTGCTCAGTTTGCTCAGTTGTTCTTTATTAAGTTTGTGCGTTTGCACGGAGTTCCTTCATTTGTTGTATCCAATGGAGGCACCCTGTTCGCTTACCATCTTGGGCAGAAGCTTCAGGAAGCCTTGGGTATTGGTTGAGCTTTAGCTTCGCTTTCCATCCGTTGGTTGGTGGTTAGACAGAACGGACTATATAAATTCTGGGAAATATGCTTGTTGTGTGCGTACTATTTGTTATCGACAGTTGGGATCGTCACTTGCAATTGTTAGGATTCTCCTTAGAGAGAAGTAATTGTTAGTTATATGTATACCCTAGAGGCCATTACTGTACATACGATGTATATTGTAATGGATGCAAGGAAATATATAGGGAGGACTTTTTTGCTCAACACGATAGTATGCTATCTGGTTTTACTTTATCTTAACATGTACTCTGATTGTCTTTATGTTACATGTTGATAAAGACCTTAGGATATGTACTCGACTATTGAGACTATGATGAGATCAAACTAGTGGGGCCACGGTAGTCGACGAGTACATCCTATAACTGTTCCTAGTCGAGGGTGTATCGAGACAGGGCATCGATAGACCAGAGTAGACTAGCGTATACGCATCTTGACCCATATGATGGGCGATGGATGATCCCATATCCATCGATGTTTGACATCAAGGATGGTGTACGGGTGCTCAGTGGAGACTGGGTACACTGGACGGACTCGTCGAGAACTCCCAGATGGTATTATACCTCACGTCAGATGGCAGTTCTCCGGTGACACTGGTACAGAGTAATCTGTTGACCCGAGATGGTCATAGAGTCTTGTGTGATTCCCACTGTGCTTTGATTTCCATCATACCACGTCCAAGAGGGCATGCAAAAAGGTGACTATTGGGTACAGTCCCGAATCACATGGAGTCAATGAGCGATAGGAGGGGATTCGTCTCTCCAGGTATAGGGAGTTGATGTTGTGCTGTGTTCGATTGGATATAACTGGAAATCCCTGGCCAGGGTTGCTGAGATTTACTGGTAAGTGTTATCAGTAGTTTCTCGAACTGTTATAGACCTCATATCGACATGACTTATCGAGCTACTGGGGTCTAACGTTTACCACCCCTAGGCGAGATATGCGACATATCAGACGACGAGACCGGATTGTACGGGAGTGTTACTGATTGGATTCACAGGAGAATGTACATGCTTGCTTGTTGATCTTCTGAGCGCTCAATACCTGGGTGGCTGTTACGTTTACCTGACCGCTTGCAGCTTGTGGGTGTTTGATATGATCATCACCTACTGCCGGCGTATTGACGATTCTTTAGAGTCCTACATAGAGGTTTCTTGACTCAGAGAAAACGGAATAGGGGCACATATGTGATATGTGCAGGACCGAGGATAATGCGATATGAGATACCGTATTTTTATCTTGCGATATTTGATATCAGCCGGCTCATCGGATCAAGTGTTGATTCGATGAATCGGTAAATGAGATATTAGTCGGTTATATGCGATATAGCCGGATTGTCGGATCAAGTGTTGATTCAATAATTTAATGTATAATAATATATATGATATATTAAATTACATTAACTAATATTACCTCACTAAAAGATTCTTTTTCTCACTCGGGTAATACATATATATATATATATATGCGATTATATTAATTGTATTATTTTATTTTGTTACAATAAATATTATATATGTGATATATAATATTGTAACATGATATGATTACTAATACAACATGTTTAGTGGAGATTAAACAAGATTAGGGTTTGATTTGGGTTAGTTCATTCATGAACCTTCTAGAAGGTTTCTTTTTGTTTTTGCAAAGATATTTTCAAGTGACTCATTCTTAACCCAACCCAAACCCTTACCCTTGGTTAATTCTCTACAAGGGTTAGCCTAGTCATGGTTAACCATGGTTGCATTATTAATCATTATCTTCTTTTCATTATTCATCACAAATGAATTATCATCTTTTTCCTTCTTCATTTTCCATTGAAAAGCTTTCTAGCTTTTTGCCAAGTGATGAAAATGAGTGAGGAATAGAAAACAAATAAGAGCGAAAATCCTACTTCATCATTCTCATCTACCCTTGCCCTTTAGATGAGAGTGTTCACTTCATTTAGTGAGTGAGAACTTGTATTAATGAAACTTCAAGGTAGATCATCTTTGTTATCGAAGATCGGAAGCAAGCTTGCATCTTTCTCTTCGTGGAGCCTCTCGAGAGTCCGGAACATGATGATCGCAGCGAAGGGACCTCAACACGGAGTTTAAGAAATGAAGGACCGGATCTACAAAGATTGTAATCCCTCTCGCTTAGTGTTAAAGTTTTTAACATGCTTGTTTTCGCCTAAACTCTAGTTTAAATATCCGGCTTTGGGTTGTTCGGCATGGCTAAATTTTAAATCGGGCATGGTTGATGCCTCGTAGACCCTTGTGCGTGTGCCTAACAACCCTACAGTGGTATCAGAGCCAAGCTAGAGGTTTAGACGAAGTCTAGAAGAAGTTTAAAGTCCGATCGAACCCGGAAAACCCCGATTATACCCTTCTCTGGATATTTTTTAAAACTGTTGAATTTTTAGTATTAAAAATGCTCAGAAAACGGAGCAGGGAAATCTAAGAATAACTGTAGAATACGACTTCCTAACTCCACTGTAGCGCCGCGGAACCACGGCCGTACCCTGGTTTTGGCGGCGGTTCCGCGGCAGTATGTGGAGATTAGGGACTCGTTTTTCTACAGTTACCTCCGTAGGTGATTCCTGATTCTTCTCGGAAATTTTTAATTTGCTCAAGTGTTGAGTTTTCTGGGATCTATTGGGGACTCGTTGATTCGATCGGATAATTTAACTTCGTTTAAGTTTTTCCGGATAATTTTAGAAACTGTTAAAAAGTTCGAACGGATATCAATAACTCACTTTTTCCCCTGTCGGAAAATTTTTGAAAAGTTGGATTTTTTCTCGAGTTTGAAACTTCCGAAAAATCATGCAAGTAACGCGGTGGACCCTCTAGAAGAACACAAACCTTAACTCGATTATGTGACCGTCTTGAACTGCCTCTAAACCTTAGGGTTTGTGGCAGTACGGCGTGCCACATGTGAGGCATTGGCTTGACCCTTCTACGGCTGGACCATTGGTACTGTGGCATGTGATGGATACTTTTTGAACTCCGCTCAAGTGTTGAGCTATCTGGAAAAACTTGGGTGTTTGATCATTCGATCGGAAAGTTTAACATTGTCTTTTTATCTGTAATATGATACAATATTTGGAATCCACAGGTAGTTATGAGATAACTAATTTGAATGTTATAAATCTAGCAGTTCAGTCTCAGATGATCAGTTGCCACGGGATTTTGATGCGATCAAAAGTCCGTCGCAATCACATAGCGTACGCGGATACTCGCCGGGTAAACTTAATAGACAGCCATGCCCCATAGCCCCGACCAAGTGACTGTTGGAGAATCCCGTTACTAAAAGCATCCGTTCGGGTGCTCGCGGCAGCGGTGTTCCGCCTTTGTGCACTTCGTCGACGGCATCCGGGGGTGCGGCCGTCTACTAAAGTTTTCGACGAGCATTCGATCAGGTTGTCGGGAATCTTGTTGAATTGCTCGACTTGATATTGAAAAGAGTTTTCGATAAAGAGACTAAAATCCGGGGTTTATAATTGTTAGGCATGCGATGTCTAAAGAATTCATTTTGTTAGGCATGCGATGTCTAAGGAGGTTGCGGATTCCAACTATTGTAGTTTTACACTTTCTTTTCTGTGACCGTAAGCGTAGTATGTGGTGTATCGCCAGCTTCATTGCTATACATCAACGAAAATCGGGATACGCATACTTGCTTACGTTAATGATATAAGATATTATGTATTGCTATGATATGTTATATTGGATCGTCGCGTTCTGAATAGCCGGGGGTTTTTTGTGAGATGATAGTTTTTCTTTTTCATTCATGTAAAATTCATTTGTATGTAATATTCTTTTATTGGGGCACTTCTGGGCTGAGGATGATGTCACCATTGTATATTATTTACTTTTCCGCATTAGGTAGACCTAAGGCGGGGAACACAAGTAACCGGGTTCTAGGGTCCAGTAGGAGACCATCTCGAGGAGTCGAGACCGGGTCTCCTAACCCTAGAATTGGCAGTGTTGCTTGCCGCTCTCGTAGGGGTCTAGGGATGTGGGTTTGGCTATTCATCGCGACCGTGGAATCCATGTTTTATATAGGCTCGTATTGAAAACACGGACGTCCTAGTATATCAAATATTTCATATATGTTCTTCTGCTGCAATGTTCTGTGATGAGAACATATTACTGCCTGAGACGAAAGTTTATATTATATATATGAGATATATGTTATATTGCAGATTTTGTTTCAAATGTGATGCTTGCGAAGAATAATTAAAATGGAACTTCATTAATGAGATTAATGAAATAAAAGAAACCTAAAGATGTTGTAGAAACTTGTCTCAAAAACTGGTAGCTCTAGTTCTTGCTTTGCATAGCGGTGTTCCTTGTAGATCATCCTGCACCATACTCGATAAGGAAAGAGCCGAGATCCCTTCACCGGGAGTGACCTCTTTAGTGAAACTAGCAGATGCTACAAACTCAGTTTGTCTTTTGATTGCTTCTATAGTTTTTTGCTTTGCATAGTGATATTTGTGAAATATCCTGCACCTTATCCGATGAGGAATGAGCCGACGATCCCTTCATCGGGAGTGACCTCTTTAGCAAAACTAGAAAAGCCTCAAAAATATTCCTTTTAAAAATCCCTCGATTCTACGACGATATCAAGTTCAATACGCAAAAGGTTTTCTTAAAAACCTGTCGTAGCCCTCCGTCATTTCAGATAAGTACTAGTTAGTATTCGTGCTACGTTTGTTGACTATGTTAAGGCGTAGTGTGCGGTAGCTGATTAGTGCTTATCTGTATAAGCATATGATGCGATTGGATTAGGGTAGTCGTGCGACTTTGTTGACTATGTTAAGGGTCGTACGGGTGGGTTTAATTCAATCGGGAAATGACGGGTTGAACTTGACAAGCACATATGATTTGTTGACTATGTTAAGGTCATATAGCTGCTAGGGGTAAAATATTATTGGGAATTTCAAGTGTTGAAATTTGCAATCAGATTGCATACCTTCTATGAGATAGTTGGATCCCGATACCCGTTGCGAGTAAGAGTTACTCCTGGGAGAGTTTTACATATTACAATTAGCCGATCAAGTAGGTGTCTAGAAAGGTGTTAACGGGGTTACACCCCTGGGAAAACGAGGTTTACTTTAATTAGGTCCGTGCAAAAGCAACGGGAACCTCCCTTAAAGTACCGGCACTAGCCTGGCTGAAAAATTGGCGAACTTGCAGGGTGTAATTAATCCCGGGTAGTCTTTCATTTTAGGGTTTGAAGAAAGATTTGACTAAAACAGTGGGAGACATCCTGATTAGATAAATTGATAACCAATCTAATCTTGTAAAAGCGCACGCTGAGTGTTTTCTTCTCTCTCTCTCCTGGTTGCGATCATATCACGCCTTAATCAATATAATAATACGGATGTATTGACCGAACCCGCTTGTTATACTGAGCTGGGGAACATTGGTCCCATTCCAATTTATAATTGTTATAAGATAGAGCAGGAAATTGGGGATTACCAGAATTCCCGTGCCGCCCAAACGAAGAAAGTGCATGTTGATGCATCATCTTCGGGTGTGTTCATTATACAGAACTGTTTCTCAGTATCCTTTATGTCCGGGGTATATGATACCGGATCAGGATCCCACATATGTAATTTGTTACATGGGCTGCAGATAGGTAGAGAACTGAGAAAGGGTGATAAGTTTCATGAGATAGAAACGGTGCAAGTGTTGCAGCCAAGTCTGTTGGTCACTATCACCCTGTATTACCAGAATACATTGATTCTGAACGAATGTTATTAGATACCGAACCTGATATACAACATCATATCAGTCTCTTTATTAGTAAAGAAAGGATATAATTTTGTATTGTTGGATAATGTTTTGAACATTTCCTATATCAAGAGTTGATCGGTTCAGGCACGTTATCTAAAAGCATTGACGTTCTAAATCAAACTACAGTTCTTAGTATGCAGAACACACACAAGAGGAAGAGTTCAGAAATGAACGAATCCTTCTTGAGGCATTGTAGACTAGGTCATATCAAATGCGACCCGACTAGCTGAAGTTACATAAAGATGCATATTTAAGTTAGTTTGAATTTACATCTTGTGAAACTTGCCGGTCATGCCACAAAGATAAGATGACTACAGCTCTGTTAATTAGAAACAGAGAAAGAGTTAGAGAACTCTTGGGATTGATACATGTTGATGTATGAAGGTCCCCTGTCTACATATGCCAAGACCGGTTCTTTGTACTTCATTACATTCTCTGATGATCTCTCAAGATTCAGACATATGTTCCTGTTGAAACACAAGTACGAACCTTTTGAGATATCACAGAATATAAGTTAGAAGCAGAGAACCAAAAACGGGTATAAGTATTATGTCCTTTGATGAGATCAAGGAGGAGAATACTTGAGCACGGAATTCCTGGACTGTTCTAAAAGAGAATGAGATTCTCTCTCAGTATTACTCCTCCGTATACACCATAGCACGATGGTATATCGGGGCGGAGCAATAGCACCCTATGTGATATGGTGTGCTCTATGATGAGTACTACTGAGTTTCCTATATTCTTTTGGGAGTTATGCACTTGAGAAGCTGCATACCTATTGAATGTGGATTCAATAGTTTCCAACGAATCTCAGCCTCTCCGCCGATCTAGTAAGGTTCCTCACCCACCTGAGAGATACTTCGGTTTCTCTATGACAGTGGGAGCGAAGATTGCATCATGAGATGATGACCCAACTAGTTTCGAGCAGGCCATCAGGAGTAGGACTCTGTAAGAATGGCTGGATGCTTAGCGATCTGAGATGGAATCTTTATACACCAACAAAGTATGGACTTTGGTTGCTTTATCTGAAGGGTTAAATCCCCATCAGGAGCAAGTATATCATGAGAAGATTACTTGGTGTAAATGGAAAAGTTGAGACTTTCAAAGCTATGCTTAAGTCCATCCAGATCCTACTTGCCATGGCTACATACCATGACTACGATATCTGGTGGTTGGGTGTCATGACTGCTTTTCTAAATGATGTTTTAAAAGAGAGCGACTATAAGTACACAGCCAGAGGGCTTCATAGATAGTGGGAGCAGCGGAAACGTGTGCAAGATGTTTTATGTGATAAAGCAGGCATCACGGAGTTGGAACGTTTGTTTTGATATGGTAGTCAAAGAGTTTGACTTCATCAAAATGGTAGATGAACCTTGTATATACAAAAAGGTAGTAGGGAGTATGGTGGTGATCCTCGTAGAGTACGTGGATGACATACTCTTGATAAGGAATGAGTTTTCTATGCTACGCTCGGTCAATCTCCGCTTATCACAAGGATTCTCCATATAGGATCAAAGTGATACCTCCTAAATCCTGGGTTTTAGATCTATGAGATAGATCTAATTGGATGTTACGATTCTCACTAGTTGTAGTGAGATAGTATCAAACGATCCTGGGAAGAATCACTGGAAAGGTTCCGGGTGATAAGGACGACTGAATGTCAGTCGAAGGCATTGTCTTTACCCTTAATGGAGGGACGGTATGTTGGAAGAGTTCCAAGCTAGATACCGTGACTTACTAGACGATTAAAGGAAACATACATCGTTACCAAGGATACTACCAAAGAGGCATTCTGTATATATAAGTTCATGAGATGAACTTCGTTCCTACCATTGTGTGACAATGGAGTTGTGGCTTATGCCAAGGAACCCACGTCCCATCAGAAAACCAGATATAATTCTTAGGCAGTATCACCTGATCATGGAGATGGTTGATCTCCAGGGAGATCGAGGTTAGGAGAGTAGACACCGAGGACAACAGCGCGGATCCACTCACAAACGCCTTTTTCCCAGTAGAGACTTTTATGGGATAGTTGAGTATGAGATATTTCAACCACAGCTAATTGTTGGGTATGTGATACCACAACAGATGGCCCTAGTGCAAGTGGGAGATTGTTAGTTATATGTATGCCCTAGAGGCCATTACTGTACATACGATGTATATTGTAATGGATGCTTGGACATATATAGGGAGGACTTTCTTGCTCGACATGATAGTATGCTATCTGGTTGTACTTTATCTTAACATGTACTCTGATTGTCTCTATCTTACATGTTGATAAAGCTCTTAGGATATGTACTCGACTATTGGGACTATGATGAGATCATACTAGTGGTGTCACGGTAGTCGATGAGTACATCCTATAACTTTTCCTAGTCGAGGGTGTATCGAGACAGAGCATCGATACACCAGAGTAGACTAGCGTATACGCATCTTGACCCATATGATGGGCGATGGATGATCCCATATCCATCGGTGTTTGACATCAAGGATGGTGTACGGGTGCTCAGTGGAGACTGGGTACACTGGACGGACTCGCCGAGAACTCCCAGATGGTATTATACCTCACGTCAGATGGCATTTCTCCGATGACACTGGTACAGAGTAGTCTGTTGACCCGAGATCGTCATAGAGTCTTGTGTGATTTCCACTGTGCTTTGGTTTCCATCATACCACGTCTAAGAGGGCGTGCAAAAAGGTGGATTTTGGGTACAGTCCCGAATCACATGGAGGCAATGAGCGATAGGAGGGGATTCGTCTCTCCCGGTATAGGGTGTTAATGTTGTGCTGTGTTCGATTGGATATAACTGGAAATCCCTAGACAGGGCTGCTGAGATTTGCTGGTAAATGTTATCAGTAGTTTCTCGGACTGTTATGGACCTCATATGGACATGACTTATCGAGATACTAGGGTCTGACGTTTACCACCCCTAGACGAGATATGCGACATATCAGACGACGAGACCGGACTGTACGGGAATGTTACTGATTGGATTTATAGGAGAATGTACAGGCGTGCTTGTTGATCTTCTGAGTGCTCAATACCTGGGTGGCTGTTACGTTTACCTGACTGCTTGCAGCTTGTGGGTGTTTGATATGATCATCACCTACTGCCGGCGTATTGACGATTCTTTAGAGTCCTACACAGAGGTTTCTTGACTCAGGAAAAACGGAGTAGGGGCACATATGTGATATGTGCAGGACCGGGGATAATGCGATATGAGATACCGGATTCTATTCTCGCGTTATTTGATATTAGCCAGCTCATCGGATCAAGTGTTGATTCGATGAATCGGTAAATGATATATTAGTCGGTTATATGCGATATAGCCGGATTGTCGGATCAAGTGTTGGTTCGATAATTTAATGTATAATAATATATATGATATATTAAATTACATTAACTAATATTTGTTAGTTATATGTATGCCCTAGAGGCCATTACTGTACATAGGATGTATATTGTAGTGGATGCTGGGACGTATATAGGGAGGACTTTCTTGCTCGACATGATAGTATGCTATCTGGTTGAACTTTACCTTAACGTGTATACTGATTGTCTCTCTGTTACATGTTGGTAAAGCCCTTAGGATCTGTACTTGACTACCTGGACTATGATGCGGATCATACTAGTGGGGACATGGTAATCCATAAGTACATCCTTCAAAGTCCCTAGTCGTGGGTGTATCGAGACGGGGCATCGATATACCAAAGTAGACTAGCGTATACCTTCTCGACCCATACAGATGGGCGATGGATGATCCCATATCCATCGGTGTTTGACATCAGAGATGATATACGGGTGCTCAGTAGAGACTGGGTACACTGGACGGACTCGCCGAGAACTCCCAGATGGTATTATACCTTACGTCAGATGGCAGTTCTCTGGTGACACTGGTACAGAGTAGTCTGTTGACCCGAGATCGTCATAGAGTCTTGTGTGGTTCCCACTGTGCTTTTATTTCCATCTTACCACGTCCAAGAGGGCGTGCAAAACGGTGGTTTTTGGGTACAGTCCCGAGTCATATGAAGGCAATGAGCGATAGGAGGGGATTCGTCTCTCCCGGTATAGGGGGTTGATGTTGCGCTGTGTTCGATTGGCTATAACAGGAAATCCCTGGCCAGGGTTGCTGAGATTTACTGGTAAGTGTTACCAGTAGTTTCTCTAACAGTTATAGACCTCATATCGACACGACTTATTGAGCTATTGGGGTCTGACGTTTACCACCCCTAGGCGAGATATGCGACATATCAGACGATCAGACCGGACTGTACGGTAGTGTTACTGGTTAGATTCACTGGAGTGTGAGCGGGCTTGCTCGTCGATCTTCAGATCGCTCAATACCCGGGTGGCCGTTACGTTTAGCAGACCGCTTGCGGCTTGTGGATGTTTGATATGATCATCATCTGCTGCCGGCGTATTGACGAGTCTTTAGAGTCCTACACAGAGGTTTCCTGGCTCAAGCGAAACGAAATAGGAGCGCATATGAGATATGTGCGGGACCGAGAATAATGCGTGTATGTGATACCGTATTCTATTCTCGCGATAAATGTATCGAATGGTTGTATGCGATATAACCTAGTTATCGAATCAAGTATTGATTCGATAAGCCGATACATTGAATACTAGTCGGTTGTGTGCGACATGACCGGATCATTGAATCAAGTGTTGATTTAATGATTTAATGCATAATTATATATTTGATATATTACTTTGCACTAACTAGTATTGGTTCACTTTAAACGGATTTTCTCACTTGGATTGCACAAGTTGTATATGTGATATACTTTTGTGCACTTCATTGTGTCATGTTTGATGATACATGTTACCTTGGATTTGTGTAAAGATTAAACCATGGTTGTGAGAGTGGTTAGGGTTTTGTTTATTCACTTATTATCCTTTTATTCATATATTCATTCTTTTTGGAGAAATGATAAGCATAAAGGAAAATGGTGGCTTTGTTTGTATTCTAGTTGAAGCTTCATGAAGCTTTGACCAAAGTTACCATTTTGTCTCATGCTTAACCCTAACCACTCCATTAACCCTAGTTTAATCTCTACACTTGACCATGGTTCAATATATGATAAGTATTGATTTTCTTTTTAAAATCAATTAACTTATCATAACTATTATCTTCTTCTTCCTCATTTTTCTTCAAGTGAAGAAAGCAAAGTCATCAATGGTGATTGATGATAAAGAGTGAGAAATCCAATTCTAAAGTCTACCCACTTCCTATTTCTTCATCCTCTACCTCTTGCCAAGTATTAGAGTGTGTTTCCTTCATAAGTTATTAGGGCTTGGTGAAGGTGGAGCTTGATTTAGCGATGCCTCGACGTAGATCATCTTCGGCATGGACATCGACGACCTAGCTCGCTTTTTCTCCGACGAAGCCGACTCTAGAGCCCGGATTCCTTTTGGACAGCGGAGACGACTTCGTTGCGGAGCTATGGAGGTGGAGCACCGGATCTACAAAGGTTGTATTTCCGATTCTCTTAGTTAAGTGTTAACTAGTTAGCTTTTTCGCCTAGAAATCTAGCAAACGATCCGTAGTCGGGTCTCTCGGCACCCGTAAAATTTTATAATGGCATGTTCGATGCCTTGTGAGACCTCATTAGGGTGCCTAGGAACCCTACAGTGGTATCAGAGCCTAGCTAGAGCCTTAGGCGAAGTCTAGACGGAATTTGAAACCCGATCGAACCCGAAACACCAAATCAATCTTGCTCTCTGTACTTTTTTGAAAACAGTGAGTTTTTCCAAATTAAAAATTGCTAAAAAATTCAGCAGGGAAAAATAAGAATTACGGTGCAAAAAGTTTCTGGTGAACAGTAAATTTCGCGGCGGATCCGCGGCAGAAGCATGGCTTCTGCGGCGGATCAGCGGCCCCTTGATGACGTCAGCCCTGTTCCTTTGCACAGTAATTCCTAGTTCAAAGAGCTGAGTTTTCTGGGAATTTTTAATATTTATTCAAGAGTTGAATTTTTCTGATGTGTTTTTGGGGATTCGATGTTTCGATCGGAGTATCAAATTTTGTCTATGTGGCTTTCCGGATAAATTTTAGAATATGTTAAAAAGTTCGACCGGATATAAATACCCAATTTTTCCCCTGTCGGGAAATTTCCAAGTGTTGGATTTTTCCGTAGTTTAACGACGTTCTAAGTAGTGCAAGTAACGCGATGGTCCCTCTAGAAGACAACAAACCTTAACTCGATTATGTGACCGTCTTGAACTGCCCTTTGAACCTTCGGGTTTGGGGCAGTACGGCGTGCCACATGTGAGGCGTTGGCTTGACCCTTCTACGGCTGGACCATTGGAACTGAGGCACGAACGGAATGTTGTTAGACTTATTTCATGTGTTGAGCTGTATCGGGAAAAACTTGGGTGTTCGATTGTTCGATCGGAAAGTTTAACATTTTCTATTTATCTGGAATGGGATACAATAATTGGAATTCACAAAAAGTTATGAGATAACTGAATGAATATTATAAACATAGCAGTTTAGTCTCACTTGATCGGTTGCCACGGAATTTTGATGTGATCAAAAGTCCGTCGCAATCACGTAGCGTACGCGGATACTCGCCGGGTAAACTTAATAGACAGCCTCACGCCATTGCCCCGACCAAGTGACTGTAGGAGAACCCCGTCGCCGAAAGCATCCGTCCGGGTGCTCGCGGTGGCGGTGTTCCGCCTTGGTGCACTTCGTCGACGGTATCGGGGGTGCGGCCGCCTACTGAAGTTTGCGACGAGTATTCGATCAGGATGTCGGGAATCTTGTTGAATTGCCCGACTTGATATTGAAAAGTGTTTTCGATTTTGAGACTAAAATGCGGGGTTTATAATTGTTAGGCATGCGATGTCTAAGTAATTCATTTGGTCAGGCATGCGATGTCTGAGGTGGTTGCGGATTCCAACTGTTGTAGTTTTACACTTTCTTTTCTGTGACCGTAAGTGTAATATGTGATATCGCCGGTTTCGTTGCTATATGTCAACGACAATTGGGATGGACATATTTACTTACGTTGATGACATGTGATGTTATGTGTTGCTGGATATGTTATATTGGATCGTCGTGTTTGAATAGCCGGGGGTTTTTATGTGAGATGAGTGTTTTTCATTTTCATTCATGTAAAAACTTGTATGTAATATTATTTTATTGGGGCACTTCCAGGTAGCGGAAGTTGTCACCGTTTGTATATTATTTACTTTTCCGCACTAGGATAGACCCAAGGAGGAGGGCACAAGTAACCGGGTTCTGGAGTCCAGTGGGAGACCAACTCGAGGAGTCGAGTCCGAGTCTCCTAACTCTAGAATTGGTAGGGTTGCTTGCCGCTCTCGTAGGGGTCTAGGGGTGTGGGTTTGGCTATTCATCGCGACCGTGGAATCCGTGTTTTATACTGGCTCGTATTGAAAACACGGACGTCCTAGTATATCCAATATTTCTTATGATTCTTCTGCTGCGATATCTGTGATGTGATCATGTGATGTTCTTTGATAGATACTTTATATAGTATATATGATATATTATATAGATGTTACTTATGTTTTACACCCGCGCTAGCCCTGTCCTGCTCTGCCGTTAGTTACCTAACCTAACGATGCACGAGGGGACATCGAGGCGAATGCGGATGGCATAAGTGTACGTCGTATTTATCTGTGATGTTTAGGTACTTAAATGATGGGACTTCATTAATGTGATTAATGAAATAAAAGAAACCTAAGATGTTGTAGAATCGAATTTCAAAATTAAAACAGGTAGCTACAGTTCTTGCTTTGCACAGCGGTATATGAGATATATCCTGCACCTTATTCGATGAGGAAAGGACCGAGATCCCTTCACCGGGAGTGACTCCTTTAGCAATAACTGGCAGATGCTACACACTCGGTTTGTCTTTTGATTGCTTTTAAGTGTTTTTGCTTTGTACAGTGATATATATGATATATCCCGCACCTCATTCGACGAGGAAAGGACCGACGATCCCTTCACCGGGAGTGACTCCTTTAGCAAAACTAGAAAAGCCTCAAAAGCACTCCATTTCAAAATTCATTCGATCCTACAACGATATCAAGTTCATTACGCAATAGGTTTTCAGAAAAACCTATCGTAGCCCTCCATCATTTCAAATACGTACTAGTTAGTATTCGTGCTGCGGTTGTTTGGCCTCCGTCAAGGCGTAGTGTACGGTAGCTAACTAGTGCTTATCTGCTAGCATATGATGCGATTGGATTAGGGTATTCGTACGGCGTTGTTTGGCCTCCGTCAAGGGTCGTGCGGGTGGGTTTAATTCAATCAGGAAATGACGGGTTGAACTTGTCTAGCGGACTATGGGTTGTTTGGCCTCCGTCAAGGTCATAGCGAGCTAGGGGCAAAATATTATCGGGAATTTCAAGTGTTGAAATTTGCAATGAGATTGCATACCTTCTATGAGATAGTTGGATCCCGATACCCGCTGCGAGTAAGTGTTACTCCTGGAAGAGTTTTATACATTACAATTAGCCGATCAAGTAGGTGTCTAGAAAGGTGTCAACGGGGTTACGCCTCTGGGAAAACGAGGTTTACATTAATTAGGTTCGTGCGAAAGCACGGGGGACCTCCCTCAAAGTACCGACACTGGCCTGGCTGAAAGATTGGCGAACTTGTAGTGTGTAATTAATCCCGGCTAGTCTTTCCTTTTAGGGTTTGAAGGAAGATTTGATAAAAAGCAGTGGGAGCCATCCTGATTAGATAAAATAATAACCAATCTATTCTTGACAGAGCGCACGCTGAGTGTTTTCTTCTCTCTCTCTCCAAGTAGCGACCATGTCACGCCTTAATCAAGATAATAAAACGGATTATTGACCGAACCCGCTTGTTATACTGAGCTGGGGAACGCTGGTCCCCCTCCAACTTATAATTGTTATAAGACAGAGCAGGAAATTGGGGATTACCAGAATTCTCGTGCCGCCCAAACGAAGAGAGTGCATGCTGATGCATCATCTTCGGGTGTGTTCATTACAGAGAACTGTTTCTCAGTATTCTTTACGTCCTGGGTATGTGATACCAGATCAGGATCCCAGATATGTAATCTGTTACATAGGGCTACAGAAAGGTAGAGGACTGAGAACGGGTGATAAGTTTCATGAGGCAGAAAACGGGGCAAGTGTTGCAGCCAAGTCTGTTGGTCACTGTCACCCTGTATTACCAATACATTGATTCTGAATGAATGTTATTAGATACCGAACCTGATATACAAAATCATATCAGTCTCTTTATTAGTAAAGAAATGATAAAATTTTGTATTGTTGGATAATGTTTTCAACATTTCCTATATCAAAAGTTGATCGGATCAGGCACGTTATCTAAAAGCATTGATGTTCTAAATCAAACTACAGTTCTTAGTATACGGAACACACATAAGAGGAAGAGTTCAGAATTGAACGATTCCTTCTTGAGGTATTGTAGACTAGGTCAGATCAATGCGACCCGACTAGCTGAAGTTATATGTAGATGCATATTTAAATCAGTTTGAATTTACATCTTGTGAAACTCGCCAGTCATGTCACAAAGATAAGATGACCATAGCTCCGTTTATTGGAAACAGAGAAAGAGTTAGTAAACTCTTGGGATGATACATGTTGATGTATGTAAGGTCCCCAGTCTACACATGCCAAGACCGGTTCTTTATACTTCATTATATTCTCTGATAATCTCTCAAGATTCAGACATATGTTCCTGTTGAAACACAAGTCTGAACCTTTTGAGATATTCACGGAATATAAGTTAGAAGTAGAGAACCAAAATACGGGTATAAGTATTATGTCCTTTGATGTGATCGAGGAGGAGAATACTTGAGCACGAAAATCCTGGATTATTCCAAAAGAGAATGAGATTCTCTCTCAGCATTACTCCTCCGTATACACCATAGCACGATGGTATATCGGGGCGGAGCAGATACACCCTATATGATGAGGTGTGCTCTATGATGAGTAGTACTGAGTCACCTATTTCCTTTAGGGAGTTATGCACTTGAGAAGCTGCATACCTATTGAATAAGGTTCTAATGAAATCAGATGCCTACCGCTTCATATGTGATATGGAATGGGAAGAGCCCATTTCTTAAGTTAGTTAAGATTTGGGGTTGTCCGGGCTATGTCTAAAAGCATAATCCGGACAAGCTCGAGGCAAGGTCTGTTATGTACAACTGGAAATGTTCCAGCTGTACAAACTGCAGCTGATGATTTGATAGAACCAAGGGATTCAGTAGATACCAACGAACCTCAGCCTCTCCGCCGATCTAGTAGGGTTCCTCACCCACCTGAGAGATACTTCGGTTTCTCTATGACAGTGGGAGCGAGGAATGCATCATGAGATGATGACCCAACTAGTTTCGAGCTGGCCATCAGGAGTAAGACTCTGTAAGAATGGCTGGATGCTTAGCGATCTGAGATGGAATCCATGTACACCAACAAAGTATGGACTTTGGTTGCAATATCTGAAAGGTTAAATCCCAATCAGGAGCAAGTATATCTTGAGAAGATTACTTGGTGTAGATGGAAAAGTTGAGACTTTCAATGCTAGACTTGTTAAAGCTTTTCGTCATCGACCAGGCGTGGATAATGATGAAACCTTTTCCAGTGGCTATGCTTAAGTCCATTCAGATCCTACTTGCTACGGCTACATACCATGACTGCGATATCTGGTGGTTGGGTGTCTTGACTGCTTTTCTAAATGATGATTTAGAAGAGAGCGTCTATAAGTACACAGCCAGAGGGCCTCGTAGACAGTGGGAGCAGCGGAAACGTGTGCAAGATGCTTTATTTGATAAAGCAGGCATCGCGGAGTTGGAACATCTGTTTTGATGAACAAGTCAAAGAAGTTGACATCATCAAAATGGTAGATGAACCTTGTATAAACAAAAAGGTAGTAGGGAGTATGGTGGTGATCCTCGTGGAGTACGTGGATGACATACTCTTGATAGGGAAGGAGTTTCCTATGCTACGCTCGATCAATCTCCGCTTATCACTAGGATTCTCCATATAGGATCAAAGTGATACCTACTAAATCCTGGATTTTGGATCTATGAGATAGATCTAATTGGATGTTAGGATACTCACTTGTTGAAGTGAGACGGTATCAACCGATCCTGGGAAGAATCACAGGAAGGGTTCCAGGGTGATAAAAACGACTGAATGTCAGTCACAGGCATTGTCTTTACCCTCAGTAAAGGGACGGTATGTTGGAAGAGTTCCAAGCTAGATACCGTGACATACTAGACGATAAAGGCAGGATACATCGCTACTTAAGATGCTACCAAAGTCGCTGTCTAGGTGTATATTGGTTCATGAGATGAACTTAGTTCCTCCCATTGTGGGACAATGGAGTTGTGGCTTATGCCAAGGAACGCCCGTCCCATCAGTGATCCAGACATATTCTAAGGCAGTATCACTTGATCATGGAGATGGTTGATCTCCACGGTGATTGAGGTTTGGAGAGTAGACTCAGAGGACAACACAGCGGATCCACTCACAAAGGCCTGTTCCCAGAGAGAGACTTTTATGGGATGGTTGAGTATGAGATACTACAACCACTGCTATCAGATGGCCCTAGTGCAAGTGGGAGATTGTTAGTTATATGTATGCCCTAGAGACCATTACTGTACATAGGATGTATATTGTAGTGGATGCTGGGACGTATATAGGGAGGACTTTCTTGCTCGACATGATAGTATGCTATCTGGTTGAACTTTACCTTAACGTGTATACTGATTGTCTCTCTGTTACATGTTGGTAAAGCCCTTAGGATCTGTACTTGACTACCTGGACTATGATGCGGAACATACTAGTGGGGACATGGTAGTCCATAAGTACATCCTTCAAAGTCCCTAGTCGTGGGTGTATCGAGATGGGGCATCGATATACCAGAGTAGACTAGCGTATACCTTTTCGACCTATACAGATGGGCGATGGATGATCCCATATCCATCGGTGTTTGACATCAGAGATGATATACGGGTGCTCAGTAGAGACTGGGTACACTAGACGGACTCGCCGAGAACTCCCAGATGGTATTATACCTTACGTCAGATGGCAGTTCTCTGGTGACACTGGTACAGAGTAGTCTGTTGACCCGAGATCGTCATAGAGTCTTGTGTGGTTCCCACTGTGCTTTGATTTCCATCTTACCACGTCCAAGAGGGCGTGCAAAACGGTGGTTTTTGGGTACAGTCCCGAGTCACATGGAGGCAATGAGCGATAGGAGGGGATTCGTCTCTCCCGGAATAGGGGGTTGATGTTGCGCTGTGTTCGATTGGCTATAACAGGAAATCCCTGGCCAGGGTTGCTGAGATTTACTGGTAAGTGTTACCAGTAGTTTCTCGAACTGTTATAGACCTCATATCGACACGACTTATCGAGCTATTGGGGTCTGACGTTTACCACCCCTAGGTGAGATATGCGACATATCAGACGATCAGACCGGACTGTACGGTAGTGTTACTGGTTGGATTCACTGGAGTGTGAGCGGGCTTGCTCGTCGATCTTCAGATCGCTCAATACCCGGGTGGCCGTTACGTTTAGCAGACCGCTTGCGGCTTGTGGATGTTTGATATGATCATCATCTGCTGCCGGCGTATTGACGAGTCTTTAGAGTCCTACACAGAGGTTTCCTGGCTCAAGCGAAACGAAATAGGAGCGCATATGAGATATGTGCGGGACCGAGAATAATGCGTGTATGTGATACCGTATTCTATTCTCGCGATAAATGTATCGAATGGTTGTATGCGATATAACCTAGTTATCGAATCAAGTATTGATTCGATAAGCCGATACATTGAATACTAGTCGGTTGTGTGCGACATGACCGGATCATTGAATCAAGTGTTGATTTAATGATTTAATGCATAATTATATATTTGATATATTACTTTGCACTAACTAGTATTGGTTCACTTTAAACGGATTTTCTCACTTGGATTGCACAAGTTGTATATGTGATATACTTTTGTGCACTTCATTGTGTCATGTTTGATGATACATGTTACCTTGGATTTGTGTAAAGATTAAACCATGGTTGTGAGAGTGGTTAGGGTTTTGTTTATTCACTTATTATCCTTTTATTCATTTATTCATTCTTTTTGGAGAAATGATAAGCATAAAGGAAAATGGTGGCTTTGTTTGTATTCTAGTTGAAGCTTCATGAAGCTTTGACCAAAGTTACCATTTTGTCTCATGCTTAACCCTAACCACTCCATTAACCCTAGTTTAATCTCTACACTTGACCATGGTTCAATATATGATAAGTATTGATTTTCTTTTTAAAATCAATTAACTTATCATAACTATTATCTTCTTCTTCCTCATTTTTCTTCAAGTGAAGAAAGCAAAGTCATCAATGGTGATTGATGATAAAGAGTGAGAAATCCAATTCTAAAGTGTACCCACTTCCTATTTCTTCATCCTCTACCTCTTGCCAAGTAGTAGAGTGTGTTTCCTTCACAAGTTATTAGGGCTTGGTGAAGGTGGAGCTTGATTTAGCGATGCCTCGACGTAGATCAGCTTCGGCATGGACATCGACGACCTAGCTCGCTTTTTCTCCGACGAAGCCGACTCTAGAGCCCGGATTCCTTTTGGACTGCGGAGACGACTTCGTTGCGGAGCTATGGAGGTGGAGCACCGGATCTACAAAGGTTGTATTTCCGATTCTCTTAGTTAAGTGTTAACTAGTTAGCTTTTTCGCCTAGAAATCTAGCAAACGATCCGTAGTCGGGTCTCTCGGCACCCGTAAAATTTTATAATGGCATGTTCGATGCCTTGTGAGACCTCATTAGGGTGCCTAGGAACCCTACAATATTAGCTCACTAAAATATTCTTTTTCTCACTCGGGTAATACATTGATATATATGCGATATATGTTAATTGTATTATTTTATTTTGTTACAATAAATATTATATATGTGATATATAATATTGTAACATGATATGATTACTAATGCAACATGTCTTGTGGAGATTAAACAAGATTACGGTTTGATTTGGGTTAGTTCATTCATGAACCTTCTAGAAGGTTTCTTTTTGTTTTTGCAAAGATATTTTCAAGTGACTCATTCTTAATCCAACCCAAACCATTACCCATGGTTAATTCTCTATAAGGGTTAGCCTAGTCATGGTTAACCATGGTTGCATTATCTTCTTTTCATTATTCATCACAAATGAATTATCATCATTTTCCTTCTTCATTTTCCATTGAAAAGCTTTCTAGCATTTTGCCAAGTGATGAAAATGAGTGAGAAATAGAATTCAAATAAGAGCAAAAATCCTATTTCATCATTCTCATCTACCCTTGCCCATTAGATGAGAGTGTTCAATTCATTTAGTGAGTGAGAGCTTGTGTTAATGAAACTTTAAGGTAGATCATCATTGTTATCGAAGATCGGAAGCATGCTTGCATCTTTCTCTTCGTGGAGCCTCTCGAGAGTCCGGAACACGCTGATCGCAGCGAAGGGACCTCAACACGGAGCTTAAGAAGTGAAGGACCGGATCTACAAAGGTTGTAATCCCTGTCACTTAGTGTTAAAGTGTTTAACATGCTTGTTTTCGCCTAAACTCTAGTTTAAAGATCCGGCTTTGGGTTGTTCGGCACGGCAAAATTTAAATTAGGCATGGTTGATACCTCGTAGACCCTTGTGCATGTGCCTAGCAACCCTACAGTAATCAGGAGACACTCAAATTGTCAACCTTTAGGTTTTGTTTGTTAGGTCATGTTGATTTCCAGTCTGCTTTTCTGACTCTGCGTAACTAGGATTTTTGGACCCCAACTAGTCTAGAGACCTCGGAGATGATCCAGTTGGTTCAGGTCAGGATGTGAGTAGCCCGGTGCAGACAAAGGTCATATGCCGACCGTGGTGGTCGCAGACTTGAGTTCGCAGTGGGAGATCATGTATTCCTACGGGTTTTTCTGTTGAATGACGTATTGAGTTTTAGGAAGCTTATCCCAGGATTGTAGGTCCTTTTGAGATCCTTGAGCGAGTTAGTTCCGTTGCCTATATTTTGGCACTTCCGCCCAGATTTTTGAGTATTCACCCCGTTTTCCTTGTGTCGATACTTCGCAAATACCTTCATGACCTTTCTCACATGATTCAGCACCAGACCATTCTTTTGGACATGATCTTTCGTTCACCAGCAGCCGATAGTTATTGTGGATCGGCAGGTGGAGAGACGTCGGTCAAGTGTCTTGCTAGATGTGAAGGTTCTTAGCGTAGCCATATAGTGAGGTGATCACTTGGGAGGCAGCGAGCGAGATTTGGGAGTTTTTGTACTCATCTCTTTGAAGGTGCGCTTAATGAGAATTTTAAATTCGGGGACCGAATTTCTTTAAGGGGGGAAGATTGTAACGTTTTAGAAATCGTTTTGCGAATTTTCCGTTTTAAGGGTAAAATTGTCGGTGTTTTCCGTTTTAAACCGATTGTGATCAAACTTCTGTATAGACTTGTCGGCACCTAGTTTAGCTAGAATAAAGCTAGTGCACAGACTTTGGGGGTCAATTGAAAGTTTTGGTTCACATAAAAATTTTCCCTAATTAAAATATTATTTTTATGCTTTATTTGTGCACTTTATTAGTGGTAATTACATTTTTATGTGGGTTAATAACTACTAATGTGAATCTTTGCTAACCTAATCACTAGAATTAGTTTAGAACCTTCTCACCAAAATATCAAGATATTTAGTTAAATTAATTGAATTTTCAAGAAAAGAAAATGGTGACAAAAAGGTTTTCTTGTTTTATTATGCAATTATTGAAGTTTTCTTCTAGATTTTTCTACAATTTTCCACATACCTCCACCTTTTTTCCCCAAGGCCGGCCACTTCTCCCCTTACTGCCCTTCATTTTTTCCACCCCATTTCAACTCATTTTGCTTCAAAAAAAACATCCAAAATCCTAAATAAATCACAAAAACTTAAATATAAATCAAACCCTACTTCCTTCATCACAAAACAAGCTTTGTTCTTCATTCAAGTGAGGATTTTGGAGGCTAATCTTTGGATTTTCTAGTTTCAAGTTGTATTTCTTTGAAGGTATAAATCCAAACCCTAATCTCTTTATGTGGTGTTAATACTTTAATTAGCTTATTTAGATGTTTAAATTAAGCTTTTAAATTCATATTTAGAATTTCTAGTAAGGGTTTTGTCACTTAATCTGGGGTTTTGATTAGTGAAATGGTTAGTTTATAATTTTAGACAAATAAAAACAAAACCAAGTTGCTAATTTGTTAAAGATATTTTCCTAATTGGTTAATTAAGCTAATTAGCAAACTAAACTTTTTCTAATCCTAATTGGTTGAGATTAAAATTTTAGTAAAGCTTTAAATGATTTAATCTTGCTAATTAGTGATGGATGTAAATGCTAGTTTGGTAAAAACATATTGTTTGGTACTAAAATGATATATGTTGCTTACTAGATTTCGTTAAGTTTTGGCGTGGGTTTCTTTGAACGTTGTGACGTTATTTATATTATATTCCACGTTTATTATTGTGTTGTGAATACGCGATCGGTACGATCAGGGTCTAGGCTTGGTAGTTGTGTCGCTTTGCATTCCTAGTTAGGGTCGTGCCGATATCGTTCGTGTCTTTGTGTAGTTTTTGCTCTTGAGTTGGTTTCGTAGTGTCGCTACGCGTGTTAGCCACAATAAAAATACTTAAGAGTAAGTTTTGTGTTGTCGCGTTGGTCAGCATAGTTTGTACGTGTTTTGCGTCTATTGCTAATATATACCTGTTATACGGTTTTATGTTATAAGATCACAGGCGGGGACTTCGGGCGCCGCGAACAGGGAAAAGCGAGTACTTGGCTTTACTTAGGCAGGAACTTGTGTGAGTAGATTTAACATCTACAAAGGGATCGCCCGCATGGCGTTATGCGTCTGGGCTAGATCAAATGACATGACTATTAGTTAGAAGTATACGGATATTGATTGTGCATGTATACCTTTGTTGCTTATCTCATTTCCTTATGTATGGACTTAGTATTAATGAGACATAACACCATTATTAATGGTTCATGTTTCACAAGCACTAATTATATGCTAAACACACCGTCAATAATTGCCATGACACGCACAACACCTATACATATGTGATATGGTATTGTTTAGGGACATTGAGACATGATCCTCATTTTCATTGTGCATATGACATATAGCGTACCTGTATTCCTAGATGCTTACATATATGCCTTGACATGCTTACATGCTAGTTACCTATATACCTATAGGGTATTGTACCATTAGTGATAGGTATATGTAAGTCTGCGGCGGCGCCCCGGCCGTCAATTCCGACGCCAAAATGCGGAAGCGAAAAACTTTAATTTTGCAAACTAGCAAACCGGCACCACCGCGCACTAAACACCCGGATCGAACCATTAACTAGTCCTATCTAACTACAAGATAGGGAAGAGATATACCGAGTGATCCGAGTCCTCCGGTCTTCTCATCATCGTCCCGATCTCCCGCGGAAAGTCCTGTCTCCATGTCTTCGCCTCCTCGCCGGAAGGGCACCACATCGCCTGCATCTTTTACAGGCTCCCGCCTCTATACCGAGGCAACTCGGGCACGAAGCTGGAAAGTCGACGTGCCCAAGATTTGCTGTAGGTTTAGTGTAGAATGGTTGTCTCTAGGGGTGAAGTTGCCATGGATGTGGAGGAATGAGGATAAGGAAAAATGGTGCTTTCATTTTTCCTTGCAAGAAAATGAGGTGAAGAAAAATGCCACATACAAAAATGAAACTCTCTCCTTCTCTTCTCTCAAGTGTAGCCCTTTTTTTTATCAAGTGAGAAAAAGGTGGAGGAATGAATATCAAACCATAACAAGAAGGGAGGTGAGTGTAGTAAAAGCAAGGGGGTGACCACAACCCAAAAGAAATGATAACCATCTCAAATCAATATCAAATCCACTCTAATCACCATAAAGCAAGTGATAAGAAGGAAAAAGAATCTCATCATGAAAAACTATCATGATGCCACCAATATGCAAGATACCCCCTCCACAAATGTTATTTGCAAACTTGCAACTAACCCCTTCCATCGGAAAAGTCCGGCCGGGAAAGAACAAAGAAAAACCGGCCGGAACGGAATGCAAACTGGCAACTCCAGAAAACTGGTCCCGTAATAAATTACAGGAAAACCCCGATACTGTGCATACACACCCGCATCTGTATACCGACCGGATACAAATGCAATGAGACAAAATCTACACTGTACTATACTAGGATCCGGCTTAAACCAAAGCCGGCTAGTATTATCCGTCCAATCCTGATCCGTGCAATACCGCACGTATCTGACTGAACCCTGCCATATATCTATACGGCTACTAGTACAAACCGTCCGATCCTGATCCGTGCAATACCGCACGTATCTGATCGGACCCTGACATATCTCCATACGGCCTCTACAGCGTTTCGCCCGAAACTTGGGTAACTGTAAGTGTGGTGGACTCTAAAGACTCATCAATACTATGGCTGTGGATTTAACCACTAGCACGTCAGAGGTATAAGCCATTACGTGACGGGCCACCAGCTATTGACCAAAAGGGACGTCGATGAGCGAACTCATCCTGACACCCTACTGAGCCTGTCAGTGACAATATCCGTACAGTCCGGTCCGTTCGTCTATGAGCATCGCATGTCGGGCCTAGGGGGTTGGTAAAAGTCAGACCCCTAAAAGCGGTACAAGTCGTGTCGGAGTGTAGCCCAGAACACCCTGAGATACTACTGGAATACTTACCAGTAAATCTCCTGCCTTGGCCAAGGACTTCGTGTAATGGCTCTCCTAGACAAAGCGCGACCTCACCCCCAATACCGAGAGAGACGAACCCCTGAAGATCCGCTCACTGCCTCCATGTGGCTCGGGACTGTACCCAACTAAAACCTGTTTGCACGTCTCCTTTGAGCGTGGTAGGGTAGTAATCAAAGTACAGTGGGAACTCACACGAGACAAATGACGATCCCCAGGTCGATGAACTAACCTGTACACATGTCACCAGGGAACTGCTATCTGACGTCAGGTATAAGACCAACTAGCATGTTCCCGGCGAGTCCTGTCCGGTGTACTCATAACCCAATGAGCACCTGTATACATCTTAGGTGAACCAACTGACACCAGTGGCTTGTGAGACCGGCCACCGCCCCCTCGTCGGGGTCTCGACTGTATACACTAGTCTACTCTGGAGAATCGATGCCCTGTCTCGAAACTCCCACGACTAGGGACCATTTAAGGATATGCTTATAGACTACCAGCTCCCACGTATATGATCGCCCTCATACTGCTGGCAGTCAAGCAAGAATCCTAGGGGCTCTATCAACGTGTAATAGTGACCTTTAAGGTCACCTGAAGCAGTACACGATGATAAAGGTAAACCAGATAGCATACTATCATCTCGAGTAAGACTGTCCTACTGGGACAGGTCCTCCCTCAATCATTGCAATCACGTGCCTGTGATCCAATAATTGACTCTGAGGGCACTATCTCCAACAATCTCCCACTTGCACTCAAGGCTAATTATTGCGATGTCGCGTACTCACAGCCCGTGTGATACCGAACACCCAACTCCTCTACTTGTCAGTCTCACAAAGCTCGTTTGCGAAACTATTGCGTTCGAGGAATAGCCTCAGTGAGTGGATCCGCTTTGATGTTTCTTTCTATGTCTCTCTATATCTCAAGTTCGCGGAGAAAGCTATCTCCCGAAATGAGCAATACCTGTCTTAGAATATGTCTGGATGTCTGATGGGACCTAGCTCATAAATGAACTCCAAATCCAAACTTCTTAGACTGTATTGTCAACTGAACTTAATCAGTATCCTGCGCCATGCCTCCCTCAGTATTGCCTTAGACCACCTGTCCAAAGTACTGCCCCTCGTCAGAAGGAAAAACTATAACTCTGACAACCTCCTTGTCGTCCATGTCACCTTGGAAGCCTGGAATGATAACTGTCTCCCGAATGAGGCTGTCGTTATCATATCCTTAGAACATCCACTTATGTTCTAAAACTGCTTCCGACTGTTTCTCCCGGATTGGATCAATGTCAACTTATTGCATCTAGTGCAAGAACAACATCTGGTGTGGTACTTGACATCTCATGATTGACTCAATTGCCTGAGCAAGTGATCTGCCAATCATGCACATCCCTCTCCCCTTTAGTCTGTAAGACACCTTTAGAGAGGGTGACTCCATCACCTGCAGGTACACTACCGTGCCAGGAGTCGTCCATTCTAAATACTCTTAGAATGCTGTCTAAGTACCCTGATTGGGAAACCACCCAAATCTAGATCTAAAACCATAGATCTAGTAACCAGTATGACTGATATAATGTCCAAGTCCCGTGTGGAGAAACCACTGTGTGACGACCAAAGTATAACCGATCGTAGTATAGGAATATCACTTCCTACTCTGTGTATGTCATCCAAATACCAGGACATCACACCCTACTACCTTCTTAACAGATCCATCCCTATTCTGATGAAGTCAAACCTATGACTGTCACATCAGAAATTGATGATCTATCTCCGCTATATCTGCTTTAGTCTATAAATAGACATAAGCCACCTGTCCACCAATGCTTCCGCTGCTCCCACTGACTACGACAACCTTCTGGGAGAGTCATATAGACGTACACTTCTAAAGCTAGTTTAGAACGACGCTATACTCATTCTCCAGCCGGGTCTCACGGTCTGGAACAACAGCAATGGCAAGTCTGGGTAAACAAGAACCTCCCTACCACCGTCCTTGAGCATACCGAAGTACCTCTCGGGTGCCTGAGGTTACCCACTATATCTGCGGAGTGGCCAATGGAATGTCAAACCAGATTGAATCTTTAGGTTCCTATCAAATCTTCAGTAATCGTTTTGTGGTTCTGGAATCACTTCCAGTTCTACCATACTCCCACTACTGTTTTCTGAAAAATCCATTTTATTTAAAACTGTGGCGAGTTCAGAAAAATATCATTATTGATCTTCCAGATGGTAGAAAATCAACCCTCGTCAAAGCCTGGGTCAACCCACAAACAGCCATTACAGAAACGTGCCTTGAGTTATCTAGAGTCTGGTTTTAATCATAAGCCGGACAACTCCCCGTACCTTAACAACGTTAAGATATGAACTGTTCTATATCCAATATAGAACCAGAGGCACTGATCTTAAATGAACCAGATTCAAATCATGCAGCTATCTCCAGTGCATGTTGACTAAATGGAAGGAGGACGATCAGCGTTACTCAACTTAGGAATGCTTCCAATTATGAGTAACCTGAAAAAGAAGCAAGTTCTCTTTATCATTACTATCAACTGAATACCATATACAAGTATCTACATCTTCGATCACTTTGAAGAATCCCGATACTTGCTACACCTGGTTCTCTACTTTATTCAAATACCTATAACTTCTCAAAATTCGGACCCTGTGTTTCCACGAAACACCTGTCTAAAAAATAGAGAAGTCATAAGTAAACCGAATATAGTACGAGGACCAACCCCTCTGTCCTGATGGACTCTGGACAACATACAATACTCTGTAGAAGTCCCTCGAGTCTGACAACTCATTCACTGTGTGTCGTAGGTTGAAAACTGTACTTATGGTTAAGAAGAATTACACCGCTGTTTAATGCTCCTTACCTAACCATCCACTGATATAGGTAAATGTCACAGACATAATTTCAAAAAGGTATCTCTCACTCTATAAAAATAGACGTACAGATATATCAATTTGAAATTGGTGCATAACAGCGGATATTCAAAACCAAATATTTGCCGTCCGGCAAACAACCCAGGTGACTTCCTCAAATATCACTGATTACAACGAATCCCGATATAATGAGGATGATCACCCAATTCCCAATAACCTACTCCCACTCATCATCTGTAAAACCATACAGATGTGAGAATCGTACCTGGTAAATACATACCCTGGAGTAAGTATCTAATCGGGAAATCAGTTTTCTTTTAACAGTACACAGTGAAACTGAAACATTGAAAATGTTTCGATGGGGTATCCTGGTATTCCTAGTAATGCCTCTTCCATTATACAACTTCACAACTGTAACCGTATAATTCTTTGCCACCTCTCCAAATCCCTTTATATGTCTTTAGTCATTACCTTCTGTACACCCCTTTAGGCAAAATGGTTTTCTTCCTTCCCTACCGTTCGGCACCAGCCTATGGTTTGGAAGAAGACTATCCAATAAGCATAATGGGTGTACTGTCCTAATCCTAGGAACACTCGCAATGCGAGAGAAGGTGATGATAAAAGACAACCGAATAAACCTTATTCCTATTTCTCCTGAACCAGAATCCATCCCCGAACTGGAACAAGTTCCTTTCGAGTTCGTATATAACCATACGATGGAGTATCCAAATAACTGTGGATCTTCGTAGTGATACGGAAGTTCTGGAGAAATACAAAGGTGAAGTGGGAGTGGTAATGAAATACTTGGTTTGGTCGTGAATATCAGTCGCAATTTACTTTGCCCTCTTACTAATCCCTTGCTTTGTCTTAACTTAATACCTTCTGCACACCATCGTTATGCTAATTGGTTTTCTTCATTCCCTACCGGTCGGCACCTGCCTATGGTTTGGAAGAAGACTATCCAATTTGCGTAATAGGTGTACTGTCTCCTAAACCAAGGAGTACCCGCAACCCGAGAGAAGGTAAAAGGAAAAGACAACTGAATAGTCCTATCCGTTTTCTCCAGAACCGGAAACCATCCTCGAATAAATCCCTTCGAGTTCGTATATAACCATACGATGGTTTTGTCCAATGGAAGTGGACGTTCGTAGTAATACGGGATGTCCTGGAGAAAAGGGTAAAAGTAGGAGTGGCAATGAGGTCTGCAACTCTGACAATCCAAAAGCCAGTGTTAAGAAGGTTCGGTTAATTTGGTCACTGAGTCATAGTCTAGGGTCGGGTCAATGGTCGCTGCCAAAGAGAGAGAGAAAAGAAACACTCAGCGTGCACTCTAACCTAGATCAGAATGGTTATCACTTTATCTAATCTAGAAACCTTCCACTGTAACGTCAAATTCTTCCCTAAACCTGAAAGAAGAATTAGCCGGGATCACCCGAGGAGTAAACCAACTCATCAGTGGGAATCGGGATCCAACTATCATCGCATGATAACGTGATGGAATCCGCTCACGCTACCGCACTCCAGAAGGTATGCGCATACCTGGCAAGTTTCAGTTCTTTTGAAACTCCCGATGTGGATTTTTACCCCATGCTCTTATGACCTTGACTTTGGCCAACAAATCATAAGTCACATGTCAAGTTCTACCCGTCATTCTCCAGGTTGATTTGAATCCACCCGTACCTACCCTTGACTTTGGCCAACAAGGCAGTACGACTGTTCCAAACCAACGCATCTATCTATGCTGCATATGAATAACCAACAGCTACCAAACACTGTGCCTTGACTTTGGCCAACAAACACAGCTTGAATACTATTGACTACCCATATGAAACGACGGAGGGCTACGAATGGTTTCTGGCGAAAACCTTTAACGTAATGAACTTGATATCGTTGAAGGAATGGATTGCTTTTTAGAAAATATAGTGACGAAAACCTTTACTAAAGAGGTCACTCCCGGTGAAGGGATCTCGGCTCTTTCCCCGTAGAATGGGGTGCAGGATATTCCAAATGAATACCACGATGCAAAGCAAAAGTAATTGGCTATAGTGAAGTTATTGCCCTGATGCAAACTTTTGTCCAAGGGGTCACTCCCGGTGAAGGGATCTCGGCCCTTGCCTCGTCGACTGAGGAGCAGGATATTCCAACTGAATACCACGGTGCAAAACAAAAGTGAACGTCCTTACAATAACAGCTTTTTGAGAAGTGTTCCAACAACATCAGATTAGGTTTGTTTTTAACTTGCATTGATCCGAATCAACGCAGTCCCATCAATTGATCACACCACAAAGAACGAAAATAATATGACGTACGTATATGCCATCCGCATTCGCCACTGGGTCCCGTCATTACCCGTTAGGTTAGCTAACTAACGACAGAGCGGGGACTGGACTATCGCGGATGCAAAACATATACAACATCTACTAATATATATATACCAATATATTATATTCGCTCAAGGCGTGATAAAATGCAACAACACAGAAAAGTACAGCATCACAGAACAATACAGATATCTGGGATCTCCGGGTTTCACAGAGCCACTACTGAAACCCGACGTTCCCCTGGTCGTGTGGATAGCCTGTGCAATGAAATCCTAGACCCCTACGGGTGCGGCAAGTCACCCGCCAAAACCTGAAGCGAGGCAGCCCCCTTCAGCACCGTGAATGGACCACCCAGTACTTCATGGAATCCGGTAACCTGGGCACCCCTCCTGGGTCAACCTGTGTAGGGTTCCTAGGCACTCTAGTTAAGTTTCACAAGTGACCAAACATGCACAAATAAAATTTTACGGGTGCCTACAAACCCGACTACGGATCGTTTACTAGATATTTAGGCGAAACATAAACTAGTTAACAATTTAACTAAGGGAACGGACATACAACCTTTGTAGATCCGGTCCACCACCTCCACGGCTCCGCAACGAAGTCCCCTCGGCTGTCCAAAATGAATCCGGAACTCAAGTATCGGTATCATCGAAGAATGGGCGAGCTTGATCGTCGGTTCAATGCCGAAGATGATCTACGTCGAGATATCGCAAGAACAAGCTCCAACTTCATCAAGCTTGGAAAACTTATGAAGGAAACACCCTATACTACTTGGCAATAGATAGAGGATGAAGAAATAGGAAGTGGGTAAACTTTAGTTTTGGATTTCTCACACTTTTTCAACACTTGCCATTGGAGTAGCAAGCTACATCCATGGAAGAAGAAGATGAAGAAGAAGAAGATGATATGATAACTTAAACTAAAATAGAAAATAAAATACAATACTTATCATATCATTGACCATGGTTTAGTGTAGAGACTTAACTTAGGTTAGATAGTGGTTAGGGTTAGATAAAAGACAAGAATGGTGGACTAAGGTCAAAGCTTCAAGAAGCTTTCAAATAAAAACAAATCTAGCAACCATTCTTATCTCTTTATCTTTCCTTTTTCCAAAATAAATAAAAGGAATAAATAAATGATTAAGTAAATGAAAAAGAAACCCTAATCACCAATTAACCATGGTTTAACACTTTACACAAAACCAAGCTAGAATGTATCATCAAACATGATACAATCATGTGCACAAAACTATATCGAATATACAATGTGCACATCCGCGTGAGAAAATCCATTTAAAGTGAACCGATACTAGTTAATGCAAAGCAATATATCAAATATATAATTATGTATTAAATCATTAAATCAACACTTGATTTAACGATCCGGTCATATCGCATATAACCGGCTAGTATCCAATGTGTCGGCTTATCGAATCAATCCTTGATTCGATAACTAGGTTATATCGCATATAACCATTCGATACATTGATCGCGAGAATAAAACACGGTATCACATACACGCATTATTCTCGGTCCCGCACATATCTCATATGCACTCCTATTTCGTTTCGCTTGAACCAGGAAACCTCTGTGTAGGACTCTAAAGACTCGTCAATACGCCGGTAGCAGATGATGATCATATCATGCACCCACAAGCCGCAAGCGGTCTGCCAAACGTAACGGCCACCCGGGTATTGAGCGATCAGAAGATCGACGAGCAAGCCCGTTCACACTCCTGCGAATCCGACCAGTAACACTACCGTATAGTCCGGTCTGTTCGTCTGATATGTCGCATATCTCGCCTAGGGGTGGTAAACGTCAGACCCCAATAGCTCGATAAGTCATGCCGACGTAGGGTCCATAACATTCGTGAAACTACTGATAACACTTACCAGTATATCACTGCAACCCTGGCCAGGGATTTCCTGTTATGGCCAGTCGAGCATAGCACAACATCAACCCCCAATACCGGGAGAGACGAATCCCCTCCTATCGCTCATTGCCTCCATGTGAATCGGGACTGTACCCAAAAACCACCTGTTTGCACAACTCAGTAGAGCCGTGGTAGGGTGGAAATCAAAGCACAGTGGGAGACACACAAGACTCTATGACGATCTCGGGTCAACAGACTAAGCTGTACCAGTGTCACCAGAGAACTGCCATCTGACGTGAGGTATAATACCATCTGGGAGTTCTCGGCGAGTCCGTTCAGTGTACCCAGTCTCCACTGAGCACCCGCATACCATCTTCGATGTCAAACACCAATGGATATGGGATCATCCATCGCCCATCGCATGGGTCGAGAAGATATGCGCTAGTCTACTCTGGAATATCGATGCCCCGTCTCGATAATCCCACGACTAGGAACAATTCAAGGATGTACTCTTGGACTACCATGTCCCCACTAGTATGATCCGCATCATAGTCCAGGTAGTCAAGTACAGATCCTAAGGGCTTTACCAACATGTAACAGAGAGACAATCAGTATACACGTTAAGGTAAAGTTCAACCAGATAGCATACTATCATGTCGAGCAAGAAAGTCCTCCCTATATATGTCCCAGCATCCACTACAATATACATCCTATGTACAGTAATGGCCTCTAGGGCATATATATAACTAACAATCTCCCACTTGCACTAGGGCCATCTGATAGCAGTGGTTGTAGTATCTCATACTCAACCATCCCCTAAAAGTCTCTCTTTAGGAAAAGGGCCTTCGTGAGTGGATCCGCCGTGTTGTCCTCTGAGTCTACTCTCCTAACCTCGATCACCCTGGAGATCAACTATCTCCATGATCAGGTGATGCTGCCTCAGAATTTGTCTGGGTCACTGATGGGACCAGGGTTCCAGGGTCGAAACCATGCTTCCATTGTCATACAATGGCAGGAACCTAGTTCATCTTATGAACTAATATACACCCAAACAGCCTCTTTGGTAGTATCTTTAATAGCGATGTTACCAGCCTTTATCGTCTAGATTGCCACGGTATCGAGCTTGGAACTCTTCCAACATACCGTCCCTTTACTGAGGGTAAAGACAGTGCCTGTGACTGACATTCAGTCGTCTTTATCACCCTGGAACACTTCCAGTGATTCTCCCCAGGATCGATTGATACCATCTCACTACATCTAGTGAGTATTCTAACCATCCATTTAGATCTATCTCATAGATCCAAAATCCAGGATTTAGTAGGTGTCACTTTGATCCTATTTGGGGAATCTTAGTGATAAGAGGAGATTGATCGATCGTAGTATAGGAAACTCTTTTCCTATCAAGAGTATGTTGTCTACGTACAATACGAAGATGACCACCTTACTCTCTACTACCCTTTTGTATATACAAGGTTCGTCTACCATTTTGATGAAATCAAACACTTTGACTATCACATCAAAACAGACGTTCCATCTCCGCGATGCCTGCTTCATTATGTAAAGCAACTTGCTCACGTTTCCGCTGCTCCCACTGTTTACGAAGACCTCTGGCTGTGTTCTTATAGACGTTCTTTTCTAAATCAGTATTTAGGAAAGCAGTCATGGCACCCAACCGCCAGATATCGTAGTCATGGTATGTAGCCGTGGTAAGTAGGATCTGGATAGACTTAAGCATAACTACTGGAAAAGGTTTCATCATTATCCACGCCTGGTCGATGACGAAAACCTTTAACAAGTCTAGCTTTGAAAGTCTCAACTTTTCCATCTACACCAAGTAATCTTCTCAAGATGTACTTGCTCCTGATGGGGATTTAACCCTTCAGATTTAGCAACCAAAGTCCATACTTTGTTGGTGTATAAGGATCCCATCTCAGATCGCTAAGCATCCAGCCATTCTTACAGAGTCCCTACTCTCGATGGCCTGCTCGAAACTAGTTGGGTCATCATCTCATGATGCAATCCTTGCTCCCACTGTCATCGAGAAACCGAGGTATCTCTCAGGTGAGTGAGGAACCCTACTAGATCGGCGGAGAGGCTGAGGTTCGTCGGAAACTATTGAATCCTTTGGTTCTACCAAATCATTAGCAGTTTTTGTACAGCTGGAACCTTTCCAGTTCTACAAAACTGATCTTGCCTCGATCTTGTCCGGATTTTGCTTTTGACATAGGCCGGACAATCCCAAATCTTAACTTACTTAAGAGATAGGTTCTTCCCATACCATATCTCATATGGAGTGGCAGGCAGTGGTTTGATTCAAACCTAATTCAATAGGTATGCAGCTTCTCAAGTGCATAACTCCCAAAAGGAAAAAGGTAACTCAGTAGTACTCATCATAGAGCACACCTTATCATATAGGGTGTGATAGCCCCGCCCTGATACACCGTTGTGCTGTGGTGTACTCAGAGGAGTAGTACGGAGAGAGAATCTCATTCTCCTTTAGAATGGTCCAGGAATGCCATGCACAAGTATTCTCCTCCGTGATCTCATCATAGGACATAATACTTATACCCGGTTATTGGTTCTCTACTTCTAACATATATTCTGTGAATACCTCAAAAGCTTCGGACTTATGTTTCAGCAGGAACATACGACTGAATCTTGAGAGATTATCAGAGAATATAATGAAGTATAAAGAACCAGTCCTGGCATGTGTAGACAGGAGACCTTACATACATCATCATGTATCGGTCCCAAGAGTTCATTAACTCTTTCTCTGTTTCCAATAAACAGAGCTATGGTCATCTTATCTTTGTGACATGATTGGCGAGTTGCACAAGATGTAAATTCAAAACGATTTAAATATACATCTAAATGTAACTTCAGCCAGTCGGGTCGCACTGATCTGACCTAGTCTACAATACCTCAAGAAGAATCCGTTCATTTCTGAACTCTTCCTCTTGTGTGTGTTCCGTATACTAAGAACTGTAGTTTGATTTAGAACATCAACGCTTTTAGATAACGTGCCTGAACGGATCAACTTTTGATATGAGAAATGTTCAAAACATTATCCAACTATACAAAATTTTATCATTTCTTTACTTATAAAGAGACTGATATGATTTTGTATATCAGGTTCGGTATCTAATAACATTTGTTCAGAATCAATGTATTGGTAATACAGGGTGACAGTGACCAACAGACTTGGCTGCAACATTTGCCCCGTTTTCTGCCTCATGAAACTTATCACCCGTTCTCAGTTCTCTACCTATCTGTAGCCCTATGTAACAGATTGCATATCTGGGATCCTGATCTGGTATCATATACCCAGGACGTAAAGGATACTGAGAAACAGTTCTGTATAATGAACACACCCGAAGAAGATGCATCATATGCACTGTCTTCGTTTGGGCGGCATAGGAATTCTGGTATTCCCCTATTTCCTGCTCTGTCTTATAACAATTATAAGTTGGAGCGGGACCAACGTTCCCCAGCTCAGTATAACAAGCGGGTTCGGTCAATAATCCGTATTATTATCTTGATTAAGGCGTGATATGGTCGCTACCAGGAGAGAGAGAGAAGAAAACACTCAGCGTGCGCTCTTTCAAGAATAGATTGGTTATATATTTTATCTAATCAGGATGGCTCCCACTGTTTTTATCAAATCTTCCTTCAAACCCTAAAAGGAAAGACTAGCCGGGATTAATTACACACTACAAGTTCGCCAATCTTTCAGCCAGGCCAGTGTCGGTACTTTGAGGGAGGTCCCCCGTGCTTTCGCACGAACCTAATTAATGTAAACCTCGTTTTCCCAGAGGCGTAACCCCGTTGACACCTTTCTAGACACCTACTTGATCGGCTAATTTGTAATGTATAAAACTCTCCCAGGAGTAACTCTTACTCGCAGCGGGTATCGGGATCCAACTATCTCATAGAAGGTATGCAATCTCATTGCAAATTTCAACACTTGAAACTCCCGATAAAGGTTTTTACCCCTAGCACTTATGACCTTAACTATGGTCAACAAATCATAAGTACTAGTCAAGTTCTACCCGTCATTTCGTGATTAATTAAACCCACCCACATGACCCTTAACTAAGGTCAACAAAGTCACGCGACTGTCCTAACTAATCGCATCATATGCGGTGTAGGAAGACATCACTTAGCTACCGTACACTGTGCCTTGACTATAGTCAACAAACACAGCACGAATACTAAGTACTCTACTTCCTAAAATGACGGAGGGTTGCGGCTGGTTTTTGTGAAAACCTTTAACGCTTTGAACTTGATCTCGTTGCGGAATCAAATGGTTTTTAAATGGAATGTTTTTGAAGCTTTTCTAGTTTTGCTAAAGGGGTCACTCCCGGTGAAGGGATCGTCGGCCCTTTCCTCGTCGAATGAGGTGCGGGATATATCATATATATCACTGTGCAAAGCGGAAACTATAGAAGCGATCAAATGACAAACCGTGGGTTGTAGCATCTGCCAGTTATTGCTAAAGGAGTCACTCCCGGTGAAGGGATCTCGGTCCTTTCCTCATCGAATAAGGTGCAGGATGTTCTATAATGAACACCGCGATACAAAGCAAGAACTGTAGCTACCTGTTTTTATTTTGAAATTCGATTCCACAACATCAATTAGGTTTATTTTCTTTCATTAATCTCATTAATGAATATCCCATCATTTAAATCCACCTGACCATCACAGATAAATATAACGTACGCTTATGCCATCCGCATTCGCCTCGATGTCCCGTCTGCACCGTTAGGTTAGGTAACTAACGCCAGAGCGAGGCAGGGCTAGCGCGGGTGTAAAACATAAGCAACGTCTATATAATATATCATATATACTATAATATCTGTCACAGAGCACAGAACATCGCATGATCACAGATAAAACACAGCAGAAGAAACATATGAAATATTGGATATACTAGGACGTCCGTGTTTTCAATACGAGCCAGTATAAAACACGGATTCCACGGTCGTGATGAATAGCCAATCCCACACCCCTAGACCCCTACGAGAGCGGCAAGCAACCCTACCAATTCTAGGGTTAGGAGACCCGGACTCGACTCTTCGAGTTGGTCTCCCTCTGGACCCCAGAACCCGGTTACTTGTGCTCCCCTCCTTGGGTCTATCCTAGTGCAGAAAAGTAAATAATATACAAACGGTGACTACTTCCGCAACCTGGAAGTGCTCCAATTAAAAGAATATTACATACAAGTTTTTTTACATGAATGAAAATGAAAAACACTCATCTCACATAAAAACCCCCGGCTATTCAAACACGACGATCCAATATAACATATCCAGCAACACATAACATCACATGTCATCAACGTAAGTAAATATGCGCATCCCAATTGTCGTTGACATATAGCAACGAAACCGGCGATATCACATATTACACTTACGGTCACAGAAAAGAAAGTGTAAAACTACAACAGTTGGAATCCGCAATCTGCATAGACATCGCATGCCTAATCAAATGAATACCTTAGACATCACATGCCTAACAATTATAAACCCCGCATTTTAGTCTCTAAATCGAAAACTCTTTTCAATATCAAGTCGGGTAATTCAACAAGATTCCCGAAATCCTGATCGAATGCTCGTCGCAAACTTCAGTAGACGGCCGCACCCCCGATACCGTCGACGAAGTGCACCAAGGCGGAACACCGCTACCGCGAGCACCCGGAGGGATGCTTTCGGCGACGGGGTTCTCCTACAGTCACTTGGTCGGGGCTATGGGGTGAGGCTGTCTATTAAGTTTATCCGGCGAGTATCCGCGTACGCTACGTGATTGCGACGGACTTTTGATCACATCAAAATTCCGTGGAAACCGATCAAGTGAGACTAAACTGCTACGTTTATAACATTCATTCAGTTATCACATAACTATTGTGAATTCCAATTATTGTATCCCATTCCAGATAAACAGAAAATGTCAAACTTTTCGATCGAACAATCGAACACCCAAGTTTTCCCGAAACTGATCAACACATGAAACAAGTATAACAACATTCCGTTCGTGCCTCAGTACCAACGGTCCAGCCGTAGAAGGGTCAAGCCAACGCCTCACATGTGGCACGCCGTACTGCCCCAAACCCGAAGGTTCAAAGGGCAGTTCAAGACGGTCACATAATCGAGTTAAGGTTTGTGTCTTCTAGAGGGACCATCGCGTTACTTGCACTACTTAGAACGTCGTTAAACTACGGAAAAATCCAACACTTGGAAATTTTCCGACAGGGGAAAAATTGGGTATTTATATCCGGTCGAACTTTTTAACATATTCGAAAATTTATCCGGAAAGCCACATAGACAAAATTTGATACCCCGATCGAAATACCGAATCCCCAAATCAACTCAGAAAAATTCTACTCTGGAATAAATATTAAAAATACCCAGGAATACCAGCACTAATAATTATGAGATACTGTGTAAAAATTATTTAATAAATTGGCCGTACCACCGCGCAACCGCCGCACGAGGCTACCTCGTGCCGCGGAAGCGCGGCAAGAAGGAGGAATCAGTTGCACGAATTTCACAGTACATCATATATTCACCTGCTGATTTTTCTGAACATTTTTAATGTGGAAAAAGACCAGATTTTAAAAATTGGACAGAGAGCAATTTTCCGGGTAGGGTTTCGGTTCGATCGGACTTTAAATCGCGTCTGGACTTCGCCTAAGGCTCTAGCTAGGCTCTGATACCACTGTAGGGTTCCTAGGCACTCTAGTTAAGTTTCACAAGTGACCAAACATGCACAAATAAAATTTTACGGGTGCCTACAAACCCGACTACGGATCGTTTACTAGATATTTAGGCGAAACATAAACTAGTTAACAATTTAACTAAGGGAACGGACATACAACCTTTGTAGATCCGGTCCACCACCTCCACGGCTCCGCAACGAAGTCCCCTCGGCTGTCCAAAATGAATCCGGAACTCAAGTATCGGTATCATCGAAGAATGGGCGAGCTTGATCGTCGGTTCAATGCCGAAGATGATCTACGTCGAGATATCGCAAGAACAAGCTCCAACTTCATCAAGCTTGGAAAACTTGTGAAGGAAACACCCTATACTACTTGGCAATAGATAGAGGATGAAGAAATAGGAAGTGGGTAAACTTTAGTTTTGGATTTCTCACACTTTTTCAACACTTGCCATTGGAGTAGCAAGCTACATCCATGGAAGAAGAAGATGAAGAAGAAGAAGATGATATGATAACTTAAACTAAAATAGAAAATAAAATACAATACTTATCATATCATTGACCATGGTTTAGTGTAGAGACTTAACTTAGGTTAGATAGTGGTTAGGGTTAGATAAAAGACAAGAATGGTGGACTAAGGTCAAAGCTTCAAGAAGCTTTCAAATAAAAACAAATCTAGCAACCATTCTTATCTCTTTATCTTTCCTTTTTCCAAAATAAATAAAAGGAATAAATAAATGATTAAGTAAATGAAAAAGAAACCCTAATCACCAATTAACCATGGTTTAACACTTTACACAAAACCAAGCTAGAATGTATCATCAAACATGATACAATCATGTGCACAAAACTATATCGAATATACAATGTGCACATCCGCGTGAGAAAATCCATTTAAAGTGAACCGATACTAGTTAATGCAAAGCAATATATCAAATATATAATTATGTATTAAATCATTAAATCAACACTTGATTTAACGATCCGGTCATATCGCATATAACCGGCTAGTATCCAATGTGTCGGCTTATCGAATCAATCCTTGATTCGATAACTAGGTTATATCGCATATAACCATTCGATACATTGATCGCGAGAATAAAACACGGTATCACATACACGCATTATTCTCGGTCCCGCACATATCTCATATGCACTCCTATTTCGTTTCGCTTGAACCAGGAAACCTCTGTGTAGGACTCTAAAGACTCGTCAATACGCCGGTAGCAGATGATGATCATATCATGCACCCACAAGCCGCAAGCGGTCTGCCAAACGTAACGGCCACCCGGGTATTGAGCGATCAGAAGATCGACGAGCAAGCCCGTTCACACTCCTGCGAATCTGACCAGTAACACTACCGTATAGTCCGGTCTGTTCGTCTGATATGTCGCATATCTCGCCTAGGGGTGGTAAACGTCAGACCCCAATAGCTCGATAAGTCATGCCGACGTAAGGTCCATAACATTCGTGAAACTACTGATAACACTTACCAGTATATCACTGCAACCCTGGCCAGGGATTTCCTGTTATGGCCAGTCGAGCATAGCACAACATCAACCCCCAATACCGGGAGAGACGAATCCCCTCCTATCGCTCATTGCCTCCATGTGAATCGGGACTGTACCCAAAAACCACCTGTTTGCACAACTCAGTAGAGCCGTGGTAGGGTGGAAATCAAAGCACAGTGGGAGACACACAAGACTCTATGACGATCTCGGGTCAACAGACTAAGCTGTACCAGTGTCACCAGAGAACTGCCATCTGACGTGAGGTATAATACCATCTGGGAGTTCTCGGCGAGTCCGTTCAGTGTACCCAGTCTCCACTGAGCACCCGCATACCATCTTCGATGTCAAACACCAATGGATATGGGATCATCCATCGCCCATCGCATGGGTCGAGAAGATATGCGCTAGTCTACTCTGGAATATCGATGCCCCGTCTCGATAATCCCACGACTAGGAACAATTCAAGGATGTACTCTTGGACTACCATGTCCCCACTAGTATGATCCGCATCATAGTCCAGGTAGTCAAGTACAGATCCTAAGGGCTTTACCAACATGTAACAGAGAGACAATCAGTATACACGTTAAGGTAAAGTTCAACCAGATAGCATATTATCATGTCGAGCAAGAAAGTCCTCCCTATATATGTCCCAGCATCCACTACAATATACATCCTATGTACAGTAATGGCCTCTAGGGCATATATATAACTAACAACCTGTACCCCCTACGAGTGCGGCGAATAGCCCGCCAATTCTAGAGTGAAGCCCCCTCCGTCTCAATGCCATGAGATGCGGGCTTGTTGCCCTCTAGAACCCGGCTATCCGTGCACCCCTCCGCGGAGCAATCCTAGTACAGAAAGTAAAATATACATACAACGAGTACAATGACCGCAACCTGGCCGTGCCCCAAAATAATAATACAAATAGGCAGTGACGGCAGTCCACATGTCGGACGCTCGCCCCGCAAAATCAAATGTACATAATACAACAAAAACTGTACTAGCATTGCATCCAGGCTATCCCCCACGACCGATCCGCAACATCACAGCAAAATCACAGAACATCAACGTGAAAATCACGTTCGCAAATCCGTCTAACCGGGCTATAGCAGTTAGACAGAATTTACCGATCAAGTGACATTCACGGTCGCAGATATAATGTAAATACTGTGAAAAAAATGTGTTTAAAATATCCGATCGATCAAATTTTAACAAGTGGGCCCCAAGCACTACTGTAGCACTCACAGAAATTCTGGTCCCAAGTTTAATATTCCAAAACCCCTATTTTCAGCCCACAAGCCCACTGCAAAAAAATGATGACATGAACCCACATTCCTGCGGCGGAACCGCGGCCGAAAGGGGTTATGGCCGCGGTTCCGCGGTCGTACGGAGGGATCGGGTCATCAAATTTTTCCAGTGTTCTTAGATCTTCGAGTACATCACTTTTCCACAACCTGAAAAAATTTTGGACTTCAAAAAATTTCGACAGAAAACTGATGTGAAGAAAAACGCGGATTTTGGAATTTTGGTCGATCCGAAATGTAAACACATAAAACAAAGCTAGACTAAGTTAATGGCGAGTCTCTGATACCACTGTAAGTCTGCGGCGGCGCCCCGGCCGTCAATTCCGACGCCAAAATGCGGAAGCGAAAAACTTTAATTTTGCAAACTAGCAAACCGGCACCACCGCGCACTAAACACCCGGATCGAAACATTAACTAGTCCTAGCTAACTACAAGATAGGGAAGAGATATACCGAGTGATCCGAGTCCTCCGGTCTTCTCATCATCGTCCCGATCTCCCGCAGAAAGTCCTGTCTCCATGTCGTCGCCTCTTCGCCGGAAGGGCACCACATCGCCTGCATCTTTTACGGGCTCCCGCCTCTATACCGAGGCAACTCGGGCACGAAGCTGGCAAGTCGACGTGCCCAAGATTTGCTGTAGGTTTAGTGTAGAATGGTTGTCTCTAGGGGTGAAGTTGCCATGGATGTGGAGGAATGAGGATAAGGAAAAATGGTGCTTTCATTTTTCCTTGCAAGAAAATGAGATGAAGAAAAATGCCACATACAAAAATGAAACTCTCTCATTCTCTTCTCTCAAGTGTAGCCTTTTTTTTTTATCAAGTGAGAAAAAGGTGGAGGAATGAATATCAAACCATAACAAGAAGGGAGGTGCGTGTAGTAAAAGCAAGGGGGTGACCACAACCCAAAAGAAATGATAACCATCTCAAATCAATATCAAATCCACTCTAATCACCATAAAGCAAGTGATAAGAAGGAAAAAGAATCTCATCATGAAAAACTATCATGATGCCACCAATATGCAAGATACCCCCTCCACAAATGTTATTTGCAAACTTGCAAATAACCCCCTCCATCGGAAAAGTCCGGCCGGGAAAGAACAAAGGAAAACCGGCCGGAACGGAATGCAAACTGGCAACTCCAGAAAACTGGTCCCGTAATAAATTACAGGAAAACCCCGATACTGTGCATACACACCCGCATCTGTATACCGACCGGATATAAATGCAATGAGACAAAATCTACACTGTACTATACTAGGATCCGGCTTAAACCAAAGCCGGCTAGTATTATCCGTCCGATCCTGATCCGTGCAATACCGCACGTATCTGACCGAACCCTGCCATATATCTATACGGCTACTAGTACAAACCGTCCGATCCTGATCCGTGCAATACCGCACGTATCTGATCGGATCCTGCCATATCTCCATACGGCCTCTACAGCGTTTCGCCCGAAACTTGAGTAACTGTAAGTGTGGTGGACTCTAAAGACTCGTCAATACTATGGCTGTGGATTTAACAACTAGCACGTCAGAGGTATAAGCCAATACGTGACGGGCCACCAGCTATTGACCAAAAGGGACGTCGATGAGCGAACTCATCCTGACACCCTACTGAGCCTGTCAGTGACAATATCCGTACAGTCCGGTCCGTTCGTCTATGAGCATCGCATGTCGGGCCTAGAGGGTTGGTAAAAGTCAGACCCCCAAAAGCGGTACAAGTCGTGTCGGAGTGTAGCCCAGAACACCCTGAGATACTACTGGAATACTTACCAGTAAATCTCCTGCCTTGGCCAAGGACTTCGTGTAATGGCTCTCCTAGACATAGCGCGACCTCACCCCCAATACCGGGAGAGACGAACCCCTGAAGATCCGCTCACTGCCTCCATGTGGCTCGGGACTGTACCCAACTAAAACCTGTTTGTACGTCTCCTTTGAGAGTGGTAGGGTAGTAATCAAAGTACAGTGGGAACTACACGAGACAAATGACGATCCCCAGGTCGATGAACTAACCTGTACACATGTCACCAGGGAACTGCTATCTGACGTCAGGTATAAGACCAACTAGTATGTTCCCGGCGAGTCCTGTCCGGTGTACTCATAACCCAATGAGCACCTGTATACATCTTAGGTGAACCAACTGACACCAGTGGCTTGTAAGACCAGCCACCGCCCCCTCGTCTGGGTCTTGACTGTATACACTAGTCTACTCTGGAGAATCGATGCCCTGTCTCGAAACTCCCACGACTAAGGACCATTTAAGGATATGCTTATAGACTACCAGCTCCCACGTATATGATCGCCCTCATACTGCTGGAAGTCAAGCAAGATTCCTAGGGGCTCTATCAACGTGTAATAGTGACCTTTAAGGTCACCTGAAGCAGTACACGATGATAAAGGTAAACCAGATAGCATACTATCATCTCGAGTAAGATTGTCCTACTGGGACAGGTCCTCCCTCAATCATTGCAATCACGTGCCTGTGATCCAATAATTGACTCTGAGGGCACTATCTCCAACAGTATATACACATATGAGGCATAGATACATGTACATCTTGCTTACATACTTATACATAAACCTGGGGGGAATTACATTATTATTGATAGGTAGATACACATATCTTGCTATGCCAACATGATTACGCATATCTGGCTATAGCTACATATTCACCTTTATTTGATGTTGTAAGGACTTGGAGAAATTAGGAACCGCATGATATAAATATTAACTTGTTGCAGTTAAATAGCGGTTTTTCATTTATATGATCATATTACTGTTTCATGTTGCATATATTACATTCATAGATTTCATAAGATGTTCTCTGATATTTTTACTCCTAAATATATATAACAGTGGATCGAGACGCTGTTATTTATGCTTATATATATATTAGTGGAATAGGATGCTAATATATATGTATTGATTCATGCAATTATACTTATTCATTACTTGATGTTTTCTGGATTTGAGGACCGTGGTTGATTAATGAAATTATGCCTTATTTGAAAAACCCGGTTTCTCTTGATATGATATTTCATCTTCCACCATGAGATTTCTCGATTCTGAGCTTATATATACCCCATGCGAGGAGGTGTCGTGGGCCGTGTGTGGGTACATGGTGGAGCCCGGTTGATTCCCCAGGGCAAGAAGATCGAAGGTCCATGCTGTTGAGCCCGGCTGGGGGCGTTTGCCATCCGGTGATAGTATTTGTACTCGACGGATATCTGGGGGATATCGATCAAGGTTATGTACGCACATGCCTTGCAGATTTTAGGTAGTGCTTACCCAGGTTCATAGGATGTACATACATGACGTAGGAGGGCCAGTCCCAGGTGACGGCGCCTCAAAGATGAGTATTTATGTGACGATGCTAGACACTTGTTTTCATGATGTTTTTGGGTGTCGATGTTGGACACTCAGGTTACATGATACATACTCGATATTAGATACTGGTTATATGAGACTTACTTGAGGTTGGATACTAGTTATATGAGACTTACTTGAGGTTGGATACTGGTTATATATATGATCTTACAGGATATGAGAGCCAATTTGGGGGCTGATTTGAGGATATTTAGGATTTAGATTGTCTTGATGGACTTTGGTCCTGCCACGAGGTCAGGATTCCGTGAGGATGACATGTTTTATCCCATACTACTCATTTATTTTATATGCTTTGCTTCATGTATTAGTTGTACCTGATAGAGTACCTTTCATGACCGTTGGATATACATATTGTCATATTATTGCTTCATGTATTAGTTGTACCTGCTAGAGTACTTTTCATGTCTGTTGCATACATATGACCATTTATTTCTATCCGCTTGCATGTATTAGATTCGCGTTGCATGTGCATACTTGCGATTTCCTGAATATGTTATTTACTATTCACGAGTTGGCAACTCACCCCCGTTGTGCCACAGTGTTTTGCAGGTAGTTCCTCAGGGCAGTCGCGGCAGGCTTTCCATCTTTCGTATCATCTTTTGCAGCTGATATCGCTACGGCTGACTGTGTACAGTTTTGCTATAGGTGGTTTTTACGGTTATCCGATGTTGCTTATTGTATATTCGTTGTATCCTGTAATCTCCATCTACCACTTTCATGTGTATGACTTAGAGACTTGATGTGAGGACGATATTGTATATTTTGGTGACTTGGATGTCTTTTATGCAGTTTTACTCCTATCATCTTTCATTTCTTCGCTACGGCGTTGCATATCTGTTGTAGTGGTTGTTTTCCGCCGTTCGATGTGGATTTGCTCCCGTTGGGGATTCTTTACTTTATATTTATGTTGTACCCATTTTTGGAGTTAGTTTTTACGAATGAGGTGCTACCAAAATTTTTAAGAAACTAAAGTTGGAGTTTAAAGAATTTGGTTTGAGATTTCAAAAGTTTGAAAATTCTATTATCACTTACTAGTTTTGATGGTTTAGATTGCTAGGTTTTCGGCTTATTTAAATTGCGTTACGCCCGTAGACGTTGCGTAGTTTAAGAGACGCCGCGTGCCAATTTAAGGTCATGACAACCGAATAATCCTATTCAATTTCTCCAGAACCAGAAATCATCCTCGAACTGAAACAAGTTTCGTCGAGTTCGCAATCATTATGGATCTTCATAGTGATACGGAATGTTCTGGAGAAATGCAAAGGGAAAGTAGGAGCGGTAATGATATATGCGACTATGACAATCCAAAATCCAAAAGTGTTTTAAGAAGATTTGGTTGACTTGGTCCATGAATTTTAGTTTAGGGCCAGCCTATGGTCGCTGTCAGAGAGAGAGAAAAGAAACACTCAGTGTGCACTCTAACCTAGATTAGATTAGTTAAACACTTTATCTAATCCGGATGGCCCCTACTGTTTCCTCAAATTCTCCTTCAAACCCTAAAAAGAGAATTATCCGGGATCATCTGAAAATCACCTGAAGAGTAACACCTACTCATCAGTGGGAATCGGGATCCAACTATCATCGCATGATGACTTGATGGAAGCCATTCAAGTCACCACACTCTAGAAGGTATGCGTATGCCTGTCAAGTTTCTTGTATGTTTGAAACTCCTGATGTGGTTTTTACCCTTAGGACCTAAGTGACCTTGACACGGTCAACAAATCAAAGAGTCCTAATCAAGTTCAACCCGTCATTATCTTGATTGCATTAAACCCATCCGCACGAGCCCTTAACATAGTCAACAAGGCCGCACGACTATCCTAACCAATTGCATTGCATGCTACAAACAAGCACTATTTAGCTACCGCACACTACGCCTTGACACAGTCAACAAACGTAGCATGAATACTAAGTAGTACTTGTACGAAATGATGGAAGGCTACGACTGGTTTTTTGCGAAAAACCTTTAACGTAATGAACTTCTTATTACTGAAGGAACTGAGTGGTTTTACAAATATATAGTGGCATAAACTTTTGCTAAAGAGGTCACTCCCTGTGAAGGGGTCTCGGCTCTTTCCTCATCGAATGAGGTGCAGAATATTCCCAACTGAATACCATGATGAAAAGCAAAGGAATAGACTATAGTGAAGTTATTACGATGACGCAAACTTTTGCCCAAGAGGTCACTCCCGATGAAGGGATCTTGGCTCTTGCCTCGTCAAATGAGGTGCAGGATATTCCTAACTGAATACCACGATGCAAAACAAAGGTGCTAATGTAATATGCCCTAGAGACCATTATTGTATAGTACTGGTTTGTATATTAATTTTGGAAGCTTAGGATATATACACGGATTTATGACAGTCTTGCTCGATATAGTAGTATGCTACTTAGTTTGTATCTATCTTAATATGTGTATATGTTTCTTTTAATATATCGCTATTACATATGGATAGAGCCCTTAGGATCTTTGCTTGACTACCGGTGTTGTGATGGTAGTCACACTAGTGGGGGCTGGGTAGTCTATAAGCAAATCCTTATACAGGTCCCTAGTCGTAGGATTATCGAGATAGGGCATCGATACTCCAGAGTAGACTAGTGTATACACATCTCATCCCAGGAGGAAAGATGGTCTGTCCCACAGCCATCATTACGTCGTACTGGAGATAGTATGCTGGTGCTCGTTAGGTTACGAGTACACTGGACAGGACTCGTCGGGAACTATTGGTTGGTATTATACCTATCGTCAGTTAGCAGTTCCCAGGTGACATGAGTACAGCTTAGTTCGTTGACTTGACACTGCTGCTTCGCCTCAAGTGTGTTCCTACTGTTCTTAGATTGCTACCCTACCATGGCTCTATTGAGTCGTACAAATAGGTAGTAGTAGGGGGCAGTCCTTAAGCACTTGGAGGCAGTGGCGGTTAGATAGGATTCGTCTCTCCCGGTATTGGGGGTTGATATCACGATGTGTTTGGAGAGCCGTTACATAAAGTGCCTGGCCAGGGCAAGAGATATTTACTGCTAGGTACTCCAGTAGTTTCTCAGGGTGTTTTAGACTACACTCCGACACAACTTATACCGCTATTAGGGGTCTGACATTTACCGCCCCCTAGGCCCGATATGCGATACTCTTAGACGAACAGACCGGACTGTACGGAGATTGTCATATTCAAGCTCAGTAGGAGTTCGGATGGATTTTCCTCATCGGCCTTCTTATCGACATCTACCTGGGAACCGTTACGTAGAGCTAGTATCACTTGCGGCCTATGGTTAAACCCACTGCCAGCGTAGTGTTGAGTCTTTAGAGTCCCACACAGAGGGTTTTCTACCTTTGGGCGAAACGTGGTAGAGGTCGTATGGTTTTACGATAGGGTTCGTTCACATATGCGTACTTGTGCGTGTTTGGTGTTCGGGCGGTTGATGCTAGTGGGTTTTGGTTTAAGACGGATCCTAGTATTAGATTTTGGATTGGCTTAGTCTCATTGTATTCGTGTTTCTCGGAACACGGATGCAGGTATATATATATAGTTGATAGAGGCAGAGAAGGAGACACCTCATTAGGGTTTTGACCATTAACTTAATTAAAACCATTATGAGGTGGAGGAAATTGTTTACTAATTTTTATTAGAGATAATTGTGTCATGGCTAATTGGTTTGACCATTTGACTTGGTTGACTATTGTTGACTTAGATATTTTTGTTGAGCACTAGATATTTTTCTTAGCATTAATTGTGACATGATAATGGTCAAATCAAGCTAACCATCACAATTATCTTAATAAAACTATGTTTTCTCTTTCCTCAAATTAGAGCTCTCTTCATAATTTCTCACACACACTATCTCATAGTTCTCTCTCCTTATTCCTCTCTCAAGCCCTAGTGTCTCATGAGTTGAGAATCATAGGTTGTTGAGACTTAGCCATCAAAATCCTTCTCTACTCACTCTAGGATACTTAGTCTAGCACACAAAGTAACCTAGTTACTTCATTATGGAGGTTGGAGCTCAAGGTAGAGACTTTCGGGTGGATCTTCTTTGACGTGGAGAAGCTGGTGAGGAGGCGCCATCCACCACCACTCCAAAGAGCTCATAACAAGGAGAAGCATAACAAGGAGAAGAAGGACTTGTAGCTTGAGGTATAATCATCTAACATAGTAGTTAACACTCCTAATTAGTTTGTTAGCTAGTGTTTAGCAAAGATCCTCATGTGTAGTCTATATTACCTTGTAAAGAAAATTTTGATTTTTACCTATTTCGCCTCCCCGTTAACTACCAGGGTGAGTAAAATAGACTTACAGTGGTATCAGAGCCTAGCTAAACCATAACTAACATGTTAGCAAAGCCTTTAGAACTTCGATCACGGAAAAATCCCGAAAACACAATACAAACTTGCATTTTCTGTCGAATTTTAAATCTGGTCTAAAAATTATTTCAGAGACTTGAAAAATACGTCCAGGCTTTTTATAGAACACTGAAGAAATTTGGGTGTCTAACTCGGTTAGACCACCGCGGAACCGCGACCGAACCATGCGTTCCGCCGCGGATCTGCGGCCGAGTCGACTCCGAGTTGGCCCAAATTTTTTCTGGTGCTCTCTGTGGTTATATTGTGTTTTCTGGGATACTTTGTTTCTGTTCAGGAATTTTTGTGTAAAGTATTATACTGGGAGTAGATTCAAATATGGTTACTGATCGAAATTCTATAAAGTTTAGCTAATCGGATTATATCTGTGATATGTTATATGTGCTGAACGTCTGCTAATCGCTATACGTCGATTTGTGGGGGTTGCACAAATCAGTGATCTGTGATATTGGTTTGTGTATATGAACTTATTGGATTATAGCGGATGAATAGCCGGGGATGTGAGACGAGTGTTTTTTTTATCTTTCAATTGATGTAAATTGTAAATTTATGTATTATTATTTTATGGTCGCACATCCGGGTTGAGGTTGTAGCCACCATTGTATATTATTTCTTTTACTGTTTTCTGCTCCTTGGATAAACCCAAGGTGGGGTGCACAAACTACCGGGTACTTTGAAGTGCCGAGTGGCCTACTCACTTTGTTGAGGGGGGTTGCTTCACTTCGGATATTTGGCGGGTAGTTTGCCTCAGCCGTAGGGGTCTAGGGTGGGGTTTTGGCTATTCATCATGACCGTGTAATCTGTCTTTCGTTACAGGCTCAAACGAAGCGCGGATTCCTAGTATATCCAATGTGTTCATCTGTGATCTGGAATGACTATCATTGCTTCTGACGAATATATCTATATATAATATCTAGTAGACGTTGCTTATGTTTTACATCCGCGCTAGTCCAGCCCCCGCTCTATCGTTAGTTAAGTAACCTAACGGGTGATGACGCGGCCCCATGGCGAATGCGGATGGCATAAGCGTACGTTATATTTTCGTTGTTTTCTGCAATGGTAGGATTAATTGATGGGACTGCATTAAATAAATGCTAAGCAAACAAACCAAAATTGAATCGTTGGAACAATTTCAAAACCACTCGGTTTTTTCAAAACAGCAAAACTTTTAAAATGCGGAGCTTAAACCACTCCTTTTAAAAGCTATCATGTTCCTCCGATTATATCATGTTCACTACGTTCCCGGTTTTGCCAAAGCCATTCGTAGCCCTCCGTCATTTCAGTTAGATATTCAGTAGTATTCAAGCTATGTATTTTGACCTTCGCCAAGGCATAGTGAATGGTAGCTGCTGAAAATTTATCTGTAGCATAGATAGATGCGTTGGTTTGGGACAGTTGTACTTCTATTTTGGCCTTCGTCAAGGGTATGTACGGGTGGGTAAAAATTAACCTGGACAATGACGGGTAGAACTTGACATGTGACTTATGATATGTTGGCCTTCGTTAAGGTCATAAGAGCATGGGGAAAAAATCCACATCGGAAGTTTCTAAAGAAACTGAAACTTGCTAATGTTGCATACCATTTGGAGTGTGATAATTTTGGTAGGATTCCTTCAACTTTATCACACGATGATATTTGGATCCCGATCCTACTATGAGTATATGCTACTCCTCGGGAGATTTTTTCACTTAACTATCAATGCTATAAACCAAGTTGGTGTCTAGAAACGTGTTAGCGGAGCTACGCCCATAGGGAAAAGGGGTTATTTAATTCAGGAACTTTGCGAAAGCTTCGTAAAACCTCTCTCGAAGTACCGACACTAGCTTGGCTGAACGATTAAGTAAGAATTGTACGGTGTGACTAATCCTGACTAATTCTTCTTTTTTGGTTTGAGGAAGGATTCGAGAAACAGTGGGAGCCATCCTGTTTAGATAAACTAAAAACCACTCTAAACTTGCAAGAGCATCATGCTAAAGTGTTTTTTCTCTCTCTCCTAATTGCAGCGACCAAACATGACGGGCCTTAAGTTACTATTAGATAAAAATATTTTGACAGGGACAAACTATAAAGATTGGTTCAGGAATGTCAAGATGGCAATCACTTATGACAAATTGGGGTATCTGCTTACTACTAAAGCCCCCGCCGTCCCAGATCCAGAATCCAGTGTCGAGGATAAGGAAATCCGTAAGACCTGGGAAATTGATAGCGCGAAAGCCAAGTGCCTCGTGCTGGCCTCCATGGACAATGAACACCAAAGGCGGCACGAGAATATGGATTTTGAATCCATATTCCTCCAAACCAAGGAATTATATGGAGAGCAATCTTGTATAGCAAGATACGAGACCTCAAAGAAGCTATTTCAGACGAGGTTGGTTGTCGGGTCATCTGTAGGGGAACACGTCCTTAAGATGATCGACTACATTAAGGAGCTCGCAGACCTCGGGACCATATTAGAGAACGAGCTGTATACAGACTTGATTCTCCAGTCCCTTCCATCCACCTACGCCCAGTTTATCTTGAATTTTAATATTCAAGGTAAAGAAGTTGAACTTCCGAAACTCCTCAATATGTTGAGGAGTGAAAAGGGCACCCTGCAGAAAACAAGGGAAACACCCACTCTGTTTGTTGGTGGAGCTTCCTCTTTTAGGACCAAGGAGAAAGCCAAAGGAAAGAAGAAGAAGGCCCTAACCAAACTGAGAGGCGGTGTTATTAAGGTGGAAGCCAAGGGAAAGGAAAAAGTGGCGGGACCTACAGTGGGAAAGGAAGAATGCTTCTACTGCCATAAGAAGGGCTATTGGAAGATAGATTGCAAGGCTTGGAAGGCCAAGAACCAGGACCCAAGGCATGTTGTGGCTTCGGCTTCAGGTGTGATTGTAATTGAAAACTGCCTGTCAATCAACTCTACTTCCTGGGTATTGGATACCGGATCAGGATCTCATATATGCAATTCTTTGCAGTCACTGAGAAGCCGTAGAGTTCTGAAGACTGGTGATATGACCCTAAGGGTTGCTAACGAAGCGAGCGTGGATGCTGTGTCCGTAAGGGAATATCACCTTGGATTGACGAGTGGACATATTTTGGTTTTGTGCAACTGTTTTTGTGTACCTAGTTTTACTTTTAATATCATTTCAGTATCTTCATTATCAAAAGAAGGTTATGATTTTACATTTGTAAGCGATATCGTAAACATCCACCTTAATCATGGTCTGATTGGGTCAGGTACTCAAAACAACGGTATATACATATTAAACCAATTACAAATTTTCAATGTCCAGAACACACATAAAAGAAAGACTCCAGAAACAAATCAAGCTTTCTTATGGCATTGTAGACTAGGTCACATCAATGAGACAAGGTTAACCAAGTAACATAAAGAAGGATATTTGGATCCGTTCGAATATCAATCTTATGCAACTTGTCAATCATGTCTCAAAGGAAAGATGACAAAGACTCCGTTCACTGGACACGGAGTAAGAGCGAGTGAGCTCTTGGGACTCATACATAGAGACGTGTGTGGTCCATTGTCTATACATGCAAGAAGTGGTTATTCCTATTTCATTACTTTTACGGATGATTTCTCTAGGTAAGGACATATTTTCTTGATGAAAAATAAATCTGAGGCCTTTGAGAAATTCCGAGAATATAAGAATGAAGTTGAAAAACAAACCGGCAAAAGTATCAAGACACTAAGATTTGATCGAGGTGATGAATACTTGAGTGCCGAGTTCCTGGATTATCTAAAAGAGAATGGAATTCTCTCTTAGCTTACTCCTCCATACACACCACAGCACAACGGTGTATCGGAGAAACGGAACCGAACCCTATTGGATATGGTTCGTTCCATGATGAGTAACGCTGAGTTACCGCGATCATTCTGGGGTTATGCACTAGAATCAGCTGCATATCTTTTAAACAAGGTTTCTACCAAGACTATGCCTACCACACCATATCAGATGTGGAGTGGGAAGAAACCCTATCTTCAGTATCTGAAGATATGGAGATGTCCAGTTTTTGTTAAAAAGCAGCATGCGGACAAAATTGAGGCACGATCAGTACTGTGTAAGTTTGTGGGATACCCAAAGAACTCCAGGGGATATCTTTTCTATTACACAGAGGAACAAAACGTTTTTGTTTCTCGTCATGCCCACTTTCTGGAACATCAGTTTTTAGAAAAAGAAAAAAGTGGGAGCACAATAGAACTGGAAGAAATTCCAGAACCACAAGCTATTACTGAAAGCTTGGTGGAACCAGAAGTTTCAAAAGAACAGGATATTCCCGCACCACTCCGTAGGAGTAGTAGGTTTTCTCATCCGCCTGAGAGATGCTACGGTTTTCTCGTAGACGGGTGATTTGTAAGTCAAAGAATATTTTATAATCGCAATCAAGAACGGCGTCGCTTGGTAGCTAGCCGGTGAATACGGGTCGGTCCACAGGAATTTTTTGAATTTCCTAATTTTTCTTACGAGTTAATTCCGATTGTTGTCGGATTGATTAAATATAAAAACTAAGTTAATCTAGATCTAAATCTTGCTAGGGTTAGGTTTAGGTTAGGTTTGGAAAGTCAATAAATCTCACCGCTTTCTATACCCATATTAAGATCTCTTTAGGTGTTATGGTAATTATTAATAAAGGGGATTAGTACCATCGGGAAGAAACGGTGTATCTTCCTTTAGGTTCTTGTCCTTCCTTTCTTAATCCTTATCCTAACTCCAAGGAAAACACGCTAAACCGGGCCTTTATACTACGGTGTCACCGCTACCTCGTTCGATAGGGTGCCTTAGGGAGCGGTGTGTGCATGTATGCCTAGAGTCCTATTAATTATATGTGATGGGCAAGAAAGGGGTGAGAGATCTTCATCTCTCAAGCCTTCCCCAAAGCTAACCCTAACAAGCGAGAAAACTACTCGCTCATTAGGGAATTGAAGAACATATCTAAACTATCTATCTAGGGCAAGGAATTAAAGATCTAACTAGGGCAGATAAGAAATTACCTAAGGCAGATAATAAAATTAACTAGGGCAAATAAAAAGAACTACTTACAAATTGATGCACTCCAAAACTTCAAAAGAATTCTGAATTTGATTAATGAATGGAGGCATGACCTAATAAAAGTATTTGGGTTTCTATTTATAAGACATAGAAAACCCTAGGTTTACAATCGCCGCATGTATGCTTTTACAAAAATACCCCTAGGAAGACTAGTCAGCGCCGCCAAGCGTTTTGGTAAATTTTTCCGCCACTACGGGCTATAGCCGGCCGCGGAACCGCGGCCATAGGCCAGGTTTGGCCGCGGTTCTGCGGCCAAACAGTGATGGTTTGGGCTCAATTTTGCTGCAATGCTTCTGGTTGACTTTTGCTTCATATTTCTTCAGTTGGTTCTTTAGGATGTCTTCTCTTTCTCTTCCAGATCTCCACAGTGAATAATTGTAGTGGTCTTTTGCCGTTGCTTCGTGTCGAAGTCTTGAACTTTGCGCTGCCTTGTTCTTTGTGAACTGATCTTCGTTTCTTTTCCTACTATAGGCTTGATCAAGATTCCTTCTATTTGTTGGTCGTAGTCTCACTTTTATATCGTCTTTTATCTTTTTTACTGTTTTTGTTCCGAGAACCTGTAACCTGTAACTATGTAGCAAACATGGGTCAAAAGCACCTGTTTATTTGTAAAATGCATAAGAATGGGGAATATTAATGCAAAATTACGGTATGAACAAATACCCCCAAAATTATATTTTGCTCGTCCTCGAGCAAACCTAGTTTTATTCTCAACAAAAACCTAACCTCACTTTCGCAGGGAAACGCGATTACACTGAGCTCGTGCAACAAGCCATTAATCCTCTAGGTGTCCCTAGTAGGAGGAGTGTTGTCTCCTGAGCGTTTTCAGCGGATACTAACCATAAAATCCTATCAATTCGGCCCATTGACTTTTATTCTCCAATTAGGTTTTCAAACAAGGAATTCTATTATCTTCGACTCATAAATTATCCACCCGTATTCTTCACGCTTCTTTATCATTTAACTTAAGATTATATATGTTCTGTAGACTTACTTAACTTTCGGCATCTTTTAAGCTTTCCTTCTAGGGTCCATCTCAACTTAGGAATTTTTATCATCTCTATTAAAGATACAAGTCCTATTTTTCATTCTTATCTCTTATCTAAACCCCAATCACATACCCCTACGTGTGTGTATATATCACCGATACACTTGGAAATTCAAATCAAGCAATCATACTCTTGTCCGTTGTCAAAAGCACTTCTTAATTGGTGAATTTTTAGATGAATTTCGCTCACACATCCTTCATGCGACCGTTAAAACTTCTTGAGGTACCAACAACCGATTACAAGATGTGTTTGCACATTAAAGCGTAATTCCTAGTCTTGCAACACCTAAGGCTTTAGCAGTGACTCCCAAACCAGTTGGTCTAAGGCATTAGGTGATGAAGCTCCCTCGCTAAATTTTTTTTCTATTAATGCAGCCTTAAGTAATCACAAAAACCAGTGTTTATTTTTTTTATCTCTTTATTCACACTTGTATTTTTTATTTTTCTTCATACTAAGGACTTAAGACAAGAGCATTTCAAGGTCTCCTCTACTATTCCAAGTTTCAAGGTGCGTGTTTGTGCAGTTTGTAGGGTATATATTTTCATAATTTAGACTTAAGCTTAAGAATTATTTTTCAAACTTATACTTTAATAAAAACATCAATATTCTTCCCTTGTTTAAACTTAGCCCAAGAAGTGAACTCAAAATTTGCCTATTTTTAAATAAACTACAAAGACATATACTTTCTACCGTTAAACTCAAAGAAATATTATTTTTAGGGTTTTTAATTTAGTAAGTCTAGGATCTAGTTGTTCCTAGCTAGTTAACCTGTTTGTCAAACTCAAGTCAATTATGGCCAAAATTGAATACTTTAATTTTTATAATTTTTCAATTCTTTCAATTTTTATAGATTCTAAAATAAGTATTCAAATGCAAAAATATACACATGAATGCGAAGAAAGAAGGCTTACCGAGCATACCCCCAAAGTTAAACTTGACAGTGTCCTCACAGTCATGCTACACCAAGAGGGTCAAAATGTCGGCACTCCCCTGTTTATTTATTTATAATAATTTTTTTTTATTGTTAAAAGAAAAACAAAATAAAATATATACAACAAGGTTCCCCTCAAACTTAAGTGAAACAGTATTTCCACTGTTTACGCATTAATGTTCAGAGTTAGGGAGGAGAACAAAATCAAACTATACAAGGCCTTACACAGACCAAAGGTTAGCACCAACCATTCAAAAATTTTATCGTGATAATGGTAGGGTTGGTGAAAGAATAGAGTGTAGAGAAAAGAAATGAGAAGCACACGAGACCGTGTGGGAAGAATGGTGGAATATGGTCTCGGTGGAGGAGAAGAATGGCGGAAAAGAGAAAGAAGTGTAGTACGAACTTGAGGGTGTAAATCGAGTGAATAAATTAGCGCAATTTGTGATGACCGATGTGTTAAAAACGATTGTACTAATCTATCAACCACTCGAGAAATGGGGTCAAATCCCTCAAGATTCGCGAGAAAACATGGGTACGTCGAACTTGGTAAACCCTCCATTGAAAATGGAAACGATACGGATTCTTGCTCGGTTGGCACGATAGGAAGGACGAAAGGGAGTGATTTAGGGATAGTCTTATTCTCACCAAAGTAAATTGTCTCGAACTCAAAGGATTCCATCAATGGTTCGAAATGACTGTAAGTAACCGAGTTTGATGGTTCAACTAACTCATCTGAAAATTCAAAGGATTCAAAATTGGGCGGTGAGTCTTCAAAATCGTCCGGGAAAGTGAAGCACTCGTAATCTTTATCACCTGTGAGAACTGTGTCAGATTCAAAGAGGAACGCACTAGTGGCGTCAAAACCATTGTTATCAAACAGAAATTTTTCAAGATCACAGTCCTCAAGCGTGATCTTTTGCGTGGTCGGAACGATGGAAAGGAGGGAGGGTGATTTAGGAAGTGTAACAGTTAAAGGTTCATGAGGATGAATTGGAAAATCTGACACATCAAACAAAAATGGTTCATCCTCAATACTCTCCTCAATACTATCCTCATAATTCTCCTCAAAATTTAGCTTATCCATGCCATTATCATCAAAATCAAGATGCATATGAAGTTCGGGAGAAACATTTAACGACTCGGGATGATGAATTGGAGATAAAATTTCAGTCAAATCTATAGGTTCATCATCCAAAATATTCCCGGCGTCAATATCTTCAATCAAGTGAAAATCTATTTTTTCAGACACCTTATCAAAAGCATGGATATTTATCAATTCAGGTTCTAGAGTGGAGGTGTAAAGTTCAAAAGGATTAGGTGTGGTTTCACTCGAAAGGGACCTTTCACAATCTGGCAAATCAAGCACTACAAAGTCGCACAAGTCATTAAATGTTTTATTTGGAACATTTGATAGACATTCAAAACTGGAGTTGTAGGATTCAATTGGGTATGGGTAGGATTGATTTGAAAGGGTGTACAGCTCACTCTCACCACTCAAATTCTCATTCTGTCTAACCGCCCCATCATACATTGGAATTTTTGGAGCTAGTTGGAAACTAGCTACTGGTTCACTTGGTTGCATAAGGGCGGCCATGGACGCATCCATATTCCTAATCATTTGGTTTGTCGCTACAGTATAAGCCTCCAATGATTGTTCTAGACTAAACATGGGTTGTGAAGGGGTTTCGGTAAAAGATTCAAAATTGTTTAGATACGTGAAACTCCCAAATGGTTGTGTCGAAGCAATGTCTAGGGAAGGTGTGAAAGTTGGGTAGGACTGGTAGGAATTGAATGGTTGGACAGGAGTAGGATCAACATTTGGATAAAAAGATGAATGGACTTGTTGATCTCTAGAACTGGATGTGTGGAGAGGAGTGAAAGATCGGCTACGAGATTGTTCAATATGCTCAGCAATAGACATGGGTTTTGGAGTTACAATAGGACTTGAAAAAGGAGTATCAACGTAATAAGGTGGTGAAGGTTTAAATGGTTGATACAAAGTGGATTGCAAAGTCGAACTGTTTCTCCTAGACTCTTCTATTCAATCTTTCAAAGAAATTTTGGGCATGGAGGGGTCGTTCGTAAATCGACCGAAACAATTCGCGTACGAAGTAAAGTTTGGTTCAGGGTACCAAAGTTCGGCACAAGATTTGTAAGGTGAGGAACCCATGATGTAAGAAAGCAGAAGAAAAAGAATCTGGATGGAAATGAGGTGCACGGATTTCTTGGCGACAAAATTCTGTAAATTTTTATAAAAAAATTTCCTTTTCTTTTATGCGGTGCTCTTTGCAAAAATTTTTTTTCGATAAAGGGCTTAGACACACTTTCAATCAACCACAAATGAACAATCAGGCCTAGATCTAGGGTCACCTAGGTCAGCTAGACAGCTCCTAACTGTTCCAAAGGGCTAGAAATAGGACCTCAAACCGCCTCTTTACCGCTAATTGCGGCCAGGTAATTGCCATGTGAGTAGGAGGCTCTCCACTACAAGTAGTGGCCCTAATTAAGTAACCACTCGCCTTAGACACACTTGCCTAGACACCACAAAGTCAGGTTAGGATCAACGGCCGATGCCTACAAGTAGTCCTCTGTCCTATTGAGCGCGACGTCCTTAGGGCTGAGTCTAATATTTTTTAATTAATAATGGTCAATGCATATGCCTTATGTGATTTCTGGGGTCCTGGGAAGGGTGATGAAATCCCCACCGAATCTGGATTGGTTTCAAGCCCCTTAAAGTCCGATTAAAAATATGCAAAGTAGTAACAATCACTTGCAATCAAATTTTTTTATTTTTTTTAGCGCGGCGCAAAGAATCCTGCACAAGATCAATTATTGGAAGGGGGAAAGATTTTTTAGCGGAAAGATCCTGCAGGAGATCTTTCAGAGGAGATATTGGGGATTTGCAGAGGAGGAGAGAGAAAGCTCACAGAAGAATTTTCACATGCTGATGACACCAGGATGCGGCGGTTCCGCGGCAAGGAGGTGGTTCTGGCGGCAGAAGCGCGGTGAGATGTTTGGTTCAAGCCCTGAGAAAAATTTTGAGATGATAATGTCACCACTCAGCGGCGATTTCGTGGTCAGAAGGGGGGTCGCGCGGCTGAAGCACGGTCGCACTGTTGACTTGGCCCTCCAACTTTCTTCTGTTGTTCTGTTGGAAAAATCCTCTGCTGTTCAGATCTGCCTTTTTCTGTTTTGATCTCTGGATTTTTCCAGATCCGAACTCGATTGCTGATCCTGCAAAATTCACACGAAAAATACCCTTCACAAAATAAAAGATGATAATTTTTTATAATTTTTTTATTTTTCAGTTTTTATATTTTTTCAATTTTAGATTAACCCGAAATTGCAAAAAGAAAATAACACGCCATCCCCGGCAACGGTGCCATTTGATTTGTATGTCAAAGAATATTTTGTAACCGCAATCAAGAACGACGTCGCTTGGTAGCTAGCCGGTGAGTACGGGTCGGTCCACAGGGATTTTGTGAATTTTCTAATTGTTTTTACGAGTTAATTCCGATTGTTGTCGGATTGATTAAATCTAAAAACTAAGTTAATCTAGATCTAAATCTTGCTAGGGTTAGGTTTAGGTTAAGTTTGGAAAGTCATTAAATCTCACCGCTTTCTATACCCATATTAAGATCTCTTTAGGAGTTATGGTAATTATTAATAAAGGGGATTAGTACCATCGGGAAGAAACGATGTTTCTTCTTCTAGGTTCTTGTCCTTCCTTTCTTAATCCTTACCCTAACCTCCATAGAAAACACGCTCAACCGGGCCTTTATACTACGGTGTCACCGCTACCTCGTGGGATAGGGTGCTGTAGGGAGTGGTGTGTGCATGTATGCATGGAATCCTATTAATTATATGTGATGGGCAAGAAAGGGGTGGGAGATCTTCATCTCTCAAGCCTTCCCCAAAGCTAACCCTAACAAGCGAGAAGACTACTCGCTCATTAGGGAATTGAAGAACATATCTAAACTATCTATCTAGAGCAAGGAATTAAAGATCTAACTAGGACAGATAAGAAATTACCTAGGGAAGATAATAAAATTAACTAGGGCAAATAAAAAGAACTACTTACAAATTGATGCACTCCAAAACTTCAAAAGAATTTTTAATTTTATTAATGAAAGGAGGCATGACCTAACACAAGTATTTGGGTTTCTTTTTATAGGACATAGAAAACCCTACGTTTACAATCGCCGCATGTATGCTTTTACAAAAATACCCCTAGGAAGACTAGTCAGCGCTGCCAAGCGTTTTGGTAAATTTTTCCGCCACTACGGGCTATACCCTGCCATGGAACCGCGGCCATAGGCCAGGTTTGGTCGCGGTTCCGCGGCCAAACAGTGATGGTTTGGGCTCAATTTTGCTGCAATACTTCTGGTTGACTTTTGCTTCCTGTTTCTTCAGTTGGATCTTTAGGATGTCTTCTCTTTCTCTTCCACATCTCCACAGAGAATAATTGTAGTGGACTTTTACCGTTGCTTCGTGTCGAAGTCTTGAACCTTGCGCTGCCTTGTTCTTTGTGAATTGATCTTTGTTTCTTTTCCAACTATAGGCTTGATCAAGATTCCTTCTATTTGTTGGTCGTAGTCTCACTTTTGCATCGTCTTTTATCTTTTTCACTGTTTTTGTTTCGAGAACCTGTAACCTGTAACTATGTAGCATACATGGGTCAAAAGGACCTGTTTATTTGTAAAATGCATAAGAATGGGGAATATAATAATGCAAAATTACGGTATGAACAATGGGCATAGAGAGGATTGCATATGAGCCGACTAACTTCTAGCAAGCCATTCAGAGCACTGACTCGATAAAATGGCTGGATGCAATGCGGACCGAGATGGAGTCCATGTACACCAACAAAGTATGGACTTTGGAGATTGCTCCAGAAGGGGTAAAACCCGTAGTCTGCAAATGGATCTTCAGAAAGAATATTGGTGTAGATGGACAGGTTGAAACCTATAAAGCTAGACTTGTTGCAAAAGGATTCCATAAAAGACCTGGTTTGAACTATGATGAAACCTTTTCTCCAGTGACTATGCTCAAATCCATTCAGATCCTTCTTGCCATTGCTGCCTTCCATGATTATGAGATTTGGCAGATAGACGTAAAGACCGCTTTTCTAAATGGACATTTAGAAGAGTGCATCTATATGGACCGGCCAGAGGGTTTCATTCAGAGTGGGAGCAGCGGGAAAGTGTGCAAGTTGCTTAAGTCCATTTATGGACTAAAGCAGGCATCGCGGAGTTGGAACATCTGTTTTAATGAGACGGTGAAAGAATTTGGCTTCATCAAAAATCCAGATGAGCCATGCATTTAAAGTAAGATTGCAGCATGAATTGTTGTATTCCTCGTCTTGTACGTGGATGGCATTCTCTTGATAGGAAATGACATTCCTATGCTACAATCTGTCAAAGGATTCTTGTCACACAGGTTCTCCAAGAAAGACCTGGGTGATGCCTCTTATACTCTAGGGATCCAGATCTATCGTGATAGATCTAAGAGGATGTTTGGACTTTTGCAGTCCAGGTACATCGACACCATACTGAAAAGATTCCGTATGGAAGATTCTAAGCGCGGTAATTTACCGGCTTGTCACGGAATCGCCCTCTCCAAGGAGATATCTTCCAAGACTGATTTGGAAAGGGATCGCATGTCTATTATACCCTACGCTTCTGCGGTAGGCTCTATAATGTATGCGATGTTGTGTACCAGACCAGATGTAGCTTATGCGCTGAGCATGGTAAGCCGGTATCAGTCAAATCCTGGGGAGAAGCACTGGATAGCAGTAAAGAACATTCTCAATTACTTGAGAAGGACTAAGGAAATGTTCTTAGTTTACAGCGGAAAAGAACTCCAGATCGAGGCCTTTGCTGACCCAAGCTTCCAGAGTGACAAGGATGACTCCAAATCCATGTCGGGTTATATCTTTACCCTCAATGGAGAGGCGGTATGTTGGAATAGATCCAAACAGGAAACCGTTGCTGACTCAACGATGGAATCGGAGTATATCGCAGCTTTTAATGCCGCAAAAGAAGCAGTCTGGATAAGGAAGTTCTTAACAGAACTTTAGATGGTTCCGTCCTTTCTTGATCCAATACCTTTTTATTATGACAACAACGGGGCTATAGCTTTAGCGAAGGAACCCAGGTCCCATCAGAAGTCGAGACACATCTTGAAGCGGTATCACCTGAATAGGAAGATCGTGGATCGCCGGGAGATCGAGGTTCGGAGGGTTGCTACAGAGGACAACACTGCAAATCCATTCACAAAGGCCGTCCCTCAGATGCAGTTCGAGTGGCTATTCGAGATGATAGGTCTGCGATATGACAGCACATGGCCTTAGTGTAAGTGGGAGATTGTTAGTGTAATATGCCCTAGAGGCCTTTATTGTATAGTACTAGTTTGTATATTACATTTTGGAAGCTTGGAATATATACACGGATTTACGACAGTCTTGCTCAATATAGTAGTATGCTACTTGGTTTGTATCTATCTTAATATGTGTATCTGTTTCTTTTTGTAGGGTTCCTAGGCACCCTAATGAGGTCTCACAAGGCATCAACCATGCCAATTTCAAAAAAACGGTGCCGAGAAACCCTAAACTACGGATCGTTGGCTAGAAATCTAGGCGAAAAAGCAATCTAGTTAACACTTAACTAAGAGATACGGAAATACAACCTTTGTAGATCCGGTTCTCCACCTCCATAGCTCCGCAACGAAGTCCTCTCCGCTGTCCAAAAAGAATCCGGGCTCTAGCGTCGACTTCATCGGAGAATAAGCGAGCTAGGTCGTCGATGTCCATGCCGAAGATGATCTACGTCGAGGCATCGCTAAATCAAGCTCCGACTTCACCAAGTCAAGAAACTTGTGAAGAAAACACACTCTACTACTTGGCAAGAGGTAGAGGATGAAGAAATAGGAAATGGGTTCAATTTAGAATTGGATTTCTCACTCTTTATCATCAATCACCATTGATGACCTCAAAGTTTTCTTCTTGAGTTCAAGGAAGAAGAAGTAGAAATGATATGATAAGATAATTAAAAAAAAGAAAAGAATAAATCAATCCTTATCATAACATGACCATGGTCAAGTGTAGAGAGTTAATCATGGTTGAATGGAATGGTTAGGGTTAAGCATGAGACAAAATGGTCACTTGGTCAAAGTCTTCATGAAGCTTCAACAAGCTTCCAATGAAGGCCACCATTTTGCATTATGCTTATCATTTTCCAATATGAATAAACAAATAAATAAATAGATATGAAAATGAAAACCCTAACCATTACATAACCATGGTTTAAACTTTACACAAAACATAAGTTAGCATGCATCATCAAACATGATACATACAAATGCACAAAAATATATCACATATACAATGTGCACAAACCAAGTGAGAAAATCCATTTAAAGTGAACCAATACTAGTTAATGCAAAGTAATATATCAAATATATAATTATGCATTAAATCATTAAATCAACACTTGATTCAATGATCCGGTCATGTCGCACACAACCGACAAGTATACAATGTATCGGCTTATCGAATCAATCCTTGATTCGATAACTAGGTTATATCGCATACAACCATTCGACACATTCTTCGCGAGAATAGAATACGGTATCACATACACGAATTATTCTCGGTCCCGCACATATCTCATATGCGCTCCTATTTCGTTTCGCTTGAGCCAGGAAACCTCTGTGTAGGACTCTAAAGACTTGTCAATACGCCGGCAGCAGATGATGATCATATCAAAAACCCACAAGCCGCAAGCGGTCTGCTAAACGTAACGGCCACCCGGGTATTGAGCGATCTGAAGATCGACGAGCAAGCCCGCTCACACTCCAGTGAATCCAACCAGTAACACTACCGTACAGTCCGGTCTGATCGTCTGATATGTCGCATATCTTGCCTAGGGGTGGTAAACGTCAGACCCCAATAGCTCGATAAGTCGTGTCGATATGAGGTCTATAACTGTTCGAGAAACTACTGGTAACACTTACCAGTAAATCTCAGCAACCCTGGCCAGGGATTTCCTGTTATAGCCAATCGAACACAGCGCAACATCAACCCCCTATACCGGGAGAGACGAATCCCCTCCTATCGCTCATTGCCTCCATGTGACTCGGGACTGTACCCAAAAACCACCGTTTTGCACGCCCTCTTGGACGTGGTAAGATGGAAATCAAAGCACAGTGGGAACCACACAAGACACTATGACGATCTCGGGTCAACAGACTACTCTGTACCAGTGTCACCAGAGAACTGCCATCTGACGTGAGGTATAATACCATCTAGGAGTTCTCGGCGAGTCCGTCCAGTGTACCCAGTCTCTACTGAGCACCCGTATATCATCTCTGATGTCAAACACCAATGGATATAGGATCATCCATCACCCATCTGTATGGGTCGAGAAGGTACACGCTAGTCTACTCTGGTATATCGATGCCCCGTCTCGATACACCTACGACTAGGGACTTTGAAGGATGTACTTATGGACTACCATGTCCCCACTAGTATGATCCGCATCATAGTCCAGGTAGTCAAGTACACATCCTAAGGGCTTTACCAACATGTAACAGAAAGAAAAACAGTATACACGTTAAGGTAAATATCAACCAGATAGCATACTATCATGTCGAGCAAGAAAGTCCTCCCTATATATGTCCCAGCATCCACTACAATATACATCCTATGTATAGTAATGGCCTCTAGGGCATACATATAACTAATAATCTCCCACTTGCACTAGGGCCATCTGTAGCAGTGGTTGTAGTATCTCATACTCAACCATCCCATAAAAGTCTCTCTCTGGGAACAGGCCTTTGTGAGTGGATCCGCTGTGTTGTCCTCTGAGTCTACTCTCCAAACCTCGATCACCCTGCAGATCAACCATCTTCATGATCAAGTGATACTGCCTTAGAATATGTCTGGATCACTGATGGGACCTGCGTTCCTTGGCAAAAGCCACAACTCCACTGTCACACAATGGGAGGAACATAGTTCATCTCATGAACCAATATACACCCAGACTGCCTCTTTGGTAGCATCTTAAGTAGCGATGTATCCTGCCTTTATCGTCTAGTATGTCACGGTATCTAGCTTGGAACTCTTTCAACATACCGTCCCTTTACTTAGGGTAAAGACTATGCCTGTGACTGACATTCAGTCGTCTTTATCACCCTGGAACCCTTCCAGTGATTCTCCCTAGGATCGGTTGATACCGTCTCACTATAACTAGTGAGAGTCCTAACATCCAATTAGATCTATCTCATAGATCCAAAAACCCAGGATTTAGGAGGTATCACTTTGATCCTATATGGAGAATCATTGTGATAAGCGGAGATTGATCGAGCGTAGCATAGGAAACTCCTTCCCTATCAAGGGTATGTCATCCACGTACTCTACGAGGATCATCACCATACTCCCTACTACCCTTTTTGTTTATACAAGGTTCATCTACCATTTTGATGATGTCAAACTCTTTGACTAATCCATCAAAACAGATGTTCCAACTCCGCGATGCCTGCTTTATCCTATAAAGCATCTTGCACACGTTTCCGCTGCTCCCACTATCTACGAAGGCCCTATGGCTGTGTACTTATAGACGCTCTCTTCTAAAACATCATTTAGAAAAGCAGTCATGTCACCCAACCGCCAGATATCGTAGTCATGGTATGAAGCCGTGGCAAGTAGGATCTGGATGGACTTAAGCATAGCTACTTAGAAAAGGTTTCATCATCATCCACACCTGGTCAATGATGCAAACTTTAACAAGTCTAGCTTTGAAAGTCTCAACTCTTCCATGTACACCAAGTAATCTTCTCAAGATATACTTGCTCCTGATGGGGATTTAACCCTTCAGATATAGCAACCAAAGTCCATACTTTGTTGGTGTATAAGGATTCCATCTCAGATCGATAAACATCCAGCCATTCTTATAGAGTCGCACTCTTGACGGCCAGCTCGAAACTAGTTGGGTCATCATCTCATGATGCAATCCTCGCTCCCACTGTCATAGAGAAACCGAAGTATCTCTCAGGTGGGTGAGGAACCCTACTAGATCGGCGGAGAGGCTGAGGTTCGTTGGTAACTATTGAATCCTTTGGTTCTACCAAATCATCAGCTGCAGTTTGTATGGCTGGAACATTTCCAGTTCTACATAACTAACCTTGCCTCGAGCTTGTCCGGATTTTGCTTTTAGACATAGGCCGGACAACCCCAAATCTTAACTAGCTTAAGACATGGGCTCTTCCCTTTCCATATCTCATATGGAGTGGTAGGCAACTGATTTGATTCGAACCTATTCAATAGGTATGCAGCTTCTCAAGTGCATAACCCCTTAAAAGGAAAATAGGAAACTCAGTAGTACTCATCATAGAGCACACCTTATCATATAGGGTGTGATTGCTCCGCCCCGATATACCATCGTGCTATGGTGTATTCGGAGGAGTAATGCCGAGAGAGAATCTCATTCTCCTTTAGAATTGTCCAGAAATTCCATGCTTAAGTATTCTCCTCCCTGATCTCATCATAGGACATAATACTTATACCCGTATTTTGGTTCTCTACTTCTAACTTATATTCCGTGAATATCTCAAAAGGTTCGGACTTGTGTTTCAACAAGAACATAGATCTGAATCTCGAGAGATTATCAGAGAATGTAATGAAGTACAAAGAACCGGTCTTGGCATGTGTAGACAGGGGACCTACATACATCAACATGTATCATCCCAAGAGTTCACTAACTCTTTCTCTGTTTCCAATAAACGGAGCTATGGTCATCTTATCTCTGTGACATGACTGGCAAGTTTCATAAGATGTAAATTCAAACTGATTTAAATATGCATCTAATATGTAACTTCAGCCAGTCGGATCGCATTGATATGACCTAGTCTACAATGCCTGAAGAAGGATCCGTTCATTTCTGAACTCTTCCTCTTCTGTGTGTTCCGTATACAAAGAACTGTAGTTTGATTTAGAACATCAATGCTTTTAGATAACGTGCCTGAACCGATCAACTTTTGATATAGGAAATGTTCAAAACATTATCCAACAATACAAAATTTTATCATTTCTTTACTAATAAAGAGATAGATATGATTTTGTATATCAGGTTCGGTATCTAACAACATTCGTTCAGAATCAATGTATTGGTAATACAGGGTGACAGTGACCAACATACTTGGCTGCAACACTTGCCCCGTTTTCTGCCTCATGAAACTTATCACCCGTTCTCAGTTCTCTACCTGTCTGTAGCCCTATGTAACAAATTACATATCAGGGATCCTGATCTGGTATCACATACCCAGGACGTAAAGAATACTGAGAAACAGTTCTGTATAATGAACACACCCGAAGATGATGCATCAGCATGCACTCTCTTCGTTTGGGCGGCACGGGAAATCTGGTCTTCCCCAATTTCCTGCTCTGTCTTATAACAATTATAAGTTGGAGCGGGACCAACGTTCCCCAGCTCAGTATAACAAGCGGGTTCGGCCAATATTCCATTTTATTATCTTGATTAAGGCGTGATATGGTCGCTACCAGGAGAGAGAGAGAAGAAAACACTCAGCGTGCGCTCTAGCAAGAATAGATTGGTTATTATTTTATCTAATCAGGATGGCTCCCACTGCTTTTTATCAAATCTTCCTTCAAACCCTAAAAGGAAAGACTATCCGGGATTAATTACACACTACAAGTTCGCCAATCTTTCAGCCAGGCCAGTGTCGGTACTTTGAGGGAGGTCCCCCGTGCTTTCGCACGAACCTAATTAATGTAAACCTCGTTTTCCCAGAGGCGTAACCCCGTTGACACCTTTCTAGACACCTACTTGATCGGCTAATTGTAATGTATAAAACTCTCCCAGGAGTAACTCTTACTCGCAGCGGGTATCGGGATCCAACTATCTCATAGAAGGTATGCAATCTCATTGCAAATTTCAACACTTGAAATTCCCGATAATGTTTTGCCCCTAACCTCCTATGACCTTGACAAAGGCCAACAAACCATAGGATGCTAGTCAAGTTCAACCCGTCATTTCCTGATTGAATTAAACCCACCCGCACGGCCCTTGACAAAGGCCAACAAGGTCGCACGACTACCCTAACCCAATCTGCATCATATGCATAAGCAGATAAGCACCAGTTAGCTACCGCACACTGCGCCTTGACAAAGGCCAACAAACGCAGCACGAATACTAACTACTACTTATCTGAAATGACGGAGGGCTACGACAGGTTTTTTCTTAAAACCTATTGCGTAATGAACTTGATATCGTTGTAGGATCGAATGAATTTTTAAAATGGAGTGCTTTTGAGGCTTTTCTAGTTTTGCTAAAGGAGTCACTCCCGGTGAAGGGATCGTCGGTCCTTTCCTCGTCGAATGAGGTGCGGGATATATCATATATATCACTGTGCAAAGCAAAAACTCTTAAAAGCAATCAAAAGACAAACCGAGTGTGTAGCATCTGCCAGTTATTGCTAAAGGAGTCACTCCCGGTGAAGGGATCTCGGTCCTTTCCTCATCGAATAAGGTGCAGGATATATCACATATACCGCTATGCAAAGCAAGAACTGTAGCTACCTGTTTTATTTTGAAATTTGATTCTACAACATCTTAGGTTTCTTTTATTTCATTAATCACATTAATGAAGTCCCATCATTTAAGTGCCTAAACATCACTGATAAATACGACGTACACTTATGCCATCCGTATTCGCCTCGATGTCCCCTCGTGCACCGTTAGGTTAGGTAACTAACGGCAGAGCGGGACAGGGCTAGCACGGGTGTAAAACATAAGTAACGCCTATATAATATATCATATATACTATATACTGTATCTATCACAGAACATCACATGATCACATCACAGATATCGCAGCAGAAGAATCATATGAAATATTGGATATACTAGGACGTCCGTGTTTTCAATACGAGCCAGTATAAAACACGGATTCCACGGTCACGATGAATAGCCAAACCCACACCCCTAGACCCCTACGAGAGCGGCAAGCAACCCTACCAATTCTAGAGTTAGGAGACCCGGACTCGACTCCTCGAGTTGGTCTCCCACTGGACTCCAGAACCCGGTTACTTGTGCTCTCCTCCTTGGGTCTATCCTAGTGCGGAAAAGTAAATAATATACAAACGGTGACAACTTCCGCAACCTGGAAGTGCCCCAAATAAAAGAATATTACATACAAGTTTTTACATGAATGAAAATGAAAAACACTCATCTCACATAAAAAAACCCCGGCTATTCAAACACGACGATCCAATATAACATATCCAGCAACACATAACATCACATGTCATCAACGTAAGTAAATATGTCCATCCCAATTGTCGTTGACATATAGCAACGAAACCGGCGATATCACATATTACACTTACGGTCACAGAAAAGAAAGTGTAAACCTACAACAGTTGGAATCCGCAACATCCTCAGACATCGCATGCCTGACCAAATGAATTACTTAGACATCGCATGCCTAACAATCATAAACCCCGCATTTTAGTCTCAAAATTGAAAACACTTTTCAATATCAAGTCGGGCAATTCAACAAGATTCCCGACATCCTGATCGAATACTCGTCGCAAACTTTAGTAGACGGCCGCACCCCCGATACCGTCGACGAAGTGCACCAAGGCGGAACACCGCTGCCGCGAGCACCCGGACGGATGCTTTCGGCGACGGGGTTCTCCTACAGTCACTTGGTCGGGGCTATGGAGTGAGGCTGTCTATTAAGTTTACCCGGCGAGTATCCGCGTACGCTACGTGATTGCGACGGACTTTTGATCGCATCAAAATTCCGTGGCAACCGATCAAGTGAGACTAAACTGCTATGTTTATAACATTCATTCAGTTATCACATAACTTCTTGTGAATTCCAATTATTATATCCCATTCCGGATAAATAGAAAATGTCAAACTTTCCGATCGAACAATCGAACACCCAAGTTTTCCCGATACAGATCAACACATGAAATATGAGTCTAACAACATTCAGTTCGTGCCTCAGTACCAACGGTCCAGCCGTAGAAGGGTCAAGCCAACGCCTCACATGTGGCACGCCGTACTGCCCCAAACCCGAGGGTTCAAAGGGCAGTTCAAGACGGTCACATAATCGAGTTAAGGTTTGTTGTCTTCTAGAGGGACCATCGCGTTACTTGCACTACTTAGAACGTCGTTAAACTACGGAAAAATCCAACACTTGGAAATTTCCCGACAGGGAAAAAATTGGGTATTTATATCCGGTCGAACTTTTTAACATATTCTAATATTTATCCGGAAAGCCACATAGACAAAATTTGATACTCCGATCGAAACACCGAATCCCCAAAACAACCCAGGAAAACTCTTCTGTAGAGTCACAATAAAAATACCCCAGAAAATACAGCATTATATTATATGAGTTACTGTGCAGAAATTATTAAACAATGGAACAGTAAGGCCGCAGAACCGCCGCACCATGCATAGCACGTGCCGCGGTTCCGCGCTGGAAAAGATGATTCAGGCCCTCGTATTTTACAGTAATTCAAATAACACCCTGCTTATTTTTCTGCATATTTTTAATTTCGAAAAATCCACAATTTTCAAAAAAGGACAGAGAGCATGTTTGAAATGGGTTTTCGGGTTCGTTCGGACTTCAAACTCCGTCTGGACTTCGCCTAAGGCTCTAGCTAGTCTCTGATACCACTGTAGGGTTCCTAGGCACCCTAATGAGGTCTCACAAGGCATCAACCATGCCAATTTCAAAAAAACGGTGCCGAGAAACCCTAAACTACGGATCGTTGGCTAGAAATCTAGGCGAAAAAGCAATATAGTTAACACTTAACTAAGAGATACGGAAATACAACCTTTGTAGATCCGGTTCTCCACCTCCATAGCTCCGCAACGAAGTCCTCTCCACTGTCCAAAAAGAATCCGGGCTCTAGCGTCGACTTCATCGGAGAATAAGCGAGCTAGGTCGTCGATGTCCATGCCGAAGATGATCTACGTCGAGGCATCGCTAAATCAAGCTCCGACTTCACCAAGTCAAGAAAATTGTGAAGAAAACACACTCTACTACTTGGCAAGAGGTAGAGGATGAAGAAATAGGAAGTGGGTTCAATTTAGAATTGGATTTCTCACTCTTTATCATCAATCACCATTGATGACCTCAAGGTTTTCTTCTTGAGTTCAAGGAAGAAGAAGTAGAAATGATATGATAAGATAATTAAAAAAAAAGAAAAGAATAAATCAATCCTTATCATAACATGACCATGGTCAAGTGTAGAGAGTTAATCATGGTTGAATGGAATGGTTAGGGTTAAGCATGAGACAAAATGGTCACTTGGTCAAAGTCTTCATGAAGCTTCAACAAGCTTCCAAAGAAAGCCACCATTTTGCATTATGCTTATCATTTTCCAATATGAATAAACAAATAAATAAATAGATATGAAAATGAAAACCCTAACCATTACATAACCATGGTTTAAACTTTACACAAAACACAAGTTAGCATGCATCATCAAACATGATACATACAAGTGAACAAAAATATATCACATATACAATGTGCACAAACCAAGTGAGAAAATCCATTTAAAGTGAACCAATACTAGTTAATGCAAAGTAATATATCAAATATATAATTATGCATTAAATCATTAAATCAACACTTGATTCAATGATCCGGTCATGTCGCACACAACCGACTAGTATACAATGTATCGGCTTATCGAATCAATCCTTGATTCGATAACTAGGTTATATCGCATACAACCATTCGACACATTCTTCGTGAGAATAGAATACGGTATCACATACACCCGTTATTCTCGGTCCCGCACATATCTCATATGCGCTCCTATTTCGTTTCGCTTGAGCCAGGAAACCTCTGTGTAGGACTCTAAAGACTCGTCAATACGCCGGCAGCAGATGATGATCATATCAAACACCCACAAGCCGCAAGCGGTCTGCTAAACGTAACGGCCACCCGGGTATTGAGCGATCTGAAGATCGACGAGCAAGCCCTCTCACACTCCAGTGAATCCAACCAGTAACACTACCGTACAGTCCGGTCTGATCGTCTGATATGTCGCATATCTTGCCTAGGGGTGGTAAACGTCAGACCCCAATAGCTCGATAAGTCGTGTCGATATGAGGTCTATAACTATTCGAGAAACTACTGGTAACACTTACCAGTAAATCTCAGCAACCCTGGCCAGGGATTTCCTGTTATAGCCAATCGAACACAGCGCAACATCAACCCCCTATACCGGGAGAGACGAATCCCCTCCTATCGCTCATTGCCTCCATGTGACTCGGGACTGTACCCAAAAACCACCGTTTTGCACGCCCTCTTGGACGTGGTAAGATGGAAATCAAAGCACAGTGGGAACCACACAAGACTCTATGACGATCTCGGGTCAACAGACTACTCTGTACCAGTGTCACCAGAGAACTGCCATCCGATGTGAGGTATAATACCATCTGGGAGTTCTCGGCGAGTCCGTCCAGTGTACCCAGTCTCTACTGAGCACCCGTATATCATCTCTGATGTCAAACACCAATGGATATGGGATCATCCATCGCCCATCTGTATGGGTCGAGAAGGTACACGCTAGTCTACTCTGGTATATCGATGCCCCGTCTCGATACACCCACGACTAAGGACTTTGAAGTATGTACTTATGGACTACCATGTCCCCACTAGTATGATCCGCATCATAGTCCAGGCAGTCAAGTACACATCCTAAGGGCTTTACCAACATGTAACAGAGAGACAAACAGTATACACGTTAAGGTAAATATCAACCAGATAGCATACTATCATGTCGAGCAAAAAAGTCCTCCCTATATATGTCCCAGCATCCACTACAATATACATCCTATGTATAGTAATGGCCTCTAGGGCATACATATAACTAACACTTTTAACATATCGCTGATACATATTGATAGAGCCCTCAGGATCTTTGCTTGACTACCGGCGTTGTGATGGCAGTCACACTAGTGGGGGCTCGGTAGTCTATAAGCACATCCTTATACAAGTCCTTAGTCGTAGGATTATCGAGACAGAGCATCGATACTCCAGAATAGACTAGTGTATACGCTTCTCATCCCAGGAGGGGAGATGGTATGTCCCACAGCCATCAGTACGTCGTACTGGAGATAGTATGTAGGTGCTCGTTAGGTTATGAGTACACTGGATAGGACTCATCGGGAACTGTTGGTTGGTATTATACCTATCATCAGTTAGCAGTTTCCAGGTGACATGAGTACAGCTTAGTCCGTTGACTTGACACTGCTGCTTCGCCTCAAGTGTGTTCCCATTGGTCTTAGATTACTACCTTACCATGGCTTTATTGAGTCATGCAAACAGGTAGTAGTGGGGTGCAGTCTCGAAGCACTTGGACGTAGTGGCGATTAGATAGGATTCGTCTCTCCCAGTATTGGGGGTTGATATCACGCTGTGTTTCGAGAGCCATTACACAAAGTCCCTGGCCAGGGCAAGCGAGATTTACTGGTAGGTACTCCAGTAGTTTCTCAGGGTATTTTGGACTACACTCCGTTACGACTTATACCGCTATTAGGGGTCTGACGTTTACTGCCCCTAGGCCCGATATGTGATACTCTTAGACGAACAGACTGGACTGTACGAAGATTTTCACATTCAGGCTCAGTAAGAGTTTGGATGTGTTTTCCTCATCGGCCTTCTTATCGAAATCTACCTAGGGACCATTACGTACAGCGAGTACCGCTTGCGGCCGGTGGTTAAACCCACTGCCAGCGTAGTGTCGAGTCTTTAGAGTCCCACACAGAGGGTATTCCACCATTGGGCGAAACGAGGTAGAGGTCGTATGGCTTTACGACAGGATTCGTTCACATACGCGTACTTGTGCATGTTTGGTGTTCGGGCGGTTGATGCTAGTGGGCTTTGGTTTAAGCCGGATCCTCGTAATAGATTTTAGATTGCTTTAGTCTCATTGTATTCGTGTTTCTCAGAACACGGATGCGGGTATGTATATACAGTTGATAGAGGCAGAGAAGGAGACACCTCATTAGGGTTTTGACCATTGACTTGATTAAAACCATTATGAGGTGGAGGAATTGTTTACTAATTTTTATTAGAGATAATTGTGTCATGGCTAATTGGTTTGACAATTTGACTAGGTTGACTATTGTTGACTTAGATATTTTTGTTGAGCACTAGATATTTTGCTTAGCATTAATTGTTACATGATAATTGTCAAATCAAGCTAACCATCACAATTATCTTAATAAAACTATGTTTTCTCTATCCTGAAATGAGAGCTCTCTTCATAATTTCTCACACACTCTCTTTCATAGTTCTCTCTCCTTCTTCCTCTCTCAAGCCCTAGTGTCTCATGAGTTGAGAATCATGGGTTGTTGAGACTTAGCCACCAATATCCTTCTCTACTCACTTTAGGATACTTAGTCTAGCACACACAGTACCCTAGTTACTTCATTATGGAGGTTGGAGTTCAAGGTAGAGACCTTCAGGTGGATCTTCTTTGATATGGAGAAGCTGGTTAGGAGGCACCATCCACCACCACTCCAACGACCTCACAACAAGGAAAAGCACAATAAGGAGAAGAAGGACTTGTAGCTTGAGGTATAATCATCTAACATAGTAGTTAACACTCATAGTTAGTTTGTTAGTTAGTGTTTAGCAAAGATCCTCATGGGTAGTCTATGTTACCTTGTATAGAAAAAACTGATTTTTTCCTGTTCCGCCTCCTCGTTAACTACCGGGGTGAGTAACATAGACTTACAAAAGGAATTGTCTATAATGTCAGTTTTCAAAAACTTGGTTCCAACAACATCATATAGGTTTATCTTTTCTTGTATTAATCAAAATTAACGCAGTCGCATCAATTAAACCATATCACACCAAAAAAGGAACGAAAATACAATGTACGTATATGCCATCCGGATTCGCCACGGTGCTCCGTCATGCACCGTTAGGTTACTTAACTAACGGCAGAGCGGGGGCTGGACTAGTGCGGATACAAAACATATACAACATCTACTAGTATATATATAAAGATATATAGCATTCGTCCCAGGCATGATATAAGCAACATCATAGTATCACAGCAAGCAACATAAAATGGTGGATAATCTTGAAGCCTCGGGTTTCATTTAAGCCGCAAATGAGACCCGACATTCCATGTCGTGTGGATAGCCTGTGCAATGTATAACCTAGACCCCTATAAGTGTGGCAAGTTACCCACCAATCCCAGAAGTGAGGTGTAACACCTTAGAATGCGATTAGTGTTAATTAAGCGATAATACGGATTTTTACTAAAATGTTTACCAAAATAGTTTTCTCATATTTTATAAAAATTAATTTATATTTTACTATATTTAATTTGGGCTTGCACACACATGTTCATGTTAACCAAGGGTTATTTAGGGTTAACCATGCTTAAGTAGCCTTGGCACCCTAACCTAATGTCATGCCTTTTTGTTCTAAGTAATTATCTAAATTAATTAGTTTTCAAATTATATAAAAGGGTTTGAATATTAGTTGACTTGAAAGAGGAAGAGAGAGGGAGAGGGCATGATAGCATGGGGCGGGCATGCCATGCATTAAATGAGGAGAGAGAAGAGGGAGGCATGGCTCATGCTACTCTCACCCCCTCATTCCCTCATCCCTCACTCACTCATACACTCCCTCACTCTCACTCACATTCTCTCATTCACTTAACATTTTCTCCTCTTCATTTTTCTTCACCCTCACTCCCTCAACGGAAAACCTACCCAAAACCTTCACAAACCCTCACAAAACTAAACCAAATCTCCACTACAATTCACTAAAACCCTTCACAAAGCCAAGTTTAGCCACTAGGATCACTTGTAGCATGGAAAGCTAGGATTTTGAGCAAGTGTGGATAAGTAAAAATCTCTAACCGTTAATTAGGCTCTTTTACTGTTGTGTAGCTTAGTAGTCGCTGTTTAGAACGATAAAGATATAGTTTTGTGCACGTATCGTGTTTTTAGTGTCATTTTTGGATTCGGCGTTCTGCTGTGACCACGAGTGTTTACTGGAAAAACTAGCAGTGTAGTACTGTTGTACTAAAGACCCTGAGTGTACACCTGAAGCACGAACCCTGCCTGAACAGTTTTGGCCGGCGACACTTGAGGTAAATCCGGCGAGCTCGGCCACATGGGGGACTAAGGTGTTGTGTTTTGTGGGTAGCTGTCTGCAGTTGTTTTAGGGTGTTAGGTACTGCTAGATTTTTAGGTTGTGATAGTATGTGAAATTTGGGATCAATTAGCTCGTTTTTAGTGTTTCGGCAATGCGCGATACAGTGTCCGACTCAGTTTTTGTGCTTCGCGTGATTTTTGCACTTGGGTTCTTAGGGTGTCGCTACACATGTTAGCCACTAAGCGAACACTAGAGGGTTTGATTGGAGTCGGTGCGTCGGTCAAAACGTCACTTGTACATATTATTGGTCGATTTCTGAGTTGTACTTGCTATGTTTTATATGATTTTTGGGGCGAGTGCGGGGACTTCAGACGCTGTGAAGAAAGGGAAGCAGGTGGTTGGATTTACCTAGCTTAAGATCATCGGTGAGTAGATTTAACATCTACGGGGAAATCGCCTGTATGGCGTTATGCGTCAGGGCTTGATATGATATTATAGTCGCATGTTCATATGTATATATATATTGATTATGCATCATTGCATACTATCACTTGTTGTGCCTTGACTTAGTACCTAGTAGACACTGCACCATTATTAACGGTTCATATTGCACGAGCACTAAATTGTATGCTACACCCACACCGTCGGTAATTGCCATGACACGCACAACCTATACACATTTGCTATATTGTATTGTTATTGACATTGATTCCTGTTCTATTGCACATATGAGATGCATCGTGCATACATAGTTACATGTATACCTTTATATGATGTTGCATTGGATTTTGGAGGAATTAGGAACCGCATGATATATTTAAAAACTGGATTCATTTAAAAGAGCGGTTTTCCCTTGATATGCTCATATTACTATTTTATGTTGAATATATCACATTTCATTGATTTACGCATTGAGATAAGGATTTCATATGATTTATGGATTCGAGAACTGTGGTATTATTTCAAGAAAGTCTGCATTGTTTTGAAAACCAGGTTTCTCTTGATATGATATTTCAGTGGGTCCACCATGAGTTTTCTCAGTTCTGAGACTTGTGATAGAAACCCGATTCGAGGAGCTAGATGATCCGTTTGCGGGTTCATAGTGGACCCGGTATGGTACCCCGGAGCTAGAAAGAGATGTTTTGCAGTAGACGATGAGCCTGGCAGAGGGACTACTACCTACCGGTGATTGGTTGGACCTGGCGGTTAACCATAGGATACTGACGGAGCCTGTGGACCGATCCGGACTGACGGAGCCTGTGGACCGATCCGGACTGACGGAGCCTGATATATGTGAATTTGCAGTGGATGTTGGACACGAGTATTTCATGTTGTTTTCGAGTGCCGATGTGGGGCACTCAGGTTCTATGAGATTTACAGCATACGAGGGCCGATCAGATTGACGGCGCCTGAGGTATTGGGATTTGGGGTTTCGTTGATGGACACCAGTTTTTCCACGATGATGATTCATTGATGATGATATAGTTTATTCTATACTCAGCATTTATTTGATATGCATTGCTTCATATATTTGTAGTACCTGATAGAGTACCTTTCATGATTGTTGCATATCCAGATTACCATATTGATACTATCATATTACATGTGATAGATTATCGTTGTACATGCATACCTGCGATTATCTGTACGATGTTACTTACTATTCACGAGTTGGCAACTCACCCCCGTTGTGCCGTAGAGTTTTGCAGGCTTGACCCTCAGAGTAGTCGCGGCAGGGCTTCTTATTGTATCTTTTTGCAGCGGATACCCCTACGGTTGGCTGTGAGCCGTTTTGTTATAGGTGGGATTTGCGGTTATCCGTTTATATTCATTGTACATATTATTGTATCTAGTATTCTCCATCTACCATTTCATATATTGACTTAGAGACCAGTTGTGAGGACAATATTGTATATTTTGTGACTCTGGGTGTCGAGCTCGTGTGAGCAGGCTTTTATTATGCAGTTTTATCTCTTATGCTGTTTTCACTTTATATCATCTATTTCTTTGCTACAGCGTCGTATATTTATGCTTGTGGTGGTTGTTTCCTCCTTTGGGCGTGATTTGCTCCCGTTTGGGGATGCTTTACTTATATCTTATGTTTGTACCCGTTTCGGGGCTTGTTTTTCCAAAGGTGGTGCTACCGAAATTTTTAAGAAAATAAAATTTAAACTTTAAGGATTTTTACTTGAGATTTCCAAATGTTTTTAATAATGTTTTTATCACTTACTACTTTTGATGGTTTAGATTTCTGGGTTTTCGGCTGACTTAAATTGCGTTACGCCTGTTGACGTTACGTGGTTTAAGTACCGATCACGTGCCTAAATTTTGGGTCATGACAAAGTTGGTATCAAAGCGCTAGGTTTTCCCTTTCGGAGTGTAGGATGACCTTGATATGATGGAGTAGGTAGCTTAAGCAGAGTGACGTACTGTGTGTATGTTCCGCGGCATACTTACGACACAGTACTCCGCTTATGTGAACTTAGGACTTATTGGTTGAAATTCCTTCCGTGATTATATACATCCTTGTGATTCGATTTCCGTGTTCCTATCGAATCCTGTTTTCATTTTCAGCCATTATGCCGCTGAAGACTACAAGGGCACAGAGAGCGGCCGAGAGAGCCGAAGTCAGAGCTGGCTCGTCTAAGACTTGGACTGACCAGGGAGATACGCCCGTTATACAGGAGAAGATTGATCTACCTTCGCTTGATCGTATTACTAGGCTAGAGGCCGATATGCAGGATTTGCGCAAGATGATGGGTTCGTTAGTCGAGCGCAGCGACAGGAGGTTGTCCCACCTGTTGCATGGACCGCGATGGAGCCTACTGTTCAGGCAGTTATACCTGCAGCTACGAAGGTTATCACTGTATTGTTATCTGAGTTCATGAGGACGAAGCCTTCAGTTTTCACCGGCACGGATGCAGATGAGGATCTGCAGTCATTTATCGATCGGATGGCCAGGATATGTCGTTCTCTAATATCCTCCAACGCGAGATGGGTAGAGTTCGCGAGTTTTCGTCTGGAAGGTCTTGCTCAGAATTGGTGCGAGTCTTAAGAGAGGGGCAGAGCCGCAGGTCTTTCTCCTATGACCTGGGCTAAGTTCGTGATGGTGTTTCTTGCCCGTTTTCTTCCGCAGAGCGTCAGGGATGCTCGAGCGCGCAGTTTTGAGTCGTTACGCCAGACTCCGGGTATGACGGTTGCAGAGTACGATGTTCAGTTTACCCATCAATCGGTGGATGCTCTATATTTTGTTGGCACTGAGCAGATGCGGATCAAGAGATTTGTACGAGGCCTGCTTACTAAGTTGTTCCTCGCTATCAGCTCACAGCATTGTGATACATATGCAGCAGCAGTGGATGCAGCTCTATTGGTTGAGGAGAGTCTTTCCGAGACATCGGTCGTTCCGGAACCGAAGAGGGTTCGTACTTGTGTATCTGCACGGAGATAGATGTTTAGACGCCGCGACAGATTTTGTCCAGGTAGCAGAGGCTTGGGACGAGCCCGGTTGTTTAGCTCTAATCCTTAGGAGGGTCAGCAGTCATCGTCTGGATGTTTCCGGTGTGGGAGTTTCTATCATAATGTTCGAGATTATACTGAGCCACATGAGGACGAGGCAGCCGTATCACAGGTTATCTTACCACCTTCTCCACCTCAGAGAGCGTTGCCTCTTGCGCCTGTTGTTGCTCCGCGTTAGACTTATGCTCAGAGAGGTCATGATCGTGGAGGGTTTATTCAGAGAGGACGGGGTGGCAGAGGCGGAGGACAGCCAGTTGCAGATAGAGGGCAGGCACGAGTATTTGCTTTGACTCATCAGGACGGACAGGTGTCCAATGCAGTGGTTTCAGGTACTTTTTCAGTATGTTCTTTCGACGCACACGTTCTGTTTGATCCGGGATATACGCACTCGTATGTTTCTACACACTTCGTGCCGAGGTTGGACTGAGGGTCGTGTTTGCTAGATTAGCCGCTTGTCATGACTACTCGTGTTGGCAAGTCGTTTGTTGCGCGGCACGTGTTTCGGTCGTGTGCCGTCTGTATTGGAGAGAGATTCATCCGTCGACTTGATCTTTCTTAAGATATTGGACTTCGACGTTCTCATAGGCATAAACTGGTTAGCTACTTGCTACGCATCTGTGGACTGCCGTGAGAAGAAAGTCAGGTTTTGTTTTCCCGGCGAGTCAGTTCTTGTTGTGCAGGGGGACCGTGGTGCCACCCCTCACAGTTTGATTTCAGCTCTTTGCGCTAGTCAGCTTTTGAGGAGAGGATGTCGGGGATTCTGGCTTTCATTCATGATACCGGAACCACAGTAGATTCATTGGACCGGATTCCTATCGTGCGAGAGTTTCCCGAAGATTTTCCCGATGAGTTACCTGGATTGCCGCAAGAGCGTGAGATTGAGTTTTGCATTGATCTGATCCCTAGCACGGGCCTATTTCTATACCGCCTTACCAGATGGCCCCGACGGAGCTTAAGGATTAGCTGCAAGAGTTGGTTGATAGGGGACATGTACGTCCGAGTGTTTCACCTTGGGGAGCTCCTGTTTTGTTCACCAAGAAGAAGGACGACAGTTTGAGGTTGTGCATTGATTATCGTAAATTGAATCGAGTGATGGTGCGGAATAGGTATCCTTTACCTCACATTGACGATTTGTTTGATCAGCTCCAGGGTGTGGGACATTTTTCCAAGATTGATTTGAGATCAAGTTATCCTCAGTTGCGGGTTCGGAATGATGACATTTCGAAAACTGATTTTCGTACGCGCGACGGGCATTATGAGTTTTTGGTGATATCGTTCGGACTCACCAATGCCCCAGCAGCGTTCATGGATTTGATGAACCGGATTTTCAGGACGTTCCTCGACCAGTTTATTATTGTGTTTATTGATGACATTCTGGTTTATTCCAAGAGTCGAGAGGAGCATGAGCAGCACTTGAGGATTACTTTGCAGACATTGAGAGAGCAACGGCTGTTTGGTAAATTCTCGAAGTGTGTATTATGGATTGATAGTATTGACTTCCTAGGTCATGTGGTTATGGAAGACGGTGTTTGTGTTCACCCGAGGAAGATCGAGGCCGTATAGCTTTGGCCCAGACCCGTATCAGTGACAGAGGTCCGCAGCTTTTTGGGCTTAGCCGGTTACTACCACCGTTTCGTGCAGAACTTCTCGAGTATCGCTGCACCACTGACCGGACTGACCAGGAAGGGGTTCCTTTTCTTTGGACTGAGGCATGCGAGCAGAGTTTTCAGCAGTTGAAGACTCGGTTGACGACTGCACCAGTTTTATCTTTGCCTCCTGGATCGGGCGGCTTTTTTGTTTACTGTGATGCTTCTCAAGTGGGGCTCGGTTGTGTATTGATGAGACATGATAGAGTTAACGCTTATGCTTCTCTGCAGTTGAAGAAGCACGAGCAGAATTATCCCACTCATGATCTTGAGATGGCCACGGTGGTCTTTCCACTTAAGATTTGGAGACACTACTTGTACGGGGAGTCGTATCAGATTTTCACAGACCATCAGAGCTTAAAGTATATCTTCCAGCAGCGGGATCTGAATTTGAGACAGCACCGTTGGATGGAGCTTGTGAAGGATTATGATTGTGAGATCTTTTATCTCCCGGGCAAGACGAATGTGGTAGCCGATACTTTGAGTCGTAGGCTCGGGGGTAGCTTGTCGCCGTTGAGCGTTGTTCAGAGGCAGTTTTCAGCAGATTGGCATATCTTGTGCGACAGCAGAGTACAGTTAGAGTTCAGTTCCACTGGGGGACAGCTTGCTCATGTCCATGCCCGTCCACTTGTAACATTTCAGAAAATATAAAATATTATTTTTGGAATTTAATATTAAAATAATATATTTCCCGAAAACTGCCAGATTTGGGAAATTAGGGTTTTCGAAAAAGGGTATAAATATATACCAATAATTATGAAATAAATGGAAATTAAAATGATTTATTCATTTAATAATATATTTAAAGGATTTGGTATTTTTAAAATTTTTATATGCAGTTTCGATAAAAACCCGATTAGTGCACTGCTAATCGCGATTAGGCCAAATCCGTGTTTCTACAGTTTTCATTGTTAGTGCACCATGACATGTTACATGTTATTTCATTTGTGTTGTTTTATGTTATGGTTGGGCTTTTGGGTGAGAAAAGAAAAGAAAAGAGGAATGATTGAGGGGAGAGACGGGGAGCATAATGATGAGATGAGACCATGCCATGAGAGAGAATGAGAGTGGGAGGGATTTCCTTAGCACCACTACTATGGTTTGGTAGCATCACACATGCCATATATAAATAATTATAGGGTGCTGAAGAAACAATCCTAAGGATCACACTAGAGAAGCTAGGGTAACAAAAGATTTCACACAATCCACAAGTAGTAAAGGCTAGGTTTAGAGAATACAACCTTTGTAGCTCCCTTCGCTAGACTCCTTGGCCACTTGAGGGTTGAAAGAAATTTGCTTGAGATCCTCAAAGTCCACGACGATCCACCCGGAGTCCTCTTTGTCCAAGCTTGAAGCTCCACTTGATCAAGAGAAGAAGTAGAAGCCAACACTTTAAACTAATAGGCAAGAGTAGTGATGGGGCTATGGCATTAGCCAAGGAGCCTAGGTCCCATCAGCGGTCCAGACACATACTGAGGCGCTTTCATTTGATCCGGAAGATTGTAGATCGCCGCAAGATCGAGATTAGGAGAGTAGACACAAAGAATAATATCGCGGATCCACTCACCAAGGCCCTCCCTCAGCCGCAGCATGAGCGACGTTTTGAGATGTTGGGTATGAGATACGCCAATAACCGGCCTTAGTGCAAGTGGGAGATTGTTGGATATATGTATGCCCTAAAGGCCATTATATGATAGCGGATGTATTTATACATGTATATATATATATATTTATTCAGTGTACATTCTTGCTCGACATGATAGCATGATCAAGTCAACATGTCAGATAAAGTAGAACCAGATAGCATACTATCATGTCGAGTAAGAATGTACACTGAATATATATATACATGTATAAATACATCCACTATCATATAATGGCCTCTAGGGCATACATATATCCAACAATCTCCCACTTGCAATAAGGCCGGTTATTGGCGTATTTCATACCCAACATCTCAAAAAGTCGCTCATGCAGTGGCTGAGGGAGGGCCTTGGTGAGTGGATCCGCGGTGCTATTCTTTGTGTCTACTCTCCTAATCTCGATCTCGCGGCGATCTACAATCTCCCGGATCAAATGAAAGCGCCTCAGGATGTGTCTGGACCGCTGATGGGACCTGGGCTCCTTGGCTAACGCCATAGCCTAATTATTATCACAATACAATGGTATTGGATCAATAATGGTTGGAACTACTCCTAGCTCCGAGACGAACTTCCTCATCCAGACGGCTTCCTTGGCGGCATCATTCGCAGCAATGTACTCAGCTTCCATCATAGAGTCTGCAACGGTATCCTGTTTGGAACTCTTCCAACTTACCGCCCCTCCATTGAGGGTAAATACAAACCGAGAGATAGATTTGCTGTCGTCCTTATCACTCTGGAAGTTCGAATCGGTAAAGGCCTCCATTTGGAGATCTCCATTACCATACACCAAGAACAATTCTTTAGTCCTTCGCAAGTACTTAAGAATGTTCTTCACAGCTATCCAGTGATTCTCCCGTGGGTTGATTGATACCTGCTTACTACACTAAGTGCATAAGCTACATCTGGGCTTGTACATAATATCGCATATATTATAGATCCTACTGCCGAAGCATAGGGTATAATGCTCATGTGAGCTCTCTCTTCATCGGTCTTTGGGCAAAAGTCCTTACAGAGAGTGACCCCATGGCAAGCGGGTAAGGCACCCCGCTTAGATTCTTCCATACTAAACATTTTTAGCATGGTGTTAATGTACCTGGTTTGGGACAATCCCAATAACCTCTTGGATCTATCCCTATAGATCCGAATACAAAGAATGTATGTATCCTTCATGGAGAACCTTAGTGATAAGAAAGATTTGACCGACTGTAGCATAGGAATATCATTTCCTATCAGAAGAATGTCATCCACGTACAATACAAGGAATGTGACAGCTCTCTCTACAGTCTTCTTATAAACACAAGGTTCATCTGGATTTTTGATGAAATCAAACTCTTTGATAACATCATCGAAACAGATGTTCCAACTCCGTGATGCCTGCTTTAATCCATAAATGGATTTAAGCAATTTACATGCTTTTCCGCTGCTCCCACTGTCAATGAAGCCCTCTGGCTGATCCATATAAACGCATTCTTCTAAATCTCCATTTAGAAATGCTGTTTTAACTTCCATATTCCAGATTTCATAGTCGTAGTGAGTAGCAATAGCAAGTAGGATCCGAATGGATTTAAGCATGGCTACGGGAGAAAAAGTTTCATCATAGTCCAGACTTGGTCTTTGATGAAAACCCTTCTCCACAAGTCTTGCCGTATAGGTCTCTACCTGCCCATCTGCACCAATCTTTCTTTTAAAGATCCATTTGCAGCCACAGGTGTTACCCTAGGGGGTACAACGTCCAAAGTCCATACTTTGTTGGTGTACATAGACTCCATTTCAGATCTCATGGCATCCAGCCACTTCACTGGGTCTCCACTCGTAATAGCTTGCTGAAAACTGGTAGGATTATCATCCTCCATGATGCAGTCTTCTCTATCACCATCAATGAGGAAACCGTAGTACCTCTCTGGTGGGCGAGAAGTCCTACCAGACCTACGAAGTGGCCGAGGTTCATCAGTTTCTGTTGCAACAGCTGGTTCAACCAAGTCATCATTTGCTGTTTGTGTTTACCTCTTCTAGATTTACAACACTGCTATCTGTATCATTTGTAAAAATCTCTTTTTTTTCAAATGTGGCATGCTGAGAAACAAACACCTTTTGTTCCTCCTTGTGGTAGTATAGATATCCATAAGAATTCTTCGAATATCCCATAAAATTACACATGACTGACCGTCTCTCGAGCCTGTCCAGATTCTGCTTTTTAACATAGGCCGGACAACCCCAAATCTTAATTCGTTTAAGAGATGGTCTCTTCCCATGCCATATCTCATATGGCGTGGTAGACACGGTTTTGGTTGGGATGTTGTTCAGTAGAAACGCTGCAGTCTCTAATGCATGCCCCCAAAATGAGACGGGTAACTCAGTATCACTCATCATGGAACGAACCATATCTAATAGGGTCCGATTTTGACGTTCTGACACACCGTTGTGCTGTGGTGTGTAAGGAGGAGTGAGCTGAGAGAGAATCCCATTCTCTTTTAGAAAGTCTACAAACTCTGTACTGAGATACTCCCCACCTCGATCTGATCGAAGCATTTTGATGCTCAAGCCGGTTTGTTTTTCTACTTCGAGTTTATATTCAGTGAATTTCTCGAAAGCTTCGGACTTGTGCTTTAATAAAAATACATGACCGAATCTTGAGAAATCATCAGTGAAAGTAATGAAGTATGAAAAACCGCCTCTAACCTGTGTAGACATTGGCCCACATACATCACTATGTATGAGGCCAAAAAGCTGAATAGCTCTTTCTCCGTGTCCTGTAAACGGCGTTTTGGTCATTTTACCCTTGATACAAGACTGGCAAGTCGCATAAGATTTATATTCAAAAGGGTTTAAATATCCATCTTTGTGTAACTTGTTTAGTCTTGTTTCGTTAATATGACCAAATCTACAGTGCCAAAGAAAAGCTTCATTTATTTCTGAAAGTTTTCTTTTATTAGTGTGTTGTATGCTGAAAACTGTGTGTTGATTTAGGACGTATATCACATTATTAAGTGTACCATACCCAACCAACATTTGATTCAGGTGAATATTCATAACAATGTTCTGCAATACAAAATTATATCCATCATTGTCTAACAAAGAAATGGATATTATATTACAAAGCATACTAGGTACATAATAACATGGGTTCAAAACCAATATACATCCCGACGGCAACCCCAAGTGACACTCTCCCACTGCAACTGTATGTACATTGGAACCATTTCCAACCGAGAGAGTATGGTCACTTGTCTTCAAAACCTTGCTATTTCTCAGCCCCTGCATAGAATTGCAAATGTGAGAATCTGAACTGGTATCTAATACCCAGGAAGCAGAGTTTATTGAAAAACAGTTTTCTATCTCAAACACACCTGACGCGGAAGCATCCTCATACTTCTTCTTCTTGAGCTCCAAGTACTCAGTGTAATTGCGCTTCCATTGTCTGGCTTTGTGGCAGTGATAACATTCCCCTTTCCTCGATTCCCCAGCCGTGGACTTGTCTTTCCCCTTAGCCTTTTTGACTCCACCTTTAGCTTTGGTAGGTTTCTTCTTCATCTTTCCCTTGGCCTTAGCCTTCGGGCGAGAGGTGGAAGATGGCCCAACACTCAAAATGGGAGTCTTCACTGACTTGAACGTGCTCTCTGCACTCCTTAACATAGTAAGGAGTTCAGGTAGTTCCTTCTCCATGTTGTGCATGTTGAAGTTAACTATAAATTGAGCAAAGGTGGAGGGGTGAGACTGCAGAATAATATCATTATATTGCTCATTGTCCATTATCGATCCAAGGTCCTCAAGTTCTTCTATGAGAGCTATCATCTTCAGAACATGGTCTTCTACTGGTGTGCCAGGGGACATCCGCATCTGAAACAGCTTTCGTGACGCTTCGTATCGTAAGGCATGAGATTGCTCTCCATACAACTCCTTTGTATGGAGAAATATGGCTTGGATGTCCATATTCTCGTGCTGCTTCTGATGTGTATTATCCATCGATGCAAGCGCGAGGCATTTGGCCGTGGCATAGTCAGCGTCCCATGTATTGCAGATTTCCTTATCCGCAACTGAAGATTTAGGACCTGGGATGGGCGGAGCTGGAGCCGTGAGGACATATGATACCTTATCATAAGTCAAGGCAATGTTAAGGTTCCTCAGCCAGTCTTTATAATTGGTCCCAATCGGTTTATTTTTATCTAGTAGAAGCTTGAGTCCTGTCATTGGTATCTGCCATTAAGAGAGAGAAAAGAATACACTCGGCGAAAGCTCTTGCATAGATCAGATTGGTTATTGTCTTATCTAATCGATGTCTTCCACTGCTTTTATCAAATTTCCCCTCAAACCATAAAAGGAAAACTAGCCAGGATTAATTACAGTCTACAACTTCGCTAACCGTTCAGCCAGGCCAGTGTCGGTACTTGAGGGAGGTTCCCCAAGCTTTCGCACATACCTAATTAATATAAACTTCATCTTCCCAGAGGCGTAGCCTCATTAACACCTTTCTAGACACCTAATAGGTTAGCTAATTGTAAACTGCAAAACTCTCCTGGGAGCAACTATTGCCCACAGTGGGATCGGGATCCAATCATCATATGGAAGGTATACAATCTCATTGCAAATTTCAACTCTTGAAATTCCCGATATGGTTTTTACCCCTAGCACTCATGACCTTGGCTATGGTCAACAAATCACAAGCACTAGTCAAGTTCAACCCATCATTTCTTGATTATTTAGACCCGTTCACATGACCCTTTGCTAAGGTCAACAAAGTCACATGCCCGTCCCAATTAATCTGCATCATATGCATTGTAGGAAGACATCACTTAGCTACCATACACTACGCCTTGGCTAAGGTCAACAAACGTAGCACGAATACTAAGTACTCTACTTCCTAAAATGACGGAGGGTTGCTGATGGTTTTCAAGAAAACCTTTATCGCTTTGAACTTGATATCGTCGTAGAATCAAAAGTTTTTCAAAAAGGAGTGGCTTAAGCTCCGCAGTTTTGAAATGTAGCTTTTTCGTAAAAAGCCGAGTCGTTTTCTAATCCGATTCCACAACATCTTTATAGGTTTCTTTTTTTTACATTAATCATATTAATGTAGCCCCATCATTTAAGTCCTTAAGTCAATCATAGAAAAGAAACGAAAATACAACGTACGCTTATGCCGTCCGCATTCGCCACAATGTTCCGTTATGCACCGTTAGGTTACTTAACTAACGGTATACCGCGACAGGACGAGCACGGGTGTAAAACATAAGCAACGTCTACTATATATCTCATATAAAATATCGCATTCGTCTCAGATATATTACGCGATAACATCACAGAATATAAGCAGCAGAAAAACATATATGATCATATAGGATATACTAGGATGTCCGTATTTAGTATTTAGTCAACAATAGAAAATACGGATTCCACGGTCGTGATGAATAGCCAATCCCACACCCTAGACCCCTACGAGAGCGGCAAGTGACCCTGCCAATTCTGGAGTTAGGAAACCCGGTCTCGATGCCTCAAGATGGTCTCCCACTTGACCACAGAACCCGGTCACTTGTGCTCTCCTCCTTGGGTCTATCCTAACGTGGAAAAGAAAATAATATATATCAATGGTGTCATCATTCTCAACCCGGAAGTGCCCCAAATAAAAGAATATTACATTACAAATGAATTTTACATGAATGAAAAGTAAAACTCTCATCTCACATAAAACCCCCGGCTATTCAATCACGACGATCCTATACATCACAACACAGCAACACATAATATCACATGTCTTCAACGTAAGAAAGTATGCATACCCCAATTGCCGTTGACATATAGAAACGAAACCGACGATACGCTTACAGTCGCAGAAACAAGTATCACATACTACTAGGCGATATTAAACCCTTCGATAGAATTAACGAACTCCCATATTTCCCAGCATGCTCAACACTTGAGCGCCGTTAAACAATACCCAAAGTCTATGCCACAGTATTTAATGGACCAGCCGTAGAAGTTTAGTCGCAGTTTGGTGGTCACATCTCGAGTTAGGGTTTCATTCTTCTAGAGGGTCCACAGGAATACCTGCATTATATATCGAGTACGTTCAACCTGGAAAATACCAGTGTTTGATAATTCGTTCGACCTTTTTATCGTCGCCAAAGTTACCAATACAATACTATAAAAATATGAATACGAAATACTCCGCAAAGAGTCCATTTCCAAACTAACATCACATTCAAATTTGGACTTCAAAACGATACCAGAAACCCCAAATAATAAGTAAAAGATCACAGGTGCAATACGAGGAGGAGGGGAGCAAAAGGAATCGGCGTCGCCGGAAAAATTGGCCTTGTCGCTGGTCTGGAACCGAGCACCCCCATCGTGTTTCACCTGTGTTCTTATATTCTCTTAAATGTCACTCTGCAGTTACTAAAATAATTTTTAGATCACATTTTAAAAAATTTACAAAGAGTATTTCATGGGTTTTCTAAAATCGTATTTTGTGGAGTTTTTCGGTTTCGGATTATTGTAACATCGTCTAGGTTTCTAGTTAGATTCTGATACCATGAATGTATTTCCTTAGCACCACTACTAAGGTTTGGTAGCATCACACATGCCATATATAAAAAATTATAGGGTGCTAAAGAAACTATCCTAAGGATCACACTAGAAAAGCTAGGGTAACAAAAGATTTCACACAATCTACAAGTAGTAAGGCTAAGTTTAGAGAATACAACCTTTGTAGCTCCCTTCCCTAGACTCCTTAGCTACTTGAAGGTTGAAAGAAGTTTGCTTGAGATCCTCCAAGTCCACGACGATCCGCCCGGAGTTCTCTTTGTCCAAGCTTGAAGCTCCACTTGATCAAGAGAAGAATTAGAAGCCAACACTCTAAACTAATGGGCAAGAGTAGTGTAGAATGGTGATATTGAAGGGTTACATTAGTGCCCCGGACAACTTCCGTGGCCAAATGCGGAACAAAAATTTTGTAGCGATAACGAACTTGGCTCTAACATAAACCTTAACCGGATCTTTACCATAAACCTAGTTAGCATGCAATAGAGTTCTATCTACTATGATAGAAGTTATACCTAAAGAAACCAAGTCCTTCGGGTCTTCGTTCCTCTCCTTAAGCTCCTCGATGGTAGTATGGATCGTGTTTGAACTCCGACCACCACGAGTCGAAGATGATCCACCCGAGAGTCTATATTCCAAGCTCCACCTCGAGAACTGAGGTAACTATGTTAGTGTATATACCCTAGAGGCCATTACTGTATCATACTAGCTTGTATATTACTTAATGGAAGCTTGGGATATTCACAGTTGTATAGACAATCTTGCTCAAAATAGTAGTATGCTATTTGGTTTGTCTCTACTTCAATATGTGCATGTGTTTCTTTTAGCATATCGCTTATACATATTAGTAGAGCCCTTAGGATCTTTGCTTGATTACTAGCGTTGTGATGGCAGTCATACTTATGGGGGCTGGGTAATCTATAAGCACATCCTTATACAGGTCCCAAGTCGTAGGATTATCGAGACGGGGCATCGATACTCCGGAGTAAACTAGCGTATACGCTTCTCATCCCAGCACGGGAGGTGGTCTGTCCCACAGCCATCAGTACGTCGTACTGGAGATAGTATGCGGGTGCTCGTTAGGTTACGAGTACACTGGACAGGACTCGTCGGGAACTGTTGGTTGGTATTATACCTATCATCAGTTATCAGTTCCCAGGTGACATGAGTACAGCTTAGTCCGCTGACTTGACACTGTCACTTCGCCTCGAGTGTATTCCCACTGTACTTAGATTACTACCCTACCACGGCTCAAAGGAGTCGTGCAAACAGGTAGTAGTTGGGTGCAGTCCCGAAGCACTTGGATGCAGTGACAGTTAGACAGGATTCGTCTCTCCCGGTATTGGGGGTTGACATCGCGCTGTGTCTAGGAAAGCCATTACACGAGTAGTCCCTGGCCAGGGCAAGCGAGATATACTGGTAGGTTTCCAGTGCTATCTCAGGGTGTTCTGGGCTACACTCCGACATGACTTGTACCGCTATTAGGGGACTGACGTTCACCACCCCCTAGGCCTGCCATGCGATGTATCAGACGAACATACCGGACTGTACGGAGATTGTCACATACAGGCTCAGTAGGAGTTCGGATGGGTTTACCTCATCGGCCTTCTTATCGACATCTACCTGGGGGCCGTTACGTACAGCTAGTGCCATTTGCGGTCTGTGCTTAAACCCACTGCCAGCGTAGTGTCGAGTCTTTAAAGTCCAACACAGAGAGTTTCCCTGCACTGAGCGAAACGTGTAGAGGCCGTATGGTTTTACGGCAGGGCTGCGATCACTTACGTGCACTTGTGTGCGTATGCTGTTCGGGCAGGCAATACTAGTGGGCTTTGGTTTAAGCCGGATCCTAGTATTGCACGGATGGATTTGTTTTGTCTACTGTGCATTCGCATTCTACGGAATGCGAATGCGGGTGTGTATGCACAGTTTTGAGGAGCGATGAAGGAGGAGGTACCTCATTAGGGTTTTGGCAGTTGGTTCGGCCAAAACCATTATGTGGCAGGCTCATTAGGGTTTTGACAATTCGTTCGGTCAAAACCATTATGAGCCGGAGACATTATTTTACTAATCTTTTTTGTGATAATTCTGTGATGGCTAATTGCATTGACCATTTAACCACTCTTGACTTTGTTGACCCGTTGACCGAAGTTGACCGTTGACCTTCATGAGAGGTCTACACCCTTCTTTGGATTTCTTCTTCATTTTGTTTATGAAAATGGTCAATTCAATTAGTAGCCATCAACTTTATCATGATAAGATTAGTAATGATGATTTTGAGTATTATTGCAACCATGGTTCATTTTCTTTAGTGAATTTTTTTTTTCATTTGCTCATTCTCATTCTCTCTCTTAGAAATGAGAAGAAAAGAAAAGCTCTCATGGTTGCTAGCTCCTCCTTCTTCCTCCTCTTGATTTCTTCTTTCGATCTCATGTGTTGAGAGAAAAAGATCCCACAAAGACAAACACTTCCATATATCTTTTCTACACAACCTAGGGCATCTAGACTAGCGATCTCGTTGCCCTAGTTACCGCGGCTCGAGATGGAGCTCGGTGTACAACTCTCGGGTGGATCGTCTTCGACTAAAGAAGGCCGCGGAGGTGACCAAGATCTGGATCGTTCCTCGGAGCGTGGACGGACGAGTAGGACAGCGGAATGAAGACCCGAAGGACCGGTTTCGTGAGGTATAATTTCTACGGCGTATTAGTTAACACCTCTTGTAGTTTGCTAGTTTCTAGTTTAGCAAAGATCCGGCTTTTAGTCCATGTTGCTTTTGCGCTAAATAATTGTTTTTCACCATTTCCGCCTCCCCGTAAGAACCGGGGTGAGCAACGTGGACTTACAGTGGTATCAGAGCCCAGCTAAACATAAACTAGCAAGTTAGCAAAGTATTTAGAATATCAATCGGATAAAAGTCGCAAAACACATCCGACAAAAACCAACTTTCTGTCGATTTTTTATACTGTTCAAAAATTATTTGACATACATGAAAAATCGTCTCAGGGTTTTTATAGAACACACGGCAAAACTGAGCCTCTAACTCGGCTAACTCACCGCGGAACCGCGGCCAAACCATGGGTTTGGCCGCGGATCCGCGGCCGAGTTGACTCGGCCCCGACTCCGTTTTGCTACAGTGTTCTTACTGTGTTGTTTTGTGATTTTTAATACAGTCTGTTTCTACCCAGATTTTCCAGAGAACAAATTGATTTTTGGGGTGGTTACAAATCCGTATTTTGATCGATATTCCGTAGACTTTGGCTAATGGATATTATCTGTAATGTGATATATGTATTGAACGTCTGCTAATCGCTATACGTCGATTAGTAGGGGTTATACATATCTGTGATCCGTTATGTTGATGGTTTGTGTATATGAACTCGTTGGATTGTCGCGGATGAATAGCCGGGGTGGATGTGAGATGAGAGTTTCTTTTTCTTTCATTCATTGTAAAATATGTAAATTGATGTAATATTATTTGTATGGCCGCACAACAGGGTCGGGGTTGTAGCCGTCATTGTATAATTTCTTTTTACTGTTTTTACTCCTAGGATAGACCCAAGGAGGGGTGCACAAACTACCGGGTATCTCGAAGTGCCGAGTGGCCTACTCATGTGTTGAGGGAGGTTGCTTCGCTTCGGGTACTTGGCGGGTAGTTTGCCGCACCCGTAGGGGTCTAGGGTGGGGTTTGGCTATTCATCGCGACCGTGTAATCCGCTTTTCGTTGCAGGATCGAACGGATCGCGGATTCCTAGTATATCCAAAGTGTTCATCTGTGATCTGGATTGTCTATCATTGCTATATATCTATATATGATATCTAGTTAGGTGTTGCTTATGTTTTGCATCCGCGCTAGTCCAGCCCCCGCTCTGTCGTTAGTTAAGTAACCTAACGGGTGATGACGGGGGCCCGTGGCGAATGCGGATGGCATAAGCGTACGCCATATTTTGGTTGTTTTCTGCAATGGTAGGATTAAATGATGGGACGCATTGGAATTAATGCAAGAAAATAAACCGAGTAAAAGTCGTTGGAACACTTTCAAAACCACTCGGTTCTTTTCAAAAACCAGCTTTTCAAACACGAAGCTTGAACCACTCCTTTTAAAAGCTATCTCGTTCCATCGATTATATCAAGTTCACTACGTTCACGGTTTCGCCAAAACCATTCGTAGCCCTCCGTCATTTCATATGAATATTCAATAGTATTCAAGCTATGTTTGTTGACCTTCGTCAAGTCATAGTGATTGGTAGCTGTTGGGTGTTCATATGTAGCATAGATAGATGCGTTGGTTTGGGACAGTCGTGTTACCTTGTTGACCTTCGTCAAGGGTATATACGGGTGGGTTCAAATTAACCTGGACAATGACGGGTAGAACTTGACATGTGACTTATGATTTGTTGACCTTCGTCAAGGTCATAAGAGAATGGGGCAAAAATCCACATCGGGAGTTTCAAAAGAACTGAAACTTGCTAGCGCTGCATACCATTTGGAGTGTGATGATTCTGGTAGGATTCCTTCAGTTTTGTCACGCGATGATATTTGGATCCCGATCCTACTGTGAGTATATGCTACTCCTCGGGAACTTTCTCACTTAACGATCAATGCTATAAACCAAGTAGGTGTCTAGAAAGGTGTTAGCGGGGCTACGCCCCCAGGGAAAAGAGGTTACTTAATTAAGGAACTTCACGAAAGCGTTGGAAAACCTCCCTCGAAGTACCGACACTGGCCTGGCTTAACGGTTAAGCAAGTATTGTACGGTGAGATTGATCCTGACTAATTCTTCCTTTATGGTTTGAGGAGGGATTCGAGAGACAGTGGGAGCCATCCTGTTTAGATAGATTAAAAACCAATCTAAACTTGCAAGAGCATCATGCTGAGTGTTTTCTTCTCTCTCTCTTAATTGCAGCGACCCAGTGACCGCACCTAGGTTACATCTGGATAATAAAATGACTGAATCTGACTGGCAAAGGTCTGTCCAGATGTCCATTGCCCATGACAAGCTGGGACACCTCTTGACTGATCCAACCCCTGCCATCTCAGGTCCAGTTTCCTCTTTCACGGATATTGATATCCGTAGGACATCGGAAAAAGACTGCGCGAAACCCAAGTGCCTCGTGTTAGCCTCAGTTAATGGTACATACCAAAGGCAGCACGAGAAGATGGACTTAGTTTCTATCTTCCTCCATAACAAAGATTTATATGGAGAGCAATCTCGTATCGCAAGATATGAGACCTCGAACGAATTGCTTCCAGCGAGGTTAGCTATCGGGTCATCTGTAGGGGGCAACGTCCCTACAGAGACCAGCTCTTTTGAGCTCACGGACCTGAAGACCACGCTGAAGAACGGATCAGATACTGACTTAGTTCAACAGTCTCTACCTACTACCCTGAAGGAAACCAGGGAAGTAGAAAGAAAGGGAAGGGCAGAAGCTTCGGGACTGGATGTAGTAAAAGAGGGATGTTCCTATTGTTACAGGAATGAACATTGGCAGAAGGATTGCTGGGCTTGCAAAGCCAGTAGCCAGAATTCGAAGCATATTGTGGCTTCGGCTTCGGGTGTGTTTGCAATAGAGAACTGTATGTCAGTTAACCCTACTTCCTGGGTATTGGATACCGGATCATGATCTCATATCTGTAATTCGTTACAGGCTCTGAGAAACCGTAAGGTTATCAAGAAAGGTGATATGACTCTCAGGGTTGCTAACGGAATGAGCATGTATGCTGAATCCGTAGGGGAATATCATCTAAGACTGACAACTGGGCAGATATTGATTTTGCATGACTGTTTTTATGTACCAGGTGCGACTTGTAATATCATATCTATATCCTTACTTTCTAAGGAAGGATATGATTTTACTTTTGTAAGCGATGTAGTAAACATCCACCTAAATCAAGTTCTGATTGGATCAGGTACATTGAAAAATGGTATATACGTTTTGAATCAACTTCAGGTCTTCAGTGTCCAGAACACACTTAAAAGAAAGTCTCCGGAATTAAATCAGGCTTTCTTATGGCATTGTAGACTGGGTCACATTAATGAGACAAGGTTGACAAAGTTACATAAAGAATGATACTTGGATCCAATCGAGTACCAGTCTTATGCCACTTATGAATCTTGTCTCATGGGAAAGATGACAAAGACTCCGTTCACTGGACACGGAGAAAGAGCAAGCGAGCTCTTGGGACTCATACACAGTGATGTGTGTGCTCCAATGTCTACAAATGTGCGAAGTGGTTATTCATACTTCATTACTTTCACAGATGATTTCTCTAGGTATGGACATGTCTTCCTAATGAAGCACAAATCCGAGGCCTTTGAGAAATTTCAGGAATACAAGAATGAAGTTGAAAAACAAACAGGCAAAAGTATCAAGACACCGAGATCTGATCGAGGTGGTGAATACTTGAGTGCCGAGTTTCTGGACTACTTAAAAGAGAATGGAATTCCCTCTCAGCTTACTCCTCCATACACATCACAACACAACGGTGTATCGGAAAGGAGGAATCGAACCCTATTGGATATGGTTCGTTCCATGATGAGTAAGGCTGAGTTGCCGTGATCTTTCTGGGGTTATGCACTAGACTCGGCTGCACACCTTTTGAACCGAGTTCCAACTAAGACTGTGCCTACTACACCATATCAGATGTGGTGTAGGGAGAAACCTTATCTTAATCACATTAAGACATGGGGATGTCCAGCTTTTGTCAAAAAGCAGTATGCGGACAAGCTCGAGGCACGCTCGGTACAGTGTAAGTTTGTGGGATACCCAAAGAACTCCAAGGGGTATCTTTTCTATTACGCAGAGGAACAAAAGATTTTTGTTTCTCGTCATGCCCGCATCTTGGAAACTGAGTTTTTGGAAAACCAGATAAGTGGGAGCGCAATAGAACTGGAAGAAATTCCAGAACCACGAGCTATTACTGAAAGCATAGTAGAACCAGAGAGTTCAAAAGAAAAGGACATCCCTGTGCCACTCCGCAGGAGTAGTAGGCAGTCTCATCCGCCCGAGAGATACTACGGTTTTCTCATAGACGGGGATAGAGAGGATTGCACTATGGATTATGGTGAGCCTACTAGCTTCCAGCAAGCCATTCAGAGCGGTGACTCGGTAAAATGGCTGGATGCAATGCGGACCGAGATGGAGTCCATGTACATCAACAAAATTTGGACTTTGGACTTTGCTCCAGAAGGGGTAAAACCCGTAGGCTGCAAATGGATCGTCAGAAAGAAGATTGGTGTAAATGGGCAGGTTGAGACCTATAAAGCTGGACTTGTTGCAAAGGGTTTTCGTCAAAGACCTGGTTTGGACTATGACGAGACCTTTTCTCCAGTGGCTATGCTGAAATCCATTAGGATCCTTCTTGCCATTGCTGCCTTCCTCGATTATGAAATCTGGCAGATGGACGTAAAGACGGCTTTTCTAAATGGAAATTTAGAAGAGTGCGTCTATATGGATTAGCCGGAGGGATTCATTCAGAGTGGGAGCAGCGGTAAAGAGTGCAAGTTCCTCAAGTCCATCTATGGACTTAAGCAGGCATCGCGGAGTTGGAACATCTGCTTTGATGATACTGTCAAGGAATTCGACTTTATCAAAAACCCAGATGAACCACGCATTTACAGTAAAATTGTAGGGAGAACTGTGGTATTCCTTGTCTTGTACGTGGATGACATTCTCCTAATAAGAAATGATATTCCTATGCTACAGTCAGTCAAAGGATTCTTGTCGCAGAGGTTCTCCATGAAGGACCTGGGCGATGCCAACTACATTCTGGGGATCCAGATCTATCGTGATAGATCTAAGAGGATGTTGGGACTTTCACAGTGAAAGTACATCGACACCATACTGAAAAGATTCAGTATGGAAGATTCCAAGCGCGGTAATTTACCGGCTTGTCACGGGATCACCCTCTCCAAAGAGATGTCTCCCAGATTGATTTGGAGAGGGATCGCATGTCTATTATACCCTACGCTTCTGCGGTAGACTCTATAATGTATGCGATGTTATGTACCAGACCAGATATAGCATACACATTGAGCGTTGTAAGCCGGTATCAGTCGGACCCAGGGGAGAAACACTGGATAGCGGTAAAGAACATTCTCAAGTACCTGAAAAGGACTAAGGAGACGTTCTTGGTGTATGGCGGAAAAGACCTCCAGATCGAGGCCTTTGCTGACTCCAGCTTCCAGAGTGACAAGGATGACTCCAAGTCCATGTCGGGTTATGTCTTTATCTTCAATGGAGGAGCGGTTTGCTGGAAGTGTTCCAAGCAGGAGACCGTTGCTGACTCAACTATGGAAGCGGAGTACATAGCTGTTTGCGATGCCGCAAAGGAAGCTTTCTGGATGAGGAAGTTCCTCACGGAGCTTCAGGTGGTTCTACCATTGTTGATCCAATACCGCTGTATTGCGACAACAACGGCGCTATAGCTTTAGCGAAGGAACCCAGGTCCCATCAGAAGTCCAGGCACATTTTGAGGCGGTACCAGCTGATCAGGGAGATCGTAGATCGCCGGGAAATCGAGGTGAAGAGAGTAAATTCCGAGAACAACACTGCAGATACACACACAAAGGCCCTACCCCAGACTCAGTTCGAGCGGCTGATCGAGATGATAGGTCTTCGATACGCCAGTACATGGCCTTAGTGCAAGTGGGAGATTGTTAGTGTATATGCCCTAGACGACATTACTGTATCATATTGGCTTGTATAATACTTAATGGAAGCTTGGGATATTCACAGTTGTATAGACAAACTTGCTCAAAATAGTAGTATGCTACTTTGTTTGTCTCTACTTCAATATGGGCAAGTGTTTCTTTTAGCATATCGCTTATACATATTAGTAGAGCCCTTAGGATCTTTGCTTGATTACCAGCGTTGTGATGGCAGTCATAGTTGTGGGGGCTGGGTAATCCATAAGCACATCCTTATACAGGTCCCTAGTCGTAGGATTATGAGACGGGGCATCGATACTCCGGAGTAGACTACCGTATACGCTTCTCATCCCAGCACGGGAGGTGGTCTGTCCCACAGCCATCAGTACGTCGTACTGGAGATAGTATGCGGGTGCTCGTTAGGTTACGAGCACATTGGACATGACTCGTCGGGAACTGTTGCTTGGTATTATACCTATCGTCAGTTATCAGTTCCCAGGTGACATGAATACAGCTTAGTCCGCTAACTTGACACTGTCACTTCGCCTCGAGTGTGTTCCCACTATACTTAGATTACTACCCTACTACGGCTCAAAGGAGTCGTGCAAAAAGGTAGTAGTTGGGTGCAGTCCCGAAGCACTTGGAGGCAGTGACGGTTAGAAAGGATTCGTCTCTCCCGGTATTGGGGATTGACATCGCGCTATGTCTAGGAGAGCCATTACATGAGTAGTCCCTGGCCAGGGCAAGCGAGATATACTGGTAGGTTTCCAGTGTTATCTCAGGGTTTTCTGGGCTACACTCCTACACGACTTGTACCGCTATTAGGGGACTGACGTTCACCACCCCCTAGGCCCGCCATGCGATGTATCAGACGAACATACCGGAGTGTACGGAGATTGTCACATACAGGCTCAGTAGGAGTTCGGATGGGTTTACCTCATCGGCCTTCTTATCGACATCTACCTGGGGGCCGTTACGTACAGCTAGTGCCGCTTACGGTCTGTGGTTAAACCCACTGCCAGCGTAGTGTCGAGTCTTTAGAGTCCCACACAGAGAGTTTCCCTGCACTGAGCGAAACGTGTAGAGGCCGTATGGTTTTACGGCAGGGCTGCGATCACTTACGTGCACTTGTGTGCGTATGCTGTTCGGGCAGGCAATAGTAGTGGGCTTTGGTTTAAGCCGGATCCTAGTATTGCACGGATGGATTTGTTTTGTCTACTGTGCATTCGCATTCTACGGAATGCGGATGCGGGTGTGTATGCACAGTTTTGAGGAGCGATGAAGGAGGAGGTGCCTCATTAGGGTTTTGGCAGTTGGTTCGGCCAAAACCGTTATGTGGCAGGCTCCTTAGGGTTTTGACAATTCGTTCGGTCAAAACCATTATGAGCCGGAGACATTATTTTACTAATCCTTTTTGTGATAATTTTGTGATGGCTAATTGCATTGACCATTTGACCACCTTGACCACTCTTGCCTTTGTTGACCCGTTGACCGAAGTTGACCGTTGACCTTCATGAGAGGTCTACACTCTTCTTTGGATTTCTTTTTCATTTTGTTTATGAAAATGGTCAATTCAATTAGTAGCCATCAACTTTATCATGATAAGATTAGTAATGATGATTTTGAGTATTATTGCAACCATGGTTCATTTTCTTTAGTGAATTTTTTTTTTCATTTGCTCATTCTCATTCTCTCTCTTAGAAATGAGAAGAAAAGAAAAGCTCTCATGGTTGCTAGCTCCTCCTTCTTCCTGCTCTTGATTTCTTCTTTTGACCTCATGTGTTGAGAGAAAAAGATCCCACAAAGACAAACACTTCCATATATCTCTTCTACACAACCTAGGGCATCTAAACTAGCGATCTCGTTGCCCTAGTTGCCTCGGCTCGAGGTGGAGCTCGGTGTACAACTCTCGGGTGGATCGTCTTCGACTCAAGAAGGCCGCGGAGGTGACCAAGATCCGGATCGTTCCTCGGAGCGTGGACGGACGAGTAGGACAGCGGAATGAAGACCCGAAGGACCGGTTTCGTGAGGTATAATTTCTACGGCATAGTAGTTAACACCTCTTGTAGTTTTCTAGTTTCTAGTTTAGCAAAGATCCGGCTTTTAGTCCTTGTTGCATTTGCGCTAAATAATTGTTTTTCGCAGTTTCCGCCTCCCCGTAAGAACCGGGGTGAGCAACGTGGACTTACAAACTAGGGCAACAAGAATGCTAAGCTTGATATCCTAGGTGATATAGAGTATTGTGATGGAGTTGTTTGTCTATTTGATCCCTAATTTTCTCAAAAAATGAGAGCTAGAAGGATTTTCAGTGAGGAAGAAGAAGGAGAGGTTATGAGAGCTCCAAAAAATGAAAAGAGAGAATGCAAATGAGATTATGAGCCATAAGAAAATAATTACCAATCATTTGTAATGATAAATTGTGATGGCAACCCTTGATTTGACCATTATCATGTCAAGTTAAATCCAAAGCCAAAGAAGCATCTAGTGCTCACAAAAATATCTAAGTCAACAATGGTCAACTTGGTCAAATGGTCAACATGGTCAAATGGTCAAAGCAATTAGCCATAACACAATTATCATTAAAAAGATTAGTAAATATTTTCCTCCACCTCATAATGGTTTTGACCAAGTCAATGGTCAAAACCCTAATGAGGCACCTCCTTCTTCGCTCCTCACATCCGTGCATACACACCCGCATCCACATTCCGTAGAACACGAATACTAGAACACAAAACTAATCCATCAATACAATACTGGGATCCGGCTTAAACAAAAGTGCACGAAAGTGATCGCAGCCCTGCCGTAAAACCATACGGCCTCTACACCTTTTGCCCAGTGCAGGGAAACTCTCTGTGTGGGACTCTAAAGACTCGACACTACGCTGGCAGTGGGTTTAACTACAGACCGCAAGCGGCACTAGCGGTACGTAACAGTCCCCAGGTAAATGTCGACAAGAAGGACGACGAGGTAAACCCTATCCGAACTCCTACTGAGCCTGAATGTGACAATCTCCATACAGTCCGGTATGTTCGTCGATGAGTATCGCATGTCGAGCCTAGGGGGCGGTAAACGTCAACCTCTAATAGCGGTACAAGTCGTGTCGGAGTGTAACCCAGAACACCCTGAGAAACTACTGGAAAACTCTACCAGTAAATCTCGCTTGCCCTGTACAGGGACGACTATGTGTAATGGCTCTCCTAGACACAGCACGATATCAACCCCCAATACCGGGAGAGACGAATCTTGTCTAACCGTCACTGCCTCTAAGTGCTTCGGGACTGCACCCTACTACCACCTGTTTGCACGACTCAATAGAGCCGTGGTAGGGCAGCAATCAAAGAACTGTGGGAACACACTTTAGGAGAAGTGGCAGTGTCAAGTCAACGGACTAAGCTGTACTCATGTCACCTGGGAACTGTTAACTGACGATAGGTATAATACCAACCAACAGTTCCCGGTTAGTCCGGTCTAGTGTACTCGTAACCTAACGAGCACCTACATACTATCTCCAGTACGACGTACTGATGGCTGTGGGACAGACCATCTCCCCTGCTGGGACGAGAAGCGTATGCACCAGTCTACTCTGGAGTATCGATGCCCTGTCTAGATAATCCTACAACTATGGACCAGAATAAGGATGTGCTTATAGACTACCCAGCCCCCACTAGTGTGATCACCATCACAACGCCGGTAGTCAAGCAAAGATCCTAAGGGCTCCATCAATATGTATTAGCGATATGTTAAAAGAAATATATACAAATATTAAGATAGAAACAAACTAAGTAGCATACTACTATATTGAGCAAGGCTGTCGTAAACCCGTATATATATCCCAAGCTTCCAAAATGTATTATACAAACTAGTACTATACAATAATGTCCTCTATGGCATACATATCCAACAATCTCCCACTTGCATTAAAGGCCAGTAATTGGTGTACCGCATACCCAACGTCTGCTCTATGGCCAGCTGCTGGCATACCGCATACCCGATAGCTCAAAAAGTCACTCGAACTGTGTTTGAGGGAGGGCCTTTGTGAATGGATCCGCTGTGTTGTCTTTTGTGTCCACTCTCTGTACCTCAATCTCCTAGCGATCAATGATCTCCCTGATCAGGTGATACCGCCTTAAGATGTGTCTGGACTTCAGATTGGATCTTGGTTCCTTTGCTAAACTTATAGCCCCATTGTTATCGCAATACAAAGGTATTGGGTCAAAAATAGACGGAACCACCTGAAGTTCACTAATGAACTTCTTCATCCAGACCGCCTCTTTTGCGGCATCGCATGCAACAATGTACTCAGCCTCCATCGTCGAATCTGCGACGGTATCCTGTTTGGAACTCCTCCAACACACCGCCCCTCTGTTCATGGTAAACACAAAACCCGAGACAGACTTGTTGTCATCCTTGTCACTCTGGAAACTTGAATCGGTAAAGGACTCGACCCTGAGGTCTCCATTATCATAAACTAGGAACATCTCCTTAGTCCTTCTTAGGTACTTGAGAATGTTCTTCACTGCCGTCCAGTGGTTCTCACCTGGGTCTAACTGATACCGGCTCACTACGCTCAGCGTGTAAGCTACATCTGGTCTTGTACACAGCATCACATACATTATAGATCCTACTGCCGAAGCGTAGGGTATAATGCTCATGCGAACCCTCTCCTCGTCAGTCTTGGGAGACATCTTCTTGGAGAGGGTGATTCCGTGCAATCCTGGTATATTACCGTGTTTGGAATCATCCATACTAAATCTCTTTAGCACGGTCTCTATGTACCTGGACTGCGAAAGTCCCAGTAATCTCTTAGATCTATCTCTGTAGATCTTGATCCCATGTATGTGGCATCACCCAGGTCCTTCATGGAGAACCGTTATGACAAGAATAGCTTGACCGATTGTAGCATAGGAATATCATTTCCTATCAAAAGAATGTCGTCCACGTACAAGACTAGGAACACGACAGTTCGTCCTACAATCTTCTTATAGATTCAAGGTTCATCTTCGTTCTTGATGAAATCAAATTCCTTGATTGCCTCATCAAAACAGATGTTCCAGCTCCGCGATGCCTGCTTTAATCCATAAATGGATTTAAGAAACTTGCACACCTTTCTGCTGCTCCCACTGTTTACAAAACCTTCTGGATGATCCATGTAAACGCACTCTTCCAAACTGCCGTTTAGAAAAGCCGTTTTTACGTCCATCTGCCAGATTTCATAGTCATGGAAGGCAGGAATGGCAAGTAGGATCCGGATGGATTTGAGCATAGCCACTGGAGAAAAAGTTTCGTCATAGTCCAGACCAGGTCTTTGATGAAAAACTTTTGCAACGAGTCTAGCCTTATAGGTTTCCACCTGCCCATCTATACCAAATTTCCTTTTGTAGATCCATTTGCATCCAATGGGTTTTACCCCAGGTGGAGCAATATCCAAAGTCCACACTTTATTGGTCTACATGGACTCCATTTCGGATCGCATAGCATCCAGCCACTTATCAGAGTCCCTACTGATAATGGCCTGACTGAAACTGGTAGGGTCATCTTCTTCCAAGATGCAATCCTCTCGATCCCCGTCTATGAAAAAACCGTAGTATCTCTCGGGCGGATGAGAAATCCTACCAGATCTGCGGAGTGGCTGAGGTTCATATGAGGTTATTGAATCTTGAGGTTCTGTTAAATCTTCAGTTTCATTTTGTGGTCGCAGAATTTCCTCCAGTTCTACCGAACTCCAACTAGTTTCTTTTGCAAGAAATTGCCACTCTAAAAAGGTGGCGTGGAGAGATACAAACACCTTCTGTTCCTCGGTGTGGTAGAACAAATATCCTATAGCATTTTTAGGATATCCCACAAATTTACATAGAACTGAACGTGCCTGAAGTTTGTCCGGATTTTGAATTTTTACATAGGCCGGACAACCCTATATCTTAATGCGCTTAAAATATGGCCTTTTACCATTCCATATCTCGAATGGTGTCATAGGTACAGATTTAGACGGAACATCATTCAATAGATATGCCGCCGTCAAAAGCGCATGTCCCTAAAATGAAAGAGGTAACTCAGCACTACTCATCATGTAGCGAACCATATCCAACAGGGTACGGTTCATCCGCTCCGATACACCATTATGTTGTAGTGTGTACGGAGGAGTAAGCTGAGAGAGAATACCATTCTATTTTAAGTAATCTAGGAATTCCGTGCTTAAGTACTCCCCTCCTCCATTAGACTGGAGGATCTTGATACTTTTGCCTATCTGGTTCTCCACTTCGTTTCTGAATTCTCTGAATTTCTTAAAAGCTTCAGATTTGTGTTTCATCAGATACACATATCCGAACCTAGAGAGATCGTCAGTGAATGTTATGAAGTACGAGAACCCACCCCTTGCATGTAAAGACATTAGACCACATACATCACTATGTATGAGTCCCAAGAGCTCTGCAGCACTTTCTCCATGTCCGGTGAACGGAGATTTGGTCATCTTTTCTTTGAGACAAGACTGACAAGTTTCATAAGATTAAAACTCGTACTTATTCAAGAGTCCATCTTTATGCAACTTACTTAGTCTTTTCTCTCCGATATGACCAAGTCTACAATGCCACAAGTAGGATTCGTTCGTATCAGAACTCTTCCTCTTACGTGTGTTTTGTATATTGAGAGCTGTATTCTGATTTAGTACATAGATACCATTACACAGTGTACCTTCTGCAACCAGTACCTTATCAAGGTAAATGTTCATGATATTTCTATCAAGAACTATCCATCTTTATCGAGTAAAGACACTGATATTATGTTGCAAACCATAGAAGTTACATAGTAGCAATTGTTCAAAATCATAGTATTGCCATTTAGCAACACTAGGTGATATTCACCGAAGGCTGCAGCATTAACTTGTGCTCTGTTCTCTACCCTGAGGGACATATCACCAGGTGCAACTTTCCTACTTTTTCTCAGTCCCTGCAATAAATTACATATATGAGATCCTGATCCGGTATCAAGTACCCAGGAGGTAGGGCTGACCGAAAAGCAGTTCTCAATTTCAAGAACACCTGAAGTAGATGCAATACTATGCTTCTTCTTCAACTGGGTCTCCTTGGAATCCTTACAATTCTCTTTCCCTTGCTCATACTTATGACTGTTGTCATATGTTAGAGCCGAACTGACGTTCCCCAGCCCCGAATAAGAATTCGGATCGGTCAAGCGATACATTTTATTATCTTGATTAGGGCGTGAAATGGTTGCTACCTGGAGAGAGAGAAAAGAAACAACTCAGCGTGCGCTCTTACAAGATTAGATTGGTTTATTGATTTATCGAATCAGAATGGCTCCCACTGTTTCCTCAAATTTTTCTTCAAACCTTAAAAGAAGAATTAGTCAGGATTAATCGCACGTCACAATACTTGCTTAACCTTTAAGCCAGGCTAGTGTTGGTACTTCGAGAGAGGTTTTCCAACGCTTTTGCGAACTTCCTTAATTACATAACCACTTTTCCCTGGAGGCGTAGCCCCACTAACACCATTCTAGACACCTACTTGATTTATACCATTGATTGTTAAGTGAAATAATCTCCCGAGAGTAATCCAACTCATCAGTGGGATCGGGATCTGTAAGTCCATGTCACGCACCCCACGAACTTGCGGGGGGGCGGAATATATGAAAAACGATTATCAAAGCTTCGTAACACGGACTTGAGCGCATGAATCGTGTCTAAACCGTTACTAGCAAACTACTTGAGGTTTAACTACTCGGATTCGAAGTTATACCTCACGTTACATGTCCTTCGGGTCTTCATCGCTGTCCTCCACTCCTCGTAGGCTCCATGGAACATCGGCACCTCAACGGCCTCCTCGAGTCAAAGACGATCCACCCGAGAGCTCCTACGCCAAGCTTAATCTCTAACTTGAGATAACTAGGTTGTTCAAAGTGCTAATCTAAGCTACCTAGGAGATATAGAGTGAGGTTATGGATGTATTAGTCTAGCTAACTCTTGATCTCAACACATGAGAGGTTAGGGTTAGGGTTTGAAGAGAGAGTGAGCATGAGAAGAGAGAAAGTGAAAATGATAATGATCATGATATTGTTTCTCACTTGATATATATGAAGCATAATGAATATTGAATAAATGGATAAAAGAGATTATTCAACATGCTACATAAATGCAATATGAGTGATTCACTATGTGAGTCATTAAGCATTTAATAATGCATTGATGACATGATGAATCACACATAATGAGTCACAATATCATTTAATGACAATGCCACCTTACCCCCCCGAAGTCTCCATGCTTCTAGAAGCTTCCCAACAAATTACGAGAACGCCCCTACAATCCATGAAAACACGGAAAAACTTTAGACTGTATAAATCCAATAACCCGATACTAGAATCTGGCTTAAACCAAAGCCGGCTAGTAAAAACTGTCCAAACGTCGTACGTGCATTTAAACACGTATGCGTCCGAACCCTTGTCGTAAAACCATACGACCTCTATATCGTTTCGCTTGGAGCAGAGAAACTCTCTGTGTGGGACTCTAAAGACTCGATACTACGCTGGCAGTGGGTTTAACCACAGACCGCAAGCAGTACTAGCTGGTAACGGTCCCCAGGTAGATGTCGATAAGAAGGCCGATGAGCAAACCCATCCGAACTCCTACTGAGCCTGATGTGACAATCTCCGTACAGTCCGGTCTGTTCGTCTAAGACTATCACATATCGAGCTTAGGGGGTAGCAAGCGTCAGTCCCCTAATAGCTGTATAAGTCGCGTCGGAGCGTATCCCATTACACCTTGAGAAACTACTGGAATCTACCAGTAAATCTCGCTTGCCCTGGCCAGGGACTTTGCGTAATGGTTCTCTGACACAGCGCGATATCATCTCCCAATACCGGGAAAGAAGAATCCTGTCTAACCACTACTGCCTCCAAGTGCTCGGGACTGCACCCAACTGCTACTTGTTTGCACAACTCCATTGAGCCGTGGTAGGGTAGCAATCTAAGAACAGTGGGACACACTTGAGGCGAAGTAGCAGTGTCAAGTCTGCGGACTATGCTGTACTCATGTCACCTGGGAACTGTTAACTGACGGCGGGTATAATACTATCTAACAGTTCCCCCGCGAGTCCTGTCCGGTGTACCCGTAACCTAACGAGCACCTGTATACTATCTCCAGTACGACGTACTGATGGATGTGGGACAGACCATCTCCCCAACTGGGATGAGAAGCGTACACACTAGTCTACTCTGGAGTATCGATGCCCTGTCTCAATAATCCTACGACTAGGGAAAGTTATAGAATGTTGCTTATAGACTACCCATCCCTCACTAGTGTGACTGCTATTACAACGCTGGTAATCAAGAAAAGAACCTATGGGCTCTACTAATATGTATAAGTGATACGTTACAAGAAACATATGAACATATTAAAGTAGACACAAACCAAGTAGCATACTACCATTTTCAGCAAAACTGTATATACAACTGTGAATATCCCAAGCTTCCATTAAGTAATATACAACCTAGTATGATACAATAATGGCCCCTAGGGCATATAAACTAACAATCTCCCACTTGCACTAGGGCCATGAGCTGGCATATCGTAGACTTATCATCTCGAATAGCCTCTCGAACTGCGTCTGAGGAATGGCCTTTATAAATGGATCAGCAATGTTATTCTCCATCTCTACTCTCTTCACCTCGATCTCCCGGCGATCTACGATCTCCCTGATCAGGTGATACCGCCTTAAGATGTGTCTGGACTTTTGATGGGACCTGGGTTCCTTTGCTAAAGCTATAGCGCCATTGTTGTCACAATATAGAGGTATTGGATCAACACTGGTAGGAACCACCTGAAGTTCTGTGTGGAACTTGATTGATGATTTTTGTTGTGTTTATCAAATGATCCCTGGCAACGACGCCATTTGATTGTGTGATTTTTTTGTTGTGTGTTTAAGAAAATTGTAAAGAAATCACAACCAAAAATTATTTGACCGCAATCAACTACGGTGTCGAATGTAGCGCGTTAGTAAGTGCGGATCGTCCACAGGGAAAGTGTAATCGTTCGTCTTTTGAATTAGATGAATTGAAACTTTAAAGAAGAGAAAAGAAAACAATTCATGATTTATAGTTGAAGTTCAAGAATTAGAAAATCTAGATCTAATAACAAGAAAAAGATAGAATCAAGAATTGATAATTTGATGATTTTTCCAACCAAATATCAAGAATCTAAATGAGGCTCGTAGGAATCGATCGGATCTATAGATGTGATGTAATCTTACAATTACGTATTCTTATCCTTCGATGAATTGATACTAGATCGATGATGATCGATCGAGAATTAGGGATTTCTTATGAAACTGGGGTTTCATCTTATCCCTTGTTCTTTCATCGATATCATTCATATTCTAGCCTCTAGTAAATTCAAGAAACGATCGTAGATCCCTAATTTCGATCGATCACAATCAAGAAAGCATCGCAACGAAACTAGGTCATCGATTCTTGAACTTGCTAGGGTTTACAAAGCTCGTAGGACGCAAGAATCGTTTAAAGATTTGTTACATCATCATTCTATTGATCGTCTCGACTCCTTAACGAGCAGAGTTTTACTCAAACATCATCACAAGAACTACAATCATAAATTGAGATCGAATCATGATGCAATAATTTAAAGAAAGCAAGATTAAAGAATTTCACCTTTTATTTATATCAACAATTTCATTACATTCGCTCAAGAACTACAACAGGAAGAACTCGATCGTCGATTTGGCTTCGCTCGTCCCCGTGAGTCGCGGATCGGCTTGGATCACTTGCTCGATTGAAGATCGGCTCGGCTCATAAAAGGTTGAAGGCTTCTCGCTTGATTGGTACTCGGGATCTTGAATTTGGAGTGGAATTAGGGTTAGGGTTTCGCACAAGTCTTGTCACTAGACTTGTGGAAGAAAATGGTGTAAGAGGGAAAGAATAATGAAGAACTAACTAAGATTGAACTAACTAAGATTGATTAACCTCAACCCTTATATCTATGTTCCTATTTATAGACATCTAAACCCTAGATCTAGGAATTTAAATTTAAGTTTCCCTCCAAAAGTTTGTTGAGGAGATTTGAATTTCCCTCCAAAAGTTAGTTAAGGAGAAGCTTCAAGATGTGATTAGTTAGGAGCTTAATTAGGATTAGCTTAATGATCTTTGCTGATCTGGCAGAAGACTCTGGAGAATTCTGGAATTTGACGTGTCAAAATGCGGTGTACCCACTGAGATAGGAATTATGCCCTGAAAATGGAATGATGATCTGACCAAACTGCCGCGGAACCTCGGCTCAAGCCGGCTCCCGCTGCGGTTCCGCGGCGCTTTTGAGGCCTTATGGCTTGTAACTTCTTCTGGTGCTTTGGGCTGACTTGTGGGCCTTTCTTTGATATTTTTATTTGTATATTTCCCTCTGAATTGCTACCAGAACTTAAGACTTGGAGTTGGTGTATTTTTGATCAGCTTCTTTTGGCTTTAATCCTGCAATTTCCTGCACAAATCTCGAAACAAGTGTTGCGCAATATAGGGATGATGTGATGCCATAAAATGCGGTCAATTTCCTTTATAGTGCCGGTTTTAGAGTCTAACACATGCAATCTGATATTTTACGACTGATTTGCTTATATGTGAAATATGAATACCGAACACTTCTAAATGAGTGCAAAAGATGGGGAAATTGCCGTGTTAAAAATACATTATTTTCGACTAATCAAATTCCCCCAAACTTATTTTCGATCGTCTCGAGCGAACTTTTTTATTAAAAAGAGAAGGAGAAAATAAAGAAAGAGAAAAACTAACTAGCACACTTTCGTAGGCAACACGATTGCACAGAGCATGTGCAACAAGCCTTTAAACCTCTAGGTGTCCCTAGTAGGAGGAGTGTTGTTTCCTGAGGGTTTTCAGCGGATTGCACCCACAAAATCCAATAATAAAAGAAAGATCATGAATATTACATTTAAAGATAAGAATCGTAAAAGAAAAGCCTTGAAAATTAGGGTTTCCAACTAAGCTAGCTTTTCGGTTGTCATGAGCACTATCTTAATGGTCATGAAAAGATGTCAGAAATCACGTCCTCCCTCAATAGAACATCATCTTATTCTTCATTCCTATCTTTCTTCCAAACATCGATCATATAACCCTGCGTGTGTGTAAAGACATCCATACACCCGGAGAATTCAATTCAAGCTATCATACTCTTGCCCATCAGCCTCAGTACTTTTTAATTAATGAATATTTAGGATTGCTCACACACTTTCATGCGACCGTTAATACTTCTTGAGGTACTAACCGACCGATTACTCATGTGCTTGCTTATTTGGTGTATTTTCCTCGTCTTGCACCACCTCAGGCATAACACTGACTCCCAAACCAGTTGGCCTTAGGGCACTAGGTCAAAAGGTACCCTCGCTATATTTTTTTTTATTGCCCTCGGTGATAACAAAACCAGTGTCCATTTTTCTCACCACTTTATATTTTTTTTATTCACTTCATACTTTTGGCTTTAAGACAAGAGCATTTCAAGGTATCCTCTACTATCCCAGGCTTTAAGACGGGTGTAAGTGCAAATAGCAGGGTATCAACGTTCAAAATGTTTGGCTTCCAGAATAGAAACTATTTTTCAGACTTATTTTTATCCTCAGATTAGTGACGTCCTTCATCATACTAACCCTTGGGACAATGGCTCATAACTACTTATTACTAGTTCGTATAAGAAAACTTCAATTTTCTTGGTTTTCTTAAATTTTTCTAATATCATGGATGTAATTTTTCACTATCTAATATTTTATTATCTTATTTATGTACAAAAAATATTTTTATCTTTTGAAATTTTTTTAATTTTTATAGGTTTTCAAAAAATGTTTTGTGCTTATGCAAATGATGCGAAAATAAGCACAAACCTCCTCCAAACTTGTTTTCAACAGTGTCCTCACTGTTGCCTTCTGCTAAATCTCGAAAAACCTGTAAGCTTGGGAGGAATTTATTAGTGGGGGCAAAATATTTAAGTGAAGAACCTCCCACAAACTTATTTTTGGCTCATCATTTTGTAAAAATTTTCTTTTCAAGAGCCAGAAAAAATGCCCCCCCCAAACTTGAGTTATGCAATGTTAATCTTTGAAAATCATATGAGGGGGTCAAAAATCAGTGGTCGATGCCAAGCTTTGCAAAGACCGAATGTCAACACCAGCCATTCAAAATTTTTATCAATGCAGTGCTCTGGTTGGTGGAAGAAGAAGTGGGGAAAGGTTAAGTGGTGGAAGAGAGTGTGTGTGCATCTCATTTTGGAGAGACGATGCAGTGAATGCGATGGATTACTCGCATTCTTTTTACAGTTCAGAAGAAGGGGTAGAGGTTCAATTTCATTGATTGGGACATGATTCATCTCAACACCCGTGTCATTCAAAAATGCGAGTTCATCAGCGAAGATCTCCTCAAAAGTTCCATCAATACCCCGATGAATAATGTCATCACATAGTGCGGGGTGATCTTCAGACTTTAAGAATGGTTCATAATCAGTGTTTGTTGTTGACCCGGACATCTCGGTGGCAGAGTCCGTATGTGTATGATACATAGTTGGGTCAAACAATAACGTATGAAAAGAGTCAAGATCAGTATCATGAGGATCATCAAATTCGCTGCTGTCGACATCCATTAAGTCGACAGAACAGACCTGAGCAGTAGGTTCGGAGGGTACACTTCCCAACTTATAAATGTTCAGCTCTATTGACCTGTTCCCGAAGGATAGGGTCATAGAACCATTATGACAGTTGATTATTGCATTGGAAGTGGCCAAAAAGGGGCGACCTAAAATCACCGGAATTTGATTCCGTGGGTTCGCTACAGGCTGTGTATCAATTACAATAAAATCCACAGGGAATATAAATTCCCCGATTTTTATTAACACATCCTCCAGTTCACCCCTAGGTTTGGTGATTGATCGGTCAGCCATCTGGAGAGTGCAATGGGTTGGTTTCAACTCTCCGATCCCTAATTGCTCATAGACTGAGAAAGGAAGCAAGTTAACACTAGCGCCAAGGTCAAGTAGAGCACGGTTAATGTGTTTTTCCCCAATAGAAATGGAAATAGTAGGATATCCAGGATCCTTACGTTTCCTCGGTAATTGTTGGGGGAAAGCCGTGTCTACCGTTTTTGCCATGAAAATCTTCTTGGGCACTTGAGTCTTCCTCTTCCTAGTGCACAAGCTCTTAAGAGTTTTCGCATAGGACGGAACTTGTTGGATAGCATCTAGGAGAGGGATGTTGATGTTAACTTGCTTAAAAATGTCCATGATCTTCTCCATATGTGGACTTGGTGTGTTAGCCCTTAGCCGATTAGGATAAGGTGCTTTAGCAATAAGTGCTGGGTCCATCATAGGAGAAGGAAGTGTGTGTGGACCCGATCCCCATATAGAAGTGGGGATCGTCTGTGGAGGAGTAAAAGTGGTGGGCTGAAGTGGCGAGCCTTTTGGGAAACGAAGAATAGGCTCGGAAGAAGGTGGTTGGGTAGAAGAACAAGGATCAGAACTAGAAGTGTGTGTGTGAGGAAAGGTCTCAGCCGGGGTTCTATTGATTGATTTATCAGTGACATCAAACTCTTCCCTAACATGATTGTCAAGCACTTTTCCAGATCTCAACGTGATTGCATCCACATGATGTGAATAGCTAGATTAGGTAAAGGTTGAGCTGGAAGTTTTCCTTTCTCTTTTGCACGCATTTCCGCTTTTAGTTGTGCAATTTGTTCTTCCATCGATTTGATATTCTCATTTTGAGAGACAATGATCTTTATCACATTCTCGACGGAAGATTGCAAACTTGCCGTCCCTTGGATGGATTGTTTCATGAAAGTATCCAAGGTTTGTGCTAGTGCAGAGGTATTATCTGTACCGGTCAATTGCAAAGGACTAGACGGTGCAAAAGTATTGGCCGGATTTTGAAAGTTTTGTGCTTGGAAGGGGTGCTGACTCAATTGAAGTTGTGGTTGCTGTTGTGGTGGAGGGACCCTTTGGAAATGATTCGTGTTTGGAACCGTGTTTTGAGATTGGGATTGGTTCCAAGCAAAATTTGGGTGATTCCTCCAACCCAGATTATATGTGGAGGAAGATGGATCGTTTCTAGGTCTTTGAAATGCGGCATTGGTATGCTCATGACCTTGAAACGGACATTCTTCCGTCAAGTGAGACGGATCAAAACAACAGCCACATACAGTTTTGGAGAGTGATATTTGACTTAGGGCGGCTAAAAATTTGTTTTCCATAGTCTCAAGTTTCTTTTGCATAGCTGAAATGTCAGCTCTAACTCCTATGGAAATATTATTGCCCTCCCTAGACGATTGACTCACACCCTCCCACTGTAAAGATTTTTCAGCGAAATCTTCTAGGAATTCCCAGGCCTCCCCATCATTCTTAGTCATAAAGTTGCCTTGACACATGGATTCAAGGGTCTGTCTTGTGTAAGGAGTAATGCCCTCATAAATGATTCGGCACAATTCCCATCTCGGGATGCCGTGATGTGGACATTGGACTAACAGATCCTTGAAACGTTCAAGACATTTTGACAATGTTTCATTTGGAAGCTGGGTAAATTGATAGATTTCGCTACGGACTCGAGCTGTCTTTTGGTATGGGTAGAATTTCTTAAGGAATGCTTTGATGAATTCGTCCCAATTTGAAATGGAATGTGCGGTAGTGTTATATAGCCACTTCTCGGCTAAATCGCACAAGGTGAATGGGAGAAGACGTAGACGTAAAGCATCCACAGAAAGCTGTGAAGTACCCATCATTGCGCATACATTTTCAAATTTCGTGATAAACACGTATGCGTCCTCAGACTCGAGACCGTGAAATTTTGGTAGAAGGTTGATGTATTGGGGTTTTATTTGAAAATTTTCCCCGTTGGCTGGTGGAATGGAAAGACAGGTGGAAAGGGGACCTCGTGTTGGATAGCACATCTCTTGGAGAGATATGCGAGATGGATTCTGCGCACCAACGGACGGCGGCAGAGTAGTGGTAAAGAAGTTCGATGGAGACGGATCCATCGATGTGGGTGTGGTGGTGGGTAAAGAAAAGGTAAATGTAGAAATACCGACTTTAGGGTCGATCAAGGAAACGCGGACTAACGGGCACTAGAAACCCGTGTCCAGCCTATCTTGCACTAAAAAGGGTTAGTACAAGTGGCAGCATGAATTTATAATTAGGGAATGAATGAATGCGGTGTTTGTTTTGAAAAGTGGACGGATTTTTGAAAATATGATGCAAATCAACAAATGCAACACACAAAACCCTAAAATCTAGTGGTCACCTTGGTCCGGCTCTAGACCGCTCCTAACTGCCAAAAGACAAGTCGCAGGATAGAATCCTCCACTGCCTCTTTGTCCCTCTGTGGCCAGGTAAGTGCCAGGTAAGTGGGAAGGTACTCCACTACGTAAGTAGTGGGCCTAATTAATAACCACTGGCCTTCGACACACTTGCCTTAGACACCACAAGAAAACGCGGATAAGCAATGAATTACCCACGGCCTTCTTTTGTCCTAAGTGAGCACGACGGTCCTTAGAGTCATCTCTAGATATTTTTTAGTTAATGTGGGTCAATGCGGATGCAAGTTTTGCGATTTTTGGGGCCTAGGAAGGGTAATGAACTCCCCACCTAATTTGGATTTGGCCGTGCCCCTTAATATCCGTATTAATTATGCAAACAACCAAGAATCAAAAACACGCACAAATTTTTATTTTACTTTTGCGGCGCAGCGATTATTTGCAAAGAAACCCGCACAAAATATTAATTGGAGCTAAAAAGAGGAGAGAGAAGAAGGAAAGAAAGCACCTAAGGAATTTTGGTGCAGAGAACCCTCAAAAGGGCCGCGGTTCCGCCGCAATAGCCACTTAATGCCTCCCTTCCGCGGTCTTCTGTGCAGATCACTGCACCAAAATTCTTGAGGATGCTACTGTTCAGCCCCTGAACTCTCTGGAATTTTCATAAAAAATTTTCTCCAGCTCCAATGATCCCAGATTTCCTCGCAATCAAATCACAAAACACGTATTAGGGTTTGTGCGAGTTTAAATCTAAAAATTATAATGGAATAAATTTTTCAACTCAAATTTCAAAATACGAACAATTAGCGCACAATCCCCGGCAACGGCGCCATTTGATTGATGATTTTTGTTGTGTTTATCAAATGATCCCCGGCAACGGCGCCATTTGATTGTAAAGAATTCTTGTTTGTATAGTTGGAAATTGTAAAGAAATCACAACCAAAAATTATTTGACCGCAATCAACTACGGTGTCGGATGTAGATTGTAAGTGAGTGCGGATCGTCCACAGGGACAGTGTAATAGTTCGTCTTTTGAATTAGATGAGTCGAAAGTTTAAAGAAAAGAAAACAAAACAATTCATGATTTATATTTGAACTTCAAGAATTAGAAAATATAGATCTAATAACAAGAATAAGATAGAATCAAGAATTGAGAGTTTGATGATTTTTCCAACCAAATATCAAGAATCGAAATGAGGCTCATAGGAATCGATTGGAGCTATAGATGTGATGTAATCTTTAGATGTCGTATTCTTATCCTTCGATGAGTTGATACAAGATCGATGATGATCGACGAGAATTAGGGATTTCTAGTGAAACTAGGGTTTCGCTTTTTATCCCTTATTCTTTCGACGATATCATTCACATTCTAGCCTCTAGTAAATTCAAGAAACGATCGTAGATCCATAATTTCGAGCGATAACAATCAAGAAAGTATCGCAACGAAACTAGGTCATCGATTCTTGAACTTGCTAGGGTTTACAAAACTCGTAGGACTCAAGAATCGTTTTAAGATTTGTTAAATCATCATTCTATTGATCGTTTCGACTCCTTGACGAGCAGAGTTTTACTCAAACATCACAACAAGAACTACAATTACAATTGAGATCGAATCATGATGCAAGAATTTAAAGAAAGCAAGATAAAAGAATTTCACCTTTTATTTATATCAACAATTTCATTACATTCGCTCAAGAACTACAAGAGGAAGAACTCGATCGTCGATTTGGCTTCGCTCGGCTCCGTGAGTCGCGGATCGGCTTGGATCACTTGCTCGATTGGAGATCGGCTCCGCTCCTAAAAGATTGAAGGGCTTCTTGCTTGATTGGTACTCGGGATCTTGAATTTGATTGGAATTAGGGTTAGGGTTTCGCACAAGTCTTCTCACTAGACTTGTGGAAGAAGATGAAGAATTGAAGAAGACTAAAGATTATCGAACAACCTCAACCCTTAGATCTAGGTTCCTATTTATAGCCATCAAAACCCTAGATCTAGGATTTGAATTTTAAGTTTCCCTCCAAAAGTTTGTTGAGGAGATTTGAATTTCCCTCCAAAAGTTAGTTAAGGAGAAGCTTCAAGATGTGATTAGTTAGGAGCTTAATTAGGATTAGCTTAATGATCTTTGCTGATCTGGCAGAAGACTCTGGAGAATTCTGGAATTTGACGTGTCAAAATGAGGTGTACCCACTGAGATAGGAATTATGCCCTGAAAATGGAATGATGATCTGACCAAACCGCCGCGGAACCTCGGCTCAAGCCGGCTCCCGCCGCGGTTCCGCGGCGTTTTTGAGGCCTTATGGCTTGTAACTTCTTCTGGTGCTTTGGGCTGACTTGTGGGCCTTTCTTTGATATTTTTATTTGTATATTTCCCTCTGAATTGCTACCAGAACTTAAGACTTGGAGTTGGTGTATTTTTGATCAGCTTCTTTTGGCTTTAATCCTGCAATTTCCTGCACAAATCTCGAAACAAGTGTTGCGCAATATAGGGATGATGCGATGCCATAAAATGCGGTCAATTTCCTTTATAGTGTCGGTTTTAGAGTCTAACACATGCAATCTGATATTTTACGATTGATTTGCTAATATGTGAAATATGAATACCGAACACTTCTAAATGAGTGCAAAAGATGGGGAAATTGCCGTGTTAAAAATACATTATTTTCGACTCATCAGAACTTCTTCATCCAGACAGCTTCTTTTGCGGCATCGCAAGCAGCTATGTACTCCGCTTCCATCGTTGAGTCAGCAACGGTCTCCTGCTTGGAACTCTTCCAACAGACCGCCCCTCCATTGAGGGTAAATAAATAACCCGACAAGGATTTAGTGTCATCCTTGTCACTCTGGAAGCCGGAGTCGGCAAAGGCCTCCATTTGGAGGTCTTTTCCGCCATACACCAAGAACATCTCCTTAGTCCTCCTTAGGTACTTGAGAATGTTCTTTACTGCTATCCAGTGCTTCTCCCCTGGGTTTTCCTTATACCGGCTTAATACGCTCAATGCGTATGCTACATCTGGTCTGGTACATAACATTGCATACATTATAGAGCCTACCGCAGAAGCGTAGGGTATAATCGACATGCGATCCCTTTCCAAATCAGTCTTGGGAGACATCTCTTTGGAGAGGGTGATTCCGTGACAAGCCGGTAGGTTACCGCGCTTAGAATCATCCATTCTGAATCTCTTCACTATGGTGTCTATGTACCTGGACTGCGAAAGTCCCAACATCCTCTTTGACCTATCACGATAGATTCGGATCCCCAGAATGTAGGTGGCATCACCCAGGTCTTTCATGGAGAATTTATGTGACAAGAATCTTTTGACTGACTGTAACATAGGAATATCATTTCCTATTAGGAGAATGTCATCCACGTATAAGACGAGGAATACTACAGCTCTCCCTGCAATCTTATTGTATATGCATGGCTCATCTGGATTTTTGATAAAGTCGAATTCTTTAACAGCATCATCAAAACAGATGTTCCAACTCCGAGATGCTTGCTTTAGTCCATAAATGGACTTAAGCAACTTGCAAACTTTACTGCTGCTCCCACTCTTAATGAATCCCTCTGGCTGATCCATATAGACGCTTTCTTCCAAATTACCATTTAGAAAAGCCGTCTTTACGTCCATCTGCCAGATCTCATAATTGTGGAAGGCAGCAATAGCAAGAAGGACCCTAATGGATTTGAGCATAGCCACTGGAGAAAAGGTTTCGTCATAGTCCAAACTAGGTCTTTGACGGAAACCCTTTGCAACAAGTCTAGCCTTATAGGTTTCAACCTGTCTATCTACACCAATCTTCTTTTTGAAGATCCATTTGCATCCTACGGGTTTTACCCATCTGGAGCAACGTCCAAAGTCCATACTTTGTTAGTGTACATGGACTCCATTTCGCTCCGCATTGCATCCAGCCATTTTACTGAGTCACCGCTCTGAATGGCTTGCTGGAAGCTAGTAGGCTCATCATAGTCAATAGTGCAATCCTCTCTATCCCCGTCTATGAGAGAACCGTAGTATCTCTCGGGCGGATGAGATTGCCTACTACTCCTACGGAGTGACGTCGGGATGTCCCGTTCTCTTGAACCTTCTGGTTTTTCCAAGCTTTCAGTAATAGCTTGTGGTTCTGGAATTTCTTCCAGTTCTACTACGCTCCCACTTGATCTTTTTTCTAAAAACTGATGTTCCAGAAGTGGGCATGACGAGAAACAAAAATCTTTTGTTCCTCTGCGTAATAGAAATAATATCGTTTGTTATTCTTCGGATATCCCACAAACTTACACTGTACTGATTGTGCCTCGAGCTTGTCCACATGCTGCTTTTTTACAAAAGATGGACATCCCTATGTCTTAAAATGTTTTAGATAGGGTTTGGTCCAACGCAACATCTGATATGGTGTGGTACGCACAGTCTTGGTGGGAACCTGGTTCAAAAGATATGCAGCTGATTCTAGTGCATATCCCCAGAATGATCGTGGTAACTCAGCGTTACTCATCATGGAACGAACCATATCTAATAGAGTTCGATTCCTCCTTTCTGATACACCATTGTGTTGTGGTGTGTATGGAGGAGTAAGCTGAGAGAGAATTCCATTCTCTTTTAAGTAACCCAGAAACTCGGCACTTAAGTATTCACCACCTCGATCAGATCTCAGTGTCTTTATACTCTTGCCTGTTTGTTTTTCTACTTCATTCTTGTATTCTTGGAATTTCTCAAAGGCCTCGGATTTATGCTTCATTAAGAAGACATATCCAAACCTAGAGAAATCATCTGTAAAAATAATGAAGTAGGAATAACCACCCCGCGCATGTGTAGACATTGGACCGCATACGTCACTGTGTACGAGTCCCAAGAGCTCGCTTGCTCTTACTCCGTGTCCAGTGAACGGAGTCTTTGTCATCTTTCCTTTGAGACAAGATTTACAAGTAGCATAAGATTGATATTCGAACGGATTCAAATATTCTTCTCTATGTAACTTAGTTAACCTTCTTTCATTGATGTGACCTAGTCTACAATGCCATAAGAAACCCTGATTTATTTCTGGAGACATTCTTTTAAGTGTGTTCTGGATATTGAAAACCTGATCTTGACTTAATACGTATATACCGTTATCTAATGTACCGGACCCAATCAGAACTTGATTTAGGTCGATGTTAACTACATCGCTTACGAATGTAAAATCATATCCCTCTCTCGAAAGTGAGGATACTGATATGATATTACAAGTCATACTAGGTACATATAAACAGTTACGTAAAATCAATATATGCCCACTGGTCAAACCTAGGCGATATTCTCCCACGGATTCAGCGTCCACGCTCATTCCGTTTGCAACTCTGAGAGAAAAATCACCTACCTTCATAACTCTACGGTTTCTCAAAGCATGTAATGAATTACAGATATGAGATCCTGCTCCGGTATCTAGTACCCAGGAAGTAGAGTTAATTGACAAACAGTTCTCAATTACAAATACACTTGAGGCTGAAGCCACAACATGCTTCGTATCCTGGCCACTGGCTTCTAAAGCTCTACAATCTTTTTACCAATGCCCAATCCCGTAGTAGTAGGAACGTTCCTCTTTTACTACATTCAGTCCCGAAACTTTTGCCCTTCTCTTTTCTTCTATTTCCCTGGTTTCCTTCAAGTCAGTATCTGACTCATTTCCCAACGTGGTTGCCAGGTCCTGGAGCTCATCAATATAGCTAGTCATTGTAAGGACGTTGTCCCCTACAGATGACCCGAAATCCAACCTCGCTTGAATTAATTCTTTCGAGGTCTCATATCTTGCGATATGAGATTGCTCTCCATATAAATCTTTGTTATGGAGAAATATGGAAACCTAGTCCGTCTTCTCGTGCTCCTTCTGGTTTACACCATCAACAGAAGCTAACACGAGGCACTTGGCTTTCGCTTTATCCTTTTCCCTTGTCTGACGGATATCCATATCCGTGACAGTGGAAACTGGACCTGGGACGGCGGGATCTTGAGTAGTAATAGGGTGGTCCATCTTGTCATAAGTAATGGACATCTGGACAGACCTTTGCCAGTCATATAAGTCAGATTCAGTCAATTTGTTATCTAGATGTAACCTAGTCGTGGTCATAAGGTCGCTGCAATTAAGAGAGAGAGAAGAAAACATTTTAGCATGATGCTGTTGCAAGTTTAGATTGGTTTTAAGTTTATCTAAACAGGATGGCTCCCACCGTTTCTCGAATCCTTCCTCAAACCATAAAAGAAGAATTAGCCAGGACTATTCTCACCGTACAATACTTGCTTAACCGTTCAGCCAGGCCAGTGTCGATACTTCGAGGGAGGCTTTCCAACGCTTTCGTGAAATTCCTTAATTAAATAACCTCTTTTCTCTGGGGGTGTAGCCCCTCTGACACCTTTCTCGACACTTACTTGGTTTATAGCATTGATCGTTAAGTGACGAATCTCCTGATAAGTAGTATATACTCACAGTAGGATCAGGATCCAAAATATCATCGTATGATAATGTTGAAGGAATCCTACCAACATTCATCAAACTCCAAAATGGTATGCATCTATTTGAAATTTCAGTTTTTTTAGAAATTCCTGATATGGATATTTGCCCCATGTTCTTATGACCTTGACTAAGGGCCAAAATGTCATAAGTCACATGTCAAGTTCTACCTGTCATTATCCAGGTTAATTTGAACCCACTCGTATATACTCTTGACTAAGGCCCAAGAAAAGTAATACGACTGTCCCAAACCAACGCATCTATCTATGCAACAAATGAATACCCCAGCAGCTACCAAACACTATGCCTTGACTAAGGGCCAAAATACATAGCTTGAATACTACTGAATACCCAAATGAAATGATGGAGGGCTACGAATGGTTTTGGCAAAACCGTGAACATAGTGAACTTGATATAATCGAAGGAACCTGATACTTTTTAAAAGGAGTGATTAAAGCTCCGCAATTAAAAAATCTGATCTTTTTAAAATAACCGAGTGGTTTCTTTTAAATTTGTTCCAACGATTTTAACTTTGGTTTATTTTCTTTGCATTATAATAATGCGTCCCATCATTTATCCTATCATTGCAGAAAACAACGAAAATACCACGTCCTTCTTATGCCATCCGCATTTGCCACTGGGTCTCGTCATCACCCGTTAGGTTACTTAACTAACGACAGAGCGGGGGCTGGGCTAGCGTGGGTGTAAAACATAAGTGGCGTCTAATAGCTATCATATATAGATATTGTACATTCGTCAGACGCAATAATAAGCATTCCAGATCACTGATGAACTTTATTGGATATACAAGCAATCCGCATTTGCTTTGAGCCTGCAATAAAAGACGGATTACATAGTTGTGATGAATAGCCATTACCCCAACCCTAGACCCCTACGGGTACGGCAAACTACCCGCCAAGTACCCGAAGTGAAGTGGTCTCCCTCAACAAAGTGATTAGGCCACTAAACACTTCAAAGTACCCGGTAGTTTGTGCACCCCGCCTTGGGTCTATCTTAGGAACAAAAACAGTAAAAAGAAATAATACAATGGTGGCTACAACCGCAACCTGGATGTGCCCCGCAAAAGAATATTACATCATATTACATTTACATTGAATAAATGAATATAAAACACATCTCAAACCCCGGCTAATCATCATAAAATTCCAATCAAGTCCATATACACAAACAGTAAACATTTCAGAAATATGCAACCCCCTGCCAACCGACATACTAGCAGTTAGGGGAGGTTTACGAACACATTAAACATTACAGATAAAAACCCGATTAGCAAATATCTTAGAATATCGATCGATTACCATATTCCGTGTTTACCCCCAAAAGCAAACCAGCAAAGAAGCAACCTGGGTAGAAACAGAACATACTGGAAAACAGAACACCAAAAAATAGGAATTAATGAGCAAATCCGAGTCAACTCGGAGTTGACTCCGCCGCGGATCCGCGGCCATCAAGCCGAGTTACAACTTCGTATTTTCCCAGTTTTCTTATATTTCCCTGCTGTGAATTTTAAGGTATGTCAAATATTTTTTAAGACACTTTTAAAATTAACAGAAACATGGGATTTCCGGGGTTTCGTTTTCATGTTTTCTGATGATCGAGGTTCTAATCAGTTGCTAACAAGCTAGTAATGTTTTAGTTGGCTCCGATACCACTGTAAGTCCATGTCACGCACCCCATGAACTTGCGGGGAGGCGGAATATATGAAAAACGATTATCAAAGCTTCGTAACACGGACTTGAGCGCATGAATCGTGTCTAAACCATTACTAGCAAACTACTTGAGGTTTAACTACTCGGATTCGAAGTTATACCTCACGTTACATGTCCTTCGGGTCTTCATCGCTATCCTCCACTCCTCGTAGGCTCCTTGGAACATCGGCACCTCAATGGCCTCCTCGAATCAAAGACGATCCACCCGAGAGCTCCTACGCTAAGCTTGATCTCTAACTTGAGATAACTAGGTTGCTCAAAGTGCTAATCTAAGCTACCTATGAGATATAGAGTGAGCTTATGGATGTATTAGTCTAGCTAACCCTTGATCTCAACACATGAGAGGTTAGGGTTAGGGTTTGAAGAGAGAGTGAGCTTGAGGAGAGAGAAGGTGAAGATGATAATGATCATGATATTGTTTCTCACTTGATATATATGAAGCATAATGAATAATGAATAAATGAATAAAAGAGATTATTCATCATGCTCCATAAATGCAATATGAGTGATTCACTATGTGAGTCATTAAGCATTTAATAATGCATTAATGACATGATGAATCACACATAATGAGTTACAATATCATTTAATGACAATGCCACCTTACCCCCCCAAGTCACCATGCTTCTAGAAGCTTCCCGAAAAATTACGAGAACGCCCTACAATCCGTGAAAACACGAAAGAACTTTAGACTGTATAAATCCAATAACCCGATACTAGAATCTGGCTTAAACCAAAGCCGGCTAGTAAAAACTGTCCAAACGTCGTACGTGCGTTTAAACACGTATGCGTCCGAACCCTTGTCGTAAAACCATACGACCTCTATATCGTTTCGCCTGGAGCAGGGAAACTCTCTATGTGGGACTCTAAAGACTCGACACTACGCTGGCAGTGGGTTTAACCACAGACCGCAAGCGGTACTAGCTGTACGTAACGGTCCCCAGGTAGATGTCGATAAGAAGGCCGATGAGGAAACCCATCCGAACTCCTACTGAGCCTGATGTGACAATCTCCGTACAGTCCGGTCTGTTCGTCTAAGACTATCGCATATCGAGCTTAGGGGGTGGCAAGCGTCAGTCCCCTAATAGTTGTATAAGTCGTGTCGGAGTGTAGCCCATTACACCCTGAGAAACTACTAGAACCTACCAGTAAATCTCGCTTGCCCTGGCCAGGGACTTTGCGTAATGGCTCTCTGACACAGCGCGATATCATCTCCCAATACCGGGAGAGACGAATTCTGTCTAACCACTACTGCCTCCAAGTGCTCGGGACTGCACCCAACTGCTACCTGCTTGCACGACTCCTTTGAGCCGTGGTAGGGTAGCAATCTAAGAACAGTGGGACACACTCGAGGCGAAGTAGCAGTGTCAAGTCTGCGGACTATGCTGTACTCATGTCACCTGGGAACTGTTAACTGACGACGAGTATAATACCATCTAACAGTTCCCCCGCGAGTCATGTCCGGTGTACCCGTAACCTAACGAGCACCTGTATACTATCTCCAGTACGACGTACTGATGGCTGTGGGACAGACCATCTCCCCAACTGGGATGAGAAGCGTATACACTAGTCTACTCTGGACTATCGATGCCCTGTCTCGATAATCCTACGACTAGGGACAGTTATAGGATGTTGCTTATAGACTACCCAGCCCCCACTAGTGTGACTGCCATTACAACGATGGTAATCAAGCAAAGAACCTATGTGCTCTACTAATATGTATAAGTGATACGTTACAAGAAATATATGCATATATTAAAGTAGACACAAACCAAGTAGCATACTACCATTTTCAGCAAGACTGTATATACAACTGTGAATATCCCAAGCTTCCATTAAGTAATATACAACCTAGTATGATACAATAATGGCCCCTAGAGCATATACACTAACAGGGTCCAACTATCATTGTGTGATGACCTAGATGGAATCCACTCTAGTTACCACACTCCAGAAGGTATGCTAAATCTGCAAGTTTCCTGTATGTTTGAAACTCCTGATGTAGTTTTTACCCCTAGAACCCAAGTGACCTTGACTAAGCCAACATATCAAAGGATCCTAGTCAAGTTCAACCCGTTATTATCTTGATTGCATTAGACCCACTCGCACAAGTCCTTGACTGAGCCAAAATGACCGTACGACTGTCCCAACCAATCACATTACATGCTACTGAAAAATATTACATTGCTACCGAACACTACGCCTCAGCTGAGCACGAAATATGTAGTACGAATACTTAGCAATACCAATCCGAAATGACGGAGGGCTACGGCTGGGTTTTTGGCGAAAAACCTATTAACATAATGAACCTGATATTATTGAAGGAACCTGATTGCCTTTTAAAATATATAGTGGCGAAAACTTTTGCTAAAGAGGTCACTCCCTGTGAAGGGATCTCGGCTCTTTCCTTATCGAATGAGTTGCAGGATATCCCAAACTGAATACCACGACGCAAAGCGAGAATAATCGACTATAATGAAGTTATTACGCTGATATAAACTTTTACTCAAGGGGTCACTCCCGGTGAAGGGATCTCGGCCATTGCCTCGTTGAATGAGATGCTGGATATTCGAAACTGAATACCAATGTGCAAAGCAAAAGAGAATGTCTGTAATGTCTGTTTTCTAAAACTTGGTTCCAATCAACATCTTTTTAGGTTTGTTTTACTTGCATTAATCAAAATTAATGTTGTCCTATCAAAGTAACCTACCACTCCAGAAAAGAACGAAAATACGATGTACGTATATGCCATCCGCAGTCGCCACTGGGCCCCGTCATCACCCGTTAGGTTACTTAACTAACGACAGAGCGGGGGCTGGACTAGTGCGGGTCCAAAATATATACAACATCTACTAGAATATAAATAAGTATAAACAACATTCGTCCCACGCATGATAGTAAACAACATCATAGAAACACCGCCAACAATACAGAATGGTGAATAATCTTGGAGCCCCGGGTTTCATTTAAGCCACAAATAAAACCCAATGTTCCCTGTCGTGTGGATAGACTGTGCAATAAAAACCTGTGCCCCTTATGAGTGCGGTGAATAGCCTGCCAATTCTAGAATGAATCCCCCTCCGTCTCAACACCATGAGAAAGAAGCCTCCTACGTCTCAACGCCATGAGAAAGAAGCCCCCTCCGTCTGAATGCCATAAGATGCGGGCTTGCTGCCTTTCTAGAACGTAGCTATTCACGCACTCCACCACGGGGTAATCCTAGTACAGAAAAAAATAATATGTACAAACGGTGACATCGAACTCAGCCCGGTCGTGCCCCAAAATAATATACAACCCGGCAAAGACGGCAGTCCACATGTCGGACGCATGCCCCACAATAACAAATGTACAAATGAATTTAAACTGTACAACAAACATTGCAACGCTTTCTATCCATCACGACTATCCAACCAACATTACAGAACAAGCTCACAACATCAACGTGAATGTCACGTTCACAAAACCCGTCTAAAGGAACATATAGCGATTAGACGAGTTTTACCGATCGAGTGACATTCCCGGTCGCAGATAAAAGTTAATGAATTGTAAACTGTTAAACAGTGTTAAATATAACAAATTCGAAACACCTCTAGTTGCCTCAAACTCAAATCTACAGAGAATCAAATTTGGGCAAAAAATAAACAACACCAGGAAACCAAACCCCCAGAGATAAGCACCTATCACCAAAAAAATGTGCACACTCCCCAAGAAAAACTGAGGTGTCCGGTTTTGAGGCCTATGTGGTCGGCCATAACTTGGCCAAATTGACTCGTTTTGGTTCTGGGTACATCTAATAGGGTAAGGACCACTCTGCACATGTTTGAAAAAATTTTAGAGACTTTTTCTAAATCGATAGAAACTGCAGATCTTGGTTTTGGTTTTCTAGAATATTTTCGATTTCGTTGTTTTAACATTGCTTAAACTTGCTAACCTAGGGTTTATGGCCTGGCTCTGATACCATGAAGGGTTACACTAGCGCCCCGGCCAACTTCCGTGGCCAAAGGCGGAACAAAAATTTCGTAGCGATAACGAACTTGGCGCTAACATAAACCTTAACCGGATCTTTACCATAAGCCTAGTTAGCATGCAATAGAGTTCTATCTACTATGATAAAAGTTATACCTAAAGAAACCAAGTCCTTCGGGTCTTCGTTCCTCTCCTTAAGCTCCTCGATGGTAGTATGGATCGTGCTTGAACTCCGGCCACCTTGAGTCAAAAATGATCCACCCGAGAGTCTATATTCCAAGCTCCACCTCATGAACCGAGGTAATTAGGGCAACAAGAATGCTAAGCTTGATGTCCTAGGTGATATAGAGTATTGTGATGGAGTTGTTTGTCTATTTGATCCATAATTTTCTCAACACATGAGAACTGGACGGATTTTTAGTGAGGAAGAGGAAGGAGAGCTTATGAGAGCTCCAAAAAATGAAGAGAGAGAATGCAAATGAGATTAGGAGCCATAAGAAAATAATTACCAATCTTTTGTCATGATAAATTATGATGGCAACCTTTGATTTGACCATTATCATGTCAAGTTAAATCCAAAGCCAAAGAAGTATCTAGCGCTCACAAAAATATCTAAGTCAACAATGGTCAACTTGGTCAAATGGTCAACATGGTCAAATTGTCAAAGCAATTAGCCATAACACAATTATCATTAAAAAGATTAGTAAATATTTTCCTCCACCTCATAATGGTTTTGACCAAGTCAATGGTCAAAACCCTAATGAGGCACCTCCTTCTTCGCTCCTCACATCCGTGCATACACACCCGCATCCGCATTCCGTAAAACACGAATACTAGAAGACAAAACTAATCCATCAATACAATACTAGGATCCGGCTTAAACCAAAGCCCACTAGTATTGTCTGCCCGAACATCATATGCACACAAGTGCACGTAAGTGATCGCAGCCCTGCCGTAAAACCATACAGCCTCTACACCTTTTGCCCAGTGCAGGGAAACTCTCTGTGTGGGACTCTGAAGACTCGACACTACGCTGGCAGTGGGTTTAATCACATACCGCAAGCGGCAATAGCTGTACGTAACAGTCCCCAGGTAGATGTCGACAAGAAGGCCGACGAGGTAAACCCCATCCGAACTCCTACTGAGCCTGAATGTGATAATCTACGTTCTGTCCGATATGTTCGTCTATGAGTATCGCATGTCGGGCCTAGGGGGTGGTAAACATCAGACCCTTAATAGCGGTACAAATCGTATCGGAGTGTAGCCCGGAACACCCTGAGGAACTACTGGAAAACATTACCAGTAAATCTCGCTTGCCCTGGCCAGGGACGACTATGTGTAATGGCTCTTCTAGACACAGTGTGATATCAACCCCCAATACCAGGAGAGACGAATCCTGTCTAACCGTCACTGCCTCCAAGTGCTTCGGGACTGCACCCAACTACTACTTGTTTTCATGACTCAATAGAGCCGTGGTTGGGTAGCAATCAAAGAACAGTGGGAACACACTTGAGGCGAAGTGCCAATGTCCAGTCAACGGACTAAGCTGTACTCATGTCACCTGGGAACTGTTAACTGACGATATGTATAGTACCAACCAACAGTTCCCGACGAGTCTTGTCCAGTGTACTCGTAACCTAACGAGCACCTGCATACTATCTCCAGTATGACATACTGATGGCTGTGGGACAGACCATCTCCCCTGCTGGGACGAGAAGCGTATGCACCAGTCTACTCTGGAATATCGATGCCCTGCCTCGATAATCCTATGACTTGGGACCAGAATAAGGATGTGCTTATAGACTACCCAGCCTCCACTAGTGTGATCGCCATCACAACGCCGGTAGTCAAGCAAAGATCCTAAGGGCTCCATCAATATGTATTAGCGATATGTTAGAATAAACATATACACATATTAAGATAGAAGCAAACCAAGTAGCATACTACTATATTGAGGAAGACTGTCGTAAACCCGTATATATATCCCAAGCTTCCAAAATGTATTATACAAACTAGTACTATACAATAATGGCCTCTAGGGCATACATATCCAACAGATGTGGTTTGTTTTCTCACTTCAAAACTCTAACTTGATCACTATCTTACTCACTAATGAAAGCTAGAGAGCAAGAGAGAGGAGGAAGAAGATGATGGCAAATGAGAGCTCAAGAGATAATGATAAGTGTTAGGATAAAAATGAGAAAAGAATATATATATATATTCTTCTTCTCATCTTTAACCTTAGTTAATAAATATCTAGATATTTCTTTTGGTGCAAGAATGGCCATGGAAAAATAACTCATGGTTAAAGAGAGGTTTAGTGAAGGAATAAAATAATCAACCATGAGTAATTATCCATTTCCATTTATTTCCAAAAATAAATATTAACATATTTATTAAGGTGTGAGTCTTATATTGCCACCATCCAATGTATCAACAACCATGATAGAAATGTGTATGCATGTATGTGTGCATGCACATCCATATGTGCATCAATGTAAACATGTGCATGCATACAACAAAAGACAAAAGGGTCTAAAGTGAAAATGCTAATGGTCAATATTAAATCAACACTTGATTTAGCAAACCGGTCATATCTCATATGACCCGACCAATAGCAAACTGCCCGATTAATATACGGTATCACATACGCGCATTTAATCGGGTCCCCGCGCATATCACATATGCACACCACATCGTTTCGCCTGTACTAGGTAACTCCATTATGAAACTCTAAGACTTGTCAATACGCCGGCAGTAGGTGATGATCATATCAAGCACCCCAAGCAGTAAGAGGTCATCCAAACGTAATGTCCACCCGGGTATTGAGCGATCAGAAGAAAACAAGCGAACCTGTCACAACTCCCGTCGAGTCAACCGGCAACACTACCGTACAGTCCGGTCTCTTCGTCAGATATGCTGCATATCGAGTCTAGGGATGGTAACGTCGACCCCAATAACTCAATAAGTCGTGCCGATGAATGGTCTACAACAGATTGAGAAACTACTGATAACTCTTATTAGTAAATCTCAACAGCCCTGACCAGGGACTTACTGATATAGATAATCGAGCACAGCACAGCATCAACTCCCAATACCGGGAGAGGCGAAACCCCTCCTATTGCTCACTGTCTCCATGTGTCTCGGGACTGTACCCAAAAGCTACCTGTTTGCATGACTCAGTAGAGCCATGGTAGGGTGGTAATCAAAGTACAGTGGGAGAACACACAAGACTCTATGACGATCTCGGGTCTACAGACTAACCTGTACCAGTGTCACCTGAGAACTGCTATCCGACGATAGATATAATACCATATAAGAGTTCTCGGCGAGTCCGTCCAGTGTACCCAGACTCCACTGAGCACCCGTATATGATCTCGATGACAAACATCAATAGATATGGGAACATCCATCGCCCATCATATGGGTCTAGTATCATATACGCTAGTCTACTCTCGTATATCGATGCCCCATCTCAATACACCTACGACTAGGGACATTTCAGGATATGCTTATAGACTACAGATTTCCCACTAGTATGATCTCCATCATAATCACAGTAGTCAAGCAAATATCCTCAGGGCTTTATCAACATGTGTAAATGAATAATAGCATGATCAAGTCAACATGTCAGATAAAGTAGAACCAGATAGCATACTATCATGTCGAGCAAGAATGTACACTGATATATATATATATATATATATATATATATATATATATATACACATGTATAAATACATCCACTATCATTTAATAGCCTCTAGGACATACATATATCAAACACCATCTCAGTTCCCACACCAAAACCCTATACCCCTTTTACAAAAAATGATCACCTCCTCACCCTCATCACATTGGACCAAGAAAAGTGGGATTTTGATGACTTAGGACTTCTAGGGTTTTACTTGGTGACATCATTGAGGTATAATCTCTACCAATTAGTTTATTTTTTGGTTTGTTATATTCTAGTTTAAGTTTAGAATCGATTTAGTGACGATATGTGAACTTAGAAATTTCTAGAAGAGGTTAGGGTTGGAATTGAATCCAAAGATGAAATTGAGCTTAATAGAGACCTTATAAAACCTCTAGAGTTAGTTTCATGGACTGAAACCAGATATAGAACCCCAAACCCCAAACTTAGAAACCCGACGTCGGAAAATTGTGAGAATTGTGATGGTATTTAGGAATCTGGAATGACTCGGGGATCTAGAAAATTATTTAGCGAGGACTGAGAGATGAGCAGGCAACCTAGAGTGTACCCTGAAGACCTGAGCCCCTCCCCACATTTTCTTGCCGCAATTTTAATCATTCTGGCCGCAAATTGCGGCCAGAGCAGTATGGATATTGGTGAAATTTGTTCTGTAGCATTGTTATCCTATATCTAAAGTAACCCAACGTGATAAATCTCTTAGTTTGGCCTGTGGTAAATTCTAAAGTGGCTTTCCTATATTGTTGTTTTCATGTTTTCCGTATTCTGAAATTTGGATTCTTTTATTTGATATTGCATTTGGTTGTTGGATGTTTGTACATCAACTACTACGAATAATTTGTTGGTTTTGCATACGTGGGCTATAGGTTCTAACCTATAGGCGATACGTGTGTCGTTTTGGATTTTAGAACTTAATTTTTATAGCGTTGCGATATGTGTTGTTATTGTAGGTAACTTCGCGTGGATTCCGAGGCAACGGGGAAGTCGGGTGGATGGCGTATATCACCCCCGAAAGTTTTTGATAGAAACCGATTTATAGTAAATGGTTAAGGAAACCTTTAATAGAAAACTATAGATAGACTTAAATGATAGTTAGAGAAACTATATTAGAAACTAAATGATAGTTAGAAGTGATATGATACGGCTAATATGTGATGACGGGATTTGAGGATGATATTTGATGACATTGCCGTTTAGGGTACTATAGGACTAGATAATCGACGTGGATGTGTCATCCGAACCATACATATTTCCAAACTGAAGAATCGTATGCATCTTTTAAACAGATACCATGAGGGACGTTACGTATTTCCAAATGATATCTTTCTTTAAAAACACTGTTGCCCCTACTTTCAAAACTACGATTCGCATCTTTCAGAAACCGTTTGTATGGTTCGGGTTTGTATTTTAGATTAGATACTTATGCTTATAGTTGTAGGGTTCCTAGGCACACTCAAGAGGTCTTATAAGGCATCAACCATGCCAAATTCAAAATTTTCCGGTGCCGAGAAACCCTAAACTAGATCGTTAACGAGAGAATAGGAGAAACTACAAGCTAGTAAACAACTTTACTGCTAAGTGAAAGAGACTACAACTTTTGTAGATCCGGTCCTCCACTTCCTTAGCTCCATGATGATGTCCCTCCGCTGCTATCATCGGATCCCGGACTCTAGCGATGGTTTCGTCGAAGAAATGATCGGGCTAGGTCGTCGACTTCGACGCCGAAGATGATCTACGTCGAGGCAACTCAAGATCAAGCTCCAACTTCACCCAGTCATGAAACTTGTGAAGAAAACACCCTATACTACTTGGTTTTGACTTTTCAAAGCATCATGAAGCTTCAAGTGAAATCCAAATAAAGTCACCATTTTATTTCTTACCAAAATGAATAAATAAATAAATGAATAAGTAAATAAAGCAAATGAAACCCTAACCATTAACTAAACATGGTTTAAATCAAACATACACCCAAGTTTGCATGTATCATCGAACATGATACAAACTAGTGCACAATACTATATCATATATACAATGTGCACATCAAGTGAGAAAATCCATCTTTAAGGGAACAAATACTAGTTAATGTAAAGTGATATATCAAATATATAATTATACATTAAATTATTAAATCAACACTTGATTTAACGATCCGGTCATATCGCATATGACCGACTAATATAAATAGTAACAACTTATCGAATCAACACTTGATCCAATAACCCGGCTATATCGCATATAACAGATCAATGTCACAAATCACGAGAATCGAATACAGTATCACATACTGGTATTATCCTCGAACCCGCACATATCTCATATGCGCTCCTATTTCATTTCGCTTGAGCCAGGACAACTCTGTGTAGGACTCTAAAGACTCGTCAATACGCCGGCAGCAGGTGATGATCATAACAAACACCCAAAAGCCGCAAGCGGTCTGCTAAACGTAACGGCCACCCGGGTATTGAGCGATCAGAAGATCAACGAGCAAGCCCGCTCACACTCCTGTGAATCCAACCAGTAACACTTACCGTACAGTCCGGTCTGTTCGTCTGATATGTCGCATTCTCGCCTAGAGGTGGTAAACGTCAGACCCCAATAGCTCGATAAGTCGTGTCGATATGAGGTCTATAACAGTTCGAGAAACTACTGGTAACACTTACCGACATCCAGAAATTTGAGTCACGTGCCCAAATTTCTTTGCGTGCTCTAAAAATGCCAACTTGTATTTTTAAGACAGTCTGAATAATTTTATGAACACATTTCAAAATCGACAGCAAGCAAACTATCATGGAAAAATGATTCAGAAAAATTGGTCGATCGAGATTTTAACCATGCGTAAACTAGCTAGTATAGGTTTATGGCGTGGCTCTGATACCATGTTGGATTTTAACAGTGCCCTGACCATCTACCGTGGCCGGTGCGGACAAAAAATGGAGTTTAAAAACTTGGCGGCAACAAAGAACCCGTCAAGATCGAACTATAAACCTACACTAGCAAAAGAGTTAGAAATGGTTATACCAATGATCCGTGTCCTTCGGTCTTCTACCATCATCCTTATCTCAAACCATGTGCACCGTAGGATGGAAAAACTGTTTTATGGTTAAGAAGAATTACACCGCTGTTGAATGCACCTTGTTAGTTATATGTATGCCCTAGAGGCCATTACTGTACATACGATGTATATTATAGTGGATGCTTGGACATATATAGGGAGCACTTTCTTGCTCGACATGATAGTACGCTATCTGGTTGCTCTTTATCTTAACATGTACTCTGATTGTCTCTATGTTACATGTTGATAAAGCCCTTAGGATATGTACTCGACTACTGGGACTATGATGAGATCATACTAGTGGGGCCACGGTAGTCGACGAGTACATCCTATAACTGTTTCAAGTCGAGGGTGTATCGAGACAGGGCATCGATACACCAGAGTAGACTAGCGTATACGTATCTTGACCCATATGATGGGCGATGGATGATCCCATATCCATCGGTGTTTGACATCAAGGATAGTGTACGAGTGCTCAGTAGAGACTGGGTACACTGGACGGACTCACCGAGAACTCCCAGATGGTATTATACCTCACGTCAGATGGCTGTTCTCTGGTGACACTGGTACAAAGTAGTCTGTAGACCCAAGATCGCCATAAAGTCTTGTGTGATTCCCACTGTGCTTTGATTTCCATCATACCACGTCCAAGAGGGCGTGCGAAAAGGTCGCTTTTGGGTATAGTCCCGAATCACATGGAGGCAATGAGCGATAGGAGGGGATTCGTCTCTCCCGGTATAGGGAGTTGATGTTGCGCTGTGTTCGATTGGCTATAACCGGAAATCCCTGGCCAGGGTTGCTGAGATTTACTGGTAAGTGTTATCAGTAGTTTCTCGAACTGTTATAGACCTCATATCGACACAACTTATCAAGCTACTGGGGTCTGACGTTTACCACCCCTAGGCGAGATATGCGACATATCAGACGAAGAGACCGGACTGTACGGGAGTGTTACTGATTGGATTCGCAGGAGAATGTACAGGCTTGCTTGTTGATCTTCCGATTGCTCAATACCTGGGTGGCTGTTACGTTTAGCTGACCGCTTGCAGCTTGTGGCTGTTTGATATGATCATCACCAACTGCCGGCGTATTAACGATTCTTTAGAGTCCTACACAGAGCTTTCTTGGCTCAAGCAAAACGGAATAGGATCACATATATGATATGTGCGGGACCGAGAACAATACGTGTATGTGATACCATATTAGATTCTCGCGATATTAGATATCGGCCGGGTATATGTGATATAGCCGGGTCATCGGATCAAGTGTTGATTCGATGAACTGATACAGATTATATTAGTCGGTTATTTGTGAAATAGCCGGATTATCGGATCAAGTGTTGATTCGATAATTTAATGTATAATTATATATTTTATATATTAAATTACATTAACTGATATAAGCTCACTAAAAGATTCTTTTTCTTACTCGGGTAATACATTGATATATATGCGTTATATGTTAATTGTATTATTTTATTTTGTTACAATAAATATTGTATATGTGATATATAATATTGTAACATGTTAGGGTTATTAATGCAACATGTTTAGTGAAGATTAAACATGGTTAGGGTTTGATTTGGGTTAATCTTTTCTAGAACCTTCTAGAAGGTTTTTGTTTTGTTTTGTGCAAAAATATTTGTTTTGATATTTTGCAAGATATTTGTTTAACCCAACCAAATCTTTAACCTTAGTTAAATCTCTACAAAGGTTACTTGAACCACGATTGCATTTCTAGCCTCAATAGTTATTCATTATTTATCACAAAAGGCTTCTTCTTCTTCCTTCTTCTTTTCATGGAAAAGCTTTCTAGCTTTTTCATTAGTGATGAAAATGAGTGAGTTAAAGAAAACAAATGAGAGCAAAAATCCTACTTCATCATCCTAATCTATCCTAGCCATTTAGATTAGGGTGTTCACTTCATTTGGTGAGTGAGAGCTTGTGTTAATGAAACTTCAAGGTAGATCATCTTTGTTATCGAAGATCGGAAGCAAGCTTGAATCTTTCTCTTCGTGGAGCCTCTCGAGAGTCCGGAACTTGATGATCGCAGCGAAGGGACCACAACACGGAGCTTATGACGTGAAGGACCGGACTACAAAGGTTGTAATCCCTAACTCTTAGATGTTAAAGTGTTTAACATGCTTTGTTTCGCCTAATCTCTAGTCTAAGATCTTGGTTTAGGGTTGTTCGGCACGGCTAAATTTTAAATCGGGCATGGTTGATGCCTTATAGACCCTTGTGCATGTGCCTAGTAACCCTACAGTGGTATCAGAGCCAATTTTGAGCTTTAGGCGAAGTTTAAAGTTCGATAGAACTCCGAATACTCGTAAAACCCTAGTTTCTGGAAATTTTTCAAAAAGTTGATATTTTTCATATTAAAAATACTCAAAAAAATCAGCAGGAAATTCTATGGAGCTCTGTGAAAAATGAGCCAGTAAGCCCATTAAATAGCCGCGGAACCGCGGCAAAGACATGCCATTAGCGGCGGTTCCGCGGCGCTACAGTGGCCTTAGGGTAACATTTTTCTACAGTTTGATCCGTAGGTGTTTCCTCATATTTCTAGGTATTTTTAATTATTCTCAAGTGTTGAGTTTTCCGGGTTGTATTGGGGACTCGTTGATTCGATCGGATAATTTAACTTCGTTTAAGTTTTTCCGGATAATTTTGGAAACTGTTAAAAAGTTCGAACATATATCAATAACTCACTTTTTCCCCTATCGGAAAATATTTCAAAAGTTGGATTTTTTCTCGAGTTTGTAACTTCCGGAAAATCATGCAAGTAACGTGGTGGACCCTCTAGAAGAACACAAACCTTAACTCGATTATGTGACCGTCTGAACCGCTTCTGAACCTTAGGGTTTAGGGCAGTATGGCGTTGCCACATGTGAGTCGTTGGCTTGACCCTTCTACGGCTGGACCATTGGTACTGTGGCATGTGATGGATATTTTTTGAACTCCGCTCAAGTGTTGAGCTATATGGGAAATCTTGGGTGTTTGATTATTCGATCGGAAAGTTTAACACTGTCTTTTTATCTGAAATGTGATACAATATTTGGAATCCACAGGTAGTTATGAGATAACTAATTTGAATATTATAAATCTAGCAGTTTAGTCTCATTTGATCGGTTACCATGGGATTTTGATGCGATCAAAAGTCCGTCGCAATCACGTAGCATACGTGGATACTCGCCGGGTAAACTTAACAAACAGCCACGCCCCATACCCCCGACCAAGTGACTGTAGCAGAACCCCATCGCCAAAAGCATCCGTTCAGGTGCTCACAGCAGCGGTGTTCCGCCTTAGTGCACTTCGTCGAAGGCATCCGGTGGTGCGGCCGCCTACTAAAGTTTGCGACGAGTATTCGATCAGGATGTTGGGAATCTTGTTGAATTACCCGACTTGAGATTGAAAAGTGTTTTCGATAATGAGACTAAAATGCGGGGTTTATAATAGTTAGGCATGCGATGTCTAAGGAATTCATTTGGTTAGGCATGCGATGTCTAAGGAGGTTGTGGATTCCAACTGTTGTAGTTTTACACTTTCTTTTCTGTGACCGTAAGCGTAGTATGTAGTGTATCGCCGGCTTCGATGCTATACATCAACGGCAATCGGGATAAGCATACATGCTTAGGTTGATGATATGGGATATTATGTGTTGCTGTGATATGTTATATTGGATCGTCGTGTTCTAAATAGCCGGGGGTTTTATGTGAGATGAGAGTTTTTTCTTTTTCACTCATGTAAAATTCATTGTATGTAATATTCTTTTATTGGGGCACTTCCGGGCTGAGGATGATGTCACCATTATATATTATTTACTTTTCTGCATTAGGTAGACCCAAGGCGGGGAGCACAAGTAACCGGGTTCTAGGGTCCAGTGGGAGACCATCTCAAGGAGTCGAGACCGGATCTCCTAACCCTAGATTGGCAGTGTTGCTTGCTGCTCTCGTAGGGGTCTAGGGATGTGGGTTTGGCTATTCATCGTGACCGTAGAATCCGTGTTTTATACAGGCTCGTATTAAAAACACGGACCTCTTAGTATATCAAATATTTCATATATGTTCTTCTGCTGCAATGTTCTGTGATGAGATCATATTACTGCCTGAGACGAATGTTTATATTATATATATGAGATATATGTTATAATGTAGATTTCGTTTCAAATGTGATACTTGTGAAGCATAATAAAATGGGACTTCATTAATGAGATTAATGAAACTAAAAGAAACCTAAAGATGTTGTAGAAACTTATCTCAAAAACTGGTAGCTCTAGTTATTGGTTTGCATAGCGGTGTTCCTTGTAGAACATCCAGCACCTTATTCGATAAGGAAAGAGCCGAGATCCCTTCACCGGGAGTGACCTCTTTAGTGAAACTAGCAGATGCTACAAACTCAGTTTGTCTTTTGATTGCTTCTATAGTTTTTGTTTTGCACAGCGGTATTTGTGAAATATCCTGCACCTTATTCGATAAGGAAAGAGCCGACGATCCCTTCACCGGGAGTGACCTCTTTTGAAAAACTAGAAAAGGCCTCAAAAACATTCCTATTAAAATCACTCGATTCTACAACGATATAAAGTTCATTACGCAAAGGGTTTTCTTAAAAACCTGTCGTAGCCTTCCGTCATTTCAGATAAGTAGTTTTTAGTATTCGTGCTGCGTTTGTTGACTTAGTCAAGGCATAGTGTGCGGTAGCTGATTAGTGCTTATCTGCAAAGCATATGATGCAATTGGATTAGGGTAGTCGTGCGGCCTTGTTGACTTAGTTAAGGATCGTGCGGGTGGGTTTAATTCAATCGGAAAATAACGGGTTGAACTTTACTTGCGGTCTATGGTTTGTTGACTTAGTCAAGGTCATAGATCGCTTGGGGTAAAATATTATCGGGAATTTCAAGTGTTGAAATTTGCAATGAGATTACATACCTTCTATGAGATAGTTGGATCCCGATGCCCACAGCGAGTAAGAGTTACTCCTGGGAGAATTTTTACACATTACAATTAGCCGATCAAGTAGGTGTCTAGAAAGTTGTCAACGGGGTTACGCCCCTGGAAAAACGAGGTTCATTTTAATTAGGTGCGTGCGAAAGTACGGGAAACCTCCCTCAAAGTACAGGCACTGGCCTGGCTGAAAGATTGTGTAACGTTTTGAAAATCGTTTCAGTGAAATTTCGGAAAATCGGTAGAATAAGGGGGGGTTTCCGTAAAAAGTCAAAATACAAATAATTTTATTATAAAATTAAATATACATATTCTAGCTATGTAATTGCTATTAATTGGTGTTTATTGAGCCACTGGTGAAATTTCAAATTTTCTGAAAATTTTTCCGAAATTTATTATTTTAATATTATTTTAAGCTGTCACTAAAACATTTAATTAGGGAAAATTACAAATTGGAATGAGTTAAAACAAATTTTGTGCATCATAACACATTAAAAAAAATTTTATCATGTGGTTTTTGAAATGAAATGGTTTGCCAAAACGGTTTAGAAAATATCGAAGAAAAAGGCTTTTTTCCGTTGAAATTAGTGTTAATGGAAGTGGGGTACAACATTTATCTTTTTTTCTCACACAAACAAAACCCACACCCACTCCCCTATAGCTCTGGCCGGCCCCCATGACAGCCCACCATTCTTGGGCCTCTCATCTCACAAAAATAAAACAAAAAAAAGAAAAGAAAAGAAAAGAAAAGAAAAAGGAAATGTACAATTAAGGTGGACTTTGACTAGATATTATCTTTCCCCACCACTCTCTCTCCACTTCCCTCAATTCTAGCCGAGCCCTCCAAATTCCTGCATCAACAACAGCCCCTCTTTCTCCCTCTCTCATTTTGCATCAAAAATTCATCAAAATACCTCAAAAATCAAGCTAAAATCCAAATCCGATTCCTACCCATTTTCCCTCATCTTCTTTAGCATGGATCTTGGTGCAAGGATTCCAAATTGGAGGTCTAGATTTGTAGTTTGATTCATGGTTGTGACGTATAACTTTTGACCCATTGTTCTTTTTAGTTTAAATTCCTTATTGAAGCTTGTTAGGTGCTTAATTTCGGTTTAATTGAAAGTTGTGGGTTTGCAAGAGAAGGTTTAGATTAGGGTTTGTGAAAAATCTAGTTAGGGTTTTGTGTTGTAAGACTATGGTTGTGGGAGGTATTTGCCATATTAATATTTTGCTAAATAAAATTAAGTTACTAATTTTCTTTTTGTTGATTTAAATTGTGATATTTATATAAATTGTAAACTAGGTTTCTAAAATAATTATATTCTTGTGAGATAAAATTCAAATTAAGGTTTCATGTCATTATAAATATTATATTGAGTGGTTTAATGGTTTTAGTTCATGAAAATCCAAGCTAAATTGTTGTTTGTGCATTTTTGCAATAAATTGTTAAAAATTGGGTATTTTGTAAACTAGAATTTTGGGGTTAATGGAATTTAATGAGATTAATTTTTGAAATGGGTTGTATGAATTATTTAAGATATTTAATAAGTATTATGGCTGCTAGATTTGTTTAAACGTCGAGTTTTGTACTAAAACGGGTAATTTTTGCTGCTAGATTTTCGGAAAGATGGCTTCTAAAGTGAGTTTGGGTTTTTTTTTAAATTTTAACCTATTTTATATTATAGTTAGTGTTCGTGGATGTGCAAATGAGTGTGTTTGGGTTTTCTCGATAGTTTGACGTTTGTACATCGACATCGAGGGTTGGTTTGGCTATTCTTGCATGCGTAGGCGATAGGTTTTGACCTATGCGTGATATGCGCGATTTTCGTATGCCGTTTCGATTTCGAATTTGGTTTTAATGCGATACGGTGCGTTATGATATGTAGTTACCCCATATGGACTTCGAGACGACAAGTAAGCGCATGGCAACGTCGGCACCGGCGAGCGAGGATCAGGTGAGTAGATTTATATCTACGGGGAGAAGTCGGGTGGATGGCGTATAGCACCCCCGCAGTCCGTAGTATAGTTCATATATATATGTTTATATAGGCGTTTTATGATACGAGAATGTTTATTCATGATATGATTATGTATTCAAGGATTAGCTTTGGGTTAGTTGCGAAACCCTAGAGTAGTTGTTATACCCACATACGCACACACAGACTTGCATACATTACTTTCTTGTGCGTAGATGGGGATGTGTATATATGTATATACGCGTTGGTATGGGACTATGCATATATACATTCATATACACATGCATGGATGATGAGGATGGTACTTGGGATTTGAGATGAGTCAATGAGATTTGATTTGAGGCCATGAGATCGGTGATATGGCAGGGTTCATATTTGAGATACGACATGACGTTGTAGCGGGTCCTTGACATAGTGTTTCATACACGTGCATGCATACTTAGGCTGTATCAGTATTGTACTGGACGTAGATCAGTACCCCGATCATGATATTTGATAAAGAGGATGCCAGATGAATAGTATGATGAATGTGATATTGACCTGGACCCAAATTTGGGATGCCGTACGACGGATTTACGTACGAGCTATATATTGATGTTTGATCCGCACTCTTGACTTGGGAATATTTGATTATAAATATGGTATCGGATGTGATATTATCGAGGCGGGTTCACCGAATAATATATATATATACATATGTATCGACTCAGGTGTTAGGCGGTTTCCTTACCATTAGTTTAGCTTGATAGCTCAGCCCTATAGTTTAATGTAGTTGTTAGCCCATATTAGTTGTCGTTGTGTCTGGTATTCAGCTTTCGCTCATTATTGCTGTTCGCTTCGCATCGTATACTTATATTATAATTTCTCATTGCATTGTTGATATCATACTGTTAGGACACCAGCACCATTACCGATGATGCGTATGTACCACGTACACTTACTTGCCGGCTCACACACATCTTCATCGGTAATTGCCATGTCACGTACACCTTAGAAAATATTATTGCTTGACTTAGCTTGTTAGTTAGTAATTTGACATGATATTAGTGTACCTGCCTAATTTGCCGGCTTAACATTGTAGTTATTACTTGTCACTTCATGCATACTGTTATTCATTGTTATGCCGCATTCATGGATTCTTATGCCTATATTCATGGTTTTACATGCTATTGATGATTTGGATTCGGATTTCCATGAGATTTTCTGGATTTGGGGGGAAAACCGCAAAACTTATATAAACTGCTTTCTCTCTTTTTAAATAAAAAGTGCGGTTTTTCCCATGATGTATGAGTCGTCCACCATGAGTTTGCTGATGGATTTCGAGACCCGATTCGAGGAGTGGAGCAACCGTTTCGGGTATATGGTGGGCCCGGTGCGGTATCCCGGGGCAAGAGGATCGTGTTGTTGACGTTGAGCCTAGCAGGGGAGCACTACCGACCGGTGATTTGACCCGACGCGTCGGATATCCGGAGGATACCGTCGTGGTCTTGAGATGGATGGTAGGGGCCGGTCTGGACTGATGGCGCCCTAGATATTATGATTGAGACATTGAGGTTTTGAGATATTGAGGTACAGAGATTGTGACACAGAGATATCGTGATATTTGGACACTTGTTTTCTGTCGAGGATGGGCACTGTTTTATGCTGATTTCATTTATGGTACCTCATTTTTAAAATACAGAAATCTTACTGATTTATGAAAGCAGTTATATTCAGTACATGCATTCTGTTTCATGCATTCATACATCATCTATATGATATATTGCTACCTGAGGTACTGACACGGGCACATGGGATTACACTCAGATTAGATATTTACCCTAATCATTGTTATAGGCTGCATGTTATATATATTTGAGGATATATTATGATCGTTGACCTAGGTTTGCGTTGTTCATGCGGTTTCTGTTCGTAGATGTTTTTCTACTCACGAGTTGGCAACTCACCCCCGTTGTGCCACAGTTCCTTGCAGGTTTTGCCGTGCAGGTTTCATTACGGCTTTGCTAGCACTGCTTCTTTCGGGTAACTTGCTAGTAGGTGGGTTTATTTGTATCGTACCCATCATTATACATTGTATATTATTATTCAGTTGTATCTAGAAGTTCCATCAACCAAACATGTATTGATTTTTTAAGCTAGAGACAGTGATGTTATTCTTTCGACCTTAGAGTCGCGCGTTATTTTTTTTCTGTGGATTTCTTGTTGTTTTGAGTTCCTTTTGAGTTTTGATCCTCGCCCTTGGCGTTGTATATTATATTGCTTGTCTGGTTGTGACCGTCATTTGACGAAGAGCTAGCTCCCGCTTGGGAATTCCTTTTATTGATTTCGTATACTATTCATATTGTATCCCGTTTGGGGGCCAGTATTTATAAAGGAGACTCTGCCGAAATTTTCAGGAAATATCTGATGTTTTTAAAAATGCATAATTCGGCTTATGCTATTAAAACTACATGATTTAAATTGGTTTTCCTTCACTCTACTACTTTTCTTGGTTTGGATTTCTGGGTTTTCGGCTTACTTAGATTACGTACGTCTCGAGACGTTTCGTAGTTTAAGTGCCGGTCATGTTCCATCCTTCTGGGACGTGACAAAGTTGGTATCAGAGCGTTAGGTTTTACATTCGGAGCGTAGGATGACCCTTGGTTGATGGAATAGGTGACTAAAGTAGAGTGACGTGCCATGGGTATGTTCCGCGGCATACTCACGATACGCTACTCCACTTAAGGAGCCTTAGGATATACATTTCTTTGCTCAGTATCATATTCATTCCTGATCTAGCCTTATCGGTACCAGTTATGGTTTTTCTGCCACGATTATGGGCAGGGAGAGCTACGGCTAGAGTTGCGGTCAGCATGAGCTCGTCAAGAACGAGGACTGACCAGGGCATGATTCGGGCGACACACGATTGCAGAGATGTGTCTTTTCATTGTTTTTGCGCCACGAGCGTTGTGTGGATTGCTGTATGAGATTACTCGGACTTGCCGATTTGCACTAGAGGATTGAGCCACTGATAGAGGCCAGCCAGATTTTGATAACCGTTGATATATTGCCTATTCATGATGATTGAGGCACGGTTCAGCGTGCAGACGAGTGAGCCCGTTATTGTTGCGAACGACGAGATATCGCCCCAGATGTTGGAGCTATTGCTGTTCGAGTTATACGAAGAGATGACAGAAGGTCGCTAGTCACCAAGGATGAATGACTAGGACATGTGATTCGTTCGCTACCCCGATGCGAGGTCATCAGATGAATTGATTCCAGCTAGAGATGACTTTATGCGGAGACGTTGAGAGTCGACAGAGACGATCGAATGTCAGAAACCAATTATTCCAAGTTTAAAGTATTCGGAAAGACATGCAGGCAATTCTATGGACCCTCTAGAGGAATGAAACCCTAACTCGACTTAATGACCGTGTGAAAGCCTTTGAACCTTAGGGTTTGCGGCAGTTCCGCGGCACCATTAGTGAGGCTTGGGTTTGCCCTTCTACGGCTGGACCATCGATGTTGTGGTACGTACTCGATACTGTTAAACTATATCCAAGATGTTGAGCTCTTAGGGGATTATGAGGTTTTGACAAATAAATCGGATGGTTCGACTTCATTCGGATGCCAGGTGGTGAGATGCATTTCTTGGGAAACTCCAAATACGAGGATAGCCGTAGGAGCTCAGTCCATGCAGCCACGACGAGACGAGTCCGAAGCAGTCGACATTAGAGAAAGTGGAGTAAGAGGTTCGTACGAGATCTTGATGAGACGACGTTCCACTCCGCCAACATCAGAGATGCGATACGCATGCCGAGACATTGTACTTGGATATACCTTCCGGAAGGAGTCGCGATGAGTATGCAGCCGTTCCGGAACAAGAAATTGCTTAGTAAAGGACGATGACTTCCGGACAGTTCGGCAGAGACGAGATTTGGGAGAGATCTCGACAGGACCTTTCTGGAATAAATTAAGAGAAGACTTGGACCCAGGAGTGGTCATGTTATGCACACCAGCAGGCCAGAGTTCAGGATCGTCGACGAGACATGCTATGAGTGACCATGACAGATGGCCAGAGATTCTTGGAGGATGTGCTTGAGCGGGACTATTCCACCATATTTGATTTCGGTATTTTGGACGATCTATTCGCATGACTGATTTTGTTGATTGAGTTTCATGGTATTTGTTTTCATGTACCATGGTTGCACCTACTGAGTATTTACGATTTTTGCACAGTTGTTGCACTTGATATCATTTTCGTTCCTTGGTTTCGCATGTTTATGATTTTATGGGTTTTGTACAGTTGAGTTGATTTTGTGCGTATGTACGCACACGATTTGGTTTTTGCACTCGGTATAGTTCATATATTCTTGCAGTGCAGTGTTACGTATGTTGTGCATTTAGATGCACTAGACTTCGATTTCGATTGTGATGTTCGATATTCATTTTGTGCACCTTGTGCACCTGATTGGATTTTGCGCACGTTCAGCGCTTGATATCGGATTTCATGATTTCGTGCACGATGGATGCACCTGATTTGGATTTTCGTGCATGTTGGGCGCATGTTTTGAGGTGCGATTTTGGTGCACACCAGATGCACTAAATCGAGATTCTTCATGCATGTCAGATGCACCTGATTTTGCTGTCAGGCACCCACGTTGCCTATGACAGATGTTTTGTGCGCACCCGATGCACTTAGATCTTGTTTCTGTGCACATGTTGGCACATATATGGATTTTGATTTCCGTGCGCACCAGACACACGTAGTATTCCTATGCATATTTTAGGATTGATTTCTTATAGAGTAGTACATTTTTATGATATTTTCTATGTGTTTTCGTACTGAGCAGGACTAGTCAGAGGACAGTACCTGAATGTATTTTGCATGCATTGATAGCTATCGAAGGGAATTCCAAAAAGCAAGCTATAGTCTCAGTATTTACCTACGTGTCTGATATGACACCAAACGTTTAAAACAAGAAAACCCTTCCAAATTATTTCCCAAAGTGGCGGAACGTACAGTTCAAACAAAAGGTATATATGTATATGATTATTTTCTTATGATAGATGTCCGCCACTGTGCAGTGTTATGCGCATTGCACAACGACTTTAAGAGATTTGGCATGCCTTCCCTTCAGATATTTACATATATAGATTTGATATTTACGTGTATAGTTTCGAGTTATATCATATTGGTTTTGTATTGGATTTGACATTTGTGTCTTTACCATGACTCCGATGATTGCGGGATGCTTGACGGAGTTTTGATTTTGAGTTATATGCTCATTTTTCATGCGCATGCGCCGCGCTACGATTTGTTTTATGTATTCACGATTTCGGAGCCCCGACGACTTGATGGTTTTGGCTTAGATGTTTTAGTATTTGGGGGGAGTTATTCGGGGACTGAATTTCTTTAAGGGGGGAAGATTGTAACTTTTTGAAAACGTTTCGGTGAAATTTCGGAAAATCGGTAAAATAAGGGGGGTTTTCCGTAAAAAGTCAAAATACAAATAACTTTATTATAAAATTAAATATACATATTCTAGCTATGTAATTGCTATTAATTGGTGTTTATTGAGCCATAGGTGAAATTTCAAATTTTCTGAAAATTTTTCCGAAATTAATTATTTTAATATTATTTTAAGCTGTCACTAATACATTTAATTAGGGAAAATTACAAATTGGAATGAGTTGAAACAAATTTTGTGCATCATAACACATTAAACAAAATTTTATCATATGGTTTTTGAAATGAAATGGTTTGCCAAAACGGTTTAGAAAATATCGAAGAAAAAGTTTTTTTTTCGGTGAAATTAGTGTTAATGGAAGTGGGGTACAACATTTATCTTTTTTTCTCACCCAAACAAAACCCACACCCACTCCCCTATAGCTCTGGCCGGCCCCCTTGACAGCCCACCATTCTTGGGCCTCTCATCTCACAAAAATAAAACAAAGAAAAGAAAAAGGAAATGTAGAATTAAGGTGGACTTTGACTAGATATTATCTTTCCCCACCTCACTCTCTCTCATCTTCCCTCAATTCCAGCAGAGCCCTCCAAATTCCTGCATCAACAACAGCCCCTCTTTCTCCCTCTCTCATTTTGCATCAAAAATTCATCAAAATACCTCAAAAATCAAGCTAAAATCCAAATCCGATTACTACCCATTTTCCCTCATCTTCTTTAGCATGGATCTTGGTGCAAGGATTCCAAATTGGAGGTCAAGATTTGTCGTTTGATTCATGGTTGTGAGGTATAACTTTTGACCCATTGTTCTTTTTGGTTTAAATTCCTTATTGAAGCTTGTTAGGTGCTTAATTTCGGTTTAATTGAAAGTTGTGGGTTTGCAAGAGAAGGTTTAGATTAGGATTTGTGAAAAATCTAGTTAGGCTTTTGTGTTGTGAGACTATGGTTGTGAGAGGTATTTGCCATATTAATATTTTGCTAAATCAAATTAAGTTGCTAATTTGCTTTTTGTTGATTTAAATTGTGATATTTATATAAATTGTAAACTAGGTTTTAAAATAATTATATTCTTGTGAGATAAAATTCAAATTAAGATTTCATGTCATTATAAATATTATATTGAGTGGTTTAATGGTTTTAGTTCATGAAAATCCATGCTAAATTGTAGTTTGAGCATTTTTGCTATAAATTGTTAAGAATTGGGTATTTTGTAAACTAGAATTTTGGGGTTAATGAAATTTAATGAGATTAATTTTTGAAATGGGTTGTATGAATTATTTAAGATGTTTAATAAGTATTATGGCTGCTAGATTTGTTTAAACGTCGAGTTTTGTAGTAAAACGGGTAATTTTTGCTGCTAGATTTCGGAAAAATGGCTTTTAAAGTGAGTTTGGGGTTTTTGTAAATTTTAACCTATTTTATATTATAGTTAGTATTCGTAGATGCGCAAATGAGTGTGTTTGGGTTTTCTCGATAGTTTGACGTTTGTACATCGACATCGAGGGTTGGTTTGGCTATTCTTGCATGCGTAGGCGATAGGTTTTGATCTATGCATGATACGCGTGCCGATTTGATTTTCGTATGCCTTTTCGATTTTGAATTTGGTTATAATGCGATACGGTGCGTTATGATATGTAGGTACCCCATGTGGACTTCAAGACGACAAGCAAGCGCGTGGCAACGTCGGCACCGACGAGCGAGGATCAGGTGAGTAGATTTATATCGACGGGGAGAAGTCGGGTGGATGGTGTATAGCACCCCCGCAGTCCGTAGTATAGTTCATATATATATGTTTATATAGGTGTTTTATGATACGAGAATGTTTATTCATGATATGATTATGTGTTCCTGGATTAGCTTTGGGTTAGTTGCGAAACCCTAGAGTAGTTGTGATACCCACATACGCACACACAGACTTGCATACATTACTTTCTTGTGCGTAGATGGGGATGTGTATATATGTATATACGCATGGGTATAGGACTATGCATATATACATTCATATACACATGCATGGATGATGAGGATAGTACTTGGGATTTGAGATGAGTCGATGAGATTTGATTTGAGGCCGTGAGATCGATGATATGGCAGGGTTCGTATTTGAGATACGACATGACCTTGTAGCAGGTCCTTGACGTAGTGTTTCACACACGTGCATGCATACTTAGGCGGTATCAGTATTGTACTAGACGTATATCTGTACCCCGATCATGATATTCGATAAAGAGGATACCAGATGAATGTGATATTGACCCGTACCCAGATTTGGGATGTCGTACGACGGATTTACGTACGAGCTATATATTGATGTTTGATCCGCACTCTTGACTTGGGAATATTTGATTATAGATATGGTATCGGATGTGATATTATCGAGGCAGGATCACCGACTAATATATATATACATATGTATCGACTTAGTTGTTAGGCGGTTTCCTTACCATTAGTTTAGCTTGATAGCTCAGCCCTATAGTTTAGTGTAATTGTTAGCCCATATTAGTTGTCGATGTGTCAAGTATTCAGCTCCCGCTCATTATTGCTGTTCTCTCCGCATCGCATACTTATATTATAATTTCTCATTGCATTGTTGATATCATACTGTTAGAACACCAGCACCATTACCGATGATGCGTATGTACCACGTACACTTACTTGCCGGCTCACACACATCTTCATCGGTAATTGCCATGTCACGTACACCTTAGAAAATATTATTTCTTGACTTAGCTTGTTAGTTAGTAATTTGACATGATATTAGAGTACCTTCCTTATATGCCAGTTTAACATTGTAGTTATTACTTGTCACTTCATGCATACTGTTATTCATTGTTATGCTGCATTCATGGATTCTTATGCCTATATTCATGGTTTTACATGCTATTGATGATTTGAATTCGGATTTCCATGAGATTTTATGGATTTGGGGGGAAAACCGCAAAACTTATATAAACTTCTTTCTCTCCTTTTAAATAAAAAGTGCAGTTTTTCCCATGATGTATGAGTCGTCCACCATGAGTTTGCTGATGGATTTCGAGACCCGATTGGAGGAGTGGAGGAACCGTTTCGGGTACATGGTGGGCCTGGTGCTGTACCCCGGGGAAAGAGGATCGTATTGTTGACGTTGAGCCTGGCAGGGGAGGACTACCGACCGGTGATTTTACCCGACGCGTCGGATATCCGGAGGATACCGTCGTGGTCTTGAGATGGATGGTAGGGGCCGGTCTGGACTGACGGCGCCCTAGATATTGTGATTGAGACATTGAGATTTTGAGATAGGTACAGAGATTGTGACACAGAGATATCGAAATATTTGGACACTTGTTTTGTGTCGAGGCTGGGCACTATTTTATGCTGATTTCATTTATGGTACCTCATTTTTAAAATACAGAAATCTCACTGATTTATGAAAGCAGTTTTATTCAGTACATGCATTCTGTTTCATGCATTCATATATCATCCATATGATATATTGCTACCTGAGGCACTGACACGGGCACATGGGATTACACTCGGGTTAGATATTTACCCTAATCATTGTTATAGGATGCATGTTATATATATTTGAGGATATATTATGATCGTTGACCTAGGTTTGCGTTGTTTATGCGGTTTCTGTTCGTAGATGTTTTTCTACTCACGAGTTGGCAACTCACCCCTGTTGTGCCACAGTTCCTTGCAGGTTTTTTCGTACAGGTTTCATTACAGCTTTGCTGGCACTGCTTCTTTCGGGTGATTTGCTAGTAGGTGGGTTTATTTGTATCGTACCCATCATTATACATTGTATATTATTATTCAGTTGTATCTAGAAGTTCCATCAACCAAACATGTATTGATTTTTTGAGCTAGAGACAGTGATGTTATTCTTTCGACCTTAGAGTTGCGCGTTATTTTTTTCTGTGGATTTCTTGTTGTTTTGAGTTCCTTTTGAGTTTTGATCCTCGCCCTTGGCGTTTTATATTATATTGCTTGTGTGGTTGTGACCGCCGTTTGACGAAGAGCTAGCTCCCGCTTGGGAATGCCTTTTATTGATTTCGTATACTATTCATGTTGTATCCCGTTTGGGGGCCAGTATTTACAAAGGAGACTCTGCCGAAATTTTCAGGAAATATTTGATGTTTTTAAAAAACGCATAATTCGGCTTATGCTATTAAAACTACTTGATTTAAATTGGTTTTCCTTCACTCTACTACTTTTCTTAGTTTGGATTTCTGGGTTTTCGGCTTACTTAGATTACGTACGCCTCGAGACGTTTCGTAGTTTAAGTGCCGGTCATGTTCTATCCTTTCGGGACGTGACAGATTGGCGAACTTGTATAGTGTAATTAATCCCGGCTAGTCTTTCCATTTAGGGTTTGATGGAAGATTTGACTAAAACAGTGGGAGATATCCTGAATAGATAAATTGATAACCAATCTAATCTTATAAAAGTGCACGCTGAGTGTTTTCTTCTCTCTCTCTCCTGATTACGACTATTTCACGCCTTAATCAAGATAATAATACGGATGTATTGACCAAACCAGCTTGTTATACTGCGCTAGGGAACGTTGCTCCCGCTCCAACTTATAATTGTTATAAGACAGAGCAGGAAATAGGGGATTACCAGAATTCCCGTGCTGCCCAAACGAAGAAAGTACATGTTGATGCATCTTCTTCGGGTGTGTTCATTACATAGAACTGTTTCTCACTATCCTTTACGTCCTGGGTATGAGATACCGGATCAGGATCCCGCAAATGTAATTTGTTACATGGGCTACAGATAGGTAGAGAACTGAGAACGGGTGATAAATTTCATGAAATAGAAACGGTGCAAGTGTTGCAGCCAAGTCTGTTGGTAGTTAACACCCTGTATTACCAAAATACATTTGTTAGTTATAGTATGCCCTAGAGACCATTACTGTACATTGGATGTATATTGTAGTGGATGCTGGGACATATATAGGTAGGACTTTCTTGCTCGACATGATAGTACGCTATCTGGTTGCTCTTTATCTTAACATGTATACTTTCTATCTCTCTGTTACATGTTGATAAAGCCCTTAGGATGTGTACTCGACTTCCAGGACTATGATGTAGATCATACTAGTGGGGCCTGGGTAGTCTATGAGTACATCCTTCAATATTCCTAGTCGTGGGAATATCGAGATGGGGCATCGATATTCCAGCGTAGACTAGCATATATCTTCTCGACCCATGTGATGAGCGATGGATGATCCCATATCCATTGGTGTTTGACATCAGAGATGGTATGCGGGTGCTCAGGGGAGACTGGGTATACTGAACGGACTCGCCGAGAACTCCCAGATCGTATTATACCTCATGTCAGATGGCAGTTCTCTGGTGACACTGGTATAGCTTAGTCTGTTGACCCGAGATCGCCATAGAGTCTTGTGTGTCTCCCACTGTGCTTTGATTTCCACCCTACCACGGCTCTACTGAGTCATGCAAACAGGTGGTTTTTGGGTACAGTCCCGATTCATATTGAGGCAATGAGCGATAGGAGGGGATTCGTCTCTCCCGGTATTGGGGGTTGATGTTGCGCTATGCTCAACTGGCCATAACTGGAAATCCCTGGCCAGGGTTGCAGTGATTTACTGGTAAGAGTTATAGTAGTTTCACGCTTGTTATGGACCTTATATCGGCATGACTTATCAAGCTACCGGGGTCTGACGTTTACCACCCCTAGGCGAGATATGCGACATATCAAACGAACAGACCGGACTGTGCTGTAAGTGTTACAGGTTGGATTCACAGGAGTGTGAGTGGGCTTGCCCGTTGATCTTCTGATCGCTCAATACCCGGGTGGCCTTTACGTTTAGCAGACCGCTTGCGGCTTATGGGTGTTTGATATGCTCATCACCTACTGCCGGCGTATTGACGAGTCTTTAGAGTCTTACACAGAGGTTTCCTAGCTCAAGCGAAACGAAATAGGAGCGCATATGAGATATGTGCGGGACCGAGAATAATGCCAGTATGTGATACTGAATTCTATTCTCGCGATTTGTATCATCGGATGGTTATATAAGATATAGCTGGGTTACCGAATCAATTGTTGATTCGATATATTGATACACTTGATGTTAGTCGGTTATATGCAGTATGACCGGATCATTAAATCAAGTGTTGATTTAATGATTTAATGTATAATTATATATTTGATATATTACTTTACATTAACTAGTATTTGTTCACTTAATATTATTTTTCTCACTAGATTGTGCACATTGTATATATGATATATGTTTGTGCACTAGTTTGTATCATGTTTGATGATACATGCAAACTTGGGTGTGTATTCTTTAAACCATGTTTAGGTTAATGGTTAGGGTTTTAACTTATTTATTTATTTTATATATTCTTTTTTGGAAAAAAAATAAAATGGTGGTTTTCTTTCTTTGCTTTAAGCTTCATGAAGCTTCTTAGCATCTTTGACCATTTTGTTTTTTCCTTTAACCTAACCATTACACCTAAACCCTAGTTTATTCTCTAAATATGTTAACTCACCCATGGTTGCAATATGATAAGCTTCATTTGAAATTTCGTTAAGAAAAAAAAATTCATTTTCTTTTCTTCTTCTTCTTCTTCTTCATGAAGTGAAGAAACCTTTCTTGAAAAATTTCAGGTGATGAAATCAAGTGAGAAATCCAAATCCAAAGTGAACCCACTTCCTATTTCTTCATCCTCTACCACTTTCCATGTTGTATAGGGTGTTTTCTTCATAAGGTTCGTGACCAAGTGAAGATGGAGCTTGAGTTAGAGTCGCCTCGACGTAGATCATCTTCGGCATCGAAATCGACGACCTAGCCCGATCATTTCTCCGATGAAACCAACGCTAGGGTCCGGGATCCCGATGATCGCAGCGGAGGGACGTCATCACGGAGCTAAAGAAGTGGAGGACCGGATCTACAAAGGTTGTAATCTCTTTCACTTGTAGTTAAAGTAGTTAACTTGCTTAGTTTCGCCTTTACCTTTAGTTAACGATCTTCATTAGGGTTTCTCGGTACATAGAAAAATTTGATTTTGGCATGGTTGATGCCTTGTGGAACTTCTTGAGTGTACCTAGGATCCCTACAGTGGTATCAGAGCCTAGCTAGAGCTTTAGGCGAAGTGTAGACAATGTTAGAAATTCGATCGAACCCCGAAACCCTAAACTTGACCCCTCTCTGTACATTTTCTGAAATTGTGGATTGTTGTGAATTAAAAATGCTCAGAAAATAGAGCAGGAAATTGTAAGGTTAACTGTAGAAAACGAAGCCCTATCTCTACTGTAGCGCCGCGGAACCGCGGCCTTACCCTGCTTTTTGTAGCGCCTTGAAAAGTCGTTTTGGTGTTTTCCTGAAAATCGGTGAAAATTCGGTATTTTTCCGAAAACCGTAATTTTTGTTATTTTGCAGTTTAGGGCTAATTATACCTAAAATGGATAGGTAATTGCTTGTTTTTAGTAGCTAATGAGTTACTTATTAAATTTTGGGCATTTAAAAAATTTTCCCTATTTTTCAATTTTTTAATATTATTTTAAGCCGGTAAGAAAATACATTAAATTAACGATAAATACAAATTTAAATAGGCTAAATTTAAGCTTTAAAATCTTGTTAATTAAAATCTAGTTGTAATATAAATTTTTAGTATTTTATTTTGATTTTTAACTAATTTTTATTATAGAAAACTAAATTTATTGAATTTAAGCATAAACTTGCAATTTTGGACTTGTAGGGGGTCTTTTTGCATAGAATTTTTTTGTAAAGTCTCTCACACTCACCCTCACTCCCCTTGGCCAGCCCCACACTATTGTATCAGCCCAAGAATTTTCTTTCCCTCTTTTTGACCTTAAATCATGTGAGAAATGGGTTAAAAATGGTTATATATATATATTTAAAGGGTAAGGGTATTATGGTAATATGAGAGGGTTGACTTGGACTTTTTTTCCCCACTTCCCCACACTTCTCCCCACTCCCTCACTGCTGAATTCCTGCAGAAAAAACAGCCCCAAATCTCCACTCTTCTTCCATCAAAGTTCATCCAAAATTTGCTCCAAAAATCCACAATTTATTCAAAATTCAAACCAAATCCTTCATCCATTCTTCTTAACCTTTCTTACATGGATCTTGGATGCTAGGAGACCATCTTTGGAGGCAATTTGTTCTTGCTAGATCTCTAGTTGAGGTATAAATTCTTCCTAATTAAATTCTTTTGGTTAAGTTTCTTAGATTAGATTGTTGTAGTGTTAATTTAGTGTTAGTTTCATTCTAGATTTTTAAAAGTTCATGGTTGAATTTAAACTAGGGTTTTAGAAACCATTATTTAGTTAATTAAAGCTAATTAGCTATCTAGTTGTTTACTAAACCAATCTTTGAGGTTACTTTATTTGTGTGGGATTCAATTTAGTGCTAATTTGGTATTGTCATGTTTAGTTTTGGATTGAAATTGCTAATGATGAAAATCAAGAAAGGTTTTGTTTATGGAAATTAGGTTTTTAAGCATTGCTAATGGTTTAAAACTAATGTAATGGCTATCTAGTGGGTTAGTTGGATGTTGTGTTGGATTGTGAGCACTTTATCGCATAACGGCGATGTTGCGTCGTTTTTTTTTTAGAATATTTGTGCTTACTAGTTTTGTGATAAAAGTATGTGATAAATTAGTTTTGATATCTTGATGATTGTATTGGTTTATCCTATGACGTTTAGGATGCGTGTGTGCGGATTTTTGAGTAGTCGGGTCTTAGTTTTGCCGGGCGACCAAATCGGCGATTTTTGGCAGTTTTTGCGATTTTCGCGTGTGTTCCGCGCACCTTGTGCACGTTGTACCTAGCTAGTGAACATTAGTATTTTCGTTTGGGTTTTGCGTCGTTCTTGATTTGTAACCTTATGTTTGTATTGATGTTAATTCCAGGTTCGGTCGCGGAGACGTCAGACGCGGCTCGAAAAGGGAAAGCGGTGATTGGACGCAGCTAGCTAGGGATTCCAGTGAGTAGATGTAACATCTATGGGGGACTATCGTTGGATGGCGCAAGCCGCCCGATAGTTTTAGTAACTTAAAAGATTCTTAGTAGTGTTAGTAATTAGGGGTGTAATACTTGTATGATTATTTGCTACATTCATGCCCTATATTGACATACCTATACGAAACCATTCTATAGGACACCTGCACCATTGCCAGGGTTTTTATATGCAGCACGAGCACTATTCATGCTTACACACACATCCTGGTAATTGCCATGCCACCACACTAGATAACCTTTAAATTGAAACCTTTTACTAATTGATGCTTAAACCTGTGCTATTGCCTTTAATTCCTTAAAATGAAATCGTAGGATTGCTATTCATGTGCATGTACCTCATCATATTATTTGTTCATACCTAGTCTATTAATCATACATCGTAGCTTAATTATTGATACCATATGCATTCATCACCATTGACATATACACTTATGAGGATTTCTTGAGATTTTATGATATTTCTAGATTTCGGGGGAAAGCCGCAAAATTTCTAAACTATTATATTTTTTAAAATATGTAAATTGCGGTTTTCTAGTGATGTAAGTGTCGTCCACCATGAGTTTGCTGTGGTTTTCGAGATCCGTGTCGAGGAGTGGAGGAACCGTCACGGGTACATGGTGGGCCCGGTAAGGTACCCCGGGGCAAGAGGAATGTGGTGTTGACGTTGAGCCTGGCAGGGGACGGATTACCTACCGGTGACTGTTTGGGACGGCGGATATCCAGAGGATACCGACCGTGGCCGCTAGATGATGAGATATTGATATTTGAGATGGGTCAGCCGGACGGCTGAGGCCAGAGATACATTGATATGAGATTTGAGACAGTTTTGAGGTGTCGATGCTGGACACAGGTTCTTGTTGATTCTATTGGTATTGTGCTGGTATTTCAAAAGACATTCTTAAAGGGAAAAACATGATTTCTTATACTTACACATTCAGATCACGAGTTGATTCGCATTGCATTCATACCTGCTAGTATATCCATATTGCATACATACTTGCCATTATGTCCTGCCATACCTGTATTTAGATGCTAGGATGCTTGTGTGCATGCATTCGATAGCCTGTGTAGATGTTATTTATTACTCACGAGTTGGCAACTCACCCCCGTTGTGCCATAGCCTTTTGCAGGTCCGCTCCGTCAGTACAGTAGCGGCGGGTGCGCTTGCTTCTTTTGCCTCTTTTGCCTGGACTCGAGGTTTTGCTCATAGGTGGGTTATATCATTATTTTTGTACCACCTTGTATATTCTTTGTATCTAGTGCACTCCATCTACTGTATCTACCAGCATTATTGTATATTGACCTAGAGATGAGACTGTGAGGTTTGTGGACTTTTATGCTGTATTTTGGGGTCGAGCTCACTTGAGTCGACATGCTGTTTTTCTTATGCTTCATTATGATTATTTCGCATGTTGTTGCTTTATATTGCGTGGGATTTGTGACCGTCTTGTGGCGAAGAGCTAGCTCCCGCTTGGGGATGCCTTATTTGTTGGATTCATATATATTCTTGTTGTACCCATTTTGGGGGCCAGTATTTACAAAGGAGACTCTGCCGAAATTTTCGGAAAAATTGATATTGTTTTTAAAGAGGTTTTATATGACTTATTTGATAACTCATTTTCAATTGATTGGGTTCTCTTCACTCTTTTGCTTATTTGGTTTTGGTTTCTGGGCTTTGGCTTACTTATTTTACGGACGTCTTGAGACGTTTCGTAACCTAAGTGCCAGTCACGTTCCGTACCCTGCGGGTCGTGACAAAGTTGGTATCAGAGCGATAGGTTTTACCTTTTTGAGTGTAGGATGACCCTTGGTAGATGGAGTAAGTGACTTAAGCAGGGTAACGTAGCGTGCGTATGTCCGCGGCATACTTGCGATACGGTACTCCGCCTAAGTGACTTTAGGATATACTTGCTTGAAAATTCCTTCTTCAATTCCGTGTATCCTATGATCCTACTGCACTGTTCTTACTATCCGTTTTCCTATAACAGCCACTATGCCGCCGAAGGCTACCAGAGCACAGAGGGCTGCCGCCCGAGACGAGATTCGAGCTGGCTCGTCCGAGACTAGGACTGAGCAGGGTGGTATGCCTATGCCTCAGGGACAGACTGATCCGCATTCCCCAGGTCGCATGGATAGGCTTGAGTCCGGTATGGAGGAGCTGCGACAGATGATGGGAGGCATGCAGGAGTTACGACAGATGGTGGAATCGTTAGTAAAGGTCAATCGAGCACAGAGATCGGATATTACTCCCCCTGCGGTCGTTTCGAGACCGAGTCGGATTCGCACTGACAAGTTAGCACCTAGGAGGGTTCGCAGAGGCCGTGGTGGATTCTTTAGGGGCCAGTTATATCGCCTTCACCCATACGATCAGCAGCCATGGTTAGGATGTTTTTGGTGTGGTAGCCTGCATCATCGTAACAGAGACTGTCCGGCGAGACGACAGGGAGCGGCGACAGTTCCACATGTGAAACTACCACCATCACCACCCCCTCCTCAGAGAGCCCTACTTCCTACCACCAGCGATGCTCCACGCCAGTTAGGTGCACCCAGAGGCCGTGGACGCGGCGGTCCTGTTCAGAGAGGACGAGGAGGCAGAGGCCGAGGTCGAGGTCAGCCCGCTATCGGTGGAGGACAGGCCCGAGTTTTTGCCTTGACACCGCAGGATGCGCAGGCATCCAATGCCGTTGTGACAGGTACCCTGCCAGTTTGTTCTTTCGACGCACGGGTATTATTTGACCCAGGTTCCACACATTCGTACGTCTCTACACACTTTGCACCGATGTTGGGCCGTGAGTCGTCGTCGTTAGATCATTCGCTTGTTGTTAGTACTCCGGTAGGCGAGTCGTTTGTCGCTCGTTTTGTTTTTCGTTTGTGTTCCGTTCGTATCGGGGAGAGGGATTCATCGGTTGATTTGATTCTCCTCGATATGTTGGACTTTGATGTGCTTCTGGGCATGGATTGGCTAGCCACTTGTTATGCTTCGGTGGACTGCCGTGAGAAGGCAGTCAGATTTAGCTTTCCGGGAGAGCCAGTCCTTGTTATTCAGGGAGACTGCAGTGTCACCCTTCCCAGCTTAATTTCGTCTCTTCGCGCTGGTCAGCTCTTGCGGAAGGGATGTCAGGGATTCTTAGCGTATATTTGTGATACTCGAGCTGCAGAGGTTCCGTTGGACCGGGTCACGGTTGTTTGTGAGTTCCCTGATGTTTTCCCTGATGAGCTACCTGGGCTACCGCCTGAGCGCGATGTTGAGTTCTGCATTAATTTGATTCCCGGTTCGGGGCCTATTTCTATACCGCCTTATCGGATGGCCCCGGCAGAGCTTCGAGAGCTGAAGGATCAGTTGCAGGATTTGTTAGAAAAGGGGCTTATTCGACCTAGTGTTTCTCCGTGGGGTGCTCCGGTCCTGTTTATCAAGAAGAAGGATGGAAGTTTGCGTTTATGTATCGACTACCGCCAGCTGAACAAAGTTACCGTTCGGAACAGATATCCGTTGCCACGCATTGATGATTTGTTCGACCAGCTTCAGGGTGCGGGATATTTTTCGAGGATCGACTTGCGATCAGGATACCATCAGCTGCGAGTTCGACAGGAGGATATACCGAGGACAGCTTTCCGCACGCGCTACGGCCACTACGAGTTTTTGGTGATGTCGTTCGGACTCACCAACGCCCCAGCAGCATTCATGGATTTGATGAACCGTACATTCAGGCCATATCTTTACTTGTTCATCATCGTGTTTATTGACGATATCTTGGCGTACTCCCGGAGCAGAGAGGAGAACGAGCAGCACTTGCGGTTTACGTTACAGACTCTGAGGGAGCACCAGCTGTTCGCAAAAGTTCTCCAAGTGTGCATTCTGGCTGGACAGCGTAGGATTCTTGGGTCACGTGGTTACGAGAGACGGCATTCGTGTGGACCCGAAGAAGATTGAGGCTGTTCAGCAGTGGCCCCAACCCACATCAGTTACTGAGATCCGTAGTTTTCTAGGCCTGGCGGGCTACTACAGGCGTTTTGTTCAGGACTTCTCCCGTATAGCTGCACCGTTGACCGGTTTGACCCGGAAGGGAGTTCCTTTCATCTGGACGGAGGAGTGCGAGCGCAGTTTTCAGCAGCTGCGGACATGTTTGACTACGGCGCCGGTATTATCTTTGCCTTCGGGATCAGGCGGATTTGTGGTCTACTGTGATGCTTTGCGAGTGGGATTAGGATGCGTATTGATGCAGCATGGCCGGGTGATCGCTTATGCTTCTCGGCAGTTGAAGAAGCATGAACAGAACTACCCCACTCATGATTTGGAGATGGCTGCAGTGGTCTTTGCACTGAAGATTTGGCGACATTACCTATACGGCGAGTCGTGTCAGATATTCACCGATCACAAGAGCTTAAAGTACATATTTCAGCAGCGGGACCTGAACCTCAGACAGCGTCGTTGGATGGAGTTGGTGAAAGACTACGACTGCGAGATCTTATATCACCCAGGCAAGGCGAATGTGGTGGCAGATGCGTTGAGTAGGAGGCCCGGGGGTAGTCTATCCTTTTTGCGCGCAGTGCAGAGGCAGTCGTCAGCAGATTGGCAGATGTTATGCGACAGCCGAGTTGAGTTCGAGTTCACTCAGACAGGGGGACAGCTCGCGCATGTTCGTGCACGCCCACAGTTGCTTGACCGTATATATGAGGCACAGCGCAGTGACGACCGTTGCTCAGAGATCATGGCACAGATGGGACAGGGCAGATTTTCTGAGTTCATGATTGACGATCAGGGGATTTTACGCTATGGATCTAGACTGTGCGTACCAGATGCTGATGGATTGCGGCGCGACATTCTTGAGGTGGCACACCGATCAGTGTATAGTGTCCACCCCGGTTCCACCAAGATGTACCATGATATGAGAGAGACCTACTGGTGGGACGGGATGAAGAGGGACATTGCGGAGTTTGTATCAAGATGCCTGACTTGTCAGCAAGTCAAGGCCGAGCACCAGAGGCCCGCAGGAGAGCTACAGCCGTTACCCATTCCAGAGTGGAAATGGGAGCAGATTTCGATGGACTTCGTTGTGGGTCTACCCAGGACCAGTCGAGGGTACGACTCCATCTGGGTGATCGTGGATAGATTGACGAAAGCGGCTCACTTCCTACCTGTGAAGACCACTTTCAGCTTCGCTCAGTATGCTCAGCTCTATATTGACGAGATCGTGCGACTGCATGGCGTACCGACTTGTATCGTGTCAGATCGAGGCACTCAGTTTACCAGCCGACTATGGCAGAGACTCCAGGAGGCTTTGGGCACTCGTTTGAGCTTCAGCACAGCATTTCATCCGCAGACCGACGGATAGTCAGAGCGGACCATTCAGACTCTCGAGGACATGCTCAGAGCATGCGTTTTAGACTTCGGTGCTAGCTGGGATCGTCATTTACCTCTAGTGGAGTTCTCCTACAACAACAGCTTCCAGGATACTATTCAGATGGCACCTTTCGAGGCATTGTATGGGAGGAGATGCAGATCGCCTGTCTGTTGGACAGAGCTCAGCGAGAGCAGTATTTTGGGGCCGCAGCTTGTTGAGGAGACGACAGCGAAGATACAGTTGATTCGAGACTGGATGAGGGCAGCTCAGAGCAGACAGAAATCCTATGCAGACAGGCGCCGTCGCAGGTTAGAGTTCGCAGTTGGCGACCATGTTTTTCTGAAAGTCTCACCGATGAAAGGCGTGATGCGTTTTGGGCAAAAAGGGAAAGCTTAGCCCTAGATTCGTGGGTCCCTCCGAGATCCTCGAGCGTGTCGGCGCTGTTGCATATCGTTTGGCTCTTCCTCCCAGCTTTCCCGATGTTCACCCCGTCTTCCATGTTTCGATGCTCCGCAAGTACCTTCACGACCCTTCGCATGCGATTCAGCAACCGACAGTCCAGCTAGAGCGCGACCTTTCTTTTGCAGAGCAGCCGGTGGCCATCCTGGATCGGCAGGTGAAGAAGTTGAGATCGAAGATTATACCAACCGTCAAGATCCTTTGGCGTAGCCCGAGCAGCGAGGAGGTTACCTGGGAGACCGAGGGCGAGATGAGGAAGAAATATCCCCATCTCTTTGAAGGTACGCGTAGTTATATTTTTAAATTCGGGGACCGAATTTCTTTAAGGGGGAAAGATTGTAGCGCCTTGAAAAGTCGTTTTGGTGTTTTCCTGAAAATCGGTGAAAATTCGGTATTTTTCCGAAAACCGTCCTTTTTGTTATTTTGCAGTTTAGGGCTAATTATACCTAAAATGGATAGGTAATTGCTTGTTTTTAGTAGCTAATGAGTTACTTATTAAATTTTGGGCATTTAAAAATTTTTCCCTATTTTTCAATTTTTTAATATTATTTTAAGCCGGTAAGAAAATACATTAAATTAGCGATAAATACAAATTTAAATAGGCTAAATTTAAGCTTTAAAATCTTGTTAATTAAAATCTAGTTGTAATATAAATTTTTAGTATTTTATTTTGATTTTTAACTAATTTTTATTATAGAAAACGAAATTTATTGAATTTAAGCTTAAACTTGCAATTTTGGACTTGTAGGGGGTCTTTTTGCATAGAATTTTTTTGTAAAGTCTCTCACACTCATCCTCACTCCCCTTGGCCAGCCCCACACTATTGTATCAGCCCAAGAATTTTCTTTCCCTCTTTTTGACCTTAAATCATGTGAGAAATGGGTTAAAAATGGTTATATATATATATATTTAAAGGGTAAGGGTATTATGGTAATATGAGAGGGTTGACTTGGACTTTTTTTCCCCACTTCCCCACACTTCTCCCCACTCCCTCACTGCTGAATTCCTGCAGAAAAAACAGCCCCAAATCTCCACTCTTCTTCCATCAAAGTTCATCCAAAATTTGCTCCAAAAATCCACAATTTATTCAAAATTCAAACCAAATCCTTCATCCATTCTTCTTAACCTTTCTTACATGGATCTTGGATGCTAGGAGACCATCTTTGGAGGCAATTTGTTCTTGCTAGATCTCTAGTTGAGGTATAAATTCTTCCTAATTAAATTCTTTTGGTTAAGTTTCTTAGATTAGATTGTTGTAGTGTTAATTTAGTGTTAGTTTCATTCTAGATTTTTAAAAGTTCATGGTTGAAATTAAACTAGGGTTTTAGAAACCATTATTTAGTTAATTAAAGCTAATTAGCTATCTAGTTGTTTACTAAACCAATCTTTGAGGTTACTTTATTTGTGTGGGATTCAATTTAGTGCTAATTTGGTATTGTCATGTTTAGTTTTGGATTGAAATTGCTAATGATGAAAATCAAGAAAGGTTTTGTTTATGGAAATTAGGTTTTTAAGCATTGCTAATGGTTTAAAACTAATGTAATGGCTATCTAGTGGGTTAGTTGGATGTTGTGTTGGATTGTGAGCACTTTATCGCATAACGGCGATGTTGCGTCGTTTTTTTTTAGAATATTTGTGCTTACTAGTTTTGTGATAAAAGTATGTGATAAATTAGTTTTGATATCTTGATGATTGTATTGGTTTATCCTATGACGTTTAGGATGCGTGTGTGCGGATTTTTGAGTAGTCGGGTCTTAGTTTTGCCGGACGACCAAATCGGCGATTTTTGGCAGTTTTTGCGATTTTCGCGTGTGTTCCGCACACCTTGTGCACGTTGTACCTAGCTAGTGAACATTAGTATTTTCGTTTGGGTTTTGCGTCGTTCTTGATTTGTAACCTTATGTTTGTATTGATGTTAATTCCAGGTTCGGTCGCGGAGATGTCAGACGCGGCTCGAAAAGGGAAAGCGGTGATTGGACGCAGCTACTAGGGATTCCAGTGAGTAGATGTAACATCTACGGGGGACTATCGTTGGATGGCGCAAGCCGCCCGATAGTTTTAGTAACTTAAAAGATTCTTAGTAATGTTAGTAATTAGGGGTGTAATACTTGTATGATTATTTGCTACATTCATGCCCTATATTGACATACCTATACGAAATCATTCTATAGGACACCTGCACCATTGCCAGGGTTTTTATATGCAGCACGAGCACTATTCATGCTTACACACACATCCTGGTAATTGCCATGCCACCATACTAGATAACCTTTAAATTGAAACCTTTTACTAATTGATGCTTAAACCTGTGCTATTGCCTTTAATTCCTTAAAATGAAATCGTAGGATTGCTATTCATGTGCATGTACCTCATCATATTATTTGTTCATACCTAGTCTATTAATCATACATCGTAGCTTAATTATTGATACCATATGCATTCATCACCATTGACATATACACTTATGAGGATTTCTTGAGATTTTATGATATTTCTGGATTTCGGGGGAAAGCCGCAAAATTTCTAAATTATTATATTTTTTAAAATATGTAAATTGCGGTTTTCTAGTGATGTAAGTGTCGTCCACCATGAGTTTGCTGTGGTTTTCGAGATCCGTGTCGAGGAGTGGAGGAACCGTCACGGGTACATGGTGGGCCCGGTAAGGTACCCCGGGGCAAGAGGAATGTGGTGTTGACGTTGAGCCTGGCAGGGGACGGATTACCTACCGGTGACTGTTTGGGACGGCGGATATTCAGAGGATACAGACCGTGGCCGCTAGATGATGAGATATTGATATTTGAGATGGGTCAGCCGGACGGCTGAGGCCAGAGATACATTGATATGAGATTTGAGACAGTTTTGAGGTGTCGATGCTGGACACAGGTTCTTGTTGATTCTATTGGTATTGTGCTGGTATTTCAAAAGACATTCTTAAAGGGAAAAACATGATTTCTTATACTTACACATTCAGATCACGAGTTGATTCGCATTGCATTCATACCTGCTAGTATATCCATATTGCATACATACTTGCCATTATGTCCTGCCTTACCTGTATTTAGATGCTAGGATGCTTGTGTGCATGCATTCGATAGCTTGTGTAGATGTTATTTATTACTCACGAGTTGGCAACTCACCCCCGTTGTGCAATAGCCTTTTGCAGGTCCGCTCCGTCAGTACAGTAGCGGCGGGTGCGCTTGCTTCTTTTGCCTCTTTTGCCTGGACTCGAGGTTTTGCTCATAGGTGGGTTATATCATTATTTTTGTACCACCTTGTATATTCTTTGTATCTAGTGCACTCCATCTACTGTATCTACCAGCATTATTGTATATTGACCTAGAGATGAGACTGTGAGGTTTGTGGACTTTTATGCTGTATTTTGGGGTCGAGCTCACTTGAGTCGACATGCTGTTTTTCTTATGCTTCATTATGATTATTTCGCATGTTGTTGCTTTATATTGCGTGGGATTTGTGACCGCCTTGTGGCGAAGAGCTAGCTCCCGCTTGGGGATGCCTTATTTGTTGGATTCATATATATTCTTGTTGTACCCATTTTGGGGGCCAGTATTTACAAAGGAGACTCTGCCGAAATTTTCGGAAAAATTGATATTGTTTTTAAAGAGGTTTTATATGACTTATTTGATAACTCGTTTTCAATTGATTGGGTTCTCTTCACTCTTTTGCTTATTTGGTTTTGGTTTCTGGGCTTTGGCTTACTTATTTTACGGACGTCTTGAGACGTTTCGTAACCTAAGTGCCAGTCACGTTCCGTACCCTGCGGGTTGTGACACTTTTGGCGGCGGTTCCGCGGCCGTATGTACTGATTAGGGGTCCATTTTCCTACAGTAATGCCCGTAGCAGTTTCCTGTGTTCTCTGGGAATTTTTAATCTGCACTCAACAGTTGAGTTTTCTGCGGTGTATTGGGGACTCGTTGATTTGATCGGATATTTTAACCTCGTTTATGTTTTTCCGGATATTTTTAGAACATGTTAAAAAGTTCGACCAGATATAAATACCCACTTTTTCCCCTGCCGGAAAATTTCCATATGTTGGATTTTTTCCCGAAGTTTAAGAACATTCTAAGTAGTGCAAGTAATGCGATGGACCCTCTAGAAGACAACAAACCTTAACTCGATTATGTGATCGTCTTGAACTGCCCTTTGAACCTTAGGGTTTGGGGCAGTACGGCGTGCCACATGTGTGGCGTTGGCTTGACCCTTCTACGGCTGGACCGTTGGTACTGTGGCATGAAGTGGATGTTTTTAAACTTATTTCATGTGTTGAGATTTTTGGGAAAACTTGGGTGTTTGATTATTCGATCGGAAAGTTTAACATTGTCTATTTATCTGGAATGTGATACAATAATTGGAATCAACAACATTTGAATGTTATAGACATAGCAGTTTAGTCTCATTTGATCGGTTGCCACGGAATTTTGATGTGATCAAAAGTCCGTCACAATCGCGTAGCGTATGCGGATACTCGCCGATAAACTTAATAGACAGCCATGCCCCATAGCCCTGACCAAGTGACTGTAGGAGAACCCCATTGCCAAAAGCATCCGTTCGGGTGCTCATGGCAGCGGTGTTCCGCCTTAGTGCACTTCGTCGACGGTATCGGGGGTGCGGCCGTCTACTAAAGTTTGCGACGAGCATTCGTTCTGGATGACGGGAATCTTGTTGAATTGCCCGACTTGATATTGAAAAGTGTTTTCGATAATAAGACTAAAATGCGGGGTTTATAAAAGTTAGGCATGCGATGTCTAAGGAATTCATTTGATTAGGCATGCGATGTCTAAAGAGGTTGCGGATTCCAACTGTTGTAGTTTTACACTTTCTTTTCTACGACCGTAAGTGTAATATGTGATATCGCCGGTTTCGTTGCTATATGTCAACGACAATTGGTATGGGCATATTTACTTACGTTGATGACATGTGATGTTATGTGTTGCTGGATATGTTATACTAGATCGTCGTGTTTGAATGGCCGAGGGGTTTTATGTGAGATGCGTGTTTTTCTTTTTCATTCACGTAAAAACTTGTCCGTAATATTCTTTTATTTGGGGCACTTCCTGGTTGATGATGATGTCACCATTGTATATTATTTACTTTCCCACATTAGGATAGACCCAAGGCGGGGAGCACAAGTAACCGGGTTCTAAGGTCCAGTAGGAGACCATCTCGAGGAGTCGAGTCCGGGTCTCCTAACTCTAGAATTGGTAGGGTTGCTTGCCGCTCTCGTAGGGGTCTAGGGGTGTGGGATTGGCTATTCATCACGACCGTGGAATCCGTGTTTTATACAGACTCAAAATAAAACACAGACGTCCTAGTATATCCAATATTTCATATGATATTTTCTGCTGCGTTATCTGTGATGTGATCATATGATATGTTCAGATAGATATTGCATATAGTATGTATGATATATTATATAGACGTTGCTTATGTTTTACACCCGCACTAGCCCTGCCTCGCTCTGCGTTAGTTACCTAACCTAACGGTGCAGACAGGACATCGAGGAGAATGCGGATGGCATAAGCGTACGTTATATTTATCTGTGATGTTTAGGTGGAATTAAATGATGGGACTTCATTAATGTGATTAATGAAAGAAAATAAACCTAAAAGATGTTGTGGAATCGAATTTTTCAAAAACAGCTAGCTCTAGTTGTTGCTTTGCATCGCGGTGTTCCTTGTAGAACATCCTGCACCTTATTCGACGAGGAAAGGGCCGACGATCCCTTCACCGGGAGTGACCCCTTTAGCAATAACTGGCATATGCTACAACCCTCGGTTTGTGTTTTGATTGCTTCTATAGTTTTTGCTTTGCACAGCGGTATATATGATATATCCTGCACCTTATTCGATGAGGAAAGGGTCGACGATCCCTTCACCGGGAGTGACCCTTTTAGCAAAACTAGAAAAGCCTAAAAAAAACACTCCATTTAAAAACCATTTGATTCCGCAACGAGATCAAGTTCAAAGCGTTAAAGGTTTTCCTAAAAACCATCCGCAACCCTCCGTCATTTTAGGAAGTAGAGTACTTAGTATTCGTGCTGTGTTTGTTGACCATAGTCAAGGCACAGTGTACGGTAGCTAAGTCATGTCTTCCTACACCGCATATGATGCGATTAGTTAGGACAGTCGCGTGACTTTGTTGACTTTAGTTAAGGGTCATGTGGGTGGGTCTAATTAATCACGAAATGACGGGTAGAACTTGACTAGTGCTTATGATTTGTTGACCATAGTTAAGGTCATAAGTGCTAGGGGTAAAAACCTTTATCGGGAGTTTCAAGTATTGAAATTTGCAATTAGATTGCATACCTTCTATATGATTGTTGGATCCCGATACCCACTGCGAGTAATTGTTACTCCTGGGAGAGTTTTGCACTTTGCAATTAGCCAATCAAGTAGGTGTCTAGAAATGTGGCAACGGGGTTAAGCCCCTTGGAAAACGAGGTTTATTTTAATTAAGTCCATGCGATAGCACGGGGAACCTCCCTCAAAGTACCGGCACTGGCCTGCCTGAAAGATTGGCAAACTTGTATTGTGTAATTAATCCCGGCTAGTCTTTCCTTTTAAGGTTTGAAGGAAGATTTGATAAAAACAGTGGGAGCCATCCTGATTAGATAAAATAAATAACCAATCTAATCTTGTAAGAGCGCACGCAGAGTGTTTTCTTTTCTCTCTCTCCAGGTAGCGACCATGTCACGCCTTAATCAAGATAATAATATGGATGAATTGACCGAAGCCGCTTGTTATACTGAACTGGGGAATGTTGGTCCCGCTCCAACTTATAATTGTTATAAGACCGAGCAGGATTTAGGGGAATACCAGGATTCCCATGCCACCCAAACGAAGAAAATGCATGTGATGCATCTCCTTCGGGTGTGTTCAGTATAAAGAACTGTTTCTCAGTGTCCTCTACGTCCTAGGTATTAGATACCGGATCAGGATCCCGCAAATGTAATCCGTTACATGGGCTACAGAAAACTGAGAACGGGTGATAAGTTTCATGAGACAGAAAACGGTGCAAGTGTTGCAGCTAAGTCTGTTGGTCACTGTCACCCTGTATTACAAATACATTGATTATACCGAACCAGATATACAAAATCATATCAATCTCTTTATTTATTAAAGAAGGATATAATTTTGTATTGTTGAATATTGTTTTGAACATTTCCTATTTCAAAAGTTGATCTGATCAGGCACGTTATCTAAAAGCATTGACATTCTAAATCAAACTACAGTTCTTAGTATACAGAACACACACGAGTGAAAGAGTTCAGAAATGAACGATTCCTTCTTGAGGTATTGTAGACTAGGTCATATCAATGTGACCCGACTAGCTTAAGTTACATTTAGATGCATATTTAAATCAGTTTGAATTTACATCTTATGAAACTTTCCAATCATGTCACAAAAATTAGATGACCATAGCTCTGTTTATTGGAAACAGAGAATGAGTTAGTTAACTCTTGGGACTGATACATGATGATGTATGTAAGGTCCCCTATCTACATATGCCAGGACTGGTTCTTTATACTTCCTTACATTCACTGATGATCTTTCAAGATTCGGACACATGTTCCTGTTGACACACATGTCTAAAACTTTTGAGAAATTTAATGAATATAAGTTAGAAGTAGAGAACCAAAATACAGGTATAAGTATTATGTCCTATGATAAGATCAGGGAGGAGAATACTTATGCATAGAATTCCAGGACTATTCTAAAGAAGAATGAGATTCTCTCTCCGTATTACTCCTCTGAATATACCACAGCACAATGTTGTATCGGGGCGGAGCAATCGCACCCTATATGATATGGTGCGCTCTATGATGAATACTACTGAGTTACCAATTTCCTTTTGGGGGTGATTAGTCGAAAATATTGCATCTTTTAACCGGCAATTTCCCTATCATTTGCATTCATATAGAAGTGTTCGGCATTCATATAACACATATTAGCAAAACAGTAGTAAAATATCAAATTACATGTGTTAGACCTTAAAACCGGCATTTCTAGGGAAATTGACTGCATTTCATAGCATGGCATCATTCCTATATATCGCAACTTGTGTTTCGAAGTCCGTGCGGGAAAATCAGAAGATTGCTCAAATGAAGACTGCTAAAAAGATACGCAAACTCAAGGATTTGGAATCTGGTATTGATCTAAAAAGAATTCAGAAATTCAACATATCAGAAAAAACATAAAAAGACAGAACAAAGCAACACTGAGAAGATGAAGCCCTAACTAGCCAACTTGGCCGCGGAACCGTGGCCTAAGCCAGCTAGTGCCGCGGTTCCGCGGTCAACATGACACATCTCCTGCTCTGCTTTGCACCATAATTCCTCTCTCAGCTTCCACACTTCAGAAAGATACTACATTTTCCAGAAGACCCCAGAAGCTCCTGCCAGTTCAGCAAACCTTGAGTTCCTACACTAAACTAGCCTATCATTCTAGAAACTTCTCCTTAAACCCTAGCTTAAACCCTAAGCTAAGCCCCTAACTAACTACTTCTAGAAGTCTTTCAACAAACTTTTGGAGGGAAGTCCTATTTCAAATCAAAGACCTAGGGCTTGGAGATCTATATATAGGACCCTAGGCTCACTTGTAAAAAGGAATTCAATAGATTGTTGGTAGAATTCACTCCTTGATCATCTCCTTTCATTAGTTGTTAGAAACCCTAGTTCTTCTTCTACCCAACAACAACCACCTCTAAACCCTAACCCTAATCCAATCTACAAATACCCAATTCAAGATTCATGGAGTTCAAGCCAAGCAAGTCTTCTACAACCCTTTAGAAGCAAAGCCGGACTTCATCGGTGCACGAGGTCGAAGCGATCCAAGACTCAAGAAGCCGAGCGATGCAAGATTCGACGAGCAAAGTTCCTTCCTCTTGTAATTCTTGAGAGTTATAACTTCTTGTTGATATAATAAAGGTGAAGATTCTTTAAACTTGTGTACATTTTAATTCTAGCATCATGATTTCATTTCAATTCTTGAATGCATTCTTTGTGATAATGTGTGAATAAACTCCGCTAGTGGAGGAGTCGAGATGATCATAGAATGATGATATTGATAAATCTTTAAACGTTTTCTTAAGTCCTATAGCGATTGTAAATTCTTGAAAATAGAATGATCGATGATCTAGATCGATGAGAAATGGGTTCTTGATTCTTTTTCGCATGATCTAGAGAATCAACGATCGATCATTGCATTTTCAAGAAGCTATCTAGTGAATGTGATTCATCGAAAGGACAAAGGATAGGACGAAGAACCCTAATTCTTCGCAAGATCCTTAAACCTCGATCAATCAACATTGAGTTAGCATCAATTTGCTAATGGATAAGAAACGTTGATTTCTAATCTTCATCACATCTACAATCTAATCGATTCCTACGAGCTTTACATCAAATCTTGAAACCCAAATTGATTGGAATTATATTGAAACTCGATTCTCGATGTTTATCATTTTCTTGATTCTTGATTAGAATAGTGACACTTGAAACATTTGATAAAATCTTGAATCATGTTTTCTTTTCTTTTCTATTAACTTTTCAATTCAAAACAAAACAAATTAGAACGAATCGTACAATCCCTGTGGACGATCCGCACTCGCTTACGATCTACAACTGACACCGTAATTGATTGCGGTCAAATATAATTCTTTGATTGTGAATTTTATTCAATTTTCATACCGACACAACAAGAAACTCATATCGATCAAATGAAACCGTTATCGGGGATCATTTGAGTTGATACACACTACACATCAAGAATTCTTTTCAAACAATCAAATGGCGCCGTTGCCGGGGATCATTTGATTTGATATACACAATCGGAAAATCAATACAATCAAATGGCGCCGTTGCCGGGGATAGTGCGCTAATTGTTCGTATTTTGAAATTTGAGTTGAAAGATTTATTCCATTACTAATTTTTAGATCTAAACTCGCACAAACCCTAATACATGTGTTGTGATTTGATTGCGAGGAAATCTGGAATCATTGGATCTTGGATAAAATTTTTCTGAATATTCCAGAGAGCTGAAGGAGTGAACAGAAGTTCACTGTTAAAATTTTGCACAGAGATCAGCACAGAAGACCGCGGAACCGCGGTGGGAGCCTCCTATTGCGGCGGTTCCGCGGCAACCTTGCTGCTTCAGTGTACCAAATTTTCTCAGTAAGCTCTATCTTTCTTATCTCCTTCTTAAATCTGCTCCAATTAACATTTTGTGCAGGTTTCTTTGCAAATAATCGTAGCACCGCGCAAAAAGCAAAATTAAATTGTGCGTGTTTTGATTTTTGTGGTTGTTTGCATAATTAATACGGACATTAAGGGGCAAAGACCAAATCCAGATTAGGTGGAGAGTTCATTACCCTTCCTAAGCCCCAAAAATCACAAACTTGCATCCGCATTACGCTCATTAACTAAAAAATATCTAGAGATGACTCTAAGGACCGTCGCGCTCACTTAGGACAAGAGAAGGCCGTGGGTAATTCATTGCTTATCCGCGTTTCTTTTGTGGTGTTTAAGGCAAGTGTGTCGAAGGCTAGTGGTTACTTAATTAGGCCCACTACTTATGTAGTGGAGAACCTCCCACTTACCTGGCTACAGGAGAGACAAAGAGGCAGTGGAGGATTTATCCTGCGACTTGTCTTTTGGCAGTTAGGAGCGGTCTAGAGCTTTGACCTAGGTGACCACTAGATTTTAGGGTTGCTTGTTGCATTTGTTGTGATCACATCATTTTTTCAAAAATCCGTATATTTTCAAAACAAACACCAATCACATTCATTCTTTCCCCTAATTATAATTCACGCTGCCACTTGTACTAACCCTTTTTAGTGCAAGATAGGCTGGACAACGGGATTCTAGTGCCTGTTAGTCCGCGTCCCTCCGATTGACCCTAAAGTCGGTATTTCTACATTTACCCTTTTCTTTACCAACCACCACACCTACATCGATGGATCCGTCTCCATCGAACTTCTTTTCCACTGCTCTGCCGCCGTCCGTTGGTGCGTGAATCCACCTTGCATCTCTCTCCAAGAGAGGTGTTATCCTACACGAGGCCCACTTTCCACCTGTATTTCTATTCCACCAGCCAACGGGGAAAATTTTCAGATTAAACCCCAATACATCAACCTTCTACCAAAATTTCACGGTCTCGAGTCTGAAGACGCATATGCATTTATCACCAAATTTGAAAATGTATGCGCAATGATGGGTACTTCACAGCTTTCTGTGGATGCTTTACGTCTTCGTCTTCTCCCATTTACCTTGTGCAATTTAGCCGAGAAGTGGCTGTATAACACTGCCGCACATTCCATTTCAAATTGGGAAGAATTCGTTAAAGCATTCCTTAAGAAATTCTACCCACATCAAAAGACAGCTCGAGTCCGTAGCGAAATCTATCAATTCACCCAGCTTCCAAATGAAACATTTTCAAAATGTCTTGAACGTTTCAAGGATCTGTTAGTCCAATGTCCACATCACGGCATCCCGAGATGGGAACTGTGCCGAATCATTTATGAGGGCATTCATCCTAACACAAGACAGACCCTTGAATCTATGTGTCAAGGCAACTTTATGACTAAAAATGATGGGGAAGCCTGGGAATTCCTAGAAGATTTCGCTGAAAAATCTTTACAGTGGGAGGGTGTGAGTCAATCGTCTAGGGATGGCAATGATATTTTCATAGGAGTTAGAGCTGACATTGCAGCTATACACAAGAAACTCGAGACTATGGAAAACAAATTTTTAGCCGCCACCCTAAATCAAATATCACTCTCCAAAACTGTATGTGGATGCTGTTCTGATCCATCACATCTGACGGAAGAATGTCCACAAAATTCTCCGTTTCAAGGTCATATCAATTCTGCCTTTCAAAGATCTAGAAACGATCCATCTTCTTCCACATATAATCAGGGTTGGAGGAATCACCCTAATTCTACTTGGAACCAATCACAATCTCAAAACACGGTTCCAACCCAAAACAATTTTCAAAGGGTCCCTCCACCACAACAGCATCCACCACTTCAATTGAGTCAACACCCCTTCCAAGCATATAACTTTCAAAACCCGGTCAACACACCCGCACCGTCTGGTCCTTTACAGTTGACCGGGACTGATGAATCATCTTCATTCATAAACTTGCTTCTAACAAATCTCATGCAAGTATCGGCTGAAATAAAGACTTCTGTCGATGATATAAAGAAAAACTCAGCGTCCCAAGCTGAGAGTATTAAATCGATGGAAGCACAAATTGCACAACTAAAAGCCAAAATGAGTGCAAGAGAGAAAGGGAAACTTCCAGCTCAACCTTTACCCAATCCTGGCTATTCACATCTTATGAATGAAACCACGTTGAGATCTGGAAGAGTGCTTGACAACCACGTTGGGGAAGAGTTTGATGATACTGATAAATCAATCAATAACACCCCGGCTGAGACCTTTCCTCACACACGCACTTCTAATTCTAACCCCAGTTCTTCTACCCCACAACCTTCTTGCGAGCCTATTTTTCGTTTCCCACAAGGCTCGCCACCTCAGCCAATCTCTTCTAGTTCTTCACAGACGATCCCCACTCCTCTTTTGGGATCATGTCTACCCCCACTTCCTTCTCCTATGATGGACCCAGCGCTTATTGCTAAAGTACCTTATCCTAATCGGTTAAGGGCTAACACACCGAGTCCACATATGGAGAAGATTAGGGACATTTTTAAGCAAGTTAACATCAACATCCCTCTCCTAGATGCCATCCAACAAGTTCCGTCCTATGCAAAAACTCTTAAGAACTTATGCACTAGGAAGAGGAAGACTCAAGTGCCCAAAAAGATTTTCATGGCAAAGACCGTAGACACGGCTTTCCCCCAACAATTGCCGAGGAAACGTAAGGATCCTGGATATCCTACTATTTCCATTTCTATTGGGGAAAAACACATCAACCGTGCTCTACTAGACCTTGGCGCTAGTGTTAACTTGCTTCCATACTCAGTCTATGAGCAACTAGGTATCTGAGAGTTGAAACCAACCCATTGCACTCTCCAGATGGCTGACCGATCAATCACCAAACCTAGGGGTGAACTGGAGGATGTGTTAATAAAAATCGGGGAATTCATATTCCCTGTGGACTTTATTGTAATTGATACACAGCCTGTAGCGAACCCACGGAATCAAATTCCGGTGATTTTAGGTCGCCCCTTTTTGGCCACTTCCAATGCTATTATCAACTGTCGTAACGGTTCTATGACCCTATCCTTCGGGAATAGGTCAATAGAGCTGAACATTTACAAGTTGGGAAGTATACCCTCCGAACCTACTGCTCAGGTCTGTTCTGTCGACTTAATGGATGTCGACAGCAGCGAATTTGATGATCCTCTTGATACCGATCTTGACTCTTTTCATACGTTATTGTTTGACCCAACTATGTATCATACACATACGGACTCTTCCACCGAGATGTCCGGGTCAACAATTAACACGGATTATGAACTGTTCTTAGAGTCTGAAGATCACCTCGCACTTTGTGATGATATTATTCATCGGGGTATTGATAGAACTTTTGAGGAAATCTTCGCTGATGAACTCGCATTTTTGAATGACACGGGTGTTGAGATGAATCATGTCCCAATCAATGAAATTGAACCTCCACCCCTTCTTCTGAATTGTAAAAAGAATGCGAGTAATCCATCACATTCACTGCATCGTCTCTCCAAAATGAGACGCACACACACTCTCTTCCACCACTTGACCTTTCCCCACTTTTTCTTCCACCAACCAGAGCACTGCATTGACAAAATTTTTGAATGGTTGGTGTTGACGTTCGGTCTTTGCAAAGCTTGGCATCGACCACTGATTTTTGACCCCCTCATATGATTTTCAAAGATTAACATTGCATAACTCAAGTTTGGAGGGGGGACACTTTTCTGGCTCTTGGAAAGAAAATTTTTACACAAAAATTTGAGCCAAAAATAAGTTTGGGGGAGGTTCTTCACTTAAATATTTTGCCCCCAGTAATAAATTCCTCCCAAGCTTACAGGTTTTTCGAGATTTAGCAGATGGCAACAGTGAGGACACTGTTGAAAACAAGTTTGGGGGAGGTTTGTGCTTATTTTCGCATCATTTGCATAAGCACAAAACATTTTTTTTGTAAACCTATAAAAATTTAAAAAAATTTCAAAAAATATAAAAATATTTTTGTACATAAATAAGATAATAAAAGTTTAGATAGTGAAAAATTGCATCCATGAGATTAGAAAAAATTTAAGAAAACTAAGAAAATTAAAAGTTTTCTTGTACGAACTAGTAATAAGTAGTTATGAGCCGTTGTCCCAAGGGTTAGTAAGATGAAAGACGTCACTAATCTGAGGATAAAAATAAGTCTGAAAGATAGTTTCTATTCTGGAAGCCAAACATTTTGAACGTTGATACCCTGCTATTCGCACTTACACACGTCTTGAAGCCTGGGATAATAGAGGATACCTTGAAATGCTCTTGTCTTAAAGCCAAAAGTATGAAGGAAATAAAAAGAAAAAGTGAATAAAAAAATATATAAAGTGGTGAGAAAAATGGACACTGGTTTTGTTATCGCCGAGGGCAATAAAAAAATATATAGCGAGGGTGCCTTTTCACCTAGTGCCCTAAGGCCAACTGGTCTGGGAGTCACTGCTATGCCTAAGGTGGTGCAAGACGAGGAAAATACACCAAGTAAGCAAGCACAGGAGTAATCGGTTGGTTAGTACCTCAAGAAGTATTAACGGTCGCATGAAAGTGTGTGAGCAAATTCATCTAAATATTCATTAATTAAAAAAGTACTGAGGCTGATGGGCAAGAGTATGATAGCTTGAATTGAATTCTCCGGGTGTAGGGATGTCCTTTACACACATGCAGTGTTATATGATCGATGTTTGGAAAAAAGATAGGAATGAAGAATAAGATAATGTTTTATTGAGGGAGGACGTGATTTCTGACATCTTTTCATGACCATTAAGATAGGGCTCATGACAACCGAAAAGCTAGCTTAGTTGGAAACCCTAATTTTCAAGGCTTTTCTTTTACAACTCTTGTCTTTAATTTTAATATTCATGATCTTTCTTTTATTATTAGATTTTGTGGGTGCAATCCGCTGAAAACCCTCAGGAGACAACACTCCTCCTACTAGGGACACCTAGAGGTTTAAAGGCTTGTTGCACGTGCTCAGTGCAATCGTGTTGCCTACGAAAGTGTGCTAATTAGTTTTTCTCTTTCTTTATTTTCCCCTTCTCTTTTTAATAAAAAGTTCGCTCGAGACGATCGAAATTATGTTTAGGGGAATTTGATTAGTCGAAAATATTGCATCTTTTAGCCGGCAATTTCCCTATCATTTGCATTCATATAGAAGTGTTCGGCATTCATATAACACATATTAGCAAAACAGTAGTAAAATATCAGATTAAATGTGTTAGACCTTAAAACCGGCATTTCTAGGGAAATTGACTGCATTTCATAGCATGGCATCATTCCTATATATCGCAACTTGTGTTTCGAAGTCCGTGCAGGAAAATCAGAAGATTGCTCAAATGAAGACTGCTAAAAAGATACGCCAACTCAAGGATTTGGAATCTGGTATTGATCTAAAAAGAATTCAGAAATTCAACATATCAGAAAAAACATAAAAAGACAGAACAAAGCAACATTGAGAAGATGAAGCCCTAACTAGCCAACTTGGCCGCGGAACCGCGGCCTAAGCCAGCTAGTGCCGCGGTTCCGCGGTCAACATGACACATCTCCTACTTTTCTTTGCACCATAATTCCTCTCTCAGCTTCCACACTTCAGAAAGATGCTACATTTTCCAGAAGACCCCAGAAGCTTCTGCCAGTTCAGCAAACCTTGAGTTCCTACACTAAACTAGCCTATCATTCTAGAAACTTCTCCTTAAACCCTAGCTTAAACCCTAAGCTAAGCCCCTAACTAACTACTTCTAGAAGTCTTTCAACAAACTTTTGGAGGGAAGTCCTATTTCAAATCAAAGACCTAGGGTTTGGAGATCTATATATAGGACCCTAGGCTCACTTGTAAAAAGGAATTCAATGGATTGTTGGTAGAATTCACTCCTTGATCCTCTCCTTTCATTAGTTGTTAGAAACCCTAGTTCTTCTTCTACCCAACAACTGTAAGTGCACGGCGGCGCCCCGGCCGTCAATCCGACGGCCAAACGCGGAAACGGTGATAAACTTTAATTTTGTGGACTTAGCAAACCGGCACCACCGCGCACTAAACCCCGGATCGTGCCATTAAACTAGTCTAAGCTACTAACAAGAAAGGGAAGAGATGTACCGACTGATCCGAGTCCTCCGGTCTTCATCTCCACTCCGATCTCCTCACGGGATCTCCGGTCGTCGCCTCCTCGCCGGAAGGGCACCACGTCGCCTGCATCTTTTACGGGCTCCCACCTCAATACCGAGGCAACTCGGGCGCGAAGCTGGCGAATCGACGCGTCCAAGATTTGCTGTAGGAAGTGTAGTGTAGAGTGTATGTCTCACTTTTGGGGTTGGTTGCCATAGATGGAGGAATGGTGTATAGAAAATTGGTGCTTTCAATTTTCTAGCAATGGAATGAGATGAAGAATGATATACACAAAATGAATCACTCTCATTTTTCTCCTCTCAAACATGAAGCTCTCATTTTCTTCTCACTCAACCATGGAAAGAAAAACTTCTCATTCTTATGAAAAACTTAATCAACTTAGAAATGGTGGAGAAAGAATAAGAAGCATGAAGGGAGGTGATCGTAGTAAAAGGAGGAGGGTGACCACATCCAAACATAATCATCATAAAACTACACATCAATCCTAATCCTTTCTTATCACAATAAAGCATGAAAAGCAAAGATGCTTATCATATCAACCCTTATGCAAATAAGTCCTCCACAAAGTGTAATTTGCAAAACTGCAAATTACCCCCTCCATCGGAAAAGTCCGGCCGGGAAAGAACAAAGAAAAACCGGCCGGAACGGAATGCAAACTGGCAACTCCAGAAAACTGGTCCCGTAATAAATTACAGGAAAACCCCATACTGTGCATACACACCCGCATCTGTATTCCGTCCGGATACAAATGCAATGAGACAAAATCTATACTGTACTAAACTAGGACCGGCTTAAGCCAAAGCCGGCTAGTTACATCCGTTCGATCCTGATCCGTGCAATACCGCACGTATCTGATCGAACCCTGCCATACAACCATACGGCCACTAGTATAAACTGTCCGATCTTGATCCGTGCAATACCGCACGTATCTGATCGGACCCTGCCATATCTCCATACGGCCTCTACAGCGTTTCGCCCGAAAGCTTGAGTAACTGGAAGTGTGGTGGACTCTAAAGACTCGTCAATACTATGGCTGTGGATTTAACCACTAGCACGTCAGAGGTATAAGCCAATACGTAACGGGCCACCAGCTATTGACTAAAAGGGACGTCGATGAGCGAACTCATCCTGACACCCTACTGAGCCTGTCAGTGACAATATCCGTGCAGTCCGGTCCGTTCGTCTATGAGTATCGCATGGCGGGCCTAGGGGGTTGGTAAAAGTCAGACCCCCAAAAGCGGTACAAGTCGTGTCGGAGTGTAGCCCAGAACACCCTGAGATACTACTGGAATACCTACCAGTAAGTCTCCTTGCCTTGGCCAAGGACTTTGTGTAATGGCTCTCCTAGACACAGCACGACCTCACCCCCAATACCGGGAGAGACGAACCCCTGAAGATACGCTCACTGCCTCCATGTGGCTCGGGACTGTACCCAACTAAAACCTGTTTGCACGACTCCTTTGAGCCGTGGTAGGGTAGTAATCAAAGTACAGTGGGAACTCACATGAGACAAATGACGATCCCCAGGTCGATGAACTAACCTGCACACATGTCACCAGGGAACTGCCATCTGACGTCTGGTATATGACCAACTAGCATGTTCCCGGCGAGTCCTGTCCGGTGTACTCATAACCCAATGAGCACCTGTATACATCTTAGGTGATCCAACTGACACCAGTGGCTTGTGAGACCGGCCACCGCCCCTCGTCGGGGTCTCGACTGTATACACTAGTCTACTAATGGAGTATCGATGCCCGGTCTCGAAACTCCCACGACTAGGGACCTTTTAAGGATATGCTTGTAGACCCCCAGCTCCCACTTATATGATCGCCCTCATACTGCTGGTGGTCAAGCAAGAATCCTAGGGGCTCTATCAACGTGTAATAGCGACGTGTCAGGTCACCTAAAACAGTACACGATGATAAAGGTAAACCAGATAGCATACTATCATCTCGAGTAAGACTGTCCTACCGGGATAGGTCCTCCCTCAATCATTACAATCACGTACCTGTGACCTAATAATTGACTCTGAGGGCACTATCTCCAACAATCTCCCACTTGCACTCAAGGCTAATTATTGCGATGTCGCATACTCACAGCCCGTGTGATACCGAACACCCAACTCCTCTACTAGTCAGTCTCACAAAGCCTGTTTGCGAAACTCTTGCGTTCGAGGAATAGCCTCAGTGAGTGGATCCGCCTTGATGTTCCTTTCTATGTCTCTCTATATCTCAAGTTCGCGGAGAAAGCCATCTCCCGAAATGAGTAATACCTGTCTTAGAATGTCTGGATGTCTGATGGGACCTAGCTCATAAATGAACTCCAAATCCAAACTTCTTAGACTGTATCGTCAACTGAACTTAATCAGTATCCTGCGCCATACCTCCCTCAGTACTGCCTTGGACCATCTGTCCAAAATACTGCCCCTCATCAGAAGGAAAACTATAACTCTGACAACCTCCTTGTCGTCCATGTCACCTTGGAAGCCTGGAATGATAACTGTCTCCTGAATGAGGCTGTCGTTATCATATCCCTAGAACATCTACTTATGTTCTAAAACTGCTTCCGACCGTTTCTCCAGGATTGGATTAATGTCAACTTATTGCATCTAGTGCAAGAACAACATCTGGTGTGGTACTTGACATCTCATGATTGACTCAATTGCCTAAGCAAGTGATCTGCCAATCATGCACGTCCCTCTCCCCTTTAGTCTGTAAGACACCTTTGGAGAGGGTGACTCCATTACCTGCAGGTACACTACCGTGCCAGGAGTCGTCCATCCTAAATACTCTTAGAATGCTGTCAAGTACCCTGATTGGGAAACCACCCAAATCTAGATCTAAAACCATAGATCCAGTAACCAGTATGTCAGATATAAAATCCATTTCCTTTGTGGAGAAACCACTGTGTGACGACCAAAGTATAACCGATCGTAGTGTAGGAGTTTCTTTTCCTACTCTGTGTATATCATACAAATACCAGGATATCACACCCTACTACCTTCTCAACAGATCCATCCCCTATTCTGATGAAGTCAAAACCATGACTGTCACGTCAGAAATAGATGATCTATCTCCGCTACATCTGCTCTAGTCTATAAATAGACATAAGCAATCTGTCCACCAATGCTTCCGCTGCTCCCACTGACTACGACAACCCTCTGGCAGAGTCATATAGACGTACACTTCTAAAACTGGTTTAGAACGACGCTATACTCATCCTCCCGCCGGGTCTCGTAACCTGGAACAACAGCAATGGCAATTGTGGGTAAACAAGAACTTCCCTGTCACCGTCCTTGAGGCTACCGTAGTGCCTCTCGGGTGCCTGAAGTTACCCACCTTAACTGCGGAGTGGCCAATGGAATGTCAATTCAGATTGAATCTTTAGGTTCCTTATCAAATCTTCAGTAATCGTTTGTGGTTCTGGAATCACTTCCAGTTCTACCATACTCCCACTACTGTTTTCTGAAAAAATCCATTTTTAATAAAACTGTGGCGAGTCTAGAACAATATTTCTATTGATCTGCCAGATGGTAGAAAGTCAACCCACAAACAGCCATTACAGAAACGTGCCTTGAGTTATCCAGAGTCTGGTTTTAATCATAAGACAGACAACTCCCCGTACCTTAACAACGTTAAGATATGAACTGTTCTATATCCAATATAGAACCAGAGGCACTGATTTTAATTTAACCAGATTCAAATCATGCAGCTGTCTCCAGTGCATGTCAACTAAATGGAGAGAGAGGCTGATCAGCGTTACTCAACTTAGGAATGCTTCCAATTATGAGTAACCCGAAAGAGAAGCAATTTCTCTTTATCATTACTATCAACTGAATACCATACACAAGTATCTACATCTTCGATCACTTTGAAGAATCCCGATACTTGCTATACCTGGTTCTCTACTCTATTCAAATACCTATAACTCCTCAAAACTTAGACCCTGTGTTTCCACGAAACACATGTCTAAGGGCTAGAGAAGTTAAAAGTAAACAGAATATAGTATGAGGACCAACCCCTCTGTCCTAATGGACACTGGACAACATACAATACTCTGTATAAGTCCGCTGAGTCTAACAACTCTTTCACTGTGTGTCGTAGGTTGAAAACTGTACTTATGGTTAAGAAGAATTACACCGCTGTTTAATGCTCCTTACCTAACCATCCACTGATATAGGTAAATGTCATCGACATAATATCAAAAGGTATATCTCACTCTATGAAAATAGACGTACAGATATATCAATTTGAAATTGGTGCACAACAGCGGATATTCAAAACCAAATATTTGCCGACTGGCAAAGTACGCAGGTGACTTCCTCAAATATCACCGATTACAACGAATCCCGATATAATGAGGATGATCACCCAATTCCCAATAACTTACTCCCACTCATCATCTGTAAAACCATACAGATGTGAGAATCAAACCTGGTAAATACATACCTTGGAGCAAGTGTCTAATCAGGAAATCAGTTTTCTTTTAACAGTACACAGTGAAACTGAAACATTGAAATGTTTCGATGGGGTATACTGGTATTCCTAGCAATGCCTCTACCATTATCCAGATTCACAACTATAACCGTATAATTCTTTGCCACCTCTCCAAATCCCTTTATATGTCTTTAGTCATTACCTTCTGCACACCCCTTTAGGCCAATTGGTTTTCTTCCTTCCCTACCGTTCGGCACCAGCCTATGGTTTGGAAGAAGACTATCCAATAAGCATAATTGGTGTACTGTCCTAATCCTAGGAGCACTCGCAACGCGAGAAAAGGTGAAGATAAAAGACACCTGAATGTACTTTATTCCTATTTCTCCTGAACCAGGATCCATCCCCGAACTGGAACAAGTTCCTTTCGAGTTCGTATATAACCATACGATGGATTATCCAATAAAATGGGATCTTCGTAGTGATACGGAGTGTCCTGGAGAAATACAAAGGTGATTTAGGATTGGTGAAGGAATACATGGTTTGGTCGTGAATATCTGTTGCAATTTACTTTGCCCTCTTACTAATCCCTTGCTTTGTCTGAACTTAATACCTTCTGTACACCGTTTAGGCTAACTGGTTTTCTTCATTCCTTACCGGTCGGCACCAGCCTAAGGTTTGGAAGAAGACTATCCAATTTGCGTAATAGGTGTACTACCCCTAAACCAAGGAGTACTCGTAACCTGAGAGAGGGTAAAAGGAAAAGACAACTGAATAATCCTATCCGTTTTCTCCAGAACCGGAAACCATCCTCGAATAAATTCCTTCGAGTTCGTATATAACCATACGATGGTTTTGTCCAATGGAAGTGGACGTTCGTAGTAATACGGGGTGTCCTGGAGAAAAGGGTAAAAGTAGGAGTGGCAATGAGGTTCGCAACTCTGACAATCCAAAAGCCAGTGTTAAGTAGGTTCGGTCAACTTGGTCACTGAGTCATAGTCTAGGGTCGGGTCAATGGTCGCTGCCAGAGAGAGAGAGAAAAGAAACACTCAGCGTGCACTCTAACCTAGATCAGAATGGTTACCAATTTATCTAATCTGGAAACCTCCCACTGTACCTCAAATTCTCCTCCAAACCTGAAAGAAGAATTAGTCGGGGTCACCCGAGGAGTATACTAACTCATCAGTGGGAATCGGGATCCAACTATCATTGCATGATAACGTGACGGAATCCGCTCACGGTATCACACTCCAGAAGGTATGCGCATATCTGGCAAGTTTCAGTACTTTTGAAACTCCCGATGTGATTTCTGCCCCATGCTCTTATGACCTTGACTTTGGCCAACATATCATAAGTCACATGTCAAGTTCTACCCGTCATTCTCCAGGTTAATTTGAATCCACCCGTACATACCCTTGACTTTGGCCAAAATGGCAGTACGACTGTCCCAAACCAACGCATCTATCTATGCTGCATATGAATACCCCAATAGCTACCAATCACTGTGCCTTGACTTTGGCCAACATACACAGCTTGAATACTATTGACCACCCATATGAAAACGACGGAGGGCTACGAATGGTTTCTGGCGAAAACCTTTAACGTAATGAACTTGATATCGTTGAAGGAACGGATAGCTTTTTAGAAAATATAGTGACGAAAAACCTTTACTAAAGAGGTCACTCCCGGTGAAGGGATCTCGGCTCTTTCCCCGTAGAATGGGGTGCAGGATATTCCAAATGAATACCGCGATGCAAAACAAAAGTAATCGGCTATAGTGAAGTTAATGCCCTGATGCAAACTTCTGTCCAAGGGGTCACTCCCGGTGAAGGGATCTCGGCCCTTGCCTCGTCGACTGAGGAGCAGGATATTCCAACTGAATATCACGATGCAAAACAAAAGTGAACGTCCTTGCAATAACAGCTTTTTGAAAAGTGTTCCAACAACATCAGATTAGGTTTGTTTAACTTGCATTGATCCGAATCAACGCAGTCCCATCAATTAATCACACCACAAAGAACGAAAATATACTGACGTAGTATATGCCATCCGCATTCGCCACTGGGTCCCGTCATCACTCGTTAGGTTAGCTTACTAACGACAGAGCGGGGACTGGACTAGCGCGGATGAAAAACATATACAACATCTACTAATATATATACCAATATATTATATTTTGCTCAAGGCGTGAAAAGAAATGCAACATCACAGAAATGTACAGCATCACAGAACAATACAGATATCTGGGATCCCCGGGTTTCACAGAGCCACTAATGAAACCCGACGTTCCCCTGGTCGTGTGGATAGCCTGTGCAATGAAAACCTAGACCCCTACGGGCGCGGCAAGTCACCCGCCAAAACCTGAAGCGAGGCAGCCCCCTTCAGCTCCGTGAATGGACCACCCAGCACTCCACGGAATCCGGCAACTTGGGCACCCCTCCTGGGTCAACCTGTACCCCCTACGAGTGCGGCGAATAGCCCGCCAATCCCAGAGTGAAGCCCCCTCCGTCTCAATGCCATGAGATGCGGGCTTGTTGCCCTCTAGAACCCGGCCATCCGTGCACCCCACCGCGGGGTAATCCTAGTACAGAAAGTAAAATATACATACACCGGGTACATCGACCGCAACCAGGTCGTGCCCCAAAAGAATAATACAAACAGGCAGTGACGGCAGTCCACATGTCGGACGCTCGCCCCGCAATATCAAATGTACATAATACAACAACACTGTACTAGCATTGCATCCAGGCTATCCCCCACGACCGATCCGCAACATCACAGCATAAACACAAAACATCAACGTGAAAGTCACGTTCGTAAATCCGTCTAACCGGGCTATAGCAGTTAGACCGGATTTACCGATCGAGTGACATTCACGGTCGCAGATATAATGTAAATACTGTGAAAAATGTGTTTAAAATTTTCCGATTGATCAAACAATTAACAAGTGGGCCCCAAAGAAAACTGTAGCACTCACAGAAAAAATTAGCCCAACTTTAATCTTCCAGAAAGCACATTTTCAACTCAGGAACATTCTGCAAAGTTTTGGGGGCATGAACAGTAAACATTGCGGCGGAAGCGCGGCCAAATCAGGGGTTTGGCCGCCCTTCCGCGGCGGAACAGTAAGTTCATAGTACCAAATTTTTACAGTAAGCTTACAATTCCCTGCACATCACTCTGAGACAACCTGAAAAATTTTTGGACTCAAAAAAAATTCGACAGAAACTGATGTGCATGAAAAACGCGTTTTCGGGATTTTGTTCGATCGGAAACGTAAAACACATCAAACGAAAGCTAGACGAAGTTAATGGCGAGGCTCTGATACCACTGTAAGTGCACGGCGGCGCCCCGGCCGTCAATCCGACGGCCAAACGCGGAAACGGTGATAAACTTTAATTTTGCGGACTTAGCAAACCGGCACCACCGCGCACTAAACCCCGGATCGTGCCATTAAACTAGTCTAAGCTACTAACAAGAAAGGGAAGAGATGTACCGACTGATCCGAGTCCTCCGGTCTTCATCTCCACTCCGATCTCCTCACGGGATCTCCGGTCGTCGCCTCCTCGCCGGAAGGGCACCACGTCGCCTGCATCTTTTACGGGCTCCCACCTCAATACCGAGGCAACTCGGGCGCGAAGCTGGCGAATCGACGCGTCCAAGATTTGCTGTAGGAAGTGTAGTGTAGAGTGTATGTCTCACTTTTGGGGTTGGTTGCCATAGATGGAGGAATGGTGTATAGAAAATTGGTGCTTTCAATTTTCTAGCAATGGAATGAGATGAAGAATGATATACACAAAATGAATCACTCTCATTTTTCTCCTCTCAAACATGAAGCTCTCATTTTCTTCTCACTCAACCATGGAAAGAAAAACTTCTCATTCTTATGAAAAACTTAATCAACTTAGAAATGGTGGAGAAAGAATAAGAAGCATGAAGGGAGGTAATCGTAGTAAAAGGAGGAGGGTGACCACATCCAAACATAATCATCATAAAACTACACATCAATCCTAATCCTTTCTTATCACAATAAAGCATGAAAAGCAAAGATGCTTATCATATCAACCCTTATGCAAATAAGTCCTCCACAAAGTGTAATTTGCAAAACTGCAAATTACCCCCTCCATTGGAAAAGTCCGGCCGGGAAAGAACAAAGAAAAACCGGCCGGAACGGAATGCAAACTGGCAACTCCAGAAAACTGGTCCCGTAATAAATTACAGGAAAACCCCATACTGTGCATACACACCCGCATCTGTATTCCGTCCGGATACAAATGCAATGAGACAAAATCTACACTGTACTAAACTAGGACCGGCTTAAGCCAAAGCCGGCTAGTTACATCCGTTCGATCCTGATCCGTGCAATACCGCACGTATCTGATCGAACCCTGCCATACAACCATACGGCCACTAGTACAAACTGTCCGATCTTGATCCGTGCAATACCGCACGTATCTGATCGGACCCTGCCATATCTCCATACGGCCTCTACAGCGTTTCGCCCGAAAGCTTGAGTAACTGGAAGTGTGGTGGACTCTAAAGACTCGTCAATACTATGGCTGTGGATTTAACCACTAGCACGTCAGAGGTATAAGCCAATACGTAACGGGCCACCAGCTATTGACTAAAAGGGACGTCGATGAGCGAACTCATCCTGACACCCTACTGAGCCTGTCAGTGACAATATCCGTGCAGTCCGGTCCGTTCGTCTATGAGTATCGCATGGCGGGCCTAGGGGGTTGGTAAAAGTCAGACCCCCAAAAGCGGTACAAGTCGTGTCGGAGTGTAGCCCAGAACACCCTGAGATACTACTGGAATACCTACCAGTAAATCTCCTTGCCTTGGCCAAGGACTTTGTGTAATGGCTCTCCTAGACACAGCACGACCTCACCCCCAATACCGGGAGAGACGAACCCCTGAAGATACGCTCACTGCCTCCATGTGGCTCGGGACTGTACCCAACTAAAACCTGTTTGCACGACTCCTTTGAGCCGTGGTAGGGTAGTAATCAAAGTACAGTGGGAACTCACATGAGACAAATGACGATCACCAGGTCGATGAACTAACCTGCACACATGTCACCAGGGAACTGCCATCTGACGTCTGGTATATGACCAACTAGCATGTTCCCGGCGAGTCCTGTCCGGTGTACTCATAACCCAATGAGCACCTGTATACATCTTAGGTGATCCAACTGACACCAGTGGCTTGTGAGACCGGGCACCGCCCCTCGTCGGGGTCTCGACTGTATACACTAGTCTACTAATGGAGTATCGATGCCCGGTCTCGAAACTCCCACGACTAGGGACCTTTTAAGGATATGCTTGTAGACCCCCAGCTCCCACTTATATGATCGCCCTCATACTGCTGGTGGTCAAGCAAGAATCCTAGGGGCTCTATCAACGTGTAATAGCGACGTGTCAGGTCACCTAAAACAGTACACGATGATAAAGGTAAACCAGATAGCATACTATCATCTCGAGTAAGACTGTCCTACCAGGATAGGTCCTCCCTCAATCATTACAATCACGTACCTGTGACCTAATAATTGACTCTGAGGGCACTATCTCCAACAACAACAACCACCTCCAAACCCTAACCCTAATCCAATCTACAAATACCCAATTCAAAATTCATGGAGTTCAAGCCAAGCAAGTCTTCTATAACCCTTTAGAAGCAAAGCCGGACTTCATCGGAGCACGAGGTCGAAGCGATCCAAGACTCAAGAAGCCGAGCGATGCAAGATTCGACGAGCAAAGTTCCTTCCTCTTGTAATTCTTGAGAGTTGTAACTTCTTGTTGATATAATAAATGTGAAGATTCTTTAAACTTGTGTACATTTTAATTCTAGCATCATGATTTCATTTCAATTCTTGAATGCATTCTTTGTGATGATGTGTGAATAAACTCCGCTCGTGGAGGAGTCGAGATGATCGTAGAATGATGATATTGATAAATCTTTAAACGTTTTCTTAAGTCCTATAGCGATTGTAAATTCTTGAAAATAGAATAATCGATGATATGGATCGATGAGAAATGGGTTCTTGATTCTTTTTCGCATGATCTAGAGAATCAAAGATCGATCATTGTATTTTCAAGAAGCTATCTTGTGAATGTGATTCATCGAAAGGACAAAGGATAGGACGAAGAACCCTAATTCTTCGCAAGATCCTTAAACCTCGATCAATCAACATCGAGTTAGCATCAATTTGCTAATGGATAAGAAACGTTGATTTCTAATCTTCATCACATCTACAATCTAATCGATTCCTACGAGCTTTACATCAAATCTTGAAACCCAAATTGATTGGAATTATATTGAAACTCGATTCTCGATGTTTATCATTTTCTTGATTCTTGATTAGAATAGTGACACTTGAAACATTTGATAAAATCTTGAATCATGTTTTCTTTTCTTTTCTATTAACTTTTCAATTCAAAACAAAACAAATTAGAACGAATCGCACAATCCCTGTGGACGATCCGCACTCGCTTACGATCTACAACTGACACCGTAATTGATTGCGGTCAAATATAATTCTTTGATTGTGAATTTTATTCAATTTTCATACCGACACAACAAGAAACTCATATCGATCAAATGAAACCGTTATCGGGGATCATTTGAGTTGATACACACTACACATCGAGAATTCTTTTCAAACAATCAAATGGCGCCGTTGCCGGGGATCATTTGATTTGATATACACAATCAGAAAATCAATACAATCAGGGGGTTATGCACTTTAAGAAGCTGCATACCTATTGGATTAGGTTCGAATCAGATCAGTGCCTACCACTCCATATGAGATATGGTTTGGGAAGAGTCCATCTCTTAAGCAAGTTAAGATTTGGGATTGTCCGGCCTATGTCAAAAGTAAAATCCGGACAAGATCGTGGCAAGGTCAGTTCTGTAGAACTGGAAAGATTCCAGCTATACAAACTGCAGCTAATGATTTGATAGAACCAAAGGATTCAATAGTCCCCGACGAACCTTTGCCTCTCCGCCGATCTTGCAGGGTTCCTCATCCGCCTGAGAGATACTTCGGTTTCTCGATGACAGTGGGAGCGAGGATTGCATCATGAGATGATGACCCAACTAGCTTTGAGCAGGCCATCAAGAGTGGGGACTCTGTAAGAATGGTTGGATGCTTAGCGATCTGAGATGGAATCCATGTACACCAACAAGGTATGGACTTTGGCTGCTATATCTGAAGGGTTAAATCCCCATCAGAAGCAAGTATATCTTGAGAAGATTACTTGGTGTAGATGGAAAAGTTGAGACTTTCAAAGATACACTTGTTAAAGGTTTTCGTCATCGACCAGGCATGGATAATGATGAAACCTTTTCCAGTGGCTGTGCTTAAGTCCATCCAGATCCTACTTGCCATTGCTACATACCATGACTACGATATCTGGTGGTTGGGTGTCATGACTATTTTTCTAAATACTGATTTAGAAGAGAACGTCTATAAGTACACAGCCAGAGGGCTTCGTAAACAGTGGGAGCAGCGGAAACGGGTACAAGTTGCTTTACAGAATTAAGCAGGTATCGCGGAGTTGGAATGTCTGTTTTGATGTGGTAGTCAAAGTGTTTGACTTCATCAAAATGGTAGATGAACCTTGTATATACAATAAGGTAGTAGAGAGTAAGGTGGTCATCCTCGTATTGTACAAAGACAACATACTCTTGATAGGAAAAGAGTTTCCTATGCTACGCACGGTCAATCTCCTCTTATCACAAGGATTCTCCAAATGGGATAAAGGTGATACCTCCTAGATCCTAGGATTTGGATCTATGAGATCGATCTAAATGGATGTTAGGCTTCTCATTAGGTTTAGTGAGATGGTATCAATCGATCCTGGGGAGAATCACTGGAAAAGTTCCAGGGTGATAAAGACGACTGAATGTCAGTCACAGGCATTTTCTTTACCCTCAGTAGAGGGACGGTATGTTGGAAGAGTTCCAAGCTAGATACCGTGGCAAACTAGACGATAAAGGCTGGTGACATCGCTATCAAAGATACTACCAAAGAGGCAGTTTGGGTGTATAGTGGTTCATAAGATGAACTAGGTTCCTACCGTTGTGTGACAATGGAAGTGTGGCTTTGGCCCAGGAACCCTGGTCCCATCAGTGACCCAGACATATTCTGAGGCAGCATCACCTGATCATGGAGATAGATTATCTCCAGGATGATCGAGGTTAGGAGAGTAGACTCAGAGGACAACACGGCGGATCCACTCACAAAGGCTTATTCCCAGTGAGAGACTTATATGGGATGGTTGAGTGTTAGATACTACAACCACTGCTACAGATGGCCCTAGTGCAAGTGGGAGATTGTTAGTTATATGTATGCCCTAGAGGCCATTACTGTACAATGGTTGTATATTGTAGTAGATGTTGAGACATATATAGGTAGGACTTTCTTGCTCGACATGATATTACGCTATCTGGTTGCTCTTTATCTTAACATGTATACTTTCTGTCTCTCTGTTATATGTTGATAAAGCCCTTAGGATGTGTACTCGACTTCCAGGACTATTATGTAGATCATACTAGTGGGGCCTGGGTAGTCCATGAGTACATCCTTCAATGTTCCTAGTCGTGGGAATATCGAGACGGGGCAACGATATTCCAGCGTAAACTAGCGTATATCTTCTCGACCTATGTGATGGGCGATGGATGATCCCATATCCATTGGTGTTTGACATCAGAGATGGTATGCGGGTGCTCAGTGGAGACTGGGTACACTGAACGGACTCGTCGAGAACTCCCAGATGGTATTATACCTCACGTCAGATGGCAGTTCTCTAGTGACACTGGTACAGCTTAGTCTGTTGACCCAAGATCGTCATAGAGTCTTGTGTGTCTCCCATTGTGCTTTGATTTCCACCCCACCATGGCTCTACTGAGTCGTGCAAACAGGTGGTTTTTGGGTACAGTCCCGATCCACATGGAGGCAATGAGCGATAGGAGGGGATTCTTCTCTCCCGGTATTGGGGGTTGATATTGCGCTATGCTCGACTGGCCATAACTGGAAATCCCTGGCCAAGGTTGCAGTGATTTACTGGTAAGAGTTATCAGTAGTTTCACGCTTGTTATGGACCTTATATCGGCATGACTTATCAAGCTACTGGGGTCTGACGTTTACCACCACTAGGAGAGATATGCGACATATCAGACGAACAGACCGGACTATGCGGTAAGTGTTACTGGTTGGATTCACAGGAGTGTGAGCGGGCTTGCTCGTTGATCTTCTGATCGCTCAATACTCGGGTGGCTGTTACGTTTAGCAGACCGCTTGCGGCTTGTGGGTGTTTGATATGATCATCACCTACTGCCGGCGTATTGACGAGTCTTTAGAGTCCTACACAGAGGTTTCCTGGCTCAAGGGAAACGAAATAGGAGTGCATATGAGATATGTGCGGGACCGAGAATAATGCCAGTATGTGATACTGAATTCTATTCTCGCGATTTGTATCATCGGACGGTTATTTAAGATATAACCGGGTTACCGAATCAAATGTTGATTCGATATATTGATATACTTGATATTAGTCGGTTATATGCAGTATGACCGGATCATTAAATCAAGTGTTGATTTAATGATTTAATGTATAATTATATATTTGATATATTACTTTACATTAACTAGTATTTGTTCACTTAAGATTATTTTTCTCACTAGATTGTGCACATTGTATATATGATATATGTTTGTGCACTAGTTTGTATCATGTTTGATGATACATGCAAACTTGGGTGTGTATGCTTTAAACCATGTTTAGGTTAATGGTTAGGGTTTTAACTTATTTATTTATTTTATTTATTCTTTTTTGGCAAAAAAATAAAATGGTGGTTTTCTTTCTTTGCTTTAAGCTTCATGAAGCTTCTTAGCATCTTTGACCATTTTGTTTTTTCCTTTAACCTAACCAATACACCTAAACCCTAGTTTATTCTCTACATGTGTTAACTCACACATGGTTGCAATATGATAAGCTTCACTTGAATTTTCTTTAAGGAAAAAAAAAATTCATTTTCTTTTCTTCTTCTTCTTCTTCATGAAGTGAAGAAACCTTTCTTGAAAAATTTCAGGTGATGAAATCAAGTGAGAAATCCAATTCCAAAGTGAACCCACTTCCTATTTCTTCATCCTCTGCCACTTGCCATGTTGTATAAGGTGTTTTCTTCACAAGGTTCGTGACCAAGTGAAGATGGAGCTTGAGTTAGAGTCGCCTCGACGTAGATCATCTTCGGCATCGAAATCAATGACCTAGCCCGATCATTTCTCCGATGAAACCAACGCTAGGGTCCGGGATCCCGATGATCGCAGCGGAGGGACATCATCACGGAGCTAAAGAAGTGGAGGACCGGATCTACAAAGGTTGTAATCCCTTTCACTTGTAGTTAAAGTAGTTAACTTGCTTAGTTTCGCCTTTACCTCTAGTTAACGATCTTCATTAGGGTTTCTCGGCACATAGAAAAATTTGATTTTGGCTTGGTTGATGCCTTGTGGAACCTCTTGAGTGTGCCTAGGATCCCTACAGTGGTATCAGAGCCTAGCTAGAGCTTTAGGCGAAGTGTAGACAATGTTAGAAATCCGATCGAACCCCAAAACCCTAAACTTGACCCCTCTCTGTACATTTTCTGAAATTGTGGATTTTTGTGAATTAAAAATGCTCAGAAAATAGAGCAGGAAATTCTAAGGTTAACTGTAGAAAACGAAGCCCTAACTCTACTGTAGCGCCGCGGAACCGCGGCCTTACCCTGCTTTTGGCGGCGGTTCCGCGGCCGTATGTACTGATTAGGGGTCTATTTTCCTACAGTAATGCCCGTAGCAGTTTCCTGTGTTCTCTGGGAATTTTTAATCTGCACTCAACAGTTGAGTTTTCTGCGGTGTATTGGGGACTCGTTGATTTGATCGGATATTTTAACCTCGTTTATGTTTTTACGGATATTTTTAGAACATGTTAAAAAGTTCGACCAGATATAAATACCCACTTTTTCCCCTGCCGGAAAATTTCCATATGTTGGATTTTTTCCCGAAGTTTAAGAACATTCTAAGTAGTGCAAGTAATGCGATGGACCCTCTAGAAGACAACAAACCTTAACTCGATTATGTGATCGTCTTGAACTGCCCTTTGAACCTTAGGGTTTGGGGCAGTACGGCGTGCCACATGTGTGGCGTTGGCTTGACCCTTCTACGGCTGGACCGTTGGTACTGTGGCATGAAGTGGATGTTTTTAAACTTATTTCATGTGTTGAGATTTTTGGGAAAACTTGGGTGTTTGATTATTCGATCGGAAAGTTTAACATTGTCTATTTATCTGGAATGTGATACAATAATTGGAATCAACAACATTTGAATGTTATAGACATAGCAGTTTAGTCTCATTTGATCGGTTGCCACGGAATTTTGATGTGATCAAAAGTCCGTCACAATCGCGTAGCGTATGCGGATACTCGCCGATAAACTTAATAGACAGCCATGCCCCATAGCCCTGACCAAGTGACTGTAGGAGAACCCCATTGCCAAAAGCATCCGTTCGGGTGCTCATGGCAGCGGTGTTCCGCCTTAGTGCACTTCGTCGACGGTATCGGGGGTGCGGCCGTCTACTAAAGTTTGCGACGAGCATTCGTTCTGGATGACGGGAATCTTGTTGAATTGCCCGACTTGATATTGAAAAGTGTTTTCGATAATAAGACTAAAATGCGGGGTTTATAAAAGTTAGGCATGCGATGTCTAAGGAATTCATTTGATTAGGCATGCGATGTCTAAAGAGGTTGCGGATTCCAACTGTTGTAGTTTTACACTTTCTTTTCTACGACCGTAAGTGTAATATGTGATATCGCCGGTTTCGTTGCTATATGTCAACGACAATTGGGATGGGCATATTTACTTATGTTGATGACATGTGATGTTATGTGTTGCTGGATATGTTATACTAGATCGTCGTGTTTGAATGGCCGAGGGGTTTTATGTGAGATGCGTGTTTTTCTTTTTCATTCACGTAAAAACTTGTCCGTAATATTCTTTTATTTGGGGCACTTCCTGGTTGATGATGATGTCACCATTGTATATTATTTACTTTCCCACATTAGGATAGACCCAAGGCGGGGAGCACAAGTAACCGGGTTCTAAGGTCCAGTAGGAGACCATCTCGAGGAGTCGAGTCCGGGTCTCCTAACTCTAGAATTGGTAGGGTTGCTTGCCGCTCTCGTAGGGGTCTAGGGGTGTGGGATTGGCTATTCATCACGACCGTGGAATCCGTGTTTTATACAGACTCAAAATAAAACACGGACGTCCTAGTATATCCAATATTTCATATGATATTTTCTGCTGCGTTATCTGTGATGTGATCATATGATATGTTCAGATAGATATTGCATATAGTATGTATGATATATTATATAGACGTTGCTTATGTTTTACACCCGCACTAGCCCTGCCTCGCTCTGCGTTAGTTACCTAACCTAACGGTGCAGACAGGACATCGAGGCGAATGCGGATGGCATAAGCGTACGTTATATTTATCTGTGATGTTTAGGTGGAATTAAATGATGGGACTTCATTAATGTGATTAATGAAAGAAAATAAACCTAAAAGATGTTGTGGAATCGAATTTTTCAAAAACAACTAGCTCTAGTTGTTGCTTTGCATCGCGGTGTTCCTTGTAGAACATCCTGCACCTTATTCGACGAGGAAAGGGCCGACGATCCCTTCACCGGGAGTGACCCCTTTAGCAATAACTGGCATATGCTACATCCCTCGGTTTGTCTTTTGATTGCTTCTATAGTTTTTGCTTTGCACAGCGGTATATATGATATATCCTGCACCTTATTCGATGAGGAAAGGGTCGACGATCCCTTCACCGGGAGTGACCCTTTTAGCAAAACTAGAAAAGCCTAAAAAAAACACTCCATTTAAAAACCATTTGATTCCGCAACGAGATCAAGTTCAAAGCGTTAAAGGTTTTCCTAAAAACCATCCGCAACCCTCCGTCATTTTAGGAAGTAGAGTACTTAGTATTCGTGCTGTGTTTGTTGACCATAGTCAAGGCACAGTGTACGGTAGCTAAGTCATGTCTTCCTACACCGCATATGATGCGATTAGTTAGGACAGTCGCGTGACTTTGTTGACTTTAGTTAAGGGTCATGTGGGTGGGTCTAATTAATCACGAAATGACGGGTAGAACTTGACTAGTGCTTATGATTTGTTGACCATAGTTAAGGTCATAAGTGCTAGGGGTAAAAACCTTTATCGGGAGTTTCAAGTATTGAAATTTGCAATTAGATTGCATACCTTCTATATGATTGTTGGATCCCGATACCCACTGCGAGTAATTGTTACTCCTGGGAGAGTTTTGCACTTTGCAATTAGCCAATCAAGTAGGTGTCTAGAAATGTGGTAACGGGGTTAAGCCCCTTGGAAAACGAGGTTTATTTTAATTAGGTCCATGCGATAGCACAGGGAACCTCCCTCAAAGTACCGGCACTGGCCTGCCTGAAAGATTGGAGAACTTGTATTGTGTAATTAATCCCGGCTAGTCTTTCCTTTTAAGGTTTGAAGGAAGATTTGATAAAAACAGTGGGAGCCATCCTGATTAGATAAAATAAATAACCAATCTAATCTTGTAAGAGCGCACGCAGAGTGTTTTCTTTTCTCTCTCTCCAGGTAGCGACCATGTCACGCCTTAATCAAGATAATAATATGGATGAATTGACCGAAGCCGCTTGTTATACTGAACTGGGGAACGTTGGTCCCGCTCCAACTTATAATTGTTATAAGACCGAGCAGGATTTAGGGGAATACCAGGATTCCCATGCCACCTAAACGAAGAAAATGCATGTGATGCATCTCCTTCGGGTGTGTTCAGTATAAAGAACCGTTTTTCAGTGTCCTCTACGTCCTAGGTATTAGATACCGGATCAGGATCCCGCAAATGTAATCCGTTACATGGGCTACAGAAAACTGAGAACGGGTGATAAGTTTCATGAGACAGAAAACGGTGCAAGTGTTGCAGCCAAGTCTGTTGGTCACTGTCACCCTGTATTACAAATACATTGATTATACCGAACCAGATATACAAAATCATATCAATCTGTTTATTTATTAAAGAAGGATATAATTTTGTATTGTTGAATATTGTTCTGAACATTTCCTATTTCAAAAGTTGATCGGATCAGGCACGTTATCTAAAAGCATTGACATTCTAAATCAAACTACAGTTCTTAGTATACAGAACACACACGAGTGAAAGAGTTCAAAAATGAACGATTCCTTCTTGAGGTATTGTAGACTAGGTCATATCAATGTTACCCGACTAGCTTAAGTTACATTTAGATGCATATTTAAATCAGTTTGAATTTACATCTTATGAAACTTTCCAATCATGTCACAAAGATTAGATGACCATAGCTCTGTTTATTGGAAACAGAGAATGAGTTAGTTAACTCTTGGGACTGATACATGATGATGTATGTAAGGTCCCCTATCTACATATGCCAGGACTGGTTCTTTGTACTTCCTTACATTCACTGATGATCTTTCAAGATTCGGACACATGTTCCTGTTGAAACACATGTCTAAAACTTTTGAGAAATTTAATGAATATAAGTTAGAAGTAGAGAACCAAAATACAGGTATAAGTATTATGTCCTATGATAAGATCAGGGAGGAGAATACTTGTGCATAGAATTCCAGGACTATTCTAAAGAAGAATGAGATTCTCTCTCCGTATTACTCCTCTGAATATACCACAGTACAATGGTGTATCGGGGCGGAGCAATCGCACCCTATATGATATGGTGCGCTCTATGATGAGTACTACTGAGTTACCAATTTCCTTTTGGGGGTGATTAGTCGAAAATATTGCATCTTTTAACCGGCAATTTCCCTATCATTTGCATTCATATAGAAGTGTTCGGCATTCATATAACACATATTAGCAAAACAGTAGTAAAATATCAAATTACATGTTTTAGACCTTAAAACCGGCATTTCTAGGGAAATTGACTACATTTCATAGCATGGCATCATTCCTATATATCGCAACTTGTGTTTCGAAGTCCGTGCGGGAAAATCAGAAGATTGCTCAAATGAAGACTGCTAAAAAGATACGCCAACTCAAGGATTTGGAATCTGGTATTGATCTTAAAAGAATTCAGAAATTCAACATATCAGAAAAAACATAAAAAGACAGAACAAAGCAACACTGAGAAGATGAAGCCCTAACTAGCCAACTTGGCCGCGGAACCGTGGCCTAAGCCAGCTAGTGCCGCGGTTCCGCGGTCAACATGACACATCTCCTGCTCTGCTTTGCACCATAATTCCTCTCTCAGCTTCCACACTTCAGAAAGATACTACATTTTCCAGAAGACCCCAGAAGCTCCTGCCAGTTCAGCAAACCTTGAGTTCCTACACTAAACTAGCCTATCATTCTAGAAACTTCTCCTTAAACCCTAGCTTAAACCCTAAGCTAAGCCCCTAACTAACTACTTCTAGAAGTCTTTCAACAAACTTTTGGAGGGAAGTCCTATTTCAAATCAAAGACCTAGGGTTTGGAGATCTATATATAGGACCCTAGGCTCACTAGTAAAAAGGAATTCAATAGATTGTTGGTAGAATTCACTCCTTGATCATCTCCTTTCATTAGTTGTTAGAAACCCTAGTTCTTCTTCTACCCAACAACAACCACCTCTAAACCCTAACCCTAATCCAATCTACAAATACCCAATTCAAGATTCATGGAGTTCAAGCCAAGCAACTCTTCTACAACCCTTTAGAAGCAAAGCCGGACTTCATCGGTGCACGAGGTCGAAGCGATCCAAGACTCAAGAAGCCGAGCGATGCAAGATTCGACGAGCAAAGTTCCTTCCTCTTGTAATTCTTGAGAGTTATAACTTCTTGTTGATATAATAAAGGTGAAGATTCTTTAAACTTGTGTACATTTTAATTCTAACATCATGATTTCATTTCAATTCTTGAATGCATTCTTTGTGATAATGTGTGAATAAACTCCGCTCGTGGAGGAGTCGACATGATCATAGAATGATGATATTGATAAATCTTTAAACGTTTTCTTAAGTCCTATAGCGATTGTAAATTCTTGAAAATAGAATGATCGATGATCTAGATCGATGAGAAATGGGTTCTTGATTCTTTTTCGCATGATCTAGAGAATCAACGATCGATCATTGCATTTTCAAGAAGCTATCTAGTGAATGTGATTCATCGAAAGGACAAAGGATAGGACGAAGAACCCTAATTCTTCACAAGATCCTTAAACCTCGATCAATCAACATCGAGTTAGCATCAATTTGCTAATGGATAAGAAACGTTGATTTCTAATCTTCATCACATCTACAATCTAATCGATTCCTACGAGCTTTACATCAAATCTTGAAACCCAAATTGATTGGAATTATATTGAAACTCGATTCTCGATGTTTATCATTTTCTTGATTCTTGATTAGAATAGTGACACTTGAAACATTTGATAAAATCTTGAATCATGTTTTCTTTTCTTTTCTATTAATTTTTCAATTCAAAACAAAACAAATTAGAACGAATCGCACAATCCCTGTGGACGATCCGCACTCGCTTACGATCTACAACTGACACCGTAATTGATTGCGGTCAAATATAATTCTTTGATTGTGAATTTTATTCAATTTTCATACCGACACAACAAGAAACTCATATCGATCAAATGAAACCGTTATCGGGGATCATTTGAGTTGATACACACTACACATCAAGAATTCTTTTCAAACAATCAAATGGCGCCGTTGCCGGGGATCATTTGATTTGATATACACAATCGGAAAATCAATACAATCAAATGGCGCCGTTGCCGGGGATAGTGCGCTAATTGTTCGTATTTTGAAATTTGAGTTGAAAGATTTATTCCATTACAATTTTTTAGATCTAAACTCGCACAAACCCTAATACGTGTGTTGTGATTTGATTGCGAGGAAATCTGGAATCATTGGAGCTTGGATAAAAATTTTCTGAATATTCCAGAGAGCTGAAGGAGTGAACAGAAGTTCACTGTTAAAATTTTGCACAGAGATCAGCACAGAAGACCGCGGAACCGCGGTGGGAGCCTCCTATTGCGGCGGTTCCGCGGCAACCTTGCTGCTTCAGTGTACCAAATTTTCTCAGTAAGCTCTATCTTTCTTATCTCCTTCTTAAATCTGCTCCAATTAACATTTTGTGCAGGTTTCTTTGCAAATAATCGCAGCACCGCGCAAAAAGCAAAATTAAATTGTGCGTGTTTTGATTTTTGTGGTTGTTTGCATAATTAATACGGACATTAAGGGGCAAAGACCAAATCCAGATTAGGTGGAGAGTTCATTACCCTTTCTAAGCCCCAAAAATCACAAACTTGCATCCGCATTACCCTCATTAACTAAAAAATATCTAGAGATGACTCTAAGGACCGTCGCGCTCACTTAGGACAAGAGAAGGCCGTGGGTAATTCATTGCTTATCCGCGTTTCTTTTATGGTGTCTAAGGCAAGTGTGTCGAAGGCTAGTGGTTACTTAATTAGGCCCACTACTTACGTAGTGGAGAACCTCCCACTTACCTGGCTACAGGAGAAACAAAGAGGCAGTGGAGGATTTATCCTGCGACTTGTCTTTTGGCAGTTAGGAGCGGTCTAGAGCTTTGACCTAGGTGACCACTAGATTTTAGGGTTGCTTGTTGCATTTGTTGTGATCACATCATTTTTTCAAAAATCCGTATATTTTCAAAACAAACACCAATCACATTCATTCTTTCCCCTAATTATAATTCACGCTGCCACTTGTACTAACCCTTTTTAGTGCAAGATAGGCTGGACAACGGGATTCTAGTGCCTGTTAGTCCGCGTCCCTCCGATCGACCCTAAAGTCGGTATTTCTACATTTACCCTTTTCTTTACCAACCACCACACCTACATCGATGGATCCGTCTCCATCGAACTTCTTTTCCACTACTCTGCCGCCGTCCGTTGGTGCGTGAATCCACCTTGAATCTCTCTCCAAGAGAGGTGCTATCCTACACGAGGCCCACTTTCCACCTGTCTTTCTATTCCACCAGCCAACGGGGAAAATTTTCAGATTAAACCCCAATACATCAACCTTCTACCAAAATTTCACGGTCTCGAGTCTGAAGACGCATATGCATTTATCACCAAATTTGAAAATGTATGCGCAATGATGGGTACTTCACAGCTTTCTGTGGATGCTTTACGTCTTCGTCTTCTCCCATTTACCTTGTGCAATTTAGCCGAGAAGTGGCTGTATAACACTGCCGCACATTCCATTTCAAATTGGGAAGAATTCGTCAAAGCATTCCTTAAGAAATTCTACCCACATCAAAAGACAGCTCGAGTCCGTAGCGAAATCTATCAATTCACCCAGCTTCCAAATGAAACATTTTCAAAATGTCTTGAACGTTTCAAGGATCTGTTAGTCCAATGTCCACATCACGGCATCCCGAGATGGGAACTGTGCTGAATCATTTATGAGGGCATTCATCCTAACACAAGACAGACCCTTGAATCTATGTGTCAAGGCAACTTTATGACTAAAAATGATGGGGAAGCCTGGGAATTCCTAGAAGATTTCGCTGAAAAATCTTTACAGTGGGAGGGTGTGAGTCAATCGTCTAGGGATGGCAATGATATTTTCATAGTAGTTAGAGCTGACATTGCAGCTATACACAAGAAACTCGAGACTATGGAAAACAAATTTTTAGCCGCCACCCTAAATCAAATATCACTCTCCAAAATTGTATGTGGATGCTGTTCTGATCCATCACATCTGACGGAAGAATGTCCACAAAATTCTCCGTTTCAAGGTCATATCAATTCTGCCTTTCAAAGATCTAGAAACGATCCATCTTCTTCCACATATAATCAGGGTTGGAGGAATCACCCTAATTCTGCTTGGAACCAATCACAATCTCAAAACACGGTTCCAACCCAAAACAATTTTCAAAGGGTCCCTCCACCACAACAGCATCCACCACTTCAATTGAGTCAACACCCCTTCCAAGCATATAACTTTCAAAACCCGGTCAACACACCCGCACCGTCTGGTCCTTTACAGTTGACCGGGACTGATGAATCATCTTCATTCATAAACTTGCTTCTAACAAATCTCATGCAAGTATCGGCTGAAATAAAGACTTCTGTCGATGATATAAAGAAAAACTCAGCGTCCCAAGCTGAGAGTATTAAATCGATGGAAGCACAAATTGCACAACTAAAAGCCAAAATGAGTGCAAGAGAGAAAGGGAAACTTCCAGCTCAACCTTTACCCAATCCTGGCTATTCACATCTTATGAATGCAACCACGTTGAGATCTGGAAGAGTGCTTGACAACCACGTTGGGGAAGAGTTTGATGATATTGATAAATCAATCAATAACACCCCGGCTGAGACCTTTCCTCACACACGCACTTCTAATTCTAACCCCAGTTCTTCTACCCCACCACTTTCTTGCGAGCCTATTCTTCGTTTCCCACAAGGCTCGCCACCTCAGCCAATCTCTTCTAGTTCTTCACAGACGATCCCCACTCCTCTTTTGGGATCATGTCTACCCCCACTTCCTTCTCCTATGATGGACCCAGCGCTTATTGCTAAAGCACCTTATCCTAATCGGTTAAGGGCTAACACACCGAGTCCACATATGGAGAAGATTAGGGACATTTTAAGCAAGTTAACATCAACATCCCTCTCCTAGATGCCATCCAACAAGTTCCGTCCTATGCAAAAACTCTTAAGAACTTGTGCACTAGGAAGAGGAAGACTCAAGTGCCCAAAAAGTTTTTCATGGCAAAGACTGTAGACACGGCTTTCCCCCAACAATTGCCGAGGAAACGTAAGGATCCTGGATATCCTACTATTTCCATTTCTATTGGGGAAAAACACATCAACCGTGCTCTACTAGACCTTGGCGCTAGTGTTAACTTGCTTCCATACTCAGTCTATGAGCAACTAGGTATCAGAGAGTTGAAGCCAACCCATTGCACTCTCCAGATGGCTGACCGATCAATCACCAAACCTAGGGGTGAACAGGAGGATGTGTTAATAAAAATCGGGGAATTCATATTCCCTGTGGACTTTATTGTAATTGATACACAGCCTGTAGCGAACCCACGGAATCAAATTCCGGTGATTTTAGGTCGCCCCTTTTTGGCCACTTCCAATGCTATTATCAACTGTCGTAACGGTTCTATGACCCTATCCTTCGGGAATAGGTCAATAGAGCTGAACATTTACAAGTTGGGAAGTGTACCCTCCGAACCTACTACTCAGGTCTGTTCTGTCGACTTAATGGATGTCGACAGCAGCGAATTTAATGATCCTCTTGATACCGATCTTGACTCTTTTCATACGTTATTGTTTGACCCAACTATGTATCATACACATACGGACTCTTCCACCGAGATGTCCGGGTCAACAATTAACACGGATTATGAACTGTTCTTAGAGTCTGAAGATCACCCCGCACTTTGTGATGACATTATTCATCGGGGTATTGATAGAACTTTTGAGGAAATCTTCGCTGATGAACTCGCATTTTTGAATGACACGGGTGTTGAGATGAATCATGTCCCAATCAATGAAATTGAACCTCCACCCCTTCTTCTGAATTGTAAAAAGAATGCGAGTAATCCATCACATTCACTGCATCGTCTCTCCAAAATGAGACGCACACACACTCTCTTCCACCACTTGACCTTTCCCCACTTTTTCTTCCACCAACCAGAGCACTGCATTGACAAAATTTTTGAATGGTTGGTGTTGACGTTCGGTCTTTGCAAAGCTTGGCATCGACCACTAATTTTTGACCCCCTCATATGATTTTCAAAGATTAACATTGCATAACTCAAGTTTGGAGGGGGGGACATTTTTCTGGCTCTTGGAAAGAAAATTTTTACACAAAAATTTGAGCCAAAAATAAGTTTGGGGGAGGTTCTTCACTTAAATATTTTGCCCCCACTAATAAATTCCTCCCAAGCTTACAGGTTTTTCGAGATTTAGCAGATGGCAACAGTGAGGACACTGTTGAAAACAAGTTTGGGGGAGGTTTGTGCTTATTTTCGCATCATTTGCATAAGCACAAAACATTTTTTTTGTAAACCTATAAAAATTTTAAAAAAATTCAAAAAATATAAAAATATTTTTGTACATAAATAAGATAATAAAAGTTTAGATAGTGAAAAATTGCATCCATGTGATTAGAAAAAATTTAAGAAAACTAAGAAAATTATAAGTTTTCTTATACGAACTAGTAATAAGTAGTTATGAGCCGTTGTCCCAAGGGTTAGTAAGATGAAAGACGTCACTAATCTGAGGATAAAAATAAGTCTGAAAGATAGTTTCTATTCTGGAAGCCAAACATTTTGAACGTTGATACCCTGCTATTCGCACTTACACACGTCTTGAAGCCTGGGATAATAGAGGATACCTTGAAATGCTCTTGTCTTAAAGCCAAAAGTATGAAGGAAATAAAAAAAAAAGTGAATAAAAAAATATATAAAGTGGTGAGAAAAATGGACACTGGTTTTGTTATCGCCGAGGGCAATAAAAAAATATATAGCGAGGGTGCCTTTTCACCTAGTGCCCTAAGGCCAACTGGTCTGGGAGTCACTGCTATGCCTAAGGTGGTGCAAGACGAGGAAAATACACCAAGTAAGCAAGTCTTCTACAACCCTTTAGAAGCAAAGCCGGACTTCATCGGAGCACGAGGTCGAAGCGATCCAAGACTCAAGAAGCCGAGCGATGCAAGATTCGACGAGCAAAGTTCCTTCCTCTTGTAATTCTTGAGAGTTGTAACTTCTTGTTGATATAATAAATGTGAAGATTCTTTAAACTTGTGTACATTTTAATTCTAGCATCATGATTTCATTTCAATTCTTGAATGCATTCTTTGTGATAATGTGTGAATAAACTCCGCTCGTGGAGGAGTCGACATGATCATAGAATGATGATATTGATAAATCTTTAAACGTTTTCTTAAGTCCTATAGCGATTGTAAATTCTTGAAAATAGAATGATCGATGATCTAGATCGATGAGAAATGGGTTCTTGATTCTTTTTCGCATGATCTAGAGAATCAACGATCGATCATTGCATTTTCAAGAAGCTATCTAGTGAATGTGATTCATCGAAAGGACAAAGGATAGGACGAAGAACCCTAATTCTTCACAAGATCCTTAAACCTCGATCAATCAACATCGAGTTAGCATCAATTTGCTAATGGATAAGAAACGTTGATTTCTAATCTTCATCACATCTACAATCTAATCGATTCCTACGAGCTTTACATCAAATCTTGAAACCCAAATTGATTGGAATTATATTGAAACTCGATTCTCGATGTTTATCATTTTCTTGATTCTTGATTAGAATAGTGACACTTGAAACATTTGATAAAATCTTGAATCATGTTTTCTTTTCTTTTCTATTAACTTTTCAATTCAAAACAAAACAAATTAGAACGAATCGCACAATCCCTGTGGACGATCCGCACTCGCTTACGATCTACAACTGACACCGTAATTGATTGCGGTCAAATATAATTCTTTGATTGTGAATTTTATTCAATTTTCATACCGACACAACAAGAAACTCATATCGATCAAATGAAACCGTTATCGGGGATCATTTGAGTTGATACACACTACACATCGAGAATTCTTTTCAAACAATCAAATGGCGCCGTTGCCGGGGATCATTTGATTTGATATACACAATCAGAAAATCAATACAATCAGGGGGTTATGCACTTTAAGAAGCTGCATACCTATTGAATTAGGTTCGAATCAGATCAGTGCCTACCACTCCATATGAGATATGGTTTGGGAAGAGTCCATCTCTTAAGCAAGTTAAGATTTGGGATTGTCCGGCCTATGTCAAAAGTAAAATCCGGACAAGATCGTGGCAAGGTCAGTTCTGTAGAACTGGAAAGATTCCAGCTATACAAACTGCAGCTAATGATTTGATAGAACCAAAGGATTCAATAGTCCCCGACGAACCTTAGCCTCTCCGCCGATCTAGCAGGGTTCCTCATCCGCCTGAGAGATACTTCGGTTTCTCGATGACAGTGGGAGCGAGGATTGCATCATGAGATGATGACCCAACTAGCTTTGAGCAGGCCATCAAGAGTGGGGACTCTGTAAGAATGGCTGGATGCTTAGCGATCTGAGATGGAATCCATGTACACCAACAAGGTATGGACTTTGGCTGCTATATCTGAAAGGTTAAATCCCTATCAGAAGCAAGTATATCTTGAGAAGATTACTTGGTGTAGATGGAAAAGTTGAGACTTTCAAAGCTAGACTTGTTAAAGGTTTTCGTCATCGACCAGGCATGGATAATGATGAAACCTTTTCCAGTGGCTGTGCTTAAGTCCATCCAGATCCTACTTGCCATTGCTACATACCATGACTATGATATCTGGTGGTTGGGTGTCATGACTATTTTTCTAAATACTGATTTAGAAGAGAACGTCTATAAGTACACAGCCAGAGGGCTTCGTAAACAGTGGGAGCAGCGGAAACGGGTACAAGTTGCTTTACAGAATTAAGCAGGTTTCGCGGAGTTGGAATGTCTGTTTTTATGTGGTAGTCAAAGTGTTTGACTTCATCAAAATGGTAGATGAACCTTGTATATACAATAAGGTAGTAGAGAGTAAGGTGGTCATCCTCGTATTGTACAAAGACAACATACTCTTGATAGGAAAAGAGTTTCCTATGCTACGCACGGTCAATCTCCTCTTATCACAAGGATTCTCCAAATGGGATAAAGGTGATACCTCCTAGATCCTGGGATTTGGATCTATGAGATAGATCTAAATGGATGTTAATCATTAGGTTTAGTGAGATGGTATCAATCGATCCTGGGGAGAATTACTGGAAAAGTTCCAGGGTGATAAAGACGACTGAATGTCAGTCACAGGCATTTTCTTTACCCTCAGTAGAGGGACGGTATGTTGGAAGAGTTCCAAGCTAGATACCGTGGCAAACTAGACGATAAAGGCTGGTGACATCGCTATCAAAGATACTACCAAAGAGGCAGTTTGGGTGTATAGTGGTTCATAAGATGAACTAGGTTCCTACCGTTGTGTGACAATGGAAGTGTAGCTTTGGCCCAGGAACCCTGGTCCCATCAGTGACCCAGACATATTCTGAGGCAGCATCACCTGATCATGGAGATAGATTATCTCCAGGATGATCGAGGTTAGGAGAGTAGACTCAGAGGACAACACGGCGGATCCACTCACAAAGGCTTATTCCCAGAGAGAGACTTATATGGGATGGTTGAGTGTTAGATACTACAACCACTGCTACAGATGGCCCTAGTGCAAGTGGGAGATTGTTAGTTATATGTATGCCCTAGAGGCCATTACTGTACATTGGATGTATATTGTAGTGGATGTTGAGACATATATAGGTAGGACTTTCTTGCTCGACATGATAGTACGCTATCTGGTTGCTCTTTATCTTAACATGTATACTTTCTGTCTCTCTGTTATATGTTGATAAAGCCCTTAGGATGTGTACTCGACTTCCAGGACTATTATGTAGATCATACTAGTGGGGCCTGGGTAGTCCATGAGTACATCCTTCAATGTTCCTAGTCGTGGGAATATCGAGACGGGGCATTGATATTCCAGCGTAGACTAGCGTATATCTTCTCGACCCATGTGATGGGCGATGGATGATCCCATATCCATTGGTGTTTGACATCAAAGATGGTATGCGGGTGCTCAGTGGAGACTGGGTACACTGAACGGACTCGTCGAGAACTCCCAGATGGTATTATACCTCACGTCAGATGGCAGTTCTCTAGTGACACTGGTACAGCTTAGTCTGTTGACCCAAGATCGTCATAGAGTCTTGTGTGTCTCCCATTGTGCTTTGATTTCCATCCCACCATGGCTCTACTGAGTCGTGCAAACAGGTGGTTTTTGGGTACAGTCCCGATCCACATGGAGGCAATGAGCGATAGGAGGGGATTCTTCTCTCCCGGTATTGGGGGTTGATATTGCACTATGCTCGACAGGCCATAACTGGAAATCCCTGGCCAAGGTTGCAGTGATTTACTGGTAAGAGTTATCAGTAGTTTCACGCTTGTTATGGACCTTATATCGGCATGACTTATCAAGCTACTGGGGTCTGACGTTTACCACCACTAGGAGAGATATGTGACATATCAGACGAACAGACCGGACTATGCGGTAAGTGTTACTGGTTGGATTCACAGGAGTGTGAGCGGGCTTGCTCGTTGATCTTCTGATCGCTCAATACCCGGGTGGCTATTACGTTTAGCAGACCGCTTGCGGCTTGTGGGTGTTTGATATGATCATCACCTACTGCCGGCGTATTGACGAGTCTTTAGAGTCCTACACAGAGGTTTCCTGGCTCAAGGGAAACGAAATAGGAGTGCATATGAGATATGTGCGGGACCGAGAATAATGCCAGTATATGATACTGAATTCTATTCTCGCGATTTGTATCATCGGACGGTTATATAAGATATAACCGGGTTACCGAATCAAATGTTGATTCGATATATTGATATACTTGATATTAGTCGGTTATATGCAGTATGACCGGATCATTAAATCAAGTGTTGATTTAATGATTTAATGTATAATTATATATTTGATATATTATTTTACATTAACTAGTATTTGTTCACTTAAGATTATTTTTCTCACTAGATTGTGCACATTGTATATATGATATATGTTTGTGCACTAGTTTGTATCATGTTTGATGATACATGCAAACTTGGGTGTGTATGCTTTAAACCATGTTTAGGTTAATGGTTAGGGTTTTAACTTATTTATTTATTTTATTTATTCTTTTTTGGCAAAAAAATAAAATGGTGGTTTTCTTTCTTTACTTTAAGCTTCATGAAGCTTCTTAGCAACTTTGACCATTTTGTTTTTTCCTTTAACCTAACCAATACACCTAAACCCTAGTTTATTCTCTACATGTGTTAACTCACACATGGTTGCAATATGATAAGCTTCACTTGAATTTTCTTTAAGGAAAAAAAAATTCATTTTCTTTTCTTCTTCTTCTTCTTCTTCTTCTTCATGAAGTGAAGAAACCTTTCTTGAAAAATTTCAGGTGATGAAATCAAGTGAGAAATCCAAATCCAAAGTGAACCCACTTCCTATTTCTTCATCTTCTGCCACTTGCCATGTTGTATAAGGTGTTTTCTTCACAAGGTTCGTGACCAAGTGAAGATGGAGCTTGAGTTAGAGTCGCCTCGACGTAGATCATCTTCGGCATCGAAATCAATGACCTAGCCCGATCATTTCTCCGATGAAACCAACGCTAGGGTCCGGGATCCCGATGATCGCAGCGGAGGGACGTCATCACGGAGCTAAAGAAGTGGAGGACCGGATCTACAAAGGTTGTAATCCCTTTCACTTGTAGTTAAAGTAGTTAACTTGCTTAGTTTCGCCTTTACCTCTAGTTAACGATCTTCATTAGGGTTTCTCGGCACATAGAAAAATTTGATTTTGGCATGGTTGATGCCTTGTGGAACCTCTTGAGTGTGCCTAGGATCCCTACAACATTGATTCTGAATGAATGTTATTAGATACCGAACCTGATATACAACATCTTATCAGTCTCTTTATTAGTATAGAAGGATATAATTTTGTATTGTTGGATAATGTTTTGAACATTTCCTAAATCAAATTTTGATCAGTTCAGGCACGTTATCTAAAAGCATAGTCGTTCTAAATCAAACCACAGTTCTTAACGTACAGAACACACACAAGAGGAAGAGTTCAGAAATGAACGAATTCTTCTTAAGGCATTGTAGACTAGGTCATATCAATGCGACCCGACTAGCTGAATTTACATATAGATGGATATTTAAATTAGTTTTAATTTACATCTTGTGAAACTTGCCGGTCATGTCACAGAGATAAGATGACCACAGCTCCGTTTATTGGAAACGGAGAAAAAGTTAGTGAACTCTTGGGATTGATACATGCTGATGTATGAAAGTCCCCTGTCTACACATGCCAGGACCAGTTCTTTATACTTCATTACATTCACTGTTTATCTCTCAAGATTTGGACATATGTTCCTGTTGAAACACAAGTCTGAACCTTTTGAGAAATTCAATGAATATAAGTTAGAAGTAGAGAACCAAAAACGGGTATAAGTATTATGTCCTTTGATGAGATCAGGGAGGAGAATACTTGAGCATGGAGATCCTGGACTATTCTAAAGGAGAATGAGATTCTCTCTCAACATTACTCCTCCATATACACCACAGCACGTCGGTGTATCGGGGCGGAGCAATCACACCCTATTAGATATGGTGCGCTCTATGATGAGTACTACTGAGTTTCCTATTTCCTTTTGGGAGTTATTCACTTGAGAAGCTGCATACCTATTGAATAGGGTTCAAATCAAATCAGTTGCCCACCACTTCATATGTGATATGGAATGGGAAGAGCCCATATCTTAAGTATGTTAAGATTTGGGGTTGTCCGGCCTATGTCTAAAAGCATAATCTGGACAAGCTCGAGGCAAAGTCAGTTCTGTAGAAGTTTGTTGAATATCCCAAGCATTCGCAAGGGAATATCTTCTACCTAACCGAGGAACAAAAGATGTTTTGTTTCTCAGCATGCCACCTTTGTGAAAGGGAATTTCTTGTGAAGAAATTATTGGTCATGAGGAAAAACTGGAAAGAGTTCCAGCTATACAAACTGCAGCTGATGATTAGGTAGAACCAAAGGATTCAATAGTTTCCAACGAATCTCAGCCTCTCCGCCGATCTAGTAGGGTTCCTCATCCACCTGAGAGATACTTCGGTGTCTCTATGATAGTGGGAGTGAGGATTGCATCATGAGATGATGACCCAACAAGTTTCGAGCTGGCCATCAGGAGTGGGACTCTGTAAGAATGGCTGGATGCTTAGCGATCTGAGATGGAATCCTTATACAACAACAAAGTATGGACTTTGGTTGCTTTATCTGAAGGGTTAAATCCCCATCAGGAGCAAGTATATCTTGAGAAGATTACTTGGTGTACATGGAAAAGTTGAGACTTTCAAAACTATGCTTAAGTCCATCAAGATCCTACTTGTCACGGCTACATACCATAACTACGATATCTGGCGGTTGGGTGTCATGACAGCTTTTCTAAATGATGATTTGGAAGAGAGCGTCTATAAATACACAGCCAGAGGGCTTCGTAGACAATGGGAGCAGCGGAAACGTGAGCAAGATGTTTTATCTGATAAATCAGGCATCGCGGAGTTGGAACGTCTGTTTTGATGTGGTTGTCAAAGAGTTTGACTTCATCAAAATGGTAGACGAACCTTGTGTATACAAAAAGGTAGTAGGGATTATGGTGGTGATCCTCGTAGAGTACGTGGATGACATACTCTTGATAGGGAAGGAGTCGTAGAGTACGTGGATGACATACTCTTGATAGGGAAGGAATTTCCTATGCTACGCTCGGTAAATCTCTGCTTATCACAAGGATTCTCCATATAGGATCAAGTGATACCTCCTAAATCCTAGATCTTATATCTATGAGATAGATCTAAATGGATGGTATCAATCGATCCTGTGGAGAATCACTGGAAAGGTTCCAGAGTGATAAGGACGACTGAATGTCAGTCGCAGGCATTGTCTTTACCCTCAGTGGAGGGACGGTATGTTGGAAGAGTTCCAAGCTAGATACCGTGACTTACTAGACGATTAAAGGAAAGATACATCGTTACCAAGAATGCTACCAAAGAGGCGGTCTGGATATATATAAGTTCATGAGATGAATTTCGTTCCTACCATTGTGTGACAACGGAGTTGTGGCTTATGCCAAGGAACCACCGTCCCATCTGAAATCCAGATATAATTCTTAGGCAGTATCACCTGATCATGGAGATGGTTGATCTCCAGGGAGATCGAGGTTAGGAGAGTAGACACAGAGGACAACAGCATGGATCCACTCACAAAGGCCTTTTTCCCAGTAGAGACTATTTATGGGATGGTTGAGTATGAGATACTTCAACCGCAGCTAATTGTTGGGTCTGCGATACCACAACAGATGGCCCTAGTGCAAGTGGGAGATTATTAGTTATATGTATGCCCTAGAGGCCATTACTGTACATACGTTGTATATTTTAGTGGATGCTTGGACATATATAGGGAGGACTTTCTTGCTCGACATGATAGTACGCTATCTGGTTGCTCTTTATCTTAACATGTACTCTAATTGTCTCTATGTTACATGTTGATAAAGCCCTTAGGATATGTACTCGACTACAGGGACTATGATGAGATCATACTAGTGGGGCCACGGTAGTCGACGAGTACATCCTATAACTGTTCCTAGTCGAGGGTGTATCGAGACAGGGCATCGATACACCAGAGTAGACTAGCATATACGTATCTTGACCCATATGATGGGCGATGGATGATCCCATATCCATCGGTGTTTGACATCAAGGATGGTGTACGGGTGCTCAGTAGAGACTGGGTACACTAGACAGACTCGCCGAGAACTCCCAGATGGTATTATACCTCACGTCAGATGGCAGTTCTCTGGTGACACTGGTACAGAGTAGTCTGTAGACCCGAGATCGTCATAGAGTCTTGTGTAATTCCCACTGTGCTTTAATTTCCATCATACCACGTCCAAGAGGGCGTGCAAAAAGGTGGCTTTTGGGTACAGTCCCGAATCACATGGAGGCAATGAGCGATAGGAGGGTATTCGTCTCTCCCGGTATAGGGAGTTGATATTGCGCTGTGTTCGATTAGCTATAACCGGAAATCCCTGACTAGGGTTGCTGAGATTTACTGATAAGTGTTATTAGTAATTTCTCGAACTGTTATAGACCTCATATCGACACGACTTATCAAGCTACTGGGGTCTGAAAAGCGAGATATGCGACATATCAGACGAAGAGACCGGACTGTACGGGAGTGTTACTGATTGGATTCGCAGGAGAATGTACAGGCTTGCTTGTTGATCTTCTGATCACTCTATAGCTGGGTGGCTGTTACGTTTAGCTGACCGCTTGCAGCTTGTGGGTGTTTGATATGATCATCACCTACTGTCGGCGTATTGACGATTATTTAGAGTCCTATACAGAGGTTTCTTCGCTCAGGCAAAACGGAGTAGGAGCACATATGTGATATGTGCGGGACCGAAAACAATACGTGTATGTGATACCATATTAGATTCTCGCGATATAAGATATCGGTCGGGTATATGTGATATTGCCGGGTCATCGGATCAAGTGTTGATTCGATGAACTGATACAGATTATATTAGTCGGTTATTTGTGAAATACCCGGATTATCGGATCAAGTGTTGATTCGATAATTTAATGTATAATTATATATTTGATAAATTAAATTACGTTAACTGATATAAGCTCACTAAAAGATTCTTTTTCTCACTCGGGTAATACATTGATATATATGCGATATATGTTAATTGTATTATTTTATTTTGTTATAATAAATATTGTATATGTGATATATAATATTGTAACATGTTAGGCTTATTAATGCAACATGTTTAGTGAAGATTAAACATGGTTAGGGTTTGATTTGGGTTAATCTTTTCTAGAACCATCTAGAAGGTTTTTGTTTTGTTTTGTGCAAAAATATTTGTTTTGATATTTTGCAAGATATTTGTTTAACCCAACCAAACCTTTAACCTTAGTTAAATCTCTACAAAGGTTACTTGAACCATGGTTGCATTTCTAACCTCATTAGTTATTCATTATTCATCACAAAAGGCTTCTTCTTTTTCCTTCTTCTTTTCATGGAAAAGCTTTCTAGCTTTTTCATTAGTGATGAAAATGGGTGAGTTAAAGAAAACAAATGAGAGCAAAAATCTGACTTCATCATCCTAATCTATCCTAGCCATTTAGATTAGGGTGTTCACTTCATTTAGTGAGTGAGAGCTTGTGTTAATGAAAGTTCAAGGTAGATCATCTTTGTTATCGAAGAACGGAAGCAAGCTTGCATCTTTCTCTTCGTGGAGCCTCTCGAGAGTCCGGAACATGATGATCGCAGCAAAGGGACCACAACACGGAGCTTATGAAGTGAAGGACCGGATTACAAAGGTTGTAATCCCTAACTCTTAGATGTTAAAATGTTTAACATGCTTTGTTTCGCCTAATCTCTAGTATAAGATCTTGGTTTAGGGTTGTTCGGCACAACTAAATTTTAAATCGGGCATGGTTGATGCCTTATAGACCCTTGTGCGTGTGCCTAGTAACCCTACACACCTTACCTAATCACCAACTGATATAAGTAAATGTCACAGACATAATATCAAAAAGTTATATCTTACTTTATAAAATAAACATACAGATATATAAGTTTGAAATTGGTGCATAACAACGAATATTCAAAACTAAATATTTGTTGTCCAGCAAAAACCAGACGATTTCCTCAAATATCACCAATTACAATGAATTCTGATATAAAGAGGATCTAATCACCCAATTCCCAATATCTTACTCCCAATCACCATCTGTAATAACATACAGATGTGAGAAACTGATCTGGTAAATACATACCCTGGAGTTAGATTCTTATTGGGAAAACAGTTTTCAATTAACATCGCACAGTAAAACTGAAACATGAAAATGTTTCAAAAGGGTTAACTGGTATTCCTAGTAACGCCTCTTCCATTATCCTAAATCGTGACAGTAACCATATACTTACCTGCCCTCACTGCAATCCCTTTATTATGTCTTACTTATTACCTTATGTACACCTCCTTTACGCTAATTGGATTTCTTTATTCCCTACCCTTCGGTACCAGCCTAAGGTTTTTAAAAAGACTATTCAACAAGCGCAATAGGTGTACTCTCCTAATCCTAAGAGCCCTCGCAACCTGAGAGAAGGTAAAGAGAAAAGACATCTGAATAATCCTATCCAATTTCTCTTGAACCGGAAACCATCCTCGAATCTGGAACGAATTCCTTCGAGTTCGTATGTAACTATACGATGGCATATCCAATGGAAGTGGATATCCGTAGTGATACGGAGTGTTCTAGAGAAAAGCAAAGTGGATGTAGGAGAGGCAGGGGTATACACGGTCTTTGTCGTGAATGATGGTGATCGCAATTTCCTTTTCCATTATTCTAATCCCTTTATATGTCTTTACTTATTACCTTTATACACCACAGTTAAGCTTGTTGGTTTCCTTCCTTCCCTACCGTTCGGCACTTGCCTATGGTCTGGAGAAAGACTATCCAATAAGCTCAATAGGTGTACCCTCTCCTAATCCTAGGAGCCCTCACAACCTGAGAGAAGGTAAAGAGAAAAGACAACCGAATAATCCTATTCAAGCTCTCTACAAACAGTATCTATCATCGAAAAAGTTCCTTCGAGTTCGTATGTAACTATACGATGGATTTATCCAATGGAAGTGGATGTTCGTAGTGATACGGGGTGTTATGGAGAAATGCAAAGGTGATATAGAAGTGGAAATGATTTATGCTACACCGTGACATTCCAAAAGCCAAAGTGTTTTAAAAAGGCTCGGTTAACTTGGTTCATGAGTTTTAGTCAAGGGTCAGGCATAGTCGCAGCCAAAGAGAGAGAGAGAGAAAAGAAACACTCAGCGAGCACTCTAACCTAGATCAGAATGGTTAATCACTTTATCTAATCAGGATGGCTCCCACTGTTTCCTCGAATTCTCTTCCAAACTCAAAAGGAGAATTAGTCGGAATTACCCGAGGAGTAATCCTACTCATCAGTGGGAATTAGGATCCAACTATCATCTCATGATAACTTGATGGAAGCCACTCAAGTCACCACACTCTAGAAGGTATGCGCAAGCCTGGCAAGTTTCCTTTATGTTTGAAACTCCTGATGTGTGTTTTTACCCCTAGGACCGAAATAACCTTGACACATTCAATAAATCAAAGAGTCCTAGTCAAGTTCAACCCGTCATTATCCAGGATTGCATTAAACCCACCCGTACGAGCACTTGACACAGTCAACAAAGCCGCACGACTGTCCTAACTAATCGCATAAATATGCCAAAAACAAGCACTACTTAGCTACCGCACACTATGCCTTGACACAGTCAACAAACGCAGCACGAATAGTAAGCAATACTTGTAAGAAATGACGGAGCGCTATGGCTGGTTTTTGGCGAAAAAACTTTAACGTAATGAACTTGATATCGTTGAAGGAATTGAGTGGTTTTATAAATATATATTGACAAAAACTTTTGCTAAAGAGGCCACTCCCGGTGAAGGGATCTCGGCTCTTTCCTCGTCGAATGAGGTGCAGGATATTCCAAACTGAATACCACGATGCAAAGAAAAAGAAAACAACTATAGTAAAGTTATTACGTTGACGCAAACTTTTACTCAAGGGGTCACTCCCGATGAAGGGATCTCGGCCCTTGCCTTGTCGAATGAGGTGATGGATATTCATAACCGAATACAACTGTGCAAAACAAAAGAGAACGTCTGTAATGTCAGTTTTTAAAAACTTGGTTCTAACTACATCATATATAGGTTTGTTTTATCCTTGCATTGATAAGAATCAATGCAGTCCCATCAGTTAATCACACCAGAAAAGAACGAAAATAAAATGTACGTATATGCCATCCGCATTCGCCACTGGGTCCCGTCATCACCCATTAGGTTACTTAACTAACGACAGAGCGAGGACTGGACTAACGCGGGTGTAAAACATATACAAGATCTACTAGTTTATATATAAATATATATAACAATCGTCCCAGGCATGATATAAAGCAACATCACAGAAGCATCACAGATGCAATACAGAATGGTGGATAATCGTAGAGCCCCGGGTTTCACTTGAGCCATAAATGAGACCCGACGTTCCCTATCGTGTAGATAGCCTGCGCAATGAAACCAAGACCCCTACGAGTGCGGCAAGTTACCCGCCAAAATCAGAAGTGAGGAAACCCCATTCAATAATGAGAATGGGTCACCCGGCACTTCACGGAATCTGGTAACTTGAGCGCCCCTCTGTGGGTCATACCTATACCCTCTATGAGTGCGGCGAATAGCCCGCCAATTCTAGAATAAGGTTCCCTCCGTCTCAACACCATGAGATGCGGACCCGTTGCCCTCTAGAACCCGGCTATTCATGCACTCCACCGAGTGGTAATCCTAGTATAGAAAAGAAAATAATATACAAAGGTGACATCGACCTCATCCCGGTCGTGCCCCAAAAGAATAATATACAAACTGGCAGGGACGACAGTTCACATGTCGGACGCTCGTCCCGCAATATTAAATGTACAAATTAAATAAAACTGTACTAATATTGCACCATAGCTATCCACCACGACGATCCAACAAACAACACAGCACAACACAGAACATCAACGTGAATGTCATGTTCGCAAACCCGTCTAGAAGACATATAGCAATTAGACGAGTTGTACCGATCAACACGGTTGCAGATAGTAATGTAAGTACTGATAAACATTTAAACAATGTTAAAACATCGACTTCGAAACACCCCAAAATGCCCCTGGACAACTAATAACATAATATCAAAAATGGGCTAAACAAACAATACCACTGCATCAATTTTCCAGATACCAAACAACACATAAAATACGAACCCTAAATACCCTATTAGAGCTGGCGAGCTCGGAAAAACGAGCAATGTGCTGGGCTAAAATTTCATAGAATGGGTTCATATTTGGTTTGTGGTCATGTGGTCAGGTAAATAGTCTTCTGCAATTGTTTGGAAGATGTTTTGAAGACTTTGAAAATCGACAGAGAACAGAAATCTGCAGTGCACTGTTTTGGGTTCGTTTCGATTTAGATGCATTAACATTGTCTAAACAAGCTAGCTAAGGGTTTTAATGGTGGCTCTGATACCATGAAGGGTTATGGCAGCGCCCTGGTCATCAAAAGGCGGCCAAAATGCGAAACAAAAATTTCTAAACTGGCGCTACCATTACCCGAATCCCGGATCGACGTTAAACCCAAAACTAGCAATCTAAACTAATACTTAGAATGGTCATACGGAGTTGATCCGTGTCCTTCAGTCTTCATTCCAATCTCCTAATGGTTCCTTGATGTCGTTTGGTTGCCAGTCTTCCTCCATCTCCGATGATCCACCCGAGGGATGTAACTCCGGCTCTAGCTCGACAACATGATGCAAATGGAGCAACTAGGGTTTCTAGTATGCTACCTTTTAGAGCCTAGGATATCGTGTGTATGATCTCTAAGTGTTATCTATCTCAAAACATGAAGGTGGAAGCAAAGCAAGAGAGCTAGAAGAGGTGAGGCAAATGGTGATTGAGGAGCTGAAGAAAAACTCAAGTGAACAAAACCTTCATGCTTGCAAGAATGAACTCAACCTTGAAAAAGAAATTAGCATGCTATGTTTTGTTAATACTAATTTTCTATTTAAAAATCCTCCCATGCTTGAATAGTGAACACAAATGAATTAATAATTCATTTGTGTGCACTATTGCAGGCATTGTTGTCACCATACCTCCTCATGCAATTTCCACCTCATTTATTCATTTAATAAAAATGGTCAAATCAAGAAATGAGGTGGCACCTTTTAGAATGTTATCCGGTAAAAAATACGAATTACATTCTACTGTAAATATATCTGCATTCGCACCGAAATACGAATACCCAAGAGATAGCAAACACAAAGAATATAATACAAGAATATACGTATCGAAATACATATATGTAAATTATTAAATCAATACCTGATTTAATAATCCGGCTCTAACCCGAGCCGGCTAGTATTATGAACTGTCCAATCGAAAGTCCGAGTACAATGTACATCAATCGATCGGAACCCTGCACGCATCCAATACGGATACAACATCATTTCGCCAAAACCAGGGAAACTCTCTGTGTGGGACTTGATTGATTCATTTTCTGACGTGTATATGTAAAAGGTAACGACAATCAAAAAATTATATTGACCGCAATCAAACTACGGTGTCGGATGTAGTTAATGAATGAGTGCGGATCGTCCACAGGGATTGTGCAATTCAATAGTATTTTGATACTTTTGAAATGAAATGTTAAGCAACAATAAACGAAAACATGATTCAAGATGTGATTTGTATTCGAGTGTCACTATTCTTTACTCAAGAATCAAGAAACTATAAACAATCAAGAATCGGTTGTTTTGATAATATTTCCAATCAACAATCAAGAATATAAGAGAGGCTCGTAGGAATCGATCGGATCTTTAGACGTGATGTAATCTAAAGGGTTTCGTGTTCTTGTCCTTCGAAGAATTGATACTAGATCAATGGTGATCGACGAGAGTTAGGGTTTTCTTGATGAAATTAGGGTTTCATCTCTTAACCCTTGTTCTTTCGAGGATACCATTTATATTCTAGCCTCTAGCAATTTCAAGAAACGATCAGAACTCCCCAATCTCGAGCGATGTCGATCAAGAAAGCATCGCAACGAATTGGGTCGTCGATTCTTGAACTTGCTAGGGTTTACAAACTCGTGGGATTCAAGAATCGATTACAAATTTGTTACATCATCATACTAAAGATCGTTTCGACTCCCCGACGAGCGGAGTTTTATTCACACATCACCACAAAGACAATATTCAAGAATAGTAATGATAACATGATGCGGAATTTAAAGAAAACAAGATAAAAGAATATCACCTTTTATTTAATCAACAATTTCAATACATTCTTTCAAGAATCTACAAGAAGAAGAAATCGATCGTTGACTCGGCTTCGCTCGTCTCCGTGGATCGTGGATCTACTTTGATCTCTTGCCCGATTGAAGATCGGCTCGGCTCATAAAAGGGTTGAAGGCATCTTGCTTGGCTTGCACTCAAGATCTTGAATTGTGGTTGGATTTAGGGTTAGGGTTTCCTACAAGCTCTCTCACTAAACTTGAGGAAGAGGGGATGAAGAAAGAGATTGATTTTCTAAACTTCAATAATTGGTTGAATAATCTCCAAATGATGAGCCTAGGGTCTTATTTATAGACTCCCAAACCCTAGGTTTAGGTTTGAATTAGAACTTTCCCTCCCAAAGTTTGTTGAAGAGTTTCTAGAAGGAGTTTGTTAGGAGTTAGCTTAGGGTTTAAGCTAGGGTTTAGGGAAAGTTCTAGAAGTATTAGGCTAGTTTAGGTGTTTGCTGATCTGGAGGAAGTATCTGGGATATTCTGGAAGTTTGTGAGCATTATTGAGCTGTAGCCACTGAAAGAGGAGTTGTGCACTGAAATTGAGGAGCTGACGTCACCATATAGCCGCGCTTCCGCCGCAAGAACAAGGCATTGGCCGCCCTTCCGCGGCGGCTTGAGGAGGTTGGGCTCTGTAAATTCTTCAGTGGTCTTGGGCTTCTGTTTGTGGCTTTTTCTGATATTTAGATTTGTATAATCTCTTCTGTGTTGATACCAGATTTGGGTTCAGTGAGTTTACGAGCGATTGTAATGGTCGAGCACTGTAATGATCGAGCAAGCTTCTCTTTTCCTGCATAGACTTCGAAACACGGGTTGCAAGATATAGAAAATATGCCATGTAATGCAATGCAGTCAATTTCCCTAGAAATGCCGGTTTTAAGGTCGAATACATGTAATCTGATATTTTGCGACCGATTTGCTAATATGTGAATTATGAATACCGTACACTTCTATATGGATGCAAATGATAAGGAAATTGCCGGTTAAAATATGCAATATTTTCGACTGATCAAATACCCCCAAACTTAATTTCGATCGTCTCGAGCGAATGTTTTATTAAAACGAGAAGGAGAAAATAAAGAAAGAGAAAAACTAACTAGCACACTTTCGTAGGCAACACGATTGCACTGAGCACGTGCAACAAGCCTTTAAACCTCTAGGTGTCCCTAGTAGGAGGAGTGTTGTCTCCTGAGGGTTTTCAGCGGATTGCACCCACAAAATCCAATAACAAAAGCAAGATCATGAATATTACATTTAAAGAAGAGAATTGTAAAAGAAAGACTTTGAAAATTAGGGTTTCCAACTAAGCTAGCTTTTCGGTTGTCATGAGCCCTATCTTAATGGTCATGAAAAGATGTTAGAAATCATGTCCTCCCTCAATAAAACATCGTCTTATTCTTCATTCCTATCTTTCTTCCAAACATCGATCATATAACCCTGCGTGTGTGTAAAGACATCCCTACACCCGGAGAATTCAATTCAAGCTATCATACTCTTGCCCATCAACCTCAGTACTCTTTTTTTTTCTTTTTTTTTTTCGATGAGCTCACACACTTTCATGCGACCGTTAATACTTCTTGAGGTACTAACCGACCGATTACTCATGTGCTTGCTTATTTGGTGTATTTTCCTAGTCTTGCACCACCTTAGGTATAGCAGTGACTCCCAGACCAGTTGGCCTTAGGGCACTAGATGAAAAAGCACCCTCGCTATATATTTTTTTATTCCCTTGGTGATAACAAAACCAGTGTCCATTTTTCTCACCATATATATTTTTATTGCCCTCGGTGATAACAAAACCAGTATCCATTTTTCTCACCACTTTAAAACACATATTTTTTTTTCTTCATACTTTTGGCTTTAAGACAAGAGCATTTCAAGGTATCCTCTACTATCCCAGGCTTCAAGACGTGTGTAAGTGCGAATAGCAGGGTAGCCACGTTCAAAATGTTTGGCTTCCAGAATAGAAACTATTTTTCAGACTTATTTTTATCCTCAGATTAGTGACGTCCTTCATCTTACTAACCCTTGGGACAACGGCTCATAACTACTTATTACTAGTTCGTATAAGAAAACTTCTAATTTTCTTGGTTTTCTAAAATTTTTCTAATCTCATGGATGTAACTTTTCACTATCTAAACTTTCATTATCTTATTTATATACAAAAAGTGTAAATATAAAAATTATTTTTATATTTGAAAATTTTTAAATTTTTATGGGTTTTGAAAATTTTTCAATTTTATAGATTTTTTTTTTTTTTTTTTAAATAAATGTTTTGTGCTTATGCAGATGATATGCAAATGATGCGAAAATAAGCACAAACCTCCCCCAAACTTGTTTTCAACAGTGTCCTCACTGTTGCCGACAGCTATACCTACAAAAATCTGTAAATCTGGGGGGAATTATTAGTGGGGGCAAAATACATAAGTGAAGAACTTCCCCCATACTTATCTTTTATTTACTCACCTTCATTCAAAAGATGATGCAATGATATACTGGATATGAAGGTGAGACGGAGGAATTTTAATCCAAATAAACTGGCTCTTGTAAGAACAAGAGCTCCTCCGTGGGGTCAGTGGAAAAATACGGCTTAAGTCTATGTCCATTTACTTTGAAAAAGGTGCCGTTTTTAACATTTTCAACTTCTACTGCCCCGTGCGGGTATACAGACCGCACAACAAAAGGTCCCTTCCATCGAGATCGGAGCTTACCCGCGTGAAGGTGTAATCGTGAATCATAAAGAAGGACTTGTTGACCAGGTAAAAATGTTTTCCTTAAAATGCTTTTATCGTGAAAAACCTTAGTCCTATTCTTTGTGATTACAGCATTATCATAAGCTTCATCGCGGAGTTCGCTTAGCTCGTTAAGTTGCAGCTTCCGAAAGTTGCAAGCAAGGTTTAGATCAAAATTTATTTCCTTTATAGCCCACAATGCTTTATGTTCTATCTCAACAGGTAGATGACATGCTTTACCAAAAACTATCCTATATGGAGACATTCCTAGGTCGGTCTTATATGCAGTCCTGAATGCCCAAAGAGCATCCGTCAATTTGGTCGACCAGTCTTTTCTATTTTTAGCAACAGTTTTCTCCAGGATAAGTTTGATTTGTCTGTTTGAGATCTCAGCCTGCCCGCTTGTTTGGGGATGATAGGGTGTAGAAAGGCGGTGGTTGATTGAGTATTTTCGCATCAGAGTCTCGAAAGACCTGTTGCAGAAATGTGTCCCATTATCGCTAATAATAGCGCGTGGGTGTCCAAATCGCGAAAAGATATTCTCTTTTAAGAACTTAATGACAACTTTCCTGTCATTAGTGCGACATGGAATGGCTTCTACCCACTTTGAGACATAATCAACCGCCAGCAATATGTACAAATTCCCAAAGGAGTTGGGAAAAGGACCCATAAAATCTATGCCCCAAACATCAAACATTTCAACAACCAGAATGGGTTGCTGAGGCATTTCATTCCTCTGGGATATTCTACCCGTATACTGACATTGTGTACAGGTTTTGCAATACTCAAATGCGTCCTTGAATAAGGTCGGCCAATAAAATCCACATTGCAAAACCTTTTCCGCGGTCTTTCTAGGACCAAAGTGACCCCCACAAGCCTGATCATGACAAAATGAAAGAACACTCTTGAACTCTTCATTTGGGACGCACCGGCGAATGATCTGATCAGGACAATATTTAAACAAATAAGGCTCGTCCCAGTAAAAGTGTTTTACTTGGGAAAGAAAACGATATTTGTCCTGTTTTGACCAATCGCTCGGTATCAGTCCCGTGGCATGATAGTTCACAATATCCCTGAACCATGGTTCAGCGGATATGCTCAAGAGTTGTTCATCAGGGAATGAGTCATTGATCGGCAGGGTCACAGGAGAAGAAACGATGCGTGAAAGGTGGTCAGCTACTACGTTTTCACATCCTTTCTTATCTTTGATAACAAGATCAAATTCTTGTAACAATAGGATCCAACGTATTAGTCGACCTTTTGCATCTTTCTTCGCCAGAAGATGTTTCAAAGCGGAATGGTCAGTATACACAACTATAGGTGAGCCGATTAAGTAAGGCCTGAATTTTTCTAATGCAAATACAACCGCTAAAAGCTCTTTCTCGGTGGTTGTATAATTGATTTGCGCATCATTCAGGGTCTTACTAGCATAGTAAATCACGTGTGGCATCTTATCGATGTGCTGTCCTAGGACTGCACCTACTGCAAAATCAGATGCATCACACATCAGCTCAAAGGGGTAGTCCCAATTTGGTGATGATAAAACGGGGGCTGAAGTGAGTGAGTGTTTAAGTGAGTCGAAAGCTGTCTCGCAATCCGAGTCAAAATGGAAGGTCGTATCCTTGGCCAGAAGTAGTGTTAAAGGTCTAGCAATTTTGCTAAAATCCTTAATGAATCTCCTATAAAAGCCCGCATGGCCAAGGAAAGAGCGAATATCTTTGACGCTTTTGGGATGAGGCAGGTTTTGAATGACATCTACTTTAGCTCTGTCAACCTCAATGCCTTTCTGTGAAATGATATGTCCAAGGACTATTCCTTCTTGGACCATAAAGTGGCATTTTTCCCAGTTTAATGTCAAGTTCTTCTCTTTGCAACGAGTAAGAACAGCGTCAAGATTCGCTAGGCAATCAGAAAAAGAGTCTCCAAAAATCGAGAAGTCGTCCATAAAGATCTCCAGAAAATTCTCTACCATATCAGAGAATATCCCCATCATACACCGCTGAAAGGTAGCGGGAGCATTGCATAACCCAAAGGGCATGCGACTGTAAGCAAAGGTACCAAAAGGACAAGTAAAAGTGGTTTTATCTTGATCCTTTTTGGCGATGGGGACCTGATTGTAGCCTGAGTATCCGTCCATAAAACAATAAAACTCTCGTCCCGCTAAGCGTTCCAGCATTTGATCAATAAATGGTAGAGGAAAATGATCTTTCCTCGTAGCAGCGTTGAGTTTTCTATAATCGATGCATACACGCCACCCAGTTTGGGCGCGTGTTTGAATCAACTCATTCGCTTCATTTGTGATAACTGTGATGCCGGATTTCTTAGGAACGACATGTATAGGACTCACCCACTGGCTATCGGAGATGGGGTAGATAATACCATTATCTAAGCACTTGACGATTTCTTTCATGACAGCTTCCTTTATGACGGGATTCAACCGTCTCTGTGGTTCTCGGGTCGGTCTGGCATCATCCATCACATGTATATGATGTTCAACTATCAAGGGACTAATCCCTTTGATGTCCGCCATACTCCAACCAAACGCCTCTTTGTTAGATCTCAATACCGATAAAAGGGCATTCTCTTGCTCTGATGCAAGAGAAGCGGAAATGATAACCGGTAATGACTCGTTCTCACCAAGATATGCATATTTCAGGTGAGAAGGTAAAATTTTGAGATCTAACTCAGGCGGAGAAATGATAGAAGGAAGGGTCATAGATTGATTTTTGGATCTACAAAGAAGCTCAGAGCCTGTGAAAGATACAGACTCGGGTGGAGAAAAGTCAGAAGTGCAGGACTCATGTGTAGCTAAAGTGTCCTCACTAAGATCATGTGTGAAATCAAACATAGATGTGCTAATGTCATCGAGATCAGTCAAGCAAAGATCCTCAGCTCCACAACTATCGGGAGCGATCTCATGGACAGAGCACACATCTAAAATATGAGCAGAGGGTTCTGACGGCTGACTTCCAACTCTATAGATATTTAGTTCAATGGTCATATTTCCAAATGATAAATTCATTGAACCATTTCTACAGTTTATAACAGCGTTGGAAGTGGCAAGGAAAGGACGACCTAGAATCACCGGAATTTGGCCCCGGGGGTTTGCTACAGGATGTGTGTCGAGCACAATGAAGTCTACAGGGAAAACAAATTCCTCGACCTTTATTAACACATCCTCTAATTCACCCCTTGGTTTGGTGATAGATCGGTCTGCCATCTGGAGAGTACAATGAGCAGGTTTCAGCTCTCCAATCCCTAATTGCTCATAGACAGAATAAGGTAACAGGTTAACACTCGCGCCAAGGTCTAAAAGAGCACGATTTATGTTTTTACCCCCAATCGAAATCGAAATTGTAGGACAACCTGGGTCCTTTCTTTTCTTTGGAAGCTGGGGTATAAAAGCAGTGCTGATGTTATTAGACATAAAGACCTTCTTCGGCACTTGAGTCTTCCTCTTCCTAGTGCACAAGTCCTTAAGAATCTTCGCATAAGCGGGGACTTGCTGAATCGCATCTAGGAGAGGGATATTGATGTTAACCTGTTTGAACATCTCTAAAATTTTCTCCATATGAGGACTCGTTCTATTAGCCCTTAGCCGATTCGGGTAAGGTGCTTTCGCAATAAGCGCGGGGTCCATCACAGGAGAAGGAAAGGGGGGTAGACGAGGTCCCAAAGGAGGTGTGGGGATCGTCTGTGGAGAACTATAAGGGTTGGGTGAAGGTGTTGAGCCTAAAGGGAAATGGAGAATAGGCTCGTGCGAAAGTGGTTTGGTAGAAGAAGAAGGATCAGAAGGTGAAGTGTGTGTATGTGGGAAAGACTCAGCCGGGGTGTTGATATGATTTTCAGTATTATCAATACCTTCCCCGACATGATTGTTCAGCACTCTTCCCGATCTCAACGTTGTAATGGCATTTACATTGTAATGCCCAGGATTCTGTAGGGGTTGAGAGGGAAGTTTCCCTTTTTCTCTCGCACTCATTTCGGCTTTTAAGCGTGCGATTTCAGCTTCCATCGTGCGAATACTCTCAGCTTGGGACGCTGAGTTTTTCTTTATTTCACTGACGGAAGATCTAACTTCAGTCGAAACATCCATGAAATTTGATAAAAGTGATTTCATGGTTTGAGTGAATTGAGAGAACTCGTCAGAACAGGGCTGCATAGGATTAGACTGTGCAGGAGTGTTGCCCTGATTTTGGAAATTTTGTGACTGATAGGGGTGCTGAGTGAGTTGTAGGGGTTGCTGTTGTGGTGGAGGAAGAGCCCGTTGAAATTGATTCGTGTTTGGAACCGTGTTTTGAGATTGGTTCTGGTTCCAAGCAAAATTCGGGTGGTTCCTCCAACCCTGATTGTAACTGGAAGAATATGGATCGTTTCGAGGTCTTTGAAATGCGGCATTAGAATGCTCGTGACCTTGAAACGCAGAGTTTAATGGACATTCTTCCGTTAAATGTGACGGATCAGAACAACACCCACAAACAGTTTTGGGGAGCGACATTGGGTTTAGGGAGGCTGCTGCAAATTTGTGTTCCATAGCGTCGAGCTTCTTTTGCATTGCTGCCATTTCAGCTCGAACACCTATGGACACATCTATTTGGTGTACGCCACCCCTATTCAATGGTTGTGTTCCACTCTCCCAAATTAGTGATTTTTCAGCGAACTCTTCTAAGTATCGCCAGGCTTCCCCGTCATCTTTAGTCATAAATGTACCTTGACACATGTTTTCAAGGCTCTGTTTAGTGCTAGGGTTGCTGCCCTCATATATGATTCGGCAAAGCTCCCATCTCGGGATGCCGTGGTGAGGACATTGAACCAATAGATCCTTGAAACGTTCAAAGTATTTTGAAAATGGTTCGGCAGGGAGCTGGGCAAATTGGTTCAGTTCGCTACGGATTCGAGCCGTCTTTTGGACTGGGTAAAATTTCTTAAGGAATGCAGCGACGAATTCTTCCCAATTCGTAATAGAGTGTGCGGTGGTGTTATATAGCCACTTCTCGGCTATATCGCACAAAGTAAATGGAAGAAGTCGTAGACGCATTGCATCCACTGAAAGTTGAGACGTACCCATCATTGCGCATACGTTTTCAAATTTGGTAATGAAAACGTAAGCGTCCTCGGTCTCGAGTCCGTGGTATTTGGGTAAAAGATTGATATACTGGGGCTTAATCTCGAAGTTATCCCCATTGGATGGTGGTGTGGATAAGCAGGTCGAAAGAGGACCTCTATGTGGATAGCATCTTTCCTGGAGAGAAATATGGGGAGGAGTAGGATTCTGCGCACCAACGGACGGTGGCAGATTAGGGTTAAAGAAATTTGATGGATTCGGATCCATCGGTGTGGGTGTGGTAGTGGGTAAAGAAAAGGTAAATGGAGAATTATCGACTTCGGAGTCGATAAAAGGTACGCGGACTAAACGGGCACTAGAATCCCGTGTCCAGCCTATCTTGCACTAAAAAGGGTTAGTACAAGTGGCAGCGTTGACTTATAATTAGGGATGAATGAATGCGATGCTTGCTTTGAAAAAGGGACGGATTTTGAAAAAATGATGCGACACAACAAATGCAGCACACAAACCCTAGAATCTACTGGTCACCTAGGTCCGATCTCTAGACCGCTCCTAACTGCCAAAAGACAAGTCGCAGGATAGAATCCTCCACTGCCTCTTTGTCCCCCTGTGGCCGGATAAGTGCCAGGTAAGTGGGAAGGAACCACCACTACAGTGGACCTAATTAATAACCACTAGCCTTAGACACACTCGCCTTAGGCACCACAAGAAAACGCGGATAAGCAATGAATTACCCACGACCTTCTCTTGTCCTATTGAGCGCGACAGTCCTTAGAGTCTTCTCTAGATTTCTTTTAGTTAATGGAGGTAATGCGGATGCAAGTTTGACGATTTTCGGGGCCTAGGAAGGGTAATGAAATCCCCACCTAATTTGGATTTGGCCGTGCCCCTTAAATTTCCGTATTAGAATGCAAACAACCAAGAAATCAAAATCACACACAATTTTAATTTTGCTTTTGCGCGCTGCGATTTATTTGCAAAGAATCCTGCAGCAAAGGGTTAGTTGGAGCTAAAAAGGGAGAGGGGAGAGAGCAAGAAAATACCTGCTGGAAAATTTTCCAGAGAACCCTCAAGTATGCGGCGCTTCCGCCGCAAAAACCATATATATGCCGCGGATGAGCGGTCAGTTCTTGGGAACAGTGAACAATTTTTCTTCAGCAAGCTCCTGTTACTATCTCCAGCTCTTTGGTATATTCAAACAAATTTTTCCACAGAACAGAATGCTCCAGATCACCTTGCAATCAAATCACAACACACGTGTAAGAGTTTGTACGAATTTTGATTTCAAGAAGTAAAACGTAATAATTCTTTCACTTCAAACTAAAAATGCAAATGAATTAGCGCGATCCCCGGCAACGGCGCCATTTTGATTGATGCATTTTCTGACGTGTATATGTAAAAGGTAACGACAATCAAAAAATTATATTGACCGCAATCAAACTACGGTGTCGGATGTAGTTAATGAATGAGTGCGGATCGTCCACAGGGATTGTGCAATTCAATTGTATTTTGATACTTTTGAAATGAAATGTTAAGCAACAATAAACGAAAACATGATTCAAGATGTGATTTGTATTCGAGTGTCACTATTCTTTACTCAAGAATCAAGAAACTATAAACAATCAAGAATCGGTTGTTTTGATAATATTTCCAATCAACAATCAAGAATATAAGAGAGGCTCGTAGGAATCGATCGGATCTTTAGACGTGATGTAATCTAAAGGGTTTCGTGTTCTTGTCCTTCGAAGAATTGATACTAGATCAATGGTGATCGACGAGAGTTAGGGTTTTCTTGATGAAATTAGGGTTTCATCTCTTAACCCTTGTTCTTTCGAGGATACCATTTATATTCTAGCCTCTAGCAATTTCAAGAAACGATCAGAACTCCCCAATCTCGAGCGATGTCGATCAAGAAAGCATCGCAACGAATTGGGTCGTCGATTCTTGAACTTGCTAGGGTTTACAAACTCGTGGGATTCAAGAATCGATTACAAATTTGTTACATCATCATACTAAAGATCGTTTCGACTCCCCGACGAGCGGAGTTTTATTCACACATCACCACAAAGACAATATTCAAGAATAGTAATGATAACATGATGCGGAATTTAAAGAAAACAAGATAAAAGAATATCACCTTTTATTTAATCAACAATTTCAATACATTCTTTCAAGAATCTACAAGAAGAAGAAATCGATCGTTGACTCGGCTTCGCTCTTCTCCGTGGATCGTGGATCTACTTTGATCTCTTGCCCGATTGAAGATCGGCTCGGCTCATAAAAGGGTTGAAGGCATCTTGCTTGGCTTGCACTCAAGATCTTGAATTGTGGTTGGATTTAGGGTTAGGGTTTCCTACAAGCTCTCTCACTAAACTTGAGGAAGAGGGGATGAAGAAAGAGATTGATTTTCTAAACTTCAATAATTGGTTGAATAATCTCCAAATGATGAGCCTAGGGTCTTATTTATAGACTCCCAAACCCTAGGTTTAGGTTTGAATTAGAACTTTCCCTCCCAAAGTTTGTTGAAGAGTTTCTAGAAGGAGATTGTTAGGAGTTAGCTTAGGGTTTAAGCTAGGGTTTAGGGAAAGTTCTAGAAGTATTAGGCTAGTTTAGGTGTTTGCTGATCTGGAGGAAGTATCTGGGATATTCTGGAAGTTTGTGAGCATTATTGAGCTGTAGCCACTGAAAGAGGAGTTGTGCACTGAAATTGAGGAGCTGACGTCACCATATAGCCGCGCTTCCGCCGCAAGAACAAGGCATTGGCCGCCCTTCCGCGGCGGCTTGAGGAGGTTGGGCTCTGTAAATTCTTCAGTGGTCTTGGGCTTCTGTTTGTGGCTTTTTCTGATATTTAGATTTGTATAATCTCTTCTGTGTTGATACCAGATTTGGGTTCAGTGAGTTTACGAGCGATTGTAATGGTCGAGCACTGTAATGATCGAGCAAGCTTCTCTTTTCCTGCATAGACTTCGAAACACGGGTTGCAAGATATAGAAAATATGCCATGTAATGCAATGCAGTCAATTTCCCTAGAAATGCCGGTTTTAAGGTCGAATACATGTAATCTGATATTTTGCGACCGATTTGCTAATATGTGAATTATGAATACCGTACACTTCTATATGGATGCAAATGATAAGGAAATTGCCGGTTAAAATATGCAATATTTTCGACTGATCAGGACTCTAAAGACTCGTCAATACGCTGACAGTGGGTTTAACCACAAGCACGTCAGCGGCACTAGCTGTACGTAACGGCTACCCAGGTATTGAGCGAAAGGGAGGCCGATGAGCATACTCATGCAGAAACCCTACTGTGCCTGACAGTGACAATATCCGTACAGTCCGGTCTGTTCGTCAAAGAGTATCGCATATCGAGTCTAAGGGGGTGGATAAAGTCAGACCCCTAACAACGTGACATTTAGTGTCGGTATGAAACCCTATCACCACCTGAGAAACTATCGATCCTGGATCGATAATTCTCGTCCACCATAGCCACAGATTTATGGTGATGGCCATCCGTACACAACGCGACATCAACCCCCAATACCGGGAGAGATGAATCCCCGACGATCCGATCACTGCCTCCATGTGGCTCGGTACTGTACCCAACTAAAACCTTTTTGCATGACTCCTTTGAGCCGTGGTAGGGTAGTAATCAAAGTACAGTGGGAACTCACATGAGACAAATGACGATCTCAGGTCGACAGACTAACCTGTACACATGTCACCTGGGAACTGCTATCTGACAATAGGTATAATACCAACTAGCAGGTTCCCGGTGAGTCCATCCAGTGTACTCATAACCCATTGAGCAGCTGTATACTATCTTAGGTGAACAAACTAACACCAATGGCTTGTGAGACCTTGCCACCACCCCTCGTCGGGGTCTCGATCAGTATACACTAGTCTACACTGGAGTATCGATGTCCAGTCTTGATACTCCTATGACTAGGGACATTTAAGGATGTGCTTATAGACCCTCAGCTCCCACGTATATGATCGCCATCATAATGCTGATAGTCAAGCAAGAATCCTATGGGCTCTATCAACATGTATATGATGATAAAGAAAAACCAGATAGCATATTATCATCTTGAGTAAGACTATTTTATCGATATAGGTCCTCCCTCAATCATCATAATCATCGGCCTGTGATTACGATAATTGCCTTGAGGTCACTATAGCCAACAATCTCCCACTTGCACTTAAGGCCAATTATTGCAATGTCGCATACTCACAGCCCGTGTGATACCGAACACCCAACTTCTCTAATAATCAGTTTCGGAAAGCCCGTTTGCGAAACTAATGCGTTCGAGAAATAGCCTTAGTGAGTGGATCTGCTCCCGTGTTTCTTTCTACATCTCTCTATATTTCAACTTCGCTGAGAGAACCATCTCCCAAAATGAGCAATACCTGTCTTAGAATTTGTCTGGATATCTGATGGGATCCAGTTCACAAACGAACTCCAAACCCAGCAAACGACCTAGACTGTATCATCCACTGAATTTAATCAGTAACATGCGCCATGCCTTCCTCAGTATCCGCTTGGACCACCTGTCCAACATACCGTCCCTCAGAAGAGGGAAAAACTATAACTCAGACAGCCACTCTGTCGTCCAGGTCACCATGGAAGCCTGGAATGATAACCGTCTCCCGAAGGAGGCTGCCATTATCATATCCCTAGAACATCCATTTATGTTCATTAACTGCTTCCTAATGTTTCTCCAAGATTGGATTAATATATGTTTATTGCAGCTAGTGCAAAAACAATATCTGGTGTCGTACTTGACATTTCATGATTAACTCAATTGCCTAAGCAAGCGATTTGCTAATCATGCAGATCCCTCTCCCCTTTAGTCTGTAAGACACCTTTAGCGAGGGTGACTCCATCACTTGCAGGTACACTACCATGCCAGGAGTTGTCCATTCTAAAATACCTTTAGAATAATGTCAAAGTACCCAGATTAGCATAATTCCCAAACCTAGATCTAAAACCATAGATCTAGTAACCAGAAAACTTGATATTATATCCATATCCTATGTGGAGAGACAACATTGTGACAACCACAGTATAACCGATCGTAGTGTAGGAATATCTCTTCCTACCAAATGCATGTCATCCCAATTCCTGGACATCACTCCCTACTACCTTCTTACCAGATCCATCTCCCATTCTGATGAAGTCAAAGCCTATGACTGTCGCATCAAAAACAGATGATCTATTTCCACTAGACTTCCTTTGGTCTATAAATAGAACTAAGCTAATTGTCCTCCATGCTTCCGTTGCTCCCACTGACTACACAAACCCTCTGGTAGAGTAATATACATGTGCACTTCTAAAGCTAGTTTAGAACCACTCTATACTCATCCCCTTGCCGGGTCTTATAGTCTAGAACAGCAGCAATGACAAGTCTGGATATACAAGAACCTCCTTGTCACCATCTCTGAGAAGACCGAAGTACCTCTCGGGTGCCTGAGGTTATACACCAATTCTGCGGAGTGGCTAATGGAACGTCAAATCCAATTGAATCCTTATGTTCTATTAAATCTTCAGTGATCGTTTGTGGTTCTGGAATCACTTCCAGTTCTACCATACCCCCACTTCTGTTTTTCTGAAAAAATCCATTTTACTAAAACAGTGGCGAGTCAAGAACAATATAAATATTGATCTTCCTGATGGTAGTGTAGGGTTCCTAGGCACACTTGTGAAGGTTCATAAATCATCAAACATGCTTGAATAAAATTTTACATGTGCCGAACAACCCAAAGACAGGATCTTTGCTAGATTATTAGGGTTTAGCATGCAAGATAATATCTTTTTATCTAAGTGTGAGGGATTACAACCTTTGTAGTCTGCTCCTTCGCTTCACAAGCTCCGAGTAGAAGTCCATTCGCCGCGATCCATGATCTCCAGGACCCAACAGAGGCTCCACGACTAGAACGATCTATGCTAGCTTGAAGTGTTCCGATTCTCTGATGATTTACGTCGAAGTTGCTTTAACCCAAGCTTTCTCACTCTAAAGAGATGAACACCCTAATTTAATGGGCTAGATTAGATGAGGATGAGGGAGTAGTAATTATGCTTTCTTTTTTTATTCACTTGCTCACAAGAAATCATCACAAAAGAATTAACTAGTAAGCATTTTCTTTTAGAACTCAAGAGAGAAGAAGATGATAATGGAAAGATAATTCCTTTTGTGATGAATAGAAAAGAAATGTATATGATTGATTATAGGACCATGGTCAAGGATGATAGGCAAAGAGTTTGTAGAGAATAAACTAGAGTTAGGGTTTGGTTAGGTTAAGTTATGAGTCATGGAAAAATATCAACCATAATATCTTAACCAAGACAAAAGCAAAGCTTCTAGAAGGTGCAAGAAGAAGCTAACCCTAATCAAACCCTAATCCCATTTAATCATCCTTAAACATGTTTAATAATAAATCATATCATGTCACAATAATATATATCACATATATATTATATATTTGCAACAAAAGAAAATAATACAATTAACATATATCGCATATATATCAATGTATCATCCAGTGAGAAAATGAAATAATAAAGCGAGCCAATATTAGATAATGTAATACAATATATCATATATATTATTATATATTAAATCATCGAATCAACACTTGATCCGACGATCCGGCTATATCGAATATTACCGACTAATATATCATGTACCGATTCATCGAATCAACACTTTATCCGATGACTCGGTTCATATCTAAATATCGCGAGAATATAATACGGTATCTCATATCGCATTATTCTCGGTCCTGCACATATCACATATGTGCCTCTACTCCGTTTCGCCTGAGCCAAGAAACCTCTGTGTAGGACTCTAAAGAATCGTCAATACGTCGGTAGCAGGTGATGATCATATCAAACACCCACAAGCTGCAAGCGGTCAGCTAAACGTAACAGCCACCCAGATATTGAGCGATCAAAAGAACAACAAGCTAGCCTGTGCGTTCTCCTGTGAATCCAATCAGTAACACTCCCGTACAGTCCGGTCTGTTAGTCTGATATGTCACATATCAAGTCTAGGGGTGGTAAACGTCAGACCCCAGTAACCGATAAGTCATGTCGATGTGTAGCTCATAACGGGTCGAGAAACTACTAGTAACACTTACCAGTAAATCTCTATATCAGCCCTGGCCAGGGACTTCCAATTATAGCCAACCGAACACAGCACAATATCAACTCCCTATACCGGGAGAGACGAATCCCCTCCTATCGCTCATTGCCTCCATGTGATTCGGGACTGTACCCAAAAGCCACTGTTTTGCATGCCCTCTTGGACGTGGTAAGGTGGAAATCAAAGCTCAGTGGGAATCACACAAGACTCTATGACGATCTCGGGTCTACAGACTACCCTGTACCAGTGTCACCGGAGAACTGCCATCTGACGTGTTGTATATCACCATCTGGGAGTTCCCAGCGAGTCCGTCCAGTGTACCCAGTCTCCACTAAGCACCCGTACACCATCTCTAATGTCAAACACCGATGGATATGGGATCATCCATCGCCCATCATATGGGTCAAGATGCGTATACGCTAGTCTACTCTGGTGTATCGATGCCCTGTCTCAATATAACCTCGACTAGGAACAGTTATAGGATGTACTCATCGACTACCGTGGCCCCACTAGTATGATCTCATCATAGTCCCAGTTGTCGAGTACATATCCTAAGGGCTTTATCAACATGTGAGAGAAAAACAGTAAACCAGTACAAGTCAACATGTTAAGATAAAGTGAAACCAAATAGCATACTATCATGACCAGCAAGAAAGTCATCTCTATATATATCCAAGCATCCATTATAATATACATCATATGTACAACAATGGTCTCTAGGGCATATACATAACTAACAATCTCCCACTTGCTCTAAGGCCAGCTGCTGTAGTATCTCATACCTAGCATCCCGAATAATCTCTCAAACTGTATCTGGGGAATAGCCTTCGTGAGTGGATCCGCAGTGTTGTCCTTCGTATCTACTCTCCTGACCTCGATCTCCCGGCGATCAACTATCTCCCTGATCAGGTGATACCGCCTCAGAATATGTCTGGATTTCTGATGGGATCTGGGTTACTTGGCCAAAGCCACAGCTCCATTGTTATCGCAATACAAAGGTATTGGATGCTCAATGGATGGAACCACACCAAGTTCACTAATGAACTTCCTGATCCAGACAGCCTCTTTGGCAGCATCGTTGGCAGCGATGTATTCAGCCTCCATCGTCGAGTCTGCAACGGTATCCTGTTTGGAACTCTTCCAACATACCGCCCCTCCATTGAGGGTAAAGACAAATCCCGAGTGCGACTTAGAGTCGTCCTTATCACTTTGGAAGCTGGAATCAGAAAAGGACTCCACCTGGAGTTCTCCGTTACCATACACCAAGAACATCTCCTTAGTCCTTCGTAAGTACTTGAGAATGTTCTTCAGAGCTGTCCAGTGACTCTCTCCAGGATCTGCTTGATACCGACTCACTACACTTAGTGAGTATGCTACATCGGGTCTGGTACATAGCATCGCATACATGATAGAGCCTACTGCCGAAGCATAGGGTATCCCTTGCATGCGAGCTCTCTCCAAATCAGTCTTGGGAGACATCTCTTTGGAGAGAGTGAGTCCAGAGATCGTGGGTTGGTTCCCACGCTTGGATTCTTCCATACTAAACCTCTTTAGTATGGTGTCAATGTACCTGGATTGGGACAATCCCAGTATCCGTTTGGATCTATCTTTATAGATCCTAATCCCCAATATACAGGAGGCATCACCTAGATCTTTCATTGAGAATCTCTATGATAAGAAGAGCTTGACTGATTGCAGCATAGGAATATCATTTCCTATCAAGAGTATGTCGTCCACGTACAATACGAGGAAGACAACCTTACTCTCTGCTACCTTCTTATAGATACAAGGTTCATCTACGTTTTTGATGAAGTCAAACTCTTTGACTACAACATCAAAACAGATGTTCCAACTCCGCGATGCTTGCTTTAACCCATAAATGGATTTAAGCAGTTTGCACACCTTTCCGCTGCTCCCACTATCTACGAAGCCCTCTGGCTGAGTCATGTACACGCACTCTTCTAAATCACCGTTCAGAAAGGCGGTCTTAACATCCATTTGCCAGATTTCGTACTCATGGTATGTAGCAATGGCAAGTAAGATCCGGATGGATTTAAGCATAGCCACTGGAGAAAAGGTTTCGTCATAGTCCACACCTGGTCGTTGACGAAATCCCTTTGCTACAAGTCTAGCTTTGAAAGTCTTAACTTTTCCATCTACACCAAATTTCTTTTTAAAAATCCACTTGCTCCCAATGGGTTTTACCCCTTCAGGAGCATTTTCCAAAATCCATACTTTATTGGTGTACATGGATTCCATCTCAGATCGCATTGCATCCAGCCATTGCACAGAGTCACCACTCGTGATGGCCTGCTCGAAACTAGTTGGGTCATTATCTTCCATGATGCAATCATCGCTTCCACCATCAATGAGAAAACCGTAGTATCTCTCAGGTGGACGAGAAACCCTACTAGATCGGCGGAGAGGCTGGGGTTCGTCGGGTACTACTGAATCCTCTGGTTCTACCAAGTCTTCTGTTATAGTTTGTGTTGCTGTAACCTCTTCCAGTTCTACCTCCTTGCCACAAATTTCTTTTTGAATAAATTCCTTTTCTAAAAAAATGGCATGTTTAGAAACAAACACCTTTTGTTCCTCAGTGTGGTAGAAGATATACCCTTGTGAGTTCTTGGGATATCCTACAAACTTACATAAGACAGATCTTGCCTCGAGTTTGTCCGGATTTTGTCTTTTGACATAGGCTGGACAACCCCATATCTTAATATACTTAAGAGATGGTCTCTTCCCTTTCCATATCTCATATGGAGTGGTAGACACTGATTTGGTAGGTACCATATTCAATAGGTGTATGGCTGTCTCAAGCGCATACCCCCAGAAGGAAATAGGCAACTTAGCCTCGCTCACCATAGAGCGCACTATATCTAATAGGGTGCGATTCCTCCGCTCAGATACACCGTTGTGCTGTGGTGTATAAGGGGGAGTAAGCTGAGAGAGAATCCCATTCCCTTTTAGATAATCTAGGAACTCACTGCTTAAGTATTCACCTCCTCGATCAGATCGAAGAATCTTAATACTTTTGCCCGTTTGGTTCTCTACTTCGTGCTTATATTCTCTGAATTTCTCAAAAGCTTCAGACTTGTGTTTCATCAGAAACACATGTCCGTATCTAGAGAGATCGTCAGTGAATGTAATGAAGTAGGAAGAACCGTTCCTGGCATGCGTAGACATGGGACCGCATACATCACTATGTATCAGTCCTAAGAGTTCTGTAACTCTTTCTCCGTGTCCACTAAACGGAGCTTTGTTCATTTTTCCTTTGAGACATGAATGGCAAGTATCATAAGATAATAATTCGAACGGATTCAAATAACCATCTTTATGTAACTTAGCCAGTCGTGTCGCATTGATATGACCAAGTCTACTATGCCACAAGAAGGATTCGTTCATTTCTGAACTCTTCCTCTTGTGTGTGTTTTGTATATTGAGGACTGTATTCTGATTTAGAATGAATATGCCATTATGTAACGAGCCTGATGCAATCAACTTTTGATCTAAGAATATGTTCATAACATTATCCTGTACTACAAAAGTATATCCTTCTTTACTTAATAAAGAAACTGATATAATGTTGCACATCATGTTCGATATATAATAGCACTCATTTAGAATCAGGGTATTACGACTTGGCAATACTAGGTGATATTCGCCAACTGCTTTGGTTACAATACTTGCACCGTTCCCTACTTGAACGGAATGATCACCTTTTCCCAGTTCTCTACCTTTTCGTAGCCCATGTAACAATTTACATATGTGGGATCCTGATCCGGTATCTAATACCCAGGACGTAGGGTGAACTGAGAAACAGTTCTCAATAACTAACACACCTGATGAAGAAGATGCATCATCATGCATGTTCTTTTGGGCGAGTTGAGAATCCAGATATTCTCCTATTCCTTGTTCAGTCTTATAACTCTTATAAGAAAGAACGGGTCCAACGTTCCCTTGCTCATTATAATAATCGGGTTTAGTCAATACATCCATATTATTATCTTGATTATGGCCTGACATGGTCGCTACCTGGAGAGATAGAGAAGAAAACACTTTAGCATATGTTCTTGCAAGATTAGATTGGTTATTATCTTATCTAATCAGGATATCTCTCACTGTTTTTATCAAATCTACCTTCAAACCCTAAAAGATAAGATTAGCCGGGATTAATTACACCTTACAACTTCGCCGATCTTTCAGCCAGATCAGTGTCGGTACTTGAGGGAGGTTCCCCGTGCTTTCGCACGGACCTAATTAAAGTAAACCTCATTTTTCCAGAGGCGTAACCCCGTTAACACTTTTCTTAGACACCTACTTGATCGACTAATTGTCCTGTGTAAAACTCTCCCAGGAGTAACACTTACTCGCAGTGGGTACCGGGATCAAACTATCTCATAGGAGGTATGCAATCTCATTGCAAATTTCAACACTTGAAATTCCCGATAATATTTTGCCCCTAACGTTCTATGACCTTGACGAAAGTCAACAAACCATAGTCCGCTAGTCATGTTCAACCCGAACATTTCTTGATTGAATTAAACCCAGCCGTACGTCACTTGACAAAAACCAACAAAGCCGCACGACTACCCTAACCCAATCTCATCATATGTAACAGATAAGTAATAATTAGCTACCGCACACTACGCCTTGACGAAAGCCAACAAACGTAGAACGAATACTAAGTATTACCTATCTGAAATGTCGGAGGGCTACGCAGGTTTTTCAGAAAACCCTGAGCGTAATGAACTTGATATCGTCGTAGAATCGAGAGAATTTTAAATGGAGTGTTTTTGAGGCTTTTCTCGTTTTGCTAAAGGGGTCACTCCCGGTGAAGGGATCGTCGGCCCTTTCCTCATCGAATAAGGTGCAGGATATATCATATATACCTCTGTGCAAAGTAAAACTCTAAAAGCAATCAAAAGACAAACCGAGTTTTGTAGCATCTGCCAGTTTCGCTAAAGAGGTCACTCCCGGTGAAGGGATCTCGGCTCTTTCCTCATCGAATAAGGTGCAGGACATATCATATAAATCACTGTGCAAAGCAAAACTGTAGCTACCCATTTTATAAAGTTTTGATTCTACAACATCTTTAGGTTTCTTTTCTTTTTATTAATCTCATTAATAAAATCCCATCAGCTTATGCTTCCTAAGCATCACAGATAAATACGACGTACACTTATGCCATCCGCATTCGCCTCGATGTTTCCTCGTGCACCGTTAGGTTAGGTAACTAACGACAGAGCAGGGCAGGGCTAGTGCGGGTGTAAAACATAAGTAACATCTATATAATATATCATATATACTATATACTGTATGCATCACAACATATCAAATGATCTCATCACAGATAACACAGCAGAAACATAGATATAATGTGGGATATACTAGGACGTCCGTATTTAGTATTTAGCCAACAATAGAAAATACGGATTCCACAGTCGCGATGAATAACCAAGCCCACACCCTGGACCCCTACGAGAGCGGCAAGCGACCCTACCAATTCTGGAGTTTAGGAGACCCCGTCTCGACTTCTCGAGATGTGTCACGACCCGAAAATACGGAACGTGACCGGCACTTAGATTACGAAGCGTCTAGAGGCGCCATGTGACCTATGTAAGCCGAAGCCCAGAGATCTAAACCATAAAAGAAGAAAAAGAAGAAAAGAAAAGAAAACAAGTATAAAAACATCAGCAAATTTTACCAAAAATTTCGGCAGAGTCTCCTCTGTAAAAAATGGCCCCCAAACGGGTACAACAAGTATAATATGAATAAACAATAAAAAGCATCCCCAAACGGGCCACAACAAACACAATAATATACAACGCCAAAGGGCGAGGCTCAAAACTCAAAAGAAAACAAAACCACCAGATCAGAATAATACATGCGCGACTCTAAGGTCGAAATAAAAGACTGGTCCAATAAACTTATCAAGTAATACAAATATGGTTGATGGAGCTTACTAAATACAAATGAGTGAATAAAAGTACAATGGTGGTTCGGATACAAGTGAACCAACCTACCGTGCAAATCACCCTGAAGAAAAGATGTGCCAACAAGCTGCCACGGAAACCTGTACATCGAACCTGTAATAAAATTTGGCACAACGGGGGTGAGTAGCCAACTCGTGAGTAGAAGACATCTACGAAAAGAAATCGAATGCACGACGCTATCTTAGGTCATAATAATGCACTATTATATTCCAATCAACAGTAATAGCAGGGTAAAACTACGTGTAAGTGCAGATACTCCGTGCTCGTGTCAGTGCCTCATATAATACTATGTCATATGAAATGAAATGCATGCACCATGAATGTAAAGTAACAAATCCTGAAATCCAGATATATATGTATAAGAAATCTTTAGTTATTATCATAGTAAAATGTGTATAAGAATCTGAAATCTCAACAATGAAATCCATGGAAATCCGTGTCAAGCATCGACACAACACATGTAATCTCAAGTCTCAATATCTCGGGCTCCGTCAGTCCGGATCGGCCCATATCATCAAATCTCACGACAACGGTCGGTATCCTCCGGATATCCGCCGCGCCAGACATCACCGGTAGGTAGCCTTCCCCTGCCAGGTTCATCGTCTACAACTCGATCTTCTTGCCCCGGGGTACCATACCGGGCCCACCATGTACCCGAGACGGTTCATCCACTCCTCGAATCGGGTCTCGAAATCCAACAGAAAACATGAAATACTCATGGTGGACGACCCATACATCACGAGAAAACCGCATCTTATTTAAAAAGAGAAGAGGAGAGAGAGAGAAGTTTTTATATATTTTTGCGGTTTTCCCCAAAAATCCAGAAATCTCATAGAAATCCAAATCTCAAAATCATGAGTAAGTATATGATAAGTGTCAGCATATGCCCATACTACTGTGCGATAACATGAAATATGAATGCATGAATGTCTAAGTAATAAATATCATGTCTTATACTAATGTCAGAGAATAATCACAATATTATATCTGTCTAGTTGCTAACTGATTCTATCCATAAAAGACAATATGATCTAGAGTGTACGTGACATAGCAATTACCGATGATGATGTGTGTGAGCCGGCAAATAAGTGTGCGTGGAATATGCGCATCATCGGTAATAGTGCTGGTGTCCTAACAGGTAAAGTTTATACTGATTATAGCAACATATAAAAGAACATGCCCATGATGATTACAGTACGAATGCAAATACAGGTGTGCATTATCCACTCCTCTGCGAGATACGAGTACAACTACCACTATGTGAGTCGAACCTAAACCAGTGTCCATCTAATATCCTAAGGAACTAACCTAAGAAACTAGTCAGTAAGAAACAAGCATCTACCTAAAGTCTGAACCAATATCTCTAATAGTCGGCGATCCCGCCTCAATAGCGTCGCGTACGTAGTACGGCTTCCTCGAATCAAGAGTGCGGATCAATCATCATATCTAAGCCTCGTACGGTAAAATCCATCGTACGGCATCCCTATATCGGGGTACGGGTCAAGTATCTCCTAGGTGTCTCATTATTCGTAATGCGTCATCATCAACACATCTCATGGTCAAGGTTCTAAACTGTGATCGCATACATCAATCATATATCATTGCCATCATGATAGCATCATTAGTTTATCCTCAGAAATATCATGTCATATGTATCATATTGATTAAGTCATACTTATATGATATCGGCATCAGGTCATACCAATATAATGTCGTAATCAAGTTATACATATATCATATCGTGATCAGTCACAAGTTACAGTCCGGGTACTATTCTAGCGTCCCATGTACATCAATATCACCACCACTCTTTATGATTTATATATTCATGTTCATTATCTCCTTCTCTAATGATCCGCTAACACTTTAATACGACTGTATAGCCAAGAATTTCGGCATCAAGCCCCGTTACATTGTTTCATCATATCTCGGATATCATATCACATCAATGAATCACATATACGTATTGTATATATATGTATATACCTATACCTCGTTCTATATATATACATATACATGTATACCCCATGTCGAGTTTCAGTGTGTGTGCGTGGGTGTGTTTCTATCTGAAACCTACGAACCTCTTCTAAGGTACTCATTCTCGGATATGGTTTTCCTAAATCAGTCTTGTCCAGCCTAGGGTCAATACTAGGGTCCTACTAGGGTCACATCTGATTTCCTAATGTCAATAAGTACCATTCCTATTCTACGTTGCGGGGGTGCTAAACGCCATCCACACGACTTCCCCCCGTAGATATACATCTACTCACCTGGTCCATGTCTGCCGAAGACGGTGTCGCCATCCTCCTCTTCATCGCCTGCAGTCCACATGAGGGGTACCTAAACGCAAGCATATAAATAGCATCGTAAACCGAATCACATACAAAAGTCAAACGATACCAGGAACAAGCACAGGTTAAAACCTATGTCCCGTCCATGCAAAAGAACCAAATACCGCTCGATATCGGCGTACAAACTCCGATGGATCGAGATAATATCATCAAACAACTTGTAGTTTTAAAACACATTACTTATGCCATAAAACACGATTAAATCCATCGAAACCCTAAAATCTATCAAACCGTCCAATTTCGCAAAAACCCGAAAATGCCAATTTACCGTTTTTCATCAAAACTTGACATTTAAATGAAACTAATGGTCATAAAACTCATTAAATAGCATTACTAGACTATACAAACCATTACTATATTTTTATTACACAATTTTGCATTTATTTGAAATTTCTAGTTTGCAACTTTTAACAATTTTAACATTTTTCAAGCAAAATACCACAATTCCACCACAAAACATAATTTTGCATGAATTAATGTATTAAACCACAATTCATGATGATAATGATTTAATGAAACCATGAATTATATTTTTAATCTCCTTTATTTAGGAATTTTCAAAATCTAGTTTACAAAATAATAGCATTTTATTAGTATTTTCCAATTCTTAAAGTAATCTAGTGATCAAACTAAGTTTTTCTTTCCATTTACATGCTAATACTCTCACTAAAACTACAATCTAATGATAGCAACTTTAATTGGAATTTTATATTACCCACAAACACATTTTAGAAAAATTTAGTTAGCTAATTTCCTTATTTAAAACAATTTTAAATGAAAATTTTACAATTTAACAACCATGCAATATTTTCCAATTCTAAAAGTGTTAAACTAACTATTATAACCCTAATTAATTATTAAAAACCCTAACTTGAATTTACAACCCTAACTTGCATTTTTTAAAAAAAACATAGAATTAATTCATTAAATCTAATTAAGCTTAAATGATCATCTAATAACAATAAATCAAAAGAAAGAAAATTATACCTCCAAAATGTGAAATCCAAACAAGAAATGAGCCTCCAAATTACATGCTTTCCCACTCCAAAATCCATATAAAAAAGGGTAGAGAATAAAGGGTATGAAGAGATTAGGATTTTGTGTATTTTTTGTTGAATTTTTGATGTAATTTGATGGATTTTTGTGCAAAAAATGAGGTGGAAATGGGGGGGGCAGCCATGGGGGGTTTGTGGCCAGCCATGGAGAGGGAGGAGGGTGGAGAGAGAGAAAAAATGTGTGGTATTGTGTAGAAAGTTCATAAATAATGCATTTTTTCACTTAAACCCTTTATTATCTAACTTTTTCAATTTAACCCTTTTCCTAGAAATTTCTAGAACCATGGAGAGATTTTGGAAAAGATTTTGCATATTACACACTTGATTCTAATATACCATGGCTCATTTTTACAAATTAAAACCATTCAAATTTGTAATTTACACTAATTTAGTGTAAAAAATAAAGCTTATGTTAATATTTAAAATATTTAATTTAGGAAAAATATTTAATTAAAATAAAAATTTATAAGTGGCTAAATAAACACTATTTACTAGTAATTACATAATTAAATAGGTATTTTTGAATTTATAATGAAAAACAATTGCGGTTTGATTTTACGAAAAATACATTTTGCTTTACCGAAAATCATAAAATTCACTTAAACAATTTTATTCATTTAATTATTTATTTAATTATTTTTAAAACGTTACAAGATGGCCTCCCACTGAACCCCAGAACCCGGTAACCTGTGCTCTCCTCCTTGGGTCCATCCTAATGCGGAAAAGTAAATAATATACAACACTGGTGACATCAACCTCAACCCGGAAGTGCCCCAAATAAAAGAATATTACATTACATATGAATTTACATGAATGAAAATATAAAACTCTCATCTCACATAAAACCCCCGGCTATTCAATCGCGACAATCCTGCACATCATATCTCAGCAACACATAATATCACATATCATCAACGTAAGTAAGTATGCATACACCGATCGTCGCCGATGTATAGCAACGACAATTGGCAATACAACTACATACTACACTTACGGCCACAGAAAAGAAAGTGTAAAACTACAATATTTGGAATCCACAATCACTTTAGACATCGTAAATCCGAAATATCACATACTTCGCATTTCATGCCTAACCCTATGAATTCCACATATTGTATCACATTCTAGATAAATAGATAGTATTAAACTTTTCGAACAGATAATCAAATACCCAAAATTTCCTAAAGTGCTCAACACTTGAGCGGAGTTCAAATAATCCCAGAATATGTCATAGTACCAGTGATCCAGCCGTAGAAGGGTCAAGCCAACACCTCACATGTGGCACGCCGTACTGCCCTAAACCTGAAGGTTCAAAAGGCAGTTCAAGACGGTCACATAATCGAGTTAAGGTTTGTTGTCTTCTAGAGGGTCCACCGCTTAACTTGTACAATTTTTCCGAAAGATTTAAACCCGATAAAAATTCAACACTTGAAAGTTTTCCGTGCCAGGAAAAAGTGAGTTAATGATATCCGTTCAAACAGTTTAACAGTTTCTAAATATCCGGAAATCATAACAAATTTAAATTTTCCGATCGAATCTAAGATTACAAAATAAACCCCAGATTACTCAACTCATAAGTCACTTTAAAAATACCCAGAAGCATCAACAAGCACCTACGGATATTACCATGAATCCACGTGTCACAATCCCAAAATTCGGCCACGGAATGCCGCGAGAAGCAGGTTCCCGCCGCGGTTCCGCGGCGATTTAGTGGAGTTGTGGGCCCGTGTTTCATGGTAATTCTTAGAATTCCCTGCTGATTTTTTTAGGTATTTTTAATTCAGAAAAATCCCAGATTTTAAAAAATGTACAGAGAGGGGTTCATTTTCGTCGGTTCGGGTTCGATCGGAGTTTTAACTTCGTTAACATATCGTCTAATGCTCTAGCTAGGCTCTGATACCACTGTAGGGTTCCTAGGCACACTTGTGAAGGTTCATAAATCATCAAACATGCATGAATAAAATTTTACATGTGCCGAACAACCCAAAGACAGGATCTTTGCTAGATTATTAGGGTTTAGCATGCAAGATAACATCTTTTGGTCTAAATGTGAGGGATTACAACCTTTGTAGTCCACTCCTTCGCTTCACAAGCTCCGAGTAGAAGTCCCTTCGCCGCGATCCATGATCTCCCGGACTCAAGAGAGGCTCCACGATTCGAACGATCCATGCTAGCTTGAAGTGTTCCGATTCTCCGATGATCTACGTCGAAGTTGCTTTAACCCAAGCTTTCTCACTCTAAAGAGATGAACACCCTAATCTAATGGGCTAGATTAGATGAGGATGAGGGAGTAGTAATTATGCTTTCTTTTTTTATTCACTTTCTCACAAGAAATCATCACAAAAGAATTAACTAGTAAGCATTTTCTTTTAGAACTCAAGAGAGAAGAAGATGATAATGGAAAGATAATTCCTTTTGTGATGAATAGAAAAGAAAAGTATATGATTGATTATAGAACAATGGTCAAGGATGATAGGCAAAGAGTTTGTAGAGAATAAACTAGAGTTAGGGTTTGGTTAGGTTAAGTTATGAGTCATGGAAAAATATGAACCATAATATTTTAACCAAGACAAAAGCAAAGCTTCTAGAAGGTGCAAGAAGAAGATAACCCTAATCAAACCCTAATCCCATTTAATCATCCTTAAACATGTTTAATAATAAATCATATCATGTCACAATAATATATATCACATATATATTATATATTTGCAATAAAAGAAAATAATACAATTAACATATATCGCATATATATCAATGTATCATCCAGTGAGAAAATGAAATAATAAAGCGAGCCAATATTAGATAATGTAATACAATATATCATATATATTATTATACATTAAATCATCGAATCAACACTTGATCCGACGATCCGGCTATATCGAATATTACCGACTAATATATCATGTACCGATTCATCGAATCAACACTTTATCCGATGACTCGGTTCATATCTAAATATCGCGAGAATATAATACGGTATCTCACATCGCATTATTCTCAGTCCTGCACATATCACATATGTGCCTCTACTCCGTTTCGCCTGAGCCAAGAAACCTCTGTGTAGGACTCTAAAGAATCGTCAATACGCCGGTAGCAGGTGATGATCATATCAAACACCCACAAGCTGCAAGCGGTCAGCTAAACGTAACAGCCACCCAGGTATTGAGCGATCAGAAGATCAACAAGCTAGCCTGTGCATTCTCCTGTGAATCCAATCAGAAACACTCCCGTACAGTCAGGTCTGTTCGTCTGATATGTCGCATATCAAGTCTAGGGGTGGTAAACGTCAGACCCCAGTAACCGATAAGTCGTGTCGATGTGTGGCTCATAACGGGTCGAGAAACTACTAGTAACACTTACCAGTAAATATCTATATCATCCCTGGCCAGGGACTTCCAGTTATAGCAAATCGAACACAGCACAACATCAACTCCCTATACCGGGGGAGACGAATCCCCTCCTATCGCTCATTGCCTCCATGTGATTCGGGACTGTACCCAAAAGCCACCATTTTGCATGCCCTCTTGGACGTGGTAAGGTGGAAATCAAAGCACAGTGGGAATCACACAAGACTCTATGACGATCTCGGGTCTACAGACTATCCTATACCAGTGTCACCGGAGAACTGCCATCTGACGTGTGGTATATCACCATCTGGGAGTTCTCAGCAAGTCCGTCCAGTGTACCCAGTCTCCACTGAGCACCCGTACACCATCTCTGATGTCAAACACCGATGGATTTGGGATCATCCATCGCCCATCATATGGGTCAAGATGCGTATACGCTAGTCTACTCTGGTTTATCGATGCCCTGTCTCGATATACCCTCGACTAGGAACAGTTATAGGATGTACTCATCGACTACCGTGGCCCCACTAGTACGATCTCATCATAGTCCCGGTAGTCGAGTACATATCCTAAGGGCTTTATCAACATGTGAGAGAAAAACAGTAAACCAGTACAAGTCAACATGTTAAGATAAAGTGAAACCAAATAACATACTATCATGACGAGCAAGAAAGTCATCTCTATATATATCCAAGCATCCATTATAATATACATCATATGTACAACAATGGCCTCTAGGGCATATACATAACTAACAGGTAGAAAGTTAACCCTCGTCAAAGCCCGGGATAACCCACAAACAGCCATTACTGAAACAAGCTTCGAGTTTATCCGGATTCTGTTTTTAAGCATCAGCCGGACAACTCTCTATACCTTAACATCATTAAGATATAAATTGATTCTATATATATCCAATATAGAAACAAAAGAACTAATTTAATTGGAACCGGATTCAAATCATGCAGCTATCTTCAGTGTATATCAACCAAATGGAAGGAGGCTATTCAGCATTACTCAACTAGAAGTGCATCCATATATGAGTAACCTGAAAGAGAAGTAAGTTCTTAAAACTATTACTATCAATGGAATACCAAACATAAGTACCTACATCTTCGACTTCCTGTAAAAATCCTGATACATCCAATAAATGGTTCTCTACTTTATTCTTATACCTATAACTTCTCAATATTTGGACTTTGCATCTCAACGAAATACTTGTCCAAAACTGGAGAAGTTACAAATAAACAGAATATAGTACGAGTACCAACCCCATTGTCCTAATGGACACTTGACAACATACAATACTTTGTAAAAGTCCCCTGAGTTCAATAACTCAAACCATGTGTGTCGTAGGTTGGAAAAACTGTTTTATGGTTAAGAAGAATTACACTGCTGTTGAATGCATCTTACCTAATAACCAACTGATATAGGTAAATATCACAGGCATAATATCAAAAAGTTATATCTCACTTTATAAAATAAACATACAGATATATCAGTTTGAAATTGGGGCATGACAACGGGTATTCAAAACCAAATATTTGTTGTCCGGCAAAAACCAGATGATTTCCTCAAATATCACCAATTACAACGAATTCTGATATAAAGAGGATCTAATCACCCAATTCCCAATATCTTACTCCCAATCATCATCTGTAATAACATACAGATGTGAGAAACTGATCTGGTAAATACATACCCTGGAGTTAGATTCTTATTGGGAAAACAGTTTTCAATTAACATCGCACAGTAAAACTAAAACATGAAAATGTTTCAAAAGGGTTAACTGGTATTCCTAGTAACGCCTCTTCCATTATCCTGAATCATGGCAATAACCATATACTTACCTTCCCTCACTGCAATCATTTTATTATGTCTTTACTTATTATCTTCTGTACACCTCCTTTACGCTAATTGGTTTTCTTCATTCCCTACCCTTCGGCACCAGCCTAAGGTTTTGAAGAAGACTATTCAATAAGCGCAATAGGTGTAATCTCCTAATCCTAGGAGCCCTCGCAACCTGAGAGAAGGTAAAGAGAAAAGTCATCTGAATAATCCTATCCAATTTCTCTTGAACCAGAAACCATCCTCGAATCTGGAACGAATTCCTTCGAGTTCGTATGTAACTATACGATGGCATATCCAATAGAAGTGGATATCTGTAGTGATACGGAGTGTTCTAGAGAAAAGCAAAGTTGATGTAGGAGTGGTAGGGGTATACACGGTCTTTGTCGTGAATGATGGTGATCGTAATTTCCTTTGCCATTATTCTAATCCCTTTATATGTCTTTACTTATTACCTTCTGTACACCACAGTTAAGCTTGTTGGTTTTCTCCCTTCCCTACCGTTCGGCACCTACCTATGGTCTGGAGGTAGACTATCCAATAAGCTCAATAGGTGTACCCTCTCCTAATCCTAGGAGCCCTCACAACCTGAGAGAAGGTAAAGAGAAAAGACAACCGGATAATCCTATTCAATCACTCTGGAAACAGAATCCATCCTCGAAAAAGTTCCTTCGAGTTCGTATGTAACTATACGATGGATTTATCCAATGGAAGTGGATGTTCGTAGTGATACGGGGTGTTCTAGAGAAATGCAAAGGTGATATAGAAGTGGCAATGATATATGCGACACCGTGACATTCCAAAATCCAAAGTGTTTTAAGAAGGTTCGGTTAACTTGGTTCATGAGTTTTAGTCAAAGGTCTGGTCATAGTCGAAGCCAGAGAGAGAGAGAAGAAACACTCAGCGTGCACTCTAACCTAGATCAGAATGGTTAATCACTTTATCTAATCAGGATGGCTCCCACTGTTTCCTTGAATTCTCCTCCAAACCCAAAAGGAGAATTAGTCGGAATTACCCGAGGAGTATTCATACTCATCAGTGGGAATCGGGATCCAACTATCATCGTATGATAACTTGATGGAAGCCACTCAAGTCACTACACTCTAGAAGGTATGCGCAAGCCTGGAAAGTTTCTTGTATGTTTGAAACTCCCGATGTATGTTTTTACCCCTAGGACCCAAGTAACCTTGACACAGTCAACAAATAAAAGAGTCCTAGTCAAGTTCAACCCGTCATTATCCAGGATTGCATTAAAACCACCCGTACGAGCCCTTGACACAGTCAATAAGGCCGCACGGCTGTCCTAACCAATCGCATTAATATGCCACAAACAAGCACTATATAGCTACCGCACACTACGCCTTGATACGGTCAACAAACGCAGCATGGATACTAAGCAATACTTGTATGAAATGACGGAGGGCTGCGGCTGGTTTTTGACGAAAAACCATTAACGTAATGAACTTGATATCGTTGAAGGAACCGAGTGGTTTTATAAATTTATAGTGGCGAAAAGTTTTGCTAAAGAGGTCACTCCCGGTGAAGGGATCTCGGCTCTTTCCTCGTCGAATAAGGTGCAGGATATTCCAAACTGAATATCATGATGCAAAGCAAAAGGAAACGACTATAGTGAAGTTATAACGTTGACGCAAACTTTTACTCAAGGGGTCACTCCTAATGAAGGGATCTCGGCCCTTTCCTCGTCGAATGAGGTGCTGGATATTCATAACTGAATACCACTGTGCAAAGTAAAAGAGAACGTCTGTAATGTCAGTTTTTAAAAACTTGGTTCCAACTACATCATATATAGGTTTGTTTTATCCTTGCATTGATAAGAATCAATGCAGTCCCATCAATTAATCACACCAGAAAAGAACGAAAATAAAATGTACGTATATGCCATCCGCATTCGCCACAGGTTCTCGTCATCACCCGTTGGGTTACTTAACTAACGACAGAGCGGGGACTGGACTAGCGCGGGTGCAAAATATATACAACATCTACTAGTATATATATAAATATATATAACAATTGTCCAAGGCATGATATAAAGCAACATCACAGAAGCATCACAGAAGCAATACAGAATGGTGGATAATCTTGGAGCCCCGGGTTTCACTTGAGCCGCAAATGAGACCCGACGTGCCCTGTCGTGTGGATAGCCTATGCAATGAAACCTAGACCCCTACGAGCGCGGCAAGTTACCTGCCAAAACCAGAAGTGTGGCAACCCCCTTCAACAACGTGAATGGTTCACCCGACACTTCACGGAATCCGGTAACTTGAGCGCCCCTCCGTGGGTCATACCTATAACCCCTAAAAGTGCGGCGAATAGCCCGCCAATTCTAGAGTATGGTCCCTTCCATCTCAACGCCATGAGATGTGGACCTGTTGCCCTCTAGAACCCGGCTATTCGTGCACTCCACCGAGGGGTAATCCTAGTATAGAAAAGAAAATAATATACAAGGGTGACATCGACCTCATCCCGGTCGTGCCCCAAAAGAATAATATACAAACTGGCAGTGATGACAGTCCACATGTCGGATGCTCGCCCTACAATATCAAATGTACAAATTAAATAAAACTTTACTAACATTGCACCATAGTTATCCACCATGACGATCCAACCAACAACCCAGCACAACACAGAACATCAACGTGAATGTCACGTTCGCAAACCCGTCTAAAGGACATATAGAAATTAGACGAGTTGTACCGATCAAATGACATTCACGATCATAGATAGTAATGTAAGTACTGATAAACATTTAAACAGTGTTAAAACATCGACTTCGAAATAGCCCGAAATGCCCCTGAACAACTGATAACATAATATCAAAAATAGGATAAACAAACAATACCACTGCATCAATTTTCTAGAGACCAAACAACACACAAAATACGAACCCAAAATACCCTATTAGGGCCGGCGAGCTCGGAAAAATAAGCATTGTGCTCGGCCAAAATTTCATAGAATGGGTTCGTATTTGGTATGTGGTCATGTGGTCAGGTAAATAGTCTTTTGCAATTGTTTGGAAGATTTTTTGAAGACTTTGAATATCGACAGAGAACAGAAATGTGCAGTGCACTGTTTCGGGTTCGTTTTGATTTTGATACATTAACATTGTCTAAACAAACTAGCTAAGGGTTTAAAAGGTGGCTCTGATACCATGATCGGTTACGGCAGCGCCCCGACCATCAAAACGCGACCAAAATGCGGAACAAAAATTTCTAAACTGGCGCTACCATTAACCGAATCCCGGATCGACCTTAAAACCTAAACTAGCAATCTAAACTAAGAGTTAGAATGGTTATACCGAGTTGATCCGTGTCCTTCGGTCTTCATTCCAAGCTCCTAGTGGTTCCTTGATGTGGTTTAGTTGCCGGTCTTCTTCCAGCTCCGATGATCCACCCGAGGGATGTAACTCCGGCTCTAGCTCCACAACATGATGCAAATGGAGCAACTAGGGTCTCTAGGATGCTACCCTAGAGAGCCTAGGATGTAGTGTGTATGATTTCTAAGTGTTATCTATCTCAAAACATGAAGGTGGAAGCAAACTAAGAGAGCTAGAGGAGGTGAGGCAAATGGTGAGGGAGGAGCTCAAGAAAAACTCAAGTGAACAAAACCTTCATGCTTGCAAGAATGAACTCAACCTTGAAAAAGAAATTAGCATGCTAGGTTTTGTTAAAACTATTTTTCTATTTTAAAAATCCTCCCATGCTTGAATAGTGAACACAAATGAATTAATAATTCATTTGTGTGCACTATTGCAAGCATAGTTGTCACCATACCTCCTCATGCAATTTCCACCTCATTTATCCATTTAGTAAAAATGGTCATATCAAGAAATGAGGTGGCACCTTCTAGAATGTTATCCAGTAAAAAATACGGATTACATTCTACTGTAAATATACCTTCTAGAATGTTATCCAGTAAAAAATACGGATTACATTCTACTGTAAATATATCTGCATTCGTACCAAAATACGAATACCCAAAGAGATAGTATAACACAAAGAATATAATACAAGAATATACGTACCGAAATACATATACGTAAATTATTAAATCAATACCTGATTTAATAATCCGGCTCTAACCCGAGCCGGCTAGTATTATCAACTGTCCAATCAAAAGTCCAAGTACAATGTACCTCAATCGATCGGAACCTTGCACGTATCCAATATGGCTACTACATCATTTCGCAAAAACCAGGGAAACCCTCTGTGTGGGACTCTAAAGACTCGTCAATACGCTGGCAGTGGGTTTAACCACAAGCACGTCAGCGGCACTAGCTGTACGTAACGACTATTCAGGTATTAAGCGAAAGGGAGGCCGACGAGAAAACTCATGCAGAACCACTACTGAGCCTGACAGTGACAATATCCGTACAGTCCGGTCTATTCGTCTAAGAGTATCGCATATCGAGTCTAAGGGGGTGGATAAAGTTAGACCCCTAACAACGTGACATTTAGTGTCGGTATGAAACTCTATCACCACCTGAGAAACTATCGATCCTGGATCGATAATTCTCGTCCACCGTGGTAATAAATTTATGGTGATGGCCATCCGTACACAACGCGACATCAACCCCTAATACCGGGATAGACGAATCCCCGACGATCCGATCACTGCCTCCATGTATCTCGGGACTGTACCCAACTAAAACCTGTTTGCACGACTCCTTTGAGCCGTGGTAGGGTAGTAATCAAAGCACAGTGGGAACTCACACGAGACAAATGATGATCTCAGGTCGACAGACTAACCTGTATACATGTCACCTGGGAACTGCTATCTGACAATAGGTATAATACCAACTAGCAGGTTCCCGGCGAGTCCGTCCAGTGTACTCATAACCCAATGAGCACCTGTATACTATCTTAGGTGAACAAACTAACACCAATGGCTTGTAAGACCTTGCCACCGCCCCTCGTCCGGGTCTCGATCAGTATACACTAGTATACATTGGAGTATCGATGCCCAGTCTTGATACTCCTACGACTAGGGACATTTAAGGATGTACTTATAGACCCCCAGCTCCCATGTATATGATCGCCATCATAATGCTGGTGGTCAAGCAAGAATTTTATGGGCTCTATCAACATCTATATGATGATAAAGACAAACCAGATAGCATACTATCATCTTGAGTAAGACTGTTTTATCGGTATAGGTCCTCCCTCAATCATCATAATCATCTACCTGTAATTACGATAATTGCCTTGAGGACACTATTGCCACATACACTAGTCTACTCCAGAGTATCGATGCCCAATCTCGATACTCTCTCGACTATGGACATTTAAGGATGTGCTTATAGACCACCCAGCTCCCACGTATATGATCGCCATCTTAATACTGGTAGTCAAGCAAGAATTATATGGGCTCTATCAACATGTAATAGTGATCTGTAATACCATATAATGCATGTACATGATGATAAAATTAAACTAGATAGCATACTATCATCTTGAGTAAGACTGTTCTACCCGTATAGGTCCTCCCTCAATCATCTCAATCGCGTGCCTGCGATGACAATAATGACTTGAGGGCACTATAACCAACAGTGCGGATAAGTATAAAAAGTTCATGAATGATGCTAGAAGAACAATTTATGAGAATGTAAAGTATTTCACCCTATCATGGTTCGTCCAACATTTCCAGATTAAGTGCCTAAATGGATGGAGCAATAAGTCATTCATGATGCTTCTGATGTTCCTAAAAGATTCTATACCGCCGAAAAATAACGTACCCAATAGCTGTACGAAGCCCAGAAAATGATGTCTGATTTGGGTCTAAAGTGTGAGAAGATTCATGCATGTCCTAAAGATTATGTGTTGTACCGGAAAGAGAATTCGGATTTGAAAGAGTGTCCAACATGCGGAGAGGCAAGATATAAGCCGAAAGAATCTAATAAGAAGATCGATATACCTGTTAAGATAGCATGATACTTTCCCATAACGCAAAGGCTGTAGAGGAAATTTAGGTGCAAGAAAACAGCCGAGGCAATAATTTGGCATCACCGTGCTGCTCCAAGCGAAATAGAAAAATGAGTCATCCAAGAGATTCACCAGCATAGAAGGATTTCGATAAGAGGCATAAAATATTCAGTAGTGATCCTCACAATGTCAGGCTCGGACTCGCTAGTGATTGCTTCTGCCCATTCAACTATATGGCTGGAAGCCACAGCACATATCGCGTTGTAATGATAGTTTATAATCTGTCGCCTTGGTTGGCTACGGATCAATCCTACTTTATGATGTCTCTTCTTATTAATGGACAAAACTCACCGGAAAACAATATCGACGTCTATCTCCGACCTCTGATCGATGAGTTAAAATCTTTATTCATTGATGGTGTAGAGACTAACGATGAAAACACAAATACAACCTTCACAATGCATGCGATTTTAATATGGACAATTAATGACTTTCCTGCGTATGGAATGCTATCAGGTTGGTCCGTACATGGTCACAAAGCATGCCCTTTTTTCCATCAATATACAATATCGAAATGGTTGAATTTTAGTAGGAAGGTTTGTTATTGCGGTCAACGGCGTTTCCTTCCACTAGACCATCTCTACAGGTTAGACACTGCTCACTTTAATGTTCATCAGGAGATTCATAGGCCTCTAGCCTCATTTTCCGGAGAGGACGTGATTATTCAGTGGGATGGTTACAATAATGTAAGCTTCGGAATAGATCCAGCAAAGCAGGTCAAACCACCCTACTGGAACAAATTAAGATTTTCTACGAGCTTTCATACTGTTCAACAAATTTAGTGCGACATTGTCTAGATGTCATGCATATAGAGAAGGGAGTATCCGAGCACGTACTCAACTTACTTATTTGTAAAGATGTAAAATCGAAAGACAAGGTTCGTCCTCGGATGAATCTTCAAGACTGCGAAATTAGAAGTGAATTGCATCCTAACCGATAGAGGGTAAACTAGGAAAGTTTATACTTCCCAATGCCGTGTATCATATGTCACAATCGGAGAAGAAAAGGTTTATGCAGGTGTTGCATGATTTAAAAGTTCCCACAGGTTTCTCAAGATCATTTATAAAAATTATGAAAGGCATGATCGATGGGCTGAAAAATCATGATCACCATGTTATTATAGAGCACCTTCTCCCATTAGCCCTCAGGACTTCCCTTCCCGAATCGATTGGTCTAGTAATTAATGACCTTTGTTGCTTTTTTAGAGAATTGTGCGCTAAAACCTTGGAAGTTGTGACGCTGGAGAATCTAGAAAATTCTATTTCATTGATAATTTGCAAGTTTGAGCGTATTTTCCCTCCCTCATTCTTCGATATCATAATACACCTGACGGTTCATCTTGCAACCGAGACTAAGTTTGCCGGACCGGCACAATATTAATGGATGTATCCCGTCGAAAGGTACGTGGAATTTTTCATTTGACGCATTTTGTAAAATTATTGTTGTCCTATATGCCTGTATTTATTTATTTAACATATTTTTCTTTAGGTATCTCTACACTCTAAAAATATATATACGCAATAGAAATCAACCAGAGCGTTCTATCATGCAAGATTATCTTCTAGATGATGTAACCATGTTTTGTTCCCTCTATCTGGACGAGAACATTGAGACGAAATTTAACCAGTCTTGGATAATTTAGGACGGACCATATGGTAAAGCTAATTATAAGAGAGTAGACACTATGTTTATCAACAAGATATATCGGTTTATCCTTTTCAATAGCGTATGTCTTGAAAAAATTAGGGAGTAAGTTTTTTTGGATTAATTATTATATTTGTATTTATGTGTGTATGAAATTATATAATATTAATATCATAATTTATTGTTGAGAATATAATTCATATTGATGAGGTACGTTAGGGGCATCCTGATTGGAATGATGAATGATTGGAAAAATATCATCAGGATAATTTTTGCGATTGGGTTGCAGATCATTTACGTTTTTCGAATAACATGTTATTGCTATCGGTCTTAATCTAAACTTATATCGTTATATATTTTCTGTAAAATTTGTTTTGTCGGATCCACGATCCGAACTTGTTTGCATCATTAAAGAGAGATTCAAGATTTTTAGCTCAGTTTCCTAGAATGGAGGTTGCATATTATAAAGGATTCGGTGTCCTTGGATACAAATTTGAAGCTAAGGACATAGAAACATCTTGAACCACTCAGAATTGTAGGATTGTGACGGTAGGATCGGATAGTGTGATTTATTATGGATACTTAAATTGCATACTTGGCATCCAAAATCCCGGACGATCAGAATCGTTTTATATATTTCAGTGTATTTGGTATGATATACGAACCAATATGGATAAGTGGAGAAACAATCTCGGAATTTGGAAAGATGAATATGAATTGACTAGTATGAACACACTTCGATTTTATGATCAGGACGATCCATTCATCTTTCTGAACCAAGCGTTCCAAGTATACTACTCACAGTGCTTGAAGCATCCGGGATGGAATATCATATGCAATTGGAAACCAAGGATGTTTACGATGTCTCAGAATTTGAGGATCGTATGGAGGATAGCAATGAGGATGAAGAAGAGAAAAGATTTAGAGTATTCTGACCGTCTATTTCAAAAGACAGGTTGTCTTCATCTGATCGTGAAATTACGTGGGTTAGAAATGATATCGATGATGAAATCCAAGTAGATATGTCTAATGCGTCTACGAAACGAAAAATGTTATCAATAATGTTTGTTAGTTATATGTATGCTCTAGAGGCCATTGTTGTACATATGATGTATATTATAGTGGATGCTTGGACATATATAGAGCGGACTTCTTGCTCGACATGATAGTATGCTATCTGGTTGCTCTTTATCTTAACATGTAGATTTGTATTATGATATTGTCTTGCTCTTACATGTTGGTAAAGCCCTTAGGATGAGTACTTGACTACCAGGATTATGATGGAGATCATACTAATGGGGCCCGGGTAGTCCGTAAGTACATCCTACAATTGTTCTTAGTCGTAGGAGTATCGAGACAAGGCATCGATATTCCAGAGTAGACTAGCATATACATATCTTGATCCATATGATGGGCGATAGATGATCCCACATCCATTGGTGTTTGACATCAAAGATAGTATTCCGGTGCTCAGTGGAGATTGGGTACACTGAACAGGACTCGCCGAGAACTCCTAGATAGTGATATACCTCACGTCAGATAGCAGTTCTCTGGTGACACTGGTACAGGTTAGTCTGTTGACCCGAGATCATCATAGAGTCTTCTGTAATTCCCACTGTGCTTTGATTTCCAACTTAACACTTTCAAGAGAACGTGCAAAATGGTGGTTTTTGGGTATAGTCCTGAGTCATATGGAGGCAATGAGCGATAGGAGGGGATTTCGTCTATCCCGGTATAGGGGTTGATGTTGTGCTGTGCTCGATTAGCCATAACAGGAAATCCCTGGCCAGGGTTGCTGAGATTTACTGGTAAGTGTTATCAATAGTTTCTCGAACCGTTATGAGCCTCACATCGGCATGACTTATCAAGTTACTGGGGTCTGACGTTTACCGCCCCTAGGTTAGATATGCGACATATAAGACGAACAGACCGGATTTTACGGTAGTGTTACTTATTGGATTCACAGGGGTATGAGCAGGCATGCTTGATGATCTTCTAATCGCTCAATACGCGGGTGGCCGTTACGTTTAGCAGACCGCTAACGGCTTGTGGGTAACTGATATGATCATCACCTACTGCTGGCATATTGACGAGACTTTAGAGTCCTACACAGAGGTTTCCTGGCTCAGGTGAAACGAAATAGGAGCAGATATGTGATATGTGCGGGACCGAGATTTCTACGTGTATGTGATACTGTATTCTATTCTCGCGAGGTGTGATATCGGCCGGGTATATGTGATATAGCCGAGTTATCGAATCAAGTGTTGATTCGATAAAATGATATATATGATATTAGTCGGTTATATATATACATATAGCCGGATTATTAAATCAAGTGTTGATTTAATAATTTAATGTATAATTATATATTTGATATATTAAATTATATTAACTAATATTTGCTCACTTAAGCATTTCATTTTCTCACTTTTGATACATTTAATATATATGTGATATATGTTAATTATATTGATTTCTTTTTGTGCACACATAATATATATGTGATATATATTATTGTGTCATGCTTGGTTATACATGCAACATGGATGTATGAGACTCACACCATGCTTAGGTTAATGAAGGGTTTTATTTATCTCAAGTAAATAAAATTAGTTGGAAATTAGTCATGGTTACATGCTTAGTGGAAGCTTGTAGAACCATTGACTTAGTCCACTAAGTTTGTTTTATTTGAGATATTTATTAACCCAACCATTACCGTAAGCCATGGTTAAGTCTCTACATGAGTTAGTATATGATATGAACTCACCCATGGTTGCAATTCTAACCTCATTCATTCATCTCTTCATCTTCTTCTTCGTCTCCTTCAAGCTCTCTAGGTTTTGAGGAGGTGAAGAAAATTAATAAGAAAACAAATTCTAAAGTGAGCAAAATACCTACTTCATCATCCTCTACTAGACTAGCCATTTAGTTTAGGGTGTTAGCTTCACTAATTCCGAATTAGTGAAAAGATAGCTTGAGTTGGTGTCTCCTCGACGTAGATCATCTTCGGCTTTGAAGACTTCAAGCAAGCATGCTTCTTGAACCTTGTGGAGCCTCTCTAGAGTCCGCAAGATCACTACTTGCAGAGAAGGGACTACTACAAGGAGCTATTGAAGTGAAGGACCAGACTACAAAGATTGTATTCCTTGTTCACTTTGCATGTAAAGTTGTTTACATTCTAGTATAACCCTAATTCTCTAGTTCGATTCCTAGGTTGGTTTTTTTAGCACCCCATTTTTTTTTAAATAGCATGTTTGATAATTACCAAAACCTAGTCAAAGTGCTAAGCTAACCCTACAGTGGTATCAGAGCCGTGCTAGAGCATTAGGCGTTGTCTAGACGAATTAGAGATCCGATCGAATCCCGAAAACCCGATACGACCCCCTTTCTAGAAATTTTTCAAAAGGTTGGAGTTTTTCATGTTAAAAATATTCAAAAAATCATGCAGGGAAATCGATAGACCAACCGAAAGAACGAGTCCCTAACTCGCTTTAGTGACCGCGGAACCGCGGCCAAAACATGGTTTTGGCGGAAGTTCCGCGGCACCACTAAGGATGCAAGGGACGACCCTTCAGCTGCAGGTCCGTGGGTACTGTGGTATGATACTGGGTATTTTTAACACTGCTCAAGTGTTCAGCTCTCTGGGAAATTTTGGAAATTCGTTGAATCGATCGAAATATCTAACTTCGTCTAGCTATCTGTAAATGTGATGCAATATTTGGAATCCACAATTATTAGTTATGTGATAACTAATTTGAATTTCATAAACTTAGCAATTTAGTCTCGTTTGATAGGTTACCACGGGATTTTTATGTGGATCAAAAGTCCGTCGCAATCACGTAGTGTACGAGAATACTCGCCGGGTAATCATACTAGATAGCCATGCCCCATAGCCCCGACCAAGTGACTGTAAGAGAACCCCGCTGCCAAAAGCATCCGTATGGGTACTCGCGGCCGCGGTGTTCCGCCTAAGTGCGCTTTGTCGACGGCATCGTGCAGGGTTACTAGGCACTCTCACAAGGGTCTACGAGGCATCAACCATGCCCGATTTAAAATTTAGACATGCTGAACAACCCTAACCAAGATCTTTAAACTAGAGATTAGGCGAAACAAAGCATGTTAAACACTTTAACACTAAGAGTTTGGGATTACAACCTTTGTAGTCCGGTCCTTCACATCTAAAGCTCCGTGTTGAGGTCCCTTCGCTTCGATCATCGAGTATCCGGACTCTAGAGAGGCTCCACGAAGAGAAAGATGCAAGCTTGCTTCCGATCTTCGATAACTAAGATGATCTACCTTGAAGTTTCTATAACACAAGCTCTTACTCACCAAATGAAGTGAACACCCTAATCTAATTGGCAAGAATAGTTTAGGATGATGAAGTAGGGTTTTAGCTCTCATTTGTTTTCTTTAACTCACTCAAAATCATCACTAACTAAAAAGCTAGAAAGCTTTCAAGGAAGAAGAAGAAGAATCAATTTACTTTGTGATGAATAATAAATTGTGGTGAGGTTAGAATTGCAACCATGGGTTAAGTATGATAACTTAACCCATGTAGAGACTTAACCATGGTCATGGGTTGGGTTGGGTTGGGTTAATAAATATCATAACAAATATCTTTACAACTATCTTTAGCAAGAAACAAAAGAAAAACCTTCTAGAAGCTTCTAGAAAATATTAACCCAAATCAAATCTAATCATGTTTAATCTCTACTAATCACGTTGCATTAAAAACCCTAACATGTTACAATATTATATATCACATATAAAATATTTATTGTAACAAAATAAAATAATACAATTAGCATATATCATATATATATTAATGTATTACCCGAGTAAGAAAAAGAATCTTTTAGGAGCTTATATTGGTTAATGTGATTTAATATAACAAATATATAATTATACATTAAATTATCGAATCAACACTTGATCCGATAATCCGGCTATTTCACAAATAACCGACTAATATTATCTGTATCAGTTCATCGAATCAACACTTGATCCGATGACCCGGCTATATCACATATACCCGACCGATATCTCATATCGCGAGAATCTAATATGGTATCACATACACGTATTGTTCTCGGTCCCGCACAATCACATATGTGCTCCTACTCCATTTTTCCTGAGCCAAGAAACCTCTGTGTAGGACTCTAAAGAATCGTCAATATGCCGGCAGTAGGTGATGATCATATCAAACACCTACAAGGTGCAAGCGGTCAGCTAAACGTAACAACCACCCAGGTATTGAGCGATCAGAAGATCAACAAGAAAGCCTATACTTTCTCCCGTGAATCCAATCAGTAACACTCCCGTACAGTCCGGTCTCTTCATCGGATATGTCGCATATCTCGCCTAGGGGTGGTAAACGTCAGACCCCAGTAGCTTGATAAGTCGTGTCGATATGAGGTCTATAACAGTTCGAGAAACTACTGATAATACTTACCAGTAAATCTCAGCAACCCTGGCCAGGGATTTCCAGTTATAGCCAATCGAACACAGCGCAACATCAACTCCCTATACCGGGAGAGACGAATCCCCTCCTATCGCTCATTGCCTCCATGTGCTTCAGGAATGCACCAAAAAGCCACCTTTTTGTACGCCCTCTTGGACGTGGTATGATGGAAATCAAAGCACAGTGGGAATCATACAAGACTCTATGACGATCTCGGGTCTATAGACTAACATGTACCAGTGTCACCAGAGAACTGCCATCTGACGTGAGGTATAATACCATCTGGGAGTTCTCGGTGAGTCCGTTCAGTGTACCCAGTCTCCACTGAGCACCCGTATACCTTCTCTGATGTCAAACTCCAATTGATATGGGATCATCCATCGCCCATCATATGGATCAAGAATCGCATACGCTAGTCTACTCTGGTGTATCGATGCCCTGTCTCGATACACCCTCGACTAGGAACAGTTATAGGATGCACTCATCGACTACCGTGGCCCCACTAGTATGATCTCATAAAAGTCCCAGTAGTCGAGTACATATCCTAAGGGCTTTATCAACATGTAACATAGAGACAATCAGAGTACATGTTAAGATAAAGTGCAACCAGATAGCATACTATCATGTCGAGCAAGAAAGTCCTCCCTATATATGTCCAAGCATACAGTACAATATACATCAAATGTACAGTAATGGCCTCTAGGGTATACATATAACTAACAATCTCCCACTTGCACTAGGGCTATCTGTTGTGGTATCGCATACCCAACAATTAGCTGTGGTTGAAGTATCTCATACTCAACCATCCCATAAAAGTCTCTACTGGGAAAAAGGCCTTTGTGAGTGGATCCGCGCTGTTGTCCTCTGTGTCTACTCTCCTAACCTCGATCTCCCTGGAGATCAACCATCTCTATGATCAGGTGATACTGCCTAAGAATTATATCTGGATGACTGATGGGACGGGGGTTCCTTGGCCAAAACCATAACTCCATTATCACACAATGGCAGGAAAGAAGTTCATCTCATGAACTTATATATATCCAGACTGCCTATTTGGTAGCATCCTTGGTAATGATGTATCTTGCCTTTAATCGTCTAGTAAGTCACGGTATCTAGCTTGGAACCCTTCCAATATACCGTCCTCCTCTGAGGGTATAGACAATGCCTGCGACTGACATTCAGTCGTCCTTATCACCCTGGAACATTATCAGTGATTCTCCTCAGGATCGATTGATACCATCTCACTACAACTAGTGAGAATCCTAACATCCAATTAGATCTATCTCATAGATCCAAATCCTAGGATTTAGCAGGTATCATCTTGATCCTATACGGAGAATCCTTGTGATAAGCGGAGATTGACCGAGCATAGCATAGGAAACTTCTTCCCTATCAGGAGTATGTCATCCACGTACTCTACGAGGATCACCACCATAATCCCTACTACCTTTTTGTATATATAAGGTTCATCTACCATTTTGATGAAGTCAAACACTTTGATTACCTCATCAAAACAGACGTTCTAACTCCGCGATGCCTGATTTATCACATGAAACATCTTGCACACGTTTCCGCTGCTCCCACTATCTACGAAGCCCTCTGGCTGTGTACTTATAGACGCTCTCTTCTAAATCATCATTTAGAAAAATAGTCATAACACCCAACCGCCAGATATCGAAGTCATGGTATGTAGCCGTGGCAAGTAGGATCTGGATGGACTTAAGCATAGCTTTGAAAGTCTCAACTTTTCCATGTACACCAAGTAATCTTCTCAAGATATACTTGCTCCTGATGGGGATTTAACCCTTCAGATAAAGCAACCAAAGTCTATACTTTGTTGGTGTATAAGGATTCCATCTCAGATCGCTTAGCATCCAGCCATTCTCACAGAGTCCCCACTCCTTATGGCCAGCTCGAAACTAGTTGGGTCATCATCTCATGATGCAATCCTCGCTCCTACTGTCATAGAGAAACGAAAGTATCTCTCAGGTGGATGAGGAACCCTACTAGATCGGCGGAGAGGCTGAGGTTCGTTGGAAACTATTGATTCCTCTGGTTCTACCAAATCATCAGCTGCAGTTTGTATAGCTGGAACTCCTTCCAGTTCTACCTCATGACCAGTAATTTCTTCACAAGAAATTCCCTTTCACAAAGGTGGCATGCTGGGAAACAAAACATCTTTTGTTCCTCGGTTAGGTAGAAGATATTCCTTTGCGTGTGCTTGGGATATCCAACAAACTTCCACAGAACTGACTTTGCCTCGAGCTTGTCCAGATTATGCTTTTAGACATAGGCTGGACAACCCAAAATCTTAACATACTTAAGATATGGGCTCTTCCCATTCCATATCACATATGAAGTGGTAGGCAACTGATTTGATTGGAACCCTATTCAATAGGTATGCAACTTCTCAAGTGCATAATTCCCAAAAGGAAATAGGCTACTCAGTAGTACTCATCATAATGCACACCATATCACATAGGGTGTAATTGCTCCACCCCGATACACCGACGTGCTGTGGTGTATTCGGAGGAGTAATGCTGAGAGAGAATCTCATTCTCCTTTAGAATAGTCCAGGATCTCCGTGCTCAAGTATTCTCCTCCCTGATCTCATCAAAGGACATAATACTTATACCCGTTTTAGGTTCTCCACTTCTAACTTATATTCATTGAATATCTCAAAAGTTTCAGGCTTGTGTTTCAACAGGAACATATGTCCGAATCTTGAGAGATAATCAGTGAATGTAATGAAGTACAAAGAACCGGTCCTAGCATGTGTAGACAGGGGACCTCATACATCAACATGTATCAATCCCAAGAGTTTACTAACTCTTTCTCTGTTTCCAATAAACAGATCTGTCGTCATCTTATCTTTGTTACAAGACCGGCATGTTTCACAAGATGTAAATTCAAACTAATTTAAATATGCATCTAAATGTAACTTCAGCTAGTCGGGTCGTATTGATATGACCTAGTCTACAATGCCTCAAGAAGGATTCGTTCATTTCTGAACTCTTCCTCTTGTGTGTGTTCTGTACATTAAGAACTATGGTTTGATTTAGAATGTCTATGCTTTTAGATAACGTGCCTAATCCGATCAACTCTTGATATAGGAAATGCTCAACACATTATCCAACAATACAAAATTATATCCTTCTTTACTAATAAAGAGATTGATATGATGTTGTATATCAGGTTCGGTATCTAATAACATTCGTTCAGAATCAATGTATTCTGTTAATACAGGGTGATAACTACCAACAGACTTGGCTGCAACACTTGCACCGTTTCTATCTCATGAAATTTATCATCCGTGCTCAGTTCTCTACCTATCTGTAGCCTATGTAACAAATTACATATGTGGGATCCTGATCCGGTATCAAATACCCAGGACGTAAAGAATATTGAGAAACTGTTCTGTGTAATGAAACACCCGAAGATGATGCATCAACATGCACTTTCTTCGTTTGGGCGGCACGGGAATTCTGGTAATCCCCGATTTCCTGCTCTGTCTTATAACAATTATAGGTTGGAGCAGGACCAACGTTCCTTAGCGAAGTATAACAAGCGGGTTCGGTCAGATACATCCGTATTATTATCTTGTTTAAGGCATGACATAGCCGCAACCAGGAGAGATAGAGAAGAAAACACTCAGCGTGCGCTTTTACAAGATTAGATTGGTTATCAATTTATCTAATCAGGATGTCTCCTACTGTTTTAGTCAAATCTTCCTTCAAACCCTAAAAGGAAAGACTAGCCGGGATTAATTACACCCTACAAGTTCGCCAATCCTTCAGCCAGGCCAGTGCCGGTACTTTTAGGGTGGTTCTCCGCGCTTTCGCACGGACCTAATTAAAATAAACCTCGTTTTCCCAGGGGCTTAACCCCGTAAACACCTTTCTAGACACCTACTTGATCGGCTAATTGTAATGTGTAAAACACTCCCAGGAGTAACTCTTACTCGCAGCGGGTATCGGGATCCAACTATCTCATAGAAGGTATGCAATCTCATTGCAAATTTCAACACTTGAAATTCCCAATAATATTTTACCCCTAGCAGCTATATGACCTTAACATGGTCAACAAATCATAAGAGCTAGTCAAGTTCAACCCGTCATTTCCCGATTGAATTAAACCCACCCGCACGACCCTTAACATGGTCAACAAAGTCGCACGACTACCCTAATCCAATCGCATCATATGCTTATACAGATAAGCACTAATCAGCTACCGCACACTACGCATTAACATGGTCAACAAACGCAGCACGAATACTAACTAGTACTTATCTGAAATGACGGAGGGCTACGACAGGTTTTTAAGAAAACCCTTTGCGTAATGAACTTGATATCGTTGTAGAATCGAGTGATTTTTAAATGGAATGTTTTTGAGGCCTTTTCTAGTTTTGCTAAAGAGGTCACTCCCGGTGAAAGGATCGTCGGCTCTTTCCTCATCGAATAAGGTGCAGGATATTTCACAAATATCACTATGCAAAGCAAAAACTATATAAGCAATCAAAAGACAAACCGTGTTTGTAGTATCTGTTAGTTTCGCTAAAGAGGTCACTCCCGGTGAAGGGATCTCGGCTCTTTCCTTATCGAATAAGGTGCTGGATGTTCTACAAGGAACACCGCTATGCAAAGTAAGAACTAGAGCTACCTGTTTTTGAGACAAGTTTCTACAACATCTTTAGGATTCTTTTAGTTTCATTAATCTCGTTAATGAAGTCACATTTTATTATGCTTCACAAGCATCACATTTGAAACGAAATCTACAATATAACATATATCTCATATATATAATATAAACATTCTTCTCAGGCAGTAATATGATCTCATCACAGAACATTGCAGCAGAAGAACATATATGAAATATTGGATATACTAGGAGGTCCGTGTTTTTAATACGAGCCTGTATAAAACACAGATTCCACGGTCGCGATGAATAGCCAAAGCCACATCCTTAGACCCCTACGAGAGCGGCAAGCAACACTGCCAATTTTAAGGTTAGGAGACCCGGTCTCGACTTCTCGAGATGGTCTCCCACTGGACCATAGAACCTGGTTACTTGTGCTCCCCGCCTTGGGTCTACCTAATGCGGAAAAGTAAATAATATACAATGGTGACATCATCTTCAGCCCGGAAGTGCCCCAATAAAAGACTATTACATACAAATGAATTTTACATGAATGAAAAAGAAAAACTCTCATCTCACATAAAACCCCCGGCTATTCAGAACACGACGATCCAATATAACAAATCACAGCAACACATAATATCTCATATCATCAACGTAAGCAAGTATGCGTATCCCGATTGTCGTTGATGTATAGCAATGAAGCCGGCGATACACCACATACTACGGTTACGGTCACAAAAAAGAAAGTATAAAACTAAAACAATTGGAATCCGCAACCTATTTAGACATCGCATGCCTAACAAAATGAATTCCTTAGACATCGCATGCCTAACTATTATAAACCCCGCATTTTAGTCTTATTATTGAAAACACTTTTCAATATCAAGTCGGGCAATTCAACAAGATTCCCGATATCCTGATCGAATGCTCGTAGCAAACTTTAGTAGACGGACGCACCCCCGATGCCGTCGACGAAGTGCACTAAGGCGGAACACCGCTGCCGTGAGCACCGGAACGGATGCTTTTGGCGACGGGGATCTCCTACAGTCACTTGGTCGGGGCTATGGGGCTTGGCTATCTATTAAGTTTACCCGGCGAGTATCCGCATACGCTACGTGATTGCGACGGACTTTTGATTACATTAAAATCCCGTGGCAACCGATCAAATGAGACTAAACTGCTAGATTTATAACATTCAAATTAGTTATCTTATAACTACCTGTGGATTCCAAATATTGTATCACATTCCAGGTAAAAAGACAGTGTTAAACTTTCCGATCGAATAATCAAACACCCAAGTTTTCCCAAATAGCTCAACACTTGAGCGGAGTTCAAAAAGTATCCATCACATGCCACAGTACCAATGGTTCGGCCGTAGAAGGGTCAAGCCAACGCCTCACATGTGGCAACGCCGTACTGCCCCAAACCCTAAGGTTTAGAGGCGGTTCAGACGGTCACATAATGATTAAGGTTTGTGTTTTTCTAGAGGGACCACCGCGTTACTTGCATGATTTTCCGGAAGTTTCAAACTCGAGAAATAATCCAACTTTTGAAAATTTTCCGACAGGCGAAAAAGTGAGTTATTGATATCCGTTCGAACTTTTTAACACGTTCTTAAATTATCCAGAAAAAATTAAATGAAGTTAAATTATCCGATCGAATCAACGAGTCCCCAATACATCCCAGAAAACTCAACACTTGAGTAATATCAAAAATACCAAGAAGTACCAGGAATTAGCTACGGATTTTAGTGTACAAAATTCAAACCGTAATGCCACTGTAGCGCCGCGAAACCGTCGTGCAAGCCATGGTACGGCCGCGGTTCCGCGGCACTTCAAACGAATTAATGGCTCGTTTTTTTACATAAATCCTTAGAATTCCCTGCTGATTTTTTTCAGTATTTTTGATGCAGAAAAAATCACAATTTTAGAAAATATCCAGAGAGGGGTCTAAACCGGAGTTTCGGAGTTCGATCGGACTTTAAACTTCGCCTAGATTTCGCCTAAAGCTCTAGCTTGGCTCTGATACCACGGCAGGGTTACTAGGCACTCTCACAAGGGTCTATAAGCCATCAACCATACCCGATTTAAAATTTAGACGTGCCGAACAACCCTAACCAAGATCTTTAAACTAGAGATTAGGCGAAACAAAGCATGTTAAACACTTTAACACTAAGAGTTTAGGATTACAACCTTTGTAGTCCGGTCCTTCACTTCTAAAGCTCCGTGTTGAGGTCCCTTCGCTGCGATCATCGAGTATCCGGACTCTAGAGAGGCTCCACGAAGAGAAAGCTGCAAGCTTGCTTCCGATCTTCGATAACTAAGATGATCTACCTTGAAGTTTCTATAACACAAGCTCTCACTCACTAAATGAAGTGAACACCCTAATCTAATTGGCAAGAATAGATTAGGATGATGAAGTAGGGTTTTAGCTCTCATTTGTTTTCTTTAACTCACTCAAAATCATCACTAAGCAAAAAGCTAGAAAGCTTTCAAGGAAGAAGAAGAAGAAGAATCAATTTACTTTGTGATGAATAATGAATTGTGGTGAGATTAGAATTGCAACCATGGGTTAAGTATGATAACTTAACCCATGTAAAGACTTAACCATGGTCATGGGTTGGGTTGGGTTAATAAATATCATAACAAATATCTTTACAAATATCTTTAGCAAGAAACAAAAGAAAAACCTTCTAGAAGCTTCTAGAAAATATTAACCCAAATCAAACCTTAATCATATTTAATCTCTACTAATCACGGTGCATTAATAACCCTAAGATTTTACAATATTATATATCAAATATACAATATTTACTGTAACAAAATAAAATAATACAATTAACATATATCGCATATATATCAATGTATTACCCGAGTAAGAAAAAGAATCTTTTAGTGAGCTAATATTAGTTAATGTAATTTAATATATCAAATATATAATTATACATTAAATTATCGAATCAACACTTGATCCGATAATCCGGTTATTTCGTAAATAACCGACTAATATTATCTATATCTGTTCATCGAATCAACACTTGATCCGATCACCCGGCTATATCACATATACCCGGCCGATATCTCATATCGTGAGAATCTAATACGGTATCACATACACGTATTGTTCTCGGTTTCGCACATATCACATATGTGCTCCTACTCCGTTTTGCCTGAGCCAAGAAACCTCTGTGTAAGACTCTAAAGAATCGTCAATACGCCGGCAGTAGGTGATGATCATATCAAACACCCACACGCTGCAAGTGGTCAGCTAAACGTAACAGCCACCCAGGTATTGAGCGATCAGAAGATCAACAAGCAAGCTTGTACTTTCTCCCGCGAATCCAATAAGTAACACTCCCGTACAGTCCGGTCTCTTCGTCTGATATGTCGCATATCTCGCCTAGGCGTGGTAAACGTCAGACACCAGTAGCTTGATAAGTCGTGTGGATATGAGGTCTATAACAGTTTAAGAAACTACTGATAACACTTACCATTAAATCTCAGCAACCCTGACCAGGGATTTCCAGTTATAGCCAATCAAACACAGCGCAACATCAACTCCCTATACCAGGAGAGACGAATCCCCTCCTATCGCTCATTGCCTTCATGTGATTCGGGACTGTACCCAAAAGCCACCTTTTTGCACGCCCTCTTGGACGCGGTATGATGGAAATCAAAGCCCAGTGGGAATCACACAAGACCCTATAACGATCTCGGGTCTACAGACTAACCTGTATCAGTGTCACCAGAGAACTGCCATCTGACGTGAGGTATAATACCATCTGGGAGTTCTTGGCGAGCCCGTCCAGTGTACCCAGTCTTCACTGAGCACCCGTATAGCTTCTCTGATGTCGAACACCAATGGATATGGGATCATCTGTCGCCCATCATATGGGTCAAGAAGCGCATACGCTAGTCCACTCTGGTGTATCGATGCCCTGTCTCGATACACCCTCGACTAGGAACAGTTATAGGATGTACTCATCGACTACCATGGTCCCACTATTATGAACTCATCATAGTCCCACTAGTCGAGCACATATCCTAAGGGCTTTATCAATATGTAACATAGAGACAATCAGAGTACATGTTAAGATAAAGTGCAACCAGATAGCATACTATCATGTCGAGCAAGAAAGTCCTCCCTATATATGTCCAAGCATCCACTACAATATACATCATATGTATAGTAATATTCTCTAGGGCATACATATAACTAACACATCGGGGGTGCGGCCGTCAACTAATGTTTCCCATGAGCATTCAATCAGGATGTCGGAAATCTTGTTGAATTGCCCGACTTGTTAGTGGAAGTGTTTTCAATAAGGAGACTAAAATGCGGGGTTTATAATTGTTAGCCATGAAATTCGGAATATGAGATATTCTGGGTTTATGATATCTATGGAATTCATTTGGTTAGGCATGGAATTCATTCTGGGTTTATGATGTCTAAGGATTTGCGGATTCCAATTGTTGTAGTTTTTCACTTTCTTTTCTACGACTGTAAGTGTAATATGTCGGGTATCGCCTGTTTCGTTGCTATACGTCAACGACAATTGGGATATGCTTATTTGCTTATGTTGATGGCATGCGATATTATATGTTGCTGTGATATGTTATATTGGATCGTCGCGTTTGAATGGCCGGGGTTTTTATATGAGATGAGAGTTTTTCTTTTTCATTCATGTAAAATTATATGTATGTAATATTCTTTTATTGAGGCACTTCCGAATTGAGGATGATGTCACTATTCATGTATATTATTTACTTTTTCGCATTAGGATAGACCCAAGGTGGGGAGCACAAGTAACCGGGTTGTAGGGTCCAGTGGGAGACCATCTCAAGGAGTCGAGACCGAGTCTCCTAACTCTAGAATTGGGAGGGTTGCTTGCCGCTCTCGTAGGGATCTAGAAATGTGGGTTTGGCTATTCATCGCGACCATGGAATCCGTGTTTTTTTACTGGCTTGATATAAAACACGAAAATCCTAGTATATCCAATATTTCACATATTATCTTCTGCTGCTGATATCTGTGATGTGATCACTGCATATTCTGAGATGAATGGACTATTATATATATGATATATAATAAACGTTGCTTATGTTTTGTACCCGTGCTAGTCCCGTCCTGCTATGCCGTTAGTTAAGTAACCAAACGGTGCATAACAGGATACTGTGGCGAATGCGGATGGCATAAGCGTACGTTCTATTTTCGTTTCTTTTTCTATGATGCTTAGGAAACATATATGATGGGACTTCATTAATGAGATTAATGAAAAGAAAGAAACCTAATGATGTTGTGGAATCAAATTTTCAAAAAGGGTAGCTCTAGTTCTTGCTTTGCATAGCGGTATTCCTTATAGAATATCCAGCACCTTATTCGATAAGGAAAGAGCCGAGATCCCTTCACCGGTAGTGATCTCTTTAGAGAAACTAGCAGATGCTACAACCAGTTCGGTTTCGTTTTTGATTGCTTTTTTAGTTTTTGCTTTGCATAGCGGTATTCCTTGTAGAATATCCAACACCTTATTCGATGAGGAAATAGCCAAGATCTCTTCACCGGGAGTGACCTCTTTAGCAAAACAAGTAAAAGCCTCAAAAACACTCCTTTTCAAAATCACACGATTCTACAACGATATCAAGTTCATTACGCAAAAGGTTTTCATAAAATCTGTCGTAGCCCTCCGTTATTTCAGATAAGTACTATTTAGTATTCGTGCTATGTTTGTTGGCCTTCGTCAAGACGTAGTGTACAGTAGCTGATTAATGCTTATCTGCTAAAGCATGTGGTGCGATTGGATTAGGGTAGTCGTGCGACTTTGATGGACTTCGTCAAGGGTCGTGCAGGTGGGTTTAGTCAAATCATGAAATGTACGGGTTGAACTTGACTAGCGCCTTATGGTTTGTTGGCCTTCATCAAGGTCATAAGACGCTAGGGGCAAAAGATTATCGGGAATTTCAAGTGTTGAAATTTGCAATGAGATTGCATACTATTATGAGAAAGTTGGATCCCGATACCCGCTGCGAGTAAGAGTTACTCATGGGAGAGTTTTGCACTTTACAAATGGTAATCCATTAGGTGTCTAGAAAGGTATTAACGGGATTATACCTCTGGGAAAATGAGGTTTACTTTAATTAGGTCCGTACGAAAGCACGGGAAACCTCTCTCAAAGTATCAACACTGGCCTAGCTGAATAGTTAGCGAAATTGTAGGGTGTAATTAATCCCGGCTAGTCTTACCTTTTAGGGTTTGAAGGAAGACTTGATAAAAAGCAGTGGGAGCCATCCTGATTAGATAAGATAATAACCAATCTAATCTCGCAAAAGCATACGCTAAATGTTTTCTTCTCTCTCTCTCCAGGTAGCGACCATGCATGCCTTAATCAAGATAATAATATTGATATATTGACCGAACCTCCTTTTTACAACGAGCTGGGGAACGTTGTTTCCTTTCTTTCTTATAAGTGTTATAAGACTGAACAGGAAATAGGGGAATGCCAGGATTCCCATGCCACCGATTTGATGAAAGAACATGTTGATGCACTTTCTTCGGGTGTGTTCGTTACAGAGAACTGTTTCTCACTTTGCTCTACGTCCTGGGTATTGAATACCAGATCAGGATCCCATATATGTAATCTGTTACATGGGATAAGAAAAGGTAGAGAACTGAGTGAAGGTGATAAAGACATAAGGGTTGGAAATGGTGCAATAGTTGCAGCCAAATTTGTTGGGGAATATCAACTTGTATTACCAAGTGGTAATACATTGATTCTGAATGAATGCTATTACATGCCGAACCTGATATGCAACATTATATCAGTTTCTTTATTAAGTAAAGAGAGATATAATTTTGTATCGCAGGATAATATTATGAACATTTTCTTGAATCAAAAGTTGATTGGATCAGGCACGTTGTGCAATGGAATTTATGTTCTAAATCAAACTGCAGTTCTGAGCATAACAAACACACACAAGAAGAAGAGTTCAGAAATGAACGAATCCTTCTTGTGGTACTATTGACTAGGTCATATCAATGCAACACGACTAGCTAAGTTACATAAGGATGGATATTTGAATTTGTTTGAATTTTCATCTTATGACACTTGCCAGTCATGTCTCAAAGGTAAAATGACCAATACTCCGTTTAGTGGACACGGAGATAGATTTAGAGAACTCTTGGGAATGATATATAGTGATGTATACGGTCCCATGTCTATACATGTCAGGAATGGTTCATCGTACTTTATTACATTCACTAACGATCTCTTAAGATACGGACATGTGTTCCTGATGAAATACAAGTCTGAAGCTTTTAAGAAATTTAGAGAATATAAGCATGAAGTTGAGAACCAAACGGGAAAAAGTATTAAAATCATTCGATCTAATCATGGAGGAGAATACTTGTCACGACACGAAATTTGACACGTGACGGCACTTAAACCACGTAACGTCTACAGGTGTAACGCAATTCAAGTAAGCCGAAAACCCAGAAATCTAAACCATCAAAAGTAGTAAGTGATAAGAACATTGTTAAAAACTTTAGGAATCTTAAGTAAAAATTCTTTAAATTCCAAATTTACTTTCTTTAAAATTTGGCAGCACCTCCTTTGTAAAAACTAGCCCCGAAAAGGGTACAAATATAAGATATAAGTGTAGTATCCCCAAACGGGAGAAAATCTCGCCCAAAAGCGGAAACAACCACCACAAAGAAGATATACGACGCTGTAGCGAAGAAAATGGATGATATAAAGCATAAAAGATAAAGCTGCATAAAAGGCCGTCTCACATAAGCACGACACCCAGAGTCACAAAATAATATACAATATCGTCCTCACATCTCGTCTCTAACTCAATACATGAAAGTAGTAGATGGAGATTACTAGATACAATAAGATATACAATGAGCATCATCGGATAACCGCAAAACCCACCTATAGCAAAACTGCTCACAGTCAGCCGTAGCGGTATCCGCTGCAAAAGATGATACGATAAGAAGAAGAAGCCATGCCGCTACCACTCTGAGGGACAACCTGCAAAACACTATGGCACAATGGGGGTGAGTTGCCAACTCGTGAATGGTAAATAACATCATGCAGGTAATCGCAGGTATGCACGTACTACGATAATCTATCACATGCAAACTGATAGTATAATATGGCAATATGTATATGCAACAGTCATGAAAGGTACTCTATCAGGTACTACTAAAACATGAAGCAATGCATATCAAATGAATGCTGAGTATGGGATAAAACATATCATCGTCACGGAATCCTCATCATGGAAAAACCAGTGTCTCTCAACGACACTCCAAATCCCAATACCTCAGGCACCGCATCTTCAGATCGGCCCTCATATCCTGTAAGTCCCATAGAACTTGAGTGTCCAATATCGACACTCGAAAACATCATGAAAACTAGTGTCCAGCATCGACACGTAAATCCTCATATCATGGCTCCGCCTGCGGGATCGGCCCGCGGGCTCTGGAAGAACGGTCGGTCCATGTCTATCTCATAACTCTGGTCGGTATCCTCCAGATAACCGCCGAGTCCAAATACTGTCACCGGTAGGCAGTGCACCTCCCCTGCCGGGCTCACCGCCTAACAATACGATCTTGCCACCGGGGTACCTTAACGGGTCCACCATGTACCTGCACACGGTCTCATCCAACTCCTCGTATCGGGTTTCTAACACAAGTCTCAGAACCGAGAAATTTTATGGTGGACGCATCGAAATATCATATCAAGAGAAACCGTATTTTTCAAACAATGCATAATGTCTTGAAATACCACGGTCCTCAAATCCAGAAAATATCATATGAAATCCATATCTCAATGCGTAAATCCATGAAATATAATATATGCAACATAAAATAGTAATATTAGCATAACAAGGGAAAAACCGCTATTTAAATGCATCAAGTTATTAAATATATCATGTGGTTCCCAATTTCTCCAAAGTCCATGCAACATCATATAAAGGTGAACATGTTGCTATAGCAAGATATGGGTATATACCTATCAATAATGATGTAATACCATATAGGTATAATAACTATAGCAAGGTATGTGTAAGCATGTAGGTATAGCAAGGTATATGTGTAAACATGTAGGTATACAAATATGCTATATTTCATATGCATAATGGAATAAGAATCAACGTCTCAATGTCACTAACCATACAATATCACATATGTATATGTGTTGTGCGTGTCATGGCAATTACCGATATAATATCACATATGTATATATGTTGTGCATGTCATGGCAATTACCGACGAGGTGTGTAGCATACAGTTAGTGCTCGTGCAACATGAACCGTCAATAATAGTGCAGTGTCCAATGGGTACAAGTCCAGGCATAACAAGTAATAATTTGCAATGAAGTTCATGTACAATCTCTATGTACATATACTTATAATTAATAATCATATCATTGAATCTAGCCCAGACGCATAACGCCATACGGGTGATTCCTCTGTAGATGTTAAATCTACTCACAGGTTATTTTGGACTAAGTAAAACCAACCACTTGCTTTCCCTTCTTCGCAGCGTCCGAAGTCCCCGCCTGCGATCCTAAAATCATATAACAACATAACAAGTTCACATTAGAAATCGAAAAATAACATGTACAAAGTATGTTTGAGCGACGCACCAACTCCAATCAAACCCTCAAGTGTTCGTCTAGTGACTAACGTGCGTAACGACACTACGAAACCAACCCAAGAGCAACAGCTACACAAAGTATACAAACCGTGTCGGATAACGTAACACGTGTAGTCGAAATACTAGAAACAAGAAAAGTGATTCTAGATTTTGTATACTATCAAAACATAAAAATCAAGAAGTACCAAACACTTCTAAACAACTGCAGACTGCTACCCTACAAAACCCAAGCCCCAACTCCACCACAAAACCGAGCTCGCCGTATCCTACCCCGATCTCGCCGGTCTTCCTAGGTTGTATTGGGTTCGTGCTTCAGGTGTTCACTCAGGGTCACTAGTACAACACTACTACATTGCTAGATTTTCCAGTATACACTCGGGGTCACAGCAGATCACAGATATCCTATAATGACACTAAAAATACGATATGTGCACAAAACTATAATTTAAGTGTTCTAAACTGAAACTAATAAGCTACACAACATTATAACACCTATTTAACAGTTTAGAGGTTATACATATCCACACTTGCTCAAAATATCCTAGCTTTCCGAGCTCCAAGGGATCCTAGTGGCTAAAACATAACTTGAGAAAGGTTTTAGTGAGGTTTAATGAAGGTTTTGCAAGGTTTAGTGAAGGAATGGTGAGGGTTTTAGTTGAGAGAAGAAGAAATTGAAAATGATTGAGAATGAGATAAGAATGGGAGAGAATGAAAGTGTGAGATGAGATAAAGATGATAGGGTGAGTGTAGGGTGGGTGCACCCTTACACTTATTCTCTCGCTCTCAATCATTAATGCAAGCATGCCTCCTCCATGAGTCACCTTGCCACCTCCCCACATTCAAAAACACAAGGATAACTCTTCATAATAAATATCTAAGGGTTAATCATGGGATAGATTAGTTTAAAGTGTTATGTCCACTAAACAAGGTTAACACTAAACAACCCCTATATTAACATGCACAAGTGTGTGCAAGCCAAAACAATTAATAATAAAGTATTGATTAATCTATATAAAATGCGAGAAAACTATTTTGGTAAACCTTTTACTAAAAACCCGCATTATCGCTTAATTAACACTAATCGCATTCTAAGGTGTTACAATCTCCCCCCTTACAGAAAATCGTCCCCGAATTTAAAATTCTTACTATGCGTACCTTCAAAGAGATGAGGGAATTTCTTCCATATCTCGCTCGCAGCTTTCCAAGTGATCTCCTCAGTAGACGGGCTACGCCAAAGAACCTTTACAGATTGCAAGACCTTTGACCGAAGTTTCTCCACCTGCCGATCCACTATAACTATCGGCTACTTGGTGAAAGAAAGATCGTGTCCTGGTTAAATGGTCTGGTGCTGAATTATGTGAGAAGAGTCATGAAGGTATTTGCGAAGTATCGTCATAAGGAATACGGCGTGAATGATTGATCATTCTTCTTGTGTATTTAGAAATGTTTCACAACCAAATAAATTTATACCGCAATCAATTGACGGTGTCTATTGTAGTTTCGTCAATAAGAACGGATCATCCACTGAGAAAGTGTGATTTGTTCGAAATTGTTTTATTTGAGTTGAAAATTAAAAGATAAAAGAAAATGATTCAATATTTGTGAAGTTTGGTTTTAAGAATCATAAAGAAATAGATCTAAAAATCAAGAATTACTAAAGATCAAGAAAATGTCCAAATCGATTGAATTATCAAGATATGAAGAATAGCTTGTAGGATCCGATTGTGTTAATAGCTAATAATGACTCTAATAATTCCTAATCTTATCTATTGAATATTTGTATCTAGATTGATGATGAAGATTGAAGATTATGGATCAATTGAAGAAACTAGGGTTTCTCCTTCACTATCCCTTGTTTTTTCAATCATAATCATTCGGATCTAGGCTCTAGCAAAGAAAATCACTGATAGTTTGATCCCTAACTTGCAACGAAATAATGAAGAAGTAATTTCGCTCCAAATTAGCTCATCAATGATTCTTTTTGCTAAGTTTCACAAATCTCATAAGAATTAAGACTAGTATTAAGATTTGATCATTATTAGATCTATCAATTCTCACGGATCCTCCACACGCGGAGAATCTACTCAAGCATCATGAAAAAAAATGAATCAAAGATCAAGAAGCTTCATAACGCAAGAGTGTAAAGAAAATAAGAAGTACAATTATCACCTTTATTGAATCAACGACTAATTACACATTCTCTCAATTCGAGATTACAAGATGTTGCTCTAGATCGCTCCTTTTGAAGAGGTAACTAGATTCTGTCGACGCTCGCTTCGCATCGATCTTCTTGAATCGCGGATCGTCATGATCTCTTGCTCGGATGAAGGTCGGCGTTGCTTCAAAGGCTCGTTGACGGCTTACTTGATTCGCTTCTCGATGGATCTTGATTTGGTTTTGGGCTAGGGTTTTGAGTTGCAAGTTGTGTCACTCAACTTGCGGAAATTTGGCTCATTATTCAACAACTCAATTCCTGAACAACCTTTATAATGAAGCCCTAGGTCCCCTTTTATAGTTTTTCCCTTTAGCTTCCCCTAGAAACTTGGTTTATCTTCTACTAGAAGTTAGGTTGTTATGAAGCTTGCATGAGAAGCTTGGTAGGTATCAAACTTGCACAAGAAGCTTGGCTAGTAGAAGGAGAAGCTTCTGGAGAAATATACACAATTCGAAGCGTCTTGGAGAAGCTTGGCAGTTGAAAGGAGGCCTTGGGGAAAATTTCCAACCGCCGATGAGTCGGATCAGCCGTGGATCCACGACGGATCGGCCTAACTCGGCCGCGGATCCGCGGCTATTTGAGGTGATCTCTGCATGATTTTTCCAGGGTAATTCTGATGTTGTCTTTAGGGTTTTCTTTTGATGCCTGGAATTTCATAGTTCTTTTTAGTTTACTAGTTTACTACCAGATCCCAAGTCTTGGACTTGATGCATTTTATCAGAACTTTTAGCAGTTCCGGCTCTTTTACCTGGAAAATTTCCTGCACACAATCTCGAGACAAGTGTTGATACACAAAAGATCATGCGTGTATTAATAAACACACTATTTCCCTCATAATGTCGGTTATAATGTATAACACATGTTATTCGATATTTTGCAGAAGGATTGCTAATTTGTGCTATATTTATACCAAACACCTTTAGATGATTACAAAGAGTAAGGAAATTGATGTGTTAAGAATGCAATATTTTCGACTGATCAAATTCCCCCAAACTTAATTTTGGTCGTCTCGAGCAAACATCTTTTATTTTTAAGAGAAGGAGAAAATAAAGAAAAAGAAAAACTAACTAGCACACTTTCGTAAGCAACACGATTGCACTGAGCACGTGTAACAAGCCTTTAAACCTCTAGGTGTCCCTAGTAGGAGGAGGGTTATCTCCTGAGGGTTTTCAGCGGATTGCACCCACAAAATCCCATAATAAAAGAAAGACCGTGAAAGTTACATATAAAGATAAGAGTTGTAAAAGAAAGATTTTGAAAATTAGAGTTTCCAACTATACTAGCTTTTTGGTTGTCATGAGCCATATCTTAATAGTCATGAAAAGATGTTAGAAATCACATCATCCCTCAATAAAATATCGTCTATATTCTTCATTCCTATCTTTCTTCCAAACATCGATCATATACCCCTACGTGTGTGTAAAATACATCCCTACACTCGGAGAATTCAATTCAAGCTATCAAACTCTTATCCATCTATCTCATTACTTTTTAATCGATGAACATTTAGATGGATTTACTCACACATTTTTCATGCAACCGTTAATACTTCTTGAGGTACTAACCGACCGATTACTCATATGCTTGCTTATTAGGCGTAAATAGTATTTTTCTCGTCTTGCAACACCTAAAACTTAGCAGTGACGCCCAAACCAGTTGGTCTAAGGCACTAGGTGATGAAGCACCCTCGCTATATTTTTTTATTGCTGCCTTCGTGATAACAAAACCAGTGTTCATTTTTCTACCCCATTTTATCTTTTATGTTTCATTTATTATTTTCTTTGTACTTTGGATTTTAGACAAGAGCATTTCAAGGTATACTCTACTATCCCGAGTTTTAAGACGTGTGTAAGTGCGTATAGTAGGGTATCAACGTTCAAATGTTTGGCTTCCAGAATTGGAACTATTTTTCAGACTTATTTTTATCCTCAGATTAGTGACATCTTTTATCTTACTAACCCTTGGGACAACGGCTCATAACTACTTATTACTAGTTCGTTTAAGAAAACTTCTATTTTTCTTGGTTTCCTTAAATTTTTCCAATCTTTTTTTTTGGATGTAATTTTTCACTATCTAATCTTTTATTATAAAATTAAATATTAAATATTTTTATCTTTTTTAAAAAAAATTATTTTTATTTTTAAATTTTTTTTATATTTTATATGTTTTGTGCTTATGCAAAGTATGATGCAAAGTGATGCGTAAATAAGCACAAACCTCCCCCAAACTTGTTTATAACAGTGTCCTCACTGTTATCATCTGTTAAATCTCAAAAACCTGCAAGCTTGGGAGGAAAATTTATTAACAGGGGGCATGAAATATGATCGTGAAAATCCTCCCCCAAACTTATTCATTGGCTCACCATTTTGAGTAAAAATTTTATTTTCAAGAGCCAGATTATAAACCCCCCCCCCAAAACTTGAGTTAAACAATGTTAAGCTTTTATATTCAAAAGAGGGGGTCAAAATTACTGGTCAATGCCAAGCTTTGCAAAGACCGAAAGTCAACACCAACCATTCGAAGAATTTATCAGTGAAACGCACCGGTTGGTGGAAGAACATATTGTATAGAGTCAGGAAGAAGTGGGGAAGAGTTAAGTGGTATGAAGGAGAGGGTTTGCGTCTCAATTTGGTGAGACGACACAGTGATTGTGATGGATTACTTGCATTCTTGTGATTGTCCAGAAGAAGGGGTGGAGGTTCAATTTTTTGTGTTGAAGTGGATTCATCTCAACACCCGTGTTAGCTAATAATGCGAGTTCATCAGCGAAAATATCCTCAAAGCTCTCATCGATCCCCCGAAGAATGATGTCATCAAACAGTGCGGGGTGATCTTCAGACTCTAAAAACGGTTCATAATCAGTGTTAGTTGTTGAAGCGGACAACTCGGTGGAAGAATCTGTATTTGTATAATACATAGTTGGGTCAAACAACAACATATGAAAAGAGTCTAGATCAGTATCATGAGGCTCGTCAAATTCGCTGCTGTCGACATCCATTAATTCGACAGAACAAACCTGAGCAGAATGTTCGGAGGGTACACTTCCCAACTTGTAAATGTTAAGCTCAATTGACATCTTCCCGAAGGATAGGGTCATAGATCCGTTACGACAGTTGATTATAGCATTGGAAGTGGCCAAAACGGGGCGACCAAGGATCACCGGAATTTGATTCCGTGGGATCACTACAGGCTGTGTATCAAGAACAATACAGTCCACAGGGAATACAAATTCCCTGATTTTTATTAACACATCCTCCAGTTCACCCCTAGGTTTGGTGATTGATCGGTCGGCCATCTGGATAGTGCAGTGAGCTGGTTTCAACTCTCTGATCCCTGACTGCTCATAAACTGAGAAAGGAAGCAGGTTAACACTTGCGCCCAGGTCAAGTAGAGCACGGTTAATGTGTTTTACCCCAATAGAAATAGAAATTATAGGATAGCCAGGGTCTTTATGTTTTCTAGGTAATTGTTGGGGAAAAGCTGTGTCTACAGTACTCGACATGAAAACCTTTTTTGGCACTTGAGTCTTCCTCTTCCTAGTGCACAAGTCCTTGAGAATTTTCGCATAAGTCAGGACTTGTTGTATAGCTTCTAAAAGAGGGATATTGATGTTAACTTTCTTAAAGATTTCAGTGATCTTCTCCATTTGCGGACTTGGTCTGTTTCCCCTTAACTGATTCGGATAAAGAGCTTTAGCAATAAGAGCGGGGTCCAACATTGGAGAAGATCGTGTTAGTAGGAAAGATCCAAGAATAGGTGTGGGGATCGTCTTTGGTGCACTAGAAGAAGTGTGCTGAGGGTTCGAACCTTGGGGAAAACGGAGAATGGGCTCGGAAGAAAGCGGTGGGGTAGACGAACTGGGGTCAGAAGCAGAAGTAGAAGTGGAAGGAAAAGTCTCGGCCGGGGTATCATCGATTGATTCTTTATTATTATCAATCTCTTCACTGACACGGTTGTCAAGCACTCTTCCAGATCTCAACGTGGTGATAGCGTTCACACGATGTGAATAGCCAGGATTTGGTAGGGGTTAAGCTGGAAGTTTCTCTTTCTCTCTAGCACTCAATTCGGCATTTATACGGGCAATTTGTGCTTCCATCGATTTAATACTCTCACTTTGGGAGTCAGAGTTTTTCTGGATTTTATCGACGGAAGACTTCATCTCAGCCGAAACTTGCATGATATTTTTCGGAAGCAAATTCATTGTTTTCTCGAGTGAAGAGGAGTTATCAGTACCGGACATTTGCAAAAAATTGTTATATGGTGCAGGTGTGTTGACCGGATTTTGAAAGTTTTGTGATTGGTAGGGGTGCTGACTTATTTGAAGCGGTTGCTGTTGTGGTGGAGGACCCATCTGGAAATTATTTTTGTTTGTAACCGTGTTTTGAGTTTGTGATTGGTTCCAAGAAAAGTTGGGGTGATTCCTCCAACCCTGATTATAAGTGGAAGAATGTGGATCGTTTTTAGGTCTTTGATGGAAAGCAGCATTGGTATGCTCTTGACCTTGAAACGGAGAATTTAAAGGACATTCTTCCGTAAGATGAGATGGATCAGAACAGCATCCATAGAAAGATTTGGAGAGTGACATCTGATTTAGGGAGGCTGCTAAAAATTTATGTTCTATAGCTTCGAGTTTCTTTTGGATTGCTGCCATTTCAGCTCTAACTCCTATGGAAACATCAAGTTGATGAATGCCACCCCTAGACGATGACTGGTTTACACTCTCCCACTGTAAAGTTCTTTCAGCGAAATCTTCTAAAAATCTCCAGGCTTCACCATCATCTTTATTCATGAAGGTGTCTTGACACGTGGATTCAAAGGTCTATTTTGTTGTAGGATTAATGCCCTCCTACATGATTCTGCACAGATCCTATCTAGGAATTCCGTGATGAGTACATTGAACTAACAGATCCTTGAAGCGTTCAAAACACTTCGAGAATGGTTCATTTGGAAGCTGGGTAAATTGATTTATTTCGCTACGGACTTGAGCTGCTTTATGATTGGGGTAGAATTTCTTTAGGAAAGCTGTTACGAATTCCCCTCGGTTTGAAATAGAATGTGCGGCTGTGTTATAAAGCCACTTCTCGGCTATATCGCACAAAGTGAATGGGAGAAGACGTAGTCTCATAGCATCCACAGAAAGCTGTGAGGTACCGATCATAGCGCATACATTTTCAAATTTGGTAATAAAGACATATGCGTCTTCAGACTCGAGACCGTGATATTTTGGTAAAAGATTGATGTATTGTGGTTTGATTTCAAAATTGTCCCCATTGGCTGGTGGAATGGTGAGACAGGTCGAAAGAGGACCTCGCATAGGGTAACATCTCTCTTGGAGAGAGATGCGGGGTGGATTCTGCACACCTGCGGACGGTGGCAGAGTAGTGTTAAAGAAGTTCGATGGAGAACCGTCCATCGAAGTGGGTGTGGTAGTGGGTGAAGAAAAAGTAGATGTAGAAATACCGACTTCGGAGTCGATAGGAGGAACGCAGACAAGACAGGCACTAGAATCCCGTGTCTAGCCGAGCATGCACTAAATGGTTTAGTACAAGTGGCAGCGTTGTGATAATTAGGGAAAAGATGAGTTTGGTGTTTGTTTTGAAGAACACGGATTTTTGAAAAATCACACAAACAATTCACAAGCAACCCTAAGTCTAATGGTCACCTAGGTCAAGTCTCTAGACCGCTCCTAGACTTCCAGAAGACAAGTCGCAAGATAAATCATCTACTGCCTCTTTGCCCTTTCTATGTCCAGGTAAGTGCCAGGTAAGTGGGAGGTTCTCCACTACGTAAGTAGTGGGCCTAATTAAGTAACCACTTACCTTAGACACACTTGCCTTAAACTCCACAAAAGAAACGCGGATAAGTAATAGATTACCCACGACCTCCTTCTGTCCTAATTAAGCGCGACGGTCCTTAGAGTCATGTCTAGATATTTTTTAGTTAATGAGGGTGATGCGGAAGCAAGTTTGTGATTTTTTGAGCTTAGGAAAGGTAATGAACTCCCCACCTAATCTGAATTTGGTCTTTGCCCCTTAATTTCCAAGTTAAAAATGCAAACAACCAAGATCAAACTCGCAACAAATTTTCTTTTTGGCGGCGCTGCGAATTTTTGCAAAGAATCCTGCAGAAATTGGTTAATGGACAGAGCAGGGAGGAGATAAGAAAGACAGAAGAGGACCCGAGAATTTTCCCACCACGGATCCGCCGCAAGATGCTACCAAACGCCGCGGTTCCGCGGTTGTATAGTGTAATTCCTGCACAAAAATTTCAGCAACTGCTCCAATTGCCTCTTTGGACTTTTTGAGATGTCCTGAAATTTTTTCCTCTCGCTTTAGAGATTCCAGATTCTCTTGCAACAATTCACAACATATCGTTAAGCATTTGATGCGAATTTTGATCTAAAAATTCTGATGGAAAAATAAATTTTCCAACCCAAATTACAAAAACGAACAAATTAGCACACGATCTCCAGCAACGGCGCCATTTGATTGATCATTCTTCGTGTGTATTTAGAAATGTTTCACAACCAATGAAATTTATACCGCAATCAATTGACGGTGTCTATTGTAGCTTCGTCAATAAGAACGGATCGTCCACTAAGAAAGTGTGATTTGTTCGAAATCATTTTATTTGAGTTGAAAATTAAAAGATAAAAGAAAATGATTCAATATTTGTGAAGTTTGGTTTCAAGAATCATAAAGAAATATATCTAAAAATCAAGAATTACTAAAGATCAAGAAAATTTCCGAATCGATTGAATTATCAAGATATGAAGAATAGCTTATAGGATCCGATTGAGTTAATAGCTAATGATGACTATATTAATTCCTAATCATATCTATTGAATATTTCTAGCTAGATTGATGATGATGATTGAAGATTAGGGATCAATTGAAGAAACTAGGGTTTCTCATTCACTATCCCTTGTCTTTTCAGTCATAATCATTCGGATCTAACCTCTAGCAAAGAAAATCACCGATAGTTTGATCCCTAACTTGCAATGAAATAATCAAGTAATTTCTCTCCAAATTAGGTCATCAACTATTCTTTTTGCTAAGGTTCACAAATCTCATAAGAATTAAGACTAGTATTAAGATTTGATCATCATTAGATCTATCAATTCTCTCGGATCCTCCACAAGCGGAGAATTTACTCAGGCATCATGAAAATAAATTAATCAAAGATCAAGAAGCTTCATAACACAAGAGTGTAAAGAAAACAAGATGTACAATTATCACCTTTATTGAATCGACGACTAATTACACATTCACTCAATTCGAGGTTACAAGATGTTGCTCTCGATCGCTCCGTTTGAAGAGGTAACTAGATTCCTTCGAAGCTCGCTTCGCATCGATCTTCTTGAGTCGCGGATCGTCGTGATCTCTTACTCGGATGAAGGTTGGCGTTGCTTCAAAGGCTCGTTGAAGGTTTGCTTGATTCGCTTCTCGATGGATCTTGATTTGGCTTTGGGCTAGGGTTTTGAGTTGCAAGTTGTGTCACTCAATTGCGGAAATTTGGCTCAATATTCAACTACTCAATTCCTGAACAACCTTTGTAATGAAGCCCTAGGTCCCCTTTTATAGTTTTTCCCTTTAGCTTCCCCTAAAAGCTTGGTTTATCTTCTACTAGAAGCTAGGTTGTTATGAAGCTTGCATGAGAAGCTTGGTAGGTATCAAACTTGCACAAGAAGCTTGGCTGTTAGAAGGAGAAGCTTCTGGAGAAATCTACACAATTCGAAGCGTCTTGGAGAAGCATGGCAGTTGAAAGGAGGCCTCGGAGGAAATTTCCAACCGCCGATGAGTCAGATCGGCCGCGGATTCGCGGCGGATCGGCCTAACTCGGCTGGAGGTGATCTCTGCATGATTTTTCCAGGGTAATTCTGATGTTGTCTTTAGGGTTTTCTTTTGATGCCTAGAATTTTATAGTTCTTTCTAGTTTACTGCCAGATCACAAGTCTTGGACTTGATGCATTTTATCAGCACTTTTAGCAGTTCCGGCTCTTTTACCTGGAAAATTTCCTACACACAATCTCGAGACAAGTGTTGATACACAAAAGATCATGCGTGTATTAATAAAAACACAATTTCCTTCATAATGTCGGTTATAATGTATAACACATATTATTCAATATTTTGCAGACGGATTGCTAATATGTGCTATATTTAAACCAAATATCTTTAGATGATTACAAAGAGTAAGTAAATTGATGTGTTAAGAATGCAATATTTTCGACTGATCAGTGAACATCCTAAAATCTAAGCAGAAGTGCCAATGATAGGCAACGGTACTAACTCACTAAAGGATCTCAAAAGGACCTACAATCTGGGACTAAGCTTCCCTTCTTCCCAAAACTCAACACGCCATTCATCGGAAAAATCCGTAGGAATACATGATCTTCCACTGCGAACTCAAGTCTGCGACGACCAGAGTCGGCATAAGACTTCTATCTGCACTAGGCTGTGTAGGGTTCCTAGGCACTCTTGTGAGGGTTCATAAGGCATCAATCATGCCCGAATAAAATTTTAGACGTGCCGAACAACCAAAGGCCGGGATCTTTGCTAGATTATTAGGGTTTAACATGCAAGTAAACATCTTTACATATAAAAGATAGGGATTACAACCTTTGTAGTCCTCTCCTTCGCTTCATAAGCTCCGTGTTGAGGTCCCTTCACTGCGATCATCAAGAACTCCGACTCTCGTGAGGCTCCAAGAAATGAATGATGCATCTTGCTTGAAGTCTTCATGATCTAAGATGATCTACCTTGAAGAATCTCTAACCCAAGCTTACACTTCACTAAACAACTTATTAGAGAAGTGAACACCCTAATCTATGTGGCTAGAATAGATGAGGATGAGTAAGTAGGAATATTGCTCTCTTTTGTTTTCAAATGAATCGTCAATACGCCGGCAGTAGGTGATGATCATATCAAACACCCACAAGCTGCAAGCGGTCGGCTAAACGTAACAGCCACCCAGGTATTGAGCGATCAGAAGATCAACAAGCAAGCCTGTACATTCTCCTGTGAATCCAAACAGTAACACTCTCGTACAGTCCGGTCTCTTCGTCTGATATGTTGCATATCTAGTCTAGGGGCGGTATACGTCAGACCCCAGTAACCGATAAGTCGTGTCGATGTTAGGATCATAACGGGTCGAGAAACTACTGATAACTTTTACCAGCAGCACTCCATATCAGCCCTGGCCAGGGACTTCCAGTTATAGCCAATCGAACACTGCACAACATCAGCTCCCTATACCGGGAGAGACGAAACCCCTCCAATCGCTCATTGCCTCCATGTGATTCGGGACTGTACCCAAAAGCCACCATTTTTCATGCCTTCTTGGACGTGGTAAGGTGGAAATCAAAGCACAGTGGGAATCACACAAGACTCTATGACGATCTCGGGTCTACAGACTAACCTGTATCAGTGTCACCGGAGAACTGCTATCTGACGATAGGTATAATACCATCTAGGAGTTCTCGGCGAGTCCGTTCAGTGTACCCAGTCTCCACTGAGCACCCGTAAACCATCTTTGATGTCAAACACCAATGGATATAGGATCATCCATCGCCCATCATATGGGTCAAGATTCATATACGCTAGTCTACTCTGGTGTATCGATGCCCTGTATCGATATACCCTCGACTAGGAACAGTTATAGGATGTACTCATCGACTACCGTGGCCCCACTAGTATGATCTCATCATAGTCCCAGTAGTCAAGTACAGATCCTAAGGGCTATATCAACATGTGAGAGTAAGTCAGTAAACCAATACAAGTCAATATGTTATGATAAAGTGAAACCAAATAGCATACTATCATGACAAGCAAGAAAGTCCTCTCTATATATATCCAAGCATCCATTATAAAATACATCATATATACAACAATGGGCTCTAGGGCATATACATAACTAACAGGCTGCTCTCATCCTGTCCTGAATCAATTGGATCTTCTCCATAGTCTCTTGACTAGCTGGGTCCAAAAAAATCCTGCTCTCGCAGAGTCGGTCTAACAGACTGGCAATCGACACAATCTACCATACGAAGCCTAAAAAGGTGCCATCTGAATCGTCTCCTAATAACTGTTGTTATAAGAGAACTCTATCAATGGCAAGTGACGATCCCAACTGCCAATAAACTTAAGCACGCACGCTTGAAGCATATTCTCCAGAGTTTTTATAGTCCGCTCTCACTGACCATCGGTCTATGGATGGAAAGCGGTACTAAAGCTCAAACCGGTACCCAAGGCTTCCTGAAGCTTCTGCCAAAGACAGCTAGTGAACTGGGTGTCTCTATTGGATATAATGCATGAAGGAACTCCATGCAAACGCACAAACTTATCAATGTACAACTGAGCATACTGAGCATAACCGAAAGTGGTCTTCAGTGGAAGGAAGTGAGCCGCTTTCGTTAACCGGACAATAAGAACCCAAATGGAGTCATACCCTTGACTAGACCTGGGTAGACCCACAACGAAATTCATGGAGATCTGCTCCCATTGCCACTCTGGAACGGTTAAAGGTTGCAACTCTCCTGCCGGTCTCAAATGCTCAACCTTAGCTCACTGACAAGTCGGGCACCTCAAAACGAAATCTGAAACATCACACTTCATCCCTTCCCACCCGTAACTATCTCTCAAGTCACATTACATCTTGGTGGAACTTGGGTGAACACTGAAAGCTGACTGATGTGCCTGTTCTAGGATCTTGTGTCTCTACCCATCGGTATAAGGTACACACAAACGAGTCCTTAAATGTAGCACACCATGGTCATAAATCAAGAACTCTGAATCTCTACCCTGCCGAACATGCTCAAAAATCTCAGACAAATGGGCATCGGCAGGCTGTGCCTCACGAAAATGATTAAGTAGAAGTGGACAGGCACGGATATGAGCAAACTGTCCCCCAGTGGAGGTGAACTAAAACTGTACTCAGCTATCGCACAAGAACTGTAAATCTGTAGAAGACTGTCTCTGAACTGCTCTCAACTGGAACAAGCTACCCCCGGACCTACGACTCAAAGTATCAGCTACCAAATTCGCCTTGCCCGAGTGATAAAAGATCTCACAATCATAATCCTTCACAAACTCTATCCTGTTGGCAATAGTGCCCTCAAAGTCAATTATTGGATCGCAGGCACGTGATTGCAATGATTGAAGGAGGACCTATACCGGTAGGACAGTCTTACTCGAGATGATGGTATGCTATCTGGTTTATCTTTATCATCATGTACATGCTTCAGGTGACATTACATATCACTATTACATGTTGATAGAGCCCTTAGGATTCTTGCTTGACTACCAGCAGTATAATGGCGATCATATACGTGAGAGTTGGGTAGTCTATAAGCGCATCCTTAAAGTATCCCTAGTCGTGGGAGTTTCGAGACTGGGCATCGATACTCCATTACTCGACTAGTGTATGCAGTCGAGACCCCGACGAAGGGCGGTGGCCGGTCTCACAAGACATTGGTGTCAGTTGGTTCACCGAAGATGTATACAGGTACTCATTGGGTTATGAGTACACCGGACGGACTCGCTGGGAACATGCTAGTTGGTATTATACATGTCATCAGATAGCAGTTCCCTGGTGACATGTGTACAAATTAGTGCATCGACCTGAGATCGTCATTTGTCTCGTGTGAGTTTCCACTGTGCTTTGATTACTACCTTACCACGGCTCAAAGGAGTCGTGGAAACAAGTTTTAGTTGGGTACAATCCCGAGCCACATGGAGGCAGTGAGCGGATCGGCAGGGGATTCGTCTCTCCCGGTATCGGGGGTGAGGTCGCGCTGTGTTTAGGAGAGCCATTACATGATGTCCTTGGCCAAGGAAAGTGAGATTTACTAGTAGGTATTCCAGTAGTTTCTCAGGATGTTCTGGGCTACACTCTAACACGACTTATACCGCTTTTGGGGGTCTGACGTTTACCAATCCCCTAGGCCCGATATGTGATACACATAGACGAACGGACCGGACTGCACGGATATTGTCACTGACAGGCTCAGTAGGATTTCAGGATGAGTTCGCTCATCGGCCTCCCTTTTGGTCAATACATGGGTAGCCGTTACGTACAGCTAGTGCTACTGACATGCTTGTGGTTAAACCCACTGCCAGCGTATTGACGAGTTTTTAGAGTTCCCCCCAGAAAGTTTCCCTAGTTCGGCCGAAACGTTGTAGAGGTCGTATGGTTTTATGGCAGGGTTCGATCATATACGTGCACTTGTGCACGGATCATGATCGGACGGATCATACTAGTGGGTTTTGATTTAAGCTGGATCCTAGTATTAGATTATTAGATTATTTTAGTCTCGTAGTATCTGTATTCAGTCGGAATACGGATGCAGGTATGTATATACAGATGAGGGGTATTCTTGTGATCCGTCACGAGTTTAATTTAGTTGATGCCATTCTATTTATTATTCTAAACATTTGGATTAATGTTTATTAGGTGGAAATTTTGAGTGCAAGTCTTAATTAAGAGTATTAAATGTGGCATGTGCTTTGTTGATGACTCATTGTGTTATTTTTTGTGCCATGTCTAATCTCTTGGTTAATTATTGTGTGGGATTGATGTGTGAGGAGAGAGAGGGCAGCCACATATAGTGTGGGGCTTGGTCTTGAGATAAAAAAAAGTGCTCTCACATTATATCCCACACAATAAGTAAGCTCTTCTTCATCTTCACTAGCTTTCTTCTTGTGCTCACAACTTCCAACATTGGCTTCTTCTTCAACCTCCATCCATACCATCTCATGTGTTGTGAATCCATGGATGTCTTGAGATAATGATCACACACTATCTCTACTTCACCTCAGACATGTCGGCTAGCAAACTTCATGTCCGAGTTGCTTCGGTTTTGAAGCGGGAGACCGTAAAAAGAATCTTTGACGTGGTGCTACTTCGAAGAGGAGACCGAAGATCGAGCTTGATCGAAGAAGCCGCGAGACGCTTAGGATGGTGGCTAAAGACCGAAGGACACGGATCGATCGGTACAGCCATTCTAACTTCATTGTAGTTGCTAGTATAGGGTTAATGGTACGATCCGGGTAAAAGGCTATGTTAGCGCCAGTTTTATAGAAAGTTTTTTGTTCCACGGTTGGCCTTGGATTGATGGCCGGGGCGCTACCGTAGACTTACATGGTATCAGAGCCACGCCATTAACCCCTTAAAACCGCATTTTCCAACATGTTTAACATGTTTAAAACATCGATCGACAGAATTTTCTAAAACCGCATTTCCATTCTTAAAGTTTCTGCCGAATTTTTAAAGTGGTCCAAAAATTATTTTCAGTGTATCAGAAAATCATGCATGCTTTTTTAAGACCGTCGAAGAAATTTGAGAGCAAGTTCTCACCATCGGACCGCGGAACCGCGGCGAAACCATCGTGTTTGCCGCGGTTGCGCGGCGGTATGGTGGCAACAGTGCACCATTTTTCTTCTGTGTGTCTTTCATATAGATTTGTGGTTTTTGGAATATTTTGTTTTGGCCTAGATTCATTTGAGTGCTGGATTTGCACTTGGGGCCCACTTTGGAAAAAATTTTGTCGATCGAAATTTTAAATACGATAGTTCACAGTTGTTACATTACTATCTGCGACCGTGAATGTCATTCGAGCGGTATAACTCGTCTAATTGCTATATGTCCTTTTAGACGAGTTTACGAACGTGACATTCACGTTGATGTTCTGTGTTGTGTTGTGATGTTGCGGATTTGTCGTGGTGGATAGCTTGGGTGCAATGATAGTACAGTTTAGTATTATTTGTATATTTGATATTGCGGGGCGAGTGTTCGACATGTGGACTGCCGTCACTGCCTGTTTATAAATTATTCTTTTAGGGCACGACCGGGTTGAGGTCGATATCACCGTTGTACATATTTTCGTTTCAGTACTAGGATTACCCCGAGGTGGAGTGAACGGATAGCCGGGTTCTATAGGGTAACGGGCCCGCATCTCATGGCTTTGAGATGGAGGGGGCTTCACTCTAGAATTGGCGGGCTATTCGTCTCACTCGTAGGGGGTACAGGTTGACCCAAGGAGGGGTGCTCAAGTTACCGGATTCAGTGAAGTGCTAGGTGGTCCATTCACTTTGATGAAGGGGATGCCTCGCTTCTGGTTTTGGTGGGTAACTTGCCGTGCTCGTAGGGGTCTAGGTTTTCATTGCATAAGCTATCCACACGACCGGTTGAACGTCGGGTTTCACTTGCGGCTCAAAGGAAACCCGGGGCTCCCAGATTATCTGTATTGTTCTGTGATGCTTATTACTTTTCTGTGATGTTGCATTTATCACGTCTGGAGAGATTATTATATATTGTGATATATATACTAGTAGATGTTGTATATGTTTTACACCCGCGCTAGTCCAGTCCCGCTCTGTCGTTAGTTCAGTAATCTAACGGGTGATGACGGGACCCGATGGAGAATGCGGATGGCATATACATATATCATATTTTCATTCTTTATTGGTGTGATTAATTGATGGGACTGCGTTGATTCAGATCAATGCAAAGAAACAAACCTGTTTGATGTTGTTGGAACATTTTTTTAAAAAAAGCTGTTATTACAAGGATGTTTTCTTTTGTTTTGCACAGCGGTATTTGGTTATGAATATCCAGCACCTCATTCGACGAGGCAAGGGCCAAGATCCCTTCATCGGGAGTGACCCCTTGGACAAAAGTTTGCGTAGGGTAATAACTTCACTATAGTCGATTACCTTTTACTTTGCATCACGGTATTCAGTTTGGAATATCCTGCACCTCATTCTACGGGGAAAGAGCCGAGATCCCTTCACTGGGAGTGACCTCTTTAGCAAAGGTTTTCGCCACTATATTTGTAAAAAGCTATCCGGTTCCTTAAACGATATCAAGTTCATTATGTTAAAGGTTTTTCGTCAAAAACCATCCGTAGCCCTCCATCATTTCAGACGGGTAGCACTTAGTATTCATGCTATGTTTGTTGGCCTTAGTCAAGGCATAGTGCATGATAGCTATTTGTTACTTTTTTGCTGCATAGATAGATGCGTTGGTTTGGGACAGTCGTACAGCCTTGTTGGCCCTAGTCAAGGGCTTGTACGGGTGGGTTCAAATTAACCTGGACAATGACGGGAAGAACTTGACATGTGACTTATGATTTTTTGGCCTTAGTCAAGGTCATAAGAGCATGGGGTAAAAATCACATCGGGAGTTTCAAACATACAGGAAACTTGCCAGATATGCGCATACCTCTTGGAGTGTGATAACGTGGGTGGATTCCATCACGTTATCATGCGATGATAGTTGGATCCCGATTCCCACTGATGAGTTGGTTTACTCCTCGGGTGAACCCGACTAATTCTTCTTTCAGGTTTGGAGGAGAATTTGAGGATACAGTGGGAGGCTTCCTGATTAGATAAATTGATAACCATTTTGATCTAGATTAGAGTGCACGCAGCGTGATTCTTTTCTCTCTCTCTCTTTGGCAGCGACCATGGCCCGACCCTAGACTATGACTCGGTGACCAAGTTAACCGAACTTTCTTAAAACACTGGCTTTTGGATTGTCTGAGTTGCATACATTATTGCCACTCCTTCTTTTACCCTTTGCATTTCTCCAGAACACCCCGTATCACTACGAACATCCACTTCCATTAGATAAATCCATCGTATGGTTATATACGAACTCGAAGGAACTTGTTCCAGATTCGGGGATAGATTCTGGTTCTGGAAAAAATGAATAGGACTATTCAGTTGTCTTTTCCTTTTACCTTCTCTCAGGTTGAGAGGACTCCTAGGACTAGGAGGGTACACCTATTGCACTTATTGGATAGTCTTCTTCCAAACTATAGGCAGGTGCCAAAAGGTAGGGAAGGAAGAAATCCAATTAGCCTAAGTGTAGTGTACAAAAGGTAATAAGTAAAGACAAATAAAGAGATTAGAAAGAGGGCAAAGTAAATTGCGACTGCTATCATTCATGACCAAACCACGTATTTCATCGCCACTCCTACTTCTCCTTTGTATTTCTCCATAACACCCTGTATCACTACAAAGATCCACGGTTATTGGATATTCCATCGTATGGTTATATACGAACTCGAAGGAACTTGTTCCAGTTCGGGGATGGATTCTGGTTCAGGGAAATAGAATAAGGCTTATTCAGTTGTCTTTTATCTTTACCTTCTCTCAGGTTGCGAGTGCTCCTAGGATTAGGACATTACACCTATTACGCTTATTGGATAGTCTTCTTCCAAACCATAGACTGGTGCCGAACGGTAGGGAAGGAAGAAAACCATTTAGCCTAAAGGTGGTGTACAGAAGGTAATGAGTAAAGACATATAAATAGATTTGGAGAGATGGCAAAGAAATATACGGTTACAGTTGTGAATCTGAGAATGGAAGAGGCATTACGAGGAATACCCAGTTACCCTTTCGAAACAATTTCATGTTTCAGTTTCACTATGCATTGTTAATAGAAAACTGATTTTCTAATTAGACCTTGCTCCAGGGTATGTATTTACCAGGTTTGATTCTCACATCTGTATGGTTTTATAGATGATGAGTAGGAGTAAGTTATTGGGAATTAGGTGATCATCCTCATTATATCGGAATTTGTTGTAATTGGTGATATTTGAGGAAATCGCCTGGGTTTTTGCCCGACGACAAATATTTGGTTTTGAATATCCATTGTTATGCACCAATTTCAAACTGATATATCTATATGTTTATTTTCTAAAGTAAGATATAACTTTTTGAAATTGTGTCCATGACATTTACCTATATCAGTTGATGGTTAAGTAAGGAGCATTAAACAGCGGTGTAATTCTTCATAATCATAGTACAGTTTTCAACCTACGATGCACAGGGTTTGAGTTATTAAACTCATGGGACTTATACAAAGTATTGTATGTTGTCCAGTATCCATTAGGACAGAGGGGTTGGTCCTCGTACTATATTCTGTTTATTTGTGACTTCTCTAGTTTTTAGACAAGTGTTTTGTAGAAACACAAGGTCCAAATTTTGAGAAGTAATAGGTATAAGAATAAAGTAGAGAACCATGTGTCGCAAGTATCAGGATTCTTCAAGGTGATCGAAGATGTAGATACTTGTGTTTGGTATTCAGTTGATAGTAATGGTTTTGAGAGACTTGTTTCTCTTTCAGGTTACTCATATCTAGATGCACTCCTAAGTTGAGTAATACTGATCAGCCTCTCTCTATTTAGTTGACATGCACTGGAAACAGCTGCATGATTTGAATCCGGTTCCAATTAAATCAGTGCCTCTATTTCTATATTGTATATAGAATGGCTCATATCCTAACGATGTTAAGGTATATGGAGTTGTCTGGCTTATGCTTAAAACCAGACTCTGGATAACTCAAGGCACGTTTCTGTAATGGCAGTTTGTGGGTTAATCCGGGCTATGACGAGGGTTAACTTTCTACCATATGGGAGATCAATAGTGATATTGTTCTTGACTCGCCACAGTTTTAGTAAAATTGACCTTTTCCAGAAAACAAAAGTGGGAGTATGGTAGAACTGGAAGTGATTCCAGAACCGCAAACGATTACTGAAAATTTAATAAGAACCTAAAGATTCGATCAAGTTTGACATTCCATTAGCCACTCCGCAGATATGGTGGGTAATCACAGGCACCCGATGTTAGTGTATATTCCCTAGGAGCCATTATTGTATCATACTAGTTTGTATATTACTTAATGGAAGTTTGGGATATTCACAGTTATATTAATAGTCTCGCTCAATATTGTAGTATGCTACTTGGTTTGTATCTATTTTAATATGTGTATATGTTAGCATATCGTGAATATATATTGATAAAGCCTATAGGATCTTGCTTGACTACCAGCGTTCTGATGGTAGTCACACTAGTGGGGGATGGGTAGTCTATAAGCACATCCTTTTTTCAGGTCCCTAGTCGTAGGATTATCGAGACAGGACATCGATACTCCGGAGTAGACTAGTGTGTACGCTTCTCATCCCAGCAGGGGAAATGGTCTGTCCCACAGCCATTAGTACATCGTACTGGAGATAATATACAGGTGCTCGTTGGGTTACGAGTACACCGGACTGGACTCGCAGGGAACTGTTGGTTGGTATTATACCCGTCGTTAGTTAACAGTTCCCAGGTGACATGAGTACAGCATAGTCCGCAGAATTGACTCTGCTGCTTCATCTCAAGTGTGTTCCTACTGTTCTTAGATTGCTACCCTACCACGGCTTAAAGGAGTCATGCAAACAGGTAGCAGTTGAGTGCAGCCCCGAAGCACTTGGAGGCAGTAGCGGTTAGATAAGATTCGTCTCTCCCGGTATTAGGAGTTGATATCGCGCTGTATTTGGAGAGCCATTACGCAAAATCCCTGGCCAGGGCAAATGAGATTTACTGGTAGGATTTCCAGTAGCTTCTCAAGGTGTAACGGGTTTCACTCCGACACGACTTATACAGCTTTTAGGAGACTGACGCTTGCCGCCGCCTAGGCCTGATATGCGATAGTCCTAGATGAACAGACCGGACTGTACGGAGATTGTCACATCAGGCTCAGTAGGAGTTCGGTTGGGTTTCCTCATCGGCCTTCTTATCGACATCTACCTGGGGACCGTTACGTACAGCTAGTGCCGCTTGCAGTCTATGGTTAAACAGAATGCCAGCATAGTGTCGAGTCTTTAGAGTCCTACACAGAGAGTTTCCCTGCTTCAGGCGAAACGATATAGAGGTCGTATAGTTTTTACAACAAGGTTCGGACACATACGTGTTTTTTCGCACGTACGATGTTCGGACAGTTTATACTAGCAGGCTTTGGTTTAAACCAGATTCTAGTATTGGATTATTGCATTTATACAGTCTTAGTATTTCCGTATTTTCACGGATGGGAGGGGCGTTCTCGTAATTAGTCGAGAAGCTTCTAGAAGATTGATGAGTTGGAGGCTTAAGTGGAATTTGCATTAAATGGATTAGTAACTCATAGTGTGATTCATCCAAATGAGTTAATGAAGCATTTATTGCTTAATGACTCATGAGATAATTCAGCCAAAGAGAGTTAATGAAGCATGGTTGATATTATTATTATGTTATTCATTTAATAATTATTATACTTCATATATATTCACAAATGAGTTATAATTCATTATCATTCTCACTCACACCTTCTCTCTCCTCAAACTCTCTCTCTTCAAAGAACTAACCCTAACCTCTCATGTGTTGAGATCCAAGGGTTAGCAAGACTAATAGATCCCTAATCCTATTCTATATCCTCTAGGTTGCTTTGATTAGCACTCATAGTCACCTAGTTATCTCAAGTGAGAGGTTAATGCTTGGAGAAGCAACTCTCGGGTGGATCTTCTATCACATCGAGGAGGCCGATGAGGAGGTGATCAACAAGAAAAAGAAGGACTTGATTCATTAGGTATAATCATCTATCATAGTAGCTAATCACTTCTATATAATTGTTACTTAGGGTTTAGCAAAGATCCGTAAAGTTAGTCGATGTTAGTTTAAACAAAATGATTGTTTTACCTATTCCGCCTCCCCACATCATGTGGGGTGTCTAACGTCGACTTACAGTGGTATCAGAGCCTAGCTAAACCATAACTAACATGTTAGCAAAGTCATTAGAAATTCGATCGCAAAACGAACCCGAAAATACGACTTTTTAACTAAGTTTCTACCGTTTTTAAAATAGGGTCTAAAAATTTTTCAGGGACCCTTAAAAATACAAGCAGGGAATTTTAAGAATTATAAAGAAATTTGGGATTGTGATTCGACCATAGCGCCACGGAACCGCCGCCAATCCAAGCAATCCGCCGCAGATCCGCGGCCGAGTTGACTCGGAGTCAGCCCAAATTTGCTCAGTTATTCTTCTGTGTTGATGTTGTGTTTTCTGGGTTGTTTTGTTTCTGCTCAGGTTTCAGGTGCACAGAGAATTATTTGGAGTAGATTCATTTGTGTTTACTAGATTGAAATTCTAAGATATTTGGCTAACTTGATTATATCTGTATTGTGTTTAATGTGTTCGTAAACCTCCCATAACTGCTAGTATGTCGGTTAGCAAGGGGTTGCACATTTCTGTAATGGTTTTTACTGGTTTGTGATTGTGAACTTGTTGGATTGTCGTGAATGGATAGCCGGGGATGTGAGATGAGTGTTTCTTTCATTCAAATGAAAATTGTAATTGTTGTAATATTCTTTTGCGGGGCACATCCGGGTTGAGGTTGTAGCCACCGTTATATTATTTCATTTACTGTTTTCTGCTCCTAGGATAGACCGAAGGTAGGGTGCACAAACTACTGTAAGTATACGGTAGTGCCCCGGCCGTCTGTACGAGGCCAAAATGCGGAAACGAAAACTTTTTCAAAACTTTAAACCGACGCTATCGTATGCTTAAAACCCGGATCGAACCATTAACCTACAACTAGCTATCTAAGGAGAGGGTTGGAAAGCTATACCGATCGATCCGTGTCCATCGGTCTTTGGCCACCATCCCAAACTCCTTGCGGCATCTCCGGTCTCGATCTCCTCGTCGGAAAGGGCACCACATCTACAATTATTTTTACGGGCTCCCGCTTCATCCGAAGCAACTCGAGCATGAAGTGTGCTAGCCGACATGTCCAAGGTGATGTAGAGAATGTTTGTGATCACTTTGTCTCTTGCATCCATGAGATGGATGGAGGTTAGAGATGAAGCCATTGATGGAAGTTTTGAGCTAGAGGAAGAAGAAGAAGAGAAGAGCTTTTCTTTCTTTTGTGATATATGATAAAATGAGAGAGTGTGAGATCAAAAAAAATACAAGACCAAACTCACATTAGGCAGCCCCTCTCTCTCTTCTCATCATATTAACACAAATCAATCTCATAATGTGACATTTACACAATAAAAGAGACCATGAGTCACCATATATGTCCATGTTACATTAAATGTATCTCATGATGAATTCTAGTGTTAGGTTAGGTTAGCACCCTATGAAGAGATTACAATCATCACATGACCTAAAGTTTTCATTTTTATGGTGCTAAACTAACAAGCAAAGGAATCGATCCTAGAAGATTAGGTTTAACAAACTTTAAACTAGAAAAGCTTAGGGTTAGAAGGCTACAACCTTTGTAGCTCCCGTTTTGTTTTGCTCCTTTGACTTTGGGATGTTGGAAGAAGGTCCACTCTTCCTCCTCTTGCGTCCACGATGATCCACCAGGAGCAATCCCGTCCAAGCTTGCAACTTTGAAAAACAAAGAGAACACACTAATCAAGTGAGCTAGACTTGATTAGAATGAAGTTGTGGTTATGGATCTCACTTCAAAATCCTATTTTTATGAAGGATTCACTCTCTTGTAAGAACTAGAGAGCTTAAGCATGGAGGTTAATGAAGATGATGGATTTTATGAAGAAGAGAATGAATTATCTTAACCAAGAGAAAAGAAAAATAGCTATATATATTTTTCTTTCTCTTAACCAACCATGGTTAAGTATTTAGATATCATTTTATTTTAAATTAAAAGCATGATAAGAAAATAAACTATGGGTTAAAAGTTAGGTGAGTATGGTTGAGTTAGAAGAGTGTAGAAAGACTTAAGTGATTTAACCCATTTTCATTTTCTTTTGCTTTAATTTAAATCCAATAATTATCCAAATACATCCATGGTGTAATTCTTATACATCCACCATTCCCATTGTATAAACAACCATGACATTTTATGATGTATGTATGTATGTGTGCTTGCACATCTAAATGTGCATGAACAAAAAATGAATGTACACATGCATGCATACATACAACATAAACAAGATAGGATTTATAGTGAGAAAACTAATGATGAATCAACACTTGATTCACTAATCCGGTCATATCACATATGACCCGACCATTAGCAAGCCGCCCAATTAATATACGGTATCCCATACACGTATTTTAATCGGGTCCAAGCGCATATCGCATACGCGCACCACAACGTTTCGCCTGGACTAGGTAACTCCTATGTGGGACTCTAAGACTCGTCAATACGCCGGCAGTGGGTGATGATCATATCAAGCACCCCCAAGCCGCAAGCGGTCAGCCAAACGTAACGGCCACCCGGGTATTGAGCGATAAGAAGAAAACAAGCGAACCTGTTACAACTCCCGTCGAGCCATCCGGCAACACTACCGTACAGTCCGGTCTCTTCGTCAGATATGCTGCATATCGAGCCTAGGGATGGTCACGTCGACCCCAATAACTCAATAGGTCGTGTCGGTGAATGGTCTATAACAGATCGAGAAACTACTGATAACACTTATCAGCAAATCTCAGCAGCCCTGGCCAGGGACTTGCTGTTATAACCAGTCGAACACAGCACAGCATCAACTCCCAATACCGGGAGAGACGAAACCCCTCCTATCGCTCATTGCCTTCGTGTGTCTCGGGACTGTACCCAACGGCCACCTGTTTGCACGACTCAGTAGAGCCGTGGTAGGGTGGCAATCAAAGTACAGTGGGAGAACACACAAGGCTCTATGACGATCTCGGGTCTACAGACTAACCTGTACCAGTGTCACCTGAGAACTGCTATCCGACGATAGATATAATTCCATATAGGAGTTCTCGGCGAGTCCGTCCAGTGTACCCAGTCACCACTGAGCACCTGTATATGATCTTGATGTCAAACATCGATGAATGTGGGAACATCCATCGCCCATCACATGGGTCTAGTATCATATACGCTAGTCTACTCTGGTATATCGATGCCCTGTCTCGATACACCTCCGACTAGGGACATTTCAGGATATGCTTATAGACTACAGATGTCCCACTAGTATGATCTCCATCATAATCAGAGTAGTAAAGCCGATATCCTTAGGGCTTTATCAGCATGTATGAATGAATAGAAGCATGATCAAATAAACATGTCAGATAAAGAATAACCAGATAGCATACTATCATGTCGAGCAAGAATGCAAACTGAATATATATATACATGTATAGATACATCCACTATCACATAATGGCCTCTAGGGCATACATATATCCAACAATCTCCCACTTGCAATAAGGCCAGTTATTGGCGTATCTCATACCCAACATCTCAAAAAGTCGCTCATGCTGCGGCTGAGGGAGAGCCTTGGTGAATGGATCCGCGGCGTTGTTCTTTGTGTCTACTCTCTTAATCTCGATCTCGCGGCGATCTACAATCTCCCGGATCAAATGAAAGCGCCTCAGGATGTGTCTGGACCGCTGATGGGATCTGGGCTCCTTGGCTAACGCCATTGCCCCATTATTGTCACAATACAAAGGTATTGGATCAATAATGGTTGGAACTACTCCTAGCTCCGAGACGAACTTCTTTATCCAGACGGCTTCCTTGGCGGCATCATTTGCAGCAATGTACTCAGCTTCCATCGTAGAGTCTGCAACGGTATCCTGTTTGGAACTCTTCCAACTTACCGCCCCTCCATTGAGGGTAAATACAAACCCTGAGATAGATTTGTTGTCATCCTTATCGCTCTGGAAGCTCGAATCGGTAAAGGCCTCCATTGAGAGATCTTTATTACCATACACCAAGAACAATTCTTTAGTCCTTCGTAAGTACTTAAGAATGTTCTTCACAGCTGTCCAGTGGTTCTCCCCTGGGTTGGATTGATACCTGCTTACAACACTAAGTGCATAAGCTACATCTGGGCGTGTACATAACATCGCATACATTATAGACCCTACTGCCGAAGCATAAGGTATAATGCTCATGCGAGCTCTCTCTTCATCGGTCTTTGGACAAGAATCCTTAGAGAGAGTGACTCCATGGCAAGCGGGTAAGGCACCCCGCTTGGAGTCTTCCATACTAAACCTCTTTAGGATGGTGTTGATGTACCTGGTTTGGGACAGTCCCAATAACTTTTTGGATCTATCTCTATAGATCCTTATGCCCAGGATGTATGTGGCATCACCCAGGTCCTTCATGGAGAACCTCAGTGATAAGAATGATTTGACCGACTGTAGCATAGGAATATCATTTCCTATCAGAAGAATGTCATCCACGTACAATACGAGGAATGTGACAGCTCTTCCTACAGCCTTCCTATAAACACAAGGTTCATCTGGATTTTTGATGAAATCAAACTCTTTGATAACATCATCGAAACAGATGTTCCAACTCCGAGATGCCTGCTTTAACCCATATATGGATTTAAGCAATCTACATGCTTTCTCGCTGCTCCCACTGTCAATGAAGCCCTCCGGCTGATCCATATAAACACATTCTTCTAAATCTCCATTTAGGAATGCTGTTTTAACGTCCATCTGCCAGATTTCATAGTCGTAGTGAGCAGCAATAGCAAGTAGGATCCGAATGGATTTAAGCATGGCTACGGGCGAAAAAGTTTCGTCATAGTCCAGACCTGGTCTTTGACGAAAACCTTTCGCCACAAGTCTTGCCTTATAGGTCTCTACCTGCCCATCCACACCAATCTTTCTTTTAAAGATCCATTTGCACCCTACAGGTTTTACCCCAGAGGGTACAACGTCCAAAGTCCATACTTTGTTGGTGTACATAGACTCCATTTCGGATCTCATGGCATCCAGCCACTTCACAGAGTCACCACTCGTGATAGCTTGCTGAAAACTGGTAGGATCATCATCTTCCATGATACAGTCTTCTCTGTCACCATCAATGAGGAAACCGTAGTACCTCTCCGGTGGGCGAGAAGTCCTACCAGACCTACGGAGTGGCCGAGGTTCTTCAGTTTCTGTTGCAACAGCCGGTTCAACCAAATCGTCATTTGTAGCTTGTGTCTCCAGAACCTCTTCTAGATCTACCACCTTGCCATCATCTCTATCCATGAAAAACTCCTTTTCCAAGAATGTGGCATACTGAGAAACAAACACTTTTTGTTCCTCTTTGTGGTAGAATAGATATCCAAAGGAATTCTTTGGATATCCTACAAAGTTACACATGACTGACCGTGTCTCGAGTTTGTCCGGATTCTGCTTTTTGACATAGGCCGGGCAACCCCAAATCTTAATTCTCTTAAGAGATGGTCTCTTCCCATGCCATATCTCATATGGCGTGGTAGACACGGCTTTGGTTGGAACCCTGTTTAGCAGAAATGCTGCAGTCTCCAATGCATGCCCCCAAAACGAGACTGGTAACTCAGCGTCACTCATCATGGACCGAACCATATCTAATAGGGTCCTATTTCGTCATTCTGACACACCGTTGTGCTGAGGTGTGTAAGGAGGAGTGAGCTGAGAGAGAATCCCATTCTCTTTTAGGAAGTTTGCAAATTCTGTACTGAGATACTCTCCACCTCGATCTGATCGAAGCATCTTAATACTCAAGCCGGTTTGTTTTTCTACTTCTTGTTTATATTCAATGAATTTCTCGAAAGCCTCGGACTTGTGCTTTAATAAAAATACATGACCGAATCTTGAGAAATCGTCGGTGAATGTAATGAAGTATGAAAAACCGCCTCTAGCTTGTGTAGACATAGGCCCACATACATCACTATGTATGAGGCCCAGGAGCTGAGTAGCTCTTTCTCCGTGTCCGGTAAACGGAGTTTTGGTCATTTTACCCTTGATACAAGACTGGCAAGTCGCATAAGATTTATATTCAAAAGAGTTTAAATATCCATCTTTATGTAACTTGTTTAGTCTTGTTTCGTTAATATGACCAAGTCTACAGTGCCAAAGAAAAGCTTCATTTAATTCTGAAATTTTTCTTTTATTAGTGTGTTGTATACTGAAAACTGTGTGTTGATTTAGGACATATATTCCGTTGTTAAGTGTACCATACCCAACCAACATTTGATTTAGGTGAATGTTCATAACATTGTTCTGCAACACAAAATTATATCCTTCATTGTCCAACAAAGATACGGATATTATATTACATAGCATATCAGGTACAAAATAACATGGCTTCAAAATCAAAATACATCCAGACGGCAACCCCAAGTGATACTCTCCCACTGCGACTGTATGTACATTGGAACCATTTCCAACGCGGAGAGTATGGTCACCTGTCTTCAAAACCTTGCTATTTCTCAGCCCCTGCATAGAATTGCAAATGTGAGAACCTGAACCGGTATCCAATACCCAGGAAGCAGAGTTTATAGAAAAACAGTTTTCAGTCACAAACGCACCTGAAGCAGAAGCATCACCATGCTTCTTCTTAAGACTTAGGTACTCCGTGCAGTTGCGCTTCCAATGTCCTGTCTTGTGGCAATGAAAACACTCGCCTTTCCCTGGGTCTCCAGCCGTGGACTTTCCCTTTCCCTTCACCTTTTTGACTCCGCCCTTAGGATTAGTGGGTTTCTTCTTTTTCTTTCCCTTGGCCTTAGCTTTTGGGCGAGAAGAAGAAGACTGTCCAATCGTCATAACGGGAGTCTTTGCTGACTTCATAGTGCTCTCTGCACTCCTTAACATATTAAGGAGTTCAGGGAGGTCCTTCTCCATGCCATGCATGTTGAAGTTCACTATGAACTGAGCGAAGGTGGAGGGGAGGGACTGCAGAATAATATCTATATATTGTTCATTGTCCATAGTCCATCCGAGGTCCTCAAGCTCTTCTATAAGAGCTATCATCTTCAAAACATGGTCTGCTACTGGTGTGCCAGGGGCCATCCGCATGTGAAACAGTTTCCTTGATGCTTCGTATCGTAATACGCGGGACTGTTCCCCATACAACTCCTTTGTATGGAGCAGTATCCCGTGAATGTCCATGTCCTCGTGCTGCTTTTGATGTGTGTTGTCCATCGATGCAAGTGCGAGGCATTTTGCCGTGGCACAGTCAGCGTCCCATGTCTTGCGGACTTCTATGTCCGCAACTGAAGATTTTGGGCCTGGGACGGGCGGGGCTGAAGCCGTGAGGACATATGATACTTTATCATAAGTCAAGGCGATCTTTAGATTCCTTAGCCAGTCTTTATAGTTGGTCCCATTCAGTTTGTTTTTATCTAGTAGAAGCTTAAGTCCAGTCATTGGTATCTGCCATTAAGAGAGAGAAAAGAATACACTCAGCGAAAGCTCTTGCATAGATTAGATTGGTTTATTATCTTGTCTAATCGATGTTTCCCACTGCTTTTTATCAAGTTTCTCTTTCAAACCTTAAAAAGAAAAACTAGCCAGGATTAATTACAGTCTACAACTTCGCTAACCGTTCAGCCAGGCCAGTGTCGGTACTTTGAGGGAGGTTCCCCGTGCTTTCGCACGGACCTAATTAGAGTAAACCTCGTTTTCCCAGAGGCGGAGCCCCGTTAACACCTTTCTAGACACCTAATGAGTTAGCTAATTGTAAACTGTAAAAACTCTCCTAGGAGCAACTATTGCCCACAGTGGGATCGGGATCCAACCATCACATGGAAGGTATGCAATCTCATTGCAAATTTCAACACTTGAAATTCCCGATGTATTTTTTACCCCCAGTACTTATGACCTTAACTATGGTCAACAAATCATAAGTACTAGTCAAGTTCTACCCGTCATTTCTTGATCAATTAGACCCACCCATATGACCCTTAACTATGGTCAACAAAGTCGTATGAATGTCCTAATTAATCTGCATCATATGCAGTGTAGGAAGACATCACTTAGCTACCGTACACTACGCCTTAACTAAAGTCAACAAACGTAGCACGAATACTAAGTACTCTACTTCCTAAAATGACGGAGGGTTGCGAATGATTTTTAAGAAAATCTGTAACGCTTTGAACTTGATATCGTTGTAGAATCAAACAGTTTTTCAAAAGGAGTGGCTTAAGCTCCGCAGTTTTGAAATATAGCTTTTTCATAAATAGCCGAGTAGTTTTTAAATCCGATTCTACAACATCTTTTAGGTTTATTTTCTTTACATTAATCACATTAATGTAATCCCATCATTTAAGTCCTAAAGCCAATCACAGAAAAGAAACGAAAATAACACGTACGCTTATGCCATCCGCATTCGCCGCAATGTTCCGTTATGCACCGTTAGGTTACTTAACTAACGGCATACCGGGACGGGACTAGCGCGGGTGTAAAACATAAGCAACGTCTACTATATATCATATATATAATAAGTCATTCGTCTCAGATATCACAGAACACAGGCAGCAGAAATATAGATATAACGTGGGATATACTAGGACGTCCGTATTTAGTATTTAGCCAGAATAGAAAATACGGATTCCACAGCCGCGATGAATAGCCAAGCCCACACCCTGGACCCCTACGAGAGCGGCAAGTGACCCTACCAATCCTGGAGTTTAGGAGACCCGGTCTCGACTCCTCGAGATGGCCTTCCACTGAACCCCAGAACCCGGTCACCTGTGCTCCCCTCCTTGGGTCCATCCTAATGCGGAAAAGTAAATAATATACAACACTGGTGACACAACCGCAACCTGGAAGTGCCCCAAATAAAAGAATATTACATTACATTTGAATTTACATGAATGAAAAGATAAAACTCTCATCTCACAAAAAAAAAAAAACCCCCCGGCTATTCGATCGCGACAATCCTGCACATCATATCTGAGCAACACATAATATCATCAACGTAAGCAAGTATGCGTACCCCGATTGTCGTTGATGTATAGCAACGAAACCGGCGATATTTAACATACTACACTTACGGTCACAGAAAAGAAAGTGTAAAACTACAATATTTGGAATCCAGATTCTCTTTAGACATCATAAATTCGAAATATCACATATCTCGTATTTCATGCCTAAACCATATGAATTCCACATATTGTATCACATTCCAGACAAACAGACAGTATTAAAGTTTTCGAACGAACAATCAAGCACCCAAGATTCACTAAAGCTCAACACTTGAGCAGAGTTCAAAATTTTGGAGTGTGACACAGTAGCGGCGGTCCAGCCGTAGAAGGGTCAAGCCAACGCCTCACATGTGGCACGCCGTACTGCCCCAAACCCGAGGGTTCAAAGGGTAGTTCGAGACGGTCACATAATCGAGTTAAGGTTTGTTGTCTTCTAGAGGGACCACCGCAAAAAGACTTGCACACACCTCCAAACTATTTAAACCCCGTGAATATTGAGTAAATGATATTCGTTCAAACACTTCAATACTTTCTAGTTTACCCGGAAAAGAAATACGAAACGAAAATTCCGATCGAAACAACTAGTTCAAAACCATCTCCAGAATTTTCAACAGAAGATTCAGATTAAATACTCTCAAAATGTACTGTAGCAGGTAAAGGAAATTACTGTGCAAAAAATTGTCAGAGAGGCCCTCAAACAGCCGCGGAAGCGCGGCCTAAGCCTTGCTTATGCCGCCCTTCCGCGGTCAAACTTACTGTTCATGGGTACGGATTTTCCAGATCGTCTAATTTTTACCTGCTCTATTTTTTGAGAATTTTTAATTCTGAAAAAGATCAGTTTTTAAAAAATTTCCAGAGAGCATCCCATAAATCCGTATTTTGGTTCGATCGGACTTTTCACTTCGCAAAAAAGGTCGCCTAACGTTCTAGGTCGGCTCTGATACCAATGTTAGGTTAGGTTAGCACCCTATGAAGAGATTACAATCATCACATGACCTAAAGTTTTCATTTTTATGGTGCTAAACTAACAAGCAAAGGAATCGATCCTAGAAGATTAGGTTTAACAAACTTTAAACTAGAAAAGCTTAGGGTTAGAAGGCTACAACCTTTGTAGCTCCCGTTTTGTTTTGCTCCTTTGACTTTGGGATGTTGGAAGAAGGTCCACTCTTCCTCCTCTTGCATCCACGATGATCCACCCGGAGCAATCCCGTCCAAGCTTGCAACTTTGAAAAACAAAGAGAACACACTAATCAAGTAAGCTAGACTTGATTAGAATGAAGTTGTGGTTATGGATCTCACTTCAAAATCCTATTTTTATGAAGGATTCACTCTCTTGTAAGAACTAGAGAGCTTAAGCATGGAGGTTAAAGAAGATGATGGATTTTATGAAGAAGAGAATGAATTATCTTAACCAAGAGAAAAGAAAAATAGCTATATATATTTTTCTTTCTCTTAACCAACCATGGTTAAGTATTTAGATATCATTTTATTTTAAATTAAAAGCATGATAAGAAAATAAACTATGGGTTAAAAGTTAGGTGAGTATGGTTGAGTTAGAAGAGTGTAGAAAGACTTAAGTGATTTAACCCATTTTCATTTTCTTTTGCTTTAATTTAAATCCAATAATTATCCAAATACATCCATGGTGTAATTCTTATACATCCACCATTCCCATTGTATAAACAACCATGACATTTTATGATGTATGTATGTATGTGTGCTTGCACATCTAAATGTGCATGAACAAAAAATGAATGTACACATGCATGCATACATACAACATAAACAAGATAGGATTTATAGTGAGAAAACTAATGATGAATCAACACTTGATTCACTAATCCGGTCATATCACATATGACCCGACCATTAGCAAGCCGCCCAATTAATATACGGTATCCCATACACGTATTTTAATCGGGTCCAAGCGCATATCGCATACGCGCACCACAACGTTTCGCCTGGACTAGGTAACTCCTATGTGGGACTCTAAGACTCGTCAATACGCCGGCAGTGGGTGATGATCATATCAAGCACCCCCAAGCCGCAAGCGGTCAGCCAAACGTAACGGCCACCCGGGTATTGAGCGATAAGAAGAAAACAAGCGAACCTGTTACAACTCCCGTCGAGCCATCCGGCAACACTACCGTACAGTCCGGTCTCTTCGTCAGATATGCTGCATATCGAGCCTAGGGATGGTCACGTCGACCCCAATAACTCAATAGGTCGTGTCGGTGAATGGTCTATAACAGATCGAGAAACTACTGATAACACTTATCAGCAAATCTCAGCAGCCCTGGCCAGGGACTTGCTGTTATAACCAGTCGAACACAGCACAGCATCAACTCCCAATACCGGGAGAGACGAAACCCCTCCTATCGCTCATTGCCTTCGTGTGTCTCGGGACTGTACCCAACGGCCACCTGTTTGCACGACTCAGTAGAGCCGTGGTAGGGTGGCAATCAAAGTACAGTGGGAGAACACACAAGGCTCTATGACGATCTCGGGTCTACAGACTAACCTGTACCAGTGTCACCTGAGAACTGCTATCCGACGATAGATATAATTCCATATAGGAGTTCTCGGCGAGTCCGTCCAGTGTACCCAGTCACCACTGAGCACCCGTATATGATCTTGATGTCAAACATCGATGAATGTGGGAACATCCATCGCCCATCACATGGGTCTAGTATCATATACGCTAGTCTACTCTGGTATATCGATGCCCTGTCTCGATACACCTCCGACTAGGGACATTTCAGGATATGCTTATAGACTACAGATGTCCCACTAGTATGATCTCCATCATAATCAGAGTAGTCAAGCCGATATCCTTAGGGCTTTATCAGCATGTATGAATGAATAGAAGCATGATCAAATAAACATGTCAGATAAAGAATAACCAGATAGCATACTATCATGTCGAGCAAGAATGCAAACTGAATATATATATACATGTATAGATACATCCACTATCACATAATGGCCTCTAGGGCATACATATATCCAACATCTAGCTCACAATTTCCATTTACAAACATTAATCCAAATGTTTGCAACAATAAAAAGATACGGTAACATCTAAAGTAAACTCGTGGCGGATCAAAGGATACCCCTCACCTGTATATACATACATGCACCCGCATTCCGACTGAATACGAATGCGATGAGACTAAAGTAATCCAACAAATTTAATACTAGGATCCGGCTTAACTCAAAGCCCACCAGTATGATCCGTCCGATCATGATCCGTGCAATACCGCACGTATATGATCGAACCCTGCCATATATCATACGGCCTCTATAACGTTTCGCCTGAAACTTGAGAAACGGTCTGTGGGGAACTCTAAAGACTCGTCAATACTTTGGCTGTGGATTTAACCACTAGCACGTCAGAGGTATTAGCCGTACGTAACGGGCTACAAGGTATTGACCAAAAGGGAGGTTGATGAGCGAACTCATCCTGACACCCTACTGAGCCTGTCAGTGACAATATCCGTACAGTCCGGTCCGTTCGTCTATGAGCATCGCATGTCGGACCTAGGGAGTTGGTGAAAGTCAGACCCCCAAAAGCGGTACAAGTCATGTCGGAGTGTAGCTCAGAACACCCTGAGATACTACTGGAATACCTACCAGAAAATCTCCTGCCTCGGCCGAAAGCTTTGTGTAATAGCTTTCCTAGACACAGCGCGATCTCACCCCCAATACCGGGAGAGACGAAACCCCTGCCGATCCGCTTACTGCCTCCATGTGGCTCTGGACAGTACCCAACTAAAACCTGTTTACACGACTCCTTTGAGCCATGGTAGGGTAGTAATCAAAGCACAATAGGAACTCACACGAGACAAATGACGATCTCAGGTCGATGAACTAACCTGTACACATGTCACCAGGGAACTGCTATCTGACGTCAGGTATAATACCAACTAGCATGTTCCCGGCGAGTCCGGTCCGGTCTACTCATAACCCAATGGGCACCTTTATATATCTTAGGTGAACCAACTGACACCAATGGCTTGTGAGACCGGCCACCGCCCCTCGTCGGGGTCTCGACTGTATACACTAGTCTACTAATGGAGTATCGATGCACAGTCTCGAAACTCCCACGACTAGGGACCTTTTAAGGATGTGCTTGTAGACCCCAGCTCCCACGTATATGGTCACCATCATACTGCTGGCCGTCAAGAAAGAATCCTAAGGGCTCTATCAACGTGTAATAGCGACCTGTAAGGTCACCTAAAGCAGTACATGATGATAAAGACAAACCATGGTAGCATACTATTCTCCATCAACGTGTAATAGTGAACTACAATGTCACCTAAAGCATGTACACGATGATAAAGACAAACCAGATAGTATACAAACCTCTCGAGTAAGACTGTCCTACCGGTACAGGTCCTCCCTCAATCATTGCAATCATGTGCCTGCGATCCAATAATTGACTCTGAGGGTACTATATCCAACAATCTCCCACTTGCACTCAAGGCTAATTATTGCGATGTCGCATAATCACAGCCCGTGTGATACCGAACACCCAACTCCTCTACTAGTCAGTCTCGCAAAGCTCTTTTGCGAAACTATTGCGTTCGAGAAATAGCCTCAGCTAGTGGATCCGCCCTGATGTTTCTTTCTATGTCTCTCTTTATCTCAAGTTCGTGAAGAAAGCCATCTCCCGAAATGAGCAATACCTGTCTTAGAATATGTCTGGATATCAGATGGGACCTAGTTCATAAATGAACTCCAAATCCAAACTTCTTAGACTGTATCGACAACTGAACTTAATCAGTATCCAGCGCCATGCCTCCCTCAGTATCCCCTTGGACCACCTGTCTAAAATACTGCCTCTTTTCAGAGGGAAAATTATAACTCTGACAGTCACTCTGTCATCCAGGTCACCTTAGAAGCCTGGGATGATAACTGTCTCCCGAAGGAGGATGCCGTTATCATATCCCTAGAACATCCACTTATTTTCTAAAACAGCTTCCGATCGTTTCTCCAGGATTGGATCAATATCAACATATTGCATCCAATGCAAAAACAACATCTGGTGTGGTACTTGACATCTCATGATCAACTCAATTGCCTAAGCAAGTGATTGCCGAACACGCACATACCTCTCCCCTTTAGTCTGTAAGACACCTTCAAAGAGGGTGACTCCATCACCTAATGGTATACTACCATGCCAGGAGTTGTCCATCTTAAAACACCTTTAGAATGCTGTCTAAGTACCCAGATTGGGAAACTACCCAAATATAGATCATAAACCATAGATCTAGTAATCAGAATGTCTGATATAATATCCAATTCCTATGTGGAGAAACCACTGTGTGACAACCAAAATATAACCGATCGTAGTGCAGGAATATCACTTCCTACTATGTGTATGTCATTTTAATACCAGGACATTACTGTAGGGTTACTAGGCACATGCACAAGGGTCTATAATGTATCAACCATGCCCGATTTAAAATTTAGCCGTGCCGAACAACCCTAAACCAAGAACTTAGACTAGAGATTAGGCGAAAACAAGCATGTTAAACACTTTAACACTAAGTGAGAGGGATTACAACCTTTGTAGATCCGGTCCTTTACTTCATAAGCTCTGTGTTGAGGTCCCTTCGCTGCGATCATCAAGTTCCGGACTCTCGAGAGGCTCCACGAAGAGAAAGATGCAAGCTTGCTTCCGATCTTCGATAACAAAGATGATCTACCTTGAAGTTTCATTAACACAAGCTCTCACTCACTAAATGAAGTGAACACCCTCATCTAAATAGCAAGGATAGATGAGGATAATGAAGTAGGAATTTAGCTCTCTTTTGTTTTCAATTACTCACTCATAATCATCACTTAGCAAAAAGCCAAAAAGCTTTTTCCAAGGAAGAAGAAGAAGAAGAATATCCAATTCCATTTTTGATGAATAATGAAAATGTAATGATAATTACTTATGCAACCATGGTCAATATAACCTTTGTAGAGATTTAACTAAGGCTAGGGTTTGAGTTGGGTTAAAGATGAGTCACACAAAAATATCAAGCATAATATCTTAGCTCAATCCAAAAGAAAACCTTCTAGAAGGTTCATGAAGGAACTAGCCCAAATCAAACCCTAACCTTCTTTAATCTCCACTAAACTTGTTGCATTAGTAATCATATCATGTTACAATATTATATATAACATATACAATATTTATTGCAACAAAATAAAATAATACAATTAACATATATCGCATATATATAAATGTATTACCCGAGTGAGAAAAAGAATCTTTTAGTGAGATAATATTAGTTAATGTAATTTAATATATCAAATATATAATTATACATTAAATAATCGAATCAACACTTGATCCGATAATCTAGCTATTTCATAAATAACCGACTAATAAAATCTGTATCAGTTCATCGAATCAACACTTTATCCGATGACCCGGCTATATCATATATACCCGGCCGATATCTCATATCGCGAGAATCTAATACGGTATCATATACACGTATTGTTCTCGGTCCCGCACATATCACATATGTGCTCCTACTCCATTTTGCCTGAGCCAAGAAACCTCTGTGCAGGACTCTAAAGAATCATCAATACGCCAGCAGTAGGTGATGATCATATCAAACACCCACAAGCTTCAAGCGGTCAGCTAAACGTAACAGCCACCCAGGTATTGAGCGCTCAGAAGATCAACAAGCAAGCCTGTACATTCTCCTGTGAATCCAGCCAGTAACACTCCCGAACAGTCCGGTCTCTTCGTCTGTTATGTCGCATATCTCGCCTAGGGGTGGTAAACGTCAGACCCCAGTAGCTTGATAAATCGTGTCGTTATGAGGTCTATAACAGTTCGAGAACTACTGATAATACTTACCAGTAAATCTCAGCAACCCTGGCCAGGGATTTCCAGTTATAGCAAATCGAACACAGCGCAACATCAACTCCCTATACCGGGAGAGACGAATCCCCTCCTATCGCTCATTGCCTCCATGTGATTCGGGACTGTATCCAAAAGCCACCTTTTTCCATGCCCTCTTGGACGTGGTATGATGGAAATCAAAGCACAGTGGGAATCACACAAGACTCTATGACGATCTCGGGTCAACAGACTACTCTGTACCAGTGTCACCGGATAACTGCCATCTAATGTAAGGTATAATACCATCTGGGAGTTCTCGACGAGTCTGTCCAGTGTACCCAGTCTCTACTGAGCACCCGTACACTATCCTTGATGTCAAACACCGATGGATATGGGATCATCCATTGCCCATCATATGGGTCAAGATGCGTATACGCTAGTCTACTCTGGTGTATCGATGCCCTGTCTCGATACACCCTCGACTAGGAACAGTTATAGGATGTACCCGTCCACTACCCTGGCCCCACTAGTATGATCTCATCATAGTCCCAGTAGTCGAGTACATATCCTAAGGGCTTTATCAACATGTATATAGAGACAATCAGAGTACATGTTAAGATAAAGAGCAACTAGATATCGTATTATCATGTCGAGTAAGAATGTCCTCCCTATATATGTCCAAGCATCCACTACAATAAACATCGTATGTACAGTAATGGCCTCTAGGGCATACATATAACTAACAATCTCCTACTTGCACTAGGGCCAACTGTTGTGGTATCGCATACCCAACAATTAGCTGCGTGGTATCGCATACCCAACAATTAGCTGCGGTTGAAGTATCTCATACTCAACCATCCCATAAGAGTCTCTGCTGGGAAAAAGGCCTTTGTGAGTGGATCCGCGCTATTGTCCTCTGTGTCTGCTCTCCTAACATCAATCTCCCTGGAGATCAACCATCTCCATGATCATGTGATACTGCCTAAGAATTATACCTGGATTTCTGATGGGACGGGGGCTCCTTGGCATAAGCCACAACTCCATTGTCACACAATGGTTGGAACGAAGTTCATCTCATGAACTTATATATTTCCAGACTCTTTGGTAGCATCCTTGGTAACGATATATCTTTCCTTTAATCGTCTAGTAAGTCACGGTATCTAGCTTGGAACTCTTCCAACATACCATCCCTCTACCGAAGGTAAAGACAATGCCTACGACTGACATTCAGTCGTCCTTATCACCCTGGAAGCTTTCCAGTGATTCTCCCCAGGATCCATTGATACTATCTCATTACAACTAGTAAGAATCCTAACATCTATTTAGATCTATCTCATAGATAAAAAAACCTAGGATTTAGGAGGTATCACCTTGATCCTATATGGAGAATCCTTGTAATAGTGGAGATTGACCGAGCGTAGCATAGGAAACTCCTTCCCTATCAAGAGTATGTCATCCACGTACTCTACAAGGATCACCACCATACTCCCTACTACCTTTTTGTATATACAATGTTCATCTACCATTTTAATGAAGTCAAACTCTTTGACTTCTACATCAAAACAGATGTTCCAACTCCGCGATGCCTGATTTATCACAAAAAACATCTTGCACACGTTTTCACTGCTCCCACTGTCTACGAAGCCCTCTGGCTGTGTACTTATAGACGCTCTCTTCCAAATCATTATTTAGAAAAGCTGTCATGACACCCAACCGCCAGATATCGTAGTCATGGTATGTAGCCGTGGCAAGTAGGATCTAGATGGACTTAAGCATAGCTTTAAAAGTCTCAACATTTCCATGTACACCAAGTAATCTTCTCAAGATATACTTTCTCTTGATGGGGATTTAACCCTTCAGATAAAGCAACCAAAGTCCATACTTTGTTGGTGTATAAGGATTCCATCTCAGATCGCTAAGCATCCAGCCATTCTCACAGAGTCACACTCCTGATGGCCTACTCGAAACTAGTTGGGTCATCATCTCATGATGCAATCCTTGCTCCCACTGTCATAGAGCAAACCGAAGTATCTCTCAGGTGGGTGAGGAACCCTGCTAGATCAGCGGAGAGGCTGAGGTTCGTTGGAAAATATTGAATCCTTTGGTTCTACCAAATCATGCTGGAACCTTTCCAGTTCTACCTCATGACCAATAATTTCTTCAAAAGAAATTCCCTTTCATAAAGGTGGCATGCTGAGAAACAAAACATCTTTTGTTCCTCGGTTTGGCAGAAGATATTCCCTTGCGTATGCTTGGGATACCCAACAAACTTCCAAAGATCTGACTTTGCCTCGAGCTTGTCCGGATTTTGCTTTTTAGACATAGGCCGGACAACCCCAAATCTTAACAAACTTAAGATATGGGCTCTTCCCTTTCCATATCACATATAAAGTGGTAGGCAACTGATTTGATTGGAACCCTATTCAATAGGTATGCAGTTTCTCAAGTGCATAACTCCAAAAAAGAAATAGAAAACTCAGTAGTACTCATCATAGAGCACACCATAGCACATAGGGTGTGATTGCTCCTCCCCGATACACCATCTTTCTATGATGTATACGAAGGAGTAATGCTGAGAGAGAATCTCATTCTCCTTTAGAACAGTCCAGGAATCCCGTTCTCAAGTATTCTCCTCCTTGATCTCATCAAAGGACATAATACTTTTACCCGTCTTTGGTTCTCTACTTCTAACTTATATTCTGTGATTATCTCAAAAGTTTCGGACTTGTGTTTCAACGGGAACATATGTCTGAATCTTGAGAGATCATCAGTGAATGTAATGAAGTACAAAGAACTGGTCCTGATATGTGTAGACAGGGGACTTTCATACTTCAGCATGTATCAATCCCAATAGTTCACTAACTCTTTCTCTGTTTCCAATAAACCGAGCTGTGGTCATCTTATCTTTGTGACACGACCGGCAAGTTTCACAAGATGTAAATTCAAACTAATTTAAATATGCATCTTAATGTAACTTCATCTAGTCGGGTCGCATTGATATGACCTAGTCTACAATACCTCAAGAAGGATTCGTTCATTTCTGAACTCTTCCTCTTGTGTGCGTTCTGTACGTTAAGAACTGTGGTTTGATTTAGAAGGTCTATGATTTTAGATAACGTGCCTGAACCGATCAACTCTTGATATAGGAAATGTTCAAAACATTATCCAACAATACTAAATTATATCCTTTCTTTACTAATAAAGAGACTGATATGATGTTGTATATCAGGTTCGGTATCTAATAACATTCTTTCAGAATCAATGTATTCTGGTAATACAGGGTGATAACTACCAACAGACTTGGCTGCAACACTTGCACCGTTTCTATCTCATGAAACTTATCACCCGTTCTCAGTTCTCTACCTATCTGTAGCCCATGTAACAAATTACATATGTGGGATCCTGATCCGATATCAAATTCCTAGGACGTAAAGGATACTGAGAAACAGTTCTGTATAATGAACACACCCGAAGAAGATGCATCAACATGTACTTTCTTCGTTTGGACGGCACGGGAATTCTGGTAATCCCCTATTTCCTGCTCTGTCTAATAACAATTATAAGTTGGAGTGCGACCAACGTTCCTTAGCGCAGTATAACAAGTGGGTTCTGTCAATACATCCGTATTATTATCTTGATTAAGGCGTGACATAGTCGTAACCAGGAAAGAGAGAGAAGAAAACACTCATCGTGCGCTTTTACAAGATTAGATTGGTTATCAATTTATCTAATCAGGATGTCTCCCACTGTTTTAGTCAAATCTTCCTTCAAACCCTAAAAGGAAAGACTAGCCGGGATTAATTACACTCTACAAGTTCACCAATCTTTCTGCCAGGCCAGTGCCGGTACTTTGAGGGAGGTTCCCCGTGCTTTCGCACAGACCTAATTCAAATAAACCTCGTTTTCACAGGGACGTAACCCCGTTAACACCTTTCTAGACACCTACTTGATCGGCTAATTGTAATATGTAAAACTCTCCCAGAAGTAACTCTTACTCGCAGCAGGTATCGGGTTCCAACTATCTCATAGAAGGTATGCAATCTCATTGCAAATTTCAACACTTGAAATTCCCAAAAATATTTTACCTCTAGCAGCTATATGACCTTAACATAGTCAACAAATCATAAGTGCTAGTCAAGTTCAACCCGTCATTTCCCGATTGAATTAAACCCACCCGCACGACCCTTAATATAGTCAAAAAAGTCGCACAACTACCCTAATCCAATCGCATCATTTGCTTATACAGATAAGCGCTAATCAGCTACCGCACACTACGCCTTAACATAGTCAACAAACGTAGCACAAATACTAACTAGTACTTATCTGAAATGACGGAGGGCTACGACAGGTTTTTAAGAAAACCCTTTGCGTAATGAATTTGATATCGTTGTAGAATCGAGTGATTTTTAAATGGAATGTTTTTTAGGCCTTTTCTAGTTTTGCTAAAGAGGTCACTCCCGGTAAAAGGATCGTCGGCTCTTCCCTCATCGAATAAGGTGCAGGATATTTCATAAATATCACTATACAAAGCAAGACTATAGAAGCATTCAAAAGACAAACCGAGTTTGTAGCATCTGCTTGTATTGACAAAGAGGTCACTCCCGGTGAAGGGATCTCGGCTCTTTCCTTATCGAATAAGGTGCTGGATGTTCTACAAGGAACACCGCTATGCAAATCAAGAACTAGAGCTACCTGTTTTTGAGACAAGTTTCTACAACATCTTTAGGTTTCTTTTAGTTTCAAATCTCATTAATAAAGTCCCATTTTATTATGCTTCACAAGCATCACATTTGAAACGAAATCTGCAATATAACATATATCTCATATATACAATATAAACATTCGTCTCAGGCAGTAATATGATCTCATCACAGAACATTGCAGCAGAAGAACATATATGAAATATTGGATATACTAGGACGTCCATGTTTTAATACGAGCCTGTATAAAACACGGATTCCACGGTCGCGATGAATAGCCAAACCCATATCCCTAGACCCCTACGAGAGCGGCAAGCAACACTTCCAATTCTAGGGTTAGGAGACCCGGTCTCGACTCCTCGAGATGGTCTCCCACTGGACCCTAGAACCCGGTTACTTGTGCTCCCCGCCTTGGGTCTACCTAATGCGGAAAAGTAAATAATATACAACGGGGACATCATCCTCAGCCCGGAAGTGCCCCAATAAAAGAATATTACATACAAATGAATTTTACATGAATGAAAAAGAAAAAATCTCATCTCACATAAAACCCCCAGCTATTCAGAATACAACGATCCAATATAACATATCATAGAAACACATAATATCTCATATCATCAACGTAAGTAAGTATGTGTATCCCGATTGTCGTTGATGTATAGAAACGAAACCGGCGATACACCACATACTACGCTTATGGTCACAGAAAAGAAAGTGTAAAACTACGACAGTTGGAATCCGCAACCTCCTTAGACATCGCATTCCTAACCAAATGAATTCCTTAGACATCGCATGCCTAACAATTATAAACCCCGCATTTTAGTCACATTATCGAAAACTCTTTTCAATATCAAGTCAGGCAATTCAACAAGATTCCCGACATCCTGATTGAATGCTCGTCGCAAACTTTAGTAGACGGCCGCACCCCAGGACGCCGTCGACGAAGTGCACTAAGGCGGAACACCGCTGCCGCAAGCACCCAAACGGATGCTTTTGGCCACGGGATTCTCCTACAGTCACATGGTCGGGGCTTTGCGGCATGGATGTCTATTAAGTTTACCCTGCGAGTATCCGCGTACGCTACGTGATTGCGACGGACTTTTGACCGCATCAAAATCCCGTGGCAACCGATCATCTGAGACTGAACTGCTAGATTTATAACATTCAAATTAGTTATCTCATAACTACCTGTAGATTCCAAATATTGCATAACATTCCAGATAAACAGACAATGTTAAACTTTCCGATCGAATAATCAAACACCCAAGATTTCCCAAATAGCTCAACACTTGAGCGGAGTTCAAAAAATATCCATCACATGATACAGTACAAATGGTCCAACCATAGAAGGGTCAAGCCAACGCCTCACATGTGGCAACGCCGTACTGCCCCAAACCCTAAGGTTCAGAGGCAGTTCAGACGGTCACATAATCGAGTTAAGGTTTGTGTTCTTCTAGAGGGTCCACCGCGTTACTTGCATGATTTTCTGGAAGTTTCAAACTCGAGAAAAAAATCCAACTTTTGAAAAATTTTCCGACAGGAGAAAAAGTGAGTTATTGATATCCGTTCAAACTTTTTAACAGGTTCTAAAATTATCTGGAAAAAAATTAAATGAAGTTAAATTATCCGATCGAATCAACGAGTTCCCAATACAACCCAGAAATCTCAATACTTGAGTAAAAATTAAAAATTCCCAGAAGAATCAGGAAGTACGTACGGAAGTTACTGTGCCAAAAACAAACACTAATCCCACTAACTGGCCGCGGAACCGCCGCCCAAGGTAGGTCAATGCCGCGGTTCCATGGCTCTATGAAGGGTTTAAAAGCTCATTTTTCACTGTAATTACTAAAATACCCTGCTGATTTTTTTGAGTATTTTTAATATGAAAAAATCAACAGTTTTGAAAAATTTCCAGAAACTAAAGTTTTACGGGTATTCGGAGTTCGATCGGACTTTAAACTTCGTCTAGACTTCGCCTAAAGCACTATCTTAGCTTTGATACCACTGTAGGGTTACTAGGCACACGCACAAGGGTCTATAAGGCATCAGCCATGCCCGATTTAAAATTTAGCCGTTCCGAACAACCCTAAACCAAGATCTTAGACTAGAGATTAGGCGAAAACAAGCATGTTGAACACTTTAACACTAAGTGAGAGGGATTACAACCTTTGTAGATCCGGTCCTTCACTTCATAAGCTCTGTGTTGAGGTCCCTTCGCTGGGATCATCAAGTTCCGGACTCTCGAGAGGTTCCACGAAGAGAAAGATGCAAGCTTGCATACGATCTTCGATAACAAAGATGATCTACCTTGAAGTTTTATTAACACAAGCTCTCACTCACTAAATGAAGTGAACACCCTCATCTAAATGGTAAGGATAGATGGGAATGATGGAGTAGGAATTTAGCTGTCTTTTGTTTTCAATTACTCACTCATAATCATCACTTAGCAAAAAGCTAGAAAGCTTTTTCCAAAGAAGAAGAAGAAAAAGAATATCCAATTCCATTTTTGATGAATAATGAAAATGTAATGATAATTACTTATGCAACCATGGTCAATATAACCTTTGTAGAGATTTAACTAGGGCCAGGGTTTAGGTTGGGTTAAAGATGAGTCACACAAAAATATCAAGCATAATATCTTAGCTCAATCCAAAAGAAAACCTTCTAGAAGGTTCATAAAGGAACTAACCCAAATCAAACCCTAATCTTGTTTAATCTCCATTAAACTTGTTGCATTAGTAATCATATCATGTTACAATATTATATCACATATATAATTTTTATTGCAACAAAATAAAATAATAGAATTAACATATATCGCATATATATCAATGTATTACCCGAGTGAGAAAAAGAATCTTTTAGTGAGATAATATTAGTTAATGTAATTTAATATATCAAATATATAATTATACATTAAATTATCGAATCAACACTTGATCCGATAATCCGGCTATTTCACAAATAACCGACTAATATAATCTGTATCAGTTCATCGAATCAACACTTGATCCGTTGACCCGGCTACATCACATATACCCGGCCGATATCTCATATCGCGAGAATCTAATACGGTATCTTTTAGTTATATGTATGCCCTAGAGGCCATTACTATACATAGGATGTATATTGTAGTGGATGCTGGGACATATATAGGGAGGACTTTCTTGCTCGACATGATAGTATGCTATCTGGTTGATCTTTACCTTAACGTGTACACTGATTGTCTCTCTGTTACATGTTGGTAAAGCCCTTAGGATGTATACTTGACTACCTGGACTATGATGCTGATCATACTAGTGGGGACATGGTAGTCTATAAGTACATCCTTCAAAGTCCCTAGTCGTGGGTGTATCGAGACGGGGCATCGATATACCAAAGTAGACTAGCGTATACCTTCTAGACCCATACAGATAGGCGATGGATGATCCCATATCCATTGGTGTTTGACATCGGAGATGATATACGGGTGCTCAGTGGAGACTGGGTACACTGGACGGACTCGCCGAGAACTCCCAGATGGTATTATACCTCACGTCAGATGGCAGTTCTCTGGTGACACTGGTACAGAGTAGTCTGTTGACCCGAGATCGTCATAGAGTCTTGTGTGGTTCCCACTGTGTTTTGATTTCCATCTTACCACGTCCAAGAGGGCGTGCAAAACGGTGGTTTTTGGGTACAGTCCCGAGTCACATGGAGGCAATGAGCGATAGGAGGGGATTCGTCTCTCCCGGTATAGGGGGTTGATGTTGCGCTGTGTTCGATTGGCTATATCAGGAAATCCCTGGCCAGGGTTGCTGAGATTTACTGGTAAGTGTTACCAGTGGTTTCTCGAATTGTTATAGACCTCATATCGACACGACTTATTGAGCTATTGGGGTCTGACGTTTACCACCCCTAGGCAAGATATGCGACATATCAGACGATCAGACCGGACTGTACGGTAGTGTTACTGGTTGGATTCACTGGAGTGTGAGCGGGCTTGCTCGTCGATCTTCAGATCGCTCAATACCCGGGTGGCCGTTACGTTTAGCAGACCGCTTGCGGCTTGTGGATGTTTGATATGATCATCATCTGCTGCCGGCGTATTGACGAGTCTTTAGAGTCCTACACAGAGGTTTCCTGGCTCAAGCGAAACGAAATAGGAGGGCATATGAGATATGTGCGGGACCGAGAATAATGCGTGTATGTGATACCGTATTTCATTCTCGCGATGAATGTGTCGAGTGGTTGTATGCGATATAACCTAGTTATCGAATCGAAGATTGATTCGATAAATCGATACATTAGATATTAGTCGGTTATATGCGATATGACCGGATCGTTAAATCAAGTGTTGATTTAATGATTTAATGCATAATTATATACTTGATATATTACTTTGCATTAACTAGTATCGGTTCACTTTAAATGGTTTTTCTCGCTCGGATGTGCGCATTATATATGTGATATGATTTTGTGCACTTGCTTGTATCATGTTTGATGATACATGCTTTTTGGTTAAGTGTAAAGTATTAAACCTTGGTTAATGAAATGGTTAGGGTTTATTATTTGTTATTCATTTATCTTATTTAATTATCCATTTATTTTTGATAAATCAATAAAAGAAAATGAAATGAAATGGTGGCTTTCATTTGTTGTTTTCATGAAGCTTCATCAACACTTTGACTAAGTGACCATTTTGTCTCTAGCTTGACCCTAACCATTCCTTTAACCATGATTGATTCTCTACACATTACCATAGTTAACATTATGATAAGAAATGATTATTATTCTAATTCAATTATTCTTATCATAAGACTTTCTTCTTCTTCTTCCTTTCTTCACTTGAAGAAAGCAAGCTCCATCAATGGTGATTGATGGAAATGAGTGAGAAATCCAAAACTAAAGTCTACCCACTTTCTATTTCTTCATCCTCTACCTCTTGCCAAGTTGTATAGGGTGTTTACTTCACAAGTTTTCAAAGCTTGGTGAAGTTGGAGCTTGTTCTTGTGATGCTTCGACGTAGATCATCTTCGGCATGGACATCGACGACCTAGCTCGCCATTTCTCCGACGAAGCCGACGCTAGAGCCCGGGAATTCATTTGGACAGCGAGGGGACTTCGTTGCGGAGCTATGGCGGTGGAGCACCGGATCTACAAAGGTTGTATTTCCGTTTAAACTTTAGTTAAGTGTTAACTAGTTGCTTTTTCGCCTAGACATCTAGCCAACGATCCGTACACTAGGGTTTCTCGGCACCGTAAATTTTGAAATTGGCATGGTTGATGCCTTGTGAGACCTCTTGAGAGTGCCTAGGAACCCTACAGTGGTATCAGAGCCTAGCTAAAGCCTTAGGCGAAGTCCCGACGGAATTTGAAGTCTGATCGACCCGAAACCCAAACCCTTAACATGCTCTCTGGACATTTCTGTAAAATGTGGATTTTTTGGAATTAAAAATATGCAGAGAAATGTGCAGGAAATTCAAAGAAAAACTGGAGAAAACGACAACCTAATTCAACAGTACGGCCGCGGAACCGCGGCGTTGACCCCCCTTTTGCGGCGGTTCCGCGGCCGTCTGTGATGATTAGGATGTGTGTTTTTTTCAGTTGTTTCTGTTGGTGTTTCTTGTGTGTTCTGGATGTTTTTAATATTTATTCCAGAGTTGTATTTTCTGGGTTGTATTGGGGACTCGGTGTATTCGATCGGACTGTCTAATTTTTGTCGGTGTGCTTTTCCGGGTATTTTTAGAATATGTTAAAAAGTTCGACCGGATATAAATACCCAATTTTTCCCCTGTCGGGAAATTTCCAAGTGTTGGATTTTTTTCCGTAGTTTAACGACGTTCTAAGTAGTGCAAGTAACGCGATGGACTCTCTAGAAGACAACAAACCTTAACTCGATTATGTGACCGTCTTGAACTGCCCTTTGAACCTTCGGGTTTGGGGCAGTACGGCGTGCCACATGTGAGGCGTTGGCTTGACCCTTCTACGGCTGGACCGTTGGTACTGAGGCACGAACTGAATGTTGTTAGACTTATTTCATGTGTTGACCTGTTTCGGGAAAACTTGGGTGTTCGATTGTTCGATCGGAAAGTTTAACATTTTCTATTTATCCGGAATGTGATACAATAATTGGAATTCACAAGAAGTTATGAGATAACTGAATGAATGTTATAAACATAGCAGTTTAGTCTCACTTGATCGGTTGCCACGGAATTTTGATGTGATCAAAAGTCCGTCGCAATCACGTAGCGTACGCGGATACTCGCCGGGTAAACTTAATAGACAGCCTCACTCTATAGCCCCGACCAAGTGACTGTAGGAGAACCCCGTCGCCGAAAGCATCCGTTCGGGTGCTCGCGGTAGCGGTGTTCCGCCTTGGTGCACTTCGTCGAAGGTATCGGGGGTGCGGCCGTCTACTGAAGTTTGCGACGAGCATTCGATCAGGATGTCAGGAATCTTGTTGAATTGCCCGACTTAATATTGAAAAGTGTTTTCGATTTTGAGACTAAAATGCGGGGTTTATAATTGTTAGGCATGCGATGTCTAAGTAATTCATTTGGTCAGGCATGCGATATCTGAGGTGGTTGTGGATTCCAACTGTTGTAGTTTTACACTTTGTTTTCTGTGACCGTAAGTGTAATATGTGATATCGCCGGTTTCGTTGCTATATGTCAACGACAATTGGGATGTGCATATTTACTTACGTTGATGACATGTGATGTTATGTGTTGCTGGATATGTTATATTGGATCGTCGTGTTTGAATAGCCGGGGGGTTTTTATGTGAGATGAGTGTTTTTCATTTTCATTCATGTAAAAACTTGTATGTAATATTCTTTTATTTGGGGCACTTCCAGGTTGCGGAAGTTGTCACCCTTTGTATATTATTTACTTTTCCGCACTAGGATAGACCCAAGGAGGGGAGCATAAGTAACCGGGTTCTGGAGTCCAGTGGGAGACCAACTCGAGGAGTCGAGTCCGGGTCTCCTAACTCTAGAATTGGTAGGGTTACTTGCCGCCCTCGTAGGGGTCTAGGGGTGTGGGTTTGGCTATTCATCACGATCGTGGAATCCGTGTTTTATACTGGCTCGTATTGAAAACACGGACGTCCTAGTATATCCAATATTTCATATGTTTCTTCTGCTGCGATATCTGTGATGTGATCATGTGATGTTCTGTGATAGATACATTATATAGTATATATGATATATTATATAGGCGTTACTTATGTTTTACACCTGCGCTAGCCCTGCCCCGCTCTGCCGTTAGTTACCTAACCTAACGGTGTACGAGGGGACATCGAGGCGAATGCGGATGGCATAAGTGTACGTCGTATTTATCTGTGATGTTTAGGTACTTATATGATGGGACTTCATTAATATGATTAATGAAAGTAAAAGAAACCTAAGATGTTGTAGAATCGAATTTCAAAATAAAACAGGTAGCTACAGTTCTTGCTTTGCACAGCGGTATATATGATATATCCTGCACCTTATTCGATGAGGAAAGGACCGAGATCCCTTCACCGGGAGTGACTCCTTTAGCAATAACTGGCAGATGCTACACACTCGGTTTGTTTTCTGATAGCTTTTAAGAGTTCTGCTTTGCACAGTGATATATATGATATATCCTGCACCTCATTCGACGAGGAAAGGACCGACGATCCCTTCACCGGGAGTGACTCCTTTAGCAAAACTAGAAAAGCCTCAAAAACACTCCATTTTAAAATCATTTGATTCTACAACGATATCAAGTTCATTACGCAATAGGTTTTCCCTCCGTCATTTCAGATAAGTAGTAGTTAGTATTCGTGCTGCGTTTGTTGGCCTTTGTCAAGGCGCAGTGTGCGGTAGCTAACTGGTGCTTATCTGCTTATGCATATGATGCAGATTGAGTTAGAGTAGTCGTGCGACCTTGTTGGCCTTTGTCAAGGGCCGTGCGGGTGGGTTTAATTCAATCAGGAAATGACGGGTTGAACTTGACTAGCATCCTATGGTTTGTTGGCCTTTGTCAAGGTCATAGGAGGTTAGGGGTAAAATATTATCGGGAATTTCAAGTGTTGAAATTTGCAATGAGAATGCATACCTTCTATGAGATAGTTGGATCCCGATACCCGCTGCGAGTAAGAGTTACTCCTGGGAGAGTTTTATACATTACAATTAGCCGATCAAGTAGGTGTCTAGAAAGGTGTTAACGGGGTTACGCCTCTGGGAAAACGAGGTTTACATTAATTAGGTTCGTGCGAAAGCACGGGGGACCTCCCTCAAAGTACCGACACTGGCCTGGCTGAAAGATTGGCGAACTTGTAGTGTGTAATTAATCCCGGCTAGTCTTTCCTTTTTGGGTTTGAAGGAAGATTTGATAAAAAGCAGTGGGAGCCATCCTGATTAGATAAAATAATAACCAATCTATTCTTGCAAGAGCGCACGCTGAGTGTTTTCTTCTCTCTCTCTCCAGGTAGCGACCATATCACGCCTTAATCAAGATAATAAAACGGATTATTGACCGAACCCGCTTGTCATACTGAGCTGGGGAACGTTGGTCCCGCTCCAACTTATAAATGTTATAAGACGGAGCAGGAAATTGGGGAATACCAGATTTCCCGTGCCGCCCAAACGAAGAGAGTGCATGCTGATGCATCATCTTCGGGTGTGTTCATTATACAGAACTGTTTCTCAGTATCCTCCGCATCCTGGTATATGATACCGGATCAGGATCCCAGATATGTAATCTGTTACATAGGGCTACAGAAGGGTAGAAAAACTGAGAACGGGTGATATGTTTCATGAGACAGAAAACGGGGCAAGAGTTGCAGCCAAGTCTGTCGGTCACTGTCACCCTGTATTACCAATACATTGATTCTGAACGAATGTTATTAGATACCGAACCTGATATACCAAATCATATCACTCTCTTTGTTAGAAAAGAAAGGATATAATTTTGTATTGATGGATAATGTTTTGAAAATTTCCTATATCAAAAGTTGATCGGTTCAGGCACGTTATCTAAAAGCATTAATGTTCTAAATCAAACTACAGTTCTTAGTATACGGAACACACAAAAGAGGAAGAGTTCAGAAATGAACGAATCCTTCTTGAGGCATTGTAGACTAGGTCATATCAATGTGACCCGACTAGCTGAAGTTACATTTAGATGCATATTTAAATCAGTTTGAATTTACATCTTGTGAAACTCGCCAGTCATGTCACAAAGATAAGATGACCATAGCTCCGTTTACTGGAAACAGAGAAAGAGTTAGTGAACTCTTGGGATGATACATGTTGATGTATGTAGGTCCCCTGTCTACATATGCCAGGATTGGTTCTTTGTACTTCGTTACATTCTCTGATAATCTCTCAAGATTCAGACATATGTTCCTGTTGAAACACAAGTCCGAACCTTTTGAGATATTCACAGAATATAAGTTAGAAGTAGAGAACCGATACGGGTATAAGTATTATGTCCATTGATGTGATCAAGGAGGAGAATACTTGAGCACGGAAATCCTGGACTATTCTAAAGAAGAATGAGATTCTCTCTCAGCATTACTCCTCCATATACACCATTGCACGATGGTATATCGGGGCGGAGAAATCACACCCTATATGATAAGGTGTGCTCTATGATGAGTACTACTGAGTTACCTTTTTCCTTTTTGGGAGTTATGCGCTTGAGAAGCTGCATACCTATTGAATAAGGTTCCAATCAAATCAGTTGCCTACCGCTTCATATGAGATATGGAATGGGAAGAACCCATGTCTTAAGTTAGTTAAGATTTGGGGTTGTCCAGCCTTTGTCTAAAAGCAAAATCCGGACAAGCTCAAGGCAAGGTCTGTTATGTAGAACTGGAAATGTTCCAGCTATACAGACTGCAGCTGATGATTTGATAGAACCAAAGGATTCAGTAGATTCCAACGAACCTCAGCCTCTCCGCCGATCTAGTAGGGTTCCTCACCCACCTGAGAGATACTTCGGTTTCTTTATGACAGTGGGAGCGAGGATTGCATCATGAGATGATGACCCAACTAGTTTCGAGCTGGCCATCAGGAGTGGGACTCTGTAAGAATGGCTGGATGCTTAGCGATCTGAGATGGAATCCATGTACACCAACAAAGTATGGACTTTGGATGCTATATCTGAAGGGTTAAATCCCCATCAGGAGCAAGTATATCTTGAGAAGATTACTTAGGTGTAGATGGAAAAGTTGAGACTTTCAAAGCTAGACTTGTTAAAGGTTTTCGTCATTGACCAGGCGTGGATAATGATGAAACCTTTTTCCAGTATCTATGCTTAAGTCCATCCAGATTCTACTTGCCACGGCTACATACCATGACTATGATATCTGGTGGTTGGGTGTCATGACAGCTTTTCTAAATGATGTTTTAGAAGAGGGAGTCTATAAGTACACAGCCAGAGGGCCTCGTAGAAAGTGGGAGCAGCGGAAACGTGTGCAAGATGTTTTATAGGATAAAGCAGGCATCGCGGAGTTGGAACATCTGTTTTGATGAATTAGTCAAAGAGTTTGACATCATCAAAATGGTAGATGAACCTTGTGTAAACAAAAAGGTAGTAGGGAGTATGGTGACGATCCTCGTAGAGTACGTGGATGACATACTCTTGATGGGGAAGGAGTTTCCTATGCTACGCTTGGTCAATCTCCGCTTATCACCATAATTCTCCATATAGGATCAAAGTGATACCTCCTAAATCCTGGATTTTGGATCTATGAGATAGATCTAAATGGATGTTAGGATACTCACTAGCTGTAGTGAGATGGTATCAATCGACCCTGGGGAGAATCACTGGAATGGTTCCAGGGTGATAAAGACGACTGAATGTCAGTCACAGGCATTGTCTTTACCCTCAGTAAAGGGACGGTATGTTGGAAGAGTTCCAAACAAGATACCGTGACACACTAGACGATAAAGGCTGGATATATCGCCACTCAAGATGCTAACAAGGAGGATGTTTGGGTGTATATTGGTTCATGAGATGAACTACGTTCCAACCATTGTGAGACAATGGAGTTGTGGCTTATGCCAAGGAACGTCCGTCCCATCAGTGATCCAGACATATTCTAAGGCAGTGTCACCTGATCATGGAGATGGTTGATCTCCAGGGAGATCGAGGTTAGGAGAGTAGACTCAGAAAACAACACAGCGGATCCACTCACAAAGGCCTGTTCCCAGAGAGAGACTTTTATTGGATGGTTGAGTATGAGATACTACAACCACTGCTATCAGATGGCCCTAGTGCAAGTGGGAGATTGTTAGTTATATGTATGCCCTAGAGGCCATTACTATACATAGGATGTATATTGTAGTGGATGCTGGGACATATATAGGGAGGACTTTCTTGCTCGACATGATAGTATGCTATCTGGTTGATCTTTACCTTAACGTGTACACTGATTGTCTCTCTGTTACATGTTGGTAAAGCCCTTAGGATGTATACTTGACTACCTGGACTATGATGCGGATCATACTAGTGGGGACATGGTAGTCTATAAGTACATCCTTCAAAGTCCCTAGTCGTGGGTGTATCGAGACGGGGCATCGATATACCAGAGTAGACTAGCGTATACCTTCTCGACCCATACAGATGGGCGATGGATGATCCCATATCCATTGGTGTTTGACATCGGAGATGATATACGGGTGCTCAGTGGAGACTGGGTACACTGGACGGACTCGCCGAGAACTCCCAGATGGTATTATACCTCACGTCAGATGGCAGTTCTCTGGTGACACTGGTACAGAGTAGTCTGTTGACCCGAGATCGTCATAGAGTCTTGTGTGGTTCCCACTGTGCTTTGATTTCCATCTTACCACGTCCAAGAGGGCGTGCAAAACGATGGTTTTTGGGTACAGTCCCGAGTCACATGGAGGCAATGAGCGATAGGAGGGGATTCGTCTCTCCCGGTATAGGGGGTTGATGTTGCGCTGTGTTCGATTGGCTATAACAGGAAATCCCTGGCCAGGGTTGCTGAGATTTATTGGTAAGTGTTACCAGTAGTTTCTCGAATTGGTATAGACCTCATATCGACACGACTTATCGAGCTATTGGGGTCTGACGTTTACCACCCCTAGGCAAGATATGCGACATATCAGACGATCAGACCGGACTGTACGGTAGTGTTACTGGTTGGATTCACTGGAGTGTGAGCGGGCTTGCTCGTCGATCTTCAGATCGCTCAATACCCGGATGGCCGTTATGTTTAGCAGACCGCTTGCGGCTTGTGGATGTTTGATATGATCATCATCTGCTGCCGGCGTATTGACGAGTCCTTAGAGTCCTACACAGAGGTTTCCTGGCTCAAGCGAAACGAAATAGGAGCGCATATGAGATATGTGCGGGACCGAGAATAATGCGTGTATGTGATACCGTATTTCATTCTCGCGATGAATGTGTCGAGTGGTTGTATGTGATATAACCTAGTTATCGAATCGAAGATTGATTCGATAAATCGATACATTAGATATTAGTCGGTTATATGCGATATGACCGGATCGTTAAATCAAGTGTTGATTTAATGATTTAATGCATAATTATATACTTGATATATTACTTTGCATTAACTAGTATCGGTTCACTTTAAATGGTTTTTCTCGCTCGGATGTGCGCATTATATATGTGATATGATTTTGTGCACTTGCTTGTATCATGTTTGATGATACATGCTTTTTGGTTAAGTGTAAAGTATTAAACCTTGGTTAATGAAATGGTTAGGGTTTATTATTTGTTATTCATTTATCTTATTTAATTATCCATTTATTTTTGATAAATCAATAAAAGAAAATGAAATGAAATGGTGGCTTTCATTTGTTGTTTTCATGAAGCTTCATGAACACTTTGACTAAGTGACCATTTTGTCTCTAGCTTGACCCTAACCATTCCTTTAACCATGATTGATTCTCTACACATTACCATAGTTAACATTATGATAAGAAATGATTATTATTCTAATTCAATTATTCTTATCATAAGACTTTCTTCTTCTTCTTCTTCCTTTCTTCACTTGAAGAAAGCAAGCTCCATCAATGGTGATTGATGGAAATGAGTGAGAAATCCAAAACTAAAGTCTACCCACTTCCTATTTCTTCATCCTCTACCTCTTGCCAAGTTGTATAGGGTGTTTACTTCACAAGTTTTCAAAGCTTGGTGAAGTTGGAGCTTGTTCTTGTGATGCTTCGACGTAGATCATCTTCGGCATGGACATCGACGACCTAGCTCGCCATTTCTCCGACGAAGCCGACGCTAGAGACCGGGAATTCATTTGGACAGCGAGGGGACTTCGTTGCGGATCTATGGAGGTGGAGCACCGGATATACAAAGGTTGTATTTCCGTTTAAACTTTAGTTAAGTGTTAACTAGTTTCTTTTTCGCCTAGACATCTAGCCAACGATCCGTACACTAGGGTTTCTCGGCACCGTAAATTTTGAAATTGGCATGGTTGATGCCTTGTGAGACCTCTTGAGAGTGCCTAGGAACCCTACAGTATCATATGCACGTATTGTTCTTGGTCCCGCACATATCGCATATGTGCTCCTACTCCGTTTTGCCTGAGCCAAGAAACCTCTGTGTAGGACTCTAAAGAATAGTCAATACGCCGGCAGTAGGTGATGATCATATCAAACACCCACAAGCTGCAAGCGGTCAGCTAAACGTAACAGCCACCCATGTATTGAGCGCTCAGAAGATCAACAAGCAAGCATGTACATTCTCCTATGAATCTAGTCAGTAACACTCCCGTACAGTCCGGTCTCTTCTTCTGATATGTCGCATATCTCGTCTAGGGGTGGTAAACTCCAGACCCCAATAGCTTGATAAGTCGTGTCGATATGAGGTCTATAACAGTTCGAGAACTACTGATAACACTTCCCAGTAAATCTCAGCAACCCTGGATAGGGATTTCCAGTTATAGCCAATCGAACACAGCGCAAAATCAACTCCCTATACCGGGAGAGACGAATCCCCTCCTATCGCTCATTGCCTCCATGTGATTCGGGATTGTACCCAAAAGCCACCTTTTTGCACGCCCTCTTGGACGTGGTATGATGGAAATCAAAGCACAGTGGGAATCACACAAGACTCTATGACGATCTCGGTTCAACAGACTACTCTGTACCAGTGTCACCGGAGAACTGCCATCTGACGTGAGGTATAGTACTATCTGGGAGTTCTCCGCGAGTCCGTCCAGTATACCCAGTCTCTACTGAGCACCCGTACACCATCCTTGATGTTAAACACCGATGGATGTGGGATCATCCATCGCCCATTATATGGGTCAAGATGCGTATAGGCTAGGCTACTCTGGTGTATCGATGCCCTGTCTCGATACACCCTCGACTAGGAACAGTTATAGGGTGTACTCGTCGACTATCGTGGCCCCACTAGTATGATCTCATCATAGTCCCAGTAGTCGAGTACATATCCGAAGGGCTTTATCAACATGTAAATAGAGACAATCAGAGTACATGTTAAGATAAAGAGCAACCAGATAGCGTACTATCATGTCGAGCAAGAAAGTCCTCCCTATATATGTCCAAGCATCCACTACAATATACATCGTATGTACAGTAATGGCCTCTAGGTCATACATATAACTAACAATGACACCCTACTATCTTCTTAACTGATCTATCCCCTATTCTGATGATGTCAAACCTATGACTGTCACATCAGAAATAGATGATCTACCTCCGCTATATCTGCTTTAGTCTATAAATAGACATAAGCTACTTGTCCACTATGCTTCCGCTGCTCCCACTGATTACGAAAACCCTCTGGCAGAGTCATATACTCGTACACTTCTAAAACTCATTTAGAACGACGTTATACTCATCCTCCTGCCGGGTCTCATAGCCTGGAACAATAGTAGTGTCAAATCTGGGTAAATAAGAACCTCTCTGTCACCGTCCTTGAGGCTACCGGAGTACCTCTCGGGTGCCTGAGGTTACCCACCATATCTGCAGAGCGGCCAATGGAATGTCAAACCAGATCGAATCTTTAGGTTCTTATCAAATTTTCAGTAATCGTTTGCGGTTCTGGAATCACTTCCAGTTCTACCATACTCCCACTACTGTTTTATGAAAAAATCCATTTTTATTAAAATTGTGGCGAGTTAAGAACAACATCACTATTGATCTTCCAGATGGTAGATAGTCAACCCTCGTCATAGCCCGGGTCAACCCACAAACAGCCATTACAGAAACGTGCCTTGAGTTATCCAGAGCCTGGTTTTAAGCATAAGCCGGACAACTTCCCGTACCTTAACATTGTTAAGATATGAACTATTCTATATCCAATATAGAAACAGAGGCACTGATTTAATTGGAACGAGATTCAAATCATGCAGCTGTCTCCAGTGCATGTCAACTAAATGGAGAGAGGCCGATCAGCATTACTCAACTTAGGAGTGCTTCCAATTATGAGTAACCTAAAAGAGAAGCAAGTTCTCTAAAACCATTACTATCAACTGAATACCATACACAAGTATCTACATCTTCAATCACCTTGAAGAATCCCGATACTTGCAACACCTGGTTCTCTACTTTATTCATATACCTATAACTTCTCAAAACTTAGACCTTGTATTTCTACGAAACACATGTCTAAGAACTAGAGAAGTCACAAGTAAATAGAATATAGTACGAGTACCAACCCCTCTGTCTTCATGGACACTGGACAAAATACAATACTCTGTATAAGTCCCCTGAGTCTAATAACTCCTTCCCTGTGTGTCGTAGGTTGAAAACTGTACATATGGTTAAGAAGAATTACACCGCTGTTTAATACTCCTTACCTAACCATCCACTGATATAGGAAAATATCATACAAATAATTTCAAAAGGTTATATCTCACTTTATAAAAATAAACGTACAGATATATCAATTTGAAATTGGTGCATAACAACGGATATTCAAAACCAAATATTTGTCGTCCGGCAAACAACCCAGGCGATTTCCTCAAATATCACCAATTACAACAAATCCCGATATAATGAGGTTGATCACCCAATTCCCAATAACTTACTCCCACTCATCATCTGTAAAACCATACAGATGTGAGAATCAAACCTGGTAAATACATACCCTGGAGCAAGGACTAATTAGGAAATCAGTTTTCTTTTAACAATAAACAGTGAAATTGGAACATGTAAATGTTTCGAAGGGGTATCCGGGTATTCCTAGTAATGCCTCTTCCATTATCAGATTCACAACTATAACCGTATGTTTCTTCGCCATCTCTCCAAATCCCTTTATATGTCTTTAGTCGTTACCTTCTGCACACCATCGTTAGGCTAAATGGTTTTCTTCCTTCCCTACCGTTCGGCACCAGCCTATGATTTGGAAGAAGACTATCCAATAAGCATAATAGGTGTACTGTTCTAATCCTAGGAGCACTCGCAACCCGAGAGAAGGTAAAGATAAAAGACAACTGAATAAAACCTTATTCCTATTTCTCCTGAACCAGAATCCATCCCCGAACTGGAACAAGTTCCTTCGAGTTCGTATATAACCATATGATGGAGTATCCAAATAACTGTGGATCTTCGTAGTGATACGGGGTGTCCTGGAGAAATACAAAGGTGAAGTAGGTGTGGCGATGAAATATTTGGTTTGGTCATGAATAGCAGTCGCAGTTTACTTTGCCCTCTTACTAATCCCTTTATTTGTATTTTCTTAATACCTTCTGTACACCATCATTAGGCTAATTGGTTTTCTTCATTCCCTACCTATCGGCACCTGCCTATGGTTTGGATGAAGACTATCTAATAAGCGTAATAGGTGTACTGTCCTAATCCAAGGAGCACTCACAACCAGAGAGAAGGTAAAAAGGAAAAGACAACTGAATAGTCCTATTCGTTTTCTCCAGAACCGGAAACCATCATCGAATCTGGAACAAGTTCCTTCGAGTTCGTATATAACCATACGATGGTTTTATCCAATGGAAGTGGATGTTCGTAGTAATACAGGGTGTTCTGGAGAAAGGGGTAAAAGCAGGAGTGGCAATGAGGTATGCAACTCTGACAATCCAAAAACCAGTGTTTAAGAAGGTTCGGTTAACTTGGTCACTGGGTCATAGTCAAGGGTCAGGTCATGGTCGCTGCCAAAGAGAGAGAGAAAAGAAACACTCTGCGTGCACTCTAACCTAGATCAGAATGGTTATCAATTTATCTAATCAGCAAACCTCCCACTGTAACCTCAAATTCTCCTCCAAACATGAAAGAAGAATTAGTCTGGATCACCCGAGGAGTAAACCAACTCATCAATGGGAATCGGGATCCAACTATCATCGCATGATAATGTGATGGAATCCACTCACATTATCACACTCCAGAAGGTATGCGCATGCCTGGCATGTTTCAGTTTCTTTAGAAACTCCCGATGTATGTTTTTAACCCTAGGACCCAAGTGACCTTGACTGAGCCAACATATCAAAGGATCCTAGTCAAGTTCAACCCATCATTATCTTGATTGCATTAGATCCACCCGCACGAGTCCTTGACTGAGCCAAAATGACCGTACGACTGTCCTAACCAATCATATATCCATATGACAGAAAAGCATTATAGAGCTACCGCACACTACGCCTCGGCTGAGCACGACATAAGTAGCATGAATACTAAGCAATACTAATCTGAAATTATGGAGGGCTACGGTTGGTTTATGGCAAAAAATCTTTAACGTAATGAACTTGATATCGTTGAAGGAACCGGATAACTTTTTATAAAAATATAGTGGCGAAAACCATTGCTAAAGAGGTCACTCCCGGTGAAGGGATCTCGGCTCTTTCCCCGTAGAATGAGGTGCAGGATATTCCAGCTAAATACCACTATGCAAAGCAAAAAGTAATCGTCTATAGTGAAGTTATTACCCTGACGCAAACTTCTGTCCAAGGGGTCACTCACGGTGAAGGGATCTCGGCCCTTGCCTCGTCAACTGAGGTGCTGGATATTCATAACCGAATACCACTGTGCAAAACAAAAGAGAATGTCCTTGCAATAACAGCTTTTTTTTTAAAAATTGTTCCAACAATGTCAAAGTAGGTTTGTTTAGCTTGCATTGATCCGAATCAATGCAGTCCCATCAATTGATCACAGCAATAAAGAACGAAAATATGATGTACGCATATGCCATCCGCGTTCGCCACTGGGACCCGTCATCACCCGTTAGGTTACTTAACTAACGAAAGAGCGGGGACTGGACTAGCGCGGGTGTAAAACATATACAACATCTATTAGTATATATATCAATATATAATAATTGCTCATGGCGTGATAAAATGCAACATCACAGAAATGTAATAAGCATCACAGAACAATACAGATAATCTGGGATCCCCGGCTTTCATAGAGCCTCTACTGAAACCCGACTTTCCCCTGGTCGTGTGGATAGCCTGTGCAATGAAATCCTAGACCCCTATGGGCGCGGCAAGTTACCCGCCAAAACCTGAAGCGAGGCAGCCCCCTTCAACAACGTGAATGGACCACCTAGCACTTCACGAAATCCGGTAACTTGAGCACCCCTACTTCGGTCAACCTGTACCCCCTACGAGTGCGGCGAATAGCCCGCCAATTCTAGAGTGAAGCCCACTCCATCTCAAAGCCATGAGATGCGAGCCCGTTGCCCTCTAGAACCCGGCTACCCGTGCACCCCTCCGCGGGGTAATCCTAGTACAGAAAGTAAAATATATACAACGGGTACATCGACCTCAGCCCGGTCGTGCCCCAAAAGAATAATATACAAACAGGCAGTGACGGCAGTTCACATGTCGGACGCTCGCCCCGCAATATCAAATATACAAATAATACAAAATTGTACTACCATTGCATCCAGGCTATCCACCACGACAAATCCGCAACATCATAGCACAACACAGAACATCAACGTGAATGTCATGTTCGCAAATCCGTCTAAAAAGGCTATAGCAATTAGACAGGATTTACCGATCGAATGACATTCACGGTCACAGATATAACGTAAGTACTGTAAACTAACATGTTTAAAATTTTCGAACGACAAAATTTCCCGAAGTAGGCCCCAAGCACAATACCCAGTACTCAAATAAATCTGGGCCCAAAATAAAAATACCAGAAACCCCTTTTCCAAGTCAGAGACCAACTGAAGAAATTTGGTGCATTTTTGCTACAGGACAGCGGCGGAACCGCGGCCAAAGAGTGGGTACGGCCGCGGTTCCGCGGCGCTACAGTGGGTTTAGCTCACCAAATTTTCTCAGTTCTCTTGGAATACCCTACACGTATTTCTGCAATACTCCAAATAATTTTTAGAGCACAAAAAAAAATCGACAGAAACTGATGACTTGGAAATGAAGTTTTTGAAATTTTCGTTCGATCGAAATTCTAAACACGTTAGAGCAAGCTAGAAAAGGTTAATGGCGTGTCTCTGATACCATGTAAGTCTATGGTAGCGCCCCGGCCATCTGTATGAGGCCAAAATGCGGAAACGAAACCTTTTTCAAAACTTTAAACTGGCGCTATCGTATGCTTAAAACCCGGATCGAACCATTAACCTACAACTAGCTATCAAGGGAAAGGGTTAGAAAGCTATACCGATTGATCCGTGTCCTTCGGTCACTGGCCACCATCCCAAGCTCCTTGCGGCATCTCCGGTCTCGATCTCCTCGTCGGAAAGGGCACCACATCTACGAGTCTTTTTACGGGCTCCCGCTTCATCCGAAGCAACTTAGGCACGAAGTGTGCTAGCCGACGTGTCCAAGATGATGTAGAGAATGTTTGTGATCACTTTGTCTCTTGCATCCATGAGATGGATGGAGGTTAGAGATGAAGCCATTGATGGAAGTTTTGAGCTAGAGGAAGAAGAAGAAGAGAAGAGCTTTTCTTTCGTTTGTGATATATGATAAAATGAGAGAGTGTGAGATCAAAAAAAATACAAGACCAAACTCACATAGGCAGCCCCCCTCTCTCTTCTCATCATATCAACACAAATCAATCTCATAATGTGACATTTACACACTAAAAGAGACCATGAGTCACCATATATGTCCATTTCACATTAGATGCATCTCATGATGAACTCTAGCTCACAATTTCCATTTACAAACATTAATCCAAATGTTTCCAACAATAAAAAGATACAGCAACATCTAAAGTAAACTCATGACGGATCATAAGGATACCCCTCACCTGTATATACATACCTGCACCAGCATTCCGACTGAATGCGAATGCGATGAGACTAAAGTAATCCAACAAATCTAATACTAGGATCCGGCCTAAACCAAAGCCCACTAGTATGATCCGTCCGATCATGATCCGTGCAATACCGCACATATATGATCGAACCCTGCCATATATCATATGGCCTCTACAACGTTTCGCCCGAAACTTGAGAAACTGTTTTTGGGGAACTCTAAAGACTTGCCAATACTTTGGCTGTGGATTTAACCACTAGCACGTCAGAGGTATTAGCCGTACGTAACGGGCTACCAGGTATTGACCAAAAAGGAGGTCGATGAGCGAACTCATCCTGACACCCTACGGAGCCTGTCAGTGAAAATATCCGTACAGTCCGGTCCGTTCGTCTATGAGCATCGCAAGTCGGGCCTAAGGGGTTGGTGAAAGTCAGACCCCCAAAAGCGGTACAAGTCGTGTCGGAGTGTAGCTCAGAACAACCTGGGATACTACTGGAATACCTACCCGTAAATCTCCTGCCTCGGCCGAGGGCTTTGTGTAATGGCTCTCCTAGACACAGCGCGATCTCACCCCCAATACCGAGAGAGACGAAACCCCTGCCGATCCGCTCACTGCCTCTTTGTGGCTCGGGACTGTACCCAACTAAAACCTGTTTGCACGACTCCTTTGAGCCGTGGTAGGGTAGTAATCAAAGCACAATGGGAACTCACACGAGACAAATGACGATCTCAGGTCGATGAACTAACCTGTACACATGTCACCAGGGAACTACTATCTGACGTCAGGTATAATACCAACTAGCATGTTTCCGGCGAGTCCTGTCCGGTGTACTCATAACCCAATGAGCACCTGTATACATCTTAGGTGAACCAACTGACACCAATGGCTTGTGAGACCGTCCACCGCCCCTCGTCGGGGTCTCGACTGTATACACTATTCTACTAATGGAGTATTGATGCCCAGTCTCGAAACTCCCACGACTAGGGACCTTTTAAGGATGTGCTTATAGACCCCAGCTCCCACGTATATGATCGTCATCATACTCTTGGCCATCAAGCAAGAATCCTAAGGGCTCTATCAACGTGTAATAGCGACCTGTAAGGTCACCTAAAGCAGTATACGATGATAAAGACAAACCATGGTAGCTTACTATTCTCCATCAACTTGTAATAGTGAACTACAATGTCACCTAAAGTATGTACACGATGATACAGACAAACCAGATAGTATACAAACCTCTCGAGTAAGACTGTCCTACCGGTACAGGTCCTCCCTCAATCATTGCAATCATGTGCCTGCGATCCAATAATTGACTCTGAGGGCACTATATCCAACAACTACCGGGTACTTTGTAGTGTTTAGTGGCCTACTCACATCGTTGAGGGAGACCGCTTCACTTCGGGTACTTGACGGGTAGTTGGCCGTACCCGTAGGGGTTTAGGGTGGGGTTTTGGCTATTCATCGCGACTGTGTAATCCGTCTTTCTTTGCAGGCTCAAAAGGAATGCAGATTCGTAGAAAATCCAATATGTTCATCTGTAATCTGGACTGCTTATTATTGCGTCTGACGAATGTACAATATCTATATATGATATCTTTTAGGTGTCGCTTATGTTTTGCACCCACGCTAGCCCAGCCCCCGCACTGTCGTTAGTTAAGTAACCTAACGGGTGAATGACGGGACCCAGTGGCGATTGCGGATGGCATAAGAGGACGTTGTATTTTCGTTGTTTTCTGCAATGATAGGTTAATTGATGGGACACATTATATTAATGCAAAGAAAATAAACCAAAGTTGAATCGTTGGAACAGTTTAAAAGAAACCACTCGGTTATTTTAAAAAACAGAAGATATTTTTAAATTGCGGAGCTTAAACCACTCCTTTTAAAAGCTATCAGGTTCCTTCGATCATATCAAGTTCACTACGTTCACGGTTTCGCCAAAACCATTCGTAGCCCTACGTCATTTCATTTGGGTATTCAATAGTATTCAAGTTATGTATTTTGACCAACGCCAAGGCATAGTGTTTGGTAGCTGCTGGGTATTGATTTGTTGCATAGATAGATGAGTTAGTTTGGGACAGTCGTATTATCATTTGGCCAACGTCTGGGGTATATACGGATGGGTTCAAATTAACAAGATAATATGGGTAGAACTTGACATGTGACTTATGACATTTTGACCAATGCCAAGGTCATAAGAGCATGGGGAAGAAATTGATATCGGGAATTTCTAAAGAAACTGAAATTTGCTAAGAGTTGCATACCATTTGGAGTGTGATAATTTTGGTAGGATTCCTTCAGCTTTATCACACGATGATATTTGGATCCCGATCTTACTGTGAGTATCCGCTACTCATCAGGAGATTCGTCACTTAACGATCAATGCTATAAACCAAGTAGGTGTTGAGAAAGGTATCAGCGGGGCTACGCTCCCAGAGAAAAGTGGTTAATTAAGGAATTTCGCGAAAGCGTCGTAAAACCTCCCTCGAAGTACCGACACCGGCCTGGCTGAACGGTTAAGCAAGTATTGTACGGTGAGAATAGTCCTGACTAGTTCTTCCTTTTTGGTTTGAGGAGAGATTCGAGAAATAATGGGAGCCGTCCTGTTTAGATAAACTAAAAACCAATCTAAACTTACAAGAGCATCATGCTAAAATGTTCCCTCTCTCTCATTTGCAGCGACCTTGTGACCATGACTAGGTTACATCTAGATAACAAGTTGACTGAATTTTACTTTTATGACTGGCAAAGGTCTGTCCAAATGTCCATTGCCTATGACAAGCTGGACCACCCTGTTACTACTCAAGCCCCCGCCGTCCCAGGTCCAGTTCCTACCATCGCGGATATGAATATCCGTCAGACAAGGGAAAAGGAAAGTGCGAGTGCCAAGTGCCTCGTGTTGGCTTCAGTTGATGGTGTATACCAGAAGCAGCACGAGAAGATGGATTTAGTTTCCATCTTCCTCCATAACAAAGATTTATATGGAGAGCAATCTTATATCGCAAGATATGGGACCTTGAACGAATTCCTTCAAGCGAGGTTGGCTGTCGGGTGATATGTAGGGCACGACGTCCTTACAATGACTAGCTATATTAATGAGCTCATGGACCTGAAGACCACGTTGGGAAACGGGTCATATACTGACTTATTTCCACAGTCCCTACCCTCTACTTACACCCTGAAAGAAACCAGGGAGACACCTTCTCTGGTTAATGGGCGACCTTCTTCTTCTACATCCAGGGCGAAAGCAAAGGGTGAAAAGAAGAAGACCTCCATAAAGTCGATATACGGTGTCAGAAAAGTAGAAGGAAAGGAAAGAGCAAAAGTTTCGAGATTTAGTGTAGGAAAGGAGGGATGTTCCTATTGTTATAGGAACAGACATTGGCAGAAAGATTGCAGGGCTTTGGAAGCCAGTAGCCAGGATTCGAAGCATGTTGTGGCTTCGGCCTCGGGTGTGTTTGTAATTGAAAATTGTCTGTCAATCAACTCTACTTCCTGGGTATTGGATACCGGATCAGGATCTCATATATGCAATTCAATTCAGGCACTGAGAAACCGTAGAGTGCTGAAGGTTGGTGATATGACCCTCCAGGTTGCTAACGGAGCTAGCGTGGGTGCTGTGTCCGTAGGGGATTATCACCTTGGATTGACGAATGGACATATTTTGGTTTTGCGCAACTGGTTTTGTGTACCTAGTTTAACGTGTAATATCATATCAGTATCGTTGTTATCAAAAGAAGGTTATGATTTCACGTTTGTAAGCGATGTTGTTAACATCCACCTTAATCATGGTTTGATTGGGTCCGGTACACTAGATAACGGTATATACGTGTTAAACCAATTACAAATTTTCAATGTCCAGAACACACTAAAATGAAAGTCTCCAGATATAAATAAGGCTTTCTTATGGCATTATAGACTAGGTCACATCAATGAGACAAGGTTAACTAAGTTACATAGAGAAAAATATTTTGATCCGTTCGAATATCAATATTATGCCACTTGTCAATCATGTCTCAAAGGAAAGATGACAAAGACTCCATTCACTGGACATGGAGTAAGAGCGAGCGAGCTCTTAGGACTCATACACAGCGATGTATGTGGGCCAATGTCTTCACATGCAAGAGGTGGTTTTTCATATTTCATTACTTTTACGGATGATTACTCTAGGTATGGATTCATTTTCTTAATGGAACATAAATCCGAGGCCTTTGAGAAATTCCAAGAATATAAGAATGCAGTAGAAAACCAAACTGGCAAAAGTATCAAGACACTAAGATCAGATCGAGGTGGCGAATACTTAAGTGGCGAGTTCTTGGTTTACCTAAAAGAAAAAGGAATTCTCTCTCAGCTTACTCCTACATACACTCCACAGCGTAATGGTGTATCGGAAAGACGGAACCGAACCCTATTAGATACGGTGCGTTCCATGATGAGTAATGCTGAGTTACCACGATCTTTCTGGGGTTATGCACTAGAATCGGCTGCATATCTTTTGAACAGGGTTCCTACCAAGACTGTGCCTACCACACCATATCAGATGTGGAGCGGGAAGAAACCCTATCTTCAGTATCTGAAGATATGGGGATGTCCAGCTTTTGTTAAAAAGCAGCATGCGGACAAACTCGAGGCATGCTCAGTACAGTGTAAGTTTGCGGGATATCCAAAGAACTCCAAAGGATAATTTTTCTATTACTCAGAGGAACAAAAGGTTTTTGTTTCTCCTAATGCCCATTTTCTAGAACGGCAGTTTTTAGAAAAGGAAACAAGCTGGAGCGCAATAGAACTGGAAGAAATTCCAGAACCACAAACTACTACTGAAAGTTTGGTAGAACCAGTAGTTTCAGAAGAATAGGACATTCCCGCACCCCTCCGGAGGAGTAGTAGGCCGTCTCATCCGCTTGAGAGATACTACAGTTTTCTCATAGACGGGGATAGAGAGGATTGCGTCATTGATAATGATGAACCTACTAGCTTCCAGCAGGCCATCCAGAGCGACGACTCGGTACGATGGCTGGATGCAATGCGGACCGAGATGGAGTCCATGTACACCAACAAAGTATGGACTTTGGCCTTTGCTCCAGATGGGGTAAAACCCATAGGATGCAAGTGGATCTTCCAGAAAAAGATTGGTGTAGATGGACAGGTGGAAACCTATAAGGCTAGACTTGTTGCAAAGGGTTTTCGTCAAAGACCTGGTTTGGACTATGACGAAACTTTTTCTCCAGTGGCTATGCTCAAATCCATTCGGATCCTTCTTGCCATTGCCGCCTTCCATGATTATGAGATCTGGCAGATGGACATAAAGACGGCTTTTCTAAATGGTAATTTAAAAGAGTGTGTCTATATGGATCAGCCAGAAGGTTTCAATCAGAGTGGGAGCAGCGGGAAAGTGTCCAAGTTGCTTAAATCCATTTATGGACTAAAGCAGGCGTCGCGGAGTTGGAACATCTGTTTTGATGAAACGGTCAAAGAATATGACTTTATCAAAAATCCAGATGAACCATGTATATATAGTAAAATTGTAGCACGAACTGTCGTATTCCTCGTCTTGTACGTTGATGACATTCTATTGATAGGAAATGACATTCCTATGCTACAATATGTCAAAGGATTCTTGTCACACCGGTTCTCCATGAAAGACCTGGGTGATGCCTCTTACATTCTCGGGATCCAGATCTATCGTCATAGATCTAAGAGGATGTTGGGACTTTCGCAGTCCAGGTATATCAACACTATACTGAAATGATTCAGTATGGAGATTCTAAGTGCGGTAATTTACCGTCTTGTCATGGAATCACCCTATCCAAAGAGATGTCTCCCAAGACTGATTTGGAAAGGGATCGCATGTCAGTTATACCCTACGCTTCTGAAGTAGGCTCTATAATGTATACGATGTTGTGCACCAGACCAGATGTAGCTTACGCACTGAGCGTGGTAAGCCGGCATCAGTCAGACCCAGGGGAGAAGTACTGGATAGCAGTAAAGAACATTTTCAAGTACCGGAGAAGGACTGAGGATATGTTCTTGGTTTACGGCGGAAAAGACCTCCAGATCAAGGCTTTTGCCGACTCTAGCTTCCAGAGTAACAAGGATGACTCCAAGTCCATGTCAGGTTATGTCTTTACCCTCAATGGAGGGGCGGTGTGCTGGAAGAGTTCCAAGCAGGACACCGTTGCTGACTCGATGATGGAAGCGGAGTACATCGCTGCTTGCGATACCGCAAAAGAAGCAGTCTGGATGAAGAAGTTCATCACAGAACTTCAGGTAGTTCCATCCATTGTTGATCCAATACCTCTGTATTGTGACAACAATGGGGCTATAGCTTTAGCGAAGGAACCCAGGTCCCATCAGAAGTCCAGACACATCTTAAGGCGGTATCACCTGATCAGGGAGATCATAGATCACCAGGAGATCGAGGTCCAGAAAGTCGCTACAGAGGAGAACACTGCAGATCCATTCACAAAGGCCTTACCACAGATTCAGTTCGAGAGGCTACTCGAGATGATAGGTCTTCGATACGCCAGTACATGGCCCTAGTGCAAGTGGGAGATTGTTAGTGTATATGCCCTAGGAGCCATTATTATATCATACTAGTTTGTATATTACTTAATGGAAGTTTGGGATATTCACATTTATATTAACAGTCTCGCTCAACATTGTAGTATGCTACTTGGTTTATATCTATCTTAATATATGTATATGTTAGCATATCGGGAATACATATTGATAGAGCCCATAGGATCTTGCTTGACTACCAGCATTGTGATGGCAGTCATACTAGTGGGGGCTGGGTAGTCTATAAGCACATCCTTTTTTCAGGTCCCCAGTCGTAGGATTATCGAGACAGGGCATCGATAGTCCACAGTAGACTAGTGTGTACGCTTCTCATCCCAGCAGGGGAAATGGTCTGTCCCACAACCATTAGTACGTTGTACTGGAGATAGTATATAGGTGCTCATTGGGTTACGAGTACACCGGACAGGACTCGCAGGGAACTGTTGGTTGGTATTATACCCGTCGTCAGTTAACAGTTCCCAGGTGACATGAGTACAGCATAGTCCAAAGACTTGACACTGCTGCTTCGTCTCAAGTGTGTTCCCACTGTTCTTAGATTGCTACCCTACCACGGCTCAAAGGAGTCATGCAAACAGGTAGCAGTTGGGTGCAGTCCCGAAGCACTTTGAGGCAGTGGCGGTTAGATAGGATTCGTCTCTCCAAATATTGGGAGTTGATATCGCGCTGTGTTTGGAGAGCCGTTACGCAATGGCCCTGGCCAGGGCAAAGGAGATTTACTGGTAGGATTTCCAGTAGCTTCTCAAGGTATAATAGGCTTCACTCCGACACGACTTATACAGCTTTTACGGGACTGACGCTTGCCGCACCCCTAGGCCTGATATGCGATAATCCTAGACGAACAGACCGGACTGTACGGAGATTGTCACATCAGGCTCAGTAGGAGTTCGGTTGGGTTTCCTCATCGGCCTTCTTATCGACGTCTACCTGGGGACCGTTACGTACAGCTAGTGCCGCTTACGGTCTATGGTTAAACCCACTGCCAGCGTAGTGTCGAGTCTTTAGAGTCCCACACAGAGAGTTTCCCTGCTTTAGGCGAAACGATATAGAGGTCGTATGGTTTTTACGACAGGGTTCGGACACATACGTGTTTTTATGCACGTACGATGTTCGGACAGTTTATACTCGCAGGCTTTGGTTTAAGCCAGATTCTAGTATTGGATTATTAGATTTATACAGTCTCAGTATTTCCGTGTTTTCACGGATGGGAGGGGCATTCTCGTAATTAGTCGAGAAGCTTCTAGAAGATTGATGAGTTGGAGGCTTAGGTGGAATTTACATTAAATGGATTAGTGACTCATGGTGTGATTCATCCAAATGAGTTAATGAAGCATTTATTACTTAATGACTCATGAGATGATTCACCCAAAGAGAGTTAATGAAGCATGGTTGATATTATTATGTTATTCATTTAATAATTATCTTGCTTCATATATATTCACAAATGAGTTATAATTCATTATCATTCTCACTCACACCTTCTCACTCCTCAAGCTCTCTCTCTTCAAAGAACTAACCCTAACCTCTCATGTGTTGAGATCCAAGGGTTAGCAAGACTAATTGATCCCTAATCCTCTTCTATATCCTCTAGGTTGCTTTGATTAGCACTCATAGTCACCTAGTTACCTCGTGAGAGGTTAAAGCTTGGAGAAGCAACTCTCGGGTGGATCTTCTATCACATCGAGGAGGTCGACGAGGAGGTGATCAACAAGAACAAGAAGGACTTGATTCATTAGGTATAATCATCTATCATAGTAGCTAATCACTTCTATATAGTTGTTAGTTATGGTTTAGCAAAGATCCGTAAAGTTAGTCGATGTTAGTTTAAACAAAATGATTGTTTTACCTATTCCGCCTCCCCACATCATGTGGGGTGTCTAACGTCGACTTACACCCGAGAGGTACTCCGGTATCCTCAATGACGGTGACAGGGAGGTTCTTGTTTATCCAGACTTGCCATTACTGCTGTTCCATACTATGAGACCCGGCAGGAGAACGAGTATAGCGTCGTTCTAAACCATCTTGAGAAGTGCACGTGTATATGACTCTACCAGAGGGTTGTTGTGGTCAGTAGGAGCAGCGGAAGCATAGTAGACAAGTAGCTTATGTCTATTTATAGAATAAAGCAGATATAGCGGAGATAGATCATCTATTTTTGATGTGATAGTCATGGGCTTTGACTTCATCAGAATAGGAGATGGATCTGTTAAGAAAGTTGTAGGGTGTTATGTCCTGGTATTTGGATGACATACACAGAGTAGGAAGTTAAATTCCTATACTACGATCAGTTATACTATGGTTGTCATACACTGGTTTCTCCGCATAGGATTTGGATATTATATCAGACATTCTGGCTACTAGATCTATGGTTTTAGATTTAGATTTGGGTAGTTTCCCAATCTGGGTACTTAGACAGTATTCTAAAGGTGTTTATAGAATGGGCGACTCCTGGCATGGTGATGTACCTACAGGTGATGGAGTCACCCTCTCTAAAGGTGTCTTACAGACTAAAGAGGAGAGGGAAGTGCATGATTGGCATATCACTTACTCAGGCAATTGGGTCAATCATGAGATGTCAAGTACCATACCAGATATTGTTTTTGCACTAGATGCAATCAGTTGATATATTGATCCAATCCTGGAGAAACGTTAGGAAGCAGTTTTATGAACATAAGTATATATGTTCTAGGGATTTGATAACGACAGCCTCCTTCGGGAGACAGTTATCATTCCAGGCTTCCAAGATGATCTGGATGATAGAGTGACTGTCAGAGTTATAGTTTTCCCTCTGACGAGGGGCAGTAGTTTGGACAGGTAGTGCAAGCGGATACTGAGGGAGGCATGGCGTAGGATACTGATTAAATTCAGTTGACGATACAGTCTAAGAAGTTTGCTGGATTTGGAGTTCATTAGTGAACTAGGTCCCATCAGATATCCAGACATATTCTAAGACATGTATTACTCAATTCGGGAGATGGCTTTCTCCGTGAACTTGAGATAAAGAGAGATATAGAAAGAAACATCACAGCGGATCCACTCACTGAGGCTATTTCTCGAACGCAATAGTTTCACAAACAAGTTTTGTGAGACTGATCAGTAAAGAAGTTGGGTGTTCGGTATCACACGGGCTGTGAGTATGCGACATCGCAATAATTAGCCTTAAGTGCAAGTGGAAGATTGTTGGCTATAGTGCCCTCAAAGTCAATTATTGGATCGCAGGCACGTGATTGCAATGATTGAGGGAGGACCTATACCGATAGGACAATCTTACTCGAGATGATAGTATGCTATTTGGTTTGTCTTTATCATCATGTACATACTTCAAGTGACATTACATATCACTATTACATGTTGATAGAGCCTTTAGGATTCTTTCTTGACTACCAGCAGTATGATGGTGATCATATACGTGAGAGTTGGGTAGTCTATAAGCACATCCTTAAAGTGTCCCTAGTCGTAGGAGTTTTGAGACTAGGCATCGAACTCCATTACTAGATTAGTGTATACAGTCGAGACCCCGATGAGGGGCGGTTGCCGGTCTCACAAGCCATTGGTGTCAGTTGGTTCACCTAAAATGTATACAGGTGCTTATTAGGTTATGAGTACACCGGACGGACTCGCTTGGAACATGCTAGTTGGTATTATACCTATCGTCAGATAGCAGTTCCCTGGTGACATGTGTATAGGTTAGTCCATCGACCTGTGATCGTCATTTGCCTCGTGTTAGTTCCCACTGTGCTTTGATTACTACCCTACCACGGCTAAAAGGAGTCATGCAAATAGGTTTTAGTTGGGTACAGTCCCGAGCCACATGGAGGTAGTGAGCGGATCGGCAGGGGATTTGTCTCTCCCGGTATTGGGGGTGAGATCACGCTATGTTTGATGGGTTGACTAGCACAGCAGCAAGGTCTCGGGAGGCATCGTCCATACTAAATTCAAAAATTTGCCGTTCTAGCTAACCCTAACAAAGAATCATTAACTAGAAATCGACGGAATGTAATGCAAACAACTTCGCATATGAAAAGTGAGCAAGGAATACAACCTTTTTAGACCGGTCCTTCACTTCATTAGCTCCGTGTAGTAGTCCCTTCGCTGCGATCGTGTACTCCGGATTCTAGAGAGGCTCCCGTGAAGAAACAAACATGGTTGCTTCGAAGTCTTTGAGACCGAAGATTATCTACGCCGAGGAGGCACTAACCCAAGCTATCTCTTCACTAATCATGGAATTAGTGAAGCAAACACCCTATACTTAAAAGGCAGGTAGTAGAGGATGATGAAGTAGGAAGTGGGCTCATTTTAGATTTCATTAACTCACACTTTTTCCATCAACTCCAGTGAAGCTAGAAAGCTTTTAGGAAGAAGAAGAAGAATATGAACTCATATGAATTAATCATGATCAAATGAATTATTGCAACTATGGGTGAGTTAAGACCTCATGCCTAACTCATGTAGAGAATAAACCAAGGGCTAAGGTTAAGGGTTGGGTTAACTAATATCCTAAGAAATGACAAAAGAGTGGACTTTGTCAATTTTTCTACAAGTTTCATCCAAGCTTGACAACATTGACCAAGTCTTCTATCTTTTGTTATAACTTAAGAAATAAATAAAACCCTAACTTAACTCTAGCATGGTTTAAGTCTCATACACCCATCTTGCTATGTATCATCAAGCATGACACAAAATAGTGTACACATACATATATCACATATATACAATGTGCACAAACCAAGTGAAAAGAATCATAAGTGAGCTAATACTAGTTAATGTAATGTAATATATCAATTATATAACTATACATTAGATTATCAAATCAACTCTTGATTTAATAATCCGGCTATATCATATATAACTGACTAATATCATGTGTAACAACTTATCGAATCAACACTTGATCCGATAACCTTGTTATATCGCATACAACCGACCAATGTCACAAATCGCGAGAATAGAATGTAAGTACACGGCGGCGCCCCGGCAGTCAATCCGATGCCGGAATGTGGAAATGAAACTTTTACATAACTTGTAAACCGGCACCACCGCGCACTATAAATCCAGATCGGGCCATTAACCTAACTCTAGCAAACTAGAAAATGGGAAGGAAGCTAGACCGAGCGATCTGTGTCCTTCGGTCTTCGACTCCACTCCGATCTCCTTGCGGAATCTCCGGTCTTCATTTCCTCGTCGGAACGGGCACCACATCGCCGGGTTCTTTTACGGGCTCCCACCTCTGGACCTAGGCAACTCGGGCACGAAGTTGGTGAGCCGACGTGCCCACGAAATGCTGTAGGCTAGTGTAGAACAGTTTGTCTCTATTGGGGTTGAAGTTGCCATTTGATGGAGAAGGAAAAATGAACTTTGGAGAGGTGTTAAGAATTTTGCAAGCAAGCAAATGAGATCAATGAATTTCCCTCACCAAATGAAACCTCATCTCCTCACCCTCTCTAAGTGGCCGGCCATTCTCATAAAATGGATGAGGGAAAATACAAGTGTCACGATCCAAAATTGGCCCGTGACGTCCCTAGTACTACGCAACGCCCTAAGACGTAACGTAGTAAAAGAAAGCCAAAACCTAGAAATCTAAACCATAAAAATACGGAAAAGATAATATAAGTTTTTGAAACATTTTAAATCGCAACCCAAATTCTTTAAAAGTCCTACTTTATTTCTTTAAAATTTTGGCAACACCCCTTTTTGTAAAAACTAACCCAAGATGAATACAACACAAAAATATGAAGCTATAGCGAAGAAATAAAGACAATAGAGAAAAAGCTGTATATAAAAGACAACAAACCCACAAATAATATACAGTAACGTCCTCACCAAGTCTCTAAGTCAACAACATAATAGTAGATGGAGAGTACAAGATACAACGAAGGTACAATACAAAATACAGATGACCACCAAAACCCACCTAAGCAAAATAGTACTGTGAGCTGATGCGTTATCTGTAGCAAAAGATGATAGCTGGAAAGCTGAATAGCCTGCCTCGACTACTCTGGGGAACAACCTGAAACACCTATGGCACAACGGGAGTGAGTTGCCAACTCGTGAATAGTAGATAACATATGCAGGTAATCACAGGAATGTACGTACAGCATGAATCTAAGATATGCGATTACAGTAATAACATGTCATGTGAATGCAAGGTAATGGAAATGTACACTAGCAGGTACAATCAATATATGAAGCAATGATGACATGATAATAGTATGCAATAACTATGCAATAGGGGTATGAGAAAGCAAATATGCAACTATCATAAGGGTATACTAACAGGTACTACCAATATATGAATCTGTGCAAAGAATAGATAAGTGTGAGGTATGGGGTGGAATATGTCATTCCCACGGAAACCTGACATCGTGGCCGGATCACAATCCATCAAGACACTCAAATCCCAAATCCTCAAATCAGCCCCCAAGTTGGGCTCTCATATCATATAAGTCTCACATCTCCTCAATGTACAATATCGAATAGATCTCCTATATCCCGAATGTACAAATCATCAATCTCTTTCATATCCAGTATCCAATCTCAATGAATCACCTATATCCCAAGTCGAATCTCAAAATAATTTCTAATATCCTAAATATATATATGCAGAAATAAATATGATGGGGGCAATACACATATATTAGCATCCCATTCCATTAATATTGGTGTAAGGGTATATATAACAACGGCTAAATCCCCTGTTATATATACAAAGGTATTAAAAGAAATATCATGAAAACAATGTGCCAAGCATCGACACAGAAATCCTGATCTCGTATCATACGCTATCCCGAAAGCACGAGTGCCTAGTTCTGACCCTCGCCTTTCGACGTATGCATACGTACATGACTCCCAGCGGTGTCTCCGTGATCCCCCGCCGAGTCATGGGTACTGTCACCGGTAGGTACTCGCCCGCCTCCAGGCTCAATCGGCAAAATCCATCGATCTTCTTGCCGAGGGGAACCATACCGGGCCCCACCTTGTACTCTCATATGGCAACCACACCTCGTATGGAGTATATAATCTGCACCGATAAAACTCATGGTGGACGTGCAAATATCATATCAAGGAAACCGGGTTTTTCAATGTATGCATAATTTCATGAACTCCCACGGTTCCCAAATCCCGAAAACACCATGTAAAATCCAAATAAATAAATGCGCAAATCCAGGAACAATATGTGCGATATATCCGAAATGCAAGCATATAAATGAAAATATGTAGCTGAAACCAGATGTATCCGAAATCAAAAAGGTACAGCTAAGTATAGGTGTCTACCTATAAGCAAATGATATGGTATACCCCACTGGGTATAAGTAAAATATGAGAGTAGCTGTATCGCAAGGTGTAGATTTACTTATCACTAAAGGTATGATACACTGTAGGTATACCAATAAACTAGATGTCATGTGTGATAAGCAATAAAGTATCTATAAGGGGTTGTGTGTGACATGACAATTATTGACGGTGTGTGTGTAGCATACAATCCGTGCTCGTGCAACAGGAACCGTCAATAATGTGTGCAGTGTCCTACGGCTGCTAGTCACAGTACAACTATATCAAGAAAATATGGTAAAGGCGCAATTCTAACAATGACGTAGAATATGCGACAGGTATTAGAATCCTAGCCCAGACGCATAACGCCATGCGGGCCATTCCCCTATAGATGTTAAATCTACTCACCTACGCTCCACGCTAGGTGAATCCTACTATCTGCTCCCCCCTGTAGCAGTGTCCGTAGTCTCTGCGTGCAAAACTGCAAATAAGACACAAAAATCATATATAAGCCAAATATTCCGCGAAACGCGATATCGAACCAAAACGAGAAACTCGCGTCGCGAACTAAATACGTGTGTGCACGATACGCTAAAACGTGTGTATACGCGTCTAAAACCATCGCGACATGCCGCGATACGCTGGATCACAGATCCCACTCACGTATCGCACGTATCGCGCAAACACAACGAACACCAAATACGATATATTGGCCCAGATTTTCCTACAGGTCAAATATTACAAAACTAGACATGCCAAAACACTATACAACACAGAAGAGAGTCCTACACAAAAACCCAACACCTAACTCCTATTCTAGGCCGCAAATTGCGGCCATATGGATTAAATTGGCGGCCGGGGTTGGGAATGGGTTGCTCGTGTTCATGTGGTGTGTTCTAGACCTAACAAGCATGCTCCAGTTTCCTCAATTTTGTTCTGAAGGGTCCGGGTCAATAGCAGATCACAGAATGTCACACTGTCGCATTAAAACACCAATTTGCATAATTTAGAAACCTTATGGTATTTTAGTGTAATCTGGGCTATTTCTCAGTTGAAGTGACCCTATTAACACTAAAATAGGTAGGGTTATCTCACACAATCAAGACTTAGCAAAAATTCCACTTAAACACCATAATCTAGCACTAAACTCACATAAATCGCAAACTGAAGCTAAACTAACACACAACTAAGCAAACTAGGAATTGGGTTCAGAAAATATACCCTAACAAACCCTAGAGAGCAGGTGAAGAAATGGAGAAGAGCTGCTGTAGGGTGCTGGAGCTCCTGCTACTGCTGTTGCTGCCTGCTGCTCCTGCTGCTGCTGAAGATGATGATGCTGTTGCTGCTGCTGCCTCTGGTGCTGATGGTGTTGTTGTTGCTGCCACTGCTGCTTGCTGCTGCTTCTGCTGCTGCTGTGTGTGAGTGAGTGTGTGTTTGAGAGAGAGAGAATGAGAATGGGAGAAATGAGAGTAACACTAACCCCTCCCTCTATTTCTCTTGCCTCATTAATGAGGCATGGTTCACACCATGCTCCCCATGCCCTCTCTCTCACACAAAGTCAACACTTCAAACCAATATTAAAACCTTTTTCCAAATTCATTTTCATTTTAAAACCATCATGAATAACTACAACCATAACACTTAAACAAAACTTAAAACTAGATTATAGAAATGGTTAACCCCAAAATACAACCCTAGTTATCATGCACAAGTGTGTGCAAGCCTAGGAAAAATCTAATAAAATACTCAATAAATAGGATAAAACATTTGAAAACCAAATTGGTAAACTTTTTATTAAAAACCTTATATATAAAATATAATTAACCACAAAACACATTCTAAGGTGTTACAATCTCCCCCCTTAAAAGAAATTCGTCCCCGAATTTAAAAATAGACTGTTACGCGTACCTTCGAAGAGAAGATTAAAATCCTCAAATCTCGCTCGCAGCCTCCCAAGTGACTATCTCACTATACGGCTAAGTCCCAGAAAACGCTTCACAGACGGCAAGACCCTTGACCAACGTTTCTCCACCTGTCGGGTCATTAACACAACTGGCTGCTGGGGAACGAAAGATCGCGTCCAAGCCAAAATGTCTGGTGCCAAATTATGTGAGAAAGGTCATGAAGGTAATTGTAAAGTATCATCACAAGGAATACGGGATGAAAATTCAATAATCTGGGCGGAAGTGCCAAATTAAAGGCAACGAAACTAACTCGCCTATATGATCTTAAAAGGACCTAAAATCCTGGGATAAGCTTCCTAAAATCCAACACGTCATTCATCGGAAAGTTTGTAGGAATACATGATCTGTCCCTGTGAACTCGAGTCTATGACCAACACAGTCGGCATAAGACCTCAGTTCGCAATAGACAATTTCTATTCTGACCTAACACAACTGGACTATCTCCGAAGTCTTTAGACATAACTGGGGTCCAAAGTCCTACTTACGCAGAGTCAGAAAAACAACAGACTGGTGATCGACACGACCTAACCCCTAAACCTAAGGGTGGCCAATTGGAGTGTCTCCTGATAACAACTATCGAAGGAGAACCCTAACGATGGCGAGTGACGATCCCCAACCGCTGACAACAATCAAAACAAACACACAACTTAACAAGAAACAACTGAGCACATTGAGTATAACCGGACGATAAGAATCCGAATGGAGTCACACCCTAACTAAACTTGGGTAAAAACCATAACGAAATTCGTGGAGATCTGCTCCCACTCCTACATCGGAGCGGTTAAAGGTTGCAACTCTCCAGCCGGCCTCAGATGCTCGACTCAAGCACACAACAAGACAGACACCTTGAAACGAAACCTGAAACTTCTCTTTACATCCATGTCCACCCGTAACTATCTCACAAGTCACGTTAATTGTTGGTGGAACTTGAATGCATATAGAGAGTTGACAAATGTGCATGTTCTAGGATTTCACGGCTCCACCCGATGAAACCAGGTACACAAACGCGTCCCTAACTTAGCACATCATTGCCACAAATCAAGGACTCCGAATCATTACCCAGCCGAGTATGCTCAAGTATCACTGATGAACGAGTATCGGCGGGCAGTGTCTCGCGAAAACGATTTAAGGAAAGTGGTCGGGCGCGGACATGAGCAAGCTGTCCCCTCCGTAGAGACGAACTAAAGCTATACTCGACAATCCCACAGAACTGTAAATCTGTAGAAGACTATCACAACAATCAAATCTGCTGCAGGAAGATATACATTAAGCTCTGGGGGTCCGTGGAAATCTGACACGACTCTCGAACAGATAGTGTCTCCAAATCTCCAACGCAAAACCACCGCGGCCATCTCCGGATCATGAGTGGAATATCCTTCTCGTACTTCCTCCAAATGTTAGGAAGCAAAAGCGATGACTCTGTAGTGTCACCACAATACACACTCGAGCCCACTTAAGAAACATTACAATTAAACAACAAGATCGCCCGAAACAAAAGCAAAGAAAGGACTAATGCAGTTGTTAACCGAATCTTCAACTGCTGAAAATTCCGCACACATGCCTCAGTCCAAAGAAAAGAAACCTCCTTTCCGGTCAATTTAGTTGACGGTGCAACACTATTCTAGCAATCCTGCATGAAACGGCGGTAAGAACCTGCTAAGCCCAAAAATCTGCGGATCTCCGTCTTGCACACATGTCTGGGCCTAAGCTGTATGGCCACGATCTCCCTCGGGACCATACAAAACCGTCTCCCGTGACTACAAGACCTAGGAGTCAACACAAAACAAGCCTAAAGAAACACTCCGAGAATTTAGCAAACTGCTGGTACTCTCCCAGTATCTGCATAACAAATCCTCAAGTGCTACTACTGTCCCCCCAAGACACATTAGATAGACCAGAATGTCGTAAATAACACAACAAAAACTGGTCGAGGAACGGCCTGAAGAAATCTGGTTCATCACATCTACGAATGCGGCTAGGGCATCAGTGAATCCAACGACTCATAAAAAAACACAAAGCCTGTCGCACGCATAAGGCAGTATTCGGAATGCCATCACCCCGAATCCGCAATAATGATGACCTGATCCCGAACAAACTTAGTAGATGTCTCGCACTCTAGAGCTGATCGAAGAAATCGTCACGGCGAGGTGAAGGATACCTATCCGCACCGTAAGCCGGTTCAAGTAACGATCCATCGATACACAACCCTAAACTGCCGTCTTTCTCCTTGACGAACAGAAATAGGAGCCTCCTAATGCGAAGCACTCAGACGCACAAAACTCCCCAAACAAACAACTCTGCAGCTGATCCTTAAGCTCCCTAAGCTTCGCCGGCTTATCCGGAACAACGTCGGAAAAACTCTCGCACGAAAGGAACCCGGTCCAACAATCCCACTGTGGCTCCGGTATCACGAATGAACGCCAAGAATCCACGACATCTCCTCAGTAGCCGACTAGCGAAAAAAGGGCTGAATTCAAGCTGTGAGAGGTGGCACAACTATCCACCTGCACAACAAGAACTGACTTGCAGGGAAAACAAACTTGACTGTTTCCTCACGGTAGTCCACAGACGCCTAGCACGTAGTTAACCAGTCCGTGCCCAGGAGAACGTCAAATCCAACATCTCTAGAAGGATCGAAACGATGGACGAATCTTTATCTCCTATCCGATTAGCACACAACTGAATACGTGTCGCGCAACAAAAGAATTACTGACAGAAGTTAGCACAACTACGACTAATCTACCCAACCACGGTACAAGCATAAAGAACAACGAACACATCAAAAGAACATATAAATCAAGGGTACCTGAAAACTCCACATTAGACGTCTGAGCGTCCCGATGAGTAGAAGCAAACTCCTGTGTCTGCCCTCTACTCGCAGCTGGATGAACTCCTCTGGTAGACTGAGCCCTCTGAGAGAATCTTCCACGTCCACGGCCTCTCTGAATACGATCCTAACGAGGTGCTAAGGAACAATCCCTGACGAAGTGCTGAAGGCTTCCGCATCGAAAACATCTACGCGCTGACTGCTGACCACCCTGGGGATGAGAGCTGAACGACTGTCCTCGTCCTAAGCCTCTGCTACTCCCGCGACGGCCACGAAATCTGTCTCGATGACCAAACCTCTGTCTCTGGGATGGTACACTGGTATGAGTCCTCCACTGTCCTGGAACTCTCTGAGCCTCTGGAATATGTGCCTCGTCAACTGGAGCTACAACCACTGGTGCTATGTAGGTGACGGACTGCTGCATGCTGATCGTAAGGGACAGCTGAGTAACAAGGGTGACAACCTCCTGTCGTAGCTCCCGAACGACATCAACCAATGAACTCATCGTCTGGCGGAAGTCCTGCATCTCTGCCAAAAGTCTATCGATGGTATAAGTAGTAGGCTGATCCGTCTGCACCGGTGCAACTAGAGTGCCATCCTAGTCAGTACTCGTCTCACCCGAGCCAACTCTGACCTCGGCCCTCGCTGCATCACTCTGAGTCCCCATAGTCATCGGCGGAAAGGCAATAAATAGATATAAGATTCGATGAGAATAAGGAATCGAATCTTAAGGGTATGAATCATCAAGGAAGGAATTTCAAGCAATTGTACTTAGGTTACTTAATGCAAGGTACCGTATCGTGGGTATGCTGCAGACATACACACTACGTTACTCTGCTTAAGCTACTTACTCCATCATACTAAGGTCATCTTACACTCTGAAAGGTAAAACCTAGCGCTCTGATACCAACTTTGTCACGACCCAAAATTGGCCCGTGACGGCCCTAGTACTACGCAACGCCCTAAGAGGTAACGTAGTAAAAGAAAGCCAAAACCCAGAAATCTAAACCATAAAAATACGGAAAAGATAATATAATTTTTTGAAACATTTGAAATCGCAACCCAAATTCTTTAAAAGTGCTACTTTATTTCTTTAAAATTTTGGCAACACCCCTTTTTGTAAAAACTAACCCAAGATGAAAACAACACAAAAATATGAAGCTATAGCTAAGAAATAAAGACAATAGAGAAAAAGCTGTATATAAAAGACAACAAACCCACAAATAATATACAGTAACGTCCTCACTAAGTCTCTAAGGCAACAACATAATAGTAGATGGAGAGTACAAGATACAACGAAGGTACAATACAAAATACAGATGACCACCAAAACCCACCTAAGCAAAATAGTACTGTGAGCTGATGCGGTATCTGTAGCAAAAGATGATAGCTGGAAAGCTGAATAGCCTGCCTTGACTACTCTGGGGAACAACCTGAAACACCTGTGGCACAACGGGAGTGAGTTGCCAACTCGTGAATAGCAGATAACATATGCAGGTAATCGCAGGAATGTACGTACAGCATTAATCTAAGATATGCGATTACAGTAATAACATGTCATGTGAATGCAAGGTAATGGAAATGTACACTAGCAGGTACAATCAATATATGAAGCAATGATGACATGATAATAGTATGCAATAACTATGCAATAGGGGTATGAGAAAGCAAATATACAACTATCATAAGGGTACACTAACAGGTACTACCAATATATGAATCTGTACAAAGAATAGATAAGTGTGAGGTATGGGGTGGAATATGTCATTCCCACGGAAACCTGACATCGTGGCCGGATCACAATCCATCAAGACACTCAAATCCCAAATCCTCAAATCAGCCCCCAAGTTGGGCTCTCATATCATATAAGTCTCACATCTTCTCAATGTACAATATCGAATAGATCTCCTATATCCCGAATGTACAAATCATCAATCTCTTTCATATCCAGTATCCAATCTCAATGAATCACCTATATCCCAAGTCGAATCTCAAAATAATTTCTAACATCCTAAATATATATATGCAGAAATAAATATGATGGGGGCAATACAGATATATTAGCGTCCCATTCCACTAATATTGGTGTAAGGGTATATATAACAACGGCTAAATCCCCTGTTATATATACAAAGGTATTAAAAGAAATATCATGAAAACAATGTGCCAAGCATCGACACAGAAATCCTGATCACGTATCATATGCTATCCCGAAAGCACGAGTGCCTAGCTCTGACCCTCGCCTTTCGACGTATGCATACGTACATGACTCCCAGCGGTGTCTCCGTGATCCCCCGCCGAGTCATGGGTACTTTCACCGGTAGGTACTCGCCCGCCTCCAGGCTCAATCGGCAAAATCCATCGATCTTCTTGCCGAGGGGAACCATACCGGGCCCCACCATGTACTCTCATACGGCAACCACACCTCGTATGGAGTATATAATCGGCACCGATAAAACTCATGGTGGACGCGCAAATATCATATCAAGGAGACCGGGTTTTTCAATGTATGCATAATTTCATGAACTCCCACGGTTCCCGAATCCCGAAAACACCATGTAAAATCCAAATAAATAAATGCGCAAATCCAGGAACAATATGTGCGATATATCCGAAATGCAAGCATATGAATGAAAATATGTAGCTGAAACCAGATGTATGCGAAATCAAAAAGGTACAGCTAAGTATAGGTGTCTACCTATAAGCAAATGATATGGTATACCCCACTGGGTAAAAGTAAAATATGAGAGTAGCTGTATCGCAAGGTGTAGATGTACCTATCACTAAAGGTATGATACACTGTAGGTATACCGATATACTAGATGTCATGTGTGATAAGCAATAAAGTATCTATAAGGGGTTGTGTGTGACATGGCAATTATTGACGGTGTGTGTATAGCATACAATCTGTGCTCATGCAACAGGAACCGTCAATAATGTGTGCAGTGTCCTACGGCTGCTAATCACAGTACAACTATATCAAGGAAATATGGTAAAGGCGCAATTCTAACAATGACGTAGAATATGCGACATTTATTAGAATCCTAGCCCAGACGCATAACGCCATGCGGGCGATTCCCCTGTAGATGTTAAATCTACTCACCGACGCTCCACGCTAGGTGAATCCTACCATCTGCTCCCCCCTGTAGCAGTGTCCGTAGTCCCTGCTTGCAAACCTGCTAATAAGACACAAAAATCATATATAAGCCAAATATTCCGCGAAACGCGATATTGAACGAAAACGAGAAACTCGCGTCGCGAACTAAACGCGCGTGTGCACAATACGCTAAAACGTGTGTATACGCGTCTAAAACCATCGCGACACGCCGCGATACGCTGGATCACAGAACCCACTCACGTATCGCGCGTATCGCGCAAACACAACGAACACCAAATACGATATATTGGCCCAGATTTTCCTATAGGTCAAATATTACAAAACTAGACATGCCAAAACACTATACAACACAGAAGAGAGTCCTACATAAAAACCCAACACCTAACTCCTATTCCAGGCCGCAAATTGCGGCCATATGGATTAAATTGGCGGCCGGGGTTGGGAATGGGTGGCTCGTGTTCATGTGGTGTGTTCTAGACCTAACAAGCATGCTCCAGTTTCCTCAATTTTGTTCTGAAGGGTCCGGGTCAATAGCAGATCACAGAATGTCACACTGTCGCATTAAAACCCCAATTTGCACAATTTAGAAAACTTATGATATTTTAGTGTAATCTGGGCTATTTCTCAGTTGAAGTGACCCTATTAACACTAAAATAGGTAGGGTTATCTAACACAATCAAGACTTAGCCAAAATTCCACTTGAACACCATAATCTAGCACTAAACTCACATAAATCGCAAACCGAAGCTAAACTAACACACTACTAAGCAAACTAGGAATTGGGTTCAGAAAATATACCCTAACAAACCCTAGAGAGTAGGTGAAGAAGTGGAGAAGAGCTGCTGTAGGTTGCTGGAGCTCCTGCTACTGCTGTTGCTGCCTGCTGCTCCTGCTGCTGCTGAAGATGATGATGCTGTTGCTGCTGCTGCCTCTGGTGCTTATGGTGTTGGTTTTGCTGCCACTGCTGCTTGCTGCTGCTTCTGCTGCTGTTGTGTGTGAGTGTGTGTGTGTTTGAGAGAGAGAATGAGAGTGGGAGAAATGAGAGTAACACTAACCCCTCCCTCTATTTCTCTTGCCTCATTAATGAGGCATGGTTCACACCATGCTCCCCATGCCCTCTCTCTCACACAAAGTCAACACTTCAAACCAATATTAAAACCTTTTTCCAAATTCATTTTCATTTTAAAACCATCATGAATAAATACAACCATAACACTTAAACAAAACTTAAAACTAGATTATTGAAATAGTTAACCCCAAAATACAACCCTAGTTATCATGCACAAGTGTGTGCAAGCCTAGGAAAAATCTAATAAAATACTCAATAAATGGGATAAAATATTTGAAAACCAAATTGGTAAACTTTTTATTAAAAACCATATATATAAAATATAATTAACCACAAAACACATTCTAAGGTATTACCCACCCCCAATACAGAGAGTATTGTCCGCTATGGCCGTAGCCGCACGGTTTTGTCCTTCGGGGCGAACTGGACCCGACCAAGGGCCACTTCCCAGGAGGTCACCCATCCCAGGACTTCCCTGGCCCGAGCACGCTTAACTACAGAGTTCTCAAACTCTTGTAGTGCCAGTTCAATTAAAAGGCGTCTCTGTATTGAAGTGCGGTATCATTCCATTTATAGTACAGATCTGTCCTCTTTCGGAATGTATTCCGAAGATTCCCCATTGTTTTACAGTGGGTCCCCATGCTGATCTGGTATAAATGGGTATACCAGATAATACATGGGGTATTACATTCTCCCTCACTTAGAACAATGGTTCGTCCTCGAACCACTGACCTACTATTGAGGAACCTGCTCTGATACCATTCTGTCACGACCCACCCCTAATACAGAGAGTATTGTCCGCTATGGCCGTAGCCGCACGGTTTTGTCCTTCGGGACGAACTGGACCCGACCAAGGGCCACTTCCCAGGAGGTCACCCATCCCAGGACTTCCCTGGCCCGAGCATGCTTAACTACGGAGTTCTCAAACTCTTGTAGTGCCGGTTCACTTAAAAGGCGCCTCTGTATTGAAGAGCGGTATCATTCCATTTATAGCACAGATCTGTCCTCTTTCGGAATGTATTCCGAAAATTCCCCACTGTTTTACAGTGGATCCACATGCTGATCTGGTATAAATGGGTATACCAGATAATACATGGGGTATTACAACAAGGGAGGTGAGTGTAGGAAAAAGAGATGGTAACCATAACCCAAAAGCAAGCCTCACATCATAATCTTAATCAATCCAATCTCCATCACCGTTAATGAAAACCATCATGAAGCAAAAGGAATCTAATGATGCTAGAAATATCATAATGCCACCATTTCACAAATAACCCCTCCACAATCGCTAATTTGCAAATATGCAAATTAGCCCCTCCATCAAAAAAATCCGACCGTGAAGGAACAATGGAAAACAGGCCGTAACGGAATGCAAACTTGCAACTTCAGAAAACTGATCCCGTAATAAATTACAGGAAAACTCCACGACTGTATATATATGCCCGCATTTGTATTCCCACTGAATACAAATGCAAAGAGACAAAATCTACACTGTACAATACTAGGATCCAGCTTAAACCAAAGCCCGCTAGTATTATCTGTCCGATCACGATCCGTGCAATACCGCACATATCTGATCGAACCTGCCATATCTCCATACGGCCTCTACAGCGTTTCGCCTGAAACTTGAGAAACTGGTCTGTGGGGGACTCTAAAGACTCGTCAATATTTTGGCTGTGGATTTAACTACTAGCACGTCAGAGGTATTAGCCATACGTAACGGGCTACCAGGTATTGACCAAAAGGGACATTGATGAGCTAACTCATCCTGACACCCTACTGAGCCTGTCAGTGACAATATCCGTACAATACGGTCCGTTCGTCTATGAGCATCGCATGGCGGGTCTAGAGGGTTGCTAAAAGTCAGACCCCCAAAAGCGGTACAAGTCGTGTCAGAATGTAGCCCAGAACACCCTGAGATACTACTGGAATACCTACCAGTAAATCTCCTACCTTGGCCAAGGACTTCGTGTAATGGCTCTCTTAGACACAGCGCAACCTCACCTCCAATACCGGGAGAGACGAACCCCTGAAGATCCACTCACTGCCTCCATGTGGCTCGGGACTGTACCCAACTAAAACCTGTTTTCACGTCTCCTTTGAGCGTGGTAGGGTAGTAATCAAAGTACAGTGGGAACTCATACGAGACAAATGACGATCTCAGGTCGATGAACTAACCTGTACACATGTCACCAGGAAACTGCTATCTGACGTCTGGTATAATCCCAACTAGCAGGTTCCCGGCGAGTCCTGTCCGGTGTACTCATAACCCAATGAGCACCTGTATACATCTTAGGTGAACCAACTGACACCAGTGGCTTGTGAGACCGGCCACCGCCCCTCGTCGGGGTATCGACTGTATACACTAGTCTACTCTGGAGTATCGATACCCTGTCTCGAAACTCCCACGACTAGGGACCTTTTTAAGGATTTGCTTGTAGACCCCAGCTCCCACGTATATGATCGCCCTCATACTGCTGGCAGTCAAGCAAGAATCCTAGGGGCTCTATCAACGTGCAATAGTGATCAGTAATGTCACCTAAAGCAATACACAATGATAAAGATAAACCAGATAGCATACTATCATCTTAAGCAAGACTGTCCTACCGGCATAGGTCCTCCCTCAATCAGTGCAATCACGTGCCTGTGATCCAATAATTTACTCTGAGGGCACTATATCCAACAATCTCCCACTTGTACTCAAGGCTAATTATTGCGATGTCGCATACTCATAGGCCGTGTGATACCGAACACCCAACTCCTCTGCTAATCAGTCTCACAAAGCCTGTTTGCGAAACTATTGCGTTCGAGGAATAGCCTCAGTGAGTGGATCCGCTCAGATGTTTCTTTCTATATCTCTCTTTATCTCAATGTCGCGAAGAAAGCCATCTCCCGAAATTAGCAATACCTGTCTTAGAATATGTTTGGATGTCTGATGGGACCTAGTTCAGAAATGAACTCCAAATCCAAACTTCTTAGACTGTATCGTCAACTGAACTTAATCAGTATCTTGCGCCTTGCCTCCCTCAGTATTGTCCTGGACGACCTGTCCAAAATACTGCCCCTCGTCAAAGGGAAAAATATAACTCTCATAGTCACTCTGTCATCCTGGTCACCTTGGAAGCCTGGAATGATAACTGACCCCCCGAAGGAGGCTGCCGTTATCATATCCCTAGAACATCCACTTATGTTCTAAAACTGCTTCCGAATGTTTCTCCAGGATTGGATCAATATCAACTTATTGCATCTGGTGCAAAAACAATATCTGGTGTGGTACTTGACATCTCATGATTGACTTGATTGCCTAAGCAAGTGATCTGCCAATCATGCACATCCCTCTCCCCTTTAGTCTGTAAGACACCTTTAGAGAGGGTGACTCCATCACCTGCAGGTATACTACCGTGCCAGGAGTCGTCCATTCTAAAACACCTTTAGAATGTTGTCTAAGTACCCTGATTGGGACACTTCCCAAATCTAGATCTAAAACCATAGATCTAGTTACCAGAACATCTGATATAATATCCAAGTCCTATGTGGAGAAACTACTGTGTGACAACCAAAGTATAACCGATTGTAGTATAGGAATTTCACTTCCTACTCTGTGTATGTCATCCAAATACCAGGACATCACACCTTACTACCTTCTTAACAGATTCATCACCTATTCTGATGAAGTCAAACGTATGACTGTCACATCAGAAATAGATGATCTATTTCCGCTATATCTGCTTTAGTCTATAAATAGACATAAGCTACTTGTCCACTATGCTTCCGCTGCTCCCACTGACTACGACAACCCTCTGGCAGAGTCATATAGACTTACACTTCTAAACCTAGTTCAGAACGACGCTATACTCATCCTCCTGCCGGGTCTCACAGCCTGAAACAACAGCAATGGCAAGTCTGGATAAACAAGAACCTCCCTGTCACCGTCCTTGAGGCCACCGAAGTACCTCTCGAGTGCCTGAGGTTACCCACCATATCTGCGGAGTGGCCAATGGAATGTCAAACCAGATTGAATCTTTAGGTTCTTATTAAATCTTCAGTAATCGTTTGCGGTTCTGGAATCACTTCCAGTTCTACCATACTCCCACTACTGTTTTCTGAAAAAATCCATTTTTATTAAAACTGTGGCGAGTAAAGAACAATATCACTATTAATCTTCCAGATGGTAGAAAGTCAACCCTCGTCATAGCCTGGGTCAACCCACAAACAGCCACTATAGAAACGTGCCTTGAGTCATCCAGAGTCTGGTTTTAAGCGTAAGCTGGACAACTCCCCGTATCTTAACAATGTCAAGATATGAACTGTTATATATCCAATACAGAAACAGAGGCACTGATTTAATTGAACCAGATTCAAATCATGCAGCTGTCTCCAGTGCATGTCAAGTAAATGGAGAGAGGCCGATCAGCGTTACTCAACTTAGGAATGCTTCCAATTATGAGTAACCTGAAAGAGAAGGAAGTTCTCTTAATCATTACTATCAACTGAATACCATGCACAAGTATCTACTTCTTCGATCAACTTGAAGAATCCCGATACTTGCAACATCTGGTTCTCTACTTTACTCGTATACCTATAACTTCTCAAAACTTGGACCTTGCATTTCTACGAAACACATGTCTAAGAACTAGAGAAGTCACAAGTAAACAGAATATAGTACGAGGACCAACCCCTCTGTCCTAATGGATACTGGACAATATACAATACTCTGTATAAGTCCCCTGAGTCTGATAACTCATTCCCTGTGTGTCGTAGGTTGAAAACTGTCCTTATGGTTAAGAAGAATTACACCGCTGTTCAATGCTCCTTACCTAACCATCCACTGATATAGGTAAATGTCATAGACATAATTTCAAAAAGGTATATCTCACTCTATAAAAATAGACGTACTGATATATCAATTTGAAATTGGTGCATAACAACGGATATTCAGAACCAAATATTTGCCGTCCGGCAAACAACCCAGGCGATTTCCTCAAATATCACCAATTACAACGAAATCCGATATAATCAGGATGATCACCTAATTCCTAATAACTTACTCCCACTCATCATCTGTAAAACCATACAGATGTGAGAATCATACCTGGTAAATACATACCCTGGAGCAAGTGTCTAATTAGGAAATCAGTTTTCTTTTAACAGTACACAGTGAAACTGAAATATTGAAATGTTTCGTAGGGGTATACGGGTATTCCTAGTAATGCCTCTTCCATTATCCAGATTCACAACTGTAACCGTATATTTCTTTGCCATCTCACCAAATCCTTTTATATGTCTTTAGTCATTACCTTCTGCACACCCCTTTAGACCAAATGGTTTTCTTCCTTCCCTACCGTTCGGCACCAGCCTATGGTTTGGAAGAAGACTATCCAATAAGCATAATGGGTGTACTGTCCTAATCCTAGGAGCACTCGCAATGCGAGAGAAGGTGAAGATAAAAGACAACCGAATAAACCTTATTCCTATTTCTCCTGAACCAGAATCCATCCCCGAACTGGAACAAGTTCCTTTCGAGTTCGTATATAACCATACGATGGAGTATCTAAATAACTGTGGATCTTCGTAGTGATACGGAGTGTCCTGGAGAAATACAAAGGTGAAGTGGGAGTGGTAATGAAATACTTGGTTTGGTCGTGAATAGCAGTCGCAATTTACTTTGCCCTCTTACTAATCCCTTTATTAGTCTTTATTTAATACCTTCTGTACACCTTTGTTAGGCCAATTGGTTTTCTTCATTCCCTACCAGTCGGCACCTGCCTATGGTTTGGAAGAAGACTATCCAATTTGCATAATAGGTGTACTGTCCTAAACCAAGGAGCACTCGCAACCTGAGAGAAGGTAAAAGGAAAAGACAACTGAATAATCCTATTCGTTTTCTCAAGAACCAGAAACCATCCTCGAATAAATTCCTTCGAGTTCGTATATAACCATACGATGGTTTTATCCAATGGAAGTGGACGTTCGTAGTAATATGGGGTGTCCTGGAGAAAAGGGTAAAAGTAGGAGTGGCAATGAGGTTTGCAACTCTAACAATCCAAAAGCCAGTATTTAAGAAGGTTCGGTTATCTTAGTCACTGAGTCATAGTCAAGGGTCGGGTCATGGTCGCTGCCAAATAGAGAGAGAAAAGAAACACTCAGCGTGCACTCTAACCTAGATCAGAATGGTTATCACTTTATCTAATCAGGAAACCTTCCACTGTACCGTCAAATTCTCCTCCAAACCTGAAAGAAGAATTAGTCGGGATCACCCGAGGAGTAAATCAACTCATCAGTAGGAATCGGGATCCAACTATCATCGCATAATAATGTGACGGAATCCGCTCACGTTATCACACTCCAGAAGGTATGCGCATATCTGGCAAGTTTCAGTTTCTTTAGAAACTCCCGATGTGATTTTTACCCCATGCTCTTATGACCTCGACGAAGGTCAACAAATCATAAGTCACATGTCAAGTTCTACCCGTCATTGTCCAGGTTAATTTGAACCCACCCGTACAAGCCCTTGACGAAGGTCAAAAAGGCTATACGACTGTCCTAAACCAACGAATCTATCTATGCAGCAGAAAGGTAACAAGCAGCTACCATACACAATGCCTTGACGAAAGTCAACAAATAAAGAATGAATACTACGTGCTACCCGTCTGAAATGACGGAGGGTTACGAATGGTTTCTGGTGAAAAACCTTTAACGTAATGAACTTGATATCGTTGAAGGAACTGGATAGCTTTATAAAAATATAGTAGCGAAAACCTTTGCTAAAGAGGTCACTCCCGGTGAAGGGATCTCGGCTCTTTCCCCGTAGAATGAGGTGCAGGATATTCCAGCTGAATACTACGATGCAAAGCAAAAGTAAACGACTATAGTGAAGTTATTGCCCTGACGCAAACTTCTGTCCAAGGGGTCACTCCCGGTGAAGGGATCTCGGCCCTTGCCTCATCGACTGAGGTGCTGGATATTCATAACCGAATAACACTGTGCAAAACAAAAGAGAACGCCCTTGCAATAACAGCTTTTTGAAAAATTGTTCCAACAATATCAGAATAGGTTTGTTTAGCTTGCATTGATCCGAATCAACGCAGTCCCATCAATTGATCACAACACAAAAGAACGAAAATAATGATGTACGTATATGCCATCTGCATTCGCCACTCGTTCCCGTCATCACCCGTTAGGTTACTTAACTAACGACAGAGCGGGGACAGGACTAGAGCGGATGTAAAACATATACAACATCTACTAGTATATATATCAATATATAATATTCGCTCAAGGCGTGATAAAATGTAACATCACAGAGAGTAACAAGCATCACAGAATAATACAGATATCTGGGATCCCCGGGTTTCATAGAGCTGCTACTGAAACCCGACGTTCCCCTGGTCGTGTGGATAGCCTGTGCAATGAAATCCTAGCCCCTACAGGCGCGGCAAGTTACCCGCCAAAACCTGAAGCGAGGCAGCCCCCTTCAGCAACGTGAATGGACCACCCAGCACTTCACGGAATCCGGTAACTTGGGCACCCCTCCTGGGTCAACCTGTACCCCTACGAGTGCGGCGAATAACCTGCCAATTCTAGAGTGAAGCCCCCTCCGTCTCAACGCCATGAGATGCGGGCCCGTTGCCCTCTAGAACCCGGCTACCCGTGCACCCCTCCGCGGGGTAATCCTAGTACAGAAAGTAAAATATATACAACGGGGACATCAACCTCAGCCCGGTCGTGCCCCGAAAGAATAATATGCAAACAGGCAGTAACGGCAGTCCACATGTCGGACGCTCGCCCCGCATATCAAATGTACATATAAAATGAAACTGTACTACCATTGCATCCAGGCTATCCACCACGACAAATCCGCAACATCACAGGACAACACAGAACATCAACGTGAATGTCACGTTCGCAAATCCGTCTAAAAGGGCTATAGCAGTTAGACAGGATCTACCGATCAAATGACATTCACGATCGTAGATATAATGTAAATACTGTGAACTAACATGTTTAAAATTTTCGATCGATCAAATTTACCGAAGTGGGCCCCAAGCACAACTGTAGCAGTCATAGAAAATCTGGGCCCAAAAGGATTATATACTAAAAACCCCATTTTCAACACAGAGACCGATTGAAGAAATTTGGTACAGTGAAGCCACTGTTCGGCGGCGGAACCGTGGCCAAAATGGGGTTTTTGCCGCAGTTGCGCCGCGCTACAGTAACATCATGGTACCAATTTTCTTCAGTGTTCTCAGAAAACCCTGCACACATTTCTGCAATACACCAAATATTTTTTTGACAACTAAAAAATTTTGACAGAAACTGTGACAAGAAACGCGGTTTTTGGAAAATCCGATCGATCGAACTAGTAAACACGTTAGAGCAAGCTAAACTAGGTTAATGGCGTGGCTCTGATACCAATGTAAGCGCACGGCGGCTTCCCGGCCGTCAATCCGACGCCGGAATGCGGAAATGAAACTTTTACATAACTTGTAAACCGGCACCACCGTGCGCTATAAACCCGGATCGGGCCATTAACCTAACTCTAGCAAACTAGAAAATGGGAAGGAAGCTATACCGAGCGATCCGTGTCCTTCGGTCTTCGCCTCCACTCCGATCTCCTCGCAGAATCTCCGGTCTTCATTTCCTCGTCGGAACGGGCACCACATCGCCGGGTTCTTTTACGGGCTCCCACCTCTGGACCGAGGCAACTCGGGCATGAAGTTGGCGAGCCGACGTGCCCAAGAAATATTGTAGGCTAGTGTAGAACAGTTTGTCTCTATTGGGGTTGAAGTTGCCATTTGATGGAGAAGGAAAAATGAACTTTGGAAAAGAGTTAAGAATTTTGCAAGCAAGCAAATGAGATCAATGAATTTCCCTCACCCAATGAAACCTCATCTCCTCACCCTCTCTAAGTGGCCGGCCATTCTCATAAAATGGATGAGGGAAAATACAAGAGAGGTGAATGTAGGAAAAAGAGATGGTGACCATAACCCAAAAGCAAGCCTCACATCATAATCTTAATCAATCCAATCTCCATCACCATTAATGCAAACCATCATGAAGCAAAAGGAATCTAATGATGCTAGAAATATCATAATGCCACCATTTCACAAATAACCCCTCCACTATTGCTAATTTGCAAATATGTAAATTAGCCCCCCATCAGAAAAATCCGTCCGTGAAGGAACAAAAGAAAACAGGTCGGAACGGAATGTAAACTGGCAACTTCAGAAAACTGATCCCGTAATAAATTACAGGAAAACCCCGCGACTGCATATACATGCCCGCATTTGTATTCCCACTGAATACAAATCCAAAGAGACAAAATCTACACTGTACAATACTAGGATCCGGCTTAAACCAAAGCCCGCTAGTATTATCTGTCCGATCACGATCCGTGCAATACCGCACGTATCTGATCGAACCCTGCCATATCTCCATACGGCCTCTACAGCGTTTCGTCCGAAACTTGAGAAACTGGTCTGTGGGGGACTCTAAAGACTCGTCGATACTTTGGCTGTGGATTTAACCACTAGCACGTCAGAGGTATTAGCCATACGTAACGGGCTACCAGGTATTGACCAAAAAGGACGTCGATGAACGAACTCATCCTGACACCCTACTGAGCCTGTCAGTGACAATATCCATACAGTCCGGTCCGTTCGTCTATGAGCATCGCATGGCGGGCCTAGGGGGTTGGTAAAAGTCAGACCCCCAAAAGCTGTACAAGTCGTGTCGGAGTGTAGCCCAGAACACCCTGAGATACTACTGGAATACCTACCAGTAAATCTCCTGCCTTGGCCAAGGACTTCGTGTAATGGCTCTCCTAGACACAGTGCGACCTCACCCCCAATACCGGGAGAGACGAACCCCTGAAGATCCACTCACTACCTCCATGTGGCTCAGGATTGTACCCAACTAAAACCTGTTTCCACGTCTCCTTTGAGCATGGTAGGGTAGTAATCAAAGTACAGTGGGAACTCACACGTGACAAATGACGATCTCAGGTCGATGAACTAACCTGTACATATGTCACCAGGGAACTGCTATCTGACGTCTGGTATAATCCCAACTAGCAGGTTCCCGGCGGGTCCTATCCGGTGTACTCATAACCCAATGAGCACCTGTATACATCTTAGGTGAACCAACTGACACCAGTGGCTTGTGTGACCGGCCACCGCCCCTCGTCAGGTGTTAGTGTATATGCCCTAGAGGCCATTACTGTATCATACTAGTATGTATATTACTTAATGGAAGCTTGGGATATTCACCTTGTATTGACAATCTTGCTCAAAATGGTAGTATGCTACTTGGTTTGTTTCTACTTTAATGTGTGCATGTGTTTCTTTTAGCATATCGCTTATACATATTAGTAGAGCCCTTAGGATCTTTGCTTGATTACCAGCGTTGTGATGGCAGTCACACTCGTAGGGGCTGGGTAATCTATAAGCACATCCTTATGCAGGTCCCTAGTCGCAGGACTATCGAGACAGGGCATCGATACTCCGGAGTAGACTAGAGTATGCGCTTCTCATCCCAGAGTGGGAGACGGTCTGTCCCACAGCCGTCAGTACGTCGTACTTGAGATAGTATGTGGGTGCTCGTTAGGTTACGAGTACACAGGACAGGACTCGTCGGGAACTGACCGGTTGGTATTATACCTATTGTCAGTTATCAGTTTCCAGGTGACATGAGTACAGCTTAGTCCGCTGACTTGATACTGTCACTTCGCCTCGAGTGTGTTCCCACTGCACTTTGATTACTACCCTACCATGGCTAAAAGGAGTCGTGCAAACATGTAGTTTATGGGTGCAGTCCCGAAGCACTTGGAGGCAGTGACGGTTAGACAGGATTCGTCTCTCCCGGTATTGTGGGTTGACATCGCGCTGTGTCTAGGAGAGCCATTACACGAGTAGTCCCTGGCCAGGGCAAGCGAGATATACTGGTAGGCTTTCAGTGTTATCTCAGGGTGTATTGGGCTTCACTCCGACATGACTTGTACCGCTATTAGGGGACTGACGTTTACCGCCCCCCGAGGCCCGCCATGTGATATATCAGACGAACAGACCGGACTGTACGGAGTTTGTTACATTCAGGCTCAGTAGGAGTTCAGATGGGTTTCACCTCGTCAGCCTTCTTGTCGACATTTACCTGGGGACCGTTACGCACAGCTAGTGCCGCTTGCGGTCTGTGTTTAAACCCACTGCCAGCGTAGTGTCGAGTCTTTAGAGTCCCACACAGAAAGCTATTCGCCTTTAGGCAAAAGAGTAGAGGTCGCATGGTTTTGCGACAGGTCGCATGGTTTTGCGACAGGGTTCGGTCACATCCGTGCACTTGTGCACGTACAGTGTCCGGACAGTTAACACTAGCGGGCTTTGGTTTAAGCCAGATCCTAGTGTAAGTTTTGGGATTGGTTTTATCTCGTTTGTATTCGTGTTCCTCGGAACGCGGATGCGGGTGTGTATGCACAGTTGACAGAGAGACAGAGGCAGAGGATTCTCATTATGGTTGTTGACCGTTGACTGTTGACTATTGACTTTTTGCTCAACCCTAATGAGAATATGATATGTAATTAACAATAATATTAATTAAGTATTATAGTGACATGGTTGTTGAGGGGTTGACTTTGTTGACTTGTTGACTTTGTTGACCGGTTGACTAGGTTGGACTAGTTGACCATCATGATGACAATGGCTATCATTTCATGGCAAAGACTTTTGCTTGCTTGATCTCTTGTGCAAAATGAGTGCATGAAATGATATAGCCATTTTGACTTAAACCATTTTACATAATACTTGATTACTATTTTTGTTATGATGGCTTTTGGATTATGAGAGGTGAGAATGAGATGAGTATGGTTCATTCTATTTTTTGCTTTCTCTCTCTTGAGCTCTCTCATTCTCAAGCTCTCCCTCTTGCTCTTGCTCTCTCTACCTCAAGGCAAACCATTCTCATGTGTTGAGAATCATTTCCTTAGAGATAAAAAGACACCAAAACATTCCTATACTCACTCTAGTTCACCAGGTTTAGCAAACCGAGTGAACTAGTTTCTTCAAAGTTCGAAGAAGAAGCCAAAGGTAGAAGCTTTCAGGTGGATCGATCTTCGGCGCAAGGAGACGATGGGGTGAAGCCGATCCGGACAACCATCGAGGTTTGAAGACGAAGGAGTAAAAGAAAGAAAGGTATAACCCCCTAACCGAGTAGTTAACAACTCCTAATTAGGTTGTTAGTTAGATGTTTAACAAAGATCCGGTTTTGAGTCCATGTTACCGCCTCTAGAAAATCGTTTTTCACCAAATTCCGCAAGCCCGCAAGTACCGGGAGAGGTAGCATGGACGTACAGTGGTATCAGAGACTAGTTAAACTCTATCTAACATGTTAGCAAAGTAACTAGAAGATCGATCAAAGAAAAAGTCGCGAAATACACCCCGATGTCTAACTTGCTGTCGATTTTCAAAGTACTGTAAAAGTAATAAATCATGCTTTAAAAATCGACTCAGGGTTTTTATAGTCTACTGTAGAAAAACGGTCCAGAGATCTCACCAAACCACCGCGGAAACGCGGCAATAGCCTGCTATTACCGCGGTTCCGCGGCCGATTGAGCTCCTCTCTGGATCATCTTCATTGTAGTTTGTTCAGTGGGTTATTTTGGGAATTTTAGTATATGTTTTTTCAGCCCAGATTTTCCAGAAAGAAAATTTTGTTTTTGGGGCTTTAAAACCGTATTTTGATCGAGTTTCTTATGACTTAAGCTGACGGGTTTTTATCTGTGATGTGATATTTGTATTGAACGTCTGCTAATCGCTATATGTCGATTAGTGGGGGTTATACAAATCTGTGATCTGTAATGTTATTGGTTTGTGTATATGAATTCATTGGATTGTCGCGGGTGAATAGCCGGGGGTTGTGAGACGAGAGTTTTCTTTTCTTTCAATTCATGTAAATTTGTAAATTGATGTAATAATTATTTGTATGGCCGCACAACCGGATCGAGGTTGTAGCCGTCATTGTATAATTTCTTTTTATAGTTTTTGCTCCTAGGATAGACCCATGGAGGGGGTGCACAAACTACCGGGTATCCTGAAGTGCCGAGTGGCCTACTCACGGAGTTGAGGGAGGTTGCTTCGCTTCGGGTACTTGGCAGGTAGTTTGCCGCACCCGTAGGGGTCTTGGGTGGGGTATTGGCTATTCACCGCGACCGTGTAATCTGCTTTTCGTTACAAGCTCGTACGAATTGCGGGTTCCTAGTATATCCAATGTGTTCATCGGTGATCTGAAATGGCTATCATTGCAATATATCTATATATGATATTATTTAGGCGTTGCTTATGTTTTACAGCCGTGCTAGCCCAGCCCCCGCTCTGTCGTTAGTTAAGTAACCTAACGGGTAATGACGGGGCCCCGTGGCGAATGCGAATGGCATAAGCGTACGCCATATTTTGGTTGTTTTCTACAATGGTAGGATTAAATGATGGGACGCATTAAAAGAACTAATGCAAGAATAACACGCATTAAAAGAACTAATGCAAGAAAATAAACCAAGTAAAAGTCGTTGGAACACTTTCGAAAAACCACTCGGTTCTTTTCAAAACCAACTTTTAAATGCGGAGCTTGAGCCTCTCCTTTTAAAAGCTATCTCGTTCTATCGATTATATCAAGTTCACTACGTTCACGGTTTCGCCAAAACCATTCGTAGCCCTCCGTCGTTTCGTATGAACATTCAATAGTATTCAAGCTATGTTTGTTGACCTTCGTCAAGGCATAGTGATTGGTAGCTGTTGGGTGTTCATATGCAGCATAGATAGATGCGTTGGTTTGGAACAGTCGTACTGCCTTGTTGGACAAAGTCAAGGGTAGGTACGGGTGGATTCAAATTAACCTGGAGAACGACGGGTAGAACTTGACATGTGACTTATGATTTGTTGGCCAAAGTCAAGGTCATAAGATCATGGGGCAAAAATCTACATCGGGAGGTTCAAAAGAACTGAAACTTGCTAGCGCTGCATACCATTTGGAGTGTGATGATTCTGGTAGGATTCTTTCAGTTTTGTCACGCAATGATATTTGGATCCCGATCCTACTGTGAGTATGTGCTACTCCTCGGGAAATTTCTCACTTAACGATCAATGCTATAAACCAAGTAGGTGTCTAGAAAGATGTTAGCGGGGCTACGCCCCCAGGGAAAAGAGGTTCTTTAATTAAGGGACTTCGCGAAAGCGTTGGAAAACCTCCCTCGAAGTACCGACACTAGCCTGGCTGAACGGTTAAGCAAGTATTGTACGGTGAAATTGATCCCGACTAATTCTTCCTTTTTGGTTTGAGGAGGGATTTGAGAGACAGTGGGAGCCATCCTGTTTAGACAAACTAAAAACCACTCTAAACTTGCAAGAGCATCATGCTGAGTGTTTTCTTCTCTCTCTCTTAATTACAGCGACCAAGTGACCGCACCTAGGTTACATCTAGATAATAAAATGACTGAACCTAACTGTTATGACTGGCAAAGGTCTGTCCAGATGTCCATTGCCCATGACAAACTGGGACACCTCTTAACTAATCAAACCCCTGCCGTCTCAGGTCCAGTTTCCCCTGTCACGGATATTTACATCCGTAGGACATCGAAAAAGGATTGTGCGAAAGCCAAGTGCCTCGTGTTAGCCTCAGTTGATGGTGTAAACCAGAGGCAGCACGAGAAGATGAACTCAGTTTCTATCTTCCTCCATAACAAAGATTTATATGGAGAGCAATCTCGTATCGCAAGATATGAGACCTCGAACGAATTGCTTCAAGCGAGATTGGCTGTCGAGTCATCTGTAGGGGACAACGTCCTTACAGAGGCCAGCTATTTTGAGCTCACGGACCTGGAGACCACGTTGGAGAATGGGTCAAGTACTGACTTAATTCTACAGTCCCTGCCCTCTGCTTATACCCTGAAGGAAACCAGGGAAGAAGAAGGAAAAGCAAGGGCAAAAGTTTCAGGACTGGATGTAGTTAAAGAGGGACGTTCCTATTGTAACGGGAATGAACATTGGCAGAAGGATTGCAGGGCTTGCAAAGCCAGTAGCCAGAATTCGAAGCATGTTGTGGCTTCGGCTTCGAGTGTGTTTGTAATTGAAAACTGCATGTTAGTTAACCCTACTTCCTGGGTATTGGATACCGGATCAGGATCTCATATCTGTAATTCGTTACAGGCTCTGAGAAACCGTAGGGTTATCAGGAAAGGTGATATGACTCTCAGGGTTGCTAACGGAATGAGCATGGATGCTGAATCCGTAGGGGAATATCATCTTGGACTGACAACTGGGCAGATATTGATTTTGCGTAACTGTTTGTATGTACCAGGTGCGACTTGTAATATCATATCTGTATCCTTACTTTCTAAGGAAGGATATGAATTTACTTTTGTAAGCGATGTAGTAAACATCCACCTAAATCAAGTTCTGATTGGGTCAGGTAGATTAAATAACGGGATATACGTATTAAATCAAGCTCAGATATTCAGTGTCCAGAACACACTTAAAAGAAAGTCTCTGGATACAAATCAGGCTTTCTTATGGCATTGTAGACTGGGTCACATTAATGGGACACGATTAACTAAGTTACATAAAGAAGGGTACTTGAATCCGTTCGAGTATCAGTCTTATGCCACTTGTGAATCTTGTCTCATGGGAAAGATGACAAAGACTCCGTTCACTGGACACGGAGTAAGAGCGAGCGAGCTCTTGGGACTCATACACAGTGATGTGTGCGGTCCAATGTCTACACATGCACGAAGTGGTTATTCATACTTCATTACTTTCACAGATGATTTCTCTAGGTATGGACATGTCTTCTTAATGAAGCACAAATCCGAGGCTTTTGGGAAATTTCGGGAATACAAGAATGAAGTTGAAAAACAAACCGGCAAAAGTATCAAGATTCTAAGATCGGATCGAGGTGGAGAATACTTGAGTGCCGAGTTTCTGGACTACTTAAAAGAGAATGGAATTCTCTCTTAACTTACTCTTCCATACACACCACAACACAACGGTGTATCGGAAAGGCAGAATCGGACCCTATTGGATATGGTTCGTTCCATGATGAGTAAGGCTGAGTTACCGCTATCTTTCTGGGGCTATGCACTAGAAGCAGCTGCATATCTCTTGAACAAGGCTCCAACCAAGACTGTGCCTACCACCCCATATCAGATGTGGAGTGGGAAGAAACCCTGTCTTAAGTATCTTAAGGTATAGGGATGTCCAGCTTTTGTAAAAAAGCAGCATGCGGACAAGCTCGAGGCATGCTCAGTACTGTGTAAGTTTGTGGGATACTTAAAGAACTCCAGAGGGTATCTTTTCTATTCCGCAGAAGAACAAAAAGTTTTTGTTTCTCCACATGCCCACTTCTTGGAAACTGAATTTTTGGAAAATCAGATAAGTGGGAGCGCAATAGAACTGGAAGAAATTCCAGAACCACAAGCTATTACTGAAAGCTTGGAAGAGCCAATAGTTTCAGGAGAACCGGACATTCCTGCGCCGCTCCGTAGGAGTAGTAGGCAGTCTCATCCGCCCGAGAGATACTACGGTTTTCTCGTAGACGGAGATAGAGAGGATTGCACTATTGATTATGATGAGCCTACTAGCTTCCAGCAAGCCATTCAGAGCGGTGACTCGGTAAAATGGCTAGATGCAATGAGGACCGAAATGGAGTCCATGTACACCAACAAAGTATGGACGTTGGACGTTGCTCCAGACGGGGTAAAACCCGTAGGATGCAAGTGGATCTTCAAAAGGAAGATTGGTCAAAGACCTGGTTTGGACTATGACGAAACCTTTTCTCCAGTGGCTATGCTGAAATCCATTCGGGTCCTTCTTGCCATTGCTGCCTTCCACGATTATGAAATCTGGCAGATGGGCGTAAAGACGACTTTCCTAAATGGATATTTGGAAGAGTGCGTCTATATGGATCAGCCAGAGGGATTCATTCAGAGTGGGAGCAGCGGTAAAGTGTGCAAGTTGCTCAAGTCCATCTATGGACTCAAGCAGGCATCGCGGAGTTGGAACATCTGCTTTGATGATACTGTCAAAGAATTCGACTTTGTCAAAAACCCAGATGAACCATGCATTTACAGTAAGATTGTAGGGAGAAATGTGGTATTCCTCGTCTTGTACGTCGATGACAATCTCCTAATAGGAAATGATATTCCTATGCTACAGTCAGTCAAAGGATTCTTATCACAGAGGTTCTCCATGAAGGACCTGGGCGATGCCAACTACATTCTGGGGATCCAGATCTATCGTGATAGATTTAAGAGGATGTTGGGACTTTCACAGTCAAGGTACATCGACACCATACTGAAATGATTCAGTATGGAAGATTCCAAGCGCGGTAATCTACCGGCTTGTCACGGAATCACCCTCTCCACAGAGTTGTCTCCCAAGACTGATTTGGAAAGGGCTCGCATGTCATCAATACCCTACGCATCTGCGGTTGGCTCTATTATGTATGCGATGTTGTGTACCAGACCAGATGTAACATACGCATTGAGCGTTGTAAGCCGGTATCAGTCGAACCCAGGGGAGAAACACTGGATAGCAGTAAAGAACATTCTCAAGTACCTGAGAAGGACTAAGGAGATGTTCTTGGTGTATGGCGGAAAAGACCTCCAGATTGAGGCCTTTGCTGACTCCAGCTTCCAGAGTGACAAGGATGACTCCAAGTCCAGGTCGGGTTATGTCTTTACCCTCAATGGAGGGGCGGTTTGCTGGATGAGTTCCAAGCAGGAAACCGTTGCTGACTCAACTATGGAAGCGGAGTACATAGCTGCTTGCGATGCCGCAAAGGAAGCTGTCTGGATGAAGAAGTTCCTCACGGAACTTCAGGTGGTTCCTACCAGTGTTGATCCAATACCACTGTATTGTGACAACAACGGCGCTATAGCTTTAGCGAAGGAACCCAGGTCCCATCAGAAGTCCAGGCATATTTTGAGGCGGTACCACCTGACCAGGGAGATCGTTGATCACCGGGAGATCGAGGTGAAGAGAGTAAATACGGAAGATAACACTGTTGATCCACTCACGAAGGCCTTACCCCAGACTCAGTTCGAGCGGCTGATCGAGATGATAGGTCTTCGATACGCCAGTACATGGCCTTAGTGCAAGTGGGAGATTGTTAGTGTATATGCCCTAGAGGCCATTACTGTATCATACTAGTATGTATATTACTTAATGGAAGCTTGGGATATTCACCTTGTATTGACAATCTTGCTTAAAATGGTAGTATGCTACTTGGTTTGTTTCTACTTTAATGTGTGCATGTGTTTCTTTTAGCATATCGCTTATACATATTAGTAGAGCCCTTAGGATCTTTGCTTGATTACCAGCGTTGTGATGGCAGTCACACTCGTGGGGGCTGGGTAATCTATAAGCACAACCTTATGCAGGTCCCTAGTCGCAGGACTATCGAGACAGGGCATCGATACTCCGGAGTAGACTAGCGTATGCGCTTCTCATCCCAGAGTGGGAGATGGTCTGTCCCACAGCCGTCAGTACGTCGTACTTGAGAAAGTATGCGGGTGCTCGTTAGGTTACGAGTACACTGGACAGGACTCGTCGGGAACTGACCGGTTGGTATTATACCTATCGTCAGTTATCAGTTCCCAGGTGACATGAGTACAGCTTAGTCCGCTGAATTGACACTGTCACTTCGCCTCGAGTGTGTTCCCACTGTACTTTGATTACTACCCTACCACGGCTCAAAGGAGTCGTGCAAACAGGTAGTTTTTGGGTGCAGTCCCGAAGCACTTGGAGGCAGTGACGGTTAGACAGGATTCGTCTCTCCCGGTATTGGGGGTTGACATCGCGCTGTGTCTAGGAGAGTCATTACACGAGTAGTCCCTGGCCAGGGCAAGCGAGATATACTGGTAGGCTTTCAGTGTTATCTCAGGGTGTATTGGGCTTCACTCCGACACGACTTGTACCGCTATTAGGGGACTGACGTTTACCGCCCCCCTAGGCCCGCCATGCGATGTATTAGACGAACAGACCGGACTGTATGGAGATTGTCACATTCAGGCTCAGTAGGAGTTCAGATGGGTTTCACCTCGTCAGTCTTCTTGTCGGCATTTACCTGGGGACCGTTACGCACAGCTAGTGCCGCTTGCGGTCTGTTGTTAAACCCACTGCCAGCGTAGTGTTGAGTCTTTAGAGTCCCACACAGAAAGCAATTCGCCTTTAGGCAAAAGAGTAGAGGCCGCATGGTTTTGCGATAGGTCGCATGGTTTTGCGACAGGGTTCGGTCACATCCGTGCACTTGTGCACGTACAGTGTCCGGACAGTTAACATTAGCGGGCTTTGGTTTAAGCCAGATCCTAGTGTACGTTTTGGGATTGGTTTTATCTCGTTTGTATTCGTGTTCCTCGGAACGCGGATGCGGGTGTGTATGCACAGTTGACAGAGAGACAGAGGCAGAGGATTCTCATTAGGGTTGTTGACCGTTGACTGTTGACTATTGACTTTTTGCTCAACCCTAATGAGAATATGATATGTAATTAACAATAATATTAATTAAGTATTATAGTGACATGATTGTTGAGGGGTTGACTTTGTTGACTTGTTGACTTTGTTGACCGGTTGACAAGGTTGGACTAGTTGACCATCATGATGACAATGGCTATCATTTCATGGCAAAGACTTTTGCTTGCTTGATCTCTTGTGCAAAATGAGTGCATGAAATGATATAGCCATTTTGACTTAAACCATTTTACACAATACTTGATTACTATTTTTGTTATGATGGCTTTTGGATTATGAGAGGTGAGAATGAGATGAGTATGGTTCATTCTATTTTTTGCTTTCTCTCTCTTAAGCTCTCTCATTCTCAAGCTCTCCCCCTTGCTCTTGCTCTCTCTACCTCAAGGCAAACCATTCTCATGTGTTGAGACTCATTGCCTTAGAGATAAAAAGACACCAAAACATTCCTTTACTCACTCTAGTTCACAAGGTTTAGCAAACCGCGTGAACTTGTTTCTTCAAAGTTCGAAGAAGAAGCCAAAGGTAGAAGCTTTCAGGTGGATCGATCTTCGGCGCAAGGAGACGACGGGGTGAAGCCGATCCGGACAACCATCGAGGTTTGAAGACGAAGGAGTTCAAGAAAGAAAAGTATAACCCCCTAACCGACTAGTTAACAACTCCTAGTTAGGTTGTTAGTTAGATGTTTAACAAAGATCCGGTTTTGAGTCCATGTTACCGCCTCTAGAAAATCGTTTTTACCAAATTTCGCAAGCCCGCAAGTACCGGGAGAGGTAGCATGGACTTACATCAGGGTCTCGACTGTATACACTAGTCTACTCTGGAGTATCGATGCCCTGTCTCGAAACTCCCACGACTAGGGACCTTTTTAAGGATTTGCTTATAGACCCCAGCTCCCTTGTATATGATCGCCCTCATACTGCTGGCAGTCAAGCAAGAATCCTAGGGGCTCTATCAATGTGCATTAGTGATCAGTAATGTCACCTAAAGCAGTACACGATGATAAAGATAAACCAGATAGCATACTATCATCTTGAGTAAGACTGTCCTACCGGCATAGGTCCTCCCTCAATCATTGCAATCACGTGCCTGTGATCCAATAATTGACTCTGAGGGCACTATATCCAACATAGAATACGGTATCTCATATCGTATTAATCTCGGTCCCGCATATATCACATATATGCTCCTACTCCGTTTCGCTTGAGCCAGGAAACCCCTATGTAGGACTCTAACGACTCGTCAATACGCAGGCAACCTACAAGCCGCAAGCGGTCTGCTAAACGTAACGTCCACCCGGGTATTGAGCGATCAGAAGATCAACAAGCAAGCCTGGTATTACTCCTGCGAATCCAATCAGTAACACTACCGTACAGTGCGGTCTCTTCGTCTGATATGTCGCATATCTCGTCTAGGGGTGGTAAACCTCAGACCCTAGTAATTCGATAAGTCGTGTCGATATGAGGCTCATAACGGGTCGAGAAAGTACTGATAACACTTACCAGTATATCTCTGAAGCAACCCTGGCCAGGGACTTCCTGTTATAGCCAATCGAGCATAGCGCAACATCAACCCCCTATACTGGGAAAGACGAAACCCCTCCTATCGCTCATTGCCTCCATGCGACTCGGGACTGTACCCAAAATCCACTGTTTTGCACGTTCTATTGAACGTGGTAAGGTAGAAATCAAAGCATAGTGGGAATCACACAAGACTCTATGACGATCTCGGGTCTACAGACTAACCTGTACCAATGTCACCAGAGAACTGCTATGTGACGATAGGTGTAATACCATCTAGGAAAGTTATGGATTTGCTCCTCGGCAAGTAGTCAGGCTCAAGCGAAGCGATAGAACTGTCCTGAGACTCGGCGAATCCGACCAGTGTACCCAGTCTCCACTGAGCACCCGTATACTGTCTCTGATGTCAAACACCAATGGATATAGGATCATCCATCGCCCATCTACATGGGTCGAGAAGCTATACGCCAGTCTACTCTGGTATATCGATGCCCTATCTCGATACACCCATGACTAGAAACATTTGAAGGATGTACTTGACGACTACCATGTCCCCACTAGTATGATCTGCATCATAATCCTGGTAGTCAAGTACTCATCCTATGGGTTTTATCAACATGTAACATAGAGACAATCAGTGTACATGTTAAGATAAAGAGCAACCAGATAGCATACTATCATGTCGAGCAAGAAAGTCCTCCATGTATATGTCCAAGCATCCACTACAATATACATCGTATATACAGTAATGGCCTCTAGGGCATACATATAACTAACAATCTCCCACTTGCACTACGGCCATCTGTTGTAGTATCTCATACCCAACAATCAGCAGTGGTTGAAGTATCCCATACTCAACCTATAAGTGCACGGCGGCGCCCCGGCCTCCATCCCGAGGCCAAAATGCGGAAGCGATGGTTTACTTTAAACTTTTCAAACCGGCACCACCGCGCACTAAAACCCGGATCGTGCCATTAACTAGTCCTAGCTAACTACAAGATAGGGAAGAGAGATATACCGAGCGATCCATGTCCTCCGGTCTTCTCGCCGTCGTCCCGATCTCCCGCGGAATGTCCGGTCTCCACCTCCTCGCCGGAAGGGCACCACGACGCCTGCTTCTTTTACGGGCTCCCACCTCTATACCGAGGCAACTCGGGCACGAAGCTGGCGAGTCGACGTGCCCAAGGTTTGCTGTAGAATTATCTGTAGGACTCTATGTCTCTTTGGGGTTCAAAGGAGTTGCCATATGGTGGAGGTAGATGAATGAACTTTTAAGAGGAGGAGCTCTATCATTTTTCCAAGCCAAATGAGAGTAATTCCCACACCCAAAAAATTGGAAAGCCCTCCTCAATGTGGCCGGCCATGTGAGGTTGGGAGAGAGAGAATGTAGCAATGAAAAAGAATAAGCCCCCCATCATACAAGAGAGAGAGAGAAGGTTACAATGATAAACAATGATCACAAAAGGAGAACCTCACTCCACCACAACCATCATGAAACCACAAGTCAAAACATGATGACTAAAGAAAGTCAAGCAATGATGGTGCAAGTATCATGATACAATAATATGCAACTAACACCCTCCACAAATGCTTATTTGCACAAATGCAAATAAGCCCTCCTCCACCAATCTTCGGCCAATAAACGATATAAAGGAAATTGGTCGAAACGGAAAGCAAACTGGTAACTCCAGAAAACTGATCCTGTAATAAATTACAGGAAAACCCCGCTACTGTGTATACACACCCGCATTTGTATTCCGATCGAAATACAAATGCAATGAGGCAAAATCTACACTGTACTATACTAGGATCCGGCTTAAACCAAAGCTGGCTAGTATTATCCGTCCGACCCTGATCCGTGCAATACCGCACGTATCTGATCGAACCCTACCATATCTCCATACGGCCTCTAGTACTAACCGTCCAATCCTGATCCGTGCAATACCGCACGTATCTGATCGAACCGTGCCATATCTCCATACGGCCTCTACAGCATTTCGCCCGAAAACTTGAGCAACTGAATGTGGGGGACTCTAAAGACTCGTCAATACTATGGCTGTGGATTTAACCACTAGCACGTCAGAGGTATTAGCCATACGTGACGGGCTACCAGCTATTGACCAAAAGGGACGTCGACGAGCGAACTCATCCTGACACCCTATTGAGCCTGTCAGTGACAATATCCGTACAGTCTAGTCCGTTCGTCTATGAGCATCGCATGGCGGGCCTAGGGGGTTGGTAAAAGTCAGACCCCCAAAAGCGGTACAAGTCGTGTCGGAGTGTAGCCCAGAACACCCTGAGATACTACTGGAATACCTACCAGTAAATCTCCTGCCTCGGCCGAGGGCTTCGTGTAATGGCTCTCTTAGACACAGCGCGACCTCACCCCCAATACCGGGAAAGACGAACCTCTGAAGATCCGCTCACTGCCTCCATGTGGCTCAGGACTGTACCCAACTAAAACCTGTTTGCACGTCTCCTTTGAGCGTGGTAGGGTAGTAATCAAAGTACAGTGGGAACTCACACGAGACAAATGACGATCCCCAGGTCGATGAACTAACCTGTACATATGTCACCAGGGAACTGCTATCTGACGTCAGGTATAAGACCAGCTCGCATGTTCCCGGCGAGTCCTGTCCGGTGTACTCATAACCCAATGAGCACCTGTATACATCTTAGGTGATCCAACTGACACCAGTGGCTTGTGAGACCGTCCACCGCCCCTCGTCGGGGTCTCGAATGCATACACTAGTCTACTCTGGAGTATCGATGCCCTGTCTCGAAACTCCCACGACTAGGGACCTTTCAAGGATGTGCTTATAGACCCCAGCTCCCACTTATATGATCGCCCTCATACTGCTGGTGGTCAAGCAAGAATCCTAAGGGCTCTATCAACGTGTAATAGCGACATGTCAAGTCACCTAAAGCAGTACACGATGATAAAGATAAACCAGATAGCATACTATCATCTCGAGTAAGACTGTCCTACCGGGACAGGTCATCCCTCAATCATTGCAATCACGTGCCTGTGATCCAATAATTGACTCTGAGGGCACTATCTCCAACAATCTCCCACTTGCACTCAAGGCTAATTATTGCGATGTCGCATACTCACAGCCCGTGTGATACCGAACACCCAACTCCTCTACTAGTCTGTCTCACAAAGCCCGTTTGCGAAATTATTGCGTTCGAGGAATAGCCTCAGTGAGTGGATCCGCTTTGATGTTTCTTTCTATGTCTCTCTATAATCTCAAGTTCGCGGAGAAACCCATCTCCCGAAATGAGCAATACCTGTCTTAGAATGTGTCTGGATGTCTGATGGGACCTAACTCATAAATGAACTCCAAATCCAAACTTCTTAGACTGTATCGTCAACTGAACTTAATCAGTATCCTGCGCCATGCCTCCCTCGGTATTTCCTTGGACCACCTGTCCAAAATACTGCCCCTCGTCAGAGGGAAAACTATAACTCTGACAACCTCCTTGTCGTCCATGTCACCTTGGAAGCCTGGAATGATAACTGTCTCCCGAATGAGGCTGTCGTTATCATATCCCTAGAACATCCACTTATGTTCTAAAACTGCTTCCGACTGTTTCTTTAGGATAGGATCAATGTCAACTTATTGCATCTGGTGCAAGAACAAAATCTGGTGTGGTACTTGACATCTCATGATTGACTCAGTTGCCTGACCATGTGATCTGCCAATCATGCACATCCCTCTCCCCTTTAGTCTATAAGACACCTTTAGAGAGGGTGACTCCATTACCTGCAGGTACACTACCGTGTCAGGAGTCGTCCATTCTAAATACTCTTAGAATGCTGTCTGAGTACCCTGATTGGGAAACCACCCAAATCTAGATCTAAAACTGTAGATCTAGTAACCAGTATGTTTGATATAATGTCCAAGTCCTATGTGGAGAAACCACTGTGTGACGACCAAAGTATAACCGATCGTAGTATAGGAATATCACTTCCTACTCTGTGTATGTCATCCAAATACCATCACACCCTACTACCTTCCCAATAGATCATCCCCTATTCTGATGAAGTCAAACCTATGACTGTCACATCAGAAATTGATGATCTATCTCCGCTATATCTGCTTTAGTCTATAAATAGACATAAGCAACCTGTCCACCAATGCTTCCGCTGCTCCCACTGACTACGACAACCCTCTGGCAGAGTCATATACACGTACACTTCTAAAGCCAGTTTAGAATGACGCTATACTCATCCTCCTGCCGAGTCTCGCAGCCTGCAACAACAGCAATGGCAAGTGTGGGTAAACAAGAACTTCCCTGTCATCGTCCTTGAGGCTACCGGAGTACCTCTCGGGTGCCTGAAGTTACCCATCATGTCTGCGGAGTGGCCAATGGAACGTCAAACCAGATTGAATCTTTAGGTTCCTATCAAATCTTCAGTAATCATTTGTGGTTCTGGAATCACTTCCAGTTTTACCATACTCCCACTACTGTTTTCAGAAAAAATCCATTTTTATTAAAACTGTGGAGATTCTAGAAAAATATCACTATTGATCTTCCAGATAGTAGAAAGTCAACCCTCGTCATAGCCTGGGTCAACCCACAAACAGCCATTACAGAAACGTGCCTTCAGTTGTCCAGTTTCTGGTTTTAATCATAAGCCGGACAACTCCCCGTACCTTAACATCGTTAAGATATGAACTGTTCTATATCCAATATAGAACCAGAGGCACTGATTTATTAGAACCAGATTCAAATCATGCAGCTGTCCCCAGTGCATGTCAACTAAATGGAAGAAGGCCGATCAGCGTTACTCAACTTAGGAATGCTTCCAATTATGAGTAACCTGAAAGAGAAGCAAGTTCTCTTAATCATTACTATCAACTGAATACCATACACAAGTATCTACATCTTCGATCACCTTGAAGAATCCCGATACTTGCAATATCTGGTTCTCTACTTTATTCAAATACCTATAACTTCTCAAAATTCGGACCTTGTGTTTCCACGAAACACCTGCCTAAAAACTAGAGAAGTCATAAGTAAACCGAATATAGTACGAGGACCAACCCCTCTGTCCTGATGGACCCTGGACAACATACAATACTCTGTATAAGTCCGTTGAGTCTCATAACTCAATCCCTGTGTGTCGTAGGTTGAAAACTGTACCATTGGTTATGAAGAATTACACCGCTGTTTAATACTCCTTACCTAACCATCCACTGATATAGGTAAATGTCATAGACATAATTTCAAAAAGGTATATCTCACTCTATGAAAATAGACGTACAGATATATCAATTTGAAATTGGTGCATAACAGCGGATATTCAAAACCAAATATTTGCCGACCGGCAAACAGCCCAGGTGACTTCCTCAAATATCACCGATTACAACGAATCCCGATATAATGAGGATGATCACCTAATTCCCAATAACCTACTCCCACTCATCATCTGTAAAACCATACATATGTGAGAATTATACCTGGTAAATACATACTCTGGAGTAAGTATCTAATCGGGAAATCAGTTTTCCTTTAACTGTACATAGCGAAACTGAAACATTGAAATGTTTCGATGGGGTATCCCGGTATTCCTAGTAATGCCTCTTCCAGATTCTCGACTGTAACCGTATAATTCTTTGCCACCTCTCCAAATCCCTTTTTATGTCTTTAGTAATTACCTTCTGCACACCCCTTTGGGCCAAATGGTTTTCTTCCTTCCCTACCGTTCGGCACCAGCCTATGGTTAGGAAGAAGACTATCCAATAAGCATAATAGGTGTACTGTCCTAATCCTATGAGCACTCGCAATACGAGAGAAGGTGAAGATAAAAAACACCTGAATAAATCTTATTCCTATTTCTCCTGAACCAGAATCCATCCCCGAACTGGAACAAGTTCCTTTCGAGTTCGTATATAACCATACGATGGAGTATCCAATAAACTGTGGATCTTCGTAGTGATACGGAGTGTTCTGGAGAAATACAAAGGTGATTTAGGATTGGCGAAGAAATACTTGGTTTGGTCGTGAATATCAGTCGCAATTTACGTTGCCCTCCTTCTAATCCCTTTCTTTGTCTTTACATAATACCTTCTGTACACCATCGTTAGGCTAATTGGTTTTCTTCATTCCCCACCGTTCGGCACCAGCCTAAGGTTTGGAAGAAGACTATCCAATTGGCCTAATAGGTGTACTATCTCCTAAACCAAGGAGTACTCGCAACCTGAGAGAAGATAAAAGGAAATGACAACTGAATAATCCTATCCGTTTTCTCCAGAACCGGAAACCATCCTCGAATAAATTCCTTCGAGTTCGTATATAACCATACGATGATTTTGCCCAATGGAAGAGGACGTTCGTAGTAATACGGGGTGTCTTGGAGAAAAGGGTAAAAGTAGAAGTGGCAATGAGGTTCGCAACTCTGACAATCCAAAAGCCAGTGTTTAAGAAGGTTCAGTTAATTTTGGTCTCTGAGTCATAGTCTTAGGGTCGGGTCAATGGTCGCTGCCGAAGAAAGAGAGAAAAGAAACACTCAACGTGCATTCTAACCTAGATCAGAATGGTTACCAATTTATCTAATCTGGAAACCTCCCACTGTACCGTCAAATTCTCCTCCAAACCTTAAAGAAGAATTAGTCGGGGTCACCCGAGGAGTAAACTAACTCATCAGTGGGAATCGGGATCCAACTATCATCGCATGATAACATGACGGAATCCGCTCACGGTGTCACACTCTAGAAGGTATGAACATATCTGGCAAGTTTCAGTTTCTTTAGAAACTCCCGATGTGATTTTTACCCCATGCTCTTATGACCTTGACTTTGGCCAACAAATCATAAGTCACATGTCAAGTTCTACCCGTCATTCTCCAGGTTAATTTGAGTCCACCCTTACCTACCCTTGACTTTGGCCAACAAGGCGGTACGACTGTCCCAAACCAACGCATCTATCTATGCTGCATATGAATACCCAGCAGCTACCAAACACTGTGCCTTGACTTTGGCCAACAAACACAGCTTGAATACTATTGACCACCCATATGAAACGACGGAGGGCTATGAATGGTTTCTGGCGAAAACCTTTAACGTAATGAACTTGATATCGTTAAAGGAACGGATAGCTTTTAAAAATATAGTGACGAAAACCTTTGCTAAAGAGGTCACTCCCAGTGAAGGGATCTCGGCTCTTTCCCCATAGAATGAAGTGCAGGATATTCCAACTGAATACCACGGTGCAAAGCAAAAGTAATCGGCTATAGTGAAGTTAATGCCCTGACGCAAACCTTTTGTCCAAGGGGTCACTCCCGGTGAAGGGATCTCGGCCCTTGCCTCGTCGACTGAGGAGCAGGATATTCCAACTGAATACCACGATGCAAAACAAAAGTGAACGTCCTTGTAATAACAGCTTTTTGAAAAGTGTTCCAACAACATCAGATTAGGTTTGTTTTTAACTTGCATTGATCCGAATCAATGCAGTCCCATCAATTGATCACACCACAAAGAACGAAAATAATATGACGTACGTATATGCCATCCGCATTCGCCACTGGGTCCCGTCATTACCCGTTAGGTTAGCTAACTAACGACAGAGCGGGGACTGGACTAGCGCGGATGCAAAACATATACAACATCTACTAATATATATACCAATATATTATATTTCGCTCAAGGCGTGATAAAATGCAACATCACAAAATGTACAGCATCACAGAACAATACAGATATCTGGGATCCCCGGGTTTCACAGAGAAACTACTGAAACCCGACGTTCCCCTGGTCGTGTGGATAGCCTGTGCAATGAAATCCTAGACCCCTACGGGCGCGGCAAGTTACCCGCCAAAACCTGAAGCGAGGCAGCCCCCTTTAGCAACGTGAATGGACCACCCAGCACTTCACGGAATCCGGTAACTTGGGCACCCCTCCTGGGTCAACCTGTACCCCCTACGGGTGCGGCGAATAGCCCGCCAATTCTAGAGTGAAGCCCCCTCCGTCCCAATGCCATGAGATGCGGGCTTATTGCCTTCTAGAATCTGGCTATCCGTGCATCCCACCTTAGGGTAATCCTAGTACAGAAAGTAAAATATACATATAACGGGTACATCGACCGCAACCTGGCCGTGCCCCAAAAAAATAATAAAATCAGGCAGTGACGGCAGTCCACATGTCGGACGCTCGCCCCGCAATATCAAATGTACATAATACAACCACAACTGTACTAGCATTGTATCCAGGCTATCCTCCACGACCAATCCACAACATCACAGCAATACACAGAACATCAACGTGAATGTCACGTTCGCAAATCTGTCTAACCGGGCTATAGCAGTTAGACAGGATTTACCGATCAAGTGACATTCACGGTCGCAGATATAATGTAAATACTGTGAACTAATGTGTTTAAAATATCCGATCGATCAAATTTTACCAAGTGGGCCCCCAAGCAATACTGTAGCACTCACAGAAATTCGGGGCCCAAACAAAGTATACCAAAACCCCTATTTTCAGCCCACAAGCCCACTGCAAAAAATTGGTGACGTGAATCCAAATTCCTGCGGCGGAACCGCGGCCAAAGAGGGGTTATGGCCGCGGTTCCGCGGTCGTACGGAAGGATCAGGTGACCAAAATTTTACAGTGTTCTTAGGATTCCCTGCACATCATTCTGCAACACCCTGAAAAAATTTTCGAGACAAAAAAATTTCGACAGAAACTGATATGCATGAAAACGCGGGTTTTTGGATTTTTGTTCGATCGGAAATGTAAACACGTTAGACCAAGCTAGACTATGTTAATGGCGAGGCTCTGATACCACTGTAAGTGCACGGCGGCGCCCCGGCCTCCATCCCGATGCCAAAATGCGGAAGCGATGGTTTACTTTAAACTTTTCAAACTGGCACCACCGCGCACTAAAACCCGGATCGTGCCATTAACTAGTCCTAGCTAACTACAAGATGGGGAAGAGAGATATACCGAGCGATCCATGTCCTCCGGTCTTCTCGCCGTCGTCCCGATCTCCCGCGGAATGTCCGGTCTCCACCTCCTCGCCGGAAGGGCACCACGTCGCCTGCTTCTTTTACGGGCTCCCACCTCTATACCGAGGCAACTCGGGCACGAAGCTGGCGAGTCGACGTGCCCAAGGTTTGCTGGAGAATTATCTGTAGAACTCTATGTCTCTTTGGGGTTCAAAGGAGTTGCCATATGGTGGAGGTAGATGAATGAACTTTTAAGAGGAGGAGCTCTATCAATTTTCCAAGCCAAATGAGAGTAATTCTCACACCCAAAAAATTGGACAGCCCTCCTCAATGTGGCCGGCCATGTGAGGTTGGGAGAGAGAGAATGTAGTAATGAAAAAGAATAAGCCCCCATCATACAAGAGAGAGAGAGAAGGTTACAATGATAAACAATGATCAAAAAAGGAGAACCTCACTCCACCACAACCATCATGAAACCACAAGTCAAAACATGATGATTAAAGAAAGTCAAGCAATGATGGTGCAAGTATCATGATACAATAATATGCAAATAACACCCTCCACAAATGCTTATTTGCACAAATGCAAATAAGCCCTCCTCCACCAGTTTTCGGCCAATGAATGATACAAAGGAAATTGGTCGAAACGGAAAGCAAACTGGCAACTCCAAAAAACTGATCCTTTAATAAATTACAGGAAAATCCCGCTACTGTGTATACACACCCGCATTTGTATTCCGACCGAAATACAAATGCAATGAGACAAAATCTACACTGTACTATACTAGGATCCGGCTTAAACCAAAGCTGGCTAGTATTATCTGTCCGACCCTGATCCGTGCAATACCGCACGTATCTGATCGAACCCTGCCATATCTCCATACGGCCTCTAGTACTAACTGTCCGATCCTGATCCGTGCAATACCGCACGTATCTGATCGAACCGTGCCATATCTCCATACGGCCTCTACAGCATTTCGCCCGAAAACTTGAGCAACTGAATGTGGGGGACTCTAAAGACTCGTCAATACTATGGCTGTGGATTTAACCACTAGCACGTCAGAGGTATTAGCCATACGTGACGGGCTACCAGCTATTGACCAAAAGGGACGTCGACGAGCGAACTCATCCTGACACCCTATTGAGCCTGTCAGTGACAATATCCGTACAGTCCGGTCCGTTCGTCTATGAGCATCGCATGGCGGGCCTAGGGGGTTGGTAAAAGTCAGACCCCCAAAAGCGGTACAAGTCGTGTCGGAGTGTAGCCCAGAACACCCTGAGATACTACTGGAATACCTACCAGTAAATCTCCTGCCTCGGCCGAGGGCTTTGTGTAATGGCTCTCCTAGACACAGCGCGACCTCACCCCCAATACCGGAAGAGACGAACCTCTGAAGATCCGCTCACTGCCTCCATGTGGCTCGGTACTGTACCCAACTAAAACCTGTTTGCACGTCTCCTTTGAGCGTGGTAGGGTAGTAATCAAAGTACAGTGGGAACTCACACGAGACAAATAACGATCCCCAGGTCGATGAACTAACCTGTACACATGTCACCAGGGAACTGCTATCTGACGTCAGGTATAAGACCAACTAGCATGTTCCCGGCGAGTCCTGTCCGGTGTACTCATAACCCAATGAGCACCTGTATACATCTTAGGTGATCCAACTGACACCAGTGGCTTGTGAGACCGTCCACCGCCCCTCGTCGGGGTCTCGAATGTATACACTAGTCTACTCTGGAGTATCGATGCCCTATCTCGAAACTCCCACGACTAGGGACCTTTCAAGGATGTGCTTATAGACCCCAGCTCCTACTTATATGATCGCCCTCATACTGCTGGTGGTCAAGCAAGAATCCTAGGGGCTCTATCAACGTGTAATAGCGACATGTCAGGCCACCTAAAGCAGTACACGATGATAAAGATAAACCAGATAGCATACTATCATCTCGAGTAAGACTGTCCTACAGGGACAGGTCCTCCCTCAATCATTGCAATCACATGCCTGTGATCCAATAATTGACTCTGAGGGCACTATCTCCAACACAACCATCCCATAAAAGTCTCTCCTAGGAATAGGCCTTTGTGAGTGGATCCGCCCTGTTCACCTCTGTGTTTACTCTCCTAACCTCGATCTCCTTGGAGATCAACCATCTCTATGATCTGGTGATACTGCCTAAGAATATGTCTGGATCACTGATGAGACGGGGTTTCCTAGGCCAAAGCCACAACTCCATTGTTATACAATAGTAGGAACGAAGTTCATCTCATGAAATAATATACACTCAGACTGTCTCTTTGGTAGCATCGTAGGTAGCAATGTATCTAGCCTTTATCGTCTAGTTTGCCACGGTATCTAGCTTGGAACTCTTCCAACATACCGTCCCTCCACTGAGGGTAAAAACATTGCCTGTGACTGACATTCAGTCGTCCTTACCACCCTGGAAGCTATCCAGTGATTCTCCCCCTGATCGATTGATACCATCTCACTACACCTAGTGAGAATCCTAACATCCACTTAGATCTATCTCATAGATCCAAAACCCCAGGATTTAGGAGGTATCACTTTGATCTTATATGGAGAATTCTTGTGATAAGAAGAGATTGACCGTGTGTAGTATAGGAAACTCCTTTCCTATCAAGAGTATGTCATCTGTTGGATATAGTGCCCTCAGAGTCAATTATTGGATCACAGGCACGTGATTGCAATGATTGAGGGAGGACCTATGCCGGTAGAACAGTCTTACTCAAAATGATAGTATGCTATCTGGTTTATCTTTATCATCGTGTACTGCTTCAGGTGACCTTACAGGTCACTATTACACGTTGATAGAGCCCTTAGGATTCTTGCTTGACGACCAGCAGTATGATGGCGATCATATATGTGAGAGCTGAGGTCTATAAGCATATCCTTAAAAGGTCCCTAGTCGTGGGAGTTTCGAGACTGGGCATCGATACTCAGGAGTAGACTAGTGTATACAGTCGAGACCCCGACGAGGGGCGGTGGCCGGTCTCATAAGCCATTGGTGTTAGTTGGATCACCTAAGATGTATACAGGTGCTTATTGGGTTATGAGTACACCGGACAGAACTCGCCGGGAACATGCTAGTTGGTATTATACCTAGCGTCAGATAGCAGTTCCCTGGTGACATGTGTACAGATTAGTTCATCGACCTGAGATCGTCATTTGTCTCGTGTGAGTTCCCACTGTACTTTGATTACTATCCTACCACGGATCAAAGGAGTCGTGCAAACAGGTTTTAGTTGGGTACAGTCCCGAGCCACATGGAGGCAGTGAGCGGATCTGCAGGGGTTCGTCTCTCCCGGTATTGGGGGTGAGATCACGCTGTGTCTGGGAGAGCCATTACACAAAGTTCTTGGCCAAGGCAGGAGATTTACTGGTAGGTATTCCAGTAGTATCTCAGGGTGTTCTAGGCTATACTCCGACACGACTTGTACCCCTTTTGGGGGTCTGACTTTTACCAACCCCTTAGGCCCGCCATGCGATTTTCATAGACGAACGGACCGGACATTACGGATATTGTCACTGACAGGCTCAGTAAGGTGTTAGGATGAGTTCGCTCATCGACGTCCCTTTTGGTCAATACCTGGTAGCCCGTTACGTATGGCTAATACCTCTGACGTGCTAGTGGTTAAATCCACAGCCAAAGTATTGACGAGTCTTTAGAGTCCCCCACAGACTGTTTCTCAAGTTTCGGGTGAAACGCTGTAGAGGCCGTATGGATATATGGCAGGGTTCGATCATATACGTGCGGTATTGCATGGATCATGATCGGACGGATAATACTAGCGGGCTTTGGTTTAAGCCGGATCCTAGTATTGTACAGTGTAGATTTTGTCTCATTGCATTTGTATTCGGTCGGAATACAAATGCGGGTATGTATATACAGTCGCGGGGTTTTCCTGTAATTTATTACGGGATCGTCTTTTTGAAGTTGGCAGTTTGCATTCCGTTTCGGGCAGTTTTCCTTTCTTCCTTTCTTTGGCTGAAAATTGATGGAGGGGCAAATTTGCAAATGTGCAAATTAGCAAAGTAGAGGGTGTTATTAGTGATATGAGGCTTCATGATATTTCTAGCACATTTAGATTCCATTTTGTGCACATGGCTTGTATTAAATGAGGGAGGGAATTCATTTTGTGGTGGGAAATTTGTTGATCTCATTCTTTGCTTGCTACAAAAATTTCTAACCCCTCTCCAAAGTTCATTTTTCTTCTTCCCTCCTTCAATGGCAACTTCAACAACCCCTTGAGACAAATGTTTCTACACTTAGTCTACAGCATTCTTGGACAGGTCGGCTTGCAAACTTCATGTCCGAGTTGCCTCGGTCCAGAGGTGGGAGCCCGTAAAAGGATTCGGCTATGTGGTGCCCTTTCCAACGAGGAGGTGAAGACCGGAGATTCTGCGAGGAGATCGGGATGGAGGCCGAAGACCGAAGGACACGGATCGCTCGGTATAGCATTCTACCCTTTCTCTTGTTTGCTACCATTAGGTTAATGGCTCGATCCGGGTTTTTAGTACGCGGTAGCGCCGGTTTAAAAGTTTAAAGAAAAAGTTTCATTTACGCATTTTGGCCTCGGAATTACGGCCGGGGCGCTGCCATGCACTTACATTGGTATCAGAGCCACGCCATTAAGCTAGTCTAGCTTGCTCTAACGTGTTTACAAAGTTCGATCGAACGGATTTTCCAAAATCCCTATTTTCAAGTACAGTTTTCTGTCGAAATTTTGTGCTCGAAAAATTATTTTGAGTGTTGCAGAAATTCGTGCTGGTGATTTGAAGCATTCTGTAAAAATTTGGTTAGGTGATGCCATAGTACGACCGTGGAAACGCGGCCAAACCCCTGTTCTGGCCGCGGTTCCGCGGCTGAAAATGGTCAACGCCGTACCAAATTTCTACAGTGGCTTTCTGAGTTGAAATTGGGATTTTTGGTTTATTCTTTTTGGGCCTAGATTTTTTGAGTGTTGCAGTTGTACTCGGGGGCCCACTTCGGAAAATTTTGTCGATCAAAAATTTTAAACATGTTAGTTCACAGTATTTACATTATATCTGCGACCGTGAATGTCATTTGATCGGTAAATCCTGTCTAACTGCTATAGCCCTTTTAGACGGATTTTTGAACGTGACATTCACGTTGATGTTCTGTGTTGTGCTGTGATTTTGCGGATTTGTCGTGGTGGATAGCCTGGATGCAGTGTTAGTACAGTTTTGGTATTATTATGTACATTTGATATTGCGGGGCGAGCGTCCGACATGTGGACTGCTGCCACTGCCTGTTTGTATATTATTCTTTTGGGGCAAGACCGGGCTGAGGTCGATGTACCCGTTGTATATTTTACTTTCTGTACTAGGATTACCCCGCAGAAGGGTGCACGGGTAGCCGAGTTCTAGAGGACAACGGGCCCGCATCTCATGGCGTTGAGACGGAGGGGGCTTCACTCTAGAATTGGCGGGCTATTCGCCGCACTCGTAGGGGGTATAGGTTGACCCAAGGAAGGGTACCCAAGTTACCGGATTCCGTGAAGTGCTGGGTGGTCCATTCACGTTGCTGAAGGGGGCTGCCTCGCTTCAGGTTTTGGTGGGTAACTTTCCGCGCCCGTAGGGGTCTAGGATTTCATTGCATAGGATATCCACACGACCAGGGGAACGTCGGGTTTCAGTAGCGGCTCTATGAAACCCGGGGATCCCAGATATCTGTATTGTTCTGTGATGCTTATTACATTTCTGTGATGTTCCATTTTATCACGCCTTCAGCGAATATTATATATTGATATATATACTAGTAGATGTTGTATATGTTTTGCATCCGCGCTAGTCCAGTCCCCGCTCTGTCGTTAGTTAAGTAACCTAATGGGTGATGACGGGACCCAGTGGCAAATGCGGATGGCATATACGTACATCATTATTTTCGTTCTTTATTAGTGTCATCAATTGATGGGACTGCATTGATTCGGATCAATGCAAGCTAAACAAACCTATTCTGATGTTGTTGGAACAATTTTTCAAAAAGCTGTTATTGTAAGGACGTTCTCTTTTGTTTTGCACAGTGGTATTCGGTTATGAATATCCAGCACCTCAGTCGACGAGACAAGGGCCGAGATCCCTTCATCGGAAGTGACCCCTTGGACAGAAGTTTGCGTCAGGGCAATAACTTCACTATAGTCGATTACTTTTGCTTTGCATCGTGGTATTCAGTTGGAATATCCTGCACCTCATTCTACGGGGAAAGAGCCGAGATCCCTTCACCGGGAGTGACCTCTTTAGCAAAGGTTTTCACCACTATATTTTTTATAAAAAGCTATCCGGTTCCTTCAACGATATCAAGTTCATTACGTAAAAGGATTTTCGCCAAAAACCATTCGTAGCCCTCCGTCATTTCAAAAAGGTAGCACTTAGTATTCATGCTATGTATGTTAGCCTTCGTCAAGGCATAGTATATGGTAGCTATTTGTTACTTTTCTGCAGCATAGATAGATGCGTTGGTTTGGGACAGTCGTACTACTATTTTGGCCTTCGTCAAGGTTATCTACGGGTGGGTTCAAATTAACCTGGATAATGATGGGTAGAACTTGACATGTGACTTATGATATGTTGGCCTTCGTCAAGGTCATAAGAGCATGGGGCAAAAATCACATCGGGAGTTTCTGAAGAAACTGAAACTTGCCAGATATGCGCATACCTTCTGGAGTGTGATAACGTGAGTGGATTCCATCACGTTATCATGCATTGATAGTTGGATCCCGATTCCTACTGATGAGTTGGTTTACTCCTCGGGTGATCCCGACTAATTCTTCTTTTAGGTTTGGAGGAGAATTTGAGGTTACAGTAGGAGGTTTTCTGATTAGATAAAGTGACAACCATTCTGATCTAGGTTAGAGTGCACACTGAGTGTTTCTTTTCTCTCTCTCTTTGGCAGCGACCATGACCCGACCCTTGACTATGACTCAGTGACCAAGTTGACCGAACCTTCATAAACACTGGCTTTTGGATTGTCAGAGTTGCATACCTCATTGTCACTCCTACTTTTACCCTTTTATCCAAACACCCCGTATTACTACGAATGTCCACTTTCAATGGATAAAACCATCGTATGGTTATATACGAACTCGAAGGAACTTATTCGAGGATGGTTTCCGGTTCTGGAGAAAACGAATAGGACTATTCAATTGTCTTTTCCTTTTACCTTCTCTCAGGTTGCGAGTCTTCCTTGGTTTAGGACGGTACACCTGTTAGGCTAATTGGATAGTCTTCATCCAAGCCATAGGCAGGTGCCGAATGGTAGGGAATGAAGAAAACCGTTTAGCCTAAAAGGTGTACAGAAGGTATTAAGTAAAGACAAATAAAGGGATTAGTAAGAGGGCAAAGTAAATTGCGACTGCTATTTACGACCAAACCAAGTATTTCATCGCCACTCTTACTTCACCTTTGTATTTCTCCAGGACACTCCGTATCACTACGAAGATCTACAGTTTATTGGATACTCCATCGTATGGTTATATACAAACCCGAAAGGAACTCGTTCCAGTTTGGGGATGGATTCTGGTTCAGGAGAAATAGGAATAAGGTTTATTCAGGTGTCTTTTATCTTTACCTTCTCTCGGGTTGCGAGTCCTCCTAGGATTAGAACAGTACACCCATTATGCTTATTGGATAGTCTTCTTCCAAATCATAGGCCGATGTCGAAAGGTAGGGAAGGAAGAAAACCATTTAGCCTAACGAAGGTGTACAGAAGGTAACGTCTAAAAACATATAAAGGGATTTGGAGAGATGGCAAAGAAACATACGGTTGAAGCCATGAATCTGGATAATGGAAGTGGCATTACTAGGAACACCCGAATAGCCCTTCGAAACATTTACATGTTTCAGTTTCGCTGTGTATTGTTAAAAGAAAACTGATTTCCCTATTAGCCCTTGCTCGAGGGTATGTATTTACCAGGTATGATTCTCACATCTGTATAGTTTTACAGATGATAAGTGGGAGTAAGTTATTGGGAATTAGGTGATCATCCTCATTATATCGGAATTCGTTGTAATTGGTGATATTTGAGGAAGTCACCTGGGTTGTTTGCCGGACGGCAAATATTTGGTTTTGAATATCCGTTGTTATGCACCAATTTCAAATTGGTATATCTGTACGTCTATTTTAATAGAGTGAGATATACCTTTTTGAAATTAAGTCTATGACATTTACCTATATCAGTGGATGGTTAGGTAAGGAGCATTAAACAACGGTGTAATTCTTCTTAACCATAAGTACAGTTTTCAACCTACGACACACAGGGATTGAGTTATTAGACTCAGAGGACTTATACAGAGGATTGTATATTGTCCAGTGTCCATTAGGACAGAGGGGTTGGTTCTCATACTATACTCTGTTTACTTATGACTTCTCTAGTTCTTAGACATGTGTTTCGTAGAAATGCAAGATCTAAGAAGTTATAGGTATAAGAATAGAGTAGAGAACCAGGTATTACAAGTATCAGGATTCTTCAAGATGATCGAAGATATAGATACTTGTGTATGGTATTCAGTTGATAGTAATGATTAAGAGAACTTGCTTCTCTTTCAGGTTACTCATAATTGGAAGCACTCCTAAGTTGAGTAATGCTGATCGGCCTCTCTCCATTTAGTTGACATGCACTAGAGACAGCTGCATGATTTGAATCTGGTTCAATTAAATCAGTGTCTCTGTTTCTGTATTGGATATAGAACAGTTCATATCTTGACATTATCAAGGTACGGGGAGTTGTCCAGCTTATGCTTAAAACCAGACTCTGGATAACTCAAGGCACGTTTCTGTAATGGCTGTTTGTGGGTTGACCCGGGCTATGACGAGGGTTGACTTTGTACCATTTAGAAGATCAATAGTGATATTGTTCTTGATTCGCCACAGTTTTAATAAAAATGGATTTTTTCAGAAAACAGTAGTGGGAGTATGGTAGAACTGGAAGTGATTCCAGAACCGCAAACGATTACTGAAAATTTGATAAGAACCTAAAAATTCAATCTGGATTGACATTCCATTGGCCACTCCACAGATATGGTGGGTAACCTCAGGCACCCGAGAGGTACTCCGGTAGCCTCAAGAACGGTGACAGGGAGGTTCTTGTTTACCCAGACTTGCCATTGTTGTTGTTCCTGACTCTGAGACCCGGCAGGAGGATGAGTATAGCGTCGTTCTAAACTAGCTTTAGAAGCGCACGTGTATATTATTATGCCAGAGGGTTGTCATAGTCAGTGGAAGCAGCGGAAGCATAGTGGACAAGTAGCTTATGTCTATTTATGGACTAAAGAAGATATAGCGGAGATAGATCATCTATTTCTGATGTGACAGTCATAGGTTTGACTTCATAAGAATAGGGGATGGATCTGTTAAGAAGGTAGTAGTGTGTGATGTCCTAGTATTTGGATGACATACACAGAGTAGGAAGTGAAATTCCTATACTACGATCGGTTATGCTTTGGTTGTCACACAGTGGTTTCTCCACAAAGGACATGGATATTATATCAGATATTCTGGTTACTAGATCTATGGTTTTAGATCTAGATTTGGGTAGTTTCCCAATCTGGTACTTAGACAGCATTCTGAAGGTGTTTTAGAATGGACGACTCCTGGCACGGTAGTGTACCTGCAGGTGATGGAGTCACCCTCTCTAAAGGTGTCTTACAGACTAAAGGGGAGAGGGATGTGCATGATTGGCAGATCACTTGCTTAGGCAATTGAGTTAATCATGAGATGTCAAGTACCACACCAGACGTTGTTCTTGCACTAGATGCAATAAGTTGATATTAATCAAATCCTGGAGAAACATTCAGAAGCGGTTTTAGAACATAAGTGGATGTTCTAGGGATATGATAACGGCAGCCTCTTTTTGCAGACGGTTATCATTCCAGGCTTCCAAGGTGACCTGAATGACAGAGTGACTGTCAGAGTTATAGTTTTCCCTCTGACGAGGGGCAGTATTTTGGACAGGTGGTCCAAGCGGATACTGAGGGAGGCATGGCACAGAATACTGATTAAGTTCAGTTGACGATACAGTCTAAGAAGTTTGGATTTGGAGTTCATTTATGAACTAGGTCCCAACAGATATATGTTAGTTATATGTATGCCCTAGAGGCCATTACTGTACACAGGATGTATATTGTAGTGGATGCTGGGACATATATAGGTAGGACTTTCTTGCTCGACATGATAGTACGCTATCTGGTTGCTCTTTATCTTAATATGTATACTTCATGTCTCTCTATTACATGTTGATAAAGCCTTCAGGATATGTACTCGACTTCTAGGACTGTGATGTAGATCATAGTAGTGGGGCCTGGGTAGTCCATGAGTACATCCTTCAATGTTCCTAGTCGTGGGAATATCGAGACGAGGCATCGATATTCCAGAGTAGACTAGCGTATATCTTCTCGACCCATGTGATGGGCAATGGATGATCTCATATCCATTGGTGTTTGACATCAGAGACGGTATACGGGTGCACAGTGGAGACTGGGTACACTGAACGGACTCGCCGAGAACTCCCAGATGGTATTATACCTCACGTCAGATGGCAGTTCTCTGGTGACACTGGTACAGCTTAGTCTGTTGACCCGAGATCGTCATAGAGTCTTGTGTGTCTCCCACTGTGCTTTGATTTCCACCCTACCACGGCTCTACTGAGTTGTGCAAACATGTGGTTTTTGGGTACAGTCCCGATTCATATGGAGGCAATGAGCTATAGGAGGGGATTCATCTCTCCCGGTATTGGGGGTTGATGTTGCGCTATGCTCGACTGGCCATAACTGGAAATCCCTGGCCAGGATTGCAGTGATATACTGGTAAGAGTTATCAGTAGTTTCATACTTGTTATGGACCTTACATCGGCATGACTTATCAAGCTATTGGGGTCTGACGTTTACCACCCCTAGGCGAGATATGCGACATATCAGACGAACAAACCGGACAGTTCGGTAAGTGTTGCTGGTTGGATTCGCAGGAGTGTGAGCGGGTTTGCTCGTTGATCTTCTGATCGCTCAATACCCGAGCGGCCGTTACGTTTAGCAGACCACTTGCGGCTTGTGGGTGTTTGATATGATCATCACCTGTTGCCGGCGTATTGACGAGTCTTTAGAGTCCTACACAGAGGTTTCCTGCCTCAAGCGAAATGAAATAGGAGCGCATATGAGATATGTGCGGGACCGAGAATAATACCAGTATGTGATACTGTATTCTATTCTCGCGATTTGTATCATTGTACGGTTATATGAGATATAGCCGGGTTACCCAATCAAATGTTGATTCGATATATTGATACACTTGATATTAGTCGGTTATATGCAGTATGACCGGATCATTAAATCAAGTGTTGATTTAATGATTTAATGTATAATTATATATTTGATATATTACTTTACAATAACTAGTATTGGTTCATTTAAGATTATTTTTCTCGCTAGATTGTGCACATTGTATATATGATATATGTTTGTGCACTAGTTTGTATCATGTTTGATGATACATGCAAACTTGGGTGTGTGTATGCTTTAAACCATGTTTAGGTTAATGGTTAGGGTTTTAACTTATTTATTTATTTATTTTGGTTAAAAACTAAATGGTGGCTTTTCTTACTTTGCTAGAAGTTTCATGATACTTCAAGCAACTTTGACAAAGTCATAACCAATTTGTTTTTATCCTTTGACCTAACCATTTACCTAAACCATGGTTTGCTCTCTACATGAGTTAACTTCACCCATGGTTGCAATATGAGAAGACTTCACTTGATTTATTATTTTCACATATAATTCATTTTTCCTTCTTCTTCTTCATCTTCTTCAAGTGAAGAAAACCTTTCTTGAAAATTTTCAAGTGATGAAATCAAGTGAGAAATCCAAATCCAAAGTGAACCCACTTCCTATTTCTTCATCCTCTACCACTTGCCATGTTGTATAGGGTGTTATCTTCACAAGTTTCATGACCTAGTGAAGATGGAGCTTGAGTTTGAGTCGCCTCGACGTAGATCATCTTCGGCATCGAAGTCAACGACCTAGCCCGATCAATTCTCCGATGAAACCAACGCTAGAGTCCGGGATCCCGATGATCGCAGCGGAGGGACGTCATCACGGAGCTAAAGAAGTGGAGGACCGGATCTACAAAGGTTGTAATCCCTTTCACTTGTAGTTAAATTGTTAACTTGCTTGTATTTCGCCTTACCTCTAGTAACGATCTTGTATTAGGGTTTCTCAGCACATAGAAAAATTTAATTTTGGCATAGTTGATGCCTTGTGGAACCTCTTGAGTGTGCCTAGGAGCCCTACAGTGGTATCAGAGCCAAGCTAGAGCTTTAGGCGAAGTGTAGACGATGTTAGAAATCCGATCGAACCCTGAAACTCTAAACTTGACCCCTCTCTGTACATTTTATGAAATTTTGAATTATTGTGAATTAAAAATTGTCAAAAAATTCAGCAGGGTTTTTTAAGAGTTACTTGCAACACGTGCCCACAACTCAACCAATGCGCCGCGGAACCGCGGCCCCACCCTGGCTTGCGCGGCGGTTCCGCGGCCATAATGGTGAATCTTGTCATGTGTCTTGCACAGTAATTTCTATCTGTAAGTGCTGTGTTTTCTGGGAATTTTTAACTTCTACTCCACAGTTGAGTTTTCTGGGTTGTATTGGGAGTTTGTTGATTCGATCGAAAGTTTAACTTCGTCTATGTGTTTTTCCGAATAATTTAGAACATGTTAAAAAGTTCGACCGGATATAAATACCCACTTTTTCCCCTGCCGGAAAAATTTCCAAGTGTTGGATTTTTCCGAAGTTTAAGAATGTTCTAAGTAGTGCAAGTAACTCGATGGACCCTCTAGAAGACAACAAACCTTAACTCGATTATGTGACCGTCTTGAACTGCCCTTTGAACCTTAGGGTTTGGGGCAGTACGGCGTGCCACAAGTGAGGCGTTGGCTTGACCCTACTACGGCTGGACCGTTGGTACTGTGGCATGAAGTAGATGTTTTTAAACTTATTTCATATGCTGAGCTTTTCGGGAAAACTTTGGTGTTTGATTGTTCGATCGGAAAGTTTAACATTGTCTATTTATCTGGAATGTGATACAATAATTGGAATCAACAACATTTGGATGTTATAAGCATAGCAGTTTAGTCTCACTTGATTGGTTGCCACGGAATTTTGATGTGATCAAAAGTCCGTCGCAATCACGTTGCGTACGCGGATACTCGCCGGTAAACTTAATAGATAGCCACGCCCCATAGCCCCGACCAAGTGACTGTAGGAGAACCCCGTCGCCGAAAGCATCCGTTCGGGTGCTCGCGGCATCGGTGTTCCGCCTTGGTGCACTTCGTCGACGGTATCGGGGGTGCGGCCGTCTACTAAATTTTGCGACGAGCATTCGTTCTGGATGTCGGGAATCTTGTTGAATTGCCCGACTTGATATTGAAAAGTGTTTTCGATAATGAGACTAAAATGCGGGGTTTATAATTGTTAGGCATGCGATGTCTAAGGAATTCATTTGGTTAGGCATGCGATGTCTATGCAGGTTGCGGATTCCAACTGTTGTAGTTTTACACTTTCTTTTCTGCGACCGTAAGTGTAATATGTGATATCGCTGGTTTCGTTGCTATATATCAACGACAATTGGGATGGGCATATTTACTTACGTTGATGACATGTGATGTTATGTGTTGCTGGATATGTTATGTAGGAGACCATCTCGAGGAGTCGAGTCCGGGTCTCCTAACTCTAGAATTGGTAGGGTTGCTTGCCGCTCTCGTAGGGGTCTAGAGGTGTGGGATTGGCTATTCATCACGACCGTGGAATCCGTGTTTTATACAGGCTCAAAATAAAACACGGGCGTCCTAGTATATCCAATATTTCATATGATATTTTCTGCTGCGTTATCTGTGATGTGATCATGTGATATGTTCAGATAGATGTTTTATATAGTATATATGATATATTATATAGACGTTGCTTATGTTTTACACCCGCGCTAGCCCTACCTCGCTCTGGCGTTAGTTACCTAACCTAACGGTGCAGACGGGACATCGAGGCGAATGCGGATGGCATAAGCGTACGTTATATTTATCTGTGTTGTTTAGGTGGACTTAAATGATGGGACTTCATTAATGTGATTAATGAAAGAAAATAAACCTAAAAGATGTTGTGGAATCGAATTTTTCAAAAACAGGTAGCTACAGTTCTTGCTTTGCACAGCGGTATATATGATATATCCTGCACCTTATTCGATGAGGAAAGGGCCGACGATCCCTTCACCGGGAGTGACCCCTTTAGCAATAACTGGTAGATGCTACAACCCTCGGTTTGCCTTTTGATTGCTTCTATAGTTTTTTCTTTGCACAGCGGTATATATGATATATCCTGCACCTTATTCGATGAGGGAAGGGCCGACGATTCCTTCACCGGGAGTGACCCCTTTAGCAAAACTAGAAAAGCCTCAAAAACACTCCATTTAAAAACCATTTGATTCCGCAACAAGATCAAGTTCAAAGCGTTAAAGGTTTTCTTAAAAACCATCTGCAACTCTCCGTCATTTTAGTAAGTAGAGTACTTAGTATTCGTGCTACGTTTGTCGACCATAGCCGTGGCGTAGTGTACGGTAGCTAAGTAATGTCTTCCAACACAGCATATGATGCGATTAGTTAAGACAGTCATGTGACTTTGTTGACCTTAGCCAAGGGTCATGTGGGTGGGTCTAATTAATCATGAAATGAAGGGTAAAACTTGACTAGTGCTTATGATTTGTTGACCATAGCCAAGGTCATAAGTGCTAGGGATAAAAACCTTTATCGGGAGTTTCAAGTGTAGAAATTTTCAATGAGATTGCATACCTTCTATATGATAGTTGGATCCCGATACCCACTGCGAGTAATTGTTACTAAGAGTTTTACACTTTGCAATTAGCCGATCAAGTAGGTGTCTAGAAAGGTGTCAACGGTGTTACGCCTCTGGGAAAACGAGGTTTATTTTAATTAGGTACGTGCGAAAGCACGGGGAACCTCCCTCAAAGTACCGGCACTGGCCTGGCTGAAAGATTGGCGAACTTGTAGAGTGTAATTAATCCCGGCTAGTCTTTCCTTTTAAGGTTTGAAGGAAGATTTGATAAAAACAGTGGGAGCCATCCTGATTAGATAAAATAAATAACCAATCTAATCTTGCAAGAGCACACGCAGAGTGTTTTCCTCTCTCTCTCTCCAGGTAGCGACCATATCACGCCTTAATCAAGATAATAATATGGATGTATTGACCAAACCCGCTTGTTTTACTGAGCTGGGGAACGTTGGTCCCGCTCCAACTTATAATTGTTATAAGACCGAGCAGGAAATAGGGGAATACCAGAATTCCTATGCCGCCCAAATGAAGAAAGTGCATATGATGCATCTCCTTCGGGTGTGTTCATTATAAAGAATATTTCTCAGTGTCCTCTACGTCCTAGGTATTAGAAACCGGATCAGGATCCCGCAAATGTAATCCGTTACATGGGATACAGAAAGGTAGAGAACTGAGAACGGGTGATAAGTTTCATGAGACAGAAAACGGTGCAAGTGTTGGAGCCAAGTCTGTTGGTCACTGTCACCCTGTATTACCAATACATTGATTCTGAACAAATGTTATTAGATACCGAACCTGATGTACAAAATCATATCAATCTCTTTATTTATTAAAGAAGGATATAATTTTGTATTGTTCAATATTGTTTTGAACATTTCAAAAGTTGATCGGTTCAGGCACGTTATCTAAAAGCATTGACGTTCTAAATCAAACTACAGTTTCTAGCATACAGAACACATACAAGAGGAAGAGTTTAGAAATGAACGATTCCTTCTTGAGGTATTGTAGACTAGGTCATATCAATGTGACCCGACTAGCTTAAGTTACATTTTAGATGCATATTTAAATCAGTTTGAATTTACATCTTGTGAAACTTGCCAGTCATGTCATAAAGATTAGATGACCATAGCTCTGTTTATTGAAAACAGAGAAAGAGTTAGTAAACTCTTGGGACTGATACATGATGATGTATGTAAGGTCCCCTGTCTACACATGCTAGGACCGGTTCTTTGTACTTCATTACATTCTCTGATAATCTCTCAAGATTCAGTCATATGTTCCTGTTGAAACATAAGTCCGAAGCTTTTGAGATATTGACAAAATATAAGTTAGAAGTAAAGAACCAAAAACTGGGTAGAAGTATTATGTCCTATGATGAGATCAGGAAGGAGAATACTTGTGCATAGAATTCCTGGACTATTCTAAAGGAGAATGAGATTATCTCTCAGCATTACTCCTCCGTATACACCATAGCACAACGGTATATCGGGGCAGAGCAATAGCACCTATAAGATATGGTGCGCTCTGTGATGAGTACTACTGAGTTACCTTTTTTTCCTTTTGGGGGTTATGCACTTAAGAAGCTGCATACCTATTGAATTAGATTCGAATCAGATCACTGCCTACCACTCCATATGAGATATGGCATGGGAAGAGCCTGTCTCTTAAGTGAATTAAGATTTGGGGTTGTCCGGCCTATGTCAAAAGCAAAATCCGGACAAGATCCAGGCAAGGTCAGTTCTGTAGAACTGGAAGGAGTTCCAGCTTTACAAACTACAACAGATGATTTGATAGAACCAAAGGATTCAATAGTCCCCGACGAACCTTAGCCTCTCCGCCGATCTAGCAGGGTTCCTCATCCGCCTGAGAGATACTTCGGTTTCTCGATGACAGTGGGAGCGAGGATTGCATCATGAGATGATGACCCAACTAGTTTCGAGCAGGCCATCAAGAGTGGGGACTCTGTAAGAATGGCTGGATGCTTAGCGATCTGAGATGGAATCCATGTACACCAACAAAGTATGGACTTTGGATGCTATATCTGAAGGGTTAAATCCCCATCAGGAGCAAGTATATCTTATGAAGATTACTTGGTGTAGGTGGAAAATTTGAGACTTTCAAAGCTAGACATGTTAAAGGTTTTCATCATCGACCAGGCGTGGATAATGATGAAACCTTTTCCAGTGGCTATGCTTAAGTCCATCCAGATCCTACTTGCCATTGCTACATACCATGACTACGATATCTGGTGGTTGGGTGCCATGACAGCTTTTCTAAATAATGATTTAGAAGAGAACGTCTATAAGAACACAGCCAGAGGGCTTCGTAAATAGTGGGAGCAGCGGAAACGTGTGCAAGTTGCTTTACAGAATAAAGCAGGAATCGCGGAATTGGAACATCTGTTTTGATGTGGTAGTCAAAGTGTTTGAATTCATCAAAATGGTAGATGAACTTTGTATATACAAAACGGTAGTAGAAAGTAAGGTGATCATCCTCGTATTGTACGTGGACAACATACTCTTGATAGGAAAAGAGTTTCCTATACTACACACGGTCAATCTCCTCTTATCATAAGGATTCTCCAATAGGATAAAGGTGATACCTCCTAAATCCTGGGATTTGGATCTATGAGATAGATCTAAATAGATGTTAGGCTTCTCACTAAGTTTAGTGAGATGGTATCAATCGATCCTGGGGAGAATCACTGGAAAAGTTCCAGGATGATAAAGACGACTGAATGTCAGTCACAGGCATTGTCTTTACCCTCAGTGGAGGGACGGTATGTTGGAAGAGTTCCAAGCTAGATATCGTGGCAAACTAGACGATAAAGGCTGGTAACATCTCTATTAAAAATACTACCAAAGAGGCAGTTTGGGTGTATATTAGTACATAAGATGAACTAGGTTCCTACCATTGTGTGACAATGGAGGTGTGGCTTTGGCCCAGGAACCCCGGTCCCATCAGTGACCCAGACATATTCTGAGGCAGCATCACCTGATCATGGAGATAGTTGATCTCCAGGGTGATAGAGGTTAGGAGAGTAGACTTAGAGGACAACACGTCGGATCCACTCACAAAGGCTTTTTCCCAAAGGGAGACTCTTATGGGATGGTTGAGTATGAGATACTGCAACCACAGCTACAGATGGCCCTAATGCAAGTGGGAGATTGTTAGTTATATGTATGCCCTAGAGGCCATTATTGTACATAGGATGTATATTGTAGTGGATGCTGGGACATATATAGGTAGGACTTTCTTGCTCGACATGATAGTACGCTATCTAGTTGCTCTTTATCCTAACATGTATACTTGCTGTCTCTCTATTACATGTTGATAAAGCCCTTAGGATATGTACTCGACTTGCAGGACTGTGATGTAGATCATACTAGTGGGGCCTGGGTAGTCCATGATTACATCCTTCAATGTTCCTAGTCGTGGGAATATCGAGACGGGGCATCGATATTCCAGAGTAGACTAGCGTATATCTTCTCGACCCATGTGATGGGCAATGGATGATCCCATATCCATTGGTATTTGACATCAGAGACGGTGTGCGGGTGCTCAGTGGAGACTGGGTACACTGAACGGACTCGCCGAGAACTCCCAGATGGTATTATACCTCACGTCAGATGGCAGTTCTCTGGTGACACTGGTACAGCTTAGTCTGTTGACCCAAGATCGTCATAGAGTCTTGTGTGTCTCCCACTGTGCTTTGATTTCCACCCTACCACGGCTCTACTGAGTTGTGCAAACAGGTGGTTTTTGGTTACAGTCCCGATTCACATGGAGGCAATGAGCGATAGGAGGGGATTCGTCTCTCCCGGTATTGGGGGTTGATGTTGCGCTATGCTCGACTGGCCATAACTGGAAATCCTTGGCCAGGGTTGCAGTGATATACTGGTAAGAGTTATCAGTAGTTTCACGCTTGTTATGGACCTTACATCTGCATGACTTATCAAGCTATTGGGGTCTGACGTTTACCACCCCTAGGCGAGATATGCGACATATCAGATGAACAGACCGGACTGTACGGTAAGTGTTGCTGGTTGGATTCGCAGGAGTGTGAGCGGGCTTGCTCGTTGATCTTCTGATCGCTTAATACCCGAGTGGCCGTTACGTTTAGCAGACCGCTTGCGGCTTGTAGGTGTTTGATATGATCATCACCTGCTGCCGGCGTATTGACGAGTCTTTAGAGTCCTACACAGAGGTTTCCTGGCTCAAGCGAAACGAAATAGGAGCGCATATGAGATATGTGCGGGACCGAGAATAATACCAGTATGTGATATTGTATTCTATTTTCGCGATTTGTATCATTGGACGGTTATATGAGATATAGCCGGGTTACCGAATCAAATGTTGATTCGATATATTGATACACTTGATATTAGTCGGTTATATGCAGTATGACCGGATCATTAAATCAAGTGTTGATTTAATGATTTAATGTATAATTATATATTTGATATATTACTTTACATTAACTCGTGTTGGTTCACTTAAGATTATTTTTCTCACTAGATTGTGCACATTGTATATATGATATATGTTTGTGCACTAGTTTGTATCATGTTTGATGATACATGAAAACTTGGGTGTGTGTATGCTTTAAACCTTGTTTAGGTTAATGGTTAGGGTTTTAACTTATTTATTTATTTATTTTGGTTAAAAACTAAATGGTGGCTTTTCTTACTTTGCTAGAAGTTTCATGATACTTCAAGCAACTTTGACAAAGTCTTAACCATTTTGTTTTTATCTTTTGACCTAACCATTTACCTAAACTATGGTTTGCTCTCTACATGAGTTAACTTCACCCATGGTTGCAATATGAGAAGACTTAACTTGATTTATTATTTTCACATATAATTCATTTTTCCTTCTTCTTCTTCTTCTTCATCTTCTTCAAGTGAAGAAAACCTTTCTTGAAAATTTTTCAAGTGATGAAATCAAGTGAGAAATCCAAATTCAAAGTGAACCCACTTCCTATTTCTTCATCCTCTACCACTTGCCATATTGTATAGGGTGTTATCTTGACAAGTTTCATGACCTAGTGAAGATGGAGCTTGAGTTTGAGTCGCCTCGACGTAGATCATCTTCGGCATCGAAGTCAACGACCTAGCCCGATCAATTCTCCGATGAAACCAACGCTAGAGTCCGGGATCCCGATGATCGCAGCGGAGGGACGTCATCATGGAGCTAAAGAAGTGGAGGACCGGATCTACAAAGATTGTAATCCCTTTCACTTGTAGTTAAATTGTTAACTTGCTTGTATTTCGCCTTACCTCTAGTAACGATCTTGCATTAGGGTTTCTCGGCACATAGAAAAATTTGATTTTGGCATGGTTGATGCCTTGTGGAACCTCTTGAGTGTGCCTAGGAACCCTACAATATCCAGACATATTCTAAGACAGGTATTCCTCATTTCGGGAGATGGTTTTCTCCGCGAACTTGAGATAAAGAGAGACATAAAAAGAAACATCAGGGCGGATCCACTTACTGAGGCTATTCCTCGAACACAATAGTTTCGCAAACGAGCTTTGTGAGACTGATTTGTAGAGGAGTTGGGTGTTCGGTATCACACGGGCTGTGAGTATGCGACATTGCAATAATTAGTCTTGAGTGCAAGTGGGAGATTGTTGGATATAGTGCCCTCAGAGTCAATTATTGGATCACAGGCACGTGATTGCAATGATAGAGGGAGGACCTATGCCGGTAGAACAGTCTTACTCAAGATGATAGTATGCTATCTGGTTTATCTTTATCATCGTGTACTGCTTCAGGTGACCTTACAGGTCACTATTACACGTTGATAGAGCCCTTAGGATTCTTGCTTGACGACCAGCAGTATGATGGCGATCATATACGTGAGAGCTGGGGTCTATAAGCATATCCTTAAAAGGTCCCGAGTCGTGGGAGTTTCGAGGCTGGGCATCGATACTCCGGAGTAGACTAGTGTATACAGTCGAGACCCCGACGAGGGGCGGTGGCCGGTCTCACAAGCCATTGGTGTCAGTTGGATCACCTAAGATGTATACAGGTGTTCATTGGGTTATGAGTACACCAGAAGGACTCGCCGGGAACATGCTAGTTGGTATTATACCTAGCGTCAGATAGCAGTTCTCTGGTGACATGTGTACAGGTTAGTTCATCGACCTGAGATCGTCATTTGTCTCGTGTGAGTTCCCACTGTACTTTGATTACTACACTACCACGGATCAAAGGGTCATGCAAACAGGTTTTAGTTGGGTACAGTCCCGAGCCACATGGAGGCAGTGAGCGGATCTGCAGGTGTTCATCTCTCCCGGTATTGGGGGTGAGATCGCGCTGTGTCTGGAAGAGCTATTACACAAAGTCCTTGGCCAAGGCAGGAAATTTACTGGTAGGTATTCCAGTAGTATTTCAGGGTGTTCTGGGCTACACTCCGACACGACTTGTACTGCTTTTGGGGGTCTGACTTTTACCAACCCCCAAGGCCCGCCATACGATTCTCGTAGACGAACGGAACGGACTGTACGGATATTGTCACTGATAGGCTCAGTAGGGTGTCAGGATGAGTTCGCTCATCGACGTCCCTTTTGGTCAATACCTGGTAGCCCGTTACATATGGCTAATACCTCTGACGTGCTAGTAGTTAAATCCACAGCCAAAGTATTGATGAGTCTTTAGAGTCCCCCACAGACAGTTTTTCAAGTTTCGGGCGAAACGCTGTAGAGGCCGTATGGATATATGGCAGGGTTCGATCATATACGTGCGGCATTGCATGGATCATGATCGGACGGATAATACTAGCGGGCTTTGGTTTAAGCCGGATCCTAGTATTGTACAGTGTAGATTTTGTCTCATTGCATTTGTATTCGGTCGGAATACAAATGTGGGTATGTATATACAGTCGCGGGGTTTTTCCTGTAATTTATTACGGGAACGTTTTTTTAAAGTTGCCAGTTTGCATTCCGTTTCGGCCAGTTTTCCTTTCTTCCTTTGTTTGGCTGAAAATTGATGGAGAGGCTAATTTGCAAATGTGCAAATTAGCAAAGTGGAGGGTGTTATTAGTGATATGAGGCTTCATGTTATTTCTAGCACATTTAGATTCCATTTTGTGCACATGGATTGCATTAAATGAGATGGGAATGACATGAGAGTTGATTTGGACTTTGGTGTGACATATTCTTCTCATTATCATACAATTTCTCCCCTTGCTTTATTCTTTCATATTTCCCTCCTCCATTCATGATCATGGCCGGCCACTTCTTGGGAAGAGAGGGAATTCATTTTGTGGTGGGAAATTTGTTGATCTCATTCTTTGCTTGCTACAAAAATTCCTAACCCCTCTCCAAAGTTCATTTTTCTTCTTCCCTCCTTCAATGGCAACTTCAACAACCCCTTGAGACAAATGCTTCTACACTTAGTCTACAGCATTCTTGGACACGTCGGCTTGCCAACTTCGTGTCCGAGTTGCCTCGGTCCAGAGGTGGGAGCCCGTAAAAGGATTCGGCTATGTGGTGCCCTTTCCAACGAGGAGGTGAAGAACGGAGATTCCGCGAGAAGATCGGGATGGAGGCCGAAGACCAAAGGACACGGATCGCTCGGTATAGCATTCTACCCTTTCTCTTGTTTGCTAGCATTAGGTTAATGGCCCGATCTGGGTTTTTAGTACGCGGTAGCGCCGGTTTAAAAGTTTAAAGAAAAAGTTTCGTTTCCGCATTTTGGCCACGGAATGACGGCCGGGGCGCTGCCGTGCACTTACATCCTCCACGTACAATATGAGGATCACCACCATACTCCCTACTACCTTTTTGTATATACAAGGTTCATCTACTCTTTTGATGAAGTCAAACTCTTTGACTACCACATCAAAACAGATATTCCAACTCCGCGATGCCTGCTTTAACTCATAAAGCAACTTGCATACGTTTCTGCTGCTCCCACTGTCTACGAAGCCCTCTGGATGTGTACTTATAGATGCTCTCTTCTAAATCACTATTTAAAAAAAGCAGTCATGACAGCCAACCGCCAGATATCGTAGTCATAGTATGTAGCAATAGCAAGTAGGATCCGGATGGACTTAGGCAAAGCCACTGGAGAAAAGGTTTCATCATAATCCATACCTGGTCAATAACGAAAACCTTTTACAACAAGTCTAGCTTTGAAAGTCTCAACTTTTCCATATACACCAAGTAATCTTCTCAAGATATACTTACTCCTGATGGGGATTTAACCCTTCAGATAAAACAACCAAAGTCCATACTTAGTTGGTGTATACAGATTCCATCTCAGATAGCTCAGCATCCAGCCATTCTCACAGAGTCCCCACTCCTGATGTCCTGACCGAAACTAGTTGGGTCATCATCTCATGATGCAATCCTCTCTTCCACTATCATTGAGAAAACCGAAGTATTTCTCAAGTGGATGAGGAACCCTACCAGCTCGGCGGAGAGGCTGGGGTTCGTTGGGAACTATTGAATCCTCCGGTTCCACCAAATCATCAGCTGCAGTTTGTATAGCTGGAACTCCTTCCAGTTCTACATCATGACCACTAATTTCTTCACAAGAAATTCCCTTCCCAAAAGGTGGCATGCTGAGAAACAAAACACTTTTTGTTCCTCGGTGTGTAGAAGATATTCCCTTACGAATGCTTAGGATATACAACAAACTTCCACAGAACTGACCTTACCTCGAGCTTGTCCGGATTTTGCTTTTAAACATAGGCCGGACAACCCTAAATCTTAACATCCTTAAGAGATGGGCTCTTCCCATTCTATATCACATATGGAGTGGTAGGCACCTGATTTGATTGGAACCCTATTCAATAGGTATACAACTTCTCAAGTGCATACCCCCCAAAAGGAAATAGGCAACTTAGTAGTACTCATCATATAGCACACCATATCATAGGGTGCTATTGCTCCGCCCCGATACACCGACATGCTATGGTGTATACGGAGGAGTAATGCTGAGAGAGAATCTCATTCTCCTTTAGAATAGTCCAGGAATTCCGTGCTCAAGTATTCTCCTCCTTGATCTCATCATAGGACATAATACTTTTACCCGTTTTTGGTTCTCTGCAACTTATATTCTTTGAATTTCTTAAAAGGTTCAGACTTGAGTTTCAACAGGAACATATATCCGAATCTTGAAAGATCATCAGTGAATGTAATGAAGTACAAAGAACTGGTCCCGGCATGTGTAGACAGGGGACCTACATACATCATCATGTATCAATCCCAAGAGTTCACCAACACTTTCTCTGTTTCCAATAAACGGAGCTATGGTCATCTTATCTTTGTGGCATGACTGGCAAGTTTCACAAGATATAAGTTCAAACTAATTTAAATATGCATCTAAATGTAAATTTTCTAGTCGGGTCGCATTGATATGACCTAGTCTACAATGCCTCAAGAAGGATTCGTTCATTTCTGAACTCTTCCTCTTGTGTGTGTTCTGTACATTAAGAACTGTAGTTTGATTTAGAACGTATATGCTTTTAGATAACGTGCCTAAACCGATCAACTCTTGATATAGAAAATGTTCAAAACATTATCCAACAATACAAAATTATATCCTTCTTTACTAAATAAATAGACTGATATGATATTGTATATCAGGTTCGGTATCTAATAACATTCGTTCAGAATCAATGTATTTTGTAATACAGGGTGATAACTGTCAACAAACTTGGCTGCAACACTTGCACTGTTTCTAACTCTTGAAACTTATCATCCATTCTCAGTTCTCTACCTTTCTGTAACCCATGTAACATATTACATATGTGGGATCCTGATCCGGTATCTCATACCTAGGACGTAAAGGAAACTGAGAAACAGTTCTTTGTAATGAACACACCCAAAGAAAATGCATCATCATGCACTTTCTTCGTTTGGGCGGTACGGGAATCCTGGTAATCCCCTATTCCTTGCTCGGTCTTGTAACAATTATAAGTTGGAGCGGGACCAACGTTCCCCGGCTAAGTATAACAAGCGGGTTCGGTCAATACATCCGTATTATTATCTTGATTAAGGCGTGACATGGTTGCTACATGGAGAGAGAGAAAGAAGAAAACACTCAGCGTATGCTCTTGAAAGATTAGATTGGTTATTAATTTATCTAATCAGGATGACTCCCACTGTTTTAGTCAAATCTTCCTTCAAACCCTAAAAGGAAAGACTAGCCAGGATTAATTACACCCTACAAGTTTGCCAATCTTTCAGCCAGGCCAGAGTCGGTACTTTGAGGGAGATTTCCCGTGCTTTCGCACGGATCTAATTAAAATAAACCTCATTTTCCCAGGGGTGTAACCCTGTTGACACCTTTCTAGAAACCTACTTGATCAGCTAATTGTAATTTGTAAAACTCTCACAGGATTAACTCTTTCTCGCAGTGGGTATCGAGATCCAACTATCTCATAGGAGGTATGCAATCTCATTGCAAATTTCAACACTTGAAATTCCCAATATTGTTTTGCCCCTAGCAACTTATGACCTTGGCTAAGGTCAACAAATCATAAGCGCTAGCCAAGTTCAACCCATCATTTCCCGATTGAATTAAACCCACCCGCATGACCCTTGGCTAAGGTCAACAAAGTCGCACGACTACCCTAACTCAATCGCATCATATGCTTAGCAGATAAGCACTAATTAGCTACCGCACACTACTCCTTGGCTAAGGTCAACAAACGTAGCACGAATACTAACTAGTACTTATCTGAAATGACGGAGGGCTACGGCAGGTTTTTTAAGAAAATCTTTTGCGTAAAGAACTTGATATCGTCGTAGAATCCAGTGATTTTAAAAGGAGTGTTTTTTAGGCTTTTACTAGTTTTTGCTAAAGGGGTCACTCCTGGTGAAGGGATCTCGGCTCTTTCCTTATCGGATAAGGTGCTGGATATTCTACTAGGAATACCGCTATGCAGAGCAAAAACTATAAAATCAATCAAAAGACAATCCGAGTTTGTAGCATCTGCTAGTTTCGCTAAAGAGGTCACTCCCGGTGAAGGGACCTCGGCTCTTTCCTTATCGAATAAGGTGCTGGATATTCTACAAGGAATATCGCCATGCAAAGTAAGAACTAGAGCTACCAGTTTTCGAGACAAGTTTCTACAACATCTTTAGTTTTTTTATTTCATTAATCTCATTAATGATGTGCCATTTATTATGCTTCCCAAGCATCAGATATGAAACGAAAGCAGCAATATTAATTATATCTCATATATATAATAATAGGCATTCATCTCAGAATATAATCAATCATCACATCACAGAATTGTAAGTCCACGTTGCCCACCCCGGTGCTTACGGGGAGGCAGAATAGGTAAAAAAAAAACGATTTTTCTCAAGGCAACATGGACTAGAAACAAAGGATCTTTGCTAAACAAAAACCCAGCAAACTAACTACAAGTTTAGCTACTCGGTTAGAAGGTTATACCTAGGTCTTGAACTCCTTCTCTTCTTGCTCCTTGGAGTGGTTTGAACGGCTCCTCCTCGTCGTCTTCTCTTTGCCGAAGAAGGATCCATCCGAAGGCCTCTACCTTGAGCTCCTACCTCAACCTAGAGGTAACTAAAGTGCTTGGCTTGCTAAACCTAGAACCCTAGAATGAGTAGAGATGAGTTATGGTGGCTTTACCTCAAGAGCTCATGATTCTCAACACATGAGAGATGAGAGCTTTGAGAGAGAGGAAGAGGATGAGCTTTGGATGAGAGAGAGTGAGCAAGTGAGAATCAATTATCTTTTTTACAACCATGCTCTCAAAATAGGAATAATGATAATAATAATAATAATTAAGAAATTGTGATGGTTAGTTTATGAATGACCATTATCATTTCATCATTTAATGCATTTGCAAGAAACAAGAAGCATCTTTGAAATGAAATGATGATGGTCAGCAAGTCAACAATGGTCAACCGGTCAACAAAGTCAACAAGTCAGCAAAAGTCAAATTGTCAACAACCCTAACCATGGCACAATTATCCTTAATTAATATTATTAACCATATTCCTCATTCTCATTAGGGTTTGGAAAAAGTCAACAGTCAACAACCCTAATGAAAATCCTCTGCCTCTGCCTCTGTCAACTGTGCATACACACCCACACCCGTGTTCAGAGAAACACGAATACAATAAGATAAAACCAATCCCAAAACATATACTAGGATCTAGCTTAAACTAAAGCACGCTAGTAATAACTGCCTGGACACCAAATGTGCACAAGTGCGCGGATGTGAACGAACCCTGTCGCAAAACCATGCGACCTCTACTCTGTTTTGCCCAAAGGCGAACAGCCCTCTGTGTGGGACTCTAAAGACTCGACACTACGCTGGCAGTGGGTTTAACCACAGGCCGGAAGTGGTACTAGCTGTACGTAACGGTCCCCAGGTAGATGCCGATAAGAAGACTGATGAGGTGAACCCATCCGAACTCTACTGAGCCTGAATGTGACAATCTCCGTACAGTCCGGTCTGTTCGTCTGAGAGTATCACATGTCGGGCCTAGGGGGCAGTAAACGTCAGTCTCCTAATAGCGGTATAAGTCATGTCGGAGTGTAGCCCAGAACACCCTGAGATAACACCGGAAACGCTACCAGTATATCTCGCTTGCCCTGGCAAGGGACTTTGTGTAATGGCTCTCCTAGACACAGCGCGATATCAACCCCCAATACCGGGAGAGACGAATCCTGTCTAACCGTCACTGCCTCCAAGTGCTTCGGGACTGCACCCAACCACTACCTGTTTGCACGACTCATTTGAGTCGTGGTAGGGTAGTAATCTAAGAACAGTGGGAACACACTCGAGGCAAAGTGATAGTGTCAAGTCAACGGACTATGCTGTACTCATGTCACCTGGGAACTGATAACTGACGATAGGTATAATACCAAACCAACAGTTCCCAGCGAGTCTTGTCCAGTGTACTCGTAACCTAACGAGCACCTGCATACTATCTGCAGTACGACGTACTGATGGCTGTGGGACAGACCATCTATCCTCCTGGGATGAGAAGCGTATACACTAGTCTACTCTGGAGTATCGATGCCCTGTCTCGATAATCCTATGACTAGGGACCTGTATAAGGATGTGCTTGTAGATTACCTAGCCCCCACTAGTGTGGCTGCCATCACAACGCTGGTAATCAAGCAAAGATCCTAAGGGCTCCACTAATGTATATAGGCTATATGCTAAAATAAACACATGCACACATTAAAGTAGAAACAAACCAAGTAGCATACTACCATTTCGAGCAAGATTGTCTATACAACTGTGAATATCCCAAGCTTCCATCAAGAAATATACAAACTAGTATGATACAGCAATGGCCTCTAGGGCATATACACTAATAATCTCCCACTTGCACTAAGGCCACGTATCGAAGACCTATCATATCGATCAGCCGCTCGAACTGAGTCTGGGGTATGGCATTTGTGAATGGATCTGCAGTGTTATCTTCTGTAGCAACCCTCCGAACCTCGATCTCCCTGATCAGGTGATACTGCCTCAAGATGTGTCTGGACTTCTGATGGGACCTGGGTTCCTTCGATAAAGCTATACCCCCGTTGTTGTCACAATACAGAGGTATTGGATCAACAATGGACGGAACCACCAGAAGTTCTATCGTATGCTTAAAACCCGGATTGAACCATTAACCTACAACTAGCTATCTAGAGAGAGGGTTGGAAAGCTATACCGATCGATCCGTGTCCTTCGGTCTTTGGCCACCATCCCAAGCTCTTCGTGTAGGGTTCCTAGGCACACTAAGGAGGTCTCACAAGGTATCAACCATGCCAAATTCAAATTTTACAAGTGCCGAGAAACCCTAATACCGATCGTTGACTAGAGTTTAAGGCGAAAATGATAACTAGTTAACAACTTAACTAAGAGTGAACGGAAATACAACCTTTATAGATCCGGTCCTCCACCTCCATAGCTCCGTGATGATGTCCCCTCGCTGCGATCATCGGATCCCGGGCTCTAGCGTCGGCTTCATCGGAGAAATGGGCGGGCTAGGTCGTCGACTTCGATGCCGAAGATGATCTATGTCGAGGCAACACAAGATCAAGCTCCAACTTCACCAAGTCATGAAACTTGTAAAGAAAACACCCTATACAACTTGGCAAGTGGTAGAGGATGAACAAATAGGAAGTGGGTTCACTTTAGAATTGGATTTCTCACTTTTTTTCTCATTCACCATTGATGGTAGCAAGCTTTTCTTCATCTTGAAGAAGGAGAAGAAGAAGAAAAGAATATGATATGAATATCAAAAATAGAAAATAAAAGTGATTCCTATCATATAGCAACCATGGTTAAGTGTAGAGAATGAACTAAGGTTAGTTGAATGGTTAGGTTTAGGAGATGAAGACAAAATGGCCATTTTAGTCAAAGATGCATGAAGCATCAAGAAAGTTCTAAAAGCAACCACTTTGTTTTCCTTTTCTTTTAACCAAAAATGAAAAGATAAAAAAATGAAATGAAACCCTAACCATTCACTAAACATAGTGTATAGCATACACACACCCAAGGTTGCATGTATCATCAAACATGATACAAACAAGTGTCCAAAAATATATCACATATACAATGTGCACTTCAAGTGAGAAAATCCATTTAAAGTGAACAATATTAGTCAATGTAAAGTAATATATCTAATATATAATTATACATTAAATCATTAAATCAATACTTGATTTAACGATCCGGTCATATCGCATATAACCGACTAATATCAATAGTAACAACTTATCGAATCAACACTTGATCCGATAACCCGGCTATATCGCATATAACCGATCAATATCACAAATCACAAGAATCGAATACAGTATCGCATACTGGTATTATTCTCGGTCCCGCACATATCCCATATGCGCTCCTATTTCATTTCGCTTGAGCCAGGAAACCTCTGTGTAGGATTCTAAAGACTCGTCAATACGCCGGCAGCAGGTGATGATCATATCAAACACCCACAAGCCGTAAGCGGTCTGCTAAACGTAACGGCCACCCGGGTATTGAGCGATCAGAAGATCGACGAGCAAGCCCGCTCACACTCCTGTGAATCCAACCAGTAACACTTACCGTACAGTCCGGTCTGTTCGTCTGATATGTCGCATATCTCGCCTAGGGGTGGTAAACGTCAGACCCCAGTAGCTCGATAAGTCGTGTCGATATGAGGTCTATAACAGTTTGAGAAACTACTGGTAACACTTACCAGTAAATCTCAGCAACCCTGGCCAGGGATTTCCGGTTATAGCCAATCGAACACAGCGCAACATCAACTCCCTATACCGGGAGAGACGAATTCCCTCCTATCGCTCATTGCCTCCATGTGATTCGGGACTGTACCCAAAAGCCACCGTTTTGTACGCCCTCTTGGACGTGGTAAGGTGGAAATCAAAGCACAGTGGGAATCACACAAGACTCTATGACGATCTCGAGTCAACAGACTACTCTGTACCAGTGTCACCAGAGAACTGCCATCTGACGTAAGGTATAATACCATCTGGGAGTTCTCGGCGAGTCCGTCCAGTGTACCCAGTCTCCACTGAGCACCCGTGTATCATCTCTGATGTCAAACACCAATAGATATGGGATCATCCATCGCCCATCTGTATGGGTCGAGAAGGTATTCGCTAGTCTACTCTGGTATATCGATGCCCCGTCTCGATACACCCACGACTACGGCCCTTGAAGGATGTACTTATGGACTACTATGTCCCCACTAGTATGATCTGCATCGTAGTCCAGGTAGTCAAGTACACATCCTAAGGGCTTTACCAACATGTAACAGAGAGACAATCAGTATACACGTTAAGGTAAAGAGTAACCAGATAGCATACTATCATGTCGAGCAAGAAAGTCCTCCCTATATATGTCCCAGCATCCACTACAATATACATCCTATGTACAGTAATGGCCTCTAGGGCATACATATAACTAACACCTCGTGGCATCTCCGGTCTTGATCTCCTCGTCGGAAAGGGCACCACATCTACGAGCCTTTTAACGGGCTCCCGCTTCGTCCGAAGCAACTCAGGCACGAAGTGTGCTAGCCGACGTGTCCAAGGTGTTGTAGAGAATGTTTGTGATCACTTTGTCTCTTGTATCCATGGCTTGGATGGAGGTTAGGGATGATACCATTAATGGAGATTTTGAGCTAGAGGAGGAAGAAAAAGAAGAAGCTTTTCTTTCTTGAGTTGTATTGATAATGAGAGAGTGCGAGAGTGTGGAAAAAATACAAGACCAAACCTCTCATATGGCAGCCCCTCTCTCTCTCTCTTCTCATCATATCAACACAAATCAAACATCAAATGTGACATATGCACAATAAAAGAGACAATGAGTCACTAGGTTTGCATGTGTCACAATTAATGCACAAAATGATGAATTCTAGCTCACAACTTCCATTTACAAACATTAATCCAAATGTTTGCAACAATAAAAAGATACGATAACATCTAAAGTAAACTCGTGACGGATCACAAGGATACCCCTCACCTGTATATACATACCTGCATCCGCATTCTGACTGAATGCGGATGCGACGAGACTAAATTAATCCAACAAATCTAATACTAGGATCCGGCTTAAACCAATGCCCACTAGTATGATCCGCCCGATCATGATCCGTGCACTACTGCACGTATATGATCGGACCCTGCCATATATGATACGCCCTCTACAAAGTTTCGCCCGAAACTTCAGAAACTGTCTGTAAGGGACTCTAAAGACTCGTCAATACTTTGGTTGTGGATTTAACCACTAGCACGTCAGAGGTATTAGCCGTACGTAACGGGCTACCAGGTATTGACCAAAAGGGAGGTCGATGAGCGAACTCATCTTGACACCCTACTGAACCTGTCATTGACAATATCCGTACAGTCCGGTCCATTCGTCTATGAGCATCGCATGGCGGGCCTAAGGGGGTGGAAAAAGTCAGACCCCCAAAAGCGGTACAAGTCGTGTCGGAGTGTAGCCCAGAACACCCTGAGATACTACTAGAATACCTACCAGTAAATCTTCTGTCTTGGCCAAGGACTTCGTGTAATGGCTCTCCTAGACACAGCGCGACCTCACCCCCAATACCGGGAGAGACGAACCCCTGCCGATCTGCTCACTGCCTCCATGTGGCTCGGGACTGTACCCAACTAAAACCTGTTTGCACGACTCCTTTGAACCGTGGTAGGGTAGTAATCAAAGTACAGTGGGAACTCACACGAGACAAATGACAATCTCAGATCGATGAACTAACCTGTACATATGTCACCAGGGAACTACTATCTGACGTCAGGTATAATACCAACTAGGATGTTCCCGATGAGTCCTGTCCGGTGTAATCATAACCCAATGAGCACCTGTATACATCTTAGGTGAAACAACTGACACCAATGGCTTGTGAGACCAGCCACCGCCCCTTGTCGGGGTCTCGACTGTATACACTAGTCTACTAATGGAGTATCGACGCCGAGTCTCGAAACTCCCACGACTAGGGACCTTTTAAGGATGTGCTTATAGACCCCAGCTCCTACGTATATGATCACCATCATACTGCTGGCTGTCAAGCAAGAATCCTAAGGGCTCTACCAACATGCAATAGTGACCTGTAAGGTCACCAAAAGCTATACACGATGATAAAGATAAACCAGATAGCATACTATCATCTTACGTAAGACTATCCTACCGGTATAGGTCCTGTTAGTTATATGTATGCCCTAGAGGCCATTACTATACATAGGATGTATATTGTAGTGGATGCTGGGACATATATAGGGAAGACTTTCTTGCTCGACATGATAGTATGCTATCTGGTTACCCTTTACCTTAACGTGTATGTTGATTGTCTCTCTGTTACATGTTGGTAAAGCCCTTAGGATCTGTACTTGACTACCTGGACTATCATGCGGATCATACTAGTGGGGACATGGTAGTCCATAAGTACATCCTTCAAAGTCCCTAGTCGTGGGTGTATCGAGACGGGGCATCGATATGCCAGAGTAGACTAGCGTGTACCTTCTCGACCCATACAGATGGGCGATGGATGATCCCATATCCGTCGGTGTTTGACATCAGAGATGATATACGGGTGCTCAGTAGAGACTGGGTACACTGGACGGACTCGCCGAGAACTCCCAGATGGTATTATACCTCACGTCAGATGGCAGTTCTCTGGTGACACTGGTACAGAGTAGTCTGTTGACCCGAGATCGTCATAGAGTCTTGTGTGGTTCCCACTGTGCTTTGATTTCCATCTTACCACGTCCAAGAGGGCGTGCAAAACGGTGGTTTTTGGGTACAGTCCCGAGTCACATGGAGGCAATGAGCGATAGGAGGGGATTCGTCTCTCCCGGTATAGGGGGTTGATGTTGCACTGTGTTCGATCGGCTATAACAGGAAGTCCCTGGCCAGGGCTGCTCAGAGAATTGCTTGTAAGTGTTACCAGTAGTTTCTCGACCCGTTATGAGCCTCATATCGACACGACTTATTGAGCTATTGGGGTCTGACGTTTACCACCCCTAGGCGAGATATGCGACATATCAGACGATCAGACCGGACTGTACGGTAGTGTTACTGGTCGGATTCACTGGAGTGTGAGCTGGCTTGCTCGTCGATCTTCAGATCGCTCAATACCCGGGTGGCCGTTACGTTTAGCAGACCGCTTGCGGCTTGTGGATGTTTGATATGATCATCATCCGCTGCCGGCGTATTGACGAGTCTTTAGAGTCCTACACAGAGGTTTCCTGGTTCAAGCGAAACGAAATAGGAGCGCATATGAGATATGTGCGGGACCGAGAATAATGCGTGTATGTGATACCGTATTCTATTCTCGCGATAAATATATCGAATGGTTGTATGCGATATAACCTAGTTATCGATTCAAGCGTTGATTCGATAAGCCGATATATTAGATACCAGTCGGTTATGTGCGCATGACCGGATCATTGAATCAAGTGTTGATTTAATGATTTAATGCATATTTATATATTTGATATATTGCTTTGCATCAACTAGTATCGGTTTACTTAAGATGGATTTTCTCGCTCGGGTGTGCACATTACATATGCGATATGATTTTGTGCACTTGATTGTATCATGTTTGATGATACAAGTTTACTTGGTTAAGTGCAAAGAATAAACCATGGTTAAAAGAATGGTTAGGGTTTTATTTTTCATTACTTATTTATTCATTTATTTATTTATTTATTCACTTTGGAAAATAAAAAGAAAAGAGAAAAGAATGGTTGCTAGATTTGGAGTTTAGTTGAAGCTTCATGAAGCTTTGATAAAGTCAACCATACTTATCTCATCCTTAACCCTAACCATTCACACTAACCATGATTCATTCTCTACACTTGACCATGGTTAAAATTATGATAAGAATTCATTTTCTTTTCATTTTCTAAAAACTTATCATAATATCCTTCTTCTTCTTCTTCATTCTTCAAGTGAAGAAAAGCAAGGTCCATCAATGGTGATTGTTGGAAATGAGTGAGAAATCCAATTCTAAAGTCTACCCACTTCCTATTTCTTCATCCTCTACCTCTTGCCAAGTAGTAGAGTGTGTTTCCTTCACAACTTTTCACAGTTTGGTGAAGGTGGAGCTTGATTCATCGATGCCTCGACGTAGATCATCTTCGGCATGGACATCGACGACCTAGCTTGCCCATTCTCCGACGAAGCCGACTCTAGAGCCCGGATTTGATTTGGACAGCGGAGACGACATCGTTGCGGAGCCGTGGAGGTGGAGCACCGGATCTACAAAGGTTGTATTTCCGTATTCTCTTTAGCTAAGTTGTTAGCTAGCTTTCTTTTCGCCTAGACATCTAGTTATCGATCCGTACACTAGGGTTTGTAGGCACCATAATTTGAAATTGCCATGGTTGATGGCTTGGGAGACCTCACTAGTGTGCCTAGGAACCCTACAGTGGTATCAAAGCCTAGCTAGAGCCTTAGGCGAAGCGTAGACGGAAATTGAAGTCCGAACGAATCCGAAACCCCGAACCAATATTGCTCTCTGTACAATTTTTAAAATCTGGGATTTTTCAACATTAAAAATATTCAGAAAAATCAGCAGGCAATTCTAAGAAATACTGTAAAATTCGTGCAGCTAATTCCTTCAATGCGCGGCGCTTCCGCGGCACGAGCTAGGCTTGTGCGGCGGAAGGGCGGCCATTTTGTCGTTTCTGGCATCCTAATTCCTACATTAATTCATATTGTGCTGTGCTGGTATTCCTGGATATTTTTAATAATTTTTCAAGAGTTGAAATTTCTGCAGTTGTTTTGGGGATTCGGTGTTTCGATCGGGGTATCAATTTTTGTCTGTGTGGCTTTCCGGATAAATTTTAGAATATGTTAAAAAGTTCGACCGGATATAAATACCCAAATTTTCCCCTGTCGGGAAATTTCCAAGTGTTGGATTTTTCCATAGTTTAACGACGTTCTAAGTAGTGCAAGTAATGCGATGGTCCCTCTAGAAGACACAAACCTTAACTCGATTATGTGACCGTCTTGAACTGCCCTTTGAACCTTCGGGTTTGGGGCAGTACGGCGTGCCACATGTGAGGCGTTGGCTTGACCCTTCTACGGCTGGACCGTCGGTACTGAGGTACGAACTGAATGTTGTTAGGCTTGTTTCATGTGTTGATCTGTATCGGGAAAACTTGGGTGTTCGATTGTTCGATCGAAAAGTTTAACATTTTCTGTTTATCTGGAATGGGATACAATAATTGGAATTCACAATAAGTTATATGATAACTGAATGAATGTTATAAACGTAGCAGTTTAGTCTCACTTGATCGGTTGCCACGGAATTTTGATGTGATCAAAAGTCCGTCGCAATCACGTAGCGTACGCGGATACTCGCCGGGTAAACTTAATAGACAGCCTCACTCCATAGCCCCGACCAAGTGACTGTAGGAGAACCCCGTCGCCGAAAGCATCCGTCCGGGTGCTCGCGGTAGCGGTGTTCCGCCTTGGTGCACTTCGTCGACGGTAACGGGGGTGCGGCCGTCTACTGAAGTTTGCGACGAGCATTCGATCAGGATGTCGGGAATCTTGTTGAATTGCCCGACTTGATATTGAAAAGAGTTTTCGATAATGAGACTAAAATGCGGGGTTTATAATTGTTAGGCATGCGATGTCTAAGTAATTCATTTGGTCAGGCATGCGATGTCTGAGGTGGTTGCGGATTCCAACTGTTGTAGTTTTACACTTTCTTTTCTGTGACCGTAAGTGTAATATGTGATATCGCCGGTTTCGTTGCTATATGTCAACGACAATTGGGATGGACATATTTACTTACGTTGATGACATGTGATGTTATGTGTTGCTGGATATGTTATATTGGATCGTCATGATTGAATAGCCGGGGGTTTTTATGTGAGATGAGTGTTTTTCATTTTCATTCATGTAAAAACTTGTATGTAATATTCTTTTATTGGGGCGCTTCCAGGTTGCGGGAGTTGTCACCTGTTGTATATTATTTACTTTTCCGCACTAGGATAGACCCAAGGAGGAGGGCACAAGTAACCGGGTTCTGGAGTCCAGTGGGAGACCAACTCGAGGAGTCGAGTCCGGGTCTCCTAACTCTAGAATTGGCAGGGTTGCTTGCCGCTCTCGTAGGGGTCTAGGGGTGTGGGTTTGGCTATTCATCACGACTGTGGAATCCGTGTTTTATACTGGCTCGTATTGAAAACACGGACGTCCTAGTATATCCAATATTTCATATATTTCTTCTGCTGCGATATCTGTGATGAGATCATGTGATGTTTCTGTGATAGATACAGTATGTAGTATATATGATATATTATATAGATGTTACTTATGTTTTACACTCGCGCTAGCCCTGCCCTGCTCTGCCGTTAGTTACCTAACCTAACGGTGCACGAGGGGACATCGAGGCGAATGCGGATGGCATAAGTGTACGTCGTATTTATCTGTGATGATTAGGTAATTAAATGATGGGACTTCATTAATGAGATTAATGAAATAAAAGAAACCTAAGATGTTGTAGAATCGAATTTCAAAATAAAACAGGTAGCTACAGTTCTTGCTTTGCACAGCGGTATATGCGATATATCCTGCACCTTATTCGATGAGGAAAGGACCGAGATCCCTTCACCGGGAGTGACTCCTTTAGCAATAACTGGCAGATGCTACACACTCGGTTTGTCTTTTGATTGCTTTTAAGAGTTTTTGCTTTGCACAGTGATATATATGATATATCCCGCACCTCATTCGACGAGAAAAGGACCGACGATCCCTTCACCGGGAGTGACTCCTTTAGCAAAACTAGAAAAGCCTCAAAAGCACTCCATTTCAAAATTCATTCGATCCTACAACGATATCAAGTTCATTACGCAATAGGTTTTTAGAAAAACCTGTCGTAGCCCTCCGTCATTTCAGATAAGTACTAGTTAGTATTCATGCTACGTTTGTTGACTATGTTAAGGCGTAGTGTGCGGTAGCTAACTATTGGTTATCTGTATTAGCATATGATGCGATTGGATTAGGGTAGTCGTGCGACTTTGTTGACTATGTTAAGGGTCGTGCGGGTGGGTTTAATTCAATCGAGAAATGACGGGTTGAACTTGACTAGCACTTATGATTTGTTGACTATGTTAAGGTCATATAGCTGCTAGGGGCAAAACATTATCGGGAATTTCAAGTGTTGAAATTTGCAATGAGATTGCATACCTTCTATGAGATAGTTGGATCCCGATACCCGCTGTGAGTAAGTGTTACTCCTGGGAGAGTTTTATACATTACAATTAACCGATCAAGTAGGTGTCTAGAAAGGTGTCAACGGGGTTACGCCTCTGGGAAAATGAGGTTTACATTAATTAGGTTCGTGCGAAAGCACGGGGGACCTCCCTCAAAGTACCGACACTGGCCTGGCTGAAAGATTGGCGAACTTGTAGTGTGTAATTAATCCCGGCTAGTCTTTCCTTTTAGGGTTTGAAGGAAGATTTGATAAAAAGCAGTGGGAGCCATCCTGATTAGATAAAATAATAACCAATCTATTCTTGACAGAGCGCACGCTGAGTGTTTTCTTCTCTCTCTCTCCAGGTAGCGACCATATCACGCCTTAATCAAGATAATAATACGGATTATTGACCGAACCCGCTTGTTATACTGATCTGGGGAACGTTGGTCCCGCTCCAACTTATAATTGTTATAAGACAGAGCAGGAAATTGGGGAATACCAGATTTCCCGTGCCGCCCAAACGAAGAGAGTGCATGTTGATGCATCATCTTCGGGTGTGTTCATTATACAGAACTGTTTCTCAGTATCCTTTACATCCTGGGTATGTGATACCAGATCAGGATCCCAGATATGTAATCTGTTACATAGGGCTACAGACAGGTAGAGAACTGAGAACGGGTGAAAAGTTTCATGAGGCAGAAAACGGGGCAAGTGTTGCAGCCAAGTCTGTCGGTCACTGTCACCCTGTATTAACAATACATTGATTCTGAACGAATGTTGTTAGATACCGAACCTGATATACCAAATCATATCACTCTCTTTGTTAGAAAAGAAAGGATATAATTTTGTATTGTTGGATAATGTTTTGAACATTTCCTATATCAAAAGTTGATCGGATCAGGCACGTTATCTAAAAGGCATTGATGTTCTAAATCAAACTACAGTTCTTGGTATATGGAACACACACAAGAGGAAGAGTTCAGAAATGAACGAATTCTTCTTGAGGCATTGTAGACTAGGTCAGATCAATGTGACCCGACTAGCTAGAGTTACATAAAGATGCATATTTAAATCAGTTTGAATTTACATCTTGTGAAACTCGCCAGTCATGTCACAAAGATGAGATGACCATAGCTCTGTTTATTGGAAACAGAGAAAGAGTTAGTAAACTCTTGGGATGATACATGTTGATGTATGTAGGTCTCCTGTCTACACATGCCAAGACCGGTTCTTTGTACTTCATTACATTCTCTGATAATCTCTCAAGATTCAGACATATGTTCCTGTTGAAACACAAGTCCGAACCTTTTGAGATATTCATAGAATATAAGTTAGAAGTAGAGAACCAAAATGAGGGTATAAGTATTATGTCCTTTGATGTGATCAAGGAGGAGAATACTTGAGCACGGAAATCCTGGACTATTTTAAAGGAGAATGAGATTCTCTCTCAGCATTACTCCTCCGAATACACCATAGCACGATGGTATATCGGGGCGGAGCAATCACACACTATATGATATGGTGTGCTCTATGATGAGTACTACTGAGTTACCTATTTCCTTTTGGGAGTTATGCACTTGAGAAGATGCATACCTATTGAATAGGGTTCGAATCAAATTAGTTGCCTACCATTTCATATGTGATATGGAAAGGGAAGAGCCCATGTCTTAAATTAGTTAAGATTTGGGGTTGTCTGGCCTATGTCTGAAAACAAAATCCGGACAAGCTCGAGGCAATGTCTGTTATGTACAACTGGAAATGTTCCAGATATACAAACTACAGAAGATGATTTGATGGAACCAAAGGATTCAGTAGATACCAACGAACCTCAGCCTCTCCGCCGATCTAGTAGGGTTCCTCACCCACCTGAGAGATACTTCGGTTTCTCTATGACAGTGGGAGCGAGGATTACATCATGAGATGATGACCCAACTAGTTTCGAGCTGGCCATCAGGAGTAAGACTCTATAAGAATGGCTGGATGTTTAGTGACCTGAGATGGAATCCTTATACACCAACAAAGTATGGACTTTAGTTGCTATATCTGAAGGGTTAAATCCCCATCAGGAGCAAGTATATCTTGAGAAGATTACTTGGTGTAGATGGAAAAGTTGAGACTTTCAAAGCTAGACTTGTTAAAGGTTTTCGTCATTGACCAGGCGTGGATCATGATGAAACCTTTTCAAGTGACTACGCTTAAGTCCATCCAGATCCTACTTGCCACGGCTACATACCATGACTGCGATATCTGGTGGTTGGGTGTCATGACTGCTTTTCTAAATGATGTTTTAGAAGAGTGCATCTGTAAGTACACAGCCAGAGGGCCTCGTAGACAGTGGGAGCAGCGGAAACGTGTGCAAGATGCTTTATAAGATAAAGCAGGCATCGCGGAGTTGGAACGTCTGTTTTGATGAAGTAGTCAAAGAGTTTGACATCATCAAAATGGTAGATGAACCTTGTACAAACAAAAAGGTAGTAGGGAGTATGGTGACGATCCTCGTAGAGTACGTGGATGACATACTCTTGATAGGGAAGGAGTTTCCTATGCTACGCTCGATCAATCTCCGCTTATCACAATGATTCTCCATATAGGATCAAAGTGATACCTCCTAAATCCTGGATTTTGGATCCATGAGATAGATTTAATTGGATGTTAGGATTCTCACTAGTTGTAGTGAGATGGTATCAACCGATCCTGGGGAGAATCACTGGAAGGGTTCCAGGGTGATAAAGACGACTGAATGTCAGTCGCAGGCATTGTCTTTACCCTCAGTAAAGGGACGGTATGTTGGAAGAGTTCCAAGCTGGATACCGTGACATACTAGACGATAAAGGCAGGATACATCGCTACTTAAGATGCTACCAAAGAGGCTATTTGGGTGTTTATTGGTTCATGAGGTGAACTACGTTCCTACCATTGTGTGACAATGGAGTTGTGGCTTATGCCAAGGAACGCCGGTCCCATCAGTGATCCAGACTTATTCTAAGGCAGCATCGCCTGATCATGGAGATGGTTGATCTCCAGGGAGATCGAGGTTAGGAGAGTAGACTCAGAGGACAACACAGCGGATCCACTCACAAAGGCCTGTTCCCAGAGAAAGACTATTATGGGATGGTTGAGTATGAGATACTGCAACCACTGCTACAGATGGCCCTAGTGCAAGTGGGAGATTGTTAGTTATATGTATGCCCTAGAGGCCATTACTATACATAGGATGTATATTGTAGTGGATGCTGGGACATATATAGGGAAGACTTTCTTGCTCGACATGATAGTATGCTATCTGGTTACCCTTAACCTTAACGTGTATGTTGATTGTCTCTCTGTTACATGTTGGTAAAGCCCTTAGGATCTGTACTTGACTACCTGGACTATGATGCGGATCATACTAGTGGGGACATGGTAGTCCATAAGTACATCCTTCAAAGTCCCTAGTCGTGGGTGTATCGAGACGGGGCATCGATATGCCAGAGTAGACTAGCGTGTACCTTCTCGACCCATACAGATGGGCGATGGATGATCCCATATCCATCGGTGTTTGACATCAGAGATGATATACGGGTGCTCAGTAGAGACTGGGTACACTGGACGGACTCGCCGAGAACTCCCAGATGGTATTATACCTCACGTCAGATGGCAGTTCTCTGGTGACACTGGTACAGAGTAGTCTGTTGACCCGAGATCGTCATAGAGTCTTGTGTGGTTCCCACTGTGCTTTGATTTCCATCTTACCACGTCCAAGAGGGCGTGCAAAACGGTGGTTTTTGGGTACAGTCCCGAGTCACATGGAGGCAATGAGCGATAGGAGGGGATTCGTCTCTCCCGGTATAGGGGGTTGATGTTGCACTGTGTTCGATCGGTTATAACAGGAAGTCCCTGGCCAGGGCTGCTCAGAGAATTGCTGGTAAGTGTTACCAGTAGTTTCTCGACCCGTTATGAGCCTCATATCGACACGACTTATTGAGCTATTGGGGTCTGACGTTTACCACCCCTAGGCGAGATATGCGACATATCAGACGATCAGACCGGACTGTACGGTAGTGTTACTGGTCGGATTCACTGGAGTGTGAGCGGGCTTGCTCGTCGATCTTCAGATCGCTCAATACCCGGGTGGCCGTTACGTTTAGCAGACCGGTTGCGGCTTGTGGATGTTTGATATGATCATCATCCGCTGCCGGCGTATTGACGAGTCTTTAGAGTCCTACACAGAGGTTTCCTGGTTCAAGCGAAACGAAATAGGAGCGCATATGAGATATGTGCGGGACCGAGAATAATGCGTGTATGTGATACCGTATTCTATTCTCGCGATAAATATATCGAATGGTTGTATGCGATATAACCTAGTTATCGATTCAAGCGTTGATTCGATAAGCCGATATATTAGATACCAGTCGGTTATGTGCGCATGACCGGATCATTGAATCAAGTGCTGATTTAATGATTTAATGCATATTTATATATTTGATATATTGCTTTGCATCAACTAGTATCGGTTTACTTAAGATGGATTTTCTCGCTCGGGTGTGCACATTACATATGCGATATGATTTTGTGCACTTGATTGTATCATGTTTGATGATACAAGTTTACTTGGTTAAGTGCAAAGAATAAACCATGGTTAAAAGAATGGTTAGGGTTTTATTTTCCATTACTTATTTATTCATTTATTTATTTGTTTATTCACTTTGGAAAATAAAAAGAAAAGAGAAAAGAATGGTTGCTAGATTTGGAGTTTAGTTGAAGCTTCATGAAGCTTTGATAAAGTCAACCATACTTATCTCATCCTTAACCCTAACCATTCACACTAACCATGATTCATTCTCTACACTTGACCATGGTTAAAATTATGATAAGAATTCATTTTCTTTTCATTTTCTAAAAACTTATCATAATATCCTTCTTCTTCTTCTTCATTCTTCAAGTGAAGAAAAGCAAGGTCCATCAATGGTGATTGTTGGAAATGAGTGAGAAATCCAATTCTAAAGTCTACCCACTTCCTATTTCTTCATCCTCTACCTCTTGCCAAGTAGTAGAGTGTGTTTCCTTCACAACTTTTCACGGTTTGGTGAAGGTGGAGCTTGATTCATCGATGCCTCGACGTAGATCATCTTCGGCATGGACATCGACGACCTAGCTTGCCCATTCTCCGACGAAGCCGACTCTAGAGCCCGGATTTGATTTGGACAGCGGAGACGACATCGTTGCGGAGCCGTGGAGGAGGAGCACCGGATCTACAAAGGTTGTATTTCCGTATTCTCTTTAGCTAAGTTGTTAGCTAGCTTTCTTTTCGCCTAGACATCTAGTTATCGATCCGTACACTAGGGTTTGTAGGCACCATAATTTGAAATTGCCATGGTTGATGGCTTGGGAGACCTCACTAGTGTGCCTAGGAACCCTACAGGTCCTCCCTCAATCATTGCAACCACGTGCCTGTGATCCAATAATTGACTCTGAGGGCACTATATCCAACAATCTCCCACTTGCACTCAAGGCTAATTATTGCGATGTTGCATACTCACAGCCTGTGTGATACCGAACACCCAAATCCTCTATTGATCAGTCTCACAAAGCCCATTTGCCAAACTATTGCGTTCGAGGAATAGCCCCAGTGAGTGGATCCGCCCTGATGTTTCTTTCTATGTCTCTCTTTATCTCAAGTTCACGAAGAAAGTCATCTCCCAAAATGAGCAATACCTGTCTTAGAATATGTCTGGATATCTGTTAGGACCTAGTTCATAAATGAACTCCAAATCCAAACTTCTTAGACTATATCGTCAACTGAAACCAATCAGTATCCTGCGTCATGCCTCCTTCAGTATCCGCTTGGACCACCTGTCCAAAATACTGTCCCTCGTCAGAGGGAAAACTATAACTCTGACAGCCACTCTGTCATCCAGGTCACCTTGGAAGTCTAGAATGATAACCGTCTCCCAAAAGAGGCTGTCGTTATCATATCCCTAGAACATCCACTTATGTTCTAAAACTGCTTCCGAATGTTTCTCCAGGATTGGATCAATATCTTATTGCATCTACTGCAAAAGCAACATCTGGTGTGGTACTTGACATCTCATGATTGACTCAATTGCCTAAGCAAGTGATCTGCCAATCATGCACATCCCTCTCCCCTTTAGTCTGTAAGACACCTTTAGAGAGGGTGACTCCATTACCTGCAGGTACACTACCGTGCCAGGAGTCGTCCATTCTAAAAACACCTTTAGAATTCTGTCTAAGTACCCTGATTGGGACACTTCCTAAATTTAGATCTAAAACCATAGATCCAGTAACCAGAATATCTGATATAATATCCAATTTCCATGTGGAGAAACTACTATGTGACAACCAAATTATAACCGATCGTAGTATAGGAATTTCACATCCCACTCTGTGTATGTCATCTAAATACCAGGACATCACACACTACTACCTTCTTAACAGATCCATCCCCTATTCTGATGAAGTCAAACCTATGACTATCAAATCAGAAATAGATGATCTATCTCCGCTATCTCTGCTTTAGTCTATAAATAGACACAAGCTACTTGTCCACTATGCTTCCGCTGCTCCCACTGACTACGACAACCCTCTGGCAGAGTCATATACTCATGCACTTCTAAAGCTAGTTTAGAACGACGCTATACTCATCCTCCTGCCAGGTCTCATAGCCTGGAACAACAGTAGTGTCAAATCTGGGCAAACAAGAACCTCCCTGTCACCGTCCTTGAGGCTACCGGAGTACCTCTCGAGTGCCTGAGGTTACCCACCATATCTGCAGAGTGGCCAATGGAATGTCAAACCAGATTGAATATTTAGGTTCTTATCAAATTTTCAGAAATCGTTTGCGGTTCTGGAATCACTTCCAGTTCTACCATACTCCCACTACTGTTTTCTGAAAAAATCCATTTTAGTAAAACTGTGGCGAATCAAGAACAATATCACTATTGATCTTCCAAATGGTAGAAAGTCAACCCTCGTCATAGCCCGGGTCAACCCACAAACAGCCATTACAGAAACGTGCCTTGAGTTATCCAGAGTCTTGTTTTAAGCCTAAGCCGAACAACTCCCCGTACCTTAACATTGTTAAGATATGAACTATTCTATATCCAATATAGAAACAGAGGCACTGATTTAATTGGAACAAGATTCAAATCATGCAGCTGTCCCCAGTGCATGTCAACTAAATGGAGAGAGGCCGATCTGTTGGAGATAGTGCCCTCAGAGTCAATTATTGGATCACAGGCACATGATTGCAATGATTGAGGGAGGACCTATCCCGGTTGGACAGTCTTACTCGAGATGATAGTATGCTATCTGGTTTATCTTTATCATCGTGTACTGCTTTAGGTGACCTGACTTGTCACTAATACACGTTGATAGAGCCCCTAGGATTCTTGCTTGACCACCAGCAGTATGAGGGCGATCATATAAGTGGGAGCTGGGGTCTATAAGCACAACCTTAAAAGGTCCCTAGTCGTGGGAGTTTCGAGACAGGGCATTGATACTCCAGAGTAGACTAGTGTATACAGTCGAGACCCCGACGAGGGGCGGTGGCCGGTCTCACAAGCCACTGGTGTCAGTTGGTTCACCTAAGATGTATACAGGATCTCATTGGGTTATGAGTACACCGGACAGGACTCGCCGGGAACATGCTAGTTGGTCTTATACCAGACGTCAGATAGCAGTTCCATGGTGACATGTGTACAGGTTAGTTCATCGACCTGAGGATCGTCATTTGTCTCGTGTGAGTTCCCACTGTACTTTGATTACTACCCTACCACGCTCAAAGGAGACGTGCAAACAGGTTTTAGTTGGGTACTGTCCCGAGCCACATGGAGGCAGTGAGCGGATCTTCAGGGGTTCGTCTCTCCCGGTATTGGGGGTGAGGTCGCGCTGTGTCTAGGAGAGCCATTACACAAAGCCCTCGGCCGAGGCAGGAGATTTACTGGTAGATATTCCAGTAGTATCTCAGGGTGTTCTGTGCTACACTCCGACACGACTTGTACCGCTTTTGGGGGTCTGACTTTTACCAACCCCCTAGGCCCGCCATGCGATGCTCATAGACGAACGGACCGGACTGTACGGATAATGTCACTGACAGGCTCAGTAGGGTGTCAGGATGAGTTTGCTCGTCGACGTCCCTTTTGGTCAATACCTGGTAGCCGTTACGTATTGGCTTATACCTCTGACGTGCTAGTGGTTAAATCCACAACCAAGGTGTTGACGAGTCTTTAGAGTCCCCTACATTCAGTTGCTCAAGTTTTCGGGCAAAACGCTGTAGAGGCCGTATGGAGATATGGCAGGGTTCGATCAGATACGTGCGGTATTGCACGGATCAGGATCGGACGGATAATACTAGCTGACTTTGGTTTAAGCCGGATCCTAGTATAGTACAGTGTAGATTTTGTCTCATTGCATTTGTATTCGGTCGGAATACAGATGCAGGTGTGTATACACAGTATCGGGGTTTTCCTGTAATTTATTACGGGACCATTTTTCTGGAGTTGCCAGTTTGCTTTCCGTTTCGACCATATTTCTTTGTATCTTTCATTGGCCGAAGATTGGTGGAGGAGGGCTTATTTGCATTTATGCAAATAAGCAATTTGTGGAGGGGGTCTTTGCATATTATTGTATCATGATACTTGCACCACCATTTGACTTCTTCTTGTCATCATGGTTTGACTTGTGGTTTGATGATGGTTGTGGTTGAGTGTGGATGTGTTTGTGATCATGTTCTTTCATGATTTCATTTGATTCCCTCATGCATTATTGTGTGGCCTCTCTCATTTTTGATACACACTCTCATTCTCTCCTCTTCCTCACCTCTTGTGGCCGGCCAAGCTCCTAGAGGGGCTGTCCCAAATTGGTGGGGTGAAGTTGTTGCTCATTTGGCTAGGCAAAAGTCTTTTTAGCTCCTCCTCCAAAAGCTTATCTCATATCCTCCACCAATGGCAACTCCCTAAACCCCTAGAGACACAAATAGCTCACTACACATTCTACAGCAAGCCTTGGGCACGTCGGCTCGCCAACTTCGTGCCCGAGTTGCCTGGGTATAGAGGTGGGAGCCCGTAAAAGAAGCCGGCGACGTGGTGCCCTTTCCGACGAGGAGGTGGAGACCGGACATTCCGCGGAAGATCGGGACGACGGCGAGAAGACCGGAGGACTCGGATCACTCGGTATATCTCTCTTTCCCATCTTGTAGTTAGCTAGAACTAGTTAATGGCCCGATCCGGGTTTTAGTGCGCGGTGGTACCGGTTCAAGAAAATTAAAGTTAACCATCGCTTCCGCATTTGGCCTCAGGATGGAGGCCGGGGCGCCGCCGTGCACTTACAGTGGTATCAGAGCCTTGCCATTAACCTAGTCTAGCTTTTTCTAATGTGTTTTACAATTCCGGTCGAACAAATGTTCCGAAAACCCAATAACACATGCATCAGTTTTCTGTCGAATTTTTTCTGGCTCGAAAATTTTTTCAGGTTGTAGAAAAGTGATGTACTGAAAGTCCTAAGAATTCTGGAGAAATTCGACACATTGATCTTTCAAGGGGAGCGCGGAACCGCGGCCAAACCCCACTTGCGGCCGCGGTTCCGCCGCAGTATGGAGAGATCAATGCGTCAAATTTTTCCAGTGGGCTTCTGGGGTGAAAATAGGGTTTCTGGAATATTATTTTTTGGGCCCAGAATTTCTTGATGTGCTACAGTAGTACTTGGAGGCCCACTTGGTAAATTTGATCGATCGGATACTTTAAACACATTGGTTCACAGTATTTACATTATATCCGCGACCGTGAATGTCACTTGATCGGTAAATCCTGTCTAACTGCTATAGCCCGGTTAGACGGATTTGCGAACGTGACTTTCACGTTGATGTTCTGTGTATTGTTGTGATGTTGCGGATTGGTCGTGGGGGATAGCCTGGTTGCAGTGGTAGTACAGTTTTGTTGTATTATGTACATTTGATATTGCGGGGCGAGCGTCCGACATGTGGACTGCCGTCACTGCCTGATTGTATTATTATTTTGGGGCACGACCATGTTGCGGTCGATGTACCCGTTGTATGTATATTTTACTTTCTGTACTAGGATTGCCCCGTGAAGGGGTGCACGGATAGCCAGTTTCTAGAGGGCAACGAGCCCGCATCTCATGGCATTGAGACGGAGGAGGCTTCACTCTAGAATTGGCGGGCTATTCGCCGCACTCGTAGGGGGTACAGGTTGACCCAGAAGGGGTGCCCAAGTTACCGGATTCCGTGAAGTGCTGGGTGGTCCATTCACGTTGCTGAAGGGGGCTGCCTCGCTTCAGGTTTTGGCGGGTAACTTGCCGTGCCCGTAGGGGTCTAAGATTTCATTGCACAGGCTATCCACACGACCAGGGGAACGTCGGGTTTCAGTAGTGGCTCTGTGAAACCCGGGGATCCCAGATATCTTTATTATTCTGTGATGCTGTACATTTCTGTGATGTTGCATTTTATCACGCCTTGAGCGAATATAATATATTGGTATATATATTAGTAGATGTTGTATATGTTTTGCATCCGCGCTAGTCCAGTCCCCGCTCTGTCGTTAGTTAGCTAACCTAACGGGTAATGACGGGACCCAGTGGCGAATGCGGATGGCATATACGTACATCAGTATATTTTCGTTCTTTGTGGTGTGATCAATTAATAGGACTGCGTTGATTCGGATCAATGCAAGTTAAAAACAAACCTAATCTGATGTTGTTGGAACACTTTTCAAAAAGCTGTTATTGCAAGGACGTTCTCTTTTGTTTAGCATCGTGGTATTCAGTTGGAATATCCTGCTCCTCAGTCGACGAGGCAAGGGCCGAGATCCCTTCACCGGGAGTGACCCCTTGGACAAAAGTTTGCGTCAGGGCAATGACTTCAATATAGCCGATTACTTTTGCTTTGCACCGTGGTATTCAGTTGGAATATCCTGCACCTCATTCTACGAGGAATGAGCCGAGATCCCTTCACCGGGAGTGACCTCTTTAGCAACGGTTTTCGTCACTATATTTTTAAAAGCTATCCGTTCCTTCAATGATATCAAGTTCATTACGTTAAAGGTTTTCGCCAGAAACCATTCGTAGCCCTCCGTCATTTCATATGGGTGGTCAATAGTATTCAAGCTGTGTTTGTTAGCCAAAGTCAAGGCACAGTGTTTGGTAGCTATTGGGGTATTCATATCCAGCATAGATAGATGCGTTGGTTTGGGGCAGTCGTATAGCCTTGTTGGCCAAAGTCAAGGGCTTGTACGGGTGGGCTTAAATTAACCTGGAGAATGACGGGTAGAACTTGACATGTGACTTATGATTTGTTGGCCAAAGTCAAAGTCATAAGAGCATGGGGCAGAAATCACATCGGGAGTTTCAAAAGAACTGAAACTTGCCAGATATGCGCATACCTTCTGGAGTGTAACACCGTGAGCGGATTCCGTCACGTTATCATGCGATGATAGTTGGATCCCGATTCCCACTGATGAGTTAGTTTACTCCTCGGATGACCCCGACTAATTCTTCTTTCAGGTTTGGAGGAGAATTTGAGGTACAGTGGGAGGTTTCCAGATTAGATAAATTAGTAACCATTCTGATCTAGGCTAGAGTGCACGCTGAGTGTTTCTTTTCTCTCTCTCTCTTTGGCAGCGACCATTGACCCGACCCTAAGACTATGACTCAGTGACCAAAATTGACCGAACATTCTTAACACTGGCTTTTGGATTGTCAGAGTTGCATACCTCTTTGCCACTCCTACTTTTACCCTTTTCTCCAGGACACCCCGTATTACTACGAATGTCCAGTTCCATTGGACAAAACCATCGTATGGTTAGATACAAACTTGAAGGAATTTATTCGAGGATGGTTTCAGGTTCTGGAGAAAACGGATAGGACTATTCAGTTGTCTTTTCCTTTTACCTTCTCTCAGGTTGCGAGTACTCCTTGGTTTAGGAGTAGTACACCTATTACGCAAATTGGATAGTCTTCTTCCAAACCATAGGCAGGTGCCGACCGGTAGGGAATGAAGAAAACCAATTAGCATAACGATGGTGTGCAGAAGGTATTAAGTTAAGACAAAGCAAGGGATTAGTAAGAGGGCAAAATAAATTGCAACTGATATTCACGACCAAACCAGGTATTTCATTACCACTCCCACTTCACCTTTGTATTTCTCCAGGACACTCCGTATCACTATGAAGATCCACAGTTTATTGGATACTCCATCGTATGGTTATATACGAACTCGAAAGGAACTTGTTCCAGATCGGGGATGGATTCTGGTTCAGGAGAAATAGGAATAAGATTTATTTAGGTGTCTTTTATCTTCACCTTCTCTCGCATTGCGAGTGCTCCTAGGATTAGGACAGTACACCCATTACGCTTATTGGATAGTCTTCTTCCAAACCATAGGCTGGTGCCGAACGGTAGGGAAGGAAGAAAACCATTTGGCCTAAAGGGGTGTGCAGAAGGTAATGACTAAAGACATAAAAAGGGATTTGGAGAGGTGGCAAAGAATTATACGGTTACAGTCGTGAATCTGGAAGAGGCATTACTAGGAATACCGGGATACCCCATCGAAACATTTCAATGTTTCAGTTTCACTGTGTACAGTTAAAGGAAAACTGATTTCCCGATTAGATACTTACTCCAGGGTATGTATTTACAAGGTATGATTCTCACATCTGTATGGTTTTACAGATGATGAGTGGGAGTAAGCTATTGGGAATTGGGTGATCATCCTCATTATATCGGGATTCGTTGTAATCGGTGATATTTGAGGAAATCACCTGGGCTGTTTGCCGGTCAGCAAATATTTGGTTTTGAATATCCGCTATTGTGCACCAATTTCAAATTGATATATCTGTACGTCTATTTTCATAGAGTGAGATATTCCTTTTGAAATTATGTCTATGACATTTACCTATATCAGTGGATGGTTAGGTAAGGAGCATTAAACAGCGGTGTTATTCTTCTTAACCATAAGTACAGTTTTCAACCTACGACACACGGTGAATGAGTTATCAGACTCAAGGGACTTATACAGAGTATTGTATGTTGTCCAGGGTCCATCAGAACAGAGGGGTTGGTCCTCGTACTATATTCGGTTTACTTATGACTTCTCTAGTTTTTAGACAAGTGTTTCGCGGAAACACAGGGTCTGAATTTTGAGAAGTTATAGGTATTTGAATAAAGTAGAGAACCAGGTGTTGCAAGTATCGGAATTCTTCAAGTTGATCGAAGATGTAGATACTTGTGTATGGTATTCAGTTGATAGTAATGATTAAGAGATCTTGCTTCTCTTTCAGGTTACTCATGATTGGAAGCATTCCTAAGTTGAGTAACGCTGATCGGCCTCCTTCCATTTAGCTGACATGCACTGAAGACAGCTGCATGATTTGAATCTGGTTCAATTAAATCAGTGCCTCTTGTTCTATATTGGATATAGAACAGTTCATATCTTAACGATGTTAAGATACGGGGAGTTGTCTGGCTTATGATTAAAACCAGACTCTGGATAACTCAAGGCACGTTTTCTGTAATGGCTGTTTGTGGGTTGACCCAGGCTATGACGAGGGTTGATTTTCTACCATCTGGATAAACAATAGCGATATTGTTCTAGACTCGCCACAGTTTTATTAAAAATGTTTTTTTTTCAGAAAACAGTAGTGGGAGTATGGTAGAACTGGAAGTGATTCCAGAACCACAAACGATTACTGATTTCATAGGAACCTAAAGATTTAATCTGGTTTGACATTCCATTGGCCACTACGCAAATAAGGTGGGTAACTTCAGGCACCCGAGAGGTACTCCGGTAGCCTCAAGGATGGTGACAGGGAAGTTCTTGTTTATCCACACTTGCCATTGCTGTTGTTCCAGACTGTGAGACCCGGCAGGAGGATGAGTATAGCGTCGTTCTAAACTTGCTTTAGAAGTAAACGTTTATATGACTCTGCCAGAGGGTTGTCATGATCAGTGGGAGCAGCAGAAGCATTGGTGGACAGGTGGCTTATATCTATTTATAGACTAAAGCAGATGTAGCGGAGATAGATCATCTATTTCTGATGTGACAGTTATAGGTTTGACTTCATCAGAATAGGGGATGGATCTGTTAAGAAGGTAGTAGGGTGTGATGTCATGGCATTTGGATGACATACACAGAGTAGGAAGTGATATTCCTATACTACGATCGGTTATACTTTGGTCGTCACACAGTGGTTTCTCCACATGGGAATTGGACATTATATCAGACATACTGGTTACTAGATCTATGGTTTTAGATCTAGATTTGGGTGGTTTCCCAATCAGGGTACTTAGACAGCATTCTAAGAGTATTTAGAATGGACGACTCCTGGCACGGTAGTATACCTGCAGGTGATGGAGTCACCCTCTCTAAAGGTGTCTTACAGACTAAAGAGGAGAGGGATGTGCATGATTGGCAGATCACTTGCTTAGGCAATTGAGTCAATCATGAAATGTCAAGTACCACATCAGATGTTGTTCTTGCACTAGATGCAATAAGTTGACATTGATCCAATCCTGGAGAAACAGTCGGAAGCAGTTTTAGAACATAAGTGAATGTTCTAGGGATATGATAACGACAGCCTCATTCGGGAGACAGTTATCATTCCAGGCTTCCAAGGTGACCTGGACGACAAGGAGGTTGTCAGAGTTATAGTTTTTCCTTCTGACGAGGGGCAGTATTTTGGACAGGTGGTCCAAGGCAATACTGAGGGAGGCATGGCGCAGGATACTGATTAAGTTCAGTTGACGATACAGTCTAAGAAGTTTGGATTTGGAGTTCATTTATGAGATAGGCCCCATCAGACATCCAGACACATTCTAAGACAGGTATTGCTCATTTTGGGAGATGGCTTTCTCCGCGAACATGAGATATAGAGAGACATAGAAAGAAACATCAAAGCGGATCCACTCACTGAAGCTATTCCTCGAACGCAATAGTTTCGCAAACGAGCTTTGTGAGACTGACTAGTAGAGGAGTTGGGTGTTCGGTATCACACGGGCTGTGAGTATGCGACATCGCAATAATTAGCCTTGAGTGCAAGTGGGAGATTGTTGGAGATAGTGCCCTCAGAGTCAATTATTGGATCACAGGCACGTGATTGCAATGATTGAGGGAGGACCTATCCCGGTAGGACAGTCTTACTCGAGATGATAGTATGCTATCTGGTTTATCTTTATCATCGTGTACTGCTTTAGGTGACCTGACATGTCGCTATTACATGTTGATAGAGCCCCTAGGATTCTTGCTTGACCACCAGCAGTATGAGGGCGATCATATAAGTGGGAGCTGGGGTCTGTAAGCACATCCTTAAAAGGTCCCTAGTCGTGGAAGTTTCGAGACAGGGCATCGATACTCCAGAGTAGACTAGTGTATACAGTCGAGACCCCGACGAGGGGCGGTGGCCGGTCTCACAAGCCACTGGTGTCAGTTGGTTCACCTAAGATGTATACAGGATCTCATTGGGTTATGAGTACACCGGACAGGACTCGCCGGGAACATGCTAGTTGGTCTTATTCCAGACGTCAGATAGCAGTTCCCAGGTGACATGTGTACAGGTTAGTTCATCGACCTGAGGATCGTCATTTGTCTCGTGTGAGTTCCCACTGTACTTTGATTACTACCCTACCACGCTCAAAGGAGACGTGCAAACAGGTTTTAGTGGGGTACAGTCCCGAGCCACATGGAGGCAGTGAGCAGATCTTCAGGGGTTCGTCTCTCCCGGTATTGGGGGTGAGGTCGCGCTGTGTCTAGGAGAGCCATTACACAAAGCCCTCGGCCGAGGCATGAGATTTACTGGTAGGTATTCCAGTAGTATCTCAGGGTGTTCTGTGCTACACTCCGACATGACTTGTACCGCTTTTGGGGGTCTGACTTTTACCAACCCCCTAGGCCCGCCATGCGATGCTCATAGACGAACGGACCGGACTGTACGGATAATGTCACTAACAGGCTCAATAGGGTGTCAGGATGAGTTCGCTCATCGACGTCCCTTTTGTTCAATACCTGGTAGCTCGTTACGTATTGGCTTATACCTCTGACGTGCTAGTGGTTAAATCCACAAACAAGGTGTTGACGAGTCTTTAGAGTCCCCCACATTCAGTTGCTCAAGTTTTCGGGCAAAACGCTGTAGAGGACGTATGGAGATATGGCAGGGTTCGATCAGATACGTGCGGTATTGCACGGATCAGGATCGGACGGATAATACTAGCCGACTTTGGTTTAAGCTGGATCCTAGTATAGTACAGTGTAGATTTTGTCTCATTGCATTTGTATTCGGTCGGAATATAGATGAAGGTGTGTATACACAGTATTAGGGTTTTCCTGTAATTTATTACGGGACCAGTTTTTTGGAGTTGCCAGTTTGCTTTCCGTTTCGACCATATTTCTTTGTATCTTTCATTGGCCGAAGATTGATGGAAGAGGGCTTATTTGCATTTGTGCAAATAAGCAATTTGTGGAGGGGGTCTTTGCATATTATTGTATCATGATACTTGCACCACCATTTGACTTCTTCTTGTCATCATGGTTTGACTTGTGGTTTGATGATGGTTGTGGTTGAGTGTGGATGTGTTTGTGATCATGTTCTTTCATGATTTCATTTGATTCCCTCATGCATTATTGTGTGGCCTCTCTCATTTTTGATACACACTCTCATTCTCTCCTCTTCCTCACCTCTTGTGGCCGGCCAAGCTCCTAGAGGGGCTGTCCCAATTTGATGGGGTGAAGTTGTTGCTCATTTGGCTAGGCAAAAGTCTTTTTAGCTCCTCCTCCAAAAGCTTATCTCATATCCTCCACCAATGGCAAATCCCTAAACCCCTAGAGACAAAAATAGCTCACTACACATTCTACAGCGAGCCATGGGCACGTCGGCTCGCCAACTTCGTGCCCGAGTTGCCTCGGTATAGAGGTAGGAGCCCGTAAAAGAAGCCAGCGACGTGGTGCCCTTTCCGGCGAAGAGGTGGAGACCGGACATTCCGCGGGAGATCGGGACGACGGCGAGAAGACCGGAGCACTCGGATCACTCGGTATATCTCTCTTTCCCATCTTGTAGTTAGCTAGAACTAGTTAATGGCCCGATCCGGGTTTTAGTGCGCGGTGGTGCCGGTTCAAGAAAATTAAAGTTAACCATCGCTTCCGCATTTGCCCTCGGGATGGAGGCTGGGGCGCCGCCGTGCACTTACACGATCAGCATTACTCAACTTATGAGTGCTTCCAATTATGAGTAACCTGAAAGAGAAGCAAGTTCTCTTAATCATTACTATCATCTGAATACCATACACAAGTATCTACATTTTCCATCACCTTGAAGAATCTTGATACTTGCAACACCTGGTTCTCTACTTTATTCATATACCTATAACTTCTCAAAACTTAGACCTTGCATTTCTACGAAACGCATGTCTAAGAACTTGAGAAGTCACAAGTAAACAGAATATAGTATGGGTACCAACCCCTCTGTCCTCATGGACACTGGACAACATACAATATTCTGTATAAGTCCCATGAGTCTAATAACTCATTCCCTGTGTGTCGTATGTTGAAAACTGTACTTATGGTTAAGAAGAATTACACCGCTGTTTAATGCTCCTTACCTAACCATCCACTGATATAGGTAAATGTCATAGACATAATTTAAAAATGTTATATCTCACTTGTAAGGTTCCTAGGCACTCTAAGGAGGTCTCACATGGCATCAACCATGCCAATTTCAAATTTTACAAGTGCCGAGAAATCCTAATACGGATTCGTTAACTAGAGATTAGGCGAAACTAGAAGCTAGTTAACAACTAAACTAAAGGGTAAACGGAAATACAACCTTTGTAGATCCGGTCCTCCACCTCCATAGCTCCATTATGAAGTCCCCTCGCTGCGATCATCGGATCCCGGGCTCAAGCGTCGGCTTCATCGGAGAAAAGTGCGGGCTAGGTCGTCGACTTCGATGCCGAAGATGATCTACGTCGAGGCAACACAAGATCAAGCTCCAACTTCACTAAGCCATAAAACTTGTGAAGAAAACACCCTATACTACTTGGCAAGTGGTAGAGGATGAAGAAATAGGAAGTGGGTTCACTTTAGAATTGGATTTCTCACTCTTTTTCTCAAGTTACCATTGAAGCTTGCAAGCTTTTTCTTCTTGAAGAAGAAGAGGAAGAAGAAAAAGAATATGATAAGAATTTATCTCAAAATAAAAAATAAGTCATTCTTATCATATAGCAACCATGGTCAAGTGTAGAGAATAAACTAGGGTTAGGTTTAATGGTTAGGTTTAAGAAATAAAACAAAATGGTCAAAGCTTTTTCAAAGCTTCATGAAGCTTCAACAAAATCCAAATAAAGCCACCATTTTATCTTAAGCCAAAATGAAATAAATAAATACATAAATCAAATGAAACCCTAACCATTAACTAACCATGGTTTAATCAAACATACACCCAAGTTTGCATGTATCATCAAACATGATACAAACAAGTGCACAAAAATATATCACATATACAACTTGTGCAATTCAAGTGAGAAAATCAATCTTGAGTGAACCAATAGAAGTTAATGTAAAGTAATATATCAAATATATAATTATACATTAAATCATTAAATCAACACTTGATTTAATGATCCGGTCACATCGCATATGACCGACTAATATCCAATGTATCGACTTATCGAATCAATCCTCGATTCGATAACTAGGTTATATCGCATACAACCATTCGATACATTCATCGTGAGAATAGAATACGGTATCACATACATGCATTATTCTCGGTTCCGCACCTATCTCATATGCGCTCCTATTTCGTTTCGCTTGAGCCAGGAAACCTCTGTGTAGGACTCTAAAGACTCGTCAATACGCCGGCAGCAGGTGATGATCATATCAAACACCCACAAGCCGCAAGCGGTCTGCTAAACGTAACGGCCACCCGGGTATTGAGCGATTAGAAGATCGACGAGCAAGCCCGCTCACAATCCTGTGAATCCAACCAGTAACACTTACCGTACAGTCCGGTCTGTTCGTCTGATATGCCGCATATCTCGCCTAGGGGTGGTAAACGTCAGACCACAGTAGCTCGATAAGTCGTGTCGATATGAGGTCTATAACAGTTCGAGATACTACTAGTAACACTTACCAGTAAATCTCAGCAACCCTGGCCAGGGATTTCCGGTTATAGCCAATCGAACACAGCGCAACATCAACTCCCTATACCGGGAGAGACGAATCCCCTCCTATCGCTCATTGCCTCCATGTTATTCGGGACTGTACCCAAAAACCACCGTTTTGCACGCCCTCTTGGACGTGGTAAGGTGGAAATCAAAGCACGGTGGGAACCACACAATATTCTATGACGATCTCGGGTCTACAGACTAACCTGTACCAGTGTCACCAGAGAACTGCCATCTGACGTAAGGTATAATACCATCTGGGAGTTCTCGGCGAGTCCGTCCAGTGTACCCAGTCTCCACTGAGCACCCGTATATCATCTCTGATGTCAAACACCAATGGATATGGGATCATCCATCGCTCATCTGTATGGGTCGAGAAGGTATACGCTAGTCTACTCTGGTATATCGATGCCCCGTCTCGATACACCCACGACTAGGGACCTTGAATGATGTACTTATGGACTACCATGTCCCTACTAGTATGATCCGCATCACAGTCCAGGTAGTCAAGTACACATCCTAAGGGCATTACCAACATGTAACAGAGAGACAATCAGTATACACGTTAAGGTAAAGAGTAACCAGATAGCATACTATCATGTCGAGCAAGAAAGTCCTCCCTATATATGTCCCAGCATCCACTACAATATACATCCTATGTACAGTAATGGCCTCTAGGGCATACATATAACTAACAATCTCCCACTTGCACTAGGGCCATCTGTAGCAGTGGTTGTAGTATCACATACTCAACCATCCCCATATAAGTCTCTCTCCCGGAAAAGGCCTTTGTGAGTGGATCCGCCGTGTTGTCCTCTGAGTCTACTCTCCTAACCTCGATCACCTTGGAGATCAGCCATCTCCATGATCAGGTGATACTGCCTTAGAATATGTCTGGATCACTGATGGGACGGACGTTCCCTTGCCAAAGCCACACTTCCATTGTCACACAATGGTAGGAACTAAGTTCATCTTATGAACAAATATACACCCAGACTTCCTCTTTAGTAGTATCTTAAGTAGCGATGCATCCAGCCTTTATCGTCTAGTATGTCACGGTATCTAGCTTGGAACTCTTCCAAAATACCGTCCCTTTACTGAGGGTAAAGACAATGCCTGTGACTGACATTCAGTCGTTCTTATCACCCTGGAACCTATCCAGTGATTCTCCCCAGGATCGATTGATACCATCTCACTACAATTAGTGAGAATCCTAACATCCAATTAGATCTATCTCATAGATCCAAAACCCAGGATTTAGTAGGTATCACTTTGATCCTATATGGAGAATCATTGTGATAAGCGGAGATTGACCGAGCGTAGCATAGGAAACTCCTTCCCTATCAAGAGTATGTCATCCACGTACTCTACGAGGATCACTACCATACTCCCTACTACCTTTTTGTATATACTAGGTTCATCTACCATTTTGATGATGTCAAACTGTTTGACTAACTCATCAAAACAGATGTTCCAACTCCGTGATGCCTGCTTCATCACATAAAACATCTTGCACACGTTTCCGCTGCTCCCACTATTTACGACGCCCTCTGGCTGTATACTTATAGACACACTCTTGTAAAACATCATTTAGAGAAGCAGTCATGGCACCCAACCGCCAGATATCGTAGTCATGGTATGTAGCCGTGGCAAGTAGGATCTGGATGGACTTAAGCATAGCTACTTGAAAAGGTTTCACCATTATCCACGCCTGGTCGATGACGAAAACCTTTAACAAGTCTAGCTTTGAAAGTCTCAACTTTTCCATCTACACCAAGTAATCTTCTCAAGATATATTTGCTTCTGATGGGGATTTAACCCTTCAGATAAAGCAACCAAAGTCCATACTTTGTTGGTGTATAAGGATTCCATCTCAGATCGATAAACATCCAGCCATTCTTACAGAGTCCCACTCCTGATGGCCAGTTCGAAACTAGTTGGGTCATCATCTCATGATGCAATCCTCGCTCCCACTGTCATAGAGAAACCGTAGTGACCCTCAGGTGGGTGAGGAACCCTACAAGATCGGCGGAGAGGCTGAGGTTCCTTGGAAACAATTGAATCCTTTGGTTCTATCAAATCATCAGCTGCAGTTTGTATAGCAGGAACCTTTCCAGTTCTACATAACAGATCTTGCCTCGAGCTTGTCCGGATTTTGCTTTTAGACATTGGCCGGACAACCCCAAATCTTAACTAACCTAGGATATGGGCTCTTCCCTTTCCATATCACATATGAAGTGGTAGGCAACTGATTTGATTTGAACCATATTCAATAGGTATGCAGCTTCTTAAGTGCATAACTCCCAAAAGGAAATAGGAAACTTAGTAGTACTCATCATAGAGCGCACCATATCATATAGGGTGTGATTTCTCCGCCCCGATACACCGTTGTGCTGTGGTGTATTCAGAGGAGTAACACTAAGAGAGAATCTCATTCTCCTTTAGAATTGTCCAGGAATTCCATGCACAAGTATTCTCCTCCCTGATCTCATCATAGGATATAATACTTATACCCGTATTTTGGTTCTCTACTTCTAACTTATATTCTGTGAATATCTCAAAAGGTTGGGACTTGTGTTTCAACAGGAACATATGTCTGAATCAAAAGAGATCATCAGAGAATTTAATGAAGTACAAAGAATCGGTCCTGGCATGTGTAGACAGGGGACCTTACATATATCAACATGTATCAATCCCAAGAGTTTACTAACTCTTTCTCTGTTTCCAATAAACAGAGCTGTGGTCATCTTATCTCTGTGACATGACTGGCAAGTTTCACAAGATGTAAATTCAAACTAATTTAAATATGCATCTATATGTAACTTCAGCTAGTCGGGTCGCATTGTATGACCTAGTCTACAATACCTCAAGAAGGATTTGTTCATTTCTGAACTCTTCCTCTTGTGTATGTTCCATATACTAAGAACTGTAGTTTGATTTAGAACATCAATGCTTTTAGATAACGTGCCTGAACCGATCAACTTTTGATATAGGAAATGTTCAAAACATAATCCAACAATACAAAATTATATCCTTTCTTTACTAATAAAGAGACTGATATGTTTTGTATATCAGGTTCGGTATCTAATAACATTCGTTCAGAATCAATGTATTGGTAATACAGGGTGACAGTGACCAACAGACTTGGCTGCAACACTTGCCCCGTTTTCTGTCTCATGAAACTTATCACTCGTTCTCAGTTCTTTACCTTTCTGTAGCCCATGTAACAAATTACATATGCGGGATCCTGATCCGGTATCTCATATCCAGGACGTAAAGAATACTGAGAAACAGTTCTGTATAATGAACACACCCGAAGATGATGCATCAGTATGCACTTTCTTCGTTTGGGCGGCACGGGAATTCTGGTAATCCCCTATTTCCTGCTCTGTCTTATAACAATTATAAGTTGGAGCGGGACCAACGTTCCCCAGCTCAGTATAACAAGCGGGTTCGGTCAATATATCCGTTTTATTATCTTGATTAAGGCGTGATATGGTTGCTACCTGGAGAGAGAGAGAAGAAAACACTCAGCGTATGCTCTTGCAAGATCAGATTGGTTATTATTTTATCTAATCAGGATGGCTCCCACTGTTTTTATCAAATCTTCCTTCAAACCCTAAAAGGAAAGACTAGCCGGGATTAATTACACGCTACAAGTTCGCCAATCTTTCAGCCAGGCCAGTGTCGGTACTTTGAGGGAGGTCCCCCGTGCTTTCGCACGAACCTAATTAATGTAAACCTCGTTTTCCCAGAGTCATAACCCCGTTGACACCTTTCTAGACACCTACTTGATCGGCTAATTGTAATGTGTAAAACTCTCCCAGAAGTAACAATTACTCGCAGTGGGTATCGGGATCCAACTATCTCATAGAAGGTATGCAATCTCATTGCAAATTTCAACACTTGAAATTCCCGATAATTTTGCCCCTAACGTGCTATGACCTTGACGAAAGCCAACAAACCATAGCCCGCTAGTCAAGTTTAACCCGTCATTTCTTGATTGAATTAAACCCACCCGCACGACCCTTGATGAAAGCCAACAAAGCCGCACGATTACCCTAATCCAATCGCATCGTATGCAGCAGATAAGCAGCATATAGCTACCGCACAATACACCTTGACGAAAGCCAACAAATGTAGCACGAATACTATATACAACTTATCTGAAATGACGGAGGGCTACGATAGGTTTTTCTGAAAACCTATTGTGCAATGAACTTGATATCGTTGTAGAATCAAATGATTTTAAAATGGAGTGTTTTTTAGGCTTTTCTAGTTTTGCTAAAGGGGTCACTCCCGGTGAAGGGATCGTCGGCCCTTTCCTCATCGAATGAGGTGCGGGATATATCATATATATCACTGTGCAAAGCAGAAACTATAGAAGCTATCAAAAGACAAACCAAGTGTGTAGCATCTGCCAGTTATTGCTAAAGGGGTCACTCCCGGTGAAGGGATCGTCGGCCCTTTCCTCATCGAATAAGGTGCAGGATATATCATATATACCTCTGTGCAAAGCAAGAACTGTAGCTACCTGTTTTAATTTTGAAATTCGATTCTACAACATCTTTAGGTTTCTTTTTACTTTCATTAATCATATTAATGAAGTCCCATCATTTAAGTTACCTAAACATCACAGATAAATATGACGTACACTTATGCCATCCGCATTCGCCTCGATGTCCCCTCGTGCACCGTTAGGTTAGGTGACTAACGGCAGAGCGGGGCAGGGCTAGCGCGAGTGTAAAACATAAGTAACGCCTATATAATATATCATATATACTATATACAGTATTTATCACAGAACATCACATGATCACATCACAGATATCGCAGCAGAAGAAACATATGAAATATTGGATATACTAGGACGTCCGTGTTTTCAATACGAGCCAGTATAAAACACGGATTCCATGGTCGCGATGAGTAGCCAAACCCACACCCCTAGACCCCTACGAGAGCGGCAAGCAACCCTACCAATTCTAGAGTTAGGAGACCCGGACTCGACTCCTCAAGTTGGTCTCCCACTGGACTCCAGAACCCGGTTACTTGTGCCCTCCTCCTTGGGTCTATCCTAGTGCGGAAAAGTAAATAATATACAAAAGGTGACAACAACCGCAACCTGGAAGTGCCCCAATAAAAGAATATTACATACAAGTTTTTACATGAATGAAAATGAAAAACACTCATCTCACATAAAAACCCTCGGCTATTCAAACACGACGATCCAATAAAACATATCCAGCAACACATAACATCACATGTCATCAACGTAAGTAAATATGCGCATCCCAATTGTCGTTGACATATAACAACGAAACCGGCGATATCACATATTACACTTACGGTCACAGAAAAGAAAGTGTAAAACTACAACAGTTGGAATCCGCAACCTGCATAGACATCGCATGCCTAATCAAATGAATTCCTTAGACATCGCATGCCTAACAATTATAAACCCCGCATTTTAGTCTCATTATCGAAAACACTTTTCAATATCAAGTCGGGCAATTCAACAAGATTCCCGACATCCTGATCGAATGCTCTTCGCAAACTTTAGTAGGCGTCCGCACCCCCGATGCCGTCGACGAAGTGCACCAAGGCGGAACACCGCTGCCGCGAGCACCCGAACGGATGCTTTCGGGGACGGGGTTCTCCTACAGTCACTTGGTTGGGGCTATGGGGCGTGGCTGTCTATTAAGTTTACCGGCGAGTATCCGCGTACGCTACGTGATTGCGACGGACTTTTGATCGCATCAAAATTCCGTGGCAACCGATCAAGTGAGACTAAAGTGCTATGCTTATAACATTCATATCAGTTATCTCATAACTACTTGTGGATTCCAAGTATTGTATCCCATTCCAGATAATAGAAAATGTTAAACTTTCCGATCGAACATCCAACACCCAAGTTTTCCCGATAACAGCTCAACTCTTGAAATAAGTTCAAAAACATCCATTTCATGCCACAGTACCAACGGTCCAGCCGTAGAAGGGTCAAGCCAACGCCTCACATGTGGCACGCCGTACTGCCCCAAACCCGAAGGTTCAAAGGGCAGTTCAAGACGGTCACATAATCGAGTTAAGGTTTGTTGTCTTCTAGAGGGTCCATTGCGTTACTTGCACTACATAGAATGTCTTTAAACCACGGAAAAATCCAACATTTGGAAATTTTCCGGCAGAGGAAAAAGTGGGCATTTCTATCCGGTCAAACTTTTTAACATGTTCTAAAATTTACCCGGAAAAACAATAACGAATTTAAAATTCCCGATCGAACCACAGATTACCAAAACAAACCCTGAATGCACAACACTTGTGTCAGATTAAAAATAACCATAAAATAGTAAACACAGATAAAGGAATTACTGTGCAAAGAACATCCCCTAATACCCTTAGATTGCCGCGGAACCGCCGCTAATGGTGGGTCAACGCCACGGTTCCGCGGCCATATGAAGGAATTGGGGGTTTGTTTTTCACCAGAATTCTTATCTTTCCCTGCTGAATTTTTCAGGTATTTTTAATTATGGAAAAACCCAGATTTTAAAAAATGACCAGAGAGGGGTGTATTTTGTCGTATTTGAGTTCGATCGGGGTTTTAACTTCGTTAACGCATCGCCTAATGCTCTAGCTAGGCTCTGATACCACTGTAGGGTTCCTAGGCACTCTAAGAAGGTCTCACATGGCATAAACCATGCCAATTTCAAATTTTACAAGTGCCGAGAAACCCTAATACGGATTCGTTAACTAGAGATTAGGCGAAACTAGAAGCTAGTTAGCAACTTAATTAAAGGGTAAACGGAAATACAACCTTTGTAGATCCGGTCCTCCACCTCCATAGCTCCATGATGAAGTCCCCTCGCTGCGATCATCGGATCCCGGGCTCAAGCGTCGGCTTCATCGGAGAAATGTGCGGGCTAGGTCGTCAACTTCGATGCCGAAGATGATCTACGTCGAGGCAACACAAGATCAAGATCCAACTTCACTAAGCCTTGAAACTTGTGAAGAAAACACCCTATACTACTTGGAAAGTGGTAGAGGATGAAGAAATAGGAAGTGGGTTCACTTTAGAATTGGATTTCTCACTCTTTTTCTCAAGTTACCATTGAAGCTTGCAAGCTTTTTCTTCTTGAAGAAGAAGAGGAAGAAGAAAAAGAATATGATAAGAATTTATCTCAAAATAAAAAATAAGTCATTCTTATCATATAGCAACCATGGTCAAGTGTAGAGAATAAACTAGGGTTAGGTTTAATGGTTAGGTTTAAGGAATAAAACAAAATGGTCAAAGCTTTTTCAAAGCTTCATGAAGCTTCAACAAAATCCAAATAAAGCCACCATTTTATCTTAAGCCAAAATGAAATAAATAAATACATAAATCAAATGAAACCCTAACCATTAACTAACCATGGTTTAATCAAACATACACCCAAATTTGCATGTATCATCAAACATGATACAAACAAGTGCACAAAAATATATCACATATACAACTTGTGCAATTCAAGTGAGAAAATCAATCTTGAGTGAACCAATACTAGTTAATGAAAGTAATATATCAAATATATAATTATACATTAAATCATTAAATCAACACTTGATAATGATCCGGTCACATCGCATATGACCGACTAATATCCAATGTATCGACTTATCGAATCAATCCTCGATTCGATAACTAGGTTATATCGCATACAACCATTCGATACATTCATCGCGAGAATAGAATACGGTATCACATACACGCATTATTCTCGGTCCCGCACATATCTCATATGCGCTCCTATTTCGTTTCGCTTGAGCCAGGAAACCTCTGTGTAGGACTCTAAACACTCGTCAATACGCCGGCAGCAGGTGATGATCATATAAAACATCCAAAAGCCACAAGCGGTCTGCTAAACGTAATGGCCACCCGGTTATTGAGTGATCAGAAGATCGACGAGCAAGCCCGCTCATACTCCTGTGAATCCAACCAGTAACACTTACCGTACAGTCCGGTCTGTTCGTCTGATATGTCGCATATCTCGCCTAGGGGTGGTAAACGTCAGACCCCAGTACCTCGATAAGTCATGTCGATATGAGGTCTATAACAGTTCGAGAAACTACTGGTAACACTTACCAGTAAATCTCAGCAACCCTGTCCAGGGATTTCCGGTTATAGCCAATCGAACATAGCGCAAAATCAACTCCCTATACCGGGAGAGACGAATCCTCTCCTATCGCTCATTGCCTCCATGTGATTCGGGACTGTACCCAAAAACCACCGTTTTGCACGCCCTCTTGGACGTGGTAAGGTGGAAATCAAAGCACAGTGGGAACCACACAAGACTCTATGACGATCTCGGGTCTACAGACTAACCTGTACCAGTGTCACCAGAGAACTGCCAGCTGACGTAAGGCATAATACCATCTGGAAGTTCTCGGCGAGTCCGTCCAGTGTACCCAGTCTCCACTGAGCACCCATATATCATCTCTGATGTCAAACACCAATGGATATGGGATCATCCATCGCCCATCTGTATGGGTCGAGAAGGTATACGCTTGTCTACTCTGGTATATCGATGCCCCGTCTCGATACACCCACGACTAGGGACCTTGAAGGATGTACTTATGGACTACCATGTCCCTACTAGTATGATCCGCATCACAGTCCAGGTAGTCAAGTACACATCCTAAGGGCATTACCAACATGTAACAGAGAGATAATCAGTATACACGTTAAGGTAAAGAGTAACCAGATAGCATACTATCATGTCGAGCAAGAAAGTCCTCCCTATATATGTCCCAGCATCCACTACAATATACATCCTATCTACAATAATGGCCTCTAGGGCATACATATAACTAACATCACTTTATAAAAATAAACGTACAGATATATCAATTTGAAATTGGAGCATAACAACGGATATTCAAAACCAAATATTTGCTGTCCGGCAAACAATCCAGGCGATTTCCTCAAATATCACCAATTACAACGAATCCCGATATAATGAGGATGATCACCCAATTCCCAATAACTTACTCCCACTCATCATCTGTAAAACCATACAGATGTGAGAATCAAACCTGGTAAATACATACCCTGGAGCAAGGACTAATTGGGAAATCAGTTTTCTTTTAACAATACACAGTGAAACTGAAACATGTAAATGCTTCGAAGGGCTATCCGGGTATTCCTAGTAATGCCTCTTCCATTATCAGATTCACAACTGTAACCGTATATTTCTTTGCCATCTCTCCAAATCCCTTTATATGTCTTTAGTCATTACCTTCTGCACACCACCTTTAGGCCAAATGGTTTTCTTCCTTCCCTACCGTTCGGCACCAGCCTATGGTTTCGAAGAAGACTATCCAATAGGCATAATGGGTGTACTCTCCTAATCCTAGGAGTACTCGTAACCTGAGAGAAGGTGAAGATAAAAGACAAATGAATAAACCTTATTCCTATTTCTCCTGAACCAGAATCCATCCCCGAACTGGAACAAGTTCCTTCGAGTTCGTATATAACCATACGATGGTGTATCCAGTAAACTGTGGATCTTCGTAGTGATACGGGATGTTCCGGAGAAATACAAAGGTGATGTAGGATTGGCGAAAAAATACTTGGTTTGGTCGTGAATGATAGCAATCGCAATTTACTTTGCCCTCTTACTAATCCCTTTATTTGTCTTTACTTAATACCTTCTGTACACCTTCGTTAGGATAATTGGTTTTCTTCATTCCCTACCGTTAAGCACCTGCCTATGGTTTGGAAGAAGACTATCCAATAAGCGTAATAGGTGTACTGTCCTAATCCAAGGAGCACTCGCGACCTGAGAGAAGGAAAAAGGAAAAGACAACTGAAAAATCCTATTCTTTTTCTCCTGAACCAGAAACCATCCTCGAATCTGGAACAAGTTCCTTCGAGTTCATATATAACCATACGATGGTTTTATCCAATGGAAGTAGATGTTCGTAGTGATACGGGGTGTTCTGGAGAAAAGGGTAAAAGTAGGAGTGGTAATGAGGTATGCAACTCTGACAATCCAAAAGCCAGTGTTTAAGAAGGTTCGGTTAACTTGGTCACTGAGTCATAGTCAAGGGTCGGGCCAAGGTCACTGCCAAAGAGAGAGAGAAAATAAACACTCAGAGTGCACTCTAACCTAGATCAGAATGGTTATCACTTTATCTAATCAGGAAACCACCCACTGTAACCTTAAATTCTCCTCCAAACCTAAAAGAAGAATTAGTCGGGATTGTCAGGTTAGTATAGCACCCTATGAAGAGTTTTGAAGCATCACATGACCCAAAGTTTTAATTTTTAAGGTGCTAAACTAACATGCAAAGGATAGATCCTAGAAAATTAGGGTTATAAAAACTTTAAGCTAGTAAAGACTAGGGTTTGAAGGCTACAACCTTTGTAGCTCCCCTTTGCAAGACTCCTTGGTGTCTTGGGTGTTGAATCGAGGTCCTCTTGAACTCCCCTTTTGTCCACGACGATCCACCGCGGAGATCTCCGTCCAAGCTCGCTACTTCGTGAAACCGAAGATAACACTCTAAACAAAACGGCTAAGCTTGTGTAGAATGTTGTTGTGGCTTTGGATCTCACTTCAAAAACCTTTCTTTGATTGTGTTTGACTCACTAGAAAAAACTAGAGAGGAGAAGATGAAGGAGGATGAAAATGGTGGCTATTTCTTTTCAAGAGGTAAAATGATAACCATAAGGTTAAGCTTGTGAAAGAAATAAATATCACTATATATATTTAGTCCTTCTTGACTCCAACCATGATTAAATGATAGATGATTAATTTAACTTGGGTTTAGAATGATAAAGGAAAGGATAACCATGGTTTAGTGGTAGGTGAGCATGGTTAGGTTAGAAGAAGCATGTAGAAACTAGCATAATTATCCTTTCCTTTTCATTTTCTTTTTAAATCCATAATCAAATAATAATCCATTAAATAATCTATGGTGTGAGTCTTGCATTGCCACCATTTCCATATGCTAACAACCATGATGGATGGTTGTATGTATGTGTGTATGTATGCACATCCATATGTGCAAGAAACTAGCATGAAAGAAAGAAAGATAAACACACATGCATGCACACATCCATCATCCTTGAAAAGGTTTTCAAGTGAGGAAAAAAAAACTAATGGTTAAATGATAAATCAACTCTTGATTTATCAATCCGGCCATATCACATATGACCCTACCAAAAGCAAGCCGCCCGATCAATGTACAGTATCATATACGCACATTTCAAAAGGGTGCATGCGCATATCGCATACGCGCACCACAACGTTTCGCCTGGACTGAGCAACTCCTTTGTGGGACTCTAAGACTCGTCAATACGCCGGCAGAGGGTAATGATCATATCAAGTACCCTCAAGCCGCAAGCGGTCAGCTAAACGTAACGGCCACCCGGGTATTGAGCGATCAGAAGACAACAAGCGAACCTGTTACAACTCCCGTTGAGCCATCCGGCAACACTACCGTACAGTCCGGTCTCTTCGTCAGATATGCTGCATGTCGAGCCTAGGGATGGTTACGTCGACCCCAATAACTCAATAAGTCGTGTCGATGAATGGTCTATAACAGATCGAGAAACTACTGATAACACTTATCAGCAAATCTCAGCATCCCTGGCCAGGGACTTGCTGTTATAACCAGTCGGGCACTGCACAGCATCAACTCCCAATACCAGGAGAGACGAAACCCCTCCTATCGCTCATCGTCTTCGTATGTCTCGGGACTGTATCCAACGGCCACCTGTTTGCACGACTCAGTAGAGCCGTGGTAGGGTGGCAATCAAAGTGCAGTGGGAGAACACACAAGACTCCATGACGATCTCGGGTCTACAGACTAACCTGTACCAGTGTCACCTGAGAACTGCTATCCGACGATAGATATAATTCCATATAGGTGTTCTCGGTGAGTCCGTCCAGTGTACCCAGTCACCACTGAGCACCCGTATATGATCTCGATGTCAAACATCGATGAATGTGGGAACATCCATCGCCCATCGTATGGGTCTAGTATCACATACGCTAGTCTACTCTGGTATATCAATGCCCCGTCTCGATATACCTACGACTAGGGACGTTCCAGGATATGCTTATAGACTACAGATGTCCCACTAGTATGATCTCCATCATAATCAGAGTAGTCAAGCCGATATCCTTAGGGCTTTATCAGCATGTATGAATGAATAAAAGCATGATCAAATCAACATGTCAGATAAAGAAGAACCATATAGCATACTATCATGTCGAGCAAGAATGCAAACTGAATATATATACATGTATAGATACATCCACTATCACATAATGGCCTCTAGGGCATACATATATCCAACAATCTCCCACTTGCACTAAGGCCAGTTATTGGCGTATCTCATACCCAACATCTCAAAAAGTCGCTCATGCTGTGGCTGAGGGAGGGCCTTGGTGAGTGGATCCACGGCGTTGTTCTTTGTGTCAACTCTCTTAATCTCGATCTCGCGGCGATCTACAATCTCCCGGATCAAATAAAAGCGCCTCAGGATATGTCTGGACCGCTGATGGGATCTGGGCTCCTTGGCTAACGCCATTGCCCCATTATTGTCACAATACAAAGGTATTGGATCAATAATGGTTGGAACTACTCCTAGCTCCGAGACGAACTTCTTCATCCAGACGGCTTCCTTGGCGGCATCATTTGCAGCAATGTACTCAGCTTCCATCGTAGAGTCTGCAACGGTATCTTGTTTGGAACTCTTCCAACTTACCGCCCCTCCATTGAGGGTAAATACAAACCCTGAGATAGATTTGTTGTCATCCTTATCGTTCTGGAAGCTCGAATCGGTAAAGGCCTCCATTTGGAGATCTTTATTACCATACACCAAGAACAATTCTTTAGTCCTTCGTAAGTACTTAAGAATGTTCTTCACAGCTATCCAGTGGTTCTCCCCTGGGTTGGATTGATACCTGCTTACAACACTAAGTGCATAAGCTACATCTGGGCGTGTACATAACATCGCATACATTATTGATCCTACTGCCGAAGCATAAGGTATAATGCTCATGCGAGCTCTCTCTTCATCGGTCTTTGGACAAGAATCCTTGGAGAGAGTGACTCCATGGCAAGCGGGTAAGGCACCCCGCTTGGAGTCTTCCATACTAAACCTCTTTAGGATGGTGTTGATGTACCTGGTTTGGGACAGTCCCAATAACTTTTTGGATCTATCCCTATAGATCCTTATGCCCAGGATGTATGTGGCATCACCCAGGTCCTTCATGGAGAACCTTAGTGATAAGAATGATTTGACCGACTGTAGCATAGGAATATCATTTCCTATCAGAAGAATGTCATCCACGTACAATACGAGGAATGTGACAGCTCTTCCTACAGCCTTCCTATAAACACAAGGTTCATCTGGATTTTTGATGAAATCAAACTCTTTGATAACATCATCGAAACAGATGTTCCAACTCCGAGATGCCTGCTTTAACCCATATATGGATTTAAGCAATCTACATGCTTTCTCGCTGCTCCCACTGTCAATGAAGCCCTCTGGCTGATCCATATAAACGCATTCTTCTAAATCTCCATTCAGAAATGCTGTTTTAACGTTTATCTGCCAGATTTCATAATCGTAGTGAGCAGCAATAGCAAGTAGGATCCGAATGGATTTAAGCATGGCTACGGGCGAAAAAGTTTCGTCATAGTCCAAACCTGGTCTTTGACGAAAACCTTTTGCCACAAGTCTTGCCTTATAGGTCTCTACTTGCCCATCCACACCAATCTTTCTTTTAAAGATCCATTTGCACCCTACAGGTTTTACCCCAGGGGGTACAACGTCCAAAGTCCATACTTTGTTGGTGTACATAGACTCCATTTCGGATCTCATGGCATCCAGCCACTTCACAGAGTCACCACTCGTGATAGCTTGCTGAAAACTGGTAGGATCATCATCTTCCATGATACAGTCTTCTCTGTCACCATCAATGAGGAAACCGTAGTACCTCTCCGGTGGGCGAGAAGTCCTACCAGACCTACGGAGTGGCCGAGGTTCTTCAGTTTCTGTTGCAACAGCCGGTTCAACCAAATCGTCATTTGTAGTTTGTGTCTCCAGAACCTCTTCCAGATCTACTACCTTGCCATCATCTTTATCTGTGAAAAACTCTTTTTCCAAGAATGTGGCATACTGAGAAACAAACACCTTTTGTTCCTCTTTGTGGTAGAACAGATATCCATAAGAATTCTTTGGATATCCCACAAAGTTACATATGACTGACCGTGTCTCGAGTTTGTCCGGATTCTGCTTTTTAACATAGGCCGGGCAACCCCAAATCTTAATTCTCTTAAGAGATGGTCTCTTCCCATTCCATATCTCATATGGCGTGGTAGACACGGCTTTGGTCGGAACCCTGTTTAGCAGAAACGCTGCAGTCTCCAACGCATGCCCCCAAAACGAGACTGGTAACTCAGCGTCACTCATCATGGACCGGACCATATCTAATAGGGTCCTATTCCGTCGTTCTGACACACCGTTGTGCTGTGGTGTGTAAGGCGGAGTGAGCTGAGAGAGAATCCCATTCTCTTTTAGGAAGTTTGCAAATTCTGTACTGAGATACTCTCCACCTCGATCTGATCGAAGCATCTTAATACTCAAGCCGGTTTGTTTTTCTACTTCTTGTTTATATTCAATGAATTTCTCGAAAGCGTCGGACTTGTGCTTCAATAAAAATACATGACCGAATCTTGAGAAATCGTCAGTGAATGTAATGAAGTATGAAAAACCGCCTCTAGCCTGTGTAGACATAGGCCCACATATATCACTATGTATGAGGCCCAGGAGCTGAGTAGCTCTTTCTCCGTGTCCTGTAAACGGAGTTTTGGTCATTTTACCCTTGATACAAGACTGGCAAGTCGCATAAGATTTATATTCAAAAGGATTTAAATATCCATCTTTGTGTAACTTGTTTAGTCTTGTTTCGTTAATATGACCAAGTCTACAGTGCCAAAGAAAAGCTTCATTTAATTCTGAAAGTTTTCTTTTATTAGTGTGTTGTATACTGAAAACTGTGTGTTGATTTAGGACATATATTCCGTTATTAAGTGTACCATACCCAACCAACATTTGATTCAGGTGAATGTTCATAACATTGTTTTGCCATACAAAATTATACCCTTCATTGTCCAACAAAGAAACGGATATTATATTACATAGCATATCAGGTACAAAATAACATGGATTCAAAATCAAAATACATCCAGACGGTAACCCCAAGTGATACTCTCCCACTGCGACTGTATGTACATTGGAACCATTTCCAACGCGGAGAGTATGGTCACCTGTCTTCAAAACCTTGCTATTTCTCAGCCCCTGCATAGAATTGCAAATGTGAGAACCTGAACCGGTATCCAATACCCAGGAAGCAGAGTTTATAGAAAAACAGTTTTCAGTCACAAACGCACCTGAAGCAGAAGCATCACCATGCTTCTTCTTGAGACTTAGGTACTCCGTGCAATTGCGCTTCCAATGTCCTGTCTTGTGGCAACGAAAACACTCGCCTTTCCCTGGGTCTCCAGCCGTGGACTTTCCCTTTCCCTTCACCTTTTTGACTCCGCCCTTAGGATTAGTGGGTTTCTTCTTTTTCTTTCCCTTGGCCTTAGCTTTTGGGCGAGAAGAAGAAGACTGTCCAATGGTCATAACGGGGGTCTTTGCTGACTTCATAGTGCTTTCTGCACTCCTTAACATATTAAGGAGTTCAGGGAGGTCCTTCTCCATGCCATGCATGTTGAAGTTCACTATGAACTGAGCAAAGGTGGAGGGGAGGGACTGCAGAATAATATCTATATATTGTTCATTGTCCATTGTCCATCCCAGGTCCTCAAGCTCTTCTATAAGAGCTATCATCTTCAATACATGGTCTCCTACTGGTGTGCCAGGGGCCATTCGCATCTGAAACAGTTTCCTTGATGCTTCGTATCGTAATACGCGGGATTGCTCCCCATACAACTCCTTTGTATGGAGCAATATACCGTGAATATCCATGTCCTCGTGCTGCTTTTGATGTGTATTGTCCATCGATGCAAGCGCGAGGCATGTGGCCGTGGCACAGTCAGCGTCCCATGTCTTGCGGACTTCAATGTCCGCAACTGAGGATTTTGGACCAGGGACGGGCGGGGCTGAAGCCGTAAGGACATATGATACTTTATCATAGGTCAAGGCGATTTTCAGATTCCTTAGCCAGTCTTTATAGTTGGTCCCATTCAGTTTGTTCTTATCTAGTAGAAGCTTAAGTCCAGTCATTGGTATCTACCATTAAGAGAGAGAAAAGAATACACTCAGCGAAAGCTCTTGCACAGATTAGATTGGTTTATTATCTTGTCTAATCGATGTTTCCCACTGCTTTTTATCAAGTTTTCTTTCAAACCTTAAAAAGAAAAACTAGCCAGGATTAATTACAGTCTACAACTTCGCTAACCGTTCAGCCAGGCCAGTGTCGGTACTTTGAGGGAGGTTCCCCGTGCTTTCGCACGGACCTAATTAGAGTAAACCTCGTTTTCCCAGAGGTGGAGCCCCGTTAACACCTTTCTAGACACCTAATGAGTTAGCTAATTGTAAACTGTAAAACTCTCCTAGGAGCAACTATTGCCCACAGTGGGATCGGGATCCAACCATCATATGGAAGGTATGCAATCTCATTGCAAATTTCAACACTTGAAATTCCCGATGTAATTTTTACCCCTAGTACTTATGACCTTAACTATGGTCAACAAATCATAAGTACCAGTCAAGTTCTACCCGTCATTTCTTGATCAATTAGACCCACCCATATGACCCTTAACTATGGTCAACAAAGTCGCATGAATGTCCTAATTAATCTGCATCATATGCATTGTAGGAAGACATCACTTAGCTACCGTACACTACGCCTTAACTAAAGTCAACAACCGTAGCACGAATACTAAGTACTCTACTTCCTAAAATGACGGAGGGTTGCGAATGATTTTTAAGAAAATCTTTAACGCTTTGAACTTGATATCGTTGTAGAATCAAACAGTTTTCAAAAGGAGTGGCTTAAGCTCCGCAGTTTTGAAAAGTAGCTTTTTCATAAATAGCCGAGTCGTTTTTAAATCCGATTCTACAACATCTTTTAGGTTTATTTTCTTTACATTAATCACATTAATGTAATCCCATCATTTAAGTCCTTAAGCCAATCATAGAAAAGAAACGAAAATAACACGTACGCTTATGCCATCCGCATTCGCCGCAATGTTCCGTTATGCACCGTTAGGTTACTTCACTAACGGCATACCGGGACGGGACTCGCGCGGGTGTAAAACATAAGCAACGTCTACTATATATCATATATATAATATGTCATTCGTCTCAGATATCACAGAACACAGGCAGCAGAAACATAGATATAACGTGGGATATCCTAGGACGTCCGTATTTAGTATTTAGCCAGAATAGAAAATACGGATTCCACAGTCGCGATGAATAGCCAAGCCCACACCCTGGACCCCTACGAGAGCGGCAAGTGACCCTACCAATCCTGGAGTTTAGGAGACCCGGTCTCGACTCCTCGAGATGGCCTCCCACTGAACCCCAGAACCCGGTCACCTGTGCTCCCCTCCTTGGGTCCATCCTAATGCGGAAAAGTAAATAATATACAACACTGGTGACACAACCGCAACCTGGAAGTGCCCCAAATAAAAGAATATTACATTACATTTGAATTTACATGAATGAAAATATAAAACTCTCATCTCACAAAAAATCCCCCGGCTATTCGATCGCGACGATCCTGCACATCATATCTCAGCAACACATAATATCACATATCATCAACGTAAGTAAGTATGCGTACCCCGATTGTCGTTGATGTATAGCAACGAAACCGGCGATATCTAACATACTACACTTACGGTCACAGAAAAGAAAGTGTAAAACTACAATATTTGGAATCCAGATTCTCTTTAGACATCATAAATGCGAAATATCACATATTTCGTATTTCATGCCTACACTATATGAATTCCACATATTGTATCACATTCCAGACAAACAGACAGTATTAAAGTTTTCGAACGAACATTCAAGCACCCAAAATTCACTTAAGCTCAACACTTGAGCAGGGTTCAAAAGATCCGGAGTGTGGCACAGTAGCGGCGGTCCAGCCGTAGAAGGGTCAAGCCAACGCCTCACATGTGGCACGCCGTACTGCCCCAAACCCTAGGGTTCAAAGGGCAGTTCGAGACGGTCACATAATCGAGTTAGGGTTTGTTGTCTTCTAGAGGGACCACCGCAAAAAGACTTGCACGTATTTCCAAACTATTTAAACCCCGTGAATAGTGAGTAAATGATACTCGTTCAAACACTTCAATACTTTCTAATTTACCCGGAAATGCTACGAAATGAAAGTCCCGATCGAATCGATGAATCCAAAAACATCTCCAGAATTTTTCAAAACTTTATACAGTTTAAAAATACCCAAAAATTTATACATGCAGAACCAAGAATTACTGTGCAAAATATATCCATCAATTCATATGTACAGCCGCGGAACCGCGGCCTAAGCAAGCTTAGGCCGCGTTTCCGCGGCTAAAATCACTGTTCACTGAACCAATTTTGTACCGTAACTCTTAAATTTTCCTGCTGTATTTTTTACATATTTTTAATTCTGCAAAATGTCAAAATTTAGAAAATGTCCAGAGAGCATCCAAAAATACGGTATTTTTGTCCGATCGGGGTTTTCACTTCGTAAAAACGTCGCCTATTGTTCTAGGTCGGCTCTGATACCAATGTCAGGTTAGTATAGCACCCTATGAAGAGTTTTGAAGCATCACATGACCCAAAGTTTTAATTTTTAAGGTGCTAAACTAACATGCAAAGGATAGATCCTAGAAAATTAGGGTTATAAAAACTTTAAGCTAGTAAAGACTAGGGTTTGAAGGCTACAACCTTTGTAGCTCCCCTTTGCAAGACTCCTTGGTGTCTTGGGTGTTGAATCGAGGTCCTCTTGAACTCCCCTTTTGTCCACGACGATCCACCGCGGAGATCTCCGTCCAAGCTCGCTACTTCGTCAAACCGAAGATAACACTCTAAACAAAACGGCTAAGTTTGTGTAGAATGTTGTTGTGGCTTTGGATCTCACTTCAAAAACCTTTCTTTGATTATGTTTGACTCACTAGAAAAAACTAGAGAGGAGAAGATGAAGGAGGATGAAAATGGTGGCTATTTCTTTTCAAGAGGTAAAATGATAACCATAAGGTTAAGCTTGTGAAAGAAATAAATATCACTATATATATTTATTCCTTCTTGACTCCAACCATGATTAAATGATAGATGATTAATTTAACTTGGGTTTAGAATGATAAAGGAAAGGATAACCATGGTTTAGTGGTAGGTGAGCATGGTTAGGTTAGAAGAAGCATGTAGAAACTAGCATAATTATCCTTTCCTTTTCATTTTCTTTTTAAATCCATAATCAAATAATAATCCATTAAATAATCTATGGTGTGAGTCTTGCATTGCCACCATTTCCATATGCTAACAACCATGATGGATGGTTGTATGTATGTGTGTATGTATGCACATCCATATGTGCAAGAAACTAGCATGAAAGAAAGAAAGATAAACACACATGCATGCACACATCCATCATCCTTGAAAAGGTTTTCAAGTGAGAAAAAAAAAACTAATTGTTAAATGATAAATCAACTCTTGATTTATCAATCCGGCCATATCACATATGACCCTACCAAAAGCAAGCCGCCCGATCAATGTACAGTATCATATACGCATATTTCAATCGGGTGCATGCGCATATTGCATACGCGCACCACAACGTTTCGCCTGGACTGAGCAACTCCTTTGTGGGACTCTAAGACTCGTCAATACGCCGGCAGAGGGTAATGATCATATCAAGTACCCTCAAGCCGCAAGCGGTCAGCTAAACGTAACGGCCACCCGGGTATTGAGCGATCAGAAGACAACAAGCGAACCTGTTACAACTCCCGTCGAGCCATCCGGCAACACTACCGTACAGTCCGGTCTCTTCGTCAGATATGCTGCATGTCGAGCCTAGGGATGGTGACGTCGACCCCAATAACTCAATAAGTCGTGTCGATGAATGGTCTATAACAGATCGAGAAACTACTGATAACACTTATCAGCAAATCTCAGCAGCCCTGGCCAGGGACTTGCTGTTATAACCAGTCGGGCACTGCACAGCATCAACTCCCAATACCGGGAGAGACGAAACCCCTCCTATCGCTCATCGTCTTCGTATGTCTCGAGACTGTACCCAACGGCCACCTGTTTGCACGACTCAGTAGAGCCGTGGTAGGGTGGCAATCAAAGTGCAGTGGGAGAACACACAAGACTCCATGACGATCTCGGGTCTACAGACTAACCTGTACCAGTGTCACCTGAGAACTGCTATCCGACGATAGATATAATTCCATATAGGAGTTCTCGGTGAGTCCATCCAGTGTACCCAGTCACCACAGAGCACCCGTATATGATCTCGATGTCAAACATCGATGAATGTGGGAACATCCATCGCCCATCGTATGGGTCTAGTATCACATACGCTAGTCTACTCTGGTATATCAATGCCCCGTCTCGATATACCTACGACTAGGGACGTTCCAGGATATGCTTATAGACTACAGATGTCCCACTAGTATGATCTCCATCATAATCAGAGTAGTCAAGCCGATATCCTTAGGGCTTTATCAGCATGTATGAATGAATAAAAGCATGATCAAATCAACATGTCAGATAAAGAAGAACCAGATAGCATACTATCATGTCGAGCAAGAATGCAAACTGGATATATATACATGTATAGATACATCCACTATCACATAATGGCCTCTAGGGCATACATATATCCAACAGGGATCACCCGAGGAGTAAACCAACTCATCAGTGGCAATCGGGATCCAACTATCATCGCATGATAATGTGATGGAATCCACTCACGTTATCACACTCCAGAAGGTATGCGCATATCTGGCAAGTTTCAGTTTCTTTAGAAACTCCCGATGTGATTTTTACCCCATGCTCTTATGATCTTGACTTTGGCCAACAAATCATAAGTCACATGTCAAGTTCTACCCGTCATTATCCAGGTTGATTTGAACCCACCCGTATCTACCCTTGACTTTGGCCAACAAAGCAGTACGACTGTCCCAAACCAACGCATCTATCTATGCAACAGAAAAGTAACAAATAGCTACCATACACTTTTCCTTGACTTTGGCCAACAAACATAGCATGAATGTGCTACCCGTCTGAAATGACGGAGGGCTACGAATGGTTTTTGGCGAAAAACCTTTAACGTAATGAACTTGATATCATTGAAGGAACCGGATAGCTTTTTATAAAAATATAGTGGCGAAAACCTTTGCTAAAGAGGTCACTCCCGGTGAAGGGATCTCAGCTCTTTCCCCGTAGAATGAGGTGCAGGATATTCCAACCGAATACCACGATGCAAAGCAAAAAGTAATCGACTATAGTGAAGTTATTACCCTGACGCAAACTTCTGTCCAAGGGGTCACTCCTGGTGAAGGGATCATGGCCCTTGCCTCATCGACTGAGGTGCTGGATATTCATAACCGAATACCACTGCGCAAAACAAAAGAGAACGCCCTTGCAATAACAGCTTTTTTTGAAAAATGTTCCAACAACATCAGAATAGGTTTGTTTAGCTTGCATTGATCCGTATCAATGCAGTCCCATCAATTAATCACACCACAAAATAACGAAAATATAATGTACGTATATGCCATCCACATTCGCCACTGGGTCTCGTCATCACCCGTTAGGTTACTTAACTAACGACAGAGCAGGGACTGGACTAGCGTGGGTGTAAAACATATACAACATCTACTAGTATATATATCAATATATAATATTCGCTCAAGGCGTGATAAAATGCAACATCACAGAGAGTAATAAGCATCACAGAATAATACAGATAATCTGGGATCCCCGGGTTTCATAGAGCCGCTACTGAAACCCGACGATCCCCTGGTCGTGTGGATAGCCTGTGCAATGAAATCCTAGACCCTTACGGGCGCGGCAAGTTACCAGCCAAAACCTGAAGCGAGGCTGCCCCCTTCAACAACGTGAATGGACCACTCACCACTTCACGGAATTCGATAACTTGAGCACCCCTCCTTGGGTCAACCTGTACCCCATACGAGTGCGGCGAATAGCCCGCCAATTCTAGAGTAAAGCCCCCTCCGTCTTAAAGCCATGAGATGCGGGCCCATTGCCCTCTAGAACTTGGCTACCCGTGCATCCCTCCGTGGGGTAATTCTAGTACAGAAAGTAAAATATATAACGGGTATATCGACCTCAGCCCGGTCGTGCCCCAAAAGAATAATATACAAACAGGCAGTGACGGCAGTCCACATGTCGGACGCTCGTCCCGCAATATCAAATGTACAAATATAACCAAACTGTACTACCATTGCATCCAGGCTATCCAACATGACAAATCCGCAACATCACAGCACAACATGGAACATCAACGTGAATGTCACGTTCGCAAATCCGCCTAAAAAAGCTATAGCAATTAGACAGGATTTACCGATCAAATGACATTCACGGTCGCAGATATAATGTAAATACTGTGAACTAACATTTTTAAAATTTTCGATCGACAAAATTTCCCGAAGTGGGCCCCAAGAACTATACCCAGTACTCAGACAAATCTGGGCCCAAACAAAAAATACCAGAAACCCCATTTCCAAGACAGAGAGCACTGTAGAAATTATGGTGTTGTGTTGCTACAGAACGGCGGCGGAACCGCGGCCGAAACGGGGGTACGGCCGCGGTTCCGCCGCGCTACAGTGACATCATTGAACCAAAATTTTGCAGAACTCTTAAAAAACCCTGCCTGATTTTCTGACGTACTGAAAATAATTTTTAGAGCACCAAAAAATTTCGTCAGAAAGTTCATGACTTGGAATTGCGGTTTCGGAATTTTCGTTCGATCGAAGTTCTAAACACGTTAGAGCAAGCTAGAAAAAGGTTAATAGCGTGGCTCCGATACCATATAAGACTACGGTAGCGCCCCGGCCGGCTTTTCGAGGCCAAAATGCGGAAACGAAAACTTTTTCAAAACTAGAAACCGTCGCTATCGTATGCTTAAAACCCGGATCGAACCATTGACCTACAACTAGCTATCTAGAGAGAGGGTTGGAAAGCTATACCGATCGATCCGTGTCCTTCGGTCTTTGGCCACCATCCCAAGCTCCTCGCGGCATCTCCGGTCTTGATCTCCTCGTCGGAAAGGGCACCACATCTACGAGTCTTTTTACGGGATCCCGCTTCGTCCGAAGCAACTCGGGCACGAAGTGTGCTAGCCGACGTGTGCTAGCCGACGTGTCTAAGGTGTTGTAAAGAATGTTTGTGATCACATTGTCTCTTGCATCCATGGCTTGGATGGAGATTAGGGATGATGCCATTAATGGAGATTTTGAGCTAGAGGAGAAAGAAGAAGAAGAAGCTTTTCTTTCTTGAGTTGTATTGATAATGAGAGAGTGAGAGCGTGTGGAATAAATACAAGACCAAACCTCTCATATGGAAGCCCCTCTCTCTCTCTCTTCTCATCATATCAACATAAATCAAACATCAAATGTAACATATGCACAATAAAAGAGATCATGAGTCACTAGGTTTGCATGTGTCACAATTAATGCACAAAATGATGAATTCTAGCTCACAATTTCCATTTACAAACATTAATCCAAATGTTTGCAACAATAAAAAGATACAGCAACATCTAAATTAAACTCGTGACGGATCACAAGGATACCCCTCACCTGTATATACATACCTGCATCCGCATTCCGACTGAATGCGAATGCGACGAGACTAAAGTAATCCAATAAATCTAATACTAGGATCCGGCTTAAATCAAAGTCCACTAGTATGATCCGCCCGATCATGATCCGTGCACTACTGCACGTATATGATCGGACCCTGCCATATATCATACGGCCTCTACAATGTTTCACCCGAAACTTGAGAAACTGTCTGTGGGGGACTCTAAATACTCGTCAATACTTTGGCTGTAGATTTAACCACTAGCACGTCAGAGGTGTTAGCCGTACGTAACGGGCTACCAGGTATTGACCAAAAGGGTGGTCGATGAGTGAACTCATCCTGACACCCTACTGAGCCTGTCAGTAACAATATCCGTACAGTCCGGTCCGTTCGTCTATGAGCATCGCATGGCAAGCCTAGAGAGTTGGTAAAAGTCAGACCCCCAAAAGCGGTACAAATTGTGTCGGAGTGTAACCCAGAACACCCTGAGATACTACTGGAATACCTACCAGTAAATCTCCTGCCTTGGCCAAGGACTTCGTGCAATGGCTCTCCTAGACACAGCGCGACCTCACCCCCAATACCGGGAGAGACGAACCCCTGCCGATCCGCTCACTGCCTCCATGTGGCTCGGGACTGTACCCAACTAAAACCTGTTTGCACGACTCCTTTGAACCGGGGTAAGGTAGTAATCAAATTACAGTGGGAACTCACACGAGACAAATGACGATCTCAGGTCGATGAACTAACCTGTACACATGTCACCAGGGAACTGCTATCTGACGTCAGGTATAATACCAACTAGCATGTTCCCGGTGAGTCCTGTTCGGTGTACTCATAACCCAATGAGCACCTGTATACATCTTAGGTGAAACAACTGACACCAATGGCTTGTGAGACCAGCCACCGCCCCTCGTCGGGGTCTCGACTGTATACACTAGTCTACTAATGGAGTATCAATGCCCAGTCTCGAAACTCCCACGACTAGGGACCTTTTAAGGATGTGCTTATAGACCCCAGCTCCCACGTATATGATCGCCATCATACTGCTGGCTGTCAAGCAAGAATCCTAAAGGCTCTACCAACGTGCAATAGTGACCTGTAAGGTCACCTAACACTGTACACGATGATAAAGATAAACCAGATAGCATACTATCATCTTGAGTAAGACTGTCCTACCGGTATAGATCCTCCCGCAATCATTGTAACCCCGTGCCTGTGATCCAATAATTGACTCTGAGGGCACTATATCCAACAGAACTTCCTCATCCAGACGGCTTCTTTTACGGCATCAGATGAAGCGATATATTCCGCTTCCATCGTCGAGTCAGCAACAGTTTCCTGTTTGGAACTCTTCTAACACACCGCCTCTCCATTGAGGGTAAAGATATAACCCGACATGGATTTGGAGTCATCCTTGTCACTTTGGAAGCTGGAGTCAGCAAAGGCCTCCATCTGGAGGTCTTTTCCGCCGTAAACCAAAAACATGTCCTTAGTCCTTCTTAGGTACTTCAGAATGTTCTTTACCGCTATCCAGTGCTTCTCCCCAGGGTTTGACTGATACCGGCTTACCACACTCAGTGTATAAGCTACATCTGGTCTGGTACACAACATCGCATATATTATAGAGCCTACCACAGATGCGTAGTGTATAATAGACATGCGATCCCTTTCCAAATCAGTCTTGGGAGACATCTCTTTGGAGAGAGTGATCCCGTGACAAGCCGGTAAATTACCACGCTTGGAATCTTCCATACTGAATCTTTTCAGTATGGTGTCGATATACCTGGATTGTGAAAGTCCTAATATCCTCTTGGACCTATCACAATGGATCCGGATCCCCAGAATGTAAGAGGCATCACCCAGGTCTTTCATGAAGAACCTGTGTGACAAGAACCCTTTGACAGATTGTAGTATAGGAATGTCATTTCCTATCAAGAGAATGTCATCCACGTAAAAAACAAGGAATACGACAGTTCGTGCTACAACTTTACTATAAATGCATGGTTCATCTGGATTTTTGATAAAGTCAAATTCTTTGACCATCTCATCAAAACAGATGTTCCAACTCCGCGATGCCTGCTTTAGTCCATAAATGGACTTAAGCAACTTGCACACTTTCCCGCTGCTCCCACTCTGAATGAAACCCTCTGGCTGGTCCATATAGACACACTCCTCTAAATTTCCATTTAGAAAAGCGGTCTTTACCTCCATCTGCCAAATCTCATAATCGTGGAAGGCAGCAATGGCAAGAAGGATCCGAATGGATTTGAGCATAGCCATTGGAGAAAAGGTTTCGTCATAGTCCAAACCAGGTCTTTGACGAAAACCCTTTGCAACAAGTCTAGCCTTATAGGTCTCAACCTGTCCATCTACACCAATCTTCCTTTTGAAGATCCATTTGTAGCCTACGGGTTTTACCTCTTCTGGAGCAACGTCCAAAGTCCATACTTTGTTGGTGTACATGGACTCTATTTCGGTCCAGATTGCATCCAGCCATTTTACCGAGTCAATGCTCTGAATGGCCTGCTGGAAGCTAGTCAGCTCATTATTATCAATGATGCAATCTTCTCTATCCCCGTCTATGAGAAAACCGTAGTATCTCTCGGGCGGATGAGACTGCCTACAACTCCTGCGGAGCGGCGCAGGAATGTCCTGTTCTTTCGAACCTTCTTATTCTACTAAGTTTTCAGTAATAGCTTGTGGTTCTGGAATTTCTTCCAGTTCTATTGTGCTCCCACTTATCTGATCTTCCAAAAATTTAGTTTCCAAGAAGCAGGCATGACGAGAAACAAAAACCTTTTGTTCCTCTGCGCAATAGAAGAAATATCCCTTGGAGTTCTTTGGATATCCCACAAACTTGCACTGTACTGAGCGTGCCTCGAGTGTGTCCGCATGCTACTTTTTGACAAAAGCTGGACACCCCCACGTCTTAATGTGCTTAAGATAGGGTTTCTTCCCGCTCCACATCTGTTATAGTGTGGTAGGCACTGTCTTAGTTGGAACTCGGTTCAAAAGGTATGCTGCTGATTCTAGTGCATATCCACAGAATGATCACGGCAACTCAGCGTTACTCATCATGGAACATACCATATCCAATAGGGTTCGGTTCCGTCTCTATGATACACCATTATGTTGTGGGGTGTATGGAGGAGTAAGTTGAGAGAGAATTCCATTCTCTTTTAAGTAATCCAGGAACTCGGCACTCAAGTATTCACCACCTCGATCAGATCTCAGTGTCTTGATACTTTTGCCTGTTTGTTTTTCTACTTCATTCTTGTATTCCTGGAATTTTTCGAAGGCTTCAGATTTATGTTTCATCAAGAAGACATATCCGTACCTTAAAAAATCATCCGTAAAAGTAATGAAGTAAGAAAAACCACTTCGCGCATGTATAGACATTGGACCGCATACATCGCTGTGTACGAGTCCCAAGAGCTCGCTCGCTCTTACTCCATGTCCAGTAAACGGAGTCTTTGTCATCTTTCCTTTGAGACATGATTGACAAGTTGCATATGATTGATATTCGAATGGATCCAAATATCCTTCTTTATGTAACTTAGTCAACCTTCTCTCATTGATGTGACCCAGTCTACAATGCCATAAGAAAGCATGATTTATTTCTGGAGACTTTCTTTTGTGTGTATTCTGGATATTGAAAATATATGGTTGGTTTAATATGTATATACCGTTGCTTAATGTACCCGACCCAATCAGAACATGATTAAGGTGAATGTTTACAACATTGCTTACAAATGCAAAATCATAACCTTCTTTAGACATTAAAGATACATATATGATATTACAAGTCGCACTGGGTACAAAATAACAGTCATGCAAAACCAAAACATGTCCATCTGACAATCCCAAGTGATAGCCCTCCACGGACTCAGCATCCATGCCAGCTTCGTTTGCAACTCTGAGAGTCATATCACCTGCCTTCAAAACCCTACGCTTTCTTAGTGCCTGCAAAGAATTACAGATATGAGATCCTGATCCGGTATCCAATACCCAGGAAGTAAAGTTTACTGATAGACAGTTTTCAATAACATACACACCTGAAGCCGAAGCCACAACTTGCTTCGGGTCCTGGTTCTTGGCCTTCCAAGCCCTGCAATCTTTCTTCCATTGTCCTTTCTTATGACAACAAAAGCACTCTTCTTTCCCCACAAGTTGTCCCGCTACTTTTGCCATTTTTGCCTTTCCCTTGGCTTCCGCTTTACTAACACCGCCCCTTGGTTTGGTGGGGGCTTTCTTCTTCTTTCCTTTGGCTTTCGCCTTTGACCTAGAAGAAGAAGGTCCTCCAACAGACAAAGCGGGTGTTTCCCTTACTTTCTTCAGGGTGCCCTCTACACTCCTCAACATGTTAAGGAGTTCCGGAAGTTCAACTTCCTTTCCTTGCATGTTGAAGTTCAGGATAAACTGGGCGTAAGTGGAAGGAAGGGACTGGAGAATCAAGTCAGTGTAGAGCTCGTTCTCTAACGTGGTCCCGAGGTCCGCGAGCTCTTCAATGTAGCCAATCATCTGAAGCACGTGTTCCGCTACAGATGATCCGACGGCCAATCTTGCCGAAAACAACTTTTTCGAGACTTCGTATCTGGCGATACGGGATTGCTCTCCATACAGATCTTTTGTATGGAGAAATATAGATTCTAGGTCCATATCCTCGTGCCTCCTCTGATGTTCATTGTCCATAGAGGCAAGCACGATGCACTTGGCCCTCGCGCAATCAATCTCCCAGGTCTTACGGATTTCCTTATCCGCGACGCTGGATTGAGGACCTGGGACAGGGGGAGCTTTGGTGGTAAGAAGATACCCCAACTTGTCATAAGTGATTGCCATTTTGACATTCCTGAGCCAATCGTTGTAGTTTGGCACTGTCAGTATATTTTTTCTAGTAGTAACTTAAGTCCGGTCATGATGTTTGGTCGCTGCAATTAGGAGAGAGAGAAGAAACACTTTAGCATGATGCTCTTGCAAGTTTAGAGTGGTTTTAAGTTTGTCTAAACAGGATGGATCCCACTGTTTCTCGAATCCTTCCTCAAACCAAAAAAGAAGAATTAGTTAGGATCAATCTCATCGTACAATACTTGCTTAACAGTTCAGCCAGGCCAGTGTTGGTACTTCGAGGGAGGTTTTCCAACGCTTTCGTGAAGTTCCTTAATTAAATAACCTCTTTTCCCTATGGGCATAGCCCCGCTAACACCTTTCAAGACACCTACTTGGTTTATAGCATTGATCGTTAAGTGAGAAAGTTCCCGAGGAGTAGCATATACTCACAGTAAGATTGGGATCCAAATATCATCGTGTGATAAAACTGAAGGAATCCTACCAGAATCATCACACTCCAAATGGTATTCAGCACTAGCAAGTTTCAGTTTCTTTAGAAACTCCCGATGTGGATTTTTGCCCCATGCTCTTATGACCTTGACTTTGGCCAACAAATCATAAGTCACATGTCAAGTTCTACCCGTAATTTTCCAGGTTAATTTGAACCCACCCGTACCTACCCTTGACTTTGGCCAACAAAGCAGTATGACTGTCCCAAACCAATGCATCGATCTATGCTACATATGAATATTCAATAGCTACCAATCACTATGCCTTAACTTTGGCCAACAAACACAACTTGAATACTATTGACTATCCATATGAAACGGAGGGCTACGAATTGTTTTGGCGAAACCGTGAACGTAGTGAACTTGATATGATCAAAGGAACGTGATAGCTTTTAAAAGGAGTGGTTCAAGCTCCGCGTTTTAAAAGTTTTCTGTTTTGAAAAGAAACCGAGTGGTTTTGAAATTGTTCTAACGACTTAACTTTGGTTTATTTTCTTGCATTAATTTAATGTGTCCCATCAATTAATCCTACCATTGCAGAAAACAACGAAAATATGACGTACGCTTATCCCATCCGCATTTGCCACAGGGCCCCGTCATCACCCGTTAGGTTACTTAACTAACGACAGAGCGGGGGCTGGATTAGCGTGGATGCAAAACATAAGCAACGCCTACTAGATATCATATATAGATATATACATTCGTCAGATGCAATGATAGCCATTACAAATCACAGATGAACACATTGGATATGCTAAGAATCCGCGTTTCGTTCGAGCCTGCAACGAAAGACGGATTACTCGGTCGCGATGAATAGCCAAACCCCACCCTAGACCCCTACGGGTGCGGCAAACTACCCGCCAAGTACCCAAAGTGAAGCAACCTCCCTCAACAACGTGAGTAGGCCACTCGGCACTTCAATTTACCCGGTAGTTTGTGCACCCCACCTTTGGTCTATCTTAGGAGCAGAAACAGTAAAAGAAATAATATACAATGGCGGCTACAACCTCATCCCGGATGTGCAGCCATAAAAATAATAATACATCAATTTACATATTACATCAAATGAAAGAAAAAGAAACTCTCATCTCACAACCCCCGGCTATTCATCTGCGACAATCCAACGAGTTCATATACACAATCCAACAACATTACAGATCACAGATATGCACAACCCCCATTAATCGACGTATAGCGATTAGTCGACGTTCAGTGCATATATCACATCACAGATATAACCAATTAGCAAAAGTCTGTAGAACTTCGATCAAAACACCAATTTGTAACTACCCCAAACACAACTTTGTTCTCTGGAAATTCTGGGCAGAAAAAAATACTTTAAAAATCCCAAAACAGAACACAGAAGAAACTGCAGCAAACCCGAGTCGCGGCCGAGTCAACTCGGCCGCGGATCCGCGACGAAACGCGTGGTTTCGCCACGGTTCCACGGCGTGTTGACCGAGTCGTAGGTTCAGTTTTGCTGTATGTTTCTAAAAAACCCTGCACTGATTTTTAAGATATGTGGAATTATTTTTAGAGCAGTTTTAAAAATCGGCAGAAAGTGTGGGTTTTTGACATGTTTCGCGATTTTTTTTCGGATCGAAGTTCTAATCACTTTGCTAACATGCTAGTTGTTGTTTAGCTAGGCTCTGATACCACTGTAAGTCCACGTTGCCCATCCCGATGCTTACGGAGAGGCGGAATAGGTTAAAAAATGATTTTTTCTCAAGGCAACATGGACTAGAAACAAAGGATCTTTGCTAAACAAAAACCTAGCAAACTAGCTACAAGTTTAGCTACTCGGTTAGAAGGTTATACCTAGGTCTTGAACTCCTTCTCTTCTTGCTCTTTGGAGTGGTTTGAACGGCTCCTCCTCGTCGTCTTCTCTTTGCCGAAGAAGGATCCACCCGAAGGCCTCTACCTTGAGCTCCTACCTCAACCTTGAGGTAACTAAAGTGCTTGGCTTGCTAAACCTAGAACCCTAGAATGAGTAGAGATGAGTTATGGTGGTTTTACCTCAAGAGCTCATTGTTCTCAACACATGAGAGATGAGAGCTTTGAGAGAGAGGAAGAGGATGAGCATTGGATGAGAGAGAGTGAGCAAGTGAGAATCAATTATCTTTTTTACAACCATGCTCTCAAAATAGGAATAATGATAATAATAATAATAATAATTAAGAAATTGTGATGGTTAGTTTATGAATGACCATTATCATTTCAACATTTAATGCATTTGTAAGAAACAAGAAGCAACTTTGAAATGAAATGATGATGGTCAACAAGTCAACAATGGTCAACAAAGTCAACAAAAGTCAAATTGTCAACAACCCTAACCATGGCACAATTATCCTTAATTAATATTATTAACCATATTCCTCATTCTCATTAGGGTTTGGAAAAAGTCAACGGTCAACAACCCTAATGAGAATCCTCTGCCTCTGCCTCTGTCAACTGTGGATACACACCCACACCCGTGTTCCGAGGAACACGAATAAAATGAGATAAAACCAATCCCAAAACATATACTAGGATCTGGCTTAAACCAAAGCCCGCTAGTAATAACTGCCCGGACACCAAACGTGCACAAGTGCGCGGATGTGTACGAACCCTGTCGCAAAACCATGCGACCTCTACTCTGTTTTGCCCAAAGGCGAACAACCCTCTGTGTGGGACTCTAAAGACTCGACACTACGCTGGCAGTGGGTTTAACCATAGGCCGCAAGTGGTACTAGCTGTACGTAACGGTCCCTAGGTAGATGCCAATAAGAAGACTGATGAGGTAAACCCATCCGAACTCTTACTGAGCCTGAATGTGACAATCTCCGTACAGTCCGGTCTGTTCGTCTGAGAGTATTGCATGTTGGGCCTAGGGGGCGGTAAACGTCAGTCCCCTAATAGCAGTACAAGGCATGTCGGAGTGTAGCCCAGAACACCCTGAGATAATACTGGAAACGCTACCAGTATATCTCGCTTGCCTGGCCAGGCACTTTGTGTAATGGCTCTCCTTGACACAGCACGATATCAACCCCCAATACCGGGAGAGACGAATCCTATCTAACGTCACTGCCTCTAAATGCTTCGGGACTGCACCCAACTACTACCTGTTTGCATGACTCATTTGAGCCATGGTAGGGTAGTAATCTAAGAACAGTGAGCACACACTCGAGGCGAAGTGACAGTGTCAAGTCAACGGACTATGCTGTACTCATGTCACCTGGGAACTGATAACTGACGATAGGTATAATACCAAACCAACAGTTCCCAGCGAGTCCTATCCAGTGTACTCGAAACCTAACGAGCACCTGCATACTATCTCCAGTACGACGTACTGATGGCTATGGGACAGACCATCTCCCCTCCTGGGATGAGAAGCGTATACACTAGTCTACTCTGGAGTATCGATGCCCTGTCTCGATAATCCTACGACTAGGGACCTGTATAAGGATGTGCTTGTAGATTACCCAGCCCCCACTAGTGTGACTGTCATCACAACGCTGGTAATCAACCAAATATCCTAAGGGCTCCACTAATGTGTATAGGCGATATGCTAAAATAAACACATGCACACATTAAAGTAGAAACAAACCAAGTAGCATACTACCATTTCGAGCAAGATTGTCTATACAACTGTGAATATCCCAACCTTCTATCAAGTAATATACAAACTAGTATGATACAGTAATGGCCTCTGGGGCATATACACTAACAAGAATATCGCAGCAGAATAAAACATATGAAATATTGGATATACTAGGATTTCCCGGTTTTATATTAAGCCAATATAAAACACGGATTCCACGGTCGTGATGAATAGCCAATCCCATACCCTTAAACCCCTACGAGAGCGGCAAGCAACCCTACCAATTCTAGAGTTAGGAGACCCGATCTCGACTCCTCGAGATGGTCTCCCACTGGACCCTAGAACCCGGTTACTTGTGCTCCCCGCCTTGGGTCTATCCTAATGTGGAAAAGCAAATAATATACAATGGTGACATCATCCTCAACCCGGAAGTGCCCCAATAAAAGAATATTACATACAATGAATTTTACATTAATGAAAATAAAAGCTCTCATCTCACATTAAAAAAAACCCGGCTATTCAATCACGATGATCTAATATAACATATCACAGCAAAACATAACATCAGATGCCATCAACGTAAGTAAATATGCGTATATCAATTGTCGTTGACATATAGCAACGAAACCGGCGATACTCCGCATATTACACTTACGGTCGCAGAAAAGAAAGTGAAAAACTACAACAGTTGGAATCCGCAACCTCCTTAAACATCACATGCCTAACCAAATGAATTCCTTAGACATCGCATTCCTAACTATTGTAAACCCCGCATTTTATTCTCGATCTCGAAAACACAATTCAACATCTAGTCGGGCAATTCAACAAGATTCCCGACATTCTGATCGAATGCTCGTCGGAAACTTTAGTAGACGGCCGCACCCCCCGATACCGTCGACAAAGTGCACTAAGGCGGAACACCGCTGCCGCGAGCACCCGAATGGATGCTTTTGGCGACGGAGTTCTCCTACAGTCACTTAGTCGGGGCTATGGGGCATGGCTATCTATTAAGTTTACCCGGCGAGTATCCGCGTACACTACGTGATTGCGACGGACTTTTGATCTCATCAAAATCCCATGGCAACCGATCATCTGAGACTAAACTGCTAGATTTATAAAATTCAAACTAGTTATCTCATAACTACTTGTAGATTCCAAAAATTGTATCCCATCACATAATATCCGGACGACGTTAAACTTTTCGATCGATTCATCAATGTCCCACAATTTCCCGACAGCTCAACACTTGAGCACGGTTTTAATAATACCCAGAAGATACCACAGTACCTATGAACCAGCCATAGAAGGGTCAAACCAACGCCTCACATATGACAACGCTGAACTACCACAAACCCTAGGGTTTAGTAGTGGTTCTGACGGTCACATATGTTGGAGATAGTGCCCTTAAAGTCAATTATTGGATCACAGGCACGTGATTGCAATGATTGAGGGAGGACCTGTCCCAGTAGGACAGTCTTACTCAAGATGATAGTATGCTATCTGGTTTATCTTTATCATCGTGTACTGCTTTAGGTGACCTTACGAGTCGCTATTGCACGTTGATAGAGCCCCTAGGATCCTTGCTTGACTACCAGCAGTATGAGGGCGATCATATACGTGAGAGCTAGAGTCTACAAGCACATCCTTAAAAGGTCCCTAGTCGTGGGAGTTTTGAGACAGGGCATCGATTCTCCAGAGTAGACTAGTGTATGCAGTCGAGACCCCGACGAGGGGCGGTGGCCGGTCTCACAAGCCACTGGTGTCAGTTGGTTCACCTAAGATGTATACAGGTGCTCATTGGGTTATGAGTACACCGGACAGGACTCGCCGGGAACCTGCTAGTTGGTATTATACCTGACGTCAGATAGCAGTTCCCTGGTGACATGTGTACAGGTTAGTTCATCGACCTGAGATCGTCATTTTTCTCGTGTGAGTTCCCATTGTGCTTTGATTACTACCCTACCACGGCTCAAAGGAGTCGTGCAAACAGGTTTTAGTTGGGTACAGTCCCGAGCCACATGGAGGCAGTGAGTGGATCTGCAGGGGTTCGTCTCTCCCGGTATTAGGGGTGAGGTCGCGCTGTGTCTAGGAGAGCCAGAACATGAAAAGTCCTTGGCCAAGGCAGGAGATTTGCTGGTAGGTATTCCAGTAGTATCTCAGGGTGTTCTGGGCTACACTCCGACACGACTTGTACCGCTATTGGGGGTCTGACTTTTACCAACCCCCTAGGCCCGCCATGCGATGCTCATAGACGAACGGACCGGACTGTACGGATATTGTCACTGACAGGCTCAGTAGGGTGTCAGGATGAGTTCGATCATCGACGTCCCTTTTGGTCAGTAGTTGGTGGCCCGTCACGTATGGCTTATACTTCTGACGTGCTAGTGGTTAAATCCACAGCTATAGTATTGACGAGTCTTTAGAGTCCACCACACACAGTTACTCAGGTTTCGGGCGAAACGCTGTAGAGGCCGTATGGAGATATGGCAGGGTTCGATCAGATACGTGCGGTATTGCACGGATCGTGATCGGACGGATTTTACCAGCCGGCTTTGGCTTAAGCCGGATCCTAGTATTAGATAGTGTAGATTTTGTCTCTTTGCATTTGTGTTCAGTGGGAATACAAATGCGGGCATGTATATGCGGTAGCGGGGTTTACCTGTAATTTATTACAGGATCAGTTTTCTGAGGTTGCCAGTTTGCATTCCGTTCCGGCCGATTTTCCATTGTTCCTTCGCGGCCGGACTTTCTGGTGGAGGGGGTTATTTGCAAGTTTGCAAATAACATTTGTGGAGGGGTTTCTTGCATTTTGTGGCATTATGAAAGGTTAAGCATCTTTGCTTTTTCATGATGGCTTACTTTATTGAGATTAGAGTTGATTTGAATTGGATTTGACCTTGTTATCATTTCTCATTGTTGTGGTCACCTTTCTACTTTTACTACCATCACCTCCCTTATTGGATTCCCTTCTCATTTTTGGCCGGCCACACATTTGGAGGGTGGGAAAAAATTTCATTTTTGGAGAGAAAAGTGTTCATCTCATTTTTGTATCAAAGTTCCCAAGCTCCATTTCTCATTGCTCTTTTTTGATTCTCCACCTCCATTCTCCATGGCAACTAAACCCCAAAGAGACATAGACTCTACACTAGCCTACAACAAATCTTGGACGCGTCGGCTAGCCAACTTCGCGCCCGAGTTGCCTCGGTCCAGAGCTGGGAGCCCGTAAAAGTATTCGGCTACGTGGTGCCCTTTCCGACGAGGACATGACGGACGGAGATTCCGCGGCAGATCGGAGTGGAGACGAAGACCGAAGGACACGGATCGCTTGGTATAGCTTCTCTACTCTTTTCTTGTTTGCTAGTAGCTAGGTTAATGGCCCGATCCGGGTTAAAAGTGCGCATGGTGCCGGTTTGCAAGTTCGCAAAGTTTTTCGTTTCCGCGTTTCCGGCGTCGGATCGACGGCTGGGGCGCCGCCGTGCACTTACATTGGTATCAGAGCCACGCCATTAACCTACCTAGCTTGCTCTAGTATGTTTAAAGACTCGATCGAATAAAATCCCAAAAACCATATTTCTAGTGCATGTGTTCTCTGTTGAAATTTTTCTAGCTCAAAAAATTTTTCAGGTCATTGCAGAAAGACATGCAAGAAATTCTAAGAATTCTGGGAAAATACGATTCACTGATTCCTTACTATGACCGCGGAAACGCAGCCAAACCCCTGGTTTGGCCGCGGTTCCGCGGTAGGTAAGTGGAATCGTTGCACCATATTTTTACAGTAGGCTTCTGATTAGGAAATAGGGGTTTTGGGATATTCTTTTTGGGCCCAGATTTTCTGTAAGTGCTACAGTAGTGCTTGGGGCCCACTTCGGTGAATTTGTTCGATCGGATATTTTAAACATGTTAGTTCACAGTATTTACATTATATCTGCGACCGTGAATGTCACTCGATCGGTAAATCCAATCTATCTGCTATAGCCCTTTTAGACGGATTTGCGAACGTGACATTCACGTTGATGTTCTGTGTTGTGCTGTGATGTTGCGGATCGGTCATGGGGGATAGCCTGGATGCAATGTTAGTACAGTTTTGTTTTATATGTACATTTGATATTGCGGGGCGAGCGTCCGACATGTGGACTGCCGTCACTGCCCGTTTGTATATTATTCTTTTGGGGCACGACCAGGTTGCGGTCGATGTACCCGTTGTATGTATATTTTACTTTCTGTACTAGGTTTACCCCACGGAGGGGTGCACGGATAGCTGGGTTCTAGAGGGCAACGGGCCCGCATCTCATGAATTGAGACGGAGAGGGCTTTACTCTAGAATTGGCGGGCTATTCGCCGCACTCGTAGGGGGTACAGGTTGACCCAGAAGGGATGCCCAAGTTACCGGATTCCGTGAAGTGCTGGGTGGTCCATTCACGTTGCTGAAAGGGGCTGCCTCGCTTCAGGTTTTGGCGGATAACTTGCCGCACCCGTAGGGGTCTAGGATTCTCATTGCACAGGCTATCCACACGACCAGGGGAACGTCGGGTTTCAGTAGCGGCTCTATGAAACCCGGGGATCCCAGATATCTGTATTGTTCTGTGATGCTGTACATTTCTGTGATGTTGCATTTTATCACGCTTTGAGTGAAAATTATATATTATATATATACTAGTAAATGTTGTATATGTTTTGCATCCGCGCTAGTCCATTCCCCACTCTGTCGTTAGTTAGCTAACCTAACGGGTGATGACAGGACCCAGTGACGAATGCGGATGGCATATACGTACGTCATTATTTTCGTTCTTTATTGTTGCGATCAATTGATGGGACTGCGTTGATTCGGATCAATGCAAGATAAACAAACCTATTCTGATGTTGTTGGAACATTTTTCAAAAAGCTGTTATTGCAAGGGCGTTCTCTTTTGTTTTGCATCATGGTATTCAGTTGGAATATCCTGCTCCTCAGTCGACGAGGCAAGGGCCGAGATCCCTTCACCGGGAGTGACCCCTTGGACAGAAGTTTGCGTCAGGGTAATAACTTCACTATAGCCGATTACTTTTGCTTTGCATCGTGGTATTCAGTTGGAATATCCTGCACCTCATTCTACGAAGAAAGAGCCGAGATCCCTTCACCGGGAGTGACCTCTTTAGCAAAGGTTTTCGTTAGTATATTTTTCTAAAAAGCTATCCGTTCCTTCAACGATATCAAGTTCATTACGTTAAAGGTTTTCGCCAGAAACCATTCGTAGCCCTCCGTCATTTCATATGGATAGTCAATAGTATTCAAGCTGTGTTTGTTGGCCAAAGTCAAGGCACAGTGTTTGGTAGCTGTTGGTTATTCATATGCAGCATAGATAGATGCGTTGGTTTGGGACGGTCGTATAGCCTTGTTGGCCAAAGTCAAGAGCTTGTACGGGTGGGTTCAAATTAACCTGGAGAACGACGGGTAGAACTTGACATGTGACTTATGATTTGTTGGCCAAAGTCAAGGTCATAAGAGCATGGGGCAAAAATCCACATCGGGAGTTTCTAAAGAAACTGAAACTTTCCAGATATGCGCATACCTTCTGGAGTGTGATAACGTGAGCGGATTCCGTCACGTTATCATGCGATGATAGTTGGTTCCCGATTCCCACTGATGAGTTGGTTTACTCCTTGGGTGATCCCGGCTAATTCTTCTTTAAGGTTTGGGGAAGAATTTGACGTTACAGTGGGAAGTTTCCAGATTAGATAAAGTGATAACCATTCTGATCTAGGTTAGAGTGCACGCTGAGTGTTTCTTTTCTCTCTCTCTTTGGCAGCGACCATTGACCCGACCCTAGACTATGACTCAGTGACCAAGTTGACCGAACCTTCTTAACACTGGCTTTTGGATTGTCAGAGTTGCAAACCTCATTGCCACTCCTACTTTTACCCTTTTCTCCAGGACACCCCGTATTACTACGAACGTCCACTTCCATTGGACAAAACCATCGTATGGTTATATACGAACTCGAAGGAATTTATTCGAGGATGGTTTCTGGTTCTGGAGAAAATGAATAGGACTATTCAGTTATCTTTTCCTTTTACCTTCTCTCTGGTTGCGGGTGCTCCTTGGTTTAGGAGACAGTACACCTATTATGCAAATTGGATAGTCTTCTTCCAAACCTTAGGCTGGTGCCGAACGGTAGGGAATGAAGAAAACTAATTAGCCTAAACGGTGTACAGAAGGTATTAAGTTAAGACAAAGAAAGGGATTAGTAAGAGGGCAAAGTAAATTGCGACTGCTATTCACGACCAAACCAAGTATTTCTTCGCCAATCCTAAATCACCTTTGTATTTCTCCAGGACACTCCATATCACTACGAAGATCCCAAGTTTATTGGATAATCCATCGTATGGTTATATACGAACTCGAAAGGAACTTGTTCCAGTTCGGGGATGGATCCTGGTTCAGGAGAAATAGGAATAAAGTTTATTCGGTTGTTTTTTATCTTCACCTTCTATTGCATTGCGAGTGCTCCTATGATTAGGACAGTACACCCATTATGCTTATTGGATAGTCTTCTTCCAAACCATAGGCTGGTGCTGAACGGTAGGGAAGGAAGAAAACCATTTGGCCTAAAGGGGTGTGCAGAAGGTAATGACTAAAGACATAAAAAGGGATTTGGAGAAGTGGAAAAGAATTATACGGTTACAGTTGTGAATCTGGATAATGGAAGACGCATTACTAGGAATACCAGGATACCCCATCGAAACATTTTAATGTTTCAGTTTTACTGTGTACTGTTAAAGGAAAACTGATTTTCCAAATAGACACTTGCTCCAGGATATGTATTTACCAGGTTTGATTCTCACATCTGTATGGTTTTACAGATGATGAGTGGGAGTAAGTTATTGGGAATTAGGTGATCATCCTCATTATATCGGAATTCGTTGTAATTGGTGATATTTGAGGAAATCACCTGGGTTGTTTGCCGGACGGCAAATATTTGGTTTTGAATATCCGTTGTTATGCACCAATTTCAAATTGATATATCTGTACGTCTATTTTTATAGAGTGAGATATACCTTTTTGAAATTATGTTTGTAACATTTACCTATATCAGTGGATGGTTAGGTAAGGAGCATTCAACAGCGGTGTAATTCTTCATAACCATAGTACAGTTTTCAACCTACGACACACAGTGAATGAGTCACTAGACTCAGGGGACTTATACAGAGTATTGTATATTGTCCAGTGTCCATTAGGACAGAGGGGTTGGTCCTCGTACTATATTCGGTTTACTTATAACTTCTCTAGTTCTAAGACAGGTGTTTCGTAGAAACACAAGGTCGAAGTTTTGAGAAGTTATAAGTATATGAATAATGTAGAGAACCAGGTGTTGCAAGTATCGGGATTCTTCAAGGTGATCGAAGATATAGATACTTGTGTGTGGTATTCAGTTGATAGTAATGGTTAAGAGAACATGCTTCTCTTTCAGGTTACTCATAATTGGAAGTGCTCCTAAGTTGAGTAATGCTGATCGGCCTCCTTCCATTTAGTTGACATGCACTGAAGATAGCTGCATGATTTGAATCTGGTTCAATTAAATCAGTGCCTCTGTTTCTATATTGGATATAGAACAATTCATACCTTGACTTTGTTAAGATACGGGGAGTTGTCCGGCTTATGCTTAAAACCAGACTCCGGATAACTCAAGGCACGTTTCTGTAATGGCTGTTTGTGGGTTGACCCTGGCTATGACGAGGGTTGACTTTCTACCATCTGGAATATCAATAGTGATATTGTTCTTAACTCGCCACAGTTTTAATTAAAAATGGATTTTTTTCAGAAAAACAGTAGTGGGAGTATGGTAGAACTGGAAGTGATTCCAGAACCGCAAACGATTACTGAAGATTTGATAAGAACCTAAAGATTCAATCTGGTTTGACATTCCATTGGCCACTCCGCAGATATGGTGGGTAACCTCAGGCACCCGAGAGGTACTTCGGTATGCTCAAGGACGGTGGTAGGGAGGTTCTTGTTTACCCAGACTTACCATTACTGTTGTTCCAGACTGTGAGACCCGGCAAGGGGATGAGTATAGCGTCGTTCTAAACTAGTTTTAGAAGTGCACGTCTATATGACTCTGCCAGAAGGTTGTCTTAGTCAGTGGGAGCAGCGGAAGCATTGGTGGACAACAGGCTTATGTCTATTTATAGACTAAAGCAGATATAGCGGAGATAGATCATATATTTCTGATGCGACAGTCATAGGTTTGACTTCATCAGAATAGAGGATGGATCTGTGAAGAAGGTAGTAGGGTGTGATGTCCTGGTATTTGGATGACATACACAGAGTAGGAAGTGAAATTCCTATACTACGATCGGTTATACTTTGGTCGTCACACAGTGGTTTCTCCACATAGGACTTGGATATTATATCAGACATTCTGGTTACTAAATCTATGGTTTTAGATCTAGATTTGGGTGGTTTCCCAATCTGGGTACTTTGACCGCATTCTAAGAGTATTTAGAATGGACGACTCCTGGCATGGTGGTGTACCTGCAGGTAATGGAGTCACCCTCTCTAAAGGTGTCTTACAGACTAAAGGGGAGAGGGATGTGCATGATTGGCAGATCACTTGCTTAGGCAATTGAGTCAATCATGAGATGTCAAGTACCACACCAGATGTTGTTCTTGCACTAGATGCAATAAGTTGATATTAATCCAATCCTGGAGAAACAATCGGAAGCAGTTTTAGAACATAAGTGGATGTTCTAGGGATATGATAACGGCAGCCTCCTTTAGGAGACGGTTATCATTCCAGGCTCCCAAGGTGACCTGGATGGCAGAGTGGCTGTCAGAGTTATAGTTTTCCCTCTGACGAGGGGCAGTAGTTTGGACAGCTGGTCCAAGCAGATACTGAAGGAAGGCATGGCGCAGGATACTGATTAAGTTCAGTTGACGATACAGTCTAAGAAGTTTGGATTTGGAGTTCATTTATGAGCTAGGTCCCATCAGACATCCGGACACATTCTAACACAGGTATTGCTCATTTCGGAAGATGGCTTTCTCCGCGAACTTGAGATATAGAGAGACATAGAAAGAAACACCAGAGCGGATCCACTCACTGAGGCTATTTCTCGAACGCAATATTTTCGCAATCAAGCTTTGTGAGACTGACTAGTAGAGCAGTTGGGTGTTCGGTATCACACGGGCTGTGAGTACGCGACATCGCAATAATTAGCCTTGAGTGCAAGTGGTAGATTGTTGGAGATAGTGCCCTCAGAGTCAATTATTAGATCACAGGCACGTGATTGCAATGATTGAGGGAGGACCTGTCCCAGTAGGACAGTCTTACTCAAGATGATAGTATGCTATCTGGTTTATCTTTATCATCGTGTACTGCTTTAGGTGACCTTACGAGTCGCTATTGCATGTTGATAGAGCCCCTAGGATCCTTGCTTGACTACCAGCAGTATGAGGGCGATCATATACGTGAGAGCTGGAGTCTATAAGCACATCCTTAAAAGGTCCCTAGTCGTGGGAGTTTCGAGACAGGGCATCGATTCTCCAGAGTAGACTAGTGTATACAGTCGAGACCCCGACGAGGGGCGGTGGCCGGTCTCACAAGCCACTGGTGTCAGTTGGTTCACCTAAGATGTATACAGGTGCTCATTGGGTTATGAGTACACCGGACAGGACTCGCCGGGAACCTGCTAGTTGGTATTATACCTGACGTCAGATAGCAGTTCCCTGGTGACATGCGTACAGGTTAGTTCATCGACCTGAGATTGTCATTTGTCTCGTGTGAGTTCCCACTGTGCTTTGATTACTACCCTACCACGGCTCAAAGGAGTCGTGCAAATAGGTTTTAGTTGGGTACAGTCCCGAGCCACATGGAGGCAGTGAGTGGATCTGCAGGGGTTCGTCTCTCCCGGTATTGGGGGTGAGGTCGCGCTGTGTCTAGGAGAGCCAGAACATGAAAAGTCCTTGGCCAAGGCAGGAGATTTGCTGGTAGGTATTCCAGTAGTATCTCAGGGTGTTCTGGGCTACACTCCGACATTATTTGTACCGCTATTGGGGGTCTGACTTTTACCAACCCCCTAGGCCCGCCATGCGATGCTCAAAGAAGAACGGACCGGACTGTACGGATATTGTCACTGACAGGCTCAATAGGGTGTCAGGATGAGTTCGCTCATCGACGTCCCTTTTGGTCAGTAGCCGGTGGCCCGTCACGTATGGCTTATACCTCTGACGTGCTAGTGGTTAAATCCACAGCCATAGTATTGACGAGTCTTTAGAGTCCACCACACACAGTTACTCAGGTTTCGGGCGAAACGCTGTAGAGGCCGTATGGAGATATGGCAGGGTTCGATCAGATACGTGCGGTATTGCACGGATCGTGATCGGACAGATTTTACTAGCCGGCTTTGGCTTAAGCCGGATCCTAGTATTAGATAGTGTAGATTTTGTCTCTTTGCATTTGTGTTCAGTGGGAATACAAATGCGGGCATGTATATGCAGTAGCGGGGTTTTCCTGTAATTTATTACGGGATCAGTTTTCTGAGGTTGCCAGTTTGCATTCCGTTCCGGCCGATTTTCCTTTGTTCCTTCGCGGCCGGACTTTCTAGTGGAGGGGGTTATTTGCAAGTTTTGTGGAGGGGGTTTCTTGCATTTTGTGGCATTATGAAAGGTTAAGCATCTTTTCTTTTTCATGAAGGCTTACTTATTGAGATTAGAGTTGATTTGAATTGGATTTGACCTTGTTATCATTTCTCATTGTTGTGGTCACCTTTCTACTTTTACTACCATCACCTCCCTTATTGGATTCCCTTCTCATTTTTGGCCGGCCACACATTGGGAGGGTGGGAAAAAATTTCATTTTTGGAGAGAAAAGTGTTCATCTCATTTTTGTATCAAAGTTCCCAAGCTCCATTTCTCATTGCTCTTTTTTGATTCTCCACCTCCATCCTCCATGGCAACTAAACCCTAAAGAGACATAGACTCTACACTAGCCTACAGCAAATCTTGGAAGCGTCGGCTAGCCAACTTCACGGCCGAGTTGCCTCGGTCTAGAGGTGGGAGCCCGTAAAAGTATTCGGCTACGTGGTGCCCTTTCGGACGAAGACGTGACGGACGGAGATTCCGCGGCAAATCGGAGTGGAGACGAAGACCGAAGGACACGGATTGCTTGGTATAGCTTCTCTACTCTTTTCTTGTTTGCTAGTAGCTAGGTTAATGGCCCGATCCGGGTTAAAAGTGCGCGGTGGTGCCGGTTTGCAAGTTCGCAAAGTTTTTCGTTTCCGTGTTTCCGGCGTCGGATCAATGGCCGGGGTGCCGCCGTGCACTTACAAAATAATCGAGTTAAGTTTTCGTTCTTCTAGAGAGTCCACAGAATCACTTGCATATTTTTCCGAATACATTAAACTTGGAAAAATGGGTTTTTGACATTCGATCGAACTTTTTAACTTCGTCTAGACAACATGCGAATAACCCAAAACAATGTTAAAACTACGGATAGGAAACACTCCGAATTGCTTATAGTGTAAGATTACATCACATACAAAATTAGCAAAAACAAACAACACCTGAAATATCAAAACCAAGTCACTGGAACACACAAAAATTTTCAGGGGAGGAACTCGGATTTGGCCAAGATGGGCATGGTGGTGGCCGGTCAAAAATTCTTAGAATTTCCTGAAATTTTCATGGTGTTCTTGATATATCTCATACATCATTCTGTACTTGTTTAAAAAAAATTTTGACAAACTTTTAAAATCGACAGAAACATCATTTTGGCATTTCAAGTTTCGGAGCATTTCGGTTTCATAATCTTAAAAAAATCTGTAAAAATTTCTAGCATAGCTCTGATACCACTGAAGGGTTGCCTAGCACGGCAGCAAGGTTTCGAGAGGCATCGTCCATGCCAAATTCAAAAATTTGCCGTTCTAGCTAACCCTAACAAAGAATCGTTAACTAGAAATCGACGGAATGTAATACAAACAACTTCGCATATGAAAAGTGAGCAAGGAATACAACCTTTGTAGACTGGTCTTCACTTCATTAGATCCGAGTAGTAGTTCCTTCACTGCGATCGTGTACTCCGGACTCTAGAGAGGCTCCCGTGAAGAAACGAACATGCTTGCTTCGAAGTCTTCAAGGCCGAAGATGATCTACGTCGAGGAGACGCTAACCCAAGCTATCTCTTCACTAATCATGGAATTAGTGAAGCAAACACCCTATACTTAAATGGAAAGTAGTAGAGGATGATGAAGTAGGAAGTGAGCTCACTTTAGATTTCATTTTCTCACACTTTTTCCATCAACTCCATTGAAGCTAGAAAGCTTTTAGAAAGAAGAAGAAGGAGAATATGAACTCATATGAATTAATCATGATCAAATGAATTATTGCAACCATGGGTGAGTTAAGCCCTCATGCCTAACTCATGTAGAGAATAAACGAAGGGCTAAGATTAAGGGTTGGGTTAACTAATATCCTAAGGAATGACAAAAGAGTGGACTTTGTCAATGTTTCTACAAGCATCATCCAAGCTTGACAACATTGACCAAGTCTTCTCTCTTTTGTTATAACTTAAGAAATAAAAAAAAACCTAACTTAACCCTAGTATGGTTTAAGTCTCATACACCCATCTTGCTATATACCATCAAGCATGACACAAAATAGTGTACACTTGCATATATCACATATATACAATGTGCACAAACCAAGTGAGAAATGAATCATAAGTGAGCTAATACCAGTTAATGTAATGTAATATACCTAATATATAATTATACATTAGATTATCAAATCAACTCTTGATTTAATAATCCGGCTATATCATATATAACCGACTAATATCATGTATAACAACTTATCGAATCAACACTTGATCCGATAACTTGGTTATATCGCAAACAACCGACCAATGTCACAAATCGCGAGAATAGAATACGGTATCTCATATCGTATTGATCTTGGTCCCGCACATATCACATAAGTGCTCCTACTCTATTTCGCTTGAGCCAGGAAACCCCTGTGTAGGACTCTAAAGACTCATCAATACGCCGGCAGTAGGTGATGATCATATCAAACACCCATAAGCCGCAAGCGGTCTGCTAAACGTAACGGCCACCCAGGTATTGAGCGATCAGAAGATCAACAAGCAAGCCTGCTAGTACTCCTGCAAATCTAATCAGTAACACTACCGTATAGTCTGGTCTCTTCGTCTGATATATTACATATCTCGTCTAGGGGTGGTAAACGTCAAACCCCAGTAACTCGATAAGTCGTGTCGATATGAGGCTAATAACGGGTCGAGAAACTACTGATAACACTTACCAGTATATCTCTGAAGCAGCCCTGGCCAGGGACTTCCTATTATAGCCAATCGAGCACAGCGCAACATCAACCCCCAATACCGGGAGAGACGAAACCCCTCCTATCGCTCATTACCTCTATGTGACTCGGGACTGTACCCAAAAGCCACCGTTTTGCACGTTCTCATGAACGTGGTAAGGTGGAAATCAAAGCACAGTGGGAATCACATAAGACTCTATGACGATCTCGGGTCTACAGACTAACCTGTACGAGTGTCACCAGAGAACTGCTATTTGACGATAGGTATAATACCATCTAGGAGTTCTCAGCGAGTCCGTCCAGTGTACCCAGTCTCCACTGAGCACCCATATACTGTCTCTAATATCAAACACCAATGGATATGGGATCATCCATCGCCCATCTATATGGGTCAAGAAGCTATACGCTAGTCTACTCTGGTATATCGATGCCCTGTCTCGATACACCCACGACTAGAAACATTTGAAGGATGTACTTGACGACTACCATGTCCTCACTAGTATGATCTGAATCATAATCTTGGTAGTCAAGTACTCATCCTAGGGGCTTTATCAACATGTAACATAGAGACAATCAGTGTACATGTTAAGACAAAGAGCAACCAGATAGCATACTATCATGTCGAGCAAGAATGCCCTCCATGTATATGTCCAAGCATCCACTACAATATACATCGTATGTACAGTAATGGCCTTTAGGGCATACATATAACTAACAGTGTTTAGGAGAGCCATTACATGAAGTCCTTGGCCAAGGAAAGTGAGATTTACTGGTAGGTATTCCAGTAGTTTCTCAGGGTGTTCTGGGCTATACTCCGACATGACCTATACCGCTTTTGGGGGTCTGACGTTTACCAATCCCCTAGACCCGATATGCGATACTTATAAATGAACGGACCGGACTGCACGGATATTGTCACTGACAAGCTCAGTAGGGTTTCAGGATGAGTTCGCTCATCGGCCTCCCTTTTGGTCAATACATGGGTAGCCGTTACGTACATCTAGTGCCGTTGACGTGCTTGTGGTTAAATCCACTGCCAGTGTATTGACGAGTCTTTAGAGTCCCCCACAGAAAGTTTCCCTAGTTCGGGCGAAACGTTGTAGAGGCCGTATGGTTTTATGGCAGGGTTCGATCATATACGTGCACTTATGCACGGATCATGATTGGACGGATCATACTAGTGGGCTTTGGTTTAAGCCGGATCCTAGTATTAGATTATTGGATTATTTTAGTCTCGTAGTATCCGTATTCAGTCAGAATACGAATGCAGGTATGTATATACAGATGAGGGGTATTCTTGTGATCCGTCACGAGTTTACTTTAGTTGATGCCATTCTATTTATTGTTCTAAACATTTGGATTAATGTTTATTAGGTAGAAATTGTGAGTGCAAGTCTTAATCAAGAACATTAAATGTGGCATGTGCTTTGTTGATGACTCATGGTGTTATTTTTTGTGCCATATCTAATCTCTTGGTTAATTATTGTGTGGGATTGATGTGTGAGGAGAGAGAGGGCAGCTACATATAGTGTGGGGCTTGGTCTTGAGATAAAAAAAAGTGCTCTCACATTATATCCCACACAATAAGCAAGCTCTTCTTCTTCTTCTTCACTAGCTTTCTTCTTGTGCTCACAACTTCCATCAATGGCTTCTTCTTCAACATCCATCCATACCATCTCATGTGTTGAGAATCCATGGATGTCTTGCGACAAAATGATCACACACTATCTCTACTTCACCTTGGACATGTCGGCTAGCAAACTTCATATCCGAGTTGCTTCGGTTTTGAAGCGGGAGCCCGTAAAAAGAATCCGTGACGTGGTGCCACTTCGACGAGGAGACCGGAGATCGAGCTTGATCGGAGAAGCCGCGAGGAGCTTGGGATGGTGGCTAAAGACCGAAGGACACGGATTGATCAGTATAGCTATTCTAACTTCTTTGTAGTTGCTAGTATATGGTTAATGGTACGATCCGGGTAAAAGGCTACGTTAGCGCCAGTTTTATAAAAAGTTTTTTGTTCCGCGGTTGGTCTCGGATTGACGGCCGGGGCGCTACCGTAGACTTACACATCCAACGGCGCTGTCTCAAAATTAGATCTCGCTGCAGGAACATGTACATTAAAGCTCTGGTGGTCTGTGAAAATCTGACATGACTCTCCGTACAAGTAGTGTCTCCAAATCTTCAGCGCAAGACCACCGCGGCTATCTCAAGATCATGAGTGGGATAATTCTGCTCGTCCTTCTTCAACTGTTGGGAAGCATAAGTGATAACTCTATCATGCTGTATCAATACACAATCGAGCCCCACTCGCGAAACATCACAGTAAATGACAAAGTCACCCGATCCAGAAGGCAAAGATAGAACTGGTGCAGTCGTCAACTGAGTCTTCAACTGCTGAAAACTCAGCTCGCATGGCTCAGACTATAGAAAAGGAACCCCCTTCCTGGTCAATCCGGTCAATGGTGCAGCGATACACAAGAAGTCCTGTACGAAACGGCGGTAAAAACCGGCTAAGCCCAAAAAGCTGCGGACCTCTGTCACTGATATAGTCTGGGCCAAAGCTGTACGGCCTCGATCTTCCTCGGGTCCATATGAATACCGTCTCCCGTAACCACATGACCTAGGAAGTCAACACTATCAAGCCAGAAGGAACACTTTGAGAATTTAGTAAACAGCTGGTTCTCTCTCAATGTTTGCAAAGCAATCCTCAAGTGCTGCTCACGTTACTCTCGACTCTTTGAATAAACTAGTATGTCATCAATAACACAATAATACACTGGTCGAAGAATAGCCAGAAGAATCTTGTTCATCACATCCATGAACGCTGCTGAGGCATTGGTGAGTCCGAACGACACCACCAACAATTCATAATGCCCGTAGCGCGTACGAAAAGTAGTCTTCGGAATGTCATCATTCCGAACCCGCAACTGATGATGACCTTATCACAAATCAAACTTAAAAAAAATGTCCCGCACCCTGTAGCTGATCAAAGAAATCGTCAATGCGAGGTAAAGGATATCTATTCTGCACCGTAACTCGGTTCAATTAATGAAAATCAATACACAATCTCAAACTGCCGTCCTTCTTCTTGACGAACAGAACAGGAGCTTCCCAAAGCGAAACACTTGGACATACAATTCCCCCATCAAGCAACTCTTGCAGCTGATCTTTAAGCACCCTAAGCTCCGCCGGCTTATCGGGAACAACGTCAGAAACTCTCGCACAATAGAAACCCGGTCCAACGAATCTACTGTGGCCCCGATATCACAAATGAAATCCAAGAATCCTCGACATCCTCTCCTCAAAAGCCGATTAGCGTAAAAGGCTGAAATCAAACTGTGAGGGGCGGCACCACAGTCCCCCTGCACAACAAGAACTGACTCGCCGGGAAAACAAAACCTGACTGTCTTCTCGCGGTAGTCCACAGACGCATAGCATGTAGCTAACCAGTCCGTGCCCAGGAGAACGTCAAAGTCCAACATATCTAGAAGGATCAAATTGACGGACGAATCTCTATCTCCTATCTGATTGGAACATTACCGAAACACGTGTCACACAACAAAAGAATAGCTAACAGGAGTAATCACAACAAATGGCTGATCTAGCAAATACGACTCTCGGCCCAACCATGACATGAAGGGTGTAGAACAAACGAGTGCATAGATCCCGAATTAAACAAAACATGCGCATCAAAAGAACATACGAAAAGAATACATGAAAACGCTGCATTGGACGCATGCGCGTCCCGATGAGTAGAAGCAAATGCCGGTGCCTGCCCTCTACCTGCAACTGCCTGTCCTCCTCCTCTGCCATCCTGTTCTCTCTAGACAAACCCTCCGCGACCACGACCTCTCTGAACAAAAGTCTGACGTGGATCAACAACAGGCGCAAAAGGCAACGCTCCCTGAGGTGAAGGTGGTAGGGTAACATATAGTACGGCTGCCTTTCTCTGGCGTTCCACAGTACAATTCCTGACGAGGTGATGGAAACTCCCATACCGGAAACATCCAGACGATGACTGCTGACCCTCCTGGGGATAAGGGCTAAACAACTGACCTCGTCCCAAGGCTCTGCTACTCCCGCGACCTGAACGAAATCTGTCGCGGCGTCTAAACATCTGTATCTGGGCTGATACACATGTACGAGTCCTCCTCAGTTCTGGAACTACCGAAGTCTCGGGAAGACGCTCCGCATCTAGTAGGGCTGCGTCCACTGCTGCAGTATACGTGATACAATGCTGTGTGCTGATAGCAAGGAATAACTGGGTAATAGGGGTGGTAACCTCCTGTCGCTGCGCTCGACTGGCCTCAACCAACGATCCTATCATCTGGCGCAAATCCTGCATATCTGCCTCTAGCCTAACGATACGATCTATCGAAGGCAGATCAATCTGCTCCTGTACAGCGAGCGTACCGTCTTGGACGAGCCAACTCTGACCTCGGCTCTCGCTGCCTCTCTCTGAGCCCTCATTGTCTTCGGCGGCATAATGGGTAGAAATGGAAATAGGATTCGATAAGAACACAGAAATCGAATCATAAGGATATATATAATCATGGAAGGAATTTCAAACAATATGTACTAAGGTCACTTAGGCGGAGTATCGTGTCGGAAGTATGCCGTGGACATACACACACTACGTCACTCTGCATAAGCTACCTTCACTATCATACCAAGGTCATCCTACACTCCGAAAGGTAAAACCTAGCACTCTGATACCAACTTTGTCATGACCCGAAATTTGGCATATGACGGCACTTAAACCACGTAACGTCTATAAGTGTAACTCAATTCAAGTGAGCCGAAAACACAGAAATCCAAACCATCAAAAATAGTAAGTGATAAGAACATTGTTAAAAACTTTGGGAATCTTAAGTAAAAATTCTTTAAAGTCCAAATTTACTTTCTTTAAAATTTGGCAGCACCTCCTTTGAAAAACTAGCCCCGAAAAGGGTACAAACATAAGATATAAGTGTAGCATCCCCAAACAGGAGCAAATCTCTCCCAAAGGCAGAAACAACCACCACAAGAAGATATACGATGCCGTAGCGAAGAAAATGGACGATACAAAGTGAAAGCAGCATAAAAGATAAAGCTGCATAAAAGGCCGGCTCACACGAGCACGACACCCATAGTCACAAAATAATATACAATATCGTCCTCACATCTTGTCTCTAAGTCAACACATGAAAGTAGTAGAAGGAGATTACTAGATACAATAAGATAAATAATGAGCATCATCGGATAACCGCAAAACCCACCTATAGCAAAACTGCTCACAGTCAGTCGTAGCGGTATCCGCTGCAAAAGATGATACGATAAGAAAAAGAAGCCCTGCCGCTACCACTCTGAGGGACAACCTGCAAAACACTGTGGCACAACGGGGGTGAGTTGCCAACTCATGAATAGTAAATAACATCATTTAGGTAATCGCAGGTATGCACGTACTGCGATAATCTATCACATGCAAACTGATAGTATAATATGGCAATATGTATATGCAACTGTCATGAAAGGTACTCTATCAGGTACTACTAAAACATGAAGCAATGCATATCAAATGAACGCAGAGTATGGGATAAAACATATCATCATCACGGAATCCTCATCGTGGAAAAACCAGTGTCCCTCAACGACACACCGAATCCCAATACCTCAGGCACCGCATTCTCAGATCGGCCCTCATATCCTGTAAGTCTCATGCAACCTGAGTGTCCAATATCAACACTCGAAAACATCATGAAAACTAGTGTCCAGCATCGACACGTAAATCCTAATATCATGGCTTCGTCTGTGGGATCGGCCCGCGGGCTCCGGCAGAACGGTCGGTCCATGTCCATCTCATAACTCCGGTCGGTATCCTCCAGATAATCGCCGAGTCCAAATACTGTCACCGGTAGGCAGTGCACCTCCCCTGCCGGGCTCACCGCCTAACAATGCGAGTCTTCTTGCCCCGGGGGTACCTTACCGAGTCCACCTTGTACCCGCACACGGCCTCATCCAACTCCTCGCATCAGGTTTCTAACATAAGTCTCAGAGCCGTGAAATCTCATGGTGGACGCATCGAAATATCATATCAAGAGAAACTGGGTTTTTCAAACAATGCATAATTTCTTGAAATACCACGGTCCTCAAATCCAGAAAATATCATATGAAATCCATATCTCAATGCGTAAATCCATGAAATATAATATATACAACATAAAACAGTAATATGAGCATAACAAGGGAGAAACCGCTATTTAAATGCATCAAGTTATTAAATATATCATGCGGTTCCCAATTTCTCCAAAGTCCATGCAACATCATATAAAGGTGAACATGTAGCTATAGCAAGATATGGGTATATACCTATCAATAATAATGTAATACCATATATGTATATGTGTAACTATAGCAAGGTATGTGTAAGCATGTAGGTATAGCAAGGTATATGTGTAAGCATGTATGTATACAAGTATGCTATATTTCATATGCACAATGGAATAAGAATCAACGTCTCAATGTCACTAACCATACAATATCACATATGTATATGTGTTATGCGAGTCATGGCAATTACCGATACAATATCACATGTGTATATATGTTGTGCGTGTCATGGCAATTACCGATGGTGTGTGTAGCAGGCAATTAGTGCTCATGCAACATGAACCGTCAATAATAGTGCAGTGTCCAATGGGTACAAGTCCAGGCACAACAAGTAATAATATGCAATGAAGTTCATGCACAATCTCTATGTACATATAATTATAATTAATAATCAGATCATTGAATCTAGCCCAGACACATAACGCCATGCGGGCGATTCCCCTGTATATGTTAAATCTACTAACAGATGATCTTGGGCTAAGTAAAGCCAACCACTTCCTTTCCCTTCTTCGCAGCGTCCGAAGTCCCCGCCTGCGATCATAAAATCATATAACAACATAAGAAGTTCACATTAGAAATCGACCAATAACACGTACAAACTACGTTTGAGCGACGCACCAACTCCAATCAAATTCTCAAGTGTTCGTCTAGTAGCTAACGTGCATAGCGACACTACGAAACCAACCCAAGAGCAACAGCTACACAAAGTACACGAACCGTGTCGAATAACGTAAAGCGCGTAGTCGAAACACTAGAAACAAGCAAAGTGATCCCAGATTTTGTATACTGTCAAAACATAAAAATCAAGCAGTACAAAACACTTCTAAACAACTACAGACAGCTACCCTATAAAACCCAAGCCCCAACTCCACCACAAAACCGAGCTCACCGGATCCTACCCCGATCTCGCCGCTCTTCCTAGGTTGTATTGGGTTCGTGCTTCATGTGTTCACTCAGGGTCACTAGTACAACACTACTACATTGCTAGATTTTCCAGTATACACTCGGGGTCACAGCAGATCACAGATATCCTATAATGACACTAAAAATATGATATGTGCACAAAACTATACTTTAAGTGTTCTAAACTGAAACTAATAAGCTACACAATATTATAACATCTATTTAACAGTTTATAGGTTATACCTATCCACACTTGCTCAAAAGATCCTAGCTTTCCAACCTCCAAGGGATCCTAGTGGCTAAAACATAACTTGAGAAGGGTTTTAATGAGGTTTAATGAAGGTTTTGCAAGGTTTAGTGAGGGAAAGGTGAGGGTTTCAGTTGAAAGAAGAGGAAATTGAAAATGATTGAGAATGAGATAAGAATGGGAGAGAATGAGAGTGTGAAATGAGATAAAGATGAGAGGGTGAGTATAGGGTGAGTGTAGGGTGAGTGCACCCTTACACTTACTCTCTCCCTCTCCATCATTAATACAAGCATGCCTCCTCCATGAGTCTCCTTGCCACCTCCCCCCATTCCAAAACATAAGGATAACTCTTCACAACAAATATCTAAGGGTTAATCATGGCATGGATTAGTTTAAAGTGTCATGTCCATTAAACAAGGTTAACACTAAATAACCCCCATGTTAACATGCACAAGTGTGTGCAAGCCAAAACAATTAATAATAAAGTATTAATTAATCCATATAAAATGCGAGAAAACTATTTTGGTAAACCTTTTACTAAAAATCCGCATTATCGCTTAATTAACACTAATCGTATTCTAAGGTGTTACAATACTTGAGCAATAAGTTCCTGGACTACCTAAAAGAGAATGGGATTCTCTTTCAGCTTACTCCTCCGTATACACCACAACACAACGGTGTATCGGAACGGAGGAATCGCACCCTATTAGATATGGTGTGCGTTATGATGAGCACCGCTGAGTTACCTATTTCCTTTTGGGGGTATGCGCTTGAGACAACCATACATCTACTGAACATGGTCCCCACCAAATCAGTGCCTACTATTCCATATGAGATATGGAAGGGGAATAGACCATGTCTTAATTATATTAAGATATGGGGTTGTCAGGCTTATGTTAAAACGCAAAATCCGGACAAGATCGAGGCAAGATCAGTTTTGTGCAAGTTTGTAGGATATCCCAAAAATTCACGTGGGTTCTTCTACCACACCGAGAAACAAAAGGTGTTTGTTTCTCGTAATGCGACCTTTTTAGAAAAGGAATTTCTTGTAAAAGAAATTAGTGGCAAAGAGGTAGAACTGGAAGAGGTTCCAGCTACACAAACTGTAACAGAAGATTTGGTGGAACCAGACGATTCAGTAGTACCCGACAAACCTCATCCTCTCCACCGATCTAGTAGGGTTCCTCACCCACCTGAGAGATACTATGGTTTCTCATTGATGGTGAGAGCGAGGATTGCATCATGGAAGATGATGACCCAACTAGCTTCGAGCAGGCCATCATGAGTGGTGACTCTGTGAAATGGCTGGATGCAATACGATCTGAGATGGAATCCATATACACCAACAAAGTATGGACTTTGGAAGATTCTCCTGAAGGGGTAAAACCCATCAGGAGCAAGTGGATCTTCAAGAAAAAACTTGGTGTAGATGGAAAAGTAGAGACTTTCAAAGATAGACTTGCAGCAAAAGGTTTCCGTCAACGACCAAGTGTGGATTATGACGAAACCTTTTCTCCAGTGGCTATGCTTAAGTCCATCCGGATCCTACTTGCCATCGCTGCATACTATGACTATGAAATCTGGCAAATGGATGTTAAGACCGCCTTTCTAAATGGTGATTTAGAAGAGAGTGTGTACATGACTCAGCCAGAGAGCTTCGTAGATAGTGAGAGCAGCGGAAAGGTATGCAAGCTTCTTAAATCAATCTACGGGTTAAAGTAGGCATCGTCGAGTTGGAACATCTGTTTTGATGTCGCAGTCAAAGAGTTTGACTTCGTCAAAAACATGGATGAACCTTGTGTATACAAGAAGGTGGCAGAGAGTAAGGTGGTCTTCCTCATATTGTACGTGGATGACATACTCTTGATAGGAAATGATATTCTTACTGCATTCGGTCAAGATCTTCTTATCATAAAGATTCTTAATGAAAGATCTAGGTGATGCCTCCTACATCTTGGGAATTATGATCTATAGAGATAGATCTAAGCGGATTTTGGGATTGTCCCAATCCAGCTACATTGACACCATACTAAAGAGGTTTAGTATGGAAGATTTCAAGCGTGGGAATTTACCCACGATCTCGGGAATCACCCTATCCAAAGAGATGTCTCCCAAGACTGATTTGGAGAGGGCTCGTATGCAAAGGATACTCTATGGTTCGGCGGTCGGGTCTATCATGTATGCGATGCTATGTACCAAGCCCGATGTAGCATACTTATTAAGTGTAGTGAGTAGGTATCAAGCAAATCTTGGAGAGAATTAATGGACAGTTGTGAAGAACATTCTTAAGTACTTGAGAAAGACTAAAAATATGTTCTTGGTGTATGGTAACGGAGAACTCCAAATGGAGTCCTTTACCGATTCGAGCTTCCAGAGTGATAAGGACGACTCTAAGTCGGTCTCAGGCTTTGTCTTCACCCTCAATGGAGGGGCGGTTTGTTGGAAGAGTTCCAAACAGGAAACCGTGGCAAACTCGACAATGGAATCTGAATACATCGCTACCAACGATGCTGCCAAAGAGACTGTCTGGATGAAGAAGTTCATAACCGAACTTGGTGTGTTTCCGTCCATCGAGCATCCAATACCTTTGTATTATAATAATAATGGAGCAGTGGCTTTGGCCAAGGAACCCAGGTCCCATCAGTGATCTAGGAATATTCTAAGGCGGTATCACCTGATCCGGGAGATAGTTGATCGCCGGGAGATCGAGGTCGGGAGAGTAAACTCGAAGGATAACACAGCGGATCCATTCACAAAAGCCATTCCCCAGACACGATTTGAGAGACTCTTCGAGATGTTGGGTATGAGATACTACAACAGCTAGCCTTAGTTATATGTATGCCCTATAGGCCATTGTTGTACATATGGTGTATATTATAGTGGATACTTGGACATATATAGAGAGGACTTTCTTACTCGACATGATAGTATGCTATCTGGTTGCTCTTTATCTTAACATGTAGATTTGTATTATGATACTGTCTTGCTCTCACATGTTGGTAAAGCACTTAGGATGAGTACTTGACTACCAGGATTATGATGGAGATCATACTAGTAGGGCCAGGGTAGTCGGTAAGTACATCCTACAATTGTTCCTAGTCATAGGAGTATCGAGACAGAGCATCGATATTCCAGAGTAGACTAGCGTATACTTATCTTGACCAATATGATGGGCGATGGATGATCCCACATCCATTGGTGTTTGACATCAAAAATAATTTGAGGGTGCTCAGTGGAGACTAGGTACAATGAACAGGACTCGCCGAAAACTCCTAGATGGTGATATACCTCACGTCAGATAGCAGTTCTATGGTGACACTGGTACAGGTTAGTCTGTTGATCCGAGATCGTCATAGAGTCTTATGTGATTCCCACTGTGCTTTAATTTCCACCTTACCACGTTCCAGAGAACGTGCAAAACGGTGATTTTTGGGTACAGTCCCAAGTCACATGGAGGCAATGAGCGATACGAGGGGATTTCGTCTCTCCCGGTATAGGGGGTTGATGTTGCGCTGTGCTCGATTGGCCATAACAGAAAATCCTTGGCCAGTATTGCTGAGATTTACTGGTAAGTGTTATCAGTAGTTTCTCGAACCGTTATGAGCCACACATCGGCATGACTTATCAAGTTACTGGGGTCTAACGTTTACCACCCCTAGGCTAGATATGCGACATATTAGACGGACAGACCGGACTGTACGGTAGTGTTACTTATTGGATTCACAGGGGTATGAGCAGGCATGCTTGAGGATCTTCTAATCGCTCAATAACTGGGTGGCCGTTATGTTAGCAGACCGCTGACGGCTTGTGGGTGACTGATATGATCATCACCTACTGTCGGCGTTTTGACGAGTATTTAGAGTCCTACACAGAGGTTTCCTGGCTTAGGAGAAAAGAAGTAGGAGCACATACGTGATATGTGCGGGACCGAGATTAAAACGTGTATATGATACCGTATTCTATTCTCGCGAGATATGATATCGGCCGGGTATATGTGATATAGCCGGATTATCAAATCAAGTGTTTTTTGGATATATGTATGCCCTAGAGGCTATTATATGATAGTGGATGTATTTATACATGTGTGCGTGTGTGTGTGTGTGTGTGTGTATTCAGAGTACATTCTTGCTCGACATGATAGTATGCTATCTGGTTCTACTTTATCTGACATGTTGACTTGATCATGCTTTTATTCATTTACACATGTTGCTAAAGCCCTGAGGATATTTGCTTGACTACTGTGATTATGATGGAGATCATACTAGTGGGACGTCTGTAGTTTATAAGCATATCCTGAAATTTCCCTAGTCATAGGTGTACCGAGATGGGGTATCGATATACCAGAGTAGACTAGCGTATATGATACTAGACCAATATGATGGGCGATGGATGATCCCATATCCATCGATGTTTGATATCGAGATCATATACGGGTGCTCAGTGGAGAATAGGTACACTGGACGGACTCGCCGAGAAGTCCTATATGGTATTATATCTATTATCGGATAGCAGTTCTCAGGTGACACTGGTACAGGTTAGTTTGTAGACCCGAGATCGTCATAGAGTCTTGTGTGTTCTCCCACTGTACTTTGATTACCATCCTACCACGGCTCTACTGAGTCATGCAAATAGGTGGCTTTTGGGTACAGTCCCGAGACACATGAAGACGATGAGCGATAGGAGGGGTTTCGTCTCTCCTGGTATTGGGAGTTGATGTTGTGCTGTGCTCGATTGGCTATATCAGTAAGTCTCTAGCCAGGGCTGTTGAGATTTACTGATAAGTATTATCAGTAGTTCTCGTTCTGTTATAGACCATTCATCGACACGACTTATTGAGTTATTGGGGTCAACGTTACCATCCCTAGACTCGATATACAACATATTTGATGAAGAGACCGGACTGTACGGTAGTGTTGCCGGTTGGCTCGACGGGAGTTGTGATAGGTTCGCTTGTTTTTTTCTGATCGCTCAATACCCGGGTGGCCGTTACGTTTAGCTGACCTCTTGCGGCTTGGGGGTGCTTGATATGATTATCACCCGCTACCGGCGTATTGACGAGTCTTAGAGTCCCACAATGGAGTTACCTAGTCCAGGAGAAACGATGTGGTGTGCATATGTGATATGCGCGGGGACCTGATTGATTCAAAGATTATTATAACCGCAATCAAGAACGGCGTCGCTTGGTAGCTAGCCGGTGAGTACGGGTCGGTCCACAGGGATTTTGTGTATTCTCAATTTGTTCTAACGAGTTAATTCCGATTGTTGTCGGATTGATTAAATCTAAAAACTAAGTTTGATCTAAATTAAAATCTTGTTAGGGTTAGGTTTAGGTTAAGTTTGGAGAGTCAATATTTCTCACCGCCTTCTATGCCCTATTTAAGATCTATGAAGTGTTATAGTAATAATTAATAAAGTGGATTAGTACCATTGGGAAGAAACGATGTTTCTTCCTATTGGTTCTTGTCCTTCCTTTCTTAATTCTTACCCTAACGTCCATGGAAAACCCGCTCAACCGGCCGTTTATACTACGGTATCACTGCTACCTCGTGGGATAGGGTGCTGTAGGGAGCGGTGTGTGCATGTATGCATGGAGTCCTATAAAAACGTGTGATGGGCAAGAAAAGGGTGAAAGATCTTCATCTCTCAAGCCTTCCCTAAATCTAACCCTAACAAGCGAGGAGACTACTCACTCATTAGGGAATTGAAAAACATTTTCTAACTATCTAACTAGGGCAGAGAATAAAATCTAAACTAAGGTAGAAAGGAAAATTATACTAGGGCAGATAATAAAATTAACTACGAAAATGAAAAGAAAACTTACTCTAATTTGATGCACTCTTCATACTTTACAAGAATTGAAATTCTGAATTTAGATAGATACAATGAGGCACAAGAAGAGGCATAACCTAAAAGAGGTTTTAGGGTTTCTATTTATAGAAAATAGAAACCCTAGGGTTACAATCGACTCACATCTGCAATTACAAGTATACCCCAAGAAAAACCTAATAAATGCACCGTCGCACCGACACCACCGACATGCGCCACGCACGCACAACGCACGGCCGCAGAACCGTGGCCAAAACCTATGTTTGGCCGCGGATCCGTGGCCATAAAGGTGGCTTATAGGCTCAAATTTTCTGGTCTTCTTCTGTTGGCATTTGTCTTCTGTTTTCCTCAGTTAGTTCTTCAGAATTTCTTCTAATTCTCTTCCAGATCTACACAGTGAATAAAGTAGTGGACTTTACCGTTCGCTTCGTGTCGAAGTCTTGAACCTTGCGCTACCTTTGTACTTTGTGAACTTATTCATTTATCTTCATTGTCCCTTAAAATGTAGGCATGATCAAGATTCTTCCATTTGTTGGTCGTAGTCTCACTTTTGTATCGTCTTTTTGTCAATTTCACTGTTTTTGTTCCGAGAACCTATAACATGGTTAAATGTAGCAGACATGGATCAAAAGCACCTGTTTATTTGTAAAATGAATAAGAATGGGGAATATAATAATGCAAAATTATGGTACGAACAAATACCCCCAAACTTATTATTTTCTCGTCCTCGAGCAAACCTAGTTTTAAAAAAAAAGGCCTAGCCTCAGTTTGCAGGGAAACGCGATTGCACTGAGCTCGTGCAATAAGCCGTTAAACCTCTAGGTGTCCCTAGTAGGAGGAGTGTTGTCTCCTGAGGGTTTTTAGCGGATACTACCCACAAAATCCTATCAATTTGGCTTATTGACTTTTATTCTCTAATTAGGTTTTCTAATAAGAACTCTATTATCTTCGACTCAGAAATTATCAACCCGTATTTTTCACGCTTCCTTCTCATTTAACTTAAGATTATATATATTCTTATGAATTTACTTAGCTTTTGGCATCTTTTAAGTTTTCCTTCTAGGGTTCTATCTCAACTTAGGAATTTTTATCATCTCTATTAAAGATATAAGTCCTATATTTCATTCCTATCTCTCATCTAAACCCCAATCATATACCCTCACGTGTGTGTGTATATCACCCCTACACTTGGAAATTCAAATCAAGCTATTATACTCTTGTCCATTGTCCAAAGTACTTTTCAATTGGTGAATTTTAGATGAAATTGCTCACACATTCTTCATGCGATCGTTAATACTTCTTGAGGTACCAACGACTAATTACAAAATGTGTTTGCACATTAAACCGTAATTTCTCGTCTTGTAACACCTAAGGCTTTAGCAGTGACTCCCAAACCAGTTGGTCTAAGGCACTAGGTGATAAAGCATCCTCGCTAAATATTTTTTTCTATTTATGCAGCCTTAAGTAATTACAAAAACCAGTGTTCATTTTTTTATCTCTTTATTCACATTTGTATTTTTATTTTATTTTCCTTCATACTAAGGACTTTAGACAAGAGCATTTCAAGGTCTCTTCTACTATTCCAAGTTTCAAGGTTCGTGTTTGTGCAATTTGTAGGGTATATATTTTCAGAATTTAGACTTAAGCTAAGGAATTATTTTTCAGACTTATACTTTAATAAAAATATCAATACTCTTCCTTTGTTTTAATTTAGCCCAAGAAGTCAACTCGAAATTTGGCTATTTCTAAATAAACTACAAAGACATATACTTTCCACCGTTAGATTTTAAGAAAGGTTATTTTTAGGGTTTTTAATTTACTAAGTCTAAGGTCTAGTTGTTCCTAGCTAGTTAACCGTCTTGTTAAACTTAAGTCAATTATGGCCAAAATTGAATTTTTCAATTTTTATAATTTTTAAAAAAATTTCAATTTTTATGGGTTTTAAAATAAGTATGCAAATGCAAAAATGTACACATGAATGCGAAGGAAGAAGACTTACCGAGCATACCCCCAAATTTAAACATGACAGTGTCCTCACTGTCATGCTATACCAAGAGGGTCAAAATGTCGGCACTCCCCTGTTTATTTTTTTATAATTTTTTATTGTTAAAAGAAAAAATATATATATATACAACAAGGTCCCCCCAAATTTAAGTGAAACAGTGTTCCCACTGTTTTAAGCGTTAAAGTTCAGAGTTAGGGAGGAGAAAATCAAACTATACAAGGCCTTACACAGACCAAAGGTTAGCACAAACCATTCAAAAATTCTATCGTTATAATGGTAGGGATGGTGGAAGAATGGAGTGTAGAGAAAGGAGTTGAGAAACACATGAGACCGTATGGAAAGAAGGGTGGAAAATGGTCTCGGTGGAGGAGAAGAATGGCGGAAAAGTGTAGTACGAACTTGAGGGTGTAAATCGAGTGAATAAATTAGCGCAAATTGTGATGACCGATGTGTTAAAAGCGATTGTGCTAATTTATCAACCCGTTGAGAAATGGGGTCAAATCCCTCAAGATTCGCAAGAAAACATGGATACGTTGATCTTGGTAAACCATCCATTGAACATGGAAGCGCGACGGACTCTTGCGTGGTTGAAACGATGGAAAGGACGAAGGGGAGTGATTTAGGGATAGCCTTATTCTCACCTAAAGAAGCTGTCTCGAACTTGAAGGATTCCATCAATGGTTCGAAATGACTGTAAGCAACCGAGTCTGATGGTTCAACTACCGCATCTGAAAATTCGAAGGACTCAAACTCGGGCGGCGAGTCTTCAAAATCGTCCGAAAAAGTGAAACACTCGTAATCGTTATCGGTCGTGAGAACTGTGTCAGATTCAAAAAGGAACGTACTAGTGGCGTCCAAACTGCTGTGATCGAACAGAAATTTTTCAAGCTCACAGTCCTCCTGCGTGATCTTTTGCGTGGTCGGAATGATGGAAAAGAGGGGGGTGATTTAGGAAGTATAACAGTTAAAGGTTCTGGAGGATAAATTGGAAAATCTGACTCATCAAACAAAAATGGTTCATCCTCAATACTATCCTCAATACTCTCCTCAATACTATCCTCATAATTCTCCTCAAAAGTTAACTCACCCATGCAATTATCATCAAAATCAAGACGCATATGAAGTTCGGGAGAAACATTTAATGACTCGGGATGATAAATTGGAGATAAAGTTTCAGTCAAATTTACGGGTTCATCATCCAAAATATTTCCTGCGTCAATATCCTCAATCAAGTGAAAATCAATTTTTTCTGACACCTCATCAAAAGCATGGATATTTATCAATTCAGGTTCTAGATTGAAGGTGTAGAGGTCGAAAGGATTGGTGATGGTTTCACTCGAAAGGGACCCTTCACAATCTGGCAAATCAAGCACTACAAATTCACACAACTCATTACACGTTTTATCTTCAACTGGTGAATCATTTGGGACACTTGTTTGAAAACCGGAGTTATGGGATTCAATTGCGTATGGGTAGGTTTAATTTGGAAGTGTGTAGAACTCACTCTCACCACTCAAATTCTCACTCTGTCCAACCGCCTTATTATACATTGGAATTTTTGGAGCTAGTTGGAAACTAGCTACCGGTTCACTAGGTTGTCTAAGGGCGGCCATGGACGCATCCGCATTCCTCATCATTTAGTTTGTCGCTACCATATAAGCTTCCAACGACTGTTCCAGACTAGACATGGGTTGTGAAGGGGTTTCAGTAAAAGATTCAAAGTTGTTTGGATACGTGAAACTCCCAAATGGTTGTGTAGAAACAGTGTCAAGGGAAGGTGCGAAAGTCGGGTAGGACTGGTAGGAATTGAATGGTTGGACAGGAGTAGGATCAACATTTGGATAAAAAGGTGAATGGACTTGTTGATCCCAAGAACTGGAAGTGTTGAAAGGAGTGAAAGATCGGTTACGAGATTGTTCAATATGTTCAGCGATAGACATGGGTTTCGAAGTTACAACAGGACTCGAAAAAGGAGTATCAACATAAGAAGGTGGTGAAGGTTGAAATGGTTGATACAAAGTGGATAGAAAAATCTTAATTCATAAGATTTATTTGATGCGGAGTCGAACTGTTTCTCCTAAACGCTTCTATTCGATCTTTCAAAGAAATTTTGGGCATGGAGGGGTTGTCCGTAATTCGACCAAAACAATTCGCGTATGACGAAATGTTTGGATGAGGGTGCCAAAGTTCGGCAAGAGTTTTGTGAGGTGGGGTACCCATGATGTAAGAAGGAGAAGAAAAAGAATGTGGGGTGCACGGATTTCTTAGCGACAAGTTGCAAGTTTTTGTAAAAAAAAAAAAATTTTGTGTTTTCTTCTTTTTTTTTATGGAACTTTTTGCAAAAAGATTTTCAATAAAAGGCTTAGACACACGTTCAACCACAAATGCACAATCAGGCCAAGATCTAGGGTCACCTAGGTCAGCTAGACAGCTCCTAACTGTTCCAAAGGGCAAGAAGTAGGACCTCAAACCGCCTCTTCACCGCCAATTGTGGCCAGGTAAGCACAGATAGAGAAAGGAGGGATCCGCTCACGAATCACCGTGAGACGGGCCTTTTAAAGTTACCTTTCACGACCTGTCTAGCCTAGGCACCATAAAGTCAGGTTAGGATCAACGGTCGATAGCTACAACTATTCCTTTGTCCTATTGAGCGCGAAGTCCTTGGGGCTGAGTCTAATCTTTTTTAATTAATTGATGGACAATGCAATATGCCTTATGTGATTTCTGGGGTCCTGGGAAGGGTAATGAAATTCTCACCCAATCTGGATTGGTGTTCAAGCCCCTTAAAGTCCAATTAAATATGCCAAACAGTAAACAATCACTTGCAAACAATTTTAGTGCGGCGCAAAGAATCCTGCACAAAATCAATTATTGGAAGGGGAGAAATTTTTGGCGTAAAGAATCCTGCAGGAAAATTTACAGAGGAGATATTGGGGTTGCAGAGAAGGAGGGAGGAAGACTTATAGTGGATTTTTCAAGTGCTGACGTCACTATAGAGCAGCGGTTCCGCCGCCGGACCCTGCCTTTGATCGCGATTCCGCGGTGCGATCGTTGACTCAGTCCTCCAACTTCTTCTGTTGCGCTGTTGTGGTTATCCTCTGTTTGTTCAGATCTGTTGTTTTCTGTTTTGATCTCTGGATTTTTCCAGATCTGAATTTGTTCTTCGATCCTACACAATTCAAACGAAAATACCCTTCACAAAATAACAAGATGATAAATTTTTTATCTTTTTTTTTTTTTTCAGTTTTTATGATTTTTTAATTTTATATTAACCCGAAATTGCAAAAAGAAAATAACTACGCCATCCCCGGCAACGGCGCCATTTGATTGATTCAAAGAATATTTATAACCGCAATTAAGAACGGCGTTGCTTGGTAGCTAGCCGGTGAGTACGGGTCGGTCCACAGGGATTTTGTGTATTCTCAATTTGTTCTAACGAGTTAATTCCGATTGTTGTCGGATTGATTAAATCTAAAAACTAAGTTTGATCTAAATTAAAATCTTGCTAGGGTTAGATTTAGGTTAAGTTTGGAGAGTCAATATGACTCACCGCTTTCTATGCCCTATTTAAGATCTATGAGGTGTTATGGTAATAATTAATAAAGTGGATTAGTACCATCGGGAAGAAACGATATTTCTTCCTCTAGGTTCTTGTCCTTCCTTTCTTAATTCTTACCCTAACCTCCATGGAAAACACGCTCAACCGGTCGTTTATACTACGGTATCACCGCTACCTCGTGGGATAGGGTGCCGTAGGGAGCGGTGTGTGCATGTATGCATGGAGTCCTATAAAAACGTGTGATGGGCAAGAAAGGGGTGAGAGATCTTCATCTCTCAAGCCTTCCACAAATCTAACCCTAACAAGCGAGGAGACTACTAACTCATTAGGGAATTGAAAAACATTTTCTAACTATCTAACTAGGGCAGAGAATAAAATCTAAACTAAGGCAGAAAGAAAAATTATACTAAGGCAGATAATAAAATTAACTGGGACAATGAAAAGAAAACTTACTCTAATTCGATGCACTCTTCATACTTTATAAGAATTGAAATTCTGAATTTAGATAGATACAATGAGGCACAAGAAGAGGCATAACCTAAAAGAGGTTTTAGGGTTTCTATTTATAGAACATAGAAACCCTAGGGTGATTTGAGTGATTTAGCGTGCTTGCGCTTTCTAAAAGATAGATCAAAAATATTTGTAACCGCAATCAAGAACGGCGTCGCATGAAGCTAGCCGGTGAGTACGGGTCGGTCCACAGGGATTTTGTGAATCTCCTAGTCGCGCTTACGAGTTAATTCCGAAGGGTGTTCGGATTGATTATTAAATCTAAAATCCTAAATTATTCTACCTAGGGCAATTAATTGAAAGTTATAACTAGGGCAGAGAAATAAAATCTATACTAGGGCAGGAAAATAAATTTAATCTAGGGCATGAATTGAAATTATCTAGGGCAAGAAAATAAACAAATCTACTTACTTTACAGATGCATTTCTCCAATCATCCATGCAGGGTTGTCAGATCTGAATTTCAGAATTGAAGAGAGGCACCGATGCTCTCCAAAAAGGATTTTGGAATTTTTATTAAAAGGAGGCATAAAATTTACAATGAATTAGAGTCCCTATTTATAGAAGATAGGAAACCCTAGGGTTACAATGACTCGCATATTTGCATTTACAAAAATAGCATTCTAGGAAGACCAGTCAACGCCACCACTTTATTTCGCTAAAAAATTAATTTTTTATTTCTTCAAAACTGCAGCAGAACCGCGGCCCGAGGCATGGTTTGGCCGCGGTTCCGCGGCCAAAAGGAAGATTTGGCTTCTGCAACTTCTGGGCTGGGCTCCTGGTGACTTTGTCTTCCTGTTTCTATATGTCTTTTTTCCATTTGGGCTTTTAGGTTGGTTCCAGATCTTCAGTGAACAATTTGCAATGGCTTTTTAACCGTTTGCCTTGATATTTTGGGGTCTTGCGTTGCCTTGTTAATTGTGAACTGTCTTTCGATGTAGTCTTGACTAAGATCCTCCCATTTGTTGGTCAAAAGTTCATATTTTCATCGTCTTTATATCGTTTTCACTGTTTCCTGTCCAAGAACCTGTAACCTGTAACATGTAGCAGACATACGTCAAAAATACCTGTTTATTTATAAAAAGAATAAGAATGGGGAATTTAATAATGCAATATTATGGTGTGAACAAATACCCCCAAACTTATGTTTTGCTCGTCCTCGAGCAAACTTATTTTTATTCACTAAAAACATAACCGCACTTTCGCAGGGAAACGCGATTGCACTGAGCACGTGCAACAAGCCGTTAAACCTCTACGTGTCCCTAATAGGAGGAGTGTTGTCTCCTGAGGGTTTTCAGCGGATATTACCCACAAAATCCTATCAATTCGGCCCATTAACTTTTGTTCTCCAATTAGATTTTCTAACAAGGAATTATATTATCTTTTGACTCGCAAATTATCCACCCACATTCTTCACACTTCCTCATTCCTTAACTTAAGATTATATATGTTATGTAGACCTACTTAGCTTTCGGCATTTCCTAAGTTTTCCTTCTAGAGTTCCATCTCCACTTAGGAATTTCTATCAACCCTTACTAAAGATACAAGTTCTATTCTTCACTCCTTTCTCTTATCTAAATCCCAATCACATACCCCTACGTGTGTGTATAAACCACCCCTACACTTGGAAATTCAAATCAAGCAATCATACCCTTGTCCGTTGTCCAAAGTACTAATTAGTTGGTGAATTTTTAATTGAATTTTGCTTACACATCCTTCATGCGACCGTTAATACTTCTTGAGGTACCAACAACCGATTACAAGATGCGTTAGCACTTTAAAACGTACTTCCTAGTTTTGCAACACCCAAGGCTTTAGCAGTGACTCCCAAACCAGTTGGTCTAAGGCACTAGGTGATGAGGCACCCTCGCTAAATATTTTTCTATTTTTACAGCCTTAAGTAATCACAAAAACCAGTGTCCATTTTTTTTATTCTTTATTCACACTTTTTTTCTTTTATTTTCTTCGTACTAAGGACTTTAGACAAAAGCATTTCAAGGTCTCTTCTACTATTCCAAGTTTCAAGGTTCGTGATTGTGCAAATTGTAGAGTATACATTTTAAGAATCTAGACTTATGGTAGGAACTATTTTTCAAACTTATACTCTAATAAGAACATCAATATTTTTCCTTCATTTTGACTTAGCCCAAGAAGTGAACCCAAAATTTGCCTATTTCTAAATAAACTACAAGGCATATACTTTCTACCGTTAAACTTTAAGGAATGTTATTTTTAGGGTTTTTAATTCACTAAGTCTAAGATCTAGTTGTTCCTAGCTAGTTAACCTATTTGTCAAACTCAAGTCAATTAGCCAAAATTGAATACAATAATTTTTATAATTTTTGAAATTTTTCAAATTTTTATGGGTTTTCAAATAAATATGCAAATGCAAAAATATATACAAATGGATGCGAAGGAAGAAGACGTACCTAGCATACCCCCAGACTTGAACTTGACAGTGTCCTCACTGTCATGCTACACCAAGAGGGTCAAAATGTCGGCACTCCCCTGTTTATTTATTTACATTTTTTTTTTCGTTTTTTAATGTTTTGAATTTTTTTTTATTTTTTATAAAAAGAAAACAAAAATATATGTACATATATACAAAGGTCCCCCCCCCCAACTTAAGCTTGGCCTTACACAAGCCAAAAGTTAGCATCAACCATTCAAAAATCTTATCGTGGTAATGGCCGAGTTGGTGAAATGATGGGGTATAGAAGAAAGAAATGAGAAACACGCGAGACCGTGTGGAAAGAAGAATGGTAGAATATGGTCTCGGTGGGGGAGAAGAATGGCGGAAAGGAGAAAGAAGTGGAGTACGATCTTGAGGGTGTAAATCGAGTGCATAAATTAGCGCAATTTGTGATGACTGATGTGTTAAAAGCGATTGCGCTAACCTATCAACCAGTCGTGAATTGGGGTCAAATTCCTCAAGATTCGCAAGAAAACATGGGTACGCCGAACTTGGTATTGGAGATGAAGGCGTAAAGGTCTCTTGTTCGGTCGGAACGATAGGAAAGAGGGAGGGTGATATAACAGTCAAAGGTTCAGGAGGCTGAATTGGAAAATCCGACATATTAAACAAAAATGGTTCAACCTCAATATTATCCTCAAAACTCTCCTCAATATTATCCTTATAATTTTCCTCAAAATTCAACTCATCCATGCCATTATCATCAAATTCAAGACGCATATTAGATTCAGGAGAAACATTTAATAACTCGGGATGATGGTTTGAACATAAAATCACAATTAAATCGACAGGTTCATCATCCGAAATATTCCCGGCGTCTATATCCTCAATCAAGTGAAAATCAATTTCCTTAGACACCTCATCAAAAGCATGGATATCTATCGATTTAGGTTCTAGATGGGAGGTGTAAAGATCGAAAGGATTAGGTACGGTTTCACTCGAAAGGGGTTCCTCACAATTTGGCAAATCAAACACTACAAAATCACACAACTCGTTTTTATTTTCAACTGGTAACTCATTTAGGACATTCGATGGAAAACTGGAGTTTTGGGCTTCAATTGGGTAAGGGTAGGTTTGATTTGGAAATCCTCTCTCATTCTCACTCAGTCCAACCGCCTCCTCATACATTGGAAAATTTGGAGCTAGTTGGAAACTAGCTACCGGTTCACTCGGTTGCATAAGGGCGGCCATGGACGCTTCCACATTCCTCACCATTTTGTTTGTTGCAGCAATATAAGCCTCCAACGACTCTTCCAAACTAGACTTGGGTGGTGAGGGGGTTTCGGTAAAAGATTCATAATTGTTTGGATATGTGAAACTCCCAAAAGGCTGTGTAGAAACGGTGTCTAGTGAAGGTGGGAAGGTCGGGTATGACTGGTAGGAAGTGGGTGATTGGATAGGGGTAGGGTCAACATATGGATAAAAAGGTGAACAGTCGTGTAGATCCCTAGAACTAGATGAGTGGAAAGGGGTGAAAGATCGACTGCGAGATTGAGCAATATGCTCAGCAATGGACATCGGCTTAGGAGTGACAGAAGGACTTGAAAATGTGGTATCAACATATGGAAGTGGTGAAGGTTGACTCGGTTGACACCAAGTGGGTTGAAAAGTCAAACTATTTCTCCTAGACGCCTCTATTTGATCTTTCAAAGATATTTTTGGCAAGGAAGGATCGTCTTTAAATTGACCGAACAAATTAACATATGACGCAAAATTAGGTTCGAGATACCAAAGTTCGGCTAATGATTTATTATGTGGGGTACCCATGTTGTAAGAAGAAAGGTGACAAGAAGGAAGGTTGGGTGGTGCAAGGATTTATTTGCAGCTAAAAAATTTTGCAAGTTTCTATAAAATATTTTCCTTTTTTCCTTTTTCTCTTTATTTGAGACTGTTTGCAGAAGAAGAAAAAATTTCGATAAAGGGCTTAGACACAAATGTAATCAACCAGAAATGCACAATCAGACCTAGATCTAGGGTCACCTAGGTCTGCTAGACAGCTCCTAACTAGGGCTAGAAATAGGACCTCAAACCGCCTCTTCACCGACAAGTACGACCAGGTAAGTGGGAAGGAACCACAGTAGTGGGCCTAATTAAAAACCACTAGCCTAGACACCGCAAAGTCAATTAGGATAAACGGTCGATGCCTATACTAGTCCTTTTCCTATTGAGCTCGATGTCCTTAGGGCTGAGTCTAGTATTTTTTAATTAGGATATGGTCAATGAAAATGCCTTATGTGATTTACAGGGTCCTGGAAAGGGTGATGAAATCCCCACCCAATCTGAATTGGTCAAAAAGCCCCTTAAAGTCCGAGTAAAGATATGCAAAACAGTAAATCACTTGCAATCAAAGATTTTTATTTTATGCGCGGTGCAAAGAATCCTGCACAAGATTGTTATTTGAAAGGGAAAGGATTTTTTAGCGCAAAGAAATCCTGCAGGCAAATTTACAGAAGATATATCAAGATTTACAGAGGACGAGAGAGAGAAAACTCACAGAAATTTGCAGTGGCGGAATAGTGTTTTTTTTTTTTATCGAGCTTCTGCCCCTTTTTTTTAAGCCCTGATTCGACTAGACCGCGGCGTTTCCGCGGCCAAAAGGGGGCTGGCGCGGCGGTTCCGCTGCACTTTGGTCGGTTCGGCCAACTTTTTTTTTTTTTTTGGACCAGATCACCGCGGTTAACTTGTAGACTCGGTCCTCCAAATTTCTTCTGTTCCTCGGTTGTTGTGATCTTCTGTTGTTCCGATCTGTTTTTTCCTGTTTTGATCTCTGTAGATTTCCAGATCCGATTTTCGTATATCCTGCAAAATTCAAATAACAAAGTATCCCTTCCAAAAATAACAGATTATATATTTTTTTATATATTTTTTGGATTTTTTTAGATTTTTATGATTTTTTTAAATTTTGATTAACCCGAAATTGCGAAAAGGAAAGTTCTACGCCATCCCCGGCAACGGCGCCATTTGATATGAGTGATTTAGCGTGCTTGCGCTTTCTAAAAGATAGATCAAAAATATTTGTAACCGCAATCAAGAACGGCGTCGCATGAAGCTAGCCGGTGAGTACGGGTCGGTCCACAGGGATTTTGTGAATCTCCTAGTCGCGCTTACGAGTTAATTCCGAAGGGTGTTCGGATTGATTATTAAATCTAAAATCCTAAATTCACTACTACAAATAAGGGTTGCCCCTACGGATTTATCGGTAGGGGCAACTCACTGCCCCTACGGATTTGTACGTAGGGGCGAAAAAAGACCCCGTAGGTGCAAAGGCCGCAGGTGCAAGTTGAGGCCCTGAACTTGCCCCTACGGACAAATTCAAGCCCCTACGGATATATCGGTAGGTGTTATAGCCCCTACGGAGTACCCCGTAGGGGTAATAAAATCATATATGTAATTTTTTTTTTGAATATATTGTATATACCTACGGATATATCCGTAGGTCCTTTTTCTACCCCTACGGATAATTCCGTAGGGGATATAAAGTAGCCCCTACGGATAAGTCCGTAGGGGCCACTCCCAACACCCTGAACTGAGATCGGGGGGAAAAATATCAGGAAACCTGATATTTTTCCCCTACGAATTTATCCGTAGGGGATAAACAGTGGCCCCTACGGACATATCCGTAGGGGCACCCCCAACACCCTGCACTGATATCAGGTGGGAAAATATCAGGTTTCCTGATAGTTTGCCCCTACGGATAACGCCGTAGGGGCAACGTATGTACCTACGGCTTAATCCGTAGGTACATATTGTCTGTATTTTTTTTTAAAAAATGGGCTGCTAGATTTTTTCCCGCCCTGTGCACAATAGTATATACATCAATCAAATCATATATTGCAGTATTCATAATCACATCTCACGCATATATATAATATACAAAAGAAACTCAAAAACTGAATATGATATAAATACAAACCAATATCAATATCGTTTCAAAATGTAGTACAATATGATATAAATACATGTTTCAAAAAATAAGAACCAAAAAGCTACCCTAGTTCGGTCCAGCTCCACCTCCGAATAACGTTAGAATAACGCGCGCCTGCTCCTCGGTCAATACACTCTTCAATGCTACATATAAGGGAGTCTGAGCGGCATATGGAGCTGGCGATGTGGTATGCGCAGCCGCCGTCGAGGTAGTCGCTTGCGGAGCCGCGGCTGCGGGAGTCTGAGTGGGCGGTGGAGCTACAGGAGCTGTCTGCGGAACCGCAGCCGATGTAGTAGCTTGCGGAGCCGCAGCCGAAGGAGATGCATGTGGAGGCTCGGCCGATCTACCCTGTCGCGTCTGGACATAACGTGTGTAAGAAGCGTGTAAGAACTGTGTATTATTCGAATTCGTTTCATTATTAAGTTATTTCGAAACCCTGTTTGGATATCTAGTTTGGAAAAGCGTTGTTTATTTTAATTACATATGTATGTATGATTAATCAAACTTAAGTCTAAAACCAAATAAGCTCAAGCTACGTACTAATTATGGATATGTTGATATGTATATAATATGAAATGATATTTTACTATAAAGTAGTATACATACCAGCATCTCCTTCAACTCCTGAACGGTGGCCCTCAAGCTATCCAGTTCCTGATGGACATGCCGGTCACTGGAGACGGAGGAAGTAACCGCCGGGGTGGAGTCCAACCTCATATGGGCCCTGCTAGGGCCCAATCCCCGGCCTCTCTCCCAACCTCCGTGGTGCCCTCCGTGTGCGGCGTCCAGAACTGGGGTCAGCAGCCTCGGATCGTTCTGTCCGGTAAAATCGATCCCCGAGGCCTGGGCCTGCTCAACCACCCGCTCCTACACCCACATTAAGCAGTAAAGTATAAGTATAAAATTTAAACTTGAACCTTCCAAAACTAAAATTTTAAATTTGGGTAGAAAAAATATTAACACTTACGCAGTACTCCTGGGTAGCGACGTCGGGACATCGAAGCTCGCCCGTGGCGAGATCTGTCGAGGTGCCGTGGACGGCAAGATATGCGGACAGCACGCTCGGTGTACCACCTGACGCCACGGTCCGAGATGTCTGCAATATTAGAAAGTAACTCTTAATATTAGAAATATTAGAGAATAACTCTTAATATTGCAGAATATTAGAGAATAACTCTTAATTTACCGATAACCCCATGGCTCGAGTAATGTTCCTCGAGCCACCTGTGTAAGTGGGGCGACCCCTCTTCGCCGACTTCCTGTTCTCCGTATTCTGAGCGGCCTGTTTCTGCACAACGCATTAACATTTAGTTTTCTAATTAAGAAACACAAAGAAATAAATTATATCATAAATAATGAATTAAATTTAAAATACATACTTGTTTGCGTTCGGAGTCGAAATAAGCGCACAATAGAGGCCATGTCTCTACGTCGACTCTCGCAAACGCCGGAGTAGATAGGAGGGCCGCTCTCTCTACCTCGGGGGTCGCTATCCACAGGGAGTAGCAGTCGGCCTTCAGCTCATTCCTGTTGTATCGGACCTTGGCCTGCATGTTCTTCATCAGGCCATTGTACAGAGCATGAAGGTCGAGCACCCTCCCCGAGTGATCAGGGTCGGCTACAGGCTGAAAATCGTAATCCAACTGAAAATACAAAAAAAAACATTGTTATTAGATTGCAAGTGTTAATAATAAATATATTGGATAGATCAAATGAAAATATATATTAATACATACCCGAGCCTGATCAAAGAAGAGGGCGAATGAGCGCTGGTGCTGCTCGCCCCACTCAACGTGAAGTGGATAGTTCTTCACGATCCGGCTCTCGTCCCCCAAATACCGGCCGAACCTCTCGGTATGAGGACCGGTATAGCGATAGTCAAGGGTAAAAAATAGGGGGAATGCTGCCTCCCCCCTAGCTCTATCAGGCCTCAGCCTATGGGACTGATTCGGGCCTCGAGTCCCCCTCTGGGGATGGAGAGGCCCTGCGTCTGCACGAAATATCAAGACAATCAATAATAAGACAAAGTTGTATTAAGAAATCAAGGTTAAACAAAAATTCAAGTGTGATATATACCTCCGGTGATTAGCGCACGAGCCTGGGCCCGAGCAGCAGCACGAGCGGGACGATAGTTCCTCCGGTGAGGAACAACCGGGGTCCCGGACCCGGACGCATCCCCTCCAACTATAAAATAAACATCGACGCTAAATCTCCATGAAGTTCATATTTATTCTATATAGCATATGTAAAATAAATAAATATTTTAAATTTATTCATACTAACCTGCAGACGATGCGGAGGGTATGGAAGCGGCAGGAGTGGCCCCTGTGGAAGGTGTGGACGCACCACCTATAATTAGACAATTAAAAATAGATTTTATAAGTAATTGCAAAAAGAATGTGTAGATCAATAATATAACGTTCTAAATCAATATGCATGAACTATAGGACATATAAACATACCCGCAGGTGCGGTGGTGTCACCACCTACAGCTAGACAATAATAAAAATTGCTAAGTAAGAGCAAAAGGAATGTGTATATTTATGATATAGCATTCTAAATCAATATACATACACTATATGATATATAAACATACCTGGAGGAGCGGGGGTGGCCTCTGTCCCAGATGTGGACGCAGGACCAACAACTAGACAATTAAAAATAGATTTTATAAGTAATTGCAAAAAGAATGTGTAGATCAATAATATAACGTTCTAAATCAATATGCATGCACTATAGGACATATAAACATACCCGCAGGTGCGGTGGTGTCACCACCTACAGCTAGACAATAATAAAAATTGCTAAGTAAGAGCAAAAGGAATGTGTATATTTATGATATAGCATTCTAAATCAATATACATACACTATATGATATATAAACATACCTGGAGGAGCGGGGGTGGCCTCTGTCCCAGATGTGGACGCAGGACCAACAACTAGACAATCAAACATTGACAATATAAGTAATTTTGACATAAACATGCATGAATATCTGTAATATTACATTGAAAATGGATATGCGTGCAGTATACCTGGAGGTGTGGCAAAATCCACACGGAAGGAGGCATCCGAAGGGGTCTCCGATCTGGGTGCAAGACCGGCCCTCTGAAGCTCCCTACGGAGCTCTCCGGGCGGCAGAACCGCTCTGCCTCTGCCTCTGCCTCTGCCGCGGCTGGAGCTCCTCCCGCCCCTCGCTGCTCCCGACATCGTCATCAAATCTAGATAAACGGTTCGTGGACGCATTAGACAATCATTAAAAGTATTGACTATATATGATCTAGAGCGTAAAATGTGAAGTAATAATATAACATTACTGATAACCTTTTTCGTTTCGTGGGCGCATCATACATATCTACTTGGATTTCATCGTCGATGTCATTTCTAACCCACGTAACTTCATGATCGGTCGAAGACAACCCGTCCTTCGAAACAGACGGTCGGAGCACTTTAAGCCTTCTCTCTTCTTCGTCCTCATCGCTGTCCTCGTATTTTGGAACATCGTAGACATCTCTAGGTTTCCATCGGCATACAACACTCCACCCCGGATGCTTCAAACACTGTGAGTAGTATACTTGGAACGCTTGGTTCGGAAAGATAAACGGATCGTCCTGACCGTAAAATCGAAGTGTGTTCACACTGGTCAATCCATATTCATCTTTCCAAGTCCCAAGACTGCTTCTCCACCTGTCTGTTTCGGTTCGCGGATCGTACCAAGTACAGTGGAATATATAAAAGGGTTCTGATCGTCCGGGATAGTGGATGCCGAGTATACAATTTAAGTACCCATAGTAAATCACACCGTCCGATCCTACCGTCGCAATCCCACTATTCTGAGTGGTTCTAGATGTTTCTATGTCCTTAACTTCGAATTTGTATCCAAGGACACCAAATCCTCTGTAATATGCAACCTCCATACTAGGAAATTGAGTTAAACATCTTGAATCACTCTCAAATGATGCAGACAAGTTCGGATCGTGGATCTAACAAAACAAATTTTACGATAAATACATAACGATACAAGTTTAGATTAAAACTGATAGCAATAAAATGTAATTCGAATAACTTACATGCTCTGTGACCCAATCACAAAAATTATCCTGATGGTATTTTTCCAAACGCTCTTCGTTCCAATCAGGATGCCCCTCACGTACCTCGTTAAAATGAGTTCTGTTTTCGACAAATAATTGTGACATTAATATTATGTCATTTCATACACACAAACACAGATATAACAATTAATCCAAAAGAACTTACTCTCTAATTTGTTCAAGACATGCGCAATTAAGCAAGATAAACCGGTATATCTTGTTGATAAACATATTGTCTACCCTCTTATACTCGGCTTTACCATATGGCCCGTCTTGAATTCTTCGTGGTCGGTTAAGCCTTGTCTCAATGTTCTCGTCCAGATAGCGGGAACAAAATGTGGTTACTTCATCAAGAAGATAACCTTGCATGATAGAACCCTCTGGTCGATTTTTATTGCGTATATACTTCTTAAGAGTGTAAAGGTACCTAATGAGAATATGTTGAATAAATAAACACGGGCATACAGGACAAAAATAAATTTATAAATTGCGCGAAACGAAAAATTACACGTACCTCTCGACGGGATACATCCATCGATATTGTACCGGTCCGGCTAACTTCGCCTCAGTTGCAAGATGAACCGTCAAGTGTATTATGATATCGAAGAATGACGGTGGGAAAATACGCTCAAACTTGCAAAGTATCAACGCAATAGAATTTTCTAGTTTATCCAGCGTCGCAACCTCCAGTGTTTTAGCACACAACTCCCTGAAAAAACAACATAGGTCGTTGATTACTAGACCAACCGAGTCGGGGAGAGAAGTCCTGAGGGCTAATGGAAGAAGGTGCTCCACGATAACATGGTGGTCATGACTTTTCAGCCCATCGATCTTGCCCTTCACAATTTTTATTTTCTTGCTGAATGATCCTGAGAAACCTATGGGGACTTTCAAATCATGCAACACCTGCAGGAACCTTTTCTTCTCCGGTTGTGACATATGATAAGCGGCATTGGGAAGTACAAACTTGCCCGGTTTACCCGCTACCGGTTTAGGGTGCAGTTCACTTCTTATTCCCCACTCTTGTAGATCCATCCGGGCATTCATGTTGTCTTTCGATTTCCCATCTTTACACAGAAGCAAGTTAAGTATGTGCTCTGATACTCTCTTCTCTATATGCATGACGTCCAGACAATGACGCACTGAATTTGTAGACCAGTACGGAAGCTCGAAGAAAATGCTTAACTTGTTCCAATATTGTGGTTTGACCTGTCTCGTCGGATCCATCCCGAAGGTCACGTTATTGTAACCATCCCATTTAGCAGTCACGTCCTCTCCGGACAATGGGGATGGAGGCCCAAGAAGCACCTGATGACCATCAAAGTGAACCGTGTCTAACCTATAGGGGTGGTCTGGAGGCAGAAAACGTCGATGGCCGCAATAACAAACCTTCCTGCTAAAATTCAAAAATTTTGATGTTGTGTGTTCATGGCAATGAGGACATGCTTTGTGACCATGTACGGACCAACCTGAAAGCATTCCATACGCAGGAAAGTCATTAATTGTCCACATTAAAGCCGCACGCAGTATGAAGGTTGTATTTGTGTTTGAATCATATGTCTCTACACCATCAATGAACAAAGTTTTCAGCTCCTCAATCAGAGGTCGGAGATAGACGTCGATATTGTTCCCCGGTGAGTTTGGTCCGTCGATAAGAAGAGGCATCATAAAGTATGATTGGTCCATAGCCAACCAAGGCGACAGATTATAAATTATCATTACAACGGGCCATGTACTGTGACTTCCAGCCATATAGTTGAATGGGCAGAAGCCATCGGCAGCCAGTCCGAGCCGGACATTGCGAGGATCGCTACTGAATATTGCGTGCCTCCTATCGAAATCCTTCCATGCCGGTGAATCTCTTGGATGGCTCATTTTTCCATTTTCGCTTGGAGGAGCACGGTGATGCCAAATCATTGCCTCGGCTGTTTTCTTGCACCTGAATAGCCTCTGTAGCCTCTGTGTTATGGGAAAATATCGTGCTATCTTCACAGGTATATCAGGCTTCTTATCAGAATCTTTCGGCTTATACCTGGCCTCTCCGCATGTTGGACACTCTTTCAAATCTGAATTCTCTTTCCGGTACAACACGCAATTTTTAGGACATGCTTGAATCTTCTCGCACTTTAGACCCAAATCAGACATCATTTTCTGGGCTTCGTACCAGCTTTCGGGCACATTATTTCCCGGAGGCATAGAATCTTTCAAGAACGAAAGAAGCATTGTGAATGACTTGTTGCTCTATCCATTTAGGAACTTAATTTGGAAAAGTTGGACGAACCATGAGAGGGTGGAATACTTCGCATTCTCATAAATTGGTTTCCTAGCATCATTCATGAAATTTTCATATTTATCCGCACGCGGTCCTTGACCGGAAGGAATGTCATCTTCGGTACGAATAGATTCACCTAGGGCAGCCTCTACCATATCCTCCATTTCTTCTGATGGAAATAAATTTCCGTATCCTGCCGTATTACCGAATTCTTCTTCTTCTCCTGCCGCATTATCGTGTTCTCCTTCTTCTACCGCAGTACTGCATTCTTCTCCTTCCCTGTGATATTTCCAAGTTGAATAAAGTCTAGTAAACCCATGTTTTACAATATGAAGCTCTGCCAATTCTACCTTCTGCCAGTACTTATTGCCACATCTATCGCACGGACAGAGAATCTTCTCTATTATGATCTTATTATGTGCTCGTGCAAATTCAAGGAAAGCAGCAACTCCTGCGACAAACTTAGGTTGCATACGTTGTTTCCAATCCACATACATCCAGTCCTTAACTCTGACGTACTCATGGGCCATGTTAGACTGAATAACATATAAATTGTAGGTTATGCTGACTATATTGAGAAATATAAGAACGGGATAGTTACTGACAAAGGAGAAAATCCATGTATATGCTTTGTGTGTGCGTTTGTCGTTGAAAAGAATAAATTATCGCACGTTATGTTGACCGATAGACGGGGACTAAGTGGCGCTTTTAGTTTCATATATGGGTATCGATGGGAATATGAAGGTTTCATATTATCATATATTGGTTTTAACCCGAACATCTCGAATCGCTCTCTGATTATGCGTTTGTATGTATGTGTTCCGGCTGTCGGGGGTAGGCTTCTATCCCATTAAGAATGTATAGAGCGAACGCCCATCACTTGTGCTTTCAACCGTTTCGAGTAAATTTCGGCAGCACCTCCCCGCTGTTCTCCGAGTACACTGTAATAGAATAGATAATTATTTCAAAGCTGTGAAACAACGTTGAAATGAACATCTAATCTATCTTTGTACACGGAGAACCAGCGGAAAGATACCGACGAAATATCTCGAAACTGATGAAAACACAAGTGAATGAAGGCGTTTGCTTTATACATTCTTAACTTGTCCACACGGGACAAATCTATGGGTTACCATACGATTGAATTTTCTCGTCGCGTAGACTATACGACGGTTGTTAGTATCGAGCTATACTGTCCGATATTTAACAACCTTCGTATAGTTCTAGGTCACGACGAGCATCGCACGTATGTTAACCGATAGACGGGGACTAAGTGGCGCTTTTAGTTTCATATATGGGTATCGATGGGAATATGAAGGTTTCATATTATCATCGAGTATCATATATTGGTTTTAACCCGAACATCTCGAATCGCTCTCTAATTATGCATTTGTATGTATGTGTTCCGGCTGTCGGGGGTAGGCTTCTATCCCATTAAGAATGTATAGAGCGAACGCCCATCACTTGTGCTTTCAACCGTTTCGAGTAAATTTCGGCAGCACCTCCCCGCTGTTCTCCGAGTACACTGTAATAGAATAGGTAATCATTTCAAAGCTGTGAAACAACGTTGAAATGAACATCTAATCTATCTTTGTACACGGAGAACCAGCGGAAAGATACCGACGAAATATCTCGAAACGGATGAAAACACAAGTGAATGAAGGCGTTTGCTTTATACATTCTTAACTTGTCCACACGGGACAAATCTATGGGTTACCATACGATTGAATTTTCTCGTCGCGTAGACTATACGACGGTTGTTAGTATCGAGCTATACTGTCCGATATTTAACAACCTTCGTATAGTTCTAGGTCACGACGAGCATCGCACGTATGTTAACCGATAGACGGGAACTAAGTGGCGCTTTTAGTTTCATATATGGGTATCGATGGGAATATGAAGGTTTCATATTATCATCGAGTATCATATATTGGTTTTAACCTGAATATCTCGAGTCGCTCTCTAATTATGCGTTTGTTGTGCATTCGTGTTGTATGTGTAACATGATTTTAAACCATTGAGATCAAGATTGATAGAACTGATCATCCTACATTACAATAGCATTCATCAACCAAAAACTATTATTGGAATGGTATACATCTATAACAATCAACAATTAAAACAACAAATATAGGATACTGATATCATAAAGCGTTATGAGACACGTCATCTGCCACGTGTCGTGATCATGGAAATCGCTAATATTGAGCATCATCAAGATTAGATTATGGTTTTGAAGCAAGTTATTGAGCATCTTGGATTGATTGTCAAGTGTTGATTTTTATTTCAACACTTGACAGAATGAAAATCATAAATACAGTTGCAAAATGTGTTCCTCACCCCCATAAAGTGGATCTTAACAATCCAGACAAGACCATCATTGTTCAAATTGCCAAGGTAGACATAATCTCAGCAGTTATTTACGGTTGCTAGCTTGTATTGCTTGTTGCTATTCTTTTTTTTCCTTGTCCTTTCTTTCTTTCTTTTTTTGGGGGGGTGGGGGTTGTGTTTGAAAAGTTTTAACCAACTCACTGCTACTTCTAGGCAATGCAGGAATATAACTAGTTTTATCCCCCAAAATAAAGAGCTTCAGGCTTCATGAGTCAAGCGATGTGTACGTATAATTATAGGATTTTCTTGCTAGCGGTTCATTTACAACTATTCTTTAGTCTATATACCTAGCATCTGCTACTAGATATTACATCTTGCATCAACACCCTGCATGTTAAAATCAAAATCGATTATTTTTTTCTTGATCTTTTTCTGATTTTCTACCATATGTGTCGAGTAAATTATGATTAACATTGTATTTGTCAACTAATCAGAAAAGCCATTCAACCAGCCCCACCGTAACCCTAACCCCAGCCCCACTACCGTAACCCTAACCCTAGCCCCACCGTAACCCTAACCCCAGCCCTACCCCAGCAGCAGCCGAACCCCAACCCTAACCCTACCCCGACCCCGACCCCGACCGCCACCGCGACCCCTGCCCAACCCTAACCCCAGCCCCACCCCAGCAGCAGCCGAACCCCAACCCTAACCCTACCCCGACCCCGACCCCGACCGCCACCGCGACCCCTGCCCAACCCCAACTCTTGCGCGCGCAACCCAGACCCAGCCATGAACCCTAAGCCCAAAATAATCCAAAAATGCTTTAATTTACCTCGAGATTTATACCTGAACGGCTGCTGGTGGGCTGGAGCGACGACGGTGGCGATTTGGCGACGAAACTGGCGGTGGCGACGACGGTGGCGACGAAACCGGCGGTGGCGACGACGGAGGCGACGGTGGCGACGACGGAGGCGATTTGGGGTTTTTTCTCGGGGTTTTTTCTCGCGCGCGATTGAGAGAGAGAGAGAAAGTGAGCGTAGGCGATCGATCTGGGGTATTGGTAAATAGATATTTACTTGCCCCTACGGATATAACCGTAGGTCCTTTGTTTGCGCCTCCGTAGGGGCAAACACCAAATTAAGAATTAATATTTTTATTCTTGGAGGTCTGTGCCCGTAGGGGCAACCTTTTAGCCCTACGGATTAATCCGTAGGGCCAAGTAAAATCTGCCCCTACGGATATTTTCATCCGTAGGGGCAACCCCCTATTTTACTAGTGATTATTCTACCTAGGGCAATTAATTGAAAGTTATAACTAGGGCAGAGAAATAAAATCTATACTAGGGCAGGAAAATAAATTTAATCTAGGGCATGAATTGAAATTATCTAGGGCAAGAAAATAAACAAATCTACTTACTTTACAGATGCATTTCTCCAATCATCCATGCAGGGTTGTCAGATCTGAATTTCAGAATTGAAGAGAGGCACCGATGCTCTCCAAAAAGGATTTTAGAATTTTTATTAAAAGGAGGCATAAACTTTACAATGAATTAGAGTCCCTATTTATAGAAGATAGGAAACCCTAGGGTTACAATGACTCGCATATTTGCATTTACAAAAATAGCCCTCTAAGAAGACCGGTCAACGCCGCCACTTTATTTCGCTAAAAAATTAATTTTTTATTTCTTTAAAACTGCCGCAGAACCGCGGTCCGAGGCATTGTTTGGCCGCGGTTCCGCGGCCAAAAGGAAGATTTGGCTTCTGCAACTTCTGGGCTGGGCTCCTGGTGACTTTGTCTTCCTATTTCTATATGTCTTTTTCCATTTGGGCTTTTAGGTTGGATCCAGATCTTCAGTGAACAATTTGCAATGGCTTTTTAACCGTTTGCCTTGACATTTTGGGGTCTTGCGTTGCCTTGTTAATTGTGAACTATCTTTCGATGTAGGCTTGACTAAGATCCTCCCATTTGTTGGTCAAAAGTCCATATTTTCATCGTCTTTACATCGTTTTCACTGTTTCCTGTCCAAGAATCTGTAACCTGTAACATGTAGCAGACATGCGTCAAAAGTACCTGTTTATTTATAAAAAGAATAAGAATGGGGAATTTAATAATGCAATATTATGGTGTGAACAAATTTGTAACCGCAATCAAGAACGGTGTCGCATGAAGGATGTGTAAGCAAATTTCATTTAAAAATTCACTAATTAATAAGTGCTTTGGACAATGGACGAGAGTACGATTGCTTGATTTGAATTTCCAAGTGTAGGGGTGATCTATACACACACGTGGGGATATGTGATTAGAGTTTAGATAAGAGAAAGGAATGAAAAATAGAACTTGTATCTTTAGTAGAGTTGATAGAAATTCCTAAGTGGAGATGGAACCCTAGAAGGAAAACTTAGGAAATGCCGAAAGCTAAGTAGGTCTACAAAGCATATATAATCTTAAGTTAAATAATGAGGAAGTGTGAAGAATATGGGTGGATAATTTGCGAGTCAAAAGATAATAGAATTCCTTGTTAGAAAACCTAATTGGAAAACAAAAGTCGAAAAAGCCAAATTGATAGGATTTTGTGGGTAGTATCCGCTGAAAACCCTCAGGAGACAACACTCCTCCTACTAGGGACACCTAGAGGTTTAACGGCTTGTTGCACGTGCTCAGTGCAATCGCGTTTCCCTGCGAAAGTGTGGTTTGGATTTTAGTGAATAAAAATAAGTTTGCTCGAGGACGAGCAAAATATAAGTTTGGGGGTATTTGTTCAGACCAGAATATGGCATTATTATATGCCCCATTCTTATTCTTTTTATAAATAAACAGGTACTGTTGACGCATGTCTGCTACATGTTACAGGTTACAGATTCTTGGACAGAAACAGTGCAAACGATGTAAAGACGATGAAAATGTGGACTTTAACCAATAAACAGAGAGTCTTGATCAAGCCTACATAAGGATCAATTCACAAAGCAAGATTCAAGACATCGACTCAAAGCGAACGGTTAAAAAGCCATTGCAAATTGTTCACTGAAGATCTGGAACCAACCTAGAAGCCCAAATGGAAAAAGACATATAGAAACAGGAAGACAAAGTTACCAGGAGCCCACAGCAGAAACTGCAAAGCCCAATCACTCCTTTTGGCCGCGGAACCGCGGCCAAACAGGGCCTCGGGCCGCGGTTCCGCGGCTTGGTAGTGCACTTAGGAGTGCAAAACTTTACAGTAAATTGTGGCGGCGTTGACTAAGTCTTTCTAGGGCTATTTGTGTAATTTTGGACATGCGAAACAAGTGTAACCCTAGGGTTTCCTATTCTTTATAAATAGGAACTCTAATCATTGTAATTTCTTTATGCCTCCTTTTAATAAAAATTCCAAAATTCTTTATGGAGAGCATCGGTACCTCTCTTCAATTCTGAAATTCAGATCTGACAACCCTGCATGGATGATTGGAGAAATGCATCTGTAAAGTAAGTAGATTTGTTTATTTTCTTGCCCTAGATAATTTCAATTCATGCCCTAGATTAAATTTATTTTCTTGCCCTAGTATAGATTTTATTTATCTGCCCTAATTATAACTTTCAATTAATTGCCCTAGGTAGAATAATTTAGGATTTTAGATTTAATAATCAATCCGAACACCCTTCGGAATTAACTCGTAAGAACGAATCGGAAATTCTCAACATCCCTGTGGACCGACCCGTACTCACCGGCTAGCTTCATGCGACGCCATTCTTGATTGCGGTTACAAATATTTTTGATCTATCTTTTAAGCGCAAGCACGCTAAAGCACTCAATCAAATGGCGCCGTTGCCGGGGATGACGTAGAACTTTCCTTTTTGCAATTTCGGGTTAATCATAAAATTTTAAAAAAAATCTGAAAAATCTGAAAAATCAAAAAAAATATAAAAATATATAATCTGTTATTTTTGGAAGGGATACTTTGTTGTTTGAATTTTGCAGGATATACGAAAATCGAATCTGGAAATCTATAGAGATCAAAACAGGAAAAAACAGATCGGAGCAACAGAAGATCACAACAACCGAGGAACTGAAGAAATTTGGAGGACCGAGTCTACAAGTTAACCGCAGTGGTCTGGTTCAAAAAAAAAAAAAAGCTGGCCGAACCGACCAAAGCACGGCGGAACCGCCGCGCCAGCCCCCTTTTGGCCGCGGAACCGCCGCGGTCTAGTCGAATCAGGGCTTAAAAAAAGGGGCAGAAGCGCGATTAAAAAAAAACGGTCTGCCACTGCAAATTTTTGTGAGTTTTCTCTTTCTCCTCCTCTGCAAATCTTGATATATCTTCTGTAAATTTGCCTGCAGGATTTCTTTGCGCTCAAAAATCTTTTCCCTTCCAAGTAACAATCTTGTGCAGGTTTCTTTGCGCCGCGCTAAAAATTGATTGCAAGTGAATTTTACTGTTTTGCATAATTTAATCGGACTTTAAGGGGCTAATTGTCAGTTATATGTATGCCCTAGAGGCCATTACTATACATAGGATGTATATTGTAGTGGATGCTGGGACATATATAGGGAGGACTTTCTTGCTCGACATGATAGTATGCTATCTGGTTGATCTTTACCTTAACGTGTATACTGATTGTCTCTCTGTTACATGTTGGTAAAGACCTTAGGATGTGTGCTTGACTACCTGGACTATGATGCGGATCATACTAGTGGGGACATGGTAGTCCATAAGTACATCCTTCAAAGTCCCTAGTCGAGGGTGTATCGAGACGGGGCATCGATATACCAGAGTAGACTAGCGTATACCTTCTCGACCCATACAGATGGGCGATGGATGATCCCATATCCATTGGTGTTTGACATCAGAGATGATGTATGGGTGCTCAGTAGAGACTGGGTACACTGGACGGACTCGCCGAGAACTCCCAGATGGTATTATACCTCACGTCAGATGGCAGTTCTCTGGTGACACTGGTACAGAGTAGTCTGTAGACCCGAGATCGTCATAGAGTCTTGTGTGGTTCCCACTGTGCTTTGATTTCCATCTTACCACGTCCAAGAGGGCATGCAAAATGGTGGTTTTTGGGTACAGTCCCGAGTCACATGGAGGCAATGAGCGATAGGAGGGGATTCGTCTCTCCCGGTATAGAGAGTTGATGTTGCGCTGTGTTCGATTGGCTATAACAGGAAATCCCTGGCCAGGGTTGCTGAGATTTACTGGTAAGTGTTACCAGTAGTTTCTCGAACAGTTATAGACCTCATATCGACACGACTTATTGAGCTATTGGGGTCTGACGTTTACCACCCCTAGGCGAGATATGCGACATATCAGACGATCAGACCGGACTGTACGGTAGTGTTACTGGTTGGATTCACTGGAGTGTGAGCGGGCTTGCTCGTCGATCTTCAGATCGCTCAATATCCGGGTGGCCGTTACGTTTAGCAGACCGCTTGCGGCTTGTGGGTGTTTGATATGATCATCATCTGCTGCCGGCGTATTGACGAGTCTTTAGAGTCCTACACAGAGGTTTCCTGGCTCAAGCAAAACGAAATAGGAGCGCATATGAGATATGTGCGGGACCGAGAATAATACGAGTATGTGATACTGTATTCGATTCTCGCGATGTGACATTGATCGGTTATATGCGATATAGCCGGGTTATCGGATCAAGTGTTGATTCGATAAGATGTTACTAATGATACCAGTCGGTTATGTGCGTCATGACCGGATCGTTAAATCAAGTGTTGATTTAATGATTTAATGCATAATTATATATTTGATATATTACTTTGCATTAACTAGTATCGGTTCACTTTAAATGGATTTTCTCGCTCGGTTGTGCACATTGTATATTCGATATATTTTCGTGCACTTGATTGTATCATGTTTGATGATACATGTTTAACTATAGTTAAGTGTAATGGATTAAGCCATGGTTAAACTAATGATTAGGGTTTTCTTTTCTTACTTATTTATTTATTTATTTATTTTGAATAGATAAGAAAAGAATGGTTGCTAATTTTGGAGTTTAGTTGAAGCTTCATGAAGCTTTGACTTTGTAACCATTCTTGTCTTCATCTTTAACCCTAACCATTAATCTAACCTTAGTTAATTCTCTACACTTGACCATGGTTTAGATTATGATAAGTTTTGATTTTTCTTTTCATTTTAATTAACTTATCATAATATTCTTCTTCTTCTTCCTTGAACTTAAGAAGAAAACCTTGAGGTCATCAATGGTGATTGATGATAAAGAGTGAGAAATCCAATTCTAAAGTGTACCCACTTTCTATTTCTTCATCCTCTACCTCTTGCCAAGTAGTAGAGTGTGTTTCCTTCACAAGTTTCTTGACTTGGTGAAGTCGGAGCTTGATCTAGTGATGCTTCGACGTAGATCATCTTCGGCACGTTGTCGATGACCTAGCCCGTCCATTCTCCGATGAAGCCGACGCTAGAGCCCGGGATCCGTCTTGTACAGCGAGGAGACTTCATTGCGGAGCCGTGGAGGTGGAGCACCGGATCTACAAAGGTTGTATATCCGTATTCTCATAGTTAAGTGTTAACTAGTTTGCTTTTTCGCCTAGTTTTCTAGCAAACGATCCGTAGTCGGGTCTCTCGGCACCCGTAAAATTTTATAATTGGCATGGTTGATGCCTTGTGAGACCTCATTAGGGTGCCTAGGAACCCTACACTAATTGACCAAACTCAGATTGGGTGGGGATTTCATCACCCTTCCCAGGACCCCAGAAATCACATAAGGCATTTGCATTGACCATATCCTAATTAAAAAATACTAGACTCAGCCCTAAGGACATCGAGCTCAATAGGAAAAGAACTAGTATAGGCATCGACCATTTATCCTAATTGACTTTGCGGTGTCTAGGCTAGTAGTTTTTAATTAGGCCCACTACTGTGGTTCCTTCCCACTTACCTGGTCGTACTTGTCGGTGAAGAGGCGGTTTGAGGTCCTATTTCTAGCCCTAGTTAGGAGCTGTCTAGCAGACCTAGGTGACCCTAGATCTAGGTCTGATTGTGCATTTCTGGTTGATTACATTTGTGTCTAAACCCTTTATCGAAATTTTTTTTCTGCAAACAGTCTCAAATAAAGAGAAAAAGGAAAAAAGGAAAATATTTTATAGAAACTTGCAAAATTTTTTAGCTGCAAATAAATCCTTGCACCACCTACCTTCTTTCTTTTCTCATTCTTCTAACATGGGTACCCCACATAATAAATCACTTGCCGAACTTTGGTATCCCGAACCTAATTTTGCGTCGTATGTCAATTTGTTCGGTCAATTTAAAGACGATCCCTCCTTACCAAAAAAATCTTTGAAAGATCAAATAGAGGCGTCTAGGAGAAATAGTTTGACTTTTCAACCCACTTTGTATCAACCAAGTCCATCTTTACCACCTACATATGTTGACACCACTTTTCCAAGTGCTGCTGTAACTCCTAGGCCGATGTCCATTGCTGAGCATATTGCTCAATCTCGCAATCGATCTTTCACCCCTCTCCACTCATCCAGTTCTAGGGATCAACACGACTATTCACCTTTTTATCCATATGTTGACGCTATCCCTGCCCAACCACCCACTTCCTACCAGTCTTACCCGACTTTCCCACCGTCACTAGACCTTGTTTCTACACAGCCATTTGGGAGTTACACATATCCAAACAATTTTGAATATTTTACCGAAACCCTCTCACCACCCAAGTCTAGTTTGGAAGAATCGTTGGAGGCTCATATTGCTGCAACAAACAAAATGGTGAGGAATGTGGAAGCGTCCATGGCTGCCCTTATGCAACCTTGTAAACCGGTAGCTAGTCTCCCACTAGCTTCAAATTTTTCAATGTATAAGGAGGCGGTTGGACAAAGTGAGAATGCGAGAGGATATCCAAATCAAACCTATCCATACCCTATTGAATCCAACAACTCCAATTTTCAAACATGTGTCCAAAATGATGAGTTGTGTGATTTTGTAGTGTTTGATTTTCCAGACTGTGAGGAACCCTTTTCGAGTGAAACCGCACATAATCCTTTCGATCTTTACACCTCCCATCTAGAACCTAAATCGATAAATATCCATGTTTTTTATGAGGTGTCTAAGAAAATTGATTTTCACTTGATTGAGGATATAGACGCCGGGAATATTTCGGATGATGAACCTGTCGATTTAATTGAGATTTTATGTTCAAATCATCATCCCGAGTTATTAAAAGTTTCTCCCGAATCTAATATGCGTCTTGAATTTGATGATAATGGCATGGATGAGTTAAATATTAAGGATAGTATTGAGGAGAGTCTTGAGGATAATATTGAGGTTGAATCATTTTTATTTGATGTGTCTGATTTTCCAATTCATCCTCCTAAACCTTTGACTGCTATATCACCCTCCCTCCTTCCCATCGTTCCGACCCCGCTTGAAAACTGTGAGCTTGAAACCTTTTCCTTTGAATCTGACACAATTCTCACAGACGATAACACCTACGAGTGTTTCACCTTTTCGGACGATGTTGATGACTCACCGCCTGAGTTTGAGTCCTTTACATTTTCAGATGAGCCATCAGACTCGGTTGATTATAGTAGTTTCGAACCATTAATGGAATCTTTCAAGTTCGAAACAGTTTACTACGGTGAGAAAGATACTATCACTAATTCACCCCCTTTCGTCTTTCCCATTGTTCCGACCAGAACAAGTGAACGTTACGCTTTCTTCTACTATACCAAGTTCGGCGTACCCATGTTTTCTTGCGAATCTTGAGGGATTTGATCCCATTTCTTGACGAGTAGATAGGTTAGCGCAATCGCTTCTAACATATCGATCATCACATATTGCGCTAATTTATTCACTCAATTTACACCCTCAAGATCGTACTCCACTTCCTTCTTCTTTTCGTCATTCTTCTCCCCCACCGAGACCATATTCTACCATTCTTCTTTCCACACGGTCTCGCGTGCTTCTCATTTTCTTGCACCAACTCTATCATTTCCACGATAAGATTTTTGAATGGTTGGTGTTAACTTTTGGCTTGTGCAAGGCCAAACTTAAGTTTGGGGGAATCTTTGTATATATGTATATATTTTTTGGTTTTCTTTTCTATTAAAAATTTAAAAAAAAAATTCAAAACATTAAAAATATAAAAATTATAAATAAATAAACAGGGGAGTGCCGGTATTTTGACCCTCTTGGTTTAGCATGACAGTGATGACACTGTCAAGTTCAAGTTTGGGGGTATGCTCGGTACATCTTCTTCCTTCGCATTCATTTGTACATATTTTTGCATTTGCATACTTATTTGAAAAAAAAACCATAAAAATTGAAAATTTTCAAAAATTATAAAAATTATTGTATTCAATTTTGGCTATATTTAACTTGAGTTTGACAAATAGGTCAACTGGCTAGGAACAACTAGATCTTAGATTTAGTAAATTAAAAACCCTAAAAATAACATTCCTTAAAGTTTAACGGTAGAAAGTATATGCCTTGTAGTTTATTTAGAAATAGGCAAATTTTGGGTTCAATTCTTGGGCTAGGTCGAAACGAAGGAAAAATATTGAAGCTTTTATTAGAGTATAAGTTTGAAAAATAGTTCCTAACTTAAGTCTAGATTCTGAAAATGTATACCCTACAACTTGCATAATCACGCACCTTGAAACTTGGAATAGTAGAAGAGACCTTGAAATGCTCTTGTCTAAAGTCCTTAGTACAATGAAAATAAAGAAAAAAAAAGTGAATAAAGAAAAAAATGGACACTCGTTTTTGTGATTACTTAAGGCTGTAAAAATAGAAAAATATTTAGCGAGGGTGCTTCATCACCTAGTGCCTTAGACCAACTGGTTTGGGAGTCACTGCTAAAACCTTGGGTGTTGCAAAACTAGGAAGTACGCTTTAAAGTGCTAACGTATCTTGTAATCGGTTGTTGGTACCTCAAGAAGTATTAACGGTCGCATGAAGAATGTGTAAGAAAATTTCATTTAAAAATTCACTAATTAATAGGTGCATTGGATAATGGACGAGAGTACGATTGCTTGATTTGAATTTCAAAGTGTAGGGGTGATCTATACACACACGTGGGGATATGTGATTAGAATTTAGATAAGAGAAAGGAATGAAAAATAGAACTTGTATCTTTATAGAGTTGATAGAAATTCCTAAGTGGAGATGGAACCCTAGAAGGAAAACTTAGGAAATGCCGAAAGCTAAGTAGGTCTACATAGCATATATAATCTTAAGTTAAATAATGAGGAAGTGTGAAGAATATGGGTGGATAATTTGCGAGTCAAAAGATAATAGAATTCCTTGTTAGAAAACCTAATTGGAAAACAAAAGTCGAAAAAGCCAAATTGATAGGATTTTGTGGGTAGTATCCGCTGAAAACCCTCAGGGGACAACACTCCTCCTACTAGGGACACCTAGAGGTTTAACGGCTTGTTGCACGTGCTCAGTGCAATCGCGTTTCCCTGTGAAAGTGTGGTTAGGATTTTAGTGAATAAATATAAGTTTGCTCGAGGACGAGCAAAAGATAAGTTTGGGAGTATTTGTTCAGACCAGAATATTGCATTATTATATGCCCCATTCTTATTCTTTTTATAAATAAACAGGTACTTTTGACGCATGTCTGCTACATGTTACAGGTTACAGGTTCTTGGACAGAAAACAGTGCAAACGATGTAAAGACGATGAAAATGTGGACTTTAACCAACAAACAGAGAGTCTTGATCAAGCCTACATAAGGAACAATTCACAAAGGAAGATTCAAGACATCGACTCAAAGAGAACGGTTAAAAAGCCATTGCAAATTATTCACTGAAGATCTGGAACCAACCTAGAAGCCCAAATGGAAAAAGACATATAGAAACATGAAGACAAAGTTACCAGGAGCCCACAGCAGAAACTGCAAAGCCTAATCACTCCTTTTGGCCGTGGAACCGCGGCCAAACAGGGCCTCGGGCCGCGGTTCCGTGGCTTGGTAGTGCAGTTAGGAGCGCAAAACTTTACAGTAAATTGTGGCGGCGTTGACTAAGCCTTTCTAGGGCTATTTGTGTAATTTTGGACATGCGAAACAAGTGTAACCCTAGGGTTTCCTATTCTTTATAAATAGGAACTCTAATCATTGTAATTTCTTTATGCCTCCTTTTAATAAAAATTCCAAAATTCTTTATGGAGAGCATCGGTGCCTCTCTTCAATTCTGAAATTCAGATCTGACAACCCTGCATGGATGATTAGAGAAATGCATCTGTAAAGTAAGTAGATTTGTTTATTTTCTTGCCCTAGATAATTTCAATTCATGCCCTAGATTAAATTTATTTTCTTGCCCTAGTATAGATTTTATTTATCTGCCCTAGTTATAACTTTCAATTAATTGCCCTAGGTAGAATAATTTAGGATTTTAGATTTAATAATCAATCCGAACACCCTTCGGAATTAACTCGTAAGAACGAATCGGAAATTCACAACATCCCTGTGGACCGACCCGTACTCACCGGCTAGCTTCATGCGACGCCGTTCTTGATTGCGGTTACAAATATTTTTGATCTATCTTTTAAGCGCAAGCACGCTAAAGCACTCAATCACATATCTTTTAAGCGCAAGCCGTTGTCACGAGTCCTTTTTCAAAAACCTCTTTGCAAAACTCTTAAAAAAAAATAAAGTCTTTTCAAAACTTGCAACTTGTCGCTAAGAAAACTTGCAACTCACTTCCACCACTTTCCCTCACTGACGTTATCTTACCTCCACATTCTGTTTTTTCTTTTTTTCTTTTTTCTGACTACACTACCCTTTATTGTATGTCACTTTGGACTAGGGATACTGACGCCCGATTAGTCCGTGTTTCGTTAGTACCGACCGACGAACCTTTCGACACTAAAGTCGACACTCCGTCCACTTTCTTACCCTCACCTTCAAATTCTTTCACCGAAGGCATATCGGGATTCAACCCCAACAATACCTTACCGACGGGAAGGATTCCACCTCCGTTAGGTGCGAATAATCCGAATCAGCCGCCTGTTGATGCGCCCGCTCGAGTTGCGCTCCAGGATCTCTTTTACCCCATCCGCACTTCTTTACCTACATGTCTTTCACCCCCACCGGCAAATGGGGACAATTTTGAAATAAAACCACATTTCATCAATATGCTGCCAAAATTTCATGGTTTGGAATCTGAAGATGCATATATCTTTATCAATAAATTCCAAAATGTGTGCGCTATGATGAAAACAACCCAATTAAGTGATGACGCTATAAGGCTAAAGGTCATTCCTTTCACCTTATGTGACCTAGCCGAGAAGTGGCTATACAGCACCGCATCACATTCCATAAGAAATTGGGACGAGTTCGTGAAAGCTTTTCTGAAAAAGTTCTATCCTCATCACAAAACTGCCAGAATCCGCAATGAAATAATTCAATTCTCACAACTTCCTTCCGAACCATTTTGGAAGTGCTTCGAGAGATTTAAGGACCTACTAGTTCAATGCCCTCATCATGGGATCGAAAGTTGGCAACTTTGCCAAACATTATACGAGGGATTGAACTCAGCAACGAAGCAGTTGCTAGAAACCATCTGTCAAGGTCATTTCTCTCTAAGTCTAGTGATGAAGCGTGGCAGTTTCTTGAGGATCTTAGTGAGCAAACAATACAGTGGGAGAGTACCAAGACCACATCATCTTCTAGTGGTCAATCTAGGACAGGCATACATCAAGTAGAGATGTCGATTTCTATGAAGGCCGAGATGGCCGCTCTTACGAAAAAGTTAGAAGCGATCGAGACCAAAATCTCATCGCCTTCTCCTGCCCCTGTTGTGCCTCCACGAACTGTCTGTGCTTGTTGTGCGGATCCATCACACCTAACCGAAGAGTGTCCTTATAATGCATCCACCCAAGGACAGGATCAAGTCAATGCTGCATTTCAGCAACGACAAAGAAACGATCCGTACTCTTCGACATACAATCCGGGGTGGAGGAGTCACCCAAATTTCGCTTGGAACTAAAATCAACAATTCCAAGGAAATAACAATTTTCAAAGACCTCCTCCTCCACAACAACAACAACAAGCACCTTCACAAACTCAATTTCAACCGCAACAATTTCAACAGCAACCTTACCCTAATCAGGTGAACAATTTTGTGCCTAACAATGCTTACCAGCCAAACAATTATGTTCAACCTAATAATGATAAGGTTAGCTCGCTCGAAAGAAATCTAGATGCGTTCCTTAAGCAATCTACATAGTCTACAGCAAGACTTGAGACTTCTATTCAATCTTTAGTGTAAAATAGTGCCTCACACAATCAAAGCATCAAATCTATTGAGGCACAAATTGCACAACTCAATGCAGCTTTGAGCGAGCGCGAAAAAGGAAAACTCCCGTCTCAACCACTGCCTAACCCCGGTCATGCACATGCTGCATATCAACAGCAGAATCATAACGTAAATGCTGTGACCACGTTGAGATCGGGAAAAGTGTTGTAAAATAATGTGGGTATTAACAATGACACCCCTGCCGGTGGCCCCTCTTCATCTTCTTCACCATCTTCTTCTTCTTTAGAGCCTATTCTCCACCCTTCACATGGCTCTACCTCTTCTAGCTTGAACGGACCCTTTTCTCACAACACGAACACATCTACACGGGGTGCCGTTCCAACTCAACAATCCGATCCGCAAAAATTGGACTCAACCACCTTTCAAAATGTTCCTTTTCCTAATCGGTTGAGATCCAATAAACCAACTCCACAGATGGAGAAGATTGTTGAGTTGTTCAAACAGGTTAGCATAAATTGTTAGTTGTATGTATGCCCTAGAGACCAGTATTGTACAGATGATGTATATTATATTGGATGCTTGGACATATATAGAGATGACTTTCTTGCTCGATATGATAGTATGCTATCTGGTTGCTCTTTATCTTAACATGTACACTTGTCTCTTTAAACTGTCTTATAGTTACATGTTGGTAAAGCCCTTAGGATGTGTACTTGACTACCTGGACTATGATGCAGATCATACTAGTGGGGACATGGTAGTCCATAAGTACATCCTTCAAGGTCCCTAGTCGTGGGTGTATCGAGACGGGGCATCGATATACCAGAGTAGACTAGCGTATACGCCTCTCGACCCATGAGATGGGCGATGGATGATCCCATATCCATTGGTGTTTGACATCAGAGATGGTATACGGGTGCTCAGTGGAGACTGGGTACACTGGACGGACTCGCCGAGAACTCCCAGATGGTATTATACCTCACGTCAGATGGCAGTTCTCAGGTGACACTTGTGCAGATTAGTCTGTAGACCCGAGATCGTCATAGAGTCTTGTGTGATTCCCACTGTGCTTTGATCTCCACCTTACCACGTCCATGAGGGCGTGCAAAATGGTGGTCTTTGGGTAAAATCCCAAGTCACATGGAGGCAATGAGCGATAGGAGGGGTTTCGTCTCTCCCGGTATTGGGAGTTGATGTTGCGCTGTGCTCGATTGGCCGTAACAGGGAAGTCCCTGGCCAGGGCTGATCAGAGATTTGCTGGTAAGTGTTACCAGTAGTTTCTCGACCCGTTATGAGCCTCACATCGGCACGACTTATCGGTTATTGGGGTCTGACGTTTACCATCCCTAGACTTGATATGCGACGTATCAGACGAACAGACCGGACTGTACGGTAAGTGTTACTGGTTGGATTCACAGGAGTGTGAGCGGGCTAGCTCGTCGATCTTCTGATCGCTCAATACCCGGATGGCCGTTACGTTTAGCAGACCGCTTGCGGCTTGTGGGTGCTTGATATGATCATCATCTGCTACCGGCGTATTGACGAGTCTTTAGAGTCCTACACAGCGGTTTCCTGGCTCAAGCGAAACGAAATAGGAGCGCATATGAGATATGTGCAGGACCGAGAATAATGCGTGTATGGGATACCGTATTTCATTCTCGCTATGGATGTATCGATTGGTTATATTCGATGTAACCTAGATATCGAATCAAGGATTGATTCGATAAGCCGATACATAGAATACTAGTCGGTTATATGCGATATGACCGGATCGTTAAATCAAGTGTTGATTTAATGATTTAATGTATAATTATATATTTGATATATTACATTGCATTAACTAGTATTGGTTCACTTTATATGGATTTTCTCACTTGATGTGCAAGAAGTATATGTGATATACTTTTGTGCACATATTTGTATCATGTTTGATGATACTTGATCACTTTGTTAAGTGTAAAGAATTAAAACCATGGTTAAGTGTTGATTAGGGTTTTGCATATTCATTTATTTATTTATTTATTTATTTGAAAAGGATTATGATGAGAATGGTGGCTTTCTTTGTTTTAAGTTGAAGCTTCATGAAGCTTTGACTTTTGTAACCATTCTTGTCATCATGCTTAACCCTAACCCTCTCAAGTAACCATGGTCTATTCTCTACACTTAACCATAGTTAGTGAATGATAAGTATTGATTTATTTTTCATTTATCAAAACACTTATCATATTCTTTCTTCTTCTTGATCATCTTCTTCTTCAAGAAAAGCTTGATGCCATTAATGGCAACTTGAGCAAAAGTGAGTGAAATCCAAATCTAAAGTGAACCCACCTCCTATTTCTTCACCCTCTACCTCTTGCCAAGTTGTTTTGGGTGTTTTCTTCATAAGTTTCACAACTTGGTGAAGTCGGAGCTTGAACTAGTGATGCCTCGACGTAGATCATCTTCGGCACGAAGCCGACGACCTAGTCCGCTCGTTTTTCCGATGAACCCGACGATTGAGTCTAGGATTCGAGATGGACAGCGAGAGGACGCGTACGTGGAGCTAAGGAAGTGGAGAACCGGATCTACAAAGGTTGTAGCCTCTCTCCTTTAGTTAAATTGTTAACTAGATTCGTTTTTCGCCTAAACATCTAGTCTACGATCCGTATTAGGGTTTCTCGGCACCAATAAAATTTGAAATTGGCATGGTTGATGCCTTGTGAGACCTCTTGAGAGTGCCTAGGAATCCTACATAAATATCCCTCTTTTGGATGCAATCCAACAAGTTCCTTCATATGCAAAAATTTTAAAGGACTTATGCACCAAAAAGAGGAAGTCGCAAGTGCCAAAGAAAGTTTTTGTGGCTAGTGCTATTAGTGATGCTCTTGTAAATTCCTTACCCCAAAAACAAAAGGACCCCGGGTGTCCTACCATTTCGATAACAATTGGGGACAAGAACATCAATAGAGCACTGTTAGATCCTGGTACGAGTGTCAATTTGCTACCCTATTCTGTGTACGAGCAATTGGGCGTTGGAGAGCTTAAGCCTACTCACTGTACTCTCCAAATGGCCTACCGGTCAATAACCCATCCTAGGGGAGAGCTAGAGGATGTGTTAATTAGAGTAGGGGATTTCATTTTCCCCGTTGATTTTATTGTGATGGATACACAACCTGTCGCTAACCCCCGGAACCAAATTCCGGTAATACTTGGTCGACCATTTCTGGATACTTCCAACACAGTGATCAATTGTCGTAATGGTTCAATGAACCTATCTTTCGGCAATATGACAATTAAGCTCAATATTTTCAAGTTGGGAAGTCAGCCTGCTGAGCCTAATGCTAGCGTACTCGATGTTTGCTCAATCAATGAGATCGCGGAGGAGGACTGTGAGTTCGAGAATTTTTTGTTCAATCACAGCAATGTTAACGCCACTAGTGCGTTCCTCCTAGAATCCGACACAGCTTTCACAGTGGATAATGATTTTGAGTGTTTTACCTTCGTTGACGACTTTGAAGACTCATCACCTGAATTGGAGTCTTTTGCTTTTTCGGATGAGTTAGTCGAACCATCCGACTCTGTTGCATACACTCGGTTCGAACCTTTGATGGAATCCTTCGAGTTTGAAACAGTTACCCCATTGTTACCATCTATTGTTTCACCTCCTAAACTCGAATTGAAGCTTTTGCCGACGCACCTAAAATATGCTTATCTAGGTGATAATGAGACTTTACCTGTCATTATATCAGCCTCTCTAGCTCTTGAGCAAGAGAAGGCTCTTTTGATGGTCTTACATAATAATCGGCAAGCTTTCGGATGGTCTATGGCGGACATTAAGGGGATTAGTCCCCTCATAGTCGAACATCATATACACTTAATGGATGATGCCAAGCCAGCACGGGATCCACAAAGACGCCTCAACCCCATCATGAAAGAGGCTGTTAAGAAGGAGATTGTCAAGTGTCTGGATAGTGGTATCATTTACCCTATCTCGGATAGCCAATGGGTTAGCCCAATACACGTCGTGCCAAAGAAATCGGGCATTACGGTCATTACCAATGAGGCAAATGAGTTGATTCCCACTCGCACCCAGACTGGGTGGCGAGTCTGCATAGACTATAGGAAACTCAATGCCGCAACAAAGAAAGACCACTTTCCTTTACCTTTCATTGACCAAATGCTCGAGCGATTGGCAGGGCACGACTTCTATTGCTTTCTCGATGGCTATTCCGGTTACAACCAAGTCCCCATCGCCAAAGAGGATCAAGACAAGACAACATTCACTTGTCCCTTTGGCACTTTTGCTTATCGTCGCATGCCCTTTGGGTTATGTAATGCACCCGCGACATTTCAGCGGTGTATGATGGGGATCTTTTCAGACATGGTTGAAAAGTTCTTGGAGATCTTTATGGATGATTTCTCCATCTTTGGCGACTCCTTCGACGAGTGTTTACGGCATCTTGACGCTGTTCTTACCCGCTGCAGGGATAAGAACCTCACATTGAATTGGGAGAAGTGCCATTTCATGGTACGAGAGGGCATTGTCTTAGGACATGTCATCTCGCAAAACGGCATCGAGGTTGACAAAGCTAAAATTGAAGTAATTTCTAACCTCCCTCCCCCGAAATGCGTCAAAGATATCAGAGCCTTCCTTGGCCACGCCGGTTTTTACAGACGGTTCATCAAGGACTTTAGCAAGATCGCTAGACCCTTGACTCTCTTACTGGCCAAGGACACAACTTTTGCTTTCAACTCCACTTGCATTGAAGCATTCGAGTCTTTGAAACATTCCCTCATCACTGCGCCCATCCTCTCATCTCCCGACTGGACACACCCTTTTGAAATCATGTGCGACGCACCAGACTTTGCAATTGGCGCTGTTCTTGGACAGCACATTAATAAGATGCCGCACGAGATTTATTATGCTAGCCGAACACTAAATGAGGCCCAACTCAATTACACAACAACAGAGAAAGAGTTTTTAGCTGTTGTGTTTGCACTCGAAAAATTTCGGCCTTATTTAATTGGCTCTCCAGTCGTTGTATATACTGATCATTCAGCTCTTCGCCACCTTTTTGCGAAGAAGGATGCTAAGTCAAGGCTAATACGTTGGATCCTTTTACTACAAGAATTTGACCTAGTCATTAAGGACAAAAAAGGATGTGAAAATGTAGTAGCTGATCACCTATCACGACTTCCTTCTTCGCCCACGCTCGATCTTCCAAGCACTAATGTTTTTCCCGAAGAGCAACTCTTGACCGTTTCTTGCGAACCATGGTTCGCCGATATTGTAAACTATTTAGCCACCGGCCTGATACCTAATGATTGGTCGAAACAGGATAAACTTCGATTTTTATCCCAAGTAAAGCATTTTTACTGGGATGAACCCTATCTTTTTAAATACTGTTCCGACCAAATCATTCGTCGGTGTGTACCTGAAAGTGAGGTCAAGAGCATGCTGTTTTTTTGCCACGATCAAGCATGTGGCGGGCACTTTGGCCTAAAGAAGACAGCCGAAAAAGTTTTGCAGTGTGGTTTCTATTGGCCACGACTCTTGAAGGATGCATTTGAATACTGCAAAACTTGCTCCCGGTGCCAACACTTGGGCCGGATATCGCGGAGAAATGAAATTCCGCTCTAACCTATTTTGGTTGTGGACATTTTTGATGTTTGGGGTATAGATTTCATGGGACCATTTCCTAACTCTTTTGGAAATGTGTATATTCTTTTGGCGGTTGACTATGTTTCAAAGTGGGTCGAGGCTGTGCCCAGCCGAACGAACGATAACAAGGTTGTCGTTCAATTTCTTAAAGAACACATCTTTTCTCGATTTGGGCACCCTCGGGCGATAATAAGTGATAATGGTTCTCACTTCTGCAATAGGACTTTCGAGTCCTTAATGCGCAAATACTCTATCACCCACAAATTGTCAACGCCATATCACCCCCAAACATGTGGATAAGCCAAGCTTTCAAATCGGCAAATAAAGCAAATCTTGGAGAAAACGGTTTCCAAAAACCGTAAAGATTGGTCACTTAAACTGATTGATGCACTATGGGCTTTCCGTACTGCATATAAGACCGATCTTGGTATGTCTCCATACCGGCTTGTTTACGGGAAGGCTTGCCACCTCCCAGTGGAGATTGAGCATAAAGCTTTTTGGGCTATCAAGGAGCTGAATCTATCGTTAGGAGATGCGGGCAGCAATCGAAAGCTGCAATTGAATGAACTGGAAGAGCTGAGGGATGAGGTATATGATAATGCCCTAATTACAAAAAACCGAGCTAAGGTGTTCCACGATAAACACCTTTTGAGAAAAACTTTTGAACCTGGCCAACAGGTTCTACTCTATGACACTCGGTTGCATTTTCATCCCGGCAAGCTCCGGTCCAGATGGAGAGGACCTTTTGTCGTTCGCACCGTTTATCCGCACGGTGAGGTTGATCTTGAAAATCCTGAAGACGGTACTTTATTCAAAATGAATGGGCATCGACTGAAACCGTTCTTCACAGCGGACCCTTCGGAGGAGCTCCTGTTCTTCCAGGAGTCGATCTACACTGAGTGATGTTCCTCCACTTTCACCCCCAAATTTCTTTTTCCCAAAACATTATTTCAAATAAGTTTGGGGGTGTGTATATTATTTGTAAATTTATAATCCCAAAATACAATAAAAAAATTTATAAAAAAATTGAAAAAAAAATAAAATTTTTTGGACCTAAATGCAAATTTTCAGAATTAAGAGCTGATTTTACAAATAAAACCCTCGTTTTAGAGGGTGTTCTATACAAATATCCACCTTTTTCCTCTATTTATAAGCCTCGAGCCTCCTCCTGTTTTCTTAACCTAAATTTTTCCTCTTCATCAAACCCTAGCCGCCGCCCCCTACCCTCTCCAGAAAAATCTCGCAGCAACCCCACCAAAGCGCTGCGCTTCCGCCGCATCCGCCGCCTCCCGCCGCGCTTCCGCCGCCTTCTGGAGTCGTCACCCCCTGAAATTTTCAGGGGAGGTAAATCTGAGTGTTTCCTCTCTGTTCCTGCATATTTTCTTTACTGAAAAATCTAAATGGCACATAAAATGCAGTTTGAAAGGGATTTTTCCCCGGTTTTCACACACGAAGTATACGGTAGATATTTTGCACATGAAATCGAGCAAAGGGGCTGGAATTTCCTGCTCTATAATCACTCATCTGCGTTTGCCCTACCTAACCTAGTTGCCCTATTTTATGAATCAATGGAGGATAATAGTCTTGACAACTTAGGTTACATTAAAATAAATTGGGGAGATCGTGTAATCCACATTGATAGGGATATGATCCACGAGGTTACACTCATACCACGTGTACCCGCACATGAACACCCATTGCACTTTGAAGATTATATTCCCTTGATGGGGAATGACTGTGCACGAGAGCCGCGTAAGGGTATTCAAGCACGGACCCTTTTCGCGAACGTTTTAACTGTGTGCCGGTGGGCACAAAACAATATCTTTGGTAGTTCCCACAACACGACTTTTTTCACCCCTTCATTACATGTCGTACACACACTGATGATGAAAAATCCAAGGTTCGACATGTGCACTGTTTTGCTCCAATCTATAGGTACGGGGAAACGAGGTACCGTATACCCATGTCCCATGCTTGTTACCCAACTCTGCCGTTATTTCCTCCCCGTCGAGGAATTTGACTCATACATGATAGACGGTGTTCCGGTTCGACCACTCGTAGAGGGCGTCACGTCGTCCTACTCTAGACTCACTGATATTTGGACACGAACGGAACTGGCAGAAAATGTACCCGCACACACCCCTAGCTCGAGCTCGACTTCGAGCGGGGAAGAACTAACTCCCCAGGAGCATGCGCGGTTGATGCGGAGAACAGTGAGAAGAATCGATTCTTTGAGGGATGAGTTTCGGGCGACTGCACGAGATCACGACCGTCGGTTGACGGAAATTGAGAGGGGAATCCAAACACTTTTGGCTAGAGGGGAACGATCACGTTCACGCTCACGAGCGCGACGTGGGGCCAGGCAGTGAGGGCACTGCTTTGCTCAAGTTTGGGGGAGAGGGTAATGTATATAGTTATCTTTTGCATTGCATATTGTATATTTTTCTTCCTTTTGCATATTTAATTTCTGCATTGCATCTTTATATAAAAAATCATAAAAATTTGAAAATTTGAAAAATAAAAAAATTTTAGAAAACTGAAAAACCCATAAAAATTCAAAAAAAATTCAAAAAATTATAAAAATTATTGTATTCAATTTTGGTTAATTGACTTGAGTTTGATAAAAAGGTTAACTGGCTAGGAAAAACTAGATCTTAGACTTAGCAAATTAAAAACCCTAAAAATAACCTTCCTTAGAGTTTAACGGTAGAGAATATATGTCTTTGTAGGTTATTTAGGTATAGGCAAATTTTGGGTTCACTTCTTGGGCTAAGCCAAAATGAGAGAAGAGTATTAATGTTCTTATTAGAGTATAAGTTCGAAAAATAGTTCCTAGCTTAAGTTTAGATTCTGAAAACATATACCCTACAAAATGCACAATCACGCACCTTGAAACTTGGATTAGTAGAAGATGTTGGAGATAGTGCCCTCAGAGTCAATTATTGGATCACAGACACGTGATTGCAATGATTGAGGGAGGACCTATCCCGGTAGGACAGTCTTACTCGAGATGATAGTATGCTATCTGGTTCTCCTTTATCATCGTGTACTGCTTTAGGTGACCTGACATGTCGCTATTACACGTTGATAGAGCCCCTAGGATTCTTGCTTGACTACCAGCAGTATGATGGAGATCATATACGTGAGAGCTGGCGGTCTATAAGCACATCCTTAAAAGGTCCCTAGTCGTAGGAGTTTCGAGACAGGGCATCGATACTCCATTAGTAGACTAGTGTATACAGTCGAGACCCCGACGAGGGGCGGTGGCCGGTCTCACAAGCCACTGGTGTCAGTTGGTTCACCTAAGATGTATACAGGTGCTCATTGGGTTATGAGTACACCGGACAGGACTCGCCGGGAACCTGCTAGTTGGTCTTATACCAGATGTCAGATAGCAGTTCCCTGGTGACATGTGTACAGGTTAGTTCATCGACCTGAGATCGTCATTTGTCTCGTGTGAGTTCCCACTGTGCTTTGATTACTACCCTACCACGGCTCAAAAGAGTCGTGCAAACAGGTTTTAGTTGGGTACAGTCCCGAGCCACATGGAGGCAGTGAGCGGATCTTCAGGGGTTCGTCTCTCCCGGTATTGGGGGTGAGGTCGCGCTGTGTCTAGGAGAGCCATTATGCAAAGCCCTCGGCCGAGGCAGGAGATTTACTGGTAGGTATTCCAGTAGTATCTCAGGGCGTTCTGGGCTACGCTCCGACACGACTTGTACCGCTTTTGGGGTCTGACTTTTACCAACCCCCTAGGCCCGCCATGCGATACTCATAGACGAACGGACCGGACTGTACGGATATTGTCACTGACAGGCTCAGTAGGGTGTCAGGATGAGTTCGCTCATCGACGTCCCTTTTGGTCAATAGCTGGTGGCCCGTCACGTATTGGCTTATACCTCTGACGTGCTGGTGGTTAAATCCACAACCATAGTATTGACGAGTCTTTAGAGTCCACCAAACTTTCAGTTACTCAGCTTTCGGGCGAAACGCTGTAGAGGCCGTATGGAGATATGGCAGGGTCCGATCAGATACATGCGGTATTGCACGGATCAGGATCGGACAGTTTTGTACTAGTAGCCGTATGGATATATGGCAGGGTTCGATCAGATACGTGCGGTATTGCACGGATCAGGATCGAACGGATATTACTAGCCGGCTTTGGTTTAAGCCGGATCCTAGTTTAGTACAGTGTAGATTTTGTCTCATTGCATTTGTATCCGGTCGGAATACAGATGCGGGTGTGTATGCACAGTGTCGGGGTTTTCCTGTAATTTATTACGGGACCAGTTTTCTGGAGTTGCCTGTTTGCATTCCGTCCCGGCCGGTTTTCCTTTGTTCTTTCCCGGCCGGACTTTTCCGATGGAGGGTGTTATTTGCAAGTTTGCAAATAACATTTTGTGGAGGGTTTATTTGTAAGATGAGATATTATGAAAGCATCTTTTTGATACCATTCTTATCTATCATCATCACTTGCTTTATGTTGATTTGAGGTGATTGGAGGTTGATGTGAATTTGTTATGATGATGTTTGGATATGGTCACCCTCTCTCTTTTCCTACACTCACCTCCCTCTTGCTTTCATATTCTTTCCTCCACCATTCTATGAAAAAAAAAGGTTTTCATTTTTTTGGAGAGAAGAAGAAGATGAGAGCTTCATCTTGAGAGTTTCATTCTTGATCTCATTTTCATGCTAGAAAAATGCAAGCACCATTTTTCTAATCTTGATTCCTCCATCATCTTCAAAGGCAACAAACCCCAAATGAGACATAGCCTCTACACTACACATTCTACAGCATATCTTGAGCATGTCGAGTTGCCGGCTTCATGCCCGAGTTGCCTCGGTATTGAGGCGGGAGCCCGTAAAAGACGCAGGCGATGTGGTGCCCTTCCGGCGAGGAGGCGACGATGTGGAGACAAGACTTTCCGCGGGAGATCGGGACGATGACGAGAAGACCGGAGGACCCGGATCACTCGGTATACTTCTCTTCCCATCTCTTGTTAGCTAGTATAGGTTAATGGTTAACGATCCGGGTTTTTTCTTTGTCCGCGGTAGCGCCGGTTTCCAAGTAAGGAAAAATTTTGATTCCGTATTTTGGCCTCGGATAGACGGCCGGGGCGCTGCCGTGGCGCAACATGGTATCAGAGCCACGCCATTAACCTTGTCTAGCTTGTTCTAATGCGTTTTACTTATCCGATCGACCAAAATCCCAAAAACCACATTTCGTGTGCATCAGTTTTCTGTTGATTTTTTCCGAGCTCTAAAAATTTTTCAGGTTGTAAAAAACTAATGTACTGGAAATTTTAAGACTGCTGTAAAAATTCGACGCACTCAGTCGATGGATGAAGCGCGGAACCGTGGCCAAACCCCCCCTTGGGCCGCGGTTCCGCCGCACTTTACTGTCCTCACTGTGTCCAATTTTTACAGTGGGCTTGTGGGCTGATTTTGGGGGTTTTGGGATATTAAATTTGGGCCCAGATTTTCTGTGAGTGCTACAGTATTGCTTGGGGGCCCACTTGTTAATTGTTTGATCCATCGGATATTTTAAACACATTATTTCACAGTATTTACATTATATCTGCGACCGTGAATGTCACTTGATCGGTAAATCCCGTCTAACTGCTATAGCCCGGTTAGACGGATTTGCGAACGTGACTTTCACGTTGATGTTCTATGTTTATGCTGTGTTGTTGCGGATCGGTCGTGGGGATAGCCTGGATGCAATGCTAGTACAGTTTCTGTTGTATTATGTACATTTGATATTGCGGGGCGAGCGTCCGACATGTGGACTGCCGTCACTGCCTGTTTGTATTATTCTTTTGGGGCACGACCTGGTTGCGGTCGATGTACCCGTTGTATGTATATTTTACTTTCTGTACTAGGATTGCCCCGCGGAGGGGTGCACGGATAGCCGGGTTCTAGAAGGCAACGGGCCCGCATCTCAGGGCATTGAGACGGAGGGGGCTTCAGTCTGGAATTGGCGGGCTATTCGCCGCACTCATAGGGGGTACAGGTTGACCCAGGAGGGGTGCCCAAGTTACCGGATTCCGTGAAGTGCTGGGTGGTCCATTCACAGTGCTGAAGGAGGCTGCCTCGCTTCAGGTTTTGGCGGGTGACTTGCCGCGCCCGTAGGGGTCTAGGTTTTCATTGCACAGGCTATCCACACGACCAGGGGAACGTCGGGTTTCAGCAGCGGCTCTGTGAAACCCGGGGCTTCCAGATATCTGTATTGTTCTGTGATGCTGCATTTTTCTGTGATGTTGCATTTTATTCACGCCTTGAGCGAAATACTATATATTGGTATATATATTAGTAGATGTTGTATATGTTTTTCATCCGCGCTAGTCCAGTCCCCGCTCTGCCGTTAGTTAGCTAACCTAACGGGTGATGACGGGACCCAGTGGCGAATGTGGATGGCATATACGTACGTCAGTATATTTTCGTTCTTTGTGGTGTGATCAATTGATGGGACTGCGTTGATTCAGATCAATGCAAGATAAACAAACCTATTCTGATGTTGTTGGAACACTTTTTCAAAAAGCTGTTATTGCAAGGACGTTCACTTTTGTTTTGCATCGTGGTATTCATTTGGAATATCCTGCTCCTCAGTCGACGAGGCAAGGGCCGAGATCCCTTCACCGGGAGTGACCCCTTGGACAGAAGTTTGCGTCAGGGCATTAACTTCACTATAGCCGATTACTTTTGCTTTGCATCGTGGTACTCAGTTGGAATATCCTGCACCTCATTCTACGGGGAAAGAGCCGAGATCCCTTCACCGGGAGTGACCTCTTTAGTAAAGGTTTTCGTCACTATATTTTCTAAAAAGGTTATCCAGTTCCTTCAACGATATCAAGTTCATTACGTTAAAGGTTTTTCGCCAAAAACCAGTCGTAGCCCTCCGTCATTTTAGATTAGTATTACTTAGTATTCGTGCTGCGTTTGTCGTGCATTGCCGTGGCGTAGTGTTCGGTAGCTATGTAATGCTTTTCTGTCACATGGATAAGTGGATTGGTTAGGACAGTCGTACGGTCTTGTTGGCATTGTCAAGGACTTGTACGGGTGGGTTTAACGCAATCAAGATAATGACGGGTAGAACTTGACTAGGACTCTTTGATTTGTTGGCATTGTCAAGGTCACTTGGGTCCTAGGGGTAAAAACATTACATCGGGAGTTTCAAAAGAACTGAAACTTGCCAGGCATGCGCATACCTTCTGGAGTGTGGTGACTTGAGTGGATTCCGTCAAGTAATCATGCGATGATAGTTGGATCCCGATTCCCACTGATGAGTTGGTTTACTCCTCGGGTGACCCCGACTAATTCTTCTTTCAGGTTTGGAGGAGAATTTGAGGTACAGTGGGAGGTTTCCAGATTAGATAAAGTGATAACCATTCTGATCTAGGTTAGAGTGCACGCTGAGTGTTTCTTTTCTCTCTCTCTTTGGCAGCGACCATTAACCCGACCCTGGACTATGACTCAGTGACCAAGTTGACCGAACCTTCTTAACACAGGCTTTTGGATTGTCAGAGTTGCAGACCTCATTGCCACTCCTAATTTTACCCTTTTCTCCAGGACACCCCGTATTACTACGAACGTCCACTTCCATTGGACAAAACCATCGTATGGTTATATACGAACTCGAAGGACTTCGAGGATGGTTTCTGGTTCTGGAGAAAACAAATAGGATTATTCAGTTGTCTTTTCCCTTTTACCATCTCTCAAGTTGTGAGTACTCCTTGGTTTAGGAGATAGCACACCTATTACGCAAGTTGGATAGTCTTCTTCCAAACCTTAGGCTGGTGCCGACCGGTAGGGAATGAAGAAAACCAATTAGCCTAAACGGTGTGCAGAAGGTATTAAGATTAAGACAAAGCAAGGGATTAGTAAGAGGGCAAAGTAAATTACAACTGCTATTCACGACCGAACCAAGTATTTCTTCGCCAATCCTAAATCACCTTTGTATTTCTCCAGGACACTCCGTATCACTACGAAGATCCACAGTTTATTTGGATACTCCATCGTATGGTTATATACGAACTCGAAAGGAACTTGTTCCAGTTCGGGGATGGATTCTGGTCCAGAAGAAATAGGAATAAGGTTTATTCGGTTGTCTTTTATCTTCACCTTCTCTCGCATTGCGAGTGCTCCTAGGATTAGGACAGTACACCCATTATGCTTACTGGATAGTCTTCTTCCAAACCATAGGCTGGTGCCGAACGGTAGGGAAGGAAGAAAACCATTTGGCCTAAGGGGGTGTGCAGACGGTAATGACTAAAGACATATAAAGGGATTTGGACAGATGGCAAAGAGATATACGGTTACAGTTGTGAATCTGGATAATGGTAGAGGCATTACTAGGAATACCAGGATACCCCATCGAAACATTTCAATGTTTCAAGTTTCACTGTGTACTGTTAAAAGAAAACTGATTTCCCGATTAGACACTTACTCCAGGGTATGTATTTACCAGGTTGGATTCTCACATCTGTATGGTTTTACAGATGATGAGTGGGAGTAAGTTATTGGGAATTAGGTGATCATCCTCATCATATCGGGATTCGTTGTAATCGGTGATATTTGAGGAGATCACCTGGGCTGTTTGCCGGTCGGCAAATATTTGGTTTTGAATATCCGCTGTTGTGCACCAATTTCAAATTGATATATCTGTACGTCTATTTTCATAGAGTGAGATATACCTTTTGATATTATGTCGATGACATTTACCTATATCAGTGGATGGTTAGGTAAGGAGCATTAAACAGCGGTGTAATTCTTCTTAACCATAAGTACAGTTTTCAACCTACGACGCACAGTGAAAGAGTTGTTAGACTCAGCGGACTTATACAGAGTATTGTATGTTGTCCAGTGTCCATTAGGACAGAGGGGTTGGTCCTCATACTATATTCTGTTTACTTTTAACTTCTCTAGTTCTTAGACATGTGTTTCGTAGAAACACAGGGTCTAAGTTTTGAGGAGTTATAGGTATTTGAATAGAGTAGAGAACCAAGTATTGCAAGTATCGGGATTCTTCAAAGTGATCGAAGATGTAGATACTAGTGTATGGTATTCAGTTGATAGTAATGATAAAGAGAAATTGCTTCTCTTTCAGGTTACTCATAATTGGAAGTACTCCTAAGTTGAGTAACGCTGATCGGCCTCCTTCCATTTAGTTGACATGCACTGGAGACAGCTGCATGATTTGAATCTGGTTCAATTAAATCAGTGCCTCTATTTCTTGGATATAGAACAGTTCATATCTTGACATTGTTAAGATACGGGGAGTTGTCCGGCTTATGCTTGAAACCAGACTCCGGATAACTCAAGGCACGTTTCTGTAATGGCTGTTTGTGGGTTGACCCAGGCTATGACGAGGGTTGACTTTCTACCATCTGGAAGATCAATAGTGATATTGTTCTTGACTCGCCACATTTTTAAAAGAAATGGATTTTTTCAGAAAACAGCAGTGGGAGTATGGTAGAACTGGAAGTGATTCCAGAACCGCAAACGATTACTGAAGATTTGATAAGGAACCTAAAGATTCAATCTGATTTGACATTCCATTGGCCACTCCGGTAGCCTCAAGGACGGTGACAGGGAAGTTCTTGTTTACCCACACTTTCCATTGTTGTTGTTCCAGGCTGCGAGACCCGGCAGGAGGATGAGTATAGCCTCGTTCTAAACTAGCTTTAGAAGTGTACGTCTATATGACTCTGCCAGAGGGTTGTCGTAGTCAGTGGGAGCAGCGGAAGCATTGGTGGACAGGTGGCTTATGTCTATTTATAGACTAAAGCAGATAAAGCGGAGATAGTTCATCTATTTCTGATGTGAAGTCATAGGTTTGACTTCATCAGAATAGGGGATGGATCTGTTAAGAAGGTAGTAGGGTGTGATGTCCTGGTATTTGATGACATACACAGAGTAGGAAGTGATATTCCTATACTACGATCGGTTATATTTTGGTTGTCACACAGTGTTTTCTCCACAAAGGACTTGGATATTATATCAGACATTCTGGTAACTAGATCTATAGTTTTAGATCTAGATTTGGGTGGTTTCCTAATCTGGGTAACTTGACAGCATTCTATGAGTATTTAGAATGGACGACTCCTGGCACGGTAGTACACCTGCAGGTGATGGAGTCACCCTCTCTAAAGGTGTCTTATAGACTAAAGTAGAGAGGGATGTGCATGATTGGCAGATCACTTGCTTAGGCAATTGAGTCAATCATGAGATGTCAAGTACCACACCAGATGTTGTTCTTGCACTAGATGCAATAAGTTGATATTGATCCAATCCTGGAGGAACAGTCGGAAGCAGTTTTAGAACATAAGTGAATGTTCTAGGGATATGATAACGGCTGCCTCCTTTAGGAGACGGTTATCACTCCAGGCTTCCAAGGTGACATGGACGACAAGGAGGTTGTCAGAGTTATAGTTCTCCCTCTGACGAGGGACAGTATTCTTGACAGGTGATCCAGGCAGATACTGAGGGAGGCATGGCGCAGGATACTGATTAAGTTCAGTTGACGATACAGTCTAAGAAGTTTGGATTTGGAGTTCATTTATGAGCTAGGTCCCATCAGACATCCAGACATTCCAAGACAGGTATTGCTCATTTCGGGAGATGGTTTTCTTCGCGAACTTGAGATATAGAGAGACATAGAAAGAAACATCTAGGCGGATCCACTCACTGAGGCTTTTCCTCGAACGCAATAGTTTCGCAAACAGGCTTTGTGCGACTGACTAGTAGAGGAGTTGGGTGTTCGGTATCACACGGGCTGTGAGTATGCGACATCGCAATAATTAGCCTTGAGTGCAAGTGGGAGATTGTTGGAGATAGTGCCCTCAGAGTCAATTATTGGATCACAGGCACGTGATTGCAATGATTGAGGGAGGACCTATCCCGGTAGGACAGTCTTACTCGAGATGATAGTATGCTATCTGGTTCTCCTTTATCATCGTGTACTGCTTTAGGTGACCTGACATGTCGCTATTACACGTTGATAGAGCCCCTAGGATTCTTGCTTGACAACCAGCAGTATGATGGCGATCATATACGTGAGAGCTGGCGGTCTATAAGCAAATCCTTAAAAGGTCCCTAGTCGTAGGAGTTTCGAGACAGGGCATCGATACTCCATTACTAGACTAGTGTATACAGTCGAGACCCTGACGAGGGGCGGTGGCCGGTCTCACAAGCCACTGGTGTCAGTTGGTTCACCTAAGATGTATACAGGTGCTCATTGGGTTATGAGTACACCGGACAGGACTCGCCGGGAACCTGCTAGTTGGTCTTATCCCAGATGTCAGATAGCAGTTCCCTGGTGACATGTGTACAGGTTAGTTCATCGACCTGAGATCGTCATTTGTCTCGTGTGAGTTCCCACTGTGCTTTGATTACTACCCTACCACGGCTCAAAGGAGTCGTGCAAGCAGGTTTTAGTTGGGTACAGTCCCGAGCCACATGGAGGCAGTGAGCGGATCTTCAGGGGTTCGTCTCTCCCGGTATTGGGGGTGAGGTCGCGCTGTGTCTAGGAGAGCCATTACGCAAAGCCCTCGGCCGAGGCAGGAGATTTACTGGTAGGTATTCCAGTAGTATCTCAGGGCGTTCTGGGCTACGCTCCGACACGACTTGTACCGCTTTTGGGGGTCTGACTTTTACCAACCCCCTAGGCCCGCCATGCGATACTCATAGACGAACGGACCGGACTGTACGGATATTGTCACTGACAGGCTCAGTAGGGTGTCAGGATGAGTTCGCTCATCGACGTCCCTTTTGGTCAATAGCTGGTGGCCCGTCACGTATTGGCTTATACCTCTGACGTGCTGGTGGTTAAATCCACAACCATAGTATTGACGAGTCTTTAGAGTCCACCACACTTTCAGTTACTCAGCTTTCGGGCGAAACGCTGTAGAGGCCGTATGGAGATATGGCAGGGTCCGATCAGATACATGCGGTATTGCACGGATCAGGATCGGACAGTTTTGTACTAGTAGCCGTATGGATATATGGCAGGGTTCGATCAGATACGTGCGGTATTGCACGGATCAGGATCGAACGGATATTACTAGCCGGCTTTGGTTTAAGCCGGATCCTAGTTTAGTACAGTGTAGATTTTGTCTCATTGCATTTGTATCCGGTCGGAATACAGATGCGGGTGTGTATGCACAGTGTCGGGGTTTTCCTGTAATTTATTACGGGACCAGTTTTCTGGAGTTGCCTGTTTGCATTCCGTCCCGGCCGGTTTTCCTTTGTTCTTTCCCGGCCGGACTTTTCCGATGGAGGGTGTTATTTGCAAGTTTGCAAATAACATTTTGTGGAGGGTTTATTTGTAAGATGAGATATTATGAAAGCATCTTTTTGATACCATTCTTATCTATCATCATCACTTGCTTTATGTTGATTTGAGGTGATTGGAGGTTGATGTGAATTTGTTATGATGATGTTTGGATATGGTCACCCTCTCTCTTTTCCTACACTCACCTCCCTCTTGCTTTCATATTCTTTCCTCCACCATTCTATGAAAAAAAAAGGTTTTCATTTTTTTGGAGAGAAGAAGAAGATGAGAGCTTCATCTTGAGAGTTTCATTCTTGATCTCATTTTCATGCTAGAAAAATGCAAGCACCATTTTTCTAATCTTGATTCCTCCATCATCTTCAAAGGCAACAAACCCCAAATGAGACATAGCCTCTACACTACACATTCTACAGCGTATCTTGAGCATGTCGAGTTGCCGGCTTCATGCCCGAGTTGCCTCGGTATTGAGGCGGGAGCCCGTAAAAGACGCAGGCGATGTGGTGCCCTTCCGGCGAGGAGGCGACGATGTGGAGACAAGACTTTCCGCGGGAGATCGGGACGATGACGAGAAGACCGGAGGACCCGGATCACTCGGTATACTTCTCTTCCCATCTCTTGTTAGCTAGTATAGGTTAATGGTTAACGATCCGGGTTTTTTCTTTGTCCGCGGTAGCGCCGGTTTCCAAGTAAGGAAAAATTCTGATTCCGCATTTTGGCCTCGGATAGACGGCCGGGGAGCTGCCGTGGCGCAACAGAAGAGACCTTGAATTACTCTTGTCTAAAGTCCTTAGCACAATGAAAATAAAAAGAAAAAAGTGAATAAAAAAAAATGGACACTGGTTTTTGTGATTACTTAGGGCTAGAAAATTATTTAGCGAGGGTGCTTCATCACCTAGTGCCTTAGACCAACTGGTTTGGGAGTCACTGCTAAAAGCCTTGGGTGTTGCAAAACTAGGAAATACGCTTTAAAGTGCTAACGCGTCTTGTAATCGGCTGTTGGTACCTCAAGAAGTATTAACGATCGCATGAAGGATGTGTAAGCGAAAGTTAAGAAAAATTCACAAATTAATAAGTGCTTTGGACAATGGACGAGAGTACGATTGCTTGATTTGAATTTCTAAGCGTAGGGGTGACAATTACACACACGTGGGGATATGTGATTAGAGTTTAGATAAGATAAAGGAATGAAGAATAAAACTTGTATCTTTAATAGAGTTGATAGAAATTCCTAAGTGGAGATGAAACTCTAGAAGAAAAACTTAAGAAATGCTGAATTCTAAGTAATTTTATAGAACATGTACAATCTTAAGTTACATAATAAGGAAGTGTGTAGAATATGGGTGGATAATTTGCGGGGCGACGATAATAGAATTCCTTGTTAGAAAACCTAATTGGAGAGCAAAAGTCGAAAAACCAAATTGATAGGATTTTTTGGGTGTAATCCGCTGAAAACCCTCAGGAGACAACACTCCTCCTACTAGGGACACCTAGAGGTTTAACGGCTTGTTGCACGTGCTCAGTGCAATCGCGTTTCCCTGGGAAAGTGCGTCTAGGTTAGAATAAAATAATAAGTTTGCTCGAGGACGAGCAAAAGATAAATTTGGGGGTATTTGTTCACATCATAATATTGCAATTCATACGCCCTACTTTTATTCATTTTATAAGTAAACAGGTACTCTTGACGCACGTTTGTTGCATGATACAGGATACAGGCTTTTGGAGCGAAGACAGTGAGAAAAGACAGAAGATGATACAAAAGAGAGACTTTTGACCAACAAGAAGATGGATCCGAGTCACGAAGAACAGGTTACAATTGTATAAAGCAGTGCGGTCCGAAATGTCAAAGTGAACGGTCAAAAGCTCCTTACAAGTTTTCACTGAAGATCTGGAAAAGACCAAGAAGCCAAACAAAGAAAATAGTGAAGAATAAACAAGCCCAAGTACCCAGCATGAATACCAGAAAAATTGGTGAGCTGATCTCACCAAAGGGCCGCGGAACCGCGGCCCAAGGCCTATCATTGCCGCGGTTCCGCAGCCGTATGGAGCCCGTGTCGACACCGACTTCTTGTGTCGGTGCGACGGTGCGCGTGTTGGGATTTTTAGGGGGCAAATCTGTAATTGCACCTCTGCGAGAGTCTGTAACCCTAGCTTCACTGTTTGCTTATAAATTGTACTCACAAATCTGTAAAAAAGGCTATGCCTTTTTTCAATCAATAAAATCAGAATTGTTGAGAGATCAAGAGCATCATTTTGTAAGTGTTCTTTATTTTCATGCCTTAGTGCTAAATTTTTTTATTGCCCTAGCTAGTATACTTATTGCAGTAGAGTAATCTTAATACTTGCCTTAGTTAACTAGTATAGTTCTTTGTAATCTGCAGTAGAAAAGTGATAATTTTTGCAGCACACATTAAAACATAATAAAAAAAAAGAAAATGTCATTTTTAGCAATTCCCCTAATGAGCGAGTAAAACCCTCGCTTGTTAGGGTTAGGTCTAAGATAAGGAGTGAGAGATGAATATCTCTCACCTCCTTCAATGCCAATACATTTTTATAACTAGAACTTCATGCACGCATGCATGATCCGCTCCCTACGGCACCCTACCTACAAGGTAACGGTGAACCGTAGTATAAAGGGCCGGACATACATGACGTCCATGAAGGTTGTATCAATTAATAGGAAAGGACGGACAAGGATCTAGAGGAAGAAACTACGTTTCTTCCCAATCATCCTAATCCCCTTTGCTAATAATTGTTATAATTTCTAAAAAGCTTTAATCAAACGGCATTGAAAGAGGTAACAATATTGATCTTATCAACCCTACCTTAGACCTAACCCTAACAACTTCTTTAATATCGTGTTAACTAGTTTTAAATCAATCGACAAAAAAAAAACCAAACCACCATCGGAATCAACTCGTGAAAACACAAAAACAGGAAATTGCACATCTCTGTGGATCGACCCGTATTCATCGGCTAGCTGCAAAGCGACGCCGTTTCTGATTACGGTAAATACAATTTTTGGATTAATCAAATGGCGCCGTTGCAATCGACTTGAGGTTTTAGGGTTTCTATTTATAGAACATAGAAACCCTAGGGTTACAATCGACTCACATATGCAATTACAAGTATACCCAAGAAAAACCTAATAAATGCACCGTCGCACCGACACCACCGACACGCGCCACGCACGCGCAACGCACGGCCGCGGAACAGCGGTCAAAACCCATGTTTGGCCATGGATCAGCGGCCATAAAGGTGGCTTATGGGCTCAAATTTTCTGGCCTTCTTCTGTTGGCATTTGTCTTCTGTTTTCCTCAGTTGGTTCTTCAGAATTTTCTTCTAATTCTCTTCCAGATCTACACAGTGAATAATGTAGTAGACTTTACCATTCGCTTCATGTCGAAATCTTGAACCTTGCGCTGCCTTTGTACTTTGTGAACTTGTTCATTGATCTTCATTGTCCCTCAAAATATAGGCATGATCAAGATTCTTCCATTTGTTGGTCGTAGTCTCACTTTTATATCGTCTTTTTGTCAATTTCACTATTCTTGTTCCGAGAACCTGTAACCTGCAACTATGTAGCAGACATGGATCAAAAGCACCTGTTTATTTGTAAAATGAATAAGAATGGAGAATATAATAATGCAAAATTATGGTATGAACAGGACCCGATTAAATGCTTGTATATGATACCGTATATTAATCGGGTGGTTTGCTATTGGTCGGGTCGTATGAGATATGACCAGTTTGCTAAATCAAGTGTTGATTTAACATTGACTATTAGCATTTTCACTTTAAACCGTTTTGTCTTTTGGTGAATGCATGTATGTATGCACATGTTTACATTGATGCACATATGGATGTGCGTGCACACATACATGCATACTCATTTGTATCATGGTTGTTGATACATTTGATGGTGGTAATTTAAGACTCACATGTTAGTAAATATATTGATATTTATTTTTTTGGATTAATGGAAATGGATAATCACTCATGGTTGATTGTTTTATTCTTACACTAAACCTAGGGTTAACCATGAGTTATTTTTCTATGGCTATTAGAGCTCCAAAAGAAATATCTAGATATTTATTAACTTGGGTTAAGAATGAGAAGAAGAAAATATATATATTTTCTATTCTTATTTTTATCTTAAGCTTATCATTATCTTGAGCTCTCATATTGCCATCTTCTTCTTCCTCTCTCTCTTGCTCTCTGGGTTTTGATAGTGAGTGAAAGAGTGATCAAGTTAGGGTTTTGAAGTGAGAAAACAAACCATATCATCATTCTATACTACTCTTGCCCACTAGTTTAGAGTGTTAGCTTCAACTTTATTATCTTGATCAAGTGGAGCTTTGAGCTTGGACAAAGAGGACTCCGGGTGGATCGTCGTGGATTTGGAGGATCTCAAGCAAGTTTCTTTCAACTCTCAAGTAGCCAAGGAGTCTAGCGAAGGGAGAAGGGAGCTACAAAGGTTGTATTTTCTAAAGCTAGCACTTTACTACTTGTGGATTGTGTTAAAGTTTAGTGTTACCCTAGCTTTTCTAGTTTGATCCTTAGGATAGTTTCTTTAACACCCTATAAAATTTTAATATGGCATGTATGATGCTACCGAACCCTTGTAGTGGTGCTAAGGAAAACCCTTCATGGTATCAGAGCCTAACTAGAAGCCTAGACGATGTTATGATAATCCGAAAACGAAAAACTCCGCAAAAATATGATTTTAGAAACCCTTGAAAATGCTCTCTGGAAATTTTTTAAAAAGTGGTTTAAAAATTATTTTAGCAACTACAGAGTGGCATTTAGGATATTTTTAGAACACAGGTGAAATACGAGTGGGGGGCTCGGAAAAATCCGGCGACGGTACTCCTTTTTCCGGCGACGCCGGCCGTACATGCTCCCCTCCTCCTCGTATTGCACCAGTGCTCTGTACATCAAGATCTGGGGTTTCTGGTATTGTTTGGTAGTCCATAATTGCATGTGATGTAAGTTTGGTAATGGACTCTTTGCGGAGTATTTTGTATTCGTATTTTTTTAGCATTGTATTGGTAACCTAGACGACGTTAAATAGGTCAAACGATTATCAAACACTGGTATTTTCCAGGTTGAATGTAATCAAGATATAATGCAGGTATTCTTATGGACCCTCTAGAAGAATGAAACCCTAACTCGAGATGTGACCACAGAACTGCGACTAAACCTTAGGGTTTACCGTAGTTAGTGGCACCACAAATGAGGCTTGGGTTTGCCCTTCTACGGCTGGTCCATTAAATACTGTGGCATAGATTTTGGGTATTGTTTAACGGTGCTCAAGTGTTGAGCTTACTGGGGAACATGGGTGTTCGTTAATTCGATCGAAGGGTTTAACATCGCCTAGTAGTATGTGATACTTGTTTCTGCGACCGTAAGCGTATTATGTGTATCGTCGGTTTCGTTGCTATATGTCAACGGCAATTGGGGTACGCACACTTGCTTACGTTGATGACATGTGATGTTTTGTGTTGCTGTGTTATGATGTATAGGATTGTCATGGTCGAATAGCCGGGGGTTTTATATGAGATGAGAGTTTTTCTTTTCATTCATGTAAAATTCATTTGTATGTAATATTCTTTTATTTTGAGCACTTCCGGGTTGAAGATGATGTCACCATTGTTGTATATTATTTACTTTTCCGTATTAGGACAGACCCAAGGTGGAGAGCACAAGTGACCGGGTTCTAGAGTCCAGTGGGAGACCATCTCGAGGAGTCGGGACCGGGTCTCCTAACTCCAGGATTGGTAGGATCGCTTGCTGCTCTCATAGGGATCTAGGGTGTAGGATTGGCTATTCATCACGACCGTGGAATCCGTATTTTCTATTGTTGGCTAAATACTAAATACGGATGTCCTAGTATATCCTATATTATCATATCTGTGTTTCTGCTGCCTATATTCTGTGATGTGATCGCTTAATATATCTGAGACGAATGCTATATTATATATGAGCTATATAATAGACGTTGCTTATGTTTTACACCCGCGCTAGTCCCGTCCCGGTGTGCCGTTAGTTAAGTAACCTAACGGTGCATAACGGAGCATTGCGGCGAATGCGGATGGCATAAACGTACGTTGTATTTTTATTTCTTTTCTGTGATTGGCTTAAGGACTTAAATAATGGGACAACATTAATATGATTAATGTGAAGAAAAATAAACTTAAAAAAGATGTTGTAGAATCGGATTTGAAAACCACTCGGCTTTTTACGAAAAAGCTACATTTCAAAACTGCGGAGCTTAAGCCACTCCTTTTGAAAACCATTTGATTCTACGATGATATCAAGTTCAAAGCATTAAAGGTTTTCTTAAAAACCATCCGCAACCCTCCGTCATTTTAGGAAGTAGAGTACTTAGTATTCGTGCTACGTTTGTTGACCTTAGCCAAGGCGTAGTGTACTATAGCTAAGTGATGTCTTCCTACAATGCATATGATGTAGATTAATTAGGACGGGCATGTGACTTTATTGACCTTAGCCAAGGGTCATGTGAACGGGTCTAATTAATCAACAAATGACGGGTTGAACTTGACTAGTGCTTGTGATTTGTTGACCATAGCCAAGGTCATGAGTGTTAGGGGTAAAAACCATATCGGGAATTTCAAGAGTTGAAATTTGCAATGAGATTGCATACCTTCCATATGATGGTTGGATCCCGATCCAACTGTGGGCAATAGTTGCTCCTGGGAGAGTTTTGCGGTTTACAATTAGCTAACCCATTAGGTGTCTAGAATGGTGTTAACGAGGCTACGCCTCTGGGAAGACAAGGTTTATATTAATTAAGTCCGTGCGAAAGCACGGGGAACCTCCCTCAAGTACCGACACTGGCCTGGCTGAACGGTTAGCGAAGTTGTAGACTGTAATTAATCCTGGCTAGTTTTCCTTTTAAGGTTTGAGGGGAAATTTGATAAAAGCAGTGGGATACATCGATTAGATAAGATAATAACCAATCTGATCTTTGCAAGAGTTTTCGCTGAGTGTATTCTTTTCTCTCTCTTAATGGCAGACACCAATGACAGGACTCAAGCTTCTACTAGATAAAAATAAACTGAATGGGACCAATTATAAAGACTAGCTGAGGAACCTTAATATTTCCTTGACTTATGATAAGGTATTATATGTCCTCATGGCTCCAGCCCCGCCCGTCCCAGGTCCTAAATCTTCAGTTGCGGATAAGGAAGTCCGCAAGACATGGGATGTTGAATGTGCCACGGCCAAATGCATCGCGCTTGCATCGATGGATAACACACATCATAAGAAGCACGAGAATATGGATGTCCAAGCCATATTTTTCCATACAAAGGAGTTGTATGGGGAGCAATCTCGTGTCTTACGATACGAAGTGTCACGAAAACTGTTTCAGATGCGGATGGCCCCTGGCACACCAGTAGGAGACCATGTTCTGAAGATGATAGCTCTCATAGAAGGACTTGAGGACCTTGGGTGGACAATGGACAATGAGCAGTATACTGATATTATTCTGCAGTCTCTCCCCTCCCTCTTTGCTCAATTTATAGTTAATTTCAACATGCAAAACATGGAGAAGGAACTACCTGAACTCCTTAATATATTAAGGAGTGCAGAGAGCACGCTCAAATCAGTAAAGACTCCCGTTTTGAGTGTTGGGCCATCTTCCTCCTCTCGCCCGAAGGCTAAGGCCAAGGGAAAGATAAAGAAGAAACCCACCAAACCTAAGGGTGGAGTCAAAAAGGCTAAAGGGAAAGACAAGTACAAGGCTGGGGAATCGGGAAAAAGGTATTGTTATCACTGCCACAAAACAGGACACTGGAAGCGCAACTGCACGGAGTACTTGGATCTCAAGATGAAGCATGGGGATGCTTCCGCTTCAGGTGTGTTTATGACAGAAAACTGTTTTTCAATAAACTCTGCTTCCTGGGTATTAGATACCGGTTCAGGTTCTCACATTTGCAATTCTATGCAGGGGTTGAGAAATAGCAAGGTTTTGAAGATAGGTGGCCATACTCTCCGCGTTGGAAATGATTCCAATGTACATACAGTTGCAATGGGAGAGTATCACTTAGGGTTGCCGTCTGGATGTATATTGGTTTTGAACCCATGTTATTATGTACCAAGTATTCTTTGTAAGATAATATCTGTAACACCCGAGTTCATTTATACCAATTCCAGTTTCCGTATTTACCTATTCATGGTCTTTTCTTGATTTAGCGTGTTTGGGTGCGAATGGTATTTTACATATTACTTTGCATTCAACCCGACCCGCTTGCTTAAACTTGTTTGATTCTTATTCATAGATTACCTTGACTTGTTGCATGGACACGTGCATCTCATGTTTTGCACATACTGGCATTTCATCTAGTATCGCATTTTTACATATAACATTTTTAGGTCACATAAAATATTTTAAAATTGCATTTCATAAGCTGCATGATACTCCTAATTCCGTGGTAGCGTCCGCGCATCTTGTTCTAGTTCCGTTCAGTAAAACGAACGTGTTTGGATAGCTACGCGCACGTACGCGCATCTGTTTTTGGGGGTATGCTTTTTCTTTACCTGAGCTTTCATTTTTAAATTTGGAAGTTGCATATATTTTTCATATTTTAAATCTGAATTTTTAGACCCGACCCGGGCGTGTTTTGGAGTAAATTTGTATTTGCCAAAATCTTAAAACGGACTAATATTTTAATATTATATTCTTTATTCTTTCAAATCATCTTTAACTATATAAATATTTTTATAATCAACATACCTCTTTCTCTCCCCTGATTTTCTCTCTCTCACCGTATTTCTCTCTCCCCCCTGGTTCTCTCTCTCTCTCTCTTTCTCCCAAAGTAAATATATATTTTATTAACTAACATAATTTTTCATATCAGATTCACATGCAGTATACCTCTCTCTCCTGTATTTTTTATTCATTCTTTTAAAAACAAAAATTAAACCCAGCCACTTCCTCACCTCTCTCTTTCTCCCCCGCCGAAACCAAAACCCTAACCCATGCCCGCGTCCCTCGCCTGCACTCGCCGTCGCCACCTCTGCCACCTCGTCGTCGCCTCCTCACCCACATCGTCTCCCCGGCATTCTCCTCAACCGCAACCCCATCAACCCAACACCACCTTCGAAACCCATGCCAAGACCTAACCCTCGCCTGCGCCTCATCTTGTCGTCGTCGTCGACTTCACCCAGCCTCGTCACCTTTCTCATCTTCTCTCCTTTCTCCCACCATCAAAACCCTGTACACACCCGACCTCCTCTCATCCCTACACCCACCGCGACGAGAAAACCCATCACCCTGCATACCTCGTCGCTGGCAATCCCTCGACTCCACCGTCACCAACCATTTTCCTCTCCTCCTCCTCTTCAGTCTCTTCTCCTCCCTCTCTTCCCTACTTCTCCTCTCTTAAAACCCCACGCATCAGAACCCCAACCTGCACCCTGCACCTTTGCCGGCAACTCACCTCATGTGACCCTCAACGTCGACGACCCATCGCCGTTGTAATCCCCTCGCATTGTCTCGGATCCAGAGAACCAATCCTAGATCATAGCACCTCTCTTTCTCTTCTTCTTCTTCTTTTCTCCTTCTCTTTTCTTCTCTTGATTCACGTTTTCTGGTGACCGCCGGAGCCATGCCACCGCCGACGGTCCGGACGAACCATACCATCACCACAGTACCACTACAATACCAAAATCATACCACCACCACTTCCATGACATGACCGTGTCGCAGCCAGATCGTGTCCAGATCGCGCCCAAACCATCCAGATCACGCCCAGACCGTGCACCAGATCGTGTCCAGATCGCGACCAGACCATGCACCAGATCGTGTCCAGATCACGACCAGACCACCACCAGATCGCGCCCAGACCATGCACCAGATCGCGACTAGACCCAGTACCGTGTCGTGCCGTTTCACACACCGTATCGTGTCATGTCGCACCAGGCCGCCTGCATCTCGACCTTTGTTCTGAGGCAAGTGAAACTTGCTACATGCTATTTTACAGTATTCCATATTTATTTGCATATATATATATATATATATATATATATATATATATATATATATATATATATATATATTAAACATGAAGTTTGAATTGGTGCTTATATCACATTTTACCATCCGATGTCCGTTTATATCATTTTGAGTTAATTGTGAAACACACCCGGTTGCATGTTAAATTATAATGTTGTATGCCCATGCCTATATTTTATAACATAGTTCTTGGTCGCATAGCCATAGTACCCTTTAAATAGTTTATAACTGTGCAACACCCGTTTGCATCCATCTAACCTGTTTTATACATATTATTGCATCCATTTAACCCTTGTATATATAACTGCATCTAGCGGCCTTTTAATACATGATAGTGTGATTGTAATATTCTATGTTCATGTAAGGTATGATACTTCATGTTGGAACTATAACCCTGACTCTAATTGATGACTGTACATCCATATAATTTAGTCTGTACGTATTTTGCATATCATATTACATGTTTCAGTTTGTTGTTTTATTAGTACACATGCTTGTTCTGTATACCCATGATTATGCTAGTTTGATTATGAGCACACACATGATATCTTGTATACCCTGACATGACTTGTTACACCTACTACTTGACACGACATGGTACCGTACAACTCTTGACATAACATGACACCTTTATATATTACCTGGCTTGACCTGATGTACTATGGTCTTACCTGTTACCTGATCTTGTATCTAATGCCAACAAACCTGACCTGTTGTCCTTACGGACCGTTCCTATTGTCTATCCAGACAAACCCGTACCTGCCTGATCCTGTGTTGGCATTAGCTCTAAATTATTTAATACCCGACTTGAACACATATAACTTAGTGGTATGGGGAAATCAATGATGAAACCTGAGTTGTAACTCGACAGTTGCTTGCTTATACTAATCAGTTTTAGAGGCTAGGCCAGCCTCGGGATGATGCTGCTGACATCGTTCGTCTTTACATATTTCCTGTTTTAGTGCCTAGCGGCATGTCTCGGTTTCAGCCCGAGAGTCTTAGACCGTGGTCCCGGGAATGCACGGGATACTATTGAATTACATCGATGATTCATCAAATTGATTTCAAAGACTTGAGAGTATTTAATCCAATAGACCAGTTTAGATTACTCACTGCATACTACCTTTCACTACCCTGATTTATATTGCTGTTACACCCGCTTTACCATTTATGTTTATACTTGCATGTCTTGCTACCCTGTGTATATATTATTGCTTGATGTTATGGCACGCTAACGTCTGGGTTTTGCATGGCCCAGATCCTCTACCTTTGTTGCAGACTGATCAGGAGTATTGCCACTGTTAGACCGAGCAGTGAAGATCCTGTTGTATGCAGTTTTACCTTGCAGGTGTTTCATTTATTGTATCTTTTGCTTCCGCATATTATCATTTCTTGACTCATTTATTCTGGCTCCTGGACATATACTAGATAGTTTAGTTTACTTTCCTGTTCTTGATATCTCTACAGCCGTAATGTGACTGTGGAAGGATATTTCCTATCCACAGGTAGCATGGTTGGCTATGTCACGTGCCCATCTTAGCGTATTCTGGGAAGCGGGGCGTGACATGGTTCTTTTGGTATCAGAGATATGGGATATAGGTTAATCGGGTTTGATTCTTTTGTAGTTGGGTATTGGACCCAATACACGAATCAGAATACTCGTGATTAGGAACATGTCCTGCCACCTTGTTATCGTGATTCTTGAATCATATCTTTCTTTTATCCTTCGCCTTGATGATATGCAAACCACTTGCATCTCGACTTGAAACTTTTTTGGTTCACTATTGTTTCTCTCTGTTCCTTGATTCCGATACCAGGATTTGGGCGACTTGAGTGGAGTTATGTAATTGTACCCATGAACTGCAGCATGGTTACAATGCGGTACTCTATTTAAGTAACTTGGAGTCCTAGTCTTGATTCATTTCCTTGTTCCATGAGCATTATATTACCTTGCTTCTTTCGGTTTCATTGCTTACCGGTTCTTGTTTTATCGTCAGATTGAATAATGTTTACCGTACTTAATCTTCGTCAGTATCTTGACTTCGGATGAAGTCATCTCGGTATCTTACTTGTTCTTGTTTTTCCTGCATTAGGATTATTCAATCCTGGTGCATCCCTTGTTTGTTGTTGTCTTGGGAATGGATTTTCGCGGCACTTTCCACGCTTATATTGATGGTAAGGAAAGGAAAGTGATTCTCCAGATTCCCGGACATCCGGAGTTTGTTTTGTTGGAGGAAGCAGTTCTGTCGGGCCAGTCGAGTTTAGGGCTAGGCCGACAAACAGTGTTCTTTCGTCGATAGAAGTTGATAAGAAAGAAGCGCCGGCTATAGTTCGAGAATTCATGGATGTGTTCAAAGACACCTCGGGTTTACCGCCGAAGCGAGACGTGGAGTTCGCGATTGATTTTGTTCCTGGTACAGCGCTAATCTCAAAGGCGTATTACCCGATGGCACCAGTGGAGTTGGAAGAAGTCAAGAAGCAAGTTGCTGAATTACTTGAGAAGGGTTGGATTCGCAGCAATAACTCACTTTGGGGAGCTCCAGTTCTTCTAGTAAAGAAGAAAGATGGCACAAGGAGGATGTGCATCGATTATCGAGAATTTAAACCAGGTGACTATTGAGAATAAGTACCTGATCCCTCGCATTGGCGAATTGTTCGAGCAGCCTAGTAGCGCGAGGGTATTCTCGAAGCTGGATTTGCGATCCGGATATCATCAGGTCCGAATTAAATCAGAGGATGTTTGCGAGACTGCGTTCCGAACTCGGTATGGACATTACGAGAATTTAGTGATGCCATTCGGAATAACGAATGCACCGGCAATATTTATGGACTTGATGAACCGAATCTTTTCACCATTCTTGGACCAGTTTATAGTGGTGTTCGTTGATGATATTCTAGTCTACTCAAAGGAGTATTGAAGAGCGTGCATAACACTTGAAGATCGCACTGCAAACATTGAAGCAAGAAAGATTGTATGCAAAGATGAGCAAGTGCGAGTTTTGGCTTGAAGAAGTGAAGTTTTGGGGCATATCGTAGCTTGAGATGGAATTGCCGTTTATCCAAGGAAGATTGCAACAATTCAAGACTGACTGATTCTGAAGAACGTTGTAGAGATCAGAAGTTTTCTTGGACTTGCCGGGTATTACAGAAGGTTCGTGGAGAACTTTGCTCGTCTGGCAGAGCCTTTGACCAAGCTTACGCGCAAGGAAGTACCATTTGTGTGGACTGGTAGGTATGCGTCAGCTTTCGAGACGTTGAAACAGAGATTGATAACCGCTCTTATTTTGACCGTACCAGAAGGTTCCGGAGAATTGGTGATTCACAGCGACGCACCGGAGAAAGTATTGGGATATGTTTTGGTGCAGCATGGGAAGGTTATAACTTACGCATTGAGACAGTTGAAGACCCATGAGAAGAATTACCCAACTCATGACTTGGAGTTAGCGGCTGGGATTTTCGCTTTGAAGATTTGGAGACACTACTTATTGGGCAAAAGGGGTCGAAATATTCACCGATCACAAAAGCCTAAAGTACGTGTTCGCTCAGAAGGAGCTAATTGTGAGACAGTGAAGATGGTTGAAGCTGACGGTTGACTACGATCTTGATCTTAAGTACCATCCGGGGAAAGTTAATGTTGGGCCGGATGCGCTTAGTCGGTTGCCGGCAATTCAGATGTTGACTGCATAGAATGAACTTATTGAAGACTTTCGGAGATTCAATTTGGAAGTTGTGTTACCGCATTCTTCGGGTCAGTTGATGCTATTGCAAGTACAATCGTCGTTGATCGAGAATATTAAAGCAGCGCAGTTACAGGACCCTAGATTGCAAAAGTTTCGAGAACAGGTTGGAGCTGAACTTCGAACGGACTTATTGATTCATGAAGATGGTTCGTTGCGATATGGTAGCTGTCTGTGTGTGCCAAAGGGAGATATTTGTGAAGAACTTATGAGAGAGGCGCACAGTTCAACGTATTCCGTACATCCAGGAGGCACGAAGATGTACCGAGATACGACAGCATTTCTGGTGGGAAGGCATGAAACGGGAGATTGCCCGCTTTGTGGCAAAGTGCTTGGTGTGTCAGCAAGTTAAGGCCAAATATCAAAGGGTTGCTGGTTTATTGCAACCACTTCCGATTCCTTAATGGAAGTAGGAATATATAACCATGGATTTCGTGACGGCTCTACCGAGGAGTCCGTAAGGAAACAATGCAGTTTGGGGTGATTGTTGATCAATTGACCAAGGCAGCTCATTTCATACCATTTTGAGTTGGTCAATCAACAGAAGCTTTGGTAGAACCGTACATGCAGAAGATTATAAGATTGCATAGAGTGCCGGTGAGCATCGTGTCTGACCGTGACACCCGTTCTTACCACATTTTGGAAGAGCTTATAGGAAAGTTTGGGGACTTGATTGAAGTTTAGCACAACTTACCATCCTCAAACGGATGGCCAGTCGGAGAGAATGATCCAAACTCTTGAAGGCACGTTGAGAGCTTGCATGTTAGACTTCAAGGATTCACGGGAGAATCATCTACACTTGGTGGAGTTTCGTACAACAACAGCTTTCAGGAGACTTTTCAGATGGCTCCATTCGAAGCATTATATGGTCGCAAGTGTCGTTCACCTATTTGTTGGGACCAGATTTGGTTGTACAGACAGTTGAGAAGGTTACTACTATCTGGAATCATATGAAAGAAATACAAGACCGACGTATGAGTTAGGCAGATAGGTTGAAAAGACCTCTAAAGTTCGCCGTTGGTGATTTGGTATTCTTGAAGATATCACCGACTAGAGGGGTGATTCGTTTCGGAAGTCGAGTAAAGCTTAGTCCTCGATTCGTTGAACCTTTTGAGATTTTTAGCGTGTTGGAGAAGTGGCATATCGTTTGGTGTTACTACAATCTTTAGAGAATGTTGATGACGTGTGTTACGTACCTCGACTCCGTAGGTATGTTCGAGATGAAACACATGTGTTGGATCATTCGGAGCAGACTATACGAGAAGATTTAACCTTTGAGGAGCGACCGATGACAATTGTGGATCGAAGAGAAAAGGTTCTTATGAACAAAGTTATCCCTCTTGTACTTGTTTCTTGGAGTAATCGCTTGCATGGAGAACCAACTTGGGAACGAGAAGATGAAATCCGGCAGAAGTTTCCACATCTATTCTTGAAATTTCATATTTGTTTATCCTTCCTTGTTCTTGAAATTTCGAGGACGAAATTCTTTTGTAGTTGGGTATAATGTAACACCCGAGTTCATTTATACCAATTCCAGTTTCCGTATTTACCTATTCATGGTCTTTTCTTGATTTAGCGTGTTTGGGTGCCAATGGTATTTTACATATTACTTTGCATTCGACCCGATCCCCTTGCTTGAACTTATTTGATTCTTATTCATAGATTACCTTGACTTGTTGCATGGACACGTGCATCTCATGTTTAGCACATACTGGCAATTCATCTAGCATCGCACTTTTACATATACTATTTTTTAGGTCACATAAAATATTTTAAAATTACATTTCATAACTTGCATGATACCCCTAACCCCGTGGTAGCGTCCGCGCATCTTGTTCCAATTACGTTCAATAAAACAGATGTGTTTGGATGGTTACGCGCACGTACGCGCATCCGTTCTTGGTGGTATGCTTTTTCTTTATCTGAGCTTTCATTTTTAAATTTGGAAGTTGCATATATTTTTCATATTTTAAATCTGAATTTTTAGACCCGACCCGGGCGTGTTTTGGAGTAAATTTATATTTGCCAAAATCTCAAAACGGACTAATATTTTAATATTATATTCAATATTCTTTCAAACCATCTTGAACTATATAAATATTTTTATAATAAATTATAATCAACATACCTCACTCTCTCCCCTCTGATTTTCTCTCTCTCTCTCTCACCGTCTTTCTCTCTCTCTTTCCCCCTAAGTGAATATATATTTTATTAAGTAACATAATTTTTCATATCAGATTCACATGCAGTAACTCTCTCTCTTCTCTATTTTTTATTCATCCTTTTAGAAACAAAAATTAAACCCAGCACTTTCCTCACCTCTCTCTTTCTCCCCCGCCGAAACCAAAAACCTAACCCATGCCCGCGCCGCTCGCCTGCGCTCGCCGTCGCCGTCTCCGCCTCCTCGTCGTCGCCTCCTCACCCACGTCGTCTCCCCTGCATTCTCCTCAACCGCAACCCCATCAACCCAACACCACCTTCGAAACCCATCCCAAGCCCTAACCCTCGCCTGCACCTCATCTTGTCGTCGCCGTCGACTTCACCCAGCCCCATCACCTTTCTCATCTTCTCTCCTCTTTCCTACCATCGAAACCCTCTACACACCCGACCTCCTCTCATCCCTACACCCACCGCGACGAGAAAACCCATCACCCTGCACACCTCATCGCCGGCGATCCCTCGACTCCACCGTCACCACCCATTCTCCTCTCCTCCTCCTCTTCAGTCTCTTCTCCTCCCTCTCTTCCCTTCTTCTCCTCTCTTAAAACCACACACATCAGAACCCCAACCTACACCCTACACCTTTGCCGGCAACTCACCTCCGGTGACCCTCAACGTCGACGACCCATCGCCGTTGTAATCCCCTCGCATCGTCTCGGATCCAGAGCACTAATCCCATATCACAGCACCTCTCTTTGTCTTCTTCTTCTTCTTTTCTCCTTCTCTTTTCTTCTCTTGATTCACGTTTTCCGGTGACCACCGGAGCCATGCCACCGTGACAGTCCGGACGAACCATACCATCACCACAGTACCACTACAATAGCAAAATCATACCACCACCACTTCCATGTCACGACCATGTCGCAGCCAGATCGCGCCCAGACCGTGCACCAGATTGCGCCCAGACCGTGCACCAGATCGTGTCCAGATCGCGCCTAGACCACCACCAGATCGTGTCCAGATCGCGCCCAGAACATGCACTAGATCGCGACTAGACCCAGTACCGTGTCGTGCCGTTTCACACACCGTATCGTGTCATGTCGCACCAGGCCGCCTGCATCTCGACCTTTGTTCTGAGGCAAGTGAAACTTGCTACATGCTATTTTACAGTATTCCATATTTTTTTGCATATATATATATATATATATATATATATATATATATATATATATATATTTTAAACATGAAGTTTGAATTGGTGCCTATATCATATTTTACCATCCGATATCCGTTTATATCATTTTGAGTTAATTCTGAAACACACCCGGTTGCATGTTAGATTATAATGTTGTATGCCCAGGCCTATATTTTATAACATAGTTCTTGGTCGCATAGCCATAGTACCCTTTAAATAATTCATAACTGTGCAACACCCGTTTGCATCCATCTAACCTGTTTTATACATATTATTGCATCCATTTAACCCCTGTATATATAACTGCATCTAGCGGCCTTTTAATACATGATAGTGTGATTGTAATATTTTATGTTCATGTAAGGTATGATACTTCATGTTGGAACTATAACCCTGACTCTAATTGATGACTATACATCCATATAGTTTAGTCTGTACCTATTTTGCATATCATATTACATGTTTCAGTTTATTGTTTTATTAGTACGCATGCTTGTTCTGTATACCCATGATTATGCTAGTTTGATTATGAGCACCCGCATGATATCTTGTACACCCTGACATGACTTGTTACACCTACTACTTGACACGACATGGTACCGTACAACTCTTGACATAACATGACACCTTTATATATTACCTGGCTTGACCTGATGTACCATGGTCTTACCTGTTACCTGATCTTGTGTCTAATGCCAACAAACCTGACCTGTTGTCCTTACGGACCGTTCCTGTTGTCTATCCAGACAAACCTGTACCTGCCCGATCCTGTGTTGGCATTAGCTCTAAATTATTTAATACCCGACTTGAACACATATAACTTGGGGGTATGGGGAAATCAATGATGAAACATGACTTGTAACTCGACAGTTGCTTGCTTATACTAATCAGTTTTAGAGGCTAGGCCAGCCTCGGGATGATGCGGCTGACATCGTTCATCTTTACATATTTCCTGTTTTAGTGCCTAGCGGCATGTCTCGGTTTCAACCCGAGAGTCTTAGACCGTGGTCCCGGGCATGCACGGGATACTATTGCGTTACATCGATGATTCATCAAATTGATTTCAAAGACTTGAGAGTAGTTAATCCAATAGACCAGTTTAGATTACTCACTGCACACTACCTTTTACTACCTTGATTTATATTGCTGTTACACCTGCTTTACCATTTATATTTATACTTGCATGTCTTGCTACCCTGTTTATATATTATTGCTTGATGTTATGACGCACTGACGTCTGGGTTTTGCATGGCCCAGATCCTCTACCTTTGATGCAAACTGATCAGGAGTATTGCCGCTGTTAGACCGAGCGGTGAAGATTCTGTTGGTATGCAGTTTTACCTTCCAGGTGTTTCATTTATTGTATCTTTTGCTTCCACATATTATCATTTCTTGACTCATTTATTCTGGCTCCTGGACATGTACTAGATAGTTTAGTTTACTTTCCTGTTCTTGATATCTCTACAACCGTAATGTGACTGTGGAAGGATATTTCCTATCCACAGGTAGCATGGTTGGCTATGTCACGTGCCCATCTTAGCGTACTCTGGGAAGCGGGGCATGACAATATCCGTTTCTTTGTTAGACAATGAAGGATATAATTTTGTATTGTAGAATAATGTTATGAACATTCACCTGAATCAAATGTTAGTTGGGTATGGTACACTTAATAACGGGATATACGTCTTAAATCAACACACAGTTTTCAGCATACAACACACTAATAAAAGAAAACTTTCAGAAATAAATGAAGCTTTTCTTTGGCACTGTAGACTTGGTCATATTAACGAAACAAGACTAAACAAGCTACATAAAGATGGATATTTAAACCCTTTTGAATATAAATCTTATGCGACTTGCCGATCTTGTATCAAGGGTAAAATGACCAAAACTCCGTTTACCGGACACGGAGAAAGAGCTACTGAGCTCTTAAGCCTCATACATAGTGATGTATGAGAGCTAATGTCTACACAGGCTAGAGGCGGTTTTTCTTACTTCATTACTTTCACTGATGATTTCTCAAGATTCGGTCATCTATTTTTATTAAAGTTCAAATTCGAAGCTTTCGAGAAATTCACTGAATATAAACTCGAAATAGAAAAACAAACCGGCTTGAGTATCAAAATACTTCGATCAGATCGAGGTGGGGAGTATCTCATTACTGAGTTTGCAAACTTCCTAAAGGAGAATAGGATTCTCTCTCATCTCACTCCTCCTTACACACCACAACACAACGGTGTGTCAGAACAGCGGAATCGGACCCTATTAGATATGATTCGTTCCATGATGAGTGATGCTGAGTTACCCGTATCATTTTGGGGGCATGCATTGGTGACTGTAGCGTTTCTACTGAATAGGGTCCCAACCAAAATCGTGTCTACCACGCCATATGAGATATGGTATGGGAAGAGACCATCTCTTAAACGTATTAAGATTTGGGGTTGTCCAGCCTATGTTAAAAAGCAAAATCCAGACAAACTCGAGACACGGTCAGTCATGTGTAATTTTGTGGGATATCCAAAGAATTCTTATGGATATCTATTCTACCACAAGGAGAAACAAAAGGTGTTTGTTTCTCAGCATGCCACATTTTTAGAAAAAAGAGTTTTTTACAAATGATACAAATGGCAGTGTGGTAGACCTAGAAGAAGTTCTAGAAACACAAATTACAAATGATGACTTGGTTGAACCGGCTGTTGCAACAGAAACTGATGAACCTCGGCCACTCCGTAGGTGTGGTAGGACTTCTCGCTCACCGGAGAGGTACTACGGTTTCCTCATTGATGGTGACAGAGAAGACTGCATCATGGATGATAATGATCCTACCAGTTTTCAGCAAGCTATCACGATTGGAGACTCTGTGAAGTGGCTGGATGCCATGAGATCTGAAATGGAGTCTATGTACACCAACAAAGTATGGACTTTGGACGTTGTACCCCCTGGGGTAAAACCCGTGGGGTGCAAATGGATATTTAAAAGAAAGATTGGTGTAGATGGGCAGGTAGAGGTGTAGGGTTCCTAGGCACTCTAATGGAGTCTCACAAGTGATCAAACATGCACAAATCAAATTTTACGGGTGCTTACAAACCCTAATACGGATCGTCAACTAGATATATAGGCGATGCAAGCAAGTAAACGGAAATATAGCTAAAGGGAAGGGGCTACAACCTTGGTAGATCCGGTCCTCCACCTCCTAGGCTCCGTGATGAAGTCATCTCCGCTGTCCAAATTGAACCATGACTCTCACGGTGGTTTCATCGGAGAAAAAGGCGGGCTAGGTCGTCGACAACGTGCCGAAGATGATCTACGTCGAGGCATCACTAAATCAAGCTCCACCTTCACCAAGCCATGAAAACTTGTGAAGGAAACACCCTATACTACTTGGCAAGAGATAGAGGATGAAGAAATAGGAAGTGGGTAGACTTTAGATTTGGATTTCTCACACTTTTTCATCAATCACCATTGATGTAGCAAGCTTTCTTCATGGAAGAAGAAGATGAAGAAGAAGAAGAAGATATGATAAGTCTTTTATATTTGGATAAATAAATCAATACTTATCATATATTAACCCTTGGTTAATTGTAGAGAATGGACCATGGTTAACTTGGATGGTTAGGGTTAAGCATGAGACAAGAATGGTGACTTAGTCAATGCTTCATGAAACTTCAACTAAAAACAAAAATAGCAACCATTCTTTTCTCATCTTTTCCAAAAATAAATAAATAAATAAATAAGTAAGAAAAAAGAAAACCCTAATCATGAACTTAACCATGGTTTAATTCTTTACACTTAACCAAGTAAACATGTATCATCAAACATGATACAATCATGTGCACAAATGTATATCACATATACAACTTGCACAATTCAAGTGAGAAAATCTATTTAAAGTGAACCAATACTAGTTGATGCAAAGTAATATATCAAATATATAATTCAACATTAAATCATTAAATCAACACTTGATTTAACGATCCGGTCATGTCGCATATAACCGGCTAGTATCCAATGTATCGGCTTATCGAATCAATCCTTGATTCGATAACCAGGTTATATCTCATACAACCATTCGACACATACATCGCGAGAATGAAATACGGTATCACATACACGCATTATTCTCGGTCCCGCACATATCCCATATGTGCTCCTATTTTGTTTCGCTTGAGCCAGGAAACCTCTGTGTAGGACTCTAAAGACTCGTCAATACGCCGGCAGCAGATGATGATCATATCAAACACCCACAAGCCGCAAGCGGTCTGCTAAACGTAACGGCCACCCGGGTATTGAGCGATCAGAAGATCGACGAGCAAGCCCGCTCACACTCCTGTGAATCCAACCAGTAACACTTACCGTACAGTCCGGTCTGTTCGTCTGATATGTCGCATATCTCGCCTAGGGGTGGTAAACGTCAGACCCCAATAGCTCGATAAGTCATGCCGACGTAGGGTCCATAACATGTGTGAAACTACTGATAACACTTACCAGTAGGTCACTGCAACCCTGGCCAGGGATTTCCTGTTATGGCCAGTTGAGCATAGCGCAACATCAACCCCCAATACCGAGAGAGACGAATCCCCTCCTATCGCTCATTGCCCCATGTGAATCGGGACTGTACCCAAAAACCACCTGTTTGCACGCCTCAGTAGAGCCGTGGTAGGGTGGAAATCAAAGCACAGTGGGAGACACACAAGACTCTATGACGATCTCGGGTCAACAGACTAAGCTGTACCAGTGTCACCAGAGAACTGCCATGTGACGTGAGGTATAATACCATCTGGGAGTTCTCGGCAAGTCCGTTCAGTGTACCCAGTCTCCACTGAGCACCCGCATACCATCTCCGATGTCAAACACCAATGGATATGGGATCATCCATCGCCCATCACATGGGTCGAGAAGATATACGCTAGTCTACTCTGGAATATCGATGCCCCGTCTCGATATTCCCACGACTAGGAACAATGAAGGATGTACTCATTGACTACCCAGGCCCCACTAGTATGATCTTCATCATAGTCCTGGAAGTCGAGTACACATCCTAAGGGCTTTATCAACATGTAATCAGAGAGAGACATAAAGTATACATGTTAAGATAAAGAGCAACCAGATAGTGTACTATCATGTCGAGCAAGAAAGTCCTACCTATATATGTCCCAGCATCCACTACAATATACATCCAATGTACAGTAATGGCCTCTAGGGCATACATATAACTAACAATCTCCCACTTGCACTAGGGCCATCTGTAGCAGTAGTTGTAGTATCTAATACTCAACCATCCCCTTAAAAGTCTCTCTTTGGGAAAAGGCCTTCGTGAGTGGATCTGCCGTGTTGTCCTCTGAGTCTACTCTCCTAACCTTGATCACCCTGGAGATCAACTATCTCCATGATCAGGTGATGCTGCCTCAGAATATGTCTGGGTCACTGATGGGACCAGGGTTCCAGGGCCAAAGCCACAGTTCCATTGTCACACAATGGTAGGAACCTAGTTCATCCTATGAACCAATATACACCCAAACTGCCTCTTTGGTAGTATCTTTAATAGCGATGTTACCAGCCTTTATCTTCTAGTTTTTCACGGTATCTAGCTTGGAAATCTTCCAACATACCGTCCCTTTACTGAGGGTAAAGACAATGCCTGTGACTGACATTCAGTCGTCTTTATCACCCTGGAACACTTCTAGTGATTCTCCCCAGGATCAACTGATACTATCTCACTATAGCTAGTGAGAATCCTAAAATCTATTTAGATCTATCTCATAGATCCAAATCCCAGGATTTAGGAGGTATCACTTTGATCCTTTTATGGAGAATCTATGTGATAAGAGGAGATCGACCGATCGTAGCATAGAAAATTCATTTCCTATCAAGAGTATGTTGTCCACGTACAATACGAGGATGACCACTTCACTCTCTACTACCGTTTTGTATATACAAGGTTCATCTACCATTTTGATGATGTCAAATTGTTTGACTAACTCATCAAAACAGATGTTCCAACTCCGCGATGCCTGCTTCATCACATAAAACATCTTGCACACGTTTCCACTGCTCCCACTGTTTACGTAGCCCTCTGGCTGTGTTCTTATAGACGTTCTCTTCTAAATCATTATTTAGAAAAGTAGTCATGGCACCCAACCACCAGATATCGTAGTCATGGTATGTAGCCGTGGTAAGTAGGATCTGGATGGACTTAAGCATAGTCCCTGGAAAAGGTTTCATCATTATTCGTGCCTGGTCGATGACGAAAACCTTTAACAAGTCTAGATTTGAAAGTCTCAACTTGTCCATCTACACCAAGTAATCTTCTCAAGATATACTTTCTCCTGATGGGGATTTAACCCTTCAGATATCGCAACCAAAGTCCATACTTTGTTGGTGTATATGGATTCCATCTCAGATTGCTAAGCATCCAGCCATTCTTACAGAGTCCCTACTCTTGATGGCCTGCTCGAATCTAGTTGGGTCATCATCTCATGATGCAATCCTTGCTCCTACTGTCATCGAGAAACCGAAGTATCTCTCAAGCAGGTGAGGAACCCTGCTAGATCGGCGGAGAGGCTGAGGTTCGTCGGGAACTATTGAATTCTTTGATTCTGTCAAATCATCAGCTGCAGTTTTGTATAGCTAGAACCTTTCCAGTTCTACACAACTGACTTTATCTCGATCTTGTCCGGATTTTGCTTTTGACATAGGCCAGACAACCCAAAATCTTAACTAACTTAAGATATGGGCTCTTCCCTTTCCATATCACATATGAAGTGGTAGGCAACTGATTTGATTTGAACCCAATTCAATAGGTATGCAGCTTCTCAAGTGCACAACCCAAAAAGGAAATAGGTAACTCAGTAATACTCATCATAGAGCACACGATATCTAATATTATGCGATTGCTCCGCCCCGATACACCATTGTGCTGTGGTGTATTCAGAGGAGTAATACGGAGAGAGAATCTCATTCTCCTTTAGAATGGTCCAGGAATGCCATGCACAAGTATTCTCCTCCCTGATCTTATCATAGGACATAATACTTATACCCGTATTGGTTCTCTACTTCTAACTTATATTCTGTGAATATCTCAAAAGGTTCGGACTTGTGTTTCAACAGGAACATATGTCTGAATCTTGAGAGATTATCAGAGAATATAATGAAGTATAAAGAACCATTCCTGGCATGTGTAGACAAGAGACCTTACATACATCATCATGTATTAGTCCCAAGAGTTCATTAACTCTTTCTCTGTTTCCAATAAACAGGGCTATGGTCATCTAATCTTTGTGACATGACTGGCAAGTTTCATAAGATGTAAATTCAAACTGATTTAAATATGCATCTAAAATGTAACTTCAGCTAGTCAGGTCGCATTGATGTGACCTAGTCTACAATGCCTCAAGAAGGATTCGTTCATTTCTGAACTGTTCCTCTTGTGTGTGTTCTGCATACTAGCAACTGTAGTTTGATTTAGAACGTCAATGCTTTTAGATAACATGCCTGAACCGATCAACTTTTGATATAGGAAATGTTCAAAACATTATCCATCAATACAAAATTTTATCATTTCTTTACTAATAAAGAGACTGATATGATTTTGTATATCAGGTTCGGTATCTAATAGCATTTGTTCAGAATCAATGTATTGGTAATACAGGGTGACAGTGACCAACAGACTTGGCTGCAACACTTGCCCCGTTTTCTGTCTCATGAAACTTATCACCCTTTCTCAGTTTTTCTACCCTTTTGTAGCCCTATGTAACAGATTACATATCTGGGATCCTGATCCGGTATCGAATACCCAGGATGCAGAGGATACTGAGAAACAGTTCTTTATAATGAACACACCCGAAGGAGGTGCATCATATGCACTTTCTTCGTTTGGGCGGCATAGGAATTCTGGTATTCCCCTTATTTCCTGCTCTGTCTTATAACAATTATAAGTTGGAGCGGGACCAACGTGTTGGAGATAGTGCCCTCAGAGTCAATTATTAGGTCACAGGTACGTGATTGCAATGATTGATGGAGGACCTATCCCGGTAAGACAGTCTTACTCAAGATGATAGTATGCTATTTGGTTTACCTTTATCATCGTGTACTGATTTAGGTGACCTGACAAGTCGCTATTACACGTTGGTAGAGCCCCTAGGATTCTTGCTTGACCACCAGCAGTATGAGGGCGATCATATAAGTGGGAGCTGGGGTCTATAAGCACATCCTTAAATGGTCCCTAGTCGTGTGAGTTTCGAGACAGGGCATCGATACTCCAGAGTAGACTAGTGTATACAGTCGAGACCCCGACGAGGGGCGGTGGCCGGTCTCACAAGCCACTGGTGTCAGTTGGTTCACCTAAGATGTATACAGGTGCTCATTGGGTTATGAGTACACCGGACAGGACTCGCCGAGAACATGCTAGTTGGTCTTATACCTGACGTCAGATAGCAGTTCCCTGGTGACATGTGTACAGGTTAGTTCATCGACCTGGGGCTCGTCATTTGGCTCGTGTGAGTTCCCACTGTGCTTTGATTACTACCTTACCATGGCTCAAAGGAGTCGTGCAAATAGGTTTTAGTTCGGTACAGTCCCGAGCCACATGGAGGCAGTGAGCGGATCTTCAGGGGTTCGTCTCTCCCGGTATTGGGGGTGAGGTCGAGCTGTGTCTAGGAGAGCCATTACACGAAGTCCTTGGCCAAGGCAGGAGATTTACTGGTAGGTATTCCAGTAGTATCTCAGGTGTTCTGGGCTACACTCCGACACGACTTGTACCGCTTTTGGGGGTCTGACTTTTACCAACCCCCTAGGCCCGACATGCGATGCTCATAGACGAACGGACCGGACTGTACGGATATTGTCACTGACAGGCTCAGTAGGGTGTCAGGATGAGTTCGCTTATCGACGTCCCTTTTTAGTCAATAGCTGGTGGCCCGTCACGTATTGGCTTATACCTCTGACGTGCTAGTGGTTAAATCCACAGCCATAGTATTGACGAGTCTTTAGAGTCCACCACACTTTCAGTTACTCAGCTTTCGGGCGAAACGCTGTAGAGGCCGTATGGAGATATGGCAGGGTCCGATCAGATAAGTGCGGTATTGCACGGGTCAGGATCGGACGGTTTGTACTAGTGGCCGTATGGATATATGGCAGGGTTCGATCTGATACGTGCGGTATTGCACGGATCAGGATCGGACGAACATTACTAGCCGGTTTTGGTTTAAGCCGGATACTAGTTTAGTACAGTGTAGATTTTATCTCTTTGCATTTGTATCCGGACGGAATACAGATGCGGGTGTGTATGCACAGTATCGGGGTTTTCCTGTAATTTATTATGGGACCAGTTTTCTGGAGTTGCCAGTTTGCTTTTCGTTTCGGCCGATTTCCTTTGTTCCGTTCTTTGGCCGAAGATTGGTGGAGGATGGCTTATTTGCATTGTTGCAAATAAGCAATTGTGGGAGGGGGTTTTTGCATTATTGTTTTATCATTATGGTTGCTCCATACCTTGACCATGCTCTCCCTCTCCACTCACACATGAGATAGGATTTAATTTGATGGGGCCGGCCACTGTTTACAAGTATGGGAGGGATTAATTTATTAAAAAGAGGAATGTGCTTTTAATAAGTGTGCAGGGGCTGTTTTTTTTAAAGAGAGGAGATAATGGATTAATTAATTTTTATAAGGGGATGAGCTTGCTTCATTGTTTTTTGACAGTGAGCACAATAGGATTTTTTGGCCGAGCCTTTTTCCTTGCTTGCTCCATTGTTCCCTCAAGCATCTATGAAAATCCTTGTGCAAAAATTCCTCCATCATGGCAACTATACAAAACCCCAAAGAGACAACGATTCTACATTATTCTACAGCAAATCTTGGGCATGTCGACTTGCCAGCTTCATGCCCGAGTTGCCTCGGTATAGAGGCGGGAGCCCGTAAAAGATACAGGCGATGTGGTGCCCTTCCGGTGAGGAGGCGACGACCGGAGTTTCCGCGGGAGATCGGGACGATGACGAGAAGACCGGAGGACTCGGATCAGTCGGTATATCTCTCTTCCCCATCTTGTAGTTAGCTAGATCTAGTTTAATGGCCCGATCCGGGGTTTAGTGCGCGGTGGTGCCGGTTTGCTAAGTTCGCAAAATTAAAGTTTATCACCGCTTCCGCATTTGGCCGTCGGATTGACGGCCGGGGCGCCGCCGTGCACTTACAGTGGTATCAGAGCCTCGCCATTAACTTCGTCTAGCTTCGTTTAATGTGTTTTGCATTTCCGATCAATCAAAATTCCAAAATCTACATTTTTGTTAGCGACAGTTTTCTGTTGAAATTTTTTGGTCTCCAAAAATTTTTCAGGTTGTATAAAATTGATGTACTGGAAACCACTAGGCTACTGTAGAAATTCGACAGGGTGAATCGACAGTGGAGGCGCGGAACCGCGGCCAAAACCCCCTTTGGGCCGCGGTTCCGCCGCGCACTGTGTAGATCCCTGCACCAAATTTCTACAATGTCTTTGTGGGCTTAAAATATGGGTATTAGAATATTAATATTGGGCCCAGAATTTCTTAATGTGCTACAGTAGTACTTTGGGGCCCACTTGTTAAAGTTTGATCGATCGGACATTTTAAACACATTATTTCACAGTATTTACATTATATCTGCGACCGTGAATGTCACTTGATCGGTAAATCCGGTCTAACTGCTATAGCCCGGTTAGACGGATTTGCGAACGTGACTTTCACGTTGATGTTCTGTGTTTTCCTGTGATGTTGCGGATCGGTCGGTGGGGATAGCCTGGATGCAATGCTAGTACTGTTTCTGTTGTATTATGTACATTTGATATTGCGGGGTGAGCGTCCGACGTGTGGACTGCCGTCACTGCCTGTTTGTATTATTCTTTTGGGGCACGACCTGGTTGCGGTCGATGTACCCGTTGTATGTATATTTTACTTTCTGTACTAGGGTTACCCCGCGGAGGGGTGCACGGATAGCCGGGTTCTAGAGGGCAACGGGCCCGCATCTCAGGGCATTGAGACGGAGGGGGCTTCAGTCTGGAATTGGCGGGCTATTCGCCGCACTCGTAGGGGGTACAGGTTGACCCAGGAGGGATGCCCAAGTTACCGGATTCCGTGAAGTGCTGGGTGGTCCATTCACGGTGCTGAAGGGGGCTGCCTCGCTTCAGGTTTTGGCGGGTGACTTGCCGCGCCCGTAGGGGTCTAGGATTTCATTGCACAGGCTATCCACACGACCAGGGGAACGTCGGGTTTCAGTAGTGGCTCTGTGAAACCCGGGGATCCCAGATATCTGTATTGTTCTGTGATGTTGTACATTTCTGTGATGTTGCATTTTATTCACGCCTTGAGCGAAATACTATATATTGGTATATATATTAGTAGATGTTGTATATGTTTTTCATCCGCGCTAGTCCAGTCCCCGCTCTGCCGTTGGTTAGCTAACCTAACGGGTGATGATGGGACCCAGTGGCGAATGCGGATGGCATATACGTACGTCAGTATATTTTCGTTCTTTGTGGTGTGATCAATTGATGGGACTGCATTGATTCGGATCAATGCAAGTTAAAACAAACCTATTCTGATGTTGTTGGAACACTTTTCAAAAAGCTGTTATTGCAAGGACGTTCACTTTTGTTTTGCATCGTGGTATTCATTTGGAATATCCTGCTCCTCAGTCGACGAGGCAAGGGCCGAGATCCCTTCACCGGGAGTGACCCCTTGGACAGAAGTTTGCGTCAGGGCATTAACTTCACTATAGCCGATTACTTTTGCTTTGCATCGTGGTATTCATTTGGAATATCCTGCACCCCATTCTACGGGGAAAGAGCCGAGATCCCTTCACCGGGAGTGACCTCTTTAGTAAAGGTTTTCGTCACTATATTTTCTAAAAAGCTATTCGTTCCTTCAACGATATCAAGTTCATTACGTTAAAGGTTTTCGCCAGAAACCATTCGTAGCCCTCCGTCGTTTCATATGGGTAGTCAATAGTATTCAAGCTGTGTTTGTTGGCCAAAATCAAGGCACAGTGTTTGGTAGCTGTTGGTTATTCATATGCAGCATAGATAGATGCATTGGTTTGGGGCAGTCGTATAGCCTTGTTGGCCAAAGTCAAGGGCTTGTACGGGTGGGCTCAAATTAACCTGGAGAATGAAGGGCAGAACTTGACATGTGACTTATGATTTGTTGGCCAAAGTCAAGGTCATAAGAGCATGGGGCAGAAATCACATCGGGATTTTCAAAAGAACTGAAACTTGCCAGATATGCGCATACCTTCTGGAGTGTGGTACCGTGAGCGGATTCCGTCACGTTATCATGCGATGATAGTTGGATCCCGATTCCCACTGATGAGTTGGTTTACTCCTCGGGTGACCCCGACTAATTCTTCTTTCAGGTTTGGAGGAGAATTTGAGGTACAGTGGGAGGTTTCCAGATTAGATAAATTGGTAACCATTCTGATCTAGGATAGAGTGCACGCTGAGTGTTTCTTTTCTCTCTCTCTTGCAGCGACCATTGACCCGACCCTAAGACTATGACTCAGTAACCAAGTTGACCGAACCTTCTTTAACACTGGCTTTTGGATTGTCAGAGTTGCAGACCTCATTGCCACTCCTACTTTTACCCTTTTCTCCAGGACACCCCGTATTGCTACGAACGTCCACTTCCATTGGACAAAACCATCGTATGGTTATATACGAACTCGAAGGGATTTATTCGAGGATGGTTTCCGGTTCTGGAGAATACGAATAGGACTATTCAGTTGTCTTTTCCTTCTACCTTCTCTCAGGTTGCGAGTACTCCTTGGTTTAGGAGATAGTACACCTATTATGCAAATTGGATGGTCTTCTTCCAAACCTTAGGCTGGTGCCGAACGGTGGGGAATGAAGAAAACCAATTAGCCTAACGATGGTGTACAGAAGGTATTATGTAAAGACAAAGAAAGGGATTAGAAGGAGGGCAAAATAAATTGCGACTGATATTCACGACCAAACCAAGTATTTCATTACCACTCCCACATCACCTTTGTGTTTCTCTAGGACACTCCGTATCACTACGAAGATCCACAGTTATTTGGATATTCTATCGTATGGTTATATACGAACTCGAAAGGAACTTGTTCCAGTTCGGGGATGGATTCTGGTTCAGGAGAGATAAGAATAAGGTTTATTCGGTTGTCTTTTATCTTCACCTTCTCTCGCATTGCGAGTGTTCCTAGGATTGGGACAGTACACCCATTATGCTTATTGGATAGTCTTCTTCCAAACCATAGGCTGGTGCCGAACGGTAGGGAAGGAAGAAAACCATTTGGGCTAAAGGGGTGTACAGAAGGTTACGACTAAAGACATATAAAGGGATTTGGAAAGATGGCAAAGAATTATACAGTTATAGTTGTGAATCTGGATAATGGTAGAGGCATTACTAGGAATACCAGGATACCCCATCGAAACATTTCAATGTTTCAGTTTCACTGTGTACTGTTAAAAGAAAACTGATTTTCCGATTAGACACTTGCTCCAAGGTATGTATTTACCAGGTATGATTCTCACATCTGTATGGTTTTACAGATGATGAGTGGGAGTAAGTTATTGGGAATAGGGTAATCATCCTCATTATATCGGGATTCGTTGTAATCGGTGATATTTGAGGAGATCATCTGGGCTGTTTGCCGGTCGGCAAATATTTGGTTTTGAATATCCGCTGTTGTGCACCAATTTCAAATTGATATATCTGTACGTCTATTTTCATAGAGTGAGATATACCTTTTGATATTATGTCGATGACATTTACCTATATCAGTGGATGGTTAGGTAAGGAGCATTAAACAGCGGTGTAATTCTTCTTAACCATAAGTACAGTTTTCAACCTACGACACACAGCGAAAGAGTTGTTAGACTCAGCGGACTTATACAGAGTATTGTATGTTGTCCAGTGTCCATTAGGACAGAGGGGTTGGTCCTCATACTATATTCTGTTTACTTTTAACTTCTCTAGTTCTTAGACATGTGTTTTGTAGAAACACAGGGTCTAAGTTTTGAGGAGTTATAGGTATTTGAATAGAGTAGAGAATCAGGTGTAGCAAGTATCGGGATTCTTCAAAGTGATCGAAAATGTAGATACTTGTGTATGGTATTCAGTTGATGGTAAAGATAAAGAGAAATTGCTTCTCTTTCAGGTTACTCATAATTGGAAGCATTCCTAAGTTGAGTAACGCTGGTCGTCCTCTTTCCATTTAGTTGACATGCACTGGAGACAGCTGCATGATTTGAATCTAGTTCAATTAATTCAGTGCCTCTGGTTCTATATTGGATATAGAACAGTTCATATCTTAACGATGTTAAGGTACGGGGAGTTGTCCGGCTTATGATTAAAACCAGACACTGGACAACTCAAGGCACGTTTCTGTAATGGCTGTTTGTGGGTTGACCCAGGCTATGACGAGGGTTGACTTTCTACCATCTGGATGAACAATAGCGATATTGTTCTAGACTCGCCACAGTTTTATTTAAAAATGGATTTTTTCAGAAAACAGTAAGTGGGAGTATGGTAGAACTGGAAGTGATTCCAGAACCACAAACGATTACTGAAGATTTGATAAGGAACCTAAAGATTCAATCCGGATTGACATTCCATTGGCCACTCCGCAGATAAGGTGGGTAACTTCAGGCACCCGAGAGGTACTACGGTAGCCTCAAGGACGGTGACAGGAAAGTTCTTGTTTACCTACAATTACCATTGCTGTTGTTCCAGGCTGCGAAACCCGGCGGGAGGATGAGTATAGCGTCGTTCTAAACTAGTTTTAGAAGTGTACGTCTGTATGACTCTGCCAGAGGGTTGTCGTAGTCAGTGGGAGCAGCGGAAGCATTGGTGGACAGGTAGCTTATGTCTATTTATAGACTAAAGCACCAGTAGCGGAGATAGATCATCTATTTCTGACGTGACAGTCATAGGTTTGACTTCATCAGAATAGGGGATGGATCTGTTGAGAAGGTAGTAGGGTGTGATATCCTGGTATTTGGATGACATACACAAAGTAGGAAAAGAAACTCCTATACTACAATCGGTTATACTTTGGTCGTCACACAGTGGTTTCTCCAGAAAGGAAATGGACATTTTATTAGACATACTGGTTACTAGATCTATGGTTTTAGATCTAGATTTAGGTGGTTTCGCAATCAGGGTACTTAGACAGCATTCTAAGAGTATTTAGAATGGACGACTCCATGCACGGTAGTGTACCTGCAGAAGATGGAGTCACCTTCTCTAAAGGTGTCTTATAGACTAAAGTGGAGAGGGATGCGCATGATTGACAGATCACTTGCTCAGGCAATTGAGTCAATCGTGAGATGTCAAGTACCACACCAGATGTTGTTCTTGCACTAAATGCAATAAGTTGACATTAATCCAATCCTGGAGAAACGGTCGGAGGCAGTTTTAGAACATAAGTGGATGTTCTAGGGATATGATAACGACAGCCTCATTCGGGAAACAGTTGTCATTCCAGGCTTCCAAGGTGACATGGATGACAAGGAGGTTGTCAGAGTTATAGTTTTTCCTTCCCACGAGGGGCAGTATTTTGGGACAGGTGGTCCAAGGCAATACTGAGGGTGGCATGGCGCAGGATACTGATTAAGTTCAGTTGACGATACAGTCTAAAAAGTTTGGATTTGGAGTTCATTTATGAGGTAGGTCCCATCAGACATCCACACACATTCTAAGACAGGTATTGCTCATTTCGGGAGATGGCTTTCTCCGCGAACTTGAGATATAGAGAGACATAGAAAGATACAACAAAGCGGATCCACTCACTAAGGCTATTCCTCAAACGCAATAGTTTCGCAAACGAGCTTTGTGAGACTGACTAGTACAGGAGTTGGGTGTTCGGTATCACACGGGCTGTGAGTATGCGACATCGCAATAATTAGCCTTGAGTGAAAGTGGGAGATTGTTGGAGATAGTGCCCTCAGAGTCAATTATTAGGTCACAGGTACGTGATTGCAATGATTGATGGAGGACCTATCCCGGTAGGACAGTCTTACTCAAGATGATAGTATGCTATTTGGTTTACCTTTATCATCGTGTACTGATTTAGGTGACCTGACAAGTCGCTATTACACGTTGGTAGAGCCCCTAGGATTCTTGCTTGACCACCAGCAGTATGAGGGCGATCATATAAGTGGGAGCTGGGGTCTATAAGCACATCCTTAAATGGTCCCTAGTCGTGTGAGTTTCGAGACAGGGCATCGATACTCCAGAGTAGACTAGTGTATACAGTCGAGACCCCGACGAGGGGCGGTGGCCGGTCTCACAAGCCACTGGTGTCAGTTGGTTCACCTAAGATGTATACAGGTGCTCATTGGGTTATGAGTACACCGGACAGGACTCGCCGGGAACATGCTAGTTGGTCTTATACCTGACGTCAGATAGCAGTTCCCTGGTGACATGTGTACAGGTTAGTTCATCGACCTGGGGATCGTCATTTGTCTCGTGTGAGTTCCCACTGTGCTTTGATTACTACCCTACCACGGCTCAAAGGAGTCGTGCAAACAGGTTTTAGTTGGGTACAGTCCCGAGCCACATGGAGGCAGTGAGCGGATCTTCAGGGGTTCGTCTCTCCCGGTATTGGGGGTGAGGTCGTGCTGTGTCTAGGAGAGCCATTACACGAAGTCCTTGGCCAAGGCAGGAGATTTACTGGTAGGTATTCCAGTAGTATCTCAGGTGTTCTGGGCTACACTCCGACACGACTTGTACCGCTTTTGGGGGTCTGACTTTTACCAACCCCCTAGGCCCGACATGTGATGCTCATAGACGAACGGACCGGACTGTACGGATATTGTCACTGACAGGCTCAGTAGGGTGTCAGGATGAGTTCGCTTATCGACGTCCCTTTTTAGTCAATAGCTGGTGGCCCGTCACGTATTGGCTTATACCTCTGACGTGCTAGTGGTTAAATCCACAGTCATAGTATTGACGAGTCTTTAGAGTCCACCACACTTTCAGTTACTCAGCTTTCGGGCGAAACGCTGTAGAGGCCGTATGGAGATATGGCAGGGTCCGATCAGATAGGTGCGGTATTGCACGGGTCAGGATCGGACGGTTTGTACTAGTGGCCGTATGGATATATGGCAGGGTTCGATCTGATACGTGCGGTATTGCACGGATCAGGATCGGACGAACATTACTAGCCGGTTTTGGTTTAAGCCGGATACTAGTTTAGTACAGTGTAGATTTTGTCTCTTTGCATTTGTATCCGGACGGAATACAGATGCGGGTGTGTATGCACAGTATCGGGGTTTTCCTGTAATTTATTATGGGACCAGTTTTCTGGAGTTGCCAGTTTGTTTTTCGTTTCGGCCGATTTCCTTTGTTCCGTTCTTTGGCCGAAGATTGGTGGAGGATGGCTTATTTGCATTGTTGCAAATAAGCAATTGTGGGAGGGGGTTTTTGCATTATTGTTTTATCATTATGGTTGCTCCATACCTTGACCATGCTCTCCCTCTCCACTCACACATGAGATAGGATTTAATTTGATGGGGCCGGCCACTGTTTACAAGTATGGGAGGGATTAATTTATTAAAAAGGGGAATGTGCTTTTAATAAGTGTGCAGGGGCTGTTTTTTTTAAAGAGAGCAGATAATGGATTAATTAATTTTTATAAGGGGATGAGCTTGCTTCATTGTTTTTTGACAGTGAGCACAATAGGATTTTTTGGCCGAGCCTTTTTCCTTGCTTGCTCCATTGTTCCCTCAAGCATCTATGAAAATCCTTGTGCAAAAATTCCTCCATCATGGCAACTATACAAAACCCCAAAGAGACAACGATTCTACATTATTCTACAGCAAATCTTGGGCATGTCGACTTGCCAGCTTCATGCCCGAGTTGCCTCGGTATAGAGGCGGGAGCCCGTAAAAGATACAGGCGATGTGGTGCCCTTCCGGCGAGGAGGCGACGACCGGAGTTTCCGCGGGAGATCGGGACGATGACGAGAAGACCGGAGGACTCGGATCAGTCGGTATATCTCTCTTCCCCATCTTGTAGTTAGCTAGATCTAGTTTAATGGCCCGATCCGGGGTTTAGTGCGCGGTGGTGCCGGTTTGCTAAGTTCGCAAAATTAAAGTTTATCACCGCTTCCGCATTTGGCCGTCGGATTGACGGCCGGGGCGCCGCCGTGCACTTACACAACGTTCCCCAGCTCAGTATAACAAGCGGGTTCGGTCAATACATCCATTTTATTATCTTGATTAAGGCGTGATATGGTCGCTACTAGGAGAGAGAGAGAAGAAAACACTCAGCGTGCGCTCTTGCAAGATTAGATTAGTTATATATTTTATCTAATCAGGATGGCTCCCACTGTTTTTATCAAATCTTCTTTCAAACCCTAAAAGGAAAGACTAGCCGGGATTAATTACACTCTACAAGTTCGCCAATCTTTCATCCAGGCCAGTGTCGGTACTTTGAGGGAGGTTCCCCGTGCTTTCGCACGGACCTAATTATAGTAAACCTCGTTTTCCCAGAGGCGTAACCCCGTTGACACCTTTCTAGACACCTACTTGATCGGCTAATTGCAAAGTGCAAAACTCTCCCAGGAGTAACAATTACTCGCAGTGGGTATCGGGATCCAACTATCATATAGAAGGTATGCAATCTCATTGCAAATTTCAAAACTTGAGACTCCCGATAAAGATTTTTACCCCTAGCACCTATGACCTTAACTATGGTCAACAAATCATAAGTACTAGTCAAGTTCTACCCGTCATTTCGTGATTAATTAGACCCACCCACATGACCCTTAACTAAGGTCAACAAAGTCACGCGACTGTCCTAACTAATCGCATCATATGCGGTGTAGGAAGACATCACTTAGCTACCGTACACTGTGCCTTGACTATGGTCAACAAACACAGCATGAATACTAAGTACTCTACTTCCTAAATTGACGGAGGGTTGTGAATGGTTTTTGTGAAAACCTTTAACGCTTTGAACTTGATCTCGTTGCGGAATCAAATGGTTTTTAAATGGAATGTTTTCGAGGCTTTTCTAGTTTTGCTAAAGGGGTCACTCCCGGTGAAGGGATCGTCAGCCCTTTCTTCGTCGAATGAGGTGCGGGATATATCATATATATCACTGTGCAAAGAGAAAACTATAGAAGCGATCAAATGACAAACCGAGGGTTGTAGCATCTGCCAGTTATTGCTAAAGGAGTCACTCCCGGTGAAGGGATCTCGGTCGTTTCCTCATCGAATAAGGTGCAGGATGTTCTATAATGAACACCGCGATGCAAAGCAAGAACTGTAGCTACCTGTTTTATTTTGAAATTCGATTCCACAACATCAATTAGGTTTATTTTCTTTCATTAATCTCATTAATGAATATCCCATCATTTAAGTCCACCTAAACATCACAGATAAATATAACGTACGCTTATGCCATCCGCATTCGCCTCGATGTCCCGTCTGCACCGTTAGGTTAGGTAACTAACGGCAGAGCGGGGCAGGGCTAGCGCGGGTGTAAAACATAAGCAACGTCTATATAATATATCATATATACTATATATAATATCTGTCACAAAACATCACATGATCACATCACAGATAACGCAGCAGAAAATATCATATGAAATATTGGACATACTAGGACGTCCGTGTTTTCAATACGAGCCAGTATAAAACACGGATTCCACGGTCGTGATGAATAGCCAATCCCACACCCCTAGACCCCTACGAGAGTGGCAAGCAACCCTACCAATTCTAGGGTTAGGAGACCCGGACTCGACTCCTCGAGATGGTCTCCCACTAGACCCTAGAACCCGGTTACTTATGCTCCCCTCCTTGGGTCTATCCTAGAGCAGAAAAGTAAATAATATACAAATGGTGACACCATCCGCAACCTGGAAGTGCCCCAATAAAAGAATATTACATACAAGTTTTTACATGAATGAAAATGAAAAACACTCATCTCACATAAAAAAAACCCGGCTATTCAAACACGACGATCCAATATAACATATCCAGCAACACATAACATCACATGTCATCAACGTAAGTAAATATGCGCATCCCAATTGTCGTTGACATATAGCAACGAAACCGGCGACATCACATATTACACTTACGGTCACAGAAAAGAAAGTGTAAAACTACAACAGTTGGAATCCGCAACCACCTCAGACATCGCATGCTTGATCAAATGAATTACTTAGACATCGCATGCCTAACAATTATAAACCCCGCATTTTAGTCTCATTATCGAAAACTCTTTTCAATATCAAGTCGGGCAATTCAACAGGATTCCCGACATCCTGATCGAATGCTCGTCGCAATTCAGTAGACGGCAGCACCCCCGATACCGGCGACGAAGTGCACCAAGGCGGAACACCGCTACCGCGAGCACCCGAACGGATGCTTTCGGCGACGGGGTTCTCCTACAGTCACTTGGTCGGGGCTATGGAGTGAGGCTGTCTATTAAGTTTACCCGGCGAGTATCCGCGTACACTACGTGATTGCGACGGACTTTTGATCACATCAAAATTCCGTGGCAACCGATCAAGTGAGACTAAAGTGCTATGTTTATAACACTCATCCAGTCATCTCATAACAATTTGCGAATTCCAAGTATTGTATCACATTCCGGATAAATAGAAAATGTTAAACTTTCCGATCGAACATTCGAACACCCAAGTTTTCCCGAAACAGCTCAACACATGAAATAAGTCTAACAACATTCAGTTCGTGCCTCAGTACCAACGGTCCAGCCGTAGAAGGGTCAAGCCAACGCCTCACATGTGGCACGCCGTACTGCCCCAAACCCGAAGGTTCAAAGGGCAGTTCAAGACGGTCACATAATCGAGTTAAGGTTTGTTGTCTTCTAGAGGGTCCATCGCGTTACTTGCACTACTTAGAACGTCGTTAAACTACGGAAAAATCCAACAATTGGAAATTTCCCGGCAGGGGAAAAAGTGGGTATTTATATCCGGTCGAACTTTTTAACATATTCTAAAATACCCGGAAAAAACACACTGACAAAATTAGATAATCCGATCGATACACCGAGTCCCCAATACAACCCAGAAAATTCAACTCTTAGAAAAATATTAAAAATTCCCAGGAAAACCAGCACTGCATACTAGGAATTACTGTGCACAATTCATTAAACAAGGATACATTATGGCCGCGGAACCGCCGCATAAGCCATGCTTATGCGGCGGAACCGCGGCTCTTTGATGGATTCAGGAGCTCGAATTTCACAGTAAGTCTTAGAGCTTCCTGCTGATTTTTCTACATATTTTTAATCTGGAAAAAACCACGATTTTCAAAATTGTCCAGAGAGCAATATTAGGGTTACGGTTTCGGTTCGATCGGATTTCTAACTCCGTCTACGCATCGCCTAAGGCTCTAGCTAGGCTCTGATACCACTGTAGGGATCCTATGCACTCTAATGGAGTCTCACAAGTGATCAAACATGCACAAATCAAATTTTACAGGTGCCTACAAACCCTAATACGGATCGTCAACTAGATATATAGGCGATGCAAGCAAGTAAACGGAAATATAGCTAAAAGGAAGGGGCTACAACCTTTGTAGATCCGGTCCTCCACCTCCTAGGCTCCGTGATGAAGTCCTCTCCGCTGTCCAAATAGAACCATGACTCTCACGGTGGTTTCATCGGAGAAAAAGGCGGGCTAGGTCGTCGACAACGTGCCGAAGATGATATACGTCGAGGCATCACTAAATCAAGCTCCACCTTCACCAAGCCATGAAAACTTGTGAAGGAAACACCCTATACTACTTGGCAATAGGTAGAGGATGAAGAAATAGGAAGTGGGTAGACTTTAGATTTGAATTTCTCACACTTTTTCATCAATCACCATTGATGTAGCAAGCTTTCTTCATGGAAGAAGAAGATGAAGAAGAAGAAGAAGATATGATAAGTCTTTTATATTTGGATAAATAAATCAATACTTATCATATATTAACCCTTGGTTAATTGTAGAGAATGGACCATGGTTAACTTGGATGGTTAGGGTTAAGCATGAGACAAGAATAGTGACTTAGTCAATGCTTCATGAAACTTCAACTAAAAACAAAAATAGCAACCATTCTTTTCTCATCTTTTCCAAAAATAAATAAATAAGTAAGAAAAAAGAAAACCCTAATCATGAACTTAACCATGGTTTAATTCTTTACACTTAACCAAGTAAACATGTATCATCAAACATGATACAATCATGTGCACAAATGTATATCACATATACAACTTGCACAATTCAAGTGAGAAAATCCATTTAAAGTGAACCAATACTAGTTGATGCAAAGTAATATATCAAATATATAATTCTACATTAAATCATTAAATCAACACTTGATTTAACGATCCGGTCATGTCGCATATAACCGGCTAGTATCCAATGTATCGGCTTATCGAATCAATCCTTGATTCGATAACCAGGTTATATCTCATACAACCATTCGACACATACATCGCGAGAATGAAATACGGTATCACATACACGCATTATTCTCGGTCCCGCACATATCCCATATGTGCTCCTATTTCGTTTCGCTTGAGCCAGGAAACCTCTGTGTAGGACTCTAAAGACTCGTCAATACGCCGGCAGCAGATGATGATCATATCAAACACCCACAAGCCGCAAGCGGTCTGCTAAACGTAACGGCCACCCGGGTATTGAGCGATCAGAAGATCGACGAGCAAGCCCGCTCACACTCCTGTGAATCCAACCAGTAACACTTACCGTACAGTCCGGTCTGTTCGTCTGATATGTCGCATATCTCGCCTAGGGGTGGTAAACGTCAGACCCCAATAGCTCGATAAGTCATGCCGACGTAGGGTCCATAACATGTGTGAAACTACTGATAACACTTACCAGTAGGTCACTGCAACCCTGGCCAGGGATTTCCTATTATGGCCAGTCGAGCATAGCGCAACATCAACCCCCAATACCGGGAGAGACGAATCCCCTCCTATCGCTCATTGCCTCCATGTGAATCGGGACTGTACCCAAAAACCACCTGTTTGCACGACTCAGTAGAGCTGTGGTAGGGTGGAAATCAAAGCACAGTGGGAGACACACAAGACTCTATGACGATCTCGGGTCAACAGACTAAGCTGTACCAGTGTCACCAGAGAACTGCCATCTGACGTGAGGTATAATACCATCTGGGAGTTCTCGGCGAGTCCGTTCAGTATACCCAGTCTCCACTGAGCACCCGCATACCATCTCCGATGTCAATCACCAATGGATATGGGATCATCTATCGCCCATCACATGGGTCGAGAAGATATACGCTAGTCTACTCTGGAATATCGATGCCCCGTCTCGATATTCCCACTACTAGGAACAATGAAGGATGTACTCATTGACTACCCAGGCCCCACTAGTATGATCTTCATCATAGTCCTGGAAGTCGAGTACACATCCTAAGGGCTTTATCAACATGTAATCAGAGAGAGACATAAAGTATACATGTTAAGATAAAGAGCAACCAGATAGCGTACTATCATGTCGAGCAAGAAAGTCCTACCTATATATGTCCCAGCATCCACTACAATATACATCCAATGTACAGTAATGGCCTCTAGGGCATACATATAACTAACAAGAGGCCTATAAGGCAAGACTTGTGGCGAAGGGTTTTCGTCAAAGACCAGGTCTGGACTATGACGAAACTTTTTCTCCCGTAGCCATGCTTAAATCCATTCGGATCCTACTTGCTATTGCTGCTCACTACGACTATGAAATCTGGCAGATGGACGTTAAAACTATATTTCTAAATGGAGATTTATAAGAATGCGTTTATATGAATCAGCCAGAGGGCTTCATTGACAGTAGGAGCAGCGGGAAAGCATGTAGATTGCTTAAATCCATTTATGGATTAAAGCAGGCATCACGGAGTTGGAAAATCTGTTTTGATGATGTTATCAAAGAGTTTGATTTCATCAAAAATCTAGATGAACCTTGTGTTTATAAGAAGACTGTAGGAAGAGCCGTCACATTCCTCGTATTGTACGTTGATGACATTCTTCTGATAGGAAATGATATTCCTATGCTACAATTGGTCAAATCTTTCTTATCACTAAGGTTCTCCATGAAGGACCTGGGTGATGCCATATACATTCTAGGCATTCGGATCTATAGGGATAGATTTAAGAGGTTATTGGGATTGTCCCAAACCAGGTACATCAACACCATCCTAAAAAGGTTTAGTATGGAAGACTCCAAGCGGGGTGCCTTACCCGCTTGCCATGGAGTCACTCTCTCCAAAGACTTTTGCCCAAAGACTAATGAAGAGAGAGCTCGCATGAGCATTATACCCTATGCTTCGGCAGCAGGATCTATAATGTATGCGATGTTATGTACATGCCCAGATATAGCTTATGCACTTAGTGTAGTAAGCAGGTATCAATCCAACCCAGGGGAGAATCACTGGATAGCTATGAAGAACATTCTTAAGTACTTGTGAAGGACTGAAGAATTGTTCTTGGTGTATGGTAATGGAGATCTCCAAATGGAGGCCTTTACCGATTCGAGCTTCCAGAGTGATAAAGACGACAGCAAATCTATCTCTGGGTTTGTATTTACCCTCAATGGAGGGGAGGTAAGTTGGAAGAGTTCCAAACAGGATACCGTTGCAGACTCTACGATGGAAGCTGAGTACATTGCTGCGAATGATGCCGCCAAGGAAGCCGTCTGGATGAGGAAGTTCGTTTCGGAGCTAGGAGTAGTTCCAACCATTATTGATCTAACACCATTATATTGTGATAATAATGGGGCTATAGTGTTAGCCAAGGAGCCCAGGTCCCATCAGCGGTCCAGACACATCCTGAGGCATTTTCATTTGATCCGAGAGATTGTAGATCGCTGCGAGATCGAGATTAGGAGAGTAGACACAAAGAATAACACTGCGGATCCACTCACCAAGACCCTCCCTCAGCCGCAACCTGAGCGACTTTTTGAGATGTTGGGTATGAGATACGCCAATAACTGGTTTTAGTACAAGTGGGAGATTGTTGGATATATGTATGCCTTACAGGCCATTATATGATAGTGGATATATTTATACATGTATATATATATATATATATTCAGTGTACATTCTTGCTCAACATGACAGTATGGTATCTGGTTCTACTTTATCTGACATGTTGACTTGATCATGCTTTTATTCATTTACACATGTTGATAAAGCCCTGAGGATATTTGCTTGACTACTGTGATTATGATGGAGATCATACTAGTAGGACGTCTATAGTTTATAAGCATATCCTGAAATGTCCCTAGTCGTAGGCGTATCGAGATGGGGCATCGATATACCAGAGTAGACTAGCGTATATGATACTAGACCCATATGATGGATGATGAATGATCCCATATCCATCGATATTTAACATCGAGATCATATGCAGGTGCTCACTGGAGACTTGGTATATTGGACGGACTCGCCGAGAACTCCTATATGGTATTATATCTATCCTCAGATAAAAGATCTCAGGTGACACTGGTACAGGTTAGTCTGTAGACCTGAGATCGTCATAGAGTCTTGTGTGTTCTCCTACTGTACTTTGATTACCACCTTACCACGGCTCTACCGAGGCGTGCAAACAGGTGGCTTTTGGGTACAGTCCCGAAACACATGAAGACGATGAGCGATAGGAGGGATTTCGTCTCTCCCGGTATTGGGAGTTGATGCTGTGCTGTGCTCGATATGCTATATCAGTAAGCCCCTGGCCAGGGCTGTTGAGATTTACTGATAAGTGTTATCAGTAGTTTCTCGATCTGTTATAGACCATTCATCGGCATGATTTATTGAGTTATTAGGGTCGACGTTACCATCCCTAGACTCGATATGCAGCATATCTGACGAAGAGACCGGACTGTACGGTAGTGTTGCCGGTTGGCTCAACGGGAGTTGTGAAAGGTTCGCTTGTTTTCTTCTGATCGCTCAATACCCGGGTGACCGTTACGTTAGCTGCCCTCTTGCGGTTTGGGGGTGCTTGATATGATCATCACCCACTGCCGGCGTATTAACGAGTCTTAGAGTCCCACAATGGAGTTACCTAGTCCAGGAGAAACGATGTGGTGTGCATATGTGATATGTGCGGGGACGCGATTAAATGCGTGTATATGATACCGTATATTAATCGGGCGGTTTGCTATTGGTCGGGTTGTATGAGATATGACCGGTTTGCTAAATCAAGTGTTGATTTAACATTGACCATTAGCATTTTCACTTTAAACCCTTTTGTCTTTTGGTGTATGCATGTATGTATGCACATGTTTACATTGATGCACATATGGATGTGCATGCACACATACATGCATACTCATTTGTATCATGGTTGTTGATACATTTGATGTTGGCAATATAAGACTCGCATGTTCTTAAATATGTTGATATTTATTTTTTTGGATTAATGGAAATGGATAATCACTCATGGTTGATTATTTTATTCTTACACTAAACCTAAGGTTAACCATGAGTTATTTTTCCATGGCCATTAGAGCTCCAAAAGAAATATCTAGATATTTATTAACTTGGGTTAAGAATGAGAAGAAGAATATATATATTTTTTCTATTCTCATTTTTATCTTAAGCTTATCATTATCTTGAGCTCTCATATTGCCATCTTCTTCTTCCTCTCTCTCTTGCTCTCTAGGTTTTGATAGTGAGTGAAAGAGTGATCAAGTTAGGGTTTTGAAGTGAGAAAACAAACCACATCATCATTCTATATTACTCTTGCCCACTAGTTTAGAGTGTTAGCTTCAACTTCATCATCTTGATCAAGTAGAGCTTTGAGCTTGGACAAAGAAGACTCCGGGTGGATCGTCGTGGACTTGGAGGATCTCAAGAAAGCTTCTTTCAACTCTCAAGTAGCCAAGGAGTCTAACGATGGGAGCTACAAAGGTTATATTTTCTAAACATAGCACTTTACTACTTGTGGATTGTGTTAAAGTTTAGTGTTACGCTAGCTTTTCTAGTTTGATCCTTAGGATAGTTTCTTTAGCACCCTATAAAATTTTAATATGGCATGTGTGATGCTACCGAACCCTTGTAATGGTGCTAAGGAAAACCCTTCAGTGTTGATTTGATAAAATGATACATATGATATTAGTCGGTTATATGTGATATAACCGGATTATTAAATCAAGTGTTGATTTAATAATTTAATGTATAATTATATATTTGATATATTAAATTATATTAACTAATATTTGCTTACTTAAGCATTTTATTTTCTTACTTTTGATACATTTAATATATATATATATATATATATATATATATATATATATATATATATGTGATATATGTTAATTGTATTGTTTTCTTTTTGTGCACACATAATATATATGTGATATATATTATTGTGTCATGCTTAGTTATACATGCAACATGGATTTATGAGACTCACACCATGCTTAGGTTAATGAAGGGTTTTATTTATTTCAAGTAAATAAAATTAGTTGGAAATTAGTCATGGTTGCATGTTTAGTGGAAGCTTGTAGAACCATTGACTTAGTCCACTAAGTTTGTTTTATTTGAGATATTTATTAATCCAACCATTACCTTAAGCCATGGTTAAGTCTCTACATTAATTAGTATATGATATGAACTCACCCATGGTTGCAATTCTAACCTTATTCATTCATCACTTCATCTTCTTCTTCATCTCTTTCAAGCTCTCTAGGTTTTGAGGAGGTGAAGAAAATTAGTGAGAAAACAAATTCTAAAGTGAGAAAAATTCCTACTTCATCATCCTTTACTATATTAGCCATTTAGTTTAGGGTGTTAGCTTCACTAATTCCCAATTAGTGAAGAGATAGCTTGAGTTGGTGTCTCCTCGACGTAGATCATCTTCGGCTTTGAAGACTTCAAGCAAGCTTGCTTCTTTCACCTTGTGGAGCCTCTCTAGAGTCCGCAAGATCACTACTTGGAACGAAGGGACTACTACAAGAAGCTATTGAAGTGAAGGACCGGACTACAAAGGTTGTATTCCTTGTTCACTTTGCATGTAAAGTTGTTTACATTCTAGTATAACCCTAATTCTCTAGTTCGTTTCCTAGGTTGGTTTTGTTTAGCACACCATTTTTTTTTAAATAGCATGTTTGATACTTGCCAAAACCTAGTTAAGGTGCTAAGCTAACCCTACAATATTATATTATTACTTCACATTTCTACGATCTATACATATATTGCATGCATTGTAATGATTGTACTATTATCTAGGTCTGATGACAACACCCGGAATAGCGAGGGGCGGCAGGAGCACCAGCCACGGCAGAGGCAGAGCGGTTCTGCCGTCCGGGGAGCTGCGTAGGGAGATCCAGAGGGTTAGTCTTGCACCCCGATCGGTATCCCCTTCGGATGACTCCTTCCATGTGGATTTTGCCACACCTCTAGGTATATTGCACGCATATTCATTTTGAATGTAATATTATAGATATACACGTATATTTATATTAAAATTACTTATATAGTCAATATTTAATTGTCTAGTTGTTCGTGGTGCGTCTATATCAGAGGAATAGGCCACTACCGCACCTACAGCTATGTTTATATATTCTATAGTGCATGCATATTGATTTAGAATGTTATATCATAAATACACACACATTCTTTTTGCTCTTACTTAGATAATCATTTTTTGACTGTCTAGCTATAGGTGGTGCCTCCACATCCCGGGCAGAGGCCACCACTGCACCTTCGGGTATGTTTATATATCGTATATTACATGCATATTGATTTAGAATGTTACATTATAGATATACACATTCCTTTTGCAATTACTTATATAATATACTTTTAATTGTCTAATTATAGGTGGTACATCCATATCTGGCGCAGAAGCCACTCCCGCCACTTCCGTACCCTCCGCTCAGTCTGCAGGTCAGTATGAATAAATATAAAATATTTTTTCATTTTACATATCCTATAAGAATAAACATGAACTTCATGTAATTTTATAATCAATGTTTATTTTCTAGTTGGAGGGGATGCGTCCACGTCCGGGTCATGGGCTGTTCCTTACCGGAGGAACTATCGTCCCACTCGTGTTGCTGCCCGGGCCCAGGCTTATGCTGCTGTCACCGAAGGTATATATCTGTTAGTTATATGTATGCCCTAGAGGCCATTACTATACATGAGATGTATATTATAGTGGATGCTTGGACATATATAGGGAGTACTTTCTTGCTTGACATGATAGTATGCTATCTGGTTACTCTTTACCTTAACGTGTACACTGATTGTGTCTCTGTTACATGTTGGTAAAGCCCTTAGGATGTGTACTTGACTACATGGACTATGATGCGGATCATACTAGTGGGGACATAGTAGTCCATAAGTACATCCTTCAAGGTCCCTAGTCATGGGTGTATCGAGATGGGGCATCGATATACCAGAGTAGACTAGCGTATACCTTTTCGACCCATGTAGATGGGCGATGGATGATTCCATATCCATTGGTGTTTGACATCATAGATGATATACGGGTGCTCAGTGGAGACTGGGTACACTGGACGGACTCGCCGAGAACTCCCAGTTGGTATTATACCTTACGTCAGATGGAAGTTCTCTGGTGACACTGGTACAGGTTAGTCTATAGACCCGAGATCGTCATAGAGTCTTGTGTGATTCCTACTGTACTTTGATTTCCACCTTACCACGTCCAAGAGGGCGTGCAAAACCGTGGTTTTTGGGTACAGTCCCGAGTCATATGGAGGCAATGAGCGATAGGAGGGGTTTCGTCTCTCCCGGTATTGGGGGTTGATGTTGCGCTATGCTCGATTGGCCATAATAGGGAAGTCCCTGGCCAGGGCTGGTTTAGAGATTTACTGGTAAGTGTTACCAGTAGTTTCTCGACCCGTTATGAGCCTCGCATCGGCATGACTTATCGGTTATTGGGGTCTGACGTTTACCACCCCTAGACTTGATATGCGACATATCAGACGAGGAGACCGGACTGTACAGTAGTGTCACTGTCAGGCTTTTTGCAGGAGTTAGAGCGGACTTGCTTGCTGATCTTCTGATCGCTCAATACACAGGTAGTCGTTACGTCCAGCTAATACTGCTGACGGCTTATGGGTGCTTGATATGATCATCACCTACTGTCGGCGTATTAACGAGTCTTTAGAGTCCTACATAGAGGTTTTACTGGCTCAGGCAAAATGAAATAGGAGCGCATATGTGATATGTGCGGGACCGAGAATAATGCGTGTATATGATACCGTATTCTATTCTCACGACTATTGTATCGGCCGGTTTTATGAGATATAGCCGGGTTATCGAATCAAGTGTTGATTCGATAAGTTGGTACATTTTGTGTTAGTCGATTATATGTGATATAACCAGATTATTAAGTCAAGTGTTGATTTAATAATTTAGTGTATAATTGTATATGTAGATATACTAATTTACATTAACTAACATTGGTTCACTTAAGTATTTGTTTTTCTCACTTGTGCACAACTTAATATATATGTGATATATATTTATTTGTGTTCACATTTTTGTATCATGGTTGTTGATACTGTTGGAGATAGTGCCCTCAGAGTCAATTATTGGATCACAGGCACGTGATTGCAATGATTGAGGGAGGACCTGTCCCAGTAGGACAGTCTTACTCGAGATGATAGTATGCTATCTGGTTTATCTTTATCATCGTGTACTGCTTTAGGTGACCTGACATGTCGCTATTACACGTTGATAGAGCCCCTAGCATTCTTGCTTGACCACCAGCAGTATGAGGGCGATCATATAAGTGGGAGCTGGGGTCTATAAGCACATCCTTAAAAGGTCCCTAGTCGTGGGAGTTTCGAGACAGGGCATCGATACTCAAGAGTAAACTATTGTATACAGTCGAGACCCCGACGAGGGGCGGTGGCCGGTCTCACAAGCCACTGGTGTCAGTTGGTTCACCTAAGATGTATACAGGTGCTCATTGGGTTATGAGTACACCGGACAGGACTCGCCGGGAACATGCTAGTTGGTCTTATACCTGACGTCAGATAGCAGTTCCCTGGTGACATGTGTACAGGTTAGTTCATCGACCTGGGGATCGTCATTTTTCTCGTGTGAGTTCCCACTGTACTTTGATTACTACCCTACCACGCTCAAAGGAGACGTGCAAACAGGTTTTAGTTGGGTACAGTCCCGAGCCACATGGAGGCAGTGAGCGGATCTTCAGGGGTTCGTCTCTCCCGGTATTGGGGGTGAGGTCGCACTGTGTCTAGGAGAGCCATTACACGAAGCCCTCGGCCGAGGCAGGAGATTTACTGGTAGGTATTCCAGTAGTATCTCAGGGTGTTCTGGGCTACACTCCGACACGACTTGTACCGCTTTTGGGGGTCTGACTTTTACCAACCCCCAAGGCTCGCCATGCGATGCTCATAGACGAACGGACCGGACTGTACGGATATTGTCACTGACAGGCTCAGTAGGGTGTCAGGATGAGTTCGCTCATCGACGTCCCTTTTGGTCAATACCTGGTAGCCCGTCACATATTGGCTTATACCTCTGACGTGCTAGTGGTTAAATCCATAACCAAGGTGTTGACGAGTCTTTAGAGTCCCCCATATTCAGTTGCTCAAGTTTTCGGGCTAAAAGCTGTAGAGGCCGTATGGAGATATGGCAAGGTTCGATCAGATATGTGCGGTATTGCACGGATCAGGATTGGACGGTTAGTACTAGAGGTCGTATGGTTATATGGCAGGGTTCGATCAGATACGTGCGGTATTGCACGGATCAGGATCGAACGGATATTACTAGCCGGCTTTGGTTTAAGCCGGATCCTAGTACATTACAGTGTAATTTTGTCTCATTGCATTTGTATTTCGGTCGGAATACAGATGCGGGTGTGTATACACAGTATCGGGGCTTTCCTGTAATTTATTACGGGACCAGTTTTCTGGAGTTGCCAGTTTGCTTTCCGTTTCGGCCAATTTCCTTTGTATCCTTTATTGGCCGAAGATTGGTGGAGGAGGGCTTATTTGCATTTGTGCAAATAAGCAATTTGGAAGGGGGTCTTTGCATATTGTTGTATCATGATGGTGCACCATCCATTGACCTCACTTGACTTTTTGCTTCATGATAGTTTTCATGATTGCTTGAATTTGGATATGATGATGGTTGTTTTGGTGTGTGGGTTTTTGGTTGTGATCATTGGATTCTCTCATCATCACTTGCTTGCATCATTGCATTCCACCCACCCCTTGACCTTGCTCTCTCTCTCCACTCACACATGAAGAGGGGCCGGCCACTATTGGAGGAGAGGGATTCATTTTTCATGTGTGGCATTTTGGCTTTCTAATTGTGCTAAGAAAAAAGCTCTCTAGTTCATCTCAAAAATCCATTCCTCCACCATCTCAAAAGGCAACTCCATACAAACCCCAAATGAGACATATCACTACACGCATTCTACAGCAAACCTTGGGCACGTCGGCTCGCCAACTTCATGCCCGAGTTGCCTCGGTATAGAGGTGGGAGCCCGTAAAAGAAGCAGGCGACGTGGTGCCCTTCCGGCGAGGAGGTGGAGACCGGACATTCCGCGGGAGATCGGGACGACGGCGAGAAGACCGGAGGACACGGATCGCTCGGTATATCTCTCTTCCCCATCTAGTAGATAGCTAGGACTAGTTTAATGGCACGATCCGGGTTTTAGTGCGCGGTGGTGCCAGTTTGAAAAATTAAAGTTAACCATCGCTTCCGCATTTGGCCTCGGGATGGAGGCCGGGGCGCCGCCGTGCACTTACTGTGGTATCAGAGCCTCGCCATTAACATAGTCTAGCTTTGTTTAATGTGTTTTGCATTTCCGATCGAACAAATGTTTCAAAACCGTGTTTTTCAAAACAACAGTTTTCTATCGAAATTTTTTTGTCTCGAAAAACTTTTCAGGTAGTCTCAGAATACTGTGCAGGGAATTACAAGCCTACTGTAAAAATTTGGTTGCGAGATCTCATTATTCGACCGCGGAACCGCGGCCAAACCCATGCTTGGGCCGCGGTTCCGCCGCCGTTTTGACTGATCATTGCACCAATTTTTTACAGAGGCCTCCTGACTTGAAAATTGGGGTTTTGGAATATTAATTTTGGGCCCAGAATTTCTTGATGTGCTACAGTAGTACTTGGGGGCCCACTTGGTAAATTTTGATCGATCGGATATTTTAAACACATTAGTTCAGAGTATTTACATTATATCTGCGACCGTGAATGTCACTTGATCGGTAAGTCCTGTCTGACTGCTATAGCCCGGTTAGACGGATTTGCGAACGTGACATTCACGTTGATGTTCTGTGTATTGCTGTGATGTTGCGGATTGGTCGTGGGGGATAGCCTGGTTGCAGTGGTAGTACAGTTTTGTTGTATTATGTACATTTGATATTGCGGGGCGAGCATCCGACATGTGGACTGCCGTCACTGCCTGCTTGTATTATTATTTTGGGGCACGACCAGGTTGCGGTCGATGTACCCGTTGTATGTATATTTTACTTTCTGTACTAGGATTACCCCGCGGAGGGGTGCACGGATAGCCGGGTTCTAGAGGGCAACAAGCCCGCATCTCATGGCATTGAGACGGAGGGGCTTCACTCTAGGATTGGCGGGCTATTCGCCGCACTCGTAGGGGGTACAGGTTGACCCAGGAGGGGTGCCCAAGTTACCGGATTCCGTGAAGTGCTGGGTGGTCCATTCACGTTGCTGAAGGGGGCTGCCTCGCTTCAGGTTTTGGCGGGTAACTTGCTGCGCCCGTAGGGGTCTAGGATTTCATTGCACAGGCTATCCACACGACCAGGGGAACGTCGGGTTTCAGTAGTGGCTCTGTGAAACCCGGGGATCCCAGATATCTATATTGTTCTGTGATGCTGTACATTTCTGTGATGTTGCATTTTATCACGCCTTGAGCGAAAATTATATATTGGTATATATATTAGTAGATGTTGTATATGTTTTGCATCCGCGCTAGTCCAGTCCCCGCTCTGTCGTTAGTTAGCTAACCTAACGGGTAATGACGGGACCCAGTGGCGAATGCGGATGGCATATACGTACATCAGTATATTTTCGTTCTTTGTGGTGTGATCAATTGATGGGACTGCGTTGATTCGGATCAATGCAAGTTAAAAACAAACCTAATCTGATGTTGTTGGAACATTTTTCAAAAAGCAGTTATTTGCAAGGACGTTCACTTTTGTTTTGCACAGTGGTATTCAGTTGGAATATCCTGCTCCTCAGTCGACGAGGCAAGGGCCGAGATCCCTTCACCGGGAGTGACCCCTTAGACAAAAGTTTACGTCAGGGCAATAACTTCACTATAGTCGATTACTTTTGCTTTGCATCGTGGTATTCAGTTGGAATATCCTGCACCTCATTCTACGGGGAAAGAGCCGAGATCCCTTCACCGGGAGTGACCTCTTTAGCAAAGGTTTTCGTTACTATATTTTCTAAAGCTATCCGTTCCTTCAACGATATCAAGTTCATTACGTTAAAGGTTTTCGCCAGAAACCATTCGTAGCCCTCCGTCGTTTCATATGGGTGGTCAAGAGTATTCAAGCTGTGTATGTTGGCCAAAGTCAAGGCACCGTGATTGGTAGCTATTGGGTATTCATATGCAGCATAGATAGATGCGTTGGTTTGGGGCAGTCGTACTACTATTTTGGCCAAAGTCAAGGGTATGTACGTGTGTGCTCAAATTAACCTGGAGAATGACGGGTAGAACTTAACATGTGACTTATGATATGTTAGCCAAAGTCAAGGTCATAAGAGCATGGGGTAAAAATCACATCGGGAGTTTCAAAAGAACTGAAACTTGCCAGATATGCGCATACCTTCTGGAGTATGATAGCGTGAGCGGATTCCGTCACGTTATCATGCGATGATAGTTGGATCCCGATTCCCACTGATGAGTTGGTTTACTCCTCGGGTGATCCCGACTAATTCTTCTTTTGGGTTTGGAGAAGAATTTGACGGTACAGTGGGAGGTTTCCAGATTAAATAAATTGGTAACCATTCTGATCTAGGTTAGAGTGCACGCTGAGTGTTTCTTTTCTCTCTCTCTTTGGCAGCGACCATTGACCCGACCCTAAGACTATGACTCAGTGACCAAGTTAACCGAACCTTCTTAACACTGGCTTTTAGATTGTCAGAGTTGCGAACCTCATTGCCACTCCTACTTTTACCCTTTTCTCCAGGGCACCCCGTATTACTACGAACGTCCACTTCCATTGGACAAAACCATCGTATGGTTATATACGAACTCGAAGGGATTTATTCGAGGATGGTTTCCGGTTCTGGAGAAAACGGATAGGACTATTCAGTTGTCTTTTCCTTTTACCTTCTCTCAGGTTGCGAGTACTCCTTGGTTTAGGAGATAGTACACCTATTACGCAAATTGGATTGTCTTCTTCCAAACCGTAGGCAAGTGCCGACCGGTAGGGAATGAAGAAAACCAATTAGCCTAACGATGGTGTACAGAAGGTATTATGTAAAGACAAAGAAAGGGATTAGTAAGAGGGCGAAGTAAATTGCGACTGCTATTCACGACCAAACCAAGTATTTCTTCGCCAATCCTAAATCACCTTTGTATTTCTCCAGAACACTCCGTATCACTACGAAGATCCACAGTTTATTGGATACTCCATCGTATGGTTATATACGAACTCAAAAGGAACTTGTTCCAGTTCGGGGATGGATTCTGGTTCAGGAGAAATAGGAATAAGGTTTATTCGGTTGTCTTTTATCTTCACCTTCTCTCGCATTGCGAGTGCTCCTAGGATTAGGACAGTACACCCATTATGCTTATTGGATAGTCTTCTTCCAAACCATAGGCTGGTGCCGAACGGTAGGGAAGGAAGAAAACCATTTGGCCTAAAGGGGTGTGCAGAAGGTAATGACTAAAGACATATAAAGGGATTTGGAGAGGTGGCAAAGAATTATACGGTTACAGTCGTGAATCTGGAAGAGGCATTACTAGGAATACTGGGATACCCCATCGAAACGTTTCAATGTTTCAGTTTCGCTGTGAACTGTTAAAGGAAAACTGATTTCCCGATTGGATACTTACTCCAGGGTATGTATTTACCAGGTATGATTCTCACATCTGTATGGTTTTACAGATGACGAGTGGGAGTAAGTTATTGGGAATTGGGTGATTATCCTTAATATATCGGGATTCGTTGTAATCAGTGATATTTGAGGAAGTCACCTGGGTTGTTTGCCAGTCGGCAAATATTTGGTTTTGAATATCCGCTGATGTGCACCAATTTCAAATTGATATATCTATACGTCTATTTTCATAGAGTGAGATATACCTTTTGAAATTATGTCTATGACATTTACCTATATCAGTGGATGGTTAGGTAAGGAGCATTAAACAGCGGTGTAATTCTTCTTAACCATAAGTACAGTTTTCAACCTACGACACACAGTGAATGAGTTATCATACTCAAGGGACTTATACAGAGTATTGTATGTTGTCCAGGGTCCATCAGGACAGAGGGGTTGGTCCTCGTACTATATTCGGTTTACTTATGGCTTCTCTAGTTTTTAGACAGGTGTTTCGTAGAAACACAGGGTCCGAATTTTGAGAAGTTATAGGTATTTGAATAAAGTAGAGAACCAGGTATTGCAAGTATCGGGATTCTTCAAAGTGATCGAAGATGTAGATACTTGTGTATGGTATTCAGTTGATAGTAATGGTTAAGAGAACTTGCTTCTCTTTCAGGTTACTCATAATTGGAAGTATTCCTAAGTTGAGTAACGCTGATCGGCCTCCTTCCATTTAGTTGACATGCACTGGAGACAGTTGCATGATTTGAATCTGGTTCAATTAAATCAGTGCATCTGGTTCTATATTGGATATAGAACAGTTCATATCATAACGATGTTAAGGTACGAGGAGTTGTCCGGTTTATGATTAAAACCAGACACTGGACAACTCAAGGCACGTTTCTGTAATGGCAGTTTGTGGGTTGACCCAGGCTATGACGAGGGTTGACTTTCTACCATCTGGAAGATCAATAGCGATATTGTTCTAGACTCGCCACAGTTTTAATAAAAATGGATTTTTCAGAAAACAGTAGTGGGAGTATGGTAGAACTGGAAGTGGTTCCAGAACCACAAACGATTACTGAAGATTTGACAAGGAACCTAAAGATTCAATCTGGTTTGACATTCCATTGGCCACTCCGCAGATAAGGTGGGTAACTTCAGACACCCGAGAGGTACTCCGGTAGCCTCAAGGACGGTGACATGGAAGTTCTTGTTTACCCAGACTTCTCATTGCTGTTGTTCCAGGGTGCGAGACCCGGCGGGAGGATGAGTATAGCATCGTTCTAAACTAGTTTTAGAAGTGTACGTGTATATGACTCTGCCAGAGGGTTATCGTAGTCAGTGGGAGCAGCGGAAGCATTGGTGGAAAGGTTGGTTATGTCTATTTATAGACTAAAGCAAATATAGCGGAGATAGATCATCAATTTCTGATGTGACAGTCATAGGTTTGACTTCATCAGAATAGGGGATGGATCTGTTGAGAAGGTAGTAGGGTGTGATGTCATGGTATTTGGATGACATACACAGAGTAGGAAATGATATTCCTATACTACGATCGGTTATACTTTGGTTGTCACACGGTGGTTTCTCCACATGGGACTTGGACATTATATCACACACACTGGTAACTAGATCTATGGTTTTAGATCTAGATTTGGGAAGTATCTCAATCTGGGTACTTAGACAGCATTCTATGAGTATTTAGAATGGTCGACTCCTGGCACGGTAGTATACCTGCAGGTGATGGAGTCACCCTCTCTAAAGGTGTCTTACAGACTAAAGGGGAGAAGGATGTGCATGATTGGCAGATCACTTGCTCAGGCAATTGAGTCAATCATGAGATGTCAAGTACCACACCAGATGTTGTTCTTGCACTAGATGCAATAAGTTGACATTGATCCAATCCTGGAGAAACAGTCGGAAGCAGTTTTAGAACATAAGTGGATGTTCTAGGGATATGATAACGACAGCCTCATGCAGGAGACAGTTATCATTCCAGGCTTCCAAAGGTGACCTGGACGACAGGGAGGTTGTCAGAGTTATAGTTTTTCCTTCTGACGAGGGGCAGTATTTTGGACAGGTGGTCCAAGGCAATACTGAGGGAGGCATGGCGCAGGATACTGATTAAGTTCAGTTGACGATACAGTCTAAGAAGTTTGGATTTGGAGTTCATTTATGAGCTAGGTCCCATCAGACATCCAGACACATTCTAAGACAGGTATTGCTCATTTCGTTACATGGCTTTCTCCGCGAACTTGAGATATAGAGAGACATAGAAAGAAATATCAAAGCGGATCCACTCACAGAGGCTATTCCTCGAACGCAATAGTTTCGCAAACGGGCTTTGTGAGACTGACTAGTAGAGGAGTTGGGTGTTCGGTATCACACGGGCTGTGAGTATGCGACATCGCAATAATTAGCCTTGAGTGCAAGTGGGAGATTGTTGGAGATAGTGCCCTCAGAGTCAATTATTGGATCACAGGCACGTGATTGCAATGATTGAGGGAGGACCTGTCCCAGTAGGACAGTCTTACTCGAGATGATAGTATGCTATCTGGTTTAATTTTATCATCGTGTACTGCTTTAGGTGACCTGACATGTCGCTATTACACGTTGATAGAGCCCCTAGGATTCTTGCTTGACCACCAGCAGTATGAGGGCGATCATATAAGTGGGAGCTGGAGTCTATAAGCACATCCTTAAAAGGTCCCTAGTCGTGGGAGTTTCGAGACAGGGCATCGATACTTAAGAGTAGACTAGTGTATACAGTCGAGACCCCGACGAGGGGCGGTGGCTGGTCTCACAAGCCACTGGTGTCAGTTGGTTCACCTAAGATGTATACAGGTGCTCATTGGGTTATGAGTACACCGGACAGGACTCGCCGGGAACATGCTAGTTGGTCTTATACCTTACGTCAGATAGCAGTTCCCTGGTGACATGTGTACAGGTTAGTTCATCGACCTGGGGATCGTCATTTATCTCGTGTGAGTTCCCACTGTACTTTGATTACTACCCTACCACGCTCAAAGGAGACGTGCAAACAGGTTTTAGTTGGGTACAGTCCCGAGCCACTTGGAGGCAGTGAGCGGATCTTCAGGGGTTCGTCTCTCCCGGTATTGGGGGTGAGGTCGCGCTGTGTCTAGGAGACCCATTACACGAAGCCCTCGGCCGAGACAGGAGATTTACTGGTAGGTATTCCAGTAGTATCTCAGGGTGTTCTGGGCTACACTCCGACACGACTTGTACCGCTTTTGGGGGTCTGACTTTTACCAACCCCCTAGGCCCGCCATGCGATGCTCATAGACAAACGGACTGGACTGTACGGATATTGTCACTGACAGGCTCAGTAGGGTGTCAGGATGAGTTCGCTCATCGACGTCCCTTTTGGTCAATACCTGGTAGCCCGTCACGTATTGGCTTATACCTCTGACGTGCTAGTGGTTAAATCCACAACCAAGGTGTTGACGAGTCTTTAGAGTCCCCCATATTCAGTTGCTCAAGTTTTCGGGCGAAAAGCTGTAGAGGCCGTATGGAGATATGGCAAGGTTTGATCAGATATGTACGGTATTGCACGGATCAGGATTGGACGGTTAGTACTAGAGGCCGTATGGTTATATGGCAGGGTTCGATCAGATACGTGCGGTGTTGCACGGATCAGGATCGAACGGATATTACTAGCCGGCTTTGGTTTAAGCCGGATCCTAGTACAGTACAGTGTAATTTTGTCTCATTGCATTTGTATTTCGGTCGGAATACAGATGCGGGTGTGTATACACAGTATCGGGGCTTTCCTGTAATTTATTACGGGACCAGTTTTCTGGAGTTGCCAGTTTGCTTTCCGTTTCAGCCAATTTCCTTTGTATCCTTCATTGGCCGAAGATTGGTGGAGGAGGGCTTATTTGCATTTGTGCAAATAAGCAATTTGGAAGGGGGTCTTTGCATATTGTTGTATCATGATGGTGCACCATCCATTGACCTCACTTGACTTTTTGCTTCATGATAGTTTTCATGATTGCTTGACTTTGGATATGATGATGGTTGTTTTGGTGTGTGGGTTTTTGGTTGTGATCATTGGATTCTCTCATCATCACTTGCTTGCATCATTGCATTCTACCTACCCCTTGACCTTGCTCTCTCTCTCCACTCACACATGAAGAGGGGCCGGCCACTATTGGAGGAGAGGGATTCATTTTTCATGTGTGGCATTTTGGCTTTCTAATTGTGCTAAGAAAAAAGCTCTCTAGTTCATCTCAAAAATCCATTCCTCCACCATCTCAAAAGGCAACTCCATACAAACCCCAAATGAGACATATCACTACACGCATTCTACAGCAAACCTTGGGCACGTCGGCTCGCCAACTTCATGCCCGAGTTGCCTCGGTATAGAGGTGGGAGCCCGTAAAAGAAGCAGGCGACGTGGTGCCCTTCCGGCGAGGAGGTGGAGACCGGACATTCCGCGGGAGATCGGGACGACGGCGAGAAGACCGGAGGACACGGATCGCTCGGTATATCTCTCTTCCCTATCTAGTAGATAGCTAGGACTAGTTTAATGGCACGATCCGGGTTTTAGTGCGCGGTGGTGCCAGTTTGAAAAATTAAAGTTAACCATCGCTTCCGCATTTGGCCTCGGGATGGAGGCCGGGGCGCCGCCGTGCACTTACAGATACAACTATCATGGGTGTATGAGACATACACCATACTAATTATATTGGTAGGGTTTTAATATCTAAAGTAATTCTAAAATTAGTGGATAATGAGCTCATATGCATGAAGCTTCATGAAGCTTATGGTTGCATTGACTTAGTCCACTAGTTTTGTTTTACTTAAGATATTAGTTAACCTAACCACTATAATTAGCCATGGTAATATCTCTACATGAGTTAGTATATGATACTCACTCACCATGGTTAGCTCTCTCACTCTCTTCATTAGTTTTGATTCTCATTTTGAGCTCATCTTCTTCCTCCTTCAATTTCTTTCTAGGGTTTGAAAAAGAGAGAGAATCAAAGTGAGAAAAGAAATTCTAAAGTGTACCCATTTCCTATTTCATCATCCTCTACTAGACTAGCACTTTAGTTTAGTGTGTTTGCTTCACTAATTCTCTAGTTAGTGAAGTAGAAGCTTGAGTTCGTATTCCCTCGACGTAGATCATTTTCGGCCTCGAAGACTTCAAGCAATATCGTTGCAATTTTCTCATGGAGCCGTCCGAAAGTCCGGGAGTTCGATGATCGCAGCGAAGGGACTACTACAAGGAGCTTAAGAAGTGAAGGAGCGATCTACAAAGGTTGTATTTCGTATTCACTTAGTGTAAATGTGATTTACTTGCGTGTGTAACCCTAATATTCTAGCAAAGATCTTGTTTAGAGTTATTCGGCACGACTAAAATTATAATCGTGCATGGTTGATACCTTGTAGAACCTTATTAGAGTGCCTAGTAACCCTACAGTGGTATCAGAGCCTAGCTAGAGTATTAGGCGACGTGTTTATGAAGTTAAAACTCCGAACGAACCCCGATACGTCAAATTATACCCCTCTCCGGAAAATTTTTTTAAAATGTGATTTTTCTGAATTAAAAATACCTAAAAAATTCAGCAGGCAATTATAAGCATTACCATGAAAAACGAGCCCCCAAATCCTCCACGTGGCTGCAGAACCACGGCAATAAGCCACTTGTCGCGGCGGTTCCGCGGCAAGAAAAGTGTATTGGGGACGGTTCTTTATGCAGAAATATCCGTTACTATTCCTGCATCTTTCTGGGTAGTTTTTATTCTGACTCAAGTGGTTGAGTATTCTGGGGTTTATTTTATAATCGTTGGTTCAATCGGAATATTTAATTTCGTTTTGTTTTCCGGATATTTAGAACGTATTAAAAAGTTCGAACGGATATCAATAACTCACTTTTTCCCGACCCGGAAAATTTCCAAGTGTTGGATTTTTCCGTTGTTTAAGAACGTCTAAATCATGCAAGTTACGCAATGGACCCTCTAGAAGACAACAAACCTTAACTCGATTATGTGACCGTCTTGAACTGCCTTTTGAACCTTAGGGGTTGGGGCAGTACGGCGTTGCCACATGTGAGGCGTTGGCTTGACTCTTCTACGGCTGGACCATTGGTACTGTGGCATGTAATGGATGTTTTTAAAAACCCTCCCCCCTCAAGTGTTGAGAACGATTTGGGAAAACTTGGGTGTTTGATCATTCGATCGGAAAGTTTAACATTGTCTATTTATCTGGAATGTGATACAATATTTGGAATCCACAAGTAGTTATGAGATAACTAATTTGGATGTTATAAACATAGCAGTTTAGTCTCAAATGATCGGTTGCCACGGAATTTTGATACGATCAAAAGTCCGTCGCAATCACGTTGCGTACGCGAATACTCGCCGGGTAAACTTAATAGACAGCCATGCCCCATAGCCCCGACCAAGTGACTGTAGGAGAACCCCGTCGCCAAAAGCATCCTTTCGGGTGCTCGCGGCAACGGTGTTCCGCCTTAGTGCACTTCGTCGGCAGCATCCGGTGGTGCGGCCGTCTACTAAAGTTTGCGACGAGCATTCGATCAAAATATCGGGAATCTTGTTGAATTGCCCGACTAGATATTGAAAAGTGTTTTCGATATAGAGACTAAAATGCGAGGTTTATAATTGTTGGGCATGCGATGTCTAAGGAGGTTGCGGATTCCAACTGTTGTAGTTTTACACTTTCTTTTCTGCGACCGTAAGTGTAATATGTGTTATCGCTGGTTTCGTTGCTATATGTCAACGACAATTGGGATGCGCATATTTACTTACGTTGATGACATGTGATGTTATGTGTTGCTGGATATGTTATATTGGATCGTCGCGTTTTGAATAGCCGGGGGTTTTATGTGAGATGAGGGTTTTTATTTTCATTCATGTAAAATTCATTTAATGTAATATTCTTTTATTGGGGCACTTCCGGGATGAGGTTGATGTCACCATTTGTATATTATTTACTTTTTCGCACTAGGATAGACCCAAGGAGGAGAGTACAAGTAACCGGGTTCTAGAGTCCAGTGGGAGACCAACTCGAGGAGTCGAGTCCGGGTCTCCTAACTCTAGAATTGGAAGGGTTGCTTGCCGCTCTCGTAGGGGTCTAGGGCTGTGGGTTTGGCTATTCATCGCGACCGTGGAATCCGTGTTTTATAGAGGCTCAAAATAAAACACGGACGTCCTAGTATATCCATTATTTCATATGTTTCTTCTGCTGCAATATCTGTGATGTGATCATTTGATATGTTGTGATAGATACTGTATATAGTATATATGATATATTATATAGACGTTACTTATGTTTTACACCCGCGCTAGCCCAGCCCCGCTCTGCCGTTAGTCACCTAACCTAATGGTGCACGAGGGGACATCAAGGCGAATGCGGATGGCATAAGTGTAAGTCGTATTTATCTGTGATGTTTAGGTGACTTAAATGATGGGACTTCATTAATATGATTAATGAAAGAAAAGAAACCTAAAAGATGTTGTAGAATCAAATTTTCAAAAAGGGTAGCTACAGTTTTTGCTTTGCATAGCGATATATATGATATATCCTGCACCTTATTCGATGAGGAAAGAGCCGAGATCCCTTTACCGGGAGTGACCTCTTTAGCAATGACTGGCAGATGCTACAACCCTCGGTTTTGTCTTTTGATTGCTTTTCTAGTTCTTGCTTTGCACAGTGATATATATGATATATCCTGCAGCTCATTCGACGAGGAAAGAGCCGAGATCCCTTCACCGGGAGTGACCTCTTTAGCGAAACTAGCAAAAGCCTAAAAAACACTCCATTTTAAAATCATTTGATTTTACAACGATATCAAGTTCATTACGCAATAGGTTTTCAGAAAAACCTGTCGTAGCCCTTCGTCATTTCAGATAAGTTGTATATAGTATTCGTGCTACATTTGTTGGCTTTCGTCAAGGTGTAGTGTACGGTAGCTATATGCTGCTTATCTGCTGCATATGATGCGATTGGATTAGGGTAGTCGTACGGCTTTGTTGGCTTTCGTCAAGGGTCGTGCGGGTGGGTTTAATTCAGTCAAGAAATGTACGGGTTGAACTTGACTAGCGGGCTATGGTTTGTTGGCTTTCGTCAAGGTCATAGCACGTTAGGGGCAAAATATTATCGGGAATTTCAAGTGTTGAAATTTGCAATGAGATTGCATACCTTCTATGAGATAGTTGGATCCCGATACCCACTGCGAGTAATTGTTACTCCTGGGAGAGTTTTACACATTACAATTAGCCGATCGAGTAGGTGTCTAGAAATGTGTCAATGGGGTTACGCCTCTGGGAAAATGAGGTTTACTTTAATTAGGTTCGTGCGAAAGCACGGGGAACCTCCCTCAAAGTACCGACACTGGCCTGGCTGAAAGATTGGCGAAGTTGTAGGGTGTAATTAATCCCGGCTAGTCTTTCCTTTTAGGGTTTGAAGGAAGATTTGATAAAAACAGTGGGAGCCATCCTGATTAGATAAAATAATAACCAATCTGATCTTGCAAGAGCGCACGCAGAGTGTTTTCTTCTCTCTCTCTCTCCAGGTAGCGACCATATCATGCCTTAATCAAGATAATAATACGGATGTATTGACCGAACCCGCTTGTTATACTGAGCTGTGGAACGTTGGTCCTGCTCCAACTTATAATTGTTATAAGACAGAGCAGGAAATAGGGGATTACCAGAATTCCCGTGCCGCCCAAACGAAGAAAGTGCATGATAATGCATCTTCTTCGGGTGTGTTCATTACAGAGAACTGTTTCTCAGTATCCTTTACGTCCTGGGTATTAAATACCGGATCAGGATCCCACATATGTAATCTATTACATGGGCTACAGACAGGTAGAGAACTGAGAACGGATGATAGAAATTTCAAGAATAGAAAACGGTGCAAGTGTTGCAGCCAAATCTGTTGGTCACTATCACCCTGTATTATCAGAATACATTGATTCTTAACGAATGTTATTAGATACCGAACCTGATATACAACATCATATCTGTCTCTTTATTAATAAAGAAGGATATAATTTTGTATTGTTTGATAATGTTTTGTACATTTCCTATATCAAGAGTTGATCGGTTCAGGCACGTTATCTAAAAGCATTGACGCTCTAAATCGAACTACAGTTCTTAGTATACAGAACACACATAAGAGGAAGAGTTCAGAAATGAACGAATCCTTCTTGAGGTATTGTAGACTAGGTCATATCAATGCGACCCGACTAGCTGAAAGTACATATAGATGCATATTTAAATTAGTTTGAATTTACATCTTGTGAAACTTGCCGGTCATGTCACAGAGATAAGATGACCACAGCTCCGTTTATTGGAAACAGAGAAAGAGTTAGTGAACTCTTGGGATGATACATGTTGATATATGAAGGTCCCCTGTCTACACATGCCAAGACCGGTTCTTTTTACTTCATTACATTCTCTGATAATCTCTCAAGATTCAGACATATGTTCCTGTTGAAACACAAGTCCGAAGCTTTTGAGATATTCACAGAATATAAGTTAGAAGTAGAGAACCCAAATGGGTATAAGTATTATGTCCTTTGATGTGATCAAGGAGGAGAATACTTGAGCATGGAATTCCTGGATTATTCTAAAGGAGAATGAGATTCTCTCTCAGCATTACTCCTCCGTATACACCACAGCACGTCGGTGTATCGGGGCGGAGCAATCGCACCCTATGTGATAAGGTGTGCTCTATGATGAGTATTACTGAGTTGCCTATTTCGTTATGGGGGTTATGCACTTGTGAAGCTGCATACCTATTGAATGGTGTTCCAACCAAATCAGTTGCCTACCACTTCATATGAGATATGGAAAGGGAAGAGCCCATATCTTAAGTTAGTTAAGATTTGGCGTTGTCCAGCCTATGTCTAAAAGCATAATCCGGACAAGCTCGAGGCAAGGTCAGTTCTGTGGAAGTTTGTTGGATATCCCAAGCATTCGCAAAGGAATATCTTCTACCGTACCGAGGAACAAAAGATGTTTTGTTTCTCGGCATGCCACCTTTTTAGGAAAAGGAATTTATTTTGGAAACTAATTTGTGGACATGAGATAGAACTGGAAGGAGTTCCAGCTATATAAACTGCAACTGATGATTTGGTAGAACTAAAGGATTCAATAGCTCCCAACGAATCTCAGCCTCTCCGCCGATCTGGTAGGGTTCCTCACCCACCTGAGAGATACTTTGGTTTCTCTATAACAGTGGGAGCGAGAATTGCATCATGAGATGATGACCCATCTAGTTTCGAGCAGGCCATCAGGAGTGGGACTCTGTAAGAATGGCTGGATGCTTAACGATCTGAGATGGAATCCTTATACACCAACAAAGTATGGACTTTGGTTGCCTTATCTGAAGGGTTAAATCCCCATCAGGAGCAAGTATATCTTGAGAAGATTACTTGGTGTACATGGAAAAGTTGAGACTTTCAAAGCTAGACTTGGTAAAGGTTTACATCATTAACCAGGTATGGATTATGATGAAACATTTTCTAAGTAGCTATGCTTAAGTCTATCCAGATCCTACTTGCCACGGCTACATACCATGACTACGATATCTGGCGGTTGGGTGTCATGACTGCTTTTCTAAATGATGTTTTAGAAGAGAGAGTCTATAAGTACACAGTCAGACGGCTTCATAGACAGTGGGAGCAGCAGAAACGGGTGCAAGATGTTTTATGTGATAAAGCAGGCATCGCGGAGTTGGAACGCCTGTTTTGATGTGTTAGTCAAAGAGTTTGGCATCATCAAAATGGTAGATGAACCTTGTATATACAAAAAGGTAGTAGAGAGTATGGTGGTGATTCTCGTAGAGTACGTGGATGACATACTCTTGATAGGGAAGGAGTTTCCTATGCTACGCTCGATCAATCTCCGCTTATCACAAGGATTCTCCATATAGGATCAAAGTGATACCTCTTAAATCCTTAGTTTTGATCTATGAGATAGATCTAATTGGATGTTAGGATACTCACTAGATGTAGTGAGATGGTATCAATTGATCCTGGGGAGAATCACTGGGAGGGTTCCAGGGTGATAAGGATGACCGAAAGTCAGTCACAGGCATTGTCTTTACCCTCAGTGGAGGGACGGTATGTTGGAAGAGTTCCAAGATAGATACCGTGGCATACTAGACTATAAAGGCTAGATACATCGCTACCAAAGATGCTACCAAAGAGGCAGTCTGGATGTATATTAGTTCATGAGATGAACTTCGTTCCTTCCATTGTGTGACAATGGAGGTGTGGCTTATGCCTAGGAGCACCCGTCCCATCAGTGATCCAGACATATTCTAAGGCAGTATCACCTGATCATAGAGATGGTTGATCTCCAGGGGATCGAGGTTAGAAGAGTAGACTCAGAGGACAACACGGCGGATCCACTCACAAAGGCCTTCTCCCAGAGAGAGACTATTATGGGATGGTTGAGTATGAGATACTACAACCACTGTTATCAGATGGCCCTAGTGCAAGTGGGAGATTGTTAGTTATATGTATGCCCTAGAAGCCATTACTATACATGAGATGTATATTGTAGTGGATGCTTGGACATATATAGGGAGGACTTTCTTGCTCGACATGATAGTATGCTATCTGGTTACTCTTTACCTTAACGTGTACACTGATTGTCTCTCTATTACATGTTGGTAAAGCCCTTAGGATATGTACTTGACTACATGGACTATGATGCGGATCATACTAGTGGGGACATGGTAGTCCATAAGTACATCCTTCAAGGTCCCTAGTCGTGGTTGTATCAAGACGGGGCATCGATATACCAGAGTAGACTAGCATATACCTTCTCGACCCATGTAGATGGGCGATGGATGATTCCATATCCATTGGTGTTTGACATCAGAGATGATATACGGGTGCTCAGTAGAGACTGGGTACACTGGACGGACTCGCCGAGAACTCATAGTTGGTATTATACCTTACGTCAGATGGCAGTTCTCTGGTGACACTAGTACATGTTAGTCTATAGACCCGAGATCGTCATAGAGTCTTGTGTGATTCCTACTGTACTTTGATTTCCACCTTACCACGTCCAAGAGGGCGTGCAAAACCGTGGTTTTTAGGTACAGTCCCGAGTCACATGGAGGCAATGAGCGATAGGAGGGGTTTCGTCTCTCCCGGTATTGGGGGTTGATGTTGCGCTATGCTCGATTGGCCATAAGAGGGAAGTCCCTGGCCAGGGCTGGTTTAGAGATTTACTGGTAAGTGTTACCAGTAGTTTCTCGACCCGTTATGAGCCTCGCATCGGCATGACTTATCGGTTATTGGGGTCTGACGTTTACCACCCCTAGACTTGATATGCGACATATCAGACATGGAGACCAGACTGTACGGTAGTGTCACTGTCAGGCTTTTTGCAGGAGTTGGAGCGGGCTTGCTTGCTGATCTTCTGATCGCTCAATACCCGGGTAGACGTTACGTCCAGCTAGTACCGCTGACGGCTTGTGGGTGCTTGATATGATCATCACCTACTGCCGAGGTATTGACGAGTCTTTAGAGTCCTACATAGAGGTTTTACTGGCTCAGGCAAAATGAAATAGGAGCGCATATGTGATATGTGCGGGACCGAGAATAATGCGTGTATGTGATACCGTATTCTATTCTCGCGACTATTGTATCGGCCGGTTATATGAGATATAGCCGGGTTATCGAATCAAGTGTTGATTCAATAAGTTGGTATATTTTGTGTTAGTCGATTATATGTGATATAACCGGATTATTAAGTCAAGTGTTGATTTAATAATTTAGTGTATAATTGTATATGTAGATATACTAATTTACATTAACTAATATTGGTTCACTTAAGCATTTGTTTTTCTCACTTGTGCACAACTTAATATATGTGTGATATATATTTATTTGTGTTCATATTTTTGTATCATGGTTGTTGATACAACTATCATGGGTGTATGAGACATACACCATACTAATTATATTGGTAGGATTTTAATATCTAAAGTAATTCTAAAATTAATGGATAATGAGCTCATATGCATGAAGCTTCATGAAGCTTATGGTTGTATTGACTTAGTCCACTAGTTTTGTTTTACTTAAGATATTAGTTAACCTAACCACTATAATTAGCCATGGTAATATCTCTACATGAGTTAGTATATGATACTCACTCACCATGGTTAGCTCTCTCACTCTCTTCATTAGTTTTGATTCTCATTTTGAGCTCATCTTCTTCCTCCTTCAATTTCTTTCTAGGGTTTGAAAAAGAGAGAGAATCAAAGTGAGAAAAGAAATTCTAAAGTGTACCCATTTCCTATTTCATCATCCTCTACTAGACTAGCACTTTAGTTTAGGGTGTTTGCTTCACTAATTCTCTAGTTAGTGAAGTTGAACCTTGAGTTCGTATTCCCTCGACGTAGATCATATTCGGCCTCGAAGACTTCAAGCAATACCGTTGCAATTTTCTCATGGAGCCGTCCGAAAGTCCGGGAGTTCGATGATCGCAGCGAAGGGACTACTACAAGGAGCTTAAGAAGTGAAGGAGCGATCTACAAAGGTTGTATTTCGTATTCACTTAGTGTAAATGTGATTTACTTGCATGTGTAGCCCTAATATTCTAGCAAAGATCTTGTTTAGAGTTATTTGGCACGACTAAAATTATAATCGGGCATGGTTGATGCCTTGTAGAACCTTATTTGAGTGCCTAGTAACCCTACAATATCGCACTTCAATTTTCATTAATCATTGATTTCTTAATACCGTTTTATCTTAATATTTCTTATTTTGATATTTCTTATAGATGCAGGGCAGCCCCATCCCGAGAGGGGGACTCGAGGACCGAATCAGTCCCACGGTCTGAGGCCCGATAGAGCTAAGGAGAAGGCACCATTCCCTCTCTTATTTACCCCCGATTATCGTTTTACTGGCGATTATGCCGAGAGATTCAGCCGGTATATGGGGGATGAGAGCCACATCCAAAAGAAGTATCTACTTCACGTTGAGTGGGGCGATCAGCACATGCGCTCATTTTCCTTCTTCTGGGATCAGGCTCGGGTATTAATATATATTTTCATTTGACTTATCCAATAAATTTATTATTATTTAAAATTTATATTTTAAATACATTATTTTTTGTAGCAGTTAGATTACGACTTTCAGCCTATACCCGACCCTGATCATCTTGACAGAGTGCTCGATCTTTACGCTCTTTACCTGCGCCTCATGAAGAACATGCAATCTAAGGTCTGATATAATAGGAACGAGCTGAAAATCGACTGCTATTTGGTTTCGCTGGCGACCCTCGAGGCAAAGAGAGAGGCACTCCTACATACTCCGGTCTTTGCCAGAGTCGACGTAGATATATGGCCTATCTTGTGCCAATATTATGACTCTAAACGCAAACATATTTGTAATTTAGATGCAATTCATTGTTTAGTATATAATTTATTTTTTTATTTTGCTTAATTAGAAAACTAAATCTGATTGTGTTGTGCAAAAACAGGCCGATCAAAATAAGAAGAATAGGAAGTCGGCGAAGAGTGGTCGCCCCACTTACACAGGTGGCTCAAGGAACATTACAAGTGCCATGAAGGCATTGGTAAATTACAATACATCTATTTTGATATAATACAATATTAAGAGTTATTTTATAATATATGTAAATTTTTGGCGAATTGCAGAGAGCTCAGACCCTGACACAGGATGGTATACCGAGCATGTTGACCGCGTATCTTGCCGTCCATGGTATCTCGACAGATCCCGCCACGAGCGAGCTTCAATTCCCCGACACCGCTACCCAGGAGTATTGCGTAAGTGTTAATATTTATTCTAATTCGAATGAAATTTTTGTTTTGAGAAGATCAAATTTAAATGATATACTTATATTTTATTGGTTAATGTGGGTGTAAGAGTTGGTGGCGGAGCAGGCGGAAACATCGGGGTTCGATTTTAGTGGATAAACCGATCCGATGCTACTGATCCCAGCCCTAGACGCCGTACACGGAGGGCACCACAAAGGTTAGGAGATAGACCGAGAACTAGGTCCTAGTAGGGCCTATTTGAGATTGGTCTCCACTCAGGCGGTCACTTCCCCTACCCCTGTGGGCGACGTCTGGAGTATGATGTTACCGCCTTGAAGACCACCGTCGAGGAGTTGAAGGAGAAGTTGGTACATATATTATTTAAAAGTAAAATATTATATCATATTATAGATAGTAACATATGCAATATTAGCGGCCTGAGCTTATTTGGTTGTAGACTTAGGTTTGATTAATCATACTTACATAAAACTATCTAATTAAAATAAACTACAGTTTTCCAAACTAGATATCCAAACTAGACCTAAGTCCCTAACTATTCTTAAATTAGGGTTTCGCAATAATCTGATAATGATACGAATTCGACTAAAATCTAATACACCGTTCTTACTCGTTTATTACACACAAAATTTTACAATTGTAACATTTCAGAAAATATAAAATATTATTTTTGGGAATTTAATATTAAAATAATATTTTTCCCGAAAATTGCCGATTTGCGAAATTGGGGTTTTCGAAAAAGAGTATAAATATATACCAATAATTATGAAATAAATAGAAATTAAAATGATTTATTCACTTAATAATATAATTAAAGGATTTGGCATTTTTAAAATTTATTTTATGCAGTTTCGATAAAAACCCGATTAGTGCACTGCTAATCGCGATTAAGCCAAATCAGTGTTTTTACAGTTTCCATGATTAGTGCACCATGACATGTTTATTTTGTTACATGTTTCATTTCATTTGGGCTTTATATTATGGTTTTTGGTGAGAAAAAGAGAGAAAAGGGGGTCATGATGAGTGAGGAGAGAGAAAGGGACATAATGATGGCTTGGAAAGAGAGGGTGTGTGTGAATTATAATGAGAGAGGGGGGCTTCTGCCCAAATCATAATCCCTCACCATTTCCATCATCCTCTTCATCTCCTCAAGCTCCCAACCCTCCTCAAATAATCCCTAGATCCATCTCCTAACAATCCCCAAAACCCTACACACCCTTCACAAATATTAATCCCCTCTTCAAGCTCTATACATGGGACCAAGAAAAATTAGTTTTGATGATCTTGGGGGATTCATGGGTGCTTTATGAGGTAATCCCTTCATTAATTAGGTAGTTTTCCATTTACTTAAGTATTTATATGTGTTTAGATGTGATATTGTGGAGGTAGTGAACATTGGGAAACCCTAGTGAAGATTTGAGTGTTGGTTTGAATTAGGTGATGCCTAGTGGCTGTTAACTAGACTCGGGTGCTGTTTAAAGACCTGGAACAGACCCTAGAAACCCCAAAACATGGATTTAGAAACCCGACATCGGATAAATGTGTGATCTGTGAAGGTATTTTGGAATCTGGAGCAAGCCCGAGACCCCTAAAATAAAATTGAGCTGACAGTGAGTCGTGCAGGCACCTAGGAAGCTACCACCAAGACCCGAGCCCCTAATTCAAAGTCTTGGCCACAGATTTAATCATTCTGGCCGCAATTTGCGGCCAGAGTAGGATGGAATGGTTCCAGATTTGGTCCATGGCTCATTTTGCACTAAATTAGACCCCTCCTATATGTAGTTTTGGCTAATTGTCACCTGGGGAAAATCTGGGAGCATTTTGGTGTGTTTTAGGCGATGTTTTCCATATTTTTAAATGCACTTTCTTGATATTTGGATTTGTATTTGGTTGTCGGGTGTTCGTACACCGACAACAGGGGTTGTTTGATTGATTTGCACGTTTAGGCCATAGGTTCTAACCTGTGAGCACACTGTGCGCTGTATCGGTTTTCTGCGTCGATTTTAATAAGTATTGCGATTGGTTATTATTGTAGGTACCCTCGCATAGATTCCAAGGCGAAGAAGCGCGGCGTCATCGATTTGGGCGAGCGAAGACAGGTGAGTAGATCTATATCTACCGGGAAAGTCGGGTGGATGGCGTATAGCACCCCCGCAAACTTCTGATGGAAACCGATTTATAGAGTATGGTTAGGAAACCTAGATTAGGAAACTAAGGTTAGAATATAGATAGCTATGTAGTCACATTAGAAACTAGAGGTTAGTTAAGTGTGATATGCTACTACTACCCTAGGATGATGTTTAGCGATATTACCATTTAGGGTTCTGTAGGACTAGATAGTCGATGTAGATGCGTCATCCGAACCATACCTTTTTCTAAACTAAAGAATCGTGTGTACCTTTTAAATGTATATCTTGAGGGATGATACGGATTTTCAAATGATATCTTTTCCTTAAAAACACCGTAACCCCTGTTTTCAAAACTACGATTCACTTCTTTAAAAATCTAATTGTATGGTTCGGGTGTGTTTGTTAGATTAGATACTTATATATAGTAGAGATAGCTTGTTTATGTAAATTCGACATGATATGAGACATAAATGCGATGAAAGAATACAAGACGAATTTGATGATATAATGAGATGATGATATGATATGATGGTATACGGATGCGAGTCGATCGAGATGATTATACCCTGCCGGTCCCCTGATATGAGATCATTGCAGATGTGACCCGGGACATAGGTATATAGGATTATATATATATAGAATGTTGTGAATCATGGATGATAGGCCGTATGTGATATTAGGCCATACCCTCATTTGTCTTATAGGATGATAGGATCCCTATTAGCTTAATGCCGCCGCACGATGATATTCCGTGCGTGATGAGTTGACTTGATGATTGATCCTTACCCTTGACTAGAGGTTGCCGTACGATGAATTATACCGTACACGGTGTTATTGGGCTAGATGTCGATTGATAGATTCACCGACTCGAACATATAATAGTTATGTATACCTTATAGCTGTTAGCTGATGATTTACTTGCTGCATTCATGATATTAGTATTGCATCGCATATACCTGTGATAGTACACCTGCACCATTATCGATGATGCGTATGTTACACGTACACATATTTGCCGGCTCACACACTTCATCATCGATAATTGCCATGTCACTACACAGCAGGATTGCTGCATCATGACATATACATAGATACATTCATACTTGCGGATATACACATTTGTATATCCATATTCGTGACATATACATAGATACATTCATACTTGCGGATATACACATTCGTATATCCATATTGGTGTACATATACCTTGATACACCCATACTTGTGCACATACACATTGTATATTCATATTTGTGCACACATACATGGTACATATATACTTGTGCATATTCATATTGTACCTATATAGATAACTGGTTTTATTGGGAAATTGGGAACCGCAAGTTATTTTTTAAAAACTGGAATCATTTTCAAAGAACGGTTTTCCCCTTAATATGTCATATCACTATTCCATATTGCATGATACACGAATATGCTCGCATTTCTTTTTACATGTCGTATACATCATGCTCTATTATTTTACGCATTGAGATATGCTGTTTTCATGAGATTTCTGGATTTGAGAACCGTGGATATTTCAAATGAGATTATGTGTTGTTTTAAAAACCCGATTTCTCTTGATATGATATTTCAGTGCGTCCACCATGTGTTTTCTCGGTTCTGAGAGTGGCATGTGAAACCCTATTCGAGGAGTGGTAGGCACCGTCTGCGGGTACATGGTAGACCCGGTGAGGTACCCCGGGACAAGAAGGCTCGTATATGTTAGACGGTGAGCCCGGCAGGGGGAGCACTACCTACCGGTGATAGTATGTAGACTCAGCGGTTATCCGGAGGATACCGACCAGAGTAGCGAGATGGATATGAGGGCCGACTAGGGAGTGCGGCACCTGAGGGCCGATCTGAGGATACGGCGCCTGAGATATATGAGGATTTACGTGCCGATGCTTGGCACGGTTTTCATGATGTTTTCGAGTGTCGATGCTAGGCACTCAGGTTCCATGATTTAGATGTGTCGGGAGGGACACCGTTGATATATATATCTTCATACTTTCATGCACAATCTTTTATGATATTTACATGCTTGATATTGTTGCGTCAGTGGTTGACGCGTGGACTAGATCCACATACATACATACATACATGCACCGATTCTACTATCGGAGATTTTGCACATGCTTATAGATATTGATTTATGGGTGGACGAGATCCACATATCCGCATGCATTGATTATTACTGTTGGATATTATCCACATGCATATAGATATTGACTACCTTGTTGGCACATATACAACCCGGTCACCCTAGATATCATAGTATTACCTTTTGCTATAGTTGACCTAGGAGTCGTTGTTTATTCGATTTCTACTTGTAGATATATTTCTATTCACGAGTTGGCAACTCACCCCCGTTGTGCCACAGTTCTTGCAGGTTGACCGCGTGGACCAGTAGCGGCATCGCTAGCACAAGTTCTTTGGGTGTTTTGCAGTGGTAGGTGGGACATTTGTATCGTACCCACTCTTGTATTACATTTCATATTGTATCTAGTTAACTCCATCAATCAACAAAATTAGTGATTTGTATAAGTAATGAGACTTAGTGAGACTGGTAGTTGCGAGATTTGAGCGATGGGTTTTATTTCCCCTTTGGGGTTATATCTTGCTCTTTTCTTTATCTTTTTGTGGTGAACTTCGCCGTTGGGCGTCGTATACTCATTTATATTGTATTGCGTGGTTGTGATCCGCCGTTTGGCGAAGAGCTAGCTCCCGCTTGGGGATGCCATTATTCTTGCTATGTATTTGCGGTTTTGGATCAAAATATACAAAGGAGGTGCTGCCAAAATTTTTCAAAAGACGAAACATGTTTTTCAAACTAGAAAATTTTATTTGCATCATTCATGTTTCTTTCTATGCATTAAGCACACTTAATTTTATTATACCTTTATTTCAAAAACTCCACCTCCTTTATTTTCTTAAAAAGGTTTAGATTTCTGGGTTTCAGCTTACTTGAATTCCGTTACGCCTTTAGACGTGGCGTGATTCAAGTGCTGGTCACGAGCTAATATTTCGGGTCGTGACAAAGTTTGTATCAGAGCGCTAGGTTTAACCTTTGTTCGAGTCTATGTTTGACTATGCGGAGTCTAGGGCGGGAGTGTATTTCGGAACCTAGGCTTGACCTTACGGAACTTAGACTTGAACGGGGGGGTATTAGACCCGAACTTTCGTTTCATAGGCTGACCCTGATTGATGGAGTAGGTAGCTTGAGTAGAGTAACGTACCGTACGTATGTTCCGCGGCATATTTACGATACGATACTCCAGTTAAGAAACCTTAGGATATACATATTTTTGAGACCAGTGATTCTCTTGTATCCATGATTATACATCCATTGGAGATCCTCGATTCTATTTGTTTCCATGATCATACTTTCATTGATGCTGTTCCTTTTCATGATCATGTATCCATTCTAGATCTGTTGTTTTCTTTCTTGCCATTGATCTGCTCTCTTCGATTCTCGATTGAGGTTCCTGTCACCATTGTTTGGACGCAGTTTGAGCTGCTGCTAGTGTTACGGTCGGGCGAGCTCGTCCGGTACGAGGGCCGATCATTGTGTTTTCTGGTGACATAGAAACGTCTCGAGTTAGCATTGATGATTGTGACCTCTTGTGAGGCGAGTGCTCGGTTTTATATCGGATGATCGGGCCATTGTTATAGCTGCCAGTTGCGAGAGGACTGTTGATGTACAACATACCTCAAAGATGTTGATGTCGCCTACCGTGCAGACAGATGACCCAGCTGTTGTTGAGATTGATAGGATGTCGCTTCCGGAGCTTACGAGCTGAGATCGCCGGAGCTTCCAGGCAGATATGCGACAGATGATAGCTAGTCTATCCCGATTTGAGAGACAAAGGTGATTCGTCCGATTTATGCGCCGGAGCAGGCCCGGTTGAGTTGAAGATTTCCAGTGTGGAGAGTCTTACTTGGATCTAGAGCAGACCGATTTAGAGATGACCGCCAATGTATCGCCTTTCCTGGAGGATTGAGGCACTGTTCAGCGTACAGACAAATGAGCCAATTGTTGCTGCAAATGAAGAGGTATCGCCCAGAGGTTGGAGCTATTGCAGCATAAGTATATACTTAGAGATATGATGGAAGGTCGCTAGCCACCCAAGGGTGAAGGACTAGGACATGTGGTTCGTTCGCTACCCGATGCGAGGTCATCAGATAGATTGATTCTAGCTAGGGACGACTTCACGCAGATTCGTTGAGAGTCGATAGAGACGATCGAATGTCAGGAAACCATATTCCAAGTTTAAAGTATTCGGAAAGACGTGCAAGCAATTCTATGGACCATCTAGAAGAATGAAACCCTAACTCGACATAATGACCGTGTGAAAGCCTTTGAACCTTAGGGTTTACGGCAGTTCCATGGCACCATTAGTAAGGCTTGGGTTTGCCCTTCTACAGCTGGATCACTGATGCTGTGGCATGTACTCGATACTATTAAACTGTACCCAAGATGTTGATCTCTTGAGTGATTATGAGGCTTTGACATATCGATCGAATGGTTCGACATCATTCGGATATCTTGTGATGGGATACATTTCTTGGGAGACTCCAGATACGAGCATGGCCGTTGGAGCGCAGTCCTTGCAGCCACGAAAAGACGAGTCCGAATCAGTCGACATTGGAGCCGAGTGAAGTAAAGAGTTCGCACGAGAATTTGATTAGGTGACGTTCCACTCCGCTGATATCAGAGATGTGATATGCGTGCAGAGACGTAGTATATGGATATACCTTCCAGAAGGAGTCGCGAGGAGTATGCAGCCATTCCGGAATAAGAAACAGATATAGAAAAGATAATAACTTCCGGGCGATTCGGCAGAAATGAGATTTGAGAGAGACCTCGACAGGACCTTTCTGGAATACTATACGAGAAGACCTGGACCAGGAGTGGTCATTTTGCGCACACCCAGAAGGCCAGCGTTCAGCATCGTCGACGAGATAGTTGACCAGGTTCGGATAGAAGACCTCACCCAGATGCGTTGTGAGTTGATCGAGGACGGACGAACATTGAGTATTTCTCCGATGGTTGGGACGAGTTTCCGAGGACGTGTTCGGCCAGATATCTTCTACCGAGTGATGAAGATACCGAGTTCGTGACTTCGAGTCCGTATGAGAGAATTCGGATTGACCGTAGCCGAGAACAGTTGTAGTGCGCAGATAGCATGATGTGACGTCATAGTGGACGATGATACAGGTGAATGGAACCAGAGGTTCGTGCGAGACGCTGACGAGCTATTATTACTCTCCGTCGAGATCAGAGACCTGATATGCTTATAGAGGCGTTGGATACGGCCAGTCTCCGAGGAAATGTGTGCGGCATATGCAGATGTCCAGAAAACGAGAAAAGATTATATAAGAGTACCAGCCTCCGTACAGTTCAGCATAGGCGAGATCGGAAGAGACCTTGAGCAAGATTCCTTCCAGGACACTGCTGCAGTGAGATTTGCACCCAGGATCAGATGTGCCACGTGTTTTCAGAGAGCCAGAGGCCGACGCCAGTGACGTGCTGCTTTTTGAGTGGTCATGATGATTGACCGAGATATGACCAGAGAAGTGCCAGAACGGAATCGTCCCCGTTAGCACACCTGACAGGGCCGATGAGCCGATAGATTGCGAGATTGGTAATCCGCAGAGAAGATAAGGACCTAGAGACCGAGGATGCCAGACCGTGAGCAGGAGGCAAGCGGATGTTCTTGTTCTGTCGGTTTCTAGGCGCACCGGTTTATTTTTCGACATTGTAGGAGGTGTACCTCGATGTCCTTTATTGCGATTTGCGTTTGTGATCTGAGTATCACTCTTATATCGCTTGGATTTGAGTTTTGATGACGAGTTTCCTGATATTGATTTCGTGCACCATGGCTGCACATACTGAGTATTTACATTTTGTGCATAGTTATTGCACTTGAAATATGTTTTTATACACTAGGGTATTGGTTTTTGATTTGTGCATATTTATCGCACTTGATATCGGTTTGTGCCTTGGTTGCACATGTTTATGAGTTCATGGAATTCATACGGTTGATTTGATTTTGTGTGTATGGTACGCACTCGATTTGATGTTTGCACTCGGTATAGCTTATATGTGCTTGTAGTGCATTAATATGCGTTTAGTGCACGCAGTTGCACACGTTTACGATTTTATACACCTTGATGTACTCGGTGTTGCTGTTTATGCATTTGAGTTATTGATTGGTATTTCGTGCACTAGATGCACTGTATTTGTATTTCGTGCACTAGATGCACTGTATTTGTATTTCGTGCACTGGATGCACTGTATTTGTATTTTATGCACTAGATTGCATTCTGCATCTGTTGCACCGGACGGGTATTTATGCGTTGTCGCACTGGATTTATACCCCGTACCTAGGTTGCACCCGATTTATATCCGTGAGCATTCGTTTTACCAAATTTGTATTTTCGTGCGCGTTGGCACTTGTTGTTCGTCTTTGTGCATGTTACTGCACTATATGCTTTTACGGACCCGACGCGCTTTGGTTGGATTTTCGCGCATGTTGGGCGCAAGATATGAGATGCAATTCTGTGCACACCGGATGCACTGGATTGAGATTTTTATGCACTTTAGATGCACTTGATGTTGTTGTCGTGCACACCCGTTGCACTGGATAGATGTTTTGTGCACACCCGTTGCACTTAGTTTTTCTTATGTGTATTATAGCACCTGTATTTGGATTTGATTTCCATGCGCACAGACGCATGTGATTATTGGATACGCCTTTTGAGGCTGATTTTGCTTTTGAGCACTTTGTTTTCATATTGGGCACTATTTTGTGTAGTAGCCAAACAGGACCGATCTGAGGACAGTACCTGAGTACTTTGCGTGCATTAAAAGTTTACCAATAGGTTTTTGAAACAGAGGAGCTATAGTCTCGCTATTTTCTTAAGTGTCCGTGAGCGACACGAACGTTTATAAAGGAAAACTTTTTGGATATTTCGAAAACGACGGAACATGTATTTAAGAAAACATATATGGGCATATATTATTATTTTAAAATGAACGACCGTCAGTTATGCCGTGAGTTACGCATTCCCGCGGCGATTTAGAAAAGGTTTTGCATGCGTTTCATTCAGATTTTGAGTTTTTCAAAGATGCGTACTATACATGTATTATAGTATTTGATTAATGTATATTGGATTTCAGTAGTGGATTTCGAGATCTGTATCTCTATTCGTAACTCCGAGGATATGCGTGCAAATCTGATGATTTGCGTGACGCTTGACGGAGTTCGATTTTGAGATTTGTACTCGTTTCATGCGCGCTTAACGCGCAGTGTTATTTCTACGATTTCCATGATTTCGAAGCCCCGTGATTTGAGCCGAATATTGAAATGTTTTAGATTTTGGGGGTTTAAATTTAAATTCGGGGACCGAATTTATTTAAGGGGGGAAGATTGTAACATTTCAGAAAATATAAAATATTATTTTTGGGAATTTAATATTAAAATAATCTTTTTCCCGAAAACTGCCGATTTGCGAAATTGGGGTTTTCGAAAAAGAGTATAAATACATACCAATAATTATGAAATAAATATAAATTAAAATGATTTATTCATTTAATAATATAATTAAAGTATTTGGCATTTTTAAAATTTATTTTTTGCAGTTTCGATAAAAACCCGATTAGTGCACTGCTAATCGCGATTAAGCCAAATCCGCGTTTTTACAGTTTCCATGGTTAGTGCACCACGACATGTTCATTTTGTTACATGTTTCATTTCATTTGGGCTTTATATTATGGTTTTTGGTGAGAAAAAGAGAGAAAAGGGGGTCATGATGAGTGAGGAGAGAGAAAGGGACATAATGATGGCTTGGAAAGAGAGAGAGTGTGTGAATTATAATGAGAGGGGGGGCTGCTGCCCAAATCATAATCACTCACCATTTCCATCATCCTCTTCATCTCCTCAAGCTCCCAACCCTCCTCAAATAATCCCTAGATCCATCTCCTAACAATCCCCAAAACCCTACACACCCTTCACAAATATTAATCCCCTCTTCAAGCTCTATACATGGGACCAAGAAAAATTCAGTTTTGATGATCTTGGGGGATTCATGGGTGCTTTATGAGGTAATCCCTTCACTAATTAGGTAGTTTTCCATTTACTTAAGTATTTATATGTGTTTAGATGTGATATTGTGGAGGTAGTGAACATTGGGAAACCCTAGTGAAGATTTGAGTGTTGGTTTGAATTGGGTGATACCTAGTGGCTGTTAACTAGACTCGGGTGCTGTTTAATGACCTGGAACAGACCGTAGAAACTCCAAAACACGGATTTAGAAACCCGACATCGGATAAATGTGTGATCTGTGAAGGTATTTTGGAATCTGGAGCAACCCCGAGACCCCTAAAATAAAATTGAGCTGACAGTGAGCCGTGCAGGCACCTAGGAAGCTACCACCAAGACCCGAGCCCCTAATTCAAAGTCTTGGCCGCAGATTTAATCATTCTGGCTGCAATTTGCGGCCAGAGTAGGATGGAATGGTTCCAGATGTTAGTTGTATGTATGCCCTAGAGGCCAGTATTGTACAGATGATGTATATTATGTAAGTGCACGGCGGCGCCCCGGCCGTCAATCCTACGGCCAAATGCGGAAGCGGTGATAAACTTTAAATTTTTCTTTGAACTGGCAAACCGCTGCGCACTTATACCCGGATCGAACCACTAACTAGTCCTAGCTATCAACAAGAAAGGGAAAGAGATATACCGACGATCCAAGTCCTCCGGTCTTCTCGTCATCGTCCCGATCTCCTGCGGAATGTCCCGTCTCCTCCTCGTCGCCGGAAGTGCACCACATTGCCTACTTCTTTTACGGGCTCCCACCTCAATGCCGAGGCAACTCGGGCACGAAGCCGGCTAGTCGACGTGCCCAAGATTTGCTGTAGAATATAGTGTGGATACTTGTGTCTCATTTGGGGTAGTGGAGCTTGCCATTGGTGGAGGAATTGAACTTGGGGCTTTTTAGATGGAACTTGTGGATATTTGGGAACATGAAATGAGCCAAAATGCCCTCACTCCAAATTGGGACAACCCCTAAAGTGGCCGGCCTCTCCATGGCAAGAGGGTGAGTGAGTGAGAGAGAGGAGGGAATTGCAAAGCATGAGAAAGATATCCAAATATCCAAGGGAGAGAAAGAGAGGGCTATCATGCAAAGAATCATCATTCCAATAATTCACACACTCAACCAACAACCATGATAGCAAATAAAACAACACTCCAACACCACCATCATCACCTCACAAAGTCAAGCAAGAAAGGTCAAGGGATGGGCTCCATCATGAAACCATCATGATACAAAGAAATATGCAAAGACCCCTTCCACTACCACTTATTTGCAACAATGCAAATAAGCCCTCCTCCACCAATCTTCGGCTAATGAACGGAACAATGGAAATCGGCCGAAACGGAAAGCAAACTGGCAACTCCAGAAAACTGGTCCCGTAATAAATTACAGGAAAACCCCGATACTGTGCATACACACCCGCATCTGTATTTCGACCGAAATACAAATGCAATGAGACAAAATCTACACTGTACTATACTAGAATCCGGCTTATACCAAAACCGGCTAGTAATATCCGTTCGATCCTGATTCGTGCAATGCCGCACGTATCTGATCAAACCCTGCCATATAACCATACGGCCTATAGTACAAACTGTCCGATCCTGATCCGTGCAATACCGCACGTATCTGATCGGACCTTGCCATATCTCCATACGGCCTCTACAACCTTTCGCCCGAAAGCTGAGTAACAAAATGTGGGGGACTCTAAAGACTCGTCAATACCTTGGTTGTGGATTTAACCACTAGCACGTCAGAGGTATAAGCCAATACGTAACGGGCTACCAGGTATCGACTAAAAGGGACGTCTGTGAGCGAACTCAGCCTGACTCCCTACTGAGCCTGTCAGTGACAATATCCGTACAGTCCGGTCCGTTCGTCTATGAGCATCGCATGGCGGGCCTAGGGGGTTGGTAAAAGTCAGACCCCCAAAAGCGGTACAAGTCGTGTCGGAGTGTAGCCCAGAACACCCTGAGATACTACTGGAATACCTACCAGTAAATCTCCTTGCCTCGGCCGAGGGCTTCGTGTAATGGCTCTCCTAGACACAGCACGACCTCACCCCCAATACCGGGAGAGACGAACCCCTGAAGATACGCTCAATGCCTCCATGTGGCTCGGGACTGTACCCAACTAAAACCTGTTTGCACGACTCCTTTGAGCCGTGGTAGGATAGTAATCAAAGTACAGTGGGAACTCACACGAGACAAATGACGATCCCCAGGTCGATGAACAAACCTGCACACATGTCACCAGGGAACTGCCATCTGACGTCTGGTATATGACCAACTAGCATGTTCCCGGCGAGTCCTGTCCGGTGTACTCATAACCCAATGAGCACCTGTATACATCTTAGGTGATCCAACTGACACCAGTGGCTTGTGAGACCGGCCACCGCCCCTCGTCAGGGTCTCGACTGTATACACTAGTCTACTATGGAGTATCGATGCCCTGTCTCGAAACTCACACGACTAGGGACCATTTAAGGATATGCTTATAGACCCCAGCTCCCACTTATATGATCGCCCTCATACTGCTGGTGGTCAAGCAAGAATCCTAGGGGCTCTATCAACGTGTAATAGCGACTTGTCAGGTCACCTGAAGCAGTACACGATGATAAAGGTAAACCAGATAGCATACTATCATCTCGAGTAAGACTGTCCTACCGGGATAGGTCCTCCATCAATCATTACAATCACGTACCTGTGACCTAATAATTGACTCTGAGGGCACTATCTCCAACAATCTCCCACTTGCACTCAAGGCTAATTATTGCGATGTCGCATACTCACAGCCCGTGTGATACCGAACACCTAACTCCTCTACTAGTCAGTCTCACAAAGCTCGTTTGCGAAACTATTGCGTTCGAGGAATAGCCTTAGTGAGTGGATCCGCTTTGTTGTCTCTTTCAATGTCTCTCTATATCTCAAGTTCGCGGAGAAATCCATCTCCCGAAATGAGCAATACCTGTCTTAGAATATGTCTGGATGTCTGATGGGACATAGCTCATAAATGAACTCCAAATCCAAACTTCTTAGACTGTATCGTCAACTGAACTTAATCAGTATCCTGCGCCATGCCTCCCTCAGTATTGCCTTGGACCACCTGTCCAAAATACTGCCCCCTCATCAGAAGGAAAAACTATAACTCTGACAACCTCCCTGTCGTCCAGGTCACCTTGGAAGCCTGGAATGATAACTGTTTCCCGAATGAGGCTGTCGTTATCATATCCCTAGAACATCCACTTATGTTCTAAAACTGCTTCCGACTGTTTCTCCAGGATTGGATTAATGTCAACTTATTGCATCTAGTGCAAGAACAATGTCTGGTGTGGTACTTGACATCTCATGATTGACTCAATCGCCTGAGCAAGTGATCTGCCAATCATGCACATCCCTCTCCCCTTTAGTCTGTAAGACACCTTTAGAGAGGGTGACTCCATTACCTGCAGGTACACTACCGTGCCAGGAGTCGTCCATTCTAAATACTCTTAGAATGCTGTCTAAGTACCCAGATTGGGAAACCACCCAAATCTAGATCTAAAACCATAGATCTAGTAACCAGTTTGTCTGATATAATGTCCAAGTCCCATATGGAGAAACAACTGTGTGACGACCAAAGTATAACCGATTGTAGTATAGGAGTTTCCTTTCCTACTTTGTGTATGTCATCCAAATACCATGACATCACACCCTACTACCTTCTCAACAGATCCATCCCTTATTCTGATGAAGTCAAACCCATGACTGTCACGTCAGAAATAGATGATCTATCTCCGCTACTGGTGCTTCAGTCTATAAATAGACATAAGCTACCTGTCCACTAATGCTTCCGCTGCTCCCACTGACTATGACAACCCTCTGGCAGAGTCATATACACGTACACTTCTAAAACTAGTTTAGAACGACGCTATACTCATCCTCCCACCGGGTCTCGCACCCTGGAACAACAGCAATGGTAATTGTGGGTAAACAAGAACTTCCCTGTCACCGTCCTTGAGGCTACCGTAGTACCTCTCGGGTGCCTGAAGTTACCCACCTTATCTGCGGAGTGGCCAATGGAATGTCAAACCGGATTGAATCTTAAGGTTCCTTATCAAATCTTCAGTAATCGTTTGTGGTTCTGGAATCACTTCCAGTTCTACCATACTCCCACTACTGTTTTCTGAAAAAAATCCATTTTTATTAAAACTGTGGCGAGTCTAGAACAATATTGCTATTGTTCATCCAGATGGTAGAAAATCAACCCGCGTCATAGCCTGGGTCAACCCACAAACAGCCATTACAGAAACGTGCATTGAGTTGTCCAGTGTCTGGTTTTAATCATAAACCGGACAACTCCCCGTACCTTAACATCGTTAAGATATGAACTGTTCTATATCCCATATAGGACCAGAGGCACTGATTTAATTGAACCAGATCCAAAACATGCAACTGTCTCCAGTGCATGTCTACTAAATGGAAGGAGGCCGATCAGCGTTACTCAACTTAGGAATGCTTCCAATTATGAGTAACCTGAAATAGAAGCAATTTCTCTTTATCATTACTATCAACTGAATACCATACACAAGTATCTACATCTTCGATCACTTTGAAGAATCCCGATACTTGCTATACCTGGTTCTCTACTCTATTCAAATACCTATAACTTCTCCAAATTCGGACCCTGTGTTTCCACGAAACACCTGTCTAAAAAGTAGAGAAGTCATAAGTAAACCGAATATAGTACGAGGACCAACCCCTCTGTCCTGATGGACCCTGGACAACATACAATACTCTGTATAAGTCCCTTGAGTCTGATAACTCATTCACTGTGTGTCGTAGGTTGAAAACTGTACTTATGGTTAAGAAGAATTACACCGCTGTTTAATGCTCCTTACCTAACCATCCACTGATATAGGTAAATGTCGTAGACATAATTTCAAAAAGGTATATCTCACTCTATGAAAATAGACGTACAGATATATCAATTTGAAATTGGTGCATGACAGCGGATATTCAAAACCAAATATTTGCCGACCGGCAAACAGCCCAGGTGATTTCCTCAAATATCACCGATTACAACGAATCTCGATATAATAAGGATGATCACCCAATTCCCAATAACTTACTCCCACTCATCATCTGTAAAACCATACAGATGTGAGAATCGTACTTGGTAAATACATACCCTGGAGTAAGTATCTAATCGGGAAATCAGTTTTCCTTTAACATTACACAGTGAAACTGAAACATTGAAATGTTCCGATGGGGTATTCTGGTATTCCTAGTAATGCCTCTTCCAGATTCACGACTGTAACCGTATAATTCTTTGCCACCTCTCTAAATCCCTTCATATGTCTTTAGTCTTTACCTTCTGCACACCTCTTAGGCCAAATGGTTTTCTTCCTTCCCTACCGTTCGGCACCAGCCTATGGTTTGGAAGAAGACTATCCAATAAGCATAATGGGTGTACTGTCCCAATCCTAGGAACACTCGCAATGCGAGAGAAGGTGAAGATAAAGGACACCTGAATAAACCTTATTCCTATTTCTCCTGAACCAGAATCCATCCCCGAACTGGAACAAGTTCCTTTCGAGTTCGTATATAACCATACGATGGAGTATCCAATAAACTGTGGATCTTCGTAGTGATACGGAGTGTCCTGGAGAAATACAAAGGTGATTTAGGATTGGCGAAGGAATACTTGGTTTGGTCGTGAATAGCAGTCGCAATTTACTTTGCCCTCTTACTAATCCCTTGCTTTGTCTTAACTTAATACCTTCTGCACACCATCGTTATGCTAATTGGTTTTCTTCATTCCCTACCGGTCGGCACCAGCCTAAGGTTTGGAAGAAGACAATCCAATTTGCGTAATAGGTGTACTACCCCTAAACCAAGGAGTACTCACAACTTGAGAGAAGGTAAAAGGAAAAGACAACTGAATAATCCTATCCGTTTTCTCCAGAACCTGAAACCATCCTCGAATAAATTCTTTCGAGTTCGTATCTAACCATACGATGGTTTTGTCCAATGGAAGTGGACGTTCGTAGTAATACGGGGTGTCCTGGAGAAAAGGGTAAAAGTAGGAGTGGTAATGAGGTTTGCAACTCTGACAATCCAAAAGCCAGTGTTAAGAACGTTCGGTCAACTTGGTCACTGAGTCATAGTCTTAGGGTCGGGTCAATGGTCGCTGCCAAAGAGAGAGAGAAAAGAAACACTCAGCGTGCACTCTAACCTAGATCAGAATGGTTACCAATTTATCTAATCAGGAATCCTCCCACTGTACCTCAAATTCTCCTCCAAACCTTAAAGAAGAATTAGTCGGGGTCACCCGAGGAGTAAACTAACTCATCAGTGGGAATCGGGATCCAACTCTCATCGCATGATAACGTGACGGAATCCGCTCACGCTACCACACTCCAGAAGGTATGCGCATATCTGGCAAGTTTCAGTTCTTTTGAAACTCCCGATGTGATTTCTGCCCCATGCTCTTATGACCTTGACTTTGGCTAACAAATCATAAGTCACATGTCAAGTTCTACCCGTCATTCTCCAGGTTAATTTGAATCCACCCGTACATACCCTTGACTTTGGCCAACAAGGTAGTACGACTGTCCCAAACCAACGCATCTATCTATGCTGCATATGAATAACCAACAGCTACCAAACAATGTGCCTTGACTTTGGCCAACAAACACAGCTTGAATACTATTGACTATCCATATGAAACGACGGAGGGCTACGAATGGTTTCTGGCGAAAACCTTTAACGTAATGAACTTGATATCGTCGAAGGAACGGATAGCTTTTTAGAAATATAGTGACGACAACTTCCGCTAAAGAGGTCACTCCCGGTGAAGGGATCTCGGCTCTTTCCCCGTAGAATGAGGTGCAGGATATTCCAACTGAATACCACGATGCAAAGCAAAAGTAATCGGCTATAGTGAAGTTAATGCCCTGACGCAAACATTTTGTCCAAGGGGTCACTCCCGGTGAAGGGATCTCGGCCCTTGCCTCGTCGACTGAGGAGCAGGATATTCCAACTGAATACCACGATGCTAAGCAAAAGTAATCGGCTATAGTGAAGTTAATGCCCTGACGCAAACTTTTTGTCCAAGGGGTCACTCCCGGTGAAGGGATCTCGGCCCTTGCCTCGTCGACTGAGGAGCAGGATATTCCAACTGAATACCACGATGCTAAACAAAAGTGAACGTCCTTGCAATAACAGCTTTTTGAAAAGTGTTCCAACAACATCAGATTAGGTTTGTTTTTAACTTGCATTGATTTGAATCAACGCAGTCCCATCAATTGATCACACCACAAAGAACGAAAATATACTGATGTACGTATATGCCATCCGCATTCGCCACTGGGTCCCGTCATTACCCGTTAGGTTAGCTAACTAACGACAGAGCGGGGACTGGACTAGCGCGGATGCAAAATATATACAACATCTACTAATATATATACCAATATATTATATTCGCTCAAGGCGTGATAAAATGCAACATCACAGAAAATGTACAGCATCACAGAAACAATACAGATATCTGGGATCCCCGGGTTTCACAGAGCCACTACTGAAACCCGACGTTCCCCTGGTCGTGTGGATAGCCTGTGCAATGTAATCCTAGACCCCTACGGGCGCGGCAAGTCACCCGCCAAAACCTGAAGCGAGGCAGCCCCCTTCAGCGCCGTGAATGGACCACCCAGCACTTCACGGAATCCGGTAACTTGGGCACCCCTCCTGGGTCAACCTGTACCCCCTACGAGTGCGGCGAATAGCCCGCCAATTCTAGAGTGAAGCCCCCTCCGTCTCAATGCCATGAGATGCGGGCTTGTTGCCCTCTAGAACCCGGCTATCCGTGCACCCCTCCGCGGGGCAATCCTAGTACAGAAAGTAAAATATACATACAACGGGTACATCGACCGCAACCAGGTCGTGCCCCAAAATAATAATACAATCAGGCAGTTACGGCAGTCCACATGTCGGACGCTCGCCCCGCAATATCAAATGTACATAATACAACCACAACTGTAATAGCATTGCATCCAGGCTATCCCCCACGACCGATCCGCAACATCACAGCAAAAACAGAACATCAACGTGAAAGTCACGTTCGCAAATCCGTCTAACCGGGCAATAGCAGTTAGACCGGATTTACCGATCGAGTGACATTCACGGTCGCAGATATAATGTAAATACTGTGAAATAATGTGTTTAAAATATCCGATCGATCAAATTTTAACAAGTGGGCCCCAAAACAATACTGTAGCAGTTAAAGAAATTATGGGCCCAATATTAATATTCCAAAAACCCCAATTTAACCCCAGAAGCCCACTGGAGAACTTTGGCCCATTGATCTCTCTGAACTGCCGCGGAACCGCGGCCCAAGGTAGGGTTTGGCCGCGGTTCCGCGCTCCACATAAGAGATCACTTTGCCGAACTTTTCCAGTGGCCTTATATCTTCCTGTACAGTACTTTTATACAACCTGAAAAAAATTTCGACACTAAAAATTTCCAACAGAAAACTGTCGTGAGCAAATACGAGTTTTTGGAACTTTTTGATCGATCGGAAATGCAAACACATTACACAAAGCTAGACTAAGTTAATGGCGAGGCTCTGATACCACTGTAAGTGCACGGCGGCGCCCCGGCCGTCAATCCTACGGCCAAATGCGGAAGCGGTGATAAACTTTAAATTTTTCTTTGAACTGGCAAACCGCCGCGCACTTATACCCGGATCGAACCACTAACTAGTCCTAGCTATCAACAAGAAAGGGAAAGATATATACCGACGATCCAAGTCCTCCGGTCTTCTCGTCATCGTCCCGATCTCCTGCGGAATGTCCCGTCTCCTCCTCGTCGCCGGAAGTGCACCACATCGCCTACTTCTTTTACGGGCTCCCACCTCAATGCCGAGGCAACTCGGGCACGAAGCCGGCTAGTCGACGTACCCAAGATTTGCTGTAGAATATAGTGTGGATACTTGTGTCTCATTTGGGGTAGTGGAGCTTGCCATTGGTGGAGGAATTGAACTTGGGGCTTTTTAGATGGAACTTGTGGATATTTGGGAACATGAAATGAGCCAAAATGCCCTCACTCCAAATTGGGACAGCCCCCAAAGTGGCCGGCCTCTCCATGGCAAGAGGGTGAGTGAGTGAGAGAGAGGAGGGAATTGCAAAGCATGAGAAAGATATCCAAATATCCAAGGGAGAGAAAGAGAGGGCTATCATGCAAAGAATCATCATTCCAATAATTCCCACACTCAACCAACAACCATGATAGCAAATAAAACAACACTCCAACACCACCATCATCACCTCTCAAAGTCAAGCAAGAAAGGTCAAGGGATGGGCTCCATCATGAAACCATCATGATACAAAGAAATATGCAAAGACCCCTTCCACTACCACTTATTTGCAACAATGCAAATAAGCCCTCCTCCACCAATCTTCGGCTAATGAACGGAACAATGGAAATCGGCCGAAACGGAAAGCAAACTGGCAACTCCAGAAAACTGGTCCCGTAATAAATTACAGGAAAACCCCGATACTGTGCATACACACCCGCATCTGTATTTCGACCGAAATACAAATGCAATGAGACAAAATCTACATTGTACTATACTAGAATCCGGCTTATACCAAAACCGGCTAGTAATATCCGTTCGATCCTGATTCGTGCAATGCCGCACGTATCTGATCGAACCCTGCCATATAACCATACGGCCTATAGTACAAACTGTCCGATCCTGATCCGTGCAATACCGCACGTATCTGATCGGACCTTGCCATATCTCCATACGGCCTCTACAACCTTTCGCCCGAAAGCTGAGTAACAGAATGTGGGGGACTCTAAAGACTCGTCAATACCTTGGTTGTGGATTTAACCACTAGCACGTCAGAGGTATAAGCCAATACGTAACGGGCTACCAGGTATCGACTAAAAGGGACGTCTGTGAGCGAACTCAGCCTGACTCCCTACTGAGCCTGTCAGTGACAATATCCGTACAGTCCGGTCCGTTCGTCTATGAGCATCGCATGGCGGGCCTAGGGGGTTGGTAAAAGTCAGACCCCCAAAAGCGGTACAAGTCGTGTCGGAGTGTAGCCCAGAACACCCTGAGATACTACTGGAATACCTACCAGTAAATCTCCTTGCCTCGGCCGAGGGCTTCGTGTAATAGCTCTCCTAGACACAGCACGACCTCACCCCCAATACCGGGAGAGACGAACCCCTGAAGATACGCTCACTGCCTCCATATGGCTCGGGACTGTAACCAACTAAAACCTGTTTGCACGACTCCTTTGAGCCGTGGTAGGGTAGTAATCAAAGTACAGTGGGAACTCACACGAGACAAATGACGATCCCCAGGTCGATGAACTAACCTGCACACATGTCACCAGGGAACTGCCATCTGACGTCTGGTATATGACCAACTAGCATGTTCCCGGCGAGTCCTGTCCGGTGTACTCATAACCCAATGAGCACCTGTATACATCTTAGGTGATCCAACTGACACCAGTGGCTTGTGATACCGGCCACCGCCACTCGTCGGGGTCTCAACTGTATACACTAGTCTACTATGGAGTATCGATGCCCTGTCTCGAAACTCACACGACTAGGGACCATTTAAGGATATGCTTATAGACCCCAGCTCCCACTTATATGATCGCCCTCATACTGCTGGTGGTCAAGCAAGAATCCTAGGGGCTCTATCAACGTGTAATAGCGACTTGTCAGGTCACCTGAAGCAGTACACGATGATAAAGGTAAACCAGATAGCATACTATCATCTCGAGTAAGACTGTCCTACCGGGATAGGTCCTCCATCAATCATTACAATCACGTACCTGTGACCTAATAATTGACTCTGAGGGCACTATCTCCAACATATTATATTGGATGCTTGGACATATATAGAGATGACTTTCTTGCTCGATATGATAGTATGCTATCTGGTTACTCTTTATCTTAACATGTATACTAGTCTCTTTATACTGTCTTATAGTTACATGTTGGTAAAGCCCTTAGGATGTGTACTTGACTACCTGGACTATGATGCAAATCATACTAGTGGGGACATGGTAGTCCATAGGTACATCCTTCAAGGTCCCTAGTCGTAGGTGTATCGAGACGGGGCATCGATATACCAGTGTAGACTAGCGTATACGCTTCTCGACCCATGAGATGGGCGATGGATGATCCCATATCCATTGGTGTTTGACATCAGAGATGGTATACGGGTGCTCAGTGGAGACTGGGTACACTGGACGGACTCGCCGAGAACTCCCAGATGGTATTATACCTCACGTCAGATGGTAGTTCTCAGGTGACACTTGTGCAGGTTAGTCTGTAGACCCGAGATCGTCATAGAGTCTTGTGTGATTCCCACTGTGCTTTGATCTCCACCTTACCATGTCCATGAGGGCGTGCAAAACGGTGGTCTTTGGGTACAGTCCCGATTCATATGGAGGCAATGAGCGATAGGAGGGGTTTCGTCTCTCCCGGTATTGGGGGTTGATGTTCCACAGTGCTCGATTGGCCGTAACAGGGAAGTCCCTGGCCAGGGCTGATCAGAGATTTGCTGGTAAGTGTTACCAGTAGTTTCTCGACCCGTTATGAGCCTCATATCGGCACGACTTATCGGTTATTGGGGTCTGACGTTTACCACCCCTAGACTTGATATGCGACATATCAGACGAACAGACCGGACTGTACGGTAAGTGTTACTGGTTGGATTCACAGGAGTGTGAGCGGGCTGGCTCGTCGATCTTCTGATCGCTCAATACCCGGATGGCCGTTATGTTTAGCAGGCCGCTTGCGGCTTGTGGGTGCTTGATATGATCATTATCTGCTACCGGCGTATTGACGAGTCTTTAGAGTCCTACACAGAGGTTTCCTGGCTCAAGCGAAACGAAATAGGAGCGCATATGAGATATGTGCAGGACCGAGAATAATGCGTGTATGTGATACCGTATTTAATTCTCGCGATTATTGTATCGATTGGTTATATGCGATATGACCTAGATATCGAATCAAGGATTGATTCGATAAGCCGATACATAGGATACTAGTCGGTTATATGCGATATGACCGGATCGATAAATCAAGTTTTGATTTAATGATTTAATGTATAATTATATATTTGATTTATTACTTTGCATTAACTAGTATTGGTTCACTTTAAATGGATTTTCTCACTTGATGTGCAAGTTGTATATGTGATATACTTTTATCCACATCTTTGTATCATGTTTGATGATGCTTGCTCATTTGGTTAAGTGTAAAGAATTAAACCTAGGTTAAGAAAGTGATTAGGGTTTTTAATTATCCATTCTTTTATTTTTGATTTTGGAAAAAGGATGGCATAAGAATACAAAATGGTTGCTTTCATTCTTGAACTTTGATGAAGCTTCATGAAGCTTTGACTTTATGACCATTTTGTCTTCACATTTAACCCTAACCATTCATCTAACCTTAGTCAATTCTCTACACCTAACTATGGTTCATATTATGATAAGTATTCATTTCTTTTACATTTTTAATTAACTTATCATAATTCTAGCTTCATCTTCTTCATCATCTTCAAAAGAAAAAGCTTGATGCCATTAATGGCAACTTGAGCAAAAGTGAGTGAAATCCAATTCTAAAGTGAACCCACCTCCTATTTCTTCACCCTCTACTTCTTGCCAAGTTGTTTTGGGTGTTTTCTTCACAAGTTTCACAACTTGGTGAAGTCGGAGCTTGAACTTGTGATGCCTCGACGTAGATCATCTTCGGCACGAAGCCGACGACCTAGTCCGCCCATTTTCCCGATGAAGCCGACGATTGAGTTCGGGATTCAAGATGGACAGCGAGAGGACGCCTACGTGGAGCTAAGGAAGTGGATATCTGGATCTACAAAGGTTGTAGCTTCTGATCTTTAGTTAAATTGTTAACTAGATTCATGTTTCGCCTAGAATTCTAGCCGACGATCCGTATTAGGGTTTCTCGGCACCCATAAAATTTTAAATTGGCATGGTTGATGCCTTGTGAGACCTCTATTGTGTGCCTAGGAAACTTTCACTGGTATCAGAGCCTAGCTAGAGCCTTAGGCGAAGTCTAGACGATGTTTGAAACCCGAACGAACCCGAAACCCTAAAACCCAAGTGCTCTCTGGACTTTTTCTAAAATCTGGGATTTTTCTAGATTAAAAATGCTTTAAAAATTCAGCAGAGAATTCTAAGAATTACGGTGCAATTTTTTTCCAATGAACAGTGAAGTGTGCGGCGGAACCGCGGCAGAAGCATGGCTTCTGCGGCGGTTCCGCGGCCTAGTGATGACGTCAGCCCTCCTACCTTGCACAGTAATTCATAATTTCTGCAGCTGAGTTTTATGGGTATTTTTAATATTTATTCAAGAGTTGAATTTTCTGGGGTGTTTTAGAGCTTCGATGTTTCGACCGGATTATCAAATTTCGTCTTTGTGTTTTTCCGGATAATTTTTGAATTTGTTAAAAAGTTCGACCGGATATAAATACCCAACTTTTCCCCTGTCGGGAAATTTCCAAGTGTTGGATTTTTCTGTAGTTTAACGACGTTCTAAGTAGTGCAAGTAACGCGATGGACCCTCTAGAAGACAACAAACCTTAACTCGATTATATGACCGTCTTGAACTGCCCTTTGAACCTTTGGGTTTGGGGCAGTACGGCGTGCCACATGTGAGGCGTTGGCTTAAGCCTTCTACGGCTGGACCGTTGGTACTGAGGCACGAACTGAATGTTGTTAGACTTATTTCATGTGTTGAGCTGTATCGGGAAAACTGGGTATTCGACTGTTCGATCGGAAAGTTTAACATTTTCTGTTTATCTGGAATGTGATACAATAATTGGAATTCACAAACAGTTATGAGATAACTGAATGAATGTTATAAATCTAGCGGTTTAGTTTCACTTGATATTGAAAAGAGTTTTCGATAATGAGACTAAAATGCGGGGTTTATAACTGTTAGGCATGTGATGTCTAAGTATTTCATTTGATTAGGCATGTGATGTCTAAAGAGGTTGCGGATTCCAACTGTTGTAGTTTTACACTTTCTTTTCTGTGAACGTAAGTGTAGTATGTTCATATCGCCGGTTTCGTTGCTATACGTCAACGACAATTGGGGTATGCATACTTACTTACGTTGATGACATGTGATGTTATGTGTTGCTGGATATGTTATATTGGATCGTCGTGTTTGAATAGCCGGGGGTTTTTATGTGAGATGAGTGTTTTTCATTTTCATTCATGTAAAAACTTGTATGTAATATTCTTTTATTTGGGGCACTTCCAAGTAGCGGAAGTTGTCACCTTTTGTATATTATTTACTTTTCCGCATTAGGATAGACCCAGGAGGGGAGCACAAGTAACCGGGTTCTGGGGTCCAGTGGGAGACCAACTCGAGGAGTCGAGTACGGGTCTCCTAACCCTAGAATTGGCAGGGTTGCTCGCCGCTCTCGTAGGGGTCTAGGGGTGTGGGATTGTCTATTCATCACGATCGTGGAATCCATGTTTTATACTGGCTCTATTGAAAACACGGACGTCCTAGTATATCCAATATTTCATATGTTTCTTCTGCTGCGATATCTTTGATGTGACCATGTGATGTTCTGTGATGGATACAGTATATAGTATATATGATATATTATATAGACGTTGCTTATGTTTTGCATCCGCACTAGCCCTGCCCTACTCTGTCGTTAGTTACCTAACCTAACGGTGCACGAGGGGACATCGAGGCGAATGCGAATGGCATAAGTGTACGTCGTATTTATCTGTGATGTTTAGGTAATTAAATGATGGGACTTCATTAATGTGATTAATGAAAGATAAGAAACCTACGATGTTGTGGAATCAAATTTTAAATAAAAAGGGTAGCTACAGTTCTTGCTTTGCACAGCGATATATATGATATATCCTGCACCTTATTCGATGAGGAAAGGACCGAGATCCCTTCACCGGGAGTGACTCCTTTAGCAATAACTGGCAGATGCTGCACACTTGGTTTGCTTTTGATTGCTTTTGACTTTTGCTTTGCACAGTGATATATATGATATATCCCGCACCTCATTCGACGAGGAAAGGGCCGACGATCCCTTCACCGGGAGTGACCCCTTTAGCAAAACTAGAAAAGCCTCAAAATCACTCCATTTCAAAACTTCATTTGATTCTACAACGATATCAAGTTCATTACGCAATAGGTTTTCAGAAAAACCTGACGTAGCCCTCTGTCATTTCAGATAAATCCTACTTAGTATTCGTGCTACGTTTGTTGACCTCCGTCAAGGTGTAGTGTGCGGTAGCTAACTAGTATTTATCTGCTTATGCATATGATGCAGATTGGATTAGGGTAGTCGTACGACCTTGTTGACCTCCGTCAAGGGTCGTGCGGGTGGGTTTGATTCAATCAAGAAATGACGGGTTGAACTTGACTTGCACCCTGTGGTTTGTTGACCTCCGTCAAGGTCATAGGATGCTTGGGGCAAAATATTATCGGGAATTTCAAGTGTTGAAATTTGCAATAAGATTGCATACCTTCTATGAGATAATTGGATCCCGATACCCACTGCGAGTAAGAGTTACTCCTGGGAGAGTTTTGCACATTGCAATTAGCCGATCAAGTAGGTGTCTAGAAAGGTGTCAACGAGGTTACGCCTCTGGGAAAACGAGGTTTACATTAATTAGGTTCGTGCGAAAGCACGGGGGACCTCCCTCAAAGTATCGACACTGGCCTGGCTGAAAGATTGGCGAACTTGTAGTGTGTAATTAATCCCGGCTAATCTTTCCTTTTAGGGTTTGGAGGAAGATTTGATAAAAAGCAGTGGGAGCCATCCTGATTAGATAAGATAATAACCAATCTGATCTTGCACGAGCATACGCTAAAGTGTTTTCTTCTCTCTCTCTCCAGGTAGCGACCATTTCATGCCCTAATGAAGATAATAATATGGATGTATTGTCCGAACCCGCATGTTATACTGTGCTGGGGAACGTTTGTTCCGTTCTTTCCTATAAGAGTTATAGGAATGAACAGAATATAGGGGAATACCAGGATTCCCATGCCACCCGAATGAAGAAAGTACATGTTGATGCATTTTCTTCGGGTGTGTTCGTTACTGAGAACTGTTTCTCCATTTGCTCTACGTCCTGGGTATTAGATACCGGGTCAGGATCCCATATATGTAATCAGTTACATGGGCTCAGGAAAGGTAGAGAACTTGGAGAAAGTGATAAAGACATTAGAGTTGGAAATGGTGAAATTGTTGCAGCTAAGACTGTCGGGGAATATCACCTTACATTACCAACTGGTAATACATTGGTTCTGAACGAATGCTATTACATGCCGAACCTGATATGCAACATTATATCGGTTTCTTTATTAAGTAAAGAGGGATATAATTTTGTATTACAGGACAATGTTATGAACATTTTTCGTAACCAAAAGTTGGTTGGATCAGGCACGTTGTGCAATGGCATTTATGTTCTAAATCAATCAACAGTTCTGAGCATAACAAACACACACAAGAGGAAGAGTTCAGAACTGAACAAATCCTTCTTGTGGTATTGTAGACTGGGTCACATCAATGCGATACGACTAGCTAAGTTACATAAAGATGGATATTTAAATCCGTTTGAATTTTCATCTTATGACACTTGCCAGTCATGTCTCAAAGGCAAGATGACCAAAACTCCGTTTACGGGACACGGAGAAAGAGTTACCGAACTCTTGGGGCTGATACATAGTGATGTATGCGGTCCCATGTCTACACATGCCAGGGATGGTTCTTCGTACTTCATTACATTCACTGACGATCTCTCTAGGTTCGAGTATGTGTTCCTGATGAAACACAAATCAGAAGCTTTTGAGAAATTTAGAGAATATAAACAAGAAGTTGAGAACCAAACCGGAAAAAGTATTAAAATCCTACGATCTGATCGAGGAGGAGAATACTTGAGCATTGAATTCCTGGACTTCCTAAAAGAGAATGGGATTCTCTCTCAGCTAACTCCTCCATATACACCACAGCATAACGGTGTATCGGAGCGGAGAAACCGCACCCTATTAGATATGGTGCGCTCTATGATGAGTGTAGCTGAGTTACCTGTTTCCTTCTGGGGATATGCACTGGAAACAGCAGCATACCTACTGAACAGGGTTCCCACCAAATCTGTGTCTACCACACCATATGAGATATGGGAAGGGAAGAGACCATATCTTAATTTTATAAAGATATGGGGTTGCCCGGCCTATGTCAAAAGACAAAAACCGGACAAACTCGAGGCAAGATCTGTTTTGTGTAAATTTGTTGGATATCCCAAACATTCGCGAGGGTATATCTTCTACCACAGTGAGGAACAAAGAGTATTTGTTGCTCAACATGCCACCTTTTTAGAAAAGGAATTTCTTGCAAAAGAAATTAGTGGCTCTGAGGTAGAACTGGAAGAGGTTCCAGCTGAACAAAACACAACAGAAGATTTAGTGGAACCAGAGCATTCAGTAGCTCCCGACGAACCTCAGCCTCTCCGCCGATCTAGTAGGGTTCCTCGCCCACCTGAGAGATACTACGGTTTTCTCATGAATGGTGGGAGCGAGGATTGCATCATGGAGGATGATGACCCAACTAGCTTCGAGCAGGCCATCACGAGTGGGGACTCAGTGAAATGGCTGGATGCTATGCGGTCCGAGATGGAATCCATGTACACCAACAAAGTATGGACTTTGGAAGTTGCTCCTGAAGGGGTAAAACCCATTGGGAGCAAGTGGATCTTCAAGAAGAAAATTGGTGTAGATGGGAAAGTGGAGACTTTCAAAGCTAGACTTGTTGCAAAAGGTTTTCGTCAAAGACCAGGTGTGGACTATGACGAAACCTTTTCTCCAGTGGCTATGCTTAAATCCATCCGGATCATGCTTTCCATCGCTGCATATCATGATTACGAAATCTGGCAAATGGATGTTAAGACCGCCTTTCTAAATGGTGATTTAGAAGAGTGCGTGTACATGACTCAGCCAGAGGGCTTCGTAGATAGTGAGAGCAGCGGGAAGGTGTGCAAGCTGCTTAAATCCATTTATGGATTAAAGCAAGCATCGCGGAGTTGGAACATCTGCTTTGACGTCGTTATCAAAGAGTTTGATTTCGTCAAAAACCTAGATGAACCTTGTATCTACAAGAAGGTGGCAGAGAGTAAGGTTGTCTTCCTCGTATTGTACGTGGACGACATACTCTTGATAGGAAATGATATTCCTATGCTGCAATCGGTCAAGCTCTTCTTATCACAAAGATTCTCGATGAAAGATCTTGGTGATGCCTCCTGCATATTGGGAATTAGGATCTATAGAGATAGATCCAAAAGGATATTGGGATTGTCCCAATCCAGGTACATTGACACCATACTAAAGAGGTTTAGTATGGAAGAATCCAAGCGTAGGAACTTGCCCACGATCTCTGGAGTCACTCTCTCCAAAGAGATGTCTCCCAAGACTGATTTGGAGAGAGCTCGCATGCAAGGGATACCCTATGCTTCGGCTGTAGGCTCTATCATGTACGAGATGCTATGTACCAGACCCGATGTTGCATACTCACTAAGTGTAGTGAGCAGGTATCAAGCTGATCCTGGAGAGAGTCACTGGACAGCTGTGAAGAGCATTCTCAAGTACTTACGAAGGACTAAAGAGATGCTCTTGGTGTATGGTAACGGAGAACTCCAAGTGGAGTCCTTTACCGATTCGAGCTTCCAGAGTGATAAGGACGACTCTAAGTCACAGTCGGGATTTGTCTTTACCCTTTACGGAGGGGCGGTTAGCTGGAAGAGTTCCAAGCAGGAAACCGTGGCAGACTCGACGATGGAGGCTGAATACATCGCTGCCAACGATGCTGCCAAAGAGGCTGTCTGGATCAAGAAGTTCATTACTGAACTTGGAGTGGTTCCATCCATTGAGCATCCAATACCTTTGTATTGCGATAACAATGGAGCGGCGGCTTTGGCCAAGGAACCCAGGTCCCATCAGCGATCCAGGCATATTCTGAGGCGGTATCACCTGATCCGGGAGATAGTTGATCGCCGGGAGATCGAGGTCAGGAGGGTTGACACGAAGAACAACACGGCGGATCCACTCACGAAGGCCATTCCCCAGATACAGTTTGAGAGACTCTTCGGGATGCTCGGTATGCGATACTACAGCAGATGGCCCTAGTGCAAGTGGGAGATTGTTAGTTGTATGTATGCCCTAGAGGCCAGTATTGTACAGATGATGTATATTATATTGGATGCTTGGACATATATAGAGATGACTTTCTTGCTCGATATGATAGTATGCTATCTGGTTACTCTTTATCTTAACATGTATACTAGTCTCTTTATACTGTCTTATAGTTACATGTTGGTAAAGCCCTTAGGATGTGTACTTGACTACCTGGACTATGATGCAGATCATACTAGTGGGGACATGGTAGTCCATAGGTACATCCTTCAAGGTCCCTAGTCATAGGTGTATCGAGATGGGGCATCGATATACCAGTGTAGACTAGCGTATGCTGTAACATTTTCAAAAATATAAAATATTAATTTTGGGAATTTTTATGATTTAATATTATTTTATTGATTATTTTAATATTAAATTAATATTTAAATGCAAATAAATAGGAAAAATTTAAGAAAAATTATGGAAAATTCTAAAATGGGTTATTTATTGGGATTATGACATTTTTAAGTTGTTGTGATCATTTTGACACTAATTTAGTGCTAATCGCGATTAAAATCGCTAATCGGGTTTTTCGGCAATTTTGTGCAAAACTTGCACATATCACATTTTCTACACTTGTGCATTTTTCTAGCCATGGATTTCTTTTTGTGTTCACTATTGAGGTGAGAAGGTTTGGTTTAAGGATTAAAAGGAAAAGAAAAGAGAAAAGAAAAGAAAATGAGGGTAGGTGAGAGAGAGAGGTAGACTTTGACTTATACCCTTAGCCATACCCCTTCATTCCTCATTTCTCTCCCTCTTCTTCCTCCTCCTACTGCTGCTGCCCCTTCCTCATCTCCCTCCCCTCTTCAAAGCCCAAAAACATCTCAAAAACTACACCAAAACCCCATGTCGGTTTCATTAAAAATGTGCACAAGCCCGAGATCTTCAAGATGGACTAAGAAAGCTTGGATTGTGGCCACTAGGGGCAACTCAAGAAAATTCTTGAGTTGCCAATTGAGGTAATTTCTGAACCATGATCTTAATTTTAGCATTTCCTATACCCCTATGCAAGTTTAGAATCGATATCGGGTGAAATTGTGGACTTGGTGAAAACTAGTTAGGGTTTGAGGAAATGGTGAGTTGTGAGGGGGAATTTGAGTTTAGAAGAGATCATATGAGCACCCTAGAGCTAGAAACCCAGCCCAATCCCACTGGAAACCAAAAATACGGAATTTCGGGACTTTCATGTCGGTTTGTGAGTGTTTGTGTGTGCAGGGAAATCTGGGATGCACTGGGACATTTCTAGGTAAAATAAGCAATACCAGAGACCCACATTAGACCACAGGAGGCCACCCTAGGAGTACGAACCCCTTTGGGAATAGGGGGGCCGGCCAGGCCGGCCAAACAGTGTATGTGGCCGGCCCCTCTGTGATGAAACCTCCCCATTTTGCTTCCATACCTCATATACACCCTGCATAGCACCCTGGAGTTGTTTATTTGCCTTGGTTTGGCCTGAGATAAAATCTGGGAGCATTTTCTCAAGTTGCAGCTTTGAAATTTGATTTGGTTTTGCGTGTTTTGATTTCCAGATTTTGATGTTAGTGTGTTATCTCGATCGTGTGACGTTTGTACGTCTATATCGAGTGATTTCGAGTTGTTTTGCGAAGGCTAACCGTAGGTTCTAACCTATAAGCCTTTTTGCGTATCGTGTCGGTTTTAGCGTATCGTATTGGATTTAGTGTGTCGTTTCAAGTATTGAATTGGTTTTGATGCGATGCGATACGTGTGATTCGTGTAGGTACACCGCGACGATCCGAGGCGATGCGGAAGATGACGGAGACATCGACACCGACACGCAGGATTCAGGTGAGTAGATTATATCTACAGGGGGAAGTCGGGTGGATGGCGTATAGCACCCCCACAGTCCGTAATTAGTATTATGTAGTATATTTTTTTTTTTGTGATAGCTTTAGTGTGTCTTGGTTAGTTAGGGGTAGAAATGACCAGCATAGCTCCTAGTTGCGAACCATAGGATAGATTTGCACCCACACGTATACACTTGTGTGTTTCTTGTACTTGCACCGTGTTTGATGATATGGGATGACTTTGGAGATGAGTCGATGGTGTGGGCTTGTGCCGTGAGATCGGTGATTTGATACGATTCATATGTGGGATATGACTTGTGATTCTTGCGGGCTTGGGATATGTGTTTACCCCCGCATGCATACTTCTTTGATGGTATCGATTGTACTAGACATTGAGTAGTACCCCAGACTATTTGATCTGATGATAGTGATACCTATTATGTGATGAGACAGTGAGATGTTGAACCCTACCCAGCTATTGGGGATGCCGTACGATGATTTACCGTACGAGCCGATATTGATGATAGATCCGCACTCATAACTCGAGGATATCTTACGATATGACATTGAGGCGAGATCACCGACTATATATCTATATATATATATATCGACTCAGATGTTAGGCGGTTTCCTTACCTGTAGTTCAGCTTGTTAGTTCAGCCGTATAGTTAGTGTAGTTGTAAGAGTAGATTAGACTTCTTACCTATTTCAAAAAACTAACGAACCGTGGGCATTTTTAAAGGCAGCTCAAGGGAATCTACGGATATTTCAAAAACGACGTATCTTTTCACAAAAACACCGTAGCCCCTATTTTCAAAACCCCATGATTCGTGTTATTTCAAAAGACACCAATTGTAGGACTTATGTTGGATTAATGCAGATTAGTTTTAGTTACGTCCAGTTTCAGCTCCCACTCCCCTTTTGTGGTTCGCTTTGCATCGCATTTTTATACTATGTTTCATACTCCAGTATTAATATCATGCTGATAGGACACCAGCACTATTACCGATGATGCGTATGTACCACGTACACTTACTTGCCGGCTCACACACATCTTCATCGGTAATTGCCATGTCACGTACACCTTAGAAAGTATAGTATTGCTTGACATAGCCTTTTAGCTAGTAGTTTAGACATTGTAGTTATTACCTGCTACTTCCTGCATACTGTTATTCATTGTTATGCCGCATTCATGGATTCTCATGCATATATTCACTATTTTGCATGCTATTGAAGTTTGGATTTGGATTTCTATGAGATTTTCTGGATTTGGAGGAAAACCGCAAAAACACAATTAAACATATTCTCTCTTTTAAAATAAAAAGTGCGGTTTTCCCATGATGTATGAGTCGTCCACCATGAGTTTGCTGATGGATTTGGAAACCCGATTCGAGGAGACGGATGAACCGTTTCGGGTACATGGTGGACCCGGTACGGTACCCCGGGGCAAGAGGAATGTGGTGATGACGTTGAGCCTGGCAGGGGAGTACTACCTACCGGTGATTTTACCCGACGCGTCGGATATCCGGAGGATACCATCGTGGTCTTGAGATTTATGGTAGGGGCCGGTCTGGACTGACGGCGCCCTAGATATCGTGGTTGAGACTTTGAGATATCGGGATATTGGGATTTCGTTTGTGCCGATGCTAGGCACAGTTTTATGCTGATTTCATTATGGTACCTCATTTTAAAAATACAAGGGAAATCTCACTAAAAGTATGAAAACAGTTGCTTCATGTAAATGTATTATGTTTTCACGCATTCATATATCATTCATATGCTATATTTTTATCTGAGGCACTGACACAGACACATGAGATTGCACTCGGGTTAGATATTTACCCTAGCCTTGCTATAGGCTGCATATTTGTATATTGAGGATTTTATATACTGATCGTATGGGCCTAGGATTATGTCTTGCTTTCGGTTTCTGCTTGTAGATGTTTCTATTCACGAGTTGGCAACTCACCCCCGTTGTGCCACAGTTCTTGCAGGTTCTGCCGTACAGGTTCTATTGCGGCATTTCTGGCACACTACCTTCTTGCGGGTGATTTGCTTTGGTAGGTGGATTCTTTCGTATCAAGAATCACCATTGCATGTATTTATTTCATTGTATCTAGAAATTGTCCATCAACCAAAACCTGTGTATTGTTTCAGACATAGACTTTAGTGTTATATTATTCGACCTTAGAGTTGCGTTTAGTGGTATTGCGGTTTCTTATTGTTTTTGAGTTTTTCTTTGAATTTGATCCTCGCCACTTGGCGTTGTATATTATATCTTGTGTGGTTGTGACCGTCGATTGACGAAGAGCTAGCTCCCGCTTGGGGATGCCTTTATCATTGCATATATATATTGTTATCCTTGTTGTACCCCATTCGGGGCCAGTTTTACAAAAGAAACTCTGCCGAAATTTTTAGAAAAGACCTTATTGTTTTTAAAATGCACATTCGGCTTAGTTATTTAAAAACCTTGATTTCAAACATGTTTTTCATCACTTCTTTAAACCAGTTTCTTTACTTATTCTTAAAAATGGTTTTAGATTTCTGGGCTTTTGGCTTACTTGGATCAGATGGAGTCCTATAGGCTTCATATGTTTCAAGGGCCAGTCACGTGCTCTTTCGGGTCGTGACAAAGTTGGTATCAGAGCGCTAGGTTGACCTTGGTTCGAGTCTAAGTTTGACTATGTGGAGCCTAGGGAGTTATTTATATACGGAACTTAGGCTTGACCTTACGGAACTTAGACTTGGTCGAGGGGGTGTAAACCCGAACTTTCGTCGTTTTAGGATGACCCTTGGTTGATGGATTAGGTGACTAAAGTAGAGTGACGTACCGTTGGTATGTTCCGCGGCATACTTACGACACGCCACTCCGCTTAAGGAACCTTAGGATGTGCTTACTTTTGAGATCAGTGATTCTCTTTATATCCAGGATTATACATCCATTTGAGATCCCCGATTCTATTAGTTTCATGATCATACCTTCATTGATGTTGTTCCTCCCTATGATCATGTATCCACTTTGGATCTGTTGTTTCCCTTCTTGCCACTGATGTGCTCTCTTTGATACTCGATTGAGGTTCCTGTCACCATGTTTAAGCGCAGTTTGGGCTGCTGCTAGGGTTACGGCCGGTATGAGCTCGTTTGGTACGAGAGCCGACCATTGTGTTTTCTGGTGACATGGGAACGTCTCGAGTTAGGTTGGTGATTGTGACCTCTAGTGGAGGCGAGTGCTTGGTCTTGCACCGGATGATCGGGCCATTGTTAGAGCTGGCAGTTGAGAGAGGACTGTTGATGTACAGCATACCTCAGAGATTGTGATGTCGCCTACCGTGCAGACAGATGGACCAGCTGTTGCTGAGATTGACAGGATGTCGCTTTCGGAGCTTACGAGCTGAGATTGCCGGAGCTTCCAGGCAGATATGCGGCAGATGAGAGCTAGTCTACCCGATTTGAGAGACGAAGGTGATTCGTCCGATTTTGCGCCAGAGCGGGCCCAGTCGAGTTGAAGATTTCCAGTGTGGAGAGTCTTACTCAGATCTAGAGCAGGCTGATTCAGTGATGACCGCTTATGTATTGCCTTTCCTGGAGGATTGAGGCGTTGTTCGGCGTACAGGCATATGAGCCAGTTGTTGCTGCAAATGATGAGATATCGCCCAGATGATTGGAGCTACTGCAGCATGAGCATGTTCTTAGAGAGATGATAGCGAGTCGCTAGTCACCTGAGGATGAATGACTAGGACGTGTGGTGAATTCGCTTACCCCGATGCGAGGTCATCAGGTGGATTGATTTCAGCTAGAGACGACTTCACGCAGGTTCGTTGAGAGTCGATAGAGACGATCGAATGTCAGGAGCCTATTTTCCAAGTTTAAAGTATACGGAAAGACATGCAGGTGATTCTATGGACCCTCTAGAAGAATGAAACCCTAACTCGACTTAATGACCGTGTGACAGCCTTTGAACCTTAGGGTTTACGGCGGTTCCGCGGCGCCATTAGTGAGGCTTGGGTTTGCCTTCTACGGCTGGACCACCGACGCTGTGGCATGTACTCGATACTATTAAACTGTACCCAAGATGTGAGCTCTTGGGGGATTATGAGGATCTGACGAGTCGATCGGATGGTTCGACATCTTTCGGATATCGTGATGGGACACTGCTTGGGAGACTCCAGATACGAGCATAGCCGTCGGAGCGCAGTTCGTGTAGCCACGATGAGACGAGTCCGAATCAGTCGACATTTGAGCAGAATGAAGATAAGAGTTCGTACGAGATTTCGACGAGATGACGTCCCACTCCGCTGACATTAGAGATGTGATACGCACCCCGAGGCGTTGTATATGGATATATCTTCCAGGAAGAAGCGCGATAAGTATGCAGCCGTTCCGGAATAAGCTTTAGCTTCAGCATTGGATGATGACTTCCGGGCATTTCGGCAGGATTGAGATTTGTGAAAGGGACCTCGACAGGACCTTTCTGGAGTACGATACGAGAAGACCTAGACCAGGAGTGGTCGTGTTGCGCACACCCAGCAGGCCAGAGTTCGGCATTGTCGACGAGGTAGTTGACCAGGATCGGATAAAGGAACTTACCCAGATGCGTTGCGAATTGATCAAGTACGGACGAGTGATGAGTTTTCCTCCGATGGTTGGGACGTGTTCCCGAGGACCTGTTCGGCCTGACATCTGCTACAGAATGATGAAGCTACAGAATACGCGATTTCGAGTCCGTGTGAGAGACTTCAGATTGACCGTGGCCGAGAACAGTGCAGTGCATAGTAGCTTGGCGTGACGTCATAGTGGACAACGATGGAGACAGTTGGAACAAGAGGTTCGCGCGAGACACTGACGAGCTGTCATTGCTTCCCGTCGAGACTAGAGACCTGATATGCTTACAGAGACGTTGGGATGTGACCAGTTTCTGAGAAAATATTGTGCTGAGGACACAGGTGTCTTTTGAGTGAGAAGAGGTTGTGCAATAAAGCCAGCCTCTGTGCAGATCGGCATAGGCGAAATAGGAAGAGACCTTCAGCAGGATTCCTTCCAGGACATTGCGGCAATGATGTTTGCACCCAGGATCAGATGTGTGACGTGCTTTCAGAGAGCCCGAGGCTGATGACAGTGATATGCTGCCTTACGAGTGGTCGTGAGGTTTGACCGAGAGGTGACCAGAGAAGTGCCAGAACGGAATCGTCCCCGTTAGCACACCTGACAGGGCCGATGAGCCGATTGACCGCGTGATAGGTAATCCACAGGGAAGATAAGGACCCAGAGAGTCAGAAGACGCCAGACCGTGAGCAAGAGGCAGGTAGATATCCTGCGCTGCTAGCAGTGGATGCACCGACTCCTTCTCGACCTTGAAGGAGGAACTACCGAAGACGGTATTTATGATTTGTGATTTTGTGATTCAATTATCACGTATCCGTCATTTTGGATTTCGGTATTTTGGGCGTTCTGTTTGCATGATTTAGTTTTGGTGACTGAGTTTTATGATATTGGTTTCATGCACCCACTGGATATTTATATATTTTGCGCAGAGTTTTCATGCATTTTAGTGTTATGCTTTGATTCGTGCACGCTGATGCACACGGTTGTGAGATTTTCCTTTGCGGTACACCTGATTTTGGTTTGAGCCGCATTATATCGTTGATTTTGACCGGATTTTTGATAGTTGATTTTGCCCTCCGTGCTGGTGATGTGCTTTACGCCTGTTCGGTGTTTGCTACTGGATTTCGTGATTCCGTGCATGTTGAGTGCGCAAGGTTTAGATTTTCATTCGTGCACGATGGATGCACCGATTTGGATTTTCGCGCATGTTGGGCGCATGTTTTTAGATACGATTTTGGTGCGCACCCGATGCACTAAATCGAGATTTCTTCGTGCATATTAGATGCACCGGACCTTGGCTGTCAGGCACATACATTGCCCATGACGGATGCTTCGTGCACACCCGTTGCACTTAGATGTTGTTTTGTGCACCTGTTTAGCACATATATGGATTTTTGATTTCAGTGCGCACCAGACGCACAGGATTGTGTTATGTATAGATTGGATGTCTACATGTGTAGTTCCGATCCCTATCATATCGGTTTTGTATTGGATTTGACATTGTGTTTTTACATTGACTCCGATGATTGCGGGATGCCTGACGGAGTTCTATTTTTGAGTTATCTGCTCAGTACCCTTGCGCATGCATTGCGCTGTGACGTTCTATGTGTTGATGGTTTCGGAGCCCCGACGACTTTGGTTTATTACTGAAATGTTTTTGTATCTGGGGGTTTAAATTTAAATTCGGGGACCGAATTTCTTTAAGGGGGGTAGATTGTAACATTTTCAAAAATATAAAATATTAATTTTGGGAATTTTTATGATTTAATATTATTTTATTGATTATTTTAATATTAAATTAATATTTAAATGCAAATAAATAGGAAAAATTTGAGAAAAATTATGGAAAATTCTAAAATGGGTTATTTATTGGGATTATGACATTTTTAAGTTGTTGTGATCATTTTTACACTAATTTAGTGCTAATCGCGATTAAAATCGCTAATCGGGTTTTTCGGCAATTTTGTGCAAAACTTGCACATATCACATTTTCTACACTTGTGCATTTTTCTAGCCATGGATTTCTTTTTGTGTTCACTATTGAGGTGAGAAGGTTTGGTTTAAGGATTAAAAGGAAAAGAAAAGAGAAAAGAAAAGAAAATGAGGGTAGGTGAGAGAGAGAGGTGGACTTTGACTTATACCCTTAGCCATACCCCTTCATTCCTCATTTCTCTCCCTCTTCTTCCTCCTCCTACTGCTGCTGCCCCTTCCTCATCTCCCTCCCCTCTTCAAAGCCCAAAAACATCTCAAAAACTACACCAAAACCCCATGTCGGTTTCATTAAAAATGTGCACAAGCCCGAGATCTTCAAGATGGACTAAGAAAGCTTGGATTGTGGCCACTAGGGGCAACTCAAGAAAATTCTTGAGTTGCCAATTGAGGTAATTTCTGAACCATGATCTTAATTTTAGCATTTCCTATACCCCTATGCAAGTTTAGAATCGATATCGGGTGAAATTGTGGACTTGGTGAAAACTAGTTAGGGTTTGAGGAAATGGTGAGTTGTGAGGGGGAATTTGAGTTTAGAAGAGATCATATGAGCACCCTAGAGCTAGAAACCCAGCCCAATCCCACTGGAAACCAAAAATACGGAATTTCGGGACTTTCATGTCGGTTTGTGAGTGTTTGTGTGTGCAGGGAAATCTGGGATGCACTGGGACATTTCTAGGTAAAATAAGCAATACCAGAGACCCACATTAGACCACAGGAGGCCACCCTAGGAGTACGAACCCCTTTGGGAATAGGGGGGCCGGCCAGGCCGGCCAAACAGTGTATGTGGCCGGCCCCTCTGTGATGAAACCTCCCCATTTTGCTTCCATACCTCATATACACCCTGCATAGCACCCTGGAGTTGTTTATTTGCCTTGGTTTGGCCTGAGATAAAATCTGGGAGCATTTTCTCAAGTTGCAGCTTTGAAATTTGATTTGGTTTTGCGTGTTTTGATTTCCAGATTTTGATGTTAGTGTGTTATCTCGATCGTGTGACGTTTGTACGTCTATATCGAGTGATTTCGAGTTGTTTTGCGAAGGCTAACCGTAGGTTCTAACCTATAAGCCTTTTTGCGTATCGTGTCAGTTTTAGCGTATCGTATTGGATTTAGTGTGTCGTTTCAAGTGTTGAATTGGTTTTGATGCGATGCGATACGTGTGATTCGTGTAGGTACACCGCGACGATCCGAGGCGATGCGGAAGATGACGGAGACATCGACACCGACACGCAGGATTCTGGTGAGTAGATTATATCTACAGGGGGAAGTCGGGTGGATGGCGTATAGCACCCCCGCAGTCCGTAATTAGTATTATGTAGTATATTTTTTTGTGTGTGATAGCTTTAGTGTGTCTTGGTTAGTTAGGGGTAGAAATGACCAGCATAGCTCCTAGTTGCGAACCATAGGATAGATTTGCACCCACACGTATACACTTGTGTGTTTCTTGTACTTGCACCGTGTTTGATGATATGGGATGACTTTGGAGATGAGTCGATGGTGTGGGCTTGTGCCGTCAGATCGGTGATTTGATACGATTCATATGTGGGATATGACTTGTGATTCTTGCGGGCTTGGGATATGTGTTTACCCCCGCATGCATACTTCTTTGATGGTATCGATTGTACTAGACATAGAGTAGTACCCCAGACTATTTGATCTGATGATAGTGATACCTATTATGTGATGAGACAGTGAGATGTTGATCCCTACCCAGCTATTGGGGATGCCGTACGATGATTTACCGTACGAGCCGATATTGATGATAGATCCGCACTCATAACTCGAGGATATCTTACGATATGACATTGAGGCGAGATCACCGACTATATATCTATATATATATATATATCGACTCAGATGTTAGGCGGTTTCCTTACCTGTAGTTCAGCTTGTTAGTTCAGCCGTATAGTTAGTGTAGTTGTTAGAGTAGATTAGACTTCTTACCTATTTCAAAAAACTAACGAACCGTGGGCATTTTTAAAGACAGCTCAAGGGAATCTACGGATATTTCAAAAACGACGTATCTTTTCACAAAAACACCGTAGCCCCTATTTTCAAAACCCCATGATTCGTGTTATTTCAAAAGGCACCAATTGTAGGACTTATGTTGGATTAATGCAAATTAGTTTTAGTTACGTCCAGTTTCAGCTCCCACTCCCCTTTTGTGGTTCGCTTTGCATCGCATTTTTATACTATGTTTCATACTCCAGTATTAATATCATGCTGATAGGACACCAGCACTATTACCGATGATGCGTATGTACCACATACACTTACTTGCCGGCTCACACACATCTTCATCGGTAATTGCCATGTCACGTACACCTTAGAAAGTATAGTATTGCTTGACATAGCCTTTTAGCTAGTAGTTTAGACATTGTAGTTATTACCTGCTACTTCCTGCATACTGTTATTCATTGTTATGCCGCATTCATGGATTCTCATGCATATATTCACTATTTTGCATGCTATTGAAGTTTGGATTTGGATTTCTATGAGATTTTCTGGATTTGGAGGAAAACCGCAAAAACACAATTAAACATATTCTCTCTTTTAAAATAAAAAGTGCGGTTTTCCCATGATGTATGAGTCGTCCACCATGAGTTTGCTGATGGATTTGGAAACCCGATTTGAGGAGACGGATGAACCGTTTCGGGTACATGGTGGACCCGGTACGGTACCCCGGGGCAAGAGGAATGTGGTGATGACGTTGAGCCTGGCAGGGGAGTACTACCTACCGGTGATTTTACCCGACGCGTCGGATATCCGGAGGATACCGTCGTGGTCTTGAGATTTATGGTAGGGGCCGGTCTGGACTGACGGCGCCCTAGATATCGTGGTTGAGACTTTGAGATATCGGGATATTGGGATTTCGTTTGTGCCGATGCTAGGCACAGTTTTATGCTGATTTCATTATGGTACCTCATTTTAAAAATACAAGGGAAATCTCACTAAAAGTATGAAAACAGTTGCTTCATGTAAATGTATTCTGTTTTCACGCATTCATATATCATTCATATGCTATATTGTTATCTGAGGCACTGACACAGACACATGAGATTGCACTCGGGTTAGATATTTACCCTAGCCTTGCTATAGGCTGCATATTTGTATATTGAGGATTTTATATACTGATCGTATGGGCCTAGGATTATGTCTTGCTTTCGGTTTCTGCTTGTAGATGTTTCTATTCACGAGTTGGCAACTCACCCCCGTTGTGCCACAGTTCTTGCAGGTTCTGCCGTACAGGTTCTATTGCGGCATTTCTGGCACACTACCTTCTTGCGGGTGATTTGCTTTGGTAGGTGGATTCTTTCGTATCAAGAATCACCATTGCATGTATTTATTTCATTGTATCTAGAAATTGTCCATCAACCAAAACCTGTGTATTGTTTCAGACATAGACTTTAGTGTTATATTATTCGACCTTAGAGTTGCGTTTAGTGGTATTGCGGTTTCTTATTGTTTTTGAGTTTTTCTTTGAATTTGATCCTCGCCACTTGGCGTTGTATATTATATCTTGTGTGGTTGTGACCGTCGATTGACGAAGAGCTAGTTCCCGCTTGGGGATGCCTTTATCATTGCATATATATATTGTTATCCTTGTTGTACCCCATTCGGGGCCAGTTTTACAAAAGAAACTCTGCCGAAATTTTTAGAAAAGACCTTATTGTTTTTAAAATGCACATTCGGCTTAGTTATTTAAAAACCTTGATTTCAAACATGTTTTTCATCACTTCTTTAAACCAGTTTCTTTACTTATTCTTAAAAATGGTTTTAGATTTCTAGGCTTTTGGCTTACTTGGATCAGATGGAGTCCTATAGGCTTCATATGTTTCAAGGGCCAGTCACGTGCTCTTTCGGGTCGTGACATATGCGCTTCTCGACCCATGAGATGGGCGATGGATGATCCCATATCCATTGGTGTTTGACATCAGAGATGGTATACGGGTGCTCAGTGGAGACTGGGTACACTGGACGGACTCGCCGAGAACTCCCAGATGGTATTATACCTCACGTCAGATGGCAGTTCTCAGGTGACACTTGTGCAGGTTAGTCTGTAGACCCGAGATCGTCATAGAGTCTTGTGTGATTCCCGCTGTGCTTTGATCTCCACATTACCACGTCCATGAGGGCGTGCAAAACGGTGGTCTTTGGGTACAGTCCCGAGTCATATGGAGGCAATGAGCGATAGGAGGGGTTTCGTCTCTCCCGGTATTGGGGGTTGATGTTGCACAGTGCTCGATTGGCCGTAACAGGGAAGTCCCTGGCCAGGGCTGATCAGAGATTTGCTGGTAAGTGTTACCAGTAGTTTCTCGACCCGTTATGAGCCTCATATCGGCACGACTTATCGGTTATTGGGGTCTGACGTTTACCACCCCTAGACTTGATATGCGACATATCAGACGAACAGACCGGACTGTACGGTAAGTGTTACTGGTTGAATTCACAGGAGTGTGAGCGGGCTGGCTCGTCGATCTTCTGATCGCTCAATACCCGGATGGCCGTTACGTTTAGCAGACCGCTTGCGGCTTGTGGGTGCTTGATATGATCATCATCTGCTACCGGCGTATTGACGAGTCTTTAGAGTCCTACACAGATGTTTCCTGGCTCAAGCGAAACGAAATAGGAGCGCATATGAGATATGTGCAGGACCGAGAATAATGCGTGTATGTGATACCGTATTTAATTCTCGCGATTATTGTATCGATTGGTTATATGCGATATGACCTAGATATCGAATCAAGGATTGATTCGATAAGCCGATACATAGGATACTAGTCGGTTATATGCGATATGACCGGATCGATAAATCAAGTTTTGATTTAATGATTTAATGTATAATTATATATTTGATTTATTATTTTGCATTAACTAGTATTGGTTCACTTTAAATGGATTTTCTCACTTGATGTGCAAGTTGTATATGTGATATACTTTTATGCACATCTTTGTATCATGTTTGATGATGCTTGCTCATTTGGTTAAGTGTAAAGAATTAAACCTAGGTTAAGAAAGTGATTAGGGTTTTTAATTATCCATTCTTTTATTTTTGATTTTGGAAAAAGGATGGCATAAGAATACAAAATGGTTGCTTTCATTCTTGAACTTTGATGAAGCTTCATGAAGCTTTGACTTTGTGACCATTTTGTCTTCACATTTAACCCTAACCATTCATCTAACCTTAGTCAATTCTCTACACCTAACTATGGTTCATATTATGATAAGTATTCATTTCTTTTACATTTTTAATTAACTTATCATAATTCTAGCTTCATCTTCTTCATCATCTTCAAAAGAAAAAGCTTGATGCCATTAATGGCAACTTGAGCAAAAGTGAGTGAAATCCAATTCTAAAGTGAACCCACCTCCTATTTCTTCACCCTCTACTTCTTGCCAAGTTGTTTTGGGTGTTTTCTTCACAAGTTTCACAACTTGGTGAAGTCGGAGCTTGAACTTGTGATGCCTCGACGTAGATCATCTTCGGTACGAAGCCGACGACCTAGTCCGCCCATTTTCCCGATGAAGCCGACGATTGAGTTCGGGATTCAAGATGGACAGCGAGAGGACGCCTACGTGGAGCTAAGGAAGTGGATATCCGGATCTACAAAGGTTGTAGCTTCTGATCTTTAGTTAAATTGTTAACTAGATTCATTTTTCGCCTAGAATTCTAGCCGACGATCCGTATTAGGGTTTCTAGGCACCCATAAAATTTTAAATTGGCATGGTTGATGCCTTGTGAGACCTCTATAGTGTGCCTAGGAAACTTTCACCAGATTTGGTCCATGGCTCATTTTGCACTAAATTAGACCCCTCCTATATGTAGTTTTGGCTAATTGTCATCTGAGGAAAATCTGGGAGCATTTTGGTGTGTTTTAGGCGATGTTTTCCGTATTTTTAAATGCACTTTCTTGATATTTGGATTTGTATTTGATTGTCGGGTGTTCGTACATCGACAACAGGGGTTGTTTGATTGATTTGCACGTTTAGGCCATAGGTTCTAACATGTGAGCACACTGTGCGCTGTATCGGTTTTCTGCGTCGATTTTAATACGTATTGCGATTGGTTATTATTGTAGGTACCCTCGCATGGATTCCGAGGCGAAGAAGCGTGGCGTCATCGATTTGGGCGAGCGAAGACAGGTGAGTAGATCTATATCTACCGGGGAAGTCGGGTGTGTAAGTCCATGCTACCTCTCCCGGTACTTTCGGGCAAGCGGAATTTGGTGAAAAACAATTTTCTTAGAGGCGGTAATATGGACTCAAAAACCCGGATCTTTGTTAAACTGCTAACTAACAACCTAACAAGAGTTTACCTACTCGGTTAGGGGGCTATACCTTTCTTGAACTCCTTCGTCTTCAACTCGTCCCGGAGTTCGGATCGGTCTCACCTCGTCGTCTCCTTGCGTCGAAGATGGATCCACCCGAAAGCTTCTACCTTTGGCTTGTTCTTCGGACTTTGAAGAAACTAGATCACTTGGCTTGCTAGGCTTTGTGAGCTAGAATGAGTAGAGAAGAGTATGTCGGGATTTTGCTCTATGGTTCTTGCTTCTCAACACATGAGACAAGTGAACCATAGACTAAAGAGAGAGAGCAAGAGGAAGAGGGTGAGAGCAAGAGCATGAGAGCTCAAAACCAAGAGAGAGAAAGGTCAAGCAAGAATGAGCCTCTCTTTTGTCTTTCACCCTCTCATAACCCAAAAAACATCATTAGCCATAATGTCAACCAAGTATTATGTGATGGTTCATATCATGACAAAGGCAATATCATTTCCATGCACTCATTTTGCAAACTACAACAAGCAAGCAAAAGTCTTTGCATGAAAATGACAACCATCATGATGATGATGGTCAACTAGTCCAACCTAGTCAACCGGTCAACAAAGTCAACAAGTCAACAAAGTCAACCCTCAACAACCATGTCACTATAATACTTAATTAATATTATTGCTAAATATATATATATATATATCATATTCTCATTAGGGTTGAGCAAAAAGTCAATAGTCAACAGTCAACGGTCAACAACCCTAATGAGAATCCTCTGCCTCTGTCTCTCCGTCAACTGTGCATACACACCCGCATCCGCGTTCCGAGAAACACGGATGCAAACTGGATAAAACCAATCCCAATACGTACACTAGGATCTGGCTTAAACCAAATCCCGCTAGTGTAAACTGTCCGGACACTAAACGTGCACAAGTGCACGGATGTGACTGAACCCTGTCGCAAAACCATGCGACCTGTCGCAAAACCATGCGACCTCTACTCTTTTGCCTAAAGGCGAATAGCTTTCTGTGTGGGACTCTAAAGACTCGACACTACGCTGGCAGTGGGTTTAACCACAGACCGCAAGCGGCACTAGCTGTGCGTAACGGTCCCCAGGTAGATGCCGACAAAAAGACTGACGAGGCGAAACCCATCTGAACTCCTACTGAGCCTGAATGTGACATTCTCCGTACAGTCCGGTCTGTTCGTCTGATACATCGCATGGCGGGCCTAGGGGGCGGTAAACGTCAGTCCCCCAATAGCGGTACAAGTCGTGTCGGAGTGAAGCCCAAAACACCCTGAGATAACACTGGAAGCCTACCGGTATATCTCGTTTGCCCTGGCCAGGGACTACTCGTGTAATGGCTCTCCTAGACACAGCGCGATGTCAACCCCCAATACCAGGAGAGACGAATCCTGTCTAACCGTCACTGCCTCCAAGTGCTTCGGGACTGCACCCAACTACCACCTGTTTGCACGACTCCTTTGAGCCGTGGTAGGGTAGTAATCAAAGTACAGTGGGAACACACTCGAGGCGAAGTGACAGTGTCAAGTCAGCGGACTAAGCTGTACTCATGTCACCTGGGAACTGATAACTGACGATAGGCATAATACCAACTAGTCAGTTCCCGACGAGTCCTGTCCAGTGTACTCGTAACCCAACGAGCACCCGCATACTATCTCAAGTACGATGTACCGACGGCTGTGGGACAGACCGTCTCCCACACTGGGATGAGAAGCGCATGCGCTAGTCTACTCCGGAGTATCGATGCCCTGTCTCGATAGTCCTGCGACCAAGGACCTGCATAAGGATGTGCTTATAGATTACCCAGCCCCACTAGTGTGACTGCCATCACAACGCTGGTAATCAAGCAAAGATCCTAAGGGCTCCACTAATGTGTATAGGCGATATACTAAAATAAACACATGTACACATTGAAGTAGAAACAAACCAAGTAGCATACTACTATTTTGAGCAAGATTGTATATACAAGGTGAATATCCCAAGCTTCCATTAAGTAATATACAAACTAGTATGATACAGTAATGGCCTCTAGGGCATATACACTAACAATCTCCCACTTGCACTAAGGCCATGTACTGGCGTATCGAAGACCTATCATCTCGATCAGCCGCTCGAACTGAGTCTGGGGTAAGGCCTTCGTGAGTGGATCAGCAGTGTTATCTTCCGTATTTACTCTCTTCACCTCGATCTCCCGGCGATCAACGATCTCCCTGATCAGGTGGTACCGCCTCAAAATATGCCTGGACTTCTGATGGGACCTGGGTTCCTTCGCTAAAGCTATAGCGCCGTTGTTGTCACAATACAGCGGTATTGGATCAACACTGGTAGGACCCACCTGAAGTTCCGTGAGGAACTTCTTCATCCAGACAGCTTCTTTTGCGGCATCGCAAGCAGCTATGTACTCCGTTTCCATAGTTGAGTCAGCAACGGTTTCCTGCTTGGAACTCTTCCAGCAAACCGCCCCTCCATTGAGGGTAAAGACATACCCCGACATGGACTTGGAGTCATCCTTATCACTCTGGAAGCTGGAGTCAGCAAAGGCCTCAATCTGGAGGTCTTTTCCGCCATACACCAAGAACATCTCCTTAGTCCTTCTCAGGTACTTGAGAATGTTCTTTACTACTATCCAGTGTTTCTCCCCTGGGTTCGACTGATACCGGCTTACAACGCTCAATGTGTATGCTACATCTGGTCTGGTACACAACATCGCATACATAATAGAGCCTACCGCAGATGCGTAGGGTATTGACGACATGCGAGCCCTTTCCAAATCAGTCTTGGGAGACATCTCTTTGGAGAGGGTGATTCCGTGACAAGCCGGTAGATTACCGCGCTTAGAATCTTCCATACTGAATCGTTTCAGTATGGTGTCGATGTACCTTGACTGTGAAAGTCCCAACATCCTCTTAGATCTATCACGATAGATCTGGATCCCCAGAATGTAGTTGGCATCGCCCAGGTCCTTCATGGAGAACCTCTGCGACAAGAATCCTTTGACTGACTGTAGCATAGGAATATCATTTCCTATTAGGAGAATGTCATCGCCGTACAAGACGAGGAATACCACATTTCTCCCTACAATCTTACTGTAAATGCATGGTTCATCTGGGTTTTTGACAAAGTCGAATTCTTTGACAGTATCATCAAAGCAGATGTTCCAACTCCGCGATGCCTGCTTGAGTCTATAGATGGACTTGAGCAATTTGCACACTTTACCGCTGCTCCCACTCTGATTGAATCCCTCTGGCTGATCCATATAGACGCACTCTTCCAAATTTTCATTTAGAAAAGCCGTCTTTACGTCCATCTGCCAGATTTCATAATCGTGGAAGGCAGCAATGGCAAGAAGGATCCAAATGGATTTAAGCATGGCTACCGGAGAAAAGGTCTCGTCATAGTCCAAACCAGGTCTTTGACGAAAACCCTTTGCAACGAGCCTAGCTTTATAGGTTTCAACCTGCCCATCTATACCAATCTTCTTTCTGAAGATCTATTTGCAGCCTACGGGTTTTACCCCTTCTGGAGCAAAGTCCAAAGTCCAAACTTTGTTGGTGTACATGGACTCCATCTCGGTCCGCATTGCATCCAGCCATTTTACCGAGTCACCGCTCTGAATGGCTTGCTGGAAGCTAGTAGGCTCACCATAATCCATAGTGCAATCCTCTCTATCCCCGTCTATGAGAAAACAGTAGTATCTCTCGGGCGGATGAGACTGCCTACTACTCTTGCGGAGTGGCGTAGGAATGTCCGGTTCCTTTGAACCTTCTGGTTCTACTAAGGTTTCAGTAATAGCTTGTGGTTCTGGAATTTCTTCCAGTTCTATTGCGCTCCCACTTATCTGATTTTCTAAAAACTCAGTTTCCAAGAAGCGGGCATGACGAGAAACAAGGACTTTTTGCTCCTCTGCGTAATAGAAAAGATACCCCTTGGAGTTCTTTGGGTATCCCACAAACTTGCACTGTACTGATCGTGCCTCGAGCTTGTCCGCATGCTGCTTTTTTACAAAAGCTGGACATCCCCATGTCTTAAAGGATTTAAGACAGGGTTTCTTCCCACTCCACATCTGATATGGTGTGGTAGGCACTGTCTTAGTAGGAACTTGGTTCAAGAGATGTGCAGCTGTTTCTAGTGCATAACCCCAGAAAGATCGCGGTAACTCAGCCTTACTCATCATGGAACGAACCATGTCTAATAGGGTTCGATTCCTCCTTTTCGATACACCGTTGTGTTGTGGTGTGTATGGAGGAGTACGCTGAAAGAGAATTCCATTCTCTTTTAAGTAGTCCAGAAACTCGGCACTCAAGTATTCTCCACCTCGATCAGATCTTAGTGTCTTAATACTTTTGCCTGTTTGTTTTTCAACTTCATTCTTGTATTCCCGAAATTTCTCAAAGGCCTCGGATTTGTGCTTCATTAAGAAGACATGTCCATACCTAGAGAAATCATTTGTTAAAGTAATGAAGTATGAATAACCGCTTCGCGCATGTGTAGACATTGGACCACACACATCACTGTGTATGAGTCCCAAGAGCTCGCTCGCTCTTACTCCGTGTCCAGTGAACGGAGTCTTTGTCATCTTTCCCATGAGACAAGATTCACAAGTGACATAAGACTGGTACTCGAACGGATCCAAGTATCCTTCTTTATGTAACTTAGTCAACCGTGTCTTATTGATGTGACCCGGTCTACAATGCCATAAGAAAGCCTGATTTAATTCTGGAGACTTTCTTTTAAGTGTGTTCTGGACACTGAATATCTGAGCTTGATTCAATACGTATATACCGTTATTTAATGTACCTGACCCAATCAGTACTTGATTTAGGTGGATGTTTACTACATCGCTTACAAAAGCAAAATCATATCCTTCCTTAGAAAGTAAGGATACAGATATGATATTACAAGTCGCACCTGGTACATACAAAAAGTTACACAGAATCAATATCTGCCCAGTTGTCAGTCCTAGGTGATATTCCCCTACGGATACAGCATCCATGATCATTCCGTTAGCAACCCTGAGAGTCATATCACCTTTCCTGATAACCCTACGGTTTCTCAGAGCCTGTAACGAATTACAGATATGAGATCCTGATCCGGTATCCAATACCCAGGAAGTAGGGTTAACTGACAAACAGTTCTCTATTACAAACACACTCGAAGCCGAAGCCACAACATGCTTCGAATTCTGGCTACTGGCTTTGCAAGCCCTGCAATCTTTCTGCCATTGTTCATTCCCGTTACAATACGAACGTCCCTCTTTTACTATATCCAGTCCTGAAACTTTTGCCCTTGCTTTTCCTTTTCCTTTTTCTTCCCTGGTTTCTTTCAGGGTATAAGCAGAGGGCAGGGACTGTAGAATTAAGTCAGTACTTGACCCATTCTTCAACGTGGTCTCCAGGTCCGTGAGCTTAAAATAGCTGGTCTCTGTAAGGACGTTGTCCCTTACAGATGACCCGACAGCCAACCTCGCTTGAAGCAATTCGTTCGAGGTCTCATATCTTGCGATACGAGATTGCTCTCCATATAAATCTTTGTTATGGAGGAAGATAGAAACTGAGTCCATCTTCTCGTGCTGCCCCTGGTTTACACCATCAACTGAGGCTAACACGAGGCACTTGGCTTTCGCACAATCCTTTTCCGATGTCCTTTGGATGTAAACATCCGTGACAGGGGAAACTGGACCTGAGACGGCAGGGGTTTGATTAGTTAAGAGGTGTCCCAGCTTGTCATGGGTAATGGACATCTGGACAGACCTTTGCCAGTCATAACAGTCAGATTCAGTCATTTTTATTATCTAGATGTAACCTAGGTGCGGTCACTTGGTCGCTGCAATTAAGAGAGAGAGAAGAAAACACTCAGCATGATGCTCTTACAAGTTTAGAGTGGTTTTTAATTTGTCTAAACAGGATGGCTCCCACTGTCTCTCGAATCCCTCCTCAAAACCAAAAAGGAAGAATTAGTCAGGATCAATCTCACCGTACAATTCTTGCTTAACCGTTCAGCCAGGCCAGTGTCGGTACTTCGAGGGAGGTTTTCCAACGCTTTCGCGAAGTTCCTTAATTCAAGAACCTCTTTTCCCTGGAGGCGTAGCCCCGCTAACACCTTTCTAGGCACCTACTTGGTTTATAGCATTGATCGTTAAGTGAGAAATTTCCCGAGGAGTAGCATATACTCACAGTAGGATCGGGATCCAAATATCATCGTGTGATGAAACTGAAGGAATCCTACCAGGATCATCACACTCCAAATGGTATGCAACACTAGCAAGTTTCAGTACTTTTGAAACTCCCGATGTGGATTTTTGCCCCATGCTCTTATGACCTTGACTAAGGCCAATAAATCATAAGTCACATGTCAAGTTCTACCTGTCGTTGTCCAGGTTGATTTGAACCCACCCGTATATACCCTTGACTATGGCCAACAAAGTAATACGACTGTCCCAAACCAACGCAATCTATCTATGCAACATATGAATACCCACCAGCTACCAAACACTGTGCCTTGACTAAGGCCAACAAACACAGCTTGAATACTGTTGATTATTCATATGAAACGACGGAGGGCTACGGATGGTTTTGGCGAAACCTTGAACGTAGTGAACTTGATATAATCGAAGGAACGAAATAGCTTTTAAAAGGAGTGGCTCAAGCTCCGCATTTAAAAGTTAGTTTTGAAAAGAACCGAGTGGTTTTCAAAGTGTTCCAACGACTTGTACTTGGTTTATTTTCTTGCATTAGTTCTTTTAATGCGTGATATTCTTGCATTAGTTCTTTTAATGCGTCCCATCATTTAATCCTACCATTGCAGAAAACAACCAAAATATGACGTACGCTTATGCCATTCGCATTCGCCACGGGGCCCCGTCATTACCCGTTAGGTTACTTAACTAACGACAGAGCGGGGGCTGGGCTAGCGCGGCTGTAAAATATAAGCAACGCCTAAATAATATCATATATAGATATATACTGCAATGATAGCCATTTCAGATCACAGATGAATAGATTGGATATACTAGGAATCCACAATTCGTACGAGCCTGTAACGAAAAGCAAATTACACGGTCGCGGTGAATAGCCAATACCCCATCCAAGACCCCTACGGGTGCGACAAACTACCCGCCAAGTACCCGAAGCGAAGCAACCTCCCTCAACTCCGTGAGTAGGCCACTCGGCACTTCGGCATACCCGGTAGTTTGTGCACCCCCTCCATGGGTCTATCCTAGGAGCAAAAACAGTAAAAAGAAATTATACAATGACGGCAACAACCCCGACCCGGTTGTGCGGCCATACAAATAATTATTACATCAATTTACAAATTTACATGAATTGAAAGAAAAGAAAACTCTCGTCTCACAACCCCCGGCTATTCACCCGCGACAATCCAATGAATTCATATACACATTCCAATGACATTACAGATCACAGATTTGTATAACCCCCACTAATCGACATATAGCGATTAGTAGACGTTCAATACAAATATCACATTACAGAAAAACCCGTCAGCTTAAGTCTTTTAGAAGTTCGAACAAAAATACGGATTTTCAGGACCCCAAAAATAAAATTTTCGTTCTGGAAAATCTGGGCAGAAAATATATATTCCAAAAATCCCAAAATACCCCTATAAGCATACTGTAGCAAAGAACAACCAGAGAGGAGCCAAGACGGCCGCGGAACCGCGGCAATAGCAAGCAATTGCCGCGTTTCCGCGGCGCAATGATGAGATCAGGGGACCGTCTTTCTACAGTGCACTCTAAAAACCCTGAGTCGATTTTTGATACATGATTTATTATTTTTACAGAACATAAAAAATCGACAGCAAGTATGAAATCGGGGTTCATTTCGGGACTTTTTCTTTGATCGATCTTCTGGCTAATTTGCTAACATGTTAGATAGAGTTTAACTAGGCTCTGATACCACTGTAAGTCCATGCTACCTCTCCCGGTACTTTCGGGCAAGCGGAATTTGGTGAAAAACAATGTTCTTAGAGGCGGTAACATGGACTCAAAAACCCAGATCTTTGTTAAACTGCTAACTAACAACCTAACAAGAGTTTACCTACTCGGTTAGGGAGCTATACCTTTCTTGAACTCCTTCGTCTTCAACTCGTCCCGGAGTTCGGATCGGCCTCACCTCGTCGTCTCCTTGCGTCGAAGATGGATCCACCCGAAAGCTTCTACCGTTGGCTTGTTCTTCGGACTTTGAAGAAACTAGATCACTTGGCTTGCTAGGCCTTGTGAGCTAGAATGAGTAGAGAAGAGTATGTCGGGATTTTGCTTTATGGTTCTTGCTTCTCAACACATGAGACAAGTGAACCATAGACTAGAGAGAGAGAGCAAGAGGAAGAGGGTGAGAGCAAGAGCAAGAGAGCTCAAAACCAAGAGAGAGAAAGGTCAAGCAAGAATGAGCCTCTCTTTTGTCTTTCACCCTCTCATAACCCAAAAAACATCATTAGCCATAATGTCAACCAAGTATTATGTGATGGTTCATATCATGACAAAGGCAATATCATTTCCATGCACTCATTTTGCAAACTACAACAAGCAAGCAAAAGTCTTTGCATGAAAATGACAACCATTGTGATGATGATGGTCAACTAGTCCAACCTAGTCAACCGGTCAACAAAGTCAACCCTCAACAACCATGTCACTATAATACTTAATTAATATTATTGCTAAATATATATATATATATATATATATATCATATTCTCATTAGGGTTGAGCAAAAAGTCAATAGTCAACAGTCAACGGTCAACAACCCTAATGAGAATCCTCTGCCTCTGTCTCTCCGTCAACTGTGCATACACACCCGCATCCGCGTTCCGAGAAACACGGATGCAAACTGGATAAAACCAATCCCAATACGTACACTAGGATCTGGCTTAAACCAAAGCCCGCTAGTGTAAACTGTCCGGACACTAAACGTGCACAAGTGCACGGATGTGACTGAACCCTGTCGCAAAACCATGCGACCTGTCGCAAAACCATGCGACCTGTCGCAAAACCATGCGACCTCTACTCTTTTGCCTAAAGGCGAATAGCTTTCTGTGTGGGACTCTAAAGACTCGACACTACGCTGGCAGTGGGTTTAACCACAGACCGCAAGCGGCACTAGCTGTGCGTAACGGTCCCCAGGTAGATACCGACAAGAAGACTGACGAGGCGAAACCCATCTGAACTCCTACTGAGCCTGAATGTGACATTCTCCGTACAGTCCGGTCTGTTCGTCTGATACATCGCATGGCGGGCCTAGGGGGCGGTAAACGTCAGTCCCCCAATAGCGGTACAAGTCGTGTCGGAGTGAAGCCCAAAATACCCTGAGATAACACTGGAAGCCTACCCGTATATCTCGTTTGCCCTGGCCAGGGACTACTCGTGTAATGGCTCTCCTAGACACAGCGCGATGTCAACCCCCAATACCGGGAGAGACGAATCCTGTCTAACCGTCACTGCCTCCAAGTGCTTCGGGACTGCACCCAACTACCACCTGTTTGCATGACTCCTTTGAGCCGTGGTAGGGTAGTAATCAAAGTACAGTGGGAACATACTCGAGGCGAAGTGACAGTGTCAAGTCAGCGGACTAAGCTGTTCTCATGTCACCTGGGAACTGATAACTGACGATAGGCATAATACCAACTAGTCAGTTCCCGACGAGTCGTGTCCAGTGTACTCGTAACCCAACGAGCACCCGCATACTATTTCAAGTACGACGTACCGACGGCTGTGGGACAGACCGTCTCCCACACTGGGATGAGAAGCGCATGCGCTAGTCTACTCCGGAGTATCGATGCCCTGTCTTGATAGTCCTGCGACCAGGGACCTGCATAAGGATGTGCTTATAGATTACCCAGCCCCACTAGTGTGACTGCCATCACAACGCTGGTAATCAAGCAAAGATCCTAAGGGCTCCACTAATGTGTATAGGCGATATACTAAAATAAACACATGTACACATTGAAGTAGAAACAAACCAAGTAGCATACTACTATTTTGAGCAAGATTGTATATACAAGGTGAATATCCCAAGCTTCCATTAAGTAATATACAAACTAGTATGATACAGTAATGGCCTCTAGGGCATATACACTAACAGGGTGGATGGCGTATAGCACCCCCACAAACTTCTGATGGAAACCGATTTATAGAGTATAGTTAGGAAACCTAGATTAGGAAACTAGGGTTAAAATATAGATAGCTATGTAGTCACATTAGAAACTAGAGGTTAGTTAAGTGTGATATGCTACTACTACCCTAGGATGATGTTTAGCGATATTACCGTTTAGGGTTCTGTAGGACTAGATAGTCGATGTAGATACGTCATCCGAACCATACCTTTTTCTAAACTAAAGAATCGTGTGTAACTTTTAAATGTATATCTTGAGAGATGTTATGGATTTTCAAATGATATCTTTTCCTTAAAAATACCGTAACCCCTGTTTTCAAAACTACGATTCACTTCTTCAAAAATCTGATTGTATGGTTCGGGTATGTTTGTTAGATTAGATACTTATACATAGTAGAGATAGCTTGTTTATGTAAATTCGACATGATATGAGACATAAATGCGATGAAAGAATACAAGACGAATTTGATGATATAATGAGATGATGATATGATGTGATGGTATACGGATGCGAGTCGATCGAGATGTGACCCGGGACATAGGTATATAGGATTATATATATATATATATAGAATGTTGTGAATCATGGATGATAGGCCGTATGTCATATTAGGCCATACCCTCATTTGTCTTATAGGATGATAGGATCCCTATTAGCTTAATGCCGCCACACGATGATATTCCGTGCGTGATGAGTTGACTTGATGATTGATCCTTACCCTTGACTAGAGGTTGCCGTACGATGGATTATACCGTACGCGGTGTTATTGGGCTAGATGCCGATTGATAGATTCACCGACTCGGACATATGATAGTTATGTATACCTTATAGCTGTTAGCTGATGATTTACTTGCTGCATTCATGATATTAGTATTGCATCGCATATACCTGTGATAGTACACCTGCACCATTATCGATGATGCGTATGTTATACGTACACATATTTGCCGGCTCACACATTTCATCATCGATAATTGCCATGTCACTACACAGTAGGATTGCTGCATCATGACATATACATAGATACATTCATACTTGCGGATATACACATTTGTATATTCTTATTCGTGACATATACATAGATACATTCATACTTGCGGATATACACATTCGTATATCCATATTGGTGTACATATACCTTGATACACCCATACTTGTGTACATACACATTGTATATTCATATTTGTGCACACATACATGGTACATATATACTTGTGCATATTCATATTGTACCTATATAGATAACTGGTTTTATTGGGAAATTGGGAACCGTAAGTTATATTTTAAAAACTGGAATCATTTTAAAAGAACGGTTTTCCCCTTAATATATCATATCACTATTCCATATTGCATGATACACGAATATGCTCGCATTTCTTTTTACATGTCGTATACATCATGCTCTATTATTTTACGCATTGAGATATGCTGTTTTCATGAGATTTCTGGATTTGAGAACCGTGGATATTTCAAATGAGATTATGTGTTGTTTTAAAAACCCGGTTTCTCTTGATATGATATTTCAGTGCGTCCACCATGTGTTTTCTCGGTTCTGAGAGTGGCATGTGAAACCCGATTCGAGGAGTGGTAGGCACCGTCTGCGAGTACATGGTGGACCCGGTGAGGTACCCCGGGGCAAGAAGACTCGTATATGTTAGACGGTGAGCCCGGCAGGGGGAGCACTACCTACCGGTGATAGTATGTAGACTCAGCGGTTATCCGGAGGATACCGACCAGAGTAGCGAGATGGATATGAGGGCCGACCAGGGAGTGCGGCGCCTGAGGGCCGATCTGAGGATACGGCGCCTGAGATATATAAGGATTTACGTGCCGATGCTTGGCACGGTTTTCATGATGTTTTCGAGTGTCGATGCTAGGCACTCAGGTTCCATGATTTAGATGTGTCAGGAGGGACACCGTTGATATATATATCCTCATACTTTCATGCACAATCTTTTATGATATTTACATGCATGATATTGTTGCGTCAGTGGTTGACGCGTGGACTAGATCCCCATACATACATACATACATACACCGATTCTACTATCGGAGATTTTGCACATGCTTATAAATATTGATTTATGGGTGGACGAGATCCACATATCCGCATGCATTGATTATTACTGTTGGATGTTATCCACATGCATATAGATATTGACTACCTTGTTGGCACATATACGACCCGGTCATCCTAGATATCATAGTATTACCTTTTGCTATAGTTGACCTAGGAGTCGTTTATTCGATTTCTACTTGTAGATATATTTCTATTCACGAGTTGGCAACTCACCCCCGTTGTGCCACAGTTCTTGCAGGTTGACCGCGTGGACCAGTAGCGGCATCGCTGGCACAAGTTCTTTGGGTGTTTTGCAGTGGTAGGTGGGACATTTGTATCTTACCCACTCTTGTATTACATTTCATATTGTATCTAGTTAACTCCATCAATCAACAAAATTAGTGATTTGTATAAGTAATGAGACTTAGTGAGACTGGTAGTTGCGAGATTTGAGCGATGGGTTTTATTTCCCCTTTGGGGTTATATCTTGCTCTTTTCTTTATCTTTTTGTGGTGAACTTCGCCGTTGGGCGTCGTATACTCATTTATATTGTATTGCGTGGTTGTGATCCGCCGTTTGGCGAAGAGCTAGCTCCCGCTTGGGGATGCCATTATTCTTGCTATGTATTTGCGGTTTTGGATCAAAATATACAAAGGAGGTGCTGCCAAAATTTTTCAAAAGACGAAACATGTTTTTCAAACTAGAAAATTTCATTTGCATCATTCATGTTTCTTTCTATGCATTAATCACACTTAATTTTATTATACCTTTATTTCAAAAACTCCACCTCCTTTATTTTCTTAAAAAGGTTTAGATTTCTGGTTTTCAGCTTACTTGAATTCCGTTACGCCTTTAGACGTTGTGTGATTCAAGTGCTGGTCACGAGCTAATATTTCGGGTCGTGACAACAAATTCGGCTGGCTATTTCAACTGCGGCTCCGAATGCATCTCCTTCGGCTACGATTCCGCAAGCCACCATCTCGGCTGCGGTTGCGCAGACCACTCGTACAGCTCCACAGCCCGCCCCATATCCCCGCACAGTCTGCTCCTTCATTAGTCGAGTTTTTGACAACTCAAGATTGCACCGAGAAGCAGATGCGCCAGATTATGGCGATTATCAAAGGTTGAGGAGCTAGACCGAGATAGGATAGCTTTATTTATATTTTTGAGAATGTATGTACTTATCTGATACATATTGTATATATTTTGGACGATATTGGTGGTTGTTTGCTTGTTCACGATGATTTAGATTGATATCGTATTCTATTTGTTTATTTCTTTTATATATTATACATGAAATGTTGATTATGAATATTTCTGTATTTGGTTATATGATGTAATATTATTGTGCACAGGACGAAAAAAACGGGAAGCCTCTTTTAAAAAAAATCCTGATATAATGTCCTTACGGATTAATCTGTAGGGACAACTTTCGCACCTACGGATTAATCCGTATGAGCAAGGTTTGCCCCAACACATTTTTCCGTAGGGACAAAATATTAGAATATATGATATTTTGTCCCTATGTACTCGGTAACAGGGGTAAAACTTGCCAATAAGAAATAATTCGTTGGGGCATTTATCAGGACCTACGGATAAATCCGTAAGGCTATTTATCAGGCTCTACGGATAAATCCATAACTACAAGTATTTTATTTTATAAACCAATAAATTAAATAAAGATTATGTCCCTATGGAGTAATCCGTAGGGATAAATGTCCCTACGGAGTAAGGCATAGGGGCAATTATTACTCTTTGGGTGAATGTTCAGGACGAAGACTTGCACCTGCGGCCTTTGGACTTTTGGAGGAATTTTATGTCCCTACAGAGATATCCGTAGAGGCAGTGGTTTTTTGCTACGGCTAAATCCGTAGGGGCAAGCGATTAGTATTGTAGTATAAAGTCCGGTGCTTTTAGACATTGGCCAGGGTTTTTCTTTTTCTTTTCTTTTTTTCTAACCAATTTACCTTTTTGATTTTATGCGAGTAGCAACGGCCTGCTAGAGACTTAACATGTTATAGTCTAAAGTCAAAAGTGGGACATTTTAATTTGATTTAAAAATTAAAAAAAATACAAACATAAGAAACATTGCCAGAGCCACTCATTTGATGATTTGCGTGTAGCTGATTTATATCTTCGAACAAGAAATCTTCTACATATACTACCATTTTCATTCAAAAATAATAATTAAAATCCTTATTCATGATAGCTAAAATTTAGTCATAACTTGATGTATTTTCCACTCTGCTCACAAAAACAAAAACAAAAACAAAACTTGAAAATAAAAAAGTCTATATATGGTAGACAATGAACTTGGCCAAATATTATGAAACATCAAGACAAATTTTTATTAAAAAAACCTTAATTAGAATATATAATTATTAATTAAGAAGTTCAGATGTATATGAAAAGACAAGTTGAAACTTTTCAAAGCAAGAAAACAAACATAAAAATATTTATTATAATTTCCACTATTATAACTATAACACAGGCTATATATGACATTTTCTCACTTCTTTCATAAAAATATTAAAACAGTTTGAAAAATTTTCTTTACCATTTTTATATTATTTTTCGGAATGCCGTAAGGTTAAAAAAAACTCTCTCTCGTGTGCTCTCTCCCTCTCTCTTCGAATAGTGGAAAAGAAATAGAGAATATATATGTAGACTTCCAGGCTAACCCCATAATTTCTCTTATTTATATATGCTATATATTTTCCAAATATATTCTATTTTAACCCTATTTTCTTCATAAACTAACATATTATTAATAATAATTAATCTAAAATATAAGATAAATCAAAATTTATCTGAAATATACGGAGAGATTATGGTAGTTTAGTGAAACTAAAACCTAAATAGAAATTCTCACGTGGGGGTTGAAGGCGACAATAACTTTAGATTGTTATATTAGTTTCCCATGATGATATCAACATCTCCAGAGGCTTCTTACAATAATAAAATCCCATATAAAAAAAATTAAATATAGTATTAGAAAATCTAAAAATAGAGCCAATAATAAGAATAAAGAAAAGAAAATGAGAAATCTGAATCCGCATGGGGGTACGGCACCTATGTCTTGCTTCAATCCTTATGCAGCAAACTCTGCATCCCTACTCCTACCCTACTCTCTGCATAACTGTATCCCTATATACCCTAACCCTAACCCTAACCGCCTTCTAACAAAACCTTAGAGTTGCTCTCTCTCTCTCTCTCTCTCGCCTGAGTTGCCTCTACGACCCTCACCCACTTTCACTTCAATTTTTACAGCTGTTGTGATCTTTTCCTCAGCTCCCACATATATATATATATATATATATATATAGAGAGAGAGAGAGAGAGAGAATAATGGAGAAAAGAGGCCATAGGAGGAAATTTTCTCCAATGGCGTGGAAAAAATACAACCTCCATCAATTTTTTCGACGATCGGCTCCCATCATCTTCATCGTTATCATCTAAGATGTGGGTATACCAAATTTAATGTGATTCTACAACTTTTTCACCGTTGATTTAGCAATGTAAAAAGTTCTATTGTCGGTAAACCGTTAATTTTGAACCCACTAAATCAACGGTGAAAAAGTTATGGAATCACATGAAATTTGGTATACGCACATCTTAGATGATAACGATGATGATGATGGGTGCCGATCGTCGGAAAAAATGGTGGAGCTTGTATTTTTTCCATGCCATAGGAGGAAATCCCCTCCTATATCGTCTTCCCTCCATTAATCTCATATATATATATATATATATATATATATATATATATATATATATCTTTTTTTCCCTCTATAAATCTCATGTCTCATGTCACTAGCAATTAAGTTACCAGGGTGGGTTTCATTCAATTTAACTTTGCTTTTTTGACTTCTTTTTTATGTTCTTCCATCATCAAAGTCTATTCATTTTTATGGTTTGATGAACTCTTGCACCTTGGGTTTTATTCTTCTATCTTGTTTTTGCTAGTTTTTGTTAAAGAAACCGACCCCCACCCCCATCCCGCCCACAAAAAAAGGGGTTGATGTTTTTGGTGCAATTTGCATTAAAGAGTGAAAAAAAAATTATGATGGAGATATCTTCTTTGGATGTATGCCATGCTATATTTATTCTGGCTTGAAGAATATATTGATTTCTTCACTGATTTTAAATGTTTTCGTAACCAGTTGATGGCCCTTCATGTTTATGCTATTTGTTCACCATGAAGAATTAATTTAACTATTTTTTTTTTGTTGTTTTTATTTTCGTTTTACCATGTTTTCTTAGCCTTTTGATTTGGCATAACTTAGAAATGGGATAACAATATCCTCAATTTATTTTTATGATCTTTTTCATATTTATTGAATCACATAGTTTTACTCTCTCTCGATCAATCTCTCGTGCGCACACACATATTTCATGGAAGCATGCATATAGAGTGCTCAAGGAAATGAGTGAAGCTGCCAGCATGATCTAGCTTTGATTGAACAAAAGATATCTCTGAAAAGAAAATATATTCAGGAAAAAAATATTTGTGATGGTCAATCTTTGTTAGGTCATGCTACGGCCTCACTTCTTCCCATTTATGGGGCATTGAAGATTATTTTTTCCATCCACAAGAAAACAGTGAGAAAAATTGAAGCAATGTGTGAGCATAAATATATTCCTTGTTCTTTGTTATTTCAAATCACTAACAAGTTTACTGACACACTTTCATTTTTCAGGAAAAAAGTTGACCTGCTGCTCTCAGGAGTTATTCTTGTTAGGTTATCTATTTAGTGTTATGCCTTGAGATATGATAAGTTCTGAGGTTCATTTGTTCAAGAAAATATAATATTATCTTAAATTTTTGTCTCTCTTAACTAAAATCTCACTCTGGATTAATTTACTAGCTAGGGTATAATAAGTCTTCCATCGACATTATTATCATGGAGCTTACATTATTATCAGTGAACGAGTTTATGTGATCTTCATAAAAACTACTTGTAGTTTTATTAGATGTTTTATTTTATATTTTGTTGGATTGAACAAAAAATACCAAACACAAGTTACTTGTTAGGCCAGTTAAAAATAGAAACCGACGCAAAATATTTGCAAATATGAGACTATAAATACATCTTCATGAGCTAAGAATATCAATTGCATTTGGAGAGTTTCGAATTTTTCACTTGAAAAGGAATTACAATTTTAGCTAACCACCACTTAAAATGGGAGTGCTATTATTGTATGAGTAAATATCAAATTATAATTAAATTAAGTGAAAACAGAGTTAGTGGCACAATAATAATTTCGCATGCCTCATACATTGCATTGTATTATCCATTGATCAATGTGTACATGTATTTTGCAAATCCAAGAATTATAAATATTAGTGCGTCATGGATCGCTGGAAAGAGTGCCGCTGTGTATCGCGCCAGCATAAGAAATCACTACAGTGGTGCTATATGCTCTGCATCCATTTAAATTGATATTTGTAAATAATATTTTTACTTTATGCATTTATAAAATATCTCCTCTTGCTTAAACACGGGTGTATTAATTTGCCTTCGTTTAGACATAAAATAATTGTAAACATTGATAAAGAGTTTTTAAAATCTGACTTTTTGGTTACTGTAGTTAAATGCGATCTCAGGTTTGTACGTAGGTTTCAAGGTCCTAAAGTATTAAGAGGTTACTTAGCCAAACGAAAATTTTGTAAACATTAGCAAGTGATGAAATTCATATATCTAATAAGCCCCCATTTGTAAGCTAATTAAAAATCAAAGAAATTGAACAATTGATTTTAACTATCTAGATTCTAAGGTATGAGAAAAGAGAGGATGGGATATCTAGCAATCATTAATATAATACATTTGAAGGGTCTTTTTTTTTTGAAATATTCCACTTAAAAGAGAATATTCTTTTAAAACACTATTTTTCTCAAGTTTCCATACTACGCTCATGTTTAATACGTTTTTTCCAATTTTGCCATTAACTTTGGCTTTAGAAATTTTGTTACTTTTTCTAATTAAAACGAAAGTTCCCCACTTTCTATTAAAAATAATTAACGAAGCAATAGAGTGTAGTAAAAATAAGGAAAAGGAACGTAAAAGCAACAACCATAACAAGTACCACCACCACATGCTCACATCATCCATTGTAATAGGTCCAAAACCCAAACACAAGCCATGCCCGAGGGTCACATGTGCCCCAAGCCCTGCACTAGAAATCCTGTCCATGAACTACTGGCCATCCTGGATACGCAGTTTGCTCACAAGGACAGTAACCGGACACCCCTCTATCTCAGGCTCAAACCGAGGAGCCACTCTAGCGCTCTTGCGACCCCTGGCCGCGGCTGCACCTGTCCAGAGATCAATAGTCGTCTCAGTATATCATATTTTGCCAGCAATAGACGTAAATGCCGAATTAAAAATTCTATTGTTTCTTTCATTCCATATATTCCAGCAAATCGCGCCAACAACGATATTAATCGCGCTGACAATGATCTAAATGCTGAATTAAAAATTTTGTGAATTTTAATAGTAAATTAAAAATAAAATAATGTCATCTCATTTTTTCTACTTAGAGTTTAAATATCTTCAAGATAATAAATTAGCCATGCTTAATATATCATCCTCTTCCATTTTTTTCCTCCAAATTAATCAATATTTTTGTTTGTCTATTTTCTTTAATTTATCCAAGAAGTAGGATTTTTTAGGTGAAAAATATGAACTATATTGCTAATTAATTTTAAATCGAAATTCAATTTAGATTTTCTTCATAATTTGATATATGAGTCTGGCTAAAGATGTAAATATAACCATAAATTTTTTTAACATTCATTAAAATAGAATATGATTCTTTTGAAATGCATTTTTAAAATAAAACTTTATATATATTGGCAAACCAAATCTTATATTGGGCCAAACCATCGATAGCATTACTCGGACAATCATTTTGTCTTGTAGTATTAAGATTTAAAATCTCGGCACTCAGACATTAATTTGAGATCGAAATTGGTCATTTTGATCAAGATTGACCATTTTGGATATTGACAAACAAGATCTTAAATTATGACTGTTTGCATCTAATGACTACATGGCTTCTAAAAAATTGTTAACCACAGAAATTAATTTCTAAAGAATTTTTTAGTTTTACATTAACTATCAGAAAATAAATACATGAAAAGATCAAAAAATATACATAAAAAATCATAAAAAATCATTTAAATCGGTTATGAATGTTTTTCAGGTTTTTAAATTTCATCGACGACAATTATCAAAGCATCATTTATATATCAAGTTCTCTGTCACACAAAATTAAATAACCACCAAGTATAGTAGCGTAAATGCAATAATTAATTAAAAACTATATTATTTATGTTATTTTTATAAATTTTAGCCTTTTCATTTTCAGTTTGGATTGGATCGATTTCGATCCCACGCATTACGCGTGGGCTTGACACTAGTATAACTAGAAGAGAGAGTTGAAGTTATTCATCTCAATAGTATAACATTTGAACAAATGGCATAGTTGCTTTGTGGATTGAACATGCATTAAGAAAGTTTGTGAAGAAGTTCATATCGTTAATGTTGGGATATTTCCCCATCTATGCCTATCGTCGAGAGAAAAATTCCATCTTTAACTTTCGAGCATGCAAGACAAATGATCTATAATAAGAAGAATCAACCCAAGGAATTTGAACATGGTTCGACCGAACTTGGCCTAATCCACGGAGTAATTATGAGGGTTCCATTGATACAAGTACACTCGGCACCTTATTTTTTCCTTGATTTGATTACCTAAAATATGAGATCTCTCAAATTTAGATTAGAACCATAATCTCTCGATAAAGATAAAAATTACAAGATCTCACACATCTTATTTCCCTTTTATTGTGCTGGGTTTTGCCGGCGCCCTGGCCATCTACCGTGGCCAATACGGAACAAAAACTGGCGTTTAAAATTTTTTGCGCAAACAAAACCCGTCCCAAGATCGAAACCATAAACCATACTAGCTAAACCAAAAAGCTAAACTACTAGGTTAGAGAGGGTTATACCTAATGAACTAAGTCTTTCGGCTTTCTACCACCTTCATTAGCTCCTAGAGATCGCGGATCGAATTTGGTTGTCGGTCTTTCTCCATCGATGATGATCCATCCGAGAGAAACGACGCAGGCTCCAGTCTCGACAAGCGAGGCAACCGACGCTCCAAGGTTGCTAGCAATGAAGACTGGAGGTGTAGGAATGTCTTACTATATTTTTCTCTCATATGACAAGCTCAAATGAGCAGCTATAGAAGAAGAATGAGGAGGTGAGGAAAACAATGGCATGAGCAACTCAATAATGGCTAACTGTCTCCAAGAGAATGAGAATGATCAAATGAAGAAAGAATGAATGGATGGCATGTAAAGAATGGTTAATCATTTTCATCCATGCAATGAAAAATATCTCCCATCATTTTCCAATAAAATATAAAGAGCCATGCCTCTCTACATGCCAAGCCATGCTCATGCCAAGTCACCCCTCCACCTCATTTCTAAAATGATTTTCCATAAAGGAAAATCAAATAATGAGGTGTCAATCTTCTAGAAATAATTCTGTATAAATACGGAATACAACCTGATATACGTATCGAAATATATATACGCGTATTCGTATAAAAATACGAATAGCCAAGAGAGAAAATGAATAGTGAACAATAATACTAGAATACATATATAAATATATATATATATAAATTATTAAATCAAAACCCGATTTAATAATCCGGTTTAATCCTAAGCCGCTAGTATTATCAACCGTCCGATTAAAGTCTGTGTAGCTTGTACACATATTTAATCGGACACCTGTATGTACCAACATACGTCATCTACACCATATCGTCTGAACCGTGAAAACCCTCTGTGCGGGACTCTAAAGACTCGTCAATACGCTGGCAGTGGATTTAACCATAAGCACGTCAACGGCACTAGCTGTACGTAACGGCTACCCAGGTATTAAGCGAAAGGAAGGCCGACGAGCAAACTCATACAAACCCCTACTGGGCTTGTCCGTGACAATCTCCATACAGTCCGGTATGTTCGTCTAAAAGTATCGCATATCGTGTCTAGGGGGAGGATAAAGTCAGATCCCTAATAACGCGATATTTCGTGTCGGTATGAAGCCCATCACCCACTGAGAAACTACTGATCCAAATCAGTAAATCTCGACTATCTTGGCCAAGGATTTCTGGTGATGGCCACCCGTGCACTGCGCGACATCAACCCCCAAAACCAGGAGAGACGGATCCTCGACGATCCGCTCACCGCTTCCATGTGGCTCCGGACTGTACCCAACTAAAACCTGTTTGCACGACTCCTTTGAGCCATGGTAGGGTAGTAATCAAAGTACAGTGGGAACTCATACGAGACAAATGACGATCTTAGGTCGACAGACTAACCTGCACTCATGTCACCTGGGAACTACTATCTGACAATAGGTATTATACCAACTAGCATATTCCCGGCGAGTCCATCCAGTGTACTCATAACCCAATGAGCACCTGCATACTATCTTAGGTGACTAACTAACACTAATGTCTTGTGAGACCGGCCACCGCCCCTCGTCTGGGTCTCGATAAGTATATACTAGTCTACTCTGGAGTATCGATGCCCAGTCTCGATACTCCCACGACTAGGAAAATTTAAGAATGTGCTTATAGACCACCCAACTCCCACTAATATGATCGCCATCATAATGCTGGTAGTCAAGCAAGAATCCTATGGGCTCTATCAACATGTAATAGTGATCTGTAATGCCACCTAATGCTGCACATGTTGATAAAGACAAACCAGATAGCATACTATCATCTCGAGTAAGAATGTTCTACCGGTATAGGTCCTTCCTCAATCATCACAATCGCGTGTCTGCGATTCAATAATTGACTTGATGGCATTATCGCCAACAATCTCCCACTTGCACTTAAGGCTAATTATTGTGGTGTTGCATACTCACGGTCCGTGTGATACCGAACACCCAACTTCTCTACTAATCAGTCTCGCAAAGCCCGTTTGTGAAACTATTACGTTCTAGAAATAGCCTCAGTGAGTGGATCCGCTCTAGTGTTTCTATCTTTATCTCTCTATATCTCAATTTCGCGGAAAAAGACTATCTCCCGGAATGATCAATACCTGTCTTAGAATTTGTCTGGATATCTGATGGGACCTAGTTCACAAATGAACTCCAAATCCAACAAATTTCTTAGACCGTATCATCTACTGAATTTAATCAGTATCCTACTCCATATCTTCCACAGTATCCGCTTGGACCTCCTGATTAACATACTGTATCTTAAAAGAGAGAAAACTATAAATCTGACAGTGACTCTGTCATCCAGGTCACCTTGGAAGCCTAAGATGATAACTGCATTCTGAAAGAGCCTGCCGTTACCATATACCAAGAACATCCACTTATGTTCATAACTGTTTCCTCACCGTTTCTCCAGGATTGGATTTGTTGGCTATAGTGTCCTCAAGTCAATTATTGGATCGCAGGCATATGATTGCAATGATTGAGGGAGGACCTATACCGGTAGAACAGTCTTACTCGAGATTATAGTATGCTATCTGGTTTGACTTTATCATCGTGTATATGTTTCAGGTGACATTACAGATCACTATTATATGTTGATAGAGTCTATAGGATTCATGCTTAACTACCAGCAGTATGATGGCGATCTTATACGTGAGAGTTGGGTGGTCTATAAGCACATCCTTAAAGTGTCCCTAGTCGTGGGAGTTTCGAGACTAGGCATCGATACTCCAAGAGTAGACTAGTGTATACTGATCGAGACCCCGACGAGGGACGGTGGCCGGTCTCACAAGCCATTGGTGTTAGTTGGTTCACCTAAAATGTATACAGGTGCCCATTGGGTTATTAGTACACCGGACGGACTCGCCGGGAACATACTAGCTGGTATTATACCTATTGTCAGATAGCAGTTCCCTGGTGACATGTGTACAGGTTAGTCTATTGACCTAAGATCGTCATTTGTCTCGTGTGAGTTCCCACTGTGCTTTGATTACTACTCTATTACGGCTCAAAGGAGTCGTGCAAACAGATTTTAGTTGGGTACAGTCCCAAGCCATATGGAGACAGTGAGCGGATCGTTAGGGGATTCGTCTCTCCCGGTATTGGGAGTTGATGTCGCGGTGTGTACGGGTGACCATCACCAGAAATCCTTGGCCAAGGTAGTCGAGAATTACTGATTCGGATCCGTAGTTTCTCAGGTGGTGATAGGCTTCATACCGACACTGATTGTCAAGTTATTAGGGGTCTGCTTTATCCACTCCCTAGACTCGATATGCAATACTCATAGACGGACGGACCGGACTTTACGAATATTGTCACTGTCAGGCTCAGTAGGGTTTCAGGATGAGTTTGCTCGTCGGCCTTCCTTTCGCTCAATGCCTGGGTAGCCGTTACGTACAGCTAGTGCTACTGACGTGCTTGTGGTTAAACCCACTCCCAGCGTATTGACGAGTCTTTAGAGTCCCACACAGAGGGTTTCCCTGCTTCAGGTGAAACGTTGTAGAGGCCGTATGGTTTTATGGCAGGGTTCGATCATATTCGTGCACTTGTGTACGGATCATGATCGGACAGATAATACTAGTGGGCTTTGGTTTAATACGGATCTTAGTATTATATTGTTGGATTCTCGTAGTATTTGTATTCAGCCGGAATACGGATGCGGGTATGTATATATATATATATGAGGGGTATTCTTGTAATTCGTTACAAGTTTACTTTAGAAGATGCTTTTTCTTTTTGTATTAAACATTTTAGTTTAAATGTATATTGTGTGAAAAGTGTAACTCATTGTTTTGGCATGGTTCATGCATACACTTGGTGACTCATGGTGGTGGGTCATGATGGCATGATGAATTCTTTGTTTGTATTGTGAGATATTTGTAGTGAGCATGTTAGATATTTTTCTTGAGTTGATTTTCTTTATTAGCTCACACACAAATACCTCACAACACTCCCTTGGGAAAAGGCAGCCACTCTTTTTCTTGCCTTGCTCTTTTCTTTTGCTCACACTCTTCACACTTGGCATCTTCTTCAACCTCCACCCAAACCTTCTCATGAGTTGAGAATCCTTGGGTGTATTGAGACAAAGTAATCACAAACTCTCTCTACTTCATAACCTGTTTGAACATTTCTATAATCTTCTCCATATGTGGACTCGATTTATTTCCCCTTAACCGATTCGGATAAGGAGCTTTAGCAATAATCGCTGGGTCCAACATTGGAGAAGGTAGTGTGTATGGAACTGATCCCAGAATAGGAGTGTGGATCGTCTTTGGTGGACTAAAAGAGGTATGCTGAGGGTTAGAGCCTTGGGGAAGACGAAAAATAGGCTCGCAAGAAGGTGGTGGGATAGACGAACAAGGGTCAGAAGTAGAAGTAGATGTGGAAGTGAAAGAAAGTGGAAGTGAAAGCCGACGTGTTATTGATTAATTCATCATGATTATCAATCTCTTCACCGACTTGATTATTCAGCACTCTTTAGGATCTCAACGTTGTAATTGCATTCACATTGTAGTGTTGTGAATGTCCAGGATTCGGTAGGGGTTGAGACAGAAATTTCCCTTTCTCTCTAGCACTCATTTCAGCATTCAATCGTACAATTTGTGCTTCCATCGATTTAATACTCTCGCCGTGTGAGGCGGAGTCTTTCTTTATGTCATTGACAGAAGACTTTATCTCAGCCGAAACTTGGATGAAATTTTTCAGAATCAAATTCATGGTTTATGCGAGTGAAGAGGAGTCATCAGTACCGGTCAATTGCAAAGAATTGTTATACGGTGCAGAAGTGTTGACCGGATTTTGAAAATTTTGTGATTGATAGGGGTGCTGAGTCAGTTGCAGTGGTTGCTGTTGTTGTGGAGGGACCTTTTGAAAGTTGTTTTGGTTTGGAACCGTGTTCTGAGTTTGGTGTTGGTTCCAAGAAAAATTAGGGTGATTCCTCCAACCCTGATTATAAGTGGAAGAATAAGGATCGTTTCTAAGTCTTTGCTAAAGCAGCATTTGTGTGCTCTTGACCTTGAAACGGAGAATTCAATGGACATTCTTCCGTCAAATGTGATGGATCAGAACAGTATCCACAGACAGTTTTGGGGAGTGTCATCGGATTTAGGGAGGCTAATAAAAATTTGTGTTCCATACCTTTGAGTTTCTTTTGCATTGTTGCCATTTCATCTCTAACTCCTATGGAAACATCCAGTTGATGGATACCACCCCTAGACGATAGTTGACTTACACTCTCCTACTGTAAAGATTTTTCAGCGAAATCTTCTAAAAATTTCCAAGCTTTACCATCGTCTTTAGACATGAAGTTGCCTTGACACTTGGATTCAAGATTCTGTTTTGTTGTAGGATTAATGCCCTCATATATGATTTTGCACAGATCCCATCGGTGGATTCCGTGATGAGGACATTGAACTAACAGATCTTTGAAGTGTTCAAAACACTTCGAAAATGGTTCATTGGGAAGTTGGGTAAATTGATTTATTTCGCTATGGACTCGGGCTGTCTTATGAATGGGATAAAATTTCTTTAGGAAAGCTACGACGAATTCATCCCAGTTTGAAATAGAATGTGCAGCTGTGTTATAAAGCCACTTCTCGGGTAAATCACACAAAGTGAACGGGAGAAGACGTAGACGCATAGCATCCACAGAATGCTATGAAGTACCCATCATAACACATACGTTTTCAAATTTGGTAATAAAAATGTATGCGTCTTCAGACTCGAGACCGTGAAATTTGGGTAAAAGATTGATGTATTGAGGTTTGATTTCGAAATTGTCCCCATTGGCTGGTGGAATGGAAAGACAGGTAGAAAGAGGACCTCGAATAGGGTAGAATCTCTCTTGGAGAGAGATGCGGGGTGGATTCTGCACACCTGCGGACGGTGGCAGAGTGGTGTTAAAGAAGTTCGATGGAGATCCGTCCATCGAAGTGGATGTGGTGTGTGGTGAGGAAAAAGAAGATGTAGAAATACTGACTTCGGAGTCGATAAGGGAAATGCGGACAAGACGGACACTAGAATCCCGTGTCCAGCCGAGCATGCACTAAATGGTTTAGCATAAGTGGCAGCGTTGTGATAATTAGAGAAAAGTTTGGATTGGTGTTTGTTTTGAAAAAATACGGATTTTTGAAAAATCAAAAATATGCACAAGCAACCCTAGATCTAATGGTCACCTAGGTCAAGTCTCTAGACAGCTTCTAGACTTTCAGAAGACAAATTGCAGAATAGATCCTCTACTGCCTCTTTATCCCTTCTGTGGCCAGGTAAGTGGGAGGTTCTCCGCTACGTAAGTAGCGGGCCTAATTAAGTAACCACTTGTTTTAGACACACTTTTCTTAGACACCACAAAAGAAATGCGGATAAACAGTAGATTACCCACAACCTCCTTTTGTTCTAAGTGAGCGCGACGGTCCTTAGAGTCATGTTTAGATATTTTTTAGTTAATGAGGGTGATGCGGATGCAAGTTTTGTGATTTCCGGAGCTTAGGAAGGGTAATGAACTCCCCCACCTAATCTGAATTTGGTCTTTGCCCCTTAATTTCCGTGTTAAAATATGCAAACAATCAAGATCATGTTAGTTATATGTATGCCCTAGAGGCCATTACTGTACATACGATGTATATTGTAGTGGATGCTTGGACATATATAGGGAGGAATTTCTTGCTCGACATGATAGTATGCTATCTGGTTACACTTTACCTTAACGTGTATACTGATTGTCTCTCTGTTACATGTTGGTAAAGCCCTTAGGATGTGTACTTGACTACCTGGATTATGATGCGGATCATACTAGTAGGGACATGGTAGTCCATAAGTACATCCTTCAAGGTCCCTAGTCATGGGTGTATCGAGACAGGGCATCGATGCACCAGAGTAGACTAGCGTATACGCATCTTGACCCATATGATGGGCGATGGATGATCCCATATCCATCGGTGTTTGACATCAAGGATGGTGTACGGGTGCTCAGTGGAGACTGGGTACACTGGACGGACTCGCCGAGAACTCCCAGATGGTATTATACCTCACGTCAGATGGCAGTTCTCCGGTGACACTGGTACAGAGTAGTCTGTTGACCCGAGATCGTCATAGAGTCTTGTATGATTCCCACTGTGCTTTGATTTCCACCTTACCACGTCCAAGAGGGCGTGCAAAATGGTGGTTTTTGGGTACAGTCCTGAATCACATGGAGGCAATGAGCGATAGGAGGGGATTCGTCTCTCCCTGTATAGGGAGTTGATGTTGCGCTATGTTCGATTGGCTATAACCGGAAATCCCTGGCCAGGGTTGCTGAGATTTACCGGTAAGTGTTACCAGTAGTTTCTCGAACTGTTATAGACCTCATATCGACACGACTTATCAAGCTACTGGGGTCTGACGTTTACCACCCCTAGGCGAGATATGCGACATATCAGACGACGAGACCGGACTGTACGGGAGTGTTACTGATTCGATTCACAGGAGTATGTCACGACCCGAAAGTACGGAACATGACCGGCACTTAGACTACGAACGTCTCGAGGCGTACGTACTAAGTAAGCCGAACCCAGAAATCCAAACCAAGAAAAGTAGTAGAGAGTAGGAAAACTATTATGAGTCAACCAGCTAGCAACATAAAATACAATGCCTAAAGGCGAGGATCACAACTGAAAGGAAACTCCAACAGCATGAATCCATAAAAATATAACGCGCGACTCTAAGGTCGAAAGAATAAATATCACTGGTCTCTATCTCAAATAAGTACATTTTTGGTTGATGGGACTTCTAGATACAACTGAAATATAATATACAATGTATAATGATGGGTACGATACAAATAAACCCATCTACTAGCAAGTCACCCGAATGGAACCGTGCTCGCAAAGCCGTAACGAAACCTGTACGGCAACACCTGCAAGAAACTGAGGCACAACGGGGGTGAGTTGCCAACTCGTGAGTAGAAAAAGATCTACGAACAGAAATCGCATGTATGACGCAATCCTAGGTCATACGATCAATATATAATCCTCAAATATATATATATAACCAGCAACCTATAACAAGACTAGGGTAAATATCTAACCCAAGTGTAAACCCATGTGCCTGTGTCAGTGCATCAGGTAGCAATATATCATATGAATGATGTATGAATGCATGAAGCAGAATGCATGTACTGAAGAAAACTGCTTTCATAAATTTGTGAGATTTCTGTATTTCAAAATGAGGTATCATAATGAAATCAGCATAAAACAGTGCCTAGCATCGGCACAAAACATAATCTCAATATCTCGATATCTCTGAATCACAATCTCTATACCTCAATATCTCAAATCTCAATATCTCAATCATAAATCCAGGGCACCGTCAATCCAGATCGGCCCCTACCATCCATCTCATGACTACGACGGTATCCTCCGGATATCCGACGTGTCGGGTAAAATCACCGGTCGGTCGTGCTCCCCTGCACAGGCTCAACGCCATCATCTGCGATCCTCTTGCCCCGGGGTACCGCACCGGGCCCACCATGTACCCGAAACGGTTCCTCCACACCTCGAATCGGGTCTCGAAATCCATCAGCAAACTCATGGTGGACGACTCATACATCATGGGAAAACCGCACTTTTTTATTTAAAAAGAGAGAAGCAATCTATATAAGTTTTGCAGTTTTCCCCCAAATCCAGAAAACATCATGGAAATCCAAATCATCAATAGCATGTAAAACCATGAATATAAGCATGAGAATCCATGAATGCGGCATATAATGAACAACAGTATGCATGAAGTGACAGGTAATAACTACAATGTCAAGCTGGCATATAAGGCAAGCTTACTAATATCATGTCACTACTAGCTAACAAGCTAAATCAAGCAATAATATTTTCTAAGTGTTCGTGACATGGCAATTACCAATGAAGATGTGTGTGAGCCGGCAAATAAGTGTACGTGGTACATACGCATCATCGGTAATGGTGCTGGTGTCCTAACAGCAGGATATCAATAATAGAATATGAATCACAACAGTATGCGATGCAGAGCAACAATAATAATATGCGGGAGCTGAAATACTGAACACCATGATCGCTAAACTGCATCTAATATCATAAGAGTCCTATAGCTACACCAACTATAAGGCTGAGCTAATAAGTTAACTGCAGGTAAGGTAAACTACCTAATCTCTGAGTCGATACATATATATACATATATATAGTCGGTGATCCCGCCTCGATAATATCACATCTGATAACATATCTCTATAGTCAGTTATTCCCAAATCAAGAGTGCGGATCAAACATCAATTTATAGCTCGTACGTAAATCCGTCGTACAGCATCCCCAAATCTGGGTACGGGTCAATATCACATCCGTCATATCATTCATCTAGTATTCTCTTTATCAAGATCATCATCTGGGGTACTGACCTACGTCTAGTACAATGCTAATGTCATCATTATAACCATGATCTGACTACTGATCGACAGCCTCGTATAAATCAATATCATCATCACATATCATCCCAAGGAGTAAACACCGCCGGATGTGGCCTATCATAATTATCTTGTCATATCATATCATATCATATCTCGTAACATAATCACATGTCGATCAATATATATATATAGGTCACAATTCCTATGGCATCATTATTCCCAAAATCCTCTAAAGTATCAAGACGTATCTCAATTATGAATTTTATCATATCACCGATATCATAATCTCATATCAACTCATCGACCCATCTCAATCCATGTATCATCCTCAAGTCTGTATGTGAACACGTAGTCCCATATCTATGTGAACACATGTCTATATAGAATCCCATAACCACATATGAAATAAGGATGTGTGCAAGTATGTATGTGTGGGAGTGTGTATGTGTAGTGCACCCCCTATTCTAGGTTCTCGCGATACTAAATCATCCAAGTCCACCAATTATCCATCCTAAACATCAATAATATCCCAAACAACATAAAATAAATTGTAGGTGTGTATACGCATCCGTATACATCACCACGGACTGCGGGGGTGCTATACGCTATCCACCCGACTTCTCCCCGTAGATATAAATCTACTTACCTTTCTTATGTGTGCCGGTGCCGATGTCGCCATTTGCATCTCCAACGCTTCGACGCCACGTGGGGTACCTACAAGGATATCACACGCTAAAACACATGAAAACCATGTCGGAATCCAAAATGGTGCACGCTACGCCCATAGGTAAAAACCTGTGGCTTCGTGTGCAAACGCAGCCAATGCTCACTGGTCGTTGGCGTTCAAACGCCACCCGACGGAAACGAATCATTGAATACCCAAAATCCATATGAAAACAAGTCGTAAATCATACGCCAACTCATGAAAATCAACCCAGATTTTACCCTAACTGGAAACAGTCAAAACTAGACATACAGGGGGTCAAGTTTACATGAAATAGAGCTGTGCACGCAAAACGAGGGGGTTCCCTACAGCTCTGGCCGCAAATTGCGGCCAGATGGAATTTATCTATGGCCGGGGTTTTGAGATGGGGGCTAGGGCTTTGGGTGATGGCTCCAGGGTGCCTGCACAGCTTACTGCCAAGTCAATTTTATTTTAAGAGGTCCGGGTTGATAGCAGATTCCAGAGAGGTTGCAAAATCGACAAAAAACGCTAATTTACACCGATTCTAAACTTTCAGGTGTGACACTGGAATCTGGGGTAATCTTGGTTACAATGGTCTCAAATACACCTAATAAGGTTACCCTAGCAATCAAAACCATCACTCGGCCACAACTCACTCAAATTTTCCTAAACTAGCACTAATCTCACTATAAACACTAAATTTCAGCTAGAAACCATGATAAAGGAGTCAGGTTGCAAGATTATACCTCAAGGGTCCTAGAATGGAAGAGAAAGGAAGGAGGAGGAGGTGGGAAGTAGGTTGCTGCTGCTCGGTTACTCCTGTTGCTGAAGCTGTTTTCCTTTGTTCCTGGAGCTGATGTTGTTTCCTGCTGCTGCTGCTGCTTGTTACTCTCTCTTTTTCTTAGTTCCTGTTTGCAGCAGCTACTGCAGGGGCTGGGGTGGTTTTTGGTGGTGAGAAGAAGTGTTGTAGTTGTGGTTTGATGGTGGTGTTGTGGGGTGTTGGTTGGAATAAAGTTGTTGCTGCTGTGGCTGATAGAAATATGGCTGAAAATGTGCTGATACTGTTTTATTGGTGTTGTGTTGGTGTGTTTATGATGGTGTGGTGTGAGTTGTGAGGGATGTAGCTGCTGATGTGCTGATATGGGCTGATGTGTTGCAGCTGATGTGATGAAAATTGGGCTGATGTTTGTGCAGCAACTGATGTTACTGATATTACTGCTGCTAAATTGTTGATGTTTCTGATGGGTTGCTTTGGGGGGGGCTGAAGTGTGCTGATGTGAGTGTGTAGGTATAGGACCATGGTGTTAGGGTGGTGGCTGCAGCTGATGCTAGGGCTAGGGTGGTTGCAGCTGATGGATTGGGGGCTGATGTGGTGTTTGGGTGGCTGATGTTTTCTTCAGCTGCTGCTAAAGTTGTTGTTTTGGTTAAAGTTGGATATAGGATGATGTGTGAGAGGGAGTAAAAGAGCACAAGGGGTTATGAAGTGAAATGGATCATGGCACACCCTAACCATCTCTCTCTCACTCTTGAAACATGTTAGCACCCACAAGCCATCATGGCTCACACTCTCTCCTACACAAGTCAACATATCCCTAATCACCCTTAACAAGCTAAAACCCTTAATTAACCCAATTAACCTAATCAAATGGTTCAACCCACCATGGTCATCTAAGCATGGTTCAACCCTAGGCCACCAAGAATCCAAAACATGAAACAAGTGTAACAAGTGTAAAAATGTTATGGTGCACAATTTGCACAAAAAGCCAAAAATCCAATTAGCGATTTTTAATCGCGGTTAACACCAAATAGCATTTAGGTAACCATAAAAGCTTAAAAATGACATATCTCCACAAAATACCCTATTTAAAATTTTCCAAAATTTTCTCCGGAATTTTCACCATTTATTGGTATTTAATTATACCGACTATTAAAATATTCCTTAAAAATTAATATTAAATTATGAAAATTCCCAAAAATAATATTTTATTTTTTTGAAATGTTACAATCTTCCCCCCTTAAAGAAATTCGGTCCCCGAATTTAAATTTAAACCCCCAAATTCTAAAACATTTCAATAAAATGTCCAAGTCCGCGGGGCTCCGAAATCATCAATACATAAAACGCATAATAGCGCAATACATGCGCATGAGTGACGAGCAGATAACTCGAAAACAAAACTCCGTCAAGCATCTCGCAATCATCGGAGTCAAGGTGAAAACACGAATGCCAAATCCAAGGCAAAACCAATATGCTAGAAATCGGAACAATACATGTAAATATCTGAAGGAAATGCATGCCAAAATTCCTTGAAATCGATGTGCAATGCGCATAACACTGCACAGTGGCGGACGTCTCTATAAGAAAATAGCCATATACATATATATCTTTTTGTTTAACATGTATGTTCCGCCATTTTGAAAACAATTTAGAAGGGTTCCCTGTTTTAAACGTTTCGTGTCATATCGGACACGTATGTAAATAATGAGACTATAGCTCGCTCTTGGAAAATCCCTTGGAAATCTATCAGTGCATGCAAAATATATCCAGGCGCTGTCCTCTGACTAGTCCTGCTCAGTACGAAAACAAATCGTAATATCATAAAAATGTACTACTCCATAAGAAATCAATCCCAAAAGTGCATATGCAACCCTGTGCGTCCGGTGCGCACGGAAATCAAAATCCATACATGTGCCAAGCAGGTGCACAAAACGACATCAGGGTGCAACGGGTGTGCACACAACATCGGTCATAGGCAACGTGTGTGCCTGACCGCAAAATCAGGTGCATCTGACCTGCACGAAAAATCTTGATTTAGTGCATCTGGTGTGCACCGAATCGCATCTCAGAACATGCGCCCAACATGCGCTACAAATCCAAATCCGGTGCATCCATTATGCACGAAATCATGAAATCCAATATCAAGCGCCGAACACGCGCAAATCCAATCAGGTGCATAAAATGCATAAGACAAATACCGAGCATCACCCTCGAAATCGAAGTCCAGTGCATCCAAGTGCACAAAATACATGTCACTGCACTGCAAGCATATGTAGACTATACAGAGTGCAAAAACTAAATCGTGTGCGTACATAGGTACAAAATCAACTCCACTGTAAAAACCCATAAAATCACCAACATGTGAAACCAAGGCACGAAAACAATATCAAGTGCAACAACTGTACAAAATCGCAAATACTCAATAAGTGGAACATGGTGCATGGAAACAAATATCCTGAAACTCAATCATCAAAACTAAATCATGCGAATAAATCGTCAAAATACCGAAATCAAGTATGGCGGAATAGTTCCGCTCAAGCGCATCCTCCAAGAATCTCTGGCCAACTGTCGTGATTACTCGTAGCGTATCTCGTCGACGATCCTGAACTCTGGCCTGCTGGTGTGCGTAACCTGACCACTCCTGGGTCCAATTCTTCTCGCAATTCGTTCCAGAAAGGTCCTTATCTGCTCTGTGAATTACCAATCTCACGATCCATCGGCTCATCTTCCCTGTCAGACGTGTTAACGGGGACGATTCCGTTCTGGCACTTCTCTGGTCATTTCTCGGTCAACCATCACGACCACTCATAAAGTAGCATGTCACTGGCATCGGCCTCTGGCTCTCTGAATGTACGTGACACATCTGATCCTGGGTGCAAATATCATTGCAGCAGTGTCCTGGAAGGAATCCTACTCAAGGTCTCTTCCAAGTCTCATCTCTGCCGAACTGTCCGGAAATCATCATCCTTTACCTGTTTCTTGTTCTGGCGCGGCTGCATACTTATCGCGACTCCTCTTGGAAGGTATATCCAAGTACTATGCCTCGGCATGCGTATCGCATCTCTGACGTCGGAGGAGGAGAACGTCATCTCGTCCAGATCTGGTACGAACCTCTTACACCACTTTTCTCTAATGTCGACTGCTTCGAACTCGTATCGTCGTGGCTGCATGGACTGAACTCCAACGGCTATCCTCGTATCTGGAGTCTCCCAAGAAATGCATCTCACCACCTAGTATCCAAATTAAGTCGAGCCATCCGATCGATTCGTCAAAACCTCATAATCCCCCAAGAGCTCAACATCTTGGGTACAGTATAATAGTATCGAGTACATACCACAGTATCGGTGGTCCAGCCATAGAAGGGCAAACCCAAGCCTCACTAATGGCGTCGCAGAACTGCCGCAAACCCTAAGGTTCAAAGGCCTTCGCACGGTCATTATATCGAGTTAGGGTTTCATTCTTCTAGAGGACCATAGAATTGCCTGCATGGCTTTCCGAATACTTTAAACTTGGAATAATAGGTTTCTGACATTCGATCGTCTCTGTCGACTCTCAACATCTCCGTATGAAGTCGTCTCTAGCTGGAATCAATCTATCTGGTGACCTCGCATCGGGGTAGCGAACGATCCACACGTCCTAGTCATTCATCCTCGGTGACTAGCGACCTTTCATCATCTCTTAGTATAATCTCGTACCGTAATAGCTCCAACATCTGGGGTGATATTTCGCCGTTCGCAGCAATAACTGGCTCACTCGTCTGCACGCTGAACCGTGCCTCAGTCATCCTGAATAAGCGATACTCCAACGGTCATCAATGTCTGGCTGGCCTCTGTCAGTGGCTCAATCCTCTGGTGCTGATCTGCACGTCCGAGTAATCTCATACAGCGATCCGTCCAACGCTTGTGGCGCAAGCACAACAAAAGACACATCTCCACAATCGTGTGTCGCCGAAATTACGCCCTGGTCAGTCCTCGTTCGTAACGAGCTCATGCTGACCGCAACTCTAGCCGTAGCTCTCCCTGCCCGTAATCGTGGCAGCAAAACCAAAACTGGTACCGTTGAGGCTAGATCAGGAAGGAATATGATACCGAACAAAGAAATGTACATCCTAAGGCTTCTTAAGTGGAGTGGTGTGTCGTAAATATGCTGCGGAACATACCAACGGTACGTCACTCTACTTTAGTCACCTATTCCATCAAACAAGGGTCATCCTACGCTCCGAAGGTAAAACCTAACGCTTTGATACCAACTTTGTCACGACCCGAAAGTACGGAACATGACCGGCACTTAGACTACGAACGTCTCGAGGCGTACGTACTCTAAGTAAGCCGAACCCAGAAATCCAAACCAAGAAAAGTAGTAGAGAGTAGGAAAACCATTATGAGTCAACCAGCTAGCAACATAAAATACAACGCCTAAAGGCGAGGATCACAACAGAAAGGAAACTCCAACAGCATGAATCCATAAAAATATAACGCGCGACTCTAAGGTCGAAAGAATAAACATCACTGGTCTCTATCTCAAATAAGTATATGTTTGTGTAGGGTTCCTAGTCACACTCTAGAGGTCTCATAAAGCATCAACCATGCCAAATTCAAATTTTACAAGTGCCGAGAAACCCTAATACGGATCGTTGACTAGAGTTTAGGCGATAACTACAACTAGTAAACTGCTTTACTAATAAGGGAACGGAAATACAACCTTTGTAGATCCGGTCCTCCACCTCCATAGCTCCGAGATGAAGTCCCTCCGTTGTACCCATCGGATCCCGGACTCTCGCGGTGGTTTCATCGAAAGAATGATCGGGCTAGGTCGTCGACTTCGATGCCGAAGATGATCTACGTCGAGGCAACACAAGATCAAGCTCCCACTTCACCAAGTCATGAAACTTGTGAAGAAAACACCCTATACTACTTGGCAAGAGATAGAGGATGAAGAAATAGGAAGTGGGTTCACTTTAGAATTGGATTTCTCACTCTTTTTCTCAAGATGCCATTAATGGTAGCAAGCTTTCTTCTTTGTTCAAGAAGAAGAAGAAGAAGAAGAAGAAAAGAATATGATAAGAATATTAAAAAAATAGGAAATAAAATGATACTTATCATATTTACAACCATGGTTAAGTGTAGAGAATTAACTAGGGTTTAGTTGAATGGTTAGGGTTAGGACATGAAGACAAAATGGTCACTTAGTCAAAGCTTCATGAAGCTTCAACAACAAAACAAACTAAGCCACCATTTCATTTTTGCCCAAAATGAATTAATGAATAAATAAATAAATGAATAAGTAAGTAAATCAAAACCCTAACCATTAACATAACCATGGTTTAAATCTTTACACAAACCCAAGATTGCATGTATCATCAAACATGATACAAACAAGTGCACAAAAGTATATCATATATACAACTTGTGTATTTCAAGTGAGAAAATCCATTTAAAGTGAACCAATACTACTTAATGCAAAGTAATATATCAAATATATAATTATGCATTAAATCATTAAATCAATACTTGATTTAACGATCCGGTCATATCGTATATAACCGACTAATATCCAATGTATCGGCTTATCGAATCAATCCTTGATTCGATAACTAGGTTATATCGCATACAACCAATCGATACATTCATCGCGAGAATGGAATACGGTATCACATACACGCATTATTCTCGGTCCCGCACATATCTCATATGCGCTCCTATTTCGTTCCGCTTGAGCCAGGAAACATCTGTGTAGGACTCTAAAGACTCGTCAATACGCCGTCAGCAGGTGATGATCATATCAAACACCCACAAGCCGCAAGCGGTCTGCTAAACGTAACGGCCACCCGGGTATTGAGCGATCAGAAGATCGACGAGCAAGCCCGCTCACACTCCTGTGAATCCAACCAGTAACACTTACCGTATAGTCCGGCCTGATCGTCTGATATGTCGCATATCTCGTCTAGGGGTGGTAAACGTCAAACCACATTAACTCGATAAGTCATGTCGATATGAGGTCTATAACAGTTCGAGAAACTACTGGTAACACTTACCAGTAAATCTCAGCAACCCTGGTCAGGGATTTCCGGTTATAGCCAATCGAACACAGCGCAACATCAACTCCCTATACCGGGAGAGACGAATCCCCTCCTATCGCTCATTGCCTCCATGTGATTCGGGACTGTACCCAAAAGCCACCGTTTTGCACGCCCTCTTGGACATGGTAAGGTGGAAATCAAAGTACAGTGGGAATCACACAAGACTATATGACGATCTCGGGTCTACAGACTAACCTGTACCAGTGTCACCAGAGAACTGCCATCTGACGTAAGGTATAATACCATCTGGGAGTTCTCGGCGAGTCCGTCCAGTATACCCAGTCTCCACTGAGCACCCGTATATCATCTCTGATGTCAAACACCAATGGATATGGGATCATCCATCGCCCATCTGTATGGGTCGAGAAGGTATACGCTAGTCTACACTGGTATATCGATGCCCTGTCTCGATACACCCACGACTATGGACCTTGAAGGATGTACTTATGGACTACCTTGTCCCCACTAGTATGATCTGCATCATAGTCCAGGTAGTCAAGTACACATCCTAAGGGCTTTACCAACATGTAACAGAGAGACAATCAGTGTACACGTTAAGGTAAAGATCAACCAGATAGCATACTATCATGTCGAGCAAGAAAGTCCTCCCTATATATGTCCAAGCATCCACTACAATATACATCCTATGTATAGTAATGGCCTCTAGGGCATACATATAACTAACAATCTCCCACTAGCACTAGGGCCATCTGTAGCAGTGGTTGTAGTATCTCATACTCAACCATCCCATAAAAGTCTCTCTCTGGGAATAGGCCTTCGTGAGTGGATCCGCCGTGTTATCCTCTGAGTCTGCTCTCCTAACCTCGATCACCCTGGAGATCAACTATCTCCATGATCAGGTGATGCTGCCTCAGAATACGTCTGGGTCACTGATGGGACCGGGGTTCCTGGGCTAAAGCCACACTTCTATTGTCACACAATGGTAGGAACCTAGTTCATCTCATGAACCAATATACACCCAAACTGCCTCTTTAGTAGCATCTTAAGTAGCGATGTATCCAGCCTTTATCATCTAGTATGCCACGGTATCTAGCTTGGAACTCTTCCAACATACCGTCCCTTTACTGAGGGTAAAGACAATACCTGTGACTAACTTTCAGCCGTCCTTATCACCCTGGAACTCTTCCAGTGATTCTCCCCAGGACCAATTGATACCATCTCACTACAAGTAGTGAGTATCCTAATATCCAATTAGATCTATCTCATAGATCCAAAACCCAAGATTTAGTAGGTATCACTTTGATCCTATATGGAGAATCATTGTGATAAGCGAAGATTGACCGAGCGTAGCATATGAAACTCCTTTCTTATCAAGAGTATGTCATACACGTACTCTATGAGGATCACTCCCATACTCCCTACTACCTTTTTGTATATACAAGGTTCATCTACCATTTTGATGATGTCAAACTGTTTGACCAACTCATCAAAACAGATGTTCCAACTCCGCGATACCTGCTTTATCACATAAAATATCTTGCACACGTTTCCGCTGCTCCCACTGTCTACGAGGCCCTCTGGCTGTGTACTTATAGACGCACTCTTCTAAATCAATATTTAGAAAAGCAGTCATGGCACCCAACCGCCAGATATCGTAGTCATGGTATGTAACCGTGGCAAGTAGGATCTGGATGGACTTAAGCATAGCTACTGGAAAAGGTTTCATCATTTTCCACGCCTGGTCGATGATGAAAACCTTTAACAAGTCTAGCTTTGAAAGTCTCAACTTTTTCCATGTACACCAAGTAATCTTCTCAAGATATACTTGCTTCTGATGGGGATTTAACCCTTCAGATTAAGCAACCAAAGTCCATACTTTGTTGGTGTATAAGGATTCCATCTCAGATCGCTAAGCATCCGGCCATTCTTACAGAGTCTCACTCCTGATGGCCAGCTTGAAACTAGTTGGGTCATCATCTCATGATGCAATTCTCGCTCCCACTGTCATAGAGAAACCGAAGTATCTCTCAGGTGGGTGAGGAAGCCTACTAGATCGGCGGAGAGGCTGAGGTTCGTTGGAATCCACTGAATCCTTTGGTTCTATCAAATCATTAGCTGCAGTTTGTATAGCTGGAACATTTCCAGTTCTACATAACAGATCTTGCCTCGAGCTTGTCCAGATTTTGCTTTTCAGACATAGGCTGGACAACCCCAAATCTTAACTAACTTAAGATATGGGCTCTTCCCTTTCCATATCACATATGAAGTGGTAGGCTACTGATTTGATTGGAACCCTGTTCAATAGGTATGCAGCTTCTTAAGTGCATAACTCCCAAAAGGAAATAGGTAACTCAGTAGTACTCATCATAGACCACACCATATCAAATAGGGTGTATCTGCTCCGCCCCGATATACCATCGTGCTATGGTGTATACGGAGGAGTAATTCTGAGAGAGAATCTCATTCTCCTTTAGAATAGTCCAGGATTTCCGTGCTCAAGTATTCTCCTCCTCGATCACATCAAAAGACATAATACTTATACCCGTATTTTGGATCTCTACTTCTAAATCATATTCTGTGAATATCTCAAAAGATTCGGACTTGTGTTTCAACAGGAACATATGTCTGAATCTTGAGAGATCATCAGAGAATGTAATGAAGTACAAAGAACCGGTCTTGGCATGTGTAGACAGGGGACCTAACATACATCAACATGTATCATCCCAAGAGTTCAACTAACTCTTTTTCTGCTTCCAATAAACAGAGCTGTGGTCATCTTATCTTTGTGACATGACTGGCAAGTTTCACAAGATGTAAATTCAAACAGATTTAAATATGCATCTATGTGCAACTTAGCTAGTCGGGTCGCATTGATATGACCTAGTCTACAATACCTCAAGCAGGATCCGTTCATTTCTAAACTCTTCCTCTTGTGTGTGTTCCATATACTAAGAACCGTAGTTTGATTTAGAACATCAATGCTTTTAGATAACGTTCCTGAACCGATCAACTTTTGATATAGGAAATGTTCAAAACATTATCCAACAATACAAAATTTTATCATTTCTTTACTAATAAAGAGACTGATATAATTTTGTATATCAGGTTCGGTATCTAATAACATTCGTTCAGAATCAATGTATTTTGAATACAGGGTGACAGTGACCAACAGACTTGGCTGCAACACTTGCCCCGTTTTCTGTCTCATGAAACTTATCACCCGTTCTCAGTTCTCCACCTATCTGTAGCCCTATGTATCAGATTACATATCTGGGATCCTGATCCGGTATCCAATACCCAGGACGTAGAGGATATAGAGAAACAGTTCATTGTAATGAACACACCCGAAGAAGATGCATCATCATGCACTTTCTTCGTTTGGGCGGCATAGGAATTCTGGTATTCCCCAATATCCTGCTCTGTCTTATAACAATTATAAGTTGGAGCGGGACCAACGTTCCCCAGCTCAGTATAACAAGCGGGTTCGGTCAATATTCCGTATTATTATCTTGATTAAGGCGTGATATGGTCGCTACCTGGAGAGAGAGAGAAGAAAACACTCAGCGTGCGCTCTTGAAAGAATAGATTGGTTATTATTTTATCTAATCAAGATGGCTCCCACTGTTTTTTATCAAATCTTCCTTCAAACCCTAAAAGGAAAGACTAGCCGGGATTAATTACACACTACAAGTTCGCCAATATTTCGGCCAGGCCAGTGTCGGTACTTTGAGGGAGGTCCCCCGTGCTTTCGCACGAACCTAATTAATGTAAACCTCATTTTCCCAAAGGCGTAACCCCGTTGACACCTTTCTAGACACCTACTTGATCGGCTAATTGTAATGTGTAAAACTCTCTCAGGAGTAACAATTACTCGCAGCGGGTATCGGGATCCAACTATCTCATAGAAGGTATGCAATCTCATTGCAAATTTCAACACTTGAAATTCCCGATAATTTTGCCCCTAGCGTCCTACGACCTTGACGCAAGCCAACAAACCATAGTGCGCTAGTCAAGTTCAACCCGTCATTTCCTGATTGAATTAAATCCACCCTCACGACCCTTGACGCAGGCCAACAAAGTCGCACGACTACCCTAATCCAATCTGCATCATATGCATAAGCAGATAAATACTAGTTAGCTACCGCACATTACGCCTTGACGCAGGCCAACAAACGTTGCACGAATACTAAGTAGGACTTATCTGAAATGACGGAGGGCTATGATAGGTTTTTCTGAAAACCTATTGCGTAATGAACTTGATATCGTTGTAGAATCAAATGAATTTTGAAATGGAGTGTTTTTGAGGCTTTTCTAGTTTTGCTAAAGGAGTCACTCCCGGTGAAGGGATCGTCGGTCCTTTCCTCGTCGAATGAGGTGCGGGATATATCATATATATCACTGTGCAAAGCAGAAACTATAGAAGCAATCAAAAGACAAACCGAGAGTGTAGCATCGGCTAGTTATTGCTAAAGGAGTCACTCCGGGTGAAGGGATCTCGGTCCTTTCTTCATCGAATAAGGTGCAGGATATATCATATATACCGCTGTGCAAAGCAAGAACTGTAGCTACCTGTTTTATTTTTGAAATTCAATTCTACAACATCTTAGGTTTCTTTTCTTTTCATTAATCATATTAATGAAGTCCCATCATTTAAGTTACCTAAACATCACAGATAAATACGACGTACACTTATGCCATCCGCATTCGTCTCGATGTCCCCTCGTGCACCGTTGGGTTAGGTAACTAACGGCAGAGCAGGGCAGGACTAGCGCGGGTGTAAAACATAAGTAACGTCTATATAATATATCATATATACTATATACAGTATTTATCACAGAACATATCAAATGATCACATCACAGATATCGCAGCAGAAAATATCATATGAAATATTGGATATACTAGGACGTCCGTATTTTCAATACGAGCCAGTATAAAACACAGATTCCACGGTCGCGATGAATAGCCAAACCCACATCCCTAGACCCCTACGAGAGCGGCAAGCAACCCTACCAATTCTAGAGTTAGGAGACCCGGACTTGACTCCTCGAGTTGGTCTCCCACTGGACTCCAGAACCCGGTTACTTGTGCCCTCCTCCTTGGGTCTATCCTAGTGCGGAAAAGTAAATAATATACAAAAGGTGACATCTTCCGCAACCTGGAAGTGCCCCAATAAAAGAATATTACATACAAGTTTTTACATGAATGAAAATGAAAAACACTCATCTCACATAAAAAAAACCCCCGGCTATTCAAACACGACGATCCAATATAACATATCCAGCAACACATAACATCACATGTCATCAACGTAAGTAAACATGCGTATCCCTATTGTCGTTGACATATAGCAACGAAACCGGCGATATCACATATTACACTTACGGTCGCAGAAAATAAAGTGTAAAACTACAACAGTTGGAATCCGCAAACTCCTTAGACATCGCATGCCTAATCAAATGAATTCCTTAGACATCGCATGCCTAACAATTATAAACCCCGCATTTTAGTCTCATTATTGAAAACTCTTTTCAATATCAAGTCGGGCCATTCAACAGGATTCCCGGCATTCAGATCGAATGCTCGTCGCAAACTTTAGTAGGCGGCATCACCCCCGACGCCGTCGACAAAGTGCACCAAGGCGGAACACCGCTGCCGCAAGCACCCGAACGGATGCTTTCGGCGACGGGGTTCTCCTACAGTCACTTGGTCGGGGCTATAGGGCGTGGCTGTCTATTAAGTTTACCCGGCGAGTATCCGCGTACGCTACGTGATTGCAACGGACTTTTGATCACATCAAAATTCCGTGGCAACCGATCAAGTGAGACTAAAGTGCTGTGTTTATAACATTCATATCAGTTATCTCATAACTACTTGTGGATTCCAAGTATTGTATCCTATTCCAGATAAATAGAAAATGTTAAACTTTCCGATCGAACAGTCAAACACCCAAGTTTTCCCGAAACAGCTCAACACATGAAATAAGTCTAAAAACATCCACTTCATGCCACAGTAGCGACGGTCCAGCCGTAGAAGGGTCAAGCCAACGCCTCACATGTGGCATGCCGTACTGCCCCAAACCCTAAGGTTCAAAGGGCAGTTCAAGACGGTCACATAATCGAGTTAAGGTTTGTTGTCTTCTAGAGGGTCCATCGCCTTACTTGCACTACTTAGAACGTTATTAAACCACGGAAAGATCCAACACTTGGAAATTTCCCGACAGGGGAAAAAGTGGGTATTTATATCCGGTCGATCTTTTCAACTTTTTCTAAAATTATCCGGAAAAACACATAGACAAAGTTAAAATTTCCGATCGAATTATCGAGCCCCCAATACAACCCAGAAAACTCAACTCTTGAGTATATATTAAAAGTATCCAGAAGACACAAGAAATACCTACAGAGATAACTGCAGGAAATGCACAGCCTGATCATCACATACGGCCGCGGAACCGCCGCAACAAGTGGGTCAACGCCGCGGTTCCGCGGCGGTACTGTAGAATTAGGTTGTCGTTTTCTGCAATTTTTCTTAGAATTTCCTGCTCGTTTTTCTGCATATTTTTAATCTGGAGAAAACCCAGTTTTGAAAAAATGTCCAGAGAGGATTGAAATTTAGGGTTTCGGCGTTCGATCGGGTTTCTAATATCGTCTACGCATCGCCTAAGGCTCTAGCTAGGCTCTGATACCACTGTAGGGTTCCTAGGCACACTCTAGAGGTCTCATAAGGAATCAACCATGCCAAATTCAAATTTTACAAGTGCCGAGAAACCCTAATACGGATCGTTGACTAGAGTTTAGGCGATAACTACAACTAGTAAACTGCTTTACTAATAAGTGAACGGAAATACAACCTTTGTAGATCCGGTCCTCCACCTCCATAGCTCCGAGATGAAGTCCCTCCGCTGTACCCATCGGATCCCGGACTCTCACGGTGGTTTCATCGAAAGAATGATCGGGCTAGGTCGTTGACTTCGATGCCGAAGATGATCTACGTCGAGGCAACACAAGATCAAGCTCCCACTTCACCAAGTCATGAAACTTGTGAAGAAAACACCCTATACTACTTGGCAAGAGGTAGAGGATGAAGAAATAGGAAGTGGGTTCACTTTAGAATTGGATTTCTCACTCTTTTTCTCAAGATGCCATTAATGGTAGCAAGCTTTCTTCTTTGTTCAAGAAGAAGAAGAAGAAGAAAAGAATATGATAAGAATATTAAAAAAAATAGGAAATAAAATGATACTTATCATATTTACAACCATGGTTAAGTGTAGAGAATTAACTAGGGTTTAGTTGAATGGTTAGGGTTAGGACATGAAGACAAAATGGTCACTTAGTCAAAACTTCATGAAGCTTCAACAACAAAACAAACTAAGCCACCATTTCATTTTTGCCCAAAATGAATTAATGAATAAATAAATGAATGAATAAGTAAGTAAATCAAAACCCTAACCATTAACATAACCATGGTTTAATTCTTTACACAAACCCAAGATTGCATGTATCATCAAACATGATACAAACAAGTGCACAAAAGTATATCATATATACAACTTGTGTATTTCAAGTGAGAAAATCCATTTAAAGTGAACCAATACTAGTTAATGCAAAGTAATATATCAAATATATAATTATGCATTAAATAATTAAATCAATACTTGATTTAACGATCCGGTCATATCGCATATAACCGACTAATATCCAATGTATCGGCTTATCGAATCAATCCTTGATTCGATAACTAGGTTATATCGCATACAACCAATCGATACATTCATCGCGAGAATGGAATACGGTATCACATACATGCATTATTCTCGGTCCCGCACATATCTCATATGCGCTCCTATTTCGTTTCGCTTGAGCCAGGAAACCTCTGTGTAGGACTCTAAAGACTCGTCAATACGCCGGCAGCAGGTGATGATCATATCAAACACCCACAAGCCGTAAGCGGTCTGCTAAACGTAACAGCCATCCGGGTATTGAGCGATCAGAAGATCGACGAGCAAGCCCGCTCACACTCCTGTGAATCCAACCAGTAACACTTACCGTACAGTCCGGTCTGATCGTCTGATATGTCGCATATCTCGTCTAGGGGTGGTAAACGTCAGACCCCAATAACTCGATAAGTCGTGTCGATATGAGGTCTATAACAGTTGGAGAAACTACTGGTAACACTTACCAGTAAATCTCAGCAACCCTGGCCAGGGATTTCCGGTTATAGCCAATCGAACACAGCGCAACATCAACTCCCTATACCGGGAGAGACGAATCCCCTCCTATCGCTCATTGCCTCCATGTGATTCGGGACTGTACCCAAAAGCCACCGTTTTGCACGCCCTCTTGGACATGGTAAGGTGGAAATCAAAGCACAGTGGGAATCACACAAGACTCTATGACGATCTCGGGTCTACAGACTAACCTGTACCAGTGTCACCAGAGAACTGCCATCTGACGTAAGGTATACTACCATCTGGGAGTTCTCGGCGAGTCCGTCCAGTGTACCCAGTCTCCACTGAGCACCCGTATATCATCTCTGATGTCAAACACCAATGGATATGGGATCATCCATCGCCTATCTGTATGGGTCGAGAAGGTATACGCTAGTCTACACTGGTATATCGATGCCCTGTCTCGATACACCCACGACTAGGGACCTTGAAGGATGTACTTATGGACTACCTTATCCTCACTAGTATGATCTGCATCATAGTCCAGGTAGTCAAGTACACATCCTAAGGGCTTTACCAACATGTAACAGAGAGACAATCAGTGTACACGTTAAGGTACAGTTCAACCAGATAGCATACTATCATGTCGAGCAAGAAAGTCCTCCCTATATATGTCCAAGCATCCACTACAATATACATCCTATGTATAGTAATGGCCTCTAGGGCATACATATAACTAACAGTTTGGTTGATGGAATTTCTAGATACAACTGAAATATAATATACAATGTATAATGATAGGTACGATACAAATAAATCCACCTACTAGCAAGTCACCCGAAAGGAACCGTGCTCGCAAAGCCGTAAAGAAACATGTACGGCAACACCTGCAAGAAACTGGGGCACAACGGGGGTGAGTTGCCAACTCGTGAGTAGAAAAAGATCTACGAACAGAAATCGCATGTATGACGCAATCCTAGGTCATACGATCAATATATAATCCTCAAATATATATATATATAACCAGCAACCTATAACAAGACTAGGGTAAATATCTAACCCAAGTGTAAACCCATGTGCCTGTGTCAGTGCATCAGGTAGCAATATATCATATGAATGATGTATGAATGCATGAAGCAGAATGCATGTACTGAAGAAAACTGCTTTTATAAATTTGTGAGATTTCTGTATTTTAAAATGAGGTATCATAATGAAATCAGCATAAAACAGTGCCTAGCATCGGCACAAAACATAATCTCAATATCTCGATATCTCTGAATCACAATCTCTATACCTCAATATCTCAAATCTCAATATCTCAATCATAAATCCAGGGCGCCGTCAATCCAGATCGGCCCCTACCATCCATCTCATGACTACGACGGTATCCTCCGGATATCCGACGTGTCGGGGAAAATCACCGGTCGGCCGTGCTCCCCTGCACAGGTTCAACGCCATCATCTGCGATCCTCTTGCCCCGGGATACCGCACCGGGCCCACCATGTACCCGAAACGGTTCCTCCACTCCTCGAATCGGGTCTCGAAATCCATCAGCAAACTCATGGTGGACGACTCATACATCATGGGAAAACCACACTTTTTTATTTAAAAAGAGAGAAGCAGTCTATATAAGTTTTGCGGTTTTCCCCCAAATCTAGAAAACATCATGGAAATCCGAATCATCAATAGCATGTAAAACCATGAATATAAGCATGAGAATCCATGAATGCGGCATATAATGAACAACAGTATGCATGAAGTGACAGGTAATAACTACAATGTCAAGCTGGCATATAAGGCAAGCATACAAATATCATGTCACTACTAGCTAACAAGCTAAATCAAGCAATAATATTTTCTAAGTGTTCGTGACATGGCAATTACCGATGAAGATGTGTGTGAGCCGGCAAATAAGTGTACGTGGTACATACGCATCATCGGTAATGGTGCTGGTGTCCTAACAGCAGGATATCAATAATAGAATATGAATCACAACAGTATGCGATGCAGAGCAACAATAATAATATGCGGGAGCTGAAATACTGAACACCATGATCGCTAAACTGCATCTAATATCATAAGAGTCCTATAGCTACACCAACTATAAGGCTGAGCTAATAAGTTAACTGCAGGTAAGCTAAACCGCCTAACCTCTGAGTCGATACATATATATACATATATATAGTCGGTGATCCCGCCTCGATAATATCACATCCGATAACATATCTCTATAGTCAGTTATTCCCAAATCAAGAGTGCGGATCAAACATCAATTTATAGCTCGTACGTAAATCCGTCGTACGGCATCCCCAAATCTGGGTACGGGTCAATATCACATCCGTCATATCATTCATCTAGTATTCTCTTTATCAAGATCATCATCTGGGGTACTGACCTACGTCTAGTACAATGCTAATGTCATCATTATAACCATGATCTGACTACTGATCGACAGCCTCGTATAAATTAATATCATCATCACATATCATCCCAAGGAGTAAACACCGCCGGATGTGGCCTATCATAATTATCTTGTCATATCATATCATATAATATCTCGTAACATAATCACATGTCAATCAATATATATATAGGTCACAATTCCTATGGCATCATTATTCCCAAAATACTCTAAAGCATCAAGACGTATCTCAATTATGAATTTTATCATATCACCGATATCATAATCTCATATCAACTCATCGACTCATCTCAATCCATGTATCATCCTCAAGTCTGTATGTAAACACGTAGTCCCATATCTATGTGAACACATGTCTATATAGTATCCCATAACCACATATGAAATAAGGATGTGTGCAAGTATGTATGTGTGGGAGTGTGTTGTGTAGTGCACCCCCTATTCTAGGTTCTCGTGATACTAAATCATCCAAGTCCACCAATTATCCATCCTAAACATCAATAATATCCCAAATAACATAAAATAATTTGTAGGCGTGTATACGCATCCGTATACATCACCACGGACTGCGGGGGTGCTATACGCCATCCACCCGACTTCTCCCCGTAGATATAAATCTACTCACCTTTCTTATGTGTGCCGGTGCCGATGTTGCCATTTGCATCTCCAACGCTTCGACGCCACGTGGGGTACCTACAAGGATATCACACGCTAAAACACATGAAAACCATATCAGAATCCAAAATGGTGCACGCTACGCCCATAGGTAAAAACCTGTGGCTTCGTGTGCAAACGCAGCCCATGCTCACTGGTCGTTGGCGTTCAAACGCCACCCGACGGAAACGAATCATCGAATACCCAAAATCCATATGAAAACAAGTCGTAAATCATACGCCAACTCATGAAAATCAACCCAGATTTTACCCTAACTGGAAACAGTCAAAACTAGACATACAGGGGGTCAAGTTTACATGAAATAGAGTTGTGCACGCAAAACAAGGGGGTTCCCTACAGCTCTGACCGCAAATTGCGGCCAGATGGAATTTATCTGCGGCCGAGGTTTTGAGATGGGGGCTAGGGCTTTAGGTGATGGCTCCAGGGTGCCTGCACAGCTTACTGCCAAGTCAATTTTATTTTAGGAGGTCCGGGTTGATAGTAGATTCTAGAGAGGTTGCAAAATCGACAAAAAACGCTAATTTACACCGATTCTAAACTTTCAGGTGTGACACTGGAATCTGGGGTAATCTTGGTTACAATTGTCTCAAATACACCTAATAAGGTTACCCTAGCAATCAAAACCATCACTCGGTCACATCTCACTCAAATTTTCCTAAACTATCACTAATCTCACTATAAACACTAAATTTCAGCTAGAAACCATGATAAAGGAGTCGGGTTGCAAGATTATACCTCAAGGGTCCTAGAATGGAAGAGAAAGGAAGGAGGAGGAGGTGGGAAGTGGGTTGCTGCTGCTGGGTTACTCCTGTTGCTGAAGCTGTTTTCCTTTGTTCCTGGAGCTGATGTTGTTTCCTGCTGCTGCTGCTGCTTGTTACTCTCTCTTTTTCTTAGTTGCTGTTTGCAGCAGCTACTGCAGGGGCTGGGGTGGTTTTTGTTGGTGAGAAGAAGTGTTGTAGTTGTGGTTTGATGGTGGTGTTGTGGGGTGTTGGTTGGAATAAAGTTGCTGCTGCTGTGGCTGATAAAAATATGGCTGAAAATGTGCTGATACTGTTTTATTGGTGTTGTGTTGGTGTGTTTATGATGGTGTGGTGTGAGTTGTGAGGGATGTAGCTGCTGATGTGCTGATATGGGCTGATGTGTTGCAGCTGATGTGATGAAAATTGGGCTGATGTTTGTGCAGCAACTGATGTTACTGATATTACTGCTGCTAAATTGCTGATGTTTCTGATAGGTTGCTTTGGGGGGGGCTGAAGTGTGCTGATGTGAGTGTGTAGGTATAGGACCATGGTGTTAGGGTGGTGGCTGCAGCTGATGCTAGGGCTAGGGTGGCTGCAGTTGATGGATTGGGGGCTGATGTGGTGTTTGGGTGGCTGATGTTTTCTTCAGCTGCTGCTGAAGTTGTTGTTTTGGTTAAAGTTGGATATAGGATGATGTGTGAGAGGGAGTAAAAGAGCACAAGGGGTTATGAAGTGAAATGGATCATGGCATACCCTAACCATCTCTCTCTCACTCTTGAAACATGTTAGCACTCACAAGCCATCATGGCTCACACTCTCTCCTACACAAGTCAACCTAACCCTAATCACCCTTAACAAGCTAAAACCCTTAATTAACCCAATTAACCTAATCAAATGGTTCAACCCACCATGGTCATCTAAGCATGGTTCAACCCTAGGCCACCAAGAATCCAAAACATGAAACAAGTGTAACAAGTGTAAAAATGTTATGGTGCACAATTTGCACAAAAAACCAAAAATCCAATTAGCGATTTTTAATCGCGGTTAACACCAAATAGCATTTACGTAACCATAAAAGCTTAAAAATGACATATCTCTACAAAATACCCTATTTTAAAATTTTCCAAAATTTTCTCCGGAATTTTCACCATTTATCGGTATTTAATTATACCGACTATTAAAATATTCCTTAAAAATTAATATTAAATTATGAAAATTCCCAAAAATAATATTTTATTTTTTTGAAATGTTACAGAGTACTAGCGGGCTTGCTTGTTGATCTTCTGATCGCTCAATACCCGGGTGACCGTTACGTTTAGCACACCGCTTGCGGCTTGTGGGTGTTTGATATGATCATCACCTACTGCCGGCGTATTGACGAGTCTTTAGAGTCCTACACAGGGGTTTCCTGGCTCAAGCGAAATGGAGTAGGAGCGCATATGAGATATGTGCGGGACCGAGATTGATACGATATGAGATACCGTATTCTATTCTCGCGATTCGTGACATTGATCGGTTGTATGAGATATTGCCGGGTTATTGGATCAAGTGTTGATTCGATAAGTTGTTACTTTTGATATTTGTCGGTTATAGCCAGATTATTAAATCAAGAGTTGATTTAATAATTTAATGCATAATTATATATATGATATATTATATTGCATTAACTAGTATTAGCTCACTTATGATTTATTTTCTCACTAGTTTGTGCACATTGTTTATATATGATATATGCAAGTGTACAAGTTTGTATCATGCTTGATGATACATCAAAGTTGGGTGTATGAGACTCATACCAAGATTAGGGTAAAGATTAGGGTTATTGTTTTATCTTAAGATTTAACAAAAGGGTTTAACTTAGTCAAAGTAATCAAGCTTGGAGAAGCTTTGACAAAGTCCACTCTTTTGTCATTTCTTTTGATATTCTTTAACCTAACCTTTAACCTAAAGCCTTGGTTAATTCTCTACATGAGTTAAGCATGAGGGCTTAACTCAACCATGGTGCCATTATTTATTGGATAAGTTTTCATTTGGATGGATAATTCTTTCTTCTTCTTCTTCATCATCCAGCTCCATCCAAAAGCTTACTAGCTCCAATGGTGCTATGAGAAAAAGAGTGAGAAAATCAATTCTAAAGTGAGCCCACTTCCTACTTTTTCATCCTCTACCACTTGCCATGTAGTAGAGTGTGTTCTCTTCACAAAGTTCATGACCTAGTGAAGGAATAGCTTGAGTTAGTGTCTCCCCGACGTAGATCATCTTCGGCCTCGAAGTCATCGTAGCAAGCACGTTCGTTCTTCTCGTGGAGCTTCTCTAGAGTCCGGAGTTCACGATTGCAGTGATGGGGACGTCTACACGGAGCTAATGAAGTGGAGGACCGGATCTACAAAGGTTGTAATCCCATTCACTTGTAGTTAAAGTTGTTAACTTGCTAGTTTTCGCCTAAACCCTAGTTTAAAGATCTGTATTAGAGTTGTTCGGCACGGCTAAAATTTTAATCGGGCATGGTTGATGCCTCGTAGACCCTTGTGCGCATGCCTAGCAACCCTACAGTGGTATCAGAGCCTAGCTAGAGCTTTAGACGAAGTGTAGACGATGTTAGAAATCCGATCGAACCCCGAAACCCTAATTCAAACCCTTCTCTGTACATTTTCTGAAAATATGGATTTTTCCAAATTAAAAATATTCAAAAAATTCAGCAGGGTTTTATAGGAAATACTGTGAAGCACGTGCCCCTGATTCCCTTACTGCGCCGCGGAACCGCGGCCGTACCCCAGGTTGGGCGGCGGTTCCGTGGCAATAAAGTGGCATTTTGCTCCATGATTTGCACAGTAATGTCCTATACTGGTTCATGTGTTTTCTGGGTAATTTTAATTTATACTCAAGAGTTGAGTTTTCTGGGTTGTATTGGGAGTTCGATGATTCGATCAGAAAGTTTGACTTCGTCTATGTGTTTTTTCCGGGTAATTTAGAACGTGTTAAAAAGTTCGACCGGATATAAATAACCCACTTTTTCCCCTGTCGGGAAATTTCCAAGTGTTGGATTTTTCCGTTGTTTAAGAACGTTCTAAGTAGTGCAAGTAACGCGATGGACCCTCTAGAAGACAACAAACCTTAACTCGATTATGTGACCGTCTTGAACTGCCTTTTGAACCTTAGGGTTTGGGGCAGTACGGCGTGCCACATGTGAGGCGTTGGCTTGACCCTTCTACGGCCGGACCGTTGGTACTGTGGCATGAAGTGGATGTTTTTAAACTTATTTCATGTATTGAGCTTTTCGGGAAAACTTGGGTGTTTGTTTATTCGATCGGAAAGTTTAACATTGTCTATTTATCTGGAATGTGATACAATAATTGGAATCCACAAATAGTTATGAGATAACTGATTTGAAAATTATAAACATAGCACTTTAGTCTCACATGATCGGTTGCCACGGGATTTTGATGTGATCAAAAGTCCGTCGCAATCACGTAGCGTACGCGGATACTTGCCGGGTAAACTTAATAGACAGCCATGCCCCATAGCCCCGACCAAGTGACTGTAGGAGAACCCCGTCGCCAAAAGCATCCGTTCGGGTGCTCGCGGCAGCGGTGTTCCGCCTTAGTGCACTTCATCGACGGCATCCGGGGGTGCGGCCGTCTACTAAAGTTTGCGACGAGCATTCGATCAGATTATCGGGAATCTTGTTGAATTGCCCGACTAGATATTGAAAAGTGTTTTCGATAAATGAGACTAAAATGCGGGGTTTATAAATGTTAGGCATGCGATATCTAAGGAATTCATTTGGTTAGGCATATGATGTCTAAGAAGGTTGCGGATTCCAACTGTTGTAGTTTTACACTTTCTTTTCTGTGACCGTAAGCGTAATATGTGATATCGCCGGTTTCGTTGCTATATATCAATGACAATTGGGATGCGCATATTTACTTACGTTGATGACATGTGATGTTATGTGTTGCTGGATATGTTATATTGGATCGTCGCGTTTGAATAGCCGGGGGGGTTTTATGTGAGATGAGAGTTTTTATTTTCATTTATGTAAAATTTAATGTATGTAATATTCTTTTATTGGGGCACTTCCGGGATGAGGTTGATGTCACCACTTGTATATTATTTACTTTTCCGCATTAGGATAGACCCAAGGCGGGGAGCGCAAGTAACCGGGTTCTAGGGTCCAGTGGGAGACCATCTCGAGGAGTCGAGACCGGGTCTCCTAACCCTAGAATTGGCAGTGTTACTTGTCGCTCTCGTAGAGGTCTAGTGATGTGGGTTTGGCTATTCATCGCGACCGTGGAATCCGTATTTTATACAGGCTCGTATTGAAAACACGGACGTCCTAGTATATCCAATATTTCATATATGTTTCTTCTGCTGCGATATCTGTGATGTGATCATTTGATATGTTGTGATAGATACTGTATATAGTATATATGATATATTATATAGACGTTACTTATGTTTTACACCCGCGCTAGCCCTGCCCCGCTCTGCCGTTAGTTACCTAACCTAACGGTGCACGAGGGGACATCGAGGCGAATGCGGATGGCATAAGTGTACGTCGTATTTATCTGTGATGTTTAGGTGACTTAAATGATAGGACTTCATTAATGAGATTAATGAAATAAAAGAAACCTAATGATGTTTTGGAATCGAATTTTCAAAAATAGGTAGCTACGGTTCTTGCTTTGCATCACGGTGTTCCTTGTAGAACATCCTGCACCTTATTCGATAAGGAAAAGGCCGAGATCCCTTCACCGGGAGTGACCCCTTTAGCAATAACTGGCAGATGCTACAACACTCATTTTGTCTTTTGATTGCTTCTATAGTTCTTGCTTTGCATAGTGATATATATGATATATTATGCACCTTATTCGATGAGGAAAGGGCCGACGATCCCTTCACCGGGAGTGACCCCTTTAGCAAAACTAGAAAAGCCTAAAAAACACTCCATTTTAAAATCATTTGATTCTACAACGATATCAAGTTCATTACGCAATAGGTTTTCAGAAAAACCTGTCGTAGCCCTCCGTCATTTCAGATAAGTTGTATATAGTATTCGTGCTGCATTTGTTGGCTTTCGTCAAGGTGTAGTGTGCGGTAGCTATATGCTGCTTATCTGCAGCATACGATGCGATTGGATTAGGGTAGTCGTACGGCTTTGTCGGCTTTCGTCAAGGGTCATGCGGGTGGGTTTAATTCAGTCAAGAAATGTACGGGTTGAACTTGACTAGCGGGCTATGGTTTGTTGGCTTTCGTCAAGGTCATAGCACGTTAGGGGCAAAATATTATCGGGAATTTCAAATGTTGAAATTTGCAATGAGATTGCATATCTTCTATGAGATAGTTGGATCCCGATACCCGCTGCGAGTAAGAGTTACTCCTGTGGGAGTTTTACACATTACAATTAGCCGATCAAGTAGGTGTCTAGAAAGGTGTTAACGGGGTTACGCCTCTGGGAAAACGAGGATTACTTTAATTAGGTCCGTGCGAAAGCACGGGGAACTGTAAGTCCATGCTACCTCTCCCGGTACTTTCGGGCATGCGGAATTTGGTGAAAAACAATTTTCTAGAGGCGGTAACATGGACTCAAAGCCGGATCTTTGTTAAACATCTAACTAACAACCTAACTAGGAGTTGTTAACTACTCGGTTAGGGGGTTATACCTTTCTTTCTTGAACTCCTTCGTCTTCAAGCCTCGATGGTTGTCCGGATCGGCTTCACCCCGTCGTCTCCTTGCGCCGAAAATTGATCCACCTGAAAGCTTCTACCTTTGGCTTCTTCTTCGATCTTTGAAGAAACTAGTTCACTCGGTTTGCTAAACCTTGTGAACTAGAGTGAGTAGAGGAGAGTGTGTTGGGATTTTCTCTATGGTTCTTGGTTCTCAACACATGAGACAAGTGAACCATAGACTAAAGAGAGGGAGAGCAAGAGGAGGAAGATGAGAGCTCAAGAACACAAGAGAGAGAAAGGAAATGAAAGAATGAGCAAGACTTTTCTCTCTTGGCTCTCATAATCCAATTCCATCATAACCCATAATAGCAATCAAGTATTAGTGATGGTTTAAGCTACAATAGCCATATCATTTCATGCACTCATTTTGCACAAGAGAACAAGCAAGCAAAAGTCTTTGCCATGAAATGATAGCCATTGTCATCATGATGGTCAACTAGTCCAACCTAGTCAACGGGTCAACAAAGTCAACAAGTCAACAAAGTCAACCCCTCAACAACCATGTCACTATAATACTTAATTAATATTATTGTTAATTACATATCATATTCTCATTAGGGTTGAGCAAAAAGTCAATGGTCAACAGTCAATAGTCAACAACCCTAATGAGAATCCTCTACCTCTGTCTCTCTGTCAACTGTGCATACACACCCGCATCCGCGTTCCGAGAAACACGAATACATACTGGATAAAACCAATCCCAATACGTACACTAGGATCTGGCTTAAACCAAAGCCCGCTAGTGTTAACTGTTCGGACACTGTACGTGCATAAGTGCACGGATATGACCGAACCCTGTCGCAAAACCATGCGACCTGTCGCAAAACCATGCGACCTCTACTCTTTTGCCTAAAGGCGAATAGCTTTCTGTGTGGGACTCTAAAGACTCGACACTACGATGGCAGTGGGTTTAACCACAGACCGCAAGCGGCACTAGCTGTGCGTAACGGTCCCCAGGTAGATGCCGACAAGAAGACTGACGAGGTGAAACCCATCTGAACTCCTACTGAGCCTGAATGTGACAGTCTCCGTACAGTCCGGTCTGTTCGTCTGATACATCGCATGGCGGGCCTAGAGGGGCGGTAAACGTCAGTCCCCTAATAGCGGTACAATTCGTATCGGAGTGAAGCCCAAAACACCCTGAGATAACACTGGAAGCCTACCAGTATATCTCGATTGCCCTGGCCAGGGACTACTCGTGTAATGGCTCTCCTAGACACAGCGCGATGTCAACCCCCAATACCGGGAGAGACGAATCCTGTCTAACCGTCACTGCCTCCAAGTGCTTCAGGACTGCACCCAACTACCACCTGTTTGCATGACTCCTTTGAGCCGTGGTAGGGTAGTAATCAAAGTACAGTGGGAACACACTCGAGGCGAAGTGACAGTGTCAATTCAGCGGACTAAGCTGTACTCATGTCACCTGGGAACTGACAACTGACGATAGGTATAATACCAACCGGTCAGTTCCCGACGAGTCCTGTCCAGTGTACTCGTAACCTAACGAGCACCCGTATACTATCTCCAGTACGACGTACTGATGGCTGTGGGACAGACCACCTCCCACTCTGGGATGAGAAGCGCATACGCTAGTCTACTCCGGAGTATCGATGCCCTGTCTCGATAGTCCTGCGATTAGGGACCTGCATAAGGATGTGCTTATAGATTACCCAGCCCCCACTAGTGTGACTGCCATCACAACGCTGGTAATCAAGCAAAGATCCTAAGGGCTCCACTAATGTGTATAGGCGATATACTAAAATAAACACATGTACAAATTGAAGTAGAAACAAACCAAGTAGCATACTACTATTTTGAGCAAGATTGTATATACAAGGTGAATATCCCAAGCTTCCATTAAGTAATATACAAACTAGTATGATACAGTAATGGCTTCTAGGGCATATACACTAACAATCTCCCACTTGCACTAAGGCCATGTACTGGCGTATCGAAGACCTATCATCTCGATCAGCCGCTCGAACTGAGTCTGGGGCAAGGCCTTGGTGAATGGATCTGCAGTGTTATCTTCCGAAGCAACCCTCCGAACCTCGATCTCCTGGCGATCCACGATCTCCCTGATCAGGTGATACCGCCTCAAGATGTGTCTGGATCTCTGATGGGACCTGGGTTCCTTCGCTAAAGCTATAGCCCCGTTGTTGTCGCAATACAGAGGTATTGGATCAACAATGGACGGAACCACCTGAAGTTCTTTCAAGAACATCCTTATCCAGACAGCTTCTTTTGCGGCATCAGATGCAGCGATGTATTCCTCTTCCATCGTCGAGTCTGCAACGGTTTCCTGTTTGGAACTCTTCCAACACACCGCCCCTCCATTGAGGGTAAAGACAAAACCCGACATGGACTTGGAATCATCCTTGTCACTCTGGAAGCTGGAGTCAACAAAGGCCTCGATCTGGAGGTCTTTTCCGCCGTACACCAAGAACATCTCCTTAGTCCTTCTCAGGTACTTGAGAATGTTCTTTACCGCTATCCATTGTTTCTCCCCAGGGTTTGACTGATACCGGCTTACCACACTCAGTGCATAAGCTACATCCGGTCTGGTACACAACATCGCATACATTATAGAGCCTACCGCAGAAGTGTAGGGTATAATAGACATGCGATCCCTCTCCAAATCAGTCTTGGGAGACATCTCTTTAGAGAGGGTGATCCCGTGACAAGCCGGTAGGTTACCGTGCTTGGAATCTTCCATACTGAATCTTTTCAGTATGGTGTCGATGTACCTGGACTGCGAAATTCCTAATATCCTCTTGGATCTATCACGATGGATCCGGATCCCCAGGATGTATGAGGCATCACCCAGGTCTTTCATGGAGAACCTGTGTGACAAGAACCCCTTGACAGATTGTAGCATAGGAATGTCATTTCCTATTAAGAGAATGTCATCCACGTATAAAACGAGGAATACTACAGTTCTCGCTACAAATCTACTATAGATGCATGGTTCATCTGGATTTTTGATAAAGCCAAATTCTTTGACCGTCTCATCAAAACAGATGTTCCAACTCCGCGATGCCTGCTTTAGTCCGTAAATGGACTTAAGCAACTTGCACACCTTTCCGCTGCTCCCACTCTGAATGAAACCCTCTGGCTGATCCATATAGACACACTCCTCTAAATTTCCATTTAGAAAAGCGGTATTTACGTCCATCTGCCAAATCTCATAATCGTGGAAGGCAGCAATGGCAAGAAGGATCCGAATGGATTTCAGCATAGCTACTGGAGAAAAGGTTTCGTCATAGTCCAAGCCAGGTCTTTGACGAAAACCCTTTGCAACAAGTCTAGCTTTATAGGTCTCAACCTGTCCATCTACACCAATCTTCCTTTTGAAGATCCACTTACATCCTACGGGTTTTACCCCGTCTGGAGCAATGTCCAACGTCCATACTTTGTTGGTGTACATGGACTCCATTTCGGTCCGCATTGCATCCAGCCATTTTACCGAGTCAACGCTCTGAACGGACTGCTGGAAGCTAGTAGGCTCATCATAATCTATGATGCAATCCTCTCTATCCCCGTCTATGAGAAAACCGTAGTATCTCTCGGGCGGATGAGACTGCCTACTACTCCTGCGGAGCGGCGTAGGAATGTCCTGTTCTTTTGAACCCTCTGGTTCCACTAAGCTTTCAGTAATAGCTCGTGGTTCTGGAATTTCTTCCAGTTCTACTGTGCTCCCACCTATCTGGGTTTCTAAAAACTCAGTTTCCAAGAAGTAGGCATGACGAGAAACAAAAACCTTTTGTTCCTCTTCGCAGTAGAAGAAATATCCCTTGGAGTTCTTTGGATATCCCACGAACTTGCACTGTACTGAGCATGCCTCGAGCTTGTCCGCATGTTGCTTTTTAACAAAAGCTGGACATCCCCATGTCTTAATGTGCTTAAGATAGGGTCTCTTCCCACACCACATCTCATATAGTGTAGTAGGCACAGTCTTAGTTGGAACTCGGTTCAAAACGTATGCAGCTGATTCTAGTGCATACCCCCAGAATGATCGCGGTAACTCAGCGTTACTCATCATGGACCGTACCATATCCAATAGGGTTCGGTTCCGTCTCTCCGATACACCGTTATGTTGCGGAGTGTATGGAGGAGTAAGCTGAGAGAGAATTCCGTTCTCTTTTAAATAGTCCAGGAACTCGGCACTCAAGTATTCACCACCTCGATCCGATCTTAGAATCTTGATATTTTTGCCGGTTTTTTTTTCTACTTCATTCTTATATTCCTGGAATTTTCCAAAGGCTTCAGACTTATGTTTCATTAAGAAGACATAACCGTACCTTGAAAAGTCATCCGTAAAAGTAATGAAGTAAGAATAACCGCTTCGCGCATGTGTAGACATTGGACCTCACACGTCGCTGTGTACGAGTCCCAAGAGCTCGCTCGTTCTTACTCCGTGTCCAGTGAACGGAGTCTTTGTCATCTTTCCTTTGAGACAGGATTGACAAGTGGCATACGATTGATATTCGAACGGATTCAAATATCCTTCTGTATGTAACTTCGTCAACCTTCTCTCATTGATGTGACCCAGTCTACAATGCCATAAGAAAGTCTGATTTATTTCCGGAGACTTTCTTTTGTGTGTATTCTGGACATTGAAAATCTGTGGTTGGTTTAATACGTATATACCATTGCTTAATGTACCTGACCCAATCAGAACTTGATTAAGGTGAATGTTCACAACATTACTTACAAATGCAAATTCATAACCTTCTTTAGATAATAAAGATACAGAAATGATATTACAAGTTGCATTGGGTACAAAATAGCAATTACGCAAAACCAAAACATGTCCATCTGACAAGCCCAGGTGATAGTCCCCCACGGACTCAGCATCCATGCCAGCTCCATTTGCAACTCTGAGGGTCATATCACCTGCCTTCAAAACCCTACGCTTTCTCAGTGCCTGCAAAGAATTACAGATATGAGATCCTGATCCGGTATCCAATACCCAGGAAGTAGAGTTTATTGAAAGACAGTTTTCAATAAAATACACACCTGAAGCTGAAGCCGCAACCTGCTTCAGTTCCTGTGTTCTGGCCTTCCAAGCCCTGCAATCATTCTTCCAGTGTCCCTTCTTATGACAATAGAAGCATTCTTCTTTATCCACAAGCTGCCCCGCTTTCTTTGTTGCTTTTGTTTTTACTTTTCCCTTCGTATCCACTTTACTAACACCGCCCCTTGGTTTGGCGGGGGCTTTCTTCTTCTTTCCCTTGGCTTTCGCCTTGGACTTAGAAGAGGAAGATCCTCCTACAAACAAAGTGGATGTTTCCCTACCTTTCTGTAGGGTGCCCTCTGCGCTCCTCAGCATGTTGAGGAGTTCTGAAAGTTCAACTTCCTTTTCTTGTAAGTTGAAGTTCAGGATAAACTGGGCGTAAGTGGAAGGAAGGGACTGGAGAATCAAGTCCGTATAGAGTTCATTCTCCAACGTGGTCCTAAGGTCCGTGAGCTCTTCTATGTAGCCAATCATCTTAAGCACGTGTTCCGCTACCGATAATCCGAAGGCCAACCTTGCCGAAAATAACTTCTTCGACACTTCGTATCTTGTGATACGAGACTGGTCTCCATACAGTTCTTTTATATGGAGAAATATGGATTCGAGGTCCATATTCTCGTGCCTCCTATGATGTTCGTTGTCCATAGAGGCAAGCACGAGGCACCTGGCCTTCGCGCAATCGATCTCCCAAGTCTTACGGATTTCCTTATCCGCGACGCTGGAGGTGGGACCTGGGACAGGGGGAGTTTTGGTGGTAAGAAGATACCCCAGCTTGTCGTAAGTGATTGCCATTTTGACATTCCTGAGCCAATCTTTGTAGTTTGGCCCTGCCAGTATGTTTTTATCTAGAAGTAACTTAAGTCCAGTAATGTCGATTGGTCGCTGCAATTAGGAGAGAGAGAAGAAACACTCAGCATGATGCTCTTGCAAGTTTAGAATGGTTTTTAGTTTGTCTAAACAGGATGGCTCCCACTATTTCTCGAATCCCTCCTCAAACCAAAAAGGAAGAATTAGTCAGGATCAATCTCACCGTACAATACTTGCTTAACCGTTCAGCCAGGCTAGTGTCGGTACTTCGAGGGAGGTTTTCCGACGCTTTTGTTAGTTATATGTATGCCCTAGAGGCCATTAATGTACATTGGATGTATATTGTAGTGGATGCTGGGACATATATAGGGAGGACTTTCTTGCTCGACATGATAGTATGCTATCTGGTTGCTCTTTACCTTAACGTGTACATTGATTGTCTCTCTGTTACATGTTGGTAAAGCCCTTAGGATGTGTACTTGACTCCTGGACTATGATGCGGATCATACTAGTGGGGACATGGTAGTCCATAAGTACATCCTTCAAAGTCCCTAGTCGTGGGTGTATCGAGACGGGGCATCGATATACCAGAGTAGACTAGCGTATACCTTCTCGACCCATACAGATGGGCGATGGATGATCCCATATCCATTGGTGTTTGACATCAGAGATAATATACGGGTGCTCAGTAGAGACTGGGTACACTGGACGGACTCGCCGAGAACTCCCAGATGGTATTATACCTTACGTCAGATGGCAGTTCTCAGGTGACACTGGTACAGAGAAGTCTGTTGACCCGAGATCGTCATAGAGTCTTTTGTGGTTCCCACTGTGCTTTGATTTCCATCTTACCATGTCTAAGAGGGCGTGCAAAACGGTGGTTTTTGGGTACAGTCCCGAATCACATGGAGGCAATGAGCGATAGGAGGGGATTCGTCTCTCCCGGTATAGGGGGTTGATGTTGCACTGTGTTCGATTGGCTATAACCGGAAATCCCTGGCCAGGGTTGCTGAGATTTACTGGTAAGTGTTACCAGTAGTTTCTCGAACTGTTATAGACCTCATATCGACACGACTTATCGAGCTATTGGGGTCTGACGTTTACCACCCCTAGGCGAGATATGCGACATATCAGACGATCAGACCGGACTGTACGGTAGTGTTACTGGTTGGATTCACTGGAGTGTGAGCGGGCTTGCTCGTCGATCTTCTGATCGCTCAATACCCGGGTGGCCGTTACGTTTAGCAGACTGCTTGTGGCTTGTGGGTGCTTGATATGATCATCATCTGCTGCCGGCGTATTGACGAGCCGGCGTATTGACGAGTCTTTAGAGTCCTACATAGAGGTTTCCTGGCTCAAGCGAAACGAAATAGGAGCGCATATGAGATATGTGCGGGACCGAGAATGATACCAGTATGTGATACTGTATTCGATTCTCGCGATATGTGACATTGATCGGTTATATGCGATATAGCCGGGTTATCGGATCAAGTGTTGATTCGATAAGTTGTTGATGTTGATATTAGTCGGTTATATATACGATATGACCGGATCATTGAATCAAGTGTTGATTTAATGATTTAATGCATAATTATATATTTGATATATTACTTTGCATTAACTAGTATCGGTTCACTTTAAAAGGATTTTCTCACTTGATTGTATCATGTTTGATGATGCAAGATTGCTAGGGTTTGTGTAAAGAGTTAAACCTTGGTTAAGTAAATGGTTAGGGTTTTATTTCTTATTCATTCATTCATTCATATATCTATTTATTTTGAATTAAAAGAAATAAGAAATGAAAGCATAAGGGTTGCTTTCATTCATGATGCTTCTTGAAGCTTCATGCAACTTTGACCAAAGTGACTCTTTTGTCTTCATCTCCTAAACCCTAACCATTCATTTAACCTTAGTTATTTCTCTACACATTACCATGGTTAATATTATGATAAGAATCATTTTATTATTCTTTTCAAAAAAAACTTATCATAATATTCATCATATTCTTGCTTCTTCTTCTTCTTCTTCACTTGAAGAAAAAGCTTGTCTTCATTAATGGCAAGTTGAGCATATAATTGAGAAATCCAATTCTAAAGTGAACCCACCTCCTATTTCTTCATCCTCTACCTCTTACCAAGTAGTATAGGGTGTTTCCTTCACAAGTTTTCTTGACTTGGTGAAGTTGGAGCTTGATCTAGTGATGCCTCGACGTAGATCATCTTCGGCATCGTCGTCGATGACCTAGCCCGCTTTTTCTCCGATGAAGCCGACGCTAGAGCCCAAGATCCGATTTGTACAGCGAGGAGACTTCATCGCGGAGCCATGGAGGTGGAGAACCGGATTTACAAAGGTTGTATTTCCGTTTACCATTTAGTTAAGTTGTTAACTAGTTTCTTTTTCGCCTAATCTCTAGTTAACGATCCGTAGTCTAGGGTTTCTCGGCACCGTAAAATTTGAAATTGGCATGGATGATGCCTTGTGAGACCTCTTGGGAGTGCCTAGGAACCCTACAGTGGTATCAGAGCTACTAGGCATTGGATGTCGACCTATGGGGGGTTCTCACTGTGTGAGAGTGTGGCGAAGCATAGGCTCTTACCCCCAGGGTGTCCCGAGACCGGAAGGTGTTCCGGTGGGTTGTAGTCCTCGCGAGGGGGCATGTGTAAAAAGTAGCGGCTGAGGGACCCGTTGGTGCCACGGCGACCCCATTGGATGGGGTGGCTGCCTGACCTACAGTGGTATCAGAGCCTAGCTAGAGCCTTAGGCGATGCTTAGACGATGTTTGAAACCCGATCGAACCCGAAACCCTAACTTTTTGATGCTCTCTGGACTTTTTCTAAAAACTGGGATTTTTCCACATTAAAAATATGCAGAAAATTCAGCAGGACTTTCTAAGAATTACTGTGAAACACGATCACCCAATTCGTCCAAACTGCGGCGGAACCGCGGCAGAAGCCTGGCTTCTGCGGCGGTTCCGCGGCCTTATGATGACGTCACCCACCAAATTTTGCACAGTAACTTCCTCTATTTAGTGCTGAGTTCTCTGGGTATTTTTAAATATCACTCAAGAGTTGAGTTTTCTGGGGTGTTTTAGGAGTTCGATGATTCGATCGGATTATCAGATTTTGTCTATGTGGTTTTCCGGATAATTTTTGAATATGTTAAAGAGTTCGACCGGATATAAATACCCAATTTTTCCCCTGTCGTGAAATTTCCAAGTGTTGGATTTTTCCGTAGTTTAACGACGTTCTAAGTAGTGCAAGTAACGCGATGGACCCTCTAGAAGACAACAAACCTTAACTCGATTATGTGACCGTCTTGAACTGCCCTTTGAACCTTAGGGTTTGGGGCAGTACGGCGTGCCACATGTGAGGCGTTGGCTTGACCCTTCTACGGCTGGACCGTTGGTACTGAGTCACGAACTGAATGTTTTTTAGACTTGTTTCATGTGTTGATCTGTATCGGGAAAACTTGGGTGTTTGAATGTTCGATCGGAAAGTTTAACATTTTCTAATTATCTGGAATGGGATACAATAATTGGAATTCACAAGTAGTTATGAGATAACTGAATGAATGTTATAAATCTAGCGGTTTAGTCTCACTTGATCGGTTGCCACGGAATTTTGATGTGATCAAAAGTCCGTCGCAATCACGTAGCGTACGCGGATACTCGCCGGGTAAACTTAATAGACAGCTACACTCCATAGCCCCGACCAAGTGACTGTAGGAGAACCCCATCGCCGAAAGCATCCGTTCGGGTGCTCGCGGTGGCGGTGTTCCGCCTTGGTGCACTTCGTCGACGGCGTCGGGGGCGCGGCCGTCTACTGAAGTTTGCGATGAGCATTCGATCAGGATGTCGGGAATCTTGTTGAATTGCCCGACTTGATATTGAAAAGAGTTTTCGATTTTGAGACTAAAATGCGGGGTTTATAATTATTAGGCATGCGATGTCTAAAGAATTCATTTGGTCAGGCATGCAATGTCTGAGGTGGTTGCGGATTCCAACTGTTGTAGTTTTACACTTTCTTTTCTGTGACCGTAAGTGTAATATGTGATATCGCCGGTTTCGTTGCTATATGTCAACGACAATTGGGATACGCATGTTTACTTATGTTGATGACATGTGTTGTTTTGTGTTGCTGGATATGTTATATTGGATTGTCGTGTTTGAATAGCCGGGGGTTTTTTATGTGAGATGAGTGTTTTTCATTTTCATTCATGTAAAAACTTGTATGTAATATTCTTTTATTGGGGCACTTCCAGGTTGCGGAAGATGTCACATTTTGTATATTATTTACTTTTCCGCACTAGGATAGACCCAAAGAGGGGAGCACAAGTAACCGGGTTCTGGAGTCCAGTGGGAGACCAACTCGAGGAGTCGAGTCCGGGTCTCCTAACTCTAGAATTGGTAGGGTTGCTTGCCGCTCTCGTAGGGGTCTTGGGGTGTGGGTTTGGCTATTCATCACGACCGTGGAATCCGTGTTTTATACTGGCTCGTATTGAAAACACGGACGTCCTAGTATATCCAATATTTCATATATGTTTCTTTTGCTGCGATATCTGTGATGTGATCATGTGATGTTCTGTGACAGATATTATATATAGTATATATGATATATTATATAAACGTTGCTTATGTTTTACACCCGCGCTAGTCCTGCCCCGCTCTGCCGTTAGTTACCTAACCTAACGGTGCAGACGGGACATCGAGGCGAATGCGGATGGCATAAGCGTACGTTATATTTATCTGTGATGTTTAGGTGGACTTAAATGATGGGATATTCATTAATGAGATTAATGAAAGAAAATAAACCTAATTGATGTTGTGGAATCGAATTTCAAAAATAAAACAGGTAGCTACAGTTCTTGCTTTGCATCGCGGTGTTCATTATAGAACATCCTGCACCTTATTCGATGAGGAAAGGACCGAGATCCCTTCACCGGGAGTGACTCCTTTAGCAATAACTGGCAGATGCTACAACCCTCGGTTGGTCTTTGATCGCTTCTATAGTTTCCGCTTTGCACAGTGATATATATGATATATCCCGCACCTCATTCAACGAGGAAAGGGCCGACGATCCCTTCACCGGGAGTGACCCCTTTAGCAAAACTAGAAAAGCCTCGAAAACATTCCATTTAAAAACCATTTGATTCCGCAACGAGATCAAGTTCAAAGCGTTAAAGGTTTTCATAAAAACCTGACGTAGCCCTCCGTCATTTCAGATAAGTACTAGTTAGTATTCGTGCTACGTTTGTTGACTATGTTAAGGCGTAGTGTGCGGTAGCTAATTAGTGCTTATCTGCATAAGCATATGATGTGATTGGATTAGGGTAGTCGTGCGACTTTGTTGACTATGTTAAGGGTCGTGCGGGTGGGTTTAATTCAATCGGGAAATGACGGGTTGAACTTGACTAGCACTTATGATTTGTTGACTATGTTAAGGTCATATAGCTGCTAGGGGCAAAAGATTATCGGGAATTTCAAGTATTGAAATTTGCAATGAGATTGCAAACCTTCTATAAGATAGTTGGATCCCAATACCCGCTGCGAGTAAGAGTTACTCCTGGGAGAGTTTTATACATTACAATTAGCCGATCAAGTAGGTGTCTAGAAAGGTGTTAACGAGATTACGCCTCTGGGAAAACGAGGTTTACATTAATTAGGTTCGTGCGAAAGCACGTGGGACCGCCCTCAAAGTACCGACACTGGCCTGGCTGAAAGATTGGCGAACTTGTAGTGTGTAATTAATCTCGGCTAGTCTTTCCTTTTAGGGTTTGAAGGAAGATTTGATAAAAACAGTGGGAGCCATCCTGATTAGATAAAATAATAACCAATCTATTCTTGCAAGAGCGCACGCTGAGTGTTTTCTTCTCTCTCTCTCCAGGTAGCGACCATATCACGCCTTAATCAAGATAATAATACGGATTATTGACCGAACTCGCTTGTTATACTGCGCTGGGGAACGTTGGTCCCGCTCCAACTTATAATTGTTATAAGACAGAGCAGGAAATTGGGGAATACCAGAATTCCCGTGCCGCCCAAACGAAGAAAGTGCATGAGATGCATCATCTTCGGGTGTGTTCATTATACAGAACTGTTTCTCAGTATCCTCCGCATCCTTGGTATATGATACCGGATCAGGATCCCAGATATGTAATCTGTTACATAGGGCTACAGAAAGGTAGAGAGCTGAGAACGGGTGATAAGTTTCATGAGGCAGAAAACGGGGCAAGTGTTGCAGCCAAGTCTGTTGGTCACTGTCACCCTGTATTACCAATACATTGATTCTGAACGAATGTTATTAGATACCGAACCTGATATACAAAATCATATCAGTCTCTTTATTAGTAAAGAAATGATAAAATTTTGTATTGTTGGATAATGTTTTGAACATTTCCTATATCAAAAGTTGATCGGTTCAGGCACGTTATCTAAAAGCGTTGATGTTCTAAATCAAACTACAGTCCTTAGTATATGGAACACACACAAGAGGAAGAGTTCAGAAATGAACGAATCCTTCTTGAGGTATTGTAGACTAGGTCATGTCAATGCGACCCGACTAGCTGAAGTTACATTTAGATGCATATTTAAATCAGTTTGAATTTACATCTTGTGAAACTTGCCAGTCATGTCACAAAGATATAATGACACCAGCTCTGTTTATTGGAAATAGAGAAAGAGTTAGTGAACTCTTGGGATGATACATGCTGATGTATGTAAGGTCCCCTGTCTACACATGCCAAGACTGGTTCTTTATACTTCATTACATTCTCTGATTATCTCTTTAGATTCAGACATATGTTCCTGTGGAAACACAAGTCCGAACCTTTTGAGATATTCACGGAATATAAGTTAGAAGTAGAGAACCAAAATACGGGTATAAGTATTATGTCCTTTGATGTGATCGAGGAGGAGAATACTTGAGCACGGAAATCCCGGACTATTCTAAAGGAGAATGAGATTCTCTCTCAGCATTACTCCTCCGTATACACCATAGCACGATGGTATATCGGGGTGGAGCAATCACACCCTATACGATAAGATGTGCTCTATGATGAGTACTACTGAGTTACCTTTTTCCTTTTGGGGGATATGCACTTGAGAAGCTGCATACCTGTTGAATTAGGTTCAAATCAAATCTGTTGCCTACCACTTCATATTTGATATGGTATGGTAAGAGCCCATGTCTTAAGCTAGTTAAGATTTGGGGTTGTCCGGCCTATGTCTAAAAGCAAAATCCGGACAAGCTCGAGGCAAGGTCTGTAATGTAGAACTGGAAAGGTTCTAGCTATGCAAACTACAGTAGATGATTTGGTACAACCAAAGGATTCAGTAGATACCAACGAACCTCAGCCTCTCCGCCGATCTAGTAGGGTTCCTCACCCACCTGAGAGATACTTCGGTTTCTCTATGACAGTGGGAGCGAGGATTGCGTCATGAGATGATAACCCAACTATTTTCGAGCCGGCCATCAGGAGTGAGACTCTGTAAGAATGGCTGGATGTTTATCGATCTGAGATGGAATCCTTATACACCAACAAAGTATGGACTTTGGTTGCTATATCTGAAGGGTTAAATACCCATCAGGAGCAAGTATATCTTGAGAAGATTACATGGTGTACATGGAAAAGTTGCGACTTTCAAAGCTAGACTTGTTAAAGGTTTGCGTCATTGATCAGGTAAGGATAATGATGAAACCTTTTCCAGTGGCTATGCTTAAGTCCATCCAGATCCTACTTGCCACGACTACATACCATGACTACGATATCTGGCGGTTGGGTGCCGTGACTGCTTTTCTAAAGGATGTTTTAGAAGAGTGTGTCTATAAGTACACAGCCAGAGGGCTTCGCAGACAGTGGGAGCAGTGGAAACGTGTGCAAGATGCTTTTGTAGCGTTTTGAAAATCGTTTCGGTGAAATTTCGGAAAATAGGTAAAATAAGGGGGTTTTCTGTAAAAAAGTCAAAATGCAAATATCTTATTATAAAAATTAAATATATATATTCTAGCTATGAAATTGCTAGTATTTGGTGTTTATTGAGCCACTGGTGAAATTTCAAATTTTCTGAAAAAAATTTATTTTATTATTATTTTAAGCCGGTAAGAAAATACATTAAATTAGCGATAAATACAAATTTAAATGGGCTAATTTTAATCCTTAAAATCATGTTGATTAAAATCTAGTTGTAATATAAATTTTTAGTATTTTATTTCAAGTTTTAATTGATTTATTTTATGGAAAACAAAAATATAGTTATTTTGAACTAAAACTTGCAAATTTGGTATTGTGGGGGGTCTTTTTGCATAGAATTTTTTTGTAAAGTCTCTCACACTCACCCTCACTCCCCTTGGCCGGCCCCACACTATTGTAGCAGCCCAAGAATTTTATTTCCCTCTTTTTGACCTTAAATCATGTGAGAAATGGGTTAAAATAAGGTTTTTATATATAGTAAAGTAGGTGGGGGTATTATGGTAATTGGGAGGGGCTTTGACCTTTCAATTTCCACACCAATCACTCACCTCTCCCCACTCCCCTCTTCTGGCCAAAATATTCAGCACCCCCCCCCTCATTTTTCCCCCAAGTTTCCACTTCATTTCATCTCCAAAAAACCTCACAAAAATCCATCAAAAATCCCACAAAATCAAAATCCGACTCCTACCCATTTTCCCTCATCTCCTTTAGCATGGATCTTGGTGCAAAGATTTCAAAATGGAGGTCTAGAATTCAAGTTTGATCATGGTTTGTGAGGTATAACTTTTGACCTATTATTCATTTTGTTTGATTTAAATTCCTTAATGAAGCTAATTAGGTGTTAAATTGTGGGTTTAATTGAATGTTTGGAAATTCAATTGGGAATTTTGAATTGAAGCTAGGGTTTGAATTAAATTAGGTTCTTTATCATTAGCTTATGATTGTAATGAGGGGATTAACATGTAATTGAATGCAAAATCTAATTTGGTTACTAATTGCTAATTTGTTAGTTTAAAAATGGTGATAATTATGCTAAATTGCTAACTAGGTTTTAGAAATTAAATAAAAACGTGGGATTAAAATCTAGTTAGGATTTTTAGCACATCATTAAGGTTTCCATGAGTGGTTTAACCATTTAATATATGCAAAACCAAGTTTAATTGTAAAATTATGAATTTTACAATAAAAAGTGTTAAAATTGATATTTTTGCAATCTAGGATTTTGGAAATTATGCAAATTTATGTGATTAAATTATGGAAATGGTTTTTATGACTTATTTAAGTTATTTAATAAGTATTATGGCCGCTAGAATTGTTTAAACATCGAGTTTTGCACTAAAATGGGTAATTTTGCTTGCTAGTTTTTCGGAAAAACGGCTTTTAAAGTGAATTTGGGGTTTTTGTGAGTTTTAACCTAGTTTATATTAAAATTAGTGTGCGTGAATGTACAAATGAGTGTGATTGGATTTTTCTCGATGGTTTGACGTTTGTACATCGACATCGAGGGTTGGTTTGACTATTCTTGCATGCGTAGGCGATAAGTTTGGAACTATGCGTGATACGCGTGCCGATTTGATTTTCGTATGCCGTTTCGATTTCGAATTTAGTTTTAATGCGATACGGTGCGTTATGATATGTAGGTACCCCATGTGGACTTCGAGACGACCAGCAAGCGCGTGGCGATGTCGGCACCGGCGAGCGAGGACCAGGTGAGTAGATTTATATCTACGGGGAGAAGTCGGGTGGATGGCGTATAGCACCCCCGCAGTTCATGGTGATGTATACGGACACGTATACACATATATATATATTGGTTATATATTGTTTGAGTTATTGATGATAAATATGGATATTTGGTGTTCTTGGATGATTGAGTGTCGCGAAACCCTAGAGTAGCGGTCGCACCACACTTGCACACACCCACCCATACTTGCATACTTTCTTCTTTCTTTTGTGCTTATTCGGGAATATATAGCTATGTGTTCACATAGGTATGGGACTGTGTGTTCACATACGGATTTGAGGATAGTACTTGGGATTTATGATGAGTCGATGAGATTTGATTTGAGGCCGTGAGATCGGTGATATAGCGGGGTTCGTATTTGAGGTACGACATGACGTTGTAGCGGGTCCTTGACGTAGTTTTACACACGTGCATGCATACTTAGGCGATATCAGTATTGTACTAGACGTAGATCAGTACCAGATCATAATATTGATAAAGAGGATACCAGGTGAATAGTATGATGAATGTGATTTTGACCCGTACCCAGAATTGGAGGATGCCGTACGACGGATTTACGTACGAGCTATATCTTGATGATTGATCCGCACTCTTGACTTGGGATGTCTGATTATAGATATGGTATCAGATATGATATTATTGAGGCGGGATCACCGACTAATATATATACAGGTATGTATATGTATCGACTCAGACGTTAGGCGGTTTCCTTACCTGTAGTCCAGCTTGTTAGCTTAGCCCTTTAGCTTAGTTTAGTTGTTAGATTAGATTCGATTCTTACCTATTTCAAAGCTTACGAATCATGCGTATTTTAAAAGACAGGTCAAGGGATTCTACGGATATTTCAAAAAACGTATCTTTTCTTAAAAACACCGTAGCCCCTATTTTCAAAACCCCATGATTCGTGTTATTTCAAAAGGCACCATTTGTAGGACTTATATTAGATTAGTGCAGATTAGTTATAGTTGCGTCTAGTATTCAGCTCCCGCTCATTTTTACTGTTCGCTCCGCATCGCATACTTATATTATAATTTCTTATTGCATTATTAATATCATGCTGTTAGGATACCAGCACCATTACCGATGACGCGTATGTACCACGTACACTTACTTGCCGGCTCACACACATCTTCATCGGTAATTGACATGTCACGAACACTTTAGAAAATACTATTTCATTTGACATAGGTTGTTAGCTAATAGTTTAGACATGATATTAGTGTACTTGCCTTATATGCTAGTTAGACATTGTAGTTATTGCCTACTACTTCATGCATGTTATTATTCACTGTTGTGTCGCATTCATAGATTCTCATGCCTATATTCACTGTTTACATGCTATTGATGACTTGGATTCGGATTTCATGAGATTTCTTGGATTTGGAGGAAAACCGCAAAAACATAAATAAACCTTTTCTCCCTTTTAAAATAAAAAGTGCGGTTTTCCCATGATGTATGAGTCGTCCACCATGAGTTTGCTGATGGATTTCGAGACCCGATTCGAGGAGTGGAGGAACCGTTTCGGGTACATGGTGGGCCCGGTATGGTACCCCGGGGCAAGGGGAATGTGGTGTTGATGTTGAGCCTGGCTGGGGAGCACTACCTACCGGTGATATTACCCGACACGTCGGATATCCGGAGGATACCGTCGTGGTCTTGAGATGGATGGTAGGGGTCGGTCTGGACTGACGGCGCCCTAGATATTGAGATTGAGACATTGATATTTCGAGACATTAAGATTTATGTTTTGTGTTGATGCTAGACACTGTTGATACTGATTTCATTTATGATACCTCAGTTTAAAAATACAAAGGAAATCTCACTAATTTATGAAAACAGTTCTTCATTTACATGTATTCTGTTTTCATGCATTCATACCTCATTCATATGATATATTGCTACCTGAGGCACTGACACGGGCACATGAGATTACACTCGGGTTAGATATTTACCCTAGCCTTGTTATAGGCTACGTGTTATTCCTATATTTGAGGACATATTATGATCATTGACCTAGGATTGCGTTATTTATGCGATTTCTGTGCGTAGATGTTTTTCTATTCACGAGTTGGCAACTCACCCCCGTTGTGCCCAGTTTCTTGCAGGTTTGCCGTACAGGTTTCATTACGGCTTTGCTAGCACTACTTCCATTTCCGGGTGATTTGCTAGTAGGTGGGTTTATTTGTATCGTACCCCCATTATATATCTTGTATATCATTATTCTGTTGTATCTAGAAGTTCCATCAACCAAACATGTATTTATTGAGATAGAGACCAGTGTTGTTTATTCTTTCGACCTTAGAGTCGCTCGTTATATGTTTGGTGGTTTTGAGTTTCCTTTTGAGTTTTGATCCTCGCCGTTGGCGTTGTATATTATATTGCTTGTGTGGTTGTGACCGTCGATTGACGAAGAGCTAGCTCCCGCTTGGGGATTCCTTTTTCTTGATTTCGTATACTATTCATGTTGTATCCCGTTTGGGGGCCAGTATTTACAAAGGAGACTCTGCCGAAATTTTCAGTAAAATTTTGATGTTTTAAAAAACCGCATAATTCGGCTTATGCTATTGAAATTACTTGCTTTAAGTTGGTTTTTCCTGCACTCAACTACTTTTCTTGGTTTGGATTTCTGGGTTTTCGGTTTACTTAGATTACGTACGCCTCGAGACGTTTCGTAGTTTAAGTGCCGGTCATGTTCCGTACTTTCGGGACGTGACAGCTTTATAGGATAAAGCAGGCATCGCGGAGTTGGAACATCTGTTTTGATGAGTTAGTCAAACAGTTTGACATCATCAAAATGGTAGATGCACCTCGTATAAACAAAAAGGTAGTAGGGAGTATGGTGACGATCCTCGTAGAGTACGTGGATGACATACTCAAGATAGGGAAGGAGTTTCCTATGCTACGCTCGATCAATCTCCGCTTATCACAATGATTCTCCACATAGGATCAAAGTGATACCTACTAAATCCTGAGTTTTCATCTATGAGATAGATGTTATTTGGGTGTTAGAATACTCACTAGTTGTAGTGAGATGGTATCAATTGATCCTGGGGAGAATCACTGGAAAGGTTCCAGGGTGATAAAGACGACTGAATGTCAGTCACATGCATTGTCTTTACCCTTTGTCGAGGGACGGTATGTTGGAAGAGTTCCAAGCTAGATACCGTGGCATACTAGACGATAAAGGCTGGATACATCGCTACTTAAGATGCTACCAAAGAGGCTGTTTGGGTGTATATTGGTTCATGAGATGAACTACGTTCCTCCCATTATGTGACAATGGAGTTGTGGCTTATGCCAAGGAACGTCCGTCCCATTAGTGATCCAGACATATTCTAAGGCAATATCACCTGATCATGGAGATGGTTGATCTCCAGGGGATCGAGGTCAGGAGAGTAGACTCAGAGGACAACATGGCGGATCCACTCACGAAGGCCTATTCCCAGCGAGAGACTTTTATGGGATGGTTGAGTATGAGATACTACAACCACTGCTATCAGATGGCCCTAGTGCAAGTGGGAGATTGTTAGTTATATGTATGCCCTAGAGGCCATTACTGTACATTGGATGTATATTGTAGTGGATGCTGGGACATATATAGGGAGGACTTTCTTGCTCGACATGATAGTATTCTATCTGGTTGCTCTTTACCTTAACGTGTACATTGATTGTCTCTCTGTTACATGTTGGTACAGCCCTTAGGATGTGTACTTGACTACCTGGACTATGATGCGGATCATACTAGTGGGGACATGGTAGTCCATAAGTACATCCTTCAAAGTCCCTAGTCGTGGGTGTATCGAGACGGGGCATCGATATACCAAAGTAGACTAGCGTATACCTTCTCGACCCATACAGATGGGCGATGGATGATCCCATATCCATCGGTGTTTGACATCAGAGATGATATACGGGTGCTCAGTAGAGACTGGGTACACTGGACGGACTCGCCGAGAACTCCCAAATGGTATTATACCTTACGTCAGATGGCAGTTCTCAGGTGACACTGGTACAGAGTAGTCTGTTGACCCGAGATCTTCATAGAGTCTTGTGTGGTTCCCACTGTGCTTTGATTTCCATCTTACCACGTCCAAGAGGGCGTGCAAAACGGTGGTTTTTGGGTACAGTCCCGAATCACATGGAGGCAATGAGCGATAGGAGGGGATTCGTCTCTTCCGGTATAGGGGGTTGATGTTGCACTGTATTCGATTGGCTATAACCGGAAATCCCTGGCCAGGGTTGCTGAGATTTACTGGTAAGTGTTACCAGTAGTTTCTCGAACTGTTATAGACCTCATATCGACACGACTTATCGAGCTATTGGGGTCTGACGTTTACCACCCCTAGGCGAGATATGCGACATATCAGACGATCAGACCGGACTGTACGGTAGTGTTACTGGTTGGATTCACTGGAGTGTGAGCGGGCTTGCTCGTCGATCTTATGATCGCTCAATACCCGGGTGGCCGTTACGTTTAGCAGACCGCTTGCGGCTTGTGGGTGCTTGATATGATCATCATCTGCTGCCGGCGTATTGACGAGTCTTTAGAGTCCTACATAGAGGTTTCCTGGCTCAAGCGAAACGAAATAGGAGCGCATATGAGATATGTGCGGGACCTAGAATGATACCAGTATGTGATACTGTATTCGATTCTCGCGATATGTGACATTGATCGGTTATATGCGATATAGCCGGGTTATCGGATCAAGTGTTGATTCGATAAGTTGTTACTGTTGATATTAGTCGGTTATATATACGATATGACCGGATCATTGAATCAAGTGTTGATTTAATGATTTAATGCATAATTATATATTTGATATATTACTTTGCATTAACTAGTATCGGTTCACTTTAAAAGGATTTTCTCACTTGATTGTATCATGTTTGATGATGCAAGATTGCTGGGGTTTGTGTAAAGAGTTAAACCTTGGTTAATTAAATGGTTAGGGTTTTGTTTCTTATTCATTCATTCATTCATATATCTATTTATTTTGGATTAAAAGAAATGAGAAATGAAAGCATAAGGGTTGCTTTCATTCATGATGCTTCTTGAAGCTTCATGCAACTTTGACCAAAGTGACTCTTTTGTCTTCATCTCCTAAACCCTAACCATTCATTTAACCTTAGTTATTTCTCTACACATTACCATGGTTAATATTATGATAAGAATCATTTTATTATTCTTTTCAAAAAAACTTATCATAATATTCATCATATTCTTGCTTCTTCTTCTTCTTCTTCACTTGAAGAAAAAGCTTGTCTTCATTAATGGCAAGTTGAGCATATAAGTGAGAAATCCAATTCTAAAGTGAACCCACCTCCTATTTCTTCATCCTCTACCTCTTACCAAGTAGTATAGGGTGTTTCCTTCACAAGTTTTCTTGACTTGGTGAAGTTGGAGCTTGATCTAGTGATGCCTCGACGTAGATCATCTTCGGCATCGTCGTCGATGACCTAGCCCGCTTTTTCTCCGAAGAAGCCGACGCAGAGCCCAAGATCCGATTTGTACAGCGAGGAGACTTCATCGCGGAGCCATGGAGGTGGAGAACCGGATTTACAAAGGTTGTATTTCCGTTTACCATTTAGTTAAGTTGTTAACTAGTTTCTTTTTCGCCTAATCTCTAGTTAACGATCCGTAGTCTAGGGTTTCTCGGCACCGTAAAATTTGAAATTGGCATGGTTGATGCCTTGTGAGACCTCTTGGGAGTGCCTAGGAACCCTACAGCTTTCGCGAAGTTTCTTCATTTAAGAACCTCTTTTCCCTGGGGGCGTAGCCCCACTAACACCTTTCTAGACACCTACTAGGTTTATAGCATTGATCGTTAAGTGAGAAATTTCCCGAGGAGTAGCATATACTCACAGTAGGATCGGGATCCAAATATCATCGCGTGACGAAACTGAAGGAATCCTACCAGAATCATCACACTCCAAATGGTATGCAACACTAGCAAGTTTCAGTTCTTTTGAAACTCCCAATGTGGATTTTTGCCCCATGCTCTTATGACCTTGACTTTGGCCAACAAATCATAAGTCACATGTCAAGTTCTACCCGTCGTTCTCCAGGTTAATTTGAATCCACCCGCACCTACCCTTGACTTTGGCCAATAAGGCAGTACGACTGTTCCAAACCAACGCATCTATCTATGCTGCACATGAATACCCAATAGCTACCAATCACTATGCCTTGACTTTGGCCAACAAACATAGCTTGAATACTATTGACTATTCATGTGAAACGACGGTGGGCTACGAATGGTTTTGGCGAAACCGTGAACGTAGTGAACTTGATATAATCGATGGAATGAGATAGCTTTTAAAAGGAGTGGCTCAAGCTCCGCATTTAAAAGTTGGTTTTGAAAAGAACCGAGTGGTTTTTCGAAAGTGTTCCAACGACTTTTACTTGGTTTATTTTCTTACATTAGTTCTTTTAATGCGTGTTATTCTTACATTAGTTCTTTTAATGCGTCCCATCATTTAATCCTACCATTGCAGAAAACAACCAAAATATGACGTACGCTTATGCCATTCGCATTCGCCACGGGGCCCCGTCATTACCCGTTAGGTTACTTAACTAACGACAGAGCGGGGGCTGGGCTAGCACGGCTGTAAAATATAAGCAACGCCTAAATAATATCATATATAGATATATTGCAATGATAGCCATTTCAGATCACAGATGAACACATTGGATATACTAGGAATCCGCAATTCGTATGAGCCTATAACGAAAAGCAGATTACACGGTCGCGGTGAATAGCCAATACCCCACCCAAGACCCCTACGGGTGCGGCAAACTACCCGCCAAGTACCCGAAGCGAAGCAACCTCCCTTATCTCCGTGAGTAGGCCACTCGGCACTTCGGCATATGATTAAAATGATTTAGCGTGCTTGCGCTTTCTAAAAGATAGATCAAAAATATTTGTAACCGCAATCAGAAACGGCGTCGCTTCGCAGCTAGCCGGTGAGTACGGGTCGATCCACAGAGACGGGTAAATTTCTTTTATGTGTTTTAACGAGTTGATTCAAAATGTCGTTTTGATTGGTTTATAAAAAATCATGAAAACTGGATCTAATTAATCTAATTAAAAGTCTTGCTAGGGTTAGGCTTAGGGGAAGTTTTGGAGATTAAAGTTTCCTTCACCGCTTTCAATGCCTTCTTTTTTTTAGATCTATTAGATGTTACGGTAATTATCAATAAAGTGGATCCAAATCTTTTGGGAAGATGTTTCTTCCTCTAGATTTGTATCCTTCCTTTGTTGATAATTTCCCTAACCCCCATGGAAAACGCGCGCAACCGGCCCTTTATACTACGGTTCACCGTTACCTTTAGGGGTAGGGTGCCGTAGGGAGCGGTTGTGCGCATATGCATGGAGTTCTAACTCTTAAGTGAAGGTGGCATTGAAAGGGGTGAGAGATCTCATCTCTCAACCCTTTCCCTAAGGCTAACCCTAACAAGCGAGGAGACTACTCGCTCATTAGGGGATGATAAAATATACTAGAAAATAAAAGCAAGGGAATAAAATTACCTACTGATTTGATGGCTCCCTCCAAGTAGAAGACAGAATAGATCTAAATATCATTCCCAGAAATTCTGAATTTTATTGATTGAAAAGAGGCATAGGGTTTTACAATTTTGAGATTACAATTTATAAGTAAACAGGAGAATTAGGGTTTCAGAGTCTCGCACATGCGCAATTACTGATTTGACCTCTAAAAATCCCAACACCCGAACCGTCGCACCGACACAAGAAGTCGGTGCCGACACGTGCAATGAACGGCCGCGGATCCGCGGCAAATGTTGGCTTGGGCCGCGGATCCGCGGCCCTTTGGTGGGCTTGGCTCACCATTTTTTCTGGGGTCCTTTGTGGTTGTCTGGGCTTGTCATAAATTCTTCCCATTTCTCTGTTTGGCTTCTTACTCTTCTCCAGATCTTTAGTGAAAAACATGTAGCGATCTTTTAACCGTTTTGCTTTGACATTTCTGGACCTTGCACCGTCTTGTACCCATGTGAACTGTTATTAGTTTAGGCTTGACTAGGATCCTTCTATTTGTTGGTCAAAAGTCCATTTTTCTGTCGTTTTGTGTCTTTTTCACTGTATTTGCTCCAGAAACCTGTATCCTGTAATATGCAACAAACGTGCGTCAAGAGTACATGTTTACTTATAAAACGGATAAGAATAGGGGAATGAAAAATGTAATATTATGGTCTGAACAAATACCCCCAAATTTACCTTTTGCTCGTCCTCGAGCAAACTTATTATTTTATTCTCTAAAATCCTAACCACACTTTCGCAGGGAAACGCGATTGCACTGAGCACGTGCAACAAGCCGTTAAACCTCTAGGTGTCCCTAGTAGGAGGAGTGTTGTCTCCTGAGGGTTTTCAGCGGATACTACCCACAAAATCCTATCAATTCAGCACATTGACTTTTGTTCCCCAATTAGGTTTTCTAACAAGGAATTCTATTATCGTTGACCCGCAAATTATCCACCCATATTTTTCACGCTTCCTCATCATTTAACTTAAGATTATATATGTTCTATAGATCTATTTAGCTTTCGGCATTTCTTAAGTCTTCCTTCTAGGGTTCAATCTCTACTTAGGAATTTCTATCACCTCTATTAAAGATATAAGTTCTATCCTTCATTCCTTTCTCTCATCTAAACTCTAAACACATATCCCCACGTGTGTGTAAATATCACCCCTACATTTGGAAATTCAAATCAAGCAATCATACTCTCTTCCATTGTCCAAAGCACTTATTAATTAGTGAATTTTTAAATGAAATTTGCTTACACAACCTTCATGCGACCGTTAATACTTCTTGAGGTACCAACAACCGACTACAAGATGCGTTAGCACTTTAAAGCGTACTTCCTAGTTTTGCAACACCCAAGGCTTTAGCAGTGACTCCCAAACTAGTTGGTCTAAGGCACTAGGTGATAAGGCACCCTCGCTAAATATTTTTCTATTTTTTACAGCCTTAAGTAATCACAAAAACCAGTGTCCATTTTTTTAATTCTTTATTCACTTTTTTTTTCTTTTATTTTCATTGCACTAAGGACTTTAGACAAGAGCATTTCAAGGTCTCTTCTATTATTCTAAGTTTCAAGATGCGTGATTGTGCAAGTTGTAGGGTATACATTTTCAGAATCCAGACTTAAGCTAGGAACTATTTTTCAAACTTATACTCTAATAAGAACATCAATACTCTTCCCTTGTTTCGACTTAGCCCAAGAAGTGAACCCAAAATTTGCCTATTTCTAAATAAACTACAAGGCATATACTTTCTACCGTTAAACTTTAAGGAAGGTTATTTTTAGGGTTTTTAACTTACTAAGTCTAAGATCTAGTTGTTCCTAGCTAGTTGACCTATTTGTCAAACTCAAGTCAATTAGCCAAAATTGAATACATTTATTTTTATAATTTTTGAAATTTTTCAAATTTTTCTACGTTTTCAAATAAGTATGCAAATACAAAAATATGTACACATGAATGCGAAGGAAGAAGACGTACCGAGCATACCTCCAAACTTGAACTTGACTGTGTCCTCACTATCATGCTAAACCAAGAGGGTCAAAATACCGAAACTCCCCTGTTTATTTATTTATAAAAAATTTTTATTGTTAAGAAAAACAAAAATATATACAAAAAGGCCCTCCCCCAAACTTATTTAAACTATGTGAGACATTACCGCCAAACTTTGCATCGGCCAAAAGTCAACACCAACCAGTTGAAAAATTTATCAGTAAAGAATATTGGTTGGTGGTGGTCCGCAAAGAATTGGGGAAGATAGAAGTAGTGGTATGGGAGGAGTGGAGGTAAATATACAGGTGATGGTGATGCATCGAAACGAGAATGTAAATGATCAGCAATCAGTGGAGTGTTGGCATTCTCGTACCTTATTAAAAGAAATGGGGGTATTTCAACTTCTAAGGGAGGAGGTTGACTCACCACAATACCCCCAAAATGTTCCTATGGGTCCTCTATTGACATGGCATCATCCATCAATTGCGTATGATATTCACTTATGAGGGAACTGATCTCCTCGATGTCCGCCATAGTCCAACCGAAAACTTGCCGCCTATCTTGTAAGACCATTAAGAGGGCGTTCTCTTGCTCGAGGGCTAGAGAGGCCGATATGATAATGGGAAAGGTCTCATTCTCACCTATGTAGGCATATCTAAGGTGAGACGGCAAGGGCGTGAGTTCGAATTTCTGAGGCGAAAGAATCATTGCGGAATCTACCTCAAACTCAAAGGACTCTAACACAGGTTCGAAATCACTGCAAACAACCGATTCGGATGGTTCGACTGACTCATCCAAAAATTCAAACGACTCGTATTCGGACTGTGAGTCGTCATCATCCAAAAAAGTGAAACATTCATAATCAACATCGGTTGTGTCAACGGTAGTAGGCTCAAGGAGGGACGCACTAATGGCGTCAAAACTATTTTCATCAAATAGAAATCTTTCAAGCTCGCAGTCCTCCTGCGTGATTTCGTGAATAGAGCAAACTTCTCGTGTACTAGTTTTAGGTACGGGGGGCAGACTTCCCATCTTATAAATATTGAACTCACTAGACCTCTTTCCGAAGGATAGAGTCATGGAGCCATTGCAACAATTTATTACGGCATTGGAAGTGGCCAAAAATGGTCGACCAAGAATCACCGGAATTTGGTTTCTTGGGTTAGCAACAGGTTGTGTATCCATAACGATAAAATCAACGGGGAATATGAATTTCCCGACTTTGATCAACACATCCTCTAGTTGACCCCTTGGATAGGTGATTGATCGATCAGCCATTTGGAGAGTGCAACGAGTGGGTTTCAACTCTCCAACCCCTAATTGTTCGTACACGGAGTAGGGAATCAGGTTAACACTAGACCCAAGATCTAAAAGTGCACGATTAATTTTCTTATCCCCAATTGTGATTGAAATAGTAGGACAGCCGGGGTCCTTTCGTTTTTGAGGTAAGGTTTGATGGTGGTTAATAGCATTGCTCACTGCACTAGCCACTAGCACTTTCTTGGGTACTTGAGATGCCTTTCTCTTCGAGGTGTATAAGCCCTTTAAGATTTTCGCGTATGAAGGGACTTGTTGGATAGCATCCAAGAGAGGTATATTTATGTTAACCTGCTTAAATATCTCCACAATCTTTTCCACTTGTGTATTTGGTTTATTAGGACTCAACCTGTTTGGGAATGGAGCATTCTGAAAAGTTGTTGAGTCAAAAGTCTGTGGAGTAGAATGTGGAGTAGGAACGGATCCCAGTGTGGATGTGTTCGTGTTGTGAGAAATGGGTCCGTTCGAGTCATAAGAAGTAGAGCCGTGTGAAGGGTGGAGAATAGGCTCTAAAGAAAAAGGTGAAGAAGGAAGTGAAGAAAATGAAGAAGGGGAAGAAGAAGAAGAACCACCGGCGGGGATGTCATCACTGGTTCCCACATTATTTTGCAACTCTCTTCCGGATCTCAACGTGGTCACCGCATTTACATTGTGATTGTGATATGCGTTTTGTGCGTGACCGGGATTGGGCAATGGTTGAGATGGAAGCTTTCCCTTTTCTCTCTCGCTCAACGCAGCGGTTAATTGTGCAATTTGTGCCTCAATAGATTTGATACTTTGATCGTGTGAGGCATTGTTATTCATTAAAGACTGAACATAACTTTCAAATCTTGCTGCGGATTCTGTAGATTGCTTAAGAAATGCATCTAGACCTTTTTCGAGCGAGATAACCTTATCATCATTTGGTTGAACCAAATTGTTCGTTTGATTTGTATAAGGTTGTTGTTGGAAAGGTTGCTGGTTTTGAGTTTGTGAAGTTGCTTGTTGTTGTGGTGGAGGAGGTCTTTGATTATTATTTCCTTGGACTTGTTGATTTTGGTTCCAAGCGAAATTTGGGTGACTCCTCCACCCCTGATTGTATGTCGAAGAGTACGGATCATTTCTTTGTCGTTGCTGGAATGCAGCATTGACTTGATCCTGTTCTTGAATAGGTGCATTATAAGGACACTCTTCGGTTAAATGCGATGGATTAGAACAACAAGCACAAACAGTTCGTGTGGGTAGAGTAGGGGCAGGAGAAGACGATGAGATTTTTGTCTCAATGGCTTCTAGCTTTTTCATAAGCGAGGCCATCTCGGCCTTCATAGCAATCGACATATCTACTTGATGTATGCCTGCCCTAGATTGACCACTAGAAGATGATGTGGTCTTGGTACTCTCCCACTGAATTGTTTGCTCACTAAGATCCTCAAGAAACTGCCAAGCTTCGTCACTAGACTTGGAGAGAAAATGACCTTGACATATTGTTTCTAGCAACTGCTTCGTTGCTGCGTTCAATCCCTCGTATAATGTTTGGCAAAGTTGCCAACTTTCTATCCCATGATGAGGGCATTGAACGAGTTGGTCCTTAAATCTCTCGAAGCACTTCCAGAATGGTTCGGAAGGAAGCTGTGAAAATTGTATAATCTCGTTTCGGATTCTAACAGTTTTGTGATAAGGATAGAACTTTTTCAGAAAAGCTCTCACAAACTTGTCCCAATTTCTAATGGAGTGTGATGCGGTGCTATATAGCCATTTCTCGGCTAGGTCACATAAGGTAAAAGGAATGACCCTTAGCCTTATTGCGTCATCACTTAATTGGATTGTCTTCATCATGCCGCAAACGTTTTGGAATTTATTAATAAAAATATATGCATCTTCGGATTCCAAACCATGAAACTTAGGCAGCATATTGATGAAATGTGGTTTTATTTCAAAATTATCCCCATTTGCCGGTGGGGGTGAAAGACATGTAGGTAAAGAAGTGCGGACGGGGTAGAAGAGATCCTGGAGCGCGACTCGTGCGGGCGCTATAACAGGCGGAAGATTCAGGTTATTCGCACCTGGCGGAGGTGGAATCATTCCCGTCGGTAAGGTATCGTTGGGGTTGAATCCCGACATACCTTCGAAAGAAGAATTTAAAGGTGGAGGTAAGGAAATGGACGGAATGTCGACGAAAGGTTCGTCGAAGGGTTCGTTGGTCGGTACCAACGAAACACGGACTAATCGGGCGTTAGTATCCCTAGTCCAAAGTGACATACACTAAAGGAGTAGTGTAGTCAGAAAAATAGAAAAAAACAGAAAGTGGGGGTAAGATAACGTCAATGGAGGAGAAATGGTGGAAGTGAGGTGCAAGTTTTCTTAGCGGCAAGTTGCAAGTTTTGAAAAGATTTTTCTTTATTTTTTTTTTATTGGAGAGTTTTGCAAGAAGGTTTTAGAAAATGGGACTCGTGACACAAATGTATCAACCACACATGCACAATCAGGCCTAGATCTAGGGTTGCCTAGGTCTGCTAGACAGCTCCTAACTAGGGCTAGAAATAGGACCTCAAACCGCCTCTTCACGGACAAATACGGCCAGGTAAGTGGGAAGGAACCACCACTACAGTGGGCCTAATTAATAACCACTAGCCTAGACACCGCAATGTCGGTTAGGATAAACGGTCGATGCCTATTCTAGTCCTATTCCTATTGAGCTCGATGTCCTTAGGTCTGAGTCTAATCTTTTTTTAATTAATTGTGGTCGATGCAAAATGCTTTAGGTGTTTTCTGGGGTCCTGGGAAGGGTGATGAAATCCCCACCCAATCTGAGTTTGGTCAATTAGCCCCTTAGAGTCCAATTAAATTATGCAAAACAAAAATTCACTTGCATTCAATTTTAACGCGGCGCAAAGAAACCTGCAGAAAATCTGTTATTTAGAAGGGGGAGAAAGACTCTTTACGCAAAGAATTCCTGCAGAAAACTTTTTTACAGAGAGATATATTGTAGGTTGCAGAGGGGAAGAAAAGAGAACAAACCCACTAATTTTGAACTGCTGACGTGGCCAAGTTGCGGCGGAAACGCGGTCAGGGACCCCTAATGCGGCGGAAACGCGGCTAAGTGAGGGGATCAGGTTCTGGAAAAATTTCTGTGGTTCTGTACATTCAATTCCTCTCTGTTCTTATGTACCAATTTTTTTGTTTTGCCCTCTGTAAATTTCCATATCCTCAATTCTTCACTGTTCCTGCAAGATTCAAAAGATACACCCTTCAAACAGATCAAATTTGATAATTTTTTTATTTTTTTTTTATATTTTCAGATTTTTATAATTTTTAAAATTTATATCAACCCGAAAATTCACAAAAAGAAAGATTACGCCATCCCCGGCAACGGCGCCATTTGATTAAAATGATTTAGCGTGCTTGCGCTTTCTAAAAGATAGATCAAAAATATTTGTAACCGCAATCAGAAACGGCGTCGCTTCGCAGCTAGCCGGTGAGTACGGGTCGATCCACAGAGACGGGTAAATTTCTTTTATGTGTTTTAACGAGTTGATTCAAAATGTCGTTTTGATTGGTTTATAAAAAATCATGAAAACTGGATCTAATTAATCTAATTAAAAGTCTTGCTAGGGTTAGGCTTAGGGGAAGTTTTGGAGATTAAAGTTTCCTTCACCGCTTTCAATGCCTTCTTTTTTTTTTAGATCTATTAGATGTTACGGTAATTATCAATAAAGTGGATCCAAATCTTTTGGGAAGATGTTTCTTCCTCTAGATTTGTATCCTTCCTTTGTTGATAATTTCCCTAACCCCCATGGAAAATGCGCGCAACCGGCCCTTTATACTACGGTTCACCGTTACCTCTAGGGGTAGGGTGCCGTAGGGAGCGGTTGTGCGCGTATGCATGGAGTTCTAACTCTTAAGTGAAGGTGGCATTGAAAGGGGTGAGAGATCTCATCTCTCAACCCTTTCCCTAAGGCTAACCCTAACAAGCGAGGAGACTACTCGCTCATTAGGGGATGATAAAATATACTAGAAAATAAAAGCAAGGGAATAAAATTACCTACTGATTTGATGGCTCCCTCCAAGTAGAAGACAGAATAGATCTGAATATTATTCCCAGAAATTCTGAATTTTATTGATTGAAAAGAGGCATAGGGTTTTACAATTTTGAGATTACAATTTATAAGTAAACAGGAGAATTAGGGTTTCAGAGTCTCGCACATGCGCAATTACTGATTTGACCTCTAAAAATCCCAACACCCGAACCGTCGCACCGACACAAGAAGTCGGTGCCGACACGTGCAATGAACGGCCGCGGATCCGCGGCAAATGTTGGCTGGTGGGCTTGGCTCACCATTTTTTCTGGGGTCCTTTGTGGTTGTCTGGGCTTGTCATAAATTCTTCCCATTTCTCTGTTTGGCTTCTTACTCTTCTCCAGATCTTTAGTGAAAAACATGTAGCGATCTTTTAACCGTTTTGCTTTGACATTTCTGGACCTTGCACCGTCTTGTACCCATGTGAACTGTTATTAGTTTAGGCTTGACTAGGATCCTTCTATTTGTTGGTCAAAAGTCCATTTTTCTGTCGTTTTGTGTCTTTTTCACTGTATTTGCTCCAGAAACCTGTATCCTGTAATATGCAACAAACGTGCGTCAAGAGTACCTGTTTACTTATAAAACGGATAAGAATAGGGGAATGAAAAATGTAATATTATGGTCTGAACAGCATACCCGGTAGTTTGTGCACCCCCTCCATGGGTCTATCCTAGGAGCAAAAACAGTAAAAAGAAATTATACAATGACGGCTACAACCCCGACCCGGTTGTGCGGCCATACAAATAATTATTACATCAATTTACAAATTTACATGAATTGAAAGAAAAGAAAACTCTCGTCTCACAACCCCGGCTATTCACCCGCGACAATCCAATGAATTCATATACACAATCCAATAACATTACAGATCACAGATTTATATAACCCCCACTAATCGACATATAGCGATTAGCAGACGTTCAATACAAATATCACATCACAGATAAAAACCCGTCAACATAAGTCATTAGAAGTTCGATCAAAAATACGGGTTTTTAGGCCCCAAACAAAAAATTTTCGTTCTGGAAAATCTGGGCTGAAAAGACATATTCCAAAAATCCTAAAACAACCCCAGAAATACACTGCACTAAATTTGGACCTCGACCGAGTCAACTCGGCCGCGGAACCGCGGCGGGAGCGTGCTCCCGCCGCGTTTCCGCGGCTCTTTGATCGGTTCGTGGGACCAAATTTTGTGGTTATTCAATAAAAAGCCTGAGCCGATTTTTAAGATGAAATTTATCAAATTTTGAACAGAAAAAAAATCGGCAGAAACTTGACATATCGGGTTCGTTTCGTGACTTTTTCTTTGATCGATCTTCTAGTTACTTTGCTAACATGTTAGATAGAGTTTAACTAGGCTCTGATACCACTGTAAGTCCATGCTACCTCTCCCGGTACTTTCGGGCATGCGGAATTTGGTGAAAAACAATTTTCTAGAGGCGGTAACATGGACTCAAAGCCGGATCTTTGTTAAACATCTAACTAACAACCTAACTAGGAGTTGTTAACTACTCGGTTAGGGGGTTATACCTTTCTTTCTTGAACTCCTTCGTCTTCAAGCCTCGATGGTTGTCCGGATTGGCTTCACCCCGTCGTCTCCTTGCGCCGAAGATTGATCCACCTGAAAGCTTCTACCTTTGGCTTCTTCTTCGATCGTTGAAGAAACTAGTTCACTCTGTTTGCTAAACCTTGTGAACTAGAGTGAGTAGAGGAGAGTGTGTTGGGATTTTCTCTATGGTTCTTGGTTCTCAACACATGAGACAAGTGAACCATAGACTAAAGAGAGGGAGAGCAAGAGGAGGAAGATGAGAGCTCAAGAACACAAGAGAGAGAAAGGAAATGAAAGAATGAGCAAGACTTTTCTCTCTTGGCTCTCATAATCCAATTCCATCATAACCCATAATAGCAATCAAGTATTAGTGATGGTTTAAGCTACAATAGCCATATCATTTCATGCACTCATTTTGCACAAGAGAACAAGCAAGCAAAAGTCTTTGCCATGAAATGATAGCCATTGTCATCATGATGGTCAACTAGTCCAACCTAGTCAACCGGTCAACAAAGTCAACCCCTCAACAACCATGTCACTATAATACTTAATTAATATTATTGTTAATTACATATCATATTCTCATTAGGGTTGAGCAAAAAGTCAATGGTCAACAGTCAATAGTCAACAACCCTAATGATAATCCTCTACCTCTGTCGCTCTGTCAACTGTGCATACACACCCGCATCCGCGTTCCGAGGAACACGAATACATACTGGATAAAACCAATCCCAATACGTACACTAGGATCTGGCTTAAACCAAAGCCCGCTAGTGTTAACTGTCCGGACACTGTACGTGCATAAGTGCACGGATATGACCGAACCCTGTCGCAAAACCATGCGACCTGTCGCAAAACCATGCGACCTCTACTCTTTTGCCTAAAGGCGAATAGCTTTCTGTGTGGGACTCTAAAGACTCGACACTACGCTGGCAGTGGGTTTAACCACAGACTGCAAGCGGCACTAGCTGTGCGTAATGGTCCCCAGGTAGATGCCGACAAGAAGACTGACGAGGTGAAACCCATCTGAACTCCTACTGAGCCTGAATGTGACAGTCTCCGTATAGTCTGGTCTGTTCGTCTGATACATCGCATGGCGGGCCTAAGGGGCGGTAAACGTCAGTCCCCTAATAGCAGTGCAAGTCGTGTCGGAGTGAAGCCCAAAACACCCTGAGATAACACTGGAAGCCTACCGGTATATCTCGATTGCCCTAGCCAGGGACAACTCGTGTAATGGCTCTCCTAGACACAGCGCGATGTCAACCCCCAATACCGGGAGAGACGAATCCTGTCTAACCGTCACTGCCTCTAAGTGCTTCGGGACTGCACCCAACTACCACCTGTTTGCACGACTCCTTTGAGCCGTGGTAGGGTGGTAATCAAAGTACAGTGGGAACACACTCGAGGCGAAGTGACAGTGTCAAGTCAGCGGACTAAGCTGTACTCATGTCACCTGGGAACTGACAACTGATGATAGGTATAATACCAACCGGTCAGTTCCCGACGAGTCCTGTCCAGTGTACTCATAACCTAACGAGCACCCGTATACTATCTCCAGTACGACGTACTGATGGCTGTGGGACAGACCACCTCCCACTCTGGGATGAGAAGCGCATACGCTAGTCTACTCCGGAGTATCGATGCCATGTCTCGATAGTCCTGCGACTAGGGACCTGCATAAGGATGTGCTTATAGATTACCCAGCCCCCACTAGTGTGACTGCTATCACAACGCTGGTAATCAAGCAAAGATCCTAAGGGCTCCACTAATGTGTATAGGTGATATACTAAAATAAACACATGTACACATTGAAGTAGAAACAAACCAAGTAGCATACTACTATTTTGAGCAAGATTGTATATACAAGGTTAATATCCCAAGCTTCCATTAAGTAATATACAAACTAGTATGATACAGTAATGGCCTCTAGGGCATATACACTAACAGGAACCTCCCTCAAAGTACCGACACTGGCCTGGCTGAAAGATTGGCGAACTTGTAGGGTGTAATTAATCCCGGCTAGTCTTTCCTTTTAAGGTTTGAAGGAAGATTTGATTAAAACGGTGGGAGCCATCCTGATTAGATAAAATAATAACCAATCTGATCTTGCAAGAGCATACGCTGAGTTTTCTTCTCTCTCTCTCCAGGTAGCGACCATATAACGCCTTAATCAAGATAATAAAACGGATATATTGACCGAACCCGCTTGTTATACTGAGCTGGGGAACGTTGGTCTCGCTCCAACTTATAATTGTTATAAGACAGAGCAGGAAATTGGGGAATACCAGATTTCCCGTACCGCCCAAACGAAGAAAGTGCATGCTAATGCATCATCTTCGGGTGTGTTCATTACAGAGAACTGTTTCTCAGTATCCTTTTTGTCCTGGGTATATGATACCGGATCAGGATCCCGCATATGTAATCTGTTACATGGGCTACAGATAGGTAGAGAACTGAGAACAGGTGATAAGTTTCATAAGAAAGAAAACGGTGCAAGTGTTGCAGCCAAGTCTGTTGGTCACTGTCACCCTGTATTACCAGAATACATTGATTCTGAACAAATGTTATTAGATACCGAACCTGATATACAATATCATATCAGTCTCTTTATTAGTAAAGAAATGATATAATTTTATATTGTTGGATAATGTTTTGAACATTTCCTATATCAAGAGTTGATCGGTTCAGGCACGTTATCTAAAAACATTGACGTTCTAAATCAAACTACAGTTCTTAGTATACAGAACACACACAAGAGGAAGAGTTCAGAAATGAACGGATCCTTCTTGAGGCATTGTAGACTAGGTCATATCAATGTGACCCGACTAGCTATGTTACATTTAGATGCATATTTAAATCTGTTTGAATTTACATCTTGTGAAACTTGCCGGTCATGTCACAAAGATAAGATGACCATAGCTCTGTTTATTGGAAACAGAGAAAGAGTTAGTGAACTTTTGGGATTGATACATACTGATGTATGAAAGTCTCTTGTCTATACATGCCAAGACCGGTTCTTTGTACTTCATTACATTCTCTAATGATCTCTCAAGATTCAAACATATGTTCCTGTTGAAACACAAGTCCGAAGCTTTTGAGATATTCACAGAATATAAGTTAAAAGTAGAGAACCAAAATACGGGTATAAGTATTATGTCCTATGATGAGATCAGGGAGGAGAATACTTGAGCACGGAATTTCTGGACTATTCTAAAGGAGAATGAGATTCTCTCTCTGCATTACTCCTCCGTATACACCATAGCACGATGGTATATCGGGGAGGAGCAATAGCACCCTATGTGATATGGTGTGCTCTATGATGAGTACTACTGAGTTTTCTATTTCCTTTTGGGAGTTATGCACTTGAGAAGTTACATACCTATTGAATAAGGTTCAAATCAAATCAGTTGCCTACCATTTCATATGTGATATGGAAAGGGAAGAGCCCATATCTTAAGATTGTTAAGATTTGGGGTTGTCCGGCCTATGTCTAAAAGCAAAATCCGGACAAGCTCGAGGCAAGGTCTGTTATGTAGGACCGGAAAGGTTCCAGCTATACAAACCGCAGCTAATGATTTGGTAGAACTAAAGGATTCAATAGTAACCAACGAACCTCAGCCTCTCCGCCGATCTAGTAGGGTTCCTCACCCACCTGAGAGATACTTCGGTTTCTCTATGACAGTGGGAGCGAGGATTGCATCATAAGATGATGACTCAACTAGTTTCGAGCTGGCCATCAGGAGTGAGACTCTGTAAGAATGGCTGGATGCTTATCGATCTGAGATGGAATCCTTATACACCAACAAAGTATGGACTTTGGTTGCTTTATCTGAAGGGTTAAATCCCCATCAGGAGCAAGTATATCTTGAGAAGATTACTTGGTGTACATAGAAAAGTTGAGACTTTCAAAGCTAGACTTGTTAAAGCTTTGCATCATTAACCAGGTATGGATTATGATGAAACCTTTTCTAAGTAGCTATGCTTAAGTCCATCCAGATCCTACTTACCACGGCTACATACCATGACTATGATATCTGGCGGTTGGGTGTCATGACTGCTTTTCTAAATGATGTTTTAGAAGAGAGCGTCTATAAGTACACAGCCAGAGGGCTTCGTAGACAGTGGGAGCAGCGGAAACGTATGCAAGATGTTTTATGTGATAAAGCAGGCATCGCGGAGTTGGAACGTCTTTTTTGATGTGGTAGTCAAAGAGTTTGACTTCATCAAAATGGTAGATGAACCTTGTATATACAAAAAGGTAGTAGGGAGTATGGTGGTGATCCTCGTAAAGTACGTGGATGGCATACTCTTGATAGGGAAGGAGTTTCCTATGCTACGCTCGGTTAATCTCCGCTTATTGATTGAAACGATTTCGGATTGTGTAGTATGAAATTGTAAAGAAATCACAACCAAAAATATTTGACCGCAATCAATAACGGTGTCGTGTAGATTTCGTTAGCAAGTGCGGATCGTCCACAGGGATTGCACGATTCGTTTTTTTATGATATGCTTGAATTGAAAAGTTAAGCTAAGATAAACGAAAACATGATTCAAGAGTATTGATTTTCAAGTGTCACTATTCTATTCAAGAATCAAGAAAAAGATAAACAGTCAAGAATCGGTGTATCGATGATATTTCCAATCAACAGTCAAGAATCTAAAAGAGACTCGTAGGAATCGATCGGATCTATAGATGTGATGTAATCTCAAGATTTCGTGTTCTTGTCCTTCGAAGGATTGATACTAGATTGACGATAATCGACGAGAGTTGGGGCTTTCTCGTGAAACTAGGGTTTCATCTTGTAACCCTTGTTCTTTCGTCGATATCATTCCTTTTCTAGCCTCTACCAAATTCAAGAAACGATCGTAACTCCCCAATTTCGAACGATGTCAATCAAGAAAGCATCGAAACAAAATGGGTCGTCGTTTCTTGAACTTGCTAGGGTTTACAAAACTCGTAGGACTCAAGAATCGATTAAAGCTATGTTACATCATCATTCTATTGACCATCTCGACTCCTTGACGAGCGGAGTTTTATTCACACATCACCACACAGAAAATATTTACGAATTGTAAAGATATCATGATGCAGAATTTAAAGAAAACAAGATAAAAGAATATCACCTTTATTTATCTCAACAATTTTGATTACATTCGCTTCAAGAACTATAAGAGGAAGAATCTAGATTGTTGATAGGGCGTCGCTCGGCTTCGTGAGTCGTGGATCGGCTCGGATCGCTTGCTCCGTTGAAGATCGGCTTCGCTCATAAAGGTTGTAGGGCTTCTTGCTTAATGGGTACTCGGGATCTTGATTTTTAATTGGAATTAGGGTTAGGGTTTCCCACAAGCCCTCTCACTAGACTTGTAGAGGAAGGAGATGAAGAAGGAGAATGGCTAAAAAAATGAACTACAAAATGGTTTGATTCTATCTATCTCCACCTTCTGATATCTCACCCTAGGTCTAGGCTTCTATTTATAGACTTCCCAAACCCTAGGTTTAAGTTTGAAATGGTAGTTCCCTCCAAAAGTTTGTTGAGTCTTCTAGAAGGTAGTTTGTTAGGAGCTAGCTTAGGGTTTAAGCTAGGTTTAATTAGGCTTGGAAACCCTTGTTTGCTGATCTGGCAGAAACCCCTGGAGTCTTCTGGAAACTGAGACACATTTCTGAGCAGTGGGCCCTGAGTGAAGCATTGTGGTACAAAATTCAGGAGATGATGTCATCAAGCCGCCGCGGAACCGCGGCCTAATACGGCTCTGGCCGCGGTTCCGCGGCCAAGTTGGAGCCTTAGGCTGAGTGGCTTCTGTTGTGGTCTTGTACTGATGTTTGTAGCTTTCTTTGATATGTTGATTTGTGATTGCTCCTTTGGGTTGATACCAGATTTGAAGTTAGTGAGTTGGCGTATATTTGAGCGGTGTAAATTTGAGCGAGCTTCTCCTTTTCCTGCACAGACTTCGAAACACGGGTTGCGACATATAGAAATATTGCAATGCCATGCAATGCAGTCAATTTCCCTAGAAATGCCGGTTTTAAGGTCTAATACATGTAATCTTATAATCTGTGATAGATTTGCTAATATGTGAAATACGGATACCGAACACTTCTATATGAATGCAAATGATGAGGAAATTGCCGGCTAAAATATGCAATATTTTCGACTAATCAAATACCCCCAAACTTAATTTCGATCGTCTCGAGCGAATGTTTTATTAAAAAGAGAAGGAGAAAATAAAGAAAGAGAAAAACTAGCTAGCACACTTTCTTAGGCAACACGATTGCACTGAGCACGTGCAACAAGCCTTTAAACCTCTAGGTGTCCCTAGTAGGAGGAGTGTTGTCTCCCGAGGGTTTTCAGCGGATTGCACCCACAAAATCCAATAATAAAAGCAAGATCATGAATATTACATTTAAAGAAAAGAATTGTAAAAGAAAAGCTTCGAAAATTAGGGTTTCCAACTAAGCTAGCTTTTCGGTTGTCATGAGCCCTATCTTAATGGTCATGAAAAAATGTTGGAAATCACGTCCTCCCTCAATAAAACATCGTCTTATTCTTCATTCCTATCCTTCTTCCAAACATCGATCATATAACCCTGCGTGTGTGTAAAGACATCCTTACACCCGGAGAATTCAATTCAAGCTATCATACTCTTGCCCATCAGCCTCAGTACTTTTTAATTAATGAATATTTTAGATGAGATTGCTCACACACTTTCATGCGACCGTTAATACTTCTTGAGGTACTAACCGACCGATTACTCCTGTGCTTGCTTACTTGGTGTATTTTCCTCGTCTTGCACCACCTCAGGCATAGCAGTGACTCCCAGACCAGTTGGCCTTAGGGCACTAGGTGAAGAAGCACCCTCGCTATACATTTTTATTGCCCTCGGTGATAACAAAACCAGTGTCCATTTTTCTCACCACTTTATATTTTCTTTATTCACTCTTTTTTTTTATTTCCTTCATACTTTTGGCTTTAAGACAAGAGCATTTCAAGGTATCCTCTACTATCCCAGGCTTTAAGACGTGTGTAAGTGCGAATAGCAGGGTATCAACGTTCAAAATGTTTGGCTTCCAGAATAGAAACTATTTTTCAGACTTATTTTTATCCTCAGATTAGTGACGTCTTTCATCTTACTAACCCTTGGGACAACGGCTCATAACTACTTATTACTAGTTCGTATAAGAAAACTTCTAATTTTCTTAGTTTTCTAAAATTTTTCCAATCTCATGGATGTAATTTTTCACTATCTAAACTTTCATTATCTTATTTATATACAAAAAAGTGTAAATATTAAAATTATTTTTTGAAAATTTTTAAATTTTTATGGGTTTTGAAAATTTTTCAATTTTTATAGATTTTTAAAAGAAATGTTTTGTGCTTATGCGGATGATATGCAAATGATGCAAAAATAAGCACAAACATCCCCCAAACTTGTTTTCAACAGTGTCATCACTGTTGCCGACAGCTATATCTACAAAACCTGTAAGTCTGGGAAGGATTATTAGTGGGGGCAAAATATATAAGTGAAGAACTTCCCCCAAACTTATTCTTTTCCTTCATTCAAAAGATGATGCAATGATATACTGGACATGAAGGTGAGACGGAGGAATTTTAATCCAAATAAACTGGCTCTTGTAAGAACAAGAGCTCCTCCGTGGGGTCAGTGGAATAATACGGCTTTAATCTATGTCCATTTATTTTGAAAACAGTGCCGTTTTTAACATTTTCAACTTCTACCGCCCCGTGCGGGTATACAGACCGCACAATAAAAGGTCCCTTCCATCGAGATCGGAGCTTACCCGCGTGAAGGTGTAATCGTGAATCATAAAGAAGGACTTGTTGACCAGGTAAAAATGTTTTCCTTAAAATGTTTTTATCGTGAAAAACCTTAGTCCTATTCTTTGTGATTACAGCATTATCATAAGCTTCATCGCGGAGTTCGCTTAGCTCGTTAAGTTGCAGCTTCCGAAAGTTGCAAGCAAGGTTTAAATCAAAATTTATTTCTTTAATAGCCCACAATGCTTTATGTTCTATCTCGACAGGTAAATGACATGCTTTTCTAAACACTATCCTATATGGAGACATTCCTAGGTCGGTCTTATATGCAGTCCTGAAAGCCCAAAGAGCATCCGTCAATTTGGTCGACCAGTCTTTTCTATTTTTAGCAACAGTTTTCTCCAGGATAAGTTTGATTTGTCTGTTTGAGATTTCAGCCTGCTCGCTTGTTTGGGGATGATAGGGTGTAGAAAGTCGGTGGTTGATTGAGTATTTCCGCATCAGAGTCTCGAAAGACCTGTTGCAGAAGTGTGTCCCATTATCGCTAATGATAGCGCGTGGGTGTCCAAATCGCGAGAAGATATTCTCTTTTAAGAACTTAATGACAACTTTCTTGTCATTAGTGCGACATGGAATGGCTTCTACCCATTTTGAGACATAATCAACCGCCAGCAATATGTACAGATTCCCAAAGGAGTTGGGAAAAGGACCCATAAAATCTATGCCCCAAACATCGAACATTTCAACAACCAAAATGGGTTGCTGAGGCATTTCATTCCTCTGGGATATTCTACCCGTATACTGACATTGTGTACAGGTTTTGCAATGCTCAAATGCGTCCTTGAATAAGGTCGGCCAATAAAATCCACATTGCAAAACCTTTTCCGCTGTCTTTCTAGGACCAAAGTGACCCCCACAGTCCCGATCATGACAAAAAGAAAGAACACTCTTGAACTCTTCATTCGGGACACACTGGCGAATGATCTGATCAGGACAATATTTAAACAAATAGGGCTCATCCCAGTAAAAGTGTTTTACTTGGGATAGAAAACGGTATTTGTCCTGTTTTGACCAATCGCTGGGTATAAGTCCCGTGGCATGATAGTTCACAATATCCCTGAACCATGGTTCATTGGATACGCTCAAGAGTTGTTCGTCAGGGAATGAGTCATTGATCGGCAGGGTCACAGGAGGAGAAATGATGCGTGAAAGGTGGTCAGCTACTACGTTTTCACATCCTTTCTTATCTTTGATAACAAGATCGAATTCTTGTAACAGAAGGATCCAACGTATTAGTCGACCTTTTGCATCTTTCTTCGCCAGAAGATGTTTTAAAGCGGAATGGTCAGTATACACAACTATAGGTGAGCCGATTAAGTAAGGCCTGAATTTTTCTAATGCAAATACAACCGCTAATAGTTCTTTCTCTGTGGTTGTATAATTGATTTGCGCATCATTCAGGGTCTTACTTGTAAGTCCATATTGCGACCCCCGGTTCTTACGGGGAGGCGGAAACGGTATAAAAAACAAATTTTTATCGCAAGAGGCAACATGGACTAAACAAGGTCGGGATCGTGTCTAAACTAAACTAGCAAATACGCTAAAGAGAGTTAGCTACTATGGAAGATGGTTATACCTAAACTTGAACTCCTTCTTCTTTAAACCTTGTAGAGGTTGATGGTTCTCTTCTTGTCGCCTTCTTCCGTCGAAGATGGATCCACCTCGAAGGTTCGACCTTTGGGCTCTTCCTCGATCTTTGAGTGAACTAGGGTTTCCGGCTTGCTAAACCTTGAACCTAGAATGAGTAGAGAGTGACTAGGGGTTGCTTTTCTTTTTAAAGAGAAGGATTCTCAACACATGAGAAGGGTTCTCTTTTGCTAGAGGAAGAAGAAGATGAAGTGAGGAGAGAGAAGCAAAATGAGATAATGAGCTATCTTTTTCTTTTTTTTTGCAACCATAATGCCAAAAGAAAAAGAATTATCTAAATAATAATAATTCAAAATAAGAATAGTTGATGGTAATTTGGAATGACCACTATCATGCTTCTTTAAATGAAGTGTAAGCATGAATCAAGGAGGATCTTTCAAAGCATGATGGTGGTCAACATTCAACCATGGTCAACAAGTCAACCATGGTCAACAAGTCAACAAAATCAACCATAACATAATTCTCATTTAATTATTATTATTAATAGATAATTTATAAATCCATTAGGGTTTGGAGAATGAAGACTGTCAACTGTGCATATGCACCCGTTCCGAAACCCTAATGAAATACCTCATCCTCCGCCTCAAGCAACTGTGCATACACACCTGCATTCTCGTTCCGAGGAACAAGAATACCGAGATATAAAAGCAACCCCCAAAACATATACCAGTATCTGGCTCAAACCAGAGCCTGCCAGTATAATCCGTCCGGACTCCAAACGTGCACAAGTGCGCGGATGAGAACGAACCCTGTCGCAAAACCATGCGACCTCTACTCTGTTTTGCCCAGAGGCGAATACCCTCTGTGTGGGACTCTAAAGACTCGACACTACGCTGGCAGTGGGTTTAACCACAGACCGCAAGCGGCACTAGCTGTGCGTAACGGTCCCCAGGTAGATGTCGACAAGAAGGCTGACGAGGTGAAACCCCATCTGAACTCCTACTGAGTCTGAATGTGACATTCTCCGTACAGTCCGGTCTGTTCGTCTGATACATCGCATGTCGGGCCTAGGGGGCGGTAAAACGTCAGTCCCCCAATAGCGGTACAAGTCGTGTCGGAGTGAAGCCCAAAACACCCTGAGATAACACTGGAAACCTACCAGTATATCTCGCTTGCCCTGGCCAGGGACTACTCGTGTAATGGCTCTCCTAGACACAGCGCGATGTCAACCCCCAATACCGGGAGAGACGAATCCTGTCTAACCGTCACTGCCTCCAAGTGCTTCGGGACTGCACCCAACCATCACCTGTTTGCACGACTCCTTTGAGCCGTGGTAGGGTAGTGATCAAAGTGCAGTGGGAACACACTCGAGGCGAAGTGCCAGTGTCAAGTCAGCGGACTAAGCTGTACTCATGTCACCTGGGAACTGATAACTGACGATAGGTATAATACCAACCTGTCAGTTCCCGACGAGTCCTGTCCAGTGTACTCGTAACCCAACGAGCACCCGTATACTATCTCCAGTACGACGTACTGATGGCTGTGGGACAGACCATCTCCCACACTGGGATGAGAAGCGCATACGCTAGTCTACTCCGGAGTATCGATGCCCTGTCTCGATAGTCCTACGACTAGGGACCTGTATAAGGATGTGCCTATAGATTACCCAGCCCCCACTAGTGTGATTGCCATCACAACGCTGGTAATCAAGCAAAGATCCTAAGGGCTCCACTAATGCGTATAAGTGATATACTGAAATAAACACAAGTACACATTGAAGTAGAAACAAACCAAGTAGCATAGTAATATTGAGCAAGATTGTTTATACAAGGTGAATATCCCAAGCTTCCATCAAGTAATATACAAACTAGTATGATACAGTAATGGCCTCTAGGGTATATACACTAATAATCTCCCACTTGCACTAAGGCCATGAACTGGCGTACCGAAGACCTATCATCTCGATCAGCCGCTCGAACTGAGTCTGGGGTAAGGCCTTGGTGAATGGATCTGCAGTGTTCTCTTCTGAAGCAACCCTCCGAACCTCGATCTCCTTGCGATCCACGATCTCCCTGATCAGGTGATACCGCCTCAAGATGTGCCTGGATCTCTGATGGGACCTGGGTTCCTTTGCTAAAGCTATAGCCCCGTTGTTGTCGCAATACAGAGGTACTGGGTCAACAATGGACGGAACCACCTGAAGTTCTTTTAAGAACTTCCTTATCCAGACAGCTTCTTTTGCGGCATCAGATGCAGCGATGTATTCCGCTTCCATAGTCGAGTCTGCAACGGTTTCCTGTTTGGAACTCTTCCAACACACCGCCCCTCCATTGAGGGTAAAGACAAAACCCGACATGGACTTGGAATCATCCTTGTCACTCTGGAAGCTGGAGACAGCAAAGGCCTCAATCTGGAGGTCTTTTCCGCCATACACCAAGAACATCTCCTTAGTCCTTCTTAGGTACTTGAGAATGTTCTTTACTGCTATCCAATGTTTCTCCCCAGGGTTTGACTGATACCGGCTTACTACACTCAGTGCATAAGCTACATCCGGTCTGGTACACAACATCGCATACATTATAGAGCCTACCGCAGAAGCGTAGGGTATAATAGACATGCGATCCCTCTCCAAATCAGTCTTGGGAGACATCTCTTTAGAGAGGGTGATCCCGTGACAAGCCGGTAGGTTACCGCGCTTGGAATCTTCCATACTGAATCTTTTCAGTACGGTGTTGATGTACCTGGACTGTGAAAGTCCTAATATCCTCTTGGATCTATCACGATGGATCCGGATCCCCAGGATGTAAGAGGCATCACCCAGGTCTTTCATGGAGAACCTGTGTGACAAGAAACCCTTGACAGATTGTAGCATAGGAATGTCATTTCCTATTAAGAGAATGTCATCCACGTATAAAACAAGGAATACTACAGTTCTCGCTACAAATCTACTATAGATGCATGGTTCATCTGGATTTTTGATAAAGTCAAATTCCTTGACCGTCTCATCAAAACAGATGTTCCAACTCCGCGATGCCTGCTTTAGTCCATAGATGGACTTAAGCAACTTGCACACCTTTCCGCTGCTCCCACTCTGAATGAAACCCTCTGGCTGATCCATATAGACACACTCCTCTAAATTTCCATTTAGAAAAGCGGTTTTTACGTCCATCTGCCAAATCTCATAATCGTGGAAAGCAGCAATGGCAAGAAGGATCCGAATGGATTTCAGCATAGCCACTGGAGAAAAGGTTTCGTCATAGTCCAAGCCAGGTCTTTGACGGAAACCCTTTGCTACAAGTCTAGCTTTATAGGTCTCAACCTGTCCATCTACACCAATCTTCCTTTTGAAGATCCACTTGCATCCTACGGGTTTTACCCTATCTGGAGCAATGTCCAACGTCCATACTTTGTTGGTGTACATGGACTCCATTTCGGTCCGCATTGCATCCAGCCATTTTACCGAGTCTACGCTCTGAACGGCCTGCTGGAAGCTAGTAGGCTCATCATAGTCTATGATGCAATCCTCTCTATCCCCGTCTATGAGAAAACCGTAGTATCTCTCGGGCGGATGAGACTGCCTACTACTTCTGCGGAGCGGCGTAGGAATGTCTTGTTCATTTGAACCCTCTGGTTCTACTAAGCTTTCAGTAATAGCTCGTGGTTCTGGAATTTCTTCCAGTTCTACTGTGCTCCCACTTATCTGGTTTTCCAAAAACTCAGTTTCCAAGAAGTAGGCATGACGAGAAACAAGAACTTTTTGTTCCTCTTCACAGTAGAAGAAATATCCCTTAGAGTTCTTTGGATATCCCACGAACTTACACTGTACTGAGCGTGCCTCGATCTTGTCCACATGCTGCTTTTTAACAAAAGCTGGACATCCCCAAGTCTTGATGTGACTGAGATGGGGCCTCTTCCACACCACATCTCATATGGTGTAGTAGGCACAGTTTTAGTAGGAACTCGGTTCAATAGGTACGCAGCTGATTCTAGTGCATACCCCCAGAATGATTGCGGTAACTCAGCGTTACTCATCATGGACCGTACCATATCCAATAGGGTCCGGTTCCGTCTCTCCGATACACCGTTATGTTGCGGAGTGTATGGAGGAGTAAGCTGAGAGAGAATCCCATTCTCTTTTAAGTAATTCAGGAACTCGGCACTTAAGTATTCTCCACCTCGATCCGATCTTAGAATCTTGATACTTTTGCCGGTTTGTTTTTCTACTTCATTCTTAAATTCCTGGAATTTTTCAAAAGATTCTGACTTATGTTTCATTAAGAAGACATAACCGTATCTTGAAAAATCATCCGTAAAAGTAATGAAGTAAGAATAACCGCTTCGCGCATGTGTAGACATTGGACCGCACACGTCGCTGTGTACGAGTCCCAAGAGCTCGCTCGCTCTTACTCCGTGTCCAGTGAACGGAGTCTTTGTCATCTTTCCTTTGAGACAGGATTGACAAGTGGCATACGATTGATATTCGAACGGATCCAAATATCCTTCTGTATGTAACTTAGTCAACCTTCTCTCATTGATGTGACCTAGCCTACAATGCCATAAGAAAGTCTGATTGATATCTGGAGACTTTCTTTTGTGTGTATTCTGGACATTGAAAATCTGTGGTTGGTTTAATACGTATATACCATAGCTCAGTGTACCTGACCCAATCAGAACTTGATTAAGGTGAATGTTTACAACATTACTTACAAACGCAAATTCATAACCTTCTTTAGAAACCAAAGATACAGAAATGATATTACAAGTTGCGTTGGGTACAAAAAAGCAATTACGCAAAACCAAAACATGCCCATCTGACATTCCCAGGTGATAGTCCCCCACGGCTTTAGCATCCATGCTAGCTCCGTTCGCAACTCTGAGGGTCATGTCACCTTCCTTCAAAAACCTACGGTTTCTCAACGCCTGCAAAGAATTACAGATATGAGATCCTGACCCGGTATCCAATACCCAGGAAGTAGAGTTTATAGAAAGACAGTTTTCAATAACATACACACCTGAAGCTGAAGCCGCAACTTGCTTCAGTTCCTGTGTCCTGGCTTTCCAAGCCCTGCAATCTTTCTTCCAGTGTCCACTCTTATGACAATAGAAGCATTCTTCCTTTCCAACAAGCTTCCCCGCAATCTTTGTTGCCTTTTCCTTTCCCTTCGTACCCACTTTACTAACACCGCCTCTTGGTTTGGCGGGGGCTTTCTTCCTCTTTCCCTTGGCTTTCGCCTTGGACCTAGAGGAAGAAGATCCTCCTACAAACAAAGCGGGTGTTTCCCTACCCTTCTGTAGGGTGCCCTCTGCGCTCCTCAGCAGGTTGAGGAGTTCTGAAAGTTCAACTTCCTTTTCTTGCAAGTTGAAATTCAGTATGAACTGGGCGTAAGTGGATGGAAGGGACTGGAGAATTAAATCTGTATAAAGTTCACTATCCAACGTGGTCCCAAGTTCCGCGAGCTCCTCAGTGTAGCCAATCATCTTAAGCACGTGGTCCGCTACCGATGATCCGACGGCCAACTTAGTCGAAAATAACTTCTTCGACACTTCGTATCTTGCGATACGAGACTGCTCTCCATACAGTTCTTTTGTATGGAGAAATATGGACTCGAGGTCCATATTCTCATGCCTCCTCTGATGTTCGTTGTCCATAGAGGCAAGCACGAGGCACCTGGCCTTCGCGCAATCAATCTCCCAAGTCTTACGGATTTCCTTATCCGCGACGCTGGAGGTGGGACCTGGGACGGGGGGAGCTTTGGTGGTAAGAAGATACCCCAGCTTGTCGTAAGCGATTGCCAATTTGACATTCCTGAGCCAATCTTTGTAGTTTGGCCCTGTCAGTATGTTTTTATCTAGAAGTAACTTAAGTCCAGTCATTTCGATTTGGTCGCTGTAGGGGGAGAGAAGAAACACTTAGCACGATGCTCTTGCAAGTTTAGAATGGTTTTTAATTTGTCTAAACAGGATGGCTCCCACTGTCTCTCGAATCCCTCCTCAAACCACAAAGGAAGAATTAGCCGGGATCAATCCCACCGTACAATACTTGCTTAACCGTTCAGCCAGGCCAGTGTCGGTACTTCGAGGGAGGTTTTCCAACGCTTTCGCGAAGTTCCTTAATTTAAGAACCTCTTTTCCCTGGGGGCGTAGCCCCGCTAACACCTTTCTAGGCACCTACTAGGTTTATAGCATTGATCGTTTAGTGAGAAATTTCCCGAGGAGTAGCATATACTCACAGTAGGATCGGGATCCAAATATCATTGCGTGATGAAAATGAAGGAATCCTACCATAATCATCACACTCCAAATGGCATGCAAATCTAGCAAGTTTCAGTACTTATGAAACTCCCGATGTGGATTTTTGCCCCATGCTCTTATGATCTTGACTTTGGCCAACAAATCATAAGTCACATGTCAAGTTCTTCCCGTCGTTCTCCAGGTTAATTTGATTCCACCCGTACATACCCTTGACTTTGGCCAACAAGGCAGTACGACTGTTCCAAATCAACGCATCTATCTATGCTGCACATGAATATCCAATAGCTACCAATCACTATGCCTTGACTTTGGCCAACAAACACAGCTTGAATACTATTGACTATTTATGTGAAACGACGGAGGGCTACGAATGGTTTTGGTAAAACCGTGAACGTAGTGAACTTGATATAATCGATGGAACGAGATAGCTTTTAGAAGGAGTGGCTCAAGCTCCGCATTTAAAAGTTAGTTTTGAAAAGAACCGAGTGGTTTTTCGAAAGTGTTCCAACGACTTTAACTTGGTTTATTATCTTGCATTAGTTCTTTTAATGCGTGATATTCTTGCATTAGTTCTTTTAATGCGTCCCATCAATTAATCCTACCATTGCAGAAAACAACCAAAATATGACGTACGCTTATGCCATTCGCATTCGCCACGGGGTCCCGTCATCACTCGTTAGGTTACTTAACTAACGACAGAGCGGGGGCTGGGCTAGCGCGGCTGTAAAACATAAGCAACGCCTAAATAGAAAGCAATGATAGACATTACAGATCACAGATGAATATATTGGATATACTAGCAATCCGCAATCCTTTCGAGCCTGCAATGAAAAGCGGATTACACGGTCGCGGTGAATAGCCAAATACCCCACCCAAGACCCCTACGGGTGCGGCAAACTACCCGCCAAGTACTCGGCAGTTTGTGCACCCCTCCATGGGTCTATCCTAGGAGCAAAAACAGTAAAAAGAATTATACAATGACGGCTACAACCCCGACCCAGTTGTGCGGCCAAACAAATAATATTATTACATCAATTTAAATTTACAATGAATGAAAGAAAAAACAAAAGCTCATCTCACATCCACCTCGGCTATTCACCCGCGACAGTCCAACACATTCATATACACAATCCAATATCAAACACAGATCATGTATAACCCCGACTAATCGATCTATAGCGATTAGCCGACGTTCAATACATGCAAGCAACACAGATATAACCAACATAGCCAAAGTGCAGTGAAGTTCGGAAAAAAATACGGAATTATAGGACCCCAAAAGTGAATTTCTGTTCTGGAAAATCTGGGCACATATAATATATCTTAAAAATCCCAAAACCAACACAGAGACACACTGCACGAAAAACGATGCAGAGAGGACAACAAACGGCGGCGGTTCCGCGGCAAATGCCTACCTCATGCCGCGGAACCGCGGCTGTTTAGATGAATCAATGGATCGTTTTTCATGGGTGTTCACACAAAACCCTGAGCCGAATTTAGGTGTATAACAAATCTCGTTTTGACCAGAAAAAATTTTAACAGAAACTAGGGTTTTGTAAAAGTTTGGTTTTTGGATTTTTTCGGTTCCGAACTTCGTTACACTTCACTACCAAGCTAGTTTAAGTTTAGTTAGGCTCTGATACCACTGTAAGTCCATATTGCGACCCCCGGTTCTTACGGGGAGGCGGAAACGGTATAAAAAACAAATTTTTATCGCAAGAGGCAACATGGACTAAACAAGGTCGGGATCGTGTCTAAACTAAACTAGCAAATACGCTAAAGGGAGTTAGCTACTATGGAAGATGGTTATACCTAAACTTGAACTCCTTCTTCTTTAAACCTTGTAGAGGTTGATGGTTCTCTTCTTGTCGCCTTCTTCCGTCGAAGATGGATCCACCTCGAAGGTTCGACCTTTGGGCTCTTCCTCGATCTTTGAGTGAACTAGGGTTTCCGGCTTGCTAAACCTTGAACCTAGAATGAGTAGAGAGTGACTAGGGGTTGCTTTTCTTTTTAAAGAGAAGGATTCTCAACACATGAGAAGGGTTCTCTTTTGCTAGAGGAAGAAGAAGATGAAGTGAGGAGAGAGAAGCAAAATGAGATAATGAGCTATCTTTTTCTTTTTTTTTGCAACCATAATGCCAAAAGAAAAAGAATTATCTAAATAATAATAATTCAAAATAAGAATAGTTGATGGTAATTTGGAATGACCACTATCATGCTTCTTTAAATGAAGTGTAAGCATGAATCAAGGAGGATCTTTCAAAGCATGATGGTGGTCAACATTCAACCATGGTCAACAAGTCAACTATGGTCAACAAGTCAACAAAATCAACCATAACATAATTCTCATTTAATTATTATTATTAATAGATAATTTATAAATCCATTAGGGTTTGGAGAATGAAGACTGTCAACTGTGCATATGCACCCGTTCCGAAACCCTAATGAAATACCTCATCCTCCGCCTCAAGCAACTGTGCATACACACCTGCATTCTCGTTCCGAGGAACAAGAATACCGAGATATAAAAGCAACCCCCAAAACATATACCAGTATCTGGCTCAAACCAGAGCCTGCCAGTATAATCCGTCCGGACTCCAAACGTGCACAAGTGCGCGGATGAGAACGAACCCTGTCGCAAAACCATGCGACCTCTACTCTGTTTTGCCCAGAGGCGAATACCCTCTGTGTGGGACTCTAAAGACTCGACACTACGCTGGCAGTGGGTTTAACCACAGACCGCAAGCGGCACTAGCTGTGCGTAACGGTCCCCAGGTAGATGTCGACAAGAAGGCTGACGAGGTGAAACCCCATCTGAACTCCTACTGAGTCTGAATGTGACATTCTCCGTACAGTCCGGTCTGTTCGTCTGATACATCGCATGTCGGGCCTAGGGGGCGGTAAAACGTCAGTCCCCCAATAGCGGTACAAGTCGTGTCGGAGTGAAGCCCAAAACACCCTGAGATAATACTGGAAACCTACCAGTATATCTCGCTTGCCCTGGCCAGGGACTACTCGTGTAATGGCTCTCCTAGACACAGCGCGATGTCAACCCCCAATACCGGGAGAGACGAATCCTGTCTAACCGTCACTGCCTCCAAGTGCTTCGGGACTGCACCCAACCATCACCTGTTTGCACGACTTCTTTGAGCCGTGGTAGGGTAGTGATCAAAGTGCAGTGGGAACACACTCGAGGCGAAGTGCCAGTGTCAAGTCAGCGGACTAAGCTGTACTCATGTCACCTGGGAACTGATAACTGACGATAGGTATAATACCAACCTGTCAGTTCCCGACGAGTCATGTCCAGTGTACTCGTAACCCAACGAGCACCCGTATACTATCTCCAGTACGACGTACTGATGGCTGTGGGACAGACCATCTCCCACACTGGGATGAGAAGCGCATACGCTAGTCTACTCCGGAGTATCGATGCCCTGTCTCGATAGTCCTACGACTAGGGACCTGTATAAGGATGTGCCTATAGATTACCTTGCCCCCACTAGTGTGATTGCCATCACAACGCTGGTAATCAAGCAAAGATCCTAAGGGCTCCACTAATGCGTATAAGTGATATACTGAAATAAACATAAGTACACATTGAAGTAGAAACAAACCAAGTAGCATACTACTATATTGAGCAAGATTGTTTATACAAGGTGAATATCCCAAGCTTCCATCAAGTAATATACAAACTAGTATGATACAGTAATGGCCTCTAGGGCATATACACTAACATTACTTGCATAGTAAATCACGTGTGGCATCTTTTCGATGTGTTGTCCTAAGACTGCACCTACTGCAAAATCAGATGCGTCACACATCAGCTCAAAGGGGTAGTCCCAGTTTGGTGATGATAAAACGGGGGATGAAGTGAGTGAGTGTTTAAGTGAGTCGAAAGCTGTCTCGCAATCCGAGTCAAAATGGAAGGTCGTATCCTTGGCCAGGAGAAGAGTTAAAGGTCTAGCAATTTTGCTAAAATCCTTAATGAATCTCCTATAAAAGCCTGCATGGCCAAGGAAAGAGCGAATATCTTTGACGCTTTTGGGATGAGGGAGGTTTTGAATGACAACTATCTTAGCTTTGTCAACCTCAATGCCTTTCTGTGAAATGACATGTCCAAGGACTATTCCTTCTTGGACCATAAAATGGTATTTTTCCCAGTTCAAAGTCAAGTTCTTCTCTTTGCAACGAGTAAGAATAGCGTCAAGATTTGCAAGGCAATCAGAAAAAGAGTCTCCAAAAATCGAGAAGTCGTCCATAAAGATCTCCAGGAAATTCTCTACCATATCAGAGAATATCCCCATCATACACCGCTGAAAGGTAGCGGGAGCATTGCATAACCCAAAGGGCATGCGACTGTAAGCAAAGGTACCAAAAGGACAAGTAAAAGTGGTTTTATCTTGATCCTTTTTGGCGATGGGGACCTGATTATAGCCAGAGTATCCGTCCATAAAACAATAGTACTCTCGTCCTGCTAAGCGTTCCAGCATTTGATCAATGAATGGTCGAGGAAAATGGTCTTTCCTCGTGGCAGCGTTGAGTTTTCTATAATAGATACATACACGCCACCCAGTTTGGGTGCGTGTCTGAATCAACTCATTCGCCTCATTGGTGATAACTGTGATGCCGGATTTCTTAGGAACGACATGTATAGGACTCACCCACTGGCTATCGGAGATGGGGTATATAATACCATTATCTAAGCATTTGACGATCTCTTTCATGACCGCTTCCTTCATGACGGGATTCAACCGTCTCTGTGGTTCTCGGGTCGGTCTGGCCTCATCCATCACATGTATATGATGTTCAACTATCAAGGGACTAATCCCTTTGATGTCCGCCATACTCCAACCAAACGCCTCTTTGTTAGATCTCAATACCGATAAAAGTGCATTTTCTTGCTCTGATGCAAGAGAAGCGGATATTATAACCGGTAAAGTCTCATTCTCACCTAGATATGCATATTTAAGGTGAGAAGGTAAAACCTTGAGATCTAATTCAGGCGGAGAAATGATAGAAGGAAGGATCATAGATTGATTTTTGGATTTACAAAGAAGCTCAGAGCCTGTGAAAGATACAGACTCGGGTGGAGAAAAGTCAGAAGTGCAGGACTCAAGTGTAGGTAAAGTGTCCTCACTAAGATCTTGTGTAAAGTCAAACAGAGATGTGGTAATGTCATCGAGATCAGTAAAGCAAAGTTCCTCGGCTCCACAACTATCGGGTGCGATCTCATGGACAGAGCACACATCTAAAATATGAGCAGAGGGTTCTGATGGCTGACTTCCAATTTTGTAGATATTTAGTTCAATGGTCATATTTCCAAATGATAAGTTCATTGAACCGTTTCTACAGTTTATAACAGCGTTGGAAGTGGCAAGGAAAGGACGACCTAAAATCACCGGAATTTGGCCCCGGGGGTTTGCTACAGGATGTGTGTCGAGCACAATGAATTCTACAGGGAAAACAAATTCCCCGACCTTGATCAACACATCCTCTAATTCACCCCTTGGTTTGGTGATAGATCGGTCTGCCATCTGGAGAGTGCAGTGAGCAGGTTTCAGCTCTCCAATCCCTAGTTGCTCATAGACAGAATAAGGGAGCAGGTTAACACTCGCGCCAAGGTCTAAAAGAGCACGATTTATGTTTTTACCCCCAATAGAAATCGATATTGTAGGACATCCTGGGTCCTTTCGTTTCTTTGGTAGCTGGGGAATAAAAGCAGTGCTGATATTATTAGACATAAAGACCTTCTTCGGCACTTGAGTCTTCCTCTTCCTAGTGCACAAGTCCTTAAGAATTTTCGCATAAGCGGGGACTTGTTGAATCGCATCTAGGAGAGGGATATTGATGTTAACCTGTTTGAACATTTCTATAATTTTCTCCATATGAGGACTCGTTCTGTTACCCCTTAACCGGTTCGGGTAAGGAGGTTTCGCAATAAGCGCAGGGTCCATCATAGGAGAAGGAAAAGGGGGTAGACGAGGTCCCAAAAGAGGTGTGGGGACCGTCTGTGGAGAACTATAAGGGTTGGGAGAAGGTGTTGAGCCTAAAGGGAACTGGAGAATAGGCTCGTGAGAAGGTGGTATGGTAGAAGAAGAAGGATTAGAAGGAGAAGTGTGTGTGTGTGGAAAGGTCTCAGCCGGGGTGTTGATATGATTTTCAGTATTATCAATATCTTCCCCGACATTATTATTCAGCACTCTTCCCGATCTCAACGTTGTGATGGCATTTACATTGTAATGCCCAGGATTCTGTAGGGGTTGAGAGGGAAGTTTTCCTTTTTCTTTCGCACTCATTTCGGCTTTGAGGCGTGCGATTTCAGCTTCCATCGATCTGATACTCTCAGCTTGTGACGCTGAGTTTTTCTTTATCTCACTGACGGAAGATCTAACCTCAGTCGAAACCTCTATGAAATTTGATAAAAGTGATTTCATGGTTTGAGTGAATTGAGAGAAATCGTCAGAACTGGACAACTGCATAGGACTAGACTGTGCAGGATTGTTGCCCTGGTTTTGGAAATTTTGTGACTGATAGGGGTGCTGAGTGAGTTGAAGGGGTTGCTGTTGTGGTGGAGGAAGAGCCCTTTGAAAATTATTCGTGTTTGGAACCGTGTTTTGAGATTGATTTTGGTTCCAAACGAAATTCGGGTGATTCCTCCAACCCTGATTGTACGTGGAAGAATATGGATCGTTTCGAGCTCTTTGAAATGCGGCATTAGAATGCTCGTGACCTTGAAACGCAGAGTTTAATGGACATTCTTCCGTTAAATGTGACGGATCAGAACAGCACCCACAAACAGTTTTGGAGAGTGACACTAGGTTTAGGGAGGCTGCTGCAAATTTGTGTTCCATAGCGTCGAGCTTCTTTTGCATTGCTGCCATTTCAGCTCGAACACCTATGGACACATCTATTTGGTGAACGCCACCACTATTCAATGGTTGGGTTCCACTCTCCCACTGTAGTGATTTTTCAGCGAACTCTTCTAAGTACTTCCAAGGTTCCCCATCATCCTTAGTCATAAAAGTACCTTGACACATATTTTCAAGGCTCTGTTTAGTGTTAGGGTTACTGCCCTCATATATGATTCGGCAAAGCTCCCATCTTGGGATGCCGTGATGAGGACATTGAACCAATAGATCCTTGAAACGTTCAAAGTATTTAGAGAATGGTTCAGCAGGGAGCTGGGCAAATTGATTCAGTTCACTACGGATTCGAGCTGTCTTTTGGATTGGGTAAAATTTCTTAAGGAATGCAGCGACGAATTCTTCCCAATTCGTAATAGAATGTGCGGTAGTGTTATATAGCCACTTCTTGGCTATATCGCACAATGTAAATGGAAGAAGTCGTAGACGCATCGCATCCACTGAAAGTTGTGACGTACCCATCATTGCGCATACGTTTTCAAATTTGGTAATGAAAACGTAAGCGTCCTCAGTCTCGAGTCCGTGGAATTTGGGTAAAAGATTGATATACTGGGGTTTAATCTCAAAGTTATCCCCATTGGCTGGTGGTGTGGATAAGCAGGTCGAAAGAGGACCTCTATGTGGATAGCATCTTTCCTGGAGGGAGATGCGGGGTGGATTCTGCGCACCAACGGACGGCGGCAGATTAGGGTTAATGAAGTTTGATGGATTCGGATCCATCGGTGTGGGTGTGGTAGTAGGTAAAGAAAAGGTAAATGGAGAAATATCGACTTCAGAGTCGATAAGGGGTACGCGGACTAAACGGGCACTAGAATCCCGTGTCCAGCCTATCTTGTACTAAAAAGGGTTAGTACAAGTGGCAGCGTTGGCTTATAATTAGGGGCAAATGAATGCGGTGTTTGCTTTTGAAAAAGGGACGGATTTTTGAAAAAATGATGCGACACAACAAATGCAGCACACAAACCCTAGAGTCTAGTGGTCACCTAGGTCCGGCTCTAGACCGCTCCTAACTGCCAAAAGACAAGTCGCAGGATAGAATCCTCCACTGCCTCTTTGTCCCCTGTGGCCGGATAAGTGCCAGGTAAGTGGAAAGGTACTCCACTACGTAAGTAGTGGGCCTAATTAAAAACCACTAGCCTTAGACACACTCTCCTTAGGCACCACAAGAAAACGCGGATAAGCAATGAATTACCCACGGCCCTCTTCTGTCCTAATTGAGCGCGACAGTCCTTAGAGTCATCTTTAGATTTCTTTTAGTTAATGTGGGTCAATGCGGATGCAAGTTTGGTGGTTTTCGGGGCCTAGGAAGGGTAATGAAATCCCCACCTAATTTGGATTTGGCCGTGCCCCTTAATATCCGTATTTATAATGCAAACAACCAAGAAACAAAATCACGCACAAATTTAATTTGCAATTTGCAAGCTGCGATTATTTGCAAAGAATCCTGCAGCAAAGTGTTAATTGGAGCTAAAAAGAGGAGAGAGGAGAGAGCAATAAGTCACCTGCACTAAAAAGTTTGCAGAGAACCCCCAAATGCGCGGCGGTTCCGCCGCAAATGGTAGGCAATGGCCGCAGAAATGCGGTCCTCTGGTGTGATCTCCGCACCAAAATTCACTAGGAAGCTCCTGTTGCTTCCCTCTGTTCTCTGGTATATTCCAAAAAAAATTTCCACAGCACAGAATGCTCCAGATCACCTTGCAATCAATCACAACACACGTATAAGAGTTTGTACGAATTTTGATTTCAAGAAGTAAAATGGAATAATTCTTTCAATTCAAACTATAAAATGAAACGAATTAGCGCGCGATCCCCGGCAACGGCGCCATTTGATTGAAACGATTTCGGATTGTGTAGTATGAAATTGTAAAGAAATCACAACCAAAAATATTTGACCGCAATCAATAACGGTGTCGTGTAGATTTCGTTAGCAAGTGCGGATCGTCCACAGGGATTGCACGATTCGTTTTTTTATGATATGCTTGAATTGAATAGTTAAGCTAAGATAAACGAAAACATGATTCAAGAGTATTGATTTTCAAGTGTCACTATTCTATTCAAGAATCAAGAAAAAGATAAACAGTCAAGAATCGGTGTATCGATGATATTTCCAATCAACAGTCAAGAATCTAAAAGAGGCTCGTAGGAATCGATCGGATCTATAGATGTGATGTAATCTCAAGATTTCGTGTTCTTGTCCTTCGAAGGATTGATACTAGATTGACGATAATCGACGAGAGTTGGGGCTTTCTCGTGAAACTAGGGTTTCATCTTGTAACCCTTGTTCTTTCGTCGATATCATTCCTTTTCTAGCCTCTACCAAATTCAAGAAACAATCGTAACTCCCCAATTTCGAACGATGTCAATCAAGAAAGCATCGAAACAAAATGGGTCGTCGTTTCTTGAACTTGCTAGGGTTTAAAAAACTCGTAGGACTCAAGAATCGATTAAAGCTATGTTACATCATCATTCTATTGACCGTCTCGACTCCTTGACGAGCGGAGTTTTATTCACACATCACCACACAGAAAATATTTACGAATTGTAAAGATATCATGATGCAGAATTTAAAGAAAACAAGATAAAAGAATATCACCTTTATTTATCTCAACAATTTTGATTACATTCGCTTCAAGAACTACAAGTGGAAGAATCTAGATTGTTGATAGGGCGTCGCTCGGCTTCGTGAGTCGTGGATCGGCTCGGATCGCTTGCTCCGTTGAAGATCGGCTTCGCTCATAAAGGTTGTAGGGCTTCTTGCTTAATGGGTACTCGGGATCTTGATTTTTAATTGGAATTAGGGTTAGGGTTTCCCACAAGCCCTCTCACTAGACTTGTGGAGGAAGGAGATGAAGAAGGAGAATGGCTAAAAAAATGAACTACAAAATGGTTTGATTCTATCTATCTCCACCTTCTGATATCTCACCCTAGGTCTAGGCTTCTATTTATAGACTTCCCAAACCCTAGGTTTAGGTTTGAAATGGTAGTTCCCTCCAAAAGTTTATTGAGTCTTCTAGAAGGTAGTTTGTTAGGAGCTAGCTTAGGGTTTAAGCTAGGTTTAATTAGGCTTGGAAAACCCTTGTTTGCTGATCTGGCAGAAACCCCTGGAGTCTTCTGGAAACTGAGACACATTTCTGAGCAGTGGGCCCTGAGTGAAGCATTGTGGTACAAAATTCAGGAGATGATGTCATCAAGCCGCCGCGGAACCGCGGCCTAATACGGCTCTGGCCGCGGTTCCGCGGCCAAGTTGGAGCCTTGGGCTGAGTGGCTTCTGTTGTGGTCTTGTACTGATGTTTGTAGCTTTCTTTGATATGTTGATTTGTGATTGCTCCTTTGGGTTGATACCAGATTTGAAGTTAGTGAGTTGGCGTATATTTGAGCGGTGTAAATTTGAGCGAGCTTCTCCTTTTCCTGCACATACTTCGAAACACGGGTTGCGACATATAGAAATATTGCAATGCCATGCAATGCAGTCAATTTCCCTAGAAATGCCGGTTTTAAGGTCTAATACATGTAATCTTATAATCTGTGATAGATTTGCTAATATGTGAAATACGGATACCGAACACTTCTATATGAATGCAAATGATGAGGAAATTGCCGGCTAAAATATGCAATATTTTCGACTAATCACTTATCACAAGGATTCTCCATATAGGATCAAAGTGATACCTCCTAAATTCTGGGTTTTGGATCTATGAGATAGATCTAATTGGATGTTAGGATACTCACTAGTTGTAGTGAGATGGTATCAATCGATCCTGGGGAGAATCACTGGAAAGGTTCCAGAGTGATAAGGACGACTGAATGTCAGTCGCAGGCTTTGTCTTTACCCTCAGTGAAGGGACGGTATGTTGGAAGTGTTCCAAGCTAGATACCGTGACTTACTAGACGATTAAAGGCAAGATACATCGTTACCAAGGATGCTACCAAAGAGACAGTCTGGATATATATATAAGTTCATGAAATGAACTTCGTTCCTACCATTGTGTGACAATGGAGTTGTGGCTTTAGCCAAGGAACTACCGTCCCATAAGAAATCCAGATATAATTCTTAGGCAGTATCACCTGATCATGGAGATGGTTGATCTCCAGGAAGATCGAGGTTAGGAGAGTATGAGATAACACGGTGGATCCACTCACAAAGGCTTTTTCCCCAGTAGAGACTTTTATGGGATGGTTGAGTATGAGATACTTCAACCACAGCTAATTGTCGGGTATGTGATACCACAACAGATGGCCCTAGTGCAAGTGGGAGATTGTTAGTTATATGTATGCCCTAAAGGCCATTACTGTACATACGATGTATATTGTAGTGGATGCTTGGACATATATAGGGAGGACTTTCTTGCTCGACATGATAGTATGCTATCTGGTTTCACTTTACCTTAACGTGTATACTGATCGTCTCTCTGTTACATGTTGGTAAAGCCCTTAGGATGTGTACTTGACTACCTGGATTATGATGCGGATCATACTAGTGGGGACATGGTAGTCCATAAGTACATCCTTCAAGGTCCCTAGTCGTGGGTGTATCGAGACAGGGCATCGATGCACCAGAGTAGACTAGCGTATACGCATCTTGACGCATATGATGGGCGATGGATGATCCCATATGCATCGGTGTTTGACATCAAGGATGGTGTACGGGTGCTCAGTGGAGACTGGGTACACTGGACGGACTCGCCGAGAACTCCCAGATGGTATTATACCTCACGTCAGATGGCAGTTCTCCGGTGACACTGGTACAGAGTAGTCTGTTGACCCGAGATCGTCATAGAGTCTTGTGTGATTCCCACTGTGCTTTGATTTCTACCTTACCACGTCCAAGAGGGCGTGCAAAACGGTGGTTTTTGGGTACAGTCCTGAATCATATGGAGGCAATGAGCGATAAGAGGGGATTCGTCTCTCCCGGTATAGGGAGTTGATGTTGCGCTGTGTTCGATTGGCTATAATCGGAAATCTCTGGCCAGGGTTGCTGAGATTTACTGGTAAGTGTTACCAGTAGTTTCTCGAACTGTTATAGACCTCATATCGACACGACTTATCGAGCTACTGGGGTCTGACGTTTACCACCCCTAGGCGAGATATGCGACATATCAGACGACGAGACCGGACTGTACGGGAGTGTTACTGATTGGATTCACAGAAGTACTAGCGGGCTTGCTTGTTGATCTTCTGATCGCTCAATACCCGGGTGGCCGTTACGTTTAGCACACCGCTTGCGGCTTGTGGGTGTTTGATATGATCATCACCTACTGCCGGCGTATTGACGAGTCTTTAGAGTCCTACACAGGGGTTTCCTGGTTCAAGCGAAACGGAGTAGGAGCGCATATGAGATATGTGCGGGACTGAGATTGATACGATATGAGATACCGTATTCTATTTGTTAGTTATATGTATGCACTAGAGGCCATTACTGTATATTGGATGTATATTGTAGTGGATGCTGGGACATATATAGGGAGGACTTTCTTGCTCGACATGATAGTATGCTATCTGGTTGCTCTTTACCTTAACGTGTGCACAGATTGTCTCTCTATTACATGTTGGTAAAGCCCTTAGGATGTGTACTTGACTACCTGGACTATGATGCGGATCATACTAGTGGGGACATGGTAGTCCATAAGTACATCCTTCAAAGTCCCTAGTCGTAGGTGTATCGAGACAGGGCATCGATATACCAGAGTAGACTGGCGTGTACCTTCTCGACCCATACAGATGGGCGATGGATGATCCCATATCCATTGGTGTTTGACATCAGAGATGATATACGGGTGCTCAGTAGAGACTGGGTACACTGGACGGACTCGCCGAGAACTCCCAGATGGTATTATCCCTTACGTCAGATGGCAGTTCTCTGGTGACACTGGTACAGAGTAGTCTGTTGACCCGAGATCGTCATAGAGTCTTGTGTGGTTCCCACTGTGCTTTGATTTCCATCTTACCACGTCCAAGAGGGCATGCAAAACGGTGGTTTTTGGGTACAGTCCCGAGTCACATGGAGGCAATGAGCGATAGGAGGGGATTCGTCTCTCCCGGTATAGGGGGTTGATGTTGCGCTGTGTTCGATTGGCTATAATAGGAAATCCCTGGCCAGGGTTGCTGAGATATACTGGTAAGTGTTACCAGTAGTTTCTCGAATTGTTATAGACCTCATATCGACGCGACTTATCGAGCTATTGGGGTCTGACGTTTACCACCCCTAGGCGAGATATGCGACATATCAGACGATCAGACCGGACTGTACGGTAGTGTTACTGGTTGGATTCACTGGAGTGTGAGCGGGCTTGCTCGTCGATCTTTTGATCGCTCAATACCCGGATGGCCGTTACGTTTAGCAGATCGCTTGCGGCTTGTGGGTGTTTGATATGATCATCATCTGCTGCCGGCGTATTGACGAGTCTTTAGAGTCCTACACAGAGGTTTCCTGGCTCAAGCGAAACGAAATAGGAGCGCATATGAGATATGTGCGGGACCGAGAATAATGCGTGTATGTGATACCGTATTCCATTCTCGCGATGAATGTATCGATTGGTTATATTCGATATAACCTAGATATTGAATCAAGGATTGATTCGATATGCCGATACATTGGATACTAGTCGGTTATGTGCGACATGACCGGATCATTGAATCAAGTGTTGATTTAATGATTTAATGCATAATTATATATTTGATATATTACTTTGCATTAACTAGTATCGGTTCACTTTAAATGGATTTTCTCACTTGCATTGCACAAGTTGTATATGTGATATACTTTTGTGCACTTGATTGTGTCATGTTTGATGATACATGTTAACTTGGATTTGTGTGAAGATTAAACCATGGTTGTGAGAGTGGTTAGGGTTTTGTTTATTCTCTTATTATCTATTTATTTATTTATATATTCATTTTGGAAAGTTTTAAGGATGGTGGCTTGTTTTGTTTTTATGTTGAAGCTTCTTGAAGCTTTGATCAAGTCAACCATTCTTATCTCATCCTTAACCCTAACCATTCCCACTAACCCTAGTTTAGTCTCTACACTTGACCATGGTTAATTTTATGATAAGAATCATTTTATTATTCTTTTAAAATAACTTATCATAAGATGATCTTCTTCTTCTTCTTCTTCTTCAAGATGAAGAAGCTTGACTTCATCAATGGTGGATTGATGAAATGAGTGAGAAATCCAATTCTAAAGTCTACCCACTTCCTATTTCTTCATCCTCTATCTCTTGCCAAGTAGTAGAGTGTGTTTCCTTCACAAGTTTTCTAGACTTGGTGAAGTTGGAGCTTGATCTAGCGATGCCTCGACGTAGATCATCTTCGGCACGTCGTCGATGACCTTGCACGCTCTTTCTCCGATGAAGCCGACGCTAGAGCCCGGGATTTGATTTGGACAGCGGAGATGACTTCATCACGGAGCCGTGGAGGTGGAGGACCGGATCTACAAAGGTTGTATTTCCGTATTCTCTTAGTTAAGTGTTAACTAGTTTCTTTTGTCGCCTAAAAATCTAGCCAACGATCTTGTTAGGGTTTCTCGGCACCGTTAAAGTTTGAAATTGGCATGGTTGATGCCTTGTGAGGCCTCATTAGGGTGCCTAGGAACCTTTCACTGGTATCAGAGCCCAGTTAGAGCCTTAGGCGAAGTCTTGACGGAGTTTGAAGTCCGAACGAACCCGAAAACCCATTTCCAAATTGCTCTCTGTCCAATTTTTAAAAATCTGGATTTTTCAATATTAAAAATATGCAGAAAATTCAGCAGGGTTTTTTTTGAATTACTGTGCAAAACGGAGTCCTAACTCCGTCAACACGCGGCGGAACCGCGGCGTTAACTCACTTAACGCGGCGGTTCCGCGGCCATCTAGTTGATATTTTCACCCCACTTTGCACAGTAATATCAATGATTAACTCCTGTGTTTTCTGGGTAATTTTAATGTATACTTTACAGTTGAGTATTCTGGGGTTGTTTTGGGGATTCGAATGTTCGATCGGATTATCAAATTTTGTCAGTGTGGCTTTCCGAATAAATTTTAGAATATGTTAAAAAGTTCGACCGGATATAAATACCCAATTTTTCCCCTGTCGGGAAATTTCCAAGTGTTGGATTTTTCCGTAGTTTAAAGACGTTCTAAGTAGTGCAAGTAACGCGATGGACCCTCTAGAAGACAACAAACCTTAACTCGATTATGTGACCGTCTTGAACTTCCCTTTGAACCTTCGGGTTTGGGGCAGTACGGCGTGCCACATGTGAGGCGTTGGCTTGACCCTTCTATGGCTGGACCGTTGGTACTGAGGCACGAACTGAATGTTTTTAGACTTGTTTCATGTGTTGATCTGTATCGGGAAAACTTGGGTGTTCGATTGTTCGATCGGAAAGTTTGACATTTTCTATTTATCCGGAATGGGGTACAATAATTGGAATTCACAAGAAGTTATGAGATAACTGAATGAATGTTATAAACATAGCACTTTAGTCTCACTTGATCGGTTGCCACGGAATTTTGATGTGATCAAAAGTCCGTCGCAATCACGTAGCGTACGCGGATACTCGCCGGGTAAACTTAATAGACAGCCTCGCCCCATAGCCCCGACCAAGTGACTGTAGGAGAACCCCGTCGCCGAAAGCATCCGTTCGGGTGCTCGCGGTAGCGGTGTTCCGCCTTGGTGCACTTCGTCGACGGTATCGGGGGTGCGGCCGTCTACTAAACTTTGCGACGAGCATTCGATCAGGATGTCGGGAATCTTGTTGAATTGCCCGACTTGGTATTGAAAAGTGTTTTCGATTTTGACACTAAAATGCGGGGTTTATAATTGTTAGGCATGCGATGTCTAAAGAATTTATTTGGTCAGGCATGTGATGTCTAAGGTGGTTGCGGATTCCAACTGTTGTAGTTTTACACTTTCTTTTCTGTGACCGTAAGTGTAATATGTGATATCGCCGGTTTCGTTGCTATATGTCAACGACAATTGGGATGCGCATATTTACTTACGTTGATGACATGTGATGTTATGTGTTGCTGGATATGTTATATTGGATCGTCGTGTTTGAATAGCCGGGGGTTTTTATGTGAGATGAGTGTTTTTCATTTTCATTCATGTAAAAACTTGTATGTAATATTCTTTTATTGGGGCACTTCCAGGTTGCGGAAGTTGTCATCGTTGATGTATATTATTTACTTTTCTGCACTAGGATAGACCCAAGGAGGAGGGCACAAGTAACCGGGTTCTGGAGTCCAGTGGGAGACCAACTCGAGGAGTCGAGTCCGGGTCTCCTAACTCTAGAATTGGTAGGGTTGCTTGCCGCTCTCGTAGGGGTCTAGGGGTGTGGGTTTGGCTATTCATCACGACCGTGGAATCCGTGTTTTATACTGGCTCGTATTGAAAACACGGACGTCCTAGTATATCCAATATTTCATATGTTTCTTCTGCTGCGATATCTGTGATGTGATCATATGATGTTCTGTGACAGATATAGTATATAGTATATATGATATATTATATAGACGTTGCTTATGTTTTACACCCGTGCTAGCCCTGTCCCGCTCTGCCGTTAGTTACCTAACCTAACGGTGCAGACGGGACATCGAGGCGAATGCGGATGGCATAAGTGCACGTCGTATTTATCTGTGATGTTTAGGTACTTAAATGATGGGAATTCATTAATGAGATTAATGAAATAAAAGAAACCTAAGATGTTGTAGAATCGAATTTCAAAATAAAACAGGTAGCTACAGTTCTTGCTTTGCACAGCGGTATATATGATATATCCTGCACCTTATTCGATGAGGAAAGGACCGAGATCCCTTCACCGGGAGTGACTCCTTTAGCAATAACTGGCAGATGCTACACACTCGGTTTGTCTTTTGATTGCTTTTAAGAGTTTTTGTTTTGCACAGTGATGTATATGATATATCCCGCACCTCATTCGACGAGGAAAGGACCGACGATCCCTTCACCGGGAGTGACTCCTTTAGCAAAACTAGAAAAGCCTAAAAAACACTCCATTTTAAAATCATTTGATTCTACAACGATATCAAGTTCATTACGCAATAGGTTTTCAGAAAAACCTGTCGTAGCCCTCCGTCATTTCAGATAAGTTGTATATAGTATTCGTGCTGCATTTGTTGGCTTTCGTCAAGGTGCAGTGTGCGGTAGCTATATGCTGCTTATCTGCCAGCATACGATGCGATTGGATTAGGGTAGTCGTGCGGCTTTGTTGGCTTTCGTCAAGGGTCGTGCGGGTGGGTTTAATTCAATCAAGAAATGTACGGGTTGAACTTGACTAGCGGGCTATGGTTTGTTGGCTTTCGTCAAGGTCATAGCACGTTAGGGGCAAAATATTATCGGGAATTTCAAGTGTTGAAATTTGCAATGAGATTGCATACCATCTATGAGATAGTTGGATCCCGATACCCGCTGCGAGTAAGAGTTACTCCTGGGAGAGTTTTACACATTACAATTAGCCGATCAAGTAGGTGTTTAGAAAGGTGTTAACGAGGTTACGCCTCTGGGAAAACGAGGTTTACATTAATTAGGTTCGTGCGAAAGCACGGGGGACCTCCCTCAAAGTACCGACACTGGCCTGGCTGAAAGATTGGCGAACTTGTAGTGTGTAATTAATCCTGGCTAGTCTTTCCTTTTAGGGTTTGAAGGAAGATTTGATAAAAACAGTGGGAGCCATCCTGATTAGATAAAATAATAACCAATCTATTCTTGCAAGAGCGCACGCTGAGTGTTTTCTTCTCTCTCTCTCCAGGTAGCGACCATATCACGCCTTAATCAAGATAATAATACGGATTATTGACCGAACCCGCTTGTTATACTGAGCTGGGGAACATTGGTCCCGCTCCAACTTATAATTGTTATAAGACAAAGCAGGAATTTGGGGATTACCAGAATTCCCGTGCCGCCCAAACGAAGAGAGTGCATGCTGATGCATCATCTTCGGGTGTGTTCATTACAAAGAACTGTTTCTCAGTATCCTCTACGTCCTGGGTATGTGATACCAGATCAGGATCCCAGATATGTAATCTGTTACATAGGGCTACAGAAAGGTAGAAAACTGAGAACGGGTGATAAGTTTCATGAGGCAGAAAACGGGGCAAGTATTGCAGCCAAGTCTGTTGGTCACTGTCACCCTGTATTACCAATACAGTGATTCTGAACGAATGTTATTAGATACCGAACCTGATATACAAAATCGTATCTATCTCTTTATTAGTAAAGAAATGATAAAATTTTGTATTGTTGGATAATGTTTTGAACATTTCCTATATCAAAAGTTGATCGGTTCAGGCACGTTATCTGAAAGCATTGATGTTCTAAATCAAACTACAGTTCTTAGTATACGGATCACACACAAGAGGAAGAGTTCAGAAATGAACGAATTCTTCTTGAGGCATTGTAGACTAGGTCAGATCAATGTGACCCGACTAGCTAGAGTTACATATAGATGCATATTTAAATCAGTTTGAATTTACATCTTGTGAAACTCGCCAGTCATGTCACAAAGATAAGATGACCATAGCTTCGTTTACTGGAAACAGAGAAAGAGTTAGTGAACTCTTGGGATGATACATGTTGATGTATGAAGGTCCCCTGTCTACACATACCAGGACTGGTTCTTTATACTTCATTATATTCTCTGATAATCTTTCGAGATTCAGACCTATGTTCCTGTTGAAACATGAGTCCGAACCGTTTAAGATATTCACAGAATATAAGTTAGAAGTAGAGAACCAAAATAAGGGTATAAGTATTATGTCCTTTGATGTGATCGAGGAGGAGAATACTTGTGCATGGAATTCATGGACTATTCTAAAGGAGAATGAGATTCTCTCTCAGCATTACTCCTCCGTATATACCATAGCAAAATGGTATATCGGGGCGGAGCAATCACACCCTATATGATATGGTGTGCTCTATGATGAGTACTACTGAGTTACCTTTTTCCTTTTGGGAGTTATGCGCTTGAGAAGCTGCATACCTATTGAATAGGGTTCGAATCAAATCAGTTGCCTACCACTTCATATATGATATGGAAAGGGAAGAGCCCATGTCTTAAGTTAGTTAAGATTTGGGGTTGCCCGGCCTATGTCTAAAAGCAAAATCCAGACAAGCTCGAGGCAAGGTCAGTTATGTAGAACTGGAAATGTTCCAGCCATACAAACTGCGGCTGATGATTTGATAGAACCAAAGGATTCAGTAAATTCCAACGAACCTCAGCCTCTCCGCCGATCTAGTAGGGTTCCTCACCCACCTGAGAGATAATTCGGTTTCTCGATGACAGTGGGAGCGAGGATTGCATCATGAGATGATGACCCAACTAGTTTCGAGCTGGCCATCAGGAGTGAGACTCTGTAAGAATGGCTGGATGTTTATCGATCTGAGATGGAATCCTTATACACCAACAAAGTATGGACTTTGGTTGCTATATCTGAAGGGTTAAATCCCCATCAGGAGCAAGTATATCTTGAGAAGATTACTTGGTGTAGATGGAAAAGTTGAGACTTTCAAAGCTAGACTTGTTAAAGTTTGCATCATTGACCAGGTGTGGATAATGATGAAACCTTTTCAAGCAACTATGCTTAAGTCCATCCAGATCCTACTTGTCACGGCTACATACCATGACTACGATATCTGGTGGTTGGGTGTCATGACTGCTTTTCTAAATGATGTTTTAGAAGAGTGCGTCTATAAGTACACAGCCAGAGGGCTTCGTAGACAGTGGGAGCAGCGGAAACGTGTGCAAGATGCTTTATAGGATTAAAGCAGGCATCGCGGAGTTGGACCATCTATTTTGATGGATTAGTCAAAGAGTTTGACATCATCAAAATGGTAGATGAACCTTGTATAAACAAAAAGGTAGTAGGGAGTATGGTGGTGATCCTCGTAGAGTACGTGGATGACATACTCTTGATAAGAAAGGAGTTTCTTATGCTACGCTCGATCAATCTCCGTTTATCACAAAGATTCTCCGTGTAGGATCAAAATGATACCTCCTAAATCCTGAGTTTTGGATCTATGAGATAGATTTAATTGGATGTTAGGATTCTCACTAGTTGTAGTGAGATGATATCAATCGATCCTGAGGAGAATCATTGGAAGGGTTCCAGGGTGACAAAGACGACTGAATGTCAGTCGCAGGCATTGTCTTTACCCTCAGTAAAGGGACAGTATGTTGGAAGAGTTCCAAGCTAGATACCGTGACATACTAGACGATAAAGGCAAGATACATCGCTACTAAAGATGCTACCAAAGAGGCTGTTTGGGTGTATATTGGTTCATGAGATGAACTATGTTCCTCCCATTGTGTGACAATGGAGTTGTGGCTTATGCCAAGGAACGCAAGTCCCATCAGTGATCCAGACATATTCTAAGGCAGTATCACCTGATCATGGAGTTGGTTGATCTCTAAGGGATCGAGGTTAGGAGAGTAGACTCAGAGGACAACACGGCGGATCCACTCAAGAAGGCCTATTCCCAGAGAGAGACAGTTATGGGATGGTTGAGTATGAGATACTACAACCACTGCTACAGATGGCCCAAGTGCAAGTGGGAGATTGTTAGTTATATGTATGCCCTAGAGGCCATTACTGTACATTGGATGTATATTGTAGTGGATGCTGGGACATATATAGGGAGGACTTTCTTGCTCTACATGATAGTATGCTATCTGGTTGCTCTTTACCTTAACCTGTACACAGATTGTCTCTCTATTACATGTTGGTAAAGCCCTTAGAATGTGTACTTGACTACCTGGACTATGATGCGGATCATACTAGTGGGGACATGGTAGTCCATAAGTACATCCTTCAAAGTCCCTAGTCGTAGGTGTATCGAGACAGGGCATCGATATACCAGAGTAGACTAGCGTGTACCTTCTCGACCCATACAGATGGGCGATGGATGATCCCATATCCATTGGTGTTTGACATCAGAGATGATATACGGGTGCTCAGTAGAGACTGGGTACACTGGACGGACTCGCCGAGAACTCCCAGATGGTATTATACCTTACGTCAGATGGCAGTTCTCTGGTGACACTGGTACAGAGTAGTCTGTTGACCCGAGATCGTCATAGAGTCTTGTGTGGTTCCCACTGTGCTTTGATTTCCATCTTACCACGTCCAAGAGGGCGTGCAAAACGGTGGTTTTTGGGTACAGTCCTGAGTCACATGGAGGCAATGAGCGATAGGAGGGGATTCGTCTCTCCCGGTATAGGGGGTTGATGTTGCGCTGTGTTCGATTGGCTATAACAGGAAATACCTGGCCAGGGTTGCTGAGATATACTGGTAAGTGTTACCAGTAGTTTCTCGAATTGTTATAGACCTCATATCGACGCGACTTATCGAGCTATTGGGGTCTGACGTTTACCACCCCTAAGCGAGAAATGCGACATATCAGACGATCTGACCGGACTGTACGGTAGTGTTACTGGTTGGATTCACTGGAGTGTGAGCGGGCTTGCTCGTCGATCTTCTGATCGCTCAATACCCGGGTGGACGTTACGTTTAGCAGACCGCTTGCGGCTTGTGGGTGTTTGATATGATCATCATCTGCTGCCGGCGTATTGACGAGTCTTTAGAGTCCTACACAGAGGTTTCCTGGCTCAAGCGAAACGAAATAGGAGCGCATATGAGATATGTGCGGGACCGAGAATAATGCGTGTATGTGATACCGTATTCCATTCTCGCGATGAATGAATCGATTGGTTATATTCGATATAACCTAGATATCGAATCAAGGATTGATTCGATAAGCCGATACATTGGATACTAGTCGGTTATGTGCGACATGACCGGATCATTGAATCAAGTGTTGATTTAATGATTTAATGCATAATTATATATTTGATATATTACTTTGCATTAACTAGTATCGGTTCACTTTAAATAGATTTTCTCACTTGCATTGCACAAGTTGTATATATGATATACTTTTGTGCACTTGATTGTGTCATGTTTGATGATACATGTTAATTTGGATTTGTGTGAAGATTAAACCATGGTTGTGAGAGTGGTTAGGGTTTTGTTTATTCTCTTATTATATATTTATTTATTTATATATTCATTTTGGAAAGTTTTAAGGATGGTGGCTTGTTTTGTTTTTATGTTGAAGCTTCTTGAAGCTTTGATCAAGTCAACCATTCTTATCTCATCCTTAACCCTAACCATTCCCACTAACCCTAGTTTAGTCTCTACACTTGACCATGGTTAATTTTATGATAAGAATCATTTTATTATTCTTTTAAAATAACTTATCATAAGATGATCTTCTTCTTCTTCTTCTTCTTCAAGATGAAGAAGCTTGACTTCATCAATGGTGGATTGATGAAATGAGTGAGAAATCCAATTCTAAAGTCTACCCACTTCCTATTTCTTCATCCTCTATCTCTTGCCAAGTAGTAGAGTGTGTTTCCTTCACAAGTTTTCTAGACTTGGTGAAGTTGGAGCTTGATCTAGCGATGCCTCGACGTAGATCATCTTCGGCACGTCGTCGATGACCTAGCACGCTCTTTCTCCGATGAAGCCGACGCTAGAGCCCGGGATTTAATTTGGACAGCGGAGAGGACTTCATCACGGAGCCGTAGAGGTGGAGGACCGGATCTACAAAGGTTGTATTTCCGTATTCTCTTAGTTAAGTGTTAACTAGTTTCTTTTGTCGCCTAAAAATCTAGCCAACGATCTTGTTAGGGTTTCTCGGCACCGTTAAAGTTTGAAATTGGCATGGTTGATGCCTTGTGAGACCTCATTAGGGTGCCTAGGAACCTTTCACTATTCTCGTGATTCGTGACATTGATCGGTTGTATGAGATATAGCCGGGTTATCGGATCAAGTGTTGATTCGATAAGTTGTTACTTTTGATATTAGTCGGTTATAGCCGGATTATTAAATCAAAAGTTGATTTAATAATTTAATGCATAATTATATATATGATATATTACATTGCATTAACTAGTATTAGCTCACTTATGATTTAATTTCTCACTAGTTTGTGCACATTGTTTATATATGATATATGCAAGTGTACAAGTTTGTATCATGCTTGATGATACATCAAAATTGGGTGTATGAGACTCATACCAAGATTAGGGTTATTGTTTTATCTTAAGATTTAACAAAAGGGTTTAACTTAGTCAAAGTAATCAAGCTTGGAGAAGCTTGGAGAAGCTTTGACAAAGTCCACTCTTTTGTCATTTCTTTTGTTATTCTTTAACCTAACCTTTAACCTAAAGCCTTGGTTAATTCTCTACATGAGTTAAGCATGAGGGCTTAACTCAACCATGGTGCCATTATTTATTGGATAAGTTTTCATTTGGATGGATAATTCTTTCTTCTTCTTCTTCATCATCTAGCTCCATCCAAAAGCTTACTAGCTCCAATGGTGCTATGAGAAAAAGAGTGAGAAAATCAATTCTAAAGTGAGCCCACTTCCTACTTCTTCATCCTCTACCACTTGCTATGTAGTAGAGTGTGTTCTCTTCACAAAGTTCATGACCTAGTGAAGGAATAGCTTGAGTTAGTGTCTCCCCGACGTAGATCATCTTCGGCCTCGAAGTCATCGTAGCAAGCACGTTCGTTCTTCTCGTGGAGCTTCTCTAGAGTCCGGAGTTCATGATCGCAGCGATGGGGACGTCTACACGGAGCTAATGAAGTGGAGGACCGGATCTACAAAGGTTGTAATCCCATTCACTTGTAGTTAAAGTTGTTAACTTGCTAGTTTTCGCCTAAACCCTAGTTTAAAGATCCGTATTAGAGTTGTTCGGCACGGCTAAAATTTTAATCGGGCATGGTTGATGCCTCGTAGACCCTTGTGCGCGTGCCTAGAAACCCTACAGATCAAACACGCAACAATTTTTCTTTAGCGACGCTGCGAATTTTGCAAAGAATCCTGCAGAAATTGGTTAATGGACAAGAGTAGGGAGGAGATAAGAAAGTCAGAAATATACCTGAGAAAAATGAAGCACTGAAACCTCAAGATTGCCGCGGTTCCACCGCGAAATGCCTCCTATGGCCGCGGTTCCGCAGTCTGATGATGTGATTTCTGTACAAGATTTGGTACAAATGCTCCTATTGCCTCACTGGACTTCCTGAGCTGATCTGAATATTTTTCCTCTTGCTCCAATGATTCCAGATTCCCTTGTAAAAATCACAACAAATCGTTAAGCACTTGATACGATTTTGATCTAAAAATTCTGATGGAATAATAAAATTTCAACTCAAATAACAAAAACGAACAAATTAGCATACGATCCCCGGCAACGGCGCCATTTGATTGATCGTTCGAATTGTGCTTTGAAAAGTAATCACAATCAAAGAATTTTATAAAGCGCAATCAATTAACGATGTCAATTGTAGTTTCGTTAGTGAGAGCGGATCGTCCACTGAGATGTGTGTACTTGTTCGAATTTGTTTTAGTTGAGTCGAAAAGAAAACATAAAAGAAGATGATTCAAGATTTGTGAGATTTAATTTCATGAAATATAAAGAAAATAGATCTAGAATCAAGAAGTTGTCCCCAATCAATTTGATTATCAAGATTATGAAGAATAGCTTGTAGGATTCGATTGAGTTAATAGCTAATGATGAATCTAATAATTCCTAATCTTATCTATTGATAATTTGTAGATAGATTGATGATGATGAATGAAAATTAGGGATCAATTGAAGAAACTAGGGTTTCTCCTTCTCTATCCCTTATCTTTTCAATCATAATCATTCGGATCTAGCCTCTAACAAAGAAAATCATCAATCGTTTGATCCCTAATTTGCAACGAAATAATCAAGAAGTGATCTCGCTCCAAATTAGGTCATCAACGATTCTTTTTGCTAAGGTTCACAAATCTCATAAGACTTAATATTAGTATTAAGATTTGATCATCATTAGATCTATCAATTCTCTCAAATCCTCCACAAGCGGAGATTACTCACACATTATGAAAATTGATGAATCAAGAACGAGAAATTTCATGATGTAAGAATGTAAAGAAAGCAAGAATTACAATTATCACTTTTATTAAATCTCCTTCAAATTACGCCTCTCAATTGAGTTTACAAGACTAGCTCTCGAATCGCTCCTTGAAAGGGAATTTGTCATCGACCTTTGCGTAGCTCGATCGTCTTGAGTCGTGGATCGGATGCGGATCTCTTGCTCTTGATGACGACCGGCGTTGCGATAAAGGATCGTTGATTGCTTTCTTGATTTGTTCTCGATGGATCTTGATTTGGCTTTGGATTTGGATTTGGGTTAGGGTTTTGGATCACAAGTCGTGTCACTCAACTTGTGTAGTGAATTGGTTCAATGTTCAACAACCTTTGAATTGTAGATCTAGATCCCCTTTTATAATTTCAAATAAATCTTCCCTCCTAAACTTGGTAGTTATGCAGAGCCTTCCAGAAGATGCCACGTGGAAATGGAGCATCTTGAGGAAGCTAGGCTGTTACAAGGAAGGTTCTAGAGAAGTTTGGATCGCCAATGAGCCAACTCGGCCGCGGAACCGCGGCGGATCGGCCTGAATCGGCCGCGGATCCGCGGCCATTTGAGGAGATCTCTGCATGAAGTTTTCTGGTTTGTTTGGTGGTGTCTTTGGGGTGTTCTTTTGATATCTAGAATCTTATAATTCTTTCTTGGTTGCTGCCAGATTTCAAGTCTTTGACTTGCTGCGCTTTATCGGCACTTTTGCGATTCCAGTTCTTTTACCTGAACAATTTTCTGCACACAATCTCGATAAAATATGTTGAGATATACAAAATCATGCATGTAGTAATAAACACACAATTTCCCTCATAATGCCGGTTATAATGTATAACACGTGTTATTTGATATTTTGCAGACGAATTGCTAATATGTGCTATATTTATACCAAACACCTTTAGATGATTAAAAAGAGTAAGGAAATTGATGTGTTAAGAATGCAATATTTTCGACTGATCAGCAGGGTTCGATCATATACGTGCACTTGTACACGAATCATGATCGGACGCATAATACTAGTGGGTTTTGGTTTAAACCGGATCCTAGTATTATATTGTTGGATTATTTTCGTCTCGTTGTATTCGTATTCAGTCGGAATACGGATGCGGGTATGTATATACGAATGAGGGGTATTCTTGTAATTCGTTACAAGATTACTTTAGTTGTTTCCATTTATTTTATTGTTTTAAGCATTTAGTTTAAATGTTTAATTGGTGGAAAGTGTGGGTGCAAGTCTTGGCCTTGAGCATTGATTCATGGTGCATGCACTTGGTGACTCATGGTGTTGGGTCCTGTGATAATTCATTGTGACATGGATTGTTTTGGTTTTGGGCTAAGATTAATGTGTGGGATATTTTTTGGTGAAGAGTAGCAGATCTTTTATTTGTGGGGTTTTTCTTTAGTTGCTTAAGTGCTCACAAAATATCACACACAATACTTAGCCATTTCTTCACTTGCCTTTTTCTTTTGCAAAACTTAAGCTCACACTTTCTTCTCCTATGGCAACTTCTGCAACCTCCACTCATTCCCTCTCATGAGTTGAGAATTCTTGGGTGTTTTGAGATAAAATATTCACACACTCTCTGTACTTCATCTTGGCTATCTAGGTTAGCGAACTAGATACCCGAGTTGCTTCCGTTTTGAGGCGGGAGCCCGTATTACTAATTCTCGACGTGGATCGTCTTCGACGGGAAGACCAGAGATTGAACTTGATCGAGGAAGCCGCGAGGATCTTGGGACAGAGGTGAAGACCAAAGGAAACGGATCGATCGGTATAACCTCTCTAAACTTTTTTTTATATAACTAGTATAGGGTTAATGGTATGATCCGTCAATTAGGGTTCCGTTAGCGCCAGTTTTTTAAAGCTTTTGCTCCACGTTTGGCTACGGATTGATGGCCCGGGCGCTGCCGTAACACAACAAGAATTACTCATCATAGAGCGCACCATATCTAATAGGATGCGATTCCTCCACTCCGAAACTCCATTGTGCTGTGGTGTATACAGAGGAGTAAACTGAGAGAGAACCCCATTCTCTTTTAAATAGTGTCGGAATTCCGTGCTCAAGTATTCTCCTCCTCGATCAGATCGAAAGACTTTAATACTTTTACTCGTCTGGTTCTCTACTTCGTTCTTATATTCCTTCAATTTCTCAAAAGCTTCAGATTTGTGTTTCAACGGGAACACATGTCTGAATCTTGGAAGATCATCGGTGAATATAATGAAGTACGAGAAACCATTCCTGGCATGTGTAAATATAGGACCACATACATTACTATGTATCAGTCCCAAGAGTTCAGTAGCTCTTTCTTCGTGTCCAGTAAACGGAGTTTTGGTCATTTTGCTTTTGAGACATGACTCGCAAGTTTCTTAAGATGTAAATTCGAACGGATTCAAATATCCATCTTTATACAACTTAGCTAGTCTTTTCGTATTGATATGACTAAGTCTACAATGCCACAAGAAGAATTCGTTTATTTCTGAACTTTTTCTCTTGTGTGTGTTCTGTATATTAAGAACTGTATTTTGGTTTAGAACGTAAATACCGTTACACAACGTACCAAACCCAATCAACACTTGATTTAGGAAAATGTTCATAACATTTTTCTCTAATACAAAGTTATATCCTTCTTTATCTAATAAAAAAATTGATATTATATTGCACATCATTTTTTGTACGAAATAACAGTCGTTCAGAATCAATGTATTACCATTTGGTAATACTAGGTGATATTCGCCAACTGGTTTGGCTGCAACAATTGCTCCATTCCCTACTTTGAGAGACATATTGCCCTTTCATAGTTCTCTACTTTTCCTTAACCCATGTAACGAATTACAAACGTGGGATCCTAATCTGGTATCCAATATCCAGGACGTAAAGCATACTGAGAAACAGTTCTCGGTAACGAACACACCCGAAGAAGATACATCATCATGCTCTTTCTTATTTCGGGTGGCGTGGGAATCCTGATATTCACCTATTACTTTCTTAGACTTATGAAAATTATAGGATAGAGCGGAACCAACGTTTCCCAGCCCAGTATAATAAGCGGGTTCAGTCAATACATCCATATTATTATCTTGATTAAGACGTGTCATGGTCGCTACCTGGAGAGAAAGAGAAGAAAACACTTTAGCGTGCGCTCTTGCAAAATTAGATTGGTTATTATCTTATCTAATCTAGATAGCTCTCACTATTTTTATCAAATCTTCCTTCAAACCCTAAAAGATAAGATTAGCCGGGATTAAGTACACCCAACAAGTTAGCCAATCGGTCAACCAGGCAGGTATTAGTACTCCAAAGGAGTTTCCCCATGCTTTCGCATGGAACTGATTAAATAATCTCGTTTCCGCAGGGGCATAACCCCGTTAACACCTTTCTTAGACCCTACTGGATTAGCTAATTGTAAAGTGCAAAACTCTCCCAGAAGTAACTCTTTCTCGCAGTGGGTATCGGAATCCAACTATCTCATAGAAGGTATGCAATCTCATTGCAAATTTCAACACTTGAAATTCCCAATATCTGTTTTTACCCCTGACAACTTATGACCTTAACAAGGTCAACAAATCAGAAGCGCTAGTCAAATTCAACCCATCATTTCATGATTGAATTAAACCCATCCGTACGACCCTTAACAAGGTCAACAAAGTCGTACGACTACCCTAATCCAATCGCATCATATACGGCAGATAAGCACTAATCGGCTACCGTACACTACGTCTTGATAAGGTCAACAAACGTGGCACGAATACTAAATAGCACTTATCTGAAATGACGGAGGGTTATGACTGGTCTTGAATAAAACCTTTAACATAATGAACTTGATATCGTTGTAGAATCCAGTGATTTGAAAAGGAGCGGTTTAAGCTCAGCCTTTGAAATCGAATAGTTTTCAAAACAAACTGAGTGGGTTGTAGGATTTACTAGTTTTGCTAAAGAGGTCACTCCCGGTGAAGGGATCTAGGCTCTTTCCTCATCGAATGAGGTGCTGAACATTCATAAAGGAATACCGCTATGCAAAGCAAAAATTAGAGCTACATTTTTGAAAAATTTGATTCCACAACATCTTTAGCTTTCTTTTATTTTCATTAATCTCATTAATGAAGTCCCATCATATATGTTTCCTAAACATCATAGAAGAAACGAAAATAAAACGTACGCTTATGCCATCCGCATTCGCCACAGGACCCCGTCATGCACCGTTAAGTTACTTAACTAACGGAGAGCGGGGAAAGGACTAGTGCGAATATAAAATATAAGCAACGTTTATTATATATATCATATATATATAGCATTCGTCTCACGCAGTTATATGATCACATCACAGAACATAGGCAGCAGAAACAAACATATGAAATATAGGATATACTAGAAGGTCCATGTTTTAAATTAAGCCAGTAATGAAAAACACGGATTCCACGGTCATGATGAATAGCCAAACCCGCATCCCTAGACCCCTACGAGAGCGGCAAGTGACCCTGCCAATTTTAGAATTAGGAGATCCGGTCTCGACTCCTCGAGATGGTCTCCCACTGGACTCTAGAACCCGGTCACTTGTGCTCCCCGCCTTGGGTCTATCCTAATGCAGAAAAGTAAATAATATACATCAATGGTGACATCATCCTCAACCTGGAAGTATCCCAATAAAAGAATATTACATACAATTTATTACATGAAAGAAAATATAAAAAGTCTCATCTTACGTAAAAAAAAACCCGGCTATTCAAACACGACGATCCAATATAACATATCACAAGCAATACATAATATCGCATATCATCAACATAAGTAAATATGCGTATCCCGAATGTCGTTGATATATAGCAACGAGATTGGGGATACACAACATATTGCACTTACGGTCGCAGAAAAGAAATGAAAACTACAATAATTAGAATCCGCATCAAACCTTAGACATCATAAACCCAGAATATCTCATATCTCGGATTTCATGCCTAACATAATAAATCTTGCATTTAAGTCTCAAATTGAAAACACTTTTCAATAGCCAGTAGGGTAATTCAACAAGATTCCTGATATAATGATCAAATGCTCGTCGGAAATTTTAATAGGTTGGCGTACCCCCGATACCGTCAACGAAGTGCACTTAGGCGGAACACCGCGGCCGTGAGCACTCAAGTGATGCTTTTGGCTACGGTGTTCTCCTATAGTCACTTGTTCGACACAATGGGGCGTGGCTATCTAGTAGTGTTCCTGGCGACTATTCACGTACAATAAGAGATTGCGAAGGAGTTTTGATCCGAATCGAAACTCCGTGGCAATCGATCAAAAGTGACTAAAACGTAAGATTTACAAAACACAAACTAGTTTTCACAAAACTAATTAATGTGGATTCCAAATATTATATCACGTATCATAAATATCTAGACGATATTAAACATTTCGATCGATTTATCAAACACTCACAAATCACAGAGATCTCAACAACTTGAGCCTCACTAAAAATACCCAGAATGTGCCAAATATTACAATGGAGCAGCACAAGAAGCACGATCCCTCAATCCCCCAAACTTGCGGCAGAACCGCGGCCAAAATAGGGTGTAGGCCGCGGTTTCACGGCGGTTTAAGGGAATTGGGGTCTCGTACTTCTTGGGGCTCTATCAAAAACCCTGCCCGATTTTCAACATATTTTTAATCTCCAAAATTTCAACTTTTGAAAAATTGGACAGAAAAATTGAAAAAATCGGGTTTTGAAGTTTGATCGAACACTTTAATGTCGTTTAGACTTTACCTAATGCTCTAGCTTGGCTCTGATATCATGAAAGTGTGTCTTAGCACTACCACTAGGTTTAGACAAATATCAAGTATACAATTTTTAAAAAAATCTAGAGTGCTAAGCTACACTAACCTACAATCTAACTAGAGAATTAGGGTTTCCTAGGCATGTAAACAAGTTTTACACTAAGTGAAAAGGGTTACAACCTTTGTAGACCAAGTCATTCACTTTAATAGCTCCAAGTAGCAGTCCCTAAGCTCCAAGTAGTGGTCCCTAGAACTCTTCTTGGCTCCACATGAAGAAAGGATCGGGCTTCCTTCGTCGTCTTCGAGGCCGAAGATGATCCACCTTGAAGTCACTCTAACTCATGCCACCTCTTCACGAATCAAGGAATTAGTGAAGCAAACAACCTAATCTTATGGGCTAGATGAGAATAGGTTGATAAAGTATGAATTTTGCTCACTTTAGAAATCAATTTCTCTTTTTGTTTTCCAACTCAAGAAAAGCTAGAGAGAAAGAAGATGAACTTGGGTGAAGAAATATCTCAAGAGATAAGTAGAGAGAGTTAACTATGGGCTAAACATAATGGTTGGGTTATTAAATATCTAGAGTAAAACAAAATTAGTGAGATGAATCATGGTTTCTACAAGCTTCTACAAGCATCTTAAGCCATGCTCATTTTCACTCATTTTATTTTACTCTTAATAAATAATTACCACAATTATCTTTAGCTTTGGTGTGAGTCTTATACACCCATGTTCTATGTATCATCCACCATGACACAATAGTAAACTATATATATAAATAAATATATATCATTATATATATATATATACACACACACAAGAGAGAAGAAATTCATTAGTGGGCTAATATTAGTTAATATATATTAATATATCAAATATAAATATATATCAAATTATTAAATCAACACTTGATTTAATAATCCAGCTATATCATATATAACTGACTAATATCATTTATATGTATATCAATTTATCAAATCAATACTTGATTTAATAACTCGGCCATATCACATATAACCGACAACTTTCAATATACTATATTAAATCAACACTTGATTCAATAATCCGGTCATATCATATATAACAGGCCAATATCAAATATATATACATATAACATATCATTGAATCAATATTTGATTCAACAATCCGGTCATATCACATATAACCTAACCGATATCAAATATCGCCCGATTAGAATACGGTATCACATACTCGTATTTAATCAAGCTCCCGCACATATCATTGTAGGGTGTTTTTCGTCACCCCATTGAGATAGAAATACGCGCGCGCTTGTTGGGCGCATTACAGATTCCCCCTGCCTAGGATAGGCTGGGGTTTATTGATTGTGGGGATCCGAATCTCCGGCAGCCGCGAACTAAGCTGCCGTTAATTACCCTTCACCTTTGGAGCGAGGGAACCTCCGATTAACGGGTCAAACGGGTCATGCTAACTCTATGTGCAGTGTTGTGTTTTGAAGGGATTTTGGTTATATCGGGAGCCCCTCAGAGTTTTTACGGGGGCCAGTGTTGTGTTTTAAAGGGGTTTTGGATATATCGGAGGCCCCGCAGAGTTTTTACGGAGGTCCCGCTATCCGTTAGAAAATTTTTCTAACGAGAGAAGTATATTTAGTGTGGAGTGCATATAAAAATGGAGGGAGCATCTTAAAGACGCGTGCATAGCACGTGGACGCTGGGCGCCCGCGGGTCACGTGCCTGGCACGTAGGCGCTGGCACCCACGAGTCACGTGCCGGGCACGTGGGCGCTGGGCGCCAGCGGGTCACGTGCGCTGCACGCAATCGCTGGGCGCTGAGCGCCCGCGGGTCGCGTGGGGCGCACGTGGGCGCGCCCATGGGTCACGTGCGCTACACGCGCCCGCTGGGCGCTGAGCGCCCTCGAGTCACGTAAGGCGCACGTGGCCGCTTTATCACCGGTGGGTCACGTGCCATGCACGCGACCGCTAGATGTCCACGGGTCACGTTCCCTGCATACGACCGCTGGGAGCCCGCGGGTCACGTGTGCGGCACGCAACCGCTGGGCGCCTGTGGGTCACGTGCACGGCACGCGACCGCTAGGAACACAAGCGGAAAAGGGGCTTAGGCCCTGGGTTAGGAGTTAAACTCCCAAGGGATTTTGAGTGGAGTTAAACTCCAAAAGATTTAGATTTGGAGTTAAACTCCTAAATGATCTGAAATAGGAGTTAAACTCTTTTGAGGATTTGGGTCTTGGAGTTGAACTCCCCAAAGATCATCAGAGGTGATCAAAGAAGACCCCTCTCTTCTCTCTTTAGCCCTGGAGCTTCTTTTGAGCCTTGGATCTTTCCAAAGTTGGATTTTTTGAGAGGGTCTCCTTCTTCCTCCTCTTGATCGGCTAGATCTTGGAGAAAAAGGGGTGAGACTTAAAAGTCTCCCCTTTTCGAGATCTAATTGAAGATCCGAGCTCCCCTTTAAGGGTTTTGTGGTGAAAAACTATTTCTTTTTGGAAAAGGGGAGAGTTAAACTCTTTATTTAATTTAAAAGGGGGGAAGGTTTTAGAACATTGAGAAAGAAGAAGAAAGCACAAATCCTAGTTTTTTTAGAGAATGAAAAGTTTCTATAGATATTTTCATCATGTTTGCCTTTATAGGCTACACATTTTACATATAGCCCCTTGGGCTTTGCCAAATAGTACTTATGCCACCCTATGTCTTATGTGCTTATCTCTTTTTGCACATAAGTCATGGGGTTTACAAAATTTTGGCTTTTTGCTTATTTTACATATATTTATTTCTATACATACATACATATATATATATATATATATATATATATATAAAGAATTACATTAAACCAATTTATGGCTTCATTCCTTTTGTCATGAGGCCGGTCCCTTTGACCTGGGCTTGGGCCCATTTGACCTGGGCTTGGGCCCACCTGGTTTGGGGTTGACTTTGACTTTGACTTGGTCAACCGGGGTGTAATTTTTAACCCCAACAATTATCATGTGTGCCCTATTTCGTTTCACTTAAATTAGGAAACCTCTGTGTGGGACTCTAAAGACCTGTCAATACGCCAGCAGTAGGTAATGATCACATCAGTCACCTACAAGCCGTCAGCGGTACTAGCTGGACGTAACGGCTACCCAGATATTAAACGAATAAAAGATCAACAAACAAGCTTGTCCAAACTCCCGCAAAGCCTATGAGCAACACTTATCGTACAGTCCGGTCTTTTCGTCCGATATGTCGCATATCGAGTCTAGGGATGGAATCGTCAGACCACAGTAACTTGATAAGTCATGTCGATATTTGACCTATAACCGTTCAAGAAACTACTGATAACAGTTATCAGTAAATCTCATCAACCATGGCCAGAGACTTGCTGTTATAGCCAATCGAGCATAGCGCAACATCAACTCCCTATACCGAGAGAGACGAAACCCTTCCTGTCGCTCATTGCCACCATGTGACTCGGGACTGTACCCAAAATCCACTTGTTTGTATGACTCCTTTGAGCCGTGGTAGGGAGGAAATCAAAGCACAGTGGAAACCACACAAGACTCTATGACGATCTCGGGTCTACAGACTAACCCGTACAAGTGTCACCAGAGAACTGCTATCTAACGATAGGTATACCATTTAGGAGTTCTCGGCGAGTCTTGTTCGGTGTACCCATTCTTTAATGAACACCTGTGTACAATCTTTATGTCAAACACCAATGGATGTGGGATCAACCATCACACCATACAGGGTCAAGTAACGTACACACTAGTCTACTCTGGAATATCGATGCCCTGTCTCGATACTCCCTCGACTAGGAACTGTTTAAAGGATGTGCTTGTGGACTACACAAGCCCCACTAGTATGATCTGCATTATAGTTGGTAGTTGAGTCAACATCCTAAGGGCTTTATCAACATGTATCAGAGAGACAGTATAATAATACTAGTGCACATATTATAAAGAGCAACCAGATAGAATACTATCATGTCGAGCAAGAAAGTCCTCTCTATATATGTCCAAGCATCCACTATATTATACAATAATGGCATCTATGGCATACATATTCCTAACATATGTGGCTCGGGACTGTACCCAACCAAAACCTGTTTGCATGACTTAGTAGAGCCGTGATAGGGTAGTGATCAAAGCACAGTGGAAACTCATACGAAACAAATGATGACCTCAGGTCCTAAGACTAATCTATACTCATGTCACTTGAGAACCGCCATCTGACGATAGGTATAATACCATTTAGAGATTCTCGGCGAGTCCGTCCAGTGTACTCACCCTAGTAAGCACCTGTATACAATCTTAGGTGATCACACCAATGGTTGTGGGAGCTACCACCACCCCTCGTCAGGGTCTAGAAATATATACACAAGTCTACTCTGGAGTATCGATGCCCGATCTCGATACTCCTCCGACTTGGGACCTTTAAGGATGTGCTTATGGACTGCCCAGCTCCCACAAGTATGATCGCCATCATAACGCCGGTAGTCAAGCAAAAAACTACGGGCTTTATCAACATGTAACCGCCATATGTTATATCGAGTATAATATATGCACATGTTAAGATAAAGTCAAACCATAATAGTATACTACTGCATCGAGTCTTTATCAATATGTGCAAGTAATATAAAGCATCAATAGAAAAAAATACACATATCAAGATAAAGATAACTCAAATAATATACTATATACAACTGAGCAAGATTGTCATGTACATACATATCCCAAGCATCATATACAATACAGGCCTCTAGGGCATACATATCCAACAAGATTCGGGTGACTTGGTCTATAGTGATAGATCTAGTAAGATTTAAGTGTCCCTATTTGGATACTTTGACACCATTCTAAAACGGTTTAAAATGGATGATTCCTGACACGGTAGTGTACCCGCAAAATATGGAGTCACCCTCTCTAAAGAGATGTCTTCAATGAGGAGAGAGACTCACATGAATGACATTCCACTTGCTTTGTTAATTGGGTCAATCATGCGATGTCTTGTACCGGACCAGATATGGATTATACTCTTGGTGAATTAAGCGGATATTAATCCAATCCTAGAGAAACTTAGAGAGCAGTGAAGAATATATGTGTATGTTCTTGGTGTATGGTAATGGCAGCCTCCTTCAGGAGGCGGTTACCGATTCCAATTTCCAAAGTGACATGGATGACAGATTGCCTGTCGTGAGTTATAAGTTTATCCTCTTCTGAGGAGCAGTTTATTGGAAAGAGTTCCAAGCATGATATTGAGGTATACGTGCCACTGGATGCTGATTGTGACTCAGCAGAGAATACAGCCTAAGAACTTGTTGGATAAAATTGTTCATTCATGAACTTGTTCTCATCATCTATCCAAACAAATTCTAAGGCAAATATCACTTGATTCGAGAGATAGTTGATCTCCGCAAGATTGAGATTTAGAGAGATACAGTTAGAAACATTATAGCAGATCCACTCATTGAGGTTGTTTCTCAAACACAATTTGTGAAACTGTTAGCAGAGAAGTTGGGTATACGATAGCACATGAGATGTGGGTATGCAGTATCGCAATAATTGGCCTTAAGTACAAGTGGGAGATTGTTGGATATAGATTTTCTCAAGGCAATTATCGTAATTGCAGGAATGCAATTGCTGAATTCAAGGAAGACCTATACGGAGAACAATCTTGCTTGAGATGATAGTATGCTATCTACTTTGTCTTTATCTTTCATACATATATGTTTTACTCGTTATCACGTATCTCCAATACATGAGATAAAGCCCATAGGATCTTTTCTTGACTACCAGGATAAATGATTGGGATCATACTAGTGGGACCTGGATAGTTCATAAGCACATCCTTAAATGTCCCTAATCGTAGGAGTATCGAGATTGGGTATTGGTACTCCAGTTTAGACTAGTGTGTACGTTTCCTGATCCGGTTTGAGAACGATAGCTGATCCCACAACTATCGGTACTTGACATCGAGAATTGTATATAGGTGCTCATTAGATGAGTTACACTAGACGGACTCACCGAGAACTCCTAGATGGTATTATACTAATTGTCAGATAGCAATTCTCTGGTGACAATAGTACATGGTAGTCTCTCGACCTGAGATCGCCATAGTGTCTTGTATGTGTTCCCACTATACTTTGATTACTACCCTACCACGGCTCTACTGAGTCATGCAAACAGCTTTTAGTTGGGTATAGTTCTGAAGCACATGGAGGTAGTGAGCGATCGAAGGGATTCGTCTAACCCCGTATAGTGAGTTGATATCGCGCAGTGCAGGACATGACTATAACCAGAAGTCCTTGACCAAGGCAGTTGAGCAACTGATTGTTAGTTATATGTATGCCTTAGAGGCCATTACTGTACATAGGATGTATATTATAGTGGATGCTGGGACATATGTAGGGAGGACTTTCTTGCTCGACATGATAGTATGCTATCTGGTTACTCTTTACCTTGACGTGTAAACTGATTGTCTCTCTGTTACATGTTGGTAAAGCCCTTAGGATGTGTACTTGACTACCTGGACTATGATGCAGATCATACTAGTGGGGACATGGTAGTCCATAAGTACATCCTTCAAGGTCCCTAGTCGTGGGTGTATCGAGACAGGGCATCGATATACCAGAGTAGACTAGCGTATACCTTCTCGACCCATACAGATGGGCGATGGATGATCCCATATCCATTGGTGTTTGACATCAGAGATGATATACGGGTGCTCAGTGGAGACTGGGTACACTGGATGGACTCGCCGAGAACTCCCAGATGGTATTACACCTTACGTCAGATGGCAGTTCTCTGGTGACACTGGTACAGGTTAGTCTGTAGACCCGAGATCGTCATAGAGTCTTGTGTGATTCCCACTGTGCTTTGATTTCCACCTTACCACGTCCAAGAGGGCGTGCAAAACGGTGGTTTTTGGGTACAGTCCCGAGTCACATGGAGGCAATGAGCGATAGGAGGGGATTCGTCTCTCCCGGTATAGGGAGTTGATGTTGCACTGTGTTCGATTGGCTATAACCGGAAATCCCTGGCCAGGGTTGCTGAGATTTACTGGTAAGTGTTACCAGTAGTTTCTCGAATTGTTATAGACCTCATATCGACACGACTTATCGAGCTATTGGGGTCTGACGTTTACCACCCCTAGGCAAGATATGCGACATATCAGACGAACAGACCGGACTGTACGGTAAGTGTTACTGGTTGGATTCACAGGAGTGTGAACGGGCTTGCTCATCGATCTTCTGATCGCTCAATACCCGGGTGGCCGTTACATTTAACAGACCGCTTGCGGCTTGTGGGTGTTTGATATGATCATCACCTGCTGCCGGCGTATTAACGAGTCTTTAGAGTCCTACACAGAGGTTTCCTAGCTCAAGCGAAACGAAATAGGAGCGCATATGAGATATGTGCGGGACCGAGAGTAATGCGTGTATGTGATACCGTATTCCATTCTCGCGAAGAATGTGTCGAATGGTTGTATGCGATATAATCTAGTTATCGAATCAAGGATTGATTCGATAAGCCGATACATTGGATATTAGTCGGTTATATACGATATGACCGGATCGTTAAATCAAGTATTGATTTAATGATTTAATGCATAATTATATATTTGATATATTACTTTGCATTAACTAGTATTTGTTCACTTTAAAAGGATTTTCTCACTTGATATGCACATTGTATATGTGATATACTTTTGTGCACTTGATTGTATCATGTTTGATGATACATGCTAGTTTGGGTGTATGTTTGGTTTAAACCATGGTTGGTCAATGGTTAGGGTTTCACTTGATTTATTTGCTTATTTATTTATTCATTCATTTTGGCAAAAGGAAAAATGGTGGCTTGATTTGTTTTCTAGTTGAAGGTTCATGAAGCTTTGAATAAGTCCAGCATTTTTGTTTCATGCTTAACCCTAACCATTCAACCTAACCTTAGTTTATTCTCTACACCTAACCATGGTTGCAAATATGATAAGTATCATTTTTGGTTTTCTATTTTGAAAAATAACTTATCATATTCTTTTCTCTTCTTCTTCTTCATAAACAAGAAGAAAAGCTTGCAACCTTTAATGGAAACTTGAGAAAAAGAGTGAGAAATCTAATTCTAAAGTGAACCCACTTCCTATTTCTTCATTCTCTACCTCTTGCCAAGTAGTATAGGGTGTTTTCTTCACAAGTTTCATGACTTAGTGAAGTGGGAGCTTGATCTTGTGTTGCCTCGACGTAGATCATCTTCGGTATCGAAGTCGACGACCTAGCCCGCCCATTTCTCCGATGAAGCCGACGCTAGAACCCGGGATCCGATGATCGCAGCGAGGGGACATCATCACGGAGCTATGGAGGTGGATGACCGGATCTACAAAGGTTGTATTTTCCGTTCACTCTTAGTTAAGTTGTTAACTAGTTGCATGTTTCGCCTAAATTCTAGTTAACGATCCGTATTAGGGTTTGTAGGCACAAGAAAAATTTGAATTTGGCATGGTTGATGCCTTGTGAGACCTCATTAGTGTGCCTAGGAAACCTACAGTGGTATCAGAGACTAGCTAGAGCCTTAGGCGATGCGTTGACGGAGTTAGAAGTCCGATCGAACCGAAACCCTAACACAAATTTGCTCTCTGGACTTTTTTCAAAAACTGGGTGTTTTCCAGATTAAAAATTCTTAAAAAATTCAGCAGGAAGATCTAAGAATTATGGTGCAGAACGAGCTCCTGATTCATCTAAACCGCCGCGGAACAGCGGCAGAAGCATGGCTTCTGCGGCAGTTCCGCGGCCGTATGGTCACATTGCCCCATAATTTTTGCACAGTAATTCCTATATTTTGGTTATGGATTTTCTAGGATTTTTTAAATATCACTCAAGAGTTGAGTTTTCTGGGTTGTATTGGGAACTCGGTGTTTCGATCGGATTGTCTAATTTTGTCAGTGTGTTTTTCCGGGTAATTTTAGAATATGTTAAAAAGTTCGACCGGATATAAATACCCACTTTTTCCCTGCCGGGAAATTTCCAATTATTGGACTTTTCCGTAGTTTAACGACGTTCTAAGTAGTGCAAGTAACGCGATGGACCCTCTAGAAGACAACAAACCTTAACTCGATTATGTGACCGTCTTGAACTGCCCTTTGAACCTTCGGGTTTGGGGCAGTACGGCGTGCCATATGTGAGGCGTTGGCTTGACCCTTCTACGGCTGGACCGTTGGTACTGAGGCACGAAGTGAATGTTTTTAAACCTATTTCATGTGTTGAGCTGTCTCGGGAAAACTTGGGTGTTTGAATGTTCGATCGGAAAGTTTAACATTCTCTATTTATCTAGAATGTGATACAATAATTGGAATTCACAAGTAGTTATGAGATAACTGAATGAATGTTATAAACACAGCACTTTAGTCTCACTTAATCGGTTGCCACGGAATTTTGATGTGATCAAAAGTCCGTCGCAATCACGTAGCGTACGCGGATACTCGCCGGGTAAACTTAATAAACTGCTACACCCCATAGCCCCGACCAAGTGACTGTAGGAGAACTCCGTCACCGAAAGCATCCGTTTGGGTGCTCGCGGCAGCGGTGTTCCGCCTTGGTGCACTTCGTCGACGGTATCAGGGGTACGGCCGCCTACTAAAGTTTGCGACGAGCATTCGATCATGATGTCGGGAATCTTGTTGAATTGCCCGACTTGATATTGAAAAGAGTTTTCGATAATGAGACTAAAATGCGGGGTTTATAATTGTTAGGCATGCGATGTCTAAGTATTTCATTTGATTAGGCATGCGATGTCTAAAAGAGGTTGCGGATTCCAACTGTTGTAGTTTTACACTTTCTTTTCTGTGACTGTAAGTGTAATATGTGATATCGCCGTTTTCGTTGCTATATGTCAACGACAATTGGGATACGCATGTTTACTTACGTTGATGACATGTGATGTTATGTGTTGCTGGATATGTTATATTGGATTGTCGTGTTTGAATAGCCGGGTTTTTTTTATGTGAGATGAATGTTTTTCATTTTCATTCATGTAAAAACTTGTATGTAATATTCTTTTATTGGGGCACTTCCAGGTTGCGGAAGAAGTCACCATTTGTATATTATTTACTTTTCCGCACTAGGATAGACCCAAGGAGGGGAGCACAAGTAACCGGGTTCTGGAGTCCAGTGGGAGACCAACTCGAAGAGTCGAGTCCGGGTCTCCTAACTCTAGAATTGGTAGGGTTGCTTGCCGCTCTCGTAGGGGTCTAGGGGTGTGGGATTGGCTATTAATCACGACCGTGGAATCCGTGTTTTATACTGGCTCGTATTAAAAACACGGACGTCCTAGTATATCCAATATTTCATATGATATTTTCTGCTGCGTTATCTGTGATGTGATCATTTGATATTCTGTGATAAATACGATATATAGTATATATTATATATTATATAGACGTTGCTTATGTTTTACACCCGCGCTAGCCCTGCCCCGCTCTGCCGTTAGTTACTTAACCTAACGGTGCACGAGGGGACATCGAGGCGAATGCGGATGGCATAAGTGTACGTCGTATTTATCTGTGATGTTTAGGTGCTTAAATGATGGGACTTCATTAATGTGATTAATGAAAGAAAAGAAACCTAAGATGTTGTGGAATCGAATTTCAAAATAAAACAGGTAGCTACAGTTCTTGCTTTGCACAGCGGTGTATATGATATATCCTGCACCTTATTCGATAAGGAAAGGACCGAGATCCCTTCACCGGGAGTGACTCCTTTAGCAATAACTGGCAGATGCTACACACTCGGTTTGTCTTTTGATTGCTTTTAAGAGTTTTGCTTTGCACAGTGATATATATGATATATCCCGCACCTCATTCGACGAGGAAAGGACCAACGATCCCTTCACCGGGAGTGACTCCTTTAGCAAAACTAGAAAAGCCTCAAAGACATTCCATTTCAAAATTCATTCGATCCTATAACGATATCAAGTTCATTACGCAATAGGTTTTCAGAAAAACCTGTCGTAGCCCTCCGTCATTTCAGATAAGTTGTATATAGTATTCGTGCTGCATTTGTTGGCTTTCTTCAAGGTGCAGTGTGCGGTAGCTATATGCTGCTTAACTGCTGTATACGATGCGATTGGATTAGGGTAGTCGTGCGGCTTTGTTGGCTTTCGTCAAGGGTCGTGCGGGTGGGTTTAATTCAATCAAGAAATGACGGGTTGAACTTGACTAGCGGGCTATGGTTTGTTGGCTTTCGTCAAGGTCATAGCACGTTAGGGGCAAAATTATCGGGAATTTCAAGTGTTGAAATTTGCAATGAGATTGCATACCTTCTATGAGATAGTTGGATCCCGATACCCGCTACGAGTAATTGTTACTCCTGGGAGAGTTTTACACATTACAATTAGCCGATCTAGTAGGTGTCTAGAAAGGTGTCAACGGGGTTATGCCTCTGGGAAAACGAGGTTTACACTAATTAGGTTCGTGCGAAAGCACGGGGGACCTCCCTTAAAGTACCGACACTGGCCTGGCTGAAAGATTGGCGAACTTGTAGCGTGTAATTAATGTAAGTGCACGGCGGCGCACCGGCCGTCAATCCGACGGCCAAATGCGGAAGCGGTGATAAACTTTAATTTTACATGAACTGGCAAACCGCCGCGCACTAATACCCGGATCGAACCATTAATTAGTCCTAGCTATCTACAAGAAAGGGAATAGAGATATACCGACGATCCAAGTCCTCCAGTCTTCTCGTCATCGTCCCGATCTCCTGCGGAATGTCCCGTCTCCTCCTCGTCGCCGGAAGTGCACCACATCGCCTACATCGTTTACGGGCTCCCACCTCAATGCCGAGGCAACTCGGGCATGAAGCTGGCTAGTCGACGTGCCCAAGGTTTGCTGTAGAATATGATGTAGAACTTGTGTCTCAATTTTGGGGTAGTGGAGGTGCCATTTTTGGTGGAGGAAAGAAAGGATTTTGGAGATCAACTAGAGAGCTCTTTTCTTAGCACAATATGAACCAAAAATGCCACACAAAATGAATCAATCAACCACCACTCTAAAGTGGCCGGCCCCCCATTTTCTTTTGTGAATGGAGAGAGAGAAAAGACAAGGGGGAATGGAACCATCATACAAGGGAGAGGTCAAGTCATGATGTGTAGAAATGATGACTAGAAAAACCAACACACCAAAACCATCCATCAAACATGATGACTCAAAAAGTCATGCCATCATGAAGAAATCAAGTCAAAGGATGGTGCTATAATCATGACATGATAAAATGCAAAGACCCCCTCCACAAATGCCTATTTGCAACAATGCAAATAAACCCTCCTCCACCAAACTTCGACCATTGAAAGATACAAATGAAAATGGCCGAAACGGAAAGCAAACTGGCAACTCCAGAAAACTGGTCCCGTAATAAATTACAGGAAAACCCCGATACTGTGCATACACACCCGCATTTGTATTCCGACCGAAATACAAATGCAATGAGACAAAATCTACACTGTACTATACTAGGATCCGGCTTAAACCAAAGCCGGCTAGTAATATCCGTTCGATCCTGATCCGTGCAATACCGCACGTATCTGATCGAACCCTGCCATATAACCATACGGCCTCTAGTACAAACTGTCCGATCCTGATCCGTACAATACCGCACGTATCTGATCGGACCCTGCCATATCTCCATACGGCCTCTACAACTTTTCGCCCGAAAGCTGAGTAACTGAATGTGGGGGACTCTAAAGACTCGTCAACACCTTGGTTGTGGATTTAACCACTAGCACGTCAGAGGTATAAGCCAATACGTAACGGGCTACCAGGTATTGACTAGAAGGGACGTCTGTGAGCGAACTCAGCCTGACAACCCTACTGAGCCTGTCAGTGACAATATCCGTACAGTCCGGTCCGTTCGTCTATGAGCATCGCATGGCGGGCCTAGGGGGTTGGTAAAAGTCAGACCCCCAAAAGCGGTACAAGTCGTGTCGGAGTGTAGCCCAGAACACCCTGAGATACTACTGGAATACCTACCAGTAAATCTCCTTGCCTCGGCCGAGGGCTTCGTGTAATGGCTCTCCTAGACACAGCACGACCTCACCCCCAATACCGGGAGAGACGAACCCCTGAAGATACGCTCACTGCCTCCATGTGGCTCGGGACTGTACCCAACTAAAACCTGTTTGCACGACTCCTTTGAGCCGTGGTAGGGTAGTAATCAAAGTACAGTGGGAACTCACACGAGACAAATGACGATCCCCAGGTCGATGAACTAACCTGTACACATGTCACCAGGGAACTGCCATCTGACGTCTGGTATATGACCAACTAGCATGTTCCCGGCGAGTCCTGTCCGGTGTACTCATAACCCAATGAGCACCTGTATACATCTTAGGTGAACCAACTGACACCAGTGGCTTGTGAGACCGGCCACCGCCCCTCGTCGGGGTCTCGACTGTATACACTAGTCTACTCTGGAGTATCGATGCCCTGTCTCGAAACTCACACGACTAGGGACCATTTAAGGATATGGTTATAGACTGCCAGCTCCCACGTATATGATCGCCCTCATACTGCTGGTGGTCAAGCAAGAATCCTAGGGGCTCTACCAACGTATAATAGCTACTTGTCAGGTCACCTAAAGCAGTACACGATGATAAAGGTAAACCAGATAGTATACTATCATCTCGAGCAAGACTGTCCTACCGGGATAGGTCCTCCATCAATCATTGCAATCACGTACCTGTGACCTAATAATTGACTCTGAGGGCACTATCTCCAACAATCTCCCACTTGCACTCAAGGCTAATTATTGCGATGTCGCATACTCACATCCCGTGTGATACCGAACACCCAACTCCTCTACTAGTCAGTCTCACAAAGCTCGTTTGCGAAACTATTGCGTTCGAGGAATAGCCTTAGTGAGTGGATCCGCTTTGTTGTTTCTTTCTATGTCTCTCTATATCTCAAGTTCGCGGAGAAAGCCATCTCCCGAAAAGAGTAATACCTGTCTTAGAATGTGTCTGGATGTCTGATGGGACCTAGCTCATAAATGAACTCCAAATCCAAACTTCTTAGACTGTATCGTTAACTGAACTTAATCAGTATCCAGCGCCATGCCTCCCTCAGTATTTCCTTGGACCACCTGTCCAAAATACTGCCCCTCATCAGAAGGGAAACTATAACTCTGATAACCTCCCTGTCGTCCAAGTCACCTTGGAAGCCTGGAATGATAACTGTCTCCCGAATGAGGCTGTCGTTATCATATCCTTAGAACATCCACTTATGTTTTAAAACTGCTTCCGACTGTTTCTCCAGGATTGGATTAATGTCAACTTATTGCATCTAGTGCAAGAACAACATCTGGTGTGGTACTTGACATTTCATGATTGACTCAATTGCCTGAGCAAGTGATCTGCCAATCATGCACTTCCCTCTCTACTTTAGTCTATAAGACACCTTTAGAGAGGGTGACTCCATCATCTGCAGGTACACTACCGTGCATGGAGTCGTCCATTCTAAATACTCTTAGAATGGTGTCTAAGTACCCTGATTGGGAAACTACCCAAATCTAGATCTAAAGCCATAGATCTAGTAACCAGAATGTCTGATATAATGTCCAAGTCCCATGTGGAGAAACCACTGTGTGACGACCAAAGTATAACCGATCGTAGTATAGGAGTTTCTTTTCCTACTCTGTGTATGTCATCCAAATACCAGGATATCACACCCTACTACCTTCTCAACAGATCCATCCCCTATTCTGATGAAGTCAAACCCATGACTGTCATGTCAGAAATAGATGATCTATCTCCGCTACTGGTGCTCCAGTATGTAAATAGACATAAGCTACCTGTCCACCAATGCTTCCGCTGCTCCCACTGACTACGACAACCCTCTGGCAGAGTCATATACACGTACACTTCTAAAACTAGTTTAGAACGACGCTATACTCATCCTCCCGCCGGGTCTCGCAGCCTGGAACAACAGCAATGGTAATTGTGGGTAAACAAGAACTTCCCTGTCACCGTCCTTGAGGCTACCGTAGTACCTCTCGGGTGCCTGATGTTACCCACCGTATCTGCGGAGTGGCCAATGGAATGTCAATCCAGATTGAATCTTTAGGTTCCTTGTCAAATCTTCAGTAATCGTTCGTGGTTCTGGAATCACCTCCAGTTCTACCATACTCCCACTACTGTTTTCTGAAAAAATCCATTTTTAATAAAACTGTGGCGAGTCTAGAACAATATTGCTATTGTTCATCCAGATGGTAGAAAGTCAACCCTCGTCATAGCCTGGGTCAACCCACAAACAGCCATTACAGAAACATGCCTTGAGTTGTCCAGTGTCTGGTTTTAATCATAAGCCGGACAACTCCCCGTACCTTAACATCGTTAAGATACGAACTGTTCTATATCCCATATAGGACCAGAGGCACTGATTTAACTGAACCAGATCCAAATCATGCAACTGTCTCCAGTGCATGTTAACTAAATGGAAGGAGGCCGATCAGCGTTACTCAACTTAGGAATGCTTCCAATTATGAGTAATCTGAAAGAGAAGCAAGTTCTCTTTATCATTACTATCGACTGAATACCATACACAAGTATCTACATCTTCGATCTCTTTGAAGAATCCCGATACTTGCTACACCTGGTTCTCTACTCTATTCAAATACCTATAACTTCTCAACATTCAGACCCTGTGTTTCCTCGAAACAGCTGTCTAAACACTAGAGAAGTCATAAGTAAACCGAATATAGTACGAGGACCAACCCCTCTGTCCTGATGGACCCTGGACAACATACAATACTCTGTATAAGTCCCTTGAGTCTGATAACTCATTCACTGTGTGTCGTAGGTTGAAAACTGTACTTATGGTTAAGAAGAATTACACCGCTGCTTAATGCTCCTTACCTAACCATCCACTGATATAGGTAAATGTCGTAGACATAATTTCAGAAAGGTATATCTCACTCTATGAAAATAGACGTACAGATATATCAATTTGAAATTGGTGCATAACAGCGGATATTCAAAACCAAATATTTGCCGACCGGCAAACTACCCAGGTGATTTCCTCAAATATCACCGATTGCAACGAATCCCGATATAATGAGGATGATCACCCAATTCCCAATAACTTACTCCCACTCATCATCTGTAAAACCATACAGATGTGAGAATCATACCTGGTAAATACATACCCTGGAGCAAGTATCTAATCGGGAAATCAGTTTTCCTTTAACAGTACACAGTGAGACTGAAATATCGAAATGTTTCGATGGGGTATCCTGGTATTCCTAGTAATGCCTCTACCATTATCCAGATTCACAACTATAACCGTATAATTCTTTGCCACCTCTCCAAATCCCTTTATATGTCTTTAGTCGTTACCTTCTGCACACCCCTTTAGGCCAAATGGTTTTCTTCCTTCCCTACCGTTCGGCACCAGCCTATGGTTTGGAAGAAGACTATCCAATAAGCATAATGGGTGTACTGTCCCAATCCTAGGAACACTCGCAATGAAAGAGGGTGAAGATAAAAGACAACCGAATAAACCTTATTCCTATTTCTCCTGGACCAGAATCCATCCCCGAACTGGAACAAGTTCCATTCGAGTTCGTATATAACCATACGATGGAGTATCCAAATAAACTGTGGATCTTCGTAGTGATACGGAGTGTCCTGGAGAAATACAAAGGTGATGTGGGAGTGGTAAAGAAATATTTGGTTTGGTCGTGAATATCTGTTGCAATTTACTTTGCCCTCTTACTAATCCCTTGCTTTGTCTGAACTTAATACCTTCTGTACACCATCGTTAGGCTAATTGGTTTTCTTCATTCCCTACCGGTCGGCACCAGCCTAAGGTTTGGAAGAAGACTATCCAATTTGCGTAATAGGTGTACTATCTCCTAAACCAAGGAGTACTCGCAACCTGAGAGAAGGTAAAAGGAAAAGACAACTGAATAATCATATCCGTTTTCTCCAGAACCGGAAACCATCCTCGAATAAATTCTTTCGAGTTCGTATCTAACCATACGATGGTTTTGTCCAATGGAAGTGGACGTTCGTGGTAAAACGGGGTGTCCTGGAGAAAAGGGTAAAAGTAGGAGTGGCAATGAGGTTTGCAACTCTGACAATCCAAAAGCCGGTGTTTAAGAAGGTTCGGTTAATTTTGGTCACTGAGTCATAGTCTTAGGATCGGGTCAATGGTCGCTGCCGAAGAGAGAGAGAAAAGAAACACTCAGCGTGCACTCTAACCTAGATCAGAATGGTTACCAATTTATCTAATCTGGAATCCTCCCACTGTACCTCAAATTCTCCTCCAAACCTAAAAGAAGAATTAGTCGGGAACACCCGAGGAGTAAACTAACTCATCAGTGGGAATCGGGATCCAACTATCATCGCATGATAACGTGACGGAATCCGCTCACATCATCATACTCCAGATGGTATGCGCATATCTGGCAAGTTTCAGTTCTTTTGAAACTCCCGATGTGATTTCTGCCCCATGCTCTTATGACCTTGGCGAAGGTCAACAAATCATAAGCCACATGTCAAGTTCTACCCGTCATTATCCAGGTTAATTTGACTCCACCCGTACAAGCCCTTGACGAAGGTCAACAAGGCTATACGACTGTCCCAAACCAACGCATCTATCTATGCAGCAGAAAGGTAACAAGCAGCTACCATACACTATGCCTTGACGAAGGTCAACAAACACAGCATGAATACTACGTGCTACCCGTCTGAAACGACGGAGGGCTACGAATGGTTTCTGGCGAAAACCTTTAACGTAAAGAACTTGATATCGTCGAAGGAACGGATAGCTTTTAAAAATATAGTGACGAAAACCGTTGCTAAAGAGGTCACTCCCGGTGAAGGGATCTCGGCTCTTTCCCTGTAGAATGGGGTGCGGGATATTCCAACTGAATACCACGGTGCAAAGCAAAAGTAATCGGCTATAGTGAAGTCATTGCCCTGACGCAAACTTTTTGTCCAAGGGGTCACTCCCGGTGAAGGGATCTCGGCCCTTGCCTCGTCGACTGAGGAGCAGGATATTCCAACTGAATACCACGATGCAAAACAAAAGAGAACGTCCTTGCAATAACAGCTTTTTGAAAAGTGTTCCAACAACATCAGATTAGGTTTGTTTTTAACTTGCATTGATCCGAATCAACGCAGTCCCATCAATTGATCACACCAAAAAGAACGAAAATATACTGATGTACGTATATGCCATCCGCATTCGCCACTGGGTCCCGTCATTACCCGTTAGGTTAGCTAACTAACGACAGAGCGGGGACTGGACTAGCGTGGATGCAAAACATATACAACATCTACTAATATATATACCAATATATTATATTCGCTCAAGGCGTGAATAAAATGCAACATCACAGAAATGTACAGCATCACAGAAACAATACAGATATCTGGGATCCCCGGGTTTCACAGAGCCGCTGAAACCCGACGTTCCCCTGGTCGTGTGGATAGCCTGTGCAATGAAATCCTAGACCCCTACGGGCGCGGCAAGTCACCCGCCAAAACCTGAAGCGAGGCAGCCCCCTTCAGCTCCGTGAATGGACCACCCAGCACTTCACAGAATCCGGTAACTTAGGCACCCCTCCTGGGTCAACCTGTACCCCCTACGAGTGCGGCGAATATCCCGCCAATCCTAGAGTGAAGCCCCCTCCGTCTCAATGCCATGAGATGCGGGCTTGTTGCCCTCTAGAATCCGGCTATCCGTGCACCCCTCCGCGGGGCAATCCTAGTACAGAAAGTAAAATATACATACAACGGGTACAACGACCGCAACCTGGCCGTGTCCCAAAATAATAATACAAACAGGCAGTGACGGCAGTCCACATGTCGGACGCTCGCCCCGCAATATCAAATGTACATAATACAACCACAACTGTACTAGCATTGCATCCAGGCTATCCCCCATGACCGATCCGCAACATCACAGCAAAAACAGAACATCAACGTGAAAGTCACGTTCGCAAATCCGTCTAACCGGGCTATAGCAGTTAGACCGGATTTACCGATCAAGTGACATTCACGGTCGCAGATATAATGTAAATACTGTGAAATAATGTGTTTTAAATATCCGATCAATCAAAAATTAACAAGTGGGCCCCCAAGCAATACTGTAGCAGATCAGGAAATTCTGGGCCCAATATTAATATTCCAAAACCCCAATTTTCACCCCAGAAGCCCACTGGAGAAAATTGACAGAGTGTTCTTATCATAGTGCGGCGGAACCGCGGCCCAAGGGGGGGTTTGGCCGCGGTTCCGCGCTCCCACTATCGAATTACTTTGTCGAATTTCTACAGTAGCCTTATAATCTCCAGTACATCAATTTTATACAACCTGAAAAATTTTTGGAGACCAAAAAATTTCAACAGAAAACTGTCGTGAAGGAAAAACGGGTTTTGGAACATTTGATCGATCGGAACTGAAAAACACATTAAACCAAGCTAGACTAAGTTAATGGCGAGGCTCTGATACCACTGTAAGTGCACGGCGGCGCCCCGGCCGTCAATCCGACGGCCAAATGCGGAAGCGGTGATAAACTTTAATTTTACATGAACTGGCAAACCGCCGCGCACTAATACCCGGATCGAACCATTAATTAGTCCTAGCTATCTACAAGAAAGGGAATAGAGATATACCGACGATCCAAGTCCTCCGGTCTTCTCGTCATCGTCCCGATCTCCTGCGGAATGTCCCGTCTCCTCCTCGTCGCCGGAAGTGCACCACATCGCCTACATCGTTTACGGGCTCCCACCTCAATGCCGAGGCAACTCGGGCACGAAGCTGGCTAGTCGACGTGCCTAAGGTTTGCTGTAGAATATGGTGTAGAACTTGTGTCTCAATTTTGGGGTAGTGGAGGTGCCATTTTTGGTGGAGGAAAGAAAGGATATTGGAGATCAACTAGAGAGCTCTTTTCTTAGCACAATATGAACCAAAAATGCCACACAAAATGAATCAATCAACCACCACTCTAAAGTGGCCGGCCCCCCCATTTTCTTTTGTGAATGGAGAGAGAGAAAAGACAAGGGGGGAATGGAACCATCATACAAGGGAGAGGTCAAGTCATGATGTGTAGAAATGATGACTAGAAAAACCAACACACCAAAACCATCCATCAAACATGATGACTCAAAAAGTCATGCCATCATGAAGAAATCAAGTCAAAGGATGGTGCTATAATCATGACATGATAAAATTCAAAGACCCCCTCCATAAATGCCTATTTGCAACAATGCAAATAAACCCTCCTCCACCAAACTTCGGCCATTGAAAGATACAAATGAAAATGGCCGAAACGGAAAGCAAACTGGCAACTCCAGAAAACTGGTCCCGTAATAAATTACAGGAAAACCCCGATACTGTGCATACACACCCGCATTTGTATTCCGACCGAAATACAAATGCAATGAGACAAAATCTACACTGTACTATACTAGGATCCGGCTTAAACCAAAGCCGGCTAGTAATATCCGTTCGATCCTGATCCGTGCAATACCGCACGTATCTGATCGAACCCTGCCATATAACCATACGGCCTCTAGTACAAACTGTCCGATCCTGATCCGTGCAATACCGCATGTATCTGATCGGACCCTGCCATATCTCCATACGGCCTCTACAACTTTTCGCCCGAAAGCTGAGTAACTGAATGTGGGGGACTCTAAAGACTCGTCAACACCTTGGTTGTGGATTTAACCACTAGCACGTCAGAGGTATAAGCCAATACGTAACGGGCTACCAGGTATTGACTAGAAGGGACGTCTGTGAGCGAACTCAGCCTGACAACCCTACTGAGCCTGTCAGTGACAATATCCGTACAGTCCGGTCCGTTCGTCTATGAGCATCGCATGGCGGGCCTAGGGGGTTGGTAAAAGTTAGACCCCCAAAAGCGGTACAAGTCGTGTCGGAGTGTAGCCCAGAACACCCTGAGATACTATTGGAATACCTACCAGTAAATCTCCTTGCCTCGGCCGAGGGCTTCGTGTAATGGCTCTCCTAGACACAGCACGACCTCACCCCCAATACCGGGAGAGACGAACCCCTGAAGATACGCTCACTGCCTCCATGTGGCTCGGGACTGTACCCAACTAAAACTTGTTTGCACGACTCCTTTGAGCCGTGGTAGGGTAGTAATCAAAGTACAGTGGGAACTCACACGAGACAAATGACGATCCCCAGGTCGATGAACTAACCTGTACACATGTCACCAGGGAACTGCCATCTGACGTCTGGTATATGACCAACTAGCATGTTCCCGGCGAGTCCTGTCCGGTGTACTCATAACCCAATGAGCACCTGTATACATCTTAGGTGAACCAACTGACACCAGTGGCTTGTGAGACCGGCCACCGCCCCTCGTCAGGGTCTCAACTGTATACACTAGTCTACTCTGGAGTATCGATGCCCTGTCTCGAAACTCACATGACTAGGGACCATTTAAGGATATGCTTATAGACTGCCAGCTCCCACGTATATGATCGCCCTCATACTGCTGGTGGTCAAGCAAGAATCCTAGGGGCTCTACCAACGTGTAATAGCGACTTGTCAGGTCACCTAAAGCAGTACACGATGATAAAGGTAAACCAGATAGTATACTATCATCTCGAGTAAGACTATCCTACCGGGATAGGTCCTCCATCAATCATTGCAATCACGTACCTGTGACCTAATAATTGACTCTGAGGGCACTATCTCCAACAATTAATCCCGGCTAGTCTTTCCTTTTAGGGTTTGAAGGAAGATTTGATAAAAACAGTGGGAGCCATCCTGATTAGATAAAATAATAACCAATCTGATCTTGCAAGAGCGCACGGTGAGTGTTTTCTTCTCTCTCTCCTAGTAGCAACCATATCACACCTTAATCAAGATAATAAAACGAATATATCTACCGAACCTGCTTGTTATACTGAGCTGGGGAACGTTGGTTCCGCTCCAACTTATAATTGTTATAAGACAGAGCAGGAAATAGAGGAGTACCAGAATTCCTATGCCGCCCAAACGAAGAAAGTGCATATGATGCATCTCCTTCGGGTGTGTTCATTACAAAGAACTGTTTCTCTGTATCCTCTACGTCCTGGGTATTTGATACCGGATCAGGATCCCAGATATGTAATCTATTACATAGGGCTACAGATAGGTAAAGAACTGAGAACGGGTGATAAGTTTCATGAGGCAGAAAACGGGGCAAGAGTTGCAGCCAAGTCTGTTGGTCACTGTCACCCTGTATTCTAAATACATTGATTCTGAACGAATGTTATTAGATACCGAACCTGATATACAAAATCATATCAGTCTCTTTATTATTAAAGAAAGGATATAATTTTGTATTGTTGGATAATGTTTTGAACATTTCCTATATCAAAAGTTGATCGGTTCAGGCACGTTATCTAAAAGCATTGATATTCTAAATCAAACTACAGTTCTTTAGTATACGGAACACACACAAGAGGAAGAGTTCAGAAATGAACGGATCCTTCTTGAGGTATTGTAGACTAGGTCATATCAATGCGACCCGACTAGCTAAGTTGCACAAAGATGCATATTTAAATCTGTTTGAATTTACATCTTGTGACAACTTGCTGGTCATGTCACAAAGATAAGATGACCACAGCTCCGTTTATTGGAAACTGAGAAAGAGTTAGTGAACTCTTGGGATGATACATGTTGATGTATAAAGGTCCCCTGTCTACACATGCCAAGACCAGTTCTTTGTACTTCATTACATTCTCTGATGATCTCTCGAGATTCAGATCTATGTTCCTGTTGAAACACAAGTCCGAACCTTTTGAGATATTCGCAGAATATAAATTAGAAGTAGAGAACCAAACACCGGGTATAAGTATTATGTCCTTTGATGAGATCAAGGAGGAGAATACTTGAGCACGGAATTCTTGGACTTTTCTAAAGGAGAATGAGATTCTCTCTCAGCATTACTGCTCCGTATACACCATAGCACGATGGTATATCGGGGTGGAGTAATAGCACCCTATGTGATATGGTGTGCTCTATGATGAGTACTACTGAGTTTCCTATTTCCTTTTGGGAGTTATGCACTTATGAAGTTGCATACCTATTGAATAGGGTTCCATTCAAATCAGATGCCTACCGCTTCATATGTGATATGGAAAGGAAAGAGCCCATATCTTAAGTTAGTTAAGGTTTGGGGTTGTCCGGCCTATGTCTAAAAGAAAAATCCGGACAAGATCGAGGAAAGGTCAGTTCTGTAGAACTGGAAATGTTCCAGCTATACAAACTGCAGCTGATGATTTGGTAGAACCAAAGGATTCAATAGTTTCCAACGAACCATAGCCTCTCCGCCGATCTAGTAGGGTTCCTCACCCACCTGAGAGAAACTTTGGTTTCTCTATGACAGTGGGAGCGAGGATTGCATCATGAGATGATGACCCAACTAGTTTCGAGCTGGCCATCAGGAGTGGGACTCTGTAAGAATGGCTGGATGTTTATCGATCTGAGATGGAATCCTTATACACCAACAAAGTATGGACTTTAGTTGCTATATCTGAAGGGTTAAATCCCCATCAGGAGCAAGTATATCTTGAGAAGATTACTTGGTGTAGATGGAAAAGTTTAGACTTTCGAAGTTAGACTTGTTAAAGGTTTTCGTCCAGATCCTACTTGCCACGACTACATACCATGACTATGACATCTGGCAGTTGGGTGCCATGACGGCTTTTCTAAATGATGTTTTGGAAGAGAGCGTCTATAAGTACACAGCCAGATGGCTTCGTAGACAGTGGGAGCAGTGGAAACGTGTGCAAGATGTTTTATGTGATGAAGCAGGCATCGCGGAGTTGGAATGTCTGTTTTGATGTGTTAGTCAAAGAGTTTGACATCATCAAAATAGTAGATGAACCTTGTATAAACAAAAAGGTAGCAGGGAGTATGGTAGTGATCCTCGTAAAGTACGTGGATGACATACTCTTGATAGGGAAGGAGTTTCCTATGCTACGCTCGGTAAATCTCCGCTTATCATAAGGATTCTCCATATAGGATCAATGTGATATCTCCTAAATCCTTAGTTTTCATCTATGAGATAGATGTTATTGGGTGTTAGGATACTCACTACATGTAGTGAGATGGTATCAATCGATCCTGGGGAAAATCACTGGAAGGGTTCCAGGGTGATAAAGACGACTGAATGTCAGTCACAGGCATTGTCTTTACCCTCAGTAAAGGGACGGTATGTTGGAAGAGTTCCAAGCTAGATACCGTAGCATACTAGACGATAAAGGCTGGATACATCGCTACTTAAGATGCTACCAAAGAGGAAGTCTAGGTGTATATTGGTTTATGAGATGAACTTAGTTCCTCCCATTGTGTGACAATGGAAGTATGGCTTTGGCCTAGAAACCCCGGTCCCATCAGTGACCCAGACGTATTCTGAGGCAGCATCACCTGATCATGGAGATAGTTGATCTCCAGGGTGGTCGAGGTTAGGAGAGCAGACTCAGAGGAAAATACGGCGGATCCACTCACGAAGGCCTATTCCCAGAGAGAGACTTTTTGGGATGGTTGAGTATGAGATACTACAACCACTGCTACAGATGGCCCTAGTGCAAGTGGGAGATTGTTAGTTATATGTATGCCCTAGAGGCCATTACTGTACATAGGATGTATATTGTAGTGGATGCTGGGACATATATAGGGAGGACTTTCTTGCTCGACATGATAGTATGCTATCTGGTTACTCTTTACCTTGACGTGTATACTGATTGTCTCTCTGTTACATGTTGGTAAAGCCCTTAGGATGTGTACTTGACTACCTGGACTATGATGTGGATCATACTAGTGGGGACATGGTAGTCCATAAGTACATCCTTCAAGGTCCCTAGTCGTGGGTGTATCGAGACAGGGCATCGATATACCAGAGTAGACTAGCGTATACCTTCTCGACCCATACAGATGGGCGATGGATGATCCCATATCCATTGGTGTTTGACATCAGAGATGATATACGGGTGCTCAGTGGAGACTGGGTACACTGGATGGACTCTCCGAGAACTCCCAGATGGTATTACACCTTACGTCAGATGGCAGTTCTCTGGTGACACTGGTACAGGTTAGTCTGTAGACCCGAGATCGTCATAGGGTCTTGTGTGATTCCCACTGTGCTTTGATTTCCACCTTACCACATCTAAGAGGGCGTGCAAAACGGTGGTTTTTGGGTACAGTCCTGAGTCACATGGAAGCAATGAGCAATAGGAGGGGATTCGTCTCTCCCGGTATAGGGAGTTGATATTGCACTGTGTTCGATTGGCTATAACCGGAAATCCCTGGCCAGGGTTGCTGAGATTTACTGGTAAGCGTTACCAGTAGTTTCTCGAATTGTTATAGACCTCATATCGACACGACTTATCGAGCTGTTGGGGTCTGACGTTTACCACCCCTAGGCAAGATATGCGACATATCAGACGAACAGACCGGACTGTACGGTAAGTATTACTGGTTGGATTCACAGGAGTGTGAGCGGGCTTGCTCATCGATCTTCTGATCGCTCAATACCCGGGTGGCCGTTACGTTTAGCAGACCGCTTGCGGCTTGTGGGTGTTTGATATGATCATCACCTGCTGCCGGCGTATTGACGAGTCTTTAGAGTCCTACACAGAGGTTTCCTCGCTCAAGCGAAACGAAATAGGAGCGCATATGAGATATGTGCGGGACCGAGAGTAATGCGTGTATGTGATACCGTATTCCATTCTCGCGAAGAATGTGTCGAATGGTTGTATGCGATATAACCTAGTTATCGAATCAAGGATTGATTCGATAAGCCGATACATTGGATATTAGTCGGTTATATGCGATATGACCGGATCGTTAAATCAAGTATTGATTTAATGATTTAATGCATAATTATATATTTGATATATTACTTTGCATTAACTAGTATTTGTTCACTTTAAAAGGATTTTCTCACTTGATATGCACATTGTATATGTGATATACTTTTGTGCACTTGATTGTATCATGTTTGATGATACATGCTAGTTTGGGTGTATGTTTGGTTTAAACCATGGTTGGTCAATGGTTAGGGTTTCACTTGATTTATTTGCTTATTTATTTATTTATTCATTCATTTTGGCAAAAGGAAAAATGGTGGCTTGATTTGTTTTCTAGTTGAAGCTTCATGAAGCTTTGAATAAGTCCACCATTTTTGTTTCATGCTTAACCCTAACCATTCAACCTAACCTTAGTTTATTCTCTACACCTAACTATGGTTGCAAATATGATAAGTATCATTTTTGGTTTTCTATTTTGAAAAATAACTTATCATATTCTTTTCTCTTCTTCTTCTTCATCAACAAGAAGAAAAGCTTGCAACCTTTAATGGCAACTTGAGAAAAAGAGTGAGAAATCCAATTCTAAAGTGAACCCACTTCCTATTTCTTCATCCTCTACCTCTTGCCAAGTAGTATAGGGTGTTTTCTTCACAAGTTTCATGACTTGGTGAAGTGGGAGCTTGATCTTGTGTTCCCTCGACGTAGATCATCTTCGGCATCGAAGTCGACGACCTAGCCCGCCCATTTCTCCGATGAAGCCGACGCTAGAGCCCGGGATCCGATGATCGCAGCGAGGGGACATCATCACGGAGCTATGGAGGTGGATGACCGGATCTACAAAGGTTGTATTTTCCGTTCACTCTTAGTTAAGTTGTTAACTAATTGCATGTTTCGCCTAAATTCTAGTTAACGATCCGTATTAGGGTTTGTAGGCACAAGAAAAATTTGAATTTGGCATGGTTGATGCCTTATGAGACCTCATTAGTGTGCCTAGGAAACCTACACTGATAAGTGTCATCAGTTGTAATTCGGATGGTTATGAATCCACTGTCGCACGACTTATCGGGTTATTGGGGGTCTGACGGTTTCCACCCCCCAGACCCGGTATGCGATACTCTTTGAAGAAGAGACTGGACTGTATGGTATTCATCGCTTATAGAATTTGTCAGGTCCGGATGAGTTCGCTCGTCAACCTGCCTTTATCTTGCTCATACCTAGGTAGTCGTTACATGCAGCTAGCACCGCTTACGAGCTTGTGGGTTAACCCGTGTAAGGATTGAATCTGAAAGTATTTCGAATTCAACCGGATATGATCCTGTTTAAGCTACTGCCAACTTATTGACAGGTGTTGAAAGTCCCTTAACAAAAGTGCCTGTCATGGAAAAATGTTGATGTGGCGTGCGTATTGGATGTGTGCGGGAGTTCGATTAAATACGTGATTTAATCGAACGTCCGAAAAATACTAGCCGGTTTAAAAACCAGAACATTAAGTTAAGTGTTGACTTGATGACCGTATATGAGATGTGGTTTCTAGTATTGTGTATATGATACACACACTCTCTTCGGTATATGATACCGATATGATATTGATGGCTATTCGTGTATTTGATACTTGATGTGTATGTGTATAGAATACATATACTGTAAGTCGATGTCGCACACCCCGCAGGTTCGCAAGGGGGCGGAATTTACAAAAAATGATTTTTCTTACTTCGCAACACCGACTTTAACTCCAGAATCTTTACGGAAACCTTAACTAGCTACATCTACTAGGAGGTTCTAACTACTATATTAGAGTTTATACCTCCTTATTTGCAAGTCCTTCGTGTCTTTTTCTTCTCCTCTCCTTGAGCTCCTCGAAGATCCGGATTGTGGTTGATCGCCTCGTGTCGAAGATGATCCACCCGAGAGTCTATACCTCAAGCTCCAACCTCTAAACCAAGGTAACTAAGGTACCTAGTTTGCTAAGCTAGGTAGCTTAGAAGATGTAGAGTGTTTAATGGAGTATTTAATCTCAATAGCCCTAATGATTCACAACACATGTGAAGGTTTTGGGTCTTGAGGAATAAGGAGAGAAAAATTGGAGAGAAAAAGCGAATGAGCAAATGAACTAAGTCTTGGCAAGTGAAGGATGGCTCACTCATTATCTCACATGCAGCATGGATTATTTTCCAATTGAAAATAGCAACCATGCTTCAATAGTAAACACAAACAAATAAACAAATGTAATAAGCCATGCTTCACCCCATGCCACAAATATCTCCAATTTCCACCTCATTAATCTATTTTCAAAAATGGATAAACCAAATAATGAGGTGTCCCCTTGTAGAAGCATCTCTTGTGAAATTACAAGAATGCCCTCACCGTATATACATACTCGTATTCGTGTTCCGAAAAATACGAATACAATGAGATAATAATAATCCAATAATATAATACTAGTATCCGGCTTAAACCAAAGCCCACTAGTATTATCCGACCGAACATCATCCGTGAACCCTGCCGTAAAACGATACGGTCTCTACATCGTTTCGCCCGAAGCAGGAAACCCTCTGTGTGGGACTCTAAAGACTCGACAGTACGCTGACAACGGGTTTAACCACAAGTCCGTCAACGGTACTAGCTGCACGTAATGGCTATCCAGGTATCTGTCGATAAGAAGGCCGATGAGCAAACTCATCTGAACTCCTACTAAGCCTACCTGTAACAATCTCCGCATAGTCCGGTCTGTTCGTCTAAGATACTCGCATATCGGGCCTAGGGGGATGGTAATCGTCAGACCCCTAATAGAGCAATATGTCGTGCCGGGGTAAAGCCCAATACACCCTGAGAAACTACTGGAGTACTTACCAGTAAATCTCGCTTGCCCTGGCCAGGGACTTTGTGTAATGGCTTTCCGAACACAGCACGATATTAACCCCCAATACCGGGAGAGACGAATCCTATCTAACTGCTACTGCCTCCAAGTACTTTGGGACTGCACCTAACTAGTACCTGTTTGCACGACTCTTTTGAGCCGTGGTAGGATAGTAATCTAAGTACAGTGGGAACACACTCGAGACGAATAGTGATGTCAAGTCAACGGACTAACCTGTACTCATGCCACCTGGGAACTGCTACCTGACGATAGGTATAATACCAACCAACATTTCCCAACGAGTTCGTCCAGTGTAACTCATAACCCAATGAGCACATGTAAACTATCTCCGGTACGATATACCAATGGCTGTGGGACATACCATCTCCCCTGCTGGGATTGTTAGTTATGTATATGCCCTAGAGGCCATTGTTGTACATATGATGTATATTATAATGGATGCTTGGATATATATAGAGAGGACTTTCTTGCTCGTCATGATAGTATGCTATTTGGTTTCACTTTATCTTAACATGTTGACTTGTATATGTTTACTGTCTTACTCTCACATGTTGATAAAGCCCTTAGGATCTGTACTCGACTACTGGGACTATGATGAGATCATACTAGTGGGGCCATGGTAGTCGATGAGTACATCCTATAACTGTTCCTAGTCAAGCGTATATCGAGACAGGGCATCGATACACCAGAGTAGACTAGCGTATAGGCATCTTGACCCATATGATGGGCGATGGATGATCCCATATCCATCGGTGTTTGACATCAAGGATGGTGTACGGGTGCTCAGTGGAGACTGGGTACACTGGACGGACTCGCCGAGAACTCCCAGATGGTGATATACCACACGTCAGATAGCAGTTCTCCGGTGACACTGGTACAGGGTAGTCTGTAGACCCGAGATCGTCATAGAGTCTTGTGTGATTCCCACTGTGCTTTGATTTCCACCTTACCACGTCCAAGAGGGCGTGCAAAACAGTGGCTTTTGGGTGCAGTCCCGAATCACATGGAGGCAATGAGCGATAGGAGGGGATTCGTCTCTCCCGGTATAGGGAGTTGATGTTGTGCTGTGTTCGATTGGCTATAACTGGAAGTCCCTGGGCAGGGCTGATATAGAGATTTACTGGTAAGTGTTACCAGTAGTTTCTCGACCCGTTATGAGCCTCACATCGACACGACTTATCGGTTACTGGGGTCTGACGTATACCACCCCTAGACTAGATATGCAACATATCAGACGAAGAGACCGGACTGTACGGGAGTGTTACTGATTGGATTCACAGGAGAATGTATAGGCTAGCTTGTTGATCTTCTAATCGCTCAATACCTGGGTGGCTGTTACGTTTAGCTGACCGCTTACAGCTTGTGGGTGTTTGATATGATCATCACCTGCTACCGGCGTATTGACGATATTTTAGAGTCCTACACAGAGGTTTCTTGACTCAGGAGAAACGGAGTAGGGGCACATATGTGATATGTGCACGACCGAGGATAATGCGATATGAGATACCGTATTATATTCTCGCGATATTTTGATATGAGCCGGATCATCGGATCAAGTGTTGATTCGATGAATCGGTACATGATATATTAGTCGGTTATATTCGATATAGCCGGATTGTCGGATCAAGTGTTGATTCGATAATTTAATGTATAATAATATATATGATATATTGCATTACATTATCTAATATTGGCTCGCTTTATTATTTCATTTTCACACCGGGTAATATATTGATATATATGCGATATATGTTAATTGTATTATTTTCTTTTGTTACAAAATATATTATATATGTGATATATAATATTGTAACATAATATGATTACTAATGTAACATGTTTAGTGGAGATTAAATAAGGTTAGGATTTGAATTGGGTTAGTTCTTTCATGAACCTTCTAGAAGGTTTTCTTTTGTCATAAGCTTAGATATTATGGTTGATATTTTCTAGTGACTCATTGTTTAACCCAACCCAAACCCTAGCCTTAGTTAATTCTCTACATGGGTTAGCCTAGTCATGGTTGACCATGGTTACATTATTAATCATATATCATTTCATTATTCATCACAAAAGGATGAATGCATTATTTCTTCTTCTTCTTCAACCTTGAGCTTTGAGAAAGCTTACTAGGTTTTCATTTTGTGATGATTAAAAGTGAGAATTTGATATAAAAAGAAAGCATAAATACTACTCTATTATCCTCATATAATCTAGCCAATTAGATTAGGGTGTTCACCTCATTAGAGAGAGAGAGCTTGAATTATAGAAACTTCGAGGTAGATCATCGGAGAAAAGCATATCTGAGGTCCGGGATTGGACGTCGAGTTGTGGAGCCTCTCTTGAGTCCGGGAGATCATGGATCGCGGCGAAGGGACATCTACTTGGAGCTTATGAAGCGAAGGAGCGGACTATAAAGGTTGTAATCCCTCACTTTTAGTTGTAAAGATGTTTACTTGCATGCTAAACCCTAATAATCTAGCAAAGATCCCGGCTTTGGGTTGTTCGGCACGTTTAACCCTTGTAAGAGTGCCTAGGAACCCTACAGTGGTATCAGAGCCTAGCTAGAGTATTAGGCGACGTGTATACGAAGTTAAAACTCCGATCGAACCCCGAAACGTCGAATTAGACCCCTCTCTGGAAATTTTGTGAAAATGTGATTTTTTCTGCATTAAAAATACCAGCAGGGAAATATAAGCATTACAGTGGAAAACGAGACAATAATCCGTACAAACCGCCGTGGAACCGCGGCAATACCATGCTTGCGCCGCGGATCCGCGGTCGTACAGAAGAATTATTGGCTCTTTTTGGCACAGTAATATCCGTAGGTGATTCAGTATATTTCTGGGTATTTTTACTCTGACTCAAGTGTTGAGTGTTCTAGGGATTATTTTGAATTCGTTGATTCGATCGGATAGTTTAATTTCGTTTTGTTTTCCGGATATTTTAGAAACTGTTAAAATATTCGAACGGATATCATTAACTCACTTTTTCCCGGCACGAAAAACTTTCAAGTGTTGAATTTTTCTTGAGTTTAATTCTTTCGGAAAAACGTGCAAGTAACGCGGTGGACCCTCTAGAAGAACACAAACCTTAACTGGATTATGTGACCGTCTGAACCGCCTCTAAACCTTAGGATTTGGGGCAGTACGGCGTGCCACATGTGAGCCGTTGGCTTGACCCTTCTACGGCTGGACCATCGGTACTGTGACATATTCTGGGATTATTTGAACTCCGCTCAAGTGTTGAGCTATTTAGGAAATCTTAGGTATTTGATTATCCGATCGGAAAGTTTAATACTGTCTATTTATCTGGAATGTGATACAATATGTGAAATTCATATAGTTAGGCATGAAATGCGGAGTATCTGATATTTCGGATTTATGATGTCTAAAGTGATTGTGGATTCCAAATGTTGTAGTTTTACAATTTCTTTTCTGTGACCGTAAGTGTAGTATGTAGTTGTATTGCCGGTTTTCGTTGCTATACATCAACGACGATTGGTGTATGCATACTTACTTATGTTGATGATATGAGATATTATGTGTTGCTGTGATATGTTATATTGGATCGTCATGTTCTGAATAGCCGGGGGTTTTATGTGAGATGAGGGTTTTTATTTTCATTCATGTAAAATTCATTTGTATGTAATATTCTTTTATTGGGGCACTTCCGGGATGAGGTTGACGTCACCAGTGTATATTATTTACTTTTCCGCATTAGGTAGACCCAAGGAGGGGAGCACAAGTAACCGGGTTCTAGGGTCCAGTGGGAAGCCATCTCGAGGAGTCGGGACCGGGTCTCCTAACCCTAGAATTGGCAGTGTTGGTTGCCGCTCTCGTAGGGGTCTAGGGATGTGGGTTTGGCTATTCATCGCGACCGTGGAATCCGTGTTTTATACCGGCTCGTATTAAAAACACGGACATCCTAGTATATCCAATATTTCATATATGTTCTTCTGCTGCAATGTTCTCTGATATAGATCATATTACTGCCTGAGACGAATGCTTATACTATATATATATATAGTATATATATATATATATATATGCTGATATATAAATATTACTGCTTTCGTTTCTTCTGTGATGCTTAGGAAGCATAAGCTGATGGGATATATTAATGAGATTAATAAATGAAAAGAAACCTAAAAGATGTTGTAGAATCAAAACATTATAAAATGGGTAGCTACAGTTTTGCTTTGCATAGCGGTATATATGATATACCCTGCACCTTATTCGATGAGGAAAGAGCCGAGATTCCTTCACCGGGAGTGACCTCTTTAGCGAAATTGGCAGATGCTACAAACTCACGGTATAGTTTTTGACAGCTTCTATAGTTCTTGTTTTGCACAGCGGTATATATGATATACCCTGCACCTTATTCGATGGGCAAAGAGCCAAGATCTCTTCACCGGGAGTGACCTCTTTAGCGAAACTAGAAAAGTCTCAAAAACACTCCTTTTTCAAAAACCACTTGATTCTACGACGATATCAAGTTCATTACGCTCATGGTTTTCTGAAAAATCTGCGTAGCCCTCCGACATTTCAGATAGATATTACTTAGTATTCGTGCTACGGTAGTTTGGCATTCGTCAAGGCATAGTGTACGGTAGCTATTTACTACTTATCTGCAGCATATGATGCGATTGGATTAGGGTATTCGTACGGCGTTGTTTGGCATTCGTCAAGGGTCGTGCGGGTGGGTTTAATTCAATCAAGAAATGTACGGATTAAACTTGACTAGCGGACTATGGGTTGTTTGGCATTCGTCAAGGTCATAGCACGTTAGGGGCAAAAGCATTATCGGGAATTTCAAGTGTTGAAATTTTCAATGAGATTGCATACCTCCTATGAGATAGTTGGATCCCGATACCCACTGCGAGTAAGAGTTACTCCTGGAAGAATTTTACACAAGACAATTAGCCGATCAAGTAGGTGACTAGAAATGTGTTAACGGGGTTATGCCTCTGGGAAAACGAGGTTTATTTTAATTAGGTCCGTGCGAAAGCACGGGGAACCTCCCTCAAATACTGACACTGATCTGGCTGAAAGATTGACGAAATTGTAGGGTGTAATTAATCCCGGCTAATCTTACCTTTTTGGGTTTGAAGGAAGATTTGATAAAAACGGTGGGAGACATCCTGATTAGATAAGATAATAACCAATCTAATCTTGCAAGAGCATACGCTAAAGTGTTTTCTTCTCTCTCTCCAGGTAGCGACCATGTCAGGCCATAATCAAGATAATAATATGGATGTATTGACTGAACCCGCTTATTGTACTGAGCAAGGGAACGTTGGTCCCGTTCTTTCTTATAAAAGTTATAAGACTGAACAGGAAACAGGAGAATGTCTGGATTCTCATGCCGCCCAAACCAAGAACATGCATGCTGATGCATCTTCTTCGGGTGTGTTAGTTATTGAGAACTGTTTCTCAGTTCACCCTACGTCCTGGATATTAGATACCGGATCGGGATCCTACATATGTAAATTGTTACATGGGCTACGTAAAGGTAAAGAACTGGGAAAAGGTGATCATTCCATTCAAGTAGGGAATGGTGCAAGTATTGCAGCCAAAGCAGTTGGCGAATATCACCTTGTATTACCAAGTGGTAATACACTGATTCTGAATGAGTGCTATTATATACCGAACATGATGTGCAACATTATATCAATTTCTTTATTAAGTAAAGAAGGATATAATTTTGTATTAAAGGATAATATTATGAACATATTTTTAGATCAAAAGTTGATTGGATCAGGCTCGTTACATAATGGCATATTCATTCTCAATCAAAATACAGTCCTTAATATACAAAACACACACAAGAGGAAGAGTTTAGAAATGAACGAGTCCTTCTTGTGGCATTGTAGACTTGATCATATCAATGCGACACGACTAGCTAAGTTACATAAGGATGGATATTTGAATCCGTTCGAATTATCATCTTATGATACTTGCCATTCATGTCTCAAAGGAAAAATGACCAAAACTCCGTTTAATGGACACGGAGAAAGAGTTGCGGAACTCTTAGGACTGATACATAGTGATGTATGCGGTCCTATGTCTACGCATGCCAGGAACGGTTCTTCCTACTTCATTACATTCACTGACGAACTCTCTAGATACGGACATGTGTTCCTGATGAAACACAAGTCTGAAGCTTTTGAGAAATTCAGAGAATATAAGCACGAAGTAGAGAACCAAACGGGAAAAAGTATTAAGATCCTTCGATCTGATCGAGGAGGAGAATACTTAAGCAATGAGTTCCTAGAATATCTAAAAGAGAATGGGATTCTCTCTCAGCTTACTCCTCCTTATACACCACAGCACAACGGTGTATCGGAACGGAGGAATCGCACGCTATTAGATATAGTGCGCTCTATGATGAGCATGCTGAGTTGCCTATTTCCTTCTGGGGTATGCGCTTGAGACAGCCATACACCTATTGAATATGGTTCCTACCAAATCAGTGACTACCACTCCATATGAGATATGGAAAAGGAAGAGACCAACTCTTAAGTATGTTAAGATATGGGGTTGTCCGGCCTATATCAAAAGACAAAATCCGGACAAACTCGAGGCAAGATCTGTCTTATGTAAGTTTGTAGGATATCCCAAAAATTCACAAGGGTATATCTTCTACCACCCCGAGGAACAAAAGGTGTTTGTTTCTCGACATGCCACTTTCTTAGAAAAAGGTTTTCTTATGAAACAGATTAGTGGCATTGAGGTAGAACTGGAAGAGGTTCCAGTGACACAAACTATAACAGAAGACTTGGTAGAACCAGAAGATTCAGTAGTACCCGATGAACCCCAGCCTCTCAGCCGATCTAGCAGGGTTTCTCATCCACTTGAGAAATACTACGGTTTTCTCATTGATGGTGGGAGCGAGGATTGCATTATGAAAGATGATGACCCGACTAGTTTCGAGCAGGCCCGAGTAGTGACTCTGTGAAATAGCTGGATGCAATGCGATCTGAGATGGAATCCATGTACACCAACAAAGTATGGACTTTAGAAAATACTCCTGAAGGGGTAAAACCCATTGGGAGCAAGTGGATTTTTAAAAAGAAAATTGGTGTAGATGGAAAAGTCGAGACTTTCAAAGCTAGACTTGTTGCAAAGGGTTTTCGTCAACGACCAGGTGTGGATTATGACGAAACCTTTTCTCCAGTGGCTATGCTTAAGTCCATCCGGATCTTACTTGCCATTGCTGCATACCATGACTACGAAATCTGGCAAATGGATGTTAAGACCGCCTTTCTAAACGGTGATTTAGAAGAATGCGTGTACATGACTCAGCCAGAGGGCTTCGTAGATAGTGGGAGCAGCGGAAAGGTGTACAAACTGCTTAAATCCATTTATGGGTTAAAGCAAGCATCGCGGAGTTGGAACATCTGTTTTGATATTGTAGTCAAAGAGTTTGACTTCATCAAAAATATAGATGAAGCTTGTATTTATAAGAAGGTTGCAGAGAGTTAGGTTGTATTCCTCGTATTGTACGTGGATGACATACTCTTGATAGGAAATGATGTTCCTATGCTGCAATCAGTCAAGCTCTTCTTATCACAAAGATTCTCAATGAAAGATCTAGGTGATGCCTCCTGCATATTGGGAGTCATGATTTATAGAGATAGATCTAAACGGATACTGGGATTGTCCCAATCCAGGTACATTGACACCATACTAAAGAGATTTAGTATGGAAGAATCCAAGCGTGGGAACCAACCCACGATCTCTGGACTCACTCTCTCCAAAGAGATGTCTCCCAAGACTGATTTGGAAAGAGCTCGCATGCAAGGGATACCCTATGCTTCGGCAGTAGGCTATATCATGTATGTGATGCTATATACCAGACCCGATATAGCATACTCACTAAGTGTAGTGAGTCGGTATCAAGCAGATCCTGGAAAGAGTTACTGGACAGCTGTGAAGAACATTCTCAAGTACTTGCGAAGGACTAAAGAGATGTTCTTGGTGTATGGTAACGGAGAACTCCGGGTGGAGTCCTTTACCGATTCCAGCTTCCAAAGTGATAAGGATGACTCTAACTCGCACTCGGGATTTGTCTTTACCCTCAATGGAGGGGCAGTATGTTGGAAGAGTTCCAAACAGGATACCATTGCAGACTCTACGATGGAGGCTGAATACATAGCTGCCAACGATGCTGCCAAAGAGGCTGTTTGGGTAAAGAAATTCATTAGTGAGCTTGGTGTGGTTTCATCCATTGAACATCCAATACCTCTGTATTGCGATAACAATGGAGCTGTGGCTTTGGCCAAGGAATTCAGGTCCCATCAAAAGTCCAGACATATTCTGAGGCGATATCACCTAATCAGGGAGATAGTTGATCGCCGGGAGATCGAGGTCAGGAGAGTAGATACGAAGGACAACACTGCGGATCCACTCACAAAGGCCATTCCCCAGATACAGTTTGAGAGATTATTCGGGATGCTAGGTATGAGATACTACAGCAGCTGGCCTTAGTGCAAGTGGGAGATTGTTAGTTATGTATATGCCCTAGAGGCCATTGTTTTACATATGATGTATATTATAATGGATGCTTGGATATATATAGAGAGGACTTTCTTGCTCGTCATGATAGTATGCTATTTGGTTTCACTTTATCTTAACATGTTGACTTGTATATATTTACTGTCTTACTCTCACATGTTGATAAAGCCCTTAGGATCTGTACTCGACTACTGGGACTATGATGAGATCATACTAGTGGGGCCATGGTAGTCGATGAGTACATCCTATAACTGTTCCTAGTCGAGGGTATATCGAGACAGGGCATCGATACACCAGAGTAGACTAGCGTATACACATCTTGACCCATAAGATGGGCGATGGATGATCCCATATCCATCGGTGTTTGACATCAAGGATGGTGTACGGGTGCTCAATGAAGACTGGGTACACTGGACGGACTCACCGAGAACTCCCAGATGGTGATATACCACACGTCAGATAGCAGTTCTCCGGTGACACTGGTACAGGGTAGTCTGTAGACCCGAGATCATCATAGAGTCTTGTGTGATTCCCACTGTGCTTTGATTTCCACCTTACCATGTCCAAGAGGGCATGCAAAACGGTGGCTTTTGGGTGCAGTCCCGAATCACATGGAGGCAATGAGCGATAGGAGGGGATTCGTCTCTCCCGGTATAGGGAGTTGATGTTGTGCTGCGTTCGATTGGCTATAACTGGAAGTCCCTGGGCAGGGCTGATATATAGAGATTTACCGGTAAGTGTTACCAGTAGTTTCTCGACGCGTTATGAGCCTCACATCGACACGACTTATCGGTTACTGGGGTCTGACGTATACCACCCCTAGACTAGATATGCAACATATCAGACGAAGTGACCGGACTGTATGGGAGTGTTACTGATTGGATTCACAGGAGAATGTACAGGCTAGCTTGTTGATATTCTGATCGCTCAATACCTGGTTGGCTGTTACGTTTAGATGACCGCTTACAGCTTGTGGGTGTTTGATATGATCATCACCTGCTACCGGCGTATTGACGATTCTTTATAGTCCTACACAGAGGTTTCTTGACTCAGGCAAAACGAAGTAGGGGCACATATATGATATGTGCACGACCGAGGATAATGCGATATTATAGGGTTCCTAGGCACTCTTGTGAAGGTTCATAAAGCATCAAATATGCCCGAATAAAATTTTAGATGTGCCGAACAACCCAAAGACGGGATCTTTGCTAGATTATTAGGGTTTAACATGCAAGAAAACATCTTTAAACCTAAGTTTGAGGGATTACAACCTTTGTAGTCCGCTCCTTCGCTTCACAAGCTCCGAGTAGAAGTCTCTTTGCCGCGATCCACGATCTCCCAGACTCAAGAGAGGCTCCACGACTCGAACGATCCATGCTAGCTTGAAGTGTTCCGCTTCTCCAATGATCTACGTCGAAGTTGCTATAACCCAAGCTTTCTCACTCTAAAGAGATGAACACCCTAATCTAATGGGCTAGATTAGATGAGGATGATGGAGTAGTATTTATGCTTTCTTTTTAATTCATTTTCTCACAAGAAATCATCACAAAATAATTAACTAGTAAGCTTTCTCAAAGCTAAGAGAGAAGAAGATGATGAATGAAAATGATAATCCTTTTGTGATGAATAGTAGTAAAGAATATATAATTGATTATTTAACCATGGTCAAGGATGAGAGGCTAAAACTTTGTAGAGAATAAACTAAAGTTAGGGTTTGGTTAGGTTAAGGATAAGGATCAACCATAATATCTTAACCAAGACAAAAGAGAATCCTTCTAGAAAGTGCAAGAAAGAGCTAACCCTAATCAAACCCTAATCCATTTTTATCATCCTTAAACATGTTTCATAATAAATCATATCATGTCACAATAATATATATCACATATATATTATATATTTGGAACAAAAGAAAATAATACAATTAACATATATCGCATATATATCAATGTATTAATCCGGTGAGAAAATGAAATAATAAAGCGAGCCAATATTAGATAATGTAATACAATATATCATATATATCATTATACATTAAATCATCGAATCAACACTTGATCCAACGATCCGGCCATATCGAATATAACCGACTAATATATCATGTACCGATTCATCGAATCAACACTTGATTCGATGTCCCGGTTCATATCTAAATATCGCGAGAATATAATACGGTATTTCATATCGCATTATCCTCGGTCCTGCACATATCACATATGTGTCTCTACTCCGTTTTGCCAGAGCCAAGAAACCTCTGTGTAGGACTCTAAAGAATCGTCAATACGCCGAAAGCAGGTGATGATCATATCAAACACCCACAAGCTGCAAGCGGTCAGCTAAACGTAACAGCCACCCAGATATTGAGCGATCAGAAGATCAACAAGCTAGCATGTCCGTTCTCCTGTGAATCCAATGAGTAACACTCCCGTACAGTCCGGTCTGTTCATCTGATATGTCGCATATCAAGTTTAGGGGTGGTATACGTCAGACCCCAGTAACCGATAAGTCGTGTCGATGTGAGGCGCATAACAGGTCGAGAAACTACTGGTAACACTTACCAGTATATCTCTATATCAGCCCTGGCCAGGGACTTCCAATTATAGCCAATCGAACACAGCACAACATCAACTCCCTATACCGGGAGAGACGAATCCCCTCCTATCGCTCATTGCCTCCATGTGATTCGGGACTGTACCCAAAAGCCACCGTTTTGCACACCCTCTTGGACGTGGTAAGGTGGAAATCAAAGCACAGTGGGAATCACACAAGACTCTATGACAATCTCGGGTCTACAGACTACCCTGTACCAGTGTCACCGGAGAACTGCCATCTGACGTGTGGTATATCACCATCTGGGAGTTCTCGGCGAGTCCGTCCAGTGTACCCAGTTTCCACTGAGCACCCGTACACCATCTCTGATGTCAAACACCGATGGATATGGGATCATCCATCGCCCATCATACGGGTCAAGATGCGTATACGCTAGTCTACTCTGGTGTATCGATGCCCCATCTCGATATACCCTCGACTAGGAACATTTATAGGATGTACTCATCGACTACCGTGGCCCCACTAGTATGATCTCATAATAATCCCAGTAGTCGAGTAAAGATCCTAAGGGCTTTATCAACATGTGAGAGAAAGGCAGTAAACCAATACAAGTCAACATGTTAAGATAAAGTGAAACCAAATAGCATACTATCACGACGAGCAAGAAAGTCCTCTCTGTATATATCCAAGCATCCATCATAATATACATCATATGTACAACAATGGCCTCTAGGGCATATACATAACTAACAATCTCCCACTTGCACTAAGGCCAGCTGCTGTAGTATCTCATACCTAGCATCCCGAATAATCTCTCAAACTGTATCTGGGGAATGGCCTTCGTGAGTGGATCCGCAGTGTTGTCCTTCGTATCTACTCTCCTGACCTCGATCTCCCGGCGATCAACTATCTCCCTGATCAGGTGATACCGCCTCAGAATATGTCTGGACTTCTGATGGGATCTGGGTTCCTTGGCCAAAGCCACAGCTCCATTGTTATCACAATACAGAGGTATTGGATGATCAATGGATGGAACCACACCAAGTTCAGTGATGAACTTCTGTTAGTGTATATGCCTTAGGGGCCATTATTGTATCTTACTAGTTTGTATATTACTTAATGGAAGCTTGGGATATTCACATGTATATAACAGTCTTGCTAAACATGGTAGTATGCTACTTGGTTTTTCTATCTTAATATGTGAGTATACGTATTGATAGAGCTCTTAGGATCTTGCTTGACTACCAGCGTTGTGATGGCAGTCACACTAGTGGGGGCTGGGTAGTCTACAAGCACATCCTTATTCAGGTCCCTAATCGTTGGATTATCGAGACAGGGCATCGATACTCCGGAGTAGACTAGTGTGTACGCTTCTCATCCCAGTTGGGGAGATGGTCTGTCCCACAGCCGTCAGTACGTCGTACTGGAGATAGTATGCAGGTGCTCGTTAGGTTACGGGTACACCGGACAGGACTCACAGGGAACTGTTGGTTGGTTTTATACCAGTCGTCAGTGAACAGTTCCCAGGTGACATGAGTACAGCATAGTCCACAGACTTGACACTGCTACTTCGCCTCGAGTGTGTCCCACTGTTCTTAGATTGCTACCCTACCACGGCTCAAAGGAGTCGTGCAAACAGGTAGCAGTTGGGTGCAGTCCCGAGCACTTGGAGGCAGTGGCGGTTAGACAAGATTCGTCTCTCCCGGTATTGGGGGTTGATATCGCGCTGTGTCAGAGAGCCATTACGCAAAGTCCCTGGCCAGGGCAAGCAAGATTTGCTGGTAGGTTCCAGTAGTTTCTCAGGGTGTAATGGGCTTCGCTCCGACACGACTTATACCGCTATTAGGGGACTGACGCTTGCCGTCCCCTAGGCCCGATATGCGATAGTCTTAGACGAACGGACCGGACTGTACGGAGATTGTCACATCAGACTTAGTAGGAGTTCGGATGGGTTTCCTCATCGGCCTTCTTATCGACATCTACCTGGGGACCATTACGTACAGCTAGTGCCGCTTGCGGTCTGTGGTTAAACCCACTGCCAGCGTAGTAGTCGAGTCTCTAGAGTCCCACACAGAGAGTTTCCCTACTCCAGGCGAAACGATATAGAGGTCATATGGTTTTACGACAAGGGTTCGGACGCATACGTGTGTTTACGCACGTACGACATTCAGACAGTTTTTACTAGTCGGCTTTGTTTTAAGCCAGTTTCTACTATCCGGTTATTGGATTTATACAGTCTAAAGTTTTTCCGTGTTTTCACGGATCGGAGGGGCGTTCTCGTAATTGTGCGAGAAGCTTCTAGAAGATGGTGACTTGGGGGTTAAGGTGGCATATGCATTAAATGGGATTAGTGACTCATTTGAGTGATTCATCCATGTCATTAATGCATCATAAATGCTTAATGACTCATGGAGATGAATCACCCATTAGATATTTATGGGGCATGGTTGTTAAATCATTTACTTGATTTATCTTGTTATTATTTATGCTTCATATATATTATGAGAGATCATTGTCTCATTCCATTCTTTTGCTCACTTTCTCTCTCCTCAAGCTCTCCCTCTTCAAACCCTAATCCTCTCTTCTCATGTGTTGAGTACAAGGATTAGATTAGACTACTTAATCCTTAACCATTCTCTATATCACCTAGGTTGCTTAGATTAGCGATTTAAGAAACCTAGTTACCTCTAGTTTGAGGTGAAGCTTGTAGTAAAGCTCTCGGGTGGATCTTCTACAACTTAGAGAAGGCCGGAGAGGACGTGGAGAACGGCAAGACGAAGGACTCGGTTCTAAAGGTATAATCACTTAACATAGTAGTTAACACTTCTATGGTTTCTTGTTAGTTATTGTTTATGCAAAGATTCTCGGTTAATCGATGTTTACGCCTAAAACAAGATCGTTTTTCATTATTCCGCCTCCCCGCAAGTCGTGGGGTGTTGTACATCGACTTACAGTGGTATCAGAGCCTCGCTAAACAATAATTAACTCATTAGCAAAGTCGTAAGAATTTCGAACGCAAAAAGAACCGGAAACATCGTCGATTATCGCAGTTTCTGTCGAATTTAAAACAGGACCTAAAAATTTTTCAGGGACCTTCAGAATAACAAGTAGGAAAAACTAGGGCTACTGGAGAAATTTGGACCTGTGACTCGACTAACTCACCGCGGAACCGCGGCGGATCCATGCGATCCGCCGCGGATCCGCGGTCGAGTTAGGGCCGAGTCAGCCCTAATTTCTTCAGTAACTCCTAGGTGGTAACAGTGATGTTTCTGGGATGTTTTATTTTCTGATAAGATCTCATGTGTACAGAGAAGTATTGGAGTAGAATCTAAAAGTGTTTGCTCGATCGAAATTTTACGATGTTTGCTAATTTGATTATATCTGTGTTTGTATAATGTGTTCGTAAACCTCCCCTAACTGCTTGTATGTCAGTTGGCAGGGGGTTGCACATTTCTGTAATGGTTTTTACTGTTTGTGGATGTGAACTGTATTGGACTGTTGTGATGATTAGCCGGGGTTTTGAGATGGGTTATTATTTTAATTCATTCAATGTAATTGTAATATGTTGTAATATTATTTTGCGGGGCACATCCAGGTTGCGGTTGTAGCCACCGATGTATTATTTCATTTTACTGTTTTTGCTCCTAGGATAGACCCAAGGTGGGGTGCACAAACTACCGGGTATTTTGAAGTGTTTAGTGGCCTACTCACTTTGTTGAGGGAGACCGCTTCACTTCGGGTATTTGGCGGGTAGTTTGCCGTACCCGTAGGGGTCTAAGGTGGGGTAATGGCTATTCATCACAACTGTGTAATCCGTCTTTTGTTGCAGGCTCTAAACAAACGCGGATTGCTTGCAAATCCAATAAAGTTCATATGAGATCTGGAATACCTATTATTGCGTCTGACGAATGTACAATATCTATATATGATAGCTATTTAGACGTCACTTATGTTTTACACCCGCGCTAGCCCAGCCCCCGCTCTGCCGTTAGTTAAGTAACCTAACGGGTGATGACGGGACCCCGTGGCGAATGCGGATGGCATAAGAGGACGTTGTATTTTTATTATTTTCTGCAATGATAGGTTAATGATGGGACACATTATTTATAATGCAAAGAAAATAAACCAAAAAGTTGAATCGTTGGAACAATTTAAAAGAAACCACTCGGTTATTTTAAAACAGATGATATTTTTTAAATTGCGGAGCTTTAACCACTCCTTTTAAAAGCTATCAGGTTCCTTCGGTTATATCAAGTTCACTACGTTCACGGTTTCGCCAAAACCATTCGTAGCCCTCCGTCATTTCATTTGGGTATTCAGTAGTATTCAAGCTATGCATTTTGACCAACGCCAAGGCATAATGTTTGGTAGCTGCTCGGTATTCATTTGTTGCATAGATAGATGAGTTAGTTTGGGACAGTCGTATTATCATTTGGCCAACGTCAGGGATATATACGGATGGGTTCAAATTGACAAGATAATGATGGGCAGAACTTGACATGTGACTTATGACATTTTGACCAACGCCAAGGTCATAAGAGCATGGGGAAAAATTACATATCGGGAATTTCTAAAGAAACTGAAATTTGCAAAGAGATGCATACCATTTGGAGTTTGATGAATGTTGGTAGGATTCCTTCAACATTATCATACGATGATATTTGGATCCCGATCCTACTGTGAGTATATGCTACTCATCAGGATATTCGTCACTTAACGATCAATGCTATAAACCAAGTAGGTGTCAAGAAAGGTGTCAGCGGGGTTACGCCCCCAGAGAAAAGAGGTTATTTAATTAAGGAACTTCGCGAAAGCGTTGGAAAACCTCCCTCGAAGTATCGACACTAGCCTGGCTGAACGATTAAGCAAGTATTGTACGGCGAGAATAGTCCTGGCTAATTCTTCTTTTATGGTTTGGGGAAGGATTCGAGAAACAGTGGGAACCATCCAGTTTAGATAAACTAAAAACCACTCTAAACTTGCAAGAGCATCATGCTAAAGAGTTTTCTTCTCTCTCTCCTAATTGCAGCGACCCTGAAAATGACTGGACTTAAGTTACTTTTAGAGAAAAATATACTAACAGGGCCAAACTATAAAGATTGGCTGCGGAATGTCAAAATGGCTTTGACCTATGACAAATTGGGGTACGTCCTCACCGCTAAGGCACCTGCTCTCCTTGGTCCCAAATCCAGTAATGCGGATAAGGAAATCCGAAAAACCTGGGATTTCGATTGCGCGAAAGCCAAGTGCATCGTGCTTGCCTCGATGAACAATGAACATCAGAGGAGGCACGAGGATATAGAACTAGATGCCATATTTCTCCATACAAAGGAACTTTATGGAGAGCAATCTCGTATAGCAAGATACGAGACCTCTAAGATCTTGTTTCGAGCGAGGTTGGCTGTCGGGTCATCGGTAGGAGAACATGTCCTAAAGATGATCGGCTATATAGAAGAGCTCGCAGACCTTGGGACGACTTTGGATAATGAGCTCTATACAAACCTTATTCTCCAGTCCCTTCCTCCCACCTACGCCCAGTTTATCCTGAACTTCAACATTCAAAGAAAAGAAGTTGAACTTCCGGAACTCCTGAACATGTTAAGGAGTGCAGAGGGCACCTTGCAGAAGGCAAGGGAAACACCCGCTATGTTTTTTGGCGGTGCTTATTCTTCCGGGTCCAAGGCTAGGGCCAAAGGAAGGACAAAGAAGGCCGCCCCCAGACCTAGAGGAGGTGTAAGTAAGGTGGGAGAGAAGGGAAAGAAAAAGATTGCAGTGCCGGTAGTGGCCCAGGATGAGTACTTCCATTGTCACAGGAAAGGGCACTGGAAGAAAGATTGCAAGGCGTGGAATGCAAGAACCAGGAACCGAAGCAAGCTGTGGCTTCGACTTCAGGTGTGTTTGTAATTGAGAATTGTCTGTCAATCAACTCTACTTCCTAGGTATTGGATACCGGATCAGGATCTCATATATGCAATTCATTGCAGGCACTGAGAAACTGTAGAGTGCTGAAGGAAGGTGATATGACCCTAAAGGTTGCTAACGGAGCTAGCGTGGGACCTGTGTCCGTCGGGGATTATCACCTGGGATTGACGAGTGGACACATTTTGGTTTTACATAACTGTTTTTATGTACCAAGCTTAATGTGTAATATCATATCAGTTTCCTTGTTATCAAATAAAGGTTATGATTTCACGTTTGTAAATGATGTTATCAACATCCACCTAAATCATGGTTTGATTGGGTCCGGTACACTAAATAACGGTATATATGTCTTAAACCAACTCCAAATTTTCAATGTTCAGAACACACTAAAAAGAAAGTCTCCAGATTTAAATAAACCTTTCTTATGGCATTGTAGACTGGGTCACATCAATGAGAGTGTTGGAGATAGTGCCCTCAGAGTCAATTATTGGATCACAGCACGTGATTGCAATGATTGATGGAGGACCTATCCCGGTAGGACAGTCTTACTCGAGATGATAGTATGCTATCTGGTTTATCTTTATCATCGTGTACTGCTTTAGGTGACCTGACAGGTCACTATTACACGTTGATAGAGCCCCTAGGATTCTTGCTTGACCACCAGCAGTATGAGGGCGATCATATAAGTGGGAGCTGGGGGTCTATAAGCACATCCTTAAATGGTCCCTAGTCGTGAGAGTTTCGAGACAGGGCATCGATACTCTAGAGTAGACTAGTGTATACAGTCGAGATCCCGACGAGGGGCGGTGGCCGGTCTCACAAGCCACTGGTGTCAGTTGGATCACCTAAGATGTATACAGGTGCTCATTGGGTTATGAGTACACCGGACAGGACTCGCCGGGGACATGCTAGTTGGTCTTATACCAGACGTCAGATGGCAGTTCCCTGGTGACATGTGTACAGGTTAGTTCATCGACCTGGGGATCGTCATTTGTCTCGTGTGAGTTCCCACTGTACTTTGATTACTACCCTACCACGGCTCAAAGGAGTCATGCAAACAGGTTTTAGTTGGGTGCAGTCCCGAGCCACATGGAGGCAGTGAGCGCATCTTCAGGGGTTCGTCTCTCCCGGTATTGGGGGTGAGGTCGCGCTGTGTCTAGGAGAGCCATTACACGAAGCCCTCGGCCGAGGCAAGGAGATTTACTGGTAGGTATTCCAGTAGTATCTCAGGGTGTTCTGGGCTACACTCCGACAAGACTTGTACCGCTTTTGGGGGTCTGAATTTTACCAACCCCCTAGGCCCGCCATGCGATGCTCATAGACGAACGGACCGGACTGTACGGATATTGTCACTGACAGGCTCAGTAGGGTTGTCAGGCTGAGTTCGCTCACAGACGTCCCTTTTAGTCAATACCTGGTAGCCCGTTACGTATTGGCTTATACCTCTGACGTGCTAGTGGTTAAATCCACAACCAAGGTGTTGACGAGTCTTTAGAGTCCCCCACATTCAGTTACTCAGCTTTCGGGCGAAAAGTTGTAGAGGCCGTATGGAGATATGGCAAGGTCCGATCAGATACGTGCGGTATTGCACGGATCAGGATAGGACAGTTTGTACTACAGGCCGTATGGATATATGGCAGGGTTCGATCAGATACGTGCGGTATTGCACGAATCAGGATCGAACGGATATTACTAGCCGGCTTTGGTTTAAGCCGGATCCTAGTATAGTACAGTGTAGATTTTGTCTCATTGCATTTGTATTTCGGTCGAAATACAAATGCGGGTGTGTATGCACGGTAGCGGGGTTTTCCTGTAATTTATTACGGGACCAGTTTTCTGGAGTTGCCAGTTTGCTTTCCGTTTCAGCCGATTTCCTTTGTATCGTTCATTGGCCGAAGTTTGGTGGAGGAGGGCTTATTTGCATTGTTGCAAATAGGCATTTGTGGAGGGGGTCTTTTGCATATTGGTTGGATCATGATGGTTGCTCCATACCTTGACCTTTTGACTAGTTTTGTTCATGATGGCTTGACCATTTGGAGTCATCATGCTTGAGATGATGGTTGTGGTAGAGTGTGGTTTTGGTGTTAGTGATCATGTTCTTTCATGATTGCTTTTGATTCCCTCTTGCATTATTGTGTGGCCTCTCTCATTCTATCACTCTCTCCTCTCATTCCCATCCCCACACAAGTCATGGCCGGCCACAATAGAGGTGGGCTGTCCAAATTTTTGGATGGTGGAATTTTGTTCATTTCATGCTCCAAAAATCCCCAAGTTCCTCTACATAGTTCTTGTATCATACCTCCACCAATATGGCAATTCCTACAACCCTAAAATGAGACACAAGTTCTACTATACATTCTACAGCAAATCTTGGGCACGTCGACTAGCCAGCTTCGTGCCCGAGTTGCCTCGGCATTGAGGTGGGAGCCCGTAAAAGAAGTAGGCGATGTGGTGCACTTCCGGCGACGAGGTGGAGACGGGACATTCCGCGGAAGATCGGGAAGACGACGAGAAGACCGGAGGACTCGGATCAGTCGGTATATCTCTCTTCCCCATCTTGTAGTTAGCTTAGACTAGTTAATGGTTTGATCCGTGTATTAGTGCGCGGTGGTGCCAGTTTATGAAAAATTTAAGTTAATCACCGCTTCCGCATTTTGGCCTCGGGATGGAGGCCGGGGCGCCGCCGTGCACTTACAGTGGTATCAGAGCCTTGCCATTAACTTAGTCTAGCTTTGTTTAATGTGTTTACATTTCCGATCGACCAAAATTCCAAAATCCGCATTTTTGTTCACATCAGTTTTCTGTTGAAATTTTTTGGAGTCGAAAAATTTTTCAGGTTGCAGAAAAGTGATGTACTCGAAGATATAAGAATTCTGTAGAAATACGATAAAGTGAATCGACTATCAGAGCGCGGAACCGCGGCCAAAACCCCCATTGGGCCGCGGTTCCGCCGCACTATAGTGAGATTGATTTATCATATTTCTTCATTTTATTTCTGGGTTTAAAATAGGGTGTTTGGAATATTAATATTGGGCCCAGAATTTCTTGATGTGCTACAGTAATGCTTGGGGGCCCACTTGTTAAAATTTGATCGATCGGATATTTTAAACACATTATTTCACAGTATTTACATTATATCTGCGACCGTGAATGTCACTTGATCGGTAAATCCAGTCTAACTGCTATAGCCAGGTTAGACGGATTTGCGAACGTGACTTTCACGTTGATGTTTTGTGTTTTGCTGTGATGTTGCGGATCGGTCGTGGGGGATAGCCTGGATGCAATGCTAGTACATTTTTGTTGTATTATGTACATTTGATATTGCGGGGCGAGCGTCCGACATGTGGACTGCCGTCACTGCCTGTTTGTATTACTATTTTGGGGCACGACTGGGTTGCGGTCGATGTACCCGTTGTATGTATATTTTACTTTCTGTACTAGGATTACCCCGCGGAGGGGTGCACGGATAGCCGGATTCTAGAAGGAAACAAGCCCGCATCTCATGGCATTGAGACGGAGGGGGCTTCACTCTAGGATTGGCGGGCTATTCGCCGCACTCGTAGGGGGTACAGGTTGACCCAGGAAGGGTGCCCAAGTTACCGGATTTCGTGAAGTGCTGGGTGGTCCATTCACGTTGCTGAAGGGGGCTGCCTCGCTTCAGGTTTTGGCGGGTAACTTGCCGCGCCCGTAGGGGTCTAGGATTTCATTGCACAGGCTATCCACACGACCAGGGGAACGTCGGGTTTCAGTAGTGGCTCTGTGAAACCCGGGGATCCCAGATATCTGTATTGTTCTGTGATGCTGTACATTTCTGTGATGTTGCATTTTATCACGCCTTGAGCGAAATATAATATATTGGTATATATATTAGTAGATGTTGTATATGTTTTGCATCCGCGCTAGTCCAGTCCCCGCTCTGTCGTTAGTTAGCTAACCTAACGGGTAATGACGGGACCCAGTGGCGAATGCGGATGGCATATACGTACATCAGTATATTTTCGTTCTTTGTGGTGTGATCAATTGATGGGACTGCGTTGATTCGGATCAATGCAAGTTAAAAACAAACCTAATCTGATGTTGTTGGAACACTTTTCAAAAAGCTGTTATTGCAAGGACGTTCACTTTTGTTTTGCCTCATGGTATTCAGTTGGAATATCTTGCTCCTCAGTCGACGAGGCAAGGGCCGAGATCCCTTCACCGGGAGTGACCCCTTGGACAGAAGTTTGCGTCAGGGCAATAACTTCACTATAGCCGATTACTTTTGCTTTGCACCATGGTATTCAGTTGGAATATCCTGCACCTCATTCTACGGGGAAAGAGCCGAGATCCCTTCACCGGAAGTGACCTCTTTAGCAACGGTTTTCGTCACTATATTTTTAAAAAAGCTATCCGTTCCTTCGACGATATCAAGTTCATTACGTTAAAGGTTTTCGCCAGAAACCATTCGTAGCCCTCCGTCGTTTCATATGAGTGGTCAATAGTATTCAAGCTGTGTATGTTGGCCAAAGTCAAGGCACAGTGATTGGTAGCTATTGGGGCATTCATATGCAGCATAGATAGATGCGTTGGTTTGGGACAGTCGTGCTGCCATTTTGGCCAAAGTCAAGGGTATGTACGGGTGGGTTCAAATTAACCTGGAGAATGACGGGTAGAACTTGACATGTGACTTATGATATGTTGGCCAAAGTCAAGGTCATAAGAGCATAGGGCAGAAATCACATCGGGAGTTTCAAAAGAACTGAAACTTGCCAGATATGCGCATACCTTTTGGAGTATGATACCGTGAGCGGATTCCGTCACGTTGTCATGCGATGATAGTTGGATCCCGGTTCCCACTGATGCGTTAGTTTACTCCTCGGGTCACCCCGACTAATTCTTCTTTCAGGTTTGGGGGAGAATTTGAGGTACAGTGGGAGGTTTCCAGATTAGATAAATTGGTAACCATTCTGATCTAGGTTAGAGTGCACGCTGAGTATTTCTTTTCTCTCTCTCTTTGGCAGCGACCATTGACCCGACCCTAAGACTATGGCTCAGTGACCAAATTAACCGAGCCTTCTTAAATACTGGCTTTTGGATTGTCAGAGTTGCAAACCCCATTGCCACTCCTACTTTTACCCTTTTCTCCAGGACACCCCGTATTACTACGAACGTCCACTTCCATTGGACAAAACCATCGTATGGTTAGATACGAACTCGAAGGAATTTATTCGAGGATGGTTTCCGGTTCTGGAGAAAACGGATAGGACTATTCAGTTGTCTTTTCCTTTTACCTTCTCTCAGCTTGCGAGTACTCCTTGGTTTAGGAGATAGTACACCTATTACGCAAATTGGATAGTCTTCTTCCAAACCTTAGGCTGGTGCCGAACGGTGGGGAATGAAGAAAACCAATTAGCATAACGATGGTGTGCAGAAGGTATTAAGTTAAGACAAAACAAGGGATTAGTAAGAGGGCAAAGTAAATTGCGACTGCTATTCACGACAAAACCAGGTATTTCATTACCACTCCCACTTCACCTTTGTATTTCTCCAGGACAGTCCGTATCACTACGAAGATCCACAGATATTTGGATACTCCATCGTATGGTTATATACGAACTCGAAAGGAACTTGTTCCAGTTCGGGGATGGATTCTGATTCAGGAGAAATAGGAATAAGGTTTATTCGGTTGTCTTTTATCCTCACCTTCTCTCGCATTGCGAGTACTCCTAGGATTAGGACAGTACACCCATTATGCTTATTGGACAGTCTTCTTCCAAACCATAGGCTGGTGCCGAACGGTAGGGAAGGAAGAAAACCATTTGTCCTAAAGGGGTGTGCAGAAGGTAATGACTAAAGACATATGAAGGGATTTGGAGAGGTGGCAAAGAACTATACGATTACAGTCGTGAATCTGGAAGAGGCATTAATAGGAATACCGGGATACCCCATCGAAACATTTCAATGTTTCAGTTTCACTGTGTAATGTTAAAAGAAAACTGATTTCCCGATTAGATACTTACTCCAGGGTATGCATTTACCAGGTACGACTCTCACATCTGTATGGTTTTACAGATGATGAGTGGGAGTAAGTTGTTGGGAATTGGGTGACTATCCTCATTATATCGGGATTCGTTGCTATCGGTGATATTTGAGGAAGTCACCTGGGTTGTTTGCCAGATGGCAAATACTTGGTTTTGAATATCCGCTGTTATGCACCAATTTCAAATTGATATATCTGTACGTCTATTTTTATAGAGTGAGATATACCTTTTTGATATTATGTCTATGACATTTACCTATATCAATGGATGGTTAGGTAAGGAGCATTAAACAGCGGTGTAATTCTTCTTAACCATAAGTACAGTTTTCAACCTACGACACACAGGGATTGAGTTATCAGACTCAAGGGACTTATACAGAGTATTGTATGTTGTCCAGGGTCCATAAAGACAGAGGGGTTGGTCCTCGTACTATATTCGGTTTACTTATGACTTCTCTAGTTTTTAGACAGGTGTTTCGTGAAAACACAGGGTCCGAATTTTGAGAAGTTATAGGTATTTGAATAGAGTAGAGAACCAGGTGTAGCAAGTATCGGGATTCTTCAAAGCGATCGAAGATGTAGATACTTGTGAATGGTATTCAGTTGATAGTAATGATAAAGAGATCTTGCTTCTATTTCAGGTTACTCATAATTGGAAGCATTCCTAAAGTTGAGTAACGCTGATAAGCCTTCTTCCATTTAGTTGACATGCACTGGAGACAGTTGCATGATTTGGATGTGGTTCAATTAAATCAGTGCCTCTGTTTCTATATTGGATATAGAACAGTTCATATCTTAACGGTGTTAAGGTACGGGGAGTTGTCCGGCTTATGATTAAAACCAGACACTGGACAACTCAAGGCACGTTTCTGTAATGGCTGTTTGTGGGTTGACCCAGGCTATGACGAGGGTTGACTTTCTACCATCTGGATGAACAATAGCAATATTGTTCTAGACTTGCCACGGTTTTATTAAAAATGGATTTTTTCAGAAAACAGTAGTGGGAGTATGGTAGAACCGGGAGTGATTCCAGAACCACAAACGATTACTGAAGATTTCATAGGAACCTAAAGATTCAATCTGGTTTGACATTCCATTGGCCACTCCGCAGATACGGTGGGTAACCTCAGGCACCCGAGGGGTACTCCGGTAGCCTCAAGGACGGTGACAGGGAGGTTCTTGTTTACCCACAATTGCCATTGCTGTTGTTCCAGGTTACGAGACCCGGCGGGAGGATGAGTATAGCGTCGTTCTAAACTAGCTTTAGAAGTGTACGTATATATGACTCTGCCAGAGGGTTGTCATAGTCAGTGGGAGCAGCGGAAGCATTGGTGGACAGGTGGCTTATGTCTATTTATAGACTAAAGCAATTATAGCGGAGATATATCATCTATTTCTGACATGACAGTCATAGGTTTGACTTCATCAGAATAGGGGATGGATCTGTTGAGAAGGTAGTAGGGTGTGATGTCATGGTATTTGGATGACATACACAGAGTAGGAAGTGATATTCCTATACTATGATCGGTTATACTTTGGTCGTCACACAGTAGTTTCTCCACATGGGACTTGGACATCATATCAGACATACTGGTTACTAGATCTATGGTTTTAGATCTAGATTTGGGTGGTTTCCAAATTAAGGGTACTTAGACAGCATTCTAAGAGTATTTAGAATGGACGACTCCTGGCACGGTAGTGTACATGCAGGTGATGGAGTCACCCTCTCTAAAGGTGTCTTACAGACTAAAGTAGAGAGGGATGTGCATGATTGGCAGATCACTTGCTCAGGAAATTGAGTCAATCATGAGATGTCAAGTACCACACCAGATGTTATTCTTGCACTAGATGCAATAAGTTGACATTGATCCAATCCTGGAGAAACAGTCGGAAGCAGTTTTAGAACATAAGTGGATGTTCTAGGGATATGATAACAACAGCCCCATTCGGGAGACAGTTATCATTCCAGGCTTCCAAGGTGACCTGGACGACAAGGAGGTTGTCAGAGTTATAGTTTTCCTTCTGACGAGGGGCGGTATTTTGGACAGGTGGTCCAAGGCAATACTGAGGGTGGCATGGCGCAGGATACTGATTAAGTTCAGTTGACGATACAGTCTAAGAAGTTTGGATTTGGAGTTCATTTATGAGCTAGGTCCCATCAGACATCCAGACACATTCTAAGACAGGTATTGCTCATTTCGGGAGATGGGTTTCTCCGCGAACTTGAGATATAGAGAGACATAGAAAGAGACAACAAAGCGGATCCACTCACTGAGGCTATTCCTCGAACGCAATAGTTTCGCAAACGGGTTTTGTGAGACTGAATAGTAGAGGAGTTGGGTGTTCGGTATCACACGGGCTGTGAGTATGCGACATCGCAATAATTAGCCTTGAGTGCAAGTGGGAGATTGTTGGAGATAGTACCCTCAGAGTCAATTATTGGATCACAGGCACGTGATTGCAATGATTGATGGATGACCTATCCCGGTAGGACAGTCTTACTCGAGATGATAGTATGCTATCTGGTTTATCTTTATCATCGTGTACTGCTTTAGGTGACCTGACAGGTCACTATTACACGTTGATAGAGCCCCTAGTATTCTTGCTTGACCACCAGCAGTATGAGGGCGATCATATAAGTGGGAGCTGGGGGTCTATAAGCACATCCTTAAATGGTCCATTGTCGTGAGAGTTTCGAGACAGGGCATCGATACTCCAGAGTAGACTAGTGTATAAAGTCGAGACCCCGACGAGGGGCGGTGGCCGGTCTCACAAGCCACTGGTGTCAGTTGGATCACATAAGATGTATACAGGTGCTCATTGGGTTATGAGTACACCGGACAGGACTCGCCGGGGACACGCTAGTTGGTCTTATACCAGACGTCAGATGGCAGTTCCCTGGTGACATGTGTACAGGTTAGTTCATCGACCTGGGGATCGTCATTTGTCTCGTGTGAGTTCCCACTGTACTTTGATTACTACCCTACCACGGCTCAAAGGAGTCGTGCAAACAGGTTTTAGTTGGGTGCAGTCCCGAGCCACATGGAGGCAGTGAGCGCATCTTCAGGGTTTCGTCTCTCCCGGTATTGGGGGTGAGGTCGCGCTGTGTCTAGGAGAGCTATTACACGAAGCCCTCGGCCGAGGCAAGGAGATTTACTGGTAGGTATTCCAGTAGTATCTCAGGGTGTTCTGGGCTACACTCCGACACGACTTGTACCGCTTTTGGGGGTCTGACTTTTACCAACCCCCTAGGCCCGCCATGCGATGCTCATAGACGAATGGACCGGACTGTACGGATATTGTCACTGACAGGCTCAGTAGGGTTGTCAGGCGGAGTTCGCTCACAGACGTCCCTTTTAGTCAATACCTGGTAGCCCGTTACGTATTGGCTTATACCTCTGACGTGCTAGTGGTTAAATCCACAACCAAGATGTTGACGAGTCTTTAGAGTCCCCCACATTCAGTTACTCAGCTTTCGGGCGAAAAGTTGTAGAGGCCGTATGGAGATATGGCAAGGTCCGATCAGATACGTGCGGTATTGCACGGATCAGGATAGGACAGTTTGTACTACAGGCCGTATGGATATATGGCAGGGTTCGATCAGATACGTGCGGTATTGCACGGATCAGGATCGAACGGATATTACTAGCCGGCTTTGGTTTAAGCCGGATCCTAGTATAGTACAGTGTAGATTTGGTCTCATTGCATTTGTATTTCGGTCGAAATACAAATGCGGGTGTGTATGCACGGTAGCGGGGTTTTCCTGTAATTTATTACGGGACCAGTTTTCTGCAGTTGCCAGTTTGCTTTCCGTTTCGGCCGATTTCCTTTGTATCGTTCATTGGCCGAAGTTTGGTGGAGGAGGGCTTATTTGCATTGTTTCAAATAGGCATTTATGGAGGGGGTCTTTTGCATATTGGTTGGATCATGATGGTTGCTCCATACCTTGACCTTTTGACTAGTTTTGTTCATGATGGCTTGACCATTTGAAGTCATCATGCTTGAGATGATGGTTGTGGTAGAGTGTGGTTTTGGTGTTAGTGATCATGTTCTTTCATGATTGCTTTTGATTCCCTCTTGCATTATTGTGTGGCCTCTCTCATTCTATCACTCTCTCCTCTCATTCCCATCCCCACACAAGTCATAGCCGGCCACAATAGAGGTGGGCTGTCCAAATTTTTGGATGGTGGAATTTTGTTCATTTCATGCTCCAAAAATCCCCAAGTTCCTCTACATAGTTCTTGTATCATACCTCCACCAATATGGCAATTCCTACAACCCTAAAATGAGACACAAGTTCTACTATACATTCTATAGCAAATCTTGGGCACGTCGACTAGCCAGCTTCGTGCCCGAGTTGCCTCGGCATTGAGGTGGGAGCCCGTAAAAGAAGTAGGCGATGTGGTGCACTTCCGGCGACGAGGTGAAAACGGGACATTCCGCGGGAGATCGGGAAGACGACGAGAAGACCGGAGGACTCAGATCAGTCGGTATATCTCTCTTCCCCATCTTGTAGTTAGCTTAGACTAGTTAATGGTTTGATCCGGGTATTAGTGAGCGGTGGTGCCAGTTTATGAAAAATTTAAGTTAATCACCGCTTCCGCATTTTGGCCTCGGGATGGAGGCCGGGGCGCCGCCGTGCACTTACAGAGAGAAGGTTGACTAAGTTACATAAAGAAGGATATTGGACTCGTTCGAATATCAAACTTATGCCACTTGTCAATATTGTCTCAAAGGAAAGATGGCAAAGACTCCATTTACTGGACATGGAGTAAGAGCGAGCGAGCTCTTAGGACTCATACACAGCGATGTATGTGGTCCAATGTCTACACATGCAAGAGATGGTTTTTCCTATTTCATTACTTTTACGGATGATTACTCAAGGTACGGATTCATTTATCTGATGAAACATAAATCCGAGGCTTTTGAGAAATTCCAAGAGTATAAGAATGAAGTAGAAAACCAAACCGGCAAAAGTATAAAAACACTAAGATCTGATCGAGGTGGTGAATACTTGAGTGTCAAGTTCCTAGGTTACCTAAAAGAGAAAGGAATTCTCTCTCAACTTACTCCTCCATACACTCCACAGCATAACGGTGTATCGGAGAGACGGAATCGAACCCTATTGGATATGGTACGATCCATGATGAGTAATGCTGAGTTACCGCGATCTTTCTGGGGTTATGCGCTAGAATCAGCGGCATATCTTCTTAACAGGGTTCCTACCAAGACTGTGCCTACAACGCCATATCAGATATGGAGTGGGAAGAAACACTATCTTCGGTATCTGAGAATATGGGGATGTCCAGCTTTTGTTAAAAAGCAGCATGTGGACAAGCTTGAAGCACGATCAGTACAGTGTAAGTTTATGGGATATCCAAAGAACTCCAAGGGGTATCTATTCTATTAAGCAGAGGAACAAAAGGTTTTTGTTTCTCGTAATGCCCATTTTCTAGAACAGCAGGTTTTAGAAAAGGATACAAGTGGGAGCGAAATAGAACTGGAAGAAATTCCAGAACCACAAACTACTACTGAAAGTTTGGTAGAACAAGTAGTTCAAAAAGAACAGGACATTCCTGCACCCCTCCGCAGGAGTAGTAGGCCATCTCATCCTCCTGAGAGATACTACGGTTTTCTCATAGATGGAGATAGAGAGGATTGCATCATCGTTGATGATGAACCTGCTAGCTTCCAGCAGGCCATCCAGAGCGGCGACTCGGTACGATGGCTAGATGCAATGCGAACCGAAATGGAGTCCATGTACACCAACAAAGTATGGACTTTGGACTTTGCTCCAGATGGGGTAAAACCCATAGGATGCAAATGGATCTTCAAGAAAAAGATTGGTGTAGATGGACAGGTGGAGACCTATAAGGCTAGACTTGTTGCAAAGGGTTTTCGTAAAAGACCTGGTTTGGACTATGACGAAACTTTTTCTCCAGTGGCTATGCTCAAATCCATTCGGGTCCTTCTTGCTATTGCTGCCTTCCATGATTATGAAATCTGGCAGATGGACGTAAAGACGGCTTTTCTGAATGGAAATTTAGAAGAGTGCGTCTATATGGATCAACCAGAGGGTTTCAATCAGAGTGGGAGCGGCGGGAAAGTATGCAAGCTGCTTAAGTCCATTTATGGACTAAAACAGGCATCGCGGAGTTGGAACATCTGTTTTGATGAGACAGTCAAAGAATATGACTTTATCAAAAACCCAGATGAACCATGTATATATAGTAAAGTTGTAGCCAGAAGTGTCGTATTCCTCGTCTTGTACGTGGATGACATTCTATTGATAGGAAATGACATTCCTATGCTACAATCTGTCAAAGGATTCTTGTCACACAGGTTCTCCATGAAAGACCTGGATGATGCCTCTTACATTCTGGGGATCCGGATCTATCGTGATAGATCCAAGAGTATGTTGGGACTTTCGCAGTCCAGGTATATTGAAACTGTACTGAAAAGATTCAGTATGGAAGATTCTAAGCACGGTAATCTACCGGCTTGTCACGGAATCACCCTATCCAAAGAGATGTCTCCCAAGACTGATTTGGAAAGGGAACGCATGTCAATTATACCATACGCTTCTGCGGTAGGCTCTATAATGTATACGATGTTGTGCACCAGACCAGATGTAGCTTACGCACTGAGCGTGGTAAGCCGGTATCAGTCAGACCCAGGGGAGAAGCACTGGATAGCAGTAAAGAAAAATCTCAAGTACCTGAGGAGGACTAAGGAGATGTTCTTGGTTTGCGGCGGAAAAGACCTCAGGTTGGAGGCCTTTGCTGATTCCGGCTTCCAGAGTGATAAGGACGATTCCAAGTCCATGTCGAGTGATGTCTTTACCCTCAATGGAGGGGCGGTGTGCTGGAAGAGTTCCAAGCAGGACACCGTTGCTGACTCGACGATAGAAGCGGAGTATATTGCTGCTTGCGATGCCGCAAAAGAAGCGGTCTGGATGAAGAAGTTCCTAACAGAACTTCAGGTGGTTCCTACCATTGTTGATCCAATACCTCTGTATTGCGACAACAACGGAGCTATAGCTTTAGCAAAGGAACCAAGGTCCCATCAGAAGTCCAGACACATCTTAAGGCGGTACACCTGATCAGGGAGATCATTGATCGTCAGGAGATCGAGGTTCGGAGAGTTGCTACTGAAGAGAACATAGCTGATCCATTCACGAAGGCCCTACCTCAGATTCAGTTCGAGAGGCTACTCGAGATCATCAGTCTTCGATATGCCAGTACATGGCCCTAGTGCAAGTGGGAGATTGTTAGTGTATATGCCCTAGGGGCCATTATTGTATCATACTAGTTTGTATATTACTTAATAGAAGCTTAGGATATTCACATGTATATAACAGTCTTGCTGAACATGGTAGTATGCTACTTGGTTTTTCTATCTTAATATGTGAGTATGCGTATTGATAAAGCTCTTAGGATCTTGCTTGACTACCAGCGTTGTGATGGCAGTCACACTAGTGGGGGCTGGGTAGTCTACAAACACATCCTTATTCAGGTCCCTAGTCGTTGGATTATCGAGACAGGGCATCGATACTCCGGAGTAGACTAGTGTGTACGCTTCTCATCCCAGTTGGGGAGATGGTCTGTCCCACAGCCGTCAGTACGTCGTACTGGAGATAGTATGCAGGTGCTCGTTAGGTTACGGGTACACCGGACAGGACTCACAGGGAACTGTTGGTTGGTTTTATACCAGTCGTCAGTGAACAGTTCCCAGGTGACATGAGTACAGCATAGTCCACAGACTTGACACTGCTACTTCGCCTCGAGTGTGTCCCACTGTTCTTAGATTGCTACCCTACCACGGCTCAAAGGAGTCGTGAAAACAGGTAGCAGTTGGGTGCAGTCCCGAGCACTTGGAGGCAGTGGCGGTTAGACAGGATTCGTCTCTCCCGGTATTGGGGGTTGATATCGCGCTGTGTCAGAGAGCCATTACGCAAAGTCCCTGGCCAGGGCAAGCGAGATTTGCTGGTAGGTTCCAGTAGTTTCTCAGGGTGTAATGGGCTTCGCTCCGACACGACTTATACCGTTATTAGGGGACTGACGCTTACCGCCCCCCTAGGCCCGATATGCGATAGTCTTAGACGAACGGACCGGACTGTATGGAGATTGTCACATCAGACTCAGTAGGAGTTCGGATGGGTTTCCTCATCGGCCTTCTTATCGACATCTACCTGGGAACCGTTACGTACAACTAGTGCCGCTTGCGGTCTGTGGTTAAACCAACTGCCGGCGTAGTAGTCGAGTCTCTAGAGTCCCACACAGAGAGTTTCCCTACTCCAGGCGAAACGATATAGAGGTCGTATGGTTTTACGACAAGGGTTCGGACGCATACGTGTGTTTACGCACGTAGGACATCCGGATAGTTTTTACTAGTCGGCTTTGGTTTAAGCCAGTTTCTAGTATCCGGTTATTGGATTTATACAGTCTAAAGTTTTTCCGTGTTTTCACGGATCGGAGGGGCGTTCTCGTAATTGTGCGAGAAGCTTCTAGAAGATGGTGACTTGGGGGTTAAGGTGGCATATGCATTAAATGGGATTAGTGACTCATTTGAGTGATTCATCCATGTCATTAATGCATCATAAATGCTTAATGACTCATGGAGATGAATCACCCATTAGATATTTATAGAGCATGGTTGTTAAATCATTTACTTGATTTATCTTGTTATTATTTATGCTTCATATATATTATGAGAGATCATTATCTCATTCCATTCTTTTGCTCACTTTCTCTCTCCTCAAGCTCTCCCTCTTCAAACCCTAATCCTCCTCTCTCATGTGTTGAGTACAAGGATTAGATTAGACTACTTAATCCTTAACCATTCTCTATATCACCTAGGTTGCTTAGATTAGCGATTTAAGAAACCTAGTTACCTCTAGTTTGAGGTGAAGCTTGTAGTAAAGCTCTCGGGTGGATCTTCTACTACTTAGAGAAGGCCGGAGAGGACGTGGAGAACGACAAGACGAAGGACTCGGTTCTAAAGGTATAATCACTTAACATAGTAGTTAACACTTATATGGTTTCTTGTTAGTTATTGTTTATGCAAAGATTCTCGGTTAATCGATGTTTACGCCTAAAACAAGATCGTTTTTCATTATTCCGCCTTCCCGCAAGTCGTGGGGTGTTGTACATTGGCTTACAACTTCTTCATCCAGACAGCCTCTTTGGCAGCATCGTTGGCAGCGATGTATTCAGCCTCCATCGTCGAGTCTGCAACGGTATCCTATTTGGAACTCTTCCAATATACCGCCCCTCCATTGAGGGTAAAGACAAATCCCGAGTACGACTTAGAGTCGTCCTTATCACTTTGGAAGATGGAATCAGTAAAGGACTCCACCCGGAGTTCTCCGTTACCATACACCAAGAACATGTCTCTAGTCCTTCGCAAGTACTTGAGAATGTTCTTCACAGCTGTCCAGTGACTCTCTCCAGGATCTGCTTGATACCGACTCACTACACTTAGTGAGTATGCTACATCGGGTCTGGTACATAGCATCGCATACATGATAGAGCCTACTGCCGAAGCATAGGGTATCCCTTGCATGCGAGCTCTCTCCAAATCAGTCTTGGGAGACATCTCTTTGGAGAGAGTGAGTCCAGAGATCATGGGTTGGTTCCCACGCTTGGATTCTTCCATACTAAACCTCTTTAGTATGGTGTCAATGTACCTGGATTGGGACAATCCCAGTATCCTTTTTGGAACTATCTCTATAGATCCTAATCCCCAATATGCAGGAGGCATCACCTAGATCTTTCATTGAGAATCTTTGTGATAAGAAGAGCTTGACTGATTGCAGCATAGGAATATCATTTCCTGTCAAGCGTATGTCATCCACGTACAATACGAGGAAGACAACCTTACTCTCTGCCACCTTCTTATAGATACAAGGTTCATCTATATTTTTGATGAAGTCAAACTCTTTGACTACAACATCAAAACAGATATTCCAACTCCGCGATGTTTGCTTTAACCCATAAATGGATTTAAGCAGTTTGCACACCTTTCCGATGCTCCCACTATCTACGAAGCCCTCTGGCTGAGTCATGTATACGCACTCTTCTAAATCACCATTTAGAAAGGCGGTCTTAACATCCATTTGCCAGATTTCGTAGTCATGGTATGCAGCAATGGCAAGTAAGATCCGGATGGACTTAAGCATAGCCACTGGAGAAAAGGTTTCGTCATAATCCACACCTGGTCGTTGACGAAATCCCTTTGCTACAAGTCTAGCTTTGAAAGTCTCAACTTTTCCATCTACACCAAATTTCTTTTTAAAAATCCACTTACTCCTAATGGGTTTTACCCCTTCAGGAGCATTTTCTAAAGTCCATACTTTATTGGTGTACATGGATTCCATCTCAGATCGCATTGTATCCAGCCATTTCACAGAGTCACCACTCGTGATGGCCTGCTCGAAACTAGTCGGGTCATCATCTTCCATGATGCAATCCTCGCTTCCACCATCAATGAGCCGTAGTATCTCTCAGGCGGATGAGAAACCCTACTAGATCAGTGGAGAGGCTGGGGTTCGTCGGGTACTACTGAATCCTCTGGTTCTACCAAGTCTTCTGTTATAGTTTGTGTCGCTGGAACCTCTTCCAGTTCTACCTCAATGCCACTAATCTGTTTCATAAGAAAACCTTTTTCTAAGAAAGTGACATGTCGAGAAACAAACACCTTTTGTTCCTCGGGATGGTAGAAGATATACCCTTGTAAATTTTTGGGATATCCTACAAACTTACATAAGACAGATCTTGCCTCGAGTTTGTTTGGATTTTGTCTTTTGACATAGGCTGGACAACCCCATATCTTAACATACTTAAGAGATAGTCTCTACCCTTTCCATATCTCATATGGAGTGGTAGGCACTGATTTGGTAGGAACCATATTCAATAGGTGTATGGCTATCTCAAGCGCATACCCCCAGAAGGAAATATGTAACTCAGCTGTACTCATCATTGAACGTACCATATCTAATAGGGTGCGATTCCTTCGTTCCGATACACCATTGTGCTGTAGTGTATAAGGTGGAGTAAGCTGAGAGAGAATCCCATTCTCTTTTAGATAATCTTGGAACTCATTGCTAAAGTATTCTCCTCCTCGATCAGATCGAAGGATCTTAATACTTTTGCCCGTTTGGTTCTCTACTTCGTGCTTATATTCTCTGAATTTCTCAAAAGCTTCAGACTTGTGTTTCAAAAGGAACACATGCCCGTATCTAGAGAGATCGTCAGTGAATGTAATGAAGTAGGAAGAACCGTTCCTGGCATGCGTAGACATGGGACCGCATACATCACTACGTACCAGTCCTAAGAGTTCCGTAACTCTTTCTCCGTGTCCACTAAACGGAGCTTTGGTCATTTTTCCTTTGAGACATGAATGGCAAGTATCATAAGATTATAATTCGAACGGATTCAAATAACCATCCTTATGTAACTTAGCCAGTCGTGTCGCATTGATATGACCAAGTCTACAAAACACGCACAAGAAGAGGAGCAGGGGAACGTTGGACCCGTTCTTTCTTATAAGAGTTATAAGACTGAACAGGAAACAGGAGAGAGAAGAAGAAGAATGATACCGAGGAGAGAGAGAGAAGAAAACACTTTAGCGTATGCTTTTGCAAGATTATATTGGTTATTATCTTATCGAATCAGGATGTCTCCCACTGTTTTTATCAAATCTACCTTCAAACCCTAAAAGGTAAGATTAGCCGGGATTAATTACACCCTACAATTTCGTCAATTTTTCAGCCAGATCAGTGTCGGTACTTGAGGGAGGTTCCCCGTGCTTTCGCACGGACTTAATTAAACTAAACCTCGTTTTCCCAGAGGCGTAACCCCGTTAACACTTTTCTAGACACCTACTTGATCGACTAATTGTCCTGTGTAAAATTCTCGCAGGAGTAACTCTTACTCGCAGCGGGTATCGGAACCCAACTATCTCATAGAAGGTATGCAATCTCATTGCAAATTTCAACACTTGAAATTCCCAATAATATTTTACCCCTAGTGTTCTATGACCTTGACGAATGCCAAACAACCATAGTCCACTAGTCAAGTTCAACCCGTACATTTCTTGATTGAATTAAACCCACCCGCACGACCCTTGACGAATGCCAAACAACGCCGTACGAATACCCTAATCCAATCTGCATCATATGCATAAGCAGATAAATACTAGTTAGCTACCGTACACTACGTCTTGACGAATGCCAAACTACCGTAGCACGAATACTAAGTAGTACTTATCTGAAATGACGGAGGGCTACGCAGGTTTTTCAGAAAACCATGAGCGTAATGAACTTGATATCGTCGTAGAATCATGTGAAATTTTGAAATGGAGTGTTTTTTAGGCTTTCATTAGTTTTGCTAAAGAGGTCACTCCCGGTGAAGGGATCTCGGCTCTTTCCTTATCGAATAAGGTGCAGGACATATCATATATATCACTGTGCAAAGCAAAACTCTAAAAGCAATCAAAAGACAAACCGAGTTTTGTAGTATCTGCCAGTTTCGCTAAAGAGGTCACTCCCGGTGAAGGGATCTCGGCTCTTTCCTCATCGAATAAGGTGCAGGGTATATCATATATACCGCTATGCAAAGCAAAACTGTAGCTACCCTTTTTATAAAGTTTTGATTCTACAACATCTTTTAGGTTTCTTTTCTTTTTATTAATCTCATTAATAAAAAATCCCATCAGCTTATGCTTCCTCGTGCACCGTTAGGTTAGGTAACTAACAACAGAGCAGGGCAGGGCTAGTGCGGGTGTAAAACATAAGTAACGTCTATATAATATATCATATATACTATATACTGTATCCATCACAACATATCAAATGATCACATCACAGATATCGCAGCAGAAACAAAGATATAATGTGGGATATACTAGGACGTCCGTATTTAGTATTTAGCCAACAATAGAAAATACGGATTCCACAATCGCGATGAATAGCCAAGCCCACACCCTGAACCCCTACGAGAGCGGCAAGCGACCCTACCAATTCTGGAGTTTAGGAGACCCGGTCTCGACTCCTCGAGATGGCCTCCCACTGAACCCCAGAACCCGGTCACCTGTGCTCCTCTCCTTGGGTCCATCCTAATGCGGAAAAGTAAATAATATACAACACTGGTGGCATCAACCTCAACCCGGAAGTGCCCCAAATAAAAGAATATTACATTACATTTGAATTTACATGAATGAAAATATAAAACTCTCATCTCATATAAAAAACCCCGGCTATTCAATCGCGACAATCCTGCACATCATATCTCAGCAACACATAATATCTCATATCATCAACGTAAGTAACTATGCATACACCGATCGTCGTCGATGTATAGCAACGAAAACCGGCAATACAACTACATACTACACTTACGGTCACAAAAAAGAAATTGTAAAACTACAATATTTGGAATCCACAATCACTTTAGACATCGTAAATCCGAAATATCACATACTTCGCATTTCATGCCTAACTCTATGAATTCCACATATTGTATCAAATTCCAAATAAATAGAAAGTATTAAACTTTTCGAACAGATAATCAAATACCCAAAATTTCCTAAATTGCTCAACACTTGAGCGGAGTTCAAATAATCCGGAATGTGTCACAGTAGTAGCGGTCCAGCCGTAGAAGGGTCAAGCCAACGACTCACATGTGGCACGCCGTACTGCCCCAAACCCGAAGGTTCAAAAGGCAGTTCAAGACGGTCACATAATCGAGTTAAGGTTTGTTGTCTTCTAGAGGGTCCACCACAAAACTTGCACGCATTTGCGAAAGATTTAAACTCGAGAAAAGATTCAACACTTGAAAATTTTTCGTGTCGGGAAAAATTAAGTTAATGATATCCGTTCGAACATTTTAACAGATTCTAAATATCCGGAAATATTAACGAATTTAAATTTTCCGATCGAATCTACGATTACAAAATAAACCCCAGAACACTCAACCCTTGAGCCAAAATAAAAATACCAGAAACTGTATAAGAATCAAAAACAAAAATTACTGTGAAATTAAAATTGTCCCATCAAGCAGTACTGCCGCGGAATCGCGGCCCAAGCAGGGTACGGCCGCGATTCCGCGGTCGTTTGTACTGATCAATGGCTCGTATTTCACGGTTATTCTTATTTTTGTCTGAGGTATTTTTCAGGTATTTTTAATTCAGAAAAAATCGCATTTTTGAAAAATATCCAGAGAGGGGTTCATTTTTGTCGGTTCGGGTTCGATCGGAGTTTTAACTTCGTAAACACGTCGCCTAATACTCTAGCTAGGCTCTGATACCACGGTAGGGTTCCTAGGTACTCTTGTGAAGGTTCATAAGGCATCAAACATGCCCGGATAAAATTTTAGATGTGCCGAACAACCCAAAGACGGGATCTTTGCTAGATTATTAGGGTTTAACATTCAAGATAACATCTTTAAACCTAAGTATGAGGGATTACAACCTTTGTAGTCCGCTCTTTCGCTTCACAAGCTCCGAGTAGAAGTCCCTTTGCCGTGATCCACGATCTCCCGGACTCAAGAGAGGCTCCACGACTCGAACGATCCATGCTAGCTTGAAGTGTTCCGCTTCTCCGATGATCTACGTCGAAGTTGCTATAACCCAAGCTTTCTCATTTTAAAGAGATGAACACCCTAATCTAATGGGCTAGATTAGATGAGGATGATGGAGTAGTATTTATGCTTTCTTTTTAATTCATTTTCTCACAAGAAATCATCACAAAAGAATTAACTAGTAAGCTTTCTCAAAGCTAAGAGAGAAAAAGATGATGAATGAAAATGATAATCCTTTTGTGATGAATAGTAGTAAAGAATATATGATTGATTATTGAACCATGGTCAAGGATGAGAGGCTAAAACTTTGTAGAGAATAAACTAGAGTTATGGTTTGGTTAGGTTAAGGATAAGGATCAACCATAATATCTTAACCAAGACAAAAGAGAATACTTCTAGAAAGTGCAAGAAAGAGCTAACCCTAATCAAACCCTAATCCCTTTTTATCATCCTTAAACATGTTTCATAATAAATCATATCATGTCACAATAATATATATCACATATATATTATATATTTGCAACAAAAGAAAATAATACAATTAACATATATCGCATATATATCAATGTATTAATCCGGTAAGAAAATGAAATAATAAAGCGAGCCAATATTAGATAATGTAATACAATATATCATATATATCATTATACATTAAATCATCGAATCAACACTTGATCCAACGATCCGGCTATATCGAATATAACCGACTAATATATCATGTACCGATTCATCGAATCAACACTTGATTCGATGTCACGGTTCATATCTAAATATCGCGAGAATATAATACGGTATCTCATATCGCATTATCCTCGGTCCTGCACATATCACATATATGCCCCTACTCCGTTTTGCCTGAGCCAAGAAACCTCTGTGTAGGACTCTAAAGAATCGTCAATACGCCGGTAGCAGGTGATGATCATATCAAACACCCACAAGCTGCAAGCGGTCAGCTAAACGTAACAGCCACCCAGGTATTGAGCAATCAGAAGATCAACAAGCTAGCATGTCCGTTCTCCTGTGAATCCAATCAGTAACACTCCCGTACAGTCCGGTCTGTTCGTCTGATATGTCGCATATCAAGTATAGGGGTGGTATACGTCAGACCCCAGTAACCGATAAGCCGTGTCGATGTGAGGCTCATAATAGGTCGAGAAACTACTGGTAACACTTACCAGTATATCTCTATATCAGCCCTGGCCAGGGACTTCCAGTTATAGCCAATCGAACACAGCACAACATCAACTCCCTATACCGGGAGGGACGAATCCCCTCCTATCGCTCATTGCCTCCATGTGATTCGGGGCTGTACCCAAAAGCCACCATTTTGCACGCCCTCTTGGACGTGGTAAGGTGGAAATCAAAGCACAGTGGGAATCACACAAGACTCTATGACGATCTCGGGTCTACAGACTACCATGTACCAGTGTCACCGGAGAACTGCCATCTGACGTGTGGTATATCACCATCTGGGAGTTCTCGGCGAGTCCGTCCAGTGTACCCAGTCTCCACTGAGCACCCGTACACCATCTCTGATGTCAAACACCGATGGATATGGGATCATCCATCGCCTATCATATGGGTCAAGATGCGTATACGCTAGTCTACTCTGGTGTATCGATGCCCCGTCTCGATATACCCTCGACTAGGAACATTTATAGGATGTACTCATCGACTACCGTGGCCTCACTAGTATGATCTCATCATAATCCCAGTAGTCGAGTACAGATCCTAAGGGCTTTATCAACATGTGAGAGAAAGACAGTAAACCAATACAAGTCAACATGTTAAGATAAATTGAAACCAAATAGCATACTATCATGACGAGCAAGAAAGTCCTCTCTGTATATATCCAAGCATCCATCATAATATACATCATATGTACAACAATGGCCTCTAGGGCATATACATAACTAACAGATATGAGATACCGTATTATAGTCTCGCGATATTTTGATATGAGCCGGATTATCGGATCAAGTATTGATTCAATGAATCGGTACATGATATATTAGTCGGTTATATTCGATATAGCAGGATTTTTGGATCAAGTGTTGATTCGATAATTTAATGTTAGGTTTACCTAGCACCCTATGAAAGGTTTGGAAGCATCACATGTACCAAAGATTAGATTTTTTATGGTGCTAAGTAGGCATACAAAGGATCTATCCTAGAAAATTAGGGTTTCAAATCTTTAACCAACATCATAAGTAACAAGGACTAGGGTTTTGAGAGTACAACCTTTGTAGCTCCCTACGCTAGACTCCTTGGCCACTTGAGAGTTGGAGAATGGTTAGCTTGAAGTCTTCTAGTGTCCACGACGATCCACCCGAAGCTCCTTTGCCCAAGCTAGCAACTTCACTTGATCAAGAGAAAGAAATGAAGATAACACTCTAAACAAGTGGGCAAGACTTGTGTAGAATGATGTTGTGGTGGCTTTTCTCATTTCAAAAACCTAACTTGATGAGTATTTTGCTCACTACAAAAGTCTAGAGAGCAAAAGAAAAAGGAGGAAGAAGATGATGGCCTTTTAGATTAAGAGTGAAAGAAAAAACTCTTATGAAGAAAATGGAAAATATATGTGTGTGTGTGTGTGTGTGTATATATATATATATATTTCACCCTTCATCTCAAACCATGGTTAAATGATAAAGATATTATTGTATTTGAGCTTAAAACACAAAAGAAAGATTAACCCATGGTTAATAAGTAGGTGAACATGGTTAGGTGAAGAAGAGTGTAGAAACCATGTGTTAATCTTTATCTTTTCTTTTGATTTTAAAACAAATACAAATGTAATAATAATCCATATATAAAACCATGGTGTGAGTCTTAAATTGCCACCATTTTCAATGTATATACAACCATGAAAGATGATGTATGTATGTGTGTGTGCATGCACATCCATATGTGCATGAATCATGAAAGGATGCATACTTGCATGCATACATCAAAAATACAAGAAAGGATTTCTAGTGAGAAAATAATGGTTAAATGATAAATCAACACTTGATTTATCAATCCGGCCATATCACATATGACCCAACCAAAAGCAAGCCGCCCGATTAATATACGGTATCTCATACGCGCATTTTAACCGGGTCCATGCGCATATCGCATACGCGCACCACAACGTTTCGCCTGGACTAGGTAACTCCTTTGTGGGACTCTAAGACTCGTCAATACGCCGGCAGTGGGTGATGATCATATCAAGCACCCCCAAGCCGCAAGCGGTCAGCTAAACGTAACGGCCACCCGGGTATTGAACGATCAGAAGAAAACAAGCGAACCTGCTATAACTCCCGTCGAGCCAACCGGCAACACTACCGTACAGTCCGGTCTCTTTGTCAGATATGCTGCATATCGAGCCTAAGAATGGTCACGTCGACCCCAATAACTCAATAAGTCGTGCCGGTGAATGGTCTATAACAGATCGAGAAACTACCGATAACACTTATCAGTGAATCTCAGCAGCCCTGGCCAGAGACTTACTGATATAACCAGTCGAGCACAGCACAGCATCAACTCCCAATACCGGGAGAGACGAAACCCCTCCTATCGCTCATCGCCTTCGTGTGTCTCGGGACTGTACCCAACGGCCACCTATTTGCATAACTCAGTAGAGCCGTGGTAGGGTGGTAATCAAAGTACAGTGGGAGAGCACACAAGACTCTATGACGATCTCGGGTCTACAGACTAACCTGCACCAGTGTCACCTGAGAACTGCTATCCGACGATAAATATAATTCCATATAGGAGTTCTCGGTGAGTCCGTCCAGTGTACCCAGTCACCACTAAGCACCCGTATATGATCTCGATGTCAAACATCGATGAATGTGGGAACATTCATCGCCCATCGTATGGGTCTAGTATCATATACGCTAGTCTACTCTGGTATATCAATGCCCCATCTCGATATACCTACGACTAGGGACATTCCAGGATATGCTTATAAACTACAGATGTCCCACTAGTATGTTCTCCAACATAATCATAGTAGTCAAGCCAATATCCTCAGGGCGTTATCAGCATGTATGAATGAATAAAAGCATGATCAAATCAACATGTCAGATAAAGAAGAACCAGATAGCATACTATCATGTCGAGCAAGAATGTACACTGAATATATATATATATACATGTACAGATACATCCACTATCATATAATGGCCTCTAGGGCATACATATATCCAACAATCTCCCACTTGCACTAAGGCCGGTTATTGGCGTATCTCATACCCAACATCTCAAAAAGTCGCTCATGATGTGGCTGATGGAGGGCCTTGGTAAATGGATCCGCGGCGTTATTCTTTGTGTCTACTCTCTTAATCTCGATCTCGCGGCGATCTACTATCTCCCGGATCAAATGAAAGCGCCTCAGGATATGTCTGGACCGCTGATGGGACCTGGGCTCCTTGGCTAACGCCATAGCCCCATTATTATCACAATACAATGGTATTGGATCAATAATGGTTGGAACTACTCCTAGCTCCGAGACGAACTTCTTCATCCAGAAGGCTTCCTTGGCGGCATCATTTGCAGCAATGTACTCATCCTCCATCGTAGAGTCTGCAACGGTATCCTGTTTGGAACTCTTCTAACTTACCGCCCCTCAATTGAAGGTAAATACAAACCCTGAGATAGATTTGCTGGCGTCCTTATCGCTCTGGAAGCTCGAATCGGTAAAGGCCTCCATTTGGAGATCTCCATTACCATACACCAAGAACAATTCTTTAGTCCTTCGTAAGTACTTAAGAATGTTCTTCACAGCTGTCCAGTGATTCTCCCCTGGGTTGGATTGATACCTGCTTACAACACTAAGTGCATAAGCTACATCTGGGCGTGTACATAACATCGCATACATTATAGATCCTACTGCCGAAGCATAGGGTATAACTCTCATGCGAGCTCTCTCTTCATCGGTTTTTGGGCAAGAGTCCTTGGAGAGAGTGACCCCATGGCAAGCGGGTAAGGCACCCCGCTTGGAGTCTTCCATACTAAACCTTTTTAGGATGGTGTTGATGTACCTGGTTTGGGACAATCCCAATAACCTTTTGGATCTATCCCTATAGATCCTTATGCCCAGAATGTATGTGGCATCACCCAGGTCCTTCATGGAAAACCTCAGTGATAAGAAAGATTTGACCGACTGTAGCATAGGAATATCATTTCCTATCAGAAGAATGTCGTCCATGTACAATACAAGGAATGTGACAGCTCTCCCTACAGCCTTCTTATAAACACAAGGTTCATCTGGATTTTTGATGAAATCAAACTCTTTGATGACATCATCAAAACAGATGTTCCAACTCCGTGATGCCTGCTTTAACCCATATATGGATTTAAGCAATTTACATGCTTTCCCGCTGCTCCCACTGTCAATGAAGCTCTCTGGCTGATCCATATAAACGCATTCTTCTAAATTTCCATTTAGAAATGCTGTTTTAACGTCCATCTGCCAGATTTCATATTCGTAGTGAGCAGCAATAGCAAGTAGGATTCGAATGGATTTAAGCATGGCTACGGCAGAAAAAGTCTCGTCATAGTCCAATCCTGGTCTTTGACGAAAACCCTTCGCCACAAGTCTTGCCTTATAGGTCTCTACCTGCCCATCTACACCAATCTTTCTTTTAAAGATCCATTTGCACCACATAGATTTTACCCCAGGGGGTACAACGTCCAAAGTCCATACTTTGTTGGTGTACATAGACTCCATTTCGGATCTCATGGCATCCAGCCACTTCACAGAGTCTCCACTCGTGATAGCTTGCTGAAAACTGGTAGGATCATCATCATCCATGATGTAGTCTTCTCCGTCACCATCAATGAGGAAACCGTAGTACCTCTCCGGTGGGAGAGAAGTCCTACCAGACCTACGGAGTGGCCAAGGTTCCTCAGTTTCTATTGCAACAGCCGGTTCAACCAAATCGTCATTTGTAGTTTGTGTCTCTAGAACCTCTTCTAGATTTACCACCTTGCCATCATCTTTATCTGTGAAAAACTCTTTTTCCAAGAATGAGGCATACTGAGAAACAAACACTTTTTGTTCCTCTTTGTGGTAGAATAGATATCCATAAGAATTCTTTGGATACCCCACAAAATTACACATGACTGACCGTGTCTCGAGTTTGTTTGGATTTTTCTTTTTAACATAGGCCGGGCAACCCCAAATCTTAATTCTCTTAAGAGATGGTCTCTTCCCATGCCATATCTCATATGGCGTGGTAGACACGGTTTTGGTTGGAACCCTGTTTAGTAGAAACGCTGCAGTCTCCAATGCATGCCCCCAAAATGAGACGGGTAACTCAGCATCACTCATCATGGAACGGACCATATCTAATAGGGTCCGATTCCATCGTTCTAACACACCGTTGTGCTGTGGTGTGTAAGGAGGAGTGAGCTGAGAGAGAATCCCATTCTCTTTTAGGAAGTTTGCAAATTCTGTACTGAGATACTCACCACCTCGATCTGATCGAAGCATCTTGATACTCAAGCCGGTTTGTTTTTCTACTTCTTGTTTATATTCAATGAATTTCTCGAAAGCTTCGGACTTGTACTTTAATAAAAAATACATGACTGAATCTTGAGAAATCGTCAGTGAACGTAATGAAGTAAGAAAAACCGCCTCTAGCCTGTGTAGACATTGGCCCGTATACATCACTATGTATGAGGCCTAGGAACTCAGTAGCTCTTGTTAGAGTTACCTAGTACCCTATGTAGAGTTTGGAAGCATCACATGTCACAAAGTTCAAGTTTTTATGGTGCTAAGCAAGCATACAAAGGATCTTGTCCTAGAAAATTAGGGTTTCTAAATGTTAAAGGCAAAAAGACTAAGGTTTCAAGACTACAACCTTTGTAGCTCCCTTCGCTAGACTCTTTGGCCTCTTGGGTGTTGGAGGAAGGTCCTCTTGAAGTCTTCTTGTGTCCACGACGATCCATCCGAAGCTCCTTCGTCCAAGCTATCAACTTGACTTTTCAAGAGAAGAAATGAAGATAACACTCTAAACAAGTTGGCTAAACTTGTGTAGAATGATGTTGTGGTGGCTTTTCTCACTTCAAAAACTAATCTTGATGAGTATATTGCTCACTACAAAAGGCTAGAGAGCAAAATGGTGAAGAAGGAAGAAGATGATAGCTTTCTTTTAACAAGAGTAAAAAGATAACCATTGAAAAGAAATGAAAATATATCCTTATATATTTATTTCTTCTCATCTCAAACCATGGTTAAATATTTGAGTTATTATTTAATTAGAGTTTAAAACAAAGAAGGAAAGATTAATCCATGGTCAAGGGTATGTGAGGATGGTTAGGTTAAAGAAGAGTGTAGAAACAAGTCAAGAATTATCCTTTCTTTTTTCTATTTTGTTTTAACCAAAAATCAAATGATAATTCAAATATTTATCCATGGTGTGAGTCTTATATTGCCATCATTTTCCATGTGTAATCAACCATGATAGATGATGTATGTATGTATGTATGCACATCCATATGTGCATGAAACTAGAAAGAAAGAAAGAAAAACATACATGCATGCATACATTCATCATATACAAGAAAAGGTTTTAAGTGAGAAAACTAATGGTTAAATGATAAATCAACACTTGATTTATCAATCCGGCCATATCACATATGACCCCACCAAAAGTAAGCCGCCCGATCAATGTACGGTATCCTATACGCGCATTTTAATCGGGTCCATGCGCATATCGCATACGCGCACCACAACGTTTCGCCTGGACTAGGTAACTCCTTTGTGGGACTCTAAGACTCTTCAATACGCCGGCAGTGGGTGATGATCATATCAAGCACCCCCAAGCCGCAAGCGGTCAGCTAAACATAACGGCCACCCGGGTATTGAGCGATTAGAAGAAAACAAGCGAACCTGCTACAACTCCCGTCGAGCCAACCGGCAACACTACCGTACAGTCCGGTCTCTTCGTCAGATATGCTGCATATCGAGTCTAGGGATGGTCATGTCGACCCCAATAACTCAATAAGTCGTGCCGGTGAATGGTCTATAACAGATCGAGAAACTACTGATACCACTTATCAGCAAATCTCAACAGCCCTGGCCAGGGACTTACTGATATAACCAGTCGGGCACTGCACAGCATCAACTCCCAATACCGGGAGAGACGAAACCCCTCCTATCGCTCATCGTCTTCGTGTGTCTCGGGACTGTACCCAACGGCCACCTGTTTGCACGACTCAGTAGAGCCGTGGTAGGGTGGCAATCAAAGTACAGTAGGAGAACACACAAGACTCTATGACGATCTCGGGTCTACAGACTAACCTGTACCAGTGTCACCTGAGAACTGCTATCCGACGATAGATATAATTCCATATAGGAGTTCTCGGTGAGTCCGTCCAGTGTACCCATTCACCACTGAGCACCCGTATATGATCTTGATGTCAAACATCGATGAATGTGGGAACATTCATCGCCCATCGTATGGGTCTAGTATCATATACGCTAGTCTACTCTGGTATATCAATGCCCCGTCTCGTTATACCTACGACTAGGGACATTCCAGGATATGCTTATGGACTTGATTAGTCGAAAATATTGCATATTTTAGCCGGCAATTTCCTCATCATTTGCATTCATATAGAAGTGTTCGGCATTCATATTGCACATATTAGCAAAACTGTCGCAAAATATCAGATTGCATGTATTAGACGCTAAAACCGACACTATAAAGGAAATTGACCGCATTTCATGGCATCGCATCATCCCTATATTGCGCAACACTTGTTTTCAGATCTGTGCAGGAAAATCCAGAAGAAAGGCAAAAATTTACATGGTACCGATCAAACATTACGCCAACTCAATGATTTCAGTTCTGGTATCAATCCAAAGGGACAAATACAAATCAACATATCATATAAAGGCCCAAGTATCCACCCAAGACGACACCAGAAGAACCAAACCACAAGGAGTCTACTTGGCCGCGGAACCGCGGCCTAAGCCGCCTTGTGCCGCGGTTCCGCGGCGAATCTGCCACGTCAGCACCAAAACTTTGCACCAAAATTCTTCATTCAGGGCCCACATTCAGCTCATATACTTCAAGTTCCTGAAGACTCCAGAGGTTTCTGCCAGATCAGCAAACTAGGGTTTCTAAGCTTGATTAATCCTAGCTTAAAACCTAAGCTAGCTCTTAACAAACTCTTTCTAGAAACTCCTCAACAAACTTTTGGAGGGAATTGTAATTTCAAACCTAGACCTAGGGTTTGGGAAGTCTATAAATAGAAGCCTGGACCTAGGGTTATGAAGGGAATCATCTTTACCCAATTCTAGTATCAATCTAGACCCATTCACTTTCTTTCTTCATCTTCTTCCACAAGTCTAGTGAGAGGACTTGTGTGAAACCCTAACCCTAATTCCAATCAAAAGCCAAGATCCCGAGTACCCATCAAGCAAGAAGCCTTGCAACCTTTTAGGAGCCGAGCCGTTCTTCAACAGAGCAAGTGGTCCAAGCCGATCCGCGACTCACGGAGCCGAGCGAAGCCAAGTCGACAATTTAATTCTTCCTCTTGTAGTTCTTGAGCGACTGTAATCAAATTGTTGATATAAATAAAAGGTGATATTCTTTTATCTTGTTTTCTTTAAATTCTTGCATCATGATTCAATCTAAATTTCTAGTTTTAATTCTTGTTGTGATGTTTGACTAATACTCCACTCGTCGAGGAGTCGAGACGATCAATAGAATGATGATGTAATATATCTTAAATCGATTCTTGAATCCTACGAGTTTTGTAAACCCTAGCAAGTTCAAGAATCGACAACCCAATTCGTTGCGATGCTTTCTTGATTGATATCGCTCGAGATTGGGGAGTACGATCGTTTCTTGAAATTGCTAGAGGCTAGAGTGTGAATGATATCAACGAAAGAACAAGGGTTAAATGATGAAACCCTGGTTTCATCAAGAAAGCCCTAACTCTCGTCGATCATCATCGATCTAGTATCAATCCTTCGAAGGAAAAGAACACGAAATCATGAAATTACATCATGTCTATAGATCCGATCGATTCCTACGAGCCTCATTTAGATTCTTGACATTTTGGTTGGAAATATCATCGAAACCCTGATTCTCGATTGTTTATCATCTTCTTGATTCTTGAATAAACTCGTGACACCTGAATCAATCGATAAATTCTTGAATCATGTTTTCTTTTCTTTTCGATTAACTTTTCAATTCAAACAAAGGAAATATAAAAACGAATCGCACAATCCCTTTGGACGATCCGCACTCGCTTACGATCTACAACTGACACCGTAGTTGATTGCGGTCAAATATAATTTTTTGATTGTGAACTTTATTCAATTTTCTAATTACCGATACAAAAAGACTCTTATCGATTTGATTTACTTACTCAGTCTCGCATTTTACGATCAATCAAATGGCACCGAAATAGGGGACTATTTGAATTGATACTTTTCACATCCAATCGGAAAAATAATTCGATCAGGACTACAGATGTCCCACTAGTATGATCTCCATCATAATCAGAGTAGTCAAGCCGATATCCTCAGGGCTTTATCAGCATGTATGAATGAATAAAAGCATGATCAAATCAACATGTCAGATAAAGAAGAACCAGATAGCATACTATCATGTCGAGTAAGAATGCATACTGAATATATATATACATGTATAGATACATCCACTATCATATAATGGCCTCTAGGGCATACATATATCCAACAGCTCTTTCTCCGTGTCCGGTAAACGCAGTCTTGGTCATTTTACCCTTGATACAAGACTGGCAAGTCTCATAAGATTTATATTCAAAAGAGTTTAAATATCCATCTTTGTGTAACTTGTTTAGTCTTGTTTCGTTAATATGACCAAGTCTACAGTGCCAAAAAAAAGCTTCATTTAATTCTGAAAGTTTTCTTTTATTAGTGTGTTGTTTACTGAAAACTGTGTATTGATTTAGGACATATATCCCGTTATTAAGTGTACCATACCTAACCAACATTTGATTCAGGTGAATGTTCATAACATTGTTCTGCAATATAAAATTATATCCTTCATTGTCTAACAAAGAAACAGATATTATATTACATAGCATACTTGGTACAAAGTAACATGGGTTCAAAACCAATATACACCCAGATAGCAACCCCAAGTGATACTCTCCCACTGCGACTGTATGTACATTGGAACCATTTCCAACGCGGAGAGTATGGTCACCTATCTTCAAAACCTTGCTATTTCTCAGCCCCTGCATAGAATTGCAAATGTGAGAACCTGAACCGGTATCTAATACCCAGGAAGCAGAGTTTATTGAAAAACAGTTCTCTGTCACAAACACACCTGAAGCGGAAGCATCCCCATGCTTCTTCTTGAAATTTAAGTACTCCGTACAGTTGCGCTTCCAATGTCCTGTCTTGTGGCAATGAAAACATTCACCTTTCCCCGATTCTCCAGCTTTGGACTTTTTCTTCCCCTTAACCTTCTTAACTCCACCCTTAGGATTGGTGGGCTTCTTCTTTTTCTTTCCCTTGGCCTTAGCCTTTGGGCGAGAAGAAGAAAATTGCCCAATAGTCATAACGGGAGTTTTCACAGATTTCAGTGTGCTCTCTGCACTCCTTAACATATTAAGGAGTTCAGGTAGTTCCTTCTCCATGTTGTGCATGTTGAAGTTAACTATGAATTAAGCAAAGGTGGAGGGGAGGGACTGCAGAATAATATCTGTATATTGTTCATTGTCCATCGTCCATCCAAGATCCTCAAGCTCTTCTATAAGAGCTATCATCTTCAGAACATGGTCTCCTACTGGTGTGCCAGGGGCCATTCGCATCTGAAATAATTTCTTTGATGCTTCGTATCGTAATACACGGGATTGCTCTCCATACAACTCCTTTGTATGGAGGAATATGTCATGAATGTCCATATTCTCGTGCTGCTTTTGATGTGTGTTGTCCATCGATGCTAGCGCGAGGCATTTGGCCGTGGCACAGTCAGCGTCCCATGTCTTGCGTGTTAGTGTATATGCCCTAGAGGCCATTACTGTATCATACTAGTTTGTATATTACTTAATGGAAGCTTAGGATATTCACCTTGTATAAACAATCTTGCTCAATATAGTAGTATGCTACTTGGTTTGTTTCTACTTCAATGTGTACATGTGTTTATTTTAGTATATCACCTATACACATTAGTGGAGCCCTTAGGATCTTTGCTTGATTACCAGCGTTGTGATGGCAGTCACACTAGTGGGGGCTGGGTAATCTATAAGCACATCCTTATACAGGTCCCTAGTCGCAGGACTATCGAGACAGGGCATCGATACTCCGGAGTAGACTAGCGTATGCGCTTCTCATCCCAGTGTGGGAGATGGTCTGTCCCACAGCCATCAGTACGTCGTACTGGAGATAGTATACGGGTGCTCATTGGGTTACGAGTACACTGGACAGGACTCGTCGGGAACTGACAGGTTGGTATTATACCTATCATCAGTTATCAGTTCCCAGGTGACATGAGTACAGCTTAGTCCGCTGACTTGACACTGTCACTTCGCCTCGAGTGTGTTCCCACTGTACTTTGATTACTACCCTACCACGACTCAAAGGAGTCGTGCAAACAGGTAGTAGTTGGGTACAGTCCTGAAGCACTTGGAGGCAGTGACGGTTAGACAGGATTCGTCTCTCCCGGTATTGGGGGTTGACATCGCGCTGTGTCTAGGAGAGCCATTACACGAGTAGTCCCTGGCCAGGGCAATCGAGATATACTGGTAGGCTTCCAGTGTTATCTCAGGGTGTTTCGGGCTTCACTCCGACACGACTTGTACCGCTATTAGGGGACAGACGTTTACCGCCCCCTAGGCCCGCCATGCGATGTATCAGACGAACAGACCGGACTGTACGGAGACTGTCACATTCAGACTCAGTAGGAGTTCAGATGGGATTCACCTCGTCAGTCTTCTTATCGGCATCTACCTGGGGACCGTTACGCACAGCTAGTGCCGCTTGCGGTCTGTGGTTAAACCCACTGCCAGCGTAGTGTCGAGTCTTTAGAGTCCCACACAGAGGGCTATTCGCCTCTGGGCAAAACAGAGTAGAGGTCGCATGGTTTTGCGACAGGGTTCGTTCTCATCCGCGCACTTGTGCACGTTTGGAGTCCGGACAGATATTACTAGTAGGCTCTGGTTTGAGCCAGATACCGGTATATGTTTTGGGGTTGATTTTATCTCATGGTATTCATGTTCCTCGGAACAAGAATGCGGGTGTGTATGCACAGTTGATTGAGGCGGAGGAAGAGGATTTTCATTAGGGTTTCGGAACGGGTGCGTATGCACAGTTGACAGTCGTCTTTTTCCAAACCCTAATGGAATTATGATATATCAATTAATAATATTAATTAAATGAAATTGTGTCATGGTTGGGTTTTGTTGACTTGTTGACCATGGTTGACTAGTTGACCATAGTTGAAAGTTTGACCATCATCATTACATATCAAAGATGCTCTTTGATTCTAGCAAAACCATTTAAAGAATGTAATGATAATGGTCATTCCAAACCATCCATCAACTATTTCATTTTTATTATTATTGTTAATTTGATAATTCTTTTCATTTTGTGTTATGGTTGTAAAATGAAAAGAATAGCTCATTCTATCATAACTCTTCTCTCTTCTCACTTCTTCTTCTTCCTCCTCTAGTTCAAGGAGAATCCTTCTCATGTGTTGAGAATCCCTCTCCTTGAGATAAAAACACCCCAAAGACAATCTCTACTCTCTCTAGGGTTAGAGGTTTAGCAAGCCGAAGATCCTAGTTCTCTCAAAGTCCGAGAAAGAGCCCGAAGGTTGAACCCTCAGGTGGATCCATCTTTGACGGAAGAAGACAACGAGGAAAGCACAACCCCTACAAAGGTTTCAAGAAGAAGGAGTTCAAGTTAGGTATAACTTCCTTTCCGAGTAGCTAACTCTCTTTAGCTTTCTTGCTAGTTTAGTTTAGAAAAGATCCCGACTTTGTTAGTCCATGTTGCCCCATGCGCTAAAAATTTGATTTTTATACCGTTTCCGCCTCCCCGCAAGAACCGGGGGTGACAACGTGGACTTACAGTGGTATCAGAGCCTAACTAAACTTAAACTAGCTTAGTAGTAAAGTGTATGGAAGTTCGATCGGAAAAATCGCAAAAACCGGAAAATCAAAAACCCTAACTTTCTGTTGAATTTTTTTGTGCTCTAAAAATAAAAAGTTTTACTCCTAAAATCGGCTCAGGGTTTTGTGAAAACACCCACCAAAAACGATCGCCTGATTCCCTCAAACCGCCGCGGTTCCGCGGCGATAGGTGGCTTATGCCGCGGAACCGCCGCCGTTTTGTTTCCTCTCGTGATCGGGTTTTGTGCAGTGTTCTTCTGGTAGGGTTTTGGGATTTTTCAGATGGGTTATTTGTGCCCAGATTTTCCAGAAAAGAAATTTGTTTTTGGGGGCCTATAAATCCGTATTTTTATCGAACTTCACTACATTTTGACTACAATGGTTATATCTGTGATGTTTATATGTATTGAACGTCGGCTAATCGCTATATGTCGATTAGTCGAGGTTATACATATCTGTGATCTGTGTTTGATGATGGTTTGTGTATATGAATGCGTTGGACTGTCGCGGGTGAATAGCCGAGGTGGATGTGAGATGAGTTTTTCTTTTTCTTTCATTCATTGTAAAATGTAAATTGATGTAATATTATTATTTGTATGGCCGCACAACCGGGTCGGGGTTGTAGCCGTCATTGTATAATTCTTTTTACTGTTTTTGCTCCTAGGATAGACCCATGGAAGGGTGCACAAACTACCGGGTATCTCGAAGTGCCGAGTGGCCTACTCACGGCGTTGAGGGAGGTTGCTCCACTTCGGGTACTTGGCGGGTAGTTTGCCGCACCCGTAGGGATCTTGGGTGGGGTATTGGCTATTCACCGCGACCGTGTAATCCGCTTTTCGTTGCAGGCTCGAACGGATTGCGGATTCCTAGTATATCCAATGTATTCATCTGTGATCTGTAATTTCTATCATTGCTATATATTTATAACTATTTAGGCGTTGCTTATGTTTTACAGCCGCGCTAGCCCAGCCCCCGCTCTGTCGTTAGTTAAGTAACCTAACGGGTAATGACGGGGCCCCGTGGCGAATGCGAATGGCATAAGCGTACGTCATATTTTGGTTGTTTTCTGCAATGGTAGGATTAAATGATGGGACGCATTAAAAGAACTAATGCAAGAATATCACGCATTAAAAGAACTAATGCAAGATAATAAACCAAGTTAAAGTCGTTGGAACACTTTCGAAAACCACTCGGTTCTTTTCAAAACTAACTTTTAAATGAGGAGATTGAGCCACTCCTTTTAAAAGCTATCTCGTTCCATCGATTATATCAAGTTCTCTACGTTCACGGTTTCGCCAAAACCATTCGTAGCCCTCCGTCGTTTCACATGAATAGTCAATAGTATTCAAGCTGTGTTTGTTGGCCAAAGTCAAGGCATAGTGATTGGTAGCTATTGGGTATTCATGTGCAGCATAGATAGATGCGTTGGTTTGGAACAGTCGTACTGCCTTGTTGGCCAAAGTCAAGGGTAGGTACGGGTGGATTCAAATTAACCTGGAGAACGACGGGTAGAACTTGACATGTGACTTATGATTTGTTGGCCAAAGTCAAGGTCATAAGAGCATGGGGCAAAAATCCACATCGGGAGTTTCATAAGTACTGAAACTTGCTAGATTTGCATACCATTTGGAGTGTGGTGATTCTGGTAGGATTCCTTCAGTTTCGTCACGCGATGATATTTGGATCCCGATCCTACTGTGAGTATATGCTACTCCTCCGGAGATTTCTCACTAAACGATCAATGCTATAAACCTAGTAGGTGTCTAAAAAGGTGTTAGCGGGGCTACGCCCCCAAGGAAAAGAGGTTCTTAAATTAAGGAACTTCGCGAAAGCGTTGGAAAACCTCCCTCGAAGTACCGACACTGGCCTGGCTGAACGGTTAAGCAAGTATTGTGCGGTGGGATTGATCCCGACTAATTCTTCCTTTATGGTTTGAGGAGGGATTCGAGAGACAGTGGGAGCCATCCTGTTTAGACAAATTAAAAACCATTCTAAACTTGTAAGAGCATCATGCTGAGTGTTTCTTCTTCTCTCTCCTAATTGCAGCGACCAATCGACATGACTGGACTTAAGTTACTTCTAGATAAAAACATACTGACAGGGCCAAACTACAAAGATTGGCTCAGGAATGTCAAAATGGCAATCACTTACGACAAGCTGGGGTATCTTCTTACCACCAAAGCTCCCCCCGTCCCAGGTCCCACCTCCAGCGTCGCGGATAAGGAAATCCGTAAGACTTGGGAGATTGATTGCGCGAAGGCCAAGTGCCTCGTGCTTGCCTCTATGGACAACGAACATCAGAGGAGGCACGAGAATATGGACCTGGAATCCATATTTCTTCATACAAAAGAACTGTATGGAGAGCAGTCTCGTATCGCAAGATACGAAGTGTCGAAGAAGTTATTTTCGGCAAAATTGGCCGTCGGATCATCGGTAGCGGACCACGTGCTTAAGATGATTGGCTACATTGAGGAGCTCGCGGAAATTGGGACCACGTTGGAAAGTGAGCTCTATACGGACTTAATTCTCCAGTCCCTTCCATCCACTTACGCCCAGTTTATACTGAACTTCAACTTACAAGAAAAAGAAGTTGAACTTTCAGAACTCCTCAACATGCTGAGGAGCGCAGAGGGCACCCTACAGAAAGGTAGGGAAACACCCACTTTGTTTGTAGGAGGATCTTCTTCTTCTAGGTCCAAGGCGAAAGCCAAGGGAAAGAGAAAGAAAGCCCCCGCCAAACCAAGGGGCGGTGTTAGTAAAGTGGGTACGAAGGGAAAAGAAAAGGCAACAAAGATAGCGGGGAAGCTTGTGGGAAAGGAAGAATGCTTCTATTGTCATAAGAGTGGACACTGGAAGAAAGATTGCAGGGCTTGGAAGGCCAGGACACAGGAACTGAAGCAGGTTGCGACTTCAGCTTCAGGTGTGTATGTTATTGAAAACTGTCTTTCTATAAACTCTACTTCCTGGGTATTGGATACCGGATCAGGATCTCATATCTGTAATTCTTTGCAGGCGTTGAGAAACCGTAGGGTTTTGAAGGCAGGTGACATGACCCTCAGAGTTGCGAACGGAGCTAGCATGGATGCTAAAGCCGTGGGGGACTATCACCTGGAAATGTCAGATGGGCATGTTTTGGTTTTGCGTAATTGCTTTTTTGTACCCAACGCAACTTGTAATATCATTTCTGTATCTTTGGTTTCTAAAGAAGGTTATGAATTTGCGTTTGTAAGTAATGTTGTAAACATTCACCTTAATCAAGTTCTGATTGGGTCAGGTACATTGAGCAATGGTATATACGTGTTAAACCAACCATAGATTTTCAATGTCCAGAATACACACAAAAGAAAGTCTCTGGAAATCAATCAGACTTTCTTATGGCATTGTAGACTGGGTCACATCAATGAGAGAAGGTTGACTAAGTTACATACAGAAGGATATTTGGATCCGTTCGAATATCAATCGTATGCCACTTGTCAATCCTGTCTCAAAGGAAAGATGACAAAGACTCCGTTCACTGGACACGGAGTAAGAGCGAGCGAGCTCTTGGGGCTCGTACACAGCGACGTGTGCGATCCAATGTCTACACATGCGCGAAGCGGTTACTCTTACTTCATTACTTTTACGGATGATTTTTCAAGGTACGGTTATGTCTTCTTAATGAAACATAAGTCCGAAGCCTTTGAAAAGTTCCAGGAATATAAGAATGAAGTAGAAAAACAAACCGGCAAAAGTATCAAGATTCTAAGATCGGATCGAGGTGGAGAATACTTAAGTGCCGAGTTCCTGAATTATTTAAAAGAGAACGGAATTCTCTCTCAGCTTACTCCTCCATACACTCCGCAACATAACGGTGTATCGGAGAGACGGAACCGAACCCTATTGGATATGGTACGGTCCATGATGAGTAACGCTGAGTTACCGCGATCATTCTGGGGGTATGCGCTAGAATCAGCTGCATACCTTTTGAACCGAGTTCCTACTAAGACTGTGCCTACTACACCATATGAGATGTGGTGTGGGAAGAGACCCTATCTTAAGCACATTAAGACATGGGGATGTCCAGCTTTTGTTAAAAAGCAGCATGCGGACAAGCTCGAGGCACGCTCAGTACAGTGTAAGTTCGTGGGATATCCAAAGAACTCCAAGGGATATTTCTTCTACTGCGAAGGGGAACAAAAAGTTCTTGTTTCTCGCCATGCCTACTTCTTGGAAACTGAGTTTTTGGAAACCCAGATAAGTGGGAGCACAGTAGAACTGGAAGAAATTCCAGAACCACGAACCATTACTGAAAGCTTAGTGGAACCAGAGGGTTCAAAAGAACAAGACATTCCTACGCCACTCCGCAGGAGTAGTAGGCAGTCTCATCCTCCCGAGAGATACTACGGTTTTCTCATAGACGGGGATAGAGAGGATTGCATCATAAATTATGATGAGCCTACTAGCTTCCAGCAGGCCGTTAAGAGCGTTGACTCGGTAAAATGGCTGGATGCAATGCGGACCGAAATGGAGTCCATGTACACCAACAAAGTATGGACGTTGGACATTGCTCCAGACGGGGTAAAATCCGTAGGATGCAAGTGGATCTTCAAAAGGAAGATTGGTGTAGATGGACAGGTTGAGACCTATAAAGCTAGACTTGTAGCAAAGAGTTTCCGTCAAAGACCTGGTTTGGACTATGACGAAACCTTTTCTCCAGTGGCTATGCTGAAATCCATTCGGATCCTTCTTGCCATTGCTGCCTTCCACGATTATGAGATTTGGCAAATGGACGTAAAAATCGCTTTTCTAAATGGAAATTTAAAGGAGTGTGTCTATATGGACCAGCCAGACGGTTTCATTCAGAGTGGGAGCAGCGGAAAGGTGTGCAAGTTGCTTAAGTCCATCTATGGACTAAAGCAGGCATCGTGGAGTTGGAACATCTGTTTCGATGAGACGGTCAAGGAATTTGGCTTTATCAAAAATCCAGATGAACCATGCATCTATAGTAGATTTGTAGCGAGAACTGTAGTATTCCTCGTTTTATACGTGGATGACATTCTCTTAATAGGAAATGACATTCCTATGCTACAATCTGTCAAGGGGTTCTTGTCACACAGGTTCTCCATGAAAGACCTGGGTGTGCCTCATACATCCTGGGGATCCGGATCCATCGTGATAGATCCAAGAGGATATTAGGACTTTCACAGTCCAGGTACATCGACACCATACTGAAAAGATTCAGTATGGAAGATTCCAAGCGCGGTAACCTACCGGCTTGTCACGGGATCACCCTCTCTAAAGAGATGTCCCCCAAGACTGATTTGGAGAGGGATCGCATGTCTATTATACCTACGCTTCTGCGGTAGGCTCTATAATGTATGCGATGTTGTGTACCAGACCGGATGTAGCTTATGCACTGAGTGTGGTAAGCCGGTATCAGTCAAACCCTGGGGAGAAACACTGGATAGCGGTAAAGAACATTCTCAAGTACCTGAGAAGGACTAAGGAGATGTTCTTGGTGTATGGCGGAAAAGACCTCCAGATCGAGGCCTTTGCTGACTCCAGCTTCCAGAGTGACAAGGATGATTCCAAGTCCATGTCGGGTTTTGTCTTTACCCTCAATGGAGGGGCGGTGTGTTGGAAGAGTTCCAAACAGGAAACCGTTGCAGACTCGACGATGGAAGCGGAATACATCGCTGCATCTGATGCCGCAAAAGAAGCTGTCTGGATGAGGAAGTTCTTGAAAGAACTTCAGGTGGTTCCGTCCATTGTTGACCCAATACCTCTGTATTGCGACAACAACGGGACTATAGCTTTAGCGAAGGAACCCAGGTCCCATCAGAGATCCAGACACATCTTGAGGCGGTATCACCTGATCAGGGAGATCGTGGATCGCAAGGAGATCGAGGTTCGGAGGGTTGCTTCAGAAGAAAACACTGCAGATCCATTCACCAAGGCCCTGCCCCAGACTCAGTTTGAGCGGCTGATCGAGATGATAGGTCTTCGATACGCCAGTACATGGCCTTAGTGCAAGTGGGAGATTGTTAGTGTATATGCCCTAGAGGCCATTATTGTATCATACTAGTTTGTATATTACTTAATGGAAGCTTGGGATATTCACCTTGTATAAACAATCTTGCTCAATATAGTAGTATGCTACTTGGTTTGTTTCTACTTCAATGTGTACATATGTTTATTTTAGTATATCACCTATACACATTAGTGGAGCCCTTAGGATCTTTGCTTGATTACCAGCGTTGTGATGGCAGTCACACTAGTGGGGGCTGGGTAATCTATAAGCACATCCTTATACATGTCCCTAGTCCCAGGACTATCGAGACAGGGCATCGATACTCCGGAGTAGACTAGCGTATGCGCTTCTCATCCCAGTGTGGGAGATGGTCTGTCCCATAGCCATCAGTACGTCGTACTGGAGATAGTATACGGGTGCTCGTTGGGTTACGAGTACACTGGACAGGACTCGTCGGGAACTGACAGGTTGGTATTATACCTATCGTCAGTTATCAGTTCCCAGGTGACATGAGTACAGCTTAGTCCGCTGACTTGACACTGTCACTTCGCCTCGAGTGTGTTCCCACTGTACTTTGATTACTACCCTACCACGACTCAAAGGAGTCGTGCAAACAGGTAGTAGTTGGGTACAGTCCCGAAGCACTTGGAGGCAGTGACGGTTAGACAGGATTCGTCTCTCCCGGTATTCGGGGTTGACATCGCGCTGTGTCTAGGAGAGCCATTACACGAGTAGTCCCTGGCCAGGGCAATCGAGATATACTGGTAGGCTTCCAGTGTTATCTCAGGGTGTTTTGGGCTTCACTCCGACACGACTTGTACCGCTATTAGGGGACTGACGTTTACCGCCCCCTAGGCCCGCCATGCGATGTATCAGACGAACAGACCGGACTGTACGAAGACTGTCACATTCAGACTCAGTAGGAGTTCAGATGGGGTTCACCTCATCAGTCTTCTTATCGGCATCTACCTGGGGACCGTTATGTACAGCTAGTGCCGCTTGCGGTCTGTGGTTAAACCCACTGCCAGCGTAGTGTCGAGTCTTTAGAGTCCCACACAGAGGGCTATTCGCCTCTGGGCAAAACAGAGTAGAGGTCGCATGGTTTTGCGACAGGGTTCGTTCTCATCCGCGCACTTGTGCACGTTTGGAGTCCGGACAGATATTACTAGTAGGCTCTGGTTTGAGCCAGATACTGGTATATGTTTTGGGGTTGATTTTATCTCATGGTATTCATGTTCCTCGGAACAAGAATGCGGGTGTGTATGCACAGTTGATTGAGGCGGAGGAAAAGGATTTTCATTAGGGTTTCGAAACGGGTGCGTATGCACAGTTGACAGTCGTCTTTTTCCAAACCCTAATGGAATTATGATATATCAATTAATAATATTAATTAAATGAAATTATGTCATGGTTGGGTTTTGTTGACTTGTTGACCATGGTTGACTAGTTGACCATAGTTGAAAGTTTGACCATCATCATTACATATCAAAGATGCTCTTTGATTCTAGCAAAACCATTTAAAGAATGTAATGATAATGGTCATTCCAAACCATCCATCAACTATTTCATTTTTATTATTATTGTTAATTTGATAATTCTTTTCATTTTGTGTTATGGTTGTAAAATGAAAAGAATAGCTCATTCTATCATAACTCTTCTCTCTCCTCACTTCTTCTTCTTCCTCCTCTAGTTCAAGGAGAATCCTTCTCATGTGTTGAGAATCCCTCTCCTTGAGATAAAAACACCCCAAAGACAATCTCTACTCTCTCTAGGGTTAGAGGTTTAGCAAGCCGAAGATCCTAGTTCTCTCAAAGTCCGAGAAAGAGCCCGAAGGTTGAACCCTCAGGTGGATCCATCTTTGACGGAAGAAGACAACGAGGAAAGCACCATCAACCCCTATAAAGGTTTCAAGAAGAAGGAGTTCAAGTTAGGTATAACCTCCTTTCCGAGTAGCTAACTCTCTTTAGCTTTCTTGCTAGTTTAGTTTAGAAAAGATCCCGACTTTGTTAGTCCATGTTGCCCCATGCGCTAAAAATTTGATTTTTATACCGTTTCCGCCTCCCCGCAAGAACCGGGGGAGACAACGTGGACTTACATTGCGGGCTTCTTTGTCCGCAATTGAGGATTTTGGACCTGGGACGGGCGGAGCTGAAGCCGTGAGGACATATGATACTTTATCATAAGTCAAGGCTATTTTCAGATTCCTCAGCCAGTCTTTATAATTGGTCCCATTCAGTTTATTTTTATCTAATAAAAGCTTGAGTCCAGTCATTGGTATCTGCCATTAAGAGAGAGAAAAGAATACACTCAGTGAAAGCTCTTGCAAAGATCAGATTGGTTATTATCTTATCTAATCGATGTCTCCCACTGGTTTAATCAAGTTTTTCTTTCAAACCTTAAAAAGAAAACTAGCCAGGATTAATTACAGTCTACAACTTCGCTAACCGTTTAGCCAGGCCAGTGTCGGTACTTGAGGGAGGTTCCCCATGCTTTCGCACGGACCTAATTAAAGTAAACCTCGTTTTCCCAGAGGCGTAGCCCCGTTAACACCTTTCTAGACACCTAATGAGTTAGCTAATTGTAAACTGTAAAACTCTCCTGGGAGCAACTATTGCCCACAGTGGGATCAGGATCCAACCATCATATGGAAGGTATGCAATCTCATTGCAAATCTCAACACTTGAAATTCCCGATATGATTTTTACCCCTAGTACTTATGACCTTAACTATGGTCAACAAATCATAAGCACCAGTCAAGTTCTACCCGTCATTTCTTGATTAATTAGACCCACCCATATGACCCTTAACTATGGTCAACAAAGTCGTATGAATGTCCTAATTAATCTGTATCATATGCAGTGTAGGAAGACATCACTTAGCTACCGTACACTACGCCATAACTAAAGCTAACAAACGTAGCACGAATACTAAGTACTCTACTTCCTAAAATGGAGGAGGGTTGCGGATGATTTTTAAGAAAATCTTTAACGCTTTGAACTTGATATCGTCGTAGAATCAAATGGTTTTCAAAAGGAGTGGCTTGTGCTCCGCAGTTTTGAAATATAGCTTTTTCATAAAGAGCCGAGTGGTTTCCAAATCTGATTCTACAACATCTTTTAGGTTTATTTTCTTTACATTAATCATATTAATGTAGTCCCATCATTTAAGTCCTTAAGCCAATCACAGAAAAGAAACGAAAATACAACGTACGCTTATGCCATCCGCATTCGCCGCAATGTTCCGTTATGCACCGTTAGGTTACTTAACTAACGGCATACCGGGACGGGACTAGCGCGGGTGTAAAACATAAGCAACGTCTACTATATATCATATATATAATATGTCATTCGTCTCAGATATCTCAGAACACAGGTAGCAGAAACATATATATATAATGTGGGATATACTAGGACGTCCGTATTTAGTATTTAGCCAACAATAGAAAATACGGATTCCACAGTCGCGATGAATAGCCAAGCCCACACCCCTAGACCCCTACGAGAGCGGCAAGCGACCCTACCAATCCTGGAGTTTAGGAGACCCGGTCTCGACTCCTCGAGATGGCCTCCCACTGAACCCCAGAACCCGGTCACTCATGCTCCCCTCCTTGGGTCTATCCTAATGCGGAAAAGTAAATAATATACAACACTGTTGGCATCAACCTCAACCCGGAAGTGCCCCGAATAAAAGAATATTACATTACATTTGAATTTTACATGAATGAAAAATAAAACTCTCATCTCACATAAAAACCCCCGGCTATTCAATCGCGACAATCCTGCACATCATATCTCAGTAACACATAATACCATATATCATCAACGTAAGTAAGTATGCGTACCCCAATTGTCGTTGATGTATAGCAACGAAACCGGCGATATCGACATACTACACTTACGGTCACAGAAAAGAAAGTGTAAAACTACAATATTTGGAATCCGCATTCTCTTTAGACATCGTAAATCCGAGATATCACATACCTCGCATTTCATGCCTAATTATGTGAATTCCACATATTGTATCACATTCCAGATAAATAGACAGTATTAAATTCTTCGAACGAATAATCAAATACCTAAAAATTCCCTAAAGCTCAACACTTGAGCGGAGTTCAAAAACCCGGAGTGTGACACAGTAGTAGCAGTCCAGCCGTAGAAGGGTCAAGCCAACGCCTCACATGTGGCACGCCGTACTGCCTCAAACCCTAAGGTTCAAAAGGCAGTTCAAGACGGTCACATAATCGAGTTAAGGTTTGTTGTCTTCTAGAGGGTCCACCACAAAAAAAAACTTGCACATATTTCCGAAAGATTTAAACCCCGTGAAAAAGTGAGTAAATGATACTTGTTCGAACAATTCAATACTTTCTAATTTACCCGGAAAAGACACGAAATCAAAATTCCGATCGAATCATTGAACTCAAAACCATCCCCAGAATATTCAGCACAAGAATCAGATTAAACATACCTAAAACAATATAAAAGCAGGTATAGGAATTACAGTGTAAATAATAAGCCATGAAACCTCTGTACGGCCGCGGAGCCGCGGCCCAAGCAAGGATTGGCCGCGGTTCCACGGCGGCTTGAACGGCTCATGGCTTCGTATTTACAGTATTTCTTAGATTTTCCTGCTGTATTTTTTAAGTATTTTTAATTCTGCAATTAACCAGGTTTGAAAAAATGTCCAGAGAGGGTCCCGAAAATCCGTATTTTGGTTCGATCGGAGTTTTTACTTCGTTAAAGTGTCGCCTAATGTTCTAGATCGGCTCAGATACCAATGTTAGGTTTACCTAGCACCCTATGAAAGGTTTGGAAGCATCACATGTAGCAAAGATTGGATTTTTTATTGTGCTAAGTAAGCATACAAAGAATCTATCCTAGAAAATTAGGGTTTCAAATCTTTAACCAACATCATAAGTAACAAGGACTAGGGTTTTGAGAGTACAACCTTTGTAGCTCCCTACGCTAGACTCCTTGGCCACTTGAGGGTTGGAGAATGGTTAGCTTGAAGTCTTCTAGTGTCCACGACGATCCACCCGAAGCTCCTTTGCCCAAGCTAGCAACTTCACTTGATCAAGAGAAAGAAATGAAGATAACACTCTAAACAAGTGGGCAAGACTTGTGTAGAATGATGTTGTGGTGGCTTTTCTCATTTCAAAAACCTAACTTGATGAGTATTTTGCTCACTACAAAAGTCTAGAGAGCAAAAGAAGAAGGAGGAAGAAGATGATGGCCTTTTAGAACAAGAGTGAAAGAAAAAACTCTTATGAAGAAAATGGAAAATATATGTATATATATATTTTTCACCCTTCATCTCAAACCATGGTTAAATGATAAAGATATTATTGTATTTGAGTTTAAAACACAAAAGAAAGATTAACCCATGGTTAATAAGTAGGTGAACATGGTTAGGTGAAGAAGAGTGTAGAAACCATGTGTTAATCTTTATCTTTTCTTTTGATTTTAAAACAAATACCAATGTAATAATAATCCATATATAAAACCATGGTGTGAGTCTTATATTGCCACCATTTTCAATGTATATACAACCATGAAAGATGATGTATGTATGTGTGTGTGCATGCACATCCATATGTGCATGAATCATGAAAGAATGCATACATGCATGCATACATCAAAAATACAAGAAAGGATTTCTAGTGAGAAAATAATGGTGAAATGATATATCAACACTTGATTTATCAATCCGGCCATATCACATACGACCCAACCAAAAGCAAGCCGCCCGATTAATATACGGTATCTCATACGCCCATTTTAACCGGGTCCATGCGCATATCGCATACGCGCACCACAACGTTTCGCCTGGACTAGGTAACTCCTTGGTGGGACTCTAAGACTCGTCAATACGCCGGCAGTGGGTGATGATCATATCAAGCACCCCCAAGCCGCAAGCGGTCAGCTAAACGTAACGTCCATCCGGGTATTGAGCGATCAGAAGAAAACAAGCGAACCGTCACGACCCGCAAGGTACGTAACGCGACCGGCACTTAAGTTACGAAATGTCTCAAGGCGTCCGTAAAATAAGTAAGCCGAAGCCCAGAATACAAAACCCAATTAAGAATTTGAGTGAAGGAAAACCAATTTATTTAAAACATTTTTCACCATTAATCCACATCAAGTCCCTTTTTAAAATATCCTTCCTCTTTCCAAAATTTCTGCTGAATTTCCTTTATAAATCAGGCCTCAAACGGGCGCAAAACCGAAATATAAATAAATAACATGAATATGGCATCCCCAAGCGGGAGCTAGCTCTTCGCCTCAAGGCGGTCACAAATCCCACGCAATGTAAAACAACAATATGCATAAATAAATATGAAGCATGGGTAAAATAACATGTCGACTCAAGTGAGCTCGACCCTAAATAACATAGCATAAAACCCCAAGTCTCACAACCTCGTCTCTAGGTCAATATACAGTAATCCAAATAACTGGTACAGCTGAAATAGTAGTGGTGGTGGCAGCAGCAGCAGTAGTAGTAGCAGTAGATGGAGTACTCTAGATACAATGAGCATATATAAGGTGGTACAAAATGATAACAACCCACCTATGAGCAAAAGCCTCGAGTCCAAGCAAAAAGGGCAAAATGAGCAAAAGTGTCCGCCGCTACAGTGCTGACGGAACGGACCTGCAGAAAAGCTGGGGCACAACGGGGGTGAGTTGCCAGCTCGTGAGTAATAAATAACATTTACTAAGGCTATCGTATGCATGCACACAAGTATCCTAGCATCTCTAAAACAGGTATGGCTATATGTACTAGCAGGTATGTATGCATCATTAGGGTTCTAACCAGCGTGTCACATGGGTGTAATAACAGGTATGTATGCCACATGAGTCAACTCAGGATTTCATCATGAAGGTATAAAAATTGTTCCTTCATTTGTTTTGAAAAACTTCTTTTAAACATCAGCATAATATCCATGAAATCAATAAAATCCGTGTCCAGCAACGGCACCTCAAATCTGTCTAAATCTCATATATCCATGTCAAATATCTCTAGCCTCAGCCATCCGGCTGATCCATGTCAAATATCTAAATCTCAATCTAGCGGCCACGGTCGGTATCCTCTGGATATCCGCCGTGCCAAATGAAGTCACCGGTAGGTAATCCGTCCCCTGCCAGGCTCAACGCCATCTCTTGCGATCTTCTTGCCCCGGGGTACCGTACCGGGCCCACCATGTACCCGTGACGGTTCCTCCACTCCTCGACACGGATCTCGAAAACCACAGCAAACTCATGGTGGACGACACTTTACATCACTAGAAAACCGCAACTTTTATATTTAAAAGATCGTAAGTTTGAAAATCTTGCGGCTTTCCCCGAAATCCAGAAATATCATAAATCTCATGAAATCATCATGGGTGCACATGCCAATGATAATGAATGCATAAGGTGTCAATTTGCAATGTATGATTTATACTAAGCATAAGCAAGTGAATTAATGCATTTGCACGAGAATAACAATTCTTTTGATTTCATTTTAAATATTTATTGCAATAGCACAATTCTAAGCAATTACATATTTCAGATTTGCAGTTATCTAGTGTTGTGACATGGCAATTACCAGGGTGTGTGTCAACATGAATAGTGCTCGTGCTGCATATAAAAACCTGGTAATGGTGCATGTGTCCTACAATTGAGTTTGCGTATATGGGTATAACATATTGATCTAATTGCAGCAATTATCATTCCAGTATTATTATTCTAATATCACAAGTGATTATCCAGTTTACTATTTTCCAGTTTACTAAATCTATCGGGCGACTTGCGCCATCCAAACGATCGTCCCCCGTAGATGTTAAATCTACTCACCCGTGATCCCGCGCTAGGTATGTCCGACCACCTGCTTCCCTTTCTCCGCTGCGCTCGAAGTCCCTGCCTGCGAACCTAGAATTTACAAAAGTCACCATATAAGGAAAAATCCTGCAAAACACGATATATCTATAAAAAGGATACGCGTGTGTGAAACTAAACGCGCGTGCACACGACGCGACGCGCACAAACCCACCAGAACCTATGCTGACGCGCTGTGTCGCGCAGCGCGCCACAGAACCACGCGTATCACGCGCGTGTCGCATGAGACTTAAAACATCGGAAACACGTTATTAGCTCCAGATTTCTTCTGGGACAAAAACAAGGGAAATAAACAATACCAAACACATAACCCAACCTACAGACACTACATACCCAAAAACCAGGGCAATCCTACCCTATTGGGCCAGTGGCAAGGGGGGTCAGGCCGGCCCAAATCCGGCGAAAAGGGTCCAGGTTGCTACCCTATGGTCCTAGTACAGTTTATATACTAATGTATATGTTTGCTTATTTAAAATATCACCCTAAGTATAGCAGATTTTAAATATCCAAGAAGGCTAGTTAAAGCACCAAGTGTTCACAAAGGGGTATTTTAAGGAACTGGGTAGGTTAAACAGGAAACAAGTAATACCAACAGCATACCTAGGGTTATCTTAACTTTAAACACCTTGAAATTCCCTGTTCTCCACAAAATCACCCAAGTTAGCATCAAAGTCCACCAAAACACAATAATATGGCTACACAACTCCAGATTTGGTCTCAGGTGGAAACTTAACAAGTAAACAATGCCAACCTCAGGAAAAATACCCACAGACACCCCTACACACAAACACACACTCTCTCACACAGGTGGCCGGCGTCGCCGGTCAGGGAAAAGGAGGCCGCCGGCCATCCTCCGGTCAGAGGGGTTCGGGTCCCACACAAAACTCCAGAAAACCCTGCATACTAATCTAGTCTTGTTTGCTAATCTAGAACAAGTACCTTTTAATAACAGATCCTAATATCACCACACAATTCTAACACTAATTAGCTAACAACTCATATTCTAGCAACATGGACAGAGTTTAGGAAATATACCCCCTAGGAATCTCACAAACAAGGAGAAGGAGGAGAAGGAGGGAGTGTGTGCCTTTGCTAAAGCTCCTGGTGTTGCAAAACTTGGCTGGAACAGAGCTGAATTGTTGTTGTTGATCTTGTTGTTGCTGATGCTGCTAGCTGATGTTGTTCTTTTGCTAGTGTTGCTGTTTTGAAGAAGTAGCAGCAGGTGGAGAAGATGTTGAAGTATTTGTGGTGGAGTGTGGTGTTGTGTGTTGAACTATGGGCTGGTATGATGTGATGCTGCTGCTGTTTTTCATGGGGTTAGGTGGCTGTTGCAGCAGCAATTGCTGACCTTAAGGCTGAAATTGGGCAGAATTTAGGGCTGATGTGATGTTGGTGCTGCTTTTGATGTAGTTACGGCTGAGCTAGGGGTTATAGGTGTTGGTGAAATGGACTTTTTGTGGCTGAAATGATGATATGTGGCTGATTTGTCTTTGGCTGATGTGATGTTGAAATGGGCTGATATGTGGGGTTGAAATGTGCTGTTTTGGAGGCTATATGCTGGTGTGTGGTCGATATAACATCCTACAAGATAACCATAAAACTAGATAGATCACTAGAACCTGTTTTGGTAAACTTTCTACCAAAAGACCCCACATTAACACGCAATTACTACTAAACACAGACTCAGGTGTTACAGTCTTCCCCCTTAAGAAAATTCGTCCCCGAATTTTAAAATATGCAACTACGCGCACCTTCAAAAAAAGATAAGGGAATTTCTTCCGCATCTCTCCCTCGGCCTCCCAAGTGATCTCCTCACCATTCGGGCTGCGCCAAAGAACCCTTACCGACGGCAGGACTTTTGATCGAAGTTTCTTCACCTGCCGATCTAATATCTCAACTGGCTGCACGGTGAACGAAAGGTCGGGCTCAAGCTGAATGGTCTGATGCTGAATCGTGTGGGAAGGGTCATGAAGATATCTGCATAGCATTGACATGTGGAAGACGGTGTGAACATCTGAAAAGCTGGGTGGAAGCGCCAAACGATATGCAACTGCGCCGATGCGCTCGAGAATCTCGAAGGGACCTACGAATCTAGGGCTAAGCTTTCCCTTTCGCCCAAATCGCATCACGCCCTTCATCGGAGAGACCCTCAGAAAGACATGATCGCCAACCGCGAACTCTAATCTGCGACGGCGCCTATCTGCATACGATTTCTGCCTGCTCTGAGCTGCTCTCATCCGGTCTCGAATCAGCTGTACTTTCTCGGTCGTCTCCTGCACGACCTGTGGCCCAAAAATACCGCTCTCGCTCAACTCAGTCCAACAGACGGACGATCTGCATCTCCTTCCATACAATGCCTCGAAAGGTGCCATCTGAATAGTATCCTGGAAGCTGTTGTTGTAGGAGAACTCCACTAAAGGTAAATGACGATCCCAGCTACCTCCGAAGTCTAAAACACACGCTCGAAGCATGTCCTCGAGAGTCTGAATGGTCCGCTCTGATTGTCCGTCGGTCTGCGGATGAAATGCTGTGCTGAAACTCAAACGAGTGCCCAATGCCTTCTGAAGTCTCTGCCATAGCCGACTGGTAAACTGGGTGCCTCGATCTGACACGATATAAGTCGGTATGCTATGCAATCGTACGATCTCGTCGATGTAAAGTTGGGCATACTGAGCGAGGCTGAAAGTGGTCTTCGCTGGCAGGAAGTGAGCCGCTTTCGTCAATCGATCCACGATCATCCAAATGGAGTCGTACCCTCGACTGGTCCTGGGTAGACCCACAACAAAGTCCATCGAAATCTGCTCCCATTTCCAGTCTGGAATGGGCAAAGGCTGCAACTCTCCTGCTGGCCTCTGGTGCTCCGCCTTGACTTGCTGACAAGTCAGGCATCTTGATACGAAGTCGGTGACATCCCTTTTCATCCCGTCCCACCAATAGACATCTCTCAAATCACGGTACATCTTGGTGGAACCTGGATGAACGCTGTATGTAGATCTATGCGCTTCGTCAAGAATCTCACGCCGCAGCCCCTCGGAATTGTAGGGTTTTCTTAACACCTCTATTAAGGTTTAGAAGCATCATACATGCTATAACAATAAAAAAATTTGAGGTGCTAAGCAAACTATACAAAGAATCGAACTAGAATATATGAAGTAACAATTAATAGTATCAAGATTAAGAGTTAAGTTATACTAAGTGATGAGACTACAACCTTTGTAGACCTCTTTGGAAGACTCCTTGGCTTTGAAAAGGTTCACTTGATCAACTCCTCGTCCACGACGATCCACCCGAAGCACTTTGCTCTAAGCTTGATGCTTCCTTCGATCTTTGACAAACTTGAAGCACAACACCCTACACAAGATAGCTAAGGTTGTGTAGGATGATGAAGTGGTTGCTATTCTTATTTATTACCTTTTCTTTTCTTTTTCTAACTCCTTTTTAACATTTAAAAGAGAGCTAGGGTTTTTGAGGAAGAAGATGGCTCATTTTTCTTTTGGAATGATAATGATAATGTTGTAAAAGAAAAATGAGAGAGAGAAAAGAGATCTTATCATAACCACAACCATGGTTAAAATAATATCTAGATATTTCAACTAAGGTTAAAGGGCAAAAGGAAAAGAAACCATGGTTGAGTCAAATTCAACCATGGAATTGTGTAGAAGAGTGTGGAAAAGAATGAGTCATTATCCTTTTTCTTTTGCCTTTTATCTTTAAATATCCATATATCATTTTATCTACAATATGATTCTTATATTGCCATCCTCTTTGTATCATCAACCATGATACATTTCATGTATGTATGTATGCACATCATCATGTACATATACATGCATGTATCCATAAGAAGAAAAGGATTTAAATAAATAATATAAAAGCCAATATTAAATCAACACTTGATTTAATAAATTTGTCATATCTTATACGACCCGACTAATATTAAATGCCCGATTAAAATACAGTATCATATACTAGTATTTAATCGAGGCTCCGCGCATATCTCATATGTGCACCACTTCGTTTCGCCAGAGCCGAGAAACTTCTATGTGGGACTCTAAGACTCGTCAATACGCCAGCAGTAGATGATGATCATATCAAACACCTACAAGCCGCAAGCGGTCAGCTAAACGTAACGGCCACCCGGGTATTGAGCGATCAGAATAAGAACAAGCGAACCTGTCAAAACTCCTGTCAATCCATCCGGCAACACTAACCGTACAGTCCGGTCTTTTCGTCAGATATGCTGCATATCGAGTCTAGGGATGGAATCGTCGACCCCAATAACTCAATAAGTCATGCCGGTATATGGTCTATAACAGATCGAGAAACTTACTGATAACACTTATCAGTAATATCTCAGCAGCCCTGGCCAGGGACTTCCCGTTATAGCCAATCGTGCACAGCACAGCATCAACCCCCAATACCGGGAGAGACGAAACCCCTCCTATCGCTCACTGCCTCCACATGCCTCGAGACTATACCCAAAATCCACCTGTTTGTACGACTCGGTAGAGCCGCAGTAGGGTGGAGATCAAAGTACAGTGGGAGGACACACAAGACTCTATGACAATCTCGGGTCTACAGACTAACCTGTACCAGTGTCACCTGAGAACTGCTATCCGACGTATGATATAATACCATATAGGAGTTCTTGGTGAGTCCGTTCAGTGTACCCAGTCTCACTGAGCACCCGTATACTATCTTCGGTGTCAACACACCAGACGGATATGGGATCATCCATCGCCCATCATATGGAACAAGAATGGTATACGCTAGTCTAACCTGGAATATCGATGCCCTGCCTCGATATACCTACGACTAGGAACATTTCAAGGATATGCTTATAAACTACAGATGTCCCACTAGTATGATCCGCATCATAATTCCAGTAGTCAAGCCAATATCCTTAGGGCTTTATCAACATGCACCAAATGAATATAAACATGATCAAGTGAACATATGATAAAGTAAAAACCAGATAGCATACTATCATTTTGAGCAAGACTGTCCCCCGAATATATATATATATACACATCAGTACATACACTATCTCATAATGGCCTCTAGGGCATACATATATCCAACAATCTCCCACTTGCACTAAGGCCAGTTATTGGCATATCTCATACCTAACATCTCAAAAAGTCGCTCATGCTGCGGCTGAGGGAGGGCCTTGGTGAATGGATCCGCAGCGTTGTTCTTTGTGTCTACTCTCTTAATCTCGATCTCGCGGCGATCAACTATCTCCCGGATCACATGATATCGCCTCAGGATGTGTCTGGACTTCTGATAGGACCTGGGCTCTTTGGCCAACGCCATAGCCCCATTATTGTCACAATACAGAGGTATTGGATCAATAATGGTTGGAACTACTCCTAGCTCCGCGATGAACTTTCTCATCCAGACGACTTCCTTGGCAGCATCATTTGCAGCAATATATTCAGCTTCCATCGTTAAGTCTGCAACGGTATCCTGTTTGGAACTCTTCCAACTCACCGTCCCTCCATTGAGGGTAAATGCAAACCCTGAGATAGACTTGTTGTCATCCTTGTCACTCTGGAAGCTCGAATCGGTAAAGGCCTCCATTTGGAGATCTCCATTACTATACACTAAGAACAATTCTTTAGTCCTTCGCAAGTACTTAAGAATGTTCTTTACAGCAATCCAGTGATTCTCCCCTGGGTTAGATTGATACCTGCTTACTACACTAAGTGCATAAGCAACATCAGGGCGTGTACATAACATTGCGTACATTATCGATCCTACTGCCGAAGCATAGGGAATAATGCTCATGTGAGCTCTCTCTATGTCAGACTTTGGGCAATCGTCTTTTGAGAGAGTGACTCCATGGCAAGCGGGTAAGGCACCCCGCTTGGAGTCTTCCATACTAAATCTCTTTAGGATGGTGTTTATGTACTTGGTTTGGGACAATCCCAATAACCGTTTGGATCTATCCCTATAGATCCGTATACCCAATATGTATGTGGCATCTCCCAGGTCCTTCATGGAGAACCTTTGTGATAAGAATGATTTGACCGACTGTAGCATAGGAATGTCATTTCCTATCAGAAGTATGTCATCTACGTACAATACGAGGATTGCGACATTTCTTCCTACAGTCTTCTTATAAACACAAGGTTCAACTGGATTTTTGATGAAATCAAACTCTTTGATAACATCATCAAAACAGATGTTCCAACTCCGTGATGCCTGCTTTAATCCATAAATGGATTTAAGTAGCTTACATGCTTTACCGCTGCTCCCACTATCAATGAATCCCTCTGGTTGATCCATATAAACGCATTCCTCTAAATCACCATTTAGGAATGCAGTCTTAACGTCCATCTGCCAGATTTCATAGTCGTAGTGAGCAGCAATAGCAAGTAGGATCCGAATAGATTTAAGCATGGCTACCGGAGAGAAAGTCTCGTCATAGTCCAAACCTGGTCTTTGACGAAAACCTTTCGCTACCAACCTTGCCTTATAGGTTTCTACCTATCCATCTACACCGATCTTTCTTTTAAAGATCCATTTGCATCCCACAGGTTTTATCCCGGAGGGTACATCTTCCAAAGTCCATACTTTGTTGGTGTACATGGACTCCATTTCGGATCTCATGGCATCCAGCCAATTCACAGAGTCACCACTCGTGATAGCCTGATGAAAACTAGAAGGATCATCATCATCCATGATGCAATCTTCTCTATCACCATCAACGAGAAAACCGTAGTATCTCTCCGGTGGGCGAGAAATCCTGCCAGATCTACGGAGTGGCTGAGGTTCATTAGATTCTGTTATAACTTCAGGTTCAGCCAAGTTGTCATTTGTAACTTGTGTTTCTAGAACTTCTTCTAGATTTACCACATTGCCATTTGTATTGTTTGAAAAAATCTCATCTTCTAAAAAGGTGGCATACTGAGAAACAAATACTTTTTGTTCCTCTTTGTGGTAAAAAAGATACCCAAACGAATGTTTAGGATATCCTACAAATATACATTTGACTGATCGTGTCTCGAGTTTGTCTGGATTCTGCTTTTTAACAAAAGCCGGACAACCCCAAATCTTAACTCTTTTAAGAGATGGTTTTCTTCCCATGCCATATCTCATATGGAGTGGTAGACACGGTTTTGGTTGGAACTTTGTTTAACAGAAAAGCTGCTGTTTCCAATGCATGCCCCCAAAACGAGAGAGGTAACTCAGCATCACTCATCATGGATCGTACCATATCTAATAGGGTACGGTTCCTTCGTTCTGACACACCGTTGTGCTGTGGTGTGTAAGGTGGAGTGAGATGAGAGAGAATCCCATTCTCTTTTAGGAAGTCTAAGAACTCAGTACTTAAGTACTCTCCACCTCGATCTGATCGAAGTATCTTGATACTCTTTCCCGTTTGGTTTTCTACTTCATGTTTATACTCCTTGAATTTCTCGAAAGCTTCAGATTTATGTTTTATCAAATATACATGACCAAATCTTGAGAAATCATCAGTAAAAGTTATGAAGTATGAAAAACCGCCTCTTGCATGTGTAGACATTGGTCCGCATACATCACTATGTATGAGGCCTAGGAGCTCAGTAGCTCTTTCTCCGTGTCCTGTAAACGGGGTTTTGGTCATTTTACCTTTGATACAAAACTGGCAAGTTGCATAAGATTTATACTCAAATGAATTTAAATATCCATCTTTATGAATCTTGTTTAGTCTTGTTTCATTAATATGACCAAGTCTATAATGCCAAAGAAAAGCTTCATTTATCTCTGAAAATTTTCTTTTATTTTTGTGTTGTACGTTGAAAACTGTGTGTTGATTAAGGACGTATATCCCGTTATTTAATGTACCACAACCAATCAACTCTTGATTCAGTCTAATGTTCATAACATTGTGTTGTACAGCAAAATGATACCCTTCATTGTCTAACAAGGAAACAGATATAATATTTCAAAGCATACTTGGTACAAAATAACACGGGTTCAAAACCAATATACAACCCGAAGGCAAACCTAGGTGATACTCTCCTACTGAAACTGCATTTACATTGGAACCATTTCCAACTTGGAGAGTATGATCACCTGTCTTCAGAACTCTGCTATTTCTCAACGCCTGCACAGAATTGCAAATATGAGAACCCGAACCGGTATCCAATACCCAGGAAGCAGAATTAATAGAAAAACAGTTTTCAATTACGAACACACCTGAAGCTGAAGCATCATCATGCTTCTTCTTGAGTGCTAGGTACTCAATACAGTTCCTCTTCCAGTGTCCCGTCTTCTTGCAATGGAAACATTCACCTTTCTCTGTTGCCCCAACCTTGGACTTGCCTTTTCCCTTTACCTTTTTGACTCCACCCTTAGGTTTGGTGGGTTTCTTCTTCATCTTTCCCTTGGCCTTAGCCTTTGGGTAAGATGAGGAGGATTGCCCAACAGACATAACGGGAGTCTTCACTGACTTCAGTGTGCTCTCTGTACTCCTTAACATATTAAAGAGTTCAGGCAGTTCCTTCTCCATGTTGTGCATGTTGAAGTTAACGATGAACTGAGCAAAGGTGGAGGGGAGAGACTGTAGAATAATATCTGTATACTGTTCATTGTCCATTGTCCACCCAATGTCCTCAAGCTCTTCTATGAGAGCTATCATTTTCAGAACATGGTCTCCTACTGCTGTGCCAGCGGTCATGCGCATCTGAAACAGTTTCTTAGACGCTTCGTATCGTAATACGCGGGATTGCTCTCCATACAACTCTTTTGTATGGAGGAATATGGCTTGTACGTCCATATTCTCGTGCTGCTTCTGATGTGTGTTATCCATCGATGCAAGCGCGAGGCATTTTGCCGTGGCACAGTCAGCGTCCCATGTCTTGTGGATTTCTATATCCGCAACTGAAGGTTTAGGACCTAGGGGGGACAAGGCTGGAGCTGTAAGGACATATGATACTTTATCATAAGTCAAGGCTATGTTTAAATTCCTCAGCCAGTCTTTATAGTTGGTCCCATTCAGCTTGTTTTTATCTAATAGAAGCTTAAGTCCTGTCATGGGTATCTGCCATTAAGAGAGAGAAAAGAATACACTTAGCGAATGCTCTTACAAAGATCAGATTGGTTATTATCTTGTCTAATCGATGTCTCCCACTGTTTTTATCAAATTTTCTTTAAACCTTTTAAAAAGAAAACTAGCCGGGATTAATTACATTCTACAACTTCGCCAACCTCTCAGCCAGGCCAGTGCCGGTACTTAAGGGAGGTTCCCCGTGCTTTCGCACGGACCTAATTAAAGTAAACCTCGTCTTCCCAGAGGCGTAGCCCCGTTTAGCACCTTTCTAGACACCTACCGAGTCAGCTAATTGTAAAGTGCAAAATTCTCCCGGGAGCAACATTTGCTCGCAGTGGGATCGGGATCCTATTATCATATAGTAGGTATACAATCTCATTGTAATTTTCAACTCTTGAAATTCCCGATATGATTTTTACCCCTAGTACTTATGACCTTAACTAAAGCCAACATATCATAAGTACTAGTCAAGTTCTTCCCGTTATTTCGTGATTAACTAGACCCACTCATATGACCCTTAACTAAAGTCAACATAATCATATGAATGTCCTAACTAATCTGCATCATATGCAGGGTAGGAAGACATCACTCAGCTACCGTTCACTGCGCCTTAACTAAAGTCAAAATACGCAGCACGAATACTAAGTACTCTGCTTCCTAAAATGACGGAGGGTGGCGGATAGTTTTTAAGAAAACTTTTGACGCTTTGAACTTGATATCATTATAGAATCTAATGGGTTTAAAAAGGAGTGGCTTAAGCTCCGCATTTAGAAACTTGCTTTTTGTATAAAAAAAAGGCCGAGTGTGTTTCAAATCTTGATTCTACAATATCCTTTTAGGTTCATTTATCTTTTACATTAATCTCATTAATGTAGTCCCATCATTTAAATCCTAAGCCATTACAGAGAGAAACGAAAATATAACGTACACTTATGCCACTCGCATTCGTCACAGTGTCCTGATATGCACCGTTAGGTTACTTAACTAACGGCATACCGGGACGGGGCTAGTGCGGGTGTAAAACATAAGTAACGTTTAAAATATATCATATATAAAATTTCATTCGTCTCAGACATGTATTAAAAGATCACATCAGATAATGAAAACAGCAGAAGCACATAAAGGATATCTAGGAGGTCCGTATTTTATATTTAGCCAGCAATAAAAATACGGATTCCACGGTCGCAATAAATAGCCAAGCCCACACCCTTAGACCCCTACGAGAGCGGCAAGCGACCTTGCCAATTCTGGAGTTTAGGAGACCCGGTCTCGACTCCTCGAGATGGCCTCCCACTGAACCCAAGAACCCGGTCACTTGTGCCCTCCACCTTGGGTCTGTCCTAATACGGAAAAGTAAATAATATACAACACTGGTGACAACAACCTCACCCCGGAAGTGCCCCAAATAAAAGAATATTACATACAAATTAATATTACATGAATTAAAAGAATACTCTCATCTCACATAAAAAGAAAACCCCCGGCTATTCATTGCGACAATCCTGCATATCAAATCTCATCCACACAGAGAAATAAAATGAAAAAGTACAACAATTGGAATCTTTAACCGCCTTTAGACAACACAAATCCGGAATATCACATATACATGATTTCATGCCTAAATAATGTAAAGCTCGCATTTGGGTCTCATTCAAGAAAACACCTTTTCAAAAAAAACCGGATAATTCAACAAGACTTCCGTTTATCCCGAAACCGAACTGCTAGATTTACACGCAATAAACAAATTTGTAGATTTCAATTATTGTAACACATACTATTAAACTAAGCGACGTTGGAACATCCGATCAAACAAATTAAACAACCACAAACTGCTCTGAAAGCTCAACACCTGGGCAGATTAAAAAAATACCAGTAATAACAGAGAACACATACGGGCCAGCACAAGAAAATACGGCCCATGAGTCAACTATACCGCCGCGGAACCTCCGCATAAAGCCTTTTGGGCCGCGGTTCCGCGGCCGTATGGTCGATTTATGGGATCGTTTTTCTAGTGAGCTCTTATATTTCCCTGCTTATTGTTTACATATTTTTAATTTGAAAAATTCCAGGTTTTTAAAAAATTTCCAGAGAGCACCCTCCGGGTGTCGATTTTCGTCCGTTCGATGTTTTCAACGTCGTTTAGGTTACCACAAAGCTCTAGCCTGGCTCTGATACCATGTAGGGTTTTCTTAACACCTCTATTAAGGTTTAGAAGCATCATACATGCTATAACAATAAAAAATTTTGAGGTGCTAAGCAAACTATACAAAGAATCGAACTAGAATATATGAAGTAACAATTAATAGTATCAAGATTAAGAGTTAAGTTATACTAAGTGATGAGACTACAACCTTTGTAGACCTCTTTGGAAGACTCCTTGGCTTTGAAAAGGTTCACTTGATCAACTCCTCGTCCACGACGATCCACCCGAAGCACTTTGCTCTAAGCTTGATGCTTCCTTCGATCTTTGACAAACTTGAAGCACAACACCCTACACAAGATAGCTAAGGTTGTGTAGGATGATGAAGTGGTTGCTATTCTTATTTATTACCTTTTCTTTTCTTTTTCTAACTCCTTTTTAACATTTAAAAGAGAGCTAGGGTTTTTGAGGAAGAAGATGGCTCATTTTTCTTTTGGAATGATAATGATAATGTTGTAAAAGAAAAATGAGAGAGAGAAAAGAGATCTTATCATAACCACAACCATGGTTAAAATAATATCTAGATATTTCAACTAAGGTTAAAGGGCAAAAGGAAAAGAAACCATGGTTGAGTCAAATTCAACCATGGAATTGTGTAGAAGAGTGTGGAAAAGAATGAGTCATTATCCTTTTTCTTTTGCCTTTTATCTTTATTGAAAATATCCATATATCATTTTATCTACAATATGATTCTTATATTGCCATCCTCTTTGTATCATCAACCATGATACATTTCATGTATGTATGTATGCACATCATCATGTACATATACATACATGTATCCATAAGAAGAAAAGGATTTAAATAAATAATATAAAAGCCAATATTAAATCAACACTTGATTTAATAAATTGGTCATATCTTATACGACCCGACTAATATTAAATGCCCGATTAAAATACAGTATCATATACTAGTATTTAATCGAGGCTCCGCGCATATCTCATATGTGCACCACTTCGTTTCGCCAGAGCCGAGAAACTTCTATGTGGGACTCTAAGACTCGTCAATACGCCAGCAGTAGATGATGATCATATCAAACACCTACAAGCCGCAAGCGGTCAGCTAAACGTAACGGCCACCCGAGTATTGAGCGATCAGAATAAGAACAAGCGAACCTGTCAAAACTCCTGTCAATCCATCCGGCAACACTAACCGTACAGTCCGGTCTCTTCGTCAGATATGCTGCATATCGAGTCTAGGGATGGAATCGTCGACCCCAATAACTCAATAAGTCATGCCGGTATATGGTCTATAACATATCGAGAAACTTACTGATAACACTTATCAGTAATATCTCAGCAGCCCTGGCCAGGGACTTCCCGTTGTAGCCAATCGTGCACAGCACAGCATCAACCCCCAATACCGGGAGAGACGAAACCCCTTCTATCGCTCACTGCCTCCACATGCCTCGAGACTATACCCAAAATCCACCTGTTTGTATGACTCGGTAGAGCCGCAGTAGGGTGGAGATCAAAGTACAGTGGGAGGACACACAAGACTCTATGACGATCTCGGGTCTACAGACTAACCTGTACCAGTGTCACCTGAGAACTGCTATCCGACGTATGATATAATACCATATAGGAGTTCTTGGTGAGTCCGTTCAGTGTACCCAGTCTCACTGAGCACCCTTATACTATCTTCGGTGTCAACACACCAGACGGATATGGGATCATCCATCGCCCATCATATGGAACAAGAATGGTATACGCTAGTCTAAGCTGGAATATCGATGCCCTGCCTCGATAAACCTACGACTAGGAACATTTCAAGGATATGCTTATAAACTACAGATGTCCCACTAGTATGATCTGCATCATAATTCCAGTAGTCAAGCCAATATCCTTAGGGCTTTATCAACATGCACCAAATGAATATAAACATGATCAAGTGAACATATGATAAAGTAAAAACCAGATAGCATACTATCATTTTGAGCAAGACTGTCCCCCGAATATATATATATATATATATATATACACATCAGTACATACACTATCTCATAATGGCCTCTAGGGCATACATATATCCAACAGGAATCTGGTACGCACAATCGAGTCCCAAATCCTAGTACTCCCTGATCGTCGATCATGAACTCGAAATCTCTGCCCTGTCTAATCTATTCCATGATTTCTGAGAGTCGGTCATCACTGGGTTGTGCCTCTCGAATACGGTCAAGTAACTGCGGACGTGCATGAACATGCGCAAGCTGTCCTCCTGTCGGAGTGAACTCGAACTTAACTCGGCTGTCGCATAAAATCTGCCAATCTGCTGACGACTGCCTCTGCACTGCGCACGTATAAGATAGATTACCCCCGGGCCTCCTGCTCAGAGCATCCGCTACTATATTTGCCTTGCCCGGGTGGTATAAGATCTCACAGTCGTAATCTTTTACCAGTTCCATCCAACGAAGCTGTCTCAGATTCAGGTCTCGCTGCTGAAATATATATTTTAAGCGCTTGTGGTCAGTGAATATCTGGCATGACTCGCCGTATAGGTAATGTCGCCAGATCTTAAGTGCAAAGACCACTGCAGCCATCTCCAAATCGTGAGTGGGATAGTTCTGTTCATGTTTCTTCAGTTGCCGCGAAGCATACGCGATCACCCTGTCATGTTGCATCAATACACATCCTAGCCCCACCCGCGAAGCGTCACAATAAACCACGAATCCGCCTGATCCTGAAGGCAATGATAATACAGGTGCCGTAGTCAAACAGGTCCGTAGCTGATGAAAACTGTGCTCGCACTCCTCCGTCCAAACGAAAGGAACTCCTTTCTGAGTCAAACCGGTCAAAGGTGCAGCAATACGGGAGAAATCCTGTACAAATCGCCTGTAGTAGCCTTCAAGGCCTAGAAAACTACGGATCTCCGTAACCGATGTCGGTCTGGGCCACTGCTGGACGGCCTCGATCTTCTTCGGGTCCACACATATGCCGTCTCTCGTAATCACATGACCCAAGAATCCGACGCTGTCCAACCAGAATGCACACTTGGAAAATTTTGCGAAGAGCTGGTGCTCCCTCAAGATCTGCAAAGTCATCCGCAAATGCTGCTCGTGCTCCTCTCGGCTCCGGGAATACACCAAAATATCGTCGATGAACACGATGATGAACAAGTCAAGATACGGCCTGAATGTACGGTTCATCAAATCCATAAATGCAGCTGGGGCGTTGGTGAGTCCGAACGACATCACTAGAAATTCATAGTGGCCATAGCGTGTACGGAAGGCTGTCTTCGGTACATACTCCTGTCGGACTCGCAGCTGATGGTATCCCGATCGCAAGTCGATCCTAGAAAAATAACCCGCACCCTGAAGCTGGTCGAACAAATCATCAATGCATGGCAACGGATATTTGTTCCGTACGGTAACCTTGTTCAGCTGGCGGTAGTCGATACATAAGCGCAAACTTCCGTCCTTCTTCTTGACAAACAGGACCGGAGCACCCCGTGGAGAAACACTAGGTCGAATAAGTCCCTTATCTAACAAATCTTGTAGCTGAACCTTCAATTAACTAAGTTCCGCCGGGGCCATCTGATAAGACGGTATAGAAATAGGCCCCGAGCCGGGAATCAAATCAATACAGAACTCGACATCGCGCTCAGGCGGCAGTGCAGGAAGCTCATCAGGGAAAACATCAGGGAACTCACAAACAACCGGGACCTGGTCCAACGGAACATCTGTAGCTCTAGTATCACTGACATAAGCCAAGAATCCCTGACATCCCTTTCTCAACAGCTGAACAACGCGAAGAGAAGAAATCAACATGTGAGGGGTGGCACCACGGTCCCCCTTCACAACAAAAACCGACTCGCCGGGAAAACAAAATCTAACTGTCTTCTTGCGGCAGTCCACAGACGCATAGCACGTGGCTAACCAATCCATGCCCAAAAGGACGTCGAAGTCCAACATCTCAAGAAGGATCAAGTCGACAGGCAGCTCTCGCTCGCCAATACGGACGGTACAGGATCGGAACACGTGCCAAGCAACAAATGACTCTCCTACAGGAGTGGTCACAACAAGTAGTTGATCTAACGACGATGACTCACGACCCATCATCGGTGCAAAGTGTGAAGAGACATACGAATGTATGGAACCTGGGTCGAATAATACTCGTGCATCGAAAGAACAAACTGGCAAGCTACCTGTCACAACGGCGTTGGATGCCTGCGCATCCTGCTGTGTCAAAGCGAACACTCGGGCCTGTCCTCCACTGATAGCGGGCTGTCCTTGGCCTCGACCTCTGCCTCTTCGTCCTCTCTGGATCGGTCCGCCGCGTTCACGGCCTCTGGTTGCACCTAGCTGACGTGGAGCATTGCTTGTGGCAGGAAGTAAAGCTCTCTGAGGAGGGGGCGGTGATGGTGGCAGGGTCACATGCGGAACTGTCGCTGCTCCCTGTCGTCTCACTGGACAATCCCTAATACGATGGTGCAGACTCCCACACCTAAAGCATCCTGGTGACGACTGTTGTCCCTGTGTATACGATCCATACAGCTGACCGCGTCCAAACCCTCTGCCGGCCCTATCTTTCGGAAGGAATCTGGCATGCTGCCTCTGATCTGGCATGCCAGTACGAATCCTCTTCGGCCCGGTAACAGCCGAAGTTGCTGAAATACGTGCCTCCATCCGCAATGCCGTATCCATAGCCGCTGAATAAGTGTCGAATTGCTGGGCTCCAATGGCAAGATATAGTTGGGCATCCAGTCCCTGTATGAACCTCTTCACCCTCTTCGCTTCGGTATCCACCAGATACGGAGCATATCGGGACAACTGTGTAAACTGGACGTCATACTCAGACACCGTCATCCCTGGTGTCTTGATCAAGGTCTCAAAACTACGAGCTCTGGCGTCACGAACGCTTTCCGGAAGGAAACGGGCTAGAAAAACTGCTGTGAACTCGGTCCAGGTCATGGACGGTAGACCTGCAGCTCGACCTCTCAGAACCGACTCCCACCATATCTGTGCGAGGCCCTCTAGTCGGAAACTCGCCATCTCTACCCATCGGTCATCAGAACACCTCAGCGAGCGGCAGATTCTGGCTAAACTGTCAAGGAAGGTCTGCGGGTCTTCTGCCACATCGGTACCCGTGAAGACTGGAGGTCTCAACCTCATGAACTCCTGTAGCGAAACCGGAATGGTCACGGTGGTAGTAGTAGGAGCAGGTATCATAGTAGTCTGGGATGCAGTGGGTACGTCCTCCGGCCTCGGTGCATGACTGGCCGCAACGAAGGATCCCACCATCTGACGTAGATCCTGCATACTCCCCATCATCTGTCGCAGCTCCTCCATACCAGTCTCCAGCCTATCCACACGGCCTGGGGAAGGCAGATCAGTTTGACCCTGCGGTGTAGGCATACTACCCTGCTCAGTCCTAGTCTCGGACGAGCCAGCTCGAATCTCGTCTCGGGCGGCAGCCCTCTGCGCTCTGGTAGTCTTTGGCGGCATAGTAGCTCGTACAGGAACAGGAAAATAAGATCGGTGCAATAAGATCGTAGGATACACGGAATTGAAGAAGGAATTTCAAGCAAGTATATCCTAAAGTCACCTAGGCGGAGTACCGCATCGCAAGTATGCCGCGGACATACGTACGCTACGCTACCCTGCTTAAGTCACTTACTCCATCTACTAAGGGTCATCCTACACTCGGAAAGGTGAAACCTATCGCTCTGATACCAACTTTGTCACGACCCGCAAGGTACGGAACGCGACCGGCACTTAAGTTACAAAACGTCTCAAGGCGTCCGTAAAATAAGTAAGCCGAAGCCCAGAATACAAAACCCAATTAAGAATTTGAGTGAAGGAAAACCAATTTATTTAAAACATTTTTCACCATTAATCCACATCAAGTCCCTTTTTAAAATATCCTTCCTCTTTCCAAAATTTCTGCTGAATTTCCTTTATAAATCAGGCCTCAAACGGGCGCAAAACCGAAATATAAATAAATAACATGAATATGGCATCCCCAAGCGGGAGCTAGCTCTTCGCCTCAAGGCGGTCACAAATCCCACGCAATGTAAAACAACAATATCCATAAATAAGTATGAAGCATGGGTAAAATAACATGTCGACTCAAGTGAGCTCGACCCTAAATAACATAGCATAAAACCCCAAGTCTCACAACCTCGTCTCTAGGTCAATATACAGTAATCCAAATAACTGGTACAGCTAAAATAGTAGTAGTGGTGGCAGCAGCAGTAGTAGTAGTAGCAGTAGATGGAGTACTCTAGATACAATGAGCATATATAAGGTGGTACAAAATGATAACAACCCACCTATGAGCAAAAGCCTCGAGTCCAAGCAAAAAAGGCAAAATGAGCAAAAGTGTCCGCCGCTACAGTGCTGACGGAACGGACCTGCAGAAAAGCTGGGGCACAACGGGGGTGAGTTGCCAGCTCGTGAGTAATAAATAACATTTACTAAGGCTATCGTATGCATGCACACAAGTATCCTAGCATCTCTAAAACAGGTATGGCTATATGTACTAGCAGGTATGTATGCATCATTAGGGTTCTAACCAGCGTGTCACATGGGTTTAATAACAGGTATGTATGCCACATGAGTCAACTCAGGATTTCATCATGAAGGTATAAAAATTGTTCCTTCATTTGTTTTGAAAAACTTCTTTTAAACATCAGCATAATATCCATGAAATCAATAAAATCCGTGTCCAGCAACGACACCTCAAATCTGTCTAAATCTCATATATCCATGTCAAATATCTCTAGCCTCAGCCATCCGGCTGATCCATGTCAAATATCTCTAGCCTCAGCCATCCGGCTGATCCATGTCAAATATCTAAATCTCAATCTAGCGGCCACGGTCGGTATCCTCTGGATATCCGCCGTGCCAAATGAAGTCACCGGTAGGTAATCCGTCCCCTGCCAGGCTCAACGCCATCTCTTGCGATCTTCTTGCCCCGGGGTACCGTACCGGGCCCACCATGTACCTGTGACGGTTCCTCCACTCCTCGACACGGATCTCGAAAACCACAGCAAACTCATGGTGGACGACACTTTACATCACTAGAAAACCGCAACTTTTATATTTAAAAGATCGTAAGTTTGAAAATCTTGCGGCTTTCCCCGAAATCCAGAAATATCATAAATCTCATGAAATCATCATGGGTGCACATGCCAATGATAATGAATGCATAAGGTGTCAATTTGCAATGTATGATTTATACTAAGCATAAGCAAGTGAATTAACGCATTTGCACGAGAATAACAATTCTTTTGATTTCATTTTAAATATTTATTGCAATAGCACAATTCTAAGCAATTACACGTTTCAGATTTACAGTTATCTAGTGTTGTGACATGGCAATTACTAGGGTGTGTGTCAACATGAATAGTGCTCGTGCTGCATATAAAAACCTGGTAATGGTGCATGTGTCCTACAATTGAGTTTGCGTATATGGGTATAACATATTGATCTAATTGCAGCAATTATCATTCCAGTATTATTATTCTAATGTCACAAGTGATTATCCAGTTTACTATTTTCCAGTTTACTAAATCTATCGGGCGACTTGCGCCATCCAAACGATCGTCCCCCGTAGATGTTAAATCTACTCACCCGTGATCCCGCGCTAGGTATGTCCGACCACCTGCTTCCCTTTCTCCGCTGCGCTCGAAGTCCCTGCCTGCGAACCTAGAATTTACAAAAGTCACCATATAAGAAAAAATCCTGCAAAACACGATATATCTATAAAAAGGATACGCGTGCGTGAAACTAAAAGCGCGTGCACACGACGCGACACGCACAAACCCACCAGAACCTATGCTGACGCGCTGTGTCGCGCAGCGCGCCACAGAACCACGCGTATCACGCGCGTGTCGCACGAGACTTAAAACATCGGAAATACGTTATTAGCTCCAGATTTCTTCTGGGACAAAAACAAGGGAAATAAACAATACCAAACACATAACCCAACCTACAGACACTACATACCCACAAACCAAGGCAATCCTACCCTATTGGGCCGGTGGCAAGGGGGGTCAGGCCGGCCCAAATCCGGCGAAAAGGGTCCAGGTTGCTACCCTATGGTCTTAGTACAGTTTATATACTAATGTATATGTTTGCTTATTTAAAATATCACCCTAAGTATAGCAGATTTTAAATATCCAAGAAGGCTAGTTAAAGCACCAAGTGTTCACAAAGGGGTATTTTAAGGAACTGGGTAGGTTAAACAGGAAACAAGTGATACCAACAGCATACCTAGGGTTATCTTAACTTTAAACACCTTGAAATTCCCTGTTCTCCACAAAATCACCCAAGTTAGCATCAAAGTCCACCAAAATCACAATAATATGGCTACACAACTCCAGATTTGGTCTCAGGTGGAAACTTAACAAGTAAACAATGCCAACCTCAGGAAAAATACCCACAGACACCCCTACACACAAACACACACTCTCTCACACAGGTGGCCGGCGTCGCCGGTCAGGGAAGAGGAGGCCGCCGGCCATCCTCCGGTCAGAGGGGTTCGGGTCCCACACAAAACTCCAGAAAACCCTACATACTAATCTAGTCTTGTTTGCTAATCTAGAACAAGTACCTTTTAATAACAGATCCTAATATCACCACACAATTCTAACACTAATTAGCTAACAACTCATATTCTAGCAACATGGACAGAGTTTAGGAAATATACCCCCTAGGAATCTCACAAACAAGGAGAAGGAGGAGAAGGAGGGAGTGTGTGCTGTTGCTAAAGCTCCTGGTGTTGCAAAACTTGGCTGGAACAGAGCTGAATTGTTGTTGTTGATCTTGTTGTTGCTGATGCTGCTAGCTGATGTTGTTCTTTTGCTAGTGTTGCTGTTTTGAAGAAGTAGCAGCAGGTGGAGAAGATGTTGAAGTATTTGTGGTGGAGTGTGGTGTTGTGTGTTGAACTATGGGCTGGTATGATGTGATGCTGCTGCTGTTTTTCATGGGGTTAGGTGGCTGTTGCAGCAGCAATTGCTGACCTTAAGGCTGAAATTGGGCAGAATTTAGGGCTGATGTGATGTTGGTGCTGCTTTTGATGTAGTTACGGCTGAGCTACGGGTTATAGGTGTTGGTGAAATGGACTTTTGGTGGCTGAAATGATGATATGTGGCTGATTTGTCTTTGGCTGATGTGATGTTGAAATGGGCTGATATGTGGGGTTGAAATGTGCTGTTTTGGAGGCTATATGCTGGTGTGTGGTCGAGATAACATCCTACAAGATAACCATAAAACTAGATAGATCACTAGAACCTGTTTTGGTAAACTTTTTACCAAAAGACCCCACATTAACACGCAATTACTACTAAACACAGACTCAGGTGTTACACGAACCTGCTACAACCCCGTCGAGCCAACCGGCAACACTACCGTACAGTCCGGTCTCTTCGTCAGATATGCTGCATATCGAGCCTAGGGATGGTCACGTCGACCCCAATAACTCAATAAGTCATGCCGGTGAATGGTCTATAACAGATCGAGAAACTGCCGATAACACTTATCAGTGAATCTCAGCAGCCCTGGCCAGGGACTTACTGATATAACCAGTCGAGCACAGCACAGCATCAACTCCCAATACCGGGAGAGACGAAACCCCTCCTATCGCTCATCGCCTTCGTGTGTCTCGGGACTGTACCCAACGGCCACCTGTTTGCATGACTCAGTAGAGCCGTGGTAGGGTGGTAATCAAAGTACAGTGGGAGAGCACACAAGACTCTATGACGATCTCGGGTCTACAGACTAACCTGCACCAGTGTCACCTGAGAACTGCTATCCGACGATAAATATAATTCCATATAGGAGTTCTCGGTGAGTCCGTCCAGTGTACCCAGTCACCACTGAGCACCCGTATATGATCTCGATGTCAAACATCGATGAATGTGGGAACATTCATCGCCCATCGTATGGGTCTAGTATCATATACGCTACTCTACTCTGGTATATCAATGCCCCATCTCGATATACCTACGACTAAGGACATTCCAGGATATGCTTATAAACTACAGATGTCCCACTAGTATGATCTCCATCATAATCATAGTAGTCAAGCCGATATCCTTAGGGCTTTATCAGCATGTATGAATGAATAAAACCATGATCAAATCAACATGTCAGATAAAGAAGAACCAGATAGCATACTATCATGTCGAGCAAGAATGTACATTGAATATATATATATATATATATACATGTACAGATACATCCACTATCATATAATGGCCTCTTGGGCATACATATATCCAACAATTAATGTATAATTGTAAGGTTCCTAGGCACTCTTGTGAAGGTTCATAAGGCATCAAACATGCCCGGATAAAATTTTAGACGTGCCGAACAACCCAAAATCTGGATCTTTGCTAGATTATTAGGGTTAAACATGCAAGATAACAACTTTATTACTAAGTGTGAGGGATTACAACCTCTGTAGTCCGCTCCTTTGCTTCATAAGCTCCGAGTAGAAGTCCCTTCGCCGCGATCCACGATCTCCCGGACTTAAGAGAGGCTCCACGACTCGAACGATCCATGCTAGCTTGTAGTGTTCCGTTTCTCCGATGATCTACGTCGAAGTTGCTATAACCCAAGCTCTCTCACTCTAATGAGGTGAACACCCTAATCTAATAGGCTAGATTAGATGAGGATGATGGAGTAATATTTATGCTATCTTTTTATATCAAATTCTCACATGAAAACATCACAAAAGGAATTTCTAGTAAGCTTTCTCAAAGCTAAAGAGAGAAGAAAAAGATGAATAATGAGATAATTCCTTTTGTCATGAATAATGAAATGAGTATATGAATAATAATGCAACCATGTTTAATGATGACTAGGATAACCCTTGTAGAGAGTTAACTAAGGCTAGGGTTTGGTTGGGTTAAGATATGAGTCATAAGAAAGTATCTATCATAATATCTTCTTCATGACAAAAGAATAACTTCTAGAAGGTGCTAGAAGAAACTAACCCTAATCAAATCCTAATCTCTTTTTATCATCACCAAACATGTTTCATTATTAATCATATCATGTTACTATAATATATATCACATATATATTACATATTTGTAACAAAAGAAAATAATACAATTAATATATATCGCATATATATCAATGTATTATCCGGTGAGAAAATGAAATAATAAAGCGAGCCAATATTAGATAATGTAATACAATATATCATATATATTATACATTAAATCATCGAATCAACACTTGATCCGACAATCCGGCTATATCGAATATAACCGACTAATATATCATGTACCGATTCATCGAATCAACACTTGATCCGATGATCCGGTTCATATCAAAATATCGCGAGAATATAATACGGTATCTCATATCGCATTATCCTCGGTCCTGCACATATCACATATGTGCCTCTACTCCGTTTTGCCTGAGCCAAGAAACCTCTGTGTAGGACTCTAAAGAATCGTCAATACGCCGGTAGCAGGTGATGATCATATCAAACACCCACAAGCTGCAAGCGGTCAGCTAAACGTAACAGCCACCCAGGTATTGAGCGATCAGAAGATCAACAAGCTAGCATGTACGTTCTCCTGTGAATCCAATCAGTAACACTCCCGTACAGTCCGGTCTGTTCGTCTGATATGTCGCATATCAAGTCTAGGGGTGGTATACGTCAGACCCCAGTAACCGATAAGTCGTGTCGATGTGTGGCTCATAACGGGTCGAGAAACTACTAGTAACACTTACCAGTAAATCTCTATATCAGCCCTGGCCAGGGACTTCCAGTTATAGCCAATCGAACACAGCACAACATCTACTCCCTATACCGGGAGAGACGAATCCCTTCCTATCGCTCATTGCCTCCATGTGATTCGGGACTGTATCCAAAAGCCACCGTTTTGCACGCCCTCTTGGACGTGGTAAGATGGAAATCAAAGCACAGTGGGAATCACACAAGACTCTATGACGATCTTGGGTCTACAGACTACTCTGTACCAGTGTCACCGGAGAACTGCCATCTGACGTATGGTATATCACCATCTAGGAGTTCTCGGCGAGTCCCTCTAGGGTACTCAGTCTCCACTGAGCACCCGTACACCATCTCTGATGTCAAACACCGATGGATATGGGATCATCCATCGCCCATCATATAGGTCAAGATGCGTATACGCTAGTCTACTCTGGTATATCGATGCCCTGTCTCGATATACCCTCGACTAGGAACAGTTGTAGGATGTACTCATCGACTACCGTGGCCCCACTAGTATGATCTCATCATAGTCCCAATAGTCGAGTACAGATACTAAGGGCTTTATCAACATGTGAGAAAGAAACAGTAAACCAATACAAGTCAACATGTTAAGATAAAGGAAAACCAAATAGCATACTATCATGACGAGCAAGAAAGTCCTCTCTATATATATCCAAGCATCCATTATAATATACATCATATGTACAACAATGGCCTCTAGGGCATATACATAACTAACAATCTCCCACTTGCACTAAGGCCAGCTGCTGTAGTATCTCATACCTAGCATCCCGAATAATCTCTCAAACTATATATGGGGAACGGCCTTCGTGAGTAGATCCGCAGTGTTGTCCTTCGTATCTACTCTCCTGACCTCGATCTCCCGGCGATCAACTATCTCCCTGATTAGGTGATACCACCTCAGAATATGTCTGGACTTCTGATAGGACCTGGGTTCCTTGGCCAAAGCCACAGCTCCATTGTTATCGCAATACAGAGGTATTGGATGCTCAATGGATGAAACCATTCCAAGTTCACTAATAAACTTCTTTATCCAGACAGCCTCTTTGGCAGCATCGTTGGCAGCGATGTATTCAGCCTCCATCGTCGAGTCTACAACGGTATCCTGTTTGGAACTCTTCCAACATACCGCCCCTCCATTAAGGGTAAAGACAAAACCCGAGTGCGACTTAGAGTCGTCCTTATCACTTTGGAAGCTGGAATCGGTAAAGGACTCCACTTGGAGTTCTCCGTTACCATACACCAAGAACATCTCCTTAGTCCTTCGTAAGTACTTGAGAATGTTCTTCACAGCTGTCCAGTGACTCTCTCCAGGATCTGCTTGATACCGACTCACTACACTTAGTGAGTATGCTATATCGGGTCTGGTACATAGTATCGCATACATGATAGAGCCTACTGCCGAAGCATAGGGTATCCCTTGCATGCGAGCTCTCTCCAAATCAGTCTTGGAAGACATCTCTTTAGAGAGAGTGAGTCCAGAGATCATGGGTTGGTTCCCACGCTTGGATTCTTCCATACTAAACATCTTTAGTATGGTGTCAATGTACCTGGATTGGGACAATCCCAGTATCCGTTTAGATCTATCTCTATAGATCATAATCCCCAATATGCAGGAGGCATCACCTAGATCTTTCATTAAGAATCTTTGTGATAAGAAAAGCTTGACTGATTGCAGCATAGGAATATCATTTCCTATCAAGAGTATGTCATCCACGTACAATATGAGGAAGACAACCTTACTCTCTGCCACCTTCTTATAGATACAAGGTTCATCTATATTTTTGATGAAGTCAAACTCTTTGACTACAACATCAAAACAGATGTTCCAACTCCGCGATGCTTACTTTAACCCATAAATGGATTTAAGCAGTTTGCACACCTTTCCGCTGCTCCCACTATCTACGAAGCCCTCTGGCTGAGTCATGTACACGCACTCTTCTAAATCACCATTTAGAAAGGCGGTCTTAACATCCATTTGCCAGATTTCATAGTCATGGTATGCAGCAATGGCAAGTAAGATTCGGATAGACTTAAGCATAGCCACTGGAGAAAAGGTTTCGTCATAATCCACACCTGGTCGTTGAAGAAAACCCTTTGCTATAAGTCTAGCTTTGAAAGTCTCAACCTTTCCATCTACACCAAATTTCTTTTTAAAAATCCACTTGCTCACAATAGGTTTTACCCCTTCAGGAGCATTTTCCAAAATCCAAACTTTATTGGTGTACATGGATTACATCTCAGATCACATTGCATCCAGCCATTTCACAGAGTCACCACTCGTGATGACCTGCTCGAAACTAGTTGGGTCATCATCTTCCATGATGCAATCCTCACTTCCACCATCAATGAGAAAACCGTAGTATCTCTCAGGTGGATGAGAAACCCTGCTAGATCGGCGGAGAGGCTGGGGTTCGTCGGGTACTACTGAATCCTCTGGTTTTACCAAGTCTTCTGTTATAGTTTGTGTTGCTGGAACCTCTTCCAGTTCTACCTCAATGCCACTATTCTGTTTCATAAGAAAACCTTTTTCTAAGAAAGTGGCATGTCGAGAAACAAACACCTTTTGTTCCTCGGGGTGGTAGAAGATATACCCTTGTGAATTTTTGGGATATCCTATAAACTTACATAAGACAGATCTTACCTCGAGTTTGTCCGGATTTTACCTTTTGACATAGGCCGGACAACCCCATATCTTAATATAATTAAGATGTGGTCTCTTCCCTTTCCATATCTCATATGGAGTGGTAGGTACAGATTTGGTGGGAACTCTATTCAATAGGTCTATGGCTGTCTCAAGCGCATATCCCCAGAAGGAAATGGGTAACTCAGCAGTGCTCATCATAGAGCGCACTATATCTAATAGCGTGCGATTCCTCCGTTCCGATACACCGTTGTGCTGTGGTGTATAAGGAGGAGTAAGCTGAGAGAGAATCCCATTCTCTTTTAGATAATCTAGGAACTCATTGCTTAAGTATTCTCCTCCTCGATCAGATCGAAGGATCTTAATACTTTTGCCCGTTTGGTTCTCTACTTCGTGCTTATATTCTCTGAATTTCTCAAAAGCTTCAGACTTGTGTTTCATCAGGAACACATGTCCGTATCTAGAGAGATCGTCAGTGAATGTAATGAAGTAGGAAGAACCGTTCCTGGCATGCGTAGACATGGGACCGCATACATCACTATGTACCAGTCCTAAGAGTTCCGTAACTCTTTCTCCGTGTCCACTAAACGGAGCTTTGGTCATTTTTCCTTTGAGACATGAATGGCAAGTATCATAAGATGATAATTCTAACGGATTCAAATATCCATTTTTATGTAACTTAGCCAGTCGTGTCGCATTGATATGACCAAGTCTATAATACCACAAGAAGGATTCATTCATTTCTGAACTCTTCCTCTTGTGTGTGTTTTGTATATTGAGGACTGTATTTTGATTTAGAATGAATATTCCATTATGTAACGAGCCTGATGCAATCAACTTTTGATCTAGGAATATGTTCATAACATTATCCTGTACTACAAAATTATATCCTTCTTTACTTAATAAAGAAACTGATATAATGTTGCACATCATGTTCAGTATATAATAGCACTCATTCAGAATCAGTGTATCACTATTTGGTAATACTAGGTGATATTCGCCAACTGCTTTTTGCTGCAACATTTGCCTCATTCCCTACTTGAACGGAATGATCACCTTTTCCCAGTTCTCTACCTTTCCGCAACCCATGTAACAATTTACATATGTGGGATCCTGATCCGGTATCTAATACCCAGGACGTAGGGTGAACTGAGAAACAGTTCTCAATAACTAACACACCTGAAGAAGATGCATCAACATGCATGTTCTTCGTTTGGGCGGCATGAGAATCTAGATATTCTCCTGTTTCCTGTTCAGTGTTATAACTCTTATAAGAAAGAACGGGTCCAACGTTCCCTTGCTCAGTACAATAATCGGGTTCAGTCAATACATCCATATTATTATCTTGATTATGGCCTGACATGGTCGCTACCTGGAGAGAAAGAAGAAAACACTTTAGCGTATGCTCTTGCAAGATTAGATTGGTTATTATCTTATCTAATCAGGATGTCTCCCACTGTTTTTATCAAATCTACCTTTAAACCTTAAAAGGTAAGATTAGCCGGGATTAATTACACCCTACAATTTCTTCAATCTTTCAGCCAGATCAGTGTCAGTACTTGAGGGAGGTTCCCCGTGCTTTCGCACGGACCTAATTAAAGTAAACCTCGTTTTCCCAGAGGCGTAACCCCATTAACACTTTTCTAGACACCTACTTGATCGGCTAATCGTCCTGTGTAAAACTCTCCCAGAAGTAACTCTTACTCGCAGTGGGTATCGGGATCCAACTATCTCATAGGAGGTATGCAATCTCATTGCAAATTTCAACACTTGAAATTCCCGATAATATTTTGCCCCTAGCGTGCTATGACCTTGACGCATGCCAAAAAACCCATAGTCCGCTAGTCAAGTTCAACCCGTACAATTCGTGATTGAATTAAACCCACCCGTACGACCCTTGACGCATGCCAAACAACGCCGTACGAATACCCTAATCCAATCGCATCTCATGCTACAGATAAGTAATAATCAGCTACCGTACACTACGCCTTGACGCATGCCAAACTATCGCAGCACGAATACTAAATATTACTTATCTGAATTGACGGAAGGCTACCCACGTTTTTCAGAAAACCATGAGCGTAATGAACTTGATATCGTCGTAGAATCATGTGGTTTTTGAAAAAGGAGTGTTTTTTAGGCTTTTCTAGTTTCGCTAAAGAGGTCACTCCCGGTGAAGGGATCTCGGCTCTTTCCCCATCGAATAAGGTGCAGGATATATCATATATATCGCTGTGCAAAGCAAGACTATAGAAGCTGTCAAAAACCAAACCGCGAGTTTGTAGCATCTGCCAGTTTCACTAAAGAGGTCACTCCCGGTGAAGGGATCTCAGCTCTTTCCTCATCGAATAAGGTGCAGGGTATATCATATATACCGCGATGCAAAGCAAAACTGTAGCTACCCTTTATATTAAAGTTTTGATTCTACAACATCTTTTAGGTTTCTTTTCTTTTTATTAATCTCATTAATAAAATCCCATCAGCTTATGCTTCCTAAGCATCACAGAAGAAACGAAAGCAGTAATATTTATATATCAGCATATATATATATATAGTATAAGCATTCGTCTCAGGCAGTAATATGATCTCATCACAGAACATTGTAGCAGAAGAACATACATGAAATATTGGATATACTAGGACGTCCGTGTTTTCAATACGAGCCTGTATAAAACACGGATTCCACGGTCGTGACGAATAGCCAAACCCACATCCCAAGACCCCTACGAGTGCGACAAGTAACACTGCCAATTCTAGGGTTAGGAGACCCGGTCTCGACTCCTCGAGATGGCCTCCCACTGGACCCTAGAACTCGGTTACTTGTGCTCCTCTCCTTGGATCTATCCTAATGCGGAAAAGTAAATAATATACAATACTGGTGACATCAACCTCAACCCGGAAGTGCCCCAAATAAAAGAATATTACATTACAAATGAATTTTACATGAATGAAAATAAAAACCCTCATCTCACATAAAACCCCCGGCTATTCAGAACACGACGATCCAATATAATATATCACAGCAACACATAATATCACATACCATCAACGTAAGTAAGTATGCATATACCGATCGTCGTAGATGTATAGCAACGAAGACCGGCAATAATACTACATACTACACTTACGGTCACAGAAAAGAAATTGTAAAACTAAAATATTTGGAATCCACAATCACTTTAGACATCGTAAATCCGAAATATCACATACTTCGCATTTCATGCCTAACTCTATGAATTTCACATATTGTATCACATTCCAGATAAATAGACAGTATTAAACTTTCCGAACAGATAATCAAATACCCAAAATTTCCTAAATTGCTCAACACTTGAGCGGGGTTCAAATAATCCCAGAATATGTGACAGTACCTGTGATCCAGCCGTAGAAGGGTCAAGCCAACGCCTCACATGTGGTACGCCGTACTGCCCCAAACCCTAAGGTTTAGAGACAGTTCAAGACGGTCATATAATCGAGTTAAGATTTGTTGTCTTCTAGAGGGTCCACTGTGTTACTTGTACAATTTTTCCGAAAGATTTAAACCCGATAAAAATTCAACACTTGAAAGTTTTACATGCCGGGAAAAAGTGAGTTAATGATATCCGTTCGAACATTTTAACAGTTTCTAATTATCCGGAAATCAAAACGAATTTAAATTTTCCGATCGAATCTACGATTACAAAATAAATCGCAGATTACTCAACACTTGAGTCACTTTAAAAATACCCAGAAGTATCAACAAGCACCTACAGATATTACCATGAAGCCACGTGTCACAATCCCAAAGTTCGGCCGCGGAACCGCCGCGGGAAGCAGGTTCCCGCCGCGGTTCCGCGGTGACTTAATGGAATTGTGTTCTCGTATTTCATGGTAATTCTTAGAATTCCCTGCTGATTTTTTTTAGGTATTTTTAATTCAGAAAAATCATAGTTTTTAAAAATTGCCCAGAGAGGGGTTTGTTTCGTCGTATCGAGGTTCGTTCAGAATTTTAACTTCGTATACACGTCGCCTAATGCTCTAGCTAGGCTCTGATACCATTGTAGGGTTCCTAGGCACTCTTGTGAAGGTTCATAAGGCATCAAACATGCCCGGATAAAATTTTAGACGTGCCGAACAACCCAAAACAGGGATCTTTACTAGATTATTAGGGTTAAACATGCAAGATAACAACTTTATTACTAAGTGTGAGGGATTACAAGCTTTGTAGTCCGCTCCTTCGATTCATAAGCTCCGAGTAGAAGTCCCTTCGCCACGATCCACGATCTCCCGGATTCAAGAGAGGCTCCACGACTCGAGCGATCCATGCTAGCTTGTAGTGTTCCGTTTCTCCGATGATCTATGTCGAAATTGCTATAACCCAAGCTCTCTCACTCTAATGAGGTGAACACCCTAATCTAATGGGCTAGATTAGATGAGGATTATAGAGTAGTATTTATGCTATCTTTTTATATCAAATTCTCACATGAAAACATCACAAAAGGAATTTCTAGTAAGCTTTCTCAAAGCTAAAGAGAGAAGAAAAAGATGAATAATGAGATAATTCCTTTTGTCATGAATAATGAAATGAGTATATGAATAATAATGCAACCATGGTTAATGATGACTAGGATAACCCTTGTAGAGAGTTAACTAAGGCTAGGGTTTGGTTGGGTTAAGATATGAGTCATAAGAAAATATCTATCATAATATCTTCTTCATGACAAAAGAATAACTTCTAGAAGGTGCAAGAAGAAACTAACCCTAATCAAACCCTAATCTCATTTTATCATCACCAAACATGTTTCATTATTAATCATATCATGTTACTATAATATATATCACATATATATTACATATTTGTAACAAAAGAAAATAATACAATTAATATATATCGCATATATATCAATGTATTATCCGGTGAGAAAATGAAATAATAAAGCGAGCCAATATTAGATAATGTAATACAATATATCATATATATTATTATACATTAAATCATCGAATCAACACTTGATCCGACAATCCGGTTATATCGAATATAACCGACTAATATATCATGTACCGATTCATCGAATCAACACTTGATCCGATGATCCGGTTCATATCAAAATATCGCGAGAATATAATACGGTATCTCATATCGCATTATCCTCGGTCCTACACATATCACATATGTGCATCTACTCCATTTTGCCTGAGTCAAGAAACCTCTGTGTAGGACTCTAAAGAATCATCAATACGCCGGTAGCAGGTGATGATCATATCAAACACCCACAAGCTGCAAGCGGTCAGCTAAACGTAACAGCCACCCAGGTATTGAGCAATCAGAAGATCAACAAGCTAGCCTGTACGTTCTTCTGTGAATCCAATCAGTAACACTCCCGTACAGTCCGGTCTGTTCGTCTGATATGTCGCATATCAAGTCTAGGGGTGGTATACGTCAGACCCCAGTAACCGATAAGTCGTGTCGATGTGTGGCTCATAACGGGTCGAGAAACTACTGGTAACACTTACCAGTAAATCTCTATATCAGCCCTGGCCAAGGACTTCCAGTTATAGCCAATCGAACACAGCACAACATCTACTCCCTATACCGGGAGAGACGAATCCCTTCCTATCGCTCATTGCCTCCATATGATTCGGGACTGTACCCAAAAGCCACCGTTTTTCACGTCCTCTTGGACGTGGTAAGGTGGAAATTAAAGCACAGTGGGAATCACACAAGACTCTATAACGATCTCGGGTCTACAGACTACCCTGTACCAGTGTCACCGGAGAACTGCCATCTGACGTGTGGTATATCACCATCTGGGAGTTCTCGGCGAGTCCGTCCAGTGTACTCAGTCTCCACTGAGCACCCGTACACCATCTCTGATGTCAAACACCGATAGATATGGGATCATCCATCGCCCATCATATAGGTCAAGATGCGTATACGCTAGTCTACTCTGGTGTATCGATGCCCTGTCTCGATATACCCTCGACTAGGAACAATTGTAGGATGTACTCATCGACTACCGTGGCCCCACTAATATGATCTCATCATAGTCCCAGTAGTCGAGTACAGATCCTAAAGGCTTTATCAACATGTGAGAGAAAAAAAGTAAACCAATACAAGTCAACATGTTAAGATAAAGGAAAACCAAATAGCATACTATCATGACGAGCAAGAAAGTCATCTCTATATATATCCAAGCATCCATTATAATATACATCATATGTACAACAATGGCCTCTAGGGCATATACATAACTAACAATAATAATATATATGATATATTGCATTACATTATCTAATATTGGCTCACTTTATTATTTCATTTTCTCACCGGGTAATACATTGATATATATGCGATATATGTTAATTGTATTATTTTCTTTTGTTACAAAATATATTATATATGTGATATATAATATTGTAACATAATATGATTACTAATGCAACATGTTTAGTGGAGATTAAACAAGGTTAGGGTTTGAATTGGGTTAGTTCTTTCATGAACCTTCTAGAAGGTTTTCTTTTGTCATGAGCTTAGATATTATGGTTGATATTTTCTAGTGACTCGTTGTTTAACCCAACCCAAACCCTAGTCTTAGTTAATTCTCTACATGGGTTAGCCTAGTCATGGTCGACCATGGTTACATTATTAATCATATATCATTTCATTATTCATCACAAAAGGATGAATGCATTATTTCTTCTTCTTCTTCAACCTTGAGCTTTGAGAAAGCTTACTAGGTTTTCATTTTGTGATGATTAAAAGTGAGAATTTAATATAAAAAGAAAGCATAAATACTACTCCATCATCCTCATCGAATCTAGCCAATTAGATTAGGGTGTTCACCTCATTAGAAAGAGAGAGATTGAGTTATAGAAACTTCAAGGTAGATCATCGGAGAAAAGGAAGACTACAAGCTAGCATGGATCGTTCGAGTTGTGGAACCTCTCTTGAGTTCGGGAGATCGTGGATCGCGGCGAAGGGACTTCTACTCGGAGCTTATGAAGCGAAGGAGCGGATTACAAAGGTTGTAATCCCTCACTTTTAGTTGTAAAGATGTTCACTTGCATGTTAAACCCTAATAATCTAGCAAAGATCCCGGCTTTGGATTGTTCGGCACGTCTAAATTTTTATTCGGGCATGGTTGATGCCTTATTAACCCTTGTAAGAGTGCCTAGGAACCCTACATGGATGAGAAGCGTATTCACTAGTTTACTCTGGAGTATTGATGCCCCGTCTCGATAATCCTACAACTAGGGACCTTTATAAGGATGTGCTTAGAGAATACCCAGCTCCCACTAATATGACTGACATCACAACGCTGGTGTTCAAGCAAAGATCATGAGGGCTCTACCAATATGTATTAGCGATAGGCTAAAAGAAACATATACACATATTGATATAGAATCAAACCAAGTAGTATACTACCATTTTGAGCAAGACCGTTATTATATCTGTGAATATCCCAAGCTTCCAAAATGTAATATACAATCCAGTACTTTACAATAATGACCTCTAGAGCATATATCACTAACAACCTCCCACTTGCACTAAGGCCATGTATTGGCATATTGCAGACCTATCATCTTGATTAGCCTCTCGAACTGTGTCTGAAGGATGGCCTTTGTGAGTAGATCTACAGTGTTGTTCTCTGTCTCTACTCTCCACACCTCGATCTTCCGGCGATCAACGATGTCCCTGATCAGGTGGTACCGCCTCAAGATATGTCTGGACTTCTGATAGAACCTTGGTTCCTTCGCTAAAGCTATAGCCCTATTATTGTCATAATACAGAGGTATTGGATCAACAATGGACGGAACCACCTGAAGTTCTGTAATGAACTTCTTCATCCAGACTGCTTCCTTCGCGGTGTCACATGCAACGAAATACTCCGTTTCCATCATTGAGTCAGCAACGAAGTCCTGCTTGGAGCTTTTCCAACAGACCGCCCCTCCATTGAGGGTAAAGACATAACCCGGTATGGACCTGGAGTCATCCTTGTCACTCTGGAAGCTGGAGTCGGCGAAGGACTCGATCTGGAGGTCTTCACAGCCGTACACCAAGAACATCTTCTTAGTCCTTCTCAGGTACATGAGAATGTTCTTAACTGTTGTCCAGTGCTTCTCCCCAGGGTTTGACTGATACCTGCCTACAACGCTTAGTGCGTAAGCTACATCTGGTCTGGTATACAACATCGCATACATTATAGAGCCTACCGCAGAAGCGTAGAGTATAATAAGCATGCGATCCCTTTCCAAATCAGTCTTGGGAGACATCTCTTTAGAGAGGGTGATCCCGTGACAAGCCGGTAGATTACCGTGCTTTGAATCTTCCATACTAAATCTTTTCAGTGTGGTGTCGATGTACCTTAACTATGAAAGTCCCAATATCCTCCTAGATCTATCATGATAGATCTGGATCCCAGAATGTAGGAGGCATTACCCAGGTCTTTGTGACAAGAATCCTTTGACTGATTGTAGCATAGAAATGTCATTTCCTATCAGGAGAATGTCATCCACGTACAAGACGAGGAATACCACAATTCTCGCTACAATCTTACTATAAATACATGGTTCATCTGGATTTTTGATAAAGTTGAATTCCTTGACCGTCTCATCAAAACAGATGTTCCAACTCCGCGATACCTGCTTTAATCCATAAATGGACTTAAGTAATTTGCACACCTTTCCGCTGCTCCACTCTCTATGAAACCCTCCAGCTGATCCATGTAAACACTCTTCCAAATTTCCATTCAGAAAAGCGGTCATTACGTCCATCTGCCAAATTTCATAATCGTGGAAGGCAGCAATGGCAAGTAGGATCCGAATGGATTTGAGCATAGCTACTGGAGAAAAGGTTTCATCATAGTCCAAACCAGATCTTTGACGAAAGCCTTTTGCAACAAGTCTAGCCTTATAGGTTTTAACCTGTCCATCTACACCAATCTTCTTTCTGAAGATCCATTTGCATCCTACGGGTTTTACCCCTTCTGGAGCAATGTCCAAAGTCCATACTTTGTTGGTGTACATGGACTCCATTTCGGTCCGAATTGCATCCAGCCATTTTACCGAGTCTCTGCTTTGACTGGCTTGCTGGAAACTAGTTGGCTCATCATCGTTGATAATGCAATCCTCTCTATCCCCGTCTAAGAGAAAACCGTAGTATCTCTCGGGCGGATGAGACTGCCTACTAGTCCTGCGGAGTGGCGCGGGGATGTCCGGTTCTTTCGAAACTTCTGGTTCCACCATGCTTTCAGTAATAGCTTGTGGTTCTGGAATTTCTTCCAGTACTATTACGCTCCCACTTATTTCTTTTTCAAAAAATTGAGTTTCCAAAAAGTGGGCATGCCGAGAAACAAAGACCTTTTGTTTCTCCACATAATAGAAAAGATACCCCCTGGAGTTCTTTGGGTATTCCACAAACTTACACAGTACTGAGCGTGCTCGAGCATGTCCGCATGCTGCTTTTTTACAAAAGCTGGACATCCCCATATTTTTAGATACTTAAGATAAGGTTTCTTCCCACTCCACATTTCATATGGTGTGGTATGCACAGACTTAGTATGAACCTTGTTCAAAATATATGCAGCTGATTCTAGTGTATAACCCCAGAAGGATCGCGGTAACTCAACGTTACTCATCATGAAATGCACCATATCCAATAAGGTTCGGTTCCGCCTTTCCGATACACCGTTGTGTTGAGGTGTGTATGAAGGAGTAAGCTGAGAGAGAATTACATTCTCTTTTAAGTAATGCAGGAACTCGGCACTTAAGTATTTACCACCTCGATCAGATCTAAGTATCTTGATACTTTTGCCGGTTTGTTTTTCCACTTCATTATTGTATTCCCGGAATTTCTCAAAGGCCTCGGATTTATTTTTCATCAAGAATACATGTTCATACTTTGAGAAATCATCCGTAAAAATAATGAAATAGAAATAACCATTTTTTGCATGTGTAGACATTAGACCACACACGGCGCTGTGTATGAGTCCCAAGAGCTCGTTGGCTCTTACTCCGTGTCCAATGAACGGAGTCTTTGTCATCTTTCTTTTAAGATATGATTGACAAGTTGCATAAAACTGATATTCAAACGGATCCAAATATCCCTCTTTATGTAACTTCGTCAACCGTGTTTCATTGATGTGACCCAGTCTACAATGCCATAAGAAAACCTGATTTAATTCTGGAGACTTTCTTTTAAGTATGTTTCGGACATTGAAAACATGAGCTTGATTAAATACGTATATACCGTTATCTAGTGTACCTGACCCAATCAAAACATGATTAAGGTGGATATGGACGATATCGCTTACAAATGTAAAATCATAACTTTCTTTAGATAATAAAGATACAGAGATAATATTACATGCCAAACTAGGTACATACAAACAATTACGCAAAATCAAAATCTGCCCACTTGTCAATCCTAGGTGATATATTCCTCTACGGATACAGCATCCACGCTTATTCCGTTAGCAACCCTGAGAGTCATATCACCGGCCTTGATAACTCTACAGTTTCTCAGAGCATGCAATGAATTACAGATATGAGATCCTGATCCGGTATCTAGTACCCAGGAAGTAAAGTTAATTGACAGACAGTTTTCAATCATAAACACACCTGAAGCCGAAACCACAACGTGCTTCGAATCCTAGTTTCTGGCTTTCCAAGCTATGCAGTCTTTCTTCCAATGCCCTTTCCCGTAACAATAGAAACATTCCTCGTTCCCTACTGTCATCCCCGAAACTTTTGCCCTGCCCTTTCCCTCCACCTTACTGACACGCCTTTCAGCTTGGTGGAAGCTTTCTTCTTCTTCCCCTTGGCTTTTGCCTTTGATCTAGAAGAGGAAGATTCCCCAATAAGAAGAGTGGGTGTCTCCCTGGATTTTTGTAGGGTACCCTCAGCACTCCCCAACATGTTGAGGAGTTCTGGAAGTAAAACTTCCTTCCCTTGAATGTTGAAATTCAAGATAAATTGGACGTAGGTAGAAGGGAGGGACTGTAGAATCAAGTCCATCTTCTCATGCCGCCTCTGGTGTTCTTTATCCATTGAGGCCAACACGAGGCACTTAGCTCTCGCACAATCTATTTCCCATGTCTTACAAAGTTCAACATCCGCGACAATGGAATCTGGACCTGACAAGGCGAGGGCTTTGGTAGTAAGGAGGTAGCCAAGCTTGTCATAGGTAATGGCCATCTAGACATTCCTTAGCCAATCTTTATAGTTTGGCCCAGTCAATTTGTTTTTATCTAGCAGTAACTTAAGTCTAGTCATTTTGGTCGCTGCTGTCAAGAGAGAGAGAGAGAAAACAAAACACTCAGCATGATACTCTTGCAAGTTTAGATTGGTTATTGGTTTATCTAAACAGGATGGCTCCCACTGTTTCTTGAATCCTCCTTCAAACCATAAAAGAAGAATTGGTCAGGATTAATCTCACCCTACAATTCTTGCTTAACCTTTCGACCAGGCAAGTGTTGGTACTTCGGGGGAGGTTTTCCAACGCTTTCACGAAATTTTTTGATTACATAACCTCTTTTCCCTGGAGGCGTAGCCCCGCTAACACCGTTCTAGGCACCTACTTGGTTTATAGCATTGATTGTTTAGTGAAAAATTCTCCCGATGAGTAGCGGATACTCACAGTAGGATCGGGATCCAAATATCATCGTGTGGCAACTTTGAAGGAATCCTACCAAAATCATCACACTCCAAATGGTATGCAACACTAGCAAGTTTCATTTTCTTTTAAAACTCCCGATGTGGATTTTTTCCCCAGGCACTTATGACCTTGACGAAGACCAACATATCATAAGACGCAAATCAAGTTCTACCCGCCATTGTCCAGGTTAATTTGAACCCATTCGCACAAACGCTTGAAAAAGACCAAAATGGCTGTATGACTGTCCCAAATTAATGCATCTATCTATGCTACAGATGAATACCCAGCAGCTACCAATCACTATGCCTTGGCAAAGGTCAAAATACATAGCTTGAATACTGCTGAATACCCATCTGAAATGACAGAGGGCTACAACTGGTTTTGGCGAAACCGTGAACGTAATGAACTTGATATAGTCGAAGGAACCATGACAGCTTTTAAAAGGAGTGGTTTAGGCTCCGCATTTAAAACTTGTTTTTCAAGAAATGAGTGGTTTTAAAATTGTTCCAACGATTTAAACTTTGGTTTATTTTCTTTGTATTAATCAATATTAATGTGGTCCCATCATTTAACCCTATCATTGCAGAAAAGAAACGAAAATAGAATGTACACTTATGACATCCGCATTCGCCACGAGGCCCCGTCATGCACCGTTAGGTTACTTAATTAACGGCAAAGCGGAGGCTGGACTAGCGCGGGTGCAAAACATAAGCAACGTTTATATATATATATATATATATATATATATATATATATATATATATATATTCGTCTCACGTAATAATAGGCATTCCAGATCACAGCAACACAGATGAATATATTGGATATACTAGGATTTCCGTATTTCATTTTAGCCTATAACGAAAGACGGATTCTCCGGCCGTGCCTCAATAAAATGAGTAGGCCACTCGGCACTTCAAGAACCCGGTAATTTGTGCACCCCACCTTTGGTTTATCCTAGATGCAAGAAAAAAATGAAATAATACAACGGTGGCTACAAACTCAACCCGGAGGTGCCCCGCAAAAGAATGTTATATCAATTTACAAATTTACATGAATGAAAGAAAAAACGCTCTTCTCACATCCCCCGGCTAATCATCCACGACGATCCAATACTTCATATACACAACCATCAAGATACAAATATGTGCAACCCTCACTAATCGACATATAGCAATTAGCAAACGTTTAGCAACACATATACAAACATAGAATCACATATTAGCTAAGAACTTAAAATTTCGATCGATAATACCTATCCGTGCTTACCCCATGCACAAACCAGTACACAAACAATCTAGGTAAAAACTAAATATACAAAAAATCATAATTCCAAGAACCAAAACCACAGAAAAAATTGGGAGCAACTCAGCCACAACTTAGTGACGAATCCGCCGCCAAATAACCTATTTGGCGGCGGTTTCGCCGCAAAGTTGATGAGTTAGGTGCTCAGATTTTTTTTCTAGGTCTTAGAAATGCCTGCATCTATTTTTAAGGTCACTGAAATAATTTTTGAACAGTTTAAAAAAATCGACAGCAAGCATATCTCAGAAATTTAATTTCGGGTATTTTTCCGTTGATCGAAATTTTAATCACTTGCTAACAAGCTAGTTAAGATTTAGAAGGCTCTGATACCACTGTAAGTCGATATCGCGCACCCCATGGGTTCGTGGGGAGGCGGACTTGACAAAAACGATTTTTCTTACTTCGCAACACCGACTTTAACTTCAGGATCTTTACGGAAACCTTAACTAGCTACATCTTGTTAGTTATATGTATGCCCTAGAGGCCATTACTGTACATTGGATGTATATTGTAGTGGATGCTGGGACATATATAGGGAGGACTCTCTTGCTCGACATGATAGTATGCTATCTGGTTACCCTTTACCTTAACGTGTATGCTGATTGTCTCTCTGTTACATGTTGGTAAAGCCCTTAGGATCTGTACTTGACTACCTGGACTATGATGCGGATCATACTAGTGGGGACATGGTAGTCCATAAGTACATCCTTCAAAGTCCCTAGTCGTGGGTGTATCGAGACGGGGCATCGATATACCAGAGTAGACTAGCGTGTACCTTCTCGACCCATACAGATGGGCGATGGATGATCCCATATCCATTGGTGTTTGACATCAGAGATGATATACGGGTGCTCAGTAGAGACTGGGTACACTGGACGGACTCACCGAGAACTCCCAGATGGTATTATACCTCACGTCAGATGGCAGTTCTCTGGTGACACTGGTACAGAGTAGTCTGTTGACCCGAGATCGTCATAGAGTCTTGTGTAGTTCCCACTGTGCTTTGATTTCCATCTTACCACGTCCAAGAGGGCGTGCAAAACGGTGGTTTTTGGGTACAGTCCCGAGTCACATGGAGGCAATGAGCGATAGGAGGGGATTCGTCTCTCCCGGTATAGGGGGTTGATGTTGCGCTGTGTTCGATTGGCTATAACAGGAAATCCCTGGCCAGGGTTGCTGAGATTTACTGGTAAGTGTTACCAGTAGTTTCTCGAACGGTTATAGACCTCATATCAACACGACTTATTGAGCTATTGGGGTCTGACGTTTACCACCCCTAGGCGAGATATGCGACATATCAGACGATCAGACCGGACTGTACGGTAGTGTTACTGGTTGGATTCACTGGAGTGTGAGCGGGCTTGCTCGTCGATCTTCAGATCGCTCAATACCCGGGTGGCCGTTACGTTTAGCAGACCGCTTGCGGCTTTTGGGTGTTTGATATGATCATCACCTGCTGCCGGCGTATTGACGAGTCTTTAGAGTCCTACACAGAGGTTTCCTGGCTCAAGCGAAACGAAATAGGAGCGCATATGAGATATGTGCGGGACCGAGAATAATGCGTGTATGTGATACCGTATTCCATTCTCGCGATGAATGTATCGAATGGTTGTATGCGATATAACCTAGTTATCGATTCAAGCGTTGATTCGATAAGCCGATACATTGTATACTAGTCGGTTGTGTGCGACATGACCGGATCATTGAATCAAGTGTTGATTTAATGATTTAATGTATAATTATATATTTGATATATTACTTTGCATTAACTAGTAATGGTTCACTTTAAATGGATTTTCTCACTTGGATTGTGCAAGTTGTATATGTGATATACTTTTATGCACATGTTTGTGTCATGTTTGATGATGCATATTAACTTGGTTAAGTGTAAAGATTAAACCATGGTTTACTTAATGATTAGGGTTTTGATTATCTATTTATTCATTTATTTATTTATTTTCTTTTTGGAAAAAGAAATGAGAAGAATGGTGGCTTTCTTTGTTTGTATTTGAAGATTCATGAAGCTTTGACTTTGTCCACCATTCTTATCTCATGCTTAACCCTAACCATTTGATTTAACCCTAGTTTAATATCTACACTTGACCATGGTTTGCTTATGATAAGAATGGATTTTATTTTCTATTTTATTTATTCTTATCATAACAATATTCATCTTCTTCATCTTCTTCTTCCTTGAAGAAGCTTGCTTCATCAATGGTGATTGATGAAAACAAGTGAGAAATCCTATTCTAAAGTCTACCCACTTCCTATTTCTTCATCCTCTACCTCTTGCCAAGTAGTAGAGTGTGTTTTCTTCACAAGTTTCTTGACTTGGTGAAGTCGGAGCTTGATTTAGCGATGCCTCGACGTAGATCATCTTCGGCATGGACATCGATGACCTAGCCCGTCCATTCTCCGATGAAGCCGACGCTAGAGCCCGGGATCCGTCTTGGACAGCGAGGAGACTTCATTGCGGAGCCGTGGAGGTGGACAAACGGATCTACAAAGGTTGTATATCCGTATCCCTTAGTTAAGTGTTAACTAGTTTATTGTTTCGCCTAGAAATCTAGCAAACGATCCGTAGTCGGGTCTCTCGGCACCCGTAAAATTTTATAATGGCATGTTCGATGCCTTGTGAGACCTCATTAGGGTGCCTAGGAACCCTACAGTGGTATCAGAGCCTAGCTAGAGCATTAGGCGAAGTCTAGACGCTATTTGAAGTCCGAACGAACCCGAAACCCAATTCCTTACTTGCTCTCTGTCCTTTTTTCAAAAACTGGGATTTTTCCAGATTAAAAATTGCTAAAAAAATCAGCAGGGAAATCTAAGAGTTACGGTGAATTTTGATGACGTAACTCCATAGTCAAGGCGCGGATCCGCGGCACGAGCATGGCTCGTGCGGCGGATCCGCGGCGGTTTTGTCCTATTGGTCATCAAAATTTGCACCATAATCAATAATAGTCAATGCTGGTTTTTCTGGGAATTTTTAATATTTAATACAAAGTTGAATTTTCTGGAGTTGTTTTGGGGATTCGGTGTTTCGATCGGGGTATCAAATTTTGTCTATGTGGCTTTCCGGATAAATTTTAGAATATATTAAAATAGTTCGACCGGATATAAATACCCAATTTTTCCCCTGTCGGGAAATTTCCAAGTGTTGGATTTTTCCGTAGTTTAACGACGTTCTAAGTAGTGCAAGTAACGCGATGGACCCTCTAGAAGACAACAAACCTTAACTCGATTATGTGACCGTCTTGAACTGCCCTTTGAACCTTCGGGTTTGGGGCGGTACGGCGTGCCACATGTGAGGCGTTGGCTTGACCCTTCTACGGCTGGACCGTTGGTACTGAGGCACGAACTGAACGTTGTTAGACTTATTTCATGTGTTGATCTATATCGGGAAAACTTGGGTGTTCGGATGTTCGATCGGAAAGTTTAACATTTTCTGTTTATCTGGAATGGGATACAATAATTGGAATTCACAAGTAGTTATGAGATAACTGAATGAATGTTATAAAAGTAGCACTTTAGTCTCACTTGATCGGTTGCCACGGAATTTTAATGTGATCAAAAGTCCGTCGCAATCACGTAGCGTACGCGGATACTCGCCGGGTAAACTTAATAGACAGACTCACTCCAAAGCCCCGACCAAGTGACTGTAGGAGAACCCCGTCGCCGAAAGCATCCGTTCGGGTGCTCGCGGTAGCGGTGTTCCGCCTTGGTGCACTTCGTCGACGGTATCAGGGGTGCTGCCGCCTACTAAAGTTTGCGACGAGCATTCGATCAGTTTTTCGGGAATCTTGTTGAATTGCCCGACTTGATATTGAAAAGTGTTTTCGATAATGAGACTAAAATGCGGGGTTTATAATTGTTAGGCATGCGATGTCTAAGGAATTCATTTGATCAGGCATACGATGTCTGAGGTGGTTGCGGATTCCAACTGTTGTAGTTTTACACTTTCTTTTCTGTGACCGTAAGTGTAATGTGTGATATCGCCGGTTTCGTTGCTATATGTCAACGACAATTGGGATGCGCACATTTACTTACGTTGATGACATGTGATGTTATGTGTTGCTGGATATGTTATATTGGATCGTCGTGTTTGAATAGCCGGGGGTTTTTATGTGAGATGAGTGTTTTTCATTTTCATTCATATAAAAACTTGTATGTAATATTTTTTTATTGGGGCGCTTCCAGGTTGCGGAAGTAGTCACCTTTTGTATATTATTTACTTTTCTGCACTAGGATAGACCCAAGGAGGGGAGCATAAGTAACCGGGTTCTGGAGTCCAGTGGGAGACCAACTCGAGGAGTCGAGTCCGGGTCTCCTAACTCTAGAATTGGCAGGGTTGCTTGCCGCTCTCGTAGGGGTCTAGGGGTATGGGTTTGGCTATTCATCACGACCGTGGAATCCGTGTTTTATACTGGCTTGTATTGAAAACACGGACGTCCTAGTATATCCAATATTTCATATGATTCTTCTGCTGCGATATCTGTGATGTGATCATGTGATGTTCTGTGATAGATACAGTATATAGTATATATGATATATTATATAGACGTTACTTATGTTTTACACCCGCGCTAGCCCTGCCCCGCTCTGCCGTTAGTTACCTAACCTAACGGTGCACGAGGGGACATCGAGGCGAATGCGGATGGCATAAGTGTACGTCGTATTTATCTGTGATGTTTAGGTACTTAAATGATGGGACTTCATTAATGTGATTAATGAAATAAAAGAAACCTAAGATGTTGTAGAATCGAATTTCAAAATAAAACAGGTAGCTACAGTTCTTGCTTTGCACAACGGTATATGTGATATATCCTGCACCTTATTCGATGAGGAAAGGACCGAGATCCCTTCACCGGGAGTGACTCCTTTAGCAATAACTGGCAGATGCTACACACTCGGTTTGTTTTTTGATTGCTTTTAAGAGTTTTTGCTTTGCACAGTGATATATGTGATATATCCCGCACCTCATTCGACGAGGAAAGGACCGACGATCCCTTCACCGGGAGTGACTCCTTTAGCAAAACTAGAAAAGCCTCAAAAGCACTCCATTTTAAAATCATTTGATTCTACAACGATATCAAGTTCATTACGCAATAGGTTTTCAGAAAAACCTGCCGTAGCCCTCCGTCATTTCAGATAAGTACTAGTTAGTATTCGTGCTGCGGTTGTTTGGCATGCGTCAAGGCGTAGTGTACGGTAGCTAACTAGTGCTTATCTGCTAGCATATGATGCGATTGGATTAGGGTATTCGTACGGCGTTGTTTGGCATGCGCCAAGGGTCGTGCGGGTGGGTTTAATTCAATCAAGAAATGTACGGGTTGAACTTGACTAGCAGACTATGGGTTGTTTAGCATGCGTCAAGGTCATAGCGAGCTAGAGGCAAAATATTATCGGGAATTTCAAGTGTTGAAATTTGCAATGAGATTGCATACCTTCTATGAGATAGTTGGATCCCGATACCCGCTGCGAGTAAGAGTTACTCCTGGGAGAGTTTTATACATTACAATTAGCCGATCAAGTAGGTGTCTAGAAAGGTGTCAACGGGGTTACGCCTCTGGGAAAACGAGGTTTACATTAATTAGGTTCGTGCGAAAGCACGGGGGACCTCCCTCAAAGTACCGACACTGGCCTGGCTGAAAGATTGGCGAACTTGTAGTGTGTAATTAATCCCGGCTAGTCTTTCCTTTTAGGGTTTGAAGGAAGATTTGATAAAAAGCAGTGGGAGCCATCCTGATTAGATAAAATAATAACCAATCTATTCTTGAAAGAGCGCACGCTGAGTGTTTTCTTCTCTCTCTCTCCTGGTAGCGACCATATCACGCCTTAATCAAGATAATAATACGGATTTTTGACCGAACCCGCTTGTTATACTGAGCTGGGGAACGTTGGTCCCGCTCCAACTTATAATTGTTATAAGACAGAGCAGGAAATTGGGGATTACCAGAATTCCCGTGCCGCCCAAACGAAGAGAGTGCATGCTGATGCATCATCTTCGGGTTTGTTCATTATACAGAACTGTTTCTCAGTATCCTTTACGTCCTGGGTATATGATACCGGATCAGGATCCCAGATATGTAATCTGTTACATAGGGCTACAGATAGGTAGAGAACTGAGAACGGGTGATAAGTTTCATGAGGCAGAAAACGGGGCAAGTGTTGCAGCCAAGTCTGTCGGTCACTGTCACCCTGTATTACCAATACATTGATTCTGAACGAATGTTATTAGATACCGAACCTGATATACAAAATCATATCAGTCTCTTTATTAGTAAAGAAATGATAAAATTTTGTATTGTTGGATAATGTTTTGAACATTTCCTATATCAAAAGTTGATCGGTTCAGGCACGTTATCTAAAAGCATTGATGTTCTAAATCAAACTACAGTTCTTAGTATACGGATCACACACAAGAGGAAGAGTTCAGAAATGAACGAATTCTTCTTGAGGCATTGTAGACTAGGTCAGATCAATGTGACCCGACTAGCTAGAGTTACATAAAGATGCATATTTAAATCAGTTTGAATTTATATCTTGTGAAACTCGCCAGTCATGTCACAAAGATAAGATGACCATAGCTCCGTTTACTGGAAACAGAGAAAGAGTTAATGAACTCTTGGGATGATACATGTTGATGTATGTAGGTCCCCTGTCTACACATGCCAAGACCGGTTCTTTGTACTTCATTACGTTCTCTGATGATCTCTCAAGATTCAGACATATGTTCCTATTGAAACACCAGTCCGAACCTTTTGAGATATTCATAGAATATAAGTTAGAAGTAGAGAACCAATAAGGGTATAAGTATTATGTCATTTGATGTGATCGAGGAGGAGAATACTTGAGCACGGAAATCCTGGACTTTTCTAAAGGAGAATGAAATTCTCTCTCAGCATTACTCCTCCGCATACACCATAGCACGATGGTATATCGGGGTGGAGCTATTACACCCTATGTGATAAGGTGTGCTCTATGATGAGTAATACTGAGCTACCTATTTCCTTTTGGGTGTTATGCACTTGAGAAGCTGCATACCTATTGAATAGGGTTCCAATCAAATCAGTTGTCTACCATTCCATATGAGATATGGAAAGGGAAGAGCCCATGTCTTAAGCTAGTTAAGATTTGGGGTTGTCCAGCCTATGTCTGAAAAGTATAATCCGGACAAGCTCGAGGCAAGGTCTGTTATGTAGAACTGGAAATGTTCCAGCTATACAAACAACAGCAAATGATTTGGCAGAAAAAGGATTCAATAGTTACCAGCGAACCTCAGCCTCTCCGCCGATCTAGTAGGGTTCCTCACCCACCTGAGAGATACCTCGGTTTCTCTATGACAGTGGGAGCGAGGATTACATCATGAGATGATGACCCAACTAGTTTCGAGCAGGCCATCGAGAGTGACGACTCTGTAAGAATGGCTGGATGTTTAGTGATCTGAGATGGAATCCTTATACACCAACAAAGTATGGACTTTAGTTGCTATATCTGAAGGGTTAAATCCCCATCAGCAGCAAGTATATCTTGAGAAGATTACTTGGTGTACATGGAAGAGTTGAGACTTTCAAAGCTAGACTTGTTAAAGGTCTACATCATTGACCAGGTATGGATGATGATGAAACCTTTTCTAAGTAGCTATGCTTAAGTCCATCCAGATCCTACTTGTCACGGCTACATACCATGACTACGATATCTGGTGGTTGGGTGTCATGACTGCTTTTCTAAATGATGTTTTAGAAGAGTGCGTCTATAAGTACACAGCCAGAGGGCTTCGTAGACAGTGGGAGCAGCGGAAACGTGTGCAAGATGCTTTATAGGATAAAGCAGGCATCGCGGAGTTGGAACATCTGTTTTGATGGATTAGTCAAAGAAGTTGACATCATCAAAATGGTAGATGAACCTTGTATATACAAAAAAGGTAGTAGGGAGTATGGTGACGATCCTCGTAGAGTACGTGGATGACATACTCTTGATAAGAAAGGAGTTTCCTATGCTACGCTCGATCAATCTCCGCTTATCACCATGATTCTCCATATAGGATCAAAGTGATACCTCCTAAATCCTGGATTTTGGATCTATGAGATAGATCTAAATGGATGTTAGGATACTCACTAGCTGTAGTGAGATGGTATCAATCGATCCTGGGGAGAATCACTGGAAGGGTTCCAGGGTGATAAAGACGACTGAATGTCAGTCGCAGGCATTGTCTTTACCCTCAGTAAAAGGACGGTATGTTGGAAGAGTTCCAAGCTAGATACCGTGGCATACTAGACGATAAAGGCAGGATACATCGCTACTAAAGATGCTACCAAAGAGGCTGTTTGGGTGTATATTTGTTCATGAGATGAACTTAGTTCCTCCCATTGTGTGACAATGGAGTTGTGGCTTATGCCAAGGAACGCCGATCCCATCAGTGATCCAGACATATTCTAAGGCAGTATCACCTGATCATGGAGATGGTTGATCTCCAGGGTGATCGAGGTTAGGAGAGTAGATTCAGAGGACAACACAGCGGATCCACTCACAAAGGCCTGTTCCCAGAGAGAGATTTTTATGGGATGGTTGAGTATGAGATACTACAACCACTGCTATCAGATGGCCCTAGTGCAAGTGGGAGATTGTTAGTTATATGTATGCCCTAGAGGCCATTACTGTACATTGGATGTATATTGTAGTGGATGCTGGGACATATATAGGGAGGACTCTCTTGCTCGACATGATAGTATGCTATCTGGTTACCCTTTACCTTAACGTGTATGCTGATTGTCTCTCTGTTACATGTTGGTAAAGCCCTTAGGATCTGTACTTGACTACCTGGACTATGATGCGGATCATACTAGTGGGGACATGGTAGTCCATAAGTACATCCTTCAAAGTCCCTAGTCGTGGGTGTATCGAGACGGGGCATCGATATACCAGAGTAGACTAGCGTGTACCTTCTCGACCCATACAGATGGGCGATGGATGATCCCATATCCATTGGTGTTTGACATCAGAGATGATATATGGGTGCTCAGTAGAGACTGGGTACACTGGACGGACTCGCCGAGAACTCCCAGATGGTATTATACCTCACGTCAGATGGCAGTTCTCTGGTGACACTGGTACAGAGTAGTCTGTTGACCCGAGATCGTCATAGAGTCTTGTGTGGTTCCCACTGTGCTTTGATTTCCATCTTACCACGTCCAAGAGGGCGTGCAAAACGGTGGTTTTTGGGTACAGTCCCGAGTCACATGGAGGCAATGAGCGATAGGAGGGGATTCGTCTCTCCCGGTATAGGGGGTTGATGTTGCGCTGTGTTCGATTGGCTATAACAGGAAATCCCTGGCCAGGGTTGCTGAGATTTACTGGTAAGTGTTACCAGTAGTTTCTCGAACGGTTATAGACCTCATATCGACACGACTTATTGAGCTATTGGGGTCTGACGTTTACCACCCCTAGGCGAGATATGCGACATATCAGACGATCAGACCGGACTTTACGGTAGTGTTACTGGTTGGATTCACTGGAGTGTGAGCGGGCTTGCTCGTCGATCTTCAGATCGCTCAATACCCGGGTGGCCGTTACGTTTAGCAGACCGCTTGCTGCTTGTGGGTGTTTGATATGATCATCACCTGCTGCCGGCGTATTGACGAGTCTTTAGAGTCCTACACAGAGGTTTCCTGGCTCAAGCGAAACGAAATAGGAGCGCATATGAGATATGTGCGGGACCGAGAATAATGCGTGTATGTGATACCGTATTCCATTCTCGCGATGAATGTATCGAATGGTTGTATGCGATATAACCTAGTTATCGATTCAAGCGTTGATTCGATAAGCCGATACATTGTATACTAGTCGGTTGTGTGCGACATGACCGGATCATTGAATCAAGTGTTGATTTAATGATTTAATGTATAATTATATATTTGATATATTACTTTGCATTAACTAGTAATGGTTCACTTTAAATGGATTTTCTCACTTGGATTGTGCAAGTTGTATATGTGATATACTTTTATGCACATGTTTGTGTCATGTTTGATGATGCATATTAACTTGGTTAAGTGTAAAGATTAAACCATGGTTTACTTAATGATTAGGGTTTTGATTATCTATTTATTCATTTATTTATTTATTTTCTTTTTGGAAAAAGAAATGAGAAGAATGGTGGCTTTCTTTGTTTGTATTTGAAGATTCATGAAGCTTTGACTTTGTCCACCATTCTTATCTCATGCTTAACCCTAACCATTTGATTTAACCCTAGTTTAATCTCTACAATTGACCATGGTTTGCTTATGATAAGAATGGATTTTATTTTCTATTTTATTTATTCTTATCATAACAATATTCATCTTCTTCATCTTCTTCTTCCTTGAAGAAGCTTGCTTCATCAATGGTGATTGATGAAAACAAGTGAGAAATCCTATTCTAAAGTCTACCCACTTCCTATTTCTTCATCCTCTACCTCTTGCCAAGTAGTAGAGTGTGTTTTCTTCACAAGTTTCTTGACTTGGTGAAGTCGGAGCTTGATTTAGCGATGCCTCGACGTAGATCATCTTCGGCATGGACATCGATGACCTAGCCCGTCCATTCTCCGATGAAGCCGACGCTAGAGCCCGGGATCCATCTTGGACAGCGAGGAGACTTCATTGCGGAGCCGTGGAGGTGGACAAACGGATCTACAAAGGTTGTATATCCGTATCCCTTAGTTAAGTGTTAACTAGTTTATTGTTTCGCCTAGAAATCTAGCAAACGATCCGTAGTCGGGTCTCTCGGCACCCGTAAAATTTTATAATGGCATGTTCGATGCCTTGTGAGACCTCATTAGGGTGCCTAGGAACCCTACACATCTACTATGAGATTCTAACTACTATGTTAGGCTTTATACCTTCTTGTTTACAAGTCCTTCAAGTCTTCTTCTTCTCCTCTCCTTAAGCTCTTCGAAGATCCGGATCGCGCTTGATCGACGGCCTCCTCGCGTCGAAGATGATCCACCCGAGAGTCTATACCTCAAGCTCCAACCTCTAAACCGAGGTAACTAAGGTACCTAGTTTGCTAAGTTAGGTAGCTTAGAAAATGTAGAGTGTCTAATGGAGTATTTAATCTCAATAGCCCTAATGATTCACAACACATGTGAAGGTTTTAGGTCTTGAAGAATAAGGAGAGAAAAATTGGAGAGTGAAAGCAAATGAGCAAATGAACCAAGTCTTGGCAAGTGAGATGGCTCACTCATTATCTCACATGAAGCATAGATTATTTTCCAATTGAAAATAGCAACCATGCTTCAATAGTAAACACAAACCAATAAAGAAATGTAATGAGCCAAGCTTCACCCCATGCCACAAATATCTCCAATTTCCACCTCATTAATCTATTTCCAAAAATAGATAAACTAATTAATGAGATGTCCCTTTCTAGAAGCATCTCTTGTAAAATTACAAGAATGCCCTCACCGTATATACATACCCGTATTCGTATTCCGAAAAGTACAAATACAATGAGATAATAATAATCGCATAATATAATACTAGTATCCGGCTTAAACCAAAGCCCACTAGTATTATCCGTCCGAACATCATCCGTGTAGCTAGTACACGTATATGATCGGAACCCAACAGTAAAACGATACGGTCTCTATATCGTTTCACCCGAAGCAAGGAAACCCTCTGTGTAGGACTCTAAAGACTCGACAATACGCTGGGAGTGGGTTTAACCACAAGTCCGTCAGCGGTACTAGCTGCACGTAACGGCTACCCAAGTATCTTTCGATAAGAAGGCCGATGAGCAAACTCATCCGAACTCCTACTGAGCCTATCTATGACAATCTCTGTACAGTCCGGTCTGTTCGTCGAAGATACTCGCATATCAGGCCTAGGGGAATGGTAATCGTCAGACCCCTAATAACGCAATAAGTCATGCCGGGGTAGAACCCAATACACCCTAAGAAACTACTGGAGTACTTACCAGTAAATCTTGCTTGCCTTGGCCAGGGATTTTGTGTAATGGTTTTCCGAACACAGCGCGATATCAACCCCGATACCGGGAAAGACGAATCCTATAACCGCTACTGTCTCCAAATGCTTCGGGACTGCACCCAACTACTACCTGTTTGCACGACTCCTTTGAGCCGTGGTAGGATACTAATCTAAGTACAGTGGGAACACACTCAAGACGAATAGTGATGTCAAGTCAGCGGACTAACCTGTACTCATGCCACCTGCGAACTACTACCTGACGATAGGTATAATACCAACCAGCATTTCCAAACGAGTCCGTCCAGTGTAACTCATAACCTAATGAGCACATGTATACTATCTCCGGTACGACATACCAATGGCTGTAGGACAGACCATCTCCCCTGCTGGGATGAGAAGCATATACACTAGTCTACTCTTGAGTATCGATACCCCGTCTCGATAATCCTACGACTAGGAACCTTTATAAGGATGTGCTTATAGACTACCCAGCCCTCACTAATGTGACTGTCATCACAACGCTGGTACTCAAGTAGAGATCCTAAGAGCTCTACCAATATATATTAGCGATATGCTAAAAGAAACACATATATTGAGGTAGAATCAAACCAAGTAGTATACTACTATTTTGAGTAAGACTGTTATTATATCTGTGAATATCCCAAGCTTCCAAAATGTAATATACAATCCAGTACTTTACAATAATGGCCTCTAGGGCATATATCACTAACATATACTTGATCTTATTTAATATAAATGTGATATATATTAATCTCACTCTCATATTTGTCATATGCATATGTGTGTGTATTATGATAACATGTGTTGGTGGGAGAGAGAGGGAACGAGAGATGTCATATTAATATGACAAAGGAAAATAAAATGTAACACCCGAGTTAATTTATACCAATTCCAGTTGTCGTATTTCTTTATTCGTGATATTCTTGATTTAACGTATTGTGGGTGCGAATGGTATTTTACACTTTACATTGCATTCGACCCGACCCGCTTGCTTGAACCTGTTTGATTCTTATTTATGGATTACCTTGACTTGCTGCATGGAGACGTGCGTCTCATGATTAGTACATACTGGCATTTTACCTGGTATTGCATCTTTTACCATATAATATTTTAGGTCTTGTAAAATAATTTAAAATTTCATTTCATAGCCTGCATGATACCCGTAACCCCGTGGTAGCATCCGCGCATCTTGTTCTCGTCCCGTTCAGTGAAACGGACGTGTTTGGATGGCTACGCGCACGTACGTGCATCCGTTCTTGGGGGTATGCATTTTTATTACCTGAGCATCCCTTTTGAAATTTGGACGTCACATATATTTTTTCATATTTTAAATCTAAATTTTTGGACCCGACCCGGGCGTGTTTTTGTTGGCTATAGTGCCCTCAAGGCAATTATCATAGTCACGGACAGATGATTATGATGATTGATGCAGGACCTATACCGATAAAATAGTCTTACTCAAGATGATAGTATACTATCTGGTTTGTCTTTATCATCATATACATGTTGATAGAGCCCATAGGATTCTTGCTTGACTGCCAGCATTGTGATGGCGATCGCATACGTGGGAGCTAGGGGTCTATAAGCACATCCATAAATGTCCCTAGTCGTGGGAGTATCGAGACCGGGTATCGATACTCCAGTATAGACTAGTGTATACTGATCGAGACCCCGACGAGGGGCGGTGGCCAGGTCTCACAAGCCATTGGTGTTAGTTTGTTCACCTAAGATAGTATACAAGTGCTCATTGGGTTATGAGTACACTGGACGGACTCGCCGGGAACCTGCTAGTTAGTATTATACCTATTGTCAGATAGCGGTTCCCAGGTGACATGTGTACAGGTTAGTCTGTCGGCCTGAGATCGTTATTTGTCTCGTGTGAGTTCCCACTGTGCTTTGATTACTACCCTACCACGGCTCAAAGGAGTCGTGCAAACAGGTTTTAGTTGGGTACAGTCCCGAGCCACATGGAGGCAGTGATCGGATCGTTGGGGATTCGTCTCTCCCGGTATTGGGGGTTGATGTCACGTTGTGTACGGATGGCCATCACCAAAAATCCATGGCCACGGTGGACGAGAACTACCGATCCAGGATCGATAGTTTCTCAGATGGTAATGGGTTTCATACCGACACTAAATGTCGCGTTGTTGGGGGTCTGATTTTAACCACCCCGTAGACTCGATATGCGATACTCTTAGACGAACAGACCGGACTGTACGGATATTGTCGCTGACAGGCTCAGTAGGGGTTCAGGATGAGTTTGCTCGTCGGCCTCCCTTTCGCTCAATACCTGGGTAGCCGTTACGTACAGCTAGTGCCGCTGACGTGCTTGTGGTTAAACCCACTGCTAGCGTATTGACGAGTCTTTAGAGTCCCACACAGAGGGTTTTCACGGTTCAGGCGATATGGTGTACATGTCGTATGTTGGTACATACGGGTGTCCGATTAAATATGTGCACTTGCTGCGCAGATTTTAATCGGACGGTTGATAATACTAGCGGCTTAGGATTAAGCCGGGTTATTAAATCGGGTTTTGATTTAATAATTTATATATGTATTTGTATATACGTATTCTAGTATTATTCACTATTCGTTTTCTCTCTCGGCTATTCGTATTTTGGTACGAATACACGTATATGTATTTCGGTACATGTACCGGGAAGTATTCCGTATTTTATACGGAATAGCTTCTAGAAGATGCCACATCATTTATATGATTTTCCATTTATGGAAATTCATTTGGTTTTTATAAATGAGGTGGAATTTGTGAGGTGGCATGAACATTGTTCATGGAATGGGCATGAGTCAAAAGCATGGTGCAAAGTATGGTTGGATTTGTTTATTACAATTATTGGAAAAAGAAAATGATTTTGTGTGGAGGTGAGAAGGGGGGCCGGCCATTTTTTGGATGGGGGTTCATTTTCATTTGGTTTTTTTTGGGACATGGTTCATTACATTAGCCCTCACTCTCTCACTCTCTTATTCACACAAAACACTTAGCATTTTTCTTTGTTCATGCCAAAAGCCATCACCTCCTTCATCATCTTTTTTGGTTGCTCTATGGAGCTCATGGTAGAGAGAAAATTATAGTGACACATCTATACATCTCGACTCTCCATCGTTAGCAACTTTGGAGCGTCGGTTGTCTCGTTCGTCGAGCTGGAGCTTGCGCCGTTTCACTCGGGTGGATCATCGGAGATGGAGGAAGACCGGCAACCAAACTTCGTCAAAGGATCGCTAGGAGCTTGGAATGAAGACCGAAGGACTTGGATCATCTCGGTATAACGATTCTAACTCTTATTTTAGTATGCTAGTTTAGGGTTTAAGGTCGATCCGGGATTTGGGTCGCGATAGCGCCGGTTTAGAAAATTTTCGTTCGGCATTTTGGCCGCATTTCGACGGCCGGGGCGCTGCCGGGACCCTACAGTTTTGGGGTAAGTTTGTATTTGCCAAAATCTCAAAACGTACTAATATTATATTAATATATTTCTAAACTATAATTATATATATATACTGTGTTAGATTAATCATGATATTTTTTAACAGATTATATTTCTTAAAACTAACTAATTCTCTCTCTCTCTCTCTCTCTCTCTCTCTCTCTCTCCTGACTCTCTCTCTCGCCTAATCTCTTCGTCGTCGCCTAAAGCAAACAGGATCCGCAGAGCTCCGCCCGATCTGTTGCGGGTATCGGATCCTCGATCCGAATCCGATAACTCCCCGTTTTCGCGCGGTTCAAGATGGTGTCGGCGAATCGAGAAATGGCGGTCTACTGCTTCGATACGCTGGTGGCTCACTACAACAGCGAGCAGGCGCCTCCTCCCTCTTTCGAAGAGGGAGAGCAGTGAGATTCTCGATCCAATTTCCTATCTTTCATGCTTTTGGTTTTTTTTGGCTTGATTATCGAACAAGTTTTAATCTTTCTGAGGAAATTTGTTGATTTTGATTGCTGTGATGCGATCTTTAGGGTTTATGATAGGAATTTTGCTGCATTGATTGTTACTAAGAAGTGGTGTTCTATCTCTTAAGATTTGAGTTGGTGAATTCTCATGGGATTTGTCTGATTCTGTATATGGAAATTTGGAATCGGATTGCTCCGATGCAATTGTTGATTTTGATCATTTTTGGGTTCACGTTGCTTGTATCTGATTCAAAGTTTCCATCTTTATTGCTCTGAGCAAGTGCAAAAGCTTTATGCTCCATATATGCCATTGTTTTAGATCATTGCACCTCCTTTTTGCCCCTTGCGTGAGCTTCTTCTGCTGGGCTTAGTCCTGCTGGGCTTTTAGTCCTTTTTCGCTATTTTGGCATGAGGTTTATAATTTTTGTCATTTTGGTGTCTTGGATGTTAGTTATATGTATGCCCTAAAGGCCATTACTGTACATTGGATGTATATTGTAGTGGATGCTGGGACATATATAGGGAGGACTTTCTTGCTCGACATGATAGTATGCTATCTGGTTACCCTTTACCTTAACGTGTACACTGATTGTCTCTCTGTTACATGTTGGTAAAGCCCTTAGGATGTGTACTTGACTACCTGGACTATGATGCGGATCATACTAGTGGGGACATGGTAGTCCATAAGTGCATCCTTCAAAGTCCCTAGTCGTGGGTGTATCGAGATGGGGCATCGATATACCAGAGTAGACTAGCGTATGCCTTCTCGACCCATTCAGATGGGCGATGGATGATCCCATATCCATTGGTGTTTGACATCAGAGATGATATACGGGTGCTCAGTAGAGACAGGGTACACTGGACGGACTCGCCGAGAACTCCCAGATGGTATTATACCTTACGTCAGATGGCAGTTCTCTGGTGACACTGGTACAGAGTAGTCTGTTGACCCGAGATCGTCATAGAGTTGTGTGGTTCCCACTGTGATTTGATTTCCACCTTACCACGTCCAAGAGGGCGTGCAAAACGGTGGCTTTTGGGTACAGTCCCGAATCACATGGAGGCAATGAGCGATAGGAGGGGATTCGTCTCTCCCGGTATAGGGAGTTGATATTGCACTGTGTTCGATTGGCTATAACCGGAAATCCCTGGCCAGGGTTGCTGAGATTTACTGGTAAGTGTTACCAGTAGTTTCTCGAATTGTTATAGACCTCATATCGACACGACTTATCGAGCTATTGGGGTCTGACGTTTACCACCCCTAGGTGAGATATGCGACATATCAGACGATCAGACCGGACTGTTCGGTAAGTGTTACTGGTTGGATTCACAGGAGTGTGAGCGGGCTTGCTCGTCGATCTTCTGATCGCTCAATACCCGGGTGGCCGTTACGTTTAGCAGACCGCTTGCGGCTTTTGGGTGTTTGATATGATCATCACCTGCTGCCGGCGTATTGACGAGTCTTTAGAGTCCTACACAGAGGTTTCCTGGCTCAAGCGAAACGAAATAGGAGCGCATATGAGATATGTGCGGGACCGAGAATAATGCGTGTATGTGATACCGTATTCTATTCTCGCGATGAATGTATCGAAAGGTTGTATGTGATATAACCTAGTTATCGAATCGAGGATGATTCGATAAGCCGATACATTGGATATTAGTCGGTTATATGCGATATGACCGGATCGTTAAATCAAGCGTTGATTTAATGATTTAATGCATAATTATATATTTGATATATTACTTTGCATTAACTAGTATTGGTTCACTTTAAATGGATTTTCTCACTTGATGTACACAAGTTGTATATGTGATATACTTTTATGCACAAGTTTGTATCATGTTTGATGATGCATGCTAACTTGGGTTTGTGTAAAGATTAAACCATGGTTATATGAATGGTTAGGGTTTTGTTTTCTTATTCATTTATTTATCTATTTATTCTTTTTGGAAAATAATAAGCATAAAGAAAAATGGTGACTTTCTTTGGATGCATGTTGAAGCTTCATGAAGCTTTGACTAAAGTCACAATTTTGTCTCATGCTTAACCCTAACCATTCCCCTTAACCTTAGTCTATTCTCTACACTTGACCATGGTTTGGATTATGATAAGTATTCATTTTATTTTCTTTTTGAGATATACTTATCATAATATTCATCTTCTTCTTCTTCTTCTTCAACAAGAAGAAGCTTGCTACCAACAATGGCAAGTTGAGCAAATGAGTGAGAAATCCAATTCTAAAGTGAACTCACTTCCTATTTCTTCATCCTCTACCTCTTGCCAAGTAGTATAGGGTGTTTTCTTCACAAGTTTCATGACTTGGTGAAGTGGGAGCTTGATCTTGTGATGCCTCGACGTAGATCATCTTCGGCATCGACGTCGACGACCTAGCCCGCCTATTTCTCCGATGAAGCCGATGCTAGAGTCATGGATTCGATTTGAACAGCAAGGAGACTTCATCGCGGAGCCATGGAGGTGGAGAAACGGATCTACAAAGGTTGTATGTTCGTTCACTTAGTTAAGTTGTTAACTAGTTTCTTGTTTCGCCTAAATTTCCAGTTAACGATCCGTATTAGGGTTTCTCGGCACCCGTAAAATTTGAAATTGGCATGGTCGATGCCTTGTGAGACCTCATTAGTGTGCCTAGGAACCCTACAGTGGTATCAGAGCCTAGCTAGAGCCTTAGGCGAAGTCTAGACGACGTTTGAAATCCGAACGAATCGAAACCCTAATCCCAAACATGCTCTCTGGACTTTTTCTAAAAACTGGGTTTTTTCCATATTAAAAATATGCAGAAAACTCAGCAGGACTTTCAAAGAATTACTGTGAAACACGAGCACCCAATTCGATTAAAGTGCGGCGGAACCGCGGCATTAGCATGGCTAATGCGGCGGTTCCGCGGCCAATTAGTGTCTTCAGTCAGTCGTTTTTGCACAGTAACTTCTTTCATACATTGCTGAGTTTTCTAGGATTTTTTTTTTTTTTAATTTATTCAAGAGTTGAATTTTCTGGGGTTGTTTTGGGGATTCGATGATTCGATCGGATTATCTGATTTTGTCTATGTGGCTTCCGGATAATTTTTGAATATGTTAAAAAAGTTCGACCGGATATAAATACCCAACTTTTCCCCTGCCGGAAAATTTCCAAGTGTTGGATTTTTCTGAGGTTTAAAGACGTTCTAAGTAGTGCAAGTAACGCGATGGTCCCTCTAGAAGACAACAAACCTTAACTCGATTATGTGACCGTCTTGAACTGCCCTTTGAACCTTCGGGTTTGGGGCAGTACAGCGTGCCACATGTGAGGCGTTGGCTTGACCCTTCTACGGCTGGACCGTTGGTACTGAGGCATGAAGTGAATGTCTTTAAACTTGTTTCATATGTTGATCTGTTTCGGGAAAACTTGGGTGTTCGACTGTTCGATCGGAAAGTTTAACATTTTCTGTTTATCTGGAATGTGATACAACAATTGGAATTCACAAATAGTTATGAGATAACTGAATGAATGTTATAATAATAACAGTTTAGTCTCACTTGATCGGTTGCCACGGAATTTTGATGCGATCAAAAGTCCGTCGCAATCACATAGCGTACGCGGATACTCGCCGGGTAAACTTAATAGACAGCCTCACTCCATAGCCCCGACCAAGTGACTGTAGGAGAACCCCGTCGTCGAAAGCATCCGTTCGGGTGCTCGTGGTAGCGGTGTTCCGCCTTGGTGCATTTCGTCGACGGTATCGGGGGTGCAGCCGTCTACTGAAGTTTGCGACGAGCATTCGATCAGGATGTCGGGAATCTTGTTGAATTGCCCGACTTGATATTGAAAAGAGTTTTCGATAATGAGACTAAAATGCGGGGTTTATAATTGTTAGGCATGCGATGTCTAAGTAATTCATTTGATTAGGCATGCGATGTCTATGCAGGTTGCGGATTCCAACTGTTGTAGTTTTACACTTTCTTTTCTGTGACCGTAAGTGTAATATGTGATATCGCCGGTTTCGTTGCTATATGTCAACGACAATTGGGATGGGCATATTTACTTACGTTAATGACATGTGATGTTATGTGTTGCTGGATATGTTATATTGGATCGTCGTGTTTGAATAGCCGGGGGGTTTTTATGTGAGATGAGTGTTTTTCATTTTCATTCATGTAAAAACTTGTATGTAATATTCTTTTATTGGGGCACTTCCAGGTTGCGGAAGTTGTCACCATTGTTGTATATTATTTACTTTTCCGCACTAGGATAGACCCAAGGATGAGGGCACAAGTAACCGGGTTCTGGAGTCCAGTGGGAGACCAACTCGAGGAGTCGAGTCCGGGTCTCCTAACTCTAGAATTGGTAGGGTTGCTTGCCGCTCTCGTAGGGGTCTAGGGGTGTGGGTTTGGCTATTCATCGCGACCGTGGAATCCGTGTTTTATACTGGCTCGTATTGAAAACACGGACGTCCTAATATATCCAATATTTCATATGTTTCTTCTGCTGCGATATCTGTGATGTGATCATGTGATGTTCTGTGATAGATACAGTATATAGTATATATGATATATTATATAGACGTTACTTATGTTTTACACCCGCGCTAGCCCTGCCCCGCTCTGCCGTTACTTACCTAACCTAACGGTGCACGAGGGGACATCGAGGCGAATGCGGATGTCATAAGTGTACGTCGTATTTATCTGTGATGTTTAGATACTTAAATGATGGGACTTCATTAATATGATTAATGAAAGTAAAAGAAACCTAAGATGTTGTAGAATCGAATTTCAAAAATAAAACAGGTAGCTACAGTTCTTGCTTTGCACAGCGGTATATATGATATATCCTGCACCTTATTCGATAAGGAAAGGACCGAGATCCCTTCACCGGGAGTGACTCCTTTAGCAATAACTGGCAGATGCTACACACTCGGTTTGTCTTTTGATTGCTTTTGAGTGTTTTTGCTTTGCACAGTGATATATATGATATATCCCGCACCTCATTCGACGAGGAAAGGACCGACGATCCCTTCACCGGGAATGACTCCTTTAGCAAAACTAGAAAAGCCTCAAAAACACTCCATTTTTAAAATCATTTGATTCTACAACGATATCAAGTTCATTACGCAATAGGTTTTCAAAAAAACCTGTCGTAGCCCTCCGTCATTTCAGATAAGTTGTATATAGTATTCGTGCTGCATTTGTTGGCTTTCGTCAAGGTGCAGTGTGCGGTAGCTATATGCTGCTTATCTGCTTGCATACGATGCGATTGGATTAGGATAGTCGTGCGGCTTTGTTAGCTTTCGTCAAGGGTCGTGCGGGTGGGTTTAATTCAATCAAGAAATGTACGGGTTGAACTTGACTAGCGGGCTATGGTTTGTTGGCTTTCGTCAAGGTCATAGCACGTTAGGGGCAAAATATTATCGGTAATTTCAAGTGTTGAAATTTGCAATGAGATTGCATACCTTCTAAGAGATAGTTGGATCCCGATACCCACTGCGAGTAATTGTTACTCCTGGGAGAGTTTTACACATTAGAATTAGCCGATCAAGTAGGTGTCTAGAAAGGTGTTAACGAGGTTACGCCTCTGGGAAAACGAGGTTTATATTAATTAGGTTCGTGCGAAAGCACGGGGGGCCTCTCTCAAAGTACCGACACTGGCCTGGCTGAAAGATTGGCGAACTTGTAGCGTGTAATTAATCCCGGCTAGTCTTTCCTTTTAGGGTTTGAAGGAAGATTTGATAAAAAGCAGTGGGATCCATCCTGATTAGATAAAATTATAACCAATCTGATCTTGCAAGAGCGCACGCTGAGTGTTTTCTTCTCTCTCTCTCCTGGTAGCGACCATATCACGCCTTAATCAAAATAAAAATACGGATATTGACCGAACCCGCTTGTTATACTGAGCTGGGGAACGTTGGCCCCACTCCAACTTATAAATATTATAAGACAGAGCAGGAAATAGGGGAATACCAGAATTTCCGTGCCGCCCAAACGAAGAGAGTGCATGTTGATGCATCATCTTCGGGTGTGTTCATTACAAAGAACTGTTTCTCAGTATCCTCCACATCTTGGGTATATGATACCGGATCAGGATCCCAGATATGTAATCTGTTACATAGGGCTACAAAAGGGTAGAAAAACTGAGAACGGGTGATAAGTTTCATGAGGCAGAAAACGGGGCAAGTGTTGCAGCCAAGTCTGTTGGTCACTGTCACCCTGTATTACCAATACGTTGATTCTGAACGAATGTTATTAGATACCGAACCTGATATACAAAATCATATCTGTCTCTTTATTAGTAAAGAAACGATAAAATTCTGTATTGTTGGATAATGTTTTGAACATTTCCTATATCAAAAGTTGATCGGTTCAGGCACGTTATCTAAAAGCATTGATGTTCTAAATCAAACTACAGTTCTTTAGTATACAGAACACACACAAGAGGAAGAGTTCAGAAATGAACGAATTCTTCTTGAGGCATTGTAGACTAGGTCATATCAATGCGACCCGACTGGCTGAAGTTACATTTAGATGTATATTTAAATCATTTTGAATTTACATCTTGTGAAACTTGCCAGTCATGTCACAAAGATAAGATGACCATAACTCCGTTTACTAGAAACAGAGAAAGAGTTGGTAAACTCTTGGGATTGATACATGTTGATGTATGTAAGGTCCCCTGTCTACACATGCCAAGACCGGTTCTTTGTACTTCATTACATTCTCTGATGATCTCTTTAGATTCAGACATATGTTCCTGTTGAAACACAAGTCCGAACCTTTTGAGATATTCACGGAATATAAGTTAGAAGTAGAGAACCAAAATACGGGTATAAGTATTATGTCCTTTGATGTGATCGAGGAGGAGAATACTTGAGCACGGAAATCCTGGATTGTTCTAAAGGAGAATAAGATTCTCTCTCAGAATTACTCCTCCGTATACACCATAGCACGATGGTATATCGGGGCGGAGCAGATACACCCTATTTGATAAGGTGTGCTCTATGATGAGTACTACTGAGTTACCTTTTTCCTTTTTGGGTGTTATGCACTTGAGAAGCTGCATACCTATTGAATAGGGTTCAAATCAAATCTGTTGCCTACCACTTCATATTTGATATGGTATGGAAAGAGCCCATATCTTAAGTTAGTTAAGATTTGGGGTTGTCCGGCCTATGTCTGAAAAGCAAAATCCGGACAAGCTCGAGGCAAGATCTGTTATGTAGAATTGGAAATGTTCCAGCTACACAAACTGCAGCTGATGATTTGATAGAACCAAAGGATTCAGTAGAATCCAACGAACCTCAGCCTCTCCACCGATCTAGTAGGGTTCCTCACCCACCTGAGAGATACTTCAGTTTCTCTATGACAGTGGGAGCGAGGATTGCATCATGAGATGATGACCCAACTAGTTTCGAGCTGGCCATCAGGAGTGGGACTCTGTAAGAATGGCTGGATGCTTAGCGATCTGAGATGGAATCCTTATACACCAACAAAGTATGGACTTTGGTTGCTATATCTGAAGGGTTAAATCCCCATCAGGAGCAAGTATATCTTGAGAAGATTACTTGGTGTACATGGAAAGGTTGAGACTTTTAAAACTAGACTTGTTAAAGGTTTTCGTCATCGACCAGGCGTGGATAATGATGAAACCTTTTTCCAATGGCTATGCTTAAGTCCATCCAGATCCTACTTGCCACGGCTACATACCATGACTACGATATCTGGTGGTTGGGTGCCATGACTGCTTTTCTAAATAATGTTTTAGAAGAGTGTGTCTATAAGTACATAGCCAGAGGGCCTCGTAGACAGTGGGAGCAGCGGAAACGTGAGCAAGATGCTTTATCTGATAAAGCAGGTATCGCGGAGTTGGAACATCTGTTTTGATGGATTAGTCAAAGAGTTTGACATTATCAAAATGGTAGATGAACCTTGTATAAACAAAAAGGTAGTAGAGAGTATGGTGACGATCCTCGTAGAGTACGTGGATGACATATTCTTGATAGGGAAGGAGTTTCCTATGCTACGCTCGATCAATCTCCGCTTATCACAAAGATTCTCCATATAGGATCAAAGTGATACCTACTAAATCCTGGATTTTGGATCTATGAGATAGATCTAAATGGATATTAGGACACTCACTAGTAATAGTGAGATGGTATCAGTTGATCCTGGGGAGAATCACTGGAAGTGTTCCAGAGTGATGCGAACGACTGAATGTCAGTCACAGGCATTGTCTTTACCCTCGGTAAAGGGACGGTATGTTGGAAGAGTTCCAAGCTAAATACCATAGCATACTGGACGATAAAGGCACGATACATCGCTACTTAAGATGCTACCAAAGAGGATGTTTGGGTGTATATTAGTTCATGAGATGAACTACGTTCCTACCATTGTGAGACAATGGAGTTGTGGCTTATGCCAAGGAACGCCGGTCCCATCAGTGATCCAGACTTATTCTAAGGCAGTATCGCCTGATCATGGAGATGGTTGATCTCCAGGGTGATCGAGGTTAGGAGAGCAGACTCAAAGGATAACACGGCGGATCCACTCACGAAGGCCTATTCCCAGAAAGAGACTATTATGGGATGGTTGAGTATGGGATACTGCAACCACTGCTATCAGATGGCCCTAGTGCAAGTGGGAGATTGTTAATTATATGTATGCCCTAGAGGCCATTACTGTACATTGGATGTATATTGTAGTGGATGCTGGGACATATATAGGGAGGACTTTCTTGCTCGACATGATAGTATGCTATCTGGTTACCCTTTACCTTAACGTGTACACTGATTGTCTCTCTGTTACATGTTGGTAAAGCCCTTAGGATGTGTACTTGACTACCTGGACTATGATGCGGATCATACTAGTGGGGACATAGTAGTCCATAAGTGCATCCTTCAAAGTCCCTAGTCGTGGGTGTATCGAGATGGGGCATCGATATACCAGAGTAGACTAGCGTATGCCTTCTCGACCCATTCAGATGGGCGATGGATGATCCCATATCCATTGGTCTTTGACATCAGAGATGATATACGGGTGCTCAGTAGAGACTGGGTACACTGGACGGACTCGCCGAGAACTCCCAGATGGTATTATACCTTACGTCAGATGGCAGTTCTCTGGTGACACTGGTACAGAGTAGTCTGTTGACCCGAGATCGTCATAGAGTCTTGTGTGGTTCCCACTGTGCTTTGATTTCCACCTTACCACGTCCAAGAGGGCGTGCAAAACGGTGGCTTTTGGGTACAATCCCGAATCACATTGAGGCAATGAGCGATAGGAGGGGATTCGTCTCTCCCGGTATAGGGAGTTGATGTTGCACTGTGTTCGATTGGCTATAACCGGAAATCCCTGGCCAGGGTTGCTGAGATTTACTGGTAAGTGTTACCAGTAGTTTCTCGAATTGTTATAGGCCTCATATCGACACGACTTATCGAGCTATTGGGGTCTGACATTTACCACCCCTAGGTGAGATATGCGACATATCAGACGATCAGACCGGACTGTACGGTAAGTGTTACTGGTTGGATTCACAGGAGTGTGAGCGGGCTTGCTCGTCGATCTTCTGATCGCTCAATACCCGGGTGGCCGTTACGTTTAGCAGACCGCTTGCGGCTTGTGGGTGTTTGATATGATCATCACCTGCTGCCGGCGTATTGACGAGTCTTTAGAGTCCTACACAGAGGTTTCCTGGCTCAAGCGAAACGAAATAGGAGCGCATATGAGATATGTGCGGGACCGAGAATAATGCGTGTATGTGATACCGTATTCTATTCTCGCGATGAATGTATCGAAAGGTTGTATGTGATATAACCTAGTTATCGAATCGAGGATTGATTCGATAAACCGATACATTGGATATTAGTCGGTTATATGCGATATGACCGGATCGTTAAATCAAGCGTTGATTTAATGATTTAATGCATAATTATATATTTGATATATTACTTTGCATTAACTAGTATTGGTTCACTTTAAATGGATTTTCTCACTTGATGTACACAAGTTGTATATGTGATATACTTTTGTGCACAAGTTTGTATCATGTTTGATGATGCATGCTAACTTGGGTTTGTGTAAAGATTAAACCATGGTTATATGAATGGTTAGGGTTTTGTTTTCTTATTCATTTATTTATCTATTTATTCTTTTTGGAAAATAATAAGCATAAAGAAAAATGGTGGCTTTCTTTGGATGCATGTTGAAGCTTCATGAAGCTTTGACTAAAGTCACCATTTTGTCTCATGCTTAACCCTAACCATTCCCCTTAACCCTAGTCTATTCTCTACACTTGACCATGGTTTGGATTATGATAAGTATTCATTTTATTTTCTTTTTGAGATATACTTATCATAATATTCATCTTCTTCTTCTTCTTCTTCAACAAGAAGAAGCTTGCTACCAACAATGGCAAGTTGAGCAAATGAGTGAGAAATCCAATTCTAAAGTGAACTCACTTCCTATTTCTTCATCCTCTACCTCTTGCCAAGTAGTATAGGGTGTTTTCTTCACAAGTTTCATGACTTGGTGAAGTGGGAGCTTGATCTTGTGATGCCTCGACGTAGATCATCTTCGGCATCGACGTCGACGACCTAGCCCGCCTATTTCTCCGATGAAGCCGATGCTAGAGTCATGGATTCGATTTGGACAGCAAGGAGACTTCATCGCGGAGCCATGGAGGTGGAGAAACGGATCTACAAAGGTTGTATGTTCGTTCACTTAGTTAAGTTGTTAACTAGTTTCTTGTTTCGCCTAAATTTCTAGTTAACGATCCGTATTAGGGTTTCTCGGCACCCGTAAAATTTGAAATTGGCATGGTCGATGCCTTGTGAGACCTCATTAGTGTGCCTAGGAACCCTACATTGGATTCATAGTACCATGATAAAGTTTTTATGTTTCATGCTTTCCCCTGTGAAAACGAGACTACAATGGTTTCAGCGAAGAATTGCAAGTGGATTATTGGTTATATTTGAGAATTATCATGCGCAATGGAAACTGATTAGTACACTGCTTAGGAAGAGTGTATAGCATTGTGGCTACTGCATCTTCATTATCTTCTTCTTCCTCTCGTGCTACTCCATCCGTCGAGACCATTGCCTCCTTCTTCAACTCCAGCCATCATCTCCCCGTTCTCCGTCATTGCTATCGTCAACTACGACATCAACAGCAGTAGCGGTCACAGCGGCAACATCAATCTCGACTTCGAAAGCCTGTTAGATATTGTTCAGAGACATGAACCGAGGCTCCAGGGTTTGGCCCGAGTCCATGGTAGTGTGACAATCGTTTCCATGCCTCAGGATCTCCGTTCCAACAAAGTTTCGATTTTTGTGCGAAGTGTTCGATGAAATGCTTCAAACGAGATTTCCGTCATTTCTCGCTTTTTGCCGCGTGCGCACCCCATCGTGTGATCCATCGAGCCAAGTAAAACTTGCTACATGCTATCTATATTATTTCATATTTATTTAGATACATATTAATCATGAAGTTTGGATTTAGTGCCCTATGTTACATTTTACCATTCGATGTCCGTGTATATCATTTTTAAAGTTAATTATGAAAACATACCTGGTTGCATGTTAGATTACAATATTTTGTGCCCACGTCCATATTTATATCATAGTGCTTAGTTGCATAGCCATAGTACCATAAAATAATTTATAACCTTTCAAACACCCGTTTGCATCCATCTCGTCTAGTATACTTATTATTGCATCAATAGATCACTTGAATGTATAACATTGAAATATTCACATTCCACATTTGATAAAGTGTAGTTTAATTAGCATTGGAACTTAAACTTTAACCCTAATCATAACTGTGCATCTATATACCTTAATCTGTACCTGATTGCATTTCACATTACAATGTTCCAGTTTATTGTTCTATTAGTACCCATGCTTGTTTTGTATACCCATGCTTATATTAGTTTGATATTGAGCACCCACATGACATCTTGTGCACCCTGACATGACCTGTTACACGTACTACTCGACACGATATGGTACCGTGCACCTCTTGACATGACATGATACTTATATACTACCTGACTTGACCTGATGTACCATTCCTTTACCTGTTACCTGATCTTGTTACTAATGCCAACAAACCTGACCTGTTGTCCCTACGGACATTTCCTGTTGTCTATCCAGACAAACATGTACCTGCTTGATCCTGTGTTGGCATTAGCTCCAGATTATTTAATACCTGACTTGAACACATATAACTTGGGGTATGGGGAAATCAATGATGAAACCTGACTTGTAACTCGACAGTTCTATACCTTTTCTGATCAGTCTAACGGGCTAGGCCAGCCCCGGGGTGATGCTGCTGACATCGCTCGTCATTACCTACCACCCTTTACTGCCTTGCGGCACGTCTCGGGTTCAGCCCGAAAGTCATAGACCGTGATCCCGGGCACGCACGGGATACTATTGAGTTACATCGATGTTTCATCAAATTGATTTCAAAGACCTGAGAGTAGTTAACACAGTAGACCAGTTTAGATTACTCACTACACACTACCCTCACTGTCCTCACTTATGTCACGGTTACACCTGTTTTACCATTTATACTCATACCTGCATTGTAGGGTGTTTTTCGTCACCCCATTGAGATGGGAATACGCGCGCGCTTGTCAGGCGTACTACAGATTCCCCCTGCCTAGGGTAGGCCGGGGTTTATTAATTGTGGGGATCCGAATCTCCGGCAGCCGCGGACTAAGCTGCCGTTAATTACCCCTCACATTTGGGGCGAGGGAACCTCCGGTTAACGGGTTAAACTGATCATGCGAACTCAATGTGCAGTGTACGTGTGTTTTGTTTTGGAGGGGGACTTGGATATATCGGGAGCCACGCAGAGTTTTTACGGGGGGTCCCGCTACCCGGATAGCGGGCTGGGGGTCAAGGGGGCTAGCAGCCCCTTGCGGGGTGCGGGGCAGTGCCCCGGCCCAAAAAGTTTTTTGGGAAGGAGAGTGTTGTAGAGTATGTGTGTGTGTGTGTGTGTTTATATATACATATATATAAAAAAAAAAGAAAGGGAAAGGGCATCCAAAGGATGCGTGGGGTCAGCGCCTTGAGCGCTGTGCGCTTAGGTGCTGTGCTCTCAGGCGCTTGTGCGCCACGTGTCGGCATGTGGGCTCTTTGCGCTTGACCGCTGGGTGCTTGAGCGCAAGCGCGCCACGTGTCGGCACGTGGGCATTTTGCGTTTGAGCGCAGGGCGCTGGAGCGCAAGCACGCCACGTGTCGGCACGTGGGCGCTTTGCTCTTATGCCCATTTTGCATACATTCATGTATAAAAAATTACATAAAAATTATTTATTACATGATTTTGTTGTTGGCATGGGGAGGCTGGCCGCGGGCTCGACTTGGGCATGGGCCCGCTTGACCTGGGCTTGGGCCCACCTAGCTTGGGGATCGACCTTGACTTTGACTCGGTCAACTGGGGTGCAAATTTTTACCCCAGCAAATTTCCCCCATCAATAAATGCACACCGTATATTTGAGTTGTGTGTATGAAATTGATAGATCTTGAAGCTGGACTTCGAGGTGGAACATCATTCCGGGGGCAGAGCATCATCCCGGGGAGCATGATTCCCGGAAATCGGAGCATCATTCTGATTTGCGGAGCATAATTCCAAGGTCGGAGTATCCCTCGGGGAGCGTGATTCCCGGCGATCGGAGCATCATTCCGATTTGCGGAGCATAATTCCAAGATCGGAGCATCATTCCGATTTGCGGAGCATAATTCCAAGGTCGGAGCATGATTCCGAAGAGCGGAGCATCATTCCGATTCGCGGAGCATGATTCCCAGGTCGGAGTATCCCTCGGGGAGCGTGATTCCCGGGGATCAGAGCATCATTCCGATTTGCGGAGCATAATTCCAAGGTCGAAGCATCATTCCGATTTGCGGAGCATGATTCCAAGGCGGAGCATCATTCCGAAGAGCGGAGCATGATTCCAGGGATCGAAGCATCATTCCGATGAGCGGAGCATGATTCCAGGGATCGGAGCATCATTCCGATCAGCGGAGCATGATTCCAGATATCGGAGCATCACTCCGAAGGGCAGAGCATGATTGCAGGGTTCGGAGCATCATTCCGAAGAGCGGAGCATGATTCCAGGGGATCGGAGCATCATTCCGATGAGCGGAGCATAAATCCAGGGGATCGGAGCATCATTCCGAAGAGCAGAGCATGATTCCAGGATTCGGAGCATCATTCCGAAGAGCAGAGCATGATTCCAAGAATCGGAGCATCATTCCGAAGAGCGGAGCATGATTCCAGGGATCGGAGCATTATTCCGATGAGCGGCATACATTCTGACTGAAGCATAATTTCGAGGCAAAGGTTGATTCCCAGGCGAAGCATAATTCCGACAGAGAAGGCAAATACTCCGAGGCGAAGCATGATTTCGACACGGGGTACATTCTAAGACGGAGCATGATTCCGGCGCAAAGCTTGTTGGTTGACTTGATTCCGAGACGAAGCATAATTTCGACAGGGAAGGTAGGTGCACCGAGGCGAAGCATCATTTCGACACGGGGTGCATTCTGAGACGAAGCATAATTCCGACGCAGAGCTTGCTGGTTGACTTGATTACGAGGCGAGGCATAATTTCGACGGGGAAGGTAGATATCCTGAGGCGAAGCATGATTTCGACACGGGGTAAATTCTGGGACGGAGCATGATTCCGCCGTAGAGGTTGTTGGTTTGATTTGATTCGGGTTGACATCAGCATCGCTATACTGGAATATGGTACCAGGAGCGAATCATCATTTGCCATGAGTGGATTTGAGGATTTGGCTTTGGTTTGGCATCTGCATTGCTGCACTGGAATAATGCCAGGAGCAACTCATCATTTGCCCCGAAAGAATTTGGGAATTGGTTTTTGTTTGGCATCAGCATCGCTACACTGGAATATGGTACCAGGAGCGAATCATCATTTGCATTTGCTTATTAGGAAACGATGGCTTAGGAGACAGGTTTTAGGTCCCTATCACCTAAGACTTTTCAATTTTATGGGCCGTAAGGGTCCCCTAAAAGCATTTTCTTCCTACGAGTCGAAAGGATCTCGTAGGTGTATTTTCTCCTTAGGAGTCGTGGGGACTCCTAAGTGTGTTGCTCCTTTGTGAGTCGTAAGGATCTCACGCGGGAATTTTCTCCTCACAAAGTCGAGAGGACTTTGCGAGTGCATTTCATCTTTTTTACGAGTTTGCGTCCTTTCGGGTTTTCACAAACTCGCCGGCAGCCCTGCTGTTTTTACTCACGGAGCCCTTTCGGGTTTTCATCCATGTCCATTTTGCTTATGGACATACCATTTTTTTTATTTTTTTTATTTATATTATTTTTTTTGATTTTTTTAATTTTTGGTGGGACATTGAATGTGGTCTCACCAGTAAGACTTGGGAAAGATAGGGATCGTTTTACGCCCGTGGATTGTATACGGTTTTACAGGATGTATGATCCAGACCGTAGGGCCAGAATCGGGACTTTGTTGGCGTCTGCATCGCTGCACTGGAATATGGTACCAGGAGCGACTCATCATTCGCCGTTGGGGTATGGGATTTGGAATTTGGTTGGCGTCTGCATCGCTGCACTGGAATATGGTACCAGGAGCGACTCATCATTCGCCATTGGGGTATGGGATTTAGAATTTGGTTGGCGTCTGCATCGCTGCACTGGAATATAGTACCAGGAGCGACTCATCATTCGCCATTGGGGATTAGGGAGCGATGGCTTAGGAGACAGGTTTAGATCCCTATAGCCTAAGGCTTTTCAATTTTATGGGCCGTGAGGGTCCCATAAAAGCATTTCTCTCTACGAGTCGTAAGGATCCCGCAGGTGCATTTTCTCCTTAGGAGTCGTGAGGACCCCCAAGTGTGTTTTTCCTTTATGAGTCGTAAGGATCCCATGAAGATTTGTTCTCCTCATGCATCGTGAGGACACATGAGTGGGTCTTCTCAATGGAGCATAATTCCAAAGGCGGAGACCAGCCGCGTAACTGGTGATTGCGGTGGGGCATAGGTATGATGGGAATTATTTGAGCCCGTGGATTGTATACGGTAGTCAATTTGGGGACTGGCCGTAGGGCTGGAAGAATTTTGGGAAATTGGATTTTGGTTAGCGTCTGCATCGCTGCACTGGAATATGGTACCAGAAGCGACTCATCATTCGCCGTTTTTTTTTTGTTTTTGCATTTTTTTGTTTTACCGCAATTGCTCTATCATTTCAGCTTTTCTTATCGCGAAGGTCGCGATTGCCCCATCATTTCGGCTTTTATTCGCGGGTGCCCCATCATTTCGGCTTTATTTTCATCTTTATTTTACTCGCTGATTTTTATTGCGAGTTGTCCCATCATTTCGGCTTTTCTTTATTTTTCTTTTATTTACACATTTTTTGTTTATTTACATATATGTATATATATATTTACATTCCCAGTTTAACGACTTAGAGGTCGACTGTTCCCAGTTTAATGACGTGGTGGTCGATTGTTTTAAGAGAGAGGCGGATATCTGAGAGAATCAGTCTCACGAAGAACTTCGGTCTCCGTTTGTATGAAATTGGCGGTCGCAGCTGGACTGTTTGTTAACACGCCTTTAGACAGTTCTATCTCTTCTGCCTTGTATTGTTTTTCAACCCAATCTTTGAAGACGAAGCAGTCCTCAATGGCATGACCTATCACCCTGTGATAGGGGCAGTATTTGGGGTCGTCGGTCCTATTCGCTTCATGCGGTCTTTTTTACTCTGGCAGTTGTAGACCGTTCTTCAGGGCGTCTTTGAATATTTTACGGATTTTTTCCCTTCTGAAGGAATAGATCTTATCCAGCTTCTCTTTCAGTGGAGATTCTTCTCCCTCTCCGAATATTGGCTTCCGAGGCTGGTTGGCGCTAGGCTCGCTCATCCCTTGCTTATTTCGGTTAGCCGAAGTGTTGAAAGATTCAGAATCATCGGAGTTTCCGCCTTTGCGATTGTCGTCCTTTCGGTTTCTCCAGGACCTATTGTTATTTTGGGAATCCGAGGAGGACTCATGTTTTGAGCGTTCCAGCATCTGAACTTTCCTAGTCAGCTCTTGGAATGTTTTGAGACCAGCGGTGCATAGAAACGGGGCCATCCAATTGTTGAGATTTCCAATGAGGAGACTGACAGATTGGTCCTGCTCTATCGGCGGTTCGCATTTGACGGAGAGATTGCGCCATCGGGTTATAAAATCCATGCTGCTTTCGTTGTTCTTGGGCTTGGTCCTTACGAGCTCGGCAATAGTGATCTTATCGCTGACGCTCATGAATCTTTGTCGAAACAAAGATTCCATTTGGACGAAAGTGGTAACGGAGCCATCCGATATGCTCGCGTACCAGTCGAAAGAAACATCGGTCAAGCTATTAACGAACTGGCGGAGGAGAAGCACATCATTGCCCCCAGTATTCCCGCATGAGGCTTTGAAGTGGGCGATGTATTGATTTGCATTTCCCGTCCCATCGAATCTTCCGAATTTGGGGATGACATAGCCGCTAGGAAATTCTACCAGATCATACTAAGCAGGATATGGTCTCCCACTACTGCTGATATCTTTTTGCGCTTCGGTTTCGGCCACCAATGTTTTGACTTTGTTGGCAACCAAATCCATGATTTGATCTTGAGTTAGCGGGCTACTGTCATCAGTAGCCAAGACATTTCCTGAGATAGGATGCGATTGACTTTCATGCGGTCCGCCCACCTTTGGATTTGAGGGAATAGGCACCGGCTGTCTCAGGACAACGTTTCCCAGTTCATGAGCAGAGCCCTGTACTTGATTGGGCGGCTGAGAGGCAAGTTGGGTCGTAAGCCGTAAGACGGCATTTGTCAAGTCGTCGATCTTTGAGTAGAGCTTGGCCATCTCCTTATCTTTGCTTCTGAGCTGTTTTCGGAGCTCTTGGAGAAGTTGTTGCTCCGCATTCTTAGGCTGGAAAGTTGGCTCATCTTCGCTTTCCGAGCCCGACTCATCATGGACCGAAGGGTCTTTCCGCCTATCATCCTCATCGAGAAGGTCTTCATCACCCAGCGGGGGCGGCTGTTCTTGGGAAACGGCAACCACATTCAAGCCAGATTGGATTTGAGATGTGGTGGCCCCGTCCTTGCTCTTGCTGCGCATGCCCACTATGTAGACAGTGTGGACCACATACCCAGCCATTTCCCTATCTTCGTCGAGGTAACCCTGTTCTTCGAACCTCATAAGGTTCAGCCTAGCAGGAGCCCTAGCCCTTTTGTTGGCTCTATATCTGAGCCTTTTCTGCCTTAACTTTTCAATTTTAAGGGCTCGGCGGGCATCCATTTCATGGGAAGCCACCGTGAGTCGATTAGCGGGGAGCTTAGAGAAAACACTCGATCGAGCAGTTGTCAGGAGCACCATCGGAGTTTGCTCGAGAGGCCCTGTTGCTTTGTTGGTGTTGATGGCCTTGCCCCCAGCTGGGGCCAGAGAGAGTCGTTCAAACACCGATTTGCGTTTGAGTTGGGACGCCTTCGAGACCACCACATTTGGCCTCTTGCCTCTCGAGACCGGTTTGTCTGTCACCGGGGCTTGAGGAGCTGGGATGGCGCCAACTGGCATGAACATAATAGAGCCAAATGGTAGCAGCGGCTCCTCCCATTATCGCCCGAGACTGGCCGGAAGGACCGTCCTGGAGTCTATCTTCATCGTGTAGGAGATGGGAGCTGAGTTCATTTTTGGAGATATTGTTGAAAGGTGATTGCTTGAAAACCTGCATGAGAAAGCATTATTTCAGTATAAATATAGGTATGTATATTGACTGAGTTCGCATGAATGCTTAACCCGAAATATGGGAGGAGAGATTGGTCCCACCGGGCGTGCCAGAATCTGTAGGGTGTTTTTGAGATGGGAATACGCGCGCGCTTGTCAGGCGTACTACAGATTCACCCTGTCTAGGGTAGGCCAGGGTTTATTGATTGTGGGGATCCGAATCTCCGACAGCCGCGGACTAAGCTGTCGTTAATTACCCCTCGCCTTTGGGGCGAGGGAACCTCCGATTAACGGGTTAAACTGGTCATGCGAACTCAATGTGCAGTGTACGTGTGTTTTGTTTTGGAGGGGAGCTTGGATATATCGGGAGCCACGCAGAGTTTTTACGGGGGTCCCGCTACCCGGATAGCGGGCTGGGGGTCAAGGGGGCTAGCAGCCCCCTTACGGGGTGTGGGGCAGCGCCCCAGCCCAAAAAAAATTTTGGGAGGGAGAGTGTTGTAAAGTATGTGTGTGTATATTTATATATACATATATATATATAAAAGAAAGGGAAAGGGCATCCAAAGGATGCGTGGGGTCAGCGCCTTGAGCGCTGTATGCTTGGGTGCTGTGCGCTCAAGCGCTAGCGCGCCACGTGTCTGCATATAGGCGCTTTGCGCTCGAGCGCTGGAGCGCAAGCGTGCCACGTGGCGGCATGTGGGCGCTTTGCGCTCGAGCGCAGGGCGCTGGAGAGCAAGCGCGCCACGTGTCGGCACGTGGGCGCTTTGCGCTCGAGCGCTGGGCGCTTAAGCGCAAGCGCGCCACGTGTCGGCACGTGGACGCTTTGCGCTGGGCGCTGGAGTGCAAGCGTGCCACGTGTCGGCACGTGGACGCTTTGCGCTGGGCGCTCGAGCGCTAGCGCGCTACGTGTCGGCACGTGGGCGCTCTGCGCTTGAGCGCAGGGCGCTCGAGCGCTAGTGCGCTACGTGTCGGCACGTGGGCGCTCTGCGCTCGGGCGCTAGCGCACCACGTATCGGCATATGGGCGCTCGGCGCTTGAGCGTTTGGGCGCCGGGGAGAAAAAGGGGCTTTTAGTCCCAGAACCAGAAGCTATGCTTCAGAAAGGAAATATTTATTATATATATATATGTATGGAGTTAAACTCCTAGGATGTTTTGAAGCTGATGAAGGGGGTTCTTCTTCTTCCTCCTGTTGTTTGGCCGAATCTTGAAGATCAAGAAGTAGGAGATTTTAAAAATCACTCCTTTTTTAGATCCGATAGGAGATCTGAGTTCCCCTTTGTGGGTTTTGTGGTGGAAAACTACTTAGTTTTGGAAAAAGAAAGAGTAAAACTCTTGATTTAATTCAAAAGAAATGAGAAGGTTTAGAATCATGGAGAAGGAGCAGGAGGCACAAAGAACCCTAGTTTTTTGGGGAATGAAAAGTATTCCTTTATTCATCATCATATTGCCTTTTATAGGCTTACATATTTACATATAGCCTCTTGGGCTTCACAAAATGGCATTTTGCCTATCCCATGGCTCATGTGCCATTTCATTTTTGCACATAAGCCATGGGCTTACAAAATATTGGCTTTATGCCCATTTTGCATACATTCATGTATAAAAAATTACATAAAAATTATTTATTCCATTATTTTGTTGTTGGCATGGGGAGGCTGGTCGCGGGCTCGACTTGGGCATGGGCCCGCTTGACCTGGGCTTGGGCCCACCTAGCTTGGGGGTTGACCTTGACTTTGACTCAGTCAACCGGGGTGCAAATTTTTACCCCAACATGCATATTTTGTTACCCCTATTTATAGTATTGCTTGATATTATGACGCACTGACGTCTGGGTTTTGCATGGCCCAGATTCTCTACCTTTATTGCAGACTGATTAGAAGTACTGCCGCCGTCAGATTGAGCGGTGAGGATCCTGTTGGTATCCAGTTTTACTTTCCAGGTGTTTTATTTATTGGATCTTTTGCTTCCGCATATTATATTATTTCTTGACTCATTTACTGTAGCTTATGGACATATACTAGATAGTTTAGTTTATTTTCCTGTTCTTGATATCTCTACAACCGTAATGTGACTGTGGAAGGATTTTCCTATCCACGGGTAGCATAGTTGGCCATGTCACGTGCCTATCTTAGCGTACTCTGGGAAGCGGTGCGTGACATGGTTTGTTTGGTATCAGAGCCATAGGATATAGGTTAATCGAGTTTGATTCTTTTTGTAGTTGGGTATTGGACCCAATACACGAATCAGAATACTCGTGATTAGGAACATGTCCTGCCACCTTGTTATCGTGATTCTTGAACCATATCTTTCTTTTATCCTTCGCCTTGACGATATGCAAACCACTTTGCATCTCGATTTGAAACATTTTTGGTTCTCTATTGTTTCTCCCTGTTTCTTGATTCTGATATTAGGATTTGGGCGACTTGAGTGGAGTTATGTAATTGTACCCATGAACTGCAGCATGATTACAATGCAGTACTCTATTTAAGTAACTTGGAGTCCTGGTCTTGTTCCTTGTTCCATGGTCGTTATATTGCCTTATTTCTCTTGCTTTCCAGTTCACGTTTTATCGCAAGCTTGAATCCGGTTTACCGTGCTTATTTTCTTCAGTGTTTGGCTTCAGGTGAAATAGTTTCAGGGATCCTACTTGTTCATATCTTTCCCGTATTAGAATTATTCAATTCTGGTGCATTCCTTGTTTGTCGTTGTCTTGGGAATGGATTTTCTCGGCACTTTCCACGCTCACATTGAATGTAGAGCAAAGAAAGCGAATTTCCAGATTTCCAGACATCCGGAGTTTGTTTTCGCTGGAGGAAGCAGTTCTGTCGAGCCAGTCAAGTTTAGGGCTAGGCCGACAACTAATGTTCTTTCATCAATGGAAGTTGATAAGGAGGAAGCGCCGGCTATATTTCGAGAGTTCATGGATGTATTCGAAGACATCTCGGGTTTATCGCCAAAACGAGATGTGGAGTTTGCGATCGATTTTGTTCCTGGTGCAGTGCCAATCTCAAAGGCGTGCTATCCAATGGCACCAGTGGAGTTGGAAGAAGTCAAGAAACAGGTTGCTGAATTACTTAAGAAGGATTGGTTTCGCAGCAGTAACTCACCTTGGGGAGCTCCAGTTCTTCTACTAAAGAAGATGATGTCACAAGGAGGATGTGCATCGACTATCGAGAATTAAACCGGGTGACTATTAAGAACAAGTACCCGATCCCTCGCATTGGCGAATTGTTCGAGCAGCTTAATGGCGCGAGGGTATTCTCGAAGATGGATTTACGATCTGGATATCATCAGGTCCGAGTTAAATCAGAAGATATTTGCAAGACTGCGTTCCGAACTCGGTATGGACATTACGAGTATTTAGTGATGCCATCCGGAGTAACGAATGCACCAGCGATATTTATGGACTTGATGAACCGAATCTTTTCACCATTCTCGGACCAGTTTATAGTAGTGTTCATTTATGATATTCTGGTCTACTCCAAGAGTATTCAAGAGCATGCTGAACACTTGAAGATCGCACTGCAGACGTTGAGGCAAGAAAAAAAATTGTATGCGAAGATGAGCAAGTGCGAGTTTTGGCTGGAAGAAGTGAAGTTTTGGGGCATGTCGTGTCTGGAGATGGAATCACCGTTGATCCCGAAAGGATTGAAGCAGTTCGAGATTGGCCGATTCCAAAAAATGTTGCGGAGATAAGAAGCTTTCTTGGACTTACCGGGTATTACAGAAGGTTCATGGAGAACTTTGCTCATCTGGCAGAGCCTTTGACCAAGCTTACGTGCAAAGAAGTACCATTTGTGTGGACGGATAAGTGTGCATCAGCTTTTGAGGTGTTGAAGCAAAGATTGATAACCGCTCCTATTTTGACCATACCAGACGGTTCCGGAGGATTGGTGATTCACATCGATGCATCTGGGAAAGGTTTGGGATGTGTTTTGTTACAGCATGGAAAAGTTATAGCGTACACATCGAGACAGTTGAAGACCAATGAGAAGAATTACCCAACTCATGATTTGGAGGTTGCAGCAGTGATTTCTCGCTTTGAAGTTTTGGAAACACTACTTATTAGGCGAAAGAGTCGAAATATTCACCGATCACAAAAGCCTAAAGTACGTGTTCACTCAAAAGGAGCTAAATGTGAGGCAGCATAGATGGTTGGGGCTGATGGCTGACTACGATCTTGATCTTAAATACCATCCGGGGAAAGTTAATGTTGTGCCGGATGCGCTTAGTCGGTTGCCAGCAATTCAGATGTTGACTGCACAGAAGGAACTTATTGAAGACTTTCAGAGATTCGATTTGGAAGTTGTGCTACCGCATTCTTCGGGACAGTTGATGCAGCTGCAAGTACGGTCGTCGTTGATCAAGAATATTAAAGCAGCGCAGTTACAGGACCCTAGATTGCAGAAATTTCGAGAACGGGTTGAAGCTGGACTTCGAACGGACTTGTTGATTCATGAAGATGGTTCGTTGCGTTATGGTAGCTGTTTGTGTGTGCCAAAAAGAGACATTCGCGAAGAACTTATGAAGGAGGCGCACAGCTCAGCATATTCTGTACATCCAGAAGGCATGAAGATGTACCGAGATATACGACAGCATTTCTGGTGGGAAGGCATGAAACGGGAGATTGCCCGCTTTGTAGCAAAGTTCTTGGTGTGTCAGCAAGTTAAGGCTGAACATCAACGGGTTGCTGGTTTATTGCAACCACTTCCAATTCCTCAATGGAAGTGGGAACATATAACCATTGATTTTGTGATGGCTCTACCGAGGAATCCGAAAGGCAACAATGCAGTTTGGGTGATTGTTGATCGATTGACCAAGGCAGCTCATTTCATACTATTTCGAGTTGGTCAATCAACAGAAACTTTGGCAGAACGGTACATGCAGGAGATTGTAAGATTGCATGGAGTGCCGTGAGCATCGTGTCCGACCGTGACACTCGTTTCTTATCACACTTTTGGAGGAGCTTACAGGAAAGTTTGGGGACTAGATTGAAGTTTAGTACAGCTTATCATCCTCAGACAGATGGCTAGTCGGAGAGAATGATCCAAACTCTTGAAGGTCTGTTGAGAGCTTGCATATTAGACTTCAAGAGTTCATGGGAGAATCATCTACATTTGGTGGAGTTTTCTTACAATAACAGTTTCCAGGCGACTATTCAGATGGCTCCATTCGAAACTTTATATGGTAGCAAGTGTCGCTCACATGTTTGTTGGGACGATATTGGAGAACGAAGACTATTGGGACCGGATTTGATCGTGCAAACAGTGGGGAAAGTTAATACTATCCGGAATCATATGAAAACAGCACAAGACCGACAAAAGAGTTGGGCAAATACATTGAGAAGACCTCTGGAGTTCGTGGTTGGTGATTTGGTGTTTGAAGATAGCACAAACTAGAAGAGTTATTCGTTTCGGGAGTCGAGGCAAGCTTAGTCCTCGATTCGTCGGACCTTTCGAGATTTTGGAGCGTGTTGGAGGGGTAGCGTATCGATTGGCGTTACCGCAATTTTTGGTGAATGTTCATGACGTGTTTCATGTATCTCAACTCCATAAATATGTTCGAGATGAAACACACATGCTGGATCATTCGGAGCTGATTGTACGTGAAGATTTAACCTTTGAGGAGCGACCGATGTCGATTGTGGATTGAAGGGAAAAGGTTCTTAAGAACAAGGTTATCCCTCTTGTACTTGTTTCTTGGAGAAATCGCTCACATGGAGAATCAACTTGGGAACGAGAAGATGAATTCCGACGGAAATTTCCACATCTATTCTTGTAGTATGTTGATTGTTTATTCTTTCTTGTTCTTGGAATTTCGAGCACGAAATTCTTTTTGTAGTTGGGTATAATGTAACACCCGAGTTCATTTATACCAATTCCAGTTCTCGTATTTCTTTATTCGTGATATTCTTGATTTAACGTATTATGGGTGTGAATGGTATTTTACACTTTACATTGCATTCGACCCGACCCGCTTGCTTGAACCTGTTTGATTCTTATTTATGGATTACCTTGACTTGTTGCATGGACACGTACGTCTCATGATTAGTACATACTGGCATTTTACCTGGTATTGCATCCTTTACAATATAACATTTTAGGTCTTGTAAAATAATTTAAAATTTCATTTCATAGCCTGCATGATACCCCTAACCCCGTGGTAGCATCCGCACATCTTGTTCTCATCCCGTTCAGTGAAACGGACGTGTTTGGATGGCTATGCGCACGCCCGTGCATCCGTTCTTGGAGGTATGCATTTTTGTTATCTGAGCATCCCTTTTGAAATTTGGACGTCGCATATATTTTTTCATATTTTAAATCTGAATTTTTGGACCCCACCCAGGCGTGTTTTGGGGTAAGTTTATATTTGCCAAAATCTCAAAACGTACTAATATTATATTAATATATTTCTAAACTATAATTATATATATATATATATATATACTGTGTTAGATTAATCATGATATTTTTTAACAGATTATATTTCTTAAAACTAACTAATTCTCTCTGTCTCTCTCCTGACTCTCTCTCTCTCTCTCGCCTTATCTCTTCGTCGTCGCCGAAAGCAAACAGGATCCGCAGAGCTCCGCCCGATCCGTTGCGGGTATCGGATCCTCGATCCGAATCCGATAACTCCCGTTTTCACGCGGTTCAAGATGGTGTCGGCGAATCGAGAAATGGCGGTCTACTGCTTCGATACGCTGGTGGCTCACTACAACAGCGAGCAGGCGCCTCCTCCCTCTTTCGAAGAGGGAGAGCAGTGAGATTCTCGATCCAATTTCCTATCTTTCATGCTTTTGGTTTTTTTGGCTTGATTATCGAACAAATTTTAATCTTTTTGAGGAAATTTGTTGATTTTGATTGTTGTGATGCGATCTTTAGGGTTTATGGTAGGAATTTTGCTGCATTGATTGTTACTGAGAAGTGGTGTTCTATCTCTTAAGATTTGAGTTGGTGAATTCTCATGGGATTTGTCTAATTCTGCATATGGAAATTTGGAATCGGATTGCTCTGATGCAATTGTTGATTTTGATCATTTTTGGGTTCACGTTGCTCGTATCTGATTCAAAGTTTCCATCTTTATTGCTCTGAGCAAGTGCATAAGCTTTATGCTCAATGTATGCCATTGTTTTAGATCACTGCACCTTCTTTTTGCCCCTTGCATGAGCTTCTGTTGGGCTTAGTCCTTTTGGGCTTTTAGTCCTTTTTCGCTATTTTGGCATGAGGTTTATAGTTTTTGTCATTTTGGCGTCTTGGATTCCTAGTACCATGATAAAGTTTTTATGTTTCATGCTTTCCCCAGTGCAAACGAGACTACAATGATTTCAGCGAAGAATTGCAAGTGGATTATTGATTATATTTGAGAATTATCATACGCAATGAAAACTGATTAGTACACTGCTTAAGAAGAGTGTATAGCATTGTGGCTACTGCATCTTCATTATCTTCTTCTTCCTCTCGTGTTACTCCATCCGTCGAGACCATTGCCTCCTTCTTCAACTCCAGACATCATCTCCTCGTTCTCCGTCGTTGTCATCGTCAACTACGACATCAACAGCAGTAGCGGTCACAGCGGCAACATCAATCTCGACTTCGAAAGCCTGTTAGATATTGTTCAGAGACATGAACCGAGGCTCCAGGGTTTGGCCCGAGTCCATGGTAGTGTGACGATCGTTTCCATGCCTCAGGATCTCCGTTCCAACAAAGTTTCGATTTTTATGCGAAGTGTTCGATGAAATGCTTCAAACGAGATTTTCGTCATTTCTCGCTTTTTGCCGCGTGCGCACCCCATCGTGTGATCCATCAAGGCAAGTAAAACTTGCTACATGCTATCTATATTATTTCATATTTATTTATATACATATTAATCATGAAGTTTGAATTTAGTGCCCTATGTTATATTTTACCATTCAATGTCCGTGTATATCATTTTTAGAGTTAATTATGAAAACATACCTGGTTGCATGTTAGATTACAATATTTTGTGCCCACGTCCATATTTATATCATAGTGCTTAGTTGCATAGCCATAGTACCATAAAATAGTTTATAACTTTTCAAACACCCGTTTGCATTCATCTCGTCTAGTATACTTATTTTTGCATCAATAGATCACTTGAATGTATAACATTGAAATATTCACATTCCACATTTGATAAAGTGTAGTTTAATTAGCATTGGAACTTAAACTTTAACCCTAATCATAACTGTGCATCTATATACCTTAATCTGTACCTGATTGCATTTCACATTACAATGTTCCAGTTTATTGTTCTATTAGTACCCATACTTGTTTTGTATACCCATGCTTATATTAGTTTGATATTGAGCACCCACATAACATCTTGTGCACCCTGACATGACCTGTTACACGTACTACTCGACACGATATGGTACCGTGCACCTCTTTGTAGGGTTCCTAGGCACTCTCAAGAGGTCTCACAAGGCATCAACCATGCCAATTTCAAATTTTACGGGTGCCGAGAAACCCTAATACGGATCGTTAACTAGAAATTTAGGCGAATCGATAAGCTAGTTAACAACTTAACTAAGAGTTGAACGGAAATACAACCTTTGTAGATCCGGTGCTCCACCTCCATAGCTCCGTGATGATGTCTCCTCGCTGCGATCATCGGATCCCGGGCTCTATCGTCGGCTTCATCGGAGAAAAAGGGAGCTAGGTCATCGACGACGATGCCGAAGATGATCTACGTCGAGGTATCACAAGATCAAGCTCCACCTTCACCAAGCCATGAAAACTTGTGAAGGAAACACCCTATACTACTTGGCAAGAGGTAGAGGATGAAGAAATAGGAGGTGGGTTCACTTTAGAATTGGATTTCTCACTCTTTTTCACTAGTTGCCATTGATGGAGGCAAGCTTCTTCATCTTGAAGATGATGATGAAGAAGAAGATAATATTATGATAAGTTATTAGGATAGAATAGAAAAATCAATTCTTATCATAATTTTAACTATAGTTATGTGTAGAGAATTGACCAAGGTTAAAGGAATGGTTAGGGTTAAGGAGATGAAGACAAAAAGGTTACATTGGTCAAAGCTTCATGAAGCTTCAACAAGCTTCATGAAGAAAAGCAACCTTTTGTTTTCATTTCTCATTCATTTAATCCAAAAATAAATAGATAAATGAATGAATAATCAAATAAAAAACCCTAACCATTTATTTAACCAAGGTTTAATTCTTTACACAAACCCTAGCAATCATGTATCATCAAATATGATACAATCAAATGCACAAAAATATATCACATATACAATGTGCACATCAAGTGAGAAAATCCATTTAAAGTGAACCGATACTAGTTAATGCAAAGTAATATATCAAATATATAATTATGCATTAAATCATTAAATCAACACTTGATTTAATGATCCGGTCATATCGTATATAACCGACTAATATCTACAGTAACAACTTATCGAATCAACACTTGATCCGATAACCCGGCTATATCGCATATAACCGATCAATGTCACAAATCGCGAGAATCGAATACAGTATCACATACTGGTATCATTCTCGGTCCCGCACATATCTCATATGCGCTCCTATTTCGTTTTGCTTGAGCCAGGAAACCTCTGTGTAGGACTCTAAAGACTCGTCAATACGCCGGCAGCAGGTGATGATCATATCAAACACCCACAAGCCGCAAGCGGTCTGCTAAACGTAACGGCCACCCGGGTATTGAGCGATCAGAAGATCGACGAGCAAGCCCGCTCATACTCCTGTGAATCCAACCAGTAACACTTACCGTACAGTCCGGTCTCGTCATCTGATATGTCGCATATCTCGCCTAGGGGTGGTAAACGTCAGACCCCAATAGCTCGATAAGTCGTGTCGATATGAGATCTATAACAGTTCGAGAAACTACTGGTAACACTTACCAGTATATCTCAGCAACCCTGGCCAGGGATTTCCGGTTATAGCCAATCGAACACTGCGCAACATCAACTCCCTATACCGAGAGAGACGAATCCCCTCCTATCGCTCATTGCCTCCATGTGATTCGGGACTGTACCCAAAAACCACCGTTTTGCACGCCCTCTTGGACGTGGTAAGATGGAAATCAAAGCACAGTGGGAACCACACGAGACTCTATGACGATCTCGGGTCAACAGACTACTCTGTACCAGTGTCACCAGAGAACTACCATCTGACGTAAGGTATAATACCATCTGGGAGTTCTCGGCGAGTCCGTCCAGTGTACCCAGTCTCTACTGAGCACCCGTATATGATCTCTGATGTCAAACACCAATGGATATGGGATCATCCATCGCCCATCTGTATGGGTCGAGAAGGTATACGCTAGTCTACTCTGGTATATCGATGTCCTGTCTCGATACACCCACGACTAGGGACCTTGAAGGATGTACTTATGGACTACCATGTCCCCACTAGTATGATCCGCATCATAGTCCAGATAGTCAAGTACACATCCTAAGGGCTTTACCAACATGTATCAGAGAGACAATCAATATACACGTTAAGGTAAAGAGTAACCAGATAGCATACTATCATGTCGAGCAAGAAAGTCCTCCCTATATATGTCCCAGCATACACTACAATATACATCCAATGTACAGTAATGGCCTCTAGGGCATACATATAACTAACAATCTCCCGCTTGCACTAGGGCCATCTGATAGCAGTGGTTGTAGTATCTCATACTCAACCATCCCATAAAAGTCTCTCTTTGGGAATAGGCCTTCGTGAGTGGATCCGCCGTGTTGTCCTCTGAGTCTACTCTCCTGACCTCGATCCACTGGAGATCAACCATCTCCATGATCAGGTGATACTGCCTTAGAATATGTCTGGATCACTGATGGGACCTGCGTTCCTTGGCATAAGCCACAACTCCATTGTCTCACAATGGTAGGAACGTAGTTCATCTCATAAACCTGTATACACCCAAACATCCTCTTTGGTAGCATCTTAAGTAGCGATGTATCCTGCCTTAATCTTCTAGTATGTCACGGTATGTAGCTTGGAACTCTTCCAACATACCGTCCCTTTACTGAGGGTAAAGACAATGCCTGTGACTGACATTCAGTCATCTTTATCACCCTGGAACATTTCCAGTGATTCTCCCCAGGATCGATTGATACCATCTCACTACAACTAGTGAGTGTCCTAATATCCAATTAGATCTATCTCATAGATCCAAAATCCAGGATTTAGGAGGTATCATTTTGATCCTATATGGAGAATCCATGTGATAAGCGGAGATCGACCGAGCGTAGCATAGGAAACTCCTTCCCTATCAAGAGTATGTCATCCACGTACTCTACGAGGATCGCCACCATACTCCCTACTACCTTTTTGTATATACAAGGTTCATCTACCATTTTGATGATGTCAAACTCTTTGACTATCTCATCAGAACAGATGTTCCAACTCTGCGATGCCTGCTTTATCCTATAAAGTATCTTGCACACGTTTCCGCTGCTCCCACTGTCTACGAGGCCCTCTGGCTGTGTACTTATAGACGCACTTTTTCTAAAACATCATTTAGAAAAGCAGTCATGACACCCAACCGCCAGATATCGTAGTCATGGTATGTAGCCATGGCAAGTAGTATCTGTATGGACTTAAGCATAGGTACTGGAAAAGGTTTCATCATTATCCACGCCTGGTCGATAACGAAAACCTTTAACAAGTCTAGATTTGAAAGTCTCAACTTTTCCATCTACACCAAGTAATCTTCTCAAGATTTACTTGCTCCTGATGGGGATTTAACCCTTCAGATATAGCAACCAAAGTCCATACTTTGTTGGTGTATAAGGATTCCATCTCAGATCGCTAAACATCCAGTCATTCTTACAGAGTCCCCACTCTCGATGGCCTGCTCGAAACTAGTTGGGTCATCATCTCATGATGCAATCCTCGCTCCCACTGTCATAGAGAAACCAAAGTATCTCTCAGGTGGGTGAGGATCCCTACTAGATCGGCGGAGAGGCTGAGGTTCGTTGGTAACTATTGAATCCTTTGGTTCTACCAAATCATCTGCTGTAGTTTGTATAGCTGGAACCTTTCCAGTTGTACATCACTGACCTTGCCTCGAGCTTGTCCGGATTTTGCTTTTAGACATAGGCCGGACAACCCCAAATCTTAACTAACTTAAGATATGGGCTCTTCCCTTTCCATATCACATATGAAGTGGTAGGCAACTGATTTGATTTGAACCCTTTTCAATAGGTATGTGGCTTCTCAAGTGCATAACTCCCAAAAGGAAATAGGTAACTCAGTAGTACTCATCATAGAGCGCACCTTATCATATAGGGTGTGATTGCTCCGCCCCGATATACCATCGTGCTATGGTGTATTCGGAGGAGTAATGCTGAGAGAGAATCTCATTCTCCTTTAGAATAGTCCAGGAATTCCGTGCTCAAGTATTCTCCTCCTTGATCTCATCATAGGACATAATACTTATACCCGTATTCTGGTTCTCTACTTCTCGCTTATATTCTGTGAATATCTTAAAAGGTTCGGACTCATGTTCCAACAGGAACATATGACTGAATCTTGAGAGATTATCATAGAATATAATTGTAACACCCGAGCCCAATAATACTATTTATATTACTAGTTGAGGGTTATATATTGCTCATTCCAATTATCCTGATTGTTTGGTGCTTTTTGCAAAATTCTAACCGGTTAAGTCATTTTGGCACATAACAAATTTTAACTCCTAAAATGAAATTAAAAATATCCATGTTGGCCTACTCGTCGCCACTAGTCGCGTGGTAGCGTCCGCGTGTCGAGATTCCGTCCCGTTCGGTGAAACGGGCATGTTTGGACGACTACGTGCGCGTGCAAGTGTCCGACTTGGGGGCATGCATTTTATTCATTAAACACCTCTTTTCAAGATTTGGAACTCGCTTAAAATCCTATAATTTGAATTTGGAGCATTTGGGAGCAACCCGGGCGCGATTTGGAAATGTTTCATTTAGCGCCAAAAGTGCCCGTTTGATTAAATATATTTAAACCATAATATATATTTATTCGTTACTTTTTACGTTAAAAATCTTTTTCAAAATCCTTTAAATATTTTCTTTCCTCCCGTACACACACACCCTCAGCCAATCACGAGAGACTTAAGTCTCTCGTGGGCCCCCCTTTTCAACCGTCTCTCTCTCTCTCTCTCTCTCTCTCCCCCTCGTCAAATCTCTCTCTCTCTCTCTCCTCCTATATTTATCCCTCGCAGCCGCCTCATCTTCTCCCCATCACGAGAAAATAAAACCCTACGCGAACAACCCACGAAACCCTAACCCTAGCTCCTCGCGACCTCACCGCCGACCTCCCCGCGACCTCGCCGTCGCCGTCAGCACCTCCTCAACCTAGCCGCACCCTCTTCCTCCTTCCTCCGCTCTCTTCCGCGCCTGCACCCAACCCCGACGACGCCACCAACCACCGCAGGTCTTGTCGTCGACGCCGCCTCCAGTCACCGACGACGCCCGCGACTCCCTCTCTTCCTCCTCGTCACTACCTCGTCGTCACCTTCCTCCTCTCCTCGCCGGACCACAGAACCCAAAACCACAACCCTACCACCCTCTGCAGTTCGCCGGAAAACGCGCCGACGATCCTCGCCGTCGTCACCAGAGCCACCTCCTTCTCCCCTCGACCACCAGAGCAGGCCAGCATCTCCTTTACTCTCAGCACCATCGATTTCAGCGAAGTCCAGCCACCTCGAACCCTTGCCGCGCACTGTTCATCGCCGCCGGCGCCCCATCGCCGTCGAGCCATCGTGGTTGCACCCTGTTTCTTCCCTGTAAGCATCCCTTATCTTTCCTTTTGGGCTAATCCCCCTCGCTGGTCGTTATTTGCGTGTATCGTATCATTGTTGCTAACCTCGTTGCCGATGACTTTTGCCGGAATCCGACCGTGCCGTCTTTTGAACCCGATGCTCCAGCGAGGTACCCTGGTCCGTGTGATCCCGCTGTTCGCTGTTGGGACTCGATCCGTAGTCCGTGCACCCATCTCGTGTTTTCTGCCGACTTTGCATCCGTGCTTTCCGGTTTGCGAAACCGTCGAGGCAAGTATCTGAATACTTGCTTTAACATGCTAGCATACGAGATCTAGTCTTGCCATGCAGTTGAATATCATACTATATAATACTACAACTTAATGATGGTAATTGATATTATATTATAAGTTAGAATTGACAGTTGCAGTTATCTTTAACATGGGATCGTTATAATAGTTTCTCGTAATTAATCGACCCACTATCAATCCATATTTCAACTAAATAAAACAATTGGATCATATCTGCTTTAATTGTTAAATCATTCACGAGACAATTATTATACTTAGTGTAAATTCATGTAGCTTCATTACTTTATGATTGTGGATATTGCTTCACCTTGTGGCTATTGCACCCCAAAGGTGTGTGAACCTGTTAATAAGAGAATACAAAGCATCACTGTGTTTACATGGAATAATATTGTTATTTACTGTTCCTGCTGTTGTTTCCTTAATCGTTACTATACCTGTTATCAGTATACAGTTGATTGCATTACATATTGACCCGATTTTGATACACCTGACACATGTACTGATACACCGGACAAGACACCCTATACATACTGACCCAACCTATTGGACTACAACATGACTTGGGGTCCTTTTGGACCATTCCTGCTGTCTATCCAGACAGACCTACTTTGATCATGTGTTGGCATTGATCCTTGACTACTGAATACCTGACCTGACATATATAACTTGGGGGTATGGGGAAATCAAAGATGAACCTGACTTGTAACTCGACAGTTCACTACCGTTCGAGTGTACACATTCCTATTCTGTGCCCAGCGGCATGTCTCGGTTTCGGCCGAGAATATTGTAGCCGTGATCCCGAGTATGTACGGGGTAATACCGAGTGTACACATTCCTATTCTGTGCCTAACGGCATGTCTCGGCTGCAGCCGAGAATATTGTGGCCGTGGTCCCGGGTATGTACGGGATACTATTGAGTTACATCGACGATTCATCAAATTGATTTCAAAGACTATAGAGTAGAAACCTGATAGGACAGTTTAGTCACCATTGCACATTACCCTGCTCTGTTATTTCTTAGTACTGCTTTATTCATGTTCATACCTGCATTGCTTATTACCATGTTTATATTATATTATTTGGTTGACATGACGCGCTGACGTCTGGGTTTTGCATGGCCCAGATTCTTTACCACTGTCGCTGACCGAGCAGGAGTACTTCAGCCAGCAGGCTGATTTGTGAGTTCTGCAGTGGTTAGTTCATTTATTGCATTTTATTTCCAGGTTCGATCCCGCATTATGGGACGTACCTTTCCATTATCGTATTGGATCATTGCTTCCGCATTTATTTTTCATTGACTCTTATCATTATGGATTTGGACATGTGTTAGATAGTTTATTTATCTTGTTCTTGATATCTCTACAACCGTAATGTGACTGTGGATGGATACTTCCTATCCACAGGTAGCATGGTTGGCTATGTCACGTGCCCAATCTTGCGTACTCTGGGAAGCGGGGCGTGACATGGTTCTTTTGGTATCAGAGCCATAGGTTAGTTGGGTTGATTCTTTTGTAGTTGGGTATTGTACCCGACACATGAATCAGAATACCCGTGTTTAGGAAACATGTCCTGCCACCTTGACCGTTTGCCATTCTTGAATCACATTCTTCCGGATTATATCTTTTACGACGTGCAAACTTACTTTGCATGTCGACTCGGAAACCCGATTTCTTGTTATCCCTAGGACTTGGGCGACTTGGGTGGAGTTAAGTAATTGCGGCTATAATACCGCGGCATAGCTACAATGCGGTACTCTATTTAAGTATCTTGGAGTTCTAGCCTTGATCCACATTCAGAATCTATCATCATGCTAATGTTGGGTGTTTTGAGTTCAGGATTATGACAGGTAAGAAGTTGAAGACGTACCAGAGGCGTGTGAACGAAGCCGCCATGCTTGGAGTGATAAGAGAAATGCTGGAAATCAAAGAAACAGACCGAGCTGATCCAGCAGCAAGCGGACTTGTTTCAGGAAGGTTTGCAGATCGTTCAGCAGTCTGTAAACGATGTTGGAACTAGACCAGTTGACCGAGTAAGGATCGTAGCAGATTTCAGACTTTTGGATCCGTCTACTTTCACTGTTCTGGAGGAGCCGTTGCCAGCCGAGCCGTGGCTAGCGACACGGAGAATTTGCTGATTGCGACACAGATTCCAGAGGACAAAGGAGTTGATGTGGTGCGCATTCAGTTAGTGGATTACGCCCGAGAGTGACGGCTTGTGGAGGAGACCCGCTTGCCCAAGCCGATCAGTTGGGCGAAGTTTTTCTAAGAACCCCCTGGAGAAGTTCTTCCCGCAGACTGCACGGAGGAAAGGGAAGAAATTTATCGGACTAAGGCAGAATGGAGCAACCGTGGACGTGCATGCAGCGGAGTGGACGAAACTCAGTAGTCTCGCTGGACCTTTCGCGGCCAACGATGCAGACAGCAGTTGCGGTAAGGAAGCAGTTCTGTCGGGCCAGTCGAGTTTAGGGCTAGGCCGACAAACAGTGTTGTTGCAGCTATGGAAGTTGATAGTAATGAAGAGCCGGCAGTTGTTCGCGATTTTATAGACGTATTTGAAGATATATCAGGCTTACCGCCGAGGCGAGACCTGGAGTTCGCGATTGATCTTAGTCCTGGTACAGCACCAGTATCTAAAGCTTATTATCCGATGGCACCAGTGGAATTGGAAGAAGTTAAGAAACAAGTTGGTGAATAACTCGAGAAAGGTTGGATTCGAAGCAGCAACTCGCCTTGGGGAGCTCCAGTTCTTTTAGTGAAGAAGAAGGATGGCACGAGAAGGATGTGCATTGATTATCGAGAATTGAACCGGGTGACTATTAAGAACAAGTACCCGATCCCTCGCATTGGAGAACTTTTTGAGCAGCTTAGTGGCGCGAGGGTATTCTCGAAATTGGATTTGCGATCGGGATATCATCAGGTCCGAGTAAAAGCAGAAGACATTTGCAAGACGGCGTTTCGAACTCGATATGGACATTTCGAGTATCTGGTGATGCCCTTCGGAGTGACTAATGCGCCGGCAATATTCATGGATTTGATGAACAGGATCTTTTCACCATTCTTGGACCAGTATATTGTGGTATTCATTGACGATATTCTGGTGTACTCGAAGAGTCCGGAGGAGCATGCTGAGCATTTAAGGATCGCATTGCAGACGCTGAGACAAGAGAAGTTATTCGCGAAGATGAGTAAGTGCGAATTCTGGCTGGAAGAAGTGAAGTTTCTGGGGCATGTTGTGTCGGGCAATGGAATCGCCGCTGATCCCGAGAAGATTACAGCAGTTCGAGATTGGCCTATTCCAAAGAATGTTGCGGAGATAAGAAGTTTTCTTGGACTCGCCGGTTACTACAGAAGATTTGTGGAGAACTTCGCTCGTTTAGCTGAGCCGTTAACCAAGCTTGCGCGTAAGGAGGTACCGTTTGTTTGGACGGATGGATGTGCATTGGCCTTCGAGACGTTGAAGCAGAAGTTGATAACCGCCCCTATCCTAACCGTACCGGATGATTCGGGAGGACTGGTGATTCACAGCGACGCATCCAGAAAAGGATTGGGATGTGCTTTGATGCAGAATGGGAAAGTCGTCGCTTACGCATCGAGACAGCTGAAGACTCATGAGAAGAATTATCCGACTCATGACTTGGAGCTTGCAGCCGTGATCTTCGCCCTGAAGATTTGGAGACACTACCTTTTGGGCGAGAGAGTCGAAGTCTTTACAGATCACAAGAGTTTAAAGTATGTGTTCACTCAGAAGGAGTTGAACATGAGGCAACGCAGATGGTTGGAGCTGATGGCCGACTATGACCTTGATCTTAAGTACCATCCGGGAAAAGTCAACGTCGTGCCGGATGCGCTGAGTCGGTTACCAGCAATTCAGATATTGACTGCACAGAGGGAGATCATTGCGGATTTTCAGAGATTTGACTTGGAGGTTGTGCTACCACATGCTACAGGACAGTTGATGCAGCTGCAAGTACAGTCGTCCTTAGTTGAGAAGATTAAAACGGCACAATCGCAGGATCCTAGACTACAAAAGTTTCGAGAGCAGGTTGAAGCCGGACTGCGAACCGATTTACTGATCCATGAAGACGGTTCGTTGAGATATGGTAGCCGTGTGTGTGTGCCAAAAGGAGATGTGCGTGAAGAGCTTATGAAGGAGGCACACAGTTCAGCTTACTCTGTACATCCAGGAGGGACAAAGATGTACCGAGATATCCGACAGTATTTCTGGTGGGAAGGTATGAAACGGGAAATTGCTCGCTTCGTGGCTAAGTGCTTGGTGTGTCAGCAAGTCAAGGCTGAACACCAAAGGGTTGCTGGTTTGTTGCAACCACTTCCGATTCCTCAGTGGAAGTGGGGACATATAACCATGGATTTCGTGACGGCTTTACCGCGGAGTCCAAAGGGCAACAATGCCGTATGGGTGATTGTCGATCGCTTGACCAAGGCAGCTCACTTTATTCCTTTTCGGGTTGGTCAATCGACAGAGACTTTGGCAGAGCGGTACATGCAGGAGATTGTCAGGTTGCATGGAGTACCGGTAAGCATCGTGTCCGACCGAGACACTCGGTTCTTGTCGCACTTTTGGAGGAGTTTACAAGAAAGTTTGGGGACTCGATTGAAATTTAGCATAGCTTATCATCCTCAAACTGATGGACAATCGGAGAGAACGATCCAGACCCTTGAAGATATGTTGAGAGCTTGCATGTTGGACTTCAAAGGTTCTTGGGAGGATCATCTACACCTGGTGGAGTTTTCGTACAACAATAGCTTCCAAGCGACAATTCAGATGGCTCCGTTTGAAGCGTTGTATGGTCGTAAATGCCGTTCGCCTGTTTGTTGGGATGATGTGGGTGAACGAAGGTTACTAGGGCCAGATTTGGTGGTACAGACAGTTGAGAAGGTGAATACAATCAGGAAGCATATGAAGGCAGCTCAAGACAGACAGAAAAGTTGGGCCGACACGTCAAGAAGACCTCTAGAGTTCGCCGTGGGTGATTTGGTATTCCTGAAGATATCACCGACTAGAGGGGTAATTCGCTTTGGAAGTCGGGAAAGCTTAGTCCCCGATTCGTTGGACCCTTCGAGATATTGGAGCGTGTTGGAGAGGTAGCGTACCGGTTGGCGTTACCACAGTCATTAGCAGGAGTGCACGATGTGTTCCATGTGTCTCAACTACGGAGGTATGTTCGTGATGAGACTCATGTCTTGGATCATTCGGAGTTGACTGTACGGGAGGACCTAACTTTTGAGGAGTGACCAGTTGAAATCAAGGATCGAAAAGAAAAGGTTCTTAAGAACAAAGTTATCCCTCTTGTATTAGTTTCTTGGGGTAATCGATTGCATGGAGAATCCACTTGGGAGCGAGAAGACGAGATCCGGCAGAAATTCCCTCACCTTTTCCAGTAGTTAGCTATCTTGTATTCTTGGAATTTCGAGGACGAAATTCTTTTGTAGTTGGGTATGATGTAACACCCGAGCCCAATAATACTATTTATATTACTAGTTGAGGGTTATATATTGCTCATTCCAATTATCCTGATTGTTTGGTGCTTTTTGCAAAATTCTAACCGGTTAAGTCATTTTGGCACATAACAAATTTTAACTCCTAAAATGAAATTAAAAATATCCATGTTGGCCTACTCGTCGCCACTAGTCGCGTGGTAGCGTCCGCGTGTCGAGATTCCGTCCCGTTCGGTGAAACGGGCATGTTTGGACGACTACGTGCGCGTGCAAGTGTCCGACTTGGGGGCATGCATTTTATTCATTAAACACCTCTTTTCAAGATTTGGAACTCGCTTAAAATCCTATAATTTGAATTTGGAGCATTTGGGTGCAACCCGGGCGCGATTTGGAAATGTTTCATTTAGCGCCAAAAGTGCCCGTTTGATTAAATATATTTAAACCATAATATATATTTATTCGTTACTTTTTACGTTAAAAATCTTTTTCAAAATCCTTTAAATATTTTCTTTCCTCCCGTACACACACACCCTCAGCCAATCACGAGAGACTCAAGTCTCTCGTGGGCCCCCCTTTTCAACCGTCTCTCTCTCTCTCTCTCTCTCTCTCTCTCTCCCCCCCTCGTCAAATCTCTCTCTCTCTCTCCTCCTATATTTATCCCTCGCAGCCGCCTCATCTTCTCCCCATCACGAGAAAATAAAACCCTACGCGAACAACCCACGAAACCCTAACCCTAGCTCCTCGCGACCTCACCGCCGACCTCCCCGCGACCTCGCCGTCGCCGTCAGCACCTCCTCAACCTAGCCGCACCCTCTTCCTCCTTCCTCCGCTCTCTTCCGCGCCTGCACCCAACCCCGACGACGCCACCAACCACCGCAGGTCTTGTCGTCGACGCCGCCTCCAGTCACCGACGACGCCCGCGACTCCCTCTCTTCCTCCTCGTCACTACCTCGTCGTCACCTTCCTCCTCTCCTCGCCGGACCACAGAACCCAAAACCACAACCCTACCACCCTCTGCAGTTCGCCGGAAAACGCGCCGACGATCCTCGCCGTCGTCACCAGAGCCACCTCCTTCTCCCCTCGACCACCAGAGCAGGCCAGCATCTCCTTTACTCTCAGCACCATTGGTTTCAGCGAAGTCCAGCCACCTCGAACCCTTGCCGCGCACTGTTCATCGCCGCCGGCGCCCCATCGCCGTCGAGCCATCGTGGTTGCACCCTGTTTCTTCCCTGTAAGCATCCCTTATCTTTCCTTTTGGGCTAATCCCCCTCGCTGGTCGTTATTTGCGTGTATCGTATAATTGTTGCTAACCTCGTTGCCGATGACTTTTGCCGGAATCCGACCGTGCCGTCTTTTGAACCCGATGCTCCAGTGAGGTACCCTGGTCCGTGTGATCCCGCTGTTCGCTGTTGGGACTCGATCCGTAGTCCGTACACCCATCTCGTGTTTTCTGCCGACTTTGCATCCGTGCTTTCCGGTTTGCGAAACCGTCGTGGCAAGTATCTGAATACTTGCTTTAACATGCTAGCATACGAGATCTAGTCTTGCCATGCAGTTGAATATCATACTATATAATACTACAACTTAATGATGGTAATTGATATTATATTATAAGTTAGAATTGACAGTTGCAGTTATCTTTAACATGGGATCGTTATAATAGTTTCTCGTAATTAATCGACCCACTATCAATCCATATTTCAACTAAATAAAACAATTGGATCATATCTGCTTTAATTGTTAAATCATTCACGAGACAATTATTATACTTAGTGTAAATTCATGTAGCTTCATTACTTTATGATTGTGGATATTGCTTCACCTTGTGGCTATTGCACCCCAAAGGTGTGTGAACATGTTAATAAGAGAATACAAAGCATCACTGTGTTTACATGGAATAATATTGTTATTTACTGTTCCTGCTGTTGTTTCCTTAATCGTTACTATACCTGTTATCAGTATACAGTTGATTGCATTACATATTGACCCGATTTTGATACACCTGACACATGTACTGATACACCGGACAAGACACCCTATACATACTGACCCAACCTATTGGACTACAACATGACTTGGGGTCCTTTTGGACCATTCCTGCTGTCTATCCAGACAGACCTATTTTGATCATGTGTTGGCATTGATCCTTGACTACTGAATACCTGACCTGACATATATAACTTGGGGGTATGGGGAAATCAAAGATGAACCTGACTTGTAACTCGACAGTTCACTACCGTTCGAGTGTACACATTCCTATTCTGTGCCCAGCGGCATGTCTCGGTTTCGGCCGAGAATATTGTGGCCGTGATCCCGGGTATGTACGGGGTAATACCTGTTGGAGATAGTGCCCTCAGAGTCAATTATTGGATCACAGGCACGTGATTGCAATGATTGAGGGAGGACCTATCCCGGTAGAACAGTCTTACTCGAGATGATAGTATGCTATCAGGTTTACCTTTATCATCGTGTACTGCTTTAGGTGACATGACATGTCGCTATTGCACGTTGATAGAGCCCCTAGGATTCTTGCTTGACTACCGGCAGTATGAGGGCGATCATATACGTGAGAGCTGGAGTCTACAAGCACATCCTTAAAAGGTCCCTAGTCGTGGGAGTTTCGAGACAGGGCATCGATTCTCCAGAGTAGACTAGTGTATACAGTCGAGACCCCGACGAGGGGCGGTGGCCGGTCTCACAAGCCACTGGTGTCAGTTGGATCACCTAAGATGTATACAGGTGCTCATTGGGTTATGAGTACACCGGACAGGACTCGCCGGGAACATGCTAGTTAGTCTTATACCTGACGTCAGATAGCAGTTCCCAGGTGACATGTGTACAGGTTAGTTCATCGACCTGGGGATCGTCATTTGTCTCGTGTGAGTTCCCACTGTGCTTTGATTACTACCCTACCACGGCTCAAAGGAGTCGTGCAAACAGGTTTTAGTTGGGTACAGTCCCGAGCCACATGGAGGCAGTGAGCGGATCTTCGGGGGTTTCGTCTCTCCCGGTATTGGGGGTGAGGTCGCGCTGTGTCTAGGAGAGCCATTACACGAAGTCCTTGGCCAAGGCAGGAGATTTACTGGTAGGTATTCCAGTAGTATCTCAGGGTGTTCTGGGCTACACTCCGACACGACTTGTACCGCTTTTGGGGGTCTGACTTTTACCAACCCCCTAGGCCCGCCATGCGATGCTCATAGACGAACGGACCGGACTGCACGGATATTGTCACTGACAGGCTCAGTGGGGTGTCAGGATGAGTTCGCTCATCGACGTCCCTTTTAGTCAAATAGCTGGTGGCCCGTTACGTATTGGCTTATACCTCTGACGGGCTAGTGGTTAAATCCACAGCCATTGTATTGACGAGTCTTTAGAGTCCGCCACACTTTCAGTTACTCAAGTTTCGGGCGAAACGCTGTAGAGGCCGTATGGAGATATGGCAGGGTCCGATCAGATACGTGCGGTATTGCACGCATCAGGATCGGACGGTTTGTACTGGTAGCCGTATGGTTATATGGCAGGGTTCGATCAGATACGTGCGGTATTGCACGGATCAGGATCGGACGGATATTACTAGCCGGCTTTGGTTTAAGCCGGTCCTAGTTTAGTACAGTGTAGATTTTGTCTCTTTGCATTTGTATCCCGGACGGAATACAGATGCGGGTGTGTATGCACAGTATCGGGGTTTTCCTGTAATTTATTACGGGACCAGTTTTCTGGAGTTGCCAGTTTGCATTCTGTTCCGGCCGGTTTTCCTTTGTTCTTTCCCGGCCGGACTTTTCCGATGGAGGGGGTAATTTGCAGTTTTGCAAATTACTTTTGTGGAGGGGGGTTTCTTGCAAAAGTATTGATTATGATAGCTTTCATTTCTTTTGCTCCATGCTTTTGAATTGAGTGACATGAAAGGGTATGGTTTGAAAAAAAGGTGAAGCATGGTGTATGTTTTCTTGTCTCTTGATGTGGTCACCTCTTTCATCTCCTACACTCACCTCCCTTCATGCTTCATAACCTTTGCTCCACCATTTTCTAAGTATGAGAGTTTTCATTTTTTTTGAAGAGAGAAAAGAAAAGTGAGAAGAAGAAAAGAGAAGGAGAGAGCTTCATCTTTGAGAGTGATTCATTTGGTGAATATCATTCTTCATCTCATTCCATTGCTAGAAAATTGAAAGCACCAATTTTCTATACACCATTCCTCCATCATCTACAAATGGCAACAAACCCCAAAGTGAGACATCCACTCTACACTACACTTCCTACAGCAAATCTTGGACGCGTCGATTCGCCAGCTTCGCGCCCGAGTTGCCTCGGTATTGAGGTGGGAGCCCGTAAAAGCTACAGGCGATGTGGTGCCCTTTCCGACGAGGAGGAGACGGACGGAGATCTCGCGAGGAGATTGGAGTGGAGATGAAGACCGGAGGACTCGGATCAGTCGGTACATCTCTAACCCGTATTCTAGTTAGCTTAGACTTGTTAATGGTTACGATCCGGAGTTTAGTGCGCGGTGGTGCCGGTTTGCAAAGTCCGCAAAAATTAAAGTTTATCACCGCTTCCGCATTCCGGCGTCGGATTGACGGCCGGGACGCCGCCGTGCACTTACAGTGGTATCAGAGCCTAGCCATTAACTTCGTCTAGCATCGTTTGATGTGTTTTTCAGTTCCGATCGACCAAAATTCCAAAAACCGTATTTTTCCTTCACATCAGTTTCTGTTGAATTTTTTTTGAAGTCTAAAAATTTTTCAGGTTGTAAAATATTGATGTACTGGAAAAGCTAAGAGCTCTGTAAAAATTCGATGAAGTGACTCCACAGTTGGAGCGCGGAACCGCCGCGAAAACCCCATTTGTGCGGCCCTTCCGCCGCGCACTATTCACATCACTTCACCAATTTTTTACAGAGGCCTTCTGGGCTTAAAATATGGGTTTTGGAATATTAAAATTGGGCCCAGGATTTCTGTGAGTGCTACAGTTTTGATTGGGGGCCCACTTGTTAATTGTTTGATCAATCGGAAAATTTTAAACACATTTTTCACAGTATTTACATTATATCTGCGACCGTGAATGTCACTCGATCGGTAAATCCGGTCTAACTGCTATAGCCCGGTTAGACGGATTTGCGAACGTGACTTTCACGTTGATGTTCTATGTATTTGCTGTGATGTTGCGGATCGGTCGTGGGATAGCCTGGATGCAATGCTAGTACAGTTGTGGTTGTATAATGTACATTTGATATTGCGGGGCGAGCGTCCGACATGTGGACTGCCGTCACTGCCTGTTTGTATTATTCTTTTGGGGCACGACCTGGTTGCGGTCGATGTACCCGGTGTATGTATATTTTACTTTCTGTACTAGGATTGCCCCGCGGAGGGGTGCACGGATAGCCGGGTTCTGGAGGGCAACAAGCCCGCATCTCATGGCATTGGGACGGAGGGGGCTTCACTCCAGGATTGGCGGACTATTCGCCGCACTCGTAGGGGGTACAGGTTGACCCAGGAGGGGTGCCCAAGTGACCGGATTCCGTGAAGTGCTGGGTGGTCCATTCACGGTGCTGAAGGGGGCTGCCTCGCTTCAGGTTTTGGCGGGTGACTTGCCGCGCCCGTAGGGGTCTAGGTTTTCATTGCACAGGCTATCCACACGACCAGGGGAACGTCGGGTTTCAGCGGCTCTGTGAAACCCGGGGATCCCAGATATCTGTATTGTTTCTGTGATGCTGTTCATTCTCTGTGATGTTGCATTTTATTCACGCCTTGAGCGAATATAATATATTGGTATATATATTAGTAGATGTTGTATATGTTTTGCATCCGCGCTAGTCCAGTCCCCGCTCTGTCGTTAGTTAGCTAACCTAACGGGTAATGACGGGACCCAGTGGCGAATGCGGATGGCATATATGTACGTCAGTATATTTTCGTTCTTTGTGGTGTGATCAATTGATGGGACTGCGTTGATTCGGATCAATGCAAGTTAAAACAAACCTAATCTGATGTTGTTGGAACACTTTTCAAAAAGCTGTTATTGCAAGGACGTTCATTTCTGTTTTGCATCGTGGTATTCATTTGGAATATCCTGCTCCTCAGTCGACGAGGCAAGGGCCGAGATCCCTTCACCGGGAGTGACCCCTTGGACAGAAGTTTGCGTCAGGGCATTAACTTCACTATAGCCGATTACTTTTGCTTTGCACCGTGGTATTCAGTTGGAATATCCTGCACCTCATTCTACGGGGAAAGAGCCGAGATCCCTTCACCGGGAGTGACCTCTTTAGTAAAGGTTTTCGTCACTATATTTTCTAAAAAGCTATCAGTTCCTTCAACGATATCAAGTTCATTACGTTAAAGGTTTTCGCCAGAAACCATTCGTAGCCCTCCGTCGTTTCATATGGGTAGTCAATAGTATTCAAGCTGTGTTTGTTGGCCAAAGTCAAGGCACAGTGTTTGGTAGCTGTTGGTTATTCATATGCAGCATAGATAGATGCGTTGGTTTGGAACAGTCGTACTGCCTTGTTGGCCAAAGTCAAGGGTATGTACGGGTGGATTCAAATTAACCTGGAGAATGACGGGCAGAACTTGACATGTGACTTATGATTTGTTGGCCAAAGTCAAGGTCATAAGAGCATGGGGCAGAAATCACATCGGGAGTTTCAAAAGTACTGAAACTTGCCAGATATGCGCATACCTTCTGGAGTGTGATACCGTGAGCGGATTCCGTCACGTTGTCATGCGATGAGAGTTGGATCCCGATTCCCACTGATGAGTTGGTTTACTCCTCGGGTGACCCCGACTAATTCTTCTTTCAGGTTTGGAGGAGAATTTGAGGTACAGTGGGAGGTTTCCAGATTAGATAAATTGGTAACCATTCTGATCTAGGATAGAGTGCACGCTGAGTGTTTCTTCTCTCTCTCTCTCTGGCAGCGACCATTGACCCGACCCTAAGATTTTGACTCAGTGACCAAGTTGACCGAACCTTCTTAACACTGGCTTTTGGATTGTCAGAGTTGCAGACCTCATTGCCACTCCTACTTTTACCCTTTTCTCCAGGACACCCCGTATTACTACGAACGTCCACTTCCATTGGACAAAACCATCGTATGGTTAGATACGAACTCGAAGGAATTCGAGGATGGTTTCCGGTTCTGGAGAAAACGAATAGGATTATTCAGTTGTCTTTTATTTTCACCTTCTCTCAGGTTGCGAGTACTCCTTGGTTTAGGAGTAGTACACCTATTACGCAAATTGGATAGTCTTCTTCCAAACCATAGGCTGGTGCCGACCGGTAGGGAATGAAGAAAACCAGTTAGCCTAAACGGTGTACAGAAGGTATTAAGTTCAGACAAAACAAGGGATTAGTAAGAGGGCAAAGTAAATTGCAACAGATATTCACGACCAAACCAAATATTTCGTTACCACTCCCACATCACCTTTGTATTTCTCCAGGACACTCCGTATCACTACGAAGATCCACAGTTTATTTGGATACTCCATCGTATGGTTATATACGAACTCGAATGGAACTTGTTCCAGTTCGGGGATGGATTCTGGTTCAGGAGAAATAGGAATAAGGTTTATTCGGTTGTCTTTTATCTTCACCCTCTCTCATTGCGAGTGTTCCTAGGATTGGGACAGTACACCCATTATGCTTATTGGATAGTCTTCTTCCAAACCATAGGCTGGTGCCGAACGGTAGGGAAGGAAGAAAACCATTTGGCCTAAAGGGGTGTGCAGAAGGTAAAGACTAAAGACATATGAAGGGTTTTGGAGAGGTGGCAAAGAATTATACGGTTACAGTCGTGAATCTGGAAGAGGCATTACTAAGAATACCAGGATACCCCATCGAAACATTTCAGTGTTTCAGTTTCACTGTGTAATGTTAAAAGAAAACTGATTTCCCGATTAGACACTTACTCCAGGGTATGTATTTGCCAGGTATGATTCTCACATCTGTATGGTTTTACAGATGATGAGTGGGAGTAAGCTATTGGGAATTAGGTGATTGTCCTCATTATATCGGGATTCGTTGTAATCGGTGATATTTGAGGAAGTCACCTGGGTTATTTGCCGGACGGCAAGTATTTGGTTTTGAATATCCGCCGTTATGCACCAATTTCAAATCGATGTATCTGTACGTCTATTTTCATAGAGTGAGATATACCTTTCTGAAATTATGTCTACGACATTTACCTATATCAGTGGATGGTTAGGTAAGGAGCATTAAACAGCGGTGTAATTCTTCTTAACCATAAGTACAGTTTTCAACCTACGACACACAGTGAATGAGTTATAAGACTCAAGGGACTTATACAGAGTATTGTATGTTGTCCAGGGTCCATCAGGACAGAGGGGTTGGTCCTCGTACTACATTCAGTTTACTTATGACTTCTCTAGTTTTTAGACAGGTGTTTCGTGGAAACGCAGGGTCCGAATTTGGAGAAGTTACAGGTATTTGAATAGAGTAGAGAACCAGGTGTAGCAAGTATCGGGATTCTTCAAAGAGATCGAAGATGTAGATACTTGTGGTATTCAGTTGAAAAGTAATGATTAAGAGAACTTGCTTCTCTTTCAGGTTACTCATAGTTGGAAGTGTTCCTAAGTTGAGTAACGCTGATCCGCCTCCTTCCATTTAGTTGACATGCACTGGAGACAGCTGCATGATTTGAATCTAGTTCAATTAAATCAGTGCCTCTGGTTCTATATTGGATATAGAACAGTTCATATCTTAACGATGTTAAGGTACGGGGAGTTGTCCGGTTTATGATTAAAACCAGACACTGGACAACTCAAGGCACGTTTCTGTAATGGCTGTTTGTGGGTTGACCCAGGCTATGACGAGGGTTGACTTTCTACCATCTGGATGAACAATAGCGATATTGTTCTAGACTCGCCACAGTTTTATTAAAAAAATGGATTTTTTTCAGAAAGCAGTAGTGGGAGTATGGTAGAACTGGAAGTGATTCCAGAACCACAAACGATTACTGAAGATTTGATAAGGAACCTAAAGATTCAATCTGGATTGACATTCCATTGGCCACTCCGCAGATAAGGTGGGTAACTTCAGGCACCCGAGAGGTACTACGGTGGCCTCAAGGACGGTGACAGGGAAGTTCTTGTTTACCCACAATTACCATTGCTGTTGTTCCAGGCTGCGAGACCCGGCGGGAGGATGAGTATAGCGTCATTCTAAACTAGTTTTAGAAGTGTACGTCTATATGACTCTGCCAGAGGGTTGTCGTAGTCAGTGGGAGCAGCGGAAGCATTGGTGGACAGGTAGCTTATGTCTATTTATAGACTAGAGCAAATGTAGCGGAGATAGATCATCTATTTCTGACGTGACAGTCATGGGTTTGACTTCATCAGAAAAGGGGATGGATCTGTTGAGAAGGTAGTAGGGTGTGATGTCCTGGTATCTGGATGACATACACAGAATAGGAAAAGAAACTCCTATACTACGATCGGTTATACTTTGGTCGTCACACAGTAGTTTCTCCACACAGGACTTGGACATTATATCAGACATACTGGTTACTGGATCTATGGTATTAGATCTAGATTTGGGTGGTTTCCCAATCTGGGTACTTGACAGCATTCTAAGAGTATTTAGGATGGACGACTCCTGGCACGGTAGTGTACCTGCAGGTAATGGAGTCACCCTCTCCAAAGGTGTCTTACAGACTAAAGGGGAGAGGGACGTGCATGATTGGCAGATCACTTGCTCAGGCAATTGAGTCAATCATGAGATGTCAAGTACCACACCAGATGTTGTTCTTGCACAAGATGCAATAAGTTGACATTAATCCAATCCTGGAGAAACAATCGGAAGCAGTTTTAGAACATAAGTGGATGTTCTAGCGATATGATAACGACAGCCTCATTCAGGAGACAGTTATCATTCCAGGCTTCCAAGGTGACATGGACGACAAGGAAGTTGTCAGAGTTATAGTTTTCCTTCTGATGAGGGGCAGTATTTTGGACAGGTGGTCCAAGGCAATACTGAGGGAGGCATGGCGCGCAGGATACTGATTAAGTTCAGTTGACGATACAGTCTAAGAAGTTTGGATTTGGAGTTCATTTATGAACTCGGTCCCATCAGACATCCAGACACTCTAAGACAGGTATTGCTCATTTCGGGAGATGGTTTTCTCCGCGAACTTGAGATATAGAGAGATATTGAAAGAAACTTCAGAGCGGATCCACTCACTGAGGCTATTCCTCGAACGCAATAGCTTCGCAAACACGTTTTGTGCGACTGACTAGTAGAGGAGTTGGGTGTTCGGTATCACACGGGCTGTGAGTATGCGACATCGCAATAATTAGCCTTGAGTGCAAGTGGGAGATTGTTGGAGATAGTGCCCTCAGAGTCAATTATTGGATCACAGGCACGTGATTGCAATGATTGAGGGAGGACCTATCCCGGTAGAACAGTCTTACTCGAGATGATAGTATGCTATCAGGTTTACCTTTATCATCGTGTACTGCTTTAGGTGACATGACATGTCGCTATTGCACGTTGATAGAGCCCCTAGGATTCTTGCTTGACTACCGGCAGTATGAGGGCGATCATATACGTGAGAGCTGGAGTCTACAAGCACATCCTTAAAAGGTCCCTAGTCGTGGGAGTTTCGAGACAGGGCATCGATTCTCCAGAGTAGACTAGTGTATACAGTCGAGACCCCGACGAGGGGCGGTGGCCGGTCTCACAAGCCACTGGTGTCAGTTGGATCACCTAAGATGTATACAGGTGCTCATTGGGTTATGAGTACACCGGACAGGACTCGCCGGGAACATGCTAGTTAGTCTTATACCTGACGTCAGATAGCAGTTCCCAGGTGACATGTGTACAGGTTAGTTCATCGACCTGGGGATCGTCATTTGTCTCGTGTGAGTTCCCACTGTGCTTTGATTACTACCCTACCACGGCTCAAAGGAGTCGTGCAAACAGGTTTTAGTTGGGTACAGTCCCGAGCCACATGGAGGCAGTGAGCGGATCTTCGGGGGTTTCGTCTCTCCCGGTATTGGGGGTGAGGTCGCGCTGTGTCTAGGAGAGCCATTACACGAAGTCCTTGGCCAAGGCAGGAGATTTACTGGTAGGTATTCCAGTAGTATCTCAGGGTGTTCTGGGCTACACTCCGACACGACTTGTACCGCTTTTGGGGGTCTGACTTTTACCAACCCCCTAGGCCCGCCATGCGATGCTCATAGACGAACGGACCGGACTGCACGGATATTGTCACTGACAGGCTCAGTGGGGTGTCAGGATGAGTTCGCTCATCGACGTCCCTTTTAGTCAAATAGCTGGTGGCCCGTTACGTATTGGCTTATACCTCTGACGGGCTAGTGGTTAAATCCACAGCCATTGTATTGACGAGTCTTTAGAGTCCGCCACACTTTCAGTTACTCAAGTTTCGGGCGAAACGCTGTAGAGGCCGTATGGAGATATGGCAGGGTCCGATCAGATACGTGCGGTATTGCACGCATCAGGATCGGACGGTTTGTACTGGTAGCCGTATGGTTATATGGCAGGGTTCGATCAGATACGTGCGGTATTGCACGGATCAGGATCGGACGGATATTACTAGCCGGCTTTGGTTTAAGCCGGTCCTAGTTTAGTACAGTGTAGATTTTGTCTCTTTGCATTTGTATCCCGGACGGAATACAGATGCGGGTGTGTATGCACAGTATCGGGGTTTTCCTGTAATTTATTACGGGACCAGTTTTCTGGAGTTGCCAGTTTGCATTCTGTTCCGGCCGGTTTTCCTTTGTTCTTTCCCGGCCGGACTTTTCCGATGGAGGGGGTAATTTGCAGTTTTGCAAATTACTTTTGTGGAGGGGGGTTTCTTGCAAAAGTATTGATTATGATAGCTTTCATTTCTTTTGCTCCATGCTTTTGAATTGAGTGACATGAAAGGGTATGGTTTGAAAAAAAGGTGAAGCATGGTGTATGTTTTCTTGTCTCTTGATGTGGTCACCTCTTTCATCTCCTACACTCACCTCCCTTCATGCTTCATAACCTTTGCTCCACCATTTTCTAAGTATGAGAGTTTTCATTTTTTTTGAAGAGAGAAAAGAAAAGTGAGAAGAAGAAAAGAGAAGGAGAGAGCTTCATCTTTGAGAGTGATTCATTTGGTGAATATCATTCTTCATCTCATTCCATTGCTAGAAAATTGAAAGCACCAATTTTCTATACACCATTCCTCCATCATCTACAAATGGCAACAAACCCCAAAGTGAGACATCCACTCTACACTACACTTCCTACAGCAAATCTTGGACGCGTCGATTCGCCAGCTTCGCGCCCGAGTTGCCTCGGTATTGAGGTGGGAGCCCGTAAAAGCTACAGGCGATGTGGTGCCCTTTCCGACGAGGAGGAGACGGACGGAGATCTCGCGAGGAGATTGGAGTGGAGATGAAGACCGGAGGACTCGGATCAGTCGGTACATCTCTAACCCGTATTCTAGTTAGCTTAGACTTGTTAATGGTTACGATCCGGAGTTTAGTGCGCGGTGGTGCCGGTTTGCAAAGTCCGCAAAAATTAAAGTTTATCACCACTTCCGCATTCCGGCGTCGGATTGACGGCCGGGGCGCCGCAGTGCACTTACAATACCGAGTGTACACATTCCTATTCTGTGCCTAACGGCATGTCTCGGCTGCAGCCGAGAATATTGTGGCCGTGGTCCCGGGTATGTACGGGATACTATTGAGTTACATCGACGATTCATCAAATTGATTTCAAAGACTATAGAGTAGAAACCTGATAGGACAGTTTAGTCACCATTGCACATTACCCTGCTCTGTTATTTCTTAGTACTGCTTTATTCATGTTCATACCTGCATTGCTTATTACCATATTTATATTATATTATTTGGTTGACATGACGTGCTGACGTCTGGGTTTTGCATGGCCCAGATTCTTTACCACTGTCGCTGACCGAGCAGGAGTACTTCAGCCAGCAGGCTGATTTGTGAGTTCTGCAATGGTTAGTTCATTTATTGCATTTTATTTCCAGGTTCGATCCCGCATTATGGGACGTACCTTTCCATTATCGTATTGGATCATTGCTTCCGCATTTATTTTTCATTGACTCTTATCATTATGGATTTGGACATGTGTTAGATAGTTTATTTATCTTGTTCCTGATATCTCTACAACCGTAATGTGACTGTGGATGGATACTTCCTACCCACAGGTAGCATGGTTGGCTATGTCACGTGCCCAATCTTGCGTACTCTGGGAAGCGGGGCGTGACAATAATGAAGTATAAAGAACCAGTCCTGGCATGTGTGGACAGGAGACCTTACATACATCATCATGTATCAGTCCCAAGAGTTTACTAACTCTTTCTCTGTTACCAATAAACAGAGCTGTGGTCATCTTATCTCTGTGACATGACTGGCAAGTTTCATAAGATGTAAATTCAAACTGATTTAAATATGCATCTTTATGTAACTTCAGCTAGTCGGGTCGCATTGATATGACCTAGTCTACAATACCTCAAGAAGAATTCGTTCATTTCTGAACTCTTCCTCTTATGTGTGTTCCATATACTAAGAACTGTAGTTTGATTTAGAACATCAATGCTTTTAGATAACGTGCCTGAACCGATCAACTTTTGATATAGGAAATGTTCAAAACATTATCCATCAATACAAAATTTTATCATTTCTTTAATAATAAAGAGACTGATATGATTTTGTATATCAGGTTCGGTATCTAATAACATTCGTTCAGAATCAATGTATTGGTAATACAGGGTGACAGTGACCAACAGACTTGGCTGCAACACTTGCCCCGTTTTCTGCCTCATGAAACTTATCACCCGTTCTCAGTTCTCTACCTATCTGTAGCCCTATGTAACAGATTACATATCTGGGATCCTGATCTGGTATCACATACCCAGGACGTAGAGGATACAGAGAAACAGTTCTTTGTAATGAACACACCCGAAGATGATGCATCGACATGCACTCTCTTCGTTTGGGCGGCACGGGAATTCTGGTAATCCCCAATTTCTTGCTCTGTCTTATAACAATTATAAGTTGGAGCGGGACCAACATTCCCCAGCTCAATATAACAAGCGGGTTCGGTCAATTCCATATTATTATCTTGATTAAGGCGTGATATGGTCGCTACCTGGAGAGAGAGAGAAGAAAACACTCAGCGTGCGCTCTTGCAAGATCAGATTGGTTATTATTTTATCTAATCAGGATGGCTCCCACTGCTTTTTATCAAATCTTCCTTCAAACCCTAAAAGGAAAGACTAGCCGGGATTAATTACACACTACAAGTTCGCCAATCTTTCAGCCAGGCCAGTGTCGGCACTTTGAGGGAGGTCCCCCGTGCTTTCGCACGAACCTAATTAATGTTAAACCTCGTTTTCCCAGAGGCGTAACCTCGTTAACACCTTTCTAGACACCTACTTGATCGGCTAATTGTAATGTATAAAACTCTCCCAGGAGTAACTCTTACTCGCAGCGGGTATCGGGATCCAACTATCTCATAGAAGGTATGCAATCTCATTGCAAATTTCAACACTTGAAATTCCCGATAATATTTTGCCCCGAACGATCTATGACCTTGACAAGGTCAACAAACCATAGACCGCAAGTCAAGTTCAACCCGTCATTTCTTGATTGAATCAAACCCACCCGCACGACCCTTGACAAGGTCAACAAGGCCGCACGACTACCCTAACCCAATCTTCATCATATGCATAAGCAGATAAATACTGGTTAGCTACCGCACACTGCGCCTTGACAAGGTCAACAAACGCAGCACGAATACTAAACAGGACTTATCTGAAATGACGGAGGGCTACGACAGGTTTTTCTGAAAACCTATTGCGTAATGAACTTGATATCGTTGTAGAATCAAATGATTTTTTAAAATGGAGTGTTTTTGAGGCTTTTCTAGTTTTGCTAAAGGAGTCACTCCCGGTGAAGGGATCGTCGGTCCTTTCCTCGTCGAATGAGGTGCGGGATATATCATATATATCACTGTGCAAAGCAAAAACTCTTAAAAGCAATCAATAGACAAACCGAGTGTGTAGCATCTGCCAGTTATTGCTAAAGGAGTCACTCCCGGTGAAGGGATCTCGGTCCTTTCCTCATCGAATAAGGTGCAGGATATATCATATATACCTCTGTGCAAAGCAAGAACTGTAGCTACCTGTTTTATTTTTGAAATTCGATTCTACAACATCTTAGGTTTCTTTTATTTCATTAATCATATTAATGAAGTCCCATCATTTAAAGTACCTAAACATCACAGATAAATACGACGTACACTTATGCCATCCGCATTCGCCTCGATGTCCCCTCGTGCACCGTTAGGTTAGGTAACTAACGGCAGAGCGGGGCAGGGCTAGCGCGGGTGTAAAACATAAGTAACGTCTATATAATATATCATATATACTATATACAGCATCTATCACAGAACATCACATGATCACATCACAGATATCGCAGCAGAAGAAACATATGAAATATTGGATATACTAGGACGTCCGTGTTTTCAATACGACCCAGTATAAAACACGGATTCCACGGTCGCGATGAATAGCCAAACCCACACCCCTAGACCCCTACGAGAGCGGCAAGAAACCCTACCAATTCTAGAGTTAGGAGACCCGGACTCGACTCCTCGAGTTGGTCTCCCTCTGGACTCCAGAACCCGGTTACTTATGCCCTCCTCCTTGGGTCTATCCTAGTGCAGAAAAGTAAATAATATACAAAAGGTGACATCTTCCGCAACCTGGAAGTGCCCCAATAAAAGAATATTACATACAAGTTTTTACATGAATTAAAATGAAAAAACACTCATCTCACATAAAAACCCCCGGCTATTCAAACACGACGATCCAATATAACATATCCAGCAACACATAACATCACATGTCATCAACGTAAGTAAATATGTCCATCCCAATTGTCGTTGACATATAGCAACGAAACCGGCGATATCACATATTACACTTACGGTCACAGAAAAGAAAGTGTAAAACTACAACAGTTGGAATCCGCAATCTCTTTAGACATCACATGCCTAATCAAATGAATTCCTTAGACATCGCATGCCTAACAATTATAAACCCCGCATTTTAGTCTCATTATCGAAAACACTTTTCAATATCAAGTCGGGTAATTCAACAAGATTCCCGACATCCTGATCGAATGCTCGTCGCAAACTTCAGTAGGCGGCCGCACCCCCGACGCCGTCGACGAAGTGCACCAAGGCGGAACACCGCTACCGCGAGCACCCGGACGGATGCTTTCGGCGACGAGGTTCTCCTACAGTCACCTGGTCGGGGCTATGGAGTGAGGCTGTCTATTAAGTTTACCCGGCGAGTATCCGCGTACGCTACGTGATTGCGATGGACTTTTGATCACATCAAAATTCCGTGGCAACCGATCAAGTGAGACTAAACTGCTATGTTTATAATATTCATTCAGTTATCTCATAACTTCTTGTGAATTCCAATTGTTGTATCACATTCCAGATAAACAGAAGATGTTAAACTTTCCGATCGAACAGTCAAACACCCAAGTTTTCCCGAAACAGCTCAACACATGAAATAAGTCTAACAGCATTCAGTTCGTGCCTCAGTACCAACGGTCCAGCCGTAGAAGGGTCAAGCCAACGCCTCACATGTGGCACGCCGTACTGCCCCAAACCCGAAGGTTCAAAGGGCAGTTCAAGACGGTCACATAATCGAGTTAAGGTTTGTTGTCTTCTAGAGGGACCATCGCGTTACTTGCACTACTTAGAACGTCGTTAAACTACGGAAAAATCCAACAATTGGAAATTTCCCGGCAGGGGAAAAAGTGGGTATTTATATCCGGTCGAACTTTTTAACATATTCTAAAAATACCCGGAAAAACACACTGACAAAATTAGACGATCCGATCGATACACCGAGTCCCCAATACAACCTAGAAAATTCAACTCTTGAAAAAATATTAAAAATTCCCAGGAAAACCAGCACTGCAAACTAGGAATTACTGTGCAAAATTTATTGCAAGAGGAGACAAAAGGGCCGCAGAACCGCCGCATTAGCATGCTAATGCCGCGGTTCCGCCGCGCTTTTATGGATTCAGGGGCCCCGTTTTATACAGTAATTCTTAGAATCTTCTACTGAGTTTTCTGCATATTTTTAATTCTCAAAAATCCACGATTTTCAAAAATGTACAGAGAGCAATATTAGGGTTACGGTTTCGGTTCGATCGGATTTCTAACTCCGTCTACGCATCGCCTAAGGCTCTAGCTAGGCTCGGATGCCACTGTAGGTCAGGCAGCCACCCCATCCGATGGGGTCGCCGTGGCACCAACGGGTCCCTCAGCCGCTACTTTTTACGCATGCCCCCTCGCGAGGACTACAACCCGCCGGAACACCTTCCAGTCTCGGGACACCCTGGGGGTAAGAGCCTATGCTTCGCCACACTGTCACACAGTGAGAACCCCCCATAGGTCGACATCCAATGCCTAGTAGCTCTGATACCACTGTAGGATTCCTAGGCACTCTCAAGAGGTCTCACAAGGCATCAACCATGCCAATTTCAAATTTTACGGGTGCCGAGAAACCCTAATACGGATCGTTAACTAGAAATTTAGGCGAATCGATAAGCTAGTTAACAACTTAACTAAGAGTTGAACGGAAATACAACCTTTGTAGATCCGGTGCTCCACCTCCATAGCTCCGTGATGATGTCTCCTCGCTGCGATCATCGGATCCCGGGCTCTATCGTCGGCTTCATCGGAGAAAAAGGGGGCTAGGTCATCGACGACGATGCCGAAGATGATCTACATCGAGGTATCACAAGATCAAGCTCCACCTTCACCAAGCCATGAAAACTTGTGAAGGAAACACCCTATACTACTTGGCAAGAGGTAGAGGATGAAGAAATAGGAGGTGGGTTCACTTTAGAATTGGATTTCTCACTCTTTTTCACTAGTTGCCATTGATGGAGGCAAGCTTCTTCATCTTGAAGATGATGATGAAGAAGAAGATAATATTATGATAAGTTATTAGGATAGAATAGAAAAATCAATTCTTATCATAATTTTAACTATAGTTATGTGTAGAGAATTGACCAAGGTTAAAGGAATGGTTAGGGTTAAGGAGATGAAGACAAAAAGGTTACATTGGTCAAAGCTTCATGAAGCTTCAACAAGCTTCATGAAGAAAAGCAACCTTTTGTTTTCATTTCTCATTCATTTAATCCAAAAATAAATAGATAAATGAATGAATAATCAAATAAAAAATCCTAACCATTTATTTAACCAAGGTTTAATTCTTTACACAAACCCTAGCAATCATGTATCATCAAATATGATACAATCAAATGCACAAAAATATATCACATATACAATGTGCACATCAAGTGAGAAAATCCATTTAAAGTGAACCGATACTAGTTAATGCAAAGTAATATATCAAATATATAATTATGCATTAAATCATTAAATCAACACTTGATTTAATGATCCGGTCATATCGCATATAACCGACTAATATCTACAGTAACAACTTATCGAATCAACACTTGATCCGATAACCCGGCTATATCGCATATAACCGATCAATGTCACAAATCGCGAGAATCGAATACAGTATCACATACTGGTATCATTCTCGGTCCCGCACATATCTCATATGCGCTCCTATTTCGTTTTGCTTGAGCCAGGAAATCTCTGTGTAGGACTCTAAAGACTCGTCAATACGCCGGCAGCAGGTGATGATCATATCAAACACCCACAAGCCGCAAGCGGTCTGCTAAACGTAACGGCCACCCGGGTATTGAGCGATCAGAAGATCGACGAGCAAGCCCGCTCATACTCCTGTGAATCCAACCAGTAACACTTACCGTACAGTCCGGTCTCGTCGTCTGATATGTCGCATATCTCGCCTAGGGGTGGTAAACGTCAGACCCCAATAGCTCGATAAGTCGTATCGATATGAGGTCTATAACAGTTCGAGAAACTACTGGTAACACTTACCAGTATATCTCAGCAACCCTGGCCAGGGATTTCCGGTTATAGCCAATCGAACACTGCGCAACATCAACTCCCTATACCGGGAGAGACGAATCCCCTCCTATCGCTCATTGCCTCCATGTGATTCGGGACTGTACCCAAAAACCACCGTTTTGCACGCCCTCTTGGACGTGGTAAGATGGAAATCAAAGCACAGTGGGAACCACACGAGACTCTATGACGATCTCGGGTCAACAGACTACTCTGTACCAGTGTCACCAGAGAACTGCCATCTGACGTAAGGTATAATACCATCTGGGAGTTCTCGGCGAGTCCGTCCAGTGTACCCAGTCTCTACTGAGCACCCGTATATGATCTCTGATGTCAAACACCAATGGATATGGGATCATCCATCGCCCATCTGTATGGGTCGAGAAGGTATACGCTAGTCTACTCTGGTATATCGATGTCCTGTCTCGATACACCCACGACTAGGGACCTTGAAGGATGTACTTATGGACTACCATGTCCCCACTAGTATGATCCGCATCATAGTCCAGATAGTCAAGTACACATCCTAAGGGCTTTACCAACATGTATCAGAGAGACAATCAATATACACGTTAAGGTAAAGAGTAACCAGATAGCATACTATCATGTCGAGCAAGAAAGTCCTCCCTATATATGTCCCAGCATCCACTACAATATACATCCAATGTACAGTAATGGCCTCTAGGGCATACATATAACTAACACTCTTGACATGACATGATACTTATATACTACCTGACTTGACCTGATGTACCATTACTTTACCTGTTACCTGATCTTTTTACTAATGCCAACAAAGCTGACCTGTTGTCCCTACGGACATTTCCTGTTGTCTATCCAGACAAACCTGTACATGCTTGATCCTGTGTTGGCATTAGCTCCAGATTATTTGATACCTGACTTGAACACATATAACTTGGGGTATGGGGAAATCAATGATGAAACCTGACTTGTAACTCGACAGTTCTATACCTTTTCTGATCAGTCTGACGGGCTAGGCCAGCCCCGGGGTGATGCTGCTGACATCACTCATCATTACCTACCACCCTTTACTGCCTTGCGGCACGTCTCGGGTTCAGCCCGAAAGTCATAGACCGTGATCCCGGGCACGCACGGGATACTATTGAGTTACATCGATGATTCATCAAATTGATTTCAAAGACTTAAGAGTAGTTAACACAGTAGACCAGTTTAGATTACTCACTACACACTACCCTCACTGTCCTCACTTATGTCACTGTTACATGTTTTACCATTTATACTCATACCTGCATATCTTGTTACCCCTGTTTATAGAATTGCTTGATATTATGACGCACTGACATCTGGGTTTTGCATGGCCCAGATTCTCTACCTTTGTTGCAGACTGATCAGGAGTACTGCTGCCGTCAGACTGAGCGGTGAGGATCCTGTTGGTATCCAGTTTTACTTTCCAGGTGTTTTATTTATTGGATCTTTTGCTTCCGCATATTATATTATTTCTTGACTCATTTACTCTGGCTTATGGACATGTACTAGATAGTTTAGTTTATTTTCCTGTTCTTGATATCTCTACAACCGTAATGTGACTGTGGAAGGATTTTTCTATCCACAGGTAGTATGGTTGGCTATGTCACGTGCCTATCTTAGAGTACTCTGAGAAGTGGGGCGTGACATAAAAAGAGGGAGATAATTTTTTTCTAGCCATTATAATTCTTTTTCTTCTTTCCTCTCAAGCTTGATCTTGCTCTTTACTTTAATGGCACTCTTGCAATAGTGAGGGATATAAGAAAAGAGAGTGTTTTTATAAACCACATCATCTCTTTCTACTCCTTGCAATTCTCTTGAGTGAGTTTCTCCACTTGGAGATTGAGATAGAGTTTCGGGCGGCCTCCTTTTACCGTGGATCATTTACGGCGAGGTGGCCGGCTTGTACACTCAGCTAGGAGCTCGCAAATGTAGCTTGGGTCTTCTGATAGGCGATCGGACACGCTACAAAGGTTGTAGCACCTTAACTTGCTCTCTAAGTTTTTCTAGTATGCTTCAATTGCATGTATTTGATGATTCTTAGTTGTGGATTGGTTCTATATTTGAAATTTGTTGTTTTATAATTCCGCGGCGATCCGTGAATATCACGACCCTAGGACCAATCCCCAACACTTCCCACAATTCCAACACACGCCTTGAAATTTTCCTTGAGATTTTCCTCGACTCTTAGACTTGCCTTTCATGCCCTTTCCCATTTCCATCGTTCTACCGCGATTCTCCACTGAAAGTACAGGAGTTTCCGAACTCCTACTCACAGCCTTTCTCCGTATCTCGTCGTTTAATATGCAACTCACCGCATCATTAAACGTAAGAGTCTCTAAGATAGAGTTGCTAACCGCCATAACTAGGTTCTCCCAACTCTCCGGCAACAAACAAAGAAATAACATGGCCCGAATGTCGTCTTCAAACACGATCGAGACGGATTCTAACTGGCTCGTCACGATGTTGAATTCGTTCAAATGTTCTATCACCGAACCACTTTCTTCCATCTTCATGATGAAAAGCTTATTCATCAAGTATATCTTGTTTGATTTTGAATGCTTCTTATACAACTTCGCTAATATCGTCATTAGCACCATGGTTTTTTTCCCCTTTAAGATATTAAAGGCCGCCTGCGGACTCAACGACAAACTGATCGTCGTCAGGGCTTTCCTATCCAAAAGATTCCACGCCTCATCGGTCATCTTCTCGGGCCTTTCTCCTAGCAACAGAAGATACAAGTCCTTTTGGTATAGGAAGTCCTCCATCTGCATGCGCCACCAACTATAATTGTGACCATTGAATTTTTCGATCCTTATTTTATTCTCCGTCATCGTTTCGTCTAATGTCGCAGCAAAACACAAATTCTCGCTTGATCTGAACCAACGCTTTCAAAATAACGATCTCAGAAAGTGAGGACGAGAACATAGGCTTCATTACCCACCGTTAACCTAGATTGTAAAATTGAAGAACCCTAGATTCCTTAACCACGCTCTGATACCAGTTGTTGGTATCAGATAAACGCAACTCCGACTCTGATACCAGTTGTTGGGGATGGATGGATGGAGAAACCGTTACGTAGATCGATGCTCATGAAAAGCAACCAAATCACGCAATAAACAACCACGCAATTAACGAAAAGACAAATTAATAACGATACGAGAATAAGTAAATAAGAATCACAAAGCAAACAAGTGAGGGATTTGTTAACGAGGTTCACCCACTGTATGGTTAGTCTCCGGCAGAGAGGAATCTGCAATGTCTACTATAATCATGAATCAAGTACACCTCGAGCAAACCCAAGGAGATATCTCTCAAATCTCTCTAGATCTACGCCGTCACCCTCGCATACAATGATCTCTCTTCTATTTAGCTGCTGAATAATACATATGAGAGGTCCCCTTATATAAGAAAACCCTAAACCTACCTTAAACAAGAGATAAATCTAATTTTACCAAAATAGATTCACAACAGATTCACCGTCGGCAGACGTCTGACCCACACTTAGGCAGACGTCTGTCTCCAATCTGTATCTCTTCGGTTTACTTGTGCAGACGTATGTCTTGTCTCCAGACGTCTGGTCTGTGGTCTCGGATTAGGGCTTCAAGCTTCCCCAGACGTCTGAACCACACTTGGTCAAAAGTCTGGCCACGTTATGTACTTGGGCTTGATCTTCTACAAACGTATGGATAGCTGGCCTTCAGACGTCTGCCGTTGCTCTGTATTTCTAACATGGGCATGTCCAGACGTCTGCTCTTGTACAGGGCAAACGTGACGTTTGACCTGAAGCTTTCTCCACAATTTCTAACAAAATTGTTAACACCCACCAAGTAGTTTTTCCCACTGACAGAAACCCCCTGGTCTCAAGCAGTTGTCAAAAACCCCTTGGTAAATTCATGTTGCATCGAATGGAGTTTATGTTGCATTATTGAAAGACGTTCATTTTTGCAGCATTAATTCATTGGTTAAAGGTCTTCAAATCCTTTGATTTTGTATACACATATATTTGAGGGTAGGATGATCAACTTGAACGGATCGGATCGTTAAAATGTGTTGTATATTGAGAGTTCTTGTTTTTAAAAAACACGAACTAGTTTGCAATAAATCGCTCCCCCCCCCCCACCCACCCACCCACACATGGTTTTGAACTATATAAATATATTAACATAACTCAATAATGTGTGTGTGTGTGTGGTGGGTGGGGGAGGGGGGATGCTTGCATAACTTCTTTCCTCTTCATCTTGATACCAAAAATCTGAAGTCAAGTCCCTGAAAAATACCCCACAATGAAACTTCCCATCATCTCATCATTTTTAAGGGCAGAATCATACAAAATTCTCTTTCTATTTTAGCATTTGGACCACATATATCCCTTCAAAGTAATAACATCAAGGCTCCACATAAAGAAACAAGCAAGCACAAATATTGTCATTTGGTAGTCCTTCATATCAAATATCTGGGCCTGGGGCTTGGAACCGACTACTCCCATTTTAGGCATACTCGATACTTTTCCTTGTTTTAAGGAACACAAGAAAATGCTACACAGAGAGATTTCCTCCAAGTTTGAGCTGGTCTTGGAGAAGTGAAGTAGCAGTGATGAATCATTTCTAGTTTCTACCCTTGTTGAGCTTGGACCACATTGAAAAAGTTTGTACAATTGTAGTGCAAACAAACAATGACACATTCATGGAGGCATGTGAACTGGACAAGGGAATCAAAGTACTTTCACAACATTTCAGGAAAAGCATGAACATCTTTGAATTTTCACATCTACTTGTTACAAGAAATATGCAACGATCAAATATAATAGTCACAAGAATAAATGGTGGGAGCCAGATGCATGTTCATAATCACATATGTATCATTTTCTAAATTATCAATTTCATATATACTCATTCATATCTATATAAATATTCGAGAAATTTGCTAGGATCGTATATGATAATCACATGAACAGTGGAAAGCTGGTGTATATATGTAAACATACGTATCGATCTTTAGATATATCAATTTTCATATTTACTCGTTCAAATTAATATAGATACTGACGAAGTATTCAATAATCAAATATGATAATCACAAGGTCGGATTCCAATTAAACAATGAAAACTAGATAAATAACATGCAACTTTATATATCAATATTAAAATATATCAATTTTCGTATTTCGTATCTACTCGCTTATATTAAATATAAATATGCACTTGATCTCTAAATATATCGGTTCTCATATATACTCACTCATATTAATACACACGCACACACAGAATCGAAAATGCATCAATCTTCAAATATTTCAAATTCATATGTGCTCATTCACACCAACACTCCCCTCTCTAGGGACAGTGCAGGGTTCGATCCCCAGTGGGGGGAAGTAGCCACAATTTATATTTCCATATATTGCTATTCTACCTAATGCAATATATGAGACGGTGATATTAGTGTGTTAGCATGTGCACAGAAGAATTACAAATTTCATTACTATCTCCAAAAAAGCTCACAGCTCATCCATCCCTTTCCTTGTCATATATTGCCAGTTCAAAGAAACAGCAACCCCCATGAAACCCTAGAAAACCCCTAAAACTAAAAGAGTGAATTGAGTGGTCCATGCAAGACATAGCCCTAGGTATCTAGTGTGGTCCTATCTCCACCTCCTCCATCTTTCAATAATATTCCACCAACAAAGAAAACAGCCTGTGTTAGTGTCAATATGCAAATTAAATATATAAATTATATTTGTCAAATTTTTTTAAATTTCCGCCGACTGTCAATATGCAGGGACCATCAACCACTTGATCGATGTTGGAGTGCATCGGGGTGTTCGAAGTCCATGTGATGGCGAGTAATTCGATACCATGCGTGCTTCTAAGGCCCTAAAGGGATGATCTCGGAGAGTGCATATCTTGGAAATGTACTTATATCCATAAAATAAATACTGCCACTAATTTGGATATTAAAAGAACAAGTAATAAAGCAGTAGTACATGAGCAAATTAGGCATATCATGTATGAAAGCTGAAATAGGGTTCACTGGTTCTCAAAAAGTTTGTGACTAAGATAATATATAACACATTGAGCATTGAGGGCGCGCATGAGAATGAAAATCGACCATATTAGTTAAAAAGAATTACGAAAAAGTTTTGAAAAAGATTCAGCAGTGCATTAGTTAAAAGAGGAATTAATAAAAATTAAAAATCCCTCAACTGGTATAAAATGTCAGAATTGTTATGCATGCTAAAGATTTGTTTGTATTAATGGTATAATAACGTCATGGCTAGCTCATTAAAGTTAACAAATTGTCACAGAATACCTGGAATCATCTGAAGAATGAGAGTATAATATATTTTCAGACTACGACATTAAAAATGTCGGAAGGCGCATGTGAAAAAAACACCAGCACACAATACTGCAGTAATAAGAACTCAATCGGGTTTGTTATAATTGTCAGGCAAGTTGAGTGAAGAAACAGGGGATTCTGTGTTAGTGGGCAAGGAGAAAGCAATTACTCTCAATGCTTTTGCTCATATCAAGAAGGGAAGGATGTTGTGGATCTCGAGTAACTGTTGCTTGTTCAGAGATAAATTTTCTGTCAGTTGTAAGGTTTCGACAAATGAACAATTCCGTCTCTATTGACTTCTGAATCTTGCTTTTAATGAGTTTTCAAACTGATTAAAACCAATAAGGGTGGATGTAAACTGATTATCTTGGTATGTAAACACAAGGATCATGAGTTTGACTGATTAAAGTTATAGATGATAGTCACGCCTATTCTTTGTTGTAGCAAGCAGCAAACTGTTATGAAATTTGCCAAATGAATAGGTGAAGAAACTCATGAGAGTTCTCATGGCAAGTTCAAAAAGAGAAGAAAAATATATATTGACGGCCCATTGGGCCTCTTCCAGCCCAGCTTGCAAAAAGAATTTATATACAAGGAAGATGGGTTTGGGCCCAAAGAAAAACTTTCATCGGTAATGATCCGATAACTAATTCAAGCTTGGATGACAGCTAACCATGCATGGACCCTGGTCTAGGCCTTAAGAAGATCGCATGCATCATGACAGCTTGCAACATATTTTCCAAACTTGCATCCCCTCAGATCATCAGCCATTTGAATCCTCAATCTAAGATTCTAAAGTATTTGCTTATAATGCCTTCGAATATTTCAGAATATCCAAAACTGTACATAGATTATAATGGTTGAGTCAAATTTCATCATAATGCTCCAAGCTAGGAATGGTACAGATTGGACTCATCTGAATTTGAATTCTAAGACTACTTTTATATTTATTTTTACATGTGTTTCTACTAGATTTATATATTCGACTGATTTCACCATTTTGACCCTGAGATCGCCTTTGCCAGACCTGTCAATTCCCCTGATTTCCTTTTTACCCCTCTAAACTCTGTGTTTAGCGGTTCCACCAATCTAGTGATTATGTACTATTTGCTTTTGAACATGTAAAATATGCAATTACGGCGTATTATGAAGCATCTAATACCATGATACACTGTTTCAAAGGTTCATTCTGTTATGCTCACTTCGGAGTTTAGAACAAACTGTGTGTTTACAAGTCATACCCTCCAACTTGTTCTCATAATCCCCCCCCTCCCCTCCCCCCCCCCCGGTTTTCTCCTTACAAGCTTAGAGGGGTGAACTACCCAGTAAAACAAACAAATTCGCAGTTATCTCACCTCTCAATCGAAAGAGATCAGTTTAACTTAAGAGCATTTCTTATTCTTCTTCGTTGTTTTCCTTATCCTGCTGTGATTTCTTCTTTTCACTTGAAAAATCAACTGATTTTTCATCCATTAACCTCAAATCAGAAATCAGATTCAAAGGCCATCAAAACCTCTACCCATCCTGCCCTCAAGATTGACACAAGATTTATCCATCTAGATCAGGTTTGACAATAACACCCAACTTATTTACTAATATGGAAGGAAAGTCCAAAGTTTTCTTTACATAAATGGTTTAGGGTTCCCCCTCGAGATTGCAAGCATATTAGGCTAAATAAGCTTTCAAATCTAGATATAAACAAAGAAGAAAACATAATCACATTAATCTCGGTAGTACATGCACAATAACAGGTCATAACTTCAGCGTATACATATCTTAAACATCGATCAGATAGGCAAAGATATTATAAGTAATGTGGAATATAGCATAGCATAACATTAAAAAGGACAAAACTGTAAGAGGCCCTGGTTAGATAGTACTTGCAGGTTAGTATTGAGAGGACCAATCTGCAGCGCTGCCAACCCTAGGTATACCCAAACCATCCTTTTTAGTTTGTGCATCAACCGTGTATATAGCACCACAGACTTGCACTTAGCTATCCACCCTCGGCACTGGCTTCACTTCACTCAAGGGATGCTCAAAACTCTGCAACCCCTTAGAAGTTGTGAAGAAGCAGCCTGCTCCAAGAAAAAAAAAATGATGCTCAGATAAAATTTATGGGTGTTTTGTCTGGTGCAATGTAAAATTCACCCTATATATGACACCAAAATGAGCTTTTAATTCATTTGTTTTAGATTTTCTGAAAGTTATTTTGCATTATTTTATATCCAGCATTTGGTTGAAACATATCGGATTAAGATGATGTAGGCTTTTAAAAAAAATTAGGGTTAATTGCTAAATAATACCCCAATGTATCACCTACTTTGCACTTATATACCTTATTGATTTTTTCGCTGCACTTATATACCCTAAAAGTACAAACCGTTAATACTTTGCTCCCTTCGGTCGACAAATAAATCCATCACTATTTTAAACAATATTCATATGGTTTGTACTGTCGGGTATCTAAGTGCAGCGAAAAAATCAATAAGGTGTACAAGTGCAAAGTAGGTAAAACATTGAGGGTATTATTTAGCAATTTACCCATTTTTTAACATGCGGATACATTTGCAGTAGTTTCTTTCTTTCTTTTTTTAATAAACGAAGCGGCCTGCTCAAAAAACTGAACATGTTCAGACGAAATGTATCGAGTTTCAGTGTTAAAAGAAGGATAATGCAAACCCCCATATAAGGAGGTTTGCAATTTTCGAGTAGTATAGAAACTGAATGGCAAGAGACATCCTATTGTTTATCTTAAAAGAAGAAAGATCCTTTCTTTTCAATCTAACAACAATACTGCTTACAATGAATTATATATTGCATCTCCTTTCACATCTTTTTCTTTTGCATATAAATTGTAACTTTTTGTAGAAATATTAAAGTTACATTTGCCCATGCATGTGCATGCACAGCATAAAAAAGCTAGACTGTTAACACTACCTTTGGGGAAGGGTGCAAATGACTTCCCACAGCCCTTTTTCACGATTTCTACATCATCAGAAAGAACAAGGTGGCCTTCTGAATCAGTTCCCCAGAAGAAAGGAACACTTCCATCAGCATCCTGTGTTATTACCCCCAAAAGGAAAATCAGCAGAGGAATCAACATACTAACTGTCAAAACTACGGAAACACATAGATATGCCACGGAAATCACCCAAAGAGCAAAATATTTTTCACTTTTGTTTATATTGGAATAGTTTAGACTATATTGTTATTAGGATACACCGTACCATATGCTTGGACGTCAAGTAATTGTAATACCTATATAAAAAGACCTTTGGTCACATAACAAATCTCTCTTTTCTCCTCTCTTTTAACTTGAACATGGGATGCGGGTCTCCTAAACTCTAACCCTAATTCTTTACTAAAAAAATTAAAATTACCTCGCCTCCAGATCAGCCTCCTCACCTCCAGCGCCACGCCCTCAACCGCTCAACCTCAACCCCTCGCCCTCAACCGCTCATAGCCTCGATCTCCTCGCCTGCGCCGCTCAGACCTGACCCCTCGCCTGCGACGCTCACCCCTCGCCTGCCACGTTCACCCTTCGCCCGCGATGCTCACCCCTCACCTGCAACGCTCACCCCTCGCCCGCGCCACTCGCCCCTCGCCTGCGCCGCTCGCCTCGATCTCCTCCCTCATCTGCCGCTCGTCTCGCCAGATCGATCGCCCTCGCCGGATCGATCACCCTCGCCCCGCCAACGTCTCGCCAGATCGATCGCCCTATCATCGAGCATCCTCGCCTCACCAGATCGATCGCCCTCGCCTCGCAGATCGATCACCCTCGTCTAAAAAAAAGAAAAGCAAAAAAACTTTTTTCCCGATCTATAATGATCGGAAATTGGCTTGAGTAAATCCTGGTACCTTTCTGCTGCTCTTTATGTGCTAAGACCTGCACTTTCTATTACTTACTCTCTTTGCGTGCAACGTTCAATATGACGGACAACAAAATTAATCCTCGCGGACATAGTCGTGGTTCCCTTTCTTACTCCCATTGCGGTCGTATCAACCATACATATAAATTCTGCTGGGAGAAGCATGGATGTCCGTATCAGACTCCTACTATCCGACAGAGTACGGCCCGTCCATCCACAGCAACCCAACCGTCAGTATCACCATTCTCACAGATCTCTCCAGAAAATTTACAGCACCTGCAACGTATTTTCTTTCATGTCTCTACTACCAACTTAACCACATCAGATATATCTCTACTATCTTTAGTCAAACCCTTAGGTCTTTGACTCTTGGGCTTCGGACCACATGACTCATATTACTTCTAACTCTGTGTTTTTCACTTCATATAAATTCATTTCCATTACCAATGGGGATGCACTTCCTGTTAGTGTTGTACCAATATTGATGTGATATCTTCCTTACTGCTTAAAAATGTTCTGCTTGTTTCTTCATTTCGTACAAATCTTTTATCTGTTCGTCGTCTTACCAATGATTTTAACTGTTCAATAACTTTCTCTTCTAAGTACTTTGTGATCCAGGACAACCAGACGGAAGAGCAGATTGGTGGGGGTAAAGAAGTTAATGGCATGTACTACTTGGATATTCCACCATCCGCATCTGCTATTGTTTCTACTATGTGCCGGTATTGACGTCTTAGACATCCACTTCATCCTATGCTACGTACTATATTACTCGATTTCTCTTTATCTGATTTTTCATGCGAGTCATGTATTTTGGGAAAACATTTTCATTCCTTTTTTCCTTCAATTAATACCCGTAGTTCTTCGATATTTAAGTTGGTCCATTCTGACATTTAAGGTCCTTACAAGCATACTAGTATATTTAGCTACAAATATTTTATCATCTTTATTGATTATCACTCTAGAATGATATGGTTGTTTCTTTTACGTGATCAATCTGAAACACTACATGTGTTTAAAATATTTATTAATGAAGCGGTTAATCAGTTTAATATGTCTATTAAAACTCTAAGAACTGATAATGCAAAAAAATACATGGGTCGTATTTTTCAAACTCTTTGTCAATCCCGTGGGATTATTCATCAAACTTCCTGCTCATACACACCACAACAAAATGATATTGCTGAACGAAAAAACTGCCATTTGCTTGACGTTACTCAGTCAATTATGCTACCGAAAGAATGAGGATCAACATGTTCATGTGTCACTGGAGTACCGTCCTGGTCAGTTCTCGTCTCAGACGAGGCTGCTCTAACCTCATCTCTAGCTGCAGCCCTCTCGGCTTGCGAAAACTTTAGCGACATGGTGACAGGAACAAGAAACAAGAGTTGGTAAAAGTGTAACAACTGGAACAAAGCAATGCATAGAATCGAAGAAAGAATCTCAAGATACATTCTAAAGGAACTCAAGTGGAGTACCGTATTGTAAATATGCTGCGAAACATATTTACAATACGCAACTCTACTTAAGTTACCTACTCCATCATACTAAGGACAACCTACGTATAGAAAGTTTGGGTCTAAGACCCCCAAAGTCAAGTCTAAGTTCCATAAGATTAAGCCTGGGTTTTGAAAGACCATAACCTGGACCTAATATGGTCAAATCTAAACTCAACAAGGGTAAAACCTAGTGCTCTGATATCAACTTTGTCACGACACGAAAAGGCACATGACCGGCATAGAGATCACGTGAAGTCTAATAGACCCACCGTAACCCAAGTAAGCCAAAACCAGGAATCTAAATCATATATAAGAAAAATAGAGGTAAAGTTTTAAGAAAAGATTTTATAAAATGAAGTAAAGCTTGTTTTGTAAAGAGTTAATGTTTGAAAAACAATTGACAGCACTTCCTTTGTATATTTTAAATAAATTTCATATACAACAACAGTAAATAAACGCGTCCTCACACAGGAGCTAACTCAACATCCACACAGCGAAGATACAATCCACGCAAAATATATCACTTAAAGACGAAGAACAAGCAGAAAGCAATCAACACAATATATAAATATAGTCAAGCCGACTCCACACGAGTTCGACTGCAACAATACGTCTAAAGTCTTGGGCAAATACACCCAACTTGGTTGATGAAGTGTTTCTAGATACAAAAATAAATACAGAGCAAATGCCGAAACGAAATATAACCCACCTAGCTCAAAAGACAAAATGCAACCATGCCTAAAAAGCCCACTGTCGCTATCGATCCAAGCGACCAAACTTGCAAGATGCTATGGCACAACAAAGATGAGTTGCCAACTCTTGAGTAGAATTCACATAAGATAGAAATCGCATGCATAAGTGGTGAAACAACTAAGGCATGGGTAAACATGTACATTACGGAAGATAAATAAACATGCATTGAAACTACAATTCAAGTAATGAACTACAATAATAACCAATCATGTACAACTCGTATACCGCTATCCTAGCATGTGTAGTTTACTATATATAACATGCGACAATGCGCAATCATTAACAAAGCTATAACACATATATAGCACGCATTCATGTATAGTCGTTTAAAAATTGCCGTGTGGTGTATATATCACGGTATATGTGGCGGACATTAATTTGTAAAACAATATAACCATTTCATTAAAATATGTCACGCCTTTTGAAAATAATAGCAAACATCGATACATGAAAATAATATCTCAGGTACTGCCTCTTGGACCAGTTCTGTTCGAAAACTATATAGTTTAATACATCTCATTCTTGGCAGGGTATCGATAACGACCCTGCGTCCTCAATCACTCATGGATTGATCACATATAATCTCAATTGTTCACAGATTAATCATATAACCTCAATCGCTCACGGATTGATCACATCTTATATCCGTAATTGGTTTTCCCCTTCTTCGATATCGGATATCAACAAAGCAGTGCACTATGTATCCTTAATCGGTTCTCCCCCTCCTCGATATCGGATAACAAACCATAAATACATAGAAAACTCATGGTGGACGTATCATCATCATTTCAAGAGTAAACCACAATTTGCAACATAACCAAGTTTATAAATTAATACCGCACGGCTTTCTCCAATCTCATGGAAAACACGGCACAAACTAATAGCATATCATAACGTGAACGGGTAACAAGTAAAACAAGTGCAGCGTAATGAATAATAAGTAAAACAAGCACAGCGTAAACAAATAATAAGTAAAACAAACACAGTATAAACGAGCGTTGTAAATGGATAAATACTTCCGAATAATTTAATTATACTTTAAAATAGAATGAAACGTTGTTTAGAAATAAAAGGCTGCGATATTTTAAAAATAGATATACTTTTGAAATCCAATCAGCACATCCTTTGCATTTTTAAAACAGGAACGAATCGTTGTTTTTAGAAATGAGTAAATCTTTTGTATTTTCATAATCTCCCAATTGGGATAAATAATGAGACTTGGAGAGTCAAAAATAAAAGACCATATTCGGCTAACCATCACCACCTCATCCAGTACGGAATTTCACATCGTACGATGACAACCATATATTCTATGGAATCAAAATCATAAATTCATTTTCAATAATTCCAAGGGTTACGATAAACAATATAATGCGCTCAATAATAGTCGGTACGGACATATGGTCATGTACACGTACATAATATTAATCATACGATAACATATAAAGCATGACAAGTTCTACACGTGGCATGGCAATTACTAGTAATGTGTACGTGTTAACATGCGAGTTTGTGATTATGCCACGTGGCAATTACTAAAAAACGTGCAAGTGGTCTAAAGAGCATATTCACGATAAACATACTAAAGCGAAACTCATGAATTTTACTAATTAACGGACAAGTTTCGATATACACGGCATGAATCATAAGCGTTTCAATTGCATAAAGTATCAATTTAAATATGTTTCACGGGGATGCTATACTCCATCCACCTGATTCGCCATTCGTAGATACAAATCTACTCACCGAACTACAAAATGAGCTAGTCGAATCCTACGACTTCTTGCATCGCCTCGACGCCTCGGGCGCCGCCGCTAACGGTCCTTCAAGCGTACGGACATACATATGAATAAGATTATCCTGCTGATAATATTTAGCGAGGAAAATACAATGCTCGAATAAATAACGTTTAAAAATGCAAAGTTCAAAAAACTGCAGTTTTTAGGCTCACTTTGAAAAATCTCCAAAAATAATAAACACAATATTTAGACTCAAACTAAAATTCTACCCAAAAATATTTTTTTTCAAATTTCAAGTATAAGACATGAAATAAAATACAAAACTAAAATATTTTTCTGAATATTTTTCATGGACCAGAAAACAACCTTTCACTAAAAAAATGATATCTCTTGATTTTGTAAAGTGATAAGGAAAATAAAAATTCTAAAGATATCTATACAAAATTATCTACAACTTTCAATTTTTATATATTCCAAATTGTCAATGGAAAGATGCAAAAAATATTTATAAGTTTAGTGGAAAACGGCCATTGAAAACAGAAATTCCAGCTTGGAAACTCCTCATTTAAAAATTCGTAAAAAATCCATTTTACGGTAAAACACCAAATTTTTGAGCTAAAAGATAGTTGGTTATCTACAACTTTGCAATTCCCCAAAAAAGCTAATTCCCTACAGAGAATTTTTTAAAAATCTTGTAATCCCAGCATGTCACTGATTTCCAAAACATAGTTCAACTAAAGAAACAATTACAAGTACTCAAACCTTTGGATAATTATACTCTTTAAAATCTTAACAATTACACATAAAACCTATCATGAATAAAGAATGTAACTAAAATATAACAAAATAATATCATTAATCTAAATAAGTAAAGAAGTATATACATAGTTTAGGAATCAAGAAACTCCTCCAAATGCAAGGAAATCTTCAATTCTAGTAAAAACTTGAGGTGATTTGAGAGAGAGAGCTATGGTTTTGGGATTGAAATTAGGGAGAGATAAAGATTTAGAGAAAGAAAATGAAGGTGTGTACATATAGCATGGTGATCTCATGCCTCTCCCATGCCCATTTTTCTATTTAGATAAAAATAAGGAGATAAAAATTAGGAAATATAAATACTATAATTTATTTATCATGACTTAATAAAATTAAGTAGAAACGAATGTATTAGGTTGATTAATTAAAAATGAGACATAACACAACCTAATTCTTCAAAGCTAACCTATACACACATACACTAATTTATGAAAACTCAATTCAATAAATTTTATCATTTTAATAAAACTCATTATATCAATATTTAATTCTAAAATAAACCTTTTAAAAATTTTGAAATGTTACAAGAATATGCAATGAGTATATGTCCAAGTGTTTGATCTCTAAGATATTTATAGGAGTAGAAAGGGATAGTTATTATAACTACCAATAACTTCCAAAAAAAAGTTGATGACCGTTGGAAACATTTTGAAATCAAATTGGCGTAAATCCCCGTTCGTTTGAATATTCAAACAGAAAATAACTGCCAAAAACTGCCAAAACATACGTCTGGTGCCAGACGTCTGCAGTTCAAAAATAAAAACTGATATTTGAAAATTTTATCGATCAAACGTCTGTACCAAACGACCAGACGTGTGGTATACAAAAATATCTTAAGGAGAAGTCTGGTGAGTCATCTCTGAGAGAAACAGAAAATGGAAATTTGAAATTTTCTTCTACAGACGCCTGGTAGAGACGTCTGGTGATTCAAAATTGCTTAAGCAGACGTCTGGTACAAACGTCTGCAGTCTGACATGTTTGAATATCAGTTTTGAAAGTTTGAGTAGTTTGAATTCCAACAGATATGTTAGACGTCTCTTGATGAGAAAGGAGATGTCTAAAGAATAGAAATATGTTGGAAAGTGGTTTCTAACCTTATGAGATCAACACTAGACTCTTACAAAATTTATATCTTCTTTCTTCAACTTGGTTCTTCTTTGGTCTTCATTTCCTTAAGATGTTACTTTGAGACGTCTTTGTATCTTAATTAAGCTTGCATCATATTCTTTGCTTGCGTGAAGTCTTCATGACATATCGACATTTTGAGTGTAAATCTTATTGTAAGCAATCTTACTTGATGTTGAGATATTATGCTTGTTGTTCTAAAGAATAAAAACTTGAAAACGTCGTTAGTAACATACGAATTCTTTAAATAAAGTTTTGTTCTAAATAATCAAAACTGAATATCGTACGACACAAGTGTCAACAAAAAGCTCATGTACACTCGTATAAATAAAATATATAATCGTCCCCTTCAACTTTGAATAATCAAAAATTTTAACATGGTATCGGGGTCAATGGCTCGATCCAAAACCTCCACAATGCCTTTGTGAAAAGCAGGTTACACGCACAGAAAAAAATACCTCTGAGAAACTTAGCTCTACAAGTGTTGTGCAATACACGTGAATCACATCAAGAAAAAATGATGGTTACACGTAAAGGGAAGTGTTGATATGTGTGAGACTAAAATAGTCCCACATTGAAAAAACTATGAGCGGTACATGAGTATAAGATATAAGATGGGACAGCTCAACAAGGCGTGAGTCTTATTGTTGAAACTCACTTATATCAAAAACTCGTGTACACTCGTATAAATAAAATATATAATCCCCCAACTTTAACAGTTTATATGTATATGAACTGCAAATGGAGCAGGATAGGAATTCTTTCCATATCAACTGTCAATAAAATGCTATATATACACGGTATGGAAGGGAAAATATTAGTTATATACAAATTTATTATACCTACTCTCATTTGAATTCAATGTCAAAATGAATAATCAAGCAGTCGATCAATTTCTCAACACCAAAACAAATAAGATAATTGGGAAGAATGTTAGAAGAATTATGTGGTCTATGGGGTAAAAAATATATATTTATCCAAAAGAAATTTCCTGCTTTTACCTGCAGACTTTCTTAGCAAGAATGGCTAGCGCTTCATCTAGAACCACCTGATAAAGGCACACCCATACATCTCATCAAAGATAAATGTTGCAAAGTATATCCGACTTCATTGAAGTAAAGAAAAACAAGATTTTTATTTTTTTGAGTTCATTACTCAATTTTTAACTTCAATTCACGGCATGCAACATCCAGTTATGGGACTGTACTGCAAATAGTCCAACAAATTGGTCTTCCTTAAAATAAAATAAAAACAACCAGATCCAAACATATACATCAGTTAGTAGAATATCTTGATGTAATTTTTATCAAAAAAAATATCTTGATGTAATAATTGCTCTAATGATATTTTTCCAATGTTCGTTCTGTAATAGGTGCACATAACAACTTTAAAGACCCTCTCAGAAATGCATCTCCCCATTAGAAACTAATGTAAACCCTGGAACAACAAACCTGATGAGACAAATGTTGAAAAGAAAATTTTGGCCTGAAGCAAACATGACATAATGCCGCAAGGATCTACAGGGGTTCTAATTAAAACATACGGACAATCCCCTCAAGAGCAAATTGCCAACATCCGAGAGGATATTGTACTACTAATTCTTTTAAGAAAGGGCAAAATAAGGGGGGAAATGGGCTGAGCAAATGAAGAGAGCTAACCATTCTCATAGCAAGAGAAATTACCAGCATTGAACCTAAAATACTGAATTCAGGCTCTGAGTTTAGAAATGCATAATCTATATTTGGAAAAATTAATAGAGATCTAGGATGTATATTTTTTCTTGTAGGCTTCAGACTGTAAACTCAAAGACTCTTTGAAATTTACTAGTTTCATATAGCGCCTTGCAACTATTTGTTGGTAAAATATCTACATGATCCATAGAAGAAGTTTTCTTCACATTAATTTTGCCACTTTGTTCTATTAGATTTCAGGCCAAAACTATCTTTTCAACTATGGTCTCTTCAGGATTGTTGTTGGCAGAGTTTGCATTGGTCTCTTCTGGGGACATGCATTTCTCCGAAAGGTCTTTTAGAATGTGTTGTGCACCTGTTACGCTAAAAACATTTAAAAATTATCATCAGGACCAGTAATAACTTTAAGATAATTTACTACCCGATCTATTGGTTAGGATCTGGTTGATCCTTTATAGTAGGCCAATTGAAGTCAGGTATTAAGTTATGAACTCAACTTCTTTTCTTGTTATCCTTTACTTCAATGAAATAGGATATATCTTTGCAACATTTGTCTCTGATGAGATGCAGAAGATGCTTTGTCTTTATTAGGCAGTTGCCTAGACAAAACGGTAGTCATTCCTGCTCAGAAATCTGCAGCACTATTAGTAAAACCAAGAATAGAATGTATGGAATAGATATAATTTTCTAGCTTCATAGGCTACCAGGTTCTTCCAACATTCTTCTTAATTATCCTATTTGTCTTAGTTTTAAGAAATTGAATCACGGGCCGATTATCCGTTTCAATAATGAATTCGGATGAGAGTTCGCATATTTTTTTTTAAAAACTTAGTGTTTTCAACAGCTAATAATCCTTCATCGCTGGTATGATTCCTTCTTGGTCCTTTGAATTTGCCAGAAATATAAACAAATTTTAACATTAATTGGCTTACAACATTGTAAAGGCTCTCTAGCTGGGATGAGATGGGATTAAAAAAATCGAGTCCAAATAATTGGAAGGTCTTTTACAGCTGTTTGTTGTTCTCAAAACTAAATCATGCCTTAAAATTTGGATAATGATAATTCATTCAAACATACTGTTAGCTTACGTGGATTCGGTTATTAAGCTTTTGGAGTTTTTGCTTGCAAAGAAGGTGTTTATGCCGAAGGACTTGGGAACTGGTTGTTTGCTTTATGGGTCCATGTTGGATGATATTGCTATTGATTTACCTAAAGCTCAGACTTATTTTGGTGTAGTTATTGGGAAGCTTATTTAGTCAACATGGGGGGTGCACGTGTACGTGTCCACATGCGGGGGAGTGTTGAGGATGTGGTTAACATTTAGTCCCACGTTGAAAATATTGTGGGATGCATATGGGTATAAAATACAAGTAGGATTAAACCTAATGGAAGTATTCAGGACTTTTAAGCTCCTCAATGCACTGCTTAGCTTCATCTAAGATCCAAACATGGAAATATTCTTCTAGAAGCGAAACGGTTTTCTTGTGTAAATCGTTCGGGTTTGCTCTCGAAACTGTCTGTTGAGGCACGGTAACTGGAGTTGGGGGCAATACGGGAGTTGGTACCTGGAGTAACTTCGAAGGGCCATAACTTTGAAACAGAGCGCTTGTTTTACCAGCTATAACACCACCACTGCCTTGAGGTAAGAGCTTAGAATTGATTGGCGAGGGCTTCGAGGCTAAAGGAAAGGCGTTGCCTTTAAGGTTTGATTTATATTTAGGGGCTTCCCAGTCATCATCCTCGAGCCCGGGCACTCCAGGCATTTTACGTGCTCCAGGCATTCCAGGCATCATGCCACCTGTGCCTGATCGGTTGATGGGGAACCCGCTTGGGCTGAGTGGGCCCCCACGGCCACGGCCGGTGTTTCTCATTGTTCCTGGACAGAGGCCGAGATTCTTTTCGGCTTCGCTGTGGATTTCAGAGATGGTCTTGGCTTTAATCTCTTCACGACGAGGGACCCAATTGTTCGCACGGAGATCAAGGACATCACGGACCATGAATCTCAAACGCGGTTCAAGTTGGGGATGCTTTGTTAGCTCCTTCAAACGATTGAAATAGGCATCGTTGAAATGGAGAGATTTGGGACTTGCATCTAATTGCTTCCCTATTGTGTTAAAGAACTGACAAATTGCCTCAACATTTTCCTCAGCTGGGCAAGTTTTTGCATCATGACCTAGTAATTCCTGAACGATATGATGAACGGTTTTTTCCGGCACCATCCTTTGCTTTAGAAGCTCACCGATGAGGCGAATGTTACCAAGAGTTCGGAGCTTCACCAATCTTTCTTTATCCCTTCGCTCCATTTCCTGATCTGGGCCGTTTAATTTCCTGATCTCGGCCCTTAGATTATCAGAACCTTCAAAGGCCTCCTGACAATTGTTTAATAGTATGCGTTTGAATGTGATTTCTTTGCCTTGTTGCTCTTCAGAGGGAAATGGAGGGAGTTTTTCACTCAAATCAAAGCATAATTGAGCATACATAGGGCAAAAAGTAGGCTCCAAGACTGCTTTGTCAAATATGAGCGTAGTTACATCCTTTAGGATATCAGGCGTCGTTATTCCTGCATCAATCAGTTGGCCCTTGAGAATATCAAATTTCTCAAGTGTTAGCTTGTTCAGAATTCCTTTAATTGTTTTCAAAACCCGTTCTTTTTCAGAGAGGTTGCCTCTTCGAGCAGACCATGGCACTTCAGCTTTAATTAATGCAGGAGCAGGTCCACCCGATTGGGCTTGAACTCTGGATGGAAATTGACCCTGGTTGGCTTCATAAGACCCCTTATTATCACGGTCTGTAACCCAAGACCTCTCATCTCCACCTGATTGTCTGGGACGATCATGCCAATCACGATTATCAGGTTCATAATATCGAGCTTGCGATGGAGCTTGCACATTGGCTTTGTTACGATTCCAAGTTTGCTCTTCACCAAAAAGACCAACCTCTATCTCTTGTTTGATTTTCAGAATAGTTTCTGGTACTTCAACAGCCTCTCTGAGTTGCAAGCGTTGGTCCCTTGTATAGCGAACACGTTCTCGTCCTTCAAATCTTGAGTCTCCACTCTTAAACGACGCCGCGGCCCCGGCACCACCATGCGGCCTGAGCACGGGCAGATCCGACTGACTCGAAGACGAATAGCTGTTCAAGGCATTGAACGCCGGCGAATCGAAGAGAGGAACGAGGAATCTGCTGCCTCTGTTTCCGCCGCCGCCGCCTGGCCTTAAGCTGATCACCGTCTGATCCGCCTGCATAACTCATCGGTGATACAAACTTCATGTGTAGCTAGTTAAATGTAGTTCATAAACCACGTCCTCTGGAAGTCAGAAGAAAATTGTCATAATGAACATTTTGGGATCCCACCTATGGTCATCCTTTAGCCACCTACTGAATTCTATATTGTGCAGGAGCATAGACATGAAGCTTCCTAACAAATTGGAGCTAGTCCTGTAATATAATTTTTCTAGTGTCAGTGACACTTTGGCTTTGGTCATAAATATGTACTTAGAGGTTCTACAAAGGTTTGAATCAAAGGTTCTGGGGAGTGAGAGATTAGGGGTTTTCTCTATCAATCATGATAAAGGGGTGAGATATTTTAGCCATAAGGCTCTTATATGGGGGCCTCAGGAAACATATGGTGATAGCTTCTTTTTACCATTTACCATTAGAATTTAGTTACATATAATGAAAGATTCTTCTATAAATTGTCTGCATGACTTGCATACATGTGAGTTCAGTTAATATCGGGATTATCTATTGCATTAAGAAAAGGATGGTGGCTTAAAATTCACTTACTGCAGCAATGAAGGTTGTCAATGAAGAGCTATCAAACAGAACAAAGGCAAACTTCCCATTGAGGTCTCGCACAACCTTATCGGCAGGATAAGGCCCTCTATCTCTTAATGTCCTGTAAGCTTCGATGACAACGATAACCTCATTGGCAGTCTTACTCAATCCATATTGTTGCTTCAAATGCAGAAGATTTGCAATGTGCCCTTGGAACAAACAAAATATATCATCCACAGAAGCAAATAATCTGCACACAAATAATGATGATGATGATGATGATGATGATGATGATGGATGAAGGTTGGGAAATATATATAATATAAAATCATAAGTAAATGCAAAGATAAGCAATAATCCACTTGCTTCAAGGGAACTAATGCAAATTTCAGCTGGTTATGATGAAATATCAACAAGAGGATTAGAAAAGATGATATCATCAAACAGGTTCACTTAAAGGCTTAAACACATATTTATTGTTCAAGGAAGAAATTAGGGAAGCACCATGTTTAAGCAATGTTTCATTCAAAATTTTGATACGTAGAAAATTCCTAGAAGGATACAGAAAATCAAACAAATTAAGTAGCATGATTAAGAAATACATACTGAAAAATAGTAAAAATGAAAACTGAGGTAACATTTCAATATGAAGGGAACCTTTCCTACGCTTGGATGTCTGTCATGTATAATGGTACCAAACAAGAGCATGGTACTGTTTTACATGGATACTCCATAATTAATGTGGAGTTGGCAAATGAAATTGTTGGACCTCTTTAAGAAAGCCATTTTGGAAGATGACAGCAATCTCCATAGATGTGTTGTATGGTCCTACATCTTTATCATTAACAAAGAGAATCATCGGTTGAAGGAACTAATTTAAGGGTTTCCGTCGTCACCTAAAAAGTTATCATGATAAAGATTCAAAATAGTTTATGTTCCATTATTATGGCATAATATGTTTAACTTAAACCAACAAGGGATAGTACGTACTCTACAAATTTGTATATCACATAACCATTGTCTCAGGCATGTTTCAATAATTCAGAGGTCATAACATAGTCCACTTAAGGATGACTCATAAAGATCCACATAAAAATGCTTTCTACCCAAAAGTCGATCAATCAAGTCATGGGATTAATAAAGTTGACACCATTCACTCTTCTGCTTTTCTTTCCAATGTAGGAATAAACTTCATATACCAAATCATTAACATGCCCATCTTGATGCCAAACCAGTGATCCGGGAGGATATATGTGCAAGAAAAGTGGATCACACAGCCTTAAGTTAATCAAATTTAGGGCTTGTTTAGATGACCGGAAGTAGCGGAAGGGCTATAAGTATCTCTTGAAGCAACTTCCAAAAAAGTGTCATGGAAGTAGATCTAAAAGTTACTTCTATTGTTTGTTTGCAAATTTTTGGAACAAAAATGTAAATATTAAAGTATTGTACTTGGTTCGTTAGCAAAACAAACAAAAAAAGCAATTTTATGATAGTAATAAAACATTACTTTTTGGAAGTAATTGAGTGGAACAATAAACTATAATTTAGTTCTTGTTGCTTGTGCTCCAAGCTCACTTCCATACCAAAATTAAGGGGAGAAAAACTTGTAAGCACCGACACCACAAAGGATCCACGTCATCATCATGAACTAACTGTTGGAACTTGGGTGAAAAAAACAAGTCCAATTGGGGTTTGGCTACTGAGATTGAATTGTCTTAGCAATTCTTCACCCCTTCGCATTTTATCATTAACTTTTGGTTTTGCCATATACTGGGACCCACAAATACATTCTTGAATAAAGTAGAGTCCAGGTTCACAAACCTAAGTCTTGGAGAGCACATGGGCCTTCTTTATTTTGTGATTTAATTCTATATGTTTCATGCCTTCATATTTGCCTGTTATAAAATTGATTTGGACATAATCTTTTGATTAATTAACCTTGATTCTTGTAACGGGAATAAAATGCTAAAAAATTTCACTCTATAAATAGAGTCGAATGTTTTGCCTTTCTACACCGAGAAAACTCGACATTTTCTCTTCATTCTTGTTTCCTTCAACTTCTTTTTTCGTAAAGTTTGCGAAATTATCTTGTTATTTTATTATACAAATCGGGTATTTGAAGCATCGGTCGGATTTTACTCCCGACCGTTCGTTGCGCCATTGGGACCTATGGAAAAAGAGGGTTTCGTACCGCTGAGAAGATCGACACCTTGGCTGCCTGCACAGAGGCAGAGTCTTTATTTCTAGGGTAGAGATTAAGTCTTCGCCTAACCCCACAAGTCAAAGATCATTTTTCTCATCTTTTATTATATTTACATTGTTGCAATTTCATGCTTTCTAATTACTGCTGATAAATTTATTCTAAAATATATATTTTTGCTAACTTTTACATCAATCTAGGAATAAAGAATCTAGTTATTTGGGTTAGTATAATTTACTTTTTTCCCCGAATTAGAAATTTATTAAAAAAATCCTTATTATTATTGAAGCTAGCATATTTTTCAAGCTTTAAAACTTGTGATTGACTAGAGAATTTTTTCATGTTATAAATAATTCAAATAGTTTATTATACAAAATATAATTATTATTGCATAACTCAATGTATAGTTCACTGGGTTTTTTCCTCTACTATTGTAAATCGATTACAACCAACCAGAGAAACCAAAAATATAAGCCAAAGCTAACAGAAAGAAAGATCCAAGAAACTAAAACACAAAGAGACTAAGTCAAAAAAGAGAATTAAAAGGTAAACAACTAGGGCAGGCATTCTCCGTTCTTCAAGCAAGAACGCGGCAAACTGCGATTCTCAGTAAATATCAAAAGAGTAATTCTTGAACCATAGGTTATTCCTGCAGTTCCACCAAACCCACATCTCTATAAAGTATGATGTTTTCTCCCAATAGTTACAAATCTTTTTTTGCGACGGACGGCCTTCTAACCATCTTCGAAGTTGTAAAATTCCACAAGGCCATAATATCAACCCAACCCTTGAACCGAAGTGGCAGATGAACGATCTCAAATTCGGAAATTGGCAGAATAGGTGAAGAATAAATCCAACACTTCGCCAAGCACAAAAGACACAAGTCGAATCATCTAAATTCATATGTCGAGATTGTAAGCATTCTGCAGTCGGCAGTCGATCATATAAGCACCATAGAAACCAACTCATCCTTCTTGCTATTGCCAATTTAGGTGGCTTTTTCCACAGTCCAATCAGCCCAATCTGTCTGTCCGTCAAAATTTTTCTAAATGTCTGACCAACAGTAAAGAATTCATTTATCATTTGCACCTTTGGGTTGGATTCCCCGGATTTTAGTGGCCATGCTTCAGAAAACCAACATTCCGGCAAGCTTTGTTGTGTCCTAATTACCGTCAACAGTTGGAAGCGAGCTAACCGCTGCCTTATGATCTTTCACAAATAACTTAAAACTCTACAGAAAATTATTAGCGGTTTATCCATTAGCCAAATGTATGTCCAGAACTTAATAGTGCAACCATCACCCACTTGTGACGAGTGTTGGGGTAAAAATTTACACCCCCGTTGACCGAGTCAAAGTCAAGGTCAACCCCAAGCCAGGTGGGCCCAAGCCCAGGTCAAGCGGGCCCATGCCCAAGTCGAGCCCGCGGCCAGCCTCTCTCATGCCAACAACAAAATCATGTCATAAATAATTTTTATGTAATTTTTTTATGCATGAATGTAAACAAAATGGGCATAAAGCCAATATTTTGTAAGCCCATGGCTTATGTGCAAAAATGAAATGGCACATGAGCCATGGGATGGCTAAAATGCCATTTTTGTAAAGCCTAAGGGGCTATATGTAAATGTGTAAGCCTATAAAAGGCAACATGATGATGAATAACATAACACTTTTTTCATTCCCTCAAAAACTAGGGTTTGTTCCTCCACTCTCTTTTTTTCAAGTTCTTCCTCTTCCTTTTTATTTTCCAAATAAATCAAGAGCTTAGCTCTCTTTTTTTTAAACTAAATAAAGTTTTACCATAAACCCATCTCCCAAAACTCCATCAAGAGAAGAAAAAGGGTCTCTTTTTTTATCATCCAAGATCTAGATCTTGGAGTTTCAAGAGAACCCATTTTGGGTTTCTTCTCAAAGGAGAAAGGAGAAAATCTTTTGGAGTTCAACTCCACAAATAAAATTCTTTTGGAGTTCAACACCACCACCAGGAAAATTATTTTGGAGTTCAACTCCACTACAAAAATTCTTTTGGAGTTTGACTCCACAGTAAAAATCTTTTGGAGTTCAACTCCACAAATAAAGTTCCTTTGGAGTTTAACTCCACTGCAGAAATACTTTTGGAGTTTAACTCCACAAAAAAATACCTTTTTTTGGGGAGTTTAACTCCACATTATAATTTTTATGGCCATATAAAATTCCTTTGGAGTTGAACTCCACGTAAAAAAAATAAAAATAAAAATAAAATAAAATAAAATAAAATAAAAATAAAAATTTGCTGTCACATGCAAAGCATGTGACCGGGTCACATGCATAGCATGTGACCGGGTCACATGCATAGCATGTTAGGATCTTCACAACTTTATGTTCGGTCTACGATGTAGCCGAATGTGTTTGGAGGAGAGAATGGATAGAGAACGGAGAAAGTATCAATAAACTATTCTTATATTTTCCTTGCTCTTACAAAACTTTACAAAACATCTCCTTATATAGGAGTTTACACGGCCCTTCATTATGACTCTTCATAATACCAATTGATTACAATAACCGTTACATAACCTTTCATTAAACCTATTCATGAATTGGTATCCCTTCCTTTTATAACCGATGTCTCTTCAATTCTTTGTAACCGAAAAACAAGTTTAATTTCTAACATGCTCCCTTAAACTTGTTTTACCATGCCGATCTTTCCTCGCAATTTTGCGAACACTTCAAATTTTAAGGGCTTTGTAAAAATGTCGGCCAGTTGATCTTGTGATTTGACATGAACGAGTTCGACCTCTTTCTTCCTCACATGTTCTCTGATAGAGTGATACCGAGTATCAATGTGCTTGCTTCGTTCATGAAACACTGGATTCTTCGCCAGTGCTATAACAGATTGGTTGTCCACATACATCTTCGTAGGTCCTTCCTGTTCAACCTTTAGATCTTTCAGCAGATTTCTTAGCCATATAGCATGGCAAACTCCAGCCGATATAGCAACGTATTCGGCTTCACAAGTTGATAGTGTCACTATCGGTTGCTTCTTGGAACACCAAGTAAATGCTGATTCACCGATGAAGAAAATGTACCCTGTCGTACTTTTCCGGTCATCTATATCTCCTCCCCAATCGCTATCGGTATATGCATATAATTCAAAATTGTTAGATTTCGAATAGAACAAACCGAAATTTGGTGTACCTTTGATATATCTCAATATCCTTTTCGCCGCTGATAAATGTGTCAATTTCGGTTCTTCCATGTATCGGCTGATCAAGCCGACTCCATATAGAATATCCGGTCTTGTGCATGTAAGATACCGAAGACTGCCTACCAAGCTTTTGAAATGCGTCGAGTCCACATTGCTCCGTTCATCGAACTTTGATAATTTTGTTCCGCAGTCTACTGGGGTATTGACCGAATTGCTTTGCTCCATATTGAACTTTCTCAAAATCGACCGAGCATATCCTTCTTGGGATAGGAAAATCCCATTCGGTCTTTGCTTTACCTCTATTCCCAAATAATATGCCATCTGACCGATGTCGGTCATTTCAAATTCTTTAACCATCGAGCTTTTGAAGTCATCGAACATACGTGGATTGTTTCCTGTGAAGATGAGATCATCCACATATAAACATACTATAAAAATATCACCTTTTTCGGACTTCTTTATGTATAATGCATGCTCATAAGGACACTTCATGAAACCGTGTGCTTGGAAGTATATGTCGATTCGACTATTCCATGCTCTCGGTGCCTGCTTCAGGCCATATAAGGCCTTCTTTAGCTTCAGTACTTTCGACTCATGTCCTTTCTTCTCATAACCGAGTAGTTGCTCGATGTAGACTTCTTCTTCAAGATATCCATTGAGGAATGCCGATTTAACATCCAATTGATATATCTTCCAACTGAATTGAGCCGCCATAGCAATGATCAGTCGAATTGTCTCGAGTCGCGCTACTGGTGAGAAAACTTCATCATAATCAATGCCAGCTTGTTGTTTGTAGCCTTTGACCACTAACCTTGCCTTGTATCGCTCGATTTCTCCTTTAGCGTTCTTTTTCTCCTTGTACACCTATTTCACTCCTATGGGTTTCTTGCCTTTGGGAAGTTCGGTGATCTCCCAAGTTCCATTTCTCTCAATAGCACTGATTTCTTCGTCCATTGCTTCTTTCCACCTTCGGTCTTTGACCGCTTCTTCAAAATTCATTGGCTCGCATTCGGCAAACAAACAAAATAATGTTAGATTATTTTGCATTTCGGTTACCTCATATAACTCGGTCATAGTCCTCGTCCTTGGATTTCTTGGTGGAGTTGAACTTGACGACGCTTCGGTTTGTGGAGAACCGACTTGAGGCGAATTGAACCGAGGTGTTGTTGCAGGCGATGGAACATCAACTTCGACTTCATTTCTTTTCTTTTCTTCTTGACCGAGTACTTCATTCGGTCTGCTGCTTTCGGCTTCATCGCTCCAACTCCATGAGCTTTCTTCATCAAATTCGACATCTCGGCTAACAATGACCTTCTTATTGACTGGATCAAACAGCTTGTAGCATTTGGTTCTTAGATCATAACCGATAAAAATCAACCGAGAACTTCGGTCATCAAGTTTTACTCTCTTTTGTTCGGGAACATGAGCATATGCTATGCTCCCGAAAATTTTAAAGTGACTTACATTCGGCTTATAACCATGCCACATCTCCTGCGGTGTTACATTTTGTAGACTCTGGGTTGGGCATCGGTTTAGAATGTACACAGCACATGCAACCGCTTCTGCCCAAAATTCCTTCGGCATATTTTTACTACTCAACATACATCTCACCATGTCTAATATGGTTCTATTTTTTCGTTCGGCCACTCCATTTTGTTGTGGTGAATAGGAGGCCGTTAAGAAATGCCGAATCCCATTTTCTTTGCAAAAATTTTCAAACTCATTTGAAGTGAATTCTCCACCTCGGTCTGACCTGACCGATTTCAAATAAAACCCACTTTCTTTTTCCACATTCATTTTGAATCTTTTAAAATTTTCAAAAACTTCCGATTTATTTTTTAGAAAATATACCCATGTTTTCCTTGTGAAATCATCAATAAATGTTAGAATGTACATTTTTCCACCAAATGAATTTGGAGTAATTGGTCCACATACATCGGTGTGGACAAGTTGTAATGGCTCCTTGGCTTTAAACTCGGCTTCTTTTGGAAAACTTGCTCGGTGATGTTTACCAAGTAAACACCCTTCACATAACTCTTTCGGTTCATTCATAATCGGCAAACCTTTGACCATGTTCTTCCTCACCAACAAGTTTAGTCCGCCGAAATTGAGATGTCTATACCTCATATGCCATAACCGAGCCGAATCTCTCACCGATGATTTTAGACACTTTGCTTCACCATATTTGATATCCAATAGAAATAGCCGATTCTTCGTCATCTGCACTTTTGCTATCAACTTCATTCGGTTATCTCTTAAGAAAAGAGTTCGATCCTTTAAATGAATATCGAAATTCTTTTCTAAGAGTTGTCCCAAACTCAAGATGTTGTTTTTCATATTCGGCACATAATACACATTTTCGATATATTTTTGTGATCCATCTTTCAGTCGAATTAAAATTTTACCTTTGCCTTTTACTGGTACCTTCGAACAGTCACCGAATGTGACTTGGCCACTCACCGATTCGTCCAAGTCTACGAACATGTTTCGCTTGCCACACATATGATTACTTGCACCAGTATCGAGATACCAAGTGTCGGCACTTTCTTCGTCACCTTTAAAAGCCAGCAGAAGTACATCGTCATTGTAATCTTCTTTCTCCACAAAGTTTGATTTTTCCTCGACTGTTTTTCCCCAACAGTCTGCTGCGTAGTGACCGAATTTCTTGCAATTATAGCATTGAACACTCGGTCTCCCTCTTCCACCAGTCGATCGTCCTCGGCCTCGACCTCGGCCGAAATTTTGGCTTTGACTTCTATCGTCATTGTTTTGACCTCCTCGACCACCTTGTCCTCGACCGAATTGACCTCGGCCACGGCCTCTTCCTCGGCCGCGTGTATTTCCTCGATTTCGGTCATTTTGACCATTTTCAACCGAATCACCTTTCAAATTAACTTGTGTTTGTAGTAATTTTTCAATCGGTTCTTGCTTTTTCACGAACCGTTCTTCGTGGGCTTTTAAGTGAACCCATCAACTCATCTATCGTCATTTCTTCAAGATTCTTTGACTCTTCAATTGAACACACAATGAAGTTAAACTTCGGTGGTAGTGACCGAAGAATTTTCTCTATCACCCTTACATCCTCCATTTTTTCTCCGTTCCTCTTCATTTGGTTGACCACCGTAAGCACTCGGGCATTATAGTCAGTCACCGATTCATTCTCCTCCATTTTTAACAATTCAAACTCCCTCCTTAGTGATTGTAAGCGTACCCTTTTAACCTTCTCGACTCCTTGGAAGGTTTTCTCAAGTATCTCCCACTGTTGCTTTGCATTAGTGGCAGCCGAAATCTTCTCGAAAGTCGAATCATCGACACCTTGCTCGATAAAGTATCTTGCGGTACAATCTTTCTCGAATAATTTTTCGTGGGTCGTTCTCTGAGCTGCCGTCAGTGCAGCTTCATCTTGAGGCTGATCATAGCCTCGGACCACCACATCCCAAGCGCCTACTGCTCCCAAAACAGTCTTCATTTTGATGCTCCAATTTTCATAGTTATCTTTGGTGAGGCGTGGGGCGTTGTACGAGAGTGTTGTCTTCGACATTTTCTTCGAACCTTGCTCTGATACCACTTTGTTAGGATCTTCACAACTTTATGTTCGGTCTACGATGTAGCCGAATGTGTTTGGAGGAGAGAATGGATAGAGAATGGAGAAAGTATCAATAAACTATTCTTATATTTTCCTTGCTCTTATAAAACTTTACAAAACATCTCCTTATATAGGAGTTTACACGGCCCTTCATTATGACTCTTCATAATACCAATTGATTACAATAACCGTTACATAACCTTTCATTAAACCTATTCATGAATTGGTATCCCTTCCTTTTATAACCGATGTCTCTTCAATTCTTTGTAACCGAAAAACAAGTTTAATTTCTAACATAGCATGTGACCGGGTCACATGCTTAAACATGTGACCGGGTCACATGTTTAACATGTGACCCCCTCACATGAAGGGTCACATGTTAGCATGTGACCCCCATTTTTTTTTTTAAAAATAAAATAAAATAAAAAATTCTCTTTTCTTCTTTCTTCCTCCTTTTTTTATTTAAAAATAAAAATAAATAAATATTAAATAAATTATAAATAATATTTAAAAATTAAAAAAAAACATAATTATTTTCTTTTCTTCTTTTCTTTATTTAACCCCTTTTTCTATTTAAAAAAAATATTAAATAAATATTAAATAAATAAAAATAATATTTTTAAATTAAAAAAATATTTAAAATTTTATTAAAAAATAATAATAATTCTCCAAATATTTATTTACTTATTTATTTTCGTTTTTATATATAGAAAATATATATATATGTATATATCTCTTTTTACAAGTGGAATAAAACAGAAAAAAAATACACACACACAACACACTGCATATTGAGTTCGCATGACCAGTTTAACCCGTCAATCGGAGGTTCCTTCGCTACAAATGCGAGGGGTAATTAACGGCAGCTTAGTCCGCGGCCGCCGGAGATTCGGATCCCCACAATCATTAAACCCCGGCCTAGCTTAGGCCGGGGGAATCTGTAATGCGCCTGACCAGCGCGCGCGTATTCCCATCTCAATGGGGTGACGAAAAACTCCCTACAGGTTCTGGCACGCCCGGTGGGACCATCTCTCCTCCCATATTTCGGGTTAAATGTTCATGCGAACTCAATCAATATACATATCGATTGCCTATACTGAAATAATGTTTCTATTTGCAGGGTTAACAATTTCCAATTGCCATATTCGATGCAAGTCGGTATTTGAACGATTTTTCTTGGCCCCAGCTGGGGGCAAGGCCATCAATACTGACAAAGTAATAAGTCATCTCGGGCAAACTCCAGCGGTACCCCCGACAACTACCGAATCAGGTATCTTCTCTGACCTCTACGTCGTTAAACTGGAAACAGCTGATCTCTAAGTCGTTAAACTGGAAACAGATGACCTCTAAGTCTTTAAACTGGAAACAGCATGACCTCCAAGTCGTTAAACTGGAAACAGATGACCTCTACGTCTTTAAACTGGAAACAGATGACCTCTACGTCTTTAAACTGGAAACAGATGACCTCTAAGTCTTTAAACTGGAAACAGAGGACCACCACGTCGTTAAACTGGGAAACAATCGACCTCTAAGTCGTTAAACTGGGAATGTAAAAAAAATGTAAATAAAAAAAAATGTGTAAATAAAAGAAAAATAAAGAAAAGCCGAAATGATGGGGCAACTCGCAATAAAAATCAGCGAGTAAAAATGAAAATGAAAATAAAGCCGAAATGATGGGGCAACCGCGAATAAATAGCCGAAATAATAGGGCAATCGCGACCTTCGCGATAAGAAAAGCTGAAATGATAGAGCAATCGCGGTAAAAACAAAAAAAAAACAAAAAAAAACAAAACAAAAACAGAAAAAAAAAACAACAAAAAAAAGAGAAAAAAAAAATGGCGAATGATGAGTCGCTCCTGGTACCATATTCCAGTGCAGCGATGCAGACGCCAACCAAATTCCAAATCCCAATCCCCAAGTGGCCAATGATGAGTCGCTCCTGGTACCATATTCCAGTGCAGCGATGCAGACGCCAACCAAATTCCAACTCCCATACCCCAACGGCGAATGATGAGTCGCACCTGGTACCATATTCCAGTGCAGCAATGCAGACGCCAACAAAGTCCCGAAATGTTTTTGGCCCTACGGTCTGGATCATACATCCTGCAAAACCGTATACAATCCACGGGCGTAAAACGATCCCAATCTCTCCCAAGTCCTACCGGCGAGACCACATTCAAAGTCCCACCGGCAGGGAAGATTCCAAAAAAATAAAAATAAAAAAATAAAAAAATAAAAAAAAAGAAGAGAAAAAAAAAGGAAAAAAAAAAGAGAAGAACGGTATGTCCACAAGCAAAATGGGCACGGATGAAAACCCGAAAGGGCTCCGTGAGTAAAAACTGCAGGACTGCCGGCGAGTTTGTGAAAATCCGAAAGGACGCAAACTCGTAAAAAAAAAGAAGAAATGAAATGCACTCGCAAAGTCCTCTCGACTTTGTGTGGAGAAAATTCCCGCGCGAGATCTTTACGACTCACAAAGGAGCAATACACTTAGGAGTCCCCATGACTCCTAAGGAGAAAATACACCTACGAGATCCTTTCGACTCGTGGGGAGAAAATGTTTTTATGGGACCCTCACGGCCCATAAAATTGAAAAGCCTTAGGTGACGGGGATCTAAACCTGTCTCGTAAGCCACCAATTCCCAAATCCTCCCGGGGCACATGATGAGTTGCTCCTGGCATTATTCCAGTGCAGCAATGCAGATGCCAAAACAAAAAAAATTCCCAAATCCTCCCGGGGCAAATGATGAGTTGCTCCTGGCATTATTCCAGTGCAGCAATGCAGATGCCAAAACAAAACCAATTCCCAAATCCTCCCGGGGCAAATGATGAGTTGCTCCTGGCATTATTCCAGTGCAGCAATGCAGATGCCGACCAAAACAAAAATCCCCAAACCCTCTCATGACAAATGATGATTCGCTCTTGGTACCATATTCCAGTGTAGCGATGCTGATGTCAACCCAAATCAAAATCAACAAGTCAACTTCCACTCCGACACCGCAGAAAGCGGAGCAAGTCAGAACCAATCTCGACACTGCAAGAAGCGGAGAAAGTCAAGTCTATCCCTGACACTGCAAGAAGCAGAGCAAGTCAAATCAAGCGCCGACCGTCCATGTCGCAAAAAGGGCAGTGCAGGCTTCCTACAAAGCAGGAACCAGATCGCTCCGGGCCAGGGAAACGTCTACCACAGACACTCCGTCTCGGAGACGCGTTAAGCGTCGACCGTCCATGTCGTAAAACGGGCAGTGCAGGCTCCCGCAAATTGGGAACCCAAATCGCTCCGGATCAGAGCGTCGACCGTCTATGTCGCAAAAAGGGCAGTGCAGGCTCCCGCAAACTGGGAACCCAAATCGCTCCGGATCAAAGCGTCGACCGTCCATGTCGCAAAAAGGGCAGTGCAGGCTCCCGCAAATTAGGAACCCAAATCGCTTCGTAACAGAGCGTCGACCGTCCATGTCGCAAAAAGGGCAGTGCAGGCTTCCTACAAAGCAGGAACCAGATCGCTCCGGGCCAGGGAAACGTCTACCACGGACACTCCGTCTCGGAGACGCGTTAAGCGTCGACCGTCCATGTCGCAAAAAGGGCAGGCTTCCTACAAAGCAGGAACCAGATCGCTCCGGGCCAGGAAAACGTCTACCACGGACACTCTGTCTCGGAGACGCGTTAAGCGTCGACCGTCTATGTCGCAAAAAGGGCAGTGCAGGCTTCCTACAAAGCAGGAACCAGATCGCTCCGGGCCAGGGAAACGTCTACCACGGACACTCCGTCTCGGAGACGCGTTAAGCGTCGACCGTCCATGTCGTAAAACGGGCAGTGCAGGCTCCCGTAAATTGGGAACCCAAATCGCTCCGGATCAGAGCGTCGACCGTCCATGTAGCAAAAAGGGCAGTGCAGGCTCCCGCAAATTGGGAACCCAAATCGCTCCGGATCAGAGCGTCGACCGTCCATGTCGCAAAAAGGGCAGTGCAGGCTTCCTACAAAGCAGGAACCAGATCGCTCCGGGCCAGGGAAACGTCTACCACGAACACTGTCTCGGAGGCGCGTCAAGCGTCGACCGTCCATGTCGTAAAAAGGGCAGTGCATCCCAAAAAGTGGGAACCAAGGCAAGTCGCCTCCACGTGAAAGAAGATCCATCAATTTCATGCACACGACCCACATGTGCGGTGTGCATTTATTGATGGGGGGCACTTTGTTGGGGTAAAAATTTACACCCCCGTTGACCGAGTCAGTCAAGGTCAACCCCAAGCCAGGTGGGCCCAAGCCCAGGTCAAGCGGGCCCATGCCCAAGTCGAGCCCGCGGTCAGCCTCTCTTATGCCAACAACAAAATCATGTCATAAATAATTTTTATGTAATTTTTTTATGTATGAATGTAAACAAAATGGGCATAAAACCAATATTTTGTAAGCCCATGGCTTATGTGCAAAAATGAAATGGCACATGAGCCATGGGATGGCTAAAATGCCATTTTTGTAAAGCCCAAGGGGCTATATGTAAATGTGTAAGCCTATAAAAGGCAACATGATGATGAATAACATAACACTTTTTTCATTCCCTCAAAAACTAGGGTTTGTTCCTCCACTCTCTTTTTTTCAAGTTCTTCCTCTTCCTTTTTATTTTCCAAATAAATCAAGAGCTTAGCTCTCTTTTTTTTAAACTAAATAAAGTTTTACCATAAACCCATCTCCCAAAACTCCATCAAGAGAAGAAAAAGGGTCTCTTTTTTTATTATCCAAGATCTAGATCTTGAACCCATTTTGGGTTTCTTCTCAAAGGAGAAAGGAGAAAATCTTTTGGAGTTCAACTCCACAAATAAAATTCTTTTGGAGTTCAACCCCACCACCAGGAAAATTATTTTGGAGTTCAACTCCACTACAAAAATTCTTTTGGAGTTTGACTCCACAGTAAAAATCTTTTGGAGTTCAACTCCACAAATAAAATTCCTTTGGAGTTTAACTCCACTGCAAAAATACTTTTGGAGTTTAACTCCACAAAAAAAATACCTTTTTTGGGGGAGTTTAACTCCACATTATAATTTTTATGGCCATATAAAATTCCTTTGGAGTTGAACTCCACGTAAAAAAAATAAATAAATAAATAAAAAAAATAAAAATAAAAATTTGCGGTCACATGCAAAGCATGTGACCGGGCCAGGTCACATGCTTAGCATGTGACCGGGTCAGGTCACATGGTTAGCATGTGACCGGGTCACATGCTTAAACATGTGACCGGGTCACATGTTTAACATGTGACCCCCTCACATGAAGGGTCACATGTTAGCATGTGACCCCCATTTTTTTTTTAAAAAAATAAAATAAAATAAAAAATTCTCTTTTCTTCTTTCTTCCTCCTTTTTTTATTTAAAAATAAAAATAAATAAATATTAAATAAATTATAAATAATATTTAAAAATTAAAAAAAAAACATAATTATTTTCTTTTCTTCTTTTCTTTATTTAACCCCTTTTTCTATTTAAAAAAAATATTAAATAAATATTAAATAAATAAAAATAATATTTTTAAATTAAAAAAATATTTAAAATTTTATTAAAAAATAATAATAATTCTCCAAATATTTATTTACTTATTTATTTTCGTTTTTATATATAGAAAATATATATATATGTATATATCTCTTTTTACAAGTGGAATAAAACAGAAAAAAATACACACACACCAACACACTGCATATTGAGTTCGCATGACCAGTTTAACCCGTCAATCGGAGGTTCCTTCGCTACAAATGCGAGGGGTAATTAACGGCAGCTTAGTCCGCGGCCGCCGGAGATTCGGATCCCCACAATCATTAAACCCCGGCCTACCCTAGGCCGGGGGAATCTGTAATGCGCCTGACCAGCGCGCGCGTATTCCCATCTCAATGGGGTGACGAAAAACTCCCTACAACGAGTACTTAGCTTCGATCAACCTAACCCAAACTGATTTTTGCTTTAACAAAATCTTGGCCGCTTGCTTTGCTAGTAACATATCATTTGAATCCTTGTTCTCAATCCCAGGCCTCTAAGTTCTTGGGGCGAACAAACCAATTTCCGCTCCATGTATCAAATATGTATCGCCTCCCTAAAGAAAGTTGTGCATTAACTTATCAATTCAAGAATCCTTGTCGGAATTGCAGAAGCACAAAAGCAGCATGACGGTAACATTCCTATCACGGATTAAAGAAGAGTTGGTGTCAATGGAAAGTGTGAAATGTCCATTCTACTGCACCAAAATTCTGAAGTTATGACGAGGGTAGAGGAAAACATTTTATATTCTAACACGTTCCCGTAGGTCCAAGACCCTTTGGGTCGAAATCTGGGCTTTTGCGCAGTGGTAATTTTAATTTAATAAATCCGCATTTAATACGCGTCCGGTGGAAATCGAACCTGGATTGCTCTGATACCATGTGAAATGCCCCTTCTACTGCACCAAAACTCCGAAGTTATGACAAGGGTTGAAGGAAAATATTTTATATTTTAACAAAAAGGATAAAAACTTACTTTTCCAGAACGCAAGTATGGCTTGAATGCTTGTGAGTAACTTGGTATAATCATTTAATTCATACCCCGGTTCGAATAATATTAATCCCAAGATACTTGAAATCCTCTCCACTTACCTTCCACCCAAAAGCCTTATGTAAATATTGTAGATTGCGAATAGACACATGATCCAAGTAGGTTTGTATGGAAGGCTTTGCCAAACTTATAACTTGACATGAAGCGGAAGTATAGAGGTCAAGCATTCCACGCCAAGCCTTAATCTCAGAGTCGCTGACCTTCCTAAAACAAACATCATCCGCAAACATGACATGCGTATATGCAGTTTTTGAACGACCAATTGTAACTCCCCTTATCACACCGTCCTCCGCATTTTGTCGAATCAGAAAGGAAAGAAAGTTTGCAAAAGTAATAAAGAGATAGGGGAAAGAAGGTCACCCTGTCTTATTCCATTAGTTGGGAGAATATGGCCCGTAAAGCTTTTGTTGCATTTAATACGAATACCGGTAACACATTTATGAATCCAAAAGATCCACTTATCCGAGTATCCCATTTTACACATCACCAACAAAAGACATCGCCAATCAACGCGGTCATAGGCCTTTTTCCATATCCATCTTCAGAATAAACCTATTTGTTTTCTCCTCTTTATTAAATTAATCGAGTGCCAAATTTCTTGGACTGTCATAACCCCATCAATTATGTCACGGTTACTCAGAAACCCCAGCTGCTCCTCACATATAGTCTTACCAATGACACCTCGCCATCTATTCACCAGTATTCTCACCAGAATTTTGTAAACGGTATTAAAAATACTATTAGGTATGAAATCAACCGCCTCAACTCGCTCCTCTTTTGGAATTAGGGATACAATTGTTTCATTCCAACTTGGTGGGAAGTAACAGCGTTCCATAAAAATTGCATCGCAGCGTACAAACTTTCACCAATTATTGGTCAGTTGATCTAGTGCAAAATCTGAGAAGGTACCGCATGAATATTCTACGATAGTAGGTATTGAGGAATCGGTACATGAAATTTTCATAAATTTGAAAGAAATTGTATTGAGAAGTAATTTGTATGGAGTTAGAGACGCATCCATTTGCGTCAGGGGTCCTAGATACGTAACCGCTCAAGATATCATCTCACCACCTTCCGTGGAAATAATTGACACAACACAGCATATAGCTAACCTGACGGAACCAATTGATTTGCGTAGAATTCTACCGTCCATCCATCAGCTCCAAGACATTTATCTTTAGGTAGTTGAAAAGCGGGTGTCCTCAATTCTTCCATTGAAAGTACACTAGTTAGCCAAAGATTATCCTCAACAGAGACAGTGGCATTGATTAACGTCCCCAACTTGCTTTGACACAGGAATTTATCGAACAAAGGAAAAGACGACATGGTTCGTGGAATATTAGTCCAAATACCTCTAAAATGTGAGTAAAAAACTCGCATGATATCCGAAAGGTTTTCATGAAGCAACCCTGCACCATCTCTAATCCGTGCAATTAATTTCTGTCGATCAGCCATTTTGATAGACGAGTGAAAGAATTTGGTGTTCCCATCCCCATCCTTCAACCATAATTGCCTACTTCGATTCCTTAGAAAACCTTCATAGTCCTTCTGCGCATTGTAGTCTTGATTTTAGATGAATAAAACGATTCCAATCCGCTTCGGATAGCCAAGAATGCTGATCAGATCGATATAAGGAGTTGATCTCTCCTTCAATCTCCCTAATTATAACAATGAAATCCCTATAATTTGAAGCAGCCCAATCCTTAAGAGCCTTTCTAGATTTCTTGTGGGCCTCCAATAGCCAAAGTTGTGGGCTCAAACTGGAATTAGTTGATTGCCAAATTAGAAATGATTCATGTTGTACGCTGGGATCCAAAAGTAAGCAAGGATGACAATGAAAAGTACTCCTCGGTGACTGAATTAACCCATTATCACTTCCACTAATTTTGGCCACCATTGGGGTATGGTCAGAACTCACTGGTGCTTCCAATAGCAACTCCACCCTCCAGCCATGTTTTATTGACAAAAACCTTATCCAATTCCTCATGCACTCTAGAGCCTTGATTCTGGTGATTATTGCACCGAGTTGTGCTCTTGATTCTTGGAGTATCACATTGGAAAGAAACTCATTGAATTCAAGATTGCCATTGCACAAATCCCATCTCCGTCCTCCAATTTTTTCATCAGCAGATGCGATCGAGTTAAAATCACCCGCGATGAACCATGGCATTTCCACCATACTCAACGCAGAAAGTTCATCCCACACCAGCCTTTATCAATATAATAGCAAGGGGCATAAACAAAGGAAAACAAAAATGCCTTGCCACCATACACTAAGGATACATGGCAGGCAAAACGAGACGCAACAAAATAATTAAACACGCTAATATTCTTAGAGACCATTACAATCAAGGATGCACGGACATGGACACGGGAATACGGACACGATATGATGCGACACGGCGATACAGTAAAATCCCAATTTATAGGATACAGGGACACGGATATATATATAATATATTTTTCTAACAAATTTAGCAAAAACCTTATATATTTCATCATAGAAATTATATTTAGCATTAAAATTGAGTAAAATAGCAAGAAAAGGTCAACTCAAAAAATTCCAAGAGGATTATGTTTTTCCTCTTCTTTAATTAAAAAATAGGGTCGTCGCTACTACGAGAATCACTTTTTGTGTTTATGGCTACACTAAAATATATTCGACGTGTCTAACACGTGTCCAAATCCAGAACCGCCTAATTTCGAAGCAGGACACGAAAATTCTGTGTCGGTCACATGTCGTGCAAGTGTCGGGCATGAATCTGTGTCCGACACATGTCCGACACGTGTCCGACAAGGATACAGCAACCAAAAGAACATTTCCGTGCAACCGAAATTACAATAATCCCTCCCAACAAGCCAACAGAGGGAATAACCATTACATTATATTTTTTAACATAAGCCCTGACATAATTAAAAGAGCTCTTCCCACTTAGGCGAGTCCCAAGAAGGGCAACAACAAAAGGATTATACATACGGATCAACTTATTTAAATCCCTCCATACTAATAGGGCTCTTTTAGTTTTAATCTACATGCCCTCTTCTGGTTCATATGCTCACTGGGACACAGCATAATTCTTATGCCTAATAGTCAATTATTTTGAAGGAAAAAACCGCATCGATACTAAGTTGCTAGCTGCTGGTTATTTTATAGTGTTTTGTTCTTGTTAATAGCTGCTCCTAAACTTTCTCAAAGTGCTTTTGTTTAATCATTACCAGTTCATAATTTGCAACATATTGGTTATTACTTTATTGTATCTGAAGTTATTTCATGTCATTATTATTTGTGACAATAATAATTGTTAGTTAAATAAGAAATTGACACATATCTGCGAGATTTATCAAACCTATTCCCTTAGGTTTATATCACATCTAGAAAATCTAGAAAAACCTTGAGGATTCTATAAGGTCAATATGATTAGAGAGAAGTCTGACTCGTTTAGGCTAGTACACTTGAAACTCTTAGTCAATTTTACCATTCTTTCCAATGACCGGTTGTTGGATTATAGGACCAATATACATGTTACGTTTTATCGTTCTTAGTTTTCAACTTATCATGAGTCGTGTGGAGGTACAGTGAGTCTCTGACTTTAGAAGATGAATCTACGGTACAAGTTAAAGGAAAAGGACGCATTGATTTAAAAATGACCACAAGAAAATATTGACTTTACATAATGTCTTACATGTGCCATCAATTCGGAAGAATTTAATTATGGATCAATTTTGGTTAAATCTGGACTTAGAATTGTTTTGGAAGCCAATAAGCTAGTAATAACCAAGAACTTATTCATTGGAAAATGATATATACATTAAGATTTATGTTTACCGCCGAAAACAGAGACGTTGGGACGTCTAGTCTGAATTTGGGGGCAGACGCGGTTTGGATTTATCCATCCACCTCTCCAAAAATACCAAGTTGATTTATGGCACCGTATATCGGAGATTTGGATAGATGCGACCGTTGTAGCAAACTTTATCAGATTCCCCATCATTTGTGAAGGGTTTTTGATTGTGGAGACGCTCTTCCATGCATGCGCAAGCCCCTGCAGTTAATTACGTTATCGCGTTGCGATAACAACTTTCTCTGTTCCAGTAGTTCATTTCGTGTCGTGTGTTTATTTTGTTTCTTTTGATTGCCCGTGAATTGTATACGGAGACTAGTTTATGTCATCGTCCGTAGGACGCGGATTAATACCAATCCGTATATTTTAGATTTGGGATTGGGTCAAGGATTTGCTTGACGAGGTCCACGTTGGAAATTTGGTTTGCCATCGGGAATGAACTCAGGACGCAGATCTCATATATATGAGATCCATCAGTTCACGGGATATTTGGGTTTTCTAAGGATCGTTAGTCATATTTGAGACTAAAATCAACTTAGAAACAAATTAGCATATGGGCTCAATTATTTTAGTTTAAGCACATCACGGTCTATTATCATCGTGTTTGGAGCGACGCGCTAGTTTAGAGACATCTCGGTCCAACATTCCCGTTTTGGGGACGAATGTTAGTTTAAAGACATTTCGGTCCATTATTCCATTTTGGGGACGAATGTTAGTCTAAGAACATTTCGGTCCAACATTCCCATTTTAGGGACGAATGTTAGTTTAAGGACATTCGATCCATTATCGCCATGTTTGGGTCTTGCGTGCACGTGTATTTGTTACGTGGTAGAGTGAACGATGGAGACATGGAATGCACCCAATTTGAGGTGCGATCTGATTTGAGGTGTGCACGTCAATTTGAAAGTGCGTCAATGTGGGATGTATTATTCCCTGTCTTGATGAAATTTTACATCAAGTTGGGACAAGAAATGAGTTGGTTGTCGGGACCCGCCACCTCTCTTAAGACGTTGAGAAATTACGACATATATCAGAAGTGTGAAGAGATGTACCCTTGAACCAAATCCCGTATTTGAGGGAAAGATTGTGATGGATCATCTAAAAATCGTTAGCCTTATTTGAGACTAAGATTAATTGTATCATTTTGGATATCAGTTTGGATATCACGAACATAAGGTTGTCAATTTGGGCTAAGATTGGATTTCTGTAACACCCAGCAGTGCTAAGCACTCAGTTGCCTATAGCGCTCACGTGTATATCACGTGAGGCGCTATAATAGTGCAAAACACTAGTCTTTTGTGGCGCTGCACAAGTGCTGAGCACTAACTTTTCTGTTTTCTGGCACTCACGTGTGTTTCACGTGAGGCGCTCCAATAGTGCTAAGCACTAATTTTTCCCGGCGCTCACGTGTGTTTCACGTCAGGCGCTGTATAACTTGGCCTTGAGCGCTCACGTGCTTTTCACGTGAGGCGCTGAGTTCTTTTGGAGGTTTAATCTCTGTTGATATTTTTAGAAAATTTAAATCTCTGTTAATGGTATTTTGACCATTAACGATCACCAAGATCATTATTTTGAGGATCTTGGATCGGGTTTTTTAAAGAACTAAGTTCTTGATTTAAAGAAACTAAGTTCCTGATTTAAAGAAACAAAGTTCCTTAAATATTATGGACTCCATCTTTCTTTTCAATCTTGTTCTTCCATGTTCTTTTCGATATCGTTCTTCCCTGGATTTTTGATTCTCAAGAACAAAATCTTCCCGATGAGAATTAAATTCTCAGCTTGTGGGAGATTTGTCTTGCGGATCTCAGATCTATGGAAAGAACTAAGTTCTTTGAGAAATGTTAAACTCTTATATATGATATGATAGGTAAGGAGATATTTTGAGCTCGATATTTTCTTTACCTAGGGTTTTAAGGAGGAAGATCTTCTCTAAGAATTAAATTCTCTGTTGTTTTGTGGAAGCTTTTAGAGAGTCTTCCGTATTTTTTTACAGAAGCTTATGGAGGTCTCCTTTTTTGCCTCTGTCCCCTCCTCCCCGAGACTTGAAGTCTCAGTTCCTTTATATAGGAGAGGCAAATTTATTAATTAGTTTGAGAAAATCTCCCATTTAAGATACCAAGTTTGTATGGGGGATTTTACCCACCGTTGGATCTTTGATCCAGTGATTTCTGTTTCACAGATATGTTTCTTGTTTTTAACAGGATTAGGGAAATATTTTTCCATATACATAATTTTATTCTGTCAAACGGTGACTTTTAATCACTGTCACGCCCCGCTTCCCAAAATACGGAATACAGAAAGCAACGAAGGTCAGTCGTGCTACCTACGGTAAAGAAAAATCCTTCCATAGTCACATAAGGCTGTCTAAATTAACCTGTCAAAAATAAAATCCAATACCAAAAGAGATAATACTGATAATCATACTGCAACAAACCCACAAGGAATACTAAAAAAATGGGTCCACTAGATAATTGATGCAAATAAATACCCAATACAATGAGTTCGAAAAGAAAACAAACTCTGAAAAGATACAAAAGTCCTAATGTCCCACAAGGGCGCACATGCTAAATACTAACAGAAAGAAAATAAACCTATGGGTTGCTGATCTTCGACAAAGTCCTGATAGCCGTTGCGATCCTGCTCAGCCTGAAAATATGTCTCTAAACCTGAGATGGCAAATCTCAGGAATGTCAGAATATCCCAGCAAGTACTCAACGTATAAGGTGTGTGTATGGTATGCCAACATGAATAGATGAACGTAGTGAAGCCCGTGTGCTCAAGTAAAAACATATATATATATATATATATATACATATTAATACTATGAAACCAACAAGTAAAGAGATTAAATCATAACCTAACTGGCCACTAAAAACTAATCTATCCTATCGTGAGTTCGAGTGTATGCGTCAAAATCTGCGGGAGTATTCCTAACCCAAGAGTAGTGTCGCATGGGCTAGGAAACACGGGCTCAACTGTGGAATGAACATGCGACCGATATAGCCAGGTACGAGCTGTAATAACATGCGACCGATATAGCCCGGTACGAGCTGTAATAACATGCGACCGATTTAGCCCGGTACGAGCTGCCGACACGGGACTCCTGAGATCCTGTTGTGCCAACGCACACTCCAACTACCCCAACCCCCGCGTGTTCGTATCTACTATGGTAACAACTAAATCACTAACTAAGAATGCTGAAAAGACTAGAATTTGTGGTATGATAATTGTACGGAAATAAAACTGGTGAATAGTAGTGTGTCATGGCATGTAGTTCAGCATCCTAATTAGGGATCTCGATATTAAAAGACTAGAGTATTGAATAGTCATGTCAGCGGTAATAGTTATCCGATGATAGTAATTGCTTGAAGGCGATGAACAAGCTGGTTAGTAAGATATATATAAGGTAGGTTAACAACTTTCAAACTTTGATTATAATTAAAAATAAATCTCAGTGCAGATCCACACTCAATCAAATTTTCTTTTATTGCTTTGTTGCATAAAGGTTTATATAATTGAATACTAACACTTTTCTTTCTATTTTAACAGTGCAGAAAAATACGTATATATATACGAGGGTTGCCGATATGCATCGACCAAAAGTAAAGCAAGAATACTTGCCTTGAGGATAAGGATCACGGGAAAATGATGTACGGAGATGCGAGGCACGATCTCAGCTAAAGTTCGACTTGGGATCTGAGTTATACGCTCCACCTAGATTGATTTTATCGGTTAAACTATAATTACTCTCATAAATACCATCATACAACCAAACACAATTATATCAAACTTAGGGTTTTAATTCTAATTTTCCCTCCTTCAAGTTCTTTATTTTATGCTCTTCTCTTTCACTGTACTATTCTACCATCCAATATAATTTCACTGCCAAATATAAACTCCATGTATACATATATATAACTTATCATAAACAAAACCCATCAACTTAAGGTTTTAAGACTTTCTTTTCCCTCTTCTATGTTCATTGTTTTCCTTCTTATTATTATTATTATTTTTTTGGGTTTTAAAAACAGGGATTAAGGAAAACTTACAGAGGATGGTGATGCTAACAAGCTAGGGTTTGGATGGGTCCTAGATCGAGTCGAGAGCACTCAGTGATGAGAGAGGATGCGAAGACGAGATGGGTCGTAGGCGATTCGAGGTGGAGCTCGGATCTGGAAATGGGAGGCTGCGGTGGTGAGGATGGCGACAATGGAGGCTTATGGTGTTGCTGCAGAGGAAGCGATAGAGATCTGGATGATGGGGTCGTCGAGAGGGGGAGATTGTGACAGCGAGGCCAGAGGCGGCGAGGATGGTGGCAATGGGGATCGTGGTGCGAAGAAGACGGGGGAGATGGCGATAGGGTGAGATGAGATTGTCGAGAGGGGGAGATTTCCCGCGAGGTGAAGACGAGGGCTGCGGCGGTGGTGATGGTTGCGGGGATGAGGACGAAAGAGGAAGGAGAAGGAGGCAAGGGTCGTCGGGTGAGGAGCGGGAGTCAGGGGTTGCGAGAGGAAGGAGAAGGAGGCGAGGGTCGTCGGGTGAGGAGCGGGAGTCGGGGGTTGCGCGGTGATGGTGGCGACGGTGATGAAAGCGGCGGCGAGAGGGGAGATTTAAGGAGCAGAGGGAAAAGAGAAGCGTGAGTGAGAGAGAGGGGGGATATAATATATATAGAGAGAGAGATGATTATTTTGTTGTATATGGTAAATATGTATATTTATATGTGTGGGTGTTTAGAAATTTGGTATGGATTTTACTTACTCTCATAACAACAGCAAATGAAGTTAGGCAAAGAAATATATCTAAAACTGAAGATTTTCATATCAAAAGATATACGGAAAAACCAAAATAATTATATTGGCAACCAATTATAAAGTAAATTTTAAAATTGTAGTAAAAGTTTCTTATTAAAAAAAAATATCTCAATACTCTAGAAACACCACATCCAAATTAGGGTTACATCCTACCCACCTTACAGAAAATTTCGTCCTCGAAATTGGAAAGACGGCTACAAGATTAAGAAAACAGGTGTGGGTACAATTGACGAATCTCGTCCTCACGCTCCCAAGTGGATTCCCCGCGTGAACGTTCGCCACAAGATATAAGAACTAGAGGGATGATCTTGTTTCTCAATACTTTCTCTCTACAGTTGACAATGGTTGTAGGTTGCTCTTCATACGAGAGATCGGTGCTCAAAATTAATTCAGAGTGATCGAGAACATGGCTGTCATCGCGAACGTGCCGACGTAACTGTGATACATGGAATACATCATGCACGCCAGCCAAAGAGGATGGTAAAGCCAATCTGTATGCCACTACTCCAACGCGTTCCACAATCTCGAATGGTCCGATAAATCGGGGACTGAGTTTCCCACGACTACCGAATCTAATCATTCCTCGAGTCGGCGAAATCTTAAGAAATGCATGATCTCTTACTCCAAACTCAAGAGGTCTTCGACTAGTATCCGCCCAACTCTTCTGACAATCTTGTGCTGCCGTGATATGGTTCCTGATCAACTGGACATTCTCAACGGTTTAGGTTATAAGCTCCGGTCCTAGTAATCTTCGCTCACCCACATCGTCCCAGCAAAGTGGGGAACGACACTTACGCCCGTAAAGTGCCTCAAACTGCGCCATCTGAATACTCGCCTAATAGCTATTATTATAAGATAATTCCACCAAGTGTAGGTGATCCTCCCACGATCTCTTGAAATCTAGCATACAGGCTCTCAACATTTCTTCTAATATCTGTATCGTACGTTCAGACTGTCCATCAGTCTGGGGGTGGTAAGCTGTGTTGTAACGGAGACGAGTGCCTATTCATATCAGAATTTTGTATTATTATATCGCTCATTCTTAATCATATTACAAATAAATAGATGCTTTTGATACATGTCTGCTAAATAGTTGCAGGTTACAGTTTCTCAGATCATTACAGTGAAATTCATGAAAATACGCTACAAATGTGAAACTACGACCAATAATAGATGAATCCGTATGATACCGCCCACCATTTCAAGGAACAACTGAAAATCATTAGACAGTTCAATGCACAAGTTCAAGGGCAGCACAAGATTCAAGACTTCAACGTGAGGCTCACGGTAAAAAGTCCACTGTTGAATATCTGGAAGAGAATTGAAGAGATTCTGAGAGACCAAGTGAAGAAAATAGAAGATAAAAGCAACTTGAAGAAACCCTAAAGAATTGGACCCATGAGCCCACCAAATGGCCGCGGATCCGCAGCCAAACAAGCTATTCTGCCGCAGTTCCGCAGCCGTGCAATGCACGTGTCGGTGGGGTGTCGGTGCTTTGACTCAGTCTTTGGGGTTGTTTTGTAATTTCATATATGGATCAGAATGTAAACCTAGGGTTTTTCCCATCTATAAATAGGACGGCTCAAAGCCAAATAAAGGGTGCCTCTTCGAGGGTGCCTCTCTTTACCTTTTTTCTAGATCTAAATTCAATTGTAATGCGTTCTTGAGGTCATCAATAAAGTAAGAGTTTTTATTTTTATCTCGCCTTCTTTAATTATCTGAATTTAATTCTTGCAATTTTTATCTGTTATTTTAATATCTGCAATTTAGTTTTCTAATATAAAAATTATGAAAAAATGAATTTCATTGTTAACTTCCTAATGACTGAGTAATCCCTCACTTGTTAGGGTTTGGATAGGGAAGGTTTGAGAGATGGAAATCTCTCACTCGTTTGTTTGCCCATATAATTTTATTAAAAGGACTCTTTTTAAATCAACTACACACCGCTCACTACGGCACCCTATCCTACGTGATAGCGGTGATTCCTAGTTAGACCGGGTGTGATTAAATTAACTGGAGGTTAGGGCTAAGAGCCAAGAACGGACGGACAAGGACCAAAAGGAAGAAACTTAGTTTCTTCCCAGTCGTGCCAATCCCCATTGTTGCCGATTACCCTAACACCTTTATTCATAACTAAGGCATTGATTGAAGCGAAAAGATCTCTATCTCGAACTAACCTAATTCTAACCCTAGCAAGCTTTTTATCAACTTTTATCTCATTCTTAGATCTTAAAACAAAACCACCAATTTTTTGGACTTAACTCGTTAAAACATAAAGAAAAGGAATCCTTCTCCCTGTGGATCGACCCGTACTCAACCGGCTAGCTACCAAGCGACACCGTCTTGATTGCGGTATATTCTTAACTTTGATTTTAAAACGCACGCACGCAAAAGCTCTCAATCAAATGGCGCCGTTGCCAGGGAGACGGTAGTCTCTTTCTTTGTGTAATTTCGGGTTAAAAAAATAAAAATAAAAATAAAAAATTTAAAAATTATAAAAATTGAAAATATAGAAACTAAAAAAAATCCATCTTGTTCTTTTTGAGAGGTATTGTATGAATTGCGCAGGAAAAGAAGATGGACTGATTCAGATCTGGAAAAAACCAGTGAACAAATCAACAAACAGAAGATCTGAACAAACAGAGGAGAATCACAACAGACAACAGAAAAATTTTGGAGATCCAAACAACTTAACCAATGCGGAACCGCGGCGGATTCAAGCGTTTGACCACGGAACCGCGGTCAACTGCTGACGTCAGCACCCCAAAATTTTCTGTAAGTATTTTTGTCCCCTCTCCTACCCTGAGCTCCACTGAAAATTTTTCCTGCAGGGTTCTTTGCGCAAAATCTTTCTCCCTCTCCAATAAATTGTTTTTGTGCAGGATTCTTTGCGCTGCCAAATAAAAAAAAATTGCAAGTGTTTTTGGTGTGTTAACTGCTTTGCATAATTAATACGGACTTTTAAGGGGCTATAACACCAATCCAGATTGGGTGGGGATTTTATTACCCTTCCTAAGACCCTAAAAATCACTAAAAAGCATATGCATCACTCTTGAGTTAATTAAAAAATATTTAGACTCGGCTAACTAAGGACTGTCGTGCTCAATAGGACAGAGGAAGGTTGTGGGCATTCAATCGTTTATCTAAACCTGATTTTGTGGTGCCTAGGCTAGACAAGTGAGAAAGGTAACTTTAAAAGGCCCGTCTTACGGTGATTCGTGAGCGGAACCCTCCTTTCTTCATTTGTGCTTACCTAACCACAATTGGCGGTGAAGAGGCGATTTGAGGGATATCTCATAACTTGTCACTTTGGAACAGTTAGGAGCAGTCTAGTTGACTTAGGAGACCCTAACTCTAGGTTTGCTTGTGCATATTTAAACTGTGGTTATTTGAAATTGTGCTATAGTTCCGTACAATTTTTTGCAAAACTCTTTCTAAAAAACACTTTCAAAAATTTCAAAACTCCAAAAACAAACAATTTTTTTAAAAAAATTAAAATAAAATTAAAAATTAAAAAATATCACATTCTTTTTCTTCTCCTTTCTCTCATCACATCATGGGTACCCCACCTCGCAAAACTCTTGCCGAACTTTGGTACCCTCAACCAGACATTACTTCCTACGCTCATTGTTTTGGTCGAATTTCGGACGACCCCTCCATGCCCAAAATTTCTTTGAAAGATCGAATAAACGCGTCTAGGAAAAACAGTTGGACTCCGCAATCCATTTTATATCAACTGTTTCAACCTTCACCACCTTCTTATGTTGATACTGCTTTTTCGAGTCCTGTTGTAACTCCGAAACCTATGTCTATTGCTGAACATATTGAACAATCTCGTAACAGATCTTTCACTCCTTTCACCACTGTGAATTCTCTGGTTCAACAATTCCATTCACCTTCTTATCCAAATGTTGATTCTACTCCTGTCCAGCCATTCAATTCCTACCAGTCCTACCCGACTTTCGCACCTTCCCTAGACATTACTTCTACACAGCCATTTGGGAGTTTCCAGTATCCAAACAACTTTGAATCTTTTAATGAAGCCCCTTTACAACCCATGTCTAGTCTGGAACAGTCGTTAGAAGATTTTATGGTAGTGTCAAGACAACAGATAATGGAGTTGAATGCGTCCATGGCCACCCTTATACAACCTAGTGACCAGGTAGCTAGTTTCCAACTAGCTCCAAATTCTCCAATGTATGATGAGCCGGTTGGACAGATTGAGAATTTGAATGCTGAGAGTGAGTTGTACACCGTTCCAAATCAAACCTACCCATCCGCAATTGAATCCCACAATTCTGATTTTGAATATCTATCAAATGTTCCAAATGATTCACCAGTTGAAGATAAAACGTTTAATGAGTTGTGCGACTTTGTAGTGTTTGATTTGCCAGATTGTAAAGGGTCCCTTTCGAGTGAAACCATCACCAATCCTTTTGACCTCTACACCTCCACTCTAGAACCTGAATTGATAAATATCCATGCTTTTGATGATGTGTCTGAAAAAATTGATTTTCACTTGATTGAGGATATCGACGCTGGGAATATTTTGGATGATGAACCCGCAGATTTGACTGAATTTTTCTCTCCAATTCATCATCCCGAGTCATTAAATGTTTCTCCCGAACTACATATGCGTCTTGATTTTGATGAGAATTGCATGGATAAGCTAAATTTTGAGGAGAGTACTGAGGAAATTGTTGAGGATGAAGCAATTTTACTTGAGGAGCCGTATTTTCCAATTCATTATATCCCTTTCATTGACTGCGCACACCCTCCTGAATTTTTAATCGATACCCTTCCTCAATCACTTCCCTCCGTCCTCGTTCCGACCTTGCAAGAAACCGTTACACTTTCATTTTCAATGTCTGGTTTATCAAGTTCGACGTACCCATGTTTTCTCATGAATCTTGAGGGATTTGATCTCATTTCTCAGTGGGTTGATAGATTAGCACAATCGCTTTTTACACATCGGTCATTACAAATTGTACTAATTTATACACTCCATCTCCTCCCTCAAGTTCGTATTCAACTTCTTTCTCCCACTTTCTCTGGTTCTTCTAATCTTCCTTTAATGATAGCGAGTATTAATGAATCACAATCCGATATTTTGAGTTCGATAATTCTAGAAAAACAACTTGATTTAAACTCTTTTGAAAATAAGATAGATAAGCCTTACGAGTCTCTTAGCTCCGTAATTTTTGAAAAATCAAGTATATTGAATTCTGGCGCGACACTTATTGACATTGAAATGTTCAATCGGACCATCGATGGAAGTTTCGAAGATATTTTCGCCGACGAACTCGCATTCCTAAACGACACGGATTTTATGATTAATCAACCTCCACCTGAAGAAGTCGAACCACCACGATTTTTTTTCCCTTCCGCCATTCTTCTCCTCCACCGAGACCGTATACTGCTTTTATCTCCGCACTGTCTCGTGTGTTTCTCATTTCTTTTATCTACACTCCATTCTTTCACCAACCACACCATTATAACGATAAAATTTTTGAATGGTTGGTGCTAACCTTTGGCCTGTGTAAGGCCTTGTATAGCTTGATACTGTGTTTTTCTCCTCCCTAACTCTGAACTTTAATGCTTCAACAGTGGAAACACTGTTTCACTTTAGTTTGGGAGGAACCTTTTTGTGTATATATATTTTGTTTTCTTTTTCTGTTAATAATAAAAAAAATAAAAATAAACAAACAGGGGAGTGCCGACAATTTTGACCATCTTGGTGTAGCCTGACAGTGAGGGCACTGTCAAGTTTAAGTTTGGGGGTGTGCTCGGTAAGCTTTCTTCCTTCGCATTCATGTGTATATTTTTGCATTTGCATACTTATTTTAAAACCCATAAAAATTGAAAAAAAATTAAAAATTATACAATTTTGGCCATATTTGATTTAAGTTCAACATGACGGTTGAATAGTAGGGAAAAACTAGATCCTAAACTTAGTAAATTACAAACCCTAAAAATAACCTTTCTTAAAGTCTAACTGTAGAGAATATATGTTTTTGTAGTTTATTTAGAAATAGGCAAATTTTGAGTTCAGTTCTTGGGCTCAGTCAAAATAAGGGAAGAGTATTAAAATTTTTATTCGAAGTGTAAGTCTGAAAAATAATTCTGAACCTTAAGTCTAAATTCTGAAAATATATACCCTACAACTTGCACAAACACGCACCTTGAAACTTGGAATAGTAGAGAATATCTTGAAATGCTCTAGTCTAAAATCCTTAGTATGAAGGAAAATAAAATAAAAATACAAGTGTGAATAAAAAGATATAAAAAAAATGAACACTGGTTTTGTAATTATTTAAGGCTGCATAAAAAATATATATATATAGCGAGAGTGCTTTATCACCTAGTGCCTTAGACCAACTGGTTTGGGAGTCACTGCTAAGCCTTAGGTATTGCAAGACGATGAATTACGCCTAAATACGTAAGCACATTTTGTAATCGGTCGTTCAATACCTCAAGAAGTATTAACGGTCGCATGAAGGATGTGTGAGCAATTTTATCTATAAATCACCAACTAAAAGTATTTTGGAAGATGGACAAGAGTATGATAGCTAGAATTGAATTTCCAAGTTTAGGGGTGATACATACACACACGTAGGGGTATATGATTGGGGTTTGGATGAGAGAAATGAATGAAAGATAGGGCTTATACTTTCAGTAGAGATGATAAAAATTCCTAAATTGAGATGAAACCTTAGAAGGAAAATTCAAAAGATACTGAAAGCTTAGTAAATTTGCAGAACATATACGATTTTAAGTTAAATGATAAGTGAGTGTGAAAAATACGGCTTGATAATTTCTAAGTTGAAGATAATAGAATTTCTTGCTAGAATACCAAATTGAAGAATGAAAATTAACAGCCAAATTGATCGGATTTTGTGGATAGTATCCGCTTAAAACCCTCAGGAGACAACACTCCTACTAGGGACACCTAGAGGTTTAACGGCTTGTTGCACGAGCTCAGTGCAATCGTGTTCCCTGCGAAAATGAGGTTAGGTTTTTTCGAGAATAAAATTGGCTTTGCTCGGGACGAGCAAAAGATAAGTTTGGGGGTATTTGTTCATATCAGAATTTTGCATTATTATATCGCCCATTCTTAATCATATTACAAATAAATAGGTGCTTTTGATCCATGTCTGCTAAATAGTTTCAGGTTACAGGTTCTCATATCATTACAGTGAAATTCATGAAAATACGCTACAAATGTGAGACTACGACCAACAATAGATGAATCCGTATGATGCCGTCCACTATTTTAAGGAACAACTGAAAATCATTAGACAGTTCAATGCACAAGTTCAAGGGTAGCACAAAATTCAAGACTTCAACGTGAAGCTCACGGGAAAAAGTCCACTGTTGAATATCTGGAAGAGATTTGAAGAGATTCTGAGAGACCAAGTGAAGAAAACAGAAGATAAAAGCAGCTTGAAGAAACCCTAAAGAATTAGGCCTATAAGCCCACCAAATGGCCGCGGATCCGCGGCCAAACAGGCTATTCAGCAGCGGTTCCGCGGCCGTGCAATGCACGTGTCGGTGGGGTGTCAGTGCTTTGACTCGGTCTTTGGGGTTGTTTTGTAATTTCATGTATGGATCAGAATGTAAATCTAGGGCTTTTCCCATCTATAAATAGGAGGGCTCAAAGCCAAATAAAGGATGCATCTTCGAGGGTGCCTTTCTTAGGGTGCCTCTCTTTACCTTTTTTCTAGATCTAAATTCAATTGTAATGCGTTCTTGAGGTCATCAATAAAGTAAGAGTTTTTATTTTTATCTCGCATTCTTTATTATCTGAATTTAATTCTTGCAATTTTATCTGTTCTTTTAATATCTGCAATTTAGTTTTCTAATATAAAAATTATAAAAAAATGAATTTCATTGTTAACTTCCTAATGAGTGAGTAATCTCTCACTTGTTAAGGTTAAGATAGGGAAGGTTTGAGAGATGGAAATCTCTCATCCTTTCTTTGCCCATATAGTTTTATTAAAAGGACTCTTTTTAAATCAACCACACACCGCTCACTACGGCACCCTATCCTACGTGATAGCGGTGATTCCCTAGTTAGACCGAGTGTGATTGAATTAACTGGAGGTTAGGGCTAAGAGCCAAGAACGGACGGACAAGGACCAAAAGGAAGAAACTTAGTTTCTTCCCAGTCGTGCTAATCCCCGTTGTTGCCGATTACCCTAACACCTTTATTCATAACTAAGGCATTGATTGAAGCGAGAAGATCCCTATCTCGAACTAACATAATTCTAACCCTAACAAGCTTTTTATCAACTTTTATCTCATTCTTAGATCTTAAAACAAAACCACCAATTTTTTGGACTTAACTCGTTAAAACATAAAGAAAAGGAATCCTTCTCCCTGTGGATCGACCCGTACTCAACCGGCTAGCTACCAAGCGACACCGTCTTGATTGCGGTATATTCTTAACTTTGATTTTAAAACGCACGCACGCAAAAGCTCTCAATCAGTGCCCAAACTCTCTTGTAAGCTTCTCCAGAAATGTAAGGAATCTCGTGTCCCGGCCTGATACTGTAGTAATAGGCACCCCATGTAACCGTACGATCTCTTGCATATATTTCTCTGCCAACGTCTTCGTCGATTGTCCCACTCGAAAGGGTAGAAAATGGGCCGCCTTTGTGAGACGGTCGACGATGAATCAAATAGCATTTTTGCCCTTAGGACTCAACGGTAAAGCCGTCACGAAGTCCATAGTGATGTGTTCCCACTTCCACTGGGGAATGGGAAGTGGTTGCAGCAGGTCGGCCACTCGCTGATGTTCGGCATTCACCTGCTGGCACACTAAGCATTTCGACACATGGCGGGCAATCTCCCTCTTCATACCATTTCACCAAAAGTGTTGTTTAACGTCCCTATATATCTTGGTGCCACCCAGAAGCACTGAATAGGCTGAACTGTGTGCTTCTTTCAATACTTCTCGAACCTCGCCCTTTGGCACGCATAGTCGACTGCCGAATCTTAAGGAGCCATCTTCATGTATCAATAAATCTGTTCTCAATCCGGCCTTTACTAACCCGCGGAACTTCTGCAATTGCGGTCCCCAGCCTGTGTAGCTTTAATACGATCTACTAACGTAGACTGCACTTGTAGTTGCCAATATTGTATGCGTGTCCCCCGTTCTACCACTTCCAAATCGAGTCTCCGAAACTCATCAAGGAGTTCCTTCTGGGTAGTCAACCACATCGCTATTGGTCTCCGGCTGAGAGCATCCGGTACCACATTTACCCTCCCGGGATGATATGCAAATCAAGATTATAATCAGCCATGAACTCCAACCACCTGCGCTGTCTCATATTTAGCTCCTTTTGCGTGAATACATACTTCAAGCTCTTGTGGTCCGTATAGACTTCCACTCGTTCTCTTAAAATATAATGCCTCCAAATCTTCATAGCAAAGATCACTGCGGCCAACTCTAAATCGTGGGTTGGGTAATTTTTCTCGTACGTCCTCAATTGACGCGAGGTATAAGCGACAACACTCCCACGCTGCATCAAGACACAGCTTAGCCCTTTGCCGAAAACGTCACTATGAATCACCAGTCCTCCTGTCCCATCTGGTACAGTCAATATGGGTGCAGTTGTGAGTTTCTCCTTCAATAACTCGAACGCTCGATTGCACTCTTCTGACCATACGAAGGTACTCCCTTCCGAGTAAGTCTTGTAAACGGCTCAGCCGCTCGTGCAAAATCTTTAACAAATCTGCGGTAGTACCCTACGAGTCCCAAGAAACTTCTAATCTCTACTACTGACTTTGGTGGTGGCCAATCTTTCACTGCTTCAATCTTTGCCGGGTCTACTGAGATACCGTCTCCAGAAACGATGTGGCCCAAAAATTGAACTTGTTCAAACCAAAATTCGCATTTACTAAGCTTGGCATATAACTTTTCCTGTCTCAGTATCTGCAACACGATCCTCAGATGCTCGGCATGCTCCTCCTTGCTTTTGGAGTACACAAGAATGTCGTCGATGAAAACTACGACAAACTGATCAAGGTACTGTGAGAAAACTCGGTTCATTAAATCCATGAACACGGCTGGGGCATTAGTAACACCGAATGGCATTACTAAGAATTCATAGTGACCGTATCGAGTTCTGAAGACCGTCTTGCATACATCCTCCGCTTTAACCCGAACTTGATGGTATCCCGACCAAAGATCCAACTTAGAGAACACTCGAGTACCACATAACTGATCAAACAAATCATCAATCCGAGGTATAGGGCACTTGTTTTTAATCGTAACCCGGTTCAACTCTCGGTAGTCAATGCACATACGTAACGAGCCGTCCTTTTTTACAAGTAAAACTGGAGCGCCCCATGGAGAAATACTTGGGCGAATGAAACCCTTGCTGAGGAGGTCTTTTATCTGATTTTTCAATTCGGCCAATTCAACTGGTGCCATCCTGTAGGATGCCTTAGAAATCGGTATCGTTCCTGCTAATAATTCTATCGAAAACCCCAAAGCATGAGGCGGGGGTAAGCCGGGTAAGTCTTCAGGAAAGACATCCAAGAATTCCCGAACTACGACCGGTGCCGAACTCTTAACAATCTCCATTGACGCTAGTGTGCTGTTCGTCGGCTTTGCTCTAAACTTTATGATTCCTAGAGATTTGCTGCCCTCAATAAACACGAACTCTGGGTGGTTAGGAATACGAAAAATTACGGTTTTGGTCCGACAATCAATATGTGCGTGAAAGGTGCCCAACCAATCCATTCCAAAGACGACATCATAACTACCGGTCCCAAGCAGAAGGAAATCAACGAAAAGCTCCCTGCCGCAAATCACTACCGGACAAAACTTGCACTCTAAGTTGGTGGCAACCACTCCATTTCCGGTGTGAATGTCCCAACCTCGAGTCAGTGTTCTGTGTAATAGAATGTGTTGTGGTAAAAGCCAAAGACATAAAACAATGCGAAGCCCCGGAATCAAAAAGTGCTCTAGCAAGAACAGAACAAACTAGAATGGTACCTGAAACGACATCCTCTGATGCCTCCGCCTATGTAACGCTTCGAAAATCGTTTAGGCGGTTTTTTTCGATAATTGGCAAAATAAGCAGCCTTTTCCGTAAAAAGTCAAAATAAGTATTTTTCAATATAGGCCTAATTATACAAAATTTAGATAAGATATTGCTAGAATTTGGTCACTAAATTGTCACTTAAAATTTTCTAGTTATTTAAAAAAAATTCCCTAAATTAATTATTTTTTTATATTATTTTAAGCTTTTAAAAATACATTAAATTAGTGATAAATACAAATTTAATTGGGTAAATTACATAATTTGGAACCATTATAAACTAAAATTTAGTGTAACAAAAATTTTATCAAAACATTTCAAGTCTAGTTGTTTTATGGTTTAAAATGGTTTGAAAATGAATTTAAATGAGGTTTTTTTTGTAAAATTTGATGTGATGGTCATTTATTGATCTTGTGAAGGACTTTTGTGTAGAAAATTCCACACCATTCCCTCACATCTCTCCCTTCCTCTTCCTGGCCGAAATTGCTGCAGCAAACAGCCCCCATTTCCCCCATTTTGTTTAGCTCAAAATTCTTGCAAAAATCAATAAAAAATCCACAAAAATACACATTTTTCTTCTCTAATTCAAACCAAAACCTTAAGCCATCCCTTCTCAAGCCCAAATTGGGTTAAAACAAGGAGAAAAGAGGCCACTTTGGAGGTTTAGTGCAAGAGGTTCAACACTTGGGAGGTATAATTCTAATCTAGTTGTTTAATTATAGTTTAAATATGCTTTAGATTAGAAAGTTTAAGTGTGAATTTTAGTTATAAATTCTTGTTTATGAAATTTCAAGAAAAAGGGTGATGTTCTAGATTAGGGTTTGAAGTTTGATAATTGGGTTATAATTTGTGTTGTGGCCATCTAGTAGTTTGAATTGGAGGTTGGAGTTGGATTGTGATCGCGATATCGTTAATTCGCGATGTTTGCATCGAAATCGGTATGCTAATGCTTACTAGGTTTTTATAAAAATTAGGAGGTGATCTAACTGCGATATATGGACGATATTTATAGCATCACATACGACTATTAGGGTGTGCGAATGCAGAGGTTGGTTTAGTCGGGTTTTAGTTTTGACGGTTGCCCCGAAACGACGATTTTAGTTAAGCTTTTAGCGATTTTCGTGTGTTTCCCGCGCACCGAGTGCACGTTGTGCCTAACTTGTGAGCGTCGATCTTTTCATATTGTGACTTGCGTCGTTTCAGGAATATGTAATCTTATGTTGTGTGTTATGCAATTCTAGGATCGGTTGCGGAAATATCGGACGCGGCGCGCAAAGGCAAAGCGGTGGTTGGATCAGATTAGCGAGACATTTAGGTGAGTAGATGTATTCATTTATGGAGGAATCGTCTGGATGGCGCGAGACGCCCCATAGTTAGGATTACTTTATTACTTGCAACTATATGCATTGTTAGTTAGTTAACCCTCTCATTCATATGCATACCTTTATAGCTATTCGTCTGCTAGAATTGCATGGATATCCATATACACACGTGTGATATCACCTCATAGGACACGTACACCATTACCATTGGCTCCTGTTGCACGCGCACTGTTCATGTGACACACACGAATTGGTGATTGCCATGTCACGAGCACTGTAGAACCCGCTTAGTTCAGTATCAACACTTGCATCGTATATGGTGCATCGAATTGCATAGCATATATATATACCTCACTTCATCATCATGCTATATAGGTTTCTATCTATAAATCACATTGCATACCTTTGACATCATAAGCATTTATCATATACAACATGTTGGGTATTATGATTTTCTTGAGGATTTCAGTATTGCTGCGATTTCTGGATTTTGGGGAAAACCGCAAGAATTTAACAAAAACTTATTATTATCATTTTTAAAACAAAGTTGCGGTTTTCTCGTGATGTATGTGTCGTCCACCATGAGTTTTCATGTTTTCTGTTGGATTTCGAGACCCGATTCGAGGAGTGGATGAACCGTCTCGAGTACCTAGTGGGCCAGGTATGGTACCCCGGGGCAAGAAGATCGAGTTGTAGACGATGAGCCTGGCAGGGGAAGACTACCTACCGGTGATGTCTGACGCGGCGGATATCCGGAGGATACCGATCGTTGTCGTGAGATTTAATGATATGGGCCGATCAGGACTGACGGAGCCCGATATATTGAGACATTGATACAGTGAAACATTGAGACAGATATATTTCCATATTTGGTGTCGATACTTGACACGGTTTTCAGATGATTTCATGATGGTACTTAGCTATTGCACAGATATTCTTTTTCTAAAGTTAAGAATGCAGAGCTTATCGTATTTTAAAACACTTAAACATTTCATATTGATGTTGCATACCTGTGCATACATACTAGTGGCATTACATCACATCTAGACATATATGTTGTGACGCATTTGCGTGCATTCTTACGATAGCCTTATTAGATGTTACTTGCTACTCACGAGCTGGCAACTCACCCCCGTTGTGCCATAGTGTCTTACAGGTCGCACCCGTCAGCCTTGTAGCGGCGGGCTTATCTTATTGTTAGCTTCTTTTGCTCAGACTCGCGACATTGCTAGTAGGTGGGTTGCGAAGACACTTTTATCTTTTTTTGTACTATCTTTGTATCTAGTATTCTCCATCTACCACTTCTTATTTGTATATGCGACCTAGTGATGAGACTGAGAGATTTGTGTATATGTGGTTTCTTTTGGGTCGAGCTCACTTGAGCCGACGTGTTTTCTAATATTTTGCATTTCTTTATGCTCTTTTGCTCGATATTACATATATATTGCGTGTGATTGTGATCCGCTTTGGGCGACGAGCTAGCTCCCGCTTGGGGATGCCATTTTGTTATTACAGCTTTATATATCTTGTTGTACCCATTTTGGGGGATAGAATTTACAAAGGAGACTCTGTCGAAATTTTCGATAATTTTTGATGTTTTTTTTAAAAAGAAGAGTTAATGTAACTTAATTAATTTTAAGTCGTTTTCATGAAAGGTTTTCCTTCACTCTCATTGGTTTTTGGTTTAGATTTTCTGGGCTTTGGCTGACTTAGTTTACATTACGCCATTAGACGTCTCGTAATCTAAGTGCCAGTCACGTTCCGTACCTTCGGGTCGTGACAAAGTTGGCATCAGAACGTAGGTTTTACCTTTCTGAGTGTAGGACGACCCTTGGTAGATGGAGTAGGTGAGTTAAGCAGAGTGGCGTAGCGTGGGTATGTTCCGCAGCATACTTACGATACGGTACTCTGCCTAAGTGACCTTAGGACATAATTGCTTGTATTTCCCCTCTTGATTCCTTGCATTCCTTGATTCAATTGCAATGTTCTTATCACTCATGTTTCTTATTCCAGCTTCGATACCGCCAAAGACTACGAGAGCTTAGCGGGCTGCCGCTAGGGATGAGCTTCGAGCGGGCTCGTCTGAGGCGAGGATCGAGCGGCATGATACGCCTACCCCTCAGGGTCAGATTGATCCGCCTTCTCCCGACCGTATTGCCAGATTAGAGGCCGGTATGCAGGAGTTGCGACAGATGATGGGATCTTTAGTTGAGTCCAGTCGGGCACAGAGATCCGAGGGCGTTCCTTCCACCGCACAGACCACGATTGTACCTGCTGCACAGATGGTCACTCCTGCTACTACTGCGACTATCCCTGTTTCACTACAGGAGTTTATGAGATTGAGACCTCCAGTTTTTACCGGTACGGATGCGACAGAGGACCCACAGGCATTTCTTGATAGGATGGCTAGGATTTGCCGTTCGTTGAGATGTTCTGATGATAGATGGGTGGAGTTCGCGAGTTTTCGCCTGGAGGGCCTTGCCCAGACGTGGTACGATTCAGTAGAGAGAGGCCGAGCTGCAGGTTTACCTTCTATGACCTGGGACGAGTTTACAGCTGCATTTCTTGCCCGTTTTCTCCCGGAGAGTGTCCGAGATGCTCGAGCCCGTAGTTTTGAGTCTTTGCGCAAGACTCCTGGGATGACAGTGTCGGAGTATGATATACAGTTTACCCAGTTGTCTCGATATGCTCCGTACCTAGTAGACACGGAAGAGAAGAGAATAAAAAGGTTTGTGCGAGGGCTTGACACACGGCTATTCCTTGCTATCGGCACCCAGCACTTTGACACATACGCAGCCGCGATGGATGCAGCCTTACTTTTGGAGGAGCGCATTTCTGAGACTCCGGTCGTTTCTGGGCCGAAGAGGATTCGTACTGATACGTCAGCTCAGCGGCAGATGGGTAGACACCACGATAGATTATTTCCGGGAGATGGTGGTGGCAGAGGATTGAGACGAGATCAGTTATTTGGTTCATATCCGCAGACTCAGCAGTCATCGCCAGGATGTTTTCGGTGCGGGAGTCAGTACTACCGTATCAGAGACTGTACCATGGGGCGCCAGGGCTCGGCGACAGTCCCGCATGTGACCTTACCACCTTCACCACCTCCTCAGAAAGCTCTAATTCCTACCCCTGATGATGCTCCACGCCAGCTAGATGCTCCTAGAGGTCGTGGGCGTGGCGGTCCGGTTCAGAGAGGACGAGACGACAGAGGCAGAGGTAGAGGCAGAGGACAGCCAGTTATTAGTGGTGGACAGGCCCGAGTGTTCGCGTTGACTCCTCAGGATGCACAGGCATCCAATGCCGTCGTGACAGGTACTCTGCCAGTATGTTCTTTTAATGCACGGGTATTATTTGATCCAGGCTCCACACATTCCTATGTATCCACATACTTTGCACCGAGGTTGGGCCGAGAGACTTCTTCGTTAGATCAGCCGCTTGTCGTTATTACTCCGGTAGGCGAGTCGTTTGTTGCCCATTTTGTGTACCGATCGTGTCCCGTTCGTATCGGGGAGAGAGATTCTTCAGTTGATTTGATTCTCCTCGATATGTTAGACTTCGACATTCTTCTTGGTGTGGACTGGCTAGCCACCTGTTATGCATCCGTGGATTGCCGTGACAAAGCAGTCAGATTCAGCTTTCCTGGTGAGCCAGTTCTTGTTATTCAGGGAGATCGCAGCGCTACCATTCCCAGCTTGATTTCTTCTCTTCGTGCTGGTCAGCTCTTGAGGAAAGGGTGTCAGGGATTCTTAGCCTATGTTTGTGATACTAGCTCCACAGAGGTTCCGTTGGACCAGGTCCCTGTTGTGAGAGAGTTCCCTGATGTATTCCCTGACGAGATGCCTGGTCTGCCACCAGAGCGCGAGATTGAGTTCTGCATCGACTTGATCCCCGGCACGGAGCCTATCTCTATACCGCCTTATCGGATGGCCCAGGCGGAGCTGAGGGAGCTGAAGGATCAGTTACAGGACTTGCTGGACAAAGGGCTTATCCGACCGAGTGTGTCACCTTGGGGTGCTCCCGTCCTGTTTGTTAAGAAGAAGGACGGCAGTATGCGCTTATGCATTGATTATCGTCAGCTGAACCGGGTTACTGTGCGGAACAGATATCCCCTACCCCGTATTGACGACTTATTCGATTAGCTCCAGGGTGCAGGGTTTTTCTCGAAAGTTGATTTACGGTCAGGTTATCACCAGTTGCGGGTTCGGAAGGAGGATATTCTGAAGACCGCTTTCCGTACTCGATATGGTCATTATGAGTTCTTGGTGATGTCATTCAGGCTCACCAATGCCCCGGCAGCATTTATGGACTTGATGAACCGTGTATTCAGGCCGTATCTCGATCAGTTCATCATTGTATTCATTGACGACATTTTGGTTTATTCTCGGAGCCGGGAGGAGCATGAGCAGCACTTGCGTATCACATTGCAGACTTTGAGGAAGCATCAGTTGTTCGCCGAATTTTCCAAGTGCGCATTCTGGCTAGACAGTGTCGATTTCTTGGGTCATGTGGTGACGAGAGATGGTATGCGTATGGACCCGAAGAAGGTCGAGGCAGTGCAGCGTTGGCCCGAACCGGTATCAGTTAAAGAGGTTCGCAGCTTTCTAGGTCTGGCCGGATATTATCGATGTTTTGTCCAGGATTTCTCTCGTATTGCTGCACCGTTGACCGGCTTAACCCGGAAAGGGGTTCCTTTCGATTGGACCCCAGCATGTGAGGATAGTTTCCAGCAGTTGAAGACTCGTCTGACTACTGCACCAGTGTTAGCATTGCCTTCAAGATCAGACGGTTTCGTGGTATATTGTGATGCTTCTCGAGTGGGGCTGGGCTGTGTATTGATGCAGCACGACAGAGTTATCGCGTATGCTTCTCGGCAGTTGCGGAAACACGAACAGAACTACCCCACTCATGATTTAGAAATGGCTGCAGTGGTATTTGCACTTAAGATCTGGAGACATTACCTATACGGCGAGTCATGCCAGATATTCACTGACCATAAGAGCTTGAAGTATATCTTTCAGCAGCGAGATCTGAATCTGAGACAGCGCCGTTGGATGGAGTTGGTGAAAGATTATGACTGCGAAATTTTATACCATCCAGGCAAAGGCGAATGTGGTGGCAAATGCCTTGAGTAGGAGGCCCGGAGATAGCCTATCTTGTTTGAGCGCAGTACAGATGCAGTCGACGGCGGATTGGCAGGTTTTATGTGACAGCAGAGTGCAGTTCGAGTTTACTCCTATAGGGGGACAGCTGGCCTATTTCAGAGCACACCCACAGTTACTTGATCGTATCCGCGAGGCACAGTCCGGCGAAGCCCGTATTTTAGAGATTATCGAGCAGATTCGGCAGGGCAGAGTTTCTGAGTTCGTGATTGATGATCAGGGGATACTTCGATTTGGGACTCGACTGTGCGTACCAGATTCTGACGGACTGAGGCGTGATTCTTGAGGAGGCACATAGATCAGTATACAGTGTGCATCCAGGTTCCACCAAGATGTACCGTGATTTGAGAGAGGTTCACTGGTGGGACGGGATGAAGAAGGATGTTACAGACTTTGTGTCGAGATGCCTGACTTGTCAGCAAGTCAAGGCCGAGCACCAGAGGCCAGCCGGCGAGTTACAGCCTTTGCCCATCCCTGAGTGGAAGTGGGAACAGGTCTCCATGGACTTTATTGTGGGTCTACCCAGGACCAGTCGAGGGTATGACTCTATTTGGGTAATTGTGGATCGACTGACGAAAGCGGCTCACTTCCTGCCAGTGAAGACCACTTTTGGGTTTGCTCAGTACGCCCAGGTTTATACTGATGAGATCGTGCGACAGCACGGCGTTCCGACTTGCATCGTGTCCGACCGGGGCACCCATTTTACCAGCCGATTATGGCAGAAACTTCAGGAAGCTTTGGGCACCCGATTGAGTTTTAGCACAGCCTTTCATCCGCAGACTGACGGTCAGTCAGAGCGTACTATTCAGACTCTTGAGGACATGCTCAGAGCTTGTGTTTTAGATTTCGGTGGTCGCTGGGATCATCATTTGCCCTTGATCGAGTTCTCCTACAATAATAGCTTCCAGGAAACGATTCAGATCGCACCTTTCGAGGCTTTATATGGGAGGAGATGTCAATCGCCTGTGTGTTGGACAGAGCTCAGGGAGAGCAGTATTTTGGGCTCGCAGATCGTACAGGAGACGACCAAAAAGATACAGCTGATTCGGGACAGGATGAGAGCGGCACAGAGTAGGCAGAAATCATATGCTGACAGGCGCCGTCGCCGACTCGAGTTCGCTGTTGGCGATCATGTTTTCCTGAGGGTCTCTCCGATGAAGGGTGTGATGAGATTTGGGCGGAAAGGGAAGCTTAGTCCTAGATATGTTGGTCCCTTCGAGATCCTAGAGCGTGTCGGTTCAGTGGCTTATCGATTAGCTCTTCCTCCCAGCTTCCCCGATATTCACCCCGTATTCCATGTTTCGATACTCCGCAAGTACCTTCATGATCCTTCCAATGCGATTCAGCACCAGACGATCCAGCTAGAGCGCGATCTTTCATTCACCGAGCAGCCGGTGGTCATTTTGGATCGGCAGGTAAAGAAATTGAGGTCGAAGGTTATACCGTCCGTCAAGGTTCTTTGGCGTGGCCCGAACAGCGAGGAGGTCACCTGGGAGACCGAGGTCGAGATGAGGAAGAAATATCCCCATTTTTTGAAGGTACGTGTAGTTAAATTTTAAATTCGGCGACCGAATTTCTTTAAGTGGGGAAGATTGTAACGCTTCGAAAATCGTTTAGGCAGTTTTTTTCGAAAATCGGCAAAATAAGCAGCCTTTTGCGTAAAAAGTCAAAATAAGTATTTTTCAATATAGGCCTAATTATACAAAATTTAGATAAGATATTGCTAGAATTTGGTCACTAAATTGTCACTTAAAATTTTCTAGTTATTTAAAAAAAATTCCTAAATTAATTATTTTTTTTATATTATTTTAAGCTTTTAAAAATACATTAAATTAGTGATAAATACAAATTTAATTGGGTAAATTACATAATTTGGAACCATTATAAACTAAAATTTAGTGTAACAAATATTTTATCAAAACATTTCAAGTCTAGTTGTTTTATGGTTTAAAATGGTTTGAAAATGAATTTAAATGAGGTTTTTTTTGTAAAATTTGATGTGATGGTCATTTATTGATCTTGTGAAGGACTTTTGTGTAGAAAATTCCACACCATTCCCTCACATCCCTCCCTTCCTCTTCCTGGCCGAAATTGCTGCAGCAAACAGCCCCCATTTCCCCCATTTTGTTTAGCTCAAAATTCTTGCAAAAATCAACAAAAAATCCACAAAAATACACATTTTTCTTCTCTAATTCAAACCAAAACCTTAAGTCATCCCTTCTCAAGCCCAAATTGGGTTAAAACAAGGAGAAAAGAGGCCACTTTGGAGGTTTAGTGCAAGAGGTTCAACACTTGGGAGGTATAATTCTAATCTAGTTGTTTAATTGTAGTTTAAATATGCTTTAGATTAGAAAGTTTAAGTGTGAATTTAGTTATAAATTCTTGTTTATGAAATTTCAAGAAAATGGGTGATGTTCTAGATTAGGGTTTGAAGTTTGATAATTGGGTTAAAATTTGTGTTGTGGCCATCTAGTAGTTTGAATTGGAGGTTGGAGTTGGATTGTGATCGCGATATCGTTAATTCGCGATGTTTGCATCGAAATCGGTATGCTAATGCTTACTAGGTTTTTATAAAAATTAGGAGGTGATCTAACTGCGATATATGGACGATATTTATAGCATCTCATACGACTATTAGGGTGTGCGAATGCGGAGGTTGGTTTAGTCGGGTTTTAGTTTTGACGATTGCCCCGAAACGACGATTTTAGTTAAGCTTTTAGCGATTTTCGTGTGTTTCCCGCGCACCGAGTGCACATTGTGCCTAACTTGTGAGCGTCGATCTTTTCATATTGTGACTTACATCGTTTCAAGAATATGTAATCTTATGTTGTGTGTTATGCAATTCTAGGATCGGTTGCGGAAACATCGGACGCGGCGCGCAAAGGCAAAGCGGTGGTTGGATCAGATTAGCGAGGCATTCAGGTGGGCAGATGTATTCATCTATGGGGGAATCGTTTGGATAGCGCGAGGCGCCCCATAGTTAGGATTACTTTATTATTTGCAACTATATGCATTGTTAGTTAGTTAACCCTCTCACTCATATGTATACCTTTATAGCTATTCGTCTGCTAGTATTGCATGGATATCCATATACACATGTGTGATATCACCTTATAGGACACGTACACCATTACCATTGGCTCCTATTGCACGCGCACTGTTCATGTGACACACGCCTTGGTGATTGCCTTGTCACGAGCACTGTAGAACCCGCTTAGTTCAGTATCAACACTTGCATCGTATATGGTGCATCGAATTACATAGCATATATATATACCTCACTTCATCATCATGCTATATAGGTTTCTAGCTATAAATCACATTGCATACCTTTGACATCATAAGCATTTATCATATACAACATGTTGGGTACTATGATTTTCTTGAGGATTTCAGTATTGCTGCGATTTCTGGATTTTGGGGAAAACCGCAAGAATTTAACAAAAGCTTATTATTATCATTTTTAAAACAAAGTTGCGGTTTTCTCGTGATGTATGTGTCGTCCACCATGAGTTTTCATGTTTTCTGTTGGATTTCGAAACCCGATTCGAGGAGTGGATGAACCATCTCGGGTACATGGTAGGCCCGGAATGGTACCCCAGGGCAAGAAGATCAAGTTGTAGACGATGAGCCTGGCAGGGGAAGACTACCTACCGGTGATGTCTGGCGCGGCGGATATCCGGAGGATACCGACCGTTGTCGTGAGATTTGATGACATGGGCCGATCCGGACTGACGGAGCCCGATGTATTGAGACATTGATACAGTGAAACATTGAGACAGATATATTTCCATATTTGGTGTCGATGCTTGACACGGTTTTCAGATGATTTCATGATGGTACTTAGTTATTGCACAGATATTCTTTTTCTAAAGTTAAGAATGCAGAGCTTATCGTATTTTAAAACACTTAAACATTTCATATTGATGTTGCATACCTGTGCATACATACTAGTGGCATTACATCACATCTAGACATACATGTTGTGACGCATTTGCGTGCATTCTTACGATAGCCTTATTAGATGCTACTTGCTACTCACGAGCTGGCAACTCACCCCCGTTGTGCCACAGTGTCTTGCAGGTCGGACCCGTCAGCTTTGTAGTGGCGGGCTTATCTTATTGTTGGCTTCTTTTGCTCAAACTCGCGACATTGCTCGTAGGTGGGTTGCGATGACACTTTTATCTCTTTTTGTACTATCTTTGTATCTAGTATTCTCCATCTACCACTTCTTATTTGTATATGCAACCTAGTGATGAGACTGAGAGATTTGTGTATATGTGGTTTCTTTTGGGTCGAGCTCACTTGAGCCGACGTTGTGTTTTCTTATATTTTGCATTTTTTTATGCTCTTTTGCTCGATATTACATATATATTGCGTGTGGTTGTGATCCGTCTTGGGCGAAGATCTAGCTCCCGCTTGGGGATGCCATTTTGTTATTACAGGTTTATATATCTTGTTGTACCCATTTTAGGGGATAGAATTTACAAAGGAGACTCTGCCGAAATTTTCGGAAATTTTTGATGTTTTTTTAAAAAAAAAGAGTTAATGTAACTTAATTGATTTTAAGTCGTTTTCATGAAAGGTTTTCCTTCACTCTCATTGGTTTTTGGCTTAGATTTTCTGGGCTTTGGCTGACTTAGTTTATGTTACGTCTTTAGACGTCTCGTAATCTAAGTGCCAGTCACGTTCCGTACCTTCGGGTCGTAACAGCCTACTCAATCGCCAGGGTAAAGGCTCGCCCCTGTCCATGACCCATGTTGCCTCGCCTCTGATCAAGAAGTTGCTTCTGAGGGACAAGTCCTTTCTGAGATTAGTTGCGCTCTGCTCTCCTAAGACAACTCCCAATCCGATGGTCACTAGCACCACAAATCAGACATAGACTCTTGGCCCGGCGATAATTTCTCTCAACGTGTCCCGGTATCTGACAGTATCCACAAACCGGAGTTTCTCGTTGTGGTGGGGTTGCGGTACGTTTCATCTAAACTCCTCCATGCTGTCTAACTGGAATCCTTCCTGAAATTTGATTCGTTTGAGTTCTCTACCCTGAAGTTTCTCTCTTATCCATCACTGTCTCAATTCTGCGGGCTACATTTAATACCTCTGAATAAGTCCCCAGATCATGTGAAGCTAGTTTCTCCTGTATTTCCAGAGTGAGACACTGTAAAAATCTCCTCGCTATGTCCTCCTCCTGAGCTACCATCGAAGGAGCGAAACGACGGAGTCGGATAAACTCAGCCGCTACCTCGTCCACTGTGCGATCTCTCTGACGAAGACTGGTAAATTGCTGCTCCGTCTCGATCCTGGCCGATTTGGGAAAGAATTTCTCAAGAAAATCCGTAGAGAAATCAGTCCATGCAATCGGTTTCTTCAACTTGTTCTCTTCTGCGAGCCACCAAATTCTAGCTACTCCTTGCAGCTGAATCTTGACTATATCTACTCTGTCCTCTTCCGGAACTCGGGCGGCTGATAGCAAATTCTCCATGTCTACAATCCACTGCTCGGTATCAAGTGGACTGCCCGAGCCAGTGAAAACTGCCGGCTATAGTCTCCTGAAATCGACGACGCTGTCCGGACGTCTACCTTCACGAACCTCAGCCACCTTGTTTTAGACTGCAGTAGCGGTCTGCTGAGAAGCGGGTAGGTCCTCCTGCAGTAATTCGATCTGCTGTCGTTGGCTCTCTAACATACCATGTATAACTCCAAGTAGTGTAGCATTGTTGTCACGCCTTCCATATACCCGCAAATTCTCTTCCGCCGGGATTCTTTAGTCACAACGAGCAACGAGGATTAGCAGCAAAATAAGATTCAAATTTAGAGTATTAAAACAATTGAGCGAAGAATAGATGATCAAATCAATGGACATGAATTAAGGGTAGAACTCTAAGTTACTCATACAGAATACCGTATTGTATCCATACCGCGCTACATGGGCACAATATCGTAACTCTATGTAAGTCGTCCGAATCCTACAATCAGAGTCAAAGGAATATGCAGCATGACATACTGGAGAAAACCTAGACATGTGATTCTAATCCTAAAGGTCGGTAGATCCCAAACTAACTTTGGCGTCAACCAACCGGGCTCTGATACTAACAAAACCTTGTCACGACCCGCTTCCCAAAATACGGAATACGGAGAGCGACGAAAACCAGCCGTGCTACCTACGGTAAGGAAAAATCCTTCCATAGTCACATAAGGCTGTCTAGATTAACCTGTCAAAAATAAAATCCAATACCAAAAGGGATAATACTGATAATCATGCTGCAACGAAACCACAAGGAATACTAAAAAGATGGGTCCACTAGATAATTGATGCAAATAAATACCCAATACAATGGGTTCGAAAAAAAAACAAAATCTGAAAAGATACAAAAGTCCTAATGTCCCACAAGGGCGCACATGCTAAATACTAACAGAAAGAAAATAAACCTACGGGTTGCTGATCTTCGACAAAGTCCTGATAGCCGTTGTGATCCTGCTCAGCCTGAAAATATGTCTCTAAACCTGAGATGGCAAATCTCAGGGATGTCAGAATATACCAGCAAGTACTCAACGTATAAGGTGTGTGTATGGTATGACAACATGAATAGATGAACGTAGTGAAGCCCGTGTCCTCAAGTAGAAACATATATATATATATATATATATATATATATATATATATATATATATATACACATTAATACTATGAAACCAACAAGTAAAGAGATCAAATCATAACCTAACTGGTCACTAAAAGCTAATCTATCCTATTGTGAGTTCGAATGTGTGCGTCAACCTCTGTAGGAGTATTCCTAACCTAAGAGTAATACCCCAGGGGCTAGGAAACACGGGCCCAACTGTGGAATGAACATGCGACCGATATAGCCCGGTACGAGCTGTAATAACATGCGACCGATATAGCCCGATACGAGCTGTAATAACATGCGACCGATATAGCCCGGTATGAGCTGCCGGCATGGGACTCCTGAGATCCTGTTATACCAGCGCACACTCAAACTACCCCAACCCCCCGTGTTCGTATCTACTATGGTAACAACTAAATCACTAATTAAGAATGTTGAAGAGACTGGAATTTGTGGTATAGTAATTGTACGGAAATAAAACTGGTGAATAGTAGTGTCTCATGGCATGTAATTCAGCATCCTAATTAGGAATCTCGATCTTAAAACACTAGAGTATTGAATAGTCATGTCAGTGGTAATAGTTATCTAATGATAGTAATTGCTTGAAGGCGATGTACAAGCTGGTTAGTAAGATATATATAAGGTAGGTTAACAACTTTCGAACTATGATTATAGTTAAAAATAAATCTCATTGCAGATCCACGCTCAATCAAATTTTCTTTTATTGCTTTGTTGCATAAAGGTTTATATAATTGAATACTAACACTTTTCTTTCTATTTTAACAGTGCAGAAAAATACGTATATATATACGAGGGTTGTCGATGTGCATCGACTAAAAGTAAAGCAAGAATACTTGCCTTGAGGATAAGGATCACGGGAAAATGATGTACGAAGATGCAAGGCACGATTTCAGCTAAACTTCGACTTGGGATCTGAGTTATACGCTCCACCTAGATTGATTTTATCATCGGTTAAACTATAATTACTCTCATAAATACCATCACACAACCAAACACAATTATATCAAACTTAGGATTTTAATTCTAATTTTCCCTCCCTTCAAGTTCTATGTTCTATGCTCTTCTCTTTCACTGTACTATTCTACCATCCAATATAATTTCACTGCCAAATATTAAACTCCATGTATATATATATATAACTTAACATAAACAAAACCCATCAACTTAAGGTTTTAAGACTTTCTTTTCCCTCTTCTATGTTCACTGTTTTCCTTATTATTATTATTATTATTATTATTATTATTTTGGGGTTTTAAAAACAGGGATCAAGGAAAACTTACAGAGGATGGTGATGCTAACAAGCTAGGGTTCGGATTGGTCCTGGGTCGGGTCGAAAGCACTCGATGATGAGAGAGGATGACGAAGACGAGATGGGTCATGGGCGATTCGAGGTGGAGCTCGGATCTGGAGATGGGAGGCTGCGGTGGTGAGGATGGCGTCGGTGAGGGCTTGTGGTGTTGCTGCAGGGGAAGCGGTGGAGATCTGGATGATGGGGTCGTCGGGAGGGGGAGATACAAGACGGCGAGGCCAGAGGCGGCGAGGATGGTGGCGATAGGGATCGTGGTGCGAAGAAAACGGGGGCGATGGCGACGGGGTGAGATGAGGTTGTCGAGAAGGGGAGATTTCCCGTGAGGTGAAGACGAGGGCTGCAGCGGTAGTGATGGTTGCGAGGATGAGGACGAAGGAGGAAGGAGAAGGAGGCGAGGGTCGTCGGGTGAGGAGCGGGAGTCAGGGGTTGCGCGGTGATGGTTGCGACGGTGATGAAGGCGGCATCGAGAGGGGAGATTTGAGGAGCAGAGAGGAGAGAGAAAGGGAGAGAAGCGTGAGTGAGAGAGGGGGATATAATATATATAGAGAGAGAGAGGATTATTTTGTTGTATATGGTTAAATATATATATATATATATTTATATGTGTGGGTGTTTAGAGATTTGGTATGGATTTTACTTACTCTCATAACAGCAGCAAATGAAGTTAGACAAAGAAATATATCTAAAACTGAAGATTTTCATATCAAAAGATATACGGAAAAGCCAAAATAATTATACTAGCAACCAATTATAAAGTAAATTTTAAAATTGTAGTAAAAGTTTCTTATTAAAAAAATATCTCGATACTCTAGAAACACCGCATCCAAATTAGGATGTTACAATCACCATTAGATTTTAATCCAAGGGCTCTCCGTTTTACCGAGAACAGACTTTTTTTGTTTAGAAAGATTGGGGAAATATTCTCCCATTTCATTGGATCTTTGATCCAACTACTTTCTGTTTAACAGAAAATATCCTTCTTATTTAAAAAGATTAGGGAGATATTTCCCCCTAATAGAATTTAATTCTATATTTGATAATTTTTAATCATCATTGGATTTTTGATCCAACGATTCTCTGTTAACAGAGAATATCTTTCCCTTTTAGAAAGATCAAGGGTGGTATTTTCCCAAGAATAGAATTTAATTCTATATAGGGAGACGCTCTCACGTGTCTAACGCATGACCCTGAAGTGGGTGTTTAGCCTATTTTATTTAGCGCCCATGTGCCTTGCACATGGGCGCTCACGTGTTTAACACGTGAGGTCAATTTGGCTTTCAGCCGCTTACTCTTAGTGCTTATATACTTTGCATACCAAATAGAATTTAATTCTATGTATAGAATTTAACTCTATCTGAAGCCAATGCTTCAAAAGGTATTCTCACGTGTTTAACACGCGACCCCAATGTGGGTTTTAATCAGTTTATTTAGTGTTTATATGTTTTGCATATAGGCACCCATGTGTTTAACACGTGGAGCATGATTAGCCTTTAGTTGTTTGGTTGCAACGCTTATATGCTTTGCATATAAGCGCTTACGTATTTAACACATGAGGTTCAAGACGTGAGGAATTCTTTTTTCTTTCTCCCCTTTTTTATAAGAGAACAGTTTATTCAAGTTAAATGTCGATCCAGATATCTTTGATGAAAATTTTTCTCTTGCTTTTAGGAATTTTGAATCGTACAATATTTGGCATGGAAGACTTTGGCATGTGAATTTTGGATCAATTAGAAAGATGATTAACCTAAACATAATTCTCAAGGCTAAGATGGATACCAACTCTAGATGTGAAATTTTTGTCCAAGCTAAACATGTTAAGAAGCCATTTCCATCTATTCTTAGATTTTCTGATCCTTTTGAACCCATCCATAGTGACGTATGCGACTCTAATAGGATTCCTACTAAAGGTGGCAGAAGGTATTTTGTAACTTTTATTGATGACCATTCCAAATATTGTTACACTTATCCGCTTAGGACAAAAGATGAAGGCCTAGATCGGTTTAAAATTTATAAGCTTGAAATTGAGAACGTAAAGATTGTTAGGTCCGATCATGAGGAGAATATACCCTTAATGATATGTCCCTTTATTGCTTAAGAGCATAAGAGCATACATGAGGTCATTGCCCCCCATACATCACAGTCCAATGGGGTTGCTGAGCAGAAAAATAGAACCTTTATAGACATGGTTAATGCTATGCTCCTCAGTTCAGGAGCACTCGAAAATCTTTAGAGCGCTCTTATCCGCATGCTATATCCTGAATAGGATTCCCCGCAAAGAATCTGATGTTACCCATATGATATGAACTCTAGAAGGAAAAAAGAACACCCGATATTAGTTATCTTAAAGTCTGGAGATGTTTGGCCAAAGTTGGTATATACCTGAGGCCAAGGAAAAGGCAAATAGGACCTAAAACCGTTGCTGCTGAATTTATTAGATATGCCTTAAATAGTAATGCAAATAGATTTATTTATAAATGCTGAAATAAATGAGATATGTAACAATTCAATTATTGAGGCTTGAGATGCAGTATATTTTGAGGGTATCTTTCCATTCAAAACTAAAACCCCTAGTAACCTTTCGTCATCTTCATCTATTTCCTCTAGTTCTCGACCAATTGTAGAACCCCTTAGATATAGAACCTAAACGAAGTAAAAAAGGGAATAGAAACGAACTTTGGCAAAGACTTCTTTGCTTATTTGATTGATGGTGGTCCAAACAATTATGAACAAGTAATGAATTCGATTGATGCTCCCTTTTGGAAAGAAGCTATAAATAATGAGATTAATCTATTATGGAGAATAGACTTGGATTTGTGTGATTTGCCTCTTGGATCTAAACATGTAAGATGTACATGGACCTTTAAGAAGAACATGAGGCCTGATGGAAGTAGTGAGAAATACAAAGCTAAGTTCGTTGCTTAGGGATATACTCATAAGAAAAAGATTGATTATTTTGATACATATTCCCCCGTCGCTAGGATATCTTCTATTAGGGTCCTTATAGCCTTAGCATCTATTCACCAAATGGACGTCAAGACTGCTTTCTTAAATGGTGATGTTGAGGAAGAAATTTATATGGAACAATACTATGGATTTAAGGTTCAAGGTCAAGAACAAAAGGCATGCAAGTTGGTTAAATCTCATTATGGATTAAAACAAGCATCCAAACAATGGCATCAGAAATTTGATGAGGTGATTACTGATTATGGATTTGTAATAAATGAATTTGATAAATGGGTATACTCGAAAAGGATAAATGACTCTTATGTGATCTTATGTCTATATGTTGATGATATACTGATATTTGGGATTGATCTTGAGGTAATAAATAAGATTAAAAGATATTTATCAAAGTGTTTTGATATGAAGGATTTAGGAATAGCATATATGATCCTTGGAATGAAAGTATCCAAAACTTATAATGGTTATTCACTAAGTCTTTTACACTCCATTGAGAAGATGTTAAGGAAATTTGATTTATATGGCTGTACGACTATGACTAGACCATATGATCCATCATTTTATTTGAAGAAAAATTCTCGTGGATCTGTAAACCAACTTCGATATTCTCAAATGATTGGATCTCTTCTCTATGTGTCTAATAGAATAGGTAGATTATGCAGACAAACTAGCAACCCCAGCAGTGAGCATTGGATTGCTCTAGAAAGCGTCTTTAGATATCTAAGAAAGACTATGAACTATAGTTTGCATTATAGGGGATACCCAGATATGATTGAAGGGTATAACGATGCAAACTGGGTAAGAGACTTTGATGATGTGAAACATACTACCAGTTTTATCTTTATGTTGGGAGGTGCTGTTGTACCTTGGGAATCTAGCAAACAAACTGTGATTGCCAGAAGTACCATGGAGACTGAGCTGAATAGTTGAGGAACCTAGTGTCTGAGTTACGAGTATCTTGCGAGTCCGTCCCACTTATATCTATGCATTCTGATTCGAGATATGCAATTGATTTGCTAAATCAAGATACGGAGAACAGAAAGTTGAACAAACATTTACAAATAAGATTCAAATTTGTAAACAGCCTAATAGGCAAATTTGTGGCTCTAGACTTTATAAAGTCAAAAAAATCTTGCTGACCACATGACAAAAGGTCTATCAAGAAAGGAGTCCTTAAAGGTCACCAACAGTGGGAACCCAACCTGTGTGAGTGATGAGTTTGTCCCACAAAGCATGTTCAATATGGTAGTAACAAGCCAGATAGGTGATTCTCATGGAGCACTGACCTTTGGAGATACTCCCCTATAAGTAGCACATGATGCATTAAGTTGCACATTTGAATGCTACTGCCCCATGATAGTGCTCATAAAGTGTTACACAATTAGGTTGAGTTATACTCTTTAGACTTAGTAGGTACAATGTTCTGATTTGAGGAAGGTATCCTACCGGTCACAGATATATTTCGAGAACTTACCTATATAAGAAGAATTGTGAAGGCCGTGATTGTAGGACACAGGGTTGATCCCTAATAACTCTCATGAAATTGGTACTGAGAGCATGGTCATTAATGCTCCAACCCAATAACTCAACGATTGATGCGTATTGTGTGCAGTTGTTAATATCTAGTAAAAGGGTCTAATTCAAGGTCATTCACTCTTTCGCTATTCTTTCCAATGTAGGAATAAAATTCATATGCCAACTCATTAACGTGCCTATCTTAATGCCAATCTGGTGATCCAGGAGGATATATGTGCAAGAAAAATGGATCACGAGGCCACAAGTTAATCAAATTTAGGGCTTGTTTGGATGACCATAAGTAGCGGAATGGCTGGAAGTATCTCTTGAAGTAACTTCTTATAAAGTCATGGAAGTAGACCAAAAAGTTACTTCTATTGTTTATTTGCAAACTTTTGGAACAAAAAAGTAAATTTTAAAGGGTTGTACTTCTTTCATTAACAAAACAAACAAAAAGTAATTTAATAATAGTAATAAAACATTACTTTTTGAAAGTAATTGAGTGGAACAATAAACTATTATTTAGTTCTTGTTGCTTGTGCTCCATGCTCTCTTCCATACCAAATGAAGGGGAGACAAACTTGAAAGTACCTACGTCACAAAGGATCCATGTCATCATCATGCAATAACTGTTGGAACTTGGGTGGAAAAAACCAAGTCCAATTGGGGTTTAGCTACTGAGAGAAAATTGTCTTAGCAATTCTTCACCCCCTCACATTTTATCATTAACTTTTGGTTTTGCCATGTGTTGGGACCCACAAATACATTATTGCATAAATTTGGAGCATAGGTTCACAAACCTAAGTCTTGGAGAGCATGTGAGCCTTCTTTATTTTGTGATTTAATTCTATACATTTCATGCCTTGGTATTTGCCTGTTATAAAATTGATTTGGACATTAATCTTTTGATTAATTATCCTTGATTCTTATAATGGGAATAAAGTGCTGAAATTTTCACTCTATAAATAGAGTTGAATGCTTTACCTTTCTACACCGAAAAAACTCACCCTTTTCTCTTCATTATTGTTACTTCAACAATTTCTTTTTTGATAAAGTTCTACAAAATTCTCTTGTTATTTTATTATACAAATCGGGTATTTAAAGCATTAATCGGGTTTTACTCCCGACCGACCGTTGCGCCATCGGTACCTCTGGAAAAAGAGGGTTTTGTACCGCTGGGAAGATCGACGTCTTGGTTGCCTGCATGAAGGCGGAGTCTTTACTTCTAGAGTAGAGCCGTAAAGATTTAAGTTCTAGCCTAACCCCAGAGGCTAAAGATCATTTTTCTCAACTTTTATTATATTTACATTGTTGCAATTTCATGTTTTCTAATTAGCGTTGATAAATTTATTCTAAGATAAATATTTTTGCTAACGTTTACATCAGTAACTTCCAAACCCTTCTTCTAGCAAACAATACGTTTGAAGTACCGGAAGTAATCTTACTTCCATGATACTCCATGTCAAACAAACGGACCCTTACTTAAACCAGCCTGTCAAACTTCTATAATTTCCTAGAGAAGCAGGCTGATGATTCGAGGATGAAAAATATAACATCCCAAAACCTCCTTTCGTGTTAGGTTTGAAATGATTCTTAGTTTTCTTTTTGCAAACTACCCGCAAGGAAAAGGACATCATAATATTTTTGAAGCATATATTTATGGTTTTATAGATGTAATCCCACAACGAAAAGGAAAGAAATTAAGAATACACTAAGCACCACAGATTGATTACAAGGATCATGATTTCAAAAATTCTAACCTATCAAAAACTCAATGAAACTTACAAAAATAACATGATGCAAACCAAAGGAACATCCTTTCTATTTTCTTGATCCATTATTGATACTAATTACTTGTAATAATAATAAAATCAGCTCTCAGTTAAATTAACCTCAAACTCAAAGATTTCGATTTTGATTACCTTGGGAGGAGAGGGTTCTGGTTCTCCGCGGAGTAAGCTAAGGATCCACAAGACCCGAGGCTTATGGTCACCGCCCCTTCTTTCACCAACGAGAAATGGCTCGGCAGCGAGGCGGCTCCGCCGCCACAGTCGCCGCCCTCGGATCGCAGTCCATCCGGACTCTTCGCCACCGTCCGATCGAACACCGCCAGCATTCTCAACCGTTGATTTCGACCTTCGCAGCTCTTATACTTTTATATAATTTTTCTTTTCCTCTCGCGCTTTTCTTACATCGAATTTGCGGGAACACTTATAGTCATAGTCACAAATTCGTCATTGGGGAATAATTCGGCGAGGTCGAAAATTCGGATTCGGAGAATTATTCGGAAAAAATCGGCAGGTATTCGGGAAAGATTCGGTAAGTGTTCGGGAAATGTTCGGGAAGGATTTCGAGCAATAAATTAATATATGAGACGCTAAGTTTTGATTTTGTGGATTATTTGCTGTTTTTTAAATTATTCGGTGTTTTATCACATAATTCGGGAATAATTCGCGAATTATTCGCGAATAATTCGGCCAGTTCGGCAATCACGAATAATTCGGAGATTAATTCGTTTGATCAAGAATTCGCGAATTCGGCGAATAATTCGCGAATTATGTGACTATGCTTATAGTACCTGTTTCCATAACTACCCCTGAGTTCAGGTGCTATTTACTGGGATTAGTATATCGGCAGGGATGTTGAAGGAGCCGAGATTTATATTGTTTTACTTGTTCAATTATATAAACGACTTCTAAAATTAGTTCATGCTCTATGTTTTATTTGTCGAATAAGCCCGAACAAGTTTTTACCGAGCTTAACTAAAATCTTTAAAAATAGTTGTAAACAATAACACATCTGTAAGAGAACATATAGATGTTCAATATTATATTTGACAAATTGTTTAGTGAGAAATATTGTTGTTATTACTAGACAAACGAGCTAGCATGTGTTTAATACTACACAAATTTCTAAATTCCTTGATATTCTAGTATAACAAACAATATTTGACTAATATTTATTATGATTTAGGTATCAAGTTAATATTGAAGACTTAATAAGCCGTAAACGATCCGTGCCTAATCACGAGCCGAGCTCGAACAAGATATGTTCATATTTATTTGTTTATTTTATCGAGTTTCAATTTATGTTTAATCATGGGTTATTTATATAATCAGATGAGCTTGAATGCAATTTTACGGAGCCCGGACCGGACCAATCTTGAGGGTGACGGGGGCTAAAGCCACGATAACAAAGATCAGGAGGGGATTAGGGCACGTCGGAACCCAATCCAGGATCGCTTCCTAAACAATAGCTGTCGGTTACAAACAGCAAACAGCTTTTTATGATGACGTGGCTCCATCTGAGGGCCTATAGTGGAGGACACTAGCGAATCAGATAGTTACACATCATAGAATCAGCCGATGTGTGTTTTGTTGTACTCAGCTAGAGATTGAAAAGCAAAAGGTGCAGGAACTAACAAAGACGTTACCATCATTTTCTAGTAGGGACCTCGTACACTTAGAGCTGTGAGTCATCACCTTGTTATTAATCGTGAAGCATATAAACGATAATGTGTCAATCACTTTGTTCCTTGGGGTAGAGAATCGACATTATTGGGATCCTTTCATTTTGCTTTATAGAAAGGCAAGTAGCGACGGAACGATAATACTTTACATGCTCTTAGATAAATCCACCTAAACTAGAAGATCTCTCGTAGAAATCATAGAAATAGGATGGCGGAGAAGTGCGATCATCTAAATAATAGATAGCATGTCCTACTTTTCACCTAAGAAGAATTCTTATATACTAGGTAGAAAAAGAATTTCCCTATCAAATTACTTGCTAGAAAATGAATCTTATGACAATTTGCAGTTGATACCAAAAAGAAACAAAAGTAAGCGCTCAAAAGTTCTCAACTGAAGCATAAATAGAGTGGAACAAAAGGGGCACACCCGTCCATTTTAGCATATGAGCTAATGCGCAGCTTCCAATTAGGCATAGTTTCATGCGGCAAGAATTTCTTTACTAAAATGAGATTACCGATTTAATTCTCGAAGGTACACATCAACCAAAAAAAAATGCTGAATCTTTTATAAAGCCTCTAGTTTCATTTATCGTTTTCACAATATTCGTAAACGATGAAGAATCTAGTTTATATTTTTGTGATACAGCCTGATTATATCCAACAAAACAACTCTTACGTTCTGGCTAGTAGCTAATGCTTCCAATCTTCCTTTCTTAGGGTTTTGTCAGCAGTTAAAAAAACCAATCGTATAATATCATTTATTTTTCATGAGCACACAGACCCTAAAGTGTCCGTGTAGGACGCACCCCTCTTATTTGACAATAAGGAAATGAAAAGAAGGTAGAAATGTAAGAAATTGGTGAGAAATTGAAATAAAAAGAAAGTGGAAAAAGTAATAATTCTTATTCATTTTGCTAAAATGAGAGCGAGAAAAAAACTGAGTTGTTTGGTTATAAAAATAGAAAGTAAAAAAGTTATTTAAATAAAGTAAAAAGTATGATAAATAGAAAAAGTATTATTTTTTAAAACACTTCCTCACTTACTTTTCCCTTTCTTAGTTTTGGCCTAGAGAATGAAATGGCAAAAAATGCACATATGGCAAAATGGCAGAAAAATACTTTCCTTACTTTTCTTTATTACCCAAACAAGTAAGGGCCTGTTTGACCGCAGGATTATGGAATTTAGATTCCAAAATAGTACGGTTGATATTTCTGGATTTGGTAATTTGTTGTTAGGTTGGTTTTGGATTCCTAGTATTGGATTTGTAGATCATTGTAATCTTTGCTTGGTTGGCGAAAAAAATGGGATTTGGATTTGAGGATTTTAGAGAGAGATAGATAGAGAGAGGATTATTAAATAAATAAAGTACACGGGTCACATCTAAAAGTACAATGAATAGTGTCAAATCCTTGAAATTTTTTAGGATTCGAAAATTCTTGTTTTGTGGTGGCGCCCCATTAAAAACAAAGGAATCCTAGAAATCCAAATTCATCAACCAAACACAAAATTATGGAATCCCAGGATTCCACGATCCAAAATCAAAATCCAAATCCATAAGCAACCAAACAGGCCCTAAAGCACTTTCCATATATACTTACTTTCTCTTCCATCCACTTCCTATCCCCCCCCCCACCCCCCAGATGTTACATCTTTGCATTGGACTTCATATGATGCTTTTGCACTTACGTCATCCCACCGTTTAGGTGCTGCACTTAAATTCAAAACCATCATTCAAAGCCTAATAAACAAACACATGGCACGTATACTCCACTGTATTCTACAGTAACACCATAGGCCCTTTTACTCATTTTCATTTATTTACATTTTAAAGGCTCATCACAACCCTGAATAACCGCAGGAAACTTTCATTTTAGAAGCAAATTATTACTATATAGTGGAAATTCTAGCGAGTAACAAAGTCAATATGACCCAGAGTCACTACAAATCTACAATTTCAAAATGTTGGCAAACAAAATTTTGCAAGCATCACGTGCTAGCTCAGAAGAAACTTAATTTACCTTGTTCGCACCAACAGAAACTCAATGACATAAGTTGCACTCTTGCTTCTCAATGTCAACATACAGTCAAATTCATCTCAAATATAAGTATGACCCTTCTGTGATTACATCAGTATCGAACTAAATCCCTGCTAAGGGTTTTATAGCCGACAAGTTGTTTAATTTAAAAACAAAATCTAGAAATAAAACACAATGTTACATATGATAAATACCCATTAAATAACCAATGACAATGCCAACTAGAGAGTAGCTATACCCTATTATACGCCACGGATTTGCTGAACAGGCGGCGAATGTATGCTACCTGAAGTGCGCTCACACACGCAAACACAATGTACTCCATCACTGTATAGAAGATCAAGCGCCTTCTGGTGCTCTCGTTTGCTGCATCGTAAATTGAAGGGTGGGGGCATGAAAAAATAAAGCTACATGAATTGAGATCATTTAGAAGGAAAAAGATCTTTGAAAACGAATGTTTATTCAGAATTATGTCATGGTTTTATCACTGGAAAATGATGGCAGAAACTTAATTGCGAATCAGTGAATCAGATTAGTATGTTTACTGGTTATTTACATTGTTGATTACGAATCAGATGAGTAAGCTTACTGGTCATTTTCATTGTTGATTTTCCTTTGTTAATTTTGAACCCACTAAATCAATGATGAAAAAGTTGTAGAATCATATGAAATTTGGTGTACCCACATCTTAGATGATAACAATAAAAATGGTGGGTGCCGATCGTCGGAAAAAATGAGGGAATGTGTATTTTTTCGACGCCACCGAAGGAAATTCCCTCCCCTATGGCTCTTTCCTCCATTAACCTCATATATAAAAGTGAAAATAAAAATAGTTTTAGTAGATTTTTTTTTGTGGTCCCTCTTTTATATACATACCCAAGTATTTTATTCCACTCTTCATATTAGATATTTTATATTGTATTGTGATGATGTTAGATTTAGCAAAATAAGAGGGGCATTAGTAAGAACAATTATGAGGAGTTATTATAATAAATAAGAGAGAAGAATATGAAAAGATGAAATCGATAAGAAAACCCAAAACCAATAAATCTTAGATTCGGGCTAAGTACATACAAGTTCTCCTGTTTCCCAGAAAGTATTCAATGGCTTCAAGGTATAAATGAGTTTATACCTTGAATCATTTAAAATTTGACATATGGCATGGACATCTATCGATTCATTAATCTATATCTATGTACTCTACTGAATGAAAATGGGAACTAATTTTTATAGTATTGATGGTCCCATTTATGTTTTGACACCGTGTTATTATATTCCACTCATTTGTACTAATTAAATTGAGTATAGTTGTGATTTTGATTTGTTAAAAATATAGTAATAACAGAAAGAATTATGAGTGGTTAAAAAAAGGATAGAATATGAAAAAAAAAATTAAATTTAACATAATGTATGTTGTTCATCATCATTTATTGTCAATTGTCACCATCATTTATATAATTCACTTCTCATATTATTTTTAGTTATTGTTAGAAAAAAAAATTTGACATATGGCATGGACATCTATCGATTCATTAATCTATATCTATGTACTCTACTGAATGAAAATGGGAACTAATTTTTATAGTATTGATGGTCCCATTTATGTTTTGACACCGTGTTATTATATTCCACTCATTTGTACTAATTAAATTGATTATAGTTGTGATTTTGATTTGTTAAAAATATAGTAATAACAGAAAGAATTATGAGTGGTTAAAAAAAGGATAGAATATGAAGAAAAAAAATTAAATTTAACATAATGTATGTTGTTCATCATCATTTATTGTCAATTGTCACCATCATTTATATAATTCACTTCTCATATTATTTTTAGTTATTGTTAGAAAAAATAAAATAAAGGCTCAGTTGTTGTTGTTTGTTAGAAAAAATAAAATATAGTTCAACTTTAATATATAGTTTATAGTCTATTTTCATTATTTATAACATAATTTAAGTCTAATCTAATCTAAATCTAAATCTAAAATACCTTTTAAAAAGAAAACGAGTAAACAATTTTTTGTAGTCATTTATTTTATACACGCCTTTTAGCGATTCAATGGTTAAAAGATGTATATATGTTTTTCTGCTTCTAAACAACATGCATGAAGCAAAAATGGAACCAACCTTCCATATTTTATAATAGAATTTGACAGCTAGAGAGATGAATATGAAATGGTTCATGCATTAAAAATAAGGTGACTCTTTATTTCTCTTTCCCTAATCTTTTTGTTTTTCTTTCCTTATTATTGTAAGTTATAAATAATAAATGGTCATAGATATTCCAGCTGAGAGCAAGTAAGGAAAATAGTTGATGACATTACAACCAACTTATATGCATGGTGACATTAATCAATGATGTTACCGACCCTATTTATGTGCCCTTATATCTTTCACTTTCCAGCGTTTAATTGCTCTTTCCTTCTCATGTTTTCAATAGTTAGTGTTAAAAGTATAATCATAAATATAAGACCTTCCATATTCTATCTCTGTCCCTATATAAATACTATCAAACACCTTTACAATCATCTTCCACCATTCATCTCAATAACATACAAACATGTCTTCACCTCTTCATTCTAACTCTTTTTTGTATTTGGTTGAGATAGGCTATTACTTAAGCATACCTCCATCTATTACTTAAGCATACGAAGGTATCAATAAGAACGAAGAATGAGATATTGTTATGGTGGTTATTGGTAGAGCCAAGCAAAATATTAATGAGAATTTAGAGTATTATAATGTGTTAGTTCTAGAAATTTTACTGATTATTTCAAGATTGTTGTGGGATTTTAATGAAATCGTTTTTTACCTTGTTGTGTACTATCGGCTAAATATATATATTAGTAATGGGTATAGTATTCTTGTTATATTGCTCTTTAATATTTTTAGATTTTGCTCTTATTATATTCTCTCGTTGTTGATCATTAGGAAACCTTGAATTTTCATTAAAAATTGTCTGCATTTTCGTCATTCTTATTTCATTTTTCTTTCTGAGTTATGGAACTTCTAGCTAACAATGTAAACATGATCAAATTATTAATTATCTAAAGAACAAAACTTATAATTAATTTAAAAGGAGGAAGATCAAAAATAAAAAACAATTAATAATTCTTCTGTTAAGCTAAATATAACACATCAGCTGACAATATTTACAAAGATATATTTAATTTGCAAGCTTCACCTTTTAGATCCATGAATCTAGGTAAATAACTAATTTAAAATTGTCGAAAAAACATAAATGAAAGTTAATGAATTGATTCCTTTGTGTAAATAGTCTGTTTCTTTATTTTGTTCTTTTCTCAGAATTCCTTGCCAAACCAAAAAAAAACAATAAAGACAATATGACGCCTGATTTTTTATATGGCATGCAATAATCAATGATCTAAATTTTAGGGATGGTTATTAAATAGGCTGAATAATTAATTAAAAATGCATAATCAAATTAAGATCTTTATTTCAGTGTGTTTATATCTTTTTTTTTTATCTATTTAGTTTTTAAACTTACTTTTTAGTTATCAATCTCATTTTCTTTTGGAGCAAACTCATACGAGAATCGAATCATTGAGCTTCCACATTTGATAACAAGTTCTCACGGCAGTAAATTAATTATGATATATTTATGAACTCTTCACGTGCATGGCACGTGCAAAAAGACTAGTATATATATATAGAGGATAATAGAGGAAAGATGCCATAGGAGGGAATTTACCCCTATGACGTCGAAAATATACACCATCCACGGGTTTTTCAATGATCGGCACCCATCATCATCTTTAACATGTAAGATGCGGATACACCAAATTTCATGTGATTCCATCATTTTTTTACCATTGATTGAATGTGTGCAAAATTAACGGTTTACCGACAATAGAACATTTAACGGTGAAAAAGTGATGGAATCATATAAAATTCATGTATCCACAATTTAACATGATAAAGAAGATGGATGCCGATCGTCGAAAAAATCACGAAGGATGTAGATATTTGGCTCCAACTAACGAAAAAGCCTCCTAGGGCCTCTTTTCTTCATTATCTCATATATGTGCGTGTGTGTGTGAGAATATTCCTTCTATAACAACAACTGAGCCTTTTATCCCAAGCATATGGGGTAGGCTACATGAACCAACATGAGAATATTCCTTCTATAGCATCGAAAAAGTATTCACAATTTCTTTTTTACCATCCGCACTCATCTTCATATTTGTCATCTAAGATATGGACGCACCAAATATTATGTGATTCTATAACTTTTTCACCGTTGATTTAGTGAGTGTAAAATGAACGGTTTACCGACAATAGAACTTTTCACATTGCTAATTCAACGGTGAAAAAATGGTGGAATCACATGAAATTTAGTGTATCCACGTCTTACATGTTAAAGATGATGATGATGGGTGCTGATCGCCGAAAAAATCATGGAGGATATAGATATTTGACGCCACCTAACGAAAAAGATTCCTAAAGCCTCTTTTCTTCATTATTCTCATAAGTGTGTGGGAGAATATTCCTCCTATAGCGTTGAAAAAGTACACCCTTCACAATTTTTTTTACCATCCGCACTAATCTTCATAATGGTCATCTAAGATGTGGATACACTAAATTTTATGTGATTCTATAACCTTTTCACCGTTGATTTAGTGGGTGCAAAATTAACGGTTTACCGACAACAGAACTTTTTACATTGCTAATTCAATGATGAAAAAGTTGTAGAATCACATGAAATTTGGTGTATCCATTTCTTAAATGATAAAGATGATGAATGTCGATCGTCGAATAAAATGTGTGTATTGTGACATCATAGGAGGAAATTCTTCTGTGTGTGTGTGCGTTGTGAGAGAGAAGATGCAGATATAAACATGTAGTTGCAAGATGAATGTTCCCCTCCGAAAGACGGCCGACGACGCTGAGGACGTCTTGCCTGAGATTCGGGACAGATGCTATATGGTTTTATCCGTCTACCTCTCCGAAGATACCAAGTTGATTTATGGCACCGTGTATCGGAGGTTTAGACGGATGCGGCCGATGTAGCAGACTTCGTCAGATTCCCCCTCGCTTGAGCGTTTTTTGATTGTGGGGACGCTCTTCCTTGCAGGCGCGAGCCCCTGCAGTTAATTACGCTACCGCATCGCGGTAACAACTTTCTCCTTCTCCAGAATTTCACTTCGTGTCGTGGGTGTTTGTTTTGTTTGTGGTTGCACGTGGATTGTATACGGAGACTGAGTACTGCCGTCGCCCGTAGGACGTGGATTAGTCCAAATCCGCATTTACTTAGATTTGGGTTTGGTGTTTTTAGTTTAAGGATACGTTAGCCATATTGAGGCTAAGATCAACTTAAACGTTCGTTAAGGATACGTTAATCTGATTTGAGACTAAGATCAACTTATCGTGGTGATCCATTTAATATATGGCTGTCGGGACTCATCACCTCTCTGACGTCGTTGAAGGATTACAACGATAGGTGTCAGAAGAGTTCAGAGATGTACCCTTGAACCAAAGTCGATTTGGAGTTTTATAGTCCGTTTGAATGTTTAAGGATACGTTAGCCGTGTTTGGGGCTAAGATCAACTTAAACGGGATCGTTTAGATCCGACAAAAGAGCATTTGGAGGCTCTATTGTTCCAGTTTAGGGACGTAGTGATCCGTGTTCCAGTTTAGGGGCATGAGGGTCCATTGCCAGTTTAGGGACGTGGTGGTCCGTATTCCGGTTTAGGAACGTGGTGGTCCGTCATTAGTTTAAGGACGTTTCGGTCCAACATTAGTTTAGGGACGTTTCGATCCAACATTAGTTTAGGGACGTTTCGGTCCACGAGTTTAGGGACGTTTCGGTCCATATTCATGTGTGGTCGTTGGGACCCGTCACCTCTCTGACGTCGTTGAAGGATTACAACGAGAACTGTCAGAGGAGTTCGGAGATGTACCCTCGAACCGGATGTAAATTGATTTAGGGAGCAGCCGTGCCCAGTCAATTTAATTTGAGGACTTATGGCCACGACTGGACTAAATCCAGTTTCAATATTCTTTTGTCTTTGGCCTATTGGACCTGTGCTAGGGCCTTGCCCCTTCACTGCATTATTTTTCTTTGTTTTGGTTGGGCTCTGCCCTTTTATAAATGATGCAGAGTATCTATTTTGTTTGGGCTCTGCCCTTTTCTTAATAATACAGAGCATTAAATACTCTGACAGTGCCCCACATGGCTTGTCAGGCGCTTTGCGCAAATTAAAGAGCGCAAGCGCATGTGGAAGTGACACGTGTCATGCTCTAATGAGCGCAAGTGCAACAGCGCAGTGCGCTGCGTCAGTGCGCTGCGCTGTTGCACTGCTGATACGTGACGCTTCCTGGCGGCTTGCGCAATAGTGCAGTTTTAGCAAGTGCTGGGCACTGTTCTTATTCTTTTGGATCAATTTTAGATCAAAGAAAAACAAGTTTTTTTTCTTGTTTTCAAAGAACCAGTGGTTCATAAAAAGTGCAAGGCAATATTATTGTTTATTTTTCTTTTTTCTTGAAGATCATTGATCTTGTTCTTAGATCAATGATTTGTTTTTAAGAGAATTTTCTCTTTTTCTAAAAGTTTTTACCTTTTTCTCTTGTTCTTGAGAAATTCTCTCTAATTCTTCAAAGTTCTCTCTGTTTGAAGTTCTTGATTTCTCCCAAAAATGTTGATGCCTTTGAATTAAGGTCTGGGGACCTTTTTATAGTGCCCATAAATTAGTTAAATTTGTTAAACAGATCTTTTCTCTGAGTGATTTGGGGAATTTTCCCCACCGTTGAATCTTTGATCCAAAGGGCTCTGATTTACAGAAGAAAATCTTCTTGGTTTAACAAGAACAGAAAAGATTTCTTTAGAATTTTAATTCTGTTTGGCGCAAATGCCCCATCTGCGCTGACACGTGTCACGCAGCGCACAGCGCAGCGCATCTGCGCTGACACGTGTCGCGCAGCGCAGTGCTTGCGCAACTGAAGCGTTGCTTCCTTTAATAGAGTTTTGGTCTGATTGGACGCACCTTCTTGGGCGCTGCGCTGATGCATCTGCACCTGACACGAGGCGCGTTGCGCGCAGCGCAGAGGATCTGAAGCGTCGTTTCATTTATTAAAGTTTAAATTTTCAAAGCAAAGATTTGCTCTGATTGGGGGAAGATGAAGCGTTGCTTCATCTCCCGCCTCGGAATTTGAACAGAGCTTTGCTCTGATTGGGGTAAACAATGAACATGCACAAGGATCAATGGATGGTGTGCTGCCATGTCACCCGCCAAATTCCTACAGTGCCACTTTATACTTAATTCACGCACACACCTAAAACAATGTAGCAGTGCAAACACCCCCTTTGACTGTTGACCAAACCTCTAGAAACACTCGAATTCTACTCTAACACAAGTTACACAACCATGTTCCATAGTTGAATTAGATAATCATTTGAATTGGTTAAGAGTAGAACTTTGGTGTTCTTTTAGGTTTTGGTCATACAAGTGCTATAAAAGGTGAACTATAGGGGGGCTTTTGCGCAATCGACCCTCTTGTTATTGTCTGCATTAAATGCAAAATTATCTTGAAACATAGCAAAAGGGACAGTACTCTAAAGATGAACCGTGAAAATTGGTCCAATATTTGATGAGGCTAACATGAGTAACAGTTACATGAAGCGCGTTAAGTCAGATAAAGATCTGAAAGTTTTGCTTACTGTGACGATGGCGAGCTTCACGTGCTTTTAGGTATTTTTGTTCTGCTGTAACAGACTCCAATGCCTCTCTAAGCTCCGCAATTTTCACATTTACAGGATCCAGATGCTCTGCAAGAAACTTGGAAACAAGCTATGAGCAGAGTTGATGAAAACACATGGAACAATAGCTAAAGCTATTGCCAATAGAAGAGGAAAAAAATAGCTAAAGCTACTATATTTCTTTTGGCCAATAAACTATAGTTGAAAGTAATATCAGATAATCAGAAATAGCACAGATAATAAATAACAGATATCACATGAATAAAATGGGAGAGGCATATGCATAACCTTAATTTGTTGAGAGTTTGCAAAAATGGCCAGGGCATAATAAGAAGGCTAAATTACACTAGACCACCCTTGACTATTGTTCTTTTTCCAGTAGACCAACTTAGAAGTTTTTTTGTATACATCACTAAACTCCCATTAAAATTTGATTTTAAAAGCCTAATTAATTTACCTTTATTGTAGCACATTAAGGGAGCTACTGTGATAAAGAAAAATTAAGGCAAGTTAACTAGAAAATAAGATAATTAAGAGTAGTTTAGTGTAATATAACCTATTAAAAATCAGAAGGAAACAAAATCAACTTTACATAAACGTCATATCTCAATTATTTTCCACCTCAACAAGTACACAAGAAGAAATACATACACCATGTAACAAGATTGCGTCATGGTATTATGCAAAGGGCTCAGTGGGCTTACCATCTTTGGCAAGGTTATGTTCATTGGGAATATGGCCGCTATGTATGTAGAACGATACAGTCTCCGGTGTTCTCTGTGGATTATGAAAGCAGAACTTGTACATCCCAGGTCTCGGAGCCTTGAACTCAAACTTGTCACCGGAAGATCCTTTGACTGTATGTACAGTGTTGCCCCCTGGGGAAGTCACCTACGTAATAGAGAAAATGATTTAGCAATAATCAACAAGAGTTCAATGTAATATTCTGGTATGAACCGTCCTATGGATCAATCAAATGCAAACAATTTCTTAAAAGACATCAATATCCAGTTACAAAATTTACAAAAATAAATAAATAACAGCATCTAAACTGCAATAGCCTTTTACTCAACATTTTATACATGCTAACAAGTAATCAATTAAATCAAGCACCATCCTCTCTCTAGATTAAGCAGATGCAAACAAGCTCATAAAAGACAACCTTACCAACCGAACAACATGAAAGAAAAGCATTCAAACTGCTGGTTAGACTAAGAAAATTCTAGCTAGCAGAGTAAGCAATGGGCAATGGAATAATCCTCTTAACGTATTTTTTTCCCTTTTGTAATAAAGATCGGCAAGATGAGCATTCAAATCCCAATGTAATTAAACATTCGTATGGAGGTTGCGGAGATGCGCATAGAACAAAAGCCAGATACCGGGGCTTTCAACATACTAGATTGCAACTGGAAAGCCTAAATAGGCAAAACAACAAGTCATTATGAAACAAGGCCTCGGCAAGAAAGATATATCTTAACTTTGTTCACTTGATAGTTGAAAGAAGATCTTTAGAAAGAGAGATGGAAGGACACATGTAAAAATGAGTGGATAAAGGAAAAATTGCAGCAGTTACCACAAGGATTTCAATTTTATCTGTATCATCATGGAAATTTTTATTACTTCTTCTCAACATGACAAAACAAACAAAAACGTCCAAAGAAAGTTATCTGCTTGTATTTTCAAGATCATTTCCTTCCAAGTATCCTCTTAAGTTATCATAGACAACTCGGGTGAAGCTCAACGTGTACAGACTTAGCATTTGTATCTCTGCTTCAGTCAATATTTATTATCGTATAGTTATAACACATTCCTTGATCGACTCTAATAGTAGCTCACTCAATATTAGAGACTAGGACTTCCCAAAAACTTTACATCAAACTAATGCCCATAACAATTCAATTGAACTGTTAGCAGCGCTTTTCTCAAGGTGATATATTACATTTAACCATCTGAAATCCTTCATCCAAAAACTTGGTTTCATCTTACGAGTGGAACATAAACATATATTATCAATCCTCGATGTTCTCAACGGAACTCTACATCTAAGATTTGCTAATTGTAGGTAAAAATAAATTAGAAATTTCTTTTTTAGTCTACCCAAAATTCTAAATATAATAGATTTCTCAAATTTCAATCATTGTGCCTAACGAGACATACTTGTAAGATACAGATAACAAAATCCAAAGCGAGGTGGTTGACTTGATGAGCACCAGAGCAAGACTTGATGAGCACCAGAGCAAGGTTCACCAATTAACATAGGCAGTGAACCAGTAAGAAAAAGAAGAAATGAAATGCAATATTCTACCTCTACTGTTATAATTAGACCACAAGAGGGGCATGCGGCACTTCCAATTTAAATTTAAAGGAAAAGGAAAAGGAAAAAATCCTCAATTCTTAGACAGTACACATCACCAAGACTTTAATGGGAGAATTTCAAAGGCAATCACAACTTCTAATATTTGCCACAAATAAGGTAGTATAGACAACTACCCTCTAACTATGCCCACGAGCATCGCACGTGCCAAAATTTAGTTTGAGAAAATTAAAGAAGGTATAGTAATTTGAGTGATCACATCATTACTGACTTGTCAGTCCTTGTTCACAAAAATGTTTCTTAAGCAACAAATCATAAGTTATCAACCCTAAAGTTAAAAGAGTCTGCTTTAGAACACACAGCCAAAATAAACAGTGCAACAAAAATAGTCTTCAAACTTTAGAAGACTTTTGTTGGTGGCAAAAAGATAAATGCCACAAAAGATCAGCCCAGAACATTATGCACATGATAACTCAAAAAAAAAAACAAGAATAAAATACAAAAACTATTCCCAACCCACCAACGTGTATACCGCCATCTCTCTCCCTACATATCTGGCTTTCCCTTTGCCGCCTCTCTCTCCTCACCGCCCCTCTCACTCTCGACCTATTTTTGTCCTAAGTTGCTCTAATGTTATGGAAAGAGAAAAGCGTAGCGAAGCCGGAGGGTAGGGTTTTGGCTTTAGCAAGAATTTAGTGGCCAAAAGCACAAGTTTTTTAAAAATATATGTAATTAGTAATGATGGAAAAATTGAATAAATAGAAACATTTTGAAACAAATATAAAATATAAAAGCAATATTTTTCTTATAAGATTTTTGTAAAAAATTATATGAAATAATGGAAAGGTATTCGACCATTTTAAAACATATATACGTATATGCCTATCTATGTATGTATATGTAATTATGTATATGTATTATATGAGTGCGTGATAGTCTAATGTCTGAAAAGATAATTTTATTAATTAGAAACAATGATGAGATTATTTGCAATTTTCAAATAAAAAAAGGGTTTTATCCAATTTTTACCCACTAAAAGGCGGGTTTAAGCGGAGCTTCAAGTGTTGGGGTTAAACTTTATATCCCATTGACCAAAAGTCAAATCGCGGACAAGTAGGCCCAAACCAAAGCAAACGGACCCTACTGTCGAATCCAAGCCGGGCTCATGCCCGAACCGAAACCAATCCCACGCCCGAACCCAAGTCCAAGCAGGTGGGCCCAAGCCCAGGCCGGCCCTATGTCAAGAAAGTATAACAAATAAATGTAATATTTAAATAAATGTGCAAAATATGAAATAAATGAGCAAAAAGCCAAATATTTGTAAAGACCATGGCTCATATGCAAAAAGAAATAAGCACATGAGCATGGGATGGGCAAAATGCCATTTCGTAAAGCCCAAGGGGCTATGTGTAAATTTGTAAGCCTATATAAGACAATATTATGAAGAAATGAAACATATTCATTCCCCTCAAAAAATCTAGGGTTAGTGTCTCCATCTTCTCTTTCATAAGTTCCTCCTTCCTCTTCATTTCCAATTAAATCAAGAACTTAACTTTCTTTTTTTCAAAACTAAATAAAGTTTCGCCATAAATCTATTGAAGGAGAGTTTAACTCTCACATCAAATACAAAAAGAGAAGATCTTTACCATCTTTTTCTTCCTCCTCAAGATCCAATTTGAGAGAGGAAGAAGGGAAACCCACCTCCCAAGGCTCCATTAAAAAAAAGGATCTCTTTTCATCACTCAAAATCCAAATCTTGGAGTTTTGAGAGAACCCATTCGGGTCTCTTCTCAAAAGAGAAACGAGAAAATCTTTTAAAGTTTAACTCCATAATAAAAATTCTTTTGGGAGTTTAACTCCATATTTTAAAATCTTTTAGAGTTTAACTCCATAATAAAATTTTTGGGAGTTTAACCCCATTTAAAATTCTTTTGGGAGTTTAACTCCATTAAAATTCCTTTGGGAGTTTAACTCCAAAATAAAACCTTTTTTGGGAGTTTAACTCCAAAATAAAATTTTTGGGAGTTTAACTCAATAAAAATCAAAGAAGTCCAACTCCAAATCTGAGGGTTTAGCCCTCTCGGTCCATACAACCCGAGCCTATGCCCGTGTCTGCACGCATGCACGCCAGCTCGCTACGCACATACGAGCGCGCTCGAGCCGATCGTGCTTGCACGCTGCACGCTTGCGCTTCACCTCCATACTTGTTCTTTTCTATAAAAAAAAATGGAACGAAATGAGCACGTCTTTTCACATTGTTCTTTTTTCAAAAATACACACATCGCATACCGCATATTGAGTTCGCATGATATGTTTGACCTATCGATCGAAGCTTCTCTCGCTCCAAAAGCGAGAGATAATTAAAGACAGTTTAGTCCGCGGCTACCGGAGATTTGGACCCCCACAATCATTAAACTCCGGTCTATACTAGATAAGGGGGAATCTGTATACGCCTAACAAGCGCATGCATTCCTATCTCAGTAGGGTGACGAAAAACGCTCTACATCAAGCACATATGAAACAAGCAAAAACAAGATTTCATGCCTCTAAAGTAGCACTTATGCTTTATATTGCTGCTTTATACAAAGACGAAGTGGCTCATGGCCACCTTTACACTGAAGTGGGGATTCAGTAGGGCTTTTTACAACAGTTAATTTCCCCTTCACAGTTTTCTCTCACTAGATGATACATTGTTCATTTTACACTAAAGTGGGGTTTTATTGTGGCTTTTTAAGGTATCATTTACTAGAAACTATATTAATTTTCCATATATTTTTTGTTACTCTTTTTATGAAGGTTTAAACTTATATTTTATCAATTTTAGTTCACGAAATCAACCGACACTAAATTTTATTGATGGCAATATTTTCAATGGTTTTCAAATGATAAATCGTATGATTTATAATTTTTTAACATGAAAATTGTTATTGTTGTTGAATTTTGATTGTCTACTGCGATTGCTTGTAGACCTTATGGTATTAAAAAAATGTCTTGAAAATTTTAGAATAAATTTTCATATAATTCGATGTATTATTACATGTCAAAGAATCTATAAGTTCTGTTTGAGATGATTAATGAATTTAAGTAGGAATTAAAGCAGAGGGGTGCAAGAGATGACTTTATAACAAGATAATATGTCAATCCAAATGGTGAGCTACAAAAAGAAAAAATCATCTATAACAATGATTGTTAATTTCTTGTTCTTATTAGTCAATCTTGAAGATAAAAATATCTGTTTTTGTTTCTTTTTGTCAGCTTTCTCCAATATCAATAATTTAATTTACAATTTAATTGCTTCAATTTACTTTAATAAGGAGATCAATGGAATGCACAATATTATATTGAAGATAAATTTTAATATTGAAGCAGTTGCTCTCCTCTTGGAATAAACAATGACCGGGTTTTCATATATTTTTCTTTTTTCAAATGCTAATGCGAGCATTTTGGATTCTGGACATGAATTTTAAATCAATGCAAATTTGGTGAAGTAAAACCTTTTTAGCTTATTTCTCTATTTGATATTATTTTGTATTATATGGAATGCTACCAAAATAGCTAATAAAATCCAAATGATGCTTCAAAGAGCTCGGTTCAAGTTGTGTTAGACCATCTAGCCCTGTGAAGTGACCCTGAATGGTAAAAGTTAACACTGCAATGTGAATTGACTTTTAAATTTATTCTAACTAATATTAAAAGGTTATACGTTTCAAGGTTCTTCTACAAGTGTATATAATGGTACATGTATAAAATATGCTAATTTTATATTCAATTTTATTTTTGCTTCAATAACAATTGTGAGCCTACCATATAGCACCTTTATAACATCTGAGACTTATCAACTTGATATTTTTATATACATGTGCGTTTCAATTTATATGAGGAAGAATTCATCTCTTAACCAAACTAGAAACTCGACTTCTTTAAAAATTTGAAATTGTCAAATAGATAAATGGAAAGTCGAGGTCCATCAAGAGATATTACATGGGTATTATTTATTAATTACGGGTTCTTTCAGAATATAACTTAGTTGGCCTACTTGGCATGATAATTTACTCACATATAGCATCCATATTTTACTTCTTCGAATAGGGACATCTTCTGAAATACCTTAATAGCCAATGGAAACAACCACTTAATCATACAGATTTTTATTTCTTACCTATTCGAACTTTTGTATGCCTACTAATACTTGGTTTTCTATTTAAGGGTTCAATGATCACTTAATATCTTGTTAACTATGTCAACATTTCTCCAACTTGCTTTTTTTTACATCAAATCCTATTTGAGCTAAGTTAGGGTTTTTTGGTACCTTCTCTCTGATTCCTAATTTCTTTCATTGTTATTCTTTGCATTGAGTAGTGGTCAATATTCATCTTAAGGTAATGCTAGACGACAATTTTTGAACTTCACGCCTGCCAATTTAGGTAACAACTATCTTCTCTCTTATGTTCTCATTAGTTTGGTTATAATAATCATATACACTGTCTAAAAGAATAAGAACCTATGTTTTTATTACTTCGTAATCCCATGAAATAGCAAATACATAATCAAATCTGTTTTTTGTCATGTTTTCCTTGTTTCTCTCATTCATTATCTAGTTGTTATTTATTTTCTTATACTAAACCTTTATTCTTGTTAAATTCAATTTTTATGTTTTCCCATTCATTCACAACTTGTAAGCTAAAGTTTTTGTTGAAATCCCCAAAGCTTGTCTAGTGCAAGTTCGGTGGATTCATAGAACTTTGAAAAAATTTGTCTACAGTTGGTGGACTTGGATATATAAGTTGCTATGAGCATTTGATATATGTTGGCATGTTGCATTGTAATCCTGTTTATGTTTTCTTCACTATGTATAATGAATTAGAGAACAAGTATTGTTTGAATTTTAATGAAATTCGGATGTGATGTGGTAGGATTATATAGCTCATTATTTTAGTTGCTGACATTATTTGTAATTGTAGGTCTGTAAAGGTATTGTTATATATAGATGTCAAATAGTCAAATAAATTAAAAATTATATAAATGCAATCAAATGCTTTCAAACAATATTTTGTGAGAAATCTAAATGCCAAGTAGTGTTGCTAAAGTGAACTATAAAAATTCAAGTGATATTTTGTGACATTCTGAAGTGTCATTATAGAGAATCTATAATTGCCTCTAAAAGTAGAGGCATTTCCTACCGACGCTCAAAAACTCTCATGTAATATCATTGTAGAGGATCTAAAACTTAACTCCAATTCAAACAGGGCCTTACTATTCTTATGTAGTGAAGTAGCTTTAGGGTAGAAAATTGACCACCAGGGACTAATTGTTAAATGGATAAGTTTTTTGTATTTCAACCTTCCTCGTGTTTATTTAAGTGTGATAAGACGAGGCTTGCGAAATTTGGCTTATGTATATGTTTCCCGTTAACGTTGCCATATTTTATGCCTACCTATATGTTATGCCTATAGTTCTTCCAAATACTGAGTTTGTGATATGTGTTAAACATTATACTTAAAGGAAAAGGAGAGGGCCATAATAGGTTAGTGCTCTCTTTAGATTAAAGAGAAACGGAAAAAACAAGCTAGCAAATTCTAGATGAAGAAGCAATTGTTTATAAGTAAAGCGAAAAACAGAAAATAAAAACTTTCCGAAGCTCGGTAAACCATAAATGAGAAAACAAAATCTTTTTGCTGCTCAGCCAGCAGGCCCAGCACAGACCGTCAAAATCAAGAAAAGCCAATTAAAACTCTAGAATGAGAAAGTATCTCGTATTTAAGCCTCCTATTAGCAATCCTAATAGTGATAGGAAAAATTATCTTTAAAACAAATCTAAAGTTTACCCTGCTATGTTAACCTAATTGTGATTCCCCACCAAAAGGACAGCTTAAAATTAGACCCAACAAAAATAAGAAATGGAATGAGCGAATTTTAATAAATTATAACAAAAGAACAATCTTTCCGTTAAACAAGATGAATTTAATTAATAAGTTGGCAAAACATGAGAATTGACCAAATAATTCATCTAATTTTCTATATTAATCAGTCGAGAAACCGCAATTCATTAACGATCTCCAATCATTTCAACGACCTTGTTCACCAATCAATCATGATGCCTAAAATTTACCAAAAGATCAAAGAAACCAAATCAAATACCCAAAAAATTACTTACAACTAGATCGATGCCAGGATGATCCGAGCTCCAAAAGATATCATGATCCACGACCACAAAGTTCCCGCTAACAGTGTCGCCTTCGTACATAATGAACTCGTACACGCACTCGACATCGTTGACTGTGATCGAGAGAGCTGATAGATTGCGAGGAAAGCTAAAGAGAAGCCCTAGAATCAAGAAGAATTCGAAGAATCCAATTGATCTCTTCTTCCTCTCCATCGATCTTCCGATTGGACCTCGATCGATTAATTTAAATTAGGGTCTCGAGAAAGAAACAGCTTTTGCTCTGGAATTGGGAAAAAGGAAGCGTTTTTTAAAACTCTAGGGGTAGTTTGGAAAATAACAGGAACTTGATTTAGGTGCCTGTTATATGACTATGTGACGTGGCGGTTTCTCATTGGATGGAACTCAGGCTGGCCAACCAATCGTTTTAGGGGCTGTTTGAGATTATGAAATTTGGATTTCATAGTAGATTTGAAAATTTCTGGATTTGGTAATTTGTTATTTGGTTGGTATTGAATTTCTAATATTATATTTATAGATTCTTATAATTCTTGTTTAGTTAGTGCAAAAAAAAATGGGAGTTGGATTTGAGAATTTTAGAGAGAGATAGATAGAGAGAGGATTATTAAATAAATAAAGTATCCCGCGCCCCCATCTAAAAGTACAATGAATAGTGTCAAATCCTTGCAAATTCTCCAAATTTTTGAGGATTCAAGGATTTTTTTTTGTGGTGGGTCCCGCATAAAAAGCAAAGGAATCATATAAATCCAAATCCTACAAGCACACAAAATTGTGGATTCCTCTCATTTGTTTGGATTCCATAATCCAATTCTTTCACAAGCTTGCAACCAAACAGGCCCTTAGGACGTGTTTGGATGCAAGATTTGGATTCTGGAATCTTTACAAAAAAGGAGTATTGGCGAAGTTTGTGATTGGTTGGTGGATTCTGAAATAAAAAAAAGGATTAACAAAGTTTATATTTGGTTGCAAAATTTGGAAGGATTTGGATTTTTTTAGTAGGGCCCACACCAAAATAACCATTCATAAATCCTTATTTTTTATTAGAATTTGGCTTGATCCTTACTATTCATGTGGGGCCGCCGTGTTTTAATTATTAAAAAAATAACTCTGTCTATTTCTCTCTAAAATCCTCAAATCCAAATCTCATTTTCTTTTCACCAACCAAATAAGAATTACAAAAATCTACAAATCCAATACAAGGAATTCAATACCAACCAAACGACAAATTACCAAATCCAGAAATTTTCAACTATGCTATTTTGGAATCCAAATTTCATAATCCTGCAACCAAACAGCCCCTAGCTTCACGAGACATGCGAATCTTGAGATTGTCTCTCAGAGGGTTTAGTCCCGATACATTTTTAAATACATTTTTAAATGCAATTCCGGAATTTGAAAACTCATGTATGGCTCCAAGTTATTTAAAATTGGAATTTGCTTAAAAATATGCGTCACCTACCGGACTTGAAATCCACCACAAGTAATCTACCCAAGAGACAAAAACCATGGGCCAACTTGTTTGGCACTAGTATCTAGATGTTGTGGGTCTCACCATTTTATCTCTTGGACAGATTGTGGTGGATTTCAATCTCGGTCGATAAAGTATTGCTTTTTGCTTAATAGTGCTAGACGAAACTCGTATTTTAGAATGCGATAATTTGTATTTTAGAATTTGTCATTCAACTTATAGTACAAAAATGAGAAAAACAATCCATCTTCAAATCACCATGTACCATAGGTTTTCTAAAATGACACACTATACATAATAAATCAAAATTTAAATAAACCGTCTCACCCGGTATTGTCGCCACCGGCCTCTGCCACCATTAACCGGACATTGGCCGTCGCCACGATGTCGGCCGACCACCCCCGCCCCCATCATCGCCGTCGACCACTGATACCGACCGACCCCTGTCGACCTACAGTTCCCACCATTGTCATTGGTTGTATTGTCATCGTCCCATCCCTGTTCGTCGTCGCCGCCATCCCCGTCACGGCCTCCGCTCACTGTCCCTGTTTTCCGTTGTCGCCGCCTCCGATCGCCGCCCTGTTCACCGCTTCCGATCGCCACCGCCACCAATTGTCGCCGCGGTCTTCGATCGGTGTCCCCGTTCCCCGCCGCCGCCGCCTCCGACCGTCGACCGACCATCCTCGTCGCCGGTCGACGATCGCTTTTCTGCCGCCGGTCATCCTCCGCCATCGATCGGTGTTCGTCGAACCTCCATCGGCAGAGTACTGGCTAACATCCACTATTAAATGTATTGCCCTAAATTGCATATGGATTTTGAAATCAAATGAGTAGTATTTTGAATAGAAAAGAATTTTATCAAAATGATGGTCATTTCATTTACAAATTCTGAATTGTAAAATTATCTGAACTTGTTAGGAATATGTATGCCCCAAAGGCCATTATTGGAGGATATAGTGGATGCTTGGACATATATACAAAGGACTTTCTTGCTCGACATGATAGTATGCTATCTGATTGCCTTTATCTTAACATGTAGACTGATATTATTATATTGTCTCTCTCTCACATATTGGTAAAGCCCTTAGGATGTAGCTTGACTATCAGGACTATGATGCAGATCATACTACTGGGACCAGGGTAGTCTAAAAGCACATCCTTCAATTGTTCCTATCGAGGGTATATCGAGACGGGGCATCGATATTCCAGAGTAGACTAGTGTGTACGTTTCTTGACCCTGTATGGGGGCGATGGTTGATCCTATATCCATTGGTGTTTGACATCAAAGATTGTACACTGGTGCTCATTAGACATGTTAGTCTGTAGACCCGAGATCGTCATAGAGTCTTGTGTGGTTCCCACTATGCTTTGATTTCCTCCTAACCACGCTCAAAGAAGTCGTGCAAACAGGTGGATTTTGGGTACAGTCCCTAGTCACATGGAGGCAATGAGCGATAGGAGGGGTTTCGTCTCTCCCGGTATTGGGGGTTGATGTTGCGCTATACTTGATTGGCTATAACTGGAAGTCCTTGGCCAGGGCTGCTACTGAGATTTACTGATAAGAGTTATCAGTAGTTTCTCGAACCGTTATAGGCCAGACATCGGTATGACTTATCAAGTTACTGGGGTCTAATGTTTACCACCCCTAGACTCGATATGCGATATATTAGACGAAGAGGCCGGACTGTACGGTAAGTGTTACTGATAGGCTTCATAGAGAGTATGGACAAGCTTATTTGTTGATCTTCATATCGCTCAATACCTGGGTAGCCGTTACATCCATCTGGTACCGCTGACGGCTTATAGGTGACTGATGTGATCATCACCTACTGCTGACGTATTGACGAGTTTTTAGAGTCCCACACAGAAGTTTCTTGGTTCAAGCGAAACGGAGTAGGGCGGCACATATGCTGATATGCGGGAGGGCCAGATTAAATACAAGTATGTGATACCGTATTGTAATCTGGCAGTTATCTGTTATCAAGTTAGGTTATATGTGATATAACCAGATTATCGAATCAAGTGTTGATTTGATAATGTGATACACAGATAAATGATATTAGTCGGTCATATGTGATATAATCGGATTATTAAATCAAATGTTGATTTAATAATGTGATATATATTATATTTGATATAATTATATCTTAACTAATATTGTTAGCTCATTAATTATTCTTCATAATATATATATATATATATATATATATATATATGATATATATGATATATATATATATTAATATATATGATATATATATATATATATATATATATATATATTATGAAGCATGGCATGATTTTCTATTTTTGGAAAATAGAAAAATAGGTGGAAAATGAGGAGGAATGGTGAGGCATGGCATTTATCATTTAATTATTTCTCTTAACTCACTATTCAAGTATGGTTGCAATTTAATCCATGCTTGAATGAGTGAGGGTCAAGGGGGTAGCCATACTCACTGCATTCCAACACTTGTGTTCTTTTTCTTACACTTGAGCTCATTCTTGTGTTGCTCTCTTGAGCTCTCTACCTCTACTTCTTCTTCTTCTTCCTCTTCATGCATCAAAACTCCGACCCCTCACATGTGATGTGAACCATGGAGTTTTGAACACCCTAGTGAGCTTTCAAATCCCCTACTTCACCATCCCACACTAAACTTGCACTTTGGTGTGGCGTGTTTTCTTCACTAATAGGAGATTAGTGAAGAGGTAGCTTGAGCTAGTAGGCTTCGGGTGGATCATCTTCGGCACGAAGGTCGTCGGAGAAAGCTCGTTCATTCTCTCAAGTAGAGCCTAGTGGAGTCGCGTGGACTACAATCCGGAGCTTATGAAGTGAAGGACTAGATCTACGAGGGTATAACATCTTTCACTTCTTATAGTTTAGTCAATATCATCATAGGAAACCCTAATATTCTAGTTAAGATCTTGGTTAGTCTAACTTAGCACCATTTTTTTTTTTAATTTGGCATGCTAGATGCTACTAAAACCTTGTTGTGGTGCTAGGGTAGAATTTCAGAACTGACACCCCCTTAAGATTTCTCTTTAGGTTCATGCCATCATCCTGCATATTTAGGTTCTCAGAATGTTTATGTTTAGGGTAAATTGTCAAAAAAAAATTCAAGCACTTTTTTCTTTGTCAAAAACCTACCCGTCTCGAAACGGTAGTTAAAAACCTCTTAGAAATTTTTCCTGCGATATCTACACAGTAGCCTGCTATTTCTAACCAATTCATATAAACTATTTAGATATCGTAAGAAACGGTTTAGATATTACAGGCAACTGCTTAAACATCGCTGGCTATTGCTTAGATATTGTAGAAAACTAGATATAGCAGGCAAATGCTAGATATCACAGATAAGAGGTTTCTTGACAACTGATAATCTTTTTAGATGGGTTTTGCTAACTTTTAGAGGCCGGGGGGATTTTGACAATAGAAAAAAGCACTAGGTTTTTTTTGACAATTTACCCTTATTTATGTATTATAATTTTAAATTTGCAAAAATTATGCCTCTAATTTTTTTTAAAAAAATAATTGGTTGTAGTTGAAAGTGTTTACAAGCACCACGGTAGGGTTAAAACGGGCATCACACATGCAATTTTCAAAATTTCATAGTGCTAATGAACACCAACCAAGATCTAACTAAAATATTAGGGTTTAAATATGATGATATCACAAAAACTAGTTAAGAGAAAGGGGCTACAACCTTTGTAGACCATATCCTTCTCTTCACAAGCTCCGTGTAGTAGTTCACGCGACTCCACTAAGTTCCACTTGAAGAAAATGCAAGCTTCCTACAGTGACCTTCGTGCCGAAAATGATCCACCCGAAGTCCGCCAATCCAAGCCACCTCTTCACTAAATTCTTTAGTGAAGGAAACATGCTACACTTGATCGTTAATCAAGTGTAGGATGATGAAGTAGGGGTTTTGTTTAGCTCACTAGGATGCTCACAAGCTTAAGGGATCACAACTCAAGTTAAGGATTTGAGCTTAGAGGGGAGGTGAGGAAAATGGAGGGAGCTAAAGAAAGCACATCTCATGAGCTCTCAAAAAAATGCTAAGTGTAGAATGCAAAAATTGTTGTGAAGAATGGCTTGACCCCTCACACATAATTGAAGCAAACCAATTAAATCAATATTCAATTGTAACCATACTTCAATAGTATAGTGAGATGAATAAAATATTCATCAAGCCATGCTTCACTCCATGCTCCTCATTTTCCACCTCATTATTTTCCATTTCCAATAAATAGAAAATCATGCCATGCTTCATCACACACACACACACACACACACACACACACATATATATTAATAATATATATTATGAAGAAGAATAATTAGTGAGCTAATAATATTAGTTAACATATAATTATATCAAATATAATATATATCAAATTATTAAATCAACACTTGATTTAATAATCAAGTTATATCACATATAACCGACTAATATCATTTATCTGTGTATCACATTATCAAATCAACACTTGATTCGATAATCCGGTTATATCACATATAACCTAACCGATAACAAATAACCGCCAGATTAGAATACGATATCACATACTCGTATTTAATCTAGCCCCCCGCACATATCAACATATGTGCCCTACTTCGTTTCGTTTGAACCAGGAAACTTCTATGTGGGACTCTAAAGACTCGTCAATACGCCAGCAGTAGGTGATGACCACATCAGTCACCCACAAGCCGTCAACGATACTAACTGGACGTAACGGCTACCTAGGTATTGAGTGATTAGAGGATCAACAAGCAAGCTTGTCCAAACTCCCATGAAGCCTATAAGTAACACTACCGTACAGTCCGGTCTCTTCGTCTTATATGTCGCATATCGAGTCTATGTGTGGTAACGTCAGACCCCAGTAACTTGATAAGTCATGCCGATGTATGTCTCATAACGGTTTGAGAAACTACTGGTAACTCTTACCAGTAATCCTCATCAGCAGCCTTGGCCAGAGACTTCCAGTTATAGCCAATCGAGCATAGCGATGTAAGTCTACGGTAACGCCCCGTCCGTCTTTCAGACGCCAAATGCGGAACAAAAACTTTTTAGAACTTGCGCTATCGTATACTATATCCCAGGATCTGCCATTAACGCTAAACTAACATTCTGTAAAGTGGGTAGAAATGTTATACCGAACGATCCGGGTCTTTCGGTCTTCAACCATCATCCCACGCTTTGTTGCAGCTGATCCGATCTCGCTCGATCTCCGGTCTCGTCGTCCAGATGGCACCACGTCGACCGATCTTTAAACGGGCTCCCGCCTCTGAACCGAGGCAACTCGATCATCAAGTTTGCCAAAAGAGATGACCAAGATTGATGTAGAGAATGAGTAGAACACTTTGTATCGTTACGTTCAAAGTTATGGACGAACGGTTAATGAAGTTGCCATTTGGAATCGGGTAAATGGGAAATTGAGCTATATGAAATTTCCATGAACTAAACTATCATAATCTTTTCCCAAAATCAATCCATCACCTCCACAAATATGGCCAGCCAATATATGAAGCAAGGGGGGTGAGTGTAGGAGGGGGAGAGTGACCATAATGATAAATGAAGAGTATGAGTCATAATGCACACCTTGCAAAACATTAATATAAAAGATGAATCATCTTAACCTAGTCATCATCTAATTAATGCAACCAATGAAACAATAACACCTCATTAACCTAGTCACCTCTTCTAGAAGCTTCTAGAATCATGACTCACTCTCATGAAGAAAAAGATAAATCCGTATTAAACCGAATGTTTAATACGGGTGATAGAAAACTGGAAACTGGCAACTTTCAAAAGCGATCCTGAAACGAATTTCAGGATAACCCCGTAACAGTATAAACATACCCGCATTTGTATTACGACCGAATACAAATGCAACTGAGACAAAAATATTATATCTACACAGTATAATACTCGGATCCGGCTTAAACCAAAGCCCACCAGTATTATCTGCCCGAAATATGACACGTGCGTAAACGCACATGCATTTTCCGAACCCTGCCATAAAACCATATGGCCTCTACAACGTTTCGCCCGAACCTGGAAAACTGTCTGTGGGGGACTCTAATGACTCATCAATACACTGGCACTGGGTATAACCACTAGCACGTCAGAGGTACTAGCTGTACGTAATGGTTGCCTATGTATTGATTGGAAGGGAAGCTGACGAGCGAACTCATCCAGAAAACCCTACTGAGCCTGACAGTGACAATATCTATACAGTCCGGTTCATTCGTCTATGAGTATCGCATATAGGGCCTAGGGGGCTGGTAAACGTCAGACCCCCAATAACGGTATAAATCGTGTCAGAGAGCAGTCCAGAACACCCTGAGATACTACTGGAATACCTTCCAGTAAATCTCGATTACCCTGGCCAGGGATTTCGTGTAATGGCTCTCCTAAACACAGCGCGATCTCACCCCCAATACCGGGAGAGACGAATCCCCGACGATCTGCTCACTGCCTCCATGTGGCTCGGGACTGTACCCAAAAAATACCTGTTTGCACGACTCCTTTGACCCGTGGTAGGGTATAAATCAAAGCACAGTGGGAACTCACACGAGACAAATAACGACCTCAGGTCGATGAACTAACTTGTACACATGTCACCAGGGAACTGCTATCTGACGCTAGGTATAATACCAACCAGCAAGTTCCTGGCGAGTCCTGTCCGGTGTACTCATAACCCAATGAGCACCTGTATATATCTTAGGTGAACCAACTAACACCAATGGCTTGTGAGACCGGCCACCGCCCCTCGTCGGGGTCTCGACTGTATACACTAGTCTACTCTGGAGTATCGATACCCTGTCTTGAAACTCCCACGACTATGGACACTTTAAGGATGTGCTTATAGACCCCAGCTCCCACATATATGATCGCCATCATACTGCTGGTAGTCAAGCAAAAATCCTATGGGCTTTATCAACATTTACATGATGATAAAGACAAACCAGATAGCATACTATCATCTCGAGTAAGATTGTTTTATCGGTATAGGCCCTCTCTCAATCATCATGATCACCTGCCCGCGACTACGATAATTGCATTGACGGCGCTATTACCAACAATCTCCCACTTGCACTTAAGGCCAATTATTGTGATGTCGCATACTCACAGCCCGTATGATACCGAACACCCAACTTCTCTACTAATCAGTCTCACAAAGCCTGTTTGTGAAACTAATGTGTTCGAGAAATAGCCTAAGTGAGTGGATCCGCTCCGGTGTATCTTTCTATGTCTCTCTTAATCTCAAATTCGCGGAGAAGGCCATCTCCCGAATTGAGTAATACCTGTCTTAGAATATGTCTAGATATCTGATGGGACCTAGTTCATAAATGAACTCCAAATCCAAACTTCTTAGACTGTATCGACAACTGAAACTAATCAGTGTCCAGCACCATACCTCCCACAGTATCCTCTTGGACCAACTGTCCATAATACTGTCCCTCGTCTGAGGGAAAACTATAACTCTGACAATCACTCTGTCATCCAGGTCACCTTGGAAGCCAGGAATGATAACCGTCTCCGAAGGAGGCTGCCGTCATCAAATCCGTAGAACATGCACTTATGTTCTAAAACTGCTTCCTTATATTTCTTCAGGATTGGATTAATATAAACTTATCGCGTCTAGTGCAAAAACAACATCTGGTATGGTACTTGACATCTCACGATTGACTCAAATGCCTAAGCAAGTTATCTGCCAATCATGCACGTCCCTCTCCCTTTTAGTCTGTAAGACACCTTTAGAGAGGGTGACTCCATCACCTGCAGGTACTCCACCATGCCAGGAGTCATCTATTCTAAAATACTATTAGAATACTGTCAAAGTACCCACATTGGAAAACTACCCAAATCTAGATCTAAAATCATAGATCTAGTAACCAGAATGTTAGATATTGTTAGTTATATGTATGCCCTAGAGGCCATTACTATACATAGGATGTATATTGTAGTGGATGCTTGGACATATATAGGGAGGACTTTCTTGCTCGACATGATAGTATGCTATCTGGTTGCTCTTTACCTTAACGTGTATACTGATTGTCTCTCTGTTACATGTTGGTAAAGCCCTTAGGATGTGTACTTGACTACCTGGACTATGATGCGGATCATACTAGTGGGGACATGGTAGTCCATAAGTACATCCTTCAAGGTCCCTAGTCGTGGGTGTATCGAGACGGGGCATCGATATACCAGAGTAGACTAGCGTATACCTTCTCGACCCATACAGATGTGCGATGGATGATTCTATATCCATTGGTGTTTGACATCAAAGATGATATACGGGTGCTCAGTGGAGACTGGGTACAATGGACGGACTCGCCGAGAACTCCCAGATGGTATTGTACCTTACGTTAGATGGCAGTTCTCTGGTGACACTGGTACAGAGTAGTCTGTTGACCCGAGATCGTCATAGAGTCTTGTGTGATTCCCACTGTGCTTTGATTTTCACCTTACCACGTCCAAGAGGGCGTGCAAAACGGTGGTTTTTGGGTACAGTCCCGAATCACATGGAGGCAATGAGCGATAGGAGGGAATTCGTCTCTCCCGGTATAGGGAGTTGATGTTGCGCTGTGTTCGATTGGCTATAACCGGAAATCCCTGGCCAGGGTTGCTGAGATTTACTAGTGAGTGTTACCAGTAGTTTCTCGAACTGTTATAGACCTCATATCGACACGACTTATCGAGCTATCGGGGTCTGACGTTTACCACCCCTAGGCGAGATATGCGACATATCAGACGACGAGACCGGACTGTACGGTAAGTGTTACTGGTTGGATTGATAGGAGTGTGAGCGGGCTTGCTCGTCGATCTTCTGATCGCTCAATACCCGGGTGGCCGTTACGTTTAGCAGACCGCTTGCGGCTTGTGGGTGTTTGATATGATCATCACCTGCTGCCGGCGTATTGACGAGTCTTTAGAGTCCTACACAGAGGTTTCCTGGCTCAAGCGAAACGAAATAGGAGCGCATATGAGATATGTGCGGGACCGAGAATAATACCAGTATGTGATACTGTATTCTATTCTCGCGATATGTAACATTGATCGGTTATATGCGATATAGCCGGGTTATCGGATCAAGTGTTGATTCGATAAGTTGTTACTATTGATATTAGTCGGTTATATGCAATATGACCGGATCATTAAGTCAAGTGTTGATTTAATGATTTAATGTATAATTATATATTTGATATATTACTTTATATTAACTAATATTGGTTCACTTAAGATGTTTTTCTCACTTGTTTGTGCACATTGTATATGTGATATATTTTTTGTGCATAAGATTGTATCATGTTTGATGATACATGCAAACTTGGGTGTGCATGCTTTAAACCATAGTTTAGGTTAATGGTTAAGGTGTTATTTATTTATTTATTTATTTATTTATTATGGCAAGAAATAAAATGGTGGCTTATTTTGTTTCATACTTGAAGCTTCATGAAGCTTTGAAAAGCTTTGACCATTTTGTTTCTTTCCTAAACCTAACCATTACCTAAACCCTAGTTTATTCTCTACATGAGTTAGCTTCACCCATGGTTGCATTATGATAACTCTTCACTTGATTTTTCATTATAATTGATATTCTTTTCTTCTTCTTCTTCTTCTTGAAAAAGAAAAGAAAAGCTTGCTTCAAAAATGTCAAGTGATGATTTCAAGTGAGAAATCCAAATCCAAAGTTAACCCACTTCCTATTTCTTCATCCTCTACCACTTGCCAAGTAGTATAGGGTGTTTTCTTCACAAGTTTCGTGACTTGGTGAAGTTGGAGCTTGATCTTAAGTTGCCTCGACGTAGATCATCTTCGGCATCGAAGTCGACGACCTAGCCGGATAATTTCTTCGACGAAACCATCGCTAGAGTCCGGGATCCGATGATTGCAGTGGAGGGATATCATCACGGAGCTAAGGAAGTGGAGGACCGGATCTACAAAGGTTGTAGTCTCTTTCACTTAGCAGTAAAGTTGTTTACTACTTGCATGTTTCGCCTAATCTCTAGTTAACGATCTAGTTTAGGGTTTCTTGGCATCGGAAAATTTTGATTTTGGCATGGTTGATGCCTTGTGAGACCTCCTTAGAGTGCCTAGGAACCCTACAGTGGTATTAGAGCCTAGCTAGAGCCTTAGACGATGCGTAGATGGAGTTTGAAGTCCGATCGACCCGAAACCCTAATTCCAAAATGCTCTCTTGACTTTTTTCAAAAACTGGGTTTTTTCCAGATTAAAAATGCTTAAAAAATTCAGCAGGAAATTCTAAGAATTACGGTGCAAAATTTGACAAAAGATATGTCCAAAGTGCGGCGGAACCGCGGCAGAAGCCTGGCTTCTGCGGCGGTTCCGCGGCCATATGATGACGTCACCTTCCCATTTTTGCACAGTAATTCCTCTTTTCTGATGCTGAGTTTTCTGGGAATTTTTAATTTGACTCAAGAGTTGAGTGTTCTGGGGTAGCAATGGAAATCGATGTTTCGATCGGATTATCAAGCTTTGTCTATGTGTTTTTCCGGATAATTTTAGAATATGTTAAAAAGTTCGACCGGATATAAATACCCAATTTTTCCCCTGCCGGAAAATTTCCAAGTGTTGGATTTTTCTGAGGTTTAAAGACGTTCTAAGTAGTGCAAGTAACGCGATGGTCCCTCTAGAAGACAACAAACCTTAACTCGATTATGTGACCGTCTTGAACTGCCCTTTGAACCTTAGGGTTTGGGGCAGTACGACGTGCCACATGTGAGGCGTTGGCTTGACCCTTCTACGGCCGGACCGTTGGTACTGAGGCATGAAGTGAACGTCTTTGAACTTATTTCATGTGTTGAACGGTTTCGGGAAAACTTGGGTGTTCGAATGTTCGATCGGAAAGTTTAATATTTTCTATTTATCCGGAATGGGATACAATAATTGGAATTCACAAGCAGTTATGAGATAACTGAATGAATGTTATAAACATAGCAGCTTAGTCTCATTTGATCGGTTGCCACGGAATTTTGATGTGATCAAAAGTCCGTCGCAATCACGTAGTGTACGCGGATACTCGCCGGGTAAACTTAATAGACAGCCTCGCCCCATAGCCCCGACCAAGTGACTGTAGGAGAACCCCGTCGCCGAAAGCATCCGTTCGGGTGCTCACGGCAGCGGTGTTCCGCCTTGGTGCACTTCGTCGACGGCGTCGGGGGTGCGGCCGCCTACTAAAGTTTGCGACGAGCATTCGATCAAAATGTCGGGAATCTTGTTGAATTGCCCGACTTGATATTGAAAAGAGTTTTCGATAATGAGACTAAAATGCGGAGTTTATAATTGTTAGGCATGTGATGTCTAAGTATTTCATTTGATTAGGCATGCGATGTCTAAAGAGGATGCGGATTCCAACTGTTGTAGTATTACACTTTCTTTTCTGTGACCGTAAGTGTAATATGTGATATCGCCGGTTTCGTTGCTATATGTCAACGACAATTGGGATGCGCATATTTACTTACGTTGATGACATGTGATGTTATGTGTTGCTGGATATGTTATATTGGATCGTCGTGTTTGAATAGCCGGGTTTTTTTTATGTGAGATGAGTGTTTTTCATTTTCATTCATGTAAAAACTTGTATGTAATATTCTTTTATTGGGGCACTTTCAGGTTGCGGAAGATGTCACCCTTTGTATATTATTTACTTTTCCGCACTAGGATAGACCCAAGGAGGGAAGCACAAGTAACCGGGTTCTGGAGTCCAGTGGGAGACCAACTCGAGGAGTCGAGTCCGGGTCTCCTAACTCTAGAATTGGTAGGGTTGCTTGCCGCTCTCGTAGGGGTCTAGGGGTGTGGGTTTGGCTATTCATCGCGACCGTGGAATCCGTGTTTTATACTGGCTCGTATTGAAAACACGGACGTCCTAGTATATTCAATATTTCATATGATTCTTCTGCTGCGATATCTGTGATGTGATCATGTGATGTTCTGTGATAGATACTGTATATAGTATATATGATATATTATATAGGCGTTACTTATGTTTTACACCCGTGTTAGCCCTGTCCCGCTCTGTCGTTAGTTACCTAACCTAACGGTGCACGAGGGGACATCGAGGCGAATGCGGATGGCATAAGCGTACGTCGTATTTATCTGTGATGTTTAGGTACTTAAATGATGGGACTTCATTAATGAGATTAATGAAATAAAAGAAACCTAAGATGTTGTGGAATCGAATTTCAAAATAAAACAGGTAGCTCCAGTTCTTGCTTTGCACAGCGGTATATATGATATATCCTGCACCTTATTAGATAAGGAAAGGACTGAGATCCCTTCACCGGGAGTGACTCCTTTAGCAATAACTGGCAGATGCTACACACTCGGTTTGTCTTTTGATTGCTTTTAAGAGTTTTTGCTTTGTACAGTGATATATATGATATATCCCGCACCTCATTCGACGAGGAAAGGGCCGACGATCCCTTCACCGGGAGTGACCCCTTTAGCAAAACTAGAAAAGCATAAAAAACACTCCATTTCAAAATCATTTGATTCTACAACGATATCAAGTTCATTACGCAATAGGTTTTCAGAAAAACCTGTCGTAGCCCTCCGCCATTTCAGATAAGTGGTATTTAGTATTCGTGCTGCGTTTGTTGGCCTGCGTCAAGGCGTAGTGTGCGGTAGCTAACTAGTATTTATCTGCTTATGCATATGATGCAGATTGGATTAGGGTAGTCGTGCGACTTTGTTGGCCTGCGTCAAGGGTCGTGCGGGTTGGTTTAATTCAATCAGGAAATGACGGGTTGAACTTGACTAGCGCACTATGGTTTGTTGGCCTGCGTCAAGGTCATATGACGCTAGGGGCAAAATTATCGGGAATTTCAAGTGTTGAAATTTTCAATAAGATTGCATACCTTCTATGAGATGGTTGGATCCCGATACCCGCTGCGAGTAAGAGTTACTCCTGGGAGAGTTTTACACATTACAATTAGCCGATCAAATAGGTGTCTAGAAAGGTGTCAACGGGGTTACGCCTCTGGGAAAACGTGGTTTACATTAATTAGGTTCGAGCGAAAGCACGGGGAACCTCCCTCAAAGTACCGACACTGGCCTGGCTGAAAGATTGGCGAACTTTTAGAGTGTAATTAATCCCGGCTAGTCTTTCCTTTTAGGGTTTGAAGGAAGATTTGATAAAAAACAGTGGGAGCCATCCTGATTAGATAAAATAATAACCAATCTATTCTTGCAAGAGCGCACACTGAGTGTTTTCTTCTCTCTCTCTCCAGATAGCGACCATATCACGCCTTAATCAAGATAATAATACGGATGTATTGACCGAACCCGCTTGTTATACTGAGCTGGGGAACATTGGTCCCGCTCCAACTTATAATTGTTATAAGACAGAGCAGAAAATAGGGGATTACCAGAATTCCCGTGCCACCCAAACGAAGAGAGTGCATGCTGATGCATCATCTTCGGGTGTGTTCTTTATACAGAACTGTTTCTCTATTCTCTACGTCCTGGGTATTTGATACCGGATCAGGATTCCAGATATGTAATATGTTACATAGGGCTACAGAAGGGTAGAGAACTGAGAACGGGTGATAAGTTTCATGAGGCAGAAAACGGGGCAAGTGTTGCAGCCAAGTCTGTTGGTCACTGTCACCCTGTATTACCAATACATTGATTCTAAATGAATGTTATTAGATACCGAACCTGATATACAAAATCATATCAGTCTCTTTATTAGTAAAGAAAGGATATAATTTTGTATTGTCGGATAATGTTTTGAACATTTCCTATATCAAAAGTTGATCGGTTCAGGCACGTTATCTAAAAGCATTGATGTTCTAAATCAAACTACAGTTCTTAGTATACGGAACACTCACAAGAGGAAGAGTTCAGAAATGAACGAATCCTTCTTGAGGCATTGTAGACTAGGTCATATCAATGCGACCCGACTAGCTGAAGTTACTTGTAGATGCATATTTAAATCAGTTTGAATTTACATCTTGTGAAACTTGCCAGTCATATCACAAAGATATAATGACACCAGCTCTGTTTATTGGAAACAGAGAAAGAGTTAGTGAACTCTTGGGATGATACACGTTGATGTATAAAGGTCCCCTGTCTACACATGCCAAGACCGGTTCTTTGTACTTCATTACATTCTCTGATGATCTCTTTAGATTCAGACATATGTTCCTGTTGAAACACAAGTCCGAACCTTTTGAGATATTCACAGAATATAAGTTAGAAGTAGGGAACCAATAAGGGTATAAGTATTATGTCCTTTGATGTGATCAGGGAGGAGAATACTTGAGCACGGAATTCCTGGACTATTCTAAAGGAGAATGAGATTCTCTCTCAGGATTACTCCTCCGTATACACCATAGCACGATGGTATATCGGGGCGGAGCAATCACACCCTATATGATAAGGTGTGCTCTATGATGAGTACTACTGAGTTACCTATTTCATTTTTAGGAGTTATGCACTTGAGAAGCTGCATACCTATTGAATAGGGTTCAAATCAAATCAGTTGCCTACCACTTTATATGTGATATGGAAAGGGAAGAGCCCATATCTTAAGTTGGCTAAGATTTAGGGTTGTCCGGGCTATGTCTAAAAGCATAATCCGGACAAGCTCGAGGCAAGGTCATTTATGTACAACTGGAAAGGTTCCAGCTATACAAACAACAGCAGATGATTTGGTAGAACCAAAGGATTCAGTAGATTCCAACGAACCTCAGCCTCTCCGCCAATCTAGTAGGGTTCCTCACCCACCTGAGAGATATTTCGGTTTCTCTGTGACAGTCGGAGCGAGGATTGCATCATGAGATGATGACCCAACTAGTTTCGAGCTGGCCATCAGGAGTGGGACTCTGTAAGAATGGCTGGATGCTTAGTGATCTGAGATGGAATCCTTATACACCAACAAAGTATGGACTTTAGTTGCTTTATCTGAAGGGTTAAATCCCCATCAGGAGCAAGTATATCTTGAGAAGATTACTTGGTGTACATGGAAAAGTTGAGACTTTCAAAGCTAGACTTGTTAAAGGTTTGCATCATTAACCAGGTATGGATCATGATGAAACCTTTTCTAAGGAGCTATGCTTAAGTCCATTCAGATCCTACTTGCCACGGCTTCATACCATGACTACGATATCTGGCGGATGGGTGTCATGACTGCTTTTCTTAAATGATGTTTCAGAAAAGAGAGTCTGTAAGTACACAGTCAGAGGGCTTCGTAGACAGTGGGAACAGCGGAAACGTGTGCAAGATGGTTTATGTGATAAAGCAGGCATCGCGGAGTTGGAACATCTGTTTTGATGGATTAGTCAAAGAGTTTGACATCATCAAAATGGTAGATGAACCTTGTATAAACAGAAAGGTAGTAGGGAGTATGGTGGTGATCCTCGTAGAGTACGTGGATGTCATACTCTTGATAAGAAAGGAGTTTCCTATGCTACGCTCGGTCAATCTCCGCTTATCACAAGGATTCTCCAATAGGATCAAAGTGATACCTCCTTAATCTTGAGTTTTCATCTATGAGATAGATGCAATTGGATGCTAGGATTCTCACTAGATGTAGGGAGATGGTATCAATTGATCCTGGGGAGAATCACTGGAAGGGTTCCAGAGTGATAAGGACGACTGAAAGTCAGTCACAGGCATTGTCTTTACCCTCAGTAAAGGGACGGTATGTTGGAAGAGTTCCAAGCAAGATACCGTGGCTAACTAGACGATAAAGGCAGGATACATCGCTACTTAAGATGCTACCAAAGAGAATGTTTGGGTGTATATTGGTTCATGAGATGAACTACGTTCCAACCATTGTGAGACAATGGAGTTGTGGCTTATGCCAAGGAACGTCCGTCCCATCAATGATCCAGATATATTCTAAGGCAGTATCACCTGATCATGGAGATGGTTGATATCCAAGGAGATCGAGGTTAGGAGAGTAGACTCAGAGAACAGCACGGCGGATCCACTCACAAAGGCCTTTTCCCAGAGAGAGACTTTTATGGGATGGTTGAGTATGAGATACTGCAACCACTGCTATCAGATGGCCTTAGTGCAAGTGGGAGATTGTTAGTTATATGTATGCCCTAGAGGCCATTACTATACATAGGATGTATATTGTAGTGGATGCTTGGACATATATAGGGAGGACTTTCTTGCTCGACATGATAGTATGCTATCTGGTTGCTCTTTACCTTAACGTGTATACTGATTGTCTCTCTGTTACATATTGGTAAAGCCCTTAGGATGCGTACTTGACTACCTGGACTATGATGCGGATCATACTAGTCGGGACATGGTAGTCCATAAGTACATCCTTCAAGGTCCCTAGTCGTGGGTGTATCGAGACGGGGCATCGATATACCAGAGTAGACTAGCGTATACCTTCTCGACCCATACAGATGGGCGATGGATGATCCCATATCCATTGGTGTTTGACATCAGAGATGATATACGGGTGCTCAGTGGAGACTGGGTATACTGGACGGACTCGCCGAGAACTCCCAGATGGTATTGTACCTTACGTCAGATGGCAGTTCTCTGGTGACACTGGTACAGAGTAGTCTGTTGACCCGAGATCGTCATAGAGTCTTGTGTGATTCCCACTGTGCTTTGATTTCCACCTTACCACGTCCAAGAGGGCGTGCAAAACGGTGGTTTTTGGGTACAGTCCCGAATCACATGGAAGCAATGAGCGATAGGAGGGGATTCGTCTCTCCCGGTATAGGGAGTTGATGTTGCGCTGTGTTCGATTGGCTATAACCGGAAATCCCTGGCCAGGGTTGCTGAGATTTACTAGTGAGTGTTACCAGTAGTTTCTCGAACTGTTATAGACCTCATATCGACACGACTTATCGAGCTATCGGGGTCTGACGTTTACCACCCCTAGGCGAGATATGCGACATATCAGACGACGAGACCGGACTGTACGGTAAGTGTTACTGGTTGGATTGATAGGAGTGTGAGCGGGCTTGCTCGTCGATCTTCTGATCGCTCAATACCCGGGTGGCCGTTACGTTTAGCAAACCGCTTGCAGCTTGTGGGTGTTTGATATGATCATCACCTGCTGCCGGTGTATTGACGAGTCTTTAGAGTCCTACACAGAGGTTTCCTGGCTCAAGCGAAACGAAATAGGAGCGCATATGAGATATGTGCGGGACCGAGAATAATACCAGTATATGATACTGTATTCTATTCTCGCGATATGTAACATTGATCGGTTATATGCGATATAGCCGGGTTATCGGATCAAGTGTTGATTCGATAAGTTGTTACTATTGATATTAGTCGGTTATATGCAATATGACCGGATCATTAAGTCAAGTGTTGATTTAATGTATAATTATATATTTGATATATTACTTTACATTAACTAATATTGGTTCACTTAAGATGTTTTTCTCACTTGTTTGTGCACATTGTATATGTGATATATTTTTTGTGCACACGATTGTATCATGTTTGATGATACATGCAAACTTGGGTGTGCATGCTTTAAACCATAGTTTAGGTTAATGGTTAAGGTGTTATTTATTTATTTATTTATTATGGCAAGAAATAAAATGGTGGCTTATTTTGTTTCATACTTGAAGCTTCATGAAGCTTTGAAAAGCTTTGACCATTTTGTTTCTTTCCTAAACCTAACCATTACCTAAACCCTAGTTTATTCTCTACATGAGTTAGCTTCATCCATGGTTGCATTATGATAACTCTTCACTTGATTTTTCATTATAATTGATATTCTTTTCTTCTTCTTCTTCTTCTTGAAAAAGAAAAGAAAAGCTTGCTTCAAAAATGTCAAGTGATGATTTCAAGTGAGAAATCCAAATCCAAAGTTAACCCACTTCCTATTTCTTCATCCTCTACCACTTGCCAAGTAGTATAGGGTGTTTTCTTCACAAGTTTCGTGACTTGGTGAAGTTGGAGCTTGATCTTGGGTTGCCTCGACGTAGATCATCTTTGGCATCGAAGTCGACGACCTAGCCGGATCATTTCTTCGACGAAACCATCGCTAGAGTCCGGGATCCGATGATTGCAGCGGAGGGACATCATCACGGAGCTAAGGAAGTGGAGCACCGGATCTACAAAGGTTGTAGTCTCTTTCACTTAGCATTAAAGTTGTTTACTACTTGCATGTTTCGCCTAATCTCTAGTTAACGATCTAGTTTAGGATTTCTTGGCATCGGAAAATTTTGATTTTGGCATGGTTGATGCCTTGTGGAACCTCTTGAGTGTGCCTAGGAACCCTACAGATATTATATCCATATCCCTTGTGGAGAAACAACTGTGTGACGACTAAAGTACAACCAATCGTAGTATAGGAATTTTACTTCCTACTTTGTGTATGTCATCCAAATACCAGGACATCACACCCTACTACCCTGCTTCCTTATGTTTCTTCAGGATTGGATTAATATAAACTTATCGCATCTAGTGCAAAAACAACATCTGGTATGGTACTTGACATCTCACGATTGACTCAATTGCCTAAGCAAGTTATCTACCAATCATGCACGTCCCTCTTCCCTTTAGTCTGTAAGATACCTTTAGAGAGGGTGACTCCATCACCTGCAGGTACTCCACCATGTCAGGAGTCATCTATTCTAAAATACTATTAGAATACTGTCAAAGTACTCACATTGGAAAACTACCCAAATCTAGATTTAAAATCATAGATCTAGTAACTAGAATGTTAGATATTATATCCATATCCCTTGTGGAGAAACAACTGTGTGACGACTAAAGTACAACCAATCGTAGTATAGGAATTTTACTTCCTACTTTGTGTATGTCATCCAAATACCAGGACATCACACCCTACTACCTTCTTCACAGATCCATCCCCTATTCTGATGAAGTCAAAGCCATGACTGTCATATCAAAATTAGATGATCTATCTCCGCTATATCTGCTCAAGTCTATAAATAGACATAAGCTACTTGCCCACTATGCTTCCGCTGCTCCCATTGACCACAACAACCCTCTGGCAGATTAATATATACATGTACTTCTAAAACTAGTTTAGAACAACGCTATACATATCCTCCTGCCGGGTCTCATAGTCTGGAACAACAGTAGTGTCAAGTCTGGGTAAACAAGAACCTCCCTGTCACCGTCCTTGAGGCTACCGGAGTACCTCTCGGGTGTCTGAGGTTACCCACCATATCTGCGGAGTGGCTATTGGAATGTCAAACCTGATTGAATATATAGGTCCTATTAAATTTTCCGTAATCGTTTGCAGTTCTGGAATCACTTCCAGTTCTACCATACTCCCACTACTGTTTTCTGAAAAAATCCATTTTACTAAAACTATGGCGAGTCAAGAACAATATCACTATTGATCTTCCAGATGGTAGAAAATCAACTCTCGTCAAAGCCAGGGTCAACCCACAAACTGCCATTACAGAAACGTGCCTTGAGTTATCCAGTGTCTGGTTTTAAGCATAAGCTGGACAACTCCCCTTACCTTAACATCGTTAAGATATGAAGCATTCTATATCCAATATAGAAACTTAGGCACTTATTTAATTGGAACCAGATTAAAATCATGCAACTGTCTCCAGTGCATACCATCTCAATGGAGAAAGGCTAATCAGCATTGTTCAACTTAGGAATCCATCCAATTATGAGTAACCTGAAAGAGAAACAAGTTTCTCAAAACCATTACTTGAATACCATTCACAAGAATCTACATTTTCGATCTCTTTGAAGAATTCCGATACTTGCGACACCTGGTTCTCTACTTTATTCCTATACCCACAACTTCTCAAAACTTAGACATTGTATTTCTACGAAACACTTGTCTAAAAACTAGAGAAGTTACAAGTAAACAGAACAGAGTACGAGGACCTTTGTCCTTATGGACACTGGACAATATACAATACTCTGTATAAGTCCGCTGAGTTGAATAACTCAAAACCTGTGCGTCGTAGGTTGAAAACTGTACCCAAGCGATTTCCTCAAATATCACCAATTACAACGGATTCCGATATAATGAGAATGATCACCTAATTCCCAATAACTTACTCCTTCTCATCATCTGTAAAACCATACATATGTGAGAATTATACCTGGTAAATACATACCTTGGAGTAAGAGTCTAATTGGGAAATCAGTTTTCTATTAACAATACACAGTGAAAATGAAACATAAATATGTTTCGAAAGGGGTATCCTGGTATTCCTAGTATTGCCTATTCCATAATCCAATTCATGATGGTCGTGAATGAAAACAGTCGCAATTTACTTTGCCCTCTTTCTAATCCCTTTATTTTGTCTTTAGTTATTACCTTCTGTACACCCTACTTAGGCTAATTGGTTTTCTTCATTCCTTACCTTTCGGCACCTGCCTATGGTTTGGAATAAGACTATCCAATAAGCGTAATGGGTGTACTCTCCTAAACTAAGGAGCCCTCGCAATCTGAGAGAATGTGATAATAGAAGACAACTGAATAAACCAATTCTATTTCTCCTGAACCTGGATCCATCCTCGAAGAAGTCCCTTCGAGTTCGTATATAACCATACGATAGATCAATCCAAGGGAGGTGGATGTCCGTAGTAATACGGGGTGTTCTGAGAAATACAGGGTAAAAGAAGGAGCGGCAATGACTTATGCAACTTTAGACAATTCAAAAGCCAGTATTTTAAGAAGGTTCGGTCAACTTGGTCACTGAGTCATAGTCTAGGGTCGGTCAAAGGTTGCTGCCAAAGAGAGAGAAAAGAAACACTCTGCGTGCACTCTAACCTAGATTAGAATGGTTATCACTTTATCTAATCAGGAAACCTCCCACTGTTTTCTCAAATTCTCCTCCAAACCTAAAAGAAGAATTAGTCGGAATCACCCGAGGAGTAAACTAACTCATCAGTGGGAATCGGGATCCAACTCTCATCGCATGATAACGTGACGGTAGCCACTCACGTTATCACACTCCAGAAGGTATGCGCAAGTCTGGCAAGTTTCCTGTATGTTTGAAACTCCCGATGTAATTTTTATCCTATGCTCTTATTACCTTGACGTAGGCCAACAAATCATAAGCCACATGTCAAGTTCTACCCATCGTTGTCCTGATTAATTTAGGTCATCGTACATGCCCTTGACGTAGGCCAACAAGGCTGTACGTCTGTCCTAAACTAATGCATCTATCTATGCAACAAATGAATACCCCAGCAGCTACCAAATACCATGCCTTGACGTAGGCCAACAAACATAGCTTGAATACTACTGACCATCCATAAGAAATGACGGAGGATTACGGCTGGTTTTTGGCGAAAAACCTTTAACGTATTGAACTTGATCTCGTTGAAGGAACCTGATAGCTTTTTATAAAAATATAGTGGCGAAAACCTTTTGCTAAAGAGGTCACTCTCGGTGAAGGGATCTCGTCTCTTTCCTCGTGGAATGAGGTGCGGGATATTCTAACTGAATACCGCGATGCAAAGCAACTTGTAATCGACTATATTGAAATTATTACCCTGACGTAAACTTCTGCCCAAGGGGTCACTCTCGGTGAAGGGATCTCGGCCCTTGCCTCGTCGAATGAGGTGCAGGATATTCTAACTGAATACCGCTATGCATAATAAAAGGAAATGTCTTTGTAATAACTCTTTTTAAAATTTGTTCCAACAACATCAAATATAGGTTTGTTTTATACTTTCATTGATAAGAATCAATGCGGTCCCATTAATTAATCACACCAGAAAAGAACGAAAATATAATGTACGTATATGCCATCCGCATTCGCCACTGGGTCCCGTCATCACCCGTTAGGTTACTTAACTAACGACAGAGCGGGGACTGGACTAGCGCGGGTGTAAAACATATACAACATCTAATAGTATATATACTAATATACAATAATTGCTCCAGGCGTGATAATATGCAACATTACAGAAAAGTAATAAGCATCACAGAACAATACAGATAATCTGGGATCCTCGGGTTTCACAGAGCCGCTACTAAAACTCGACGTTCCTCTGGTCGTGTGGATAGCCTGTGCAATGAAACCTAGACCCCTACGGGTGCGGCAAGTTATCCGCTAAAACCTGAAGCGAGGCAGCCCCCTACAGCAAAGTGAATGGACCACCCTCCGCCTCTGAACCGAGACAACTCGATCATCAAGTTTGCTAAAAGATATGACCAAATTAAAAATCGACAGAAACTTTGAACAGAAAATTGTAGTTTTGCGAAATTCCGTTCGATCGATATTTTAAACGTGTTAGCACAAGTTAATAAAGCTTAATGGCGAGGCTCTGATACCATTGTAAGTCTACGGTAGCGCCCCGGCCGTCTTTCAGACGCCAAATTGCGGAACAAAAACTTTTACAACTTGCGCTATCGTATACTATATCCCAGGATCTGCTATTAACGCTAAACTAACATACAGTAAACTGGGTAGAAATGTTATACCGAACGATCCGAGTCCTTCGGTCTTCAACTATCATCCCACGCTTTGTTGCGGTTGCTCCGATCTCGCTCGTTCTCCGGTCTCGTCGTCCAGGTGGCACCACGTCGACGGATCTTTAAACGGGCTCCCGCCTCTGAACTGAGGCAACTCGATCATCAAGTTTGCCAAAAGAGATGACCAAGATTGATGTAGAGAATGAGTAGAACACTTTGTCTCGTTACGTTCAAAACTATGGACGAACGGTTAATGAAGTTGCCATTTGGAATCGGGTAAATGGGAAATTGAGCTATATGAAATTTCCATGAACTAAACTATCATAATCTTTTCCCAAAATCAATCCATCACCTCCACAATTGTGGCCGGCCAATATATGAAGCAAGGGGGGTGTGTGTAGGAGGGGGAGAGTGACCATAATGATAAATGAAGAGTATGAGTCATAATGCACACCTTGCAAAACATTAATGTAAAAGATGAATCATCTTAACCTAGTCATCATCTAATTAATGCAACCAATGAAACAATAACACCTCATTAACCTAGTCACCTCTTCTAGAAGCTTCTAGAATCATGACTCACTCTCATGAAGAAAAAGATAAATCCGCATTAAACCGAATGTTTAATACGGGTGATAGAAAACTGGAAACTGGCAACTTTCAAAAGCGATCCTAAAACGAATATCAGGATAACCCCGTAACAGTATAAACATACCCGCATTTGTATTACGACCGAATACAAATGCAACTGAGACAAAGATATTATATCTACACAGTATAATACTCGGATCCGGCTTAAACCAAAACCCACCGGTATTATCTGCCCGAAATATGACACGTGCGTAAACGCATGTGCATTTTCCGAACCCTGCCATAAAACCATACGGCTTCTACAACGTTTCGCCCGAACTTGGAAAACTGTCTGTGGGGGACTCTAATGACTCATCAATACACTGGCACTGGGTATAACCACTAGCACGTCAGAGGTACTAGCTGTACGTAATGGTTGCCTATGTATTGATTGGAAGGGAAGCTGACGAGCGAACTCATCCAGAAAACCCTACTGAGCCTGACAGTGACAATATCTGTACAGTCCGGTTCATTCGTCTATGAGTATCGCATATAGGGCTTAGGGGGCCGGTAAACGTCAGACCCCTAATAGCGGTATAAATCGTGTCAGAGAGCAGCCAAGAACACCCTGAGATACTACTGGAATACCTTCCAGTAAATCTCGATTACCCTGGCCAGGGATTTCTTGTAATGGCTCTCCTAAACACAGCGTGATCTCACCTCCAATACCGGGAGAGACGAATCCCCGACGATCTGCTCACTGCCTCCATGTGGCTCGGGACTGTACCCAAAAAATAGCTGTTTGCACGATTCCTTTGACCCATGGTAGGGTATAAATCAAAGCATAGTGGGAACTCACACGAGACAAATAACGACCTCAGGTCGATGAACTAACCTGTACACATGTCACCAGGGAACTGCTATCTAACGCTAGGTATAATACCAACCAGCAAGTTCCCGGCGAGTCCTGTCCGGTGTACTCATAACCCAATGAGCACCTGTATATATCTTAGGTGAACCAACTAACACCAATGGCTTGTGAGACCGGCCACTGCCCCTCATCGGGGTCTCGACTGTATACACTAGTCTACTCTGGAGTATCGATGCCCTGTCTCGAAACTCCCACGACTAGGGACACTTTAAGGATGTGCTTATAGACCCTAGCTCCCACATATATGATCGCCATCATACTGCTGGTAGTCAAGCAAAAATCCTATGGGCTTTATCAACATTTACATGATGATAAAGACAAACCAGATAACATATTATCATCTCGAGTAAGACTGTTTTATCGGTATAGGCCCTCTCTCAATCATCATGATCACCTGCCTGCGACTACGATAATTGCATTGAGGGCATTATTACCAACAAGCGCAACATCAACTCCCAATACCGGGAGAGACGAAACCCCTTCTATCGCTCACTGCCTTCATGTGACTCGGGACTGTACCCAAAATCCACCTGTTTGCACGACTCCTTTGAGCCATGGTAGGGAGGAAATCAAAGCATGGTGGGAGCCACACAAGACTCTATGACGATCTCGGGTCTACAGACTAACATTTACCAGTGTCACCAGAGAACTGCTATCTGACGATAGGTACAATACCAACTAGGAGTTCTTGGCGAGTTCTGTTAGGTATACCCATTCTCTAATGAGCACCTGTGTACAATCTTTGATGTCACACACCAATGGTTGTAGGATCAACCATCGCCCCATACAGGGTCAAGAAACGTACACACAATAGTCTACTCTGGAATATCGATGCCCTGTCTCGATATCCCCTCGACTAGGAACTGTTAAAGGATGTGCTTTTGGACCACCCTGGCCCCACTAGTATGATCTGCATCATAGTCCTGGTAGTCAAGTACATATCATAAGGGCTTTATCAACATGTGAGAGATAGACAGTATAATAATACCGGTTTACATGTTAAGATAAAGGCAACCAGATAGTATACTATCATGTTGAGCCAGAAATTCCTATATATATATATGTCCAAGCATCCACTATTTCATACAATAATGGCCTCTAGAGCATACATATTCCTAACAATCTCCCACTTGCGCTAAGGCTAGTTGTTGTAGTATTTCATACCCAACATCCCAAAACGTCTCTCGATAAGCATCTGGGGAGGGCCTTGGTGAGTGGATCCGCTGTGTTATCCTCTGTGTCAACTTTCCTGACCTTGATCTCCCGGAGATCAATTATCTCCCTGATCAGGTGACACCGCCTAAGAATGTGTCTGGATCATTGATGGGACCGGGGTTCCTAGGCCAAAACCACAGCTCCATTGTTATCACAATACACAAGTATTGGATACTCAATGGTAGGAACCTCACCAAGTTCATCTCATGAACTTTTTCATCCAGACAGTCTCTTTGGCAGCATCGTTGGTAGCAATGTATTCATCCTTCATCGTCGAGTCTGCTACGGTATCTAGCTTAGAACTCTTCCAATATACCGCCCCTCCTTTGAAGGTGAGGACAAAACCCGAGTCCGACTTACAGTCGTTCTTATCACTCTAGAAGCTCGAATCGGTAAAGGACTCCACCTGGAGTTCACCGTTACCATACACCAAGAACATCTCTTTAGTGCTTCTTAAGTACTTAAGAATGTTCTTCACAGCTATCCAGTGTTTCTCTCCTGGATCTGATTGATACATGCTCACTACACCTAGTGAGTAAGCTATATCCGGTCTGGTACATAACATCGCATACATGATTGGCCCGACTGTCGAAATATAGGGTATCCTTCGTATGCGAGCCCTCTCCAAATCAGTCTTGAGAGACATCTCTTTGGAGAGAGTGATTCCTGAACAAGCGGGTATATTACCACGCTTAGAATCTTCCATACTAAACCTCTTTAGTATAGTGTTTATATACCTGGATTGGGACAATCCCAATAACCATTAAGATCTATCTCTATAGATCTTAATCCCCAGAATGTAGAAGGCATCACTTAGATCTTTCATGGAGAACTTATGTGATAAGAAGAGCTTGACCGAGTGTAGCATTGGAACACCGTTTCCTATCAAGAGTATGCCATCCACGTACAATACGAGGAAGACAACCTTACTCTCTACTGCCTTTTTATATATACTTGGTTCATCTACAGTTCTGATGAAGTCAAACTCTTTGACAGCTTCATCGAAACAGATGTTCCAGCTCCACGATGCTTGTTTTAATCCGTAGATAGATTTAAGCAGCTTGCATGCTTCTGCTGCTCCCACTGTCTATGAAGCCCTCTGGCTGTGTCATGTACACGCTCTCTTCTAAATCATCATTTAGAAAAGCGGCCTTGACTTCCAACTGCCAGGTTTCGTAGTCATAGTATGCAACAACGGCAAGTAAGATCCTGATGGACTTAAGCATAGCCACCGGAGAAAATGTTTCATCATAATCGATACCAGGTCGTTGATGAAAACCTTTTGCTACAAGTCTAGCTTTGAAAGTCTCAAATTTTCCATCTACACCAATTATCTTCTCAAGATCCACTTGTTCCCGATGGGTTTTACCCCTTCAGGAGCAACTTTCAAAGTCCATACTTTGTTAGTGTAGATGGATTCCATCTCAGATCGCATAGCATCCAGCCATTTTACAGAGTCACCACTTGTGATGGCCTGCTCGAAACTAGTTAGGTCATCATCTTCCATGATGAAATTCTTGCTCCTACCGTCTACGAGAAAACCGTAGTATCTCTCAGGTAGATGAGGAACCCTACTAGATCTACGGAGTGGCTGGGGTTCGTCGGGGACTATTGAATCCTCCGGTTCCACCAAATCGTCAGTTATAGTTTGTGTTGCTGGAACTTCTTCCAGTTCTACCTCATAGCCACTAACTTCTTTCACAAAAAAATTCCTTTTCTAAAAATGAGGCTTGTCGAGAAACAAACACCTTTTGTTCCTCGGTGTGGTAGAAGATATTCCCTCGCGAATGCTTGGGATATCCTACCAACTTGCACAAAACTGACCTTGCCTAGAGCTTGTCCGGATTTTTCTTTTTAACATAGGCCGGACAACCCCATATCTTAACCCGTTAAAAAATGGTCTCTTTCCATTCCATATCTCATATGGAGTGGTAGGCAACGGATTTGGTCGGAACTTTATTCAATAGGTATGCAGCTATCTCAAGTGCATAACCCCAAAAGGAAATAGGTAGCTCAGCAGTACTCATCATGGAGCGCACCATATCTAATAGAGTGCGATTTCTCCGTCCCGATACTCCGTTGTGTTGTGGTGTATACGGAGGAGTAGGCTGAAAGAGAATCTCATTCTCTTTTAAGTAGTATCTGAATTCCGTACTCAAGTATTCTTCTTCCCGATCAGATCGAAGGATTTTAATACTTTTACCCGTCTGGTTCTCAACTTCGTACTTATATTCTTTGAATTTCTCAAAAGATTCAGATTTGTGTTTCAACAGGAACACATGTCCGTATCTTGAGAGATCATCGGTGAATGTAATAAGATGCGAGGAACCATTCCTGGCATGTGTAGACATAGGACCGCATACAACACTATGTATTTGTCCCAAGAGTTCAATAGCTCTTTCTCCGTGTCCAGTAAACGGAGATTTGGTCATCTAGCCTTTTAGACATGACTAGCAAGTTTCATAAGATGTAAATTCGAACGGATTCAAATATGCAACCTTATGCAACTCAGCCAGTCTTGTCGCATAGATATGACCTAGTCTAAAATGCCTCAAAAAGTCTTCGTTCATTTCTGAACAGTTCCTCTTGTATATGTTCTGTATACTTAAAACTGTTTTGTGATTTAGAACGTTTATACCGTTATACAACGTACTATACCTAATCAACACTTGATTTAAGAAAACATTCACAATATTTTTGGTACGAAATAACAGTCGCTCAGAATCATTGTGTTACCACTTGGTAAGACAAGGTGATATCCGCTAACTGCTTTGGCTGCAACAATTGCTCCATTCCCTACTACTAGAGACATATCACCATTTTTCCAGTTTTCTACCTTTCTGTAGCCCATGTAACAAATTACATACGTAGAATCCTGATTTGGTATCCAATATCCAGGACGTAGAGCAAACTGAGAAACAGTTCTCGGTTACGAACACACCCGAAGACGATACATCAACATGCTTATTCTTCATACGGGTGGCGTGGGAATCCTGATATTCCCCTATTTCTTGCTCATACTTATGACAATCATAAGATAAAGCGGAACCTAGCCCAGTATAATAAGCTGGTTCGGTCAAAACTCATATTGTTATTTTGATTAAGGCGTGTCATTGGTCGCTACCAGGAGAGAGAGAAGAATAATCACTTTTGTGTGCGCTCTTTGCAAGATCAGATATGGTTATTATTTTATCTAATCTGGATGGCTTCCACTGTTTTTATCAAATCTTCCTTCAAACCATAAAAGGTATGATTAGCCGGAATTAATTACATTCTACAAGTTCGCTAACCGGTCAGCCAGGCAAGTGTCGGTACTCCGAGGGAGGTTTCCCGTGCTTTCGCACGGACTTAATTAAAATAAATCTCGTTTCCCTAGAGGAATAACCCCGTTGACACTTTTCTAGTCACCTACTGGATCAGCTAATTGTAAAGTGCAAAACTCTTCCAGGAGTAACTCTTACTCGCAGTGGGTATCGGGATCCAACTATCATATAAAAGGTATGCAATCTCATTGCAAATTTCAACACTTGAAATTCCCAATATTGTTTTTACCCAATGTGATTTATGACCTTGACAAGGTCAACAAACCATAAACCGACAGTCAAGTTCAACCCATTCATTTCTTGATTGAATTAAACCCACCCGTATGACCCTTGACAAGGTCAGTAAGGCCGTACGACTACCCTAATCCAATCGCATCACATGCGGCAGATAAGCACTAATCAGTTACCGCCCACTACGCCTTGACAAGGTCAACAAACGCAGTACGAATACTAAATAGCACTTATCTGAAATGACAAAGGTCTACGTTGGTTTTTAAGAAAACCTTTAGCGTAATGAACTTGATAACATTGTAGAATCTAGTAATTTTGAAAAGCAGTGGTTTAAGCTCCGCTTTTAAAATCGAGTAGTTTTTCAAAAACAAACTGTATAGCTTTAACTAGCTTTTGCTAAAGAGCTCACTCCCGGTGAAGGGATCCTGGCTCTTTCCTCATCAAATGAGGTGCTAGATATTCAGGAATACTACTATGCAAAGCAAGAACTATAGAAGCTATGATGATAAACTGAGTGGGTTGTAGCATTTGCTAGTTTCGCTAAAGAGATCACTCCCGGTGAAGGGATCTCGGCTCTTTCCTTGTCGAATGAGGTGCAGGATATTCATGAATACCACTATGCAAAGCAAGAACTACAACTACCTTTTTGAATTTTTTTGATTCTACAATATCTTTAGGTTTCTTTTCTTTTCATTAATCTCATTAATGAAGTTCCATCAATTAATGTTTCTCTAAACATCACAGAAAAGTGAAACGAAAATAGAACGTATGCTTATGCCATCCGCATTCGCCACGGGGCCCGTCATTGTACCGTTAGGTTACTTAACTAACGGCAGAGCGGGGGCTGGACTAGCGCGGGTGCAAAACATAAGCAACGTTTATTATATATCATATATATAATATAACATTCATCTCACGCAATTATATGATCAACATTACAGAACATAGCAGCAGAAGTCAACATATGAAATATTGGATATATTAGGAGGTCCGTGCTTTAAATTCAGCCAGTAATTAAAACACGGATTCCACGGTCGTGATGAATAGCTAAATCCACATCACATAGACCCCTACGAGAGCGGCAAGCAACCCTGCCAATTCTAGAGTTAGGAGACCCGGTCTCGACTCCTTGAGATGGTCTCCAACTGGACTCTAGAACCCGGTTACTTGTGCTCCCCGCCTTCGGTCTATCATAATGCGGAAAAGTAAATAATATATATCAATGGTGACATCATCCTCAACCCGGAATGCCCCAATAAAAGAATATTACATACATTTTTACATGAATAAAAATACAAAAATTCTCATCTCACATAAAAGCCCCGGCTATTCAATCACGACGATCCAATAAAACATATCTCGACAACACATAATATCACATATCATCAACGTAAGTAAATACGTGTATCCTAAATTCCGTTGACGTATAGCAACGAGATTTGGGATACCCCACATATTGCACTTACGGTCGCAGAAAAGAAATAGAAAACTACAATATTTAGAATCCGTATTTCCTTAGAAATCATAAACCCGGAATATCTCATATTTCGAATTTCATGCATAACATATAAACCTTGCATTTTAGTCTCAAATTGAAAATACTTTTCAATAAGAAGTCGGATAATTCAACAAGATTCCCAACTTGATGATCGCGTACAATACTCAATTGCGACGGAATTTTGATCCGAATCGAAACTCCGTGGCAATCGATTAATAGAGACTAACATACTAGATTTACAAAATACTAACTAGTTTTTACAAAACTAATTATTTGGATTCTAAAAATTGTATCACATATCATCATCATCTATACGACGCTAAAGATTTCGATCGATTTAACAAACACCCACAAACCCAGAGACCTCAACAACTTGAGTCTCACTAAAAATATCCACAAAGTGCCAAATATTCAAATGGAGCAGCATAAGAAAAATAAAGCTCAACACATCCCAAACTGCGGTGGAACCGTGGCCTAACTAGGGTTTGGGCCGCGGTTCCGTAGCGCTTTTGAGGAGTTAGGGTCTCAAATTTCTTCTGGCTCCATAAAAAACCCTGCACAATTTTCTGCATATTTTTAATCACAAAAATTTTAACGTTTGAAAAATTCGACAGAAACATGTTATTTTGCGGGTTTCGAAAATTGATCGAACAGCTTAACGTCATAAATGTAAGTCGATGTCGCGCACCCCGCGGGTTCGCGGGAAGGCGGAATATTTAAAAAACGATTTTTCAAAGCTCACAACATCGCCTTAAACTCCAGGATCGATACTAAACCCTAGCTAACCAAAATTGTATGAGGTTTAACTACTCGGATGAAAGTTATACCTCACGATATCATGTCCTTTAGGTCTTCTTGTCGCTGTCCTCCTCCTCGTCATAAGCTCCAAGGATCGTTTGGATCGGGCAACCTCGTCGGCCTCCTTGAGTCAAAGACGATCCATTCGAGAGTCTATAGTCCGAGCTCCTACCTCAAATCCGAGGTAACTACGGCATCTAGTTCGCTAAACTAGATGACCTAAGTGATGTAGAGAGTGTAGATGGATTAGTAAGTCTCAATAGCCTTAGCTTTCTCAACTCATGAGACATGAAAGGATAGAGGAAGAAAAAGTGGAGCTTGAGTAAGTGAGAGTGAGAGTGAGCATAGAATGAGAATGACTCTCTTGTGAAGAATAGAATGAAGCATACAATAAATCATGAGATAAAAAATATCTTACAAAATATCAAGCATGCTTCACAAAATATCTAAGTGGTGATTCATGCCATGAGTCACCAAGTGCCATGTCTCACTTAATGCAAACATCCACCTCATTAATCTTTAATAAAAAAGAATAAAACCCTAATGAGGTGTTTTCTTCTAGAAGCAATTTAGCGCAAATTACGAAAATGCCCCTCATCCATATATACATACCTGTATCCGCATTCCGAAGAATACGAATACAATGAGACGAAAATAATCCATCAGTATAATACTAGGATCCGGCTTAAACCAAAACCCACTAGTATTATCCGCCCGAACATCATACGTGCACAAGTACACGTATGTGATCGAAGCCCTGCCGTAAAACCATACGGCCTCTGCATCTTGCCCGATGCAGGGAAACTCTCTGTGTGGAACTCTAAAAACTCAACACTACACTAGCAGTGGGTTTAACCACAAGCCGCAAGCGGTACTAGCTGCACGTAACGGCTACCCAGGTAACTGTCGATAAGAAGGCCGATGAGTAAACTCATCCGAACTCCTACTGAGCCTATCTGTGACAATCTCCGTACAGTACGGTCTGTTCGTCTAAGAGTATCACATATCAGGCCTCGAAGGGTGGTAATCTGTAACGACCGTAAAATTCATATACCTCTGTATTGTTTTTCTTTAATAAAATATTGTATTTTATTCATCTTTTTATTTTTACTATTATTTCCCTTGAGCCTAAAAGCCATTTTCTATTATTTAATCACTTAGCTATTCTTTCCCTTATTTATATTTTCCATCGGTTACCAAATAAGCATTCTTTGTAAACCCGTTTTGTTTTATTGAATACCCAAATCAAATAACCCATATTCCCTTCTCTATTTTATTTTAAACCATAAACCTATTAACCAAATTTTATTCATATAACCCACACCCAAATACAAACTCAGCCCAAATCCCAGCCCATAATCTTTCATCTATTTTCTTAATCTTTTTTTTCCTTCTTCTTCCTTCTTCTCCTTATTTCTCCCTGTTCGTCTCCTTCTCATTCACACCCGCCATCTCTTCACCTCCCCTCTCGTAACCGACGACCCTTCTTCTTCTCACTCTCTTCACCTCCCCATAACCAATCCCCACTCTTCCTCTCTCCTCTTAACTTCTTCTTCACATGTATATCCCCATGCAACATTTTCCTCCCTCCTCTTCCCTCCTCTCATTCTCTTCTCCTCCTACATTCCCCACCATCCTCCTCCTCCATGGTCGGCCACCCTCTTGGCTGAGCACCCTTATCTCCTCTCGACTAACATCGACACCCCCATCGTCGTCATCAACAACGGTAGCAGCTGCAGCTGCAATATCAACATCGACAACACCAAACTCTCGACTGTGTTGTTCTTTTGCCGCCGTTTTGAGCCGAGAACGAGGCCCCACGGCTAGGTCAAGACCGCGTAAGCAACACGATCATTTTCATACCTCCGGATCTCCATTCCAACGACGTTTCAAATTTGCGCCGGAAGTGTTCGACGAAATGTCTAAATGAAATTAGGTCATATTATATCGCGTGTAAGTCTCCTCTCCCTCTCTCTATTCAATTCGATTGCTAATTTTCTTAGATCGATTTGTGGTAGGTATATTTAATTTGTTGATCCGTATGATTGGTTCCTTGAATTTCATGGACTATCTCTTGAAACCCCAGATTTGTTAAAATTTGATCTTTGAACATCAATTTTGTAGTATTGTTCTATTCTGCACTGTTTTTCTTTGTACAGATGGTTTGTGTGATTGGATTTATATTTTTAGTGTATGAGCATAAGTTTCCAAGTGATTTTGGTATGAAGATCGAACCAAATTTGAAATCACAGACTTGCTTTATTTGATTTCTATCATCCTTTTTGGATATAGATGTAATTTTGTACACTGTGGGATTTTAGCAGGTTGTAGATTTGATTGATGCTTGGAGCAAACTAAACTTAATATTATAACTAATTGCACTTGAAATATTTTCTTTTGATGTTTGGATATATGCTTTATATCCATTTATGATTTATACCAATACTAAATGGACATTGTCATTAACAAACACCCTTTAGTTTCATAAGGGATTATTGCATTCATTTCCATTGCTTATGCTGCCAACACTTATGCTGCCAACACTTTTGCCTACACATGTGCAATTCCTTAGTATCAACAATGGTTGTTTTAGGTATTTATTTAACCTTCAGTCCATGGCTCTACCAAATATTGTTATGACATTAATCAAATAGTATAGTTTTGCCTCATATCCCATTTTAAATTGAAATCAAGAAGCAGTTGATCCCACAACCTATCAGTGTAAGCACATGGCCTATTGTAGTAGGACATCTTTGATGTATTTGTATAGTTAGTGTATAGCTAGTTGTATTATTATTGGTTAGTTAGATGCTTTATGTGAAGCATGTTGTAATTGTCAATAGACTAGTTTTAACCACAAGTGGCGAAATGATCTGTAAATCGTATTTATTAGTAAACTGTAGGTTGTTAGTAAAAATAAGGTTTATGAACTATAAGTAATTTATATAGACATGGAAATTTTCCATAAGGTCCTTATTTTTTGTAACAATCGAGTTCAGTTATACCAATTTCTGTTTCTGTATTTGTTTGTCTGTGGTATTTTATTGATTTATCGAATGGTAGTTTACTTTTACATTGCATTCGACCCGACCCGCTTGCTTGAACTGGTGGATTCATACTTATAGACTATCCTGGCTTGTTACATCGACATGTGCATCTAGTATAAACTGCATATTGACTTTTTATTCGGCATCGCAAATTTTATCATGTAACTTTTTAGATCACGTAAAATAAATTAAAATTGCATTTCATAGCCTGCATGATACCCCTAACCCCGTGGTAGCGTCCGCGCATCGTGTTCTCGTCTCGTTCAGTGAAACGGACGTGTTTGGATGGCTACGCGCACGTACATGCGTCCGTTCTTAGGGGTATGCATTTTCGTTACCTGATTATTCATTCTAAAATTTGGAAGTTGCATTTATTTTTCGTAATTAAAATCTGAATTTTTGGACCCGACCCGGGCGCATTTTGAAATACGTTTATATCTCGCCAAAATTCATTTATTTAAAATTTCTTTTATATTAATCGAATATATTTTTTATACTCTGAGGGTTATCTAAACAACCAAAAAATCTTTTTAAATTTTTCTTTAAAAATCTTTTCTCAAAATAATCCCAGCTTCCTTCAGTGCCGGCCTTACTAACCCTCTCTCTTCTCTCTCTCTTCTCTCTTTCTCAGTCCCCGCTAGGATACAATTTTATCTCTCCTCCCCCCTCTCTCTCATCTCGATCTCTCTCTACCTCTCCATCTCTCTCCTCTCGCATACTCTCTCTCTCTCTCAACCCTCTCTCTCTCTGTCTCTGTCTCTCTCTCTATTCTCTCTCTTTCTTTATGTACATATAATTATTTATATATTATATTATTAAAACCTTTTATATTTTACATCTCTCTCCTCTTCCTTCTTCCTTCTTTTCATCTCCTCGCGAGAAAACCCACACCTGAGCCCTTGCCGCCCGTCGCCGTCGCGCCAGTCGCCTCGTCGACACCATCCTCGCCTCTCTTGTCTCCTCGACCTCGTCGACTCTCTCTCCTCCTTCTTGTCTCCCCATGGTGTTTCCCTGCATACCCCACGACCTAGAACCGTCACCCCCCTCGCCGGTGATCCTTGCCTCCATCTCGTTGGCCTCACCATCGGCCATACTCGTCAGTCTCTCCTCTCCACAACCACAACCTCACCTTCCTGTTAGTGTATATGCCCTAGGGGCCATTATTGTATCATACTAGTTTGTTTATTACTTAATAGAAACTTGGGATATTCACATGTATATAACAGTCTTGCTAAATATGATAGTATGCTACTTGGTTTTTCTATCTTAATATGTGAGTATACGTATTGATAGAGCTCTTAGGATCTTGCTTGACTACCAGCGTTGTGATGGCAGTCACACTAGTGGGGGCTGGTGATTAGTTTGAAAAAACTTGTATTTACCGTAATCAGAAACGGCGTCGCTTCGCAGCTAGCCGGTGAGTACGGGTCGATCCACAGAGATGGGTAAATTCCTTTTATGTGTTTTAACAAGTTGATTCAAAGTGTCGTTTTGGTTGGTTTATAAAAATCTATGAAAACTGGATCTAATTAATCTAATTAAAAGTCTTGCTAGGGTTAGGCTTAGGGGAAGTTTTGGAGATTAACGTTTTTCTTCACCGCTTTCAATGCCTTCTTTTTTTAGGTCTATTAGATGTTACGGTAATTGTCAATAAAGTGGGTCCGAATCTTTTGGGAAGATGTTTCTTCCTCTAGATTCGCATCCTTCCTTTGTTGATAATTACCCTAACCCCCACGGAAAACGCGCGCAACCGGCCCTTTATACTACGGTTCACTGTTACCTCGAGGGGTAGGGTGCCGTAGGGAGCGATTGTGCGCGTATGCATGGAGTTCTAATTCATTAGGTGAATGTGGCATTGAAAGGGGTGAGAGATCTCATCTCTCAACCCTTTCCCTAAGGCTAACCCTAACAAGCGAGGAGACTACTCGCTCATTAGGGGATGATAATGCATACTAATTAAAAGAAGAAAAAACATAATTTACCTTACTAGGTTGACGGCTCCCTCCAAACGATATAGAACAGATCTGAATATAACTCCCAGAAATTCTGAATTTTATTGATTGAAAAGAGGCATCCGGTTTTACAATTTTTGACTACAATTTATAAGAAAAGAGGGAAACTAGGGTTACAGACTCTCGCACATGTGAAAATACAGATTTGCCCACTGAAAATCCAAACACCCGCACCGACGCACCGACACCCTAAGTTTGCACCGACACGGGCTTGGAATGGCCGCGGAACCGCGGCAATAGGGCGCTTGAGCCGCGGTTCCGTGGCCCTTTGGTGGTCTTGGCTCACTATATTTCTGGGATGGATTCAGGATATCTTGGGCTTCCTATTTTCATATTTATTTTCTCTGTTTGGCTTCTTATTCTCCTCCAGATGTTTCAGTGAATACTTGTAGCGATCTTTTAACCGTTCACTTGACATTTTGGACCTTGCACTGTTCTTCGTCTAGGCTTGACTAGGATCCGTCTACTTGTTGGTCAAAAAATCTCTTTTCTGTATCAGCTTTCGTCTTTTTCACTGTATTCGCATCCAAGCCCTGTATCCTGTAACATGCAACAAACGTGCGTCAAGAGTACCTGTTTACTTATAAAACGGATAAGAATAGGGGAATGAAAAATGCAATATTATGGTCTGAACAAATACCCCCAAACTTACCTTTTGCTCGTCCTCGAGCAAACTTATTTTTTTTTATTCACTAAAATCCTAACCACACTTTCGCAGGGAAACGCGATTGCACTGAGCACGTGCAACAAGCCGTTAAACCTCTAGGTGTCCCTAGTAGGAGGAGTGTTGTCTCCTGAGGGTTTTCAGCGGATTACACCCACAAAATCCTATCAATTCGGCCCATTAATTTTTGTTCTCCAATTAGGTTTTCTAACAAGGAATTCTATTATCATCAACCTGCAAATTATCCACCCATATTCTTCACACTTCCTCATTATTTAACTTAAGATTATATATGTTATGTAGACCTACTTAGCTTTCGGCATCTCTTAAGTCTTCCTTCTAGGGTTTCATCTCCACTTAGGAATTTCTATCAACTCTATTAAAGATATAAGTTCTCTCTTTCATTCATTTCTCTTATCTAAATTCCAATCACATACCCCCACGTGTGTGTATAGATCACCCCTACACTTGGAAATTCAATTCAAGCAATCATGCCCTTGTCCATTGCCCAAAGTACTTATTAATACGTGAATTTTTAATTGAATTTTTTTTTGCTTACACATCCTTCATGCGACCGTTAATACTTCTTGAGGTACCAATGACCGATTACAAAATGTGTTTGCACTTTAAAAGCGTACTTCCTAATTTTTGCAACACCCCAGGTTTTTAGCAGTGACTCCCAAACCAGTTGGTCTAAGGCACTAGGTGATGAAGCACCCTCGCTAAATATTTTTCTATTCTTACAGCTTTAAGTAATCACAAAAACCAGTGTCCATTTTTTTTATTCTTTATTCACATTTTTTTTCTTTTATTTTCATTGTACTAAGGACTTTAGACAAGAGTATTTCAAGGTCTCCTCTACTATTCCAAGTTTCAAGGTGCGTGATAGTGCAAATTGTAGGGTATACATTTTCAGAATCTAGACTTAAGGTAGGAACTATTTTTCAAACTTATACTCTAATAAGAACATCAATACTTTTCCTTCAATTTGACTTAACCCAAGAAGTGAACCCAAAATTTACCAATTTCTAAATAAATTACACGACATATACTTTCTAGCATTAAACTTTAAGGGATGTTATTTTTAGGGTTTTTAATTCATTAAGTCTAAGATCTAGTTGCTCCTAGCTAGTTAACCTATTAGTCAACACAAGTCAATTAGCCAAAATTGAATACAATAATTTTTATAATTTTTGAAATTTTTCAAATTTTTATGGGTTTTCAAATAAATATGCAAATGCAAAAATATATACAAATGGATGCGAAGGAAGAAGACGTACCGAGCATACCCCCGAACTTGAACTTGACAGTGTCCTCACTGTCATGCTAAACCCAGAGGGTCAAAATACCGGCGCTTCCCTGTTTATTTATTTATAATTTTTTTATTGCTAAGAAAAATAAAAATATATACAAAAAAAAGCCCTCCGCCAAACTTCATTTAAACTATGTTAGACATTACTGCCAAACTTTGTATAGACCAACACCAACCAGTTGAAAATTTTATCAGTAAAGAGTATTGGTTGGTGGAAGAATAAGTTGTAGCGATTCGCAAAGAATTGGGAAAGATAGAAGTAGTGGTAAGGGAGGTGTGGAGGTAAATATACAGGCGATGGTGATGTATCAAAACGAGAATGTAAATGATCAGCAATCAGTGGAGTGTTGGCATTCTCGTAGCTTATTAAAAGAAATGGGGGTATTTCAACTTCTGAGTGAGGAGGTTGACTCACCACAATACCCCCAAGATGTTCCTGTGGGTCCTCTATTGAATTGGCATCATCCATCAATTTCATATGATATTCAATTATAAGGGAACTGATTTCCTCGATGTCCGCCATAGTCCAACCGAAAACTTGCCGCCTCTCTTGTAAGACTTTTAAAATAGCGTTCTCTTGCTCGAAAGCTAGAGAGGCTGATATTATAATGGGAAAAATCTCATTCTCACCTATGTAAGCATATTTAAGGTGAGTCGGTAAGGACATGAGTTCCAGTTTCGGAGGCGAACGAATCATTGCGGAATCTACCTCGAACTCAAAGGACTCCAACACAGGTTCGAAATCACTGCAAACAACCGATTCGGATGGCTCAACTAACTCATCCACAAATTCAAAAGACTCATATTCGGGCTGTGAGTCGTCATCATCCGAAAAAGTGAAACATTCATAATCCATATCGGTTGTGTCAACTGTGGTAGGCTCAAGGAGGGATGCACTAGTGACGTCAAAACTGTTTTCATCAAACAAGAATCTTTCAAGCTCGCAGTCCTCCTGCGTGATTTCGTGAATAGAGCAAACTTCTCGTGTACTAGTTTTAGGCACGGGGGGCAGACTTCCCATCTTATAAATATTGAACTCACTAGACATCTTCCCAAAGGATAGAGTCATGGAGCCATTGCGACAGTTTATTACAGCATTGGAAGTGGCCAAAAATGGTCGACCAAGAATCACCGGAATTTGGTTTCTTGGGTTAGCAACAGGTTGTGTATCCATAACAATAAAATCAACGGGGAATATGAACTCCCCAACTTTGATCAACACATCCTCTAGCTGACCCCTTGGATGGGTGATTGATCGATCAGCCATTTGGAGAGTACAACGAGTGGGTTTCAACTCTCCAACCCCTAATTGTTCGTACACGGAGTAGGGAATCAGGTTAACACTAGACCCAAGATCTAGAAGTGCTCGATAAATTTTCTTATCCCCAATTGTGATGGAAATCGTAGGACAGCCGGGGTCCTTTCGTTTTTGGGGTATGGTTTGATGGTGGTTAATAGCATTGCTCACTGCACTAGCCACTAGCACTTTCTTGGGTACTTGAGATACTTTTCTCTTTGAGGTGCATAAGCCCTTTAAGATTTTCACGTATGAAGGGACTTGTTGGATTGCATCTAAGAGAGGTATATTTATGTTAACCTGCTTAAATAACTCCACAATCTTCTCCACTTGTGCAGTTGGTTTATTGGGACTCAACCTGTTTGGAAATGGTGCACTTTGAAAATTTATTGAGTCACATGTTTGTGGAGTAGAATGTGGAGTAGGAACGGATCCCGGTGTAGATGTGTTCGTGTTGTGAGAAATGGATCCGTTCGAGCTGGAAGAAGTAGAGCCGTGTGAAGGGTGGAGAATAGGCTCTAAAGAAAAAGGTGAAGAAGAAAGTGAAGCAGGGGAAGGTGACGAAGGAGGAGAAGAAGAAGAAGAACCACCGGCGGGGATGTCATCACTAGTTCCCACATTATTTTGCAACTCTCTTCCGGATCTCAACGTGGTCATCGCATTTACATTGTGATTGGGATATGCGTTTTGTGTGTGACCGGGATTTGGCAGTGGCTGAGATGGAAGCTTTCCCTTTTCTCTCTCGTTCAACGCAGCAGTTAATTGTGCAATTTGTGCCTCAATAGATTTGATACTTTGATCGTGTGAAGCATTGTTATGCATTAAAGATTGAACATAACTTTCAAATCTTGCTGCGGATTCTGTAGATTGCTTGAGAAATGCATTTAGACTTTTCTCGAGCGAGATAACCTTATCATCATTTGGTTGCACCAAATTGTTCGTTTGATTTGTATAAGGTTGTTGTTGGAAAGGTTGCTGGTTTTGAGTTTGTAAATGTGCTTGTTGTTGTTGTGGAGGAGGAGGTCTTTGAAAATTATTATTTTCTTGGACTTGTTGATTTTGGTTCCAAGCGAAATTTGGGTGACTCCTCCACCCCTGATTGTATGTCGAAGAGTACGGATCGTTTCTTTGTCGTTGCTGAAATGCAGCATTGACTTGATCCTGTCCTTGAATAGGTGCATTATAAGGACACTCTTCGGTTAGATGCGATGGATTTGCACAACAAGCACAAACAGTTCGTGTGGGTAGAGTAGTGGCAGGAGAAGACGATGAGATTTTGGTCTCAATGGCTTCTAGCTTTTTCATAAGTGAGGCCATCTCGGCCTTCATAGCAATCGACATATCTATTTGATGTATGCCTGCCCTAGATTGACCAACAGAAGAAGATGATGTGGTCTTGGTACTCTCCCACTGAATTGTTTGCTCACTAAGATCCTCAAGAAACTGCCATGCTTCGTCGCTAGACTTTGAGAGAAAATGACCATGACATATTGTTTCTAGCAACTGCTTCGTTGCTGAGTTCAATCCCTCATATAATGTTTGGCAAAGTTGCCAACTTTCGATCCCATGATGAGGGCATTGAACAAGTAGGTCTTTGAATCTCTCGAAGCACTTCCAAAATTGTTCGGAAGGAAGCTGTGAAAATTGTATAATCTCGTTTCGGATTCTAGCAGTTTTATGATGAGGATAGAACTTTTTCTGAAAAGCTCTCACAAACTCGTCCCAATTTCTAATGGAATGTGATGCGGTGCTATATAGCCACTTCTCGGCTATGTCACATAAGGTAAAAGGAATGATCCTTAGTCTTATAGCGTCATCACTTAATTGGGTTGTTTTCATCATGGCACACACATTTTGGAATTTATTAATAAAAATATATGCATCTTCGGATTCCAAACCATGAAATTTTGGCAGCATATTGATGAAATGTGGTTTTATTTCAAAATTATCCCCATTCGCCGGTGGGGGTGAAAGACATGTGGGTAAAGAAGTGCGGACGGGGTAGAAGAGATCCTGGAGCGCAACTCGTGCGGGCGCTACAACAGGCGGAAGATTCGGGTTATTCGCACCTAACTGAGGTGGAATCATTCCCGTCGGTAAGGTATCGTTGGGGTCGTGTCCCGACATACCTTCGAAAAAAGAATTTAAAGGTGGAGGAAAGGAAATGGACGGAATGTCGACGAAGGGTTCGTCGAAGGGTTCGTCGGTTGGTACCAACGAAACACGGACTAATCGGGCGTTAGTATCCCTAGTCCAAAGTGACATACACTAAAGGAGTAGTGTAGTCAGAAAAAAAAGAAAAACAGAATGTGGGGGGTAAGATAACGTCAATGGAGGGAAGTGATGGAAGTGAGTTGCAAGGTTTATTATCGACAAGTTGCAAGTTTTGAAAAGATTTTTCTCTTTTTTTTAATTTATGTGAGAGTTTTGCAAAAAGGTTTTTGGAAATGGGACTCGTGACATAAATGTATCAACCACACATGCACAATCAGGCCTAGATCTAGGGTCACCTAGGTCTGCTAGACAGCTCCTAACTAGGGCTAGAAATAGGACCTCAAACCGCCTCTTCACGGACAAGTACGGCCAGGTAAGTGGGAAGGAACCACCACTACAGTGGGCCTAATTAATAACCACTAGCCTAGACACCGCAATGTCGGTTAGGATAAACGGTCGATGCCTATACTAGTCCTTTTCCTATTGAGCTCGATGTCCTTAGGTCTGAGTCTAGTCTTTTTTTTAATTAATTGTGGTCGATGCAAAATACTTTAGGTGTTTTCTGGGGTCCTGGGAAGGGTGATGAAATCCCCACCCAATCTGAGTTTGGTCAATTAGCCCCTTAAAGTCCGGTTAAATTATGCAAAACATTAAAATTTCACTTGCAATCAATTTTTAGCGCGGCGCAAAGAAACCTGCAGCAAATCTGTTATTTAGAAAGGGGAAGAAGAATTTTTTTTTAGCGCAAAGAATTCCTGCAGAAAATTTTCACAGTGGATATATTGTAGGTTGCAGAGGGGGAGAATGAGGATCAAACCCAAAAAATTTGAGGTGCTGACGTGGCTAAATGAGCGCGGAACCGCGGTCTGGAGGCTACCAATGCGGCGGAAACGCGGTCGGGGGGTGGGTTCAGCCTCTGGAAATTTTTTTGTAGCTCCTGTTCACCAATTCTCCTTTGTCCTGATATGTACTTTTCTGATTTGCCCTCTGTAAATTTCCAGATCCGCAATTCGTCGCTGTTCCTGCAAGATTCAGAAAAATATACCCTTCAAACAGATCGAAATTGATAATTTTTGTATTTTTTTTATATTTTCAGATTTTTATAATTTTTTTAAAATTTATATCAACCCGAAAATTCACAAAAAGAAATATTACGCCATCCCCGGCAACGGCGCCATTTGATTAGTTTGAAAAAACTTGTATTTACCGTAATCAGAAACGGCATCGCTTCGCAGCTAGCCGGTGAGTACGGGTCGATCCACAGAGATGGGTAAATTCCTTTTATGTGTTTTAACGAGTTGATTCAAAGTGTCGTTTTGGTTGGTTTATAAAAATCTATGAAAACTGGATCTAATTAATCTAATTAAAAGTCTTGCTAGGGTTAGGCTTAGGGGAAGTTTTGGAGATTAACGTTTTTCTTCACCGCTTTCAATGCCTTCTTTTTTTAGGTCTATTAGATGTTACGGTAATTGTCAATAAAGTGGGTCCGAATCTTTTGGGAAGATGTTTCTTCCTCTAGATTCGCATCCTTCCTTTATTGATAATTACCCTAACCCCCACGGAAAACGCACGCAACCGGCCCTTTATACTATGGTTCACTGTTACCTCGAGGGGTAGGGTGCCGTAGGGAGCGATTGTGCGCGTATGCATGGAGTTCTAATTCATTAGGTGAATGTGGCATTGAAAGGGGTGAGAGATCTCATCTCTCAACCCTTTCCCTAAGGCTAACCCTAACAAGCGAGGAGACTACTCGCTCATTAGGGGATGATAATGCATACTAATTAAAAGAAGAAAAAACATAATTTACCTTACTAGGTTGACGGCTCCCTCCAAACGATATAGAACAGATCTGAATATAACTCCCAGAAATTCTGAATTTTATTGATTGAAAAGAGGCATCCGGTTTTACAATTTTTGACTACAATTTATAAGAAAAGAGGGAAACTAGGGTTACAGACTCTCGCATATGTGAAAATACAGATTTGCCCACTGAAAATCTAAACACCCGCACCGACGCACCGACACCCTAAGTTTGCACCGACACGGGCTTGGAATGGCCGCGGAACCGCGGCAATAGGGCGCTTGGGCCGCGGTTCCGCGGCCCTTTGGTGGGCTTGGCTCACTATATTTCTGGGATGGATTCAGGATATCTTGGGCTTCCTATTTTCATATGTATTTTCTCTGTTTGGCTTCTTATTCTCCTCCAGATGTTTCAGTGAATACTTGTAGCGATCTTTTAACCGTTCACTTGACATTTTGGACCTTGCACTGTTCTTCGTCTAGGCTTGACTAGGATCCGTCTACTTGTTGGTCAAAAAATCTCTTTTCTGTATCAGCTTTCGTCTTTTTCACTGTATTCGCATCCAAGCCCTGTATCCTGTAACATGCAACAAACGTGCGTCAAGAGTACCTGTTTACTTATAAAACGGATAAGAATAGGGGAATGAAAAATGCAATATTATGGTCTGAACAGCTGGGTAGTCTACAAGCATATCCTTATTCAGGTCCCTAGTCGTAGGATTATCGAGACAGGGCATCGATACTCCGGAGTAGACTAGTGTGTACGCTTCTCATCCCAGTTGGGGAGATGGTCTGTCCCACAGCCGTCGGTACGTTGTACTGGAGATAGTATGCAGGTGCTCGTTAGGTTACGGGTACACCGGACAGGACTCACAGGGAACTGTTGGATGGTTTTATACCAGTCGTCAGTTAACAGTTCCCAGGTGACATGAGTACAGTATAGTCCGCAGACTTGACACTGCTACTTCGCCTCGAGTGTGTCCCACTGTTCTTAGATTGCTACCCTACCACGGCTCAAAGGAGTCGTGTAAACAGGTAGCAGTTGGTTGCAGTCCCGAGCACTTGGAGGCAGTGGCGGTTAGACAGGATTCGTCTCTCCCGGTATTGGGAGTTGATATCACGCTGTGTCAGAGAGCCATTACGCAAAGTCCCTGGCCAGGGCAAGTGAGATTTGCTGGTAGGTTCCAGTAGTTTCTCAGGGTGTAATGGGCTTCACTCCGACACGACTTATACCGCTATTAGGGGACTGACGCTTGCCGCCCCCTAGGCCCGATATGCGATAGTCTTAGACGAACAGACCGGACTGTACGGAGATTGTCACATCAGACTCAGTAGGAGTTCGGATGGGTTTCCTCATCGGCCTTCTTATCGACATCTACCTGGGGACCGTTACGTACAGCTAGTGCCGCTTGCGGTCTGTGGTTAAACCCACTGCCAGCGTAGTAGTCGAGTCTCTAGAGTCCCACACAGAGAGTTTCCCTACTCCAGGCGAAACGATATAGAGGTCGTATGGTTTTACGACAAGGGTTCGGACGCATACGTGTGTTTACGCACGTACGACATCCGGACAGTTTTTACTAGCCGGCTTTGGTTTAAGCCAGTTTCTAGTATCCGGTTATTGGATTTATACAGTCTAAAGTTTTTCCGTGTTTTTACGGATAGGAGGGGCGTTCTCGTAATTACGCGAGAAGCTTCTAGAAGATGGTGACTTGGGGGTTAAGGTGGCATATGCATTAAATGAGATTAGTGAGTCATATGAGTGATTCATCCATGTCATTAATAATCATAAATGCTTAATGACTCATGGAGATGAATCACCCTTTGGTATTTATGAAGCATGGTTGTAAATTCTTTATTTTCTTTTATTGGATAAATGATAATGCTTGATATATATTATGATAGATCATTATCTCATTCACTTCTCATGCTCACCTTCTCTCTCCTCAAGCTCTCTCTCTTCAAACCCTAATCCTCCCCTCTCATGTGTTGAGATCAAGGATTAGATTAGACTGCTTAATCCATAACCCAATTCTATATCACCTAGGTTACTTAGATTAGCACTTTAAGAAACCTAGTTACCTCTAGTTTGAGGTGAAGCTTGAAGTATAGCTCTCGGGTGGATCGTCTACTACTTGGAGAAGGCCGAGGAGGAGGTACCAAACGAAAAGACGAAGGACACGGTTCATTAGGTATAATCACTTCACATAGTAGTTAACACTTCTATGTTTTCTTGTTAGTTATTGTTTTAGCAAAGATTCTCGGTTGGTCGATGTTCACGCATAAAACATGATTGTTTTTCATTATTCCGCCTCCCCGCAAGTCGTGGGGTGTTGTACATCGACTTACACTTCCTCCCTCCTTCTCCCCAAGAACCCGAGTTTCCTCTGTTCTCCCGAGCCTGCACACCCACCTTCTCCGAACCATCAGCCTCTGCCCTCGCCGTCGCCGACCGCCCTCGTCACCATCACCGTCGACCTTCCTCTTCTCCTCTCCTATTCCCTCTCCATCCCCTGCAGCCACTTTCCCATGAACCCGAGCACCTCCTGCAACCCCTTGCACACCCACTGCACTTCGCCAGCAAACCCCATCGCCGGTGACCCGCGACTCATCATCACTCCATCGCCTCCTCTGTCCATGACCCGAGCCATACCAACCCCAATGCAACCTTCATCTCTCCTTTCTTCTTCTTTCTCTTTCACTTTCTTGATTCCGTTTTTCGGTCACCCGCCGGAGCCGTGCTTGCCGCCGCTGATCCGGGCGACTCTGTGGACGTCCCCTACTTGCGTGGTTAACTTCTTGATGTGCCTAGACCTGTCCAGTGTGCGCGTGTGGATGTTGCAACATTTGCCGACATTGGACGCTGCGTGCGCATCTCGTATCGTGATCCGATCGAGGCAAGTAAAACTTGCTACATACTATTTATATTATTTCATATTTATTTAGATATATATTAAGCATGAAGTTTGAATTTAGTGCCCTATATTACATTTTACCATTCGATGTCCCGTTTATATCATTTTAGAGTTAATTATGAAAACATACCTGGTTGCATGTTAGATTACAATATTTTGTGCCCACGTCCATATTTATATCATAGTGCTTGGTTGCATGGCCCATAGTACCATAAAATAGTTTATAACCTTTCAAACACCCGTTTGCATCCATCTCGTCTAGTATACATATTATTGCATCCCTAGATCACTTGAATGTATAACATTGAAATATTAACATTCCACATTTGATAAATTGTAGTTTAATTAGTATTGGAACTTTAACTTTAACCCTAATCATAACTGTGCATCTTTATGCCTTAATCTGTACCTGATTGCATATCACATTACAATGTTCCATTTTATTGTTTCATTAGTACCCCATGTTTGTTTTGAATACCCATGCTTATGTTAGTTTGATTATGAGCACCCACATGACATTTTGTGCACCCCTGACATGACTTGTTACACCTACTACTTGACATGACATGGTACCGCGCACCTCTTGACATGACATGATACCTATGTACTACCTGACTTGACCTGATGTACCATTGCTTTACTTGTTACCTGATATTGTTACTAATGCCAACAAACCTGACCTGTTGTCCCTACGGACATTTCCCGTGGTCTATCCAGACAAACCTGTACCTGCCTGATCCTGTGTTGGCATTAGCTCCAGATTTATTAATTCCTGACTTGAACACATATAACTTGGGGGTATGGGGAAATCAATGATGAAACCTGACTTGTAACTCGACAGTTCGATACCTTTACTGATCAGTTTTAGAGGCTAGGCCAGCCTTGGGATGATATTGCTGACATCATCCATCGTTACCCACTACCTTTTAGAGGCTAGGCCATCCTTGGGATGATGCTGTTGACATCATTCATCGTTACCCCTTTTCCTTTTAGTGCCTAGCGGCATGTCTCGGTTTCAGCCCGAGAATCTTCACCGTCATCCCGGGCACGCACGGGATACTATTTAGTTATATCGATGATTCATCAAATTGATTTCAAAGACTTGAGAGTAGTTAACCCAGTAGACCAGTTTAGATTACTCACTGCGCATTACCCTCACTGTCCTCATTTATATTACTGTTATACCTGTTTTACTGTTCATACACATACCTGTATGTCTTGCTACCTCTGTTTATAGTATTGCTTGATATTATGACGTACTGACGTCTGGGTTTTGCATGGCCCAGATCCTCTACCTTTGTTGCAGACTGATCAGGAGTACTGCCGCTGTTAGACCGAGCGGTAAGGATCCTGTTGGTATCCGGTTTTACTTGCAGGTGTTTTATTTATTGGATCTTTTGCTTCCGCATATTATTATTTCTTGACTCATTTATTCTGGCTCATGGACATGTACTAGATAGTTTAGTTTACTTTCCTGTTCTTGATATCTCTACAGCCGTAATGTGACTGTGGAAGGATATTTCCTATCCACAGGTAGCATGGTTGGCTATATCACGTGCCCATCTTAGCGTACTCTGGGAAGCGGGGCGTGACATTTTTGTTATAATATGGGTTTGAACTACATCTATTATATTTTCTGGTTTTGAAGGTTGAATTGAACTCTTCTGTTATTTGGAAATAACTCTCATAGCTTACCAAGATATCTAAAACAATTTCTATTAAATTAGTTATTGCCTTCAGTTCTTAAAACCACTGCAGTAGTTAACCCATAACATTTATCTCTTCTTTATAAATGAAAAGAAATTAAATAGTACCCAAATTCATCAACTGCATTTATTTCTTTTTACTGCTGATTATTTTGCTATCTCAAGTTATTGTTTAAGCTGTTACATTAAAAACCGAATGCTATATAGAGTTCTTATATGAATCTGATATATTTTATTACATTGTTTAAACACCCTATTACGTGCATGACTTGACTTGTCTCGAAACATAAATACAACATCACATGAATAAACCTATTACATACTAGACTTGACCTAACTCGAACCGTGAATATTTTAAACTGGACATGAATACTGGCACTTGACATGAATTCTTGAACTTTATTCACAATTTGACATTGAACTTGTACTCTCACTTATATTCATGGTTCTGGGCTAGACCCGTGACATTAAGTAGAGACTAATATACGCGGGATGTTGGGGTAGTTTGAGTATGAATCCAACAGAATCTCATGAGTCCCATTAGTACAAATAACGTTGCTGTGGTACCGGGCTGAAACGGTACAAATAACGTTGTTGTGGTACCGGGCTGAAACGGTATATCATGAATTCATGAATGAGGGCCCGTGTTTCCAAGCCCCTGGATGATAGCCTGTTGGGTTTGGAATACTTCGATAACAATTGAAGTCCCGCTATTTTGGGCCCATGATTCCTTGCCCCTGGACGATAGCCTTGGGTTTGAGAATACTCTTGAGATTTGGTTGGCATTCACACTTGAACTCACGTTAATTAAATTTACCATTTTAGAGACTTTTTTTAGGACACTTACATTCACTTCATGTTCATTATAGCTACACTCTACGGCCATGTTAAGTTTGTTTGCCATGCTTACATAGTTGCGATATATATATTACCATACTTGTTCACATATTACGATTTTTTTTATTTATATTATATTAATTGTCATCTTGCCCTCATACTATATATTACACATCTGTTTGGGACTTACCGAGCGCAAGTTCGCTGACGGGCATTCCACCCATCTTTTGTTTCTTGGAATGTTCGTCAGGTGACTTATGATCAGAGGAGGTGGAAACCACTGTAAAGAATTACAACCAGTTCGCACCTGAACCAGATCATTAGTTTTCTTTCCTGCTTTTCTTCTTCGGTAAGCCACATGTTTAGGAAATTTCTTTTTATGTTCAGATTCTTGTATAAGTTAAACTCCATAAAGTTAAGAATGTAAATATATAAAGTGGTTGGATTTTATTTTCACTTGTCTTTTCTTGTCAATGTTATACCGCTTGTATTACGCTTACCGTATTTGTTTTGAGAAATAACCTTCTCTAAATAAATACGTCGCGGGCTTGTCACGTGCCGTTACCGCTCTTTTGGAAAGCGGGGCGTGACATAATCGTCAGACCCCTAATAGCACAAGAAGTCATGTCGGAGTGTAGCCCAAAACACCCTAAGAAACTACTGGAGTACTTACCAGTAAATCTCGCTGCCTTGGCCAAGGACTTTGTGTAATGGCTTTCCGAACACAGCGTGATATCAACCCCCAATATCGAGAGAGACAAATCCAATCTAACCGCCACTGCCTCCAAGTGCTTTAGGACTGCACCCAACTACTACTTGTTTGCACGACTCCTTTGAGCCGTGGTAGGGTAGTAATCTAGGAACAGTGGGAACACACTCAAGGCGAAGTAGCAGTGTCAAGTCGACGGACTAAGCTGTACTCATGTCACCTGGGAACTGCTACCCGATGATAGGTATAATACCCACCAGCAGTTCCCTACGAGTCTTGTCCAGTGTACTCATAACCCAATGAGCACCTGCATACTATCTCCAGTACGACGTACTAATGGCTGTAGGACAGACCATCTCCCTTGCTGGGATGAGAAGCGTACACATTAGTCTACTCTGGAGTATCGATGCCCCACCTCGATAATCCTACGATTAGGGACCTGTACATGGATGTGCTTATAGACTACCCAACCCCCACTAGTGTGACTGCCATCATAACGCTGGTAATCAAGAAAAAATCCTAAGGGCTCTACCAATATGTATAAGCGATATGCTAAAAGAAACACATGCACATATTGAGGTAAAAACAAACCAGGTAGCATATTACCATTTCGAGCAAGACTGTTACTATATCCGTGTATATCCTAAGCTTCCATTAAGTAATATACAAACCAGTATGATACAATAATGGCCTTTATGGAAAATATCACAAACAATCTCCCACTTGCACTAAGGCCATATATTGGCATATCGCAGACCTATCATCTCGAATAGCCTCTCGAACTGTGTCTAAGGGATGGCCTCTGTGAGTAGATCTGCAGCGTTGTTCTCCGTATCTACTCTCCTCACCTCGATTGTTGGCTATAGTGCCATCAAGTCAATTATTGGATCGCAGGCACGCGATTGCGATGATTGAGGGAGGACCTATACGGATATAACAGTCTTATTCGAGATGATAGTATACTATCTGGTTTGTCTTTATCATCATGTACATGCTTTTGGTGGTATTACAGATCACTATTACATGTTGATAGAGACCATACGATTCTTGCTTGACTACCAGCATTATGATGGCGATCATATACGTGAGAGTTGGGTGGTCTATAAGCACATCCTTAAATGTCCCTAGTCGTGGGAGTTTCGAGACTGGGCATCGATACTCCAGAGTAGACTAGTGTATATTGATCGAGACCCCAACGAGGGGCGGTGGCCGGTCTCACAAGCCATTGCTGTCAGTTTGTTCACCTAAGATAGTATACAGGTGCTCATTGGGTTATGAGTACATCGGACGGACTCGCCAGGAACATACTAGTTGGTATTATACCTATTGTTAGATAGCAGTTCCCAGGTAACATGTGTACAGGTTAGTCTGTCGACCTAATAACGTCATTTATCTCGTGTGAGTTCTCACTGTGCTTTGATTACTACCCTACCACGGCTCAAAGGAGTCATGCAAACAGGTTTTTGTTGGGTACAGTCCCGAGCCACATGGAGGCAGTGAGCAAATCGTCGGGGATTTGTCTCTCCCGGTATTGCGGGTTGATGTCGCGTTGTGCACGGGTGGCCATCACCAGAAATTCTTGGCCAAGATGGTCGAGAATTACTGATCTAAGATCGGTAGTTTCTCAGGTGGTGATAGGTTTCATATCGACACTAAATGTCGCGTTATTAGGGGTCTGTCTTTATCCACCCCCTAGGCTCGATATGTGATACTCATAAATGAATAGACCGGACTGGACGGATATTGTCGCGGACATGCTCAGTAGGGGTTTCGGATGAGTTTGCTCGTCGGCCTCCCTTTCGCTCAATATATGGGTAGCCGTTACGTACAGCTAGTGCCGCTGACGTGCTTGTGGTTAAACTCACTGCCAGCGTATTGACGAGTCTTTAGAGTCCCACACAGAGGGTTTTCCTGCTTCGGGCGAAACGATGTAGAAGCCGTATGGTTTTACGGCAGGGTTTGATCATATACGTGCACTTGTGCATGTATCATTATTCGGACGGATAATACTAGTAGGCTTTGGTTTAAGCCGGATCCTGGTATTATGTTGTTGGATTATTTTCGTCTCTTTGTATTCGTATTCTGTCGGAATACGGATACGAGTATGTATATACGGATGAGGGGTATTCTTGTAATTTATTACAAGTTACTTCTAGAAGATGCCACTTCATTTTGGTTTTAACTTTTTTGGATTAAAAGGTTAATGAGGTGGAGGATGAGGGCTTTATTACATTTTTTCAAGCATGACTCACTTGGTGACTCATGGGTGTGACTCTTGGACACTATTGAGCCATGCTTGATTTTTTGGTAAGTGTTATGAGATATTTGTGGACCATGAGATATTTGTGGACTTGGATATTTTTTCTTGAGTTGCTTTCTTGAGTTGCTAGCATGCTTTATATCTCACAACACTTAGCCATTTTTTTCCTCACTTGAGATTTTTGCTTCACACTCTCATACTCAAGCTTCTTCTTCTACCTCCACCTTAAAAGTCTCATGTGTTGAGAAACCTAAGGTATCTTGAGACAAAATAATCCATCATCTTTCTCTACTTTCTTTAGGCTATCTAGTGTAGCGATCTAGGTATCCTAGTTGCCTCGGTATATGAGGTTGGAGCTCGATTCATAGACTCTCAGGTGGATCATCTTCGATGGAGGGAGACTGGAGATCAAGCTTGATCAAGGAGGCCTCTAGGAGCTTGGGATAAAGGTTAAAGACCGAAGGACACGGATCAATTCGGTATAACCATTTCTAAACTCCTATATAGATATTGCTAGTGTAGGGTTAATGGTAGATCCGGGTAGCGGGTTATGTTAGTGCCAGTTTATAAAATTTTTGTTCCGCAATTGACCACGGTTTGATAGCCAGGGCGTTGGCATAACCCAACATCGATCTCCCGGAGATCAACGATCTCCCTGATCAGGTGGTACCGTCTCAAGATATGTCTGGACTTCTGATGGGACCGGGGTTCTTTCCTAAAACTATAGCGCCGTTGTTGTCACAATACAGCGGTGTTGGATTAACAATGGTTGGAACCACCAGAAGTTCAGTTAAGAACTTCCTTATCCAGACTGCCTCTTTTGCGGCGTCAAAAGCAACGATATACTCCGCTTCCATCGTCGAGTCAGCAACGGTATCCTGCTTGGAGCTCTTCCAACAGACCGCCCATCCATTAAGGGTAAAGACATAACCCGACATGGATTTGGAGTCATCCTTATCACTCTGGAAGCTGGAGTCAGCAATGGCCTCAATCTGGAGGTCTTTTCCCTCATACACCAAGAACATCTCTTTAGTCTTTCTCAGGTACTTAAGAATGTTCTTTACTGCTTCCCAGTGCTTCTTTCTTGGGTTTGACTGATACCGGCTTACCACGCTTAGTGCGTAAGCAATATCTGGTCTGGTACACAACATCGCATACATTAAAGAGCCTACCGAGAAGCGTAGGGTATAATCGACAAGCGAACCCTTTCCAAATCAGTCTTGGGAGATATCTCTTTGGAAAGAGTGATTCCGTGACAAGCCGGTAGACTACTGCGCTTTGAATCTTCCATACTAAATCTCTTGAAAGGTTATGACAGCGCTTAAACCATCTCCCGTGGCCATTTGCGGAACAAAAACTTTGATAACGAATAAAACTAGGCGCTATGATAACCCTAAACCGGATCTTTACCATAAACCTAACTAGAAACTAAAGGTTTCTATCTACTATGTTAGAAAGTTTTACCATGAGAATCAAGTCCTTCGGGTCTTCAATCCTCTCCACTAGCTCCTCTAAGGAAGTATGGATCGTGCTTGAACTTTGGCCACCTCGCGTCAAAGATGATCTACCCGAGAGTTCCGACTTTGAGCTCCTACCTCAAAACCGAGGTAACTACGGCTTCTAGTTCGCTAAATTAGAAGTCCTAGGTTGTGTAGAGTGAGATGATGGAGTGATTTGTCTCTTGGAACCCTAAGATTCTCAACACACGAGAGCTTTTAGGGTTTGATGAGGAAGAAGGTCGCTTGAAGAAAATGAGAGAGGAGAGAAAGAACTTGGATGAAGAATGCTCATTCATTTGTAATGAATAATGAACCATGTGATAATTGATGAGATAAATAAATATCTCACAAATATCAACCATGGCTCACAAAATATCTATTTTGTCAAGTGATGAATCATAGCTCATCTAAGAAAATATCTCCAACTCATTTTCTACACCTCACTTAAAGAATTAATCCAAATAGAAAAGGAAACCCTAAATGAGGTGTCTCTTCTAGAAGATTTCCCGCAAAATTACAAGAACGTCCCTCATCCGTATATACATACCCGCATCCGCATTCCAAAGAATACGAATACAAAGAGACGAAAATAATCCATCAATATAATACTAGGATCCGGTTTAAACCAAAGCCTACTAGTATTATCCGCCCGAACATCACACGTGCACAAGTACATGTATGTGATCGAAGCCCTGCTGTAAAACCATACGGCCTCTACATCATTTCGCCCGAAACAGGGAAACCCTCCGTGTGGGACTCTAAAGACTCGACAGTACGCTGGCAGTGGGTTTAACCACAAGCACGTTAGCGGCACTGGCTGTACGTAATGGCTACCCAGGTACCTGTCAAAAAGGAAGGCCGACGAGCAAACTCGTCCGAACTCCTACTGAGCCTATCCATGACAATATCTGTACAGTCTGGTCTCTTCGTCAAAGATTATTGCATACCGGGTCTAGGGGGTGGTAAACGTCAGACCCTAATAACCCGATAAGTCGTGCTAATGTGGCTCAGGACCAATCCGGAAAACTATTGATCAACCTACCAGTAAATCCCAACTGCCTTGGTCAAGGACTTATGGTCCCGACCAATCGAAACACAGTGCGATATCGACTCCCAATACCGGGAGAGACGAATCCCCAATAATCGCTCACTGCCTCCATATGGCTCGGGACTGTACCCAATCAAAACCTGTTTGCACGACTCAGTAGAGCCGTGGTAGGGTAGTGATCAAAGCACAGTGGGAACTCACACGAGACAAATGACGATCTCAGGTCTGAAGACTAACCCGTACACATGTCACCTGAGAACATCGATCTGACGATAGGTATAGTACCATCTGGAAGTTCTCCGCGAGTCCGTCCAATGTACTCACACCTAGTGAGCACCTGTATACGATCTTAGGTGCATCTGACCAATGGCTGTACGACCAACCATTGTCCCTTGTAGGGGCTAGAAGCGTATACCGTAACGACTGTGATTTCTAATACCTAATAAAATATATTTTATTTAAATTTCTAGTATCAAATAATTATTTACGTGTCTCGTTGATAGAAAAATATTTTTAAAGTAACGTTAATAATTTTCAAAGTATTGAAATATAATTAAAGGAATTTTCTAAAATCTATTTCTTGTTTTTCTAGGCTTAAAATGTTTTAATAAAATTTTATGATGCCTTAAAATAATCTACGTATTTTTATTATCAATTAAAATAATTAATTCGTAATCAAAAATATTTTCAAGGATAAAGTAGATTTTAAATAATTATAATAACTAGCTAACACCATAGATATTGATATATTATTTAGTTTTAGCCCAAAATTATTTGTATACCAAAGAAAATAATAAAATATATTTTTTGAAATTTTCCTATAATTTTCCCATATTTTAAACTATTTTTAACAATTTTAAAACCAAATTCAAATTTTAAAATATAAAACAGTTTAGTATTTATATATAAAAAAAAATTTAATCCCTTTAACCTGGACCGTTGGATGCAAAGATCCAACGGCCCAGAGTCTCACGGCGGTGCCCGCGTGGTGGGGACCACGCGAAAACGCGTAGTCCCCACACGCAGACACGAGCGCGGACGCGTGGCGCTGGGGCGGCGGCTCGTGACCCGTTGGATGCAGATCCAACGGCCACTAAGCACTAGCGGCGGCTAATCACGGGGAATGGTTGGGGCAATCATTGGCTGCGGATTTTCTGGGGATTTTGGTAACAGTTTTGGATTTTATGGTTGAAAAAAAGCCCTATAAATAGAGACCTTCAATCAGTGAATTCTCATCGATACTTGGTTGGAACCACAGTTTTGTTAAAAGGTTGTATTTGTTTAAAATATCCATATGAGATTAGATATTTGGAATAAATATTTTAGATACAATATATATATATATATATATATATATATATATATATATATTACTTACACTTTTTTCACCAACTACTGTAATTTTGTTAAATCTCTTTACCTTTTGAAAGGGGATAATACTAAATCTAAATAACGGCATATTGTTGTTTCCAACTTAGCCCCTTTCACTCGAAAGGATATTTTTATATTAATTCTTCTTAGAATGTTAACTAAAGTTTAATGAGTTATCCTAATAATAGGGTAATGTTTTACGCGAGTACCTCGTGGTTGATAGGCAATCGTCCCTGAAAAGGACACAAATCCTGCCGTCCATGTGTAGCGGTTGCCAACACGAACGTATTTTCTAAAACGTTATCTCAAACTTAAAATACTATAATTTCATAAAATTATTATTTATAATAAAATACCTCAATCCATCCTAAAAAGAGATAATTTCATTTAAATACCTTGACCTTTACTAAAAGGCTGTTTTTAATAAAGACTATAACCCGTATAACGATATTTTTCAAAAAGAACATCTAAAACCTTATTTAAAGATAATTTTCAAATAAATACCTTAACCTTTTATTAAAAGGATATTTTCTTAGTAAAATACTATGGGTTTCTAAAATGATAAATATTCCAAATATTATGGTTTTCTTATAAACAATAAATATCATTAAACATTATCATCTTTTATTAACTAAGTGTTCTATAAGATGACATGAAGTACATTACAAACTTTAAAAGATAACAAGAAAAAACGAGCAGTTGTGGAAGGCCATATTAAATGAGACCAACTTCTTGATTACAAGTTTATGACATACATGACACATGATACAGTTAAATGCGCAGACCTAGGTATGGAATACTTATATATGAGGATCTCTGCAGGCAGGGTGAACAGCCCAATGTGTGGACGACTACTAATCCGATATTCGGGCGAATACTAACCCTACTTGGGGTGAATGGTCCAATGTGTGGACAATTACTAACCCGATATTCGGGAGAATACTAACCCTGCTTGAGGGCGAATGATCCAATATGTAGATGACATACAATGTGAAAATTCCATGCCTAGAGGTATACACTAACTCTAATTCATCAAAACCTTTATACTGAACCATGGGGATGGGTAGTTTGATTAGGCAAGGAGATTCGGAACTCGGATTCCCCTACTACCCGATCATGATCTCAGGAAGTGAAACGGTACATTTCACTTCCCCAGTTGTTGTTCCGTGGCCACACGGAATAATCGCGAGTATCCGGACCCTTATTTGACAAACTAAAACGTTTACAATGCCTATTGATACTCAACACTAAACTCACATCATGTGCTATACCCACCTGTTACCTTATCTACCTCTCGTTATGAGACACGAGTTATTCAGTATCTTGGATGCGGATATTTTACCAGTTTAGACTCGTTGTTTATTATGGAATTGAAGGGTGGAAATACCTGTGCACTTGAGTGATATTCAGGCTAGACAAAACTCCATAGTAGTCATGAGACACCTTTCGGGGATGTTCACGCTACTGCATTGATTGCCACCCCAGGCACGAGCGCCAGCTCATACTGCTTCCAGCGAGTCATGGGATACCTTAAGGATACGAGTATGTTCACCAGTCAATTCCATCAATACACACCTTGTTTAACCTGATCTAACTCTTAGACTGAATATCCGTTTGACTTGACTTGAACTTTTACCAAACATATACCTCACACAACCTTCTCATATTCACATATACCTCTGTCAATATATCTAATTTGTATATAACCTCATACCTTTATACCCATGTACGTCATATTCATTATATTTATATACACCTGTCTGTTTTTATACCTTTACTTTCTTATGAGGCAATCCTACCCGAGTATAACTCGCTGACGGACTTTCCTTTTCTTGCTCTATCTTTGGAATTTCCATCAGATGAGAATGAGTATTATGATGAGGATCAAGGAGTGGAGCCAACTAATGAAGATTATGCAGACTTGACGACGGAAGATTGGCTAGATTTAATTTTTGTTGTTGCCCACATGTTTAGGGCTTTTGTTCCTCCTCGATATAATTAAACTACTTAGTTTATTTGACTCTTTCTTTTGGGATGTAATAAAGTTTGGTTAATGGAAATAAATGTCTTTCTCTTTTATTACTTTGATTTTGGTACACATCCTGCATGTTAGATATTCATACGCTTAACGTAACTGTATTGAATAGACCACCTTCAATACAGTTAGGTTGCGAATTTTTCCACATCATCCTTCACCTTCTTTTGAGAAGCGGGGCATGACATATACACTAGTCTGCTCTGGAGTATCAATGCCCAGTCTCGATACTCACGCGGCTAGGGACCATTTAAGGATGTGCTTATGGATTACCCTGCTCCCACAAGTATGATCGCCATCACAACGCGGGTAGTCAAGCAAGATCCTATGGGTTTTATCCACATGTTACCGCAATATGTAATAACATGTATAACATATGCTAAAGTCAAAACATAATAGTATATCACTGTATCAAGTCTTTATCAATATGTGCAAGCTGGATAAAGTATGAATAAAAACAAATACACATATCCTGATAAAAGATAACCGAAACAATATACTATATAACTGAGCAAGAATGTCATATACATACATATCCCTAGCATCCACATGTATGCATATACAATAATGGCCTCTAGGGCATCATATCTAACATCTCTTTAGTATGGTGTTGATGTACCTTGACTGTGAAAGTCCCAACATCCTTTTAGATCTATCATGATAGATCTGGATCCCCAGAATGTAGTTGGTATCACCCAGGTCTTTCATGGAGAACCTCTGTGACAAGAATCCTTTGACTGATTGTAATATAGGAATGTCATTTCCTATCAAGAGAATGCCATCCATGTACTAGACGAGTAATACCACAGTTCTCGCTACAATCTTACTATAAATGCATGGTTCATCCGGATTTTTGATAAAGTCGAATTCTTTGACCGTCCCATCAAAACAGATGTACCAACTCCACGATGCCTGCTTTAGTCCATAAATGGACTTAAGCAACTTGCACACTTTCCCGTTGCTCCCACTTTGAATGAAACCCTCTGGCCGATCCATGTAGACACACTCTTCCAAATGTCCATTCAGAAAAGCGGTCTTTACGTCCATCTGCCAGATCTCATAATCGTGGAAGGCAGCAATGGCAAGAAGGATCCGAACGGATTTGAGCATAGCCACTAGAGAAAAAGTTTCATCATAGTCCAAACCAGGTCTTTGATGAAAACCTTTTGCAACAAGTCTAGCCTTATAGGTTTCAACCTATCCATTTACACCAATCTTCTTACTGAAGATCCATTTGCAGCCTACGGGTTTTACCCCTTCTGGAGCAAAGTCCAAAGTCCATACTTTGTTGGTGTTCATGGACTCCATCTCGGTCCGTATTACATCCAGCCATTTTACTGAGTCTCCGCTCTGAATGGCTTGCTGGAAGCTAGTTGGCTCATCATTGTCAATGATACAATCCTCTCTATCCCCGTCTATGAGAAAACCGTAGTATCTCTCGGGCGGATGAGATTGCCTACTAGTTCTGCAGAGTGGCGCGGGGATGTCCTGTTCTTTTGAAACCTCTGGTTCTACCATACTTTTAGTAATAATTTGTGGTTCTGGAATTTCTTCCAGTTCTATTGCGATCCCACTAGTTTTTTTTCCAAAAATTGATTTTCCAAAAAGTGGGCATGACGAGAAATAAAAACCTTTTGTTCCTCTACGTAATAGAAAAGATACCTCCTGGAGTTATTTGGGTATCCCACAAACTTACACAGTACTGAGCGTGCTTCGAGCTTGTCCGCATGCTGCTTTTTAACAAAAGCTTCCCACTCCACATCTAATATGGTGTGGTAGGCACAGTTTTGGTTGGAGCCTTGTTCAAAAGATATGCAGCTGATTCTAGTGCATAACCCCAGAAGGATTGCGACAACTCAGCGTTACTCATCATGGAACGTACCATGTCCAACAGGGTTCTGTTCTGCCTTAACGATACACCATTGTGTTGTGGTGTGTATGGAGGAGTAAGCCGAGAGAGAATTCCATTCTCTTTTAAATAATCCAGGAACTCGGCACTTAGTATTCACCACCTCGATCAGATCTCAGTGTCTTGATACTTTTGCCTGTTTGTTTTTCCACTCCATTCTAGTATTCTTGGAATTTCTCAAAGGCCTCGGATTTATGTTTCATCAAGAAGACATGTCCATACCTAGAGAAATCATCCGTAAAAGTAATGAAATAGGAATAACCACTTTGTGCATGTGTAGACATTGGACCACACACGTCGCTGTGTATGAGTCCCAAGAGCTCGCTCGCTCTTACTCCGTGTCCAGTGAACAGAGTCTTTGTCATCTTTCCTATGAGACAAGATTGACAAGTTGCATAAAACTGATATTCGAACGAATCCAAATATCCCTCTCTATGTAACTTCGTCAACCTTGTTTCATTGATGTAACCCAGTCTACAATACCATAAGAAAGCCTTATTTAATTCTGGAGACTTTCTTTTAAGTGTGTTCTGGACGTTGAAAACCTGAGCTTAATTTAACACGTATATACTGTTATCTAGCGTACCTGACCCAATCAAACCATGATTATGGTGGATGTGGGCCACATCGCTTACAAATGTAAAATCATATCCTTTTTTAGAAAATAAAGATACAGATATGTTATTACAAGCTAGACTAGGTACACACAAACTGTAAGTCTACGGTAGCGCCCCGGCCGTCTGTCCAGGCCAAAATGCGGAAACGAAAACTTTTTCAAAACTTGAAACCGGCGCTATCGTATACTTTAAATCCCGGATCGAACCATTAACCTATAACTAGCAACTAGAGAAGGGTTAGAAAAGCAATACCGATCGATCCGTGTCCTTCGGTCTTTAGCCACCAACCCAAGCTCCTCGCGGCATCTCCGATCTTCCGGTCTTCTCGTCGGAAGGGCACCACATCAATGAGTCCTTTTACGGGCTCCGCTTTGTTCGCAGCAACTCGAACACGAAGTTTGCTAGCCGACGTGTCCAAGGTGAAGTAGAGAATGTGTGTCATCACTTTGTCTCTTGAGGATTTAGTGGATGCCATTAGTGAGGAGATAATGAGCTCAAGAAAGAAGAGGAAGGAGAAGAAGTTTCCTTTTCTTTTCTTATGTGTTGTGATGAAAAAAATGAGAGAGTAAGAATGAAAATAATCCAAGACCCAACCCTTACTATGGCTGCCCTTTCTCTCTCTCCCTCTCATTTCATCCACAAATCAATCACATAATTTGACATATGCACAAGTAAAGAGACCATGACTCATTACTTGTGCATGTGTCATAATTAATGCTCCTAATCATGATTTTGAGCTCATTATTTCCATATGCAAACATTAATCCAAATGTTTGCAACAATAAAAAAAAGAGAATGGCATCTACTAAAGTAAACTCGTGACGGATCACAAGAGTACCCCTCACTTGTATATACATACCTGCATCCGCATTCCGACCGAATGCGAATGCGATGAGACTAAAGTAATCCAACAAATCTAATACTAGGATCCGGCTTAAACCAAAACCCACTAGTATGATCTGTCCGATCATGATTCGTGCACTACTGCACGTATATGATCGAACCCTGTCATATATCATACGACCTCTACAACGTTTCGCTCGAAACTTGAGAAACTGTCTGTGTGGGACTCTAAATACTCGTCAATACTTTGGCTGTGGATTTAACCACTAGCTCGTCAGTGGTACTAGCTGTACGTAACGGGCTACTAGGTATTGACCAAAAGGGAGGTCGATGAGCGAACTCATCCTGACACCCTACTGAGCCTGTCAGTGACAATATCCGTACAGTCCGGTCCGTTCGTCTATGAGCATCGCATGTCGGGCCTAGGGGGTTGGTAAAAGTCAGACCCCCAAAAGCGGTACAAGTCGTGTCGGAGTGTAGCCCAGAACGCCCCGAGATACTACTGGAATACCTACCAGTAAATCTCCTGCCTTGGCCAAGGACTTCGTGTAATGGCTCTCCTAAACACAGCACGATCTCACCCCCAATACCGGGAGAGACGAAACCCCTGCCGATCCGCTCACTGCCTCCATGTGGCTCGGGACTGTACCCAACTAAAACCTGTTTGCACGACTCCTTTAAGCCGTGATAGGGTAGTAATCAAAGCACAGTGGGAACTCACATGAGACAAATGACGATCTCAGGTCGATGAACTAACCTGTACACATGTCATCTGGGAACTGCTATCTGACGTCAGGTATAATACCAACTAGCATGTTCCCGGCGAGTCCTGTCCGGTGTACTCATAACCCAATGAGCACCTGTATACATCTTAGGTGAACCAACTGACACCAATGGCTTCTGAGACTGGCCACCGCCCCTCGTCGGGGTCTCGATTGTATACACTAGTCTACTAATGGAGTATCGATGCCCAGTCTCGAAACTCCCACGAGTAGGGACACTTTAAGGATGTGCTTATAGAACCCAGCTCCCACGTATATGATCGCCATCATACTGCTGGCCGTCAAGCAAGAATCCTAAGAGCTCTACCAATGTGCAATAGTGACCTGTAATGTCACCTAAAACATGTACACGATGATAAAGATAAACCAGATAGCATACTATCATCTTGAGTAAGACTGTCCTACCGGCATCGGTCCTCCCTCAATCATTGCAATCACATGCCTGTGATCTAATAATTGACTCCGAGGGCACTATATCCAACAATCTACCACTTGCACTCAAGGCTAATTATTGCGATGTCGCATACTCAAAGTCCGTATGATACCGAACACCCAACTCCTCTACTGATCAGTCTCACAAAGCCCATTTGCGAAACTATTGCGTTCGAGAAATAGCCTCAGTGAGTGGATCCGCCCTAATGTTTCTTTCTATGTCTCTCTTTATCTCAAGTTCGCGGAGAAAGCCATCTCCCGAAATGAGCAATACCTATCTTAGAATATGTCTGGATATCTGATGGGACCTAGTTCATAAATGAACTCCAAATCCAAACTTCTTAGACTGTATCGTCAACTGAACTTAATCAGTATCCTGCGCCAAGCCTCCCTCATTATCCGCTTGGACCTCCTGTCCAAACAACTGCCCCTCGTCAGAAGAAAAACTACAACTCTGACAGTCACTTTGTCATCCAGGTCACCTTGGAAGCCTGGAATGATAACTGTCTCCCAAAAGAGGCTGTTGTTATCATATCCCCGGAACATCCACTTATGTGCTAAAACTGCTTCCGAACGTTTCTCCAGGATAGGATTAATATCAACTTACTGCATCTCGTGCAAAAAACAATATATGGTGTGGTACTTGACATCTCATGATTGACTCAATTGCCTAAGCAAGTGATCTGCCAATCATGCACATCTCTCTCCCCTTTAGTCTGTAAGACACCTTTAGAGAGGGTGACTCCATCACCTGCAGGTACACCACCATGCCAGGAGTCAACTATTCTAAATACCTTTAGAGTGCTGTCTAAGTACCCAGATTAGGAAACTACCCAAATCTAGATCTAAAACCATAGATCTAGTAACCAGAATGTCTGATATAATACCCAAATCCTTTGCGGAGAAACCACTGTGCGACAACCAAAGTATAACCGATCGTAGTATAGGAATTTCACTTCCTACTATGTGTATGTCATCCAAGTACCAGGACATCACACCCTACTACCTTCTTTACAGATCCATCCCCGATTCTGATGAAGTCAAACCTATGACTGTCACATCAGAAATAGATGATCTATCTCCGCTATATCTGCTTTAGTCCATAAATAGACATAAGCTAGTTGTCCATTATGCTTCCGCTTCTCCCACTGACTACGACAACCCTCTGGCAGAGTCACATACACGTGCACTTCTAAAACAAGTTTAGATCGATGCTATACTAATCCTCCTGCCGGGTCTCACAGTCTGGAACAACAGCAATGGCAAGTCTGGGTAAACAAGAACCTCCCTGTCACCGTCCTAGAGCATACCGAAGTATCTCTCGAGTGCCTGAGGTTACCCACCATATCTGCGGAGTAGCCAATGGAATGTCAAACCAGATTGAATGTTTAGGTCCTATTAAATTTTCAGTAATGGTTTGTGGTTCTGGAATCACTTCCAGTTCTACCATACTCCCACTACTGTTTTCTGAAAAAAATCCATTTTTATCAAAACTGTGGCGAGTCAAGAGCAATATCACTATTGATCTTCCAGATGGTAGAAAGTCAAACCTCGTCATAACCCGGGTCAACCCACAAACAGCCATTATAGAAACGCGCCTTGAGTTATCCAGAGTCTGGTTTTAAGCATAAACCGGACAACTCCCCGTACCTTAACATTGTTAAGATATGAACTATTCTATATCCAATATAGAAACAGAGGCACTGATTTAATCGGAACCAGATTCAAATCATACAGCTGTCTCCAGTGCATGTCAACAAAAATAGAGAGAGGCCGATCATTATTACTCAACTTAGGAGTGCTTCCAATTATGAGTAACCTAAAAGAGAAGTAAGTTCTCTTAATCATTACTATTAACTGAATACCATACACAAGTATCTATATCTTCGATCACCTTGAAGAATCCTGATACTTGCAACGCCTGGTTCTCTACTTTATTCTTATACCTATAACTTCTTAAAACTTAGACCTTGCATTTCTACGAAACACATGTCTAAGAACTAGAGAAGTCACAAGTAAACAGAATATAGTACGAGTACCAACCCCTCTGTCCTCATGGGCACTGGACAACATACAATACTCTGTATAAGTCCCCTGAGTCTAATAACTCATTCCCTGTGTGTCGTAGGTTAAAAACTGTACTTATGGTTAAGAAGAATTACACCGCTGTTTAATACTCCTTACCTAACCATCCACTGATATAGGTAAATGTCATGGAAATAATTTCAAAAAGTTATAATCAACTTTATAAAAATAAACGTACAGATATATCAATTTGAAATTGGTGCATAACAACGGATATTCAAAACCAAATATTTGCCGTCCGGCCAACTACCCAGGTGATTTCCTCAAATATCACCAATTACAACGAATCCCGATATAATGAGGATGATCACCCAATTCCCAATAACTTACTCCCACTCATCATCTGTAAAACCATACAGATGTGAGAATCAAACCTGGTAAATACATACCCTGGAGCAAAGACTAATTGGAAAATCGGTTTTCTTTTAACAATGCACAGTGAAACTGAAACATGTAAATGTTTCGAAGGGGTATCCGGGTATTCTTAGTAATGCCTCTTCCATTATCAGATTCACAACTATAACCGTATATTTTTTCGCCATCTCTCCAAATCCCTTTATTTGTCTTTTAGTCGCTACCTTCTGCACACCATCGTTAGGCTAAATGGTTTTCTTTCTTCCCTACCGTTCGGCACCAGCCTATGGTTTGGAAGAAGACTATCCAATAAGCGTAATAGGTGTACTGTCCTAATCCTAGGAGCACTCGCAACCCGAGAGAAGGTAAAGATAAAAGACAACTGAATAAAACCTTATTCCTATTTTTCCTGAATCAGAATCTATCCCCGAACTGGAACAAGTTCCTTTGAGTTCGTATATAACTATACGATGGAGTATCCAAATAACTGTTGATCTTCATAGTAATACGGAGTGTTCTGAAGAAATACAAAGGTGATATAGGATTGGCGAAGAAATACTTGGTTTGGTCGTGAATAGCAGTCGCAGTTTACTTTGCCCTCTTACTAATCCCTTTATTTGTCTTTACTTAATACCTTCTGTACACCTTTTAGGCTATATGGTTTTCTTCATGCCCTACCTTTTAGCACCTGCCTATGGTTTGGATGAAGACTATCCAATTAGCGTAATAGGTGTACCGTCCTAATCCAAGGAGCACTCGCAATCCAAGGAGCACTCGCAACCTGAGAGAAGGTAAAAGGAAAAGACAACTGAATAGTCCTATTCATTTTCTCCAGAACCGGAAACCATCCTCGAATCTGGAACAAGTTCCTTCGAGTTCGTATATAACCATACGATGGTTTTATCCAATGGAAGTGGATGTTCGTTGTAATACGGGGTGTTCTGGAGAAAAGGGTAAAAGTAGGAGTGGCAATGAGGTATGCAACTCTGACAATCCAAAAGCCAGTGTTTTAAGAAAGTTCGGTTAACTTGGTTACTGAGTTATAGTCTAGGGTCGGGTCATGGTCGCTGCCAAAGAGAGAGAGAGAGAAAAGAAACACTCAACGTGCACTCTAACCTAGATCAGAATGGTTACTAATTTATCTAATCAGGAAACCTCCCACTGTATCGTCAAATTCTCCTCCAAACCTGAGAGAAGAATTAGTCGGGATCACCCGAGGAGTAAACCAACTCATCAGTAGGAATCGGGTTCCAACTATCATCGCATGATAACGTGATGGAATCCACTCACGTTATCACACTACAGAAGGTATGCGCATATCTGGCAAGTTTCAGTTTCTTTAGAAACCCCCGATGTGATTTTTACCCCATGCTCTTATGACCTTGACTAAGACTAACAAATCATAAGTCACATGTCAAGTTCTACCCGTCATTGTCCAGGTTAATTTGAACACACCCGTACAAGCCCTTGACTAGGGCCAACAAAGCTATACGACTGTCGCAAACCAACGCATCTATCTATACTGCAGAAAAGTAACAAATAGCTACCATACACTATGCCTTGACTAAGGCTAACAAACATAGCATGAATACTAAGTGCTACCTGTCTGAAATGATGGAGGGCTACGAATGGTTTTTGGCGAAAAACCTTTAACGTAATGAACTTGATATCGTTGAAGGAACCGGATAGCTTTTTATAAAAATATAGTGGCGAAAACCTTTGCTAAAGAGGTCACTCCCGGTGAAGGGATCTCGGCTCTTTTCCCGTAGAATGAGGTGCAGGATATTCCAACTGAATACCACGATACAAAGCAAAAAGTAATCGGCTATAGTGAAGTTATTACCCTGACGCAAACTTCTGTCCAAGGGGTCACTCCCGGTGAAGGGATCTCGGCCCTTGCCTCGTCGACTGAGGTGCTGGATATTCATAACCAAATACCACTGTGCAAAACAAAAGAGAACGTCCTTGCAATAACAGCTTTTTGAAAAAAGTTCCAACAACATCAGAATAGGTTTGTTTAGCTTGCATTGATCCGAATCAATGAAGTCCCATCAATTAATCACACCACAAAAGAACGAAAATACGATGTACGTATATGCCATCCGCATTCGCCACTGGGTCCCGTCATCACCCGTTAGGTTACTTAACTAACGACAGAGCGGGGACTGGACTAGTGCGGGTGTAAAACATATACAACATCTACTAGTATATATATCAATATATAATAATCGCTCATGGCATGATAAAATGCAACATCGCAGAAATGTAATAAGCATCACAGAACAATACAGATAATCTGGGATCCCCGGGTTTCATAGAGCCGCTACTGAAACCCGACGTTCCCCTGGTCGTGCGGATAGCCTGTGCAATGAAATCCTAGACCCCTACGGGTACGGCAAGTTACCCGCCAAAACCTGAAGCGAGCCAGCCCCTACAGCAAAGTGAATGGACCACCCAGCACTTCACGGAATCCGGTAACTTGAGCACCCCTCCTTGGGTCAACCTGTACCCCCTACGAGTGCGGCGAATAGCCCGCCAATTCTAGAGCGAAGCCCCCTCCGTCTCAAAGTCATGAGATGCTGGCCCGTTGCCCTCTAGAACCCGGATATCCGTGCACCCTACCGCGGGGTAATCCTAGTACAGAAAGTAAAATATATATACAGCGGGTACATCGATCTCAGCCAGGTCGTGCCCCAAAAGAATAATATACAAACAGGCAGTGACGGCAGTCCACATGTCGGACGCTCGCCCCGCAATAACAAATGTACAAATACAACCAAACTGTACTACCATTACATCCAGGCTATCCACCATGACAAATCCGCAACATCACAACACAACACAGAACATCAACGTGAATGTCACGTTCGCAAATCCGTCTAAAAGAGCTATAGCAATTAGACAAGATTTACCGATCAAATGACATTCACAGTCACAGATATAAAGTAAGTACTGTGAACTAACATATTTAAAATTTTCGATCGACAAAATTTCCCGAAGTGGGCCCCAAGCACAATTCCCAGTACTCAAAATAATTTGGGCCAAAACTAAAAATACCAAAACCCCCAATTTCAACTCAGAGAGTACTGTAGAAAATTTGGCGCAGTGTTGCTACAGTACTGCGGCGGAACCGCGGCCAAAACGTGGCTACGGCCGCGATTCCGCGGTGCTACAGTGATATCAGTGTACCAAATTTTCTCAGATCTCTTAAAAAAGCCTGCCTGATTTTCTGCAACACTCAAAATAATTTTTAGAGCACAAAAAAATTTCGACAGAAACTCCATGAAATGGAATCGCGGTTTCGGAATTTTCGTTCGATCGAAGTTCTAAACACGTTAGAGCAAGCTAGTAAAGGTTAATGGCGTGGCTCTGATACCATGTAAGTCTACGGTAGCGCATCGGCCGTCTGTCCGAGGCCAAAATGCGGAAGCGAAAACTTTTTCAAAACTTGAAACCGGCGCTATCGTATACTTTAAATCCCGGATCGAACCATCAACCTATAACTAGCAACTAGAGAAGGGTTAGAAATGCAATACCGATCGATCCGTGTCCTTCGGTCTTTGGCCACCAACCCAAGCTCCTCGCGGCATCTCCGATCTCCCGGTCTTCTCGTCGGAAGGGCACCACATCAATGAGTCCTTTTAAGGGCTCCCGCTTCGTCCGCAGCAACTCGGACATGAAGTTTGCTAGCCGACGTGTCCAAGGTGAAGTAGAGAATGTGTGTCATCACTTTGTCTCTTGAGGATTTAGTGGATGACATTAGTGAGGAGATAATGAGCTCAAGAAAGAAGAGGAAGGAGAAGAAGTTTCTTTTCTTTTCTTATGTGTTGTGATGAAAAAATGAGAGAGTAAGAATGAAAATAATCCAAGACCCAACCCTTACCATGGCTGCCCTTTGTCTCTCTCCCTCTCATTTCATCCACAAATCAATCACATAATATGACATATGCACAAGTAAAGAGACCATGACTCATCACTTGTGCATGTGTCACAATTAATGCTCCTAATCATGATTATGAGCTCATTATTTCCATATGCAAACATTAATCCAAATGTTTGCAACAATAAAAAAAAAGAATGGCATATACTAAAGTAAACTCGTGATGGATCACAAGAGTATCCCTTACCTGTATATACATACCTGCATCCGCATTCCGACCGAATGCGAATGCGATGAGACTAAAGTAATCCAACAAATCTAATACTAGGATCCGGCTTAAATCAAAGCCCACTAGTATGATCCGCCCAATCATGATTCGTGCACTACTGCACGTATATGATCGAACCCTGCCATATATCATACGGCCTCTACAACGTATCGCCCGAAACTTGAGAAACTGTCTGTGGGGGACTCTAAAGACTCGTCAATACTTTGGCCATGGATTTAACCACTAGCTCGTCAGTGGTACTAGCTGTACGTAACGGGCTACCAGGTATTGACCAAAAGGGAAGTCGATGAGCGAACTCATCCTGATACCCTACTGAACCTGTCAGTGACAATATCCGTACAGTCCGGTCCGTTCGTCTATAAGCATCGCATGTCGGGCCTAGGGGTTGGTAAAAGTCAGACCCCCAAAAGCGGTACAAGTCGTGTCGGATTGTAGCCCAGAACACCTTGAGATACTACTGGAATACCTACCAGTAAATCTTCTGCCTTGGCCAAGGACTTCGTGTAATGGCTCTTCTAGACACAGCGCGATCTCACCCCCAATACCGGGAGAGAAGAAACCCCTGCCGATCCGCTCACTGCCTCCATGTGGCTCGGGACTGTACCCAACTAAAACCTGTTTGCACGAATCCTTTAAGCCGTGATAGGGTAGTAATCAAAGCACAGTGGGAACTCACACGAGACAAATGACGATCTCAGGTCGATGAACTAACCTGTACACATGCCACCAGGGAACTGCTATCTGACATCAGGTATAATACCAACTAGCATGTTCCCGGCGAGTCCTGTCCGGTGTACTCATAACCCAATGAGCACCTGTATACATCTTAGGTGAACCAACTGACACCAATGGCTTGTGAGACTGGCCACCGCCCCTCGTCGGGGTCTCGACTGTATACACTAGTCTACTAATGGAGTATCGATGCCCAGTCTCGAAACTCCCACGACTAGGGACACTTTAAGGATGTGCTTATAGAACCCAGCTCCCACGTATATGATCGCCATCATACTGCTGGCCGTCAAGTAAGAATCCTAAGGGCTCTACCAACGTGCAATAGTGACCTGTAATGTCACCTAAAGCATGTACACGATGATAAAGATAAACCAGATAGCATACTATCATCTCGAGTAAGACTGTCCTACCGGCATAGGTCCTCCCTCAATCATTGCAATCACGTGCTTTTGATCCAATAATTGACTCTGAGGGCACTATATCCAACACAAACGGTTACGTAAAATCAATATCTGCCCACTTGTCAATCCTAGGTGATATTCCCCTACGGATACAGCGTCCACGCTCATTCTGTTAGCATCCTTGAGAGTCATATCACCTGTCCTGATAACTCTAAGGTTTCTCAAAGCCTGTAATGAATTACAGATATGAGATCCTGATCCAGTATCAAGTATCCAGAAAGTAGAGTTAATTGACAGATATTTTTCAATCACAAACACACCCGAAGCCGAAACCACAACGTGCTTCGGATCTTGAATTCTGGCTTTCTAAGCCCTGCATTCCTTTTGCTAATGCCCTTTCCCGTGACAATAGGAACATTCCTCTTTTTCTACTGTTAGTCCTGAAACTTTTCCCTTTCCCTGTCCCTCTACCTTACTGACACTGCCTATCGGCTTTGTGGAGGTCTTCTTCTTTTTACCCTTGGCTTTCGCCTTGGATCCGGAAGAGGAAGATTCCCCAATAAGCAGAGCGTGTGTCTCCCTGGTTTCCTTCAGGGTGCCCTCAATTGGAAGTATAACTTTCTTCCCCTGGACGTAAGTAGAAAGTAGGGACTGTAGAATCAAGTCAGCATATGACTCGTTCTCCAATGTGGTCTCTAGGTCCGTGAGCTGTTTAATACAGCTGATCATTGTAGGGACGTGATCCCCTACTGATGACCCGACAGCCAACCTTTCCTTCGAGGTCTCATATCATGCGATATGAGATTGCTCTCTATATAAATCTTTGTTATGGTGGAAGATGAAAGCTAAGTCCATCTTCTCGTGCCGCCTCTGGTTTACACCATCTACTGAGGCCAACACGAGGCACTTGGAATTCGCACTGTCTTTTTCTGATGTCTTACGGATATCAACATCCGTAACGGTGGAAACTGGACCTGGGACGGCGGGGGATTTAGTAGTAATAAGGTGATCCAGCTTGTCATAGGTAATGGACATCTGGACAAACCTTTTCCAGTCAATATAGTATAACTCAGTCATTTTATTATCTAGTTGTAACCTAATCTTGGTCACCTGGTCGCTGCAACTAGGAGAGAAAGAGAAGAAAACACTCAGCATGATACTCTTGCAAGTTTAGATTGGTTTTTAATTTATCTAAATAGCATGGCTCCCACTGTTTCTCGAATCCTTCCTTAAACCATAAAAGAAGAACTAGTCAGGATTAATCTCACCCTACAATACTTGCTTAACCTTTCAGCCAGGCTGGTGTTGGTACTTCGAGGGAGGTTTTCCAATGCTTTCGCGAAATTCCTTAATTAAATAACCTCTTTTGCCTGGAGGTGTAGCCCCGCTGACATTGTTCTAGACACCTACTTGGTTTATAGCATTGATCGTTAAGTGAAAAATCTCCCGAGGAGTAGCGGATACTCATAGTAGGATCGGGATCCAAATATCATTGTGTGATAATCCTGAAGGAATCCTACCAACATTAACACTCCAAATGGTATGCATCACTAGCAAGTTTCAGTTTCTTTAGAAACTCCCGATGTGGATTTTTGCCCCATGCTCTTATAACCTTGACGAAGGCCAACATATCATAAGTCACATGTCAAGTTCTACCCGTCATTGTCCAGGTTAATTTGAACCCACCCGTACATACCCTTGACGAAGGCCAAAATAGTAGTATGACTGTCCCAAACCAACGTATCTATCTATGCAACAGATGAATATCCAGCAGCTACCAATCACTATGCCTTCGCGAAGGTCAAAATACATAACTTGATTACTACTGAATATTCAACTGAAATGACGGAGGGCTACGGCTGGTTTTGGAGAAACCGTGAATGTAATGAACTTGATTTAATCGAAGGAACCTGATAGCTTTTAAAGGAGTGGTTTAAGCCCGCATTTAAAAGTATGCTGTTTTGAAAAAACCGAGTGGTTTTAAAATTTGTTCCAACGATTCAACTTTGGTTTGTTTGCTTTGCATTAATCTAATCCAGTCCCATCATTTACACCTATCATTACAGAGAGAAACGAAAATAACACGTCTGCTTATGCCATCCGCATTCGCCACTGCGCCCCGTCTAACACCGTTAGGTTACTTAATTAATGCTAGAGGGGGGCTGGACCAGCGCGGGTGCAAACATAAGTAACGTCTACTATATAGCATATATATAATAATCATTCATCTCACGCAATAATAGGCATTCCAGATCATAGATGAATATATTGGATATACTAGGAATTCCGTATTTTGTTTAATCCTGTAACGAAAGATGGATTCTACAGTAGTGATGAATAGCCAAACCCCACCCTAGACCCTTATGGGTGAGGCAAACTACCCACCAAATTCCTGAAGTGAAGCAACCTCTCTCAGTAAAATGATTAGGCCACTCGGCACTTCAAAGAACCCGGTAGTTTGTGCACCCCACCTTGGGTCTATCCTAGGAGCAAAAAACAGTAAAAGAAATAATACAACGGTGGCTACAATCTCAACCCGAATGTGGCCCGCAAAAGAATATTACATCATTTTACAATTTACATCGAATGAAAGAAACTCTCTTCTCATATCCCCAGTTATTCATCCACGATGATCCAATAAAGTTCATATACACAAACCAACAAGAACAGCAACACAGATATGTACAACCCCCACTAATCGACGTATAGCGATTAGTAGACGTTTCAAAACACATATAACAACAACTGAACATGTTAAACTATATTAAAACTGCAACTTCGAAATACCCCGTATTTCCATAGCAGAGAATTAACAGTTGTCACGTCCCGAAAGTACGGAACCTGACCGGCACTTAAACTACGAAACGTCTCGAGGTGTGCGTAATCTAAATAAGCCGAAAACCAAGAAATCCAAACCAAGGAAAGTAGTAGAGTGAAGGAAAAACCATTTTAAATCAAATGGTTTGCAACACACGCCGAAATGTGCATTTTAAAATCACAAGTCTCTTCTAAAAATTTCGGTAGAGTTTCCTTTGTAAAAACTGACCCCAAACGGGTACAAAACCTGATAAAGCATATATAATGAATAAAGGCATCCCCAAGCGGGAGCTAGCTCTTCGTCAATCGACGGTCACAACCACACAAGCAATATAATATACAACGCCGAAAGGCGAGGATCACAACAGAAAAGGAACTCAAAACAGCATGAAATCCATAGAAATACAACGCGCGACTCTAAGGTCGAAAGAATAAACAATACTGGTCTCTATCTGAAATAAATACATGTTTGGTTGATGGAACTTCTAGTTACAACAGAATAATAATATACAAGGTATAATGGTGGTCACGATACAAGTGAACCCACATACTAGCAAATCACCCGGAAATGGAAGTAGTGCCAGCAAAACCGTAATGAAACCTGTACGGCAAAACCTGCAAGAAATTGTGGCACAACGGGGTGAGTTGCCAACTCGTGAGTAGAAAACATCTACGAACAGAAATCGCATGAACAACGCAATCCTAGGTCATACGATCATAATATATCTTCAAATATATAACCTGCAGCCAATAACAATGGCTAAGGTATACCTCTAAACAACTGCAATACCAAGTGCTCGTGTCGGTGCCTCAGGTAGCAATATATCATATGGATGAGGTATGAATGCATGAAAACAGAATACATGTGAATGAAGAAACTGCTTTCATAATTTAGTGAGATTTCTGTATTTTTAAAATGAGGTATCATAAATGAAATCAGCATAAACAGTGTTTAGTATCGACACAAACATAAATCCCAATGTCTCAAAATCTCAGGCTCCGGCTATCCGGACTGGCATGTATCATCAAATCTCAATACCTCAATATCTCAAAATCTCTGTATCAATCTCACTATCTAGGGCGCCGTCTGTCCAGATCGGCCCCTACCATCAACCTCAAGACCACGACGGTATCCTCCGGATATCCGACGCGTCGGGTAAAATCACCGGTCGGTAGTGCTCCCCTGCCAGGCTCATCGTCTACTACTCGAGCTTCTTGTCCCGGGGTACCTTACCGGGTCCACCATGTACCCGAAACGGTTCATCCAACTCCTCGAATCGGGTCTCGAAATCAATCAGCAAACTCATGGTGGACGACTCATACATCATGGGAAAACCGCACCTTTTATTTTAAAAGAGAGAGAGAGAAGAAGTTTATTTATGTTTTTGCGGTTTTCCCCTAAATCCAAGAAATCTCATGGAAATCCGAATCCAAATCATCAATAGCACGTAAACAATGAATATAGGCATAAAAATCCATGAATGCGGCATAACAGTGAATAACAATATGCATGAAACAGCAAGTAATAACTACAATGTCTAAACTGGCATGTAAGGCAAGTACACTAATATTATATCGAAACTGCTAGCTAACAAGCTAAGTCAAGGAAATTGTATTTTCTAAAGTGTACATGATATGGCAATTACCGATGATGATGTGTGTGAGCCGGCAAGTAAGTGTACGTGGAGCATACGCATCATCGGTAATGGTGCTGGTGTCCTAACAGCATGTTATCAATAATGATATATGAATCACAATATAAGTATGCGATGTGGAACAAACAGCAATAATGCGCGGGAGCTGAATACTAGACACGACGATAACTAATCTAGTCTAACAACTACACTAAACTATACGGCTGAGCTAACAAGCTGAACTAAAGGTAAGGAAACCGCCTAACATCTGAGTCGATACATATATATACATATATATTAGTCGGTGATCCCGCCTCGATAATATCACATCCGATACCATATCTATAATCAGATATTCCCAAGTCAAGAGTGCGGATCAATCATCAATATATAGCTCGTACGTAAATCCATCGTACGGCATCCCCAAATCTAGGTATGGGTCAATATCATATTCATCATATTATTCATCTGGTATCCTCTTTATCAAAGATCATAATCCGGGGTACTGATCTACGTCTAGTATAATACTAATATCATCAATATAATCATGATCTGACTACTGATCGACAGTCTCATACAAACCGATATCATCAGCACATGTCATCATAAAGAAGTATACATCGCCCAATGCGGCCTATTATAAATATCCTAGCATATCATATCTCATATCACGATCACATGTCGACCATTTTATTTATATCACTATTCTCATGGTATCGTCGTCCAAAGATCCGCTATAACATCATGACGTATCTTAAACACGAATTCTGTCATATCACCGATCTCACGGTCTCAAATCAAAGCTCATCGACTCATCTCAAATCCCATATACTATCCTCAAATCCAGTACATGAACGCATAGTCCCATACCCATGTAAACACATAAATATATATTCTCATATACGCACATATGAAAGAAGAATGTATGCAAGTATGGGTGTGTGTGTGTATGTGTGGTGCAACTGTTGGACATAGTGCCCTCAGAGTCAATTATTGGATCACAGGCACGTGATTGCAATGATTGAGGGAGGACCTATACCGGTAGGACAGTCTTACTCAAGATGATAGTATGCTATCTGGTTTATCTTTATCATCGTGTACTGTTTTAGGTGACATTACTGATCACTATTGCACGTTGATAGAGCCCCTAGGATTCTTGCTTGACGGCCAGCAGTATGATGGCGATCATATACGTGGGAGCTAGGGTCTATAAGCACCTCCTTAAAAGGTCCCTAGTCGTGGGAGTTTCGAGACAGGGCATCGATACTCCAGAGTAGACTAGTGTATACAGTCGAGACCCCGACGAGGGGCGGTGGCCGATTTCACAAGCCACTGGTGTCAGTTGGTTCACCTAAGATGTATACATGTGCTCATTGGGTTATGAGTACACCGGACAGGACTCGCCGGGAACATGCTAGTTGGGATTATACCAGACGTCAGATAGCAGTTCCCTGGTGACATGTGTACAGGTTAGTTCATCGACCTGAGATCGTCATTTGTCTCGTGTGAGTTCCCACTGTACTTTGATTACTACCCTACCACGGCTCAAAAGAGTCGTGCAAACATGTTTTAGTTGGGTACAGTCCCGAGCCACATGGAGGCAGTGAGCGGATCTGCAGGGGTTCGTCTCTCCCGGTATTGGGGGTGAGGTCGCGCTGTGTCTAGGAGAGCCATTACACGAAGTCCTTGGCCAAGGCAGGAGATTTACTGGTAGGTATTCCAGTAGTATCTCAGGGTGTTCTGGGCTACACTCCGACACGACTTGTACCGCTTTTGGGGGTCTGACTTTTACCAACCCCCTAGGCCCGCCATGGGATGCTCATAGATGAATGGACCGGACTGTACGGATATTGTCACTGACAGGTTCAGTAGGGTGTCAGGATGAGTTCGCTCATCGACTTCTCTTTTGGTCAATACCTGGTAGCCCGTTACGTACGGCTAATACCTTTGACGTGCTAGTGGTTAAATCCACAGCCAAAGTATTGACGAGTCTTTAGAGTCCCCCACAGACAGTTTCTCAAGTTTCGGGCGAAACCCTGTAGCGGCCGTATGGATTTATGGCAGGGTTCGAATACGCGTGCACTTGTGCACGTGTTATGGTTCGGACGGATAATACTAGCGGGCTTTGGTTTAAGCCGGATCCTAGTATTATACAGTGTAGATTTTGTCTCATTGCATTTGTATTCGGTCGGAATACAAATGCGGGTATGTATATACAGTCGCGAGGTTTTCCTGTAATTTATTACGGGATCACCTTTTGAAGTTGCCAGTTTGTATTCCGTTTCGGCCATTTTTCTTTATTCTTTCTTTGGCTGAATATTGATGGGAGGGGCTTATTTGCAAATGTGCAAATTAGCAATATGAAGGGTTGTTTTTGTGATGATAGGTTCATGATGGTTCTAGCTTCCATTGACTTCTTTTTGTTCATCATTACTTGCTATGATGGGTTGAGTGATGGGCTTTGGAGTTGAACTTTTTTGGTGTGACTTATTTTCTCATCATCACTCATTATTCTCCTTTGCATTATTGACCTCCCTCCTCTCTCCACATGATGGCCGGCCACACATTTGATGGGGGGCTGTCTAAAATTTTTGGAGAGGGATTTTTATTTCATTTGCTTGCACAAAACTAGTCGGGTCATCATCTTCCATGATGCAATCCTCGCTCCCACCATCAATGAGAAAACCGTAGTATCTCTTGGGTGGGTGAGAAACCCTGCTAGATCGGCGGAGAGGCTGGGGTTCGTCGGGTACTACTGAATTCTCTGGTTCCACTAAATCATCTGTCATAGTTTGTGTTGCCGGAACTTCTTCTAGTTCTACCTCATTGCCACTAATCTGTTTCATAAGAAAATCTTTTTCTAAGAAAGTAGCATGTCGAGAAACAAACACCTTTTGTTCCTCGGGGTGGTAGAAGATATACCCTTGTGAATTTTTTGGATATCCTACAAACTTACATAAGACAGATCTTGCCTCGAGTTTGTCCGGATTTTGTCTTTTGACATAGGCCGGACAACCCCATATCTTAATATAATTAATATGTGGTCTCTTTCCTTTCCATATCTCATATGGAGTGGTTGGCACAGATTTGGTGGGAACCCTATTCAATAGGTCTATGGCTGTCTTAAGCGCATATTGTAACACCCGAGCCCAATAATACTATTTATATTACTAGTTGAGGGTATATATTGCTCATTCCAATTATCCTGAATGTTTGGTGCTTTTTGCTAAATTTTAACCGGTTAAGTCATTTTGGCACATAACAAATTTTAACTCCTAAAATGAAATTAAAAGTGTCCATGTTGGCCTACTCGTCGCCACTAGTCGCGTGGTAGCGTCCGCGTGTCGAGATTCCGTCCCGTTCGGCTAAATGGGCAAGTTTGGACGACTACGTGCGCGTGCAAGTGTCCGACTTGGGGGCATGCATTTTAATCACTAAACACCTCTTTTCAAAATTTGGAACCCGCTTAAAATCCTATAATTTGAATTTGGAGCATTTGGGCACAACCCGGGCGCGATTTGGAAATGTTTCATTTTGCGCCAAAAAGGCCCATTTAATTTAATATCTAAAACTATAATACGAATATATTCTTTAACAGTTCAATCCCTTAAAATCCTTCTTGAAATCTTTTAAACTTTTTCCCGTACGACCTCCCAACCAATCGCGTGCCTACACTCTCTCTCGTGGGCCCCTTCCTTCAACAGTTTCTCTCTCTCTCTCTCTCTCTCCCCCCTCGCTCAAATCTCTCTCTCTCTCTCCTCCTATATTTTTATCCCATGCAGCCGCCTCTTCTTCTCCCATCGCGAGAGAGAACCCACGAGAAACGCCCACGAGAACCTTCAAACCCTAACCCTAGCCTCCTCGTGACCTCGCCACCGGCCCCACCGCGACCTCGTCGTCGCCATCATCGCCTCTTCGACCTCACCGCACCCACTTACCTCCTTCCTCCGCCGATTCCCGCACCTGCACCCAACCCCGACGACGCCTCCAATCCCCGCAGACCTCGCCGTCGACGCCACCTCCCGTCGCCGACGACTCCCGCGACACCCTCTCACCCTCCTCGTCCCGACCTCGTCGTCGCTTCCCTCCTCCCCTCGCCGGACCACCAACCCGAGCCCTTAACCCCATCACCTACCTCTGCTGTTCGCCGGAAATCGCGCCGACGACCCTCGTCGACGTCACCCGTGTCATCTCCGACCACCCTCGACCACCAGAGCAGGCCAGCAGGCCCATACTCACCGCACCACCTTCCCAGCGACCCAGGAAGTTTTCCAGCCCTTGTTGCATCGCCGTCGCTGCCTCGCCGGCGTCCTATCGCCGTCGAGCCCATCGTATTTGCCCTGGTTCTTCCCTGTAGCGAAGTACCCTGGTCCGTGTGATCCCGTTGTTCTCTGTTGGGGCTCGATCCGTGGCCCGTGCTATCATATCGCGTTTTCTGCCGACATCGCATCCGTGTTCCGGTTTGCAAAACCGTCGAGGCAAGTATCTGAATACTTGCTTTAACATGCTAGCGTGCGAGATCTAGTCTTGCCACGCAGTTGAATTCATACTATATGATACAACAACGTAATGATGGAAATTGATATTATATTATAAGTTAGAATTGACCGTTGCAGTTATCTTTAACATGGAATCGCTATAATAGTTTCTCGTAATTAATCGACCCACTACCAATCCATATTACAAATAAATAAAACAATTGGATCATATCTGCTTTAATTGTTAAATCAGTCACGAGACAATTATTATACTTAGTGCAATTTCATGTAGCTTCATTTCCTTATGATTGTGGATATTGCTTCACCTTGTGGCTATTGCACCTCAAAGGTGCGTGAACCTGATTAATAAGAGAATACAAAACATCACTGTGTTTACATAGATTAATATTGTTAGTTACTGTTCCTGCTGCTGTTCATTACTCGTTACTATACCTGTTATCAGCATACATCTGATTGCATTACATATTGACCGATCTTGATACACCTGACACATATACTGATACACCGGACATGACACCCTGTACATATCGACCCAACCTGTTGAAAAGTAACCTGACCTGTTACCTGATTTCATGCCTAATGCCGACAAACCTGACCATTCCCGCTGTCTATCCAGACAGACCTACTCTTACCGGATCTTGTGTTGGCATTAGTCCTTGACAACTGAATACCTGACTTGACATACATAGCTTGGGGGTATGGGGAAATCAAAGGTGAAACCGACTTGTAACTCAACAGTTCGATACTTGTTCTGATCAGTCTTACGGGCTTGGCCAGCTCCGGAGTGGTGATGCTGACACTACTCGTCCATCTTGCTACCTTTTACTGCTTAGCGGCACGTCTCGGATTCAGCCCCGAGGGTCTTGACCGTGGTCCCGGGCATGCACGGGATACTATTGAGTTACATCGACGATTCATCAAATTGATTTCAAAGACTATAGAGTAGAAACCTGATAGGACAGTTTAGTCACCACTGCACATTACCCTGTTCTGTCATTTCTTAGTACTGCTTTGTTCATGTTCATATTTGCATTGCTTATTATCATGTTTACATTATATACTTGATGTCACGACACGCTGACGTCTGGGTTTTGCATGGCCCAGATTCCTTACCACTATCGACGACCGAGCAGGAGTACTTCAGCCAGCAGGCTGAACTGTGAGTTCCTTAGAGTTTAGTTTATTTATTTTCTTTCCATTTCCAGATGTGAGCCCGCATTATGGGACGTACTGTTTATTCATTGTATTGGATCATTAGCTTCCGCACTTATTGTTTATTGATTCTTGTTATTATGGATTTGGACATGTATTAGATTAGCTTTTTTTATCTTGTTCTTGATAACCTTACAACCGTAATGTGACTGTGGATGGATACTTCCTACCCACAGGTAGCATGGTTGGCTATGTCACGTGCCCAATCTTGCGTACTCTGGGAAGCGGGGCGTGACATGGTTTTATGGTATCAGAGCCATAGGTTAATTGGGTCGATTCTCTGTAGTTGGGTATTGCACCCGATACACGAATCATAATACCCGTGATTAGGAAACATGTCCTGCCACCTTGACCGTTTTACCGTCCTTGAATCATTCTTCCGGATCATGTCGACATGCAAACTTACTTTGCATTGTCAATTCGAAAACCCAATTTTTTGTTATCTCTAGGACTTAGGCGACTTGGGTGGAGTTAAGTAATTGCGGCTATGATACCGCGGCATAGCTACAATGCAGTACTCTATTTAAGTATCTTGGAGTTCTAGCCTTGATCTATACTCAGAATCTATTATCATGCTAATGTTGGGTACTTTGATTTCCAGGATTTATGGCCGGTACGAATTTGAAGATGGACCAAAGAAGTGCGGTCTTAGCCACCAGGCGTAGAGTGATAAGGGGATTGCTGGAGAGTCTAAAAGAACAGACCGAGCTGGAACCGGCTTTTGCACTGAACCAAACGTCGGTACGTAGAAGTATTCCAGTGAACAGGCGCAGCGTAGCGCCAATGAAGAAGCCTGTGATCGCTGATCGAAGAAAGAGCATAAGTTGTAACTACTGCAATTTACCGGGCCACATGAAAAAGGATTGTCGAAGGAGGCTGGGACTCTGTTTTAGATGTGGAGCGGCAGATCACGCCGTTAATGCTTGTCTGTCGAGGCCTCCGCAGGGACCGTTCCAAGGGCAGGAACGGCTTACTCAAGGACCGAAGTAGGCTCGAGCGTTCACGTTGACAGCTGAAGAAGCCAAGGCATCGGGAGAAGTGGTTTCAGGTAATTTACTCGTTCTTGGTTTTCCCGCATTGGCATTAGTTTAATTTCGGAGCATCCCACTGTTTTATGTCATCCAAATTTATAACTATACACTCGATTACCTGCACGACCCTGTCTAGTTTTGGGACATACACACTGGGAATGGGAAAATCATAGCTAGTAAGGAATGTAGAGTTTGTACAGTTGTCGTTTGCGGACGAGAGCTCTTTGCAGACTTCTTAGGTGATAGATACGGGCAGTTATGAAGTAGTTTTGGGAATGGATTTTCTTGGCACTTTCCACGCCCACATTGACTGTAGGGAAAGGAAGGTAATTTTCCAGATTCCCGGACACCCTGAGTTTACTTTCATTGGAGGAAGCAGTTCTGTCGGGCCAGTCGAGTTAGGGCTAGGCCGACGAACAATGTTCTTGCGGCTATGGTAGTGGATAGTAATGAAGAGCTGGCAGTTGTCCGCGACTTTATGGATGTGTTTGAGGATATTTCGGGCTTACCGCCGCAGCGAGATGTGGAGTTTGCGATTGACCTTATTCCTGGTGCAGCGCCAGTATCAAAATCTTATTATCCAATGGCACCGGTGGAACTAGAAGGAGTTAAGAAACAAGTTGGTGAATTACTCGAGAGGGGATGGATTCGAAGCAGCAACTCACCTTGGGGAGCTCCAGTTCTTTTAGTAAAGAAGAAGGATGGCACGAGAAGAATGTGCATTGTTTATCGAGAATTGAATCGGGTGACTATTAAGAACAAGCACCCGATCCCTCGCATTGGAGAACTTCGCTCGTGTAGCTGAGCCGTTAACCAAGCTCACACGAAAGGAGGTACCGTTTGTGTGGACGGATGGATGTGCCTTAGCCTTCGAGACGTTGAAGCAGAAGTTGATAACCGCCCCGATCCTGACCGTACCAGATAATTCAGGAGGACTTGTGATTCTCAGCGACGCATCAGGAAAGGGATTGGGATGTGTTCTGATGCAGAATGGGAAAGTCGTTGCGTACGCATCAAGACAACTGAAGACTCATGAGAAGAATTATCCGACTCATGACTTGGAGCTTGCAGCCGTGATCTTCGCCCTGAAGATTTGGAGACACTACCTTTTGGGCGAGAGAGTCGAAGTCTTTACAAATCACAAGAGTTTGAAGTATGTGTTCACTCAAAAGGAGTTGAACATGAGGCAACGCAGATGGTTGGAGCTGATGGCCGACTACGACCTTGATCTTAAGTACCATCCGGGAAAAGTTAACGTCGTGCCAGATGCGCTAAGTCGGTTACCAGCAATTCAGATATTGACCGCACAAAGGGAGATCATTGCGGATTTTCAGAGATTTGACTTTGAAGTTGTGCTACCACGTGCTACGGGACAGTTGTTGCAATTGCAAGTACAGTCGTCCTTAGTTGAGAGGATTAAAGCAGCACAATCGCAGGATCCTAGACTACAAAAGTTTCGGGAGCAGGTTGAAGCAGGACTACGAACCGATTTACTGATCCACGAAGACGGTTCATTGAGATATGGTAGCCGTGTGTGTGTGCCAAAAGGAGATGTGCGTGAAGAGCTCATGAAGGAGGCACACAGTTCAGCTTACTCCGTACATCCAGGAGGGACAAAGATGTACCGAGATATTCGACATCACTTCTGGTGGGAGGGTATGAAACGGGAAATTGCTCGCTTCGTGGCTAAGTGCTTGGTGTGTCAGCAAGTCAAGGCTGAACACCAAAGGGTTGCTGGTTTGTTGCAACCACTTCCGATTCCTCAGTGGAAGTGGGAACATATAACCATGGATTTCGTGACGGCCTTACCGCGGAGTCCAAAGGGCAACAATGCTGTATGGGTGATTGTCGATCGGTTGACCAAGGCAGCTCACTTTATTCCTTTTCGGGTTGGTCAATCGACAGAGACTTTGGCAGGGCGGTACATGCAGGAGATTGTGAGATTGCATGGAGTACCGGTAAGCATCGTGTCCGATCGGGACACTCGGTTCTTGTCGCACTTTTGGAGGAGTTTACAAGAAAGTTTGGGGACTCGATTGAAGTTTAGCACAGCTTATCATCCTCAGACTGATGGACAATCGGAAAGAACGATCCAGACCCTTGAAGATATGTTGAGAGCTTGCATGTTGGACTTCAAAGGTTCTTGGAAAGATCATCTACACCTGGTGGAGTTTTCGTACAACAATAGCTTCCAAGCGACTATTCAGATGGCTCCGTTTGAAGCGTTGTATGGTCGTAAGTGTCGTTCACCTGTTTGTTGGGATGATGTTGGTGAACGAAGGTTACTAGGACCAGATTTGGTAGTGCAGACAGTTGAGGAAGTGAATACAATCAGGAAGCATATGAAGGCAGCTCCAGACAGACAGAAGAGTTGGGCCGACACGTCAAGAAGACCTCTAGAGTTCGCCGTGGGTGATTTGGTATTCCTGAAAATATCACCGACTAAAGGGGTGATTCGCTTTGGAAGTCGGGGAAAGCTTAGTCCTCGATTCGTTGGACCCTTCGAGATATTGGAGCGAGTTGGAGAGGTAGCGTACCGTTTGGCGTTACCACAGTCTTTGGCAGGAGTGCACGATGTGTTTCATGTGTCTCAACTACGGAGGTATGTTCGCGATGAGGCTCATGTCTTGGATCATTCGGAGTTGACTGTGCGGGAAGACCTAACTTTTGTGGAGCGACCAGTTGAAATCAAGGATCGAAGAGAAAAGGTTCTTAAGAACAAGGTTATCCCTCTTGTGCTAGTTTCTTGGGGTAATCGATTGCATGGAGAATCCACTTGGGAGCAAGAAGACGACATTCGGCTGAAATTCCCTCACCTTTTCCAGTAGTTAGCCATCTTGTATTCTTGGAATTTCGAGGACGAAATTCTTTTTGTAGTTGGGTATGATGTAACACCCGAGCCCAATAATACTATTTATATTACTAGTTGAGGGTTATATATTGCTCATTCCAATTATCCTGAATGTTTGGTGCTTTTTTGCTAAATTTTAACCAGTTAAGTCATTTTGGCACATAACAAATTTTAACTCCTAAAATGAAATTAAAAGTGTCCATGTTGGCCTACTCGTCGCCACTAGTCGCGTGGTAGCATCCGCGTGTCGAGATTCCGTCCCGTTCGGCTAAACGGGCAAGTTTGGACAACTACGCGCGCGTGCAAGTGTCCGACTTGGGGGCATGCATTTTAATCACTAAACACCTCTTTTCAAAATTTGGAACCCGCTTAAAATCCTATAATTTGAATTTGGAGCATTTGGACACAACCCGGGCGCGATTTGGAAATATTTCATTTTGCGCCAAAAAGACCCATTTAATTTAATATCTAAAACTATAATACGAATATATTCTTTAACAGTTCAATCCCTTAAAATCCTTCTTGAAATCTTTTAAACTTTTTCCCGTACGACCTCCCAACCAATCGCGTGCCTACACTCTCTCTCGTGGGCCCCTTCCTTCAACAGTTTCTCTCTCTCTCTCTCTCTCTCCCTCTCGCTCAAATCTCTCTCTCTCTCTCCTCCTATATTTTTATCCCATGCAGCCGCCTCTTCTTCTCCCATCGCGAGAGAGAACCCACGAGAAACGCCCACGAGAACCTTCAAACCCTAACCCTAGCCTCCTCGTGACCTCGCCGCCGGCCCCACCGCGACCTCGTCGTCGCCATCATCGCCTCTTCGACCTCACCGCACCCACTTACCTCCTTCCTCCGCCGATTCCCGCACCTGCACCCAACCCCGACGACGCCTCCAACCCCCGCAGACCTCGCCGTCGACGCCACCTCCCGTCGCCGACGACTCCCGCGACACCCTCTCACCCTTCTCGTCCCGACCTCGTCGTCGCTTCCCTCCTCCCCTCGCCGGACCACCAACCCGAGCCCTTAACCCCATCACCTACCTCTGCTGTTCGCCGGAAATCGCGCCGACGACCCTCGTCGATGTCACCCGTGTCATCTCCGACCACCCTCGACCACCAGAGCAGGCCAGCAGGCCCATACTCACCGCACCACCTTCCTAGCGACCCAGGAAGTTTTCCAGCCCCTGTTGCATCGCCGTCGCTGCCTCGCCGGCGTCCCATCGCCGTCGAGCCCATCGTATTTGCCCTGGTTCTTCCCTGTAGCGAAGTACCCTGGTCCGTGTGATCCCGTTGTTCTCTGTTGGGGCTCGATCCGTGGCCCGTGCTATCATATCGCGTTTTCTGCCGACATCGCATCCGTGTTCCGGTTTGCAAAACCGTCGAGGCAAGTATCTGAATACTTGCTTTAACATGCTAGCGTGCGAGATCTAGTCTTGCCACGCAGTTGAATTCATACTATATGATACAACAACGTAATGATGGAAATTGATATTATATTATAAGTTAGAATTGACCGTTGCAGTTATCTTTAACATGGAATCGCTATAATAGTTTCTCGTAATTAATCGACCCACTACCAATCCATATTACAAATAAATAAAACAATTGGATCATATCTGCTTTAATTGTTAAATCATTCACGAGACAATTATTATACTTAGTGCAATTTCATGTAGCTTCATTTCCTTATGATTGTGGATATTGCTTCACCTTGTGGCTATTGCACCTCAAAGGTGCGTGAACCTGATTAATAAGAGAATACAAAACATCACTGTGTTTACATAGATTAATATTGTTAGTTACTGTTCCTGCTGCTGTTCATTACTCGTTACTATACCTGTTATCAGCATACATCTGATTGCATTACATATTGACCGATCTTGATACACCTGACACATGTACTGATACACCGGACATGACACCCTGTACATATCGACCCAACCTGTTGAAAAGTAACCTGACCTGTTACCTGATTTCATGCCTAATGCCGACAAACCTGACCATTCCCGCTGTCTATCCAGACAGACCTACTCTTACCGGATCTTGTGTTGGCATTAGTCCTTGACAACTGAATACCTGACTTGACATACATAGCTTGGGGGTATGGGGAAATCAAAGGTGAAACCGACTTGTAACTCAACAGTTCGATACTTGTTCTGATCAGTCTTACGGGCTTGGCCAGCTCCGGAGTGGTGATGCTGACACTACTCGTCCATCTTGCTACCTTTTACTGCTTAGCGGCACGTCTCGGATTCAGCCCCGAGGGTCTTGACCGTGGTCCCGGGCATGCACGGGATACTATTGAGTTACATCGACGATTCATCAAATTGATTTCAAAGACTATAGAGTAGAAACCTGATAGGACAGTTTAGTCACCACTGCACATTACCCTGTTCTGTCATTTCTTAGTACTGCTTTGTTCATGTTCATATTTGCATTGCTTATTATCATGTTTACATTATATACTTGATGTCACGACGCGCTGACGTCTGGGTTTTGCATGGCCCAGATTCCTTACCACTATCGACGACCGAGCAGGAGTACTTCAGCCAGCAGGCTGAACTGTGAGTTCCTTAGAGTTTAGTTTATTTATTTTCTTTCCATTTCCAGATGTGAGCCCGCATTATGGGACGTACTGTTTATTCATTGTATTGGATCATTAGCTTCCGCACTTATTGTTTATTGATTCTTGTTATTATGGATTTGGACATGTATTAGATTAGCTTTTTTTATCTTGTTCTTGATAACCTTACAACCGTAATGTGACTGTGGATGGATACTTCCTACCCACAGGTAGCATGGTTGGCTATGTCACGTGCCCAATCTTGCGTACTCTGGGAAGCGGGGCGTGACACATATCCCCAGAAGGAAATAGGCAACTCAGCAGTGCTCATCATAGAGCGCACCATATCTAATAGGGTGTGATTCCTCCGTTCCGATACACCGTTGTGCTGTGGTGTATAAGGAGGAGTAAGCTGAGAGAGAATCCCATTCTCTTTTAGATAATCTAGGAACTCATTGCTTAAGTATTCACCTCCTCGATCAGATCGAAGAATCTTAATACTTTTGCCCGTTTGTTTCTCTACTTCGTGCTTATATTCTCTGAATTTCTCAAAAGCTTCAGACTTGTGTTTCATCAGGAACACATGTCCGTATCTAAAGAGATCGTCAGTGAATGTTATGAAGTAGGAAGAACCGTTCCTGGCATGCGTAGACATAGAACCGCATACATCACTATGTACCAGTCCTAAGAGTTCCGTAACTCTTTCTCCGTGTCCACTAAACGGAGCTTTGGTCATTTTGCCTTTGAGACATGAATGGCAAGTATCATAAGATGATAATTCGAACGGATTCAAATATCCATCCTTATGTAACTTAGCTAGTCGTGTCGCATTGATATGACCAAGTCTACAATGCCACAAGAAGGATTCGTTCATTTCTGAACTCTTCCTCTTGTGTGTGTTTTGTATATTGAGGACTGTATTTTGATTGAGAATGAATATGCCATTATGTAACGAGCCTGATGCAATCAACTTTTGATTCAGGAATATGTTCATAATATTATCCTGTACTACAAAATTATATCCTTCTTTACTTAATAAAGAAACTGATATAATGTTGCACATCATGTTCGGTATTTAATAGCACTCATTCAGAATCAGTGTATTACTACTTGGTAATATAAGGTGATATTCGCCAACTGCTTTGGCTGCAATACTTGCACCATTCCCTACTTGAACGGAATGATCACCTTTTCCTAGTTCTCTACCTTTACGTAGCCCACGTAACAATTTACATATGTGGGATCCCGATCCGGTATCTAATACCCAGGACGTAGGGTGAACTAAGAAACAGTTCTCAATAACTAGCACACCAGAAGAAGATGCATCAACATGCTTGTTCTTCGTTTGGGCAGCGTGAGAATCCAGATATTCTCCTATTCCGTGCTCAGTCTTATAACACTTATAAGAATGAACGGGACCAACGATCTCCTGCTCAGTATAATAACTAGGTTCAGTCAATACATCCATTTTATTATCTTGATTAAGTCCTGACATGGTCGCTATCTGGAGAGAGAGAGAAGGAAACACTTTAGCGTATGCTCTTACAAGATTAGATTGGTTATTATCTTATCTAATCAGGATGTCTCCCACTGTTTTTATCAAATCTTCTTTCAAACCCTAAAAGGTAAGATTAGCCGGGATTAATTACACCCTGCAATTTCGTCAATCTTTCAGCCAGATCAGTGTCGGTACTTGAGAAAGGTTCCCCGTGCTTTCGCACGGACCTAATTAAAATAAACCTCGTCTTCCCAGAGGCATAACCCCGTTAACACCTTTCTAGACACCTACTTGATCGGCTAATTGTCCTGTGTAAAACTCTCCCAGGAGTAACTCTTACTCGCAGTAGGTATCGGGATCCAACTATCTCATAGGAGGTATGCAATCTCATTCCAAATTTTAACACTTGAAATTCCCGATAATGCTTTTACCCCTAGCGTGCTATGACCTTGACGCATGCCAAACAACCCATAGTCCGCTAGTCAAGTTCAACCCGTACATTTCGTGATTGAATTAAACCTACTCGTACGACCCTTGACGCATGCCAAACAACGCCGTACGAATACCCTAATCCAATCGCATCTCATGCTACAGATAAGTAATAATCAGCTACCGTACACTACGTCTTGACGCATGCCAAACTACCGCAGCACGAATACTAAATATCACTTATCTGAAATAACGGAGGGCTACGCAGGTTTTTCAGAAAACCATGAGCGTAATGAACTTGATATCGTTGTAGAAACAAGTGATTTTGAAAAGGAGTGTTTTTGAAGCTTTTCTAGTTTCGCTAAAGAGGTCACTCCCGGTGAAGGGATCTCGGCTCTTTCCCCATCGAATAAGGTGCAGGATATATCATATATACCGCTGTGCAAAGCAAGAACTATATAAGCTGTCAAAAACTAAACCGTGAGTTTGTAGCATCTGCCAGTTTCGCTAAAGAGGTCACTCCCGGTGAAGGGATCTTGGCTCTTTCCTCATCGAATAAGGTGCAGGGTATATCATATATACCGCTATGCAAAGCAAAACTGTAGCTACCCTTTTTTATAAAGTTTTGATTCTACAACATCTTTTAGGTTTCTTTTCTTTTTATTAATCTCATTAATAAATCCCATCAGCTTATGCTTCCTAAGCATCACAGAAGAAACGAAAGCAGTAATATTTATATATCAGCATATATATATAGTATAAGCATTCGTCTCAGGCAGTAATATGATCTCATCACAGAACATTGCAGCAGAAGATTATATATGAAATATTGGATATACTAGGATGTCCGTGTTTTTAATACGAGCCGGTATAAAACACGGATTCCACGGTCGCGATGAATAGCCAAACCCACATCCCTAGACCCCTACGAGAGCGGCAAGTAACACTGTCAATTCTAGGGTTAGGAGACCCGGTCTCGACTCCTCGAGATGGCCTCCCACTGTACCCTAGAACCCGGTTACTTGTGCTTCCCTCCTTGGGTCTACCTAATGCGGAAAAGTAAATAATATACACTGGTGACATCAACCTCATCCCGGAAGTGCCCCAATAAAAGAATATTATATACAAATGAATTTTACATGAATGAAAATAAAAACCCTCATCTCACATAAAACCCCCGGCTATTCAGAACACGGCGATCCAATATAATATATCACAGCAACACATAATATCTCATATCATCAACGTAAGTAAGTATGCATACACCGATCGTCGTTGATGTATAGCAACGAAAACCGGCAATACAACTACATACTACACTTACGGTCACAGAAAAGAAATTATAAAACTACGACATTTGGAATCCACAATCACTTTAAACATCATAAATCCGAAATATCACATACTTCGCATTTCATGCCTAACTATATGAATTCCACATATTGTATCACATTCCAGATAAATAGACCGTATTAAACTTTCCGATCGGATAATCAAATACCCAAGGTTTCCTAAATAGCTCAACACTTGAGCGGAGTTCAAATAATCCCAGAATATGTCACAGTACCGATGGTCCAGCCGTAGAAGGGTCAAGCCAATGCCTCACATGTGGCACGCCGTACTGCCCCAAACCCTAAGGTTTAGAAGCGGTTCAGACGGTCACATAATCGAGTTAAGGTTTGTGTTCTTCTAGAGGATCCATCGCGTTAGTTGCACGTTTTTCCGAAAGATTTAAACTCAAGAAAAATTCAACACTTGAAAGTTTTTCGTGCCGGGAAAAAATGAGTTAATGATATCTCTTCGAACATTTTAACAGTTTCTAAATATCCGGAAAAAGAACGAAATTAAATTTTCAGATCGAATCAACGAATTCAAAATAATCCCCAGAACACTCAACACTTGAGTCAGATTAAAAATACCTAGAAATATTCACTAACAGATTTATATATTACTGTGCAAAAACCAAAGTTAAATCAAACTGTACGGCCGCGGATCCGCGGCCCAAGCAAGGTATGGCCGCGGTTCCACGGCGGTCCATACGCTTTATCTTCTCGTTTTTCACAGTGATACTTATAATTCCCTGCTAATTTTTTTAGGTATTTTTAATACAGAAAAAATCACATTTTTAAAAATTGTCTAGAGAGGGGGTCAAAATTGGTATTTCGGGGTTCGATTAGAGTTTTAACTTCGTATACACGTTGCCTAATACTCTAGCTTGGCTCTGATACCACTGTAGGGTTCCTAGGCACTCTAATGAAGGTCTATAAGGCATCAAACATGCCCGATTTAAAAATTTAGACGTACCGAACAACCCAAAACCGGGATCTTTGCTAGATTATTAGGGTTTAACGTGCAAGTAAACATCTTTACAACTAAAAGTGAGGGATTACAACCTTTGTAGTCCGCTCCTTCGCTTCATAAGCTCCGAGTAGAAGTCCCTTTGCCGCGATCCACGATCTCCTGGACTCAAGAGAGGCTTCACGACTCGAACGATCCATGCTAGCTTGTAGTGTTCCTTTTCTCCGATGATCTACGTCGAAGTTTCTATAACTCAAGCTCTCTCACTCTAATGAGGTGAACACCCTAATCTAATTGGCTAGATTAGATGAGGATGATGGAGTAGTATTTATGCTTTCTTTTTATATCAAATTCTCACATGAAATCATCACAAAATGAAAACCTAGTAAGCTTTCTCAAAGCTCAAGGTTGAAGAGGAAGAAGAAATAATGCATTAATTCTTTTGTGATGAATATTGAAAAGATATATGATTAATAATGCAACCATGGTCAAGGATGACAAGGATAACACTTGTAGAGAATTAACTAAGGCTAGGGTTTGGGTTGAGTTAAACATCGAGTCACTCGAAAATATCAACCATAATATCTAACTCATGACAAAAGAAATCCTTCTAGAAAGTGCAAGAAAGAACTAACCCAAATCAAACCCTAACCTTGTTTAATCTCCACTAAATAAGTTGCATTAGTAATCATATCATGTTACAATAATATATATCACATATATATTATATATTTGTAACAAAAGAAAATAATACAATTAACATATATCGCATATATATCAATGTATTACCCGGTGAGAAAATGAAATAATAAAGCGAGCCAATATTTGATAATGTAATGCAATATATCATATATACTATTATACATTAAATTATCGAATCAACACTTGATCCGACAATCCGGCTATCTCATATCGCATTATCTTCGGTCCTGCACATATCACATATGTGCCCCTACTCCGTTTTGCCTGAGTCAAGAAACCTCTGTGTAGGACTCTAAAGAATCGTCAATACGCCGGTAGCAGGTGATAATCATATCAAACACCCACAAGCTGCAAGCGGTCAGCTAAACGTAACAGCCACCCAGGTATTGAGCGATCAGAAGATCAACAAGCTAACCTGTACATTCTCCTGTGAATCCAATCAGTAACACTCCCGTACAGTCCGGTCTCTTCGTCTGATATGTCGCATATCAAGTCTAGGGGTGGTATACGTCAGACCCCAGTAACCGATAAGTTGTGTCGATGTGAGGCTCATAACGGGTCAAGAAACTACTGGTAACACTTACCAGTAAATCTTTATATCAGCCCTGGCCAGGGACTTCCAGTTATAGCTAATCGAACACAGCACAACATCAACTCCCTATACCGGGAGGGACGAATCCCCTCCTATCGTTCATTGTCTCCATGTGATTCGGGACTGCACCCAAAAGCCACCGTTTTGCACGCCCTCTTGGACGTGGTAAGGTGGAAATCAAAGCACAGTGGGAATCACACAAGACTCTATGACGATCTCGGGTCTACAGACTACCCTGTACCAGTGTCACCGGAGAACTGCTATCTGACGTGTAGTATATCATCATCTGGGAGTTCTCGGTGAGTCCGTCCAGTGTACCCAGTCTCCACTGAGCACCCGTACACCATCCTTGATGTCAAACACCGATGGATATGAGATCATCCATCGCCCATCATATGGGTCAAGATGCGTATACGCTAGTCTACTCTGGTGTATCGATGCCCTGTCTCGATATACCCTCGACTAGGAACAGTTATAGGATGTACTCATCGACTACCGTGGCCCCACTAGTATGATCTCATCATAGTCCCAGTAGTCGAGTACAGATCCTAAGGGCTTTATCAACATGTGAGAGTAAGACAGTAAACCAATACAAGTCAACATGTTAAGATAAAGTGAAACCAAATAGTATACTATCATGACGAGCAAGAAAGTCCTCTATATATATATCGGTTCCTAGGGGTACTCCATCAGATTATAACACCACGCTGCCACCGCCCGTAGGTGCGCAGAATCCACCGTGCATCTCTCTCCAAGAGATATGCTATCCTATCCGTGGTCCACTTCCCACTTGTCTATCTATTCCACCAGCTAACGGGGATAATTTTGAAATTAAACCCCACTACATCAATCTGTTGCCCAAATTTCACGGGCTTGAATCTGAAGATGCGTATGTTTTCATCACTAAATTCGAAAACGTATGCGCAATGATGGGTACTTCACAACTGACTGTGGATGCTATGCGCTTGCGTCTTCTCCCATTCACTCTGTGCGACTTGGCAGAAAAATGGCTTTATAATACTGCCGCACACTCTATCACTAACTGGGATGAATTCGTAATTGCATTTCTTAAGAAGTTTTACCCAAACCATAAGACCGCCCATATTAGGAGCGAGATCAACCAGTTCACCCAGCTTCCCAATGAACCATTTCGGAAGTGCTTTGAACGTTTCAAGGTTCTGCTTGTCCCATGTTCTCATCATAGAATACAAAGATGGGATTTGTGCCGAATTATATATCAGGACATTAATCTAGAGACAAAGCAGATACTTGAAACAATGTGTCAATGCAATTTCATGTCCAAAGACGATGGCGAAGCTTGGAAATATCTGGAAGATCTCGCTGAAAACACTTTGCAGTGGGAAAGCGTAAGACCACCTTCATCTACGGGAGGTATTCATCAGCTCGATGTTTCCATCGCAGTAAAAACCGAAATGGCAATGATGCAGAAGAAACACGACACTATTAAGAACAAATTTTCATTAGCCTCCCTAAACCAGGTAACGCTTCCCAAAACCGTGTGTGCTTGCTGTTCAGATCCTTCACACTTAACGGAAGAATGTCCTATGAACGCATCGTTTCAAGGTCACGAGCAAACTAATGTTGCTTTTCAGCAGCGACTGAGAAACGATCCTTATTCTTCCACGTACAATCAAGGAGGGAGGAATCATCCTAACTTTGCTTGGAACCAAAACCAACCCCAAAATCAAAACCAGTTCCAAATCAATTATCAAAGACCTCCTCCACAGCAACTACAACCACAAAGTCAGCACCCCTTTCAGTCACAAAATTTTCAAAATCCGGCCAACACTTCTGCACCACAATTGGCCGGTACTGTTAACTCTTCACTCGCATAAATTTTGGATTTGTTTATGAAACATTCCATTCAAATGTCGGCTAATATGAAGTCTTCTATTGATTCCATAAAGAAAGACTCCGCCTCCCACGGTGAGAGTATTAAATCAATAGAAAATCAAATTGCACAGTTGAACGCCGCAATGAGTGCGAGGGAGAAAGGGAAACTCCCATCTCAATGATTTGTATGTCAAAAACTATTTCTAAACCGCAATCAAGAACGGCGTCGCATGAAGCTAGCCGGTGAGTACGGGTCGGTCCACAGGGATGTTGTGAATTTCCGATTCGTTCTTACGAGTTAATTCCGAAGGGTGTTCGGATTAATTATTAAATCTAAAAATCTAATTAACCTAGAACAATTATCTAAATCTACTCTTGCTAGGGCTAGGTTTAGGGATGGTTTGGAAATGTAATTAAATCTCACCGCTTTCAATACCCGAATGAAGATCTGTGAGGAGTTATGGTAATTATCAATAAAGGGGATTAGATCCGTTCGGGAAGGTGTTCCTTCCTTTAGGTTCTTGTCCTTCCTTTAGAGATCCTTACCCTAACCTCCATGGAAAACACGCGCAACCGGTCCTTTACACTACGGTGTCATCGTTACCTCGAGGGGTAGGATGCCGTAGGGCGCGGTATGTGCGTGTATGCATGGAGTCCTATTGTAAATATTTGGTGGGTAAGAAAGGGATGAGAGATCTCATCTCTCAAAATCCTTTCTCAAAGCTAAACCCTAAACAAGTTCCTAGGGCACGAAATTAAATCTACCTAGGGCAAGGAATTGAAATCTACACTAGGGCAAGAAATTAAATTACTTACCGATGGCTCTCTCCAAATATCAACGCAGGGTTGTCAGATCTGAATTCATGAAGTGAAAAGAGGCACCGATGCTCTCCAAAAGATTTCTAAATTTTATTCATTAAAGGGAGGCATAAAGAAAATACAATGTTTTGGGTTCCTATTTATAGAGAATAGGAAACCCTAGGTTACATCTTGAACCGCATGTCTAAAATTACAAATATATCCCCAGGAAATCTTTCCATAGCCGACTCAACATTATGGTAAAATTTTATTTGAATGAACGCTTTATAAGGCCGCGGAACCGCGGCATTGGTGCGCTTGGGCCGCGGTTCCGCGGCCCAATGGTGAGATCATTTGATGAATTTTCCTGGGCTTCTTTGGCTTCTTCTGGTCTTTTCATTTCTTCAGTTAGTTTTCCATTTGGGCTTCTACAGTGATTCCAGATCTTCAGTGAACACTTTGCAATGGATCTTTTAACCGTTTGCCTTGACAATTTGGATCTTGCGTTGCCTTGTTGATTGTGAACTATTCTTCTTCTAGGCTTTACTAAGATCTTCCTATTTGTTGGTCAAAAATCCTTCTTTTGTGTCGTCTTTTGTGTTTTTCACTGTTTTTGCTCTCAGAACCTGTAACCTGTAACATGTAGCAGACATGGGTCAAAAGCACCTGTTTTTATTCTTAAATGCATAAGAATGGGGAATACAAAATGCAATATTATGTTATGAACAAATACCCCCAAACTTATGTTTTGCTCGTCCTCGAACAAACTTATTATTTTATTCTCAATAAAAATCTAACCTAGCCGCACTTTCACAGGGAAACGCGATTGCACTGAGCACGTGCAACAAGCCGTTAAACCTCTAGGTGTCCCTAGTAGAAGGAGTGTTGTCTCCTGAGGGTTTTCAGCGGATTACACCCACAAAATCCTATCAATTTGGCCCATTAACTTTTGTTCTCCAATTAGGTTTTCTAACTAAGAATTCTATTATCATCGACCCGCAAATTATCCATCCATATTCTTCACACTTCCTCATTATTTAACTTAAGATTATATATGTTATGCAGACCTACTTAGCTTTCGGCATTTCTTAAGTTTTCCTTCTAGGGTTCCATCTCCATTCGGGAATTTTTATCACTCTATTAAAGATACAAGTTTTATTCTTCATCCCTTTCTCTCATCTAAATTCCAATTACATACCCCTACGTGTGTGTAAAGATCACCCCTACACTTGGAAATTCAAATTAAGCAATCATACTCTCGTCCGTTGTCCAAAGCACTTCTTAATTGGTGAATTTTTAATTGAATTTTGCTTACACATCCTTCATGCGACCGTTAATACTTCTTGAGGTACCAACAACCGATTACAAGATATGTTTGCACATTAAAGCGTACTTCCTAGTTTTGCAACACCCAAGGCTTTTAGCAGTGACTCCCAAACCAGTTGGTCTAAGGCACTAGGTGATGAAGCACCCTCGCTAAATATTTTTCTATTCTTTACAGCCTTAAGTAATCACAAAAACCAGTGTCCATTTTTTTTCTTTATTCACACTTTTTCTTTTATTTTCTTCGTACTAAGGACTTTAGACAAGAGCATTTCAAGGTCTCTTCTACTATTCCAAGTTTCAAGGTGCGTGATTGTGCAATTTGTAGGGTATACATTTTCAGAATCTAAACTCAAGCTAGGAACTATCTTTCGAACTTATACTTTAATAGGAACATTAATACTCTTCCCTCATGTTGACTTAGCCCAAGAAGTGAACCCAAAATTTACCTATTTCTAAATAACCTACAAAGACATATACTCTCCATCGCTAAACTTTAAGGAATGTTATTTTTAGGGTTTTTAATTTGCTAAGTCTAGGATCTAGTTTTTCCTACTCAGTTAACCTTTTTATCAAACTCAAATCAATTAACCAAAATTGAATACAATAATTTTTATAATTTTTTCAAATTTTTCAAATTTTTATGGGTTTTTAGTTTTCTAATTTTTTTTATTTTTCAAATTTTTCAAATTTTTATGATTTTTATATAAAGATGCAATGCAGAAATTAAATATGCAAAAGGAAAACAAAGATATATACAATATGCAATGCGAAGGATAACTATATACATCACCCTCTAATACCCCCAAACTTGAGCAAAGCAGTGCCCTCACTGCCCGGCCCCACGTCACGCTCGTGAGCGTGAACGTGATCTCTCCCCTCTAGCCAAAAGTGTTTGGATCCCCCGCTCAATTTCCGTCAACCGACGGTCGTGCTCTCGTGCAGTTGCCCGAAACTCATCTCTCAAAGAGTCTATTCTTCTCACTGTTCTTCGCATTAATCGCGCATGCTCCTGGGGAGTTAGCTCTTCCCCACTCGAAGTCGAGCTCGAGCTAGGGGTATGTGCAGGTACATTCTCTGCCGGTTCTGTTCGTGTCCAAATATCCGTGAGTCTAGAGTAGGACGACGAGACGCCCTCTAAAAGTGGTCGAACCGGGACACCGTCTATCAAATATGAGTCAAATTCCTCGGCTGGGAGGAAATAACGGCAGAGCTGGGTAACGAGCATGGGACATGGATATACACTACCTCGTTTCCCCGTATCTATGGATTGGAGCAAAACCGTGCACATGTCAAACCTAGGATTTTTCGTCATTAAAGTGTGGACGACATGTAACGATGGGGTGAAAAAGGTCGTGTTGTGAGAACTTCCAAAAATATTGTTTTGTGCCCACCGGCACACAGTTAAAACATTTGCGAAAAGGGTCCGTGCTTGGATCCCCTTACGCGGTTCTCGTGCACAGTCATTACCCATTAATGGCATATAATCTTCAAAGCGAAGTGGGTGCTCATGTGCAGGTACACGTGGTATGAGTGTAACCTCGTGTATCATGTCCCTATCGATGCGAATTTCACGGTTTCCCCAATTCAGTTTAATGTACCCTAAGTTGTCTAGGCTATTGTCTTCCATGGATTCGTAAAATAGAGCAACTAGGTTTGGTAAAGCAAATGCAGATGCATGATTATAGAGGAGGAAATTCCAGCCCCTTTGTGCGATTTCGTGTGGGAAATATGTACCGTAAATCTCGTGTGCGAAAACAGGGGAAAAATCCCTTTCATACTACATTTTATGTGCCATTACAATTTTACAGTAAATAATTTATGCAGTAACAGAGAGTAAGGGATCAGATTTACCTCCCCTGAAAAATTCAGGGGGTGAAGACACTAGTCGGCGGCGGTTGCGCGGCGGGGAGCGTCAACGGCGGCGGTTCCGCGGTCGTCTGGTGGCGGCGCAGCGAGATTTTTCTGCAGGGGCTAGGGGGTGGCGGCTAGGGTTTGATGAGAAGAAAATGTTTTAGGGTAAACACACAGGGGGCTCGGTTCCTTTAAATAGAGGATGGGAGGGTGATTTGCATAAAACACCCTCTAAGATGAGGGTTTATTTGTAAAAACAGCTCTTAATCTGCAATTTTGCAATTAGGTCCAAAAATTATTATTTTTTTATTATTTTATTTTTTTTATTTTATTTTTTTATAAATTTTTTTTTATAATATTATAGAAATATATACAAATAATATACACTCCCCAAACTTATTTGAAATAGTGTCATTGGGAAACGAAGTTTGGGGGTGAAAGCGGAGGAAGATCAATCAGTGTAAATCGGCTCCTGCAAAAACAGGAGCTCCTCCGAAGGATCCGCTGTGAAGAACGGTTTCAGTCGATGCCCATTTAGCTTGAATAAGGTACCGTCTTCAGGGTTCTCAAGATCAACCGCACCGTGCGGATAAACGGTGCGGACTACAAAAGGTCCTCTCCATCTGGACCGAAGCTTCCCGGGATGAAAATGTAACCGAGTGTCATAAAGTAGAACCTGTTGACCAGGTTCAAAAGTTTTTCGCAAAAGGTGTTTATCGTGGAACACCTTGGCTCGGTTTTTAGCAGTTATGGCATTATCATATGCCTCATCCCTCAACTCCTCCAACTCATTCAATTGCAGCTTTCTGTTGCTGCCCGCATCTCCTAAAGACAAATTCAGCTCTTTGATAGCCCAAAATGCTTTATGCTCGATCTCCACTGGGAGGTGGCAAGCCTTCCCGTACACAAGCCGATATGGAGACATACCAAGATCGGTCTTATATGCAGTACGGAAAGCCCATAGTGCATCTATCAGTTTAAGTGACCAATCCTTACGGTTTTTGGAAACCGTTTTCTCCAAAATTTGCTTTATTTGCCGATTTGAAATCTCGGCTTGCCCACATGTTTGGGGGTGATATGGCGTTGACAATTTGTGGGTGATAGAGTATTTACGCATTAAGGATTCGAAAGTCCTATTGCAGAAGTGAGAACCATTATCACTTATTATCGCCCGAGGGTGCCCGAATCGAGAAAATATGTGTTCTTTAAGGAATCGAACGACAACTTTATTATCGTTCGTTCGGCTGGGCACAGCCTCGACCCACTTAGAAACGTAGTCAACCGCCAACAGAATATACACATTTCCAAAAGAGTTAGGAAATGGTCCCATGAAATCTATACCCCAAACATCAAAAATGTCCACCACCAAAATGGGTTGGAGTGGCATTTCGTTTCTCCGCGAAATCTGGCCCAAGTGTTGGCACCGGGAGCAAGTTTTGCAGTATTCAAATGCATCCTTGAAGAGTCGTGGCCGATAGAAACCACACTGCAAAATTTTTTCGGCTGTCTTCTTTGGGCCAAAGTGCCCGCCACATGCTTGATCGTGGCAGAAAGGCAGCACGCTCTTGACCTCACTCTCGGGCACACACCGACGAATGATTTGGTCGGAACAGTATTTAAAAAGATAGGGTTCATCCCAGTAAAAATGCTTTACTGGGGACAAAAATCGAAGCTTATCCTGTTTCGACCAATCATTAGGAATCAGGCCGGTGGCTAAATAGTTTACAATATCGGCGAACCATGGTTCGCAAGAAATGGTCAAGAGTTGCTCGTCGGGAAAAACGTCAGTGATTGGAAGATCGAGCGTGGGCGAAGAAGGAAGTCGTGATAGGTGATCAGCTACTACGTTTTCACATCCCTTTTGGTCCTTAATGACAAGGTCAAACTCTTGCAATAAAAGGATCCAACGTATTAGCCTTGATTTAGCATCCTTCTTCGCAAAAAGGTGGCGAAGAGCCGAATGATCAGTATAAACGACTGGAGAGCCGATTAAATAAGGCCGAAATTTTTCGAGTGCAAACACAACAGCTAAAAATTCTTTCTCTGTTGTTGTGTAATTAAGTTGGGCCTCATTTAGTGTTCGGCTAGCATAATAAATCACGTGCGGCATCTTATTAATGTGCTGTCCAAGAACAACGCCAATAGCAAAGTCTGATGCGTAGCACATGATTTCAAAAGGTTGCGTCCAGTCGGGAGATGAGAGGATGGGCGCAGTGATGAGTGAATGTTTTAAAGACTGGAATGCTTCAGTGCATGTGGAGTCGAAAGCGAAAGTTGTGTCCTTGGCCAGTAATAGAGTCAAGGGTCTAGCAATCTTGCTAAAGTCCTTGATAAACCGTCTGTAGAACCCGGCGTGGCCAAGGAAGGCTCTAATATCTTTGACGCATTTTGGGGGAGGTAGGTTAGAAATCACTTCGATTTTAGCCCTGTCAACCTCGATGCCGTTTTGCGAGATGACATGTCCTAAGACGATGCCTTCTCGCACCATGAAATGGCACTTCTCCCAATTCAATGTTAGGTTCTTATCCCTGCAGCGGGTAAAAACAGCGTCAAGATGGCGTAAACACTCGTCGAAGGAGTCGCCAAAGATGGAGAAATCGTCCATAAAGATCTCCAAGAACTTTTCAACCATGTCTGAAAAGATCCCCATCATACACCGCTGAAATGTAGCGGGCGCGTTGCATAACCCAAAGGGCATGCGACGATAAGCAAAAGTGCCAAAGGGACAAGTGAATGTTGTCTTGTCTTGATCCTCTTTGGCGATGGGGACTTGATTGTAACCGGAATAGCCATCGAGAAAGCAGTAGAACTCGTGCCCTGCCAATCGCTCGAGCATTTGGTTAATGAAAGGTAAAGGAAAGTGGTCCTTCCTTGTTGCGGCATTGAGTTTCCTATAGTCTATGCAGACTCGCCACCCAGTTTGGGTGCGAGTGGGGATCAACTCATTTGCCTCATTTGTAATGACCGTAATGCCCGATTTCTTTGGCACAACGTGGATTGGGCTCACCCATTGGCTATCCGAGATAGGGTAAATGATACCGCTATCCAGACATTTGACAATTTCCTTCTTAACAGCCTCTTTCATGTGGGGTTGAGGCGCCTTTGTGGATCTCGTGCTGGCTTGGCATCATCCATTAAGTGTATATGATGTTCGACTATGAGGGGACTAATCCCCTTAATGTCCGCCATAGACCAGCCGAAAGCTTGCCGATTATTATGTAAGACCATCAAGAGAGCCTTCTCTTGCTCAAGAGCTAGAGAGGCTGATATAATGACGGGTAAGGTCTCATTATCACCTAGATATGCATATTTTAGGTGTGTCGGCAAAAGCTTTAATTCGAGTTTAGGAGGTGAAACAATAGATGGTAACAATGGGGTAGTTGTTTCAAACTCGAATGATTCCATCAAAGGTTCGAACCGAGTGTACGCAACAGTGTCGGATGGTTCAATTATCTCATCCGAAAAAGCAAAAGACTCCAATTCAGGTGATGAGTCTTCAAAGTCGTCGACGAATGTAAAACACTCAAAATCGTTATCCGCCGTAAAAGCTATGTCGGATTCTAGGAGGAACGCACTAGTGGCGTTAATATTGCTGTGGTCGAATAAAAAATTCTCGAACTCACAGTCCTCCTCCGCGATCTCATTGATCGAGCAAACGTCGAGTACACTAGCATTAGGCTCAGCAGGCTGACTTCCCAACTTGAAAATATTGAGCTCAATTGTCATATTGCCGAAAGATAGGTTCATTGAACCGTTACGACAATTGATCACTGCGTTGGAAGTTGCCAAAAATGGTCGACCTAGTATTACCGGAATTTGGTTCCGGGGGTTAGCGACAGGTTATGTATCCATCACAATAAAGTCAACGGGGAAAATGAAATCCCCTACTCTTATTAACACATCCTCCAGCTCTCCCCTAGGATGAGTGATAGACCGGTCGGCCATTTGGAGAGTACAGTGAGTGGGCTTAAGCTCTCCAACGCCCAATTGCTCGTACACAGAATAGGGTAGCAAATTGACACTAGCACCAAGATCTAATAGTGCTCTATTGATGTTCTTGTCCCCAATTGTTATCAAAATGGTAGGACACCCGGGGTCCTTTTGCTTTGGGGGTAAGGAATTTACAAGAGCATCGCTAATAACACTAGCCACAAAAACTTTCTTTGGCACTTGCGACTTCCTCTTTTTGGTGCACAAGTCCTTTAAAATTTTGGCATATGAAGGAACTTGCTGAATTGCATCCAAAAGAGGGATGTTTATGCTAACCTGTTTGAACAACTCGACAATATTCTCCATTTGAGGAGTTGGTTTATTGGATCTCAACCGATTAGGAAAAGGAACATTTTGAAAAGTGGTTGAGTCCAATTTTTGTGGATCAGATTGTCGAGTTGGAACGGTACCTCGTGTAGATGTGTTCGTGTCGTGAGAATTAGGTCCGTTCAAGCTAGAAGAGGTAGAGCCATGTGAAGGGTGGAGAATAGGCTCTAAAGAAGAAGAAGATGGTGAAGAAGATGAAGAAGGCCCACCGGTAGGGGAGTCATTGTTAATGCCCACATTGTTTCGCAACACTTTTCCCGATCTCAACGTGGTCACAGCATTTACGTTATGATTTTGCTGATTGTGTGCAGCATGTGCGTGACCGGGGTTGGGCAACGGTTGAGAAGGGAGTTTTCCTTTTTCACGCTCGCTCAAAGCTGCATTGAGTTGTGCAATTTGTGCCTCAATAGATTTGATGCTCTGATCGTGTGAGGCACTATTTTGCACTAAAGATTGAATAGAAGTCTCAAGTCTTGCTGTAGACTGTGTAGATTGCTTAAGGAACGCATCTAGACTTCTTTCAAGCGAGCTAACCTTATCATTATTAGGTTGAACATAATTGTTTGGCTGGTAAGCATTGTTCGGCACAAAATTGTTCACCTGATTAGGGTAAGGTTGTTGTTGAAATTGTTGCGGTTGATATTGAGTTTGCGAGGGTGCTTGTTGTTGTTGTTGTGGAGGAGGAGGTCTTTGAAAATTATTATTTCCTTGGAATTGTTGATTTTGGTTCCAAGCGAAATTTGGGTGACTCCTCCACCCCGGATTATACGTCGAAGAGTACGGATCGTTTCTTTGTCGTTGCTGAAATGCAGCATTGACTTGATCCTGTCCTTGTGTAGATGCATTATAAGGACACTCTTCGGTCAGGTGCGATGGATCCGCACAACAAGCACAGACAGTTCGTGGGGGCATAGCAGGGGCAAGAGAAGACGATGAGATTTTGGTCTCGATCGCTTCTAGCTTTTTCGTAAGAGCGGCCATCTCGGCCTTCATAGCAATCGACATCTCTACTTGATGTATGCCTGCCCTAGATTGACCACTAGAAGATGATGTGGTCTTGGTGCTCTCCCACTGTATTGTCTGCTCACTAAGATCCTCGAGAAACTGCCACGCTTCATCACTAGACTTAGAGAGAAAATGACCTTGACAGATGGTTTCTAGCAACTGCTTCGTTGCCGAGTTCAATCCCTCGTATAATGTTTGGAAAAGTTGCCAACTTTCTATCCCATGATGAGGGCATTGAACTAGTAGGTCCTTGAATCTCTCGAAGCACTTCCAGAATGGTTCGGAAGGAAGTTGTGAGAATTGAATTATTTCATTGCGGATTCTGGCAGTTTTATGGTGAGGATAAAAATTTTTTAGAAAAGCTTTCACAAACTCACCCCAATTTCTAATAGAATGTGATGCGGTGCTATATAGCCACTTCTCGGCTAGGTCACATAAGGTGAAAAGAATGACCCTTAGCCTTATAGCGTCATCACTCAATTGGGTCGTTTTCATCATAGCGCACACATTTTGGAATTTATTAATAAAGATATATGCGTCTTCAGTTTCCAAACCATGAAATTTCGGCAGCATATTGATGAAATGTGGTTTAATCTCAAAATTGTCCCCATTTGCCGGTGGGGATGAAAGACACGTGGGTAAAGAAGTGCGGATGGGGTAAAAGAGGTCCTGGAGCGCAACTCGTGCGGGCGCTTCAACAGGCGGCTGGTTCGGGTCATTCGCACCTAACGGAGGTGGAATTCTTCCCGTCGGCAAGGTATTGTTGGGGTTGAATCCCGACATACCTTCGGTGAAAGAAGTTGAAGGTGAAGGTGAGAAAGTGGACGGATTTTCGACTTCGGTGTCGAAAGGTTCGTTGGTCGGTACCAACGAAACGCGGACTAATCGGGCGTCTGTATCCCTAGTCCAAAGTGACATACACTAAAGGGTAGTGCAGTCAGAAAAAAAAAACAGAATGTGGGGGTAAGATAACGTCAGTGAGGGAAAGTGGTGTGGTGAATTTGCAGGTTTTCTTTTTGCGACAAGTTGCAAGTTTTGAAAAGTTTTCTTTATTTATTTATTTTTTTTTATGTGGGAGTTTTGCAAAGAGGTTTTTGAAAAAGGACTCGTGACACAACTGTATCAACCACACATGCACAATCAGGCCTAGATCTAGGGTCGCCTAGGTCTACTAGACAGCTCCTAACTAGGGCTAGAAATAGGACCTCGAACCGCCTCTTCACGGACAAGTACAGCCAGGTAAGTGGGAAGGAACCACCACTACAGTGGGCCTAATTAATAACCACTAGCCTAGACACCGCAATGTCGGTTAGGATAAACGGCCGATGCCTACCCTAGTCCTTTTCCTATTGAGCTCGCTGTCCTTAGGTCTGAGTCTAGTCTTTTTTTAATTAATTGTGGTCGATGCAAAATGCTTTAGGTGTTTTCTAGGGTCCTGGGAAGGGTGATGAAATCCCCACCCAATCTGAGTTTGGTCAATTAGCCCCTTAAGTCCAATTAAATTATGCAAAACAAAAATTCACTTGCAATCAATTTTAGCGCGGCGCAAAGAAACCTGCAGCAAATCTGTTATTTAGAAGGGGGAAGAAAATTTTTTAGCGCAAAGAAACCTGCAGAAAATTTTTACAGTGGAGATATGGAGGTTGCAGAGGGAAGAATGGGGAAACTAACCCTGAAAATTTCAAGCAGTGAAAAGCCCTAACCGCCGCGGTTCCGCGGTCTGGGGTGCTCCTTGGCCGCGGTTCCGCTGTCTGATGAGGAGATCGGGTTCTGCAAAAATTTGTGTAGCTCTGTACTTGTGATTCCTCTCTGTTCTTATGCTCCCTTTGCTGTTTTGACCTTCTGTAAAATTCCAGATCCAAAAGTCTTTGCTGTTCCTGCAAGATTCCAACGAGAAACCCTTCAAACAGATAAAAATAATGAAAAGATAATTTTTTGTATTTTGTATTTTCTGATTTTTATAATTTTTCAAAATTTATATCAACCCGAAATCATACAAAAACGAGAAAATTACGCCATCCCCGGCAACGGCGCCATTTGATTTGTTTGTCAAAAACTATTTCTAAACCGCAATCAAGAACGGCGTCGCATGAAGCTAGCCGGTGAGTACAGGTCGGTCCACAGGGATGTTGTGAATTTCCGATTCGTTCTTACGAGTTAATTCCGAAGGGTGTTCGGATTAATTATTAAATCTAAAAATCTAATTAACCTAGGGCAATTATCTAAATCTACTCTTGCTAGGGCTAGGTTTAGGGATGGTTTGGAAATGTAATTAAATCTCACCGCTTTCAATACCCGAATGAAGATCTGTGAGGAGTTATGGTAATTATCAATAAAGGGGATTAGATCCGTTCGGGAAGGTGTTCCTTCCTTTAGGTTCTTGTCCTTCCTTTAGAGATCCTTACCCTAATCTCCATGGAAAACACGCGCAACCGGTCCTTTACACTACGGTGTCATCGTTACCTCGAGGGGTAGGATGCCGTAGGGCGCGGTATGTGCGTGTATGCATGGAGTCCTATTGTAAATATTTGGTGGGTAAGAAAGGGATGAGAGATCTCATCTCTCAAAATCCTTCCTCAAAGCTAAACCCTAAACAAGTTCCTAGGACACGAAATTAAATCTACCTAGGGCAAGGAATTGAAATCTACACTAGGGCAAGAAATTAAATTACTTACAGATGGCTCTCTCCAAACATCAACGCAGGGTTGTCAGATCTGAATTCATGAAGTGAAAAGAGGCACCGATGCTCTCCAAAAGATTTCTAAATTTTATTCATTAAAGGGAGGCATAAAGAAAATACAATGTTTTGGGTTCCTATTTATAGAGAATAGGAAACCCTAGGTTACATCTTGAACCGCATGTCTAAAATTACAAATATATCCCCAGGAAATCTTTCCATAGCCGACTCAACATTATGGTAAAATTTTATTTGAATGAACGCTTTATAAGGCCGCGGAACCGCGGCATTGGTGCGCTTGGGCCGCGGTTCCGCGGCCCAATGGTGAGATCATTTGATGAATTTTCCTGGGCTTCTTTGGCTTCTTCTGGTCTTTTCATTTCTTTAGTTAGTTTTCCATTTGGGCTTCTACAGTGATTCCAGATCTTCAGTGAACACTTTGCAATGGATCTTTTAACCGTTTGCCTTGACAATTTGGATCTTGCCTTGCCTTGTTGATTGTGAACTATTCTTCTTCTAGGCTTTACTAAGATCTTCCTATTTGTTGGTCAAAAATCCTTCTTTTGTGTCGTCTTTTGTGTTTTTCACTGTTTTTGCTCCCAGAACCTGTAACCTGTAACATGTAGCAGACATGGGTCAAAAGCACCTGTTTTTATTCTTAAATGCATAAGAATGGGGAATATAAAATGCAATATTATGTTATGAACACTCAACCCCTACCGAATCCTGGCCACTCACAAAATCATAATGTGAATGCCATTACTACGTTGAGATCGGGAAAAGTGCTGAATAACCGAGTGGGTGAGCAATTTGATGATGTTAGTGACACCAATGATACCCCAGCTTCTACTTCTTCCCCTAATTCGTCTAGTCTTCCACCTTCTTCCATGCCTATTCTACGCTTCCCACAAGGCTCGAACCCTCAGCCCACTTCCACAAATCTATCTAAAACGATCCCCACTCCAATTCTGGGATCCATTCCATCCCCACAATCCTCTCCAATGTTGGACCCAACCCTTATTGATAAAGCACCTTATCCAAACAGGTTAAGGGGCAACAGACCTAACCCACAAATGGAGAAGATTGTGGAAATGTTTAAGCAAGTTAACGTAAATATTCTTCTCCTAGATGCCATTCAACAAGTACCGTCTTATGTGAAAATCCTAAAGGACTTGTGCACTAGGAAGAGAAAAGTTCAATTACCTAAAAAAGTTTTCCTTGCGAGTAATGTGAGCACTGCTTTTACACAACAACTACCCAAGAAACGAAAGGACCCCGGAAGTCCTACAATTTCTATTCCTATTGGGGGTAAAAATATCAATCGTGCTCTACTCGATTTAGGTGCTAGTGTTAACTTACTTCCGTATTCTGTTTATGAGCAATTAGAGATCGAAGAGTTAAAACCGGCGTATTGCACTCTTCAGATGGCCGATCGATCTATCACCCAACCTAGGGGTGAGCTAGAGGATGTGTTAATCAAAGTCGGGGAATTTATATTTCCTGTGGACTTTATCGTTATAGACACACAACCTGTAACAAACCCACGAAACCAAATTCCAGTGATTTTAGGTCGACCTTTCCTTGCTACTTCCAACGCAGTAATCAAATGTAGAAACGGCTCTATGACCCTATCCTTTGGGAAGAAATCAATTGAGCTTAACATTTACAAGTTGGGAAGTGAACCCTTCGAACCCTATGCTCATGTGTGTTCTGTCGAAACAATAGATTCCGACAGCAGCGAAATTGAAGAGCTTCACGATACTGATCTCGACTCCGCTATTACGTTGTTGTCCGGGCCAACAACAAACGCTGAATATGGACCTTTTATGGAGTCCGAGTATCATCCCGTTCTTTCTGATGAGATTATTATTCGGGATATCGATGAAAGTTTTGAAGAAATTTTCGCTGACGAATTCGCATTCTTAGAAAATATGGGTGTTGTGATGAATCAACCTCAACACAAAGGAAATTGAACCATCACCATTTCTTCCTATCAACAACAAGAATGCGAGTAATCCATCATCATTGTTTCGTCTCTACAAACCGAGACGTAAACCCGTTCTTTACCACCTCCTATCTCCCCACTTCTTCAAATCTCTGATTTTCCACCAACCAGTACGTTTCATCAATAAGATTTTTGAATGGTTGGTGTTGACTTTTGGTCTTTGTAAGGCTTTACTTTGACTAATAATTTTAACCCCCCCAAATAATTTTAAATGCTTAATACGATTTTACTTAAGTTTTGGGATGGGGATATTTTGGCTCTTGAAAGAAATTTTTTATAAGATTGTGAGCCAAAAATAAGTTTGGGGGAGGATTTTCATGTTCATATTTCATGTCCCCATTAATAAATTTTTCCTCCCAAGCTTACAGGTTTTTGAGCTTTAACAGATGACAACAGTGAGGACACTGTTGAAAACAAATTTGGGGGAGGTTTGTGCTTATTTACGTATCAATTTGCATCATACTTTGCATAAGCACAACATTTAAAAAAAAATTTAAAATTTTTCTTATATAACAAAAGAATAGAAAGTGAAAAATTATATTTAAAAGATAGGAATAGTTTAAGAAAACCAAGAAAATTAGAAGTTTTCTTAAACGAACTAGTAATAAGTAGTTATGAGCTGTTGTCCCAAGGGTTAGTAAGATGAAAGAAGTCACTAATCTGAGGATAAAAATAAGTCTGAAAAATAGTTCCTATTCATGAAGCCAAACATTTAAATGTTGATACCCTACTATACGCACTTACACACGTCTTGAAACTCGGGATAGTAGAGGATACCTTGAAATGCTCTTGTCTAAAAGCCAAAGTATGAAGGAAGTAAAAAAAATGAATAAAAGATAAAATGGTGGAGAAAAATGAACACTGATTTTGTTATCACCAAGGCAGCAATAAAAAAATATAGCGAGGGTGCTTCATCATCTAGTGCCTTAGACCAACTGGTCTGGAAGTCACTGCTAAGCCTTAGGTGGTGCAAGACGAGGAAAATACTAATACACCTAATCGGCAAACACATGAGTAATCGGTCGGTTAGTACCTCAAGAAGTATTAACCGTCGCATGAAAAAAGTGCGAGCAAATCCATCCAAATATTCATCAAATTAAAAAGTACTGAGGTAGATGGACAAGAGTATGATAGCTTGAATTGAATTCTCCGAGTGTAGGGATGTTCTATTCACACACGTAGGGGTATATGATCGATGTTTGGATAAAAAGTAGGAATGAAGAATAAAAACGATGTTTTATTGAGGGATGAAGTGATTTCTAACATCTTTTCATGACTATTAAGATAGGGCTCATGACAACTGAAAAGCCAGTGTAGTTGGAAACTCTAAATTTTCAAAGTATTTCTTTTATGGTTCTTATCTTTATATGTAAATTTCACCATCTCTCTTTTATTATAGGATTTTGTGGGTGTAATCCGCTGAAAACCCTCAGGAGACAACACCCCTCCTACTAGGGACACCTAGAGGTTTAACGGCTTGTTGCACGTGCTCAGTGCAATCGTGTTGCCTACGAAAGTGTGCTTAGTTTTCTTCTTTCTTTTTCTCCTTCTCTTAAATAAACTTGTTTGCTCGGGATGATCAAAGATAAGTTTGGGGGTATTTGTTCAGTTGATAAAACTGCACATTTAATATGACATTTTTCCTACTATTTCTATATTAGAAAAGGTGTTTATTATAATATATGATACATATAAGGGTTTATCTGTAAAAATACTATTTTCATGTGTTTATATATTATAATTAAAATTTGGTAGGAAAATGTAAGCATAAATACCATTGACCAAATCTTAATGTTGAAATTAATATCTCAATAAAACAAACTCTACTAATATTATTTGTGGAGTTGTTGTGCAGAATTTTCAGGGCTAAAATCAAGAGAATCAAAGTTGTTAGAGCAAACCTGCCTAATTAAGAAAGCAAACTAAGAAATCAAGTCTGGCAGTAACTACGAGAAGATTTTCAGTTTCTTGAGATTCAAAAGATCGCCACGTGTCATGAAGATGGAAGCGCAGAAGACCAAATCAAAAGATCCCTCTACAAGGCCGCGGATCCGCGGCCAAACCCACCTATTGGCCGCGGATCCGCCGCGTGCCAGAAGGGTTGTGAACTGGGATTTTGTTGTTAGAATCCTAACCATTGGTTTCCAATTTAGGAGGTTAGGATTCTGGCTCTGGAACTATAAATAAGGGCCGAGAGCCTCTTGGAAAAATTATCAAGCCGGATCGATCACGAAGTCCAAGACAGGCTCACGCATCCAGGCTGATCATCAACTGTTCGTCTACCTCCTTAGAAGAGATCGAGAAGCAAACTAGTATTTGTAATCATTTTCTAAGGGAACAAAGTGTAAATGAGTTTTGTTGATTAATAAAGGTAGTTCTTTTTCTTATTCTATTTCTTTGTAGTTTCATTATGAATTCTCTCTCCATCTCTTCTTCTCCCAACATGCACGAGTAATTCTCCGCTTGTTAGGGTTCGTTGGATTAGGGTAGGTTAATGGATGATGAAGATCTTTAAACTCTTTTTACGTCCTATAAAGTTTATAAATTTTATCAAAAGAATCATTAACATCCTAATCGGGCGCGCTACCAATTTATTGTTAGTCTCGACCGCGATTAGAGATTAGATTAATGATTGTTTTGGTAAAGGCTAGATATGAACGGAGTTCCATGTCGAGATAGGGGTCAAGAGTGGGAGCCCTTTTCCCTCCAGAAACCCTAATCTACATGCATCACCGTCATTCTAGTTTTAAATCTATTAAAGGATAAAAAGGGTAATCTTTAATTAATCATCCATAATTACTAAATCCTAATGAACCCTACAAGCCCCCTTCTCATATAAACATATCTCCGTAGTTAATCTAGATCTATATTTTGCATCAGTGTTTAACGTAGATCTAGATCCTACAACCATTCTTCAATATTCTTTATCCTCCTCTCTTTTTCAACACATCTAAAGTAAGATTAAAATATTCAACGTTTCCCTGAGGACGATCCGTACTCACCTCGGTCTAGCTACGCGCGACACCGTTCTGATTGCGGTTAACTACAAACACATAAAATTTCACATCAATCAATTAACGATCCTTAAATCAATCCAACTACAGATCTCTCAACTGGCATTGGTTCAAGGGTACATCTCTTCACACCTCTGATATGTGTCGTTGTAATTCTTCAACGTCTTCAGAGAGGTGGTGGGTCCAGACAACCAAAAACTTTATAGACTATGATGTCTTTAAACCCCATGGACTACGATGTCCTTAAACCCAATGGACCGCAAAGTCCCTAAACTAAAACAATAGAGCCCAAATGCTCTTTTGTTGGATCTAAATGATCCCGTTAAGTTGATCTTAGTCTAAAATTAGACTAATGTGTCCTTAACAAACATTAAATTGATTTTAGTCTAAAAACTAGACTAACGTATCCTTAACAAACGTTTAAGTTGATCTTAGTTTCAAATTAGATTAACGATCTTTAAACCCAACCCAAACCCAAATCTAAGAAAATACAGATTTGGACTAATTCACGCCCTACGAGTGACAACATAAATTAGTCTTTGTATACAATCCACGGGCAACCAAAAATAAAACAAACACACACGGCACGAGTGACCATCTGGAGAATGAGAAAGTTGTTACCGTGATGCGGTAGCGTAATTAACTGCAGGGGCTTGCCCCTGCAGGGAAGAGCGTCCCCACAATAAAAAAACCCCTCACAACGAGGGGGAATCTGACGAAGCCTACTACATCGGTCGTATCCGTTTAAACCTCCGATACACGGTGCCATAAATCAACTTGGCATCTTCGGAGAGGTGGACGGATAAATCCAAATAGCATATGTCCCTAAAATTCAGGCCGGGCATCCCAACATCCCGGTTGCGTCTTTCGACGGAGAACAAGCATAGAATGAGAATTGCTCTCTTGTGAAGAATAGAATGAAGCATACAATAATTCATGAGATAAAAAATATCTCACAAAATATCAAGCATGCTTCACAAAATATCTAAGTGGCGAGTCATGCCATGAGTCACCAAGAGCCATGTCTCACTTAATGCAAAGCTCCACCTCATTTCCTCCACCTCATTAATCTTTAATCAAAAAGAATAAAACCCTAATGAGGTGTTTTCTTCTAGAAGCAATTTTGTGCAAATTACGAAAATGCCCCTCATCCATACATACATACCCGTATCCATATTCCGAAGAATACGAATACAATGAGACGAAAATAATCCATCAGTATAATACTAGGATCCGGTTTAAACCGAAGCCCACTAGTATTATCCATCCGAACTTCATACGTGCACAAGTACACGTATGTGATCGAAGCCCTGCTGTAAAACCATACGGCCTCTGCATCTTTTGCCCGATGCAGGGAAACTCTCTTTGTGGGACTCTAAAAACTCGACACTACGCTGGCAGTGGGTTTAACCACAAGCCGCAAGCGGTACTAGCTGCACGTAACGGCTACCCAGGTAACTATCGATAAGAAAGCCGATGAGAAAACTCATCCGAACTCCTACTGAGCCTATCTGTGACAATCTCCGTACAGTCCGGTCTGTTCGTCTAAGAGTATCGCATATCGCGCCTAGGGGGCGGTAATCGTCAGACCCCTTATAGCGCAATAAATCATGTCGGAGTGTAGCCCAAAACACCCTGAGAAACTACTGGAGTACTTACCAGTAAATCTCGCCTGCCTTGGCCAAGGACTTTGTGTAATAGCTTTCCAAACACAGCGCGATAACAACCCCCAATATCGGGAGAGACGAATCCTATCTAACCGCCACTGCCTCCAAGTGCTTCGGGACTGCACCCAACTACTACCTGTTTGCACGACTCCTTTGAACCGTGGTAGGATAGTAATCTAAGAACAGTGGGAATACACTCGAGGCGAAGTAGCAGTGTCAAGTCGACGGACTATGCTGTACTCATGTCACCTGGGAACTGCTACCCGACGATAGGTATAATACCCACCAGCAGTTCCCTACGAGTCCTGTCCAGTATACTTACAACCCAATGAGCACCTGCATACTATCTCCAGTACGACGTACTAATGGCTGTGGGACAGACCATCTCCCCTGCTGGGATGAGAAGCGTATACACTAATCTACTCTGGAGTATCGATGCCCCGCCTCAATAATCTTACAACTAGGGACCTGTATAAGGATGTGCTTATAGACTACCCAGGCCCCACTAGTGTGACTTCCATCACAACGCTGGTAATCAAGCAAAGATCATAAGGGCTCTACCAATATGTATAAGCGATATGCTAAAAGAAACACATGCACACGTTGAGGTAGAAACAAACCAGGTAGCATACTACTATTTCGAGTAAGACTGTTACTATATCCGTGTATATCCCAAGCTTCCATTAAGTAATATGCAAATCAATATGATACAATAATGGCCTCTAGGGCATATATCACTAACAATTTTGACAGAAACATGTTATTTTGCGGGTTTCGAAAATCGATCGAACACTTTAACGTCGTAAAGGCATACCCAAATGTTCTGGCTTGGCTCTGATACCATGAAAGTGTTTACAAGCACCACGGTAGGGTTAAAACGGGCATCACACATGCAATTTTCAAAATTTCATGGTGCTAATGAACACTAACTAAGATCTAAATAGAATATTAGGGTTTAAACATGATGATATCACAAATACTAGTTAAGAGAAAGGGGCTACAACCTTTGTAGACCGTGTCCTTCTCTTCACAAGCTCTGTGTAGTAGTCCACACTACTCCACTAAGCTCCACTTGAAGAAGGTGCAAGCTTTCTCCGATGACCATCATGCCGAAGATGATCCATCCGAAGTCTGCCAATCCAAGCTACCTTTTCACTAAACCCTTTAGTGAAGGAAACACGCTACACTTGATCGCTAATCAAGTGTAGGATGGTAAAATAGGGGTTTTGTTTAGCTCACTAGGATGCTCACAAGCTCAAAGGATCACAACTCATGTGAAGTATTTGAGTTTGGAGGTGATGTGAAGAAAATGGAAGGAGCTAGAGAGAAGTTCATCTCATGAGCTCTCAAAAAAATGCTAAGTGTAGAATGCAAAAATTGTTGTGAAGAATGGCTTGACCCCTCACACATAATTGAAGCAAACCAATTAAATCAATATTCAATTGTAACCATACTTCAATAGTGTAGTGAGATGAATAAAATATTCATCAAGCCATGCTTCACTCCATGCTCCTCATTTTCCACCTCATTATTTTCCATTTACAATAAATAGAAAATCATACCATGCTTCATTTCATAAATATATATATATATATATTTATATATATATATATATTAAGAAGAATAATAAGTAGTGAGCTAATAATATTAATTAACATATAATTAAATCAAATATAATATATATCAAATTATTAAATCAACACTTGATTTAATAATCCGGTTACATCACATATAACCGACTAATATCATTTATCTGTGTATCACATTATCAAATCGACACTTGATTCAATAATCCGGTTATATCACATATAACATAACCGATAACAAATAACCATCAGATTAGAATACGGTATCACATACTCGTATTTAATCTGGCCCCCGCACATATCAACATATGTGCCCTATTTCGTTTCATTTGAACCAGGAAACTTCTATGTGGGACTCTAAAGACTCGTCAATACGCCAGCAGTAGGTGATGACCACATCAGTCACCCACAAGCCGTCAACGATACTAGTTGGACGTAACGGCTACCCAGATATTGAGTGATTAGAAGATCAAAAAGTAAGCTTGTCCAAACTCCCATGAAGCCTATAAGTAATACCACCGTATAGTCCGGTCTCTTTATCTGATATGTCGCATATCGAGTCTAGGGGTGGTAACGTCAGACCCCAGTAATTTGATAAGTCATGCCGATGTATGGCTTATAACGGTTTGAGAAACTACTGGTAACTCTTACCATTAATTCTCATCAGCAGCCCTGGTCAGGGACTTCCAGTTATAGCCAATCGAGCATAGCGCAACATCAACTCCCAATACCGGAAGAAACGAAACCCCTCATATCGCTCGCTGCTTCCATGTGACTCGGGACTGTACCCAAAATCCACCTGTTTGCCCGATTCTTTTGAGCCGTAGCAGGGAGGAAATCAAAGCACAGTGGGAGCCACACAAGGCTCTATGACGATCTCGGGTCTACAGACTAACCTGTACCAGTGTCACCCGAGAACTGCTATGTGAAGATAGGCACAATACCAATTAGGAGTTCTCGGCGAGTCCCGTTCGGTGTACCCATTCTCTAATGAGCACCTGTGTACAATTTTTGACGTCACAGACCAATGGTTGTAGGATCAACCATCGCCCTATACAGAGTCAAGAAACGTACACACTAGTTTACTCTGGAATTCGATGCCATATCTCGATATCCTCTCGATTAGGAACTGTTAAAGGATGTACTTTTGGACCACCCTGATCCCATTAGTATGATCTGCATCATAGTCCTGGTAGTCAAGTACATATTCTAAGGACCTTATCAACATGTGAGAGATAGACAGTATAATAATACCAGTCTACATGTTAAAATAAAGGCAACCAGATAGCATATTATCATGTCGAGCAAAAAATTCCTCTATATATATGTCAAAGCATCCACTATTTCATACAATAATGGCCTCTAGGGCATACATATTCCTAACATTAGTCTGATGCATGCAGGATTGAATATTTAGGAAACAATAAATTCATGTTGATCCATGCTACTTTATATTATTTATTATACCTAGAAAATATAAATACTGCGCAATTAATATTAGTAATTTTCATTGTTTTCTGCTTGTAAGCTAAAACTATTGTCATCTTTTCCCTTTTTTTCTGAGAAAAATAATTTGGATCGGCAAGATCTTAGCGTTAAAACTACTCCTTCCTTATTAGCATAACATGCATATCTTTGAAGACCCATTTGGCAAAAGTAAATTGGAAAATGTAAAGTAAAGAGAAAGCGGCTCATATTTCATTATATATGTTGCTTGAAAGTCACAAAAAGTAAAAAAGAGAGATTTTGTTTTCTTTTGGAACAAAATACATGCTTTCCATTTCCCTATGTTTCTAAGAGATTGTCTTCTATTTTCCTTAAAAATAAAATAATACTTTTGGTTGTTTGATTTGGTTGAAGATTTTGTCCGTTTTCACCAAATCTATTGTGGGTCTCTTATGAATTTATGATATTTATTCATTTTTGGCCAAATATGATATTTACTGCTTAATGTTTTGTGCTGAATATTTCCCCATGTTTTAAGAAATAAATTATCTTTATTTTTTTGGAGGCCTATAAGGAAGTTTTGGGTTTACACAAAAAGGATCTATAATTTTCCATTAAAAAGATCCATTCCTTCAATTTAATTTTACCTTTAAAGATAAAAAATCTTTCACTTTTTCAAAGAGGTTGGAACCAATCCTAACAAAGGGAGTTCATTACCAATTGGGATATGCTCAATTGAGGTCGCAAGTTCGATCCCCGAAGAGGGTCGATATTGAAAAACAAGAAAACAACACAAAGGGAATTCATTTCTATTGCTTTTGCTTACACTATTCGATTAGTCTGCATTAGAGAAATTCGTTTTCATTCCTAAAAAAATAACACATGTATGAAATGTACACTTCCATGTTTGATTCATAATGAGAAATGGTGATGAAAATATTAAGGTCAGGATTATAAACACTTTACAAGATGTTTATTTAATAGTCAAGGAGAATCATATCAAAAGTATTTGAACTATCTATGTTGTGGAATCTAAATACTTGAGAGATTCTTTTAATTATGTTTCATGTTCCTTTATAAAAAAAACTCATTTTATACTCAATCTTTAAAATTACATTGATTTGTTTGAATAGTTTTAATTATAAACCTAAAATTAAAAAAACAACCTTACAAAACGCGATATTAGCTTAAATTAATAAAGTTGAATATGTTTATGTGTTCACTATTACATGTGGAATCTAAATATTTGAGAGATCTTTTTTATTTATGTTTCATTTTCCTTTATAAAGAAATCATTTTATACTTGGTCTTTAAAGTTAAATTAATTTGTCAAATAATTTGAAATATAAACCTAAAATTTGTATACTTTATTTCCTTATGTTACATTTAAGCCGCTATTGTTCAATGTCCCGTCTTTAATCTGTTCCATCGTTCTCATTATTAATTTCCTTGCTTTTGAATAGCCGGTATATTTCTTTTGTTATGTTTCTTTTTTTTCCATTTGCAAAGTAATATTAGCTTTATATAACATGAAGTAAACTACAACGGAAATGTTGATGCAAAATGGAAATACAATTTGTGGTTTCCATGTGTTTTACCTTCTTGCGAAATGTAGCCATGATATGATTCGCAAAAATATGTTCTGCCGTTTGCTAATGTATATATGCTGATTATTTATATCATCTAAACTGTATTATTTCTGTACATCGCTCGGAACTACTATAATCACTCCTTGCATATTTCTGCTCAGGTTAGTGTTTTTGTAAGACTAATCGTATGTAAAACTTTTGTTCCATTTGTGATGTCCATCTATTCATTATTTTCTATGCTTAGAATGAACTTTATTTCTGTCGACTTCCTCCAATTTCATTCTTTCTTTACTATAGTTTCTTTGCTGCAAGTATCATGTCGTTTATTCATAATTTTATGTGCTTATAATTAATGCCAGTTTCATATGTAGAGTTTCAAATTACATTTCTAAACTACAGATTTCCCAATGAACCGAAAAATGCAACACTATTTTCTTTTATGTTTGTAGATGTCAACAGAGGAAGGCTAAGCACATATATAGCATGATGTTGAAGGTTATATTGAAAGTTGCTTTCTCCAGGCGATCAATTGTCTAAACAGTTTGTATTTAGTTCTCATGTTTGTGCATTTCCAAAGTTCGTTTTTTAGTTCATGCTTATTGTTTCACATTATTATAAAAAACATATAGCGAGTTGATTGAATTTGATATCATCACACATGCATTCCTTGGTCTGTGATTTTCTTACGAATCATGTTTACTTACATGCCTTTGTTTATATTCATTCGCTGTGATTTTAGTGCAAATTTTGTAATTTGTATCTTTCATCCATAGATATCCATTAGATATATATAATCTTACTGTTTCATATTTCTTTTGCTTATTAAAGTCAATCAACGCGATTAGGGGAAAAAACAACTCGAGCGGAGCTACATAGGATAATAGATTCAAACTCGTCTATGTGCGAACTTGAATTCTAAACATACATGCGCTTTCTTTCTTCACCGATACTCTACCTAACCCAAAGCTATGCATATATTGGATTTTCAACTTCTCAAAAACTTTCCTGATTTTTGCATACATGAGTCAAATTTGAATTTTTTTGGTTGAGATATGGAATCATTTTTCTTAATGCTGATTTTTTAGGTTAAAATTTATAATTAAATTTAAGATTAGATATAAAAAAAACTACCGAAAACTGAATCATAGAACAATAGGTAGATTTTTGTATCTCTCTCCGGTTCCCAAATGACAATTTGTACATGAAAAATGAATGTCATCACATACACCAAAGTATTTATTGATTGTAACATCAAGTTGTACATTAAAAATTTTAATTTATTCAAGTGCATCATTCTTGAATAAAATCTCAGAGAAGACATTTCTATTTTAGTTCGCTATCAACAAACAAAATTATTCGTGCTTAAAGTCTTCACTATCTGATCATGGCTGCTTTTCATAGTTGCTTGAAAGGTTTCTAAATACTTTAACCTTATCGTATTCTTTTTCTATAAAAGTTTTAGAACAATTCTCGCTTCAACCTGCATCTTTCTATAAATATTTTAGAATATTTTAGAACAATTCTCGCTTCAAATATGGATGCAACAAGGGAATATAGCGACCTATTTTGCAACAAGATAACGGCCTATCACTACCATAGCCGATTTGATTGACAAAATCAAGTAAGAATTTGCTGAATGCGATACAACTTATATCATCTCAGGTTTTAGCTCAGATTTTCCGCTCAGAATTTATTTTTTGATCATATATAGCAACGTAATTCTTATTATGGTCACACCACATATAGGTAACTTTAAACCTTATATTTGCATTCACAACAAAGTTATTATTCCATAGGAAACTTAATGACGGACTGATGAATAGATACAAGCTCAAAATCGAGGTTGAAGATAATATTGCCAAGATGAATTACTTAACAATTTTTGACAGAGATGCAGAAGATATGCTCCAAGTTCAAGCTACCGTGATCGAAGAATGAAAAATCAGGTATTATTTCTTTAAATAAAAATACAATTTACTTATAGACTGATTCAGACTGATTCTTTTGGCTGCACTTTTCGCTTTCTTAAACAAATAGGTGGATTGCCTATGAAAAATGCGAAAATGTTTTAACAAGGCAATCAACAAAGCGAAAATATAATTTATCCTCCTTTTATCATGACTTTCTTTTTAATTAGAACCGTCTACTTTTATTAACCAAGTCCTTTCAGTATACTTAAAGAGTATCATTCCATCAATGAAACTTTTCATTTCGACATGGAAGATCACTTTTTCAATTCCCATGATGGCTGTATCCCGATAAATGTTCGACTTCTCATTGCCTTGACAAGTCTCATGACCCAGTAGTGTGATATATATATATTTGTTTTCCCCCTTTTGATGAGAAAACTATTTCCTTTTTTTTCCGATCTAAATACAACAATCTTATGTTCAGAAAAGCCAACAAAGCTGTTCATTATCTCGCAAATTTTGGTTATGGGAATTCGAAATCCTTTCTGGAAAGCTAAAATACAATGGTAATTGGCATCAAGTTGTAATTTTTGATGGGTTAATAATATAAATTAAAGGTTTTGGGGGTCTTTCATTCATCCATTCCATTCTAATACAAAGTATAGAAATTTCTACGGATATATAATATTTGTCTAACGAATGACTTTAGATCACAAGTCTTGTGTCTTTTCAACTATCATCCTAATTTTGCTAATTACAACAACAACAACAATTGAGCCTTTTATCCCAAGCATATGGGGTAGGCTACATGAATCAACATGAGAATCACGCCGGGTCCAGCACATGAATCCTCCGCCTCCACTCACTCCTATCGAACAATATACTTTCATTGAGTCCTTTGTCAACCATATCGTTTCGTATCACCTCTATCCATGTTTTCTTCGGTCTCCCTTTTGCCCTTTTGTCATTGCCCATATCGAGAGTATCTATTCGTCGAACTGGTGTTTTCATAGGTCTGCATCGCACATGACCAAACCATCTTAGCCGGTTTTCCCGCATCTTCTCCTCCACAGGTGCTACACCAACTTTTGCACGAATATCCTCATTTCGCACCTTATCTTTTCTAGTGTTACCGCACATCCAACAAAGCATGCGCTTCTCCGCTACGTGCATCTTCTGTGTATAATGCTTCTTAGGAGCCCAACATTCTGTACCATATAATAAGGCAGGCCGAATAGCGCTCCGATAAAACTTCCGTTTCAATTTTAACGGAAAGTTACGATCACACAAAATGCATGTTGCACTCCTCCATTTCAACCAACTAGCTTGGATCATTTGATTAACATCACTAACGATCTCCCCATTCTTTTGGATGATGGAACCTAGAATCTAAACTGATCGCTCGGTGATATCCCTTGCCCTTCCAATGTTATACCAATATGGTTTTGACTTCTCTGGTTACTAAATTTGCAATGCATATATGCTGTCTTAGACTTGCTCAATCTGAATCCCCGAGATTCCAATTTTTGCCTCTATAATTCCAATTTGGCATTAACCCCTGCTTTCGTCTCATTTACTAGAACAATATCATCAGCGAATAGCATACACCAAGGTAGCTCATCTTAGATAGTTCTAGTAAGCCCATCCATCACGATGGTAAACAGGAATAGACTTAATGCAGATCCTTGATGTAAACCAATTGTAATTGGAAAATCACTCGTTAAGCCACCGCAAGTTCTGACATTTGTCACTACTCCATCGTACATATCCTTGATTATGTCAATATACTTGACGGGGACCCCCTTCTTCATCATTGTCCCCCATAATACCTCTCTAGGTATCTTGTCGTACGCTTTTTATAAATTAATAAATATCATATGCAAATCTCTTCTCCTCTCTCGAAAACGCTCGACAAGTTGACGAAGCAAATGAATAGCCTCTGTCGTCGATCGTCTAGGCATGAACCCAAACTGGTTCTATATTATCTTAATATCCTTCCTTAGCCTGTGTTCAATCACTCTCTTTCAAAGTTTCATGGTGTGACACATAAGTTTTATTCCATGGTAGTTTAAGCAACTTTGAATGTCACCCTTGTTCTTGTAGATAGGTACAAGGATACTTTTTCTCCATTCATTTGATATCTTTTTTGTCTGCCAAATCTTATTAAATAGATCTGTCAGCCATTTAACGCTTATTTCTCCTAAGTATCTCCAAATCTTGATAGGAATCCCGTTAGGACTAACCGCTTTTCTTAAACTCATTATGTTCAAAGCTTTTTTAACCTCAGGTAGTCTTATTTTACGCATGAAATCACGGTTTATATCTTGAGATTGAATGACAAGTCCATCCAAATTCTTAGTAAAGCTCTCATTGACCAATTTATCAAAATAAGCTCTCCATCTTTCCTTGATATTCTCATCTCGAACTAAAACCTTCTTATTTTCATTTTTGACACACTTCACCGCACATAAGTCTCTAGTCTTCCTTTCCCGCATCCGAGCAATCTGGTATATATCATTTTCAGCCTCTTTAGTGTCTAATTTCTCGTACACCTCCTTATAGACCTTAGATTTAGCTTCCCGAACAGCTTTCTTAACTTCCTTTTTAGCCATTTTATACTTCTCAAATCTTTCCACATCTCTACTTTTCTTCAAATCTTTATAAGAATCCCTTTTAATTTTACTAGTAGTCTTTACTTCTTCATTCCACCATGATGTGTCCTTAGATGGTGGAGCACCACCTCTCGACTCACCAAGTAGATCTCTAGCTATCTTCTTGATACAACTAGCCATTTTGTTTCATGTTCTGTCTGAATCATCTTCCGACTGTTAATCCGCTTCTTGGACTACACGATCTATAAAAGCCTTTTGGTTACCTTCTTTCAATCCCCACCATTTAATTCTAGACTCTACCTTACGTCTAATCTTCCTAGGTCTTCTTGTAAATCGAAAATTTAGAACTAAAAGTCTATATTGAGTGGTTACACTCTCACCTAGCACTACCCGTTTGTAGTAAGCACCGGGCTATTATTAAAAGAAAGAAAGAAATACGAATATAGAAAGAAAAATAATAATAAATAAAAATATTCTTAAGTGTTATGCATTCGGTACGGTAAGCTAACCATTTTGAAGGGGAGAAGGCTCAAACCCTTTGAATCCACAATTAAAGTAGGTAAAATCTCTACTATTATAATAGCAACTCTTTTGTAGCTCACTTATATCCCTTCTTTTCTTGAAATGCAAGAAAAAGGAAGAATAAAAGTTGTCATTTATAATAGATAGAGATTGCCATGTCACTATAATAAGACAATCTTTACAATTATAATGACGACAAATACTTTTTCTACCGCAATTTGTCTACCTAGAAGTTTATCTAAGAGACAAACATCATGTGCTCATCTGTTTGACACTGTTACCTAGATATTGTGGGTCCTACCATTTTGTTTCTTAGGTAAACTTTTGGTTAGAAAAATTACGGGTAGGAAAAGTATTGCTCTATAATGACAACTCTTTTGTAACTCACTCATATGTCATCTTTTTTAAGAATACAAGAAAAAAGAGAAAATGTTGGTATTTATGATTGATTATAGAATGCCATGTCTTAAGACAAATTAATAATAATGGCATTCTCCTTCCATCCTTACCAACTATTCAAATTCAAATTCAAACAAATGGAGCCGAAATCTCCATTAAAAAGTTTTCTACAACATCAATAAAAATATTTATGGAGCCAATAGTTAATCAGAAAAAGAGATATGGTGTCTAATAAAAATAGCTATGAGAATAGAGATGTAACGTCTTCAAAATAATAAAATATGATTTTTGGGAAATTTTATAATTTAATATTATTTTAATGAATATTTTAATATTCTGGTATAATTAAATACAGATAAATGGGGAAAAATTATGGAAAATTCTAAAATAAGGTATTTTAAGGAATTGCCTCGTTTTCTGTGCATGCCCCCATTTCCTCTAGTTTTGACCCTGAGTATGTCTAGTTTTGACTGATTCCATCTAGGGTGAAATCTGGGTTGATTTTCCTATGTTGGTGTATAATTTGGGACTTGTTTTAGCATGGATTTTGGTATTTGGTGATTCATTCCTGTCGGGTGGCGTTTGGACGTCAACGACAAGTGGATTTTGATTGTGTTTACATGCGAGTCGATGGGTTTTTACCTATGCGGGTAGCGTGTGCCATTTTGGTTTCCAATGTGATTTTCATGTGCTTTAGCATTGTGATATACTTGTAGGTACCCCGCGTGATGTTGAGGCAAAGGAGGTGAAGATAGCGACATCGGCTTTGGCACACGAGAAGCAAGGTGAGTAGATTTATATCTACGGGGAGAAGTCGGGTGGATGGCGTATAGCACCCCCGCAGTCCGTGGTGATGTATACGAATACGTATACACACGAATATTTATTATGTGTTGTTTAGGGTTATTGATGGTGATAATGATATTTTGATGATAAGAATATATTGGTTTAGTATAGTGCGAACCCTAGAGTAGTGGTTGCACTCACACATACATTTACACACATACTTGCATTCATTCTTTCATTTATTAAAGTGCATATGATGGTGCGTATATCTACACATGGGTATGGGACTATGTGTTTATATACGGGATTTGAGAATGATACGTGGTTTGAGATGATACTTGATGTGAGGCCGTGAGATCGGCGATGTGACATAGTTTGCCTTTGAGGTGCGATATGATAGTTTTAGCGGGCCTTTGGACATGTGCTTTACCCGCATTCATATTTTATAGATGGTGTCGATTTGTACTAGACTTACAGTAGTACCCCAGATTGTGTGATCTGATGATAAGTGATACCTGATATGTGATGAGATAGTGTGATATTGACCCCTACCCAGCTATTGGGATGCCGTACGACGATTTACCGTACGAGCCGATATTGATGATAGATCCGCACTCATGATTCGAGTTTATCATACGATATGTTATTGAGGCGAGATCACCGACTATCATATCTATATTTATATATTGACTCAGATTAGGTGGTTTCATACCCCTCCTGTCTAGATTATTTAGTAGACATTAGACTAGACCGAGTCATACCTATTTCAAAACTAACGAATCGGGGAGATTTTAAAGATAAGCAGAAGGGTTATACGGATATTTTCAAATGATGCATCTTTTCTTAAAACACCGTAGCCCTTACTTTACCAAAAGCCCTGATTCGTCTTATTTCAAAAGGCAAGGTTGCATGACATATCTATTGGGGCAGGTTCTGTACTTTTGCGTTGATCATTCGTTTCCGCATATTCCTGCTATTTGCATTGCATCGCTTGTATTGTTGTGACATTCAGTCATGCTGCTAGGACACCAGCACCATTATCGATGATGTATATGTTCCACGTACACTTGTTGCCGGCTCACACACTCATCATCGATAATTGTCATGTCACTACACTATAGTACTATTGCATTCATGATATGATTCTGGCATGGCATATTGTACACTTATACCTGTACACATATATAGATGATTCTAGCTTGATTGGGGATTTGGGAACCGCAAGATACTCTTTAAAAACAGATTCCTTTTAAAAGAGCGGTCTCCCTCGACATGTGCACATTATTATTCCATGTTGCATGACTTACTGATATGCTTGCATTACTGTTACATGCCGCATACATCATGCTTTGACTGTACGCATTGAGATATGTTGTTTCTATGATATTTCTGGATTTGGGAACCGAGGGTATTTCAAAAGAGAATATGTCATTTCTTTAAAAACCCGGTTACCCTTGATATGATATTTCAGTGCGTCCACCATGTGTTTTCTCGGTGCTGAGAGCGATATGTGTAACCCGAATCGAAGCGTGGATGAGCCGATTGCGGGTACATGGTGGACCCGGTATGGTTCCCCTCGGCAAGATGATCGATGAGCTTTGCCGATTGAGCCTGGAGGCGGGCGAGTACCTACCGGTGATTGGTTGGACCTGGCGGTTATCCGGAGGATACCGACCAGAGTCGATAGATGTTTTGGGCATACTGCCGGGGCCGAGGGCCGATACCGCAGACAGAGCCCGCGGGCCGATCCGGACTGACGGAGCCCGATATATGAGGATTTACGTGCCGATGCTGGGCACAGTTTTCATGATGTTTTCGGGTGTCGATGCTGGGCACCCTGGTTCCATGATTTTGATGTGTTGCGAGGGACACGGGTGGTTATATCCTCATATTATTTCCCATGCACATGATTCATGATATTTACATGCATGGTGGTTATTGTCAGTGGGTGACGAGTGGACGGGATCCACGAGTGTGCAGATTTGATTACATTGGTTATACCTCATATTCATGACATGCTATTACCTGAGGCACTAGCACGAGCACTTGGCACTACACTCATGTATAGAGATTACATTGCCAGTTTAGCATGCTTCAGCTTTATTCATATTGAGGTTTATTTATATCTGATCGTATTGACCTAGGATGGGTCATGCATTCGATCTCTGCTTGTAGATATTTTCTATTCACGAGTTGGCAACTCACCCCCGTTGTGCCCCAGTCCTTGCAGGTTTTTGCCGTACAGATTCCATAGCGGCATTTCTGGCACACTGCTTCCTTATGGGTGACTTGCTTGGATAGGTGGGATCTTTTGTATCAGAACCGCCATTGTTCATGTATTTTTATTGTATCTAGAATTGTCCATCAACCAAAACTTGTAGTTTGTTTCAGACTTAGAAATCAGTGTTGTATTGTTTCGACCTTAGAGTCGCGCTTGTAGTATTGCGGTTTTCTGGCTGTTTTTGAGTTTCTTTTCAGTTTTGATCCTCGCCCCTTGGCGTTGTATATTATTATTGCTTGCGTGGTTGTGACCGTCGATTGACGAAGAGCTAGCTCCCGCTTGGGGATGCCTTTTATCATGTCATATATATTATTCTTGTTGTACCCCGTTCGGGGCCAGTTTTTACAAAGGAAACTCTGCCGAAATTTTCAGGAAAAATTACACATTTTAAAAAAATTCATATTCGGCTTAGTTATTTAAAAACTTGATTTTCAAACATGTTTTCTTTACCTCTTAAAACTAATTTTCCCTATTTACTCCTTAAATGGTTTTAGATTTCTGGGCTTTTGGCTTACTTGGATCAGATGGAGTCCTATAGACTTCATATGGTTCGAGGGCCAGTCACGTGCTCTTTCGGGTCGTGACAAGAGAACCGGAAAAATCAGATCAAAAAGAATATAAACGTGCATCGCACGTGCAAAATACTACTAATAATAATGGCATCATTCCTTCATTCTCACAAACTTTTCAAATTTAAATTCAAACAAATAATGGAGTCAAAATCTTCATTATAGAGTTTTCTAAACATTAGTAAAGCATATTTATGGACCCAAAGTTTTATTCAAAAAGATATGATGTCTAACAAAAATAGCTATGAGAACAAGGAGGAAAATAAATCAAAACGGATATCAAAGTGCATTGCACGTGCATAATACTAGTTCTGTCTATGATAACGAAATTGAAGCTTTAAAAAATTTCAAAAAAATAATATGAAGAAGAAAAGAGCTGGTGAAGGATTCTCTTAAAAAAATTAAAACGTGAGTTGGTAAAGGATTCTCTTAAAAATAAAAACTCTATCACAAAGATCAGATCATATTAAGAGAAACTCTATCTAAAATTGCAGGAAATGGAGATCCCCTGAGTGAAGCTTGGTTCCCAGGGATTAGAGGTCCAATCATCTTCTCTCTTCTTTCACTCTAATATTTATAATTTGATTTCTCATTTCCTTTGTATGAATTATTTCTTTATCAATAGAAATTGGTTCTGTGCCACTAAACTTTTACAATAGTTTCAAATTTGAGTCATATTAGCATCCCTCATCAATTTCTTATCCATTTGCAATTAATGGTTTCCCAAATTTGTTTGAATATAAAATATTTTCCCTCGACCCTCATCATAAATTCAGAGTTGTGGTACAATGGAAGAGACATTTATCATGAGATTGAAACCATCCGGGTTTGATTCTTACCGGGAGAGTATTAAATGCGGATTAATTTCAATTAAAAATACCGTTGCACGAAAACAATTGATTATAGTTTTATAGAATACAAAATCTAAGTATAAATAAACCTGATTTAGATGGAAAATTATCAAAAAATTTGCATAGTTAAATTATAGTCTTTATATATGCACAAAATGTTGAGTTTTAGGGATTTTAATTTTCTTCTCCCTGAAGGTTTCCAGGCTGGGTGTGGGGTTTTTATTGGATATTATGATTCTCCTGTTTTCGAGTATTGATTGTCAAGCATGCATTCGACAATGGAGTTACTTTCTTCGACACCTCGGATTTGTAAGGGCCTCACACCAATGAGATTTAACTTGGCAAGGTTAATCGATTTCTTCTCTCTTTCTTCGCTCCATAATCTTTGCCTTAAATTTTGGGTTTTTGGGGTGCATCACTTAACCCTTTCATGTTTCACAATGCTATCAACCAATATTTTTTTGACATTGTGCAGCTTCTAATATCATCAACATAGTTTAGTGAAGTACCAAATTAGTGGATAACTAAGGAAAATGAAAAGTGAGAGAAGATTGTTAGAACTTTAATGGAAAATGAGATAAGAAGTTTGATATGTAACCTATTGATAAAGCTGAAGACTACTGACTAGTCTCCTCTGGAACAATTTGCTAAAACGACAATTTTGGGATTTTCATTCATTTTCCTTACATTTATCCGGCTGCATTATATGGAGAAAAAATAAAGTAGTGGAGATGTATTCTCCTAAAATAAGGAAAATGCAAATAAACATGATCTAAATTGAGAACATGGGTTGGTGGGAGAGTGGATTAGACTTGTGGACCTCATGCACACATTAAACCATCCCTCTTCAAACTACCTTGTCCTCTCAAGATTGAGACCAACAATAGAGCCCGTGAGTGTTCATGCCATGATGCACCATTCAACGACATCTCAAGACCTCCGGTTTAGGTGGATTGTTATCGGCCGTTATGGAGGGTCAGAGCATTCTCGTTGTTAATGTACTATTGGATGACTTCTTGGAGCCTCGGGTTTAGATGAATTGTTTGGGCCGTCATGGAGGGTTGAAGCGTTCTCATTCAGCGACATTGGAGTAAAAAAATATTGACTCAAACATGTGAAGTACCACACATCGGATACCTCAATTTCAAATATCCCTCTAAGACAACATGATTGTCTCAAAAGAAGTGGCAGCGGGTATCTCAAATGAGGTACCGGTTAGTCTATTTAACCGGGTAGAGTGGGAGTTATTTTCTTCTTTCACTCCTCTCAAAACTTGGGAGTAGTTTGAATAACCGCTCCCCACTCCACTGCAAAGTAGTAGATGCATATATACCTCTTCAAGAGACAAAAAAAGATAATCTACAATATGAGATTGATAAATCTATTATTAAGAACTCTCGAAGACTTTTGAAGAAGAAGACAAGATAGAAACTTAAAATTAAGTTCTTCCATCCTTTGTCTTTGATCTTTCAGAGCCTGTCCAGGGTTGAGCCCAGGAATTTGACGACGGACTTGAAAAGTCATCTATAGACGCTTTTCCAGGGCCTTGGAGAACTATTTGAAGAACTTTAACAAGTTCTCACAACAAATGTATCCCCTTTTACTTTTATGTCTTTTGAACAAAGAGCATGGAAAATCTGTTTCTAAACAAAAAGGACTATACATAGGGATAACTTTATGTTCTTAAACACAAAATCTAGAGATAGGAGAAATGCTATGTCGACTTTAGACACCGAGACCCTGTGTCTTGGTCCTTGGAACTTAAAAATAGGAGAAACCCTTATTTTCTCAAACAAGCTTGAAAATGGAGGAAACTCTATTTTCTCAATCAAACCTAAAAATAAGGTAACCCTATTTTTCACAAAGAAATTTGAAAATGATGGAAAACCCTATTTTCTCACATAAATCAAGTGTTGAATTTGATTTAAATTTGGGATTAATTAGGGATTGGTTAGGATTTGAATCTAATCTTTTTAGTTTATATTTAAATCTAATCTCTGCTTTAAATTCATATTTATCTCTAATTTAAATATGGATTTATCTCCAAGTATTTATTTACCATATAAATATAAGGCTTTCTTTAGGGTTTTGTATAATCTATAATTCTCTAATTACTTAGGGTTTGATTAGAGTGGGAGAGGCGGCGCAGCACGGTCGCGGATAGAGTTGTAAGAGAGAGTATTTCTTTGTAAAAGAGGTGAGTAGTCAGTGTAATCTCTTATAATTCTTTTTAATAGTGGAAGTTTTCGTCACGGTTTGCAGGATTAGGTGCAAATGGCGTTGAACCTAGATAAATCTTATGTGTTGTTGGTGTGTTCTTTTCGTGTAATTCGGTATTCGTCGGACAGTTCTTTTTCAGTCTATCATAAAACAAAGGTTTTGGATTTCCGCTACGTATAGATACATAATCCTTATAACACCGAGTACATAATAGAAACTCTGTCCTCAAATCAATTTTTCTTGACATAAAATTAATCTTATGTCTAAAATTTTTTTGAAACATTGAAGAAATTCCATGTTTTCTCAAACAAACTTTTAACATAATACATATATTTATGACTTAACAAACTTTGAAAATAATAAAACATGTTATGTCCACCCAAAATGGGACAACAAATCCAAAAAACAAGGATTTTCCCTCTAAAAATAGATTTTCGGGTACCTGAATGGAGGAACCTGCCATCACTTTGCTCTGACAGAACCTCAAAACGAGGTTCCCACTCTCTAAGTTGATACAGTCGGGTACCCATTTGAGATGCCCGCCCCTCACAATAACGAGACTGGTCCCACTTGAGGTATCCTGCCATGCTCAAAACAGTATAAGGCTGGGTCCCAGCTTGGGAGTACCTGCCTATGCTTTAAGTAATGTCAAAATTTGACATTAGAACCCTCACCTATTGAATAATTACACATATCATCTATATTTTGACTCTTTTGAGTATTTGATTTCCATTTGAGCAATTTGAGATATCTTATATACATTGTATTCAAGTTGTATCCATAACCAAAGAATCATAATAATTTTTCAATGAAATGAAATTCATATTATCTCTTTGCAAGTATACATTTTATCTATAATGTGATCTTTCCCGCTATAATGTGATTTGGAGTAATCTAATAAGATATCCCGTTTATGTGTAAGCCTGAGACATATAGGTGTAATTAACAATAAGTGCCTGCGCTTATTGAAAGCCATGAACACAAGACCTTTTGATCAAATTTTAAAACCTAAATCTCTTGATTTGTTTAAAGTCTATCTATTTTAAACATGTTAGCCATTGGGCCCAATCCGACCCAATATCCATCCATATGATTGGGTACCCTGTATATTCATATATAGCATGCTAGGGTTTCATACGAGATATGAGATATTTCATACGAGATATGAGACATATGAAACATATGAGAGAAAATACATAGAGAGTTTTTCTTGAGAGAAAAACTAGAGTGTCGTCGTCTCCTTCATCCTCTTCTATTTTGGATTGGCTTAGGTGGTGATCAAGTCGGGGATTCTCACTTTCTACCAAAGTGTGATTTTCCTCTGGTCGTTGTTTGGAGACGATAAAGATCAGATCTTCTACGTGACAAGGACGAAAAATGATCCAACCAATCGGATCATATATATCGTAAACCTTTAGGGTAGATACATGTATTTCCACTGTGCATGATTGCTTGTTATGTATCTACGTTACCTAAAGTGTACATTGGTATCAGAGCCATACATCCCACGTTCTTAGAATTATAGATCTGTGATTTTTAAATTATTTGCAACTCAAAAGTCGCGTTTTATTGATATGAATATATATCATTTTTAATGTCAGATCTATGATATTAGGGTTATCGTTTTGATGGATATTCATAAATCTATTGATTTTGCATCATATTATCACCGTAGATTAGATCTATTTTTATGACGCTTTGATATAGTTTTTTTTTTAATTCGTTGATGTGAAATAACTCGTGGAATAAATGTGAGATAAAGTTTTTTAAAGATTGGATCTGTTGTGTGAAAAGAAAATTTTAATTTTTTCTCTTGGTGAGAATTAATGGCGGTTAGATCGCAATTTTTTTCTAAAACCCTAATCCTATTTTTTTTGGATAAAAGAAACTTGTGGGATATTTATTTGGGTGTTTGGTTGGACCAAATGTATTTTTTTGATTTTTTGTTGGACCAAAAAGATATTTTGGATTTTGGTTTTGAACCAAATATTTTTTTTGGATTTTGGTTGGGAACCAAATATTTTTTTGGATTTATGGTTTGGAATCAAAAATATTTTTCTTGGAATTTTGGTTGGAACCAATTTTTTTTTGATTGTGGAAGCGGGAAAATATTTTTTTAATAAAAAAAATAATTTCTGAAAATTTTAATATTTTCGGATTTTTTTTTTAAAAAAAAGAAGAAAAATTCAATTTTTTTAAAAGGAAAAAAGCATTTAAAAAAATTAAGGGGGGCCAGCCACCAGGCTCGAGTCGGGCTCGGGCCAGGCCCAGGCCCGAGTCGGGCTCGGGCCACGCCCAGGCCCCTGGGCCGAGCCAGGTTCGGCGGATCGAGCAGGCCTGAGCCGAGCCGAGTGTTTTTTTTAATTTTAAAAAAAGAAATCCAGAAAAATCCCAGAAAATTCCAGAAAAATTCCAGAAAATTAAGAAAATTATTTTATGAGTTTTCTTATATTTGGGGAGTTTCCCACTCAAGTTTTGGGTTAATTAAGGATTTTGCTGTTAACTCTGAGAGTGATATATTTTTTTTCCGAAAATGTTATTTGCTCTCCAAAAGTTTCAAATTTTTATTCTCACATAAATTTTTTGAGATTTATTAGGTGGTTGTTCCGGCGGAAGGGCCTAGGACGCGTATTAATTTCATGAATAAAATGAAACGCCTAATAAAACGGACAATATTAGATTTGGTGGTTTAAATGAAAATAAAATTTGTTAGATTGATTGTTGCATTTTGTGTTGTGCATGGTATATTATATATATAAAGACACATACAACATTAATTTGACAAATTTCAAATGGGAGATTTCGAGAGGAGATGGGAGTATGATTCAACTACCCAATCTACTCTGTTTTTTATGAAATCTATGATCTGTTTTTCAATCATTTTAACAAAATTTAAAATTTTATACTTTTGAAGGATATGGTTGGGGCCATAGGCCTTTTTCTCTTTCTTCAGTGTGTAGATTTATTATTGTTATTAAGATGGGTTGAAAACGAAGTGTTTTTTGGAAAAGAACGGTACTTCATTATATGCCATAGTCTTAACGCATCCATAATAAAATCAAGATATCATCAGTCTCATCAGAAGTGAGATGATAGATGACGATAACATAATAAAATAGAAATATTAGTTTAATATTACATGAACAAGCTGAAAAACTTGGACGAAGTGAAAAAGTGGCAGCGATGTAGGAAGGCTACACAACGCAACACTATTGAGGTGGCAGCAATGTAGCGGGGCTACGCGAATCAGCACTATCGAAATGCAGCGATCTTTGGAGAATTGGCACATCTAGGATCATTCTACATGTTGGGCGTGATGAAGAGCGATATCATTAATGGTCATATGTTTTATTGCTGAGTACTTGCAGTTTATATTGAGCGGTAGTTATAGCTTATCTATGCGCCAAAAGATAAGTCGTGCGATGATTACGGGGTAATCTATGCGACGTGGCAACATCACATTATTTCTTGGTTTGACCTTATTTTCATATAAAGATTCGAATCATGTAATGTGGATACACTTAAGAGTTATATTTTCATTAATCCGGAATCTGAAGAGTTTTGCTCCAGTTAGACTGTAGAGCGACAGTAGTAGACAGTTACATATTTTCTACTCGATATATAAAGCAGTTATTATGCAGAAAGCGAATGTGTTGACGTTTGCTAGTATGTTTGAGTAACTGATATTTAAGGTTTAATCGCCAGGGACGATAGAACCAAGAGCGATACTGATATGTTGACAAGGTCAACAGTACGTAAGGACGGGTGTCCTAACGCAAGAAGAGTTCTATCGAACTATGAAAACAGAAATAACGCGCCAACAACTTAAGTGATTTAATATGGAGAAATGTGCTGGAAATAATGGATATAATAAGTCCAACGTTTGATTGTGGGAATTTGAACCGCTCCACTTATCAGGGTACTGAGTGGAAATATGTCTTCTTCTTGGAGCAGAAAAGTTTGTGGAAGAAATCATGTGTCGAGAACATATGAATCTATTCTGCATCGAGGATGCAGATAGCTCTCCATAAATAATCTTCTTATCAGAATACTGAGTGGAAGAAGGCCTTTTGCTGGGAGCAGAAAAGTTTGTGGAAGAAAATCATGTATCGAGGACATATGAGTCAATTCTGCATTGGGGATGCGGATAGCTATCCACAAATCATCTTCTCATCGGTTAGAGTTTCAGTCTGGGCTTAGGATATTTGGATAGTTTAATGGGACAATCTGTCTTATGAGTTCCTTATAGTTTTTAGAATTGATCCTTCTATAAATGTCATGAGTGGTATGGTAGATTAGATTAATAGATAGATGAGATGACTTAACCACTTGGGATGGATGAGTTGGCATTTGAGCCAAAGCCAAACCATCTGCTTATGAGAGTTGCCTTGAAGGCAAAACTATCAGAGTAAAACCATTTGGATATCCATTACAGATAATTCACTTTGATAGATATGGACTAATAAACGTGAAGACACGCAGCGGAGTTTCCTAATTTACCACCTTCATTAATAATTACCTGATATGGCTATTGATCTCACACGGAACTAAAGCGTCGATTTGTATCAAACGTGGTATTAGTGAAGTGAAGAGTCAGTTCACGCAAAAAGAGTTGTGCGTGTTTCGCGGAGCAGTTCTAGGAACTATAAGTAAGCCATGAGTATTTATTTTAGCAGTTTAGGAAGCTGAATGAAGGAAAAAGAGTCATCACATAGCTGACGATGCCGTAAACTTTGCAACAAAATGGTGTTGTAGAGAGAAAAATTAGGAAATCCTAGATATGATAAAGAACATGATGGCAAGGACCAAAGAGATGCGCTGTTGACAGCGGCTTATGTTTTTGGTCATGTGTTTTCAAAGTCAGTGCAGTCAACACTCTATGTATAGTGGACTAACGAGAGACCTGAGAGGTCACTTATGTCCATGAGTTTATGGTAGGATTGTGACAGACATTTGGTTATGTGACAATAATTTTCTCGGGGAGGAAACAACGAACGGTTTCTACGGGGAGGAAATATTGATCGATTTCCTCAGGGAGGAATTTTCACAAAGGGCAAAAATGGGTCAGAATTTAGGATTCTATGAGATTGAGGAGTCTTCTAATCGGTGAGTAGTGCAGAAGGAATTAGTTCCTTTCAACGGCTGGCGACAGTAGGAGCGATGTTTTGGTTGATGGCTCAGAGCCAATCATGGATCCTTAAGAGACTTGTAGATATTGTTGTAGATTGACACCCATATGATATTTCAATATCAAAGGAGAGATGTCTATGGTAACTTCGTATTGGTTGCAGAACCCAAATCACATAAAGAAGCTATTTATGGGCTTATTGCGAAAGAGTGAATAATGACAATGGAAGAGGAGCAAGAGTCAACGTTAAAGGATCAAATCTGAGATTTGATCGATTATCCTACCGAACGCAAGAATATTGATAAAAACTGAGTTTTTCAAGATTTTGCGAAAGGAGGAGGATATTGTAGAGAGATACAAGGCACACTTGTTGGGAAAGAGATTCACCTAGCTTAGGTGGACAACAAATAAACACTTTTTATCCGGGGTGATAATTGCGTCTCTTTCGCCTTCCTTAACAAATCGTTGCACATAAAAATCTTGAGCTAGTTCTGTGAACTTAGATTGTATAGTCGGTGGAGATTTGGATAAGGAGATCTGAAAAATCTGCCTATGGGTTTCAAAGCCAAAGTGACTCGAGTTGACTTAGAGAGTCCATATATGCCTTGAAACACTTATCCAAGCAGTTGTTGGTTCGATATCATCGATTTATATTGGATGCGGACTGACGATGATTGAATGCGACAACTGTAAGTTCATAGATCTTGTTATGAATGATGTAGTGATGACCAAAAGTGACTTGGAGACCATGATTGCCACTTGAAGTGGCTGTTCTCGCTATAGAGGACATATGGGATGTTAAATTTGTGCTTGGGAATTGGATCCAAGAGGAACCATTTCAAGAGTATCCTATGTTTATCTTCAGAGACTCATATGGGGTATGTTTTAAAACGGTTCAGCCTACACAGTCACTCTCCAGTTTATTTCTCTAGTCACTAATGGACATGTTTTTAGCCTTAATTTTTGCTATAAGACTTTTGACAGAGTGACAGATTTTGTGGGTTCCATTTTGCATAGTCAGTAGTCAAATGTATGCATAGTGTGTACTTGACCGGACATATAATCCTTACCGATTGGACTTAGTATCAGGGTCTGCTTGTTGGGATGAAGTGACAAGAATTTTTATGTATTTATGTGGGACAACCCACTATACCTTGTGCTATGAGGAATCATGGTTTACGGTTATGTGGACATACAAATGCCTACTGGGTCGGTAATCTGGGTATGCGTACATCCGCATGTGCTTTCTTGCATAATGGCATGTCCATTACTCGGAGTAGTAAGAAGCAAGAACTGTAGCTTTTTCACCATGCGGGTGGAATATGTGGCTACCTCAGTAGCGCCAAAGGGACGCTAGGTTGAGGTGATTTCTTAGGATTTGCGTGTGATTTCGCACGCAAAGGAAACAGGGTTTCTCTTTATCGTAATATCAGGTCAACGATAGTATACTCAAACAATCCCATACATATGGAAAGTTGAAACACTTACAGATCTAACGACACTTCGTCAATAAGTTAGTGGCATGAGAATGTGGTCTATGCTATAGGGTCTTTCTTTAGGTCAGACGATCGGGGATCCAATGACGAAGGAAATAGCCAAGTAACGCTATGTGCTTTTGGGCTTCGTCCTAAGTGACGTATTGCATTGCAGATAGCTTGATAGAACTTACTCGTATTTTGATATTATTATTATAGATGACGACTTTTTATAGATGCATATTTTAAGATTGATGGTGTATAGCTTTCTTTCTTATCTGGGATGGATATTTCTATATTTTGTTTGATTATTTCAGGCATGGAGTACAAGTGTACAGGATACACAAAGTGTACGGAATACACGATATGTGCAGGACACACATTTAATAAGGATACGTCAGCAGGTAGGAACTCTCTCTCACATGAGAGAGCCCTTTTATGCTTCGACGTCATCTGCTCAGAGCAGTGACTGTTTTGTTGCATACTGGGTATAATGACAGTAGAAGCACTTACTAGAGTCGTCCTGACTGGGTCAGGATGAGGTTGCTATGTGGTATAGGCCGAGCGACCGAAGTGATTATCACATGGCCACTTTTACCTGTTTACATATAGCTGGACTAAGGGTCTGACTCATTGTACGGGGTGTAAGCTTGTTGGGAGATCCCAGGCATATCGCAGGACGATATGACCGGGTAAGTCAATCACAGGGTAATTGGACTTCGGTCCATACGGTATACCTTTAATGGCGTACGCTCTCAGGGAAAGAATTTTATACCGTAGCACGTTGCCATACAACGTGTGCTTGGATCGTGCACATAAAGAGGTTGAGGAATGGATCCCATCTCGCTCAGTGTATGAGCCCTTATGACGACCTCCTTCACGGAAGGACGGACAGTCTATACCCTTAGCGATACTGGGTTGTTTGGATAGGCATGTTATGAGCGTATACTATTTTGGCTGTTGTTTCCTAATGCAATGACAATATACCGTACATATGGGGCCGTGTCAGGAAAGCAGGTGAATAGCATACCTAACTATTCAGAGCCAGAGGAAGATTAATTGGAATGTCTCTTGATTGTATCGCATAGCCAACTCTTATTGACGTCATGGCGGTGAAGTTTAAAAGTGCGATGAATTGAGAGGTACACCTAGGTGTTCAAGTACGCTTTTGAGAGGGATCGAAGGTATTTGAGCAGACATGTCTGATCGGACCTGGGGTATGAGATTTTTCAAGCCTAACATATTTTTGGTTTATGTTGTTTTCTCTTAAGGAGATCCTTGTGTCGGTCTTAACGGATTTAGCTGCAAGGCTACCCGCTTGCATAATCAATGATCAACGCTGCACCAACATATATATGTATGAGTATAAATGAGGAAGAGAAAAATGAGATTCTTAGGGAGACAATTGATACAGGGAGACAGTTCAGGGAGCTATGAGCGGCACCCACTTGAATATGTGAGTGGGAGTATGTTAGCCATTGAGCCTGATTCGGTCCAATATCCATCCATATGAGTGGGTAATCTATATATTCATATACAGGTGGCTAGATATCTCATACGAGATATGAGACATCTCATACGAGATATGAGACATATGAGATATATGAGAGATAATACATAGAGAGTATTTTTAGAGAGATAAACTAGAGTGCCGTCGTCTCCTTCTTCATCCTTTTCTATTTTGGGTTGGCTTGGAGGTGATCAAGTGGGGGATTCTTGCTTTCTACCAAAGTATGGTTTTCCTCCGGCCGTTGCTTGGAGGCGATAAATATCAGATCTTCTACGTGAGATGGGCCAGGAACGATCCAACTAATCTGTCCCTTCCATAACTTAAGAGGATTAATGATGTTTAATTTACAATTTTGCTGCGTTTGTGAGAAAATTATTATTTACGTTTTAGGCCTTGAAGCAATTGCCAAGAGAAAAGTTCCAACCGGCAACAAAATTTGGGGTTTTAGGGTTCGATTGAAGGGACATGATAGTGGATGGTAAGCCTGAATATGTCCCTGCATGTTGTGAGGCAAGCCTGCAACGTCTTGGATTGGACTGTATCGACCTTTATTATCAGCATCGAATCGATAAGACAGTGCCCATTGAAGTTACTGTAAGTAATCTTAATTATCATATTACATTTTTTGTTAGCCAAACTGGTGTTTTAATGATATTTTCATGCAATGACAATCGTCACAATGTGTGCTCTTCGACTCTTTGCGTGATGTGTGCTGGGTGCTGGCCCTAGAGTTGATTGCAACCCTCTTTATAACATAGCAGATTGTTGGGTATACTTTTATATTCTTACACGTACATGCAGGCCCAGTGCCTCTTTTTTAGCTAATATGTTGGAGATAGTCTACTTTATTCTGAATAGCAGAACAAACACTCTCTTTTCAGAAACTGCACTTTTCTGCCTCTATGAGTTTAACAATGTTTTTATTTCCGTTAAATTAAATATCAATAAAAAAACCATAAACAGCTATCTTTGTTATGCATCTACATTTTTATGCAATTGTTTCATTAACAATTCATAATCAATGTTTTTAAACTGAGGGGTATTTTGGAATAAAAAGCAGACTGATGGAAAAAATTTACGTCCAGTAAAATTAGGGACGAAGTGCATGTTTTGAAAAGAGACAACTATTTTCTGCTATACCAACTTAAATATGGACTTTTTCGCACAAAAAGAATTTTTAAAATACCCTTTTTTAATGTGCCCAAGTTGATTTGAACATGCCTTGTTATGATACCATCTCAAATTAGCCACTGTTGCATCAAACTCTTAAGTCATGGTGAGGTTGAGCAATATATTTTTATATTCTAACAGATTAATTGGAGAAATGAAGAAATTGGTTGGAGAGGCAAAAGTGAAGTACATTGGTCTATCAGAAGCCAGCGCCGATACAATTAGAGGAGCGCATGCGGTGCATCCAATCACTGCAGTGCAGATGAAGTGGTCATTATGGACTCGTGATATCGAAGAAGAAATTGTTCCCCTTTGCAGGTTTAGCTTATACTTCAAATTTACATGAATTTTACTAATTTTTAAATAACTTTTGTTGCAGTATGTATCATTTTTATTCTTTTTGAGAAACAAAAATGTGAGATAATTGTATCATTTGGTTCGTTTTATTTCTTTGGGCAGAGATTTAGGGATAGGTATGGTTCCATATAGCCCTCTTGGCCGTGGATTTTTCGGTGGGTGATGAAGGTCCTTTTCGGGTCTCCGTCGGATGTTGTCTTCCGTCGATCTCCCGGTGGATTTTGAAGGTGATCTCCTGTTGCGTGTGGGTCTCAATGGGTTTTGAGGAGATTGATGGTTTGAGGAGTTCGCGCCGAGTACCTGTAAGGAAGTCCCGGGGTGGTTTGGTACCATCGAGGACCCTCCGACGATCAAGTTAGCATAAGATCCGAGCAGAGTAACGGCTAAGTGGGGTGAAAAAACTTACTTGACCCCTCTGTGATGGGGGTTTATATAGTGGCGGCAGCACGCAGTAGCAGGCGCGAGAATCTCGCCGGCAGTTACGCTCCCGACGTCACGCTCGCGTAATGAGCGGATCGCCCGTTAATGGGGATTTGTGATGGCGTGGAACGTGGGATGTTGCCGGCGGAGGATCCGTGCATGGCGAGATTTGCGGAGCGGCGGTTACGCCTGTGAGCGGCGGAGTTGGTCGACAGGAGGGACCGAGGAAGATGCCCTCGGCGGGAGAGCTCGGGAACGAGCCGGGGGGCCGAGGTATCTTGGTCCTGTGGCAGCTCGGGGGCGAGCTGAGAGGCCGAGGAAGCCAATTCGCAGCGGGCTCTAAGGTGAGCCAGCTTGTGCTTGCTCTAAGTCCTGGTTGCTCGGCGCTCGTCTTCTTTCTTCTGCTTTCGTTTCCCGAGGATATCTCTTCTTCAGGTTAGATGTCTTCTTTAAAAGAATTTGTAGATGCCGTAGGAGTAGGTTCTAGGGACTTTCTAGTTGAGCCTGAGTCTTCCCGGGGAGCAGTGGTCGGATCCTGTTCCCGGGATCGCACGACGAGAGCAGCCCCTAGGGAGGAGGCGGTAGACGCTAACCCCGGCGCGTCGTGTTGGGTGAGGCATGAGGACGAGCTTGCCAATGCTCGGGCTTGCTTCCGCATCCCCTCACGTTATACGCTTCGTCTGGCCAAGGAGGGAGAGAGGGCAGACCAAGTACGGGGTAGGGAGATCGTCCTGTATTTGGAAGCATTTTGGGGTAGAATGCGCCAGCCCTTCTCTTTCAAGGTCATCGAAGCGCTGAACTTCTTCGGGTTAGCCCCCGGCCAGTTAGTGCCGAACCCATGGAGGATTCTCCTCAGGTTCCTGAACCGCCTGAAGCTACAGGCGGTTCCCTTCAGCCTCTCCATCCTTGATTCCTCCCTTGTTTTCAAAAATCATCCTGGGGGCCGAGCGGGCGACCCGAGGTGGGTCTACCTCTCTTTTAGAAAGTGACAGAAAGGCGCCGCCGGGACAGGGGTTGTAGCCCTGCCTTCTTCCATTCACGACTGGAAGAAGAAGTTTTTCTTCGTCGCGCCGCCCAAGGGCGAGGACTGGCCCGTGCCCACCAAGTGGTCGAGGGAAAAATGCTTGCCGGGGAACCAGTCCAATGACCCCACCGCGGTGAGGGTGGCGTCGTGGGAGCCCGTCCCCCGATTTGACGTGCTGCTGGCTAAGAGGGTCCTGAGTTGGGCCGGGCTCTGCCCCGTCGAGTTCGTCGGTAAGTTAGGCTTGCTTTTTAGTTTGTATATTGCATGTGTCGCTGACTTCTTTGCATTTGGTTTTGTGCAGGACCCATGGATATGGACGAGCTCCGAGCCTCCATGCGCTAGCCGAGGAAGGTCACGAAGGCTGGAGGCGCCAGCTCTTCTCGTTCGAAGCCTGTCTTGGCTCCTTCGGCCTCCGTCCCGGTGCCTCCGGTGGCCGCATCCCTTGAGCGTTCAGGGACGGATCCCGCCCCGGGGCCTAGCAAGCGCCGGGCTGGAAGCGGGCTCGAATTCTGGAGGACCCGGTCTCGGAGGAGGAGACCAGCTCTCCATCGGAGCCACTCAAGAGGGGTTCCCGGAAGTCTCCTCGGGGCCCATCCTCGCCGATCATGGTGGAGGAGGGGGGCCTCCGGTTCGCAGTGCCCTCGGGGCTATCTGTTGCGGACAGCCTACTGCACGAAATAGAGAGGTCAGCAGGGGGCAGGGTCCCCGAGGGGACCTTCAGGGCCCAGATGGCGTCCATCGCCCAGGAGTCCGTGCAGGTAAGTGCTCGGTTGCTTGTGAGATTTTGCGTTTCCTTCGTCTTCCTGACCTCTTTCTTATTTTTTTCAGGTCCTCCAGCACGTTGCCCTTACCTTACGCATGGAGGCCGAGGTGATAGCCCCGGCGATGAAGGCCGCGGACCAGCTTGCCTCGCTGAAAGAGAGCTCCAAGCGGGAGCTGGAGGCGGCGATGGCGAGGATTGCCGCCATGGAGGGCGAGGTGGAGGCCGGGAAACGGGAGGTTGCCCGGCACCGTGAGGCCGCCGTGGCTGCCGAGGTCAATCTTGAAGACGCTCAGGTGCTCACCGACAACCTGAAGAAGACGATGAGGACCCTCCGAAAGAAGCTGGGGGCGGCGGTCAAGACGGCGGAGCAGGCCGACCTCTTGGCGGTGAAGGCTGTGGAGGGCTACAATAAGTCAAAGGACTTCTACAATGACTTAGCCATGGCCACCACCCGCATCTGACACGAGGCCCTCGACACCATTAAGGCCCGGATGCCGGAGTTCGCCGATGAAGAGCTCCGGGCCGAATACCCCCTCACGGACGCCGATGAGCAGGGGAAGAGATTCCTGACGAGGAGTTGGCCGAGGACCCTGCTCGACTCGTGGTAGATATCGAGGACCTCGAGGTCGTGCCTGGCCCCGAGGCCTAAAGCCCCCGTCTTCCTCCTCCTTTTATTTTGCCGCTTCTGGAATTTTTGTAAGCTTCCGGGCAGTCTATAAGGCTGGGGAGCCCAAAATACCCTTTGTAAAGACTTCGCTTTTGGTAGTAAAACTTTTTTGGTTTCATCAGTTTTCACTTTATCTTCTGTTTGTGAAGAATGCTCGTAAAATATCTTTGCTTGCACTGTTGGGCTTCCATGTTAGGTCGGCTATGTGTCTAGCGATCGTTCGTCGAGTTGATTTCGATCACTTGCCAAGTGTGCCAAGCGCTGCTGAGAAGAAGGCATCTCCATGGCCCCAAAGTCGAGGGGGGATCGCTCAGACTTGGATAGACCTGATATCTCTTGTTGGGGTTTCGGATCCGCTGCATGTGATGGGCAGAGGGATGTCCGCCATAGTTGTGCCGAGCATAAATGGGCTCAATGGCCTCGTTATGAGGGCTACAAACCCGCAGCGTCTGTTGGACAGGAGGATGCCTGCTGGGTATGACCGAGAAGGTAAGCTGCTCGGTTGCTCCTTGGCGGGGGCTTTGATCTCCGGTGTTGCGAGTAAGGAAGCTACCGGTCGGGGATAGCCGAGCAGGAAAGCCGCTCGGCTGCCTCTAAGGAGGGCTTTGATCCTTCAGGACGGGGACCGAGCAGGGTTACTACCCAGTACCTCTTGGCGAGGACTTTAATCCCTGTTGGTTGTGGTAGGAAGCTACCAGCCGGGGATAGCCGAGCAAGGGTCGGGCTCGACCGCCTCAAAGGAGGACTTTGATCCTTAGCGTTGGAGGGGCCGTAGGAGGTCTGCTAAGGATAACCGGGCAGTGAAGCTGCGCGGTTGCCTCTTGGCGAGGGCTTTGATCTCTGGCGTCGTGGGTAGGCAACTACTAGCCTGGGATGACCGAGTGGGGTAGCCGTTTGGATGCCTCTTGCGAGGGCTTTGATCCCTGGCGTCATGGATAAGAAGCTACCAGCCGGAAATGACCGAGCAAGGGTCGGGCTCGGTTGCCTCTTGCGAGGGCTTTTGATCCTTCAGGACGGGGACTGAGCAGGGTTACTGCCCAGTGCCTCTTGGCGAGGACTTTGATCCTTGTCGGTTGTGGTAGGAAGCTACCAGCCGGGGATAGCCGAGCAAGGGTCGGGCTCGACCGCCTCAAAGGAGGACTTTGGTCCTAAGCGTGGGAGGGGCTGTAAGAAGCTTACCAAGGACCCTTGGCCGAGCAGGGTTACTGCCCGTTGCCTCTTGGCGAGGGCTTTTGTCCTGAAGGATAGCCGAGAGAGGGTCGGGCTCGACTACTTCTGGGAGGGCTTTTGATCCCTGTCGGTTGTGGTAGGAAGCTACCAGCCGGGGATAGCCGAGCAGGGTAGCTGCTGAGCTGCCTCTAAGGAGGACTTTGATCCTTAGCGTTGGAGGGGCCGTAGGAGGCCTGCTAAGGATAACCGGGTAGTGAAGCTGCGCGGTTGCCTCTTGACGAGGGCTTTGATCCCTGGCGTTGTGAGTAGGGAAGCTACCGTCCAGGGATAGCCGAGCATGGAAGCCGCTCGGCTGCCTCTACGGAGGACTTTGATCCTTAGCGTCGGAGGGGTCGTAGGAGACCTGCTAAGGATAACCGGGCAGTAAAGCTGTGCAGTTGCCTCTCGGCGAGGGCTTTGATCCCTAGCGTTGCGAGTAGGGAAGCTATCGGCCGGGGATAGCCGAGCAGGGAAGCCGCTCGGCTGCCTCTACGGAGGACTTTGATCCTTAGCGTTGGAGGGGCCGTAGTAGGCCTACTAGGGATAACCGGAAAGTGAAGCTGCGCGGTTGCCTCTCGGCGAGGGCTTTGATCCCAGGGGTTGCGTGTAGGGAAGCTACCGGCCAGGGATGGCCGAGCATGGTAGATGCTTGCCGATTCTTCATGAGGTTTCGCCCGACCATCCCGTGGCAGGTATGGGGAACAGGAACGGTCGCGGCGAATGTGCGCGTAGCATGCGCATTGAATGCGCGGGGAGGCGAAGCGCCAGAGTTGCGTCGTTTCGATTTCCAGAGAAGGCTCAATGATCGCCGCGTGGTAGCGACTTTGTCGGCGAAAACGGGCAACTGTTGGGTTCCGTTGGGGCGCAGTGGGCTATATAAGGCTGAGAGAGCACTGGTCCTTCCTTTCTTCGTAAACAGATCGTTGAGAATGGAAGACTTCCTCTTTACCATCCCCGATATTATCCACTTCGAAGATGTATACCTCTATGACCAGAACTGCACTGAGGACACGGTGCAGTTGGTCTATGGGAGCATCGAAGACCACTTCGGCCGGCTGCTCCCCCGGCGCTCCTCCCTGCTGCAGCTACTGATGTACTCCATTTGGAGGGCGTCGCCGGGGCTTTACAACCCCTTGTCCGAGCAGCTCTACGACGAGGCCGTGGGCAAGCTGCGGTCTCTGAGGCGCTTCGGTCTGATCTCCGCGAGTTAGCTGGCTCGCTCGGTGGCGCTCGTCCATGAGTGCTACGAACTAAGGCTCGAGGTCAACGCGCACGGGGGGAATCAAGGGCTGAGGTTGGATCTCGCGAGGCCTCGGCTGGCGGAGATCTTTACCAAGTACCATGACCAGTGCTCTCTGCACCCTCTTCCCCCGCTGCTGTAATTTTCTTTTTCTTTTTGTATGTATGGCTGAGGAGCCCATAATACCTTTTTGAATAAATGAGACATTTCCTTCTTTTTCGCAATGTTCCATTGATCTTTATTAAATTTACAACAGACCCTAGGAAGAGTTTACATTGCCCTAAAAAAAATACATGCTAATAGATGACCTTATTAGCGTGGCCCGGGCTCCTCGGAGGCTTGTTGGTCTCCGTGCTCGGCACTGGGTACGGGGCTCCCTGGGCTCCGGACTGGTCATCTGCTAAGACGAGCATGATCTGGCCGATGGTCAGCTCGGCGGGAGGGGACGCTGCTCCTGCTCGCGGTCGCCCTGCCGCTTATCCCTCAAGTAGGCGGCGAGGTACCCCGATCGGATGATCTCCTCGATGTAGTCCCGGAGTTGCTTACAATCCTTCATGGCGTGGCCCAGCATCCGGTGGAAGGCGCAGTAGGGGCCCCGGGTTCGCTTCGAGTCCTGGCGCGGGATTGGAGGGAACTTGAAGAACCCCTCATCCTGGGCCTCCTCTAGTAACACTGCGAGGGAGACGTTGAGCGCGGTGTACTCCTGGAATTTCGGGTGATAGGGCTGCTGACGCTCTGGCTTCTCTTCCTGAGCCCTCTTCTTCTGGTTGGACCGTTCTGCTCGAGAGAGGTTCACGTTCACCTCGGACTCGAGCTGGATCTCGCGCTCGGTACACGCCTTGACCTCGGCCATGGTCTTAGGCTGCGCCAACGCAAAAGAGCGCAACCACTCCTTATGCCTAAGACCAGATCTGAGCGCCTTGATGACGGTCTCGTCCCGGTGCTCGGGGACCTCGAGGAGGGCGTTGTAGAAGCGGGTGACGTAAGCTTTGAACGTCTCCTTGTCCCCGCTCTTAATTGTGAAGAGGTATTCGACCGTGCGCTTCTGCCGACGGTTCCCGACGAAGTGGCCGAGGAACTGAGTAGCCAGCTCGTCAAAGGTCGAGATTGAGCGAGGCTTGAGTCCTCGGAACCAGTCCCGACCAGAGCGGATGAGGGCGGCTGGGAAGGCCCTGCACTGGGCGGCATCGGAATGGTCCTGGAAGCTCATCCCCACGGTGAAAGCATCCAAATGGACTTTCGGGTCAGTTTTCCCGTCGAACAGAGAGACCTTCGGGGGCTTGTTGTGCGAGGAGACGTGGATAGCGAGCAGTCTCTCGGTAAACGGCTTGGTGAGTGAGTCGGCGGCGTACTTAGCCCCGTCGCCCGAGAGGTGACCTTCCCGGCGCATGCCCTCGATCTTCTTTTCGAGGGCGTCGAGTCAGCCGTGGCACCCCGAGGATTCGACGCCTTGTGATCCCTAGCCTCTGCTGTGGGAGATCTGCGTCTGGGTGCGGCCCCGGTTCCTCTCGATGAGGTTCTTCAGATCTCCGGGCGAGGTGGCCCTCGAGCCGTCGTGGCGAACCCCTTCTGTGCGACCCCGCCGAGAGAGGGGGTGTCGATCATGCCTGGGGACAGGCGAGGTGACCGACATCTTCTCAGGGGGTAAGGGTCGCGAGGAGACTCAGGGCGAAGCGCTCTGGCGGCGGATCTTGGTGTGGAGCTATGGGGCGCCCAGCAGGCCTCAGGGAGTATCGGCCCTTGAGATCTGTGGCCATGGGTCATAGCCTGCCGGTGGTCAGCCATGCCGTCGAGGGCAGAGCCTTCTGGAGGCAGAGGAGCAGCGATCTGAGGCCCTGGCCCGGCCGTTTGGACGCGGACGAGCGCCTATACGAGGGACTGTAGCCGATCTATTCGGCTGGCAAGGACGTTGATGACGGTCGCCGGAGGAGGTTCATCCGCGCCTCCGGTGAGGGGGAGGCGGCGGCTGATACCTGGATCTTCAGGGTGATCTCTTGCCATGTGGATGGAGATCGGAAGGCCAACTTTGTTTTTTTGTGGAGTTCGGTTCTCACAGACGGCGCCAACTGATGAAGGTCCTTTTCGGGTCTCCGTCAGATGTTGTCTTCCATCGATCTCCCGATAGATTTTGGAGGTGATCTCTTGTTGCGTGTGGGTCTCAATAGGTTTTGAGGAGATTGGTGGTTTGAGGAGTTCGCGCCGAGTACCTGCAAGGAAGTCCCGGGGTGGTTTGGTACCACCGAGGACCCTCCGACGATCAAGTTAGCATAAGATCCGAGCAAAGTAACGACTAAGTGGGGTGAAAAAAGCTTACTTGACCCCTCTGTGATGGGGGTTTATATAGTGGCGGCAGCACACAGTAATAGGCGTGAGAATCTCGCCGGCAGTTACGCTCCCGACGTCACGTCCGCGTAATGAGCGGATTGCCCGTTAATGGGGATCGTGATGGCATGGAACGTGGGATGTTGCCGGCGGAGGATCCGCGCATGGTGAGATTTGCGGAGCGGCGGAGTTGGCCAGCCGGAGGGACCGAGGAAGATGGCCTCGGTGGGAGAGCTCGGGAATGAGCGGGAGGGCCGAGGTATTTTGGTCCTATGGCAGCTCGGGGGTGAGCTGAGAGTCCGAGGAAGCCAATTCACGGGGGCTCTGAGGTGAGCCAGCTTGTGCTTGCAGGTGGGGTACAGGGGTGGCCTGGTCGGCCCCTGCGGGCCCTTTCTTCTGAGTTCTGGGACACGTCATCTGCCACGTGTCCTGATCTGGGAGATCGCCAATATAGAGCATCATCAGTGGGAATGCAGTTGTACATAATGTGCCCGCTAATTCTTTCTTGGTATGTACATTCAGTTAAGGCTAAACTTTCAGTTAAATCCCTTGAGTATAGCCGTTTTCCTATTAAACTACCTTTAAAAAGTTCTCTTTTATTACCGTTAAGCAAGTTATTTTTCGCTAAAATGCCTTTTAATGCAACACTTCAGAGAGACTTTTACTGTAATAAAAAAAGGTATAAGGTAGATATCTAGCTAAAAGAATGTCCATAGCTAAAGAGTAGTTTAGTGAAATTTAGTTTTCAATAAAACTATGTTGTTATCGAAATTCTCTAATTTTTACCACTGAAAGGAATGTCTATTTGTTAGAATCCACACCGGAGGTTCATTGGAGAAAATTTAAACAAGAACAAGATCGTATATGCACGAATCGAGAAATTGGGTGTCATTGCACCTCGGCTTAGCTGGCTCTATCGTGGCTTTTTCATCAAGGGGATGATGTTGTTCCTATCCCAGGTAAGCCATTTTCAGGAATTCTTAGAGTGTCATCTTTCATTGAGATTTCGTATATCATATGAAACTTCGACATGTCGACTGCAGCAAAATTTTGAATGGAATTTAACTCTCTCTGGAATTGGTTTCTTAAAACAGGGGGAAGCGAGTACCACTGATGCGTGTGGGACCCGGCCTGTCAGTCCCCTATTCGGAAGGGGATATGCACTCGTAAGGGGATATGCAGAGGCCGATTCACAGGCCCCTTTTTCACTTCTTATAATCATAGAGGCATTATAATGTGAGAGTTCAATTAGAAGTAGGTTAAGTTTCATTAAACTACCCCTTGTTAAGAATTGGAAATATCATTTATTGATCCTCAAAAGATTACAATACACTGCACCGCTACACACACACATGATATGGTTGACATTAACTCCTAATAAAAACAAAGGTAGTGCCTGATATAATTGAACCTGTAACAAAGGTAGAGCATGATATAGTTGATCCTGTGCAGCCCACCTCAAACTCACGGTTGATGAGTGTTTGGATGATAGATACAAAAGTTGGGCACGTGTGAAAATCCGTGGAGAGGGAAGATGCGCCATGAGGGCCGATGCGTGAAGAGAGCCGATGCGACATGTGGTCTACGCGTGAGGATGACCGATAGAATGCAAAGGGGAGATTGAAGGTCCTGGGTTTGATGATGAGGAGCTCGTTGAGAAATATTATCGATGATGGAAATCGGCAGCGGGAAGATAGGAAGCCAACAGTGGTGATGGTGTTTTGATAAGGCCCGATCGACGATGAGACAAAGCTTGGAGGTAAAATCGAGGGCAAGGCAAAGCTCCGATCGACGAAGAATAGACAGAAGTGTGACTCGACGACGGTGGAGAAGTCAGAAGAGGAGCCTGCAAGACCATTGGCAGGGAGGTAGTGCTCTACGACGGAGAAGTCGTAAAAAGAGGCAACGAAATCCAAGAAGTCAGTACTTTTTTACTATAAGCATTTTTCAATTAAATATCTTAAGTTTTTTTCTTGTTACAGTTAATTCCCTTAAGCTTTGATTTCAGGTGTGTTTTTTTACTAACTTACATGTAGCACTTGAATAAAGATTATTGTAATAAAAAGCGCTTTTAAGGCAGTAACTGAAGACGCTCATAGCTAAGGGTAGTTTGTGAAATTTAGCCTTATAAGCAGGCCAAAATTGCAGGAAAACCCTGGATATTTTCTTCGAATTTTGATAACAGTTAGAAATTTAGTTTCCGCGACCTTTTTTGGGTTTTTGTTTTTTGCTATTTTATAGTTTTTTTTCCACTACTAATCTCAGGAACTACTAAAGTCAAGAACTTAGATGCCAACATCGGATCTTTCGAGGTGAAATTTACAGAAGAGGATTTGGAAGAAATTACAGCAGCAGTGTCTGCTGAGGATGTCGCTGGCTCGAGATCCTTTGATTTTACTGAATCTTGTGACTGGAACCATGCAAATACTCCTTCACTACCCGATGCTTTCGCATGAGAGACTTTCCCATACTTGGATAATACTGTCTTGTTATATTGTTCAGAATATTGCTACTTAAATTCAGAAGTTTGATGCACTAACTTTTTTAAGGAATGCGTGGATCGCTAAAAGAGAAAAACATAAATATATGCGTTTATTGTCCGTAATATATTGTAATCCAAATTTATGCACTTGCTAAATAAAATCATGTATATTTCTACCTCTGCTATTTGATTTCATGCTTCTTTGTGCTAAACCATTGCGGCTCAATTTAAGGGAATTTTTACTTCAATTAGAACTGTTGTTTTATATTCTTGATAAATTTATGAATAAATGCATTATTCAAAGAGTTAGCTATTCTCCTATTTAATTAGCTGCAGTAGTAGTTATCCAGTCAATAAAATAACAAATTCGGTTAAGAATAAACATATATGTGCCTAATTTAGTCGTATGAATAAAGTAATTATTAAATGGATGATATATAAGCTTTGTTGAACATTTCACTATGCTTATTGTTCATGCAGTTTAAGCTTTACACTTGTTTTACAGCACCCTGTTGCAGTGGCTCGTTGTTCAAACTAGCATTTTTGGCCGTGCACGACTTGTATCTACTTCAAAAAAAATTCTTAAGCCCATGGATAAATATAAAATGCGGGGATTTTGGTTTAAAATTATTTAGAATGTTAATAAGTGAATAAAATAGTCATTTTAGTAACTTGGATCAAGAGTATTCTAAAAGATATTATAATATGTTATTTACCATATTTAAGTAAAAAACGACAGTTATAAGTAAATGAAAGTAGAATCTGAAAAATAGTAAGATTAAAATAACTTCTAGAAACTTATTTTTTGTCTTAAGTTTGAGTATAATATAAATTGAATTTGGAATTCAAACTAATTTCTATAAAATTCTTTTTTTGTCTCAAGTTCTAGAAAATTCTTTTTTCTTTGTTTTTCAAAAAATGGAGAAGTTTATTTATTTTTGTCTTTTCTTTTAATGATGTGGAGTCTTTAATTTTTTTTAACATAAGAATTAATTATTTTTGTTTTTTTGTATGATGATGTGGAGGCCCTAAGAATTGATCAGGATTCCCCCCCCCCCACCCCCCACCCCCCCTTCTCCTTTGTTTTATAAAAAATGGAGAGGGTGGCTTTTAACCAGGTACATTTGTATCATATAGTAGTATAGATATAGATGAATATGGTGGTGTTCTAAGGACAATCACTTTATTGAATAAGACATTAGTGGTAGGAAGGAGGGTCTCGTGTTCATCTATGTTAAACTTTATGATAAGCTGTTTAAAGGACAAGTTGGCATCTCATAGGGTATAAGGTGAAAATGTGATGGCTGGGGAATGTTCAGGAACACCGTATGGCGCTTTCTCCTAATATCTCTATATATAATGCAAATATCCTTGGTTAGAGATCCACCCTTCTCCTATTTTTCTAGAAAAATAGAAAAAATGAGAAAAATACTCAGCTCTCAAGCCCTTCACATCATCTCTCTCACCTCTCAAGCCCTCCATGTCATCTCCCTCTCTTAAAAAAACAATTAATCATTTATCTAGAACCTTCCATATCATCTCCTCCAATATATATATATATATATATATATATATATATATATATATATATATATATATATATATATATTGTTAGTGTATATGCCCTAGAGGCCATTACTATATCACACTAGTTTGTATATTATTTAATAGAAGTTTAGGATATTCACAGTTGTATAGACAATCTTATTCAAAATGGTAGTATGCTACTTGGTTTGTTTCTACTTTAATGTGTGCATGTGTTTCTTTTAGCATATCGCCTATACACATTAGTGGAGCCCTTAGGATCTTTACTTGATTACCAGCGTTGTGATGGCAGTCACACTAGTGGGGGCTGGGTAATCTACAAGCACATCCTTATACAGGTCCCTAGTCGTAGGATTATCGAGACGGGGCATCGATACTCCGGAATAGAATAGCGTATGCGCTTATCATCCCAGCAGGGGAGATGGTCTGTCCCACAGCCATTAGTACGTCGTACTTGAGATAGTATGCGAGTGCTCGTTAGGTTACGAGTACACTAGACATGACTCGTCGTGAACTGTTGGTTGGTACGATACCTATCGTCAGATAACAGTTCCCACGTGACAGGAGTACAGCTTAGTCCGTCGACTTGACACTGCTACTCCGCCTCGAGTGTGTTCCCACTGTACTTTGATTACTACCCTACCACGGCTCAAAAGAGTCATGCAAACAGGTAGTAGTTGGGTGCAGTCCCGAAGCACTTGGAGGCAGTAGCGGTTAGATAGGATTCGTCTCTCCCGGTATTGGGGGTTGATATCGCACTGTGTCTAGGAGAGCCATTACACAAAGTCCCTGGCCAGGGCAAGCGAGAATTACTGGTAGTGTTTCTAGTAGTTTCTCAGGGTGTTCTGGGCTACACTCCGGCACGACTTGTACCGCTATTAGGGGTCTGACGTTTACCGCCCCCTAGGCCCGATATGCGATACTCTCAGACGAACAGACCGGACTGTACGGAGATTGTCACATTCAGGCTCAGTAGGAGTTCGGATGGGTTCACCTCATCAGTCTTCTTATCGACATCTACCTGGGGACCGTTACGTACAGCTAGTACCGCTTGCGGCCTGTGGTTAAACCCACTGCCAGCGTAGTGTCGAGTCTTTAGAGTCCCACACAGAGGGTTATTCGCCTTTGGGCAAAACCGAGTAGAGGTCGCATGGTTTTGCGAAGGGGTTCGTTCACATCCGCGCATTTGTGCACGTTTGTTGTCCGGACAGTTATTACTAGCGGGCTTTGGTTTAAGCCAGATCCTAGTATTTGTTTTGGGATTGGTTTTGTCTCATTGTATTCGTATTCCTCGGAACACGGATGCGGGTGTGTATGCACAGTTGACAGAGGCAGAGGAATCTCATTAGGGTTTTTGACAGTTGACTTTTTCTAAACCCTAATGAGAATGAGAAATATGATTAATAATATTAATTAAGGATAATTGTGCCATGGTTAGGGTTGGGTTGACCATTTGACTCTTGTTGACCTTTTGACCTTTGTTGGCCTTTTGACCATCATCATTTCATTTATAAGATACTTCTTGATTCTTGCAAATTGCATTTAATATGAAATGATAATGGTCATTCCAAACTAACCATCACAATTTTCTTTTGTTATTATTATTTCATATTCTCTCATATGAGAGCATGGTTGTAAAAATCTATTATCATTCTCTCTTGCTCTTTCTCTCTTATGTTTAGCTCTTCCTCTTCCTCTCTCAAAGCTCTCATCTCTCATGTGTTGAGAACCATGAGCTTGTGAGATAAAACCATCAAGAGTTCTCTCTACTCATTCTAGGGTTCTAGGGTTAGCAAGCCAAGCACTTTAGTTACCTCTTGGTTGAGGTAGGAGCTCAAGGTAGAGGCCTTCGGGTGGATCTTTCTTCGGCAAAGAGAAGACGAGGAGGAGGAGCCGTCTACACCATTCCAAGGAGCAAGCAAGGAGGAGGACCACAACAAGAAGAGAAGGAGTTCAAGATCTAGGTATAACCATTCAACATAGTAGCTAGAACTTGTAGTTAGTATGTTAGTTTTTGTTTAGCAAAAATCCTCTAGTTTTAGTCCATGTTATCTTGTGTTAAAAAAACCGTTTTTTACCTATTCCGCCTTCCCGTAAGCACCGGGGTAGGTAACGTAGACTTACAGTGGTATCAGAGCCTTGTTAAACAACAACTAGCATGTTAGCAAAGTGTTTAGAACTTCGATCCGGAAAAAAATCGCAAAACACATCAAAATCCTATACTTTCTGCCGATTTTAAAAATAGCCCTAAAAATATTTCCACACACCTTAAAAATCCGTGCAGGGTATTTTAGGAACAACCAAGAAAAACGAGCCCCTGAGTCGATCAAGCAGCCGCGGAAGCGCGGTGAAACCACGCGTTTCGCCGCGAATCCGCGGCCGAGTCGACTCGGTCGCGACTCGTTTTTCCTGCAGTGTGTTCAGCTTGGTGTTTTGTGATTTTTAAGATACTTTGTTTCTGCCCAGATTCTCCAGAGAACAATGTTGTGTTTGGGGTAGTTACAAATTGGTATTTTGATCGAAGTTCTATAAACTTTAGCTATTTGGTTATATCTGTAATGTGATATATGCACTGAACGTCGACTAATCGCTATACGTCGATTAGTGGGGGTTGTGCATATCTGTGATCTATAATGCTGGATTGTGATATGAACTTGTTGGATTGTCGCGGATGAATAGCCGGGGTTATGAGATGAGAGTTTCTTTATCTTTCATTTGATATAAATTGTAAATTGATGTATTTTTATAGCCGCACATCCAGGTTGAGGTTGTAGCCGTCATTGTATATTATTTCTTTTACTGTTTTTGCTCCTAGGATAGACCCAAGGTGGGGTGCACAAACTACCGGGTACTTTGAAGTGCCAAGTGGCCTACTCCTGTTGTTGAGGGAGGTTGCTTCACTTCGGGTACTTGGCGGGTAGTTTGCCGCACCCGTAGGGGTATAGGGTGGGGTTTGGCTATTCATCGCGACCGTGTAATCCGTCTTTCGTTGCAGGCTCGAACGAAACGCGGATTCCTAGCATATCCAATGTGTTCATCTGTGATCTGGAATAGCTATCATTGCATCTGATGAATGTATATATCTATATATGATATCTAGTAGGCGTTGCTTATGTTTTGCATCCGCGCTAGTCCAGCCCCCGCTCTGTCGTTAGTTAAGTAACCTAACGGGTGATGACAGGGCCCCGTGGCGAATGCGGATGGCATAAGCGTACGTCATATTTTCGTTGTTTCTTGCAATGGTAGGATTAATTGATGGGACGTATTAAATTAATGTAAGAAAATAAACCAAAGTTAAATTGTTGGAACAATTTCAAAACCACTCGGTTTCTTTTCAAAACAGAAAACTTTTTAAAACGCGGATCTTGAACCACTCCTTTTAAAAGCTATCACGTTCCTTCGATTATATCAAGTTCACGGTTTCGCCAAAACCATTCGTAGCCCTCCATCATTTCATATGGATAGTCAATAGTATTCAAGCTGTGTTTGTTGGCCAAAGTCAAGGCATAGTGATTGGTAGCTATTGAATATTCATATATAGCATAGATAGATGCGTTGGTTTGGGACAGTCGTACTGCCTTATTGGCCAAAGTCAAGGGTAGCTACGTGTGGGTTCAAATTAACCTGGAAAATGACGGATAGAATTTGACATGTGACTTATGATTTGTTGGCCAAAGTCAAGGTCATAAGAGCATGGGGCAAAAATCCACATCGGGAGTTTCTAAAGAAACTGAAACTTGCTAGTGCTGCATACCATTTGGAGTGTGATGATTTTGGTAGGATTCCTTCAGCTTTATCACATGATGATATTTGGATCCTGATCCTACTGTGAGTATATGCTACTCCTCGGGAAACTTTCTCACTTAACGATCAATGCTATAAACCAAGTAGGTGTCTAGAAAAGTGTTAGCGGGGCTACGCCCACAGGGAAAAGAGGTTATTTAATTAAGGAACTTCGCGTAAGCGTCGTAAAACCTCCCTCGAAGTACCAACACTGGCCTGGCTAAACTGTTAAGCAAGTATTGTACGGTGAGATTGATCCCGACTAATTCTTCTTTTATGGTTTGAGGAAGGATTCGAGAAACAGTGGGAGCCATCCTTTTTAGATAAATTAAAAACCACTCTAAACTTGCAAGAGCATCATGCTAAAGTGTTTCTTCTCTCTCTCCTAATTGCAGCGACCAAACATCATGACCGACCTTAAGTTACTACTAGATAAAAATATACTGACAGGGCCAAACTACAAAGATTGGCTCAGGAATGTCAAAATGGCAATCACTTATGACAAGTTGGGGTATCTCCTTACCACCAAAGCCCCCGCTGTCCCAGGTCCTCAATCCAGCGTCGCGGATAAGGAAATTCATAAGACCTGGGAGATTGACTGTGTGAAGGCCAAGTGCCTCGTGCTCGCCTCTATGGACAATGAACATCAGAGGAGGCACGAGAATATGGACCTTGAATCCATATTTCTCCATACTAAGGATCTGTATGGAGAGCAATCCCGTATCGCCAGATACGAAGTCTCGAAAAAGTTGTTTTCGGCGAGATTGACCATCGGATCATCTGTAGCGGAACATGTGCTTAAGATGATTGGCTACATTGAAGAGCTCGCGGACCTCGGGACCACGTTAGAGAACGAGCTCTACACTGACTTGATTCTCCAGTCCCTTCCTTCCACTTACGCCCAGTTTATCCTGAACTTCAACATGCAAGGAAAAGAAGTTGAACTTTCGGAATTCCTAAACATGTTGAGGAGTGCAGAGGGCACCCTACAGAAAGTTAGAGAAACACCCGCTTTGTTTGTTGGAGGAGCTTCCTCTTCTAGGTCCAAGGCAAAAGCCAAAGGAAAGAAGAAGAAGGCCCCCACCAAACCAAGGGGCGGTGTTAGTAAAGTGGAAGCCAAGGGAAAGGCAAAGGTAACAAAGGTTGCGAAACAGCTTGTGGGGAAGGAAGAGTGCTTTTATTGTCATAAGAAAGGACACTGGAAGAAAGATTGCAGGGCTTGGAAGGCCAAGAACCAGGACCCGAAGCAAGTTGTGGGTTCGGCTTCAGGTGTGTATGTTATTGAAAACTGTCTATCAATAAACTCTACTTCCTGGGTATTGGATACCGGATCAGGATCTCATATCTGTAATTCTTTGCAGGCACTGAGAAAGCGTAGGGTTTTGAAGGCAGGTGATATGACCCTCAGAGTTGCAAACGGAGCTAGCATGGATGCTGAGTCCGTGGGGGACTATCACTTGGGATTGTCAGATGGACATGTTTTGGTTTTGCGTGACTGTTATTTTGTATCCAGTTCGACTTGTAATATCATATCTGTATCTTTAATGTCTAAAGGAGGTTATGATTTTGCATTTGTAAGCAATGTTGTAAACTTTCACCTTAGTCATGTTCTGATTGGGTCTGGTACATTAAGCAACGGTATATACGTATTGAGCCAACCACAGATTTTCAATATCCAGAATACACACAAAAGAAAGTCTCCAGAAATAAATCATGCTTTCTTATGGCATTGTAGACTGGGTCACATCAATGAGACAAGATTAACTAAGTTGCATAAAGAAGGATATTTGGATCCGTTCGAATATCAATCATATGCAATTTGTCAATCATGTCTTAAAGGAAAGATGACAAAGACTCCGTTCACTGGACACGGAGTAAGAGCGAGCGAGCTCTTGGGACTCGTACACAGCGATGTATGCGGTCCAATATCTACACATGCGCGAAGTGGTTATTCTTACTTCATTACTTTTACGGATGATTTTTCAAGGTATGGACATGTCTTCTTAATGAAGTATAAATCTGAAGCCTTTGAAAAATTCCAGGAATACAAGAATGAAGTAGAAAAACAAATAGGCAAAAGTATTAAAATACTGAGATCTGATCGAGGTGGTGAATACTTAAGTGCCGAGTTCCTGGGTTACCTAAAAGAGAATGGAATTCTCTCTCAACTTACTCCTCCATACACCCCACAACATAATGGTGTATCGGAGAGACGGAACCGAACCCTATTGGATATGGTACGTTCCATGATGAGTAACGCTGAGTTGCCGCGATCATTCTAGGGATATGCATTAGAATCAGCTGCATATCTTTTGAACCGAGTTCCAACTAAGACAGTGCCTACCACACCATATCAGATGTGGAGTGGGAAGAAACCCTATCTTAAACACATTAAGACATGGGGATGTCCAGCTTTTGTCAAAAACCAGCATGCGGACAAACTCGAGTCACGCTCAGTACAGTGCAAGTTTGTGGGATATCCAAAGAACTCCAAGGGATATTTCTTCTATTACGCAGAGGAACAAAAGATTTTTGTTTCTCGTCATGCCTGCTTCTTGGAAACTGAATTTTTGGAAAATCAGATAAGTGGGAGCGCAATAGAACTGGAAGAAATTCCAGAATCACAAGCTATTACTGAAAGCTTAGTAGAACCACATGGTTCAAAAGAACAGGACATTCCTGTACCACTCCACAGGAGTAGTAGGCAGTCCCATCTGCCCGAGAGATACTACGGTTTTCTCATAGACGGGGATACAGAGGATTGCATCATTGATAATGATGAGCCGACTAGCTTCCAGCAGGCCATTCAGAGCACTGACTCGGTAAAATGGCTGGATGCAATACGGACCGAAATGGAGTCCATGTACACCAACAATGTATGGACTTTGGACGTTGCTCCAGAAGGGGTAAAACCCGTAGGCTGCAAATGGATCTTTAAAAGGAAGATTGGTGTAGATGGACAGGTTGAGACCTATAAGGCTAGACTTGTTGCAAAGGGTTTTCGTCAAAGACCTGGTTTCGACTATGACGAAACCTTTTCTCCAGTGGCTATGCTCAAATCCATTCGGATCCTTCTTTCCATTGTTGCCTTCCACGATTATGAGATTTGGCAGATGGACGTAAAGACCGCTTTTCTAAATGGATATTTAGAGGAGTGTGTCTATATGGACCAGCCAGAGGGTTTTATTCAGAGTGCGAGCAGCGGGAAGGTGTGCAAGTTGCTTAAGTCCATTTATGGACTGATGCAGGCATCGCGGAGTTGGAACATCTGTTTTGATGGGACGGTCAAAGAATTTGGCTTTATCAAAAATCCAGATGAACCATGCATTTATAGTAAAATTGTAGCACGAACTATCGTATTCCTCGTTTTATACGTAGATGACATTCTCTTGATAGGAAATGATATTCCTATGCTACAATCTGTCAAAGGGTTCTTGTCACACAGGTTCTCCATGAAAGACCTGGGTGATACCTCTTACATTCCGGGGATCCGGATCCATCGTGATAGATCCAAGAGGGTATTAGGACTTTCACAGTCCAGGTACATCGACACCTTACTAAAAAGATTCAGTATAGAAGATTCCAAGCGCGGTAATTTACCGGCTTGTCATGGGATCACCCTCTCCAAAGAGATGTCTTCCAAGACTGATTTGGAAAGGGATCGCATGTCTATTATACCCTACGCCTCTGCGGTAGGATCTATAATGTATGCGATGTTGTGTACCAGACTAGATGTAGCTTATGCACTGAGTGTGGTAAGCCGGTATCAGTCAAACCCTGGGGAGAAGCACTGGATAGCGGTAAAGAACATTCTGAAGTACCTGAGAAGGACTAAGGATATGTTTTTGGTTTACGGCGGAAAAGACCTCCAGATGGAGGCCTTTGCTGACTCCAGCTTCCAGAGTGACAAGGATGACTCCAAATCCATGTCGGGTTATGTCTTTACCCTCAATGGAGGGGCGGTGTGTTGGAAGAGTTCCAAACAGGAAACCGTTGTTGACTCGACGATGGAAGCGGAATATATCGCAGCATCTGATGCTGCAAAAGAAGCCGTCTGGATGAGAAAGTTCTTGACAGAACTTCAGGTGGTTCCGTCCATTGTTGATCCAATACCTCTGTATTGTGACAACAACGGGGCTATAGCTTTAGCAAAGGAACCCAGGTCCCATCAGAAGTCCAGACACATCTTGAGGCAGTATCACCTGATCAGGGAGATCGTGGATCGCCGGGAGATCGAGGTTCAGAGGGTTGCTACAGAAGATAACACTGCAGATCCATTCACGAAGGCCATACCCAAGACTCAGTTCGAGCGGCTGATCGAGATGATAGGTCTTCGATACGCCAGTACACGGCCTTAGTGCAAGTGGGAAATTGTTAGTGTATATGCCCTAGAGGCCATTACTGTATCATACTAGTTTGTATATTACTTAATGGAAGCTTAGGATATTCACAGTTGTATAGACAATCTTGCTCAAAATGGTAGTATGCTACTTAGTTTGTCTTTACTTTAATGTGTGCATGTGTTTCTTTTAGCATATCGCCTATACACATTAGTGGAGCCCTTAGGATCTTTGCTTGATTACCAGCGTTGTGATGGCAGTCACACTAGTGGGGGCTGGGTAATCTACAAGCACATCCTTATACAGGTCCCTAGTCGTAGGATTATCGAGACGGGGCATCGATACTCCGGAGTAGACTAGCGTATGCGCTTATCATCCCAGCAGGGGAGATGGTCTGTCCCACAGCCATTAGTACGTCGTACTTGAGATAGTATGCGGATGCTCGTTAGGTTACGAGTACACTGGACAGGACTCGTCGGGAACTATTGGTTGGTACTATACCTATCGTCAGATAACAGTTCCCATGTGACAGGAATACAGCTTAGTCCGTCGACTTGACACTGCTACTTCGCCTCGAGTGTGTTCCCACTGTACTTTGATTACTACCCTACCACGGCTCAAAGGAGTCGTGCAAACAGGTAGTAGTTGGGTGCAGTCCCGAAACACTTGTAGGAAGTAGCGGTTAGATAGGATTCGTCTCTCCCGGTATTGGGGGTTGATATCACGCTGTGTCTAGGAGAGCCATTACACAAAGTCCCTGGCCAGGGCAAGCGAGAATTACTGGTAGTGTTTCTAGTAGTTTCTCAGGGTGTTCTGGGCTACACTCCGGCATGACTTGTACCGCTATTAGGGGTCTGACGTTTACCGCCCCCTAGGCCCGACATGCGATACTCTCAGACGAACAGACCGGACTGTACGGAGATTGTCACATTCAGGCTCAGTAGGAGTTCGGATGAGTTCACCTCATCAGTCTTCTTATTGACATCTACCTGGGGACCGTTACGTACAGCTAGTACCGCTTGCGGCCTGTGGTTAAATCCACTGCCAGCGTAGTGTCGAGTCTTTAGAGTCCCATACAGAGGGTTATTCTCCTTTGGGCAAAACTGAGTAGAGGTCGCATGGTTTTGCGACGGGGTTCGTTCACATCCGCGCATTTGTGCACGTTTGTTGTCCGGACAGTTATTACTAGTGGGCTTTGGTTTCAACCAAATCCTAGTATTTTTTTGGGATTAGTTTTGTCTCATTGTATTCGTGTTTCTCGAAACACGGATGCGGGTGTGTATGCACAGTTGACAGAGGCAGAGGAATCTCATTAGGGTTTTTGACAGTTGACTTTTTCTAAACCCTGATGAGAATGAGAAATATGATTAATAATATTAATTAAGGATAATTGTGCCATGGTTAGGGTTGGGTTGACCATTTGACTCTTGTTGACCTTTTGACCATCATCATTTCATTTGCAAGATACTTCTTGATTCTTGCAAATTGCATTTAATATGAAATGATAATGGTCATTCCAAACTAACCATCACAATTTTCTTTTGTTATTATTATTATTTCATATTCTCTCATATGAGAGCATGGTTGTAAAAATCTATTATCATTCTCTCTTGCTCTTTCTCTCTTATGTTTAGCTCTTCCTCTTCCTCTCTCAAAGCTCTCATCTCTCATGTGTTGAGAACCATGAGCTTGTGAGATAAAACCATCAAGACTTCTCTCTACTCATTCTAGGGTTCTAGGGTTAGCAAGCCAAGCATTTTAGTTACCTCTTGGTTGAGGTAGGAGCTCAAGGTAGAGGCCTTCGGGTGGATCTTTCTTCGGCAAAGAGAAGACGAGGAGGAAGAGCCGTCTACACCACTCCAAGGAGCAAGCAAGGAGGAGGACCACAACAAGAAGAGAAGGAGTTCAAGATCTAGGTATAACCATTCAACATAGTAGCTAGAACTTGTAGTTAGTATGTTAGTTTTTGTTTAGCAAAGATCCTCTAGTTTTAGTCCATGTTATCTTGTGTTAAAAAACCGTTTTTTATCTATTCCGCCTCCCCGTAAGCACTGGGGTGGGTAACGTGGACTTATATATATATAATGCAAATACTCTTGGTTAGAGGTCTACCCTTCTCGTTTTTTCTAGAAAATACGAGAAAAATTCTCACCTCTCAAGCCCTCCACATCATCTCTCTCACCTCTCAAGCCCTCCACGTCATCTCTCTCTCCCCTAAAAAATAATTAATTGTTTATTTAGAACCTTCAATATTATCTCTCCCAATATACACACACACACACACACACACATACATACATACATACATACACACTCTCTCTCTTCTAAAAAACAATTAATTGCTTATCTAAAACCTTTTATATCATCCCTCCCAATATATATATATATATATATATATATATATATATATAGAGAGAGAGAGAGAGAGAGAGAGAGAGAGAGAGAATAATGGAGGAAAGAGACCATAAGAGGGAATTTCCTCCTATGGCGTCGAAAAATTATGCCCCCCGTCGTATTTTCCGACGATCGGAATGTATCATCTTCATCGTTATCATCTAAGATGTGGGTACGCCAAATTTCATGTGATTCTACAACTTTTTCACCGTTGATTTAGCAATGTAAAGAGTTATATTGTCGGTAAACCGTTAATTTTGAACCCACTAATTCAACGGTAAAAAAGTTGTAGAATCACATGAAATTTGGTGTACCCATATCTTAGATGATAACGATGAAGATGATGGGTGCTGATCGTCGGAAAATATGACGGAGGGTGTACATTTTCGACGCCATAGGAGAAAATTCCCTCCTATGGCATCTTTCCTCCATTATTATATATATATATATATATATATATAATGCAAATAGAGATTGGTTAGAGGCCCATCTCCTAATTTTTTTAAAATATAAATAAAACTCTTGAACCTTCCACATTTCTCTCTCTTCCCCTTTCTTAAATTTTTTAAACTAACACGTGCAACGCACGTGCATAATTCTAGTATTTATTAAATTTAAATATATCCATAAATTTTAGTATTTATTAAATTTAAATATATCCATAAATTTTAGTATTTATTAAATTTAAATATATTCATGATTGATGGGGCGATAATATATATGAGGGCACACAGGTTTTTGATATTATTGAATTCCATCAATAAGACTTAAGCCTTATTGAGATTTATCCCATCTTATCTTTTATACCCATGCACCTTTCATAGTTTTTCCAATGTAAGACTATTCCCAAACACATCTCAACAATATTGCATTGAGTCTCAGATACTGAACTGACTTTGCACCCACTGGCGTATGATACCGTTGGAAGAAAGAAAGTGTTTTAACCTTGAAACTCATCATGCAGCAGTATAGCCATATTAGTGTTCATATAAAAAAGGGTAAATTGTTAAAAAAAAAAAGCCTAAGAAATTTTTTCCGCTGTCAAAACCCTCCCAGCCTCGAAGCGGTAGTCAAAAGCCCTCTGCAAATTTTTCCTGCAGTATCTACATAGTAGTCTGCTATATCTAACTAATTCATACAAACGGTTTAGATATTGCAGCAAACGGTTTAGATATCGCACACAACTGTTTTGATTTCGCATGCCACTGCTTAGATATCGCACGAAACTAGATATAACATGAAACTACTAGGTATCACAGGTGATGGTTTTTTTGTCAACTGAAAACCATTTTTATGGGGGTTTTGACTGCAGTTTCGAGGCCAGGAGCTTTTTGACAACGGAAAAAGTGCCTGGGATTTTTTGACAATTTACCCTTAAAAAAGGAAAAAAAATGAACATGGAAATAAATTTTTTTCTTTCCAGGGCCCTACCCTTAATTTTAATCCTTGTTATCCCCGAAGAACTTTATCATAAAAATTACAGGTTCTTGACCCTATTTCTTATCTATACATCCACCTTTTGACACTGGTAAATGTTGGCTATATATACTGCTTAGGGACTTGATCAATAATTGGAAAATCACATGTATAGATTGTGTGTTGAACCCTCCTAGTATGATAATGTTGTCGATCAGTGGGGTAATTAATTGGTGCTTATTTTCTTTTTGAGTAGAGCATGCATGGTGCATAAATAAATCTCTTATATATAGGCATTAATCATGTGTTCAAATTTCTCTGAGTATGACCATGACATGCATGTTTTCTGAACTTGTGGATTTATATATCTGAAGCAAATTCCTCTTTATTATAATGGCAACTACTGAAACATTATCTTTATTTCATAGGCCTCCCTGTCAAATAAATGCCTTTTAGTTGTTTGAATTCTTGAGCTGTTGCTTAGGTTTGATTTACATACATTTCAGTTGGCAAATGTTTTCCCCTGTTTACCATATCTTCTTGTGTGAGGGTCATAACTCCCTTTTTCTGTGTCAACTTTTCTCATGTTAAAACCAGGCTGTTTCCTTAAGAAGGAAAGGGGTGCTGAGTGCTTTTCACACTATTGTTAAGCGTTCTATCATTTATGAGATTAAGTGAATATACAGCTTTGTGGTAGAGGAGCATTCTTTGTTGGTTTTTTTTTTGGTGGGGAGGGGGGAGGGGGCTGTGCTCTTTTTTTATTGTCTACAAATGTAACAGAAAAAAAAAACATTTTATAATTTCCTGTCAGGTGCTTAGAATTTGGTCGGCCCGGCTAATGAATCAAAGCGAATCGATTCGCTTCGGAGTGACGTGGGCGAATTTGGCGAGGCGATTCGCCTGGCCTGCCACGAATTCGCGAAGCGAGCGGGTTCCCTAATTTTCCGGCAGTGCTTCGTAGTAGGTCGCCTTGCCCAACTTGCCAACTCGCATCGTTTCGTCTCGAGAACTGCCTCATTTATGACCGTTCGGTAAGACTCGTCGATTCGCCTAGCCTCGTTAACCGATTCGTCTCGCCTCGTTAACCGATTCGTCTTGGATTCGCCTCGAACTCGTCGCCAACGGTCACCTATTTGGCTAATCGTTTTGCCTCGCCTTGGGACCGCTTCACCTCGTCTTGGAATTCCCATCCAACGACTATAAACGGTCGGATCTAGGCGAGGCGATTCGCCTCACCTCGTCTCGTAACGACTATAAATGAGAAAAAATTTTAAAAATCCCCCCAAAACCTATAAATTCCTCCCAAACCCAATTTCTTCTTGTTCCAAACCCATTTTTCTTCAAATAAAAAATTCCATCTCTCTAAAAAATAGAAACTCCGATCCGATCCTCCGACAGTCCGACTCTGAATTTTCGTAGCTCCGACCGACCTATTCTTCTCTCTTTCTTATTTCTTGTTTTTAATTTATTATTTCTACTCTAATACTTTTATTAATTAGTTAAAATATTGGTATGGAAGGTTCATCCGATACGCATCAAACCCAAATATCTCATCCCGAACAACAAGAGGAATACATTTAGAGAAGCTAAAAAACGTGCGACTACCAGAAATGTTTGGGATCACTATAAAATTGAATTTAGAAACGGTATTAGATACGCCGTTTGTAAATATTGTGGTAATGCATATAAACACTAGGATAGTGCCGGCACGAATAGTTTGAATAAACATGCAAAAAAACACTTAGAAGCCCTGACCGGTTCCTCCATTACACAAACACAAATTGGGTTCGCCGGTTAAGGGTTTTTTTTCAATATAATCAAGATTTAAATATTTCAGAAATTGCAAGATATGTTATGCCAGATGAACAGGTTCTCGGATTCGGAGAAAGCGCGGCTTTTGAGCGGTATGTTCAAACGGCGTTGCAACCGGCATTCAAAAGGGTTCCGAGGACTATGCTTAAAAGTCGTTGTTTTAGCCACTACAACGATGATAAACATGTATTAATTGCTACTCTTACTTTTTTAGATACCAGTATTTTATTAACTTCTGATGTTTGGACAGATAGTGTTAGTGATATATACCCTAGCGGCCATTATTGTATCATACTGGATTGTATATTACATTTTGGAAGTTTGGGATATTCACAATTATAATAACAGTCTTACTCGAAATGGTAGTATGCTACTTGATTTGATTTTACCTCAATATGAATACATATTGGTAGAGCCCTTAGGATCTTTGCTTGATTACCAGCATTGTAATGGCAGTCACACTGGTGGGGGCGGGTAGTCTATAGCATATCCTTATGCAGGTCCCTAGTCATAGGATTATCGAGACGGGACATCGATACTTCGGAGTATACTAGTGTATACGCTTCTCATCACAGCAGGGGAGATGGTCCGTCCTACAGCCATTGGTACGTCGTACCGGAGATAGTATACATGTGCTCATTGGGTTATGGGTTACACTGGGCAGGACTTGTTGGGAACTACTGGTTGGTATTATACCTAACGTCAGGTAGCAGTTTCCGGGTGGCATGAGTACATGTTAGTCCGTTGACTTGACATCGCTATTTGTCTCGAGTGTGTTCCTACCGTACTTAGATTACTACCCTACCACGACTCAAACGAGTCATACAAACAGGTAGTAGTTGGGTGCAATCCCGAAGCATTTGGAGACAGTAGCGGTTAGATAGAATTCGTCTTTCCCGGTATTGGGGGTTGATATCGTACTGTGTTCGGAAAGCCATTACACAAAGTCCCTGACCAAGGCAATCGAGATTTACTGATAGACACTTCAGTAGTTTCTTAAGGTGTATTGGGCTCTATTCCGGCACGACTTATTGCGCTGTTAGGGGTCTGACGTTTACCACTCCCTAGGCCCAATATGCGAGTATCTTAGACGAACAGATCGGACTGTACGGAGATTGACACGGACAGGCTCAGTAGAAGTTCGGATGAGTTTGCTCATCGGCCTTCTTATCGACAGATACCTGGATGGCTGTTACGTGCAGCTAGTACCGCTGATGTGCTTGTGGTTAAACTCACTACCAGCGTACTGTCGAGTCTTTAGAGTCTCACGCAGAGAGTTTCCCTGTTTCGGGTTAACGATGTAGAGGCCGTATGGTCTTACGGCAGGGTTTCGATCATATACGTGTACTGGCTACACGGATGATGTTCGGACGGATAATATTAGTGGGTTTTGGTTTAAGCCAGATTCTAGTATTATAGCAATGGATTATTTTCGTCTCTTGGTATTCGTATTTTTCGGAATACATATACAGGTATGTATATACGGTGAGGGGTATTATTGTAATTTCATAAGAGTGCTTCTAGAAGAAGACACCCCATTTGTGATTTAATCCATTTACTTAAATGGATAATGAGGTGGAAATATGAGATGTGACATTCATTATTATTCAAACATGGCTAGCATGCTTGTGATGACTATTAAGGCATGCTTGAATAATTATGAAGACCATTGAGGCATGGTTGAATGATTATAATGACTATTGTGTCATGGTTGAATTATTATGATGACTATTGAGGCATGGTTGGTGAATTGAGATGATTATAAATACAAGGTATGCTTCATAGTTATGATAATAAGAGAATAAGAGTGAGCTAGCCATTATTCATTCTCACGAGCTCTTGACAAGCACTCTCTCCTGACAAGCACTCTCTCCTCCTTGGTTATCTTCTTCTCCCTCAACCCCAAACACTCTCATATGTTGAGAAACCTTGGGGATTTGAGATAAATTAATCCATAAACATTCTTTACATCATCTAGGCTACCTAGCTTAGCAAACCGGTATCCTAGTTACCTCGGTTTAGAGGTTGGAGCTTGAAACACATACTCTCGGGTGGATCATCTTTGACGTGAGTAGACGACGTTGCAAGCTTGATCCGATCTTCGAGGAGCTTAAGAAGAGGATAAGAAGACCCGAAGGACTTGTACACGGAGGTATAAAACTCTTACCGAGTAGTTAAACTTCCAAGAAGTTTAGCTAGTTAAGGTTTCCGTATCGATCCTGGAGTTCAGTCTGTGTTGCGAAGCTTGTAAAAATAGTTTTTTGTAAATTCCGCATCCCCGCAAACCCGTGGGGTGCGTGGCAAAGACTTACAGTGGTATCAGAGCCTACTAAACCTTAACTAGCTTGTTAGTAAGTAGTTAGAACTTCGATTGACGGAAAACTGCCCGAAATCAAAAAATTTCAGACCATGCTGGCTGTCTATTTTTAAAAGTATTCAAAAAATTAATTCTGTGGCCGTAAAAATACATGCAGGCTTTTCTAAGAACACCGAAGAAAAATGAACTCGTAAATCCCAAATAACGCCGCGGAACCACGGCAAAACCACACTTTTTGCCGCCGATCCGCGGCCGATTCAACTCGGACGCGGCCGATTTTTCTTCTGTGGGTCTTTTGTTTTGAAATATGGTCTCTGGAATATTTGGTTTTTTCCCAGATTATTTTGTGTACTATTTTGTACATGGGGAAATACAGATTTTATTAATCGATCGAAATTCTAAGTTACTTGGCTAATCGAGTTTTCTGTGTTTGTATATATGTGCTGCGAAACGTCGACTAATCGCTTTACATCGATTAGTGGGGTTGCACATATCTGTGATCTATGATGGTTTGTGTATATGAAGTATTGGATCGTCGTGGATGAATAGCCGAGGATGTGAGAAGAGTGTTTTCTTTTCTTTCATTCATGTAATTTGTAAATATGATGTAATATTATTTTGCGGGGCACATCCGGGTTGTGGTTGTAGCCACCGTTGTATTATTTCATTTACTGTTTCTTGCACCTAGGATAGACCCAAGGTAGGGTGCACAAACTACCGGGTTCTTGAAGTGCCGAGTGGTCTACTCATTTTATTGAGAGAGGTTGTTTCACTTCGGGAATTTGGCGGGTAGTTTGCCGCACCTGTAGGGGTCTAGGGTGGGGTTTGGCTATTCATCACAACTGTGGAATCCGTCTTTCATTATAGGTTGAAACGAAACGCGAAATTTCTAGTATATCCAATATATTCATCTGTGATCTGGAATGCTTATTATTGCGCGAGACGAATGGCTATATATATATTATATAATAAACGTTGCTTATGTTTTTCACCCGCGCTAGTCCAGCCCCCGCTATGTCGTTAGTTAAGTAACCTAACGGTGCATGACGGGGCCTAGTGGCGAATGCGGATGGCATAAGCGTACGTTCTATTTTCGTTTCTTTTTCTGCAACGATAGGGGTTAAATGATGGGACCGCATTAACATTGATTAAAGCAAAGGAAAACAAGCCAAAGTTTAAGTCGTTGGAACAGTTTCAAAACCACTCGGTTTTCTTGAAAAAGAAATTTTAAATGCGGAGCCTAAACCACTCCTTTTAAAAGCTATCATGGTTCGTTCAACTATATCAAATTCACTATGTTCACGGTTTCGCCAAAACTATTCATAGCCCTCCGTCATTTCATATGAATATTTAGTAGTATTCAAGCTATATTTGTTGACCTTCGCCAAGACATAGTGATTGGTAGCTGCTGGGTATTCATATGTAGCATAGATAGATGCGTTGGTTTGGGACAGTCGTTCTACTTTGTTGGCCTTCGTCAAGGGTATGTACGGGTGGGTTAACCTAGACAATGACAGGTAGAACTTGACATGTGACTTATGATTTGTTGCCCTTCGTCAAGGTCATAAGAGCATGGGGCAAAAATCCACATCGGGAGTTTCTAAGGAAATTGAAACTTGCTAGTGCTGCATACCATTTAAAGTGTGATAATCTTGGTAGAATTCCTTCAAGGTTATCACACAATGATATTTGGATCCCAATCCTACTGTGAGTATCCGCTATTCTTCGGGAGATTTTTCACTAAAAAATCAATGCTATAAACCAAGTAGGTGTCTAGAACGGTGTTAGCGGGGCTACGCCTCCAGGGAAAAGAGGTTATGTAATTAAGGAATTTCGCGAAAGCGTTGGAAAACCTCCCTCGAAATACCGACACTAACCTGGCTGAAAAGTTAAGCAAGAATTTTAAAAGTGAGATTAATTCTGACTAATTCTTCTTTTATGGTTTGAGGAAGGATTCGAGAAACAGTGGGAGCCATCCTGTTTGGATAAATTAATAACCAATATAAACTTGCAAGAGCATCATGCAGAGTGTTTTTCCTCTCTCTCCTGATTGCAGCGACAACAATGACCGGATTTAGGTTATTGCTAAATAATAAATTGACTTGGGAAAACTATAATGATTGGCTAAGGAAAGTCCAGATGGCACTTACCTATGACAAGCTGGACTACCTCCTTACTACAAAACCTCCTACCGTCTTAGGTCCATATTCCACCGTCGCGGAAGTTGATATCCGTCAGACATGGAAAAAGGATTGTGCGAGAGCCAAGTGCTTCGTGTTAGCCTCAATGGATAGTGAACACCAGAGGCAGCACGAGAAGATGGACTTAGCTTACATCTTCCTCCATAGCAAAGTTTTGTATGGAGAGCAATCTCGTATCGCAAGATATAAGACCTTGAGGATATTGCTTCAAGCGAGATTAGCTGTTGGGTCATCTGTAGGGGACCACATCCTTACGATGATTAGCTATATTAAACAGCTTACGGACCATGGGACTACGTTGGAGAACGGGTTATGTATTGACTTGATTCTACAGTCCTTACCCTCCATCGACGCCTAGGTTATCTTGAATTGCAAAATTCAAAGGAAGAAAGTTTCACTTCCAAGTCTCCTCAACTTATTAAGGAGCTCAAAGGGCACCCTGAAGGAATCGAGGGAGACATCCGCTCTGCTTATTGGGGAATCTTCCTCTTCTACATCAAAGGCGAAAGCCAAGGGAAAGAAGAAGAAGGCCTCTAAAAAGCCGATAGGCGGTGTCAGTAAGGTAAAGGGAAAGGACGGGATAAAAGTTTTGGGGCTAACAGTAGGGAAAGAGGGATGTTTCTATTGCCATAGGAAAGGGCATTGGAAGAAAGATTACAGGGTTTGGAAAGCCAGAAATCAGGATTTGAAGCACGTTGTGGTTTCAGCTTCGGGTGTGTTTATGATTGAAAACCGTCTGTCAATTAACTCTAATTTCTGGGCACTAGATACCGGATCAGGATCTCATATCTGTAATTCATTATAGGCTTTGAAAAACCGTAGAGTTATCAAGGCAGGTGATATGACTTTCAGAGTTGCTAACGGAATGAGCGTGGACGCTGAATCCATAGGGGAATATCACCTAGGATTGACAAGTGGGCAGATATTGATTTTACGTAACTGTTTGCATGTACCTAGTCTGGTCTGTAATATCATATCTGTATCTTTACTTTCTAAAGAAGAATATGATTTTACATTTGTAAGCGATGTGGTCCACATCCACCTTGTCATGCCCCGCTTCCTGGTGTACGGGCAGAGAGCGCGACTGGCCGCTACGTATTTACTTTGAAGTAAATACGCTAAGCGTATCTAAGCAATATAAAGAAATGTACACAAGAGACAAAAGATATAATTGAACAACAACTTTATTTATTAACATTCTTTTGTACAATGCATGGAAAAGTAAATACATCTGAATGAAAGCAATGCCTAAACAACGGCATAACAGAAATGGAAAGTACTGAAATGAAATGTGTACAAGTGTAACTACAGCTCGGGATCTTCAATAAACTAGTCCAAGTCTTCAGTGCTAGGTTCGATCTCTGGAAGGTCCGAAACACCCGACAACATTCAAAGAAGAAGAAAGAGAATGTCGTCAGCGAACAAATCGCTCGGTAAGTCCCAAAGATAATGGAGAAATAGAATAGACAGAGAGAGAAAATAGCTTTTAAAGTTGTATAATATGGTTAACGCTGTTGTTTGTAGCTTGGTACAGAAGAGGCCAGTGTATACGAGAGGAGTCTCATATGCCAGAGACTAAAGGAAAATGGAAGTACAAGGCTCCGTTAGAATGCCCGGAACAACGGCGATTGTATTCAGATTAGGTGTCTTAAATCTTGCAGTCTCGTGCCACTTCTAACACCTTCCGTACCAATCTACCCCTTAAACCCCGCGATGTCTTGATTGTATTGTTTGTATTGTATTGCAACTTGTATTGTCTTGTAATATAGATTGTATAATTGGATGACTTGCCGAAACAATGATATCAGTAAATGAATGTAACTGGAGAATCATGGGTGTGACTGGAGAATCATGTAAATAGAAGTATATCCATAGTTCGGTTCAGTCAATACAGATTGAATAGATTGAATATATGGATTCATATTGAATAGTAGTTTGTAGATTGTACTTGAATCATATTCAAATCAGATTGATTATATTGAGACTCAGTCTGAGTCGGACAATTAGAAAAGAAATTGAATCCTTGAATTAGGTTTTGGTGTTATCGGTAACCGCTGCAAATGGGCGGCAGGATTTATGTCTTTTTCAAAGACGATTACCGTGTTGATAACACCGTTTGTTAAGTTGTCTATCTTAAATAGGTAAGCACCCACTTCTCCAGCTCCCTGAGGCTCAAGAGATTGGTCCCGCTTAAACCTATATTCACTAGGGTCCTTATTGTAATTTATAAAACTTGAGGGGGTTTTATGTAAAAATAATTTTGTATAATTTCCAAAATACACCTCAAGTAATTTATTATCGTATTTAGAGTTTTTATAGATGTAGATTTTATATATGTGACATTTATAGTGAATAAAACCTATTTTTCATAATATAGGGTATTTAATTGTAAAGTATTGAACTTGTATGGAATTGCATGGTATTTTCATGTAAAGTGATTCTTTTGATTTAGAAAAGTTGGAATATTTATATTATATCAAAAATTAGATATTTTGATGATACATATATATATATATATAAATAATTTTAATTTATTATTTTTCTAGAAATCTCATTTTCTTAAGATATTTGTATTTTAAATCTCTCAAGACCGATGCTCCTTACGGAGGTCTGCATCTCGCACTACTAAGCCCGAGAATGTGCGATAATCTGCACCATCCCGAACGGGTTCCCCAAATGGGTTGTAGCGGCGCTTTGCAAAGTTTTGTGTAAAATACATAATCTTGTAGAAAACGGTTTTAATAGTAAATGGTATTTATATGTTAAGTTTCGTTTTCCCGTATTCTATGTTCCCGAAAGGTATTTGTGCTATGTTGTGTAAGTCCACGTTACCTGTCCCGGTTCTTTCGGGGTTGCGGAAATGGAGAAAAACGATTTTTCATGGAAAGGGTAACATGGACTAGAAACCGGATCTTTGCTAAACAACACACTAGCAACTAACTACAAGTTTTACCTACTCGATTAGAGGGTTATACCTAGTCTTGAACTCCTTCTCTTCTTCTCCTTGGAGTGGGTTGAATGGTTCCTCCTCGTCGCCGAAGAAAGATCCACCCGAGGGCCTCTACCTTGAGCTCCTTTCTCAAACTTGAGGTAACTAAAGTGTTAGGTTTGCCAAACCTTAAACCTTAGGATGAGTAGAGATGAGTTTTGGTGTTTTATCTCAATGGCAAATGGTTCTCAACTCATGAGAGGGATTTTGCCTTGAGAGAGAGGAAGAGGATGAGAGCTATGGATGAGAGAGAAGATGCAAGTGAGAATGAGAAGAAAAATAACAACCATATCACATATATGTGAATTATCAATTAACAATATTAATCAAAAAGAAAAAGGTGATGGTTGGTTTGAAAAGACCATTATCATTTCACATTTAATGAGTTTTGCAAAGATCAAAGAGCATCTTTGTGTGAAATGATGATGGTCAACTTTTCAACTTTGGTCAACAAGTCAACCTTGGTCAAATGGTCAACAACCCTAACCATAACACAATTTCCTTTAATTAATATTATTAATCATATTTCACATATTCATTAGGGTTTAGAAAAAGACAACCGTCATCAACCCTAATGAGAATCCTCTGCCTCTGTCTCAGTCAACTGTGCATACACACCCGCATCCATGTTCCGAGGAACACGAATACAATGAGATAAAACCAATCCCAAAACATATACTAGGATCTGGCTTATACCAAAGCCTGCTAGTAATAACTGTCCGGACACCAAACATGCACAAGTGCGCGGATGTGAACGAACCCTGTCGCAAAACCATGCGACCTCTACTCTGTTTTGCCCAAAGGCGAATAACCCTATGTGTGGGACTCTAAAGACTCGACACTACGCTGGCAGTGGGTTTAACCACAGACCGCAAGTGGCACTAGCTGTACGTAACGGTCCCCAGGTAGATGCCGATAAGAAGACTGATGAGGTGAACCCATCCGAACTCCTACTGAGCCTGTATGTGACAATCTCCGTACAGTCCGGTCTGTTCGTCTGAGAATATCGCATGGCGGGCCTAGGGGGTGGTAAACGCCAGTCCCCTAATAGCGGTACAAGTCGTGTCGGAGTGTATCCTAGAACATCCTGGGATAACACTGGAAACCTACCAGTATATCTCGCTTGCCCTGGCCAGGGACTTTGTGTAATGGCTCTCCTAGACACAACGCGATAACACTGAAGCCGAAGCCACAACTTGCTTCGGGTCCTGGTTCTTGGCCTTCCAAGCCCTGCAATCTTTCTTCCAGTGCCTTTCTTGTGACAATAAAAGCATTCTTCCTTTCCCACAGTCTGTCCCGCTACCTTTGCTTTTCCCATGGCTTCCACCTTACCAACACCGCCTCTTGGTTTGGTGGGGGTCTTCTTCTTCTTTCCTTTCGCTTTTGCCTTGGACTTAAAAGAGGAAACTCCTCCAACAAACAAAGCGAGTGTTTCCCTTACATTCTGTAAGGTGCCCTCTGCACTCCTCAACATATTGAGAAGTTCCGGAAGTTCAACTTCTTTTCCTTGAATGTTGAAGTTCAGGATAAACTGGGCATAGGTGGAAGGAAAGGACTGGAGAATCAAGTCAGTGTAGAGCTCGTTCTCTAATGTGGTCCCGAGGTTCGCGAGCTCCTCAATGTAGCCAATCATCTTAAGCACGTGTTCCGCTACAGATGATCCTACGGCCAACCTCGCTGAAAATAGCTTCTTTGAGGTCTCATATCTTGCGATACGGGATTGCTCTCCATATAGTTCCTTAGTATGGAGAAATATGGATTCTAGGTCCATATTCTCGTGCCTCCTCTGATGTTCATTGTCCATAGAGGCAAGCACAAGGCACTTAGCCTTCTCGCAGTCAATCTCCCAGGTCTTACGGATTTCCCTGTCCGCGACACTGGAGTTTGGACCTGGGACGGCGGGGGCTTTTGTAGTAAGAACATAGCCCAACTTGTCATAAGTGATTGCCATTTTAACATTCCTAAACCAATCTTTATAGTTTGGTCCTGTCAACATGTTTTTATCTAATAGCAACTTAAGGCCAGTCATATTTGGTCGCTGCAATTAGGAGAGAGAGAAGAAACACTTTAGCATGATGCTCTTGCAAGTTTAGAATGGTTTTTAGTTTATCTAAACAGGATGGCTCCCACTGTTTCTCGAATCCCTCCTCAAACCAGAAAAGAGAAATTAGTCAGGATTAATCTCATCATACAATTCTTGCTTAATCGTTCAGCCAGGCTAGTGTTGGTACTTCGAGGGAGGTTTTCCAACGTTTTCGCGAAGTTCCTTAATTACAAAACCTCTTTTCCCTGGAGGCGTAGCCCCGCTAACACCGTTTTAGACACCTACTTGGTTTATAGCATTGATCGTTTAGTGAAAAAATCTCCCGAGGAGTAGCATATACTCACAGTAGGATCGGGATCCAATTATCATTGTGTGATAAAGCTGAAGGAATCCTACCAAAGTTATCACACTCCAAATGATATGCAACACTAGCAAGTTTCAGTTTCTTTAGAAACCCCCGATGTGGATTTTTCCCCCATGTTCTTATGACCTTGACGAAGGCCAACATATCATAAGTCACATGTCAAGTTCTATCCGTCATTACCCAGGTTAATTTGAACCCACCCGTACATACCCTTGACGAAGGCCAAAATGACAGTACGACTGTCCCAAACCAACGCATCTATCTATGCAACAGATAAATATTTAGCAGCTACCAATCACTATGCCTTGACGATGGTCAAAATACATAGTTTGAATACTACTGAATATTTAACTGAAATGACGGAGGGCTACGAATGGTTTTGGCGAAACCGTGAACGTAGTGAACTTAATATAATCGAAGGAACCTGATAGCTTTTAAAAAGAGTGGTTTAAGCTCCGTATTTTAAAAGTTTTGCTGTTTTGGAAAAAACCGAGTGGTTTTGAAATTGTTCCAACGATTCAATTTTGGTTTGTTTTCTTTGCATTTATATAATGCAGTCCCATCATTTACTCCTATCATTACAGAGAGAATTGAAAAAATATCACGTCCTCTTATGCCATCCGCATTCGCCACGGGGCCCCGTCATCACCCGTTAGGTTACTTAACTAACGACAGAGCGGGGGCTGGGCTAGCGCGGATGTAAAACATAAGTGACGCCTACTATATATCATATATACATATATATTTTACAATCATCTCATGCAATAATAATCATTCCAGTCACAGATAAACATTTCAGATATGCTAGGAATGCCGCATTTCGCTTAAGCCTGCAACGAAGAACGGATCCAACGGTCGCGATGAATAGCCAAATCCCACCCCAGACCCCTACAGGTACGGCAAACTACCCGCCAAATTCCAGAAGTGAAGTAGCCTCCCTCAGCAAAGTGAGTAGACCACTCGGCACTTCAAAGAACCCGGTAGTTTGTGTACCCCACCTTGGGTCTATCCTAGGAGCAGAAAATAGTAAAAAGAAAATAATACAACGGTGGCTACAACCTCAACCCGGATGTGCCCCGCGAAATAATATTACATCAATTGTACAATTTACATGAATGAAAGATAAAAAACGCTCACCTCACATCCCCGGCTATTCATCATCGACAATCAGAAAATGTTTATATACACAAACTAGCAGATATGTGCAACCTCGACTAACCGGCGTATAGCAATTAGTCGACGTTTAAAACACATATAACAATACAGAAGAACCAATTAGCTAAGTACAATAGGAATTCGATCGAAACATATTTTCCGTATCTACCCCAAATGCAAACCAGCACTCAGAAACGTACTGGGTAGAAACCAAATATTCCAGAAATCATAATACCAAAATTAAGATATTACAGAACAAATCCGAGTTGAATCGGCCACGACTTGGCCGTGGATCCGCCGCAGAAGAGCGATTTTGCCGCGGATCCGCGGCTGTCTTGGCGATTTAGAGGCTCAAATTTCTTGTGTAATCTTAGAAAACCCTGCTTGTATTTTTCATGATACTGAAATAATTTTACAGACAGTTTTGAAAATCGATAGAAACTGGGGTTTTCGGTATTTAATTTTCCGGTTTTTCCGACGATCGAAATTCTACTACTTGCTAATCTGCTAGATTAGGTTCAGTTGGCTCTGATACCACTGTAAGTCGATGCTATGCACCCCGCGGAACCGCGGGGAGGCGAAAGGTGTAATAAACGATAATTTTAGCATCATAACACCGACTTTAAGTCTAAATTGTAATCTAAACCATATCTAGCAAAATCAAAAGAGGTATAAACTAAGTACAGAAAATATACCTCAAGAAACCTGGTCCTTCTTCTCCTTATCTCGCTGTCTTCCTCACCTGTACGAACTCTTCGAAGTGGCACGGATGTCGTCTCCTCGTCGGTTTGCTCGAATCCTAGATGATCCACCCGACCGTTTGTGCACCAAACTTTTCTTCTAAACCAAAGAAACTAGATCAAGTAGTTTGCTAAACCAAATGATCTAGGATGTGTAGATGATGTAGATGGATTGAGCTGTCTATTTTAGCTCAAGCTTACTCAACTCATGAGTGTTCTTGAGCTTGAGAGAATTGAAGATGGTGAAAGAAATGATATGAGCTAAGAGATGAAGAAGGTTAGGGTTTTCTCTCTCTTGTTCTAATCTGAACTCTACTCTATTATGAATTAGAAAAACTAATTTAACAATAGAAAATAGGTTCAAAGGTCAAACAAATGACTCATGGGTCAATTGACCAACATGTGTCCTTAAAACCCAAGTCCTTATTCATGCATAATACACATCATTTCTTAATTAGCTAAAATGTATTAATTATTTAAAACTAAATGATTAATACAATTAGGTTATGCCATCTACAAATACATTTTGTACAAATTACGAAAACGCCCCTCGTCCGTATATACATACCTGTATTCGTATTCCGAAAAATACGAATACCGAAGACTACAATCCATCAGTACAATACTAGGATCCGGCTTAAACCAAAGCCCACTAGTATTTTCCGTCCGACTCATCGTGCGTGCATGAGTGTACGCACGTGATCGAACCCTTTCGTAAAACCATACGATATCTACACGTTTTGCCCGATGCAGGGAAACGCTCTGTGTGGGACTCTGGAGACTCGACTCTACGCTGGCAGTGGGTTTAACCACAGGCCGCAAGCGATACTAGCTGTATGTAACGGTTTCCAGGTATTGTCGATAAGAAAGCCGATGAGCATAACTCATCCGAACTCCTACTGAGTCTGTATGTGACAATCTCCGTACAGTCCGGTCTGTCCGTCTAAGAGTATCGCATATCAGGCCTAGGGGGGAGGTAAACGTCAGATCCCTAATAGCGGTATAAGTCGTGTCGGAGTACGGTCCAATACACCCTGAGAAACTACTGGAGTACCTACCAGTAAATCTCTCTTGCCCTGGCCAGGGACTATGTGTAATGGCGTTCCAAACACAGCGCGATATCGACCCCCAATACCGGGAGAGACGAATCCTATCTAAGCGCCACTGCCTCCAAGTGCTTCGGGACTGCACCCAACTACTACCTGTTTGCATGACGCAGTAGAGCCGTGGTAGGGTAGTAATCTAAGAACAGTGGGAACACACTTGAGGCGAAGTAGCAGTGTCAAGTCAACGGACTAAGCTGTACTTATGTCACCTGGGTACTGCTATCTGACGATAGGTATACTACCAACCAACAGTTCCCAATTCACAACCTAATGAGCACCTGCATACTATCTTCAGTACGATGTACTGATGGTTGTGGGACAGACCATCTCCCAGGCTGGGAAGGGAAGCGTATATACTAGTCTACTCTGGAGTATCGATACCCTGTATCGATATTCCCGCGACTAGAGACCTGTATAAGGATGTGCTTGTAGATTGCCCAGTCCCCACTAGTGTGACTGCCATCACAACGCTGGTAATTAAGCATAGATCCTAAGGGCTCTACTAATATGCATAGGCGATATGTTAAAAGAAACATATGTACATATTGAAGTAGAAACAAACCAAGTAGTATACTACTATTTTGAGCAAGAATGTTATTACAACTGTGAATATCCCAAGCTTCCATTAAGTAATATACAAACTAGTATGATACAGTAATGGCCTCTAGGGCATATACACTAACACTTTTAAAATAGCAACCGAATGATTTTTTGCTATTTATACCCCCACTTCTCATATTCTTGTCTCTGAATTGTATAATATAGCTAATTGTTTTGCTAGTCACGTCGAAAATCCAGTACTCCACCATCCGATACTTACTATGCCAGCTGAGATTTCTAGATATTTCTTTGAAGTTCCAATTATTTACTGTTTATATTCGGTAATGGACTCTAGAATTAAATTAGAAGGTTTGAAGGCTCTTTTAAGCGGGCTCCGCACGGCCATGGGATATGGTGTAGATATTGATGCTTATGTTAGTATCATTAGAAGTAATTTAGATGAAGCGTTTCATTTGCATGTTGCACGGCCTTCAATCTGTTCACGTGCTTCGATTCCATCTTTAGCACTTAGTTACTTCACATTCTTTTCTTTTTCTTTTTTTGAGATGCATCTATGTGCACTAGAATTTATGCACGTGCGATGCATGTGAAAGATAAAAGAGAAAACAATAATAAAAATGAACATGTATAAATTAATAAACATTAAGGGGATATATGTAGTTTTTCTTCTCAAGTTCCAAGAAGCATGGATACTTTTTTGGGAGATGAGAGAGAGAGAGAAAGAAGAGAGAGAGATATGGAAAATCGAGAATTTAGAAATAAGTATAAAAATTTTAATAATTTTGTGAGTAGAAATAACAAAATGCCACGTGTCATCCAAGGGTTCTAGTTATAATACTAAAGATGTATGCATGGAAGCAGGCATCTTTTTGGTTGTTGTGTAATTTTGTTATGATACGATTTTGTTTTGTATTTTTTTGTTTGATCAATAAATATCATGGGACGAACTCATATGAGTCTTGTACTTTCGTCATAAAAATAAAATAAAAATAAAGCTAACACTATGAAATAGGAATGGTTACATAATAGAAAATGCAAGTTAAAGATATACAATAGACATCTCGGGAAGCTAACTTTAACCATGAAAACGGGCAGCAAATATACCAATTTATCTTTTTTTCCCTTCTCATTTTCCTGCAGCAACAACCAGGATATCATAGGGAATTAACCAGGGTAAATATTCAAAACCCTCTGGCTCGTTACTCCCATGTTAAAAAACCCATGGGCCTTTTTTCATATAAAAATCCCTGGCGCACGCAATTATTTGGAAGAAGCCCCTGTCGTACTTTGCTACTTTAAGGACCCATGTTTGCTTTGAGGACCCGTGTCCTTATTTAATGAGAATAGCTGTAATGTTGAGATTCAGTCTTGATTAATATCTGCTGACTTAATTCTCATATTTACGGACTTAACTGTAATATCTAATGACTTATCTGTAATAACTATCCAGAATACTCCAATATCTATGGATTTACTTGCAATAACTATCGAGATAACTGTAATATCTAAGCTTGTTTACTTCACTCAAATATCTATTAGTTTCCTTGAATATATGTTTCTTTTCCTTCAATATCTATGCACTTACTTTACATATATATTTCTTTTCCAAACCAAAAATACCAACTTAACAACCAAATCTATCCACACAATCCCGTCCAATCCAATTTAATAAGAAAAAATCCTACCGCATATGGATCAAGACAAAAATCTCAACTTTACAGCTGTCCCATGGGAAAAATCTAGTATGCAAGGGCTTGCACCATGCAAGCCCTTGGACGGCTACCCTTCTGTGCAAAGAAAGCTCATCCAAGGGCTCTAGAAGGGTTTGTGCAAGCCCTTCTAGAGAAGATTTTTCCTTAACATGGATACTCGTTCAGAGTAGAAAAGTTCAACACGGGTTCTTCCAATTACTTTGGTAGTTCCAGGGTTTTCAACATGCCTAAGGGTTTGTTGACATGGCCATTTTTTGACAATTTACCAAATTATCTATCTAAGCTAGCCCTTGATTTTTTTGGCACTGCTCCTTAAGCCCTAACTCATGCACAACGTGCACAAACATATCCTTGCACACATCATACACAAACATCCAGGGAACCCACAAATTGTCTCGAAAGCGTTAATTTATGGTCATTTCTCCGGGTTTCTAAGATTCAAATCCCGCACTCTCTCCAAGAGGGGAAGTGCTCATACCAATTGAGCTATTTTTTAAAGTTTTTAAGTGATAGATTCGTAATTAACCTTCATGTTCTAAGATTCATTAGCAATTTCTGAAACCACATATCTTAGTATGAACTTTCACCTATTTTTCCTACAGTTATTGTGTAATATTTCCATAGACCTTTGAAAATACATGGCTATACTCTTCATATATATTCTTCTTCTACCATCACTTTCAACATTGACCATGCAGTGACCGTAGCCTCTTAAACATAAGGATATGTAGAAAGCAAAGTTAATTATATACTGGGAAGTTGCTTCTCTATTATTCAACAGACCACTCGTCAAAATTGACCCATACTAGAATTTAATTTTGCACATCTCAAAATCAACTTAAACATGACAAGAGGAAAAAGATTGGAATCTTAAGTTTACAGAGCACCAAACTACCCCGACATATTAATGCTCTTTCAAATTTCAAGAAAATTAATGATGACTGTCATAGGATTTTATTAAGAATTTTATATATCTAAAATTTCTTAGGTTTTAGAAAAATCATACTTTTCTCAATAAGTTTGCAAGAGCGGGAAAAATTATTTATTATAAAAACGGGAAGGAGTAATGAAATAAAATAAAACAAACATACACTTAATGAAAGGAAATAAAGAGCATACCCTCATTGAGCAGCTATATGTATATATACACTTGAAACATTAAAAATTTAATTTAAAATACTATATTTAACTTAACATGTCCGTGGATATTTGTATCTGAATTCATATCCGTATCTGAATGCAGATATCCAGATATCCAAATCTGTATCCGAAAAATTTGAAATGATCTGTATCCGTATCGTATCCGACTATATATATATATATATATATATATATATATATATATATATATATATATATATATAACGGATCTGAAAATTTATTCCTGTATCCGAAAATATCTAGATCCGGTCCGGAAAAATATCTGGATATCCGAATCCGGTTGCAACCTAGCAGCTGACCATCACACTTTACAAGCAACTGATTACAACTAAGATACATATATCATCGAGTCCAGGGTGTTCCAGGTGGATTTGGACCCATTATCTGTCCGAACCCGTCCGCTTTAAATGTGTAAAATGAGTGCTCTAAACCCACTCGAAAGTGACGTGTTCAAAACCCGAACCCGTCGTATTTGGACAGGACAGATTTTAAATTTTTTATAGCCCGTCCGAACCTGAACCTGCACCCGTCCGTAACCCGTAGTGGCCCGCAACCGACCCAAACCCCCCCACTTAATAAACATCCGAGCCGTTGATAAATTTAATTATATGGCAAGATCAAATATATATATATATATATATATATATATATATATATATATATATATATATGTTATGTGAACCCTTTTCTTACCTCTCAAATCTAAAATTAAATTTAGCCGTGTTCTTTTTGAGTCTTCCCTATTATTTTATCTCTTTATCATCTTAAATAAAATACAAAAACTTTTTATTTCTCGGATCCATTCAGCTTCTAATTTCAAGAAATGGAGGAAATTTTTAGTCTTCCCTATTATTTTATCTCTTTATCATCTTAAATTAAATACAAAAACTTTTTATTTCTCGGATCCATTCAGCTTCTAATTTCAAGAAATGGAGGAAAACTATGGTTTACTTAGGATCAAGTCAGAGCTTTATTGTTTTATTTCATATAAATTAAAAGTCAAATTTAATAAGTTAAGCCAACGATTACCCGAAACCGTGTTTAACCCGTCTAAACTAATAAAATGCGAACCGGACCCGAAACCCATCTGAACTCTGTTTATCTACCCGTTCCAATGTACGGGTTTAAGATGGCTAGAAAATCCATCCGCACTAACGGGTCGGGATCATTTATGGTTCAAAACCCGCTAAACCGACTCGTGTGCAAGTAGCAACAAATCTCACTGCATCCCTTCAACCAAAAATTTAAGGTATCCCTGATGTCCATCCGATTCAAAGCACTAAAAATCCCATCTCCACATGCACTATTTTTTTTGGTTTTTTGGTTTTTGATGTGTTTTCATATATTAGTAGGAAAGTAATCAAACCAAGGCTGGATTGATTAATAAACAAGTTTAGCTCATATTTATCCATCTACTACATCCCCTAGCATGTGATATGTGTTAGATATGGGTAGCTCTGCATGATTAATTAATTATATATATTTCATTCATCTACTACCCCAACTTCTTGCATGTGATATGTGTTAGATATGGGTAGCTCTGCAACCCAACATGTACATAGCAGTAGATGTGCATAACATCATCCTCATCTAATCCTAGTAAGCATGCGAGTTTACTTTGAAGTCCCATTGAGACGAAAAAAGGATTCAATATTTTAAGCTACATGCCTGCATGCATATGGTGCCTTGTTTTCTAATACAAAAAATGGATCCTTGCCTATAAATTGAGAACCCAACCCCAACTCATGTTTCAATACAAACATCATCTAAGTCTCTCACTTTTGCTTTTGCTTCATCAAAGACAGAAAGTTTAAAGGGTTCTCTCAATTTTAAATTGAAAATTAATGGCTGCAGCCCTGACCAAAACCCAAATCCCCAGAGTGAAATTGGGCTCCCAGGGCCTAGAGGTACTTAATAGCTTGTTACTCATATGTTTAACATTCTTAAATTATATATGAACAAACGCAACATGTACGTAGTTTAACATTCTAAATGAATGTTTAAAAAAAAATGTTAATTCAGGTATCCAAGTTGGGTTTCGGCTGCGCCGGTCTAAGTATCAACTACTACAACAATCTCGTCGGTGAGGAAGCAGGAATAGCCATCATCAAGGATGCATTCAACAAGGGAGTCACATTCTTTGACACATCGGATGTTTATGGAGGGAACCATGCCAATGAGTTCTTGGTCGGCAAGGTTTGCTTTCTCTACTTCTTCCTCTCTTCCGAATTCAGTAGTAGCCCATTTTAAGAAATATGTGCATTTAATTTGGTGAAACCATGTACGTAAAATTGTTAAATAAATGTGTTCATCTTGGACATTGTAGGCCTTGAAGGAGTTGCCTAGAGAGGAAGTCCAATTGGCAACAAAATTCGGTGTCCAAGGTGTCGGGCCGAATGGCATGATCATATGCGGCAAACCCGAATACGTTCGGGCTAGTTGCGAAGCAAGCCTACAACGTCTTGGAGTTGATTACATCGATATATACTATACTCATCGGATTGATAAGACCGTACCTATCGAAGAAACTGTAAGAATTTATCTAAACAGATATTGTTAGTCAAAAATGTGCGATTAATGATACTAATTAAGCACGGCGTTTTTCGATAATTTTGTATGTAGGTTGGGGAAATGAAGAAATTGGTGGAAGAGGGGAAAGTGAAGTACATTGGTCTATCAGAAGCCAGTCCGGATACGATTAGGCGAGCACACGCAGTTCACCCTCTTACTGCAGTGCAAATGGAGTACTCGCTTTGGAGTCGCGACATCGAGGAAGAAATAGTTCCACTTTGCAGGTTCAGTTAATATATATACATCAGATTTCATTTCCTAAGAATTTTACTTAAAACCAAAAATTTGCATTATACATTCTAAAATATTTCTATTGTTTTTGTTTTCAGGGAATTAGGAATCGGAATAGTCCCATACAGTCCCCTTGGTCGCGGATTTTTTGGTGGTCGCGGAGTTGTTGACACCGTGCCTGCAAATTCAATGACGGTACAAATTTCTGGCCCGTAAATAGAAATAAGAAAAATAAAAATAAAACTTTTGCAATATGGTGTTCCAATTAATTACTCATATAATCTTATGTCAGGCAACTCATCCAAGATTTAAGGGAGAAAACTTAGAGAAGAACAAATCTCTATACACGCGAGTAGATAAACTGGCCGCGAAACACAGCTGTACCCCTCCTCAGCTCGCGCTCGCTTGGATTCTTCACCAAGGAGACAATGTGGTTCCAATTCCAGGTTAGAAATTTACAAATTTTACATATGAAGAATTATTTTAGATTTGTCATTCCGTCCCAAGTTAACCCTGGCAGGCTTACATCCCTTTCGGCATGCAGCTGGGGCTGCGATCGATCGCAGCCCCATATAACTCCATAGATTTATGCTGATTTTTTCCCGATTGTAATATTTTTTTTCTTTTTCTTCAGGTACAACAAAGATTAAGAATTTGGACACCAACATTGGCTCAGTTGATGTGAATTTCAGTGAAGAGGATTTGAGAGGGATAACAGAGATTGTGGCAATTGAGGATGTTGCTGGGCCAAGATCCTATGGCTTTAGTCAGCCACATGATTGGAAATTTGCAAACACACCCTTGCCCAAACTTAGTGTTGCTTCAGATTAAGCTCTTTCGATCATTTATGTTGAGTCTTTTCGAAGCTATAATGGTTCAATGAAATAAGGTCCCTTGTGGGAGTCATGTATACAGACATGTGTTTTAAGTACTGTAATGATGAATTTACCAAATTGTAATGTTTGTAAATGTGCATTTACCCAGGGGTGTTCAGTATTATTATCGTTAGTGAATGAAATTATTAAGTTATGGATTTGATAATTGTTTGTTTGCATGACCTTGTAGATAGAGGTAAAGGGATACAAACTAAATAATTTGTGCGGACTCCATACCCGTATTTGAGTTTTATCAAATTTAGATAGTGATTTTCATTTCTGGATTATTGTATCTATATTTGTTAATAGCTACCGCATATGGATATGGTAACTAACGGGAGACCATCTATTGGAAGTACATGAAATTTATTTTGGTATCGGGTATTTTATGTTTTTTGCATAGTCGTAATTTTCCCTAAAATTATGGACTTCATTGGAATAAGTATAACCAGCTAGGATTTTCCTATATAAATAAAACCTAGAGCCACTAAGCCACTTGCTTGGGGATTATTATTAAATGATTGAATTAAGATATTGTTATTTCGTGAGATCAGAGTTTTGCAAGTTTTTCTCTTTTAGGATGTGGTCGAATCATAAGATTGGTTGCGGTCAATCACAAAGTCTTCATTACTCATTGCTTCATCATCTTTAACATCTGCAACAACTTAATCAAGGTGCTAGCTTCTCCGTCGGATCTGTTGAATTTGATTTAAATTCGGGATTAGTTAGGATTTAGATCTAAGCTCTTTAGTTTGGATTTAAATGTAAGCTCTTTAGTTTAGATTTAAATCTAATTTCTACTTTAAAATCATATTTATCTCTAATTTAAATATGGATTTATATCTAAGCATTTATTTACCCTATAAATATGGGGCTTTATCTAGAGTTTTGTGTAATCCATAATTCTTTAATGATGTAGGATTTGATTAGTGTGGAAGATGGCGACCAAGCGCGGTCGTGGATAGAAAGATATTGTGAGAGAGGGTATTTCATTATAAAGGACGGTGAGAAGTCATGGTAATTTCTTGTATTTTTTTCTCATAGTGAAAGTTCTTGCCGTGGTTGCAGAATTAGGTGATAGTGTTCCCGTCCAAATTTGAGCTCAAGAGCTTAAGCTCTACTCCGGCTCAAGCAGAGCCAATGCCAACCATGGCGCAAGTAGCGTCAATGCTATATTCGGCTCAAGCCGAACCGATACCATCCAAGCCGTGCCAATATCAATCTTTGTGAAGCGCGTGCTTTCTTTTGGGAAATTAATTTCCCATTATCTTTATAAAACAGATAGATATTTCTTGTTAATAAGAATTTTTCTCTGTATTTTTCTAAAACAAGAAAAAAATTTTCTCTGTTAACAGAGAGCCCTTGGATCAATGATCCAACGGTGCTTAAGCATTCCCGGTTGATTTTAAAATTAATTTGATATTTCTCAATGAGAGATTCTCTCAACTATTTGATTATTCTCCTCTCCTATAAATAGGAGCTCCGGAGATTAATCTCTAGAGAGTGAATTCCCCATATGGTGAAGATAATAGAGGTTTAAGCCTCTGCCAAAATCTTCATTTTCCTCAAAATACTTCAAAGTTCAACCGAGATTTAAATCTCCTAAACCCTAGGTAAAACAACGGAGACAAACCGCCCTCAGCCTATTTTCTCTATATTAAAAAAGAAGGTTAAGCTTCATAAGAACTTAAACTCTTCCTCTGAATCATAGATCCTTGCGTCAAATCTCCACCTTGTCGAAAATTTAAGTTTTCATGGAGGGATTTTCGATATCAAGATTTGAGTTTTGGAAGAAAACTTAAGTGTTCCCTCCATTAAAAGATCACCAAAGACCACAACAGAACTGAAGTTTAAACTTCATGGGATATAGCTCCCCAGAAAAGATTCATATATGAGAACTTAAGTTCTAGAAATCATAAAAAAACATGATTTTTATGAACTTTGACCAAAAGAATCATAGGAAAGATTAATCTTTCTGTGGAGACTAATCTCCAAGACCCTAGCTGCGGGCCCATGTGCAAAACACGTGGCACATCGCCAAAGATCCTCATAGAGGTTAACTTCTACGGTTGGCACTTCTTGCGCCAACCAAGCTAAACCAAGCCGAGTCGAGCCCAAACCAAACGCCAACATGCTCCTGTCTTACGGTGGGCCACGTGATATGCACGTGAGCATGCGTCCGAGCCATGCGCCGATACTCGAGTCGTGAGCTATGCGCCAAGCTTATATGCGCCAAGCATGTTTGGATGCCAAATAGAACACATACTTAGCCCAAATTGGGGAGAAATGAAACCTCTCATATCGCTCTTTATGACTTGAATCGGCTTGAATCGGCTTGAATGCGCCAACTAGACCGATTCAAACAAAGCCGATTCGAGCATTGCACAACATCAACCCCTAATACCAGGAGAGATGAAACCTCTCATATGGCTCGTTACCTCCATGTGCTTCGGGACTGTACCCAAAGCTATATGTTTGCACGACTTAGTAGAGCCGTGGTAGGGTGGAAATCAAAGTACAGTGGGAGCACACACAAGACTCTATGACGATCTCAGGTCTACAGACTAACCTGTACCAGTGCCACCTGAGAACTGCTATCCGACAATAGATATAATACCATATAGGAGTTCTCGGCGAGTCCGTTCAGTGTACCCAGTCTCCACTGAGCACCCGTATACAATTTTTGATGTCAAACACCAATGGATATGGGATCATCCATCGCCCATGATATGGGTCAAAAAACGTATACGCTAGTCTACTCTGGAATATCGATGCCCTGTCTCGATACACCCACGACTAGGAACATTTTAAGAATATGCTTATAAACTACACATGTCCCACTAGTATGATCTGCATCATAATCCCAGTACTCAAGCAAATATCCTAAGGGCTTTATCAACATGTACCAAATGAGTAATATGCATGATCAAGTGAACATGTCAAGATAAAGAACAACCAGATAGCATACTATCATGTCGAGTAAGAATGTCCTCTGAATATATATATACACACATACCGATACATTCACTATCAAATAATGGCCTCCAGGGCATACATATATCCAACAATCTCCCACTTGCACTAAGGCCAATTATTGGTGTATCTCATACCCAACATCTCAAAAAGTCGCTCATGCTGCAGCTGAGGGAGGGCCTTTGTGAGTGGATCCGCGGTGTTATTCTTTGTATCTACTCTCCGAATTTTGATCTCGCGGCGATCAACTATCTCCCGGATCAAATGATATTGCCTCAGGATGTTTCTGGACCGCTGATGGGACCTAGGCTCTTTGGCCAATGCCATAGCCCCATTATTATCACAATACAATGGTATTGGATCAATAATGGTTGGAACTACTCCTAACTCCGAGATGAACTTCCTCATCCAGACGGCTTCCTTGGCAGCATCATTTGCAGCAATATACTCAGCTTCCATCGTGGAGTCTGCAACGGTATCCTGTTTGGAACTCTTCCAACATACCGCCCTTCCATTGAGGGTAAATACAAACCCTGAGATAGATTTGCTGTCATCCTTATCACTCTGGAAGCTCGAATCGGTAAAGGCCTCCATTTGGAGATCCCCGTTACCATACACCAAGAACATTTCTTTAGTCCTTCGCAAGTACTTAAAAATGTTCTTCACAGCTGTCCAGTGATTCTCCCATGGGTTGGATTGATACCTGCTTACTACACCTAGTGCATAAGCTACATCAGGGCGAGTACATAACATCGCATACATTATAGATCCTACGGCTGAAGTGTAGGGTATAATGCTCATGCGAGCTCTCTCTTTATCAGTCTTTAGGCAAAAGTCTTTGGAGAGAGTGACTCTATGACAAGCGGGTAAGGCACCCCGCTTGGAGTCTTCCATACTAAACCTCTTTAGAATGGTGTTAATGTACCTGGTTTGAGACAATCCCAACAACCGTTTAGATCTATCCCTATAGATCTTCATGCCCAATATGTACGAGGCATCACCCAGGTCCTTCATGGAGAACCTTTGTGATAAGAATAGTTTGACCGATTGTAGCATAGGAACATCGTTTCCTATCAGAAGAATGTCATCCACATACAATATAAGGAATGTGCCAGTATTCCCTACAATCTTCTTATAAACACAAGGTTCATCTGGATTTTTGACGAAATAAAACTCTTTGATCGCATCATCAAAATAGATGTTCTAACTCCATGATGCCTGCTTTAATCCATAAATGGATTTAACCAACCTACATACTTTCCCGCTGCTCCCACTATCAACGAAGCCCTCTAGCTGATCCATATAAATGCACTCTTCTAAATCACCATTTAGAAATGCAGTTTTAACCTCCATCAGCCAGATTTCATAGTCGTAGTGAGCAGCAACAACAAGTAGGATCCGAATGGATTTAAGTATGGCTACAGGAAAAAAGGTTTCGTTATAGTCCAGTCCTGGTCTTTGACGAAATCCTTTCGCCACAAGTCTTGCCTTATAGGTCTCCACCTGCCCATCTATATCGATCTTTCTCTTAAAGATCCATTTGCACCTTACGGGTTTTACCCCAGAGGGTACAACTTCCAAAGTCCATACTTTGTTGGTGTACATAGACTCTATTTCAGATCTCATGGCATCCAGCCACTTCACAGAGTCACCACTCGTGATAGTTTGTTGAAAAACTAGTAGGGTCATCATCATCCATGATGCAATCTTCTCTATCACCATCAATGAGGAAACCGTAATATCTCTCCGGTGGGCGAGAAGTCCTACTAGATCTACAGAGTGGCCAAGGTTTATAAGTTTCTGTTGTAACATCAGGTTCAACCAAGTCGTCATTTGTAACTTGTGTCTGTAGAACTTCTTCTAGTTCTACCGCATTGCCATCAGTATCATTTGAAAAAAATCTCATTTTCTAAATATGTGGCATACTGAGAAACAAACACTCTTTGTTCCTCCTTGTGGTAGAAAAAAATATCCAAATGAATGTTTTGGATATCCCACAAATATACACTTAACCGATCGTGTCTCAAGTTTTTCTGGATTCTGCTTTTTGACAAAAGCCGGACAACCCCAAATCTTAACTCGTTTAAGAGATAGTCTCTTCCCATACCATATCTCATATGGAGTGGTAGACACGGTCTTGGTTGGAACCCTGTTCAACAGATATGCTGCAGTCTCCAATGCATGCCCCCAAAAAGAGAGAGGTAACTCAGCATTACTCATCATGGATCGCACCATATCTAATAGGGTACGATTCCGCCGCTGTGACACACCGTTGTGGTGTGGTGTGTAAGGGGGAGTGAGCTGAGAGAGAATCCCATTCTCTTTTAGGAAGTCCGAAAACTCTGTACTGAGATATTCTCCACCTCGATCTGATCGAAGTTTCTTGATGCTTATTCCTGTTTGTTTTTCTACTTCAAGTTTGTACTCTTTGAATTTTTCGAAAGCTTCAGATTTATGCTTTGATAAAAACACATGACCGAATCTTGAGAAATCATCAGTAAAAGTTATGAAGTAGGAAAAACCGCCTCTAGCATGTGTAGACATTGGCCCACATACATCACTATGTATGAGGCCTAAGAGTTCTGTATCTCTTTCTCCGTGTCTAGTAAACGGAGTTTTGGTCATTTTACCTTTGATACAAGACTGACAAGTCGCATAAGATTTATATTCAAAAGAATTTAAATATCCATTTTTATGAAGCCTGTTTAGTTTTGTTTCGTTAATATGACCAAGTCTACAATGCCAAAGAAAAGCTTCATTTATATCTGAAATTTTTCTTTTATTTGTGTGTTGTATGTTGAAAACTGTGTGTTGATTTAGGACGTATATCCCGTTATTAAGTGTACCATAACCAATCAACTCTTGATTCAGTTTAATGTTCATAACATTATTCTGCAATACAAAATGATATCCTTTATTGTCTAACAAAGAAACGGATATTATATTACAAAGCATACTAGGTACATAATAACATAGGTTCAAAACCAATATACAACCATTTGGCAACCCCAGGTGATACTCTCCCACTGATACTGCATGTACATTGGAACCATTTCCAACTCGGAGAGTGTGATCACCGGTCTTCAAAACTCTGCTATTTCTCAGTCCCTGCACACAATTACAGATGTGAGAACCCGAATTGGTATCTAATACCCAGGAAGCAGAGTTTATGGAAAAACAGTTTTCGGTCACAAACACACCTGAAGCGGAAGCATCACCATACTTCTTTTTCCTGAGATCAGCAATATACTCGAGAAAGTTTCGCTTCCAATGTCCCGACTTCTTGCAGTAGAAACATTCTCCTTTTCCTGACTTCTCAGCCTTGGATTTGTCTCTTCCTTGTGCCTTTTTGATTCCACCTCTCGGTTTGGTGGGTTTCTTCTTATTCCTTCCCTTGGCCTTGGCTTTTGAGATGGAAGAGGAAGATTGCCCAACAATCAGAGAGAGAGTCTTTGCCTTGAGCGTGCTCTCTGCACTTCTCAACATATTGAGAAGTTCGAGTAGTGACTTCTCCATGTTATGCATGTTGAAGTTTACTATGAATGGAGCAAAGGCATGGGGAAGAGACTTGATCATCAACAGTTCATCTACCTCCTTAGAAGCATTTGATTGTTTCGAAAAAAGTGTTTGTAGTAGAATAACCGCAATCAATAACGGTGTCGCGTGTAGCTAGACCGAGATGAGTACGGGTCGTCCTCAGGGAAACGTGGAACCTTTTACTCTTACTTTAGATGTGTTGAAAGAGAGGAGGGATACAGAATGTTGATGAATGGTTTCTAGATCTACGTTAAGCACTAATGCAAAAATACAGATCTAGATTATTTTATGGATGTAAGTTAATATAATAAGGGGGCTTGTAGGGTTCGTTAGGATTTAGTAGTTATGGACGATTAATTAAAAGTTACCCTTTTTATCTTTTAATAGATTTAAAACTAGAACGACGGTGATGCGTATAGATTAGGGTTTTTGGAGGGAAAATGAATCCCACTCTTAACCCTTATCTCGACACGGAATTCCGTTCATATCTAGCCTTTACCAAAACAATCATTAATCTAATCTCTAATCGCGGTCGGGACTAACAAAGAATTGTTAGCGCGTCCGATTAGGATGTTAATGATTCTTTTGATAAAGTTCATAAACTTTATAGGATTTAAAAAGGGTTTAGGGATGTTCATCATCCATTAGCCTACCCTAATCCTACGAACCCTAACAAGCGGAGAATTACTCGCGCATGTTAGGAGAAAATAAGATGGAAAGAAATTGCATAATTAAACTACGAAGAAATAGAATAAGAAAAAGAAAGCTACTTTTATTAATCAACAATATTCATTACACTTGAATCCTTAGAAAATGATTACAATTTCTAGTTGCTTCTCGATCTTTTCTAAGGAGGTAGACGAACAGTTGATGACCAGCCTGGATGCGTGAGCCGTTTGGGACTTCGTGATCTCGTCGGCTTGATCATTTTTCCAAGAGGCTCTCGGTCCATATTTATACTCCAAAAGCCAGAAACTTAGCTTCCTAATTTGGAAGCAAACAGTAAAGATTCACCCCAAAAAATCTCAGCTTCCAACCTCTCAGATACGCGGCGGATCCGCGGTCAAAGGGTAGGTTTGACCGCGGATCCGCTGTCTTGTATAGTGATCGTTGGATTTTCTCTTCTGCGTTTTTCTTCTTGTGACACTTGGAGATCTCTGGAACTTTTGGAAATTGGAAATCTTCTCGTGGTTGCTGCGAGACTTGGTTTCCAAGTTTTGCTTTTTTAATTAGGCAAGTTTTCTTCAATAACTTGATTTCCTTGATTTTAGTTTTGGAAAAAATTCTGCACAACTTAAATAATATTTAGTAGACTTTGTTCTACTAGGATTAGGTCAATAATATTATATACATTTTCTTACCAAATGCTAATCATAATATATCAACACATGGAAAATAGTATTTTTACAAATAAACCCTCATATGTATGATATAATATAATAAATACCTTTTTAAATATGGAAATGGTAGGAAAAATGTAATAACAAATGTGCAGTTTTATCAACTGAACAAATAACCCCAAACTTATCTTTGATCGTCCCGAGGAAACTAGTTTATTCAAGAGAAGGAGAAAAAAAGAAAGGAGAAAACTAAGCACACTTTCGTAGGCAAACACGATTGCACTGAGCACGTGCAACAAGCCGTTAAACCTCTAGGTGTCCCTAGTAGGAGGAGTGTTGTCTCCTGAGGGTTTTCAGCGGATTACACCCACAAAATCCTATAATAAAAGAGACATGGTGAAATTTATATATAAAGATAAGAATCATAAAAGAAAGACTTTGAAAATAAGAGTTTTCAACTATACTTGCTTTTCAGTTGTCATGAGCCTTATCTTAATAGTCATGAAAAATGTTAGAAATCACATCATCCCTCAATAAAACAACGTCTTTATTCTTCATTCCTATCTTTCATCCAAACATCGATCATATACCCCTACGTGTGTGAAATGGACATCCCTACACTCGGAGAATTCAATTCAAGCTATCATACTCTTGTCCATCTACCTCAGTACTTTTTTAATTTGATGAATATTAAGATTTGCTCACACATCTTCATGCGACCGTTAATACTTCTTGAGGTACTAACCGACCGATTACTTAAGTGCTTGCTGATTAGGTGATAATATTTTCCTCGTCTTCCACCACCTAAGGCTTAGCAGTGACTCCCAGACCAGTTAGCCTTAGGGCACTAGGTGATGAAGCACCCTCGCTATATTTTTTTTATTGCTGCCTTGGCGATAACAAAACCAGTGTTCATTTTTCTTTTCACCATTTTTATATTTTCTTCATTTTTTTTATTTCCTTCATACTTTGGCTTTTAGACAAGAGCATTTCAAGGTATCCTCTACTATCCCGAGTTTCAAGACGTGTGTAAGTGAATATAGTAGGATATCAACATTCAAATGTTTGGCTTCCAGAATAGAAACTATTTTTCAGACTTATTTTTATCCTCAGATTAGTGACTTCCTTCATCTTACTAACCCTTGGGACAATAGCTCATAACTACTTATTACTAGTTCATTTAAAAAAACTTCTAATTTTCTTGGTTTTCTTAAACTATTCCTATCTTTTGGTTGTAATTTTTCACACTCTGCTCTTTTGTTATAAAAAAAAAAATTTAAAATTTTTGAAAATGTTGTGCTTATGCAAAGTATGATGAAAATTGATGCGTAAATAAGCACAAACCTCCCCCAAACCTGTTTACAGCAGTGTCCTCACTGATGCCATCCGTTAAGCTCAAAAACCAGTAGACTTGGGAGGAATTTATTAATGGGGGCAAGAATATATGAAAGTTAAAATCCTCCCCCAAACTTATTTTTGGCTCACAATTTTGTAAAAATCATTTTCAAGAGCCAAAATATCCCCCCCCCCCCAAACTTGAGTAAAATAGTATTAGGCAATTAAAATCATTGGGGGGGGGAGGTAAAGTTAGTGGTCAAAGCAAGGCCTTACAAAGACCAAAAGTCAACACCAACCATTCAAAAATTTTATCGATGAAGCACCAAAGTTGGTGGAAGAACATGTCACCTTTTGACGTGAAGAAGTGGGGAGGTGATAAGAGGTGAAATGGAAGAGGATTGCGTCTTAATTTGGAGAGACGACACAGTGATAGTAATGATGGATTACTCGCATTATCCAGAAGAAGGGGTGGAGGTTCAATTTCTTTATCTTGGAGTGGATTCATCTCAACACCCGGATCTTTTAAAAATGCGAGTTCATCAGCGAAAATTTCCTCAAAGCTTTCATCGATTCCCCGAAGAATAATGTCATCAGAAAAAATGGGGTGATCGTCAGACTCTATAAAAAGTTTCTCATCAGCGTTAGATGTTGACCCGGACAACTTGGTGGAAGAGTACATGGTTGGGTCAAACAACAACATATGAAAAGAGTCAGTATCATGAGGTTGATCAAATTCGCTACTGTCGACATCCATTGATTCGACAGAACACACATGAGCATAAGGTTCGGAGGGTTCACTTCCCAACTTGTAAATATTAAGCTCAATTGACTTCTTTCCAAAGGATAGGGTCATAGAGCCGTTTCTTCAATTGATTACTACGTTGGAAGTGGCCAAAAGGGTTGACCGAGTATCACCGGGATTTGATTGCGTGGGTTTGCCACAGGTTGTGTATCTATAACGATAAAGTCCACAGGGAATATAAATTCCCCGACTTTGATTAACTCATCCTCGAGCTCACCCCTAGATTGGTTGATAGATCGATCGGCCATCTGAAGAGTGCAATGCACAGGTTTTAACTCTCCGATCCCTAATTGCTCATAAACAGAATACGGAAGCAAATTAACACTAGCACCTAAATCGAGTAGAGCACGATTGATATTTTTACCTCCAATAGAAATAGAAATTGTAGGACTTCCGGGGTCCTTTCGTTTTTTGGGTAGTTGTTGTGTAAAAGCAGTGCTCACATTACTCGCAAGGAAAACTTTTTTAGGTACTTGAACTTTTCTCTTCCTAGTGCACAAGTCCTTTAGGATTTTCGCATATGACGGAACTTGTTGAATAGCATCTAGGAGAGGAATGTTTATGTTAACTTGCTTAAAAATTTCCACAATCTTCTCCATTTGTGGACTTGGTCTGTTGCCCCTTAACCTGTTTGGATAAGGTGGTTTGTCAATAAGGGTTTGGTCCAACATTAGAGAGAATTGTGGGGATGGAGTTGATCCCAGAATTGGAGTGGGGATCGTTTTAGGTAGATTCGAGGAAATGGGCGAAGGGTTCGAGCCTTGGGAAAAACGGAGAATAGGCTCGGGTGAAGGTGGGAGACTAGACGAATTAGGGGAAGAAGAAAGAGCTGGGGTATCATTGGTGTCACTATCATCACATTGCTCACCCACTCGGCTATTCAGCACTTTTCCCGATCTCAACGTGGCAACAGCACTCACATTATAACTTTGTGAGTGGCCAGGATTAGGTATGGGTTGAGATGGGAGTTTCCCTTTCTCTCTCGCACTCATTGCGGCGTTTAACTGTGCGAGTTGGTTTTCTATTGATTTAATACTCTCGCCGTGGGAGGCGGAGTCTTTCTGTATGGTATCAATAGAAGACTTCATCTCAGCCGACAATTGCATGGAATGTTTCATGAACATATCCAAAGTTTGTGCGAGTGAAGAGTTGTCAGTACCGTCCGCTTATGGTGTAGAAGTGTTGGCCAGATTTTGGAAATTTTGTGACTGAAAGGGGAGCTGATTTTGTGGTTGTGGTTGCTGTGGAGGAGGTCTTTGATAATTGCTTTGTTGGTTTTGGTTCCAAGCAAAGTTAGGATGATTCCTCAATCCTTGATTGTACGTGGAAGAATAAGGATCGTTTCTAGGTTGCTGCTGAAAAGCAGCATTAGTTTGAACCGATGCATTCATAGGACATTCTTCCGTTAAGTGTGAAGGATCTGAACAGCAACCACAGACGGTCTTGGGAAGCATGACCTGATTTAGGGAGACTGATGAAAGTTTGTTCTCAATAGCATCGAGTTTCTTCTGCATCGCTACCATTTCGGTTTTTACTGCGATGGAAACATCGAGCTGGTGAATACCTCCCCTAGTTGAAGTTGGTCTTACACTTTCCCACTGCAAAGTGTGTTCAGCAAGGTCTTCCAGATATTTCCAAGCTTCACCGTCGTCTTTAGACATGAAATTGCATTGGCACATTGTTTCAAGCATCTTCTTTGTCGCTGGATTAATGCCCTCATATATTATTCGACATAAATCCCATCTTTGTATTCCATGATGAGGACATTGGACAAGCAGATCCTTGAAATGTTCAAAGCACTTTCAAAATGGTTCATTGGGAAGCTGGGTGAACTGGTTGATCTCGCTCCTAACACGGGCGGTCTTATGGTTTGGGTAAAACTTCTTAAGAAATGCTATTACGAATTCATCCCAATTAGTGATAGAGTGTGTGGCAGTATTATAAAGCCATTTTTCTGCCAAGTCGCACAGTGTGAATGGGAGAAGACGCAAGCGCATAGCATCGACAGTCAACTGTGAAGTACCCATCATTGCGCATACGTTTTCGAATTTGGTGATGCAAACGTACGCGTCTTCCGACTCAAGCCCGTGAAATTTGGGCAGCAGATTGATGTAGTGGGGTTTAATTTCGAAATTATCCCCGTTTGCTGGTGGAAGAGATAGACAAGTGGGAAGAGGACCACGGATATGATAGCATCTCTCTTGGAGAGAGATGCGCGATGGATTCTGCGCACCTACGGGCGGTGGCAGCGTGGTGTTATATTCTGATGGAGTGCCGTCCATCTCGGTCGTGGTGTGTGGTAGGGGAAAAGAAGATGAAGAAGTACCGACTTCGGCGTCGATAGCAGGAACGCGGACAAGACGGGCACTAGAATCCCGTGTCCAGCCGAGCATGCACTAAGCGGGTTTAGTGCAAGTGGCAGCGTGTATGTGATTTAAATTTGGCTTGTTTTGAAAAAAGTGGGACTCAAGAAAAATCACTCTAAAATGCACAAGCAACCCTAGAACTAAGGTTACCTAGGTCCAGTCTCTAGACCGCTCCTAGACTTCCAAAGGACAAGCGCAGATCAATCCTCTACCACCTCTTTACTACTCTTGTGGCCAGGTAAGTGCCAGGTAAGTGGGAGGTATCCGCTATACGAATCACCGAAAATAGCGGGCCTAATTAAGTAAACCACTTGCCTTAGACACTCTTGCCTAGGCACCACAAAAGTAATGCGGATAAGCGATAGATTACCCACGACCTTCCTCTGTCCTTAATAAGCGCGACAGTCCTTAGAGTCTGGTCTAGATATTTTTTAAATTATTGTAGGGTTGATGCAGATGCTCGGTTTGTGATTTGTGGGGCTTAGGAAGGGTGATAAAATCCCCACCTAATCTTGATTTGGTCTATGTCCCTGAAAGTCCGTATTAAAATATGCAAAACAAAACCAATCACAAAACTTTTGCAAAAAGATTTTTGAGTGGCGCTATTTTGCAAAGAATCCTGCAGAAAATAGATTTTATTGGATTTGAGAGGAGAGAGAAAGATTGTGTTTGTAGTGTAATCGCAATCAGAACGGTGTCGCGCGTAGCTAGACCGAGGTGAGTACGGGTCGTTCTCAGGGAAACGTTGAATATTTTACTCTTACTTTAGATGTGTTGAGAAAGGGGAGGAGGAAGGATAAAAAATGTTGATGAATGGTTTCTAGATCTATGTTAAGCACTAATGCAAAAATATTGATCTAGATTATTTTATGGATGTAAGTTAATATAATAAGGGGGCTTGTAGGGTTCGTTAGGATTTAGTAGTTATGGACGATTAATTAAAAGTTACCCTTTTTATCCTTTAATAGATTTAAAACTAGAACGACGGTGATGCGTGTAGATTAGGGTTTCTGGAGGGAAAAGGAATCCCACTCTTAACCCTAATCTCGACACGGAACTCCGTTCATATCTAGCCTTTACCAAAACAATCATTAATCTAATCTCTAATTGCGGTCGGGACTAACAAAGAATTGTTAGCGCGCCCGATTAGGATGTTAATGATTCTTTTGATAAAGTTCATAAACTTTATAGGACTTAAAAAGGGTTTAGGGATGTTCATCATCCATTAGCCTACCCTAATCCTACGAACCCTAACAAGCGGAGAATTACTCGCACATGTTGGGAGAAAATAAGATGGAAAGAAATTGCATAATTAAACTACGAAGAAATAGAATAAGAAAAAGAAAGCTACCTTTATTAATCAACAATATTCATTACACTTGAATCCTTAGAAAATGATTACAATTTCTAGTTGCTTCTCGATCTCTTCTAAGGAGGTAGACGAACAGTTGATGACCAGCCTGGATGCGTGAGCCGTCTGGGACTTCGTGATCTGTCGGCTTGATCATTTTTCCAAGAGGATCTCGGTCCATATTTATATTCCAAAAGCCAGAAACTTAGCTTCCTAATTTGGAAGCAAACAGTAAAGATTCACCCTAAAAAATCTCAGCTTCCAACCTCTCAGATACGCGGCGGATCCACGGTCAAAGGGTAGGTTTGACCGCGGATCCGCGGTCTTGTATAGTGATCGTTGGATTTTCTCTTCTGCGTTTTTCTTCTTGTGACACTTGGAGATCTTTGGAACTTTTGGAAATTGGAAATCTTCTCGTGGTTGCTGCCAGACTTGGTTTCCAAGTTTTTCTTTCTTAATTAGGCAAGTTTTTTTCAACAACTTGATTTCATTGATTTTAGTCTTGGAAAAAATTCTGCACAACAACTTAAATAATATTTAGTAGACTTTGTTCTACTAGGATTAGGTCAATAATATTATATACATTTTATTACCAAATGCTAATTATAATATATCAACACATGGAAAATATTATTTTTACAAATAAACCCTCATATGTATTATATAATAAAATAAAGACCTTTTTAAATATGGAAATGGTAGGAAAAATGTAATAACAAATATGCAGTTTTATCAACTGAACAAGACTGTAGAACAATATCAACATACTTTTCGTTCTCTATTGTCCATCCAAGGCCCTCAAGCTCTTCAATAAGAGCTATCATCTTCAAAACATGATCACCTACTAGTGTGCCAGGAGCCATCCGCATCTGAAACAACTTTCCAGACGCCTCGTATCGTAGAGTACGAGATTTCTCCCCATACAACTTCTTTATATGGAGAAAGATGGATTGAACATCCATCTGCTCATGCTGCTTTTGATGTGTATTATCCATCGATGCAAGCGTGAGGCATTTGGCAGTGGCACAGTCAATATCTCATATTTTGCGGATCCCCCTATCTGCAACAGAAGATTCAGGGCCAGGGCTGGGAGGGGCTGAGGCAGTGAGGACATATGATACCTTATCATATGTAAGGGCAATGTTTATGTTCCTCAGCCATTCTTTATAGTTAAGTCTAGTTAGTTTATTTTTATCTAATAGAAGCTTAAGTCCAGTTATGGTTATCTGCCATTAGGAGAGAGAAAAGAATACACTCAGCAAAAACTTTTGCAAAGATCAGATTGGTTTATTATCTTATCCAATCGATGTCTCCCACTAATTTTATCAAATTTTTCCTTCAAACCTTAAAAAGAAAATTAGTCAGGATTAATTACATTCTACAACTTCGCTAATCGTTCAGCCAGGCCAGTGTCGGTACTTTGAGAGAGGTTCCCCGTGCTTTCGCACGGACCTAATTAAAATAAACCTCGTTTTCCCAGAGGCATAACCTCGTTGACACCTTTCTTTACACCTAATGGGTTAGCTAATTGTAAAATGCAAAACTCTCCTGAGAGTAACTCTTACTCACAGTGGGATAAAGATCCAACTATCACATAGAAAGTATGCAATCTCATTGCAAATTTCAACTCTTGAAACCCCCGATATGGTTTTTACCTCTAGCACTTATGACCTTAACTATAATCAACATATCATACGTACCAGTCAATTTCTACTCGTTATTTCGTGATTAATTAGACCCACTCATATGACCCTTAATTATAGTCAACATAATCATATGAATGTCCTAAGTAATAGCATCATATGTTTCGTAAGAAGACATCACTTAGCTACCGTACACTACGCCTTAACTATAGTTAAAATACGTAGCACGAATACTAAGTACTCTACTTTCTAAAATGACGGAGGGTTGCGGATGGTTTTTAAGAAAACCTTTAATGCTTTGAACTTGATATCGTTTCAGAATCAAATAGTTTTTAAAAGGAGTGGATTAAGCTCCGCATTTTGAAACTTGCTTTTTCATAAAAAAAGGCCGAGAGAGTTTCAAATCCGATTCTACAATATCTTTTAGGTTTCATTTTCTTTACATCGATCTCATTAATGTAGTCTCATCATTTGAGTCCTTAAGCCATCACAGAAAAGAAACGAAAATAGAACGTACGCTTATGCCATCCGCATTCGCCACGGGGTCCCGTCATGCACCGTTAGGTTACTTAACTAACGGCAGAGGGGGGGGCAGGACTAGCGCGGATGCAAAACTGTCACGATCCGAAATATTAGCTCGTGACCAGCACTTGAATCACGCAACGTCTAAAGGCGTAACGGAATTCAAGTAAGCTGAAACCCAGAAATCTAAACCTTTTTAAGAAAATAAAGGAGGTGAAGTTTTTGAAATAAAGGTATAATGAAATCAAGTGTGCTTAAATGCATAGAAAAGAAACATGAATGATGCAAGTGAAATTTACTATTTTGAAAACCTGTTTCGTTTTAAAAAAATTTTGGCAGCACCTCCTTTGTATATTTTGATCCAAAACCGCAAATACATAATAAAGATAAAGGCATCCCCAAGCGGGAGCTAGCTCTTCGCCAAATGGCGGATCACAACCACTCAAGACAATATATACATGTATACGATGCCCAACGGCGAAGTTCACCACTAAGATAAAGGAAAGCAAGACATAAATACCATAAATAGCGAAAAACCCCTCGCTCTAAGTCTCGCAACGATAATCCCACTAAGTCTCATTACTTACACACTTTACTAAAATTGATTGATTGATGGAGTTAACTAGATACAATATGAAATATAATACAAGAGTGGGTACGATACAATTGTCCCATCTACCACTGCAAAACACCCAAATGAAGCTGTGTGCCAGCGATGCCGCTACTGATCCAAGCGGTCAACCTGCAAGAACTGTGGCACAACGGGGGTGAGTTGCCAACTCGTGAATAGAAATATATCGACAAGTAGAAATCGAATAAATAACGACTCCTAGGTCAACTATATCATAAAGGTAATACTATGATATCTAGGGTGACCGGGTCGGTATATGCGCCAACAAGGTAGTCAAACCTATATGCATGCGGATATCATCCAACAGTAATAATCAATGCATGTATATGGATCTCGTCCAACCATAATCAAGGTATGCATGCATGTGGATCTCGTCCACCCAAAATCAAGGTATGCATGCATGTGGATCTCATCCACTCATATAATCAGTGTCTGTATGCACGTAAATATCATAAAGGAATGTGCATGAAAGTATGAGGATATATATCAACGGTGTCCCTCCCGACACATCTAAATCATGGAACCTGAGTGCCTAGCATCGACACTCGAAAATATCATGAAAACCGTTCCCAGCATCGGCACGTAAATCTTCACATATCGGGCTCCGTCAGTCCGGATCGGCCCACAGGCTCCGTCAGTCCGGATCAGCCAATATCATCTCTCAACTCCGGTCGGTATCCTCCGGATATCCGCCGAGCCCAAATACTATCACCGGTAGGTAGTAGTCCCTCTACCAGGCTCACCGTCTACTGCACAGTGATCCGTTCTCGTCCCGGGGTACCATACCGGGGCCACCATGTACCCGCAATCGGCCTCATCCGCCTTCTCTAATCGGGTTTCATATGTTGCTCTCAGAACCTTCAAAACACATGGTGGACGCACTGAAATATCATATCAAGAGAAACCGAGTTTTTAAAACAACACATAATCTCTTTTAAAATGTCCATGGTTCTCAAATCTAGAAATCTCATGAAAACAGCATATCTCAATGCGTAGAATCATGGAGCATGATGCATGCGACATATAATAGAAAAGTAAGCATATCCGTATATCATGTAACATGGAAAAGTGATATGACATGTTAAGGGGAAAACCGCTCTTTTAAATGATTCCAGTTTTTAAAGTATAACACGCGGTTCCCAATTTTCAAATAAAACCAGTTATCTATGTAGGTACAATATGTATATGCGCAAGTATAGATGTACCAATGTATGTGTGCACCAATATGGATATACAAATGTGTATATGCGTAAGTATGGATATATCAATGTATGTGTGCACCAATGTGGATATACAATGTGTATGTGTGCAAGTATGAATATATCAATGTATATGTGCACCAATGTGGATATACAATGTGTATGTGCGCAAGTATGAATATATCAATGTATATGTGCATCAATGTGGATATACAATGTGTATGTACGCAAGTATGAATATATCAATATGTATGTGCGCAAGTATGAATATATCAATGTATATGTGCACCGATGGGGATATACAATGTGTATGTGTGCAAGTATGAATATATCAATGTATATGTGTACCAATGTGGATATACAATGTGTATGTGCGCAAATAAGGATGTATATGCAAGCATGTCATGCGAAGAGTCATATCATGATGCAGCAATACTACTGTGTAGTGACATGGCAATTATCGATGATGAAGTGTGTGAGCCTACAGTCTGTGTGCGTGTAACATACGCATCATCGATAATGGTGCAGGTGTACTATCACAGGTATAAGTAGTACAGTATGAACAACATGAATGCATCATAAGGCAAACCGTCAGCTAGCAGCTATAAGGTATGCATACCTAACATGGTCGAGTCGGTGAATCTATCAGTCGGCATCCAACCTAAACGACATTGCGTATGGTATAATCTATCTTACGACAACCTCTAGTCAAGGGTAAGGATCAATTATCAAGTCAAACTCATCACGCATGGAAAATCATCGTACGGCGGCATTAAGCTAGTAGGGATCCTAACATCCTATACGACAAATGAGGGTACGGCCTAATATCACATACGGCCTATCATCCATGATTCACAACATTCTATATATATATATCCTTATATACCTATGTCCCAGGTCACATCTGCAATAATCTCATATCAGGGGACCGGCAGGGTATAAATCATCTCGATCGACTCGCATCCGTATACCATCATATCATCATCTCATCATCTTATCATATCATCAAATCCGTCTTATATTCTTTCGTCGCATTTATATCTCATATCATGTCGACATTACATAAACATTCTATCTCTACTATAAGTATAAGTATCTAATCTAACATACACACCCGAACCATACAATCAGATTTTTAAAGAAGTGAATCGTAGTTTTGAAAATAGGGGCACGGTGTTTTTAAGAAAAAGATATCATTTGAAAATCCGTAACATCCTCAAGGTATATATTTAAAAGATACATACGATTCTTCGGTTTAGAAAAAGGTATGGTTCGGATGACGCATCTACAATGACTATCTAGTCTTACGGTACCCTAAACGGCAATATCGCTAAACGTCATCCTATGATAGTAGTAACATATCACTTCTAACTATCCTCTAGTTTCTAATATGGTTTCATAGCTACCTCATTCTAACCCTAGTTTCCTAATCTAGGTTTCCTAACCATATTCTATAAATTAGTTTTCCTTCAAAACTTTGCGGGGGTGCTATACGCCATCCACCCGACTTCCCCGGTAGATATAGATCTACTCACCGTAGTCTTCGCTCGCCGAAGTCGATGACGCATCGCTCCGTCGCTTCGGAGTCCACACGAAGGTACCTACAATAACAACATATATCGTAACGATATTAAAATCAAGTTCTAAAATTCAAAATGGCACGCGCATTGCTCGTAGGTTAGAACCTATAGCATATGCGTACAAAATCGACCAAACAACCCTTGTCGTCGATGTACAAACATGCGACAACCAAAACGAATCCAATATCAAAACCCATCATTCAAAATATGGAAACATATCCTAAATCACACATAAGTGTTCCCAGATTTTGACTCAGGTCAAATAAAGCCAAGAAAATAAGTATAGGGTGATGTATATAGTGTATGTGAGCTACTGAACCAACCTAGGCCCCTACCCTCACCAAGTGGCCGGCCCCTTTACCCAAAATTCCGATGTCGCCGGCCCAGGGGTCTCTGTTTGGGTTCGTCAGGTCAGAGTGGTCTCTTAGTGACTTAGTTTGGTCCCTGGTATTGTTTGGTTGTCTCAGATATTCCCCAGGTCATCCCATATTTCCCTGCACACTCTAACTTCCTCATAAACTGATATGGATAGTTTTGTTTTTGGGGTTCCAGGTTTTGTATTTGTGTTGGGTCTGGGTTTCTAGCACCAAGGGGGTTTAAGGTCACCACTAAGGCTTATAAACACAACCGCAACTCAAAAATCCCTTCAAACCCTAACTAAGAATTCCCAAGGTCACTAAACTGATACGGAACAAATCCTAAGTTCGTGCATCGCGTTCACCTCTATGGTTCAGGTCAGGAATCGTGTCACCAAGGTCTTGTAAACACTCACCAATGTTCCCAGATTCCACCTACAGTCATTACAGAAAAATCCAGTAGGACCAAACACTTCTAAACATCATCAGGTAACCACCCTACAAAATCCAAACCCTAGCTCTCCTACTCACCCGGGGTCGCCGGAATTTGCCCAATGGTCGCCGGCCAAAACCGGTGGGTATGGGATAGGGTTTCAGGTGAACACTCCAGGTCTTGAGCAAAACGCTAACACACTGTTTGTTTTCACTAAAAAGTCTCGGGGTCACAGCAGCTTGTCGATGTCACAAAACGACACTAAAATAAGACATCGTACAAAACTAAACTAAAAGGAAGAAGTTATACCTCATCTAGTCCACTCTAGGCAGCACTAACTTCCCAAGGTCGTCAAAATCCCACTTTGCTCGGTTCAACGCGTAGAGGAAGAGATGGGGACTAATTTTTGTGAAGGGAGTGTAGGGTTTTGGGGATTGTTTGGAGATAGATTTAGGGAATTAAGTGGAGGGTTGTGGCTTGAGGAAGATGAAGATGGAGAAGAAAAAAAAGATGGGGAAATGAAATGGCAGCAGCCCCCTCCCTCTCTCTCATATAATCACACACACACTCTCTCTCCAAAAGCCTATCTAACCTAATCATTATGTCCCCCCTCTTTGACTTTTCCCTTTTTCCTTTTCTTTTTCTCACCAAAAATACATACACCCATATAAAACCAAAATGAAATAACATGTGACCAAATGAAACATGTCATGGTGCACTAACCATGACAGCTGTAGAAACACGGATTTGGCTTAATCGCGATTAGCAGTGCACTAATAAGGTTTCTATCAAAAATGCGTATAATAAATTTTAAAATTTCCTAATCTGTTAAATATATTTTTAAATGAATAAATCATTTTAATTTCCTTTTATTTCATAATTATTGGTATATATTTATACCCTTTATCGAAAACCCCAATTTCGCAAATCGGGCAGTTTTCGGGAAATATATTATTTTAATATTAAATTCCAAAAATAATATTTTATATTTTCTGAAATGTTACAATCTTCCCCCCTTAAATAAATTCGGTCCCCGAATTTAAATTTAAACCCCCAAAATCTAAAATATTTCAATAATCAGCTCAAATCAACGGGGCTCCGAAATCATGGAAAACGCAGAAATAACATAGCGCGTCAAGTGCGCATGAAAACGAGTGCAAAACTCAAAATCGAACTCCGTCAAGCGTCACGCAAATCATCGGATTTGCACGCATATCCTCGGAGTTACAATAGAGATACCGATCTCGAAATCTGTTACTGAAATCCAATATAAACTAGTCAAATACTATAATAAGTGTATAGTACGCATCTTTGAAAATCCCAAAATCTGAATAGAATACATGAAAAATCTTTTCTAAATCGCCGTGTGATGCGTAACTCACGGCCTAAATGACGGACATCCATTGTAAGGAAATACTATATGTCCATATATATTTTTCTAAATATACGTTCCGTCATTTTGAAAATATCCCAAAAGGTTTTCCTTTATAAACGTTCGCGTCGCTCACGGACACGTAGGAAATAGCGAGACTATAGCTCTTTTGAAAACCTCTTGGTAAGCTTTTAATGCATGCAAGTACTCAGGTACTGTCCTCCGATCAGTCCTGTTTGGCTACTACACACTATAGTGCCCAATATGAAACAAAGTGCTCAAAAGCAAAATCAGCCTCAAAAGGCGTGTCAAAAAAAAATCACATGCGTCTGGTGCGCATGGAAATCAAACCAAATACAGGTGCCATTATAAGCACAAAGCAAAACTAAGTGCAACGGGTGTGCACAAAAGCATCTGTCCACTGCAACGGTGTGCATGCCAATAATATCTGGTGCATCTATTGTGCACGAAAATCTCAATCATGTGCATCCAACATGCACAAAATCACGAAATCCAAATCAGGTATACCGTGGCATATAATCTCACAACCATATGCATCAGCGTATACAAAAGCAAATCAAAATACTAAAAGTGCATGAACACTATGCCAAAAGCATAAATCAAATCATATGCATGCCCCAGGCATGAAATCACAATAAATATCTCAAATGACATCAAAACGAAGTCAGGTGCAACTGTGGTGCACAAAATACGTATCAATGCATTACAAGCACATATAAACTATACCGAGTGCAGAAATCAAATCATCCGTATGAAATCCACGAACTCATAAACACATGTTACGAAGGTACAAAATCGACCTCAATGCAATAGATATGCACAAATCGCAAATCAACACAACGGTGTATAAAATATATGTCAAGTGCGACAACCATGCGCAAAATGTAAATTCCCAGTAGGTGCAACCATGGTGCACGAAAATGATGTCATGAAACTCAATTCTCAAAACTCAAATCCAAGCGATATAAGCGTGATACTCGGATCACAACGCAAATCGCAGTAAATGACATTGAGATACACCTCCTCCAATGTCGAAAAAAAATGAATCGGTGCGCCTAAAACCGGCAGAACAAGAATATCCGCTTGCCTCTCGCTCACGGTCTGGCGTCTTCTGTCTCTGGGTACTCATCTTCTCCTCGGATTACTACTCTCGCGATCCATCGGCTCATCGGCCCTGTCAGGTGTGCTAACGGGGATGATTCCGTTCTGGCACTTCTCTGGTCATCTCCTGGTCAACCACCACGACCACTCGTAAGGCAGCACTTCACTAGCGTCGGCCTTTGGTTCTCTGAATACACATGACCCATCTGATCCTAGGTGCAAGTATCATTGCAGCAGTGTCCCAGAAGGAATCCTGCTCAAAGTCTCTTCCGATCTCGCCTATGCCGAACTGTACGGAGGCTGGTACTCGCACATAATCCTTTCTCGCTTTCTGGACATCTGCGTTATCAGCACACATTTCCTCAGAAACTGGCCGTATCCCAACGCCTCTGTATACATATCAGATCTCTAATCTCGATGGGGAGTAGCAACAGTTCGTTAGCATCTAGTATGAACCTCTGGACCCACTCGTCTGTATCATCGTCCACTTCGACGTCACATCGTACTATATGCGTACTGCTACTGTTCTCGGCCACGGTCAATCCGAAATCTCTCACACGGACTCGAAATCGCATACTCTGTATCTTCATCGCTCTGTAGAAGATATCTGGCCGAACGCGTCCTTGGGAACTCGTCTCAACCATCGGAAGAATACTCAATACTCGTCCGTTCTCGATCATCTCCCAACGCATCTGGGTGAGGTCCTCTTATCCAAAGCTGTTCATCTTACTGGTCTTCTATCACATGATATCCGGACGACGTCAAACTTTTCGATCGAGTCATCAAGGTCCCAAAATTTCCCGAAGGCTCAACACCTGAGCGCAGTCTAAAAATGTACATACCACAGCATCTCTGGACCAGCCGTAGAAGGGCAAACCCAAGCTTCACTAATGGCACCGCTAAACTGCCACAAACCCTAAGGTTCAAAGTGGTTCCATGGTCATCAAGCCGAGTTAGGGTTTCATTCTTCTAGAGGGTCCATAGAATTACCTGCATGTTCCTCCGAACACTTTAAACTTGGGAAAATGGGTTTCTGACACTCGTTCGAACTTTTAGCTTCGCCTATACAACATGTGAATACCCTTCGCCTGCATGCTAAACAATGCCTCACTCTTCCAGGAAAGGCGATACATCGGCGGTCATCTCTGGATCGGTCTGCTCTAGATCTGAGTAAGACTCTCCACACTGGAAATCTTCAACTCAACTGGGCCTACGTCAGCGCATCGATCTGACGAATCACCTTCGTCTCTCAACTCGGGGTAGGCTACCTATCATCTGTCACATTTCTACCTGGAAGCTCCGGCGATCTCAGCCCGTAAGCTCTGGAAGCGACATCTTATCAATCTCAGCAACAGCTGGGTTATCTGTCTGCATGGTAAGCGACATCAATATCCTTGAGGTATGCCGTACATCAACAGTCCTCTCGCAACTGGCAGCTCTATCAAAGGCCCAATCATCTGGTGCAAAAACAAACACCCGCCTCAACAGGAGGTCACAACACAAAACTACATCGAGACGTTCCCATGTCACCAGAAAACACAATGGTCGACCCTCGTACCAGACGAGCTCGCCCAGACCGCAACACTATCAGCAACTCAATCTGCGCTCAAACATGGTGACAGGAACCTCAATCGAGTATCGAAGAAAGCAGATCAACGGCATGAGAGGAAACGACAGATCCAGAATGGATACATGATCATAAGAAGGAACAGTATCAATGAGAGTATGATCATGGAAACGAATAGAATCAAGGATCTCAAATGGATGTATAATCATGGGTATGAAGAGAATCATAAGTCTCAAAAAAAATGTACATCCTAAGGTTTCTTAAGTGGAGTATCGTATCGTAAATATGCCGCGGAACATACGTACGGTACGTCACTCTACTCAAGCTACTTACTCCATCAATCAGGGTCAGCCTATGAAACGAAAGTTCGGGTCTAATACCCCCCGTTCAAGTCTAAGTTCCGTAAGGTCAAGCCTAGGATCCGAAATACATACCCGCCCTAGACTCCGCATAGTCAAATATAGACTCGAAACAAGGTTAAACCTAGCGCTCTGATACCAACTTTGTCACGACCCGAAATATTAGCTCGTGACCAGCACTTGAATCACGCAACATCTAAAGGCGTAACAGAATTCAAATTAGCTAAAACCCAGAAATCTAAACCTTTTTAAGAAAATAAAGGAGGTGAAGTTTTTGAAATAAAGGTATAATGAAATCAAGTGTGCTTAAATGCATAAAAAAGAAACATGAATGATGCAAGTGAAATTTACTATTTTGAAAACCTGTTTCGTCTTTTAAAAATTTTGGCAGTACCTCCTTTGTATATTTTGATCCAAAACCACAAATACATAATAAAGATAAAGGCATCCCCAAGCGGGAGCTAGCTCTTCGCCAAACGGCGGATCACAACCACTCAAGACAATATATATATGTATACGACGCCCAACGGCGAAGTTCACCACAAAGATAAAGGAAAGCAAGACATAAATACCACAAGTAGCGAAAAACCCCTCGCTCTAAGTCTCGCAACCACAATCCCACTAAGTCTCATTACTTACACACTTTACTAAAATTGATTGATTGATGGAGTTAACTAGATACAATATGAAATATAATACAAGAGTGGGTACGATACAAATGTCCCACCTACCACTGCAAAACACCCAAATGAAGCTGTGTGCCAGCGATGTCGCTACTGATCCAAGCGGTCAACCTGCAAGAACTGTGGCACAACGGGGATGAGTTGCCAACTCGTGAATAGAAATATATCGACAAGTAGAAATCGAATAAATAACGACTCCTAGGTCAACTATATCATAAAGGTAATACTATGATATCTAGGGTGACCGGGTCGGTATATGTGCTAACAAGGTAGTCAAACCTATATGCATGCGGATATCATCCAACAGTAATAATCAATGCATGTATATGGATCTCGTCCAACCATAATCAAGGTATGCATGCATGTGGATCTCGTCCACCCAAAATCAAGGTATGCATGCATGTGGATCTCATCCACTCATATAATTAGTGTCTGTATGCACGTAAATATCATAAAGGAGTGTGCATGAAAGTATGAGGATATATATCAACGGTGTCCCTCCCGACACATCTAAATCATGGAACCTGAGTGCCTAGCATCGACACTCGAAAACATCATGAAAACCGTGCCCAGTATCGGCACGTAAATCCTCATATATCGGGCTCCGTCAGTCCGGATCGGCCCACGGGCTCCGTCAGTCCGGATCAGCCCATATCATCTTTCGACTCCGGTCGGTATCCTCCGGATATCCGCCGAGCCCAAATACTATCACCGGTAGGTAGTAGTCCCTCTGCTAGGCTCACCGTCTACTGTACAGTGATCCGTTCTCGCCCCGGGGTACCATACCGGGTCCACCATGTACCCGCAATCGGCCTCATCCGTATCCTCAAATCGGGTTTCACATGTCGCTCTCAGAACCGAGAAAACACATGGTGGACGCACTGAAATATCATATCAAGAGATACCGAGTTTTTAAAACAACACATAATCTCTTTTAAAATGTCCACGGTTCTCAAATCCAGAAATCTCATGAAAACAGCATATCTCAATGCGTAAAATCATGGAGCATGATGCATGTGACATATAATAGAAATGTAAGTATATTCGTATATCGTGCAACATGGAAAAGTGATATGACATGTTAAGGGGAAAACCGCTCTTTTAAATGATTTCAGTTTTTAAAGTAAAACATGCGGTTCCCAATTTTCCAATAAAACCAGTTATCTATGTAGGTACAATATGTATATGCGCAAGTATAGATGTACCAATGTATGTGTGCACCAATATGGATATACAAATGTGTATATGTGCAAGTATGGATATATCAATGTATGTGTGCACCAATGTGGATATACAATGTGTATGTGCGCAAGTATGAATATATCAATGTATATGTGCACCAATGTGGATATACAATGTGTATGTGCGCAAGTATGAATATATCAATGTATATGTGCATCAATGTGGATATACAATGTGTATGTGTGCAAGTATGAATATATCAATGTATATGTGCACCAATGGGGATATACAATGTGTATATGCGCAAGTATGAATATATCAATGTATATGTGCACCAATGTGGATATACAATGTGTATGTGTGCAAATAAGGATTTATATGCAAGCATGTCATGCGAAGAGTCATATCATGAAGCAGCAATACTACTGTGTAGTGACATGGCAATTATCGATGATGAAGTATATGAGCCTACAGTCTGTGTGCGTGTAACATACGCATCATCGATAATGGTGCAGGTGTACTATCACAGGTATAAGTAGTACAGTATGAACAACATGAATGCATCATAAGGCAAACTGTCCGCTAGCAGCTATAAGGTATGCATACCTAATATGGTCGAGTCGGTGAATCTATCAGTCGGCATCCATCCTAAACGACATTGCGTACGGTATAATCCATCATACGACAACCTCTAGTCAAGGGTAAGGATCAATCATCAAGTCAAACTCATCACGCACGGAAAATCATCGTACGGCGGCATTAAGCTAATAGGGATCCTAACATCCTATACGATAAATGAGGGTACAACCTAATATCACATACGGCCTATCATCCATGATTCAAAACATTCTACATATATATATCCCTATATACCGATGTCCCAGGTCACATCTTCAATAATCTCATATCAGGGGACCGGCAGGGTATAAATCATCTCGATCGACTCGCATCCGTATACCATCATATTATCATATCATCATATCATCAAATCCATCTTATATTCTTTCGTCGCATTTATATCTCATATCATGTCGATTTTACATAAACATTCTATCTCTACTATAAGTATAAGTATCTAATCTAACATACACATCCGAACCATACAATCAGATTTTTAAAGAAGTGAATCGTAGTTTTGAAAATAGGGGTACGGCGTTTTTAAGAAAAAGATATCATTTGAAAATCTGTAACATCCCTCAAGGTATATATTTAAAAGATACATATGATTCTTCAGTTTAGAAAAATATATGGTTCGGATGACGCATCTACAATGACTATCTAGTCTTACGGTACCTTAAACGGAAATATCGCTAAACGTCATCTTATGATAGTAGTAACATATCAATTCTAACTATTCTCTAGTTTCTAATATGGTTTCATAGCTACCTCATTCTAATACTAGTTTCCTAATCTAGGTTTCCTAACCATATTCTATAAATCAGTTTTCCATCAAAACTTTGCAGGGGTGTTATACGCCATCCACCCGACTTCCCCGGTAGATATAGATCTACTCACCGTAGTCTTCGCTCGCCGAAGTCGATGACGCCTCGCTCCGTCGCTTCGGAATCCACGCAAAGGTACCTACAATAACAACACATATCATAACGATATTAAAATCAAGTTCTAAAATCCAAAATGGCACGCGCATTGCTCGTAGGTTAGAACCTATAGCATATGCGTACAAAATCGACCAAACAACCCTTGTTGTCGATGTACAAACATGCGACAGCCAAAACGAATCCAATATCAAAACCCATCATTCAAAATACGGAAACATATCCTAAATCACATACAAGTGTTCCCAGATTTTGACTCAGGTCAAATAAAGCTAAGAAAACTAGTATAGGGTGATGTATATAGTGTATGTGAGCTACTGAACCAACCTAGGCCCCTACCCTCACCAAGTGGCCGGCCCCTTTACCCAAAATTTCGATGTCGCCGGCCCAGGGGTCTCTGTTTGGGTTCGTCAGGTTAGAGTGGTCTCCTAGTGACTTAGTTTGGTCCATGGTATTGTTTGGTTGTCTCAGATATTCCCCAGGTCATCCCATATTTCCCTGCGCACTCTAACTTCCTCACAAACCGACATGGATAGTTCTGTTTTTGGGGTTCCAGGTTTGTATTTGTGTTGGGTCTGGGTTTCTAGCACCATGGGGGTTTAAGGTCACCACTAAGGCTTATAAGCACAACCGCAACTCAAAAATCCCTTCAAACCCTAACTAAGAATTCCCAAGGTCACTAAACTGATACGGAACAAATCCTAAGTTCATGCATCGCGTTCACCTCTATGGTTTAGGTCAGGAATCATGTCACCAAGGCCATGTAAACACTCACCAATGTTCCCAGATTCCACCTACAGTCATTGCAGAAAAATCCAGTAGGACCAAACACTTTTAAACATCATCAGGTAACCACCCTACAAAATCCAAACCCTAGCTCTCCTACTCACCCGGGGTCGCCGGAATTTGCCCAATGGTCGCCGGCCAAAACCGGTGGGTATGGGATAGGGTTTCAGGTGAACACTCCAGGTCTTGAGCAAAACGCTAACACACTGTTTGTTTTCACTAAAAAGTCTCGGGGTCACAGCAGCTTGTCGATGTCACAAAACGACACTAAAATACGACATCGTACAAAACTAAACTAAAAGGAAGAAGTTATACCTCATCTAGTCCACTCTAGGAAGCACTAACTTCCCAAGGTCATCAAAATCCCACTTTGCTCGGTTCAACGCGTAGAGGAAGAGATGGGGACTAATTTTTGTGAAAGGAGTGTAGGGTTTTGGGGATTGTTTGGAAATAGATCTAGGGAATTAAGTGGAGGGTTGTGGCTTGAGGAAGACGAAGAGGGAGAAGAAAAAAAAGATGGGGAAATGAAATGGCAGCAGCCCCCTCCCTCTCTCTCACATAATCACACACACTCTCTCTCCAAAAGCCTACCTAACCTAATCAGTATGTCCCCCCTCTTTGACTTTTCCCTTTTTCCTTTTCTTTTTCTCACCAAAAACACATACACCCATATAAAACCAAAATGAAATAACATGTAACCCAATGAAACATGTCATGGTGCACTAACCATGACAACTGTAGAAACATGGATTTGGCTTAATCGCGATTAGCAGTGCACTAATCGGGTTTTTATCAAAAATGCGTATAATAAATTTTAAAATTGCCAAATCCGTTAAATATATTTTTAAATGAATAAATCATTTTAATTTCCTTTTATTTCATAATTATTGGTATATATTTATACCCTTTATCGAAAACCCCAATTTCGCAAATCGGACAGTTTTCGGGAAATATATTATTTTAATATTAAATTCCAAAAATAATATTTTATATTTTCTGAAATGTTACAAAAACATAAGAAACGTTTATTATATATCATATATATAGTATATACTATTCGTCTCAACATATAAAGTGATCACATCACAGAATATCAGCAGCAGAAGCACATATATGAAAATATATGATATACTAGGAGGTCCGTATTTTGTATTTAGCCAACAATAGAAAATACGGATTCCACGATCGCGATGAATAGCCAAGACCACACCCCTAGACCACTACGAGAGCGGCAAGTGACCTTACCAATTCTAGAGTTAGTAGACCCGGTCTCGACTCCTCACGATGGCCTCCCACTGGACTCTAGAACCCGGTCACTTGTGCTCCTCACCTTGGGTCTATCCTAATACGGAAATGTAAATAATATACATCAATGGTGACATCATCCTCAACCCGGAAGTGCTCCAATAAAAGAATATTACATACAATGAATTTTACATGAATGAAAAGAAAAACCCTCATCTCACAAAAATCAACCTCGGCCATTCAATCACGACAACCCCATACATCATATCACAGCAACACATAACATCATATGTCATCAACGTAAGCTAGTATGCGTATCCCAATTGTCGTTGACGTATAGCAACGAAACCGGCGATACAGCACATACTACACTTACGGTCGCAGAAAAGAAATATCAAACTACAATATTTGGAATCGACACATCCCTTAGACATCATAAACCCGGAATATCTCATATTTCGGATTTCATGTCTAACATTATAAATCTTACATTTGGGTCTCACCTATGAAAACACTTTTCAAAAGAAATCGGGTAATTCAATAAGATTCCCGATTCCGCCCGAGACCGAAATGTTAAATTTACAAGCAACTAATCAATTTTAACAAAACTAATTAGTGTAGATTCCAAATATTGTATCACAATCACAGATAGTTAGACGATATTAAACATTTCGATCGAATCAACAGACACCCAAAATTTCCCAGATAACTCAACACTTGAGCATAGTTTAAAAATACCCAGAACATGCCACAGTACCTATGGACCAACTGTAGAAGGGCCGACCCATACCTTACTCATAGCGCCGCGGAACTGCCGTTTGGGTTTCCGCGTCCAAAAAGTTGAGTTTGGGTTTCGTTCTTCTAGAGGGTCCATAGAATTACCTGCAAGATTTTCTGAAGATTTTTAAACCCAAAAAATTCCAACTTTTGGAAAATTTCTAGCGAGGGTGAAAATGTGGGGTTTCGATGTTCGTTCGAACTCTTTAACTTCGCATAGACCACATATTAAAAACCCAAAACGATGTTAGAATTACGACTACGAAATACTCCGAATAGCCTTTACAGAAAGATAACATCAAATGCAATCTTAGTAAAAACAAACAATACCTGAAACACCAAACCCCAGAGCCTGGAACACCACACAAAAATGAGGCCTAAACTACAATGTAAAATCGGCCAGGCCTGTCTAAACCTTCATTTCGCCGGGTCAAATCTGGCGGATAGGGTTCATTTTGGTGTGGTGTTCATGTTGCATCTCATGTAAAATTCTGCACTTGTTTAAAAAATTTTTAGACGATTTAAAATTTTTGACAGAAACTAGGTTTTTGTTTTGAGGTTTCGGAGTTGTTTCGGTTTCGTAATTCTACTAATATCGTCTAATTCTCTAGCTAGGCTCTAATACCACTGAAGGGTTTGCTTAGCACCTGGACTAGATTTTGGCAAGCATCTAACATGCTACTTTTAAAAAAATGAGGTGCTAATCAAAACCAACTTAGGAATCGAACTAGAAATTTGGGGTAACAAGTGCAAGTATCACATACTAGTATGTGTCTAACACTAAGAGGGGAGAAATACAATCTCTGTAGACCTCCTCTTTATGACTCCTTGAATCGGCTTGGTGTTTGAACGGGTTCGCTTGAAACCTTCGAAGTCCACGAAGATCCACCACGGAGTCCCTTGGCTCAAGCTCCAAGCTTCACTTGATCTAGGTGAAAGTGAAGAAAACAACCTACACTAGTGGGATAGACTAATATAGATTGGTTATGTGGGTTGTAATCTCACTTAAAAACCTTTCATTTTATTTTTCTTCACTCACTTTAGAAGAGGTAGAGAGCTTGGAGGAAGAAGAAGAAGGAGATGGCTAAGCTTGAGCTCATATGAGAATAAACTCAATAATAATAGTGATAAGAGAGAGTCACCTCACTCTTAACCATGGCTACTAAATATCTAGATATTTTGATGTTGAGTTAAAGAACAATTAGAAACTAAACCATGGTTGTATTGTGTCAACTCAAGAAGAGTGTAGAAAGATTCTAACCATGATTAAATTTCATTTTTCTTTTTCTCAATAATCAAAATATATAAATACTTATTCCATGTGAATCTTGCATACCCATCTCCAATGTATCATCAACCATGACACATGTATGCATACATGTGTGCATTCATATCAATATATACATACATACATTCATGCATACACATAAAAGAAAAAAGGGTTTAATAAATGAGCTAATGGTCATTAATATTGAATCAACACTTGATTTAATAATCCGGTCATATCACATACGACCCGACCAATAGTAAATTCCCGATTAAAATGCGGTATCAAATACACGTATTTAATCAAGCTCCCGCGCATATCTCCAAATGCACCCCACATCGTTTCGCCTGAGCTAGGAAACCCCTTTGTGGGACTCTAAGACTCTTAAATACGCTAGCAGTAGGGAGTGATCATATCACATACCCACAAACCATCAACGGCACAGCTGTACGTAACTGCTCCCAGGTATTGAGCGATCAAAAGAAAAACAAGCGAACTTGTCAAAACTCCCGTCGAGCAACTGGCAACACTTAACGTACAGTCCGGTATCTTCGTCAGATATGCTGCATATCGAGTCTAGGGATGGTATCGTCGACCCTAATAACTCAATAAGTCATGCATGTATATGGCCTATAACGGATCGAGAAACTACTGATAACACTTATACGATCAAAAAAGATTAATTGAATTGCACTGTACAACTACGTCAAAACATTGAAGTAAATCTCATCAGCCCTGACCAGAGACTTTATGTTATAGCCAATCGAGCATTGCACAAACATCAACCCCCAATATCGGGCGAGACAAAACCCCTCCTATTGCTCTTTGCCTCCATGTGCCTCGGGACTGTACCCAAAAGCTACCTGTTTGCACGACTCAGTAGAGCCGTGGTAGGGTGGAAATCAAAGTACAATGGGAGCACACACAAGACTCTATGACGATCTCGGGTCTACAAACTAAGCTGTACCAGTGTCACCTGAGAACTGCTATTTGACGATAGATATAATACTATATAGGAGTTCTCGGCGAGTCCGTTCAGTGCACCCAATCTCCACTGAGCACCCTTATACAATCTTTGACGGGATCATCCATCACCCATCATATGGGTCAAGAAACGTATACGCTAGTCTACTCTGGAATATCGATGCCCTCTCTCGATACACCCACGACTAGGAACATTTTAAGGATATGCTTATAAACTACACATGTCCCACTAGTATGATCTGCATCATAATCCCAGTAGTTAAGCAAATATCCTAAGGGTTTTATCAACATGTACCAAATGAGTAATATGCATGATCAAGTGAACATGTCAAGATAAAGAACAACTGGATAGCATACTATCATGTCGAGTAAGAATGTCCTCTGAATACACACACACACATACCGATACATCCACTATCAAAAAATGGCCTCTAGGGCATACATATATCCAACAGGGTAGGCTACATGAACCAACATGAGAATCATGCCAGGTATAGCACATGAATCCTCCGTCTCCACTCATTCCTATCGAAAAATATACTTTCATTGAGGCCTTTGGCAACCATATCTTTTCGTATCACCTCCATCGATGTTTTTTTTGGTCTCCCTTTCGCCCTTTTGACATTGCCTATATCGAGAGTATCCATTCGTCGAACCGGTGATTCCATAGGTCTGCTGCTAGTAATATATGCCCTAGAGGCCATTATTGTATCATACTGGTTTGTATTACTTAATAGAAGCTTGCTATATTCACAGTTGTATTGACAGTCTTACTCAAAATGGTAGTATGCTACTTGGTTTGTTTCTACCTTAATATGTGCATGTGTTTCTTTTAGAATATCGCTTATACATATTGATAGAGCCCTCAGGATCTTTGCTTGATTACCAGCTTGTGATGGCAGTCACACTAGTGGGGGCTGGGTAGTCTATAAGCACATCCTTATACAGGTCCCTAGTCGCAGGATTATCAAAACGGGGCATCGATACTCCAGAGTAGACTAGTGTATACGCTTCTCATCTCAGCAGAGGAGATGGTCTGTCCCACAGCCATTGGTACATCGTACTGGAGATAGTATGCAGGTGTTCATTGGGTTATGAGTACACTGGACAGGACTCGTCGGGAACTGCTGGTAGGCATTATACCTATCGTCGGATAGCAGTTCCCAGGTGGCATGAGTACAGCTTAGTCCGTCGACTTGATACTGCTACTTCGCCTCGAGTGTGTTCCCACTGTACTTTGATTACTACCCTACCACGGATCAAAGGAGACGTGCAAACATGTAGTAGTTGGGTGCAGTCCTGAAGCACTTGGAGGCAATGGCGGTTAGATAGGATTCGTTTCTCCCGGTATTGGGAGTTGATATCACGCTGTGTTCGGATATCCATTGCACAAAGTCCCTGTCCAGGGCAAGCGAGATTTACTGGTAGGTATTCCAGTAGTTTCTCAGGGTGTTTTAGGCTACACTCTGACACGACTTTTTGCGCTATTAGGGGTCTGACGACTACTGCCCTCAGGCCCGATATGCGATACTCTTAAACGAACAAACCGGACTGTATGGAGATTGTCACATACAGGGTCAGTAGGAGTTCGGATGAGTTTTCTCATCGGCCTTCTTATCGACAGATACCTGGGTAGCCATTACGTGCAGCTAGTACCGTTTGCGGCTTATGGTTAAACCCACTGCTAGCATACTTTCGAGTCTTTAGAGCCCCACATAGAGAGTTTTCTTGCATCGGGCGAAAGATGTAGAGGCCGTATGGTGTTACGGCAGGGCTTCGATCACGTACATGAACTTGTGCGTGTATGATGATCGGGCGGATAATACTAGTGGGCTTTGGTTTAAGCCAGACCCTAGTATTATATTGATGGATTATTTTTGTCTCATTGTATTCGTATTTCTCGGAATACGGATACAGGTATGTATATACGGATGAGAGGAGCATTCTTGTAATTACACAAGATTGCTTTTAGAAGGAGACACCTCATTAGGGTTTTGATCATTTATTTGATTAAAACAATTATGAGGTGGAGGAAATGGATTATTATTTTTATAAATGATAATTGAACCATGGCTACTTGGTTTGACTATTGGGGCTTGGTTTGACTTAGATATTTTATGAGATATTTTTTGTGGCATTAGATATTTTGGGTGAGATATTTTCTAAGCATGCTTATAGTCATATCAAGTGAACCATTTCCATGATCATTATAAAAATCACTTTCTCTTTCCTCAAGCTCTCTCTTCTTCTTCCTCTCAACCCTTAAAGTCTTATGAATTGAGCAACCCAGGGTTCCAAGAGACAAACTAACCCATCTTCTTTCTCTACATCATCTAGGTCATCTAGTTTAGCGAACTAGGTGCCCTAGTTACCTTGGATTTGAGGTAGGAGCTCGGACTATAGACTCTCGGGTGGATCGTCTTTGACTCGAGGAAGCCGACGAGGAAGCATCGATCCGTTACGATCCTCGGAGCCTGTGATGACGAGGAGGACAATGAAGAAGACCCGAAGGACTTGTATAGTGAGGTATAAACTCCTTTCCGAGTAGTTAACCTCCTTACATGCTTAGCTAGTTAGGTTTTAGCAAAGATCCTAGAGTTCAAGTCGACGTTGTGATCTTTGAAAATCGTTTTTTAAATATTCCGTCTCCCCGCGAACCCGCGGGGTGCGCGACATTTACTTACAGTAGTATCAGAGCCTACTAAACCTTTACTAGCTAGTTAGCAAAGTTTTTAGAAATTCGATCGCGGAAAAATCCTGAAAACATGACAAAAAACCCTTGTTTCTGTCGATTTTCAAAACTGGCCCAAAAATCTTCTCAGAGGCCTTAAAAATACATCCAGGGTATTGTTAGAACACTGAAGAAATTTGGACTCGTAACTCGGTTAGACCGCCGCGGAACCGCGGCAGAACAGAGCGTTCTGTTGCCGTTCCGCGGCCGAGTCGACTTCGAATCGGTCCAAATTCATTATGGTGTTCTACCGTGTTGTGTTGTGTTATTTTGGATATTTTGTTTCTGTCCAGGATCTTTTGTGTACAGTGTTGTACTTAGGGTAGATTTAAATTTGTTATCAATCGAAATTCTAAGTACTTTGGCTAGTCGGGTTTTATCTGTGTTATGATATATGTGCTGAACGTCCGCTAATCGCTATACGTCGATTAGTGGGGGTTGCACATATCTGTGATCTGTGATATTGGTTTGTGTATATGAACTTATTAGATCGTCGTGGATGAATAGCCGGGGATGTGAGATGAGAGTTTTCATTCTTTCATTCGATATAATATTTGTAAACTGATGTAATATTATTTTGCGGGGCACAACCGGGTTGAGATTGTAGCCACCGTTGTATTATTTTCTTTTACTGTCTTCTGCTCCTAGGATAGACCCAAGGTGGGGTGCACAAACTTCCGGGTATTTTGAAGTGCTGAGTGGCCTACTCATTTACCGAGGGAGGTTGCTTCACTTCGGGTATTTGGCCGGTAGTTTGCCGCACCCGTAGGGGTCTGGGATGGGGTTTGGCTATTCATCACGACCGTGGAATCCGTCTTTCGTTACAGGGTTAAACGAAACACGGAATTCCTAATATATCTAATATGTTCATCTGTGATCTGGAATGCCTATTATTGCGTGAGACGAATGGTTATTATATATATATATATATTATATAATAGACGTTGTTTATGTTTTGCATCCGCGCTAGTCCAGCCCCCAGTTCTGGTGTTAGTTAAGTAACCTAACGGTGTAAGACGGGGCCCAGTGGCGAATGCCGATGGTATAAGTATACATCATATTTTCGTTTTTTTGTGATGATAGGTGTAAATGATGGGACTGCATTATTAATGCAAAGCAAACAAATTAAAGCTGAATCGTTGGAACAAATTTTAAAACCTCTCGGTTTTTTCAAAATAGAAACTTTTAATAATGCAGAGCTTAAACCACTCCTTTTAAAAGCTATCAGGTTCCTTCGATTATATCAAGTTCACTACGTTCACGGTTTCACCAAAACCATTCGTAGCCCTCCGTCATTTCATATGAATATTCAGTAGTATTCAAGCTATATTTTTTCAAGATAGATGCGTTGGTTTGGGACAGTCGTACTACTATTTTGGCCTTCGTCAAGGGTATGTATGGGTGGGTTCAAATTAACCTAGACAATGACGGGTGGAACTTGACATGTGACTTATGATATGTTGGCCTTCGTCAAGGTCATAAGAGCATGGGGCAAAAATCCACATCGGGGGTTTCTAAGGAAACTGAAACTTGCTAGTGCTGCATACTATTTGGAGTGTGATAATGTTGACAGGATTCCTTCAGGATTATCACACAGTGATATTTGGATCCCGATCCTACTGTGAGCATATGCTACTCTTCGGGAGATTTTTTCACTTAACGATCAATGCTATAAACCAAGTAGGTGTCTAGAACAATATTAGCGGGGCTATGCCTTCAGGGAAAAGAAGTTTTTTAATTAAGGAACTTCGCGAAAGCATCGTAAAACCTTCCTCGAAGTACCGACACTAGCTTGGCTGAAAGGTTAAGCAAGTATTGTACGGTGAGATTAATCCTGACTAATTCTTATTTTATGGTTTGAGGAAGGATTCGAGAAACAGTGGGAGTCATCCTGTTTAGATAAACTAAAAATCAATCTAAACTTGCAAGAGCATCATGCTAAAGTGTTTCTTCTCTTTCTCTTAATTGCAGCGATCAATTGACCGCGCCTAGGTTACATTTAGCTAATAAATTGACTGGGCCAGTCTATATTGACCGGAAAGGGTTTGTCCAGATGTCCATTGCCTGTGACAAGCTGGACCACCTCATTACTACTCAAGCCTCTGCCGTCTCAGGTCCAGTTTCCACCGTCATGGATGTTGATATCCGTATGACAAGGGAAAAGGATAGTGCAAATGCCAAGTGGCTCGTGTTGGCATCAGTAGATGGTGATAACCAGATGCAGCACGAGAAGATGGACTTAGCTTCCATCTTCCTCCATAACAAAGATTCATATGGAGAGCAATCTCATATCGGAAGATATGAGACCTCGAAGGAATTGCTTCAAGCGAAGTTGGCTATCGGGTCATCTGTAGGGGACAACGTCCTTACAATGAAGACCACGTTAGAGAACCAGTCAGATGATGCTACTTACACTCTGAAGGAAACCAGGAAGACACCTGCTCTGCTTATTGGAGAATCTTCCTCTTCTTGATCTAAAACGGAAGCCAAGGGTGAGAAGAAGAAGACCTCCACAAAGCCGATAGGCGGTGTCAGTAAGGTAGAGGGACAGGGAAGGGCAAAATTTTAGGGGCTAACAGTAGGGAAGGAGGGATGTTCCTATTGTCATGGTAAAGGGCATTGGCAGAAGGAGTGCAGGGCTTTGAATGCCAGGATCCAGGATCCGAAGCATGTTGTGGCTTTGACTTTGGGTGTGCTTGTAATTGAAAATTGTATGTCAATTAACTATACTTCCTGGGTACTAGATACCGGATCAGGATCTCATATCTGTAATTCATTACAGGCTTTGAGAAACTGTAGAGGGCAGGTGATATGACTCTTAGGGTTGCTAACGGAATGAGCGTGGACGCTGTATCCGTAGGGGAATATCACCTAGGATTGACAAGTGGGAAGATATTGATTCTACATAACTGTTTTTATGTACCTAGTCTGGCTTGTAATATCGTATATGTATCTTTACTTTCTAAAGAAGAATATGATTTTACATTTGTAAGCAATGTGGTCTACATCCACCTAAATCAAGCTTTGATTGGGTCAGGTACATTAGATAACGGTATATATACGTATTAAATCAAGCTCAGGTTTTCAGTATCCAGAACACACTTAAAAAAAAGTCTCCGGAATTAAATCAGGCTTTCTTATGGCATTGTAGACTGGGTCACATCAATGAAACACGGTTAGCAAAGTTACATAGAGAGGGATATTTGGATCCGTTCGAATATCAGTCTTATGCAACTTGTCAATTTTGTCTCATGGGAAAGATGATAAAGGCTCCGTTCACTGGACACGGAGTAAGAGCGAGCGAGCTTTTGGGACTTATACACAACAATGTGTGTAGTCCAATGTCTACATATGCACGAAGTGGTTATTCCTATTTCATTACTTTACGGATGACTTTTCTAGGTATGGACATATCTTCTTGATGAAACATAAGTCCGAGGCCTTTGAAAAATTCCGGGAATATAAGAATGAAGTGGAAAAACAAACAGGCAAAAGTATCAAGACACTGAGATTTGATCGAGGTGGTGAATACTTAAGTGCCGAGTTCCTGGATTACCTAAAAGAGAATAGAATTCTCTCTCAGTTTACTCCTCCAAACACACCACAACACAACGGTGTATCGGAAAAGCGGAACCGAACCCTATTGGATATGTTTCGTTCTATGATGAGTAACACTGAGTTGCCGCGATCCTTCTGGGGTTATACACTAGAATCAGCTGCATATCTTTTGAACAAGGTTCCTACCAAGACTGTGCCTACCACACCATATCAGATATGGAGTGGGAAGAAACCCTATCTTCAGTATCTGAAAATATGGGGATGTCCAGCTTTTGTTAAAAAGCAGCATGCGGAAAAGCTCGAGGCACGCTCAGTACTGTGTAAGTTTGTGGGATACCCAAAGAACTCCACGGGTATCTTTTCTATTACGCAGAGAAACAAAAGATTTTTGTTTCTCGTCATGCCCACTTCTTAGAAACTCAATTTTTAGAAAAGGAGATAAGTGGGAGCACAATAGAACTGGAAGAAATTCCAGAACAACAAGCTATTACTGAAAGCATGGTAGAACCAGAGATTTCCGAAGAACCGGTCATCCCCGCGCCACTCCACAGAACTAGTAGGCAGTCTCATCCGCCCGAGAGATACTACGGTTTTCTCATAGACGAGGATCGAGAGGATTGCATCATTGATAATGATGAGCCTACTAGCTTCCAGCAAGCCATTTAGAGCGGTGACTCGGTAAAATGGCTGGATGCAATACGGGCCGAGATGGAGTCCATGTACACCAACAAAGTATGGACTTTGGACATTGCTCCAGAAGGGGTAAAACCCGTAGGCTGCAAATGGATCTTCAGAAAGAAGATTGGTGTAGATGGATATGTTGAAACCTATAAGGGTAGACTTGTTGGAAAAGGTTTTCGTCAAAGACCTGGTTTGGACTATGATGAAACCTTTTCTCCAGTGGCGATGCTCAAATCCATTCGGATCCTTCTTGCCATTGCTGCCTTCCACGATTATGAGATCTGGCAGATGGACGTAAATACGACTTTTCTAAATGGAAATTTGGAAGAGTACGTCTATATGGATCAGCCAGAGGGTTTCAATCAGAGTGAGAGCAGCGGGAAAGTGTGCAAGTTGCTTAAGTCCATTTATGGACTAAAGTAGGCATCGCGGAGTTGGAACATCCGTTTTGATGAGACGGTTAAAGAATTCAACTTTATCAAAAATCTAGATGAACCATGAATATATAGTAAGATTGTAGGGAGAACTCTGGTATTCCTCATCTTGTACGTGGATGACATTCTTTTAATAGGAAATGACATTTCTATGCTACAATCAGTCAAACGATTCCTGTCACAGAGGTTCTCTATGAAAGACCTGGGTGATGCCTCCTACATTCTGGGGATCCAGATATATCGTGATAGATCTAAGAGGATGTTGGGACTTTCGCAGTCCAGGTACATCGACACCATACTGAAAAGATTTAGTATGGAAGATTCCAAGTGCGGTAATCTACCGGCTTGTCACGGAATCACCCTCTCCAAAGAGATGTCTCCCAAGACTGATTTGGAAAGGGTTCGCATGACATCTATACCTTACGCTTTTGCGGTAGGCTCTATAATGTATGCCATGTTGTGTACCAGACCAGATGTTTCTTATGCACTAAGCGTGGTAAGCCGGTATCAGTAAAACACAGGGGAGAAGCACTGGATAGCAGTAAAGAATATTCTCAAGTACCTGAGAAGGACTAAGGAGATGTTCTTGATGTATGGAAGAAAAGACCTCCAGATCTAGGCCTTTGCTGACTCCAGCTTCCAGAGTGACAAGGATGACTCCAAGTTCATGTCGGGTTATGTCTTTACCCTTAATGGAGGGGCGGTCTATTGGAAGAGCTCCAAGCAGGACACCGTTGCTGACTCGACGATGGAAGCAGAGTACATAGCTGCTTGTGACGCCGCGAAGGAAGCAGTCTGGATGAGGAAGTTCTTAACAGAACTTCAGGTGGTTCCGTCCATTTGTAGATCTAATACCTCTGTATTGCGACAACAACGACGCTATAGCCTTAGCGAAGGAACCTAGGTCCCATTAGAAGTCCAGACACATCTTGAGGCGGTACCACTTAATCAGGAAGATCTTTGATCGCTGGGAGATCGAGGTGAGGAGTGTAGATACGGAGAATAACACTGCAGATCCACTCATGATGGCCATCCCTCAGACACAGTTTGAGAGGCTAATCGAGATGATAGGTCTGCGATATGCCAATACACGGCCTTAGTGCAAGTGGGAGATTGTTAGTGATATATGCCGTAGAGGCCATTATTGTATCATACTGGTTTGTATATTACTTAATGGAAGCTTGGGATATTCACAGTTGTATTGACAGCCTTGCTCAAAATGGTAGTATGCTACCTGGTTTGTTTCTACCTTAATATGTGCATGTGTTTCTTTTAGCATATCGCTTATACATATTGGTAGAGGCTTTAGGATCTTTACTTGATTACCAGTGTTGTGATGACAGTCACACTAGTGGGGGATGAGTAGTCTATAAGCACATCCTTATACAGGTCCCTAGTCGTAGGATTATCGAGACATGCATCAATACTTTAGAGTAGACTAGTGTATAGGCTTCTCATCCCAGCAGGGGAGATGGTCTGTCCCACAGCCATTGGTACGTCGTACTGGAGATAGTATGCAAGCGCTCATTGGGTTATGAGTACACTGGGCATGACTCGTCGGGAACTATTGGTGGGCATTATACCTATCGTCAGGTAGCAGTTCCCAGGTGACATGAGTACAGCTTAGTCCATCGACTTGACAATGCTATTGTTGGCTATAGTGCCCTCAAGGCAATTATCTTAATCGCAGGCAGGTGATTATGATGATTGAGAGAGGATCTATACCGGTAGAACAGTCTTACTCGAGATGATAGTATGCTATCTGATTTGTCTTTATCATCATGTACATGTTGATAGAGCCCATAGGATTCTTGCCTGACTACCAGCATTATGATGGCGATCATATACGTGAGAGCTGGTGGTATATAAGCACATTTTTAAATGTCCCTAGTCGTGGGAGTATCGAGACTAGGCATCGATACTCCAGTATAGACTAGTGTATACTGATTGAGACCCCAACGAGGGGCGGTGGCTAGGTCTCACAAGCCATTGGTGTTAGTTTGTTCACCTAAGATAGTATACAGGTGCTCATTGGGACGGACTCGTCGGGAACCTGCTAGTTGGTATTATACCTATTGTCAGATAGCAGTTCCCAGGTGATATGTATACAGGTTAGTCTGTCGACCTGAGATCGTCATTTGTCTCGTGTGAGTTCCCACTGTGCTTTGATTACTACCCTACCACGGCTTAAAAGAGTCGTGCAAACAACTTTTAGTTGGGTACAGTCCTGAGCCACATGAAGGCAGTGATCGGATCATTGGGGATTCGTCTCTCCCGGTATTGGAGGTTGATGTCGCGTTGTGCACGGGTGGCCATCACGAGAAATCCGTGGCCACGGTGGACGAGAATTAACGATCCATGATCGATAATTTCTCAGGTGGTGATGGGTTTCATGCCGGCACTAAATGTCGCGTTGTTATGGGTCTGACTTTATCCACCCCCTAGACTCGATATGCGATACTCTTAGACGAACAGACCGGACTGTACGGATATTGTCACTATCAGGCTCAGTAGGGGTTCAGGAAGAGTTTGCTCGTCGACCTCCCTTTCGCTCAATACCTGGGTAGCCGTTACATACAGCTAGTGCCGCTGACGTGCTTGTGGTTAAACCCACTGCCAGCGTATTGACGAGTCTTTAGAGTCCCACACAGAGGGTTTTCACGGTTCAGGCGATATGGTGTAGATGACGTATGTTGGTACATACAAGTGTCCGATTAAATATGTGTACAGGCTGCACAAATTTTAATCGGACGGTTGATAATACAAGCGGCTTAGGATTATGCCGGATTATTAAATCAGGTTTTGATTTAATAATTTATATATATGTATTTATATATATGTATTCTAGTATTATTGTTCACTATTCATTTTCTCTCTTGACTATTCGTATTTTTGTACGAATATGCGTATATGTATTTCGATACGTGTACTGGGAAGTATTCCGTATTTATACGGAATAGCTTCTAGAAGTGGACACCTCATTTGTATGTTTTTCCTTTTTTGGAAATTCATTTGTTTCACAAATGAGGTGGAGGAGTGAGGTGGCATGAGCATGGCTTGGACATATAGAGAGGCATGTGTCTTTATTGTTTAATGGAAAATTGTGGAGATATTTTGTGTGCATGAGAGAGAGGGGGCAACCACTTCTTGATTGGCTAGGCTCATTTGTTTTCCTCACTTGTTAATTTCTTCACTTGCTTACTACACTCTCATTCTCACAAAAGACTTAGCATTTTCACATGTTTCCTCACCTCCTTCTTCATCTTCTATGGTTTCTCATTGAGCATATGTGATGAGAGAAAATTATAGTGACACATTTCTACACCTCTACTCTCTATTGCTAGCAACCTTGGAGCGTCGGTTGTCTCGCTCGACGAGGCTGAAGCTTGCGTCGTTTCGCTCAGGTGGATCATCGTAGATGGAGGGAGACCGGCAACCAAACACGATCAAGGAGCTACTGGAGGTTGGGGATGATGGTTGAAGACCGAAGGACATGGATCAACTCGGTATAACCATTTAACTTCTTATATATAGCTTGCTAGTTTAGGGTTTAAGGTAGATCCGGGCATCGGGTAACGGTAGCGCCAGTTTAATAAATTTTTGTTCTGCATTTGGCCACGGTTTGATGGTCGGGGCGCTACCGTAACCCAACATGGTATTAGAGCCAGCCTTTAAACCCTTAGCTAGCTTGTTTAGACAATGTTAAACTATCAATACCGAAACAAACTTGATTCACTGCTCTGAACATTTTAGTTTCTGTCGAATTTCAAAGTGTCTTCAAAAATTATTTTAACAACTGCAGAAGGCTACTTTAGTGGCCACTAGACTGCACCCCAAACACGAACCAATTCCTCCAAAATTTGGTCGAGCACATTGATATAAAATCCGAGGAGGCCGGCCATTTTAAGGCTTCAGGGTTTCATTTTTTGGGTATGGTCTTGTCTCTGGAATGTTGGTTCAGTGGTATTGTTTGTTTATCCCAGTCTGGATATGGTTTTATCTAGTTGTTTCGGGCTATTCGGTATTATTTCGAACTCGATAATTTCTAACATTGTTTAAAGTTTGCAGTACATACATTTCTATCTGCGACCATGAATGTCATTTGAGCGGTACAACTCGTCTAATTGCTATATGTCTTTTAGACGGGTTTGCGAACATGACATTCACGTTGATGTTCTGTGTTGTGATGTGTTGTGGTTGGATCGTCATGGTGGATAGCTATGGTGCAATGGTAGTACAGTTTAGTTTCATTTATACATTTGATATTGCGGGGCGAGCGTTCGACATGTGGACTGCCGTCACTGTCAGTTTGTATATTATTTGTTTGGGGAACGACCTGGTTGAGGTCGATATCACCCTTGTACATATTTTTTTCTTTTCTGAACTAGGATTACCACGCGGTGGAGTGCACGAATAGTCGGGTTTTAGAGGGCAACGGGTTCACATCTCATGGCGTTGAGACAGAGGGGACCTTACTCTAGAATTGACGGGCTATTCGCCGCACTCGTAGGGGTATAGGTTGACCCAGGAGTGCTCAAGTTACCGGATTCCGTGAAGTGCTGGGTGGCCCATTCACTTTGCTGAAGGGGGCTGCCTCACTTCTGGTTTTGGCAGGTAACTTGCCGCACTCGTAGGGGTCTAGGTTTCATTGTACAGGCTATTCATACGACAGGGAACGTCGGGTCTCATTTGTGGCTCAAGTGAAACCCGGGACTCCAGGATTATCCACCATTCTGTGTTGTTTCTGTGATGTTACTTTTATCATGCCTGGGACGATTGTTATATATATTTATATATATACTAGTAGATGTTGTATATGGTTTTCACCCGCGCTAGTCCAGTCCCTGCTCTGTCGTTAGTTAAGTAACTTAACGGGTGATGACGGGACCCAGTGGCGAATGCGGATGGCAAATACGTACATTTTATTTTCGTTCTTTTCTGGTGTGATTAATTTATGGGACTGCGTTGATTCTTATCAATGCAAGGATAAAACAAACCTATATGATGTTGTTGGAATCAAGTTTTTTAAAAACTGATATTACAAACGTTCTCTTTTGCTTTGCACAGTGGTATTCGGTTATGAATATCCAGCACCTCATTCGACGAGGCAAGGGCCGAGATCCCTTCATCGGAAGTGACCCCTTGAGTAAAAGTTTGCGTCAACGTAATAACTTCACTATAGTCGATTCTTTTTCTTTGCATCATGGTATTCAGTTTGGAATATCCTGCACCTCATTCTACGAGGAAAGAGCCGAGATCCCTTTACCGGGAGTGACCTTTTTAGCAAAAGTATTCGCCACTATAAATTTGTAAAACCACTCGGTTCCTTCAACGATATCAAGTTGTCACGACCCGAAATTGGCACGTGACGGCTCTTAAACTACACAAAGTTTACAGGCGTAACGCAATTTAAGTAAGCCGAAAACCCAGCAATCTAAACCATCAAAAGTAGTAAGTGATAATAACAATTTTAAAACTTTTGAAATCTCAAACCAAATTCTTTAAAGTCCAACTTTATTTCCTTTAAAAATTTCGGCAGCACCTCCTTTATAAAAACTAACCCCGAAAATGGGTACAACAAAAATATAAGTAAAGCATCTCCAAACGGGAGCAAATCCCAAAGGCGGAAAACAACCACCACAACAGATATACGACTCCGTAGTGAAGAAATAAAAGAATATATAAATAAAACTGCATAAAAGACCTCCAAGTCACAAAATAAAATACAATATCGTCCTCACATCAAGTCTCTAAGTCATACATGAAAGTGGTAGATGGAGAGTACAAGGTACAAAGATATACAATGAGCAATATCGGATAACCGCAAAACCCTTCTATAGCAAAACTGTACACAGTCAGCCGTAGCGGTATCCGGTGCAAAAGATGATATGATAGATGAAAGCCCTGCCTCGACTACTCTGAGGAACAACCTGCAAACCCTGTGGCACAACGGGGGTGAGTTGCCAACTCGTGAATAGTAAATAACATATGCAGGTAATCGCAAGTATGCACGTACTGCGCGAATCTATCACATGCAAGCTAATAGCAATAAATTGTCATATGTATGCAACAGTCATGAAAGGTACTCTAGCAGGTACAACTAATACATGAAGCAATAATATGACAATATGTATATGCAACAATCATGAAAGGTACTCTATCAGGTACAACTAATACATGAAGCAATGCATATAGAATAAATGCGGAATATGGGATAAAACATGTTATCCTCACGGAATCCATACCTCGTGGCAGGACCAAAGTCCATCAAGACAATTAAAATCCCAAATTTTCTAAAATCAGCCCCCAAATTGGCTCTCATATCCTGTAAGTCTCATATATCCTGAGTGTCCAACATCAAGTAAATCTCATATATCCTGTATCCAATATCAAGTAAATCTCATATATTCTGTATCCAATATCAAGTAAATCTCATATATCCTGGATCCAATATCGAGCAAGTCTCATGAAATGAATAAGTATATTTGCATGAATCATTATAATGATGTATATAAATTAAATATGTATACATATATATTAGCGTCCCATTCCACTAATATATATATATATATATATATATATATATATATATATGTAACAGCGTCCCATTCCACTGTTATATATACTTAGGAGTAAAAATATCATGAAAACAAGTGTCTAGCATCGACAAATAAATACTGATCTATCAGGTGCTGTCACCACGACTGGCCCTGATAGGTACGTATCATACGCTATCTCGAAAACACGAGTGCCCAGCTTCGACTCTCGCAATTCGACGTATCCATACGTACATAACTCCGGTCGGTATCCCCACGATAACTGTAAGTCCACGTTACCCACCCTGGTGCTTACGGGGAGGCAGAATAGATAAAAAAACAATTTTCAAACACAAGGTAACATGGACTAAAAGCTTGAGGATCTTTGCCAAACCATTGCTAACAAAACTAGAAGAGGTTCTATTTACTATGCTCAAGAGATTATACCTCACGAACCAAGTCCTTCGGGTCTTCTCTCCTCTTTCCTCCTCGTCCATGCAAGCTCCAAGGATCGATTCGGATCTTGCTCAGCTCCGCGGCCTCCTTGAGTCGAAGACGATCCACCTGAGAGTTTGTGTTCCGAGCTCCACCTCAAACCGAGGTAACTAGGGCAACAAGTGTGCTATGCTTGATGTCTTAGGTGATGTAGAAGATGGTGGTGGATTTATTTGTCTATTTTGGTTCTATTTTTCTCAACACACGAGAGCTATAGAAAAATCAAGAGGAGGAAGAAGGAGGAGGAACCATGGGAGCTCACTCTTTCAAGAGAGAGAATGCCAAAGAGATAATGATATTAGAAAAATATATTTAGTAATCTTTTATCATGATAATGTTGATGGCTACATTGATTTGACCATTATCATCTCAAAATAAAACCAAAACAAAAAAGAAGACTCTAGATCTCACATGAAAGATCCTAGTCAACAATGGTCAAATTGTCAACAAGGTTAAGTATGGTCAAATGGTCAAAGAAATTAGCCATAACATAATTATCATTACAAAAAGATTAGTAAATAATGTCCCCGCCTCATAATGGGTTTGACCGAACCAACTGTCAAAACCCTAATGAGGCACCTCCTTCTTCTTCGCTCCTCACAACTGTGCATACACACCGGCATCCGCATTCCGTAGAATGCGAATGCACAGAAGACAAAACTAATCCATCCATACAATACTAGGATCCGGCTTAAACCAAAGCCCACTAGTATTGTCTGCCCGAATAGCATACGCGCACCAGTGTACGTAAGTGATCGTAGCCTTGCCGTAAAACCATACGGCCTCTACACCTTTTGCCCAGTGCAGGGAAACTCTCTGTGTAGGACTCTAAAGACTTGACACTACGCTGGCAGTGGGTTTAACCACAGACCGCAAGCGGCACTAGCTATACGTAACGGTCCCCAGGTAGATGTCGATAAGAAGGCCGATGAGGTAAACCCATCCGAACTCCTACTGAGCCTGAATGTGACAATCTCCGTACAGTCCGGTCTGTTCGTCTGAGAGTATCGCATGGCGGGCCTAGGGGGCGGTAAACGTCAGACCCCTAATAGCGGTACAAGTCGTGCCGGAGTGTAGCCCAGAACACCCTGAGAAACTACTAAAAACACTACCAGTAATTCTCGCTTGCCCTGGTCAGGGACTTTGTGTAATGGCTCTGCTAGACACAGCGCGATATCAACCCCCAATACCGGGAGAGAAGAATCCTGTCTAACCGTCACTGCCTCCAAGTGCTTCGGGACTGCACCCAACTACTACCTGTTTGCACGACTCCTTTGAGCCGTGGTAGGGTAGTAATCAAAGAACAGTGGGAACACACTCGAGGCGAAGTGACAGTGTCAAGTCAACGGACTAAGCTGTACTCATGTCACCTGGGAACTGTTATTTGACGATAGGTATAGTACCAACCAACTGTTCCCGACGAGTCCTGTCCAGTGTACTCGTAACCTAACGAGCATCCGCATACTATCTCCAGTACGACGTACTGATGGCTGTGGGACAAACCATCTCCCCTGCTGGGATGAGAAGCGCATACGCTAGTCTACTCCGGAGTATCGATGCCCTGTCTCGATAATCCTACGACTAGGGACCTGTATAAGGATGTGCTTGTAGATTACCCAGCCCCCACGAGTGTGACTGCCATCACAACGCTGGTAATCAAGCAAAGATCCTAAGGGCTCCACTAATATGTATAAGCGATATGCTAAAAGAAACACATGCACATATTAAAGTAGAAACAAACCAAGTAGCATACTACCATTTTGAGCAAGATTGTCTATACAACTGTGAATATCCCAAGCTTCTATTAAGTAATATACAAACTAGTATGATACGGTAATGGCCTCTAGGGCATATACACTAACAATCTCCCACTTGCACTAGGGCCATGTACTGGCGTATCGAAGACCTATCATCTCGATCAGCCGCTCGAACTGAGTCTGGGATATGGCCTTCGTGAATGGATCTGCAGTGTTATTCTCCGAATCTACTCTCTTCACCTCGATCTCCCAGCGATCTACGATCTCCCTGATCAGGTGGTACCGCCTCAAAATGTGTCTGGACTTCTGATGGGACCTGGGTTCCTTCACTAAATCTATAGCGCCGTTGTTGTCATAATACAGCGGTATTGGATCAACAATGGTAGGAACCACCTGAAGCTCCATGAGGAACTTCTTCAACAGCTTCCTTTGCGGCATCGCAAGCAGCTATGTACTCCGCTTCCATATTTGAGTCTGCAACGGTTTCCCGCTTGGAGCTCTTCCAGCAAACCGCCCCTCCATTGAGGGTAAAGACATAACCCGACATGGACTTGGAGTCATCCTTGTCACTCTGGAAGCTGGAGTCAGCAAAGGCCTCGATCTGGAGGTCTTTTCCGCCATACACCAAGAACATCTCTGTAACGTTTTAAAAATAATTAAATAAATAATTAAATGAATAAAATTGTTTAAGTAAATTTTATGATTTTCGGTAAAGCAAAATGTATTTTTCGTAAAACCAAACCTCAATTGTTTTTCATTATAAATTCAAAAATACCTATTTAATTATGTAATTACTAGTAAATAGTGTTTATTTAGCCACTTATAAATTTTTAGTTTAATTAAAAAAATTTCCTAAATTAATTATTTTAAATATTAACATAAGCTTTATTTTTACACTAAAATAGTGTAAATTACAAATTTGAATGGTTTTAATTTGTAAAAATGAACCATGGCATGTTAGAATTTAGTATGTATCATGCAAAATTTATTTGCAAATTTTTCCTATTTTCTAGAGTTTTCTTGAGTTGCTATAGTGAAGGAATAAATAAATAAAAGCATGAAAAGACCTTTAAGTGATATTTCTTCTCTTGAAACTTCTACACTTTTCCTTACTCATTTATTTCTCTCCCTCACTCCCTCTCATGGCCGGCCATCACTCCATGGCTGCCCCCCCCATTTCCCATTTCATTTTTGTTCAAAATTCATCAAAAATACTTCAAAAATTCAATTAAAATTCCACAAAATCCTAATTTCTTCATACCCTTTATTCTCTACCCTTCTTTACATGGATTTTGGAGTGGGAAAGCATGTATTTTTAGGCTCATTTTCTTGTTTGGACTTGAGGTTGTGAAGGTATAAATCTATCTCTTTTGATTTATTTCCATTTGATGTTTCTTTTAAAGCATGTTTAGATTTAATGAATTAATTCTAGGTTTAATTATTTAAATTCAAGTTAGGGTTTGTAAATTCAAGTTATTATTTTTAATAAATAATTAGGGTTATAATAGTTAGTTTAACACTTTTAGAATTGGAAAATCTTGCATGGTTGTTGAATTGTAAATTTTTCATTTAAAATTGTTTAAATGGAGCTATTTAGCTAACTAGTTTTTGTAAAATATATATGTGGGTAATATAAAATTCCAAGTAAGGTTTCTATCATTATATTGTAGTTTTAGTGAGAACTTTAGCATGTTAATGGAAAGAAAAACTTAGTTTGATTGCTAGTTTCTATTGATAAATTGATAAATTGTGATAAAAATTGCTAATTTGTAAACTAGATTTTAGAAATTTCTAAATAAATGTGATTAAAAATATAATTTATGGTTTCATTAAATCATTATCATTATGAATTATGGTTTAATACATTAATTCATGAAAAATCACGTTTTGCGGTAGAATTGTGGTATTTTGCTTGAAAAATGTTAAAATTGTTAAAAGTTGCAAACTAGAAATTTCAAATAAATGCAAAATTGTGTAATAAAAATAAAGTAAGGGGTCGTATAGTCTAGTTATGCTATTTAATGAGTTTTATAACCATTGGTTTCATTTAAATGTCAAGTTTTGATGAAAAACGGTAAATTGGCATTTTCGGGTTTTATGAAATTGGACGGTTTGATGGATTTTAGGGTTTCGATGGATTTAATCATGTTTTATAATATAAGTAATGTGTTTTAAAACTACGAGTTATTTGTTAATGTTTATCTCGATCCATCGGAGTTTGTACGCCGATATCGAGCGATATTTGGTTCTTTTGCGTGGACGGGACATAGGTTTTAACCTATGCTTGTTCCTTGTATCGTTTGACTTTGGTATGTGATCCAGTTTACGATACTATTTATATGTTTGCGTTTAGGTACCCCTCACGTGGACTACGTGCGATGAAGAGGAGGATGGCGACACCGTCTTCGGCAGACATGGACCAGGTGAGTAGATGTATATCTACGGGGGGAAGTCGGGTGGATGGCGTTTAGCACCCCCGCAACGTAGAATAGGAATAATACTTATTGACATTAGGAAACCATATGTGACCCTAGATTCTTAATGAGTAGGACCCTAGTAATGACCCTAGGCTGGACTAGACTGATTTAGGAAAACCATACCCGAAGATGAATACCTTGGAAGAGGTTCGTAGGTTTCAGGTAGAAACACACGCACACACTGAAACTCGACATGGTGTATACGTGCATGTGTATATATATATAGGACGAGGTATAGGTATATATATATATACAACACGTATATGTGATTCATTGATGTGATATGATATCCGAGGTATGATGAAATAGTGTAACTGGGCTTGATGCCGTGATTCTTGGCTATACAGTCGTATTAAGTGTGAGCGGATCATTAGAGAATGAGATAATGAACATGTATACTTAAATTATAAGGGGCAGTGATGATATTGAGGTATATGGGACTCTAAAATAGTACCCGGACTATGACTTGTGATTGATCACGATATGGGATATGTATGACTTGATTACGATATGATACATATGACATGATATTTCTGAGGATAAACTAATGATACTTATTATGATGGCAATGATATATGATTGATGTAGGCGATTACAGTTTAGCATCTTGATCATGCGATGTGTTGGTAATGACATTATACGAATAATGAGACACCTAGGAGATACTTGACCCGTACCCCGATATTGGGATGCCGTACGATGGATTTTACCGTACGAGGCATAGATATGATGATTGATCCGCACTCTTGGTTCGAGGAAGCCGTACTTCGTACGTGACGCTATTGAGGCTGGATCACCGACTATTAGAGATATTGATTCAGACCTTAGGTAGACTCTTGTTTCTTATTGACTAGTTTCTTAGGTTAAGTTCTTTTGGAGGTTAGATGGACACTAGTTTAGGTTCGATTCATATAGTGATAGTTGTACTCGTATGTCGCAGAGGGGTGGATACTGCACATCTGTTTATACATTCATACTGTAATCATCATGGTGCATGTTCTTACATATGTTGCTATAATCAGTATAAACCATACCTGTTAGGACACCAGCACCATTACCGATGATGCGCATATTTCACGCACACTTATTTGCCGGCTCACACACATCATCATCGGTAATTGCTATGTCACGTGCACTTTAGATCATATTGTCTTTTTATTGATAGAATCAGTTAACAACTAGACCGATATAATATTGTGATTACTTTCTGATGTTAGTATAGACATGATATTTATCACTTAGACATTCATGCATTCATATTTTCATGTTATCATGCAGTATCATGGGCATATGCCGACACTTATCATATACTTACTCATGATTTTAAGATTTGGATTTCTATGAGATTTCTGGATTTTTGGGGAAAACCGCAAGAATATATAAAACTTCTCTCTCTCTCCTCTTCTCTTTTTAAAATAAGATGCGGTTTTCTCGTGATGTATGTGTCGTCCACCATGAGATTTCATGTTTTCTGTTGGATTTCGAGACCCGATTCGAGGAGTGGATGAACCGTCTCGGGTACATGGTGGGCCCGGTATGGTACCCCGGGGCAAGAAGATCGAGTTGTAGACGATGAGCCTGGCAGGGGAAAGCTACCTACCGGTGATGTCTGGCGCGGCGGATATCCGGAGGATACCGACCGTTGTCGTGAGATTTGATGATATGGGCCGATCCGGACTGACGGAGCCCAAGATATTGAGACTTGAGATTACATGTGTTGTGTCGATGCTTGACACGGATTTCCATGGATTTCATTGTTGAGATTTCAGATTCTTATACACATTTTACTATGATAACAGCTAAAGATTTCTTATACAGATATTTCTGGAATTCAGGATTGGTTATTTTATATTCATGATGCATGCATATCCATTCATATGACATAGTATTATATGAGGCACTGACACAAGCACGGAGTATCTGCACTTACACGTAGTTTTACCCTGCTATTACTAGATGATTGGGATATTATAGTGTATTATTATGACCTAGGATAGTGTCGTGCATTCGATTTCTTTTCGTAGATGTCTTCTACTCACGAGTTGGCAACTCACCCCCGTTGTGCCAAATTTTATTACAGGTTCGGTATACAGGTTTCCCTGGCAGCTTGCTGGCACATCTATTCTTTCAGGGTGATTTGCACGGTAGGTTGGTTCACTTGTATCCGAACCACCATTGTACTTTTATTCTTTCATGTGTATCTAGTAAGCTCCATCAACCATACTTGTATTACTTGATAAGTTTATTGGACCAGTCTTTTATTTTGACCTTAGAGTCGCGCATGTATTATTCTGATCCGGTGGTTTTGTTTTCTTTGAGATTTGAGCCTCGCCCTTTGGCGTTGTATACTATTGTGTATTGTTGTGGTTGTTTCCGCCTGTTGGCGTTGAGCTAGCTCCCGTTTGGGGATGCTTTTTATTGTTTATGTATATTATACTTGTTGTACCCGTTTGGGGGCCAGTTTTTATAGAGGAGACTCTGCCGAAATTTTTGGGAAAATTTGCTGATGTTTTAAACTTGTTCCTTCATGTTTTCTTTTACTGCTTCTTCTTCTTTTCATGGTTTAGATTTCTGGGCTTCGGCTTACTTAGGTTACGTGGCGCCTCTAGACGCTTCATAATCTAAGTGCCGGTCACGTTCCGTACTCTCGGGTCGTGACAATCTCCTTAGTCCTTCTCAGGTACTTGAGAATGTTCTTTACCGCTATCCAGTGTTTCTCCCCTGGGTCCGACTGATACCGGCTTACAACGCTTAATGCGTATGCTACATCTGGTCTAGTACATAACATCGCATACATTATAGAGCCTACCGCAGATGTGTAGGGTATAGATGACATGTGAGCCCTTTCCAAATCAGTCTTGGGAGACATCTCTTTGGAGAGGGTGATTTCGTGACAGGCCGGTAGATTACCTCGCTTTGAATCTTCTATACTGAATCGTTTCAGTATGGTGTCGATGTACCTGGACTGCGAAAGTCCTAACATCCTTTTAGATCTATCATGATAGATCTGGATCCCCAGAATATAGTTGGCATCGCCCAGGTCCTTCATGGAGAACCTCTGTGACAAGAATCCTTTGACTGACTGTAGCATAGGAATATCATTTCCTATTAGGAGAATGTCATCTACGTACAAGACGAGGAATATCACAGTTCTCCCTACAATCTTACTGTAAATGCATGGTCCATCCGGATTTTTGATAAAGTCGAATTCTTTGACAGTATCATCAAAGCAGATGTTCCAGCTCCGCGATGCCTGCTTCAGTCCATAAATGGACTTAAGCAACTTGCACACTTTACCGCTGCTCCCACTCTGAATGAAACCCTCCGACTGATCCATATAGACGCACTCTTCCAAATTTCCATTTAGGAAAGCCGTCTTTACGTCCATCTGCCAGATCTCATAATCGTGGAAGGCAGCAATGGCAAGAAGGATCCGAATGGATTTGAGCATAGCCACTGGAGAAAAGGTCTTGTCATAGTCCAAACCAGGTCTTTGACGAAAACCCTTTGCAACAAGTCTAGCTTTATAGGTTTCAACCTGCCCATCTACACCAATCTTCTTTCTGAAGATCCATTTGCAGCCTACGGGTTTTACCCCTTCTGGAGCAATGTCCAAAGTCCAAATTTTGTTGGTGTACATGGACTCCATCTCAGTCCGCATTGCATCCAGCCATTTTACTGAGTCACCGCTCTGAATGGCTTGCTGGAAGCTAGTAGGCTCATCATTTTCAATGACACAATCCTCTTGATCCCCGTCTATGAGAAAACCGTAGTATCTCTCGGGCGGATGAGACTGCCTACTACTCCTGCGGAGTGGCGCTGGGATGTCCGGTTCTCCTAAAGCTTCTGGTTCTACCAAGCTTTCAGTAATAGCTTGTGGTTCTGGAATTTCTTCCAGTTCTACTGTGCTCCCACCTGTTTCTTTTTCTAAAAACTGATGTTCCATAAAGTGGGCATGACGAGAAACAAAAACCTTTTGTTCCTCTACGTAATAGAAAAGATACCCCCTGGAGTTCTTTGGGTATCCCAAAAACTTACATAGTACTGAGCGTGCCTCGAGTTTGTCCGCATGCTGTTTTTTAACAAAAGCTGGACATCCCCATATCTTCAGATATTGAAGACGGGGTTTCTTCCCACACCACATCTGATATGGTGTGGTAGGCACAGTCTTGGAGGGAACCTTGTTCAAAAGATATGCAGCTGATTCTAGTGCATAACCCCAGAAGGATCGCGGTAACTCAGCCTTACTCATCATGGAACGAACCATATCCAATAGGGTTCGATTCCGCCTTTCAGATACACCGTTGTGTTGTGGTGTGTATGGAGGAGTAAGCTGAGAGAGAATTCCATTCTCTTTTATGTATTCCAGAAACTCGGCACTCAAGTATTCACCACCTCGATCAGATCTCAGTGTCTTGATACTCTTTCCTGTTTGTTTTTCAACTTCATTCTTGTATTCCTAAAATTTCTCAAAGGCCTCGGATTTATGCTTCATCAGGAAGACATGTCCATACCTAGAGAAATCATCCGTAAAAGTAATGAAATATGAATAACCACTTCGCGCATGTGTAAACATTGGACCACACACGTCACTGTGTATTAGTCCCAAGAGCTCGCTCGCTCTTACTCCGTGTCCAGTGAACGGAGTCTTTGTCATCTTTCCCATGAGACAAGAGTTACAAGTAGCATAAGACTGATACTCGAACGGATTCAAGCATCCCTCTTTATGTAACTTTGTTAACCGTGTCTCATTAATGTGACCCAGTCTACAATGCCATAAGAAAGCCTGATTTAATTCCGGAGACTTTCTTTTAAATGTGTTCTGGACATTGAAAACCTGAGCTTGATTCAGTACGTATATTCCGTTTTCTAATGTACCTGACCCAATCAGAACTTGATTTAGGTGGATGTGGACCACATCACTTACAAAAGTAAAATCATATCCTTTCTTAGAAAGTAAGGATACAGATATGATATTACAAGCCATACTAGGTACATACAAACAGTTACGCAGAATCAATATCTGTCCAGTTGTCAATCCAAGGTGATATTCCCCTACGGATTCAACATCCACATTCCGTTGGCAACCCTGAGAGTCATATCACCTATCCTGATAACTCTACGGTTTCTCAGAGCCTGTAATGAATTACAGATGTGAGATCCTGATCCGGTATCCAATACCCAGGAAGTAGGGTTAATTGACATACAGTTTTCAATTACAAACACACCCGAAGCCGAAGCCACAACATGCTTCGAATCCTGGCTACTGGCTTTGCTAGCCCTGCAATCCTTCTGCCAATGTTCATTCCCGTAACAATAGGAACGTCCCTTCTTTACTACATCTAGTCCCGAAACTTTTGCCCTTCCTTTTCCTTCTATTTCCCTGGTTTCCTTCAGGGTATAAGTAGAGGGGAGAGACTGTAGAATCAAGTCAGAATTTGACTCGTTCTTCAACGTGGTCTTCAGGTCCGTGAGCTCATTTAAATAGCTAGTCTTTGTAAGGACGTTGCCCCCTACAGATGACCTGAAAGCCAACCTCGCTTGAAGCAATTCGTTCGAGGTCTCATATCTTGCGATACGAGATTGCTCTCCATATAAATCTTTGTTATGGAGGAAGATAGAAGCTAAGTCCATCTTCTCGTGCTGCCTCTGGTATGCACCATCAACTGAGGCCAGCACGAGGCACTTGGCATTCGCACAGTCTTTTTCCGATGACTTACGGATATCAATATCCGTGACAGGGGAACTGGTCCTGAGACGGCAGGGGTTTGATTAGTTAGGAGGTGTCCCAGCTTGTCATGGGCAATGGACATCTGGACAGACCTTTGCCAGTCATAACAGTCAGATTCAGTCATTTTATTATCTAGATGTAACCTATGTCTGGTCACTGGGTCGCTGCAATTAAGAGAGAGAGAAGAAAACACTTAGCATGATGCTCTTGCAAGTTTAGATTGGTTTTTAATTTATCTAAACAGGATGGCTCCCACTGTTTCTCGAATCCTTCCTCAAACCATAAAAGAAGAATTAGTCGGGATGAATCTCACCGTACAATACTTGCTTAACCGTTCAGCCAGGCCAGTGTCGGTACTTCGAGGGAGGTTTTACGACGCTTTCGCAAAGTTCCTTAATTAAATAACCTCTTTTTCCTGTGGGCGTAGCCCCGCTAACACCTTTCTAGACACCTACTTGGTTTATAGCATTGATCGTTAAGTGAAAAGTTTCTCGAGGAGTAGCGGATACTCACAGTAGGATCGGGATCCAAATATCATTGTGAGATAATGCTGAAGGAATCCTACCAACAATATCAAATTCCAAATGGTATGCAGCACTAGCAAGTTTCAGTTTCTTTAGAAACTCCCGATGTGGATTTTTGCCCCATGCTCTTATGACCTTAACGAAGGCCAACATATCATAAGTCACATGTCAAGTTCTACCCGTCATTATCCAGGTTAATTTGAACCCACCCGTACATACCCTTGACGAAGGCCAAAATAGTAGTACGACTGTCCCAAACCAACGCATCTATCTATACTACAGATAAATATTCAGCAGCTACCAATCACCATGCCTTGGCGAATGTCAAAATACATAGCTTGAATACTACTGAATATTTAACTGAAATGACGGAGGGCTACGAATGGTTTTGGCGAAACCGTGAACGTAGTGAACTTGATATAATCGAAGGAACCTGATAGCTTTTAAAAGGAGTGGTTTAAGCTCCGCGTTTTTAAAAGTTTTCTGCTTTGAAAAGAAACCGAGTGGTTTTGAAATTGTTCCAACGATTTTAACTTTGGTTTGTTTTCTTACATTAATTTAATGCGTCCCATCAATTAACCCTACCATTGCAGAAAAAAACGAAAATATAACGTACGCTTATGCCATCCGCATTCGCCACGGGGCCCCCTCATCACCCGTTAGGTTACTTAACTAACGACAGAGCGGGGGCTGGGCTAGCGCGGATGAAAAACATAAGCAACGCCTACTAGATATCATATATAGATATATACATTCGTCAGATGCAATGATAGCCATTCCAGATCACAGATGAACACATTGGATATACTAGGAATCTGCGTTTCATTCGAGCCTGCAACGAAAGACGGATTATACGGTCGCATGAATAGCCAAACCCCACCCTAGACCCTACGGGTGCGGCAGACTACCCGCCAAGTACCCGAAGTGAAGCAACCTCCCTCAACAACGTGAGTAGGCCACTCGGCACTTCAAAGTACCCGGTAGTTTGTGCACCCCATCTTGGGTCTATCCTAGGAGCAAAAACAGTAAAAGAAATAATATACAATGGCGGCTACAACCTCATCCCGGATGTGCGGCCATAAAAATAATATTACATCAATTTATATGTTACATCAAATGAAAGATAAATAAACTCTCATCTCACAAACCCCGGCTATTCATCCGCGACAATCCAACAAGTTCATATACACAATCCAACATCACAGATCACAGATATGTATAACACACACTTATCGACGTATAGCGATTAGTAGACGTTTAATACATATATCACATCACTGAATATCCGATTAGCAAAAGTACTTAGAATTTCGATCGAAAACTTTATTTGAAACTACCCCAAGCACTACACAGTACTCAGCAAAATCTGGACAGAAACAAACTACCTCAAAAATCACAAAACCATCATAGAGAACACCTGAAGAGAGTTGGTGCGCGGCCGAGTCAACTCGGCCGCGGATCCACGGCGGATCGCTTGGATCGGCCGCGGATCCGCGGTCTTCTGAGTGACTCAGGCGCCCAAATTTCTACAGTTTCCCCAGAAAACCCTGCACGTATTTTTAAGGTCTCCTGAAAAAATTTTGGACCAGTTTTTAAAAGCGACAGAAAAGTGGATTTTTCGACGTGTTTTGCGATTTTTTCCGGCGATCGATTTTCTAACACTTTGCTAACAAGTTAGTAATGGTTTAGCGAGGCTATGATACCACTGTAAGTCCACGTTACCCACCCCGGTGCTTACGGGGAGGCGGAATAGGTAAAAAAACAATTTTCAAACACAAGGTAACATGGACTAAAAGCTTGAGGATCTTTGCCAAACCATTGCTAACAAAACTAGAAGAGGTTCTATCTACTATGCTCAAGAGATTATACCTCACGAACCAAGTCCTTCGGGTCTTCTCTCCTCTTTCCTCCTCGTCCATGCAAGCTCCAAGCATCGATCCGGATCTTGCTCACCTCCGCGGCCTCCTTGAATCGAAGACGATCCACCCGAGAGTTTGTGTTCCGAGCTCCACCTCAAGCCGAGGTAACTAGGGCAACAAGTGTGCTATGCTTGATGTCTTAGGTGATGTAGAAGATGGTGGTGGATTTGTTTGTCTATTTTGTTTCTATTTTTCTCAACACATGAGAGCTATAGAAAAATCAAGAGGAGGAAGAAGGAGGAGGAACCATGGGAGCTCACTCTTTCAAGAGAGAGAACGCCAAAGAGATAATGATATTAGAAAAATATATTTGATAATCTTTTATCATGATAATGTTGATGGCTACATTGATTTGAACATTATCATCTCAAAATAAAACCAAAACAAAAAAGAAGACTCTAGATCTCACATGAAAGATCCTAGTCAACAATGGTCAAATTGTCAACAAGGTCAAGTATGGCCAAATGGTCAAAGCAATTAGCCATAACATAATTATCATTACAAAAAGATTAGTAAATAATATCCCCGCCTCATAATGGTTTTGACTGAACCAACTGTCAAAACCCTAATGAGGCACCTCCTTCTTCTTCGCTCCTCACAACTGTGCATACACACCCGCATCCGCATTTCGTAGCACAGAAGACAAAACTAATCCATCCATACAATGCTAGGATCCGGCTTAAACCAAAGCCCACTAGTATTGTCTGCCCGAACAGCATAAGTGCACCAGTGTACGTAAGTGATCGTAGCCTTGCCGTAAAACCATATGGCCTCTACACCTTTTGCCCAGTGCAGGGAAACTCTCCGTGTGGGACTCTAAAGACTCGACATTACGATGGCAGTAGGTTTAACCACAGTCCGCAAGCGGCACTAGCTGTACGTTACGGTCTCCAGGTAGATGTCGATAAGAAGGCCGATGAAGTAAACCCATCCGAACTCCTACTGAGCCTGAATGTGACAATCTCCGTACAGTCCGGTCTGTTCGTCTGAGAGTATCGCATGGCGGGCCTAGGGGGCGGTAAACGTCAGACCCCTAATAGCGGTACAAGTCATGCCGGAGTGTAGCCCAGAACACCCTGAGAAACTACTGGAAACACTACCAGTAATTCTCGCTTGCTCTGCCCAGGGACTTTGTGTAATGGCTCTCCTAGACACAGCGCGATATCAACCCCCAATACCGGAAGAGACGAATCCTGTCTAACCGTCACTGCCTCCAAGTGCTTCGGGACTGCATCCAACTACTACTTGTTTGCACGACTTCTTTGATCCGTGGTAGGGTAGTAATCAAAGAACTGTGAGAACACACTCGAGGCGAAGTGACAGTGTCAAGTCAACGGACTAAGCTGTACTCATGTCACCTGGGAACTGTTATCTGACGATAGGTATAGTACCAACCAACAGTTCCCGACGAGTCCTGTCCAGTGTACTTGTAACCTAACGAGCACCCGCATACTATCTCCAGTACGACGTACTGATGGCTGTGGGACAAACCATCTCCCCTGCTGGGATGAGAAGCGCATACGCTAGTCTACTCCGGAGTATCGATGCCCTGTCTCGATAATCCTACGACTAGGGACCTGTATAAGGATGTGCTTGTAGATTACCCAGCCCCCACGAGTGTGACTGCCATCACAACGCTGGTAATCAAACAAAGATCCTAAGGGTTCCACCAATATGTATAAGCGATATGCTAAAAGAAACATATGCACATATTAAAGTAGAAACAAACCAAGTAGCATACTACCATTTTGAGAAAGATTGTCTATACAACTGTGAATATCCCAAGCTTCCATTAAGTAATATACAAACTAGTATGATACAGTAATGGCCTCTAGGGCATATACACTAACAATAACCGCTGAGTCTAAATACTGTCACCGGTAGGTATGATTCCCCTGTCAGGCTCATCGGCGTGGTCCATCGACATACCTTTCTTGCCCCGGGGTACCTCCGGGCCCCACCATGTACCCGCACACGGCCCACGACGCCTCCTCGGATGGGGTATATATCAGAACCGAGAAATCTCATGGTGGCTGCTGAAATATCATATCAAGAGAAACCGGGTTTTTCAAATACATGAAACTACCATGGTCCTCAAATCCAGAAAACATTATGAAAAATCCATATCTCAATGCGAAAATCGATGAATATAATATATGCAACATAAAACTGTAATGTGAGCATATAAAGAAAAAGCCGCTATTTAACTACAACAAGTTAATATATATATATCATGCGGTTCCTAATTTCTCCAAGTCCATATAAAATCAAATAAAGGTGAACATGTAGCTATAGCCAGATATATGTGTAAACATGTAGGTATAGCAAGGTATATGTATCTACCTATCAGTAATAATGTAATACCCTCCAGGTATAAGTGTAAGTATGTATGCAAGATGTACATATAGCTATGTCTCATATGTGTATATACCTATCACTAATGGTACAATACTATATAGGTATATGGGTAACCAGCATGTAAGAATGTCAAGGCATATGTGTAAGCAAGCAGGTATACATGTATGCTATATATCATATGCACGAAGGAAAATAAGGATCATGTCCCAATATCCCTAAACAATACAATATCACATATATATAGGTGTTGTGCGTGTCATGGCAATTATCGACGACGTGTGTGTAGCATACAATTAGTGCTCGTGAAACATGAACTGTCAATAATGGTGTTGTGTCTCATTAGTACTAAGTCCATACACAATAGGAAATGAGATATGCAACAAAGGTATACATGCACAATCAATATCCATATACTTCTAACTAATAGTCATATCATTTAATCTAGCCCAGACGCATAACGCCATGCGGGCGATTCCCCTGTAGATAGTAAATCTACTCACCAACGCTCCTGGCTAAGTAAAGCCAACCACATGTTTCCCCTTCTTCGCAGCGTCCGAAGTCCCCGCCTGCGAACCTAAAACATAAAACAATATAACAAGTATGTATATTAGCAAACGACCAATAACCCGTACAAACTACGCTTGTCTGACGTGACAACTCCAAACAAATTCTCAAGTGTTCGTCTAGTGGCTAACGTGCATAGCGACACAACGAAACCAACTCAGAGCAACGGCTATACAGAACACGAACCGTATCGGATAACGTAACGCGTGAAAACAAAACACAAGAAATAAGCAAAGTGGTCCCAGATTTTGCTACCTAAACAATTTGTAAAAGTTGCACATACCACAAGACCACATACTACACCAGAGACCCCTACCCCAAAACACAACCCCCAGCCCCCACTCTGGCCGTAAATTGCTGCCAGAACCATTAAATCTGTGGCCAAAAAGAAAGAGATTGGTTTCGGGTTTCTATGGTTGTCACGACCCGAAAGTACGGAACGTGACCGGCACTTATATTACGAAGCGTTTAGAGGCGCAACGTAACCAAAGTAAGCCGAAGCCCAGAAATTTAAACCATAAAAAGAAGAAGAAGTAAAAGAAGACATGAAGAAAACAAGTTTAAAAGCATCAACAAATTTTCCCAAAAATTTCGGCAGAGTCTCCTCTGTAAGAACTGGCCCCAAACGGGTACAGCAAGTATAATATACACAAACAATAAAAAACATCCCCAAACGGGAGCTAGCTCTACGCCGAAAGGCGGAAACAACCACACCAATGCACAATAGTATACAACGCCAAAGGGCGGGCTCAAAATTCAAAAGAAAACAAAATCCACGAGATATCATAATAATACAAGCGCGACTCTAAGGTCGAAACAAATAAATGGTCCAGTAAACTATCAAGTAATTCAAGTTTGGTTGATGGAGCTTTCTAGATACAAATGAAATAATAAAAATACAACGGCGGTTCAGATACAAATGAACCAACCTACCGTGCAAATCACCCGGAATGAAAATGATGTGCCAGCAACTGCCAAGGGACCCTGTACATCAACCTGTAATAAAATTTGGCACAACAGGGGTGAGTTGCCAACTCGTGAGTAGAAGACATCTACGAAAAGAAATCGAATGCACGACGCTATCCTAGGTCATAATAGTATACTAATATACTCCTAGTCATCAAGTAAGACAGGATAATAAGCTACGTGTAAATGTAAATACTCCGTGCTCGTGTCAGTGCCTCATATAGTACTATGTCATATGAATGAGTATGCATGCACCATGAATGTAAAATGACCAATCCTGAAATCTAGGTATATCTGTATAAGAAATCATTAACTTTTGTCATAGTAAAATGTGTATAGAAATCTGAAATATCAACAATGAAATCCATGGAAATCCGTGTCAAGCATCGACACAAAGCATGTAAATCTCAAGTCTCAATACCTCATAATCTCAATGTCTCATAGTCTCAATATCTCGGGCTCCGTCAGTCCGGATCGGCCCATATCATCAAATCTCACGACAACGGTCGGTATCCTCCGGATATCCGCCGCGCCAGACATCACCGGTAGGTAGCCTTCCCCTGCCAGGCTCATCGTCTACAACTCGATCTTCTTGCCCCGGGGTACCATACCGGGCCCACCATGTACCCGAGACGGTTCATCCACTCCTCGAATCGGGTCTCGAAATCCAACAGAAAACTTGAAATCTCATGGTGGACGACACATACATCACGAGAAAACCGCATCTTATGTTTTAAAAAGAGAGGAGGAGAGAGAAAGAAGTTTTTATATATTTTTGCGGTTTTCCCCAAAATCCAGAAATCTCATAGAAAACCAAAATCCCAAAATCATGAGTAAGTATATGATAAGTGTCGGCATATGCCCATAATACTGCATGATAACAATGAAATATGAATGCATGAAATGTCTAAGTAATCAATGCCATGTCTATACTAACCCCAGAGAGCAATCACGATATTACATCAATCTAGCTGTTAGCTGATTGCATCAATAAACGATAATATGATCTAAAGTGTACGTGACATAGCAATTACCGATGATGATGTGTGTGAGCCGGCAAATAAGTGTGTGTGGAATATGCGCATCATCGGTAATGGTGCTAGTGTCCTAACAGGTAGAGTTTGATTCTGATTATAGAAACATATGTATGAACATGCAACATTATGATTACAGTATGAATGTAAAGACAGATGTGCAATAACCACTCATTTGATATACAAGTATAACTACAATTATATGTCTCGAGCCTAACTACTGTCCATCTAACCTCCTAAAGAACTAAACCTAAGAACTAGTCGATAAGAAATAAGGGTACACCTAAAGTCTGAGTCCATATCTCTAATAGTCGGCGATCCAGCTTCAATAGCGTCACGTACGTAGTACGGTTTTCTCGAAACAAGAGTGCGGATCAATCATCACATCTATGCCTCGTACAGTAAAATCCATCGTACGACATCCCAATATCGGGGTACGGGTCAAGTATCACCTACGTGTCTCATCATTAGTATAATATCATCATCAACACATGTCATGATCGAGGTGCTATACTGTAATCGCATACATCAATCATATATCATTGTCAGCATAAATATACATCGTTAATTTATCCTCAGAAATGTCATGTCACATATATCATATCTTGATCAAGTCACATATGTCAAGTCGTGATCAAGTTACACCTTTATGATATCGCAATCAAGTTACATCTATATGATGTCATAATCAAGTCACACATATAACATATCAGAATTGTTAGTTATATGTATGCCCTAGAGGCCATTACTATACATAGGATGTATATTGTAGTGGATGCTGGGACATATATAGGGAGGACTTTCTTGCTCGACATGATAGTATGCTATCTGGTTGATCTTTACCTTAACGTGTACACTGACAGTCTCTCTGTTACATATTGGTAAAGCCCTTAGGATGTGTGCTTGACTACCTGGACTATGATGCGGATCATACTAGTGGGGACAGGTAGTCCATAAGTACATCCTTCAAAGTCCCTAGTCGTGGGTGTGTCGAGACGGGGCATCGATATACCAGAGTAGACTAGCGTATACCTTCTCGACCCATACAGATGGGCGATGGATGATCCCATATCCATTGGTGTTTGACATCGGAGATGATATACGGATGCTCAGTATAGACTGGGTACACTGGACGGACTCGCCGAGAACTCCCAGATGGTATTATACCTCACGTCAGATGGCAGTTCTCTGGTGACACTGGTACAGAGTAGTCTGTTGACCCGAGATCGTCATAGAGTCTTATGTGGTTCCCACTGTGCTTTGATTTCCATCTTACCACGTCCAAGAGGGCGTGCAAAACGGTGGTTTTTGGGTACAGTCCCGAGTCACATGGAGGCAATGAGCGATAGGAGGGGATTCGTCTCTCCCGGTATAGGGAGTTGATGTTGCGCTGTGTTCGATTGGCTATAACAGGAAATCCCTGGCCAGGGTTGCTGAGATTTACTGGTAAGTGTTACCAGTAGTTTCTCGAATTGTTATAGACCTCATATCGACACGACTTATCGAGCTATTGGGGTCTGACGTTTACCACCCCTAGGCGAGATATGCGACATATCAGACGATCAGACCGGACTGTACGGTAGTGTTACTGGTCGGATTCGCAGGAGTGTGAGCGGGCTTGCTCGTCGATCTTCTGATCGCTCAATACCCGGGTGGCCGTTATGTTTAGCAGACCGCTTGCGGCTTGTGGGTGTTTGATATGATCATCACCTGCTGCCGGCGTATTGACGAGTCTTTAGAGTCCTACACAGAGATTTCCTGGCTCAAGCGAAACGAAATAGGAGCGCATATGAGATATGTGCGGGACCGAGAATAATACGAGTATGTGATACTGTATTCGATTCTCGCGATGTGACATTGATCGGTTATATGTGATATAGCCGGGTTATCGGATCAAGTGTTGATTCGATAAGTTGTTACTAATGATACTAGCCGGTTATATGCGATATGACCGGATCGTTAAATCAAGTGTTGATTTAATGATTTAATGTATAATTATATATTTGATATATTACTTTGCATTAACTAGTATCGGTTCACTTTATAATGGATTTTCTCACTCGGATGTGCGCATTACATATGCGGTATGATTTTGTGCACTTGATTGTATCATGTTTGATGATACATGCATTTTGGTTAAATGTAAAGAATTAAACCATGTTTTAAGTGGATAATTAGGGTTTTGATTTCCTTATTCATTTAATTAATCTTTTTCTTTTTGGAAAAAGGAAAAAGGAAATGAGAAAATGGTTGCTATTTTGTTTGTATTCTTTGAAGCTTCATGAACTTTGACCATAGCAACCATTTTGTCTTCTTATACAAACCCTAACCATTCATCTAACTTGAGTTAACTCTCTACAATTAACCATGGTCTTGTTATGATAAGGTTTGATTATTCATTTCATTTTTTAATTAACTTATCATAACTATTATCTTCTTCTTCCTCATTTTTCTTCAAGTGAAGAAAGCAAGGTCATCAATGGTGATTGATGATAAAGAGTGAGAAATCCAATTCTAAAGTCTACCCACTTCCTATTTCTTCATCCTCTACCTCTTGCCAAGTAGTAGAGTGTGTTTCCTTCACAAGTTTTTAGGGCTTGGTGAAGGTGGAGCTTGATTTAGCGATGCCTCGACGTAGATCATCTTCGGCATGGACATCGACGACCTAGCTCGCTTTTTCTCCGACGAAGCCGACTCTAGAGCCCGGATTCCTTTTGGACAGTGGAGACGACTTCGTTGCGGAGCTATGGAGGTGGAGCACCGGATCTACAAAGGTTGTATTTCCGATATCCCATTAGTTAAGTTGTTAACTAGATTGTTTTTCGCCTAGATTTCTAGCCAACGGTCCGTATTAGGGTTTCTCGGCACCTAGATTTTTTGAAATTGGCATGGTTGATGCCTTGTGAGACCTCATTAGGGTGCCTAGGAACCCTACAGTGGTATCAGAGCCTAGCTAGAGCCTTAGGCGAAGTCTAGACGGATTTTGAACTCCGAACGAACCCGAAATCCTAACAAACCCATGCTCTCTGTCCAATTTTCAAAAACAGGGATTTTTCAGTATTAAAAATATGCAGAAATATCAGCAGGTTATTTTAAGAGTAACTGTGAAATACGAGTGCTTAATTCCATCAAACTGCCGCGGTTCCACGGCACGAGCATGGCTCGTGCGGCGGATCCGCGGCCGTACGGACTCATTCTTCAGTCAATGTTACACAGTAACTCCTAATTGATATTGCTGGTTTTCCTGGGTATTTTTGAATATTATTCAAGAGTTGAATTTTCTGAGGTTGTTTTGGGGATTCGATTGTTCGATCGGATTATCAAATTTTGTCTGTGTGGCTTTCCGGATAAATTTTAGAATATGTTAAAAAGTTCGACCGGATATAAATACCCAATTTTTCCCCTGTCGGGAAATTTCCAAGTGTTGGATTTTTCCGTAGTTTAAAGACGTTCTAAGTAGTGCAAGTAACTCGATGGACCCTCTAGAAGACAACAAACCTTAACTCGATTATGTGAACGTCTTGAACTGCCCTTTGAATCTTCGGGTTTGGGGCAGTACGGCGTGCCACATGTGAGGCGTTGGCTTGACCCTTCTACGGCTGGACCGTTGGTACTGAGGCACGAACTGAATGTTTTTAGACTTATTTCATGTGTTGATCTGTATTGGGAAAACTTGGGTGTTCGAATGTTCAATCGGAAAGTTTAACATTTTCTGTTTATCCGGAATGTGATACAACAATTGGAATTCACAAAAGTTATGTGATAACTAAATGAATGTTATAAACGTAGCACTTTAGTCTCACTTGATCGGTTGCCACGGAATTTTGATGTGATCAAAAGTCCGTCGCAATCACGTAGCGTACGCGGATACTCGCCGGGTAAACTTAATAGACAGCCTCACTCCATAGCCCCGACCAAGTGACTGTAGGAGAACCCCGTCGCCGAAAGCATCCGTTCGGGTGCTCGCGGTAGCGGTGTTCCGCCTTGGTGCACTTCGTCGACGGCATCGGGGGTGCGGCCGTCTACTAAAGTTTGCGACGAGCATTCGATCAGGATGTCGGGAATCTTGTTGAATTGCCCGACTTGATATTGAAAAGTGTTTTCGATAATGAGACTAAAATGCGGGGTTTATAATTGTTAGGCATGCGATGTCTAAAGAATTCATTTGGTCAGGCATACGATGTCTGAAGAGATTGCGGATTCCAACTGTTGTAGTTTTACACTTTCTTTTCTGTGACCGTAAGTGTAATATGTGATATCGCCGGTTTCGTTGCTATATGTCAACGACAATTGGGATGCGCATATTTACTTACGTTGATGACATGTGATGTTATGTGTTGCTGGATATGTTATATTGGATCGTCGTGTTTGAATAGCCGGGGGTTTTTATGTGAGATGAGTGTTTTTCATTTTCATTCATGTAAAAACTTGTATGTAATATTCTTTTATTGGGGCACTTCCAGGTTGTGGAAGTAGTCACCGTTGTTGTATATTATTTACTTTTCCGCACTAGGATAGACCCAAGGAGGAGGGCACAAGTAACCGGGTTCTGGAGTCCAGTGGGAGACCAACTCGAGGAGTCGAGTCCGGGTCTCCTAACTCCAGAATTGGTAGGGTTGCTTGTCGCTCTCGTAGGGGTCTAGGGGTGTGGGTTTGGCTATTCATCACGACCGTGGAATCCGTGTTTTATACTGGCTCGTATTGAAAACACGGACGTCCTAGTATATCCAATATTTCATATGTTTCTTCTGCTGCGATATCTGTGATGTGATCATGTGATGTTCTGTGATAGATACAGCATATAGTATATATGATATATTATATAGACGTTACTTATGTTTTACACCCGTGCTAGCCCTGCCCTGCTCTGCCGTTAGTTACCTAACCTAACGGTGCACGAGGGGACATCGAGGCGAATGCGGATGGCATAAGTGTACGTTGTATTTATCTGTGATGATTAGGTACTTAAATGATGGGACTTCATTAATGTGATTAATGAAATAAAAGAAACCTAAGATGTTGTAGAATCGAATTTCAAAATAAAACAGGTAGCTACAGTTCTTGCTTTGCACAGCGGTATATGAGATATATCCTGCACCTTATTCGATGAGGAAAGGACCGAGATCCCTTCACCGGGAGTGACTCCTTTAGCAATAACTGGCAGATGCTACACACTCGGTTTGTCTTTTGATTGCTTTTAAGTGTTTTTGCTTTGCACAGTGATATATGTGATATATCCCGCACCTCATTCGACGAGGAAAGGACCGACGATCCCTTCACCGGGAGTGACTCCTTTAGCAAAACTAGAAAAGCCTCAAAAACACTCCATTTCAAAATTCATTTGATTCTACAACGATATCAAGTTCATTACGCAATAGGTTTTCAGAAAAACCTGTCGTAGCCCTCCGTCATTTCAGATACGTACTAGTTAGTATTCGTGCTGCGGTTGTTTGGCATGCGTCAAGGCGTAGTGTACGGTAGCTAACTAGTGCTTATCTGATAGCATACGATGCGATTGGATTAGGGTATTCGTACGGCGTTGTTTGGCATGCGTCAAGGGTCGTGCGGGTGGGTTTAATTCAATCAAGAAATGTACGGGTTGAACTTGACTAGCAGACTATGGGTTGTTTGGCATGCGTCAAGGTCATAGCGAGCTAGGGGCAAAATATTATCGGGAATTTCAAGTGTTGAAATTTGCAATGAGATTGCATACCTTCTATGAGATAGTTGGATCCCGATACCCGCTGCGAGTAAGAGTTACTCCTGGGAGAGTTTTATACATTACAATTAACCGATCAAGTAGGTGTCTAGAAAGGTGTTAACGAGGTTACGCCTCTGGGAAAACGAGGTTTACATTAATTAGGTTCGTGCGAAAGCACGGGGGACCTCCCTCAAAGTACCGACACTGGCCTGGCTGAAAGATTGGCGAACTTGTAGTGTGTAATTAATCCCGGCTAGTCTTTCCTTTTAGGGTTTGAAGGAAGATTTGATAAAAAGCAGTGGGAGCCATCCTGATTAGATAAAATAATAACCAATCTATTCTTGCAAGAGCGCACGCTGAGTGTTTTCTTCTCTCTCTCTCCAGGTAGCGACCATATCACGCCTTAATCAAGATAATAATACGGAATATTGACCGAACCCGCTTGTTATACTGAGCTGGGGAACGTTGGTCCCGCTCCAACTTATAATTGTTATAAGATAGAGCAGGAAATAGGGGATTACCAGAATTCCCGTGCCGCCCAAACGAAGAGAGTGCATGCTGATGCATCATCTTCGGGTGTGTTCATTATACAGAACTGTTTCTCAGTATCCTTTACGTCCTGGGTATGTGATACCAGATCAGGATCCCAGATATGTAATCAGTTACATAGGGCTATAGAAAGGTAGAGAACTGAGAACGGGTGATAAGTTTCATGAGGCAGAAAACGGGGCAAGTGTTGCAGCCAAGTCTGTTGGTCACTGTCACCCTGTATTACAATACATTGATTCTGAACGAATGTTATTAGATACCGAACCTGTTATGCAAAACCATATCTGTCTCTTTATTAGTAAAGAAACGATAAAATTTTGTATTGTTGGACAATGTTTTGAACATTTCCTATATCAAAAGTTGATCGGTTCAGGCACGTTATCTAAAAGCATTAATGTTCTAAATCAAACAACAGTTCTTAGTATACGGAACACACACGAGAAGAAGAGTTCAGAATTGAACGATTCCTTCTTGAGGTATTGTAGACTGGGTCAGATCAATGTGACCCGACTAGCTAGAGTTACATATAGATGCATACTTAAATTAGTTTGAATTTACATCTTGTGAAACTCGCCAGTCATGTCATAAAGATAAGATGACCACAGCTCTGTTTATTGGAAACAGAGAAAGAGTTAGTAAACTCTTAGGATGATACATGATGATGTATGTAATGTCCCCTGTCTACATTAGCCAAGACTGGTTCTTTATACTTCATTACATTCTCTGATGATCTTTCGAGATTCAGACCTATGTTCCTGTTGAAACACAAGTCCGAACCTTTTGAGATATTCACAGAATATAAACGAGAAGTAGAAAACCAGAATACGGGTATAAGTATTATGTCCTTTGATGTGATCAAGGAGGAGAATACTTGAGCACAGAAATACTGGACTATTCTAAAGGAGAATGAGATGCTCTCTCAGCATTATTCCTCCGTATACACCATAGCACGATGGTATATCGGGGCGGAGCAGATACACCCTATTTGATATGGTGTGCTCTATGATGAGTAATACTGAGTTACCCTTTTCCTTTTGGGTGTTATGCACTTGAGAAGTTGTATACCTATTGAATAGGGTTTGAATCAAATCAATGCCTACCACTTCATATGTGATATGGAAAGGGAAGAGCCCATGTCTTAAGTTAGTTAAGATTTGGGGTTGTCCGGCCTATGTCTAAAAGCAAAATCCGGACAAACTCGAGGCAAGGTTAGTTATGTAGAACTGGAAAGGTTCCAGCTATGCAAACTATAGAAGATGATTTGATGGAACCAAAGGATTCAATTGTTACCAACGAACCTCGGCCTCTCCGCCGATCTAGTAGGGTTCCTCACCCACCTGAGAGATACTTCGGTTTCTCTATGACAGTGGGAGCGAGGATTGCATCATGAGATGATGACCCAACTAGTTTCGAGCTGGCCATCAGGAGTAAGACTCTGTAAGAATGGCTGGATGCTTATCGATCTGAGATGGAATCCTTATACACCGACAAAGTATGGACTTTGGTTGCTATATCTGAAGGGTTAAATCCCCATCAGGAGCAAGTATATCTTGAGAAGATTACTTGGTGTAGATGGAAAAGTTGAGACTTTCAAAGCTAGACTTGTTAAAGCTTTTCGTCATCGACCAGGCGTGGATTATGATGAAACCTTTTCAAGTGACTATGCTTAAGTCCATCCAGATCCTACTTGCCACGCCTACACACCATGACTACGATATCTGGTGGTTGGGTGTCATGACAGCTCTTCTAAAATGATGTTTTGGAAGAGAGCGTCTATAAGTACACAGCCAGAGGGCTTCGTAGACAGTGGGAGCAGCGGAAACGTGTGCAAGATGCTTTATAGGATAAAGCAGGCATCGCGGAGTTGGAACGTCTGTTTTGATGTGTTAGTCAAAGAGTTTGACATCATCAAAATGGTAGATGAACCTTGTATAAACAAAAAGGTAGTAGGGAGTATGGTGAAAATCCTCGTAGAGTACGTGGATGACATACTCTTGATAGGGAAAGAGTTTCCTATGCTACGCTCGGTCAATCTCCGCTTATCACAATGATTCTCCATATAGGATCAAAATGATACCTACTAAATCCTGGATTTTGGATCTATGAGATAGATCTAAATGGATGTTAGGTATCTCACTAGTAGTAGTGAGATGGTATCAATCGATCCAAGGGAAAATCACTGGAAGGGTTCCAGGGTGATAAAGACGACTGAATGTCAGTCGCAGGCATTGTCTTTACCCTCAGTAAAGGGACGGTATGTTGGAAGAGTTCCAAGCTAGATACCGTGACATACTAGACGATAAAGGCTGGATACATCGCTACTTAAGATGCTACCAAAGAGGCTGTTTGGATGTATATTGGTTCATGAGATGAACTATGTTCCTCCCATTGTGTGACAATGGAGTTGTGGCTTATGCCAAGGAACGCCGGTCCCATCAGTGATCCAGACATATTCTAAGGCAGTATCACTTGATCACGGAGATGGTCGATCTCCAGGGAGATCGAGGAAAGGAGAGTAGACTCAGAGGACAACACAGCGGATCCACTCATAAAGGCCTATTCCCAGAGAGAAATTTTTATGGGATGGTTGAGTATGAGATACTGCAACCACTGCTACAGATGGCCCTAGTGCAAGTGAGAGATTGTTAGTTATATGTATGCCCTAGAGGCCATTACTATACATAGGATGTATATTGTAGTGGATGCTGGGACATATATAGGGAGGACTTTCTTGCTCGACATGATAGTATGCTATCTGGTTGATCTTTACCTTAACGTGTACACTGACAGTCTCTCTGTTACATATTGGTAAAGCCCTTAGGATGTGTGCTTGACTACCTGGACTATGATGCGGATCATACTAGTGGGGACAGGTAGTCCATAAGTACATCCTTCAAAGTCCCTAGTCGTGGGTGTGTCGAGACGGGGCATCGATATACCAGAGTAGACTAGCGTATACCTTCTCGACCCATACAGATGGGCGATGGTTGATCCCATATCCATTGGTGTTTGACATCGGAGATGATATACGGGTGCTCAGTATAGACTGGGTACACTGGACGGACTCGCCGAGAACTCCCAGATGGTATTATACCTCACGTCAGATGGCAGTTCTCTGGTGACACTGGTACAGAGTAGTCTGTTGACCCGAGATCGTCATAGAGTCTTGTGTGGTTCCCACTGTGCTTTGATTTCCATCTTACCACATCCAAGAGGGCGTGCAAAACGGTGGTTTTTGGGTACAGTCCCGAGTCACATGGAGGCAATGAGCGATAGGAGGGGATTCGTCTCTCCCGGTATAGGGAGTTGATGTTGCGCTGTGTTCGATTGGCTATAACAGGAAATCCCTGGCCAGGGTTGCTGAGATTTAATGGTAAGTGTTACCAGTAGTTTCTCGAATTGTTATAGACCTCATATCGACACGACTTATCGAGCTATTGGGGTCTGACGTTTACCACCCCTAGGCGAGATATGCGACATATCAGACGATCAGACCGGACTGTACGGTAGTGTTACTGGTCGGATTCGCAGGAGTGTGAGCGGGCTTGCTCGTCGATCTTCTGATCGCTCAATACCCGGGTGGCCGTTACGTTTAGCAGACCGCTTGCGGCTTGTGGGTGTTTGATATGATCATCACCTGCTGCCGGCGTATTGACGAGTCTTTAGAGTCCTACACAGAGGTTTCCTGGCTCAACCGAAACGAAATAGGAGCGCATATGAGATATGTGCGGGACCGAGAATAATACGAGTATGTGATACTGTATTCGATTCTCACGATGTGACATTGATCGGTTATATGTGATATAGCCGGGTTATCGGATCAAGTGTTGATTCGATAAGTTGTTACTAATGATACTAGCCGGTTATATGCGATATGACCGGATCGTTAAATCAAGTGTTGATTTAATGATTTAATGAATAATTATATATTTGATATATTACTTTGCATTAACTAGTATCGGTTCACTTTATAATGGATTTTCTCACTCGGATGTGCGCATTACATATGCGGTATGATTTTGTGCACTTGATTGTATCATGTTTGATGATACATGCATTTTGGTTAAATGTAAAGAATTAAACTATGTTTTAAGTGGATAATTAGGGTTTTGATTTCCTTATTCATTTAATTAATCTTTTTCTTTTTGGAAAAAGGAAAAAGGAAATGAGAAAATGGTTGCTATTTTGTTTGTATTCTTTGAAGCTTCATGAACTTTGACCATAGCAACCATTTTGTCTTCTTATACAAACCCTAACCATTCATCTAACTTGAGTTAACTCTCTACAATTAACCATGGTCTTGTTATGATAAGGTTTGATTATTCATTTCATTTTTTAATTAACTTATCATAACTATTATCTTCTTCTTCCTCATTTTTCTTCAAGTGAAGAAAGCAAGGTCATCAATGGTGATTGATGATAAAGAGTGAGAAATCCAATTCTAAAGTCTACCCACTTTCTATTTCTTCATCCTCTACCTCTTGCCAAGTAGTAGAGTGTGTTTCCTTCACAAGTTTTTAGGGCTTGGTGAAGGTGGAGCTTGATTTAGCGATGCCTCGACGTAGATCATCTTCGGCATGGACATCGACGACCTAGCTCGCTTTTTCTCCGACGAAGCCGACTCTAGAGCCCGGATTCCTTTTGGACAGCGGAGACGACTTCGTTGCGGAGCTATGGAGGTGGAGCACCGGATCTACAAAGGTTGTATTTCCGATATCCCATTAGTTAAGTTGTTAACTAGATTGTTTTTCGCCTAGATTTCTAGCCAACGGTCCGTATTAGGGTTTCTCGGCACCTAGATTTTTTGAAATTGGCATGGTTGATGCCTTGTGAGACCTCATTAGGGTGCCTAGGAACCCTAAAAGAATATCAATCACATGTTACGGTCCGAGTGCTATTTTAGAGTCCCATGTACCTATATATCATCACCACCCTTTATTATCTATGTATACCTATTCATTATCTCATTTTCTAATGATCCGCTAACATCATAATACGACCGTATAGTCAAGAATCACGGCATCAAGCCCAGCTATACTGTTTCATTCCTGTGTATCATATCACATCATTGTATCCCATATACGTGTTGTGTGTATATATATATATATATATATATATATATATATATATATATATATATATATACCTATACCTAGTCCTATATATATATACACATACACGTATACACCACGTCGAGTTTCAGTGTATGCGTGTGTGTGTATCTACCTGAAACCTACGAATCTCTTCCAAGATATTCATCCTCTGGTATGGTCTTCCTAAATCAGTCTAGTCCAGCCCAGGGTCATTACTAGGGTCCTACTCATTAAGAATCTAGGGTCACCTCTGGCTTCCTAATGTCAATAAGTGCTATTCCTATTCTACGATTGCGGGGGTGCTAAACGCCATCCACCCGACTTCCCCCGTAGATATACATCTACTCACCTGGTCCTTGTCTGCCAAAGACGGTGTCGCCATTCTCTTCTTCATCGTCCGCAGTCCACGTGAGGGGTACCTATATGCAAACACATATAATATCGTAAACTGAATCACAGACAAAACCAAAACGACGCACGAAACGCGCATGGGTTAAAACCTATGTCCCGCTCATGCAAAAGACCAAATATGGCTCGATATCGGCGTACAAACGCCAATTGATCGAGATAAACATCAGCGAACAACTCATAGTTTTAAAACTCATTACTTATAATATAAAACTTGGTTTAAATCATTGGAACCCTAAAAATCGATCAAATCGTCCGATTTCGTAAAACCCGAAAACGCCAATTTACCGTTTTACTTCAAAGCTTACTGTTTAAACGAAACTAATGGTCATGATACTCATTAATTAGCATAAATAGATTATACAAACCACTACTATATTTTTATTACACAAATTTGTATTAATTTGAAATTTCTAGTTTGCAACCTTTAGCAATTTTCAACATCTTACAAGCAAAATGTCACAATATCACATTTAAACTGGATTTTGCATGAATTAATACAATAAACTACAATTCATTGATGATAATGATATAATGAAACCATAAATTATATTTTAAATTTCATTTATTTAAGAATTTCCAAAAACTAGTTAGCAAAAATGGCATTTTTATTAGTATTTTTCAATTATCAAAAGAAACTAGTGACCAAACTAAGTTTTTCATTCCATAAACAAGTCAATATTCTCATTAACACAACAATCTAATGTTACAAACATTAATTGGAATTTATCTCACCAATATATATATAATATAGAAATCTAGTTTGCAAAATTGTTTAAATTAAACAATTTTGGATCAACAATTTACAATATATCAACCATGCATGATTTTCCATTTCTAAAAGTGTCAAACTAGTTATTATAACCCTAATTAATTAATAAAAATCATAACTTGATTTTATAACCCTAACTTGAATTTTTAAAACTTGGAAATAGAATTAATTTCTTAAATCTAAACATGCTTAAATGAAACATCTACTAACAATAAATCAAAAGAATAAAATTTATACCTTCACACAAGAATTACAAACATGAAAATAAGCCTCCAAAATGAATGCTTTCCATCTCCAAAATCCATGTAAAAATGAGCAAAGAATAAAGGGTAGGAAATAAATAGGATTTTGTGGATTTTTATTTGGATTTTTGTAGGATTTTTGATAATTTTTGGAGGTAAATTAAATTTTGAAGATGGGGGGCTGCCATGGGGGGTTGAGGCCGGCCACACCATGGAGGAGGGAGAGGAGAGTGAGAAAAGTGAAGAAAAGTGTAGAAACTTCACCCAAAATATCAACTCTTTATGTCTTTTCATGATTTTATTTAATTTCTTTCATTTCTTTTCTAAACAACTCAAGAAAAATCTAGAAACATTGTTAAAATTTGCAACTAAATTTTGCATGATAAACACTAAATTCTAATATGCAATGGTTCATTTTTACAAATTAAACCCCTTCAAATTTGAAATTTACACTAATTTAGTGCATAAATAAAGCTTATGTAAATATTTAAAATAATTAATTTAGGAAAAATATTTAATTAAACTAAAAATTTATAAGTGACTAAATAAACACCATTTACTAGTAATAACATAATTAAAATAGGTATTTTTAAATTTATAGTGAAAAATAATTACGGTTTTGTTTTACGAAAAATACGTTTTACTTTACCGAAAATCATAAAATTCACTTAAACGTTTTTATTTATTTAATTATTTATTTAATTATTTTTAAAACATTACAATGGTGGGTTCTAGGTCACTACACAAGGTCACTGTGATGGGAACTTTTCCAACAAATACCTGGTTTGATAGCAGATCATCCGAGACCCAAAACTACACTAAAAATATGATATTTGCACGAAACGAAACATTAAGCGTTCTAAACTGAAACGAATAAGCCACGCAACACTAAAAAGACTTGCTTAACAGAAAGAGATCATTACCAATCCATAAAAGCTCAAAGATCCTAGCTTTCCAAGCTCCAAGGTATCCAAGAGGCAAAACAAGGTTAAAGATGTGATTTTTGTGAGATTTTGTGAAGTTTAGTGAAGGTTTAGTGATGGATTAGTGAGTGTTCAGTTGAGGGAAAGAGGAATGATGAAAGAAATGAGAAAGAGATGAAGTGAGAGAGAATGAGAGAGGGTGTGAAGAAAAGTGAGAGAGAGGTGAGTGTAAGAGGTGAGTGCACCATTGCAATAACTTCACATTAATGCATCCATTAATGCCCACCATGTCACCATGCCACCTCCTCTCCAAAACAAAAACCCAAAGGAAATATCTCTCTCAAAATATCTAGGATTTAAATCAAGGCAAGGATTAGGTTAAAGCAAAGGATTAAGATTAGGGTTAAGTTGTCATGGTCACTAAAACTAGATTAACACAAACACACCCTCACATAAACATGCACATGTGTGTGCATGCCATAACAAATAATAATAAATTATTAATTAAATGTTATAAAATGTGAAGATTCCAAATTGGTAAACTTTTTACCAAAAACCCGCATTATCGTCTAATTAACACTAATCGCATTTCTAAGGTGTTACAATCCCCTCTTATAAAAATTCGTCCCCGAATTTAAAAATTCTCACTAAGCGTACCTTCAAAGAGATGAGTACAAAACTCCCAAAATCTCGCTCGCAGCTTCCCAAGCGATCACCTCACTATACGACTATGCCAAAGAAACTTCCACAGATGGCAACACTCTTGACCGAAGTTTCTCCACCTGCCGATCCACTAACACTATCGGCTGCCGGTGAACGAAAAGATCACGCCCAAGCTATATGGTCTGGTGCTGAATCATGTGAGAAAGGTCATGAAGGTATTTGCGAAGTATTGACACAAGGAATACGGGGTGAATACCCAATAATCTGGGCGGAAGTGCCAAATTATAGGCAACGGAACTAACTCTCTTTAAGGATCTCAAAAGGACCTACAATCCTGGGATAAGCTTCCCAAAACTGAACACGTCATTCATTGGTAAATCCGTAGGAATACATGATCTACCACTGCGAACTCAAGTCTGCGACCACCACGGTCGGCATAAGACCTCTGTCTGCACTGGGCTGCCCTCATCCTGACCTGAATCAACTGGATCATCTCCGAAGCCTCTCGACTAGCTGGGGTTCAAAAATCCTACTCTCGCGGAGTCAGAAAAACAGAATGGCGATCGACACCACCTACCAAACAAGGCCTAAAGGTTGCCAATTGGAATGTCTCCTGATAACAGCTATCGAAGAAGAACCCTAACAATGGCAAGTGACGATCCCAACTACCAACAACAATTAATACGTACGCACAAGCATATCCTCCAGAGTCTGCATAGTCCGCTCTCACAAACCATCATCCTGCGGATGGAAAAGCGGAGATAAAGCTCAACCAGTACCCAAGGCTTCCTGAAGCTTCTGCCAAAGACGGCAAGCGAACAGGGTGCCTCTATTGGATACAACACATGAAGGAACTCTGTGCAACACACAAACTTAACGAAGAACAACCGAGCAAACTGAGCATAACCGGACAGCAAACATCCAAATGGAGTCACACTCTGTCTAGACCTGGGTAGACACCACAACGAAATTCATGGAGATCTGCTCCCATTCCCACTCCGGAACTGTTAAAGGTTGCAACTCTCCAGTCGGTCTCAAATGCTCAACCTTAGCTCACAACAAGACAGACACCTCGAAACGAAATCCGAAACTTCACTCTTCATTCCTGCCCACCCGTAACTATCTCACAAGTCACGTCACATATTGGTGGAACTTGAATAAATACAGAAAGATGACTGATGTGCCTGCTCTAGGATTTCGCGTTTCTACCCATCAGTATCAGGTACACACTAACGCGTCCCTAAACGTAGCACACCCTGGTCACAAATCAAGGACTCCGAATCTTTACCCAGCCGAGTATGCTCAAGAATCTCTGACAAACGAGTATCGGCGGGCTGTGCCACGCGAAAACGATTAAGGAAAAATGGACGGGCACGGACATGAGAAAGCTGTCCCCTCAGTAGAGGCGAACTTAAGCTGTACTCAACGATCGCATAAGAACTTTAAATCTGCAGAAGACTGTCTCTGAACTGCGCACAACTGAAACAAGCTAACCCCGGGCCTACGACTCCAGCATCAGCTACCACAATCGTCTTGCCACAGGTAACGAGGATCTCATAAACACAATCCTTCACAAGCTCCATCCAACGGCGTTGTCTCAACATTCAAAACCCGCTGCAGGAAAATGTACATTAAGTTCTGGTGGTCCGTGAAAATCTGACACGACTCTCCACACAAGTAGTGTCTCCAAATCTTCAACGCACGACCACCGCGGCCATCTCCAGATCATGAGTGAGATATCCTGCTCGTACTTCCCCCAACTGTCGGGAAGCAAAAGTGATAACTCTATAGTGTCACATCAGTACACAATCGAACCCCACTCGCGAAACATCACAGTAAACCACAAATTCGGCCGATCCAAAAGCAAAGAAAGAACTGGTGTAGTCGTCAACCGAGTCTTCAATTGCTGAAAACTTCGCACGCATGCCTCAGTCCAAGGAAAAGGAACCTCCTTTCCGGTCAGTCCAGTCAGCGGTGCGGCGATACACAAGCAATCCTGCACGAAATGGTGGTAAAAACCTGCTAAGCCCAAAAATCTGCGAACCTCCGTCCCGTACACAAGTCTGGGTCAAAGCTGTACGGCCTCGATCTTCCTCGGGTCCATACGAAAATCGTCTTCCGTAACTACAAGACCTAGGAGTCAACACAATCAAGCCTGAAGGAACACTCCAAGAATTTAGCAAACAGCTGATGGTCTCCCAATGTCTGCAAAACAAATCCTCAAGTGCTGCTCACGTTCCTTACGACTCTTGGAATAGACCAGAATGTCATCAATGACACAACAATAAACTGGTCGAGGAACGGCCTGAAGAAATCTAATTCATCATATCCACGAATGCTGATAGGGCATTGGTGAGTCCAACGACACCACCAAAACTCATAAAGCCCGTAGCACGCACAAAAGCAGTCTTCGGAATGTCATCACTCCGAACCCGCAACAATGATGACCTGATCCCAAACAAACTTAGAAAATGTCTCGCACCCTGGAGCTGATCAAAGAAATCGTCAATGCGAGGTAAATGATACCCATCCGCACCATAACTCGGTTCAATTGACGATCAATCAATACACAACCTCAAACTGCCGTCCTTCTCTTGACGAACAGAATAGGAGCTCCCCAAAGCGAAACACTTAGACGCACAAGTCCCCCCACAAGCAACTCTGCAGCTGATCCTTAAGCTCCCTAAGCTCCGCCGGCTCATCTAGAACAACGTTGGAAACTCCCGCACGATAGGAACCCGGTCCAACGAACCCACTGTGGCTCCGGTATCACGAATGAAAGCCAAGAATTCTCGACATCCTTTCCTCAAAAGCTGACAAGCGAAAAAGGCTGAATTCAAGCTGTGAGAGGCGGCACTACTGTCCCCCTGCACAACAAGAACTGACTTGTCGGAAAAACAAAACCTGACTGTTTCCTCGTGGCAGTCCACAGATGCATAACACATAGCTAACCAGTCCGTGCCCAGGAGAACGTCAAATCCAATATCTCTAGAAGGATCAAAACGACGGACGAATCTCTATCTCCTATCCGATTGGCACACGACCGAAACACGTGTCACGCAATAAAAGAATCACTGACAGAAGTTAACACAACAAACGGCTGATCTAGCTAACACGACTCTCGACCCAACCACGGCACAAAGTGTGTAAAACAAACAAGTGCATCAAAAGAACATACGAATTAAGATTACCTGAAAACTCTGCATTGGACGCCCGCGGGTCCCGATGAGTAGAAGCAAACACTCGGGCCTGCCCTCCACCCGCAACTGGCCGAACTCCTCCTCTGCCATCCTGTACACTCGGAACGAATCCTCCGCGACCATGACCTCTCTGCGGTACAGCTGCCTCGCGCTCACGTGGCTCTGTACAATCTCGAACCCGATGACCAAAACTCCCGCACCGGTAACATCCAGATAAAAACTGTTGCCCCTCCTGGGGATGAGAGCTAAACAACTGTTCTCGTCCCAAGCTTTTGCTACTCTCACGATGTGCACGAAGCCTGTTACGGCGACCGGACCTCTGTCTCTAGGCTGGTACACCTGCACGAGCCTTCCTCTGTCCTCGAACTTCCAAAGTCTCAGAAAGACACTCCCCATCGAATAGGACTGCGTCCACTGGTGCTGTATACGTAACATTATGCAGTGTGCTGATCGCAAGGAATAACTGGGTAACAGGGTTGATAATCTCCTGTCGCTGCGCTCGACTGGCCTCAACCAACAACCTCATCGTCTGGCGCAAGTCCTGCATCTCTGCCTCAAGCCTAGCGATACGATCTATCGAAGGCGGATCCATCTACTCTTGTACAGCGAGCGTACCATCCTGGTCAATCCTCGTACCAAACGAGTCAACTCTGACCTCGGCCCTCGCTGCACCTCTCTGAGTCCTCATAGTCATCGGCGGCAAAGGCTATAAATGGAAAAATGATTCGATAGAAACACGAAAATCGAATCACAAGGATATGTATCATCAAGGAAGGATTTTCAAGCAATTAGTACTTAGGTCACTTTAGGCGGAGTACCGTGTCGTAAGTATGCCGCGGACATACACACACTACGTTACTCTGCTTAAGCTACCTACTCCATCATACCAAGGTCATCCTACACTTCGAAAGGTAAAACCTAACGCTCTGATACCAACTTTATTACGACCCGAAATTGGCACGTGACCTTAAACTACGCAACGTCTACAGGCGTAACGCAATTTTAGTAAGCCGAAAACCCAGCAATCTAAACCATCAAAATTAGTAAGTGATAATAACAATTTTAAAACTTTTGAAATCTCAAACCAAATTCTTTAAATTCCAACTTTATTTCCTTTAAAAATTTCGACAGCACCTCCTTTGTAAAAACTAACCCAAAAAATGGGTACAGCAAAAATATAAGTAAAGCATCCCCAAACAGGAGCAAATACACGCTCAAAGGTGGAAAACAACCACCACAACAGATATACGACTCCGTAGCGAAGAAATAAAAGACGATATAAATAAAACTGCATAAAAGACCTCCAAGTCACAAAATAAAATACAATATCGTCCTCACATCAAGTCTCTAAGTCATACATGAAAGTGGTAGATGGAGAATACAAGATACAAAGATATACAATGAGCAACATCAGATAACCGCAAAACCCTTCTATAGCAAAACTGTACACAGTCAGCCGTAGCGGTATCCGCTGCAAAAGATGATATGATAGATGAAAGCCCTGTCTCGACTACTCTGAGGAACAACCTGCAAACCCTATGGCACAACGGGGGTGAGTTGCCAACTCGTGAATAGTAAATAACATATGCAGGTAATCGCAAGTATGCACGTACTGCGCGAATCTATCACATGCAAGCTAATAGCAATAAATGGTCATATGTATGGAACAGTCATGAAAGGTACTCTAGCAGGTACAACTAATACATGAAGCAATAATATGACAATATGTATATGCAACAGTCAGAAATGTACTCTATCAGGTACAACTAATACATGAAGCAATGCATATAGAATAAATGCGGAATATGGGATAAAACATGTCATCCTCACGGAATCCTGACCTCGTAGCAGGACCAAAGTCCATCAAGACAATCAAAATCCCAAATTTCCACAAATCAGCCCCCAAATTGGCTCTCATATCCTGTAAGTATCATATATCCTGAGTGTCCAATATCAAGTAAATCTCATATATCCTGTATCCAATATCAAGTAAATCATATATATCCTGTATCCAATATCGAGTAAATCTCATATATCCTGTATCCAATATCGAGCAAGTCTCATGAAATGAATAAGTATATTTGCATGAATCATTATGATGATGTATATAAATTAGATATGTATACATATATATTAGCGTCCCATTCCACTAATACACACACACACACACACACATACATATATAACAACGTCTCATTCCACTGTTATATATACTTAGGAGTAAAAATATTATGAAAACAAGTGTCTAGTATCGACACATAAATACTGATCTATCAGGTGCTGTCACCACATCTGGACCTGATAGGTACGTATCATACGCTATCTCGAAAACCCGAGTGCCCAGCTTTGACTCTCGTAATTCGACGTATCCATACGTACATAACTCCAGTCGGTATCCCCACGATAACCGCCGAGTCTAAATACTGTCACCGGTAGGTATGATTCCCCTGTCAGGCTCATCGGCGTAGTCCATCGACATACCTTTCTTGCCCCGGGGTACCTCCGGGCCCCACCATGTGTTAGTTGTATGTATGCCCTAGAGGCCAGTATTGTACAGATGATGTATATTATATTGGATGCTTGGACATATATAGAGATGACTTCCTTGCTCGATATGATAGTATGCTATCTGGTTACTCTTTATCTTAACATGTACACTTGTCTCTTTAAACTGTCTTATAGTTACATGTTGATAAAGCCCTTAGGATGTGTACTTGACTACCTGGACTATGATGCAGATCATACTAGTGGGGACATGGTAGTCCATAAGTACATCCTTCAAGGTCCCTAGTCGTGGGTGTATCGAGACAGGGCATCGATATACCAGTGTAGACTAGCGTATACGCTTCTCGACCCATGAGATGGGCGATGGATGATCCCATATCCATTGGTGTTTGACATCAGAGATGGTATACGGGTGCTCAGTGGAGACTGGGTACACTGGACGGACTCGCCGAAAACTCCCAGATGGTATTATACCTCACGTCAGATGGCAGTTCTCAGGTGACACTTGTACAGGTTAGTCTGTAGACCCGAGATCGTCATAGAGTCTTGTATGATTCCCACTGTGCTTTGATCTCCACCTTACCACGTCCATGAGGGCGTGCAAAACGGTGGTCTTTGGGTACAGTCCCGAGTCACATGGAGGCAATGAGCGATAGGAGGGGTTTCGTCTCTCCCGGTATTGGGGGTTGATGTTGCGCAGTGCTCGATTGGCCGTAACAGGGAAGTCCCTGGCCAGGGCTGATCAGAGATTTGCTGGTAAGTGTTACCAGTAGTTTCTCGACCCGTTATGAGCCTCATATCGGCACGACTTATAGGTTATTGGGGTCTGACGTTTACCACCCCTAGACTTGATATGCGACATATCAGACGAACAGACCGGACTGTACGGTAAGTGTTACTGGTTGGATTCACAGGAGTGTGAGCGGGCTAGCTCGTCGATCTTCTGATCGCTCAATACCCGGATGGCCGTTACGTTTAGCAGACCGCTTGCGGCTTGTGGGTGCTTGATATGATCATCATCTGCTACCGGCGTATTGACGAGTCTTTAGAGTCCTACACAGAGGTTTCCTGGCTCAAGCGAAACGAAATAGGAGCGCATATGAAATATGTGCAGGACCGAGAATAATGCGTGTATGTGATACCGTATTCCATTCTCGCGATGAATATATCGATTGGTTATATTCGATATAACCTAGTTATCGAATCATTGATTCGATAAATCGATACATTGTATACTAGTCGGTTATGTGCGACATGACCGGATCATTGAATCAAGTGTTGATTTAATGATTTAATGTATAATTATATATTTGATATATTATTTTGCATTAACTAGTATTGGTTCACTTTAAATGGATTTTCTCACTTGATGTGCAAGTTGTATATGTGATATACTTTTGTGCACATCTTTGTATCATGTTTGATTATGCTTGCTCATTTGGTTAAGTGTAAAGAATTAAACCTAGGTTAAGAAAGTGATTAGGGTTTTAATTATCCATTCTTTTTCTTTATTCATTTTGGAAAAAGAATGGGATAATAATACAAAATGGTTGCTTTCATTCTTGAACCTTTGTGAAGCTTCATGAAGCTTTGACCAAAGTGACCAATTTGTCTTCATGCTTAACCCTAACCACTCTTCTAACCTTGGTCAATTCTCTACACCTAACCATGGTTCCTATTATGATAAGTATTCATTTCTTTTTCCTTTTTGAAAAAACTTATCATAATATTTCCTTCTTCTTGATCTTCTTCTTCAAGAAAGAAAGCTTGATGCCATCAATGGCAACTTGAGTTCTAAAGTGAGAAATCCAATTCTAAAGTGAACCCACCTCCTATTTCTTCACCCTCTACCTCTTGCCAAGTTGTTTTGGGTGTTTTCTTCACAAGTTTCACAAATTTGTGAAGTCGGAGCTTGAACTTGTGATGCCTCGACGTAGATCATCTTCGGCACGAAGCCGACGACCTAGTCCGCCCATTTCTCTGATCAAGCCGACGATTGAGTCCGGGATTCGAGATGGACAGCGAGAGGACGCCTACGTGGAGCCAAGGAAGTGGATATCTGGATCTACAAAGGTTGTAGCTTCTTATCTTTAGTTAAGTTGTTAACTAGATTCGTTTATCGCCTAAATTTCTAGTCGACGATCTAGTCTAGGGTTTCTCGGCACCGTAAAATCGAAAATTGGCATGGTTGATGCCTTGTGAGACTTCATTAGCGTGCCTAGGAACCCTACACCATGTACCCGCACACGGCCCACAACGCCTCCTCGCATGGGGTATATATCAGAACCGAGAAATCTCATCGTGGCTGCTGAAATATCATATCAAGAGAAACCGGGTTTTTCAAATAATGCATAATTTCATGAAACTACCACGGTCCTCAAATCCAGAAAACATCATGAAAAATCCATATCTCAATGCGAAAATCCATGAATATAATATATGCAACATAAAACTGTAATGTAAGCATATAAAGGAAAAGCCGCTATTTAACTTCAACAAGTTAATATATATATCATGCGGTTCCTAATTTCTCCATATCTATATAACATCAAATAAAGGTGAATATGTAGCTATAGCCAGATATATGTGTAAACATGTAGGTATAGCAAGGTATATGTATCTACCTATCAGTAATAATGTAATACCTTCCAGGTATAAGTGTAAGTATGTATACAAGATGTACATGTAGCTATGTCTCATATGTGTATATACCTATCACTAATGGTACAATACCATATAGGTATATGGGCAACTAGTATGTAAGTATGTCAAGGCATATGTGTAAGCATGTAGGTATACAGGTATGCTATATGTCATATGCACGAAGGAAAATAAGGATCATGTCTCAATATCCCTAAACAATATAATATCACATATGTATAGGTGTTGTGCGTGTCATGGCAATTATCGACGGTGTGTGTGTAGCATACAATTAGTGCTCGTGAAACATGAACCGTCAATAATGGTGTTGTGTCTCATTAGTACTAAGTCCATACACAATAGGAAATGAGATATGCAACAAAGGTATACATGCACAATCAACATCCATATACTTCTAACTAATAGTCATATCATTTAATCTAGCCCATACGCATAACGCTATGCGGGCGATTCCTCTGTAGATGTTAAATCTACTCACCAACGCTCCTGGCTAAGTAAAGCCAACCACCTGTTTCCCCTTCTTCACAGCGTCCGAAGTCCCCGCCTGCGAACCTAAAACATAAAACAATATAACAAGTATGTATATTAGCAAATGACCAATAACCCGTACAAACTACGTTTGACCGACGCGACAACTCCAAACAAATTCTCAAGTGTTTGTCTAGTGGCTAACGTGCATAGCGACACAACGAAATCAACTCAGAGCAACAGCTACACAGAACACGAACCATATCGGATAACGTAACACATGAAAACGAAACACAAGAAATAAGAAAAGTGGTCCCAGATTTTGCTACCCAAATAATTTGTAAAAGTTGCACATACCACAAGACCACATACTATACCAGAAATCCTTACCCCAAAACACAACCCCCGGCCCCCACTCTGGCCGCAAATTGCGGCCAGAACTATTAAATCTGCGACCAAAAAGAAAGGGATTGGGCTCGGGTTTCTATGGTGGGTTCTAGGTCACTACACAAGGTCACTGTGATAGGAACTTTTCCAAAAAATACCTGGTTTGATAGCAAATCATCCGAGAGCCAAAACTACACTAAAAATACGATATTTGCACGAAACGAAACATTAAGCATTCTAAACTGAAACGAATAAGCCACGCAACACTAAAAAGACTTACTTAACAGAAAGAGATCATTACCAATCCACAAAAGCTCAAAGATCCTAGCGTTCTAAGTTCCAAGGCATCCAAGAGGCAAAACAAGGTTAAAGATGTGATTTTTGTGAGATTTTGTGAAGTTTAGTGAATGTTTAGTGATGGATTAGTGAGTGTTCAGTTGAGGGAAAGAGGAATGATGAAAGAAATGAGAAAGAGATGAAGTGAGAGAGAATGAGAGAGGGTGTGAAGAAAAGAGAGAGAGAGGTGAGTGTAAGAGGTGAGTGCACCATTGCAATAACTTCACATTAATGCATCCATTAATGCCCACCATTTCACCATGCCACCTCCTCTCCAAAACAAAAACCCAAAGGAAATATCTCTCTCAAAATATCTAGGATTTAAATCAAGACAAGGATTAGGTTAAAGCAAAGGATTAGGATTAGGGTTAAGTTGTCATGGTCACTAAAACTAGATTAACACAAACACACCCTCATATAAACATGCATATGTGTGTGCATGCCATAACAAATAATAATAAATTATTAATTAAATGTTATGAAATGTGAGGAACCCAAATTGGTAAACTTTTTACCAAAAATCCGCATTATCGTCTAATTAACACTAATCGCATATCTAAAGTGTTACACAAGTTCATTACGTTAAAGGTTCTTCACCAAAAACCAGCTGTAACCCTCCGTCATTTCAGATTAGTATTGCTTAGTATTCGTGCTACGTTTGTCGTTGCTATTCGCTGAGACGTAGTGTGTGGTAGCTCTGTAATACTTTTCTGTCGCATGAATATGTGGATTGGTTAGGACAGTCGTACGACTTTGTTGATTATTCGTCAAGGGTCGTGCGGGTGGGTTTAACGCAATCAAGAAAATGACGGGTTGAACTTGAGTAGGACCTTTTGATTTGTTGATTATTCGTCAAGGTCACTTGGGTCCTAGAGGTAAAAACACACATCGGGAGTTTCAAACATACATGAAACTTGCCAGGCATGCGCATACCTTCTGGAGTATGGTGACTTGAGTGGATTCCATCAAGTTATCATGCGATGATATTTGGATCCTGATTCCCACTGATGAGTAGGATTACTCGGGTGATTTTAGATGATCCCGGCTAATTCTCCTTTTGGGTTTGGAGGAGAATTCGAGGAAACAGTGGGAGCCAGCCTGATTAGATAAAATGATTAACCATTCTGATCTAGGTTAGAGTGCACGCTGAATGTTTCTTTTCTCTCTCTCTCTCTTTGGCAGCAACTATGGCCCGACCCTAAACTAAAACTCATGAACTAAGTTTACCGAATCTTCTTAAAACACTTTGTTTTTTTTAATGTCACGGTGTCCCATACATCATTGCCACTTCTATATCACCTTTGCATTTCTCCAGAACACCCCGTATCACTACGAACATCCACTTCCATTGGATAAATCCATCGTATAGTTACATACGAACTCGAAGGAACTTGTTCCAGATTCGAGGATGGATTCTGGTTCTGGAGAAATTGAATAAGATTATTTGGTTGTCTTTTCCCTTTACCTTCTCTCAGGTTGTGAGGGCTCCTAGTATTAGGAGAGGGTACACCTATTGAGCTTATTAGACGGTCTTCCTCCAGACCATAGGCAGGTGCCGAACGGTAGGGAAGGAAGTAAAACAACAAGCCCAAGTATGGTATACAGAAGGTAATAACTAAAGACATATTAAAGAGATTAGAATAATGGCGAAGGAAATTGCGATTGCTATCATTCACGACGGAACCAGGTATACCCCTGCCACTCCTAGATCCACTTTGGATTTCTCTAGAAAACTCCGTATCACTACGGATATCCAATCCTGTTGGATATGCCATCGTATAGTTACATACGAACTCGAAGGAACTTGTTCCAGATTCGAGAATGGTTTCCGGTTCAAGTGAAATTGAATAGAATTATTCAGATGTCTTTTCCCTTTACCTTCTCTCAGATTGCGAGGGCTCCTAAGATTAGGAGAGTACACCTATTACACTTATTGGATAGTCTTCTTCCAAACCTTAGGCTGGTGCCGAAGGGTAGGGAAGGAGGAAAACCAATTAGCCTAAAGGTGGTGTACAAAAGGTAATAAGTAAAGACATAATAAAGGGATTGGAGTGAGGGCAGGTAAGTATATGGTTACTGTCAAGAATCAGGATAGTGGAAGAGGCGTTACTAGGAATACCCAGTTATTCCTTCGAAACATTTTCATGTTTCATTTTCACTGTGCGGTGTTAATTGAAAACTGTTTTCCCAATTGGAATCTAACTCCAGGGTATGTATTTACCAGATTTGTTTCTCACATCTATGTGTTATTACAGATGGTGAGTGGGAGTAAGATATTGGGAATTGGGTGATTAGATCCTCATTATATCGGAAATCGTTGTAATTGGTGATATTTGAGGAAATCACCTGGGTTTTTGCTGGACAGCAAATATTTGGTTTTGAATATCCGTAGTTATGCACCAATTTCAAACTGATATATCTGTACGTTTATTTTATAAAGTGAGATATAACTTTTTGATATTTTGTCTCTGATATTTACCTATATCAGTTGGTGATTAGGTAAGGTGCATTCAACAGCGGTGTAATTCTTCTTAACCATAGTACAGTTTTTCAACTTACGACGCACATGGTTTGAGTTATTGAACTCAGGGGACTTATACAAAGCATTGTATATAGTTCAGTGTCCATTAGGACAATGGGGTTGGTACTCGTACTATATTCTGTTTACTCATAACTTCTCTAGTTCTAGACAAGTATTTCGTTGAAACACAAGGTTCATATTTTGAGAAGTTATAGATATAAGAATAAAGTAGAGAACCATTTGTTGGAAGTATCAGGATTCTTCGAGGAAGTCGAAAATGTAGATACTTTTGTTTGGTATTCTGTTGATAGTAATGGTTTTGAAAACTTGCTTCTCTTTTGGGTTACTCATATATGGATGCACTCCTAGTTGAGTAATGCTGATTGACCTCATTCCACTTATTTGATATGCACTGGAGAAAGATGCATGATTTTGAATCTGGTTCCAATTAAATTAGTGCTTTTGCTTCTATATTGGATATATAGAATCAATTTATATCTTAACAATGTTAAGGTATAGGGAGTTGTCCGGCTAATGCTTAAAACCAGAATCCGGATAAACTCGAGGCATGTTTCAGTAATGGAGGTTTGTGGGTTATCCCGGACTTTGACGAGGGTTAACTTTCTATCATCAGGAAGATCAATAGTGATATTGTTCTTAACTCCCCAAAGTTTTAGTAAAATGGATTTTTTCAGAAAACAAAAGTGGGAGTATGGTAGAACTGGAAGTGATTCCAGAACCACAAACGATCACTGAAGATTTAATAGAACCTGAAGATTCAATTGGATTTGACATTCCATTAGCCACTCCGCAGATTTGGTGGGTAATCTCATGCACCCGAGAGGTACTTCGGTCTTCTCAGAGACGGTGACATAGAGGTTCTTGTTTACCCAGACTTTCTATTGCTGTTGTTCTAGACTACAAGACCCGGCAGGAGGATGAGTATAGCATCATTCTAAACTAGCTTTAGAAGTGCACGTGCATATGACTCTGCCAGAGGGTTGTTGTAGTCAGTGGAAGCAGCGGAAGCATAGTGGGCAAGTAGCTTATGTCTATTTATAGACTAAAGCAGGTATAGCGGAAATAGATCATCTATTTTTGGTATGAAAGTCATAGGCTTTGACTTCATCAGAATAAGTGATGGATCTGCTAAGAAGGTAGTAGAGAGTGATGTCCAGGTTTTAGGATGACATGCACTTGATAGGAAGGGATATTACTATACTACGATCGGTTATACCGTGGTTGTCACAAAGTTGTTTCTCCATATAGGATACGGATATAATATCAGGGTTTTGGTTACTAGATCTATGGTTTTAGATCTAGATTTGGGAAGTATAATCTGGGTACTTTGACATTATTCTAAAGGTATTTTAGAATGGACGACTCCTGGCATGGTGGTGTACCTGCAGGTGATGGAGTCACCCTCTCTAAAGAATGTCTTTCAGACTAAAGGGAAGAGGGATTTGCATGATTGGCATATCACTTGCTTAGGCAATTAAGTCAATCATAGTGATGTCAAGTACCACACCAGATGTTGCTATTGCACTAGATGCAATAAACATATATTAATCCAATCCTGGAGAAACGTTGGGAAGCAGTTATGAACATAAATGGATGTTCTAGGGATATGGTAACGACAGCCTCCTTCAGGAGATGGTTATCATTTCAGGCTTCTAAGGTGACCTGGATGACAGAGTGGCTGTCTGAGTTATAGTTTTTCTCTCTTCTAAGGAACAGTATGTTGGACAGGTGGTCCAAGCAGATACTGAGGAAGGCATGGCGCATGATATTGATTAAATTTAGTGGACGATACAGTCTAAGAAGTTTGCTGGATTTAGAGTTCATTTGTGAACTGGGTCCCATCAGATATCCAGACAAATTCTAAGACAGGTATTGCTCATTTCGGGAGATAGTTTTCTCCGCGAAGTTGAGATATAGAAAGATACAGAAAGAAACATTGGAGCGGATCCACTCATTGAGGCTATTTCTTAAACACAATAGTATCACAAACAGGCTTTGCGAAACTGATTACTAGAGAAGTTGGGTGTTCGGTATCACACGGGCTGTGGGTATGTGAAATCGCAATAATTGTCCTTAAGTGCAAGTGGGAGATTGTTGGCTATAGTGCCTTCAAGGCAATTATCTTAATCGCAAGCAGGTGATTATGATGATTGAGAGAGGACCTATACCGGTAGAACAGTCTTACTCGAGATGATAATATGCTATCTTGTTTTTCTTTATCATCATGTACATGTTGATAGAGCCCATAGGATTCTTTCCTGACACTAGCATTATGATGGCGATCATATACGTGGGAGCTGGTGGTCTATAAGCACATTCTTAAATATCCCTAGTCGTGGGAGTATCGAGACTGGGCATCGATACTTCAGTGTAGACTAGTGTATACTGATCGAGACCCCGACGAGGGGCGGTGGCCAGGTCTCACAAGCCATTAGTGTTAATTTGTTCATCTAAGATAGTATATAGGTGCTCATTGGGTTATGAATACACTGGAAGGAATCGCCGGGAACCCGCTAGTTGGTATTATACCTATTGTCAGATAGCAGTCCACAGGTGATATGTGTACAGGTTAGTCTGTCGATTTAAGATCATCATTTGTCTCGTATGAGTTCCTACTGTGCTTTGATTAAAGGAGTCGTGAAAACAGGTTTTAGTTGGGTACAGTCCCGAGCCACATGGAGGCAGTGAGCGGATCATCGGGAATTCGTCTCTCCCGGTATCGGTGGACGAGAATTACCGATCCAGGATCGATAATTTCTCAGGTGGTGATGGGTTTCATGCCGACACTAAATGCCGCGTTGTAAGGGGTCTGACTTTATCCACCCTCTAGACTCGATATGTGATACTCTTAGATGAACAGACCGGATTGTACGGATATTGTCACTGTCAGGCTCAGTAGGAGTTCAGGATGAGTTTGCTCGTCGGCCTCCCTTTCGCTCAATACCTGGGTAGCCGTTACGTACAGCTAGTGCCGCTGACGTGCTTGTGGTTAAACCCACTGCCAGCGTATTGACGAGTCTTTAGAGTCCCACACAGAGGGTTTTCATAGTTCAGGCGATATGGCGTAGATGACGTATGTTGGTAAATACAGGTGTCCGATTAAATATGTGTACAGGCTACATAGACTTTAATCGGACGATTGATAATACTAGTGGCTTAGGATTAAGGCGGATTATTAAATCATGTTTTGATTTAATAATTTATATATATGTATTCTAGTATTATTGTTCACTATTCATATTCTCTCTTGGCTATTCGTATTTTTGTACGAATACGCGCATATGTATTTCGATATGTGTACTGGAAAGTATTCCGTATTTATACGGAATAGCTTCTAGAAGTGGACACCTCATTTTTATGTTTTTTCCTTTTTTGGAAATTCATTTTTTTCATAAATGAGATGGAGGAGTGAGGTGGCATGAGCATGGCTTGGACATGTAGAGAGGCATGGGTCTTTATTTTTTAATGGAAAATTGTGGAGATATTTTGTATGCATGAGAGAGAGGGGGCAGCCACTTCTTAATTGGGCTAGGCTAATTTGTTTTCCTCACTTGTTAATTTCTTCACTTGCTTACTACACTCTCATTCTCACAAAAGACTTAGCATTTTCTTGAGTTTCTCATGCCACATGTTTTCTCACCTCCTTCTTCATCTTGTATGGTTGCTCATTGAGAATATGTGATGAGAGAAAATTATAGTGACACATTCTTACACCTCCACTCTCCATTGCTAGCAACCTTGGAGCGTCGGTTGTCTCGCTCGACTAAGCTGAAGCTTGCGTCATTTCCCTTAGGTGGATCATCGTAGATGGAGGAAGACCGGCAGCCAAACTCGATCAAGGAGCCACTAGGAGCTTGGGGATGATGGTTGAAGACCAAAGGACACGGAAAAACTCGGTATAACCATCTAACTTCTTATATATAGCTTGCTAGTTTAGGGTTTAAGGTAGATTCGGGCATCGGGTAATGGTAGCGCCAGTTTAGTAAATTTTTGTTCCGTATTGGGCCACGGTTTGATGGCCAGGGCACTGCCGTAACCCAACAGCTACTTCTCCTCGAGTGTGTTCCCACTGTACATTGATTACTATCCTACCACGGCTCAAAGGATACGTGCAAACAGGTAGTAGTTGTGTGCAGAACCGAAGCACTTGGAGGCAGTGCCGGTTATATAGGATTCGTCTCTTCCGGTATTGGGGGTTGATATCGTGCTGTGTTCGGAGAGCCATTACACAAAGTCCCTAGCCAGGGTAAGCGAGATTTACTGGTAGGTATTCCAGTAGTTTCTCAAGGTGTTTTGGGATACACTCCGACACGACTTATTGCGCTATTAGGGATCTGACGACTACCGCCCCTAGACCCGATATGCGATACTCTTAGACAAACAGACCGGACTGTACGGAGATTGTCACTTACTGGCTCAATAGGAGTTCAGATTAGTTTGCTCATCGGTCTTCTTATCGACAGATACATGGGTAGCCTTTACATGTAGCTAGTACCGCTTGCGGCTTGTGGTTAAACCCACTGCCAGCGTACTGTTGAGTCTTTAGAGTCCCACATAGAGAGTTTCTTTGCATCGGGCGAAAGATGTAGAGGCCGTATGGTTTATGGCAGGGCTTCGATCACGTACGTGTACTTTTGCGCGTATGATGATCGGGCGGATAATACTAGTGGGCTTTGGTTTAAGCCGGATCCTAGTATTATATTGATGGATTATTTTTGTCTCATTGTATTCATGTTTCTCGGAATACGGATACGGGTATGTATATTCGGATGAGAGGGGCATTCTTGTAATTACTCAAGATTGCTTTTAGAAGGAGACACCTCATTAGGGTTTTGATCATTTATTTGATTAAAACAATTATGAGGTGGAGGAAATGGATTATTATTTTTACAAATGATAATTAAACCATGGCTACTTGGTTTGACTATTGGGGCTTGGTTTGACTTAGATATTTTATGAGATATTTTTTGTGGCACTAGATATTTTGGGTGAGATATTTTCTAGGCATTCTTATAGTCATATCAAGTGAGCCATTTCCATGATCATTATGAAAATTACTTTCTCTTTCCTCAAGCTCTCTCTTCTTCTTCCTCTCAACCCTTAAAGTCTCATATGTTGAGAAACCTAGGGTTCCAAGAGACAAACTAACCCATCTTCTTTCTCTGCATCACCTAGGTCATCTAGTTTAGCGAACTAGGTGCCCTAGTTATCTCGGATTTGAGATAGGAGCTCGGACTATAGACTCTCGGGTGGATCGTCTTTGACTCGAGGAAGCCGACGAGGAAGTATCGATCCGTTATGATCCTCGGAGCTTACGATGATGAGGAGGACAACGAAGAAGACCCGAAGGACTTGTATCGTGAGGTATAAACTCTTTTCCGAGTAGTTAACCTACTTACATGCTTAGCTAGTTAGGGTTTAGCCAAGATCCTGGAGTTCAAGTCGATGTTGCAAGCTTTGAAAATCGTTTTTTAAATATTCCGCCTCCCCGCGAAACCGCGGGGTGCGCGACATTGACTTACATCTGTATTGCACATGACCAAACCATCTTAGCCAGGTTTCCCGCATCTTCTCCTCCATAGGTGCTACACCAACTTTTGCACGAATATTCTCATTTTGCACCTTATCTTTTCTAGTGTTACCACACATCCAACAAATCATGGGCATCTCTGCTACGTGCATCTTCTATATATGATGCTTTTTAGGAGCCCAGCATTCTGTACCATATAATAAGACAGGCCTAATAGCGCTCCGATAAAACTTCCCTTTCAACTTTAACGGAAAGTTACGATAGCACAAAATCCCTGTTGCACTCTTCCATTTCAACCAACCAGCTTGGATCCTTTGATTAACATCGTTATCGATCTCCCCATCCATTTGGATGATGGAACCTAGATATCTAAACTGATTGCTCAGTGATATCTCTTGCCCTTTCAGTGTTATACCAATATGGTCTCGACTTTTCTGTTTGCTAAATTTGCAATCCATATACGCTGTCTGCTCAATCTGAACCCCCGATATTCCAACTTTTTCCTCCATAGCGCGGTGGAATGTAGAAAACAAAATTTATAAGCATGCATAACACACGTTAAACTTGATCACCTAGAGATTGAAACTTGTAACAAAAACCAAATGAATTAGAATACTATGATAAGACTTTTACTAAAGAATTCTAGTCCTTCGGGCTCCTTAAGCTCCAAGGATGGTTGTAAGGTTGCTCTCCTTTGCTTAAACTCTTTGCGAGACTCCAATGGTTCACCGGACGGAGCTTGGTTGCCGATCTTTCCGTCGAAGATGATCCACGGTGAGGAATTGTGCACTCAAGCTACTACTTTGATCTCATATGGTGCTAAGATATGAGATTAAGATGATGTAGAGAAATGAAACTCTCTCCTTTTCTCTCTTCTCCTTTTTCTCTCAACCCTCTTCTTTTCTCTCTTCACTAGCATGAAAGTGAAAAATGAATTAGGTTATGGCTACTAGAATCTCAACCATCTCATAACCCTTGACACTTTTCATTTTCCATGCTAACACATGTCCTAAGGAGTGAGAGATGGCTACACCTCACCCTTAGGCCTGCAATAAAGAGAAAATAAAAAAATTAAATAAGAAAAAAGATATGTCATGTTTAAATAATATTAACCATGACATTTTGTTCTCATCACATGAAACAAAAAAATAAAAGAGAGAGAAAAATGATAATAGCTTAATTACATGTATTATCATATAATAACATATAACTAATCATACCATTAAATTAAAAATTAATTTAATGACCCGGTTTAATCATATAACCGGCTATTATCAAAATTCGTCCGGTTCAAGACAAATGTTTAACTGGACCCCGCATGCATCCCCATGTGTGCACTACATCATTTCGCTTGAGTGGAAAAACCCTCTGTGTTGGACTCTAAATATGCTGGCAGCGAGTTATCGGATCACATCCACATCTCACAAGCACGTCAGCGGTACTAGCTGTACGTAATGGCTACCCAGGTATTGAGCGAAGGAAAAGTCGACTTGTCCGTATCCTACTGAGCCTATCGATGATACTCACCATACAGTCTGGTCTCTTCATCTGAGAGTGTCACATATCGGGCCTGGGAGATGGAATCCGTCAGACTCCCAATAACCCAAAAAATCGTGCCGACATCAAGCTCATAACCAAATGAGAAACTACCGATAATGCTTATCAGTAAATCTCGCTTGCCCTGGCTAGGGACTTATGGTTATAGCCAATCATGCACTGCGCAACATCAACTTCCAATACCGGGAGAGACGAATCTCTTCCGATCGCTCACTGCTTCCATATGATCCGGGACTGCACCCAACTACTGCCTATTTGCATAGATCTGTAAAGCCGTGGTAGGGTAGTAATCTAAGTACAGTGGGGATCACATGAGACACTATGACGATCTCAGGTCTACAGACTGCCTTGTACTCGTATCACCAGAGAACTGTTATCTAACGATAAGTAAAATACCATCTAAGAGTTCTCGGCGAGTCCGTTCGGTGCACTCAGTCTCCAATGAGCACCTGTATACAATCTTTGGTGTTAAACACCAATGGTTGTGGGATCAACCATCGCCCTGTATGGGGTCAAGAAACATATACATTAGTCTATTCTGGAATATCGATGCCCTGTCTCGATACCCCTACGACTAGGAATATTTAAAGATGTGCTTATCAACTACTTAGGCCCCACTAGTATGATCGACATCATAGTCCTGGTAGTCAAGCAAAAGATCCTAAGGGCTTTATCAACATGTATATGTAATAGTAAGAATAAGTATGTATACACGTTAAGATAAAGTCAAAACCATATAGCATACTATCATTTTGAGCAAGATTGTTCTATACATACATATGTCCCAATATCCAATATAATACACAATAATGGCCTCTAGGGCATACATATCTAACAATCTCCCACTTGCACTAGGGCCAATTATTGGCATATCTCATACCCAACAACCCAAAGAGTCGCTCAAACCGTACTTGGGGAATGGCCTTCGTGAATGGATCTGCTGGGTTTTCTTTTGTATTTACTCTCCGTATCTCGATCTCTTTGCGATCAACGATCTCGCTGATCAGATGATACCACCTCAAAATGTGTCTGAATCTCTGATAGGACTGTGGTTCCTTTGATAAAACTACAGCTCCATTGTTATCATAATAAAAGGGTTTTGGATCAGCAATGGTCGGAACCACCTCAAGCTCTGCAATGAACTTCCACATCTAGACCGCTTTTTTGGCAGCATCATTGGCAACAATATACTCAGCCTTCATCGTCGAGTCTGCTATGGTGTTCTGTTTGGAACTCTTCCAACAGACCGTCCTTCTGTTGAGGGTAAATACATAACTCGAGTTAGATTTTCTATCATCTTTGTCACTTTGGAAGCTGTAGTCGGAAAATGCCTCTATTTGTTGGTCACCATTACCATACACCAAGATCATACCTTTAGTTCTTCTCAAGTACTTAAGAATGTTCTTCACAGCTGTCCAATATTTCTCCCCTGGATTTAATTAATACCGTCTTACTACACTAAGTGCGTAAGCTACATCTGGTCTGGTACATAATATCGCATACATTATAGACCCGACTGCCAAAGCATAAGGTATAATGCTCATTGTAGGCTGTTTTTCGTCACCTTATTGAGATGGGAATACGCACGCGCTTGTCAGGCACATTACAGATTCCCCCTGTCTAGGGTAGGATGGAGTTTGTAGATTGTGGGGATCCGAATCTCCGGCAGCCGCAGACTAAGCTGCCGTTAATTACCCCTCGCTTTTGGAGCGAGAGAACCTCCGATTGACGGGTCCAACAGGTCATGCGAACTCAATGTGCAGTGTTGGATTTAGAAAGGGAATCAGATATATTGGGGGCCTTGCAGAATTTTTATGGGGGTCCCGCTACCCGGATAGCGGGCTGGGGGTCAATGGGTTAGCAGCCCCCTTGCACGGTGCGGGGCAGCACCCCGTTAGAAAATTTTTTCCAACGAGAGACGTGTTTTGATGTGGAGTGCATAAAAAAATAGGGCAAGGGGCGTCCTAAAGATGCGTGCGTGGCATGTGGGCGCATGGTGCCCACGGGCACATGCCTGGCACGTGAGCGCTTGGCGCCGCTGGTCACGTGTGCAGCATGTGGGCTCTAGGCGCCAGCGGGTCACGTGCGCAGCACGCCTGCGGGTCACGTGCGCTGCACGCGACCACTGGGCGCTAAGCAGGTTGCGTGGGGCGTACGTGGGTGCCAAGGTGCCCGCGGGTCATGTGCCTTGTGTAAGTGCACGGCGGCGCCCCGGCTGTCAATCCGACGCCGGAATGCGGAAGCGGTGATTTACAATAACTTTTTAAACCGGCACCACCGCGCACTATAAATCCCGGATCGTGCCATTAAGCTAGTCTTAGCTATCAAGAGAAGGGGTTAGTGAGATATACCGAGTGATCCGTGTCCTCCGGTCTTCTCGTCGTCGTCCCGATCTCCCGCGGAATCTCCGGTCTCCATCACGTCGCCGGAAGGGCACCACATCGCCGGCTTCTTTTACGGGCTCCCACCTCTGGTCCGAGGCAACTCGGGCACGAAGTTGGCGAGTCGACGTGCCTAAGATTTGTTGTAGAATATAGTGTAGTGCTATGTGTCTCTAGGGGTTTAGGATGTTGCCATTTGGTGGAGGAAAAAGAAGTATGAATCTTTTTGGATGAAGCTATATCTTTTTCAAGCCAAAAGAGAGGAAAAATGCTCTCTCCAAATTTGGACAGCCTACCCCACTCTTGGAATGGCCGGCCAAAATCCCATGGAGAGAATGAGAAGGGAGTGTGGATCAATCACAAAAGAGAGAGAGACAGAAAAGTGATCATGATCAAGAATTATTAGAACCAAAACCACACTCCAACAACCAATCATCTCATCACAAAGTCAAGCAATCATGAACCATGGAAGGTCAAGGGATGGGGCTCCATCATGAAACCATTATGATACAAAAGTATGCAAAGACAACCCTCCAAATAGCTAATTTGCACAAATGCAAATAAACCCTCTTCCACCAATCTTCGGCCAAGGAAAGATACAAAGAAATATGGCCGAAACGGAAAACAAACTGGCAACTCCAAAAAACTGATCCCGTAATAAATTACAGGAAAACCCCGCTACTGTATATACATACCCGCATTTGTATTCCGATCGAATACAAATGCACTGAGATAAAATCTACACTGTACCATACTAGGATCCGGCTTAAACCAAAGCCTGCTAGTATTAACCGTCCGATCCTGATCCGTGCAATGCCGCACGTATCTGATCGAACCCTGCCATATCTCCATACGGCCTCTACAGCGTTTCGCCCGAAACTTGAGCAACTGGTCTGTGGGGGACTCTAAAGACTTTTCAATACTATGGCTATAGATTTAACCACTAGCACGTCAGAGGTATTAGCCATACGTGACGGGCCACCAGCTATTGACCAAAAGGGACGTCTGAGAGTGAACTCATCCTGACACCCTACTGAGCCTGTCAGTGACAATATCCGTACAGTCCGGTCCGTTCGTCTATGAGCATCGCATGGCGGGCCTAGGGGGTTGGTAAAAGTCAGACCCCCAAAAGCGGTACAAGTCGTGTCAGAGTGTAGCCCAGAACACCCTGAGATACTACTGGAATACCTACCAGTAAATCTCCTGCCTCGGCCGAGGGCTTCATGTAATGGCTCTCCTAGACACAGCGCGACCTCACCCCCAATACCGGGAGAGACGAACCCCTGAAGATCCGCTCAATGCCTCCATCTGGCTCGGGACTATACCCAACTAAAACCTGTTTGCACGTCTCCTTTGAGCGTGGTAGGGTAGTAATCAAAGTACAGTGGGAACTCATACGAGACAAATGACGATCCTCAGGTCGATGAACTAACCTGTACACATGTCACCAGGGAACTGCTATCTGACGTCTGGTATAATCCCAACTAGCAGGTTCCCGGCGAGTCCTGTCCGGTGTACTCATAACCCAATGAGCACCTGTATACATATTAGGTGAACCAACTGACACCAGCGGCTTGTGAGACCGGCCACCGCCCCTTGTCGGGGTCTCGACTGTATACACTAGTCTACTCTGGAGTATCGATGCCCTGTCTCGAAACTCCCACGACTAGGGACCATTTAAGGATGTGCTTATAGACCACCAGCTCCCATGTATATGATCGCCCTCATACTGCTGGCAGTCAAGCATGAATCCTAGGGGCTCTATCAACGTGTAATAGCGACCTGTCAGGTCACCTAAAGCAATACACGATGATAAAGATAAACCAGATAGCATACTATCATCTTGAGTAAGACTGTCCTACCGGAATAGGTCCTCCCTCAATCATTGCAATCACGTGCCTGTGATCCAAAAATTGACTCTGAGGGCACTATCTCCAACAATCTCCCACTTGCACTCAAGGCTAATTATTGCGATGTCGCATACTCACAGCCCGTGTGATACCGAACACCCAACTCCTCTACTAGTCAGTCTCACAAAGCTCATTTGCGAAACTATTGCGTTGAAGGAATAGCCTTAGTGAGTGGATCCGCTAAGATGTTTCTTTCTATATCTCTCTATATCTCAAGTTCGCGGAGAAAGCCATCTCCCGAAATGAGCAATACCTGTCTTAGAATGTGTCTGGATGTCTGATGGGACCTAGCTCATAAATGAACTCCAAATCCAAACTTCTTAGACTGTATCGTCAACTGAACTTAATCAGTATCCTGCGCCATACCTCCCTCAGTATTTCCTTGGACCACCTGTCCAAAATACTGCCCCTCGTCAGAAGGAAAACTATAACTCTGACAACCTCCCTATCGTCCAAGTCACCTTGGAAGCCTGGAATGATAACTTTCTCCCGAATGAGGCTGTCGTTATCATATCCCTAGAACATCCACTTATGTTCTAAAACTGCTTCCGACTGTTTCTCCAGGATTGGATCAATGTCAACTTATTGCATCTCGTGCAAAAACAACATCTGGTGTGGTACTTGACATCTCATGATTGACTCAATTGCCTAAGCAAGTGATCTGCCAATCATGCACATCCCTCTCCACTTTAGTCTGTAAGACACCTTTAGAGAGGGTGACTCCATCACCTGCAGGTACACTACCGTGCCAGGAGTCGTCCATTCTAAATACTCTTAGAATGCTGTCTAAGTACCCTTAATTGGGAAACCACCCAAATCTAGATCTAAAACCATAGATCTAGTAACCAGTATGTCTGATATAATGTCCAAGTCCCATGTGAAGAAACCACTGTGTGACGACCAAATTATAACCGATCGTAGTATAGGAATATCACTTCCTACTCTGTGTATGTCATCCAAATACCAGGACATCACACCCTACTACCTTCTTAACAGATCCATCCCCTATTCTGATGAAGTCAAACCTATGACTATTACATCAGAAATAGATGATCTATCTCCGCTATATCTGCTTTAGTCTATAAATAGACATAAGCCACCTGTCCACCATGCTTCCGCTACTCCCACTGACTACGATAACCCTCTGGCAGAGTCATATACACGTACACTTCTAAAGCTAGTTTAGAACGACGCTATACTCATCCTCCTGCCAGGTCTCGCAGTTTGGAACAACAGCAATGGCAAGTCTGGGTAAACAAAAACCTCCCTGTCACCGTCCTTGAGGCTACCGGAGTACCTCTCGGATGCCTGAGGTTACCCACCGTGTCAGCGGAGTGGCCAATGGAATGTCAAACCAGATTGAATCTTTAGGTTCTTATCAAATCTTCAGTAATCATTTGCGGTTCTGGAATCACTTCCAGTTCTACCATACTCCCACTACTGTTTTCTGAAAAAATCCATTTTTGTTAAAACTGTGGCGAGTTAAGAACAATATCACTATTGATCTTCCAGATGGTAGAAAGTCAACCCTCGTCATAGCCTAGGTCAACCCACAAACAGCCATTACAGAAACATGCCTCGAGTTATCCAGAGTCTGGTTTTAAGCATAAGCCGGACAACTCCCGTACCTTAACATCGTTAAGATATGAACTGTTCTATATTCAATACAGAAACAGTGGCACTGATTTAATTGAACCAGATTCAAATCATGCAACTGTCTCCAGTGCATGTCAACTAAATGGAAGGAGGCCAATCAGCGTTACTCAACTTAGGAATGCTTCCAATTACGAGTAACCTGAAAGAGAAGCAAGTTCTCTTAATCATTACTATCACCTGAATACCATCCGCAAGTATCTACATCTTCGACCACCTTGAAGAATCCCGATACTTGCAACATCTGGTTCTCTACTTTACTCTTATACCTATAACTTCTCAAAACTTGGACCTTGTGTTTCTACGAAACACCTGTCTAAGAACTAGAGAAGTCATAAGTAAATCGAATATACTACGAGGACCAACCCCTCTGTCCTAATGGACACTGGACAACATACAATCCTCTGTATAAGTCCTTTGAGTCTAATAACTCATTCCCTGTGTGTCGTAGGTCGAAAACTGTACTTATGGTTAAGAAGAATTACACCGTCGTTCAATGCTCCTTACCTAACCATCCACTGATATAGGTAAATGTCATAGACATAATTTCAAAAAGGTTTTTCTCACTCTATGAAAATAGACGTACAGATATATCAATTTGAAATTGGTGTATAACGACGGATATTCAAAACCAAATATTTGCCGTCCGGTAAACAACCCAGGTGACTTCCTCAAATATCACCGATTACAACGAATCCCGATATAATGAGGATGATCACCTAATTCCCAATAACCTACTCCCACTCATCATCTGTAAAACCATACAGATGTGAGACTCATACTTGGTAAATACATACCCTGGAGTAAGTATCTAATCGGGAAATCAGTTTTCCTTTAAATGTACACAGTGAAACTGAAACATTGAAATGTTTCGATGGGGTATCCCGGTATTCCTAGTAATGCCTCTTCCATTATCCAGATTCACAACTGTAACCGTGTAATTCTTTGCCACCTTTCCAAATCCCTTTATATGTCTTTAGTCATTACCTTCTGTACACTCCTTTAGGCCAAATGGTTTTCTTCCTTCCCTACCGTTCGGCACCAGCCTATGGTTTGGAAGAAGACTATCCAATAAGCATAATGGGTGTACTGTCCCAATCCTAGGAGCACTCGCAATGCGAGAGAAGGTGAAGATAAAAGACAACTGAATAAACCTTATTCCTATTTCTCCTGAACCAGAATCCATCCCTGAACTGGAACAAGTTCCTTTCGAGTTCGTATATAACCATACGATGGAATATCCAATAAACTGTGGATCTTCGTAGTGATACGGAGTGTCCTGGAGAAATACAAAGGTGAAGTGGGAGTGGTAATGAAATACTTGGTTTGGTCGTGAATATCAGTCGCAATTTACTTTGCCCTCTTACTAATCCCTTTCTTTGTCTTTATATAATACCTTCTGTACACCATCGCTAGGCTAATTGGTTTTCTTCATTCCCTACTGGTCGGCACCTGCCTATGGTTTGGAAGAAGACTATCCAATTTGCGTAATAGGTGTACTATCTCCTAAACCAAGGAGTACTCACAACTTGAGAGAAGGTAAAAGGAAAAGACAACTGAATAGTCCTATTTGTTTTCTCCAGAACCGGAAACCATTCTCGAATAAATCCCTTCGAGTTCGTATATAACCATACGATGGTTTTGTCCAATGGAAGTGGACATTCGTAGTAATACGGGGTGTCCTGGAGAAAAGGGTAAAAGTAGGAGTGGCAATGAGGTTTGCAACTCTGACAATCCAAAAGCCAGTGTTTAAGAAGGTTCGGTTAATTTTGGTCACTGAGTCATAATCTTAGGGCCGGGTCAATGGTCGCTGCCAAAGAGAGAGAGAAAAGAAACACTCAGCGTGCACTCTAGCCTAGATCAGAATGGTTACCAATTTATCTAATCTGGAAACCTCCCACTGTACCGTCAAATTCTCTTCCAAACCTGAAAGAAGAATTAGTCGGGATCACCCGAGGAGTAAACCAACTCATCAGTGGGAATCGGGATCCAACTATCATCGCATGATAACTTGACGGAATCCGCTCACGTCATCACACTCCAGAAGGTATGCGCATATCTGGCAAGTTTCAGTTTCTTTAGAAACTCCCGATGTGGATTTTTGCCCCATGCTCTTATTACCTTGACTTTGGCCAACAAATCATAAGTCACATATCAAGTTCTACCCGTCATTCTCCAGGTTAATTTGAGCCCACCTGCACAAGCCCTTGACTTTGGCCAACAAGGCTATACGACTGCCTCGAACCAACGCATCTATCTATACTTTATATGAATACCCAATAGCTACCAATCACTATGCCTTGACTTTGGCCAACAAACATAGCTTGAATACTATTGACCACCCATATGAAACGACGGAGGGCTACGAATGGTTTCTGGCGAAAACCTTTAACGTAATGAACTTGATATCGTTGAAGGAACCAGATAGCTTTTAAAAATATAGTGACGAAAACCTTTGCTAAAGAGGTCACTCCCGGTGAAGGGATCTCGGCTCTTTCCCCGTAGAATGAGGTGCAGGATATTCCAACTGAATACCACGATGCAAAGCAAAAGTAATCGGCTATAGTGAAGTTATTGCCCTGACGCAAACTTTTGTCCAAGGGGTCACTCCCGGTGAAGGGATCTCGGCCCTTGCCTCGTCGACTGAGGAGCAGGATATTCCTACTGAATACCACGATGCAAAACAAAAGTGAACGTCCTTGCAATAACAACTTTTTGAAAAATGTTCCAACAACATCAGATTAGGTTTGTTTTTAACTTGTATTGATCTGAATCAACGCAGTCCCATCAATTGATCACACCAATAAAGAACAAAAATAATGACGTACGTATATGCCATCTGTATTCGCCACTGGGTCCCGTCATTACCCGTTAGGTTAGCTAACTAACGACAGAGCGGGGACTGGACTAGCGTGGATGCAAAACATATACAACATCTACTAATATATATATAATATATAATTTTCGCTCAAGGCGTGATAAAATGCAACATCACAGAAATGTACAGCATCACAGAACAATACAGATATCTGGGATCCCCGGGTTTCACAGAGCCGCTACTGAAACCCGACGTTCCCCTGGTCGTGTGGATAGCCTGTGCAATGAAATCCTAGACCCCTACGGGCGCGGCAAGTTACCCGCCAAAACCTGAAGCGAGGCAACCCCCTTCAGCAATGTGAATGGACCACCCAGCACTTTACGGAATCCGGTAACTTGGGCACCCCTCCTGGGTCAACCTGTACCCCCTACGAGTGCGGCGAATAGCCCGCCAATTCTAGAGTGAAGCCCCCTCCGTCTCAATGCCATAAGATGCGGGCCCGTTACCCTCTAGAACCCGGCTATCCGTGCACCCCACCTTGGGGTAATCCTAGTACAGAAAGTAAAATATACATACAACGGGTACATCGACCGCAACCTGGTCGTGTCCCAAAAGAATAATACAAACAGGCAGTGACGGCAGTCCACATGTCGGACGCTCGCCCCGCAATATCAAATGTACACAATACAACAAAAACTGTACTAGCATTGCATCCAGGCTATCCCCCACGACCAATCCGCAATATCACAGCACAATCACAGAACATCAACGTGAATGTCACGTTCGCAAATCCGTCTAACCGGGCTATAGCAGTTAGACAGGATTTACCGATCAAGTGACATTCACGGTCGCAGATATAATGTAAATACTGTGAACTAATATGTTTAAAATATTCGATCGATCAAATTTACCAAGTGGGCCCCAACGCACTACTGTAGCACATAAAGAAATTCTGGGCCCAAAAAGAATGTTCCAAAAACCCTATTTTCAAGTCAGGAGGCCTCTGTAAAAAATTGGTGCATTGAACAGTTAAAACAGCGGCGGAACCGCGGCCCAAGCATGGGTTTGGCCGCGGTTCCATGGTGGGTTAATGAGATCGCGCGACCAAAATTTTACAGGAGGCTTATACTTCCCTGCACATCATTCTGCAACTACCTGAAAAATTTTTGGAGTCCAAAATATTTCGACAGAAACTGATGCTATTGTAAACGCGGGTTTTTGGAATTTTGTTCGATCGAAAGTGTAAACACATTAGACAAAGCTAGACTAGGTTAATGGCGAGGCTCTGATACCACTGTAAGTGCTCGGCGGCGCCCCGGCCGTCAATCCGACGCCGGAATGCGGAAGCGGTGATTTACAATAACTTTTTAAACCGGCACCACCGCGCACTATAAATCCCGGATCGTGCCATTAAGCTAGTCTTAGCTATCAAGAGAAGGGGTTAGTGAGATATACCGAGTGATCCGTGTCCTCCGGTCTTCTCGTCGTTGTCCCGATCTCCCGCGGAATCTCCGGTCTCCATCACGTCGCCGGAAGGGCACCACATCGTCGGCTTCTTTTACGGGCTCCCACCTCTGGTTCGAGGCAACTCGGGCACGAAGTTGGCGAGTCGACGTGCCCAAGATTTGCTGTAGAATATAGTGTAGTGCTATGTGTCTCTAGGGGTTTAGGATGTTGCCATTTGGTGGAGGAAAAAGAAGTATGAATCTTTTTGGATGAAGCTATATCTTTTTCAAGCCAAAAGAGAGGAAAAACGCTCTCTCCAAATTTGGACAGCCCACCCCACTCTTGGAATGGCCGGCCAAAATCCTATGGAGAGAATGAGAGGGGAGTGTGGATCAATCATAAGAGAGAGAGAGAGAGAGAAAAGTGATCATGATCAAGAATTATTAGAACCAAAACCACACTCCAACAACCAATCATCTCATCACAAAGTCAAGCAATCATGAACCATGGAAGGTCAAGGGATGGGGCTCCATCATGAAACCATCATGATACAAAAGTATGCAAAGACAACCCTCCAAATAGCTAATTTGCACAAATGCAAATAAGCTCTCCTCCACCAATCTTCGGCCAAGGAAAGATACAAAGAAATATGGCCGAAACGGAAAACAAACTGGCAACTCCAAAAAACTGATCCCGTAATAAATTACAGGAAAACCCCGCTACTGTATATACATACCCGCATTTGTATTCTGACCGAATACAAATGCATTGAGACAAAATCTACATTGTACTATACTAGGATCCGGCTTAAACCAAAGCCTGCTAGTATTAACCGTCCGATCCTGATCTGTGCAATGCCGCACGTATCTGATCGAACCCTGCCATATCTCCATACGGCCTCTACAGCGTTTCGCCCGAAACTTGAGCAACTGGTCTGTGGGGGACTCTAAAGACTCGTCAATACTATGGCTGTGGATTTAACCACTAGCACGTCAGAGGTATTAGCCATACGTGACAGGCCACCAGCTATTGACCAAAAGGGACGTCCGTGAGTGAACTCATCCTGATACCCTACTGAGCCTGTCAGTGACAATATCCATACAGTCCGGTCCGTTCGTCTATGAGCATCGCATGGCGGGCCTAGGGGGTTGGTAAAAGTCAGACCCCCAAAAGCGGTACAAGTCGTGTCGGAGTGTAGCCCAGAACACCCTGAGATACTACTGGAATACCTACCAGTAAATCTCCTGCCTCGGCCGAGGGCTTCGTGTTGGAGATAGTGCCCTCAGAGTCAATTATTGGATCACAGGCACGTGATTGCAATGATTGAGGGGAGGACCTGTCCCAGTAGGACAGTCTTACTCGAGATGATAGTATGCTATCTGGTTTATCTTTATCATCGTGTACTGCTTTAGGTGACCTTTCGAGTCGCTATTACACGTTGATAAAGCCCCTTGGATTCTTGCTTGACCACCAGCAGTATGAGGGCGATCATATAAGTGGGAGCTGGGGGTCTACAAGCACATCCTTAAAAGGTCCCTAGTCGTGGGAGATTCGAGACAGGGCATCGTTTCTCCAGAGTAGACTAGTGTATACAGTCGAGACCCCGACGAGGGGCGGTGGCCGGTCTCACAAGCCACTGGTGTCAGTTGGTTCACCTAAGATGTATACAGGTGCTCATTGGGTTATGAGTACACCGGACAGGACTCGCCGGGAACCTGCTAGTTGGGATTATACCAGACGTCAGATAGCAGTTCCCTGGTGACATGTGTACAGGTTAGTTCATCGACCTGATATCGTCATTTGTCTCGTGTGAGTTCCCACTGTGCTTTGATTACTACCCTACCACGGCTCAAAGGAGTCGTGCAAACAGGTTTTAGTTGGGTACAGTCCCGAGCCACATGGAGGCAGTGAGCGGATCTGCAGGGGTTCGTCTCTCCCGGTATTGGGGGTGAGGTCGTGCTGTGTCTAGGAGAGCCAGAACATGAAAAGTCCTTGGCCAAGGCAGGAGATTTGCTGGTAGGTATTCCAGTAGTATCTCAGGGTGTTCTGGGCTACACTCCGACACGACTTGTACCGCTTTTGGGGGTCTGACTTTTACCAACCCCCTAGGCCCGCCATGCGATACTCATAGACGAACGGACCGGACTGTACAGATATTGTCACTGACAGGCTCAGTAGGGTGTCAGGATGAGTTCGCTCATCGACGTCCCTTTTGGTCAATACCTGGTGGCCCGTCACGTATTGGCTTATACCTCTGACGTGCTAGTGGTTAAATCCACAGCCACAGTATTGACGAGTCTTTAGAGTCCACCACACAGACAGTTACTCAAGTTTCGGGCGAAACGCTGTAGAGGCCGTATGGAGATATGGCAGGGTTCGATCAGATACGTGCGGTATTGCACGGATCGCGATCGGACAGTTTTTACTAGCCGGCTTTGGCCTAAGCCGGATCCTAGTATAAGATAGTGTAGTTTTGTCTCTTTGCATTTGTGTTCAGTGCGAATACAAATGCGGGCATGTATTTGCAGTAGTGGGGTTTTCCTGTAATTTATTACGGGATCGGTTTTCTGAAGTTGCCAGTTTGCATTCCGTTCCGGCCGGTTTTCCTTTATTCCTTCTCGGCCGGACTTTTGGTGGAGGGGGTTATTTGCAATTTGCAAATAACTCTTTTGTGGAGGGCTTCCTTGCTTTTATTCCTTCTTATCATCATGAGATGCCTTTCTAGTCCTTTCATTGTGCTTTTCATTTGATGGTGTTTTGTTATGATGAGAAAAGAAATGAGAGTGACCATTTTCTTTGTTTGGTTTTTTCCTTTGTATTTTTATATACAAAAGGTGGTGCCATTTTTCTTTTTCTCTCTCCAATCTCATTCTAGAGAGAGAGAGGGCCGGCCATTCTTGAGAGAGGGAGATGAGAGGATCCTTTTTCTAGTGGTGGAAATATATCATCTCATTCTTATGCTTGCTTGCTTGCAAAAATTACACAATTCCCTCCATAGCTTATGATTCCTTTCCTCCAAACATCATGGCAACTTCAAGAAACCCCAATGAGATAACCTTCTACACTATTTCTGTAGCAAGCCTTGGACGCGTCGGCTAGCCAACTTCGCGCCCGAGTTGCCTCGGTCAAGAGGCGGGAGCCCGTAAAAGATTCCGGCTACGTGGTGCCCTTTCCGACGAGCAAGGAGGTGACGGAGATTCCGCGAGAGATCGGAGTGGAGACGAAGACCGAAGGACACGGATCGCTTGGTATAGCATCTCTACTCTTTTCTTTTTTGCTAGCTTGTTAGGTTAATGGCCCGATCCGGGTGAAAAGTCCGCGGTGGTGCCGTTTTGCAAAGTTCGCAAAGTTTTTGTTTTTCGCGTTTCCGGCGTCGGATCGACGGCCGGGGCGCCCCCGCGGGCTTACAATGGTATCAGAGCCACGCCATTAACCTTCCCTAGCTTGCTCTAGCGCGTTTAGAACTCGATCGAACAAAAACCCGAAAACCATATTTTTGTGCACATGTGTTCTCTGTTAAAATTTTTTGAGCTCCTAAAATTTTTCTGGTGATTGCAGAGACATGTACAACAAATTATAAGAATTCTGGGAAAATACGATCCACTGATTCCTCACTTCGACCGCGGAAGCGCGGCCAAACCCCTGGTTTGGCCGCGCTTGCGCGGCGGAAAAGAGGAATCGTGGCACCATATTTTCCCAGTAAGCTTATGAGTAGGAAATAGGGCATTTGGGATATTTTCTTTGGGCCCAGATTTTCTGTAAGTGCTACAGTAGTGTGTGGGGCCCACTTGATAATATTTGTTCGATCGGATATTTTAAACATGCCAGTTCACAGTTTTTACATTATATCTGCGACCGTGAATGTCACTTGATCGGTAAATCCCGTCTAACTGCTATAGCCCGGTTAGACGGATTTGCGAACGTGACTTTCACGTTGATGTTCTGTGATTGTACTGTGTTGTTGCGGATCGGTCGTGGGGATAGCCTGGATGCAATGTTAGTACAGTTTTGTTTTATTATGTACATTTGATATTGCGGGGCGAGCGTCCGACATGTGGACTGCCGTCACTGCCTGTTTGTATTATTCTTTTGGGGCACGACCTGGTTGCGGTCGATGTACCCGTTGTATGTATATTTTACTTTCTGTACTAGGATTACCCCGCGGAGGGGTGCACGGATAGCCGGATTCTGGAGGGCAACAAGCCCGCATCTCATGGCGTTGAGACGGAAGGGGCTTCACTCTAGAATTGGCGGGCTATTCGCCGCACTCGTAGGGGGTACAGGTTGACCCAGGAGGGGTGCCCAAGTTACCGGATTCTGTGAAGTGCTGGGTGGTCCATTCACGTTGCTGAAGGGGGCTGCCTCGCTTCAGGTTTTGGCGGGTGACTTGCCGCGCCCGTAGGGGTCTAGGATTTTCATTGCACAGGCTATCCACACGACCAGGGGAACGTCGGGTTTCAGTAGCGGCTCTGTGAAACCCGGGGATCCCAGATATCTGTATTGATCTGTGTTGCTATACATTTCTGTGTTGCTTTTATCACGCCATGAGCGAAAATTATATATTATATATATATTAGTAGATGTTGTATATGTTTTGCATCCGTGCTAGTCCAGTCCCCGCTCTGTCGTTAGTTAGCTAACCTAACGGGTGATGACGGGACCCAGTGGCGAATGCGGATGGCATATACGTACGTCAGTATATTTTCGTTCTTTGTGGTGTGATCAATTGATGGGACTGCATTGATTCGGATCAATACAAGATAAACAAACCTATTCTGATGTTGTTGGAACACTTTTTCAAAAAAAGCTGTTATTGCAAGGGCGTTCTCTTTTGTTTTGCACAGTGGTATTCGGTTATGAATATCCAGCACCTCAGTCAACGAGGCAAGGGCCGAGATCCCTTCACCGGGAGTGACCCCTTGGACAGAAGTTTGCGTCAGGGCATTAACTTCACTATAGCCGATTGCTTTTGCTTTGCACCGTGGTATTCAATTGGAATATCCTGCACCTCATTCTACGGGGAAAGAGCCGAGATCCCTTCACCGGGAGTGACCTCTTTAGCGAAGGTTTTCGTTACTATATTTTTCTAAAAAGCTATCCGTTCCTTCAACGATATCAAGTTCATTACGTTAAAGGTTTTCGCCAGAAACCATTCGTAGCCCTCCGTCATTTCAGTTAAATATTCGGTAGTATTCAAGCTATGTATTTTGACCTCACGCCAAGGCATAGTGTTTGGTAGCTGCCGGGTATTTATCTGTTGCATAGATAGATGCGTTGGTTTGGGATAGTCGTACTACTATTTTGGCCTACGTCAAGGGTATGTACGGGTGGGTTCAAATTAACCAGGATAATGACGGGTAGAACTTGACATGTGACTTATGATATTTTGACCTCACGCCAAGGTCATAAGAGCATGGGGTAAAAATCCACATCGGGAGTTTCAAAAGTACTGAAACTTGCCAGATATGCGCATACCTTCTGGAGTGTGATAACGTGAGCGGATTCCGTCACGTTATCATGCGATGAGAGTTGGATCCCGATTCCCACTGATGAGTTGGTTTACTCCTCGGGTTATCCCGGCTAATTCTTCTTTCAGGTTTGGGGAAGAATTTGACGTTACAGTGGGAGGTTTCCAGATTAGATAAATTGGTAACCATTCTGATCAAGGTTAGAGTGCACGCTGAGTGTTTCTTTTCTCTCTCTCTCTGGCAGCGACCATTGACCCGACCTTAGACTATGACTCAGTGACCAAGTTGACCGAACTTTCTTAACACTGGTTTTTGGATTGTCAGAGTTGCAGACCTCTTTGCCACTCCTACTTTTACTCTTTTCTCCGGGACACCCCGTATTACTACGAACGTCCACTTCCATTGGACAAAACCATCGTATGGTTATATACGAACTCGAAGGACTTCGAGGATGGTTTCCGGTTCTGGAGAAAACGAATAGGACTATTCAGTTGTCTTTACCTTTTACCTTCTCTCAGGTTGCGAGTACTCCTTGGTTTAGGAGATAGTACACCTATTACGCAAATTGGATAGTCTTCTTCCAAACCTTAGGCTGGTGCCGAACGGTGGGGAATGAAGAAAGCCAATTAGCCTAAACGGTGTACAGAAGGTATTAAGTTAAGACAAAGCAAGGGATTAGTAAGAGGGCAAAGCAAATTGCGACTGCTATTCGCGACCAAACCATGTACTTCTTTGTCAATCCTAAATCACCTATGAATTAAGTTCATTCGGTTGTCTTTTATCCTCACCTTCTCTCGCATTGCGAGTGCTCCTAGGACTAGGACAGTACACCCATTATGCTTATTGGATAGTCTTCTTCCAAACCATAGGCTGGTGCCGAACGGTAGGGAAGGAAGAAAACCATTTGGCCTAAAGGGGTGTACAGAAGGTAATGACTAAAGACATGTAAAGGGATTTAGAAAGATGGTAAAGAATTATACGGTTATAGTTGTGAATCTGGATAATGGAAGAGGCATTACTAAGAATACCAGGATACCCCATCGAAACATCTCAATGTTTCAGTTTCACTGTGTACTGTTAAATGAAAACTGATTTCCCAATTAGGCACTTGCTCCAGGGTATGTATTTACCAGGTATGAGTCTCACATCTGTATGGTTTTACAGATGATGAAGGGGAGTAAGTTATTGGGAATTAGGTGACCATCCTCATTATATCGGGATTCGATGGAATTGGTGATATTTGAGGAAGCCACCTGGGTTGTTTGCCGGTCGGCAAATATTTGGTTTTGAATATCCGTTGTTGTGCACCAATTTCAAATTGATATATCTGTACGTCTATTTTTATAGAGTGAGATATACTTTTTGAAATTATGTCTATGACATTTACCTATATCTGTGGATGGTTAGGTAAGGAGCATTGAACAACGGTGTACTTCTTAACCAAAAGTACAGTTTTCAACCTACGACACACAGTGAATGAGTCACTAGACTCAGGGGACTTATACAGAGTATTGTATATTGTCCAGTGTCCATTAGGACAGAGGGGTTGGTCCTCGTACTATATTCTGTTTACTTTTAACTTCTCTAGTTCTTAGACATGTGTTTCGTAGAAACACAGGGTCTAAGTTTTGAGGAGTTATAGGTATAAGAGTGAAGTAGAGAACCAGGTGTTGCAAGTATCGGGATTCTTTAAGGTGATCGAAGATGTAGATACTTGTGAATGGTATTCAGTTGATAGTAATGATTAAGAGAACTAGCTTCTCTTTCAGGTTACTCATAATTGGAAGTACTCCTAAGTTGAGTAACGCTGATCGGCCTCTCTTCCATTTAGTTGACATGCACTGGAGACAACTGCATGATTTGAATCTGGTTCAATTAAATCAGTGCCTCTGTTTCTTGGATATAGAACAGTTCATATCTTGACATTGTTAAGATACGGGGAGTTGTCCGGCTTATGCTTAAAACCAGACTCTGGACAACTCAAGGCACGTTTCTGTAATGGCTGTTTGTGGGTTGACCCAGGCTATGACGAGGGTTGATTTTCTACCATCTGGAAGATCAATAGTGATATTGTTCTTGACTCGCCACAGTTTTATCAAAAATGGATTTTTTCAGAAAACAGTAGTGGGAGTATGGTAGAACTGGAAGTGATTCCAGAACCGCAAACGATTACTGAAGATTTGATTAGAACCTAAAGATTCAATCTGGTTTGACATTCCATTGGCCACTCCGCAGATACGGTGGGTAACCTCAGGCACCCGAGAGGTACTTCGGTATGCTCAAGGACGGTGTCAGGGAGGTTCTTGTTTACCCAGACTTGCCATTGCTGTTGTTCCAGACTGTGAGACTCGGCAGGAGGATGAGTATAGCGTCGTTCTAAACTGGTTTTAGAAGTGTACGCCTATATGACTCTGCCAGAGGGTTGTCGTAGTCAGTGGGAGCAGCGGAAGCATTGGTGGATATCAGGCTTATGTCTATTATAGACTTAAGCAGATATAGCGGAGTTAGATCGTCTATTTCTGATGTGACAGTCATAGGTTTGACTTCATCAGAATAGGGGATGGATCTGTTAAGAAGGTAGTAGGGTGTGATGTCCTGGTATTTGATGACATACACAGAGTAGGAAGTGATATTCCTATACTACGATCGGTTATACTTTGGTCGTCACACAGTAGTTTCTCCACATAGAATTTGGATATTATATCAGACAATCTGGTTACTAGATCTATGGTTTTAGATCTAGATTTGGGTGGTTTCCCAATCTGGGTACTTTGACCGCATTCTATGAGTATTTAGAATGGACGACTCCTGGCACGGTAGTGTACCTGCAGGTGATGGAGTCACCCTCTCTAAAGGTGTCTCACAGACTAAAGGGAAGATGGATACGCATGATTGACAGATCACTTGCTTAGGCAATTGAGTCAATCATGAGATGTCAAGTACCACACCAGATGTTGTTCTTGCAGTAAATGCAATAAGTTGATATTGATCCAATCTTGGAGAAACAGTCGGAAGCAGTTTTTAGAACATAAGTGGATGTTCTAGGGATATGATAACGGCAGTCTTCTTCGGGAGACAATTATCATTCCAGGCTTCCAAGGTGACCTGGATGGCAGAGTGGCTGTCAGAGTTATAGTTTTCCCTCTGACGAGGGGCAGTATTTTGGACAGGTGGTCCAGGTGGATACAGAGGGAAGGTATGGCGTAGGATACTGATTAAGTTCAGTTGACGATACAGTCTAAGAAGTTTGGATTTGGAGTTCACTTATGAGCTAGGTCCCATCAGACATCCAGACATTCTAGGACAGGTATTGCTCATTTCGGAAGATAGTTTTCTCTACGAACATGAGATATAGAGAGACATAGAAAGAAACATCAAAGCGGATCCACTCACTGAGGCTATTCCTCGATCGCAATAGTCTCGCAAACGAGCTTTGTGAGACTGACTAGTAGAGGAGTTGGGTGTTCGGTATCACACGGGCTGTGAGTATGCGACATCGCAATAATTAGCCTCGAGTGCAAGTGGGAGATTGTTGGAGATAGTGCCCTCAGAGTCAATTATTGGATCACAGGCACGTGATTGCAATGATTGAGGGGAGGACCTGTCCCAGTAGGACAGTCTTACTCGAGATGATAGTATGCTATCTGGTTTATCTTTATCATCGTGTACTGCTTTAGGTGACCTTTCGAGTCGCTATTACACGTTGATAAAGCCCCTTGGTTTCTTGCTTGACCACCAGCAGTATGAGGGCGATCATATAAGTGGGAGCTGGGGGTCTACAAGCACATCCTTAAAAGGTCCCTAGTCGTGGGAGATTCGAGACAGGGCATCGTTTCTCCAGAGTAGACTAGTGTATACAGTCGAGACCCCGACGAGGGGCGGTGGCCGGTCTCACAAGCCACTGGTGTCAGTTGGTTCACCTAAGATGTATACAGGTGCTCATTGGGTTATGAGTACACCGGACAGGACTCGCCGGGAACCTGCTAGTTGGGATTATACCAGACGTCAGATAGCAGTTCCCTGGTGACATGTGTACAGGTTAGTTCATCGACCTGAGATCGTCATTTGTCTCGTATGAGTTCCCACTGTGCTTTGATTACTACCCTACCACGGCTCAAAGGAGTCGTGCAAACAGGTTTTAGTTGGGTACAGTCCCGAGCCACATGGAGGCAGTGAGCGGATCTGCAGGGGTTCGTCTCTCCCGGTATTGGGGGTGAGGTCGTGCTGTGTCTAGGAGAGCCAGAACATGAAAAGTCCTTGGCCAAGGCAGGAGATTTGCTGGTAGGTATTCCAGTAGTATCTCAGGGTGTTCTGGGCTACACTCCGACACGACTTGTACCGCTTTTGGGGGTCTGACTTTTACCAACCCCCTAGGCCCGCCATGCGATACTCATAGACGAACGGACCGGACTGTACGGATATTGTCACTGACAGGCTCAGTAGGGTGTCAGGATGAGTTCGCTCATCGACGTCCCTTTTGGTCAATACCTGGTGGCCCGTCACGTATTGGCTTATACCTCTGACGTGCTAGTGGTTAAATCCACAGCCACAGTATTGACGAGTCTTTAGAGTCCACCACACAGACAGTTACTCAAGTTTCGGGCGAAACGCTGTAGAGGCCGTATGGAGATATGGCAGGGTTCGATCAGATACGTGCGGTATTGCACGGATCGCGATCGGACAGTTTTTACTAGCCGGCTTTGGCCTAAGCCGGATCCTAGTATAAGATAGTGTAGTTTTGTCTCTTTGCATTTGTGTTCAGTGCGAATACAAATGCGGGCATGTATTTGCAGTAGTGGGGTTTTCCTGTAATTTATTACGGGATCGGTTTTCTGAAGTTGCCAGTTTGCATTCCGTTCCGGCCGGTTTTCCTTTATTCCTTCTCGGCCGGACTTTTGGTGGAAGGGGTTATTTGCAATTTGCAAATAACTCTTTTGTGGAGGGCTTCCTTGCTTTTATTCCTTCTTATCATCATGAGATGCCTTTCTAGTCCTTTCATTGTGCTTTTCATTTGATGGTGTTTTGTTATGATGAGAAAAGAAATGAGAGTGACCATTTTCTTTGTTTGGTTTTTTCCTTTGTATTTTTATATACAAAAGGTGGTGCCATTTTTCTTTTTCTCTCTCCAATCTCATTCTAGAGAGAGAGAGGGCCGGCCATTCTTGAGAGAGGGAGATGAGAGGATCCTTTTTCTAGTGGTGGAAATATATCATCTCATTCTTATGCTTGCTTGCTTGCAAAAATTACACAATTCCCTCCATAGCTTATGATTCCTTTCCTCCAAACATCATGGCAACTTCAAGAAACCCCAATGAGATAACCTTCTACACTATTTCTGTAGCAAGCCTTGGACGCGTCGGCTAGCCAACTTCGCGCCCGAGTTGCCTCGGTCAAGAGGCGGGAGCCCGTAAAAGATTCCGGCTACGTGGTGCCCTTTCCGACGAGCGAGGAGGTGACGGAGATTCCGCGAGAGATCGGAGTGGAGACGAAGACCGAAGGACACGGATCGCTTGGTATAGCATCTCTACTCTTTTCTTTTTTGCTAGCTTGTTAGGTTAATGGCCCGATCCGGGTGAAAAGTCCGCGGTGGTGCCGTTTTGCAAAGTTCGCAAAGTTTTTGTTTTCCGCGTTTCCGGCGTCGGATCGACGGCCGGGGCGCCCCCGCGGGCTTACACTTCGTGTAATGGCTCTACTAGACACAGCGCGACCTCACCCCCAATACCGGGAGAGACGAACCCCTGAAGATCCGCTCACTGCCTCCATGTGGCTTGGGACTATACCCAACTAAAACCTATTTGCACGTCTCCTTTGAGCGTGGTGGGGTAGTAATCAAAGTACAGTGGGAACTCACACGAGACAAATGACGATCCTCAGGTCGATGAACTAACCTGTACACATGTCACCAGGGAACTGCTATCTGACGTCTGGTATAATCCCAACTAGCAGGTTCCCGGCGAGTCCTGTCCGGTGTACTCATAACCCAATGAGCACCTGTATACATCTTAGGTGAACCAACTGACACCAGTGGTTTGTGAGACCGGCCACCGCCCCTCGTCGGGGTCTCGACTGTATATACTAGTCTACTCTGGAGTATCGATGCCCTATCTCGAAACTCCCACGACTAGGGACCATTTAAGGATGTGCTTATAGACTACCAGCTCCTACGTATATGATCGCCCTCATACTGCTGGCAGTCAAGCATGAATCCTAGGGGCTCTATCAACGTGTAATAGCGACCTGTCAGGTCACCTAAAGCAATACACGATGATAAAGATAAACCAGATAGCATACTATCATCTTGAGTAAGACTGTCCTACCGGAATAGGTCCTCCCTCAACCATTGCAATCACGTGCCTGTGATCCAATAATTGACTCTGGGGGCACTATCTCCAACACCTTGCACGCTACCGCGGGTTATGTGCGCTGCATACGATCGTGGGGCTGTTAGTTATATGTATGCCCTAGAGGCCATTATTGTACATATGATGTATATTATAGTGGATGCTTGGACATACATAGGGAGGATTTTCTTGCTCAACATGATAGTATGCTATCTGGTTGCTCTTAGAATGCTGTCTAAGTACCCTTAATTGGGAAACCACCCAAATCTAGATCTAAAGCCATAGATCTAGTAACCAGTATGTCTGATATAATGTCCAAGTCCCATGTGGAGAAACCACTGTGTGACGACCAAAGTATAACCGATCTTAGTATAGGAATATCACTTCCTACTCTGTGTATGTCATCCAAATACCAGGACATCACACCCTACTACCTTCTTAACAGATCCATCCCCTATTCTGATGAAGTCAAGTACTAATCCTAAGGGCATTATCAACAGATAGTACTTACCGACTACGCTAGTCTACTCTAGTGTAGACAGAGTAGTCGGTAAGTACATCCTTCAAATATTCCTAGTCGTGGGTGTATCGAGACTGGGTATCGATATACCAGAGTAGACTAGCGTATAGCTTCTCGACCCATGTAGATGGGCGATGGATGATCCCATATCCATTGGTGTTTGACATAAGAGATAGTATACGGGTGCTTAGTGGAGACTGGGTACACTGGACGGACTCGCCGAGAACTCGTAGATGGTATTATACCTATCGTCAGATAGTAGTTCTCTGATGACACTGGTAAAGGTTAGTATGTAGACCCGAGATCGTCATAGAGTCTTGTATGATACCCACTATGCTTTGATTTCCACCTTACCACGTTCAAGAGAATGTGCAAAATGGTGGTTTTTGGGTACAGTCCCGAATCACATGGAGGCAATGAGCGATAGGAGGGGTTTCGTCTCTCCCGGTATTGGGGGTTGATGTTGCGATGTGCTCGATTGGCTATAACAGGAAGTCCCTGGCCAGGGCTGCTTCAGAGATATACTGGTAAGTGTTATCAGTAGTTTCTCGACCAGTTATGAGCCTCACATCAGCACGACTTATCGTGTTACTGGGGTCTGACGTTTACCACCCCTAGACGAGATATGCGACATATCAGACGAAGAGACCGGACTGTACGGTAGTGTTACTGATTGGATTCGCAGGAGTGTGAGCAGGCTTGCTTGTTGATCTTTAGATCGCTCAATACCCGGGCGGCCATTACGTTTAGCAGACCGCTTGCGGTGTTTGATATGATCATCACCTACTGCCGGCGTATTGACGAGTTTTTAGAGTCCTACACAGAGGTTTCCCGGCTCAAGTGAAACGGAGTAGGAGCACATATATGATATGTGCGGGACTGAGATTAATACGATATGTGATACCGTATTATATTCTTGCGATTTGTGACATCGGCCGGTTATATGTGATATAGCCGGGTTATCGGATCAAGTGTTGATTCGATAAGTTGTTACATATGATATTAGTCGGTTATATGTGATATAGCCGGATTATTAAATCAAGTGTTGATTTAATAATTTAATGTATAATTGTAACGCTTCGAAAATCGTTTAGGCAGTTTTTCGATAATCGGCAAAATAATCAGTCTTTTCCGCAAAAAGTCAAAATAAGTATTTTTCAATATAGATCTAATTATAAAAAATTTAGATAAGATATTGCTATAATTTGGTCACTAAATTGTCACTTAAAAATTTCTAGTCATTTAAAAATTTTCCTTAATTAATTATTTTTTAAATATTATTTTAAGCTTTTAAAAATACATTAAATTAGTGATAAATACAAATTTAAAGGGGTAAATTATACAATTAGGAACCATTATAAACTAAAATATAGTAGTAATAAAAATTTTAGCAAGACTTACTAAGAATTTTGGTTTTATGGTCAAAAAATGAATTAAAAAGGTTTTTTTTTTTGTTAAAAATGATGTGTTATGCAATTAATGCATTTGAGAGATACTTTCTTCTTAGAAAATTCTACACACTTCCCACACTTGCCCCCTTCTCCACCTCAGGCCGAATCCTATACTGCAGCAGCTCCCCATTTCCTCTCTCTCTTTTGCTTCAAAATCTCATTAAAAATCAACCAAAAATCCACAAAAATCAACAATTTCTTCACTAATTCAAACCAAAACCCTTTTCCACCTCTTCCCAAACCCTAATTGGTTTAAAGCAAAGAGAAAAGAGGCAACTTTGGAGGCTAAGTGCAAGAGGTTCACAACTTGAGAGGTATAAGTTCTAATCTAGTTGTTAAATTGGTAGTTTAATTATGCTAATTTAGAATTTTAAAGTGTTATTTTGGTTATAATTCATTGTTTAATGAAAATTCAAGAAAAGGGTTGATATTTTAATTAGGGTTTGTAGCATGGTAAATGGGTTAAAGTTAGTGCTGTGGCCATCTAGCGCATTAGATTGGCCGTTTGTGCTAGTTTGTGAACGCTATATCGTTAATTCGCGAGGTTTTCATCGAAATTTGTATGTGAATGCTTACTAGGTTTTTCTTAAAATTAGGAAGTGATTTAATTGCGATATCATGACGATTTTATTGGAATATCCTACGACTTTTAGGGTGTGCGAATGCGAATTTTTGGTTTAGTCAGGTTTTAGTTTTGACGGTTGCCCCGAAACGACGATTTTAGTTAAGCTTTTGGTGGGTTTCGTGTGTTTTCCGCGCACCGAGTGCACGTTGTGCCTAACTAGTGGGCGTTGATCTTTTCATATTGTGACTTGCGTCGTTCCATGATGTTTAATCTTATGTTATGTGTTATGCAATTTAAGAATCGGTTGCGGAAACATCGGACGCGGCGCGCAAAGGCAAAGCGGTGGTTGGATCAGATTAGCGAGGCGTCCGGGTGAGTAGATGTATACATCTATGGGGAAATCGACTGGATGGCGCGAGGCGCCCCATAGTTAGGGTCACTTTATTACTTGCAGAGTATATGCACAGTTATTTAGTTAACCATCTCATTCATATGCATAGCTTTCTGGTCATCTATATACACCTGTATGATATCATCCCTTAGGACACTTACACTATTACCATTAGCTCATGTTGCACGCGCACTATTCATGTGACACACACGCCTTGGTAATTGACATGTCACGAGCACTTTAGAACCTGCTTAGTGTAGTATCACCACTTGCATCGTACATGATACATTGAATTGCATAGCATGTATATACCTTACATCATCATTATGCTTATATAGATTCCTAGTCACAAATCAATTGCATGCCTTTGATATCATAAACATTTATCATATACAACATGTTGGATATTATGATTTTCTTGAGGATTTCAGTATTGATGAGATTTCTGGATTTTGGAGGAAAACCGCAAGAATTTAACAAAAACTTATTACCATTATTTTTTAAATAAAGTTGCAGTTTTCTCATGATGTATATGTCGTCCACCATGAGTTTTCATGTTTTATGTTGGATTTCGAGACCCGATTCGAGGAGTGGATGAACCGTCTCGGGTACATGGTGGGCCCGGTATGGTACCCCGGGGCAAGAAGATCGAGTTGTAGACGATGAGCCTGGCAGGGGAAGACTAACTACCGGTGATGTCTAGCGCGGCGGATATCCGAAGGATACCGACCGTTGTCGTGAGATTTGGATATGGGCCGATCCAGACTGACGGAGCCCGATGTATTGAGACATTGATTTAGTGAGACATTGAGACAGAAATATTTCCATATTTGGTGTCGATGCTTGACACGGTTTTCAGATGATTTCATTGATGGTGTTTTAGCTATTGCACATATATTCTTTTTCTAAGTTAAGAATGCATAGCTTATAGTATTTTAAACACTTAAAGATTTCGTATTGATGTTGTATACATGTGCATACATACTAGTGGCATTACATCACATCTAGACATACATATTGTGACGCATTTGCGTGCATTTTTACGATAGCCTTACTAGATGTTATATTCTTCTCACGAGCTGGCAACTCACCCCCGTTGTGCCACAGTGTCTTGCTGGTCAGACCCGTCAGCCTTGTAGCGGCGGGCTTATCTTATCATTGGCTTCTTTTGCTCAGACTCGCGACATTACTCGTAGGTGGGTTGCGAGCACACTTTATCTCTTTTTGTACTATCATTGTATCTAGTATTCTCCATCTACCACTTCTTATTTGTATATACGACCTACTGATGAGATTGTGAGATTTGTGTATATGTGGATTCTTTAGGGTCGAGCTCACTTGAGCTGACGTTGTGTTTTTCTTATTTTTGCATTTCTTTATTCTTATTTGCTTGATCTTGCATATATACTGCGTGTGGTTGTGATCCGCCTTGGGCGAAGAGCTAGCTCCCGCTTGGGGATGCCATTTTGTTATTACAGGTTATATATCTTGTTGTACCCATTTTTGGGGGCCAGTATTTACAAAGGAGACTCTGCCGAAATTTTTGGAAATTTTTGTTATTTTTAAAAAAAGGGTTTAATGCAACTTAATTGATTTTAAAGCCGTTTTCATGAAAGGTTTCCTTCACTCTTATTGTTTATGGTTTAGATTTTCTGGGCTTTGGCTGACTTAGGTTACGTTACGCCTTTAGACGTCTCGTAATCTAAGTGCCAGTCACGTTCCGTACCTTCGGGTCGTGACAAAGTTGGTATCAAAGCGTAGGTTTTACCTTTCTTAGTGTAGGGCGACCCTTGGTAGATGGAGTAGGTGACTTAAGCAGAGTGGCGTAGCGTGGGTATGTTCCGCGGCATACTTACGATACGGTACTCCGCCTAAGTGACCTTAGCACATAATTGCTTGTAATTCTTCCTTGATTCCATGCATCCCTTGATTCAATTGCAATGTTCTTATCGCTCCTGTTTCTTATTCTAGCTTCGATGCCGCTAAAGACTATGAGAGCTCAGCGGGCTGCCGCTAGGGATGAGCTTCGAGCGGGCTCGTCTGAGGCGAGGATCGAGCGGGATGATACGCCTACCCCTCAGGGTCAGATTGATCCGCCTTCTCCAGACCATATTTCTAGATTAGAGGACGGTATGCAGGAGTTGTGACAGATGATGGGATCTTTAGTTGAGTCCAGTTGGGCACAAAGATTCGAGGACGTTCCTTTCACTGCACAGACCACGATTGTGCCTTCTGCCCAGACGGTTACTCCTGCTACTACTGCGACTATCCCTGTTTCACCACAGGAGTTTATGAGGCTGAGACCTCCAGCTTTTACCGGCACGGATGCGACAGAGGACCCACAGGCATTTCTTGATAGGATGGCTAGGATTTGCCGTTCGTTGAGGTGTTCTGATGATAGATAGGTGGAGTTCGCGAGTTTTCGTTTGGAGGGCCTTGCCCAGATGTGGTACGATTCAGTAAAGAGAGGCCGAGCTGCAGGTCTACCTCCTATGACTTGGGACGAGTTTATAGCTGCATTTCTTGCCCGTTTCCTTCCGGAGAGTGTCCGAGATGCTCAAGCCCGTAGTTTTGAGTCTTTGCACAAGACTCCTGGGATGACAGTGTCCGAGTATGATATACAAATCACTCAGTTGTCTCGATACGCTCCGTACCTAGTAGACACTGAAAAGAAGAGGATAAAGAGGTTTGTGCGAGGGCTTGACACACAGCTATTCCTTGCCATCGGCACCCAGCACTTTGACACATACGCAGCCGCGATGGATGCAGCCTTACTTTTGGAGGAGTGCATTTCTGAGACTCCGGTCGTTTCTGGGCCGAAGAGGATCCGTACTGATACGCCAGCCCAGCGGCAGATGGGTAGACACCGTGATAGATTCTTTCCAGGAGATGGTGGCGGCAGAGGATTGAGACGAGGTCAGTTATTTGATTCATATCTGCAGACCCAGCAGTCGTCGCCAGGATGTTTTCGGTGTGGGAGTCAGTACCATCGTGTCAGAGAATGTACCATGGGGTGCCAGGGCATGACGACAGTGCCACATGTGACCTTACCACCTTCACCACCTCCTCAGAGAGTTCTACTTCCTACCCCTGATGAGACTCCACGCCAGGCAGATACTTCTAGAGGTCGTGGGCGTGGCGGTCCGGTTCAGAGGGGACGAGGCGACAGAGGCAGAGGCAGAGGTAAAGGCAGAGGACAGCCAGCTATTAGCGGTAGACAGGCCCGAGTGTTCGCGTTGACTCCTCAGGATGCAGAGGCATCCAATGCCGTTGTCACAGGTACTCCGCCAGTATGTTCTTTTGATGCACGAGTATTATTTGATCCAGGCTCCACACATTCTTATGTATCCATATACTTTGCACCGTGGTTGGGCCGAGAGTCTTCTTCGTTAGATCAGCCTCTTGTCGTTATTACTCCGGTAGGCGAGTCGTTTGTTGCCCGTTTTATGTACCGATCGTGTCCCGTTCATATCGGGGAGAGAGATTCTTCAGTTGATTTGATTCTCCTAGATATGCTAGACTTCGACGTTCTTCTTGGTATGGACTGGCTAGCCACCTATTATGCATCTGTGGACTGCCATGAGAAGGCAGTCAGATTCAGTTTTCCTGGTGAGCCAGTTCTTGTTATTCAGGGAGATCGTAGCGCTACCCTTCCCAGCTTGATTTCTTCTCTTCGCGCTGGTCAGCTCTTGCGGAAAGAGTGTCAGGGATTCTTAGCCTATGATTGTGATACTAGCGGCTATAGAGGTTCCGTTGGACCAGGTCCCTGTTGTGAGAGAGTTTCCTGATGTATTCCCTGACGAGCTGCTTGGTCTGCCACCAGAGCGCGAGATTGAGTTCTGCATCGAATTGATCCCCGGCACGGGGCCTATTTCTATACCGTCCTATCGGATGGCCCCGGCGGAGCTCAGAGAGCTGAAGGATCAGTTGCAGGACTTGCTGGATAAAGGGCTTATCCGACCGAGTGTGTCACCTTGGGGTGCTCTCGTCCTGTTTGTTAAGAAGGACGGCAGTATGCGCTTATGCATTGATTATCGTCAGCTGAACCGGGTTACTGTGCGGAACAGATATCCCCTACCCCACATTGACGACTTATTCAATCAGCTCCAGGGTGCATGGTTTTTCTCGAAGGTTGATTTACGGTCAGGTTATCACCAGTTGCGGGTTCGGAAGGAGGATATTCCGAAGACCGCTTTCCGTACACGATATGGTCATTATGAGTTCTTGGTGATGTCGTTCGGGCTCACCAATGCCCCATCAGCATTTATGGACTTGATGAACCGTGTATTCATGCCGTATCTTGATCAGTTCATCATTGTGGTCATTGACGACATCTTGGTTTATTCTCGGAGCCGGGAGGAGCATGAGCAACACTTGCGTATCACTTTGCAGACTTTGAGAGAGCATCAGCTGTTCACCAAATTTTCCAAGTGCGCATTTTGGCTAGACAGTGTCGACTTCTTGGGTCATGTGGTGACGAGAGATGGTATTTGTGTGGACCCGAAGAAGATCGAGGCAGTTCAGCGTTGGCCCAGACCGGTATCAGTTACAGAGGTTCGCAGCTTTCTAGGTCTGGCCGGCTATTATCGACGTTTTGTCCAGGATTTCTCCCGTATTGCTGCACCGTTGACCGGGTTGACCTGGAAGGGGGTTCCTTTTGATTGGACCAAGGCATGTGAGGATAGCTTCCAGCAGTTGAAGACTCGTCTGAAGTGTTATCATTGCCTTCAGGATCAGGCGGTTTCGTGGTATATTGTGATGCTTCTCGAGTGGGGCTGGGCTGTGTATTGATGCAGCACGACTGAGTTATTGCTTATGCTTCTTGACAGTTGAGGAAACATGAACGGAACTACCCCACTCATGATTTAGAGATGGCTACAGTGGTGTTTGCACTCAAGATCTGGAGACATTACCTATACGGCGAGTCGTGTCAGATATTCACTGACCACAAGAGCTTGAAGTATATCTTTCAGCAGCGAGATCTAAATATGAGGCAGCGCCGTTGGATGGAGTTGGTGAAAGATTATGACTGTGAGATTCTATACCATTCGGGCAAGGCGAATGTGGTGGCAGATGCTTTGAGTAGGAGGCCCGGAGGTAGCTTATCTTGTTTGAGCGTAGTACAGATGCAGTCGACGGCGGATTGGCAGGTGTTATGTGACAGCAAAGTGCAATTCGAGTTTACTCCTATAGGGGACAGCTGGCCCATTTCAGAGCACGCCCACAGTTACTTGACCGTATCCGCGAGGCACAGTCCGACGATGCCCGTATTTTAGAGATTATCGAGCAGATTCGGCAGGGCAGAGTTTCCGAGTTCGTGATTGATGATCAAGGGATACTTCGATTTGGGACTAGACTGTGCGTACCAGATTCTGGGGGACTGAGGCGTGATATCCTTGAGGAGGTACATAGATCAGTGTACAGTGTGCATCCAGGTTCCACCAAGATGTACCGTGATTTGAGAGAGGTTTACTGGTGGGACGGGATGAAGAAGGATGTTACAGACTTTGTATCGAGATGCCTGACTTGTCAGCAAGTCAAGGCCGAGCACCAGAGGCCAGCCGGCGAGTTACAACCTTTGCCCATTTCTGAGTAGAAGTGGGAACATGTCTCCATGGACTTCATTATGGGTCTACCCAGGACCAGCCGAGGGTATGACTCTATTTGGGTGATTGTGGATCGACTGACGAAAGCGGCTCACTTTCTGCCAGTGAAGACCACTTTTGGATTTGCTCAGTACGCCCAGGTTTATATTGATGAGATCGTGCGACTGCATGGCGTCCCGACTTGCATCGTGTCCGACCGGGTCACCCAGTTTAGCAGCCGATTGTGGCAAAAACTTCAGGAGGCTTTGGGCACCCGACTGAGTTTTAGCACAGCTTTTCATCCGCAGACGTACTATTCAGACTCTTGAGGACATGCTCAGAGCTTGTGTTTTAGATTTCGGTGGTAGCTGGGATCGTCATTTGTCCTTAAAATTAGGAAGTGATTTAATTGCGATATCATGATGATATTATTGGCATCTCCTACAACTTTTAGGGTGTGCGAATGCGGATTTTGGTTTAGTCAGGTTTTAGTTTTGACGGTTGCCCCGAAACGACGATTTTAGTTAAGCTTTTGGTGGTTTTCGTGTGTTTTCCGCGCACCGAGTGCACGTTGTGCCTAACTAGTGGGCCTTGATCTTTTCATATTATGACTTGAGTCGTTCCATGATGTTTAATCTTATGTTGTGTGTTGTGCAATTTTAGGATCGGTTGCGAAAATATCGGACACGGCACGCAAAGGCAAAGCGGTGGTTGGATCAGATTAGCGAGGTGTCCAGGTGAGTAGATGTATACATCTATGGGTAAATTTTCTGGATGGCGCGATTCACCCCATAGTTAGGGTCACTTTATTACTTGCAAAGTATATGCACAGTTATTTAGTTAACCATCTCATTCATATGCATAGCTTTCTGGTCATCTATATACACCTGTATGATATCATCCCTTAGGACACTTACACTATTACCATTGGCTCATGTTGCATGCGCACTATTCATGTGACACACACGCCTTGGTAATTGATATGTCACGAGCACTTTAGAACCTGCTTAGTGTAGTATCACCACTTACATCATACATGATACATTGAATTGCATAGCATGTATATACCTTACATCATCATCATGCTTATATAGATTTCTAGTCACAAATCAATTGCATACCTTTGATATCATAAACATTTATCATATACAACATGTTGGATATTATGATTTTCTTGAGGATTTCAGTATTGATGAGATTTCTGGATTTTGGGGGAAAACCGCAAGAATTTAACAAAAACTTATTACCATTATTTTTAAAATAAAGTTGCGGTTTTCTCGTGATGTATGTGTCGTCCACCATGAGTTTTCATGTTTTCTGTTGGATTTCGAGACCCGATTCGAGGAGTGGATGAACCGTCTCGAGTACATGGTAGGCCCGGTATGGTACCCCGGGGCAAGAAGATCGAGTTGTAGACGATGAGCCTGGCAGGGGAAGACTACCTACCGGTGATGTCTGGCGCGGCGGATATCCGGAGGATACTGACCGTTGTCGTGAGATTTGGATATGGGCCGATCTGGACTGACGGAGCCCGATGTATTGAGACATTGATATAGTGAGATATTGAGACAAATATATTTCCATATTTGGTGTTGATGCTTGACACGGTTTTCAGATGATTTCATTGGTGGTGCTTTAGCTATTGCACATATATTATTTTTCTAAGTTAAGAATGCAGAGCTTATAGTATTTTAAACACTTAAAGATTTCGTATTGATGTTGCATACATGTGCATACATACTAGTGGCATTACATCACATCTAGACATACATGTTGTGACGCATTTGCGTGCATTCTTACGATAGCCTTACTAGATATTATATTCTACTCACGAGCTGGCAACTCACCCCCGTTGTGCCACAGTGTCTTGCAGGTCGGACCCGTCAGCCTTGTAGCGGCGGGCTTATCTTATCATTGGCTTCTTTTGCTCAGACTCGTGACATTACTCGTAGGTGGGTTGCGAGCACACTTTATCTCTTTTTGTACTATCATTGTATCTAGTATTCTCCATCTACCACTTCTTATTTGTATATGCGACCTAGTGATGAGATTGAGGGATTTGTGTATATGTGGTTTCTTTGGGGTCGAGCTCACTTAAGACGACGTTGTGTTTTTCTTATTTTTGCATTTCTTTATGCTTATTTGCTTGATCTTGCCTATATACTGCGTGTGGTTGTGATCCGCCTTGGGCGAAGAGCTAGCTCCCGCTTGGGGATGCCATTTTGTTATTACAGGTTATATATCTTGTTGTACCCATTTTTGGGGGCCAGCATTTACAAAGGAGACTCTGCCGAAATTTTTGGAAATTTTTGTTGTTTTTAAAAAAGGGGTTTAATACAACTTAATTGATTTTAAAGTCATTTTCATGAAAGGTTTCCTTCACTCTTATTGTTTATGGTTTAGATTTTCTGGGCTTTGGCTGACTTAGGTTACGTTACGCTTTTAGACGTCTCGTAATCTAAGTGCCAGTCACGTTCCGTACCTTCGAGTCATGACAATAATTATATATTTGATATATTAAGTTACATTAACTAATACTTGCTCACTTATGATTTCTTTTCTCACATGATGTGCACATTGTATATATGAGATATGTATATTTGTGTATATGTTTGTATCATGTTAGGTTACACATGCAACATAAATGTATGAGACTAATACCATGCTAGGGTTTATTTTATGGCTAATATTTATCATTAAGAAAATTACAAATTAGTGGATAATCTCATGGTTTGGAGTTTAGTGGAAACTTGTAGAGCTTTGACTTAGTCCACTTGTTTGTCATTGCTTAAGATATTTGTTAACCAAACCTTAACCCTTGACCTTGGTTTATTCTCTACATGAGTTAGGCATGAGATATTAACTCACCATGGTTGCATTTCTAACCTCATGAATTCATGTATCACTTGATCACTTTCTTCATCTTCTTCTTCTTCCTGATTTTTGAGCTCTCTTGCTTTTTGAGAAGTGATGAATTATTGTGAGAAAAACAAATCTAAAGTGAGCCCATTTTCTACTTTATCATCCTCTACTACTTGCCATTTAGTATAGGGTGTTTGCTTCACTAATTCCATAATTAGTGAAGAGATATCTTAGGTTAGTGTCTCCTCGACGTATATCATCTTCGGCCTCGAAGACTTCGATGCAAGCTTGTTCATTTCTTCATGGGAGCCTCTCAAGAGTCCGGGAGTTCATGATCGCAGCGAAGGGACTACTACACGGAGCTAATGAAGTGAAGGACCGGTCTACAAAGGTTGTATTCTTTGTTCACTTTAGTTGCAATGTTGTTTGCATTTCGATTCGTCGGATTTTCTAGTATACGATTCTAGGTTAGGGTTAGCTAGTATGGAAATTTTATGAAATTGGCATGGACGATGCCTCCCGAAACCTTGCTGCCGTGCTAAGCAACCCTGCAGTGTTATCATAGCCATGCTAGAAAATTAGACGAATTTTTTTAAGATTACGAAACTGAAACTACTCCGAAACTTGCAACACGAAACCCTAGTTTCTGTCGATTTTAAAAGGTCTTCAAAATTTTTTTAAAACATGTGCAGAATGTTGTATGAGATACAATATGAACACACAAGAAAATTTAGCTCCCCTCGCCGGAAAATGGCCGGCCACATGTTCACAAATTCCGGCCTGCTCGGCCACTTGGTGGAATTTGGGGTTAAATTTTTGGGTGTGTTCCAGGTTCTGGGTTTTAGTGTTTCAGGTGTTGTTTGATTTTTCTAAGTTTGCATATGATGTGATCTTACACTATAAGCAATTCAGAGTGTTTTGTATACGTAGTTTTAACATTGTTTCGGGTCTTCACATATTGTCTAGGCGAAGTTAAAAAGTTCGATCGAATGTCAAAAACCCATTTTCCCAAGTTTAGGGTATTCGGAAAATCATGCAAGTAATTCTGTGAACCCTCTAGAAGAATGAAACCCTAACTCGACATAATGACCATGGAAATGCTTTCGAACCTTAGGGTTTGCGGTAGTTCCGCGGTGCCATTAATGAGGCTTGGGTCTGCCCTTCTACGGCTGGTGCATAGGTACTGTGGCATGTTCTGGGTATTATTGAACTGTGCTCAAGTGTTGAGCTGTCAGGGAATTGTGGGACTTTGATGAATCGATCGAAAAGTTTAACGTCGTCCGGATATCATTTGATGGGATACAATATTTGGAATCCACAAAAGTAGTTATGAGATAACTAGTTTGAATTTTATAAATCTAGCAGTTTAGTCTCATTTGATCGGTTGCCACGGGATTTTGATGTGATCAAAAATCCGTCGCAATTACGTAGTGTACGTGGATACTCGCTGGGTAACATTATTAGATAGCCATGCCCCATAGCCCCGACCAAGTGACTGTATGTAACGTTTTAAAAATAATTAAATAAAGAAATAAATAAATAAAATTCTTTAAGTGAATTTTATGATTTTCGGTAAAGTAAAACGTTGTTTTTGTAAAACTAAACCGTAATTATTTTTCACTATAAATTTAAAAAATACCTATTTTAATTATGTTATTATTAGTAAATGGTGTTTATTTAGTCACTTATAAATTTTTAGTTTAATTAAATATTTTTCCTAAATTAATTATTTTAAATATTAACATAAGCTTTATTTATACACTAAATTAGTGTAAATTACAAATTTGAATGGGTTTAATTTGCAAAAATGAACCATTGCATATTAGAATCTAGTGTGTATCATGCAAAATTTATTTATAAATTTTTCCATGATTTTAGAATTTTCTTTAGTTGTTTAAGAAAAGAAATGAAAGAAATTAAATAAAGTGTTGAAAAGACATTAAGAGGTGATATTTTGGGAGAGCCTTCTACACAATTCCTCCTTCACTTTTTTTTTCTCTTTTCTTCCCTAATTGTGGCCGGCATCCTCCCTTTGGCAGCCCCCCCCCCCCATTTTCACCCCTTGAATTTGTTACAAAAATCCATCAAATTTCATCAAAAATTCAATAAAAAATCCACAAAATCTTAATAAAATCCTACCCTCTATTCTTTGCTCATCTTTACATGGATTTTGGAGATGGAAAGCATTCATTTTGGAGGCTTATTTTCATGTTTGGATTTCATGTTGTGGAGGTATAAATCTTATTCTTTTGATTTATTGTCATTGAATGTTTCATTTAAGCATGTTTAGATTTAATAAATTAATTCAATTTACAAGTTTCAAAATTCAAGTTAGGATTTGTAAAATCAAGTTAAGGTTTTATTAATTAATTAGGGTTATAACAACTAGTTTAATATTTTTAGAAGTGGAAAATCTTGCATGGTTGTTGAATTATAATTTGTTCATTCCAATTTGTTTAAATTAAGTATTTTTGCTAACTAGATTTCTATAAAACATAATTATTGGAGATATAAAATTCTAATTAAGATTGTTATCACTAGATTGTGGTTTTAGTGAGGATGTTAACTTGTTAGTGGAATGGAAAACTTAATTTGGTTACTAGTTTCTATTAATAATTGAGAAATTGTGAGAAAAATGCTATTTTTGCTAACTAGAATTTGGAAATTCTTAAATAAATGAGATTTAAAATCTAATTTATGGTTTCATTATATTACTATCATTATAAATTGTAGTTTGCTAAATTAATTTAGGAAAAATCAAGTTTAGTCGTGAAATTATGGAATTTTCGCTTGCAAGGTGTTGAAATGGATAAAATTGCAAACTAGGAATTTATTTTTAATACAAATTAGTGTGATAAAAATATGGTAATGGTTCTATAATCTAGTTAGGTTATTTAATGAATATTATGACCATTAGTTTCTTTTAAACATCAAGTTTTGAAGTAAAACGGTAAATTGGCGTTTTCGGGTTTTACGAAATCGGACTGTTTGATCGATTTTTAGGGTTTCGATGGATTAAATCATGTTTTATATTATAAGTAATGAGTTTAAAACTACGGGTTGTTTATTGGTTTTTATCTCGGTTAATCGGAGTTTGTACGCCGTTATCGAGGGATATTTGGTTCTTTTGCGTGAACGGGACATAGGTTTTAACCTATGCGCGTTCCGTGCTTCGTTTTGATTTTTGTCCGTAATTCAGTTTACGATACTATATATGTTTGCGTATAGGTATCCCTCACGTGGACTGCGGGCGATGAAGAAGAGGATGGCGACACCGTCTTCGGCAGACAAGGACCAGGTGAGTAGATGTATATCTACGGGGGGAAGTCGGGTGGATGGCGTTTAGCACCCCCGCAAACGTAGAATAGGAATAAGTATTTATTGTCATTAGGAAGCCAGACGTGACCTTAGAATTTCGGTGAGTAGGACCCTGGTAGTGACCTTAGGTTGGACCAGATTAATTTAGAAGGACCTTACCCGAGGATGAATATCTTGGAGGAGAGTCGTAGGTTTCAGGTAGATACACACACACGCACACACTGAAACTCGACGTGGTGTATATGTGTATGTGTATATATATATAGGACTAGGTGTAGGTATATATATATATACACAATACGTATATGTGATACAAGGATGTGATATGATACACGGGGATGAAACAATATAACTGGGCTTGATGCCGATATTCTTGGCTATACGTCGTGTTATGATGTTAGCGGATCATTAGAAAATGAGATAATGGATAGGTATACATAAATAAAAAAAGGTTGGTGATGATATTGAAGTACATGGGACTCTAAAATAGAACCCGGATCGTAACCTGTGCCTGAAATTCTGATATGATATATGTGTGACTTGATTACGATATCATATAGGTGTGACTTGATTTCGATATCATATATGTGTGCCTTGATTACGATATCATATAGATGTGACTTGATTATAATATGATATAAGTGTGACCTAATCATAATATGATACATGTGGCATGATATTTCTGAGATAAATTAACGATGTATATTTATGCTGGCAATGATATATGATTGATGTATGCGATTACAGTACAGTACCTTGATCATGACATGATTTGATGATGGTATTATACGAATGATGAGACACGTAGGTGATACTTGACCCGTACCCCGATATTGGGATGCCGTACGATGGATTTTACCGTACGAGGCATAGATGTGATGATTGATCTGCACTCTTGATTCGAGGAAGCCATACTACGTACGTGACGCTATTGAGGCTGGATCGCCGGCTATTAGAGATATGGATTCAGACCTTAGGTGGACTCTTAGTTCTTATTGACTAGTTTCTTAGGTTTAGTTCCTTAGGAGGTTAGATGGACACTAGTTTAGGCTCGAGTCATATAGTTGTAGTTATACTTGTATACCAAATGAGTGGTTGTTGCACATCTGTCTTACATTCAGGCCGTAATCATTATGGTGCATGTTCATACATATGTTTCTATAATCAGAATAAAACTCTTCCTGTTAGGACACCAGCACCATTACCGATGATGCGCATATTCCACGCACACTTATTTGCCGGCTCACACACATCATCATCGGTAATTGCTATGTCACGTACACTTTAGATCATATTATCTTTTATTGATAGAATCAGCAAACAGCTAGATCGATATAATATTGTGATTACTCTCTGGTGTTAGTATAGACATGGCATTTATTACTCAGACATTTCATGCATTCACATTTTCATGTTATCATGCAGTATTATGGGGCGTATGCCGACACTTATCATATACTTACTCATGATTTTGGGATTTTGGATTTCTATGAGATTTCTGGATTTTGGGGAAAACCGCAAGAATATATAAAAACTTCTCTCTCTCCTCCTCTCTTTTTAAAATATAAGATGCGGTTTTCTCGTGATGTATGTGTCGTCCACCATGAGATTTCATGTTTTCTGTTGGATTTCGAGACCCGATTCGAGGAGTGGATGAACCGTCTCGGGTACATGGTGGGCCCGGTATGGTACCCCGGGGCAAGAAGATCGAGTTGTAGACGATGAGCCTGGCAGGGGAAGACTACCTACCAGTGATGTCTGGCGCGGCGGATATCCGGAGGATACCGACCGTTGTCGTGAGATTTGATGATATGGGCCGATCCGGACTGACGGAGTCCGAGATATTGAGACTATGAGACTTTGAGATTATGAGGTATTGAGACTTGAGATTTACATGTTTTGTGTCGATGCTTGACACGGATTTCCATGGATTTCATCGTTGATATTTCAGATTTCTATACACATTTAACTATGATAAAAGCTAAAGATTTTTTATACAGATATATCTAGATTTCAGGATTGGTTATTTTACATTCATGGTGCATGCATACTCATTCACATGGCTTAGTACTATATGAGGCACTGACACGAGCACGGAGCATTTGCACTTACACGTAGCTTATTATCCTGTCTTTACTTAATGACTAGTAGTATAATAGTATATTATTATGACCTAGGATAGCGTCGTGCATTTCGATTTCTTTTCGCAGATATCCTCTACTCACGAGTTGGCAACTCACCCCCGTTGTGCCAAATTTTATTACAGGTTTGATGTACAGGTTTTCCTGGCAGCTTGCTGGCACATCTTTTCATTCAGGGTGATTTGCACGGTAGGTTGGTTCACTTGTATCTGGACCGCCATTGTACTTTTATTATTTCATTTGTATCTAGAAAACTCCATCAACCAAACTTGTATTACTTATTAGTTTACTGGACCAGTTATTATTTCGACCTTAGAGTCGCGCTTGTATTATTATGGTATCTGGTGGAATTGTTTTCTTTTAAGTTTTGAGTCTCGCCCTTTGGCGTTATATACTATTGTGCATTGGTGTAGTTATTTCCGCCTGTTGGCGTAGAGCTAGCTCCTGCTTGGCGATGCCTTTTTATTGTTTATATGTATTTATATTTGTTTGTACCCGTTTGGGGCCAGTTTTTACAAAGGAGACCCTGCCGAAATTTTTGAGAAAATTTGATCTTGTTTTTAAACTTGTTTTTCTATATGTTTTCCTTTACTTCTTCTTCTCTTTATGGTTTAGATTTCTGGGCTTCGGCTTACTTAGGTTACGTTGCGCCTCTAGACGATTCGTAATCTAAGTGCCTGTCACGTTCCGTACTTTCGGGTTGTGACAAAGTTGATATCAGAGCGCTAGGTTTAACCTTGTCTAAGTCTAGTGTAACCCTTGGTTGATGGAGTAGGTGACTTAGGTAGAGTGACGTACCGTGGGTATGATCCGCGGCATACTTACGATAAGCTACTCTGCTTAAGGAGCCTTAGGATGTACATTTCTTTGCACCGTGTTTCATTCGTTCTTTTGATCTATCTTCGTCGATATCGAATGGTGGTTTCTGTTACCACGGGCGCACTGGCAGAGGGAGCTGCGGCTCGAATGCGATAATCATTGGGGTATCGTTTATTCTTGAGGATTGAAGCATTGTTTAGCGTGCGGACGAAGGGTATTCACGTGCCGTCCAGACGAAGTTAAAGGGTTCGAACGATTATCAGAAAACCCATTTTCCCAAGTTTAAGGTATTCGGAAGAACATGCAGGTATTTCTATGGACCCTCTAGAAGAATGAAACCCTAACTCGACATAATGACTACGAGAACGCCCTTGAACCTTAAGGTTTACGGCAGTTCCGCGGTGCCATTAGTGAGGCTTGGGTTTGCCCTTCTTCGGCTGGACCATCGATGCTGGGGTATGTACCGGATATTTTTAAACTGTACTTGAGTGTCGAGCTCTCGGGGAATTATGGGATTTTGATGGATCGATCGAAAAGTTTAATGTAGTCCGGATATCAGGTGAATGGATTGACTACGTGGGAGACTCTAGATATGAGTATTGCCGTTGGTAGCGCAGTCAGCACGCCTATGAAGAGACGAGTTCGAAGCAATCGACACCATAGGAAAGGGGGAAAGAGGCGCACATTGACGATAGTGTTTACGATTGTGATTTGGTGATTTGAATTTCATATTTTCGTTGATTGGATTTTGGTATTTTGAGGACTTTGTTCTACGATTGGTATTTCTTATGTGAACCTTCATTACATTCTATTTGTGTTTCATATATCAGTTGTATTGATGTTGTTTAGTACATACCCAGTGCACTTGATTTGGTTTTAATACATTCTGAGATTTTGATTTGATTTCGTGCATATGGTTATACATGATTTTGACATATGCTTCAACCTAGTTTTCATGCACTTTCGTACTGTGATTTCGATTTTGATATTCGGTGTATGTTTGCGTGCACCATGTGCACCTGATTGATATTCTTGCGCACACTTAGCGCACTTGATGCGATTTTGTGCACACCAGATGCACTAAATCGGGGTTTTGTGCAGATTAGATGCACCTAATATTAGAGTCGTGCACGCCCGTTGCACTTGACAGATATTTTTGGTGCACACCTGTTGCACTAAGTTTTGTTTTGTGTGTATTCGTGGCATCTGTATTTGGTTTCGATTTCAGTGCGCACCGGATGCACATGATATTTTTATGATGTGATTGGGATTGATTTCAGCTTGAGCAGTATGTTTTTATAATCATTACTATTTGATTTAGTAACCAGGCGGGACGTGTATCTTAAATAAAAGATATATATATATATATATATATATATATATATATATATAGCTATTTTTTTAAAATAAACGTCCGCTACTTATGCCGTAACACGTGCGTCACACGGCGATTTTCAAAAGGGGTTTTTGCATGCTTCTTTATCCAGATGTCTGGACGATTTTATTACGATGCGCACTATATATAAGTTATAGTTTTGATATATATTATGTTGGTTTTCGTATTAGGTTTTGATATTTTATTTTCTCCATAACTCCGATGATTGCTTTATACTTGACGGAGTTGATTTTAGTTATGTATTGATGATTTCGGAGCCCCGACGATTTGAGTGTTTTGGCTGAATGTTTTAGTAATTGGGGGGAGTTTTAATTTAAATTCGGGGACCGAATTTATAAAAAGGGGGAAGATTGTAACGTTTTAAAAATAATTAAATAAATAAAAAATTTTAAGTGAATTTTATGATTTTCGGTAAAGTAAAACGTTGTTTTTGTAAAACTAAACCGTAATTATTTTTCACTATAAATTTAAAAAATACCTATTTTAATTATGTTATTATTATTAATTGGTGTTTATTTAGTCACTTATAAATTTTTAGTTTAATTAAATATTTTTCCTAAATTAATTATTTTAAATATTAACATAAGCTTTATTTATACACTAAATTAGTGTAAATTACAAATTTGAATTGGTTTAATTTGAAAAAATGAACCATTGCATATTAGAATCTAGTGTGTATCATGAAAAATTTATTTATAATTTTTTCCATGATTCTAGAATTTTCTTTAGTTGTTTAAGAAAAGAAATGAAAGAAATTAAATAAAGTGTTGAAAAGACATTAAGAGGTGATATTTTGGGAGAGCCTTCTACACAATTCCTCCTTCACTTTTTTTTCACTTTTCTTCCCTAATTGTGGCCGGCCTCCTCCCCTTGTCAGCCCCCCCATTTTCACCCCTTGAATTTGTTACAAAAATCCATCAAATTTCATCAAAAATTCAATAAAAAATCCACAAAATCTTAATAAAATCCTACCCTCTATTCTTTGCTCATCTTTACATGGATTTTGGAGATGGAAAGCATTCATTTTGGAGGCTTATTTTCATGTTTTTATTTCATGTTGTGGAGCTATAAATCTTATTCTTTTGATTTATTATTATTGAATGTTTCATTTAAGCATGTTTAGATTTAATAAATTAATTCAATTTACAAGTTTCAAAATTCAAGTTAGGGTTTGTAAAATCAAGTTAAGGTTTTATTAATTAATTAGGGTTATAACAACTAGTTTAATATTTTTAGAAGTGGAAAATCTTGCATGGTTGTTGAATTATAATTTGTTCATTCCAATTTGTTTAAATTAAGTATTTTTACTAACTAGGTTTCTATAAAACATAATTATTGGAGATATAAAATTCTAATTTAGGTTGTTATCACTAGATTGTGGTTTTAGTGAGGATATTAACTTGTTAGTGGAATGGAAAACTTAATTTGGTTACTAGTTTCTATTAATAATTGAGAAATTGTGAGAAAAATGCTATTTTTGCTAACTAGAATTTGGAAATTCTTAAATAAATGAGATTTAAAATCTAATTTATGGTTTCATTAAATTACTATCATTATAAATAGTAGTTTGATAAGTTAATTTAGGCAAAATCAAGTTTAGTCGTGAAATTATGGAATTTTTGCTTGTAAGGTGTTGAAATGGATAAAATTGCATACTAGGAATTTATTTTTAATACAAATTAGTGTGATAAAAATATGGTAATGGTTTCTATAATCTAGTTAGGTTATTTATGAATATTATGACCATTAGTTTCTTTTAAACATCAAGTTTTGAAGTAAAACGGTAAATTGGCGTTTTCGGGTTTTACGAAATCGGACTGTTTGAACGATTTTTAGGGTTTCGATGGATTAAATCATGTTTTATATTATAAGTAATGAGTTTTAAACTACGGGTTGTTTATTGGTTTTTATCTCGGTTAATCGGAGTTTGTACGCCGATATCGAGGGATATTTGGTTCTTTTGCGTGAACGGGACATAGGTTTTAACCTATGCGCGTTCCGTGCGTCGTTTTGATTTTTGTCCGTAATTCAGTTTACGATACTATATATGTTTGCGTATAGGTAACCCTTATGTGGACTGCGGGCGATGAAGAAGAGGATGGCGACACCGTCTTCGGCAGACAAGGACCAGGTGAGTAGATGTATATCTACAGGGGGAAGTCGGGTGGATGGCGTTTAGCACCCCCGCAAACGTAGAATAGGAATAAGTACTTATTGTCATTAGGAAGCCAGACGTGACCTTAGAATTTTGGTGAGTAGGACCCTGGTAGTGACCTTAGGTTGGACTAGATTAATTTAGAAGGACCTTACCCGAGGATGAATATCTTGGAGGAGAGTCGTAGGTTTCAGGTAGATACACACACACGCACACACTGAAACTCGACGTGGTGTATATGTGTATGTGTATTTATATATATATAGGACTAGGTGTAGGTATTTATATATACACAATAGGTATATGTGATATAAGGATGTGATATGATACACGGGGATGAAACAATATAACTGGGCTTGATACCGTGATTCTTGGCTATACGGTCGTGTTATGATGTTAGCGGATCATTAGGAAATGAGATAATGGATAGGTATACATAAATAATAAAGGGTGGTGATGATATTGAAGTAAATGGGACTCTAAAATAGAACCCGTACCGTAACCTGTGCCTGAAATTCTGATATGATATATGTGTGACTTAATTACGACATCATATATGTGTGACTTGATTTCGATATCATATATGTATGACTTGTTACGATATCATATAGATGTGACTTGATTATGATATGATATAAGTGTGACCTAATCATAATATGATACATGTGGCATGATATTTCTGAGGATAAATTAACGATGTATATTTATGCTGGCAATGATATATGATTGATGTATGCGATTACAGTACAGTACCTTGATCATGACATGATTTGATGATGGTATTATACGAATGATGAGACACGTAGGTGATACTTGACCCGTACCCCGATATTGGGATGCCGTACGATGGATTTTACCGTACGAGGCATAGATGTGATGATTGATCCGCACTCTTGATTCGAGAAAGCCGTACTACGTACGTGACGCTATAGAGGCTGGATCGCCGACTATTAGAGATATGGATTCAGACCTTAGGTGGACTCTTAGTTCTTATTGACTAGTTTCTTAGGTTTAGTTCCTTAGGAGGTTAGATGGACACTAGTTTAGGCTCGAGTCATATAGTTCTAGTTATACTTGTATACCAAATGAGTGGTTGTTGCACATCTGTCTTACATTCAGGCCGTAATCATTATGGTGCATGTTCATACATATGTTTCTATAATCAGAATAAAACTTTGCCTGTTAGGACACCAGCACCATTACCGATGATGCGCATATTCCACGCACACTTATTTGCCGGCTCACACACATCATCATCGGTAATTTCTATGTCACGAACACTTTAGATCATATTATCTTTTATTGATAGAATCAGCAAATAGCTAGATCGATATAATATTGTGATTACTCTCTGGTGTTAGTATAGACATGGCATTTATTACTTAGACATTTCAAGCATTCACATTTTCTTGTTATCATGCAGTATTATGGGGCGTATGCCGACACTTATCATATACTTACTCATGATTTTGGGATTTTGGATTTCTATGAGATTTCTGGATTTTGGGGAAAACCGCAAGAATATATAAAAACTTCTCTCTCTCCTCCTCTCTTTTTAAAATATAAGATGCGGTTTTCTCATGATGTATGTGTCGTCCACCATAAGATTTCATATTTTCTGTTGGATTTCGAGACCCGATTCGAGGAGTGGATGAACCGTCTCGGGTACATGGTGGGCCCGGTATGGTACCCCGGGGCAAGAAGATCGAGTTGTAGACGATGAGCCTGGCAGGGGAAGACTACCTACCAGTGATGTCTGGCGCGGCGGATATCCGGAGGATACCGACCGTTGTCGTGAGATTTGATGATATGGGCCGATCCGGACTGACGGAGTCCGAGATATTGAGACTATGAGACTTTGAGATTATGAGGTATTGAGACTTGAAATTTACATGTTTTGTGTCGATGCTTGACACGGATTTCCAGGGATTTCATCGTTGATATTTCAGATTTCTATACACATTTAACTATGATAAAAGCTAAAGATTTCTTATACAGATATATCTAGATTTCAGGATTGGTTATTTTACATTCATGGTTCATGCATACTCATTCATATGGCTTAGTACTATATGAGGCATTGACACGAGCACGGAGCATTTGCACTTACACGTAGCTTATTATCCTGTCTTTATTTGATGACTAGTAGTATATTAGTATATTATTATGACCTAGGATAGCGTCGTGCATTTCGATTTCTTTTCGCAGATATCCTCTACTCACGAGTTGGCAACTCACCCCCGTTGTGCCAAATTTTATTACAAGTTTGATGTACAGGTTTTCCTGGCAGCTTGCTGGCACATCTTTTCATTCAGGGTGATTTGCACGGTAGGTTGGTTCACTTGTATCTGGACCGCCATTGTACTTTTATTATTTCATTTGTATCTAGAAAGCTCCATCAACCAAACTTGTATTACTTATTAGTTTACTGGACCAGTTATTATTTCGACCTTAGAGTCGCGCTTGTATTATTATGGTATCTGGTGGAATTGTTTTCTTTTAAGTTTTGAGCCTCGCCCTTTGGCGTTGTATACTATTGTGCATTGGTGTGGTTGTTTTCGCCTGTTGGCGTAGAGCTAGCTCCCGCTTGGGGAAGCCTTTTTATTGTTTATATGTATTTATACTTGTTTGTACCCGTTTGGGCCAGGTTTTACAAAGGAGACTCTGCCGAAATTTTTGAGAAAATTTGATCTTGTTTTTAAACTTGTTTTTTTTAATATGTTTTCCTTTACTTCTTCTTCTCTTTATGGTTTAGATTTCTGGGCTTCGGCTTACTTAGGTTACGTTGTGCCTCTAGACGCTTCGTAATCTAAGTACCGGTCACGGTCCGCCTTAGTGTACTTTGTAGACGGTATCGGGGGGTGCGGCCGTCTATTAAAGTTTCCGACGAGCATTCGATCAGGATGTCGGGAATCTTGTTGAATTGCCCGACTTGATATTGAAAAGTGTTTTCGAGATCGAGACTAAAATACGGGTTTTATAATTGTTAGGCATGAGATGTCTAACAAATTCAATTGGTTAGGCATGAAATCCAAAGTATGAGATATTTTGGGTTTATGATGTCTAAGATGTTTGCGTATTCCAACTGTTGTAGTTTTCACTTTTTTTCTGTGACTGTAAGTGTAATATGTGGTGTATCGCCGGTTTCGTTGCTATACGTCAACGACAATTGGGATACGCATATTTACTTACGTTGATGACATGTGATGTTATGCGTTGCTAGGATATGTTATATTGGATCGTCGTGATTTTAATAGCCGGGGGATTTTATGTGAGATGAGAGTTTTTCATTTTCATTCATGTAAAAACTTGTATGTAATATTCTTTTATTGGGGCACTTCCGGGTTGAGAAAGCTGTCACCGTTGATATATATTATTTACTTTTCCGCATTAGGATAGACCCAAGGAGGGGAGCACAAGTAACTGTGTTCTAGAGTCCAGTAGGAGACCATCTCGACGAGTCGAGACCGGGTCTCCTAACTCTAGAATTGGTAGGGTTGCTTGCCTCTCTCGTAGAGGTCTAGGGATGTTGGTTTGGCTATTCATCACGACCGTGGAATCCTTGTTTTATACAGGCTTAATTTAAAACCCGGAAATGCTAGTATATCCAATATTTCATATGTTGATTTCTGCTGCGATATTATGTGATGTGATCACTTGATATGTTGAGATAGATACTGTATATAGTATAGAAGATATATTATATAGACGTTGCTTATGTTTTACACCTGTGCTAGCCCTGCCCCGCTCTGCCGTTAGTTACCTAACCTAACGGTGCATGACGGGACATCGAGGCGAATGCGGATGGCATAAGCGTACGTTGTATTTATCTGTGATGCTTAGGTAACTTAAATGATGGGACTTCATTAATGAGATTAATGAAAGAAAATAAACCTAAAGATGTTGTGGAATCGAATTTTCAAAAACAGGTAGCTCTAGTTGTTGTTTTGCATAGCGGTATTTCTTGTAGAATATCCAGCACCTTATTCGATAAGGAAAGAGCCGAGATCTCTTCACCGGGAGTGACCTCTTTATCAATAATTGGCAGATGCTACAACCCTCGGTTTTGTCTTTTGATTGCTTTTCTAGTTCTTGCTTTGCATAGTGGTATTTGTGAAATATCCTGCACCTTATTCGATAAGGAAAGAGCCGAGATCCCTTCACCGGGAGTGACCTCTTTAGCGAAACTAGCAAAAGCCTAAAAACACTCCATTTTAAATCATTTGATTCTACAACGATATCAAGTTCATTACGCAAAAGGTTTTCTTAAAAACCTGTCATAGCCCTCCGTCATTTCAGATAAGTACTTCATAGTATTCGTGCTACGTTTGTTGGCTTTCATCAAGGCGTAGTGTGCGGTAGCTATTTATGCTTATCTGCAAAAGCATATGATGCGATTAAGTTAGGGTAGTCGTGCGACTTTGTTGTCTTTCGTCAAGGGTCGTGCGGGTGGGTTTAATTCAATCAAGAAATGTACAGGTAGAACTTGACTAGCAGCCTATGGTTTGTTGGCTTTCGTCAAGGTCATAGGATGCTAGGGGCAAAATATATCGGGAATTTCAAGTGTTGAAATTTGCAATGAGATTGCATATCTCTTATCAGATAGTTGGATCCCGATACCCACTGCGAGTAAGAGTTACTCTTGGGAGAGTTTTACACATTACAATTAGCCGATCAAGTAGGTGTCTAGAAAGGTGTCAATGGGGTTACGCCCTTGGGAAAATGAGGTTTATTTTAATTAGGTCTGTGCAAAAACACGGGGAACCTCCCTCAAAGTACCGGCACTGGCCTGGCTGAAAGATTGGCGAACTTATAGGGTGTAATTAATCCCGGCTAGTCTTTCCTTTTAGGGTTTGAAGGAAGATTTGATAAAAATAGTGGGAGCCGTCCTGATTAGATAAAATAATAACCAATCTAATCTTGCAAGATCATGCGCTGAGTGTTTTCTTCTCTCTCTTTCTCCAGGTAGCGACCATGTCACGCCTTAATCAAGATAATAATATGGATGTATTGACTGAACCATCTTGTTATATTGAGCTGGGGAACGTTGGTCCCGCTCCAACTTATAATTGCTATAAGACCGAGCAAGAAATAGAGGAATACCAGAATTCCCGTGCCGCCCAAACGAAGAAAGTGCATGCTGATACATCTTCTTCGGGTATGTTCATTACCGAGAATTGTTTCTCAGTATCCTATACGTCCTGAGTATGAGATACCGGATCAGGATCCCATATATGCAATCTATTACATGGGCTACAGATAGATACAGAACTGGGAATGGGTGATAAGTTTCAAGAGTTGGAAATAGTGCAAATGTTGCAGCCAAGCTTGTTGGCAGTTATCACCCTGTATTACCAAATACATTGATTCTGAACAAATGTTATTAGATACCGAACCTGATGTACAACATCATATCAGTCTCTTTATTATGTAAAGAAGGATATAATTTTGTATTGTTGGATAATGTTTTGAACATTTTCCTATATCAAGTGTTGATCGGTTCATGCACGTTATCTAATGATATATACATTCTAAATCAAACTACAGTTCTTAAACGTACATAACACACACAAGAGGAAGAGTTCAGAAATGAACGAATCCTTCTTAAGGCATTGTAGACTTGGTCATATCAATGCGACACAACTAGCTAAGTTACATTTAGATGCATATTTAAATCAGTTTGAATTTATATCTTGTGAAACTTGCCAGTCATGTCACAAAGATAAGATGACCATAACTCCGTTTATTGGAAACAGAGAAAGAGTTAGTGAACTATTGGGATTGATACATGATGATGTATGTAAGTCCTCTGTCTACATATGCCAGGACTGGTTCTTTGTAACTTCATTATATTCACTGATGATCTCTCAAGATTCGGACATATGTTCCTTTTGAAACACAAGTCTGAAGTTTTTGAGAAATTCAAAGAATATAAGTTAGAAGTAGAGAACCAAAACGAGTATAAGTATTATGTCCTTTGATATGATCAGGGAGGAGAATACTTGAACACGGAATTCCTGGACTATTCTAAAGGAGAATGAGATTCTCTCAGCATTACTCCTCCGAATACACTACAGCACAACGGTATATCGGGGCGGAGAAATTGCACCTTATTAGATATGGTGCGCTCTATGATGAGTACTACTGAGTTGCCTATTTCCTTTTGGGAGTTATGCACTTGAGAAGCTGCATACCTATTAAATTGGGTTCCAACCAAATCAGGTGCCTACCACTCCATATGAGATATGGTATGGGAAGAGCCCATGTCTTAAGTAAGTTAAGATTTGGGGTTGTCCGGCCTATGTGAAAAGAAAAATCCGTACAAGCTCGAGACAATGTCAGTTCTGTGGAAGTTTGTTGGATATCCCAAGCATTCGCAAGGGAATATCTTCTACCGCACCGAGGAACAAAAGGTGTTTTATTTCTCGGCATGCCACCTTTTTAGAAAAAGGAATTTATTTTAGAAACAAATTAGTGGTCATGAGGTAGAACAGGAAGGAGTTCCAGCTATACAAACTGCAGCTGATGATTTGGTAGAACCGGAGGATTCAATAGTTCCCGACGAAGCTCAGCCTCTCTGCCGATCTACTAGGGTTCCTCATCCACCTGAGAGACACTTCGGTTTTCTCTATGACAGTAGGAGCAAGGATTGCATCATGAGATGATGACCCAACTTGTTTCGAGCAGGTCATCAAGAGTGGGGACTCTGTAAGAATGACTGGATGCTAAGCGATCTGAGATGGAATCCATATACACAACAAAGTATGGACTTTGGTTGCTTTATCTGAAGGGTTAAATCCCCATCAGGAGCAAGTATATCTTGAGAAGATTACTTGGTGTAGATGGAAAAGTTGAGACTTTCAAAGGTAGACTTGTTGTAAAAGGTTCTCGTCATCGACCAGGTGTGGTTTATGATGAAACCTTTTCTCCGGTAGCCATGCTTAAGTCCATCCGGATCCTACTTGCCATTGCTACATACCATGACTACGATATCTGGCGGTTGGGTGTCATGACTGCTTTTCTAGATAGTGATTTATAAGAGAGCGTCTATAAGTACATAGCCAGAGCGCTTCGTAGACCGTGGGAGCAGCGGAAATGTGTGCAAATTGCTTTATGTGATAAAGCAGACATCGCGGAGTTGGAACATCTGTTTTGATGTGGTAGTCAAAGAGTTTGACTTCATCAAAATGGTAGATGAACCTTGTATATACAAAAAGGTAGTAGAGAGTAAGGTGTTCTTTATCGTATAGTACGTGGATGACATACTCTTGATAGGAAAGGAGTTTCCTATACTACGCTCGGTCAATCTCCTCTTATCACAAGGATTCTCCATATAGGATCAAGGTGATACCTCCTAAATCCTGGGTTTTGGATCTATGAGATAGATCTAAATGGATGTTAGGATTCTTACTAGGTGTAGTGAGATGGTATCAATCGATCTTGGGGAGAATCACTGGATAGCTTCCAGGGTGGTAAGGTTGACTGAATGTCAGTTACAGGCATTGTCTTTACCCTCAGTAGAGGCACGGTATGTTGGAATAGTTCCAAGCTAGATACCGTGACATACTAGATGATAAAGGTTGGATACATCGCAACTAATGATACTACCAAAAAGGGAGTCTGGGTGTATATAAGTTCATGATATGAACTTTGTTCCTACCATTGTGTTACAATGGAGTTGTGGCTTTGGCCTAGAAACCCCCATCCCATCAGTGATCCAGACATATTCTAAGGCTGATCATGGAGATGGTTGATCTCTAGGGAGATTGAGGTTAGTTGAGTAGACACGGAGGACAACATGGCGGATCCACTCACAAAGGCCTTTTCCCATAAGAGACTTTTTTATGGGATGGTTGAGTATGAGATACTACAACCACTGCTGATTGTTGGGTATTGGATACTACAACATATAGCCCTAGTGCAAGTGGGAGATTGTTAGTTATATGTATGCCCTAGAGGCCATTATTGTACATATGAAGTATATTATAGTAGATGCTTGGACATACATAGGGAGGACTTTCTTCTCAACATGATAGTATGCTATCTGGTTGCCCTTTATCTTAACATGTACACTAATTGTTTCTATGTTACATGTTGATAAAGCCCTTAGGATTAGTACTTAACTACTAGGATTATGATGCAAATCATACTAGCGGGGACAGAGTAGTCGGTAAGTACATCCTTCAAATGTTCCTAGTCGTGGGTGTATCGAGACATGGCATCGATATACCAGAGTAGACTAGCATATAGCTTCTCGAACCATGTAGATGGGCGATGGATGATCCCATATCCATCGGTGTTTAACATCAGAGATAGTATACGGGTGCTCAGTGGAGACTGGGTACACTTGATGGACTCGTCGAGAACTTGTAACAACCTAGTTCATTTATACCAATTCCAGTTCTCGTATTTACTTATCTGTGGTATTTTCTTGATTTATCGTGTTTTGGGTGTGAATGGTATGTTACATTTTACTTTGCATTCGACCCGACCCACTTGCTTGAACCTGTTTGATTCATATTTATGAATTACCTTGACTTGTTACATAGACTCGTGCATTTCATGTATACTGCATACTGGCATTTCATCTGGCATCGCATATTTACTCTATAACATTTTAGGTCACGTAAAATAATTTAAAATTGCATTTCATAGCCTTCATGATACCCCTAACCCCGTGGTAGCATCCGCGCATCTTGTTCTCGTCCCGTTCAGTGAAACGGACGTGTTTGGATGGCTACGCGCACGTACGTGCATCCATTCTTGGGGGTATGTTTTTTCGTTGCCTGAGCATTCGTTTTGAATTTTGAAAGTTGCTTATATTTTTCATATTTAAAATCTGAATTTTTAGACCCGACCCGGGCGCGTTTTGGAATATTTTTGTATCCCTCCAAAATTCAAATTAATTAATTTAATTAAATCGACAGATTTAAAATTTAACTAACAAACTAAAAATCTTTTTAAATTTTAAAAATCCTAATTCCTAACAACCCAGCTCTCTCCTCCTCTCTCCAGTGGCCCCCACTCTCCCTCTCTCTTTCTTTTCTCTTTCTCTTTCTCTCTCTCTCCCTCTTCCCCCCCCCCCCCCCGCGCTTAGTCTCTTTCTCTCCTCACAAACAAACAAATCTCTTTCTCCTCACTATTCATCTCTCTCTCTCACCTCTCGATCTCGCTCTCTCTCTCCTCTCTCAGATTCTCTCTCTCTCCTCTCTTTCTTTATCTCTCTCTCTCTCTTCCTATACATTATATATCCCTCTTCCTCTCTCCTCATTTTCTTTTTCAAACCCGCGAAACCCACCAAACCCTACCCGTCGCCTCCCTCGCCTGCCTCGCCGTCGACGACCGTACCCCATCACGTTCATCACCTCATCGCCGCCACCTCAACCTCTCCTCGTCCTCACCTCCATTCTCACTCTCTCCTTCCCCAAAAACAGAACTCGAGCACCCCCTGCACACCAATACACCGCCGATGAGGATCGCCGGAGTTGGTTTCGTCGTCGCCCCCTCGTTCCTTGACTCCAGTACAATCCAGTGAGCCTTCTTCTTCCCCTTTTCCTTCTTCCTTTCTTCCCTTTTCTTTCTTTCCTTCTTCTGTTCTTTCCTTCTTCTTTAAAACTGTTTTCTGTCTATAATAGTTCGCCGGATCCGGACGCGACGTCGAAGATCCCGACGATCCAGACGTCGAACCTGACTTGTGTGATCACCCTTATACGTTTCTTGGACCCGTTGCATGTGCCGTACGTGCGTCGTGACATTTCACCAACGTCGGACGTACCGTACACATCCGTTTCTTAATCCGTCTAGGCAAGTTAATCTTGCTACATGCTATATAACTCATTTTATACCTATTTAAATCAATATCATACCTGTAGTTTAAATCTAGTACCCCATGTTTAGTTTTATAACGTTTCGATGTTCCGTTTGCATCCGTTTATATCATTTTAGATCTAGGACATGGAAAACCTATCTTATTGCATACTAGATTACATTATACTGCATCCATATCAATATTTATATCACATATTGCTTAGTTGTACATCCCACATTACTAATTTATAGTTTTATAACTTTTCGGATACCCGTTTGCATCCATCTCATTTAGAATATATATAACGGCATCCATAGATCATAGTAATACATAATAATATCATATTAACACTCCATGTTTAATAAAGTGCATCCTAATTAGTATTGGAATTATAAATGTAACCCTGATCGATAATTTTACATCCATATCTTTGAACATATATCTATTGGCATACCACATCACATTATTCCATTTTATTGTTATATTAGTACTCCGTACTTACTTTGTGTACCCATGCTTATTACAGTTTGATTATGAGCACCCACGTGATACTTGTGCACCTCCCTGATATGACTTGATACACTACTGCTTGACATGACTTGATACATGTGCACTACTTGACCTGACCTGATACATGTACACTACCTGACATGACCTGATGCACCACAGCTTGACATGTTACCTGATCTTATTACTAATGCCGACAATCTTGACATGTTATCCCTACGGACATTTCCTGATGTCTATTCAGACAAACCTGTACCTGCTTGATCCTGTGTTGGCATTAGCTCCAGATTTATCAATACCTGACTTGAATACATAACCTGGGGGTATGGGGAAATCAATGATGAAACCTGACTTGTAACTCGACAGTTCGATGCCTTTACTGATCAGTCTTACGGGCTAGGCCAGCCCCGGGATGCTGCTGCTGACATCATTCATCGTTACATACTACCTTTATCTGCCTAGTGGCACGTCTCGGATTCAGCCCGAGAATCTTGACCGTGGTCCTGGGCATGCACGGGATACTATTGAGTTACATCGACGATTCATCAAATTGATTCCAAAGACTTGAGTGTAGTTAACCCAGTAGACCAGTTTAGATTACTTACTGCACATCACCTGTGCCTTACCCTTCACTATCCTTATTTATGTTACTGTTATACCTGTTTTACCGTTCATACTCATACGTGCATGACCTGCTAGCCCCAGTTTATATTATTGCTTGATATTATGACGCACTGACGTCTGGGTTTTGCATGGCCCGGATTCTTTACCTTTGCTGCAGGCCGAGCAGGAGTATTTCAGTCAGCAGGCCGAGCAGTAAGGACCTGTTAGTATTTTGGTTTTATTTATGCATTTTCATTCCTGATGGGATCCCGCATTATGGGACGTACATTCCAGTTTATTCTTGTATTAGATCTTTTGCTTCCGCATTATTTTATTCTTGGCTCGTTATTCTTGCTCATGGACATGTATTAGATAGTTATTATTATTGTTCTTGATATCTCTACAGCCGTAATGTGACTGTGGAAGGATATTTCCTATCCACAGGTAGCATTGTTGGCTCTGTCACGTGCCTATCTTAGCATACTCTGGGAAGCGGGGCGTGACAGGGTTTGTTTGGTATCAGAGACATATGATCCAGGTTAAACGGGTTTGATTCTTTTGTAGTTGGGTATTGGACCCAATACACGAATCAGAATACTCATGATTAGGAACATGTCCTGCCACTTTGCCATCTTGCCATTTTTTGAATCTTAACTTCCTCCTGATTCTACCTTGACGATATGCAAACCTCTTTTGCATCTCGACTCGAAACCTCGTTTCCTATTGTTTATCTCTAGAACTTAGGCGACTTGGGTGGAGTTATGTGATTGTAGCTATGTACCGCAGCATGGTTACAATGCGGTACTTTATTTAAGTAACTTGGAGTTCTAGCCTTGATTCATATCCTTGATCTATATTTTGAATCTGTTATCATACTAATCCTTTCGGTGTTTTGATTTCAGGAACATGGCAGGCAGGAATCTGAAAACATACCAGAGGCGTGTTGACGAAGCCGCTTTGCTTGGAGTAATCCGTAGGATGCTGGAGAACCAGAAGCGGCAGACCGAGCTGAACCAGCAGCAAGCTGAAGCTTTTCAGGAAGGTTTGCGGACCGTCCAGCAGTCCGTAAACATTGTCGTGGACAGACCAGTTGATCGTGTGGGTACCGTGGCGGATTTCAGGAGACTTGGTCCGTCCGTCTTTACTGGCCTGGAAGAGCCGTTGCCAGCGGAGCAGTGGCTGGTTGATACGGAGAATTTGCTCGTTGCGGCACAGATTCCAGAAGATAAGAGAGTGGATGTAGTATGCATCCAGTTGGTGGACTATGCCCATGAATGGTGGCTTGTGAAAGAGACCCGCTTGCCCAAGCCGATCAGTTGGGCGGATTTTTCGAAGAGTTTCTTGGAGAAGTTCTTCCCGCAGACTGCACAGGGGAAATGGAAGAGAAGTTTATTAGTTTGAAGCAGAACGGCGGATCCGTGGATTCCCATGCGGCTGAGTGGACACGACTCAGTCGTTTCGCTGGACCTTTGGTGGCCAAAGAATCTGATAGGGCACGAAGGTTCATGCGCAGTTTGGATGTGGACATCCAGAGGCAAATTATATCCCTGGGTTTGACCACTTTCTCATAAGTACTTACAGCGGCCCGAGAGCAGCAGAGCTTATCTATGAAGACTGGGAGTATGCAGCAACAAGCAGTTACAGTGTGGAAGCCGGCATTTGCACCAAACTGAGCGCATGTACGCAGAGGTATTCCGGTGAACCGACGTGGCGTAACACCTATGAAGAAGCCTGTTGTCGTTGATCAAAGAAGGAGTGTGATTTGTGACTACTGCCATTTACCCGGACATGTGCAAAGAGATTGCCGAAGGATGCGGGGACTCTGTTTGGTTTGTGGATCGGCGGATCATACTATCAACGCTTGTCCGTCAAAGCTTCGCACAAAAGATGATGTTCAGAGGCCACCGCAGAAGCAGTTTCAGGGACAGAAGCAGCTGACTCAGGGATCCAATCAAGCTCGAGCATTTACCCTGACGGCTGAGGAAGCTAAGGCTTCAGGAGAAGTTATTTCAGGTATTCTACTTATTCATGGTTTTCCCACATTAGCGTTATTCGATTCTGGTGCATCCCATTGTTTTATGTCATCTAAGTTTATTGCTACACACTCGATTGCTTGCACGACCCTGTCTAGTTGCTGGGACATACACACTGAGAATGGGAAGATCATATCTAGTAGAGAATGTAAGGATTGTCCTGTTGTTGTTTGCGGACGGGAGTTATTTGAAGATTTCTTGGTGTTTGATACCGGCAGCTATGAAGTTGTCTTGGGAATGGATTTTCTCGGCACTTTCCATGCTCACATTGATTGTAGGGCAAAGAAAGTAATTTTCCAGATTACCGGACATTCAGAGTTTATCTTTACTGGAGGAAGCAGTTGTGTCGGGCCAGTCGAGTTTCGGGCTAGGCCGACAAATAATGTTCTTTCGTCTATGAAAGTTGATAAAGAAGAAGCGCCAGCTGTTGTTCGAGATTTCATGGACGTGTTCGAAGACATCTCAGGTTTACCGCCAAAACGGGACGTGGAGTTCGCGATCGATCTTATTCTTGGTGCAACGCCAATTTCTAAGGCGTACTATCCAATGGAACCAGTGGAATTGGAAGAAGTCAAGAAGCAGGTTGCTGAATTACTTGAGAAGGGTTGGATTCGCAGCAGTAACTCACCTTGGGGAGCTCCAGTTCTTCTAGTCAAGAAGAAAGATGGCACAAGGAGGATGTGCATCGATTATCGAGAATTAAACCGGGTGACTATTAAGAACAAGTATCCAATCCCTCGCATTAGAGAATTATTTGAGCAGCTTAGTGGCGCGAGGGTATTCTCGAAGCTGGATTTGCGATCTGGATATCATCAGGTTTGAGTTAAATCAGAAGATATTTGCAAGACTGCGTTCAGAACTCGGTATGGACATTACGAGTATTTAGTGATGCCCTTCGGAGTAACGAATGCACCGGCGATATTTATGGACTTGATGAACCAAATCTTTTCACCATTCTTGGACCAGTTTATAGTAGTGTTCATTGATGATATTCTGGTCTACTCAAAGAGCATAGAAGAGCATGCAGAACACTTGAAGATCGCACTGCAGACATTGGGGCAAGAAAGATTGTATGCAAAGATGAGCAAGTATGAGTTTTGGCTTGAGGAAGTGAAGTTTTTGGGGCATGTCGTGTTCGGAGATGGAATCACCGTTGATCCCAAAAAGATTGCAGCAGTTCGAGATTGGCCGATTCCGAAGAACGTTGCAGAGATCAGGAGCTTTCTTGGACTTGCTGGGTATTACAGAAGGTTCGTGGAAAAATTTTCTCATTTGGCTGAGCCTTTGACCAACCTTATGCGTAAGGAAGTACCATTCTTATGGACGGATAGGTGTACGTCAGCTTTTGAGGCGTTGATGCAGAGATTGATAACCGCTCCTATTTTGACCGTACCAGACAGTTCCGGAGGATTGGATTCACAGCGACACATCTGGGAAAGGATTGGGATGTGTTTTGATACAGCATGGGAAGGTTGTAGCTTACGCGTCGAGACAGTTGAAGACATATGAGAAGAATTACCCAACTCATGATTTGGAGCTAGCAGCTGTGATTTTTGCTTTGAAAATTTGGAGACACTACTTATTGGGCGAAAGGGTCAAAGTATTCACCGATCACAAAAGCCTGAAGTATGTGTTCACACAGAAGGAGCTTAATATGAGGCAGCGTAGATGGTTGGAGCTGATGGCTGACTACGATCTCGATCTTAAGTACCATCCGGGGAAGGTTAATGTTGTGCCGAATGTGCTTAGTCGGTTGCCAGTAATTCAGATGTTGACTGCACAGAAGAAACTTATTGAAGACTTTCGGAGATTCGATTTAGAGATTGTGCTACCGCATTCTTCGGGACAGTTGATGCAGCTGCAAGTACAGTCGTCATTGATCGAGAATATTAAAGCAGTGCAGTTACAGGACCCTAGATTGCAAAAGTTTCGAGAACAGGTTGAAGCTGGACTTCGAACGGACTTATTGATTCATGAAGATGGTTCGTTGCGATATGGTAGCCATTTGTGTGTGCCAAAAGGAGATATTCGTGAAGAAGTTATGAAGGAGGCGCACGGTTCCGCATATTCCGTACATCCAGGAGGCACGAAGATGTACCGAGATCTACGACAGCATTTCTGGTGGGAAGGCATGAAACGGGAGATTGCTCGCTTTGTAGCAAAGTGCTTGGTGTGTCAGCAAGTTAAGGCTGAACATCAAAGGGTTGCTGATTTATTGCAACCACTTTCGATTTCTCAATGGAAGTGGGAACATATAACCATGGATTTCGTGACGGCTTTACCGCGGAGTCCAAAGGGCAACAACGTAGTTTGGATGATTGTTGATCGATTGACCAAGGCAGCTCATTTCATACCATTTCGAGTTGGTCAGTCAACGGAAACGTTAGCAGAACGGTACATGCAGGAGATTGTAAGATTGCATGGAGTACCAGTGAGCATCATGTCCGACCGTGACACCCGTTTCTTATCACGCTTCTGGAGGAGCTTACAGGAAAGTCTGGGGACTCGATTGAAGTTTAGCACAGCTTATCATCCTCAGACAGATGGCCAGTCAGAAAGAACGATCCAAACTCTTGAAGACATGTTGAGAGCTTGCATGTTAGACTTCAAGGGTTCATGGGAGGATCATCTACACTTGGTGGAGTTTTCTTACAATAACAGTTTTCAGTCGACTATTCAGATGGCTCCATTCAAAGCTTTATATGGTCGCAAGTGTCGTTCACCTGTTTGTTGGGACGATGTTGGAGAACGAAAATTGTTGGGACCGGATTTGATCGTGCAAACAGTAAAGAAAGTTAATACTATCCGGAAACATATGAAGGCAGCGCAAGATCGGCAGAAGAGTTGGGCTGATACATCGAGAAGACCTCTAGAGTTCGCTGTTGGTGATTTGGTATTCTTGAAGATATCACCGACTAGAGGGATGATTCGTTTTGGAAGTCGAGGCAAGCTTAGTCCTCTATTCGTTGGGCCTTTCGAGATTTTGGAGCGTGTTGGAGAAGTGGCGTATCGATTGGCTTTACCGCAATCTTTGGTGAATGTTCATGACGTGTTTCATGTATCTCAACTCCGTAAGTATGTTCGAGATGAAACACGCGTACTGGACCATTCGGAGCTGACTGTACGAGAAGATTTGACTTTTGAGGAGCGACCGATGTCGATTGTGGATCGAAGGGAAAAGGTGCTTAAGAACAAGGTTATCCCTCTTGTACTTGTTTCTTAGGGAAATCGCTCACATGGAGAATCAACTTGGGAACGAGAAGATGAAATCCGGCTGAAGTTTCCACATCTATTCTTGTAATTCTTGATTGTTTATCCTTTCTTGTCCTTGGAATTTCGAGGACGAAATTCTTTTTGTAGTTGGGTATAATGTAACAACCTAGTTCATTTATACCAATTCCAGTTCTCGTATTTACTTATCTGTGGTATTTTCTTGATTTATCGTGTTTTGGGTGTGAATGGTATGTTTCATTTTGCTTTGCATTCGACCCGACCCGCTTGCTTGAACCTGTTTGATTCATATTTATGAATTACCTTGACTTGTTACATAGACTCGTGCATTTCATGTATACTGCATACTGGCATTTCATCTGGCATCGCATATTTTACTGTATAACATTTTAGATCACATAAAATAATTTAAAATTGCATTTCATAGCTTGCATGATACCCCTAACCTCATGGTAGCATCCGCGCATCTTGTTCTCGTCCCGTTCAGTGAAACGGACGTGTTTGGATGGCTACGCGCACGTACGTGCATCCATTCTTGGGGGTATGTTTTTTCATTGCCTGAGCATTCGTTTTGAATTTTGAAAGTCGCTTATATTTTTCATATTTAAAATCTGAATTTTTAGACCCGACCCGGACGCGTTTTGGAATATTTTTGTATCCCGCCAAAATTCAAATTAATTAATTTAATTAAATCGACAGATTTAAAATTTAACTAACAAACTAAAAATCTTTTTAAATTTTAAAAATCCTAATTCCTAACAACCCAGCTCTCTCCTCCTCTGTCCAGTGGCCCCTACTCTCCCTCTCTCTTTCTTTTCTCTTTCTCTCCCTCTCTCTCTCCCTCTCTCTCTCCCTCTCCCCACGCTTAGTCTCTTTCTCTCCTCACAAACAAACAAATCTCTTTCTCCTCACTATTCATCTCTCACTCTCCTTTCGATCTCGCTTTCTCTCTCCTCTCTCAGATTCTCTCTCTCTCCTCGCTTTCTTTATCTCTCTCTCTTCCTATACATTATATATCCCTCTTCCTCTCTCTTCATTTTCTTTTTCAAACCCACGAGACCCACCAAACCCTAGCCGTCGCCTGCCTCGCCGTCGATGACCGTACCCCATCACCTTCATCACCTCATCGCCGCCACCTCAACCTCTCCTCGTCCTCACCTCCATTCTCCCTCTCTCCTTCTCCAAAAAAAGAACCTGAGCACCCCCTGCACACCACTACACTGCCGACGAGGATCGCCGGAGTTGGTCTCGTCGTCGCCCCCTCGTTCCCTGACTCCAGTACAATCCAGTGAGCCTTCTTCTTCCCCTTTTCCTTCTTCCTTTCTTCCTTTTTCTTTCTTTCCTTCTTCTGTTCTTTCCTTCTTCTTTAACACTGTTTTCTGTCTACAGTAGTTCGCCGGAGCCGGACGCGACGTCGATGATCCCGACGATCCAGACGTCGAACCTGACTTGTGTGATTACCCTTGTACGTTTCTTGAACCCGTTGCGTGTGCTGTACGTGCGTCGTGACATTTCACCGACGTCGGACGTACCGTACACATCCGTTTCTTGATCCGTCTAGGCAAGTTAATCTTTCTACATGCTATATAACTCATTTTATACCTATTTAAATCAATATCATACCTGTAGTTTAAATCTAGTACCCCATGTTTAGTTTTATAACATTTCGATGTTCCGTTTGCATCCGTTTATATCATTTTAGATCTAGGACATGGAAAACCTATCTTATTGCATACTAGATTACATTATACTGCATCCATATCAATATTTATATCACATATTGCTTAGTTGTACATCCCATATTACCAATTTATAGTTTTATAACTTTTCGGATACCCGTTTGCATCCATCTCATTTAGAATATATATAACTGCATCCATAGATCATAGTAATACATAATAATGTGATATTAACACTCCATGTTTAATAAAGTGCATCCTAATTAGTATTGGAACTATAAATGTAAACCTAATCGATAATTGTACATCCATATCTTTGAACATATATCTATTGGCATACCACATCACATTATTCCATTTTATTGTTATATTAGTACTCCATACTTGCTTTGTGTACCCATGTTTATTACAGTTTGATTATGAGCACCCACGTAATACTTGTGCACCCCCCTGACATGACTTGATACACTACTGCTTGACACGACTTGATACATGTGCACTACTTGACCTGACCTGATACATGTACACTACCAGACATGACCTGATGTACCACAGCTTGACATGTTACCTGATCTTGTTACTAATGCCAACAATCTTGACCTGTTATCCCTACGGACATTTCCTGATGTCTATTCAGACAAACTTGTACCTGCTTGATCCTGTGTTGGCATTAGCTCCAGATTTATCAATACCTGACTTGAACACATAACCTGGGGGTATGGGGAAATCAATGATGAAACCTGACTTGTAACTCGACAATTCGATGCCTTTACTGATCAGTCTTACGGGCTAGGCCATCCCCGGGATGCTGCTGCTGACATCATTCATCGCTACATACTACCTTTTACTGCCTAGCGGCACGTCTCGGATTCAGCCCGAGAATCTTGACCGTGGTCCCGGGTATGCACAGGATTCTATTGAGTTACATCGACGATTCATCAAATTGATTCCAAAGACTTGAGTGTAGTTAACCCAGTAGACCAGTTTAGATTACTCACTGCACATCACCTGTGCCTTACCCTTCACTATCCTTATTTATGTTACTGTTATACCTGTTTTACCGTTCATACTCATACGTGCATGACCTGCTACCCCCTGTTTATATTATTGCTTGATATTATGACGTACTGACGTCTGGGTTTTGCATGGCCCAGATTCTTTACCTTTGCTGCAGGCCGAGCAGGAGTATTTCAGTCAGCAGGCCGAGCAGTGAGGACCTGTTAGTATTTTGGTTTTATTTATGCATTTTCATTCCTGATGTGAGCCCGCATTAAGGGACGTACATTCCAGTTTATTCTTGTATTGGATCTTTTGCTTCCGCATTATTTTATTCTTGACTCGTTATTCTGGCTCATGGACATGTATTAGATAGTTATTATTATTGTTCTTGATATCTCTACAGCCGTAATGTGACTGTGGAAGGATATTTCCTATCCACAGGTATCATGGTTGGCTCTGTCACGTGCCTATCTTAGCATACTCTGGGAAGCGGGGCGTGACAGAAGTCCTAGATGGTATTATACCTATCGTCAGATAGCAGTTCTCTGGTGACACTGGTACAGGTTAGTCTGTAGACCCGAGATCGTCATAGAGTCTTGTGTGATTCCCACTGTGCTTTGATTTCCACCTTACCACGTTCATGAGAACGTGAAAAACGGTGGCTTTTGGGTACAGTCCCGAATCACATGGAGGCAATGAGCGATAGGAGGGGTTTCGTCTCTCCCGGTATTGGGGGTTGATGTTGTGCTGTGCTCGATTGGCTATAACAGGAAGTCCCTGGCCACGGCTGCTTCAGAGATATACTGTTAAGTGTTATCGGTAGTTTCTCGACCCGTTATGAGCCTCACATCGGCATGACTTATCAAGTTACTGGGGTCTGACGTTTACCACCCCTAGACGAGATATGCGACATATCAGATGAAGAGACCAGACTGTACGGTAGTGTTACTGATTGGATTCGCATGAGTGTGAGTAGGCTTGCTTGTTGGTATTCTGATCGCTCAATACCCGGGTGGCTGTTACATTTAGCAAACCGCTTACGGCTTGTGGGTGTTTGATATGATCATCACCTACTACCGGCGTATTGACGAGTCTTTAGAGTCCTACACAGAGGTTTCCTGGCTCAAGCGAAATGGAGTAGGAGCACATATGTGATATGTGCAGGACCGAGATTAATACGATATGTGATACCGTATTATATTCTCGCTATTTGTGACATTAGTCGATTATATGTGATATAGCCGGGTTATCGGATCAAGTATTGATTCGATAAGTTGTTACATAAGATATTAGTCGGTTATATGTGATATATCCGGATTATTAAATAAAGTGTTGATTTAATAATTTAATGTATAATTATATATTTGATATATTAAGTTACATTAACTAATACTTGCCCACTTATGATTTCTTTTCTCATATGATGTCCACATTGTATATATGAGATATGTATATTTGTGTACATGTTTGTATCATATTAGGTTACACATGCAACATAAATGTATGAGACTAATACCATGTTAGGGTTTATGTTATGGTCAATATTTATCATTAAGCAAATTACAAATTAGTGGATAATCTCATGGCTTGGAGTTTAGTGGAAACTTGTAGAGCTTTGACTTAGTCCACTTGTTTGTCATTGCTTAAGATATTTGTTAACCCAACCTTAACCCTTGACCTTGGTTTATTCTCTACATGAGTTAGGCATGAGATATTAACTCACCATGGTTGCATTTCTAACCTCATGAATTCATTCATCACTTGATCACTTGCTTCATCATCTTCTTCCTGATTTTTGAGCTCTCTTGCTTTTTGAGAAGTGATGAATTATTGTGAGAAAAACAAATCTAAAGTGAGCCCACTTCCTACTTCATCATCATCTACTACTTGCCATTTAGTATAGGGTGTTTGCTTCACTAATTCCACAATTAGTGAAGAGATAACTTGGGTTAGTTTCTCCTCGATGTAGATCATCTTCGGCCTCGAAGACTTCGATGCAAGCTTGTTCATTTCTTCATGGGAGCCTCTCTAGAATCCGGAAGTTCATGAACGCAGCGAAGGGACTACTATACGGAGCTAATGAAGTGAAGGACCGGTCTACAAAGGTTGTATTCGTTGTTCACTTTAGTTGCAAAGTTGCTTGCATTTCGATTCGTCGGATTTTCTAGTATACGATTCTAGGTTAGGGTTAGCTAGTACGGCAATTTTATGAAATTGGCATGGACGATGCCTCCCGAAACCTTACTGCCGTGCTAGGCAGCCCTGCAGGAGCATGCACGCATGTAGGCGCTTTAGTGCCCGCGGGTCACGTGCGCGCACGTAGGCGCTTTAGTGCCCGGGGTCACGTGCGCTGCACGCGACCATTGGGCGCTTTAGCGCCCGCGGGTCACGTGCCATGCTGGCGACTGCTGGGCACCCGCAGGTTACGTGCGTGGCATGCGACCACGGGAAACACCAGTGGGAAGGGGCTTAGCTCCTAGGTTAGGGAGTTGAACTCCCAAGGGGTTTTGGAGTTGAACTCCTACCAGAAATTTAATTTTTGGAGTTAAACTCCAACAGATCTAGAAAGGAGTTAAACTCCTAGGAATTTTTGGCTCTTCTTTTGAGCCTTGGATCTCCCAACATAGGATTTTTGGAGATGGGTCTCCTTCTTCTTCCAAAACATCGTGAAACTCAATCATCAAAATCAATCATGCGAATAGATCGCCTAAAATACCCAAAATCAAGTATGGCGGAATAGTCCCGCTCAAGCACATCCTCCAAGAATCTCTGGCCAACTGCCGTGGTCACTCATAGCATGTCTCGTCGACGATCCTGAACTCTGGCCTGCCGGTGTGCGTAACATGACCACTCCTGGGTCCAAGTCTTCTCGTAATTCATTCCAGAAAGGTCCTGTCGAAATCTCTCCCAAATCTCATCTCTGCCGAACTGTCCGGAAGTCATAGTCCCTTACTAGATCTGTTCTCGTTCCGGAACGGCTGCATACTCATCGCGACTCCTTCTGGAAGGTATATCCAAGTACAATGCCTCGGCATGCGTATCGCATCTCTGATGGCGGAGTGGAACGTCGTCTCATCAAGATCTCATACAAACCTCTTACTCCACTTTTCTCTGATGTCGACTGCTTCGGACTCGTCTCGTCGTGGCTGCATGGACTGAGCTCCAACGGCTACCCTCGTATCTGGAGTCTCCCAAGAATGCATCTCACCACCTAGCATCCGAATGAAGTCGAACCATCCGATCGATCTGTCAAAACCTCATAATCCCCCAAGAGCTCAACATCTTGGATACGGTTTAACAGTATCGAGTACGTACCACAGCATCGATGGTCCAGCCGTAGAAGGGCAAACCCAAGCCTCACTAATAGCACCACGGAACTGCCGCAAACCCTAAGGTTCAAAGGCTTTCACACGGTCATTAAGTCGAGTTAGGGTTTCATTCTTCTAGAGGGCCCATAGAATTGCCTGCATGTCTTTACGAATACTTTAAACTTGGAATAATAGGTTGCTGACATTTGATCGTCTCTGTCGACTCTCAATGCCTCCGCGTGATGTCGTCTCTAGCTGGAATCAATCTATCTGATGACCTCGCATCGGGGTAGCGAACGAACCACATGTCCTAGTCATTCATCCTCGGTGACTAGCGACCTTCTATCATCTCTTGGTACAACTCGTCCTGCAATAGCTCCAACATCTGGGGTGATATCTCGTCGTTCGCAGCAATGACTAGCTCACTCGTCTGCATGCTGAACAGTGCTTCAATCATCATGAATAAGCAATAGACCAACGGTCATCAAAATCTGGTTGGCCTCTGTCATTGGCTCAATTCTCTGGGGCTGATCTGCACGTCTGAGTAATTTCATACAGCAATCCACCCAATGCTCGTGGCTCGAAAACACAATAAAAAGACACATCTCTGCAATCGTGTGTCGCCGGAATCACGCCCTGGTCAGTCCTCGTTCTTGACGAGCTCGTGCTGACCGCAACTCTAGCCGTAGCTCTCCCTTCCCGTAATCGTGGCAGCAAACCGTAACTGGTACCGATGAGGCTAGATCAGGAATGAACATGATACTGAGCAAGGGAATGTATATCCTAAGGCTCCTTAAGTGGAGTAGCGTATCGTAAGTATGCCGCGGAACATACCACGGTACGTCACTCTACTTTAGTCACCTATTCCATCAACCAAGGGTCATTCTACGCTCCGAAGGTAAAACCTAACGCTCTGATACCAACTTTATCACGTCCCGAAAGTACGGAATATGATCGGCACTTAAACTACGAATGTCTCAAGGCGTACGTATTCTAAGTAAGCCGAAAACCCAGAAATCCAAACCAAGGAAGTAGTAGAGTGAAGGAAAACCAATTTAAATCAAGTAGTTTTAATAGCATAAGCCGAATTATGCGTTTTTAAAACATCAAAAATTTCCTGAAAATTTCGGCAGAGTCTCCTTTGTAAATACTGGCCCCCAAACGGGATACAACATGAATAGTATACGAAATCAATAAAAGGCATCCCCAAGCGGGAGCTAGCTCTTCGTCAATCGACGGTCACAAGCACACAAGCAATATAATATACAACGCCAAGGGCGAGGATCAAAACTCAAAAGGAACTCAAAACAACAAGAAATCCACAGAAAAATAACGCGCGAATCTAAGGTCGAAAGAATAACACCACTGTCTCTAGCTCAAAAATAAATACATATTTGGTTGATGGAACTTCTAGATACAACTGAATAATAATATACAATGTATAATGATGGGTACGATATAAATAAACCCACCCACTAGAAAGTCACCCGAAAGAAGCAGTGCCAGCAAAGCCGTAATGAAACCTGTACGGCAAAACCTGCAAGAAACTGTGGCACAACGGGGGTGAGTTGCCAACTCGTGAGTAGAAAAACATCTACGAATAGGAACCGCATGAACAAAGCAATCCTAGGTCAACGATCATAATATATCCCAACCTATAACAATGGTTAGGGTAAATATCTAACTCGAGTGAAATCCCATGTGCCCGTGTCAATGCTTCAGGTAGCAATATATTATATGGATGATGTATGAATGCATGAAAACAGAATACATGTACTAAGGAAACTGCTTTCATAGTTTAGTGAGATTTCCTTTGTATTTTTAAAATGAGGTATCATAAATGAAATCAACATAAATAGTGTCAGCATCGACACAAAACATAAATCTCAATGTCTCAAAATCTCAGGCTCCGGCTATCCGGACTGGCCTGTATCATCAAATACCAGTACTTCAATATCTCGAAATCTCAATGTCTAAATCTCAATATCTAGGGCGCCGTCAGTCCAGACCGGCCCCTACCATCCATCTCAAGACCACGACGGTACCCTCCGGATATCCGACGTGTCGGGTAAAATCACCGGTCTGTAGTGCTCCCCTGCCAGGCTCAACGCCATCATCTGCAATCCTCTTGCCCCGGGGTACCGCACCGGGTCCACCATGTACCCGAAACGGTTCCTCCACTCCTCGAACTCGGGTCTCGAAATCCATCAGCAAACTCATGGTGGATGACTCATACATCATGGGAAAACCGCACTTTTTATTTAAAAAGAGAGAGAAGAAGTTTATATAAGTTTTGCGGTTCCCTCCCCCCCGCCAAATCCAGAAAATCTCATAGAAATCCGAATCCAAAACCTCAATAGCACGTAAAACAGTGAATATAGGCATGAGAATCCATGAATGCGGCATAACGATGAATAACAGTATGCATGAGGTGACAAGTATTAACTACAATGTCTAAACTAGCATATAAGGCAAATACACTAATATCATGTCAAAACTACTAGCTAACAAGCTAAGTTAAGCAATAATATTTTCTAAGGTGTACATGACATGGCAATTACCGATGAAGATGTGTGTGAGTCGGCAAGTAAGTGTACGTGGTACATACGCATCATCGGTAATGGTGCTGGTGTCCTAACAGCATGATATCATCAATGCAATATGAAGTTACAACATAAGTATGCGATGCGGAGCAAACAGCAATAATGTGCGGGAGCTGAATACTAAACACAATGATACTATAAGTCAACAGTAGTGCCTTTTGAAATAACACGAATCGCGGTGTTTTGAAAATAAGGGCTACGGTGTTTTTAAGAGAAGATACTTCTTTTAAAATATCCGTAGAATCCCTTGACCTGTCTTTTAAAATACCCACGATCCGTTAGTTTTGAAATAGGTAGGAGTCTAATCTAGTCTAACAACTACACTGAACTATACGGCTGAACTAAAAAGCTGAACTACAGGTAAGAAAACCGCCTAACATCTGAGTCGATACATATACATACCTGTATATAGATTAGTCGGTGATCCCGCCTCAATAACATCATATCCGATACCATATCTATAATCAGACATCCCAAGTCAAGAGTGCGGATCAAACATCAATATATAGCTCGTACGTAAATCCGTCGTACGGCATCCCCAAATCTGGATACGGGTCAATATCATACTCAACCATTCTATGCATATCACTATTCACATGGTATCGTCGTCCAAAGATCCGCTATAAATATCAGGACGTATCTCAAGTACGAATCCTGCCATATCACCGATATCATAATCTCAAATCAAATCTCATCGACTCATCCCAATCCCAAGTATCATCCTCAAATCCAGTATGTGAACACATAGTCCCATACCCATGTGAACACATAACAATATAACCTCATATAAGCACATATGAAAGAAGAATGTATGCAAGTATGGGTGTGTGTGTGTAAATGTGGTGCAACCTCTACTCTAGGGTCTCGCAACACTAAACCTATCCAATCACACCTAAAATCTATCTTTAACCAATAAACTCAACAATATATAATCAATATATATATGTGTATACGTATTCGTATACATCACCACGAACTGCGGGGGTGCTATACGCCATCCACCCGACTTCTCCCCGTAGATATAAATCTACTCACCTGGTCCTCGCTCGCCGGTGTCGACGTCGCCATTGCGCTTGCTTGTCATCTCGAAGTCTTCGTAAGGGTATCTATATATCATAACGCACCGTATCGCATTAAAATCCGACTCATCACCAAAACGACTTTTCAAGGCGTTACATTTGGTTCCCACTTTTTGGGATGCACTGCCCGTTTTACGACATGGACGGTCGACGCTTGACGCGTCTCCAAGACGGAGTGTCCGTAGTAGACGTTTCCCCGACACGGATTGATTTGGTTCCCGCTTTGTAGGAAGCCTGCACTACCCTTTTTACGACATGGACGGTCGACGCTTGACGCGTCTCCGAGACGGAGTGTCCGTAGTAGACGTTTCCCCAGCACGGAGTGATTTGGTTCCCGCTTTGTAGGAAGCCTGCACTGCCCTTTTTATGACATGGACGGTCGAATCTTAACGCGTCTCCAAGACGGAGTGTCCGTGGTAGACGTTTCCCTAGCCTGGAGCGATTTGGTTCCCGCTTTGTGGGAAGCCTGCACTGCCCTTTTTACGAAATGGACGGCCGACGGCACGGAGTGTCGCTGTTCGATTTGTCCCCGGCACGGAGTGTCGCTGGTCGACTTATCCCCGGCATGGAGTGTCGCTGGTCGACTTGTCCCCGGCACGGAGTGTCGCTGGTTGTTCTACTTATCCCCGGCACGGAGTGTCGCTGGTTGACCTGATTTCGAGGTGGAGCATGATTCCGACAGGGAGGTCGCTGGTTGACTTGTCCCCAGCGTGGAGTTTCGCTGGCCGTTCAACTTGTCCCCAGCACGGAGTGTCGTTGGTTGACTTGTCCCTGGCACGGAGTGTCGCTGGTCGTTCGACTTGTCCCCAACACGGAGTTTCGCTGGATGTTCGACTTGTCCCCGGCACGGAATGTCGCTGTTCGACTTGTCCCCGGCACGAAGTGTTGCTGGTCGACTTGTCCCCGGCACGGAGTGTCGCTGGTTGACCTGATTCAGAGGCGGACCATGATTCCGACAAGGAGGTCGCTGGTCGACTTGTCCCCGGCGTGGAGTGTCGCTGGTCGACTTGTCCCCGGCGCGGAGTGTCGCTGGTCGACTTGTCCCCGGCACGGAGTGTCGCTGGTTGACTTGATTCCGAGGCGGAGCATAATTCTGGCAGGGAAGGTAGATATCCCGAGGCGAAGCATGATTTCGACATGGGGTACATTCTGGGATGAAGCATGATTCCGCTGCAGAAGTTGTTGGTTTGATTTGGGTTGACATCAGCATCGCTTACACTGGAATATGGTACCAGGAGTGAATCATTATTTTCCATGAGGGGACCACCCTCGTTTCCAGTTTAAGGACTTAGGGGTCATCTGTTCCCAGTTTAACGACTTAGAGGTCATCTGTTCCCAGTTTAAACACTTAGGGGTCTATTGGATCGGAAGCTTGGAATTTTGGGGTAGGGGTCGGCATCAGTGTTGCTAACACTGAAGCACAGGTGCCAGGAGCAATTCATCATTTGCCTTTGCCTGTTTTGGAGCGATGGCTTGGGAGACAGGTTTAGGTCCCTATCACCTAAGACTTTTCAATTTTATGAGCCGTAAGGGTCCCATAAAAGCATTTTCTCCCTACGAGTCGTAAGGATTCCGTAGGTGCATTTTCTCCTTAGGAGTCGTGAGGACCCCAAAGTTTGTTTTTTCCTTGTGAGTCGTAAGGATCCCACGAAGGTATTTTCTTACGAGTCGTAAGGATCTCGCAAGTTTTGTTCTCCTTATGCATCGTGAGGACACATGAGTGGGTCTTTCCAGATGGAGCACAATTCTAAGGGCGGAGACCGGCCGCTGGGCTGGTGATTGCGGTGGGGTATAGGTATGATGAGAATTATTTGAGCCTGTGGATTGTATACGGTAGTCAACTTGGGGACCAACCATAGGGCTGGAAGAATTTTGGGAAATTGGATTTTGGTTGGCGTCTGCATCGCTGCACTGGAATATGGTACCAGGAGCGACTCATCATTCGCCGTTTTGGGATTTGGAATTTGGTTGGCGTCTGCATCGCTACACTGGAATATGGTACCAGGAGCGACTCATCATTCGCCGTTGGGAATTTAGGGATTTGGGATTTGGTTGGCGTCTGCATCGCTACACTGGAATATGGTACCAGGAGTGACCCATCATTCGCCATTTTGGGATTTAGAATTTGGTTGGCGTCTGCATCGCTACACTGGAATATAGTACCAGGAGCGACTCATCATTCGCCGTTTAGGAACTTAGATTTTGGGTGGCGTCTGTATCTCTGCACTGGAATATGGTACCAGGAGCGACTCATCATCCGCCGTTGGGAATTTTTTTTAACCTCGATTGCTCTGTCATTTCAGCTTTTTTATCGCGAAGGCCGCGATTGCCCTATCATTTCGGCTATTCATTCGCGGTTGCCCCATCATTTCGGCTGTTTATTTTCATTTTTATTTTTCTCGCTGATTTTTATTGCGAGTTGCCCCATCATTTCGGCTTTTATTCATTTATTTTATTTACACACATTTTTTTTACATCCCAGTTTAACGACTTAGAGGTCGATTATTCCCAGTTTAATGACATGGTGGTCAGCTGCTTCCAGTTTAAAGACTTAGAGGTCTACTGTTTCCATTTTAACGACTTAGAGGTCATCTGTTTCCAGTTTAACGACTTAGAGGTTATCTGTTTCCAGTTTAACGACATAGATGTCACCCTTTTCCAGTTTAACGACTTAGAGGTCATCTGTTTCTAGTTTAACAACGTGGTGGTCATCTGTTTTGTTAGTTATATGTATGCCCTAGAGGCCATTACTGTACATACGATGTATATTGTAGTGGATGCTTGGACATATATAGGGAGGACTTTCTTGCTCGATATGATAGTACGCTATCTGGTTGCTCTTTATCTTAACATGTACTCTGATTGTCTCTATGTTACATGTTCATAAAGCCCTTAGGATGAGTACTTGACTACCAGAACTATGATGCGGATCATACTAGTGGGGACAGTGTAGTCGCCAAGTACATCCTTCAAATGTTCCTAGTCGTGGGAGTACCGAGACAGGGCATTGATACTCCAGAATAGACTAGCGTATGCGCTTCTTGACCCATATGATGGGCGATGGATGATCCCATATCCATTGGTGTTTGACATCAGAGAAGGTATACGGGAGCTTAGTGGAGACTGGGTACACTGGACGGACTCCCCAAGAACTCCCAGATAGAATTATACCTCACGTCAGATGGCAGTTCTCTGGTGACACTGGTACAGGTTAGTCTGTAGACCCGAGATCGTCATAGAGTCTTGTGTGATTCCCACTGTGCTTTGATTTCCATCATACCATATCCAAGAGGGCGTGCAAAAAGGTGGCTTTTGGGTACAGTCTCGAATCACATGGAGCCAATGAGCGATAGGAGGGGTTTTGTCTCTCCCGGTATAGGGAGCTGATGTTGCGCTGTGTTCGATTGGCTATAACTGGAAATCCCTGGCCTGGGTTGTTGAGATTTACCGGTAAATGTTATCAGTAGTTTTTCGAACTGTTATGGACCTCATATCGACACGACTTATCAAGCTACCGGGGTCTGACGTTTACCACCCCTAGGCGAGATATGCGACATATCAGACGAAGAGACCGGGCTGTACGGGAGTGTTACTGATTGGATTCACGGGAGAAAGTATAGGCTTGCTTGTTGATCTTCTGATAGCTCAATACCTGGGTGGCTGTTATGTTTAGCTGACCGCTTGCAGCTTGTGGGTATTTGATATGATCATCACCTACTGCCGGCGTATTGACGATTCTTTAGAGTCCTACACAGAGGTTTTCTGGCTCAGGCAAAACGGAGTAGGAGCACATATATGATATGTGCAGGACCGAGAACAATACGTGTATGTGATACCGTATTAGATTCTCGCGATATGAGATATCGGCCGGGTATATGTGATATAGCCGGGTCATCGGATCAAGTGTTGATTCGATGAACTGATACAGATTATATTAGTCGGTTATTTGTGAAATAGCCGGATTATCGGATCAAGTGTTGATTCGATAATTTAATGTATAATTATATATTTGATATATTAAATTACATTAACTAATATAAGCTCACTAAAAGATTCTTTTTCTCACTCGGGTAATACATTAATATATATGCGATATATGTTAATTGTATTATTTTATTTTGTTACAATAAATATTGTATATGTGATATATAATATTGTAACAAGTTATGATTACTAATGCCACATGCTTAGTGGAGATTAAACATGGTTAGGGTTTGATTTGGGTTAAACTTTTCTAGAAGCTTCTAGAAGCTTTTATTTTGTTTCTTGCAAAGATATTTTGTTTAGATATTTTGCTTGATATTCTTTAACCCAACCCAAACCCTTAACCCTAGTAAACTCTCTACAATGGTTAGCCTCTTCATCTTTAACCATGGGTTGCATTTGTAATGATCGCTACAATTCATTATTCATCACAAAATGAGTTCATCTTCTTCTTCCTCCTTGCAAAGCTTTCTAGCTTTGAGTTTAGTGATGAAAATGAGTGAGATTAAGAAAATAAATGAGAGCTAAATTCCTACTTCATCATCCTAATCTATTCTAGCCATTTAGATTAGGGTGTTTTCTTTGCTAATACTTGATTAGCAAAGCAAGAGCTTGGTTTGAGTTTCTTCAAGGTAGATCATCTTTGTTATCGAAGATCGGAAGCAAGCTTGCATCTTTCTCTTCGTGGAGCCTCTCTAGAGTCCGGAAACTTGATGATCGCAGCGAAGGGACCACAACACGGAGCTTATGAAGTGAAGGACCGGACTACAAAGGTTGTAATCCCAAACTCTTAGAAGAAAAGTTGTTTACTTGCTTTGTTTCGCCTAATCTCTAGTCTAAGATATTGGTTAGGGTTGTTCGGCACGTCTAAAATTTAAATTGGGCATGGTTGATGCCTTATAGACCCTTGTGACAGTGACTAGTAACCCTACAGTTTCCAGTTTAACGACTTAGAGGTCATCTGTTTCCAGTTTAATGATATGGTGGTCATCTGTTTCCAGTTTAACGACTTAGAGGTCATCTGACGGGGAGCTTAGAGAAGATAGTCGATCTAGCAGTTGTCAGGGGCACCGCTGGAGCTTGCATGAGATGCCTTATTACCTTGTTGGTGTTGATGGCCTTGCCCCTAGCTAGGGCCAAGGAAAGCCGTTCAAACACCGACTTGTGTTCGAAGATGGCAATTGGAAATTGTTAACCCCCTGCAAATAGAAACATGATTTCAGTATAGGAAATCGGTATGTATATTGATTGAGTTCGTATGAACGTTTAACTCGAAATATGGGAGGAGAGATTGGGTCCCACCGGGCGTTCCAGAATCTGTAGGGTGTTTTTCTTCACCGCATTGAGATGGGAATATGCGCGCACTTGTTAGGCGCATTACAGATTCCCCCTGCCTAGGGTAGGCTGGTGTTCATTGATTGTAAGGATCCGAATCTCCGGCAGGTACGGACTAAGCTGCAGTTAATTATCCCTCGCTTTTGGAGCGAGAGAACCTTCGATTGACGGGTCAAATAGGTCATGCGAACTCAATGTGCAGTGTTGTGTTTTGAAGGGGAATCGGATATAACGGGGGCCCCGCAAAGTTTTTACGGGGGTCCCACTATCCGGATAGCGGACTGGGGGTCAAGGGGGCTAGCAGCCCCTTTGCAGGGTGCAGGGCAGCACTCCGTTAGAAAAAATTTCCCAACGAGGGACGTATTTTGATGTGGAGTGCATAAAAAAATAATGGAAGGGGCATCTTAAAGACGCGTGCGTGGCACGTGGGTGCATGGTGCCTACGGGCACATGCCTGGCGCGTGAGCGCTTGGCACCCGCTGGTCACGTGCGCATCACGTGGGCGCTGGGCGCCAGCCGGTCACGTGCGCAGCACGCGACCGCAAAGCACCTGCTAGTCACGTGCGCTGCACGTGACCACTAGGCACTTAGCGGATCGCATGGGGCGCACGTGGGTGCCAAAGTGCCCGCGGGTCACGTTCCTTGCACGCGACCGCGGGTCATGTGCGCTGTACGCGATCATGGGGCGTGCACGCACGTGGGCGCTTTAGTGCCCGCGGGTCACGTGCGCGCACGTGGGCGCTTTAGTGCCCGGGGTCACGTGCGCTGCACGCGACCATTGGGCACTTTAGCGCCCGCGGGTCACGTGCCATGCATATGACCGCTGGGCACCCGTCGGTTATGTGCGTAGCATGCGACCGCGGGAAACACCAGCGGGAAAGGGCTTAGCTCCTAGGTTAGGGAGTTGAACTCGCAAGGGGTTTTGGAGTTGAACTCCTACCAGAAATTTAATTTTTGGAGTTGAAATCCAACAGATTTAGAAAGGAGTTAAACTCCTAGGAATCTTTGGCTCTTCTTTTGAGCCTTGGATCCACCAAACGTGGGATTTTTGGAGATGGGTCTCCTTCTTCATCCTTTCGGTTGACCGGATCTTGGGGGAAAAGGGGAGTGAGATTCAAAATCTCCACCTTCAGAGATTTGATGGGAGATCCGAGCTCCCCTTTGTGGGTTTTGTGGTGAAAAACTACTTTTTGAGAAAGAAAGAGTTAAACTCTTGATTTAATTCAAAAAGAGGAAGAGGGTTTTAGACTCTAGAGAAAGGGGAAGGAGGCACACAAACCCTAGTTTTTTTTAAGAATGAATTATATCTTTTATTTCATTATCATGTTGCCTTTTATAGGCTTACATATTTACATATAGCCCCTTCGGCTTTACAAAATGGCATTTTGCCCATCCCATGCCTCATGTGCTTATTTCTTTTTCACATGAGCCATGGGCTTTACAAAAATTTGGCTTTATGCCCATTTTGCATACATTCATGCATAAAAAATTACATCAAAATTATTTATTACATGATTTTTTATTTGCATAGGGGAGGCTGGCCGCTTCATGTTCGGGCTCGACTCGGGCATGAGCCCACTTGATCCGGGCTTGGGCCCACCTGGCTTGGGGTTGACCTTGACTTTGACTTGGTCAACCGGGGTGCAATTTTCAACCCCTACACTCATGTGATCACTCTCTTCATCAGTCTTGGGGGACATCCTTTTAGAGAGGGTGATTCCGTGACAAGAGGGCAGATTACCATGCTTGGAATCTTCCATACTAAACCTCTTTAGTATGGTGTCAATGTACCTTGACTATCCCAAAAGTCGTTTAGATCTATCCCTATATATATTAATCCCCAGTATGTAAGAGGCATCACCCAAGTCTTTCATAGAGAATTTCTGTGACAAAAAGAGTTTGACCGATTGTAGCATAGGAATATCATTTCCTATCAGGAGAATGTCATCCACGTACAATACGAGGAATACAATAGCTCCCCCTACAATCTTCTTATAAACACAGAGTTCATCCACATTTTTGATAAAATCAAACTCTTTGATCGCATTATTAAAGCAGATGTTCCAACTCCGCAATGCCTGCTTTAATTCATAGATGGATTTAAGCAACCTGCACACTTTCCCGCTGCTCCCACAATCAATGAAACCCTCTGGCTGATCCATATAAACACGCTCTTCTAAATCACCATTTAGTAAAGCGGTTTTAATATCCATCTGCCAGATATCATAGTCGTGGAAGGAAGCAATGGCAAGTATGATCCGAATGGATTTAAGTATAGCCACTGGAGATAAGGTTTCATCATAGTCCACACCTAGCTTTTAACGAAAACCTTTTGGAACAAGTCTAACCATATAGGTTTCTACCTATTCATCTGCACCAATCTTCCTTTTGAAGATCCACTTGCATCCAACAGGTTTTATCACAGGAGGTGCAACGTCCAAAGTCCTTATTGGTGTACATGGATTCCATTTCGGATCTCATAGCATCCGACCATTTCACAGAGTCTTTACCTCTAATGGCCTGCTCGAAACTAGTAGGGTCATCATCTTCTATGATGCAGTCCTCACATCCACCGTCTATGAGAAAACCATAGTATCTTTTATGTGGATGAGGAACCCTACTAGATTTGTGGAGTGGCTGGGGTTCGTCTGGGACTATTGAATTCCGAGGTTCTACTAAATTTTCAGTTGTACTTTGTGTTAGTCATATGTATGCCCTAAAGGCCATTATTTTACATTATTGTATATTTTAGTGGATGCTTGGATATATACATATATATATATATATAGAGGACTTTCTTGCTCGACATAGTAGTATGCTATCTGGTTGCTCTTTATCTTAACATGTATACTTGTATTATTATACCGTCTCTCTGATACATGTTGATAAAGTCCTTAGGATATGTACTTGACTACCTGGACTATGATGCAGATCATACTAGTGGGACCATGGTGGTCCACAAGTACATCCTTTAATAGTTCCTAGTCGAGGGAGTATCGAAACAGGGCATCGATATTCCAGTGTAGACTAGTGTGTACGTTTCTTGACCCTGTATGGGGCGATGGTTGATCCCCATAACCATTGGTGTTTGATATCAGAGATTGTACACACATGCTCATTGGAGAATGGGTACACCGAACAGGACTCGCCGAGAACTCCTAGATGGTACTATACCTATCGTCAGATAGCAGTTCTCTGGTGACACTGGTACATGTCAGTCTGTAGACCCGAGATCGTCATAGTGTCTTGTATGGTTCCCACTGTGCTTTGATTTTCTCCCTACCACGGCTCAAAGGAGTCATGTAAACAGGTGGATTTTGGGTACAGTCCCGAGTCACATGGAGGCAATGAGCGATAGGAAGGGTTTCGTCTCTCCTGGTATTGGAAGTTGATGTTGCGCTATGCTCAATTGGCTATAACAGTAAGTCCCTGGTCAGAGCTGATGAGATTTACTGGAAAGTGTTATCTGTAGTTTCTCAAACCGTTATAGACCACACATCGGCATGACTAATCAAGTTACTGGGGTCTAACGTTTTCCACTTCCAAACTCGATATGCGACATATCAGACGAAGAGACTGGATTGTACGGTAAGTGTTACTTATAGGCTTCATGGGAGTTTGGACAAGTTTGCTTGTTGATCTTCTATTCGCCCAATACCTGGGTAGCCGTTAGGTCCAGCTAGTACCGCTGACGGCTTGTGGGTAAATGATGTGATCATTACTTACTGCTGGAGTATTGATGAGCTTTTAGAGTCCCACACAGAAGTTTCCTAGCTCAAGCGAAACGAAGTAGGGCACATATGTGATATGTGTAGATGCTTAATTAAATACGTGTGTGATGCCGTATTCTGATTTCTCAATATATGATATCGATGAGGTTATATGTGATATAACCGAGTTATTGAATCAAGTGTTGATTCGATAAATTGATATACATATAAGTGATATTAGTCAGTCATATATGATATAACCGGATTAGTGAATCAAGTGTTGATTTAATAATTTGATATATATATATATATATATATTTGATATAGTAATATATATTAACTAATATTAGCTCACTAAAGAATTTCTTCTCTTGCATATATATGTTGATATATATATATAATTATGTGATATGCATATATATATATATATTATATTTACTATTGTATCATGGTGGATGATACATAAAACATGGATGTATAGGCCTCGCACCAAGCCAAGGATAATGTTGAGTGATTTATATTTAAGGTAAAAAGAAAATTAGTGGGAAATGAGCATGGCTTAAGATGCTTCAAGAAGCCATGACTCATCCCACTAATTTTTGTTTTACTCTAGATATTTTATAACCTAACCTTTATCCTTAGCCATGGTTAACTCTCTACAAATATCACTTGAGATATTTTTCTTCACCCTAGTTCAAGGTTCATCTTCTTCTCCTCTTGAATTTTCTTAAGAGAAAAAGAAAAAGAGAAATAGAATTCTAAAGTGAGCAAAATTCCTACTTCATCAAGCTACTCTCATCTAGCCCATTAGTGTAGGTTGTTTGCTTTACTAATTCCCTAATTAGTGAAGAGGTGGCTTGAGTTAGAGATTCTTCAAGGTGGATCATCTTCGGCCTTGAAGACGACTAAGCATGCTCGTTCCTTTCACCAAGTTTATCCTAAGAAGAGTTTTACGGACTAATACTTAGAGCTTTAGAAGTGAAGGACTGATCTACAAAGGTTGTGTTCCCTTTTCACTTTGTATTGAATCTCTTTACTTGTTTACAAACCCTAATTCTCTAGTTTGATTCTGGGTTAGCATGCATTAGCACACTAGATTTTTTAAAATTGTATACTCGATGCATGTTTAAATCTAGTAGTGGTGCTAAGGCATACTTTCATGGTATCAAAGAAAAGCTAAAGCATTAGGAGTGGTCTATATGACGTTAAAGTGTTCGATCGAAGTTCGAAAACTGACATTTACCTAGTTTCTGTAAAAATTTTCAAAAGTTGGAAATTTTAAGATTAAAAATATGCAAAAAATCGTGCAGTGTATATAATGGAGCCCCAAGAAATTCGAGGGCCCAACTCGACCACTTGGCTGCGGAACCGCGGCCTAACCTAGGGTTTAGCCGCGGTTGCGCGGCAACATTGATGAGTTGTGGACATGTGTTTCTTGTGCTGCTCCATAATGATATTTGGCACTTTCTGGGTATTTTTTGTGAGGCTCAAGTTGTTGAGGTCTCTGTGATCTGTGGGTGTTTGTTGAATCGATCGAAATGTTTAACATCGTCTAGATAGTTTCATATGTGGTACAATATTTGGAACATTAATTAGTTTTGTAAAAAACTAGTTTTTGTTTTGTAAATCTCGCGTTTAGTCTCATTTGATCGATTGCCACGGAGTTTCGATTCGGATCAAAACTCCGTCGCAATCTCGTATTGTACGCGAATAGTCGCCGGGTAACACTATTAGATAGCCATGCCCTATAGCCCCGACCAAGTGACTATAGGAGAACCCCATTGCTAAAAGCATCCACTCGGGTGCTCGCGGCCGCGGTGTTCCGCCTAAGTGCACTTCGTTGACGGTATCAAGTGTGCGGCAATCTATTAAAGTTTCCGACGAGTATTTGATCATTACATCGGGAATCTTGTTGAATTACCCGATTGACTATTGAAAAGTGTTTTCAATTTGAAACATAAATCCAAGATTTATTGTGTTAGGCATGAAATCTGAGATATGAGATATTCCGGGTTTATGATGTCTAAGGTTTAATGCGGATTCTAATTATTGTATTTTTCATTTCTTTTCTGCGACCGTAAGTGTAATATGCGGTGTATCTTTGATCTAGTTGCTATATGTTAACGACATTCGGGATACGCATATTTACTTACGTTGATGACATGTGATGTTATGTGTTGCTTGTGATATGTTATGTTGGATCGTCGTGAATGAATAGCCGGGGGTTTTACGTGAGATGAGAGTTTTTCAATTTTCATTCATGTAATAAAATGTATGTAATATTCTTTTATTGGGACACTTCCGAGTTGAGGATGATGTCACCATTGATGTATATTATTTACTTTTCCGCATTAGGATAGACCCAAGGCAGGGAACATAAGGACCGGGTTCTAGAGTCCAGTGGGAGACCATCTCGAAGAGTCGAGACCGGGTCTCCTAACCCTAGAATTGGGACGGTTCCTTGCCGCTCTTGTAGGGGTCTAGAGATGTGGGTTTGTCTATTCATCACGACCGTGGAATCCGTGTTTTTCATTACTGGCTAAATTTAAAACACGGAACCCCTAGTATATCCAATATTACATATGTTGACTTCTGCTGCTTGAGTTCTATGATGTGATCATATAACTGCGTGAAACAAATGCTATATATATGATATATATAATAAACATTGCTTATGTTTTGCACCCGTGATAGTCCAGCCCCTACTCTGCCGTTAGTTAAGTAACCTAACGGTGCATGACAGTGCCCCGTGGCGAATGCGGATGGCATAAGTTTACGTTTTATTTTCGTTTCTTCTGTGATGTTTAGGAAACATAAATGATGGGACTTCATTAATGAGATTAATGAAAAGAAAAGAAACCTAATGATGTTGTAGAATCAAATTTTTCAAAAAGATTGCTCTAGTTCTTGCTTTGCATAGTGGTATTCCTTGAAGAATATTCAGCACCTCATTCGATGAGGAAAGAGCCTAGATCCCTTCACCGGGAGTGACCTCTTTATCAAAAGCTAGCAAATTCTACAACCCACTCGATTTATTTTTGAAAACTACTCGATTTTAAAATCGGAGCTTAAACCACTCCTTTTCAAATTACTCGATTCTACAACGATATCAAGTTCATTGCGCTAAAGGTTTTCTTAAAAACCTGTCGTAACCCTCCGTCATTTCAGATAAAGACTGTTTAGTATTAGTGCTACGTTTGTTAGCCTCCGTCAAGACGTAGTGTGCGGTAGCTAATTAGTGTTTATTTACAGCATATGATGCGATTGGATTAGGGTAGTAGTACGACTTTGTTGGCCTCCGTCAAGGGTCGTGCTAGTGGGTTTAATTCAATCACGAAATGAATGGGTTGAACTTGACTAGCGGCCTATGGTTTTTTGGGCTCCGTCAAGGTCATAGGACGTTAGGGGTAAAAAACAGATATTGGGAATTTCAAGTACTGAAATTTGCAATCAGATTGCATTCCTTCTATGAGATAGTTGGATCCCGATACCCACTGCGAGTAAGAGTTACTCTTGGGAGAGTTTTTCACTTTATAATTAGCTGATCCAGTAGGTGTCTAAGAAAGATGTTAACGGGGTTATGCCCCTGCAGAAACTAGGTTATTTAATTAGTTCCATACGAAAGTATGGGGAGACTCCCTCGGAGTACCAATACCTACCTAGCCGATTGATTAGCGAACTTGTAGGGTGTAATTAATCCCGGATAATCTTACCTTTTAGGGTTTGAAGGAAGATTTGATAAAAATAGTAGGAGCCATCCTGATTAAATAAGATAATAACCAATCTAATTTTGCAAGAGTGCACGCTGAAGTGTTTTCTTCTCTCTCTCCAGGTAGCACCATGACATGCCTTAATCAAGATAATAATATCGATGTATTGACCGAACCCGCTTATTATATTGAGCTGGGGAATGTTGGTTCTGCTTTTTCTTATGATTATCATAAGTCTGAGTAAAGAATAGGGGAATATCACGATTCCCACGCAACCCGAACGAAGAAAGAGCATGATGATGCATCTTCTTCGGGTGTATTCGTTACTGAGAATAGTTTCTCAGTATGCTTTACGTTCTGGGTATTGGATACCGGATTAGGATCTCACGTTTGTAATATGATACATGAGTTAAGAAGAAGTAGAGAACTGCGAAAGGGTGATAAGTCTCTCGTAATAGGGAATGGTGCAATTGTTGCAGCCAAAGCAGTTGGCAAATATCATCTTGTATTACCAAATGGTAATACATTGATTTTGAACGACTGTTATTTCGTACCAAAAATGATGTGCAACATAATATCAATTTCTTTATTAGATAAAGAAGGGTATAACTTTGTATTAGAGAAAAATGTTATGAACATTTTCTTAAATCAAGTGTTGATTGGGTTTGGTATGTTGTATAACGGTATATATATTCTAAATCAAACTACAGTTTTGAATATACACAACACACACAAGAGGAAAAGTTCAGAAATGAACGAATCCTTCTTGTGGTATTGTAGACTTGGTCATATCAATGCGACAAGGCTAGATAAGTTGCATAAAGATGGATATTTGAATCCGTTCGAATTTACATCTTATGAAACCTGTGAATCATGTCTCAAAAGTAAGATGACCAAAACTCCGTTTACTGGACACGGAGAAAGAGCTACTGAAATTTTAGGACTAATACATAGTGGTGTATGTCGTCCTATGTCTACGCATGCCAGGAATGGTTCCTCGTACTTTATCACATTCACCAATGATCTCTCAAGATTCGGACATGTGTTCTTATTAAAACACAAGTCTGAAGCTTTTGAGAAATTCAAGGAATACAAGTAAGAAGTAGAGAACCAAACGGGTAAAAGTATTAAAGTTCTACGATCTGATCGGGGAGGAGAATACTTGAGCACGAAATTCCGTGATTATTTAAAAGAGAATGGAATTCTCTCTCAGCTTACTCCTCCATATACATCACATCACAACGGTGTATCGGGGTGGAGGAATTGCACCCTATTAGATATGGTGTGCTCTATGATGAGTACTGCTGAGTTACCTATCTCCTTTTGGGGTTATGTATTGGAGACAGCTGCAGACTTATTGAATATGGTTCCTACCAAATCCGTGCCTACCACTCCACATGAGATATGGAAAGGGAAGAGACCATGTCTTAATTATGTTAAGATATGGGGTTGTCCGACCTATGTTAAAAAGCAAAATCCGGATAAACTCGAGGCAAGGTCTGTTCTGTGTAAGTTTGTTGGATATCCCAAACATTCGTGAGGGTATATCTTCTACCACACCGAGGAAAAAAGGGTGTTTGTTTCTCGGAATGCCACCTTTTTAGAAAAGGAATTTCTTATGAAAGAAATTAGCGGTCATGAGGTAGAACTGGAAGAAGTTCCAGCTATACAAACTACGACCGATGATTTGGTAGAACTGGAGGATTCGATAGTCCCCGATGAACCTCAGCCACTCCACAGATCTAGTAGGGTTCCTCATCCACCTAAGAGATACTATGGGTTTCTCATAAACAGTGGGAGTGAGGATTGCATCATGGAAGATGATGACCCAATTAGTTTCAAGTAGGCCATTACGAGTGGGGACTCTGTGAAATGGATGGATGCTATGTGATCTAAGATGGAATCCATGTACACCAACAAAGTATGGACTTTGGAAGTTGCTCCTGAAGGGGTAAAACCCATAGGGAGCAAGTGGATCTTTAAGAAGAAACTTGGTGTAGATGGAAAGGTTGAGACCTTCAAAGCTAGAATTGTAGAAAAAGGTTTTCGTCAACGACCAGGAGTCGATTATGATGAAACCTTTTCTCCAGTGGTTATGCTTAAGTCCATCAGGATCCTACTTTCCATTGCTGCATACCATGACTATGAAATCTGGCAGATGGATGTCAAGACCACTTTTCTAAATGGTGATTTAGAAGAGAGCGTGTACATGATACAACCAGAGGGCTTCGTAGATAGTGGGAGTAGCGGAAAGGTGTGCAAGCTACTTAAATCAATCTACGGATTAAAGTAGGTATCACGGAGCTAGAACATCTGTTTTGATGTGGCAGTCAAAGAGTTTGACCTCATCAAAAACGTAGATGAACCTTGTATATATAAGAAGGTAGTTGAGAGTAAAGTTGTCTTCCTATTATTGTACGTGGATGCCATACTCTTGATAGGAAATGATGTTCCTATGCTACACTCGGTCAAACTCTTCTTATCACAAAAGTTCTCCATGAAAGATATAGGTGATGCCTCCTACATCCTCGGGATTAAGATCTATAAAGATAGATATAAAAAGATGTTAGGATTGTCCCAATCCAGGTACATTGACACTATACTAAAAAGGTTTAGTATGGAAGATTCTAAGCGTGGTAATTTACCCGCTTGGTCAGGAATCACTCTCTCCAAAGAGATGTCTCCCTTGACTGATTTGGAGAGGGCTCGCATGCAAGGGATACCCTATACTTCTGCAGTTGGGTCAATCATGTACGCGATATTATGTACCAGACCGAATGTAGTTTACGCACTTAGTGTGGTAAGTAGGTATCAATAAGATCCTGGAGAGAAGCACTGGATAGCTGTGAAGAATATTCTTAAGTACTTGAGAAGGACTAAAGAAATGTTCTTGGTGTATGGTAATGGAGAACTCCAAGTGGAGTCCTTTACCGATTCGAGCTTCAAGAGTGATAAGGACGACAGTAAGTCGGTCTCGGGTTTTGTCTTTACCCTCAATGGAGGGGAAGTATTTTGGAAGAGTTTCAAGTAAGATATCATGGCAGACTCGACGATGGAGGCTGAATACATCGCTGCCAACGATGCTGCCAAAGAGGCTGTCTGGATGAAGAAGTTCATTGCTGAACTTGGTGTGGTTCCATCCATTGAGAATCTAATACCTTTATATTGTGACAACAATGGAGCTGTGGCTTTGGCCAAGGAAACCCGGTCCCATCAGCGATTCAGACATATTCTGAGATGGTATGACCTGATCCGGGAGATCGAGGTCAGGAGAGTTGACATGAAGAACAACACGGTGGATCCACTTACGAAGGACCTCCCCTATACACAATTTGAGAGATTTTGGGGATGTTGGGTATGCGATACTACAACAACTGGCCTTAGTGCAAGTAGGAGATTGAAAGTCATATGTATGCCCTAGAGGCCATTATTGTACATTATTGTATATTATAGTAGATGCTTGGACATATATATATAGAGGACTTTCTTGCTCGACATGATAGTATGCTATCTGGTTGCTCTTTATCTTAACATGTACACTTGTATTATTATACTTCTCTCTCATACATGTTGATAAAGCCCTTAGGATATGTACTTGACTACCAGGACTATGATGCAGATCATACTAGTGGGGCCAGGGCGGTCCACAAGTACATCCTTTAATAGTTCCTAATCGAGGGAGTATCGAGACAGGGCATCGATACTCTAGTGTAGACTAGTGTGTATGTTTCTTGACCATGTATGGGGCGATGGTTGTTCTCATAACCATTGGTGTTTGACATCAGAGATTGTACACAAGTGATCATTGGAGAATGGGTACACCAAACAGGACTCGCCGAGAACTCCTAGATGGTACAATACCTATCGTTAGATAGCAGTTCTCTGGTAACACTGGTACAGGTTAGTCTGTAGACCCGAGATCGTCATAGTGTCTTGTGTGGTTCCCATTGTGCTTTGATTTCCTCCTTACCATGGCTCAAAGGAGTCGTGCAAACAGGTGGATTTTGGGTACAGTCCCGAGTCATATGGAGGCAGTGAGCGAGGGGTTTCGTCTCTCCCGGTATTTGGAGTTGATGTTCGCTATGTTCGATTGGCTATAATAGCAAGTCCCTGGCCAGGGCTGATGAGATTTACTGGTAAGTGTTATCAGTAGTTTCTCGAACCGTTATAGACCACACATCGACTTGACTTATCAAGTTACTGGGCTCTGACGTTTTCCACCCCTAGACTCGATATGCGACATATCAGACGAAGAGACCGGACTGTACGGTAAGTGTTACTTATAGGCTTCATGGGAGTTTGGACAAGTTTTCTTGTAGGTCTTCTATTCGTTCAATACCTGGGTAGCCGATACGTCTAGCTAGTACCGCTGATGGCTTATGGGTAACTGATGTGATCATTACCTACTGCTGGCGTATTGACGAGTTTTTAGAGTCCCACACAGAGGTTTCCTAGCTCAACCGAAACGAAGTAGGGCACATATATGATATAAGCGGATGCTTGATTAAATACGTGTATGTGATGTCGTATTCTAATCTCGCAATGTATGATATCGATGATGTTATATGTGATATAACCAGGTTATTGAATCAAGTGTTGATTTGATAAATTGATATACATATAAGTGATATTAGTCTGTCATATATGATATAACCGGATTAGTGAATCAAGTGTTGATTTAATAATTTGATATATATATATATATATATTCGATATAATAATATATATTAACTAATATTATCTTACTAAAGAATTTCTTCTCTTGCATATATATGTTGATATATATATAATTATGTGATATGTATATATGTATATATATATATACCATTGTATCATGGTGGATGATACATAGAACATGGGTGTATGGGACTCACACCAAGCCAAGGATAATATTGGGTGATTTATATTTAAGGTAAAAAGAAAATTAGTGGAAAATGAGCATGGCTTAAGATGCTTGTCATGCCCCGCTTCCCGGTATACGGCGAAGGGGACGCGATGAAGCCGCTACGTATTTACTGTGAAGTAAATACGCTAAGCGTATCTAAGCAATATAAAAGTAAAGCACAAGAGACAAGATATAATCAAAACAACAACTTTATTTATTCACATTCTTTCTGTACAATGCATGGAAAGTAATTACAACTGAAATAAAGCAATGCCTAAACAATGGCATAACAGAAATGAAAAGTACTAAATGGAAAGCGTACAATGACTAGAGCTCAGGGTCTTCACTGAACTGGTCCAAGTCTTCAGCAGTAGGCTCGATCTCTGACGTGTCCAGATCACCTGACGACATTCAAAGAAGAAAGAAAGAGAATGTCGTCAGCGAACAGATCGCTCGGTAAGTCCTAAAGATAAGGGAGAAATAGAATAGACAGAATAAGAAGGTAGCTTTTAAAGTTGTAGTATATTTTTATAGTGTTGTGTTAACGTTGTTGTTTGTAGCTTGGTACAGAAGATGCCAGTGTATACGAGAGGAGTCCCACTTACACCGGAAACTTTGGTAACCCGTAGTACAAGGCTCCGTCGATAATACCACGGAACAACGGCATGGATGTAATTACGTCTTAAGTGACCACCTCGTACCACCTTTAACATATTCCGTACCAGTCTACCCCTTAAACCCCGTAGTGTTATCTTGATTGTATTGTTGTATTGTATTGTCTTGTATTGTAAACTGTATAGATTGTATAATTGGATGACTGACCGAAACCATGATATCAGTAAACGGATGTAACTGGAGAATCATGTATGTAACTGTAGAATCATGGATGTAACTATATAATCATGTAAATGTAATGTATATCCATGGTTCGGTTCAGTCAAGTTGATAGATTGAATATATGGAATAATAGATTCATGTTGAATTGTAATATTGTAAATTGTAGATTATAGATTGTAGATTGTACTTGAATCATATTCAAGTCAGATTATAATGAGACTTAAACTGAGTCAGACAATTAGAAAAGTAAACTAAAGTCCTGATTGTTTTGATGTTATCGGTAACCGCTGCACATGGGCGGCAGGATTTGTGTCTTTTTCAAAGACGATTACCGTGTTGATAACACCGTTGTTAAGTTGTCTATCTTAGATAGGTAAGCACCCACTTTTCCGGCTCTCCGAGGCTCAAGAGATTGGTCCCGCTTAAACTTATATTTACTAGGGTAATTTATAGAACTTGAGGGGGTTTTATGTAAAATACTTTTGTATAGTTTTCAAAATACATCCCAAGTATTTATTAATCGTCTTTAAAGTTGTAATCAATGCAGATTTTATACTTGTGACAATTCTAATAAGAATAACCTAACTTTCATAATATATGGTATTAAAGTGTAATATTAAACTTGTATGGAATTCATGGTATTTTAATGTAAAATGAATCTTGTGATTTTTTAGAAAAAAAAGGTGGAATATTTATATTATTACAAAATAGATATTTTAAGGATATATATACATATATTTATACAAAAATAATTTTAATATATATTTTATATTCTAAAAAACTCATTTTCTTAAAATGTCGTATTTTAAATCTTTCGAGACTGAATGCTCCTTGCGGAGATCTGAATCTCGCACTACTAAGCCCGAGGATGTGCGATAATCCGCACCATCTTGAACGGGTTCCCCAAAATGGGTTGTAGCGGCGCTTTGCAAAGATTGTATAAATACTAAATTCTTTAGAAAACGGTTTTATTAAGTAAATGGTATTTATTTATAATGATGTCGTTTTCCCGTATTCTATATTCCCAAATGGATTGTGCTATGTTGCATATGAGTGTGTGAGGAGGTAGGTCATTACCTCGTATCTACTTAAAGGTATAATAAGTTTTGTGATGTTAAATGTAGAATTGAAACTATGTGGTATTTAAATGAAAAATACGGTAAAATGAAATAGCAATTATTTTTATGATATGAAACTTGATCAATTTGGTTGATTAGTGTTTAATAGTCAACATGAAAGGATTTAAGCATAATTGTATTAAAGAAAAGTGAGGTTTTATAAAGAAACCGAATCGGAAATCGGATTTATTCCGATTCCGTCGGATTTTGTAATTCCGTATTTTTTTAGAAAGAAAAGAAAGATAGAAATGGAGCTTACGGGTTTCGATCAAATACAAGAGGAAGATGGATCGGGAGGAGTCGCCGATGCATCGTTTCGTCGCCGGGAACTCCTAGAGTCGTTGCCGGAAAATCCACCGGAGAATTCGCCGGAGCTTCGCCTTTCGCTCACTTCGATTGCACACAAGGTTTCTAGTGATTTCTTGAGAGTTGGCTCAGAGTTTTGGGGTGAGGGGATAGTGTGTAGGGTTGGTATTTATAGGGTTAGGCTAGAGTTAGGGTAGATGAAGGGTTTTAAATTAAAAAAATGTAAAAATACATTAAAAAATTCATAAAAAATAGAGTAAATGGGGTATTATGAGCTCTCTGGAAACGATCCAAATAAATGGAGTGTGCAGGGGGGTTAAGAATAGGAAAAGCCAACTTTTTGGTGTTGACAACTCAGCCGACCGGCCTAGTCCGGACGGCGGCGCCGGCCGGAGTCGGCCGGTCCTCCGGCCGACTCGGCCGGGTCAGGCCGGGTCGGGAGCTCGGGAGGTGGGGGGTCGCCTGATGTAGCCTATGGTATATTTAGTTTTTCATGTGTAGTGGGAAATTTTGGAGTTATCATGTGTTGACTGTTGGTCTTCTAAAAATTTCAAAACAAAATAATATTAAAAATAATGTGGGGTATGAGATTTGAACTCCGGTGGCTTGGTTCAGCAGTGCAAGGTATTACCAATGAGCTACAAGCTCCTTCTTGTAATTATGGAGCTATTTAATTACTTAAAGTAGTCACAGAAAATGTAAATACCCCAAGTATATATTAATTTTTAAGCAAATTTTGTACAATTAAAATGGAGTTGTTACATTCTTTTAACTTGTAATTAAAAAGCAAAATAATTACTTATATCTTGTACTCAGGCTAAAATACCCCTTTATGGATTTTGAATTTTTTTTTGTAAAACGTTGTATTGGAAATTTGGGGTTGTTACAATGCTTCAAGAAGCCATGACTCATCCTACTAATTTTTGTTTTACTCTAGATATTTTATAACCAAACCTTTATCTTTAGTCATGGTTAACTCTCTACAAATATCACTTGCGATATTTTTCTTCACCCTAGTTCAAAGTTCATCTTCTTCTCCTCTTGAATTTTCATGAGAGAAAAAGAAAAGGAGAAATAGAATTCTAAAGTGAGAAAAATTCCTACTTCATCAACCTACTCTCATCTAGCCCATTAGTGTAGGTTGTTTGCTTCACTAATTCTCTAATTAGTGAAGAGGTAGCTTGAGTTAGAGATTCTTCAAGGTGGATCATCTTCGGCCTCGAAGACGACTAAGCAAGCTCGTTCCTTTCACCAAGTGAAGCCTAAGAAGAGTTATAGGGACTACTACTTGGAGCTTTGGAAGTGAATGACCGGTCTAGAAAGGCTGTATTCCCTTTTCACTTAGTATAGAATGTCTTTATTTGTTTACAAACCCTAATTCTCTAGTTCGATTCTAGGTTATCATGCTTTAGCACACTAGATTTTTTAAAATTGTATACTCGATACATGTTTAAACCTAGTAGTGGTGCTAAAGCATACTTTCAGTTTGTGCTTCTGGAATTTCTTCTAGATCTACCGTACTCCAACTAATTTCTTTTGCAAGAAATTCTATTTCTAAAAAGGTTGCGTGGCGAGCAACAAACACCTTCTGTTCTTGGTGTGGTAGAAAACATATCCTAGAGATTTCTTTAGATATCCTACAAACTTGCATAGTTCCGATCATGCCTCGAGTTTGTCCGGATTTTTCTTTTTAACATAAGCAGGACAACCCCATATCTTAAACTGTTTGAGATATGGTCTCTTACCACTCTATATATCATATGGTGTGGTAGGCATGGATTTGGATGGAGCATAATTCAATGTTGTCTCAAGTGCATATCCCCAGAAACTAAGAGGTAACTCAGAAACACTCATGATAGAGCGCACCATATCTAAGAGGGTGCGATTCCTCCTTTCCGAAACACCGTTGTGCTGTGGTGTATATGGAGGAGTAAGCTGAGAGAGAATCCCATTCTATTTTAGATAGTCTTTGAATTCTATGCTTAAGTATTCACCTCCTTGATCAAATCGAAGAATTTTAATACTTTTGCTTAATTAGTTCTCTGCTTCTTTCTTATATTTCTTGAATTTCTCAAAAGTTTCGGATTTGTGTTTCAACAGGAATACTTATCCGAACCTAGAGAGATCGTCAGTGAATGTAATGAAGTAGGAACACCCACTCATCGCATGTGTAGACATTGGACCACATATATCACTATGTATTAGTCCCAAGAGTTCCGTAGCTCTTTCTTCGTGTCTTGTAAACGGAGATTCGGTCATCTTTCTTTTGAGACAAGACTGACAAGTATCATAAGATATAAATTCGAACGGATCCAACTATCCATCCTTATGTAACTTAGCTAGTCTGGTCTCATTGATATGACCAAGTCTATAATACCACAAGAAAATTTCGTTCATATCTGAACCTTTCCTCTTGTGCGTGTTTTGTATATTTAAAACTGTATTTTGATTTAGAATATATAAACCATTACATAATATACTAAACCCAATCAACTCTTGACTTAGGAAAATATTCATAACATTTTTCTCTAAAGTAGACTTATACCCTTTTTTATCTAATAAAGAGACGGATATTATATTGCATAACATAAACGGTGCATAGTAACAGTTGTTCAAAATCATTGTATTGCTTGTTGGCAACACCAGGTGATATTCGCCGACTGCTTCGGCATCAACAATTGCTCCGTTCCCTACTCTAAGGGACATATCTCCCTTTCCCAGTGCTATACTTTTCTTTAACCCTTTTAACAAATTACAAATTGTTAGTGATATATGCCCTAGATGACATTATTGTATCATACTGTATTGTATATTACTTAATGGGAGCTTGGGATATACACGGATATAGTAACAGTCTTTCTCAAAATGGTAGTATGCTACTTGGTTTGTTTCTACTTCAATATGTGCATGTGTTTTCTTAGCATATCGCTTATACATATTGGTAGAGCCCTTAGGGTCTTTACTTGATTACCAGCGTTGTGATGGCAGTCACACTAGTGGGGGATGGGTAGTCTATAAGCACATCCTATACAGGTCCCTAGTCATAGGATTATCGAGACGGGGCATCGATACTCTACAGTAGACTAGTGTATACGTTTCTCATCCCAGCAGGGGAGATAGTCTGTCCCACAGCCATTGGTACGTCGTACTGGAGATAGTATGCAGGTGCTCATTAGGTTATGAGTACACTAGACAGGACTCGTCGGGAACTGTTGGTGGGTATTATACCTATCGTCGGGTAGCAGTTCCCAGGTGACATGAGTACAGCTTAGTCCGTCGACTTGACACTGCTACTTTGCCTCGAGTGTGCTCCCACTATACTTTGATTACTATCCTACCACGACTCAAAAGAGTCATGCAAACAGGTAGTAGTTGGGTGCAGCCTCGAAGCACTTGGAGGCAGTGGCGTTAGATAGGATTCGTCTCTCCCGGTATTGGGGTTGATATCGCGCTGTGTTCGGAAGGCTATTACACAAAGTCCTTGGTCAAGGAAAGCGGGATTTACTGGTAGGTATTCTAGTAGTTTCTCAGGGTGTTTTGGGCTGCACTCCGACACGACTTATTGCGCTATTAGGGGTCTGACGATTACCGCTCTCTAGGCCCGATATGCGATACTCTTAGATGAACAAACCGGACTGTACAGAGATTGTCATATACAGGCTCAGTGGGAGTTCGGATGAGTTAGCTCATCGACCTTCTTATCGACATATACCTGGGTAGTCGTTACGTGCAGCTAGTACCGCTTGCGGCTTGTGGTTAAACACACTGCCAGCGTATTGTCCAGTCTTTAGTGTCCCACATAGAGAGTTTCCCTGCACCGGTCAAAAGGTGTAGAGGCTGTATGGTTTTACTGTTGGAGATAGTGCCCTCAGAGTCAATTATTGGATCACAGGCACGTGATTGCAATGATTGATGGAGGACCTATGCCGGTAGGACAGTCTTACTCAAGATGATAGTATGCTATCTGGTTTATCTTTATCATCGTGTACTGCTTTAGGTGACCTTACAGGTCACTATTGCGCGTTGATAGAGCCCCTAGGATTCTTGCTTGACTGCCAGCAGTATGAGGGCGATCATATACGTGGGAGCTGGGGTCTATAAGCACATCCTTAAAAGGTCCCTAGTCGAGGGAGTTTCGAGACAGGGCATCGATACTCCAGAGTAGACTAGTGTATACAGTCGAGACCCCGACGAAGGGCGGTGGCCGGTCTCACAAGCCACTGGTGTCAGTTGGTTCACCTAAGATGTATACAGGTGCTCATTAGGTTATGAGTACACCGGACAGGACTCGCCGGGAACATGCTAGTTGGTCTTATACCTGACGTCAGATAGCAGTTCCCTGGTGACATGTGTACAGGTTAGTGCATCGACCTGAGATCTTCATTTATCTCGTGTGAGTTCCCACTGTACTTTGATTACTACCCTACCACGGCTCAAAGGAGTCGTGCAAACAGGTTTTAGTTGGGTACAGTCCCGAGCCACATGGAGGCAGTGAGCGGATCTGCAGGGGTTCGTCTCTCTCTGTATTGGGGGTGACGTCGCACTGTGTCTAGGAGAGCCATTACACAAAGCCCTCGGCCGAGACAGGAGATTTACTGGTAGGTATTCTAGTAGTATCTCAGGGTGTTCTGGGCTACACTCCGACACGACTTGTACCGGTTTTGGGGGTCTGACTTTTACCAACCCCCTAGGCCCGCCATGCGATACTCATAGACGAACAGACCGGACTGTACGGATATTGTCACTGACAGGCTCAGTAAGGTGTCAGGATGAGTTCGCTCATCGACGTCCCTTTTGGTCAATACCTGGTAGCCCGTTACGTATGGCTAATACCTCTGACGTGCTAGTGGTTAAATCCACAGCCAAGGGATTGACGAGTCTTTAGAGTCCCCCACAGACCGTTTTCTCAAGTTTCGGGCGAAACGCGTTAGAGGCCGTATGGAGATATGGCAGGGTTCGATCATGTACGTGCGGTATTGCACGGAACATGATCGGACGGATAATACTAGCGGGCTTTGGTTTAAGCCGGATCCTAGTATTGTACAGTGTAGATTTTGTCTCATTGCATTTGTATTCGGTCGGAATACAAATGCGGGTATGTATATACAGTAGCGGGGTTTTCCTGTAATTTATTACGGGATCGTTTTTCTGAAGTTGCCAGTTTGCTTTCCATTTCGGCCATTTTTATTTTTATCTTTCTTTGGCTGAAAATTGGTGGAGGAGGGCTTATTTGTAAATGTGCAAATTAGCATTGTGGAGGGGGGTCTTTATACATTGTTGCTTCATGATTGAGGTTGACTCCTTTGGTTCATGATTGCTTGACTTGGTATGATGAGATGAGTGATGGGCTTTTGAGTGAGGATTTTGTTGTAATGATATTTTTCTTCATCATCACCTTTTCTCTCTCTTGCATTATCATTGGCTCACTCATTCATTCTCATGCTATCCATTTTTTCTCTTATGGCTCAAGAGAGGGGCCGGCCATTCTAGTGAAGGGAGAGTTTCATTTTGTAAGGGAAAAATTTCTTCATCTCACAATTTTTGCCTGTTACAAAAATTCCCAAGTCCATTTCAAAGTTCATTCCACCTCCATCAAATGGCAACTTCAAACCCCAAGAGACAAATGGATTCTACACTTTATCTACAGCACTTCTTGGGCACGTCGGCTCGCCAACTTCGTGCCCGAGTTGCCTCGGTCCAGAGGTGGGAGCCCGTAAAAGAACCCGGCGATGTGGTGCCCTTCCGACGGGGAGATGAAGACCGGAGATTCCGCGGGAAGATCGGGACGACGACGAGAAGACCGAAGGACACGGATCGCTCGGTATATCTCTCTACCCCTTTCTTCTTTTTGCTCGTAGTAGGTTAATGGTCCGATCCGGGTTTATGGTTCGCGGTGGCGCCGGTTTATAAAGTTAAGAAAATATTTGATTCCGCATTTTGGCCTCGGACAGACGGCCGGGGCGCCGCCGTGAACCAACATTTACGGCAGGGCTTCGATCACTTACGCGTACTTGTGCAAGTACGATGATCAGGCGGATAGTACAACGGGTTTTGGTTTAAGCCGGATCCTAGTATTATATTGATGGATTATTTTCGTCTCTTCGTATTCGTATTCTTCGGAATACGGATGCAGGTATGTCTATACGGATGGTGGGCATTCTTGTAATTCTTGCGGGAAAGCTTCTAGAAGAGACACCTCATTTAGGGTTTATTTTCTTTTATGGATTAAACATAATGAGGTGTAGAAAATGAGGTGGAGATATTTTCTATGGATGGCTATGAGTCATCACTTGACAAAATAGATATTTTTGAACCACGGTTAATTGTTGTGAGATATTTATCTCAACAATAATTCATTTGGTTCAACTATTCATCACAAATGAAAACTCAAGTTTCATCCAAGCTCTCTTCTCCTCTCTCATTTTCTTCATGTCTCTTTCTTCTTCCTCATAACCCATAAAGTCTCATGAGTTGAGAAACCTTGGGTTCCAAGAGGCAAATCTCTCCATCTTCTCACTCTACACAACCTAGGACTTCTAGTTTAGTGAACTAGAAGCCGTAGTTACCTCGGATTTAAGGTAGGAGCTCGGACTATAGACTCTCGGGTGGATCGTCTTTGACTCGAGGAGGCCCTCGAGGTTGCGTCGATCCGTTCCGATTCTTAGAGACTACGAAGACGAGGAGAACAACGATGAAGACCCGAAGGACATGTATCATGAGATATAACTTCGTATCCGAGTAGTTAAACCTCAAGTAGTTTGCTAGCTATGGTTTATGATCGATCCTTGGTTCTAGTCGATATTGCGAAGCCCGTAAAAATCACTTTTTGCAATTTCTGCCTCCCCGAGAACACGTGGGGTGCGCGACATCGACTTACACAAATATGGGATCCTGATCTGGTATTCAATACCCAGGACATATAGTAAACTGAGAAACAGTTCTCAATAACTAACATATCCGAAGAAGATGCATCAAAATACTTCTTCTTCATTAGGGTTGCTTGGAAATTCTTGCATTCCCCTTTCCCATACCCATACTCATGACAGTTGACATAAGTTAAGATGGAACCAACGTTTTCCAGCCTAGTATAATAAGCGGGTTTGGTCAAATCATACATATTATTATCTTGATTAAAGCGTGATATGGTAGCTACCTGGAGAGAGAGAAAAGAAGGCGCTCAGCGTATGCTCTTGCAAAATTATGTTGGTTTATTAAATTTATCTAATCAGGATGGATCCCACTATTTTTATTTAATCCTCCTTAAAACCTTAAAAGGGGAATTAGCCGGGATTAATTACAGCCCACAAGTTCGGTAACTTTTCAGCCAAGCTAGTATCTGTAAGTCCACGTTGCGACCCCCGGTTCTTACGGGGAGGCGGAAACGATATAAAAATCAAATTTTTGGCGCATGGGGCAACATGGACTAAACAAGGTCGGGATCGTGTCTAAACTAAACTAGCAAACATGCAAAGGAGAGTTAACTACTCGGCAAAGTGGTTATACCTAACTTGAACTCCTTCTTCTTGAAACCTAGTAGAGGTTGATGGTTCTCTTCTCGTCGCCTTCTTCCGTCGAAGATGGATCCACCTGAGGGTTCAACCTTCGGGCTCTTTCTCGAACTTTGAGTGAACTAGAATCTCCGGCTTGCTAAACCGTTGATCCTAGAGTGAGTAGAGAGTGTCTAAGGGGTGCTTTTCTTTTAAGGAGAGGGATTCTCAACATATGAAAAGGGTTCTCCTTTTGCTAGAGGAAGAAGAAGAGGAAGTGAGGAGAGAGAAGCCAAAAAAAAAAATGAGCTCTTTTCTTTTTGCAACCATAACAAAAAGCAAAAGAATTATCAAATTAATAATAATAATGAAAATGAAAAGGTTGATGGAAAGTTTAGGAATGACCATTATCATTTCAAACATTAAATGAATTTGCTAGAATCAAAGAGCATCTTTCTTCTGTAATGATGATGGTCAAAACTTCAACCATGGTCAACAAGTCAACCATGGTCAACAAGTCAACATAAAAACCAACCATGACACAATTTCATTTTATTAATATTATTAATTGATATAACATAAATCCATTAGGGTTTGGAAAAAGACGACTGTCAACTGTGCATACGCACCCGTTCCGAAACCCTAATGAAAGTCCTCTTCCTCTTCCTCAAATAACTGTGCATACACACCTGCATCCTTGTTCCGAGAAACATGAATGCTGAGAGATAAAAGCAACCCCAAAACATATACCAGTATCTGACTCAAACCAGAGCCAGCCAGTAATATCCGTCCGGACTCCAAACGTGCACAAGTGCGCGGATGAGAACGAACCCTGTCGCAAAACCATGCGACCTCTACTCTGTTTTGCCCAGAGGCGAAAACCCTCTGTGTGGGACTCTAAAGACTCGACACTACGCTGGCAGTGGGTTTAACCACAGACCGCAAGCGGCACTAGCTGTGCGTAGCGGTCCCCAGGTAGATGCCGACAAGAAGGCTGACGAGGTGAAACCCCATCTGAACTCCTACTGAGTCTGAATGTGACAGTCTCCGTACAGTCCGGTCTGTTCGTCTGATACATCGCATGTCGGGCCTAGGGGGCGGTAAAACGTCAGTCCCCTAATAGCGGTATAAGTCGTGTCGGAGTGAAGCCCAAAACACCCTGAGATAACACTGGAAGCCTACCAGTATATCTCGCTTGCCCTGGCCAGGGACTACTCGTGTAATGGCTCTCCTAGACACAGCGCGATGTCAACCCCCAATACCGGGAGAGACGAATCCTGTCTAACCGTCACTGCCTCCAAGTGCTTCGGGACTGCACCCAACTACCACCTGTTTGCACGACTCCTTTGAGCCGTGGTAGGGTAGTAGTCAAAGCACAGTGGGAACAAACTCGAGGCGAAGTGCCAGTGTCAAGTCAGCGGACTAAGCTGTACTCATGTCACCTAGGAACTGATAACTGACGATAGGTATAATACCAACCTGTCAGTTCCCGACGAGTCCTGTCCAGTGTACCCGTAACCCAACGAGCACCCGTATACTATCTCCAGTACGACGTACTGATGGCTGTGGGACAGACCATCTCCCACACTGGGATGAGAAGCGCATACGCTAGTCTACTCCGGAGTATCGATGCCCTGTCTCGATAGTCCTGCGACTAGGGACCTGTATAAGGATGTGCTTACAGATTACCCAGCCCCCACTAGTGTGACTGCCATCACAACGCTGGTAATCAAGCAAAGATCCTAAGGGCTCCACTAATGCGTATAGGTGATATCGCAAAATAAACACATGTACACATTGAAGTAGAAACAAACCAAGTAGCATACTACTATATTGAGCAAGATTGTTTATACAAGGTGAATATCCTAAGCTTCCATTAAGTAATATACAAACTAGTATGATACAGTAATGGCCTCTAGGGCATATACACTAACAATCTCCCACTTGCACTAAGGCCATGTACTGGCGTATCGAAGACCTATCATCTCGATCAGCCGCTCGAACTGAGTCTGGGGTAGGGCCTTGGTGAATGGATCTGCAGTGTTTTCTTCTGAAGCAACCCTCCGAACCTCGATCTCCTTGCGATCCACGATCTCCCTGATCAGGTGATACCGCCTCAAGATGTGCCTGGATCTCTGATGGGACCTGGGTTCCTTCGCTAAAGCTATAGCCCCGTTGTTGTCGCAATACAAAGGTATTGGGTCAACAATGGACGGAACCACCTGAAGTTCTTTCAAGAACTTCCTCATCCAGACAGCTTCTTTTGCGGCATCAGATGCAGCGATGTATTCCGCTTCCATAGTCGAGTCTGCAACGGTTTCCTGTTTGGAACTCTTCCAACACACCGCCCCTCCATTGAGGGTAAAGACAAAACCCGACATGGACTTGGAATCATCCTTGTCACTCTGGAAGCTGGAGTCAGCAAAGGCCTCGATCTGGAGGTCTTTTCCTCCATACACCAAGAACATCTCCTTAGTTCTCCTCAGGTACTTGAGAATGTTCTTTACTGCTATCCAGTGTTTCTCCCCAGGGTTTGACTAATACCGGCTTACTACACTGAGTGCATAAGCTACATCCGGTCTGGTACACAACATCGCATACATTATAGAGCCTACCGCAGAAGCGTAGGGTATAATAGACATGCGATCCCTCTCCAAATCAGTCTTGGGGGACATCTCTTTAGAGAGGGTGATTCCGTGACAAGACGGTAGATTACCGCGCTTGGAATCTTCCATACTGAATCTTTTCAGTACGGTGTCGATGTACCTGGACTGTGAAAGTTCTAATATCCTCTTGGATCTATCACGATGGATCCGGATCCCCAGGATGTAAGAGGCATCACCCAGGTCTTTCATGGAGAACCTGTGTGACAAGAAACCCTTGACAGATTGTAGCATAGGAATGTCATTTCCTATTAAGAGAATGTCATCCACGTATAAAACGAGGAATACTACAGTTCTCGCTACAAATCTACTATAGATGCATGGTTCATCTGGATTTTTGATAAAGCCAAATTCCTTGACCGTTTCATCAAAACAGATGTTCCAACTCCGCGATGCCTGCTTTAGTCCATAGATGGACTTAAGCAACTTGCACACCTTTCCGCTGCTCCCACTCTGAATGAAACCCTCTGGCTGATCCATATAGACACACTCCTCTAAATTTCCATTTAGAAAAGCGGTTTTTACGTCCATCTGCCAAATCTCATAATCGTGGAAGGCAACAATGGCAAGAAGGATCCGAATGGATTTCAGCATAGCCACTGGAGAAAAGGTTTCGTCATAGTCCAAGCCAGGTCTTTGACGGAAACCCTTTGCTACAAGTCTAGCTTTATAGGTCTCAACCTGTCCATCTACACCAATCTTCCTTTTGAAGATCCACTTGCATCCTACGGGTTTTACCCCGTCTGGAGCAATGTCCAACGTCCATACTTTGTTGGTGTACATGGACTCCATTTCGGTCCTCATTGCATCCAGCCATTTTACCGAGTCAACGCTCTGAACGGCCTGCTGGAAGCTAGTAGGCTCATCATAATCTATGATGCAATCCTCTCTATCCCCGTCTATGAGAAAACCGTAGTATCTCTCGGGCGGATGAGACTGCCTACTACTCCTGCGGAGCGGCGTAGGAATGTCCTGTTCATTTGAACCTTTTGGTTCCACTAAGCTTTCAGTAATAGCTCGTGGTTCTGGAATTTCTTCCAGTTCCACTGTGCTCCTACTTATCTGGTTTTCCAAAAACTCAGTTTCCAAGAAGTAGGCATGACGAGAAACAAGAACTTTTTGTTCCTCTTCACAGTAGAAGAAATATCCCTTGGAGTTCTTTGGATATCCCACGAACTTACACTGTACTGAGCGTGCTTCGAGCTTGTCCGCATGCTGCTTTTTAACAAAAGCTGGACATCCCCAAGTTTTAATGTGACTGAGATGGGGCCTCTTCCCACACCACATCTCATATGGTGTAGTAGGCACAGTTTTAGTAGGAACTCGGTTCAAAGGGTACGCAGCTGATTCTAGTGCATACCCCCAGAATGATCGCGGTAACTCAGCGTTACTCATCATGGACCGTACCATATCCAATAGGGTTCGGTTCCGTCTCTCCGATACACCGTTGTGTTGCGGAGTGTATGGAGGAGTAAGCTGAGAGAGAATCCCGTTCTCTTTTAAATAATTTAGGAACTCGGCACTTAAGTATTCTCCACCTCGATCCGATCTTAGAATCTTGATACTTTTGCCGGTTTGTTTTTCTACTTCATTCTTATATTCCTGGAATTTTTCAAAAGCTTCGGACTTATGTTTCATTAAGAAGACATAACCGTATCTTGAAAAATCATCCGTAAAAGTAATGAAGTAAGAATAACCGCTTCGCGCATGTGTAGACATTGGACCGCACACGTCGCTGTGTACGAGTCCCAAGAGCTTGCTCGCTCTTACTCCGTGTCCAGTGAACGGAGTCTTTGTCATCTTTCCTTTGAGACAGGATTGACAAGTGGCATACGATTGATATTCGAACGGATCCTAAATATCCTTCTGTATGTAACTTAGTCAACCTTCTCTCATTGATGTGACCCAGTCTACAATGCCATAAGAAAGTCTGATTGATATCAGGAGACTTTCTTTTGTGTGTATTCTGGACATTGAAAATCTGTGGTTGGTTTAATACGTATATACCATTGCTCAGTGTACCTGACCCAATCAGAACTTGATTAAGGTGAATGTTTACAACATTACTTACAAACGCAAATTCATAACCTTCTTTAGAAACCAAAGATACAGAAATGATATTACAAGTTGCGTTGGGTACAAAAAAGCAATTACGCAAAACCAAAACATGCCCATCTGACATTCCCAGGTGATAGTCCCCCACGGCTTTAGCATCCATGCTAGCTCCGTTCGCAACTCTGAGGGTCATGTCACCTGCCTTCAAAAACCTACGGTTTCTCAACGCCTGCAAAGAATTACAGATATGAGATCCTGATCCGGTATCCAATACCCAGGAAGTAGAGTTTATAGAAAGACAGTTCTCAATAACATACACACCTGAAGCTGAAGCCGCAACTTGCTTCAGTTCCTGTGTCCTGGCTTTCCAAGCCCTGCAATCTTTCTTCCAGTGTCCACTTTTATGACAATAGAAGCATTCTTCCTTTCCAACAAGCTTCCCCGCAATCTTTGTTGCCTTTTCCTTTCCCTTCGTACCCACTTTACTAACACCGCCTCTTGGTTTGGCGGGGGCTTTCTTCCTCTTTCCCTTGGCTTTCGCCTTGGACCTAGAGGAAGAAGATCCTCCTACAAACAAAGCGGGTGTTTCCCTACCTTTCTGTAGGGTGCCCTCTGCGCTCCTCAGCATGTTGAGGAGTTCTGAAAGTTCAACTTCCTTTTCTTGTAAGTTGAAGTTCAGTATAAACTGGGCGTAAGTGGATGGAAGGGACTGGAGAACTAAATCCGTATAGAGTTCACTTTCCAACGTGGTCCCAAGTTCCGCGAGCTCCTCAATGTAGCCAATCATCTTAAGCACGTGGTCCGCTACCGATGATCCGACAGCCAGCTTTGCCGAAAATAACTTCTTCGACACTTCGTATCTTGCGATACGAGACTGCTCTCCATACAGTTCTTTTGTATGAAGAAATATGGATTCCAAATCCATATTCTCGTGCCTCCTCTGGTGATCGTTGTCCATAGAGGCAAGCACGAGGCACTTGGCCTTCGCGCAATCAATCTCCCAAGTCTTACGGATTTCCTTATCCGCGACGCTGGAGGTGGGATCTGGGACGGGGGGAGCTTTGGTGGTAAGAAGATACCCCAGCTTGTCGTAAGTGATTGCCATTTTGATATTCCTGAGCCAATCTTTGTAGTTTGGCCCTGTCAGTATGTTTTTATCTAGAAGTAACTTAAGTCCAGTCATTTCGATTTGGTTGCTGCAGGGGGGAGAGAAGAAACACTTTAGCACGATGCTCTTGCAAGTTTAGAATGGTTTTTAATTTGTCTAAACAGGATGGCTCCCACTGTCTCTCGAATCCCTCCTCAAACCATAAAGGAAGAATTAGTCGGGATCAATCCCACCGCACAATACTTGCTTAACCGTTCAGCCAGGCCAGTGTTGGTACTTCGAGGGAGGTTTTCCAACGCTTTCGCGAAGTTCCTTAATTAAATAATCTCTTTTCCCTGGAGGCGTAGCCCCGCTAACACCTTTCTAGGCACCTACTAGGTTTATAGCATTGATCGTTTAGTGAGAAATTTCCCGAGGAGTAGCATATACTCACAGTAGGATCGGGATCCAAATATCATCGCGTGACGAAACTGAAGGAATCCTACCAGAATCACCACACTCCAAATGGTATGCAAATCTAGCAAGTTTCAGTACTTATGAAACTCCCGATGTGTATTTTTTGCCCCGTGCTCTTATGATCTTGACTTTGGCCAACAAATCATAAGTCACATGTCAAGTTCTTCCCGTCGTTCTCCAGGTTAATTTGAATCCACCCGTACATACCCTTGACTTTGGCCAACAAGGCAGTACGACTGTTCCAAATCAACGCATCTATCTATGCTGCACATGAATATCCAATAGCTACCAATCACTATGCCTTGACTTTGGCCAACAAACACAGCTTGAATACTATTGACTATTTATGTGAAACGACGGAGGGCTACGAATGGTTTTGGTAAAACCATGAACGTAGTGAACTTGATATAATCGATGGAACGAGATAGCTTTTAGAAGGAGTGGCTCAAGCTCCGCATTTAAAAGTTAGTTTTGAAAAGAACCGAGTGGTTTTTCGAAAGTGTTCCAACGACTTCAACTTGGTTTATTATCTTGCATTAGTTCTTTTAATGCGTGATATTCTTGCATTAGTTCTTTTAATGCGTCCCATCATTAAATCCTACCATTGCAGAAAACAACCAAAATATGACGTACGCTTATGCCATTCGCATTCGCCACGGGGTCCCGTCATCACTCGTTAGGTTACTTAACTAACGACAGAGCGGGGGCTGGGCTAGCGCGGCTGTAAAACATAAGCAACGCCTAAATATAAAGCAATGATAGACATTACAGATCACAGATGAATACATTGGATATACTAGCAATCCGCAATCCGTTCGAGCCTGCAACGAAAAGCGGATTACACGGTTGCGGTGAATAGCAAATACCCCACCCAAGACCCCTACGGGTGCGGTAAACTACCCGCCAAGTACCCGGTAGTTTGTGCACCCCTCCATGGGTCTATCCTAGGAGAAAAAACAGTAAAAAGAATTATACAATGACAGCTACAACCCCGACCCGGTTGTGCGGCCATACAAATAATATTATTACATCAATTTACATTTACAAATGAATGAAAGAAAAACAAAAGCTCATCTCACATCCACCCCGGCTATTCACCCGCGACAGTCCAACACATTCATATACACAAACCATCATCAAACACAGATCACAGAGATGTATAACCCCGACTAATCGACTTATAGCGATTAGCCGACGTTCAATACATGCAAACATCACAGATATAACCACCATAGTCAAAGTGCAGTGAAGTTCGGAAAAAAAATACGGAATTATAGGACCCCAAAAGTGAATTTCTGTTCTGGAAAATCTGGGCATATATAACATATTTTAAAAATCCCAAAACCAACACAGAGACACACTGCACGAAACCCGATCACCAGAAGACTCTAAACGGCGGCGGATCCGCGGCTCTAAGAATAGGTGAGGCCGCAGATCCGCGGCGGTTTGAAGGAATTAGGGGATCGTTTTTCTTGGGTGTTCTCACAAAACCCTGAGCCGAATTTAGGTGTATAACAAATCTTGTTTTGACCAGAAAATTTTTTAACAGAAACTAGGGTTTTGTAAAAGTTTGGTTTTTGGATTTTTCCGGTTCCGAACTTCGTTACACTTCACTACCAAGCTAGTTTAAGTTTAGTTAGGCTCTGATACCACTGTAAGTCCACGTTGCGACCCCCGGTTCTTACGGGGAGGCGGAAACGGTATAAAAATCAAATTTTTGGCGCATGGGGCAACATGGACTAAACAAGGTCGGGATCGTGTCTAAACTAAACTAGCAAACATGCAAAGGAGAGTTAACTACTCGGCAAAGTGGTTATACCTAACTTGAACTCCTTCTTCTTGAAACCTAGTAGAGGTTGATGGTTCTCTTCTCGTCGCCTTCTTCCGTCGAAGATGGATCCACCTGAGGGTTCAACCTTCGGGCTCTTTCTCGAACTTTGAGTGAACTAGAATCTCCGGCTTGCTAAACCGTTGATCCTAGAGTGAGTAGAGAGTGTCTAAGGGGTGCTTTTCTTTTAAGGAGAGGGATTCTCAACACATGAGAAGGGTTCTCCTTTTGCTAGAGGAAGAAGAAGAGGAAGTGAGGAGAGAGAAGCCAAAAAAAAAAATGAGCTCTTTTCTTTTTGCAACCATAACAAAAAGCAAAAGAATTATCAAATTAATAATAATAATGAAAATGAAAAGGTTGATGGAAAGTTTAGGAATGACCATTATCATTTCAAACATTAAATGAATTTGCTAGAATCAAAGAGCATCTTTCTCTTGTAATGATGATGGTCAAAACTTCAACCATGGTCAACAAGTCAACCATGGTCAACAAGTCAACATAAAAACCAACCATGACACAATTTCATTTTATTAATATTATTAATTGATATAACATAAATCCATTAGGGTTTGGAAAAAGACGACTGTCAACTGTGCATACGCACCCGTTCCGAAACCCTAATGAAAGTCCTCTTCCTCTTCCTCAAATAACTGTGCATACACACCTGCATCCTTGTTCCGAGGAACATGAATGCTGAGAGATAAAAGCAACCCCAAAACATATACCAGTATCTGACTCAAACCAGAGCCAGCCAGTAATATCCGTCCGGACTCCAAACGTGCACAAGTGCGCGGATGAGAACGAACCCTGTCGCAAAACCATGCGACCTCTACTCTGTTTTGCCCAGAGGCGAAAACCCTCTGTGTGGGACTCTAAAGACTCGACACTACGCTGGCAGTGGGTTTAACCACAGACCGCAAGCGGCACTAGCTGTGCGTAGCGGTCCCCAGGTAGATGCCGACAAGAAGGCTGACGAGGTGAAACCCCATCTGAACTCCTACTGAGTCTGAATGTGACAGTCTCCGTACAGTCCGGTCTGTTCGTCTGATACATCGCATGTCGGGCCTAGGGGGCGGTAAAACGTCAGTCCCCTAATAGCGGTACAAGTCGTGTCGGAGTGAAGCCCAAAACACCCTGAGATAACACTGGAAGCCTACCAGTATATCTCGCTTGCCCTGGCCAGGGACTACTCGTGTAATGGCTCTCCTAGACACAGCGCGATGTCAACCCCCAATACCGGGAGAGACGAATCCTGTCTAACCGTCACTGCCTCCAAGTGCTTCGGGACTGCACCCAACTACCACCTGTTTGCACGACTCCTTTGAGCCGTGGTAGGATAGTAGTCAAAGCACAGTGGGAACACACTCGAGGCGAAGTGCCAGTGTCAAGTCAGCGGACTAAGCTGTACTCATGTCACCTAGGAACTGATAACTGACGATAGGTATAATACCAACCTGTCAGTTCCCGACGAGTCCTGTCCAGTGTACCCGTAACCCAACGAGCACCCGTATACTATCTCCAGTACGACGTACTGATGGCTGTGGGACAGACCATCTCCCACACTGGGATGAGAAGCGCATACGCTAGTCTACTCCGGAGTATCGATGCCCTGTCTCGATAGTCCTGCGACTAGGGACCTGTATAAGGATGTGCTTACAGATTACCCAGCCCCCACTAGTGTGACTGCCATCACAACGCTGGTAATCAAGCAAAGATCCTAAGGGCTCCACTAATGCGTATAGGTGATATCGCAAAATAAACACATGTACACATTGAAGTAGAAACAAACCAAGTAGCATACTACTATATTGAGCAAGATTGTTTATACAAGGTGAATATCCCAAGCTTCCATTAAGTAATATACAAACTAGTATGATACAGTAATGGCCTCTAGGGCATATACACTAACAGTATCGGTACTTCAAGCGAGGTTTTCCAAGACTTTTGCCAAGTCCTTTAACTACAGAGAACGTCTTTTCCTTAGAGGCATTGCCCCATTAATACCTTTCTAAGACACCTACTGAGTTAGCTATTTATGAAGTGAAAAACTTTCTCGGGAGTAACACTTACTCCAGTGGGAATCAAGACCCAACTATCGCATAGAAAGTATGCAATCTCATTACAAGTTTCAACTCTTGAAACTCCCGATATGGTTTTTATCCCTAACGGCTTATGATCTTGACGGAGTCAACAAATCATAAGTCGCTAGTTAAGTTCAACCCGCCATTTCTTGATTAATTTAGATCCACCTGCTTGACCCTTGACGCAGTCAACAAGGTCACACAACTGTCCTAACCAATCACCTACAAATATGCATCACTTAGCTACCATATACTATGTCTTGATGGAGTCAACAAACATAACACGAACACTAAGTACTGTACTCGTAGGAAATGACGGAGGGCTACGACTGGTTCTGATGAAAACCATTAACGTAATGAACTTGATATCATTGTTAGAACCAAGCAATAAGAAAATGAGTGGCTTAGGCTCCGCATTTGAAATCATTGGTTTTTGATGAAAAAGCCGATTAGATTTCAAATGTGGTTTTTACAACATCAATATTAGGTTTATTTTTTTTCATTAATCTTATTAAAGAAGTTCCATCATTTAAAACTTATTCACATCAGAAGAAACGAAAATAGAACGCACATTTATGCCATCTGCATTCGCTACGAGGCCCTGCCATGCACCGTTAGGTTACTTAACTAACGGCAGAGCGGAGCCAGGGCTAGCACCGATGCAAAACATAAATATCGTTTATGTATATCATATATAAATATATAGCATCTGTCTCAGGCATGAATAAAAGCATCACAAAAACATCACAGAAAATGGTAAAGATAGATCAACTAGGAACTTTTGCATTTCATTAAGCCACCTATGAAAGACAACTTTCCCCGGTCATGTGAATAGCCATGTGTGAACAATTCTAGACCCCTACGAGTGTGAAAAACTACCTGCCAATCCTAGAATTGGGTGACCCCTACTTCGACTCCTTGATATGGCCACCCGCTGAATTCTAGGACACGGTAGCTCACGCACCCCTCCGCGGGTCAATCTTAGATGCAGAAAATATAATTATACAATCGGTGACTAAATCCCCTCCTCAGATGTACCCTAATGAAATAATATTACAACAAATAATTACATGAATTACAAACACTCTCATCCACACATATATAGTTCACACGTGGCTATTCATAAGACGATCCATCCAACCATCACAAACACAATCACAAAAAACATATAATACAAGTATCAAGTTCGTAATCTAATTGAATTTTCCATATAACAATTCAATGAGATTTTACCATGTTATGATACTTGTAACAACAACAAGAAATATATCGAATTAACACCATCAAACTTTTTGATTACGTTAACTCGAATCCATGTCCAAAACATTCAAGAGTCCATGGAGTCGAAAACTCGAATCTCAACGCTTGAAATTCAAGTTCACCCTGACAACAAAAATAGTCCTAATTTCCAACTAAACGAGCTCCGAACGTCGCAAAAAATGCCCGAAACTCGAACCAAAAACTTTTCATGACCCGAAGGGTACCAAGGGGGGGTCTTTGGGTGGTACCCCTACACATGGCTACACAATTGTGTGGCCATATGTATGGGCTGGCCGAAAGCAACCAGCAGGGTGCTCTCGGCCAAGCCACCACTCGGAGCCACAAAAATGTGGCCTCGAGTGGTGGCCCCCACCCTTAACCTCTTCGGGACTCCCTTTGGGTCGCATCCGGCTCATTACTGGCCCCCCGGTTCGAACCGTGAGCCTGTGGGTGCGGGAAAAAGATAGAAATAGTTGCTGTTTTTGACAGTTTTAAAAAACAGTTTTTACATAGAAAGTTTCATTGATTCTAATGAATCAAATGACTACAAAAACCAAGTTTAAACCTCTAGTTAGGCTCAGATACCGGTGTAAGTCAAGCAGCCAACTCATCTAATGGGGTCGCCGTGGCACCTACGGGTCCCTCAGTAGGTACTTTTTACGTATGCCCTCTCGCGAGGACTAAAACCCGCTGGAACACCTTCCGGTCTCGGGACACCCTGACGGTAAGAGCCTATGGTTCGCCACACTGTCACACAGTGAGAACCCTATATGGGTCGGCATCCAATGCCTAGTAGTTCTGATACCAGTGTAAGTGTGTCATGTAAATTGCTATAGTAATATGAGCAAGACGGAATGTAGAAAACAAAATTTATAAGCATGCATAACACATATTAAACTTGATCATCTAGAGATTGAAACCTGTAACAAAAACCAAAGGAATTCGAATACTATGGTAAGACTTTTACTAAAGATTTCTAGTCCTTCGGGTCTTTAAACTCCTCCTCCTTAATCTCCAAGGATGGTTGTAAGGTTGCTCTCCTTTGCTTAAACTCTTTGCGAGACTCCAATGGTTTACCGGATGGAGCTTGGTTGCCGATCTTTCTGTCGAAGATGATCCACGGTGAGGAATTGTGCACTCAAGCTACTACTTTGATCTCGTTTAATGCTAAGACATGAGATTAAGATGATGTAGAGAAATGAAACTCTCTCCTTTTCTCTCTTCTCCTTTTTCTCTCAACCCTCTTCTTTTCTCTTTTCACTAGCATGAAAGAGAAAAATGAATTAGGTTATGGCTACTAGAATCTCAACCATGTCATAACCCTTGACACCTTTCATTTTCCATGGTAACACATGTCCTAAGGAGTGAGAGATGGCTACACCTTACCCTTAGGCATGCAATAAAGAGAAAAGGAAAAAATTAAATAAGGAAAAAGATATTTCATGTTTAAATAATATTAACCATGACATTTTGTTCTCATCACATGAAACAAAAAATTAAAAGAGAGAAAATGATAATAGCTTAATTACAAGTATTATCACATAATAACATATAAGTAATCATGCCATTAAATTAACAATTAATTTAATGACCCGGTTTAATCATATAACCGGCTAGTATCAAAATCCGTCCGGTTCAAGACAAATGTCTAACCGGACCCCGAATGCATCCCCATGTGTGCGCTATATCATTTAGCTTGAGTGGACAAAGCTTCTGTGTGGGACTCTAAAGACTCGTCAATATGCTGGCAGTGAGTTGTTTGATCACATCCATATCTCACAAGCACGTCAGCAGTACTAGCTGTACGTAACGGCTATCCAGGTATTGAGCGAAGGAAAGGTTGATAAGCAAGCTTGTCCGTACCCTACTAAGCCTATCCATGACACTCACCATACAGTCCGGTCTCTTCATCTGAGAGTGTTGCATATCGGGCCTGGGAGGTGGAATTCGTCAGACTCCCAATAATCCGAAAAATCGTGCCGGTATCAAGCTCATAACTAAATCAAAAACTACCGATAACACTTATCAGTAAATCTCGCTTTCCCTGGCCAGTGACTTATGGTTATAGCCAATCGCGCATTGCGCAACATTAACTCTCAATACCGGGAGAGACGAATCCCTTCTGATTGCTCACTGCTTCCATATGATCCGGGACAGCACCCAACTACTACCTGTTTGCACAGCTCTTTAAAGCCGTGGTAGGGTAGTAATCTAGGTACAATGAGGACCACATGAGACACTATGACGATCTTAGGTCTACAGACTATCCTGTACTCGTGTCACCAGAGAACTGCTATTTCACGATAGGTAAAATACCATCTAGGAGTTCTCGGTGAGTCCGTTCGGTGCACTCAGTCTCCAATGAGCACATGTATACAATCTTTGGTGTTAAACACCAATGGTTGTTGGATTAACCATTGCCCTGTACAGGGTCAAGAAACATATACATTAGTCTACTCTGGAATATCGATACCCTGTCTCGATACCCCTATGACTAGGAATATTTAAAGATGTGCTTATCAACTACCTAGGCCCCACTAGTATGATCGACATCATAGTCCTGGTAGTCAAGCAAAAGATCCTAAGGGCTTTATCAACATGTATATATAATAGTAAGAATAAGTATGTATACACGTTAAAATAAAGTCAAAACCAGATAGCATACTATCATTTTGAGCAAGATTGTGTTGGGTTACTTGGCACGGCAGCAAGGTTTCGGGAGGCATCATCCATGCCGTTTTCAAAAAAATTCCATGCTAAATAACACAAACCCTAGAATCTTAACTAGAGAATTAGACGATACTTGAAAGTAAACAACTTTACATCAAGTGAACAAGAAATACAACCTTTGTAGACCGGTCCTTCACTTCACATGCTCTGTGTAGTAGTCCCGCGACTCCAATAGGCTCCATTTGAGGCTTTGGATGAGCTTCCTCCGATGACCTTCGTGCTGAAAATGATCCACGCGAAATCCCTCCAACTCAAGCTATCTCTACACTAAACCCTTTAGCGTAGGAAACATGCTACACTCGATCACTAGTCAAGTGTAGGATGGTGAAGTAGGAGATGTTACAAGCTCACAAGTTTGTGTTCAAGCGTCATGGTTCACATCACATGTGAGAGTTGAAGCTTGAACCATGACATGAAGAGGAAAAAGAAGCTAGAGAGCAACCATGGGAGCAACTCAAGAAAAAATGGCTAAGTCTTGAGAATGAGCTAGAATGAATGGCAACTCTTGACCCCTCACTCATTAAAGCATGGAATTATGCAATATAAAATTGCAACCATGCTTGAATAGTAAGTCAAGATGAATAAACAAAAGTAAATCCCATGCTTGCAACCATGCTTTCATTTTCCACCTCATTTCTATTTTCACAAAATAGAAATTCATGTGCCATGCTTCATTATTATATATATATATATATATATATATATATATATATATATATATCATATATATTAATATATATATAATGAAGAATAATTAGTGAGCTAATGATATTAGTTAAGATATAATTATATCACATATAATATATATCACATTATTAAATCAACACTTGATTTAATAATCCGGTTAAATCATATATGACCGACTAATATCATTCATCTGTATATCACATTATCAAATCAACACTTGATTCGACAATCTGGTTATATCACATATAACCAAAATGATAACCGATAACTGCCAGATTACAATATAGTATCACATACTCGTATTTAATCAGGCCAACACACATATCACATATGTGTCCTACTTCGTTTCGCTTGAACCAGGGAACTTCTATGTGGAACTCTAAAGACTCGTCAATACGCCAGCAGTAGGTGATGATCACATTAGTCACCTACAAGCCGTCAGCGGTACTAGTTAGACGTAACGGCTACCTGGGTATTGAGCGAAATGAAGATCAACAAGGAAGCTTGTCCAAAGTCTCCATGAAGCCTATCAGTAACACTATCGTACAGTCCGGTCTCTTCGTCTGATATGTCGCATATCATGTCTAGGGGTGGTAAACGTCAGACCCCAGTAACATGATAAGTTATGCCGATGTCTGGCCTATAACGGTTCGAGAAATTACTGATAACACTTATCAGTAAATCTCAGCAGCAGTCCTGGCCAGGGACTTCCAGTTATAGCCAATCAAGCATAGTGCAACATCAACCCCCAATACCGGGAGAGACGAAACCCCTCCTATGGCTCATTGCCTCCATATGACTCCGGACTGTATCCAAAATCCACCTGTTTTCACAACTCCTCTTGAGCGGGTGATTGGTTTTGTAAATTGTGTGTAGTAACCGCAATTAATAACGGTGTCGCGTATAGCTAGACCGAGATGAGTACGGGTCGTCTTCTGGGAAACGTTGAATCTTTTAATCTTATTTTAGACGTGTTGAATAGGAAAGGAGGAAGAATAATGAATAGTGAAGAATGGTTGAAGATTCTAGATCTACGTCAATCATGGATGTAGGATATAGATCTAGATTAACTACGGATGTAGGTTTTATATTAGAAGGGGGCTTGTAGGGTTCGTTGAGATTTAGTAGTTATGGATGATTAATTAAAGATTACTACTTTTATCCTTTAATAGATTCAAAACTAGATCGACAGTGATGCATGTAGATTAGGGTTTCTTGAGGGAATAGGGTTCCCACTCTTAACCCCTATCTTGACATGGATCTCCGTTCATGTCTAGCCTTTACCAAAACAATTGTTGATCTAATCTCTAATCGTGGTCGTGAATATCAATGAATTGATAGCACACCCGATTAGGTTGTTAACGATTCTTTTATTAAAGTTTATAAACTTTATAGGACGTAAAAGGAGTTAAAGGGTTTTAATCATCCATTGATCTACCCTAATCCTACGAACCATAACAAGTGGAGAATTACTCGCGCATGATGGAGATAGAAGAACGGATAGAGATCATGAAGAAAATAAAATGCAATAAGAATAAATCAACTATCTTTATTAATCAACTTGATCAATTACACTTTGTTCCTTTAGAAAGTGATTACAAAACCCTAGTTTGCTTCTCGATCTCTTCTTAAGGAGGTAGATGAACAGCTGATGATCAACCTGGATTCTTGAGCCGTCTTGGACTTCGTGATCTCGTCGGTTTGATCCTTTTTCCAAGAGGGGCTCTCAGTCCTTTAAATAGTCTCAAAGACAGAAACCCTAGTTTCCTAATATGGTAATTTGTTGTTACGACCCTACCCGAAAAATCCCACATCCTAACTCCCCAAATCGGCGGCGGAACCGCCGCAATATACATGTTTTGCCCGCGGAAGGGCCGCACTTTGTTGGGATCAATTGATGAAATTTTCTGTGGTCTCTGGTGTTGACACGTGGAGATTGTTTTGATATATGGAATCTTCATATCTTCTCCGAGTCTCCGCCAGTATTGTTTTTATGATTTTCTTTAATATTTCGGCAGATTTTTTATTTCCGACATCTCAACATCTCGATTTCCTGACCTGAGCTAAAGCTTGCACCATATCTTAAAGAATAATGTTAGTAATATTTGGTATTTTATTGAGATATTATCCTAACCATTTTATATGATATTGTATTTTAAGATAATTAGTTAAGGATATTTGATATGCCAAGCACAATTTTAATTACCAAAATATTACATCAATATTATGTGCATATATTTTCTTTTATAAAGTTAATTATTATGTAGAAACATATGATAATAATTATTTTACAGATAAACACTCATATGTTCTATATTTACAATAAACACCTTTAAGTATTTAAGAAAAGTAAGGAAAATGTTATTTCAAAAGTGTAGTTTTATCGACTGAACAAATACCCCTAAACATAACTTTGATCATCCCGAGCAAACTAGTTATTCAAGAGAAGGAGAAGAAAAAAAGAGAAAAAAGAAAAACCTAAGTAGCACACTTTCGTAGGCAACACGATTGAACTGAGCATGTGCAATAAGCCGTTAAACCTCTATGTGTCCCTAGTAGGAGGAGTGTTGTCTCCTGAGAGTTTTCAGCAGATTACACCCACAAAATCCTATAGTAAAAGAAAGAAGATGAAAGTCACATATAAAGATAAAAATTATAAAAAAAAGAACTTGAAAATAAGAGTTTCCAATTACATCAGCTTTTCAGTTGCCATGAGCCCTATCTTAATGGTCGTGAAAAGATGTTGGAAATCACATCATCCCTCAATAGAATATCGCCTTTATTCTTCCTCCTTATTTTTCATCCAAACATCGATCATATACCCCTACGTGTATGTGAAAGACATTCCTACACTTTGAGAATTCAATTCAAGCTATCATACTCTTGTCCATCTCCTTAGTACTTTTTAGTTGGTGAATATTTTAGATGGAATTTCTCACACATTCTTCATGCGACCATTGATACTTCTTGAGGTACTAACCAACCGATTACAAAATGTGCTCGCGTATTAAGGCGTAATTCCTCGTCTTGCAACACCTAAGACTTAGCAGTGGCTCCCAAACCAGTTAGTCTAAGGCACTAGGTGATAAAGCACCCTCGCTATATTTTTTTATGCTGCCTTGGTGATTACAAAACCTGTGTTCATTTTTCTTCACCATTTTATATTTTATGCTTCATTTATATTTATTTTTCTTCATACCAAGGTTTTTAGACAAGAGCATTTCAAGGTATTCTCTACTATCCCAAGTTTCAAGATGTGTGTAAGTGCGTATAGTAGGGTATCAACATTCAAATGTTTGGCCTCAATAATAAGGACTATTTTTCAGACTTATTTTTATCCTCAGATTAGTGACTTCTTTTATCTTACTAACCCTTGGGACAATGGCTCATAACTACTTATTATTAGTTTCGTCTAAGAAAACATCTAACTTTCTTACTTTTCTTAAACTATTCCTATCTTTCATATGTAATTCTTCACTTTTTAATCTTTTATTAATTTTTTGTATAGTGCCTAGTGCCAAAAGATAGTTCAGTTAATACAAACCTCCCCCCAAACATGTTTTCAGCAGTGTCCTCACTGATGTTGTTCTTTGAATGCATAGACCTGTAGACTTGGGGAGAGAAAATGATAGGGGTAAAATAATAGTTAAATGAAAACTACCCCCAAACTTATGCTTTGGCACGCACAGATATTCAATTAAATTCTTTTTCACTCACCTCCATTCTTAAGATGAGACAATGTTACCGAGACATGGAGGTGAGGCAGAGGAGTTTTAGTTATGATAAAACGGCTCCTATAAAAACAGGAGCTCCTCCGCGGGGTCAGCGGAAAAATACAGTTTCAATCAATGCCCATTTACTTTAAAAATTGAAATTTTTTTAATATTTTCAACTTCTACTGCCCCGTGCGGATATACATACCGCACCGCAAAAAGTCATTTCCAACGAGATCTCAGCTTACCTGGATGAAGATGGAGACGGGAATCGTAAAGAAGGACTTGTTGTCCCGGTGTGAAGGTTTTTCGAAAAAGGTTTCTATCGTCGAAAACTTTAGTCCGGTTCTTTACTATAACCGCGTTATCGTAAGCTTCATCCCGGAGTTCGCTTAGCTCATTTAATTACAGCTTCCGATAGCTGCAGACTTAATCAAAATCGAAGTTAAGCTCTTTAATAGCCCATATTGCTTTATGTTCGATCTCGACGGGAAGGTGGCATGCCTTCCCAAACACAAGTCGGTAAGGAGACATACCAAAATCAGTCTTATAAGCGGTGCGAAATGCCCAAAGAGCATCCATCAATTTGGTTGACTAATCTTTACGGTTTTGAGAATCCGTTTTCTCCAAAATTTGTTTGATCTGCTTATTAGAAATCTCAGCTCGCCCGCTAATTTAGGGATGAAAGGGCGTGGAAAGTTTGTGGTTAATTGAATATTTTCGCATCAAAGCCTTGAAAGCCCGATTACAGAAATGCGTCCCGTTGTCGCTAATTATAGCACGATGCGAAAAGATATTTTCTTTAAGAAACTTAATAAAATCCTTGTTGTCATTAGTGTGACACGGTATTGCTTCCACCCATTTCGAGACGTAATCATCCGCTAACAAGATATATAAGTTCCCAAACGAATTGGGAAAAGGGCCCATAAAATCAATACCCCAAACATCAAATATTTCTACAACCAAGATAGGTTGGAGCGGCATTTCATTTCTTCACAAAATCCGACCCGTGTGTTGGCACCGATGACAAGTTTTGCAATGATCATATGCATCTTTAAATAATGTTGGCCAATAAAAGCTACATTGCAAAACTTTCTCCTCCATTTTACGTGGACCAAAGTGACCGCCACATGCTTGATCATGACAAAAAGACAATACACTCTTGAATTCATCGTTAGGGACACATCTGTGAATGATTTGATCAGAACAATACTTAAACAAATAAGGTTCATCCCAGTAAAAGTGTTTTACTTGGGATAGAAATCGAAGTTTGTCTTGTTTCGACCAATTGCTAGGAATAAGTCCCATCGCTAGATAATTCACAATATCCACGAACAAAGGTTCACAGGATACGGTCAAGAGCTGTTCGTCATGGAAGGAATTGTTTATTGGCACGGTCAACATTGGTGAAGAATTGATGCGTGAAAGATGATCGGCTACAACGTTTTCACATCCACTCTTGTCTCGTATGACAAGATCAAATTCTTGTAACAACAGGATCCAACGTATTACCCAGGATTTAGCATCCTTCTTCGATAAAAGGTGTCATAGGGCGGAGTGATCAGTGTAAGACACTATTGGCGAGCAAATCAAGTAGGGCCTGAATTTTTCTAATGTAAATACAACTGTCAAGAGTTCTTTCTCGGTAGTTGTGTAATTAATTTGTGCATCGTTCAAGGTCCTACTTGCATAGTAAATTACATGTGGCATCTTATCAATGTGTTGTCCTAAGACTGCACTAATAGAAAAATCTGATGCATCACACATAAGCTCGAACGGGTGATTCCAATCCGGAGATGATAGAACGTGGGCTGTAGTGTGAGATCTTTTAAGCGATTCAAAAGCAGCCTCACAATCCGAATCGAAATAAAATGTTGTATCCTTGGCCAAGATAAGAGTTAAGGATCTAACAATTTTGCTAAAGTCCTTAATGAATCTCTTATAAAATCCTGCATGACCAAGGAAAGATCGTATATCTTTGACACATTTGGGAGGAGGAAGGTTATGGATGACATCAATTTTAGCTCTGTCAACCTCAATGCCTTTTTGTGAAATGATATGTCCAAGAACAATACCTTCTTAGACCATGAAATGATATTTTTCCCAATTCAAAGTTAAGTTCTTATCCTTACAGCGGGTAAGAACCGCGTCAAGATGACGTAGGCATTCCTCAAAGGAGTCCCCAAATATGGAGAAATTTTCCATAAATATCTCCAGAAAATTCTCAACCATGTCTGAGAATATCCCCATCATACACCGCTGAAATGTAGCGGGAGCGTTGCATAACCCAAATGGCATGTGTCTATAAGCAAAAGTACCGAAAGGACAAGTAAATATTGTTTTATCTTGATCCTTTTTGGCGATGGGGACCTGGTTATAGCCAGAGTATCCGTCCAAGAAACAATAGTATTTGTGTCCAGCTAATCGTTCCAACATCTGGTCAATGAAAGGTAGAGGGAAGTGATCTTTCCTCGTTGTGGCTTTGAGTTTCCTATAATTAATACATACGCGCCACCCTATTTGGGTACGTGTTTGGATTAACTCATTAGCCTCATTGGTTATGACCGTGATGCCAGACTTTTTAGGGACTACATGAATAGGACTTACCCATTGGCTATCAGATATTTGGTAAATTATACCACTATCTAAGGACTTGACGATTTCTTTCTTTACCGCCTCCTTCATGACGGGGTTTAACCGTCTTTATGGGTCTCGGGTTGGTTTGGCTTCATCCATCAAATGTATATGATGTTCAACAATTAAGGGACTAATCCCTTTGATGTCAGCCATTGTCCAACAAAATGCTTGCCGATTCGATCTCAATACCGTCAAAAGAGCGTTCTCTTGCTCTAAAACTAGAGAAGCGGATATTATCATGGGTAAAGACTCATTCTCACCTAAATATAAATATTTAAGATGAGAAGGTAGCGGTTTGAGATCTAGAGTCGGCGGAGAGACGATAGAAGGAGGGGTAAGGGAATGATATTCGGACTCCCCAAGAGTTTCATAACTTGCATAGGATATTGACTCGAAAAGCGCTACTGACTTTTGCGATGAGTCAAAAGATTTGAACTCAGGGGTGGACTCGTCGAAAGTATCCTCACTATAATAATTCGCTAGATCAAACACTGATGCACTAGTGTCGTCGAGATCATTATAGCAAAGTTCCTCAATTTTGTAGCTATCGGGAGCTATCTCGTTGACAGAACAGACATCAATTATATTAGCAGAAGGTTCGGATGGCTGACTTTCTAGCTTATAAATATTAATCTCAATTTTCACCTTCCCGAAGGATAAGTTCATAGAACCATTACGACAATTAATGACAGCATTGGAAGTAGCCTAAAAAGGACGACCGAGTATCACCGGGATTTGATTCTGTGGGTTCGCCATAGGCTGTGTATCCAAAACTATAAAGTCTACAGAGAATATGAATTCCCCGACTTTGATCAACACGTCCTCTAGCTCACCCCTAGGTTGGGTGATAGATTGATCTGCCATCTGGAGAGTGCAGTGGGTAGGTTTTAACACTCCAATACCTAACTGCTCATAGACAGAATACGGGAGCAAGTTAACACTGGCGCCAAGGTCGAGTAGAGCACGATTGATATTTTTACCCCCAATAGAAATAGATATTGTAGGACAGTCGGGGTCCTTATGTTTCTTAGGCAATTGCTGGGTAAAAGCCGTACTTACATTACTCGTTAAAAACACCTTTTTAGGCACTTGAGTTTTTCTTTTCCTAGTGCACAAGTCCTTAAGTATTCTCGCATAGGAAGTAACTTGTTTAATAGCATCTAGGAGAAGGATATTTATGTTAATTTGCTTAAACGTTTCCACAATCTTCTCCATTTGTGTATTAGGTTTGTTGGCCCTAAATCTGTTTGGAAAAGGAGCTTTATTAATAAGTGTTGGGTCCAACATATCTAGAGAAGTTTGTGGGGATGGATTCGATCCCAGAATTGGAGTGGGAATTATTTTAGATAGACTTGAGAAAGTGGGCGGAGGGTTCGAACCTAGTGGGAAACGGAGAATAGGTTCGGAAGTAGGTGGAAGACTAGACGAATTAGGGGAAGAAGTAAAAGCCGGGGTATCATTAATATCCCCAACGTCATCAACATGTTCACCCATGTGGTTATCCAGCACTCTTCCAGATCTCAACATGGTAATGGCACTCACATTATGATTTTGTGAGTGGCCAGAATTCGGTAGGGGTTGAGATGAAAGTTTCCCTTTTTCTCTCGCACTCATCGCGACATTTATTTGTGCAAGTTGTGCTTCTATCGATTTTAGACTTTCACCGTGGGAGTTGGTGGTTGATTGTTCGCTATTTTTCTATGCGTGCTTAAATTTTTAATTACCTCAATCAAGACGGTGTCGCTTGGTAGCTTGCCGGTTGAGTACGGGTCGATCCACAGGGAGATGGAATCTTTTTCTTTATGTTTTAACGAGTTAAATCCAAATATTTTGGGTTTTGTGTTAAGATCTACTAATGAGATAAAAGATTATAAAGGACTTGCTAGGGTTAGGATTAGGTTAGTTCGATTTAGGAATATCTCACCTCTTTCAATGCCCTTTTATATCGGTGTTAAGGTAATCGGCAACAACGGGGATTAGCATGACTAGGAAGGAACTTGCAAGTATAAGCTAGGCTTTCCATGCTTAGTTTCTTCCTTTTGGTCTTTGTCCTTCCGTTCTTGTCTCTTAGACCTAAACTCCAATTAATTCAACCACAACCAGTCTAACTAGGGAATCGCCGCTATCATGTGGGATAGGGTGCCGTAGTGAGCGGATTGTGGTTCAATTAAAGGGAGTTAGAATTAAGGTGTTGGGTAAAGAAAGGAGTGAGAGAGATTTCCTTCTTTCAAACATTCCTTCTCCTGTCCTAACAAGTGAGAAATTACTCACCCATTAAAAAGATAAAAATAAAATAAGAGGGAAGGTAGAAAGAATTTAGGTTAAGAGGAATTTACAACTAGCTATTTGAGACCTCACCTAGGCAAGGATCTTACTCAAGCATCATCGTTGTTTAATGATAAAGAAAAAAAGAGAAAAGAGAAAAACAAAACAAAAACACAATTAAAAATTATGACTAGATTAGCAAATAATAAAAAGCGATAATAAATTGCAGAAAATAAATAGGCATTCAAGATAAATAAAAAAACTCTTTTTTTTATTGATAACCTCTCAAAACTCACTACAATTTTTCATAGAGAATTTAAATCCTAGATCTAAATAAAAAGAGACACCCCTAATTTGGTTTTGAGCTCTCCTATTTATAGATAGGAAAATCTTAGGTTTACATTCTGATCCAATCACGAATTTACAAAACTACCCCAAAAGAGCCGAGTCAATGCACCGACACTGCCACCGACAATGTGCATGCGCGATCGTGGAACCGCGGCAGAAGTGCCTGTTTGGCCGCAGTTCCGCGGCCATTTGGTGGACTTGGGGCATCAAAATTTCTGGTCTTTTTCATGTTGCTTTTATCTTCTGTTTTATCCTCTTGGTTTCTCAGAATCTCTTCAATTTCCTTCCATATTTTTAACAGCACAAGATAATGTGGACTTTTGCTTTAAGCTCCGCGTTGAAGTCTTGGATCTTGTACTGCCCTTATGCTTTGTGCATTGAAGTGACCAACGATTTTCCATTTTGTCTCTTGAACTAATAGGCGGCATCATACGGATAGTGCGCGGAAACCCGTATTTATCTGTTGTTGGCTGTAGTCCTGCATTTGTTGCAACTTTTCATGAATTTCACTGTAAAGAGCTGAGAACCTGTAACCTGCAACTATTTAGCAGACATGGATCAAAAGTATCTACTTATATGCAATGTGATTAAGAATGGGAGATATAAAAATGCAAAAATCTGATATGAACAGTGGTCTGTGTTAAAGTTCGGATAGAAGACTTGATTTCATTCGTCGACTGCATGGATTGTTTAATAAACATATCCACACTTCGTTCAAGCGCGGTTGAGTTTTCGGTACCGGCCGTTTGGAAAGAATTATTGGCCGGATTCTGAAAAGGTTGTGATTGAAAGCGGTGCTGGATTTGTGGTGGTGGCTGCTATTGCTATGGAGGAGGTCTTTGATAATTGCTTTGGAACTGGTTTTGATTTTGGTTGGTTTGGTTTCGGCTCCAAGAAAAATTAGGATGATTCCTCTATCCTTGATTGTATGAGGAAGAATAAGGATCGTTTCTAGGTCGTTACTGAAAAGCAGCATTTGTTTGCTCGTGACCTTGAAACAAAGAATTTAAAGGACATTCTTCTGTCAAATGAGATGGATCAGAACAACAACCACACACGGTCTTGGGGAGCGTTACCTGATTTTGGGAGACTGGTGAGAATTTGTTCTCTATAGTGTCGAGTTTCTTTTGCATCGCTGCCATTTCGGTTTTTACTGCGATGGAAATATCGAGCTGATGGATGCCTCCCCTAGATGAAGGTGGTCTGATGCTTTCCCACTGCAAAGTGTTTTCAGCGAGATCTTCCAGATATTTCCAGGCTTCACCATCGTCTTTGGACATGAAATTGCATCGACACATGGTTTCAAGCATCAACTTTGTCGATGGATTAATGCATTCATATATAATTCGGCACAGATCCTATCTATTTATTCCATGATGAGGACATTGGACAAGCAGATCCTTGAAACGTTCAAAGCATTTCCAAAATGGTTCATTGGAAAGCTGGGTAAACTGATTGATTTCGCTCCGAACACGGGCGGTCTTATGATTGGGGTAAAATTTCTTAAGGAATGCTATCACTGCAGGGTTACCTAGCACGACAGCAAGGTTTCGGGAGGTATCGTCCATGCCAAATTCAAAAATTTGTCTTTCTAGCTAACCCTAACTAAGAATCGTTAACTAGAAATCAACGGAAATGTAAATGCAAACACTTTGCAAATAAAGTGAGCAAGGAATACAACCTTTGTAGACCGGTCCTTCACTTCAATAGCTCCATGTAGTAGTCCCTTCGCTGTGATCATGAAATCCGGACTCTAGAGAGGCTCCCTTAAAAAAACGAACATGCTTGCTTCGAAACCTTCGAGGCCGAAGATGATCTACATCGAGGAGACACTAAATCAAGCTATCTCTTCACTAATTGTGGAATTAGTGAAGCAAACACCCTATACTAAATGGCAAGTAGTAGAGGATGATGAAATAGGAAGTGGGCTCACTTTAGATTTGATTTTCTCACACTTTTTCATCAATTCAATGGAAGCCAGAAAGCTTTGAGGAAGAAGAAGAAAGTTTTGAGGAAGAAGAAGAAGAAGAAAGCTCTCATGATGAATGAATAAAATCATGAGGTTAGAAAATAAACCATGGTGAGTATATGCCATCCTTTAACCCTTGTAGAGAGTTAACCATGGCTAGCTATGATGGTTGGGTTTGTAAATATCTTAAGCTAAACAAAAATAGAAGACTAAGTCAATGCAACCACAAGCTTCTCAAAGCTTCTTGCCATGACAAAGTCTAACTCATTTTTGAATAACTTTAGAAAAATAAAACCCTAGATAATCCCTAGCATGGTGTAAGTCATACACACACCCATGTCCATGTATCATCAAGCATGATACAAAATAATGTACACTTGCATATATCACATATATACAATGTGCACAAACCAAGTGAGAAAATAAATCTTAAGTGAGCTAATACTAGTTAATGTAAATTAATATATCAAATATATAATTATACATTAAATTATTAAATCAACAATTGATTTAATAATCCAGCTATATCACATATAACCGACTAATATCATGTGTAACAACTTATCGAATCAACACTTGATCCGATAACCCGGCTATATCTCATATAAATGACCAATGTCACAAATTGTGAGAATAGGATACGGTATCTCATATCGTATCAATCTCGGTCCCGCACATATCACATATGTGCTCCTACTCCGTTTCGCTTGAGCCAGGAAACCTCTGTGTAGGACTCTAAAGACTCGCCAATACGCCGGCAGTAGGTGATGATCATATCAAACACCCACAAGCCGCAAGCGGTCTGCTAAACGTAACGGCCACCCGGGTATTGAATGATCAGAAGATCAACAAGCAAACCTGCTCGTACTTGTCACGACCCGAAATTTGGCATGTGACGGCCCTTAAACTACGCAACGTCTACAGGCGTAACGCAATTTAAGTAAGCCGAAAACCCAGCAATCTAAACTATCAAAAGGTAGTAAGTGATAAGAACATTGTTAAAACTATTGAAAATCTCAAGTATAAATTCTTTAAAGTCCAAGTTTAGTTTCTCCTTTGTAAAAACTAACCCCAAAAATGGGTACAACATAAATATAAGTAAAGCATCCCCAAACGGGAGCAAATCCACGCCCAACGGCGGAAAACAACCACCACAACAGATATACGACGCCGTAGCGAAGAAATAAAAGACAATATAATTAAAACTGCATAAAAGACCTCCAAGTCACCAAAAATATACAATATCGTCCTCACATCAAGTCTCTAAATCATACACATGAAAGTGGTAGATGGAGAGTACATGGTACAAAGATAACAATAAACAACATCGGATAGCCGCAAAACCCACCTATAGCAAAACTGCGCACAGTCAGCCGAAGCGGTATCCGCTGCAAAAGATGATATGATAGGTAGAAGCCCTGCCTCGACTACTCTGATGAACAACCTGCAAACCCTGTGGCACAACGGGGGTGAGTTGCCAACTCGTGAATAGTAAATAACATATGCAGTTAATCGCAAGTATGCACGTACAACGCGAATCTAATACATGCAAGCTGATAACAATAAATGGCCATATGTATGCAGCAGTCATGAAAGGTACTCTATCAGGTACAACTAATACATGAAGCAATAAATGGCAATATGTATATGCAACAGTCATGAATGGTACTCTATCAGGTACAACTAATATATGAAGCAATACATATAAAGTAAATGCGAAGTATGGGATAAAACATGTCATCCTCACGGAATCCTGACCTCGTGGCAGGACCAAAGTCCATCAAGACAATCTAAAATCCCAAATTTCCTCAAATCAGCCCCCAAATTGGCCCTCATATCCTGTAAGTATCATATATCCTGAGTGTCCAACATCAAGTAAATCTCATATATTCTGAGTGTCCAATATCAAGTAAATCTCATATAACCAGTATCCAATATCGAGTAAGTCTCATGAAACCTGAGTGTCCAATATCTACACCCAAAAACATCATGAAAACAAGTGTTTAGCATCGACACAAAAATACTCATCTCTGAGGTGCCATCACCTGGGACTGGCCCTCCTACTTTATGTACATACATCCTATGGAACCTGAGTGTCCACCACCCGCAATCGACAAGGGCATGTACGTAGATAACCTCGATCGGTATCCCCCAGATATCCGTTGAGTTCAAATACTATCACCGGTTGGCACACGCCCCCAGCCAGGCTCATCGGCATGTACCGTCGATCTTCTTACCCCGGGAGAACTAACTGGGTTCCACCATGTACCCGCACACAGCCCACGACACCTCCTCGCATGGGGTATATATAAGCTCAGAACCGAGAAATCTCATGGTGGAAGCTGAAATATCATATAAAGAGAAACCGGGTTTTTCAAATAATACATAATTTCATGAAACAACCACGATCCTCAAATCCAGAAAACATCAAGTAATGAATAAGTATAACTGCATGAATCAATACATATATATTAGCGCCCCATTCCATTAATATATATATATATAACAGCGTCACATTCCACTGTTATATATACTTAGGAGTAAAAATATCAGAGAACATCATATGAAATCCATGAATGTAATATATGCAACATGAAACAGTAATATGAGCATATAAAGGAAAAACCGCTATTTAACTGCAACAGGTTAATATATATATCATGTGGTTCCTAATTTCTCCAAGTCCATACAATATCAAATAAAGGTGAACATGTAGCTATAGCCAGGTATGCGTAACCATGTTGGCATAGCAAGATATGTGTATCTACCTATCAATAATGATGTAATACCCTCCAGATATATGTAAGTATGTATGCAAAATGTACATGTAGCTATGTCTCATATGTGTATATACCTATCACTAATGGTACAATACCATATAGGTATATGGGTAACTAGCATGTATGCATGTCAAGGCATATGTGTGAGCATGTAGGTATACAGGTATGCTATATGTCATATGCACAAGGAAAATAAGGATCATGTTTCAATGTCCCTAAACAATACAATATCATATATGTATAGGTGTTGTGCGTGTCTTGGCAATTATCGATGGTGTGTGTATAGCATACAATTAGTGCTCGTGAAACATGAATCGTCAATAATGGCGTTGTGTCTCATTAATACTAAGTCCATGCACAATAGAAAATGAGATATGCAACAAAGGTACACATGCATAATCAATATCCGTAATGTAAGTCGATGTACAACACCCCACGACTTGCGGGGAGGCGGAAATATGAAAAACGATCTTGTTCTTTGCTTAAACATCGACTAACCGCACGAATCGAAGCTAAACGATAACTAACAAGAAACATAGAAGTTCTATACTACTATGTTTAGGGATTATACCTAACGAATCGTGTCCTTCGTCTTTGCGAACTCCTCCTCCTCCTCGGCCTTCTCGAAGTAGTAGACGATCCACCCGAGAGCTTTACTCCAAGCTTAGCCTCTAAACTTGAGGCAACTAACCTTCTTTAAGTGCTAATCAAAGAAGCTAGGTGATATAGAGTGAGGGTTATGGTTTAATTAGTCTAACTAATCCTTGTACTCAACACATGAGAGGGGAGGATTAGGGTTTGAAGATGGAGAGCTTGAGGAGAGAGAAGGTGAAGATAATAATGAATTGAGAATAATGAGTTATGATAATATATATCAAGCATTTCTTTTATCAAGAAAAGAAAATAAAACAATTTAACAACCATGCTTGATAATATCTAGTGATGATTCATCTCCATGAGTCATTAAGCATTTATGATGCATTAATGACATGGATGAATCATCCATATGACTCACTAATCACATTCATTGTATATGCCACCTAAACCTCCTTAGTCACCATCTTCTAGAAGCTTCTCGTGCAATTACGAGAACGCCCCTCCTTTCCGCAAAAATACGGAAAAACTTTAGACTGTATAAATCCAATAACCGGATACCAGTAACTGGCTTAAACCAAAGCCGACTGGTAAAAACTGTCCGAAAGTCGTACGTGTGTAAACACACGTATGCGTCCGAACCCTTGTCGTAAAACCATACAACCTCTATATCGTTTCGCCTGGAGTAGGGAAACTCTCTGTGTGGGACTCTAGAGACTCGACTACTACGCTGGCAGTGGGTTTAACCACAGACCGTAAGCGGCACTAGCTGTACATAACGGTCCCTAGGTAGATGTCGATAAGAAGGCCGATGAGAAAACCCATCCGAACTCCTACTGAGTCTGATGTGACAATCTCCATACAGTCCGGTCCGTTCGTCTAAGACTATCGCATATCGGGCCTAGGGGGGCAGCAAGCGTCAGTCCCCTAATAGCGGTATAAGTCGTGTCGGAGCGAAGCCCATTACACCCTGAGAAACTACTGGAACCTACCAGCAAATCTCGCTTGCCCTGGCCAGGGACTTTGCGTAATGGCTCTCTGACACAGCGCGATATCAACCCCCAATACCGGGAGAGACGAATCCTGTCTAACCGCCACTGCCTCCAAGTGCTCGGGACTGCACCCAACTGCTACCTGTTTGCACGACTCCTTTGAGCCGTGGTAGGGTAGCAATCTAAGAACAGTGGGACACACTCGAGGCGAAGTAGCAGTGTCAAGTCTGCGGACTATGCTGTACTCATGTCACCTGGGAACTGTTCACTGACGACTGGTATAAAACCAACCAACAGTTCCCTGTGAGTCCTGTCCGGTGTACCCGTAACCTAACGAGCACCTGCATACTATCTCCAGTACGACGTACAGACGGCTGTGGGACAGACCATCTCCCCAACTGGGATGAGAAGCGTACACACTAGTCTACTCCGGAGTATCGATGCCCTGTCTCGATAATCCAACGACTAGGGACCTGAATAAGGATGTGCTTGTAGACTACCCAGCCCCCACTAGTGTGACTGCCATCACAACACTGGTAGTCAAGCAAGATCCTTAGAGCTCTATCAATACGTATACTCACATATTAAGATAGAAAAACCAAGTAGCATACTACCATGTTTAGCAAGACTGTTATATACATGTGAATATCCCAAGCTTCCATTAAGTAATATACAAACTAGTATGATACAGTAATGGCCTTCTAGGGCATAAACACTAACAATCTCCCACTTGCACTAGGGCCATGTACTGGCGTATCGTAGACCGATGATCTCGAGTAGCCTCTCGAACTGAATCTGAGGTAGGGCCCTCGTGAATGGATCAGCAATGTTTTCTTCAGAAGCAACTCTCCGAACCTCGATCTCCTGGCGATCAATGATCTCCCTGATCAGGTGATACCGCCTTAAGATGTGTCTGGACTTCTGATGGGACCTTGGTTCCTTTGCTAAAGCTATAGCTCCGTTGTTGTCGCAATATAGAGGTATTGGATCAACTATGGTAGGAACCACCTGAAGTTCTGTTAGGAACTTCTTCATCCAGACTGCTTCTTTTGCGGCATCGCAAGCAGCTATATACTCCGCTTCCATCGTTGAGTCAGCAACGGTGTCCTGCTTGGAGCTCTTTCAGCACACCGCCCCTCCATTGAGGGTAAAGACATAACCCGACATGGACTTGGAATCGTCCTTATCACTCTGGAATCCGGAATCAGCAAAGGCCTCCAACCTGAGGTCTTTTCCGCCGTAAACCAAGAACATCTCCTTAGTCCTCCTTAGGTACTTGAGAATGTTCTTTACTGCTATCCAGTGCTTCTCCCCTGGGTCTGACTGATACCGGCTTACCACGCTCAGTGCATAAGCTACATCTGGTCTGGTGCACAACATCGCATACATTATAGAGCCTACCACAGAAGCGTAGGGTATAATAGACATGCGTTCCCTTTCCAAATTAGTCTTGGGAGACATCTCTTTGGAGAGGGTGATTCCGTGACAAGCCGGTAGATTACCGCGCTTAGAATCTTCCATACTGAATCTTTTCAGTACAGTGTCGATATACCTGGACTGCGAAAGTCCCAACATCCTCTTGGATCTATCACGATAGATCCGGATCCCCAGAATGTAAGAGGCATCACCCAGGTCTTTCATGGAGAACCTGTGTGACAAGAATCCTTTGACAGATTGTAGCATAGGAATGTCATTTCCTATCAATAGAATGTCATCCACGTACAAGACGAGGAATACGACACTTCTGGCTACTACTTTACTATATATGCACGGTTCATCTGGATTTTTGATAAAGTCATATTCTTTGACTGTCTCATCAAAACAGATGTTCCAACTCCGCGATGCCTGCTTTAGTCCATAAATGGACTTAAGCAGCTTGCATACTTTCCCGCTGCTCCCACTCTGATTGAAACCCTCTGGCTGATCCATATAGACGCACTCTTCTAAATTTCCATTTAGAAAAGCCGTCTTTACGTCCATCTGCCAGATTTCATAATCATGGAAGGCAGCAATAGCAAGAAGGACCCGAATGGATTTGAGCATAGCCACTGGAGAAAAAGTTTCGTCATAGTCCAAATCAGGTCTTTGACGAAAACCCTTTGCAACAAGTCTAGCCTTATAGGTTTCCACCTGTCCATCTACACCAATCTTTTTCTTGAAGATCCATTTGCATCCTATGGGTTTTACCCCATCTGGAGCAAAGTCCAAAGTCCATACTTTGTTGGTGTACATGGATTCCATTTCGGTCCGCATTGCATCTAGCCATCGTACCGAGTCGCCGCTCTGGATGGCCTGCTGGAAGTCAGTAGGTTCATCATCATCTATGATGCAATCCTCTCTATCCCCATCTATGAGAAAACCGTAGTATCTCTCAGGTGGATGAGACGGCCTACTACTCCTGCGGAGGGGTGCGGGAATGTCCTGTTCTTCTTGAACTACCGGTTCTACCAAACTTTCAGTATTAGTTTGTGGTTCTGGAATTTCTTCCAGTTCTATTTCGCTTCCACTTGATTCCTTTTCTAAAAACTGATGTTCTAAAAAATGGGCATTACGAGAAACAAATACCTTTTGTTCCTCTGCGTAATAGAATAGATATCCCCTGGAGTTCTTTGGATATCCCACAAACTTACACTTTACTGATCGTGCCTCGAGCTTGTCCACATGCTGCTTTTTAACAAAAGCTGGACATCCCCAAATCTTTATATACTGTAAATGGGGTTTCTTCCCGCTCTACATCTGATATGGAGTGGTAGGCACAGTCTTGGTAGGAACCATGTTCAAAAGATATGCCGCTGATTCTAGCGCATAACCCCAGAAAGATCGCGGTAACTCAGCATTACTCATCATGGATCGTACCATATCCAATAGGGTTCGATTCCGTCTCTCCGATACACCATTATGCTGTGGAGTGTATGGAGGAGTAAGCTGAGAGAGAATTCCTTTCTCTTTTAGGTAACCTAGGAACTCGGCACTCAAGTATTCACCACCTCGATCAGATCTAAGTGTCTTGATACTTTTGCCGGTTTGGTTTTCTACTTCATTCTTATACTCTTGGAATTTCTCAAAAGCCTCGGATTTATGTTTCATCAGATAAATGAATCCGTACCTTGAGTAATCATCCGTGAAAGTAATGAAATAGGAAAAACCACCTCTTGCATGTGTAGACATTGGACCGCATACATCGCTGTGTATGAGTCCTAAGAGCTCGCTCGCTCTTACTCCTTGTCCAGTAAATGGAGTCTTTGTCATCTTTCCTTTGAGACAAGATTGACAAGTGTCATAAGTTTGATATTCGAACGAGTCCAAATATCCTTCTCTATGCAACTTAGTCAACCTTCTCTCATTGATGTGACCCAGTCTACAATGCCATAAGAAAGCTTTATTTAAATCTGGAGACTTTCTTTTAAGTGTGTTCTGGACATTGAAAATTTGGAGTTGGTTTAAAACATATATACCTTTATTTAGTGTACCGGACCCAATCAAACCATGATTAAGGTGGATGTTAACAACATCTCTTACAAACGTGAAATCATAACCTTTATTTGATAACAAGGAAACTGATATGATATTACACGTTAAGCTTGGTACAAAAAAACAGTTATGTAAAACCAAAATGTGTCCACTCGTCAATCCTAGGTGATAATCCCCGACGGACGCAGCTCCCACGCTAGCTCCGTTAGCAACCTTTAGGGTCATATCACCTTCCTTCAGCACTCTACGGTTTCTCAGTGCCTGCAATGAATTGCAAATAAGAGATCCTGATCCGGTATCCAATACCCAGAAAGTAGAGTTGATCGACAGACAATTCTCAATTACAAACGCACCTGAAGTCGAAGCCACAGCTTGCTTCGGTTCCTGGTTCTTGGCGTTCCACGCCTTGCAATCCTTTTTCCAGTGCCCTTTCCTGTGACAATGGAAGCACTCATCCTGGCCAACTACCGGTACCGTAAACTTTTTCTTTCCCTTCCCTCCCACCTTACTAACACCTCCTCTAGGTTTGGTGGCGGCCTTCTTCTTCCTTCCTTTGGCCCTAGCCTTGGACCCGGAAGAAGATGCACCGCTAACAAACATAGTGGGTGTTTCCCTTGTCTTCTGCAAGGTGCCCTCTGCACTCCTTAACATGTTCAGGAGTTCCGGAAGTTCAACTTCTTTTCTTTGAAGGTTGAAGTTCAGGATAAACTGGGCGTAGGTGGGAGGAAGGGACTGGAGAATAAGGTCTGTATAGAGCTCATTATCCAAAGTCGTCCCAAGGTCTGCGAGCTCTTCAATATAGCCGATCATCTTTAGGACATGTTCTCCTACCGATGACCCGACAGCCAACCTCGCTCGAAACAAGTTCTTAGAGGTCTCGTATCTTGCTATACGAGATTGCTCTCCATAAAGTTCCTTTGTATGGAGAAATATGCCATCTAGGTTCATATCCTCGTGCCTCCTCTGATGTTCATTGTTCATTGAGGCAAGCACGATGCACTTGGCTTTCGCGCAATCTAAATCCCAGGTTTTGCGGATTTCCTTATCCGCATTACTGGATTTGGGACCAGGGACAGCAGGTGCCGTAGCGGTGAGGACGTACCCCAGTTTGTCATAGGTCAAAGCCATTTTGACATTCCGCAGCCAATCTTTATAGTTTGGCCCTGTCAGTATATTTTTCTCTAAAAGTAACTTAAGTCCAGTCATTTTCAGGGTCGCTGCAATTAGGAGAGAGAGAAGAAAACTCTTTAGCATGATGCTCTTGCAAGTTTAGAGTGGTTTTTAGTTTATCTAAACTGGATGGCTCCCACTGTTTCTCGAATCCTTCCTCAAACCATAAAAGAAGAATTAGCCAGGACTATTCTCACTGTACAATTCTTGCTTAACCGTTCAGCCAGGCTAGTGTCGATACTTCGAGGGAGGTTTTCCAACGCTTTCGCGAAGTTCTTTAATTAAATAACCTCTTTTCTCTGGGGGCGTAACCCCGCTGAAACCTTTCTGGACACCTACTTGATTTATAGCATTGATCATTAAGTGACGAATCTCCTGATAAGTAGCATATACTCACAGTAGGATCGGGATCCAAATATCATTGTATAATAATGTTGAAGGAATCCTACCAACATTCATCAAACTCCAAATGGTATGAAACTCTTTGCAAATTTCAGTTTCTTTAGAAATTCCCGATATATATTTTTCTGCCCCATGCTCTTATGACCTTGGCGTTAGGTCAAAATGTCATAAGTCACATGTCAAGTTCTACCCATCATTATCTTGTCAATTTGAACCCATCCGTATATATCCTTGACGTTCGGCCAAAATGATAATACGACTGTCCCAAACTAACTCATCTATCTATGCAACAAATGAATACCCAGTAGCTACCAAACACTATGCCTTGGCGTTAGGTCAAAATACATAGCTTGAATACTACTGAATACCCAGATGAAATGACGGAGGGCTACGAATGGTTTTGGCGAAACCGTGAACGTAGTGAACTTGATATAACCGAAGGAACCTGATAGCTTTTAAAAGGAGTGGTTAAAGCTCCGCATTTAAAAATATCTGTTTTTAAAATTAACCGAGTGGTTTCTTTTAAATTGTTCCAACGATTAAACTTTTTGGTTTATTTTCTTTGCATTATAAATAATTCGTCCCATCATTAACCTATCATTGCAGAAAACAACGAAAATACAACGTCCTCTTATGCCATCCGCATTCGCCACGGGGTCCCGTCATCACCCGTTAGGTTACTTAACTAACGACAGAGCGGGGGCTGGGCTAGCGCGGGTGTAAAACATAAGTGACGTCTAAATAGCTATCATATATAGATATTGTACATTCGTCAGACGCAATAATAGGCATTCCAGATTACAGATGAACTTTATTGGATTTGCAAGCAATCCGTGTTTGTTTTGAGCCTGCAACAAAAGACGGATTACACAGTTGTGATGAATAGCCATTACCCCACCCAAGACCCCAACGGGTACGGCAAACTACCCGCCCGGCAGTTTGTGCACCCCACCTTGGGTCTGTCCTAGGAGCAAAAACAGTAAAATGAAATAATACAACGGTGGCTACAACCGCAACCTGGATGTGCCCCGCAAAATAATATTACAACAAATTACATTTACATCAAATGAATTAAATAATAACCCATCACATAACCCCGGCTATACATCACAACAGTCCAACACAGTTCATATACACAAACAGATAAAATCCATTACAGAAATGTGCAACCCCCTGCCAACCGACATACTAGCAGTTAGGGGAGGTTTACGAACACATTATACAAACACAGATATAATCCAACAAGAAAATACTGTATAATTTCGATCGATTAAACACTTTTAATTTTGCTCCAATACTTCTCTGTAAATCTGAAACCTGAGCAAAAATAAAATCTTCCAGAAAATACCAAATATCAGAGAGAAGCAACACAGGAAAATTGGGTTCCTGAATCGCCAACTCGGCGGCGGAAGCGCGGCGGATCGGTGCGATCCGCCGCGGTTCCACGGCGCTTTAGGCGATTCAGGGGCCCAAATTTCTTGTGTGTTCTTCTACTGTCTTTTTAAGCTTTCTGAACCTCCCTGAAAAATTTTAGGACTTCATTTAAAAATCGACAGAAACTTGTGATTTCGGGTTTTTCCGGTTTCGTTTTTTCCGTTCGAAATTCATACAAATTTGCAAGTAAGTTATTTATTGTTTAGCGAGACTCTGATACCACTGTAAGTCGTTGTACAACACCCCACGACTTGCGGGGAGGCGGAAATATGAAAAACGATTTTGTTCTTTGCTTAAACATCGACTAACCGCACGAATCGAAGCTAAACGATAACTAACAAGAAACATAGAAGTGCTATACTACTATGTTTAGGGATTATACCTAACGAATCGTGTCCTTCGTCTTTGCGAACTCCTCCTCCTCCTCGGCCTTCTCGAAGTAGTAGACGATCCACCCGAGAGCTTTACTCCAAGCTTAGCCTCTAAACTTGAGGCAACTAACCTTCTTTAAGTGCTAATCAAAGAAGCTAGGTGATATAGAGTGAGGGTTATGATTTAATTAGTCTAACTAATCCTTGTACTCAACACATGAGAGGGGAGGATTAGGGTTTGAAGAGGGAGAGCTTGAGGAGAGAGAAGGTGAAGATAATAATGAATTGAGAATAATGAGTTATGATAATATATATCAAGCATTTCTTTTATCAAGAAAAGAAAATAAAACAATTTAACAACCATGCTTGATAATATCTAGTGATGATTCATCTCCATGAGTCATTAAGCATTTATGATGCATTAATGACATGGATGAATCATCCATATGACTCACTTTCATTGTATATGCCACATAAACCTCCTTAGTCACCATCTTCTAGAAGCTTCTCGAGCAATTACGAGAACGCCCCTCCTTTCCGCAAAAATACGGAAAATTTTTAGACTGTATAAATCCAATAACCGGATACCAGTAACTGGCTTAAACCAAAGCCGACTGGTAAAAACTGTCCGAAAGTCGTACGTGTGTAAACACACGTATGCGTCCGAACCCTTGTCGTAAAACTATACGACCTCTATATCGTTTCGCCTGGAGTAGGGAAACTCTCTGTGTGGGACTCTAGAGACTCGACTACTACGCTGGCAGTGGGTTTAACCACAGACCGCAAGCGGCACTAGCTGTACGTAACGGTCCCCAGGTAGATGTCGATAAGAAGGCCGATGAGGAAACCCATCCGAACTCCTACTGAGTCTGATGTGACAATCTCCATACAGTCCGGTCCGTTCGTCTAAGACTATCGCATATCGGGCCTAGGGGGGCGGCAAGCGTCAGTCCCCTAATAGCGGTATAAGTCGTGTCGGAGCGAAGCCCATTACACCCTGAGAAACTACTGGAACCTACCAGCAAATCTCGCTTGCCCTGGCCAGGGACTTTGCGTAATGGCTCTCTGACACAGTGCGATATCAACCCCCAATACCGGGAGAGACGAATCATGTCTAACCGCCACTGCCTCCAAGTGCTCGGGACTGCACCCAACTGCTACCTGTTTGCACGACTCCTTTGAGCCGTGGTAGGGTAGCAATCTAAGAACAGTGGGACACACTCGAGGCGAAGTAGCAGTGTCATGTCTGCGGACTATGCTGTACTCATGTCACCTGGGAACTGTTCACTGACGGCTGGTATAAAACCAACCAACAGTTCCCTGTGAGTCCTGTCCGGTGTACCCGTAACCTAACAAGCACCTGCATACTATCTCCAGTACGACGTACTGACGGCTGTGGGACAGACCATCTCCCCAACTGGGATGAGAAGCGTACACACTAGTCTACTCCGGAGTATCGATGCCCTGTCTCGATAATCCAACGACTAGGGACCTGAATAAGGATGTGCTTGTAGACTACCCAGCCCCCACTAGTGTGACTGCCATCACAACGCTGGTAGTCAAGCAAGATCCTTAGAGCTCTATCAATACGTATACTCACATATTAAGATAGAAAAACCAAGTAGCATACTACCATGTTTAGCAAGACTGTTATATACATGTGAATATCCCAAGCTTCCATTAAGTAATATACAAACTAGTATGATACAGTAATGGCCTTCTAGGGCATAAACACTAACACGTATACATCTAACTAATAGTCATATCATTTAATCTAGCCCAGACGCATAATGACATGCGGGCGATTCCCCTATAGATATTAAATCTACTCACAACAATCCTGGCTAAGTAAAGCCAACCACTCTCTTTTCCTTCTTCGCAGCGTCCGAAGTCCCCGCCTGCGATCCTGAAATCATATAACAATAAAATAAGTATATATTAACAATCGACCAATAACACGTACAAACTACGTTTGACCGACGCACCAACTCCGAGCGTACTCTCAAGTGTTCGTCAAGTGGCTAACGCGCGTAGCGACACTACGAAACCAACTCGAGTGCAAAAGCTACAGAAAGACACAAACGACATCGGCATGACCCTGGCTAGGAACGCAAAGCGACACAACTACCAAGTCTAGACCCTGATCGTACTGATCGCGCATTCACAACATAAGATATAGCGTGGAATCAATATAAATAACGTCGTAACGTCAAAATAAACCCACGCCAAAACTTACCGAAATCAAGTAAGCAACATATATCATTTTAGCTCAAAACTATAAGTTTTACCAAAACTAGAATTTACAAACATCACCAAATAGCAAGATTAAACTATCCAAACCATTACTAGAATTTTAATCTCACTTAAATAGGATTAGTAAAAGTTTAGTTTGCTAATTATCTTAATTATACAATTAGGAAAATATCATTTAACAAACTAGCAACTAGGTTTAGTTTTCATTTGTCTAAAATTATCAACTAACCATTTCACTAATCAAAACCCTAATTTGATTATAAAAAACCATACTAGGAATTCTAAATATGAAATTAAAAGTTTTAAATTAACATCTAATTAAGCTAATTAAACTATTAAGCAACAATTAGAGTTTAGGGTTTGGATTTATACCTCCACAAAAGATCAAAATAAAGCAACAAAATTCATCACCTTTGCCTCCAAAAATCCCCACTTGATTGAAGATCCAAGCTAGATTGAGATGAAGAATGATGGGTTTTGGTTTATAAATGAGTTTGTGTGAATTATTTAGGATTTTTGATAATTTTATGAAGCATAAAGAGATGGAAATGGAGGGGGGGAAATTAGGGCAGCCAAGGAGAGAGAGAGGGCCGGCCATGAGGAGAAAAAGAGAAGAGTGTGGAATTGTGTAGGAAATTCTAGAAGAAATTTACAATAATTGCATAATAAAACAAAAGGCTTTATGTCTTCTTAATTTCTTTTCTTTAAAAATTCCTTTTTAAACCATAAATATCTAGATATTTAGGTGAGAAGGTTAAAAACATAATCTAGTGATTAATTTAACATGGATCCACATTAGCAGTAATCAACCCAAACCAAAAAGTAATTACCACTAATTTAGTGCATAAATAAAAGCTTAAATAATATTTTAATTAGGGAAAAATATTAAAATGCACTAAAATTACCAATGGCTCACAAAAACCAGCAAACTAGCAATACTCAAGCTAAACTAGGTGCAGTGAATTCTATACTGCAAAAAGATCGCTTCTAGGTTTTTACGGAAAATACAATTTATTTTACCTAAAAACGGAAAATTCGCAAAACGATTCTAAAACGTTACAGTACTCCTGCGAATCCAATCAGTAACACTACCGTACAGTCCGGTCACTTCATCTGATATGCCGCATATCTCGTCTAGGGGTGGTAAACGTCAGACTCCGGTAACTCAAAAAGTCGTGTCGATATGAGGCTCATAACGGGTCAAGAAACTACTGATAACACTTACCAGTATATCTCTAAAGCAGCCCTGGCCAAGGACTTCCTGTTATAGCAAATTGAGCACAGCGCAACATCAACTCCCAATACCGGGAGAGACGAAACCCCTCCTATCGCTCATTGCCTCCATGTGATTCGGGACTGTACCCAAAAGCCACCGTTTTGCACGTTCTCTTGAACGTGGTAAGCTGGAAATCAAAGCACAGTAGGAATCACACAAGACTCTATGACGATCTCGGGTCTACAGACTAACCTGTACCAGTGTCACCAAAGAACTGCCATCTGACGTTATGTATAATACCATCTAGGAGTTCTCGGCGAGTCCGTCCAGTGTACCTAGTCTCCACTGAACACCCGTATACTATCTCTGATGTCAAACACCAATGGATATAGGATCATCTATCGCCCATCTACATGGGTCGAGAAGCTATACGCTAGTCTACTCTGGTATATCGATGCCCTGTCTCGATACACCAATGACTAGGAACATTTGAAGGATGTACTTAACAACTACTATGTCCCTACTAGTATGATATACATCATAGTCCTGGTAGTAAAGTACTCATCCTAAGGGCTTTATCAACATGTAATATAGAGACAATCAGTGTACATGTTAAGATAAAGAGCAACCAGATAGCATACTATCATGTCGAGCAAGAAAGTCCTCTATGTATATGTCCAAGCATCCACTACAATATACATCGTATGTACAGTAATGGCCTCTAGGGCATACATATATCTAACAATCTCCCACTTGCACTAGAGACATCTGTTGTAGTATCCCATACCCAACAATCAGCAGTGATTGAAGTATCTCATACTCAACCATCCCATAAAAGTCTCTCCTGGGAATAGGCCTTTGTGAGTGGATCCGCCATGTTCTCCTCTACTCTCCTAACCTCGATCTCCCTGGAGATCAACCGTCTCCATGATCAGGTGATACTGCCTAAGAATATGTCTGGATCATGGATGTGATGGGGGATCCTAGTCCAAAGCCACAACTCCATTGTCACACAATGGTAGGAACGAAGTTCATCTCATGAACAAATATATATCCAGACTGCCTCTTTGGTAGCATCCTTGGTAGCAATGTATCGAGCCTTTATCGTCTAGTTTGCCACGGTATCTAGCTTGGAACTCTTCTAACATACCGTCCTTCCACTGAGGGTGAAGACAATACTTGTGACTGACATTCAGTCGACCTTACCACCCTGGAAGCTCTCCAGTGATTCTGTTGGAGATAGTGCCCTCAGAGTCAATTATTGGATCACAGGCACGTGATTGCAATGATTGAAAGGGGACCTATACCGTAGAACAGTCTTACTCAAGATGATAGTATGCTATCTGGTTTATCTTTATCATCGTGTACTGCTTTAGGTGACCTTACAGGTCACTATTGCGCGTTGATAGAGTCCTTAGGATTCTTTCTTGACAGCCAGCAGTATGATGGCGATCATATACGTGGGAGCTGGTAGTCTATAAGCACATCCTTAAAAGGTCCCTAGTCGTGGGAGTTTCGAGACAGGGCATCGATACTCCAGAGTAGACTAGTGTATACAGTCGAGACCCCGACGAGGGGCGGTGGCCGGTCTCACAAGCCACTGGTTTCAGTTGGTTCACCTAAGATGTATACAGGTGCTCATTGGGTTATGAGTACACCGGACAGGACTCACCGGGAACATGCTAGTTGGTCTTATACCAGACGTCAGATAACAGTTCCCTGGTGACATGTGTACAGGTTAGTTCATCGACCTGAGATCGTCATTTGTCTCGTGTGAGTTCCCACTGTACTTTGATTACTACCCTACCATGGCTTAAAGGAGTCGTGCAAACAGGTTTTAGTTGGGTACAGTCCTGAGCCACATGGAGGCAGTGAGCGGATCTGCAGGGGTTCGTCTCTCCCGGTATTGGGGGTAAGGTCGTGCTGTGTCTAGGAGAGCAATTACACAAAGCCCTCGGCCGAGGCAGGAGATTTACTGGTAGGAATTCCAGTAGTATCTCAGGGTGTTCTGGGCTACACTCCGACACGACTTGTACCGCTTTTGGGGGTCTGACTTTTACCAACCCCCTAGGCCCGCCATGCGATACTCATAAACGAACGGACCGGACTATACGGATATTGTCACTGACAGGCTCAGTAGGGTGTCAGGATGAGTTCGCTCATCGACGTCCCTTTTGGTCGATACCTGGTAGCCCGTTACGTATGGCTAATACCTCTGACGTGCTAGTGGTTAAATCCACAGCCAAACTATTGACGAGTCTTTAGAGTCCCCCACAGACCGTTTTCTCAAGTTTCGGGCGAAACGTTGTAGAGGCCGTATGGAGATATGGCAGGGTTCGATCATGTACGTGCGGTATTGCACGGATCATGATCGGACGGATAATACTGGCGGGCTTTGGTTTAAGCCGGATCCTAGTATTGTACAGTGTAGATTTTGTCTCATTGCATTTGTATTCGGTTGCAATACAAATGCAGGTATGTATATACAGTCGCGGGGTTTTCCTGTAATTTATTACGGGATCAGTTTTTGGAAGTTGCCAGTTTGCATTCCGTTTCGGCCATTTTCCTTTATTTCCTTTCTTTGGCTGAAATTTGGTGGAGGGGGTTATTTGCAATTGTGCAATTAACAATTGAGAAGACTTTTGCATCATGATGGTTTCATGATGGTGCACCATCCATTGACTTCATTTGACTTCATCATGGCTTGGCTTTTGTGATGACATGGGTTTGATGATGGGTTTATGAGTGTGAGACTTGGTTGTGATGATGATTCCTAATCATCACCTTTTTCTCTCTCTTAGATGATTGTTGTTTCCTCCCCCCTTTAGTTTTTCCTCCTCTCCCCATTCTTTTGTTGAGGCCGGCCACTAAGAGGGAGTGGGGGCTGTCCCAATTCTGGCAGTGGGGATTTTGGTATCTCATTTGCTTGCAAACTCATATAGCTCCACAAAAAGCTTGCATCTCCTTCTCCACTAAAACCATGGAAACTTCATACAACCCTTGGAGACAAAGAGTTCTACATTATTCTACAGCAATTCTTGGACACGTCGACTCGCCAACTTCGTGCCCGAGTTGCCTCGGTCCAGAGGTGGGAGCCCGTAAAAGAACCCGGCGATGTGGTGCCCTTCCGACGAGGAGATGAAGACCGAAGATTCCACGAGGAGATCGGGACGACGACGAGAAGACCGAAGGACACGGATCGCCCGGTATATCTCTCTACCCTTTCTTCATTTACCTAGTAGTAGGTTAATGGTCCGATCTTGGTTTATAGTCCGCGGTAGCGCCGGTTTAAAGTTAAGAAAAAATTTTGTTTCCGTATTTTGCCCTCGGACAGACGGCCGGGGCGCTGCCGTGTGCTAACATGGTATCAGAGCCACGCCATTAAGCTAGTCTAGCTTGCTCTAACGTGTTTACAAGTTCGATCGAACGGATTTTCCGAAAACCCGATTTCTAAAGTACAGTTTCTGTCGAATTTTTCCAGTGCTCTAAAAATTATTTGGTACATTGTAAAAATACGAGCAGGGTTTTTTAAGCATTCTGTGAAAATTTGATCGCGTGACGTCACTGTTCCACCGCGGAACCGCGGCCAAACCCACTCATTGGCCGCGGTTCCGCCGCCACTTTAACTCTTCACAGCACCAAATTTTTACAGTGGGCTTCTGACTTGGAAATAGGGTTTTTGGCATATACTGTTTGGGCCCAGATTTTCTTTGAGTGCTACAGTTGTGCTTGGGGCCCACTTCGGTAAATTTAGTCGATCGAAAATTTTAAACATGTTAGTTCACAGTATTTACATTATATCTGCGACCGTGAATGTCATTTGATCGGTAAATCATATCTAACTGCTATAGCCCTTTTAGACGGATTTGCGAACGTGACATTCACGTTGATGTTTTGTGTTGTGCTGTGATGTTGCGGATTGTCATGGTGGATTGCCTGGATGCAATGGTAGTACAGTTTCGTTTTATATGTACATTTGATATTGCGGGGCGAGCGTCCGACATGTGGACTGCCGTCACTGCCTGTTTGTATATTATTCTTTTGGGGCACGGCCGGGCTGAGGTCGATGTACCCGTTGTATGTATATTTTATTTTCTGTACTAGGATTACCCCGCGGTGGGGTGCACGGATAGCCGGGTTCTAGAGAGCAACGGGCCCGCATCTCATGGCGTTGAGATGGAGGGGGCTTCACTCTAGAATTGGCGGGCTATTCGCCGCACTCATAGGGGGTACAGGTTGACCTAAGGAGGGGTGCCCAAGTTACCGGATTCCGTGAAGTGCTGGGTGGTCCATTCACGTTGCTGAAGGGGGCTGCCTCGCTTCATATTTTGGCGGGTAACTTGCCGCGCCCGTAGGGGTCTAGGATTTCATTGCACAGGCTATCCACACGACCAGGGGAACGTCGGGTTTCAGTAGCGGCTCTATGAAACCCGGGGATCCCAGATATCTGTATTGTTCTGTGATGCTTATTACATTTCTGTGATGTTGCATTTTATCACGCCTTGAGCGAATATTATATATTGATATATATACTAGTAGATGTTGTATATGTTTTGCATCCACGCTAGTCCAGTCCCCGCTCTGTCGTTAGTTAAGTAACCTAACGGGTGATGACGGGACCCAGTGGCAAATGCGGATGGCATATACGTACATCATTATTTTCGTTCTTTTGTGGTGTGATCAATTGATGGGACTGCGTTGATTCGGATCAATGCAAGCTAAACAAACCTATTCTGATGTTGTTGGAACAATTTTTCAAAAAGCTGTTATTGCAAGGACGTTCTCTTTTGTTTTGCACAGTGGTATTCGGTTATGAATATCCAGCACCTCGGTCGACGAGGCAAAGGCCGAGATCCCTTCACCGGGAGTGACCCCTTGGACAGAAGTTTGCGTCGGGGTAATAACTTCGCTATAGCCGATTACTTTTTGCTTTGCATCGTGGTATTCAGTTAGAATATCCTGCACCTCATTCTACGGGGAAAGGGCCGAGATCCCTTCACCGGGAGTGACCTCTTTAGCAAAGGTTTTCGCCACTATATTTTTATAAAAAGTTATCCAGTTCCTTCAACGATATCAAGTTCATTACGTTAAAGGTTTTTCGCCAAAAACCAGCCGTAGCCCTCCGTCATTTCAGATTAGTATTGCTTAGTATTCGCGCTACGTTCGTCGTTGCTATTCGCCAAGGCGTAGTGTGAGGTAACTTTGTTATGCTTTTCTGTTGCATGGATATGTAGATTGGTTAGGACAGTCGTACGACTTTGTTGACTATTCGTCAAGGGTTGTGCGGGTGGGTTTAACGCAATCAAGATAATGACGGGTTGAACTTGACTAGGACCTTTTGATTTGTTGATTATTCGTCAAGGTCACTTGGGTCCTAGGGGTAAAAACACACATCGGGAGTTTCTAAAGAAACTGAAACTTGCCAGGCATGCGCATACCTTCTGGAGTGTGATAACATGAGTGGATTCCGTCACATTATCATGCGATGATAGTTGGATCCCGATTCCTACTGATGAGTTGGTTTACTCCTCGGGTGATCCCGACTAATTCTTCTTTCAGGTTTGGAGGAGAATTTGACGTTACAGTGGGAGGTTTCCTGATTAGATAAATTGGTAACCATTCTGATCTAGGTTAGAGTGCACGCTGAGTGTTTCTTTTCTCTCTCTCTTTGGCAGCGACCGTGACCCGACCCTAGACTATGACTCAGTAACCAAGATTAACCGAACCTTCTTATAAGACTGGCTTTTGGATTGTCAGAGTTGCAGATCTCATTGCCACTCCTACTTTTACCCTTTTCTCCAGAACACCCCGTATTAGTATGAACGTCCACTTCTATTGGATAAAACCATCGTATGGTTATATACGAACTCGAAAGAATTTATTCGAGGATGGTTTCTGGTTCTGGAGAAAACGAATAGGACTAATCAGTTGTCTTTTCCTTTTACCTTCTCTCAGGTTGCGAGTGCTCCTTGGATTAGGGGATAGTACACCCGCTACGCCTATTGGATAGTCTTCTTCCAAATCTTAGGCTGGTGCCGAACGGTAGGGAATGAAGAAAGCCGATTAGCCTAAGTGTGGTGTACAGAAGGTATTAAGTTGAGACAAATAAAGGGACTAGAAGGAGGGCAAAGTAAATTGCGACTGCTATTCACGACCAAGCCAAGTATTTCATTACCGCTCCCACTTCACCTTTGTATATCTCCAGGACACTGCGTATCACTATGAAGATCCACAGTTATTTGGATACTCCATCGTATGGTTATATACGAACTCGAAAAAAACTTGTTCCAGTTCGGGGATGGATTCTGGTTCAGGAGAAATAGGAATAAGGTTTATTCGGTTGTCTTTTATATTCACCTTCACTCGCATTGCGAGTGCTCCTAGGATTAGGACAGTACACCTGTTACGCTTATTAGATAGTCTTCTTCCAAACCATAGGCCGGTGCCGAACGGTAGGGAAGGAAGAAAACCATTTGGCCTAAAGGGGTGTGCAGAAGGTAATGACTAAAGACATATGAAGGGATGTGGAGAGATGGCATAGAAATATACGGTTACAGTTGTGAATCTGGATAATGGAAGAGGCATTACTAGGAATACCAGGATACCCCTACGAAACATTTCAATGTTTCAGTTTTACTGTGTACTGTTAAAGGAAAACTAATTTCCCAATTAGACACTTGCTCCAGGGTATGTATTTACCATGTATGAATCTCACATCTGTATGGTTTTACAGATGATGAGTGGGAGTAAGTTATTGGGAATTAGGTGATCATCCTCATTATATCGGAATTCGTTGTAATTGGTGATATTTGAGGAAATCGCCTGGGTTGTTTTCCGGACGGCAAATATTTGGTTTTGAATATCCACTGTTATGCACCAATTTCAAATTGATATATCTGTACGTTTATTTTTATAGAGTGAGATATACCTTTTTGATATTATGTCCATAACATTTACCTATTTCAGTGGATGGTTAGGTAAGGAGCATTAAACAGCGGTGTAATTCTTCTTAACCATAAGTACAGTTTTCAACCTACGACGCACAGGGTTTGAGTTATTAGACTCAGAGGACTTATACAGAGGATTGCATATTGTCCAGTGTCCATTAGGACAGAGGGGTTGGTCCTCGCACTATATTCGGTTTACTTATGACTTCTCTAGTTTTTTGACAACTGTTTCGTAGAAACGCAAGGTCCAAATTTTGAGAAGTTATAGGTATAAGAATAAAGTAGAGAACCAGGTGTTGCAAGTATCAGGATTCTTCAAGGTGATCGAAGATGTAGATACTTGCGTATTGTATTCAGTTAATAGTAATGGTTTTGAGAAACTTGTTTCTCTTTCAGGTTACTCATAATTGGAAGCACTCCTAAGTTGAGTAACGCTGATCGGCCTCTTTCCATTTAGTTGACATGCACTGGAGACAGCTGCATGATTTGAATCTGGTTCAATTAAATCAGTGCCTATGTTTCTGTATTGGATATAGAACAGTTCATATCTTGACATTGTTAAGGTACGGGGAGTTGTCCAGCTTATGCTTAAAACCAGACACTGGACAACTCAAGGCACGTTTCTGTAATGGCTATTTGTGGGTTGACACGGGCTATGACGAGGGTTGACTCTCTACCATCTGGAAGATCAATAGTGATATTGTTCTTGACTCGCCACAGTTTTAATAAAAATGGATTTTTTCAAGAAAACAGTAGTGGGAGTATGGTAGAACTGGAAGTGATTCCAGAACCGCGAACGATTACTGAAAATTTGATAAGAACCTAAAGATTCAATCTGGTTTGACATTCCATTGGCCACTCCGCAGATATGGTGGGTAACCTCAGGCACCCGAGGGGTACTCCGGTAGACTCAAGGACGGTGGCAGAGGGGTTCTTGTTTACCCAGACTTGCCATTGCTGTTGTTCCAGACTGTGAGACCCGGCAGGAGGATGAGTATAGCGTCGTTCTAAACTAGCTTTGGAAGTGTACGTGTATATTATTCTGCCAGAGGGTTGTCATAGTCAGTGGGAGCAGCGGAAACATAGTGGACACGTAGCTTATGTCTATTTATGGACTAAAGCAGATATGGCGGAGATAGATCATCTATTTCTGATGTGACAGTCATATGTTTGACTTCATCAGAATAGGGGATGGATCTGTTAAGAAGGTAGTAGGGTGTGATGTCCTGGTATTTGGATGACATACACAAAGTAGGAAGTGATGTTCCTATATTACGATCGGTTATACTTTGGTTGTCACACAGTGGTTTCTCCACATGGGACTTGGATATAATATCAAGACATTCTGGTTACTGGATCTATGGTTTTAGATCTAGATTTGGGTAGTTTCCCAATCAGGGTACTTAGACAGCATTCTGAAGGTGTTTTAGAATGGACGACTCCAGGCACGGTAGTGTACCTGCAGGTGATGGAGTCACCCTCTCTAAAGGTGTCTTATAGACTAAAGTGGAGAAGGATGTGCATGATTGGCAGATCACTTGCTTAGGCAATTGAGTCAATCATGACATGTCAAGCACCACGCCAGATGTTGTTTTTACAGTAGATGTAATAAGTTGATATTAATCCAATCCTAGAGAAACGATCGGAAGCAGTTTTAGAACATAAGTGGATGTTCTAGAGATATGATAACGACAGCCTTATTCAAGAGACAGTTATCATTCCAGGCTTCCAAGGTGACTTGGATGACAGAGTGATTATCAGAGTTATAGTTTTCCCTCTGACGAGGGGCAATATTTTGGACAGGTGATCCAGGCGGATACTGAGGGAGGCATGGTACAGGATACTGATTAAGTTCAGTTGACGATACTGTCTAAGAAGTTTGGATTTGGAGTTCATTTATGAACTAGGTCCCATCAGATATCCAAACATATTCTAAGACAGGTATTGCTCATTTCGGGAGATGGCTTTCTTCGCGAACTTGAGATAAAGAGAGACATAGAAAGAAACATTAGAGCGGATCCACTCACTGAGGCTATTTCTCGGACGCATTAGTTTCGCAAACGGGTTTTGTGAGACTGATTAGTAGAGGAGTTGGGTGTTCGGTATCACACGGGCTGTGAGTATGCGACATCGCAATAATTAGCCTTGAGTGCAAGTGGGAGATTGTTGGAGATAGTGCCCTCAGAGTCAATTATTGGATCATAGACACGTGATTGCAATGATTGAAAAGGGACCTATACCGTTAGAACAGTTTTACTCAAGATGATAGTATGCTATCTGGTTTATCTTTATCATCATGTACTGCTTTAGGTGACCTTACAGGTCACTATTGCGCGTTGATAGAGCCCTTAGGATTCTTGCTTGACAGCCAGCAGTATGATGGCGATCATATACGTGGGAGCTGGTAGTCTATAAGCACATCCTTAAAAGGTCCCTAATCTTGGGAGTTTCGAGACAGGGCATCGATACTCCAGAGTAGACTAGTGTATACAGTCGAGACCCCGATGAGATGCGGTGGCCGGTCTCACAAGCCACTGGTGTTGGTTGGTTCACCTAAGATGTATACAGGTGCTCATTGGGTTATGAATACACCGGACAGGACTCGCCGGGAATATGCTAGTTGGTCTTATACCAGACATCAGATAGCAGTTCCCTGGTGACATGTGTACAGGTTAGTTCATCGACCTGAGATCGTCATTTATCTCGTGTGGGTTCCCACTGTACTTTGATTACTACCCTACCACAGCTCAAAGGAGTCGTGCAAATAAGTTTTAGTTGGGTACAGTCCCGAGCCACATGGAGGCAGTGAGCGGATCTGCAGGGGTTCGTCTTTCCCGGTATTGAGGGTGAGGTCGCGCTGTGTCTAGGAGAGCCATTACACAAAGCCCTCGGCCGAGGTAGGAGATTTACTAGTAGGCATTCCAATAGTATCTCAGGGTGTTCTGGGCTACACTCCGACACGACTTGTACCCCTTTTGGGGGTCTGACGTTTACCAACCCCCTAGGCCCGCCATGCGATACTCATAGACGAACGGACCGGACTATACGGATATTGTCACTGACAGGCTCAGTAGGGTGTCAGGATGAGTTCGCTCATCGACATCCCTTTTGGTCGATACATGGTAGCCCGTTACATATGGCTAATACCTCTGACGTGCTTGTGGTTAAATCCACAGCCAAAGTATTGACGAGTCTTTAGAGTCCCCCACAGACCGTTTTCTCAAGTTTCGGGCGAAACGTTGTAGAGGCCGTATGGAGATATGGCAGGGTTCGATCATGTACGTGCGGTATTGCACGGATCATGATCGGACGGATAATACTGGCGGGCTTTGGTTTAAGCCGGATCCTAGTATTGTACAGTGTAGATTTTGTCTCATTGCATTTGTATTCGGTTGCAATACAAATGCAGGTATGTATATACAGTCGCGGGGTTTTCCTGTAATTTATTATGGGATCAGTTTTTGGAAGTTGCCAGTTTGCATTCCGTTTCGGCCATTTTCCTTTGTTTCCTTTCTTTGGCTGCAATTTGGTGGAGGGGGTTATTTGAAACTGTGCAATTAACAATTGAGAAGACTTTTGCATCATGATGGTTTCATGATGGTGCACCATCCATTGACTTCATTTGACTTCATCATGGCTTGGCTTTTATGATGACATGGGTTTGATGATGGGTTTATGAGTGTGAGACTTGGTTGTGATGATGATTCCTAATCATCACCTTTTTCTCTCTCTTAGATGATTGTTGTTTTCCTCCCTTTAGTTTTTCCTCCTCTCCCCATTCTTTTGTTTAGGCCGGCCACTAAGAGGGAGTGGGGGCTGTCCCAATTTTGGCAGTGGGGATTTTGGTATCTCATTTGCTTGCAAACTCATATAGCTCCATAAAAAGCTTGCATCTCCTTCTCCGTTAAAACCATGGAAACTTCATACAACCCTTGGAGACAAAGAGTTCTACATTATTCTATAGCAATTCTTGGACACGTCGACTCGCCAACTTCGTGCCCGAGTTGCCTCGGTCCAGAGGTGGGAGCCCGTAAAAGAACCCGGCGATGTGGTGCCCTTCCGACAAGGAGATGAAGACCGGAGATTCCGCGAGGAGATCGGGACGACAACGAGAAGACCGAAGGACACGGATCGCTCGGTATATCTCTCTACCCTTTCTTCATTTAGCTAGTAGTAGGTTAATGGTCCGATCCGGGTTTATAGTCTGCGGTAGCGCCGGTTTAAAGTTAAGAAAAAATTTTGTTTCCGCATTTTGCCCTCGGACAGACGGCTGGGGCACTGCCGTGCACTAACAGATTCTCCTTAGGATCGATTGATACCATCTCACTACACCTAGTGAGAATTCTAACATCCACTTAGATCTATCTCATAGATCCAAAACCCAGGATTTAGGAGGTATCACTTTGATCCTGTATTGAGAATCCTTGTGATAAGAGGAGATTGACCGAGTGTAGCATAGGAAACTCCTTTCCTATCAAGAGTTTGTCATCTACGTACTATACGAGGATCACCACCATACCCCCTACTACCTTTTGTATATACAAGGTTCATCTACGATTTTGATGAAGTCAAACGCTTTGACTACCACATCAAAACAGATGTTCTAACTCCGCGATGCCTGCTTTATCCCATAAAACAACTTGCACACGTTTCCGCTGCTCCCACTGTCTACGAAGCCCTCTGGCTGTGTACTTATAGACGCTCCCTTCTAAATCACTATTTAGAAAAGCAGTCATGACACCCAACCGCCAGATATCGTAGTTTTGGTATGTAGCAATGGCAAGTAGGATCCGGATGGTCTTAAGCATAGGGACTAGAAAAGGTTTCATCATTATCCACACCTGGTCGATGACGAGAACCTTTTGCAACAAGTCTTAGTTTTGAAAGTCTCAACTTTTCCATGTACACCTAGTAATCTTCTCAAGATATACTTGCTCCTGATAGGGATTTAACCCTTCAGATAAAGCAACCAAAGTCCATACTTTGTTAGTGTATATAGATTCCATCTCAGATCGCTTAGCATCTAGCCATTCTTATAGAGTCCCCACTCTTGATGGCCTGCTCGAAACTAGTTAGGTCATCATCTCATGATGCAATCCTCGCTCCCACTGTCATAGAGAAAACCGAAGTATCTCTTAGGCGGATGAGGAACCCTACCAGATCGGCGGAGAGGCTGAGATTCGTCGGGAACTATTGAATACTCCGATTCTACCAAATCATCAGCTGTAGTCTGTATAGCTGGAACTGTTTCCAGTTCTACCTCATGACCACTAATTTCTTCACAAGAAATTCCCTTTCCAAAAGGTAGCATGCTGAGAAACAAAACACTTTTTATTCCTCAGTGGGGTAGAAGATATTCCCTTGCGAATGCTTGGGATATCCAATAAACTTCCACAGAACTGACCTTGCCTCAAGCTTGTCCGGATTTTGCTTTTAGACATAGGCCGGACAACCCCAAATCTTAACTTTCTTAAGAGATGGGCACTTCCCATATCATATCTCATATGGAATGGTAGGCACCTGATTTGGTTGGAACCCTATTCAATAGGTATGCAACTTCTCAAGTGCATAACCCCCAAAAGGAAATAGGCAACTCAGTAGTACTCATCATAGAGCACACCATATCACATAGGGTGTGATTGCTCCGCCCCTATATACCAACGTGTTGTGGTCTATACGGAGGAGTAATGCTGAGAGAGAATCTCATTCTCCTTTAGAATAGTCCAGGAATTCCGTGCTCAAGTATTCTCCTCCCTGATCACATCAAAGGACATAATACTTATACCCATTGTGGTTCTCTACTTCTGACTTATATTCTTTGGATATCTTAAAAGGTTCAGACTTGTGTTTCAACAGGAACATATGTCCGAATCTTGAGAGATCATCAGTGAATGTAATGAAATACAAAGAACCAGTCCTGGCATGTGTAGACAGGGGACCTGCATACATCAGCATGTATCAATCCCAAGAGTTCATCTAACTCTTTCTCTGTTTCTAATAAACGGAGCTATGGTCATCTTATCTTTGTGACATGACTGGCAAGTTTCACAAGATGTAAGTTCAAACTGATTTAAATATGCATCTTAATGTAACTTAGTTAGTCGGGTCGCATTGATATGACCTAGTCTACAATGCCTCAAGAAGGATTCGTTCATTTCTGAACTCTTCCTCTTGTGTGTGTTTTGTACATTAAGAACAGTAGTTTGATTTAGAACGTATATGCTTTTAGATAACGTGCCTGAACCGATCAACTCTTGATATAGGAAATGTTCAAAACATTATCCAACAATACAAAATCATATCCTTCTTTACTAAATAAAGAGACTGATATGATGTTGTATATCAGGTTCGGTATCTAATAACATTCTTTCAGAATCAATGTATTTGGTAATACAGGGTGATAACTGCCAACAAACTTGGCTGCAACACTTGCACCGTTTCCAACTCTTGAAACTTATCATCCATTCTCAGTTCTCTACCTATTTTTAGCCCATGTAACTGATTACATATGCAGGATCCTGATCCGGTATCACATACCCAGGACGTAAAGGATACTGAGAAACAGTTCTCGGTACTGAACACACCCGAAGAAGATGTATCAACATATACTTTCTTCGTTTGGGCGGCACGAGAATCCTGGTAATCCCCTATTTCCTGCTCATTCTTATAACAGTTATAAGTTGGAGCGGGACCAACGTTCCCTAGCTCAGTATAACAAGCGGGTTCGGTCAATACATCCGTATTATTATCTTGATTAAGGAGTGACATGGTCGCTACCTGGAGAGAGAGAGAGAGAAGAAAACACTCAGCGTATGCTCTTGCAAGATTAGATTGGTTATTAATTTATCTAATCAGGATGACTCCCACTGTTTTAGTCAAATCTTCCTTCAAACCCTAAAAGGAAAGACTAGCCGGGATTAATTACACGTTACAAGTTCGCCAATCTTTCAGCCAGGCCAGTGCCGGTACTTTGAGGGAGGTTCCCCGTGCTTTCGCACGGACCTAATTAAAATAAACCTCGTTTTTCCATGGGCGTAACCCCGTTAACACCTTTCTAGACACCTACGTGATCGGCTAATTGTAATGTGTAAAACTCTCCCATGAGTAACTCTTACTCGCAGTGAGTATTGGGATCAAACTATCTCATAGAAGGTATGCAATCTCATTGCAAATTTCAACACTTGAAATTCCCGATAATATTTTGCCCCAAGCATCCTATGACCTTGACAGAGGTCAACAAACCATAGGCTGCTAGTCAAGTTCAACCCATACATTTCCTGATTAAATTAAACCCACCCGCACGACCCTTGCCAGAGGTCAACAAGGTCGCACGACTACCCTAAATCAATCACATCATATGCTATGCAGATAAGCACTAATCAGCTAACGCACACTACGCCTTGACAGAGGTCAACAAACGCAGCACGAATACTAACTATTACTTATCTGAAATGACGGAGGGCTACGACAGGTTTTTAAGAAAACCTTTTGCGTAATGAACTTGATATCGTTGTAGAATCGAGTGATTTTGAAAAGGAGTGCTTTTGAGGCTTTTACTAGTTTTGCTAAAGAGGTCACTCCCAGTGAAGGGATCTCGGCTCTTTCCTTATCGAATAAGGTTCAGGATAGTTCACAAATACCACTATGCAAAGCAAAAACTATAAAAGCAATCAAAAGACAAACCGAGTTTGTAGCATCTGCTAGTTTCGCTAAAAGGTCACTCCCGGTGAAGGGATCTCGGCTCTTTCCTTATCGAATAAAGTGCTGGATATTCTATAAGGAATACCGCTATGCAAAGCAAGAACTAGAGTTACCAGTTTTCGAGACAAGTTTCTACAACATCTTTAGGTTTCTTTTATTTCATTAATCTCATTAATGAAGTCCCATTTATTATTCTTCCCAAGCATCACATATGAAACGAAAGCAGTAATAATAATTATATCTTATATATAATATATATAGGCATTTGTCTCAGAATATAATCATTGATCCCATCACAGAATATCGCAGCAGAATAAAACATATGAAATATTGGATATGCTAGGATTTCCGTATTTTAGATTAAGCCTGTATAAAACACGGATTCTACGGTCGTGATGAATAACCAAACCCACATCCCTAGACCCCTACGAGAGCGGCAAGCAACCCTACCAATTTTAGAGTTAGGAGACCCGGTCTCGACTCCTCAAGATGGTCTCCCACTGGACCCTAGAACCCGGTTACTTGTGCTCCCCTCCTTGGGTCTATCCTAATGCGGAAAAGTAAATAATATACAATGGTGACATCATCCTCAACCCGGAAGTGCCTCAATAAAAGAATATTACATACAATGAATTTTACATGAATGAAAATGAAAAACTCTCATCTCACATAAAACACCGGCTATTCAATCACGACGATCCAATATAACATATCACAGCAACACATAACATCACATGTCATCAACGTAAGTAAATATGCGTATCGCAATTGTCGTTGACATATAGCACCGAAACCGGCGATACACCACATATTACACTAATGGTCGCAGAAAAGAAAGTGAAAAACTACAACAGTTGGAATCCTCAACCATCTTAGACATCATAAACCCGAAATATCTCATATTCGGATTTCATGCCTAACCAAATGAATTCCTTAGACATCGCATGCCTAACAATTATAAACCCCGCATGTTAGTCTCGATATTCAAAACATCTTTTAATATCTAGTCGGGCAATTCAACAAGATTCCCGACATCCTGATCGAATGCTCGTCGGAAACTTTAGTAGACGGCTGCACCCCCCCCCCCCCGATGCCGTCGACGAAGTGCACTTAAGGAGGAACACTGCTGCCGCGAGCACCCGAACGGATGCTTTTGGCGACGGGGTTCTCCTACAGTCACTTGGTCGGGGCTATGGAGCGTGGCTATCTATTAAGTTTACCCGGCGAGTATCCGCGTACACTACGTGATTGCGACGGACTTTTGATCACATCAAAATCCCGTAGCAACCGATCAAATGAGACTAAATTGCTAGATTTATAACATTCAAATTAGTTATCTCGTAACTACTTGTGGATTCCAAATATTGTATCCCATCACATGATACCCGGATGACGTTAAACTTTTCGATCGATTCATCAAAGTCCCACAATTTCCCGACAACTCAACACTTGAGCACAGTTTTAGTAATACCCAGAATATTCCACAGTACCTATGCACCAACCGTAGTAGGGCAAACCCAAGCCTCACTCATGTCGCCACGGAACTACGGCAAACCCTAGGATTTGACCACAGTTCCGCGATCCAAAAAAGTCGAGTTAGGGTTTCATTCTTCTAGAGGGTTCATAGAATCACTTGCATGTTTTTCAGAATACGTTAAAGTTGGAAAAATGGGTTTTTGACATTCGATCGAACTTTTTAACTTCGTCTAAACAATATGTGAATAACCTGAAACATTGTTAAAACTACGAATACGAAACACTCCGAATTTCTTATAGTGTAAGTTCACATCACATGCAAAATTAGCAAAAACAAACAATACCTGAAACATCAAAACCAAGTCACTGGAACACACAAAAAATTTCGGGGGGGGGGGGGGGGGCTCGGATTTTGGCCGAGATGAGGGGGTAGTGGCCGACCAAAAAGTCTCAGAAATGCCTCAAATTTCATCTGTGTTCATGCCATATCCCATATAACACTCTGTACTTGTTTTAAAAAAATTTGACAATTATTTAAAATCGACAGAAACCTCATTTTGGCGTTTCAAGTTTCGGAGTTGTTTCGGTTTCGTAATCTTAACAAAATCCATATAAATTTCTAGCATGGCTCTGATACCACTGCAGGGTTACCTAGTACGGTATTAAGGTTTCGGGAGGCATCGTCCATGCCAAATTCAAAAATTTGCCGTTCTAGCTAACCCTAACTAAGAATCGTTAACTAGAAATTGACGGAAATGTAAATGCAAACACTTTGCAAATAAAGTGAGCAAGGAATACAACCTTTGTAGACCGGTCCTTCACTTAAATAGCTCCGTGTAGTAGTCCCTTCGCTGCGATCGTGAACTCCGGACTCTAGAGAGGCTCCCTTGAAGAAACGAATATGCTTGCTTCGAAGTCTTCGAGGCCGAAGATTATCTACGTCGAGGAGACACTAACCCAAGCTATCTCTTCACTAATTGTGGAATTAGTGAAGCAAACACCCTATACTAAATGGCAAGTAGTAGAGGATGATGAAGTAGGATGTGGGCTCACTTTAGATTTGATTTTCTCACACCTTTTCATCAACTCCATGGAAGCCAGAAAGCTTTGAGGAAGAAGAAGAAGAAAGCTCTCATGATGAATGAATAAAATCATGAGGTTAGAAAATAAACCATGGTGAGTATATGCCATTCCTTAACCCTTGTAGAGAGTTAACCATGGCTAGCTATGATGGTTGGGTTTGTAAATATCTTAAGCTAAACAAAAATAGAAGACTAAGTCAATGCAACCACAAGCTTCTCAAAGCTTCTTGCCATGACAAAGTCTAACTCATTTTTGAATAACTTTAGAAAAATAAAACCCTAGATAATCCCTAGCATGGTGTAAGTCATACACACACCCATGTCCATGTATCATCAAGCATGATACAAAATAATGTACACTTGCATATATCACATATATACAATGTGCACAAACCAAGTGAGAAAATAAATCTTAAGTGAGCTAATACTAGTTAATGTAAATTAATATATCAAATATATAATTATACATTAAATTATTAAATCAACAATTGTTTTAATAATCCAGCTATATCACATATAACCAACTAATATCATGTGTAACAACTTATCGAATCAACACTTGATCCGATAACCCGGCTATATCTCATATAACCGACCAATGTCACAAATCGCGAGAATAGAATACGGTATCTCATATCGTATCAATCTCGGTCCCGCACATATCACATATGTTCTCCTACTCCGTTTCGCTTGAGCCAGGAAATCTCTGTGTAGGACTCTAAAGACTCGTCAATACGCCGGTAGTAGGTGATGATCATATCAAACACCCATAAGCCGCAAGCGGTCTGCTAAACGTAACGGCCACCCGGGTATTGAGCGATCAGAAGATCAACAAGCAAGAATGCTCGTACTCCTGCGAATCCAATCAGTAATACTACAGTACAGTCCGGTCTCTTCGTCTGATATGTCGCATATCTCGTCTAGGGGTGGTAAACATCAAACCCCAGTAACTCGATAAGTCGTGTCGATATGAGGCTCATAACGGGTTGAGAAACTACTGATAACACTTACCAGTATATCTCTAAAGCAGCCCTGGCCAGGGACTTCCTGTTATAGCCAATCGAGCACAGCGTAACATCAACTCCCAATACCGGGAGAGACGAAACCCCTCCCATCGCTCATTGCCTCCATGTGATTCGGGACTGTACCCAAAAGCCATCGTTTTTCACGTTCTCTTGAACGTGGTAAGGTGGAAATCAAAGCACAGTGGGAATCACACAATACTCTATGACGATCTTGGGTCTACAGACTATTCTGTACCGGTGTCACCAGAAAACTGCCATCTAACGTTATGTATAATACCATCTAGGAGTTCTCGGTGAGTCCGTCCAGTGTACCCAGTCTCCACTGAGCACCCGTATACTATCTCTGATGTCAAACACCAATGGATATGCTATCATCCATCGTCCATCTACATGGGTCGAGAAGCTATACGCTAGTCTACTCTGGTATATCGATGCCCTGTCTCGATACACCCACGACTAGGAACATTTGAAGCATGTACTTAACGACTACTCTGTCCCCACTAGTATGGTCTGCATCATAGTCCTGGTAGTCAAGTACTCATCCTAAGGGCTTTATCAACATGTAATATAGAGACAATCAATGTACATGTTAAGATAAAGAGCAACCAGATAGCATACTATCATGTCGAGCAAGAAAGTCCTCCATGTATATGTCCAAGCATCCACTACAATATACATCGTATGTACAGTAATGGCCTCTAGGGCATACATATAACTAACAATCACGAATTCATCCCAATTAGTAATAAAGTGTGCGGCTGTGTTATAAATCCATTTTTCGGCTAAATCGTACAAAGTGAAAGGGAGAAGACGCAAGCGCATAGCATCCACAGACAGTTGTGACGTACCCATCATTGTGCATACGTTTTTGAATTTAGTGATAAAAACATATGCATCTTCAGACTCGATCCCGAGAAATTTGGGTAACAAGTTGATAAAGTGGGGTTTAATTTCAAAATTATCCCCATTGGCTGGTGGAATAGATAAACAAGTAGGAAGGGAACCGCATATAGGATAGCATCTCTCTTGGAGAGAAATGCGCGGTGGATTCTGCACACCGACGGGTGGTGGCAGGGTGGTGTTATAATCTGATGGAGAACCGTCCATCTCGGTCGATGTGGTGGGTGGAGGGGAAAAAGAAGATGAAGAAGAATCGACTTCGGAGTCGATAGCAGGAACGCGGACAAGACGGGCACTAGAATCCCGTGTCCAGCCGAGCATGCACTAAGCGGGTTTAGCGCAAGTGACAGCGTGTGTATGATTTAAAATTGGTTTGTTTTGAAAATGTGTAAGACTTAGACAAATCACAAAAAAAAATGCATAATCAACCCTAAAAGTGAGGTCACCTAGGTCAAGTCACTAGACCGCTCCTAGACTTCCAAAGAACAAGTCGTAGGATAAATTCTCTACCACCTCTTTATCGCTCTTGCGGCCAGGTAAGTGACAGATAAGTGGGAGGTATCCGCTATACGAATCACCGAAAATAGCGGGCCTTAATTAAGTAACCACTTACCTTAGACACGCTTGCTTAGACATCATAAAAGTAATGCGGATAAGCGATAGATTACCCATGACCTTCATCTGTCCTTATTGTGTGCGGCAGTCCATAGAGTCTCGGTCTAGATATTTTTTAATTAATGTAGGGTGATGCGGATGCTCGTTTTGTGATTTGTGTGGCCTAGGAAGGGTGATGAAATCCCCACCTAATCTGAACTTGTCTTTGCCCCTTAATGTCCATATTAAAATATGCACAAACCAATTACAAAACATGCAAAAATATTTTTGAGCGGCGATATTTTGCAAAGAATCCTGCAGAAAAAATATTTTATTGGATTTCAGAGGGGAGAGAAGGAGTTGATAAATATACCAGAGAAGTTCGGAACCCTAGGTCCCCAATTTCGTCGCAGTTCCGCCGCTAATTGCTCTTCTTGCCACGGTTCCGCCGCCAAAAAGAGGGATCTCGTGAAGATTTTTGCTACGTGGCCTCCCTTGCTCCTCTGGATCTCGATGAATGTCTCTGACTCTCTATTTCTTCAAATCTGTGACTCCATATCCCCTTGCAAAAATTCACAATAATCGTTAAATATACAAATTGCAGTTATGTTTATTTTTATTATGTATTTTTATGGATCAGATTAAGAATTCAACACGAATAGTAAAAATTAAAAAAAATTATGCACGTATCCCCGGAAATGGCGCCATTTGATTGGTTCTGTAAAGTGTGTGTAGTAACCGCAATCAATAATAGTGTCGCGTATAGCTAGACCGAGATGAGTACGGATCGTCCTCAGGGAAACGTTGAATTTTTTAATCTTACTTTAGACGTGTTGAATAGGAAAAGAGGAAGAATAATGAATAGTGGAGAATGGTTGTAGATTCTAGATCTACGTCAATCACGGATGTAGGATATAGATCTAGATTAACTATGGATGTAGGTTTTATATTAGAAAGGGGCTTGTAGGGTTCGTTGTGATTTAGTAGTCATGGATGATTAATTAAAGATTACTCATTTTATCCTTTAATAGATTTAAAACTAGATCGACAGTGATGCATGTAGATTAGGGTTTCTGGAGGGAATAGGGTTCCCACTTTTAACCCCTATTTTGACATGGATCTCCGTTCATGTCTAGCCTTTACCAAAACAGTTGTTAATCTAATCTTTAATCGTGGTCGTGAATATCAATGAATTGATAGCGCACCCGATTAGGATGTTAACGATTCTTTTGGTAAAGTTTATAAACTTTATAGGATGTAAAAGGAGTTAAAGGATTTTAATCATCTATTGATCTACCCTAATCCTACGAACCCTAACAAGCGGAGAATTACTCGCGCATGATGGAGATAGAAGAACGGATAGAGATCATGAAGAAAATAAAATGCAATAAGAATAAAACAACTACCTTTATTAATCAACTTGATCAATTACACTTTGTTCCGTTAGAAAGTGATTACAAAACCCTAGTTTGCTTCTCGATCTCTTCTTAAGGAGGTAGATGAACAGCTGATGATCAACCTGGATCCTCGAGCTGTCTTGAACTTCGTGATCTCATCGGTTTGATCTTTTTACCAAGAGGGGCTCTCGGTCCTTTAAATAGTCTCAAAGCCAGAAACCCTAGTTTCCTAATACGATAATTTGTTGTTACGATCCTACCCGGAAAATCCCACATCCTAACTCCCTAAATCGGTGGCGGAACCGCCGCAATATACATGTTTTGGCCGCTGAAGGGCCGCACTTTGTTGGGATCAATTGAGGAAATTTTCTGTGGTCTTTGGTGTTGACACGTGGAAATTGTTTTGATATATGGAATCTTCATATCTTCTCTGAGTCTCCGCCAGTATTGTTTTTATGATTTTCTTTAATATTTCGGCAGATTTTTGATTTCCAACATCTCGATCTCCTGACATGAGCCAAAGCTTGCACCATATCTCAAAGAATAATATTAGTAATATTTGGTATTTTATTGAGATATTATCATAACCATTTTATAAGATATTGTATTTTAAGATAATTGATTAAGGATATTTGATATGCCTAGCACAATTTTAATTACCAAAATATTACATCAATATTATGTGCATATATTTTCCTTTATAATGTTAATTATTATGTAGAAACATATGATAATAATTATTTTACAGATAAACCCTCATATGTTCTATATTTACAATAAACAGCTTTAAGTATTTAAGAAAAGCAAGGAAAATGTCATATCAAAAGTGTGGTTTTATCGACTGAACAGCGTGGTTGGGAGGAAATCAAAGCACAGTGGGAGCCACAAAAGACTCTATGACGATCTCGAGTCTACAGACTAACCTGTACCAGTGTCATCAGAGGACTGCTATTTGACGATAGGTATACTACCACATAGGAGTCCTCGGCGAGTCCTGTTCAGTGTACCCAGTCTCCACTGAGCACCCGTATACCAGCTTTGATGTCAAACACCAATGGATATGGGATCATCCATCGCCCATCATATGGGTCAAGAAGCGTATACGCTAGTCTACTCTGGAATATCGATGCCCTGTTTCGATATACCCTCGACTAGGAACAATTAAAGGATGGACTTGTGGACTACCCTGGCCCCACTAGTATGATCTCTATCATAGTCCTGGTAGTCAAGTTCACATCCTAAGGGCTTTATCAACATGTGAGAGCAAGACAGTATCACAATACAAGTCTACATGTTAAGATAAAGGTAACCAGATAGCATACTATCATGTCGAGCAAGAAAGTCCTCTCTATATATGTCCAAGCATCCACTATAATATACATCATATGTACAATAATAGCCTCTAGGGCATACATATAACTAACAATCTCCCACTTGCATTAAGGCCATGTGTTGTAGTATCTCATACCTAACATCCCAAAACGTCTCTCAAATTGTATCTGGGGAAGGGCCTTTGTAAGTGGATCCGCTACGTTGTCCTTCATGTCAACTCTTCTGACCTCGATCTCCCAGCAATCAACTATCTCCCGGATCAGGTGATACCGCCTCAGAATATGTCTGGATCTCTGATGGGACCTGGGTTCCTTGGCCAAAGCCACCGCTCCATTGTTATCACAATACACAGGTATTGGATGCTCAATGGATGGAACCACACCAAGCTCAGCAATGAACTTCTTCATCTAGACAGCTTCTTTGGCAGCATCGTTGGCAGCGATATATTCAGCCTCCATCGTTGAGTCTGCAACGATGTCTTGCTTGGAACTCTTCCAACACACCGCCCCTCCGTTGAGGGTAAAGGAAAAACCCGAGACCGACTTACTGTCGTCCTTATCACTCTGGAATCTCGAATCGGTAAAGGACTCCACTTGGAGTTCACTGTTACCATACACCAAGAACAACTCTTTAGTTCTTCTCAAGTGCTTGAGAATATTCTTCACAGCTGTCCAGTGATTCTCTCTTGGATCTTCTTGATACCTACTCACTACACTTAGTAGGTATGTTACATCGGGTCTGGTACATAATATCGTGTACATGATAGAGCCTACTGCCGAAGCATAGGGTATCCCTTGCATGCGAGCTCTTTCCAAATCAGTCTTGGGAGACATCTCCTTGGAGAGAGTGAGTCCTGAGATCATGGGTATATTCCCATGTTAGTTATATGTATGCCCTAGAGGTCATTACTGTACATTGGATGTATATTGTAGTGGATGCTGGGACATATATAGGTAGGACTTTCTTGCTCGACATGATAGTATGCTATCTGGTTGCTCTTTATCTTAACATGTATACTCTCTGTCTCTCTGATTACATGTTGATAAAGCCCTTAGGATGTGTACTCGACTTCCAGGACTATAATGAAGATCATACTAGTGGGGGCCTGGGTAGTCAATGAGTACATCCTTCATTGTTCCTAGTCGTGGGAATATCGAGACGGGGCATCGATATTCCAGAGTAGACTAGCGTATATCTTTTCGACCCGTGTGATGGGCGATGGATGATCCCATATCATTGGTGTTTGACATCGGAGATGGTATGCGGGTGCTCAGTGGAGACTGGGTACACTGAACGGACTCGCCGAGAACTCCCAGATGGTATTATACCTCACGTCAGATGGCAGTTCTCTGGTGACACTGGTACAGCTTAGTCTGTTGATCCGAGATCGTCATAAAGTCTTGTGTGTCTCCCACTGTGCTTTGATTTCCACCCTACCACGGCTCTACTGAGTCGTGCAAACAGGTGGTTTTTGGGTACAGTCCCGATTCACATGGAGGCAATGAGCGATAGGAGGGGATTCGTCTCTCCCGGTATTGGGGGTTGATGTTGCGCAATGCACGACTGGCCATAACAGGAAATCCCTGGCCAGGGTTGCTGTGATATACTGGTAAGAGTTATCAGTAGTTTCACGAAAGTTATGGACCCTACGTCGGCATGACTTATCGAGCTACTGGGGTCTGACGTTTACCACCCCTAGGCGAGATATATGACATATCAGACGAACAGACCGGACTGTACGGTAAGTGTTACTGGTTGGATTCACAGGAGTGTGAGCGGGCTTGCTCGTCGATCTTCTGATCGCTCAATACCCGGGTGGCCGTTACGTTTAGCAGACCGCTTGCGGCTTGTGGGTGTTTGATATGATCATCATCTGCTGCCGGCGTATTGACGAGTCTTTAGAGTCCTACACAGAGTTTTCCTGGCTCAAGCGAAACGAAATAGGAGCACATATGAGATATGTGCGGGACCGAGAATAATGCGTGTATGTGATACCGTATTCCATTCTTGCGATTAATGTATCGATTGGTTATATGCGATATAACCTAGTTATCGAATCAAGGATTGATTCGATAAACCGATACATTGGATACTAGCCGGTTATATGCGACATGACCGGATCATTGAATCAAGTGTTGATTTAATGATTTAATGTATAATTATATATTTGATATATTACTTTGCATTAACTATTATTGGTTCACTTTGAATGGATTTACTCACTTGAAATGCACATTGTATATGTGATATATTTTTTGTGCACATGATTGTATCATGTTTGATGATACATTCTAGCTTGGGTTTGTGTAAAGAATTAAACCATGGTTAGTTAGTGGTTAGGGTTTCATTTCATTTACTTATTCTTTTATCTATTTATTTATTTATTTATTTTAGAAAAGAAGAAAAGAGAGTGGTGGCTTGTTTTGTTTGCTTGTTGAAGCTTCTTGAAGCTTTGAACAAGTCCACCATTCTTGTCTCTTCTCTAACCCTAACCACTCATCTAACCTTAGTTAAATCTCTACACTAAACCATGGTTGAAGACATGATAAGTATTCATTTTTATTTTCTTTTTTGAACATCTTATCATATATTATCTTCTTCTTCTTCTTCTTCTTCAAGAAGAGAAAGCTTGATAGCTTCAATGGCAACTTGAGCAAATGAGTGAGAAATCCAATTCTAAAGTGAACCCACTTCCTATTTCTTCATCCTCTACCTCTTGCCAAGTAGTATAGGGTGTTTTCTTCACAAGTTTCATGACTTGGTGAAGTGGGAGCTTGATCTTGTGATGCCTCGACGTAGATAATCTTCGGCATCGAAGCCGACGACCAAGCCCGCCCATTTCTCCGATGAAGCCGATGCTAGAGTCATGGATTTGATTTGGACAGCGGAGGGACCTCATCACGGAGCCTAGGACGTGGAGGACCGGATCTACAAAGGTTGTAGCTTCTTTCCTTTAGTTAAAATTCGTTAACTTGCATCGCATAGCCTATATATCTAGTTAACGATCCGTGTTAGGGTTTCTCGGCACTCATAAAATCTAAATTAGCCATGTTTGATGCCTTGTGAGACTTCATTAGTGTGCCTAGGATCCCTACAGTGGTATCAGAGCTACTAGACATTGGATGTCGACCTATGGGGGGTTCTCACTATGTGACAGTGTGGCGAAGCATAGGCTCTTACCCCCAGGGTGTCCCGAGACCGGAAGGTGTTCCGGCGGGTTGTAGTCCTCGCGAGGGGGCATGCGTAAAAAGTAGCCGCTGAGGGACCCGTTGGTGCCACGGCGACCCCATTGGATGGGGTTGCTGCCTGACTTACAGTGGTATCAGAGCCTAGCTAGAGCCTTAGGCGATGCGTAGACGGAGTTAGAAATCCGATCGGACCGAAACCCTAACCTTAAACATGCTCTCTGGACAATTTTGTAAAATGTGGATTTTTCTATATTAAAAATATGCAGAAAAATCAGCAGGGAATCCTAAGAATTACTGTGCAACACATGTCCATGATTCAACAAGAGTGCGGCGGAACCGCGGCAGAAGCAAGGCTTCTGCGGCGGTTCCGCGGCCGTATTATCACAGTGCCCAATACTTTTTGCACAGTAATTCCTATTTTCTGGTACTGGATTTTCTGGGAAGTTTTAATATTTATTCAAGAGTTGATTTTTCTGGGTTGTTTTAGGGACTCGATGTTTCGATCGGATTATCTAATTTTGTCTGTGTGTTTTTCCGGATAATTTTGGAATATGTTAAAAAGTTCGACCGGATATAAATACCCACTTTTTCCCCTGCCGGGAAATTTCCAATTGTTGGACTTTTCCGTAGTTTAACGACGTTCTAAGTAGTACAAGTAACGCGATGGACCCTCTAGAAGACAACAAACCTTAACTCGATTATGTGACCGTCTTGAACTGCCCTTTGAACCTTAGGGTTTGGGGCAGTACGGCGTGCCACATGTGAGGCGTTGGCTTGACCCTTCTACGGCTGGACCGTTGGTACTGAGGCACGAACTGAATGTTTTTAGACTTATTTCATGTGTTGAGCTGTATCGGGAAAACTTGGGTGTTCGATTGTTCGATCGAAAAGTTTAGCATTTTCTATTTATCCGGAATGTGATACAACATTTAGAATTCACAAGTAGTTATGAGATAACTGAATGAATGTTATAAACATAGCAGTTTAGTCTCACTTGATCGGTTGCCACAGGATTTTGATGTGATCAAAAGTCCGTCGCAATCACGTAGTGTACGCGGATACTCGCCGGGTAAACTTAATAGACAGCCTCGCCCCATAGCCCCGACCAAGTGACTGTAGGAGAACCCCGTCGCCGAAAGCATCCGTTCGGGTGCTCGCGGCAGCGGTATTCCGCCTCGGTGCACTTCGTCGACGGCATTGGGGGTGCGGCCGCCTACTAAAGTTTGCGACGAGCATTCGATCAGAATGTCGGGAATCCTGTTGAATTGCCCGACTTGATATTGAAAAGAGTTTTCGATAATGAGACTAAAATGCGGGGTTTATAATTGTTAGGCATGCGATGTCTAAGGAATTCATTTGATTAGGCATGCGATGTCTAAAGAGATTGCGGATTCCAACTGTTGTAGTTTTACACTTTCTTTTCTGTGACCGTAAGTATAATATGTGATATCGCCGGTTTCGTTGCTATATGTCAACGACAATTGGGATGCACATATTTACTTACGTTGATGACATGTGATGTTATGTGTTACTGGATATGTTATATTGGATCGTCGTGTTCGAATAGCCGGGGGTTTTTATGTGAGATGAGTGTTTTCCATTTTCATTCATGTAAAAATTTGTATGTAATATTCTTTTATTGGGACACTTCCAGGTTGCGGATGTTGTCACCTTTGGTATATTATTTATTTTCCGCATTAGGATAGACCCAAGGAGGGGAGCACAAGTAGCCGGGTTCTAGGGTCCAGTGGGAGACCATCTCGAGGAGTCGAGTCCGGGTCTCCTAACCCTAGAATTGGTAGGGTTGCTTGCCGCTCTCGTAGGGGTCTAGGGGTGTGGGATTGGCTATTCATCACGACCGTGGAATCCGTATTTTATACTGGCTCGTATTGAAAACACGGACGTCCTAGTATATCCAATATTTCATATGATATTTTCTGCTGCGTTATCTGTGATGTGATCATGTGATTTGTTCTGTGATAGATATAATATATAGTATATATGATATATTATATAGACGTTGCTTATGTTTTACACCCGCGCTAGCCCTGCCCCGCTCTGGCGTTAGTTACCTAACCTAACGGTGCAGACGGGACATCGAGGTGAATGCGGATGGCATAAGCGTACGTTATATTTATCTGTGATGATTAGGTGGACTTAAATGATGGGATATTCATTAATGAGATTAATGAAAGAAAATAAACCTAATTGATGTTGTGGAATCGAATTTCAAAATAAAAACAGGTAGCTACAGTTCTTGCTTTGCATCGCGGTGTTCATTATAGAACATCCTGCACCTTATTCGATGAGGAAAGGACCGAGATCCCTTCACCGGGAGTGACTCCTTTAGCAATAACTGGCAGATGCTACAACCCTCGGTTTGTCTTTGATCGCTTCTATAGTTTCCGCTTTGCACAGTGATATATATGATATATCCCGCACCTCATTCGACGAGGAAAGGGCCGACGATCCCTTCACCAGGAGTGACCCCTTTAGCAAAACTAGAAAAGCCTCGAAAACATTCCATTTAAAAACCATTTGATTCCGCAACGAGATCAAGTTCAAAGCGTTAAAGGTTTTCATAAAAACCATTCGCAACCCTCCGTCATTTTAGGAAGTAGAGTACTTAGTATTCGTGCTACGTTTGTCGACCATAGCCGAGGCGTAGTGTGCGGTAGCTAAGTGATGTCTTCCTACACAGCATATGATGCGATTAGTTAGGACAGTCATGTGGCTTTGTTGACCTTAGCCAATGGTCATGTGGGTGGGTCTAATTAATCACGAAATGACGGGTAGAACTTGACTAGTACCTATGATTTGTTGACCTTAGCCAAGGTCATAGGTGCTAGGGGTAAAAACCATTATCGGGAGTTTCAAGTGTTGAAATTTGCAATGAGATTGCATACCTTCTATCTGATAGTTGGATCCCGATACCCACTGCGAGTAATTGTTACTCCTGGGAGAGTTTTGCACTTTACAATTAGCCGATCAAGTAGGTGTCTAGAAAGGTGTCAACGGGGTTACGCCTCTGGGAAAACGATGTTTACTGTAATTAGGTCCGTGCGAAAGCACGGGGAACCTCCCTCAAAGTACCGACACTGGCCTGGCTGAAAAATTGGCGAACTTGTAGAGTGCAATTAATCCCGGCTAGTCTTTCCTTTTAGGGTTTGAAGGAAGATTTGATAAAAACAGTGGGAGCCATCCTGATTAGATAAAATATATAACCAATCTAATCTTGCAAGAGCGCACGCAGAGTGTTTTCTTCTCTCTCTCTCCAGGTAGCGACCATATCACGCCTTAATCAAGATAATAATTCGGATGAATTGACCGAACCCGCTTGTTATACTGAGCTGGGGAACGTTGGTCCCGCTCCAACTTATAATTGTTATAAGACAGAGCAGGAAATAAGGGGAATACCAGAATTCCTATGCCGCCCAAACGAAGAAAGTGCATATGATGCATCTCCTTCGGGTGTGTTCATTATAAAGAACTGTTTCTCAGTATCCTCTGCATCCTGGGTATTCGATACCGGATCAGGATCCCAGATATGTAATCTGTTACATAGGGCTACAAAAGGGTAGAAAAACTGAGAACGGGTGATAAGTTTCATGAGACAGAAAACGGGGCAAGTGTTGCAGCCAAGTCTGTTGGTCACTGTCACCCTGTATTACCAATACATTGATTCTGAACAAATGCTATTAGATACCGAACCTGATATACAAAATCATATCAGTCTCTTTATTAGTAAAGAAATGATAAAATTTTGTATTGTTGGATAATGTTTTGAACATTTCCTATATCAAAAGTTGATCGGTTTAGGCGCGTTATCTAAAAGCATTAACGTTCTAAATCAAACTACTGTTCTTAGTATTCAGAACACACACAAGAGGAAGAGTTCAGAAATGAACGAATCATTCTTGAGGCATTGTAGACTAGGTCATATCAATGCGACCCGACTGGCTGAAGTTACATTTTAGATGCATATTTAAATCAGTTTGAATTTACATCTTGTGAAACTTGCCAGTCATGTCACAAAGATAAAATGACCATAGCTCTGTTTACTGGAAACAGAGAAAGAGTTAGTGAACTCTTGGGATGATACATGTTGATGTATGTAAGGTCTCCTGTCTACACATGCCAGGACTGGTTCTTTATACTTCATTATATTCTCTGATAATCTCTCAAGATTCAGTCGTATGTTCCTGTTGAAACATAAGTCCGAAACTTTTGAGGTATTCACAGAATATAAGTTGGAAGTAGAGAACCAAAATACGGGTATAAGTATTATGTCCTATGATGATATCAGGAGGAGAATACTAGTGCATGGCATTCCTGGACCATTCTAAAGGAGAATGAGATTCTCTCTCCGTATTACTCCTCTGAATACACCACAGCACAACGGTGCATCAGGGCGGAGCAATCGCACAATATTAGATATGGTGTGCTCTGTGATGAGTATTACTGAGTTACCTATTTCCTTTTGGGGTTATGCGCTTGAGAAGCTGCATACCTATTGAATTAGGTTCGAATCAGATCACTGCCTACCATTCCATATGAGATATGGTATGGGAAGAGCCTATCTCTTAAGTAAGTTAAGATTTTGTTAGTGTATATGCCCTAGAGGCTATTATTGTATCATACTAGTTTGTATATTACTTGATGGAAGCTTGGGATATTCACAGTTGTATATACAATCTTGCTCGAAATGGTAGTATGCTACTTGGTTTGTCTCTGCTTTAATATGTGCAATTGTTTCTTTTAGCATATTGCTGATATACATATTAGTAGAGCCCTTAGGATCTTTGCTTGATTACCAGCGTGGTGATGGCGCTCACACTCGTGGGAGCTGGGTGATCTATAAGCACATTCTTATACAGGTCCCTAGTCGTTGGACTATCGAGACAGGGCATCGATACCCCGGAGTAGACTAGCGTACGCGCTTCTCATCCCAGCATGGGAGACGGTCTGTCCCACAGCCGTCAGTACGTCGTACCTGAGATAGTATGCGGGTGCTCGTTAGGTTACGAGTACACTGGACAGGACTCGTCGGGGACTGTTGGTTGGTATTATACCTATCGTCAGTTATCAGTTCCCAGGTGACATGAGTACAGCTTAGTCCGCTGACTTGACACTGCCACTTCTCCTCGAGTGTGTTCCCACTGCACTTTGATTACTACCCTACCACGGCTCAAAGGAGTCGTGCAAACAGGTAGTTTTTGGGTGCAGTCCCGAAGCACTTGGAGGCAGTGACGGTTAGACAGGATTCGTCTCTCCCGGTATTGGGGGTTGACATCGCGCTGTGTCCAGGAGAGCCATTACACGAGTAGTCCCTGGCCAGGGCAAGAGAGATATACTGGTAGGTTTTCAGTGTTATCTCAGGGTGTTCTGGGCTACACTCCGACACGACTTGTACCGCTATTAGGGGACTGACGTTCACCGCCCCCCTAGGCCCGCCATGCGATGTATCAGACGAACAGACCGGACTGTACGGAGATTGTCACATACAGGCTCAGTAGGAGTTCAGATGGGGTTCACCTCGTCAGTCTTCTTATCGACATCTACCTGGGGACCGTTACGTACAGCTAGTGCCGCTTGCGGTCTGTAGTTAAACCCACTGCCAGCGTAGTGTCGAGTCTTTAGAGTCCCACACAGAGAGCTATTCGCCTTTAGGCAAAATGAGTAGAGGTCGCATGGTTTTGCGACAGGGTTCGTTCGCATCCGCGCACTTGTGCACGTTTGCTGTCCGGACAGTTTATACTAGCGGGCTTTGGTTTAAGCCGGATCCTAATATATGATTTGGGATTGGTTTTTCTCATTGTATTCGTGTTTCTCGGATCACGAATGCGGGTGTGTATGCACAATTGCTTGAGACAGAGGGAGAGGACTTTGTTTAGGGTTAGTGACCATTGTCATTTTGCTAACCCTAATGCTTATGTATGTATTATTGTTAATTGATATTAGTTTAATAATTGAGCATGGTTATGGTTGTTGACCATTTGACCTTATTGACTTGTTGACCTTGGTTGACACTTTGACCATCATCATTTCATTTGGAAGATACTCTTTGATCCTTGCAATTTGCATTTAAAATGAAATGATAATGGTCATGTCTTGATTATGCCATGACAATTATCTTACTAATTATCTAATTAAAATAATACACATATATTAGTGAGAATGGTTTATTCTATTCTCATTCTATCATATCCTTTCTCTCTCTTGTTCTTCCTCTCCCTCAAGCTCTCTCCCTCTCATGTGTTGAGAAACACTTGAGCTTGAGAAAAACCCTCTCTTGATCATCTTTACTCTCATCTAGGGTTCAAGGACTAGCACTTCTTGCACCCTAGTTACTTCTAGCTTGGAGTTGAAGCCAAAGGTTGAGGCTTTCGGGTGGATCTTTCTTTGACGGGAGAAGACGACAAGGCGACCTCCTTCCACTACTCTAAGGAGCAAGGAGAGAAGGACATAAAGACCAAAGGAATAACCTTTCTAGCACTTAGCTAGTTTCTAGTTAGCTTTAGCAAGTTTTTGTTTAGCAAAGATCCTTCATAGTGTAGTCCATGTTGCCTAAGTTGATAAAAATCCGATTTTTATTCCGTTTTCCGCCTCCCCGCAAGTACCGGGGTGGGCAACGTGGACTTACAGTGGTATCAGAGCCTAACTAAACATAAACTAGCTAAGTAGTGAAGTGTAACGAAGTTCGAAACCGAAAAATCCAAAAACCAAAATTTCAAAAACCCTAGTTTCTGTTAAAAAAATTTCTGGTCAAAACAAAATTTGTTATACTCCAAAAATCGTCTCAGGGTTTTTTAAAGAAAACCACCAAACCCGGTCCAGTGATTCGTCTAAACCGCCGCGTTTCCGCGGCAATAGCAAGCTATTGCCGCGGAACCGCCGCCGTTTGGACTCTTCACTGAGTCGAGTTTGGTGCAGTTTTCTTATGGGTTGGTTTTAGGATTTTTAAGATACGTTATATGTGCCCAGATTTTCCAGAATAGAAATTTATTTTTGGGGGCCTATAAATCCGTATTTTTTTTTCCGAACTTCACTACACTTTGACTATGACGGTTATATCTGTGATGTTTGTATGTATTGAACGTCGGCTAATCGCTATATGTCGATTAGTCGGGGTTATACATATCTGTGATCTGTGATTGATGATGGTTTATGTATATGAATGGGCTGGATTGTCGCGGGTGAATAGCCGGGGTGGATGTGAGATGAGTGTTGTTTTTCCTTTCATTCATTGTAACATGTAAATTGATGTAATATTATTATTTGTATGGCCGCACAACCGGGTCGGGGTTGTAGCCGTCGTTGTATAATTCTTTTTACTGTTTTTGCTCCTAGGATAGACCCATGGAGGGGGTGCACAAACTACCGGGTATCTCGAAGTGCTGAGTGGCCTACTCACGGTGGTGAGGGAGGTTGCTTCGCTTCGGGTACTTAGAGGGTAGTTTGCCGCACCCATAGGGGTCTTGGGTGGGGTATTTGGCTATTCACCGCGACCGTGTAATCCGCTTTTCATTGCAGGCTCGAACGGATTGCGGATTCCTAGTATATCCAATGTATTCATCTGTGATCTGTAATGTCTATCATTGCTATATATTTATATATGATAACTATTTAGGCGTTGCTTATGTTTTACAGCCGCGCTAGCCCAGCCCCCGCTCTGTCGTTAGTTAAATAACCTAACGGGTGATGACGGGGCCCCGTGGCGAATGCGAATGGCATAAGCGTACGTCATATTTTGGTTGTTTTCTGCAATGGTAGGATTAAATGATGTGACGCATTAAAAGAACTAATGCAAGAAAATAAACCAAGTAAAAATCGATTGGAACACTTTGAAAACCACTCGGTTCTTTTCAAAACTAAACTTTTAAACGCGGAGCTTGAACCACTCCTTTTAAAAGCTATCTCGTTCCATCGATTATATCAAGTTCACTACGTTCACGGTTTCGCCAAAACCATCCGTAGCCCTCCGTCATTCCACATGAATGGTCAAAAAGTATTCAAGCTATGTATTTTGGCCAAAGTCAAGGCATAGTGATTGGTAGCTATTGGGTATTCATGTGCAGCATAGATAGATGCGTTGGTTTGGGACAGTCGTGCTGCCATTTTGGCCAAAGTCAAGGGTAGGTATGGGTGGGTCCAAATTAACCAGGAGAATGACGGGTAGAACTTGACATGTGACTTATGATATTTTGGCCAAAGTCAAGGTCATAAAAGCATGGGGCAAAAATCCACATCGGGAGTTTCATAAGTACTGAAACTTGCTAGCGTTGCATACCATTTGGAGTGTGATAATTCTGGTAGGATTCCTTCGGTTTTATCACGCGATGATATTTGGATCCCGATCCTACTGTGAGTATATGCTACTCCTCGGGAAAACTCTCACTTAACGATCAATGCTATAAACTTAGTAGGTGTCTAGAAAGGTGTTAGCGGGGCTACGCCCACAGGGAAAAGAGGTTACTTAATTACGGAACTTCGCGAAAGCGTTGGAAAACCTCCCTCGAAGTACCGACACTGGCCTGGCTGAACGGTTAAGCAAGTATTGTACGGTGAGATTGATCCTGACTAATCCTTTCTTTACGGTTTGAGAAGGGATTCGAGAGACAGTGGGAGCCATCCAGTTTAAACAAACTAAAAACCACTCTAAACTTGCAAGAGCATCATGCTAAAGTGTTTCTTTTCTCTCTCCTAATTGCAGCAACCATTCAAGATGACCGGACTTAAGTTATTACTAGATAAAAATATACTGACAGGGCCAAACTACAAAGATTGGCTCAGGAATGTCAAGATGGCAATCACTTACGACAAGTTGGGGTATGTCCTTACCACCAAAGCTTCCCCTGTCCCAGGTCCCAAAACCAGTGTCGTAGATAGGGAAATCTACAAGACCTGGGAAATAGATTGCGCGAAGGCCAGATGCCTCGTACTAGCCTCGATGGACAACGAACATCAGAGGAGGCACGAGAATATGGACCTAGAGTCCATATTTCTCCATACAAAAGAACTGTATGGAGAGCAGTCTCGTATCGCAAGATACGAAGTGTCGAAGAAGTTGTTTTCGGCAAGGTTGGCCGTCGGATCATCGGTAGCGGAACACGTGCTTAAGATGATTGGCTACATTGAGGAGCTCGCGGACCTTGGGACCACGTTGGAGAATGAACTCTATACTGATTTGATTCTCCAGTCCCTTCCTTCCACTTACGCCCAGTTCATTCTTAACTTCAACATGCAAGGAAAAAAGGTTGAACTTTCCGAGCTTCTGAACATGTTGAGGACTGCTGAGGGCACCCTACAGAAGGGTAGGGAGACATCCACTTTTTTTGTAGGAGGATCTTCCTCTTCTAGGTCCAGGGCGAAAGCCAAGGGCAAGAAGAAGAAAGCCCCCGCCAAACCAAGAGGCGGTGTCGGTAAAATGGATCCGAAGGGAAAAGGAAAAGCAACAAAGATAGCGGGAAAGCTAGTGGGGAAGGAAGAATGCTTTTATTGTCACAAAAGTGGTCACTGGAAACAGGATTGCAAGGCTTGGAAAGCCAGAACACAGGATTTGAAGCGAGTTACAGCTTCAGCTTCAGGTGTGTATGTTATTGAAAACTGTCTATCAATAAACTCTACATCCTGGGTATTGGATACCGGATCAGGATCTCATATCTGTAATTCTTTGCAGGTGTTGAGAAAGCGTAGAGTTTTGAAGGCAGGTGACATGACCCTCAGAGTTGCGAACGGTGCTAGCATGGATGCTGAGGCCGTGGGGGACTATCACCTGGGATTGTCGGATGGACACTTTTTGGTTTTACGTAGTTGTTATTATGTACCAAATGCAACCTGTAATATCATTTCTGTATCTTTATTATCTAAAGAAGGTTATGAATTTGCATTTGTAAGTAATGTAGTGAACATTCACCTTAATCAAGTTTTGATTGGGTCAGGTACATTGAACAACGGTATATACGTATTAAACCAGCCACAGATTTTCAATGTCCAGAATACACACAAAAGAAAGTCTCCAGAAATAAATAAAACTTTCTTATGGCATTGTAGATTGGGTCACATCAATGAGAGAAGGTTGACTAAGTTACATGCAGAAGGATATTTGGATCCGTTCGAATATCAATCGTATGCAACTTGTCAATCCTGTCTCAAAGGAAAGATGACAAAGACTCCGTTCACTGGACACGGAGAAAGAGCGAGTGAGCTCTTGGGACTCGTACACAGCGACGTGTGCGGTCCAATGTCTACACATGCACAAAGCGGTTATTCTTACTTCATTACTTTTACGGATGAATTTTCAAGGTACGGTTATGTCTTCTTAATGAAACATAAATCCGAGGCTTTTGAAAAATTCCAGGAATATAAGAATGAAGTAGAAAAACAAACAGGCAAAAGTATAAAGACACTGAGATCTGATCGAGGTGGTGAATACTTGAGTGCCGTGTTCCTGGGTTACTTAAAAGAGAATGGAATTCTCTCTCAGCTTACTCCTCCATACACTCCGCAACATAACGGTGTATCGGAGAGACGGAACCGAACCCTATTGGATATGGTACGGTCCATGATGAGTAATGCTGAGTTGCCGCGATCGTTCTGGGGATATGCGCTAGAATCAGCTGCATACCTTTTGAACCGAGTTCCAACTAAGACTGTGCCTACTACACCATATCAGATGTGGTGTGGGAAGAGACCCTATCTTAATCACATTAAGACATGGGGATGTCCAGCTTTTGTAAAAAAGCAGCATGCAGACAAGCTCGAGGCACGCTCAGTACAGTGCAAGTTTGTGGGATATCCAAAGAACTCCAAGGGATATTACTTCTATTGCGAAGAGGAACAAAAAGTCCTTGTTTCTCGCCATGCCCACTTTCTAGAACACCAGTTCATAGAAAAAGAATTAAGTGGGAGCGCAATAGAACTGGAAGAAATTCCAGAACCACGAGCTATTACTGAAAGCTTAGTAGAACCAGAAGGTTCGAAAGATCAGGACATTCCCACGCCACTCCGCAGGAGTAGTAGGCAGTCTCATCCGCCCGAGAGATACTACGGTTTTCTCATTGACGGGGATAGAGAGGATTGCATCATAGACTTTGATGAGCCTACTAGCTTCCAGCAAGCCATTCAGAGCGTCGACTCGGTAAAATGGCTGGATGCAATGCGGACCGAAATGGAGTCCATGTACACAACAAAGTATGGACGTTGGACATTGCTCCAGATGGGGTAAAACCCGTAGGATGCAAGTGGATCTTCAAAAGGAAGATTGGTGTAGATGGACAGGTTGAGACCTATAAAGCTAGATTGGTAGCAAAGGGTTTTCGTCAGCGACCTGGTTTGGACTATGACGAAACCTTTTCTCCAGTAGCTATGCTGAAATCCATTCGGATCCTTCTTGCCATTGCTGCCTTCCACGATTATGAGATTTGGCAGATGGACGTAAAGACAGCTTTTCTAAATGGTCATTTAGAGGAGTGTGTCTATATGGATCAGCCAGAGGGTTTCATTCAGAGTGGGAGCAGCGGAAAGGTGTGCAAGTTGCTTAAGTCCATTTATGGACTAAAGCAGGCATCGCGGAGTTGGAACATCTGTTTTGATGAGACGGTCAAGGAATTTGGCTTTATCAAAAATCCAGATGAACCATGCATCTATTGTAGATTTGTAGCGAGAACTGTGGTATTCCTCGTTTTATACGTGGATGACATTCTCTTAATAGGAAATGACATTCCTATGCTACAATCTGTCAAGGGGTTCTTGTCACACAGGTTCTCCATGAAAGACCTGGGTGATGCCTTATACATTCTGGGTATCCGGATCTACCGTGACAGATCCAAGAGGATATTAGGACTTTCGCAGTCCAGGTACATCGACACCATACTGAAGAGATTCAGTATGGAAGATTCCAAGCGCGATAATCTACCGGCTTGTCACGGGATCACCCTCTCCAAAGAGATGTCTCCCAAGACTGATTTGGAGAGGGATCGCATGTCTATTATACCCTACGCTTCTGCGGTAGGCTCTATAATGTATGCGATGTTGTGTACCAGACCGGATGTGGCTTATGCACTGAGTGTGGTAAGCAGGTATCAGTCAAACCCTGGGGAGAAACATTGGATAGCAGTAAAGAACATTCTCAAGTACCTGAGAAGGACTAAGGAGATGTTCTTGGTATATGGCAGAAAAGACCTGCAGATTGAGGCCTTTGCTGACTCCAGCTTCCAGAGTGACAAGGATGATTCCAAGTCCATGTCGGGTTTTGTCTTTACCCTCAATGGAGGGGCGGTGTGTTGGAAGAGCTCCAAACAGGAAACCGTTGCCGACTCGACTATGGAAGCGGAATACATCGCTGCATCTGATGCCGCAAAAGAAGCTGTCTGGATGAGGAAGTTCTTGAGAGAACTTCAGGTGGTTCCGTCCATTGTTGACCCAATACCTCTGTATTGCGACAACAACGGGGCTATAGCTTTAGCGAAGGAACCCAGGTCCCATCAGAAATCCAGACACATCTTAAGGCGGTATCACCTGATCAGGGAGATCGTAGATCGCCAGGAGATCGAGGTCCGGAGAGTTGCATCAGAGGATAACACTGCAGATCCATTCACCAAGGCCTTGCCCCAGACTCAGTTCGAGCGGCTGATCGAGATGATAGGTCTTCGATACGCCAGTACATGGCCTTAGTGCAAGTGGGAGATTGTTAGTGTATATGCCCTAGAGGCCATTATTGTATCATACTAGTTTGTATATTACTTGATGGAAGCTTGGGATATTCACAGTTGTATATACAATCTTGCTCGAAATGGTAGTATGCTACTTGGTTTGTCTCTGCTTTAATATGTGCATGTGTTTCTTTTAGCATATTGCTGATATACATATTAGTAGAGCCCTTAGGATCTTTGCTTGATTACCAGCGTGGTGATGGCGCTCACACTCGTGGGAGCTGGGTGATCTATAAGCACATCCTTATACAGGTCCCTAGTCGTTGGACTATCGAGATAGGGCATCGATACTCCGGAGTAGACTAGCGTATGCGCTTCTCATCCCAGCGTGGGAGACGGTCTGTCCCACACACAGCCGTCAGTACGTCGTACTTGAGATAGTATGCGGGTGCTCGTTAGGTTACGAGTACACTGGACAGGACTCGTCGGGGACTGTTGGTTGGTATTATACCTATCGTCAGTTATCAGTTCCCAGGTGACATGAGTACAGCTTAGTCCGCTGACTTGACACTGTCACTTCGCCTCGAGTGTGTTCCCACTGCACTTTGATTACTACCCTACCACGGCTCAAAGGAGTCGTGCAAACAGGTAGTTTTTGGGTGCAGTCCCGAAGCACTTGGAGGCAGTGACGGTTAGACAGGATTCGTCTCTCCCAGTATTGGGGGTTGACATCGCGCTGTGTCCAGGAGAGCCATTACACGAGTAGTCCCTGGCCTGGGCAAGCGAGATATACTGGTAGGTTTCCAGTGTTATCTCAGGGTGTTCTGGGCTACACTCCGACACGACTTGTACCGCTATTAGAGGACTGACGTTCACCGCCCCCCTAGGCCCGCCATGCGATGTATCAGACGAACAGACCGGACTGTACGGAGATTGTCACATACAGGCTCAGTAGGAGTTCAGATGGGGTTCACCTCGTCAGTCTTCTTATCGACATCTACCTGGGGACCGTTACGTACAGCTAGTGCCGCTTGCGGTCTGTGGTTAAACCCACTGCCAGCGTAGTGTCGAGTCTTTAGAGTCCCACACAGAGAGCTATTCGCCTTTAGGCAAAATGAGTAGAGGTCGCATGGTTTTGCGACAGGGTTCGTTCGCATCCGCGCACTTGTGCACGTTTGCTGTCCGGACAGTTTATACTAGCGGGCTTTGGTTTAAGCCGGATCCTAGTATATGATTTGGGATTGGTTTTTCTCATTGTATTCGTGTTCCTCGGATCACGAATGCGGGTGTGTATGCACAGTTGCTTGAGACAGAGGGAGAGGACTTTGTTTAGGGTTAGTGACCATTGTCATTTTGCTAACCCTAATGCTTATGTGTGTATTATTGTTAATTGATATTAGTTTAATAATTGAGCATGGTTATGGTTGTTGACCATTTGACCTTGTTGACCTTGGTTGACACTTTGACCATCATCATTTCATTTGGAAGATGCTCTTTGATCCTTGCAATTTGCATTTAAAATGAAATGATAATGGTCATGTCTTGATTATGCCATGACAATTATCTTACTAATTATCTAATTAAAATAATACACATATATTAGTGAGAATGGTTTATTCTATTCTCATTCTATCATATCCTTTCTCTCTCTTGTTCTTCCTCTCCCTCAAGCTCTCTCCCTCTCATGTGTTGAGAAACACTTGAGCTTGAGAAAAACCCTCTCTTGATCATCTTTACTCTCATCTAGGGTTCAACGACTAGCACTTCTTGCACCCTAGTTACTTCTAGCTTGGAGTTGAAGCCAAAGGTTGAGGCTTTCGGGTGGATCTTTCTTTGACGGGAGAAGACGACAAGGTGACCTCCTTCCACTACTCCAAGGAGCAAGGAGAGAAGGACATAAAGACCAAAGGTATAACCTTTCTAGCACTTAGCTAGTTTCTAGTTAGCTTTAGCAAGTTTTTGTTTAGCAAAGATCCTTCATAGTGTAGTCCATGTTGCCTAAGTTGATAAAAATCCGATTTTTATTCCGTTTTCCGCCTCCCCGCAAGTACCGGGGTGGGCAACGTGGACTTACAGATTTGGGGTTGTCCGGCCTATGTCAAAAGCAAAATCCGGACAAGATCGAGGCAAGGTCTGTTCTGTAGAACTGGAATGGTTCCAGCTGCAGATGATGATTTGACAGAACCAAAGGATTCAATAGTCTCCGACGAACTTCAGCCTCTCCGCCGATCTGGTAGGGTTCCTCATCCGCCTAAGAGATACCTCGGTTTCTCGATGACAGTGGGAGAGAGGAATGCATCATGAGATGATGACCTAACTAGTTTCGAGCTGGCCATCAAGAGTGGGACTCTGTAAGAATGGCTGGATGCTTAGCGATCTGAGATGGAATCCATATACACCAACAAAGTATGGACTTTGATTGCGATATCTGAAGGGTTAAATCCCCATCAGGAGCAAGTATATCTTGAGAAGATTACTTGGTGTAGATGGAAAAGTTGAGACTTTCAAAGCTAGACTTGTTAAAGGTTTTCGTCATCGACCAGGCACGGATAATGATGAAACCTTTTCCAGGGACTATGCTTAAGTCCATCCAGATCCTACTTGCCACGGCTACATACCATGACTGCGATATCTGGTGGTTGGGTGTCATGACTGCTTTTCTAAATACTGATTTAGAATAGAAAGTCTATAAGTACACAGCCAGAGGGCTTCGTAAACAGTGGGAGCAGCGGAAACATGTGCAAGTTGCTTTACAGAATAAAGCAGGCATCGCGGAGTTGGAACATCTGTTTTGATGTGGTAGTCAAAGTATTTGACTTCATCAAAATAGTAGATGAACCTTGTATATACAAAACGGTAGTAGAGAGTAAGGTGGTCATCCTCGTATTGTACGTGGACAACATACTCTTGATAGGAAAAGAGTTTCCTATACTACGATCGGTCGATCTCCTTTTATCATAAGGATTCTCCAATAGGATAAAGATGATACCTCCTAAATCCTGGAATTCGGGTCTATGAGATAGATCTAAATGGATGTTAGGATTCTCACTAGCTGTAGTAAGATAGTATCAATCGATCCTGGGGAGAATCACTGGAAGTGTTCCAGAGTGATAAAGACGACTGAATGTCAGTCACAGGCAATGTCTTTACCCTCAGTGGAGGGACGGTATGTTGGAAGATTTCCAAGCTAGATACCGTGACAAACTAGACGATAAAGGCTGGTAACATCGTTATTAAAGATACTACCAAAGAGGCAGTTTGGGTGTATATTGGTTCATAGGATGAACTAGGTTCCTACCATTGTGTGACAATGGAACTGTGGCTTTGGCCCTGGAACCCTGGTCCCATCAGTGACCCAGACATATTCTGAGGCAGCATCACCTGATCATGGAGATAGTTGATCTCCAGGGTGATCGAGGTTAGGAGAGTAGACTCAGAGGACAACACGGCGGATCCACTCATGAAGGCCTTTTCCCAAAGAGAGACTTTTAGGGGATGGTTGAGTATTAGATACTACAACTACTGCTACAGATGGCCCTAGTGCAAGTGGGAGATTGTTAGTTATATGTATGCCCTAGAGGCCATTACTGTATATTGGATGTATATTGTAGTGGATGCTGGGACATATATAGGTAAGACTTTCTTGCTCGACATGATAGTATGCTATCTGGTTGCTCTTTATCTTAACATGTATACTCTCTGTCTCTCTGATTACATGTTGATAAAGCCCTTAGGATGTGTACTCGACTTCCAGGACTATGATGAAGATCATTGTCACGACCCGAAAGTACGGAACGTGACTGGCACTTAGATTACGAGACGTCTAAAGGCGTACCGTAACCTAAGTCAGCCAAAGCCCAGAAATCTAACCCAAAATCAAAAGAGAGTGAAGGAAAACCTTAAATGAAAATGGTTTTGAAATCAATTAAGTTGCATAGAATCCAAAAAAAGAACATCAAAAATTTCTGAAAATTTCGGCAGAGTCTCCCCTGTATTTTCTATCCCCCAAAATGGGTACAACAAGATAATAAACCTGTAATCATAAAATGGCATCCCCAAGCGGGAGCTAGCTCTTCGCCCAAGGAGGATCACAACCACATGCAATATAATAGTAATATCAAGAAAAAAGAGCATAAAAGAAATGCAAAATACCAGAAAACACACGTCGGCTCAAGTGAGCTCGACCCGAAAGAAACCACAAATATACATATCTCTCATTCTCATCACTAGGTCGCATATACAATACAAGTGGTAGATGGAGAATACTAGATACAATGATAAAGCAAAAAGAAATAAAGTATACTCGCAACCCACCTACGGGCGATGTCGCGAGTCTGAGCAAAAGGAACTGATGACAAGATAGCCCACCGCTACAAGACTGACGGATCCGACCTGCAAGACACTGTGGCACAACGGGGGTGAGTTGCCAGCTCGTGAGTAAATATAACATCTAATAAGGCAATCGTAAGAATGCACGCAATGCACCACAACATGCATGTCCGTATCTGATATAATGTCTCTAGTATGCATGCACAGGTATGCAATGTCATTATTAAGTCTTTAAGTGTTTTAAATGCTAAGGGTATTGAATTCTTAACTTTAGAACATGAATATCTGTATAATAGCTAAATACCATCAAGAAATCATCTGAAAACCCGTGTCAAGCATCGACACCAAATAGGAATCATATCTGTCTCAATATCGGGCTCCGTCAGTCCGGATCGGCCCATATCATAAATCTCACGACAACGGTCGGTATCCTCCGGATATCCGCCGCGCCAGACATCACCGGTAGGTAGTCTTCCCCTGCCAGGCTCATCGTCTACAACTCGATCTTCTTGCCCCGGGGTACCATACCGGGCCCACCATATACCCGAGACGGTTCATCCACTCCTCGAATCGGGTCTCGAAATCCAACAGAAAACATGAAAACTCATGGTGGACGACACATACATCACGAGAAAACCGCAACTTTGTTTTAAAAATGATAAATATAAGCTTTTGTTAAATTCTTGCGGTTTTCCCCAAAAATCCAGAAATCGCAGCAAAACTGAAATCCTCAAGAAAATCATAATGTCCACATGTTATATATATGATAAATGTCTATGATATCAATGTGTATGATGTGAATTTTGGCTAGAGTTCTATGTAAATATGATGATGATGCGAGATATGTGCATGCGATGCAGTTTCATATATCAAGAATGAATGCAGGTGACGATATTAGGATAAACAGGTTCTATCGTGCATGTGGCTGTTCATAACAGAATACTGCATTTTATACCGCCCATTCTTACGCTCGTGTGTTTATAGGTAGGTGCTTTTTATCCGTGTTTGTTATATATTTGCAGGATACAGGTTCTCGGTTCTAAAACGGTGAAATTCATAGAAAACACGACAAAATCCGGGTTCCTGCCAACCACTGATAAACACGGTCTCCGCTCTTCATCCGTATGTTGCCAGATATCAGTTTAAGAGACAAAATGTCAAATCAATGTCGCTTTCATGCACAAGGCTCAATGGCAGCACAAGATCCAAGAGATCTACGCGGAGCTCGAGGCAATCATTCCAAATCTTGACAAAAAGTCCACCTTTCCTCAACAGAAATTCTGGAAGAAATGTGAAAGTATTTTCAGAAACTACATGTACTAGACAACAGGGGACACCAAACCAGGAAACCACCAGAAAGCCCACTGCCCAAATCGTCAAGATGGCCGCGCATGCGCGGCCAAAAGGGGGTTTTGGCCGCGCAAGCGCGGCAAGGTGGGGCCCACTCACTGTCATTTTTTGGGGTTATTTTGGGGATTTCATTTATGGACAGATGGTTGCCCTATAATTCCAGTTTCCCTCCTATAAATACCCCGGACCAGAGCTTAACCAAGGAGCTTTTTCTTTGTTCTCATTTTTGTTACTTTGTATAGTTTTTCTTCTTCTTCTTCATTCCTCTTCCATGAATTGTAGTGAGAGCTTTTTGTGGATGTGAATAAAGATGAGGGTTTTGTATCATTCTTTTGTGTTTCTTCTTCCCCTTGAGATTCTTGCTTTCTCTTGCTCATTCAACCTCTTTATTGAGCTTGAATGGGTAAGGGTTAGTTATTGATCTCAAAGGTCGTATTTTCTTCCGGGACTAGCACTTCATTTCACATGCGCTTTCTACCCTTCCCTTGATCTTGCAACCTCTTCATTGAGCTTGCAAGTTTAAGGGTTGGCTATTGAGCACATGCTTGGCTTGGGTCCTAGTTCCGTATTCTTTTTATTACTCGCTTTTTATTACTTGTCGTTTTATTACTTGCATTTTATTTCATGCATTTTATTCATGCTCTTTAATACTTGTATCTTTTCTTTTCTTTGTTCTTTTCTTTTTGTTCTCTTTTGTTTATATTGTGAATGTTGTAATTATTGTTCTTGTTAAGAATTAATACGGTTTTATAAGTTAACTTTTCTTTGCCAATTCCTTTTCCCGTTATTTTCCATTTGAACTTCGCCCAAACCATACGCAAGCGCTCCGTTAGGCACCGTACCCTGACAAGGTAACGGTGATTCCTAACCACGACCGGTTGCGTTCGGTTTGGTCGGAGGCGAAGGCAAGAGACAAGAACGGAAGGACAAGGGTAAATAAGCCGGATTCCACGAATACCGCGCTTAAATCCCCTAATCCACGTTGTTGCCGATTGCTTAGCTTCAATTGGTCAAGACTCGGCTCAAAGGTTTTGAGTACGGATTTCTTAGCTTATAATTTCGTATTTTCTTAACAACTTTATACTTGCAGATAAACACATAGGTTAGAACAAACAAACATACAAAATTCTTTATTGACTCGTCTAAAACAAGAAGGTAAGATACCACCATCTCCCTGTGGATCGACCCGTGCTCACCGGCTAGCTGCATAGCGACACCGTCCTGATCGCGGTAAACTTTAATTCTTTCATCCGACACGCCAAAAGCGTGCGATCAAATGGCGCCGTTGCCGGGGAGACGGTAGCGTATTTATTTTCTTGTTATTCGGGTTAATATTCTTTTTGTATATATTTTTAAATAAAAAAAAAAAATCTTTTTGTTTTTTTTTATCATTTTTGTGGGCAAGTGTGCAGATTTTTGCAGATTTGCAAACTGGGATTGTGGGAGCAAAGTGTACATTCAAAGTTTAGGTGATTACGGAGTACAGTGCCAAAGATCCGGGTAGCTTGACCCGCGCAAGCGAACCTTTCAAGCTTACCGGACTAGATTCAACGGGGGTTTCTTAACCCAAAACTTAAACGGTACGTACTTTACTAACACCTTCTTCTCAAATCCGACGCTTCCAATATACTATTCTTTTGCAGGATTCTTTGCAAGTTCGCTAGCAAACGCCAAAATTGACTAACCCGTATTTGTTGCAGCGCCGCGCTTAAAATTTAAAAAAAAAAAAACGATTGTTTGATTCTTTAAAGAATTTTTGAATTGCGCATTGCATACATTAATACGGACTTAAGGGCAAGCGAACCCCACAACATACGGTAAAGGATTTCATCACCTTTTCCGTGGCCCACAAATCACGAACTTGCGCATAACGATAACCCGCACAAATTTTAAAAGAAACTAGACTTTAAGCCTTAAGGACTTCGCGCTCACTAGGAGAAGTTAACTGTATTTAGAAGCTTGCTTAACGGTATATTGTTTACGGGGTGTCTAGGAAAGTGTTAACGGCGAAACCGCCAAAAGAGAAAGGGTTATTTAATTAAGGAACTTCGCGAAAGCGTTGGAAAACCTCCCCTTATCTCTGCACTTACCTGGCCTCGTGATCAGTGTATCTTGAGCCTGTTTCTCGACACAGTTTTACTTCGACAATCAAGTTCTCGAGCAGGTCTAGTTGACCTAGGTGAACCCTAGAACGATTAGGTGTGTGGTATTTTTGTGTCGTGATTTTTGTCCATATTCTTTTTTTTGTGTATACTTCATTCTTTTGCTAACAACTAACTAAAAAAAAAAAAAAAAAAAAAAATTTCACATTCTTTTCCCCTCCTTTTTCTCTACCTTTCTTTCCTTCTCTCTTCATACCATGGGTACTCCACCTCGCAAAACTCTTGCCGAACTTTGGTACCCACAACCAGAAATTACTTCATACGGTTCTTGCTTTGGCCGAACATCGAACGACCCATCCATGCCCAAAATTTCTTTGAAAGATCGGATAGACGCGTCTAGGACGAACAACTGGACCCCGCAATCCACTTCGTATCAACCGTTTCAAACATTCACCCCTTCTTGCGTTGATACCCCTTTTGAAAATCCAGTTGTAAACCCAAGACCAATGTCTCTTGCTGAACACATTGAACAATCCCGTGGCCGATCTTTCACTCCTTTCACCACTACAAATTCTTGGGATCAACAATTCCATTCACCTTCTTATCCAAATGTTGATCCTGCTCCTGTCCAGCCATTCAATTCCTACCAATCCTACCCTACTTTTTCACCTTCCCTAGACATTGCATCAGAACCGCCATTTGGGAGTTTTCAGTATCCAAACAACTTTGAATCTTTTACTGAAACCCCTTCACAACCAATGTCTAGTCTAGAACAATCCTTGGAAGACTTTAGGGTAGCGTCAAGCCAACAGATGATGGATTTGAATGCGTCCATGGCCGCCCTCATGCAACCTAGTGACCCGGTAGCTAGTTTTCAACTAGCTCCAAATTTTCCAATGTATGATGAGGCGGCAGGACATGCTGTGAATTTGAGAGGAGAGAGTGAGCTATACCCCCTTCCAAATCAAACCTACCCGTCCCAACTTGAATCCCACAACTCCTGTGTTGAAAGTCTATCAAGTGTCCCAAACGAATTATCAGTTGAAGATAGAATGTTTAATGAGTTGTGCGACTTTGTAGTGTTTGATTTGCCAGATTGTGAAGGGACCTTGCCAAGTGAAACCATTCCCAATCCTTTCGACCTCTACACCTCCATCTTAGAACCTGAATTGATTAATATCCATGCTTTTGATGAGGTGTCGGAGAATTTTGATTTTCACTTGATTGAGGATATTGACGCTGGGAATATTTTGGATGATGAAACCGTAGATTTGGCTGAGTTTATCTCTTCAAGTCATCATCCCGAGTCATTAAATGTTTTTCCCGAACTTCATATGCGTCTGGATTTTGAAGAAATGTGCATGGATGTGCTAAATTTTGAGGAGAATATTGAGGATAGTTTAGAGGATGAACCAGTTTTAATTGATGAGTCGGATTTTCCAATTCATCCTGTCCCTTCCACTGACTGTGTACACCCTCCAGAACCCTTAACCGATACCCTTCCTCAACCCCTTCCCTCCACCCTTTCCATCGTTCCGACCTTGCAAGAACCCGTATCATTTCCATTTCAATTGTCTGGTTTACCAAGTTCGGCGTACCCATGGTTTCTCACGAACCTTGAGGGATTTGACCCAATCTCTCGACGGGTAAATATATTAGCACAATCGCTTTTTACACATCGCTCATCACAAATTATGCTAATCTATTTACTCCATTTGCACCCTCAAGTTCGTACTCCACTTCTTTTTCCCTTTCGCCATTCTTCTTCTTCTCATCTACCGAGACCGCATTCCACTTCTCTCCACAAGCGGTCTCGCGTAGTCTCCATTTCTTACCTCTCCGCATTCTTCCACCAACCACCGCTTTACAGAGATAATATTTTTGAATGGTTGGTGCTAACTTTTGGCCTGTGTAAGGCCTTGTATAGTTTGATACTGTTCTTTCCCCCCTAATCCTGAACTTCATCGCTTAACAGTGGAAACACTGTTTTACTTAAGTTTGGGGGGGACACTTTTTTTTGTATATATTTTGTTTTCCTTTTTTGTTTTGTATATAATTTGTTTTTGGGGGAGCGCCGACAATTTTGACCCTCTTGGTATAGCCTGACAGTGAGGGCACTGTCAAGTTTAAGTTTGGGGGTGTGCTCGGTAAGCTTTCTCCCTTCGCATACATATGTATATTTTGCATCTGCATACCTTATTCATAAAATCCATAAAAATCTGAAAATTTTCTTAAAACATAAAAACTTTTCTGTCAAGTTAGCTAGTGGGAGGACTCTGATTCAACATTCGACGGTTTTTGTTTGAAAAGATAGGAATAACTAAATCCTATGTTTAGATTTTGAAAACCTGAAAGATAACTCTCCTTTGAAGTTAACTATAGCTGATATACGTCTTTACATCACACTACACGTGTCGTGAGTTTTTGGGAATTAGATGACAAGTCTTTTATGTTTAAAAACTTTTAAATAAGATAAATGATTTTCTGAGGATCAAATAGGTTTGTTCTGAAATAAGTAATATATCATGAATAGTTTATGAAGTAAGTGAATATGAAGGAATGTTATTGATGCCTTAATTGGAACTAAGTCTGAAAAATAACCCATCTGAAACTTGATTGGAATGATTACACACCGAATCCACTAAACACGTCTTTTATCCAAAAAATAACTGAACTGCCGGTTATATCTCCGTTCGTATTGAATCATCATGTTTTTCACGCCAAACTGTCTTTTGTTTTTGGACCTAGGTAACTTGAGTAATTAAGTCCGCTGGGGTGTTTCTACACCTAATGCCCTAAAACCAACTGGTTTGGGTGCATTGGCCCAAAGCTCGCTAAGAAGCCTAGAAAGTCCAGTTTTAAAACAAAATCAAGCAAGTGTTCTCTCCGAGTTAAAATTCCTAACGGTTCTTTGTGTGAGAATAATCTTGATAAAAGACAAGCTTTTATAAAAAAAAATTTTAACGGAGATATGAAGGTTTTACTCTATGATAAAGACTATTGCACGTTCACAGAGGTGTGTATGAAATGAAAACAAGAAAAAAGTGGAGTGAAGAATAAGACCTAGTTTCCTGTTAAGGAAGATAGAAATTCTGAAGTTGAAACTTTATTGGAAAACAAAACTTGAAAAATGCTTAACTCTTTATAAAACTTATGTGATCCTTTTAAAATTGTTATCTGGGCTTTATTGTGTGACATAATGACTTTATTCGACCTTTCGAGAACTTAACGACACTATTTTGCACTGCACGTAAAGACATATAAAATCTGTAGTTAAATAAGAAGCGAGGTGTGAAAAATAAAGGTTCGATGGTCTAGACTTAGGATTATAGAATTGTTATTTTCTAAAACAAAACTTTAGGATGTGAATCTTAGTTATTTTACAAAACTAGCTTGACCGGATTTTGTGGGTAGTATCCGCTGAAAACCCTCAGGAGACAACACTCCTCCTACTAGGGACACCTAGAGGTTTAACGGCTTGTTGCACATGCTCAGTGCAATCGCGTTCCCTGCGAAAGTGCGGTTATCATTTTATTTTTGTGAATAATTGGTTTTGCTCGGGACGAGCAAAAGTTAAGTTTGGGGGTATTTGATCATAACAGAATACTGCATTTTATACCGCCCATTCTTACGCTCGTGTGTTTATAGGTAGGTGCTTTTTATCCGTGTTTGTTATATATTTGCAGGATACAGGTTCTCGGTTCTAAAACGGTGAAATTCATAGAAAACACGACAAAATCCGGGTTCCTGCCAACCACTGATAAACACGGTCTCCGCTCTTCATCCGTATGTTGCCAGATATCAGTTTAAGAGACAAAATGTCAAATCAATGTCGCTTTCATGCACAAGGCTCAATGGCAGCACAAGATCCAAGAGATCTACGCGGAGCTCGAGGCAATCATTCCAAATCTTGACAAAAAGTCCACCTTTCCTCAACAGAAATTCTGGAAGAAATGTGAAAGTATTTTCAGAAACTACATGTACTAGACAACAGGGGACACCAAACCAGGAAACCACCAGAAAGCCCACTGCCCAAATCGTCAAGATGGCCGCGCATGCGCGGCCAAAAGAGGGTTTTGGCCGCGCAAGCGCGGCAAGGTGGGGCCCACTCACTGTCATCTTTTGGGGTTATTTTGGGGATTTCATTTATGGACAGATGGTTGCCCTATAATTCCAGTTTCCCTCCTATAAATACCCCGGACCAGAGCTTAACCAAGGAGCTTTTTCTTTGTTCTCATTTTTGTTACTTTGTATAGTTTTTCTTCTTCTTCTTCATTCCTCTTCCATGAATTGTAGTGAGAGCTTTTTGTGGATGTGAATAAAGATGAGGGTTTTGTATCATTCTTTTGTGTTTCTTCTTCCCCTTGAGATTCTTGCTTTCTCTTGCTCATTCAACCTCTTTATTGAGCTTGAATGGGTAAGGGTTAGTTATTGATCTCAAAGGTCGTATTTTCTTCCGGGACTAGCACTTCATTTCACATGCGCTTTCTACCCTTCCCTTGATCTTGCAACCTCTTCATTGAGCTTGCAAGTTTAAGGGTTGGCTATTGAGCACATGCTTGGCTTGGGTCCTAGTTCCGTATTCTTTTTATTACTCGCTTTTTATTACTTGTCGTTTTATTACTTGCATTTTATTTCATGCATTTTATTCATGCTCTTTAATACTTGTATCTTTTCTTTTCTTTGTTCTTTTCTTTTTGTTCTCTTTTGTTTATATTGTGAATGTTGTAATTATTGTTCTTGTTAAGAATTAATACGGTTTTATAAGTTAACTTTTCTTTGCCAATTCCTTTTCCCGTTATTTTCCATTTGAACTTCGCCCAAACCATACGCAAGCGCTCCGTTAGGCACCGTACCCTGACAAGGTAACGGTGATTCCTAACCACGACCGGTTGCGTTCGGTTTGGTCGGAGGCGAAGGCAAGAGACAAGAACGGAAGGACAAGGGTAAATAAGCCGGATTCCACGAATACCGCGCTTAAATCCCCTAATCTACGTTGTTGCCGATTGCTTAGCTTCAATTGGTCAAGACTCGGCTCAAAGGTTTTGAGTACGGATTTCTTAGCTTATAATTTCGTATTTTCTTAACAACTTTATACTTGCAGATAAACACATAGGTTAGAACAAACAAACATACAAAATTCTTTATTGACTCGTCTAAAACAAGAAGGTAAGATACCACCATCTCCCTGTGGATCGACCCGTGCTCACCGGCTAGCTGCATAGCGACACCGTCCTGATCGCGGTAAACTTTAATTCTTTCATCCGACACGCCAAAAGCGTGCGATCAGTGGCATGGCAATTACCAAAGGCGTGTGTGTCACATGAATAGTGCGCGTGCAACAGATGCCAATGGTAATGGTGTTCGTGTCCAACAAAGTGATATTGCATAAGTATGGATGAATGTCCATGCAATCTAATATACTGTTCGCTATAAGGGTATGCAGTGTACATGAATGGATAAGCTAGCTAACAATATGAATCTTGCACAAAGTAGGGTAATCCTAACTAGGGGGGCGCATCGCGCCATCCAGACGATTCCCCCATAGATGAATACATCTACTCACCTGAAATCCCCGCTAATCCGATCCGGCCACCGCCTTACCTTTTCGCGCCGTATCCGAAGTTTCCCCGACCGATCCTATATTTGCACAATATCAAGCATAAGATTACAAAACCTAACACAATGCAAGTCACAACATACAATTATCCACGCTCTCGAATTAATCGTAGCATGCACTCAGTGTGCGGAAAAACGCACGAAAATCGCAATCCTTTAACTAAAATCGTCATTTCGGGGAAATCGACAAAACTACCACCCGACTAGATGAAACCCCGCGTTCGCGCATTCTAATAATCCTATACGAAGCTAGTAATATTGCTAACCTAATGCAAATTGAACGCATTCTATTTTTCGTAAAAATCTAGCAAGCAAATTCAACGCCGATTCAATGCAAACATCGATATTTTGTCGATTTAGCGAGCATATAAATACACCATTAACCACTACAACCAATTAGAAACCCAAAGCCCTAATTTAATTTTGATAACCATGTTTCAAACCCTAACTCAACATCAAAACCCATTCTTGATTTTTCCTAAACAACATTTACCACTTAAACTAATATTTAGAATTTCAATTCTAGCATAATTAAACCACAAGTTAACAAAAAGATTTGAATTTTCACCTCTCAAGCTTGAACCCTAGCTTGATCAAGTCACCAAGAAGCCTCCTTTCATCATGTTTTTGAACAAATTTGGGTTGAAGAGAGAAGGGATTAGGGTTAGGCTTTGAATGGAGAAAGAAATTGTGGATTTTTTATTGAATTTTTTAGCAAGAAAGAAGCAAAAATGAAGTGGGAAAATGGGGAGAGCTGCTGGAATGGGGGTCGGCTGCAGCAAGGAGGGGAGATGAGGGAATTTTGGAGAAGTTTCTAGCTCATTACAACATCATATGATATCATTTCATGCTTTCATATCAACCTTTTTACAAAAAAAACCCTTTTTTCATCATTTTTTTCATAATTTTCCCACCAAAAAGCTAAAAGTTTGCAAGCCATGTTATAATTTTATTAACACCATATTTTAGCTTATAAATATTCCTAATTATGAAATTTACCTAATTAAATTTGTATTTATCACTAATTTAATGTATTTAAAAAGGCTTAAAATAATATTAAAAAATAATTAATTACGAAATTTTTTTTATTTAACTAGATAATTATAAGTGACATTTTAGTGACAAAATTATAGTAATATCTTATTTAAATTTTGTATAATTGGGTCTACAATGAAAAATATCAATTTTGACTTTTTACGGAAAAAGCCGAAAAATTAGCCGATTACCGAAAAACTGCCTAAACGATTTTCGAAGGGTTACAATCATACTAGTGGGGGCCTGGGTAGTCAATGAGTACATCCTTCATTGTTCCTAGTCGTGGGAATATCGAGACGTACGGGGCATCGATATTCCAGAGTAGACTAGCGTATATCTTCTCGACCCATGTGATGGGCGATGGATGATCCCATATCCATTGGTGTTTGACATCGGAGATGGTATGCGGGTGCTCAGTGGAGACTGGATACACTGAACGGACTCGCCGAGAACTCCCAGATGGTATTATACCTCACGTCAGATGGCAGTTCTCTGGTGACACCGGTACAGCTTAGTCTGTTGACCCGAGATCGTCATAGAGTCTTGTGTGTCTCCCACTGTGCTTTGATTTCCACCCTACCACGGCTCTACTGAGTCGTGCAAACAGGTGGTTTTTGGGTACAGTCCCGATTCACATGGAGGCAATGAGCGATAGGAGGGGATTCGTCTCTCCCGGTATTGGGGGTTGATGTTGCGCAATGCACGACTGGCCATAACAGGAAATCCCTGGCCAGGGTTGCTGTGATATACTGGTAAGAGTTATCAGTAGTTTCACGAAAGTTATGGACCCTACGTCGGCATGGCTTATCGAGCTACTGGGGTCTGACGTTTACCACCCCTAGGCGAGATATGCGACATATCAGACGAACAGACCGGACTGTACGGTAAGTGTTACTGGTTGGATTCACAGGAGTGTGAGCGGGCTTGCTCGTCGATCTTCTGATCGCTCAATACCCGGGTGGCCGTTACGTTTAGCAGACCATTTGCGGCTTGTGGGTGTTTGATATGATCATCATCTGCTGCCGGCGTATTGACGAGTCTTTAGAGTCCTACACAGAGGTTTCCTGGCTCAAGCGAAACGAAATAGGAGCACATATGAGATATGTGCGGGACCGAGAATAATGCGTGTATGTGATACCGTATTCCATCCTTGCGATTAATGTATCGATTGTTTATATGCGATATAACCTAGTTATCGAATCAAGGATTGATTCGATAAGCCGATACATTGGATACTAGCCGGTTATATGCGACATGACCGGATCATTGAATCAAGTGTTGATTTAATGATTTAATGTATAATTATATATTTGATATATTACTTTGCATTAACTAGTATTGGTTCACTTTGAATGGATTTACTCACTTGAAATGCACATTGTATATGTGATATATTTTTTGTGCACATGATTGTATCATGTTTGATGATACATTATAGCTTGGGTTTGTGTAAAGAATTAAACCATGGTTAGTTAGTGGTTAGGGTTTCATTTCATTTACTTATTATTTTATCTATTTATTTATTTATTTATTTTAGAAAAGAAGAAAAGAGAATGGTGGCTTGTTTTGTTTGCTTGTTGAAGCTTCTTGAAGCTTTGAACAAGTCCACCATTCTTGTCTCTTCTCTAACCCTAACCACTCATCTAACCTTAGTTAAATCTCTACACTAAACCATGGTTGAAGACAGATAAGTATTCATTTTTATTTTCTTTTTTGAACATCTTATCATATATTATCTTCTTCTTCTTCTTCTTCAAGAAGAGAAAGCTTGATAGCTTCAATGGCAACTTGAGCAAATGAGTGAGAAATCCAATTCTAAAGTGAACCCACTTCCTATTTCTTCATCCTCTACCTCTTGCCAAGTAGTATAGGGTGTTTTCTTCACAAGTTTCATGACTTGGTGAAGTGGGAGCTTGATCTTGTGATGCCTCGACGTAGATCATCTTGGGCATCGAAGCCGACGACCAAGCCCGCCCATTTCTCCGATGAAGCCGATGCTAGAGTCATGGATTTGATTTGGACAGCGGAGGGACCTCATCACGGAGCCTAGGACGTGGAGGACCGGATCTACAAAGGTTGTAGCTTCTTTCCTTTAGTTAAAATTCGTTAACTTGCATCGCATAGCCTATATATCTAGTTAACGATCCGTGTTAGGGTTTCTCGACACTCATAAAATCTAAATTAGCCATGTTTGATGTCTTGTGAGACTTCATTAGTGTGCCTAGGATCCCTACATCCCACGCTTGGAATCTTCCATACTAAACCTCTTTAGTATGGTGTCAATGTACCTGGATTGGGACAATCCCAGTATTTGTTTAGATCTATCTCTATAGATCTTAATCCCTAAGATGTAGGAGGCATCACCTAGATCTTTCATTGAGAATCTTTGTGATAAGAAGAGATTGACCGAGTGCAACATAGGAACATCATTTCCTATCAAGAGTATGTCATCCACGTACAATACGAGAAAGACGAGCTTACTCTCTGCCACCTTCTTGTATATACAAGGTTCATCTATATTTTTGATGAAGTCATACTCTTTGAATACCTCATCAAAACAGATGTTCCAACTCCGCGATGCCTGCTTCAACCCGTAGATTGATTTAAGCAGCTTGCACACCTTTCCGCTGCTCCTACTGTCTATGAAGCCCTCTGGCTGAGTCATGTACACGCACTCTTCTAAATCATCATTTAGAAAGGCGGTCTTAACATCCATTTGCTAGATTTCGTAGTCATGAGCAGCGATGGCAAGTAGGATTCGGATGGACTTAAGCATAGCCACTGGAGAAAAGGTTTCATCATAATCCACACCTGGTCGTTGACGAAAACCTTTTGCAACAAGTTTAGCTTTGAAAGTCTCAACTTTTCCAGCTACACCAAATTTCTTTTTAAAGATCCATTTGCTCCCAATGGGTTTTACCCCTTCGGGAGCAACTTCTAAAGTCCATACTTTGTTGGTGTACATGGATTCCATCTCAGATCGCATAGCATCCAGCCATTTCACAGAGTCCCCACTCATGATGGCCTGCTCGAAGCTAGTTGGGTCATCATCTTCCATGATGCAATCCTCGCTCCCACCATCAATGAGAAAACCGTAATATTTGTTAGGTGGATGAAGAACCCTACTAGATCGGCGGAGAGGCTGAGGTTCATCGGGGACCATTGAATCCTCTGGTTCCACCAAATCTTCTGTTGTAGTTTGTGTTGCTGGAACCTCTTCCAGTTCTACCTCAAGGCCACTAATTTCTTTCGCAAGAAATTTCTTTTCTAAAAAGGTGGCATGACAAGAAACAAACACCTTTTGCTCCTCGGTGTAGTAGAAGATATACCCTTGTGAGTTTTTGGGATATCCTACAAACTTGCAAAGAACAGACCTTGCCTCGATCTTGTCCGGATTGTGCCTTTTGACATAGGTCGGACAACCCCATATCTTAACATAATTAAGATATGGTCTCTTCCCCTTCCATATCTCATATGGAGTGGTAGGCACTGATTTGGTAAGGACCATATTCAATAGCTGCATGACTATCTCAAGCGCATACCCCCAAAAGAAAATAGGTAACTCAGCGGTGCTCATCATAGAGCGCACCATATCCAATAGGGTGCGATTCCTCCACTCCGATACACCGTTGTGCTGTGGTGTATACGGAGGAGTAAGCTGAGAGAGAATCCCATTCTTTTTTAGATAGTCACGGAATTCCGTGCTCAAGTATTCTCTTCCCCGATCGGATCGAAGGATTTTAATACTTTTACTCGTCTGGTTCTCGACTTCATGCTTATATTCTTTGAATTTCTCAAAAGCTTCAGACTTGTGATTCAACAGGAACACATGTCCGTATCTTGAGAGATCGTCAGTGAATGTAACGAAGTACGGGGAACCATTCCTGGCATGTGTAGACATGGGACCACATACATCACTATGGATCAATCCCAAGAGTTCCGTAACTCTTTCTCCGAGTCCTGTAAATGGAGTTTTGGTCATCTTTCCTTTAAGACATGACTGGAAAGTTTTATAAGATAAAAATTCGAACGGATTCAAATATCTATCCTTATGTAACTTAGCTAGTCGTGTCGCATTGATATGACCTTATCTACAATGCCACAAGAAGGATTCGTTCATTTCTGAACTCTTCCTCTTGTGTGTGTTCTGTACGTTAAGAACTGTGTTTTGATTTAGAACATATAAACTATTACATAACGCACCAAACCCAATCAACACTTGATTTAGGTAAATGTTCATAACATTATTCTGTACTAAAAAGTTATATCCTTCTTTATCTAATAAAGAAATTGATATTAAATTGCATATCATAGAGGGTACGTAATAACAGTCGTTCAAGATCAATGTATTCCCAGCTGGCAATACAAGGTGATATTCACCAACTGTTTTGGCTGCAATACTTGCACCATTCCCTACTTTTAGAGAATGATCACTTTTTCCCAGTTCTCTACCTTTCCTTAGCCTATGCAACAAATTATAAATGTAGGATCCTGATCCAGTATCTAATACCCAGGACGTAGAGTGTACTGAAAAATAGTTCTCGGTAACTAACACACCTGAAGAAGATGCATCAACATGCTTTTTCTTCGTTTGAGTGGAGTGGGAATCCGGATATTCTCCTATTTCCTGCTCGGACTTATAACACTTATAAGTTGGAGCGGAACCAACATTCCCTAGCACAGTATAACAAGCGGGTTCGGTCAATACATCCTTATTATTATCTTGATTAAGGCCTGACATGGTCACTACCTGGAGAGAGAGAGAAGAAAAACTCTTAGCGTATGCTCTTGCAAGATTAGATTGATTATTATCTTATCTAATCATGATGGCTCCCACTGTTTTTATCAAATCTTCCTTCAAACCCTAAAAGGTAAGACTAGCCGGGATTAATTACGCATTTACAAGTTCGCCAATCTTTCAGCCAGGCCAGTGCCGGTACTTTGAGGGAGGTTCCCCTGCTTTCGCACGGACCTAATTAAAATAAACCTCGTTTTCCCAGGGGCGTAACCCCGTTAACACCTTTCTAGACACCTACTTGATCGGCTAACTGTGATGTGTAAAATTCTCCCAGGAGTAACTCTTACTCGCAGTGGGTATCGGGATCCAACTATCTCATAGAAGGTATGCAATCTCATTGCATATATCAACACTTGAAATTCCCGATAATATTTTGCCCCTAGTGTCCTATGACCTTGACAAAATCCAACAAACCAAAAGACGCTAGTCAAGTTCAACCGGTACATTTCATGATTGAATTAAACCCACACGTACGACCCTTGACGAAAGTCAACAAAGTCGTACGACTACCCTAATCCAATCGCATCATATGCAGCAAATAAGCAGTTAGTAGCTACCACACACTACACCTTGATGAAAGCCAACAAACGTAGCACGAATACTAAATACTACTTATCTGAAATGACAGAGGGCTATGACAAGTTTTTAAGAAAACCTTTTGCGTAATGAACTTGATATCGTTGCGGAATCGAGTGATTTTGAAAAGGAGTTCTTTTGAGGCTTTTACTAGTTCCGCTAAAGAGGTCACTCCCGGTGAAGGGATCTCGACTCTTTCCTCATCAAATGAGGTGCTGGATATTCTACAAGGAATACCGCTGTGCAAAGCAAGAACTATAAAGGCAATCAAAAACAAAACCGAGTGGGTTGTAGCATCTGCTAGCTTTTGCTAAATAGGTCACTCCCGGTGAAGGGATCTCGGCTCTTTCCTCATCGAATGAGTTGCTGGATATTCTACAAGGAATACCGCTATGCAAAGTAAGAACTAGAGCTACCATTTTTAGAAAATTTGATTCCATAATATCTTTTAGGTTTCTTTCTTTTTCATTAATCTCATTAATGAAGTCCCATCATTTATTATTCCTAAGTATCACAGAAGAAACGAAAATACAACGTACGCTTATGCCATCCGCATTCGTCACGGTGTCCCGCTATGCACCGTTAGGTTACTTAACTAACGGCATTGAGAGGCAGGACTAGCGTGGGTGCAAAAAATAAGCAATGTTTATTATATATCATATATATAATAATAAAGCATTCGTCTCACGCATATAAAGTGATCACATCACAGAATATTAGCAGCAGAAGTCATCATATGAAATATTGGATTTACTAAGAGGTTCGTATTTTATATTAAGACGATAAAAAACACGGATTTCACGGTCGCGATTAATAGCCAAACCCACATTCCTAGACCCCTACGAGAGCGGCAGGCAAACCTACCAATTCTAGAGTTAGGAGATACGGTCTCGACTCCTCGAGATGGTCTCCCACTGGACTCTAGAACTCGGTTACTTGTGCTCCCCACCTTGGGTCTATCCTAATACGGAAAAGTAAATAATATACAACAAGGGTGATATCATCCTCAACCCGGAAATGACCCAATAAAAAAATATTACATACAAGTTTTTACATGAATGAAAATGAAAAACTCTCATCTCACGCAAAAAACCCCGGCTATTCAAAAACATGACGGTCCAATATAACATATCACAGCAACACATAACATCACATGTCATCAACGTAAGTAAATATGCGTATCTCAATTGTCGTTGACATATAGCAACGAAACCGGCGATACACTACATATTACACTTACGGTCACAGAAAAGAAAATGTCAAACTACAACATTTGGAATCCGTAACCTTCTTAGACATCATAAACCCGAAATATCACAGACTTCGAATTTCATGCCTAACCATTCGAATTCCAAATTTTGTATCACATTCCACAAATAGTTAGACGATATTAAACATTCCGATCGAATCAACAAACACTCAAAATTTCCTAAATAGCTCAACACTTGAGCACGGTTTAAAAAATACTCATAACATGCCACAGTGCCTATGGACCAACCGTATAAGGGCCAACCCTTGCCTCACCTATGGCGCCGCGGAACGACCACAAACCCTAGGGTTTGGTGGCGGTTCCGACGGTCATAGAATCGAGTTAGGGTTTCGTTCTTCTAGAGGGTCTATAGAATTACTTGCATGATATTAGAATTTTTTTTACTTGCAGAAAACCTAACTCTTGGAAAATTTCCAGCGAGGGTTAAAGTGGGTATTTGATATTCGTTCGAACTTTTTAACGTCGTCTAAAATAACCTGAAAAACTGTTAGAATTGCGACTACGAAATACTCCATATTAGCCCCAATAGTACTATTAACATCACATGAAAATTGGGCTAATCAAACAATACCAGAAACCCCAAAATCAAGCTCTGAGAACACCAAAAAATTTCGAGCCAAAAGGGAGTACACAAAACCGGCGATGCCGGATTTTTCATGAATGTCGCCGGTTATATTCCGGTGGTTTGGTCTCGAATTTCTCTAGTGTTCTAGTTGTATCACATACAACATTCTGCAGTTGCTAAAATAATTTTTTTAGATCATTTTAAAATCGACAGAAACTGGATTTTAGGGTTTCGTTGTTTCGGAGTTTTTTGGTTTCGTGATTCTAAAAACATCGTCTAATACTCTAGCTTGGCTCTGATACCACTGTTGGGCTACTTGGCATGGCCACAAGGTTTCGGGAGGCATCATCTATGCCGTTTTCAAAAAATTGCCATGCTAAATAACACAAACCCTAGAATCTTAACTAGAGAATTAGACGATACATGAAAGTAAACAACTGTACATCAAGTGAACAAGAAATACAACCTTTGTAAACCAGTCCTTCACTTCATATGCTCCATGTAGTAGTCCCGCGACTCCACTAGGCTCCATTTGAGGCTTTAGAAGAGCTTCCTCCGATGACTTTCGTGCCGAAGATGATCCACGCGAAGTCCCTCCAACTCAAGATACCTCTACACTAAACCATTTAGCGTAGGAAACACACTACACTCGATCGCTAGTCATGTGTAGGATGGTGAAGTAGGGAATGTTACAAGCTCACAAGTTTGTGTTCAAGCTTCATGGTTCACATCACATGTGAGGGTTGAAGCTTGAACCATGACATGAGGAGGAGGAAGAAGCTAGAGAGCAACCATGGGAGCAACTCAAGAAAAAATGGCTAAGTCTTGAGAATGAGCTAGAATGAATGGCAACTCTTGACCCCTCACTCATTAAAGCATGGAATTATGCAATATAAAATTGCAACCATACTTGAATAGTGAGTCAAGATGAATAAACAAAAGTAAATCCCATGCTTGCAACCATGCTCTCATTTTCCACCTTATTTCTATTTTCACAAAATAGAAATTCATGTGCCATGCTTCATTATTATTATTATATATATATATATAATGAAGAATAATTAGTGAGCTAATGATATTAGTTAAGATATAATTATATCACATATAATATATATCACATTATTAAATTAACACTTGATTTAATAATCCGGTTATAACACATATGACCGACTAATATCATTCATCTGTATATCACATTATCAAATCAACACTTGATTCGACAATCTGGTTATATCACATATAACCGAACCGATAACAGATAACAGTCAGATTACAATATGGTATCACATACTCGTATTTAATCAGGACTACACACATATCACATATGTGTCCTACTTCGTTTCGCTTGAACCATGGAACTTCTGTGTGGGACTCTAAAGACTCGTCAATATGCCAGCAGTAGGTGATGATCACATCAGTCACCTACAAGCCGTTAGCGGTACTAGCTGGACGTAACGGCTACCCGGGTATTGAGCGAAATGAAGATCAACAAGCAAGCTTGTCCAAAGTCTCCATGAAGCCTATCAGTAACTCTACCATACAGTCCGGTCTCTTCGTCCGATATGTCGCATATCATGTCTAGGGGTGGTAAACGTCAGACCCCAGTAACGTGATAATTCATACCGATGTTTGGCCTATAACGGTTCGAGAAACTACTGATAACACTTATCAGTAAATCTCAGTAGCATCCCTGGCCAAGGACTTCCAGTTATAGCCAATCGAGCATAGCGCAACATCAACCCCCAATACCAGGAGAGACGAAACCCCTCCTATCGCTCATTGCCTCCATGTGACTCGGGACTGTACCCAAAATCCACCTGTTTGCACAACTCCTCTTGAGCGTGGTAGGGAGGAAATGAAAGCACAATAAGAGCCACACAAGACTCTATGACGATCTCGGTTCTACAGACTAACCTGTACCAGTGTCACCAGAGGACTGCTATCTAACGATAGGTATACTACCACATAGGAGTCATCGGCGAGTCCTGTTCAGTGTACCGAGTCTCCACGAGCACCCGTATACCAGCTTTGATGTTAAACACCAATGGATATGGGATCATCCATTGCCCATCATATGGGTCAAGAAGCGTATACGCTAGTCTAATCAAGAATATCGATGCCCTATCTCGATATACCCTCGACTAGGAACAATTAGAGGATGAACTTGTGGACTACCCTGACCCCACTAGTATGATCTCCATCATAGTCATGGTAGTCAAGTTCACATCCTAAGGGCTTTATCAACATGTGAGAGAAAGACAGTATCACAATACAAGTCTACATGTTAAGATAAAGGTAACCAAATAGCATACTATCTTGTCGAGCAAGAAAGTCTTCTCTATATATGTCCAAGCATCCACTATAATATACATCATATGTACAATAATGGCCTCTAGGGCATACATATAACTAGCAGATTGTTCTATACATACATATGTCCAAGTATCCAATATAATACACAATAATGGCCTCTAGGGCATACATATATAACAGGGCCATGGTTCTACTGCATTGCATTCCAAACGCTCAGATCATGCAGGACTTAAACGGGCTTCAGTTCGGGGCAATGCTTCCTCGCCCTACCATCAATGCTTCAACATCGAATGGTGAAGCTCAGAATAAGTCGGTCTTTGACAGGCTGGGTACAAGCTATGCAGGTTTATCTGAAAAACCTGCCAAATCAGAAAGCTCAGTCTTCCAAAGGCTGAACTCAAGCTCCACAGGCCCATTAAAGAAGCCTGTAACACCTAAGAAGTCGGTCTTCAAAAGTCTGTCCCTCGCTGCTTCTGAAGCGCTAAAAGACGCTTCATCTCCGAGAAAGTATGTCTTTCATAGACTAGCACCAAGTGCTCCTATTCTGCCGAAAACGTCAGTCTTAAAATGACTAACACCAGTTGAAGCTCCAGAACCTCGCATGGGGCATGATGATAAGGATCCCAAAACTGAAGAAGCCCCAGCCACAAGATGTGCCCGACGCCGCTACTGGCGCCAACAAAGGTAGGCCGGGGGTAGTTCTCCATCTGGACTAATCCTACCGCTGCCAACTATCAAAGCGAATGTGCTAACTGGGAATAGCTTCGAGCCACTGAATAGGGCTAGGCGAAACTCGCCTACTGCTGTTCTCAAGAAGTCGCCACCACCCGAGGATGCGTCAAATAAGCCAAAACCTATGCGCTCACCCCCATAATTTCCCTCGGTGATCTACAAAGTCTGGAAAGAAGTTAGGAGTCCTGTCATCTGCAACAACTTACCTCCTAAGTCAATGAAGCTTAAGAGTCGGCCGAAGGTCGACAACCTCTCTGATAAACCAAGGTGGCTCCTTAAAAGGGAGAGGCCAAAGAAAATCCAATCGCCTAAGACAAATCCCAAGAGGCAAGATTCCAAACGCCTTAAGCACGGGGTCGAGGTAGTTCATATCGTACACATGGTGAACTCTGGGAGTGAAAATAACGCTTCCACCAGTCATAGACCTCATACTAGGTCATTGACTCAAGCTCAGAGACATCAACAATTGCAGGAAATGGCTGCTCAGGCTACATCACTCGTCATCCTGTAAGCCCGCGGGGGCGCCCCGGCCGTCGACCCGACGCCGGAAACGCGGAAAACAAAAACTTTGCGAACTTTGCAAAATGGCACCACCGCGGACTTTCTACCCGGATCGGGCCATTAACCTAGCTAGCTAGCAAAAAGAAAAAGAGTAGAGATGTTATACCAAGCGATCCGTGTCCTTCGGTCTTCGTCTCCACTCCGATCTCCCGCGGAATCTCCGTCACCTCCTCGCTCGTCGGAAAGGGGCACCACGTAGCCGGAATCTTTTACGGGCTCCCGCCTCTTGACCGAGGCAACTCGGGCGCGAAGTTGGCTAGCCGACGCGTCCAAGACTTGCTATAGAATAGTGTAGTAAGCATGTCTCTTGGGGTTCTTGAAGTTGCCTTGATGGAAGGATGTGAGGAGGAGAAGAAAGCAACTAAAGATAATGTGCTTTTGAATTTTGGTAGCATGAAAAATGATATGAATCTTTTTCCTCACACAAAATGAAATCCCCTCTTCTCTCCCTCTCTTGAAGTGGCCGGCCCTCCATCTCTAGAATGAGATTGGAGAGAGAAAAAGGAATGCAAGAAAGAATATATCAACCATAGAAAATGGTCACTCTCATTTCATTAATCAATCTCCCTTTTTTAAAACCATCACAAGAAAAGCAAAGATGAGACCAAAATAGAATATCATCATGAAGCAAGTCTCATCAAATAGCCACATAAGCAAGAAAGCCCTCCACTTAATGTTAATTGCAAACTAGCAATTAACACCCTCCAACGAAAAGTCCGACCGGGAAGGAAAAAGAGAAAACCGGCCGGAACGGAATGCAAACTGGCAACTTCAGAAAACCGATCCCGTAATAAATTACAGGAAAACCCCGCTACTGCAAATACATGCCCGCATTTGTATTCCCACTGAACACAAATGCAAAGAGACAAAACTACACTATCTAATACTAAGATCCGGCTTAAGCCAAAGCCGGCTAGTAAAAAAACCGTCCGATCACGATCCGTGCAATACCGCACGTATCTGATCGAACCCTGCCATATCTCCATACGCCCTCTACAGCGTTTCGCCCGAAACTTGAGTAACTGTCTGTGTGGTGGACTCTAAAGACTCGTCAATACTATGGCTGTGGATTTAACCACTAGCACGTCAGAGGTATTAGCCATACGTGACGGGCCACCAGCTATTGACCAAAAGGGACGTCGATGAGCGAACTCATCCTGACACCCTACTGAGCCTGTCAGTGACAATATCCGTACAGTCCGGTCCGTTCGTCTATGAGCATCGCATGGCGGGCCTAGGGGGTTGGTAAAGGTCAGACCCCCAAAAGCGGTACAAGTCGTGTCGGAGTGTAGCCCAGAACACCCTGAGATACTACTGGAATACCTACCAGCAAATCTCCTGCCTTGGCCAAGGACTTTTCATGTTCTGGCTCTCCTAGACACAGCACGACCTCACCCCCAATACCGGGAGAGACGAACCCCTGCAGATCCGCTCACCGCCTCCATGTGGCTCGGGACTGTACCCAACTAAAACCTGTTTGCACGACTCCTTTGAGCCGTGGTAGGGTAGTAATCAAAGCACAGTGGGAACTCACACGAGACAAATGACGATCTCAGGTCGATGAACTAACCTGTACACATGTCACCTGGGAACTGCTATCTGACGTCTGGTATATACCCAACTAGCAGGTTCCCGGCGAGTCCTGTCCGGTGTACTCATAACCCAATGAGCACCTGTATACATCTTAGGTGAACCAACAGACACCAGTGGCTTGTGAGACCGGCCACCGCCCCTCGTCGGGGTCTCGACTGTATACACTAGTCTACTCTGGAGAAACGATGCCCTGTCTCGAATCTCCCACGACTAGGGACCTTTTAAGGATGTGCTTGTAGACCCCCAGCTCCCACTTATATGATCGCCCTCATACTGCTGGTGGTCAAGCAAGAATCCTAAGGGCTCTATCAACGTGTAATAGCGACTTGTCAGGTCACCTAAAGCAGTACACGATGATAAAGATAAACCAGATAGCATACTATCATCTCGAGTAAGACTGTCCTAGCGGGATAGGTCCTCCCCTCAATCATTGCAATCACGTGCCTGTGATCTAATAATTGACTCTGAGGGCACTATCTCCAACACATCCGGCCGCCTAAAACATGACCGGAAGACGAACAAGAAAATCAGGAAGAACAAGGGTCGGATGTGGACTCTTTAAAGCGTGCTCTTGATAAGAAGAACAAAGAAGTGGTAGAAATGTCCGCCAATATGGAAAAAATGGTTCTCTTCATGCAATGGATGTGTAGGTTAATGGCTCAATCGTCAGAACCACCGGTAGAAGATGCTCCAGTGGTCCTTGACAATGAAAAAAGGGTAGCTACAAGTCTTCCGCAAGCCCCTTCAACCATAAAAAATGATATGATCTCGAAGGCACAGCTTGACTAATACATTGCCCAGTAGATCAAAGCCCATCAGGCCAGCGACATGGCAAATCTTCTGATCAAAACAGGTCGACCATATCTAGCTAGCATGGTACGACCAAAAGCAGTACCCTCCAGGATACGTAATCCCAAAGTTCAACGTCTTCAAAAGGACGGGGAGCCATCATGTAACGATCATAAAATTTCTATATTTTCGTGTATCATTTCTTTAATAAAATATTACAATTATTTATTTTTGGTATATTTTGTTTTCTAATAAATTTATTATTTTATCACTTCATCTAATTTATCCATTTCATAATTTTTCAAAGCCAAAACCCAAGCCAAGACAAATTCATTTGATTTCTTTCTTTTCTTTTTCTAAGTCCACTTTCTTTTCAAGGTACAACATATATTTAATTCTTGTTAAATATGTGGATGAACAACCTTGTAGCTCATTGGTTAAGTCCTTGTATTGTTATTTCATATGTCACTGTTCAATTCCTCATTCTTGCAATTATTTTTTTATATCAATTTTTATCCTTCTCATAACTTACAAATGAGACCTTTCATTTCATCTTCCTTTTAACTCCCATAATAATTAGAATGATTATGAGCTATAATTTATTAGAATTATGGTGGTCATAAACTTTTTTTTATATGTCACTCATCTTTCTTTCTTTCATCACACATTTCTATCATTTCACATCTTTCTCTTTATCTATATTCCTCGAAGAAGAACATGAAGAAGTTCTCGAGAATGTCTCGTTAGAAACGCGAGGCTATCGGCGGATAGACAATCCGGTGACAATACCGGCTTGTGTATGTAAGTCCCCTTCATTTCTCCTCCTCCTCCTCTTTTTGAATCATTCTCATCTTGTCATGTCTTCACTGATTTCCATACTTGCTCACTTTGTCTGTAAACTCCTTGTTTAGAAAACATATAAATTAAATAGATAACCTAATAGTTAATTGTTTTGTAAACTTATTTACCTTCATGAATAGGATACATTTTTAATTAGTAGTGATTATCTTGTTTCATGTTTTAGTAGTTTATGAAAATATGTGAATCGTATCATCCTATATTGCATACCATCACATAACGCGATTGTTTATTCAAAACAAAAGAAAAGTGTTTAATAATTTTTGTGTAGAATGTTTATTAATCTTTGATATCGATTTTAGTATATATATCATGACCGATTCATATGCTTGTCCGTATGCCTTTTATAATTTATTGCTCACTATTTTTATTTTATTTTATTTATATTTAGTTTTATAAGAAAACGAGGTTTTAAATAAATACAATGACCTTGTCAATCTCAAATACCACCTTGAAGAAATATCTTTACCTTCAAAATAATTTTTAGAAAATCAATCTTGACTTATGGACATTCTAGGAAAATTAGATTATATACTAGATAGAATTTTAGGTCTACAGTAAAAAATTCATATCAAACCGAATAATGATTTAGGAGTTACGTAGTTTTTATTTATTGTTTTTAAAACCAAAAAACTGCCATTAAGGATTTTCTTCGAGAGACCATAACTCAGCAATCTTCCAAATTAAGTGTTTTCAGATATTTTGAATATCTACATCGAAAGATCTAGATTTTTTTAGTTTTAAGCTTTTACTGAAAATCGACGTAAAATATAGAAAACCGCGTTACAATATTTAATGACGAATCTGGACAGAATCTGTCTTGATTCGCACACTATTTTTAAATAGGACATAACTCAAACACCCGATGTCTGTTCGTGAAAAAAATTAGATTTGTAGATACACAATTGACAGAGCTATAATTTTCTGTATATTAGATTACCTATAAACGCATGAAACAACTCGATATAGGCTTTGCAATATAATATATAGTTGCTGTCTAAAAATCTGAATTTCTGTTTTAAAAGCTGATATTAAAACGATCATAATTAGAGATTCAAAAATCCAAATCGTGCGACTTGGACATATATAGGGAGGACTTTCTTGCTCGACATGATAGTATGCTATCTGGTTGCTCTTTATCTTAACATGTTGACTTGTATAAGTGATGTTGTCTTGCTCTCACATGTTGATAAAGCCCTTAGGATGTGTGTTTGGCTACCAGAACTATGATGTAGATCATACTAGTGGGGCCAAGGGTAGTCCACAAGTACACCCTATAACTGTTCCTAGTCGAGGGTGTATCGAGATAGGGCATCGATACTCCAGAGCAGACTAGCGTATGCGCTTCTTGACCCATATGATGGGCGATGGATGATCCCACATCCATTGGTGTTTGACATTAGAGAAAGCATACAGGTGCTCAGTGGAGACTGGGTACACTGAACGGAGTCGCCGAGAACTCCTAGATGGTATTATACCTATCGTCAGATAGCAGTTCTCTGGTGACACTGGTACAGGTTAGTCTGTCGACCCGAGATCGTCATAGAGTCTTGTGTGATTCCCACTGTACTTTGATTTCCACCATACCATGGTCAAGAGATCGTGCAAAAAGGTAGTTTTTGGGTACAGTCCCGAGTCACATGGAGGCAATGAGCGATGGGAGGGGATTCGTCTCTCCCGGTATTGGGAGTTGATGTTGCGCTATGCTCGATTGGCCATAACAAGAAATCCTTTGCCAGGGTTGCTGAGATTTACTGGTAAGTGTTATCAGTAGTTTCTCGAACCGTTATGGACCTTGTATCGGCATGACTTATCAGGCTATTGGGGTTTGACGTTATACCACCCCCAGGTTGTGATATGCGACATATCTGACGAAGAGACCGGACTGTATGGTAGTGTTACTGATTAGATTCGCAGGAGTATGAGCAGGCTTGCTTATTGATCTTCTGATCGCTCAATACCGGGGTGGTCATTACGTTTAGCAGACCGCTTGCGGCTTGTGGGTGTTTGATATGATCATTACCTACTGCCGGCATATTGACGAGTCTTTAGAGTCCTATACAAAGGTTTCCTGGTTCATGCGAAACGAAGTAGGAGCACGTATGTGATATGTGCGGGACCGAGATTAATGCGCGTATGTGATACTGCATTCAATTCTCGCGATATGTGATATCGGTATGTTATATGTGATATAGCCGGGTTATCGAATCACGTGTTGATTCGATAAGTTGTTACATTTTATATTAGTCGGTTGTATGTGATATAGCCGGATTATTAAATCAAGTGTTGATTTGATAATTTAATGTATAATTATATATGTGATATATTAATTTACATTAACTAATATTAGCTCACTTAAACATTTCTTTTTCTCACTTGTGTGCATATAGTATATATGTGATATATATTAATGTACAACTATTGTGTCATGCTTGATGCCACATGCTACATGGGTGTATGAGACTCACACCATACAAATAATAATGAAGGGTTTTTATTTATTTAAAGTAAATCAAAATTGGTTGGAAATTGTCACATGGTTGAAGTTTGTAGAAGCTTGTGGAACCATTGACCGAGTCCACTCCTTTTGTTTTACTTGAAGATATTTATCAACCCAACCATTATTGTTTACCCATGGTTAATTCTCTACATGGGTTAGTGTATGACACTAACTCACCTATGGTTGCTATTCTCACCTCATGAGTTCATTCTCTCATTCTTCACTTGAGTTTCTTCTTCCTCATGAGAAAGCTCACTAGCTTTTCTCAAGGTAAGAAAATATTGTGAGAAAAAGAAAACTAAAGAGAGCCCACTTCCTACTTCATCATCCTCTACTATTAGCCATTTAGTTTAGGGTGTTTGCTTCACTAATCTACCATTAGTGAAGAGGTAGCATGAGCTTGAGTCTCCTCGACGTAGATCATCTTCGGCCTCGAAGACTTCGAGCAAGCTTCTTCATTTCTTCATTTGAACCCTTACTAGAGTTCGGGTGTTCACTAATTGGAGCGAAGGGACTACTACACGGAGCTTTAGAAGTGAAGGACCAGTCTACAAAGGTTGTATTCCTCATTCACTTGTTTGCAAAGTTGTTTGCATGTTGTATTGTTTAAAACTCTAGTTAAAGATTCTAGGTTAGGGTTCTTTAGAATGGCAAAAATTTTAAAACGGCATGGACGATACCTCCCGAAACCTTGCTTCCGCACTAGGGAACCCTACACCACTGTATCTCGAATCTCTCTTCAAACCATAGAAGAAGAATTAGTCAGGATTAATCTTACCCTACAATACTTGCTTAACCTTTCAGCCAGGCAGGTGTTGGTACTTCGAGAGAGGTTTTCCAACGCTTTTACGAAGTTCCTTAATTACAAAACCTCTTTTCCCTGGAGGCGTAGCCCCGCTAACACCGTTCTAGACACCTACTTGGTTTATAGCATTGATTGTGTTAGTGAAGAAATCTCCCGAGGAGTAGCATATACTCACAATAGGATCGGGATCCAAATATCATTGTGTGATAAAACTGAAGGAATCCTACCAATTTATCACACTCCAAATGGTATGCAGCACTAGCATGTTTCAGTTTCTTTAGAAACTCCCGATGTGGATTTTTGCCCCATGCTCTTATGACCTTGACGAAGGCCAACATATCATAAGTCACATGTCAAGTTCTGCCCGTCATTGTCCAGGTTAATTTGAACCCACCCGTACATACCCTTGACGAAGGCCAAAATAGTAGTATGACTGTCCCAAACCAACGCATCTATCTATGCTACATATGAATACCCAGCAGCTACCAATCACTATGCCTTGACGAAGGCAAACATACATAGCTTGAATACTATTGAATATTCATATGAAACGACGGAGGGCTACGAATGGTTTTGGCGAAACCATGAACGTAGTGAACTTGATTTAATCGAAGGAACCTGATAGCTTTTAAAAAGAATGGTTTAAGCTCCGCAAAAAGTCTGAACTTTTGAAATAACCGAGTGGTTTTAAAATTTGTTCCAACGATTCAACTTTGGTTTGTTTTCTTTGCATTAATTTAATGCAGTCCCATCAATTACACCTATCATCACAAAAAAAACGAAAAATACAATGTCCACTTATGCCATCCGCATTCGCCATTGGGCCCCGTCTAACACCGTTAGGTTACTTAACTAACGCCAGAGCGGGGGCTGGACTAGCGCGGATGCAAAACATAAGAGACGTTTATTATATAACATATATAATAATAGGCATTCTTCTGACGCAATAATAGGCATTCCAGATCACAGATGAACATATTGGATATACTAGGAATTCCGCGTTTCGTTTAAGCCTGTAACGAAAGACGGATTCCACGGTTGTGATGAATAGCCAACCCCACCCCATACCCCTACGGGTGCGGCAAACTACCCGCTAAAATCCAGAAGTGAAGCAACCTCCCTCAATAAAGTGAGTAGGCCACTCGGCACTTCAAAGAACCCGGTAGTTTGTGCACCCCACCTTGGGTCTATCTTAGGAGAAGAAAACAGTAAAAAGAAATAATACAACGGCGGCTACAACCTCAACCCGGATGTGCCCGCAAAATAATATTACATCAAATTATAAATATTACATTGAATGAAAGATAAAAAACACTCATCTCACATCCCCGGCTATTCATCCACAACGATCCAATAAAGTCCATATACACAAACCAACAGATATGTGCAATTTCAAACTAACCGGCATATAGCAATTAGATGAAATTTAAAAACACATATAAACAATACAGATAAAACCCGATTAGCCAAGTACATTAGAATTTCGATCGAAATATATTTTCCGTATCTACCCCAAATGCAAACCAGCACTCCAAAAATAATCTGGGTAGAAACCAAATATTCCAAATAACTATACACCCAAAAATAAGACAAACAAAAGAAGAACGAGCCAACTCGGCCACAACTCGGCCGCGGATCGGCGACAATCCACTGATTCGTCGCGGTTCCGCGGTGGTTGTGACGAGTTAGTGACTCATTTTTCTTTTATGTTCTTAGAATTCCCTGCACAAAGTTTTCAAGTCTCCGAAATAATTTTTAGAACAGTTTAAAAATTGACAAAAACTGTGAGGGTGCATAATGTATAGTTTTCAGTTTTTCCGACGATCGGCGTTCTAATAACTTGCTAGCTAGCTAGTATGGGTTTAGTAGGCTCTGATACCACTGTAAGTCCATGTCACGCACCCCGCATGTTCGCGGAGAGGCGGAATTTCAAAAAACGTATTTTACAAAGATCGCGACATGGACTTGAACTTCAGGATCGGTACTAAACCCAAACTAGCTAACTAGATGTTAGGTAAAATAAATGTACAGAAGTTAATACCTCACGATCATGTCCTTCGGGTCTTCATTCCTCACTGTTCTCCACCTCGTCATAGCCTCCTCGGATCGTCCGGATCGGGCTTCCTCGTCGGACCTCTCTCACCGAAGATGATCCACCCGAGAGTATGTACATCGAGCTCCCACCTCAACGGAGGCAACTAGGGCATCAAGATCGCTACTCATGATGTCGTAAAGAATGTAGAGTGTGTAGATAGAATGGATGGTCTTTTCATACCCTAGATTACTCAACACATGAGTTACTAGAGTTTTGAGGAAGAAGATGGTAATGGAGAAAAAGCTAGTGAGAAAGAATTGCATAAGGAAATGAGAGAGCCCCTTTTTTCTAAACTGAACTCTACCTTTTCTAATATGAATAATTCATATTAGAAAGTGAATTAGAGTTCAAGTTCCAACTTGATGAGTCATGGGATAAAACCCCCACAAGTGTCATCTAAAGGCATGCTCATTTTCTTGCAATTTACACCTCAATATCTTCATGCCATAATATATTTCCATTTAAACTAAAATGAAAAATACTAATATGACATGTCATCTTTTAGAAGCATCTTTGATCAATTTACAAAAATGCCCCTCATCCGTATATACATACCTATATCCGTATTCCGAAAAATACGGATACAAAAGACGAAAACAATCAATCAGTATAATATTAGGATCCGGCTTAAACCAAAGACCACTAGTATTGTCCGTCCGAATCATCATGCGGGCACAAGTACACGCACGTGACCGAACCCTGTCGTAAAACCATACGACCTCTACATCTTTCGTTCGATGCAGGAAACTGTCTGTGTGGGACTCTAAAGACTCGACACTACGCTGGCAATGGGTTTAACCACAGGTCGCAAGCGGCACTAGCTGTACGTAACGGCCCCCAGGTATATGTCGATGAGAAGGCCGATGAGAACAGCTCATCCGAACTCCTACTAAGCCTATCTGTGACAATCTCCGTACAATCCATTCTGTTCGTCTAAGAGTATCACATATCAGGCCTAGGGGGCAGTAATCGTCAGACCCCTAATAGCGCAATAAGTCGTGTCGGAGAGTAGCCCAAAACACCCTGAGAAACTACTGGAGTACCTACCAGTAAATCTCACTTGCCTTGGCCAAGGACTTTGTGTAATGGCCTTCCGAACACAGCACGATATCAACCCCCAATACCGGGAGAGACAAATCCTATCTAACTGCCACTGCCTCTAAGTGCTTCGGGACTGCACCCAACTATTACATGTTTGCACGACTCCTTAGAGCCGTGGTAGGGTAGTAATCAAAGTACAGTGGGAACACACTCGAGGCGAAACAACAGTATCAAGTTAACAAACTATGATGTACTCATGTCATCTGGGAACTGCTACCCGACGATAGGTATAATACCCACCAACGGTTCCCGACGACTCCTGTCCGGTGTACTCATAACCTAATGAGCACCTGCATACTATCTCCAGTACGACGTACTAATGGTTGTAGGACAGACCATCTCCCCTGCTGAGATGAGAAGCGTATACACTAGTCTACTCTGGAGTATTGATGCCCCGTCTCGATAATCCTACGACTAAGGACCTGTATAGGATGTGCTTGTAGACTACCCAGCCCCCACCAGTATGACTGCCATCACAACGCCGGTAATCAAGCAAAGATCCTAAGGGCTCTACCAATATGTATAAGCGATATGCTAAGAAACTGTAACATTTCAGAAAAATAAAATATTATTTTGGGGATTTTTATAATTAAATAAAATTATATGAAATATTTTAATAAGGCGGTAAAATTAAATACCGATAAATTGGGGAAAATTTGGAAAATTATGAAAATTACTGAAATGAAGGTGCTTTATGTGAATTATGCAAATTATAAGTTTTATGATTAATTATACACTATTTAGTGCTAATCGCGATTAAATATTGCTAATCGTGCATTAAGTTTGTTTTGTGCAAAACATGCACCATGTCACATTTTGACACTTGTTTCATTTTGTCATGGCTTTTTCCTTCTCTTGCATGGTTTTGTTTTAGAAAAAGAAAAGAAAACAAAAGATAAAGATAAGAAAAGAAAATAGAAAAGAAAACAAGAAAAAGAAAAGTCAAGAGGTATGGGCATGAGAGAGAAAGGTGAGGGGTTTTCTTTGACCAAGTGCCATTGCAATCATTCGTCATCTTCATCATCTTTCTTCTTCCCTCATTCTTGTTAGTTGTATGTATTCCCTAGAGGCCAGTATTGTACAGATGATGTATACTATATTGGATGCTTAGACATATATAGAGAGGACTTTCTTGCTCGATATAATAGTATGCTATCTGGTTGCTCTTTATCTTAACATGTATACTTGTCTCTTGATACTGTCTTATAGTTACATGTTGGTAAAGCCCTTAGGATGTGTACTTGACTACCAGGACTATGATGCAGATCATACTAGTGGGGCCATGGTAGTCCATAAGTACATCCTTTAATGTCCCTAGTCGTGGGTATATCGAGACGGGGCATCGATATACCAGAGTAGACTAGCGTATACGCTTCTCGACCCATGAGATGGACGATGGATGATCCCATATCCATTGGTGTTTGACATCAGAGATGGTATACGAGTGCTCAGTGGAGACTGGGTACACTGGACGGACTCGCCGAGAACTCCCAGATGGTATTATACCTCACGTCAGATGGCAGTTCTCTGGTGACACTTGTACAGGTTAGTCTGTAGACCCGAGATCGTCATAGAGTCTTGTGTGATTCCCACTGTGCTTTGATTTCCACCTTACCACGTCCAAGAGGGCGTGCAAAACGGTGGTTTTTGGGTACAGTCCCGAGTCACATGGAGGCAATGAGCGATAGGAGGGGTTTTGTCTCTCCCGGTATTGGGGTTGATGTTGCGCTGTACTCGATTGGCCATAACAGGGAAGTCCCTGGCCAGGGATGATTTAGAGATTTACTGGTAAGTGTTACCAGTAGTTTCTCGACCCGTTATGAGCCTCACATCGGCACGACTTATCGGTTATTGGGGCCTGACGTTTACCACCCCTAAACTTGATATGCGACATATCAGCCGAGGAGACCGGACTGTACGGGAAGTGTTACCGTCAGGCTTTTACAGGAGTTGGAGTGGGCTTGCTTGCTGATCTTCTGATCGCTCAATACCCGGGTAGCCGTTATGTCCAGCTAGTACCGCTGACGGCTTGTGGGTGCTTGATGTGATCATCACCTACTGCCGGCGTATTGACGAGTCTTTAGAGTCCTACATAGAGGTATTACTGACTCAGGAAAAACGAAATAGGAGCACGTATGAGATATGTGCGGGACCGAGAATAATGCGTGTATGTGATACCGAATTCTATTCTTACGGCTTTTTGTATCGGTCGGTTATATGTGATATAGCCGGGTTATCGAATCAAGTGTTGATTCGATAAGTCGATACATTGGATGTTAGTCGGTTATATGAGATATAACCGGATTATTAAGTCAAGTGTTGATTTAATAATTTAGTGTATAATTGTATATTTGATATACTAATTTACATTAATTAACATTTGTTCACTTAAGGATTCTTCTCACATGTGCACAACTTTAATATATATGTGATATATATTAAAATGTGTTTTCTTTTTGTATCATGGTTGTTGATACAACATTCATGGGTGTATGAGACTTACACCATGCTATTTATTATGTTGGGTTTAATATTTAAAGTAATTACAAAATTAGTGAAAGATTAGAAAAATGCATGAAGCTTGTGGAAGCTTGTGGATGCATTGACTAAGTGCACTAAGTTTGTTTTTACTTTGGATATTTGTTAACGTAACCATCACACTTAGCCATGGTTGTGTATCTACATGAGTTAGTATATGATACTCACTCACCATGGTTAGCTCTCTCACTTGATCATTATCCTCATCTCATTATTTCTTCATCTTCTTCCTTGAGCTCAAAAGCTCTCTAGGTTTTGATTAAGTGAGAAAAAAAAGTGAGATAAATAATTCTAAGGTGCACCCACTTCCTATTTCCTCATCCTCTACTAGACTAGCACTTTAGTTTAGGATGTTTGCTTCACTAATTCTCTAGTTAGTGAAGAAGAAGCTTGAGTTCGTATTCCCTCGACGTAGATCATATTCGGCCTCGAAGACTTCAAGCAAGGACGATCCTTCTGCCTCGTGAAGCCATGCAAGAGCCCGGGAGGTCCATGATCGCAGCGAAGGGACTACAACAAGGAGCTTTTGAAGTGAAGGACCGATCTACAAAGGTTGTATTTCGTATTCACTTAGTCGTAAAAGATATTTACTTGCATGTGAAACCCTAATAATCTAACAAAGATCTTGTTTAGGGTTGTTCGGCACGGCTAAAATTTTAACCGGACATGGTTGATGTCTTGTAGAACCTTGTTAGAGTGCCTAGTAACCCTACATTGGTATCAGAGCCTAGCTAGAGCATTAGGCGACGTGTTTACGAAGTTAAAACTCCTATCGAACCCCGATACGACAAAATAGACCCCCTCTCTGGAAAATTTTTAAAAATGTGATTTTTTCTGCATTAAAAATACTCAAAAAAATCAGCAGGGAATTCTAAGGATACTTGTAAAATACGACCCTCTAATTCGATTAAAGCGCCGCGGATCCGCGGCAAGACCCCTGCTTGCGCCATGATTCCGCGGCCGTCTCTGTGAATTGGGGTTTTATTTTTCTACAGTTTGATCCGTAGGTGTTTCTGCATATTTCTGGGTACTTTTAATCTGACTCAAGTGTTGAGTGTTCTGGGGATTATTTTGAATTCGTTGATTCGATCGGAAAATTTAATTTCGTTCTGTTTTCCGGATAATTTAGAAAGTATCAAAATATTCGAACGGATATCATTAACTCATTTTTTCCCGGCATGAAAAACTTTCAAGTGTTGAATTTTTCTTGGGTTTAAATCTTTCGGAAAAACGTGCAAGTAACGCGATGGACCCTCTAGAAGAACACAAACCTTAACTCGATTATGTGACCGTCTGAACCGCCTCTAAACCTTAGGGTTTGGAGCAGTACGGCGTTGCCACATGTGAGGCGTTGGCTTGACCCTTCTACGGTTGGACCATTGCTACTGTGACGTATTCTGGAATTTTTGAACTCCGCTCAAGTGTTGAGCTATTAAGGAAATCTTGGGTATTTAATTATTCGATCGGAAAGTTTAATACTGTCTATTTATCTGGAATGTGATACAATATGTGGAATTCATATAGTTAGGCATGAAATGCGAAGTATATGATATTTCGGATTTATGATGTCTAAAGTAATTGTGGATTCCAAATGTTGTAGTTTTACAGTTTCTTTTCTGCGACCGTAAGTGTAATATGTGATATCGCCGGTTTCGTTGCTATATGTCAACGACAATTGGGATGCGTATATTTACTTACGTTGATGACATGTGATGTTATGTGTTGCTGGATATGTTATATTGGATCGTCGCATTTTTGAATAGCCGGGGGTTTTATGTGAGATGAGGGTTTTTATTTTCATTCATGTAAAATTCATTGTATGTAATATTCTTTTATTGGGGCACTTCCGGGATGAGGATGATGTCACCATTGTATATTATTTACTTTTCCGCATTAGGTAGACCCAAGGAGGAAAGCACAAGTAACCAGGTTCTAGAGTCCAGTGGGAGACCAACTCGAGGAGTCGAGTCCGGGTCTTCTAACTCTAGAATTGGAAGGGTTGCTTGCCGCTCTCGTAGGGGTCTAGGGGTGTGGGTTTGGCTATTCATCGCGACCGTGGAATCCGTGTTTTATACAGGCTCAAAATAAAACACGGACCTCCTAGTATATCCATTATTTTATATGTTTCTTCTGCTGCGATATCTGTGATGTGATCATTTGATATGTTGTGATAGATACTGTATATAGTATATATGATATATTATATAGACGTTACTTATGTTTTACACTCGCGCTAGCCCTGTCCCGCTCTGCCGTTAGTTACCTAACCTAATGGTGCACGAGGGGACATCGAGGCGAATGCAGATGGCATAAGTGTACGTCGTATTTATCTGTGATGTTTAGGTGACTTAAATGATGGGACTTCATTAATATGATTAATGAAAGAAAAGAAACCTAAAAGATGTTGTAGAATCAAATTTTTAAAAAGGGTAGCTACAGTATTTTGCTTTGCATAGCGATATATATGATATATCCTGCACCTTATTCGATGAGGAAAGAGCCGAGATCCCTTCACCGTGAGTGACCTCTTTAGCAAAACTGGCACATGCTACAGCACTCGGTTTGTCTTTTGATTGCTTTTAGAGTTTTGCTTTGCATAGTAATATATATGATATGTCCTGCACCTTATTCGATGAGGAAAGAGCCGAGATCCCTTCACCGGGAATGACCTCTTTAGCAAAACTAGTAAAAGCCTTAAAAACACTACTTTTAAAAATTTCACATGATTCTACAACGATATCAAGTTCATTACGCAATAGGTTTTTAGAAAAACCCGTCGTAGCCCTCCGTGATTTCAGATAAGTCCTACTTAGTATTCGTGCTACGTTTGTTGACCTCCGTCAAGGCGTAGTGTGCGGTAGCTAACTAGTATTTATCTGCTTATGCATATGATGCAGATTGGATTAGGGTAGTCGTACGACCTTGTTGACCTCTGTCAAGGGTCGTGCGGGTGGGTTTGATTCAATCAAGAAATGACGGGTTGAACTTGACTTACACCCTGTGGTTTGTTGACCTCCGTCAAGGTCATGGGATGCTTGGGGCAAAATATTATATCGGGAATTTCAAGTGTTGAAATTTTCAATGAGATTGTATACCTTCTATGAGATAATTGGATCCCGATACCCACTGCGAGTAATTGTTACTCCTGAGAGAGTTTTACACAGGACAATTAGCCGATCAAGTAGGTGTCTAGAAAGGTGTCAACGGGGTTACGCCTCTGGGAAAACGAGGTTTACTTTAATTAGGTCCGTGCGAAAGCACGGGGAACCTCCCTCAATGTACCGACACTAGCCTGGCTGAAAGATTGGCAAAATTGTAGAGTGTAATTAATCCCGGCTAGTCTTTCCTTTTAGGGTTTGAAGGAAGATTTGATAAAAACAGTGGGAGCCATCCTGATTAGATAAAATAATAACCAATCTTATCTTGCAAGAGCATATGCTAAAGTGTTTTCTTCTCTCTCTCTCCAGGTAGCGACCATATCATGCCTTAATAAAGATAATAATATGGATGTATTGACCGAACCCGCATGTTATACTGTGCTGGGGAACGTTGGTTCCATTCTTTCTTATAAAAGTTATAAGACTGAACAGGATATAGGGGAATACCAGGATTCCCATGCCACCCGAATGAAGAAAGTACATGTTGATGCATTTTCTTCGGGTGTGTTCGTTACAGAGAATTGTTTCTCCATTTGCTCTACGTCCTGGGTATTAGATACCGGATCAGGATCCCATATATGTAATCAGTTACATGGGCTTAGGAAAGGTAGAGAACTTGGAGAAGGTGATAAAGACATAAGGGTTGGAAATGGTGCAATTGTTGCAGCTAAAACCGTCGGGGAATATCACCTTGTATTGCCAACTGGTAATACATTGATTCTGAATGAATGCTATTACATGCCGAACCTGATATGCAATATTATATCGATTTCTTTGTTGAGTAAAGAGGGATATAATTTTGTATGACAGGATAATGTTATGAACATTTTCCTGAACCAAAAGTTGGTTGGATCAGGCACGTTGTGCAATGGCATTTATGTTCTAAATCAATCAACAGTTCTGAGCATAACAAACACACACAAGAGGAAGAGTTCAGAACTGAACGAATCCTTCTTGTGGCATTGTAGACTAGGTCACATCAATGCAACACGACTAGCTAAGTTGCATAAGGATGGATATTTGAATCCATTTGAATTTTCATCTTATGACACTTTCCAGTCATGCCTCAAAGGAAAAATGACCAAAACTCCGTTTACAGGACACGGAGAAAGAGTTACCAAACTCTTGGGACTGATACATAGTGATGTATGCGGTCCCATGTCTACACATGTCAGGGATGGTTTTTCGTACTTCATTACATTCACTGACGATCTCTCTAGATTCGGATATGTGTTCCTGATGAAACATAAATCAGAAGCTTTTGAGAAATTTAGAGAATATAAACAAGAAGTCGAGAACCAAACCGGGAAGAGTATTAAAATCCTTCGATCTGATCGAGGAGGTGAATACTTGAGCAATGAATTCTTGGACTTCCTACAAGAGAATGGGATTCTCTCTCAGCTAACTCCTCCATATACACCACAGCACAACGGTGTATCAGAACAGAGGAACCGCGCCCTATTAGATATGGTGCGCTCTATGATGAGTATAGCTGAGTTACCTATTTCCTTCTGGGGATATGCACTGGAGACAGCAACATACCTACTGAATAGGGTTCCTACCAAATCTATACCTACCACCCCATATGAGATATGGGAGGGGAAGAGACCATATCTTAATTTTATTAAGATATGGGGTTGCCCGGCCTATGTCAAAAAAAAAATCGGACAAACTCGAGGCAAGGTCTGTTTTGTGTAAGTTTGTTAGATATCCTAAGCATTCGCGAAGGTATATCTTCTACCACAGTAAGGAACAAAGGGTGTTTGTTGCTCAACACGCCACCTTTTTAGAAAAGGAATTTCTTGCAAAAGAGATTAGTGGCTCTGAGGTAGAACTGGAAGAGGTTCCAGCTGTACAAACCATAACAGAAGATTTGGTGGAACCAGAGGATTCGGTAGTTCCCGATGAACCCCAGCCACTCCGCCGATCTAGTAGGGTTCCTCACCCACCACAGAGATACTAAGGTTTTCTCATAGATGGTGGAAGTGAGGATTGCATCATGGAGGATGATGACCCAACTAGCTTCGAGCAGGCAATCACGAGTGGAAACTCAGTGAAATGGCTGGATGCAATGCGGTCCGAGATAGAATCCATGTACACCAACAAAGTATGGACTTTGGAAGATGCTCCTGAAGGGGTAAAACCCATTGGGAGCAAGTGGATCTTCAAGAAAAAACTTGGTGTGGATAGGAAAGTGGAGACTTTCAAAGCTAGACTTGTAGCAAAGGGTTTTCGTCAAAGACTAGATGTGGACTATGACGAAACCTTTTCTCCAGTGGCTATGCTTAAATCCATTCGGATCATGCTTGCCATCGCTGCATATCATGACTACGAAATCAGGCAAATGGATGTTAAGACCGCCTTTCTAAACGGTGATTTAGAAGAGAGCGTATACATGACTCAGCTAGAGGGCTTCGTAGCTAGTGGGAGCAGCGGGAAAGTGTGCAAGCTGCTTAAATCCATTTATGGATTAAAGCAAGCATCGCGGAGTTGGAACATCTGCTTTGACGTCGTTATCAAAGAGTTTGATTTCATCAAAAACGTAGATGAACCTTGTATCTATAAGAAGGTGGCAGAGAGTAAAGTTGTCTTCCTCGTATTGTACGTGGATGACATACTCTTGATAGGAAATGACATTCCTATGCTGCAATCGGTCAAGCTCTTTTTATCACAAAGATTCTCAATGAAAGATCTAGGGGATGCCTCCTACATCTTGGGGATTAAGATCTATAGAGATAGATCCAAACGGATACTGGGATTGTCCCAATCCAGGTACATTGACACCATACTAAAGCGGTTTAGTATGGAAGAGTCCAAGCGTGGGTTTTTACCTACGATCTCAGGGATCACTCTCTCCAAAGAGATGTCTCCCAAGACTGATTTGGAGAGAGCTCGCATGCAAGGGATACCCTATTCTTCGGCTGTAGGCTCTATCATGTACGCGATGCTATGTACCAGACCCGATGTAGTACACTCACTAAGTGTAGTGAGTAGGTATCAAGTGTAAGTGCACGGCGGCGCCCCGGCCGTCAATCCGACGGCCAAATGCGGAAGCGGTGATAAACTTTAATTTTGCAAACTAGCAAACCGGCACCACCGCGGACTAAAACCCGGATCGAACCATTAACTAGTCCTAGCTAACTACAAGAAGGGGAATAGAGATATACCGAGTGATCCGAGTCCTCCGGTCTTCTCGTCGTCGTCCCGATCTCCCGCGGAATGTCCTGTCTCCACCTCGTCGCCGGAAGTGCACCACATCGCCTACATCTTTTACGGGCTCCCACCTCAATACCGAGGCAACTCGGGCACGAAGCTGGCCAGTCGACGTGCCCAAGATATGCTGTAGAATGGTGTGTAGAACTTGTGTCTCATTTTGGGGTAGTGGAGGTTGCCATTGGTGGAGGAAATGATACATGAACTTTTTCTAGGTGAACTTCGGGATTTTTCTTGCATGAAGAGAACAAAAATCCCCCCACCAAAATAATGGGCAGCCCCTCTAGGAGCATGGCCGGCCACTACAAGTGAGGGGAGAGTGAGAGTAAGAGGGTGACCAAAAGAATGAGAGAGCTATCCAATAATCCAAGGGAGAGAGAGAGAGAAGGCTATCATGCAAAAAGAAATGATCACTAGCTTAATCCAACACTCCATCATCAAATCAACCATCATCAACACCCTTCACCATCACAAAAGTCATGCCATCATGAAGATAGAAGTCCAGGTATGGAGCTCCCATCATGATGCAACAAAATGCAAAAGCCCCCTCCACAAATACTTATTTGCAACAATGCAAATAAGCCCTCCTCCACCAATCTTCGGCCAATGAACGATACAAAGGAAATTGGCCGAAACGGAAAGCAAACTGGCAACTCCAGAAAACTGGTCCCGTAATAAATTACAGGAAAACCCCGATACTGTGCATACACACCCGTATTTGTATTCCGACCGAAATACAAATGCAATGAGACAAAATCTACACTGTACTATACTAGGATCCGGCCTAAACCAAAGCCGGCTAGTAATATCCGTTCGATCCTGATCCGTGCAATACCGCACGTATCTGATCGAACCCTGCCATATATCCATACGGCCTGTAGTACAAACTGGCCGATCCTGATCCGTGCAATACCGCACGTATCTGATCGGACCTTGCCATATCTCCATACGGCCTCTACAGCTTTTCGCCCGAAAGCTTGAGTAACTGAATGTGGGGGACTCTAAAGACTCATCAACATCTTGGTTGTGGATTTAACCACTAGCACGTTAGAGGTATAAGCCAATACATAACGGGCCACCAGGTATTGACCAAAAGGGATGTCTGTGAGCGAACTCAGCCTGACACCCTACTGAGCCTGTCAGTGACAATATCCGTACAGTCCGGTCCGTTCGTCTATGAGCATCGCATGGCGGGCCTAGGGGGTTGGTAAAAGTCAGACCCCCAAAAGCGGTACAAGTCGTGTCGGAGTGTAGCCCAGTTGACCCTGAGATACTACTGGAATACCTACCAGTAAATCTCCTTGCCTCGGCCGAGGGCTTCGTGTAATGGCTCTCCTAGACACAGCGCGACCTCACCCCCAATACCGGGAGAGACGAACCCCTGAAGATACGCTCACTGCCTCCATGTGGCTCGGGACTGTACCCAACTAAAACCTGTTTGCACGACTCCTTTGAGCCGTGGTAGGGTAGTAATCAAAGTACAGTGGGAACTCACACGAGACAAATGACGATCCCCAGGTCGATGAACTAACCTGTACACATGTCACCTGGGAACTGCTATCTGACATCTGTTATAAGACCAACTAGCATGTTCCCGGCGAGTCCTGTCCGGTGTACTCATAACCCAATGAGCACCTGTATACATCTTAGGTGATCCAACTGACACCAATGACTTGTGAGACCGGCCACCGCCCCTCGTCGGGGTCTCGACTGTATACACTAGTCTACTCTGGAGTATCGCTCGAAACTCGCACGACTAGGGACCTTTTAAGGATGTGCTTATAGACCTCCAGCTCCCACTTATATGATCGTCCTCATACTGCTGGTGGTCAAGCAAGAATCCTAGGGGCTCTACCAACGTGTAATAGTGACCTGTCAGGTCACCTAAAACAGTACACAATGATAAAGATAAACCAGATAGCAAACTATCATCTCGAGTAAGACTGTCCTACCGGGATAGGTCCTCCCTCAATCATTGCAATCACGTGCCTGTGATCCAATAATTGACTCTGAGGGCACTATCTCCAACAATCTCCCACTTGCACTCAAGGCTAATTATTGCGATGTCGCATACTCACAGCCCGTGTGATACCGAACACCCAACTCCTCTACCAGTCAGTCTCACAAAACTCGTTTGCGAAACTATTGCGTTCGAGGAATAGCCTCAGTGAGTGGATCCGCCTTGAAGTTTCTTTCTATGTCTCTCTATATCTCATGTTCGCGGAGAAAGCCATCTCCCGAAATGAGCAATACCTGTCTTAGAATATGTCTGGATGTCTGATGGGACTTAGCTCATAAATGAACTCCAAATCCAAACTTCTTAGACTGTATCGTCAACTGAACTTAATCAGTATCCTGCGCCATGCCTCCCTCAGTATTGCCTGGGACGACCTGTCCAAAATACTGCCCCTCGTCAGAAGGAAAACTATAACTCTGACAACCTCCTTGTCGTCCAGGTCACCTTGGAAGCCTGGAATGATAACTGTCTCCCGAATGAGGCTGTCGCTATCATATCCCTAGAACACCACTTATGTTCTAAAACTGCTTCCGACTGTTTCTCCAGGATTGGATTAATGTCAACTTATTGCATCTACCGCAAAAACAACATCTGGTGTGGTACTTGACATCTCATGATTGACTCAATTGCCTAAGCAAGTGATCTGCCAATCATGCACATCCCTCTCCAAATTAGTCTGTAAGACACCTTTAGAGAGGGTGACTCCATCACCTGCAGGTACACTACCGTGCCAGGAGTCGTCCATTCTAAATACTCTTAGAATGCCGTCTAAGTACCCAGATTGGGAAACCATCCAAATCCAGATCTAAAACCATAGATCTAGTAACCAGTATGTCTGATATAATGTCCAAGTCCCATGTGGAGAAACCACTGTGTGACGACCAAAGTATAACCGATTGTAGTATAGGAGTTTCTTTTCCTACTCTGTGTATGTCATCCAAATACCAGGATATCATACCCTACTACCTTCTTAACAGATCTATCCCCTATTCTGATGAAGTCAAACCTATGACTGTCATGTCAGAAATAGATGATCTATCTCCGCTATATCAGCTTTAGTCTATAAATAGACACAAGCCACATGTGCACCAATGCTTCCGCTGCTCCCACTGACTACGACAACCCTCTGGCAGAGTCATATAGACGTACACTTCTAAAACTAGTTTAGAACGACGCTATACTCATCCTCCCGCCGGGTCTCGCAACCTGGAACAACAGCAATGGCAAGTGTGGGTAAACAAGAACTTCCCTGCCACCGTCCTTGAGGCTACCGGAGTACCTCTCGGGTGCCTGAAGTTACCCACCTTATCTGCGGAGTGGCCAATGGAATAACAAACCAGATAGAATCTTTAGGTTCCTATCAAATCTTCAGTAATCGTTTGTGGTTTTGGAATCACTTCCAGTTCTACCATACTCCCACTACTGTTTTCTGAAAAAATATCCATTTTTATTAAAACTGTGGCGAGTTCAGAACAATATCGCTATTGTTCATCCAGATGGTAGAAAGTCAACCCTCGACATAGCCTGGGTCAACCCACAAACAGCCATTACAGAAACGTGCCTTGAGTTGTCCAGTGTCTGGTTTTAATCATAAACCGGACAACTCCCCGTACCTTAACAACGTTAAGATATGAACTGTCCTATATCCAATATAGAACCAGAGGCACTGATTTAACTGAACCAGATTCAAATCATGCAGCTGTCTCCAGTGCATGTCAACTAAATGGAAGGAGGCCGATCAGCGTTACTCAACTTAGGAATGCTTCCAATTATGAGTAACCCGAAAGAGAAGCAAGTTCTCTTAATCACTACTATCAACTGAATACCATACACAAGTATCTACATCTTCGATCACCTTGAAGAATCCCGATACTTGCAATATCTGGTTCTCTACTTTATTCAAATACCTATAACTTCTCAAAATTCGGACCCTGTGTTTCCACGAAACACCTGTCTAAAAACTAGAGAAGTCATAAGTAAACCGAATATAGTACGAGGACCATCCCCTCTGTCCTGATGGACCCTGGATAACATACAATACTCTGTATAAGTCCCTTGAGTCTGAAAACTCATTCACTGTGTGTCGTAGGTTGAAAACTGTACTTATGGTTAAGAAGATTTACACCGCTGTTTAATGCTCCTTACCTAACCATCCACTGATATAGGTAAATGTCATCAACATAATTTCAAAAAGGTATATCTCACTCTATGAAAATAGACGTACAGATAAATCAATTTGAAATTGGTGCATAACAGTGGATATTCAAAACCAAATATTTGCCGACCGGCAAACAGTCCAGGTGATTTCCTCAAATATCACCGATTACAACGAATCCCGATATAATGAGGATGATCACCTAATTCCCAATAACTTACTCCCACTCATCATCTGTAAAACCATACAGATGTGAGAATCATACCTGGTAAATACATACCCTGGAGCAAGTGTCTTAATTGGGAAATCAGTTTTCTTTTAACAGTACACAGTGAAACTGAAACATTGAAATGTTTCGATGGGGTATCTGGGTATTCCTAGTAATGCCTCTTCCATTATCCAGATTCACAACTATAACCGTGTAATTCATTGCCACCTCTCCAAATCCCTTCATATGTCTTTAGTCATTACCTTCTGCACACCCCTTTAGGCCAAATGGTTTTCTTCCTTCCCTACCGTTCGGCACCAGCCTATGGTTTGGAAGAAGACTATCCAATAAGCATAATGGGTGTACTGTCCCAATCCTAGGAACACTCGCAATGCGAGAGAAGGTGAAGATAAAGGACACCTGAATAAACCTTATTCCTATTTCTCCTGAACCAGAATCCATCCCCGAACTGGAACAAGTTCCTTTCGAGTTCGTATATAACCATACGATGGAGTATCCAATAAACTGTGGATCTTCGTAGTGATACGGAGTGTCCTGGAGAAATACAAAGGTGATGTGGGAGTGGTAACGAAAAACTTGGTATGATCGTGAATATCAGTCGCAATTTACTTTGCCCTCTTACTAATCCCTTGCTTTGTCTTAACTTAATACCTTCTGCACACCATCGTTATGCTAATTGGTTTTCTTCATTCCCTACCAGTCGGCACCTGCCTATGGTTTGGAAGAAGACTATCCAATTTGCGTAATAGGTGTATTATCCCCTAATCTAAGGGGTACTCAGAACCTGAGAGAAGGTAAAAGGAAAAGACAACTGAATAGTCCTATCCGTTTTCTCCAGAACCTGAAACCATCCTCGAATTCCTTCGAGTTCGTATATAACCATACGATGGTTTTGTCCAATGGAAATGGACGTTCGTAGTAATACGGGGTGTCCTGGAGAAAAGGGTAAAAGTAGGAGTGGCAATGAGGTCTGCAACTCTGACAATCCAAAAGCCGGTGTTTAAGAAGGTTCGGTTAATTTTGGTCTCTGAGTCATAGTCTTAGGGTCGGGTCAATGGTCGCTGCCAAAGAGAGAGAGAAAAGAAACACTCAGCGTGCACTCTAACCTAGATCAGAATGGTTACCAATTTATCTAATCTGGAAACCTCCCACTGTACCGTCAAATTCTCCTCCAAACCTGAAAGAAGAATTAGTCGGGGTCACCCGAGGAGTAAACTAACTCATCAGTGGGAATCGGGATCCAACTATCACCGCATGATAACGTGACGGAATCCGCTCACGTCATCACACTCCAGAAGGTATGCGCATATCTGGCAAGTTTCAGTTCTTTTGAAACTCCCGATGTGATTTTTACCCCATGCTCTTATGACCTTGACTTTGGCCAACATATCATAAGTCACATGTCAAGTTCTACCCGTCATTCTCCAGGTTAATTTGAATCCACCCGTACCTACCCTTGACTTTGGCCAAAATGGCAGTACGACTGTCCCAAACCAACGCATCTATCTATGCTGCATATGAATACCCCAATAGCTACCAATCACTGTGCCTTGATTTTGGCCAACATACACAGCTTGAATACTATTGACCACCCATATGAAACGACGGAGGGCTACGAATGGTTTCTGGCGAAAACCTTTAACGTAGTGAACTTGATATCGTTGAAGGAACTGATAGCTTTATAAAAATATAGTGACGAAAACCTTTGCTAAAGAGGTCACTCCCGGTGAAGGGATCTCGGCTCTTTCCCCGTAGAATGAGGTGCAGGATATTCCAACTGAATACCACGATGCAAAGCAAAAGTAATCGGCTATAGTGAAGTTAATGCCCTGACGCAAACTTCTGTCCAAGGGGTCACTCCCGGTGAAGGGATCTCGGCCCTTGCCTCGTCGACTGAGGTGCTGGATATTCCAACTGAATACCACGATGCAAAACAAAAGAGAACGTCCTTGCAATAACAGCTTTTTGAAAAGTGTTCCAACAACATCAGATTAGGTTTGTTTTAACTTGCATTGATCCGAATCAATGCAGTCCCATCAATTGATCACACCACAAAGAACGAAAATATATTGATGTACGTATATGCCATCCGCATTCGCCACTGGGTCCCGTCATTACCCGTTAGGTTAGCTAACTAACGACAGAGCGGGGACTGGACTAGCGCGGATGCAAAACATATACAACATCTACTAATATATATACCAATATATTATATTTCGCTCAAGGCGTGATAAAATGCAACATCACAGAAATGTACAGCATCACAGAAACAATACAGATATCTGGGATCCCCGGGTTTCACAGAGCCGCTGAAACCCGACGTTCCCCTGGTCGTGTGGATAGCCTGCGCAATGAAATCCTAGACCCCTACGGGCGCGGCAAGTTACCCGCCAAAACCTGAAGCGAGGCAGCCCCCTTCAGCACCGTGAATGGACCACCCAGCACTTCACGGAATCCGGTAACTTGGGCACCCCTCCTGGGTCAACCTGTACCCCCTACGAGTGCGGCTAATAGCCCGCCAATCCTAGAGTGAAGCCCCCTCCGTCCCAATGCCATGAGATGCGGGCTTGTTGCCCTCTAGAACCCGGCTATCCGTGCACCCCTCCGCGGGGCAATCTTAGTACAGAAAGTAAAATATACATACACCGGGTACATCGACCGCAACCTGGTCGTGCCCCAAAATAATAATACAATCAGGCAGTGACGGCAGTCCACATGTCGGACGCTCGCCCCGCAATATCAAATGTACATCATACAACAAAAACTGTACTAGCATTGCATCCAGGCTATCCCCCACGACCGATCCGCAACATCACAGCAAAACACAGAACATCAACGTGAAAGTCACGTTCGCAAATCCGTCTAGCCGGGCTATAGCAGCTAGACAGGATTTACCGATCGAGTGACATTCACGGTCGCAGATATAATGTAAATACTGTGAAATAATGTGTTTAAAATATCCGATCGATCAAATTTTAACAAGTGGGCCCCCAAGTACTACTGTAGCACATCAAGAAATTTTGGGCCCAAAATTAATATTCCAAAAACCCAATTTTCACCCCAGAAAGATACTGCAGAAATTTGATGCAGCAACACCAACATAATGCGGCGGAACCGCGGCCCAAGGGGGGTTTAGCCGCGGTTCCGCGCTCCTGTAGTCAAATTACTGTATCGAATTTCTACAGTACTCTTAGAATTTCCAGTACATCACTTTTCTGCAACCTGAAAAAAATTTCGACTCCAAAAAATTTCAACAGAAAACTGATGCAAACAAAATGCGGGTTTTGGAATTTTGGTCGATCGGAAATGTAAACACATTACACAAAGCTAGACTAGGTTAATGGCGAGGCTCTGATACCACTGTAAGTGCACGGCGGCGCCCCGGCCGTCAATCCGACGGCCAAATGCGGAAGCGGTGATAAACTTTAATTTTGCAAACTAGCAAACCGGCACCACCGCGCACTAAAACCCGGATCGAACCATTAACTAGTCCTAGCTAAGTACAAGAAGGGGAATAGAGATATACCGAGTGATCCGAGTCCTCCGGTCTTCTCGTCGTCTTCCCGATCTCCCGCGGAATGTCCTGTCTCCACCTCGTCGCCGGAAGTGCACCACATCGCCTACATCTTTTACGGGCTCCCACCTCAATGCCGAGGCAACTCGGGCACGAAGCTGGCCAGTCGACGTGCCCAAGATATGCTGTAGAATGGTGTGTAGAACTTGTGTCTCATTTTGGGGTAGTGGAGGTTGCCATTGGTGGAGGAAATGATACATGAACTTTTTCTAGGTGAACTTGGGGATTTTTCTTGCATGAAGAGAACAAAAATCCCCCCACCAAAATAATGGGCAGCCCCTCTAGGAGCATGGCCGGCCACTACAAGTGAGGGGAGAGTGAGAGTAAGAGGGTGACCAAAAGAATGAGAGAGCTATCCAATAATCCAAGGGAGAGAGAGAGAGAAGGCTATCATGCAAAAAGAAATGATCACTAGCTTAATCCAACACTCCATCATCAAATCAACCATCATCAACACCCTTCACCATCACAAAAGTCATGCCATCATGAAGATAGAAGTCAAGGTATGGAGCTCCCATCATGATGCAACAAAATGCAAAAGCCCCCTCCACAAATACTTATTTGCAACAATGCAAATAAGCCCTCCTCCACCAATCTTCGGCCAATGAACGATACAAAGGAAATTGGCCGAAACGGAAAGCAAACTGGCAACTCCAGAAAACTGGTCCCGTAATAAATTACAGGAAAACCCCGATACTGTGCATACACACCCGCATTTGTATTCCGACCGAAATACAAATGCAATGAGACAAAATCTATACTGTACTATACTAGGATCCGGCCTAAACCAAAGCCGGCTAGTAATATCCGTTCGATCCTGATCCGTGCAATACCGCACGTATCTGATCGAACCCTGCCATATATCCATACGGCCTGTAGTACAAACTGTCCGATCCTGATCCGTGCAATACCGCACGTATCTGATCGGACCTTGCCATATCTCCATACGGCCTCTACAGCTTTTCGCCCGAAAGCTTGAGTAACTGAATGTGGGGGACTCTAAAGACTCATCAACACCTTGGTTGTGGATTTAACCACTAGCACGTTAGAGGTATAAGCCAATACATAACGGGCCACCAGGTATTGACCAAAAGGGACGTCTGTGAGCGAACTCAGCCTGACACCCTAACGTGCTAGTGGTTAAATCCACAACCAAGGTGTTGCTGAGTCTTTAGAGTCCCCCACATTCAGTTACTCAAGCTTTCGGGCGAAAAGCTGTAGAGGCCGTATGGAGATATGGCAAGGTCCGATCATCTACTGAGCCTGTCAGTGACAATATCCGTACAGTCCGGTCCGTTCGTCTATGAGCATCGCATGGCGGGCCTAGGGGGTTGGTAAAAGTCAGACCCCCAAAAGCGGTACAAGTCGTGTCGGAGTGTAGCCCAGAACATCCTGAGATACTACTGGAATACCTACCAGTAAATCTCCTTGCCTCGGCCGAGGGCTTCGTGTAATGGCTCTCCTAGACACAGCGCGACCTCACCCCCAATACCGGGAGAGACGAACGCCTGAAGATACGCTCACTGCCTCCATGTGGCTCGGGACTGTACCCAACTAAAACCTGTTTGCACGACTCCTTTGAGCCGTGGTAGGGTAGTAATCAAAGTACAGTGGGAACTCACACGAGACAAATGACGATCCCCAGGTCGATGAACTAACCTGTACACATGTCACCTGGGAACTGCTATCTGACATCTGGTATAAGACCAACTAGCATGTTCCCGGCGAGTCCTGTCCGGTGTACTCATAACCCAATGAGCACCTGTATACATCTTAGGTGATCCAACTGACACCAATGACTTGTGAGACCGGCCACCGCCCCTCGTCGGGGTCTCGACTGTATACACTAGTCTACTCTGGAGTATCGATGCCCTGTCTCGAAACTCGCACGACTAGGGACCTTTTAAGGATGTGCTTATAGACCTCCAGCTCCCACTTATATGATCGCCCTCATACTGCTGGTGGTCAAGCAAGAATCCTAGGGGCTCTACCAACGTGTAATAGTGACCTGTCAGGTCACTTAAAACAGTACACAATGATAAAGATAAACCAGATAGCATACTATCATCTCGAGTAAGACTGTCCTACCGGGATAGGTCCTCCCTCAATCATTGCAATCACGTGCCTGTGATCCAATAATTGACTCTGAGGGCACTATCTCCAACATCAAGCTGATCCTGGAGAGAGTCACTGGACAGCTGTGAAGTGCATTCTCAAGTACTTACGAAGGACTAAGGAGATGCTCTTGGTGTATGGTAACGGAGAACTCCAAGTGGAGTCCTTTACCGATTCGAGCTTCCAGAGTGATAAGGATGACTCTAAGTCGCACTCGGGATTTGTCTTTACCCTTTACGGAGGGGCGGTTAGCTGGAAGAGTTCCAAGCAGGAAACCGTGGCAGACTCGACGATGGAGGCTGAATACATCGCTGCCAACGATGCTGCCAAAGAGGTTGTCTGGATCAAGAAGTTCATTACTGAACTTGGAGTGGTTCCATCCATTGATTATCCAATACCTTTGTATTGTGAGAACAATAGAGCGGTGGCTTTGGCCAAGGAACCCAGGTCCCATCAGCGATCCAGGCATATTCTGAGACGGTATCACCTGATCCGGGAGATAGTAGATCGCCGGGAGATCGAGGTCAGGAGGGTTGACACGAAGAACAACACTGCGGATCCACTCACGAAGGCCATTCCCCAGATACAGTTTGAGAGACTCTTCGGGATGCTTGGTATGCGATACTACAGCAGCTGGCCCTAGTGCAAGTGGGAGATTGTTAGTTGTATGTATGCCCTAGAGGCCAGTATTGTACAGATGATGTATATTATATTGGATGCTTGGGCATATATAGAGAGGACTTTCTTACTCGATATGATAGTATGCTATCTGGTTGCTCTTTATCTTAACATGTATACTTGTCTCTTGATACTGTCTTATAGTTACATGTTGGTAAAGCCCTTAGGATGTGTACTTGACTATCAGGACTATGATGCAGATCATACTAGTGGGGCCATGGTAGTCCATAAGTACATCCTTTAATGTCCCTAGTCGTGGGTATATCGAGACGGGGCATCAATATACCAGAGTAGACTAGCGTATACGCTTCTCGACCTATGAGATGGGCGATGGATGATCCCATATCCATTGGTGTTTGACATCAGAGATGGTATACGGGTGCTCAGTGGAGACTGGGTACACTGGACGGACACGCCGAGAACTCCCAGATGGTATTATACCTCACGTCAGATGGCAGTTCTCTGGTGACACTTGTACAGGTTAGTCTGTAGACCCGAGATCGTCATAGAGTCTTGTGTGATTCCCACTGTGCTTTGATTTCCACCTTACCACGTCCAAGAGGGCATACAAAATGGTGGTTTTTGGGTACAGTCCCGAGTCACATGGAGGCAATGAGCGATAGGAGGGGTTTCATCTCTCCCGGTATTGGTGGTTGATGTTGCGCTGTGCTCGATTGGCCATAACAGGGAAGTCCCTGGCCAGGGCTGATTTAGAGATTTACTGGTAAGTGTTACCAGTAGTTTCTCGACCCGTTATGAGCCTCACATCGGCACGACTTATCGGTTATTAGGGCCTGACGTTTACCACCCCTAGACTTGATATGCGACATATCAGACGAGGAGACCGGACTGTATGGGAAGTGTTACCGTCAGGCTTTTACAGGAGTTGGAGCGGGCTTGCTTGCTGATCTTTTGATCGCTCAATACCCGGGTAGCCGTTACGTCTAGCTAGTACCGCTGACGGCTTGTGGGTGCTTGATGTGATCATCACCTACTGCCGGCGTATTGACGAGTCTTTAGAGTCCTACATAGAGGTTTTACTGGTTCAGGCAAAACGAAATAGGAGCACGTATGAGATATATGCGGGGCCGAGAATAATGCGTGTATATGATACCATATTTTATTCTCGTGACTTTTTGTATCGGTCGGTTATATGTGATATAGCCGGGTTATCGAATCAAGTGTTGATTCGATAAGTCGATACATTGAATGTTAGTCGGTTATATGAGATATAACCGGATTATTAAGTCAAGTGTTGATTTAATAATTTAGTGTATAATTGTATATTTGATATACTAATTTACATTAACTAACATTTGTTCACTTAAGGATTTTTCTCACATGTGCACAACTTTAATATATATGTGATATATATTAAAATGTGTTTTCTTTTTGTATCATGGTTGTTGATACAACATTCATGGGTGTATGAGACTTACACCATGCTATTTGTTATGTTGGGTTTAATATTTAAAGTAATTACAAAATTAGTGAAAGATTAGAAAAATGCATGAAGCTTGTGGAAGCTTGTGGATGCATTGACTAAGTCCACTAAGTTTGTTTTTATTTTGGATATTTGTTAACCTAACCATCACACTTAGCCATGGTTGTGTCTCTACATGAGTTAGTATATAATACTCACTCACCATGGTTAGCCTCTCACTTGATCATTATCCTCATCTCATTATTTCTTCATCTTCTTCCTTGAGCTCAAAAGCTCTCTAGGTTTTGATTAAGTGAGAAATAAAAGTGAGATAAATAATTCTAAGGTGTACCCACTTCCTATTTCCTCATCCTCTACTAGACTAGCACTTTAGTTTAGGGTGTTTGCTTCACTAATTCTCTAGTTAGTGAAGAAGAAGCTTGAGTTCGTATTCCCTCGACGTAGATCATCTTCGGCCTCGAAGACTTCAAGCAAGGACGATCCTTCTGCCTCGTGAAGCCATGCAAGAGCCCGGGAGGACCATGATCGCAGCGAAGGGACTACAACAAGGAGCTTTTGAAGTGAAGGACCGATCTACAAAGGTTGTATTTCGTATTCACTTAGTCGTAAAAGATATTTACTTGCATGTGAAACCCTAATAATCTAGCAAAGAACTTGTTTAGGGTTGTTCGGCACGGCTAAAATTTTAACCGGGCATGGTTGATGCCTTGTAGAATCTTGTTAGAGTGCTTAGTAACCCTACAATTCTCTCATGGCAGCACCTCCTCCCTCCCCCTCTTCAAGCCACAAAGCACCCCCAAAACAAACCCAAAACCCCATCTCCATTTCATTAAAAATATTCACAAGCTCAAGGGAAGCACATTGGACCAAGAAAAATCAAATTTTGAGGACTTTGGGCAACTCAAGAATTTTCTTGAGTTGCCAATTGAGATAATTTCTGCACCTTTAGAATAGTATTTAAATTCTTTAGGCATCCATATATGTTTAGTATCGATATCGAGTGGTTTTGTGAACCTAGAAATTCCTAGATGAGGGTTTTAAGAAATTTTGGATTGTGAAGTGTAATTGAGCTTAGTAGAGACCTTATGACCCCTGTAGGGATTGTATCTTGGACTGAAACCATAGAATAAACCCCGGAATACGAACTTAGAAACCCCGACATCGGAAAACTGTGAAAATATGATGGTAATTAGAAATCTGCTAACACCCGGGTGACCTGAAAAATATTTAGCGAAGACAGTGATACATGCAGGCAACCTAGGACCCCCCACTGAAACCCTAGACCCTAATTCCTCTCCATGGCCGCAAATTTATTCATTCTGGCCGCAATTTGCGGCCAGACCTGGTTCAAATGGGTTCGTATTGGTTCTGTGGCTTTATCTCCAGTAAGTTAGATCCCTCCTGTATGCAAAATTGGCTAATTTCACTTATGGTAAAATCTGGAGCTTGTTTTCTAAGTTTCTGAATTCGTTTTGCGTCTTTTAATGCATTTGGTTGTGGTTTTTGATATTGTGTTTCCGTCGTGTGGCGTTTGAACGTCACCGGCTAGGGTTACTAATCATGTTTTGCATACGAGGCTATAGCTTTTGACCTATGAGCGGAACGTATGCCGTTTTGGTTTCCGACTTGATTTTAATACGCATTTGCGACGTGTTATGATATGTATGTACCCCACGAGGATTTCGAGACAATGAAGAATAGGATGGTGGCATCGATATAGGCAAGCAAGAGGAGGTGAGTAGATTTATATCTACGGGGGAAGTCAGGTGGATGGCGTATAACACCCCCGCAATGTTGTGAGAAACGATGTGATGTGATATAAATATACTTTTACATGTTAGTGTGTGATATGAACCTTAGCAAGAAAAGCTTTAGGAGATCATGGGTTAGTGTTAGCGAGAATTGAAGAAAGGATTTAGTTGGTTTCTTAGTCGTGAACCCTAGAGTAAGGTTGTACACCTACATATATACACACGGGATATGGTTTTGGGTGTATACATCATATGTATATATATAGGTTTATGTGGATGTTTTAGTGCTATATATATATATATATATATATATATATATATATATATATATATATATACATACATACATACATACACGTATATACGGATGTTGAGGATAGTATATGATATTTGGAGGCGAGTCGATATGATCGGGCATGATGCCATGGGTTGTGATATGTGTTTAGGTCATGATATGCGATGCGGCATGATATTATAGTGGATCGTTATGTGATATGATTTTATTCACACGAGGACATATGTATGATGATATTGGTATCAGTTTGCACTAGACTTTAGATCAGTACCCCCCCAGTTCATGATATGTGATGATGATACCATATGGATGCTGTGTTATATGTGATAGTCCATGATATGTGATGATGATACCATATGGATGTTGTGTTATAGGTGATATGCGACCCATACCCTGATTTGGGATGCCGTACGATGGATTTACCGTACGAGATATAATTATGATGATAGATCCGCACTCTTGACTCGAGAATGTCATATTATTTATTGTATCGTACGTGATACTATTTATATATATATATATATATATATATATATATATATATATATATATATATATATATATCGACTCATACTTAGGTGGATTTCCTTACCCTTTTGACTGGGCTCGAGTCACACTAGTTTTCAAAAGTGGAGGATTGTGAGTATTTTAAATAGGAAATTGTATGACTCGTATATTGGGTAGGTTTATTCTTCAGTGTTGTTGTTATCATATCGCTTTCTGTATATTCATGATGTTTCATCGCATTGCATGCTTATACATATGTTATCTGTAATTATTATGAAACCCTGCTGTCAGGACACCAGCACCATTACCGATGATGCGTATGCTCCACATACACCTGCTTGCCGGCTCACACACATCATCATCGGTAATTGCCATGTCACGTACACTTTAGAAAATACTATTCATTGACATAGCTTGCTAGTTGATAGTTGCAATATGTTATAGCTTTCATATGCTAGTTTAACTATTGCATTTATTGCATGATATCAGATGCATTCATATATTCATTGGTTATGCAGTATTATGGAGATTTATGCTGGTTTTCACTGTTTATTGACATGGTGATTTGATGATTTCGGATCCTTCTTGATATTTTTCTGGATTTGGAAACCGCATGTGAAATTTTATTAAACTGATGAATTGTTTTAAAGAGAAAGATGTGGTTTTCCTTGATATGACGAGTATTGTCCACCATGATGTTTTCTCGGTTCTGAGATGGTTTTCGAGACCCGATTCGAGGAGTTGGATGAACCATCTGCGGGTACATGGTGGACCCGGTATGGTACCCCGCGGCGAGAGTGATTTCATGGAGGATGATGAGCCTGGCAGGGGCAGACTGCCTACCAGTGATTTTACCTGGCGCAGCGGATATCCAGAGGATACCGTTCGTGGTCATGTGATTGATGATATGGGTCGATCCGGACTGACGGAGCCCGAGGTATTGAGATATTGAGATTTGAGACACTGAGATATTGAGACTTGAGATACTGAGATATTGAGATTATTTTGATGATACAGGCCAGTCCGGATAGCCGGAGCCTGAGATATTGAGATACTGAGATTTATGTTTTGTGTCGATACTGGAAACTGTTTTATCTGTCGATTTCATTGATGATACGCGATTTATATACATACAAAAATCTCATTAAATAAATAAAACAGTTGTCTCATTCACGATGTATTCTGTTTCATTTGTAATGCATTCATACATCATATATCTGATATGTTGCTATCTGAGGCACTGACACGAGCACGTAGTATTGCACTTATATGTAGATGGATCAGGATATTATTTGAGGATATTACTTGATATGACCTAGGATACGTCATACATGCGATTTCTACTCGTAGATGTTTTCTACTCATGAGTTGGCAACTCACCCCCGTTATGCCACAGTTCCTTGCAGGTTTTGCCGTACAGGTTTCGTTGTGGCTTTGCTGGCACACTGTTCCTTCCGGGTGATTGCTTTAGTAGGTGGGATCTTTTGCATCAGGACCACCATTGCATATTCATTATTTCAGTTGTATCTAGTAAAACTCCATCAACCAGACTTGTATATTTGATAGAACTAGAAGACCAGTGTTTATTCTTTCGATCTTAGAGTCGCGCTTGTATTATTATAGTTTTCTGGTGGATATGGGTTTTCTTTTGAGTTTTGATCCTCGCCCTTCGGCGTTATATATTATATTGCTTGCGTGGTTTTGTTCGCCCTTTTGGCGAAGAGCTAGCTCCTGCTTGGGGATGCCTTTATTCATTATATATGCTTTATCAGGTTTTGTACCCGCTTGGGGTCAGTATTTACAAGGAAACTCTGCCGCAATTTTCAGAAAAGACTTGAGATTTTAAAAGTGAATACCTCGGCTTATGTTGTTAAACTACTTGCTCTAAATTGGTTTTCCTTCACTCTAATGCTTTATTTGGTTTGGATTTCTGGGTTTTGGCTTACTTAGATTACGTACGGCTCGAGACGTTTCGTAGTTTAAGTGCCGGTCATGTTCCGTTCTTTTCGGGTCATGACAGAAACACATGCACATAATAAGGTAGAAACAAATCGGGTAGTATACTACCATTTTTAGCAAGACTGTTACTATATCCGTGTATATCCCAAGCTCCTATTAAGTAATATACAAGCCAGTATGATACAATAATGGCCTCTAGGGCATATACTACTAACAGGTCCGTGTTTTAAATTAAGCCAATAATGAAAAACACGGATTCCACGGTCGTGATGAATAGCCAAACCCACATCCCTAGACCCCTACGAGAGCGGAAAGCAACCCTTGCAATTCTAGAGTTAGGAGACCCGGTCTCGACTCCTCGAGATGGTTTCCCACTGGACTCTAGAACCCGGTTACTTGTGGTCCCCGCCTTGGGTCTATCCTAATACGGAAAAGTAAATAATATACATCAATGGTGACATCATGCTCAATCCGGAAGTGTCCCAATAAAAGAATATTACAAATAATTTTACATGAATGAAAAAGAAAAACTCTTATCTCACACAAAAAACCCCGGCTATTCAATCACGATGATCCAATATAACATATCACAGCAACACATAATATCACATGTCATCAACGTAAGTAAATATTCGTATCCCAAATTCCGTTGATATATAGCAACGAGATCGGGATACACCACATATTACACTTACGGTCGCAGAAAATAAATGAAAATCTACAATATTTAGAATCCGCAAATACCTTAGACATCATAAACCCGGAATATCTCATATTCCGAATTTCATGCCTAACATATAAACCCTGCGTTTTAGTCTCAAACCGAAAACTCTTTCAATAAGCAGTCGGATAATTCAACAAGATTCCCGACTAAGTGATCGCGTACAATACGCGATTGTGACAGAATTTTGATCCGAATCGAAACTCCATGGAAATCGATCAACTGAGACTAAAACGCTAGATTTATAAAACACTAACTAGTTTTCACAAAACTAATTATTGTGGATTCCAAATATTGTATCGCATATCATCATAATCTATACGACGCTATACATTTCGATCGATTTCTCAAACACTCACAAATCACAGAGATCTCAACAACTTAAGTCTCATTAAAAATATCCAGAAAGTGCCAAATACAACAATGGAGCGGCACAAGAAAAACTAACCCAAAACACCCCAAATTTGCGGTGGAACCGCGGCCAAACTAGGGTTTGGGCCGCGGTTCCGCAGCGCTTTAAGGGAGTTTGGGTTTCGAATTTCTTGGGGCTCTATTAAAAACCTTGCACGATTTTCTGCATATTTTTAATCACGAAAATTTCAACTTTTGAAAATTGGACAGAAACTTGGCAATTTTGCGGTTTCGAAACTCGATCGAACACTTTAACGTCGTAAAGACTTCCCCTAATATTCTAACTTGGCTCTGATACCATGAAAGTCTACCCTAGCACCACCATGAGGTTTAAACCGGCATCAAGCATGCAATTTTAAAAATTTATTAGTGTTAAGCCACACTAACTAAGAATCAAACTAGATGATTAGGGTTTCTATGATGATATCAAAACATTTACACTAAGAGAAAGAAACTAAAACCTTTGTAGATTGTGTTCTTCTCTTCAAAAGCTTCGTGTAGTAGTCCACGCGACTCCATTAGGCTCCACTTGAAGTTGGATGGAGCTTCCTACGTGACCTTCGTGTCGAAGATGATCCACCCGAAGCTCCGCTAATCGAAGCTACCTCTTCACTAAATTTACTTTAGTGAAGAAAACACACTACACCTAAGTGCTAATCAAGTGTAGGATGGTGAAGTAGGGATGTTAAGGCCTACTAGGTTTGTCCAAAATCCTATGATTCACATCACATGTAAGGGCTAAGGCTTGAAGAATGAGGAAGAAGAAGATGGAGAGAGCTAGAGAGATGAGCCTAAGAAAAAATGGCTAAGGAAAAAATGAACCAAATAAAGTATGTCTCTCCACTTGTGTTCACTTATTGAAGTATACAATTTATTCCAATAATAAATTGCTCTCATACTTCAATAGTGAATACAAATGAATAAAGAAATATAAAAGTCATGCCTTGCACCATACCACAAAAGTCTTCCCATTTTCCACCTCATTTTCTATTTTTACAAAATAGAAAATCTAACCATGCTATATATATATATATATATATATATATATATATATATATATATAATGACGAAAATAATTAGTGGGCAATAATATTAGTTAATGTATAATTATATCAAATATAAATATACATCATATTATTAAATCAACACTTGATTTAATAATCCGGTTATATCACATATAACCGACTAATATCATTTATCTGTATATCACATTATCAAATCAACACTTGATTCAATAATCCGGTTATATCACATATAACCTAACCGATATCAAATAACCGCCAGATTAGAATACGGTATCACATACTCGTATTTAATCAGGCCCCCACACATATCAGCATATGTGCCCTACTTCGTTTTGCTTGAACTAGGAAATCTATGTGTGGGACTTTAAAGACACGTCAATACACCAGTAATAGGTAATGATCACATCAGTTACCTACAAGCCGTCAGCAGCACTAGCTAGGCATAATGGCTACCCAGGTATTGAGCGAACAGAAGATCAACAAGCAAGCTTGTCCAAACTCCGATGAAGCCTATAAGTAACACTTACCGTACAGTCTGGTTTCTTCATCTGATATGTCGCATATCGAGTCTAGGGGTGGAATCGTCAGACCCCAATAATTTGATAAGTCGTGCCGATGTATGGCTCATAACGGTTCGAAAAACTACTGATAACACTTACCAGTAAATCTCATCATCCTGACCAGGAACTTACCATTATAGCCAATCGAGTATAGCGCAACATCAACTCGCAATACCGGGAGAGACGAAACTCCTCCTATCGCTCACTGCCTCCATGTGACTCGGGACTGTATCCAAAATCCACATGTTTGCACGACTCTTTTGAGCCGTGGTAGGGAGGAAATCAAAGCACAGTGGGAACCACACAAGACTCTATGACGATCTCAGGTCTACAGATTAACATGTACCAGTGTCACCAGAGAACTGCTATCTGACGATAGGTATAGTACCGATTAGGAGTTCTCGGCGAGTCCTGTTCAGTGTACTCATTCTCTAATGAGCACATGTGTACAATCTTTGATGTCAAACACCAATGGTTATAGGATCAACCATCGTCCCATACAGGGTCAAGAAACGTATACACTAGTCTACTCCGAAATATCGATGCCCTGTCTCGATACTCTCTCGACTAGGATCAGTTAAAGGATGTGCTTGTAGACTACACAAGTCCCAGTAGTATGATCCGCATCATAGTACTGATAGTCAAGCAAATATCCTAAGGGCTTTATCAACATGTATCAGAGAGACGGTATAATAATACTAATGTACATGTTAAGATAAAGAACAACTAGATAGCATACTATCAGCAATAAAGTCCTCTATATACATGTCCAAGTATCCACTATATCATACAATAATGGCCTCTAGAGCATACATATCCCAAACAAATACCGCAGGAAGTTCAAGTATCGTTCAATTCTTCATACTGTCAATCAAACTTTATGTAAACAGTCAATTTTTTACTTAAGATAATCTTACGTCCACATCTACAATTTACTCTCCAAATGCATAATAGGATGTATGGTACCCAGATCTAATAGCAAAGCATATATTTAAGTTTTTTTTTAATATTAGCTCTATTCTGAAAAAAGCCTGAAAATTTTAATATCTTTAATACACCCCCTAAAACCTTTCCATTAACTAAAAAGCATCCCTTTCCTTAAATTTATTAGAATTAATAATCAGATTATAGTTAATATGATGAATTGAAAGATAAAAAGTCTTATATATCATCAATATTATTTAATAAACTCTCTTTATCTCTTTTTTCAATACAAAAATAAACCTATTAGGAAGGTAAAGTTGTCATTTTAGCTTCTTAACTGAGGTTTCTAAGGGAGTTAGGGATGATAGTTAAGCAGAGGAGCTAATTTAGTTTAATTAAAAGTGTTAGGGGACAGTAATTAAAAATATGATGTTTTAAGAGGCGTTTTTCAAAATAACAAAGTTTTAGGAGACCTATATAAAAAAAACCTATATTTAAAGGCCTAAGGAGATCTTTGTAAATCAAAACATCAACCCTACCAATGTAATTTCTATTTTTCTTTTCCCTTAGCTTTAGTTGCCTTAAATAACATAAGCATCTTTTATACACATTATATCTTGCTCATAATCGGTCTTTTCAACTCGCCCTATTTACAACCCTACCAATGTAATTTATATTTTTCTTTTCCCTAAGCATTAGTTGCCTGAAATAACATAAACATCTTTTATACACGTTATATGCCCTATTTATGAGAGATGTAAAAGCTAGACCGGTTCTTTGACTCTGCCGCCTATCAATCACACCGAAGAATTTTTCTGGTTTGCACAGCTATATATTAAGATTATTTTTTTCAAATGTTCTGGCAAACCCAGGCACCGTTTTTTTCTTCTAGAAATAGCAGCTATAATAATTGCAATGAAACGGCCGCATATAGAATCTTTTTGTTGCAAAAATCATAAAATAAACCATAATTTGCAAATCACTCCGATTTCCAATTTTTTTTGTACAACCAATGGAAGAACACTCCATTAGTGAAAAAAGCACACAAAAATTAGCAAATCATAACTTCTCCTGGTTAACAAAACCATCGACGCCGTTAACCATCGACGCCGTTAACGGCGCAGCTGCCTCCTTGACCGGAAAGTTAGTGATCGCCTTCGTGCCCTTCAACCTAACGGCGGCGTTGTCGTAAACGGCAGCCGCCTCCTCCGCCGTCGGAAACGTCCCAAGCCAAAGCCGCTTCCTTTGGGCCCCATCTCGGATCTCCGCCGCCCAGTGCCCTGACGGCCGCCGGCGAACTCCACGGTACCTCTTCCCTTTGCGCTCCGCCGCCTCCTCCCCCTCGATCCGGATCTCCTGCACGTGGCGCTTCAGCCGCCGCTTGGCTTCGCGGCCTCCGCCGTCGTCATCGGAGGAGGAGTCGGTGGCGTCGGCGTCGACGAAGGAGACGCGGACGAGCTTCGTTCTGGGCTTTGGTGGGAAGTTAGGGTTCTTTGGGGGAAGGATGTGGAGCTTGAGGCTCATGGCTAGGGTTAGGGTTTTTCATGAGGGAGGAATTTCGGTTAGGGTTTCGCCATCGATCTAGGGTTTGGTGGCGGCTAGGGTTTCTGAATCTGGCATTTTCTGATTTTTTGATTTTCTTTTTTGGGTTTGGGAAAAAGACGAAGCGAGCGAGGGGATGCAGATATTTGAGGGGATTTTATGGGCTGGGCCTTAGAGTACATCGTGAGCGAATATTCGAATTTATATTTTCATTTTCGTACCAATTTTTTTATAGAAAAAAACAGTTTCTGATTTATAATATTATTAGAGAACACAACCACATTTATTGTAAGGGTTAATTGCGGTACCGGGTTGAGTACTTATACCTCTGAACCTGAAGTATCATAATAAAAGCTTTTACCTCTCCGATTGAAAAATATTTCTCTAATTTGTCCATTTTCCCTTCTTCTTCAAACATGGAGAACTGACGACCCTAATACTCCAATGAAAATAAAATTTTAGCAAAATCAACTAAAGAAAATAATAATAAAATAAAATTTAAAAATAATCATCTTTGAATTTCTTTTTCTCCCTACTTGAAATTAATGGAGAGAATATCTTAAATTTCAAGTTTATAGATTAGGATTAAAAATTTAAGTACATTGGAGATAATGGAAAAAAGTTTGAAGGTTGAATGGAAGAACAGACACCAAGCTTTAAATCAGGCCTAAACTATTAGTATTTTAGGATTAAAGATTGGTTTCTTAAGTGGAAGAGAAGAAGAAAGGGATGAAATGAGTATTAGGAAATATCTATTATCCACAGAGGGCGTAAGTGATTTTTATAATAGTTCAGGGTATAATCGTTAGTACAAAAAGTATGCCATTAACCCTTCTTTTAATTGTGAAAAAGGAGAAAGAGGAGTTGCGTAGAGTTGCGGAACAGATCAAAAAAGCAAAAGGCTGGGGCCTACACGCATTTGCGGTGGGGAACACCTGCCCCACCTCTGTTTACCATGATTTGTGTGGCGTTGAGCCATCCAGTCTCCTGTGAAAATTGGACTCAAGATATATATTATGCGATTAGATCCACATTGAAATTATTACTTTATTTTATTTTTGAAGTAGCCCATAAAGCCTCATCCTCCTAACTGCATACTACATCCGCACATCAAGAGGACACACGGGTTTTTCCTGAAAGCATTAATTTATGGTCACTTCTCTTTTTAGGGTTTGAACCCCACACTCATCCTCAGGAGGGAAGCGTTGTACCAACTATGCTATTGCTCGTTGGCATTAAGGAAAGTATTGATCATAGTGAAATCTCTTATTAACTAGCGATGCTCTTGTGGGGATATAATTTCTACTTGATTATGCGAATGAAATGCACGATAATAAGATGTTTTAAGTTGGTGGTGGCTAATGTGGATAGAGTACCCCTTCAGTCTTGAGAGGCCTAAAGGCCTGGGTAAGATAAGCCCAAGGAGACGAGAGCGTGTTTCTTTATGGGGCCCATGGCCGTCCGAAGCCGGTGTTATATGTAGCAGATAACTGTTACATTAAGTACTACGGTTAGCAGATAACTGTTAGCAGATAAGTACTACAGTTAGTAGATAACTGTTACATTTATTATATGTAGCATTTAAATTAATTGCTACACTTAGCAGATAGCTGCCGCATTTATTAGATATAGCAGATTAATTGCTAAATACAGCAGTTATCTGGCAGAAATTGACAAGGGTAATATGAGAATATTAACAGGTAAAAAGTAGTTGGTTGTATTATAGGGATTTTAATTTATAACTTTTTTGATCCAGAGAGTTTCTCATTAGACTTTATGGTCTAAAAAGTTTTACCTATTGGTTTATGGATCTAGGAACTTACACCCATTTTTCCTTTCGATTTATAGTACAAAACGAGAAGATCAATCAATTTTAAAATCACCATTTATCCTTAGATTTTCTGAAATGTCATAGCATACATAATAAATCAAAATTTAAATCCACCATCCCACCTAGCACCATCACCACCGACTGCCGCCATCATTTACTGTCAGTGACCGTCACTGATCGCAACCACCGATTATCATCGTCGCCACCGGCTGACCATCCTCGACTCCGGCTGACGGTCCCTTCGCCGCTACCGGTCATCATCCGTCGTCGATCGACGTCGGTTGAACTTTCGTCTGTGAATTCCGGTGGTGTATTATTAAATATACTATTCTAAATTACGTATGCATTTCGAAATCAAATAATTAACATTTTGAATAGAATTTTTTTTTATCTAAATGACTGTCATTCATTTACAAATTCGAAATTCTGAAATTACTTGGGGCTAACTATCCGTAAAGATTAATACCGCAACAATAATAATCATGGCAACGTTTTTCTCATTTGCATCTCTTGCATGTCATAATATACAAAGTTATATTTCAGAGTGTATAAATTGGGAGTTTTAGTGCTACGGTAAGGACACTAAGATGTAACAAGCAATATGGCCATCATCATATCTAGCCGAGAGCATATTTAAAGTGGATTATTAAAAAAAACAAAAAAAGAATTGCTAAAAAGACCTCTTAAATTGCAGTACATGTTCAAATATAAAATTATATATTTCTCCCATAATTTGAAATTTTTTATGCAGCGGCCTGCCCATTTACGATGGTACAATTAGCCTAAAATGCTCAATTCATCACTGGACCCATTTGATGATGATCGGTTAAGAAAATACCATTATGCAAAACCTCAAGATTTGGACCATGAAGTGGATGCTCAAGCGTGTTGTGTGAGCATGCTAGAATATAAAATTATATTTCCGCACTCTTATAGTAATATCCCTATTATTATAACCACAAAATCTCGAGGGTCCTCAAATTGTATTCAATTTGATGGTTTAACGCAGCCTCAAATAGTGCCGCATCAGCAGTAAAAAAATTAAATGTAGAATTTTTTTAACAAATATTTAATAAATACGATAATCAACTGAATTAGTTATAACTATGCAATCATCTCTATAAATATTTAAAAAATACGATAATCAACTGAATCGGTTATAACTATTTAATCATCTCTACTGATCTATAACTATTAGAATTATTGTAAATCATTTTGGAAATAAATTATCCACTTCCATCATGGAAGATATTAGATGGATTTTAGGATCTCTACTTGAGCAACCAATCAGTTAGCACCTTTCCTTTTTTCTGGTCTTTCTACACTGCAATGCTCTTCATTTAGAATTTTTGCAGGATGCAGAAGTGTATAAGTTTGAAAATGTATGGAAAGATTCATTGTTTTTCGTAATAGATAGGTCTGCCTTTTCTTTCTCATGCATGCATGTCTATGTTGCATATTTAAACTTCTAGCAATCTTAAATTCAATAAAGAAGAGGAAACTATGTGAAATGTGCAAATAATAAATTTTTAGAGGGCTACGTATACTTAATATATAAGGCCATGTTGGGAGGGGGGAGGGCTCGCCGCTCCTCCGAGCGTTGAGCGGCTATTGACGCCGTTCAACGCTTCGGTGCTTCCCATTCGGGAGGAGCGGCGAGCGGTTCCCACCGCTCAATTTGAGCGGTGGAAAAAGCGACGAGATGGTAGCTTTGTAAGTGCACGCCGGCGCCCCGGCCGTCAATCCGACGGCCAAATGCGGAAGCGGTGATAAACTTTAATTTTTCTTGAACTGGTAAACCGCCGCGCACTAATACCCGGATCGAACCATTAACCAGTCCTAGCTAACTACAAGAAAGGGAATAGAGATATACCGACGATCCAAGTCCTCCGGTCTTCTCGTCATCGTCCCGATCTCCTGCGGAAGCTCCGGTCTCCACCTCGTCGCCGGAAGTGCACCACATCGCCTACTTCTTTTACAGGCTCCCACCTCAATGCCGAGGCAACTCGGGCACGAAGCTGGCTAGTCGACGTGCCCAAGATTCGCTGTAGAATATTGTGTGGATTACATGTCTCATTTGGGATTATGAAGTTGCCTTTTATGGAGGAATAGAAGTGAACTTTTTGGAGAGGGAGTTGTAGGGATTTCTCAAAGCTCAAGATACAAAAATCCCACACCAAATGAAATGAATCCCATCCTCTATCAAGGAATGGCCGGCCCCCCCCCCCCCCCCTTTGGTGTGATTGGAGAGAGAGTAAGGTCAAGGGGGTGGGTGGAATGCAATGATGCAAGGAAGTGATGATGAAAGAAAAACAAATGATCACAACACCAACCTCACACTCCAACTACAAACAAAGTCCACCCATCATGAACCATCATGAAGTCAAGAAGTCAAGGTATGGAGCTCTCATCATGATGCAACAAAAATGCAAAGACCCCCTCCACAAAAGCTTATTTGCAACAATGCAAATAACCCCTCCTCCACCAATCTTCGGCCAATGAACGATACAAAGGAAATCGGCCGAAACGGAAAGCAAACTGGCAACTCCGGAAAACTGGTCCCATAATAAATTACAGGAAAACCCCGATACTGTGCATACACACCCGCATTTGTATTCCGACCGAAATACAAATGCAATGAGACAAAATCTACACTGTATTATACTAGGATCCGGCTTATACCAAAGCCAGCTAGTAATATCCGTTCGATCCTGATCCGTGCAATACCGCACGTATCTGATCGAACCCTGCCATATATCCATACGGCCTGTAGTACAAACTGTCCGATCCTGATCCGTGCAATACCGCACGTATCTGATCGGACCTTGCCATATCTCCATACGGCCTCTACAACTTTTCGCCCGAAAGCTGAGTAACTGAATGTGGGGGACTCTAAAGACTCATCAACACGTTGGTTGTGGATTTAACCACTAGCACGTTAGAGGTATAAACCAATACATAACGGGCTACCAGGTATTGACCAAAAGGGACGTCTGTGAGCGAACTCAGCCTGACTCCCTACTGAGCCTGTCAGTAACAATATCCGTACAGTCCGGTCCGTTCGTCTATGAGCATCGCATGGCGGGCCTAGGGGGTTGGTAAAAGTCAGACCCCCAAAAGCGGTACAAGTCGTGTCGGAGTGTAGCCCAGAACACCCTGAGATACTACTAGAATACCTACCAGTAAATCTCCTTGCCTCGGCCGAGGGCTTCGTGTAATGGCTCTCCTAGACACAGCACGACCTCACCCCCAATACCGGGAGAGACGAACCCCTGAAGATACGCTCACTGCCTCCATGTGGCTCGGGACTGTACCCAACTAAAACCTGTTTGCACGACTCCTTTGAGCCGTGGTAGGGTAGTAATCAAAGTACAGTGGGAACTCACACGAGACAAATGACGATCCCCAGGTCGATGAACTAACCTGCACACATGTCACCAGGGAACTGCCATCTGACGTCTGGTATATGACCAACTAGCATGTTCCCGGCGAGTCCTGTCCGGTGTACTCATAACCCAATGAGCACCTGTATACATCTTAGGTGATCCAACTGACACCAGTGGCTTGTGAGACCGGCCACCGCCCCTCGTCGGGGTCTCGACTGTATACACTAGTCTACTCTGGAGTATCGATGCCCTGTCTCGAAACTCACACGACTAGGGACCATTTAAGGATATGCTTATAGACCCCAGCTCCCACTTATATGATCGCCCTCATACTGCTGGTGGTCAAGCAAGAATCCTAGGGGCTCTATCAACGTGTAATAGCAACTTGTCAGGTCACCTAAAACAGTACACGATGATAAAGGTAAATCAGATAGCATACTATCATCTCGAGTAAGACTGTCCTACCGGGATAGGTCCTCCATCAATCATTGCAATCACGTACCTGTGACCTAATAATTGACTCTGAGGGCACTATCTCCAACAATCTCCCACTTGCACTCAAGGCTAATTATTGCGATGTCGCATACTCACAGCCCGTGTGATACCGAACACCCAACTCCTCTACTAGTCAGTCTCACAAAGCTCGTTTGCGAAACTATTGCGTTCGAGGAATAGCCTTAGTGAGTGGATCCGCTTTGATGTTTCTTTCTATGTCTCTCTAAATCTCATGTTCGCGGAGAAAGCCATCTCCCGAAAAGAGCAATACCTGTCTTAGAATGTGTCTGGATGTCTGATGGGACATAGCTCATAAATGAACTCCAAATCCAAACTTCTTAGACTGTATCGTCAACTGAACTTAATCAGTATCCTGCGCCATGCCACTCTCAGTATTGCCTTGGACCACCTGTCCAAAATACTGCCCCTCATCAGAAGGAAGTACTATAACTCTGACAACTTCCTTGTTGTCCAGGTCACCTTGGAAGCCTGGAATGATAACTGTCTCCCGAATGAGGCTGTCTTTATCATATCCCTAGAACATCCACTTGTGTTCTAGAACTGCTTCCGACTGTTTCTCCAGGATTGGATTAATGTCAACTTATTGCATCTAGTGCAAGAACAACATCTGGTGTGGTACTTGACATCTCATGATTGACTCAATTGCCTGAGCAAGTGATCTGCCAATCATGTACGTCCCTCTCCCCTTTAGTCTGTAAGACACCTTTGGAGAGGGTGACTCCATCTTCTGCAGGTACACTACCGTGCATGGAGTCGTCCATTCTAAATACTCTTAGAATGCTGTCAAAGTACCCTGATTGGGAAACCACCCAAATCTAGATCTAAAACCATAGATCCAGTAACCAGTATGTCTGATATAAAATCCATTTCCTTTGTGGAGAAACCACTGTGTGACGACCAAAGTATAACCGATTGTAGTATAGGAGTTTCTTTTCCTACTTTGTGTATGTCATCCAAGTACCAGGATGTCACACCCTACTACCTTCTCAACAGATCCATCCCCTATTCTGATGAAGTCAAACCCATGACTGTCACATCAGAAACAGATGATCTATCTCCGCTACATCTGCTTTAGTCTATAAATAGACATAAGCTACCTGTCCACCAATGCTTCCGCTGCTCCCACTGACTACGACAACCCTCTGGCAGAGTCATATAGACGTACACTTCTAAAACTAGTTTAGAACGACGCTACACTCATCCTCCCGCCGGGTCTCACAGTCTGGAACAACAGCAATGGTAATTGTGGGTAAACAAGAACTTCCCTGTCACCGTCCTTGAGGCTACCGTAGTACCTCTCGGGTGCCTGAAGTTACCCACCTCATCTGCGGAGTGGCCAATGGAATGTCAATCCAGATTGAATCTTTAGGTTCCTTATCAAATCTTCAGTAATCGTTTGTGGTTCTGGAATTACTTCCAGTTCTACCATACTCCCACTACTGTTTTCTGAAAAAATCCATTTTTATTAAAACTGTGGCGAGTCTAGAACAATATTGCTATTGTTCATCCAGATGGTAGAAAGTCAGCCCGCGTCATAGCCTAGGTCAACCCACAAACAGCCATTACAGAAACGTGCCTTGAGTTGTCCAGTGTCTGGTTTTAATCATAAGCCGGACAACTCCCCGTACCTTAACAACGTTAAGATACGAACTGTTCTATATCCCATATAGGACCAGAGGCACTGATTTAACTGAACCAGATCCAAGTCATGCAACTATCTCCAGTGCATGTCAACTTAATGGAAGGAGGCCGATCAGCGTTACTCAACTTAGGAATGCTTCCAATTATGAGTAACCTGAAAGAGAAGCAAGTTCTCTTAATCACTACTATCAACTGAATACCATTGACAAGTATCTACATCTTCGATCACTTTGAAGAATCCCGATACTTGCTACACCTGGTTCTCTACTCTATTCAAATACCTATAACTTCTCAAAATTCGGACCCTGTGTTTCCACGAAAACACCTGTCTAAAAACTAGAGAAGTCATAAGTAAACCGAATATAGTACGAGGACCAACCCCTCTGTCCTGATGGACCCTGGACAACATACAATACTCTGTATAAGTCCCTTGAGTCTGATAACTCATTCACTGTGTGTCGCAGGTTGAAAACTGTACTTATGGTTAAGAAGAATTACACCGCTGTTTAATGCTCCTTACCTAACCATCCACTGATATAGGTAAATGTCGTAGACATAATTTCAGAAAGGTATATCTCACTCTATGAAAATAGACGTACAGATATATAAATTTGAAATTGGTGCATAAAAGCGGATATTCAAAACCAAATATTTGCCGACCGGCAAACAGCCCAGGTGATTTCCTCAAATATCACCGATTACAACGAATCCCGATATAATGAGGATGATCACCCAATTCCCAATAACCTACTCTCACTCATCATCTGTAAAACCATACAGATGTGAGAATCATACCTGGTAAATACATACCCTGGAGCAAGTGTCTAATCGGGAAATCAGTTTTCTTTTAACATTACACAGTGAAACTGAAACATTGAAATGTTCCGATGGGGTATCCTGGTATTCCTAGTAATGCCTCTTCCAGATTCACGATTGTAACCGTATAATTCTTTGCCACCTCTCCAAATCCCTTCATATGTCTTTAGTCATTACCTTCTGCACACCCCTTTAGGCCAAATGGTTTTCTTCCTTCCCTACCGTTCGGCACCAGCCTATGGTTTGGAAGAAGACTATCCAATAAGCATAATGGGTGTACTGTCCTAATCCTAGGAGCACTCGCAATGCGATAGAAGGTGAAGATAAAAGACACCTGAATAAACCTTATTCCTATTTCTCCTGAACCAGAATCCATTCCCGAACTGGAACAAGTTCCTTTCGAGTTCGTATATAACCATACGATGGAGTATCCAATAAACTGTGGATCTTCGTAGTGATACGGAGTGTTCTGGAGAAATACAAAGGTGATTTGGGAGTGGTAAAGAAATACTTGGTTTGGTCGTGAATATCTGTTGCAATTTACTTTGCCCTCTTACTAATCCCTTGCTTTGTCTTAACTTAATACCTTCTGTACACCATCGTTAGGCTAATTGGTTTTCTTCATTCCCTACCGGTCGGCACCAGCCTAAGGTTTGGAAGAAGACTATCCAATTTGCGTAATAGGTGTACTATCTCCTAAACCAAGGAGTACTCGCAACCTGAGAGAAGGTAAAAGGAAAAGACAACTGAATAATCCTATCCGTTTTCTCCAGAACCTGAAACCATCCTCGAATAAATTCCTTCGAGTTCGTATCTAACCATACGATGGTTTTGTCCAATGGAAGTGGACGTTCGTAGTAATACGGGGTGTCCTGGAGAAAAGGGTAAAAGTGGGTGTGGCAATGAGGTCTGCAACTCTGACAATCCAAAAGCCAGTGTTAAGAAGGTTCGGTCAACTTGGTCACTGAGTCATAGTCTTAGGGTCGGGTCAATGGTCGCTGCCAAAGAGAGAGAGAGAAGAAACACTCAGCGTGCACTCTAACCTAGATCAGAATGGTTACCAATTTATCTAATCTGGAAACCTCCCACTGTACCTCAAATTCTCCTCCAAACCTAAAAGAAGAATTAGTCGGGAACACCCGAGGAGTAAACTAACTCATCAGTGGGAATCGGGATCCAACTATCATCGCATGATAACGTGACGGAATCCGCTCACGTCATCACACTCCAGAAGGTATGCGCATATCTGGCAAGTTTCAGTTCTTTTGAAACTCCCGATGTGATTTCTGCCCCATGCTCTTATGACCTTGACGAAGGCCAACAAATCATAAGTCACATGTCAAGTTCTACCCGTCATTCTCCAGGTTAATTTGAATCCACCCGTACAAGCCCTTGACGAAGGTCAACAAGGCTATACGACTGTCCCAAACCAACGCATCTATCTATGCAGCAGAAAGGTAACAAGCAGCTACCATACACTATGCCTTGACGAAGATCAACAAACATAGCATGAATACTACGTGCTACCCGTCTGAAACGACGGAGGGCTACGAATGGTTTCTGGCGAAAACCTTTAACGTAATGAACTTGATATCGTTGAAGGAACGGATAGCTTTTTGAAAATATAGTGACGAAAACCGTTGCTAAAGAGGTCACTCCCGGTGACGGGATCTCGGCTCTTTCCCCGTAGAATGAGGTGCAGGATATTCCAACTGAATACCACGGTGCAAAGCAAAAGTAATCGGCTATAGTGAAGTTAATGCCCTGATGCAAACTTTTGTCCAAGGGGTCACTCCCGGTGAAGGGATCTCGGCCCTTGCCTCGTCGACTGAGGAGCAGGATATTCTAAATGAATACCGCGATACAAAACAAAAGTGAACGTCCTTGCAATAACAGCTTTTTGAAAAGTGTTCCAACAACATCAGATTAGATTTGTTTTTAACTTGCATTGATCCGAATCAATGCAGTCCCATCAATTGATCACACCACAAAGAACGAAAATATACTGATGTACGTATATGCCATCCGCATTCGCCACTGGGTCCCGTCATTACCCGTTAGGTTAGCTAACTAACGACAGAGCGGGGACTGGACTAGCGCGGATGTAAAACATATACAACATCTACTAATATATATACCAATATATTATATTTCGCTCAAGGCGTGAATAAAAATGCAACATCACAGAGAATGAACAGCATCACAGAAACAATACAGATATCTGGGATCCCCGGGTTTCACAGAGCCGCTGAAACCCGACGTTCCCCTGGTCGTGTGGATAGCCTGTGCAATGAAATCCTAGACCCCTACGGGCGCGGCAAGTCACCCGCCAAAACCTGAAGCGAGGCAGCCCCCTTCAGCGACGTGAATGGACCACCCGGCACTTCACGGAATCCGATAACTTGGGCACCCCTCCTGGGTCAACCTGTACCCCCTACGAGTGCGGCGAATAGCCCGCCAATCCTAGAGTGAAGCCCCCTCCGTCCCAATGCCATGAGATGCGGGCTTGTTGCCCTCTAGAACCCGGCTATCCGTGCACCCCTCCGCGGGGCAATCCTAGTACAGAAAGTAAAATATACATACACCGGGTACATCGACCGCAACCTGGTCGTGCCCCAAAATAATAATACAAACAGGCAGTGACGGCAGTCCACATGTCGGACGCTCGCCCCGCAATATCAAATGTACATAATACAACCACAACTGTACTAGCATTGCATCCAGGCTATCCCCCACGACCGATCCGCAAGATCACAGCAAAAACAAAACATCAACGTGAAAGTCACGTTCGCAAATCCGTCTAACCGGGCTATAGCAGTTAGACCGGATTTACCGATCAAGTGACATTCACGGTCGCAGATATAATGTAAATACTGTGAAATAATGTGTTTAAAATATCCGATCGATCAAACTTTAACAAGTGGGCCCCCAAGTACAACTGTAGCACATCAAGAAATTCTGGGCCCAAAATTAATATTCCAAAACCCCAACTTTAACCCCAGAAAGCCTCTGTAAACATTTGGTGCAGTGAACCCAATAGAGTGCGGCGGAACCGCGGCCCAAGAGGGGGGTTTGGCCGCGGTTCCGCGCTCCTACTGTAGAGACACTTCATCGAATTTTCACAGATCTCTTATATTTTCCAGTACATCACTTTTCTGTAACCTGAAAAAATTTTCGACACCAGAAAATTTTAACAGAAAACTGATGCAAGAAAAAATGCGAATTTTGGAATTTTGGTCGATCGGAAATGCAAAACACATTAAACCAAGCTAGACTAAGTTAATGGCGAGGCTCTGATACCACTGTAAGTGCACGGCGGCGCCCCGGCCGTCAATCCGACGGCTAAATGCGGAAGCGGTGATAAACTTTAATTTTTCTTGAACTGGCAAACCGCCGCGCACTAATACCCGGATCGAACCATTAACCAGTCCTAGCTAACTACAAGAAAGGGAATAGAGATATACCGACGATCCAAGTCCTCCGGTCTTCTCGTCATCGTCCCGATCTCCTGCGGAAGCTCCGGTCTCCACCTCGTCGCCGGAAGTGCACCACATCGCCTACTTCTTTTACGGGCTCCCACCTCAATGCCGAGGCAACTCGGGCACGAAGCTGGCTAGTCGACGTGCCCAAGATTCGCTGTAGAATATTGTGTGGATTACATGTCTCATTTGGGATTATGGAGTTGCCTTTTGTGGAGGAATAGAAGTGAACTTTTTGGAGAGGGAGTTGTAGGGATTTCTCAAAGCTCAAGATACAAAAATCCCACACCAAATGAAATGAATCCCATCCTCTATCAAGGAATGGCCGGCCCCCCCCTTTGGTGTGATTGGAGAGAGAGTAAGGTCAAGGGGGTGGGTGGAATGCAATGATGCAAGGAAGTGATGATGAAAGAAAAACAAATGATCACAACACCAACCTCACACTCCAACTACAAACAAAGTCCACCCATCATGAACCATCATGAAGTCAAGAAGTCAAGGTATGGATCTCTCATCATGATGCAACAAAAATGCAAAGACCCCCTCCACAAAAGCTTATTTGCAACAATGCAAATAACCCCTCCTCCACCAATCTTCGGCCAATGAACGATACAAAGGAAATCGGCCGAAACGGAAAGCAAACTGGCAACTCCAGAAAACTGGTCCCATAATAAATTACAGGAAAACCCCGATACTGTGCATACACACCCGCATTTGTATTCCAACCGAAATACAAATGCAATGAGACAAAATCTACACTGTACTATACTAGGATCCGTCTTATACCAAAGCCGGCTAGTAATATCCGTTCGATCCTGATCCGTGCAATACCGCACGTATCTGATCGAACCCTGCCATATATCCATACGGCCTGTAGTACAAACTGTCCGATCCTGATCCGTGCAATACCGCACGTATCTGATCGGACCTTGCCATATCTCCATACGGCCTCTACAACTTTTCGCCCGAAAGCTGAGTAACTGAATGTGGAGGACTCTAAAGACTCATCAACACCTTGGTTGTGGATTTAACCACTAGCACGTTAGAGGTATAAGCCAATACATAACGGGCTACCAGGTATTGACCAAAAGGGACGTCTGTGAGCGAACTCAGCCTGACTCCCTACTGAGCCTGTCAGTGATAATATCCGTACAGTCCGGTCCGTTCGTCTATGAGCATCGCATGGCGGGCCTAGGGGGTTGGTAAAAGTCAGACCCCCAAAAGCGGTACAAGTCGTGTCGGAGTGTAGCCCAGAACATCCTGAGATACTACTGGAATACCTACCAGTAAATCTCCTTGCCTCGGCCGAGGGCTTCGTGTAATGGCTCTCCTAGACACAGCACGACCTCACCCCCAATACCGGGAGAGACGAACCCCTGAAGATACGCTCACTGCCTCCATGTGGCTCGGGACTGTACCCAACTAAAACCTGTTTTCACGACTCCTTTGAGCCGTGGTAGGGTAGTAATCAAAGTACAGTGGGAACTCACACGAGACAAATGACGATCCCCAGGTCGATGAACTAACCTGCACACATGTCACCAGGGAACTGCCATCTGACGTCTGGTATATGACCAACTAGCATGTTCCCGGCGAGTCCTGTCCGGTGTACTCATAACCCAATGAGCACCTGTATACATCTTAGGTGATCCAACTGACACCAGTGGCTTGTGAGACCGGCCACCGCCCCTCGTCGGGGTCTCGACTGTATACACTAGTCTACTCTGGAGTATCGATGCCCTGTCTCGAAACTCACACGACTAGGGACCATTTAAGGATATGCTTATAGACCCCAGCTCCCACTTATATGATCGCCCTCATACTGCTGGTGGTCAAGCAAGAATCCTAGGGGCTCTATCAACGTGTAATAGCAACTTGTCAGGTCACCTAAAACAGTACACGATGATAAAGGTAAATCAGATAGCATACTATCATCTCGAGTAAGACTGTCCTACCGGGATAGGTCCTCCATCAATCATTGCAATCACGTACCTGTGACCTAATAATTGACTCTGAGGGCACTATCTCCAACAAGCTTTTCCCACCGTGCCAGGAGCGGTGGGAAAGAAACGATGGGCCCTTCTTTTTGTTATTTTTTCCGTAAGTTGAAGGGTGTAACGACTCCTGAAATTCTGATACTCTAGTATAAATTCAATGCTCCATAAAGGGTATTTTTATTTCTGATTATGAGTTATAAGGTATTATTGTTAATAATAATCAAGAATGATTTTGTAACTCACTGACTCTTCACCGCAGTTCCATAACCTCCGTGTTTGAATCCTATTAGTCTCAATAAAATTTTTATTTTCTTTTTAACGTTTTAAAAATCCAAAAGTTTGCACGAGTATTACACAGAGATACAAAATGTTTTAACAGAAAAGAGGTACTCAATTAGGACCCCAAACCAGACCCAAACTAAAACCCCGAGCCCCGAGCACAAAGCTCGAGGCAGAGCCAATCTTTTGCCGAGATCGGCGGCCTGGTTGATCCAAGTGGGTCCTTGCTGGGCTCTGTAAGCACCTGTTTAAGTGTGCATCAATGCCAAGTGCGCACTTGATGAAAAAACGACTCTGATGACATGCGCACTTATATACATGCGCATATGAAGCTAATGCATGATATAGGCAGTGACACGTGCACAACACGTATGCGCATCCTTGTCATGCGCCCTTGCCAAAATCACTAGCTGCATGCGCATGTGCAAAGCACATGCGCATATGCAAGATGTGCATGTAGCATCTTCGTAAATGGAAAAAATCCATTTTCGAGACATGCAACGCGTGCAACGCACGCGCGCATTACGCACCCTGATTAAAGCCGATCCCATAATAATAATAATAATAATAATAATAATAATAATAATAATAATAATAATAAATTTGGAAATTAAAGATCCAGAGATGCGCATGTATCTCAAATCAAACCAATAGCGTGCATGCGGACCCCATGGAACAGACACTTTTAAAAATAAACAAATCTTGTTAATAAGGATTTAAATTTTTATTCAACAGAAAAATCTTCTGTTGATTAAAATACCTTAACAAACAGATTCATGGATCTTAATCCAACAGTGCGAATGCCAGTTTTAATTAATAAGAATAATTTAAATCAATCTGGTATCGGATCGAGATCAAAACAAATTCAACAAATCCAAATTTTCCTTCTCCTATAAATAGGAGCTTCACTCACAGAAATCTCATATCGCAGACCACCTCATAAGCTCAAGAAAATAGAAAAAATCTCATCTTCTGTTTTAAAAACAAGATAAAAAAGAGAAGGAGACTTCTCTTATCTCAAAAAAAACCCATGGCTTTTATATAAAATAATAAAACTTTTGCTATACACAGAAACCTTTGCTTCTTTTTATGAATTCATCGATTCTTCATATAAAAGATCAAGAGATCTTAGGGTTAATCACACTTCTTACAAAATTTTTAACTTTTGTGAGAGATTAAAGCTAAGTTTTAAGGAAAAAAACCCATCAACGATGCTTATGTATCATAAAAATTGAAGCTTTTCCTTCAGAAAAAGAAAAGAAAGAGAAAATCAAAGAACAGAAACCATTACTTCTCCTTGAAAGCTTTTGCTTTCTGTTCAAGAAATGCGCACCCCAAAACCAAGTACACACTTGATAAAATAACTATTATTATACAGACTTGCGCATTAGGTGATATGCACATGTGCGCACTTGATGAATACTACCTATGACGGCATGCGCGTCACGTGATATCCACGTGAGTGCAAATGATAAATATTGCCCAATGAACGCTGTGCGTCACATGAGGTAACAACTCTAATTTTAATGTACAGAAAATTTATTTAAAGTTAATATACAAATGGAGTATTTGCAATCCTGTATACACTATAAGTATTTGAACTGCTTTTGAACAACAAGAAAGTATTTGTAGCTCATTGGTAAAGCCTTTCACTACTGAGATGTAGCCCTTGCGATCGAATCCCCTCAGCTAAATTATCTTTTTGTTGATTTTTCTTTTAATCTTTTAGAAGCCCCAAAATTTACACGCGCACTACACGTAAAATGAAAAGTTACAGATTAAACAAACATGTGCATTAAACTAGTTGAAGCGATAGAGACACGTGGCCAAATCTCACACACCCCTCATCGGTATTGGATCGGCGAAAAGCGTTGTTGGGACCGGCACCGCCGGGCCCCCCGTATGGGATGCTCTCCAATTTTTTAACCCTAAATCCTTGGATTCCTCCCACTACTCCTATACCGTTTGATTTCTCTACACATTTCCAGAGAATTGAAAATGGGTATTAATTCACATTTTGATGCACATTTTAATTCTATTCTTCATTACCCTAAAACATAATTTTCCCTATAAATACCACAACACATTTCACCTCTCCTCATTCAAAATTTCATTACAAAAACTCTTAAAAATTTCCAAGTCCCAAGTTGTGCAAGTGGAGTTAGCAAAGGTCGAAGTTCCGGCGAATTTTCAAGAAGATTCCGGCGACGAAACGACATCCCGACGGTTCCGAAAACTTCCTCCATCTCCCCTCTTTCTTTATAACCAGTAAGTCCCTTCTTCCCTCTCCTATCTCTATTAAAAAGAATTCTATTCTCAAAACTCGTCGGAAGCGGAGTTATTCCGGCTTCCGATTCTCTTTTCTTTAAAAATCTAATTTTTCTTAATAATAAACCTACAAATTTTTAATAGATTGTTTAGTAATCATAAAAAAACACATTAGAACAAGTTTGATCTCAAAAGAATATATATACAACTTTTATCGCATTTTTACGGTAAAATACCATATATTTTACTTTCAACATAATTCAACATATTTTCTTGTATTACCTTTAGATAACTCACGAGGTAATGACCTACCTCATCACAACACACATTTTTGATATAGCACGATGAAATTTGGGACTCTAGTTTATGAGAAAAAACGAGATTACAAATAAATACCTTGTGTTGGGGATAGTGCCCTCAGAGTCAATTATTAGGTCACAGGTACGTGATTGTAATGATTGAGGGAAGACCTATCCCGGTAGGACAGTCTTACTCGAGATGATAGTATGCTATCTGGTTTACCTTTATCATCGTGTACTGCTTTAGGTGACCTGACACGTCGCTATTACACGTTGATAGAGCCCCTAGGATTCTTGCTTGACCACCAGCAGTATGAGGGCGATCATATAAGTGGGAGCTGGGGGTCTACAAGCATATCCTTAAAAGGTCCCTAGTCGTGGGAGTTTCGAGACCGGGCATCGATACTCCATTAGTAGACTAATGTATACAGTCGAGACCCCGACGAGGGGCGGTGGCCGGTCTCACAAGCCACTGGTGTCAGTTGGATCACCTAAGATGTATACAGGTGCTCATTGGGTTATGAGTACACCGGACAGGACTCGCCGGGAACATGCTAGTTGGTCATATACCAGACGTCAGATGGCAGTTCCCTGGTGACATGTGTGCAGGTTAGTTCATCGACCTGGGGATCGTCATTTGTCTCGTGTGAGTTCCCACTGTACTTTGATTACTACCCTACCACGGCTCAAAGGAGTCGTGCAAACAGGTTTTAGTTGGGTACAGTCCCGAGCCACATGGAGGCAGTGAGCGTATCTTCAGGGGTTCGTCTCTCCCGGTATTGGGGGTGAGGTCGTGCTGTGTCTAGGAGAGCCATTACACAAAGTCCTTGGCCAAGGCAAGGAGATTTACTGGTAGGTATTCCAGTAGTATCTCAGGGTGTTCTGGGCTACACTCCGACACGACTTGTACCGCTTTTGGGGGTCTGACTTTTACCAACCCCCTAGGCCCGCCATGCGATACTCATAGACGAACGGACCGGACTGCACGGATATTGTCACTGACAGGCTCAGTTGGGTGTCGGGGTGAGCTTCCTCATCGACGTCCTATTTGGTCAGTACCTGGTAGCCCGTCACGTATTGGCTTATACCTCTGACGTGCTAGTGGTTAAATCCACAACCAAGGTGTTGACGAGTCTTTAGAGTCCCCCACATTCAGTTACTCAGCTTTCGGGCGAAAGGTTGTAGAGGCCGTATGGAGATATGGCAGGGTCCGATCAGATACGTGCGGTATTGCACGGATCAGGATCGGACAGTTTGTACTATAAGCCGTATGGTTATATGGCAGGGTTCGATCAGATACGTGCGGTATTGCACGGATCAGGATCGAACAGACATTACTGGCCGGTTTTGGTATAAGCCGGATCCTAGTATAGTACAGTGTAGACTTTGTCTCATTGCATTTGTATTTCGGTCGGAATACAAATGCGGGTGTGTATGCACGGTATCGGGGTTTTCCTGTAATTTATTACGGGACCAGTTTTCTGGAGTTGCCAGTTTGCTTTCCGTTTCGGCCAATTTCTATTGTTCCGTTCATTGGCCGAAGATTGGTGGAGGAGGGCTTATTTGCATTGTTGCAAATAAGCTTTTGTGGAAGGGGGTCTTTGCATGTTTCCTTGTATCATGATGGTGCACCATTCTTTTGACCTTGACTTGTATCTCCATGATGGCATGACTTTTAAGCCATCATGTTTGATGATGGTTGGTGATTGAGTGTGGATGTATTTTGTTATCATGTTCTTTCATGATTCCCTTTTGCATTATTGTTATGGTTGCACCACTCATTCCTTGGCTCACTCTCTCTCATTCTCTCCATTCACCTCTCATGGCCGGCCAAGCTTGGAGGAGGGGTTGCCCATTTTTGTAGTGGGGATTTTTGCTCTCTTGATGTTAGAAAAATCCCCAAGTTCCTCCACATTGTTCTTGTATCATCCCTCCACCTAAAATGGCATCTCCAAGAACCCCAAAGTGAGACTTGAGGACTACATATTCTACAGCGAACCTTGGGCACGTCGAGTAGCCGGCTTCGTGCCCGAGTTGCCTCGGCATTGAGGTGGGAGCCCGTAAAAGAAGAAGGCGATGTGGTGTACTTCCGGCGACGAGGAGGAGACGGGACATTCCGCAGGAGATCGGGACGATGACGAGAAGACCGGAGGACTTGGATCGTCGGTATATCTCTAACCCATCTTCTAGTTAGCTAGGACTTGTTAATGGTTACGATCCGGGTGTTTAGTGCGCGGGGGTGCCGTTTTGCTAAGTCCGCAAAAATTTAAGTTATTCACCGCTTCCGCATTCCGGCGTCGGATCGACGGCCGGGGCGCCGCCGTGCACTTACACCTTGAACATTCAAAACTGTTTTCTTTAAAAAGTGTGTTATTTAATTTCTTACAAATACGTCTTTACAACCCATTTTGGGGAACCCCGATCGGGATGATGCGGGTTATCGCACATCCTCGGGCCTAATAGAGCGAGATTCAGACCTCCGCAAGGAGCATTCGATCTCGATGGAATTTTGATGCAATTTTTAAGAAAATGAGATTTCTACAAAATAAATAAACTTTATTTTTATTATATATATATATATATAACTATTATCAAAATATCTATTTTAAATATATTATATAAATATTACATGTTTCTAAAGTAAAAGAATCACAATTTCATGAAAATACCATTACAATTCAATACAAATTCCAATATGTCATTAAAATACCATATACAATGAAAACAGGTTCTACTCACTAGAAAATTTCACTTTTATAAAATATACATCTAAGAAAATCCTAAATACGATAATTAAATATTTGAGGTGTATTTTGAAATTATATCAAAACTATTTTTACATAAAACCACCTCAAGGTATACTAAATTACAATAAGGACCCTAGAAAATATAGATTTAAGCGGGACCAATTCTCTTGAGTCTCAGGAAGCTGGAGAAAGTGGGTGCTTGCCTATTTAAGGTAGACAAACTAAAATCGGTGTTATCAACACGGTAATTGTCTTGGAAAAAAACACAAATCCTGCTGTCCATGTGCAGCAGTTTCCGATAACATCAAAACTTAAATCAGGACTTCAATTTTGTTTAAAAGTTTGACTCAGTTCGAGTCACGATCAAATATGAAATCAATCTGACTTGAATTCAATTCAAGTATAACTTGTTGGCTATATTGCCATCAAGTCAATTATTGAATCGCAGGCACGCGATCGTGATGATTGAGGAAGGACCTATACCGGTAGAATAGTCCTACTCGAGATGATAGTATGTTATCTGGTTTGTCTTTATCATCATGTACATCATTAGGTGGCATTACAGATCACTATTACATGTTGATAGAGCCCATAGGATTCTTGCTTGACTACCAGCATTATGATGGCGATTATATACGTGGGAGTTGGATGGTCTATATGCACATCCTTAAATGTCCCTAGTCATGGGAGTATCGAGACTGGGCATCAGTACTCCAGAGTAGACTAGTGTATGCTTATCGAGACCCCGACGAGGGGCAGTGGCCGGTCTTATAAGCCATTGGTGTCAGTTAGTCACCTAAGATAGTATGCAGATGCTCATTGGGTTATGAGTACACTGGACAGACTCGCCGGGAACATGCTAGTTGGTATTATACCTATTGTCAGATAGAAGTTCCCAGGTGACATGGGTACAGGTTAGTCTGTCGATCTGAGATCGTCATTTGTCTCGTGTGAGTCCCACTGTGCTTTGATTACTACCCTACCATGGCTCAAAGGAGTCGTGCAAACAACTTTTAGTTGGGTACAGTCCCAAACCACATGGAGGCAGTGAGCGGATCGTCGGGAATTCATCTCTCCCGGCATTGGGGGTTGATGTCGCGCAGTGCACGGGTGGCCATCACCAGAAATCCTTGGCCAAGGTAGTCGAGAATTACTGATCTAGGATCGGTAGTTTCTCAGGTGGTGATGGGTTTCATATTGACACTAAATGTCGCATTATTAGGGGTCTGACTTCATCCACCCCCTAGACTCGATATGCGATACTCTTAGACAAAAGGACCGGACTGTACGGAGATTGTCACTGTCAGACTCATTAGGGGTACGGATGAGTTTGCTCGTCAGCCTTTCTTTCGCTCAATACCTGAGTAGTCGTTACGTACAGCTAGTGCCGCTGACGTGCTTGTGGTTAAACCCGCTGCCAACATATTGACGGGTCTTTAGAGTCCCACACAGAGAGTTTTCACAGTTCAGATATGGTATCCGACTGCCAACGTAGATGACGTATGTTGGAACATACAGGTATCCGATTAAATATGTGTACATGCTGCACAGACTTTAATCGGACGTTTGATAATACTAGCGGCTTAGGACTGAGCCGGATTATTAAATCAGGTTTTGATTTAATAATTTATATATGTATTTATATATATGTATTCTAGTGTTATTGTTCACTATTCATTTTCTCCCTTGGCTATTCGTATTTTTGTACGAATACGCGTATATGTATTTCGATACGTGTACCGGGTTGCATTCCGTATTTATACGGAATAGCTTCTAGAAGATGGCTACCTCATTATTTGATTTTCATTTTAGAAAATCAATTTGGGAAATGAGGTGGAGGGTGAGTTGGCATGAGTATGGGCTTGGCATGTAGAGAGGTATGGCACATATTTGTTTATTGTAAATTGAGATGAGATATTTTTTATGCATGGTTGAAAATCACTTAGCCATTCTCTCCACATGCCATCCAAGTATTCTTTCTACACTTGATCATTCTCTCTCACTTGAAAGACTTAGCCATTTTTCCATGGTGGCTCATGCCATTGTTTTTTCTCACCTCCTCTTTCTTCTTCTTGAGTTGCTCTTTTGAGCATTTGATATGAGAGAAAATTATAGTGAGGCATTCCTACACTTCCACTCTCCATTTCTAGCAACCTTGGGCTGAAGCTTGCGTCGTTTTCTTCGGGTGGATCATCGTATATGGAGGAAGACCGGCAACCAAATTTGATCCACGGCCACTTGGAGCTTGGATGATGAAGAAGACCGAAGGACTTGGTTCATTTGGTATAACTTTCCAACCCTTTAGTTTAGCTCTTTGTTAGTTTGCTAGTATAGGTTTTTGTTCGATCTTGTGCGGGTTTTGTTTGCGCCAAAAATTTTAAACGCTATTTTTGTTCCGCATTTGGCCACGGTTTGATGGCCGGGGGCGTCGGCGAAACCCAGCAGTGGTATCAGAGCTACCCAAACATCTTAAACCAGCTAGTTGCGACATTAGAATTCACGTTTTTTTTGGGCATCGAAAACTGTCGAAAAAACAGTCCCGAATTTTTGAGTTTGAGATGTTTGCACACCCTGCTGGCTCTCGGTTTGAACCGAGAAGCCGCGGGGTAGTGCGTGGGCACCCCAGAGAGACCCCGGGGGGAGGACCGAACGGCTGGGTCCACTCCCCAAGACCACCACAAGGTGTTCTTGGGGGTGGGGACCCGAAACTGCCCCTCCATGGGCAGTTTCGGGTCTGCCTCATCCTCTGGCCACCTTGTGGTGGCCTCGGGGGGTGGGGTACTTGTTTTTTGATCCTTAGTATATTTGGGATGTGTGCTAATTGTATTTTTGAATTCTAATGTCATGACTTCGTTTGCATGCATGGATGTGTTGGTAACGTTGTCTAATTACTATATGATCAATTAGACGGGGTTACACACTTATTTCGGTTACTTGTTTCTGTGGATATATATCTTGTTATGGTTTGTGCGGATTGTCGTGATGGATAGCCTTAGGTGCAATGGTAGTGCAGTTTAGTTTCATTTGTACATTTGATATTGCGGGGCAAGCGTCCGACATGTGGACTGCCGTCACTGCCAGTTTGTATATTATTTGTTTGGGGCACGACCGGATTGAGGTCGATGTCACCCTTATACATATTTTTTTCTTTTCTGTATTAGGATTACCCCGCGGTAGAGTGCACGATTAACCGGGTTCTAGAGGGCAACGGACCCGCATCTCATGGCGTTGAGACGGAGGAGGCCTTACTCTAGAATTGGCGGGTTATTCGCCGCACTCATAGGGGGTATAGGTTGACCCGCGGAGGGGTGCTCAAGTTACCGGATTCCGTGAAGTGCTGGATAGCCCACTCACTTTGATGATTGGGGTTGCCTCACTTCTGAGATTGGCGGGTAACTTTCCACGCTCGTAGGGGTCTAGGTTTTCATTGCACAGGCTATCCACACGACCAGGGAAACGTCGGGTTTCACTTGCGGCTCAAAGGAAACCCAGGACTCCCAGATAATCCGTTTGTTCTGTGATGCTTATCGCTATTCTGTGATGTTGCTTATATCATGCCTGTAACAAATGTTATATATATATTTATATATACTAATAGATGTTGTATATATTTTGCATCCGTGCTAGTTCAGCCCCCGCTCTGTCGTTAGTTAAGTAACCAACGGGTGATGACGGGGTCCAGTGGCGAATGCGGATGGCATATACGTACATTTTATTTTCGTTCTTTTCCGGTGTGATTAATTGATGGGACTGCGTTGATTCTGATCAATGCAAGGAAAATAAACCTATTTGATGTTGTTGGAACCAATTTTAAAAATGATATTACAGACGTTTTCTTTTGCTTTGCACAACGGTATTCGGTTATGAATATCCAGCACCTCATTCAACGAAGCAAGAGCCGAGATCCCTTCACCGGGAGTGACCTCTTGAGCAAAAGTTTGCGTCAGCGTAATAACTTCACTATAGTCGTTTCTTGCGTTTTACATCATGGTATTCGGTTATGAATATCCAGCATCTCATTCGATGAGGAAAGAGTTGAGATCCCTTCACCGGGAGTGACCTCTTTAGTAAAAGTTTTCGCCACTATATATTTGTAAAACCACTTGGATTCCTTCAACGATATCAAGTTCATTACGTTAAAGGTTTTTCTCCAAAAACCATTCGTATCCCTCCGTTATTTCTTTCGAGTAGTACTTAGTATTCGTGCTACGGTTGTTGGCCTTTGTCAAGGCGTAGTGTACGGTAGCTGGATATTGCTTGTCTGTTGCATAGTGCTTCGATTATCTAGGACAGTTGTATAACCTTGTTGGCCTTTGTCAAGGGTTTGTACGGGTGGATCTAGATTAATCTTGGATAATGACGGGTTGAACTTGACTTATGGCTTATGATTTGTTGGCCTTTGTTAAGGTCATGAACCACTTGGGGTAAAAATCACATCGTGAGTTTCAAACATACAGGAAACTTACCAGGCATACGCATACCTTCTGAAGTGTGGTGATTTGAGTGGCTTCCATCAAGTTATCATGCGATGATAGTTGGATCCCGATTCCCACTAATGAGTAGGTGCTACTCTTCGGGTGATTTTAGATAATCCCAACTAATTCTCCTTTTGGGTTTAGAGGAGAATTTGAAGAAATAGTGGGAGCCATCATGATTGGATTAACCATTCTGATCTAGGTTAGAGTGCACGCTGAGTGTTTCTTTTCTCTCTCTCTTTGGCAGCGGCCATGACCTGACCCTAAACTAAAACTCATGAACCAAGTTAACCGAACCTTCTTAAAACATTTTGGCTTTTGGATTGTCACTTAGTCGCATATTCATTGCCATTTCTATATCACCTTTGCGTTTCTCCAGAACACCCCGTATCACTACGAAGATCCATATTTCTTGGATATTCCATCGTATAGTTACATACGAACTCGAAGAAACTTGTTCCAGTTCGAGGATGGATTCTGGTTCTGGAGAAATTGAATAGGATTATTCGGTTGTCTTTTCCCTTTACATTCTCTCAGGTTGCGAGAGCTCCCGGTATTAGGAGAGTACACCTATTGCGCTTATTGGACAGTCTTCTTCCAAACCATAGGTAGGTGCCGAAAGGTAGGGAAGGAAGAAAACCAATTAAGCCTAAACGTGGTGTACAGAAGGTAATAAGTAAAGACATATAAAGGGATTAGATTGGGGGTAAAGGACATTGCGACTACTATCATTCACGACGAAACCGCGTATATCTCTGTCACTCCTAGTTCACCTTTGCTTTTCTCCGGAACATTCCGTATCACTACGAAGATCCACATTTATTGGATATACCATCGTATAGTTACATATGAACTCGAAGGAACTTGTTCCAATTCGAGAATGGATTCTGGTTCTGAAGGAATAGAATAAGAATTATTCAGTTGTCTTTTCTCTTTACCTCCTCTCAGTTTGCGAGGGCTTCTGGTATTAGGAGAGTACACCTATTACACTTATTAGATAGTCTTCTTCCAATCCTTAGGCTGGTGCCGAAGGGTAGGGAAGGAAGAAAACCAATTAGCCTAAGTGTGGTATACAGAAGATAATAAGTAAAGACAAATAAAGGGATTGGAGAGATGGCAAGGAATATACGGTTACTGTCATGAATCTGGATAGTGGAAGAAACATTACTAGGAATACCCGGATACCCCTTCAAAACATTTTCATATTTCAGTTTCCCTGTGCAGTGTTAATTGAAAACTGATGTCTCAATTAGATTCAGACTTCAGGGTATGTATTTACCAGCTTTGATTCTCACATCTGTATAATGTTACAGATGATGAGTGGGAGTAGAATATTGGGAATTAGGTGATTATATCCTCATTATATCGGAATTCGTTGTAATTGGTGATATTTGAGGAAATCACCTGGGTTTTTGCCTGACGGCAAATATTTGGTTTTGAATATCCAATTGTTATGCACCAATTTCAAACTGATATATCTGTACATTTATTTTATAAAGTGAGATATAACTTTTTGAAATTATGTCTATAACATTACCTATATCAGTTGATGGTTAGGTAAGGAGCATTCAACAACGGTGTAATTCTTCTTAACCATGATACAGTTTTTCAACCCGCGACGCACATGGTTTAAGTTATTGAACTCAGAGGACTTATACAAAGTATTGTATATTGTCCAGTATCTATTAGGACAAAGGGGTTGGTACTCGTACTATATTCTGTCTACTTATGACTTCTCCAGTTTTAGACAAGTATTTTGTTGAAATACAAGGTCCAGATATTGAGAAGTTATAGGTATAAGAATAAAGTAGAGAACCATTTGTTGGAAGTATCAGGATTCTTCGAGGTAGTCTAAGATGTAGATACTTGTGTTTGGTATTCTGTTGATAGCAATAGTTTTGAGAACTTGCTTCTCTTTCAGATTAGTCATATATAGATGCACTCCTAGTTCTGTAATGCTGATTAGCCTCCTTCCATTTGGTTGACATGCACTGGAGACAACTGCATGATTCTGGTTCCAATTAAATTAGCGCCTCTGTTTCTATATTGTATATAGATTGGTTCATATCTTAACGTTGTTAAGGTATATGGAGTTTTCCGGCTTATACTTAAAACCAGACTCTGGATAAACTCAAGGCACGTTTCAGTAATGGCTGTTTGTGGGTTATCCCGGGCTATATCGAGAGTTAACTTTCTACCATCTGGAAGATCAATAGATATATTATTCTTCACTCGCCACAGTTTTAGTAAAATGGATTCTTTTTAGAAAACAGTAGTGGGAGTATGGTGGAACTGGAAGTGATTCCAGAACCACAAATGATTACTGAAAATTTAATGGAACCTAAAGATTCAATCGGGTTTGACATTCCATTAGCCACTCCGCAGATATGGTGAGTAACCTCAGGCACCCGAGAGGTACTTCGGTATCCTCAAAGACGGTGACAGGAAGGTTCTTGTTTACCCAGACTTGCCATTGCTGCTGTTCTAGACTATGAGACCCGGCAGGAGGATGAGTATAGCGTCGTTCTAAACTAGCTTTAGAAGTGCACGTGTATATGACTCTGCCAGAGGGTTTTTGTAGTCAGTGGGAGCAGCGGAAGCATAGTGGACAAGTAGCTTGTGTCTATTTATAGACTAAAGCAAATATAGTGGAGATAGATCATCTATTTTTGATGTGACAGTCATAGGCTTTGACCTCATCAGAATAGGAGATGGATCTGGTAAGAAGGTAGTAGGATGTGATGTTCTGGTATTTGGATGACATGCACTTTATAGGAAGTGAAATTCCCATACTACAATCGGTTATACTGTGGTTTTCATAAAGTTGTTTCTTCACATAGAATATGGATATAATATTAGGATTTCTGGTTACTAGATCTATGGTTTTAGATCTAGATTTGAGAAGTATTCTAATCTGGGTACTTTGACATTATTCTAAAGGTGTTTTAGAATGGTTGACTCCTGACATGGTGGTATACCTGCAGGTGATGGAGTCACCCTTTCTAAAGGATGTCTTTCAGACTAAAGGGGAGAGGGATTTGCATGATAGGCATATCACTTGCTTAGGTAGTTAAGTCAATCATGTGATGTCAAGTACCACACCAGATGTTGTTTTTGCACTAGCTGCAATAAGCATATATATATTAATCTAATCCTGGAGAAACGTTGGGAAGCAATTATGAACATAAGTGGATGTTCTAGGGATATGGTAACGACAGCCTCCTTCGGGAGACGGTTATCATTTCAGGCTTCCAAGGTGATCTGGATGACAGAGTGGCTGTCAGAGTTATAGTCTTCCCTCTTTTGAGGGGCAGTATGTTGGACAGGTGGTCCAAAAGGATACTGAGGCAGGCATGGCGCAGGATACTGATTAAATTCAGTGGATGATACAGTCTAAGAAGTTTGTTGGATTTGGAGTTCATTTGTGAACTGGGTCCCATCAGATATCCAAACAAATTCTAAGACAGGTATTGCTCATTTCGGGATATAGTCTTTCTCCGCAAAATTGAGATATAGAGAGATAAAGATAGAAACACCGGAGAGGATCCACTCACCGAGGCTATTTCTCGAACGCAATAGTTTCGCAAACGGGCTTTGCGAGACTGATTAGTAGAGAAGTTGGGTGTTTGGTATCACACGGGCTGTGAGTATGCGACACCGTAATAATTAGCCTTAAGTGCAAGTGGGAGATTGTTGGCTATAGTGCCCTCAAATCAATTATTGAATCCCAAGCACGCGATTGTGATGATTGATGGAGGACCTATACCGGTAGAACAATCCAACTCGAGATGATAGTATGCTATCTGGTTTGTCATTATCATCATGTACATCATTAGGTGGCATTACAGATCACTATTACATGTTGATAGAGCCCATAGGATTCTTGCTTGACTACCAGCATTATGATGACGATCATATACGTGGGAGCTGGATGGTCTATATGCACATCCTTAAATGTCCCTAGTCGTGGGAGTATCGAGACTGGGCATCAGTACTCCAGAGTAGACTAGTGTATGCTTATCGAGACCCCGACGAGGGGCAGTGGCCGGTCTTATAAGCCATTGGTGTCAGTTAGTCACCTAAGATAGTATGCAGATGCTCATTGGGTTATGAGTACACTGGACAGACTCGCCGGGAACATGCTAGTTGGTATTATACCTATTGTCAGATAGAAGTTCCCAGGTGACATGAGTACGGGTTAGTCTGTCGACCTGAGATCGTCATTTGTCTTGTGTGAGTTCCCACTGTGCTTTGATTACTACCCTACCATGGCTCAAAGGAGTCGTGCAAACAGGTTTTAGTTGGGTACAGTCCCGAGCCACATGGAGGCAGTGAGCGGATCGTTGGGGATTCATCTCTCCTGGTATTGGGGATTGATATCGCGCAGTGCATGGGTGGCCATCACCAGAAATCCTTGGCCAAGGTAGTCGAGAATTATTGATCTAGAATCGGTAGTTTCTCAGGTGGTGATGGGTTTCTTATCGACACTAAATATCGCATTATTAGGGGTCTGACTTCATCCATATGCGATACTCTTAGACAAAGAGACCGGACTGTACGGAGATTGTCACTGTCAGGCTCATTAGGGTTACAGATGAGTTTGCTCGTCGGCCTTCCTTTCGCTCAATACCTCGGTAGTACAGCTAGTGCCGCTGACGTGCTTATGGTTAAACCCACCGCCAGCGTATTAACGAGTCTTTAGAGTCCCACACAGAGGGTTTTCACAGTTCAGGCGATATGGTGTAGATGACGTATATTGGAATATAGATGTGTCCGATTAAATATATGTATAGGCTATACAGACATTAATCAGACGATTGATAATACTAGCGTCTTAGGACTGAGCCGGATTATTAAATCGGGTTTTGATTTAATAATTTATATATGTATATATATATATATGTATGTATGTATGTATTCTAATGTTATTGTTCACTATTCATTTTCTCTCTTGGCTATTCATATTTTTATACGAATACGCGTATATGTATTTCGATACGTGTACAGGGTTGCATTCCGTATTTATACGGAATAGTTTCTAGAAGATGGCCACCTCATTATTTGATTTTCATTTTAGAAAATCAATTTAGGAAATGAGGTGGAGGGTGAGTTGGCATGAGTATGGGCTTGGTATGTAGAGAGGCATGGCACACATTTTTTTATTGTAAATTGAGATGAGATGTTTTGTATGCATGGTTGAAAATCACTTAGCTATTCTCTCCACATGCCATCCAAGTATTCTTTCTACACTCGATCATTCTTTCTCACTTGATAGACTTAACCATTTTTCCATGGTAGCTCATGCCATTGTTTTCCTCACCTCCTCTTTCTTCTTCTTGAGTTTCTCTTCTGAGCATTTGATACGAGAGAAAATTATAGCGAGACATTCCTACACCTCCATGCTCCATTGCTAGCAACCTTGGAGCGTCGGTTGCCTCGCTAGACGAGGCTGAAGTTTGCGTCATTTTTCTCGGGTGGATCATCGTAGATGGAGGAAGACTGGCAACCAAATTCGATCCACGATCGCTAGGAGCTTGGATGATGGAAGAAGACCGAAGGACTTGGTTCATTCGGTATAACTTTCCAACCCTTTAGTTTAGCTCTTTGTTAGTTTGCTAGTATAGGTTTTTAGTTCGATCTTGTGCGGGTTTTCTTTGCGCCAAAAATTTTAAACGCTATTTTTGTTCCGCATTTGGCCGCGGTTTGATGGCCTGGGCGCCGGCGAAACCCAGCATAGCTGCAATTTAACATGAATCTGTCTATACCAGAATTCAATCTATAACAATCTGTCTCGACTGAACCGAACCATGGATATACCCTGTTTACATGTCTATTCATTATATCCATTCTATTTACCTGATATCATGGTTTCGGCAAGTCGTACATCTATTAAACAAAGCATTACAAATCAATACAAAAGACATTATGGGGTTTTAAAGGGGTAGACTGGTACGGAATGTGTTAGAAGTGGCACGAGACGGTCACCTTAATACACCTAACCTGAATATCCATGGCTGTTGTATCGTCGCTGAACGGTTCCTTCTGCTCCGTATACCTTAGTCTCCGGAATGGTGAGACTTCTCTTGTATACACTGGTATATTCTGTACCAAGCTACAAACAACTGCATTAATATTATAATCAAACACTACTAGTTATACTCTCTTTCTGTTTATTCTATCTCTATCTATCTTTAGGACTTACCGAGCGATTGTTCGCTGACGACATTCCTTTCTTCTTTCTTTGGAATGTTGTCAGGTGGATCGGACTCACTGGAGATTGAGCCCAGTACTGAGGGCTTGGAGCAGTTCACAGAAGACCCTGAGCATTAGACTTTACTTGTACATACTTTTCATTTCAGTTATGTCATTGTTTAGGCATTGCATTTCAGACTTGTATTTACCTTCCAGTTGTACCTGTAAAGAAATGTTGAATAAATAAAAGTTGCAGTCAATTTATATTCCTGTCTCTTGTGTACATTTTTACTTTATATTACTTAGATACGCTTAGCATGTTTACTTTGAGTAAATACGTAGCGGACCCAGTCGCGTCCCCTTACCCGTACACCGGGAAGCGGGGCGTGATAGGTTTTGTTGGTGGCCCATGTAGGTCAGTTATGTATGGACATGTGGGTCAATTCTGCATGAAATTCTAAGCAATATTACACAAGAATCAGCAACTAAAAAAACATTCTTTACATTTCATATTCTTTGAATCTTACAATTTGATATGCTTTGAATCTATCATAACCCTAATTTTCTTTCAAGGGTATGGATTCTTCAAACAATACCAGCACCAACTTCAACAACACACCATCACTTCTACCGCTTATGCCTACCGTTGCTGCTCCGATCAATAAGCAGACGGTACTGCTTGAGGCAATCTGAAGCCTCCTGGAAGGACAGCAGCAGCAGACTGCTATCTTAATGAACCGTCCAGAAGCGGAAGCACCAGGAGTGAAGCAATTCCGGGTATTTCACCTAAAACTATTTTCAGGAAAAGAGAGCCCTCTGGAAGCTGAAGAATGAGCTCAGAGTATTGAGGATGATCTGGTAGCAGCATAAGTGCCAGAGATCGCTTGGGTTTGAGTTGCAAAGCTGCAACCCACCAACAATGCCCGAGTTTGGTGGAAGGTAGAAGAAAGCCATCTTGACCAACCAATCGAATGGAGGACTTTTCGCGACATATTCGACCCGAAGTACTTCCCAGAGACTGCCCGATTTGACATGGAGCAGCTATTTATCCATCTACAACAGGGTTCGATGTGGACCAAATCTGTGGATGAGTATGACGCTAAGTTTACCATGCTCAGTGGGTAAGATATGTATCAATATTCGTTTTTCAAATATCACATACTACACAGCTAACACAAGACCATAACAGGTTCGCGGCACACTTGATACCAACTGCTGAGATCAGGTCCAGACGATTTCAGCAAGGGTTAGATCCGGAAATCCAAACTACCTTAGCTACAGGGGATTTCCTAACCCATGAATTGGCCCTGAAAGCTTCCTGTCGATATGAGGCAGTGGTGAAGATGAAGGGTAGACCCCAATCTGCCGGAGTAAAGTGTCTTGCCACTCAGATGGCAGGAGGAGCCTCTTCAAGGCCACATTTTGTGCCCAGGAGACCGAGAGTACCAAACAACCGGCCTAACCCGGCCTTTTACATCTACTGCATGAGAGATGGACATCTGGCGAAGGACTGCCGGCGTGCAAATCACCTTTGCTCAGTCTGCGGCGCAGCCACGTATAATATTGGGTCTTGTCCTCGAAGACTCAATCCAAATGCTACACCCAGACAAGCAATCACTTATCAGCAGTGCCCAGTCATCCAGGCACCTGCTCCACGACTCACTCTCCCTGCTCCACCTCCTAGTGGACCGATTGCATCTCCTCTGTAGGGTTGCTAGGCACTGTTACAAGGGTCTATAAGGCATCAACTATGCCCGATTTAAAATTTAGAAGTGCCGAACAACCTAAAGCGAGGATCTTTGCTAGATAATTAGGGTTAAACATGCAAGTAAACATCATTACATCTAATAGAGAGGGATTAAAACCTTTGTAGTCCGCTCCTTCGCTTCATAAGCTCCGAGTAGTAGTCGCTTCGCCGCGATCCATGATCTCCCGGACTCAAGAGAGTCTTCACAAGCCGAACGATCCATGCTTTCTTGTAGTCTTCCTTTTCGAAGATGATCTACCTTGAAGAATCTTTAACTCAAGCTCTCACTTCTATAATCAAGTATTATAGAAGTGAATACCCTAATCTAAGTGGCTAGAATAGATGAGGATGATGAAGTAGGAATTTAGCTCTCTTTTATTATCAATTTCTCACACACACTCATCACAAAATCAAAAGCTAGTAAGCTTAAGGAGGAAGAAGAAGATGAAGTCTTTTTGTGATGAATAATGAATTGTTCCCATGCTTACAAAAGAACCTTGAGTTAATAATATCAAGTATTAACTCATGTAGAGAGTTGACTAGGGTTAAGGGTTTGGGTTGGGTTAAATAATATCTCCAAAATATCAACACATAATATCTTAGCTTAAAACAAAACAAAAGCTTCTAGAAGTTTCAAGAAAAGTCTAACACAAATCAAACCCTAATCATGTTTAATCTCCACTAATCATGTTGCATTTATAAACATATATATATCACATATATAATATATTTTTGTAACAAAAGAAAATAATACAATTAACATATATCGCATATATATCAATGTATTATACGGTGAGAAAAATGAATCAATAAAGCGAGTTTATATTAGATAATGTAATATAATATACCATATATATAATTATACATTAAATTATCGAATCAACACTTGATCCGACAATCCGGCTATTTCTTAAATAACCGACTAATATAATCTGTACCGATTCATCGAATCAACACTTGATCCGATGACCCGGGTGTATCACATATCGTGAGAATAGAATACGGTATCTCATATCGTATTATTCTCGGTCCCGCACATATCACATATGTGCTCCTACTCCGTTTTGCCTGAGTCAAGAAACCTCTGTATAGGACGCTAAAGAATTGTCAATACGCCGGCAGTAGGTGATCATATCAAACACCCACAAGCTGCAAGCGGTCAGCTAAATGTAACAGCTACCCAGGTATTGAGCGATCAGAAGATCAACAAGCAAGCCTGTACATTCTCCTGTGAATCTAATCAGTAACACTCCCGTACAGTCCGGTCTCTTCGTCTGATATGTTGCATATCTAGTCTAGGGGTGGTAAACGTCAGACCCCAGTAACCGATAAGTCGTGTCGATGTGAGGCTTATAACAGGTCAAGAACCTACTGGTAACACTTACCAGTAGCACTCTATATCAGCCCTGGCTAGGGACTTCCGGTTATAGCTAATCGAACATAGCACAACATCAACTCCCTATACTGGGAGAGACGAAACCCCTCCTATCGCTCATTGCCTCCATGTAATTCGGGACTGTACCCAAAATCCACCGTTTTGCACGCCCTCTTGGATGTGGTAAGGTGGAAATCAAAGCACAGTGGGAATCACACAAGACTCTATGACGATCTCGGGTTTACAGACTACCCTGTACCAGTGTCACCAGAGAACCGCCATCTGACGTGAGGTATAATACTATCTGGGAGTTCTCGGCGAGTCCGTTCAGTGTACCCAGTCTCCACTGAGCACCCGTACACTATCTTTGATGTCAAACACCGATGGATATGGGATCATCCATCGCCCATCATATGGGTCAAGATGCGTATACGCTAGTCTACTCTGGTGTATCGATGCCCTGTCTCGATATACCCTCGACTAGGAACAATTATAGGATGTACTCATAGACTACCGTGGCCCTACTAGTATGATCTCATCATAGTCCCAGTAGTCGAGTACATATCCTAAAGGCTTTATCAACATGTGAGAGCAAGACAGTAAACTAATATAAGTAAACATGTTAAGACAAAGCGAAACCAAATAGCATACTATTATGTCGAGCAAGAAAATCCTCTCTCTATATATCCAAGCATCCACTATAATATACATCATATGTACAACAATAGCCTCTAGGGCATATATATAACTAACAATCTCCCACTTGTACTAAGGCCAGCTGTTGTAGTATCTCATACCCAGCTTCCCGAAGAGTCTCTCAAAGTGTGTCTGGGGAATGGCCTTCGTGAGTGGATCCGCAGTGTTGTCCTTCGTATCAACTCTCCTGACCTCGATCTCCCGGCGATCAACTATCTCCCGGATCAGGTGATACCGCCTCAGAATATGTCTGGACTTCTGATGGGACCTGGGTTCCTTGGCCAAAGCCATAGCTCCATTGTTATCACAATACAAAGGTATTGGATGCTCAATGGATGGAACCACACCAAGTTCAGTAATGAACTTCTTCATCCAGACAACTTCTTTTGCAGCATCGTTGGCAGCGATGTATTCAGCTTCCATCGTCGAGTCTGCAACGGTTTCCTGTTCGGAACTCTTCCAACACACCGCCCCTCCATTGAGGGTAAAGACAAATCCCGAGTATGACTTAGAGTCATCCTTATCACTTTGGAAGCTCGAATCGGTAAAGGACTCCACTTGGAGTTCTCCGTTACCATACACCAAGAACATCTCTTTAGTCCTTCTCAAGTACTTAAGAATGTTCTTCACAGCTATCCAATGACTTTCTCCAGGATCTGCTTGATACCTACTCACTATACTTAGTGAGTATGCTACATTGGGTCTGATACATAGCATTGCATACATGATAGAGCCTACTGCCGAAGCATAGGGTATCCCTTGCATGCGAGCTCTCTCCAAATCAGTCTTGGGAGACATCTCTTTGGAGAGAGTGAGTCCAGAGATCGTGGGTAGGTTCCCACGCTTGGATTCTTCCATACTAAACCTCTTTAGTATGGTGTCAATGTACCTGGATTGGGACAATCCTAGTATCCGTTTAGATCTATCTCTATAGATCATTATTCCCAATATGCAGGAGGCATCACCTAGATCTTTCATAGAGAATTTTTGTGATAAGAAGAGCTTGACCGATTGCAGCATATGAACATCATTTCCTATCAAGAGTATGCCATCGACGTACAATACGAGAAAGACAACCTTACTCTCTGCAATCTTTTTATATATACAAGGTTTATCTACGTTTTTGATGAAGTCAAACTCTTTGACTACAATATCAAAGCAGATATTCCAACTCCGCGATACTTGCTTTAACCCGTAAATGGATTTAAGCAGTTTGCACACCTTTCCGCTGCTTCCACTGTCTACGAAGCCCTCTGGCTGAGTCTTGTACACGCATTCTTCTAAATCACCATTTAGAAAGGCGGTCTTAACATCCATTTGCCAGATTTCGTAGTCATGGTATGCAGCAATAGCAAGTAAGATCCGGATGGACTTAAGCATAGCCACTGGAGAAAAGGTTTCGTCATAATCCATACCTGGTCGTTGACGAAAACCCTTTGCAACAAGTCTATCTTTGTAAGTCTCAACTTTTCCTTCTACACCAAGTTTCTTCTTAAAGATCCATTTGCTCCCAATGGGTTTTACCCCTTCAGGAGCAACTTCCAAAGTCCATACTTTGTTGGTGTACATGGATTCCATCTCAGATCGCATTGCATCTAGCCACTTCACAGAGTCACCACTCGTGATGGCCTGCTCGAAGCTAGTCGGGTCATCATCTTCCATGATGCAATCCTCGTTCCCACCATCAACGAGAAAACTGTAGTATCTCTCAGGTGGATGAGGAACCCTACTAGATCGGCGGAGAGGCTGGGTTTCGTTGGGTACTATTGAATCCTCTGGTTCCAATAAATCATCAGTTGTAGTTTGTGGTGCTGGAACTTCTTCCAGTTCTACCTCTTTGCCACTAATTTCTTTTGCAAGAAATTCCTTTTCTAAAAAGGTGGCATGTTGAGTAACAAACACCTTTTGTTGTTCACCGTGGTAGAATAGATATCCATACGAATTGCTTGGATATCCCACAAACTTGCAAAAAGCTGATCTTGCCTCGAGCTTGTCCGGATTTTGTTTTTTAACATAGGCCGGACAACCCCATATCTTAACTCAGTATTGCTTATAATAGAGAGCACCATATCTAATAGGGTGCGATTCCTCCGCTCCGATACACCGTTGTGCTGTGGTGTAAAGAGAGGAGTAAGCTGAGAGAGAATCCCATTCTCTTTTAGATAGTCCAGGAACTCATTGCTCAAGTATTCTCCTCCTCGATCAGATCGAAGGATCTTAATAATTTTGCCTGTTTGGTTCTCTACTTGGTGCTTATATTTCCTGAATTTCTCAAAAGCTTCAGACTTGTGTTTTATCAGGAACACATGTTCGTATCTTGAGAGATCGTCAGTGAATGTAATGAAGTAGGAAGAACCGTTCCTGACATGTGTAGACATGGGACCACATATATCACTATGTATCAGCCCCAAGAGTTCTGTAACTCTTTCTCCGTGTCCCCTAAACGGAGTTTTGGTCATCTTGCCTTTGAGACATGACTAGCAAGTATCATAAGATGATAATTCGAACGGATTCAAATATCCATCCTTATGTAACTTAGCTAGCCGTGTCGCATTGATATGACCTAGTCTACAATGCCATAAGAAGGATTCGTTCATTTCTGAACTTTTCCTTTTGTTTGTGTTCTGTACATTAAGAATTGTAGTTTGATTTAGAACGTACATGCCATTATTTAACGATCCTGATCCTATCAACTTTTGATTCAGGAATATGTTCATAACATTATCCTGTATTAAAAAATTATATCCTTCTTTATTCAATAAAGAAACTGATATAATATTGCATATCAGGGTCGGAATATAATAGCATTCATTCAGAATCAATGTATTACCTTTTGGTAACATAAGGTGATATTCGCCAACTGCCTTGGCTGCAACATCTACACCATTCCCTACTCTTACGGAATGATCACCCATTCCCAGTTCTCTACCTTTACGTAGCCCATGTAACATATTAAATATGTGGGATCCTGATCCGGTATCTAATACCCAGGACGTAGAGTGAATTGAGAAACAGTTCTCAATAACTAACACTTCCGAAGAAGATGCATCAGCATGCTTGTTCTTCGTTTGGGCGGTAAGAGAATCCAGATATTCTCCTATTTCCTGCTCAGTCTTATAACACTTATAAGAAAGAACGGGACCAACGTTCCCCTGCTCAGTATAATAAGCGGGTTCAGTCAATACATCCATATTATCATCTTGATTAAGGCCTGACATGGTCGCTTACTGGAGAGAGAGAAGGAAACACTTTAGCATATGCTCTTACAAGATTAGATTGGTTATTATCTTATCTAATCAGGATGTCTCCTACTGTTTTTATCAAATCTTCCTTCAAATCTTAAAAGGAAAGACTAGCCAGGATTAATTACACCTTATAAGTTTGCCAATCATTCAGCCAAATCAGTGTTGTTACTTTAAGGGAGGTTCCCTGTGCTTTCGCACGGACCTAATTAAAATAAATCTCATTTTCCCAGAGGCATAACCTCGTTAACACTTTTCTAGACACCTACTTGATCGGCTAATTGTCCTATGTAAGATTCTCCCAGGAGTAACTCTTACTCGCAGTGGGTATCGGGATCCAACTATCTTATAAGAGGTATGTAATCTCATTGCAAATTTCAACACTTGAAATTCCCGATAATACTTTTGCCCCTAGCAACTCATGACCTTGGCTAAGGTCAACAAATCATAAGTGCTAGCCAAGTTCAACCCGTCATTTCCCGATTGAATTAAACCCACCCGTACGATCCTTGGCTAAGGTCAACAAAGTCGTACGACTACCCTAACTCAATCACATCATATCACATGTTTTAGCAGATAAATACTAATTAGCTACCGTACACTACGCCTTGGCTAAGGTCAACAAACGCAGCACGAATACTAACTAGTGTCTATCTGAAATGACGGAAGGCCATGCAGGTTTTTCAGAAAACCATGAGCGTAATGAACTTGATATCGTTGTAGAAACAAGTGATTTTGAAAAGGAGTGTTTTTGAGGCTTTTCTAGTTTCGCTAAAGAGGTCACTCCCGGTGAAGAGATCTCGGCTCTTTCCTCATCGAATAAGGTGCAGGATATTTCATAAATACCGCTGTGCAAAGCAAGAACTATAGAAGCAATCAAAAACTAATCCGTGAGTTTGTAGCATCTGCCAGTTCTGCTAAAAAGGTCACTCCCGGTGAAGGGATCTCGGCTCTTTCCTCATCGAATAAGGTGCAGGGTATATCATATATACCGCTGTGCAAAGTAAGACTGTAGCTACTCTTTTTATAAAGTTTTGATTCTACAACATCTTTTTAGGTTTCTTTTCTTTTATTAATCTCATTAATAAATCCCATCAGTTATGCTTCCTAAGCATCACAGAAGAAATGAAAGCTGTAATATTTATATATCATATATATAGTATAAGCATTCGTCTTAGGCAGTAATATGATCACATCACAGAACATTGCAGCAGAAGATAACATATAAAATATTGGATATACTAGGACGTCCGTGTTTTATATCGAGCCTGTATAAAACATGAATTCCACGGTCGCGATGAATAGCCAAACCCACATCTCTAGACCCCTACGAGAGCGGCAAGCAACACTGCCAATTCTAAGGAGACCCGGTCTCGACTCCTCGAGATGGCCTCCCACTGGACCCTAGAACCCGGTTACTTGTGCTCCCCTCCTTGGGTCTACCTAATACGGAAAAGTAAATAATATACAATGGTGACATCATCCTCAGCCCGGAAGTGCCCCAATAAAAGAATATTACATACAAATGAATTTTACATGAATGAAAATTAAAACCCTCATCTCACATAAAACCCCTGGCTATTCAGAACACGACGATCCTATATAACATATCACAGCAATACATAATATCTCATATCATCAACGTAATCAAGTATGCGTATCCCGATTGTCATTGATATATAGCAACGAAGCCGGCGATACACCACATACTACGCTTACGGTCACAGAAAAGAAAGTATAAAACTACAACATTTGGAATCCACAATTACTTTAGACATCATAAATCCGAAATATCACATACTTCACATTTCATGCCTAACTATATGAATTCCACATATTATATCACATTCCAGATAAATAGACAAAGTTAAACTTTCCGATCGAATAATCAAACACCCAAGAATTCCCAAATAGCTCAACACTTGAGCGGAGTTCAAAAAGTATCCATCACATGCCACAGTACCAATGGTCCAGCCGTAGAAGGGTTAAACCAACGCCTCACATGTGGCAACGCCGTACTGCCCTAAATCCTAAGATTTAGGGGCGGTTCAGACGGTCACATAATCGAGTTAAGGTTTGTGTTCTTTTAGAGGGTCCACCGCGTTACTTGCACGACTTAGAACGTTCTTTAACTAAAGAAAAATCCAACACTTGGAAATTTTCCGGCAGAGGAAAAAGTGAGTTATTGATATCCGTTCGAACTTTTTAACATGTTCTAAATTACCCGGAAAAACTTAAACGAAGTTAAACTTTCCGATCGAATCAACGAATACAAAAGATCTCCAGAAAACTCAACACTTGAGTAATATAAAAAATTCCCAGAAGCATGTAGAAATAGCTATGGATGTCACCTAGAAGTATGAGTCCCTAATACCCATGTACGGCCTTGGAACCGCCGCGCAAGGCATGGTATTGTCGCGGTTCCGCGGCGCTTTAAGGGAATTAGGATCTCGTATTTCACAGTAATCCTTAAAATTCCTTGCTTAATTTTCTGAGTATTTTTAATACAGAAAAAACAACATTTTAAAAAATTTCCAGAGAGGGGGTGTATATCGACGTTTCGGGGTTCGATCGGACTTTTAATTTCGTATACACGTCGCCTAATGCTCTAGCTAGGCTCTGATACCACTATAGGGTTGCTAGGCACTATCACAAGGGTCTATAAGGCATCAACCATGCCCGATTTAAAATTTAGAAGTGCTGAACAAGCTAAAGCGAGGATCTTTGCTAGATAATTAGGGTTAAACATGCAAGTTAATATCATTACATCTAAGAGAGAGGGATTACAACCTTTGTAGTTCGCTCCTTCGCTTCATAAGCTCCGAGTAGTAGTCCCTTCGCCACGATCCATGATCTCCCGGACTCAAGAGAGTCTTCACAAGCCGAACGATCCATGCTTGCTTGTAGTCTTCCTTTTCGAAGATGATCTATCTTGAAGAATCTTTAACTCAAGCTCTCACTTCTATAATCAAGTATTAGAGAAGTGAACACCCTAATCTAAGTAGCTAGAATAGATGAGGATGATGAAGTAGGAATTTAGCTCTCTTTTATCATCAATTTCTCACACACACTCATCACAAAATCAAAAGCTAGTAAGCTTAAGGAGGAAGAAGAAGATGAAGTCTTTTTGTGATGAATAATGAATTGTTCTCATGCTTACAAAAGAATCTTGAGTTAATAATATCAAGTATTAACTCATGTAGAGAGTTGACTATGGTTAAGGGTTTGGGTTGGGTTAAATAATATCTCCAAAATATCAACACAAAATATCTTAGCTTAAAACAAAACAAAAGTTTCTAGAAGCTTCAAGAAAAGTCTAACCCAAATCAAACCCTAACCATGTGTAATCTCCACTAATCATGTTGCATTTGTAAATATAACTTGTTACAATATTATATATCACATATATAATATATTTTTGTAACAAAAGAAAATAATACAATTAACATATATCGCATATATATCAATGTATTATCCGGTGAGAAAAATGAATCAATAAAGAGAGCTTATATTAGATAATGTAATGTAATATATTATATATATAATTATACATTAAATTATCGAATCAACACTTGATCCGACAATCCGGCTATTTCTCAAATAACCGACTAATATAATCTGTACCGATTCATCGAATCAAGACTTGATCCGATGACCCGGCTATATCACATATCGCGAGAATAGAATACGGTATCTCATATCGTATTATTCTCGGTCCCACACATATCACATATGTGCTCCTACTCCGTTTTGCCTGAGTCAAGAAACCTCTGTGTAGCACTCTAAAGAATCGTCAATACGCCGGCAGTAGGTGATGATCATATCAAACACCCACAAGCTGCAAGCGGTCAGCTAAACGTAACAGCTATCCAGGTATTGAGCGATCAGAAGATCAACAAGCAAGCCTGTACATTCTCCTGTGAATCCAATCAGTAACACTCCCGTACAGTCCGGTCTCTTCGTCTGATATGTTGCATATCTAGTTTAGGGGTGGTAAATGTCAGACCCCAGTAAACGATAAGTCGTGTCGATGTGAGGCTCATAACAGGTCGAGAACCTACTGATAACACTTACCAGTAGTACTCTATATCAGCCCTGGCCAGGGACTTCCGGTTATAGCCAATCGAACATAGCACAACATCAACTCCCTATACCGGGAGAGACGAAACCCCTCCTATCGCTCATTGCCTCTATGTGATTCGGGACTGTACCCAAAAGCCACCGTTTTGCACGCCCTCTTGGACGTGGTAAGGTGGAAATCAAAGCACAGTAGGAATTACACAAGACTCTATGACGATCTCGGGTCTACAGACTACCCTGTACCAGTGTCACCAGAGAACTGCCATCTGACGTGATGTATAATACCATCTGGGAGTTCTCGGTGAGTCCGTTCAGTATACCCAGTCTCCACTGAGCACCCGTACACCATCTTTGATGTCAAACACCGATGGATATGGGATCATCCATCGCCCATCATATGGGTCAAGATGCGTATACGCTAGTCTACTCTGGTGTATCGATGCCCTGTCTCGATACACCCTCGTCTATAAACAATTATAGGATGTACTCATAGACTACCGTAGCCCCACTAGTATGATCTCATCATAGTCCCAGTAGTCGAGTACATATCCTAAAGGCTTTATCAACATGTGAGAGCAAGACAGTAAACTAATATAAGTCAACATGTTAAGACAAAGCGAAACCAAATAGCATACTATCATGTTGAGCAAGAAATTCCTCTCTCTATATATCCAAGCATCCACTATAATATACATCATATGTACAACAATGGCCTCTAGGGTATATATATAACTAACATCCTCCTCGTCAGTTCTATCAAGCTCAAAGGAACGTACCTCAAGGACAACGGAACGGACAGAGGAATGCTCCTCCAGCAAGGAGGAATGTACCGAGGCAACAGGGTTTCACAATCACTGTGGAAGAAGCTGAAGCCACTGGCCAAGCCATCACTGGTAACAATTTCCTTTCAAACTTTCTTCCAGTCTATATACATACCCATATATCTTTTCCTTATACCTAAAACCTATTCTACATAACTTAGGTACAATCTTAGTAGCCTCACTTCCTGCACTAGCACTCTTCGATACTGGAGCATCTCATTGCTTTATATCGCAACGGTTCACCCGAACTCATGCAATTCCAGTCAAACCTCTTGTATCCAGCCGGAATGTCAGTTCAAGGAACGGCGTTCTAAAGGCAATAATGGGATACGACCTGTGTCCAGTGGTTGTCTGCAGCAGAGAATTCTATGCTGACTTCAAGGTGCTGGACATAATGAATTTTGATGTCGTTTTTGGTATGGATTGTCTCGGAACTTTTTACGCTACCATCGACTGTCATCAAAGGAGGGTAGTGTTCAAGATTCCAGACCATCTGGTCTTTTATTTCAAAAGTGGAAGGCAGTGATTGCAGCACTTCAAACGGAGGAAGGATCGAAGCCAGAGATAGTTTGAGAGTTCGACGATGTATTTCCTGAAGACATATCAGGTTTGCCTCCTGATCGAACTTTTGAATTCAGCATTGATTTAATACCTGGAACTCAACCGGTGATCAAAGCACCATATCGGTTAAGCCCTGATGGTTTGAAGGAGGTCCGTACTCAGTTGGACGAATTATTGACGAAATGATGGATTCGTCCCAGCACTTCAAGTTGGGGATCTCCAGTTCTACTTGTGAAGAAGAAGAAAGGTTCATATCAAATGTGCATTGATTATAGAGCTCTGAACGAAGTAACTATGAAGAACAAGTATCCACTTCCGTGCATTGACGACCTGTTCGATCAGCTAAGTGGGTCTTGCGTTTTCTCCAAGTTAGATCTTCGTTCGGGTTATCATCAGGTGAAGGTCAAAGAATCTGATATCCATAAAACGACATTCAGAACTCGCTATGGACATTACGAATTTCTATTGATGCCATTTGGAGTGATTAACGTACCGGCTATACTCATGAACCTAATGAATCAAGTTTTCCGAGAGTACCTAGACAGGTTTGTGTTGGGTTACGGCAGCGCCCCAGCCATCAAACCATGGCCAAATGAGGAACAAAAACTTACTAAACTGGCGCTACCATTACCCGATGCCTGGATCTACCCTAAACCCTAAACTAGCAAGCTAATAAAAGAGATATGAATGGTTATACCGAGTTGATCCGTGTCCTTCGGTCTTTAACCATCTTCCCAAGCTCCTAATGGTCATCTGGATCGAGTTTGGTTGCCGGTCTTCCTCCATCTACGATGATCCACCTGAGAGAAACGGCGCAAGCTTCAACCTCGCCAAGCGAGGTAACCGACGCTCTAAGGTTGCTAGCAATGGAGAGTGGAGGTGTAGGAATGTATCACTATAATTTTCCTCTCATCACAATGCTCATAAGAGCAACTCAAGAAGATGAAGGAGGTGAGGAAACATGTGGCATGGGCAACTCAAGAAATGGCTAAGTGTTGAAGTGAGTGATGAAGTGAAGAAAGCAAGTCACGAAGCAAGTGAAGAAAAACAATGAGCAAGGCCTCATGTGAAGTGGCTGCTTCCTCTCTCTCTCATGCATAAAATATCCCATCTCAGTTTTTCAATAAACAATTGCAAACCATACCTCTCTACATGCTTTGACCCATGCTCATGCCAACTCACCCTCCACCTCATTTCCTAATTGATTTTCTAAAAAGAAAATCCAATAATGAGGTGGCCATCTTCTAGAAGCCATTTCATATAAATACGGAATGCAACCCGGTACACATATCGAAATACATATACGCGTATTCGTACAAAAATACGAATAGCTAAGTGAGAAAATGAATAGTGAACAATAATACTAGAATACATATATAAATTATTAAATCAAAACCTGATTTAATAATCCGGCTTAATCCTAAGCCGCTAGTATTATCAACCGTCCGATTAAAATCTGTGCAGCCTGTACACATATTTAATCGGATACCTGTATGTACCAACATACGTCATCTACACCATATCGCCTAAACCGTGAAAACTCTCTGTGTGGGACTCTAAATACTCGTCAATACGCCGGCAGTGGGTTTAACCACAAGCATGTCAGCGGCACTAGCTGTACGTAACGGCTACCCAGGTATTGAGTGAAAGGAAGGCCGACGAGAAAACTCATCCAAACCCCTACTGAGCCTGACAATGACAATATCCGTACAGTCTGATCTGTTCGTCTAAGAGTATCACATATCGAGCTTAGGAGGGGATAAAGTTAGACCCCTATTAACGCAATAATTCGTGTCGGTATGAAACCCATCATCACGTGAGAAACTACTGATCCTAGATCAGTAATTCTCGACTACCTTGGCCAAGGATTTCTTGGGATGGCCACCCGTGCACTGCGTGACATCAACCCCCAAGACCGGGAGAGACGAATCCCCGACGATCCGCTCACTGCCTCCATGCGGCTCGGGACTGTACCCAACTAAAACCTGTTTGCATGACTCTTTTGAGCCGTGGTAGGGTAGTAATCAAAGCACAGTGGGAACTCACATGAGACAAATGACGATCTCAGGTTGACAGATTAACCTGTACACATGTCACCTGGGAACTGCTATATGACAATAGGTATAGTACCAACTAGCAGGTTCCCGGCGAGTCCGTCCAGTGTACTCATAACCCAATGAGCACCTGTATACTATCTTAGGTGAACAAACTAACACCAATGGCTTGTGAGACCTGGCCACTGTCCCTTGTCGGGGTCTCGATCAGTATGCACTAGTCTACTCTGGAGTATCGATGCCCAGTCCTGAAACTCCCACGACTAGGGACATTTAAGGATGTGCTTATAGACCACCAGCTCCCACGTATATGATCACCATCATAATGCTTGTAGTCAAGAAAGAATCCTATGGGCTCTATCAACATGTAATAGTGATGATAAAGTCAAACCAGATAACATACTATCATCTCGAGTAAGACTGTTCTATTGGTATAGGTCCTCCCTCAATCATCATAATCACCCGCCTTCCACTACGATAATTGCCTTGAGGGCACTATAGCCAACAATCTCCCACTTTCACTTAAGGCCAATTATTGCGGTGTCGCATACTCACAGCTCATGTGATACCGAACACCCAACTTCTCTACTAAGCAGTTTCGCAAAGCTCGTTTGTGAAACTATTGTGTTCGAGAAATAGCTTCAGTGAGTAGATCCGCTCCAGTGTTTCTAACGTTATCTTTCTATATCTCAACTTCGCGGAGAATAACCATTTCCCGAAATGAGTAATACCTTGTCTTAGAATTTGTCTGGATATCTGATGGGATCCAGTTCACAAAAGAAATCAAAATCCAGCAAACTTCTTAGACTGTATCATCGGCTGAATTTAATTAGTATCATGCGCCATACCTTCCTCAAGATCCGCTTGGACCACTTGTCCAACATACCTCCCTCAGAAAGGAAAAAACAAAACTCTGACAGTCACTCTGTCATCCAGGTCACCTTAGAAGCCTGAAATGATAACCGTATCCTGAAGGAGGCTGCCGTTACCATATCCCTAGAACATCCATTTATGTTCATAAACTGCTTCCCTACATTTCTCCAGGATTGGATTAATATATGTTTATTGCAGCTAGTGCAAAAACAACATCTGGTGCGGTACTTGACATTTCATGATTAACTCAATTTCCTAAGCAAGTGATATGCCAATCATGCACATCCCTCTCCCTTGTAGTCTGTAAGACACCTTTAGAGAGGGTGACTCCATGACCTGTAGTTACACTACCATGCCATGAGTCGTCCATTCTAAACCACCTTTAGAATATTGTTAAGTACCCTAATTGGGACACTTCCCAAATCTAGATCTAATCAAATATAAGTACCCTTATATTTTATCCAGATCCTATGCGGAGAAACGCCTTGTGACAACCATAGTGTAACCGATCGGAGTATAGGAATATCACTTCCTATCTAGATCATATCATCCAGATACCAGGACATCTCTCCTTACTACCTTCTCAATTCTAGATCCATCTATTGTTCTGATGAAATCAAACTCTATGACTGTCACATCAAAACTAGATGATCTATATCCTTTATATTCACTTTAGTCTATAAATAGATATAAGCTACATGCCTACTATGCTTCCGCTGCTCCCACTGACTACAACAACCCTCTGGCAGAGTCATATACACGTGTACTTCTAAAGCTAGTTTAGAATGACGCTATACTCATCCTCCTGTCGGGTCTTATAGTCTAGAGCAGCAGCAATGGCAAGTCTGGGTAAACAAGAACATCCCTGTCACCGTCTCTGAGAAGACCGAAGTACCTCTCGGGTGCCTGAGGTTACCCACCAAATCTGCGGAGTGGCTAATAGAATGTCAAATCCAATTGAATCCTCAGGTTCTATTAAATCTTCAATGATCGTTTGTGGTTCTGGAATCACTTCCAGTTCTATCATACCCCCAATTTTGTTTTCTGAAAAAAATCCATTTTACTAAAACTATGGCGAGTCAATAACAATATCACTATTGATCTTCCTGATGGTAGAAAGTTAACCCTCGTCAAAGCCCGGGATAACCCACAAACTGCCATTACTGAAACGCGCCTCGAGTTTATCTGGATTCTGGTTTTAAGCATCAGCCGGACAACTCTCTATACCTTAACAACGTCAAGATATAAATTGATTCTATATATATCCAATATAGAAACAAAAGCACTAATTTAATTGGAACCAGATTCTAAATTATGCAGCTGTCTCCAGTGCATATCAACCAAATGGAAGGAGGCCAATCGGCATTACTCAACTAGGAGTGCATCCATATATGAGTAATCTGAAAAAGAAGTAAGTTCTCAAAACCATTACTATCATAATGCTGGTAGTCAAGCAAGAATCCTATGGGCTCTATCAACATGTAATAGTGATGATAAAGTCAAACCAGATAGCATACTATCATCTCGAGTAAGACTGTTCTATCGGTATAGGTCCTCCCTCAATCATTATAATCACCTGCCTGCGACTATGATAATTGCCTTGAGGGCACTATAGCCAACAGTTTGTTGTCATCTTCATCGAGGACATCCTGTTGTATTCTATGAACCGGGAAGAACATGCCGAACACCTACCAATTGTCCTGGAGACTTTACGACAACATCAACTTTATGCCAAGTACAGCAAATGCGTGTTTTGGCTAGATCAAGTTGGTTTCCTCGGACATATCGTATCAGGCGATGGAATCTCTATAGATCCAGCTAAAATATCAGCAGTAAGCGAATGGTCGACACCGAGGTCAGTGAAGGACATTCGAAGTTTCTTGGGTCTAGCTGGACATTACAGAAGGTTTATTGAATGATTTTTGAAGATTGCAACACCCTTGACCAAGCTCACACGTAAAGATGAAGAATTCGTGTGGTCTGAAGCATGCGAACGAGCTTTCGTAGAACTCAAGTCAAGATTGACATCAGCACCAATCCTTGTCATATCGAACCAATGTGGAGGTTTTGAAGTGCATTGCGATACATCCGGTAAGGGATTAGGTTGCGTTCTATATCGACACGGTAAAGTTGTAGCTAATCATCAAGACAGCTGAAGATTCATGAGCGCAATTATCCGACGCATGATTTGGAGTTGGCGGCCATAATCTTTGCACTCAAGATTTGGCGCTCTTATCTTCTTGGTGAACAAGTGGACATATACACAGATCACAAGAGTCTGAAATATGTGTTTATTCAGAAAGAGTTGAATATACAGCAGAGAAGATGGTTAGAACTTATGGCAGATTTCGACATCAATCTACAATATCTTCCAGGGAAGGTGAATGTAGAACCTGACGCACTTAGTCGTCAACCATTAGCATTGAATCTCACCACACAGGGGAAGCTTCAACAAGATTTACATCAGCTGGAGATTGAAGTGGTCATGCCAGGTAATGCTTCAAGTTTGACGAAATTACAAGTTCAATCTACCATTGTCAATCAGACCAAAGCAGCTCAAGCAAGTGATGCTATGTTGCAAAAGATCAGAAAACAAGTAGAAAATGGACTTCAAATAGACTTCATCATCCATAAAGATAGATCTTTGAGATACGGTAGCAGGTTGTGTGTACCCAAATGTTCTGTACGAGAAGAGTTGATGAAAGAAGCTCACATCTCTCCTTATTCAGTACACCCTGGAGTTACAAAGATGTACAAAGATCCGCGTCAAAATTACTGGTGGCATGGAATGAAGCGTGAAGTAGCTAGAAGCATCGCTAAATACTTGGTATGTCAGCAAGTAAAGGCTGAATATCACAGGACAGCTGGTTTACTTCAACCGTTAGCTATCCCAGAATGGAAGTGGCAACACATCACTATGGATTTCGTGACTGCACTTCCTTGCAGCATGAAAGGTAACGATGCAGTATGGGTTATTGTGGATTGACTCATAAAGTCGGCTCACTTCACCCCATTTCGAGTTGGTCAATCTACTGAGACACTGGCAAAGAAGTACATGGAGGTAAGAATCTAAGTAAGATTTAAACTTTTCAATGTGTGCTATTTCTGATACCTATGAACTCATATAGGAAATCGTGAGATTACTTAGAGTACCGGTTTGCATTGTCTCCGATCATGACACCAGATTATGATCATAATTTTGGCAAAGTCTGCAAGCTAGCTTGGGAACAAGTCTGAACTTCAGCACAGCTTACTATCCACAAACAGATGGACAATCTGAGCGAATGATTCATATCTTAGAAGATATGCTAAGAGCGTGTATGCTAGACTTCGGAAGATCGTGGGAAGATCACCTACATCTTGTGGAGTTTTCATACAACAACAGCTACCAAGCAAGTATAGGAATGTCACCCTTTGTAGCGCTCTATGGATGGAAGTGTCGATCGCCATTAAGTTGGGACGACATCAGAGATAGAGAACTCCTTGGACCTGAGATGATAGTAGCAATAGTCGATGTAGTTCGCACTATCAGGGAAAGAATGCGCATAGCCCAAGATCGACAGAAGCACTGGGCTGATGCAAAGCGCCGTCACTTAGAGTTTCAACTAGGAGATCATATATTTTTGAAGATCTCTCCAAACCATGGAGTGATTTGCTTTGGAAGACGGGGTAAGCTAAGTCCGAGGTATATTAGACTGTTTGACATACTCGAACGAGTCGGAGAAGTGGCTTATCGCTTGGCACTTCCACCTTCGTTGGAAGAAGTGCACAATGTGTTCCACATATCCCAACTCAGAAGGTATGTGAGTGACCCCAGTCATATTCTTGATCACTCCGAGCTCACTGTATAGCCAGAATTATCCGGTGAGCAACAACCTATTGAAATCCTGGATAGAAAGGTAAAGTCACTTCGGAACAAGGAAGTAAACTTGGTTCAAGTGATGCGGAGAAAAGATTCACCAGGAAAATCAACATGGGAACGTGAGGACGACATGCATGCAAGATACCCTCACTTGTTTGTAAATTAGTCCTTAAGATAATTGTAAATTTCAAGGACAAAATTTTTGTAAGGAGGGTAGAATGTAACAACTCCAATTTCAATGTACAGAAAATTTATTTAAAGTTAATGTACAAATGGAGTATTTGCAATCCTGTGTACACTATAAGTATTTGAAATGATTTTGAACAGTAAGAAAGTACTTGTAGCTCATTGGTAAAGTCTTGCACTGCTGTGATATAGCCCCTGTGATCGAATCCTCCCAGCCACATTATCTTTTTGTTGATTTTTTTTTAATCTTTTAGAAACCCAAAGGTTTACACGTGCACTACACGTAAAATGAAAAGTCACAGATTAAACAAATATATGCATTAGACTAGTTGAAGCAACAGGGACACGTGGCCAAATCCTACAGACCCCTCACCGGTATTGGACCGGCAAGATGCGTTGTTGGGACCGGTACTGCCGGCCCCCCGTAGGGGATGCTCTCCAATTTTTTAATCCTATACCCTTGGACTCCCACCACCACTCCTATACTATTTGATTTCTCTGCACATTTCCAGAGAATTAAAAATGGGCATGAATCCATATTTTAATGCACATTTTAATTCTATTCTTCATTACCCTAAACCCTAATTTTCCCTATAAATACCACACGACATTTCACCCCTCCTCATTCAGAATTTCTTTACAAAACTCTCTAAAATTTCCATGTCCCAAGTTGTGCAAGTGGAGTTAGCAAAGGTTGAAGTTCCGGCGAAATTTCAAGAAGATTCTGAGGACGAAACGACACCCCGACAGTTCCGAAAGCTTCCTCCATCTTCCATCTTTCTTTATAACCAGTAAGTCCCCTCTTCCCTCTCCTCTCTCTATTAAAAAGAATCCTATTTTCAAAACTCGTCGGAAGCGGAGTTATTCCGGCTTCCGATTCTCTTTTCTTTAAAAATCTAATTTTTCTTAATAACAAGCCTACAAATTTTTAATAGATTGTTTAGTAATCATAAACAAATATATTAGAACAAATTTTATCTCAAAAGAATCTATTATGCAACTTTTATCGCATTTTTACGGTAAAATACCATATACTTTACTTTCAACACAATTCAACATATTTCTTTGTATTACTGATTGATCAAAGAAAAGTAGTAAAGTAACTGCAATCAATAACGGTGTCGCATGTAGCTAGACCTTTAGTGAGTACGTCATCCTCTGAGATTCGAGAAATTCGTAAATTCTTGCTTTAGATGAGTCGAAAGAACTAGTACAGAAATTCAAAAAATATCGTTTAAGATTTAGTTGAAGTAATAGTTTCAAGAAATTCAAGAAATTGTTTTCAAGAAAGGAAATCAAGAAATTGTTCAAGATCTAATTATCAAGAAAATATGAAGAAAGCTTGTAGGATTCGATCAGATTTAGTAGCCATGGATGACTATTAAAAGTGACTCATCTTATCTTTTGACAGTTTAACGCTAGATTGATGGCGATGAATGCGGATTAGGGTTTTTTTTGGAAGAAACTAGGGTTTCTTCACTATAATCCCTTGTCCTTTCATTGATCCCATTCATTTTCTAGCCCTTCACAAAAAGATCGTCAATCTTATCTCACATCATGGTCAAGATAATCAAGAATTTGATATCGTACCTGATGAGGATGTTAACGATTCTTTTGCGAAGGTTTGTACACTTCATAAGACTAAAGAAAAGTATAGAATTCTATCATCCATCGATCTACCCTAATCCTGCGAATCCAATCAAGCGGAGATTTACTCGCGCATCATGAAAATCGAAGAAAGATTAGAAAAAGAACCCACAATGCGAAAATTTAAAGAAAGCGAAATTGAAACTAATTATCACATTTATTATTCAACTTCAAATTACAACTTTTTCAATCCGACATTTACAAGAAGAATTGCTCTCGATCACTCCCTTGAAGAGGTAATTTTTTCGTCGATCTTCACGTCGCTCGATCACCATGATTCTTGGACCTGTTATGGATTGCATGCTCGTTGATGATGATTGGCTTCGTATAAAAGATCTTTTGTTGAATCGCTTGATGAACTTCTCAATGATTCTTGATCTTAGATCTTGGATTTGTTGAATTTGTTAGCTCTTTTCTTGATTTGAAATTGGAATTAAAGTTGGAACCAAATTGGGTACCAAATTGGGAACTAAATTGGGAACCGTTTTCATTGTAGCTTTAAGTCCTTTTTATAGCCTCTAATCAAGCTTCTCCAACAAGGTAGGTTGTTATCGAGAAGTTTCCAGAATAAGATTGTTACAACGAGGATTTCTCAACAATCTAGGACGTTGAGAAGAAGTTTCCAGAGAGTTCCCGATCCCGAAGCCTACGAATCGACCGTGGATCCACGGCGACTCGGCCTGACTCGGCCGCGGTTCCATGGCCAATTGGTAAGCTTGTTGCTTCAAAATTCTGTGGACTTATTTTGTTGATCTCTGGGTCTTTATGTGATATCTGGAATTTTCTTATCTCTTCTGAATTTCTGCCAGTATTTGATTCTTCAACTTTCCTGTATTTTATCGGCAGATTCCTGATTCTCGATATCCGACCTGAGCTAATTTTGCACAAGATCTCAATGAAGAATACAAAAATAGTATGCGTAAAAATATTAAACATACAATTTCCTTCATAATGTTGATTATAATGTATAACACATGGTAAATGATATTTTGCAAACTTCTAATATGTGTTATATTTATAACAAATATGTTTAGATGATTAAGAAAAGTATGGAAATTGTCATATTAAAAGTGCACTATTTTCGACTGAACAAATACCCCCAAACTTGACTTTGATCATCTTGAGCAAACTATTTATTCAAGAGAAGGAGAAAAGAAAAAAATAGAAAAACTAACTAGCACACTTTCGTAGGCAATACGATTGCACTGAGCACTGCAACAAGCCTTTAAACCTCTAGGTGTCCCTAGTAGGAGTGTTGTCTCCTGAGGGTTTTCAGTGGATTGCACCCATAAAATTCTATAATAAAAGAAAGACTGTGAAAGTTACATATAAAGATAAGAATTATAAAAGAAAGAAATTGAAAATCAGAGTTTCCAACTACACTAGTTTTTCGGTTGTCATGAGCCTTATCTTAATAGTCATGAAAAGATGTTAAAAATCATATCATCCCTCAATAAAACATCGCCTTTATTCTTCATCCCTACCTTTCCTCATAACACCGATCATATACCCCTACATGTGTGTAAAAGACATCCCTACACTCGGAGAATTCAATTCAAGCTCTCATACTCTTGTCCATCTACCTCAGTACTTTTTAGTCGGTGAATATTTTAGATGAAATTGCTCACACATTCTTCATTCGACCGTTAATACTTCTTGAGGTACCAACCGACCGATTACTAAATGTGCTCACTTATTACGCGTAATTAGCAATTTTCTCGTCTTGCAACATCTAAGGCTTAGCAGTGGCTCCCAAACCAGTTGGTCAAAGGCACTAGGTGATGAAGCACCCTCGCTATATTTTTTTATGCTGCCTTGGTGATTACAAAACCAGTGTTCATTTTTCTTCACCATTTTATACTTTTATGCTTCATTTATTATTTTCTTCGTACTTTGGTTTTTAGACAAGAGCATTTCAAGGTATCCTCTACTATCCCGAGTTTCAAGACGTGTGTAAGTGCGTATAGTAGGGTATCAACGTTCAGATATTTGGCTTCCAGAACAGAGACTATTTTTTCACACTTAATTTTATCCTCAGATTAGTGACTTCCTTTATCTTACTAACCCTTGGGACAACGGCTCATAACTACTTATTACTAGTTTCGTTTAAGAAAATATCTAATTTTCTTGTTTTTCTTAAATTCTTCCAATCTTTCAAATGTAATTTTTCACTTTCTAATCTTTTATTATAAAAGAAATTTTTTGAAAATTTTTTGCTTATGCAAATTGTAATGCAAAGTAATGAGTAAATAAGCACAAACCCCCCAAAGCTATTTACAGCAGCGTTCTCACTGTTATCATCTTTTAAATCTCAAAAACCTATAGACTTAGGAGGAAAAGTTATTAACGGGGTACAAGAATAAATGAACGTGAAAACCTCCCCCAAACTTATTTGTAATCTTATGGATATTCAGTTAGGTCCTTTTTAACTCACCTCCATTTTTATGATGAGATAATATTATCGAGACATGGTGGTGAGGCGGAAGAAATTTAGTTATGATAAAGTGGCTCCTGTAAAAACAAGAGCTCCTCCGTGGGGTCAGTGGAACAATACGGTTTTAATCTATGCCCATTCACTTTAAAAATATAACCGTTTTTAATATTTTCAACTTCAACTGCCCCGTGCGGGTATACATACCGCACCACAAACGGTCTTTTCCAACGAGATTTTAGCTTACCCGCATGAAAATGGAGACGGGAATCGTAAAGAAGGACTTGTTGTCCTGGGATAAAAGTTTTTCTCAAAATATTTTTATCGTGAAATATTTTAGTCCGGTTCTTTACTATATCCGCATTATCCTAAGCTTCATCACGGAGTTCGCTTAGCTCATTTAGTTGCAACTTCCGAAAGTTGCAGGCTTGATTTAAATCGAAGTTAAGTTCTTTAATAGCCCACATTGCTTTATGTTCGATCTCGACAGGAAGGTGGCAAGCCTTTCCAAACACTAGGCGGTAAGGAGACATACCAAGATCAGTTTTATAAGCGGTACGAAATGCCTAAAGAGCATCCGTCAATTTGGTTGATAGAACTTTCCGGTTTTTAGAAACTGTCTTCTCCAAAATTTGTTCAATTTGTCTATTGGAAATCTCAGCTTGCCCGCTCGTTTGGGGATGATAGGGCGTAGAAAGTTTATGGTTGATTGAATATTTCCGCATCAAAGTCTCGAAAGACCGATTATAGAAATACGTCCCATTGTCGCAAATTATAGCGTGAGGGTGTTCAAATCGCGAAAAGATATTTTCTTTAAGGAACTTAATAACAATCTTGTTGTGATTAGTGCGAGATGGTATTGCTTCCACTCATTTTGAGACGTAATCAACCGCTAACAAAATATATAAATTCCTAAAAGAGTTGGGAAAAGGGCCCATAAAATCAATACCCCAAAAGTCAGAAATTTCCATAACCAAGATAGGTTGGAGTGTCATCTCCTTTTTTCGAGAAATCCGACCCGTGTGTTGACACCGTGAACAAGTTTTGCAATGATCAAATGCATCTTTGAATAATGTAGGCCGGTAAAAACCAGATTGCAAAACTTTCTCCGCCGTCTTACGTGGACCAAAGTGACCACCACATGCCTGATCATGACAGAAAGAGAAAACACTCTTGAATTCATCATTGGGGACACATCTGCGAATGATTTGGTCAGGAAAATACTTAAACAAATAAGGTTCATCCCAGTAAAAATGCTTTACTCGGGATAGAAATCGATAATTGTCTTGTTTAGACCATTCTCTAGGAATAAGTCCTGTTACTAGATAATTCACAATATCCACGAACCATGGTTCGCAGGATACAGTCAAGAGCTGTTCGTCAGGGAAAGAGTCGTTTATTGGCAAGGTCACAGTAGGTGAAGAAGAGATGCATGAAATATGGTCGGCTACTACGTTTTCACATCCTCTCTTATCTCATATGACAAGATCAAATTCTTGTAATAACAGGATCCAACGTATTAACCTGGCCTTAGCATCCTTCTTTGATAAAAGATGTTTTAGTGCGGAGTGATCAGTGTAAACCACTATCAGTGAGCCAATTAAGTAAGGTCTGAATTTTTCTAATGCAAATACAACTGCTAAGAGTTCTTTCTCGGTAGTTGTATAATTAATTTGAGCATCATTCAAGGTCTTACTTCCATAATAAATTGCATGTGGCATCTTATCAATGTGCTGTGCTAAGACTGCACCAATAGCAAAATCTGATGTATCACACATTAGCTCAAACGGGTGGTTCCAATCAGGAGATGATAGAACAGGGGCTGTAGTGAGAGATCTTTTAAGTGATTCGAAAGCAGTCACAATCTGAATCAAAGTGAAATGTAGTATCCTTGGCCAAGAGAAGAGTTAAAGGTCTAGCAATTTTGCTAAAATCCTTAATGAATCTCCTATAAAATCTTGCATGACCAAGGAAGGATCGTATATCTTTGACGTATTTGGGATGAGGAAGATTATGGATGACATTTATTTTAGCTCTGTCTACCTCAATGCCTTTTCATGAAATGACATGTCCGGGCACGATACCTTCTTGGACCATGAAATGGCATTTTTCCCAATTCAAAATTAAGTTCTTATCCTTACAGCGGGTAAGAACCGTGTCAAGATGACGTAGGCAATCCTCAAATGAGTCCCCAAATATAGAGAAATCATCCATGAAAATCTCCAGAAATTCTCGACCATGTCTGAGAATATCCCCATCATACACCGCTGAAATGTAGCGGGAGCATTTCATAACCTAAAGTGCATGCGTCTATAAGCAAAAGTACCGAAAGGACAAGTAAATGTTGTTTTATCTTGATCCTTTTCGGCGATAGCGACCTGGTTATAGCCAGAGTATCCGTCCATGAAACAATAATATTCATGTCCCGCTAATCATTCCAACATCTGGTCAGTGAAAGGTAGAGGGAAGTGATCTTTCCTCGTCGCGGCATTGAGTTTTCTATAATCAATACATACACGCCACCCAGTTTGGGTGCGTGTTTGGATCAACTCATTAGTCTCATTAGTTATGACCGTGATGCCAGACTTTTTAGGGACCACATGAATATGACTTACCCATTGGCTATCAGAGATTGGGTAAATTATACCACCATCTAGGCATTTGACGATTTCTTTCTTTACCGCTTCCTTCATGACGGGATTTAACCATCTGTGTGGGTATCGGGTTGGTTTTGCTTCATCCATCAAATGTATATGATGTTCAACAATCAAGAGACTAATCCCTTTGATGTCTGCCATTGTCCAACCAAATGCTTGCCGATTTGATCTCAAGACCATCAAAAGAGCGTCCTCTTGATCTAAAGCTAGAGAAACGAATATGATCATGGGAAATGACTCATTCTCACCTAAATATGCATATTTAAGATGAGAAGGTAACAGTTTGAGATCTAATGTCGGCGGAGAAACAATAGAAGGTGGGGTAAGGGAATGATATTTAGATTCCTTAAGAAGTTCATAACTTGCATAGGATATTGACTCGGAAAGCGCTACTGACTTTTGTGATGAGTCAAAAGGTTCAAACTCAGAGGTGAACTCGTCAAAGGTGTCCTCACTATAATAATGTGCTAGATCAAACAATGATGTACTAATGTCGTCGAGATCATTATAGCAAAGTTCATCAACCTTGCAGCTTTCGGGAGCTATCTCGTGGACAGAACAGACATCAACTAAATGAGCAGAAGGTTCAGATGGTTGACTTCCTAGCTTGTAAATGTTAAGCTCAATTGTCATTTTCCCGAAGGTTAGGTTCATAGAACCGTTACGAAAATTAATGACGGCATTGGAAGTGGCTAAGAAGGGTCGACCGAGAATCACCAGAATTTGATTCCGTGGGTTCGTTACAGGTTGTGTATTTAAAACAATAAAGTCCACAGGGAATATAAATTCCCTGACTTTTATCAACACATCCTCAAGCTTACCCCTAGATTTGGTGATAGATCGATCTGCCATCTGGAGAGTGCAGTGGGCAAGTTTCAACTCTCCAATACCTAACTGCTCGTAGACAGAGTAAGAAAGCAAGTTAATGTTGGGTTCCCTAGGGCGGCAGCAAGGTTTCCGGAGGTATCGTCCATGCCGATTTCAAATTTTTTTGCCGTACTTAAGAACCCTAATCTAGAATCTTAACTAGAGATTTAGACGAACAAGCAATGCAAACAACTTTACATCTAAGTGAATGAGGAATATAACCTTTGTAGACCGGTCCTTCACTTCTAAAGCTCTGTATAGTAGCCCCTTCACTCCAAGTAGTGAACACCCGAACTCTAGTAAAGGTTTACATGAAGAAATGAACAAGCTTGCTTGAAGTTTTCCAGGCCGAAGATGATCTACGTCGAGGAGACTCAAGCTCATGCTACCTCTTCACTAATGGTAGATTAGTGAAGAAAACACCCTAAACTAAATGGCTAAAATAGTAGAGGATGATGAAGTAGGAAATGGGCTCACTTTAGATTAATTTTTCTCACAATATTTCATCACCTTTTCAAAAGCTAGAAAGCTTTTTCATGAGGAAGAAGAAGATGAAGATGAAGATGATATGAGAATGAAACTTATATGAGGTGAGAATTGCAACCATGGGTGAGTTAGTGTCATACACTAACTCATGTAGAGACTTAACTATGGCTAACAATAATGGTTAGGTTAATAAATATTTACAAGTAAAACAAATAAGTGGACTTAGTCAATGGTTCCACAAGCTTTTCCAAGCTTCAACCATTAAGCCAATTTCCACCAATTTATGAATTACTAAAATAAATATAAATCCTTCATTATTTCAAGCATGGTGTGAGTCTCATACATCCATGAAGTATGTGGTATCAAGCATGACACAATAAAATGTACATTAATATATATATATATATATATATATATATATATATATATATATATATATATATATATATATATCACATATATATTAAAGCACAAAGTGAGAAAAAGAAATGTTTAAGTGAGCAAATATTAGTTAATGTAAATTAATATATCACATATATAATTATACATTAAACTATCAAATCAACACTTGATTTAATAATCCGGCTATATCACATACAACCGACTAATATCAAATGTATCAACTTATCGAATCAACACATGATCCGATAACCCGGCTATATCACATATAACCGACCGATATCACATATCGCGAGAATAGAATGCCGTATCACATACGCGCATTAATCTCGGTCCCGAACATATCACATATGCGCTCCTACTTCGTTTCGCATGAACCAGGAAACCTCTGTGTAGGACTCTAAAGACTTATCAATACGCCGGCAGTAGGTGATGATCATATCAAACACCCACAAGCCGCAAGTGGTTTGCTAAACGTAACGGCTACTCGGGTATTGAGCGATCAGAAGAACACCAAGCAAGCTTGCTCATACTCCTGCGAATCCAATCAGTAACACTACCGTACAGTCCGGTCTCTTCGTCAGATATGTCACATATCACAGCCTGGGGGTGGTATAACGTCAGACCCCAATATCCTGATGAGTCATGCTGATGCAAGGTCCATAATGGTTCGAGAAACTATTGATAACACTTACCAGTAAATCTCAGCAACCGTGGCTAGGGATTTCCTGTTATGGCTAATCGAGCATAGCGCAACATCAACCCCCAATACCGGGAGAGACGAATCCCCTCCTATTGCTCATTGCCTCCACGTGAATCGGGACTGTACCCCAAAACCATCTTTTTGCACGATCTCTTGAATGTGGTATGGTGGAAATCAAAGCACAGTGGGAATCACACAAGATTCTATGACGATCTCGGGTCGACAGACTAACCTATACCAGTGTCACCAGAGAACTGCTATCTGACGATAGGTATAATACCATCTAGGAGTTCTCAGCGAGTCCGTCCAGTATACCCAGTCTCCACTGAGCACCCGTATACCTTCTCTGATGTCAAACACCAAGGGATGTGGGATCATCCATCACCCATCATATGGATTAAGAAGCACATACGCTAGTCTACTCTGGAGTATCGATGCCCTGTCTCGATACTCCCACGATTAGGAACAATTGAAGGATGTACTTACCGACTACCTCTGCTCCACTATTATGATCTGCATCATAATCTTGGTGGTCAAGTACTCATCCTAATGGCTTTATCAACATGTAATAGAGAGACAATAAGTGTACATGTTAAGATAAAGTGCAACCAGATAGCATACTATCATGTCGAGAGAAAGTCCTCCCTATATATGTCCAAGCATCCACTACAATATATATCACATGTATAGTAATGGCCTCTAGGGCATATATATAACTGACAATCTCCCACTTGCACTAAGGCCATTTGTTGCAGTATCTCATACTCAACATCCTATAGAAGTCTTTCTCGGGTATGGCCTTTGTGAGTGGATCCGCCGTGTTATCCTTCGCGTCAACTCTCCTAACCTCGATCCCATGGAGATCAACCATCTCCCTGATCAGGTGATACTTACCTCAGAATATGTCTAGATCGCTGATGGGACCGGCGTTCCTAGGTAAAAGCCACAACTCCATTGTTGTCACAATAACAGTTATTGGACACTCAATGGTAGGAACCATGTTCATCTCATGAACAAGAAATGTCCAGACAATCTCTTTGGTAGTATCATTGGTAGCGATGTATTTAGCCTTTATCGTCTAGTATGTCATGGTATCTAGCTTGGAACTCTTCCAACATACCATCCCTCTACTCAGGGTAAAGACAATGCCTGTGACTGACATTCAGTCGATGTTATCACTCTAGAAGTTTGAACCAAGAACATTCTTTTAGTGCTTCTCAAGTACTTAAGAATGTCCTCCACAGCTTTCGCATGATTCTTCTAAGATCCGATTGATTCCTGATCACTACACCTAGTGATATAGCTACATCTAGTCTGGTACATAACATCGCATGCATGATAGACCCTACTGCCGAAGCATAGAGTATCCTTTGCACGCGAGCTCTCTCCAAATCAGTCTTGGGAGATATCTTTTTGGAGAGAGTGATCCACGAGTAAGTGGGTGAACCACTACGCTTAGAATTTTCCATACTAAACCCTTTTAGTATGGTGTTAATGTATCTGGATTTGGGACACTCCCAACATCTACTTAGATCTATCACCATAGATCATAATCCACAAGATGTAATAGGTAACATCCAGATCTTCTGTTGAGAATCCTCATGATAAGAGGAGCTTGACCGAATGTAGCATACGAAACCATTTCCTCTCAAGAGTATGTCATCTATGTACATTACGTGTAAGACTACCTCACTCTCTACAACCTTCTTGTATATACAAGGTTCATCTACCTTTTTGATGAAGTCAAACTCTTTGACTGCCACATCAAAACAGATGTTCCAACTCCGCTATACTTGCTTTAATCCTGATGGAATTAAGCATAGCTTTGAAAGTCTCAACTTTTCCATCTACACCAATAATCTTCTCAAGATCCATTTGCTCCCAATGGGTTTTACCCTTTCAGGTGCAACATACAAAATCATACTTTGTTGGTGTATATGGATTCCATCTTTGATTGCATAGCATCCAGCCTATTCACAGAGTCCCCACTCATGATGGCATGTATGAACCTAGTTGGGCGGGCCATCATCTACCATGATGCATTCCTCGCTCCCACTGTCACTGAGAAGACCGTAGTATCTCTCAAGTGGATGAAGAATCCTACCAGATTCGCGGAGAGGCTGAGGTTCGTTGGAGACTATTGAATCCTTTGGTTTCACCAAATCATCAGCTGTTAGTTTGTCTAGCTGGAACTCTTTCCAGTTTTACCTCATGTCCACTAATTTCTTCATAAGAAATTCCTTTTCTAAAAAGGTGGCATAATGAGAAACAAAACACCTTTTTGTTGGATATAGTGCCCTCAAAGTCAATTATTGGATCGCAGGTACGTGATTGCAATGATTGAGGGAGGACCTATACCGGTAGGACAGTCTTACTCGAGATGATAGTATGCTATCTGGTTTGCCTTTATCATCGTGTACAGTTTTAGGTGACTGTTCACTATTACACGTTGATAGAGCCCTTAGGATCTTGCTTAACTACCAACAGTATGATGGCGATCATATACGTGAGAGTTGGGTAGTCCATAAGCACATCCTTAAAAGCGGTCTCTAGTCGTGAGAGTTTCGAGACAGGGCATCGATACTCCGGAGTAGACTAGTGTATACAGTCGAGACCCCGACGAAGGGCGGTGGCCGGTCTCACAAGCCACTAGTGTCAGTTGGATCACCTAAGATGTATACAAGTGCTCATTGGGTTATGAGTACACCGGACATGACTCACCGAGAACCTGCTAGTTGGTATTATACCTAGCGTCAGATAGCAGTTCCCTGGTGACAAGTGTATAGGTTAGTTTATCGACCTGAGGTCGTCATTTATCTTGTGTGAGTTCCCACTATGCTTTGATTTCTACCCTACCACGGCTCAAAGGAGTCGTGCAAACAGGTTTTTTTGGGTACATCCCCGAACCACATGGAGGAAAGTGAGCGGATCGGCAGGGGATTTGTCTCTCCCGGTATTGGGGGTGAGATCGCGCTGTGTCTAGGAGAGCCATTATACATAGCCCTCGGCCGAGGCAGGAGATTTACTGGTAGGTACTCCAGTAGTATCTCAAGGTGTTCTGGGCTACACTTTCACACGACTTATACCGCTATTGGGGGTTTGACGTTACCAGCCCCTAGGCCCGATATGCGATACTCATAGACGAACGGACCGGACTGTATGTATATTGTCACTGATAGGCTCAGTAGGGTTCCAGGATGAGTTCGCTCATCGGCTTCCCTTGAGGTCAGTACATGGGCAGCCGTTACGCACAGCTAGTGCCGCCGACGTGATTGTGGTTAAACCCACTGCCAGGGTACTGACGAGTCTTTAGAGTCCCCCACAGATAGTTTCCCAAGTTCGGGCGAAACGTTGTAGAGGCCGTATGGTTTTATGGCAGGGTTCGAAAAATGCACGTGCACTTGTGCACGTGTCATATTTCGGGCAGATAATACTGGTGGGCTTTGGTTTAAGCCAGATTCATTTATTATATTGAGTCGGAATATTTTAGTCTCTCGTATTCGTATTCGGTCGGAATACGGATACAGGTATGTATATACAGTTGAGGGGTATTCTCGTAATCCGTTACGGGAATATTTTAGAAGATGCATTTCTTTTTGGATTAATCATTTTGGTTTAAATGATTAATTGGTTTTGGAAAGGGTGACTCATTCTTTGTGACTCGTTACTTCTAGAATGATCACTAATGACTCATGTAATGAGTCATCTAGTGAGTCATTAAGAATTAATGTGTTTTGTTTTGTGAATGGATATTTTGAGGAGATATTTTCATAAGATATTTTTTCTTTTGGGTTTTAAAAGGAGACAACTTCATATAGCTATTCACATGAGAGAGAAGTTTATATGCTTGGTTTTTCTTTTGCTCTCTTAATTTTCTTGAGTTCACCATTTCCAATCCCAAACATCTTCTTCTACCTCCACCCTACCCCTCTCATGCGATGAGAACCCTAGGGTGTTTGAGACAAAGTATTCTACTCATTCTTTACTTCATCTTGATCATCTCTTTTAGCAGACTTGATGACCGAGTTGCCTCGGTATAGAGACGGGAGCCCGTTTAAAGATCCGTTGACGTGGTGCCACTTCGATGAGGAGACGAGAGATCGGAGTTGCCGCGAGGAGCGTGGGATGATGGCTAAAGGCCGAAGGACTCCGATCGATCGGTATAGCCTTTCTACCTCTTTACAGTTTGTTAGTTTAGCGTTAATGGCAAGATTCGGGTTATACTATGCGATAGTGCCAGTTATAAAAGTTTTTGTTCCGCGTTTGGCGTCAAAATGACGGCCGGGGCGCTACCGTAGACTTAGATGGTATCAGAGCCACGCCATTAACCTTAACTAACTTGTTCTAACGCGTTTAAAACATCGATCGAACGAAATTTCCAAAACCGCGATTTTCAGGCTAAAGTTTCTGTTGATTTTCAAAACAGGTCTAAAAATCATTTTGAGCATCTAAGAAAATCGAGCAGGCTTTTTTAAGAATTCTGATGAAATTTGGTCGACTGAAACCACTGTACTACCGTGGAACCGCCGCACAAACCATGGTTTGGCTGCGGTTCCGCCGCCAGTTTGTGGGAACAGTAAACCCTATTTCTACAGTAATGTCTGGCATGGAAAATTGTGGTTTCTGGAATACTTTTTTTGGGCCCAGATTTTTTTTGAGTACTGCAGTTGTACGTGGGGCCCACTTCGGGAAGTTTTGTCGATCGGAATTTAAAACTTGTTAGTTTACAGTACCTACATTATATCTCCGACCATGAATGTCATTCGAGCGGTAAATTGCGTCTAATTGCTATCCTTTTAGACGGGTTTGCGAACGTGACATTCGCGTTGATGTTCTGTGTTGTGCTGTGATGTTGCGGATTTGTCGTGGTGGATAGTAGTGTGCAATGGTAGTGCAGTTTGGATTTATTTGTACATTTGATATTGCGGGGCGAGCGTCCAACATGTGGACTGCCGTCACTGCCTGTTTGTATAATATTCTTTTGGGGCACGACCGGGCTGGGGTCGATGTACCCATTGTATATATTTTTCATTTCTGTACTAGGTTTACCCCGCGACGGAGTGCACGGATAGCCGGGTTCTGGAGGGCAACGGGTCCTCATCTCATGGCTTTGAGTGGCAGAGGGCCTCACTCTAGAATTGGCAGACTATTCGCCGCACTCGTAGGGGTACAGGTTGACCCAAGGAGGGGTACTCAAGTTACCGGATTCCGTGAAGTGCAGGGTGGTCCATTCACTTTGCTGTAGGGGGCTGCCTCGCTTCAGGTTTTGGCGGGTAACTTGCCGCACCCGTAGGGGTCTAAGTTTCATTGCACAGGCTATCCACATGACCAGGGGAACGTCGGGTTTCAGCAGCGGCTCTGTGAAACCCGGGGATCCCAGATTATCTGTATTGTTCTGTGATGCTTATTACTTTTCTGTAATGTTGCATATTATCACGCCTGGAGCGATTATTGTATATTGGTATATATACTAGTAGATGTTGTATATGTTTTGCACCCGCGCTAGTCCAGTCCCCGCTCTGTCGTTAGTTAAGTAACCTAACGGGCAATGATGGGACCCAGTGACGAATGCGGATGGCATATACGTACATTTTATTTTCGTTCTTTTCTGGTGTGATTAATTGATAGGACTGCGTTGATTCTGATCAATGCAAAGGAAAACAAACCTGTTTGGACGTTGTTGGAACAGTTTTAAAAAGTGTTATTACAAAGTCGTTTTCTTTTGTTTTGCATAGTGGTATTCAGTTGGAATATCCTGCACCTCATTCGACGAGGCAAGGGCCGAGATCCCTTCACCGGGAGTGACCCCTTGGGTAAAAGTTTGCATCAGGGTAATAACTTCACTATAGTTGATTACATGTTGCTTTGCATCGCGGTATTCAGTTGGAATATCCTGCACCTCATTCCACGAGGAAAGAGCCGAGATCCCTTCACCGGGAGTGACCTCTTTAGCAGAGGTTTTCGCCACTATATTTTTATAAAAAGCTATCAGGTTCCTTCAATGAGATCAAGTTCATCACGTTAAAGGTTTTTCGCCAAAAACTAGCCGTAGCCCTCCGTCGTTTCAGATGGGTAGCACGTAGTATTCATGCTATGTTTGTTGGCCTTCGTCAAGGCATAGTGGATGGTAGCTGCTTGTTACTTTTCTGTTGCATAGATAGATGAGTTGGTTTGGGACAGTCGTATTACCTTGTTAGCCTTCGTCATGGGTATGTACGGGTGGGTTCGAATTGACAAGATAATGACGGGTAGAACTTGACATGTGACTTATGATTTGTTGGCCTTCGTCAAGGCCATAAGAACATGGGGTAAAAATCACATTAGGAGTTTCTAAAGAAACTGAAACTTGCCAGGCATGCGCATACCTTCTGGAGTGTGATAACGTGAGTGGATACCTTCACGTTATCATACGATGAGAGTTGGATCCCAATTCCCACTAATAAGTTGGTTTACTCTTCGGGTGATCCCGATTGATTCTTCTTTTAGGTTTAGAGGAGAATTTGACAGTACAGTGGGAGGTTTCCTGATTAGATAAAGTGATAACCATTCTGATCTAGGTTAGAGTGCACGCAGAGTGTTTCTTTTCTCTCTCTCTTTGGCTGTGACCTTTGACCGACCCTAGACTATAACTCAGTGACCAAGTTGACCGAACCTTCTTAAAATACTGGCTTTTGGATTGTCTAAATTGCATAAGTCATTGCCGCTCCTTCTTTTACCCTTTAAATTTCTCAGAACACCTCGTATCACTACGAACATCCACTTCCATTGGATAGATCCATCGTATGGTTATATACGATCTCGAAGGGACTTCTTCGAGGATGGATCCAGGTTCAGGAGAAATTGAATTGGTTTATCCAGTTGTCTTTTATCATCACCTTCTCTCAGGTTGCGAGGGCTCCTTGGTTTAGGAGAGTACACCTATTACGCTTATTGGATAGTCTTCTTCCAAACCATAGGCAGGTGCCGAAAGGTAGGGAATGAAGAAAGCCAATTAGCCTAAGTAGGGTGTACAGAAGGTAATAAGTAAAGACAAAATAAAGGGATTAGAAAGAGGGCAAAGTAAATTGCGACTGCTATCATTCACGACCAAACCGAGTACTTCATCGCTACTCCTATTTCACCTTTTCTTTTTTCCCCAGTTCGGGAGAAATAAAGTAAGGTATTATTCAGTTGTCTTTTATCATCACCTTCTCTCAGGTTACGAGTACTCCTTGGTTTAGGAGGGTACTTCTATTACGCTTATTGGATTGTCTTCTTCCAAACCATAGGCTGGTGCCGAATGGTAGGGAAGGAAGAAAACCACTTAGCCTAAAGGGATGTACAGAAGGTAATGAATAAAGACAAATAAAGGGATTTGGAGAGATGGCAAAGAAATATACAGTTACAGTCATGAATTGGATTATGGAAGAGGCATTACTAGGAATACCAGGATACCCCTTCGAAACATTTTCATGTTTCAGTTTCACTGTGCGTTGTTAAAGGAAAACCGATTTCCCGATTAGATACTTACTCCAGGGTATGTATTTACCAGGTATGATTCTCACATCTGTATGGTTTTACAGATGATGAGTGGGAGTAAGTTATTGGGAATAAGGTGATCATCCTCATTATATCGGAATTCGTTGTAATTGGTGATATTTGAGGAAATTGCCTAAGTTTTTGCCGGATGGCAAGTATTTGGTTTTGAGTATCCGTTGTTGTGCACCAATTTCAAACTGATATATCTGTACGTTTATTTTTATAAAATGAGATATAACTTTTTGAAATTATGTCCGTGACATTTATCTATATCAGTTGATAATTGGGTAAGGAGCATTGAACAGCGGAGTAGTTCTTAACCATAAGTACAGTTTTCAACCTACGATGCATAGGTTTTGAGTTATTCAACTTAGGGGACTTATACAGAGTATTGTATGTTGTCCAGTATCCATCAGGACAAAGGGGTTGGTTCTCGTATTATGTTCTGTTTACTTGCGACTTCTCTAGTTTTTAGACAAGTGTTTTGCAGAAATACAAGGTCTAAGTTTTGAGAAGTTGTAGGTATAGGAATAAAGTAGAGAACCAGATGTCGCAAGTATCGGGATTCTTCAAAAAGATCGAAGATGTAGATACTTGTGATTGGTATTCAATTGATAGTAATGGTTTTGAGAAACTTGTTTCTCTTTCAGGTTACTTATAATTGGATGCATTCCTAAGTTGAGTAATGCTGATCATGCCTCTCTCCATTAAGTTGATATGCACTGGAGACAGCTGCATGATTTGAATATAGTTCCAATTAAATAAGTGCTAAAGTTTCTATATTGGATATAGAATGGTTCATATCTTAACGATGTTAAGGTACGGGGAGTTGTCCGGCTTATGCTTAAAACCAGACTCTGGATAACTCAAGGCACGTTTCTGTAATGGCAGTTTGTGGGTTGGCCCAGGCTATGACGAGGGTTGACTTTCTACCATCTAGAAGATCAATGGTGATATTGTTTTTGACTCGCCACAGTTTTAGTAAAATGGATTTTTTCAGGAAACAGTAGTGGGAGTATGGTAGAACTGGAAGTGATTCTAGAATCGCAAACGATTAAGGAAAAATTTAATAGGATATAAAGATTCAATCAGGTTTGACATTCCATAGCCACTCCGCAGATATGGTGGGTAACCTCAGACACGAGAGGTACTCCGGTAGCCTCAAGGACGGTGACAGGGAGGTTCTTGTTTACCCAGACTTGACACTACTGTTGTTCCAGGCTATGAGATCCAGCAGGAGGTTAAGTATAGCGTCGTTCTAAATTAGCTTTAGAAGTGCACGTATATATTATTCTGCCAGAGGGTTGTTATGGTCAGTGGGAGCAGTGGAAGAATAGTGGGTAAGTAGCTTATGTCCATTTAAAGACTAGAGCAGATATAGCGGAGATAGATTATCTAATTTTGATGTGACAGTCATGGGTTTGACTTCATCAGAATAGAGGATGGATCTGTTAAGAAGATAGTAGGGTGTGATGTCCTGGTATTTGGATGACATACACAGAGTAGGAAGTAAAATTCCTATACTACGATCGGTTATACTGTGGTTGTCACACAGTTGTTTCTCCACACAGGATATGGATATAATATAAGACATTCTGGTTACTAGATCTATGGTTTTAGATCTAGATTTGGGTAGTTTCCCAATCTAGGTACTTTGACAGTATTCTAATAGTTTTTAGAATAGATGACTCCTGGCATGGTGGTGTACCTGCAGGTGATGGAGTCACCCTCTCTAAAGGTGTCTTACAGATTAAAGGGGAGAGGGATGTGCATGATTGGCAAATCACTTGCTTAGGAAATTGAGTCAATCATGAGATATCAAGTACCACACCAGATCTTGTTTTTGCACTAGATGCAATAAGTTTATATTAATCCAATCCTGAAGAAACATAAGGAAGCAGTTTTAGAACATAAGTGAATGTTTTACGGATTTGATGACGGCCGCCTCCTTCGGGGACGGTTATCATTCCAAGCTTTAAAGGTGACATGGATGATAGAGTGATTGTCAGAGTTATAGTTTTCCCTCTGACGAAGGGGGAAGTACTATGGACAGGTGGTCCAAGAGGATACCGTGGGAGGCATGGTGCAGGGGTTCGGTTGACGATACAGTCTAAGAAGTTTGGATTTGGAGTTCATTTATAAACTAGGTCCCATCAGATATCCAGACATATTCTAAGACAGGTATTACTCAATTCAGGAGATGGTTTTCTCCGCGAACTTGAGATTAAGAGAGATATAGAAAGAAATATCAGAGCGGATCCACTCATTGAGGCTATTTCTCGAACACAAGAGTTTTACAAACGAGCTTTGTGAAACTGATTAGTAGAGGAGTTGGGTGTTCGGTATCACACGGGCTATGAGTATGCGACATCGCAATAATTAGCCTTAAGTGCAAGTGGGAGATTGTTGGATATAGTACCCTCAAACTCAATTATTGGATCGCAGGTACGTGATTGTAATGATTGAGGGAGGACCTATACCGGTAGGACAGTCTTACTCGAGATGATAGTATGCTATCTGGTTTGCCTTTATCATCGTGTACAGCATTAGGTGACTGTTCACTATTACACGTTGATAGAGCCCTTAGGATCCTGCTTGACTACCAACAGTATGATGGCGATCATATACGTGAGAGTTGGGTAGTCCATAAGCACATCCTTAAAAGTGGTCCCTAGTCGTGGGAGTTTCGAGACAGGGCATCGATACTCCGGAGTAGACTAGTGTATACAGTCGAGACCCCGACGAGGGGCGGTGGACGGTCTCACAAGCCACTGGTGTCAGTTGGATCACCTAAAATGTATACAGGTGCTCATTGGGTTATGAGTACACCGACAGGACTCGCCGGGAACCTGCTAGTTGGTATTATACCTAGCGTCAGATAGCAGTTCCCTAGTGACATGTATACAGGTTAGTTTATCGACCTGAGGTCGTCATTTGTCTTGTGTGAGTTCCCACTGTGCTTTGATTTCTACCCTACCACGGCTCCAAGGAGTCATGCAAACAGGTTTTTTTTTGGGTAAAGTCCCGAACCACATGGAGGCAAGTGAGCGAATCGGCAGGGGATTCGTCTCTCCCGGTATTAGGGGTGAGATCGCGCTGTGTCTAGGAGAGCCATTACACATAGCCCTCGACCGAGGCAGGAGATTTACTGGTAGGTACTCCAGTAGTATCTCAAGGTGTTCTGGGCTACACTCTGACACGACTTATACCGCTATTGGGGGTCTGACGTTACCAGCCCCCTAGGCTCAATATGCGATACTCATAGACGAACGGACCGGACTGTATGTATATTGTCACTGATAGGCTCAATAGGGTTCCAGGATGAGTTCGCTCATCGACTTCCCTTGAGGTCAGTACATGGGCAGCCGTTACGCACAGCTATTGCCGCCGACGTGCTTGTGGTTAAATCCACTGCCAGGATACCGACGAGTCTTTAGAGTCCCCCACAGATAGTTTCCCAAGTTCGGGCGAAACGTTGTAGAGGCCGTATGGTTTTATGGCAGGGTTCGAAAAATGTACGTGCACTTGTGCACGTGTCATATTTCGGGCAGATAATACTGGTGGGCTTTGGTTTAAGCCGGATTCATGTATTATATTGAGTCGGAATATTTTAGTCTCTCGTATTCGTATTCGGTCGGAATACGGATACAGGTATGTATATACAGTTGAGGGGTATTCTCGTAATCCGTTACGGGAATATTTTAGAAGATACATTTCTTTTTGGATTAATTATTTTGGTTTAAATGATTAATTGGTTTTGGAAAGGGTGACTCATTCTTTGTGACTCATTACTTCTAGAACTCGTCCTAACCGAACACGTTCTCAGGAACTCATCCTAACTATCGGAGGAATACTCAATACTCGTCCATTCTCGATCAATTCACAATGCATCTTGGTGAGGTCCTCTATCCGAAACTGGTCAGCCTGTTGATCTCTCATCACATGATATCCGGACGACGTTAAACGTTTCGATCGATTTATCAAAGTTCCATAATTCCCCGAAAGCTCAACACCTGAGCACAGTCTAATAATATCCGGTACATGCCACAGTACCTATGGACCAACCGTAGAAGGGCAAACCCAAGCCTCACTGATGGCACCGCTAAACTGTTGCAAACCCTAAGGTTCAGAAGCGGTTCCATGGTCATCATGTCGAGTTAGGGTTTCATTCTTCTAGAGGGTCCACCGAATTACTTGCGTGTTCCTTCGAATACTTTAAACTTGGAAAAATGGGTTTCTGACATTCGTTCGACTTTTTAACTTCGCCTAGACAGCAATGCGAATCCCCTTCGTCCGCATGCTAAACAATGACTCAATCCTCTAGGAAAGGCGATACATCATCGGTCATCTCTGGATCGGTCTACACTAGATCTGAGTAAGACTCTCCACACTGGAAATCTTCAACTCGACTGGGCCTGCGTCGGCACGTCAATCTGACAAATCACCTTCGTCTCTTAACTCGGGATAGACTAGCTATCGCCTGTCGCATCTCTGCCTGGAAGCTCCAGCGATCTTAGCTCGTAAACTCTGGAAGCGGTATCACATCAATCTCAGCAACAGCTGGGTCATCTGTCCACACGGTAGACGACATCACAATCTCTGAGGTCGGCTGTACATCAACAGTCCTCTCACAACTGGCAGCTCTAACAATGGCCCAATCATTCGGTGTAAAACCAAACACTCGCTTCATCCGAGAGGTCACAACACAAAAACTAACTCAATATGTTCGCATGTCACCAGAAAACACAATGGTCAGCTCTCGTACCAGACGAGCTCGCCCTGACCGCAACACTAGCAGCAGCTCAATCTGCGCTCAAACCAAGGTGACAGGAACCTCAAGTGTGTATCGAAGAAAATAGATCAAGGGCATGAAAGGAACGACATATCCAAAATGGATACATGATCATAAGAAGAAACAACATCAATGAAAGTATGATAATGGAACGAACAGAATCAAGGATCTCAAATGGATGTATGATCAAGAGAACGAAAAGAATCATAAGTCTCGAATATGTACATCCTAAGGTTTCTTAAGTAGAGTATCGAATTGTAAATATGCCGTGGAATATACGTACGGTACGTCACTCTACTCAAGCTACCTACTCCATCAATCAGGGTCAACCTATGAAATGAAATTTCGGGTCTAATACCCCCCTGTTCAAGTCTAAGTTCCGTAAGGTCAAGCTTAGGTTCCGAAATACATAGCCGCCCTAGACTCCGCATAGTCAAACATAGACTCGAACCAAAGTTAAACCTAGCTCTCTGATACCAACTTTTGTCAAGACCCGAAATATTAGCTCATGACCGGCACTTAAATCACGCCACGTCTAAAAGCGTAACGTAATTCAAGTAAGCCGAACCCAGAAATCTAAACCTTTTTAAAAAAAAATAAAACATGTGAAGTTTTGAAAATAAGGTACGATGAAATCAAAAGTTTTCTTAATGCGTAGAAAAGGAACATGAAAATGTAAGTGAAATTTACTAGTTTGAAAATATGTTTCGTCTTTTAAAAATTTGGGCAACACCTCCTTTGTATATTTTGATCCAAAAACACAAATATATAATAATGATAAAGGCATCCCCAAGCGGGAGCTAGCTCTTCGCCAAACGGCGGATCCACAACCACGCAAAGCATAAATATAAGTATACGACGCCCAACGGCGAAGTTCACCACAAAAGATAAAGAAATAAGCAAGACATCAAAACCACAAGTAGCGGAATACCTCTCGCTCTAAGTCTCGCAACCATAAGTTTCACTAAGCCTCATTACTTATACAATTACTAATCTTAATTGATGGAGTTGACTAGATACAATATGAATAATAATACAAGAGTGGGTACGATACAAATGTCCCACCTACCAAGCAAAACACCCAAATGAAGCTATATGCCAGCGATACCGCTACGGATCCATGCGGTCAACCTGCAAGAACTGTGGCACAACGGGGGTGAGTTGCCAACTCGTGAATAGAAAAACATCTACAGATAGAAATCGAATAAACAACGACTCCTAGGTAAACTATATCATAAAGGTAATACTATGATATCTAGGGTGACCGGGTCTGTATATGTGCCAACACTATAAATAAATGCCTATCAGCATGTGGATATCATCCAACAATATAATCAATGTCTGTATGCATGTGGATCTCGTCCAACCATATCATCAATGTATGTATGCAAGTGGATCTCGTCCACGCGTCAACCAATGACACAACAACATCATGCATGTAAATATCATAAAAGCATATGCATGGAAATATGAGGATATAAATCAACATGTGTCCCTCCCGACACATCAAATCATGGAACCTGAGTGCCCAGCATCGACACTCGAAACATCATGAAACCCATGTCCAGCATCGACACGTAAATCCTCATATCTCAGGCTCCGTCAGTCCGGATCGGCCCATATCATCTCTTGACTCCGATCGGTATCCTCCGGATATCCGCCGAGCCCAAATACTATCACCGGTAGGTAGTACTCCCCTGCCAGGCTCATCGTCTACTGCACGACATCCCTTTCTTACCCCGGAGTACCATACCGGGTCCACCATGTACCCGCAATCGGCCTCATCCAGCTCCTCGAATCGGGTTTCACATGTCACACATCTCAGAACCGAGAAAATGCATGGTGGACGCACTGAAATATCATATCAAGAGAAATTGGATTTTTAAAACAGTACATACTTTCTTTTGAAATAACCACGGTTCTTAAATCCAGAAATCTCATGAAAAACAGCATATCTCAATGCGTATAATCGTAAAGCATGATGTATGCGACATATAACAGAAATGTAAGCATATCCGTATATCATGCAACATGGAATAGTAATATGCACATATCGAGGGAAAACCGTTCTTTTAAATGAATCCAGTTTTAAAATATATCCTGCGGTTCCCAAATTCTCCAAAGTCCAACGCAATATCGTATAAAGGTGCATATGTAACTATAGCAAGTAAACTATGCCAGGAGTGATATCATGATGCAGCAATTCTACTGTGTAGTGACATGGCAATTATCGATGATGAAGTGTGTGAGCCAGAAAATCTGTGTACGTGTAACATATGCATCATCGATAATGGTGTAAGTGTACTAGCACAGGTACATGCAATGCAATGAGAATAACATGAATGCAGCATAAGGTAAATCATATGCAAATGCTGACGGGTATACGTATCTAACATGACCGAGTTGGTGAATCTAACCATCGACATCTAGCCTTATGACATCACGTACGGTATAATCCATCGTACGGCATCCTCTAGTCAAGGGTATGGATCAACATCAAGTCAAACTCATCACGTACGGAAAATCATCGTACGGCGGTATTAAACCAATAGGGATCCTATCAACCTATATGATAATGAGGGTATGACCTAATGTCACATACGGCCTATCATTCATGATTCATAACATTTATATATATCTATATACTTATGTCCCAGGTCGCATCCATAACCAACTCATATCAGGGGACCGGCAAAGGTATCAATCATCTCAATCGACTCGCATCCGTATACCGACATATTATCAGGTCATCATATTACCTCGTATATTCTTTTCATCGCATTTATATCCCACATCAAGTCAATTTATATATACATCAAGTGTCATGTTATTCTAAAATTCATACTTGTTCTAATGTAACTATATATCTATAAGTCGTGATTCATATTCACTTTTCATATCCCTAAAGCTTTCATCTCATATCTCAATATATTTATATATATTCATTCACTTATATCATCTTTAATTATCATTTTATCCATATCCCTAGTTTGCTAATCTAGGTTTCTACGACTATATTCTATAGATCGGTTTCCATCAAATTGAGGGGGTGCTATACACCATCCACCCGACTTCCCCTGTAGATATAGATCTACTCCTATTTCTTCTTGCTTGCCGAAGTCGATGACGCCACGCTCCGTCGCCTTAGAATCCATGCGAAGGTACCTACAATCAATACAATCCCAATCGCTATTAAAATCAAATCCGGAAAACCAAAATGGCACACGGTGCGCTCATAGGTTAGAACCTATGGCCTACACGTGCACAAACAATCAAACAACCCTTGTTGTTAATGTACAAACATCCAACAACCAAATACAAATCCAAACATCAAAACCAAGCACTAAAATATACGGAAACATAACCAAAAACCATACCAAAGTGCTCCCAGATTTTGACTCAGGCCAATAGGAGTTAAACAAACAAGTATAGGGTGCTGTACCTGGAGTTAATGAGCTACTGGACCAACCTAGATCCAAACCCTCACCAAGTGGCCGGCCACATGCCCCCTAATTCTGTCCATCTCGGCCATGGTGCCTCCGTTGGGGTTTCTTCTGGTCAGGGTGGTCTCCTAGTACCCTAATTCGGTCCATGGTGTTGTTTGCTAAACTCAGAAATTCCCCGGGTTGCTCTAGATTCACTGTAGGCACACCAAAAGTCACAAAACCGATACGGAACAAATCCTAAGTTCGTGTATCGGGTTCAATTCTATGGCTCAGTTTAGGAAACGTGTCACCATGGTCATGTAAACACTCCCAACAGCTCCCAGATTTCACCTATGGTCATCACAGAAAAATCTAGTAGTACCAAACATCTCTAAACAACTTCAGGCAGCTACCTTATTAAACCCAAGCCCTAACTCCCTTACACACCCGAGGTCGCCGGAATTTGCCTACTCCTCGCCGGCCAAAACCGATCAGGTAGGGTCGGGGTCACAAGTGTACACTCAGGGTCACAAGTACAACATTACTACACTGTTTGTTTTTACAGTGAACACTCGGGGTCACAGCAGGTTATCGATATCACAAAACGACACTAAAATATGATATCACACAAAACTAAACTAAAAGGATGAAGTTATACCTCATTTGGGCAACTCAAAAAAACCCTAGCTTTCCAAAGTCTTCAAAATCTAATCTTTCTTGGTCCAAAGTGATGAGGGTGAGGAGGTGATCATTTTTTGTGAAAGGGGTATAGGGTTTTGGGGAGTATTTTGAGATGGGTTTTTAGGGTTGAAGGTGGAGGGAGATGAGGAAGAAGAAGGAGAAGAAAATGGTGGAGGAAAACAAATGAGGCAGCCCCTTCTCTCAATTATTCTCTCTCTCTCTCTCTCTCCAAGCATGCTTACCCTCATCATTATGTCCCCCCTCTCTCTCTCCCCCCTCCCCTCAATCATTACTCTCATCTCTTCTTTTCTCACCAAAAACCAACCATAACACAAAACAACACAAATGAAAATGTAACCAAATGAAACATGTCATGGTGCACTAACCATGAAAACTGTAGAAACACAGATTTGGTTTGATCGCGATTAGCAGTGCACTAATTGGGTTTTTATTTAAACTGCATATAATTGATTTTAAAAATGCCAAATCCTTTAAATATATTTAGAAATGAATAAATCATTTTAATTTCTATTTATTTCACAATTATTGGTATATATTTATACCCTTTTTCGAAAACCCCAATTTCGCAAATAGGCAGTTTTCGGGAAATATATTATTTTAATATTAAATTCTAAAAATAATATTTTATATTTTCTGAAATGTTACACGCGCTCTATGATGAGTATTGCTGAGTTACCTGTTTCCTTTTGGTGTTATGCACTTGAGAAGCTACATACCTATTGAATTGGGTTCCATCCAAATCGGTACCTACCATTACATATGGGATATGGAATGGGAAGAGACCATATCTTAAATGAGTTAAGATATGGGGTTGTCCAACCAATGTTGAAAAGCAAAATCCGGACAAGCTCGAGGCAAGGTCAGTTCTGTAAGTTTGTAGGATATCCCGAACATTTGCGAGGGTATATCTTCTGCCACTCTGAGGAGCAAAAGGTGTTTTGTTTCTCAGCATGCCACATTTTTAGAAAAAAAAAATTCTTGTGAAGAAATTAGTGGTCATGAGGTAAAACTGGAAGGAGTTCCAGCTAGACAAACTAACAGCTGATGATTTGGTGAAACCAAAGAATTCAATAGTCTCCAACGAATCTCAGCCTCTCCGCGAATCTGGTAGGGTTCTTCATCCACTTGAGAGATACTACGGTCTTCTCGGAGACAGTGGGAGCGAGAATTGCATCATGGTTGATGATGGCTCAACTAGGTTCAGGCAGGCCATCACGAGTGGCGACTCTGTGAAATGGCTGGATGCTATGCGATCAAAGATGGAATCCATGTACACCAACTAAGTATGACTTTTAATGTTACACCTGAAGGGGTAAAACCCATTGGGAGAAAATAGATCTTGAGAAGATTCTTGGTGTAAATGGAAAAGTTGAGACTTTTAAAGCTATGCTTAAGTCCATCAGGATCAATGCAAGCATCGCGGAGTTGGAACATTTGTTTTTGATGTGGCAGTCATAGAGTTTGACTTCATCAAAAATGTAGATGGACCTAGTATATACAAGAAGGTTGTAGAGAGTAAGGTTGTCTTCTACGTATCGTACGTAGATGATATACTCTTGATAGGAAATGGTTTCCTATGCTACACTCGGTCAAGCTCCTCTTATCACAAGGATTCTTAATATAATATCTGGATGATACCTACTACATCTTATGGATTATGATCTATGGCGATAGATCTATGTGGATGTTGGGAGTGCCCCAAATCTAGATACATAAACACCATACTAAAGGGGTTTAGTATGGAAGATTCTAAGCGTGATGGTTCGCCCACTTACTCATGAATCACTCTCTCCAAAAGATGTCTCCCGAGACTGATTTGAAGAGAGCTCTCATACAACGATACCCTATACTTCGGCAGTAGGCTCTATCAGAGTGTGCGATGTTATGTACCAGACCAGATGTATATGACTCACTAGGTGTAGTGATCAGGAATCAATCGGATCTTAGGAGAATCACTGGAAAGCTGTGAAGGACATTCTTAAGTACTTGAGAAGCACTAAAAGAAAGTTCTTGGTTCCAGCTTCCAGAGTGATAAGTTCGATTGAGAGTCAGTCACATGCATTGTCTTTACCCTCAGTGGAGGGACGGTATGTTGGAAGAGTTCCAAGCTAGATACCGTGACATACTAGACGATAAAAGCTGAATACATTGCTACCAACGATACTACCAAAGTGGCTGTCTGGACATTTCTTGTTCATGAGATGAATAAGGTTCCTACCATTGAGCGTCCAATAACTGTTATTGTGAAAATAATGGAGTTATGGCTTTGGCCTAAGAACACTGGTCCTATCAGCGTTCCAGACATATTCTGAGGACAGTATCACCTGATCAGGAAGATAGCTGATCTCTAAGGGATCGAGGTTAGGAGAGTAGACCAGAAGGTTGACACAGCGGATCCGCTCACAAAGGCCTTACCCTAGAAAGACTTCTCTACAATGGTTGAGTATGGGATACTACAACCACTGCTAAATTGTTGGGTATTGGATACTACAACAGATGGCCTTAGTGCAAATGGGAGATTGTTAGTTATATGTATGTCCTAGAGGCCATTACTGTACATGTGATGTATATTGTAGTGGATGCTTGGACATATATAGGGAGGACTTTCTTGCTCGGCATGATAGTATGCTATCTGGTTGCATTTTATCTTAACATGTGAACAAATACTGTTTTGTGATTACATGTTGATAAATCCCTTAGGATGATTACTTGACTACCAGGATTATGATGAAGATCATACTAGTGAAGATAGGGTAGTTAATAAGTACATCCTTCAAATGTTCCTAGTCGTGAGAGTATCGAGATAGGGCATCGGTACTCCAGACTAGACTAGCGTATGCGCTTCTTGACCCATATGATGGGCGATGGATGATCCCATATCCATTGGTGTTTGACATCAGAGAAGGCATACGGGTGCTCAGTGGAGACTGGGTATACTGAACGGACTCGCCGAGAACTCCTAGATGGTATTATACCTATCTTCGGATAGAGTTCTCTGGTGACACTGGTACAGGTTAGTTTGTAGACCCGAGATCGTCATAGAGTCTTGTGTGATTCCTACTGTGCTTTGATTTCCACCTTACCAAGGTCAAGAGATCGTGCAAAACGGTGGCTTTTGGGTACAGTCCCGAGTCATATGGAGGCAATGAGCGATAGGAGGGGTTTCTTTTCTCCCGGTATTGGGAGTTGATGTTGCGCTATGCTAAATTGGCCATAACAGGAAATCCCTGACCATAGTTGCTGAGATTTACTGGTAAGTGTTATTAGTAGTTTCTCGAACCGTTATGGACCTTTCATCGGCATGACTTATCAGGATATTGGGGTCTGACGTTATACCACCCCCAGGCTATATGATATGCAACAAATCAGATGAAGAGACCGGACTGTACGGTAGTGTTACTGATTGGATTAGCAGGAGTATGAGCAGGCTTGCTTGTTGATCTTTTGATCTCTCAAAACCCGGGTGGCCGTTACGTTTAGCAGACCGCTTGCAGCTTGATGGTGTTTTGATATCATCATCACCTACTGCCGGCGTATTGACGAGTCTTTAGAGTCCTACACAGAGGTTTCCTGGTTCATGCGAAACGGAGTAGGAGCACATATGTGATATGTGCGGGACCGAGATTAATACGAGTATGTGATACTGTATTCTATTCTCGCGATATGTGATATCGGTCGGGTATATGAGATATAGCCGGGTTATTGGATCAAGTGTTGATTCGATAAGTTGATTCATTTGATATTAGTCGGTTATATGTATTATAGCCAGATTATTGAATCAAGAGTTGATTTAATAATTTAATGTATAATTATATATTTGATATATTAAATTACATTGAATAATATTAGCTCACTTAATATTTCTTTTCCCACTTTATGATACATTGATATATATACGATATATGTTAAATGTATTTTTTTTCTTTTTGCACAAAATATATATATGATATATATTGTTGTGTCATGCTAGGTTACACATGCAACATATATGTATGAGACTCATACCATGCTAGGGTTAAGTTAGGGTTTTATTTGTTTTAAGTAATTCAAACACTTGGATAATGAGTCATGGTAGAAGCTTGGAGAAGCTTGTGGAAAACATTGACTTAGTCCACTTGTTTGTCTTGCTTAAGATATTTTTCAACCCAACCCTTAACTCATAGCTATGGTTAAGTCTCTACAATGGTTAGTGGATGATATACACAAACCATGGTTGCATTTCTAACCTTATGAGTTCATTGATCTCTTGATCACCTTTTCTTCCTCACTTGAAGAAAGCTTGCTAGTTTTTTCTAAGTGATGATAACTTGTGAGAAAAATTAATCTAAAGTGAGCCCACTTCCTACTTCATCATCCTCTACTATTAGCCATTTAGTTTAGGGTGTTTGCTTCATTAATCTACACAATTAGTGAAGAGATAGCATGAGCTAGTGTCTCCTCGACGTAGATCATCTTCGGCTTCGAAGACTTCAAAGCAAGCTTGTTCGTTTCTTCATGGGAGCCTCTAAAGAGTCCGGGGATTCATGATCGCAGCGAAGGGACTACTACACAGAGCTATTGAAGTGAAGGACCGGTCTACAAAGGTTGTATTCCTTGTTCACTTAGATGTAAAGAGTTTACATATCATGTTTAACCCTAAATCTCTAGTTAAGATCTTGGTTAGGGTTTGTTTAGCACCCAAATTTTTTAAAGTAGCATGATTTATGCTTGCCAAAACCTTGCTAAGGTGCTAAGCTAACCCTATACTTATCTCACATCGTGGTCAAGATAATCAAGAATTTGATATCGTACCTGATGAGGATGTTAACGATTCTTTTGCGAAGGTTTGTAAACTTCATAAGACTAAAGAAAAGTATAGAATTCTATCATCCATCGATCTACCCTAATCCTACGAATCCTATCAAGCGGCGATTTACTCGCACATCATGAAAATCGAAGAAAGATTAGAAAAAGAACTCACAATGCGAAAATTTAAAGAAAGCGAAATTGAAACTAATTATCACCTTTATTATTCAACTTCAAATTACAACTTCTTCAATCCGAGATTTACAAGAAGAATTGCTCTCGATCACTCCCTTGAAGAGATAATTTTTCCGTCGATCTTCACGTCGCTCGATCACCGTGATCTTGGACCTATCATGGATCGCGTGCTCGTTGATGATGATCGGCTTCGTATAAAAGATCTTTTGTTGAATCGCTTGATGAACTTCTCGATGATTCTTGATCTTGGATCTTAGATTTTTTGAATTTGTTAGCCCTTTTCTTGATTTGAAATTGGAAATAAAGTTGGAACCAAATAGGGTACCAAATTGGGAACCCTTTTCATTGTAGCTTTAGGTCCTTTTTATAGCCCCTAATCAAGCTTCCCCAACAAGGTAAGTTGTTATAGAGAAGTTTCCAGAATAAGTTTGTTACAACGAGGCTTCCTTAACAATCTATGACGTTGAGAAGAAATTTCCAGAGAGTTCCCGACCCTGAAGCCCACGAATCGGCCGCGGATCCGAGGCGACTCGGCCTGACTCGGCCGCGGTTCCGCGGCCAATTGGTAAGCTTGTTGCTTCAAAATTCTGTGGACTTATTTTGTTGATCTCTGGGTCTTTATGTGATATCTGGAATCTTCTTATCTCTTCTGAATTTCTGCCAGTATTTGATTTTCGACTTTCCTGTATTTTATCGGCAGATTCCTGATTCTCGATATCTGACCTAAGCTAATCTTGTACAAGATCTCAATGAAGAATACAAAAATATTATGCCTAAAAATATTAAACATACAATTTCCTTCATAATGTTGATTATAATGTATAACACATGGTAAATGATATTTTGCAGATGAACTTCTAATATATGTCATATTTATAACAAATACCTTTAGATGATTAAGAAAAGTAAGGAAATTGTCATATTAAAAGTGCACTATTTTCGACTAAACAATTACCTTTAGATAACTCACGAGGTAATGACCTACCTCATCACAACGCACATTTTTGACTTAGCACGATAAATTTTGGGACTCTAGTTTATGGGAAAGTACGAGATTATGAATAAATAGCTTGAACATTCAAAACCGTTTTCTTTAAAAGTGTGTTATTTAATTCCTTGCAAATACGACTCTACAACCTATTTTGGGGAACCCCGATCGGGATGATGCGGGTTATCGTACATCCTCAGGCCTAGTAGAGTGAGATGCAGACCTCCGCAAGGAGCATTCGATCTCGATGGAATTTTGATGTAATTTTTAAGAAAATGAGATTTCTACAAAATAAATAAACTTTATTTTTATTATATATATATATATTATCAAAATATCTATTTTAAATATATTATATAAATATTCCATGTTTTCTAAAGCAAAAGAATCACAATTTCATGAAAATACCATTACAATTCAATACAAATTCCAATATGTCATTAAAATACCATATACAATGAAAACTAGGTTCTACTCACTAAAAAATTTCACTTTTATAAAATATAAATCTATGAAAACCCTAAAGATGATAATTAAATACTTGAGGTGTATTTTGAAATTATATCAAAACTATTTTTACATAAACCCCCCTCAAATTATACTAAATTACAATAAGGACCCTAGTAAATATAGGTTTAAGCGGGACTAATTCTCTGGAGCCTCGGAGAGCCGAAGGAAGTGGGTGCTTGCCTATTTAAGGTAGACAAACTAAAAACGGTGTTATCAACACGGTAATTGTCTTAGAAAAAGACACAAATCCTGCCGTCCATGTGCAACAGTTACCGATAACATTAAAACATAAATCAGGACTTAAATTTTGTTTAAAAGTCTGACTCAGTTCGAGTCACGGTCAAATATGAAATCAATCTGACTTGAATTCAATTCAAGTATAACTGCAATTCCCGTCTATACCAGAATTAAATCTATAACAATCTGTCTCGACTGAACCGAACTATGGATATACTCTGCTTACATGTCTATCCATTATATCCATTCCATTTACCTGATATCATGGTTTCGGCAAGTTGTACATCTATTAAGCAAAGCAATACAAAAGACATTACGGGGTATTAAAGGGGTAGACTGGTACGGAATGTGTTAGAAGTGGCACGAGACGGTCACCTTAATACACTTAACCTGAATATCCATTGCCATTGTACCGTGGCTGAACGGTTCCTTGTGCTCCGTATACCTTAGTCTCCAGAATAGCGGGACTCCTCTTATACACACTGGTATATTCTGTACCAAGCTACAAACAACTGCGTTAACATTATAATCAAACACTACTAGTTATACTCTCTTTCTGTCTATTCTATCTCTATCTATCTTTGGGACTTACCGAGTGATTGTTCGCTGACGACATTCTTTTCTTCTTTCTTTGGAATGTTGTCAGGTGGATCGGACTCACTGGAGATCGAGCCCAGTACTGAGGACTTGGAGCAGTTCATAGAAGATCCTGAGCATTAGACTTTAATTGTACATACTTTTCATTTCAGTTATGCCATTGTTTAGGCATTGCATTTCAGACTTGTATTTACCTTCCAGTTGTACTTGTAAAGAAATGTTGAATAAATAAAAGTTGCTGTCAATTTATATTCCTGTCTCTTATGTACATTTTTACTTTATATTGCTTAGATACGCTTAGCTTGTTTACTTCTGAGTAAATACATAGCGGATCCAGTCACGCCCCCTTTCCCGTACACCGGGAAGCGGGGAGTGACACATGACAAGCACGCATTCACGAGTCAAAGATATTGACTCAGTCAAATGCGCACATAGAAGTTTGACCTGATAACAAGTACACAACCACGTGATATTTACGTGTGCACCCTTTTCAAAAGAATGAATATACATGTGCATCCTATATATACTTGTGCATTTGGAACAACAAGCTTTTGCTTAACTATTTAGTTAAAAATAAACTAAGTATAGAAGATTTTGCTTATCATGCATAATTCATTGATCAAAATATTAATAAATCTAAGTTGATCTTAGTTTCAAAGATAACTAACAGTCCTTATGTATATATTTGTTAAGTTGATCTTAATTTAAAACAAGATTACGATCCTTAACCATATTCCTAAGTTGATCTTGATCAAATACGACTAACAGTCCTTAAACATATACCTTGAACTGAGAGAAAATATGACCTGGGTTCAAATCCAAATCTGATATGTGCGGATTTGGTCTAATCCGCGCCCTACGGGTGACGACAATGTTAGTTACCGTATACAATTCAAGGGCAAGCTCAAAATAAACAATATATACAAAGGAAGAACCTTCGGTGCTTCAACGCCAAAGGAAGAACCTTCAAGAAAGTTGGTTTTCGATCGGCTAACCACCTCGACGGGCTCTGCTGACAAGCCTGCCAGCTCCAAAGTTCAGTCTTTAACAGGCTAAAAAGAAGATCAGTGGGCCCCCATGAAGAAGCTCACGATCCTAGAGAGGGCTGTCCCGAAGCAGCTGGCCATCTCTGTTCCTACTCCGCGTGAAGAAAATAAGAGTGCTTCACCCCTAAGACAGTCCATCTTCTATAGACTGACTACCCCTGCTTCTGCTCAACCGAAAACGTCGGTCTTTCATAAGCCGCCGCTTGGTGAAATCCTTAAATGACGCAGGGGGCATGATGAGGAAGCCTCTGATGTTAAGGAGGTTCCTGTTACAAGACAAGCTCGACGTCCCCATTGACGCTGAGTAAGACAAGATGAGGCAGCTCCCTTCTGGACTGACTCCACCAGCTCCCGTGGTGGCTATCAGTGCTACTGTTCCAACTGGGAACAGCTTCGAACCGCTTAGAAGGGTTCGCCGAAACACTCTCACCACTATACTGAAGAAATCACCGCCTCCTGCAGAAGTACCAAATCTGCCGAAGCCAGACCAGTCATATGAGCGGCTCTCTTCAAAAATTCATAGAGTCAGAAAAAAATTCCAACGCTTTGTCATCAATGAAAACTATTTCTGTCGGCCGAAAAAGTTCAAGGGTCAACAAGAAAACGACAACTTCTCTGCCGTACAGCGGGGGACTTCTCAAAAAGCGGTTCTTGTCATAACGGTTCTTTCTACTACGGCTTCCTATAAAAGAGCAAGGCCAGAAAAGGTTCGAGTGCATGATGCAAAATCCAAAGGCCAGAGTTCCAAGCGCCCCAAGTTTGGGGAAACTGTCTACATGTTTGGCAGCAAAGACGAAATACGCACCTTCGTTAGCCACAAACTGCTTGCTCAGTCACTGAAGAAAGCCCAGAAGCAACAAGAAAAGCTCCAAGATATGCTCGCTAAGGTGGCAGTTCTCACTGGTTCTAAAGAATTCCGGACAAAGAACTAGAAGTGCGCAAAGAGCAGGAGACCGATACTGATTTCTTGAAGCGAATGCTCGAAAAGAAAGATAAGGAGGCGGCAGAGCAAACTGTGAATATGAAGCAGATGGCTCTCCCTTTTCAAGATATGGTTGTAATGCTGATCCAGCTAGAACCGCCGTTGATTATTGAGGATGATAAGGGGGAAACTTCAAACCCTCCTCAGGTCCTATCAACGGCCAAAGAAGAAATGATCTTAAAGGCAGCGTTGGATGACTACATCACCCAACAGATCAAGGATTACTAAGCAAATGAAGCATCGAACCAACTGATCAAGACTGGTCGACCATATCTAGCATGGTACGACCAGGTGAAATACCCTCCGGGATATACCATCCCGAACTTCCATATATATAAAGGAATGGGTAACCCTCATCAGCATGTTGCACTGTTTAAAGCCATGTGTGGCAACACCGGGGGTGATAAAAATCTGCTGCTTCGCCAATTCGTCGGAAATCTATCAGAGATGGCTTTCGAATGGTACTCGAAGCTCCCAAACAACTCCGTTAAGACGTTTTCTGAGATGGAATTGTTGTTCACTCAGAGGTTCGCCAGCGCGAGTGAACGCACTCCAATCACCATGCTGATCAACTTGAGGGTCAAACCAGGTGTGACATGGGTTTAGTATGCGATCCGATGGCGGAACCTGTGGTCCAAATGCGAACAGCGCATCAAGGAGGCTCCGGCTGTGGGAATGTTCATAAGGACTCTCAATACTCGGTCGACCGTGTTCCAATTCATGACCTTCTTCAAGCCTACCACATTTTGGGCGCTCATCGATATGCTAGCCCAGATGGATTAGATAGGCTATAGCCCTTCCACTTTAGGTGGGGATTCCCGAAACAGTAAAGGTAAGAGAAAGGCAGCTTTTGTTATTAATATACAGCAGCATAAGAGCGATCTGAAAGCAGCCACTTACCAAGACAACAACCGCACCCATCCTACCTTGGAAGAAAGAATAGGACGTGCGTATCCTTTCCATGCAACAAGAAGAAAAGATTGTTCGAGCTTTCCATGAAGAATAATCTGATAACACTGCCTGAGCCGCGTCCGCCCGCACAGGCTGGTGACGTCAATAATCCATGCTACTGCCCTTACTATCGGGTGGTAAGCCATCCAATTGAAGTCTGTTATGTCTTTAAGAACTGGGTCAAGGAACAGTATCAGCAGGGCAAGTTCGTGCTGTCAAATAATTGGAGGGTATATCCACCGCAAAAGCATGCCCCCAAGAAAGCTAATATGCAAGGGGCATCCTGCTCACTCATGGAAGACGCTCCATAAGAAGTGGTTCTCTCGGCAAAGACCAAAAGAATGTTGAAAGACCTACAAGTATGTCCGGCGATCAAGTGGAAAATATGCTTGATCCTGAGATTATACAAGGGATGTTGAAGCCGCGTCCCACACCAAAAATTGTTGACAAGGGGAAAAAACCGCAAGGAAAGTCATCTAAGTCTTTCAAGAAAAAAAGAATACGAAGAAAAAAAACTCGTGCAACCCGCCGAATATGTCGACAGACGTACGGATCTACAGAAGTATATTGATGTGCTGGAAGAATAAAATCAGAAAGCACAAACACCGGTCACACTTAAAGAGTTCCTTCGGCATATACTCAAGGACAAAGACAGTGATGACGATGAGAAAAATAACTCATCAGAAGAAGCAGAAGAACATGTGGAAAGCTGCCACATGGTCTCCCATTCATCTATATATGATGAAAAGGCTCCGCCGGTGTCAGAAAGCGACATGGATGAGCTGGGGGTAGAATCGGCGCCGAATATCCCAAAACTGGCAGAAGAAGATCCGATCGAAAGGCTGCTGAAAGAAGCTTTTCAAAAGAGAAAAGATGATCAAAGGCGTGAAATGGACATATATGAAAAGGCTAAGTTGTAGCGTTTGAACAAAGAAATTATGGTAGGGACAAGTTATGAAGCTCTCCGACCGGATCAAGTCATGCCTGCAAAGAATAAGAGCAGGACCAAAGTCGAGAAGTGGTTTTCCAAGGCCCTATCAATGGGGATGAAGCTACCACCTCTCATGATGTATACTCCCGAGACCCCAAACAGAGCTTAACCTCAAGATAAAGCATCATGGCTATGCCTAACGATGAATCTTTCGATGTTAATATGAATGCTCCAACCTAAGAAGATTACTTGAAGACGTAGTGTCCAGCCTCAGAAAGGATCAGAGACCCGACAAATGCGTGGCTACTCGAGCCGCAAGCTAAAAGACTACAAATCGAGAAGATATCAGCCAACGTGATGGTATGATGGATATAACCCAGTACCACAAACCTAACGGACTCCTGTGATAAAAGGGGTTATGTATGTTAACGTTAGGATGAGTTTATTTATAAGTCTAAGGGAAGGATAAACTAAATACTCCAAAACGAGTAAATAAACTAATCTAAGCCATTTCAGCATAAAAAGAAAAAGAAGTGCGGATATAAAATAAGAAATGCTTTTCATTCACATGTCAAAAGACGGATTATAGACTACTAACTGAGAACGAGTACTGAAAATTGAAAACAAATGAAAGCAAACTATCGTTCAAGGTTTACAGCGGTAGGATACTAGCGTCGGTATATGGGTTCCTAAACTCAAAAATAAAGCCCAGCAAGGCTTCCCAAGCATCATCTTCCATTTTCTTATGCTTCCGTTCGTGGAGACAAGCTTCGGGTCACCACTAATATCTTCCATCCTAGCATATGAAGATATGATTTCTCTTTGCTGATATATGCGATGGAAGAGAGTAATTGCATCATCCCTACGCCGTTTAGAGATCAGGTCTATCAGGTAAACCGAGTGCACTTTGTTTTCGACCTGATCAAGCGCTGGGAAAGGCATCACCTCAAAGTTCCTTGGCAAGGCGTCCCAGATTGCTTCGAACAATATCTGCAAAAGTGAAGAGCGGCAAGGAAGCAATCATCCGTAGTGAGCTTGTAAGCGATGCAATACGGCTTCGCACTGGTCGTCAATATAGTCTAACCTATAATAAAGAATGATGTTGTAAGAGATGATATCCCTGATGTCGTACAAATGATCAGCTATTGGACTTGGAGAAAAGGAGACGGGAAAATGTCAGCAAAAGTATTGTAGCTTCAAAGATTGGAGTTCATAGCATCAGAAGCCAAGATACCCCGTTGGATGCACAACCCATAAGATGCACACTAAGCAAATAAAAGTAAAGGTTTCACACCAATAGCAGAGGTGCGCATCACACTTACCAATTGATACTTAGAAGTGAAGGCTTCTGCAGGAAGCGAAAGCTTCAAGAAGTGCATAAGTACTAAAGGGGACAAGTGCGCAACAAGATTCTTAAAGTGCAAAAGTGAAAATAAAAATGGCGCACTTCGATGAAGGGGGTGGGGCCCTATTTATAGGGGTCAAATGTCGATTCACATCCTACGAATCTCGAGACAAATCTGGTGGTTCACAGCTTAACACTGATCGCACCCACGTGCAGGTCACGTGTGCGCAATCAATGGGGGGCATTTTTCGCACCTGTTTTAATGCGCATCAATGTTAAGTGTGCACTTGATGGAAAAACGACTCTGATGACATGCTGTAATATTTCAGAAAACGGAAAATATTATTTTAGAATTTAAATAATAAAATAATGTATTTTACATATATTATACGAGTATGGATTTGAGTTTTCGTAAATTGGTATAATTATATACCTTATTTTGGAAAATAATTCGAAATTTAAAGTGAATTGTTATTTATGAAAGCATTTATTTAATTTAGGTTTTTTATAAATTAGTATATAATTATTTCTATACAAATTTGGTGTTAAAATTAATTAATGTTTTCCTAATTGTGGATTAAACCAAGCTTATTTTGTTAACCATGTTTTAATGTGCCATGACACGTTTATTTGTAAGAGTTAACACATTACATTTGTTTTCTATGTATGATTTTATTTTTATTTTGGTTTTACATTTTGCAAAAGAGAAGAAAAGTAAAGAAAAGAAAATGAAAAGGGATCATGGTTGACATACTAAATTAGGTATGGGCATAAGAGAGAGTGAGAGAGAGGGGGGTATGGTAACCTTAGCCATTTCCTTCCTTCATCTCCTCATCTTCATCTTCTTCCTCTCATCTTTCTTCACCTCCTCCACCTCATTTACCACCACAAATCACCCCACCAATCACCTCAAAACTCATGTTAGCCTTCACAAATATTGTTCACAATCTTATCCTAAGTATCATGGGGTGATCAAGTCTCCATTTTGAAGACCTTTGGCCATCTTGGAATTTTCTCTAGTTGCATTCTTGAGGTAAAACTCTTACTTGTAATCAAGTTTCTAGATTTCTTTCATTCACAACTAGTTAGAGTTAGTTTTAGAACTTAAAATTTAAGTTTTGTAGACATGAGTTTTAGAAAGAGAGCTTTTGAGGACAGAACTTGTAGTGGTGGTGTAGTAAAGGGTTAGAGAGTGATTATTAGCTTATTGGTGATAGTATTCTTGGTTTAGATGAGTTTTGAAGTTCAAAGATAAGTTTAGAAATTTCAAATATCGGGTTTCATTGAGTTTTGGTGATCAATTAGAATCTGGAACAATAGAGAATCTCTAAAAATTAAATAGATAATGCAGTGAGATGTTATACCAGTAGAAGACCACCGCAGAAGCTCGGGCCACCAATTCTTTTCCCGGGCTGCTAAAACATTACCCTGGACCGCAAATTGCGGCCAAGTTGGTGAGTTAGGGAGTGGGGTTTGTTCTGTAGCACACATACTTGATAACTATGCCTACCCTATATGCTAAAAAGTCTCAGATTACCTTAAGAAAAATCTGGAGTTATTTTACTTGGTTTTAGCAATGTTTTACGATATTTGAAAACTTGGTTTTTGGATATTTGTGTTTTAACCCGGTCGTTTGATATTAATACGTCGAGGTCGGAGGGTATTTTGTTGTTTTAGCAGGTGTTGACCATACATTCTAACCTATGTGTGCTTCGCTCGTGATTTCAATTTCGAATTGGGGTTTTATGCGATTTTGGTTATGATTTCGATTGTAGGTACAATCGCGTGTATTTCCGGAACGACGAAAGAGGACAAGGCATCCATCGGAATCGACTAGGGCGAGATGTGTTGAGATGAGTAGATGTATATTTATGGGGAAAGTCGGGTGGATGGCGTATAGCACCCATGTGACCATAGAATTAGGATGCGATATATATATATATATATATATATATATATATATATATATTAGAATAGTATACTTAGCCTATAAGATTTACTAGAATACTACATGCGTATATCCCTATACTTAGTAGAAATGATACCCTTAGTCTCTATTTCTTGCCATTAGGCTATATATATATATAAGGATAATTATGTTATGATGATATGAGTCGATATGATACGATATGATGATATGAGATAAGATGAGATGATGCACGAGACTATAGATCCGTACCATTTGATTGATAATATCGTGCGAGCGATATTCCGTACGTGATATGATGAGGATGGATCGCCAACTTTTATTTCGACTCAAAGAGTCTTGTTTAAAATCACAAGATGTTATGAGATATTTAGAGTCATGCCTACTTTCAAACTAAAGAACCTTTACATACTTTTGAATGAAAACTTCAAGGGTGCGCTATGAATTTTCAAATGGTATCTATTTCAAAACATTGTAGCCCCCTATTTCTAAAACAACGTTTCGTAGTATTTTAAACTATATTGTATGGCTCATACGTAGTTAGATATTTTCATACTTGTTCGCATAGATTTATTTATTCCGCTTACGCTTGCATTTCGATTTCTTATTTCTACATATGCTTGCGCTTTGATCATTTACGATACATAATGCGTTTATACCTTTAGCTTATGTGACCTCATTACTAGGACATGTGCACAATTACCGATGACTTACATGTTGCACATACACATACTCGTATGCTTACACACACATCATCGGTAATTGCCATGCCATGTATACATGTAGATTACTGTTTAGTACCCAGTACCACGTATTGCACTTTCTTTACATTGCTAGACGACACGCTTATATGAACACGCATGCTATGCATTAGAGTATTGTTCTGTGTCTGTACATATTATTTCATTATTGCCATATTCTTATAAGATTCTGCTTCCATGAGATTTCTAGATTTGAGAAACCGCAAATATGATTTAAAAACTTGTGAATGTTTTAAAAACGCGGTTTTCTCTTGATACGTTATTTTGACGTCCACCATAAGATTTCTCGATTCTGAACTATGATTACTACCCGATTCGAGAAGTGAGGAGTCACCGTCTATGGGTATATGGTGGACCCAGTACAGTACCCAGGGGAAAGAATATATAGAAAGGTGTTGAGCCTGGCTGGGAACAATATCTACTAGTGACAGTATTGGACTCGGCGGACATCCGGAAGATACCGACCAGAGTGATATGAGATAGATGGACATGAGGACCGATCTGATGTGACAATGCCTGAGATATGAGGGCCGATCCGATGAGACAGCGCCTGAGATATGAGGATTTACGTATCGATGCTGGCCACAGGATTTATGATAATTTCGAGTGTCGATACTGGAAACTCAGGATTTTATGATGATTTCGAGTGTCATTGAGAGACACTCAGTGGATGATATATATAAACATACTATGGATGACATATTACCACATATTGACATGCACGATATTATATTTGTATATACATATATACACGTTCTTTTTGTCACCACATGATACGGTATTATTATACAGTATGATCTAGGTAGATCATTATGCATTCGATTTTTAGCTGATGATGTCTTCTACTCATGAGTAGCAACTCACCCCCGTTGTGCCATAGTTTTCTTGCAGTACCGACCACTCGGATCAGTAGCGGCTTGCTGGCACAGTTCTTCGGGTGATTGCTTGGTAGGTGGGTTATACTTGTAACCACCGCTTGTATATTTTATAATCATCGTATCTAATTAAAGGCCTCATCAACCAGACTATATATATTGTGGACTTAGAGACCAGTTTGTATATTCCTTCAGACTTAGAGTGAGACTTGTATACTATAGTTTATATTTGAGTTAATGATATTTTGGTACTTCTTTATTCCTTTCTTGTGTTGATCTTCATCTTCGGCGTTGTATATATTTTTTGCGTGGTTATGTTTCCACCGATTGGTGATGAGTTGGCTCCCGTTTGGGGATGCCAATATTATTATTATTTATGTACTGGTTTTGATCAAAATTTACAAAGGAGGTGCTGTCCGAATTTCAAACGACGAAAATGTTTTCAAACTATTGCATGAAATCCACTTTTATTTCTATAAACTTTACTAACAATTTAAAGGAGAAACTTGATTTCATTTATACCCCTTTTTTTCAAAACTTCACCTCCACTATTTTCTTAAAAAGTTTAGATTCCTGATTTTTGGCTTACTTGGATTACAGTGGGGTCCTATAGACTTTACGTGATTCAAGTGCCATTCACGTACCATTTCCGAGTCGTGACAAAGTTGGTATCAGAGCATTAGGTTTAACTTTTTTTCGAGTCTAGTTTTGACTATGCGGAGTCTAGGACGTATATTTCGGAATATAGGCTTGACCTTACGGAACTTAGACTTGACTGAGGGGGTATTAGACCCGAACTTTTGTTATGTAGGTTGACCTTGGTTGATAGAGTAGGTAACTCAAGTAGAGTAACATACCGTGCGTATGTTCCGCGGCATACTTACGATACGATACTCCGCTTAAGTAACCATAGAATGTATATATCTTGAGATCCGTTATTCTATTCGTTTTTTTCATCTATCCTCGTCGATATTTGTTTGCAGTTCTTGTCAACATGGCTATGCGAACCGAGAGGGTTGCGGCTAGAGATGCGGTCAGAGCAAGCTTGTCACGGACGAGGACTGACCAAGGTGTTATCTCGGTGGTACAGGAACATATTGTTTATCCTTTTTATGATAGGATTTCTTGTTTGAGGTGGGTGTTCTGGATCTGCACCGGATGGTCGGACCATTACTTGAGGCCAGCCAGATTAAGAAGACTGTTGACGTACAACCTACTTCGGGAATCGTTATGTTGTCCACCATGCAGATAGATGTATCAGCTATTGCTGAGATTGACGAGATGTTGCTTCTAGAGCCCACGAAGCTGAAGCCATACGAGTTACAGTCGGGGATGTGATAGAGGATCCTAAATCATTCCTAGATAGGATGACTAGGATATTTCATTCATTTGGATGTCCCGATACGAGATCAGTTGAGTTGGCTAGCTTCAGTTCGAAGGGTCTTGCTCAAACCCAGGGTAAGTCGATCATGAGAGGGCGAGCAGTGCGTATTCCTCCGATGACTTGACGAGTTCTCAAAGACGCATTTGGCCAGATTGCTTCCACGGAGTATTGGAGATGCTCGAATTCGTAGCTACGAGTCTTACGTAAGACTCCGGATATGACCGTAGCCGAATATGAATTGCAGTCTATGCAGCTATGAAGATATGACTCCGATTTGGTCTATATTGAAGAAAAGTGGATTAATAAATTCATGTAAGATCTCAATGCGTCGTTCCTCTTCATTGATTCCAGAGATTCGATACGTACGCTGAAGCGTTGGATACAACTACATTTTTAGAGGAAGGTCTTGATGAGATTGCTCTGCCTCGGAATGGAAACATATTAATTTAAGAGTGCCAACTTCCGGACAGTTCGGCAGAGATGAGATCGAAAGAGGCTGAGACGGGTTCTTTTTAGGATACTACAGTGATAGAGATTTTGACCCAGGATCGGTTGTATAGAACATACTTAGAGGGCCAAAGGTCACCGTCATTGACGTGCTACATTGCGAGTAGCCAGATTATTTGGCCAGGAGATGTTCAGAGAGGCATCATAGCAGGACTGTTTCCGTCACTATTTCTTACCAGGCCTTCGAGCCGAGAGGCATGGATTTAGTGGTCCACAGAGAAATTAAGGACGTAGAGACAGAGGACGCTAGACTATGAGCAAAAGTCAAGTGGGAATTCTTGCTCTGCCAGCTCCGGGTGCACCGGAACCTTTCAATATTGAAGGAGGTGTACCTCAATATCATTTATTTTTGATTTGTTCTTGGGTGATTCGAGTATCCCGCTTTTGTCTCTTTGGACTCTTATGTTTTGATGATTGAGTTTCATGATCGATATTTTGTGCATAGCAGTTGCATTTGATTTATGTTTGTATACATCCATTACACATGATTTACGTTTTTGTGCATATCCATTGCACCCGGTATTGTTTTGTGCACACCGTTGCACATATTTAAGATTTCGTGCATCCCAATGCACTTTATTTTGTTTTCGTGCACGTTGTATGCACCTGATTTGATTTATGCACTTGATATTGTTTACATGCGCTTTCGATGCATTGATATGGTTTTCGTGCATGCCACTCACACTAGATTTATGTTTTCGTACACCTAGTTGCACTTGATATTGATTTTCGTGCACCATATTGCACTAGATGCTTTTGTACAGACCTGATGCACTTGATTTAGATTTTCGTGCACACTCAGCGCACTTGACATGGTTTTGAAAGTGTTTATTAGCACCACCACTGGGTTTTACTAGCATCAAGCATGCCATTTTCAAAAATTCGGGATGCTAATCAACACTAAACTAGAATCGAAACTAGATGATTAGGGTTTAACTATGATATAACAAAAACTACACTAAGAGAACGAAACAACAACCTTTGTAGAACGTGTCCTTCTCTTCTCAAGCTCCGGGTTGTAGTCCCTACGACTCCTCGTAGCTCCATTTAAAGATGGTACAAGCTCCCTTCGTGATCTTCGTGCCAAAGACGATTCACCCGAAGCTTCTCTAATCAAGCTACCTCTTCACTAAAATCTCATTAGTGAAAGAAACACAATAGTTTAGAGCGCTAATCTAAACTAGGATGATGAAGTGGGGTTTCTAAGCTCACTAGGATTTATTATATGCCCTATGGTTCACATCACATATGAGGGTTAGGGCTTAGCATGAGGAGGAATAAGAAGATGGAAGATGGAGAGAGCTAGAATGGCTAAGGCAAAAATGAGCTCAAGAAAATAACTTAAGTGTAGAATGGCAAGTGAAAGGTCACACATTATTGAAGCATACAATTTTTAACCATTAAAAATTGTGACCATGCTTCAATAGTGCAAGCAAATGAATAAAATAAATGAAAATAGCCATGCTTGCCCATGCCACAAATATCTCCCCATTTTCCATTTCATTTTCTATTTTCTAAAAATAGAAAAACCAACCATGCTACATTATATATATATATATATATATATATGTGTGTGTGTGTGTGTATATATATATATATATATATATATATAAAGTAAAGAAAATAATTAGTGAGCTAATAATATTAGTTAATATATAATTATATCAAATATAATATATATCAAATTATTAAATCAATACTGGATTTAATAATCCGGTTTTATCACATATAACCGACTAATATCATTTATCTGTATATCACATTATCAAATCAACACTTGATTCAATAATCCGGTATATCACAGATAATCTAACTGATATCAAATAACCGCAAGATTAGAATACTGTATCACATACTCGTATTTAATCAGGCCCCCGCACATATCAACATATGTGCCCTACTTCGTTTCCCTTAAACCAGAAAACTTCTATGTGTGACTCTAAAGATTCGTCAATACGCCAGCAGTAGGTGATGATCACATCAGTTACCCACAAGCCGTCAGCAGTACTAGCTGGATATAACGGCTACCCAGGTATTGAGCGATCAAAAGATCAACAAGTAAGCTTTTCCAAAATCTCATGAAGCCTATAAGTAACACTTACCGTACAGTCCGGTCTCTTCGTCTGTATGTCGCACATCAATTCTAGGGGTGGTAACGTCAGACCCCAGTAACTTGATAAGTCATGCCGATGTATAGCTCATAACGGTTCGAGAAACTATTGATAACACTTACCAGTAAATCTTATCAGCATCCCTAGCCAGGGACTTCCTGTTATAGCCAATCGAGCATAGCGCAACATCAACTCCCAATACCGGGAGAGACGAAACCCCTCCTATTGCTCATTGCCTCCATGTGACTCAGGACTGTACCCAAAATCCACCTATTTGCACGACTCCTTTAAGCCGTGGTAGGAAGAATATCAAAGCACAGTGGGAACCATAAAAGACTCTATGACGATCTCGGGTCTACAGACTAACATGTACAAGTGTCACCAGAGAACTGCTATCTGACGATAGGTATAGTACCAGCTAGGAGTTCTCGGCGAGTCCTGTTTGGTGTACCTATTCTCTAATGAACACCAGTGTACAATCTTTGATGTCAAACACCAATGGCTATGGGATCAACCATCGCCCCCATAGAAGGTCAAGAAATATACACACTAGTCTACTCTGGAATATCGATACCCTGTCTCGATATACCCTCGACTAGGAACAATTAAAGGATGTGCTTGTGGACTACCCAGGTTCCAGTAGTATGATCCATATCATAGCCTTGGTAGTCAAGCTAACACCCATGTAATACCGAACACCCAACTTCTCTACTAATCAGTCTCGCAAAAACTGTTTGTGAAACTACTGCGTTCGAGAAATAGCCTTAGTGAGTGTATCCGCTCCAATGTTTCTATCTTTATTTCTCTCCATATCTCAACTTCGCGGAGAAAGACTATCTCCCGAAATGAGCAATAACTGTGTTAGAATTTGTATAGATATCTGATGTGACCCAGTTCATAAATGAACTCCAAATCCAACGAACTTCTTAGACCATATCATGTACTAAATTTAATCAGTATCCTGCTCCATGCTTTCTTCAGTATCCGCTTGGACCACCTGTCCAACATATTGCCCCTTAAATAAGGGAAAACTTTAACTATGACAGCCACTCTGTCATCCAGGTCACTTTGAAAGCCTGAAATGATAACCACCTCTTGAAGAAGGCTTCCGTTACCATATACCAAGAACATGCACATATATTCATAACTGCTTCCCAACATTTCTCTAGGATTGGATTAATATATATGCTTATTGCAACTAGTGCAAAAGCAATAGCTGGTGTGGTACTTGACATCTCATGATTGATTCAATTGCCTAAGCAAGAGATATGTTAATCATGCAAATTCATCTCCTCATCAGTCTAGAAGACATCTCTTTAGAGAGGGTGACTACATCACCTACGGGTACACCACCTACGCCAGGAGTCGTCCATTCTAAAATACTTTAGAATAGTGTCAAGTGAAAGTGTACCCTAGCACCACCACAAGGTTAAAACTAGAATCAAGCATGCAATTTTCAAAAATTCGGGGTGCTAAACTACACTATCCAAAGATCTAACTAGATTATAAGGGTTTTAGCATGATATATATAAACTTTAACACTAAGTGAAGGAGGCAACAACCTTTGAAGACCGAGTCCTTCACTTCAATAGCTCCGGGTTATAGTCCCTACGACTCCTCGTAGCTCCTTTTGAAGAAGTGCACGAACTTGCTTGGCGATTTTCGTGTCGAAGAAGATCCACCCGAAGTTTCTCTGATACACGCTACCTCTTTACTAATTTTTCTTTAGTGAAGGAAACACCATAAACTCAAGTGCTAATCAAGTGTAAGATGGTGAAGTAGGGGTTCTAAGCTCACTTAGGATTTGTCCAAAGCCCTATGGTTCACAGCACATGCGAGGGTTAGGGCTTGGAGGAGGAGGAAGAAGAAGATGGAGAGAGCTAGAGAATGAACTAAGGCAATGAGCTCATCTAAGTGAATAATGAAGAATGGCTCAAATAAAACCCTCACTCATTGAAGCATGGAATATCTCTCAATAATAAAATGGAACCATGTTTCAACAGTGCAAGAAAAACAAATAAAAAAATGACCATGCCATGCCTCACCATTCCAAAAATATCTCCCTATTTTCCACCTCATTTCTATTTTCCCAAAATAAAAATTCCATGCTTCATATATATATATATATCACACACACACACACACACACATATATAATTATATATAAAGAGTAGAAAATAATTACTGAGCTACAATATTAGTTAATATATAATTATATCAAATATAAATATATATCATATCATTAAATCAACACTTGATTTAATAATCCGGTTATATCACATATAACCGACTAATATCATTTATCTGTATATCACATTATCAAATCAACACTTGATTCAATAATCCGGTTATATCACATATAACCTAACCAATATCAAATTGCCGCCATATTAGAATACGGTATCATATACTGGTATTTAATCAGCCCCCCGCACATATCAACATATATGCCCTATTTAATTTCGCTTGAACTATGAAACCTCTGTGTGGGACTCTAAAAACTCGTCAATACGCCAGCAGTAGGTAATGATCACATCAGTTACCCATAAGCCGTTAGCGGTACTAGCTGGACGTAACGGCTACACAGGTATTGAGCGAATAGAAGATCAACAAGAAAGCTTGTACAAACTCCTATGAAGCCTATAAGTAACACTTACCGTACAGTCCGGTCTCTTCGTCTGATATGTCGCATATCGAGTGTAGGGGTGGAATCGTAAGACCCCAGTAACCTGATAAGTCATGCTAATGTATGGCTCATAACGGTTCGAGAAACTACTGATGACACTTACGAGTAAATCTCATCAGCCCTGGCCAGGGACTTAGTGTTGTTGGGCCACGGCGGCGCCCCAGCCGTCTGACCGACGCCAAATGCGGAACAAAAACTTTTTACGAAACCGGCGCCACCGCGACCCAAAAACCCGAATCGTTCCATTAACCGTAAACTAGCAATCTGTAAAAGGAGTTAGAGAGATTATACCGATCGATCCGTGTCCTTCGGTCTTCAATCTCTGCGCTAAACTTCTCGCTGCTGCACCGACAAAGTCCGTTCCCCGATCACGCTCGTCAAAGTGGCACCACGTCATCGAATCTTTATACGGGCTTCCGCTTCAAACTGAAGCAACTCGGACATGAGGTTTGCTAGCCGACATATCCAAGAATGAAGTAGAGAAAAAATAGAATACTTTGTCTCAAGGCACCCAAATGATTAGGTGGAGGTAGATTGGAGTTGCCATTTGGGATGAACATGTGAGCAAAGAATTTTTCTTTAAGAAAAGAGAATGAGCTTGCAATGGGCTCGGCCAGAAAATGCACAGCCAAAGAAAATGAATGGGATGCTCTCTGTGGATTGCCAAAAGGAAGTGGTGGTCTTAACAATTATTCAACACCAAAAGAATAATAAACCCCTCCAAATTAATCCCATTTCCCTCACCACAGAAAGACCCCTGCACAATAGAAAATGCCCAATTTTCAGAGAACCCCCACCATCCCAAGACCATGCTGCGCACAGTAGAAGCCTATGCTGCCCCAGATCAGGAAATTCAGTGCAAGGAAAAAGGTTAAAGGAAGAAAAATGGTCACATCAATCAAGGTGTTTTAAGACCGGAAAAAGAAAACTGGCAACTCCCAAAATAACCCCGTAACGAATTACGAGTGTATACCTCAACTGTAAATACATACACGCATTTGTATTCCGATCGAATACAAATACAATGAGACAAAAATATTCCTATAATATAATACTAGGATCCGGCTTAATCCAAAGCCCGCTAGTATTATCCGTCCGATCATGATCCGTGCACAAGTGCACGGATATGATCGGACCCCGTCATATAACCATATGGCCTCTACAACGTTTCGCCCTTGGGAAACTGTCTGTGGGGGACTCTAATGACTCATCAATACACTGGCACTGGGTATAACCACTAGCACGTTAGAGGTACTAGCTGTACGTAATGGTTGCCTATGTATTAATCGGAAGGGAAGCTGATGAGCGAACTCATCCAGAAACCCTACTGAGCCTGACAGTGATAATATCTGTACAGTCCAGTCCGTTCGTCTATGAGTATCGTATATATGACCTAGGGGGCTGGTAAACCTCAGACCCCTAATAGCGGTATAAGTCGTGTCAGAGAGTAGCCCAGAACACCCTGAGATACTACTGGAATACCTACCAGTAAATCTCGATTACCCTGGCCAGGGATTTCGTGTAATGGCTCTCCTAAACACAGCGCGATCTCACCCCCAATACCGGGAGAGACGAATCCCTGACGATTCGCTCACTGCCTCCATATGGCTCGGGACTGTACCCAACTAAAACCTATTTGCACGACTCCTTTGAGCCGTGGTAGGGTAGTAATCAAAGCATAGTGGGAACTCACACGAGACAAATAACGATCTCAGGTCGACAGACTAACCTGTACACATGTCACCTGGGAACTGCTATCTGACGATATGTATATACCAACTAGCATGTTCCCGGCGAGTCCAGTCCGGTGTACTCATAACGCAATGAGCACCTGTATACATCTTAGGTGAACCAACTGACACCAATGGCTTGTAAGACCGGTCACCGCCCCTCGTCGGGGTCTCGACTGTATACACTAGTCTACTCTGGAGTACCGATGCCCTGTCTCGAAACTCCCACGATTAGGGACACTTTAAGGATGTGCTTATAGACCCCAGCTCCCACGTATATGATCGCCATCATACTGCTGGCAGTCAAGTAAGAATCCTATGGGCTCTATCAACATGCAATAGTGAACTAAAGCATGTACACGATGATAAAGACAAACCAGATAGCATACTATCATCTCGAGCAAGACTGTCCTATCGGTATAAGTCCTCCCTCAATCATTGCAATCACGTACCTGTGATCCAATAATTGACTTTGAGGGCATTATATCCAACAATCTCCCACTTGCACTTAAGGCTAATTATTGTGATGTCGCGTACTCACAGCTCGTGTGATACCGAACATCCAACTCCTCTACTAATTAGTTTCACAAAGCTCATTTGTAAAACTATTGTATTCAAGAAATAGCCTCAGTGAGTGGATCCACCCTGATGTTTCTTTCTATGTCTCTCTTTGTCTCAAGTTCGCTGAGAAAGCCATCTCCCGAAATGAGCAATACCTGTCTTAGAATATGTCTGGATATCTGATAGGACCCAGTTCATAAATGAACTCCAAATCCAGCAAACTTCTTAGACTGTATCGTCAACTGAATTTAATCAGTATCCTGCACCATGCCTCCCTCAGTATCCGTTTGGACCACCTGTCCAAACTACTGCCCCTCGTCAGAGGGAAAACTATAACTCTGACAGTCACTCTGTCATCCGGGTCACCTTGGAAGCCTGGAATGATAACTGTCTCCCGAAGGAGGCTGTCGTTATCAAATCCCTAGAACAACCACTTATGTTCTAAAACTGCTTCCGAACGTTTCTCCAAGATTGGATTAATATCAACTTATTGCATCTAGTGCATAAACAACATCTGGTGTGGTACTTGACATCTCATGATCAACTCAATTGCCTAAGTAAGTGATTTGCCAATCATGCACATTCTTCTCCCCTTTAGTCTGTAAGACACCTTTAGAGAGGATGACTCCATCACCTACAGGTACACCACCATGCCAGGAGTCGTTCATTCTAAAATACCTTTAGAATGCTGTCAAAGTACCCAGATTGGGAAACTACCTAAATCTGGATCTAAAACCATAGATCCAGTAACCAGAATGCCTGATATTATATCCATATCCTATGTGGAGAAACTACTATGTGACAACCACAGTATGACCGATCGTAGTATAGGAATTTCACTTCCTACTATGTGTATGTCATCCAAGTACCAGGACTTCACACCTTACTACCTTCTTAACAGATCCATCCTCTATTCTGATAAAATCAAAGCCTATGACTGTCACATGAGAAATAGATGATCTATTTCCGCTATATCTGCTTTAGTCTATAAATAGACATAAGCTACTTATCCACTATACTTCCGCTGCTCCCACTGACTACAACAACCCTCTGGCAGAGTCATATACACGTGCACTTCTAAAGCTAGTTTAGAACGACGCTATACCCATCCTCCTGCCGGGTCTCATAGTCTGGAATGTAGGATTACTAGGCACTAGAACAAGGTTCTACAAGGCATCAACCATGCCAAAATCAAATTTTTCATGTGCCAAACAACCCTAACCAAGATCTTAGACTAGAGATTAGGCGAAACAAAGAGCAAGTAAACAAATTTACTTCTAAGAGTCAGGGATTACAAAATTTGTAGTCCGGTCCTTCACTTCTAAAGCTCCGTGTTGAGCTTCCTTCGCTGCGATCATCGAGTACCCGGACTCAAGAGAGGCTCCATGAAGAGAAAGATGCAACCTTGCTTCCGATCTTCAATAACTAAGATGATCTACCTTGAAGAAACTCAAACCCAAGCTCTTGCTATGCTAATCAAGTATTAACAAAGGAAACACCCTAATCTAAGCGGTTAGAATAGATGAGGATGATGAAGTAGGAATTTAGCTCTCATTTGTTTTCAATTTCTCACTCATTTTCATCACATTTAAAAAAGCTAGAAAGCTTTTCATCAAAAAAGAAGAAGAAGAAGAAGCAAATCAATTTGTGATGAATAATGAAATCAAGTGTGAGGTTAGAATTGCAACCATAGGTTAAGAATATAAATTTAACCATTGTAGAGAAATAACTATGGTAAAGGGTTGGGTTGGGTTAAAGAAATATCTATATAAAATATCACAAGTCAAAGTCAAAGCTTCAAGAAGCTTCTTGAAAGCTTCATGCAAGATTAACCCTAATCCAAACCCTAACCATATTTAAACTCTACAAAACATGTTGCATTTATAACCCTAACTTGTTACAATATTATATATCACATATACAATATTTATTGTAACAAAATAAAATAATACAATTAACATATATCACATATATATCAATGTATTACCCGAGTGAGAAAAAGAATTTTTAAGTGAGCTTATATTAGTTAATGTAATTTAATATATCAAATATATAATTATACATTAAATTATCGAATCAACACTTGATCCGATAATCCGGCTATTTCACAAATAACCGACTAATATAATCTGTATCAGTTCATCGAATCAACACTTGATCCGATGACCCGGCTATATCATATATACCCGACCGATATCTCATATCGCGAGAATCTAATACGGTATCGCATACACGTATTATTCCCGGTCCCGCACTTATCACATATGTGCCCTTACTCCGTTTTGCCTGAGCCAGGAAACCTCTATGTAGGACTCTAAAGAATCGTCAATACGCCGGCAGTAGGTGATGAGCATATCAAACACCCACATGCTGCAAGCGGTCAGCTAAACGTAACGGCCACCCAGGTATTGAGCAATCAGAAGATCAACAAGCAAGCCTGTACATTCTCCTGCGAATCCAACCAGTAACACTCCCATACAGTCCGGTCTCTTCGTCTGATATGTCGCATATCTCGCCTAGGGGTGGTAAACGTCAGACCCCAATAGCTTGATAAGTCGTGTCGATATGAGATCTATAACAGTTCAAGAAACCACTGATAACACTTACCAGTAAATCTCAGCACCCTGGCCAGGGATTTCCAGTTATAGCCAATTGAACATGGTGCAACATCAACTCCCTATACCGGAAGAGACAAAACCCCTCCTATCGCTCATTGCCTCCATGTGATTCGGGACTGTACCCAAAAGCCACCGTTTTGCACACCCTCTTGGACATGGTATAATGGAAATCAAAGCACAGTGGGAATCACACAAGACTCTATGACGATCTCGGGTCTACAGACTAACCTGTACCAGTGTCACCAGAGAATTGCCATCTGACGTGAGGTATAATACCATCTGGGAGTTCTTGGCGAGTCCGTCCAGTGTACCCAGTCTCCACTGAGCACCCGTATACCTTCTCTGATGTCAAACACCAATGGATATGGGATCATCCATCGCCCATCATATGGGTCAAGAAGCGCATACGCTAGTCTACTATGGAGTATCGATGCCCTATCTCGGTACTCCCACGACTAGGAACATTTGAAGGATGTACTTGGCGACTACACTGTCCCCACTAGTATGATCTGCATCATAGTCCTGGTAGTCAAGTACTCATCCTAAAGGCTTTATCAACATGTGACACAGAGACAATCAGAGTACATGTTAAGATAAAGAGTAACCAGATAGCATACTATCATGTCGAGCAAGAAAGTCCTCCCTATATATGTCCAAGCATCCACTACAATATACAACGTATGTATAGTAATGGCCTCTAGGGCATACATATAACTAACATGGAACAGCAGTAATAGTAAGTCTGGATAAACAAGAACCTCCCTGTCACCGTCTTTGAGAATACCGAAGTACCTCTCGGGCGCCTGAGGTTACCCACCATATCTGCGGAGTGGCTAATGGAATGTCAATCCTGATTGAATCTTTAGGTCCTATTAAAATTTCCGTAATCGTTTGCAGTTCTGGAATCTCTTCCAGTTCTACCATACTACCACTGCTGTTTTCTGAAAAAATCCATTTTACTAAAACTGTGGCGAGTCTAGAACAATATCACTATTGATCTTCCAGACGGTAGAAAATTAACCCTCGTCAAAGCCTGGGTTAACCCACAAACTGCCATTACAGAAACGTGCCTTGAGTTATCCAGAGTCTGGTTTTAAGCATAAGCCGGACAACTCCCCGTAGCTTAATATCGTTAAGATATGAACCATTCTATATGCAATATAGAAATAGAGGCACTGATTTAATTGGAACCAGATTCAAATCATACAGCTGTCTCCAGTGCATGTCAACTAAATGGAGAGAGGACGATCAGTATTACTCAACTTAGGAGTGCATCCAATTATGAGTAACCTGAAGGAGAAACAAGTTTCTCAAAACCATTACTATCAACTGAATACCAAACACAAGTATCTAAATCTTCGATCACCTTGAAGAATCCCGATACTTGCAACACCTGGTTCTCTACTTTATTCTTTTACTTATAACTTCTCAAACTTGGACCTTGTATTTCTCCGAAACACATGTCTAAAACTTGAGAAGTCACAAGTAAACAGAATACAGTACGATGACCAACCCCTCTTTCCTAATGGACACTGGACAACATACAATACTTTGTATAAGTCCCGTGAGTTGAACAACTCAAACCCTATACGTCGTAGGTTGAAAACTGTACCCAGGCGATTTCCTCAAATATCACCAATTACAACGAATTCCGATATAATGAGGATGATCACCTAATTCCCAATAACTTACTCCCACTCATCATCTGTAAAATCATACAGATGTGAGAATCATACCTGGTAAATACATACCATGGAGCAAGGGTCTAATTGGGAAATCAGTTTTTTTTTATTAACAGTACACAGCGAAATTGAAACATGAATATATTCCGAAGGGGTATCCGGGTATTCTTAGTAATGCCTCTTCCATTATCAGATTCATGACTGTAACCGTATATTTCATTGCCATCTCTCCAATTCCCTTTATCTGTCTTTACTCATTACCTTCTGTACACCATCGTTAGGCTAAGTGGTTTTCTTCCTTCCCTACCGTTCGGCACCAGCCTATGGTTTGGAAGAAGACTATCCAATAAGCATAATAGGTGTACTCTCCTAATCCTAGGAGCACTCGCAACCTGAGAGAATGTAAAGATAAAAGACAACTGAATAAACCTTATTCCTATTTCTCCTGAACCAGAATCCATCCTCGAAAAAGTTCCTTCGAGTTCGTATATAACCATACGATAGATTTATCCAATGGAATTGGATGTTCGTAGTGATACGGGGTGTTCTGGAGAAATACAAAGGTGAAGTAGGAGTGGCGATGAAATATATGGTTTGGTCGTGAATGATTACAGTCGCAATTTACTTTGCCCTTTTTCTGATCCCTTTATTTGTCTTTACTTATTACCTTCTGTACACCCAACTAAGCTAATTGGTTTTCTTCATTCCCTACCTTTTGGCACCTGCCTATGGTTTGGAAGAAGACTATCCAATAAGCGTAATAGGTATACCCTCTCCTAATCCTAGGAGCCCTCATAACCTGAGAGAAGGTAAAAGGAAAAGACAACTGAATAATCCTATTCAATCTCTCCAGAACCAGAATCCATCCTCGAAGAAGTTCCTCCGAGTTCGTATATAACCATACGATGGATTTATCCAATAGAAGTGGATGTTCATAATAATACGGGGTGTTCTGGAGAAACTCAAAGGGTAAAAGAAGGAGTGGCAATGATGTATGCAACTCAGACAATCCAAAAGCCAGTGTTTTAAGAAAGTTCGGTTAACTTGGTTACTGAGTTATAGTCTAGGGTCGGGTCATGGTCACAGTCAAAGAGAGAAAGAGTAGAAACACTCTGTGTGCACTCTAACCTAGATCAGAATGGTTAATCACTTTATCTAATCAGGAAACCTCCCACTGTTTTCTCAAATTCTCCTCCAAACCTGAAAGAAGAATTAGTCGGGATCACCCGTGGAGTAAACCAACTCATCAGTGGGAATCGGGATCCAACTATCATCGCATGATAACGTGATGGAAGCCACTCACGTTATCACACTCCAGAAGGTATGCGCATTCCTGGCAAGTTTCGTGTAGGTTTGAAACTCCCGATGTGATTTTTACCCCAAGCGGCTTATGACCTTGACTAGGTCAACATATCACAAGTCGTAAATCAAGTTCAACCTGTTATTATCCTGGATTAATTAGACCCACCTGTACGAGTCCTTGACTAGGTCAACATGACCGTATGACTGTCCTAACCAATCGCATATCCATGCAACAGAAAAGTACTGCAGAGCTACCGAACACTACGCCTTGACTAGGTCAACATACGCAGCACGAATACTAAGCAATACCCGTCTGAAATGACGGAGGGCTACGGCTAGTTTTTGGCGAAAAACCTTTAGCGTAATGAACTTTATATCGTTGAAGAAATCCAAGTGGTTTTATAAATATATAGTGGCGAAAACATTTGCTAAAGAGGTCACTCCCGGTGAAGGGATCTTGGCTCTTTCCTCGTCGAATGAGGTGCAGGATATTCCAAACTGAATACCACGATGTAAAGCAAAAAGTAATCGACTATAGTGAAGTTATTACCCTGACGTAAACCTCTGTCCAAGGGGTCACTCCCGATGAAGGGATCTCGGCCCTTACCTCGTCGAATGAGGTGCTGGATATTCATAACCGAATACCACTGTGCAAAATAAAAGAAAATGTCCTTATAATAATAGCTTTTGAAAAATTGGTTCCAACAACATCAAATATAGGTTTGTTTTCCTTGCATTGATAAGAATCAACGTAGTCCCATCAATTGATCCCACCAGAAAAGAACAAAATTATGATGTACGTATATGCCATCCGCATTCGCCACTGGGTCCCGTCATCACCCGTTAGGTTACTTAACTAACGACAGAGCGGAGACTGGACTAGCGTGGGTGTAAAACATATACAACATCTACTAGTATATATATCAATATATAATAATCGATTCAGGCATGATAAATGCAACATCACAGAAAAGTAATAAGTATCACAGAACAATACAGATAATCCGGGAGCCCCGGGTTTCCTTTGAGCCGCAAAAGAAACCCGACGTTCCCCTGGTCGTGTGGATAGCCTGTGCAATGAAACCTAGACCCTTACGAGTGTGGCAAGTTACCCGTCAAAACTTAAAGCGAGGCAGCCCCCTTCAGCAAAGTGAATGGACCACCAAGGACTTCACGGAATCAGGTAACTTGAGCACCCCTCCTTGGGTCAACCTATACCCCCTACTAGTGTGGCGAATAGCCCGCCAATTCTAGAGTGAAGCCCCCCCCGTCTCAACGCCATGAGATGCGGGCCCATTGCCCTCTAGAACCTGGCTATCCGTGCACCCCACCGCGGGGTAATCCTAGTACAGAAAATAAAATATGTACAACGGGTACACCGACCTCAACCCGGTCGTGCCCCAAAAGAATAATATACAAACAGGCAGTGACGGCAGTCCACAATTCGGACGCTCGCCCCGCAATATCAAATGTACAAATAAATCCAAACAGCACTACCATTGCACAGGAACTATCCACCACGATAAATCCGCAACATCACAGCACAACACAGAACATCAACGTGAATGTCATGTTCGCAAACCCGTCTAAAAGGACTATAGAAAATAGACAAGATTTACCGCTCAAATGACATTCACGGTCGCAGATATAATGTAACCACTGTAAACTAACACATTTAAAATCTCGATCGACAAAACTTCCTGAAGTGGGCCCCAAGTACAAATCCAGTATTCAAAATAATCTGGGCCAAAAATAAAAATTCCAGAAACCCTAATTCTAAGATGAAGACCCCCAGAAGAAACTTGGTGCATTGAATCCCTATAACGGCGGCGGAATCGCGGCCAATACGTAGGTATGGCCGCGGTTCCGCGGCGTTCCTGAGGGAACAACCTCCTAATTTTCTACAGTGGTCTTACAAAAGGCTGCCTGATTTTCTGAAACACTCAAAATAATTTTTCGACGACAAAAGAAATTTGACAGAAACTTTAGAACTGAAATTGCGGTTTCGGAAATTTTGTTCGGTCGATATTTTAAACATGTTAGAACAAGCTAGTAAAGGTTAATGGAGTGGCTCTGATACCATGTTGGGCCACGGCGGCGCCCCGGCCGTCTGACCGATGCCAAATGCGGAACAAAAGCTTTTTACGAAACCGGCGCCACCGCGACCCAAAAACCCGAATCGTTCCATTAACCGTAAACTAGCAATCTGTAAAAGGAGTTAGAGAGATTATACAGATCGATCCGTGTCCTTCGGTCTTCAATCTCTGTGCCAAACTCTTCGCTGCTGCGCCGACAAAGTCCGTTCCCCGATCACGCTCGTCAAAGTGGCACCACGTCATCGAATCTTTATACGGGCTCCCGCTTCAAACCGAAGCAACTTGGACATGAAGTTTGCTATCCGACATATCCAAGAATGAAGTAGAGAAAGTATAGAATACTTTGTCTTAAGGCACCCAAATGATTGGGTGGAGGTGGATTGGAGTTGCCATTTGGGATGAACATGTGAGCAAAGAATTTTTCTTTAAGAAAAGAGAATGAGCTTGCAAAGGGCTCGGCCAGAAAATGCACAGCCAAAGAAAACGAATAGGATGCTCTCTGTGGATTGCGAAAAGGAAGTGGTGGTCTTAACAATTATTCAACACCAAAAGAATAATAAACCCCATGCCCAATTTGCAGAGAACCCCCACCATCCCAAGACCATGCTGCGCACAGTAAAAGCCCATGCTGCCCCAGACCAAGAAATTCAGTGCAAGGAAAAAGGTCAAAGGAAGAAATATGGTCACATCAATCAAGGTGTTTTAAGACCGGAGAAAGAAAACTGGCAACTCCCAAAATAATCCCGTAACGAATTACGAGATTACATCTCAACTGTAAATACATACACGCATTTGTATTTCGATCGAATACAAATGCAATAAGACAAAAATATTCCTACAATATAATTGTCACGACCCAAAATAGCACGTGACTAGCACTTGAATCATATGAAGTCGATAAGACCCCATCTAATCGAAGTAAGCCAAAAGTCCAGAAATCTAAAACCATTTTTAAGGAGTAAATAAGGAAAACTAGTTTTTAAGAAATAAGAAAACATGTTTAAAGAACCAGGTTTTTAAATAAGTAGCCGAATATGCATTTGTAAAATCCTCAATGTCTTTTCTGAAAATTTCGGCAGAGTTTCCTTTGTAAATACTGGCCCCGAACGGGGTACAACATGATAAAAGCATATATACAATGATAAAAGGCATCCCCAAGCGGGAGATAGCTCTTCGCCAATCGACGGTCACAACCACGCAAGCAATATAATATACAACGCCAAAGGGCGAGGATCAAAACTCAAAGGAAAACTCAAATCAGCTTGAAAACCATAATACTACAACGCGCGACTCTAAGGTCGAAATAATACATAACTGGTTTTCTAAGTCCGAAACAATATACAAGTTTGGTTGATGGAATTTCTAGATACAACTGAATAATACATATACAATGGTGGTTCTGATGCAAAAGAATCCACCTACCAAAGTTAGTCACCCGAAAGGGAAGTAGTGTGCTAGAAAAGCCGCAAAGAAACCTGTATGGCAAAACCTGCAAGAAACTGTGGCACAACGGGGGTGAGTTGCCAACTCGTGAATAGAAAACATCACAGAACAGAAATCGTATGTATGACACAATCCTACGTCAATACAATCAAATATATATAAATCTCAAATGAATAAGTCTGAAGCATGATAAGGTGGCAATGTAACATCTATACATGAGTGTAGTGCCAAGTGCTCGTACCAGTGCCTCAGGTAATAACATATCATAAGTATGAGGTATGATCAATGTCGACTATATCATGGAGTCTATGAATATGTGGATATCATTCAACTATGTGATCAATGTCATCAATATCAATATATGTATGTGGAAATCGTCCACGTGTCACCCAATGACAATAAGCATCATGCATGTAAATATCATAAATGTATGCATGGAAGTATGAGGATGTAAATCAACATGTGTCGCTCGCGACATATCAAAATAATGGAACCTGAGTGTCCAGCATCGACACTCGAAAACATCATGAAACCTGTGCCTAGCATCGGCACGTAAATCCTCATATATCGGACTCCGTCAGTCCGGATCGGCCCACGGACTCCGTCAGTTCGGATCGGCCCATATCATCTCTCGACTCCGGTCGGTATCCTCCGGATATCCGCCAAGCCCAAATACTATCACCGGTAGGTAGTAGTCCCTCTGCCAGGCTCACCGTCTGCAACACAGCGATCCATTCTCGCCCCGGGGTACCATACCGGGCCCACCATGTACCCGCAATCGGCCTCATCCGCCTCCTCGAATCGGGTTTCACATGTCGCTCTTAGCACCGAGAAAACACATGGTGGACGCACTGAAATATCATATCAAGGGTAACCGGGTTTTTAAAACAATTACATACTCTCTTTTGAAATATCCAAGGTTCCCAAATCCAGAAATATCATGGAAACAACATATCTCAATGCGTATAATCAAAAGCATGATGTATGCGACATGTAAAAGAAATGTAAGCATATCAGTATATCATGCAATATGAAGTAGTAATATGCACATATTGAGGGAAACCGCTCTTTTAAAATGAATCAGTTTTAAAAAGTATCTTGCGGTTCCCAAATCTCCAAATCCAGCGAGAATCATCTATGTATGTGCGAATACGTATGTATGCACGTATGGGTGTACAATAGGTATGTACACAAGTATGCCATGCAAGTGATCATATCCTGAATGCAACAGTACTACAGTGTAGTGACATGGTAATTATCGATGATGAAGTGTGTGAGCCGGCAAGTAAGTGTACGTGGAACATACGCATCATCGATAATGGTGCTGGTGTCCTAACAGCATGGGTTTAATGTACACTAAACTCATTTACACATGCAATGCGATGTGAATAGCATGAATATGCGGAAATCGAATAATCAACGCAACAGTAAAGAATGTACAACAATATGTAAATGTCATGCAGTTTTGCCATTTGAAATAAGACGAATCAGGGTTTTTAGTAAAATAAGGGCTACTGTGTTTTTAAGAAAAGATGCGTCTTTTGAAAATATCCGTAGAAGCCTATCATTGAAATACTCCCGATTCGTTAGTTTTGAAATATGTATAACATCGGCCTAGTCTAACATCTATTAAGCAACTACAGATCTAGCAAATACGCTAATCGGGAGAGGTATGGAAACCACCTACATCTGAGCCGATATATATATATATATATATATATATATCTATATATATATCTATATATCTATATCTATATATATAATAGTCGGTGATCCCGCCTCAATAGTATCACGTACGATACAGTATATCATATGACGTCCTCGAGTCATGAGTGCGGATCTATCATCAAGATAAAGCTCGTACGGTAAATCATCGCACGGCATCCCAATAGCCGGGTACGGGTCAATATCACATTCATCTAATCAATTATCTGATATCCTTATCGTCATATCACATAATCTGGGGTACTGATCTAAATCTAGTACAATCGATGCCATCTATATAAATATGAATGCGTGTGTGAAACACAAGTCCAAAGGCCCGCTAAAAATATCATGTCGTATCCCAAATACGAATCACATCATATCACCGATCTCATGGCACTATGCCCAATCTCATCGACTCATCTCCAAATATCGTCCACAATCCTCATCATCTAGGTATAACCATAACAAATAAGCATGTGTGTGCGTGTGGGTGTAAACTTATTCTAGGGTTCGCAACTAGGAACTATACTAGTTTACAACTAAACCCTATTCTAGCCATAGTACACCTAATCTCATCTCAATTATCCATATCGCACCTAATACTATCAAACACATATATAGTATAAATATAGTATACTAAACCTCGAACTGCGGGGGTGCTATACGCCATCCACCCGACTTCCCCCGTAGATATAATCTACTCACCTTGTATCCTTGATTGGATGATTTAGCGTGCTTGCGCTTTCTAAAAGATAGATCAAAAATATTTGTAACCGCAATCAAAAACGGCGTCGCATGAAGCTAGCCGGTGAGTACGGGTCGGTCCACAGGGATTTTGTGAATTTCCGATTCGTTCTTACGAGTTAATTCCGAAGGGTGTTCGGTTGATTATTAAATCTAAAAATCTAATTATTCTATCTAAGATTATCTAGATCTATTCTTGCTAGGGTTAGGTTTAGGGATGGTTTGGAAATGCAAGTAAATCTCAACGCTTTCTATACCCGAATGAAGATCTATGAGGAGTTATGGTAATTATCAATAAAAGAGATTAGATCCATTCGGGAAGGTGTTCCTTCTTCTAGGTTCTTGTCCTTCCTTTAGAGATCCTTACCCTAACCTCCATGGAAAACGCGCGCAACCGGGCCTTTACACTACAGTGTCATCGTTACCTCGAGGGGTAGGATGCCGTAGGGCGCGGTGTGTGCGTGTATGCATGGAGTCCTATTCAAAATGTATTATGGGTAAGAAAGGGATGAGAGATCTCATCTCTCAAAATCCTTCCCCAAAGCTAAACCCTAAACAAGTTCCTAGGGCATGAAATTAAATCTACCTAGGGCAAAGAATTAAAATATACACTAGGGCGAGAAATTAAATCTACTTACAGATGCATCCCTCCAATCATCCATGCAGGGTTGTCAGATCTGAATTTCTGAATGGAAAGGAAACACCGATACTCTCCAAAAAGGATTTCTGAATTTTTATTAAAAGGAGGCATAAAGTTTACAATGATTTAGAGTTCTATTTATAGGAAATAGAAAACCTACGTTACATTTTGATCCGCATGTCTAAATTTACAAATATAGCCCTAGAAAGACCAGTCAACGCCGACACTGCATTTTGGTAAAAAATATTTTGCATATGGGCCCTATATGGACGCGGAACCGTGGTCCGAGGCATGGTTTGGCCGCGGTTCCGCGGCCAAACAATGGAGTTGGCCCATCTGCTCTTCTAGGCAGGCTCTGGTTGCTTTGGGCTTCCTGTATATATATATCTTTTTCCATTTGGGCCTCTAGGTTGGTTCCAGATCTTCAGTGAACAATTTGCAATGGATTTTTAACCGTTCGCTTTGAGTCGATGTCTTGAATCTTGCTTTGTGAATTGTTTCTTATGTAGGCTTGATCAAGATTCCCTGTTTGTTGGTTAAAGTCCACATTTTCATCGTCTTTACATCGTTTTCACCGTTTCCTGTCCAAGAACCTGTAACCTGTAACATGTAGCAGACATGCGTCAAAAGCACCTGTTTATTTATAAAAAGAATAAGAATGGGGAATATAATAATGCAATATTCTAGTGTGAACAAATACCCCCAAACTTATCTTTTGCTCGTCCTCGAGCAAACTTATTTTTTTTCACTAAAATCCTAACCGCACTTTCGCAGGGAAACGCGATTGCACTGAGCACGTGCAACAAGCCGTTAAACCTCTAGGTGTCCCTAGTAGGAGGAGTGTTGTCTCCTGAGGGTTTTCAGCGGATACTACCCACAAAATCCTATCAATTCGGCTTTTCGACTTTTGTTCTCCAATTAGGTTTTCTAACAAGGAATTCTATTATCGTCGACTTGCAAATTATCCACCCATATTCTTCACACTTCCTCATCATTTAACTTAAGATTATATATGTTTTATAGACTTACCTAGCTTTCGGCATTTCTTAAGTCTTCCTTCTAAGGTTCCATCTCCACTTAGGAATTTTTATCAACTCTATTAGAGATACAAGTTCTATTCTTCACCCTTTCTCTCATCTAAACTCCAATCACATATCTCTACGTGTATGTAAATATCATTCCTACACTTGGAAATTCAAATCAAGCAATCGTACTCTCGTCTATTGTCCAAAGTACTTATTAGTAGGTGAATTTTTAATTGAATTTTGCTTACACATCCTTCATGCGACCGTTAATACTTCTTGAGGTACCAACAACCGATTACAAGATGTGTTTGCACATTTAAGGGTAATTCCTAGTTTTGCAACACCCAAGGCTTTTAGCAGTTACTCCCAAACCAGTTGGTCTAAGGCACTAGGTGATGAAGCACCCTCGCTAAATATTTTTCTATTTTTGCAGCCTTAAGTAATCACAAAAATCAGTGTCCATTTTTTTATTCTTTATTCACACTTTTTTTTCTTTACTTCGTACTAAGGACTTTAGACAAGAGCATTTCAAGGTCTCTTCTACTATTCCAAGTTTCAAGGTGCGTGATTGTGCAAATTGTAGGGTATATGTTTTCAGAATCTAGACTTAAGCTAGGAACTATTTTTCAAACTCATACTCTAATAAGAACATCAATACTCTTCCCTCATTTCGACTTAACCCAAGAAGTGAACCCAAAATTTGCCTATTTCTAAATAAACTACAAGGCATATACTTTCTACCGTTAAACTTTAAGGAATGTTATTGTTTGGGTTTTTAATTTACTAAATCTAAGATCTAGTTGTTCCTAGCCAGTTAACCCATTCATCAAACTCAAGTCAATTAGGCCAAAATTGAATACAATAATTTTTATAATTTTTGAAAATTTTCAAATTTGTATGGGTTTTCAAATAAGTATGCAAATGCAAAAAATATGTACAAATGAATGCGAAGGAAAAAGACGTACCGAGCATACCCCCAAACTTGAACTTGACAGTGTCCTCACTGTCATGCTAAACCAAGAGGGTCAAAAAATCGGTACTTCCCTGTTTATTTATTTACAGATTTTTTTTATTTTTATTTTTTATTTTTTTATAGAAAAAGAAAACAAAAATATATATACATATATACAAAGGTTCCCCCCAAGCTTAAGCTTGGCCTTACACAAGCCAATGGTTAGCACCAACCATTCAAAAATCTTATCATGGTAATGGCTAAGTTGGTGAAATAATGGGGTGTAGAAGAAAGAAATGAGAAATACGCGAGACCGTGTGGAAAGAAGAATGGTAGAATATGGTCTCGGTGGAGGAGTAGAATGGCGTAAAGGAGAAAGAAGGGTCGCGCGATCTTGAGGGTGTAAATCGAGTGAATAAATTAGCGCAATTTGTGATGACCGATGTGTTAAAAGCGATTGCGCTAACCTATCAACCCGTCGTGCAATGGGATCAAATCCCTCAAGATTCGCAAGAAAACATGGATACGCCGAACTTGGTATAGGAGATGAAAGCGTAACGGTCATTTGTACGGTCGGGACAATAGGAGAGACAAAAGGGAGTGAATTAGGGATAGTATCTTTCTCACCGTAGTAAACTGTTTCGAACTTGAAAGATTCCATTAATGGTTCGAAACTACTATAATCAACCGAGTCTGATGGCTCATCTGAAAATATAAAGGACTCAAATTAGGGCGGTGAGTCATCAGCATCGTCCGAAAAAGTGAAACACTCGTAGGTGTTATCGTCTGTGAGAATTGTGTCAGATTCAAAGGAAAAGTTTTTAAGCTCACAGCCTTCAAGCGGGGTCGGAACGATGGGAAAGAGGGAGGGTGATATAACAGTCAAAGGTTCAGGAGGATGAATTGGAAAATCAGACACATCAAACAAAAATGATTCAACCTCAATATTATCCTCAAGACTCTCCTCAATACTATCCTTAATATTTAACTCATCCATACCATTATCATAAAATTCAAGACGTATATTAGATTCAGGAGAAACATTTAATAACTCAGGATGATGATTTGAACATAAAATTTCAATTAAATCGATAGGTTCATCATCCGAAATATTCCCGGCGTCTATATCCTCAATCAAGTGAAAATCAATTTCTTTAGACACCTCCTCAAAAGCATGGATGTTTATCAATGTAGGTTCTAGAGTGGAGCTGTAAAGGTCAAACGGATTAGGTGCGGTTTCACTCGAAAGGGGTTCCTCATAATCTGGCAAATCAAACACTACAAAATCACACAACTCATTTTTATTTTCAATAGGTGAACTATTTAGGGCAATCGATGGAAAACATGAGTTGTGGGCTTCAATTGGGTAAGGGTAGGTTTGATTTGAAAATCCTCTCACATTCTCACTCTGTCCAAGCGCCGCTTCATAAATTGAAAAATTTGGAGCCAGCGGGAAACTAGCTACTGGTTCAGCAGGTTGCATAAGGGCGGCCACGGACGCTTCCATATTCCTAGTCATTTTATTTGTTGCTGCGATATACGCCTCCAACGACTCTTCCAAACTAGACTTGGGTGGTGAGGGGGTTTCGGTGAAAGATTCGAAATGGTGTGGATATGCAAAACTCCCAACAGACTGTGTAGAAACAGTGTCTAGTGAAGGTGGGAAAGTCGGGTAGGACTGGTAAGAAGTGGGTGGTAGGACAGGGGTAGGGTCAACATCTGGATAACAAGGTGAATAATCGTGTGGATCCCTAAAACTAGATGAGTGGAGAGGGATGAAAGATCGGCTGCGAGATTGAGCAATATGCTCAGCAATGGACATCAGCCTAGGAGTGACAGAAGGACTTGAAGAAGTGGTATCAACATATGTAGGTGGTAAAGGTTAACTTGGTTGACACAAAGTGGGTTGAAAAGTCAAACTGTTTCTCCTAAACGCCTCTACTTGATCTTTCAAAGATTTTTTAGGCAAGGAAGGATCGTCTTTAAATTGACCGAACAAATTGACGTATGACGCAAAATTAGGTTCGGGATACCAAAGTTCGGCTAATGATTTATTGTGTGGGGTATCCATGTTAGAAGAAGGGGACAGGAAAGAAAGTTTGTCGTGCAAGGATTTATTTGCGGCTAAAAAACTTTGCAAGTTTCTACAAAATTTTCCTTATTCTTTTTTTATATTCTTTTTCTCTTTATTAGGAAAAATTTGTTGCAAAAAGATTTTTAACACAAGATATGCAACAGCAAAATATTACTTGCAATCTAATTTCTAATTTAAGCGGGGCGCAAAAATCCTGCATAAGATCGTTATTTGGAAGAGAATATATTTTTAAAGTGCACAAAATCCTGCAGGCATTTTTCAGAAAATATATTTCAAAAATTACAGAGGAGGAAAAGAGAAACATACAGAGCCATTTTTACGAACTGAATGCGCCAATACGCCGTGTTTCCGCGGTCCTAATGCTGATTTCACCGCGGAAAGACGGTCAAATTGCCGGAGTGGATCCCTAAAAAATTTCTGACGTTCTGATTCGACAAGATGGCCGCGGTTCCGCGGCCTAAGGTGGGTTTTGGCCGCGGAATCGCGGTGGGATGGGGGAATTGGGTCTCCAAATTTTTTTCACTATTCTGATTTTTAATTTCCCTTCTGTTTCGATATTTGGTTTTCTGTTTCACCTTCTGGAATTTTCCAGATCCGATTTTGTATATCCTGCAAAAATTTAAACAACAAAGTATCCTTTCCAAAAATAACAAAGTATATATATTTTTATTTTTTTTTGATTTTTCAGATTTTTATGATTTTTTTAAATTTTATGATTAACCCGAAATCGCAAAAAGGAAAGTTCTACGCCATCCCCGGCAACGGCGCCATTTGATTGGTTGATTTAGCATGCTTGCGCTTTCTAAAAGATAGATCAAAAATATTTGTAACCGCAATCAAAAACGGCGTCGCATGAAGCTAGTCGGTGAGTACGGGTCGGTCCATAGGGATTTTGTGAATTTCCGATTCGTTCTTACGAGTTAATTCCGAAGGGTGTTCGGTTGATTATTAAATCTAAAAATCTAATTATTCTATCTAAGATTATCTAGATCTATTCTTGCTAGGGTTAGCTTTAGGGATGGTTTGGAAATGCAAGTAAATCTCAACGCTTTCTATACCCGAATGAAGATCTATGAGGAGTTATGGTAATTATCAATAAAGGGGATTAGATCCATTCAGGAAGGTGTTCCTTCCTCTAGGTTCTTGTCCTTCCTTTAGAGATCCTTACCCTAACCTCCATGGAAAACGCGCGCAACCGGGCCTTTACACTACGGTGTCATCGTTACCTCGAGGGGTAGGATGCCGTAGGGCGCGGTGTGTGCGTGTATGCATGGAGTCCTATTCAAAATGTATTATGGGTAAGAAAGGGATGAGAGATCTCATCTCTCAAAATCCTTCCCCAAAGCTAAACCCTAAACAAGTTCCTAGGGCATGAAATTAAATCTACCTAGGGCAAAGAATTAAAATATACACTAGGGCGAGAAATTAAATCTACTTACAGATGCATCCCTCCAATCATCCATGCAGGGTTGTCAGATCTGAATTTCTGAATGGAAAGGAAACACCGATGCTCTCCAAAAAGGATTTCTGAATTTTTATTAAAAGGAGGCATAAAGTTTACAATGATTTAGAGTTCTATTTATAGGAAATAGAAACCCTAGGTTACATTTTGGTCCGCATGTCTAAATTTACAAATATAGCCCTAGAAAGACCAGTCAACGCCGACACTGCATTTTGGTAAAAAATATTTTGCATATGGGCCCTATATGGCCGCGGAACCGCGGTCCGAGGCATGGTTTGGCCGCGGTTCCGCGGCCAAACAATGGAGTTGGCCTATGTGCTCTTCTGGGCAGTCTCTGGTTGTTTTGGGCTTCCTGTATATATATATATCTTTTTCCATTTGGGCCTTTAGGTTGGTTTCAGATCTTCACTGAACAATTTGCAATGGATTTTTAACCGTTCGCTTTGAGCCGATATCTTGAATCTTGCTTTGTGAATTGTTTCTTATGTAGGCTTGATCAAGATTCCCTGTTTGTTGGTTAAAGTCCACATTTTCATCGTCTTTACATCGTTTTCACTGTTTCCTGTCCAAGAACCTGTAACCTGTAACATATAGCATACATGCGTCAAAAGCACCTGTTTATTTATAAAAAGAATAAGAATGGGGAATATAATAATGCAATATTCTAGTGTGAACAATCCTGCGTGTCGGTGTCGATGTCGCCTTCGTCTCCTTCATCATATGGAATCCACATGATGGGACCTACATAGATAACATAATCGGAATGCGTATTAAAATCACATCGGGAATACCCAAAACGACACGCTAATGCCTATAGGTTAGAACTTATAGACTACGCTTTCAAAACCATCAAACGACCCTCGATCTCGTCGTACAAACGTCAAGTGATTGAGGTAAAACACAATACGCAAATACAGAATTTAAAATACGAGAAACGAAACACGAATCCAAAACAGCAACTACAAAAAAGGGTCCCAGATTTTACCCTAGGTCAAATTGGATAATTTTGCATATGCCAGGGGTCTATTTTACAGATTAGGGGACCACAGAACAAACACGAATGAAATATGACCAGGTCTGGCAGCAATTTGCGGCTAGACAGAATAAATCTGCGGCTAAGTTGGGAAGATAGGGGCCAGGGTTTTGGTGGTAGTTTCCTGGGTGCTTGCATGTATCACTGTCCAAGCAAAATAATTTTCAGAGTCTTCTAATGATAGTAGATTTCAATTAACTCTCACAGATTCCAAAATTTTTCCGATATCGATTTCTAAATCCGTATTCCGGGTTTCTAATCTCTGGTTTGGGTCTTTATTCTAGCACTAGGGGGTTTGTGTTGTCTCTACTGAGCTTAATTACCCATCACCACTCTCAATTCCCATCAACCCTAACTAGGTTTTTCCTAAGTTCACAAAACCTCCCGATATCGGTTCAAATCTAACATGGGGGTAAAAGTAATGCAAATACTAACCTAATGGTTCAGAAATTACCTCCTTTGGCAACTCAAGAATTTTCTTGAGTTGCTCAATGTCCTCAAAATCTTCTCTTTCTTGGTCCAATGTGCTTCTCTTGAGCTTGTGCATCTATTTAATGAAATGGGATTTGGGTTTTGAGTTTGTTTCCATGGTGTTTTGGAGGATTTTGTGAAGAGGGAGAGCAAGAGGGCAGCAGCAACAGCAACATGAGGGAGAGGGAGAGAAATGAGTGAAGGCAATGAGGAGGAATGGCCAAGACTTGGGTCAAAGTAAACCCTCACCTTCTCTCTCTCACCCATACCTATATATTTTATTCCCTTTTCTTTTTCTTTTCTAATTCCCTTCTCACATCAATAGTAACCCCAAAATAACAAGCCATGCACCCAAAACATATAGAAAAATGCAACAAGTGTAGAAAAAGAAATGGTGCATGTTTTGCACAAAACAAGCTTAAACGCGATTTGCGATTTTTAATCGCGATTAGCACTAAATTAGTGTCAAACTAATCATAAAAACTTAAAATTTGCATAATTCACATAAAACACACTCTTTTAGTAATTTCTATAATTTTCCAAAATTTTCCCATTTATCGGTATTTAATTATACCGAAATATTAAAATATTCATTAAAATTAATATTAAATTATAAAAATTCCCAAAAATAATATTTTATTTTTCTGAAATGTTACAATAATACTAGGATCTGGCTTAATCCAAAGCCCGCTAGTATTATCCGTCCGATCATGATCCGTGCACAAGTGCACGGATATGATCGGACACCGCCATATAACCATATGGCCTCTACAACGTTTCGCCCGAACTTGGGAAACTGTCTGTGGGGGACTATAATAACTCATCAATACACTGGCACTGGGTATAACCACTAGCACGTTAGAGGTACTAGCTGTACGTAACGATTGCCTATGTATTGATCGGAAGGGAAGCTGACGAGCGAACTCATCCAGAAACCCTACTAAGCCTGACAATGACAATATCCGTACAGTCCGGTCCGTTTGTCTATGAGTATTGCATATAGGGCCTAGGGGGCTGGTAAACGTCAGACCCCCAATAGCGGTATAAGTCGTGTCGGAGAGTAGCCCAGAACATCCTGAAATACTACTGGAATACCTACCAGTAAATCTTGATTACCCTGGCCAGAGATTTCGTGTAATGGCTCTCCTAAACACAGCGCAATCTCACCCCTAATACCGGGAGAGACGAATCCCTGACGATCCGCTCACTGCCTCCATGTGGCTCGGGACTATACCCAACTAAAACCTGTTTGCACGACTCCTTTGAGCCGTGGTAGGGTAGTAATTAAAGCACAGTGGGAACTCACACGAGACAAATGACGATCTCAGGTCGACAGACTAACCTGTATACATGTCACCTGGGAACTGCTATCTGACGATATGTATAATACCAACTAGCATGTTCCCGGCGAGTCCTGTCCGGTGTACTCATAACGCAATGAGCACCTGTATACATCTTAGGTGAACCAACTGACACCAATGGCTTGTGAGACCGGCCACCGCCCCTCATCGGGGTCTTGACTGTATACACTAGTCTACTCTGGAGTACCGATGCCCTATCTCGAAACTCCCACGACTAGGGACACTTTAAGGATGTGCTTATAGACCCCAGCTCCCACGTATATGATCGCCATCATACTGCTGGCAGTCAAGCAAGAATCCTATGGGCTCTATCAATATGCAATAGTGAACTAAAGCATATACATGATGATAAAGAAAAACCAGATAGCATACTATCATCTCGAGCAAGACTGTCCTATCGGTATAGGTCCTCCCTCAATCATTGCAATCACGTACCTGTGATCCAATAATTGACTTTGAGGGCACTATATCCAACAACTGTTATGGCTAATCGAGGATAGCGCAACATTGACTCCCTATACCAGGAGAGACGAAACCCCTCCTATCTCTCATTGCCTCCATGTGATTCGAGACTGTACCCAAAATCCACCTGTTTGCACGAATCCTTTGAGTCGTGGTAGGGAGAAAATCAAAGAAAAGTGGGAACCACACAAGACACTATGACGATCTCTGGTCTACAGACTAACCTGTACCAGTGTCACCAGAGAACTGCTATCTGACGATAGGTATGGTACCATCGAGGAGTTTTCGGTAAGTCCTGTTCGGTGTACCCTTTCTCTAATAAGCACCTGTGCACAATCTTTGATGTCAAACACCAATGGTTATGGGATCAACCATCGCCCCATACAGGATCAAGAAACGTGCACACTAGTCTACTCTGGAATATCGATGCCCTGTCTCGATATCCCCTCGACTAGGAACAATTAAAGGATGTGCTTGTGGACTATCCATGCCCCACTAGTATGATCTGCATCATAGTCCTGGAAGTCAAGTCCACATCCTAAGGGCTTTATCAACATGTATCAAAGAGACAATATAATAATACAAAGTGTACATGTTAAGATAAAAAGCAACTAGATAGCATACTATCACGTCGAGCAAGAAAGTCCTCTATATATATGTCCAAGCATCCACTATATCATACAATAATGGCCTCTAGGGCATACATATTCCTAACAATCTCCTACTTGCACTAAGGCCAGTTTTTGTAGTATCTCATACCTAACATCCTAAAAAGTCTCTCAAACTGTGTCTGGAGAAGAGCATTCGTGAGTGGATCCGCTACGTTGTCCTTTGTGTCAACTCTCCTGACCTCGATCTCCCGTCGATCTACTATCTCCCGGATTAGGTGATACCGCCTAAGAATATGTCTGGATCGCTGGTGGGATGGGGGTTCCTTGGCTAAAACCACAGCTCCATTGTTATCACAATACACAGGTATTGGATGCTCAATGGTTGGAACCACACCAAGTTCAGTAATTAACTTCTTCATCCAGACAGCCTCTTTGGTAGCATCGTTGGCAGCGATGTATTCAGCCTCCATCGTCGAGTCTGCTACGGTATCTTGCTTGAAACTCTTCCAACATACCGCCTCTCCATTGAGGGTGAAAACAAAACCCGAGACCGACTTACTGTCTTCCTTATCACTCCGGAAGCTCGAATCAGTAAAGGACTCCACTGTAGTTCTTCGTTACCATACACCAAGAACATTTCTTTCGTCCTTCTCAAGAACTTAAGAATGTTCTTCACAGCTATCTAGTGTTTCTCCCCAGGATCTGATTGAAACCTACTCACTACTCCCAGTGAGTAAGCTACATCCGGTCTGGTACATAACATCGCATACATGATTGAACCGACTGCCGAAGTATAGGGTATCCCTTGCATGCGAGCCCTCTCCAAATCAGTCTTGAAAGACATCTCTTTGGAAAGAGTGATTCCTGAACAAGTGGGTAAATTACCATGCTTAGAGTCTTCCATACTAAACCTTTTTAGTATAGTGTCGATGTATCTAGATTGGGACAATCCCAATATCCGCTTAGATCTATCTCTATAGATCTTAATCCCCAGGATATAGAAGGCATCATCCAGATCTTTCATGGAGAACTTATGTGATAAGAAGAGCTTGACCAAGTGTAGAATAGGAATATCGTTTCCTATCAAGAGTATGTCATCCATATACAATACGAGGAAGACAACCTTACTCTCTACAACTTTCTTGTATATACAAGTTTTATCTACATTTTTGATGAAATCAAACTCTTTGATAGCTTCATCAAAACAGATGTTCCAGCTCTGTGATGCCTGCTTTAATCCGTAGATGGATTTAAGCAGCTTTCACACCTTTCCGCTACTCCCACTGTCTATGAAGCCCTCTGGCTGAGTCATGTACACGCTCTCTTCTAAATCACCATTTAGAAAAGCGGTCTTGACGTCCATCTGCTAGATTTCGTAGTCATGGTATGCGGCAATGGCAAGTAAGATCTTGATGGACTTAAGCATAGCCACTGGAGAAAAGGTTTCATTATAATTGACACCAGGTCGTTGGCGAAAACCTTTTGCAACAAGTCTAGCTTTGAAAGTCTCAACTTTTCCATCTACACCAATTTTCTTCTTAAAGATCTACTTGCTCTCGATGGGTTTTACCCCTTCAGGAGCAACTTCTAAAGTCCATACTTTGTTGGTGTACATAGATTCCTTATTAGATTGCATAGCATCCAGCCATTTCACAGAGTCCCCACTTGTAATGGCCAGCTCGAAACTGGTTGGGTCATAATCTTCCATGATGTAATTCTCGCTCCCACCGTCAATGAGAAAACCGTAGTATCTCTCAGGTGGATGAGGAACCCTACTAGATCTGCGGAGTGGCTGGGGTTCGTTGGGGACTATCGAATACTCCGGCTCCACCAAATTGTCAGTTAAAGTTTTTGTAGCTGGAACTTCTTCTAGTTCTATCTCATTACCACTAATTTCTTTTACAAGAAATTCCTTTTCTAAAAAGGTGGCATGTTGAGCAACAAACCCCTTTTGTTCCTCACAATAGTAGAAGAGATATCCATGCAAATTCTTTGAATATCCTACAAATTTACATAGCACCGACCTTGCCTCGAGCTTGTCTGGATTTTGATTTTTGACATAGGTCGGACAACCCCATATCTTAACTCATTTAAGATACGGTCTCTTTCCACTCCATATCTCATATGGTGTTTTAGACACAGATTTTGATAGAACTTGATTCAATAGGTATGCGGTTGTCTCAAGCGCATAACCCCAAAAAGAAATAGGTAACTCAACAGTACTCATCATAGAGCGCACCATATCTAATAGAATGCGATTCCTCCGCTCCGATACACCATTGTGCTGTGGTGTATACGGAGGAGTAAGCTGAGAGAGAATCCCATTCTCTTTTAAATAATACAGGAACTCCGTGCTTGAGTATTCTCCTTCTCGATCAGATCGTAGGATTTTAATACTTTTACCCGTTTGGTTCTCTACTTCATTCTTATATTCCTTGAATTTCTCTTAAGCTTCAAACTTGTGTTTCAACAAGAACACATGTCCGAATCTTGAGAGATTATCGGTGAATGTAATAAAGTATGAGGAACCATTCCTGGCATGTGCAGACATAGGACAGCATACATCACTGTGTATCAGTTCCAAGAGTTCAGTAGCTCTTTCTCTATGTCCAGTAAACGGAGCTTTGGTCATTTTACCTTTGAGACATGACTCGCAAGTTTCATAAGATGTAAGTTTGAACGGATTCAAATACCCATCTTTATGTAACTTAGCTGGTCTTGTCGCATTGATATGACCTAGTCTACAATGCCATAAGTAGGCTTTCTGAACTCTTTCTCCTATGTGTGTTATGTACGTTTTAAAACTGTCGTTTGATTTAGAACGTATATACCATCACATAACGTACTAAACCCAATCAACACTTGATTTAAAAAAATGTTCATAACATTATCCTCTAATGTAAAATTATATCCTTCTTTAGTTAGCAAAGAAACTGATATAATGTCGCACATCATCTTTGGTACGTAGTAACAGTCATTCAAAATCAATGTATTACTAGTATGTAACTCTAGGTGATATTCGCCAACTGTTTTGGCTGCAACAATTGCACCATTCCCTACTGTTAAAGACTTATCACCCTTTCCCAGTTCTTTACCTCTCTTTAGCCCATGTAACAGATTGCATACGTGGGATACTGGTCCGGTATCCAATACCCAGGATATAGAGCAAACTAAGAAACAGTTCTTGGTTACGAACACACCCGGAGACGATGCATCAATATACTTATTCTTCATTCGAGTTCTGTGGGAATCCTGATATTCTCCTATTCCTTGCTCAGACTTATGACAATCATAACAAAAAGCGGAACCAACGTTTCCCAGCTCAGTATAGTAAGCGGGTTCGGTCAATACATCCATATTATTATCTTGATTAAGACGTGTCATTGGCCGCTACTTGGAAAGAGAGAGAGAGAGAAGGAAACGCATTAGCGTGCGCTCTTTGCAAGATTAGATTGGTTATTATCTTATCTAATCAGGATGGCTCCCACTGTTTTTATCAAATCCTCCTTAAAACCATAAAAGGTAAGATTAGCCGGGATTAATTACACCCTACAAGTTCGCCAATCGTTCGGCCAGGCAGGTATTGGTACTCCAAGAGAGTCTCTCCATGTTTTCGCATGGAACTAATTAAATAACCTCGTTTCCACAGGGGCATAACCCCGTTAACACCTTTCTTAGACACCTACTTGATCGGCTAATTGTAAAGTGCAAAACTTTCCCGGGAGTAACTCTTACTCATAGTGGGTATCGGGATCCAACTATCATATAGAAGGCATGCAATCTCATTGCAAATTCCAACACTTGAAATTCCCAATATTGTTTTTACCTCATGCGATTTATGACCTTGACAAGGTCAACAAACCATAAACAGCAAGTCAAGTTCAACCCGTTCATTTCGTGATTGAATTAAACCCACCCGCAAAACCTTTGATAAGGTCAACAAGGCCGCACGACTGCCCTAATCCAATCGCATCACATGCGACAGATAAGCACTAATCAGCTACCGCACACTATGCCTTGACAAGGTCAACAAACGCAGCACGAATACTAAATAGCACTTATCTGAAATGATGGAGGGCTACGTTGGTTTTTAAGAGAACTTTTAGCGTAAAGAACTTGATATCATTGTAAAATCTAGTGTTTTGAAAATGAGTGTTTTTGTAGATTTTGCTAGTTTCGCTAAAGAGGTCACTCCCGGTGAAGGGATCTCGGCTCTTTCCTCATCGAATGGGATGCTGTATATTCATCAAAGAATAACACTATGAAAAGAAAGAACCAGAGAAGCTATTAAAACAAAACCAAGTGGGTTGAAGCATTTGCTAGTTTCGCTAAAGTGGTCACTCCCAGTGAAGGGATCTCGGCTCTTTCCTCAACGAATGGGGTGCTGGATATTCATCAAGGAATACCACTATGCAAAGCAAGAACTAGAGCTACCTTTTTTGAAAATATCGATTCTATAACATCTTTAGGTTTCTTTTCTTTTCATTAATCTCATTAATGAAGTCCCATCATTTATGTTTCCCTAAACATCACAGAAAAATGAAACAAAAATAGAACGTACGCTTATGTCATCTGCATTCGCCACGGGGCCTCGTCATGCACCATTAGGTTACTTAACTAACGGCAGAGCGGGGGCTGGACTAGCGTAGGTGCAAAATATAACCAATGTTTATTATATATATATAAATATATAGCATTCGTCTCACGCATTTATATGATCACATTACAGAACTAAGCAGTAGAAGTAAAACATATGAAATATTGGATATTTTAGGAGGTCCGTGTTTTAAATTCAGCCAGTAATGAAAAACATGGATTCCACGATCATGATGAATAGCCTAACCCACATCCTTAGACCCTTATGAGAGCGGCAAGCAACCCTGTCAATTCTAAAGTTAGAAGACCCGGTCTCGACTCCTCGAGATGACCTCCTACTGGACTCTAGAACTCAGTTACTTGTGCTCCCCACCTTAGGTCTATCCTAATGCAAAAAAGTAAATAATATACATCAGTGGTGACATCATCCTCAACCCGGAAGTGTCCTAATAAAAGAATATTACATACAAATTTTACATGAATGAAAATACAAAAACTCTCATCTCACGTAAAACCCCCGTCTATTCAATCACGACGATCCAATATGACATATCAGCAACACATAACATCACATGTCATCAACGTAAGCAAATATGCGTATCCCAAATTCTGTTGACATATAGCAACAAGATTTGGGATACCCCACATATTACACTTACGGTCGCAGAAAAGAAATGAAAAACTACAATAATTAGAATCCGCATTTCCATAGACATCGTAAACCCGGAATATCTCATATTCCGAATTTCATGCCTAACCCTATAAACCTTGCATTTTTGTCTCATATCGAAAACACTATTCAATAACTTAGTCGGGTAATTCAACGAGATTCTCGAATACTCGTCGGAAACTTTAGTAGATGGCCGCACCCCTGATGCCGTCGACCAAGTGCACTTAGGCGGAACACCATGGCCACAAGCACCCGAGTGGATGCTTTTGGTAACGGGGTTCTCCTAAAGTCACTTGGTCGGGGATATGGGACGTGGCTACCTAGTAAAGTTATCTGGCGAGTATTCGCGTACGATACGTGATTGTGATGGAGTTTCGATCCGAATCGAAACTTCTTGGCAATCGATCAATAAAGACTAACATGCTAGATTTACAAACAAACTAGTTTTCACAAAACTAATTTAATGTGGATTCCAATTACTGCATCGCATATCAAACTTAAACCCGAAACGATATAAAAACTAACATGCTAGATTTACAAACAAACTAGTTTTCACAAGTGTACATGTTAAGATAAAGAGTAACCAGATAGCATACTATCATGTCGAGCAAGAAAGTCCTCTATATATATGTCCAAGCATCTACTATAATATACATCAATGTACAATAATGGCCTTTAGGATATACATATTCCGTTTTGTGCACATTTGATGCACTTGAGGATTTTCATGCACATCAGTTGCACTTGAATGGGATTTTCGTGCACTCTAGATCCACTTGATATTATCATCGTGCATACCCGTTACATTGGACAGATACTTTCGTGCACACCCATTGCATTTAGTTTTTGTTTTCGTGCACATTTGTGGCACTTAGTTCTGACATCGATTTTCGTGCGCATCAGTCACACGTGGGATTGGTATTCACATACACGCACACACACCTGTTGATGTTGATTTCTTTTTTCGAATATCGTGATTTTTATGATACACACTATGTTATATAGTAGCAAAGCAGGATTGGCCTGAGGGACAGTGTTAGAGTATTTTCTCATATATCAATGCTTACTAAAGAGGTTTTCAAAGGAGCTATAATCTCATTATTTTCTTACGTGTTAATGAGCGACACAAGATTTTGCTAAAAGAAAACTCTTCTAAGTTATTTTCAAAAAGGAGGAACGTATATCTTAAATGAAACGTATATAGATATACATATATTTCTTTATAAAATGAACATTCGCCACCTGTGCCGTAATATATGCATCATAGACGATTTTGAAAAGGGTTTTTCATGCATACATTTTTCAGCTCCTTGAATGATTTACTTGATGCGTCTTATATACATATTGTATTCTTGACTATATTGTGCTTGATTTAAACAGTAGATTTCGCAACTTTCATTTTCATCATAACTTGTATGATTTGCATGACACTTGTCGTATTTTCGATTATTGAGTTCTACACTCATTTTCATGCGCACGTGTTGCGCTATGATATTTTTTGCTTGTCCATGATTTCGGAGCCCCGTTAATTTGATTTAATTTAGTTAAATGTTTTAAGACTTGGGTGCTTAAATTTAAATTCGGGGACCGAATTTATTTAAGGGGGAAGATTGTAACATTTTAGAAAACAAAAAATATTATTTTAGAATTTAAATAATAAAATAATGAATTTTACGGATATTATACGAGTATGGATTTAAAGTGAATTATTATTTATGAAAGCATTTATTTAATTTAGGCTTTTTATAAATTAGTGTATAATTATTTCCATACAAGTTTAGTGTTAAAATTAATTGATATTTTTCTAATTGTGCATTAAACCAAGCTTATTTTGTTAACCATGTTTTAATGTGCTATGACATATTTATTTGTAAGAGTTAACATATTACATTTGTATTCTACGTATGGTTTTATTTTTATTTTGGTTTTACATTTTGCAAAAGAAAAGAAAAGAAAAGAAAAGAGAGCATGATTGACATATTAAATTAGGCATGGGCATATGAGAGAGTGAGAGAGAGGGGGAATGGTAGCCTTAACTATTTCCTTCTTTCATCTCTTCATCTTCATTTTCTTCCTTTCATTTTTCTTCACCTCCTCCACCTCATCTACCACCACAAATCACCCCACCAATCACCTCAAAACTCATGTTAGCTTTCATAAATATTGTTCACAACCGTATCCTAAGTATCATAGAGTGATTAAATCTCCATTTTGAAGACCTTTGGCCATCTTGGAATTTTCTCTAGTTGTTTTCTTGACGTAAAACTCTCACATGTAATCAAGTTTCTAGATTTCTTGCATTCGCAACTAGTTAGAGTTAGTTTTAGAGCTTAAGATTTAAGTTTTCTAGACATGTGTTTTAGAAAGAGAGGTTTTGACGATAGAACTATTAGCTATAGTGCTCTCAAGTCAATTATTGTAATCGCAAGCACGCGATTGTGATGATTGAAAGAGGACCTATACGGGTAGAACAATCTTACTCAAAATGATAGTATGCTATCTGGTTTGCCTTCATCATCATGTACATGCATTATGTGGTATTACAGATCACTATTATATGTTGATAGAGCCCATAGGATTCTTGCTTGACTACCAGCATTATGATGGCGATCATATACGTGGGAGTTTGGTGGTCTATAAACACATCCTTAAATGTCCTAAGTTGAGGGACTATCCAGACTGGGCATCGATACTCTGGAGTAGACTAGTGTATACTTATCGAGACCCCGACAAGGGGCGTTGGCCGGTCTCACAAGCCATTGGTGTCAGCTAGTCACCTAAGATAGTATACATGTACTCATTAGGTTATGAGTACACTGGACGGACTCGCCGAGAACATGCTAGATAGTATTATATCTATTGTCAGATAGCAGTTCTCAGGTGACATGAGTACAGGTTAGTCTGTCGACCTGAGATCGTCATTTGTCTCGTGTGAGTTCGCACTTGATTACTACTTTATCACGGATCAAAAGAGTCATGCAAATAGGTTTTTGTTGGGTACAGGCCCGAGCCACATTGAGGCAGTGAACGGATTGTCGGGGATTCGTCTCTCCTGGTATTAGGGGTTGATGTCGCATTGTGCACAGGTGACCATCACCAGAAATCCTTGGCCAAGATAGTCGAGAATTACTGATTTGGATCAGTAGTTTCTCAGGGGGTGATAGGTTTCATATCGACACAAAATATCGCGTTATTAGGAGTATGACTTTATCCACCTCCCTAGACTCGATATGCGATACGCTTAGACGAACAGACCGGAATGTATGGAGATTGTCACGGACAGGCTCAGTGGGGGTTCGGATGAGTTTGCTCGTCGGACTTCTTTTCGCTCAATACCTGGGTAGCCGTTACGTACAGCTAGTGCCGCTGACGGGCTTTTGTTTAAACTCACTGCTAGCATATTGACGAGCCTATATGTCATAACCCGAAAAGTACGGAACATGACCGGCACTTAAATTACGAAACGTCTCGAGGCGTACGTAATCTAAGTAAGCCAAAACCCAGAAATCAAAACCAAGTAAAGCAGTAGAGTGAAGGAAAAACCAATTTAAATCAAGTAGTTTAGCAATATAGGCCGAAATATGTATTTTTAAAATCACAGTCTTTTCTGAAAATTTCGGCAGAGTTTCCTTTGTAAATACTGGCCCCGAACGGGGTACAACATGATAAATATATGCATCAATGATAAAAGGCATCCCCAAACGGGAGCTAGCTCTTTGTCAAACGACGGCCACAACCACGCAAGCAATAATATACAACGCCGAAGGGCAAGGTTCAAAACTGAAAGGAAAACTCTTAAACAACATGAGAACCCATAATAATACAACGCGCGACTCTAAGGTCGAAAGAATATACATCACTGGTCTCTAAGTCAATAAAATATACATGTATGATTGATGGAGTTTACTAGATACAACTGAATATAAATAATACAATGGTGGTCATGATATAAGTGAACCCACCTACCAAAGCAATCACCCGGGAAGGAAGCAGTGTGCTAGCAATACCGTAACGAAACCTGTACGGAAAAACCTGTAAGAAAGTGTGGCACAACGTGGGTGAGTTGCCAACTCGTGAGTAGAAAACATCACCGAGCAGAAATCGTATGTATGACACAATCCTAGGTCAATACGATCAATATATAAATATCCTCAATAGGATAAAGTCTGAAGTATGAAAAGGTGGCAAGGGTAAATATCTATACCAAGTGTAATACCGAGTGCTCGTGTCAGTGCCACAGGTAGTAACATATTATATGAATGAGGTATGAATGCATGAAAGCAGAATACATGTAAATGAAGAAAACTGCTTTCATAACTTAGTGAGATTTCTGTATATTTATAGCGAGGTATCATCAATGAAATCAATATAAACAATTTCTAGCATCGACACAAAACATAAATCCCAATATCTCAATATCTCAGGCTCCGGCTATCCGGACTGGCCTGTATCATCAAACACACGACCACGAACGGTATCCTCCGGATATCCGACGCGCCAGGTAAAATCACCGATAGGTAGTGCTTCCCTGCCAGGCTCATCGTCTACAACTCGAGCTTATTGCCCTGGGGTACCTTACCGGGCCCACCATGTACCCGAGACGATTCATCCACTCCTTGCAACGGGTCTCGAAATCCAACAGCAATCATGAAAACTCATGGTGGATGACTTATACATCATGAAAAAACCGCAACTTGCATTTTTTAAAAAGAGGGAGAAAGAGAGAGAGATGTTTTTATATATATTCTTGCGGTTTCCCTCCAAATCCAGAAATATCATGGAATCCGAAATCCAAGAATCAAGAGTAAGTAAACAGTGAATATCGGCATAAATTTCCGTAATGCTGCATGGCCAATGAGTATATATGAATGCAACTGCTATCATGCATTGAATGCAAAAGTTAAACTAGCATATGAAGTTATAACACGTTGCAACTATCCGCTAGCAAGTTATGTCAATAAATAGTATTTTCTAAAGTGTACGTGACAGGGCAATTACCGATGCTGATGTGTGTGAGCTGGCAAGTAAGTGTATGTGGAACATACGCATCATCGGTAATGGTGCTGGTGTCCTGACAGCATGATCTCAATAATGGCATATGAAAACACAATATAAGAATGCTGTGCGATGCGAACAGCAAGAATATGCGGGAGCTGAATAATAAACACAATGATAACTAATCTGCATGTATATACATATGAGTCATGCAGTTTTGCCATTTGAAATTATACGAATCGTGGTGTTTTGAAAATAAGGGCTACGGTGTTTTTAAGAAAAGATACGCCCTTTAAAATATCTGTAGAATCCCTTGGACTGTCTTTAAAATACTCACGATTCGTTAGTTTTGAAATAGGTATGACTCGAGTCTATCCCATCATTTACAAGTAAACTACCGGGCCAAACTAACAGGCTGAACGAAAGATAAGGAAACCGTCTAACATCTGAGTCGATACATATATATATATATATATATATATATATATATATATATATATATATATATATATATATATAGTAGGTGATCCCGCCTCAGTAGTATCCCATTCGATACCCTAATACAATATGACATCCTCGAGTCAAGAGTGCGGATCTAACATCAATATAGATCGTACGGTAAATCCGTCGTATGACATCCCAAATCTGGGTACGGGTCAATGTCACATCAATCATATTATTCATCTGGTATCCTCTTTATCAAATATCATGATCGGGGGTACTGATCTATTTCTAGTACAATACTAATACCATATATGTATATGCATGCGTGTGTCTGAAAACACCACGTCGAAAGGACCCGCTAAAACATCACGTTGTATCTCAAATACGAACCATATCCCATCACCGATCTCACGGCCTCAAGCCCAGTCTCATTGACTCATCTCCAATCCCAAGTACTATCCTCATAATCCATGTATATGTATACGTGTGTGTGTGTGTGTGTGTATATATATATATAGTCCCATACCCATGTGTATATATATATGTATGTGTGTGTGTGTGTGTATAGATACACACACACACACATCCCCATATACGCACAGGTAATCAGATGAATGCAGGTGTGTGCGTGTGGGTGTAAACCTATTTTAGGGTTCGCGACTAAGAAGCTATGCTAGTTCACTTCTAATAACCCCAAACCAATCATGAACATATAATCATATCTTGAATATCCACATATCATGAATAACATATAAACATATATATCATAACTATACTATGAACTGCGGGGGTGCTATACGCTATCCACCCGACTTCCCCCGTAGATATATATCTACTCAACTTGCTTCTTGTGTGCCGATGCCGATGTCGCCATCTTCATCTTCAACGTCTCGACCTCACGTGGGGTACATACACATATAATTCAATCGCAATGCGTATTAAAATCCAATCGGAAAAACCCACAACGGCACACGCTACGCTTATAGGTAAAAACCTATAGCCTCGCATGCAAACACGACCAATAACCCTATTCGTTGACGTTCAAACACCTCACGACGGAAAGAAATTATCAAATACCAAAATCCATGTTAAAACAAGTCGTAAAACAATGCGCCAACACAAGAAAATGATCCCAGATTTTACCCTAGGTCAAATCAACCAATTTTGCATATGCCAAGGGTCTAATTTACTGGAGATAAGGCCCTGAAACAAAAACGAATCAATTCCACACTGCTTTGGCCGCAAATTGCTGCCAGAAAGAATTTATTTACGGCCTGGGTTGAGGGTTAGGGGCCAGGGTTTCAGTGAGGGGTCCTAGGTTGCCTGCATGTATGACTGTCTTTGCTAAAAAAATTTCAGGTCACCCGGGTGTTAGCAGATTTCAATATACACTCACAGAATCCAAAATTCTTCCGATATCGGGCTTCTAAGTACGCTAAAATGGGTTCTAGTCTCTGGTTTAGGTCTCCAATCAATCACCACAGGGGTTGTATAGCCTCTACTAACCTTAATTTCACCTTTGGGTTCAACTTAAACCCTAATCCTCAACTTAAAGTTTTCAAAGCTCCCAAAACCACACAGTGTCGATTCTAATTTAACATGGATACTAAAGGAATGGAAATTCTACCCTAAATATGGAATAATTACTTCATTTTGCACTCATGAATCCTCTACAGCGCCAAAACTCAAACTTTCTTGGGTTGCTTGAGAGCTTGTGCACATTTATTGTGAAGTGGGAGTGGGGTTTTGGATTTGTTTTGGTGATGAAGTGAGGTGATTTGTGGAGGGGGAGATGAGGGCAGCAACAGATAAGGAAATGGGGGGAGAAAATGATGAAGGAAGAAGAAGGGAACAAGTCGGCATGGCTCTCTCTTGACCCCTCACTTTCTCTCACTTGCCCATATCTCATTATTCTATCATTCCTTTTTCTTTTCATTTGTTTTCTTCTCTTTACAATAGTAAACCCATAACAAATAACCATAAACCCAAAAATCATGTAGGAAAAAAATGTAACAAGTGTTAAAATGACATGTGCATGTCATGTGCACAAAACACGTTTAGTGCCCGATTAGCGATTTTTAATCGTGATTAGCACAAAATTAGTGTATAATAAATCATAAAATTTCATAATTTGCATAAATCACATAAAACACCCTCTTTTTAGTAATTTCCATAATTTTCCAAAATTTTTCCCAATTTATCGGTATTAAATTATACCGCCTTATTAAAATATTCAATATTTTATTATTAAATTATAAAAATTCCCAAAAATAATATTTTATTTTTTTCTGAAATGTTACAGTCTTCCCCCCTTAAAGAAATTCGGTCCCCGAATTTAAATTTAAACTCCCCCAATTTCTAAAACATTTCAGTAAAAGATCAAGTCGTCGGGGCTCCGAAATCATAATTACATAAAACGCATCATAGCGCAATGCATACGCATGAACAATGAGCAGATAACTCAAAAACGAAACTCCGTCAAGCATCCTGCAATCATCGGAGTCATGTGGAAGACATCAATGTCTAAATCCAATACGAAAACCAATATGATATACATCAAGACTATACATATAAACACCTGAAGGAAATGCATGCCAAACCGTGTTAAGTCGCTGTGCGATGCGCATAACACTGCACAGTGGCGGACGTCTATTGTAAGAAAATAATCATATATGTATATATCTTTTGTTTAATATGCACGTCCCGCCGTTTTTGAAAACAATTTAGAAGGGTTCTCTTGTTTTAAACTTTTCGTGTTATACCAGACACGTAGGTAAATACTGAGACTATAGCTCTCTTTTTGAAAATCCCTTCGATAACTATTAATGCATGCAAAATACATCCAGATACTGTCCTCTGACTAGTCCTGCTCAGTACGAAAAAGTAGTAAATATCATAAAAATGTACTGCTCCATAAGAAATCAATCCCAAAATGTGCATATGAATGGTACGTGCGTTTGGTGCGCACGGAAATCAAAATACATATATGTGCTATACATGTGCACAGAAACAACATTTAAGTGCAACGGGTGTGCATGAAACACCTGTCAGAGGCAACGTGTATGCCTGACAGCAAAAATCAGGTGCATCGGATATGCATAAGGAATCCCGATTTAGTACATCTGGTGTGCACCAAAATCGTATCTCATAACATACACCCAACATGCGCGAAAATCCAAATCAGGTGCATCCATCATGAACGAATAAAATCTAAATCATGTGCATCCAACATGCACGAAATCATGAGATCTAATATCAAGCGCCGAACATGCGCAAAATCCAATCCAAGCGTGTCAAATATGAGCAAAAATCCAATTATGTGCATAAGGTGCACAAAACAAATATCGTGTATCACAATCAAAATCCATATCTCAATGATATCAAATCCTAGTCCAGTGCAACTGCAGTGCACAAATACGTATCAATGCACTGCAAGCATATGTGAACTATACTGAGTGCAAAAACCAAATCGTGTGCGTACCATATGCATAAATCAACCCAACTGTGTGAAATCCATGAAATCATAAGCATGCGCCGCCAAGGCATAAAAACGATATCGAGTGCAATAACTGTGCACAAACTATAAATATCCAGTAGGTGCAACCATGGTGCATGAAAACAAATATCATGAAACTCGGTCATCAACACTCAATCATGCGAATAGATCGCCCAAAATACTGAAATCAAATATGGCGGAATAGTTCCACTCAAGCACATCCTCTAAGAATCTCTGGCCAACTGTCATGGTCACTCGTAATATGTCTCATCGACGATGCCGAACTCTGGCCTGCTGGGGTGCGTAACATGACCACTCCTGGGTCCAAGTCTTCTCGTGCATTATTCCAGAAAGTTCTTGTCGAGAACTCTCCCGAATCTCGTCTCTGCCGAACTGTCTGGAAGTTATCAACCTTCACTAAATCTGTTTCTTGTTCTGGAATGGCTACATACTCATCGCGACTCCTTCTGGAAGATATATCCATATACAATGCCTCTACGTGTGTATCACATCTCTGATGTCGACGGAGTGGAAAGTCATCTCATTAGGATCTCGTACGAACCTCTTACTCCACTTTTATCTAATGTCGACTGCTCCGGACTCGTCTCTTCGTGGCTGCATGGACTATACTCCAACGGCTATACTCGTATCTGGAGTCTCCCAAGCAATGCATCCCACCACATAGCATCCGAATGAAGTCGAACCATTCGATCGATTCGTCAAAACCTCATAATCCTCCAAGAGCTCAACATCTTGGGTACAGTTTAATAGTATCGAGTATATACCACAGCATCGGTGGACCAGCCGTAGCAGGGCAAACCCAAGCCTCACTAATGGCACCGCGGAACTGCCATAAACCCTAAGGTTTAAAAGCTTTCACACGGTCATTATGTCGAGTTAGGGTTTCATTCTTCTAGAGGGTCCATAGAATTGCTTGCATGTCTTTCCGAATACTTTAAACTTGTAATATGGTTTTCTGACATTCGATCGCCTCTATCGACTCTCATCGTACCTGCATGAAGTCGTCTCTAGCTGGAATCAATCTATCTGATGACCTCGCATCGGGGTAAGCAAATGAACCACATGTCCTAGTCATTCATCCTCGGGTGACTAGCGACCTTCTATCATATCTCTAAGTACAACTCGTACTGCAATAGCTCCAACATCTGGGCAATATCTCGTCGTTCGCAACAACAACTGGCTCATTCATCTGCACGCTGAACAGTGCCTCAATCATCATGAATAAGCGATACATCAACGGTCATCACATTCTTGCAGGCCTCCATCAGTGGCTCAATCCTCTCGTGCAAAGCTGCATGCCCGAGAAACCTCATAACAGCGATCTATCAAACGCTCATGGTGCGAAAACACAATAACATGGCGCATCTATGCAAATCGTATGTCCCTGGAATCACGCCCTGGTCAGTCCTCGTCCGTGACGAGCTCGTGCTGACCGCAACTCTAGCCGTAGCTCTCTCTGCCCGTAATCGTGACAATAAAACCATAAACTGGTACTGATGAGGATGGATCATAGGAATGAATATAATATTGTGAAAAGAAATGTACATCCTAAGGCTTCTTAAGCGGAGTATCGTATTGTAAATATGCCGCGGAACATATGTACGGTACGTCACTCTACTCAAGCTACCTACTCCATCAACCAAGGGTCATCCTACACTCCGAAGGTAAAACCTAACGCTCTGATACCAATTTTGTCACGACTCGAAAAGTACGGAACATGACCAGCACTTAAATTATGAAACGTTTCGAGGCGTACGTAATCTAAGTAAGCCAAAACCCAGAAATCAAAACCAAGTAAAGCAGTAGAGTGATGAAAAAACCAATTTAGATCAAGTAGTTTAGCAACATAAGCCGAAATATGTATTTTTAAAATCACAGTCTTTTCTGAAAATTTCGGCAGAGTTTCCTTTGTAAATACTGGTCCCGAACGGGGTACAACATGATAAATATATGCATCAATGATAAAAGGCATCCCCAAACGGGAGCTATCTCTTCGTCAAATGACGGCCACAACCACGCAAGCAATAATATACAACGCCGAAGGGCAAGGTTCAAAACTGAAAGGAAAACTCTAAAACAACATGAGAACCCATAATAATACAACGCGCGACTCTAAGGTCGAAAGAATATACATCACTGGTCTCTAAGTCAACAAAATATACATGTCTGATTGATGGAGTTTACTAGATACAACTGAATATAAATAATACAATGGTGGTCACGATACAAGTGAACCCACCTACCAAAGCAATCACCCGGGAAGGAAGCAGTGTGCCAGCAAAGCCGTAACGAAACTTGTACCGCAAAACCTGCAAGAAACTGTGGCGCAACGGGGGTGAGTTGCCAACTCGTGAGTAGAAAACATCACCGAGCAGAAATCGTATGTATGGCACAATCCTAGGTCAATACAATCAATATATAAATATTCTCAATATGATAAATTCTGAAGCATGAAAATATGGCAAGGGTAAACATCTATACCAAGTGTAATACCGAGTGCTTGTGTCAGTGCCTCAGGTAGTAACATATTATATGAATGAGGTATGAATGCATGAAAACAGGATACATGTAAATGAAGAAAACTGCTTTCATAACTTAATGAGATTTCTGTATATTTAAAATGTGGTATCATCAATGAAATCAACATAGACAGTGTCTAGCATCGGCACAAAACATAAATCCCAATATCTTAATATCTCAGGCTCCGGCTATCCGGACTGGCCTGTATCATCAAACTCACGACCACGAACGGTATCCTCTGGATATCCAACGCGCCAGGTAAAATCACCGGTAGGTAGTGCTCCCCTGCCAGGCTCATCGTCTACAACTCGAGCTTATTGCCCCGGGTACCTTACCGGGCCCACCATGTACCCGAGATGGTTCATCCACTCCTCGCAACGGGTCTCGAAATCCAACAGCAATCAAGAAAATTCATGGTGGACGACTCATAAATCATGAGAAAAACACAACTTGCATTTTCTAAAAAGAGGGAGGGAGAGAGAAGTTTTTATATATATTCTTACGGTTTTCCCCCAAATCCAGAAATCTTATGGAATCCGAAATCCAAGAATCAAGAGTAAGTAAACAGTGAATATCGGCATAAATTTCCGTAATGCTGCATGGCTAATGAGTATATATGAATGCAACTGCTATCATGCAATGAATGCAAAAGTTAAACTAGCATATGAAGTTATAACACGTTGCAACTATCCGCTAGCAAGTTATGTCAATAAATAGTATTTTCTAAAGTGTACGTGACAGGGCAATTACCGATGCTGATATGTGTGAGCTGGCAAGTAAGTGTATGTGGAACATACGCATCATCGGTAATGGTGCTGGTGTCCTGACAGCATGATCTCAATAATGGCATATGAAAACACAATATAAGAATGCGGTGCGATGCGAACAGCAAGAATATGCACGAGCTGAATAATAAACTCAATGATAACTAATCTGCATGTATATAAATATGAGTCATACAGTTTTGCCATTTGAAATCACACGAATCGTGGTGTTTTGAAAATAAGGGCTACGGTGTTTTTAAGAAAAGATACGCCCTTTAAAATATCCGTAGAATCTCTTGGCCTGTCTTTAAAATACTCACGATTCGTTAGTTTTGAAATAGGTATGACTCGAGTCTATCCCATCATTTACAAGTAAACTACCGGGCCAAACTAACAGGCTGAACGAAAGGTAAGGAAACCGCCTAACATCTGAGTCGATACATTATATATATATATATATATATATATATATATATATATATATATATATATATATATATATATATATATATAGTAGGTGATCCCGCCTTATTAGTATCCCATTCGATACCCTAATACAATATGACATCCTCGAGTCAAGAGTACGGATCTAACATCAATATAGCTCGTACGGTAAATCCATCATACGGCATCCCAAATCTGGGTACGGGTCAATGTCATATCAATCACATTATTCATCTGGTATCCTCCTTATCAAATATCATGATCGGGGGTACTGATCTACGTCTAGTACAATACTGATACCATATATGTATATGCATGCGTGTGTCTGAAAACACCACGTCGAAAGGACCCGCTAAAACATCACTTTGTATCTCAAATACGAACCATATCCCATCACCGATCTCACGGCCTCAAGCCCAGTCTCATCGACTCATCTCCAATCCCAAGTACTATCCTCATAATCCATGTATATGTATACGTATATATATACATAGTCCCATACCCATGTGTGTGTGTGTATACATATCCTCATATACGCACAGGTAATAAGATGAATGCAGGTGTGTGCGTGTGGGTATAATCCTATTCTAGGGTTCGCGACTAAGAAGTTATGCTAGTTCACTTCTAATAACCCCAAACCAACCATGAACACATAATCATATCTTGAATATCCATGTATCATGAATCATATATAAACATATATATCATAACTATACTACGAACTGCGGGGGTACTATCGCCATCCACCCGACTTTCCCCGTAGATATAAATCTACTCACCTTGCTTCTTGTGTGTCGATGCCGATATTGCCATCTTCATCTTCAACGTCTCGACCTCACGTGGGGTACCTACACATATAATTCAATCGCAATGCGTATTAAAATCCAATCGAAAAAACCAAAAACGGCACACGCTACGCTCATAGGTAAAAACCTATAGCCCCGCATGCAAACACGACCAATAACCCTAGTCGTTGACGTTCAAAACCCACACGACGGAAACGAATTATCAAATACCAAAATCCATGTTAAAACAAGTCGTAAAACAATGTGCGAACACAAGAAAATGATCCCAGATTTTACCCTAGGTCAAATCAGCCAATTTTGCATATGCCAAGGGTCTAATTTACTAGAGATAAGGCCCTGAAACAAAAATGAATCAATTCTACACTGCTCTGGCCGCAAATTGCGGCCAGAAAGAATTTATTTGTGGCCTGGGTTGAGGGTTAGGGGCTAGGGTTTCAGTGGGGGGTCCTAATTTGCCTGCATGTATCACTGTCTTTGCTAAAAAAATTTCAGGTCACCCGGGTGTTAGCAGATTTCAATATACACTTACAGAATCCAAAATTCTTCCGATATCGGGTTTCTAAGTTCTTTAAAATGGGTTCTGGTCTCTGGTTTAGGTCTCCAATCAATCATCACAGGGCTTGTATAGCATCTACTAACCTTAATTTCACCTTTGGGGTCAACTCAAACCCTAATCCTCAACTTAAAGTTTTCAAATTTCCCAAAACCACACAATGTCGATTCTAATTTAACATGGATGCTAAAGGAATGGAAATTCTACACTAAAGATGGAATAATTACCTCATTTTGCACTCATGAATCCTCTACAGTGCTAAAACTCAAACTTTCTTGGTCCAAAGGGTTGCTTGAGAGCTTGTGCACATTTTTTATGAAGTGGGAGTGGGGTTTTCGGTTTGTTTTGGTGATGAAGTGAGGTGATTTATGGAGGGGGAGATGAGAGAAGCAGCACATGAGGAAATGGGGGGAGAAAATGATGAAGGAAGAATAAGGGAACAAGTGGGCATGGCTCTCTCTTGACCCCACTTTCTCTCACTTGCCCATACCTCATTATTCTATCATTCCTTATTCTTTTCTTTTGTTTTGTTTTGTTTTCTTCTCTTTACAATAGTAAACCCATAACAAATAACCATACACCCAAAAGTCATGTAGGAAAAAAAATGTAACAAGTGTTAAAATGACATGCGCATGTCATGTGCACAAAACACGTTTAATACCCGATTAACGATTTTTAATCGCGATTAGCACAAAATTAGTGTATAATAAATCATAAAATTTCATAATTTGCATAAATCACATAAAGCACCCTCTTTTTAGTAATTTCCATAATTTTCCAAATTTTTTCCCAATTTATCGGTATTTAATTATACCGCCTTATTAAAATATTCAATATTTTATTATTAAATTATAAAAATTCCTAAAAATAATATTTTATTTTTTTCTGAAATGTTACAGTCTTCCCTCCGTAAAGAAATTCGGTCCCCGAATTTAAATTTAAACTCCCCCAATTTCTAAAACATTTCAGTAAAAGTTCAAGTCGTCGGGGTTCCGAAATCATAATTACACAAAACGCATCATAGCGCAATACATACGCATGAACAATGAGCAGATAACTCAAAAACAAAACTCCGTCAAGCATCCCGCAATCATCGGAGTCATGGGGAAGACATCAATGTCTAAATCCATATGAAAACCAATATGATATACATCAACACTATACATATAAACACCTGAAGGAAATGCATGCCAAACCGTGTTAAGTCGCTGTGCGATGCGCATAACACTGCACAGTGGCGGACGTCTATTGTAAGAAAATAATCACATATGTATATATCTTTTGTTTAATATGCACGTCCTGCCGTTTTTGAAAACAATTTAGAAGGGTTCCCTTATTTTAAACGTTTCGTGTTATATCAGACACGTAGGTAAATACTAAGACTATAGCTCTCTTTTTGGAAATCCCTTCGATAACTATTAATGCATGCAAAATACATCCAGGTACTGTCTTCTGACTAGTCCTGCTCAGCACGAAACAATAGTAAATATCATAAAAACGTACTACTCTATAAGAAATCAATCCCAAAATGTGCATATGAATGCTACATGCGTCTGGTGCGCATGGAAATCAAAATCCATATATTTGCCATACATGTGCACAGAAACAACATCTAAGTGCAACGGGTGTACACGAAACACCTGTCAGAGGCAACGTGTGTGCCTGACAGCAAAAATCAGGTGCATCGGATATGCACAAGGAATCCCGATTTAGTGCATCTGGTGTGCACCAAAATCGCATCTCATAACATGGGCCCAACATGCGCGAAAATCCAAATCAGGTGCATCCATCATGAACGAATAAAATCTAAATCATGTGCATCCAACATGCACGAAATCATGAAATCCAATATCAAGCGCCGAACATGCGCAAAATCCAATCCAAGTGCGTCAAATATGCGCAAAAATCCAATCAGGTGCACAAGGTGCACAAAACAAATATCGTGTATCACAATCAAAATCCATATCTCAATGATATCAAATCGTAGTCCAGTGCAACTGCGGTGCACAAATACGAATCAATGCACTGCAAGCATATGTGAACTATACCGAGTGCAAAAACCAAATCGTGTGCGTACCATATGCATAAATAATCCCAACTGTGTGAAATCCATGAAATCATAAGCATGTGCTGCCAAGGCACAAAAACGATATCGAGTGCAATAACTGTGCACAAACTATAAATACCCAGTAGGTGCAACCATGGTGCACGAAAATAAATATCATGAAACTCGATCATCAACACTCAATCATGCGATTAGATCGCCCAAAATACCTAAATCATGTTTGGCGGAATAGTCCCTCTCAAGCACATCCTTTAAGAATCTCTGGCCAACTGTCATGGTCACTCGTAACATGTCTCGTCGACGATGCCGAACTCTGGCCTGCTGGTGTGTGTAACATGACCACTCCTGGGTCCAAGTCTTCTCGTGCATTATTCCAGAAAGGTCCTGTCGAGGTCTCTCCCGAATCTCGTCTCTGCCGAACTGTCTGAAAGTTATCACCCTTAACTAAATCTGTTTCTTGTTCTGGAACGGCTACATACTCATCGCGACTCCTTCTGGAAGATATATACATATACAATGCCTCTGCGTGCGTATCACATCTCTGATATCGGCTGAGTAGAAAGTCATCTCATCAAGATCTCGTACGAACCTCTTATTCCACTTTTATCTAATATCGACTGCTCCGGACTCGTCTCTTCGTGGCTGCATGGACTATGCTCCAATGGCTATACTCGTATCTGGAGTCTCCCAAGCAATGCATCCCACCATATAGCATCCGAATGAAGTCGAACCATTTGATCGATTCGTCAAAACCTCATAATCCCCCAAGAGCTCAACATCTTGGGTACAGTTTAATAGTATCGAGTACATACCACAGCATCGGTGCACCAGCCGTAGAAAGGCAAACCCAAGTCTCACTAATGGCACCGCGGAACTTCCGTAAACCCTAAGGTTCAAAGGCTTTCACACAGTCATTATGTTGAGTACGGGTTTCATTCTTCTAGAGGGTCCATAAAATTGCTTGCATGTCTTTCCGAATACTTTAAACTTGGAATATGGTTTTCTGACATTCGATCGCCTCTATCGACTCTCATCGTACCTGTATGAAGTCATCTCTAGCTGGAATCAATATATCTGATGACCTCGCATCGGGGTAAGCGAACGAACCATATGTCCTAGTCATTCATCCTCGGGTGACCAGCGACCTTCTATCATATCTCTAAGTACAACTCGTACTGCAATAGCTCCAACATCTGGGCAATATCTCGTCGTTCGCAGCAACAACTGGCTCATTCATCTGCACGCTGAACAGTGCCTCAATCATCATGAATAAGCGATACATCAACGGTCATCACATTCTTGCTGGCCTCCATCAGTGGCTCAATCCTCCGGTGCAAATCTGCACGCTCGAGAAACCTCATAACAGCGATCCATCAAACGCTCATGGCGCGAAAACACAATAACACGGCGCATCTATGCAAATCGTATGTCCCTGGAATCACGCCCTGGTCAGTCCTCGTCCGTGACGAGCTCGTGCTTACCGCAACTCTAGCCGTTGCTCTCTCTGCCCGTAATCGTGACAGCAAAACCATAAACTGGTACTGATGAGGATGGATCATATGAATGAATATAATATTCAGCAAAGAAATGTAAATCCTAAGGCTTCTTAAGCGGAGTATCGTATCGTAAATATGCCGCGGAACATACGTACGGTATGTCACTCTACTCAAGCTACCTATTCCATCAACCAAGGGTCATCCTACACTTCGAAGGTAAAACCTAACGCTCTGTTACCAACTTTGTCACGACCCGAAAAGTATGGAACATGACCGGCACTTAAATTATGAAACGTCTTGAGGCGTACGTAATCTAAGTAAACCAAAATCCAGAAATCAAAACCAAGTAAAGCAGTAGAGTGAAGGAAAAACCAATTTAAATCAAGTAGTTTAGCAACATAAGCCGAAATATGTATTTTTAAAATCACGGTCTTTTCTGAAAATTTCGGCAGAGTTTCCTTTGTAAATACTGGCCCTGAACGGGGTACAACATGATAAATATATGCATCAATGATAAAAGGCATCCCCAAGCGGGAGCTATCTCTTCGTCAAATGACGGCCACAACCACGCAAGCAATAATATACAACGCCGAAGGGCGAGATTCAAAACTGAAAGGAAAACTCTAAAACAACATGAGAACCCATAATAATACAACGTGTGACTCTAAGGTCGAAAGAATATACATCACTGATCTCTAAGTCAATAAAATATACATGTCTGATTGATAGAGTTTTCTAGATACAACTGAATATAAATAATACAATGGTGGTCACGATTCAAGTGAACCCACCTACCAAAGCAATCACCCGGGAAGGAAGCAGTGTGCCAGCAAATCCGTAACGAAACCTGTACGGCAAAACCTGCAAAAAACTGTGGCACAACGGGGGTGAGTTGCTAACTCGTGAGTAGAAAACATCACCGAGCAGAAATCGTATGTATGACACAATCCTAGGTCAATACGATTAATATATAAATATCCTCAATATGATAAAATCTGAAGCATGAAAAGGTGGCAAGCGTAAACATCTATACCAAGGGTAATACCGAGTGCTCGTGTCAGTGCCTCAGGTAGTAACATGTCATATGAATGACGTATGAATGCATAAAAGCAGAATACATGTAAATGAAGAAAACCGCTTTCATAACTTAATGAGATTTCTGTATATTTATAATGAGGTATCATCAATGAAATCAACATAAACAGTGTCTAGCATCAACACAAAACATAAATCCCAATATCTCAATATCTCAGGCTCCGGCTATCCGGACTGTCCTGTATCATCAAACACACGACCACGAACGGTATCCTCCGGATATCCAACGCGCCAGGTAAAATCACCGGTAGGTAGTGCTCCCCTGCCAGGCTCATCGTCTACAACTCGAGCTTATTGCCCCGGGGTACCTTACCGGGCCCACCATGTACCCGAGACGGTTCATCCACTCCTCGCAACGGGTCTCGAAATCCAACAGCAATCATGAAAACTCATGGTGGACGACTCATAAATCATGAGAAAACCGCAACTTGCATTTTTTAAAAAGAGAGAGGGAGAGAGAAGCTTTTATATATATTCTTGCGGTTTTCCCCCAAATCCAGAAATCTCATGGAATCCGAAATCCAAGAATCAAGAGTAAGTAAATAGTGAATATCGACATAAATTTCCGTAATGCTGCATGGCCAATGAGTATATATGAATGCAACTTCTATCATGCAATGAATGCAAAAGTTAAACTAGCATATGAAGTTATAACACGTTGCAACTATCCGCTAGCAAGTTATGTCAATAAATAGTATTTTCTAAAGTGTACGTGACAGGGCAATTACCGATGCTGATGTGTGTAAGACGGCAAGTACGTGTATGTGGAACATACGCATCATCGGTAATGGTGCTGGTGTCCTGACAGCATGATCTCAATAATGGCATATGAAAACACAATATAAGAATGCGGTGCGATGCGAACAGCAAGAATATGCGGGAGCTGAATAATAAACACAATGATAACTAATCTGCATGTATATAAATATGAGTCATGCAGTTTTGCCATTTGAAATCATACGAATCATGGTGTTTTGAAAATAAGGGTTATAGTGTTTTTAAGAAAAGATACACCCTTTAAAATATCCGTAGAATCCCTTGGCCTGTCTTTAAAATACTTGCGATTCATTAGTTTTGAAATAGGTATGACTCGAGTATATCCCATCATTTACAAGTAAACTACCGGACCAAACTAACAGGCTGAACGAAAGATAAGGAAACCGCCTAACATATGAGTCGATACATATATATATATATACATACATATATACATATACATACATATATAGATATACATACATATATACATATACATACATATATACATATACATACATATATAGTCGGTGATCCCGCCTCAGTAGTATCCCATACGATACCCTAATACAATATGACATTCTCGAGTCAAGGGTGCGGATCTAACATCAATATAGCTCGTACGGTAAATCCATCGTACGACATCCCAAATCTGGGTACGGGTCAATGTCACATCAATCACATTATTCATCTGGTATCCTCTTTATCAAATATCATGATCGGGGGTACTGATCTACGTCTGGTACAATACTAATACCATATATGTATATGCATGCGTGTGTCTGAAAACACCACGTCTAAAGGACCCGCTAAAACATCACGTCGTATCTCAAATACGAACCATATCCCATCACCGATCTCACGGCCTCAAGCCCAGTCTCATCGACTCATCTCCAATCCCAAGTACTATCCTCATAATGCATGTATACACACACACACACAGTCCCATACCTATGTGTGTGTGTGTGTGTGTGTATACATATCCCCATATACGCACAAGTAATAAGATGAATGCAGGTGTGAGCGTATGGGTGTAAACCTATTCTAGGGTCCACGACTAAGAAGTTATGCTAGTACACTTCAAATAACCCTAAACCAACCATGAACACCTAATCATATCTTGAATATCCACGTATCATGAATCACATATAAACTTATATATCATAACTATATTACGAACTGCGGGGGTGCTATACGCCATCCACCCGACTTCCCCCGTAGATATATATCTACTCACTTTGCTTCTTGTGTGCCGATGCCGATGTTGCCATCTTCATCTTCAACGTCTTGACCTCACATGGGGTACCTACACATATAATTCAATCGCATTGCGTATTAAAATCCAATCGGAAAAACCAAAAACGGCACACGCTACGCTTATAGGTAAAACCCTATAGCCACGCATGCAAACATGACCAATAACCCTAGTCGTTGACGTTCAAACGCCACACGACGGAAACGAATTATCAAATACCAAAATCCATGTTAAAACAAGTCGTAAAACAATGCGCCAACACAAGAAAATGATCCCAGATTTTACCCTAGGTCAAATCAGCCAATTTTGCATATGCCAAGGGTCTAATTTACTGGAGATAAGGCCCTGAAATAAAAACGAATCAATTCCACACTGCTCTGGCCGCAAATTACGGGCATAAAGAATTTATTTATGGCCTGGGTTGAGCGTTAGGGGCTAGGGTTTCAGTGGGGGGTCCTAGGTTGCCTGCATGTATCACTGTCTTTGCTAAAAAAAATTCAGGTCACCCGGGTGTTAGCAGATTTCAATATACACTTACAGAATCCAAAATTCTTCCGATATCGGGTTTCTAAGTTCGCTAAAATGGGTTCTAGTCTCTGGTTTAGGTCTCCAATCAATCACCACAGGGGTTGTATAGCCTCTACTAACCTTAATTTCACCTTTGGCTTCAACTCAAAACCTAATTCTCAACTTAAAGTTTTCAAAATTCCCAAAACCACACAATGTCGATTCTAATTTAACATGGATGCTAAAGGAATGGAAATTATACACTAAAGATGAAATAATTACCTCATTTTGCACTCATGAATTCTCTACAGCGCCAAAACTCAAACTTTCTTGGTCCAAAGGGTTGCTTGAGAGCTTGTGCACATTTTTTGTGAAGTGGGAGTGGGGTTTTAGGTTTGTTTTGGTGATGAAGTGAGGTGATTTGTGAAGGGGGAGATGATGGCAGCAGCACATGAGGAAATGGGTGGAGAAAATGATGAAGGAAGAATAAGGGAACAAGTGAGCATGGCTCTCTCTTGACCCCTCACTTTCTCTCACTTGCCCATACCTCATTATTCTATCATTCCTTATTCTTTTGTTTTGTTTTGTTTTGTTTTCTTCTCTTTACAATAGTAAACCCATAACAAATAACCATACACCCAAAAGTCATGTAGGAAAAAAATGTAACAAGTGTTAAAATGACATGTGCATGTTATGTGCACAAAACACGTTTAGTGCACGATTAGCGATTTTTAATCGTGATTAGCACAAAATTAGTGTATAATAAATTATAAAATTTTATAATTTGCATAAATCACATAAAGCACCCTCTTTTTAGTAATTTCCATAATTTTCCAAATTTTTTCCCAATTTATCGGTATTTAATTATACCGCCTTATTAAAATATTCAATATTTTATTATTAAATTATAAAAATTCCCAAAGATAATATTTTATTTTTTTCTGAAATGTTACACTTTAGAGTCCCATACAGAGGGTTTCCATAGTTCAGGCGAAACGATATAGTAGCCGTATTGGATACGTGCAGGGCTTCGATCGATTGATTGTACAATGTACCCAGACTTTCGATCGGACAATTGATAATACTAGCCGGCTTGGGGTTGAGCCGGATTATTAAATTAGCTATTGATTTAATAATTTACATATATATATTTCGATATGTAAATCTAGTATTATGTTATTATGTTATTCTATCTCTTCGGGTATTCGTATTTCGGTACGAATACAGTTATGTATATACAATAGAGTGTAATCCGTATTTTTTACAGATAACATTCTAGAATGTGGACACCTCATTTTGGATTTATCTATTTATCATAAATGGATAATGAGGTGGAAAAGGAAAAAGGAGAGTATGGTGAGAACCATGCTTGAATAGTGTTGACAAATGAATTATTAATTCATTTGTGCTCACTATTCAAGTATGGTTGCATTTTAAAATTTGGAAAAAGGAGTTTGATAAAACGATGCCTCATGGTTTGCCCTGTTGGATGGTTGGTTCATTATTTTTGAGATGAGAAAAACACTCTCACCATTAGTTTCACTCTCCTCTTTCTTTTCTTGAGTTCCTCCACCTTCATTTGCAACCTCTTCTCTACAATCTCATGTGTTGAGAATCAAGAGAGGAGGTGAGAAAGAGATACACTTAGAGCACTCCACTATATCCTAGGCATTATAGACTAGCCATCTAGAATCCCTAGTTGCTTCACTTGATCTTTTATGTGGAGCTAGAGCCATGAGCTACATCTCCCGGATGGATCATCTTCGACGGAGGAAGACTGGCGGCTAAGCTCGATCCAAAGGACCTTAAGGAGCTAAGAGAGATGGTAGAAGACCGAAGGATATGGTTTGTTCGGTATAACACTCTATCACAGTAGTTAGACTCCTTTAGATTACTAGTTTCATGTTTGGATTCGATTCTAGGTAGTTGTTTCTAGCGCCAAGTTCTTTAAAAGCCAAAAAATTTTGTTCCGCAATCGGCCACGGTAGATAGCCAGGGCGCTAGAAACCCCAACATGATATCAGATCCACCCAAATATTAGAAACTAGTAGAAGACGATGCATTAGTTTCAAAACCGAAAAACTGCGATTTCAAAACCCACTCTCTGTTCTAACATTTTTTTGATCTCTGAATTTTTTTTAAACAATTGCAGAGTCTTAGTCTGGACATGAGTATGACACACAATGAAAACGAGGCATTTTCATGCAAACTTGGCTGGCCACATTGCCCAAATTCCCGGCCTCACCTTTTTACTATTCACCAGTGGCCCCATTTTCATTCTGTGTCTTGGGTTTTGTAAATTGGTTTTTTTGGTCTTGTTTGTTCCCCCCAGTTTTCACTTAGTGTTGATATCTGTGATGTGGTGTATGTATTTTTCAAACGTCGTCTATTTGCTATATATCGTTTAGATGGGGTTGCACATACTTGCTTATACTGTTGTGATATTGATATCTGTGATGGCTTTGTTCGGATTGTCGTGTGGGATAACCTCTTGTGCAATGGTAGTTGTACAGTTTAGATTCATTTGTATATTCTTTGTTGCGGGGCGAGCGTCTGACATGTGGACTGCCGTTTCCGCCAGATTGTATATTCTTTTATTAGGACACGACCGGGTTGAGGTCGATGTTGCCATTGTATATATATTTTTCTTTTCTGTACTAGGATTACCCCATGGTGGAGTGCTCGAATAGCTGGGTTCTAGGGGGCAACGGGCTTGCATCTCATGGCATTGAGACGGAGGGGGCTTTACTCTAGAATTGGCAGGTTATTCGCCGCACTCGTAGGGGGTATAGGATGACCTACGGAGGGGTGCTCAAGTTACCGGATTCCGTAAAGTGCTGGGTGGCCCATTCACTTTGTTGATTGGGGCTGCTTCATTTCTGGGATTGGCGGGTAACTTTCCGCGCTCGTAAGGGTCCAGGTTTACATTCCACAGGCTATCCACACGAATAGGGAACGCCGGGTTTCACTTGCGGCTCATGTGAAACCCGAGGATCCTAGATTATCCGTTGTTTTGTGTTGCTTATCGCTTTTCTGTGATGTTGCTTATATCATGCCTGGGACGAATGTTATATATATATATATTTATATACTAATAGATGTTGTATATATTTTGTATCCGCGCTAGTCCAACCCCGCTCTGCCGTTAGTTAAGTAACTTAACGGTGCATGACGGGCCCCGTGGCGAATATGGATGACATATACGTACATTTTATTTTCGTTCTTTTCTGTTGTGATATAGATTAATTGATAGGACTGTGTTAATTTTGATTAATGCAAGGAAAAATAAATCTAAATGATGTTGTTGGAACCAAATTTTGAAAAACTGTTGTTATAAGGCGTTTTCTTTTACTTTGCACAGTAGTATTCGGTTCAGAATATCCAGCACCTCATTCGACGAGGAAAGAGCCGAGATCCCTTCATCGGGAGTGACCACTTGGGCAATAGTTTGCGTTATCGTAATAACTTCACTATAGTCTATTCTTTTGCTTTGCATCATGGTATTCAGTTTGGAATATCCTGCACCTCATTCGATGAGGAAAGAGCTGAGATCCCTTCACAGGGAGTGACCTCTTTAGCAAAAGTTTGCGTCACTATATATTTTTAAAACCACTCGGGTTCCTTCAACGATATTAAGTTCATTACGTTAATGGTTTTTCGCCAAAAATCAGCCGTAGCCCTACGTCATTTCCTACGAGTATTACTTAGTATTCGTGCTGTGTTTGTTGACTGTGTCAAGGCGTAGTGTGCGGTAGCTAAGCTGTGCTTGTTTGTAGTATGCAATGTGATTGGTTAGGATAGTCGTGCGGCCTTGTTGACTGTGTCAAGGGCTTGTACGGGCGGGTTTAATGCAGTCAAGATAATGGCAGGTTGAACTTGACTAAGACTCTTTGATTTGTTGACCGTGTCAAGGTCACTTGGGTCCTAGAGGGAACCACATCGGGAGTTTCAAATATACAAGAAACTTTTCAGGCATGTGCATACCTTCTGGAGTATGGTGACTTGAGTGGATTCCATCAAGTTATCTTGCGGTGATAGTTGGATCCCGATTCCCACTAATGAGTAGGTATTACTCTTCAGGTGATTTTCAGATGATCCCGACTAATTCTCCTTTTAGGGTTTGAAGGAGAATTCGAGAAAACAGTGGGAGCCATCCTGATTAGATGATTAACTAATCTAATTTAGGTTAGAGTGCATGCTGGGTGTTTTCTTTTCTCTCTCTCTTTGGCAGCGATCATGGTCTGACCTTAAAAACTCATGAACCAAGTTAACCGAACCTTCTTAAAACACTTTGGCATTGGATTGTCATTTAGTCACATATATCATTGCCACTCCTATTTTCCCTTTGCATTTTTCCAGAACATTCCGTATCACTACGAAGATCCAAATTTCTTGGATATTCCATCGTATAGTTACATATGAACTCGAAAGAACTTATTCCAGTTCGAGGATGGATTCCGGTTTGGGTGAAATTAAATAGGATTATTCGGTTGTCTTTTCCCTTTACCTTCTCTCAGGTTGCGAGGGCTCCTAGTATTAGGAGAGTACACCTATTGCGCTTATTGGATAGTCTTCTTCCAAACCATAGGCAGGTGCCGAAGAGTAGGGAAGGAAGAAAACTAATTAGCCTAAGTGAGATGTATAGAAGGTAAGAAGTAAATACATATAAAGCGATTGGAGTAAGAGCAAGGAAATATACGGTTACTGTCATGAATCTGGATAGTGGAAGAGAATTACTAGGAATACTCGGCCACCCCTTCAAAACATTTTCATGTTTCAGTTTCACTGTGCAGTGTTAATTGAAAATTGTTTTCCCAATTAGATTCTGACTCCAGGGTATGTATTTAGCAGACATCTGTGTGGCGTTACAGATGCTGAGTGGGAGTATAATATTGGGATTTGGGTGAATAGATCTTCAATATCAGAATTCTTTGTAATTGGTGATATTTGAGGAAATCACCTGGGTTTTGCCTAACGACAAATATTTGGTTTTGAATATCCGTCGTTATGCACCAATTTCAAACTGATATATCTGTACGTTTATTTTATAAAGTGAGATATAACTTTTTAAAATTATGTTTATCACATTTACCTATATCAGTTAATGGTTAGGTAAGGTGCATTCAACAACGGTGTAACTCTTCTTAACCATAGTACAGTTTTTCAACCTACGACGCACAGGATTTGGGTTATTAAACACAGCGGATTATACAAAGTATTGTATGTTGTCCGATGTCCGTTAGGACAAAGGAGTTGGTACTCGTACTATATTCTGTTTACTTATGACTTCTCTAGTTTTAGACAAGTATTTCGTTGAAATAGAAGGTCCAGATTTTGAGAAGATATAGGTATAAGAATAAAGTAGAGAACCATATGTTGCAAGTATCAGGATTCTTCAAGATGATCGAAGATGTAGATACTTGTGTTAGGTATTCTGTTGTAAGTAATAGTTTTAATAACTTGCTTCTCTTTCAGGTTACTCATGCGTGTGTGCATTCCTTAATGAGTAATGCTGCTTGGCCTCCTTCCATCTAGTTGATATGCACTGAAAACGACTGCATCTTTTTTTGAATCTGGTTCAAATTAGATTAGTGCATTTGTTTCTATATTGGATAGATAGAATGGATTCATATCTTAATGATGTTAAGGTATATGGAGTTGTCCGGCTTATGCTTAAAACCAGAATCTGGATAAACTCTAGGCACGTTTCAGTAATGGCAGTTTGTGGGTTTTCCCGGGCTTTGATGAGAGTTAACATTCTACCATCTTGAAGATCAATAGTTATATTGTTCTTGACTCACCACAGTTTTAGTAAAATGAATTCTTTTTAGAAAACATTAGTGGGAGTATGGTAGAACTGGAAGTTATTCCAGAACCACAAACGATTACTGAAAATTTAGTAGAACCTAAACATTCAATTGGATTCGACATTCCATTAGCCACTCCGCAGATTTGGTAGGTAACCTCAGGCACCCGAGAGATACTTCAGTCTCCTCAAAGGCGGTGATAGAGAGATTTTTGATTACCCAAACTTGCCACTACTGCTGTTCTAGACTATGATATCTGGCAGGAGGATGAGTATAGCATCGTTCTAAATTATCTTTAGAAGTGCACGTGTATATGACTCTGACAGAGGGTTGTAGTAGTCAGTGGGAGCAGCGGAAGCTTAGTGGGCAAGTAGCTTATGTTTATTTATAGACTAAAGCAGGTATAGCGGAGATAGATCGTCTAGTTTTGATCTGACAGTCATAGAGTTTGACTTCATTGGAACAACAAATGGACCTGGTAAGAAGGTAGTTGGGAGTGATGTCCTGATATTTGGATGACATGCGCTTTATGGGAAGTGATATTCCTATACGATGATCGGTTAAACTGTGGTTGTCACAAGGTGTTTTCTCCATATAGGATCTGGAAAAAATATTAGGGATTTTGGTAACTAGATTTATGGTTTTAGATCTAGATTTGAGAAATGTATCAATTTGGGTACTTGATGTAGAAATATGTATGCCCCAGAGGCCATTATTGTATGATATAGTGTATGCTTGGACATATATATATAGGACTTTCTTTCTCGACATGATAGTATGATATCTGGTTGCTTTTTATCTTAATATGTACACTTTGTATTATTATACTGTCTCACTGATACATGTTGATAAAGCCCTTAGGATGTGGACTTGACTTCCAGGACTATGATGCAGATCATACTAGTGGGGCCTGGATAGTCCACAAGCACATCCTTTAATTGTTCCTAGTCGAGGGGATATCGAGACAGGGCATCCATATTCCAGAGTAGACTAGTGTGTACGTTTCTTGACCCTGTATAGGGCGATGGTTGATCTCATAACCATTGGTGTTTGACATCAAAGATTGTGCACATGTGCTCATTAGAGAATGGGTATACCGAACAGGACTCGCCGAGAACTCCTAAATGGTACCATACCTATCATCAGATAGCAGTTCTCTGGTGACACTGGTACATGTTAGTCTGTAGACCCAAGATTGTCATAGTTTCTTGTGTGGTTCCCATTGTGCTTTGATTTCCTCCCTACTATGGCTTAAAGGAGTCATGCAAACATGTGGATTTTGGGTACAGTCCCGAGTCACATGGAGGCAGTAAACGATAGGAGGGGTTTCGTCTCTCCTGGTATAGGGAGTTGATGTTGCGCTATGCTCGATTGGCCATAACAGTAAGTCTCTGGCCAGGGCTGATGAGATTTACTAGTATGTATTATCAGTAGTTTCTTTAACCGTTATGAGCCATATATCAGCATGACTTATCAGGTTACTGGGGTCTGACGATTCCACCCTTACACTCGATATGCGGCATATCAGACGAAGAGACCGGACTGTACGGTAAGTGTTACTTATAGGCTTCATAGGAGTTTGGACAAGCTTGCTTGTTGATCTTCTATTCGCTCAATACCTGGGTAGCCGTTACATCCAGCTAGTACCGCTAACGGCTTGTGGGTAACTGATGTGATCATTACCTACTGCTGGCGTATTGACGAGTCTTCAGAGTCCCATACAAAGGTTTCATAGTTCAAGCAAAACGAAGTAGGGCACATATGTTGATATGTGCGGGGGGCCTGATTAAATACGAGTATGTGATACCGTATTCTAATCTGGCGGTAATTTGATATCGGTTAGGTTATATGTGATATAACCGGATTATTGAATCAAGTGTTGATTTGATAATGTGATATACAGATAAATGATATTAGTCGGTTTTATGTGATATAACTGGATTATTAAATCAAGTGTTGATTTAATAATATGATATATATATATATATATTTATATTTATATTTGATATAATTATATATTAACTAATATTATAGCTCACTAATTATTTTCTACTCTTTATATATAATTATATATATATATATGTGTGATATATATATATATATATATATATATATGAAGCATGGAATTTCTATTTTAGGAAAATAGAAATGAGGTGGAAAAATGGGGAGATATTTGTGGAACGATGAGGCATGGCTTGGTCATTTTTTTATTGGTTTTTCTTGTACCGTTGAAGCAAGGTTCCATTTTATTATTGAGAGATATTCCATGCTTCAATGAGTGAGGGTTTTATTTGAGCCATTCTTCATTATTCACTTAGATGAGCGCATTGCCTTAGTTCATTCTTTAGCTCTTTCCATCTTCTTCTTTCTCCTCCTCCAAGCCCTAACCCTCACATGTAATGTGAACCATAGGGCTTTGGACAAATCCTAAGTGAGCATAGAACCCCTACTTTACCATCCTACACTTGATTAGCACTTGAGTTTAGGGTGTTTCCTTCACTAAAGAAAGATTAGTGAAGAGCTAGCTTGTATTAGAGAAACTTTGGGTAGATCATCTTTGACATGAAGATCGCGAAGCAAGTTCGTGCACTTCTTCAAGTGGAGATACGAGGAGCCGTAGGGACTACAACCTGGAGCTATTAAAGGGAAGGACTCGGTCTTCAAAGGTTGTTGCCTCCTTCACTTTGTGTTAAAGTTTATATATATCATGCTAAAACCCTAATAATTTAGTTAGATTTTTGGATAGTGTAGCTTAGCACGCCGAATTTTTGAAAATTGCATGCTTGATGCTGGTTTTAACCTTGTGGTGGTGGTAGGGTACACTTTCATGGTATCAGAGCCAAGCTAGAACATTAGGGTAAGTCTTTACGACGTTAAAGTGTTTGATTGGTTTTCGAAACCCACATTTAGACAAGTTTCTGTCCAGATTTTCAAAAGTTGAAATTTTTCATATTAAAAATATCCAGAAAATCATGTAGGTTTTTCTATGGAGCCCCAAGAAGTACGAGGCCATGATTCAACCAAACCGCCGCGGAACCGCCGCCAAACCCATGGTTTGGCCGCGGTTCCGCCGCATGGTTGGTGAATTGATGGCTCATACTTCTTGTGCTGCTCCATAGCTATATTTGGCACTTTCTGGGTGTTTTTAGTGATGCTCAAGTTGTTGAGGTCTCTGGGATTTGTGGGTGTTTGATAAATCGATCAAAATGTTTAACGTCATCTAGATTTTGATGCTATGTGATACAATATTTTGAATCCACAATAATTAGTTTTGTGAAAACTAGTTAGTATTTTATAAATCTAGCATTTTATTCTCGGTTGATCTATTTCCACAGTGTTTCGATTCGGATCAAAACTCCGTCGCAACCGCGTATAGTATGCGAACACCTAGTCTAGAATCTTGTTGAATTATCCGACTGCTTATTGAAAAGAGTTTTCAATTTGAGACTAAAATGCAAGGTTTATAGGGTTAGGCATGAAATTCGGAATATGAGATATTCCGGGTTTATGATATCTAATGAATTTGCAGATTCTAAATATTGTAGTTTTTCATTTCTTTTCTGCGGTCTTAAGTGTAATATGTGGGGTATCCCTGATCTTGTTGCTATATGTCAACGAAATTCAGGATATGCATATTTACTTATGTTGATGACATGTGATATTATGTCTTGCTGTGATATGTTATATTGGATCGTCGTGATTGAATAGCCGGGGGTTTTGCGTGAGATGAGAGTTTTTAATTTTCATTCATGTAATCAATTGTTTGTAATAGTCTTTTATTGGGACACTTCCAGGTTGAGGATGATGTCACCATTGATATATATTATTTACTTTTCCACATTAGTATAGACTCAAGACGGGGAGCACAAGTAACCGAGTTCTAGAGTCCAGTGGGAGACCATCTCGAGGAGTCAAGACCGGATCTCCTAACTCTAGAATTGGCAGGGTTGCTTTCCGCGCTCGTAGGGGTCTAGGGTTATGGGTTTGGCTATTCATCACGACCGTGGAATCCATGTTTTTCATTACTGGCTTAATTTAAAACACGGACCCCTAGTATATCCAATATTTCATATGTTGACTTCTGCTTGTGTTCTGTGATGTGATCATATAACTGCTGAGACAAATGCTATATATATATATATATATATATATATATAATAAACGTTTCTTATGTTTTGCACCCGCACTAGTCCAGTCCCCGCTCTACCGTTAGTTAAGTAACCTAACGGTGCATGACGGGGCCCCGTAGCGAATGCGGATGGTATAAGCGTACGTTCTATTTTCGTTTCGTTTCTGTGATGTTTAGGGAAACATAAATGATGGGACTTCATTAATGAGATTAATGGAAAGAAAAGAAACCTAAAAATGTTGTAGAATCAAAAATTTTCAAAAAGGTAGCTCTAGTTCTTGCTTTGCATAGTGGTATTCCTTGATGAATATCCAACACCTCATTCGATGAGGAAAGAGCTGTGATCCGTTCACCGGGAGTGACCTCTTTAGAAAAACTAGCAAATGATACAACCCATTCGGTTTTGTTTTGATAGGTTCTCTAGTTCTTGTTTTGCATAGTAGTATTCCTTGATAAATATCCAGTACCTCATTCGATGAGGAAGGAGCCGAGATCCCTTCACCGAGAGTGACCTATTTAGCAAAACTAGCAAATGCTACAAAACCACTCCTTTTCAAAACACTTGATTCCACAACGATATCAAGTTCATTACGTTAAAGGTTTTCATCAAAACCATTCGTCGTAGCCCTCCATCATTTCAGATAAGTACTATTTAGTATTCGTGCTGCGTTTGTTGACCTTGTCAAGACGTAGTGTGCGGTAGCTGATTAGTGTTTATCTGCCGCATGTGATGCGATTAGATTAGGGTAGTCGTACGACTTTGTTGATCTTGTTAAGGGTCATACTGGTGGGTTTAATTCAATCATGAAATGACGGGTTGAACTTGGCTAGCGCTTATGATTTGTTGACCTTGTTAAGGTCATAAGTAGCTAGGGGTAAAAACAGATATTGGGGATTTCAAGTGTTGAAATTTGCAATGAGATTGCATACCTTCTATGAGATAGTTGAATCCCGATACCCACTGCGAGTAAGAGTTACTCCTGCGAGAGTTTTCCACTTTATAATTAGCCGATTTGGTAGGTGTCTAAGAAAGGTGTTAATGGGGTTATGTCCCTGCGGAAACAAGGTTATTTAATTAGTTCCATGCGAAAGAATGGGAAGACTCCCTCGGAGTACCAATACCTGCCTGGCTGACCGATTGACGAACTTGTAGGGTGTAATTAATCCTGGCTAATATTACCTTTTATGGTTTGAAGGAAGATTTGATAAAAACAGTGGGAGCCATCCTGATTAGATAATATAATAACCAATCTAATCTTGAAAAGAGCGCACGCTAAGGTGTTATCCTTCTCTCTCTCTCCTGGTAGCGACCATGACACGCCTTAATCAACATAATAATATGGATGTATTGACCGAACCCGCTTATTATACTGAGCTGGGGAATATTGGTTCCGCTTTATCTTTTGACTGTCATAAGTCTGAGCAAGGAATAGGGGAATACCCAGATTCCCATGCCACCCGAACGATGAAGGAGCATGCTGACGCATCTTCTTCAGGTGTGTTCGTTACCGAGAACTATTTCTCAGTTTGCTCTACGTCCTGGGTATTGGATACCGGATTTAGTACAAGTGGGAGATTGTTAGAAATATGTATGCCCTAGAGGCCATTATTGTATGATATAGTGGATGCTTGGACATGTATATAGTGAAATTTCTTACTCGACATGATAGTATGCTATCCGGTTGCTCTTTATCTTAACATATACACTTTGTATTATTATACCGTCTCTCCCATACATGTTTATAAAGCCCTTAGGATGTGGACATGACTTCCAGGACTATGATGCCGATCATACTAGTGGGGCCTAGTTAGTCCACAAGCACATCCTTTAATTGTTCCTAGTCGAGGGGATATCGAGACATGGTATCGATATTCCAGAGTAGACTAGTGTGTATGTTTCTTGACCCTGTATGGGGCAATGGTTGATCCCATAACCATTGGTGTTTGACTTCAAAGACTGTGCACAGGTGCTCATTATAGAATGTGTATACCGAACATGACTCACTGAGAACTCCTAGATGGTACCATACCTATCGTCAGATAGCAGTTCTCTGGTGACACTGGTACAAGTTAGTCTGTAGACCCGAGATCGTCATAGTGTCTTGTATGGTTCCCACTGTGCTTTGATTTCCTCCCTACTACGGCTCAAAGGAGTCATGCAAATATGTGGATTATGGGTATATTCCCGAGTCACATGGAGGAAATGAGCAATAGGAGGGGTTTTGTCTCTCCTGATATAGGGAGTTGATGTTGCGCTATGCTCGATTGACCATAACAGTAAGTCCCTAGCCAGGACTGATGAGATTTACTGGTACGTGTTATCAGTAGTTTCTCGAACCGTTATGAGCCATACATCAGCATGACTTATCAGGTTACTTGGGTCTGACGATTCCACCCCTACACTCGATATGCGATATATGAGACGAAGAGACCAGACTGTACGGTAAGTATTACTTATAGGCTTCATGGGAGTTTGGACAAGCTTGCTTGTTGATCATCTATTCGCTCAATATTTGGGTAGCCGTTACGTCCAGTTAGTACCACTAACGGCTTATGGGTAACTGATGTGATCATTAGGTACTGCTGGCGTATTGATGAGTTTTTAGAGTCCCACACATAGGTTTCATAGTTCAAGCGAAATGAAGTAGGGCACATATGTTGATATGTGCGGGGGGCCTGATTAAATACGAGTATGTGATATCATATTCTAATCTGGGGGCAATTTGATATCGGTTAGGTTATATGTGATATAACCGGATTATTGAATCAAGTTTTGATTTGATAATGTGATATACAGATAAATGATATTAGTCGGTTATATGTGATATAACCGGATTATTGAATCAAGTGTTGATTTAATAATATAATATATATTTATATTTGATACAATTATATATTAACTAATATTATAGCTCATTAATTATTTTCTACTCTTTATATATATATATATGAAGCATGGAATTTCTATTTTGGGAAAATAGAAATGAGGTGGGAAAATGGGGAAATATTTGTGGAATGGTGAGGCATAGCTTGGTCATTTTTTTATTGGTTTTTCTTGCACTGTTGAAGCATGGTTCCATTTTATTATTGAGAGATATTTCATGCTTCAATGAGTGAGGGTTTTATTGAGCCATTCTTCATTATTCACTTAGATGAGCTTATTGCCTTAGTTCATTCTTTAGCTCTCTCCATCTTCTTCTTCCTCCTCCTCCAAGCCCTAACCCTCACATGTGATGTGATACTTAGGGATTTGGACAGATCCTAAGTGAGCTTAGTACCCCTTCTTCACCATCCTATACTTGATTAGCACTTGAGTTTAGGGTGTTTCCTTCACTAAAGAAAGATTAGTGAAGAGATGGCTTGTATTAGGGAAACTTCGGGTGGATCAACTTCGACACGAAGATCGCGAAGCAAGTTCGTGCACTTCTTCAAATGGAGCTACGAGGAGTCGTAGGGACTACAATCTGGAGCTATTGAAGTGAAGGACTCGGTCTTCAAAGATTGTTGCCTCCTTCACTTAGTGTTAAAGTTTATATATATCATGCTAAAACCCTAATAATTTAGTTAGATCTTTGGATAGTGTAGTTTAGCATCCCGAATTTTTGAAAATTGCATGCTTGATGCTGGTTTTAACCTTGTGGTGGTGCTAGGGTACACTTTCATTTGACACTATTCTAAAGTATTTTAGAATGGAAGACTCCTGACTTAGGTGGTGTACCCGTAGGTGATGGAGTCATCCTCTCTAAAGAGATGTGTTCTAGACTGATGAAGAGAGGAATTTGCATGATTCACATATCTCTTGCTTAGGCAATTGAATCAATCATGAGATGTCAACTACTACACCAGATATTGCTTTTGCACTAACTGCAATAAGCATATATATTAATCCAATCCTGGAGAAACGTTGGGAAGTAGTTATGAATATAAGTGCATGTTCTTGGTATATGGTTACGGAAGCCTTCTTCAGGAGGTGGTTATCATTTCAAGCTTTCAAAGTGACATGGATGACAAAGTGGCTGTCATAGTTATAGTTTTCCCTTATTTGAGGGGCAGTATGTTGGACTGGTGGTCCAACCAGATACTGAGGAAGGCATGGAGCAGGATACTGATTAAATTCGGTACACGATACGGTCTAAGAATTTTTTTGGATTTGCAGTTCATTTGTGAACTGGGTCACATCGGATATCCAGACAAATTCTAAGACAGTTATTGCTCATTTTTGGAGATAGTATTTCTCCGCGAAGTTGAGATATATAGAGAGATAAAGATAGAAACATTGGAGCGGATCCATCCACTAAGGCTATTTCTTGAACGCAATAGTTTCACAAACGAGCTTTGCGAGACTGATTAGTAGAGAAGTTGGGTGTTCGTATTACACGGGCTATGAGTACGCAACACCACAATTATTAGCCTTAAGTATAAGTAGGAGATTGTTGGCTATAGTGTCCTCATGGAAATTATTGTAATCGCAAGCTGGAGATTATGATAATTGAGGGAAGACCTACGGACAGAACAATCTTACTCAAAATGATAGTATGCTATCTAGTTTGTCTTTATCGTCATGTACATGTATTATGTGGTATTACTGATCACTATTACATGTTGATAGAGCCCATAAGATTCTTGGTTGACTACCAGATTATGATGGCGATCATATACGTGGGAGCTGGGTGGTCTATAAGTACATCCTTAAATGTCCCTAGTCGAGAGAGTATCGAGACTGGGCATCGATACTCCGGAGAAGACTAGTGTATACTTATCGAGATTCCGACGAGGGGCGGTGGCCGGTCTCACAAGCCATTGGTGTCAGTTAGTCACCTAAGATAGTATACATGTGCTCAATGGGTTATGAGTACACTGGACAGACTCGCCGAGAACATGCTAGATGGTATTATACCTATTGTCAGATAGCAGTTCTCAGGTGACATGAGAACAGATTAGTCTGTCGACCTGAGATCATCATTTGTCTCGTGTGAGTTCCCACTGTGCTTTGATTACTACCCTACCACGGCTCAAAATATTCGTGCAAACAGGTATTAGTTGGGTACTGTCCCGAGCCACATGGAGGCAGTGAGCAGATCGTCGGGAATTCGTCTCTCCTGGTATTAGGGGTTGATGTCGCATTGTACACGGGTGGCCATCACCAGAAATCCTTGGCCAAGGTAGTCAAGAATTACTTATTTGGATCAGTAATTTCTCAGTGGGTGATGGACTTCTTACCGACACGAAATATCGCGTTATTAGGGGTCTGACTTTATCTACCTCCCTAGACTCAATATGCGATACTCTTAGACGAATAGACCGGAGTGTATGGAGATTGTCATGGACAGGTTCAGTAGGGGTTCGGATGAGTTTGCTCGTCGGCCCTCCTTTCGCTCAATACCTGGGTAGCTGTTACGTACAGCTAGTGCCGCTGACGTGCTTGTGGTTAAACCCACTGCCAGTGTATTGACGAGTCTTTAGAGTCTCACACAGAGGGTTTCCCTTGTTCAGGCGAAACGATGTAGTAGCCGTATTGGATACGTGCAGGGTTCCGATCAATTAATTGTACTATGTACCCGGATTTTTGATCGGACAGTTGGTAATACTAGCCGGCTCAGGATTGAACCAGATTATTAAATTAGGTGTTGATTTAATAATTTACGTATATGTATTTCGATATGTATATTCTAGTATTATGTTCTTTGTGTTATTATATCTCTTCAGATATTCGTATTTCGGTACGAATACATGTATGTATATATAGTAGAGTGTAATCCGTATTTTTTATAGATAACATTCTAGAAGGTGGACACCTCATTTTAGATTTATCCATTTATCATAAATGGATAATGAGGTGGAAAAGAAAAAAGGAGAGTATAATGAGAACCATGCTTGAATTGTGTTGACATATGAATTGTTAATTCATTTGTGCTCACTATTCAAGTATGGTTGCATTTTAAAAATTGGAAAAATGAGTTTGATAAAACCATGCTTCATGGTTTTCTCTCTTGGATGGTAGTTTCATTATTTTTGAGATGAGGAAAACACTCTCACCATTAACTTCGCTTTCCTCTTTCTTTTCTTGAGTTCCTCCACCTCATCTTCAACCTCCTCTCTACAATCTCATGTATTGAGAATCAAGAGAGGAGGTGAGGAAGAGATACACTTAGAACACTCTACTACATCCTAGGCATTCTAGATTAACCATCTAGAATCCCTAGTTGCTTCACTTGATCTTTTATGTGGAGTAAGAGCAATGAGCTATATCCCTCGGGTGGATCATTTTCGACGGAGGAAGACCGGCGGCCAAGCTCGATCCAAAAGACCTCAAAGAGCTAAGGGAGATGGTGGAAGACCGAAGGACATGATTCTTTCGGTATAACACTCTATCACAGTAGTTAGACTGCTTTAGATTACTAGTTTCATGTTTGATTCAATTCTAGGTAGTTGTTTCTAGCGCCAAGTTCTATAAACGCCAAAAAATTTTGTTCCGCAATCGGCCATGGTAGATGGCCAGGGCACTAAGAACCCCAACATAGAACTTGTAGTGGTGATGTGATAGAGGGTTAGAGAGTGATTACTAGCCTACTAGTGATAGTATCCTTGGTTTAGATGACGTTTGAAGTTCAAAGATGAGTTTAGAAATTTCAAATATCGGTTTTCATTGAGTTTTGGTGATCAATTGGAATCTGGAGCAATAGGGAATCTCTGAAAATTAAATAGAGAATACAGTGAAATATTTAGACGAGTAGAAGACCACCGTAGAAGCCCGAGCGACTAATTCTTTTCCCTGGCTGCCAAAATATTACCCTGATTCGCAAATTGCGGCAAAGTTGGTGAGTTAGGGAGTGGAGTTTGTTCTGTAGCTCACATACTTGATGACTAAGCCTACCCTATATGCTAAAAAGTCCCAGATCACCTTAAGAAAAATCTGGAGTTGTTTTACTTGGTTTTGGCAACGTTTTACGATATTTGAAAATTTGGTTTTTGGATATTTTTGTTTTGACTCGGTCGTTTGACATTCGTACATTGACGTCGGGGAGTATTTTTTTGTTTTAGCACGCGTTGAGCATAAGTTCTAACCTATGTACGCTTCGCTCATGATTTAAACTTTGAATTAGGTTTTTATGCGATTTTGGTTATGATTTCGATTGTATGTACAATCACGTGGACTTTCAGGACAACAAAAGAGGACAAGGCATTCGTCGGAATCGACTAGGGCGAGACGTGTTGAGATGAGTAGATGTATATCTATGGAAGAAGTCGGGTGGATGGCGTATAGCACCCCCTCAATCATAGAATTAGGATGCGATATATATATAAGAATAGTATACTTAGCCTATAGGGTTTACTAGAATACTACATGTGTATATTCCTATAGCTTGTAGAAGTGATACCCTTAGTCTCTATTTCTTACCATTAGGTTATACATATATACACGCGCGCGCGTGCACACACACACACACACACATATAAGGATAATTATGTTATGATGATATGAGTCGATATAATGCGATATGATGATATGAGGCGATACGATATGATATGAGATGAGATGATATACGCGACTATAGATCCGTACTATTTGATTAATGATATCATACAAGAGATAAGGTAACATCTCTGTTTTCAGTGTAAAATTTTTTTTTTAAAAATTAATGTACAAATAGAGTATTTGCAATCTTGTGTATGCTATAAGTATTTGAATTGCTTTTGAACAGCAAGAAAGCACTTGTAGCTTATTGGTAAAGCCTTACACTGCTGTGACATAGCCCCTGTGATCGAATCCCCCAAGCCACATATATTTTTAATTGATTTTTTCTTTAATCTCTTAGAAGCCCAAAGGTTTACATGTGCGCTACATGTAAAATGAAAATCACAGATGAAACAAACATGTGCAATAAGCTAGTTGAAGCGACGGGGACACATGGCATGAATCCAGATCCCCTTCACCGGTTTTTGGCCGGCGAAGATCAAGTTTAGACCAGCACTGTCGGGCCCCCCATAGGGGATGGTCCCCAAATTTTAACCCTAAACCCCTTGGACTCCCCCACTACTCCTATGCTGTTTGATTTCTCTGCATATTTCCAGAGAATTAAAAATGGGTATTAATCCACATTTTAATGCATATTTTAATTCTATTCTTCATTATCCTAAACCCTAATTTTCTCTATAAATACCACACCACATTTCACCCCACTTCATTCAGAATTTCATTACAAAAACTCTCTAAAATTTCCAAGTCCCAACTTGTACAAGTGAAGTTAGCAAGAGGTGAAGTTCCGACGACGTTTCGAGGAGAATTCGGCGACAAAAAGATGCCCCGACGGTTTCAAAAGCATCACCCTTCTCCCCTCTTGCCATATAACCTGTTAGTCCCCATTCTCCTCCTCCATCTCTATTCTAAAACTTCTATTTTTTTTCAAAACTCGGCGGAAGCGGAGTTATTCCGACTTCCGACTCGTTTTTCTTTAAAAACTCCATTTTTCTTAAATAATAAAATACCATATTCCCTCATAATGATCAACAAACATAAATAAACATATTTGAACAAGTTTCATCTCAAAATAATTCATGTTGCAAATTTTATTTCACTTTTACAGTAAAATACCATCATGTTACATACAACTTATAATTTTTCTATTCAACTGTATTACCTTTAGAAAACTCACGAGGTAATGACCTACCTTATTACAACATACATTTTTGATATAGCACGATAACTCTTGGGACATTGGTTTATAGGAAAATACGATTTTACGAATAAATACCTTAAACATTCAAAAACCGTTTTCTGTAAAAAGTGTGTTATTTAATTCCGTGCAATTGCGCCTCTACAACCCATTTTGGGGAACCCCAATCAGGATGGTGCGGGTTATCACATATCCTCGAGTCTAGTAGAACGAGATGCAGACCTCCGCAAGGAGCATTCGATCTCGATGGAATTTTGATGCAATTTTTAAGAGAATGAGATTTCTACAAAATAAATAAACTTTATTTTTATTATATATATATATATTTATATATATATATATATATAACTATTATCAAAATATCTATTTTAAATATATTATATAAATATTCCATGTTTTCTAAAGCAAAAGAATCACAATTTCATGAAACTACAATTACAATTCAATACAAATTCCAATATTTCATTAAAATACCATATACAATGAAAACTAAGTTCTACTCATTAGAAAATTTCACTTTTATAAAATATACATCTATGAAAACCCTAAAGATGATAATTAAATACTTGAGGTGTATTTTGAAATTATATCAAAACCATTTTTACATAAAACCCCTCAAGTTATATTAAATTAAAATAAGGACCCTAGTAAATATAGGTTTAAGCGGGACCAGTTCTCTTGAGCCTCAGGGAGCCGGAGAATGTGGGTGTTTGCCTATCTAAGGTAGACAACCTAACAACGGTGTTATCAACATGGTAATTGTCTTGGCGAAAGACACAAATCCTGCCGTCCATGTGCACCAGTTACCGATAACATCAAAATTAATTCAGGACTTCAATTTTGTTTTAAAAGTCTGACTCGGTTCGAGTCATGGTCAAATATGCAATTAATCTGACTTGAATATGATTCAAGTATAAACTGCAATTCAACATGAATCCGTCTATACCAGAATTCAATCTATAACAATCTGTCTCGACTGAACCGAACCATGGATATACTCTGTTTACATGTCTATCCATTATATCCATTCCATTTACCTGATATCATGGTTTCGGAAAGTCATACAATCTATTACATAAAGCAATAAAACACAATACAAAACACATTACGGGGTTTTTAAAGGGGTAGACTGGTACGGAATGTGTTAGAAGTGGCACAAGACGGTCACTTTAATACACCTAACCTGAATATCCATTACCGTTGTACCGTGGCTGAATGGTTCCTTGTGCTCCATATACTTAGTCTCCGGAATAATGGGATTCCTCTCGTATACACTGGCAAATTCTGTACCAAGCTACAAACAACCGCGTTAACATTATAATCAAACCTTAATAGTTATATTCTCTTTTCTGTCTATTCTACTTCCCTTTTTCTTTGGGACTTATCGAGCGATTGTTCGCTGACGAAATTCCTTCTCTTCTTTCTTTGGAATGTTGTCGGGTGGATCGGACTCACTAGATATCGAGCCCAGTACTGAAGACTTGGAGCAGTTTGCCATCGACCCAGAGCTGTAGGCACTTGTATATACTTTTCATTTCTGTTATGCCATTGTTTAGGAATTGCTTTCTATTCCTGTATTTACATTTCCAGTTGTACTTGTAAAGAATTATTAAATAAATAAAAGTTGCTGTTCATTTATATTCATGTCTCTTGTGTTCATTTTACTTTATATTGCTTAGATACGCTTAGCGTGTTTACTTCGGAGTAAATACATAGCGGGCCAGTCGCGCCTTTTTACCATATACTGGGAAGCGGGGCATGAAAAGTTTTGTTGGCGGCCCATGCAGGTCAGTTCTGCATGGACATGCAGGTCAATTCTGTATGTAGTCCTAAGCAATATAACACAAGAATCAGCAACTAAAAATATTCTTTACATTTCTAATTTCATTATATTTTCACTGCAGTTTCATTATCTTTTACCTAGACGGCAGTATAATTAGTTGTAAACGTAAAACTTTATTGCAAATAAGTTTATATATATATATATATATGTATGTATGTATATATATATATGTGTGTGTGTCTTACAAAATAATAGTATACATTAGTTATTTCTACATTGTTTTAAATGATCTGGTTACTGTTTTCCATCAATTATTTATCGTGTTAACACACTGCCTAGCAAGTTCATGACACATTACTAAAGCTGTTACTTAGATTATTATTAATGCCGGCAATCCTGACTTGTTATCCTGATAGACGCGACTTGCTGTATAGTTAGACAAGACCTGCACCTGCTTGATCCTGTGCCGGCATTAGGTAGATATCGTTAATACCTGACTTGAACATGAAATCGGGGAGGGGGGAAGGGAAATCAATAATGAAACCTGACGTGTAACTCAACAGTTCGATACTTTCCAGAGAATGATCAGTCGATACAGGATTCGGGCCTTGGAATGAAGATGCTGACATCATTCGTCTGTACATGATACCCTGTTTTTACTGCTTAGCGGTGTTAGGAATATGTATGCCCTAGAGGCCATTATTGTATATTATAGTGGATGCGTGAACATATATATAGAGGACTTTCTTGCTCGACATGATAGTATACTATCTAGTTGCTCTTTATCTTAATATGTACACTTGTTTTAGTTTTGTAACAACTCCCATTTTTATGTACATAAAATTCATTTAAAGTTAATAAACAATTGGGGTATTTACAATTTTTGTGAGTACTATAAGTATTTGATTCAATTTTGAACAGCAAAAAGGAGCTTGTAACTCACTGGTAAGGCTTTGCACTGCTGAACTAAAGCACCAGAGTTCAAATCCCATTAGCCACATATTCTTTTTATTTTAAATTCTTTTAACCTTTTAGAAGCCCACGAGTCTACACGTACAATACGCATAATAGGGTAAGTTACAGAATAAACAAACATAAGCACGAGCGAAATAGAAACGACAGGGACACATGGCGAGAATCCCAAGCCCCACCACCGGATTCCGACTGGCGAGACCGTAGGTAATGCCGGCGCCGCCGGGCCCCCTATACCCAATGCTCCCCAAACTAAGACCCCTGCAACCTTTCATCTACCCCACTACTCCCTTATTGCTTGTTTACTCTGAATTAATTCAGAGAGCAATAAAATGCCTATTTAACCTCATTTTAATGCATATTTCAATTCATTATTTATACACCCTAAACCCTAATTTTTCCTATAAATATCACCCTCAATTCACACCTCCTCACTCACAATTCCCTGCCAAAACTCTCAAGAAAATTCCAAGTTCCTATAGTGTGCAAGTGGAGTTAACAAAGGGCGAAGCTCTGACGAACTTCCGGCGAAGATCCAAGGAGTTTTCGGTGACGAAACGACGCACCGGCGTTTCCCCACTCTTCCCCTTTCTCTCCTTTAGCCAAATAACCAGTAAGTCCCACTCCCCCTCTCATTCTCTAATCTAAAAACATTAAATTCTAAAACCCGACTGAAGCGGAGTTAATCCGACTTCCGATATGGTTTTTTCTTTAAAAACTACAATTTTTATTAATCAAGATACCTTCATATCATCACATGTTGTTCATTAAATATTAATAAACATCTTTAACAAGTTTCATCACAAAAGATTGTTATATGCATCTTTTATCGAAATTTTACATTTAAATACCATAACCTTTAGTTTCCGACATAAACTCTATAATACCTTTATACCTTTAAAAAACTTACGAGGTAATGACCTACCTCCTCAGAACACACATATCTAACATAGCACGATGGAATTTGGGAACATAGATTTGAGAAAATACGACTTTACATATAACTACCTTCAACTTATAAAATCTTTTTCTACAAGAAGTATATTTAATAAATCTTTGCAATTGTGCCTCTGCAACCCATTTTGGGGAACCCGTTCGGTATGGTGCGGATTATCGCACATCCTCAGGCCTAGTAGAGTGAGATGCGGACCTCCGTAAGGAGCATACGATCTCGAAAGATTTTTAAAATATTTTCTTTAGAAAATGTGATTTCTATTATAAATAAAACTTATATTTTTAATAAATAAACATATATGTAATTAATATCAAAATATCTATTTTTAATATTTATAATATTCCACATTTCCAAAATTCAAGAAAAATATTCCATTTACAAGAAAATACCATACAATTCCAATATTCAAATAAATACCTTATACTTTAAAACTAGGTCATATTCACTAGAAATTTCACATTTAATAAAAGAAATATCTATGAAAACTCTAAAGACGATAATTAAATACTTGAGGTATATTTTGAAAGTATGACAAAAACTATTTTACATAAAAGCCCTTCAAGTTATATTAATTTACAATAAGGACCCTAGTAAACATAGGATTAACCGGGACCAGTCTCTTAAGCCTCAGAGAGCTGGAGGTATGGGTGCTTTCCTATTTAAGATAGACAACTTAACAAACGGTGTTATCAACATGGTAATTATCTTTGAAAAAGACACAAATCCTGCCGTCCATGTGCAGCAGTTACCGATAGCACCAAAACATAATTCAGGACTTTAATTACTTTTCTAATTGTGTAATTCAGACTGAGTCTCAATATAATCAATCTGACTTGAATGTGATTCAAGTACAAACTACAATACAACATGATTCAATATGAATTCATCTATTAAATCTATATCAATCTGTATTGACTGAACCGAACCATAGTTATATTCCATTTACATGTTCATCCATTAAATCCGTTCCATTACTGATATCATGGTTTCGGTAAGTCATCCATCTATATACAATATACAATTCAAACAATACAATCAAGATATCACGGGGTTTATAAGAGGTAGATTGGTACGGAAGGTGTTAGAAGTGGCACGAGACTTCAACCATAAGACACCTAACCTGAATCTCCATTACCGTTGTACCGTGGCTGAACGGTTTCTTGTATTCCGTATACCGTAGTCTCTGGTATAGTGAGACTCCTCTCGTATACACTGGCCTCTTCTGTACCAAGCTACAAACAACAGCGTTAACAATATAATACAACTTTCAAAGTTGCACTCTCTCTGTTTATTCTATTCCTATCTCATCTTTTGGACTTACCGAGCGATTTGTTCGCTGACGACATTCTCTTTCTTCTTTTTTGGAATGTCGTCAGGTGTTTCGGACTCACTGGAGATCGAGCCCAGCAGCGAGGACTTGGACCAGTTTACTGAAGATCCAGAGCTCTAGTTCACTTGTACATTACAATTCCTGTACATTTCTGTTATTCCACTGTTTAGGCATTGCTTTCATCCATGTATTTTCATTTCAGTTGTATTGTAAAAAGAATGTTAATAAATAAAGTTGATGTTCAATTATATCTATTATCACTGTCTCTTATGCATATTTTATATTACATTGCTTAGATATGCTTAGCGTGTTTACTTTAGAGTAAATACGTAGCAGCCTCGTCGCGTTCTCTGCCCGTATACTGGGAAGCGGGGGCGTGACAGGTTTTGTTGGTGGCCCATGCAGCTCAGCTCTGTGTGGACATGCAGGTCAGTTCTGCATGGACATACAGGTCAACACCGTATGGACAACCTAAGCAATATAACACAAGAAACAGCAACTAAAAAAACATTCTTTACAATTCATATTCCTTGAATCTTATCATTTCATATACTTTGAATCTTCCTAACCCAAAATTTTATTTCAGGGTTATGGATTCCCCAAACAACACCAGTACGAATGTCAACAACACTCCCCCACCTCTACCATATACACATGTCGTCGCTGCTCCGATCAACGAGCAGATAGTTCTATTTGAGGCAATCCACATCCTCCTGGAGGGACAACAGCAGCAGACTTCTATCCTGATGAACCGACAAAAGGCAGAAGCACCTGGGGTGAAGCAATTCAGGGCCTTGAACCCCAAACAGTTTGCAGGAAAAGAGAGCCCTCTAGAAGCTGAGGAATGGGCTCAAAGCATTGATGATGACCTGGCAGCGGCACAAGTACCATAGATAGCTTGGGTTCGTGTTGCAAAGTTGTAGCCCACGGACAATGCACGGGTTCGGTGGAAGGCAGAAGAAAGCCATCTCGCCCAGCAGATCGAATGGAGGACTTTCCGTGATATGTTTGACACAAAGTACTTCCCTGAGACTGCCTATTTTGATATGGAACAACAGTTCATCCATCTGCAACAAGGTTCAATGTGGACCAAGTCAATAGATGAATATGACGCTAAGTTCACCATGCTCAGTCGGTAAGATATGTCTCAATATTTCGATTTTAAAATATCACATACTACACAGCTAACACCATACCTTAACAGATTTGCGGCACACTTGATACCGAAGGATGAGATCAGAGCCCGACGATTCCAACAAGGGTTAGATCCAGAGATCCAGGCTATATTAGCCACAGGAAATTTTCCGACACATGAATCAGCTCTGAAAGCTGCCCGCCGTTATGAGGCAGTGGTAAAGATGAGGGCCAGACCTCAGTCTGCCGGGATGAAGCGCCCTGCCAACCAGATGGCAGGAGGAGCCTCTTCAAGGCTACCTTTTGTGCCAAGGAGACCGGGAGTACCGAACAACCAGCCCAGCATTTTGCACATACCACGGGAGAGATGGACATCTGATGAAAGATTGCCGGCGTGCAAATCGCCTTTGCTTAGTCTGCAGCTCAGCTACGCATGATATTAGGTCTTGTCCTCGTAGACAAAACCCATATGCTGTACTCAGGCCAACAATCATATACCCGCAGCGTCCAGCCATACAGGCACCTACTCCGAGACTTGCACTACCTGCTCCACCAACTCGTGGACCGACTGCACCTCCTCCTCGTCAGTTCCATCAAGCTCAAAGGAACCCACCTCAAGGACCAAGCAACAGACAGAAGAATGCTCCTCCAACAAGGAGGAATGTGCCGAGGCGACAGGCTTTCACGATGACTGTGGAAGAGGCTGAAGCCACCGGCCAAGTCATCACTGGTAATACTTCCCTTTCAAATTCTCTTTCAGTTCATAGACATACCTATATATCTTTTTCCTATACCTAAAACTTATCTCACATAACTTAAGTACAATCTTAGTAGCCTCACTTCCTGCACTAGCACTCTTCGATACTGGAGCATCTCATTTCTTTATGTCACAACGGTTCATCCGAACTCATGCGATTCCAGTCACACCGCTTGTATCCAGCTGGAATGTCAGTTCAGGGAAAGGTGTTCTAAAGGCAACAATGGGATACAGCTTGTGTCCAGTGGTCGTCTGCAGCAGAGAATTCTATGCTGACTTCAAGGTGCTGGACATACCGAACTTCGATGTGGTTCTAGGTATGGATTGGCTAGGAACATTTTATGCTACCATTGACTGTCGTCAAAGGAGAGTAGTATTCGAGATTCCAGACCATCCGGTCTATTATTTCAAAAGTGGAGACCGTACCCTGGTGCCAAGAACTTACAAGGCGAAGCCAAAGAAGGCAGTGGTTGCGGCAATGCAAGCGGAGGAAGGATCAAAGCCAGAAGTAGTTCGAGAGTTCGACAATGTGTTTCCTGACGATATATCAGGTTTGCCTCCCGATTGAGCTCTTGAATTCAGCATTGATTTAATACCAGGAGCACAACCAGTAATCAAAGCGCCATACCGCCTAAGTCCAGAAGGTTTGAAGGAGATCAAGACTCAGTTGGATGAATTATTGACGAAAGGATGGATTCGTCCCAGCACTTCAAGTTGGGGATCACCAGTACTACTCGTAAAGAAGAAGGAAGGTTCATACAGAATGTGCATTGATTATAGAGCCTTGAACGAAGTAACGATAAAGAACAAGTATCCACTCCCACGCATCGACGATTTATTCGATCAGCTAAGTGGATCTTGTGTTTTCTCCAAGTTAGATCTTCGTTCGGGTTATTATCAAGTGAAAGTCAAGGAATCTGATATCCATAAAATGGCATTCAGAACTCGCTATGGTCATTACGAATTTCTTGTGATGCCATTTGGAGTGACCAACGCACCGGCAATATTCATGAACCTGATGAATCAAGTTTTCCGGGAGTACTTAGATAGGTTTGTTGTCATTTTCATCGATGACATCCTGGTATATTCTAAGAGTCGAAAGGAACACACTGAACACTTGAGAATTGTCCTGGAAACTCTACGACAACATCAACTCTATGCCAAGTATAAAAAATGCGAATTTTGGCTAAATCAAGTTGGTTTTCTCAGACATATTGTATCGGGCAAAGGAATCTTTATGGATCCAGCGAAAGTTTCAGCAGTAAGCGAATGGCCGACACCAAAGTCAGTGAAGGACATTCGAGATTTCTTGGGTCTAGCTGGATATTACCGAAGGTTCATTGAAGGATTTTTGAAGATAGCAACACCCCTGACCAAGCTCATATGTAAAGATGAAGAATTCGTGTGTTCAGAAGCATGCGAGCAAGCGTTCGTAGAACTCAAGTCAAGATTGACATCAGCGCCTATTCTTGTTATACCGGACCAATCTGGAGGTTTTGAAGTACATTGTGATGCATCCGGTAAGGGATTAGGATGTGTTCTACATCAGCACGGTAAAGTTGTGGCTTATGCTTCAAGACAACTAAAGATTCATGAGCGCAATTACCCGACGCTTGATTTGGAGTTGGCGGCCGTAATCTTTGCTCTTAAGATTTGGCGCCATTATCTTCTTGGTGAACGAGTGAACATATACACAGATCATAAGAGCCTGAAATATGTGTTTACTCAGAAGGAGCTTAATATGCGGCAGAGACGATGGTTAGAACTCATGGCGGACTTCGGCATCAACCTGCAATATCATCCAGAGAAGATGAATGTAGTACCTGATGTCCTTAGTCGCCAACCATTAGCAATGAATCTCACCGCTCAGTGGAAGCTTCAACAAGACTTGCATCAGATGGAGATTGAAGTGGTCATGCCAGGTAACGCTTCAAGTTTGATGAACTTACAAGTTTAATCTATCATTTTCAATCAGATCAAAGCAGCTCAAGCAAGTGATGCCAAGTTGCAAAAGATCAGGGAACAAGTAGAGAATGGACTCTGAACAGACTTCATCATTCATGAAGACGGATCTTTAAGATACGGCAGCAGACTGTGTGTACCAAAAAGTTCTGTTCGGGAAGAGCTAATGAAAGAAGCTCACAGCTCTCCCTACTCAGCACACCTGGAAGTACAAAAATGTACAAGGATCTGCGTCAAAATTACTGGTGGCATGGAATGAAGAGTGAAGCAGCCAGAAGCATCGCTAAATGCTTGGTGTGTCAGCAAGTAAAGGCTGAACATCATAGGACAGCTGGATTACTTCAACCGTTATCTATCCCAGAATGGAAATGGCAACACATCACAATGGATTTTATGACTGCACTCCCTCACAGCACAAAGGGTAACGATGCGGTATGGGTTATTGTGGATCGACTCACGAAGTCGGCTCACTTCATCCCATTTCGAGTTGGCCAATCTTCTAAGACACTAGCAAAGAAGTACATGAAGGTAAGAATCTAAGTAAGATTTTAAACTCTTCAAATATGTACTATCTCTGATACCCATGAACTCATACAGGAAATTGTAAGGTTTTTAGGCACTAGAACAAGGTTCTACAAGGCATCAAACATGCCGTATTTAAAAATTTCAAGTGCCAAACAACCTAAGCAAGGATCTTTACTAGAGAATTAGGGTTAGAAACAACAAGTAAACAACTTTACTTCTAAGAGTTAGGGATTACAACCTTTGTAGTCTATTCCTTCGCTTCATAAGCTCCGAGTTGAGGTCCCTTCGCTGCGATCATCATGCTCGCGGACTCTAGAGAAGCTTCATGAGGTGAATGAGGCATCCTTGCTTGTAGTCTTCACAATCCAAGATGATCTAACTTGAGGAATCACAAACCCAAGCTCTCACTTCACTAATGAGGTATTAGTGAAGCAAACACCCTAATCTAAGTGGCTAGAATAGATGAGGATGATGAAGTATGAATTTTGCTCTCTTTTATTTTCTATTTCTCACTTTAATTCATCACACATCAAAAAGCTAGAAAGCTTTTTGTGAGAGGAAGAAGAAGAAGAATTGTGATGAATGAATTATGTGTGGTTAGAAATGCAACCATGGGTTAAGCATGGCATGCTTAACCCTTACAGAGAATAAACCATAGGCTAGGGTTAAGAGATTAGGTTAACAAATATCTAGATATTATCTAAAGGGTGGAATAAGTCAATAAGGATAAGTATCTCAATAATATCCACACAATTTAGAATTTACCCAAAATAAAACATTAACCATAATCCAAACCCAAGCATGGTTTGATCTCAAAACCCTAGTTGCATTTGTAACCCTAACATGTTACAATATTATATATCACATATATAATATATAATGTAACAAAAGAAAATAATACAATTAACATATATCACATATATATCAATGTATCATCAAGTGAGAAAAAGAATCATTTAAGTGAGCTTATATTAGTTAATGTAATGTAATATATCACATATATAATTATACATTAAATTATCGAATCAATACTTGATCCGAAAGTCTGGCTATTTTGCAAATAACCGACTAATATAACATGTATCGGTTCATCGAATCAACACTTGATCCGATGACCCGGCTAAATCACATATACCCGGCCGATATCTCATATCGCGAGAATCGAATACGGTATCACATACACGTATTATTCTCAGTCCCGCACATATCACATATGTGCTCCTACTCCGTTTTGCCTGAGCCAGGAAACCTCTGTTTAGGACTCTAAAGAATCGTCAATACGCCGGCAGTAGATGATGATCATATCAAACACCCACAAGCTGCAAGCGGTCAGCTAAACGTAACAGCCACTCGGGTATTGAGCGATTAGAAGATCAACAAGCAAGCATGCACATACTCCTGTGAATCCAGTCAGTAACACTACCGTACAGTCCGGTCTCTTCGTCTGATATGTCGCATATCCAGTCTAGGGGTGGTAAACGTCAGACCCCAGTAACTGATAAGTTGTGTCGATGTGAGTCTTATAACCGGTCGAGAAACTACTGATAACACTTACCTGTAGGTCTCCATATCAGCCCTGGCCAGGGACTTCCAGTTATAGCCAATCAAACACAGCGCAACATTAACCGCAAATACTGGGAGAGACGAAACCCCTCCTATCGCTCATTGCCTCCATGTGATTCGGGACTGTACCCAAAAGCCCCCATTTTGCACGTTCTCATGAACGTGGTAAGGTGAAAATCAAAGCACAGTAGGAATCACACAAGACTCTATGATGATCTCGGGTCTACAGACTAATCTGTACCAGTGTCACCAGAGAACTGCTATCTGACGATAGGTATAATACCATCTAGGAGTTCTCGGTGAGTCCGTTCAGTGTACCCAGTCTCCATTAAGCACCCGTATACCAACTTTGATGTCAAATACCAATGGATATGGGATCATCCATCGCCCATCATATGGGTCAAGATGCCTATACGCTAATCTACTCTGGAGTATCGATGCTGTCACGACCCAAAATTTGGCCCGTAACCGGCACTTAAACTACATAACGTCTACAGGCGTACGCAACTCAAGTAAGCCGAAACCCAGAAATCTAAACCACCAAAATCTGGATCAACGGAGAAAAACATAGTTTTAACATTTGGAAAATCACAAGTAAAATCTCTAACTCTAGTTTTCCTTTTTGAAAATTTCGGCAGCACCTCCTTTGTAAAAACTAGCCCCGAAAATGGGTACAACACAGATAATATATAAAGCATCCCAAATGGGAGCAAAATCACGCTCAACGGCGGAGACAAACGCCACAACAAGTATACGACGCCGAAGCGAAGAAATAACAAAGGAAAGACTGCAATAAGAAGTAAACTTCCAACATAACCGGCTCCCACGAGCACGGCACCCAAAGTCACCAAAATAATACAACTCTGAATCCTCACAAGTCGTCTCTAAGTCAAATACAAACAGTGGTAGATGGAGAATACTAGATCCAACAAAAGATATACAATGTACAAGCAGATAACCGCAAACCCACCTAAAAGCAAAGGCCTCACTGCCTAACGTAGCGGTATCCGCAAAAGTAGAGATGATAAGATGCCTTGCCGCGACTACTCTGAGGGAAAGTCCTGCAAAACACTGTGGCACAACGGGAGTGAGTTGCCAACTCATGAATAGTAATTAACATCATACTATAATCGCAGGTATGCAAGAACAGCGATTTATCTATCACATGTAATCCGATAGCATAAGTATGATAAGTGAATATGCAACAATCATGTAAAGGTACATCATCAGGGTACTACAACTATATGAAACAATGCAAAACAACAATAATCCTGAGTGTGTGGGATGATACAATAAAATCTCATGCAAAATCATCAGCATGGAAAAACACCAGTGTCCTCACTGACACATCAAATCCCAAATCCTCAGGCACCGCATCCACAGATCGGCCCTCACATCCTGTAAGTCTCATGGAACCTGAGTGTCACACATCGACCCCCGAAACATCATGAAAACATATCCCTATGTGTATATATATATATATGTATATAAGTATGAGGATATAAACCCCGTATGTCCACTGACGATACGTAAAAAAAATCATGAAAACCTGAGTGTCTAACACCAACACTCGAAACATCATGAAACCCGTGTCTAGCATCGACACGTAAATCCTCATAACTCAGGCGCTGTCACCACGACTAGCCCTGACGATATGTCGTACATCACTCCGGTCGGTATCCCTACGATAACCGCCGAGTCCAAATACTATCACCGGTAGGTACTTGCCCACATTCCAGGCTCATCGTCTGTACCACGAATATCTTGCCGAGGGGAACTGTACCGGGCCCCACCATGTACCCACACACGGCCCACTCACTCCTCGCATCGGGTATATATCACAAATCTCAGAACCGAGAAATCTCATGGTGGACGCATCAAATATCATATCAAGAGAAACCGGGTTTTCAAACAATACATAGTTTCTTGAAAATACCCTCACGGTTCTCAAATCCATAAATCATATGAAATCCATATCTTAATGAGTAAAATCCATATAAAACTGATATATGCAACGTAAAACAACAATATGAGCATATAAAGGGAAAACCGCTCTTTTAAATGAATCCAGCTTTAAAATATATCTTACGGTTCCCAAAATCCTCCGAAAACAATGCAGTATCATATGAGGTGTACATGCAAGTATAGCAAGGTTTAAGTATCTACATGTAAGCAAGTATGTATGATGCATTTCATAATCGTAATGATCGACAACTCAATATCACATATCAAAAACAATACCACTTGGGGTACATACAATTATAGTGAAAATATGTGGGTGTACATGTCAATATGTGTGCATGATATAAATGTAGCTGTAATAGACTATGTGGGTGTACATGTCAATATGTATGCAAGATGCACAAGTAGCTATAGTAAGGTATACGTGAAATGGATTAAGAGTCACTATCTTAACTATCCATGTCCAATACAACATCACGTATGTAGGTGTCAACAATATCTCATATGCACAATGGGATAAGGGCTACTACCTCAACTATCCCTATCCACTACCGTATCACGTATGTAGGTGGTTTGTGCGTATCATGGCAATTACTGACGATGTGGGTGTAGCATACAATTTAGTGCTCGTGCAACATGAATCGTCGGTAATGTGTTATATCTAAAGGTACAACAGATAATACTATGCAATGACATTCATATGAAATTAATCAATATGCAATAACATGCAACTATCCTATCATATCAGCCCCGACACATAACGCCATACGGGCGATTTCCCCGTAGATGTTAAATCTACTCACCAATGGTCCCCAGCTATGAAAATCCGACCATCTGCTTCCCCTTGTTCGCAGCGTCCGAAGTCCCCGCTTACGACGCTATATTTCCACAAACACAAGAAATAGTGCAAACATCTCATAATCGACTAAAATAACGTAAAACTATGTATTAAATAACGCACCAACACTAACTAACTCGCGAGTGTACGTCTAGTGGCTAACGTGCGTAACGATACCATAAAACCTACCCAAGTATAGCAGCTGCACAAGATCACGATTCGTGTCGCAACACGTAACACGCGGACTCAAAACACTAGATTATAGGTAAACGATCCCAGATTTTTCATATTGCAATTACTAAGAAAGTAAACAGTACCAAACACCCCTAACCAACAGCAGACAACTACCCAAAAAAAATCCAACACCCAAGTCTCCTCTACAGCCGACGTCGCCGGATTTCTCCAAAGGGGTCGCCGGCCCCGGCCGGTGGGGTGGTCCTCGTGTCTCAGGTGGTGCTCCAGGGTCACTAGTATATCATTATAATTTTGTTTGATTTTTCTGAAAAAAACCCAGGTCACAGCAGTTCACAGAGGCTCTAAAAGACACTAAAAACCCGATATTGCACTAATCGAAATACAAAGTGTTCTACGCTACAACCAACGAGCTAAACCACATAAAAACTTCTAATTATCAGTGTAGGGATTATACCTATCAAGTTTGCTCACAAGCTCCAAGCTTTCCTAGCTCCAAGTGATCCAAGAGCAAAAACCAAGACTTTTAGAATTTTTGTGATATATTTGGGAATTTTGAGGATTTATTGTGCTAGAATTGATGAAAAAGGAGAAGGATTTGATCAAGAGAATAAGGGGGAGGATTGAGCTCGGCCAAGAGAAGAAGGGGAGGGTTTTGTGTGGAAATTTCCTAGCAATTCAAGTGATAAATGCATATAAATGCATTCACACACATATGCATGCACATGCCACCTCATTTTCTTTTCATTTCTTTTCTTTAACTTAAATTCTAATTCCAAACAAATATCTAGATAATGTGAGAAGGTTTTGGTTTAACTCAAACATAATTGATGAGAAGTTCACTTAACAGAAATTTCCCAAAATGCGAATACCGCATTAAAATTGGGAAAAATTCAAATTGAACCAAAACGTCCCATATACCGCCAAAGCTTGCGCACTAGCTTTATTTTAGCTAAACTAGGTGCTAGGAAGTCTATATGGTCGTTTGAACACAGTCGGGTCAAAACGGAAAATACCGACAATTTAACCCTAAAACGGAAAAATTCGCATAACGATTTCTAAAATGTTACAGATGCCCTGTGTCGATACTCTCTCAACTAGGAACAGTTATAAGATGTACTCTTTGACTACCTTGGCCCCACTAGTATGATCTTCATCATAGTCCTAGTCGTCGAGTACCTATTCTAAGGGCTTTATCAACATGTGAGAGCAAGACAGTAAACCAATACAGGTCAACATGTTAAGACAAAGTGAAACCAGATAGCATACTATCATATCGAGCAAGAAAGTCCTCTCTCTATATATCCAAGCATCCACTATAATATACATCATATGTACAACAATGGCCTCTAGGGCATATACATAACTAACAAAAATCGTGAGACTTCATGGAGTACCGGTCTGCATTGTCTCCGATCGTGACACCAGGTTCCGATCATAATTTTGGCAAAGTTTGCAAGCAAGCTTGGGAACAGGTCTGAACTTCAGCACAGCTTAAATCCACAAACAGATGGTCGGTCTGAGCGAACTATTCAGATCTTGGAGGATATGCTCAGAGCATGTATGCTAGACTTCGGAGGATCGTGGGAAGATTACCTACATCTTGTGGAGTTTTCATACAACAACAGCTACTAAGCAAGCATAGGAATGGCACCTTTTGCAACAGTTTATGGAAGGAAGTGTCGATCGCCATTAAGTTGGGACGACAACGGTGATAGGGAACTTCTTGTATCTGAGATGATAGTAGCAACTATTGATGTCGTTGCAAAGAAAAGATGCGCATAGCCCAAGATCGACAGAAGCACTGGGCTGATGCAAAGCGCCGTCATTTGGAGTTTCAGCCAGGAGAACATGTATTTTTGAAGATATCTCCGAACCGCGGAGTGATCCATTTTGGAAGACGAGGTAAGCTAAGTCCAAGATACATTGGACAGTTCAACATACTCGAATGAGTCGGTGAAGTGGCTTATCGCTTGGCACTTCCACCTTCATTGGAAGGAGTGCATAATGTTCTCCACATATCCCAACTCAGAAGGTATGTGAGTGACCCCAGCCATATTCTTGATCATTCTGAGCTCACCGTACAGCCAGATTTATCCTATGAGCATCAACCTGTTGAGATCCTGGACAGGAAAGTGAAGTCATTTCGGAACAAGTAAGTCAACTTGGTTTGAGTGATGTGGAGAAGAGACACTCCAGGAGAATCGACATGGGAAAGAGAAGATGAGATGTGTGCAAGATATCCTCACTTAATTGTAAACCAGTCCTTAAAATAAATTGTAAATTTCGAGGACGAAATTTTTGTAAGGAGGGTAGACTGTAACAACTCCAATTTCTATGTACATAAAATTCATTTAAAATTAATGTACAATTGGGGTATTTACAATTTCTGTGAGTACTATAAATATTTGATTCAATTTTGACCAGCAAGAAGGAGCTTGTAACTCACTGGTAAGGCCTTGCACTGCTGAACCAAAGCACCAGAGTTCAAATCCCATCAGCCACATATTCTTTTTATTTTAAATTCTTTTAACCTTTTAGAAGCCCAAGAGTCTACACGTGCAACACACGTAATAGGGTAAGTTACAGAATAAACAAACATAAACAAGAGGGAAATTGAAGCGACATGGACACGTGGCGAGAATCCCAAGCCCCACCACCGGATTCCGACCGGCGAGACCGTAGGTAATTCTAGCGCCGCCAGGCCCCCGTACCCAATGCTCCCCAAACTTCGACCCCTGCAACCTTTCAGTTACCCCACTACTCCCTCATTGCCTCTTTACTCTGAATTAATCCAGAGTGCAATACAATGTCCATTTAACCTCATTTTAATGCATATTTCAATGCATTCTTTATACACCCTAAACCCTAATTTTTCCTATAAATACCACCCTTAATTCACACCTCCTCACTCACAATTTCCTGCCAAAACTCTCAAGAAAATTCCAAGTTCCTATAGTGTGCAAGTGGAGTTAACAAAGGGCGAAGCTCTGACGAACTTCCGGCGACGATCCAAGGAGTTTCCGGCGACGAAACGACGTACGGTCGTTTCCCTACTCTTCCCCTTTCTCTCCTTTAGCCAAATAACCAGTAAGTCCCCCTCTCCCTCTCATTCTCTAATCTAAAAACTTTAAATTCTAAAACCCGACGGAAGCGGAATTAATCCGACTTCCGATACGGTTTTTTCTTTAAAAAGTACATTTTTTCTTAATCAAGATACCTTCATATCATCACATGTTGTTCATTAAATATTAATAAACATTTTTAACAAGTTTCATCACAAAAGATTGTTATATGCATTTTTTTATCGAAACTTTACATTTAAATACCACAAACTTTAGTTTCCGACATAAACTCTATAATACCTTTATACCTTTAGAAAACTTAAGAGTTAATGACCTACCTCCATACAACACACATATCTAACATAGCACGATGGAATTTGGGAACATAGATTTGGGAAAATACGACTTTACATATAACTACCTTCAATTTATAAAACCTTTTTCTACAAGAAGTGTATTTAACAAAACTTTGCAATTGTTCTTCTGCAACCCATTTTGGGGAACCTGTTTGGTATGGTGCGGATTATCTCATATTCTCAGGCCTAGTAGAGTGAGATACAGACCTTCGCAAGGAGCATACTATCTCAAAAGATTTTTAAAACATTTTTCTTTAGAAAATGTGATTTCTATTATAAATAAAACTTATATTTTTAATAAATAAACATATATGTAATAAATATCAAAATATCTATTTTTAATATTTATAATATTCCACATTTCCAAAATTCAAGAAAAACATTCCATTTACAAGAAAATACCATACAATTCCAATATTTCAAATAAATACCTTATACTTTAAAACTAGGTCATATTCACTAGAAATTTCACATTTAATAAAAGAAACATCTATGAAAACTCTAAACACGATAATTAAATACTTGAGATATATTTTGAAAGTATGACAAAAACTATTTTACATAAAACCCTCTCAAGTTATATTAATTTACAATAAGGACCCTAGTAAACATAGGTTTAAGCGGAACCAGTGTAACATTTTAGAAAATATAAAATATTATCTTTGGAATTTAATATTAAAATAATATATTTCGTGAAAACTACCCGATTTGCGAAATTGGGGTTTTTGTAAAATGGTATAAATATATACCAATATTTGTGAAATAATTGGAGATTAAAATGATTTATTCATTTAAAATTATATTTATCGGATTTTGGCATTTTTATAATTAATTATATGCAAGTTTAAAATTAAACCCGATTAGTGCACTACTAATCGCGATTAAGCCAAATCCGTGTTTCTACATTTTACCATGGCTAGTGCACCATATCATATTGCATTTTGTTGCATGTTGCATTTGTGTTGTTTTATGGGTGTTATGTATATTATTGTGAGAAAAAGAGAAATGGGTTAAAAAGAGAATGATTGGAGAGAGAAAGTGAGACATGAGTTTGGAGGGGATAGGAATAAGAGAGAGAGAGAGAACGCATCCACCATTTCTTAACCCCATCATTTTCTTTCATCTTCTTCGTCCTCATTTCCCTCCACCTTCACCTCCATGAATCACCTCAAAAACCTTGCTAAAACCCTACACCCTCTTCATTAAAAATGATCCCCACCTCATCCTCAACACATTGGACCAATCAAAGTTGGATTTTGGAGTCTTTGGACAAGCTAGGGTTTTTCATGAGTTGCCCAAATAAGGTATGATTCATTTCATTTAGTTTAGTTTTAAGTTTCCTCGCAGTCTAGTTTAGTTTAGAGTTAAATTTGTTGCATTAGTGATGTTTGGAAAATCCCAAGAGAGGGTTTTGGTGATTGTGTGGATTTGTGTTGTTAGGGGCTGTTACAAGACCTTAGTGTTGATTTTACTGGCCAAGACCCGGATTAGAAACTAAAATACAGACTTAGGAAATTACCCGTGTCGGTTTTGTGAAGATGTGTTAGCCTACAGGGAATCTGGGGCAACCTGGGATGTTTCTGAGTTAAACAAACAAGTCCATTGACCTATATTGACCACTAGAAATCCACTGTAGAAGTACAAGCCCATTCCCTCATCAAATGGCCGACGAGACCGGACTTGGGGGCAATGTCTCCGGTTTTCCAGTATGGTCTGGGGTTGGGTTTTTAACTGTAGCTCCTAATCCCTATGACCTATCTCCTATACTTTCTAGTTTAGTCCCAATTTAACCTGAGATAAATCTGGGAGCAGTTGTGAGTGTTTTGGGCAAAGTTTTCCGAGATTTGAATGCTTAGTTTTGTTGTTTGGAATTGTAGTTGGTTGTTGGGCGTTTGTACATCAACAACAAGGGTTGTTTGATTGTTTTGCATGCGTAAGCTATGGGTTTTAACCTATAGGCAATTCATGTGCCGTATTGGTTTTTCGGACATTTATTTTAATGGTATTGCTATATGTATTTATTGTAGGTACCTCCACGTGGATTCCGAGACGACGAAGCATATCGACTACGGCTGAACAAGGAGTTCCGTAGGTGAGTAGCTTTATATCTACGGGGGAAGTCGGGTGGATAGCGTATAGCACCCCCACAAATTATGAATGGAAACCGATCTATAGGATATAGTCGTAGGAACCTATATTAGAAAACTAAGGATATGGTTAAAAAGATAGTTAGAGATGATATGGATGTCTTGAATTGATATTTCAGGATATGAAAAGTGAATGTGAATCAAGATATATAAATATAGGCAGTGCACGAGAATAAGTATGAGTTTTAGAGTAGCATAACATGAGATTAATAAGCTAGAATGTATATGTAAGATGACTTAATGTGATGAAAAGAGTATATGATGTGATATGATGAATTGATTGATATGTTGGTATACGGATGCGAGTCGATATGAGATGATTGATACCTTTGCTGGTCTCCTAATATGAGATTTATTATGGATGTGACCTGGGATATAGGTATATAGATATATATAATGTTGTGAACCATGAGTGATATGTCGTACGAGACGTTAGGTCTGTACCCTCATTGTCACATAGGTTGATAGGATCCCTAATGGTTTAATGCCGCCGTACGATAATTTACCGTACATGATGAGTTTTATCTGATGATTGATCCATACCCTTGACTAGAGGATGTCGTACGATAGATTATACCGTACGTGATGTTGTGAGGTTGGATGCCGATTGATAGATTCACAAACTCGGATATATTGTAGATACGTATACCTGTTAGCATTTCACGTACGTTGTACCTTATGTTACGTTCATGACATTCTCATTGCATTATATATACCTATGCTATTACAGCTACACCATTATCGATGATGCGTATGTTACACTTACACAGATTTGCCGGCTCACACACTTTCATCATCGATAATTGCTATGTCACTTACACAGTAGAATTTCCCAATCATTATGCTATGTTGCCTGATATATTTGCTATGCTCATATCACTGTTTTATGTTGCATGATATACGGATATGCTTACATTTTTGTTTTACGTTGCATACATCATGCTTTATAATATTACGCATTGATATGTTGTTTTCATGAGATTATGGATTTGAGAACCGTGGTTAAATTTCAAAGAAAATTATGTATTGTTTTAAAAACCCAGTTTCTCTTGATATGATATTTCGAGACGTCAACCATGTGTTTTCTCGGTTCTGAGATTGGCATGTGAAACCCGATTCGAGGAGCGGGAGACACCGACTACGAGTACATGTTGGACCCGGTATGGTACCCCGGGGCAAGAAATGATTTTTTATGGTGTAGACGATGAGCCTGGCAGAGGGACTACTACCTAACGGTGATAGCATTTGGACTCGGCGGTTATCCAGAGGATACCGATCGGAGTCGTGAGATGATACGGGCCGATCCGTACTGCCAGAGCCCGAAGGCCGATCCGGACAGACGGAGCCCGTGGGCCGATCCGGACTGACGGAGCCCAAGATACATAAGGATTTACGTGTCGGTATTGGACACGGGTTTCATGATGTTGCGAGTGCCGGTGTTGGACACTCAGGTTCCATGATTTTGATGTGTCGTTGACGGAAAAACGTTGATTGATATCCTCATATTTACATGCATATGCTTCATGATATTTACATGCATGATGTTGTTGTGTCATTGATGGACATGTAGATGTTATCCACATGCATATAGGCATTGATTATATTGTTGCCACATATGAAGATACGGTCATCCTAGATATCATAATATTACCTTTATGATATAGTTGACCTAGGAAGTCGTTATTTTATTCGATTTCTACCTGATGATGTTTTCAACTCACGAGTTGGAAACTCACCCCTGTTGTGCTACAGTTATTGCAGGTTGACCGCATGGATCAGTAGCGGCATCGCAGGCACACAGCTACATTCGGGTGTTTTGTTTTGGTAGGTGGTACATGTTGGATCGTACCACTGTTGTATTTATTATTCCTGTTGTATCTAGTTAACTCCATCAATCAGAAACTAGTATTTGTATATGTTGTAAGACTTAGCAAGACTTGTAGTTGCGAGACTTAGAGCGATGGGTTATATGTTTGCTTAGTAGGTTGAAGTCTTGCTTATTTCATTATTCTTTGTGCTGATCTTCGCCGTTGGGCGTCATATACATATATACTGTCTTGCGTGATTGTGATTCCGTCGATTGGCGAAGAGCTAGTTCCGCTTGGAGATGCATTTATTGTTGTTATGTATATGTGGTTTTGGATCAAAATATACAAAGAAGGTGCTGCCCAAATTTTTAAAAGACGAAACATATTTTCAAACTAGTAAAATCCACTTGTATTTTCATTTTCCATTATTTATACCCTTTAGAAAACGTTTGATTTCATCATACCTTTATTTTCAAAACTTCACCTCTTTTATTTTCTTAAAAATGTTTAGATTTCTGGGCTTCGGCTTACTTGAATTACGTTACGCCTTTAGACGTTGAGTGGTTTAAGTGCCGGTCATAAACAATATTTTCAGGTCGTGAAAACCAGTCTCTTGAGCCTCAGGGAGCCGGAGATATGGGTGCTTGCCTATTTAAGGTAGACAACTTAACAAACGGTGTTATCAACACGGTAATTGTCTTTGAAAAAGACACAAATCCTGCCGTCCATGTGCAGCAGTTACCAATAGCACCAAAACATAATTCAGGACTTCAATTTCTTTTCTAATTGTCCGACTCAGACTGAGTCTCAATATAATCAATCTGACTTGAATGTGATTCAAATACAAACTACAATACAACATGATTCAATATGAATCCATCTATTAAATCTATATCAATCTGTATTGACTGAACCGAACCATAGATAAATTCCATTTACATGTTCATCCATTATATTCGTTCCATTACTGATATCATGGTTTCGGTAAGTCATCCATCTATATATAATATACAATTCAAACAATACAAATAATACAATCAAGACACCGCGAGGCTTATAAGGGGTAGATTGGTACAGAGGGTGTTAGAAGTGGTACGAGACTATAACCATAAGACACCTAACCTGAATCTCCATTGCCGTTGTACCGTGGCTGAATGGTTTCTTGTACTCCGTATACCGTAGTCTCTGGTATAGTGAGACTCCTCTCGTATACACTGGCCTCTTCTGTACCAAGCTACAAACAACTACGTTAACAATATAATACAACTTTAAAAGTTTCACACTCTCTCTATTTATTCTATTCCTCCCTCATCTTTGGGACTTACCGAGCGATTTGTTCGCTGACGACATTCTTTTTCTTCTTCTTTAGAATGTCGTCAGGTGTTTCGGACTCACTGGAGATCAAGCCCAGCAGCGAGGACTTGGACCAGTTTACTGAAGATCCAGAGCTCTAGTTCACTTGTACATTACATTTCCTTTACATTTATGTTATGCCACAGTTTAGGAATTGCTTTCATTCCATGTATTTTAATTTAAGTTGTATTGTAAAAAGAATGTTAATAAATAAAGTTGTTGTTCAATTATATCTATTGTCACTGTCTCTTGTGCATTTTACTTATATTGCTTAGATACGCTTAGCGTGTTTACTTCAGAGTAAATACGTAGCAACCTCGTCATGTCCTCTGGCCGTATACTGGGAAGCGGTGCGTGACAAGTTTACTGTTTCTTTGATATATGTTGATAAAGTCCATAGGATGTAGGCTTGATTACCATGACTATGATGCAGATCATACTAGTGGGGCTTGTGTTGTCCGCAAGCACATCCTTTAACAGCTCCTAGTTAAGCGAGTATCGAGACAGGGCATCGATATTCCAGAGTAAAACTAGTGTGTACGTTTCTTGACCTTGTATGGGGCGATGGTTGATCCCATAACCATTTGTGTTTGACATCAAAGATTTTACACAGGTGCTCATTAGAGAATGGGTACACCGAACAGGACTCGTTGAGAAATCCTAGATGGTACCATACCTATCGTCAGATAGCAGTTCTCTGATAACACTTGTACAGGTTAGTCTGTAGACCATGTTGGGTTAGCCTAGCACCACATGAAGGGTTTGGAAGTATCACATGAACCAAAAGTGGAGTCTTTAGGGTGCTAAGTTAGCGAACAAAGAATCGTTCCTAGAATCAATTAGGGTTTCAAATTTTTCACATCATCATATGAAAGAAATGCTAGGGTTTAGAGAGTACAACCTTTGTAGCTCCCTACGCTAAACTCCTCGGCTACTTGGGGTTTGAAAAAGCTCCGCTTGAACTCCTCGAGGTCACCGATGATCCACCCGGAGTCCGCTTTGTCCAAGCTTGCAACTTTATCCGATCAAGTGAACGAAATCAAGCTAACACTCTAAACAAGTGGGCTAGACTTGTGTAGAATGGTGTTGTGGTTCTCTTTCTCACTTCAAAATCCAATTTTGATGAGTATATTGCTCACTACAAAGAACTAGAGAGCAAAATGAGAGAGGAAGAAGAAGATGATGGCAATATGAGAAGATGATAAGTTCAACTCTAAAAAGAAAATAGAAAATATATCAATATATATTTTCCTCTTCTCATATCAAACCATGGTTAGGATATTATTGAACTTGAGTTAAAAACACAAAAGGAAAAGCAACCCATGGTCAAATGGTGGGTGAGAATGGTTAGGTCAAGAGAAGAGTGTAGAAACAAATCAATAATGACCATTTTGCTTTTTCCCTTTTGTTTTAAATCAAATGCAATTTAATCCATAAATAAAACCATGGTGTGAGTCTTATATTGCCACCATTTTCATGTATATACAACCATGAAAGATGTATGTATGTATGTATGTGTATATGTACATCCATATGTGCATGAATCAATAAAGAAACTATACATGCATGCATACATCCATCATACTCAAGAAAGGATTTCAAGTGAAAAGCTAATGGTTAAATGATAAATCGACACTTGATTTATCAATCCGGCCATATCACATATGACCCCTACCAAAAGCAAGCCGCCCGACCAATATACGGTATCCTATACGCGCATTTTAATCGGGTCCATGCGCATATCGCATACGCGCACCACAACGTTTCGCCTGGACTAAGAAACTCCATTGTGGGACTCTGAGACTCGTCAATACGCCGGCAGTGGGTGATGATCATATCAAGCACCCCCAAGCCGCAAGCAGTCAGCTAAACGTAACGGCCAACCGGGTATTGAGCGATCAGAAGAGAACAAGCGAACTTGCTACAACTCCCGTCGAGCCAACCGGCAACACTTCCCGTACAGTCCGGTCTCCTCGTCTGATATGTCACATATCAAGTCTAGGGGTGGTAAACGTCAGACCCCAATAACCAATAAGTCGTGCCGATGTGAGGCTCATAACGGGTCGAGAAACTACTGGTAACACTTACCAGCAAATCTCTGAATCAGCCCTGGCCAGGGACTTCCCTGTTACGGCCAATCGAGCACAGCGCAACATCAACCCCCAATACCGGGAGAGACGAAACCCCTCCTATCGCTCATTGCCTCCATGTGACTCAGGACTGTACCCAAAAACCACCGTTTTGCACGCCCTCATGGACGTGGTAAGGTAGAGATCAAAGCAAAGTGGGAATCACACAAGACTCTATGACGATCTCGGGTCTACAGACTAACCTGTACAAGTGTCACCTGAGAACTGCCATCTGACGTGAGGTATAATACCATCTGGGAGTTCTCGGCGAGTCCGTCCAGTGTACCCAGTCTCCACTGAGCACCCGTATACCATCTCTGATGTCAAACACCAATGGATATGGGATCATCCATCGCCCATCTCATGGGTCGAGAAGCGTATATGCTAGTCTACACTGGTATATCGATGCCCCGTATTGATACACCCACGACTAGGGGTCTTGAAGGATGTACTTATGGACTTCCATGTCCCCACTAGTATGATCTGCATCATAGTCCAGGTAGTCAAGTATACATCCTAAGGGCTTTACCAACATGTAACTATAAGACATTTTAAAGAGACTAGTATACATGTTAAGATAAAGAGCAACTAGATAGCATACTATCATATCGAGCAAGAAAGTCATTTCTATATATGTCCAAGCATCCAATATAATATACATCATCTGTACAATACTGGCCTCTAGGGCATACATACAACTAACAATCTCCCACTTGCACTAGGGCCAGCTACTGTAGTATCGCATACCGAGCATCCCAAAGAGTCTCTCAAACTGTATCTGGGGAATGGCCTTCGTGAGTGGATCCGCTGTGTTGTTCTTCGTGTCAACCCTTCTGACCTCGATCTCCCGGCGATCAACTATCTCCCGGATCAGGTGATACCGCCTCAGAATATGCCTGGATCGCTGATGGGACCTAGGTTCCTTGGCCAAAGCCACCGCTCCATTGTTATCGCAATACAAAGGTATTGGATGTTCAATGGATGGAACCACTCCAAGTTCAGTAATGAACTTCTTGATCCAGACAGCCTCTTTGGCAGCATCGTTGGCAGCGATGTATTCAGCCTCCATCGTCGAGTCTGCTACGGTTTCCTGCTTGGAACTCTTCCAGCTAACCGCCCCTCCGTAAAGGGTAAAGACAAATCCCGACTGCGACTTAGAGTCGTCCTTATCACTCTGGAAGCTCGAATCGGTAAAGGACTCCACTTGGAGTTCTCCGTTACCATACACCAAGAGCATCTCTTTAGTCCTTCGTAAGTACTTGAGAATGCTTTTCACAGCTGTCCAGTGACTCTCTCCAGGATCAGCTTGATACCTGCTCACTACACTTAGTGAGTATGCTACATCGGGTCTGGTACATAGCATCGCGTACATGATAGAGCTTACAGCCGAAGCATAGGGTATCCCTTGCATGCGAGCCCTCTCCAAATCAGTCTTGGGAGACATCTCTTTGGAGAGAGTGACTCCAGAGATCGTGGGTAAGTTCCCACGCTTGGATTCTTCCATACTAAACCTCTTTAGTATGGTGTCAATGTACCTGGACTGGGACAATCCCAATATCCGTTTGGATCTATCTCTATAGATCCTGATTCCCAATATGCAGGAGGCATCACCAAGATCTTTCATTGAGAATCTTTGTGATAAGAAGAGCTTGACCGATTGCAGCATAGGAATATCATTTCCTATCAAGAGTATATCGTCCACGTACAATACGAGGAAGACAACCTTACTCTCTGCCACCTTCTTGTAGATACAAGGTTCATCTGGGTTTTTGACGAAATCAAACTCTTTGATAACGACGTCAAAGCAGATGTTCCAACTCCGCGATGCTTGCTTTAATCCATAAATGGATTTAAGTAGCTTGCATACCTTCCCGCTGCTCCCACTATCTATGAAGCCCTCTGGCTGAGTCATGTACACGCACTCTTCTAAATCACCGTTTAGAAAGGCAGTCTTAACGTCCATTTGCCAGATTTCGTAATCATGATATGCAGCGATGGCAAGCATGATCCGGATGGATTTAAGCATAGCCACTGGAGAAAAGGTTTCGTCATAGTCCACACCTGGTCTTTGACGAAAACCCTTTGCAACAAGTTTAGCTTTGAAAGTCTCCACTTTCCCATCTACACCAAGTTTTTTCTTGAAGATCCACTTGCTCCCAATGGGTTTTACCCCTTCAGGAGCAACTTCCAAAGTCCATACTTTGTTGGTGTACATGGATTCCATCTCGGACCGCATTGCATCCAGCCATTTCACTGAGTCCCTACTCGTGATGGCCTGCTCGAAGCTAGTTGGGTCATCATCCTCCATGATGCAATCCTCGCTCCCACCATCCATGAGAAAACCGCAGTATCTCTCAGGTTGGCGAGGAACCCTACTACATCGGCGGAGAGGCTGAGGTTCATTGGGAGCTACTGAATCTTCTGGTTCCACTAAATCTTCAGTTACGGTTTGTGTATCTGGAACCTCTTCCAGCTCTACCACTTTGCCACTAATTTCTTTTTCAAGGAATTCCTTTTCTAAAAAGGTGGCATGTTGAGCAACAAACACTTTTTGTTCCTCACTGTGGTAGAAAAAATACCCATATGAGTTCTTTGGATATCCCACAAACTTGCAAAGAACTGACTGTGCCTCGAGCTTGTCCGGATTTTGTCTTTTAACATAGGCTGGAAAACCCCATATCTTAACTCGTTTAAGATATGGCCTCTTCCCACTCCATATCTCATATGGTGTGGTAGGTACAGATTTAAATGGAACTTGATTCAATAGGTATGCTGCTGTCTCCAGCGCATATCCCCAGAAGGAAATAGGTAACTCAGCTGTGCTCATCATAGAGCGCACCATATCTAATAGGGTGCGGTTCCTCCGTTCCGATACACCGTTGTGCTGTGGTGTATATGGAGGAGTCAGCTGAGAGAGAATCCCATTCTCTTTTAGGAAGTCCAGGAATTCATTGCTCATGTATTCACCTCCTCGATCAGATCGAAGGATTTTAATACTTTTTCCGGTTTGGTTCTCGACTTCTTGTTTATATTCTCTAAATTTCTCAAAAGCTTCTGATTTGTGTTTCATCAGGAACACATATCCGAATCTAGAGAGATCGTCAATGAATGTAATGAAGTACGAAGAACCATCCCTGGCATGTGTAGAAATGGGACCGCATACATCACTATGTATCAGTCCCAAGAGTTCGGTAACTCTTTCTCCGTGTCCCGTAAACGGAGTTTTGGTCATCTTGCCTTTGAGACATGACTGGCAAGTGTCATAAGATGAAAATTCGAATGGTTTCAAATATCCATCCTTATGCAACTTAGCCAGTCGTGTCGCATTGATGTGACCCAGTCTACAATGCCACAAGAAAGATTCGTTCAGTTCTGAACTCTTCCTCTTGTGTGTGTTTGTTATGCTCAGAACTGTTGATTGATTTAGAACATAAATGCCATTGCACAACGTGCCTGATCCAACCAACTTTTGGTTACGGAAAATGTTCATAATATTATCCTGTAATACAAAATTATATCCCTCTTTACTCAACAAAGAGACCGATATAATGTTGCAAATCAGGTTCGGCATGTAATAGCATTCGTTCAGAACCAATGTATTACCAGTTGGTAATGCAAGGTGATATTCCCCGACAGTCTTAGCTGCAACAATTGCACCATTTCCAACTCTAATGTCTTTATCACCTTCTCCAAGTTCTCTACCTTTCCTGAGCCCATGTAACTGATTACATATATGGGATCCTGACTCGGTATCTAATACCCAGGACGTAGGGCAAATGGAGAAACAGTTCTCTGTAACGAACACACTTGAAGAAAATGCATCAACATGTACTTTCTTCATTCGGGTGGCATGGGAATCCTGGTATTCCCCTATATCCTGTTCAGTCCTATAACTCTTATAAGAAAGAACGGAACCAACGTTCCCCAGCACAGTATAACATGCGGGTTCGGTCAATACATCCATATTATTATCTTGATTAGGGCATGACATGGTCGCTACCTGGAGAGAGAGAGAAGAAAACACTTTAGCGTATGATCTTTCAAGATCAGATTGGTTATTATCTTATCTAATCAGGATGGCTCCCACTGGTTTTTATCAAATCTTCCTTCAAACCCTAAAAGGAAAGACTAGCCGGGATTAATTACACCTTACAACTTCGCCGATCTTTCAGCCAGGCCAATGTCGGTACTTTGAGGGAGGTTCCCCGTGCTTTCGCACGGACCTAATTAAAGTAAACCTCATTTTCCCAGAGGCGTAACCCCGTTGACATCTTTCTAGACACCTACTTGATCGGCTAATTGTCCTGTGTAAAACTCTCCCAGGAGTAACAATTACTCGCAGTGGGTATCGGGATCCAACTATCTCATAGAAGGTATACAATCTCATTGCAAATTTCAACACTTGAAATTCCCGATAATATTTTGCCCCAAACGATCTATGACCTTGACAAGGTCAACAAACCATAGACCGTAAGTCAAGTTCAACCCGTCATTTCTTGATTGAATTAAACCCACCCGCACGACCCTTGACAAGATCAACAAGACCGTACGACTACCCTTATCCAATCTGCATCATATGCATAAGCAGATAAATACTGGCCAGTTACCGCACACTGCGCCTTGACAAGGTCAGCAAACGCAGCACGAATACTAAACATGACTTATCTGAAATGACGGAGGGCTACGACAGGTTTTTCTGAAAACCTATTGCGTAATGAACTTGATATCGTTGTAGAATCAAATGAAGTTTTGAAGTGGAGTGATTTTAAGGCTTTTCTAGTTTTGCTAAAGGGGTCACTCCCGGTGAAGGGATCGTCGGCCCTTTCCTCGTCGAATGAGGTGCGGGATATATCATATATATCACTGTGCAAAGCAGAAACTATAGAAGCTTTCAAAAGACAAACCGAGTGTGTAGCATCTGCCAGTTGTTGCTAAAGGGGTCACTCCCGGTGAAGGGATCTCGGCCCTTTCCTCATCGAATAAGGTGCAGGGTATATCATATATACCGCTATGCAAAGCAAAAATGTAGCTACCCTTTTTATTTAAAAATTTGATTCTACAACATCTTTTAGCTTTCTTTTCTTTCATTAATCACATTAATGAAGTCCCATCATTTAAGTCACCTAAACATCACAGATAAATATGACGTACACTTATGCCATCCGCATTTGCCTCGATGTCCTCTCGTGCACCGTTAGGTTAGGTAACTAACGACAGAGCTGGGCAGGGCTAGTGCGGGTGTAAAACATAAGCAACGTCTATATAATATATCATATATACTATATACTGTATTCATCAGAACATATCAAATGATCACATCACAGATATTGCAGCAGAAACATAGATATAATGTGGGATATACTAGGACGTCCGTATTTAGTATTTAGCCAACAATAGAAAATACGGATTCCACAGTCGCGATGAATAGCCAAGCCCACACCCTGGACCCCTACGAGAGCGGCAAGTGACCCTACCAATTCTGGAGTTTAGGAGACCCGGTCTCGACTCCTCGAGATGGCCTCCCACTGAACCCCAGAACCCGGTCACCTGTGCTCCCCTCCTTGGGTCCATCCTAATGCGGAAAAGTAAATAATATACAACACAGGTGGCATCGACCTCAACCCGGAAGTGCCCCAAATAAAAGAATATTACATTACATTTGAATTTACATGAATGAAAATATAAAACTCTCATCTCACATAAAAAAAACCCGGCTATTCAATCGCGACAATCCTGCACATCATATCTCAGCAACACATAATATCTCATATCATCAACGTAAGTAAGTATGCATACCCCAATTGTCGTTGATATATAGCAACGAAACCGGCGATATCGACATACTACACTTACGGTCACAAAAAAGAAAGTGTAAAACTGCAATATTTGGAATCCACATCCTCTTTAGACATCGTAAATGCGAAATATCACATACTTCGTATTTCATGTCCAACTATATGAATTCCAGATATTGCATCACATTCCAGATAAATAGACGGTATTAAGGTTTTCGAACGAACGATCAAATACCCAAGATTCGCTAAAGCTCAACACTTGAGCGGAGTTCAAAAAACCAGGAGTGTGACACAGTGGTAGAGGTCCAGCCGTAGAAGGGTCAAGCCAACGCCTCACATGTGGCACGCCGTACTGCCCCAAACCCTAAGGTTCAAAGGGCAGTTCAAGACGGTCATATAATCGAGTTATGGTTTGTTGTCTTCTAGAGGGTCCACCACAAACAAACTTGCACGTATTTCCGAAAGATTTTAAACCCCGTGAAAAGTGAGCAAATGATACTCGTTCAAACACTTCAATACATTCTAATTTATCCGGAAAAGCAACGAAATGAAAATTCCGATCGAATCGACAAGTCCAAAACCATCTCCAGAATTTTTCAGCAGTAAATACAGATTAAAAATACTCTAAAAAATATACAAGCAGAACACAACATTACAGTATAAATTTTATGCAGTGATCGATTTGTACGGCCGCGGAACCGCGGCCTAAGCAAGCTTAGGCCGCGTTTCCGCGGCAATGTTCACTGTTCATTGCATAATTTTTACACCGTAAATCTTATATTTTCCTGCTTAATTTTTTACGTATTTTTAATTCTGAAAATAACCAGATTTTGAAAAAAGTCCAGAGAGCACCAAAAAACCATATTTTCCGGTTCGATCGGAGTTTTAACTTCGTTAAAGTGTCGCCTAACGTTCTAGGTTGGCTCTGATACAAATGTTGGGTTAGCCTAGCACCACATGAAGGGTTTGAAAGCATCACATGAACCAAAAGTGGAGTCTTTAGGGTGCTAAGTTAACGAACAAAGAATCGTTCCTAGAATCAATTAGGGTTTCAAATTTTTCACATCATCATATGAAAGAAATGCTAGGGTTTAGAGAGTACAACCTTTGTAGCTCCCTACGCTAGACTCCTCGGCTACTTGGGGTTTGAAAAAGCTCCGCTTGAACTCCTCGAGGTCACCGATGATCCACCCGGAGTCCGCTTTGTCCAAGCTTGCAACTTTATCCGATCAAGTGAACGAAATCAAGCTAACACTCTAAACAAGTGGGCTAGACTTGTGTAGAATGGTGTTGTGGTTCTCTTTCTCACTTCAAAATCCAATTTTGATGAGTATATTGCTCACTACAAAGAACTAGAGAGCAAAATGAGAGAGGAAGAAGAAGATGATGGCAATATGAGAAGATGATAAGTTCAACTCTAAAAAGAAAATAGAAAATATATCAATATATATTTTCCTCTTCTCATATCAAACCATGGTTAGGATATTATTGAACTTGAGTTAAAAACACAAAAGGAAAAGCAACCCATGGTCAAATGGTGGGTGAGAATGGTTAGGTCAAGAGAAGAGTGTAGAAACAAATCAATAATGACCATTTTGCTTTTTCCCTTTTGTTTTAAATCAAATGCAATTTAATCCATAAATAAAACCATGGTGTGAGTCTTATATTGCCACCATTTTCATGTATATACAACCATGAAAGATGTATGTATGTATGTATGTGTATATGTACATCCATATGTGCATGAATCAATAAAGAAACTATACATGCATGCATACATCCATCATACTCAAGAAAGGATTTCAAGTGAGAAGCTAATGGTTAAATGATAAATCAACACTTGATTTATCAATCCGGCCATATCACATATGACTCCTACCAAAAGCAAGCCGCCCGACCAATATACGGTATCCTATACGCGCATTTTAATCGGGTTCATGCGTATATCGCATACGCGCACCACAACGTTTCGTCTGGACTAGGAAACTACATTGTGGGACTCTGAGACTCGTCAATACGCCGGCAGTGGGTGATGATCATATCAAGCACCCCTAAGCCGCAAGCGGTCAGCTAAAAGTAACGGCCACTCGAGTATTGAGCGATCAGAAGAGAACAAGCGAACCTGCTACAACTCCCGTCGAGCCAACCGGCAACACTTCCCGTACAGTCCGGTCTCCTCGTCTGATATGTCGCATATCAAGTCTAGGGGTGGTAAATGTCAGACCCCAATAACCGTTATGTCGTGCCGATGTGAGGCTCATAACGGGTCGAGAAACTACTGGTAACACTTACCAGCAAATCTCTGAATCAGCCCTGGCCAGGGACTTCCCTGTTACGGCCAATCGAGCACAACGCAACATCAACCCCCAATACCGGGAGAGACGAAACCCCTCCTATCGCTCATTGCCTCCATGTGACTCGGGACTGTACCCAAAAACCACCGTTTTGCACGCCCTCATGGACGTGGTAAGGTGGAGATCAAAGCACAATAGGAATCACACAAGACTCTATGACGATCTCAGGTCTACGGACTAACCTGTACAAGTGTCACCTGAGAACTGCCATCTGACGTGAGGTATAATACCATCTGGGAGTTCTCGACGAGTCCGTCCAGTGTACCCAGTCTCCACTGAGCACCCATATACCATCTCTGATGTCAAACACCAATGGATATGGGATCATCCATCGCCCATTTCATGGGTCGAGAAACGTATACGCTAGTCTACACTGGTATATCGATGCCCCGTCTCGATACACCCACGACTAGGGACCTTGAAGGATGTACTTATGGACTACCATGTCCCCACTAGTATGATCTGCATCATAGTCCAGGTAGTCAAGTATACATCCTAAGGGCTTTACCAACATGTAACTATAAGACATTTTAAAGAGACTAGTATACATATTAAGATAAAGAGCAACCAGATAGCATACTATCATATCGAGCAAGAAAGTCATCTCTATATATGTCCAAGCATCCAATATAATATACATCATCTGTACAATACTGGCCTCTAGGGCATATATACAACTAACAGGCCCGAGATCGTCATAGTGTCTTGTAAATCGATGTCGCGCACCCTGCGAGTCCACGGGGAGGTAGAATACACAAAAAACGATTTTTTCTATTTAAAAAGAGTGGCTTCGCAACATCGACCAAGAAAACTCAGGATATTAATTAAACCATAACTAGCTACGACTAACTACGAAGAGGTTCTAACTACGGTGAGAGTTTATACCTCGTTGATCTAGTCCTTCGGGTCTTCTTGTTTTCTTCTTAGCTCCTTGGTTTGAGCTTGAATCTTTTTCTCCTCTTCTTGGCTCCTAGAAAGCTTGAATGGAACTCGATTGTCGGTCTCCTCTTTGTCGAAAATGATCCACTCGAGAGTCTATGGTTCAAGCTTCAACCTCAAGTGTGAGGTAACTAAGATGTCTAGTTTGCTAGACTAGACAACTTAGAAGATGTAGAGAAAGATGAATGGAGTATTTTATCTCAAGAGCCATAGGATTCACAACACATGTGAGGGGTAGGGCTTGAGGAAGAAGGAGGAGAGGAAAAAATGGAGAGAGAATGAACAAACACAAATGAGCTAAAGTCTTGTGTTGTGGCAAGTGAGGAATGACTTAGTCATCCACAATAATCAAGCATGCAATATTTTCAATAGAAAATAATGAACCATGCTCGAATAGTAAAGTCAAAGGCAATAAATAAATCAACTAGCCATGCTTCACCTAAACTACAAATATCTCCATTTTCCACCTCATTAATCTATTTCCACAAATAGATAAATCTAATAATGAGGTGTCTCCTTCTAGAAGCATATCTTGTGAAATTACAAGAATGCCCTCACCGTATATACATACCCGTATTCATATTCCAAAAAATATGAATACAATGAGATAATAATAATCCAAAAATATAATACTAGGATCCGGCTTAAACCAAAGCCCACTAGTATTATCCGTCCAAACAACATTCGTGTAGCCAGTACACGTATATGATCGGAACCCTGCCGTAAAACCATACGACCTCTACATCATTTCGCCTAAACCAGGAAAATCCTCTATGTGGGACTCTAAAGACTCGATAGTATGCTGGCAGTGAGTTTAACCATAAGTCCGTCAGCGGAACTAGCTGTACGTAACGGCTATCCAAGTATCTATCGAAAAAGAAGGCCGATGAGCGAACTCATCCGAACTCCTACTGAGCATGTCCATGACAATCTCCGTGCAGTCCGGTCTATTCGTCTGAGAGTATCGCATGCTAGGTCTAGGGGGTGAAAAACGTCAGACCCCTAATAACGAAACAAGTCATGTCGGTATGGCTCAAGACCATCCGAGAATCTACTGGTCCAACTACCAGTAATTCTCAATCCGCGCTTGCCAAGGACTTATGTGTTGACCAACCGATCACAGCGTAATATCGACTCTCTATACCAGGAGAGAAGAATCCCCAACAGTCGCTCACTTCCTCTATGTGGCTCAGGACTATACCCAACTAAAACTGTTTGCATAACTCAGTAGAGCTGTGGTAGAGTAGTAATCAAAGCACAGTGGAAACTCACACGAGAAAAATGATGACCTCAGGTCGACAGACTATCTGCACTCATGTCACAGGAGAACTGCTGTCTGACGCTAGGTATAATACCATCTAGCCAGTCCTCGGCAAGTCCGTCTGGTGTACTCACCCTCAGTGAGCACCTGTATACAATCTTAGGTGCACCTCCCCAATGGCCGTGGGACCAATCCATTGCCCATCGTCGGGGTCTAGATATGTATACACTAGTCTATTCTGGAGTATCGATGCCTAGTCTCGATACTCCTACAACTAGGGAAACTTTAAGGATGTGGCAATCGACTACCCAGCTCCTACAAGAATAATTGCCATCACAATACTGGTAGTCAGGCAAAGATCTTACGGGCTTTATCAACATGTATAAAAGATATGAAATACTAAGTAAAACACATCACATGTTAAGATAAAGAAAAACCAAATAGTGTACTATCATATCGAGCAAGATTTTCCTGTACATATATATCCCTAACATCCTATACAATGAAGGCCTCGAGGACATACATATCTAACAATCTCCCACTTGCACTAAGGCCTTTAATTAGCGCAATAAGTACCCACTGTCTTCACTAGAGCCAGTTGCTGGCGTACTGTATGCCCAACATCTCGAACAGTCTCTCGAACTGGACTTGAGGGATGACCTTGGTGAATGGATATGCCGTGTTGTCCTTTGTATCTACTCTCTGCACCTTGATCTCCTGGCGATCCATGATCTTCCTGATCAGGTGATACCGCCTCAAGATATGTCTGGATTTATAATGGGACCGTGGTTCCTTTGCCAAAACCATGTCTCCATTGTTATCGCAATACAAAGGTATTGGATTAGCAATGGATGGAACCACCTGAAATTCAGAAACGAACTTCCTTATCTAGACAGCCTCTTCTGCGGCATCACTAGAAGCGATGTACTCAGCCTCTATCCTCAAGTCTGCAACGATGTCCTGTTTGGAACTCTTCCAACAGACCGCCCCTCCGTTGAGGGTAAACACATAACCCGAGACAGATTTAGAGTCATCCTTGTCACTTTGAAAGCCAGAGTCGGTAAAAGCCTCGATCTGGAGGTCCCCATTACCGTACACCAGGAACATCTCCTTAGTCCTTCTCGGATACTTAAGAATGTTCTTCACTGCTATCCAATGTTTCTTACCTGGGTTGGATTGATACCTGCTTACCACGCTAAGTGCGTATGCTATATCTTGTCTAGTACATAACATCGCATACATTATCGATCCTACCGCCGAAACGTAGGGTACTATGCTCATTCGAGCCCTCTCCTCATCAGTCTTGGAAGACATCTCTTTAGAGAGGGTGATTCCATGACAAGCGAGTAAATTACTGCACTTAGAATAATCCATACTAAACCTCTTTAGTACGGTGTCAATGTACCTCGACTGTGAAAGTCCCAACATTCTTTTAGATCTGTCACGATAGATCTTAATCCCCAGAATGTATGAGGCATCACCCAGGTCTTTCATAGAGAACTTCTGTGACAAGAACAGCTTGGTCGATTGTAGCATAGGAATATCATTTCTATCAGGAGAATGTCATCAACGTATAAAACGAGAAATACCACAGTTCTCCCTACAATATTCTTATAAATACAAGGATCATCTACACTTTTGATGAAGTCAAATTCCTTGACCGTCTCATTAAAGCAGATGTTCCAACTCCGCGATGCCTGCTTTAATTCATAAATTGATTTAAGCAACTTGCACACCTTTCCGCTGCTCCCACTATTTACAAAACCCTCTGGTTGATCCATGAAAACACACTCTTCTAAAATTCCATTTAGAAAAGCTGTTTTAACATCCATCTTCTATATGTCATAGTCAGGAAAGGCAGAAAAGACAAGTAGGATCTGAATGGATTTATGCATAGCCACTGGTGAAAAAGTTTCGTCATAGTCCAATCCTGGTCTTTGACGAAAACCTTTAGCAACAAGTCTAGCTTTATAGGTTTCTACCTGACCATCTACACCAATCTTCTTTTTGAAGATCCATTTGCATCCTACGGGTTTTATCCCAGTAGGACCAAAATCCAAAGTCCAAACTTAGTTTGTGTACATGGATTCCATCTTGGATTGTATAGCGTCCAGCTACTTCACCGATTCTTTACTCATGATGGCTTGCTGAAAACTAGTTGGGTTATCATCTTCGATGATGCAATCCTCTCGATCCCCGTCTACAAGAAAACCGTAGTATTTCTCGGGTGGATGAGACTGTCTACTAGATCTACGGAGTGGCATGGGTACGTCCTGTTCCATTGAAATATCAGGTTCTACTAAGTTTTCAGTAATAGTTTGTGGTTCTGGAATTTCTTCCCGCTCTATTGTGCTCCCACTTATCTCTTTTTCGAGAAATTGAGTTTCCATGAAGCAGGAATGATGAGAAACAAAGACCTTTTGTTCCTCAGTGTGATATAAATAATACCCCCTAGAATTCCTGGGGTATCCCATAAACTTACACAGTAATGAACGTGCCTCGAGTTTGTCCGGATGAACCTTTCTGACAAAGGCAGGACAGCCCCATATCTTTAGATACTTAAGACATGGTTTCTTCCAACTCCATATTTCATATGGAGTGATAGGCACAGACTTAGTTGGAACCTTGTTCAATAGGTATGCAGCAGCTTCCGGTGCATAACCCTAGAAAGAGCGCGGCAACTCGGCATTACTCATCATGGAACGCATCATATCTAGTAAGGTGCGATTCTGTCTTTCTGATACACCGTTGTGTTGTGGTGTGTATGGAGGAGTAAGCTGAGAGAGAATTCCATTCTCTTTTAAATATTCCAGGAACTCGGTACTTAAGTATTCACCGTCCCGATTGAATCGGAGCATCTTGATACTTTTGCCGGTTTGCTTTTTCGCTTCACTCTTATACTCTTTGAATTTCTCAAAGGCCTCAGATTTATGTTTTATTATGAATACATATCCATACCTTGAGAAATCATCTGTGAAAGTAATGAAAAATAAATAGGCACTTCTTGCATGTGTAGATATTGACCTGTGTATAAGTCCCAGGAGCTCAGTGGCTCTTTCTCTGTATCCAGTGAACGGAGTTTTGTCATCTTTCCTTTGATATATGATTGACAAGTTGCATATGATTGATACTCAAACAGATCTAAGTATCCTTCTTTATGTAACTTAGTCAGTCGTGTTTCATTGATATAACCAAGTCTACAATGCCATAAGAAAGCTTGGTTTGATTCATATGCCTTTCTTTTTAGTGTGTTTTGAAGATTGAAAACTTGATATTGATTGAGAATGTATATTCCATTACTAAGTGTACTCGACCCAACCATTTCATGATTTAGGTGAATGTTTATAGCATTGTTTACAAGTGCAAAATTATATCCTTCATTTGATAATAAAGATACTGATATAATATTACACACCATACTGGGTACACAAAAACAGTTACGCAATAACAAAATATGTCCACTCGCCAAACCTAGGTGATATTCTCCTACTGCAACAGCGTCCACACTGGCTCTGTTGCTAACCCTGAAGGTCATATCACCTTTCCTCAAAACTCTACGGCTTCTCAGTGCTGCAAAGAATTATAGATGTGAGATCCTAACCTGGTATCCAATACACAAGAAGTAGAGTTTATAGAGAAGCAATTTTCAATCACGAACACACCTGAAACCGAAGCCACAACTTGCTTCGTGTCCTGATTTCTGGCCATTAGAGCCCTGCAGTCCTTCTTCAAATGTCCCTTTTTCCGACAATAGAAGCATTCTTCCTTTGTGGCTACCCCCTATCTTTTCCTTTCCCTTTTCCTGCACCTTCTGCACACCACCCATCAGTTTGGTGGGGGCCTTCTTCTTCTTCCCCTTGGCCTTATCCTTGGATTTAGCAGAAGAAGATTCCCCAATAAATAGAGCGGGTGTTTCCTTGGTTTTCTTCAAGGTGCCCTCTGCTATCCTCAACATGTTGAGGAGCTCAGGAAGTGAAACTTCCATACTATTCATATTGAAATTCAATATGAACCGGGCATAGGTGGAGGGAAGGAACTGTAGGATTAAGTCGATGTATAACTCATTTTCCAACGTAGTTTCGAGGTCCGCGAGCTCTTCAATGAAAGAAATCATTTTCAGGACGTGGTCCCCAACAGATGATCCGATAGCCAACCTCACTTGAAACAGTTTCTTCAAGATCTCATATCTTGCGATACGAGATTGCTCTCTATATAATTCTTTAGTATGGAGGAAGATAGAAGCAAGGTCTATCTTCTCGTACCGCCTTTGATGCTCATTATCCATGGAGGCCAGCACAAGGCACTTGGCTTTCGCGCAATCAAGATCCCAGGTCTTACAGACCTCAATGTCCGCGACCGAGGATTCTGGACCGAGAACAGGGGGAGCTTTCACCGTGAGGACGTATGCAACCTTATCATATGTAAAGGCCATATGGACATTTCTCGGTCAGTCCTTATAGTTTGGCCCAGCGAGTTTATTTTTATCTAGTATTAGCTTAAGTCCCATCATGGTTGCTGCAATTAGGAGAGGGAGAAAAGAAACACTGAGCATATGCTCTTGCAAGTTTAGATTGGCTATTAGTTTATCTAAACAAGATGGCTCCCACCGTTTCCTTTCTTCTTCAAACCTTTAAAGAAGAATTAGTTGGGATTAATGGCACGTCACGATACTTGCTTAACCTTTCGGCCAGGCTAGTGTCGGTACTTCGAGGGAGGTTTTCCAACGCTTTCGCGAAATTCCTTAATTACATAACCTCTTTTTCCTGGAGGCATAGCCCCGCTATCGCTGTTCTAGGTACCTACTTGGTTTATAGCATTGATTGTTAAGTGAAAAAATTCCCCAGAAGAGTAGCTGATACTTACAGTAGGATCAGGACCCAACTATCATTATGTGATGATTTTGAAGGAAGCCGACCAAAAACACCACACTCAAGAAGGTATACCCCGAGCGCTTCTAACCTTGACGAAGGTCAAAACATCATAAGTCACAAGTCAAGTTCAACCTGTCATTATCCAGATTAATCTAGACCAATTCGTACAAGCCTTGACGAAGGCCAAAACAGCTGTACGCCTGTCCTAGACTAATGCATCTATCTATGCTACAGATAAGCACCCGCTAGCTACCAAACACTATGCCTTGAAGAATGTCAAAACACATAGCATGAATACTAGTAGATACCTATCTGAAATGCCGGAGGGCTACGGCTGGTTTTGGCGAAAACCTTTAACGTAATGAACTTGATATAGTCGAAGGAACCGAATAGCTTTTGAAAAGGAGTGGTTTAAGCTCCGCTTTTAAAAGTTGCATTTTGAAGAAAACGAGTGGTTTATTAGTTATTTCAACGACATCAGATTTTAGGTTTATTTCCTTTGCATTAATCAAAATTAATGTGGTCCCATCAATTAACTTTATCATTGCAGAAAAGAAACGAAAATAGAACGTATGCTTATGACATCCGCATTCGCCACGGGGCCCCGTCATGCACCGTTAGGTTACTTAACTAATGGCACAGCATGGGCTGGACTAGCGCGGGTGCAAAACATAAACAACATTTATTATATATAATATATATAGCCATTCGTCTCACGCAATAATAAGCATTCCAGATCACAGAATCACAGATGAATATATTGGAAATACTAGGATTTCCGTGTTTCGTTTTAGCCTATAACGAAACACGGATTCCACAGTCGTGATGAATAGCCAAAGCCCCACCCTAAACCTCTACGGGTGTGGCAAACTACCCGCCAAATTCCCGAAGTGAAGCAACTTCCCTCAATAAAATGAGTAGGCCGCTCGGCATTTCAAGAACCCGGTAGTTTGTGCACCCCACCTTGGGTCAATCATAGGTGCAAGAAAAGTAAATGAAATAATACAAGGGTGGCTACAACATCAACCCGGATGTGCCCCGCAAAAATAATATTACATCAATTTACAAATTTACATGAATGAAAGAAAAGAAAACACTCTTCTCACATCCTCCGGCTATTCATTCACGACGATCCAATACACCATATACACAAACCATCACCAAATCACAGATATGTGTAACCCCATTAATCGACGTATAGCAATTAACAGACGTTTAGCAACATATATATACAAACACAAAAAACCTATATTAGCCAAGTAACTTAGAATTTTGATCGAAAATATTGTCCGTGTCTACCCCATGTACAAACCAGTACACAAATAATACTGGGTAGAAACCAAATATGCAAGAAATCATATTTCTAATATAAAGACCCACAGGAAAAAATCAGAGCGAATCAGCCTTGATTCGGCCGCGGATCCGTGGCTAAACAGTGAGTTTAGCCGCGGTTCCGCGGTGGTCTTGGGTGATTACATGCTCGAATTTTTTCTGTGTTTTTACAAAATCCTTCATGTATTTTTAAGACCACTTAAATAATTTTTTGAGCTGTTTTGAAAATCGACAGCAAGCATGACTTGGAAATGCGATTTCGGGTAATTTTCCGACGATCGAAGTTCTAACTACTTGCTAACTAGCTAGTTAAGGTTTAAGTGGCTCTGATACCAATGTAAGTTGATGTCGTGCACCCCGCGAGTCCCCGGGGACGTGGAATACACAAAAAACGATTTTTTCTATTTAAAAAGAGTGGCTTCGCAACATCGACCAAGACAACTCAGGATCTTAATTAAACCATAACTAGCTACAACTAACTACGAAGAGGTTCTACTACTCGGTGAGAGTTTATACCTCGTTGATCTAGTCTTTCGGGTCTTCTTGTTTTCTTCTTAGATCCTTGGTTCGAGCTTGAATCTTCTTCTCCTCTTCTTGGCTCCTAGAAAGCTTGAATGGAACTCGATCGTCGGTCTCCTCTTTGTTGAAGATAATCCACCCGAGAGCCTATGGTTCAAGCTTCAACCTCAAGTGTGAGATAACTAAGCTGTTTAGTTTGCTAGACTAGACAACTTAGAAGATCTAGAGAAAGACGAATGGAATATTTTATCTCAAGAGCTCTAGGATTCATAACACATGTGAGCGTTAAGGCTTGAGGAAGAAGGAGAGAGGAAAAAGTGTAGAGAGAATGAACAAACACAAATGAGGTAAAGTCTTGTGTTGTAGTAAGTGAGGAATGACTTAGTCATCCACAATAATCAAGCATGCAATATTTTCAATAGAAAATAATGACTCATGCTTGAATAGTAAAGTCAAAGGCAATAAATAAATCAACTAGCCATGCTTCACCCATACCACAAATATCTCCATTTTCTACCTCATTAATCTATTTCCACAAATAGATAAATCTAATAATGAGGTGTCTCCTTCTAGAAGCATGTCTTGTGGAATTACAAGAATGCCCTCACCGTATATACATACCTATATTCCTATTCCGAAAAATACGAATACAATGAGATAATAATAATCCAAAAATAAAATACTAGGATCCGGCTTAAACCAAAACCCACTAGTATTATCCTTCCGAACAATATCTGTGTAGCTAGTAAACGTATATGATCGAAACCCTGCCGTAAAATCATACGACCTCTACATCGTTTCGCCTGAACCAGGGAAACCCTCTGTATGGGATTCTAAAGACTCGACAGTACGCTACCAGTAGGTTTAACCACAAGTTCTTCAACGGCACTAGCTGTATGTAACGGCTACCTAGGTATCTATCGAAAAAGAAGGCTGACGAGCGAACTAATCTGAACCCCTATTGAGCCTGTCCGCGACAATCTCCATGCAGTCTGGTCTATTCGTCTTAGAGTATCGCATGCCAGGTATAGGGGGTGGAAAACGTTAGACTCCTAATAACCAGACAAGTCATGTCGGTATGGCTCAAGACCATCCGAGAATCTACTGGTCCAACTACCAGTAATTCTCAATCCGCTATGGCCAGGGACTTATAGTGTTGCCCAACCGATCACAGTGCGACATCGACTCCTTATACCGGGAGAGACAAATCCCCAACAGTTACTCACTGCCTCCATGTGGCTCGGGGCTGTACCCAACTAAAACCTGTTTGTACGACTCAGTAGAGCCATGGTAGGGTAGTAATCAAAGCATAGTGGGAACTCAAACGAGAAAAATGATGACCTCAGATCGACAGACTATCTGCACTCATGTCACCAGAGAACTGTTATCTGACGCTAGGTATAATACCATCTAGCCAGTCCTCCGCGAGTCCGTCCGGTGTACTCACCCCCAGTGAGCACCTGTATACAATCTTAGGTGCACCTCACCAATAGCCGCGGAACCAATCCATCGCCTCTCGTCAGGGTCTAGATATGTATACACTAGTCTAGTCTGGAGTATGGATGCCCAGTCTCGATACTCCTACAACTAAGGACACTTTAAGGATGTGCCTATCGACTACCCAGCTCTCACAAGTATGATTGCTATGACAACACTGGTAGTCAGGCAAAGATCCTGCGTGCTTTATTAACATATATACAAGATATGAAATACTAAGTAAAACACATCACATGTTAAGATAAAGACAAACAAATAGCGTACTATCATATCGAGCAAAATTGTCCTGTACATACATATCCCTTGCATCATATACAATGAAGGCCTCTAGGGCATATATATCCAACTTGTCTTGTGTGGTTCCCACTGTGCTTTGATTTCCTCCCTACCATGGCTCAAAGGAGTCGTGCAAACAGGTGGATTTTGGGTACAATCCTGAGTCACATGGAGGCAGTGAGTGATAGGAGGGGTTTCATCTCTCCCGGTATTGGGAGTTGATGTTGCGCTATGCTCGATTGCCTATAACAGCAAGTCCCTGGCCAGGGTTGATGAGATTTACTGGTAAGTGTTATCAGTGGTTTTTCGAAAGGTTATAGGCCACACACCGGCATGAATTATCCAGTTAGTGGGGACGATTCCATCCCCCAAACTGGATATGCGACATATCAGATGAAGAGACCAGACTGTACGGTAAGTGTTGCTTATAGGCTTTACAGGAGTTTGGAAAAGTTTGTTTGTTGATCTTCTATTCGTTCAATACCTGGGTAGCCGTTATGTCCAGCTAGTACCGCTGACGGCTTGTGGGTTTCTGATGTGATCATTACTTACTGCTGGCGTATTGACGAGTTTTTAGAGTCCTACATAGAGGTTCCTAGCTCAAGCGAAACGAAGTAGGGCACGTGTGGAGATATGTGTGGGGCTTGATTGAATACGAGTATATGATACCGTATTCTAATCCAGCGATATTTGATATCAGCCAGGTTATATATGATATAACTGGATTATTGAATCAAGTGTTGATTCAATGATTTGATTAATATATATATATATATATATATATATATATATGTTTATATATTTGATATTGGCCGGTTATATATGATATAACCGGATTATTGAATCAAATGTTGATTTAATATCTGATATTGAATATTAGCCGGTTATATGTGATATAACTGGATAATTGAATCAAGTGTTGATTAAATATTTTGATATACATATATATATATATATGATATTAGTCGGTTATATATGATACAACCAGATTATTGAATCAAGTGTTGATTTAATAATTTGATATATATTTATATTATATATATATTAACTAATATTTAGCGCACTTAAGATTTTCTTCTTTTGATATATATGTGATATATATATTCATATATATGTATTTATTTCTGTATCATGATTGATGATACATAAAACTAGGATGTATGAGAATCACATAAGAGTAAAAGATAATTATGATGATTTATATTTTAAGAAAAAGATAAAAGGTGGAGAATGTGTCATGGTTTTGGATGCTTGGAGAAGTATTGAGAAACCATGACTCATCTCCAATTTTTGTTTTACTCTTAGATATTTTTAATCATCCTCATCTTATCCTATAAACTCTATATGGTTCAAAACTCATCCAAGTTCATCTCCCCCTTCAACTCCTCTTTGGAATTTTCTTGAGTTGAGAAAAAGATAAGAGAAAAATATCTTAAATGAGAAAATCTCTTACTTCATCAACCTACATTATTCTAGCCCATTAGTTTAGATTGTTAACTTCATTAATACCTTGATTGGTGAAGTGTGAGCTTGAGTGAGAGAGACTTTAAGGTGGATCATTTTCGGCAAATGAAGACAACAAGCAAGCTCGATCCTTTCTTCAAGTGAAACCTCAAGAAGAGTTCTAGGGACTACTAGTTGGAGCTTTAGAAGTGAAGGACTAAACTACAAAGGTTGTAGACTCATTTCACTTAGTATAGAATCTTGTTTTCTAACTATAAAATCATAATTCTCTAGTTCGATTCTTGTTTAGTATACTTAGCACTCTAGATTTTTTAAAATTGTATACTTGATACTCATATAAACCTGGTAGATGTGCTAAGACATACTTTCATGGTATCAGAGCCAAGCTAGAGATTTAGACGAAGTCTAGATGACGTTAAAGTGTTCGATCGAAGTTTTAAACCCGAAATTTACTACTTTCTATCCATTTTTTCAAACGTTGAAATTTTCACAATTAAAAATCTCAGAAAATCATGCAGGGTTTTTTATGGAGCCTCAAGAAATACGAGAAATTAACTCCATAAAGTGGCCGCGGAACCGCCTCCTAAACCATGTCTTGGCCGCGGTTCCACCGACGACTTGAGGTGTTATTACCTCGTTTTTCTTCTGGTGCTTCATATTGATATTTTGGACTTTTTGGGTATTTTTAGTGAGGCTCAAGTTGTTGAGATCTCTGTGGATTGGTATTGTTTGAAATATCGATCGAAATGTTTAACATCGTCTAGATAGCTTTGGATATGTGATACAATATTTGGAATCAACATTTATTAGTTTTGCGAAAACTAGTTAACGAAATGTAAATCTCGCATTTTAGTCTGAAATGATGGATTACCATGGAGTTTGGATTTGGATCGAAACTCCATCGTAATCTCGTATCGTACGCGAATACTCACCGGAAGACAATAGTAGATAGCCATGCCACTTTGCCCCGACCAAGTGACTATAGGAGAACCCCGTGGCCAAGCGCATCTATGCGGGTGCTCGCGGCTGTGGTGTTCCGCCCAAGTGCACTTCATTGGCGGCCTCGGGGGTGCAGCCATCCATTAATGTTCCCGACGAGAATTCGACCTTTTAATTGAGAATCTTGTTGAATTGCCCGACTTATTTTTGAAAAGTGTTTTCAATTCGAGAATTAAATGCAATGTTTATAGGGTTAGGCAAGAAATTCAGAATATGTGCTAATTCGGGTGATGTCTAAAGATGATGCAGATTCTAATTATTGTAGTTTTCATTTCTTTTCTGCGACCGTAAGTGTAATATGTGGCAGTATCCCCGATCTCGTTGCTATATGTCAACGACATTAGAGATACACATATTTACTTACGTTGATGACATGTGATGTTATTGTGTTGCTATTGATATGTTATATTGGATCGTCGTGATTGAATAGCTAGGGGGTTTACGTGAGATGACAGATTTTCAATTTTCATTCGTGTAAATATTTGTATATAATATTCTTTTATTGGGGCACTTATAGGTTGAGATTGTTGTCTCCATTTGATATATATTATTTACTTTTCCACATTATGATAGACACAAGACGGGGAGCACAAGTAACCGGGTTCTAGAGTCCAGTGGGAGGCCATCTCGAGGAGTCGAGACTGGTTGCCTAACTCTAGAATTGGCAGGGTTGCTTTCCTCTCTCGTAGGAGTCTAGGGGTGTGGGCTTGGCTATTCATCATGACCGTGGAATCCGTGTTTTTTATTATTGGCTTAATCTAAAATACGGACCTCCTAGTATATCCTATATTTCATATATTTGCTTCTGTTGTTTCTGTGATTTGATGTGATCATATAACCGCATGAGACGAATGCTACTTATATATATGATATACTGGTAGACACTATATATGTTTTGCATCCGCGCTAGTTCTGACCCTGCCCTGCCGTAAGTTAAGTAACCTTACGGTGAAGACCCGGGTCCCCGTGGCGAATGCAGATGGCATATATGTATTTTTTATTTTCATTTCTTCTGTGATGTTTAGAAAACATAAATGATGGGACGTCATTAATAAGATTAATGAAAAGGAAAAAAAACCTAAAAGATATTGTAGAATCAAAATTTTCAAAATGGTAGCTCTAGTTCTTGCTTCGCATAGCGGTATTCCATTATGAATATCCAACACCTCATTCGATGAGGAAAGTGCCTAGATCCTTTCACTGGGAATGACCACTTTAGCAAAACTAGCATATGCTACAACCCACTCGGTTTGTTTTGAAAACTACTCGATTTTAAAGCAGAGTTAAACCACTCCTTTTCAAATCACTAGATTCTACAACGATATCAAGTTCATTACGTTAAAGGTTTTCTTCAAAACCAGTCGTAGCCCTCCGTCATTTCAGATACGTAGTATTTAGTATTCGTGCTGTGTTTTTTGACCTCCGTCAAGGCACAGTGTACGGTAGCTGGGTAATATTTATCTGCAGAATATTGATGCGATCGCTAGGGGCAGTCACACAGCCTTGTTGTCCTCCGTCAAGGGTTTGTGTAGGTGGGTTAGAATCGATCAAGTAATGATGGGATGAACTTGACTAGCGGCCTATAGTTTATTGACCTCTGTCAAGGTCATAGGTCGTTAGTGGTAAAAACAGATACTGGGAATTCCAAATGTTGAAATTTACAATGAGATTGCATACCTTCTATATGATAGTTGGATCCCGATACCCACTGCGAGTAAGTGTTACTTGTCACGCCCCGCTTCCCGGTGTACGGTAAGGAGACACGACGGGTCACGCGACGTATTTACTCAGAAGTAAATACGCTAAGCATAACTAAGCAATATAAAGTAAAATGTACATAAGAGACATGAATATAAATGAACAACAACTTTTATTTATTTAACAATTCTTTACAATTACAACTGGAAATGTAAATATAGGAATAGAAAGCAATGCCTGGACAATGGCATAACTGAAATGAAAAGTATATACAAGTGCCTACAGCTCTGGATCGATAGAAAACTGCTCCAAGTTCTCAGTACTGGGCTCGATCTCTAGTGAGTCGGATCCACCTGACAACATTCCAAAGAAAGAAGAAAAAAAATATCGTCAGCGAACAATCGCTCGGTAAGTCCTAAAGAAAGAGAGAAGTAGAATAGAAAGAAAAGAGAATATAACTGTATAATGTTATCTTTTATTCTGTTATCGCTGTTGTTTGTAGCTTGGTACAGAATATGCCAGTGTATACGAGAGGAGTCCCACTATTCCGGAGACTAAGGTATACGGAGCACAAGGAACCGTTAAGCCACGGTACAACAACAATAGATATTCAGGTTAGGTGTATTAAAGTGACCGTCTCGTGCTACTTCTAACACATTCCATACCTGTCTACCCCTTTAAAAACCCCGTAATGTCTTTTGTATTGATTGTATGGTTTGTTTTGTAAATGGAAGACTTGCCAAAACTATGATATCATGTAAACGGAATGGATATAAATGGATAGTCATGTAAACAGAGTATATTCATGGTTCGCTTCAAGTCATGTTCATGTTGATATGGATTGTATTCTGGTATTCATGGATTCATATTGTTTTGTAGTTATACTGGAAATGAACTCAAGTCATATTGTATTCAGATTTGACCATGACTCGAACTGAGTCAGATTTTTAAACAGAATTGAAGTCCTGATTGTTTTGGAGTTATCGGTAACTGCTGCACATGGACGGCAGGATTTGTGTCTTTTTCCAAGACAATTACCGTGTTGATAACACCGTTTTTAGGTTTTCTACCTTAGATAGGAAAGCACCCATATTCTTCGACTCCTTGAGGCTCAAGAGAACTGGTCCTGCTTAAAACTATGTTTACTAGGGTCCTTATTGTAATTAATATAACTTGAGGGGGTTTTATGAAAAATAGTTTTGATATATTTTCAAAATAAATCTTAAGCATTTATTTATCGTCTTTAGGGTTTTCATGGATGTATATTTTAAAATATAATGTTTTCTAGTGAATAGAACCTAGATTACATTGTATATGGTATTTTAATGTAATATTGGAATTGTATTGATTTGTAATGGTAGTTTCATGAAATTTGCGATTCCTTTTATTTACAAAACATGGAATATATATATTCTATACTTAAAGTAGATATTTTGATAGTAATTATATATATATTTAAAAAAAATAAAACTTATTTATTGAATAGAAATCACATTTTTCTTAAAAATTGTATTAAAAATTCCATCGAGATCGAATGCTCCTTGCGGAGATCTGCATCTCGCTCTACTAGGCCCAAAGATGTGCGATAACCCGCACTATCCGGATCGGGGTTCCCCAAAATAGGTTATAGAGGCGTATTTGCAAGGAATTAAGTAATTCACTTTTAAAGAAAACGGTTTTAGAATGTTTATGGTATTTAAATGTAAACTCGTATTTTCCCACAAGCTAATGTTCCACAAATTATCGTGCTATGTCAAGAATGTATGTTGTGATGAGTTAGGTCTTTACCTCATGAGTTTTCTAAAGGTATTATGGGCAAATGAATAAACAATGGCGTATGTAAACATGATTGTATTTTACTGTAAAAGTAAAATAGAAATTGCAATACGAATTATTTTGAGATGAAACTTGTTCTAATATGTTTATTTATGTTTGTTAAACATTATACGAAGATATTGTAATTTATTTTTTAAGAGAAATTGTGTTTTGAAAGAAAAAAGAATGGGAAGCCAGAATAACTCCGCTTCCGACGAGTTTTGAAAAGAAAATGTTTAAGACTAGAAGTTGAGAAGGTTGAAAGGGACTTACAGATTGAATATAAAGAGGAGAGATAAAGGAAGCTATTGGAATCGTCAGGAAGTCGTTTCGTCGCCGGATTCTTCCTGAAACATCGCCAGAACTTACCCTTTGCTAACTCCACTTGTACAACTTAGGGCTTGGAAATTTTAGAGAGTTTTTTTTATGGGATTTCTGAATGAGGAGGGGTGAAATGTACTATGGTATTTATAGGGAAAAATTAAGATTTAGGGTAATGAATTTGAGGATTAAAATGTACATTAAAATTTTGGTTTAATAGTGATTTTAAATTCTCTAGATAATTGCAGAGTAAACAAACAACATGAGGGTAGTGCGGTAGGCCAAAAGGTGCCAGGGGAAAAATCCAAGGCAATCCCTACGGATATGCCCGGTGGTGCCGGCCCCTCTAGTTCATCTCGCCGGTCCAATCCGGCAGGATGGGCTCTGGATTCATGCCATGTGTCCCTGCCGCTTGGTATACCTCAGTGCACGTGTTTGATTATTTTGTGACTTTTCATTTTGCGTGTTGTGCACATGCAAACTTTTGAGCTTCTAAAAGATTAAAAGAAAAAATCAACAAAAAAATAACGCGGCTGGGAGGATTCGATCACAGGGGCTACGTCACAGCAGTGTAAGGCTTTACCAATGAGCTATAAGTACTTTCTTGTTGTTCAAAAGCAATTCAAATACTTATAGTGGACACAGGATTGCAAATACTCCATTTATACATTAACTTTTAATCAAATTTTCTGTACACAGAAACAACGTTGTTACATTACTCCTAAGAGAGTTTTCCACTTTGCAATTAGCTAATCCAGTAGGTGTCTAAGAAAGGTGTTAACAGGGTTATGCCCCTGCGGAAATGAGGTTATTTAATTAGTTCCATGCGAAAGTATGGGGAGACTCCCTTGGAGTACCAACACTTGCACGGCAGACCGATTAACGAACTTGTAAGGTGTAATTAATCCCGACTAATCTTACCTTTTAGGGTTTGAAGGAAGATTTGATAAAAACGGTGGGAGCCATCCTAATTAGATAAGATAATAACCAGTCTAATCTTCTAAGAGCGCACGTTAAAGTGTTTTTTCTCTCTCTCTCTCTCTCTAGGTAACGACCATGCCATACCTTAATCAAGATAATAATATAGATGTATTGACCAAACCCGCTTATTATACTGGGCTGGGGAACGTTGGTTCCGCTGTATCTTATGACAATAGTCATGAGTCTAGGTAATGTAGGGTTAGCTTAGCACCTTGTGAAGGTTTTGGCAAGCAACAATCATGCTACTTTAAAATTTTGGTGTGCTAAACAAACCCTAACCAAGATCTTAACTAGAGACTTAGGGTTAAACATGCATGTAAACAACTTTACTTCTAAGAGTTAGGGGTTACAACCTTTGTAGTCCGTTCCTTCACTTCATAAGCTCCGTGTTGAGGTCCCTTCGCTGCGATCATCAAGTACCCGGATTCTAGAGAGACTTCATGAAGAGAAAGATACAAGCTTGCTACCAATCTTCAACAACTAAGATGATCTACCTTGAAGAAACTCAAACCCAAGCTCTTGCTTCACTAATCAAGTATTAGCAAAGCAAACACCCTAATCTAAGTGGCTAGAATAGATGAGGATGATGAAGTAGGAATTTAGCTCTCTTTTGTTTTTAATTTCTCACTTTATTTCATCACATCACAAAAAGCTAGAAAGCTTTTTTCAAGAGGAAGAAGAAGAAGAATTTCATTTGTGATGAATAATGAATTGTTGTGTAAGGTTAGAATTGCAACCATGGGTTAAAGAATGATAAAGTTAACTCTTGTAGAGAATAAACTAGAGGCTAAGCTTTGGGTTGGGTTAATAAATATCAACACAAAATATCTAAGCTAAAGACAAAAGAAAGCTTCATGAAAAAGCTAACCCAAATCCAAACCCTAACTTGTTTAAACTCCACAAAGCATGTTGCATTTGTAACCCTAACTTGTTGCAATATTATATATCACATATACAGTATATATTTTGTAACAAAAGAAAATAATACAATTAACATATATTGCATATACATCAATGTATTATCCAGTGAGAAAATGAATTAATAAAGCGAGCTTATATTAGTTAACGTAATGTAATATATCACATATATAATTATACATTAAATTATTGAATCAACACTTGATCCGACAATCCGACTATATTGCATATAACCGACTAATATAACATGTACCAATTCATCGAATCAATACTTGATCTGATGACCCGGCTATATCACATATACCCGGCCGATATCTCATATTGTCACGACCCTAAATTTAGGCCGTAACCGGCACTTAAACTATGTAACGTCTACAGGCGTACATAACTCAAGTAAGCCGAAACCCAGAAATCTAAACCACCCAAAACTGGATCAACGGAGAAAAACATAGTTTTAAACATTTGGAAAATCACAAGTAAAATCTCTAACTCTAGTTTTCTTTCTTGAAAATTCCGGCAGCTCCTCCTTTGTAAAAGCTAGCCCTGAAAATGGGTATAACATAGATAATAATAAAAGCATCCCAAATGGGAGAAAATCACGTCCAACAGCGGAGACAACCACCAAATCCTCAGGCATCGCATCCTCAGATCGGCCCTCACATGTAAGATCATGGAACCTGAGTGTCTATCATCGACACCCGAAACATCATGAAAACCTATACCTGTATGTATGTATGTATGTGTGTGTATATATATATATATATATATATATATATATATATAAGTATGAGGATATCCATCCCGTATGTCCACCGACGATACGTAAAAATCATGGAAAAACCTGAGTGTCTAACACCGACACTCAAATATCATGAAACCCATGTCTAGCATCGACACGTAAATCCTCATAACTCAGGCGTTGTCATCGCAACTGGCCCTGACGATATGTCGTACACCACTCCGGTCGGTATCCCCATGATAACCGCCGAGTCCAAATACTATCACTGGTAGGTAGTGGTCCCACCGACACGCTTATCATCTACACCACGAAATCACCACTCGCCCCGGGGTACCATACCGGGTCCACTATGTACTGGCAGACGGTGCCACCCGCTCCTCGAATCGGGTATCACAAGCCAAATCTCAGAACCGAGAAATCACATGGTGGACGCACTGAAATATCATTTCAAGAGAAACCGGGTTTTCAAACAATACATAGTTTTCTTGGAATACCCCCACGGTTCTCAAATCCATAAATCATATGAAATCCATATCTCAATGCGTAAAATCCATATAAAACTGATATATGCAACATAAAACATCAATATGAGCATATAAAGGGAAAACCGCTCTTTTAAATGAATCCAGCTTTAAGATATATCTTGTGGTTCCCAAAAACCTCCGAAAAACAAGTGCAGCATCATATGAGGTGTACATGTAATTGTAGCAAGGTTTAAGTATATACATGTAAGCAAGTATGTATGATGCATTTCATAAGCGCAATAATCCACGACTCAATATCACATGTCAAAACAATACCACTTAGGGTATATACAACTATAGCCAAAATATGTGGGTGTACATGTCAATATGTGTGCATGATGTACATGTAGCTGTAATCGAATATGTGCATGATGTACAAGTAGCTATAGTAAGGTATACGTGAAATGGGATAAGAGTTACTATCTTAACTATCCATGTCCAATACAATATCTCATAAGCACAATGGGATAAGGGTCACTGCCTCAATTATTCCTCTTCACTACAATAATACGTATGTATGTGGGTTGTGCGTGTCATGGCAATTACTGACAATATAGGTGTAGAATACAATTTAGTGCTCGTGCAACATGAACCGTCAGTAATGTGTTATATCTAAAGGTACAACAGATACTACTATGCAATGACATTCATATGAAATTAACCAATATGCAATAACATGCAGCTATCCTATCATATCAGCCCCGACGCATAACGCCATATGGGCGATTTCCCCGTAGATGTTAATTCTACTCACCGATAGTCTCAAGCTATGAAAATCCGACCACCTGCTTCCCCTTGTTCGCAGCGTCCGAAATCCCCGCTTGCGACGCTATATTTTCACAAACACAAAAAATAGTGCAAACATCTCGGAAGTCGACCAATATAACGTAAAACTACGTTTTAAACGATGCCCCAACGCTAAACTAACTCACGAGTGTCCGTATAGTGGTTAACGTGCGTAATGATACCACTAAACCAACCTAAGTACAGCAGCTGCACAAGCTCACGATTCGTGTCGCAAAACGTAACACGCGGACTCAAAACACTAGATTATAGGTAAACGATTCCAGATTTTTCATACTGCTATTACAAAAAAGTAAACAGTACCAAACACCCCTAAACTACAGAAGACAACTACCCACAAAAACCAAACCCCCGCACATCCCCTCATAGCCGGCGTCGCCGGAAATCGTCAAAGGGTCACCGGCCCAGTCCGGTGGGGTGGTTCTCGTATCCCAGGTGCTGTCTTAGGTTCACTAGTACATCACTACACTTTTGTTTGTTCACTTACTAAAAATTCCAGGTCAGAGCAGATCCCAGAAATTCAAAAAGACACTAAAAAATACGATATTGCACTAATCGATATCTAACGTGTTCTAAACAATAATCAATGAGCTACCCATCATAAAAACTCCTAATTAACAGATTAGAGATTATACCTAACAACCCTTGCTCTCAAGATCCAAGCTTTCCTAGCTCCAAGTGAGCAAGAAGTAAAAACCAAGACTTGATGTATATTTTGTGATATTTTTTGGAATTTTGGAGAATTATGAGTTTGGATTGATGCAAAAATGGAAGGGAATGATCAAGAGCAGAAGGGGGAGGAAGGGATCTCGGCCAAGTGATAAGGGTGGGGTTTTGTGAGGAATTTCCTAGCTATTTCTCATGATAAATGCACATAAATGCATTCACACACACATGCATGCACCTCACTCATTTCTTTTCTTTTTCTTTAACTTTAATTCTAAAACCCATACAAATATCTAGATACTATGTGAGGGTTGAATTAACTCAAACTTAATTGTTGAAAAGATCACTTAAGAGAAATTTCCCAAAATGTGAATACAGCATTAAAATAATTTTAAAATTGGGAAAAATTCTATCTGAACCAAAACGTCACATATACCCCCAAAGCTTGCGCACTAGTTTTATTTTAGCTAAACTAGGTGCTGGCAAGTCTATATGGTCATTTGAACACAGTCGGGTTAAAACGGAAAAATTCTCATAACGATTTCTAAAACGTTACAATCTCCCCCTTATAGAAATTCGGTCCCCGAATTAAAATTGACTACTAAGCGTACCTTCAAAGAGATGAAGAAATTTCTTCCGCATCTCACTCTCAGCCTCCCAAGTGATCTCCTCACTAGTAGGGCTACGCCAAAGAACCTTCACAGACGGCAAGACCTTTGACCGAAGTCTCTTCACCTGCCGATCCAAAATAACTACCGGCTGCTCGGTGAACGAAAGATCGCGCTCAAGCTGAACGGTCTCGTGCTGAATCATGTGAGAAGAATCATGAAGTTATCTACGAAGCATCGACACATGGAAAACAGGGTGAACATCCGGGAAACTGGGCGGGAGCGCCAAACGATAAGCAACGGAATCCACTTGCTCAAGGATCTCGAAAGGATCTACAAATCTGGGACTGAGCTTCCCCCTCTTCCCAAATCGCATAACGCCCTTTATCAGAGAAATCCTCAGGAATACATGATCCCCCACTGCGAACTCAAGTCTGCGACGACGACGGTCGGCATAAGACTTCTGCCTGCACTGGGCTGCTCTCATCCTGTCCTGAATCAGCTAGATCTTCTCCGTAGTCTCCTGAACCAGCTGGGGTCCCAAAACCAGACTCTCACTAAGCTCGGTCCAACAGACTGGCGATCGACACTTCCTACCATATAAAGCCTCAAAAGGTGCCATCTGAATAGTCTCCTGAAAGTTGTTGTTGTAGGAGAACTCAATCAACGGCAAGTGACGATCCGACCTGCCACCAAAATCCAGCACACATGCACGAAGCATATCCTCCAGAGTCTGTATAGTCCGCTCCGACTGATCATCGGTCTGTGGATGAAAAGCGGTGCTAAAACTCAACCGGGTACCCAAAGCTTCTTGAAGCTTCTGCCAAAGACGGCTAGTAAACTGGGTGCCTCTGTCGGATACTATGCATGTGGGAACACCGTGCAAACGCACAATCTCATTTATATACAACTGAGCGTACTGAGCATAACCGAAAGTGGTCTTCACTGGAAGGAAGTGAGCCGCTTTCGTCAACCGGTCAACAATTACCCAAATGGAGTCATACCCTCTACTGGTCCTGGGTAGACCCACTATAAAGTCCATGGAAATCTGCTCCCATTTCCACTCCGGAACGGGTAAAGGTTGCAACTCTCCAGCCGGTCTTTGGTGCTCAGCCTTGACTTGCTGACAAGTCAGGCACCTCGACACGAAGTCCGAAATATCGCGTTTCATCCCTTCCCACCAGTAAAAGTCTCTCAAGTCACGGTACATCTTGGTGGATTCTGGATGAACGCTAAAGGCCGACTGATGTACCTGCTCTAGGATCTCGCGTCTCAACCCACCAGTATCAGGTACACACAAGCGAGTCCCACATCGTAGCACACCCTGGTCATCAATCATGAACTCCGAAACTGTACCCTGTCGAACAAGCTCAAGAATCTCGGACAAACGGGCATCACTGGGTTGCGCCTCACGAATACTATCAAGTAGTAGTGGACGGGCGCGGACATGAGAAAACTGTCCCCCAGCGGAAGTAAACTCGAACTGCACTCTACCATCACACAAGAGCTGCCAATCTGCAGAAGACTGACGCTGAACTGCGCTCAACTGGGACAAGCTACCCCCGGGCTTACGACTCAAGGCATCAGCTACCACATTCGCCTTGCCCGGGTGATAAAGGATCTCACAATCATAATCCTTCACTAGCTCCATCCACCGGCGCTGTCTCAGATTCAGATCCCGCTGCTGGAAGATATACTTCAAGCTCTTGTGATCCGTGAAGATCTGACACGACTCTCTGTACAAGTAGTGTCTCCAAATCTTCAACGCAAAGAGCACCGCGGCCATCTCAAGATCATGAGTAGGGTAATTCTGCTCGTGCTTCTTCAGCTGCCTAGAAGCAAAAGCAATCACTCTATCGTGCTGCATCAATACACAGTCGAGCCCCACTCGAGAAGCATCACAATAAACAACATAGCCGCCTGATCCAAAAAGTAAAGAAAGAACTGGTGCTGTCGTCAACCGAGTCTTCAACTGCTAAAAAATCTATTCGCACGCATCAGTCCAAAGAAAAGGAACCCCCTTCGGGGTCAGTCCAGTCAGCGGTGCAGTGATACTCGAGAAATCCTGCACAAAACGGCGATAATAGCCAGCTAAGCCCAAAAAGCTGCGGACCTCAGTCACCGATACAAGTCTGGGCCAAAGCTGTACAGCCTCGATCTTCCTCGGGTCTACAAGAATACCATCACCAGTCGCCACATGACCCAGGAAGTCAACTCTATCAAGCCTAAACGCTCACTTTGAGAATTTAGCATACAGCTGGCGCTCTCTCAAAATCTGCAAAGTAATCCTCAAGTGCTGCTCATACTCCTCACTACTCCTAGAGTAGACCAGTATGTCATCAATAAACACAATAATAAACTTGTCGAGGAATGACCTGAAAATACGGTTCATCAGATCCATGAACGCTGCTGGCGCATTGGTGAGTACGAACGACATCACCAAAAACTCATAGTACCCATAGCGCGTACGAAAAGCAGTCTTCGGAATGTCATCATTCCGAACCCGCAACTGATGATAAACCGAACGCAAATCAATCTTTGAAAAATGTTTCGCACCGTGGAGCTGATCAAATAAATCGCCAATGAGAGGTAAAGGATACCTATTCCGTTCCGTAACTCGGTTCAATTGACGATAATCCACACATAGCCTCAAACTGCCGTCCTTCTTCTTAACGAACAGAACAGGAGCTCCCCACGGCGAAACACTCGGACGCACAAGTTGTTAGTTATATATATGCCCTAGAGGCCATTGCTATACATAGGATGTATATTGTAGTGGATGCTTGGACATATATAGGGAGGACTTTCTTGCTCGACATGATAGTATGCTATCTGGTTGCTCTTTACCTTAACGTGTACAATGATTGTCTCTCTGTTACATGTTGGTAAAGCCCTTAGAATGTGTACTTGACTACCTAGACTATGATACAGATCATACTAGTGGGGACATGGTAGTCCATAAGTACATCCTTCAAAGTCCCTAGTCGTGGGTGTATCGAGACGGGGCATCGATATACCAAAGTAGACTAGCGTGTACCTTCTCGACCCATACAGATGGGCGATGGATGATCCCATATCCATTGGTGTTTGACATCAGAGATGATTTACGGGTGCTCAGTGGAGATTGGGTACACTGGATGGACTCACCGAGAACTCCCAGATGGTATTATACCTCACGTCAGATGGCAGTTCTCTGGTGACACTGGTACAGAGTAGTCTGTTGACCCGAGATCGTCATAGAGTCTTGTATGATTCCCACTGTGCTTTGATTTCCATCTTACCACGTCCAAGAGGGCGTGCAAAATGGTGGTTTTTGAGTACAGTCCCGAATCACATGGAGACAATGAGCGATAGGAGGGGATTCGTCTCTCCCGGTATAGGGAGTTGATGTTGCGCTGTGTTCGATTGGCTATAACCGGAAATCCCTGGCCAGGGTTGCTGAGATTTACTGGTAAGTGTTACCAGTAGTTTCTTTAACTGTTATAGACCTCATATCGACATGACTTATCGAGCTTCTGGGGTTTGACGTTTACCACCCCTAGGCGAGATATGCGACATATCAGACGAACAGACCGGACTGTACGGTAAGTGTTACTGGTTGGATTCACAGGAGTGTGAGCGGGCTTGCTCGTCGATCTTCTGATCGCTCAATACCCGGGTGGCCGTTACGTTTAGCAGACCGCTTGCGGCTTGTGGGTGTTTGATATGATCATCACCTGCTGCCGGCGTATTGACGAGTCTTTAGAGTCCTACACAGAGGTTTCCTGGCTCAAGCGAAATAGGAGCGCATATGAGATATGTGCGGGACCGAGAATAATGCGTGTATGTGATACCGTATTCTATTCTCACGATGAATGTATTGATTGGTTATATGCGATATAACCTAGTTATCGAATCGAGGATTGATTCGATAAGTCGATACATTGAATATTAGTCGGTCATATGCGATATGACCGGATCGTTAAATCAAGTGTTGATTTAATGATTTAATGTATAATTATATATTAGATATATTACTTTACATTAACTAGTATTTGTTCACTTTAAATGGATTTTCTCACTTGAAGTGCACATTGTATATGTGATATATTTTTGTACACTTGTTTGTATCATGTTTGATGATACATGCAACCTTGGGTGTGTGTATGCTATACACTATGTTTAGTTAATGGTTAGCGTTTCCATTGCTTTATTTATTTATCTATTTATTTTAGTTAAAAGAAAAAGGAAAAACAAAATGGTTGCTTTTATACTAGAACTTTCTTGATGCTTCATGCATCTTTGACTAAGTGACCATTTTGTCTTCATCTCCTAAACCTAACCATTCAACTAACCCTAGTTCATTCTCTACACTTAACCAAGGTTGCATTATGATAAGAATGAATGGGATTTTCTTTTTAACTTAATCCTTTTTATTCTTTCATCTTCATCATCTTCATCAAGCTTCATGAAAGCTTGCTAGCTTCAATGGTGAAATGAGAAAAAGAGTGAGAAATCCAATTCTAAAGTGAACCCACTTCTATTTCTTCATCCTCTACCACTTGCCAAGTAGTATAGGGTGTTTTCTTCACAAGTTTCATGACTTGGTGAAGGTGGAGCTTGATCTTGAGTTGCCTCGACGTAGATCATCTTCGGCATCGAAGTCGACGATTTAGCCCGATCATTTCTTCGACGAAACCATTACTAGAGTTCGGGATCCGATGATCGCAGTGGAGGGATGTCAACGCGGAGCTATGGAGGTGGAGGAATGGATCTACAAAGGTTGTATTTCCGTTCACTTAGTAGTTAAGTTGTTAGCTAGCTTGTAGTTTCGCCTAAACTCTAGTTAACGATCCGTATTAGGATTTGTAGGCACTTGAAAAATTTGAATTTGGCATGGTTGATGCCTTGTGAGACCTCATTAGTGTGCCTAGGAACCCTACAGTGGTATCAGAGCCTAACTAGAGCCTTAGGCGATGAGTAGACGAAGTTACAAACCCGATCGAACCCGAAACCCTAGATTTCATCCACTCTCTGTACATTTTTGAAAATTGTGGATTTTTGGGAATTAAAAATATGCAGAAAAATCAGCAGGAGTTTTTAGGAGTTACTGTGAAATTCGAGTGGCTAATTCGACTAAGGCGTGGTGGAACCGCGGCAAGAGCCTGGCTCGTGCGGCGGTTCCGCGGCCAAGTAGTCACATCAGGTTTTGAAAAATGCACAGTAATTCCTATATTTTAGTTCTGTATTTTCTGGGAATTTTTAACTTCTACTCAAGAGTTGAGTTTTCTGGGTTGTATTTGGGACTCGGTGTTTCGATCGGGAAGTTTAACTTCGTCTGTGTTTTTCCGGATAATTTTAGAAAATCTTGAAAAGTTCGACCGGATATAAATACCCAGTTTTTCCCCTGTTGGGAAATTTCCAAGTGTTGGATCTTTCCGTAGTTTAAAGACGTTCTAAGTAGTGCAAGTAACGCGATGGTCCCTCTAGAAGACAACAAACCTTAACTCGATTATGTGACCGTCTTGAACTGCCCTTTGAACCTTAGGGTTTGGGGCAGTACGGCGTGCCGTATGTGAGGCGTTGGCTTGACCCTTCTACGGCTGGACCGTTGGTACTGAGGCATAAAGTGAATGTTTTTAAACTTATTTCATGTGTTGAGCCGCTTCGGGAAAACTTGGGCGTTCGATTGTTCGATCGGAAAATTTAACATTTTCTATTTATCCGGAATGTGATACAATAATTGGAATTCACAAGTAGTTATGAGATAACTGAATGAATGTTATAAATCTAGCGGTTTAGTCTCACTTGGTCGGTTGCCATGGAATTTTGATGCGATCAAAAGTCCGTCGCAATCACGTAGCTTATGGGGATACTCGCCGGGTAAACTTAATAGACAACCTCACCCCTTAGCCCCGACCAAGTGACTGTAGGAGAACCCCGTCGTCGAAAGCATCATTTCGGGTGCTCGCGGCAGCGGTGTTCCGCCTTGGTGCACTTCGTTGACGGTATCGGGGGTGTAGGGTTCCTAGGCACTCTCAAGAGGTCTCTCAAGGCATCAACCATGCCAATTTCAAATTTTACGGTGCCGAGAAACCCTAGACTAGATCGTTGACTAGAAGTTTAGGCGAAAAACGAATCTAGTTAACAACTTAACTAAAGATAAGAAGCTACAACCTTTGTAGATCCGGTTATCCACTTCCTTAGCTCCACGTAGACGTCCTCTCGCTGTCCGTCTCGAATCCCGAACTCAAGCATCGGCTTCATCGGAGAAATGGGCGGGCAAGGTCGTCGGCTTCGTGCCGAAGATGATCTACGTCGAGGCTTCACAAGATCAAGCTCCGACTTCACCAAGTTGTGAAACTTGTGAAGAAAACACCCTATACTACTTGGCAAGAGGTAGAGGGTGAAGAAATAGGAGGTGGGTTCACTTTAGATTTGGATTTCTCTCACTTTTGCTCAAGTTGCCATTGATGGACTTAAGCTTTTCTTGAAGAAGAAGATGATCAAGAAGAAGAAAGAATATGATAAGTGTTTTATTTAAAAAGAAACTAATATGAATACTTATCATATCCTAACCATAGTCAAGTGTAGAGAGTAAACTAGGGTTAGTAGGAATGGTTAGGGTTAAGGATGAGATAAGAATGGTGGACTTGTTCAAAGCTTCAAGAAGCTTCAACATATACAAACAAAATAAGCGACCATTCTCATTTATTTTCCAAAATGAATAAATAAATATAAATAAAAGAATAAGTAAATAAAACCCTAACCATTCATATAACCATGGTTTAATCTTTACACAAGCACAAGTTAACATGTATCATCAAACACTTGATTTAACGATCCGGTCATATCGCATATAACCGACTAGTATCCTATGTATCGGCTTATCGAATCAATCCTTGATTCGATATCTAGGTTATATCGAATATAACCAATCGATACATTCATCGCGAGAATGGAATACGGTATCACATACACGCATTATTCTCGGTCCTGCACATATCTCATATGCGCTCCTATTTCGTTTCGCTTGAGCCAGGAAACCTCTGTGTAGGACTCTAAAGACTCGTCAATACGCCGGTAGCAGATGATGATCATATCAAGCACCTACAAGCCGCAAGCGGTCTGCTAAACGTAACGGCCATCCGGGTATTGAGCGATCAGAAGATCGACGAGCAAGCCCGCTCACACTCCTGTGAATCCAACCAGTAACACTTACCGTACAGTCCGGTCTGTTCGTCTGATATGTCGCATATCAAGTCTAGGGGTGGTAAACGTCAGACCCCAATAACCGATAAGTCGTACCGATGTGAGGCTCATAACGGGTCGAGAAACTACTGGTAACACTTACCAGCAAATCTCTGATCAGCCCTGGCCAGGGACTTCCCTGTTACGGCCAATCGAGCACAGCGCAACATCAACCCCCAATACCGGGAGAGACGAAACCCCTCCTATCGCTCATTGCCTCCATGTGACTCGGGACTGTGCCCAAAAACCACCGTTTTGCACGCCCTCATGGACGTGGTAAGATGGAGATCAAAGCACAGTGGGAATCACACAAGACTCTATGACGATCTCGGGTCTACAGACTAACCTGCACAAGTGTCACCTGAGAACTGCCATCTGACATGAGGTATAATACCATCTGGGAGTTCTCGGCGAGTCCGTCCAGTGTACCCAGTCTCCACTGAGCACCCGTACACCATCTCTGATGTCAAACACCAATGGATATGGGATCATCCATCGCCCATCTCATGGGTCGAGAAGCGTATACGCTAGTCTACTCTGGTATATCGATGCCCCGTCTCGATACACCCACGACTAGGGACCTTGAAGGATGTACTTATAGACTACCATGTCCCCACTAGTATGATCTGCATCATAGTCCAGGTAGTCAAGTACACATCCTAAGGGCTTTACCAACATGTAACTATAAGACAGTTTAAAGAGACAAGTGTACATGTTAAGATAAAGTGCAACCAGATAGCATACTATCATATCGAGAAAGAAAGTCATCTCTATATATGTCCAAGCATCCAATATAATATACATCATCAGTACAATACTGGCCTCTAGGGCATACATACAACTAACAGGGGGTGTGGCCGCCTACTAAAGTTTGCGACGAGCATTCGATCAGGATGTCGGGAATCTTGTTGAATTGCCCGACTTGATATTGAAAAGAGTTTTCGATAATGAGACTAAAATGCGGGGTTTATAATTGTTAGGCATGCGATGTCTAAGGAATTCATTTGATTAGGCATGCGATGTTTAAAGAGATTGCGGATTCCAACTGTTGTAGTTTTACACTTTCTTTTCTATGACCGTAAGTGTAATATGTGATGTCGCCGGTTTCGTTGTTATATGTCAACGACAATTGGGATGGGCATATTTACTTACGTTGATAACATGTGATGTTATGTGTTGCTGGATATGTTATATTGGATCGTCGTGTTTGAATAGCCGGGTTTTTTTTATGTGAGATGAGTGTTTTTTCATTTTTCATTCATGTAAAAACTTGTATGTAATATTCTTTTATTGGGGCACTTCTAGGTTGCGGAAGATGTCACCATTTGTATATTATTTACTTTTCCGCACTAGGATAGACCCAAGGAGGAGAGCACAAGTAACCGGGTTCTAGAGTCCAGTGGGAGACCAACTCGGGGAGTCGAGTCCGGGTCTCCTAACTCTAGAATTGGTAGGGTTGCTTGCCGCACTCGTAGGGGTCTAGGGGTGTGGGTTTTGGCTATTCATCACGACCGTGGAATCCGTGTTTTATACTGGCTCATATTGAAAACACGGACGTCCTAGTATATCCAATATTTCATATGATATTTTCTGCTGCGTTATCTGTGATATGATCATGTGATATGTTCTGTGATAGATACTGTATATAGTATATATGATATATTATATAGGCGTTACTTATGTTTTACATCCGCGCTAGCCCTGCCCCGCTCTGCCGTTAGTCACCTAACCTAACGGTGCACGAGGGGACATCGAGGCGAACACGGATGGCATAAGTGTACGTCGTATTTATCTGTGATGTTTAGGTACTTTAAATGATGGGACTTCATTAATATGATTAATGAAAGTAAAAAGAAACCTAAAGATGTTGTAGAATTGAATTTCAAAAATAAAACAGGTAGCTACAGTTCTTGCTTTGCACAGCGGTATATATGATATATCCTGCACCTTATTCGATGAGGAAAGGGCCGACGATCCCTTCACCGGGAGTGACCACTTTAGCAATAACTGGCAAATGCTACACACTCGGTTTGTCTTTTGATAGCTTCTATAGTTTCTGCTTTGCACAGTGATATATATGATATATCCCACACCTCATTCGACGAGAAAAGGGCCGACAATCCCCTCACCGGGAGTGACCCCTTTAGCAAAACTAGAAAAGCATCAAAAACACTCCATTTCAAAATCATTTGATTCTACAACGATATCAAGTTCATTACGCAATAGGTTTTCAGAAAAACCTGTCGTAGCCCTCCGTCATTTCAGATAAGTAGTAGTTAGTATTCGTGCTGCGTTTGTTGGCCTTTGTCAAGGCGTAGTGTGCGGTAGCTAACTGATGCTTATCTGCTTATGCATATGATGCAGATTGGATTAGGGTAGTCGTGCGACCTTGTTGGCCTTTGTCAAGGGCCGTGCGGGTGGGTTTATTTCAATCAAGAAATGACGGGTTGAACTTGACTAGCAGCCTATGATTTGTTGGCCTTTGTCAAGGTCATAGGAGGCTTGGGGCAAAATTATCGGGAATTTCAAGTGTTGAAATTTGCAATGAGATTGCATACCTTCTATGAGATAGTTGGATCCCGATACCCACTGCGAGTAAGAGTTACTCCTGGGAGAGTTTTACACATTACAATTAGCCGATCAAGTAGGTGTCTAGAAAGGTGTTAACGAGGTTACGCCTCTGGGAAAACGAGGTTTACATTAATTAGGTTCGTGCGAAAGCACGGGGGACCTCCCTCAAAGTACCGACACTGGCCTGGCTGAAAGATTGGCGAACTTGTAGTGTGTAATTAATCCTGGCTAGTCTTTCCTTTTAGGGTTTGAAGGAAGATTTGATAAAACAGTGGGAGCCATCCTGATTAGATAAAATAATAACCAATCTGATCTTGCAAGAGCGCACGCTGAGTGTTTTCTTCTCTCTCTCTCCAGGTAGCGACCATCTCACGCCTTAATCAAGATAATAATACGGATATTTGACCGAACCCGCTTGTTATATTGAGCTGGGGAACGTTGGTCCCGCTCCAACTTATAATTGTTATAAGACAGAGCAGGAAATTGGGGATTACCAGAATTCCCGTGCCGCCCAAACGAAGAAAGTGCATACTGATGCATCATCTTCGGGTGTGTTCATTATACAGAACTGTTTCTCAGTATTCTTTATGCCCTGGATATGAGATACCGGATCAGGATCCCGCATATGTAATTTGTTACATGGGCTACAGATAGGTAAAGAACTGAGAACGGGTGATAAGTTTCATGAGACAGAAAACGGGGCAAGTGTTGCAGCCAAGTCTGTTGGTCACTGTCACCCTGTATTACCAATACATTGATTCTGAATGAATGTTATTAGATACCGAACCTGATATACAAAATCATATCACTCTCTTTATTAGTAAAGAAATGATAAAATTTTGTATTGTTGGATAATATTTTGAACATTTCCTATATCAAAAGTTGATCGGTTCAGGCACGTTATCTAAAAGCATTGATGTTCTAAATCAAACTACAGTTTTTAGAATACAGAACACACACAAGAGGAAGAGTTCAAAAATGAACGAATCCTTCTTGAGGCATTGTAGACTAGGTCATATCAATGCGACCCGACTAGCTGAAGTTACATGTAGATGCATATTTAAATCAGTTTGCATTTACATCTTGTGAAACTTGCCAGTCATGTCACAAAGATATAATGACACCAGCTCTGTTTATTGGAAACAGAGAAAGAGTTAGTGAACTCTTGGGATGATACATGTTGATGTATAAAGGTCCCCTGTCTACACATGCCAACACCGGTTCTTTGTACTTCATTACATTCTCTGATGATCTCTCAAGATTCAGACATATGTTCCTGTTGAAACACAAGTCCGAACCTTTTGAGATATTCACGGAATATAAAGTAGAGAACCAAAATGAGGGTATAAGTATTATGTCCTTTGATGCGATCAGGGAGGAGAATACATGAGCACGGAATTCCTGGACTATTCTAAAGGAGAATGAGATTCTCTCTCAGCATTACTCCTCCGTATACACCATAGCACGATGGTATATCGGGGCGGAGCAATTGCACCCTATTCGATATGGTGCACTCTATGATGGGTACTGCTGAGTTACCTGTTTCCTTTTTGGGAGATATGCGCTTGAGAAACTGCATACCTATTGAATAGGGTTCGAATCAGATCACAGCCTACCACTCCATATGAGATATGGTATGGGAAGAGCCCATGTCTTAAGCTAGTTAAGATTTGGGGTTGTCCGGCCTATGTCTAAAAGCAAAATCCGGACAAGCTCGAGGCAAGGTCTGTTATGTAGAACTGGAAATGTTCCAGCTATACAAACTGCAGCTGATGATTTGAAAGAACCAAAGGATTCAATAGTTACCAACGAACCTCAGCCTCTCCGCCGATCTAGTAAGGTTCCTCACCCTACTGAGAGATACTTCGGTTACTCTATGACAGTGGGAGCGAGGATTGCATCATGAGATGATGACCCAACTAGTTTCGAGCTGGCCATCAGGAGTGGGACTCTGTAAGAATGGCTGGATGTTTAGCGATCTGAGATGGAATCCTTATACACCAACAAAGTATGGACTTTAGTTGCTATATCTGAAGGGTTAAATTCCCATCAGGAGCAAGTATATCTTGAGAAGATTACTTGGTGTAGATGAAAAAGTTGAGACTTTCAAAGCTAGACTTGTTAAAGGTTTTCGTCATTGACCAGGCGTGGATAATGATGATACCTTTTTCCCAGTGGCTATACTTAAGTCCATCCAGATCCTACTTGCCACGGCTACATACTATGACTACGATATCTGGCGGTTGGGTGCCATGACTGCTTTTCTAAATAATGTTTTAGAAGAGTGTCTATAAGTACACAGCCATAGGGCCTCATAGACAGTGGGAGCAGCGGAAATGTGTGCAAGATGTTTTATGTGATAAAACAGGCATCGCGGAGTTAGAACATCTGTTTTGATGAGTTAGTCAAAAAGTTTGACATCATCAAAATGGTAGATGAACCTTGTATAAACAAAAAGGTAGTAGAGAGTATGGTGACGATCCTCGTAGAGTATGTGGATGACATACTCTTGATAAGAAAGGAGTTTCCTATGCTACGCTCGGTCAATCTCCGCTTATCATAATGATTCTCCATACAGGATCAAAGTGATACCTCCTAAATCCTATGTTTTGGGTCTATGAGATAGATCTAAATGGATGTTAGGATACTCACTAGATGTAGTGAGATGGTATCAATCGATCCTGGGGAGAATCACTGGAAGTGTTCCAGGGTGATAAGGACAACTGAATGTCAGTCACAGGCATTGTCTTTACCCTCAGTGGAGGGACGGTATGTTGGAAGAGTTCCAAGCTAAATACCGTGGCTTACTAGACGATAAAGGCAGGATACATCGCTACTTAACATGCTACCAAAGAGGCTGTCTGGGTGTATATTAGTTCATGAGATGAACTTAGTTCCTCCCATTGTGTGACAATAGAATTGTGGCTTATGACAAGGAACGTCCGTCCCATCAGTGATCCAGACATATTCTAAGGCAGTATCACCTGATCATGGAGATGGTTGATCTCCAAAGGATCGAGGTCAGGAGAGTAGACTCAGAGGACAACAGGGCGGATCCACTCACAAAGGCCTTTTCCCAGAGAGAGACTTTTATGGGATGGTTGAGTATGAGATACTACAACCACTGCTATCAGATGGCCCTAGTGCAAGTGGGAGATTGTTAGTTATATGTATGCCCTAGAGGCCATTGCTATACATAGGATGTATATTGTAGTGGATGCTTGGACATATATAGGGAGGAATTTCTTGCTTGACATGATAGTATGCTATCTGGTTGCTCTTTACCTTAACATGTACAATGATTGTCTCTCTGTTACATGTTGGTAAAGCCCTTAGGATGTGTAGTTAACTACCTGGACTATGATGCGGATCATACTAGTGGGGACATGGTAGTCCATAAGTACATCCTTCAAAGTCCCTAGTCGTGGGTGTATCGAGACGGGGCATCGATATACCAGAGTAGACTAGCGTGTACCTTCTCGACCCATACAGATAGGCGATGGATGATCCCATATCCATTGGTGTTTGACATCAGAGATGATATACGGGTGCTCAGAGGAGACTGGGTACACTGGACGGACTCGTCGAGAACTCCCAGATGGTATTATACCTCATGTCAGATGGCAGTTCTCTGGTGACACTGGTACAGAGTAGTCTGTTGACCCGAGATCGTCATAGAGTCTTGTGTGATTCCCACTGTGCTTTGATTTCAACCTTACCACGTCCAAGAGGGCGTGCAAAACGGTGGTTTTTGGGTACAGTCCCGAATCACATGGAGACAATGAGCGATAGGAGGGGATTCGTCTCTCCCGGTATAGGGAGTTGATGTTGCGCTGTGTTCGATTTGCTATAACCGGAAATCCCTGGCCAGGGTTGCTGAGATTTACTGGTAAGTGTTACCAGTAGTTTCTCGAACTGTTATAGACCTCATATCGACACGACTTATCGAGCTGCTGGGGTCTGACGTTTACCACCCCTAGGCGAGATATGCGACATATCAGACGAACAGACCGGACTGTACGGTAAGTGTTACTGGTTGGATTCACAGGAGTGTGAGCGGGCTTGCTCGTCGATCTTCTGATCGCTCAATACTCGGGTGGCCGTTACGTTTAGCAGACCGCTTGCGGCTTGTGGGTGTTTGATATGATCATCACCTGCTGCCGGCGTATTGACGAGTCTTTAGAGTCCTACACAGAGGTTTCCTGGCTCAAGCGAAACGAAATAGGAGCGCATATGAGATATGTGCGGGACCGAGAATAATGCGTGTATGTGATACAGTATTCTATTCTCGCGATGAATGTATCGATTGGTTATATGCGATATAACCTAGTTATCGAATCGAGGATTGATTCGATAAGTCGATACATTGAATATTATTCGGTCATATGCGATATGACCGGATCGTTAAATCAAGTGTTGATTTAATGATTTAATGTATAATTATATATTAGATATATTACTTTACATTAACTAGTATTTGTTCACTTTAAATGGATTTTCTCACTTGAAGTGCATATTGTATATGTGATATATTTTTGTACACTTGTTTGTATCATGTTTGATGATACATGCAACCTTGGGTGTGTGTATGCTATACACTATTTTTAGTTAATGGTTAGGGTTTTTATTGCTTTATTTATTTATCTATTTATTTTAGTTAAAAGAAAAAGGAAAAACAAAATGGTTGCTTTTATACTAGAACTTTCTTGATGCTTCATGCATCTTTGACTAAGTGACCATTTTGTCTTCATCTCCTAAACCTAACCATTCAACTAACCCTAGTTCATTCTCTACACTTAACCAAGGTTGCATTATGATAAGGATGAATAGGATTTTCTTTTTAACTTAATCCTTTTTATTCTTTCATCTTCATCATCTTCATCAAGCTTCATGAAAGCTTGCTAGCTTCAATGGTGAAATGAGAAAAAGAGTGAGAAATCCAATTCTAAAGTGAACCCACTTCCTATTTCTTCATCCTCTACCACTTGCCAAGTAGTATAGGGTGTTTTCTTCATAAGTTTCATGACTTGGTGAAGGTGGAGCTTGATCTTGAGTTGTCTCAACGTAGATCATCTTCGGCATCGAAGTCGACGATCTAGCCCGATCATTTCTTCGACGAAACCATTACTAGAGTCCGGGATCCGATGATTGCAGTGGAGGGACGTCAACGCGGAGCTATGGAGGTGGAGGAACGGATCTACAAAGGCTGTATTTCCGTTCACTTGGTAGTTAAGTTGTTAGCTAGCTTGTAGTTTCGCCTAAACTCTAGTTAACGATTCGTATTAGGTTTGTAGGCACATGAAAAATTTGAATTTGGCATGGTTGATGCCTTGTGAGACCTCATTAGTGTGCCTAGGAACCTTACACAAGTCCCATATCAAGCAACTCTTGCAATTGATCTTTAAGCTCTCTAAGCTCTGCTGGAGCCATCCGATAAGGCGGTATAGAAATAGGCTCCGTGCCAGGAATCAGATCAGTGCAGAACTCAATATCACGCTCTGGCGGCAACCCAGGTAACTCATCGGGAAAGACATCGGGAAACTCTCGCAAGGTAGGAACCTGGTCCAAATACTCCACTGTGGCTCTAGTATCATGAATGAATGCCAAGAATCCCCGACATCCCCTCCTCAAAAGCCGACAAGCGCACAGGACAGAAATCAAACTGTGAGGGGCGGCACCATGGTCCCCCTGCACAACAAACACTGACTCGCCAGGAAAACAAAACCTAACTGTCTTTTCTCGGCAGTCCACGGATGTGTAGCAAGTAGCTAACCAGTCCATGCCCAACAGAACGTTGAAGTCCAACATCTCAAGAAGGATCAAGTCGACGGACAGATCTCTGTCCCCTATACGGACAGCACACGATCGAAACACGTTTCGTGCAACAAACGACTCTCCCACAGGAGTAGTCACGACAAGCGGCTGACCTAGCAAACATGACTCTCAGCCTAACCTCGGCACGAAGTGCGTAGAAACATACGAATGCGTAGATCCCGGATCAAAAAGAACATGTGCATCATAAGAACATACAGAAAGGATACCTGAAACCACAGCATTGGACGCCTGAGCGTCCTGGTGAGTCAAGGCAAAAACCCGAGCCTGCCCTCTACCGGCTACTGGCTGTCCTCTGCCTCTGCCACCTCGTTCTCTCGGCACAAAACCACCGAGACCACGACCTCTCTGAGCAGGAGTCTGACGCGGCACAACTACAGGAATAAGAGGCAATGCTCTCTGAGGCGGAGAAGGTGGTAAGGTAACCTGGGGTACTGCTGGCCCTTTCTGACGCACCACTGTACAATCCCGAACAAGGTGATGTAGACTGCCACATCCAAAGCACCCATAAGATGGTCGCTGGCCCTCCTGGGAGTAAGAGCTGAATAACTGGCCCCATCCCATGTCTCTGCTACTCCCCGAGTCTGAAGGAACTCTGCCTCGGCGTGCAAACCTCTGTCTCCATGCTGGTACATCCGTACGAGTCCTCTTCAGTTCCGGAACAACCGCTGACTCAGCTAGACGCTCCTCCACCAATAGGGCTGCATCGACAGCTGCCGCATACGTGTCGCAATGCTGAATGCTGATGGCTAGGAACAACTGGGTAAGCAGGCCTTGAACAAACCTCTTCACCCTCATCTCCTCAGTCGCCACCAAGTACGAAGCATATACAGACAGCTCGGTAAACAGTACATCATACTCAGACACCGTCATCCCCGGAGTTTGACGTAACGACTCAAATTTGCGCGCTCGTGCATCCCTGATGCTCGGTGGAAGAAAACGGGTGAGAAACACAGTCACAAACTCAGCCCAGGTCATAGGAGCAAGACCAGCGGCTCTGCCCCTCTCCAACGACTCACACCACATCTGGGCCAGACCCTCCAGCCGGAAACTCGAAAACTCCACCCATCTCTCGTCAGAGCATCGGAGCGAATGATAAATCCTGGCCATCCGGTCGATAAACGACTGCGGATCCTCGGTAGCATCTGTGCCAGTTAACACCGGAGGCCTCAACCTCATAAACTCTGTCAGTGACACGGTAATAACCTCCGGAGCTGTAACTGCGACTGCCGGAACTGTAGGTACCATCGTGGTCCCTGCAACAGGTGGAACAACTGCCTGCCCCTGCGCTCGAAAGGCCTCTACCAAAGTCCCCATCATCTGGCGCAGGTCCTGCATACCAGCTCCAATCATAGCAATATGCTCCGGTACAATAGGCGTACCACCCTGGTCAGTCCTCGCCTCAGACGAGTCAACTCTGACTTCGGCCCTCGCGGCCGCTCTCTGTGCCCTCATAGTCTTCGGCATATAGGCTGGAAATTGAAACAAGATTCGATAAGGAAACAAGAATCGAATCACCAGGATGTATATCATCACGGAGGAAAAATAATCAATAACTCCTAAGGTCACTTAGGCGGAGTACCGTGTCGTAAGTATGCCGCGGAACATACACACGCTACGTCACTCTGCTTAAGCTACCTACTCCATCATACCAAGGTCATCCTACACTCCGAAAGGTAAAACCTAGCGCTCTGATGCCAACTTTGACATGACCCTAAATTTGGCCCGTAACCGGCATTTAAACTACGTAACGTCTACAGGCGTACGCAACTCAAGTAAGCCAAAAATGAGAAATCTAAACCACCCAAAACTGGATCAACGGAGAAAAACATAGTTTTAAACATTTGGAAAATCACAAGTAAAATCTCTAACTCTAGTTTTCTTTCTTGAAAATTCCGGCAGCACTTCCTTTGTAAAAACTAGCCCCGAAAACGGGTACAACATAGATAATAATAAAAGCATCCCAAACGGGAGAAAATCACGCCCAACGGCGGAGACAACCACCACAAAATATAAATACGACGCCAAAGCGAAGAAATATAAAAGAAAACTGCATAAAGAAGTAAACTTTTCACAAAACCGGCTCCCACGAGCACGGCATCCAAAGTCACTAAATAATACAACACTGAATCCTCACAAATCGTCTCTAAGTCATATACAAACAGTGGTAGATGGAGAATACTAGATCCAATCAAAAAGGTATACAATGTACAAACAGATAACCGCAAACCCACCTAAAAGCAAAGGCCTCACAGCCAAACGTAGCAGTATCCGCAAAAGTAGAGATGATAAGACGCCCTGCCGCGACCACTCAGAGGGTAAGTCCTGCAAAACACTGTGGCACAACGGGGGTGAGTTGCCAACTCGTGAATAGAAAATAACATCGTACTGTAATCGCAAGTATGCACGAACATAGATTTATCTATCACATGTAATCCGATAGCATAAGTATGATAAGCGAATATGCAACAATCATGTAAAGGTACATCATCAGGATACTACAACTACATGAAGCAATGCATAACAAAATAATCCTGAGTGTGGGATGATATAATATAAAATCTCATGCAAAATCATCAGCATGGAAAAACATCAGTGTCTCTCACTGACACATCAAATCCCAAATCCTCAAGCATCGCATCCTCAGATCGGCCCTCACATGTAAGTCTCATGGAACCTGAGTGTCTATCATCGACACCTGAAACATCTTGAAAACATATACCTGTATGTATGTATGTATGTATGTATGTATGTATATATATAAGTATGAGGATATCCATCCCGTATGTCCACCGAAAATACGTAAAAATCATGGAAAAACCTGAGTGTCTAACACCGACAATCAAACATCATGAAACCCATGTCTAGCATCGACACGTAAATCCTCATAACTCAGGCGCTGTCATCGCAACTGGCCCTGACGATATGTCGTACACCACTCCAGTCGGTATCCCCATGATAACCGCCGAGTCCAAATACTATCACCGGTAGGTAGTGGTCCCACCGCCAGGCTTATCGTCTACACCACGAAATCACCACTCGCCTCGGGGTACCATACCGGGTCCACCATATACCCGCAGACGGTGCCTCCCGCTCCTCGAATCGGGTATCACAAGCCAAATCTCAGAACCGAGAAATCACATGGTGGACGCACTGAAATATCATATCAAGAGAAACTGGGTTTTCAAACAATACTTGGAATACCCCCACGGTTCTCAAATCCATAAATCATATGAAATCCATATCTCAATGCATAAAATCCATATAAAACTGATATATGCAATATAAAACATCAATATAAGCATATAAAGAGAAAACCGCCCTTTTAAATGAATCCAGCTTTAAAATATATCTTGCGGTTCCCAAAATCCTCCGAAAAACAAGTGCAGCATCATATGAGGTGTACATGTAATTGTAGCAAGGTTTAAGTATCTACATGTAAGCAAGTATGTACGATGCATTTCATAAGCGCAATAATCCACGACTCAATATCACATGTCAAAACAATACAACTTAGGGTATATACAACTATAGCCAAAATATATGGGTGTACATGTCAATATGTGTGCATGATGTACATGTAGCTGTAATCGAATATGTGCATGATGTACAAGTAGCTATAGTAAGGTATACGTGAAATGGGATAAAAGTTACATCTTAACTATCCATGTCCAATACAATATCTCATATGCACAATAGGATAAGGGTCACTGCCTCAATTATCCCACTTCACTATAATAATACGTATGTATGTGGGTTGTGCGTGTCATAGCAATTACTAATGATGTGGGTGTAGCATACAATTTAGTGCTCGTGCAACATGAACCGTCAGTAATGTGTTATATCTAAAGGTACAACAGATACTACTATGCAATGACATTTATATGAAATTAACCAATATGCAATAACATGCAGCTATCCTATCATATCAGCCCTGATGCATAACGCCATACGGGCGATTTCCCCGTAGATGTTAAATCTACTCACTGATGGTCTCAAGCTATGAAAATCCGACCACCTGCTTCCCCTTGTTCGCAGCATCCGAAGTCCCCACGTGCGATGCTATATTTTCACAAACACAAAAGGTAGTGCAAACATCTAAGAAATCGACCTATATAACGTAAAACTACGTTTTAAACGATGCACCAACACTAAACTAACTCACGAGTGTCCGTATAGTGGTTAACGTGTGTAACGATACCACTAAACCAACCAAAGTACAGCAGCTGCACAAGCTCACGATTCGTGTCGCAAAACGTAACACGCAGACTCAAAACACTAGATTATAGGTAAACGATTCCTGATTTTTCATACTGCTATTATAAAAAAAGTAAACAGTACCAAACATCCCTAAACTACAGAATACAACTACCCACAAAAACCAAACCCCCGCACATCCCCTCATAGCCGGCGTCGCCGGAAATCGTCAAAGGGTCGCCGGCCTATTCCGGTGAGGTGGTCCTCGTGTCCCAGGTGGTGTCTTAGGTTCACTAGTACATCACTACAATTTTGTTTGTTCACTTACTAAATATTCCAGGTCAGAGCAGATCCCAGAAATTCAAAAAGACACTAAAGAATACGATATTGCACTAATCGATATCTAACGTGTTCTAAACAATAATCAATGAGCTACCCATCATAAAAACTCCTAATTAACAGATTAGATATTATACCTTATAACCCTTGCTCTCAAGATCCAAGCTTTCCTAGATCCAAGTGAGCAAGAAGCAAAAACCAAGACTTGATGTATATTTTGTGATATATTTTGGAATTTTGGAGAATTATGAGTTTGGATTGATGCAAAAATGGAAGGGAATGATCAAGAGCAGAAGGGGGAGGAAGGGATCTCGGCCAAGTGATAAGGATGGGGTTTTGTGAGGAATTTCCTAGCTATTTCTCATGATAAATGCACATAAATGCATTCACACACACATGCATGCACCTCACTCATTTCTTTTATTTTTCTTTAACTTTAATTCTAAAACCCATACAAATATCTAGATACTATGTGAGGGTTGAATTAACTCAAACTTAATTGTTGAAAAGATCACTTAAGAGAAATTTCCCAAAATGTGAATACCGTATTAAAATAATATTAAAATTGGAAAAAATTCTATCTGAACCAAAACGTCCCATATACCCCCAAAACTTGCGCACTAGTTTTATTTTAGCTAAACTAGGTGCTGGCAAATCTATATGGTCGTTTGAACACAGTCGGGTTAAAACGGAAAAATTCTCATAACGATTTCTAAAACGTTACACATATCGCGAGAATCTAATACGGTATCGCATACACGTATTATTCTCGGTCCTGCACATATCATATATATGGTCCTACTCCATTATGCCTGAGCCAGGAAACCTCTGTGTAGGACTCTAAAGAATCGTCAATACGCCGGAGTAGATGATGATCATATCAATCACCCACAAGCTGCAAGCGGTCAGCTAAACGTAACAGCCATCCAGGTATCGAGCAATCAGAAGATCAACAAGCAAGCCTATATATTCTCCTGCGAATCCAATCAGTAATACTCCCGTACAGTCCGGTCTCTTCGTCTGATATGTCGCATATCCAGTCTAGGGGTGGTAAACGTCAGACCCCAGTAACCGATAAGTCGTGTCGATATGAGGTCCATAACAGTTTGAGAAACTACTGATAACACTTACCAGTAAATCTCAGCAACCCTGCCCAGGGATTTCCAGTTATAGTCAATCGAACACAGCGCAACATCAACTCCCTATACCGGGAGAGACGAAACCCCTCATATCGCTCATTGCCCCCATGTGATTCGGGACTGTACCCAAAAGCCACCGTTTTGCACGCCCTCTTGGACGTGGTATGATGGAAATCAAAGCACAGTGGGAATCACACAAGACTCTATGACGATCTCGGGTCTACAGACTAACCTGTACCGGTGTCACCAGAGAACTGCTATCTGACGTGAGGTATAATACCATCTGGGAGTTCTCGGTGAGTCCGTCCAGTGTACCCAGTCTCCACTGAGCACCCGTATACTATCTATGGTGTCAAACATTAATGGATATGGGATCATCCATCGCCCATCTACATGGGTCAAGAAGCATACACTAGTCTACTCTGGTATATCGATGCCCTGTCTAGATACACCTGCGACTAGGAACATTTGAAGGATGTACTTAGCGATTACACTGTCCCTACTACTATGATCTGCATCATAGTCCTGGTAGTCAAGTACTCATCCTAAGGGCTTTATCAACATGTAACATAGAGACTATCAGAGTATATGTTAAGATAAAGAGCAACCAGATAGCATACTATCATGTCAAGTAAGAAAGTCCTCCATATATATGTCTAAGCATCCACTATAATATACATCGCATGTACAGTAATAGCCTCTAGGGCATACACATCACTAACAATCTCCCACTTGCACTAGGGCCATCTATTGTAGTATCTCATACCTAACAATCAGCTGCGATTGAAGTATCTCATACTCAACCATCCCATAAAAGTCTCTACTTGGAAATAGGCCTTTGTGAGTGGATCCACGCTGATGTCCTCTATGTCTACTCTCCTAACCTCGATCTCCCTGGAGATCAACCATCTCCATGATCAGGTGATACTACCTTAAAATATGTCTGGATCTCAGATGGGACGGGGGTTCATATGCATAAGCCACAACTCCATTGTCATACAATGGCAGGAACAAAATTCATCTCATGAACTCATATATATCCAGACTGTCTCTTTGGTAGAATCCTTGTTAACGATGTATCTAGCCTTTAATCATCTAGTATGTCACGGTATCTAGTTTGGAACTCTTCCAACATACCGTCCCTCTACTGAGGGTAAAGACAATGCCTGTGACTGACATTCAGTCGTCCTTATCACCCTGGAACCTTTTCAGTGATTCTCCCCAGGATCGATTGATACCATCTCACTACAACTAGTGAGAATCCTAACATCCAATTAGATCTATCTCATAGATCCATAACCCAGGATTTAGGAGGTATCACCTTGATCCTATATGGAGAATCTTTGTGATAAGAGGAGATTGACCGAGCGTAGCATAGGAAACTCCTTCCCCATCAAGAGTATGTCATCCACGTACTATACGAGGATCACCACCATACTCCCTACTAACTTTTTGTATATACTCGGTTCATCTACTATTTTGATGAAGTCAAACTCTTTGACTACTACATCAAAACAGACGTTCCAAGTCCGTGATGCCTGATTTGTCCCATAAAACATCTTGCACACGTTTCCGCTGCTCCCACTATCTACGAAGCCCTCTGGTTGTGTACTTATAGACGCTCTCTTCCAAATCACTATTTAGAAAAGCAGTCATGACACCCAACCGCCAGATATCGTAGTCATGGTATGTAGCAGTGGCAAGTAGGATCTGGATGGACTTAAGCATAACTTTGAAAGTCTCAACTTTTCCATGTACACCAAGTAATCTTCTCAAGATATACTTTCTCCTGGTAGGGATTTAACCCTTCAGATAAAGCAACCAAAGTCCATACTTTATTGGTGTATAAGGATTCCATCTCAGATCGCTAAGCATCCAGCCATTCTCACAGAGTCTCCACTCCTGATGGGCTGCTCGAAACTAGTTGGGTCATCATCTCATGATGTAATCCTTGCTCCCACTGTTATAGAGAAACCGAAGTATCTCTCAGGTGGATGAGGAACCCTACCAGATCGGTGGAGAGGCTGAGGTTCGTTGGAAACTATTGAATCCTCCGGTTCTACCAAATCATCAGTTGCAGTTTGTTTTAGCTGGAACTACTTCCAGTTCTACCTTATGACCACTAATTTCTTCACAAGAAATTCCCTTTCCCAAAGGTGGCATGCTGAGAAAACATCTCTTGTTCCTCAGTTTGGTAGAAGATATTCCCTTGTGAATGCTTAGGATATCCAACAAACTTCTACAGAGCCGACCTTGCCTCGAGCTTGTCTGGATTTTGCTTTTGACATAGGCCGGACAACCCCAAATCTTAACTTCCTTAAAAGATGGGCTCTTCCCATACCATATCACATATGGAGTGGTAGGCATCTGATTTGTTTGGAACCCTATTCAATAGGTATGCAACTTCTCAAGTGCATAACCCCAAAAGAAAATAGGCAACTCAGTAGTAATCATCATAGAGCACACCATATCACATAGGGTGCGATTGCTCCGCCCCGATACACCGACGTGCTGTGGTGTATACGGAGGAGTAATGCTAAGAGAGAATCTCATTCTCCTTTAGAACTGTCCAGGAATTCCGTGCTCAAGTATTCTCCTTCTCGATCTCATCAAAGGACATAATACTTTTACCCATTTTTGGTTCTCTACTTCAAACTTATATTCTGTGAGTATCTCAAAAGCTTCGGACTTTTGTTTCAACAGGAACATATGTCTGAATCTTGAGAGATCATCAGTGAATGTAATAAAGTACAAAGAACCGGTCCTGGCATATGTAGACAGGGGACTTTCATACATCAGCATATATCAATCCCAAGAGTTCAGTAACTCTTTCTCTGTTTCCAATGAACGGAGCTATGGACATCTTATCTTTATGAAATGACCGGCAAGTTTCACAAGATGTAAATTCAAACTGATTTATATACGCATCTTTATGTAACTTTAGCTAGTCGGGTCGCATCGATATGACCTAGTCTACAATGCCTCAAGAAGGATTCGTTCATTTCTGAACTCTTCCTCTTGTGTGTGTTCTGTACGTTAAGAACTGTGGTTTGATTTAGAACGTCTATTCTTTTAGATAACGTGCCTGAATCGATCAACTCTTGATATAGGAAATGTTCAAAACATTATCCAACAATACAAAATTATATCCTTCTTTACTAATAAAGAGACTGATATGATGTTGTATATCAGGTTCGGTATCTAATAAAATTCGTTCAGAATCAATGTATTCTGGTAATACAGGGTGATAACTGCCAACAGACTTGGATACAACACTTGCATCATTTCCAACTCTTGAAACTTATCACCCGTTCTCAGTTCTCTATCTCTCTGTAGCCCATGTAACAAATTACATTTGCGGGATCCTGATCTGGTATCTCATACCCAGGACGTAAAGGATATTGAGAAACGGTTCTCGGTAATGAACACACCCGAAGAAGATGCATCAGCATGTACTTTCTTCATTTGGGCGGCACGGGAATTCTGGTAATCCCTTATTTCCTGCTCTGTCTTATAACAATTATAAGTTTGAGCGGGACCAACGTTCCCCAGCTCAGTATATAAGCGGGTTCGGTCAATACATCCGTATTATTATCTTGACTAAGGCGTGACATGGTCGCTACCTGGAGAGAGAGAGAGAAGAAAACACTCAGCGTATGCTCTTGCAAGATTAGATTGGTTATTAATATATCTAATCAGGATGTCTCCCACTGTTTTAGTCAAATCTTCCTTCAAACCCTAAAAGGAAAGACAAGCCGGGATTAATTACACCCTACAAGTTCGCCAATCTTTCAGCCAGGCCAGTGCCGGTACTTTGAGGGAGGTTCCCCGTGCTTTCGCACGGACCTAATTAAAATAAACCTTATTTTCCTATAGACATAACCCCATTGACACCTTTCTAGACACCTACTTGATCGGCTAATTGTAATGTGTAAAACTCTCCCAGGAGTAACTCTTACTCGCAGCGGGTATCAGGATCCAACTATCTCATAGAGGGTATGCAATCTCATTGCAAATTTCAACTATTGAAATTCCCAATAATATTTTACCCCTAGCAGCTATATGATCTTAACATAGTCAACAAATCATAAGTGCTAGTCAAGTTCAACCCGTCATTTCCTGATTGAATTAAACCCACCCGCACGACCCTTAACATAGTCAACAAAGTCGCACGACTACCCTAATCCAATCGCATCATATGCTTATACAGATAAGCACTAATCAGCTACCGCACACTACGCCTTAAGAGAGTCAACAAACGTAGCACAAATACTAACTAGTACTTATCTGAAATGACGGAGGGCTACGATAGGTCTTTAAGAAAACCCTTTGCGTAATGAACTTGATATCGTTGTAGAATCGAGCAATTTTAAATGGAATGTTTTTTAGGCCTTTTCTAGTTTTGCTAAAGAGGTCACTCCCGGTGAAGGGATCAGCGGCTCTTTCCTTATTGAATAAGGTGCAGGATATTTCACAAATATCACTACGCAAAGTAAAACTATAGAAGCAATCAAAAGACAAACTGAGTGTATAGTATCTGCTAGTTTCGCTAAAGAGGTCACTCCTGGTGAAGGGATCTCGGCTCTTTCCTTATCGAATAAGGTGCTGGATGTTCTACAAAAAACACCGCTATGCAAAGAAAATACTAGAGCTACCTATTTTTGAAAATTCGATTCCACAACATCTTTAGGTTTCTTTTATTTCATTAACCTCATTAATGAAGTCCCATTTTATTATGCTTCCCAAGCATCAGATATGAAACGAAATCAGCAATATATAATATATATCACATATATATAATATAAACATTCGTCTCAGGTAGTAATATGATCTCATCACAGAACATTGCAGCAGAAGAGCAAATATGAAATATTGTATATACTAGGATTTCCGTGTTTTATACGAGCCTATATAAAACGCGGATTCCACGGTCGCGATGAATAGCCAATCCCACACCCTTAGACCCCTACGAGAGCGGTAAGCAACCCTACCAATTCTAGAGTTAGGACACCCAGTCTCGACTCCTCGAGATGGTCTCCCACTGGACCCTAGAACCCGGTTACTTGTGCTCCCCGCCTTGGGTCTATCCTAATGCGGAAAAGTAAATAATATATAAAGGTGACATCATCCTCAACCCGGAAGTGCCTCAATAAAAGAATATTACATACAATGAATTTTACATGAATGAAAATGAAAAACTCCCATCTCACAAAAAAACCCCGGCTATTCAAAACACGGCGATCTAATATAACATATCACAGCAACACATAACATCACATATCATCAATGTAAGTAAATTGTCACGACCCGAAATTCGACTCGTGACCGGCACTTAACCACGTAACGCCTACAGGCGTAACGCGACTAAGTAAGCCGAAAACCTAGAATTCAAACCATAAAAAGTATAGAATGTTTGAGACATTTATTAGAATATTTGTTAAAACATTTAGAAAACTTTAAGTTGTTTAGTAGAATTCTTTAAAGTTCAAGTTATTATTTTAAAAATTTTGGCATCATTTCCTTTGTAAAAACTAGCCCCGAAATCGGGTACAAGGCAATATATGAGTAAAATGATACACAATAAAGAATAAACATCCCAGATGGGAGCAATCACGCCCAACGGCGGAAACAACACCACAATGATAATATACGACGCCGTAGCGAAGAAAGAGTAAAAATAAGTGAAGACAACATGAAACATAAAACTGCATAATAAAGTCGGCTCACAACGAGCTCGCCATCATAGTACAATAATATATATCGTCCTCACAACTAGTCTCTAAGTCCATACATAAGTAATAGATGGAGAATACTAGATACAATGATGTATACAACTGAAAAATAAACAGATACCGCACAAAAACCCACTTATCAGCAAAAGGACTAGTATGCCAACTGCAATGGTATCTGTGTCAAAAGATGTACGAAAGCAGCCTTCCGCGACTACTCCGAGGGGCAACCTGCAAACACTGTGGCATAACGGGGGGGGGGGGTGAGTTGCCAACTTGTGAATAGTAGATAACATATAAAGGTAATCGCGAGCATGCACGTACTACGCTACTTTATCATATGCCAGCAGATAATATCTATATGCGATGAGCAATATGTGCAATAATCATGCAAGTGTTCTATCAGGTAATATGACTACAGGATGAGATTCAAAATAATGAATGCTGAGCATGGAAAATATAACATCTACACAGAATGTCAACGTGGAAAATATGATCGGTGCCCATCAATGCACCCAAATCCCAATAAAACTCGGGCGCCGTCATCCTCATCGGCCCTCAAATCCTGTAAATCTCATAGAATCATGAGTGCCCAACATCGGCACTCGAAATATTATAAAATAATCATGTCCAGTATCGACACGCAAATCCTCATATCTCGGGCTCCGTCAGTCCGGGTCGGCCCATGGACTCCGTCTGCGGTATCGGCCCTCGGCCCCAGAAGTATGGGTCATCCCATATCCATCTATCGACTCTGGTCAGTATCCTCCGGATAACCGCCAGGTCCAACCAATCACCGGTAGGTAGTAGTCAGTAACGTTTTGAAAATCGTTTCGGTGAAATTTCGAAAAATCGGTAAAATAAGGGGGTTTTCTGTAAAAAGTCAAAATACAAATATCTTATTATAAAAATTAAATATACATATTCTAGCTATGTAATTGCTATTATTTAGTGTTTATTGAGCCGCTGGTGAAATTTCAAATTTTCTGAAAAAAATATTATTTTATTATTATTTTAAGCCGTCACTAATACATTTAATTAGGGAAAATTACAAATTGGAATGAGTTGAAACAAATTTTGTGCATCATAAAACATTAAATAAAATTTTATCATGTGGTTTTTGGAACAAAATCATTTGCCAAAACGGTTTAGAAATTATTGAAGAAAAAAAAGGCTTTTTTTTAGCGTAAATGGATGTTTGGGGTATTGTATTTATCATTTTTCATCACCCCACACCCGTACCCACACCCACACCCCCCCATTCACTTCTCCCCTTGGCTGAATTCAGCATCCCCCTCTCTTTTCCCCACTTGGTTTGCAAAAGAAAGAAAAGAAAAGAAAGAAAACAAAGGAAATGAAAGAAAATTGTAAAATGAGTTGGACCTTTGACTTTATGCCTTGACTTGGACTATTTTCCTCACCTCCCTCTCTCTCATCTCCCCTCCATTTTCAGCCGAGCCCCCCTTTGTGCAGCCCCAATTTTCCCCCTCTCTTTTCCTCATCAAAAAGTCTTCAAAATCCATCAAATTTCCATCAAAAATTAAACCAAAACTCAAATCTAACTCCTACCCATTTTTCATTAGCTATTCTTGCATGGATCTAGGGAGCAAGTTGGCATTTTAGAGGCTTTGAATTTCATGTTTGATCTCTTAATCATGAGGTATAAATTCTAACCTTTTCTTAAATTGTATTAATTGTTTCATGTTAGCTTAATTAGGTTTTTTTAATTAGTTCTAGGTGCTTGAATTAAAATTCAAGAGAAGGGTTTTGAATTAATGATTAGGGTTTGTGATCAAGTGAGGTTTTTATCAATTGGTTATGGGTGTAATGAGGAGATTAACATGTGGTTGTATGCAAAATCTAAGTTAGTTGCTATTTACTAATTTGTTAATTTAAAATTGTGATAACTTTGCTAATTGCTAACTAGGTTTTTATAATTAGTCTAATAATTAGGTTTAAAAATCTAATTATGATTTCATAGCATTATTAACATTATAATGAGTGGTTTAATACCTTAGGTTATGCAAATCTAAGCTTAATTCTTAAATCGAGAATTTTTTTGCTTGAAAATTGTTAAAATTGGATAATTTGTAAACTAGGTTTTTGGGGTTTATGGAATTTAATGAGATTAAATTCCGGAAATTGTTTCTATGACTTGTTTAAGATATTTAATAATTATATTGGCCGCTACATTCATTTAAACATCATGTTTTGTACAAAAACGGCGAATTGTGCTTGCTAGATTTTCGGAAAAATGACTTTTTAAGTGAAATTGGGGTTTTTGTGAGTTTTAACCTAGTTTATATTAAAATTAGTGTTCGTGAATGTGCAAATGAGTGTGATTGGATTTTTCTCGATGGTTTGACGTTTGTACATCGACATCGAGGGTTAGTTTGACTATTCTTGCATGCGTAGGCGATAGGTTTGGACCTATGCGTGATACGCATGCCGATTTGATTTTCGTATGCCGTTTCGATTTCGAATTTAGTTTTAATGCGATACGGTGCGTTATGATATGTAGGTACCCCATGTGGACTTCGAGACGACAAGCAAGCGCGTGGCGACGTCGGCACCGGCTAGCGAGGACCAGGTGAGTAGATTTATATCTACGGGGAGAAGTCGGGTGGATGGCGTATAGCACCCCCGCAGTCCGTGGTGATGTATACGGATGCGTATACACACCAACAATTTATGATATGTTGTTAGGATTTATTATTGATGATTTTAGATGGATATTGGTGTTGGATTGGTGCATGGTTACGAAACCTTAGGTAGTGGGTGCACTACACTTGCACATACACACATTTACATACTTGCATACATTCCTTATTTCATATGTGCGTGTATGCGAATATATATCTATGTGTTCACATGGGTATGGGACTATGTGTTCATATACTGGATTTGAGGATAGTATTTGGAATTTGAGATGAGTCGATGAGATTGGGCTTGAGGCAAGGAGATCGGTGACGTGATTTGGTTCGTATTGAGATACGACATGATGTTTTACCGGGTCTTCTGACGTAGTAATTCTTACACCCGCATGCATACATAGATGGCATCAATATTGTACTAGACGTAGGACATTATTCCGGATCATGATATTTGATAAAGAAGATACCAAATGAATAGTGTGATTGATGTGACTTTGACCCGTACCCAGATTTGGGAATGCCGTACGACGGATTTACGTACGAGCTATATATTGATGATTGATCCGCACTCTTGACTTGGGATGTCTGATTATAGATATGGTATCGGATATGATATTATTGAGGCGGGATCACCGACTAATATATATACAGGTATGTATATACATCGACTCAGATGTTAGGCGGTTTCCTTACCTGTAGTCCAGCTGGTTAGCTTAGCCCTTTAGTTTAGTTTAGTTGTTAGATTAGATTCGATTCTTACCTATTTCAAAAACTAACGAATCGTGGGTATTTTAAAAGACAGCCCAAGGGATCCTACGGATATTTCAAAAGACGTATCTTTTCATAAAAATACCGAAGCCCCTATTTTCAAAACCCCATGATTCATGTTATTTCAAAAGGCACCATTTGTAGGACTTATATTAGGTTAATGCAGATTAGTTATAGTTGCGTCTAGTATTCAGCTCCCGCTCTTTATTGTGGTTCGCTTCGCATCGCATGCTTATATTATGTTTCATACTCCATTATTGATATCATGCTGTTAGGACACCAGCACCATTACCGATGATGCGTATGTACCACGTACACTTACTTGCCGGCTCACACACATCTTCATCGGTAATTGTCATACCACGTACACTTTAGAAATACTATTGCATTGACATAGGTTGTTAGCTAATAATTTAGACATGATATTAGTGTACTCGCCTTATATGCTAGATTAGACATTGTAGATATTACTTGTTACTTCATGCATGTTAATATTCATTGTTATGCCGCATTCATGGATTTTTATGCCGATATGCACTGTTTACATGCTATTGAGGATTGGATTCGGATTTCTATGAGATTTTCTGGTTTTGGGGGAAAACCGCAAAACTTATATAAGCTTCTTTCTCTCTTTAAAATAAAAAGTGCGGTTTTCCCATGATGTATGAGTCGTCCACCATGAGTTTGCTGATGGATTTCGAGACCCGATTCGAGGAGGAGGATGAACCGTTTCGGGTACATGGTGGACCCGGTAAGGTACCCCGGGACAAGAAGCGCGTGATGATGACGATGTGAGCCTGGCAGGGGAGCACTACCTACCGGTGATTTTACCCGACGCGTCAGATATCCGGAGGATACCGTCGTGGTCTTGAGATGGATAGTAGGGGACGGTCTGGACTGACGGCGCCCTAGACATTGTGTTTGAGATATTGAGGTACAGAGACTGTGATACAGAGATATCGAGATATTTGAACACTTGTTTTGTGTCGATGCTGGGCACTGTTTTATGCTGATTTCATTTATGGTACCTCACTTTTAAAATACGGAAATCTCACTGATTTATGAAAGCAGTTTCTTCAGTACATGCATTCTGTTTCATGCATTCATACATCATCCATATGATACATTGCTACCTGAGGTACTGACACGGGCACATGGAATTACACTCGGGTTAGATATTTACCCTAGCCTTGTTATAGGCTGTATGTTATACATATATTTGAGGATATATTATGATCATTGACCTAGGTTGCGTTATTTATGCAATTTCTATGCGTAGATGTTTTTCTATTCACGAGTTGGCAACTCACCCCCGTTGTGCCCCAGTTTCTTGCAGGTTTGCCGTACAGGTTTCATTACGGCTTTGCGGGCATAGTTTCTTCGGGTGATTTGCTAGTAGGTGGGTTTACTTGTATCGTACCCCCATTATATATCTTGTATATCATTATTCTGTTGTATCTAGAAGTTCCATCAACCAAACATGTATTTATTTTGAGATAGAGACCAGTGATGTTATTCCATCGACCTTAGAGTCGCGCGTTATTTTTCTGCGGTTTTCTTGTGGATTTGAGTTTCCTTTTGAATTTTGATCCTCGCCGTTGGCGTTGTATATTATATTGCTTGTGTGGTTGTGACCGTCGATTGACGAAGAGCTAGCTCCCGCTTGGGGATGTCTTTTTATTGATTTCGTATACTATTCATGTTGTATCCCGTTTGGGAGCCAGTATTTACAAAGGAGACTCTGCCGAAATTTTTAGTAAATTTTGATGTTCTTAAAAACCGCATAATTCGGCTTATGCTATTAAAACTACTTGCTTTAAGTTGGTTTTTCCTGCACTCTACTATTTTCTTGGTTTGGATCTCTGGGTTTTCGGTTTACTTAGATTACGTACGCCTCGAGACGTTCGTAGTTTAAGTGCCGGTCATGTTCCGTACTTTCGGGTCGTGACAAAGTTGGTATCAGAGCGTTAGGTTTTACCTTCGGAGCGTAGGATGACCCTTGGTTGATTGAACAGGTGACTAAGGTAGAGTGGCGTACCGTTGGTATGTTCCGCGGCATATTTACGACACGCCACTCCACTTATGAAGCCTTAGGATGTACATTTCCTTGTTCAGTATTATATTCCTTCCTGATCTAGCCTCATCGGTACCAGTTTGGTTTTGCTGCTACGGTTACGGCAGGGAGAGCTACGGCTAGAGTTGCGGTCAGCACAAGCTCGTCACGAACGAGGACTGACCAGGGCGAAATTCCGGCGACACACGATTGCAGAGATGTATCTTTTTACTGTGTTTCCGCGCCACGAGTGTTTGGCGGATCGCCTTTATGAGGTTACTCGGAGGCGCCGATCGACACTAGAGAATTCAGCCAATGATACAGGCCAGCCAGATTTTGATGACCGTTGGTGTGTTGCTCACTCCTGATGATTGAGGCACGGTTCAGCATGCAGACGAGTGAGCCAGTTATTGCTGTGAACGACAAGATATCGCCCCAGATGTTGAAGCTATTGCAGTATAAGTTGTACTAAGAGATGATAGAAGGTCGCTAGTCATCGAGGATGAATGACTAGGATATGTGGATCGTTCGCCTACCCCGATGCGAGGTCATCAGATAGACTGATTCCAGCTAGAGACGACTTCACGCGGAGACGTTGAGAGTCGACAGAGACGATCGAATGTCAGAAACCTATTATTCCAAGTTTAAAGTAGTCGAAAAGACATTCAGGCAATTCCATGGTCCCTCTAGAAGAATGAAACCCTAACTCGACATGATGACCGTGTGAAAGCCTTTGAACCTTCGGGTTTACGTCAGTTCTACGGCGCCATTAGTGAGGCTTGGGTTTGCCCTTCTATGGCTGGACCACCGATGCTGTGGTATGTACTCGATACTATTAAACTGTGCCCAAGAGGTTGAGCTCTTGGGGGATTATGAGGTTTTGACGACTCGATCAGATGGCTCGACTTAATTCGGATGCTTGGTGGTGAGATGCATTCTTGGGAGACTCCAGATACGAGGATAGTCGTTGGAGCTGAGTCCATGCAGCCGCGACGAGACGAGTCCAAAGCAGACGACATTAGAGAAAAGTGGAGTAAGAGGTTCGCACCAGATCTAGATGAGATGACGTTCCACTCCGCCGACATCAGAGAGGCGATGCGCATGCCGAGGCATGGTACTTGGACTTACCTTCCAGAAGGAGTCGCGATGAGTATGCAGTCGTTCCAGAGCAAGATGCAGATATAGGAAAGGACAATGACTTCCGGACAGTTGGCAGAGACGAGACATGGAAGAGACCGTGAGCAGGATTCCTTTCAGGACACTGCTGCAATGATACTTGCACTCAGGATCAGATGTGTCATGTACATTCAGAGAGCCAGAGGCCGACGCCAGTGATATGCTGTCTTACGAGTGGTCACGATGATTGACCGAGAGATAACCAGAGAAGTGCCAGAATGGGATCATCCCCGTTAGCACACCTGAAAGGGCCGATGAGCCGATGGACCGAGAGATTGGTAATTCACAGTGAAGACCTTAAACCAGGAGTGGTCATTGTTATGAACACCAGCAGGCCAGAGTTCATGATCATCGACGAGACGTCCCACTAGGGACCGTGACAGTTGGCCGAGATTCTTAGAGGATGCGCTTGAGCGGTACTGTTCCGCCATTATTGATTTCGATGTTTTGGGTGATTTATTCGTATGATTTGATTTTGATGATTGAGGATTTACGATCTTTGCACAGTGTTGCACTTGATATCGTTTTCGTGGTTTAGTTTCACATGTTTGTGATTTTACGGTTTTAAACAGTTGAGTTGATTTTGTGCGTATGCACGCACGCGATTTGGTTCCTGCACTCTATATAGTTTATATATGCTGGCAGTGCAGTGACATGTATTTTGTGCACTTGGATACACTGGATTTCGATTTCGAGGGTGATGCTCGACATTTGTTTTGTGCATTTTATGCACCGGATTGGATTTTTAGCGCCTGTTGGGCGCCTGTTACGAGATGCGATTTGGTGCACACCAGATGCACTTTCGAGATTTTTCTTGCATGTCAGATGCACCTGATTTTGCTGTCAGGCACACACGTTGCCTACGACAGATGTTTCGTGCACACCCAATGCACTTAGATATTTTTTCTGTGCGCATGTATGGCACATTCATGGATTTTGATTTCCGTGCGCACCAGACGCACGTAGCATTCATATGCATATTTTGGGATTTATTTCGTATAGAGCAGTACGTTTTTATGATATTGCTATGTGTTTTCGTACTGAGCAAGACTAGGACAGTACCTGAATATATTTTGCATGCATTGATAGTTATTGAAGGGATTTCCAAAAAGCGAGCTATAGCCTCAGTATTTACCTACGTGTCTGATATGACACGAAATGTTTAAAACAAGGAGACCCTTCTAAATTGTTTCCCAAAACGGCGGAACGTACATTTCAAACAAAGGTATATATGTATATAGTTATTTCCTTATGAAAGACGTCCTCCACTGTGTAGTGTTATACGCGTGCACAGCGACTTAAAGAGATTTGGCATGCATTTCCTTCAGATACTTACATATATAGATTCGATATTTACATGTATAGTTTCGAGTTATGTCATATTGGTTTTGATTTGGATTTGGCATTGATGTCTTCTCCATGACTCCGATGATTGCGGGATGCTTGACGGAGTTTTGATTTGAGTTATATGCTCATTTTTCAAGCGCATGCGCTGCGCTACGATTTGTTTTATGTAGTTACAATTTCGGAGCTCCGACGACTTAATAGTTTTTCTTAGATGTTTTAGTATTTGGGGGAGTTTGAATTTAAATTCGGGGACCGAATTTCTTTAAGGGGGGAAGATTGTAACGTTTTGAAAATCGTTTCGGTGAAATTTCGAAAAATCGGTAAAATAAGGGGGTTTTCTGTAAAAAGTCAAAATACAAATATCTTATTATAAAAATTAAATATACATATTCTAGCTATGTAATTGCTATTATTTGGTGTTTATTGAGCCGCTAGTGAAATTTCAAATTTTCTGAAAAAAATATTATTTTATTATTATTTTAAGCCGTCACTAATACATTTAATTAGGGAAAATTACAAATTGGAATGAGTTGAAACAAATTTTGTGCATCATAAAACATTAAATAAAATTTTATCATGTGGTTTTTGGAACAAAATCATTTGCCAAAACGGTTTAGAAATTATTGAAGAAAAAAGGCTTTTTTTTAACGTAAATGGATGTTTGGGGTATTGTATTTATCATTTTTCATCACCCCACACCCGTACCCACACCCACACACCCCCATTCATTTCTCCCCTTGGCTGAATTCAGCAGCCCCCTCTCTTGTCCCCACTTGGTTTGCAAAAGAAAGAAAAGAAAAGAAAGAAAACAAAGGAAATGAAAGGAAATTGTAAAATGAGTTGGACCTTTGACTTTATGCCTTGACTTGGACTACTTTCCTCACCTCCCTCTCTCTCCTCTCCCCTCCATTTTCAGCCGAGCCCCCCTTTGTGCAGCCCCAATTTTCCCCCTCTCTTTTCCTCATCAAAAAGTCTTCAAAATCCATCAAATTTCCATCAAAAATTAAACCAAAACTCAAATCTAACTCCTACCCATTTTTCATTAGCTATTCTTGCATGGATCTAGAGAGCAAGTTGGCATTTTAGAGGCTTTGAATTTCATGTTTGATCTCTTGATCATGAGGTATAAATTCTAACCTTTTCTTAAATTGTGTTAATTGTTTCATGTTAGCTTAATTAGGTTTTTTTAATTAGTTCTAGGTGCTTGAATTAAAATTCAAGAGAAGGGTTTTGAATTAATGATTAGGGTTTGTGATCAAGTGAGGTTTTTATCAATTGGTTATGGGTGTAATGAGGAGATTAACATGTGGTTGTATGCAAAATCTAAGTTAGTTGCTATTTACTAATTTGTTAATTTAAAATTGTGATAACTTTGCTAATTGCTAACTAGGTTTTTATAATTAGTCTAATAATTAGGTTTAAAAATCTAATTATGATTTCATAGCATTATTAACATTATAATGAGTGGTTTAATACCTTAGGTTATGCAAATCTAAGCTTAATTCTTAAATCGAGAATTTTTTTGCTTGAAAATTGTTAAAATTGGATAATTTGTAAACTAGGTTTTTGGGGTTTATGGAATTTAATGAGATTAAATTCCGGAAATTGTTTCTATGACTTATTTAAGATATTTAATAAGTATATTGGCCGCTACATTCATTTAAACATCATGTTTTGTACAAAAACGGCGAATTGTGCTTGCTAGATTTTCGGAAAAATGACTTTTTAAGTGAAATTGGGGTTTTTGTGAGTTTTAACCTAGTTTATATTAAAATTAGTGTTCGTGAATGTGCAAATGAGTGTGATTGGATTTTTCTCGATGGTTTGACGTTTGTACATCGACATCGAGGGTTAGTTTGACTATTCTTGCATGCGTAGGCGATAGGTTTGGACCTATACGTGATACGCGTACCGATTTGATTTTCGTATGCCGTTTCGATTTCGAATTTAGTTTTAATGCGATACGGTGCATTATGATATGTAGGTACCCCATGTGGACTTCGAGACGACAAGCAAGCGCGTGGCGACGTCGGCACCGGCTAGCGAGGACCAGGTGAGTAGATTTATATCTACGGGGAGAAGTCGGGTGGATGGCGTATAGCACCCCCGCAGTCCGTGGTGATGTATACGGATGCGTATCACACCAACAATTTATGATATGTTGTTAGGATTTATTATTGATGATTTTAGATGGATATTGGTGTTGGATTGGTGCATGGTTATGAAACCTTAGGTAGTGGGTGCACTACACTTGCACATACACACATTTACATACTTGCATACATTCCTTATTTCATATGTGCGTGTATGGGAATATATATCTATGTGTTCACATGGGTATGGGACTATGTGTTCATATACTGGATTTGAGGATAGTATTTGGAATTTGAGATGAGTCGATGAGATTGGGCTTGAGGCCAGGAGATCGGTGACGTGATTTGGTTCGTATTGAGATACGACATGATGTTTTACCGGGTCTTCTGACGTAGTAATTCTTACACCCGCATGCATACATAGATGGCATCAATATTGTACTAGACGTAGGACATTATTCCGGATCATGATATTTGATAAAGAAGATACCAAATGAATAGTGTGATTGATGTGACTTTGACCCGTACCCAGATTTGGGGATGCCGTAGGACGGATTTACGTACGAGCTATATATTGATGATTGATCCGCACTCTTGACTTGGGATGTTTGATTATAGATATGGTATCGGATATGATATTATTGAGGCGGGATCACCGACTAATATATATACAGGTATGTATATACATCGACTCAGATGTTAGGCGGTTTCCTTACCTGTAGTCCAGCTGGTTAGCTTAGCCCTTTAGTTTAGTTTAGTTGTTAGATTAGATTCGATTCTTACCTATTTCAAAAACCAACGAATCGTGGGTATTTTAAAAGACAGCCCAAGGGATCCTACGGATATTTCAAAAGACGTATCTTTTCATAAAAACACCGTAGCCCCTATTTTCAAAACCCCATGATTCATGTTATTTCAAAAGGCACCATTTGTAGGACTTATATTAGGTTAATGCAGATTTGTTATAGTTGCGTCTAGTATTCAGCTCCCGCTCTTTATTGTGGTTCGCTTCGCATCGCATGCTTATATTATGTTTCATACTCCATTATTGATATCATGCTGTTAGGACACCAGCACCATTACCGATGATGCGTATGTACCACGTACACTTACTTGCCGGCTCACACACATCTTCATCGGTAATTGTCATGCCACGTACACTTTAGAAATACTATTGCATTGACATAGGTTGTTAGCTAATAATTTAGACATGATATTAGTGTACTCGCCTTATATGCTAGATTAGACATTGTAGATATTACTTGTTACTTCATGCATGTTAATATTCATTGTTATGCCGCATTCATGGATTTTTATGCCGATATGCGCTGTTTACATGCTATTGAGGATTGGATTCGGATTTCTATGAGATTTTCTGGTTTTGGGGGAAAACCGCAAAACTTATATAAGCTTCTTTCTCTCTTTAAAATAAAAAGTGCGGTTTTCCCATGATGTATGAGTCGTCCACCATGAGTTTGCTGATGGATTTCGAGACCCGATTCGAGGAGGCGGATGAACCGTTTCGGGTACATGGTGGACCCGGTAAGGTACCCCGGGGCAAGAAGCGCGTGATGATGACGATGTGAGCCTGGCAGGGGAGCACTACCTACCGGTGATTTTACCCGACGCGTCGGATATCCGGAGGATACCGTCGTGGTCTTGAGATGGATGGTAGGGGCCGGTCTGGACTGACGGCGCCCTAGACATTGTGTTTGAGATATTGAGGTACAGAGATTGTGATACAGAGTTATCGAGATATTTGAACACTTGTTTTGTGTCGATGCTGGGCACTATTTTATGCTGATTTCATTTATGGTACCTCACTTTTAAAATACGGAAATCTCACTGATTTATGAAAGCAGTTTCTTCAGTACATGCATTCTGTTTCATGCATTCATACATCATCCATATGATACATTGCTACCTGAGGCACTGACACGGGCACATGGAATTACACTCGGGTTAGATATTTACCCTAGCCTTGTTATAGGCTGCATGTTATACATATATTTGAGGATATATTATGATCATTGACCTAGGTTGCGTTATTTATGCGATTTCTGTGCGTAGATGTTTTTCTATTCACGAGTTGGCAACTCACCCCCGTTATTCCCCAGTTTCTTGCAGGTTTGCCGTACAGGTTTCATTACGGCTTTGCGGGCATAGTTTCTTCGGGTGATTTGCTAGTAGGTGGGTTTTCTTGTATCGTACCCCCATTATATATCTTGTATATCATTATTCTGTTGTATCTAGAAGTTCCATCAACCAAACATGTATTTATTTTGAGATAGAGACCAGTGATGTTATTCCATCGACCTTAGAGTCGCGCGTTATTTTTCTGCGGTTTTCTTGTGGATTTGAGTTTCCTTTTGAATTTTGATCCTCGCCGTTGGCGTTGTATATTATATTGCTTGTGTGGTTGTGACCGTCGATTGACGAAGAGCTAGCTCCCGCTTGGGGATGCCTTTTTATTGATTTCGTATTCTATTCATGTTGTATCCCTTTTGGGAGCCAGTATTTACAAAGGAGACTCTGCCGAAATTTTTAGTAAATTTTGATGTTCTTAAAAATCGCATAATTCGGCTTATGCTATTAAAACTACTTGCTTTAAGTTGGTTTTTCCTGCACTCTACTATTTTCTTGGTTTGGATCTCTGGGTTTTCGGTTTACTTAGATTACGTACGCCTCGAGACGTTCGTAGTTTAAGTGCCGGTCATGTTCCGTACTTTCGGGTCGTGACATAGTCCTACTGCCAGGCTCACCGTCTAGCTACACAGCAGATCCGTTCTCGCCCAGGGGTACCATACCGGGTCCACCATGTACCCGCAATCGACCTCGTCCACTCCTCGAATCAGGTTTCATATGTCACTCTAGCACCGATAAAACACATGGTGGACGCACTGAAATATCATATCAAGAGGAACCGGGTTTTCAAAACAGTGCATCTTTTCTTAAATAACCCCACGGTCCTCAAATCCAGAAATCACATGAAAACCAAAGCCAATGCGTAATCCATGCGATGTAATTTATGCATTATAAGTCATACTATGAAGAAAAAGGGAAAACCGCTCTTTAAGTAGATTCAGTTTTAAAAGGTATCATGCGGTCCCCAGTTTTTTTACCTAAAAACCAGCTTATCTAGGTAAGTACAGTTTGGATATGCATAAGTCTGGATATGCAAATGAGTATGTGTACAAATAGCAGAATCATATCAAGTCATATGTGAGATGAGCTACAGTATAATGATCATGGAAATTCTATAATGTGAGTGTCATGGCAATTACTAACGGTGTGTGTGTAACATGCAGATTAGTGCTCATGCAACATGAACCGTTAGTAACAGTGCGGTGCTTTATAACTTCTAAGTTCATATACATGCAGCAGGGAATGCGATATGCAACAAATAGTATCCAAGAACAGTCAATGTAGGCAAATGCAATATGCTGCTACAAGGTTCTATCAGTCCTGACGCATAACGCCATGCGGGCGATTTCCCCATAGATGTTAAATCTACTCACAGTAGTCTCGAGCTAAGTGTAGCCGATGACTTATTTCCGCTTCTTCGCGGCGTCCGTCGTACTCGCCTGCGAACCTAGAATTTCACAAAATAGTACTCATAAACTCAAATCTTCTAAAACACGACATTAAAACCAAACTAGAAACCGTGTCGCGAACCAAACGTGTGTGTGCACGATACGCTAAAACGTGTGATTATGCGCCTGAAGCTACCCCGATACGTCGCGATATGCAGAAAAACCCCAAACCCACACACGTATCACACGTGTCGCGAAGGTTAAAAACATAGAAAATAGGGTAATTGATCCCAGATTTTCCTACAGAAATAATTTAACAAAGTTTCATATACCATAGGTCTTAGAATACCAGCAGACACCTACAGAGCAAAACTCAAACCCCATGTCCCCCATCTGGCCGCAAATTGCGGCCAGAACGAATTTTCCGGCGGCCAAGAGGTGGAATTTGGGGGTCGTGTTCTGGATATGTGATCAACATCTAATAACTATACTCCGGTTAACTCAGATTTATTCTGAAATCACTGGGTCAACAGCAGATTACAGGAAGCTAGAATTTTGCTTAAAAACGATAGTTTTGCATCAAACAGAAACCTGATGATATTTTAGTGAAATAGGGGTTAAGCTAGGTTAACATGGCCCTAACAACACTTAATTAAGCTAGGCTAACTATCAAAATCACCACCATGCCAAAACTTCACACAAAATACCATTTTAGCACTAAAACACACATTAAACGCTAATCGAAGCTAATCAATACACAAGATTAGCAAGCAAGAGAGTTAAGCCTAAGAGTTATACCTCACTTGACCCTAGGTGCAAGGAGGAGGAGAAGAAGAAGAGAGGAAGGAGCTACTGCTGGGGTGCTGCTGCTGCTGCTGCCTGAAGCTGCTGCTGCTTGTAGCTGCTGCTGATGCTGTGCCTGCTGCTATTGCTGAAGCTGTGCCTGCTGCTGTTGGTGCTGGAGTTGCTGATGTTGCTGCTGCTGTGGGGCTGCTGGGATGTGCGTGTGTGTGTGAGAGAGTGACAGCGAGAGAGTTGTGTGTGAGGAAAAGAGTTTAGAAAACTAAAAGATAACCATGCTAGTCAACCCCTCTCTCTCACTACCTCTCTACTCATTAAATGAGGCATGGCAAGGCCATCATGCCCCATCAAGCACCCTCTCTCTCACCAAGTCAACCTATTCAAATCATTTCAAATATATATAATAAAACAACCTTTAATTGAAATTACCCATTAAACTTAATTAAAACCCCATGACTTAATTCTCATGTCTTAACCCACCATGGTTGCTAACCATGGTTTAGCCTCATTTTAACCCTAGTTTACATGCACATGTATGTGCAAGCCTAGAAAAATTCTACTAAAATATTCATTAAATTTGATAAAATATTTGAAAACCAATTTGGTAAACTTTTTATTAAAAACCATTTATTTAAATATAATTAGCCAATAATCACATCCTAAGATGTTACAATCTTCCCCCCTTAAAGAAATTCGTCCCCGAATTTTAAAAATATAAAGCTACGCATACCTCTAAAGAGATGAGGGAACTTCTTTCGCATCTCGCCCTCAGCCTCCCAAGTGATCTCTTCACCATTCGGGCTGCGCCAAAGCACCTTCACTGATGGCAAGACCTTCGATCTAAGTTTCTTCACCTGCCGGTCCAATATCACGACTGGCTGCTCGGTGAACGAAAGATCGCGCTCGAGCTGAACGGTCTGATGTTGAATCATGTGCAAAGGGTCATGTAGGTATCTGCGAAGCATCGACATGTGGAACACGGGGTGAACATCTAGGAAGTCGGGTAGAAGAGCCAAACGATATGCTACTGCGCCCACACGCTCGAGGATCTCGAAGGGACCTAAGAATCTGGGGCTAAGCTTCCCCTTCCGTCCAAACCTCATCACTCCCTTCATCGAAGAGACCCTCAGAAAAACGTGATCTCTAACTGCGAACTCTAATCTGCGGCGGCGCCTGTCAGCATACGATCTCTGCCTGCTCTGAGCTGTCCTCATCCTGTCTCGAATCAGCTGTATCTTCTCGGTCGTCTCCTGCATGATCTGTGGGCCCAAAATACTGCTCTCACTGAGCTCTGTCCAGCAGACGGGAGATCTACATCTCCTCCCATACAGAGCCTCGAAAGGAGCCATCTGAATAGTATCCTGGAAACTATTGTTGTAGGAGAACTCCACCAAGGGTAAATGATGATCCCAGCTACCACCAAAGTCTAAAACGCACGCTCGGAGCATACCCTCGAGAGTCTGAATAGTCCGCTCTGACTGGCCGTCGGTCTGCGGATGAAATGCTGTGCTGAAACTCAAGCGGGTGCCCAAAGCCTCCTGAAGCCTCTGCCATAGTCGGCTGGTAAACTGGGTGCCTCTGTCGGACACGATACACGTTGGGACTCCATGCAGTCATACTATCTCATCGATATATATCTGGGCATACTGAGCAAATCCGAAAGTCGTCTTCACCGGCAGGAAGTGAGCCGCTTTCGTCAAATGATCCACGATCACCCAAATGGAGTCATACCCGCGCCTAGTCCTGGGTAGACCCACAACGAAATCCATCGAAATCTGCTTCCATTTCCACTCCAGAATGGGTAACGGCTGTAGCTCACCCGCGGGCCTCTGGTGCTCGGCCTTGACTTGCTGACAAGTCAGGCATCTCGACACGAAGTCCGCGATGTCCCTCTTCATTCCGTCCCACCAGTAAACATCTCTCATATCATGGTACATCTTGGTGGAACCCGGATGAACACTGTACACCGATCGATGTGCCTCCTCAAGAATCTCACGCCGCAGTCCCTCAGCATATGGTATGCACAGTCTAGTCCTAAATTGCAGTATCCTCTGATCACCGATCACGAACTCGGAAAATTTGCCCTGTCCAATCTGCGCCATGGTCTCTGAACATCGGTCATCACTATGCTGTGCCTCATGTATACGGTCAAGCAACTGTGGGCGTGCACGAACATGCGCAAGTTGTCCCCCTATCAGCGTGAACTCGAACTGCACTCGGCTGTCGCATAATATCTGCCAATCTGCCGACGACTGCCTCTACACTGCACTCAAACAAGATAGACTGCCCTCGGGTCTCTTGCTCAAAGCATCCGCTACTACATTAGCCTTGCCCGGGTGATACAAGATCTTGCAATCGTAGTCCTTTACTAGCTCCATATAACGGCGCTGTCGGAGATTCAGGTCCCGCTGCTGAAATATATACTTTAAGCTCTTATGATCAGTGAATATCTGGCACGACTCGCCGTATAGGTAATGTCGCCAGATCTTAAGTGCAAAGACCACTGCAACCATCTCCAAATCGTGAGTAGGGTAGTTCTGTTCATGTTTCTTCAGCTGTCGTGAAGCATACGCGATCACCCTGTCATGCTGCATCAATACGCACCCTATCCCCACTCGTGAAGCGTCACAATAGACCACAAATCCGCCTGATCCTGAAGGCAATGATAACACTGGCGCCGTAGTCAAACAAGTCCGTAGCTGCTGAAAGCTATGCTCGCACTCCTCCGTCCAATCGAAAGGAACTCCCTTCCGGGTCAATCTGGTCAAAGGTACGGCAATACGGGAGAAGTCCTGCACAAATCGCCTGTAGTAGCCGGCCAGTCCTAGAAAGCTGCGAATCTCCGTAACTGATGTGGGCCTGGGCCAATGCTGAACGGCCTCGATCTTCCCCGGGTCTACACATATACCATCTCATGTAATCACGTGACCTAAGAAGTCTACGCTGTCCATCCAGAATGCACACTTGGAGAATTTTGCGAAAAGCTGGTGCTCCCTCAAGGTCTGCATTGTGATCCGCAGGTGCTGCTGGTGCTCCTCTCTACTCCGGGAATACACCAAGATGTTGTCAACGAATACGATGATGAACAGATCAAGATACGGCCGGAAAATACGGTTCATCAAGTCCATGAATGTTGCTGGTGCATTGGTGAGTCCGAACGACATCACCAAAAACTCATAATGGCCGTAGCGCGTGCAGAAAGCTGTCTTAGGAATGTCCTCCTGTCGAACTCGCAGCTGATGATAGCCCGATCGTAAATCGATCCTCAAAAAATATCCTGCCCCCTGAAGCTGGTCGAACAAGTCGTTGATGCGTGGCAAAGGATACCTGTTCCGCACTGTAACCCTATTCAGCTGGCGGTAGTCGATACACAGATGCAAACTGTCGTCCTTCTTCTTGACAAACAGGACTGGAGCACCCTAAGGAGAAACACTGGGTCGAATAAGTCCCTTATCCAGCAAATCTTGCAACTGACCCTTCAATTCTCTAAGTTCCGTCGGGGCCATCCGATAAGGCGGGATAGAAATGGGTCCCGTACCGGGAATCAAATCAATACAGAAGGCAATGTCGCGCTCAGGCGGTAGCCCAGGAAGCTCGTCAGGGAATACATCAGGAAACTCGCTAACAACCGGAACCAGATCCAACGGAACCTCTGTAGCTCTGGTATCGCAAACATAGGCGAGAAATCCCTGACACCCCTTCCTCAAAAGCTGTCCAGCGCGAAAAGAAGATATCAAATTGTGAGGGGCGGCACCACGGTCCCCCTGCACAACAAAAACTGACTCGCCGGGAAAACAAAATCTAACTGTCTTCTCGCGGCAGTCCACAGACGCATAGCATGTGGCTAACCAATCCATGCCCAAAAGGACGTCGAAGTCCAACATCTCAAGAAGGATCAGGTCGACAGGCAACTCTCTCTCGCTAATACGGACGGTACAGGATCGGAACACGTGTCTAGCAACAAACGACTCGCCCACAGGGGTGGTCACAACCAGTGGCTGATCAAGCAATCCGGACTCTCTACCCAAACTCGGCACAAAATGTGTGGAAACATACGAATGCGTGGATCCGGGATCAAACAACACGTGTGCATCAACAGAATATACTGGAAGGATACCTGAGACCACCGCATTGGACGCCTGCGCGTCCTGATGCGTCAAAGCAAAAACCCGTGCCTGTCCTCCACCTGCGACTGACTGTCCCCTGCCGGCAGCTGGCTGCCCTCTGCCTCGGTCACCTCGCCCTCTATGAGCAAATCCTCCATGACCATGACCTCTCTATGCATGAAACTGGCATGGAGCAACAGTAGGTACAATAGGCAATGCCCTCTAGGGTGGTGAAGGTGGTAATGTGACATGCAGTGCTGCTGCCTCCCTCCGGGGTATCTCAGGACAATCTCGAACACGTTGATAAGAACTCCCTCAGCGGAAACATCCCGACGATGACCCTCCTGGGGATAGGAGCTGAACAACCGGCCTCGCCCTAAATCTCTGCCACCTGCAAGACGTTTGTCACGGCGCCGGAAAGGCTGTCTCTGTGCTGATGTATCCGCATGAACTCTCTTCGGCTCTGGAACTACCGAAATCTCAGCAAGGCTCTCCTCGACTAATAAGGCTGCGTCTACAGCTGCTGCATAAGTCTCGCAATGCTGGGCGCTGATCGCAAGGAACAGTAGTGTAAGCAATCCTTGGACAAATCTCTTGACTCGCATCTCCTCAGTAGCCACTAAATATGGGGCATAAACTGAAAGCTCAGTAAATAGCACGTCGTACTCTGCCACTGTCATCTCTGGCGTCTGGCGCAATGACACAAATCTGCGTGCTCGGGCATCCCTAACACTCTGGGGAAGGAAGCGGGCTAGAAATACCGTCACGAACTCGGTCCAAGTCATCGGAGGAAGACCCGCTGCTCTGCTCTTCTCGACCGATTCACACCATTTCTGCGCAAGACCTTCCAGGGGAAAGCTCGCGAACTCTACCCATCTCGCATCTGCGCATCTGAGGGAACGGCATATCCGGGCCATCCTATCAATGAAAGACTGTGGGTCCTCGGCTGCATTGGTGCCTGTGAAGACCGGAGGCTTCAGCCTCATGAACTCTGATAACGATACTGTAATCACCTCCGTGGCTGCAGGGGCAACTGCCTGTACGGTAGGTACCATCACAGTCCCTGTGACGAGTGGAGCTACCTCTGGTCGCTGTGTTCGAAGTGTCTCAACTAGTGATCCCATTATCTGGTGCATCTCCTGCATACTGGACCCCACCGTCTGGCGCATCTCCTGCATACCAGCCCCTAGCATAGCGATCTGATCTGTCGTAGGAGGAACAGCCTGCTCGGGTACAACCGGTGTACTACCCGGATCAGTCCTCGTCTCGGACGAGTCAACTCGAATCTTGGCCCTCGCGGCCGCTCTTTGTGCCCTCGTAGTCTTTGGCGGCATAATGGCTGGAAAGGAAACATGATTCGATAAGGATACGGAAGTCGAATCGCAAGAATGTATATACTCAAGAAGGAATTTAAATCAATAAGTCCTAAGGTCACTCAGGTGGAGTATCGTGTCGTGAGTATGCCGCGGAACATACGCACGCTACGCCACTCTGCTTCAGCCACCTACTCCATCATACCAGGGTCATCCAACACTCCGAAGGTAAAACCTACGCTATGATACCAACTTTATCACGACCCGAAGTTCGACTCGTGACCTGCACTTAACCACGTAACGCCTACAGGCGTAACGCGACTAAGTAAGCCGAAAACCCAGAATTCAAACCATAAAAAGTATAGAGTGTTTGAGACATTTATTAGAATATTTGTTAAAACATTTAGAAAACTTTAAGTTGTTTAGTAGAATTCTTTAAAGTTCAAGTTATTATTTCAAAAATTTTGGCATCATTTCCTTTGTAAAAACTAGCCCCGAAATCGGGTACAAGGCAATATATGAGTAAAATGATACACAATAAAGAATAAACATCCCAGACGGGAGCAATCACGCCCAACAGCGGAAACAACACCACAATGATAATATACGACGCCGTAGCGAAGAAAGAGTAAAAATAAGTGAACACAACATGAAACATAAAACTGCATAATAAAGTCGGCTCACAACGAGCTCGACACCAGAGTACAATAATATACATCATCCTCACAACTGGTCTCTAAGTCCATACATAAGTAGTAGATGGAGAATACTAGATAGAATGATGTATACAACTGAAAAATAAACAGATACCGCACAAAAACCCACCTATCAGCAAAAGGACTAGTATGCCAACTGCAATGGTATCTGTGTCAAAAGATGTACGAAAGCAGCCTGCCGCGACTACTCCGAGAGGCAACCTGCAAACACTGTGGCACAACGGGGGGTGGGGTGAGTTGCCAACTCGTGAATAGTAGATAACATATAAAGGTAATCGCGAGCATACACGTATTGCGCTACTCTATCATATGCCAGCAGATAATATCTATATACGATGAGCAATATGTGCAATAATCATGCAAGTGCTCTATCAGGTAATATGACTACAGGATGAGATGCAAAATAATGAATGCTGAGCTTAGGAAATATAACATCTACACGGAATGTCAACGTGGAAAATATGATCGGTGCCCATCAATGCACCCAAATCCCAATAAAACTCAGGCGTCGTCATCCTCATCGGCCCTCAATTACTGTAAATCTCATAGAATCATGAGTGCCCAAAATAGGCACTCGAAATATCATAAAATAATCGTGTCCAGCATCGACATGCAAATTCTCATATCTCGGGCTCCGTCAGTCCGGGTCGGCCCACGGACTCCGTCTGCGGTATCGGCCCTCGGCCCTGGCAGTACGGGTCATCCCATATCCATCTATCGACTCTGGTCAGTATCCTCCGGATAACCGCCAGGTCCAACCAATCATCGGTAGGTAGTAGTCCTACTGCCAGGCTCACCGTCTAGCTACACAGCAGATCCGTTCTCATCCTGAGGTACCTTACCGGGTCCACCATGTACCCGCAATCGGCCTCGTCCACTTCTCGAATCGGGTTTCATATGTCACTCTAGCACCGAGAAAACACATGGTGGATGCACTGAAATATCATATCAAGAGGAACCGGGTTTTCAAAACAGTGCATCTTTTCTTAAATAATCCCACTGTCCTCAAATCCAGAAATCACATGAAAACCAAAACCAATGCGTAATCCATGCGATATAATATATGCATCATAAGTCATACTATGAAGAAAAAGGGAAAACCGCTCTTTAAGTAGATTCAGTTTTAAAAGGTATCATGCGGTCCCCGGTTTTTTTACCCAAAAATCAGCTTATCTAGGTAAGTACAGTTTGGATATGCATATGTCTGGATATTCAAATGAGTATGTGTACAAATAGTAGAATCATGTCAAGTCATATGTGAGATGAGCTACAGTATAATGATCATGGCAATTCTATAATGCGAGTGTCATGGCAATTACTAACGGTGTGTGTATAACATGCAGATTAGTGCTCGTGCAACATGAACCGTTAGTAACAGTGTGGTGCTTTATAACTTCTAAGTTCATATACATGCAGCAGGGAATGCGATATGCAACAAATAGTATCCATGAACAGTCAATGTAGGTAAATGCAATATGCTGCTACAAGGTTCCATCAGCCCTGACGCATAACGCCATGAGGGTGATTTCTCCGTAGATGTTAAATCTACTCACAGTAGTCTCGCGCTAAGTGTAGCCGACGACTTGTTTCCCCTTCTTCGCGGCGTCCTTCGTACTCGCCTGCGAACCTAGAATTTCAGAAAATAGTACTCATAAGCTCAAATCTTCTAAAACGCGACATTAAAACCAAATTAGAAACCCGTGTCGCGAACCAAACGCGTGTGTGTGCGATACGCTAAAACGTGTGATTACGCGCCTGAAGCTACCCCGATACGTCGCGATACACAGAAAAACCCCAAACCCGCACACGTATCACACGTGTCGCGAAGGTTAAAAACATAGAAAATAGGGTAATTGATCCCAGATTTTCCTACAGAAATAATTTAACAAAGTTGCATATACCATAGGTCTTAGAATACCAGCAGACACCTACAGAGCAAAACCCAAACCCATGTCCCCCATCTGGCCGCAAATTGCGGCCAGAACGAATTTTCCGGCGGCCAAGAGGTGGAATTTAGGGGTCGTGTTCTGGATATGTGATCAACATCTAATAACTATACCCCAGTTAACTCAGATTTATTCTGAAATCACTGGGTCAACAGCAGATTACAGGAAGCTAGAATTTTGCTTAAAAACGATAGTTTTGCATCAAACAAAAACCTGATGGTATTTTAGTGAAATAGGGGTTAAGCTAGGTTAACATGGCCCTAATAACACTTAATTAAGCTAGTCTAACTATCAAAATCACCACCATGCCAAAACTTCACACAAAATACCACTTTAGCACTAAAACACACATTAAACGCTAATCGAAGCTAATTAATACACAAGATTAGCAAGCAAGAGAGTTAAGCCTAAGAGTTATACCTCACTTGACCCTAGGTGCAAGGAGGAGGAGAAGAAGAAGAGAGGAAGGAGCTGCTGCTGCTGCTGCCTGAAGCTGCTGCTGCTGCCTGAAGCTGCTGGTGCTTGGAGCTACTGCTGATGCTGTGCCGGCTGCTGTTGCTGAAGCTGTGCCTGCTGCTGTTGGTGCTGGAGTTGCTGATGTTACTGCTGCTGTGGAGGCTGCTGGGATGTGTGTGTGTATGAGAATGAGAGTGAGAGAGTTGTGTGTGAGGAAAAGAGTTTAGAAAAATAAAAGATAACCATGTTAGTCAACCCCTCTCTCTCACTACCTCTCTCCTCATTAAATGAGGCATGGCAAGGCCATCATGCCCCATCATGCACCCTCTCTCTCACCAAGTCAACCTATTCAAATCATTTCAAATATATATAATAAAACAACCTTTAATTGAAATTACCCATTAAACTTAATTAAAACCCCATGACTTAATTCTCATGTCTTAACCCACCATGGTTGCTAACCATGGTTTAGCCCCATTTTAACCCTAATTTACATGCATATGTGTGTGCAAGCCTAGAAAAATTCTACTAAAATATTCATTAAATTTGATAAAATATTTGAAAACCAATTTGGTAAACTTTTTTATTAAAAACCATTTATTTAAATATAATTAGCCACTAAACACATCTTAAGGTGTTACATAAATATGCGTATCCCAGTTGTCGTTGACATATAGCACCGAAACCGGCGATACACCACATATTACACTTACGGTCGTAGAAAAGAAAAAGAAAAACTACAACATTTGGAATCCACAATCACTTTAGACATCTTAAATCTGAAATATCACATACTTCGCATTTCATGCCTACATATATGAATTCCACATATTGTATCACAATCCAGATAAATAGACAATGTTAAACTTTCCGATCGAATAAACAAACACCCAAGATTTCCCAAATAGCTCAACACTTGAGCGGAGTTCAAAAAGTCCCAGAACATGTCACAGCCGCTATTAACCAGCCGTAGAAGGGTCAAACCAACGTCTCACATGTGGCAAAGCTAAACTACCACAAACCATATGGTTCAGTGGCGGTTTTGACGATCACATAATTGAGTTAAGGTTACGTTCTTCTAGAGGGTCCACAAATTCGCTTGCATGATTTTCTGAAAGTTTTAAACTCAGGAAAAATCCAACACTTGAAAGTTTTCCGACAGGGGAAAAAGTGAGTTATTGATATCCGTTCGAACTTTTTAACACGTTCTAAATTACTCAGAAAAACTTAAACGAAGTTAAACTTTCCGATCGAATCAACGAGTTCCCAATATATTCCAGAAAGCTCAACACTTGAGTAGAACTAAAAATTTCCAGAAGCATGAAAAGTACCCAAGAATAAACCCCTGAAGTATTAGCCCCCAACTCCCAAAGTTGGCCGCGGAACCGCCGCCAAACTCATGGTTTGGCCGCGGTTCCGCGGTCGCTTGAATGGGTTATGGATTCGTACTTCACAGTAATCCTTAGAATTTCCAGCATGATTTTCTGTTTATTTTTAATATGAAAAATTTCAACTTTTGAAAAAATTTCCAGAAAGTGGGATTTATTGGGGTTTCGGAGTTCGATCGGACTTCAAACTTCGTCTAGACAACGCTTAATGTTCTAGCTTGGCTCTGATACCACTGTAGGGTTAGCTTAGCACCTTGTGAAGGTTTTGGCAAGCAACAATCATGCTACTTTAAAATTTTGGGGTGCTAAACAAACCCTAACCAAGATCTTAACTAGAGACTTAGGGTTAAATATGCATGTAAACAACTTTACATCTAAGAGTTAGGAATTACAACCTTTGTAGTCCTTTCCTTCGCTTTATAAGCTCCGTGTTGAGGTCCCTTCGTTGCGATCATCAAGTACCCGGACTCTAGAAAGGCTCCAAGAGATGCAAGCTTGCTACCAATCTTTAACAACTAAGATGATCTACCTTGAAGAAACTCAAACCCAAGCTCTTGCTTCACTAATCAAGTATTAACAAAGCAAACACCCTAATCTAAGTGGCTAGAATAGATGAGGATGATGAAATAGGAATTTAGCTCTCTTTTGTTTTCAATTTCTCACTGTATTTCATCACATCACAAAAAGCTAGAAAGCTTTTTTCAAGAGGAAGAAGAAGAAGAATTTCATTTGTGATGAATAATGAATTGTTGTGTAAGGTTAGAATTGCAACCATGGGTTAAAGAATGATAAAGTTAACCCATGTAGAGAATAAACTAGGGGCTAAGGTTTGGGTTGGGTTAATAAATATCAACACAAAATATCTAAGCTAAAAACAAAAGAAAGCTTCATGAAGCTTCATGAAAAAGCTAACACAAAAGCTAACCCAAATCCAAACCCTAGCTTGTTTAAACTCCACAAAGCATGTTGCATTTGTAACCCTAACTTGTTACAATATTATATATCATATATACAATATATATTTTATAACAAAAGAAAATAATACAATTAACATATATTGTTAGTGTATATGCCCTAGAGGCCATTACTGTATCATACTAGTTTGTTTATTACTTGATGGAAGCTTGGGATATTCACAGTTGTATACAAAATCTTGCTCGAAATGGTAGTAAGCTACTTGGTTTGTCTCTGCTTTAATGTGTACATGTGTTTCTTTCAGTATATCACCTATACACATTAGTGGAGCCCTTAGGATCTTTGCTTGATTACCGGCGTTGTGACGGCGATCACACTCGTGGGGGCTGGGTAATCCACAAGCACATCCTTATACAGGTCCCTAGTCGTAGGACTATCGAGACAGGGCATCGATACTCCGGAGTAGACTAGCGTATGCGCTTCTCATCCCAGCAGGGGAGACGGTCTGTCCCACAGCCGTCAGTACGTCGTACTTGAGATAGTATGCGGGTGCTCGTTAGGTTACGAGTACACTGGACATGACTCGTCGGGAACTGTTGGTTGGTATTATACCTATCGTCAGTTAACAGTTTCCAGGTGACATGAGTACAGCTTAGTCCGCTGACTTGACACTGTCACTTCGCCTCGAGTGTGTTCCCACTGTTCTTTGATTACTACCCTACCACGGCTCTACTGAGTCGTGCAAACAGGTAGTAGTTGGGTGCAGTCCTGAAACACTCGGAGGCAGTGACGGATAGACAGGATTCGTCTCTCCCGGTATTGGGGTTGATATCGCGCTGTGTCTAGGAGAGCCATTACACATAGTCGTCCCTGGCCAGGGCAAGCGAGATTTGCTGGTAGTGTTACCAGTAGTTTCTCAGGGTGTTTTGGGCTATACTCCGACACGACTTGTACCGCTATTAGGGGACTGACGTTTTTCACCCCCTAGGCCCGTCATGCGATACTCTTAGACGAACAGACCGGACTGTACGGAGATTGTCACATACAGGCTCAGTAGGAGTTCTGATAGATTTCACCTCGTCCGTCTTCTTATCGGCATCTACTTGGGGGCCGTTACGCACAGCTAGTGCCGCTTGCGGTCTGTGGTTGGACCCACTGCCAGCGTAGTGTTGAGTCTTTAGAGTCCCACACAGAGGGTTATTCGCCTTTGGGTAAAATTGACTAGAGGTCGCATGGTTTTGCGACGGGGTTCGTTCACATCCGAGCACTTGTGCACGTTTGGTGTCCGGGCAGTCATTACTAGTGGGCTCTGGTTTGAGCCGGATCCTAGTACATGTTTTGGGGTTAGTTTTATCTCGTTGTATTCGTGTTCCTCGGAACACGAATGCGGGTGTGTATGAACAGTTGACTGAGACGGAGGAAGAGGATTTTCATTAGGGTTTCGGAACGGGTGTGTATGCACAGTTGACAGTTGTCTTTTCCAAACCCTAATGAATATGTGAAATATCGATTAATAATATTAATTAAATGAAATTGTGTCATGGTTAGGGTTGTTGACTTGTTGACCTTGGTTGACTTGTTGACCATGGTTGAAACATTGACCATCATCATTACATTTCAAAGATGCTTTTTGATCTTTGCAAAAACCATTTAATGTGAAATGATAATGGTCTCATCAAACCAACCATCAACTTTTTCATTTGATTAAAATTATTAATTTGATTAATTCACATATATTGTTATGGTTGTAAAAAGCTATCTCATTCTCTCATAACCATTCTCTCTCATCATTTCTTCTTCCTCCTCCTCTAGTTCAAGGAGAAACATTCTCATGAGTTGAGAAGCATCTCCTTGGAGATAAAACACCCAAAGCCACTCCCTACTCATCCTAAGGTTGAAGGTCTAGCAAGCCGGAGACTTTAGTTTTCTCAAAGTTCGAGAAAGGAGCTCAAGGTAGAAACCCTCAGGTGGATCCATCTTCAACAAGAGAAGGTGATGAGGAAAGCACCATCCGACCACTACAAAGAGTCCAAGAAGAAGGAGTTCAAATTGCGGTATAACCCCTAACCGAGTAGATAACTCTCTTGTTAGTTGCTAGTGTGTAGTTTAGCCAAGATCCGTATTTTACGGTCCATGTTACCTAGTCAAGAAAAAATTTCGTTTTACCGTTTCCGCAACCCCGAAAGTACCGGGACAGGTAACGTGGACCTAACAGTGGTATCAGAGCCTAACTAAACACACCCTAGCATGTTACCAAAGTATCTAGGATTTCGACTGGACAAAAAACCGCGAAACACCCCGGAAAATCCTAGTTTCTGCCGATTTTTATTTCTGCTCTAAAAATAATAAATCATGTCTTAAAAATCGGCTCAGGCTTTTAATGAACAGGAAAGAAAAACGATCCATAGAACTGACCAACTCACCGCGGTTCCGCGGCCGAGTTGACTCGGCCGTGGATCGTTTCTCCTGCAGTTTACTTCTGGTGGTGTTTTGTGATTTTTGAGATGGTTTGTTTCTGCCCAGAATTTCCAGAGAACAAATTTGTTTTTGGGGTGGTTACAAATCCGTATTTTGGTCGATTTTCTGTAGACTTTGGATAATGGTTGTATCTGTAATGTTATATATGTATTGAACGTCTGCTAATCGCTATACGTCGATTAGTGGGGGTTATACATATCTGTGATGTTGATGGTATGTGTATATGAATTCGTTGGATTGTTGCGGATGAATAGCCGGGGGTTGTGAGATGAGAGTTTTTTCTTTATCTTTCAATTCATGTAATATGTAAATTTGATGTAATATTATTTATTTGGCCGCACAACCGGGGTGAGGTTGTAGCCGTCATTGTATAATTTCTTTTTACTGTTTTTGCTCCTAGAATAGACCCAAGGTGGGGTGCACAAACTACCGGGTATCTCGAAGTGCCGAGTGGCCTACTCACGTCGTTGAGAGAGGTTGCTTCGCTTCGGGTACTTGGCGGGTAGTTTGCCGCACCCGTAGGGGTCTAGGGTGGGGTATTTAGCTATTCATCGCGACCGTGTAATCTGTCTTTCGTTGCAGGCTCGAACGAAATGCAGATTCCTAGTATATCCAAAGTATTCATCTGTGATCTGGAATGGCTATCATTGCATCTGACGAATGTGTATATATCTATATATGATATCTATTTAGGCGTTGCTTATGTTTTGCATCCGCGCTAGTTCAGCCCCCGCTCTGTCGTTAATTAAGTAACCTAACGGGTGATGACGGGACCCCGTGGCGAATGCGGATGGCATAAGCGTACGCCATATTTTCGTTGTTTTCTGCAATGGTAGGATTAAATGATGGGACACATTAAATTAATGCAAGAAAATAAACCTAAAAGACGTTGGAACAATTTTCAAAAAGCTGTTATTGCAAGGACGTTCACTTTTGTTTTGCACAGAGGTATTCGGTTATGAATGCCCAGCACCTCATTCAAAGAGGCAAGGGCCGAGATCCCTTCATCGGGAGTGACCCCTTGGACAAAAGTTTGCGTCAGGGTAATAACTTCACTATAATCGATTATTCTTGCTTTGTATCGAGGTATTCAGTTTCGAATATCCTACACCTCATTCGACGAGGAAAGAGCCGAGATCCCTTCACAGGGAGTGGCCTCTTTAGCAAAAGTTTTCGCCACTATATTTTCAAAAAGGCAATCATGTTCCTTCAACGATATCAAGTTCATTACGTTAACGGGTTTTTCGCCAAAAACCCAGCCGTAGCCCTCCGTCATTTCGGATTGGTATTATTTAGTATTCGTGCTGCGTTTGTTGACCTAGTCAAGACGTAGTGAACGGTAGCTAGATGATATTTTTCTGTGCATTGCAAATGGGATTGGTTAGGACAGTCGTGCGACCTTGTTGACCTAATCAAGAGCATGTACGGGTGGGTCTAATGCAATCAGGATAATGACGGGTAGAACTTGACTAACGGTTTATGGTTTGTTGACCTAGTCAAGGTCATAAACCGTTAGGGGCAAAAATCCACATCGGGAGTTTCTAAAGAAACTGAAACTTGCAGATTTAGCATACCTTCTGGAGTGTAGTGACTAGAGTGGATTCCATCTAGGTCATCACACAATGATAGTTGGATCTCGATTCCACTGATGAGTTGGATTACTCTCGGAAGATTATTTCACTTAACAATCAATGCTATAAACCAAGTAGGTGTCTAGAACGGTGTTAGCGAGGTTACGCCTCCAGAGAAAAGAGGTTATTTAATTAAGGAACTTCGCGAAAGCGTTGAAAAACCTCCCTCAAAGTACTAACACCAGCCTGGCTGAAAGGTTAAGCAAGTATTGTGACGTGCGATTAATCCTGACTAGTTCTTCTTTTAGGGTTTGAAGAAGAATTTGAGGAAACAGTGGGAGCCATCCTGGTTAGATAAATCAATAAACCAATCTAATCTTGCAAGAGCGCACGCTGAGTGTTTCTTTTCTCTCTCTCCAGGTAGCAACCATTTCACGCCCTAATCAAGATAATAAAATGTATCGCTTGACCGATCCGAATTCTTATTCGGGGCTGGGGAACGTTGGTTCGGCTCTAACTTGTGACAACAGTCATAAGTTTGAGCAAGGGAAAGAGGATTGTATGGATTCCAAGGATACCCAGTTGAAGAAGAAGCATGGTTTTGCATCTACTTCAGGTGTTCTTGTTATTGAGAACTGCTTTACAGTCAGCCCTACCTCCTGGGTACTTGATACCGGATCAGGATCTCATATCTGTAATTTATTACAGGGACATAGAAAAAGTAGGAAAGTTGCACCTGGTAATATGTCGCTCAGAGTAGCGAACGGAGCACAAGTTAATGCTGCAGCCGTCGGTGAATATCACCTAGTGTTGCCAAATGGCAATACTATGATTTTGAACGATTGCTACTATGTACCTTCCATGGTTTGCAACATCATATCAGTTTCTTTACTCGATAAAGATGGATATAACTTTGTTCTTGATAGGAATATCATGAGCATGTACCTTATGAAGGTACACTGTGTAATGGTATCTACGTTCTAAATCAGAATACAGTTCTTAATATACAAAACACACGCAAGAGGAAGAATTCATATACGAATGAATCCTACTTGTGGCATTGTAAACTTGGTCATATCGGAGAGAAAAGACTAAGTAAGTTGCATAAAGATGGACTCTTGAATACGTTCGAGTTTTCATCTTATGAAACTTGTCAGTCTTGTCTCAATGAGAAGATGACCAAATCTCCGTTCACCGGACATGGAGAAAGAGCAATAGAGCTCTTAGGACTCATACATAGTGATGTATGTGGTCCGATGTCTATACATGCAAGGGGTGGGTTCTCGTACTTCATCACATTCACTGACGATCTCTCTAGATTCGGATATGTGTATCTCATGAAACACAAATCTGAAGCTTTTGAAAAATTCAAGGAATTCAGAAACGAAGTAGAGAACCAGACTGGCAAAAGTATCAAGATCCTCCAGTCTGATAGAGGAGGGGAGTACTTAAGCACGGAATTCCTAGATTACTTAAAAAGAGAATGGTATTCTCTCTCAGCTTACTCCTTCTTATACACCACAGCACAACGGTGTATCGGAATGGAGGAATCGTACCCTATTGGATATGGTTCGCTCCATGATGAGTAGTGCCGAGTTACCTCTTTCATTTTGGGGATTTGCGCTTTTGACGGCAGCATATCTATTGAATGATGTTCCGTCTAAATCAGTGCCTAAGACTCTGTTCGAGATATGGAATGGAAAAAGGCCATATCTTAAAAGATTTAAGATATGGGGTTGTCCGGCTTATGTTAAAACGCATAAACCAGATAAACTAGAGGCACGGTCAGTTTTATGTAAGTTTGTGGGATATCCAAAGAATGGTTATGGATATCTATTCTACCACACCGAGGAACAGAAGGTGTTTGTTGCTCATGTAAGTCTACGCTAGCGCCCCGGCCGTCTACAGACGCCAAATGCGGAACAAAAACTTTTTATCTGACGCTATCGTATACTTTAACCCGGATCTTCCATTATTGCTAAACTAACAAACTGTAAAGAGTGTAGAAAGGTTATACCGAACGACCCGAGTCCTTCGTTCTTTAACCATCATCCCACGCTCCGTTGCGGCTGCTCCGATCTCATCGATCTCCGATCTGCTCGTCGAGGTGGCACCACATCACTGATTCTTTAAACGGGCTCCCGCCTCTGACTCGAGGCAACTCGGTCATCAAATTTGCTAAAAGGGATGACCAAGAATGATGTAGAGAATGAGTAGATGACTTTGTCTCACTTCGTCCAAGTCCGTGGACGATCGGTAAATGAAGTTGCCGATGGAAATGAAATGGAACAAGAAATGAACTATGAAATTTCCATGCATCCAAAACTTTAGTCTTTTCTTTTTAGCAACCATAATTTCTCAAAATGAGTGAGTGAAGGAGGAGAGAGAGGGCCGGCCATATATATGCAAAGAGGGAGGTGAGTGTAGGAGAGGGGAGAGTAACCTTAAGCAAATATCATAATGTGAACACAAAAGAATATCTTAAGGAAAACAAAACCTCATTGAAATCAAAGCATGAGTCATTAACCTTGTCATCAAATTCTAGAACCTTCTAGAAGCATGACTCATCCTCATCCAAGAAAAGATAAATCCGTCTTTAACCAAATGTTAAAAGACGGCTGATAGAAAACTGGAAACTGGCAACTTCCAAAAGTGATCCTGAAACGACTTTCAGGATAACCCCGAAACAGTATAAATATACCCGCATTTGTATTACGACCGAATACAAATGCAACTGAGACAAAGATATTATATCTACTCAATATAATACTCGGATCCGGCTTAAACCAAAGCCGACCAGTATCATCTGCCCGAAAACTGACACGTGCGTAAACGCACGTGCATTTTCCGAACCCTGCCATAAAACCATACGGCCTCTACAACGTTTCGCCCGAACTTGGAAAACTGTCTGTGGGGGACTCTAATGACTCGTCAGTACCCTGGCAGTGGGTTTAACCACAAACCGTCAGCGGCACTAGCAATGCGTAACGGCTGCCCATGGACTGACCTCAAGGGAGGCTGATGAGCGAACTCATCCAGAAATCCTACTGAGCCTAACAGTGACAATGTATATACAGTCCGGTCCGTTCGTCAATGAGTATCGCATATCCGCCTAGGGGGCTAGTAACGTCAGACCCCCAATAGCAGTATAAGTCGTGTCGGAGTGTAGCCCAATAACACCCTGAGATACTACTGGAGTACCTACCAGTAAATCTCCTGCCATGGCCATGGACTATGTGTAATGGCTCTCCTAGACACAGCACGACCTCGCCCCCAATACCGGGAGAGACGAATCCCCTGCCGATCCGCTCACGTGCTTCCATATGGCTCGGGACTGTACCCAAAAGCTACCTGTTTGCACGACTCCTTTGAGCCGTGGTAGGGTAGAAATCAAAGCACAGTGGGAACTCACACGAGACAAATGACGACCTCAGGTCGATGAACTAACCTGTACACATGTCACCAGGGAACTGCTATCTGACGATAGGTATAGTATTAACTAGCAGATTCCCGGCGAGTCCTGTCCGGTGTACTCATAACCCAATGAGCACCTGTATACATCTTAGGTGATCCAACTGACACCAGTGGCTTGTGAGACCGGTCACCGCCCCTCGTCGGGGTCTCGACTGTATACACTAGTCTACTCCGGAGTATCGATGCCCTGTCTCGAAACTCCCACGACTAGGGACCACAATTAAGGATATGCATATAAACTACCCAACTCTCACGTATATGATCGCCATCATACAGTTGGTAGTAAAGCAAGATCCTAAGGGCTCTATCAAAGTGGAACATGTAATCAGTCACCTGAACATGCACACAACTGATAAAGGAAAACCAGATAGCATACTATCATCTCGAGTAAGACTGTCCTACCGGGATAGGTCCTCCGCAATCATTGCAATCACGTACCTGCGATCCAATAATTGACTATGAGGGTACTATCTCCAACAATCTCCCACTTGCACTCAAGGCTAATTATTGCGATGTCGACTACTCACAGCCCGTGTGAAACCGAACATCCAACTCCTCTACTAATCAGTTTCACAAAGCCCGTTTGTAAAACTATTGTGTTCGAGAAATAGCCTCAGTGAGTGGATCCGCCTAGATGTTTCTTTCTATATCTCTCTAAATCTCAAGTTCGCGGAGAAAGCCATCTCCCGAATCGAGTAATACCTGTCTTAGAATATGTCTGGATATCTGATGGGACCTTGTTCATAAATGAACTCCAAATCCAAACTTCTTAGACTGTATCGATCACTGAACCTAATCAGTATCCGGCACCATGCCTCCCACAGTATCCTCTTGGACCACCTGTCCATAATACTGTCCCTCTTCGTCAGAGGGAAAACTATAACTCTGACAATCACTCTGTCATCCATGTCACCTTTGAAGCTTGGAATGATAACCGTCTCTCGAAGGAGGCTGTCGTTATCAAATCCGTAGAACATCCACTTATATTCTAAAACTGCTTCCTTATGTCTCTCCAGGATTGGATTAATACAAACTTATCGCATCTAGTGCAAAAACAACATCTGGTGTGGTACTTGACATCTCATGATTGACTCAATTGCCTAAGCAAGTGATCTGCCAATCATGCACTTCCCTCTCCCCTTTAGTCTATACGACACCTTTGGAGAGGGTGACTCCATCACCTGCAGGTACACCACCATGCTAGGAGTCAACTATTCTAGAAACCATTAGAATATCTGTCAAAGTACCCACATTGGGAAACTACCCAAATCCAGATCTAAAACCATAGATCTAGAAACCAGAATGTCAAATATTATATCCATATCCTGTCTGGAGAAACAACTGTGTGACGACCACAGTACAACCGATCGTAGTATAGGAATTTTACTTCCTACTCTGTGTATGTCATCCAGATACCATGACATCACACCCTACTACCTTCTTAACAGATCCATCCCCTATTCTGATTGAAGTCAAACCCATGACTGTCACATAAAAAATAGATGATCTTTCTCCGCTATAACTGCTCAGGTCTATAAATAGACATAAGCTACTTGCCCACTAAACTTCCGATGCTCCCACTGACTACGACAACCCTCCTACTGGATCTCATAGCCTGGAACATCAGTAGTGTCAAGTCTGGGTAGATAAGAACCTCCCTGTCACCGTCCTTGAGTCTACCGAAGTACCTCTTGGGTGTCTGAGGTTACCCACCATAATCTGCGGAGTGGCTAATGGAATGTCAAACCTGATTGAATATATAGGTCCTATTAAATTTTCCGTAATCGTTCGCGGTTCTGGAATCACTTCCAGTTCTACCATACTCCCACTACTGTTTTCAGAAAAAGATCCATTTTACTAAAACTGTGGCGAGTCAAGAACAATATCACTATTGATCTTCCAAATGGTAGAATATCAACCCTCGTCATAGCCAGGGTCAACCCACAAACAGCCATTACAGAAACGTGCCCTGAGTTATCCAGAGTCTGGTTTTAAGCATAAGCTGGACAACTCCCCGTACCTTAACATCTTTTAAGGTACGATCTATTCTATATCCAAAACAGAAAATTTGGCACTTATTTAATTAGAACCAGATTCAAATCATGCAGCTGTCTCCAGTGCATATCACTTTAATGGAAAGAGGCTAATCAGCATTACTCAACTTAGGAATCCATCCAATTATGAGTAACCTGAAAGAGAAACACGTTTCTCAAAACCATTACTATCATCTGAATACCATTCACAAGAATCTACATCTTCGATCTCTTTGAAGAATCCCGATACTTGTGATACCTGGTTCTCTACTTTATTCTTATACCCACAACTTCTCAAAACTTAGACCTTGTATTTCTACGAAACACTTGTCTAAATACTAGAGAAGTTATAAGTAAACAGAACATAGTACGAGGACCTACCCCTTTGTCCTGATGGACACTGGACAACATACAATACTCTGTATAAGTCCGCTGAGTTAAACAACTCAAAAATCTGTGCGTCGTAGGTTGAAAACTGTACCCTGGCGATTTCTTCAAATATCACCAATTACAACGAATTCCGATATAATGAGGATAATCACCTAATTCCCAAAAACTTACTCCCACTCATCATCTGTAAAACCATACAGATATGAGAATGAAACCTGGTAAATACATACCCTTGGAGTAAGTATCTAATCGGGAAAACAGTTTTTCTATAACAATGCACAGAAACATGAAAATGTTTCGTAGGGGTATCCTGGTATTCATAGCAATGCCTCTTCCATAATCCAATTCATGACTTAAACCGTATATTTTATTGCCATCTCTCCAAATCCCTTTATTTGTCTTTAGTCGTTACCTTCTGTACACCATCGTTAGGCTAAATGGTTTTCTTCCTTCCCTACCGTTCGGCACCAGCCTATGGTTTGGAAGAAGACTATCCAGTAAGCATAATAGGTGTACCCTCCTAAACCAAGGAGTACTCGTATCTTGAGAGAAGGTGATGATAAAAGACAACTGAATAATACCTTATTCCTTTAAAGGTGAAATAGGAGTGGCGATGAAGTACGCGGTTTTGGTCGTGAATGATATCAGTCCCAATTTACTCTGCCCTCTTTCTAATCCCTTTATTTTGTCTTTAGTTATTGCCTTCTGCACACCCTACTTAGGCTAATTGGTTTTCTTCATTCCCTACCTTTCGGCACCTGCCTATGGTTTGGAATAAGACAATCCAATAAGCGTAATAGGTGTACTCTCCTAAACCAAGGAGCTCTCGCAACCTGAGAGAATGTGATAATAAAAGACAACTGAATAAACCAATTCTATTTCTCCTGAACCTGGATCCATCCTCGAAGAAGTCCTTTCGAGTTCGTATATAACCATACGATGGATCTATCCAATGGAAGTGGATGTCCGTAGTAATACGGGTGTTCTGAGAAATTCAAAGGGTAGAAGAAGGAGTGGCAATGACTTATGCAACATGGACAATCCAAAAGCCAGTATTTTAAGAAGGTTCGGTCAACTTGGTCACTGAGTCATAGTCTAGGGTCGGTCAAAGGTCGCTGCTAAAGAGAGAGAGAAAAGAAACACTCTGCGTGCACTCTAACCTAGATCAGAACGGTTATCACTTTATCTAATCCGGAAACCTCCCACTGTCCTGTCAAATTCTCCTCCAAACCTAAAGAAGAATCAATCGGGATCACCCGAAGAGTAAACCAACTCATCAGTGGGAATCGGGATCCAACTCTCATCGCATGATAACGTGATGGAATGCATCCACGTTACTCATACTCCAGAAGGTATGCGCATACTTGGCAAGTTTCAGTTTCTTTAGAAACTCCCGATCTGATTTTTGCCCCATGCTCTTATAACCTTGGCGTTGGTCAAAATGTCATAAGTCACATGCCAAGTTCTACCCATCACTATCTTGTCAATTTGAACCCACCCGCACATGCCCTTGACGTTGGCCAAAATGGCAGAACGACTGTCCCAAACCAACTCATCTATCTATGCAACAATTGAATACCCAGCAGCTACCAAACACTATGCCTTGGCGTTGGTCAAAATACATAGCTTGAATACTACTGAATACCCAAAAGAAGTGACGGAGGGCTACGGCTGGTTTTTGACGAAAAACCTTTAACGTAGTGAACTTGATATCGCTGAAGGAACCTGATAGCTTTTTAAAATATAGTGGCGAAAACCTTTTGCTAAAGAAGTCACTCCCGGTGAAGGGATCTCGGCTCTTTCCTCGTGGAATGAGGTGCAGGATATTCCACTGAATACCGCTATGCAAAGCAACTTGTAATCGACTATAGTGAAGTTATTACCCTGACGCAAACTTCTGCCCAAGGGGTCAGTCCCGGTGAAGGGATATCGGCCCTTGCCCCGTCGAATGAGGTGCAGGATATTCCACTGAATACCGCTATGCAAAACAAAAGGAAACGTCTTTGCAATAACACCTTTTTAAATTTGTTCCAACAACTAAAACAGGTTTGTTTAATTTTGCATTGATCAGAATCAACGTAGTCCCATCAAAAATCACACCAGAAAAGAACGAAAATAAAATGTACGTATATGCCATCCGCATTCGTCACTGGGTCCCGTCATCACCCGTTAGGTTACTTAACTAACGACAGAGCGGGGACTGGACTAGCGCGGGTGTAAAACATATACAACATCTAATAGTATATAAACCAATATACAATAATCGCTCCAGGCGTGATAATATGCAACATTACAGAAAAGTAATAAGCATCACAGAACAATACAGATAATCTGGGATCCCCGAGTTTCACAGAGCCGCTGCTGAAACCCGACGTTCCCCTGTCGTGTGGATAGCCTGTGCAATGAAACCTAGACCCCTACGGGTGCGGCAAGTTACCCGCCAAAACCTGAAGCGAGGTAGTCCCCACAACATAGTGAATGGAACACCCGGCACTTCACGGAATCCGGTAAATTGAGCATCCCTCCTTGGGTCAACCTGTACCCCCTACGAGTGCGGCGAATAGTCTGCCAATTCTAGAGTGAGGCCCCTCTGCCTCTCAAAGCCATGAGATGCGGACCCGTTGCCCCTCAGAACCCGGCTATCCGTGCACTCCGTCGCGGGGCAAAACCTAGTACAGTAATGAAAAATAGTACAACAGGTACATCGACCGCAACCTGGTCGTGCCCTAAAAGAATATTATACAACAGGCAGTGACGGCAGTCCACATGTTGGACGCTCGCCCCGCAATATCAAATGTACAAATAAACTCAAACTGTACTACCATTGCACACTGCTATCCACCACGACAAATCCGCAACATCACAGCACAACACAGAACATCAACGCGAATGTCACGTTCGCAAACCCGTCTAAAAGAACTATAGCAATCAGACGCGGTTTACCGATCAAATGACATTCCCGGTCGGAGATATAATGTAAGCACTGTAAACTAACATGTTTAAATTTCGATCGACCAAATATCATAAAGTGGGCCCCACGCAAATCTGTTGAACAGTAATAAAATCTGGGCCCAAAATATATATACCAAAAATCCCAATTTCCAACATAGAATGCACTGTAGAAAGTTGGCTGAGTGACGTCACTTTCCTGCGGCGGATCCGCGGCCAAGACAACTGCTTGGGCCGCGGATCCGCGGTGGAACAGTGGAATCACTTGGTCGAATTTCTGCAGTATTCCTAAAAAACCCTGCTTGATTTTCTGGTATGGTCAAAATGACATTTGGACCAGTTTGAAAATTAACAGAAACTTTAATGCTAGAAATTGCGATTTTCGAAAAATCCGTTCGATCGATCTTTTAAACGCGTTAGCACAAGTTAGTATAGCAAAATGGTGAGGCTCTGATACCACTGTAAGTCTACGCTAGCGCCCCGGCCGTCTACAGACGCCAAATGCGGAACAAAAACTTTTTATCTGGCGCTATCGTATACTTTAACCCGGATCTTCCATTATTGCTAAACTAACAAACTGTAAAGAGTGTAGAAAGGTTATACTGAACGATCCGAGTCCTTCGTTCTTTAACCATCATTCCACGCTCCGTTGCGGCTGCTCCGATCTCATCGATCTCCGATCTGCTCGTCGAGGTGGCACCACATCACTGATTCTTTAAACGGGCTCCCGCCTCTGACTCGAGGCAACTCGGTCGTCAAATTTGCTAAAAGGGACGACCAAGAATGATGTAGAGAATGAGTAGATGACTTTGTCTCACTTCGTCCAAGTCCATGGACGATCGGTAAATGAAGTTGCCGATGGAAATGAAATGGAACAAGAAATGAACTATGAAATTTCCATGCATCCAAAACTTTAGTCTTTTCTTTTTAGCAACCATAATTTCTCAAAATGAGTGAGTGAAGGAGGAGAGAGAGGGCCGGCCATATATATGCAAAGAGGGAGGTGAGTGTAGGAGAGGGGAGAGTAACCTTAAGCAAATATCATAATGTGAACACAAAAGAATATCTTAAGGAAAAAAAAACCTCATTGAAATCAAAACATGAGTCATTAACCTTGTCATCAAATTCTAGAACCTTCTAGAAGCATGACTCACCCTCATCCAAGAAAAGATAAATCCGTCTTTAACCAAATGTTAAAAGACGGCTGATAGAAAACTGGAAACTGGCAACTTCCAAAAGTGATCCTGAAACGACTTTCAGGATAACCCCGAAACAGTATAAATATACCCGCATTTGTATTACGACCGAATACAAATGCAACTGAGACAAAGATATTATATCTACTCAATATAATACTCGGATCCGGCTTAAACCAAAGCCGACCAGTATCATCTGCCCGAAAACTGACACGTGCGTAAACGCACGTGCATTTTCCGAACCCTGCCATAAAACCATACGGCCTCTACAACGTTTCGCCCGAACTTGGGAAACTGTCTGTGGGGGACTCTAATGACTCGTCAGTACCCTGGCAGTGGGTTTAACCACAAACCATCAGCGGCACTAGCAATGCGTAACGGCTGCCCATGGACTGACCTCAAGGGAGGCTGATGAGCGAACTCATCCAGAAACCCTACTGAGCCTAACAGTGACAATGTATATACAGTCCGGTCCGTTCGTCAATGAGTATCGCATATCCGCCTAGGGGGCTAGTAACGTCAGACCCCCAATAGCAGTATAAGTCGTGTCGGAGTGTAGCCCAATAACACCCTGAGATACTACTGGAGTACCTACCAGTAAATCTCCTGCCATGGCCATGGACTATGTGTAATGGCTCTCCTAGACACAGCACGACCTCGCCCCCAATACCGGGAGAGACGAATCCCCTGCCGATCCGCTCACGTGCTTCCATATGGCTCGGGACTGTACCCAAAAGCTACCTGTTTGCACGACTCCTTTGAGCCGTGGTAGGGTAGAAATCAAAGCACAGTGGGAACTCACACGAGACAAATGACGACCTCAGGTCGATGAACTAACCTGTACACATGTCACCAGGGAACTGCTATCTGACGATAGGTATAGTACTAACTAGCAGATTCCCGGCGAGTCCTGTCCGGTGTACTCATAACCCAATGAGCACATGTATACATCTTAGGTGATCCAACTGACACCAGTGGCTTGTGAGACCGGTCACCGCCCCTCTTCGGGGTCTCGACTGTATATACTAGTCTACTCCGGAGTATCGATGCCCTGTCTCGAAACTCCCACGACTAGGGACCACAATTAAGGATATGCATATAAACTACCCAACTCTCACGTATATGATCGCCATCATACAGTTGGTAGTAAAGCAAGATCCTAAGGGCTCTATCAAAGTGGAACATGTAATCAGTCACCTGAACATGCACACAACTGATAAAGGCAAACCAGATAGCATACTATCATCTCGAGTAAGACTGTCCTACCGGGATAGGTCCTCCGTAATCATTGCAATCACGTACCTGCGATCCAATAATTGACTATGAGGGCACTATCTCCTACAGCTCAGCATGCCGTTTTCTTAGAAACGGAGTTTCTTGCAAAAGAAATTAGTGGGAGCATGGTAGAATTGGAAGAAATTCAGCGACCACAAACTGAAACTGAAGATTTGACAGAACCTCAGGATTCAATAACCCCAAACGAACCTCAGCCACTCCGCGGATCTGGTAGGATTTCTCATCCGTCCGAGAGATACTACGGTTTTCTCATAGACGGGGATCGAGAGGATTGCATCTTGGAAGAAGATGACCCTACCAGTTTCAGGCAATCCATTATCAGTAGGGACTCTGATAAGTGGCAAGAAGCAATGCAATCCGAAATGGAGTCTATGTACGCCAATAAAGTGTGGACCTTGGATATTGCTCCACCTGGGATAAAACCCGTTGGATGCAAATGGATCTACAAAAGGAAACTTGGTGTAGATGGGCAGGTGGAAACCTATAAGGCTAGACTCATTGCAAAAGGTTTTCGTCAAAGACCTGGTTTGGACTATGACGAAACTTTTTCTCCAGTGGCTATGCTCAAATCCGTTCGGATCCTACTTGCCATTGCTGCCTTCCATGACTATGAAATCTGGCAGATGGACGTTAAAACGGCTTTTCTAAACGGCTGTTTGGAAGAGTGTGTTTACATGGATCAGCCAGAAGGTTTCATAGACAGTGGGAGCAGCGGGAAGGTGTGCAAGTTGCTTAAATCCATTTATGGATTAAAGCAGGCATCGCGGAGCTGGAACATCTATTTTGATGAGGCAATCAAGGAATTTAATTTCATCAAGAATGAAGATGAACCTTGTGTCTATAAGAAGATTGTAGGATGAACTGTCGTGTTCCTAGTCTTGTACGTGGACGACATTCTTTTGATTGGAAATGATATTCCTATGCTACAATCGGTCAAGCTATTTTTGTCACAACGGTTCTCCAGGAAGGACCTGGGTGATGCCTCGTACATTCTGGGGATCAAGATCTACAGAGATAGATCTAAGAGACTACTGGGACTTTCGCAGTCTAGGTACATAGAGACCGTACTAAAGAGATTTAGTATGGAGGATTCCAAGCGCGGTAACATAGCCGCATTGCACGGAATTACCCTCTCCAAGAAGATGTCTCCTAAGACTGACGAGGAGAGGGTTCGCATGAGCACTATACCCTACGCTTCAGCGGTAGGATCTATAATGTATGCGATGCTATGTACAAGACCAGATGTTGCTTACGCGCTGAGCGTGGTGAGCCGGTATCAGTCAGACCCAGGTGAGGACCACTGGACGGCAGTGAAGTGTTGCGCCACGGCAGCGCCCCGGCCGTCTATCCGAGGCCAAAAAGCGGAATCAAAATTTTCTTAACTTTTAAACTGGCACTACCGCGGACAATATACCCGGATCGTAACCATTAACCGATGCTAGCAAACAAGAGAAAGGGTGAGAGATATACCGAGTGATCCGAGTCCTCCGGTCTTCTCGTCGTCGTCCCGATCTCACGCGGAATGTCCGGTCTCCATCTCCTTGCCGGAAGGGCACCACGTCGCCTGTTTCTTTTACGGGCTCCCACCTCAATACCGAGGTAACTCGGGCACGAAGCTGGCAAGTCGACGTGCCTAAGATTTGCTGTAGAAAGTGTAGTGCTTTGTCTCTTTGGGGTTATGTTGCCTTGATGGAGGAATCAAGATGATATGAACTTGGGGATTTTTTGGTAGCAATGGAAAAATGAGATGGATGATGAATTTCCCACACCAAATCAAAATGAACCTCTCTCATTTTTCTCCCCTCTCCTAATGTGGCCGGCCATGTTGTGTTGTGGAAAATGGTGGAGGGCTAAACAAATACAAGAGGGAGGTAAGTGTAGGAAAAGCAAGAGGTGACCTTAAACAAAACATCAACCATGCATATTACTTCTATTCACATCAAATCTCATTAATGCAAAATCATGGATGAATAAAAAACAAAGGATGCAAATCCTATCATAAAGAATACATTTGCAAGAAACCCCCTCCACAAATGTTATTTGCACAATTGCAAATAACCCCCTCCATCGGAAAAGTCCGGCCGGGAAAGAACAAAGGAAAACCGGCCGGAACGGAATGCAAACTGGCAACTCCAGAAAACCGGTCCCGTAATAAATTACAGGAAAACCCCGATACTGTGCATACACACCCGCATCTGTATTCCGTCCGGATACAAATGCAAAGAGACAAAATCTACACTGTACTAAACTAGGATCCGGCTTAAAACAAAGCCGGCTAGTAATATCCGTCCGATCCTGATCCGTGCAATACCGCACGTATCCGATCGAACCCTGCCATATATCCATATGGCCACTAGTACAAACCGTCCGATCCTGATCCATGCAATACCGCACGTATCTGATCGGACCCTGCCATATCTCCATACGGCCTCTACAGCGTTTCGCCCGAAAGCTTGAGTAACTGAAAGTGTGGTGGACTCTAAAGACTCGTCAATACTATGGCTGTGGATTTAACCACTAGTAGGTCAGAGGTATAAGCCAATACGTGACGGGCCACCAGCTATTGACCAAAAGGGACGTCGATGAGCGAACTCATCCTGACACCCTACTGAGCCTGTCAGTGACAATATCCGTACAGTCCGGTCCGTTCGTCTATGAGTATCGCATGGCGGGCCTAGGGGGTTGGTAAAAGTCAGACCCCCAAAGGCGGTACAAGTCGTGTCGGAGTGTAGCCCAGAACACCCTGAGATACTACTGGAATACCTACCAGTAAATCTCCTGCCTCGGCCGAGGGCTTTGTGTAATGGCTCTCCTAGACACAGCGCGACCTCACCCCCAATACCGGGAGAGACGAACCCCTGCAGATCCGCTCACTGCCTCCATGTGGCTCGGGACTGTACCCAACTAAAACCTGTTTGCACGACTCCTTTGAGCCGTGGTAGGGTAGTAATCAAAGCACAGTGGGAACTCACATGAGACAAATGACGATCTCAGGTCGATGAACTAACCTGTACACATGTCACCTGGGAACTGCTATCTGACGTATGGTATAATCCCAACTAGCAGGTTCCCGGCGAGTCCTGTCCGGTGTACTCATAACCCAATGATCACCTGTATACATCTTAGGTGAACCAACTGACACCAGTGGCTTGTGAGACCGGCCACCGCCCCTCGTCGGGGTCTCGACTGTATACACTAGTCTACTAATGGAGTATCGATGCCCTGTCTCGAAACTCCTACGACTAGGGACCTTTTAAGGATGTGCTTATAGACCCCAGCTCCCACGTATATGATCGCCATCATACTGCTGGCAGTCAAGCAAGAATCCTAGGGGCTCTATCAGCGTGTAATAGCGACCTGTAAGGTCACCTGAAGTAGTACACGATGATAAAGGTAAACCAGATAGCATACTATCATCTCGAGTAAGACTGTTCTACCGGGATAGGTCCTCCCTCAATCATTGCAATCACGTGCCTGTGATCCAATAATTGACTCTGAGGGCACTATCTCCAACAATCTCCCACTTGCACTCAAGGCTAATTATTGCGATGTCGCATACTCACAGCCCGTGTGATACCGAACACCCAACTCCTCTACTAGTCAGTCTCACAAAGCTCGTTTGCGAAACTATTGCGTTCGAGGAATAGCCTCAGTGAGTGGATCCACTGTGATGTTTCTTTCTATGTCTCTCTATTTCTCAAGTTCGCGGAGAAGACCATCTCCCGAAAAGAGCAATACCTGTCTTGGAATGTCTGGATATCTGATGGGACCTAGCTCATAAATGAACTCCAAATCCAAACTTCTTAGACTGTATCGATAACTGAACTTAATCAGTACCCAGCGCCATGCCTCCCTCAGTATCGCCTTGGACCACCTGTCCAAAATACTGCCCCTCGTCAGAAGGAGAAACTATAACTCTGACAGCCACTCTACCATCGATGCCACCTTGGAAGCCTGGAATGATAACCGTCTCCTAAAAGAGGCTGTCGTTATCACATCCCTAGAACATCAACTTATGTTCTAAAACTGCTTCCGACTGTTTCTCCAGGATTGGATTAATATCAACTTATTGCACCTACTGCAAGAACAACATCTGGTGTAGTACTTGACATCTCATGATTGACTCAATTGCCTAAGCAAGTGATCTGTCAATCATGCGTATCCCTCTCCCCTTTAGTCTGTAAGACACCTTTAGAGAGGGTGACTCCATCACCTGCAGGTACACTACCATGCCAGGAGTCGTCCATTCTAAATACTTATAGAATGCTGTCAAGGTACCCAGATTAGGAAACCACCCAAATCTAGATCTAAAACCATAGATCTAGTAACCAGAATGTCTGATATAATATCCAAGTCCTGTGTGGAGAAAACACTGTGTGACAACCAAAGTATAACCGATCGTAGTATAGGAGTTTCTTTTCCTACTCTGTGTATGTCATCCAAAACCAGGACATCACACCCTACTACCTTCTCAACAGATCCATCCCCTATTCTGATGAAGTCAAACCTATGACTGTCACGTCAGAAATAGATGATCTATCTCCGCTACATCTGCTTTAGTCTATAAGTAGACATAAGCTACCTGTCCACCAATGCTTCCGCTGCTCCCACTGACTACGACAACCCTCTGGCAGAGTCATATAGACGCGCACTTCTAAAGCTAGTTTAGAACGACGCTATACTCATCCTCCTGCCGGGTCTCGCAGCCTGGAACAACAACAATGGCAAGTGTGGGTAAACAAGAACTTCCCTGTCACCGTCCTTGAGGCTACCGGAGTGCCTCTCGGGTGCCTGAAGTTACCCACCTTATCTGCGGAGTAGCCAATGGAATGTCAAACCATATTGAATCTTTAGGTTCCTTATCAAATCTTCAGTAATCGTTTGCGGTTCTGGAATCGCTTCCAGTTCTACCATACTCCCACTGCTGTTTTCTGAAAAATCCATTTCTTTTAAAAATGTGGCGAGTCAAGAACAATATCTCTATTGATCTTCAGGTGGTAGAAAGTCAACCCTCGTCATAGCCTGGGTCAACCCACAAACAGCCATTACAGAAACGTGCCTTGAGTTGTCCAGTGTCTGGTTTTAATCATAAGCCGGACAACTCCCCGTACCTTAATAATGTTAAGATATGAACTGTACTATATCCAATATAGAACCAGAGGCACTGATTTAATTGAATCAGATTCAAATCATGCAGCTATCTCCAGTGCATGTCAACTAAATGGAAGGAGGCCGATCAGCGTTACTCAACTTAGGAATGCTTCCAATTATGAGTAACCTGAAAGAGAAGCAATTTCTCTTTATCATTACTATCAACTGAATACCATACACAAGTATCTACATCTTCGATCACCTTGAAGAATCCCGATACTTGCTACACCTGGTTCTCTACTCTATTCAAATACCTATAACTCCTCAAAATTTAGACTCTGTGTTTCTACGAAACACATGTCTAAGAACTAGAGAAGTTAAAAGTAAACAGAATATAGTATGAGGACCAACCCCTCAGTCCTAATGGACACTGGACAACATACAATACTCTGTATAAGTCCGCCGAGTCTAACAACTCTTTCACTGTGTGTCGTAGGTTGAAAACTGTACTTATGGTTAAGAAGAATTACACCGCTGTTTAATACTCCTTACCTAACCATCCACTGATATAGGTAAATGTCATCGACATAATATCAAAAGGTATATCTCACTCTATGAAAATAGACGTACAGATATATCAATTTGAAATTGGTGCACAACAGCGGATATTCAAAACCAAATATTTGCCGACCGGCAAACAGCCCAGGTGATCTCCTCAAATATCACCGATTACAACGAATCCCGATATAATGAGGATGATTACCCTATTCCCAATAACTTACTCCCACTCATCATCTGTAAAACCATACAGATGTGAGAATCAAACCTGGTAAATACATACCCTGGAGCAAGTATCCAATCGGGAAATCAGTTTTCTTTTAACAGTACACAGTGAAACTGAAACATTGAAACGTTTCGATGGGGTATCCTTGTATTCCTAGTAATGCCTCTACCATTATCCAGATTCACAACTATAACCGTATAATTCTTTGCCACCTCTCCAAATCCCTTTATATGTCTTTAGTCATTACCTTCTGCACACCCCTTAGGCCAAATGGTTTTCTTCCTTCCCTACCGTTCGGCACCAGCCTATGGTTTGGAAGAAGACTATCCAATAAGCATAATGGGTGTACTATCCTAGTCCTAGGAGCACTCGCAATGCGAGAGAAGGTGAGGATAAAAGACAACCGAATAAACCTTATTCCTATTTCTCCTGGTCTAGAATCCATCCCCGAACTGGAACAAGTTCCTTTCGAGTTCGTATATAACCATACGATGGAGTATCCAATAAACTGTGGATCTTCATAGTGATACGGAGTTTCCTGGAGAAATACAAAGGTGATTTAGGATTGGCGAAGGAATACTTGGTTTGGTCGTGAATATCAGTCGCAATTTACGTTGCCCTCTTACTAATCCCTTGCTTTGTCTTAACTTAATACCTTCTGCACACCATCGTTATGCTAATTGGTTTTCTTCATTCCCCACCGTTCGGCACCAGCCTAAGGTTTGGAAGAAGACTGTCCAATTTGCGTAATAGGTGTACTGTCTCCTAAACTAAGGAGTACTCACAACTTGAGAGAAGGTAAAAGGAAAAGACAACTGAATAATCCTATCCGTTTTCTCCAGAACCAGAAACCATCCTCGAAGTCCTTCGAGTTCGTATATAACCATACGATGGTTTTGTCCAATGGAAGTGGACGTTCGTAGTAATACGGGGTGTCCTGGAAAAAAGGGTAAAAGTAGGAGTGGCAATGAGGTTTGCAACTCCGACAATCCAAAAGCCAGTGTAAAGAAGGTTCGGTCAACTTGGTCACTGAGTCATAGTCCAGGGTCGGGTCAATGGACGCTGCCAAAGAGAGAGAGAAAAGAAACACTCAGCGTGCACTCTAACCTAGATCAGAATGGTTATCACTTTATCTAATCTGGAAACCTCCCACTGTAACCTCAAATTCTTCCCCAAACCTTAAAGAAGAATTAGTCGGGATCACCCGAGGAGTAAACCAACTCATCAGTGGGAATCGGGATCCAACTATCATCGCATGACAATGTGACGGAATCCACTCACATTATCACACTCCAGAAGGTATGCGCATGTCTGGCAAGTTTCAGTTCTTTTGAAACTCCCGATGAGATTTTTACCCCAAGCGGTTTATGACCTTGACTAGGTCAACAAACCATAAACCGCCAGTCAAGTTCAACCCGTCATTATTCTGGATTGCATTAAACCCACCCGTACGTGCCCTTGACTAGGTCAACAAGGCCGCACGACTGTCTTAACCAATCCCACTTATGCAACAAACAAGTACCACTTAGCTACCGAACACTACGTCTTGACTAGGTCAACAAACGCAGCACGAATACCAAATAATACCTGTAGGAAATGACGGAGGGTTACGGCTGGTTTTTGGCGAAAAACCTTTAACGTAATGAACTTGATATCGTTGAAGGAACTGCATGGCTTTTTATAAAATATAGTGACGAAAACCTTTGCTAAAGAGGTCACTCCCGGTGAAGGGATCTCGGCTCTTTCCCCGTAGAATGAGATGCAGGATATTCCAACTGAATACCACGATGCAAAGCAAAAGTAATCGGCTATAGTGAAGTTAATGCCCTGATGCAAACTTCTGTCCAAGGGGTCACTCCCGGTGAAGGGATCTCGGCCCTTGCCTCGTCTACTGAGGAGCAGGATATTCCAAATGAATACCACGATGCAAAACAAAAGTGAACGTCCTTGCAATAACAGCTTTTTGAAAAGTGTTCCAACAATATCAGAATAGGTTTGTTTAGCTTGCATTGATCCGAATCAACGCAGTCCCATCAATTGATCACACCACAAAGAACGAAAATATACTGATGTACGTATATGCCATCCGCAATCGCCACTGGGTCCCGTCATTACCCGTTAGGTTAGCTAACTAACGACAGAGCGGGGACTGGACTAGCGCGGGTGTAAAACATATACAACATCTACTAATATATATACCAATATATTATATTTCGCTCAAGGCGTGAATAAAAGGAAACATCACAGAAATATACAGCATCATAGAACAATACAGATATCTGGGATCCCCGGGTTTCACAGAGCCGCTGCTGAAACCCGACGTTCCCCTGGTCGTGTGGATAGCCTGTGCAATGAAAACCTAGACCCCTACGGGCACGGCAAGTCACCCGCCAAAACCTGAAGCGAGGCAGCCCCCTTCAGCAACGTGAATGGACCACCCAGCACTTCACGGAATCCGGTAACTCGGGCACCCCTCCTGGATCAACCTGTACCCTCTACGAGTGCGGCGAATAGCCCGCCAATCCTGGAGTGAAGCCCCCTCCGTCCCAATGCCATGAGATGCGGGCCCGTTGCCTTCTAGAACCCGGCTATCCGTGCACCCCTCCGCGGGGTAATTCTAGTACAGAAAGTAAAATATACATACAACTGGTACAACGACCGCAACCAGGCCGTGCCCCAAAAGAATAATACAAACAGGCAGTGACGGCAGTCCACATGTCGGACGCTCGCCCCGCAATATCAAATGTACATATAAAACAAAACAGTACTAGCATTGCATCCAGGCTATCCCCCACGACCGATCCGCAACTACACAGCATAAACATAGAACATCAACGTGAAAATCACGTTCGCAAATCCGTCTAACCGGGCTATAGCAGTTAGACAGGATTTACCGATCAAGTGACATTCACGGTCGCAGATATAATGTAAATATTGTGAAATAATGTGTTTAAAATATCCAATCGATCAAAAATTAACAAGTGGGCCCCCCAAGTAATACTGTAGCACTCACAGAAATTCTGGGCCCAATTTTAATATTCCAAAACCCCTATCTTAAGCCCAAAAGCCCACTGCAAAGAAATGGTAAAATGAAGGGAACAATATGCGGCGGAACAGTGGCAAAAGAGGGGACATTGCCGCGGTTTCGCGGTCCTCTGGAAGGATCAGCTTACCAAATTTTTGCAGTTTTCTTAGAACTTCATGTACATCAATTTTATACAACCTGAAAAATTTTTCGAGCCCGGAAAAAAACGACAGAAAACTGATGCATGCAAAACGCGGATTTTGGAATTTTTGTCGATCGGATAAGTAAAACACATTAGAACAAGCTAGGCAAGGTTAATGGCGTGGCTCTGATACCATGCTGCGCCACGGCAGCGCCCCGGCCGTCTATCCGAGGCCAAAAAGCGGAATCAAAATTTTCTTAACTTTTAAACTGGCGCTACCGCGGACAATATACCCGGATCGTAACCATTAACCGATGCTAGCAAACAAGAGAAAGGGTGAGAGATATACCGAGTGATCCGAGTCCTCCGGTCTTCTCGTCGTCGTCCCGATCTCACGCGGAATGTCCGGTCTCCATCTCCTTGCCGGAAGGGCACCACGTCGCCTGTTTCTTTTACGGGCTCCCACCTCAATACCGAGGCAACTCGGGCACGAAGCTGGCAAGTCGACGTGCCTAAGATTTGCTGTAGAAAGTGTAGTGCTTTGTCTCTTTGGGGTTATGTTGCCTTGATGGAGGAATCAAGATGATATGAACTTGGGGATTTTTTGGTAGCAATGGAAAAATGAGATGGATGATGAATTTCCCACACCAAATCAAAATGAACCTCTCTCATTTTTCTCCCCTCTCCTAATGTGGCCGGCCATGTTGTGTTGTGGAAAATGGTGGAGGGCTAAACAAATACAAGAGGGAGGTAAGTGTAGGAAAAGCAAGAGGTGACCTTAAACAAAACATCAACCATGCATATTACTTCTATTCACATCAAATCTCATTAATGCAAAATCATGGATGAATAAAAAACAAAGGATGCAAATCCTATCATAAAGAATACATTTGCAAGAAACCCCCTCCACAAATGTTATTTGCACAATTGCAAATAACCCCCTCCATCGGAAAAGTCCGGCCGGGAAAGAACAAAGGAAAACCGGCCGGAACGGAATGCAAACTGGCAACTCCAGAAAACCGGTCCCGTAATAAATTACAGGAAAACCCCGATACTGTGCATACACACCCGCATCTGTATTCCGTCCGGATACAAATGCAAAGAGACAAAATCTACACTGTACTAAACTAGGATCCGGCTTAAAACAAAGCCGGCTAGAAATATCCGTCCGATCCTGATCCGTGCAATACCGCACGTATCCGATCGAACCCTGTCATATATCCATATGGCCACTAGTACAAACCGTCCGATCCTGATCCGTGCAATACCGCACGTATCTGATCGGACCCTGCCATATCTCCATACGGCCTCTACAGCGTTTCGCCCGAAAGCTTGAGTAACTGAAAGTGTGGTGGACTCTAAAGACTCGTCAATACTATGGCTGTGGATTTAACCACTAGTACGTCAGAGGTATAAGCCAATACGTGACGGGCCACCAGCTATTGACCAAAAGGGACGTCAATGAGCGAACTCATCCTGACACCCTACTGAGCCTGTCAGTGACAATATCCGTACAGTCCGGTCCGTTCGTCTATGAGTATCGCATGGCGGGCCTAGGGGGTTGGTAAAAGTCAGACCCCCAAAGGCGGTACAAGTCGTGTCGGAGTGTAGCCCAGAACACCCTGAGATACTACTGAAATACCTACCAGTAAATCTCCTGCCTCGGCCGAGGGCTTTGTGTAATGGCTCTCCTAGACACAGCGCGACCTCACCCCCAATACCGGGAGAGACGAACCCCTGCAGATCCGCTCACTGCCTCCATGTGGCTCGGGACTGTACCCAACTAAAACCTGTTTGCACGACTCCTTTGAGCCGTGGTAGGGTAGTAATCAAAGCACAGTGGGAACTCACACGAGACAAATGACGATCTCAGGTCGATGAACTAACCTGTACACATGTCACCTGGGAACTGCTATCTGACGTATGGTATAATCCCAACTAGCAGGTTCCCGGCGAGTCCTGTCCGGTGTACTCATAACCCAATGATCACCTGTATACATCTTAGGTGAACCAACTGACACCAGTGGCTTGTGAGACCGGCCACCGCCCCTCGTCGGGGTCTCGACTGTATACACTAGTCTACTAATGGAGTATCGATGCCCTGTCTCGAAACTCCTACGACTAGGGACCTTTTAAGGATGTGCTTATAGACCCCAGCTCCCACGTATATGATCGCCATCATACTGCTGGCAGTCAAGCAAGAATACTAGGGGCTCTATCAGCGTGTAATAGCGACCTGTAAGGTCACCTGAAGCAGTACACGATGATAAAGGTAAACCAGATAGCATACTATCATCTCGAGTAAGACTGTTCTATCGGGATAGGTCCTCCCTCAATCATTGCAATCACGTGCCTGTGATCCAATAATTGACTCTGAGGGCACTATCTCCAACATGAAGAACATTCTCAAGTACCTAAGAAGGACTAAGGAGATGTTCCGGGTTTACGGTAGTGGAGACCTTAGGGTCGAGTCCTTTACCGATTCAAGCTTCCAGAGTGACAAAGATGACAGCAAATCTGTCTCGGGTTTTGTGTTTACCCTCAATGGAGGGGCGGTATGTTGGAGGAGTTCCAAACAGGATACCGTCGCAGATTCGACGATGGAGGCTGAATACATTGCTGCAAGCAATGCCGCAAAAGAGGCGGTCTGGATGAAGAAGTTCATTAGTGAACTTCAGGTGGTTCCGTCCATTGTTGACCCGATACCTTTGTATTGCGATAACAATGGGGCTATAGCTTTAGCGAAGGAACCAAGGTCCCGTCAGAAATCCAGACACATCTTAAGGCGGTATCACCTGATCAGGGAGATCATTGATCGCCAGGAGATCGAAGAACAGAGAGTAGACACAAAAGACAACACGGCGGATCCATTCACGAAGGACTTGCCCCAGACTCAGTTCGAGCGGCTGATCGAGATGATAGGTCTTCGATACGCCAGTACGTGGCCTTAGTGCAAGTGGGAGATTATTAGTGTATATGCCATAGAGGCCATTACTGTATCATACTAGTTTGTATATTACTTGATGGAAGCTTGGGATATTCACAGTTGTATAGACAATCTTGCTCGAAATGGTAGTAAGCTACTTGGTTTGTCTCTGCTTTAATGTGTACATGTGTTTCTTTCAGTATATCACCTATACGCATTAGTGGAGCCCTTAGGATCTTTGCTTGATTACCGGCGCTGTGATGGCGATCACACTCGTGGGGGCTGGGTAATCCACAAGCACATCCTTATACAGGTCCCTAGTCGTAGGACTATCGAGACAGGGCATCGATACTCCGGAGTAGACTAGCGTATGCGCTTCTCATCCCAGCAAGGGAGACAGTCTGTCCCACAGCCGTCAGTACGTCGTACTTGAGATAGTATGCGGGTGCTCGTTAGGTTACGAGTACACTGGACATGACTCGTCGGGAACTGTTGGTTGGTATTATACCTATCGTCAATTAACAGTTCCCAGGTGACATGAGTACAGCTTAGTCTGCTGACTTGACACTGTCACTTCGCCTCGAGTGTGTTCCCACTGTTCTTTGATTACTACCCTACCACGGCTCTACTGAGTCGTGCAAATAGGTAATAGTTGGGTGCAGTCCCGAAACACTCGGAGGCAGTGACGGATAGACAGGATTCGTCTCTCCCGGTATTGGGGTTGATATCGTGCTGTGTCTAGGAGAGCCATTACACATAGTCGTCCCTGGCCAGGGCAAGCGAGATTTGCTGGTAGTGTTACCAGTAGTTTCTTAGGGTGTTTTGGGCTATACTCCAACACGACTTGTACCGCTATTAGGGGACTGACGTTTGCCACCCCCCTAATCCCGCCATGCGATACTCTTAGATGAACAGACCGGACTGTACGGAGATTGTCACATACAGGCTCAGTAGGAGTTCTGATGGGTTTCACCTCGTCCGTCTTCTTATCGGCATCTACCTGGGGGCCATTACGCACAGCTAGTGCCGCTTGCGGTCTGTGGTTGGACCCTCTGCCAGCGTAGTGTCGAGTCTTTAGAGTCCCACACAGAGGGTTATTCGCCTTTGGGCAAAACTGAGTAGAGGTCGCATGGTTTTGCGACGGGGTTCGTTCACATCCGCGCACTTGTGCACATTTGGTGTCCGGGCAGTCATTACTAGTGGGCTCTGGTTTGAGCCGGATCCTAGTACATGTTTTGGGGTTATTTTTATCTCGTTGTATTCGTGTTCCTCGGAACACGAATGCGGGTGTGTATGCACAGTTGATTGAGGCGGAGGAAGAGGATTTTCATTAGGGTTTCGGAACGGGTGTGTATGCACAGTTGACAGTTGTCTTTTTCCAAATCCTAATGAATATGTGAAATATCGATTAATAATATTAGTTAAATGAAATTGTGTCATGGTTAGGGTTGTTGACTTGTTGACCTTGGTTGACTTGTTGACCATGGTTGAAATATTGACCATCATCATTACATTTCAAAGATGCTCTTTGATCTTTACAAAATCCATTTAATGTGAAATGATAATGGTCTCATCAAACCAACCATCAACTTTTTGATTTGATTAAAATTATTAATTTGATTAATTCACATATATTGTTATGGTTGTAAAAAGCTATCTCATTCTCTCATAACCATTCTCTCTCATCCTTTCTTCTTCCTCCTCCTCTAGTTCAAGGAGAAACATTCTCATGAGTTGAGAAGCATCTCCTTGGTGATAAAACACCCAAAGTCACTCTCTACTCATGCTAAGGTTGAAGGTCTAGCAAGACGGAGACTTTAGTTTTCTCAAAGTTCGAGAAAGGAGCTCAAGGTAGAAACCCTCAGGTGGATCCATCTTCGATAAGAGAAGGCGACGAGGAAAGCACCATCCGACCACTACAAAGAGTCCAAGAAGAAGGAGTTCAAGTTGAGGTATAACCCCTAACCGAGTAGATAACTCTCTTGTTAGTTGCTAGTGTGTAGTTTAGCCAAGATCCGTATTTTACGGTCCATGTTACCTAGTCAAGAAAAATTTTCGTTTTACCGTTTCCGCAACCCCGAAAGTACCGGGACAGGTAACGTGGACCTAACATATATCGCATATACATCAATATATTATCCAATGAGAAAATGAATCAATAAAGCAAGCTTATATTAGTTAACGTAATGTAATATATCACATATATAATTATACATTAAATTATCGAATCGACTCTTGATCCGACAATCCAGCTATATTGCATATAACCGACTAATATAACATGTACCAATTCATCGAATCAACACTTGATCTGATGACCCGGCAATATCACATATACCCGGCCGATATCTCATATCGCGAGAATCTAATACGGTATCGCATACACGTATTATTCTCGGTCCCGCACATATCACATATGTGCTCCTACTCCATTTTGCCTGAGCCAGGAAACCTCTGTGTAGGACTCTAAAGAATCGTCAATACGCCGGCAGTAGGTGATGATCATATCAAACACCCACAAGCTGCAAACGGTCAGCTAAACGTAACAGCCACCCAGGTATCGAGCAATCAGAAGATCAACAAGCAAGCCTGTACATTCTCCTGCGAATCCAATCAGTAACACTCCCGTATAGTCCGGTCTCTTCGTCTGATATGTCACATATCCAGTCTAGGGGTGGTAAACGTCAGACTCCAGTAACCGATAAGTCGTGTCGATAATGGCCTCTAGGGCATACACATCACTAATAGGTAAAGGATAGGGGAATGCAAGGATTTCCACACCACCCGGATGAAGAAAGAGCATTCTGATGTATCTTCTTCGGGTGTGTTAGTTATTGAGAACTGTTTCTCAGTCTGCTCTACGTCATGGGTATTAGATATCGGGTCAGGATCCTATATTTGTAATCTGTTACAAGGATTAAAAAGAAGTAGAGAACTGGGAAAGGGTGATATGTCTCTCAGAGTAAAGAATGGAGCAATTGTTGCTGCCGAAACTGTCGGCGAATATTACCTAGTATTACCAAATAGTAATACATTTATTTTGAACGACTGTTATTTTGTACCATCGATGATGTGCAATATAATATCCTTTTTTTTATTAGATAAAGAAGGATATAACTTTGCATTAGAGAAAAATGTTATGAACATTTTCCTAAATCAAGTGTTGATTGGGTTTGGTACATTATATAATGGTATATACGTTCTAAATCAAAATACAGATCTGAAAATATAGAACACACACAAGAGGAAAAGTTCAGAAATGAATGAAGATTTCTTGTGGTATTGTAGACATGATCGTATCAATGCGACCAGACTAGTTAAGTTGCATAAAGATGGATATTTGAATCTGTTCGAATTTACATCTTATGAAACTTGTCAGTCATGTCTGAGAGGAAAGATGGACAAAACTCTATTTACGGGACACGGAGAAAGAGCTACTGAACTCTTGGGACTGATACATAGTGATGTATGCGTTCGTATGTCTACACATGCCAGGAATGGCTCCTCGTATTTCATTATTTTCACCGACGATCTCTCAAGATTCAGACATGTGTTCCTATTGAAACACAAATTTGAAGTTTTTGAGAAATTCAAGGAATATAAGAGCGAAATAAAGAACCAGACGGGTAAAAGTATTAAAATCTTTCGATCTGATCGAGGAGGAGAATACTTAAGCACGGAATTTTGAGATTATCTAAAAGAGAATGAGATTATATCTCAGCTTACTCCTCCGTATACACCACAGCACAATAGATTATCGGAGCGGAGGAATCACACCCTATTAGATATGGTGCGCTCTATAATGAGTGTTGCTGAGTTACCTATTTTCTTTTGGTGTTATGCACTTGAGACAGCTGCATACATATTGAATAGGATTCCTACCAAATTTGTGCCTACCACTCTATATGAGATATGGGAGGGGAAGAGACCATGTCTTAATTTTATTAAGATATGGGCTTGTCCGGCTTATGTTAAAAAGCAAAATCCGAACAAGCTCGAGGCAAGGTCTGTTCTCAGAAAGTTTGTTGGATATCCCAAATATTCGCAAGGGTATATCTTCTACCACACCGAGAAACAAAAGGTGTTTGTTGCTAAACATGCCACCTTTTTAGAAAAGAAATTTCTTGTAAGAGAAATTAGTGGTAATGAGGTAGAGCTGGAAGAAGTTCCAGCTACACAAACTACAACTGATGATTTGGTAGAACAGAAGGATTCAATAGTCCCCGACGAACCTCAGCCACTTCGCAGATCTAGTAGGGTTCCTTATCCACTTGAGAGATACTACGGTTTTTTCATAGACGGTGGGAGAGAGGATTGCATCATGGAAGATGATGACCCAACTAGTTTTGAGCAGGCCATCACAAGTAGGGATTCTGTGAAATGGCTGGATGCTATGCGATCTGAGATGGAATCCATGTACACCAACAAAGTATGGACTTTGGAAGTTGTTCCTGAAAGGGTAAAACCCGTTGGGAGCAAGTGGATCTGTAAGAAGAAAATTGGTATAGATGGAAAGGTTGAGACCTTCAGAACTAGACTTGTAGTAAAAGGTTTTCGTCAACGACCAAGTATCGACTATAATGAGACCTTTTCTCCAGTGGCTATACTTAAGTCCATCAGGATCCTACTTGTCATTGCTGCATACCATGACTATGAAATCTGGCAGATGGATGTCAAGACCACTTTTCTAAATGGTGATTTAGAAGAGAGCATGTATATGATACAACCAGAGGGCTTCGTAGATAGTGGGAGCAGCGGAAAGGTGTGCAAGCTACTTAAATCAATTTATGGATTAAAGCAGGCGTCATGGAGTTAGAACATCTGTTGTGATGCAGCAGTCAAAGAGTTTGACTTAATAAAAAACGTAAATGAACCTTGTATATATAAAAAGGTTGTAGAGAGTAAGGTTGTATTCCCCGTATTGTACGTGGATGACATACTCTTAATAGGAAATGATGTTCCTATGCTGCACTCGGTCAAACTCTTCCTATCACAAAAGTTCTCCATGAAAGATCTGGGTGAATCCTCCTATATCCTGGGAATAAAGATCTATAGAGATAGATCTAAAAGGATGTTGGGATTGTCCCAATCCAGATACATAGACACCATACTAAAGAGATTTAGTATAGAAGATTCTAAGCATGGTAATTTACCCGTTTGATCAGGAATCACTCTCTCCAAAGAGATGTCTTCCAAGACTGATTTGGAGAGGGCTCGCATGAACTTGATACCCAATACTTCTGCAGTTGGGTCTATCATGTACACGATGTTATGCACTAGACCGGATGTGGCTTACGCACTTAGTGTTGTAAGTACGTATCAATCAGATCCAGGGAAGAAGCACTGAATAGCAGTGAAGAACAATCATAAGTACTTGAGAAGGACTAAAGAGATGTTCTTGGTGTTTGGTAATGGAGAACTCCAAGTGGAGTCCTTTACCGATTCAAGCTTCCAGAGTGATAAAGACGACAGCAAGTCTGTTTCGGGTTTTTTCTTCACTCTCAACGGAGGGGCGGTATGTTGGAAGAGTTCCAAGCAAGATACCGTTGCAGACTCGACGATGGAGGCTGAATACATCGCTACCAACGATGCTTCCAAAGAGGCTGTCTGGATGAATAAGTTCATTGCTGAACTTAGTGTGGTTCCATCCATTGAGGATCCAATACCTTTGTATTGTGATAACAATGGAGCTGTGACATTAGCCAAGGAACCCTAGTCCCATCTGTGATCCAGACATATTTTGAGGCGGTATCATCTGATCCCGGAGATAGTTGATCGCTGGGAGATCGAGTTTAGGAGAGTAGATACGAAGGACAACACGGCGGATCCACTCACAAAGGCCCTCCCCCGGACACAGTTTGAGAGACTTTTTGGGTTGTTGGATATGAGATACTACAACAACTGGCCTTAGTGCAAGTGGGAGATTGTTAGGAATATGTATGCCCTAGAGACTATTATTGTATATTATAGTGGATACTTGGACATATATAGATGACTTTCTTGGTCGACATGATAGTATACTATCTGGTTGCTCTTTATCTTAACATGTACACTTGTTTTAGTTTACTGTCTCTTTGATACATCTTGATAAAGCCCTTAGGATGTAGGCTTGGCTACCAGGACTATGATGCAGATCATACTAGTGGGGCTTGTATAGTCCGCAAGCACATCCTTTAACAGTTCCTAGTCAAGAGAGTATCGAGACAGGGCATCGATATTCTAGAGTAGACTAGTATGTACATTTATTGACCCTGTATGGGGCGATGGTTGATCCCAAAACCATTGGTGTTTGACATCAAAGATTGTACACAGGTGCTCATTAGAGAATAGGTACACCGAACAGGACTCGTCGAGAACTCCTAGATGGTACCATACCTATCGTTAGCGGTTCTTTTGTGACACTTGTACATGTTAGTCTGTAGACCCGAGATCGTCATAGTGTCTTATACGGTTCCCACTGCGCTTTGATTTCCTCCCTACCATGGCTCACAGGAGCCATACAAACAGGTGGATTTTGGGTATAGTCCCGAGTCACGGAGGCAGTGAGCGATAGGAGGGGTTTCGTCTCTCCCGGTATTGGGAGTTGATGTTGCGCTATGCTCGATTGGCTATAACAGCAAGTCCCTGGCCAGGGATAATGAGATTTACTGGAAAGTGTTATCTGTGGTTTCTCGAAAGGATATAGGCCACACATCGGCATGACATATCAAGTTAGTGGGGTATGACGATTCCACCCCGCAGACTCGATATGCGACAAGCAGACGAAGAGACCGGACTGTACGGTAAGTGTTGCTTATAGGATTTACAAGAGTTTGGACAAGTTTGCTTGTTGATCTTCTATCCGTTCAATACCTGGGTAGCCGTTACGTCCAGCTAGAACCGCTGACAGCTTGTAGGTATCTGATATGATCATTATCTACTGCTGGCGTATTGACGAGTCTTTAGAGTCCCACATAGTAGTTTCCTAGCTCAAGTGAAACGAAGTAGGGCACGTACGGAGATATGTGCGGGAGCTTGACTGAATACGAGTATATGATACCATATTCTAATCCAGCGATATTTGATATCGGCCAGGTTAATTATAATATAACCGGATTATTGAATCAAGTGTTGATTCAATGATTTGATATATATGGGTGTGAGTGTGTGTGTGTGTGTGTGAGTGTGTGTGTGTGTTTATATATTTGATATCAGCCGGTTATATATGATATAACCGGATTATTGAATCAAGTGTTGATTTAATATCTGATGTTAAATATTAGCCGGTTATATGTGATATAACCGGATAATTGAATCAAGTGTTGATTTAATGTTTTGATATACTTATATATATGATATTAGTCGGTTATATATGATACAACCAGATTATTGAATCAAGTGTTGATTTAATAATTTGATATATATTTATATATTTGATATATATATATATATATAAACTAATATTTAGCTCACTTAAAGATTTTATTCTCTTGATATATATTTTTATATATGTGTGATATATATATTCATATATATATGTATTTATTTTTGTACCATGGTTGATGATACATAGAACTAGAATGTATGAGAATCACACAAGAGTAAAAGATAATTTGGATGATTTATATTTTAAGAAAAAGATAAAAAGAGGAGAATGGGTCATGGCTTTGGATGCTTGGAGAAGCATTGAGAAGCCATGACTCATCTTCAATTTTTGTTTTACTCTTAGATATTTTTAGTCATCCTCATCTTATCTTATAAACTCTATATGGTTCAAAACTTATCCAACTTCATCTCTCCCTTCAACTCCTCTCTAGAATTTTCTTGAGTTGAGAAAAAGAAAAAAGAATAATATCTTAAGTGAGCAAATCTCCTACTTCATCAACCTACACTATTCTAGCCCATTAGTTTAGGTTGTTAACTTCACTAATACCTTGATTGCTGAAGTGCGAGCTGTAGAGATTCTCTAGCACCAACCTAGGTTTAGGGTTGCATCACACATGCTATAAGAAAAATTTAAGAGGGTGCTAAACAATTCCAACCATGAATCGAACTAGAAAAATAGAGTAACAACATGCTAGTATCATATACTATAAGTGTCTAACACTAAGTGGGGAGAAATACAACCTTTGTAGACCTCCTCCCTGATTCCTTGGATCGAGTGGGGTTTGAACCGGTTGGCTAGTGTCTTTCCAAGTCCACGATGATCCACCACGAAGTCCCTTTGCACCAAGCTCCAAGCTTCACTTGATCAAGGATGAAAATGAAGCAAACACTCCACACTAGTGGGCTAGACTAAAGTGGAATGGTGATGTGGGTTTGGATCTCACTTAAAAACCATTTTTCTTTTTAATTTCTTCTCTTTCTTTTTAAAACCCTAGAGTGCTTGAGGACAGAGAGAAAGAAGGAGATGGCTCAAGCTTGACTCAAGAGAATAATCTTAATCAATCTAACTAAACTCAAGAGAGTAAGTGAGAGTCATCCATGCTAAACTATGGTTACAAAATATCTAGATATTTTGTAACTTGAGGTTAAGCAAAACCATGGGCTACAAAACCATGGGCTAGAAAACCATTGACTATTGTTAACTCAAGAGAGTTGAATAGTCAACCATGATTATGTTGCCACTTTTCTTTTCTCAAATAAACAAAATATCTACATATATTACCATGTGAGTCTTGCATTGCCACCACCAATGTATCATCAACCATGACACATGTATGCTTTCATGTGTGCATCCATATCAACATATACATACACTCATGCATGCATCATAAAGAAATAGGTTTTAATAAATGAGCTAATGGACTTAATATTAAATCAACACTTGACTTAATATCCTGGTCATATCTCATACGACCCGTCCAATAGTAAACGCCCGATTAAAATACGGTATCCAATACACGCATTTAATCGAGCTCCCACGCATATCACATATGCACCCCACATCTTTTCGCCTGAGCTAGGAGACCCCTTTGTGAGACTTTAAGACTCGTCAATACGCTAGCAGTAGGCAGTGATCACATCACATGCCCACAAACCGTCAGTGGCACAAGCTATACGTAACGACTCCCAGGTATTGAGAGATCATAAGAAACACAAGCAAACCTGCTAAAACTCCCGTCGAGTCAACTGGTAACATTTACCGTACAGTTCGGTCTCTTCATCAATAGTGCTGCATATCAAGTCTAAGGGTGGTATCATCGACCCCATTAACCCAATAAGTTATATCGGTATATGGCTAATAACAGATCGAGAAACTACTGATAACACTTATCAGTAAAACTCAGCAGTCCTGACCAAGGACTTCCTGTTATAGCCAATCGAACATAGTGCAACATCAACCCCCAATACCGGAAGAGACGAAACCCCTCATATCGCTCATTGCCTCCATGTGCCTCGAGACTGTACCCAAAATCCACCTGTTTGCATGACTCAGTAATGCCGTAGTAGGGTGGAGATCAAAATACAGTGGGAGGACACACAAGACTCTATGACGATCTCGGCTCTACAGACTAACCTGTACCAGTATCACCTGAGAACTGCTATCCGACGATAGATATAATACCACATAGGAGTTCTCGGCGCGTCCGTTCAGTGTACCCAGTCTCACTGAGCACCCGTATACGGTCTTTGGTGTCACCACACCAATGGATATGGGATCATCCATTGCCCATCATATGGGACAAGTAACGTATACGCTAGTCTGTTCTGGTGGTATCGATACCCCGTCTCGATACACCCACGACTAGGAACATTTTAAAGATATGCTTATATGAACTACACATGTCCCACCAGTATGATCCGCATCATAATCTCAGTAGTCAAGCATATCCTTAGGGCTATATCAACATGTACCAAATGAATGAAAGTATGATCAAATGAACATGTCAAGATAAAGGTGCAACCAGATAGCATACTATCATGTCGAGCAAGAATGTCCTCTGAATACATACACACGCACGTGCGCGCGCGCACACACACACACATATACCGGTACATACACTATCATATAATGGCCTCTAGAGCATACATATATCCAACAATCTCCCACTTGCACAAAGGCCAATTATTGGTGTATCTCATAACCAACATCTCAAAAAGTCGCTCATGCTGCGGCAAAGGGAGGGCCTTGGTGAGTGGATCTGCGGAGTTATCTTTTGTATCTACTCTCTGAATCTCGATCTCGCGGCGATCAACTATCTCTCGGATCAGATGATATCGCCTGAGGATGTGTCTGGATCGCTGATAGGACCTGGGCCCTTTGGCTAACGCGATAGCCCCATTATTATCACAATACAATGGTATTGGATCAATAATGGTCGGAAGTACTCCAGCTCCGAGATGAACTTTCTCATCCAGACGGCTTCCTTGGCGGCATCATTTGCAGCAATATACTCAGCTTCCATTGTGGAGTCTGCAACGGTATCCTGTTTGGAACTCTTCCAACACACCACCCCTCCATTGAGGGTACAGACAAACCCTGAGATAGATTTGCTATCATCCTTATCACTCTGGAAGCTTGAATCGGTAAAGGCCTCCATTTGGAGATCCCCATTACCATACACCAAGAACATTTCTTTAGTCCTTCGCAAGTACTTAAGAATGTTCTTCACAGCAGTCCAGTGATTCTCCCCTGGGTTGGATTTATACCTACTTACTACACCCAGTGCGTAAGCTATATCAGGACGTGTACATAACATCGCATACATTATAGATCCTACAGCAGAAGCGTAGGGTATAATGCTCATGCGAGCTTTCTCTTCATCAGTCTTTGGGCAAAAGTCCTTAGAGAGAGTGATTCCATGACTAGCGGGTAAGGAACCCCGCTTGGAGTCTTCCATACTAAACCTCTTTAGGATAGTATTAATGTACCTAGTTTGGGACAATCCCAATAACCTTTTAGATCTATCCTCATAGATCTTCATGCCCAATATGTATGAGGCATCACCTAGGTCCTTCATGGAGAACCATTGTGATAAAAACAATTTGACCGATTGTAACATAGGAATATCGTTTCCTATCAGAAGAATGTCATCCACGTACAATACGAGGAATGTGACAGTAATTCCTACAATCTTCTTATAAACACAAGGTTCATCTGGATTTTTGACGAAATCAAACTCTTCGATAACATCATTAAAACAGATGTTCCAACTCCGTGATGCCTGCTTTAATCCATAAATGGATTTAAGCAACCTACATGCTTTCCCGCTGCTCCCACTATCGATGAAGCCCTCTGGCTGATCCATATAAACGCATTCTTCTAAATCACCATTTAGAAAAGCAATTTTAACATCCATCTGCCAGATTTCATAGTCGTAGTGAGCAGCAATAGCAAGTAGGATCCGAATGGATTTAAGCATGGCTACAGGAGTAATCCAGTCCTAGTCTTTGTCGAAATACTTTTGCCACAAGCCTTGCCTTATAGGTCTCCACCTGCCTATCTACACCGATCTTTCTCTTAAAGATCCATTTGCACCTTAAGGGTTTTACCCCAGAGGGTACAACATCCAAAGTCCATACTTTGTTCGTGTACATAGACTCCATTTCGGATCTCATGGCATCCAGCCTTTTCACAGAGTCACCACTCATGATAGCTTGCTGAAAACTGGTAGGGTCATCATCATCCATGATGTAATCTTCTGCATCACCATCAACGAGAAAACTGTAGTACCTCTCCAGTGGGCGAGAAGTCCAACCAGATCTATGGAGTGGCTGAGGTTCATTAGATTCTGTTGCAACTTCAGGTTCAACCAAGTCGTCATTTGTAACTTGTGTCTTTAGAACCTCTTCTAGATCTACCACATTGCCATCAGCATCATTTGGAAAAATCATATTTTTCTAAAAATGTGGCATTTCGAGAAACAAACACCTTTTGTTCCTCTTTGTGGTAGAAAAGATATACAAAAGAATCTTTTGGATATCCCACAAATATACACTTGACTGATCGTGTCTCGAGTTTGTCCGGATTCTGCTTTTTGACAAAAGCCGAACAACCCCAAATCTTAACTCGCTTAAGAAATGGTCTCTTCCCATACCATATCTCATATGGAGTGATAGACACGGTCTTGGTTAGAACCCTGTTCAACATAAAAGATGCAGTCTCCAATGCATGCCCCCAAAAGGAGAGAGCAACTCAGTATCACTCATCACGGATCGTACCATATCTAATAGGGTTCGATTCCGCCGCTCCGACACACCGTTGTGCTGTGGCGTGTAAGGGGGAGTGAGCTGGGAGAGAATCCCATTCTCTTTCAGGAAGTTCGAAAACTTCTTACTAAGATACTCACCACTTTGATCTGATCGAAGCATCTTGATGCTCATTCCAATTTGTTTTTCTACTTCAAGTTTGTACTCCTTTAATTTCTCGAAAGCTTTAGACTTATGTTTTATTAAAAACACATGACCGAATCTTGAGAAATCATCAGTAAAAGTTATGAAGTAAGAAAAACCGCCTCTCACATGTATAGACATTGGCCCACATAAATCACTAAGTATGAGGCCCAAGAGCTCAGTAGCTCTTTCTCCGTGTCCAGTAAATGGAGTTTTGGTCATTTTCCCTTCGATACAAGACTGACAAGTCGCATAAGATTTATACTCAAAAGAATTTAAATATCCATCTTTATGAAGCTTATTTAGTCTTGTTTCATTAATATGACCAAGTCTATAATACCAAATAAAAACTTCATTTATCCTAAAAATTTTCTTTTGTTTGTGAGTTGTATGTTGAAAACTGTGTATTGATTAAGGACGTATAACCCGTTATTAAGTGTACCACAACCAATCAACTCTTGATTTAGTTTAATGTTCATAACATTGTGCTACAATACAAAATAATATCCTTCATTGTCTAACAAAGAAACGGATATTATATTACAAAGTATACTTGGTACAAAATAACATGGGTTCAAAACTAATATACAACCCGATGGCAACCCTAGAAGATACTCTCCCACTGAAACTGCATGTACATTGGAACCATTTCCAACCCGGAGAGTATGATCACCTGTCTTCAAAACTCTGCTATTTCTCAGCCCTACATAGAATTGCAGATATGAGAAGCCGAACCAGTATCCAATACCCAAAAAGCAAAGTTTATAGAAAAACAGATTTCGGTTATAAATACACCTGAAGCTGAAGCATCACCATACTTCCTTTTCTTAAGACCAAGGTACTCAGTACAGTTTCGCTTCCAATGCCCCGTCTTCTTGCAAAAGAAACATTCCCCTTTTCCCGACTCCGCAGCTTTGGATTTGTCTTTCCGCTTTGCCTTCTTGGTTCTATAAGTCTACGGTAGCGCCCCAGCCGTCTTTCCGAGGCCAAAATGCGGAAACGAATATTTTTCTTAACATGAAAACCGGCACTAACGTATGCTTAAAACCCGGATCGAACCATTAACCTACAACTAGCAAACTAGAGAAAAGGTATAGAGGCTATACCGATCGATCCGTGTCCTTCGGTCTTTGGCCACCATCCCAAGCTCCGCGCGGCATCTCTGGTCTCGATCTCCTTGTCGGAAAAGGGCACCACATCTACGAGTCTTTTTACGGGCTCCCGCTTCAAACGAAGCAACTCGGGCACGAAGTGTGCTATCCGACGTGTCCAAGGTGTTGTAGAGAATGTTTGTGATCACTTTGTCTCTTGCATCCATGGATTTGGATGGAGGTTAGAGGTGTTGCCATTAATGAAGATTTTGAGCTAGAGGAGGAAGAAGAAGAAGGAGCTTTCTTTTTCCTTTTCTTGTGATAGAATGAGAGTGAGAGAGAGTGCTCTAGCATGAAAAATACAAGACCAACACTACTCATAAGGCAGCCCCTCTCTCTCTCCACTCATCATATCAACACAAATCAATCCACTAATGTGACATTTTTCACAAAAAAGGACCATGAGTCATAATATATGTCCATGTCACATTAATGCATCTCATGATGAATTCTAGCTCATTATTTCCAAATGCAAGCATTAATCCAAATGTTTGCCACAACAAAAAGATACGGCAACATCTAAAGTAAACTCGTGACGGATCACAAGGATACCCCTCACCTGTATATACATACCCGCACCCGCATTCCGACTGAATGTGAATACGACGAGACTAAAGTAATCCAACAAATCTAATACTAGGATCTGGCTTAAACCAAAGCCCACTAGTATGATCCGTCCGATCATGATCCGTGCAATACCGCACGTATAAGATCGAACCCTGCCATATATCATACGGCCTCTACAACGTTTCCCCCGAAACTTGAGAAACTGTCTATAGGGGACTCTAAAGACTCGTCAATACTTTGGCTATAGATTTAACCACTAGCACGTCAGAGGTACTAGCTTTACATAACGGGCTACCAGGTATTGACCAAAAGGGAGGTCGATGAGCGAACTCATCCTGACACCCTACTGAGCCTATCAGTGACAATATCTGTACAGTCCGGTCCGTTCGCCTATGAGCATCGCATGGCAGGCCTAGGGAGTTGGTAAAAGTCAGACCCCCAAAAGCGGTACAAGTCGTGTCGAAGTGTAGCCTAGAACACCCTGATATACTACTGGAATACCTACCAGTAAATCTCCTGCCTTGGCCAAGGATTTCGTGTAATGGCTCTCCTAGACACAGCGCGACCTCACCCCCAATACCGGGAGAGACGAACCCCTGCCGATCCGCTCATTGCCTTCATGTGGCTCGGGACTGTACCCAACTAAAACCTATTTGCATGACTCCTTTGAGCCGTGGTAAGGTAGTAATCAAAGCACAGTAGGAACTCACACGAGACAAATGACGATCTCAGGTCGATGAACTAATATGTATACATGTCACCAGGGAAATGCTATCTAATGTCAGGTATTATACCAACTAGCATGTTCCCGGCGAGTCATGTCCGGTGTACTCATAACCCAATAAGCACCTGTATACATCTTAGGTGAACCAACTGACACCAATGGCTTGTGAGACTGGCCACTGCCCCTCGTCGGGGTCTCAACTGTATACACTAGTCTACTCCGGAGTATCGATGCCCTGTCTCGAAAACTCCCACAACTAGGGACCACTTTAAGGATGTGCTTATAGACCCCAGCTCCCACGTATATGATCGCCATCATACTGGTGGCAATCAAGCAAGAATCCTAGGGGCTCTATCAACGTGTAATAGCGACATGTAAGGTCACCGAAAGCAGTACATGATGATAAAGATAAACCAGATAGCATACGATCATCTTGAGTAAGACTGTCCTGCTGGCATAGGTCCTCCCTTAATCATTGCAATCACGTGTCTGTGATCCAATAGTTGACTCTGAGGGCATTATATCCAACACACTCAAGGCTAATTATTGCGATGTCGCATACTCACAGCCCGTGTGATACCGAACACCCAACTCCTCTACTAAACAGTCTCACAAAGCTGGTTTGTGAAACTATTGCGTTCGAGGAATAGCCTCAGTAAGTGGATCTGCCCTGATGTTTCTTTCTATGTCTCTCTTTATCTCAAGTTCGCGGAGAAAGCCATCTCCCAAAATGAGCAATACCTGTCTTAGAATATGTCTGGATATCGGATGGGACCTAGTTCATAAATGAACTCCAAATCCAAACTTCTTAGACTGTATCGTCAACTGAACTTAATCAGTATCCTGCGCCATGCCTCCCTCAGTATCTGCTTGGACTACCTGTCCAAAATACTGCCCCTCGTCAGAGGGAAAACTATAACTCTGACAGCCACTCTGTCATCCAGGTCACCTTGGAAGCCTGGAATGATAACTGTCTCCCGAAGGAGGTTGCTGTTATCATATCCGTAGAACATCCACTTATGTTCTAAAACTGCTTCCGGATGTTTCTCCAGGATTGGATCAATATCTTATTGCATCTACTGCAAAACAATATCCGGTGTGGTACTTGATATCTCATGATTGACTTAATTGCCTAAGCAAGTGATCTGCCAATCATGCACATCCCGCTCCCCTTTAGTCTGTAAGACACCTTTAGAGAGGGTGACTCCATCACCTGCAGGTATACTACCGTGCCAGGAGTCGTCCATTCTAAAACACCTTTAGAATGCTGTCTAAGTACCCAGATTGAGAAACTACCCAAATCTAGATCTAAAACTATAGATCTAGTAACCAGAATATCTGATATAATGACCATATCCTATGTGGAGAAATCACTGTGTGACAACCAAAGTATAACCGATTGTAGTATAGGAATTTTACTTTCTATTCTGTGTATGTCATCCAAATACCAGGACATCACACCCTACTACCTTCTTAACAGATCCATCCCCTATTCTGATGAAGTCAAACCTATGACTGTCACATCAGAAATAGATGATCTATCTCCGCTATATATGTTTTAGTCTATAAATAGACATAAGCCATTTGTCCACCAATGCTTCCGCTGCTCCCACTGACTGCGACAACCCTCTAGCAGAATCATATACACGTGCACTTCTAAAGCTAGTTTAGAACGATGCTATACTCATCCTCCTGACGGGTCTCATAGCCTGGAACAACAGTAGTGTCAAATCTGGGTAAACAAGAACCTCCATGTCACCGTCCTTGAGGCTACCGGAGTACCTCTCGGGTGCCTGAGGTTACCCACCATATCTGCGGAGTGGCCAATAGAATGTCAAACCAGATTGAATCTTTAGGTTCTTATCAAATTTTCAGTAATCGTTTGCAGTTCTGGAATCGCTTCCAGTTCTACCATACTCCCACTACTGTTTTCTGAAAAAATATCCATTTTTATCAAAACTGTGGCGAGTCAAGAACAATATCACTATTGATCTTCCAGATGGTAGAAAGTCAACCCTCGTCATAGCCCGGGTCAACCCACAAACAACCATTACAGAAACGTGCCTTGAGTTATCCAGAGTCTGGTTTTAAGCATAAGCCGGACAACTCCCCGTACCTTAACATTGTTAAGATATGAACTATTCTATATCCAATATAGAAACAGAGGCACTGATTTAATTGGAACCATATTCAAATCATGCAGCTGTCTTCAGTGCATGTCAACTAAATGGAGAGAGGCCGATCAGCATTACTCAACTTTGGAGTGCTTCCAATTATGAGTAACCTGAAAGAGAAGCAAGTTCTCTTAAAATCATTACTATCAACTGAATACCATACACAAGTATCTACATCTTCGATCACCTTGAAGAATCCTGATACTTGCAACACCTGGTTCTCTACTTTATTCTTATACCTATAACTTCTCAAAACATAGACCTTGCATTTCTACGAAACACATGTCTAAGAACTAGAGAAGCCACAAGTAAACAGAATATAGTACGAGTACCAACCCCTCTGTCCTTATGGACACTGGACAACATACAATATTCTGTATAAGTCCCCTGAGTCTAATAACTCATTCCCCGTGTGTCGTAGGTTGAAAACTGTACTTATGGTTAAGAAGAATTACACCGCTGTTTAATGCTCCTTACCTAACCATCCACTGATATAGGTAAATGTCATAGACATAATTTCAAAAAGTTATATCTCACTTTATAAAAATAAACGTATGGATATATCAATTTGAAATTGGTGCATTATAACGGATATTCATAACCAAATATTTGCCGTCTGGCAAACAACCCAGGTGATTTCCTCAAATATCACCAATTACAACGAATTCCGATATAATGAGGATGATCACCTAATTCCCAATAACTTACTCCCACTCATCATCTGTAAAATCATACAGATGTGAGAATCAAACCTGGTAAATACATACCGTGGAGTAAGTACTAATTGGGAAATCAGTTTTCTTTTAACAATACACAGTGAAACTGAAACATGAATATGTTTCGAAGGGGTATCCGGGTATTCATAGTAATGCCTCTTCTATTATCCAGATTCATGACTGTAACCATATATTTCTTTGCCATCTCTCTAAATCCCTTTATATGTCTTTAGTCATTACCTTCTGTACACCCCTTTAGGCTAAATGGTTTTCTTCATTCTCTACCGTTCGGCACCAGCCTATGGTTTGGAAGAAGACTATCTAATAATCATAATGGGTGTACTCTCCTAATCCTAGGAGTACTCATAACCTAAGATAAGGTAAAGATAAAAGACAACTGAATAAACCTTATTCATATTTCTCCTGAACCAGAATCCATCCCCGAACTGGAACATGTTCCTTCGAGTTCGTATATAACCATACGATGGAGTATCCAATAAAATGTGGATCTTCGTAGTGATACGGGGTGTTCCGGAGAAATACAAAGGTGATGTAGGATTGGCGAAGAAATACTTGGTTTGGTCGTGAATAGCAGTCGCAATTTACTTTGCCCTCTTACTAATCCATTTATTTGTCTTTTCTTAATGCCTTCTGTATACCTTCGTTAGGCTAATTGGTTTTCTTCATTCCCCACCGTTCGGAACCTGCCTATGGTTTGGAAGAAGACTATCCAATTAGCATAATAGGTGTACCGTCCTAATCCAAGGAGCACTCGCAACCTGAAAGAAGGTAAAAGGAAAAGACAACTGAATAGTCCTATTCATTTTCTACAGAACCGGAAACCATCCTCTAATCTGAAACAAGTTCCTTCGAGTTCGTATATAACCATACAATGGTTTTATCTAATGGAAGTGGATGTTCGTAGTAATACGGGGTGTCCTGGAGAAAAGGGTAAAAGTAGGAGTGGCAATGAGGTATGCAACTCAGACAATCCAAAAGTCAGTGTTTTAAGAAGGTTTGGTTAACTTGGTCACTGAGTCATAGTCAAGGGTCGGGTCATGGTCGCTGCCAAAGAAAGAGAGAAAAGAAACACTCAGCGTGCACTCTAACCTAGATCAGAATGGTTATCAATTTATCTAATCAGGAAACCTCCTACTGTAACCACAAATTCTCCTCCAAACCTGAAAGAAGAATTAGTCGGGATCACCCGAGGAGTAAACCAACTCATCAGTGGGAATCGGGATCCAACTATCATCGCATGATAACGTGATGGAATCCACTCACGTTATCACACTCCAGAAGGTATGCGCATATCTGGCAAGTTTCAGTTTCTTTAGAAACTCCCGATGTGATTTTTACCCCATGCTCTTATGACCTTGACTAAGGCCAACAAATCATAAGTCACATGTCAAGTTCTACCCGTCATTGTCCAGGTTACTTTGAACCCGCCCGTACAAGCCCTTGACTAGGGCCAACAAGGCTGTACGACTGTCCCAAAGCAACGCATCTATCTATGCTGCAGAAAAGTAATAAATAGCTACCATACACTATGCCTTGACTAAGGCCAACAAACATAACATGAATACTAAGTGCTACCCGTCTGAAATGACGGAGGGCTACGAATGGTTTTTGGCAAAAAACCTTTAACTTAATGAACTTGATATCGTTGAAGGAACCGGATAGCTTTTTATAAAAATATAGTGGCGAAAACCTTTGGTAAAGAGGTCACTCCCGGTGAAGGGATCTCGGCTCTTTCCCCGTAGAATGAGGTGCAGGATATTCCAACTGAATACCACGACGCAAAGCAAAAAGTAATCGACTATAGTGAAGTTATTACCCTGACGCAAACTTCTGTCCAAGGGGTCACTCCCGGTGAAGGGATCACGGCCCTTGCCTCGTCGACTGAGGTGCTGGATATACATAACCAAATACCACTGTGCAAAACAAAAGAGAACGTCCTTGCAATAACAGCTTTTTTGGAAAAATGTTCCAACAACATCAGAATAGGTTTGTTTAGCTTGTATTGATCCGAATCAATGCAGTCCCATCAATTAATCACACTAATAAAAAAATGAAAATACGATGTACGTATATGCCATCCGCATTCGCCACTGGGTCCCGTCATCACCCGTTAGGTTACTTAACTAACGACAGAGCGGGGACTGGACTAGCGCGGGTGTAAAACATATACAACATCTACTAGTATATATATAATATTCGCTCAAGGCGTGATAAAATGCAACATCACAGAAATGTAATAAGTATCACAGAACAATACAGATAATCTGGGATCCCCGGGTTTCATAGAGCCGCTACTGAAACCTGACGTTCCCCTGGTCTTGTGGATAGCCTGTGCAATGAAATCCTAGACCTCTACGGGCGCGGCAAGTTACCCGCCAAAACCTGAAGCGAGGCAGCCCCCTTCAACAAAGTGAATGGACCACCCAGCACTTCACGAAATCCGGTAACTTGAGCACCCCTCCTTGGGTCAACCGTACCCCGTACGAGTGCGACGAATAGCCCGCCAATTCTAGAGTAAAGCCCCCTCCGTCTCAAAGCCATGAGATGCGGCCCTGTTGCCCTCTAGACCCCGGCTACCCGTGCACCCCTCCGCGGGGTAATCCTAGTAAAGAAAGTAAAATATATACAATGGGTACATCGACCTCAGCCCGGTCATGCCCCAAAAGAATAATATACAAACAGGCAGTGACGGAAATCCACATGTCGGACGCTCGCCCCGTAATATCAAATGTACAAATACAATCAAACTGTACTACCATTGCATCCAGGCTATCTACCACGACAAATCCGCAACATCACAGCACAACACAGAAGATCAACGTGAATGTCACGTTCGCAAATCCGTCTAAAAGAACTTTAGCAATTAGACAAGATTTACCGATCAAATGACATTCACGGTCGCAGATATAATGTAAATACTGTGAACCAACATGTTTAAAATTTTCGATCGACAAAATTTCCCGAAGTGGGCCCCAAGCACAATTCCCAGTACTCAGACAAATCTGGGCCCAAACAAAAATTACCAGAAACCACATTTCCAAATCAGAGACCACCTCAGAAAATTTCGTGCACTGTGGCTACAGTACTGCGGCGGATCCGCGGCCAAAACGTGGGTACGGTCGCGTATCAGCCGCGCTACAGTGCAATCGACCCACCAAATTTTCTCAGTTCTCTTAGAAAACCCTGCCTGTTTTTCTGCAGTATACCAAATAATTTTTTTGACCACAGGAAAAATTCGACAGAAACTGTGACTTGGAAATGCAGTTTTTAGAAAATTCGTTCGATTGATATTTTAAATACGTTAGAACAAGCTAGTAAAGGTTAATGGCGTAGCTCTGATACCATGTAAGTCTGCGGTAGCGCCCCGGCCATCTTTCCGAGGCCAAAATGCGGAAACGAAAATTTTTCTTAACTTGAAAACCAGCGCTATCGTATGCTTAAAACCCGGATCGAACCATTAACCTACAACTAGCAAACTAGAGAAAGGGTAGAGAGGCTATACCGATCGATCCGTGTCCTTCGGTCTTTGGCCACCATCCCAAGCTCCTCGCGACATCTCCGGTCTCGATCTTCTCGTCGGAAAATGGCACCACATCTACGAGTCTTTTTACGGGCTCCCGCTTCATCCGAAGCAACTCGGGCACGAAGTGTACTAGCCGACGTGTCCAAAGTGTTGTAGAGAATGTTTGTGATCACTTTGTCTCTTGCATCCATGGATTTTGATGGAGGTTAGATGTGTTGCCATTAATGGAGATTTTGAGCTAAAGGAGGAAGAAGAAGAAGGAGCTTTCTTTTTCCTTTTCTTATCTTTTCTTGTGATAGAATGAGAGTGAGAGAGAGTGCTCTAGCATGAAATATACAAGACCAACACTACTCATAAGGCAGCCCGTCTTTCTCTCCTCTCATCATATCAACACAAATCAATCCACTAATGTGACATTTTTCACAAAAAAGAGACCATGAGTCATAATATATGTCCATGTCACATTAATGCATCTCATGATGAATTCTAGCTCATTATTTCCAAATGCAAACATTAATCCAAATGTTTGCCACAACAAGAAGATACGGTAATATCTAAAGTAAACCCGTGACGGATCACAAGGATACCCCTCACCTGTATATACATACCTGCACCCGCATTCCGACTGAATGCGAATGCGACGAGACTAAAGTAATCCAACAAATCTAATACTAGGATCCGGCTTAAACCAAAGCACACTAGTATGATCCGTCCGATCATGATCCGTGCAATACCGCACGTATAAGATCGAACCCTGTCATATATCATACGGCCTCTACAACGTTTCGCCCGAAACTTGAGAAACTGTCTGTGGGGGACTCTAAAGACTCGTCAATACTTTGGCTGTGGATTTAACCACTAGCACGTCAGAGGTACTAGCTGTACGTAACGGGCTACCAGGTATTGACCAAAAGGGAGGTCGATGAGCGAACTCATCCTGACACCCTACTGAGTCTGTCAGTGACAATATCCGTATAGTCCGGTCCGTTCGTCTATGAGCATCGCATGGCGGGCCTAGGGAGTTGGTAAAAGTCAGACCCCCAAAAGCGGTAAAAGTCGTGTCGGAGGGTAGCCCAGAACACCCAGAGATACTACTGAATACCTACCAGTAAATCTCCTGCCTTAGCCAAGGACTTCGTGTAATGGCTCTCCTAGACACAGCGCGACCTCGCCCCCAATACCGGGAGAGACGAACCCCTGCCGATCCACTCACTGCCTCTATCTGGCTCGGGACTGTACCCAATTAAAACCTGTTTGCACGACTCCTTTGAGCCATGGTAGGGTAGTAATCAAAGCACAGTGGGAACTCACACGAGACAAATGACGATCTCAGGTCGATGAACTAACATGTACACATGTCACCAGGGAACTGCTATCTGACGTCAGGTATAATACCAACTAGCATGTTCCCGGCGAGTCCTGTCCGGTGTACTCATAACCCAATGAGCATATGTATATATCTTAGGTGAACCAACTGACACCAATGGCCTGTGAGACCGGCCACCGCCCCTCGTCGGGGTCTCGACTGTATACACTAGTCTACTCTGGAGTATCGATGCCCTATCTCGAAAACTCCTACGACTAGGGACAACTTTAAGGTTGTGCTTATAGACCCCAGCTCCCACGTATATGATCGCCATCATACTGCTGGCAGTCAAGCAAGAATCCTAGGGGCTCTATCAACGTGTAATAGAGACCTGTAAGGTCACCTAAAGCAGTACATGATGATAAAGATAAACCAGATAGTGTACTATCATCTTGAGTAAGACTGTCCTGCCGGCATAGGTCCTCCCTCAATCATTGCAATCATGTGCCTGTGATCCAATAATTGACTCTGATGGAACTATATCCAACAGGTTCCACCTCTCGGCTTGGTGGATTTCTTCTTGTTCTTTCCCCTGGCTTTGGCTTTTGGGATGGAAGAGGAAGATTGTCCAACAAGCAGAGAGGGAGACTTTTCCTTAAGCGTGCTCTCCGCATTTCTCAGCATATTGAGAAGTTCGGGTAGTGACTTCTCCATGTTGTGCATGTTGAAGTTCACTACAAAAGGAGCAAAGGAAGAGAGGAGAGACTGTAGAACAATATCCGTATATTGCTCGTTATCCATTGTCCATCCGAGGCCCTCAAGCTCTTCAATAAGAGCTATTATCTTCAAAACGTGGTCACCTACTGATGTACCAGGAGCCATCCGCATCTGAAACAGCTTTCGAGATGCTTCATATCGTAGGATACGAGATTTCTCCCCATACAACTCCTTTGTATGGAGAAAGATAGATTGACCATCCCATCTCCTCGTGCTACTTTGATGTGTATTGTCCATCGATTCAAGCGCGAAGCATTTGGCGGTAGCACAGTCAATATCCCATGTTTTGTGGATCTCCCTATCCGCAATAGAAGATTCAGGGCCTGGTTTGGGCGGGGCTGTGGCAGTCAGGACATATGATACTTTATCATATGTGAGTGCAATGTTAATGTTCCTCAGCCAATCTTTATAATTCGGCCCGGTAAGCCTATTTTTCTCTAACAATAGTTTAAGTCCAGTCATGGTTATCTTCCATTAGGAGAGAGAAAAGAATACACTCAGCGAAAGCTCTTCCAAAGATCAGATTGGTTTATTATCTTATCTAATCGATGTCTCCCACTGCTTTTATCAAATTTTCCTTTAAATCTTAAAAGGAAAAAATTAGCCAGGATTAATTACATTCTACAACTTCGCTAACTATTCAGCTATGCCAGTGCCGGTACTTCTGAGGGAGGTTCCCCGTGCATTCGCACGGACCTAATTAAAATAAACCTCATTTTCCCAGAGGCGTAGCCCCATTGACACCTTTCTAGACACATAATGAGTTAGCTAATTGTAAAGTGCAAAACTCTCCCGGGAGTAACTATTGCTCACAGTGGGATCAAGATCCTACTATCATATAGTAAGTATGCAATCTCATTGCAAATTTCAACACTTGAAACTTCCGATATGGTTTTTACCCTTAGTAACTTATGACCTTGACTATAATCAACATATCATAAGTACTAGTTAAGTTCTACCCGCCATTTCATGATTAATCAGACCCACTCATATGACCCTTGACTCTAATCAACATAATCATATGAATGTCCTAATTAATCGCATCTTATGCTGTGTAGGAAGACATCACTTAGCTACCGTACACTACGCCTTGAGTATAATCAACATACGTAGCATGAATACTATGTACTCTACTTCCTAAAATGATGGAGGGTTGCGAATAGTTTTTAAGAAAACCTTTAACGCTTTGAACTTGATATCGTTGTAGAATCTAATGGTTTTAAAAGGAGTGGCTTAAGCTCCGCCATTTGAAAACTTGCTTTTTCACAAAAAGCCGAGTAGGTTTCAAATCTGATTCTACAACATCTTTTTAGGTTTCTTTTGTTTACACTAATCTTATTAATATAGTCCCATCATTTAAGTCCTAAGCCATTAAAGAAAAGAAACGAAAATAGAACGTACGCTTATGCCATCCGCATTCGCCACAATATCCCGTTATGTGCCGTTAGGTTACTTACCTTACGGCATAGCGGGGAGGGACTAGTGCGGATGCAAAACATAAGAAACGTTTATTATATATCATATATATAATACATTATTCGTCTCAACATATAAAGTGATCACATCACAGAATATCCACAACAGAAGCACATATATGAAAATACAGGATGTACTAGGAGGTCCGTATTTTGTATTTAGCCAACAATAGAAAATACGGATTCCACGGTCGCGATGAACATCCAAGCCTACACCCCTAGACCCCTAGGAGAGCGGAAAGTGACCATTCCAATTCTAGAGTTTAGGAGACCCGGTCCCGACTCCTCGAGATGTCCTCCCACTGAACCCTAGAACCCGGTCACTTATGCTCCCCTCCTTAGGTCTATCCTAATACGGAAAAGTAAATAATATACAACAATGGTGACATCATCCTCAACTCGGAAGTGCCCCAATAAAAGAATATTACATACAATTAATTTTACATGAATGAAAAGAAAAACTCTCATCTCACATAAAACCCCGGCTGTTCATTCGCGACGATCCTGTACATCATATCTCAGCAACACATAATATCACATATCATCAACGTAAGTAAGTATGCGTACCCCAATTGTCATTGATGTATAGTAACGAAACCGACGATACACCACATACTACACTTACGGTCGCAGAAAAGAAAGTGAAAAACTATAACAATTGGAATCAACACTGCCTTTAGACATCATAAACCCGGAATATCACATATTCTGGATTTCATGCCTAATAATGAAAATCTTATATTTATGTCTCAACTATGAGAAACACATTTTCAAAAGAAGCCGGGTAATTCAACAAGATTCCCGATTCTACCGAGACCGAAATATTAGACTTACACGCAACTAATTACTTTTCACAAAACTAATTAGTGTAGATTCCAATTATTGTATCACATTCAGAAATATCAAGACAATGTTAAACGTTTCGATCGAGTCAACAAACAACCATAAATACCTCGAAAGCTCAACACTTGAGAAAAACTAAAATATCCAAAAACGTGCCACAGTGTCTATGGACCAACCGTAGAAGGGTCAACCTTTGCCTTACCTATGGCGCCACAGGACTACGGCAAACCCTAAGGTTTAGCCGCGGTTCCATGTCATAGAATCGAGTTAGGGTTTTGTTCCTCTAGAAGGTCCATAGGGTTACTTGCACGAACATTCAAATATATTTAACTTAAGAAATTCCAACACTTGGAAAATTTCCAGTGAGGGTAATGAGAAAGTGTGTGATGTTCGTTCGAACTGTTTAACGTCGTCCAAGTTACCAATACAATGTTAAAATATACGACTACGAAACACTCCGAATAAACCCCTAAGCAAAATTAGCATCATATGAAATTTTGGCCTAAACAAACAATACCTGAAACCCCAAAACCTAGACACCAGAGCACAGGAAAAATTCGAGGAAAACTGGGCAAAAGGGGCCGGCCTCACCGCATTTTGGGGGGGTGTGCTCGGCCAAAATCTGAGGGAATTGCCTCAAATTTGTTCTGTGTTCTCAGTGCATTACCAGTAAGCTTCTGCAGTTATTTAAAAAAAATTTCGAGCACATTAAAAAATCGACAGAGAAGCCAAATTTCAGGGTTGCAGTTTTGTTAATTCGGAGTTGTTTCGATTTCGTAATTAATCTAATATCGTCTAAGTTTCTAACTTGGCTCTGATACCACTATAGGGATTCTCTAGCACCATCCTAGGTTTAGGGTTGTATCATACATGCTATAACAAAAATTTAAGGGGTTGCTAAACAATTCCAACCATGAATCGAACTAGAAAAATAGAGTAACAACATACTAGTATCATATACTACAAGTGTCTAACACTAAATGGGGAGAAATAGAACCTTTGTAAACCTCCTCCTTGGCTCTTTGGATCGAGTAGGGTTTGAACCGGTTGGCTAGTGTCTTTCCAAGTCTACGATGATCCACCACGAAGTCCCTTTGCACCAAGCTCCAAGATTCACTTGATCAAGGATGAAGATGAAGCAAACACTCCACACTAGTAGGCTAGACTAAAGTGGAATGGTGATGTGGGTTTGGATCTCACTTAAAACCTTTTTTCTTTTTAATTTCTTCTCTTTCTTTTTAAAACCTAGAGAGCTTTGAGGAGAGAGAGGAAGAAGGAGATGGCTCAAGCTTGACTCAAGAGAATAATCTCAATCAACCTAACTAAACTCAAGAGAGTAAGTAAGAGTCATCCATACTAAACTATGGTTACAAAATATCTAGATATTTTGTAACTTGAGATTAAACAAAACCATGGGCTAGAAAACCATTGATTATTGTCAACTCAAGAGAGTTGAATAGTCAACCATGATTATGTTGCCATTTTGCTTTTCTCAAATAAACAAAATATCTAAATATGTTACTATGTGAGTCTTGCATTGCCACCACCAATGTATCATCAACCATGACACATGTATGCTTGCATGTGTGCATCTATATCAACATTTACATACACTCATGCATGCATCATAAAAGAATTAGGTTTTAATAAATGAGCTAATGGACTTAATATTAAATCAACACTTGATTTAATATCCTGGTCATATCTCATTTGACTTGTCCAATAGTAAACGCCTACGGTATCCAATACACGCATTTAATCGAGCTCCCGAGTATATCATATATGCACCCCACATCTTTTCGCCTGAGCTAGAAGACCTCTTTATGGAACTCTAAAACTCGTCAATACGCTAGCAGTAGGCAGTGATCGCATCACATGCCTACAAACCATCCATGGCACAAGCTGTACGTAACGGCTCCCAGGTATTGAGCTATCAGAAGAAACACAAGCAAACCTTCTAAAACTCCCGTCGAGCTAACTGGTAACACATACCGTACAGTCCGGTCTCTTCGTCAATAATGCTGCATATCAAGTCTAAGGATGGTATCGTTGACCCCATTAACCTAATAAGTTATGTCGGTAGATGGCTAATAACAGATCGAGAAACTACCGATAACACTTATAAGTAAATCTCAGCAGCCCTGGCCAGGGACTTCCTGTTATAGCCAATCCAATATAGCACACCATCAACCCCCAATACCGGGAGAGACGAAACCCCTCCTATCGCTCATTGCCTCCATGTGCCTCGGGACTGTACCCAAAATCCACCTGTTTGAACGACTCAGTAGAGCCGTGGTAGGGTGGAGATCAAAGTACAGTGGGAGGACACACAAGACTCTATAACAATCTCGGGTTTACAGACTAACCTGTACCAGTGTCACCTGAGAACTGCTATCCGACGATAGATATAATACTATATAAGAGTTCTCGGTGAGTCCGTTCAGTTTACCCAGTCTCACTGAGCACTCAAATACGGTCTTTGGTGTCACCACACCAATGG